>CM057449.1:74127500-79127500 GCA_016271365.2 Neoceratodus forsteri | reverse complement strand
GGACACTCTTCAAAGCATTGACCTAGATTTTTCTTCCTTGAAATGGTTCAATGGTTACCTCTCTGGGAGATTCCAACAGGTTAAATCCCAAGGGAATCTCTCTCCCATAAAATTGCTCCAAAGAGGTGTGCCTGCAAGGGTCCATTTTGGGACCACTACTCTTTGCTCTTTATATTAACAACATTGACTCTGGAATCAAAGCAGTCGACATTCATCTCTTCGCCGATGACAAGGTCATATACATTGCTAGGCCTGTATGGAGCTACAGGTGGACTTTAATCAGCTGCAGTTAAACTTATTGAGCCAAAAACTACTTCTAAATGGGTCTATGTGATAACGGCGAATGCCTAAAGGCAATCACCATTATCGCTCAGTCAGAGTGCAGAACACATTTTCGGCACTCTGACAACCCCGGCACACCAGCACAATGGTGCCAGGACATATTTTTACTGCTTGCTGTAGGGGGGATGCCCTCCCACACACACTCCTCATGGGGGCTTCACTCCACACCCCTAGCAAGGATTGTCAACTCTGGGGGTGCATGTCAGGTGGGTGAAAGCAGTAAAAATAAAAAGGTTCAGGCGGAAGCAATAAAAATCGCACCAGTGCCCGGACTCGAACCCGGTACTTCAGCCACCCCAGCCGCTAGCCAATGCCCGATGTCACGACGCAGCTCGACCAGCAACTGCAGCAACACCCCCTATAGCCTCTCCACCCTCCCAGCCCACGCTTGCCGTGCTTGCTCCCACCCCGCACATACATATAGTGACATCCTGTCACCTAGTTCGCCCACCCCCTCATCCGGTCGCCCTACCTTTCTGTCACTGTGAGTGGATTGCGCCAGGAAGATGCCGCTGTAATGGACGGCGCCCTTTGTCATGCGCCCACTTAACAGGTTACCCTTCTAAATACAAAAAAAAAAAGCGAAGGCCATACTTTTCTCACCTTCTGCCATAGGTCAAAAACCTTCCCTACATAGCTTAACTCCGCATATTCTATCATTTTTGGGAGAACCTACTGAATATGTGACAAAATTTAAGTATCTGGGACTTTGGATAGACCGCAAGCTTACATTCTATGACCATATTGAGGAACTATCAAAGAAGCTAAGGCAGAGGCTGGGCCTGTTCTTCCGGTTCAAGCATCTCCTATCTCACAACACCAAAAACAGACTGGTCCAAACCACCTTTCTATCCTTATTGGACTATGCTGACTTCTTCTATGGCCAAGGCTCTGCCTCTGCACTCTCTAAACTTGATTCGCTCTATCACAGATCTCTGAGATTTATCTCTGGTCTACCATACCTCACCCACCACTGCTCTCTGTATGCCGCAGTAGGCTGGACATCCCTCAAGTTCAGAAGGCAAAGAAATGCCACCTTTTGGACTTTTAGCACTATCACACATAAGCTTCCCCAGTATATCTCTAACTGCTCGACCCTATGCGCTGTAGGCAATTTCTCCTTGTGCAGCCTCTCATTTACTTCTTTATACTTTCCTAAAGTTAATTTACATTTTGGTAAAGCATCTATAAGCTATGTACTCCCTCACCTATAGAACAAATTGCAAAAACTCTGAAGCTGGCTGCCCCGACAACCTTCTCCTACTTCAAAAACCTATTCTCTCATTCCTTTATAGAATCCTGAAACTGCCCCCCCAGAGGCCAGTGAAATAAGTGTCAGACAACCATCTCCAGGCCTTGTGATTCCCTGTTTATCACTCCTTCTCCCTTCTTTTCCCTATCACCCCTCCTTCCCCTTTTTCCTGAAGTGTTCATGTGCATTCTGTATAATAGTGTATATTGACAATATATATTTTTTTCTTAGCCTCGTGCATATTTGCCTGTATTGACCTTGCCTAATACTGTACTATGTTTTATGTCCTCTTCCACATTGTATTCCTTGACTGTACACCCATCTTTTTTCCTTTGTATATTGTTTACTTTTATGTGCATTTGTCCAGGTCCACCCTGCAAATGAACTCGCTCAATAGCGCTTTGCCTGGTAAAATAAAGACTGATTGATTGATTGATTCTAGTTTAGGGCATTGTAACATTTATGGATTTTTTGTTGTTTGCTTTTTTAATGTATTAATTGAATAGTCCTGTCCACTTGATCATGTTACCTAGGAAGCATAGAAGGGATATGCCCCTATATTATTATATAGTTCCTGAATATTTTTATATATTAAGTATTTGTGTAGCATGTCTAACCATATATGATTGATCTGAGGAATTAAAATTGCTGATGGATTTTACCTCATGCAGATATTGTAATGACACAATCTGTCCAACAATAAAGCAACTGCACTGAAAACACCTGACAACAAGTTTCAGCTCAGTCTGTCTTTCCCAATTACCAGCTTTCAGTAAATATAAATAGGACCGATCTGGTGATGCTAAGGGTTGAGGTGCTGGACGCCACACCTCGTGCCATGCCGGCGACCTGGGTTCGGGAATAAGCCTGGGTCATGAGGAGTTGGCAGGGGAGGACAAGGATTGAGCATCCGTAGACTGCTATCCTAGTCCTGGGGAGGATTAGGGAGAACACGCCGCACTGTAGTGGCCCCTGGGGATGCCCCGGGACACTACTAGCGTGGGTTACATGGGGAAGGAGAGCGGCGGACATCGGCACCTAGTGCCTTAACGTCATTGCACATCCACACTCCCATGGGAGACCAAGGAGGAAAAGGGCTGGGCATGACCGAGCGGCTTGATAGCCACGCTCTGAGCCACCCAGAGGACTCATGTGGAATCCTGTCGGGGAGGGTACGGGGCTACCCTGGCTGTGCGAGGCATGAGGAACCCACCAGCAGGGTGGCACGATGGCCATCCTGGATCATTCTGGGTACAGTTCGAGCTGCCCAGCTCTCCAGGCAGGCAGGGCCGATGGCTGGATGCCCCATGCCGGGTCACGCGTTGCAGCAAGGAGTAAAAATAGCAGCAGTGATAAAAAAAAAGTAAATATAAATAAATCCATTCTGCCCCAAAGCTCAGCCTGACTCCAGTCTCGCCACTCATTCAGCCATTTCCTCCCTCTCAGCTTCATGTGAGTCCTTAGTCCTCAGGAATCTAAATATCAATTGCCTCTAGTCTTCCCCTTGGCAAAAATTAAGGTTCAACAAATTAAGCTTGAACTATACTATACAAGCTAGGAGGGTGTGTGTACCCCTCACCCTGTTATCAGAAAGGTTGAATCAGTTGTGTGTTAACTGTGCAGTTTGTGGCCCGGTTACATCTTATGGTAGCCCTGGTTGCATGATGAATGTAATAGGAACAAAATAAATGGCAAATCCATTCTACTACTGCTAAAGCTGGTTCCCTCTGCCTTGGCACTTGGGGCCTATAGCTGTGGGTTTGCTGAGCCCTTAGCGTGGTTAACAGTCACGGCTCTGGCTGTGTAATTCCTCCACTACATATGGTACTGTCCATAGCAGCTTGTAAATAGATTGTTGGTTTTGCGAGTGTAGTGCCCCTAAAGTTTGCCAGCAAGCAGACCAGGGAAAACCTCAGGGAGGGAAAGGGATAACCCCCCACCCACCCCATACACAACCAGCTTAACAAGCTGGCTGGCTGACCACATCCTGTCCTTGTCTCCCTCTTCTCCCTCCCCTCCTGGAGCCTTCCCATGCTGAATCCTTTGTCCTGGCCAGGCCAGGCTTTGGCCATCACCTAAAGGGCCAATACATCAGCCCAAGGGGCTTCCCCAAGCCACAGGGACCCAATCACATGGCCAGAAACCAGGTCCACCCCTAGGCTAGAAAGGGTCTTCCCTGCTTGCCAGAGGGCAGTTCTGGACTGGGTGGCAGACAGAGTGGAGAGCACAGGCGTATGGATGCCTGGAGGCTTACCTGAAGCTCGGGTCCATAGCTCCTTGGTGGCTGCTCCTCTGTAGCCAGCAGTCCTCAGGGGTCTCCAGCAGCAGCAGTTGTTCCTTATCTCCACAGCAGATCCAGAAGCCCTCCAGCCATCCAGCAGCAGCCAGACTTGTAGGGTGAGCTCCTTCCCTCCTTCGTCCCCTGGGTTTGTGGTTTTCTTCTGTTCCTGTGGCTCTGTGGGCTTTTGTGGGGTCATTTTAGAGTGCCTTGTGGTGCACTCTGCCAGGAGCTACCCTTGCAGGCTCCTTCATTCTCCATTTACTGCCTCCAGCCCCAGCTGCTTGTCGGCAGGCTTTTGCCCTTCCCCATGTTTTTGCTGGGTTGGTGTGTTTTGAGGTATTCTCCTTCCTTTGTCCTTTGTTGGGGCTCCAGTTTGTTTCCCTTTCGACCTACTGCTGGCTTTCATGACAGACATGTGCTGGGCAATGCCTTCAGCCCGGTGCTGCATCCATTAGGTGTTGTCCCCCACTTTTGGTTTTATTTTATTCCTTTCCTTCCCCTGCCTATCCCATTGTGGGCTCCCAGCTGGCAGTTTTTCTTCTATTTGGTTGCCTGATGGCCATCACAGGGCTTCCCCAAACCCTACCCGAGTGCCCCTTAAGTGTCCACAGCACTGAGACGGTCACGTATTCCCCAAGGTTCTGTAGTCCATGCTGCAATGGTGGTGGGGAGAACTGGTTTGGAGTGCGGACCACAAGGTGCAGCAGAAAAAGCATCCAGGTGGGAATCAGTACCCGGACCTCTTCAGTTCCACACCAGTGTTTGCGTGTAGAGACAGCCGATGTCAGGTAGAAGCGCAGCTCCCCGGCCACCCAACTAGCACCACCAATGATCTTTCCTGCCACCAGAGGACCCGGGCCAGGCGTTAAGTGGGTGGTGCGCCCAAACTTTATTTTACTTAGCGCCGTAGGCACCTGAGGTGTATAGACAGGGGCATAAGGGAGCAAAGGTGGGCAGAACACCCACAAGAAGGTAAAAAAGGGGTGCCTTGGATTGCAAACCCCTGGGGACATAGTTCTGGCACCAAGCTGGTGCCCCATTAGGAGAGCAAATGGTGGTGGGCAACAGGAGGGGAGGAATTACAGTGGCAAGGGCGGAGGCAGAGATGAGGCTGGGCACACGCTAGTCAGTAGGGCTGCAGCCTGAATTAACATTCCTAGAGGGGCAGAGCTAAGCCCTAGGCCCTGCACAGTGAGGCTACCACCCAAAAGGTAATATTTATGAGGGTCGGAGCTCAGTCTGGGCCTCCTGCATAGCCAGGCTACCACCCCTCATACATATGTAAAGTGTGTGAGCTCAGCCTTGGTAATTCCCTGCAGGCCTCCTAAACAGATCCCTCAGGGATTTAAAGGGCCAGTGCCCAATTTTGGAGGAAGCCACCCCAAAAGTCCTAGCCTCTTCACTGGGAGCCCCTACTACCCCCTATCAGCCATCCCATTTTTCCCTCTGGACTGCTTGCTGACAGCAGATGTGACCCGTGGACCAAGGAGATGGCCAGAGCTATGCCAGGCCTATGCTGTGCTGCCTGCCACCTGGACCCTGGCCACAGGGGAACCCAGTACTGTGTGCAAGGAAAAGGTTTATTATTGTGTACTTGCCAAGTGCAGTGCTTCCTGCCAGTTGCACCCTGGGACACTATTGATCCCAAAAGTCGGATTGTTTGCTTTGGGGCCAGAACTAAAGCATCACAGATCCTGAAATGCCTGCCCTGCACCGACCAGAAATTGCTAGTTGCACCAAGGCTGAACTTGCTTGCCCTGCACCGTGACCAGTTGGTTCCTGGACTGTTCAGCATTGGGGCATGAACTGCCTGCCTTACCACCAACTGTGTTTAGCTACATCAATCCCCTTTCTTCCCTCAGACTGGTCTGTTGCCATGGGGGAGCAGATGGACTGCCCTACTACGGTAGTCCCACCTCCTGAACTAGTTGCCGTACAACAGACTGCAATTGCCTGCACCTCTGAGTCCAGGGGTCACCTTTCTTCCACACAGCCAAGCCTCCAGTGCCTTCCGTCCAGCCTGCCAATGACCTCTGAAAATGCTAAAGACTGCAGTAGCCAGAGTAGCAGTAGTTAGTCCCCCAAGTACAGTCAGCCCAGGAGCCACCCTGGCTCAAGGTAGTGAGGTCCCCTTCACATAACGTGGTTAGAAGGTTGCCCCATTTTTATTTTGCTTCTCCTAGGTGGGGTTCTATGTGATAACGGCGACTGCCAAACAGCGATCTGTGTTATCACGATGTAAGGGCGGCGAAAACAATTTCAACACCCTGCCATCATCTGCACATGGAAGAACGGCACCGGAGACTTACTTGTTTTGCTTTCTGTGAGGGGGGCTGCACCCCCCACCCCCCCCACACAGGGGGCTTGGCCCCCCGCACCCCCCTACTAAAGGATTCTCAACTCCGGGAGGTGCATGTCAGGGGGGGACAAAAGCAAAAAATGCAAGTTTCAGGCCGGGCACAACAAAATTGCAATAGCGCCCAGACCCAGACCCGAACCTAGTACCTCCCGCACCGCAAGAGGAGGCCAACCCCCGACACCACGGCGAGCTCGGCAGCTGACCGCAGCACCATCCCCTATATCCCCTCTGCCACCTCCCAGCCCATGCCCGCCATGCTCGCTCCCCCCCCCAGCGTGCATGTACACATAGCGACATCCTGTCACTGCAGTCACCCACCCCACCACATCCGTTCGCCCTACCCCCATCGCCATTCAGGCTGGTCAATGCGTCAGCCATTTCGGATGGCGCCACTTCAGGCACCAACATCACAGGCTACCCATAGGTGGCCATAGTGCCCTTCTTTGGCTGGGCGGCAACCCTACAGCGGCCTTTCCAAGAACCCTCCGTCGCAGCAGAAAAACATCGCCTCGACCATCCTCCATCCTTTCATCACCTACATCTTCAGCTCTGCACTAGCCTTCATCTTCTTCATCCCCCACATCTTCTCCATCTCGCTGATTTCATTTTTCCTGCTGGCCAACAAGACTGATCGGTTGATAAGGTGCTGTACCAACCATTGCAGCTAGCTAGCCACCACCTGCTCCTCACCAAAAAGACTGCTCCTCTTACTGGACTGTCGTACCATAGACTGGTGTATTTCTAATTACCCTTGGCCAAGGTGGTTAGGTATTGATTGAGCTACTGCTAATAACGTCTGCAGACGTAGGGCACTAGGTGACCCTTTTAGAGTGCTATATCATATATTCACATATTTATAACTGCCTATCCATATACCTATTGTATTTTGTAAGCATATAGTTGCCTTCCATAGATAAAAGTGTTAGTGCATAACACTCACTGTAAGTGCCTTGTACTCTGCAACAAAATAACCCATTATTTTCCAGCATAACAAGTGGTGGTTGCAATAAAAGCTGTCTGTTTGCACCTTGAACTGTTATGCCTGCCTCTCCTTGGAAAGAGGAGATGAACCACCCTTCTAAGTCCGGTCACCACACAAGCAAGTTATGATCTAAGCTTGGTGCCCTGTGTCCTGTCTTGTTACTGTAAAGTTGAAAGAAAAGGGACCAGACTTAGAACTAACCAGGGCAGGCAAAAATTAATCTTTCAACTAAATTCAAGTGTACCACTATTTGCTCAAGGTGCCTTGCTGGGATCTGTATATACAGCTGCTGTACATACAGTAAATCTAGGTTCAACCAACAAGGGTGGCTCAGAAAAGCCTTTGTCACTGTTGGGCCCTGGTGTCAAGGTAAGAGGAATGTAACAGAGATAGTTACCCCTGCATGTAAAGGTGGTAACAACTGGCGAAGAGGCAAAGGTAGGAATAGCTGGCGTGTCCTCCATGCGAGGGGCACAGTGTGAAAAGGAAAGTGGCTCTACTGGCGTGGTGCGGGGAAATTTATAGGCAGTGCTCTGAGAGTCATGAGATGGGAGAAAACCACAGCCAGAAGTAGGATTACTTGAAAGGGCTTGCTCTTCTATTATAAAAAGGGGCTGAGAAATCAAGCTTTTAAACTAGCTGTAAATATTCAAGCAGCTCTGTTACCATTTGGGTTTTTCTGTTAGTTAATCATTTTTTTCCCTCCCTGGCTAACTTCTCTCTCTCTCTCCTCCAATCCCCCCATTCCCATCTCCTGACTTCTCCTTGACTTAGTTGGCACCTACGTCCCCCATGACTTGGCCCTGTGGTGGGATGGCAAAGAGCCTTCATTCAATCTACCAGACAGGATCCGCTGGGAGTCATGCCAGGTTGCTAGTGCAGGGCCTGTGAAGGGTTGGAGGATCATCTTTGCTAGCCAGGGTGATTTTCCCTAGTTCTTCTGTCCCCGTGGTGTGGAAGAGATGGCGTGCAGTGACGCCAGTGGCTGAGCTGTGCACTTTTCCACATGCAGAATGCCAAAGCATCTGCCCCACCTCTGCCCCTCTGCATGCAGTCCTAGCATTGTTACCCCCAGCTGCCACTAGGTGCCAGGCTAACCAGGGACTGTGGTCCCACCCTTCCCCAGAGGAGGAGGAGAACAGTTCCTTAAACACTCGATCCTCCTCCCCCTGGATGGGCCTCCAACTCCCAGCTTCGTTGTTGAACTCTGGTCCTACCCTTCCCCAGAGGAGGAAATCAGTTCCTCAGATGCCCAATCCTCCTCCCCTCAGCTGGTCCTCCAACTCCCAGATTTACTCTAGAACTCGGGTTCCACCCCTCCCCAGAGGAGAGCAGTTCCTCAGACACTCAATCCTCCTCCACCCGGCTGGTACTCCAACTCCTAGCTTTGCTCTCAAACTTGGGTCCTACCCCTCCCCAGAGGAGGAGAGCAGTTCCTCAGACACTCGATCCTCCTCCCCCCCCTGGATGGGCCTTCAACTCCCAGCTTTGCTCTCGAACTCGGGTCCTACCCCTCCTCCTCAGAGGAGAGCAGTTCCTCAGATGTTTGATCCTCCTCCCCCGACTGGGCCTCCAACTTCCAGCTTCACTCTAGAACTCGGGTCCCACCCTTCCCCAGAGGAGAGCAGTTCCTCAGACACTCAATCCTCCTCCACCCGGCTGGTACTCCAGCTCCTAGCTTTGTTCTCAAACTCGGGTCCTACCCCTCCCCAGAGGAGGAGAGCAGTTCCTCAGACACTCAATCCTCCTCCACCTGGCTGGACCTCCAACTCCCAGCTTTGCTCTCGAACTCGGGTCCTACCCCTCCTCAGAGGAGGAGAGCAGTTCCTCAGATGTTTGATCCTCCTCCCCCGGCTGGGCCTCCAACTCCCAGCTTCACTGTTGAACTCGGGTCCCACCCTTCCCCAGAGGAGAGCAGTTCCTCACATGCTTGATCCTCCTCCCCCTAGCTGGGCCTCCAACTCCCAGCTTTGCTGTCAAACTTGGGTCATCGGCATCACAAGCGGTAGCGCTATCAGTGTGCCGACGGGTCAGCCACTGTGTAAATCTTATGTTAACATACATGTAAGGCCTGATCATATACTGAACAAGGTTCAACACTACTTAAAAAAATAAAAAAAATGTATTATAATAGCAACAAGGAAATACAGGGGTTATGTTAATGGTCAGTTTATCACCTCCTTGGGGCATGTGGCACTCGGAAACATCTTGTGCCACATGAGACCCCTAAATACTGATTAATAGATCATTACCATAACCACTAGTCATGCCTTATTGCTTAAGAAGTCCTTCCAGTCTTAAATTACTATGTTACCATGTAATTAATATTTTTTCATTCTTTTTAATTAGAAAATGTATTTTATTTAGAGCTCATTTTTAATCCTGCTTTTTCCAGGTTCCAGAACGCTTACCATATAAACACAGAAATGTGATGCTGTTCTTGTTTTGTGCTACTTACCGGCAGTCTTGCCTAAGGACATGGTCAAAAATCGGACTATTATTCTGAATTCATTGCTCCCTGTTCTCAGTAAAATACACTAACAAGCAGCTGAGCAGCAGATCGATGCAATGATCCTGAATGGTTGAGTTTCCATTGTGCAAGTTACTGAAGAAATCTATCCATCTGTACTTGTATAAAACAAGGGACTGTTCACAGGCATAGCTGCCACGTGAACTGTCCCCTTGTATCTCAGATTCTCAGGCCATGGTCAGGGGGGCCTTTTAATGACCTCACAGGGTAGGCTTGCGCTGGTCAGATCTATGTTGCCAATCCAGCTCCATAGGGCTCTACCACTGGACTTTAAAAATGTACCTTTGAAATACATTTGGCTGGTGTCTAAACTCTTTGTTTCCCCCACAATGAATAATTGTGGATTACAATCCACTCCTGGTTTCATTATGTAAAACAATTTTTCCTGGGTCATCCAGTGGTTGTAGATTGTGTATGTGTAAAAGTCCTTCTCATACATGGAGCCAATCCCCATGGTCTGTTGACCTTAATTTAGTCACTGTCTTTTATATGATAACCTATTTTTAATTACTGGTCCTTAGCTTTTATATCTGGATAACCAGCCTTTTAAATCACATTACAACCACCTGGTTGATATTTTGTGTTCCAACCAGGCAATTGTAATCAGTGCCTGTCAATCAAACCTGCACTTCAAAACCTCATTGGCCATTACACTGTGTGGGGGCTGGCCAAACATCTCGGCCAACATGGTGGCTCTGTTGCTTCGATATCGAGCAAGGCACACAGTTTCCTCACAAGAGGTATGAATTGTAAAATGTTTTTATATATCTGGTTGATCCTGCCTCTGAAAGTGTCACCCCTTCCACCTTTCTGAACCAGCGCTGTAGTGAGAAGTGGTAGGAGCCACCAGTAAAAAAACAGGGGGTGATTATAAAGAGAGAGTGAGAGACAGTGCGAGAGAGACCGGAGGACGGCAGCATTAAGTGAGGTGGGGTAAGCTGCTATTTGAAAAACTGAAAATGGCAGTGTAAAAAGTAAAAAAAAGTAAATTAATGTACCTACTGAAAAGAAAGACAGGCAGTGAGTCTGTGTGTGAGTGTGTGTGTGTGTCTCAAATAAAAACTAAGGACCAGTAATTAAATAAAATAATATATGGTTGAGTGTGTGTAAAACCAGAATTTTACACACACCCTCAGTGTAGGATATGTAACCCCTAGATGGCGCTATCCCAGGGGCTACTACCCCTGCCTGATTTGCCACTAACAGGTTGAGGGGCCTGGATCCAATGGCGGGTGCCTCCACCCAGAGGTCAGGGTTTGCAATAGTTAAACTTACTTGGTCACAGCCCTCTGGGACACTGCAACCCCCCTTTCTTCCCACTAGTGGCCCACACAATATAGCAGAATTACCTTCACAGTATACACTTACCCCCAAGGCTGGTTCAGGCACCGGGACATCCTGTAAAATAAGATACAGTGCAACAATCACAGTACAGTACTTTAACATAGACAAATACCTCAGGCAGTATAACTTTGTTGAAACAAACAGCTCTGATTTATTTAGAGGATATAACAAGGACAGGGGAAATCAGGTTAATTAGCTTATCACTTTACTATCTACCTATGGCTCTGTGCACAGGCCTATCCCTTACCAGTTACTGTCCCTGGGTACCCAGGCCCTAGTGGCTAGTCCAAACTGTAGCTGGTAGGCCCTTTCACACAGAGAAAAGGAAAATTAAACAGTCAGCAGTACAGTAATTCCATTTGGATTTAATGTGGCAATTCAACAGGAGCGACCCGAATTAGTACTCACGACCTCCAAAGAAGATATGGTCCTTCAATGTCAGCAGGGCTACTTTTGATCTCCAAGAGACTCCTCACACATTTATATGGTAAAAAAAAGAAGCACGATACCAGGCAGGCTGCATCTGTATCCCAATCGCAATTACTGCACAATCAACCAGGAGAACACACAGCAGATTCAGTTCCTGACAGACCGAGTGTAATTCAACAATTTCTTCAGTCTTCTACAGGGTGAGCCTGGTTTCTACTCTTCAGAGATCCTTTGATTCTTTTCACAGGACGGATTCAGTCCTAACAAGCAGTTACACAAGTTGTAGACCGGAACTCTGGGCCTTGCACACGTTTTTTGACTGAAACTGTGCACTGAAGGAGCACAGGGTTTCTTTCCCCTTCACTTTCAGATCTCAAAACTGAAACTCCCAACAGACAAAAACCGGGCACTTCCTTTGAGTTCCTCCCAGTTCTTGACTGGATTGGCTGTCACTCACAATAGACTGCTGCTGTTGGTCCAAAAGGCACCAAGTCTAAACTACATCTCCCAGAGTCACTGCCCATACAATCCTCTTGTGGCTGGCTCAGATTATGAGTCCCAAGTTCTGATTCGTCCAAGGCATCATTTTAGAGCTAGTTTACCCCACACTGATTGGTCCAGTTCAGCAGTTCAAAACCAGAATGGGGAACTAGGCAGACAGTTCTGACTGCAAAGAAAGCAGGTTAGACAAACTGTAATTTTATTATTACTGTAAATGATTTCTGGCAATCAGTTACATCTTTCAGACAGGTTCCCTTTGCACTCTAGTGACTGCAAAATGGGGTGAATTGGCAGCAGCTTGAGTGGTACTCAATCAAAGAAACACACAGTCCCCCATACAACTAATTATGTCTGCAAGCAGACAGCTCTTAAAGAGACAGTACCAGAGGTTCTAAAACACTCACTGATAAATGGCTTAAACGCCAAACACCATTCAGGCTTGGAGCATTCAAGCAAGCTCCTGAAGTCTTTTGGGAACTCCCATTTGCAGGGGGTTACACCTTCCTGGTTTGGAAAAAGCTTGACGTCCGCCAAGCAAGTACTCCCCATAAGTTTCAACTGCAACCATATACATTTGCATTAGGCTCATACATGTAATCATCAGTCAATACATCATTTTACCAAGAACCATTTCTGAAACATTGCAGTACGTCACTCTTTACACAGTATAACACACACATTGTACCATAACTCAAGTTATTACCTCTTGTACATGAAACCTGAAGAGAGGGACCCTTCCTATCAGTTACCTTGGGGCTGGACGGGCAAGGGCACCATACTTAGAGGGCAACACAAGTAACTTGAGTTAGCACTAACGCCAGTTTGGGCAATGAGCCTGGGACACATACACTTTTATGGACAACATTGAGAGGCAGGTCCACTGGCCGCCCAGGGAATCATAACTGAGGTGCACCACAGGCTTTACAGCTCGACCAGTCTTTCTAGGGGAGCTGTTACAGTCTCTGCACTCTGAGCCTCATTTTCAGCATTGTTCTCACTTGTCAGGGGAGTCTCCATGGGGTAGAGAGGCTAGAACTTGGGGCACTTTCAGCTCCAGGAGTTACAGTTTCTGAGTCCACAACATTTGGCTCGCATGGAGAGCTTTCAGACACTGGCAGTGGACTGTCAGGGCACTCAAAATACTCTTCTTGTTCGGTGTATCACCAGTCTGCCCCAATCTATCATTTTCCTCCCTGAAAGCTCAAACAGTTCAACCATGCACAATGATTCCATTTCATCTGATCTGATGCTTTGCACTTCACTTTCTGGGAGCATTGGCTCCAGGGATGAAGCTGGGGCATAGACAGTCCAGAAGGCCCAGCTTTGTCTCCAGTATTGACTAGGGGATTGCCCCAAACAATTGACTCAGTTCGTAAGAAGGATAGTATTCAAAGTCACTCTCACTTTCTTCTGATATGGACTGACAGTCATGCTCAACTGGGACTTGTGCAGGAACACTTTAACTCTGCTTCTGTAGGTGCAGACTTCCTTGATCTTTTCTTAGCAGCAGCTCTAGTCACTGGTCCAGAGGGGCATCTTCTGGGGGCTCAGACTCAATCAGGATTTGTCCAATGGGTAGTAAATGATTTCTATGCATTGTTTTTACATCTTTTGAATTGTTCTCAGGCCTTACTTTGTACACTGGCAGATCATCTAGTTTGCCCACTACAATGTGAGGAGATGGTGCCATCTGTCAGCAATCTTGTGCTTGCCATGCAGTCCCAGATTTCTTAGCAATACCCGATCTCCTCCTGGAGTTCCTGTGCTTTCACCTTTTATCATACCTTTCTTTGTTGGCAGATTTCTTTTGGCAGCCATGGTTTGAGCCAGTTGGTACGCATGAGTTAGCTGGGCCTTTAACTTTTCACATACTGTAAATAGTTGTCAGCTTGAACCCCATCAGGAGAGACCCCAAAACACACATCTACCGGTAGTCGAGCTTCTCTTCCAAACATCAGGCGGTAGGGGAGAACCCAGTGGCATCACTTTTGGTGCAGTTATAAGCATGTACCAGGGTGCTAATTTGTTGGCTCCATCTAGGCTTGTCCTTTGGGTGCAGGGTGCCTAGCATATCTAGCAAAGTGCGGTTGAAACGTTCAGGCTGTGGGTCCCTGGGGGTGGTAAGGAGTGGTTCTGGACTTTCACTCCCCACAGAGAAAGCATCTCTTTGATCAGACGACTCTCAAAGTCTCTCCCTTGATCAGAATGGATTCTTTGTGGAGCCCCATAGTGAACAAAAAGTTTTCACGAGTACTTTGGCTACAGTGGATGCTTTCTGGTCTTTGGTGGGAAAGCTTGGGCATATCTCGTGAAATGGTCAGTGACCACCAGCACATTACTGATATTTCTTTGATCTGACTCCAAACTCAGAAAATCAATACAGACCAGCTCCATGGGTGCACTGGTGGTTATGTTAACAAGGGGGGCAGCCCTCTGGGGCAAAGCTTTCCTCTGTAAGCAGCGACTACAAGTTCGTATGTGTTGCTCCACATCAGCCCCCATCTTAGGCCAATAGAATCTGGATCTCACCAAGTCAAGTGTTCTGTCTATACCAAGGTGCCCCATGTGGTTGTGCAAGGACCTCAATACTGAGTCTCGAAGGCAGTGGGCAGCACCAGTTGTTGTTTGTCTACTTGTCCCCTCTGTCTACTGTTTCTCTATATAACAGTTTATTGATCAGTTTCAACTTAGGACCTTCTTTGTATAACAGTGCAGTTCTCAAATCAGTGGAGCGTAATTTGGACACATCTTTTCTGCATAGAGGGCTTCTAAAGCTGATTTGATCATAGGATCGCGGGATTGAGCCCGCCTAATACTGTCATTGTCCAGCTGAGGCAGTGCACCAATGTCTATTGCAGAAAAGTGGCAATAAGCAGCAGGTATGCAATTCTCAGAGGGTCCCAAGCAATCCACCATGCAGTCCATCAGCGTCCGTGGACATTTGTTCCTCCCTGTCAAACTTTGGCACAGTGCCCGAATGTCAGGTTCTGCCAATCGGACCCAATCATTCTGGGGAACAGGCCTCGGGAGAGAGCATCAGCATCTATGTGGTTCAGACCTGCTCGGTATTCGAGAGCATAGTCATATGTAGATAATGCAGAAAGCCACCTATGGCCAGTGGCATCCAACTTAGCTGAGGTCTGCACATAGGTCAAAGGATTATTGTCAGTTTTACTAGTATTTTAGCCCCATACAAGTACTCATGGAATTGGTCAACAATAGCCCACTTCAAAGCTAGGAACTCTAACTTATGTACAGGATAGTTCTTTTCGGATGGGGTCAGGCTTCTACTGGCAAAGGCCACTGGTCTCAGGCCATTCTCGTGCTCTTGGTACAACACAGCCCCAACCCTTGCAAGCTAGCATCAGTGTGCAGGACGTAAGGTTTTTGGATCGGCATAGGCCAGCACTGGAGCATGGGTAAGTTGATATGATCTCATGAAAAGCAGTCTCACAATCAGAGTCCAGCGGCCCCAAATACTTCACTCGGATGAAAATACACTCTTTCAGTCTTGAGGACGTGACTTTTGTATTTTTGTGGGTTGGGGATACCCTTGAGTAAGGTTAAGTAAAGGCGGATCACTCTTGAATAGTCCTTGATGAAGCCGATAATAACCACAGAATCCCAGGAATCTTTGCAGTTCTTTTAGATTTTTGGGCTGTGGCCAGGTGGTCAAGGCCTCAACTTTACTTGGCTGTCTCTATTCCTCGGTGGATACTATGTGTCCCACATACTTTACTGATGTTTGAAAGAATTGACACTTATCAATGGACAGTTTAAGGCCAAAGTCCTCCAGTCGGTCCAATACCTTAAATAATCTGCTCTCATGTTCCTCCAGTGAGCTGCCAAACACAATAACATCATCTAGGTATACCAGGCACTCTAGTAAGTTCATGTCCCCCACTGCACGCCCATCAATCGTTGAAAAGTGGCTGGGGCACCTGAAACCCTTGAGGCATCCTCATGAATTCATAGAAGCCAAGCGGACAGATAAAGGCCGCCTTCTCACGGTCCTCTGGGGCCATCGATCTGGTAGTACCCACTGCGAGATCCAGCACAGAGAACCACTTGCTCCCGCTTAGGCAGTCCAAAGCATCCTGAATGCGGGCATAGTGTACTGATCAGGATAGTCCGCGGTTTAAGGTGCGATAATCCACACACATCCTTACTGTTCCATTCTTTTTCCTCACTACCAATGGGGAAGCATAAGGGCTTGGATTCTTGTATTACACCAGCAGCTAACATCTCTTGCAGATGCCGTCTCACATCATCTATGTCAGCAGGTGCCAGGCGCCGAGACCTCTCACGAAATGGTCTTTCGTCATGCAGCCGGATATTGTGCTCAGCTCCTTGCACGCATCCTACATCCCATTCCTTTAAAGAAAACACCTGGTCTCTGGCAAGCTTCTCACTGATCCTCACTTTCCATTCAGCTGGCAGCGGGAGTCGCCAAATCAAACAAGTCAAGCGTTACTCTGTCATTCTTCCTTGAACTCTTGCTGCTGGGTAGCACTGCAGTGTCTGCACAATGCACATTAGCCAGGATGCAACCTCTGTTTACTCGAATGTCTCTTTCAGACACATTATGAACTTGGACCATTACCCTTCTGGCATAAGCATGGGCTCTAGCGGCAAAATACTAGGCTTGACCAGCAGTCCCTCTGGCAATTTTCCATCGCCTGGTGCATCCAACATTAATATTTTATTCTTAACATCCTTTCTGATACGGACCTCTCCCTGTAAGGTACACTGGGCATTTGGTGCCAGGATCAGAGACTCAGGATCCTTCTTCCATACAATTCCGACCGTTCCTCTGGTTCTGTTTTTTCAGCATCTCTCTGTGCCTCATAGGCCTTCTTAATTAAAGCCGAACTCTTAAAGCTCTACTAGTCTTTGACCCTGTTTTCATAACACAACTGTGCCAGCCTTCCGAACATGTGAGCATTTGTTCCAATCAACAAAGGGACACCATCATACAGTCCAGTGGGGGACACACTAAGGCTAGGGTCTCTACTTGTTCGCCACTCCAGCCACGGAGGTGGGGAAAGACAGCCAAATTCGGATATACCGAATAGGGGTAGGCCTTCTCACTTAACCCCATACATGCAGTCCTTCTAATGGTTGTAAGGGTACGTCTGACAAATGCTTCTGATACCAATCCTGGAACATAATTGTCACTTGGGAGCCACTGTTCTAATACAGCTCTTGTAGACACTCCATTCACCTTTACAGTGGTCTCCATGGAGGGACCCACTATTCTGGACCAGTCTGGAGAGGCGGTAGTGGGGCCTGGGCAACTGACCTTGCCACAAAAGGACGTGAATTAGCATTTTGGTGCCCTCACTGGGATCATTTCGTGCACCTCTTAACCACTGATTTGTTCTCCAAGCTCTCCTTGTAGCCTATATGCAACTTTGTCAGTGTCTTTGGGACTGGCATTCCTTTTCATGTGCCCATCTTTCCCACAATTATAGCAAAACATACTTTCTGGAGTTTGAGCTGCGGCGCCACACTGGGAGCCAGGGCGGGTATTACTAACTGGAAACCTGGGTGCCATCTCTGTCTGTGCGTGATAAGCATTTGGAGACATCTCGTCAGTTTCTCCACTTCCATGGTCAAGGAATTGAGTTTGGAGCTGTTATCAGCAGGAGATACATGGGTAGGTACCCCACCCCATAGCAGATGCAGTCGGATATAGGTCAGGGCCTGTATTTGCAGGCGTGGCCTTCATAAAGGGACTGTTTTTGAATTCTCGGATCTCTCAACAGTTCGCCCCATTGTGGCATATCTTTTTCCTTGTCAGAGCACTCATTGACTGTCAACCTCTGCCCTGAACTTCACTTGATGGGTCACCTCAGTCACTGGGTCGAGCCACAGCTGTTGGTGCAGGTACCTCCCGAGGTCGCCTTTTTCTCAACTCCCGAATTTCTCTCATTAACTCATCATAGGAGGGTGGGGATTCCAGTCGATTTGCCAGGCGTAACTGAAGCAACAGCAGTTCTGAGAAGGGCAGACTTAAGGATTCTGTCCAGTCTGGTTCGGTCCAGTTCAATCGCTGGCAAACTACCCTTTCTGAGGCATTCTTGCAACAATTTTTCCAGCCGAGAGACATACACAGACAACAACTCCCTTGGTACTGTTGTGCATTTCTTACTCCACCATAGGTCCTCATCAGAATCTGGGCTCCTATACACATTCTCCAAGGCCTCAAGATAGGCCTGTGCAGTCGCTTCAGGGTTACTGGCCGTCGCTTAGCACGGATGGTAGCCAGGGCAGGACCTCGGAGGCTCACTAACCCTCTTTCGCTGCCGCCTCCCGAGCATTGCCATTCTAGCACTTGGGGCAACATGGTCTATCCAGGTCTCCCAGTCATCCTCCCTTGGGGGTGGGGAGGGTGCCAGAGAAGATCCTCAACCTTCGGTAAGAGTCGTGACTAATGGCAGGTGCAGAAATAGGAGTCTGCATTGGTTCAGCCACCATTCTGGGCACTGGAGCAGGAGAGGGTGTTGGGGAGGAACACCCCAGGTGGCAAGAATAGTTTCTTCAAGTCCTCCACAGTTTTCCCTCTCCCAGCAACCATTCAGCAAATTTCTCCTCAAAGTTTCAGATAGTGGTGGGGGCTGATTCCCCGGTCTTTACTGTCCTTAGTTATCACTCTCCAAGCAGTGAGGGCTCCTCTGGGGTAATGGTCTGTGGCACTTTGGAGCTATCTATGGGATCCTTAAACTCTACTAGGGCCAGGAAAGTGTGGGTGAGCAGATTAGCATGCCGACCCACCACCACAGGGTTTTGTAAACCTTCCACCTTGGAAGTACTCCCTGCACAGTGTCCGTAGATGATACCCAGGGGATGTCCAGGATAAGCATAGCATTTTGGGGTTGATCTCCTCCCCAGTACACCACTCCACCAGCCGGTGCACAGCCACTTCTGTCGGGTACCCATTTTTTCTTAACAGTGGTTCAGAATATGGCCACTAGAGGACACACAATCCCAGCGGTGAGCCTCCAAGATGTAACCCCTAGATGGCGCTATCCCAGGGGCTACTACCCCTGCCTGATTTGCCACTAACAGGTTGAGGGGCCTGGATCCAATGGCGGTGCCTCCACCCAGAGGTCAGGGTTTGCAATAGTTAAACTTACTTGGTCACAGCCCTCTGGGACACTGCAACCCCTTTCTTCCCACTAGTGGCCCCACAAATATAGCAGAATTACCTTCACAGTATACACTTACCCCCAAGGCTGGTTCAGGCACTGGACATCCTGTAAAATAAGATACAGTGCAACAATCACAGTACAGTACTTTAACATAGACAAATACCTCAGGCAGTATAACTTTGTTGAAACAAACAGCTCTGATTTATTTAGGGGATATAACAAGGACAGGGAAATCAGGTTAATTAGCTTATCACTTTACTATCTCATTTATGGCTCTGTGCACAGGCCTATCCCTACCAGTTACTGTCCCTGGGTACCCAGGCCCTAGTGGCTAGTCCAAACCGTGGCAGCTGGTAGGGCCCTTTCACACAGAGAAAAGGAAAATTAAACAGTCAGCAGTACAGTAATTCCATTTGGATTTAATGTGGCAATTCAACAGGGAGCGACCCCGAATTAGTACTCACGACCTCCAAAGAAGATATGGTCCTTCAATGTCAGCAGGGCTACTTTTGATCTCCAAGAGACTCCTCACACATTTATATGGTAAAAAAAGAAAGCACGATACCAGGCAGGCTGCATCTGTATCCCAATCGCAATTACTGCACAATAACCAGGAGAACACACAGCAGATTCAGTTCCTGACAGACCGAGTGTAATTCAACAATTTCTTCAGTCTTCTACAGGGTGAGCCTGGTTTCTACTCTTCAGAGATCCTTTGATTCTTTTCACAGGACGGATTCAGTCCTAACAAGCAGTTACACAAGTTGTAGACCGGAACTCTGGGCCTTGCACACGTTTTTGACTGAAACTGTGCACTGAAGGAGCACAGGTTTCTTTCCCTTCACTTTCAGATCTCAAACTGAAACTCCCAACAGACAAAAACCTGGCACTTCCTTTGAGTTCCTCCCAGTTCTTGACTGGATTGGCTGTCACTCACAATAGACTGCTGCTGTTGGTCCAAAAGGCACCAAGTCTAAACTACATCTCCCAGAGTCACTGCCCATACAATCCTCTTGTGGCTGGCTCAGATTATGAGTCCCAAGTTCTGATTCGTCAAGGCATCATTTTAGAGCTAGTTTACCCCACACTGATTGGTCCAGTTCAGCAGTTCAAAACCAGAATGGGGAACTAGGCAGACAGTTCTGACTGCAAAGAAAGCAGGTTAGACAAACTGTAATTTTATTATTACTGTAAATGATTTCTGGCAATCAGTTACATCTTTCAGACAGGTTCCCTTTGCACTCCTAGTGACTGCAAAATGGGGTGAATTGGCAGCAGCTTGAGTGGTACTCAATCAAAGAAACACACAGTCCCCCATACAACTAATTATGTCTGCAAGCAGACAGCTCTTAAAGAGACAGTACCAGAGGTTCTAAAACACTCACTGATAAATGGCTTAAACGCCAAACACCATTCAGGCTTGGAGCATTCAAGCAAGCTCCTGGAAGTCTTTTGGGAACCCCCATTTGCAGGGGGGTTACAGATACTTTTATAAACCCCTCGGCCTTCGCCCTCGGGGTTTATATAGCATCCCACACCTCGGGTGTGTGTAAACTTCCAGTTACACACACCCACCCATATATTATTCTATACATTATCTTACTGAACTAATGTTATCTTAAAAAAAAAGGTTGAACCTCACCAATCCCTCTCTGTACTTATTTTGCATGGTGTATTGACACTAAAGAGAGCATAGAGAGACCCAAATGACCCACAGTGTGCTGGCAATAACCAGGATACAGTCATATTATCTTTTGTTATACTCTCTCACCTGATCAAACAAATACACCGTAACATCATCAAAGAAGGACACCATCTTTCTCTTCTTATCCAACTCATCGCTGTCAAGCTCCTCTACTGACTTGGGGGATTTCAGAAGGCTTCGTAAATTACGTCCATCATCTGTTTCCGTGACAACGATGGGGACTTCAGTTGTCTCCTCTTCACTCTCCAAGTTGTGACAGTATGGGTCGCCATGGCCATCATCATGGGTCCCAGTTTCGTATTCCCTGTATGCTTCTTGGCTGTCCATCTCCCAGAAAGGTTTCCAAGGAGGCGAGATGGGGAAGGGCTGCAAGTTGAGTGGTGGCAGGGACAAGGAAAGCCGGGCTACCTTAGCTGTCAGGGCAGACGGAAACAAAAAAAAATGGAAATTTTTTAGGTGGGCAAATGGCAGCAAACTGCTCTGGCTGTCTAACTTTTCCTGCTAATCAGCTAATCTTCAACATCGACAACTGTCATGGAGTTTGTTCTGTAAATATGTTGCCGTGTTACAAAACGGTGCAACATTTTCCTTTCTAGATTGTTCCCAAAGAAGAACACACATTTGTAATATTATTGCATTATTACCAATATTATTAGATTGCCTCATAAGGTGCTGTATATAGAGAACAGCTAACCCCCGAGTGAGAGGAACAAGCTGGCTGTCATACCGAGTGGCACAGTGACATCATACAGCGCGAGAGCAAAGCTTGAGTGCTCTACGATGGTACTGTACCTATGAGGTGTGAGGACCAAGCTTGTTCTTCACACTTTTTTTTATTATACAACCTGAGCATCTGTCTCTTTTTTGAAGAAGATCAGGGTTTGAGGTTCCTGGTTCTCTACTGATATTTCACTAGATGAAAGACCTATATTTTGCCTCTGTGCAATATCAGCATACCTGTTTCCACTGTTACTTTTAAAAGCTACTTGGGTGGGCAGCGCCGTCTCCTAGGTGCTGACAATTAACATTTGAAGTTGTTCTCAATATTCTGATGTTGAGAACAACTTCTTACAAAAAGGACAAAGATGCTCAGCATGTATTATCTATAGAATAATACACGGGGTGGGGGAGTGCATGACGAGAATTTACTGCACACCCAAGATGTGGGATGGTTCATAAATTCTGAGGACAAAGCCCAAGGGGTTCATTAAAGCATCCCACACTGAGGATGTGCATTAAATTCGAGTTTTGCACTCTCCCCCATGTTTTGTTTTATATAATTGCTGGGTAGCATTTTCTCGCCTTGAAAACACTACAGCAATTACAGAAAACAGCATGGCCAGTAGATGGTGCTACTGTTACATGTCCAATGTTGGAGCTGGAATTTTGGATTGTTTTCCTGTCTATCTGTCCTTCTTTCTTTCCTTTTTCTTTTCCTTGTTTTGTTAAGTATATGTGGCTGAGGAAGTGTTAAGGCAGGGTAGCAACAGTGCTAGCATTGGGCAGAGGTGCAGTTTCAGCCGCATATAACGTTCACTTTTTTCTTAACTTGATCATGAAATGGGATATGAGAAAGTGGCATAGAGAGAGAGAGTAATACCCCTGAGCAACTGAACTGGAGTTTAAATATCTTCCCTTTAGGTGAGAAAGCTGCTTAAAATTTGGTGATTACGGTCAGAGGATGTAAGACCATGAGATGCACTATATGCGCACGGTCAGTGTGGGAGGCTGGCGCATGAAGTCTTCAAAGGGAAACCCGGCGCATGTTCACTGTTATAATCCGCAGGTTATAAAGTCAAATTATAACTGGGTTTCCCGATGGGAGAAAACGCTCCCCAGCTATTATATCTTAATTACGAGTTGTCTTGCACCATGGAACAATGTCACTACCGTTACTGTGTGTCCATCTGCTGCTATCCTGGGATCATCACTGATTCTAAGAGTGTCTGGAATGTTCTAAAATAAACAATTGACTGGCCAAAAATATGACGTAATGGTTTATAGTGAAAGAAATCAACGGAAAAAAGTGGATTCTAACTGGATTTTTTATTTCCTGTCTGCGCAGAAGAGTGTTCTTCCCATGCAGCAGCAGTTCACCCCATTGTTTGGACAGCACATTTATTTACAAGTTTGGCACTTATCACCTAATTTACCTGCACCACTTCATTTGCTGGAGGGTCCCGGGGGTCAAGAACAGGAGCAGAGCAGCTGTTACATCTCCAAGTTTATAACAGTAATCCAAAGTTAAAGGTAAAGAAGGTACAAAAAAATTCAATGGAGAGCGCACTCACACTCAAAATAAAAGGTGGAACAGCAAAGTAACAAAATCCTCTCATACTGCTGTTACAAAGGTCCAAAGCATGTGTTTGTATTTTGTACCAGCAATAAACAAGGATTTTGCTACTTTAATACTTTGATGTTCTGCCTCTAACTATAAGTGTGAGTGTAGTCTCCATTGTCTTTGCTGTGCCCCCCACTTTTCTGAGACCATATGGCTTGGTTAAGGCAGAACTTGAGACAAACTGTCCCTGCCCAGCTCGAATCTTGCTCCCCAGCCTGCATGCCTGCCATATAACAGGTTTTGGAGGCTGAGGGAGAGGTCCGGAGGTGCCCAAGCAACGAACGCACCAGCATTGTTTGTGCAGACTAGAGTGTATGCTGTTAGGTGATCCCAGCTGCTCAGCACTATTCGCAGCATGGATACAGATGGGGAGGGAGCTCACGCTGGAGCAAGGCAACGGGAGGTATTGCACACGTGGTTAACAGCAGGCTATTGGGTGCATATTGAGTTTGGGAAGGAGAGAGGCTAAACAGACTGGACCACAAAAGAAACCAGAAATAAAACAAAAATGAAAATCAACAAAAGAAAGTTAAACAAACCAAAAGGGAGAGAGACACTTGGGGGTGGCTTAGCCCGTGCCACTGCTGCTGGTCCTGGAGCCTATGCTAACAAATAAGCTGTGCTGCTGCTGCTGGAGGCACATCCAGATCCAGAGACTTTTCCTTGGCAAACCCACAACCAAATCCAAATCCAGCCCAGCTTTGCCCATCCTCATCCTTACTTACCACCAGCATGCATGCCAGGGGAGGCAGTATAGCACAGTGGTTTAAGCCTCTGAGCTGTAAATCTGGTGACGTCCAGCAGACCAGACCTGGGTTTGAATCCCACAGCTTCCACTTACATGCTGTGTGACCCTGAGCAAGTCACTTAACTTCCCTGTGCTCCCAGGATGCACCTGTAAAAAAAGCTTTCAGCTTAGTGTGCTACTCCTGGTTAAACAACTAAAAAAAAAAAAAAAAGAAGCCCAAATGAGTTTACTAAAAGACTAGCAATGTTGGAAAAATGGCAGAGTGGGAACTGCAGCAGCTGTTACTGGGAACAAGCATTTGTCAATGCTGAATGTTCCCTTGCAGGTATTTGCATTGCTGTTTGGCATTTATGCAGGCCCCCCCCTCCCCCAGTTGTATCCATGTCCCTTCAGCATCCATATCCCAACAGAGTACCTCTCTGCAACTCCTCTTGCATTGGATCAACATTTCACCATCATGCTTCTTAAGTGTCTGTCTTAGGAACCCTAACGCCCTGGGTGTGCTCAAGGGTACGAGCCTGCGTGGTAACTGCGCAACCCGTGTGTGTAACACAGTCATTCAGTGGAATTATTTCACCAAATTTTTAACACAGGCATCTTGTCACCTTTGGTCATAAACACTCACCATGATTTTCTTACTGTGCACCGAACACTGATTTCCCACAGCAATCACGCTATTCTGCGGTGAAAGTGTGAAAACACATTGCAGCCAGGATGTGCAAAATGACAGCTGTACTGTTCATAAGGAGGTGTGGAAAAATGCAAATGTTGAAAATCTGGAGTGAAAATATGACACATTTGTGAAGTTATGAGTGCGCATGGAAACTGCGCAAGGCACGCTCGTAAAAACAGTCATGTTTTGGAATTTTGCACTGAATTTTCAACATAGGCATTTTAGGATGTCTGCTCATGAACAGTGTCACTGTGATTTTCTTACTGTGTACCGAACATGATTTCCAACAGCGGCCACGCTATTCTATGCCGGAAGTGCGAAAACACATTTTGGCCAAGATGTGAAAAATGACAGCTGTACTGGTCATAAGGAGATGTGGGAAAATGACAGTGTTGAAAATCTGGAGTGGAAATACTACAAATTCATGAACTTCTGAGTGTGCGTAGAAACTGCGCAACATACGCTTGAAACACAGCCATTTTATGGACTTTTGCCACCACATTTTCAACAGAGGCATTTTAGGACCTCTGTTCATGAACAGTGTCACTCTGATTGTCTTACTCTGTAGTGAACGCTGATTTCCAACAGCGACCACGCTATTTTGCGTCAGAAGCATGAAAACACATTTTGGTCAGTATGTGAAAAGTGACAGCTGCACTGTTCATGAGGAGGTGTGGAAATATGCCTATGTTGAAAATCTGGAGTGAATATATTACAAATTCACGAACTTACGAATGTGCATGGAAACTGCACAATGCACGCTTGTAAAACAGTGATTTTTTGGAATTTTTTCACCAAATTTGCAGCATAGGCTTTTTGAGAGCCCACCTCATGAACACCAACACTGTCGTTTTGTTACTCGGTCCCGAAAGGTGATTCCATGCAGTGACTACAAAATCACATTTTGGGACTGAATAATGCCATGACAGTGACTGAATTCATGAGGAGGGGTCACAAAAACCCCATGTTGAAGATTTGCTGCCAAAATTCCCCAAAATGGCAGAGATATGCACCAAAGTTGAAAAAACCCTATTTATGCCATTATACAGCTTACTGGCATTTCTTCAGTTCGCGGACGCTTTGAAGAGTGCAGACGTGTTCCCGGTCCACCAAATATCGTTGAGCTGGGCTCCGGAGGTAAGTATGGGATGAGGGGTGTGTGTGGGAAGGTGGATGCACAGAGGGTGGGCGCAGGTTGGCAGGGGTCAAGGACTCACAGAGGGACGGTTTTTCTTGTTTTACAGGATTAAAAAAAAAGGAAAACAGAGGCATTTGGTACACTGGGGTGGGCTCCCAGCATACTACCTAGGTGGGGGGGGTGTGTGGGAAGGTGGGAGCACACATGGTGGGCGTGGGTTGGTGGATGGGAGTGAGGGACAAACAAAACGGACTCTGCTGGCACGCTGGGGTGGGCTCCCAGCGTGTCACCTATGTGTTTGCTGGGGGGGACAGGAGCCGACGGGGACTGGACATCCCCAGCGCCATACAGTGTGTGTGTGTGGGGAGGCATGAGCACGCTGGGGTGGGCTTCCATCGTGTCAACTGTTTTTTTTGGGGGGTCTGCAGCCGACGGGGGATTGGGCACCCCAGTCAGCCACACAGTGTGCTAAGGGGTGCATGAGCCAGGGGGATTGGGTACCCCCCCTTGGCACACAAGGTGGAGTCTGGGAAAAACAGGGAGGGGGAGAATATTAGCAGAGGGAGGAAGTGGGAGGGTTTTGATGCTGAGCTGTGAATGACAGCAGTTCGGCTGACGTGTATACTAACTGCATACATGCTATCACCGCTGATTGCAGCGGACCTTTTCTTAGAAGTGAAGACCAAGATAGCCGAACTGCTGTCATACACAGCTCAGCATGTATTGCTCCCCTAGGGTCGCACTGTCTACACTAAGCACTGCACTGGGGAGGAGGGTCACACACCTCCAAAAGGCATACAGTTGCAAGACGTTCCTTGCGGATGTACGCAAGCGAACGTAAAAATGATAGCTTCTGCCCAGGTCTCCTTTAACAAGTAAGACAAGTGGAACAACAGTACATTGCATAGGTGGGTCAGCAAAAAGATGTAAAAAAAGAAAGTAGATAGTTAACTGGTAAATCATCGGCTCTTAAAGTTTACTTAGTTTATTTAGACTTGAATGCAAGAACAGTGACTGGACACATAACTGTGCTTTCTATTATCAGCTCTTTTGCCTACAAAAAAAATGCTGTGAGAGACAGGGAGACTTTGAGGAGGTGTGCACATTCAGAAAAGTGTCTGGTAAGGGGGTTGTAAAGAGGTATTACTCTTCAACTTAATTACCCAGGATAGCCCAGTTGAAATACAATATTTCACTTCCAGTGGGGTCCTAAGTTTTCCTTTCTACCCATTTCTGCAGCTGGGTGGACTGCAGTAGTGGAAGGTTAATTGACTTTATCAAGGTCATGCAGTGAGTATTTTGGAATGAGTGGGCTATGATCCTGAAACTTCCTGGGTCCCAAGCTGGTGCTCTCACCACTAGGCTACACTGTCTCCTGGTACTACCAGCTGTGATGTCATCCTAGTTCATGGGACTATGCCACACAAGCAGTCTCAGCATTAGTGTTCTGTAAGGGCAACCTTCAGCAGTGGTGGTGAAAAGCATCCGGTTCAGTCATGACTGAAGATATGCGGTTACTGCTGTCATGATATGCTTAGTCACAGTCAGTTGTAATGCAGGGTGTCTCTTGTTATGACTGATTTTAAATGCTACAAATAGACATAACCATTTGCAGGTTGTTAAGGATCAGCTGACACCTTTGGGCTAACTGTAGAAAACATAATATTTAGACACAATTCAGCTTGTATTTAATATATCTTCTATAGATTTCTCCTTTACATTGCTTATTATTGAAGAAATTCCCACAAAAACAAGATGTTTTTCTCTTTATTCCTTAGGTAGGGTATGGTAAAATGTATTTATATGGTGCCCAGTCCCGGAAGCTCTGGGCACTTACAGAATTAAAAACAGGCAGGGTTAACAGTAGCAATGTAAGCAATAATACCTGACAGGGTGGGCATTATTGGGAAATACCAGACCGCCCAGGGGCGTAATGAGGCCCGACGCCACGGGGGAGGGCCTTATAGCCCCTGAAAGGTCCGGTATTTACCAATAATGCCCACCCTGAAGGGTATTATTGCGCTTAGAAAATGGGCACAGTAGAAAAAAAAGGAATTGAGAAACATTTGATAACAAAAATATTAATTTGTATTAAGTTTTGTAATTAAATAGTTCCTCTACCTATACTGAAATAGGAGGAGCTTTGTCCTAATGGAGACACTGTAGTTTTCAAAAAAAAAAAAAAGCAGGTTGAATGCTATTGGTGTTCCCACAGCAGAGTTTGTTTGTTTAGTGCCCCCCCTCCCCCCATCCTCATGGAGCATTTTTGTTCCGCATTGTATTTTATTGCTGCTTCACCAGGACACTCAGAAGCTGCTTATGTTTATTTGGTGGCTGGTGGTCAGCAGAAGGGATTTGCGAATGGTGGAGTAGTGCTAACAGGAAGTGTGGCACTTGGCAAGTACGCTTGGGAGACATACTGAGACAAGGCTGAAAGGGTGAGTCATCAGGTTGGGACAGTACTGAATGGCATTTTATGTTTTTTTTTTTTTTTATTGTGGACATAAGGAGAAAAAATGAAAGACTGCCTCTATAGATGTGTCCCGAGTCGGCTTCTACACTACCACTGTGCACATGGCGTGTAAGCTCTGAAGACTGCTTTGAGAGGAGGAAAAAGAGTAATCATGCAATTTTTTTAAAAGGGGGAAAAAGAGTGGTCAGCAGAAGGAATTTACGGGTGGTGGAGTTGGAGTAGCGCTACCAGGAAGTGTGGCAGATACACTTGAGGGACACGCTGAGACAAGACTGAAGGGCGATTTGTTGGATCGGGTCTGCATTGAATGACTTCAGCCACCACCGCGACTTCCAGAAAAATATACAGCAGCTTCAGTTTATGTTTATTTGGTGTCTGGTGGTAGGCAGGAGGGATTTGTGAATGGTGTAGTAGTGCTTCCAGGAAGTGTGTCAGGTACACTTAGGGGACATGCTGAGAAAAGGCTGAAAGGGTGAGTTGTCAGCTCGGGATTGTACTGAATGCCATTTTACGTTTTTCTGATTGTGGACAGAAAGAAAAAAAAATAAACATTTTCTCCATAGATGTCTCGAGTCAGGTTGTACGTTGCCGCTGAGCACGCGGCGTGTTAGCGCTAGAGGTTGCTTTCAAAAAAAAAAAATAATTTTAAGAGGGGTAAAAGAGTACTGCTCATTGTGGTTATCAGTTAGGAGGCGCCACTGTGGGAGTTGTGATCGGCAAAAGTGGCATGCTGTGTAATGTCTGGGGTCAGGGGTCACAGTTGCTCTGTATACGGAGAGTCAGAGACGGCAAAGCAGGGATCCAGAATCTGTCAGGTAAAAAAGAGACTAGTATATTTGGAGAATCCTGCTGGGAACAGGGCGCTTCTCTTGTTGGGGTTTGCTGGCACAGAAGTAGGGAACCATGGAGGCACCAGTGTCACTCGCTTAGCGAGAGGAGAAAATGGCGCAGATTTCAAGTTGAATAGGGTGGTTTTGCCCAATGAACAAGTAGGGTGGGCACAAGGATAGTTTAGGAGGTGATGGAGTCAGGTGACTGGCACTTTTTATTTGCTGGGCATCTATTGAAAGTTAATGCACCCCCCTGGCAGGGGTACTAGCCAGTCAGAACCCAGCAACTAAAAAGCCAATTTTCTAAAAATAAATAAAGCTCTAAAGGGTTATACAGAAAAATTTAAAATTCCAGCATAAGTAAAAAATTATAAGTATTTAATAAATATACACTTAAAAACAACTATAGTTAGTCTGGAAAAGCCTTTTTAAGGGAAAAGTCTTTAAACCCCCCTTGAATGCCTCCACCGATGGGGCCTCCCTTACAGAGCTGGGAACAAGTTCCAGACAGCCGGGATGGCCACCTTGAATGTTTGATCACTGGAGGTTTTCAGCCTGGCACTTGGAACTGCAAGGAGACCCCTGGTGGAGGGGTGGAGGGAACAGACTGGAATGACAGGGGTAAGGAGATCCATCAGATAGCCTGGGCCCAATCCATATAGGGCCTTATAGGTGAGCAAGATCCCCTTGAAGATGATCCTCCACTTGACAGCCAGCCAGTGCAGATCTCACAGGACTGGGGTCACATGACATGACCTGGACAGGTTCGTCAGTAACCTGGCCGCTGCGTTCTGCACCAGCTGCAGCTGGTGGAGGGTCACTCCACAGACCCTGAAGTACAGAGTGTTACAGTAGTTAAGCCTGGATGTAACAAAGATGTGTACTAGTGATGGCAGGTCCTCGGGCAGAACTAGGGATTTAATCCAGCTTCAAGACTCAAATGCAACTTCAAGATTCAAAATGTAGGACATTGAGGATGGGGGTGGTGTGCAGGCCACCAGCCCAAGGGTAGGATCTGACTAGGGAGTTAGCTGAGCAAATTAGAAGGTCTGTAGGAAAGGGGACACTATGGTGGTGGGGGACTTCAACCTACCGGGGGTGGAGTGAAGCATACCAACCACTAAGAGTGCAAGGGAGCAGGTCTTACTAGAGACATTTCAGAACAGCTTCCTGGTGCAGTTGATCAGTAAGGCAACTAGACTGAATAGGACTCTGGACCTGGTTCTATCAAATGGGGAGGCTGTAAGGGATCTGGAGGTGGAAGACCCTCTGGCTGGAAGGGACCAACACACGGTATGGTTCACACTCAACATAGGCAGGGAAGCAGGAGGTATGGGTACCACAGTGATAGACTTTGAGGGGGTGGACTTTAAAAGGATGAGGGAACTTTTGGGCAGGCATCTGGTGGAAATTCAACCGCACATGGATGCTAGCCAAAAATGGGATATTAATAAGAAAGAGCTGGTAGAGATGACTGGTACATGTACAAGAACAAGAACAAGGAGTAAGAAAGGACGGGCAAAATAAAAACAGCTGGCTGATGCAGGAGGTCATGGAAGGGGTGAGGTCCCCAAAAAAAGGCATTCTGGAGATTCAAGAAATGGGGTGGGGATAACAGGGAGGTGTATATGAAGAAGTCCAGGGAGGTTACCAGGCTGGTCAGAGTGGCAAAAAGGCTTCCAGGGAGCTGAGACTAGTGCAGGGCATAAAAGACGGAGAAAAGTACTTCCACAGGTACATCAGTGAAAGATGGAAAAGCAAAGATCAGATTATGAGGATTAGGAAAGACGGGGACTGGGTAGAGAATGGGAGAACAAGGCAGAGGCACTGAATGAGTACTTCTGCTCTGTGTTCATGAGGGAGAAAGGGGGGTAGATACCACCTGGGAGAGGAGGAGTGGGCGAGGGGGAGGAGGTAACTGATATAGGGATTGCAGAGGATAGGGTGCTGAAAGGAGTAGGGATCTGAGGGAGGATAAGGCACCAGGTCCAGATAACATTCTCCCTAGGGTACTTAGGGAACTAGCGGAGGTTCCGGCAGGACCCCTGGCTTGTGTACCACAGGACTGGAGGACGGCCCATGTGGTACCCATTCATAAAAGTGGACCTAAGGATGAACCAGGGAACCACAGACCAGTAAGCCTTGTATCAATTGTGGGGAATCTCATGGAGATGATCCTAAAAGAGAGGCTAATGACTTTTTTGTGGAGATCAATGATCTCCAGCATGGTCAGCAGCATGATTTGTCTTGGGAAGATCCTGCCAGACAAATCTGATTGAGTATTATGACTGGGTGACAAAGGAACTGGACAAAGGCCATGGGGTGGATGTCCTTTATTTTGATTTCAGTAAGGCATAGATACATAGATACATAGACAGTGTCGGCAGATAAGGGCCTATGGCCCACCCCGTCTGCCCATTTGAGCTTGTAAGTTCAGTTTATGTTTTCCTAGAAGTCTGTTGCCCCTTACCCCGACCTCCAGAATTCCTTTATGTCTATCCCATGTATTCTTAAATCCCGTGATTGTTTCAGCCCCCACCATTTCTTCTGGCAGGGTGTTCCACTTGTCCACCACCCGTTCTGTGAAGAAATTCTTCCTCATGTTTCCTCTGAACTGTCCTCCCTCCAACTTCATCCCATGCCCTCTAGTCCTGGAACATCTTTTTCGCTTAAAAATAGTGTATTCCTGCACCCTGTTCCTCCCTGTGAGATACTTGTATGTCTCTATCATATCCCCCTCTCTCCCTCCTCTCCTCCAGGGAGTACATGTTCAGTTCCTTCAACCTGTCTTCATAGGACTTGTGATGCAATCCATGCACCATCTTTGTTGCCCTCCTCTAAACCTTCTCTACCCTGTCTATGTCCTTACGTAGGTAAGGTCTCCAGAACTGTACACTGTACTCCAGGTGGGCCTCACTAGTGTCTTGTATAGCGGAATTATGACCTCCCTTTTCCTGCTGGTGATGCCCCTGCCCATAATCCCAGCATCCTATTTGCTTTTACCTGCTGCCTTGTCACACTGTTTCCTCTACCTTGAGGTCATCAGAGATGATAACCCCAAGATCCCTTTCCTGCTTGGTGCATGCTATATCCTCAACCCTCAACTGATGTATTGTGCCAGGGTTTTTGTGCCCCATATGCATTATCTTGCACTTCTTTGCATTGAATTTCAACTGCCAAACCCCTGACCATTCTTCAAGTTTCTGCAGGTCCCTTCTCATTCTGTCTACACCCTCTGGTGTGTCTACTCTGTTACAGAGCTTTGTGTCATCAGCGAACAGTGAAATTCTGCCTTCTAGGTTCTGTGCAATGTCACTGATGAAGATGTTGAATAGGACCGGTCCCGCACTGATCCCTGTGGTACCCCACTGGTCACTCTTCCCTCTGTGGAGTGACAGCCATTTACCACCACCCTCTGTGTCCTGCCACCCAGCCAGTTACCTACCCACCACACTACTGTCCTGCCCACACCCATATTCCCCAGTTTGTGTAATAGTCTTCTATGTGGCACAGTGTCAAAGGCCTTGTTGAAGTCCAGATAGGCCATCTCCATTCTCCCTGATCCACCTCCCTAGTCACCCAGTCAAAAATTCAACGAGGTTGGTCTGACATGACCTCCCCTGGTGAAACCATGCTGTCTTGGGTCCTGTAGTCCATTGACAACCAGATGTTCACCAATCTCTCCTTCAGTAGTGCTTCCATGATCTTCCCCACTACCGAGATGAGGCTGACTGGTCTGTAGTTCCCTGCTTCCTCTTTGTTCCGCTTTTGTATAAGGGGACTACATCTGCTATCCTCCAGTCTTTGGGTACCTCCTGTTTCCAGTGATCAGCTAAACAGGATAGCCGAGTTCAGCCACCACCTCTTAGTTCTTTATGACCCTGGGTGTACCCCATCTGGCCCCATTGCTTTATCAACTCTTATTACTTCCAGTTCCTTCAGGACCCTTTCTCGTAAAGGGACTTGTGTCCATTTCTGCACCATTTTCACCCCTTGTACTCCCTTCAGACCCATTACCCTCCTCTTCCTCAGTAAAGACTGAGCAGGCATTTGATTCTGTGCCACTTGGGAGACTGGGGAGGGAGCTGGAATATATAGGGGTGGGAACAAAGATGGTAAGTTGGATCATTAATTGGCTGAAGGGAAGGCAACAAAGGGTGGTAGTGTGGGAGGACTCTTATCACCAAGGGATGTGACGAGTGGGGTGCCGCAGGGATCAGTATTGCTACCTGTTGCTCGGAATATTCATAGCTGATATCTCCCACGGGGTCATAGAGAGTAAGATCAGTCTCTTCGCAGACAACACAAAGATGGGTGCATGGTAGATGACATTGAACAGTGGAGGGGGCTGCAGGAGGACCTAACCAAACTACTTGAGTGGTGGGTGGTGGGATGCATGGTAGATGGGGTTTAATGCCAAAAAGTGCAAGGTCTTCACTTTGGGGCTAACAACCAGAGGAGGTGCTATCAGCTGGGGGGTGTACAGCTAGAATGCACCAAGGAGGACAAAGATCTTTTGGTGCTTATAATGGGGAGTATGAACAACTCAGCTCAGTGAAGGAAGGTGGCAGCAAAAGCCAACAGGATGCTGGGGTGTATAGCAAGGGGAATCTCCTCCAAAAATAGGGAGGTGATCCTGCCCCTCTACAGGTCACTGGTCAGGCCGCACCTGGAATACTGCATGCAGTACTGGCACCCATTCCTGGAGAAGGACATCAGATTGTTGGAAGGTGTACAGTGGAGGGTGACAAAGATGATCCAGGGATTAGAGGGATACTCCTATGAGGAGAGGCTGGGTGAGCTGAACATTTATTCCCTGGAGGAGAGGAGGGATGGGGGGACATGGTCAAAACCTTTAACTATTTAAAAGGGATTATCAAGGCTAGTAAAGAAGGGATTTTCCAGATTAGAAGGGGGAGGGTCACAAGGGGTCACCAGCTGAGATTGGAGGGGGAAGATTCAGGAGGGAAGTCAGGTGACATTATTTCACTGAGAGGGTGATGGATAGGTGGAACACTCTGCCTGAGGAGGTGGTAGCCTGTATCATGGAAGATGGTTTTAAGAGGGGATGGGACAGAGTGAGTGAGGGTAATTGTGAGGTGGGAGGGGTGGGTGGGCAGCTGCAAGTTGAGGGGTAGCTGCACAATCAAGCAGACTCAATAGACTGTGAAGCCTTTTTCTGCTGGCGTTTTAGTATGTTCATAATCTGGATGGCATTCCTTAGGGTTAAAAACTGAGCATCAAGTGTCAATCTGTCATCCATAAAGACTCCTAGACTTCTCACCCTAGAGGAAGACATGAATGGGGTGGTTCCCAGGACCAATCCTGTTGCCACTCCTGAGGCACTCCCATCACACCCGCGACAAGGATCAAGTCACCAGGACCTCCGTCTTGTTGGGATTCAGCCTCAACCAGTTGGAGGCCATCCAATCCTAGATCTTGGCCAGGCAGTTGTTTAGCACTTCCACAATGTAATTTGTTCCAGGGGTAAAAGACATATCTGGGTATCACCTGCATAGCAGGAAAAACCCAGACTGTAATGTATAATGAGCCTCCTGGGGGTTGCATGTACACCGCGATGAACATCGGTGACAGGATCAAACCTTGAGGAACATTACATGGCAGGAGCCTTAGGGAAGATGAGCAGCTCCCCATCACCACCTGTTGCTTCCTGCCCAAGAGATAGGGCTCAAACCAGTTGATGACAGTACTGGTGAGTCCACAGTATTCTCTAAGGTGATCCAAAAGCACATTGTGGTCCACGGTGTTAAATGCTAAAGAGAGGTCGAGGTGAATGTGAATTGACTGGTGTTCTCTATCTCTAGCCCTGAGAAGATACGTTTGCACCCTTACCAATGCCAGTTCGGTATTATGCCTAGCCCTGAAACTAGACTGGAATGGCTCATAGATGTCAAAGGCTGTGAGGTGCACCTCAAGCTGCAGTGCCACTACTTCTTAGCAACCTTCCCTAGAAATGGTAGGTTGGAGATAGGCTGATAATTCACCAGGACATTGGGACTGAGTGATGGTTTCTTCAGGAGGGGCCTCACCAGTGCCTCCTTCAAGGCATCAGGAAAGATCCCCTCCAAAAGTGAGCACCAGATTATCCTGGTGAACACTGGACCAACGGTCCATGCGCATCCCACAAAAAGTGGTCCGCAGCTTCAAGATCACCCCAGCAACCTCAGCTACCTCTACTTGCCATAAACTCTTTCCAGACAATAGGAGTGCCCATGCTACTAACAGGTTGACCACCATGGTGCTGACTTGCCCCACTGGAGAGATCCCGGACCAGATAGAAGACACTGTCAGAGAAGAACCTATCAAACTCATTGTCCAATGCAATTGAAAATGCTTTTTTTTGACTGCAGACAGATCAGATAAAGTAGTCTGTCAACAGTCCAAAAAAGCTGAGTTGGTCTGTTCTTCCATGCAGCAATCTCCCTGGACAGGAACTCTGCCTTCTCACAGTCAATTACCCCTTGGTACTCACAATAGTGAACTCACAAGACCAGTTTTTCTTCCTTGGAACAGGTCCTCTGCCAGCAACTCTCCAACTTCTGACCCGTGATCTTCTTGAGAGCCCCATCAAACCATGAGGGTCTCAAGCAAGATGATCTAGGTTGTATGCAGACCAGTGTGATGACATCAAGTGCTTCAGAGATGGCTTTATTATAGGCAGCCACTGCTTCATCCAGGCCAGTCACACATGCTTTACTCACACCAGACAAATCTACTACCACCAGAAGTCCCTCTGGGGACAATCCCCTTAAAGGGTGATAGCTGACCATAGCAGCAGGGGAGGGACTATCAGAGGGGGCCCAAAATTACAACTCTACTGTGCAATGATCGGACTAGGTGACCCGATCAGTTTAAGGTTCATGACCTCAAGCCCCAGTGAGAACACCAAGACCAGAGTGTGGCCATGGTGATGGGTCAAAAAAGCAACTTCTTGTGTTAGGCCCAGTAATGTCATCAACTGGAGGAGGTTGTGTCCAAGATGTGAGGATTTGTCATCGACCCAGGCACTGAACTCCCCCAGAATTAACCACCTGGGGGACTCCAACACCCTGTTGACAACAAAATCCATGACTTCCTGCAGAAAATCTCTCCTCTACCCTAGAGGGTGGTAAACAAGAGAATCCTGCAGTCCACACTTGGAGCCCCACGCACTGCTACATATTTAAAGGAAAAGGTAGAACCCACTGGGTGCACAGCAAAGTTCAGGCTGGATCTAAAGCAGATGGCCACACCCCCACCCGTGCATTCCCTCCACGGGCAGTGCACCACAGAGTAACTGGCAGGGACAGCCACCTCCAAAACTGGCCCGGCATCATCTCCCAGCCTGGTCTCCATAATGCAAGCCAGATTGGCCAAGGAAATCAGGTCCACCATAATTGTGGTCTTGTTCCTCATTGATCTGGCATCTCACAGTTCCTTAGTCACTATAACTTATTCCCTACTTGAAAATATAATGCTCTGTTTTGACATCATAGTCTGTTGCCATGGGAATAATTCTGGTGTCACAAGGAGAGTATTATGACATCTGATTGGGAAGAAGCAATAGAAGCTGATGAACCCTCGAGGAACAGCTCTCCTGTTTTCATGCATATGATCTCAGTAAAAAATAATGGGGAAAAGAAATACAAAGCTAATGAGAACTATAAGCTGCTTTGTGTCCAGATATTATATTTTTCAAAGTTCTTCTTTCGGCATCAGTGGCTCTTTAAAGAGTCAGCAGGTGGTGCTGTACGGAAACAGTGCTGCACCTGACCTGTGTGTGCCTCCACAAGCTCTTTAGCCTGCAGGTTCCAGTAGTCAGCTGATAAACTGCAAGAAGACCAGCAAAAGCAAAGTGAGGGCCCTGAGTGTTCCTGACTTTTCTTCACTCAGGATACTGATTGACACAGAGGAACCTGATGCTGGGCACTGCTGTAGTTGGAACATAGATACTGAGATGTTTATGGACAGAAAAAGACTTGTGGGCCATCAATTGCTTGGTTCCTACCTAGTACCTCAGCAGTCTAACACTGACTAAGCCTTATACAGTTAAAGCATCCCTTATTTCCACTTGGATTACCCCACCCCACCTCACTGGTCCCAATCCCTCCTCTGTCATCTTTGTGACGAGATAGCCCCATACATATTTGTAGTGTTCAGATATGATATATATGCATGGGCTGTGTTTCAGAATTAAGCCACTAGCCCTTTAAGCATTCTACGAGGAAAACATGGGGGAAGATTTAAAAACAGAGTGTTGGATCTAGCACTCAGACAGGTTTACATATCAAAAGACTGGAAGCCAGGAACTGGATTAAATGAATCATTTAAAACTTCATTTGTGTTTGAATGTTCAGACCTCACAACCGGGAGAATGGTGAAGTGGAGTCTAGTGTTGTACTCTGTGTTGTGGGTTTCCTGAGATCAAAGGGCAGGAATGTTTCTTACCAGAAACTGTTCAGCAAGGGGTCAACATGCTAAACTGAGCTTATTAGACCATAGCAGGGAGGGCTAGGATTATGGACAGAGACCACATTTTGAAGGATTTTCTGGTATTTTATACTCGGGAGAAACTAGGTTGAAGTGAGAGAGACACTTCCTGGAAAAAAGGGTGACCTGCTGAAACATCCCAGCCTGAAATAGCTGACCAATCATAAAGGTAGGCTGTAATTACATCACTTGAGGTATAAAAAGGGAATACAGCTAGAAAACAGTGCTTTTTGGTATAATTTTTCCAAGTGTAAGCTTTGGGTAGTTTTGCTGTGAAAAGAACTACTGATATTGAGGAGAGCTTTGCCTCACTGAAGAAAGAGAGAAACACTCTTGGGAAAGGAGCCTTTCTCTGGAAAAAAAAACCTGAATTTTGCTGAAAAATAAAATTCAGGGACTGACTTATCATCTTGCGGAAACTTTTGAGAATTCTTATCAGAAAACTTGAAGAAGTTTTCTGGCAGATGGGACTTTTTGAACATTGAACGCCAAGCATCAATAAGGTATACAATTTTAGCAGTCTTAGTGTGTAGGTTTATTATAGTGTATGGTAGAACGCTGTTGAGCATGGAAATCCATGCTGTCAACAGCGTTGTTATGCTGCACTAGCTATGTCATCATAGCTGTTGTGCTGCACTAGCTACGTAGCTAGTGCAGCATAACACCTAGAAAGTGGGTGCGCATGCATGGAAGCTGGCTGCGCATGCGCGATCAGGTGACCGGCGATGCTCGGACAACAGCCGCGGCAGTGAAATGGGCCGGAGGAACAGAAAACCACACAGGAATCAGAAGAAAAGTAAAGGCAGTCTCTTAACGAGCGACCATACACTATAAAAGACTGTGTATGATCGCTCATACACAAATAGAGTATTTTTCAACTCTTGAGGTTTCCATGGTAACGAGACCTCTTGAGTTGCGCGCTCGAGGTCTCCAGTTACCATGGAAACCTCTCGAGTGAAAAATACCCTTTTTGTGTATGAGCGATCATACACAATCCTCTATGTTTAATTTCACATTTTTTAACATTGTTGTGTGCAACTCAATACTCTAAATTGTGTAGAATATTTTAATATGCTTCCTTTCCTTTAAGTAAACTTTTTTTATGATTTTTCTTAAGAACTCTGCCTGGGTCTAATTTGTGTGGTATAACATTTTAAGGGAAACGGTTTTGTTAGAGTGGTGCCTCATAGTAGAAGTGCTTGCCTACTACTGAATATTAGAAAAAAGGCTCCTTGGACAGAAGGAGAGGAAGCTCTCCTTTTTCACAGTCAAAGTCACAGGATTCATCAAAGGGGGGGTCTCCTTGGAGAAGGGGATCCGGCCATGCCTAGGGGTGAGCTCATAACAGTCTTCACTAGTCCCATGTGTCTATTTCACCCTCTCTTGAAAGTTACAGCTTGTAGTTGTTGTGATGGAGCCCTTGCCATGTTTAACCAGTTGTTAGCAGTCCACCAAATTTATAGTTTTTAGGTGTTTGAAGGTTACAATCATGCCCCCTCTCTGTCCCAGCCTGTAGTGAGTAAATATCGAGGTTAGCCAGTCTTCCCTCATATGTCTTCCCTGCTGAGTATGGATCACTGTAGTTACTCTCCGTTGAACTGGCTCCAGGTGGCCCTTCTTCTGTTTCAGGTGAGAGTTCCAGAACTGTGCACACACACATTCAAAGTGTAACCTCACTAAGGATCTGTATGGGGTAGGATCACTTACTTCCTCTTGTAACCCCCCTGCAAATGGGGGTTCCCAAAAGACTTCCAGGAGCTTGCTTGAATGCTCCAAGCCTGAATGGTGTTTGGCATTTAAGCCATTTATCAGTGAGTGTTTTTAGAGCCTCTGGTACTGTCTCTTTAAGAGCTGTCTGCTTGCAGACATAATTAGTTTGTATGGGGGACTGTGTGCTTCTCTGTTTGAGTACCACTCGAGCTGCTGCTAATTCACTCCATTTTGCAGTCACTAGGAGTACAAAGGAACCTATCTGAAAGATGTAACTGTTGCCAGAAATCATTTAGAGTAATAATGAAATTACAGTTTGTCTAACCTGCTTTCTTTGCAGTCAGAACTGTGTCTGCCTAGTCCCCATTCTGGTTTTGAACTGCTGAACTGGACCAATCAGTGTGGGGTAAGCTAGCTCTAAAATGGTGCCTTGGACGAATCAGAACTTGGACTCATAATCTGAGCCAGCCACAAGAGGATTGTATGGGCAGTGACTCTGGGAGATGTAGTTTAGACTTCGGTGCCTTTTTGGACCAACAGGAGCAGTCTATTGTGAGTGACAGCCAATCCAGTCAAGAACTGGGAGGAACTCAAAGGAAGTGCCCGGTTTTGTCTGTTGGAGTTTCAGTTTTAGCTCTGGCAGTGAAGGGAAAGGAACCCTGTGCTCCTTCAGTGCACAGTTTTAGTCGGAAACATGTGTAAGGTCCGAGTTCGGTCTGCAGCTTGTGGCTGCTTGTTAGGACTGAATCCGTCCTGTGAAGAGAATCAAAGGATATCTGAAGAGTAGAAACCAGGCTCACCCTGTAGAAGACTGGAGAATTGCTGAATTGCACTCGGTCTGTTGTGAACTGATCTGCTGTGTGTTCTCCCGGTATTGTGCAGTAATTGCGATCGATAGAGAAGCAGCCTGCCTGGTATAGTACTTTCTTTTGCCATATAAATGTGTGAGAGTCTCATGGAGCTCAAGAGTAGCCCTGCTGACACTGAAGGACCCTATCTTGTTTGGAGGTCGTGAGTACTAATTCAGGGTCGCTCCTGTTGAATTGCCACATTGAATCCAAATAGAATTACTGTACTGCTGACTGTTTAACTAATTTTCTTTTCTCTGTGTGAAAGGGCCCTACCAGCTGCCACGGTTTGGACTAGCCACTAGGGCTTGGGTACCAGGGACAGTAACTGGTAGGGATAGGCCTGTGCACAGAGCCATAGGTAGATGAGTAAAGTATAAGCTAATTAACCTGATTTCCCCCTGTCCTTGTTATATTCCCCCTAAATAAATCAGAGCTGCTTGTTTCAGCAAAGTTATACTGCCTGAGGTATTTGTCTATGTTAAAGTATTGTACTGTGATTGTTGCACTGTATCTTATTTTACAGGAGGTCCCAGTGCCTGAACCAGCCCTGGGGGTAAGTGTATACTGTGAAGGTAATTTGATATATTGTGGGCCACTAGTGGAAGAAAGGGGGGTTGCAGTGTCCCAGAGGGCTGTGACCAAGTAAGTTTAACTATTGTAAACCCTGACCTCTGGGTGGAGGCACCCGCCATTGGATCCAGGCCCCTCAACCTGTTAGTGGCAAATCAGGCAGGGGTAGTAGCCCCTGGGATAGCGCCATCTAGGGGTTACACTCTGCTTGCGAAAGCTTTACCTATGTATTGCAGCATCCTACTGGCTATCTGATATGCCTTGTTACATTGGGCCAAGGTAATGAGGCTACCCTTAATTATCACTCCTAGTCGTCTCCTCTGAGGTTTTCTTCAGTTGTACCCCCACCCAGTCCCATACTTGGTCCTTGAATTTCCGTCCCCAAGTGCATATAATTTATACTTTTTGGCATTACACTTCAGTTGCCATATCTTAGGCTAGCTTTCCCAGTTCCTTGGTCTCTTTTCAATTCCATTATACCTTCCTCGCTTAGTTTCTTAACCTTCTTAATCTTAAGTTATTTTCTTAACCTTTAGCACTTTCTAAAACCCAGCAAACACCAGCAAGTGCAAGGTCTGAAAGAACTCTTTACTTGAAAAACTAACTTACTTTCGGCTGTTTCTGTTTTCAACAAGGGTGGGTTTGAAGGTTGGGGGTCAGAGGTGGAACAAAAATGGAGATGAGGTCACGTGAGGTGCACAGACCTACTGGGACAAACCAGGAAGCCAGAATAATCTTTAAAAAGGCTCAGATGTTTTTTCAAGGCGTGCCTTTTTAACACCCAGTAAGTGCCAGCAAGTACAGACTCTGAAAGGGCTCTGTGCATGAAAAACTAACTTATTTTGGTGGTTTCTATTTTCAGCATGGGCGGGAGTGAAGTTTAGGGGTCAGAGGCAGAATAGAGATAGAACTGAAGTCATGCGAGGCACACTGACCTATTGGAGAAGATCAGGAAGTTCCTCAAGGAGAATAAAACTACTCCATCCTGGCATGTCCCATCACACTTGTGTCCCAGAGTGTGTGTCTGTCAAATAGAGCAGGAGTGGAACAGGTAACTTGCATCTTAGGCATTGGCAGGCATCCACAGGTGACCACAAGCAAGCAGGGGGGCTGTGCCAGACTGACAGAAGATCATAAGCACTGAATACATTTATTGTTATACTGTATATGTAGGACAGGGAGGAAGTAAGGTAATCTTAAGCTCTGAATACACTTACCATTACACTATATAGGTAGCTACAGGTGGAGGTGTAGCGGGAAGTTGCCGGGAGAAAGGAGGCAGGTAGCAGCTACAGGTGGGAAAGCAGGAGACACCCTATCTAGGGTAGGGTGACATTGCAGTTCAGGAAGGGAAACGAGAACAATTTGTAAAAGTGAGGACTAAGGAGGAAGGGGTTACAAGGAGAGCTATGCCTAGAATTAACAACTATTAAAAGGGAAAGCAGGTAACATCCTATTTAGGATAAGGTGTTCAAGTACTGTAAGTCCTGAAAGAGGGTGTAGGTGGGAAAGGAGCAAGTAAAGGGAAGGGACTGTAGGGACAGGCTATATTTGGAAGTAGAAGGGAGTGATTCATATAACAGATATGGCAGTGGTGCAGTGAAATGGTTGTGGAGCTGCAGTATTCCCAGAAACATTCTGGAGACTGAAGTGCTGCTCTATTTGCATGCACTTCTTTGGGTTGAGGGTGGAAGTCACTGGTCTCCGTGCCAAGCTGGCTAAGATCCAGATGACCTCTTGTCCCAGCTAGGGGCTACAGAGTCTGCCACCATTCTCCAGAGGTTGCCTAGGCAGAAGAAGGCTGGCTGGCCATTGGTGGGCTCCAGGAGGGTGGGGGTGGCAGGTCAGGGGCACATTCCTCAGCTTGTGCCACTACAGAATTCCTTTGCTGTTCTGATGGGATGGGACTGGCGAGAGGAAGCACCTGTAGTGATGGCAAGAGAGGATGTGGGGGTCCTCTGAAGGGGAGGCCAAAAGATGGGAGGTAGAGGACCCCAGAAAAGGAGAATGCAGCTTCTGGTGGGGGACTCAATTGTGAGGGGGATAGATTTAGGAGTTGGAAGGGGTGGAGAGAGGGTGGTTAGGTGCCTTCTGGTGCCTCAGCTTGGAGGGATGGACAGTGGATCATAAGGATCGCTAGGGCAGCAGTGTGGGGTGAGCTGGACATCAGTGTCAACCTGGGGACTAATGACCTAGAAAGGGATGGGGCTGTGATAGTATAGAGAGAGTTCAGGGAACCAGAGAGGAGCCTAAGGTAGCGCAAATGATGGCATTTAGTGAGGTGCTATCTGTCTACAGATGAGTGGAGGATAGGGCACTCCACACCGGCAGCTTCAGCAGTTGCTTGAATGAATGGTGCAGGAAAGAAAGGTTCAGCTTCACTGGGGACGGGGGGGGGGGGACCTACAGTCCCAAGTGGAAGGTTTAAATATTACTTTAATGAGCATTTCAGAGATTGAAGCAGCAGAAGAGAGGGCCTGAGGGGAGGAAAACACCCAGGGTACAAGTTAAAGGAGGGATGGGAATAGTAGGGGACAAGAACAGAAGATGTGGAAAGAGAGGTGCTGATGAGGTAAGGCACAGAGAGAGAGTAGAGAGGGGGCAGGTGGAGTGAGGGAAGTGTCAAGTGGCAGCAAACGCTGGCAGGAGGGGAAGGGAGACTTCGAGCAGGGTGGGAGTAAGGTGTGTCGAGCCATGTGTGTCAATGCAAGGAGTCTGGGAAATACAGTTCCAGACCTGGAGGCCATCATGGTGGAGGCAGACCTGGATCTTGTGTCCATAACATAGTCATGGTGCACAGGGAGGCACGAGTGGGGCATTGCCAGACCAGGCTACACTCAGTTCAGAAGGGATAGAGAGGGGAGGAAGGCTGAAGGGGTTACTCTATACGTGAGGGAGAGTATCAGTGTGATGGAAATGCAAGAGAACTGCTGCTGGCTAGCACAGCTGTAGCACTACTGCTTGGAATGCTGATGACCTGGGTTTGGAAGCGAGCCTGAGTGTTGGAGGGGTGCTTGGGGAGGAGGAGGAGGATCGAGCATCCTATGGACTTCTCTCTCCTCTGGGGAGGGTGGGGAAGCTGCCAGTGCCTGTGATGACCCCTAGCAGAGGCTAGGGATCTAGCAAGCCAGAGCTCACTGTGCTGAGAGGCATGACAGAAGCATGGCGTTCATCATGCCTCAGTGTCACTTCAAGTCATGCCTCTCCCATTTCCAGTATTACAAAATGCCGGACATGCACAGTGCTACCTGTCTCACCCTGACTCCACTACAGCCAATCACGGCACTTCCCCAGACACCGAACGTGGCATCCAAGGGGGTAAGTGGGGAGACCCCTAAGGCCCCAACCTGGGGCGGGGGGGCAGGAAGCCAGGGAGAACACTGGGAGGGTCAGTCTCCTTATGATTGACAGAGTAGAGGCGAGTAGCTGAAAGAGGAAGCCATTTCTGGCACAAAAGAAATGCAAAAATGCAAGGGAACCTAGAGGGTAAAGGATAAGTTGGAAGTGCTGTGCTGCAGGTCACTCTGGAGACATAAGTTACAGCCCCTATTTAAACTGGGGCAATATACAGACCACCAACACGGGGAAAATTGGGTAAGTCACAACGGCAAATCATTAGCACGATGGCAGAAAAAGGGGGATCTGCCGCTAGCTGGGGACTTTAATATGATGGATGTAGATTGGAGCCTCCCAGCTGCAGCATCAGCTAGAAGAAGGGCCATCCTAGACTCCCTGCAAGGGGCACTTCTCAGGCAATTAGTCAAGGAGCCTAGTCAAGACAGGGCAAAACTGGACCTGGTGCTCACTAACAGGGACAATATTGCAGATGTCAAGATGAGATATGACCTGGGGACCAGCGATCACTGCAGTGTGGTTTAACATAAAGACAGCTGCAGAGCCAAGCCACACAAGGACAAGGGTCCTGGACGTCAGGAGGCCAGATTTAAAAAAAACTGAGTGAATGCCTTAGAGATAACCTAGCGGGGGGATTGCCAGGGTGGGGTGGGGAAAAAGTTGAGCAAATTAAGGGGTAGCACAGTGAGGGCCGCAAACCTCTGTGCAAAGGAAATAAGCAAAAACAGTAGGAAAAAGAGACCACTGTAGTTCTAGAGAGACGTGGCTGCGAAGGTAGAGGATAAAGCGGTAGCATTCAGGAGGTACAAAGAGATGCAATGGGAAGAGTATAGGGAGGTGTGTCAGGAAAAGTAGAGGGAAGAGGGAAAGGTGGTGAGGGGCACAAAGCTGCGAACAGAGGAAAGGAGGGGATTCTGGGTGTGTGCTCACCTAGATGGCTGAATAGAATCGTGACTCCCGGGGAAGGACATCTTATCCACTTCAATCTGCAAACGTCCTGCATCAGCCTTAACATTGGCACCTGATTTGGACAGCACCCACATCCAGCTACAAGTGTGAGTCTTTATTTATAGTCAGAGATGCAGTTTTATTATTTTAAGTTACAATGTGAGAAAGGATAGCCAAAGGGGTAGTTAAAGGGGACAAGACCTTCTTCAGATTCAAAGAGAAAAGAAGAAGACAAGGCATGGGATTGTGAGGATAAGGGCAGAGAGAAACTGAAACATAGAAACATAGACTTTGACGGCAGATAAGGACCGCTTGGCCCATCTAGTCTGCCCATTTCTCTACCTACAGGATAGGCCGTAGATCCTAGTTAACCAACATTCTATTTCTTCCAACCCCCCACAAGAATTGCCCTATGTCTGTCCCATGCATTCTTGAATTCTCCCACAGTTTTAGACCCCACAACCTCCTCAGGAAGGCTGTTTCATGCATCCACTACCCTCTCTGTGAAATAATACTCTCCTCACATTGCCCCTGAACTGCCCCCATCTTTAAATTGTGTCCCCTTGTTCTTGCATGTCTCTTTTTCTGAAAGATGCTACCCTCTTGGACTTTGTTGATTCCACTGAGGTACTTAAAGTTTCTATCATGTCCCCCCTCTCCTTCTTTCCTCAAGGGTATACATATTAAGCTCCTTTAGTCTCTCCTCACGGCTTCTCTTGCAGACCCTGCACCATTTTAGTTTCCTCCTCTGGACTGCCTCTATCCTGTCTATGTCCTTAGGAGATGGGGTCTCCAGAACTGGACACAGTACTCCAGATGGGGTCTCACCAACTGTCAGTACAGAGGATAACAACTTCCTGTTTTCTGTTGCTGATGCCTCCCTATGCATCCCAGTATACCCCAGCCTCCCTACTGCTCTTCTCACATTATTTGTTAACCCAGGTCATCTGATATGATTACCCCAAGGTGCCTTTCCTTTTTTGTTGTTGTCACTACCTCCTCTCCCATTGTGTATTCTTCCCCTGGGTTCTTGTTTCCCAGGTGCATTATTTTGCACTTCTTTGCATTGAATCCTAGCTGCCATACTTCTGACCATTCCTCCAACCTTGCCAAGTCCCTTCTCATCCTTTCCACGCTTCCTTGTGTATCAACCCTGTTGCAGATCTTTGTATCATCTGCAAAAAGGCATACTTTTCCTTCCAGTCCCTTTGCAATGTCACTGATGAAGACATTAAAAGGACTGGACCCATACTGAACCCCGCGGTACCCCAATTAGTAACCCTCTTTCTTCAGAGTGGACCTGCTTACAATTACTTTCTGTGTCCTGTTGTCCAGCCAATGTTTTTACCCAGGCTACCACCCTAGGACCCACTCCCAGGCTGGTTAATTTGACTATTAATCTTTTGTGTGGGACTGTGTCAAATGCCTTGCTAAAGTCTAGGTAGGCCATGTCCACAGCCCTTCCCTGGTCTACTACTTTGGTCACCCAGTCAAAGAAATCTATTAGATTAATCTGACATGACCTTCCCGCTGTGAACCCGTGCTGCCTTGGGTCCTGTGCCCTACTGGCCTCTAGGTACTCAACTATTCTTTCCTTCAGAAGTGACTCAATCACTTTCCCTACCACACAGGTTCAGACTGACAGGTCTGTAGTTTCCTGCCTCTGTCTTGGTCCCACTTTTGTGAAGAGGAATCACATCCGCCTTCCTCCAGTCCTCGGGTACCACACCATCCTCCCATGATTTATTAAAAAGAGTAGCCAGTGGTTTCACTAGTTCCCCCCTTAATTCTTTTAGAATTCTGGGGTGAATTCCATCAGGCCCCATTGCTTTGTCCATTTTCAGTTTTAGGAGTTCTTGCAGAACCCTTTCTTCTGTGAAAGGACTGGGATCGACCCCCCTATCAAGAGTGTTTCTGTTAATTGAATTAGGCACTTCCCCCTCCTCTTTTGTGAATACTGAGCATAAATATTCATTCAGTATCCCTGCTTTTTCACTGTCCCCCTCTGCCCACCCACCGTTCATTCTATTCAGCCTCACTATCCCTCCCTTTGTCTTTCTACGTTCGCTGATGTACCTGTAAAAGGTTTTATCCCCCTTCTTAACCGAGTTGGCTATCTTTTCCTCAGTTTGGGCCTTTGCTATTCTGACTTCCCTCCCTGCTTCCTTCTGTCTTAACTGGTACAGCTCTCTGTCCTGCTCCTTCTGTGTTTCCTTATACTTCTGGAATGCTATCTTTTTCTTCCTGACTTTCACAGCCACCTCTTTTGAGAACCATAGTGGCTTTTTCTTTCATTTTGATTTGTTTATTTGCTTCACACAAAGGCTTGTTGCCTCTGTGATGGCAGTTTTGACGATTCCCCATTGTTGCTCCACACCTCCTTCTAGCCTGTTTGCTAGTGCTTTTCTGAGGCACTCTCCCATCTTGCCAAAGTCAGCCCTCCTGAAGTCCAGTACCCTCACTTTGTATGGTTTGACCTGTAGCTGAGTTTAACGTGAACCACACTGTTTGATGGTCACTTGTTCCCAGATGGCAACCCACTTCTAGATCTGAGATCCTCTCACTGCCCCATTTGAGAGTACGAGGTCTAAGATTGCTGCCTCATGAGTGGGTTCCAAACTAGCTGTCTGAGGCTCGTTACCTGTAGGGCATCAAGAATGCCCCTGTTTGGATGTGGCTGCAGCAAATTTGCTCCAGTTAATATCTGGCATATTCAGGTCTCCCATCAACAGTATCTCCCCTTTCTCTGCCATTCTAAGAATGCCTTCTATCATATCCTTGTCCATTCCCTCCCCCTGACATGGGGTCTGTACACAACCCCTGTGCGGATTGTGGTGCCCCTTCCAGTCTCCAAGGTGACCCACAGTGCCTCCTCTCCTCCCTGTTTACTCTTTTGTTTAGTTGCTTTTATCCCTTCCTTTACATAGAGAGCTACTCCTCCCCCTCTTCTCCCCTGCCTGTCTCTCCTGTAGGTTATTTACCCTGGTATGTTAACATCCCAGTCATGGTTCTCTGTGTACCATGTTTCTGTGACTGCTACGATATCCAGGCATCCCTCTTCCAACAAGGCCACCAGCTCAGGGAGCTTGTTGCCCAGACTACGGGCATTGGCACTCATTACCCTCCATTTCCTGATGGCCTTACTCCTTTTTGCCCCATCCCTGTCCTTCTTGCCTTTGTCACTTTCTCCATTTACCCCTGCTGTTCTTCCTATCGACACCTCTATGTTGGTGTTTACCACACTTACTACCCTGATTTTGTTGGGGCTAGGATTTCCCTGCTCCTTTCCAGTGCTTCCCCCTTTGGCTAGTTTAAATGCTTGCCAATGAAGCATTTAAACCTATCACCTAGGATCCTGGTTCCCCTCCTGGACAGATGCAGCCCATCATGCCAGTATAGGCTTGCATCACCCCAGGTGGACCCCCAGTCCCCAATGAAGCCAAATCCCTGAGCTCCACACCAGTTTTTCAACCACTGATTGAATCCCATGGTGAGGAACACCCTAGCCTCTCCTACGCCATAGATGGGCAGCACCTCCGAGAAGGTTACCGTGCGTGCTGCTTGTCTATGGCCCCACCCCAATTCCACAAACTCTTCCTGCACTTCTCTAATCCCTTTCTGAGCCAGGTCATTTGTCCCTAGGTGGAGAATGACATCCAGCTCCCTCTCCTGTGCAGCTGCTCCAGCAATCCTGAGGATTCGCTCCCTGTCCCTCCAAGCCATGGCGCTAGGCAGGCACCTTACCTCCCTATCCCCTTCCTCCCCCAGTTCTACCTTCCTAACAATGGAGTCCCCCACCAGGAGTTGTTTCCTTCCCCTGATGGGTCCCCTGCCACCCTCCTGTGGGTCTCCTTTGTGGAAGTTCCCAGCATCCTCCTTGGTCTCCACTGCGGGTGCCTCCATAATGGAACCACACTTTGCCAGAATGGCATAGGAATTGTGGAGAGGTACAACTGGAGGGATGCGCCTCTGTTCCACCACCCTCACCCTCCCTGAGCCCACTGTGGTCCAACCGCTCCTCTTTCTTGGCAACCTCTGAGGCTACGGTAGTGGCACTGGTGGTCCCTGGATGGAAGAGAACGTCCCACAAATCCTGGCCAACTCTGCCTGGAGATGAGCAACCTCCTCCCTCAGCCCAGAGAGGTGCCTGCAGATGGGACAACACCGCATCCTTCAGAACGTCTCCCAGAAGACTGCTGCTCCATAGCCACTGCACTGCACCACTCCCATCGTGTCTTATTTTTGGCCCCTTAACTGTTTGCAATCCTTACTCTTTCCTCTGTTTTTTTTTTCTATCTCTCCTTACTTTCTGCCTGTGTGCCTTTAAGCTCCTGATTGTCCTGTTCTGAGACAAGACTATCCTATATTTCTCAGTAGACCCCTTGCTTGCTCAGAGGCAGACCTCCAGCAGCTAGAGGGGGCCAGAGAGCTACTCTTGCCCTTCTAGGATGGTGGGTGTTTGGTGGCTCTGTGATCACTCACTTCCTGCTCCTAAACAGGAAGTTCCTGTTGTCAGTCAAATTCTGTGCCTATAAAAGTAGAACTAGCTTTGGGTGGGAGGGAAGGAGGGCAATATAGTCCCAGTAGAGAAGTCCAGTCACACAGCACTCCTTCCTCCTGGTGTCTTCTGCCAAGCTACTAATAGAATCTTTCTAAGGTAGTCTTTAAATGTAGCTTCCTTCTAGCTAAGCCACTCCCCCTACTTACTAGATCTTTCTACAAGTAATTTAAACCTCACAGCTATCAAGTCCTTTCAATCACCTGAGATTTACACCTAGATAAAAGTTCAGATAACCATTCAGTTCAGTTAACTCAGACAAACACACACTTTTTTTTGTTTTGTTTATTAGTTTTTTACCCTAAATTAAAGTTCCAAGTACAAGAGTTATACTTCTTTAGTCCCAGTAGAGAAGTCCAGTCACACAGCAGTCCTTTCTCCTGTGCAGAGAAAGATCAGAAAAAGCAGATATCCTGAACAGATACTTTTGATCAGTCTTCACAGTGGAGGGGGATGGGGACAGACCACATAGAAGCAGAAGGAACACCTTGGGGGAAGGGGAATGGGCATAAGTCCATTCATAGAAGAAAGAGTTCTGAGAGTACTTGCAAACCTGAAAGTGGATAAGGCTATGGGGCCTGACCAGGTACATCTAAGGGTGCTGAGGGAGCTCAGGGAGGTGCTGGCTGCACCTCTGACAGACCTGTTCAACAACTCACTGGAAACAGCAGTGGTTGCAGAGGACTGGAGGAGTACAGATGTTGTCCAGCTTCATAAAAGCAGCAACAGGGAGGAGGTTGGTAACTATAGGCTGATCAGTCTAATGTCAGCGGTAGGGAAGTTAATAGAAACACTATTAAAGGAAAGGCTAGTTGAGTATCTTGAATTCAGCAAGCTGCAAGGCACGAGGCAGCATGGATTCATGTGGGGAGGCCATGTCAGAGTAACCTGATTGATTTATTTGACTTGGTGACCAGGGAAATGGATCAGGGTGGGGTGGTGGACATTGCCTACTTAGATCTTCAGCAAGGCCTTTGACACCATATCACACAGAAGGTTATAAGGAAACTGGGCAGTTTGGGGGTGGAACACAAGGTGGTATACTGGGTACGGAACTGGTTGATGGATAGGCATCAGAGGGTGGTGGCAAAAAACACTCTAAATAGGGGAGAGTGATCAGTGCGGTACCTCAGGGCTCAGTGCTGGGGCCAGTCTTCTTCAATATCTTCATATATGACATTGCAGAAGAGATGAAAGAGAAGGTATGCCTCATTGCAGATGACACCAAAATCTGCAATAGGGTTGATTCTCCAGAAGAGCTGGAGAGAATGAATAGAGACCTGAGTGAATGCAGGGAGTGGTGCAAGGAATGGCAGCTGTGTTTCAATGCAAAAAGTGTAAAATCAAGCCCCTAAGGCACAGAAACTCAGGAGTGGTGTATAAAATGGAGAAAGAGATACTGACGGTCACAAAGCAGGAAAAAGTCCTTGGGGTTATCATATCTGATTACCTTAAGGTGGGGGGGGCAGGGCAGCAAGGCAATAGGCAGGCCAGTGGGATGCAGGGGTGCATAGGGATGGGTATCACCAGCAGAAGGAGAGAGGTGGTGTTACCACTGTATTGATGATTAGTGAGACCCACCTGGAGTGCTGTGTCCAGTTTAGGAGACCACATCTCAGGAAGAACACAGACAGGATGCAGGCTGTCCAAAGGAAGGCAACTAAAATGGTGCAGGGACTGCATCAGAAGCCCTATGATGAAAGACTGAAGGATCTCAGTATGTACACACTGGAAGAGAGGAGGGAGGGGGTGACATGATAGAGATCTAGAAGTACCTCATAGTGGTGAGCAAGGTACAGGAGGAGAATATTTTTCAGAACAGGAAGTGCACCAGGACAAGCAGGGTTGCAATGAAGCTGGAAGGGGTAAATTTAAAAGGGGGGGGGGTAGCTGGAGATCAAGTTGGGTCTGCAGGACAGTATAGGCAGGGACAAAATGCGCAGATTGGGTGAGCCAAACAGTCCTTATCTGCTGTCAAATTCCATGTTTCTAGTAAACATTTATTGTATTTATATATGGTTGCACTTCATATTTTTGATGTATGCATTTTTCTGTTTATGCAATAAAAATGTATAAATATCCTCCTCACTGCCCACCCTGCCACATATCTTGGAGCCATCCACAAACAAGGCAAGGCAAGGCAAGGCAATTTTATTTATAAGGTGCTCAATCCTGGAGGCTCTGGGCACCGAAACATAAATGAGAACATACAGCAGTGAATAAAAACATAATAAAACCTCATTAAAGATGTAACAGAATTAAAATTCAGCAAAATAAAAGATTCCAAGAGTCAAACTTTAGGGGACTGGTCAAAACTAAGGTTGCTATCAGCAGTCAAAGGCCAGGCTGAAGAGGTGAGACTTTAGCCTCCCCTTAAACACCTCAATCAAGGAAGCCTCCCAGACTGCAGGTGGAAGTGAGTTCCACGGGGTTGGCCCAGAGACACTAAAAGCGCGATCTCCCGAGGTCTTGAGCCGAACCCTGGGAAAGTCCAGGAGGCTCCTTGAGGAGGAGCAGAGGGAGCAAACAGAGGACACCAGTGTCAAGAGCTCAGACAGGTAACCAGGACTTAGCCCATATAGGGCCTTAAAGGTGAGAAGACCCACCTTGAAAAGGACCCTCCACCTGACTGGCAGCCAGTGCAGAGCTTGCAGAACCGGGGTCACATGACTGGACCTCGAAAAGGCCTGTCAGTAACCGGGTCGCAGCATTTTGCACTAGGTACAGCCTGTTGAGGGTCCCTCTCGTGACCCCCAAGTACAGACAGATACATCTTGCCCAGAATTCCTTCTCCAATGTCACAAATGAACACTTTGAAGTGTACATAGTGCAGGACAGACCCCTGTGGGACCCTGCTTGTAACCATTCTAATCTTGGAGGATGTACCATTTAGTGCCATTTTGGGTTCTGTCCCCTAGCTAATTACCTCCCCAGTTAGTGACTTTTTCTGCAATACCTACACTCCCCAATTTCTTTACTAGCCTTTCTTGGGGCCATGGTGTCAAAGGCCTTGCTGAAGTCGAAGTACAGGGCATTCAGTGCTTGGCCCTTATCCAATGCTTGTGACACAGCACTGAAGAAATCAGCAAAAGGTTCATCTCATAGGACATCCCCTTCACAAAGCCGTGACACTTGTTCTGGAGTCCATGGAACTCAATGAAGTCAACCAGGACTTCCTTAATTGTGATCTCAAGAAGCTTTTTGATGATGGACATCAGGCTAACTGGTCTGTAATTCCCTAGTTCTCTGCTGTCCCCACTCTTGTGCTGGAGTCCATTTGCTATCCTTCAGTCCCTGGGGACCATACCCATCTCAACTGAGCAGTTCAGTAGGACTGCCAGGGTTTCTGCCAGAGCTTGTCCCAGCTGCCTGAGCACCGGGTGGTGCAACCCACCCAGTCCCAGGGGAGTACCCACCTTTAACCCATTCCGCCTTTTGAACAGCCTTTCTTCCATAATTCTACCCCTTGTCATATTTGTTTCCTGTCCAGCCTGGATACAGCACTCTAAGACCGCCCTTCACCTGGACTGTGAAGACCAAGACAAAGTGGTGTATTTATTCAGGATATCAGCTTTCTGCCCATCATCCTCCTCCCTCACTCCATCTTTTACAACCTCTCTATACTCCCTTCTTTTTTCTCCTTTCCCCAGCACACCTGTAAAAAGGAGTTATCATTCTCCCTCACACATTATGCAATCTCAAAGAGCAACTGACACCTTCAAGAGAACTTTAACAAAACATAATATTTAGATAAAGTCCAACTTGTAGTTCACATTTTTTCTTTATTCCTCCTCCCCATTATTTATTGCTGAGGTCATTTGCATGAAAACAGGCTTTTTGCTCCTGAAGAGTTCATCTATTTCTGTTGCTGTCTCCCTACCTGAGGTCATAATGCACTGCTTGTGACATCACAGTTACTCTCATGGCAACAGATTGTGATGTCACAACAGAGCATTATGACTTGAAGCAGGGAGTAAGCTATAGAGGCAGAGTAACCTTAAAATAACTGCAAGGGATAAAAATGATGTACTCATGCACGTTTTCTCAGTAATAAATAATGGGGAGGAGAAATCTAGAATATATATGGAATACAAGCAGCATTTTACCTAATTACTAAGTTTTTCAAAGTTTTCTTTGAGGTGTCAGTAGCTCTTTAAACTCCACCTGTTTTGGCCCTCCTTACTGCCTTGCTAGCTTCCCTTGTTTTGATTAGGTAGAGCTCCCTGCTTGCTTCTGTTTGCTTGGCCTTATATGCTTTGAAGTCTGCCTTCTTTGTCCCCATTGCTACCCTAACCTCCTTAGAAAACCATATATGCCTTTTACCCATGCAGACTTGCCTTCGGCAACCTTTTGTTATGGCCAGATCCCCTTCTCTGATATGTTCCCACTTGCTCTGATAGGTTCCCACTTGCTCTCATCTGCTTCTAATTGTTAATACCCCACTAGCCTCTCCCTTAAGTTATCTCCATCCTTAGAAATGCTACCCTCCAAAAGTCCAGTACCAGAGTACCAGTTTCCTGGTTAACTTCCTTTCTTCTTTCAGGGCAATTTTGAACCACACTGTGTTGTATTTGCTACACCTGAGGGTTCTTCCATGCATACCCCCCCGATGCTATCTCAGTTGGCCAGAACTAGGTCTAGCATGGTCCCATCCCTCATCTGCTCCTCTACATGTTGAGTCAGAAATCAGTCCTGGCAGTTGTTGCCAACAGTTGTCTGCCTACAGGATGTTCCAGTCTGCACCTGGTATACAGAAGTCAGGATGCCGCCCCCCCCCCCCAGCTGATGCCCTCCTGATCACTTCAGTTAGAGCTCTGTCTACCTCCTCTGACTGAATAGAGGTCTGCAGACTATTCCTGTGTGGACAACCCTTCTCCATCCTCCATAAGCTGTACCCATAGTGATTCCATGAGGCCAACACCCCAGTCTCGTCATCTTCCATCACTCTGATACCTTCCATGATGTACGGTGCAGGGCCCTCCCTTTTTCCCTGTCCCTCCTAAATAACACACATGGCAGCCTGACTCTGTGAGGTCCCAGTCATTAGTGGGTGCTGTACACATTTCCATCACTTCCATAATGTCTGGGCTGGCAGCTGGTGCTGTGGTCTGGAGATCACTCATTTTTTAGCAAGGCTTCTAACATTTCACTAGACCACCCTTCAGGAACCCTGAATGGGAATGAAGGTACCACCCTATCCACAAAAAACAGGGAGGCAAATGACAAAGTAATATGACTAGTACCAAACATTTTAATGCAAAGTTACATGCCAAAGATGCAGCAATGGCATCCCTTGCGCTTCGTGGCATAGGTATAATACTTAATAAAGGGACGTCCATGCTGAAGCGTCACACCTATACATGAAGCACCAGGGATTCCAGTGCTGCATCTATAGCATGTAACTTTTTTCTACTATTCATATTACTTTGCCATTTCCATTCTCTTTTTGTGGATCAGAGTGGTACCTTGTTTGTTCCCATTCTGTTCTGTTTTGGCAGCACCCACTGTGAGACCCATATGCGCTGCCCATGTTTGTCCTCCATTCCCTGCTGTGAACTCTTGGGGGATGCTGAGGAAGAGGAACAGCAATGGATACCCAGGCATCAACTCCAACCTGTTCTGCAGCTGTTGTATTTCTCTTCATGCTACAGCCTGTTCAAAGTGGCGTGTCGAAGACACCTGCAGACAGGGCACCCCCCACACCTCCACAGAGTACCCTGTGTAGGATTGTGGCTCTGCAGGACTGGCCCTTAACTAACTGACCCACCCGGGGCCTTATCATTTGCCTGCTACACATAGCAACTCTTGGTCACCTCTCTAAGTCCCAAATACAATAAATCCTTGTGTGGGATGTTACTCTTCTTTATAGGATCCTACTATTTCCTTGAGTTGTTCCTTAACAGCCTACAAAGAATAGTGGCAGGTAAGGATTTGTCAGATTCCCCTTCACAAAAGTGGGAGCAAGACAGAGGCAGGAAACTACAGACCTGTCAGTTTGACCTCAGTGGTAGGGAAAATGATGGAATCACTTCTGAAGGAAAAAATTGTTGAGTACGTAGAGGCCAGTGGGGCACAGGATCCAAGGCAGCATGGATTTACAGCAGGAAGGTCATGTCAGATGAATCTAATTGATTTCTTTGATTGGTTGACCAAAGTAGTAGACCAGGGAGGGGCTGTGGACGTGGCCTACCTAGACTTTAGCAAGGCAATTGATACAGTCCCGCACAAAAGATTAATAAACAAATTAGACAGCTTGGGAGTGGGTCTCAGGATGGTAGCCTGGGTAAAACACTGGCTGGACAACAGGAAACAGAGGGTAATAGTAAATGGAGTCCACAGTGAAGAAAGGGGGTTTACTAGTGGGGTACCATAGGGTTCAGTACTGGGGCCGGTCCTTTTTAATGTCTTTATAAGTGACATTGCAGAGGGGACGGGAAGGAAAAGTATGTTTCTTTGCAGACAACAAAAAGATCTGCAACAGGGTTGATATGCCAGGTGGGGTGGAATGGATGAAAAGGGACTTGGCAAGGTTGGAAGAATGGTCAAATGTATGGCAGCTTAGATTCAGTGCAAAGAAGTGCAAAGTAATGCACCTGGAAAACAAAAACCCGGGGGAAGAGTACACAATGGGGGGTGAGATACTGACAACAAAAATGGAAAGGGATTTGGGGTAGTCATATAAGATGACCTAAAGGTGGGCCAGCAATGTGAGAAGGCAGTAAGGAGGGCTGGGGGATACTGGGATGCATAGGGGAAAGGCATCACCAGTAGAAAAGAAGTTGTTGTCCCTCTGTGCAGACAGTTGGTAAGACCACATCTGGAGTACTGCGTGCAGTTCTGGAGAGCCCATCTCCGCAAAGACATAGACAGGATGGAAGCTGTCGAGAGGAGGGCAACCAAAATGGTGCAGGGTCTGCACCAGAAGACATATGAAAAAAGACTAAAGGAGCTTAAGATGTATAGCCTTGAGGAAAGGCGGGAGAGGGGGGACATGATAGAAACTTTCAAATACCTCAAGGGAATCAACAAAGTCCAAGAGGATAGCATCTTTCAGAAAAAGAGATGTGCAAGAACAAGGGGGCACAATTTGAAGATATGGGGGGGCAGCTCAGCGGTAATGTGAGGAAGTATTTCTTCACAGAGAGGGTTATGGATTCATGGAACAGCCTTCCTGAGGAAGTCGTAGAGTCAAAAACAGTGGGGGAATTCAAAAATGCATGGCACAGACATAAGGTAATTTTAGTGGGGTTTAGGAGGAAGTAGGCTGTTGGTTAACTAGGATCTGCAGCTTACCCGTTAGTTAGGGAAATGGGCAGACTAGGTGGGCCAAGCGGTCCTTATCTGCCATCTGATTCTATGTTTCTGTTTCCCCAAATAACCGTAGCTGGTGCAGCTCAGGAGTAGTCCTCCTCCAGTTAGAGGAGCTGGTAGGGTCACCCACTGGGTGGAGGGATCTGGCCCGAGGGGTGGAGCAAGGGGAATAAGAAGCCCTTCAAGGGCCCAGTTCCCTCTTGCTTGTGGCACTGGAGGAGCAGCTGCAGGCCTTGCTCATGAGAAAAGGGAAGGTGTGGCTCAATGCATATGAACATACGAAAATGCCAGCAGAAACAGGCCTCACGGTCTATCGAGTCTGCTCGAGTGTGCAGCTAGCAACTTATAATACTGCTGCCCCTCCCTTCCCTCCATCCTATTACCCCTTCCCCTATCCCAACCCCTCTTGAAGCTGTCTACCATCTTGCAGGCCACAACCTCACCCGGCAAGGAGTTCCCCTTGTCCACCACTCTTTCCATGAAAAAATGTCTCCTCATCTCTCTCCTGAATCTACCCCCCTCCAATCTCAGTTGGTGTCCTCTAGTGTCCCTCCACTTTCTCCTCTGGAAAATCCTCAGTATTAGTCTCATTTATTCCCTTCAGGTACTTAAAGGTCTTAATCATATATCCCCTGCCCTCCTCTCTTCCAGAGAGTACATTTTCAACTCCCCCAGCCTTTCCTCGTATGACTTGCCCTCCAATCCCTGGATCATCCCTGTAGCTCTATGCTGTACCTGCTCCAACAATCTGATGTCCTTCTTCAGGAACAGGCGCCAGTATTGCACGCAGTACTCCAGGTGGGGCCTGACCAGCGACCTATACAGGGGCAGGATAACCTTAATACTTCTGGAGAAGATCCCTCTAACTATACACCCCAGCATTTTGTTGGCTTTTTCCGCCACACTTCTGCATTGAACAGAGTTGTTCATGCTCCCTATTTTGATCTCCCCTAGGTCCTTCTCTTCTGTGGAGCAACCCAACTGAACCCCATTTAAGTGATAATCCCTTCCCTGGTTCTGGGCTCCAAAGTGCAGAACCTTGTACTTCTTGGCATTGAACCCCAGCTGCCATTTATCTGCCCACTCTTGCAGCTTATTCAGGTCCTCCTGCAACCCCTTCCCCCACTCCGTGTCATCTACCACAGCTCCCATCTTGGTATCATCTGCGAACAGACTGATTTTGCTCTGGATCCCATTTGAGATGTCTGCAATGAAAATCCTGAACGGTACTGGTCCCAGCACGGATCTCTGTAGTACCCCGCTCATCACCACCACTCTCGGTGATGAGAGTCCCCCCCCCACCACCACCATTTGCTGTCTGCCCCTCAGCCAGTTCCTGATACAGGTCACCATTTTTGGTCCTGCCCCCACATACTCCAGCTTCCCTCCCAATCTCCCATGTGGCACTGAATCAAAGGCCTTACTGAAGTCCAAGTACGGGACGTCCACAGCATGGCCTTTGTCCAGTTCCCATGTCACACAGTCATAGAACTCTACCAGGTTTGTCTAGCATGATCTGCCTGTGACAAACCAGTGTTGCTGGTTGTCCTGGATACTGTTTGCCTCCAAGAAGCTCACAAGCCTCTCCTTTAGGATGGTCACTATGAGTTTGCCCACGATCGAGGTAAGGCTCACTGGCCTGTAGTTCCCCGGTTCATCCTTTGGCCCACTTTTATGGATGGGCACCACGTGGGCCATCCTCCAGTCCTGTGGTACGCATTCTGTGTCCAGGGAGGTACTGAACATATCTGCCAGTGGCCCCGCAAGGATCTCTGCCAGCTCCCTCAGTACTCTAGGCTGGATGCCATCTGGCCCAGGTGCTTTGTCCACTCTTAATGCCCTCAGCCCCTTCAGTACTCTGCCCTCTGTAACCCTTACATCTGTTGTCCTCTCCCCCCTTACCCACCCAACCACTTGCCTGAGGTATTGGCCCCCCCTCTCCTGCGTGAACACAGAGCAGAAGTACTCGTTCAGTGCCTCTGCCTGCTCTGCCCCCTTCTCCACCCACTCCCATCTTTCTTGATGCTCACAAGCTGGTCTTTGCTTCTCCTTTTCTCACTTATATAATGGAAGAAGTCTTTTTCTCCTCTTTTGATCCCCTGCGTCAGTCTCAGCTCTCTAGATGCTTTGGGCCCTCTGACCAGTCTGGTGACCTCCCTAGACTTTTTCCTGTATACATCTTTATCTTCTCTCCTCCCCGTTTTCCTATACTTCCAAAATTCCTCCCTCTTTGCTCTCACCCCTTCCCTAACCTCCAGTGACAGCCAGCTGGGTTTCTTTGCCCAACCATTCTTGTTTTTTTCCCTAGTACGGGTCTCTGTTGCCTCTGCCAGCCCTCCCCTTATTATGTTCCACTTCTGATTTGCATCCATATGTTGTAGGATGTCTGCCAAGTGCTTACTCAGAATTTCCCCCATCATCCTAAAGTCTGCCCCGCCTAAACTCAACCACCCTTGTACCCGTGCCCCTGTGTCCCTCTCCATGTTTAGCGTGAACCACACCGAGTAGTGCTCACTCCCAGCAAAAGGTTCCCCCACTTCTAGGTTCCTTACAGCTTCCCCATTATCCAGTATAAGGCCCAAAGTCCTTTCCAGCCATGTCGGCCCCTGTAAAAGCTGTGTCAAGAAGCTGTCCTGAAAAGCTTCCAACAGGACCCCTCTCTTGCAATCCACCCCCGGTAGGTTGAAATCCCCCACCAGCACCGTGTTTCCCTTTCTGCTTACCCTTCAAATTTGATCTGCCGGTTCCCGGTCCAGGTCACAACCCTGTGATGGTGGCCTGTACACTACCCCCATCCTCAGTGTCCTGTTCCTTGCATCCTGGAACAGCATCCACAGAGTTTCTGTCCTCCCCTTCCTCCCTTACACACTGAATCCCCTCCCTCACATAGATTGCCACCACGTCCCCATTCCCCTTGACCCTATCCTTTCTGAATAGCCTGTACCCTGGGATCATCATATCCCAGTCCTGATATTGGGTAGCCCATGTTTCTGTGATGGCCACTATGTCTACCAATTCCACCACCAAGAGAGCCGGTAACTCTGCAGTTCTGTACCTTAGGCTTCTTGCATTCAGTGAGACCACCTTTCAGCTTGTTGTCTCCCCTAGCTTACCATTCCTCTCCCCCCCCCCCCGGTCCTCCCTGTGCACCCTCCTCACTGCCTTCACCTCTAACTAGGAGGGTGAGCACCTTATACTCCCTTTTACAGACATTGTTTCTAACAACTGTCCTCTTGCCACCCCCCCTTCCAAGTTAAATCCACCCTTGTTGAAATATACCCCTCCATTGTGTGTTTGAGTATGCTTTTCTCCTCCTTGCTCAAACGTAACATGTTCCCTGGGTATAGGTTGCTGTCATCCCAGGTCCTGCCCTAGTCTGACACCAGTCCCGCAGCCACCCATTGAACTCCTCTATCCTTTTTTTTCTCCCTGTGCTTGTACATGGTACCAGTGGCACCTCAAAGAATGCCACAGACACCCCCACCTTCTCACACTGCCTACCCAGTTCTTGAACCTCCTCGTTACCACTTCCACTGTTTCCCCAGCCAAGTCATTTGTTCCCACATGCAACACCACATGTGGTTTCGTCCTCCCTCTGCTTTCACACTTGAGAAGTACCTTGTCTGCAGTCAACTCCAGAATTGCCTTGACCCAGATACGACTATGCCTTCCCCTTCCTCCCCATCTGATCCCTTTCAGTATAGAGTTTCCCAGCACCAACACCCCATATCAGTCTGATCCTGACCCCCCTTCCACTGTGATCCCTGTGCACACCCCCCGGAACCCCGCTACCTCCCTCCTTACATCCCTCATCTGCACCTTTTGTGCTCCTTGCATCATTCCTCCCCTCCTGTTACCACTTCTCCCTCCTCCTCTGCCCTACCCTTCCTCTCCCATCTCTGTTTCCCATTGTAATTCCTGCCTCTTGGACCTTCCCTACCCCTCTCCCCCCCTTGCAGCTCCGATTCTTCCCCTTTCCCTTCCTCTGCCAACACTGCAAACTTATTCCTTGATAACCCCGCAATGGTGCCCATCGTCTCCTTCCTCCTTCCCTGATCCCTCCCTCCTCCTACTGCACCTCTGCTCACCTCTCCCCCATTCTCCTTATATCCCCATCTTTAGCTCTGCAGTTCCCTCTCTGCATCTCCCCCCCTCCTTAGTGGAGTCACTCCTGCCTCAGCTCCCCCGTCCCTCACTCTCCTTAGTTCCCTCCATAACCCCATAACTTCATCTTCCAATTTCCTAAGCCTGTAGCAAATTGGACAGCCTCCCAGTTTCCATAATAAATTAATCCAAACAGCTGCCCCACATCCATTGTAACTCACTATCCTCCCTGTACCTGCCGCCCTCACTCCACGGAGCCCACCATTCCACCTTCTATTCTGCAGCCTCCACCCAGCCTTATCCATTTCCATCCACTTCTACCACCCCTCGCATTTCCCCCTTTGCAGCCCTTTGCACCTACTCCCCATTATTTGCGTTTGGCTTAAGTGTATCCCCACACCTGTCCCCCATGATTGGACTAAGTGTATCCTCACACCTGTCCCCCAGTCCTTACTCTCCTACTTATATGCTCTGTTACTAGTTTGATATCAGTCCTTCTTTAACCCCCTGGTCCTCATTTGATGGCCTTTACTCAATAACACATTAATACAATCCCCTCAGTGTATTATAGCTCTTATGAACCCTAAACACTTATCACAGCCCCGAGTATGCTACATCTGCAGCTTAGTAACACATTACCACCTTAGTATATATCAAATCCAAATATGACATCACATAACAAGGCTAGCTTTCATATCGTAACAATCGTTCCAAGAGACCCTGTGGGCTTGGTGACATTTCTATCTCCACCCACCTACACCCCCTCTGTCTGAATTTTTACCACCATGTTTTGAGAACCCAGATGGGACAGGTCCATTGACTCTTCCAGACGGGCTGACTCCTCCTCTAGAAAACTTCAGCACCACACAAGCCCAAACTCCAAACATGCGGTTCCCAAGCCAGGTACGCCACATGGAGGTAAGTCAGACTAGTGGCTGGAGCCTGTCAGACATATAGGCATTTTTGTTCAGAATTTTTGGTGGAACAGTTCTGTGGTAAGCCAACCTTCTGAGCCTGAGCACCTGGAGGTTCTCCAGGTAATTCTGCAAGAACAGGCAGCTCCCCCAGCCACTCCCATGGCCGGAACAGGGGTCCCCTTATTGGTCCCTCCAATGTGCTCAGTGGCCTCCTGCTAGCTCCTCTGCAGGAGCCAGTGGTGTGACTAGTAGTCCCACTAGAGAGGCTGCTGTGTCCCCATGATAGTTCCTCTCCCTCTTCAGCTGTAGATTCTTCCTGGGGCACCCCTATATCTCATTTCAGTTAGCTGCATCTTCCAGTGGCATCTCCAGTGATTCCTCCTCTCATTTTCCAGCCACCACTGGGTCCCTCATCAGTGTTCAAGCATAAGCTGTATAAACTGCAGGAGGTGATGATGGCTCAGGCACTGCAAAAGAGGGTACCATCCCCCACCCTCCAAGCCATCCCCTGCACCATCCAGCACTGCTGTTGTAGCTCTGGTGTTGCTCTGATCCCGGACCCACTTCCCCATATCCAATATGTTAGTATGGTGGTGCTGTAGGTTCAGTTCTGATGCAGAAGGTGTGAAGCAGATCAAGAACTGAGAGTATGTGGATATGGTCCTGCTTCTGAACGAGTCAATGATCTGGAGGAAAAGGAGAATATGGTAAAGTTGGTGAGGAGAGGATGAGGATTAAAATCTGCTGAAGTTTGTCCTGTTTGCCAGCGCCATTTGTCGGGGCATGCCTGAAAAAGAGCAGGTTTGTAGAACTGCTCTATAATAACCGCATTATGATGGCCTGTAAACAGAAAGGTGGCTTGGGATGGTTAGAATATGATGAAGAATTCCATTGCCGAATGCCAGATGGTCCTACCAAGGACTGGAGTGTTTTGGATGTGCCAGTCCTGATGAAGCTCAAGCATGGGAGCAGGACCCAGCCCGCAGATAATGACTTTCCTATTAGGTTTGCCTGTCGCCCTAAAACGCAGAGCCTGGCAGGAGTGCCACTGCTGTTTTGGGTAAAACCAAGGAAAATGAAAGAAAGAGTCTTGCTGGTACATTAGTGCTTGGGTTTTGGCTGCTCTCACTCCTTCACTCAATGTAAGATGGCCAGCCAGGCTCGGGGGAGAGCTTTCAATCCATTCAGAAGCAGCATCCCAGATATCCCAATGCAGATAAAGGGTGGAGTGGCTTAAGATTTGGCTACACCACTACCTAGACCAAGAAGCCACTCAGTCCCTGGCTTTGGGACTTTGCAAGGGTTTCAGGATCTCCTATGATGGCCCACTTATGGGATACGTGGTGCAGAATTTTGAAATTAGTCACAGACAGATCAGATCTTGTTCAGGCAAAACTTCAGATAGAAGTGTCGCTGGGGACTGTCAGTGGCTCCTACCCTTCCCTCCTACTTCAGGTCCCTGGATGTCACTGATTGGGTTTGTCCCCAGAAAGCTCTCAGGTGAGTTTAGAATGATAAATCGCCTATCTTTATTTAACAATCTGTTCTGACTTAGTGGTCCAGTAAGGAAGACTCGTACCTGGAAGTTTTGACATGTATTTTGTTGAGAACTGAATCCCTCAACAGAATCACCATGTTTAAAGACTCTGGTGACTGGCCTTACAGCCCTAGTTTAGGCTGCTATTAGATAATTGTCACTAGTATTTTAAATATAGTATAGTTCATTGTATGGGTGGGGGGTGGGTGTACAGGGTTATTTATTTTGTAAGTTTGGATTAGTTTTATGATTGTTTAAACCCCATCCTCTCGGTGAGAGAGAGAGGAGGTGTTGTTTGAAGTGGTGGGCTTAATTTTTTGTTTCTTTGTTTTGATTGTTTTATTATTTTATTTTTTGTTTTCAACCCTCTATCAAGTGAGAGATGATGGAGTATCGAACTGATTTGTTTTGTTTATTGCTTTGGGTGTGGTTTATGAGTTTACTTTGTCATTTGTCAGATATTTGTTTTAGGCTCGGGCCCAGATTTTGTTTTGGGGGTAGTAATATGTGTTGGAGGCCTGCTCCACCGGTCATGTGCTATTAGTCCTCCACACCTCACAGCTTCCGCCCTTTCATCTCCCTCCCTTTGCAGTTTTCAATCTATTGGCACTGTAGGGTGCTGGGTGTTGCCCATCGGGGGGGTCGGGAGGGGGGTTGCGAATGGCGGAGGACAATTGAGTGGAGATCTAACGTCTAGGTTGTTAGCCCAGGAGGTTCCCTGGGGTGAAATGGATGCTGGAACGTGGTCCTCCATGTCTGGTTTCCATACCCAAAGGCACTACCATTATTGGTGGGCAGGTAGCTCAGGCAGCCCCAGAATCTCGTCCAGCTCGAGTGATGTTATCCAATGCCAGATCCATTAAAACAAGACTGCAATTATTGCAGATCTGGTTAGGACAACTGATCTGGCTTACATCACTGAGACCTGGCTGGATGAGATTGCTGGCCCCATTTTGGAGGCTGCAATTCCAGCTGGGTATTCAGTGATACACCGCTCGAGATTGGACTGTGGAAGGGTGGGGTAGCGGTCTGTTTCAAGACCAAACTGGGCCTCACAAGTGTACCAGTTGAGGAGGCCAAGTCATTCGAGTGTACCATAGTAGCAGGTGTAGGCTGTAGGATTGCCCTCATCTATCGTCCACCCGGGGATGAGAAGTGATTCTTTCAGGAAGCAGTGGACTTCATGATTGATATGTCATTTGAGTCACCCAGGCTGATGGTCCTGGGCGACTTCAATGCCTAGATCAATGACGAACTCTTGCAATTTGGACAGGACTTCCTCCAGCTGATGATATCACTGGGCCTTACACAGATTGTTTCCTCTGCTACTCATAAACACGGTCACTCTCTTGACTTGGTCTTCCTCTTGGGGATTGAAGCCTCTGATCTGGAAGCGGAACCGGTCAGATGGTTCAATCACTAAACTGTGGGGTTCAGTTTTCATGCCCCCCTTCATAGGCTGACCGCTGTGGAGATGGTCAGATACCATCCATTACAGGATATAAGCCCTGATGGCCTTGCAGCAAATACTTGACCTATTGGTAATTCCTGAGGCAAGTGGGAGCCTAGAGGCCCTGGTTCCGGCCTATAATAAGATCGTTACTATGGCCCTGGACTCTATCGCACCTGTCCGAGTTCACCCTCTCTCCCTCTGCCCTCAATCCCCTTGGTTTGATGGGACCTAGAGGGAGCTGCAGCGACTAGGATGAAGGTTAGAGCATTGCTGGTGGAAATCCACCCTAGAAGCCGACCACCTTAGATTGACAGAACATCAAGTCTATCAATCAACAATCACCCATAAGAAGGCAGAGTTCCTGTCCGGGGAGATTGCTGCTGCTCAGAACTGACCAGCTCAGCTCTTTTGAACTGTGGACAGGCTGTGCAACCCAGTCTGTCTGCACCAGTCTCAAAGAGCTTTTTCATAAATTGAGTGTCATGAGCTCGCTCGGTTCTCTGCAGATAAGGTGGCCGGCATCAGGGCAGAGATCCAACCGGCACACTCTATGGGGCTGTTAGTGATCGGTGTTCGGTCACTCCTCCTCACTTTGCCTGGAGTACCTTTGATCGGCTGGAGTTCGGGCATGTTATGCGGATTGTCCAGGGTATGCACCCTACGTGCTGTAGTTGGGATATGGGTTATAACATCATTGGCCCAATCCTTGCATGGATAGTTTGGTGCTCCCTTGAGTTGGGTGAGTTCCCTATCTCCCTGAAGGAGGCGGTGGTGACATCCCTCCTGAAGAAAGCTTTTCTGGACCTAGGCTGCCCTGCTAACTATAGACCCATCTCTAATCTTCCCTTTGTGGGGAAGGTTATTGAGAAGGTTGTGGTGCTACAGCTGGAGAACCATTTGACCATCCATGACATCTACAAACCTCTCCAATCTGGTTTTGGAAAAAGGCATAGTACCCAGACCACGCTGGTTCGGGTGCTTACTCATCTCTTGATGGCAAGAGATCAGAAGAGCCATTCCATCTTGGTACTTCTTGATCTCTCTTCAGCCTTTGACACCATGGACAATGGAGTGCTGCTTGAGCACCTGAGGTTCATCTGTGGCCTATTTGATAGTTCTCAGGTGGTTTAAGTCCTTCCTCACTGGCAGAATGCAGAGGGTGGAATCAGGGATTTTTTCCTCTGACCCATTCTCTCTGCCATGTGTGGTCCCTCAGGGCTCAGTGTTGTCCCCCATGTTGTTCGTGGTGTACATGCTGCTCCTCAGAGACATTGTAAGATGGTATGGGCTGGGTTTCACTGCTATGCTGATAATACCCAGCTCTACCTGTCTTTCACACCCGACCAGGATAGTGCGCTTTTGGTATTTAATAACTGCCTCGCTGAAATCCAGGACTGGATGAATTCCAGCTGGCTGAAGTTGAACTCGGGAAAGACTGAGGTGATTGTTGTGGATCCGGGTAGCCAGATAGTGGGGTTGGGGGCTGGTCAGCCTACTGGGCTTTACTTGGGGGGCTCTCAGCTTCTCTCCTCTGAATGGGTGCGGGATCTGGGGGTGATTCTTGATGATGGGCTGACACTGCGATCTCAGGTGTCAGCAGTCATCAAGTCCGCTTTTTACCATCTGAGGAACATCACCAGGGTCAAGCACCTAGTTCCATCTGGCGAGCTTCCCATGCTGATCCACACCTTTGTGACTGCCCACCTTGATTACCACAACTCCCTTTACCTAGGGCTGCTGGGGGTTGATACCCGCCACTTGCAGCTGGTGCAGAACGCTGCAACCTGGTTGTTGATAGGGGGCCCCTCAGGTGTGCCATATCACTCCGGTGTTGCACGAACTGCACTGGCTGCCCATTCAGTGGCGGATCACCTTTAAGGTTGGACTTCTGACTTACAAAGCCCTACATGGACAGGGCCCAAACTACATGAAAAAGCTCCTGTCCCCCTACTGCCCTGGGCGACTGCTCCGCTCAGCTGACAAGGGGTTGCTAGAGATTTCAAGGGTATCTTTAAAGTCATAGGGGGCCCTTGCATTTATGTACGTGACAACAGCCCTGTAGAATTCTCTACCCTGCCAGCTATGGGAGTGCACGACTGTGGGGGGTTTCAAGCAGGCCCTGAAAACCCACTTGTGGCACCTTGCCTACCCGAATTGATTTTATTGATTTTACTGATTCATTCATATTTGTATAGTGCTTTTACAGTTTTATCCTGTTTTATTTGATTTGTATGTTAAAGTGCCTTGGTATTTCGAAAGGTGCTGTATAAATAAAATGTATTATTATTATAACCCCATGGGACACTCCATGAATGACTATATATCGACCCATTCTTCATGTCAGGGTCATATGCATCATTTGACAGGGCGGTAGAAGAGGTGTGAGCTACCATACAGGCTGTGATGCCTGGATGGCGAAGGCACACATAGAGCTTGCCTTTCCCCTCCTACCAGTTCACCCTGATGAAAAAGTGCTCTTAGGCATGAAGTTTGAGGACCAGTATTATGTGGATAACTGCATGCTGATTGGCTGTGCAGTGGCCAGGGCAGTTTTAGAGCAATTTTACATGTTTCTGCTCTGGGTAGTGGCTGAAAAGGCAGGTAGGTCTATATTGTTCATTACAGTACCCGAATGATTTTCTTGTTTGCTGGCATGGGGGGGTTGGGTATGTGGGCACCTGTTGGCTACATTTCAAGAGGTGTGTGCAGAATTGGGGGTCCCTTTAATGTTTGAAAAGATGGAAGGTTTCAGTACCACCCTGTCACTCTGAGGGATATAGACAGAGTCCAGGCAACAGAATTTCACCCCCCCCCCCGAGAAGATCCAAACCCTCCGAGATTTGCTAGCTAAGGTTTCTGAGGTCAGGAAGATCACCTTGCATGAAATGCAGCAGCTTCTCAACCATCTGAACTTTGCATGTAAAGTCATCTCAATGGGACTGACCTTTCTTTTGTGCATTGCAGAAGTGGGAGCTGGTTATCACATGCCTCAGCACAGACTCCAAGTGACCGGGAGTATGAGAGAGAACATTGTGGTGTGGTAAGTCTTTTGTTTTGGCTTCGGTGAGTATTTCCCAGGGTCATGATGTGACACAAAGTGGCTTGCTTCCTGGGCCATGTGGGGTCTGACAGAGCAGGTCACCTTGTTAGTTCTTTCCCATTGCTGTGTCATTGATAGTGTGGAGCAGCCATCTTCAGGATAAAACAGTGATTTTTAGGGATTGATAATATGGAGGTCATCCACATCATCAATGGGCAATTGGGGGTGAGGGGTACACAGGGTGACTTGTTGTGGGTGTTCGTCCACAGCAGCATGCTTCTCAACATTCAGTTTAAGGCTGTTCATGTTCTCACGAATGACAGCAATATTGCTGATGCTCTGCTCATTTACAGTGGCAGAGATTCTGGGAGCTGGCAGCAGCCCTGCAGAGAAACCTTCTCAGGAGGTTCTTTCATTCCTGTAGGAGTTGGTGACCCCAAAGCCTGGAAACTGTTCAGGAATTCCATCACCTCTAACACATGGATAGCCTACAGGAGGGGTGTTTAGAGCTTTCTGAGGGTCTGGAGAACTTAGGGATGGTTGGATGTGTGGCTGATACCAGGGACCAACTTCGTCAATATGTGGTAAAAGCAGAACCGGAGGGTTTGACTCCAGGGGCAGTTGGGTAGCACCTCTCTAGGATATCCTGATTTTCTAAGGTTGTGGAATGTGAGGATAAACCTGGGTTTACCAAGTTCACAAGGTCCTAAAGTGCTGGAATCACAGGATCCCAAAACCGATTGATGGGTGATGTCCAGTCATTCCAGTTCTCCTTGAGCAGGTGTGGTACAAACTGCCACGTGTGCTTGTTCCTGTTTGAAGCTCTGTTGTCCAGCATAGTCTTTTTGGTAGCCTTCTGTGATGCATTCTGTTTTTTATTTGTCTAGCCTAATAAAGACCCTGGCATCCTCATAGTAGAGGATGACCATTATGTGGTCATAATCACTGAGGTGCACTTTGTGCAACTGCGGAAAAAGTAAACAAACTGCTTGCTGGTGCATTGTGCAAGCATCTCTTGGGGCACGATGGAACCTAGAGACAATGGTCCAACAGTACATGACTCAGAAACTAGCCATTAAGGTTGTCTTTTTCCGCCATGAGGATGGGGTTCCAGTGATGTTATACTCACTTAGGTATCTTTTGGATAGGTCCATGGGGAGGGTAGGGTTGAGCTTGAAGAAGTTCTGTACCTACTCTTTTTGCATCTGGGCTGTGACTAATGTAAGAGCTGGGGACATGGGGAGCTGACTGAATGTCAGAAACAGGCCCTTGGGTGGTGGAGGTCCTTGGCATTTGAGAGGTACATGTGGCCTCACTACTCTAACTGATTTTGTTTGCAAGCAGCTCTTCATCACAGACTGTAATGGATTTGGATATATTTGGACATTGTTTCATCTACTGAGCAGTGAAGCAGGTGAAGCAGTGATCTGGGGGCAAGAACTTCTTCATCATCCCTTCATGTGTACAGGTGCAGTGGCTTGGTTAGCAGGGTATTCAGTGGAATGACTTACTTCCCAGGATATCTGCCAAGGCTCAACTTCAAGGTCCTCCCAGTGTGGTGGTGGTGCACATAGATGAGAATGGCTTGGGACTGGAGAGGGATCAAGTGAGGTGCTATGCAAGATAAAAGATGACCTGCGGTCCATGCCAGATGCTTGGCCTGGTATTACAATTGTCTGGCCCCATCTCATAGAGAGATACCACTGGCACCATGTTCGTGATCCCAGGGCAGGATCAAAGCTTCACAGGAGGGTTACCATGAAGATGCAGGTTTCCATGGACAGTACTGGCGGGACTGTATCAAGGCATGATGACAGTGTCAGATTGCTGCCAGACAACAAAACTGTGGGCAGCACCAGGACAAGGAGTGATGCTTAAATCAACCATGAACAAAAGTAACCAGCAAAGGATTTAACACCCACACCAAAAGGACAACAGGATATGGTATAAAAATGTAGCTTAATGTTTTCTCAGTGGCTACTCTGATGAAGCTTGGTAGCCACCAAGCAAAGTGTTAGTCGCTAACTTATTACATCATAGGTCATTACTGACATGGTTCTTCCACTCCCAGCTGTGGTGATGGTTGTAACACTTTACTTTTGCAAGTGAACATGGCACATTTGGTTTAATAAAATAGTAAGCTAGATTTCTGTACCATATCCTGTTGTTCCTTTGGTATGGGTGCTGAATCCTTTGCTGGTTACTTCAGAATTCTGCCCAAGCTTTATGCTAGGGATGGTATGATAATGGTTGTGGTATTGTTCCTGCTAATATACAGTACATAAGGTCTTGGAAAGGAGTTTAGTGTGCTGTGCATTAGGGGATGGACACATCCTATGGTGACATGGGAGTTTCACAAGGAGTCATATGAGAGGGTAAAGGGGGAATTTGCTTCTATTCCGAACAGTTTCTACTTAGATTAGAATAGAGTAGGGACCAGATGACTAGGGACCCAGTTCGAGCAGGTCAGGGAACATCCTCATTGGGCTTGTCCTGTGGGTAATGTGCTGTCCAGATGGGGACAGTCACTCATCACCCAGCCAGAGGATGCCCCTTTATCTCAGAGGTGGATTACTTTTGCAGACCCTTACATTTGTACCTGGGTCCACTGGAGGGTCCCTATGTGTGGTCAGGGACAGGCACATTAGACTGACAGGAACCTTACTGAGACTACTAAGCTGTGCATGTCAAGTTGAATGCTGTTTACTGAACAGGTTTCAATAAAGACTTTACATTGTTGTGGTCATTTCTCCAAGATGGTTGTGTGTATGGTCTTCTGTTCAGGGAGAAGGTGGAATGATGGGGCCTACAAGACGACAGTCCTTGAGATTAAAACTAGTTACTGCTGCAACCCAGCTAGGATATTGCTAGGGTATCCCAAATATCTTGCCTCGGTCCTGCATATAAACCACTTCCCAACTCTACTGCAAATAGCTTTTAGCTAGGCCCTTCATTAACACTGCTCTGCTAACTCAGCTTACTCTCTAACAATCCCTGGATTTAACACCATATAGAGCCCTTCCCCCAGATAAGCTTTTTCTGTGTTTTTTCCAAATATCTACAAACAGACCTGGATGGAAACCAGCCCACAGCACCAGCTGTACCTCATCCACTGCACAGCTGTGTTATATATAATCCGATTATGGTACCCTCGGTGGGTGCTACCTCCTTAATTTGTAAATCCACTTTCCTGATTATCACCTCCCTGCTACATGCCAATTATTTCTTAATTACTGTATCTTGTGTCATAAAATGCTATGCATCTCTAGGTAGAAACCGTCTTCCTTTCTTCATACTGCTACTACACCTGATAAATGGACCTATGTGACCTCAAAAGCATGTGTGCTGTAACATCTATGGTGTGCACAGTATTTTTGTTCATTCAATATATGTCATCACAGTATTAAACAAATCCAGTTTTCCAAGGACTGGCTTGGCTGTAATATGTTTTCCTGAAAGTTTCCTAACAAAATTGATTTTGAAAGGATGACATTTAGGGACACCTCACATTATGGATAACCTAACTACACTTCACAATGTTTCATCAACAAGACATAAGGGTTAAAGAAATGTGTAGTCTATACCTTTGATGTTTTCACTTCCTTGAGGGGACACAAGTCCAAAATCCAGGAAAAGTTTTGGTTGGCCCTCCCTTTTTATTTTTGCTTTGTCTAGTGCACCATGCGGTTGGCCACTGAAGACAATTTCCTTCCCCACTGATGTACTTTGATCATCATGAGCCCTTTTCAGACCTTGCTTTCTATTTTCTTTTGGGAACTCATCCTCCTCTTCCTCTTCCTCCTCTTCAGTGCTATCCTCCGTATCATCTCTGGTCATGGTGTCATCTGTGATAGCTGAAATCTCATTATGTTTCTTTGAGTTGTAATCCACTCTGGTGTCGTAGCCCAGGGGTGTGGATATCACAGGCGAGGTTTCCACTGATCTGGGAAAATCTTCCTCTTCCTCTCCCCTTAAGTTGATCGAATGTTTTGAAGTTTCTTGGCAGCACTGTGATTCTTCAGAGAGCATAGCACCAGGCCCAATTTTCATCTGCTGTTCCTCGGCGCAAGACCTCACTATTGCCTGGTCTGTCAGGACATTGCTGTGGAAACCTAGTTTAGAAGTATCTCTCGTTGATAAAACATTCCTCGTTATATTCTCCTTTAAGGTGAATGAGAGCTCCTCTTTGCATACTTGTACTAGAAATCCACTCTCCACTTGCGTTTTACTCATTCTGGTAGGAGGTTTCTTCTTTTCTATTCCCTTAGCCTGGGGCTGTAGGGATTCCTTCTCCTTGGTTTCTTTGGAGCCACATGTAAATTCTTTAAACTCCTCTTTACCCATTGTATCATAGTCATCTTTAGAATCATTTATCCCATTTTCAATTGATCCTGCTGGCTCAACAGCAAACACTTTCTCATCTCCTATTCCATTTTCTTTTCTATCTTCCTCATTACCATTCACTGTTTCCACTCTATCACTGTGATTTGTAGATTCCTCCTCTGTAGCTGTATCTCTCTTTTCTTCATCATTTTCACAGTTACTGACCACTTCATTCAGATCTTCCTTTCTCTCAATACTGTTCTGAGCTAAAGTGCCTTCATCTTCTGAGACTGTTACCTTTTCCTCTAACCCTGGACCATTTATGCTCCTGCTCTCTGCTGGGGCTTGGCACTTTTCTGACTCTGTGTCATAGTCAGAGAAGTAAGCAGAATCTCTATATGGAGTGTCAACATCCAGGGCCCTTAAGGAGACACTGTCTTCAGATGCCATCTGAAAGTCTGACCCATCCTCCGTTAGGGTGAGGTCACTAACTGACTCTGAGATGGGAGTCAAAGATAAATCATGAGATTTTGTATCATCTGAATCCTTGAAGATGAGTTCCGGTGAAAGGGTATTCTCTGTCTCATATCCACTATCCCCAAACTTCTGACTGGGGGAAGAGTAATGAGAGGCAGGGCTACACATATCTGAAGAGCTTGTGTTTGATGGGATATCCAAGGAGTCTACAGAGTCCAGGGTACCTCTCTGGCACTGTTGGGGGACATGAGATGGAAGCAATATAGTCTGCACTGTAGTGAAGCCCTCAAGTGCTTCAGAATTTATTTCAATGGTGTCTTCATCCACAGTTTGTGCCAGGGTAGAAAGAGGTGGTATTTCAATGGGGACTATGATACTGCATTCTGATAGTGGGCCGGACATGCCAGTGAAGTAAGATGTGTTACTGGTCAAAGTTTTGTTTAAAGCAACATTAGCTTTTGCTTGCATCCTTCTTGAGTAGTCCTGGATGTCATAATTCTTCACTGCTGCTCCCATCAAAGGATCATAGAATTGCCCAAGTTTTGTTACTATGAGTCCATCAGTGTCTGATATAGAATTTACAGACAAAGTGGTTGAAATGATATTATTGCTGAAATGCTGAGCTGATGATGAGGAGGAGTGCCCATGAACAAGGTTATGTTCAGATGTCCCCGTCTGTTCCTCGTGGCTGATTTGCTTACAATTTTCTATGTCTTGTGCTCTGGTATCATGCATTGCATCTTCTTTGAGACTGGCACAGGTACATCTTTTGGAGTCTGACCTTGTTATACCACCATGCAGTGGGCACGAGGGGTGGTGGGCAGTATTTCTTCCTGTACACTCATCGGAGTGACTATAACCTTCATCTAGTGGACATCCTGGAGTCCAAACGGATGTGTCTTGCTCCACAAGTGATGACTTTGGGAGATCACTACTGTTTGACTCTTCAGAAGAGGCTTCATGAAGAAGGGCACAGGTTCTTCTCCTGCTCTGCTCCTCAGACTTTGTGAACAGTGAGTTGTGTTTTGCAGAACTCAGCATCTCCTCAAGATCCTCACTTGAGGAATTGTTCCTCATAGGTTCCATTAAGGAGGTCTCTTCAAAGTGCTCAAAAGACTCTTCCTTCAGTGTGGATACCATTGAAGGTCTAAAGGGATTGATTGCTTTGGGAAGGTCCTTGGACTTTAACACAAAAGGATTGGTTTTGCTGGATGTCCAGTCATCAAAGTCCAGAGACATGTCACGTAATGCAAGCTGACCAGCACTCTGGTACAGAGACACTTGGCTTCTAGCATCCCTCTGTCGATCATCATGGGAAAAATACCCATTCCTGCTTGGGGGCACTTCGTGATTTAAACAAAATAGAGGCTTAATGGGTGAAACTGGGCTTCTATCACAGAAAGGCTGGTGCGTATAGGTGAAGTCACCTGGTTTATTAAGTGACCTCTGATTCGCAGAATCAAAGCCCATATCTCGCTCACAGACAGGGCTGGGAGCACATACTGTGTAGTCAAAGCAGCTGTCTCGGTCTGTGTGTTCTTCCAGTCGGATGTAGTATTCGCTGCAGACGGATGGGCTGCGAGCACTAATCACAGGCACCACACTGGGTGTCTCCAGGCTCTGCCTTGAGTGGTGGTGGCTAGAGTCATAGAAGGGATTGGAAGGGACAGTTAAACCATGACTTGGGACAGGGCATGGCAAGGGATAGTCCTTGATATGTGTTGACAGTTCAGTGTGGCTCATCCTTGCCTTTTCCCACATGTATTCAAAATTCAGACCGTGACTCGTCTCAGTAACAGTAAGAATGTCATCCATGTCAGCATGAAAATTGTCCCCTGTGAAGTTGTCCAGGAGAGGAAAGGCTGAAATCTCTTCTGAGTGCAAGCTGCCAGGGGTCTTGTTGGGTTTTAATGCATTCCAGCGCCTTTCAAAGCTGTCCTCAGTCTCATTGGCACGTTCACTTAGGAGGTAGGTCAGTAGAAGGTGTACTTCCTCCACAGTGGGCCTCTGCTCAATAGGCAGCCAGCAGGACTGCATCACTTCATACCTGTAGGAAAAGAACACCTTGATTACTGTCAGTCTTTGATATCAGATAACATTATCTATTACTCATGCCACACTGCATTAGCAGATATATGTCATTTTGTGTTTCTTAAAATATTGACTACCCCTTTAATGTACTTTTAGCGTATAGTGTGCTAGTGCCCGGCTTTGCATGGTGGGTGACCTGACTATTATAGCAACAGACCCTGCATTATGGGGCAGACTAATACTGTATATTATTAGGTTTGCCCTATCAGTTGAAATATTTCCAGGTAAACTGAAGGCATTCCTATTTCAGAAGCATACTAAATTCTGGAGTCAGAATCCTTGCACGTGGTAGTCGTGTGGCTAATTTGTTGCTCTGTTTTATTGTATTGGTTGATATGCTGCATTATACAATAACCGGTAGGGGTTGATATCAACCAGAAATCAGACCCTATATCCTCTGTGTCAACCTAGTATGACATCACATCAAGTTGATATGGAGAAAGTCACAGCTGATCAATCAACCCTGCAGGAAGCTGCCATGCTGTGACAGCATCTGTTAGTTTACTTACATTCTCTCTCTCTCACTCTCTTTCTTATATACAAAATTCACATAGTCAAGTTATGCTTAATATCAGACCCTAACAGGTATTATAGCAAATAAATGATGGGTGTCACTGTGAGTACTCATTTTGTCGCACCCTTCAGTGTGTTTTGCCTTCATAAGCCAGTGGAGCATCACTTTCATGGTTTATGTGGCAAAACACACCTTGAGTATGTAAAATAAAACTTATAGTAGTATTGATAGCAGCTTTAGTTATAAGGCAATCTTCTCCAAAGGCTCAGGGCACTGAACAGAAATGACAGGCAATAAACATATAAACAATCATAAATAGCTTAAATACTACTTTAAAAACATACATACAGTAGCTCCCCCCACTGAGGTCACAGTGTAGTTCAAACCAGATCTGAAACAGAGGGCCATGCCCCCAAATGATCCCTCCTTGGGCAGTGTATCACATAGTCCTCTATACATTATTGTACATTAGATAATAGGTAAAGTCAAACTAGCATCCTAATTGGCTAAAAGAGCCTGCCAACCAGGCTGTTATTTCTTAATAATGGCCCGCTTTAAAAACAAGTACCAATTCGCAGTGCCCTATTACTAAGCATATTCTTAGGCACCTTGAATTCTGACGCTGACCACCCACCATTTTTTCCTCGCATACTGAACAACCAGCGTTTCCCAGCACTTTACAAGTAACTCATTCTTTCATACTGCATTCTCATCTGTGTCTGTTCCTATTGCCAGATGAGAAAAAAAATGATTTTCTCAACGTGTCATTTTTGTTACCTTGATCTACCTCCCTGAAACTAAAAGCTCAGAACCTTCCTACAGTGTCCAACTCGTATTACAACTTAATTGGCATCAGCATGCTACACTAAATATACCTTCTACACTAAATATACCTTCTACACCCCTGTGACAAAAAAAAAAATCTTTTTTTTAAAAAACCTTACTTTTGGTTTAATACTCCCAGCTCGCTCAGCCTCCATGTAAGTAAAGCGCCTGACCTTCCTTCCAGGTCGTACAAGCTCATGTGCCTGCCCTCCACACTTGCAGCCAAAACAAAGTCACGTAGCTTCACCACAAAGCTCAAACAATTTTTTTTTCTTTCTTTTTCGACGCATACTACAAAAAAAAGCAACACACACCTGAAGGTAAAAAATTCCTTTTCATCTTCTACGGGTGGAGGCTGGCACTGCACAGAATACCTCCCTTATATGTGGGGCACGGGGATGGCACAACTAAATCCAACAGCATACAAATTGAGGAACTACTTTACAAAATATTTCTTTTTCTACACTTTCTATCAGTTTACAGAGATTTTCTCTGATTATTACTCACTTAAAAGTCACACACCTCACCATTATCTAAGTGTAATAATACCCTCCATGGGGGGGCGTTATGGGATATAATGGACCTTTCAGGGACTATAAGGCCCTCCGCCTGCGACGTTGGGCCTCATTACTCCCCTGGGTGGTCCGTTATATCCCAATAATGCCCATCCTGTTGGCTATTATTACTTGCGTATATTTGAGACACTCAGAGGCATATCAGCAGAAGGGCCCCTACAAAAAAATAATGTTCTGTTTGTCTCCATCTCTCTTACATTCTCTCTGATATTCTGCCTGAGTGTTGTAAAAGCACATAACATGTCACTAGGCTGAGATAGCCAGTGGAAGCGTCTGTGCACCGAGGAGGCTAAATAGGACCCAGGATGTTGCCTGCAGTTTGTCATTCTCAGTCGTGGCTGGTTCAGATGTCCTGCAAAAGCCTGTATAAAAGGTGACTTGTTCTAGCCAGTCTCCCCCTCCACACACACAAGGTTTTGGGTATCCATCGTGCTGCACGCTGAGTTTGAGGCTTAGAGTGTACACATTTTTTGGCAGAGATATACAGAAACCAAACAATTTGGAATTATGTCCTATCCTTGTATCCATTATGGATCCCACAAACTACACTTTTTACAAACTGCCTCTCCCAGTCTGCTAGACTCAGGTGCAGTGTATGCAGTGCCAAATGGCCAATGGGATTTCAACATCAGCAGATGAGATTTCGGTGTCCTGATTTCTTGGCCAAGTGTCTGGTGCGAAGAAGAGGGTTTTGTTTTTTGAGACAACTGGGGAGCCTCTAGGGCAAGGGACTCCTGTCTGCCCAGGATGCACTGTGGCCATGCCTGCACTTGGAGGGAGTGAAGGTGCTGGCAAGGAGAAAGGACAGGCCAGTCAAGATGGGTTATACCGAAGGAAAGGGGAAAAGGGGTACTGAAGGGTATTATCAGGGGCAGGAGGCAAATAAAGGGGAATCATTGCAGGAAGGACAACAGAGCATGGGAGCACCAAGGAGGAGACCCACAGGTAGAAGAAGAATGCAGAGATAAATAGCCTTGCTTGCATGCAGGCTAATCTTCCATGTCAGTGACTAAGCAGATTGCGCACTCACCTCTCAGGCCAGAAGATCAGAAGGTTGTGGGTTCTAGACCCACACCAGGAACAGGGCGTAAAACATAGAAACATAGATTTTGTCAGTAGAAAAGGACCATCCAGTCTGCTCCTTGTCCCTACCTATTCTGTGACCACTGACCTAGTTGGTCATAGGGGTCATTCCCTTCCCTGCTCCTCTACCTAATATGCCCCATGCCTATCCCAACATGCTTGATGCTCCCCACAGTCTTTGCCCCCATTATCTCCTCTGGCAGGCTGTTCCAGCCATCCACCACCCTTTCCTTGAAGACATATTTTTTCACACATCTCTCCTAAACTTTCCCCTTTAGCTTCATTGCCTGCCCCCTTGTGGTAGTGCCTTACCTTCTCTAAAATAGACCCTCTGAGTGTACCTTGTTCACTCCACTTGATGTACTTGTAGGTTTCAGTCATGTTTTCATATGCTCGCCTCTCCTCCAGGGAGAACATGTTGAGTTCCTGCAGCTTTTTCTCATATGGCTTCTTGTGAAACCCCCTCACCATTTTGGTTGCCCTCTCTGTACCACTTCCACCCTTTCAATACCCTTGGAGACCCTGGTGTACTGTGTCCAGAACTGGACACAGCACTCCAGGTGGGGCCTCAGCAGTGAGCAATACAACCGCAGCACCACCTAGCTCCTCCTGCTAGAACCCTGTCCCAATGCACCACCTAGCTCCCCCTGCCAGAAACCCTGTCCCAATGCACCACCTAGCTCCTCCTGCTAGAAACCCTGTCCCAATGCCCACCTAGCTCCCCCTGCCAGAAACTCTGTCCCAATGCACCACCTAGCTCCCCCTGCCAGAAACCCTGTCCCAGTGCACCACCTAGCTCCCCCTGCTAGAAACCCTGTCCCAGTGCACCACCTAGCTCCCCCTGCCAGAAACCCTGTCCCAGTGCACCACCTAGCTCCCCCTGCCAGAAACCCTGTCCCAGTGCACCACCTAGCTCCCCCTGCTAGAAACCCTGTCCCAGTGCACCACCTAGCTCCCCCTGCCAGAAACCCTGTCCCAATGCACCACCTAGCTCCCCCTGCCAGAAACCCTGTCCCAGTGCACCACCTAGCTCCCCCTGCTAGAAACCCTGTCCCAATGCACCACCTAGCTCCCCTGCCAAAACCCTGTCCCAGTGCACCACCTAGCTCCCCTGCTAGAAACCCTGTCCCAGTGCACCACCTAGCTCCTGCCAGAAACCCTGTCCCAATGCACCACCTAGCTCTTCCTGCTAGAAACCCTGTCCCAATGCACCACCAAGCTCCCCCTGCTAGAAACCCTGTCCCAGTGCACCACCTAGCTCCCCCTGCTAGAAACCCTGTCCCAATGCACCACCTAGCTCCCCCTGCCAGAAACCCTGTCCCAGTGCACCACCTAGCTCCTCCTGCCAGAAACCCTGTCCCAATGCACCACCTAGCTCCTCCTGCTAGAAACCCTGTCCCAGTGCACCACCTAGCTCCTCCTGCTAGAAACCCTGTCCCAGTGCACCACCTAGCTCCTCCTGCTAGAAACCCTGTCCCAGTGCACCACCTAGCTCCTCCCGCTAGAAACCCTGTCCCAGTGCACCACCTAGCTCCTCCTGCCAGAAACCCTGTCCCAGTGCACCACCTAGCTCCCCCTGCCAGAAACCCTGTCCCAGTGCACCACCTAGCTCCTCCTGCTAGAAACCCTGTCCCAGTGCACCACCTAGCTGCTCCTGCCAGAAACCCTGTCCCAGTGCACCACCTAGCTCCCCCTGCTAGAAACCCTGTCCCAGTGCACCACCTAGCTCCTCCTGCTAGAAACCCTGTCCCAGTGCACCACCTAGCTCCCCCTGCTAGAAATCCTGTCCCAGTGCACCCCAGCAGCATCCTGCTAGAAACCCTGTCCCAGTGCACCACCTAGCTCCCCGTGCCAGAAACCCTGTCCCAGTGCACCACCTAGCTCCTCCCGTTAGAAACCCTGTCCCAGTGCACCACCTAGCTCCCCCTGCTAGAAACCCTGTCCCAGTGCACCCCAGCAGCATCCTGCCAGAAACCCTGTCCCAATGCACCACCTAGCTCCCCCTGCTAGAAACCCTGTCCCAGTGCACCACCTAGCTCCTCCTGCTAGAAACCCTGTCCCAGTGTACCACCTAGCTCCTCCTGCTAGAAACCCTGTCCCAGTGCACCACCTAGCTCCCCCTGCTAGAAACCCTGTCCCAGTGCACCACCTAGCTCCTCCTGCTAGAAACCCTGTCCCAGTGCACCACCTAGCTCCTCCCTCTAGAAACCCTGTCCCAGTGCACCACCTAGCTCCCCCTGCTAGAAACCCTGTCCCAGTGCACCCCAGCAGCATCCTGCTAGAAACCCTGTCCCAGTGCACCCCAGCAGCATCCTGCTAGAAACCCTGTCCTAATGCACCACCTAGCTCCCCCTGCCAGAAACCCTGTCCCAGTGCACCCCAGCAGCCTCCTGCTAGTCTTTCCCACTGCTGTGTCACACAGCCCAGCTATCTTGCAGTCATCAGATATGATGACCCCTTGGTCTTTTTCTTGCTTGGTGACTGTAATCTCCAACTTATACATAGCCCCTGGACTCCACAGCCCTAAATGCATAACCTTGCACTTTTTGGCATTGAAACCTAGCTGCCACCCCTAGACCATTCCTCTAGTTTCCTCATATCTCTTTGCATTCTCTCTAACCCTTCCTGAGTATTAACCCTGTTGCAGATTTTTGCATCATCCACAAAGAGACACATCTTACCCTCAAGCTTCTCCGCAATGTAGCTTATGAAAATACTGAAAAGGACCGGTACCAACATTGGACCTTGTGGCACCTCGCAAGTCACTCTCCTGTCACCTGAGTGGCTATCGTTTACCACCACCCTTTGCCTCCTATCCCTTAACCAGTGTGACACCCAGCTTGTCACTTTCCCCGCCCCATGCTGCTTAGTTTATTTATTTATTTATTTTTATTTATTTAGCTTTTGTTTACCGGGTAAGTACTCTACACAAGTATTATGCCTATTTTCAGGAACGACCCGGGAGAGCACAACATGTAGAATACATACAAGGCAACTTAGGGTGGAACAGCATATTACAGGAAATAATAAACGTGTGGAAAAGAAGATGCACAATCAACAATTGCATAACATATAGAAGGTACATAATTGACATTGGGGTGGCTGGATTCAACTAGATTCATTTCTCTAAGGGGGCTTAGGGCAGTCACACACCGTTGATTGTTTCAGATGAGACCACAGGGAGGTGCGAAAGATCCCATGAGAGGGGCCCGAGTGGACATGATCAGGGAGAGAGTTCCAGAGTCTGGGCGCATACGCAGCAAAGTCACGGTCCCCCATAAGAGTACGGGTGGGGGGGACTTTAAGCAACCCAGCATTCTGGGACCTAAGGTGGTAGGGCGTGGGGTCCATTTTTGGAAGCCGTTGAGCCAGTACCTGCGGAATGCCAGTAGTAAGCACCTTCCCGGAGAAGCTTCCAACACCGAATTCCAGGTATTTAGCTGGGGGGAGCCAGCAGAGTTTGTCATAAAGCTCCACAGCGATGGGTGAGTTTAGCAGCTAGCTTAAACGACAGATATTATTATATGTCGTGGTTCCACCGAAAGTGGGAGATGAATTTGGGGGATCGAGCAACAAGTGAAGTCCATAGCTGAGGGAGGGAAGAAGCACTCCTCTTGCAAGGGAGCAAGTCTAGCCCCAGAAGTTAGGTTGTATTTGGCCCTATAGGCCAAGCCAAGCTTACAATTTGTTGTTCTACAGATGTTTAGGATATGACTCCCCATGTCAAGTTGGGGGTCAAGAGTAACACCAAGATATTTGATTGAGGTCACTGTTGGCAGCGAGTGTTCACCCTCACTAGTTATGTTGAGCAAGGCTGATGAGGCTTTGATCTTGGCCGTGGAACCAAAGAGCATGGCCTGTGTTTTTTTCAGGTTCAGAACCAGTTTGTGGTTAGTAACCCAGGACAAGACTTTGTTGAAATTGTCAGACAAGCTCTGGTTTAGGGCGGTGGCATTGTGAGAATGAGCCACTATCACCAGGTCATCCGCGTATAAGGTGGCTTGACAGTGGGAGATCGCCAAGAGCAGTTGGTTAATAAAGAGCGAGAATAGGAGAGGGCCTAGCACCGATCCCTGGGGGACTCCCATGGTCACTGCCCTGGGCTCCGAGAGGGCCTTGTTGAAGCAGGTACACTGTTTTCTACCCTTCAGGTAGCCCATTAACCAATTTATGGCATGGGGAAAGAGTCCAAGTGACCATAGCTGCGCTCCAAGTAGTTTGTGGTCAACAAGGTCAAAGGCTTTTGACAAGTCAATAAATATGGCACCCGCTAGTTTGCCCTGGTCCATGGCTGATCTGATGCTTGAAGTTACAGTAATCAAGGTGGTTGTGGTGCTATGTCCCCTTCAAAAGCCATGCTGGGCCTTGGATAGCAGTTTGTGGGTATGTAAACACTCCAAGAGTTGCTCGGCCACCACCTTTTCTAGGAGTTTACTAAGGGATGGGAGAATAGCAATTGGTCGATAGTTGTCAGGTAGTTTGGGGGTTGCCCTGCTTCAGAACAGGGACAATCCTCACTTCCTTCCAGATATCAGGGATTAGCCCAGAGCTGAGGGATAGATTAAAAATGTGGGCTACTGGGGAGGCAATGTAAACAGCTCCTAGCTTAAGAAGCCTGGGTTCCAGGTTGTCAAGGCCTGGACTAGAGTGCTGGGAGAGAGCAGCAAGGCGTTTCTGAATGTCCTGAACTGATACCGCCCTGAGATTAAACTTACTCTGAGGGGGATGACCTTCCTGACACGGGGGGGAAGGGATGATGGACGAGTTTCTTAGCTAGCCTCCTGTACGCCACAGTGTCGAAAGCCTTACTGAAGTCCAGATAGGCCACATCCACTGCTCTCCATTGATCCACCTCCCTGTTAACCCAGTCAAAGAAATCTATGAGATTAGTTTCACATGACCTCTCCCTGTGAAACCATGCTGTCGATGGTCCTGCAACCCTTTTGCCTCCAGGTGCTCCACGAACCTCTCCTTCAGTAGTGTCTCCATTAACTTCCCCAGCCCTGATGTGAGACTGACTGGCCTGTAGTTGCTAGTATCTTTCTCACTGCCACTTTTTTGCAAAGGGACCACAACGGCCCTCCTACAGTCCTCTGAAACTTTTCCAATCTCCACTGAGGTGCTAAAAAGCATAGCCATAGGGGCAGTCAGCACTGTGCTCAGTTCCTTTAGGACACTTGAACAAATCCCAACTGGCCCCATCACCTTATTCTCCTTTAAGGCTTCCAATCCCTTCCAGACACTCTCCCCTGACAAGACTTGTGTCCCCCCCCGGTGCTTACAGAAGCATGCTGGTCCATCTCCAAACCCTCTACTGTGAAGACCAAGCAGAAGTAATTGTTTAGTGATATCCAGCTTGCCACTTTCTCCTCCATCCCCAGGCTGCTTAGTTTCTTAACTAGCCTCCTGTGTGGCACAGTGTTGAAAGCCTTAGTAATGTCCAGATAGTCCATGTCCATGGCTCTCCCTTGATCTACCTCCCTTCCCTTCTGATGCCAGTACTGACAGTGTAGCACAGCATGAGTGGGGTGCTACACCCCTGAGGTGCTGTCTTTTAGATGAGACTTTAAACCAAGGTCCTCTGGCTGTCCTGGTGGTTGTTCAGGTGGACATTAAAGATTCCAAGGCACTTCTGGAAAAGAGATGGGGCATTTCCCTGGCATCCTGCCAAATCCTCCCATTCAGTAAAAAAAAATGCCAACCACAGCTTAATCAGGTTCAATTTCAGTTGGTTTCCATGTGTGTTCCCCCTCACTCTGGGACAAGGCTGAAAATAGGCAGAATTGCCTAGCCCTCCTTTCCTTGTCAACAAAAACTAAATAAATAAACAAGTAAATAAATCTAGGAGTGTATCCATGAAACTGAGTGAGCTGGAGGCCAGATATACATTGACTTCATGGATGCAGAGATGCTAACAGTGACCGAGTTGGGGAGGCAAATGAATGGGACAATAGACAGGTGAATATATACTATTATGAAGGGATAGACCTGTCAGGAAAGAGGATGGAGTCATTCTCTTCATAGGAGAGGGAGTCAGTTTGAAGGGCAAGGGCAACATTTGGGGCAAACAGTATCACAGCATTCATCTGGGTTTAGTAAAGGGAAAAGGGGTCAAATGGGTCACCTGGGGGCATTGCGCCTTGATTTTAGAAAGGCACAAAAGAAATGAAGTTTATTATTATTATTACTATGCTACAGACCTCCAAACAGCTTATCAGTGCATGATTCCCAGCTGGCATGGAGCACTTATGAGGGTAATCTAATCAGGAGCAGTGAGGATCCTGGGGGACTAGAAGGTACTGGGCATGGACTGGCATCATGAAAGAGTAAATGGCTGGGTTTGTACTCAGTGCTATTCACCTAATTGGATTTCTTCAACTAGTAATATACCCAGCAGGGGATGAGGTTTAAAGCCAGCATTGTCTTTGCTTATTCCAGTGATACATAGTCAGGCATGGCACAATAGGGTGTGGTGCAGTATGACATGGCACAGTCAGGAATGGCACAATAGGGTGTGGTGCCATATGACGTGTCACAGGCAGGCATGGCACAATAGGGCATGTTGCAGCATGACATGGCACAGTCAGACATGGCACCATAGGGTGTGATGCATCATGACATGGCACAGTCAAGTATGGCACAATATGGTATGGTGCCATATGACATGGCACAATTAGGTATATCACAATAGGGTGTGGTGCCATATGACATGGCACAGTCAGACATGACACAATAGAGTGTGGTACAGCATGCTATGGCACAGTCAGGCATGCCACAATAGGGCAAGGTGCAGCATGACATGTCACAGTCAGGTATGGTACAGTAGGGTGTGGTGCACCATGATATGGCACAGTCGGGCATGGCACAATAGGGTGTGGTGCAGCATGATATGGTACAGTCAGGCATGGCACAATAGGGTGTGGTGCAGCATGACATGGCACAGTCAGGTATGGTACAGTAGGGTGTGGTGCAGCATGATATGGCACAGTCAGGAATGGCACAATAGGGTGTGGTGCAGCATTTGGCACAGTCAGGCATGGCACAATAGGATATGGTGCATCATGACATGACACAGTCAGGTATGGCACAATAGGGTGTGGTGCAGCATGACATGGCACAGTCAGATATGGCACAATAGGGTGTGGTGCAGCATGACATGGCACAGTCAGGTATGGCACAATAGGGTGTGGTGCACCATGATATGGCACAGTCAGGAATTGCACAATAGGGTATGGTGCAGCATGATATGGCACAATAGAGAATGGTGCAGCATATGGCACAATAGTGTGTTGTGTAACATGATATGTCACAGTCAGGCATGGCACAGTAGGGTGTGGTACAGCATGACATGGCACAGTGAGGCATGGTACAAGAGAGAATGGTGCAGCATGACATGGCACAGTAAGGCATGGCACAATAGGGTGTGGTGCCGCATGATGTGGCACAGTCAGGCATGGCACAGTAGGGTGTGGTGCAGCATGACATGGGACAGTCAGACATGGCACATAAGGGTGTTGTGCTGCATGACATGGCACAGTCAGGCATGGTAAAGTAGGGTGTGGTGCAGCATGACATGTCACAGTGAGGCATGGCACAATAGGGTATGGTGCAACATGATATGGTTCAGTCAGGCATGGCACAATAGAGTGTGGTGTAACATGATATGGCACTGACAGGCATGGCACAATAGGGTATGGTGCAGCATGACATGGCACAGTCAGGATTGGCACAATAGGGTGTAGTGCAGTATGTGGCACAGTCAGGCATGGCACAGTAGGGTGTGGTGCAGCATGACATGGCACAGTCAGAAATGGCACAATAGGGTATAGTGCAGCATATGGCACAGTCAGACATGGCAAAACAGGGTATGGTGCAGCATAACATGGCACAGTCAGGCATAGCACAATAGGGTATGATGCAGTATGACATGGCACAGTCAGACATGGCACAATAAGGTGTGGTGCAGCATGATGTGGCACAATCAGGCATGACACAGTAGGGTGTGGTGCAGCATGACATGGCACAGTAAGTCATGGCACAATAGGGTATGGTGCAGCATGACATGGCACAGTTAGGCTTGACAAAGTAGGGTGGGGTGCAGCATGACATAGCACAGTCAGGCATAGCACAATAGGGTGTGGTGCAGTATGACATGGCACAGTCAGGAATGGCACAACAGGGTGTGGTGCAACATATGGTAAATCATGCATGGCACAATAGGATGTGTGATGCAGCATGACATGGCACAGTCAGGCATAGCACCATAGTGTGTGGTGCTGCATGACATGGCACAATCAGGCATGGCACAGTAGGATGTGGTGCAGCATGATATGGCACAGTAAGGCACAGCACAATAGGGTGTGGTGCAGCATGATATGGTACAGTCAGGCATGGCACAATAGAGTGTGGTGTAACATGATATGGCACAGTCAGGCATGGCACAATAGGGTATGGTACAGCATGACATGGCACAGTCATGCATGGCTCAGTAAGGTGTGGTGCAGCATGACATGGCACAGAAAGAAATGGCAAAATAGGGTATGGTGCAGCATGATATGGCATGGTCAGGCATGGCACAATAGGGTGTGGTGCAGCATGATATGGTACAGTCAGGCATGGCACAATAGGATGTGGTGCAGCATGATATGGCACAGTCAGCATGGCACAATAGGGTATGGTGCAGCATGATATGGCACAGTCAGGCATGGCACAATAGGGTGTGGTGCAGCATGATATGGCACAGTCAAGCATGGCACAATAGGGTATGGTGCAGCATGATATGGCACAGTCAGGCATGGCATAGTAGGATGCGGTGCAGCATGACATGGCACAGTGAGGCATGGCACAATAGGGTGTGGTGTAGCATGGTATGGTGCAGTCAGGCATGGCACAATAGGGTGTGGTGCAGCATGATATGGCACAGACAGACATAGGACAATAGGGTGTGGTGTAACATAACATGGCACAGTGAGGCATGTCACAGTAGAGTGTGGTGCAGCATGGCATGGCACAATAGGGTGTGGTGTAGCATGGTATAGTGCAGTGAGGCATGGCACAACAGGGTGTGGTGCAGCATGGTATGGCACAATAGGGTGTGGTGCAGCATGGTATGGTGCAGTGAACCATGGCACAATAGGGTGTGGTGCAGCATGGTGTGGTGCAGTGAATCATGTCACAGTAGGGTGGGATGCAGCATAATATGGTACAGTCAGACATGGTACAGTAGGGTGTGGTGCAGCATGATACACACAGTCAGGCATTGAAAATAGGGTGTCATTCAGCATGGTATGGCACAGTCAGGCATGGCACAGTAGAGTGTGGTACAGCATGGTATGGCACAGTCAGGCATTTCAGAATAGGGTGTGGTGCAGCATGGTATAGCACAGTCAGGCATGACACAATAGGCTGTAGTGCAGTATGGTATGGCATAGTTGGGCATAGCACAATAGGGTGTGGTGAAGCATGGTATGCCACAGTTGGGAATGGCACAATAGGGTGTGGTGCAGCATGGTATAGCAGAGTGAGGCATGTCACAATAGTGTGGAGTGCAGCATGATATGGTACAGTCAGGCATGGCACAATAAGTTGTGGTGCAGCATGATATGGCACAAAGTGGTTGGCACAGAACAGCTCTGGTACAGTATAGCAGAGCAAAACAGAGTGCAGTTTATTATGGCACAGTATGATATGGAACAGCATATTACAGCAATGCAAGGCATCACCATGTACAGTGTATTTCAGTGCAGTTTAATATGGTACTATGTGGGATAGCACAGTACAGTTCTGGTACAGTATAACATATGTCAGTGCAGTTTATTGTGGCAGAGTATGGAATGGCACACCATACTGTAGTATGGCACACTAAGGTATGGCACTGTAGAGTGTACTGTGGTGAACCATGCTATGGTACAGCATGACATGGCACAGTACAGTTCTGGGACAGGATGTCATAGCTCACTGCAGTTTATTTTTGGTACAGTATGGTATGGCACAGCATAGCATGGCACAGTAAGGTATGACACTGTACAGTGTATACTGGTACAGCATTGAATGGTATGGTATGGCAAAGCATAGTATAGCACAGGAAAACATGGCATTGTACAGTGTATTGTCAACTTCAAATCAAATCAAATCAACTTTATTTTCATAGCACCTTTCAAAACCAAGGCGCTGTACATAAAACCAAGTACATCAGATATAAATAGAATTAAAAACAAAGGCATTAAAACAGATAATCCATAACTAGGGAAGGCTAAATTAAATAAATACATTTTTAACTCAGTTTTAAATCTACCGATGGTTGGGCATTCTCTTAACTGACAAGGTAGAGAATTCCACAGGGTTGGAGTTGAAAAAGAGAAGACATGAGAACCAGATGTCTTCAATCATACCCTGGGAATCTCCAGCAATCCCTTGTCGGTGGATCGGAGAGGACGGAGGGGGCAGTAGGGTACCAGGAGATCTTGCAGGTAACCGGGTCCCTGATCATGTAGGGCTTTAAAGGTTAGCAAGCCAACCTTAAAGGTAATCCGCCACTGAAAAGGCAGCCAGTGCAGCTCGCGGAGCACAGGCATAATATGACTGGTTATAGAAGTCCCAGTCAGAAGCCTGGCCGAAGCGTTTTGCACCAGCTGCAGGTGGCAGATATCAACCCCTGGTAGCCCTAGGTAGAGGGAGATGCAGTAATCAAGATAGGTAGTGACAAAGGCATGGACTAGTGTTGGAAGATCATCCGGAGGAACCTGGTGTTTCACTCGGGTGATATTCCTCGGATGTTAAAAAGAGGATTTGATGACAGCTGACACCTGGGATTTTAGAGTCAGACCATCAACAAAAATAACGCCCAGGTTATGCACCCGGTCTGAGGTAGTGAGCGACACACCACCAAGTAACAAGCCTGATGGTTGTCCAGCCCCCAAACCCACCCCTGGATGACCTGGGTCCACTACCAGCACTTCAGCCTTGTCTGGATTCAGTCTCAGCCAGCTGGAACTCATCCAGGATCTGATCTCAGTAAGGCAATTATTTAGCACGGAGAGTGCATCATTCTGTCTGGGCAGAAAGGACATATACAGCTGAGTATCATCTGCATAGCAGTGAAAACTCAGACTGTATCACCTGATGATATCTTCCAGTGGCAGCATGTACACTGCAAACAACATGGGGGCCAAAATGGTACCCTGCTGCACCCTACAAGGCAGGGAGTGAGCACCAGAGAATAAATTCCAGTGGCAACTCTCTGAAACCTGCCTGTGAGGTATGAATGGAACCATTTAAGGACTGTACCAGACAGCCCACAAAAAAACCGCAGGCACTCCAGCAGCACACCATGGTCTACAGTGTCAAATGCAGCAGAGAGACCAAGAAGGACCAGAATGGTACGTGCCTTTCTATCTCTGGCCATTAGGAGGTCATTCAATACCCAGACAAGAACAGTCTCCATGCTATGCTTCTTCCTAAAACCAGTCTGGGGAGTATCATAGACATTGTGAGTTGTAAGATGATCATCCAATTTGCAACGCAACCACCTTTTCAAAAACCTTACCAACAAATGGCAGGTTAGAGAAAGGCTGGTAGTTGGCTAGACAATCTGGTTCCAAGGAGGTTTTTTTAAGGAGTGGTCGAATGACCGACTCCTTGAGGGGGTCAGGAAAGACCCCCCTCTCCAAGGACTTCCAGACAATGTCAGCAAGGATCAGGCAGATGACATCTACACATCCCACTAAAAGGGGTGTAGGGCCCGGATCCAAACTACAACTGGATGGGCACAATGTTTGGACGATCTTCACAATGTCAGTGAACTCCGGCCGGCAGAAATCTAACCATATAGACCAAGTGCATGCCACTTCCTGCCGACCACTGCAATCCCTCATAGGAGAGGTCGGACCGATGCCAGACCTGATGCTGGCAATCTTATCTGCAAAGAATCGAGTGAACTCCTCACATCTCAGCTGAGAAAAAGCTTCTCTGGGCTGGAGACAGATTAGATTGCACAATCTGTCAACAGTCCAGAACAGCTGAGCTGGTCAATTCTGTGCGGCAGAAATCTCCCTGTACAGGAATTCTGCTTTCTTACAGGTGATTTCTGATTGATAGCCATCATACTGTGCCATCAACCTAAGCCTGTCAGCATCATGGCCAGACTTCCGCCAGGCTCTCTCCATCCTTCGGCCAACTCGACTCAACTCCTTCAAGAAGCCATCAAACCAAGGGCACCTTGGGTGAAGGGTGAGAGGCCGAACACGAACAGGAGCAATCTTGTCCAGAGCATCTGCCACAACCTTATTATAGGCTAGTACAAGATAATCTGGACTCATGCATTCACCTGACAAGCCCGATAGGTCCAGTACCACTGATAGGTCACTAGTGTTAACCTCCCTTAAAGGGCGGTACTGAACCATCTCCGTAGGGCAGACCTTTTGGGGGGGCTCTGAAGCTGAACCTTATGGTGTGATGGTCAGACCAGCTGACTGGTTCCACCCCCAGATCAGCAACCTCCATACCCAAAAGAAAGATCAGATCCAACGAATGACCCACTACATGGGTCGAGGAGGTAACTACCTGTGTAAGGCCCAGCGTCATCATCAGATGGAGGTGATTTTGACCAAAATGCGAGAGTTCATCATCGACCCAGGCATTGAAGTCCCCCAGAACTATCCATCTGGGGGACCTCAACACCATGTTGACGATGAAGTTTGCTATCACCTGCAGGAATTCTCCTCCATCTCCTGGTGGATGGTAGATGAGGAGAATCCCGCAACCTACACCCTCTCTCAGGATATATTCGAAGGATCTGGTACTTCCCAATGGCTCATCCACAAGGCCCAGCTCAGTCTTAAACATAATGGCCACACCCCTGCCCCTACGATCCAACCTTGGATGGTGTATCATCGTGAAAGCGGTTGAAGTTGCCGAGGCCAGTACAGGGTCTGCATTTTCATCCAGCCAGGTCTCGGTGATCCAAGCCAGATCAGTTGTTCCAACAAGATCAGCTATAACAGCTGTCTTGTTTTTAATAGATCTGCCATTGCATAACACCACCAAGGTAGGATGAGCTGTCGGGGAAGACCTCGGCACCTGCCCACTAACGTCGGAGCCCTTGGGTATGGGGACAAGACAAGGATAACCTCTATCCTAACTCCATTTCACCCCAGGGCTTCTCCTAGACCCCACAACTCCAATCCGCCTTCCCCTTTCCTGACCCCCAGGCCCAGCTCTCTCCCCTTCTTTTACGCTTTCTAAGTATGCCCAAAGAACGACACCTAAAATAGGTGTTGGATGACAGCAGGGGACATTCAAAGGGACATAATTCCCTGAGCCTGGTGGGGGAATAATGCCCAACCATCACTAAACCTCCCCAACACATTATAATACTGTACAAAACAATAAAAACCAAATAAGCTAAAATCAAGAACCCACCCCAAGTAAGATAGGTAAATCTAATCTTAATAACAGTGCTAAATTAAGTACTTATTAATATGTAATAAAATATGTTATTAAATGTCTTTGCTCCCCTTCTCAGATATCCAAATAATTCATTCATCCACTCTCTCTCTCACAGAGTGGGGGGGGGGTGACGAAAAATAAAATAATAAACATAAAATAAATAAACAAAACAAAGACCTACCCACTCTCAAATAATTGTAATATAATATGGAACCATTTGATATGGTGCAGTACAGTTCTGACAGTATGGCATAGCTCAGTACAGTGTATTATGGTACAGAATGGTACTGCACAGCATAGTAAGGAACATAGAAACATAGAAACATAGACTTTGATGGCAGATAAGGACCGCTTGGCCCATCTAGTCTGCCCATTTCCCTACCTACAGGATAGGCAGTAGATCCAAGTTAACCAACAGCCTATTTCTTCCTACCCCCCCCACAAGAATTGCCTTATGTCTGTCCCATGCATTCTTGAATTCTCCCGCAGTTTTAGACCCCACAACCTCCTCAGGAAGGCTGTTCCATGCATCCACTACCCTCTCTGTGAAATAATACTTCCTCACATTGCCCCTGAACTGCCCCCTTCTATCTTTAAATTGTGTCCCTTGTTCTTGCAAGTCTCTTTTCTGAAAGATGCTACCCTCTTGGACTTTGTTGATTCCACTGAGGTACTTGCGTTTCTATCATGTCCCCTCTCCTTCTTTCCTCAAGGGTATACATATTAAGCTCCTTTAGTCTCTCCTCATCACGGCTTCTCTTGCAGACCCTGTACCATTTTAGTTGCCCTCCTCTGGACTGCCTCTATCCTGTCTATGTCCTTGCGGAGATGGGGTCTCCAGAACTGGGCCTAGTACTCAGATGGGGTCTCACCAACTGTCTGTACAGAGGGATAACAACTTCCTGTTTTCTGCTGCTGATGCCTCTCCCTATGCATCCCAGTATACCCCAGCCTCCCTACTGCCTTCTCACATTGCTTGCTAACCTAAGGTCATCTGATATGATTACCCCCAGGTCCCTTTCCTTTTTTGTTGTTGTTACTACCCCCCCTCCATTGTGTATTCTTCCCCTGGGTTCTTGTTTCCCAGGTGCATTATTTTGCACTTCTTTGCATTGAATCCTAGCTGCCATACTTCTGACCATTCCTCCAACCTTGCCAAGTCCCTTCTCATCCTTTCCACGCCTCCTTGAGTATCAACCCTGTTGCAGATCTTTGTGTCATCTGCAAAAGGGCATACTTTTCCTTCCGGTCCATCTGCAATGTCACTGATGAAGACATTAAAAAGGACTAGACCCAATACTGAACCCTGTGGTACCCCACTAGTAACCCCTCTTTCTTCAGAGTGGACTCCATTTACAATTACCTTCTGTGTCCTGTTGTGCAGCCAATGTTTTACCCAGGCTACCACCCTGGGACCCACTCCCAGGCTGGTTAATTTGACTATTAATCTTTTGTGTGGGAACGGTAAGGCATGGCACTGTATCGTGTATTGCAGTGCAGTATGATATGGCACAGTACAGTTCTGGTGCAGTATGGCATAGCTCAGTGTAGTTTATTATGATACAGTATGGCATGTCACAGCACAATATGGAACACTAAGGTATGGCACTGTAGAGTATGTTGTTGGGCCCCATGCAGTGATACAGCATGATATGGTTCAGTACAGTTCTGGTGCAGTATGGCATAGCTCAGTGTAGTTTATTATGATACAGTATGGCATGGCACAGCGCAGTATGGAACACTAAGGTATGGCACTGTAGAGTATGTTGTGGTGTTCCATGCAGTGGTACAGCATGATATGGCACAGTACAACTCTGGTACAGGATGGCATAGTTCAGTGCAGTTTATTATGGTACAGTATAGTACGGCACAGCATTATATGGCACAGTAAAGCATGGCACTGTACAGTGTATTGCAATGCAGTATGATATGGCACAATACAGTTCTGGTACATGATGGCATAGCTCAATGCAGTTTATTATGGTATAGTATAGTAGGGCACAACATAGTTTGGAACAGTAAGGCATGGCACTGTACAGTGTATTGCAGTGCAGTATGCTATAGTACTGTATGATATGGTACAGTGCAGTTCTTGTGCAGTATGGCACTGCTCAGTGCAGTTTTGTATGGTACATGGTGGTACTGCACAGCATAGTATGGAACAGGAAGGTATGGCACTGTACAGTGTATTGCAGTGCAGTATGCTATGGTACTGTATGATATGGTACAGTGCAGTTCTTGTACAGTATGGCATTGCTCAGTGCAGTTTTGTATGGTACATGGTGGTACTGTACAGCATAGTATGGAACAGTAAGGCATGGCACTGTACAGTGTATTGCAGTGCAGTATGCTATGGTACTGTATGATATGGTACAGTGCAGTTCTTGTATAGTATGGCATTGCTCAGTGCAGTTTTGTATGGTACATGGTGGTACTGCACAGCATAGTATGGAACAGTAAGGCATGGCACTGTACAGTGTATTGCAGTGCAGTATGCTATGGTACTGTATGATATGGTAAAGTGCAGTTCTTGTACCGTATGGCATTGCTCAGTGCAGTTTTGTATGGTACATGGTGGTACTGCACAGCACAGTATGGAACAGTAAGGTATGGCACTGCAGTGCATATTGTGATGCACCATGCTGTGGTACAGGATGATATAGTACAACACTGTTCTGGTACAGGATGTCATTGCTCAGTGCAGTTTATTATGGTATAGTACAGTATGGCACAGCATAGTTTGGAACAGTAAGGCATGGCACTGTACAGTGTATTGCAGTACAGTATGCTATGGTACTGTATGATATGGTACAGTGCAGTTCTTGTACAGTATGGCACTGCTCAGTGCAGTTTTGTACAGGGCTGCAGCTATGAATTTTGGGGCCCAGGACAGGTCAATTGAAATGGGCCCCTGTTTCCCAGACCAGCTAATGCCAGGGGTAATGCCAGCTCCTCAGGTGGGCTCCTCCTGAGCGCAGGGCCCTGGACAACTTCCCCACTTCCCCCCCATTACTGCAGCCCTGGTTTTGTATGGTACATGGTGGTACTGCACAGCGTAGTATGGAACAGTAAGGTATGGCACTGCAGTGCATATTGTGATGCACCATGCTGTGGTACAGGATGATATGGTACAGCACTGTTCTGGTACAGGATGTCATTGCTCAGTGCAGTTTATTATGGTACAGTATGGTACATCATAATATGGAACAGTAGGGCATGGCACTGTACAGTGAATTGCAGTGTAGTATGATGTGGTACAGTATCATATGGCACAGTAACGTTCTGCTAGAGTATGGAATACCTCAGTGCAGTTTGTTATGGTACAGTATGGTATGGCACAGTAAGGCACCGTACAGTGTAGTGTACTGTATTGCAGTGCAGTATGATATGGTACAGTATTATATGGCAAAATACAGTTCTGGTACAGGACGGCATAGCTCAGTGCAGTTTATGTTGGCACAGCATGGTATGACACAGCACAGTATGGAACAGTAAGGCAAAACACTGAACAGTGTATTGTGATACAGCAGGATATGGTATACTGTGATATTGCCCAATACAGTTCTGGTACAGTATGGCATAGCTAAGTGCAGTTTATTTTACACAGTATAGTATGGCACAGAATTGCATAGCAGGGTAAGGATTAGCGCAGAATAGTGTGTTGTGGTGCAGTATGATGTGGTAAAGTGTGGTGCAGCTCAGTATGGTTCTGGTACTGCATGGCACTGATCAGTAAAGTTTATTATGGGACAATATGATATGGCACAAAATAGTATGGCACAGTAAGGCATGGCAGTATTCAGTGTATTGCAGTGCACCTAATAGGGAACTGTGTGGTACAGCATAGTACAGTTCTGGTATAGTATGGCATAGCTCAGTATGGTATGGCACAGCACAGTATGGCACAGAAAAGCACAGCACTGTACAGTGTTTTTGTGATGCAGCATGGTATGGTAAAGTATGCTATGACACAGTTCTGGTACAGTATGGCATAGCTCAGTACAGTATGGCATGGCACAGCACAGTATGGCACAGAAAAGCACAGCACTGTACAGTGTTTTTGTGATGCAGCACGGTATGGTAAAGTATAAAAAGTATGCTATGACAGTTCTGGTACAGTATGGCATAGCGCAGTACAGTATGGCATGGCACAGCACAGTATGGCACAGAAAGGCACAGCACTGTACAGTGCTTTTATGATGCAGCATGGTATGGTAAAGTATGCTATGACACAGTACAGTTCTGGTACAGTACAGCATAGCTCAGTGCAGTTTATTATGGTACAGTAGGGTATGCCACAGCAGAGCACATCACAGAACAGCACAGTAAGGCAAGTCACTGTAATATGATGCAGTATGATATGCCACAGTACAGTTCTGGTACAGTTTGGCACAGATATTATGGTATAGTTTGATATGGAACAGCATTATATGGTACATGAAGGCATGGCACAGTACAGTGTATTTTGTGCAGTACGATGTTCTACAGTGTGATTCAGCAAACTACAGTTCTGACACAGTAATGCATGGAATGGTACATTTTATTATAGTACCATATGATATTGTACAGTGTGGTATGGTAAACTACTGTTCTGGTATAGTATAGAATAGCTCTGTTTAGTTTTGTATAGCATGATAAAGGATGGCACAGCACAGTATGATACAGTAAGGCACTGCACTGCACAGTGTATTACAGTGCACATGATTTATTTATTGCAAATTGGTTACCGACAAAGGCACAGTGATTCAAGGCTTGTTTCCAGGTGTGACCCGGGGGACGGTACATGGAGACAAATACATACAGTGTGGTGTGGCAGAGTGCAGTTCTGGTACAGTATGGCATAGCCCATTGAAGTCTATTTTGACACAGGATGGTCAGGTATAGCATAGTACATCACAGTATGCATGGCACTGTACAGGGTATTGCAGTGCAGCATGATATAGTGTAGTATCATATGGCACAGTACAGTTCTAACATAGTATGGTATAGCTCAGTGCAGCTTGTTATGGCACAGTTTAGTATGGTACAGCGTAGTATATCACAGTCAGGTATGGCACTGTACCGTGTATTGCAGTACAGCATGTTGTGTTACAGTATGATATGGCATGGTACAGTTCTTGTACAGTATGGCATAGCTCAGAGCAGTTTATTATGGCAGAACATGGTATGGCACAGCATAGCATGGAACAGTAAGACATGCCACTGTACAGTGTATTGCAGTGCAGCATGCTATGGTACCATATGTTATGGCACAGTGCAGTTCTTGTACAGTATAGCATAGCTCAGTGTAGTTTATTATGGTGCAGTATGGTATGGCACAGCATAGTATAGAACAGTAAGGCATGACACTGTACAGTGTATTGTATTACAGTGCAGTATGATATAATGCAGTATCATATTGCACAGTACAGTTCTGCTACAGCATGGAATAGCTCAGTACAGTTTATTATGGTACAGTATGGTATGGCGCAACACAGCATTGAATGGTACAGTAAGGCATGGCACTGTACAGTGTATTGTATTGCAGTGCAGTATGATATGGCAAAGTACAGTTCTGGTACAGGCTGGCATAGCTCAGTACAGTTTATGATGGCACAGCATGGTATGGCACAGCATAGTGTGGCACAGTAAGGCATGGCACTGCACAGTGTATTGTGTTGCAGCTTTATATGGTACAGCAGTTTATGGCTCATTACAGTTCTTATAAAATATGACAGCTTAGTGCAGATTGGTATGGCATAGCACAGAGTGGCACAGTGAGGTGTGATGCTGTATAGTGTATTACAGTGCAGAATTATATGGTGCAGTATGCAGTTCTGGTACAGTATGGCAATCTCAAAGGAGTTTCTTATGGCATAGTATGATATGGCACATTATTGTATGGCACAGTAAGCCATGCTCTTTGCATTGTATTGAGGTGCAGCAAGATATGGTACAGTGCAGTACAGTTCAGGTCCAGTATGGCAGAGCTCAGTGCAGTTTAATATGGTACAGTATGGTATGAAACACAGAGTATAGTGTATGAGCAATCATACACATCAAGTCTATTTTTCAATTGAGAGGTTTCCATGGTAACAGGAGACCTTGAGAGCACAGCTCAATAGGTCTCATTACCATGGAAACCTCGAGATTTAAAAATAAACTTGTTATGTATGATTGCTCATACACTGTCTTTCATGGTGTATGGGCAACCATGAAATTAAGAATGTGTCCCCACTTTTCATTTTTTCTTAGTGTAGTTCTCTTCTTGGGCCAGTCTCACTGTTGCAGCCATTTCAAGAGGAGTGGAACATCGTGGAACATGCATTTGTGAATGCATTTCACTTTGTTGTGCTGCAGTAGCTACATAACTAGTTCAGCACAACAAACACAGTGACATACCTACTGCAGCACAACAACACTGTTCTAGGCATGGATTTCCATGCATAACAGCATTCTCCTATACACTATAGCACTGTATGATACAGTGAGGCATAATACTGTACAGTGCATTGCAGTACACATTGCAGTGCAGCATGATGTGGTACTGTATGTTATGGCATAGTATAGTTCTGCTACAGAAAGGCATAGCTCAGTGCAGTTTATTATGGCACAGTATGGTATGGAGCAACATAGTATGGCACATTAAGGCATGGCACAGTACAGTGTATACTGGTACAGCATGATATGGTACAGTATTGTATGGCACAGCATAGCATGGCCCAGGAAAACATGGCACTGTATAGTGTATTGAAGTATGATATGGCACAGTACAGTTCTGACACAGTATGGAATAGCTCAGTGTGGTTTGATTATGGTACAGTATGGTATGGTACAGAATAGTATAGCACAGTAAGGCATGGCATTGTACAGTGTATTGCAGAGCAATAAGATATGGTACACAATGATATCGCACAGTACAGTTCTGCTCCAGTATGGCACAGCTCAGTGCAGTTTAGCAGGGAACAGTGTGGTATGAACAGCATAGTTTAGCACAATAAGGAATGGCACTGTACAGTGTACTGCACTGCATTATGATATGGTACAGTATGATATTGCAGAGTACAGTTCTACACAGTATGAAATAGCTCAGTGCATTTTAATCATGGCAGAGTATGGTATGCACAGCATTGTATGGCACAGTAAGGCATGACACTGTACAGTGTATTGCAGTGCAGTATGATATGGTACAGTATGACATGGCAAAGTACAGTTCTGGCACAGGATGGCATAGCTCAGTGCAGTTTATGTTGGCACAGCATGGTATGGAACAGTAAGGCATGGCACTGAACAATGCATTGTGATACAGCCGGATATGGTATACTGTGGTATTACCCAGTACAGTTCTGGTACAGTATGGCATAGCTCAGCACAGTTTATTTTGCACTGTATAGTATGGCACTGAATAGCATGGCAGGATAAGGATTGGCACAGTACAGTGTGTTGTGTTGTGGTATGATGTGGTAAAATGTGGTGTGGCTCAGTATAGTTCTGGTACTGCTTGGCACAGATCGTTGAAGTTTATTATGGGACAATATGATATGGCACCGAATAGTATGGCACAGTAAGGCATGGCTCTGTACAGTGTATTACAGTGTGGTATGTCATAGTACAGTTCTGGTACAGTATGGCATAGCTCAGTACAGTATGGTACAGTACAACATAATATGGCACAAAAAGGCATAGCACTGCACAGTGTTTTTGTGATGCAGCATGGCATGGTATGGTAAAGTATGCTGTGGTGCAGTACATTTCTGGTACAGTACAGCATAGGTCTGTGCAGTTTATTATGGTACAGTTGGGTATGCCACAGTAGATCATAGTGCAGTAAAGAACAACACAGTAAGGCGTGTCACTGTACAGTGCATTGCAGTGCCGCATTATATGGTACAGTATGATATGCGACAGTACAGTTCTGGTACAGTTTGGCACAGATATTATGGCACAATATCATATGGAACAGCATTATATGGCACGGAAAGGCATGGCACAGCAGAGTGTATTTTGTGCAGTATGATGTGCTACAGTGTGATTCACCAAACTACAGTTCTGACACAGTAATGCATGTCATGGTACATTTATTGTAGTGCCGTATGATATTGTACAGTGTAGCGTGGTAAACTACTGTTCTGGCACAGTATTGAATAGCTCAGTTTAGTTTCATATTGGACAGTATGGTATTGCACAGCACAGTATGATACATTAAGGCACGGCACTGCATAGTGTATTACAGTGCACTGTACAGTGTATTACAGTGCACATGATTTATTTATTGTAAAGTGGTTACTGACAAAGGCACACTGATCCAAGGCTTATTTCCAGGTGTGACCCGGGGAAGGGTACATGGATACAAATACATACGGGATGTGGTACAGTGTGGTGTGGCAGAGTACAGTTCTAGTACAGTATGGCATAGCCCATTGCAGTTTATTATGGCACAGGATGGTATGTCACAGCATAGTATGTCACAGTAAGATATGGCACTGCACAGTATGTTGTATTGCAACATGCTATGTTACAGTATGCTATGGCACAGTACAATTCTGACACAGTATGGCATAGCTCAGTGCAGTTTATTATGGCACAGGATGGTATGGTACAGCACAGTACATCACAGTAAGGTATGGCACTGTACAATATGTTGTATTGCAACATGCTATGTTACAGTATCACATGGCATAGTACAGTTCTTGTTCAGTATGGCATAGCTCAGAGCAGTTTATTATGGCACAGCATGGTATAGCACAGCATAGCATGGAACAGTAAGACATACCACTGTACAGTGTATTGCAGTGCAGCATGCTACGGTACCATATGGTATAGCTCAGTGCAGTTCTTGTACAGTATGGCATAGCTCAGTGCAGTTTATTATGGTACTGTATGGTATAGCACAGCATAGTATGGAACAGTAAGGCATGGCACTGTACAGTGTATTGCAGTGCAGTATTATATGGTACAGTATGATATGGCACTGTGCTATTCTTGTACAGTATTGCATAACTCAGTGCAGTTTATCATGATACAATATGGTATGGCACTGCATAGTATGGAACAGTAAGACATGCCACTGTACAGTGTATTGCAGTGCAGCAAGCTATGTTACAGTATGATATGTCACAGTACAGTATCAGTATAGGATGGCATAGCTCAGTGCATTTTATTACGGCACAATATGGTATGGCACAGCATAGTATGGAACAGTAAGGCATGGCACTGTACATTGTATTGCATTGCAGTATGATATAGTACACTATGATATGGCACAGTACAATTATGGCACAGTATAGCATGGCTCTGTGCAGTTTATTATGGTACAGTATGGTATGGCACAGCATAGTATGGAACAGTAAGACATGGCACAGTGCACTGCAGTGCAGTATTGTATGGTACAGTATGATATGGCACAGTGCAGTTCTGGCACAGTATAGCATAGCTCAGTGCAGTCTATTATGGTATAGTATGGTATGGCACATCATAGTATGGAACAGTAAGGCACGGCACTGCACAGTATATTGCAGTGCAGTATGATATGGTACAGTATGATATGACACAGTGCAATTCTGGAACAGTATGGCATAGCTCAGTGCAGTTTGTTATGGTACAGTATGGAATGGCACAGTATAGTACAGAACAGTAAGGCATGGCACTGTACAGTGTATTGCAGTGCAGTATGATATGGCACAGTGCAGTTCTGGTACAGTATGGCATTGCTCAGTGCAGTTTATTATTGTACAGTTTGACATGGCACAGCACAGCATAGTATGGAACAGTACGGCATGGTAATGTACATTGTATTGCAGTGCAATATGATATGGTACACTATGATATGGCACGGTGCAGTTCTTGTACAGTATGGCATAGCTTGGTGCAGTTTATTATGGTACAATATAGTATGGCACTGCATAGTATGGAACCGTAAGACATGTTACTGTACAGTGTATTGTAGTGCAGCATGCTATGTTACAGTAAGATATGGCACAGAACAGTACTGGTACAGGATGGCATAGCTCAGTGCATTTTATCATGGCACAGTATGGTATGGCACAGCATAATATGGAACAGTAAGTCATTGCACTGTAAAGTGTATTGGAGTGTAGTATAATTTAGTACACTATGCTATGGCACAGCACAATGCTGATACAGTATAGCATAGCTCAGTGCAGTTTATTATGGTATGGCACAGCATAGAATGGAACGGTAAGGCATGGCACTGTACAGTGTATTGCAGTGCAGTATAATATGGTATAGTATGATATGGCGTATTGCAGTTCTGGTACAGTATGGCACAGCACAATGCAGTTTATGGTACAGTATGGTATGGCACAGCATAGTATGGAACAGCAAGGCATGGCTCTGTACAGTGCATTGCAGTGCAGTATTATATGGTACAGTATGATATGGCACAGTGCAGTTCTTGTACAGTATGGCATAGCTCATTGCAGTTTCTTATGGTACAGTATGGTGTGGAACAACATAGTATGGAACAGTAAGACATGCCACTGTACAGTGTATTGCAGTGTAGCATGCCATGTTACAGTGTGACATGATACAATACAGTTCTGGTACAGGATGGCAAAGCTCAGTGCATTTGATCATGGCACAGTTTGGTATGGCACAGCACAGTATGGAAAAGTAAGGCATGGCACTGTATAGTGTATTGCAGTGCAGTATGATATGGTACAGTATGATATGGCACAGTACAGTTGTGGTACAGTATAGCATAGCTCAATGCAGTTTATTTTGGTACCACATAGTATGGCGCAGCATAATACTGAACAGTAAGGCATGCACTGTACAGGGTATTGTGGTGCAGTATAATATGGTGCAGTATGATATGGTACAGTATGATATGGCACAGTACATGTTTGGTACAGTGTAGCATAGCTCAATGCAGTTTATTTTGGTACAGCATAGTATGGCACAGCATAATACTGAACAGTAAGGCATGCACTTTACAGGGTATTGTGGTGCAGTATGATATGGTGCAGTAGATATGGTACAGTATGATATGGCACAGTACATGTCTGGTACAGTGTAGCATAGCTCAATGCAGTTTATTTTGGTACAGCATAGTATGGCACAGCATAATACTGAACAGTAAGGCATGTACTTTACAGGGTATTGTGGTGCAGTATGATATGGTGCAGTAGATATGGTACAGTATGATATGGCACAGTACATGTCTGGTACAGTGTAGCATAGCTCAATGTAGTTTATCTTGGTACAGCATAGTATGGAACAGCATAATACTGAACATTAAGGCATGGCACTGTACAGAATATTGTGGTGCACTATGATATGATACAGTACAATTCTGGTACAGTATGGGACAGATCAGGGAGGGTCATTATGGAACAGTAAGGCATGGCACTGTACAGTGTATTGCAGCTCAGCACGATATGGTACAGTATGATATGGCACAGTACAATTTTGGTACAGTATGGCATAGCTCAGTGCAATTTCTTATGGCTCAGTATGATATTGCACAGCATAGATAGTAAGGCACAGTATGGCATGGCACTTTAAGGTGTAATGTAGTGCAGTATGATATGGTGAAGTACAGATCTGGTACAGTATGGCATAGCTCAGTGCAATTTCTTATGGCTCAGTAAGATATTGCACAGCATAGATAGTATGGCACAGTATGGCATGACACTTTACAGTGTAATGCAGTGCAGTATGATATGGTACAGTACAGTTCTGGTACAGTATGGCATAGCTCAGTGCAGTTTATTATGGTACAGTATGATGTGGCACAGCATTGTGCAGCACAGTAAGCTATGGCACTGCAGAGTATATTGCAGTGCAGCAAGGTATGTTAGTGTGACTCGCACAGCAAAGTTCTGGTGCAGTATGGCATAGTTCAGTGTAGATTGCTAGAACTAGTATTGGTATGGTACAGTATTGAAAGGTGGAATAATACATGACACTACATCATGTATTATAGTGCAGCATAATATGGTACAATACAGTATTTCACAGTACAGGTCTGGTACAATACGACTTAACATGGCACAGTTCAAAATTACAGAGCAGTATGGAAAGTAAAAGAAGGCATGGTTTAAAATGGTACACTACCATACAGCAGGACACAATATGATATGGTGTAGTATGGCATGATGCAATATAGCATGTTGGTGCACAGTATGGTAAAATACGGCATAGAACAATATATGTGGTACAGGATGGACAAATTAAACCCCAAACCTAAATGTTCATTAACCCACACTGGGTATTTGTAAATTCCAGGCCAGTATATGAATTTCCAAAGTTATTACATAAAACAGTGTTGTTGCAGGGCAAGCACTGAGTTTATGCACAGGGGTGTGATGGTGCAGTTCAGTGAGTTCTTCTCTGCCTGGTTTACCCTTCTTTGGAGGTGCAGGCCTCTGGTGTTGGCTGACGAACAGCCTCTCCTGACCTCTGCATTCCTCAGATGATCTTCCTCCTTTCCTAGACAGGGCAGCTCTGCTAGTTAAGCTTGGCCCTATACACCCCACCCAGCATGTCCTGGTATCCAGTCCTGAGAGGTGTCGCTAACCAATACCAGGCTATGGTATGGATAAGGCAGTTTCCACCCTGATCTACAGCTGCAGCACAGCAAAATTCTCTCCATTCAAGCTGTAGCTTTCAGCTTTTACTTCCTTGCCAGCTAGCATGCAATTACCTCATTTTTTTGAAGATGGGAAATTCTGCTTCTCACTTCTCATTCTGTCCCCTCCAGGCAGATGCATAGTGGTGGCCCCATGCAATGTATTTATACCTCGGATATGCACTCCCTAATCAGTTTACTGATATACCCTTCAACCTTGTGTAATCCCACAAGGCAGAAGTAGTAACTGCAACATCCACCATGACCCAATTACAGTACAGTATAACAAAGTACGATATGTAGGCTACAACCCACAGCAGGGCATGTGTTTCCAGAGAATTAATGCATGCCTTGGGCAAACTGGAAGACACAAGGCTAATGGTCGAGTAACTTTCAATGCACCTGAAAAGTACATGCATTCTCAAGAAACCCATGATGCCCTGGAGTGGGTAATTGCACTTATAAAATGGAAAAAAATCACTGAAAAAGGTTTTATCTTCCTTTTGTTAGGTTGTTGCTAGGTAGAATGGGTGGATTTGGTAACAAAGGGTGTGTGCCTTTGAATTAATCTGTGAACTGCATTTATTTTGAAGAAACCTACAGTATGCCATGCTGTGGGTTTTTGTGTTTAAAAAGTGGAAAAAAATAATTTTAACAGAAAAATGTTTTATTTTCATTATGTTAGGTTGTTACTAGACAGATCAGGGCAGGGAAATTGCAAACTATAAAACCGAAAGCACAGCAGTGCAACGGATGATATTATCAGCACAAAAAAAATCTCCCCCAAACTGAGCAAACAAGAGTAAGACGCGCAATTTACTGACTGCGCAATAAACACATTGCATTGCATCTAGCCGTGCCTTGTTTTTCTTTTTGTTTGCACACCTTATTCTTGTTTGCTTGGGTATGAATTGTGCAGTTTCTAGGTAAATAATCAATGATCATGTGCTGTGCTTTAACCAATAAAGTTGTTCAATTTGGTCAGATTTTTGTACCCCATTTCCTAATGTGGAGTACAAAATTGCATTGTACTACAGTATATGACATGAAACAATATTCACAGGATTCATAGGATTTATACGAGTCAGTTAGCATTGACCTTTTTTGACTCACCATTACTCAGTGGTGATATCTAATACACCTGCACCACTTCTTAGTTTACTGACCCTTACCAATGCATGGCGCTTTCTTCCTACCACCTGTTTTATACCTTCTTATTACCTAGGGACTTTTATCTCTCACTAGGTCCCCATCTTCCAATCTTATCCTACCCTCCTCTTTCAACCCTATTTCCCTATTTCAACTCCAACCCTCCCGCATTATCCTGTATTGACTACTATAATAACTCTGTCACATAGTTATAATCCTCCTAGATTTCCAAGGTAATGTTAGCACTTATGACCTAACCTAAATGTTATTTGCTTTCTTGAAATTTTAACTCGCTTTATTTTTATTTTGTCTTTGTTACAAATTTTACTATGCCTGTTATTTAACCTCCAGCCTGTTTTGTATTCCTATGTTTGAATATTGTAAATTCATATATTGTAACCTGTTATCTGATTGTTTCTGTTTTATACCCTCCCGGGTCGTGCCTGAAAATAGTCATTGTTATGGCTAGTGCAGCCACCCGGTCATCAAAAACTGAATAAATAAATAATAATATTCTTTTTTGACAGTAGGATATCATCCAATTCCCTTTTAGAGAAATTCATAGTTTTTCTATTTTACCACATGTTCTGGGAGACTATTCCAGATGTCCACTACCCTTTGATTAATCCATGCTCCTCTTTTACTAACTCTGTATGTCTCACCCTTTAACTGAAGTGTGTGCTGTCTTGTTTCCCTACTCTGTTCCTCCCTGTCCAAGCCAATGCATTCCCATTAATCCTCCTCCCTGTGTGCCTTGTAAGCTAAGCATAGATCACCTCTCAATCTTCTGTACTCAAGGGAGTACATATCAGAGTCAGTCAACCTTTGTTCATATGTTTAATCAGTTGTGGCTGAAACCCTTCTAGCAGCTGTCCTTTGCACACCCTCCAGGGGCCTGATTTCAAAAGCACCCTTAGAGGAATGCAAACTGCTTTGCTCTATGGCTGTGGCAAACTCTGGGTGCATCAAGGACCCTGCACCCAATTTTATAAAAGAGGGGTTCCCTGCACCAAAGACCCAGGAGTTGCCATAGCCACAGGCTTGCATCAAACATTTGTGCACCTGCAGAGTATGATGCAGGGATCTGCCACCCCCTGCCAGGCACAACACTAGAGGGGCCATGAAGGTGGAGAGTGAAAATGCCAGCCAGGAGAGGGCTGGGGGTAGAAGGAGCAAAGGGGGTGTCCCAAGGGGTGTCAGGGATATGGTGGCAGTGTCAGGGTGGTGAGGTGGCACTTGGTGGGGGTGCCAGTCACAGTGGCACACAGCTGATCGGATCACATTGCTTAGTGGGAGGTTGGCAGGAACAAACCATGACCTGTCTCCAGGTGAGCACAGCCCTGGCACCTACCCCATAGGTGCCACAATCCCCAACCCTGTAGGCAGGAGGCAACCTCAACCAATCAATCAAGCAATCAAATTTTATTTCTAAAGCGCTTTTAAAAAGCCAAAGTTCATATACAATATAAAAACAGACATTTGATCAGGTAAAACATATAAAATTAAAAAGCAGCAATAATAAAACTAGACGTTATCCCCAAATGCAGGCAGAATAAGTACATTTTTAGTGAGGATTTAAAAGTCTTGGTGAACAGGCACTCTCTAATCTGATGAGGTAGAGAGTTCCACAGGGTCGGGGCTACAAAAGCAAAAGCCCTAGCACCTGATGTCTGAAGACGGACCCTGGGAACCTCTAGTAATCCCTCATCGGCAGAGTGGAGTGGGTGGAGGGGGCAGTAAGGCCAAAGGAGGTCTTGCAAGTAACCCTGTCCCTGTCCATGAAGGGTCTTATAGGTCAGCAACGCAACCTTGAAGGTGATCCTCCATCGCACTGGCAGCCAGTGCAGTTCATGCAGCACAGGCGTGACATGGCTAGTTCTTGACAACCATGTCAACAACCTGGCCTCAGCATTCTACACCAGCTGCAGGTGACAGAGATCCACCCCCGGTAATCCTAGGTATAGAGCATTGCAGTAATCAAGACGAGAGGAAACAAAGGTGTGAACCAACGTAGGAAGGTCCTCAGGCAGAACATGGTGCTTTATCCGGGTGATGTTCCTCAGATGATAAAATGAGGACTTGAAAACTGCTGACACTTGTGCTTTTAGTGTCAGTTCCTTATCAAGCACAACACCCAGATTCCGCACCCATTCAGAAGGTCTCAACTGGTTACCCCCTAGCACAAGGCCAGACGGTTGCCCAGGAGTCAACTTCTCTACCCGCTGACTTGGGACCACCACCAGCAACTCAGTGTTATCCAGATTCAGTCTCAACCAGTTAGCACTCATCCAGTCCTGAATTTCAGTGAGGCAGTTGTTAAAGACCGAGATCACACTATTTTGTTTGGGTACAAAGGACATGTAGAGCCAAGTATCATCTTCATAGCAGTGAAAACTCAGCCCATACCACCTTATAATGTCTCCCAATGGCAACATGTACACCGTGAACAACATGGGGGACAGCACAGAACTCTGTGGCACCCCACAAGGCAGGGAGAAGGGGGCCGAGGAAAAAATCCCAGACACCACCCTATGAGTCCTGCCTCTGAGGAAAGAATGGAACCACCTGAGGACTGTCCCCCACAGTCCCCAGAGTAGCCACAGGCATTCCAACAACACCCCATGATTCACGGTGTCAAATGCTGCAGAGAGATCAAGGAGGACCAAGATTGAATGACTCCGCCAATCTCTCGCTGTTAGGAGATCATTAAGTACTCAAATTAATGCCGTCTCAGTACTAGGCCTCTTCCTGAAACCGGACTTTAGAGGATCATAGACTTCATGGGTGGCAAGAAAGTTCTCGAGCTGCAACGCGACTACCTTCTCAATAACCTTGCACAAAAAGGGCAGGTTAGAAACTGGTCTGTAGTTCGCAAGACAGTCTGGGTTGCAGGAAGGTTCCTTTAAAAGAGGTGTCACCACAGCCTCCTTCATGGGGTCTGTAAACACCCTCTGGTCCAGCGAGCACCAGACTATCTTAGCAAGGATCAGTCCGATGACATCCATACACCCCACAAGGAGGTGCGTTGGACCAGGATCCAAACTACAGTATGTTGGATGCAAGCACCGAACAGTCTTCATGATATCCACAATTGCTGGCTGGTCAAAATCTGTCCAGACAGACCGGGTGCCTGTGCCCTCACATTGGCCACCACCGTACTCATTTGAACAAGTCACGGAGATCTCCGGCCTGATGGAGGACACCTTATCTGCAAAGATTTGAGTGAACAAATCACACTTAGATTGTAAAAAAGCTCTCCGGCCCTGAAGGCAGGCTGGATTGCTGCAGCAATCTCCCTGGATAGGAACTCTGCCTTCTTATGGGAGATTTCTGATTGATAGTCTGAATAATGGGCAGGCAACCTAAGTCTGTCCTCCTCCAGGCCAGATTTCCACCAATAACGTTCCAACCTTCGCCCCACTCTCCTCAACTCCCTCAAAGTCCCATCAAACCAAGGGGACCAAGGGTGGAGAGGGAGAGGGCAAACTCAGACAGGAGCTATGGAGTCCAGGACCCCCAGCACCACTCTATTATAGTGCACTACTAGGTCCCCCAGATCCTAGCATTCCAAAGCCTGCCACAATGTGGGGGTCTGGGTACCGGGGACTGCTGCAGTGCCTGGAGAACATTCCCCTCCACCACTAGCAGTCCTCAACCTGCAGCCACTGTTTTCCACCTACAGGGCTGGGAAGTGTGGCACCTTTAGGGCAGGTGCCAGAGCTGTGCCCACCTGGGGCCATATTACTGTCTGTTCCTGTCACCCCCACTAAGCAGTCCAGTCAGTTGTCTGTCATTGCACATGGCACCCCCGATGGGTCCCACACCACCACCCTGACATTGCTGCCATATCCTTGACACTCTCTAGTGCACCCTTGTACTCTTTCTGCCCCCAGCCCCCTCCTTGCAGGTCTCCCCCAATCACCACAGTGTCCTGGTGTGGTGCATGGCCCTTAGGCCACCTCCTGGCTGGTCTAACCTGAGCCTCGTGTTGCGTCCATAGACGGGATGGTGCAGCTCTACCGTGGCGCAAGCCCCACTGTGACCTTGCGCAAGGGTGCTTCTGATGCAAGGGTGGTGCAGGGTGGCTTGGGCACTCGATGTAGTCTGTAGTTGAAAAATGGGATTGTCACAAACTTTGATGCAAGCTGCTACTTGTGTCAAAGCCATCTGGTGCAGGCACCTTGCACCAACATTTTCCCTTTTAATATCAGGCCCCAGGAGTCTAATACTACCTTTAGAATATTTATTTATTTTTAGCTTTTGATGACCGGGTAAGTGCATTAGGCAATATACCTTCCTATTTTCAAGCACGACCCGGGAGAGTACAAGATACAGTATAGGAAACATACACTGGAACATACAGGCATTTCGAACAATTGCATCAGATATCCAAAACTGACTACAGTACTCAAGATGAGGTCTAACCAGAGCACTGTACAATGGCATAATAACCTCTTTGTCTCTACTCCTTATACTATGACTAATACATCCAATTCTCGCCAAATTCTTTACAGTGTTGGTTGAATGTTAATTTGTTTGTTATTTGTATACCAAGGTCTTTTTTCCTTCTTCACTCTCCTGCAGTTTCCTCCTATTTAGGAAGAACATAGTAGTCCTTTTATTCCTAGGTCCAAAATGCATTATCTTACATTTCTCCACATTAAATTATAGTCTAGTCTGTTTTGCCCAATTTTTCAGTTGGGTGATTTGTTTCTGGAATTGTTCTACTACTATATTGTTTTCCACAATTGCTCCTAGTTTAGTGTCATGAGCAAATTTACACAACCAGGCATGTGAAAAACACTGCTTAGATGATACTTGTATATTAAACAATGTGGGCCCCAGCACTGATCGATGTGACACCCCATTTGTCATAAGACCCCATTCAGAAGATTGTCCTCTAACACAGACTTTATGGGCCCATATTCAAAAGTTGCAGGCTGCATCACGAAAATGCATGTGCCATGCATCTTAACTGCACCGGCTCAAAAACATGGTATAGTCAGAAGGTGCACCATAAAATGTGATCACACATGTGTGGCTGAATTTCCCGAACATGTGCGATCATGCAGTGGGAGATGCGCTGCGTGGCAAATGCCCAGAGCCCATTGTGGAGCATACATAAGTGTGCGACGTAAAGCCACTTGCATGGCAAGCAGATTTGCAATATGTCTTCATTGAACAGTCAGCGCCCAAACAGCACATTTGCATCTCATTACTGGAATGTATACAGGCCATCTGCATACTATTGGCATGCACAGACCCAGCATTTCAGGGCAGCACCGCCACTCCATAAAGGTGATCAGGAGATACTGCAGCCTAGCAGGCAGGTGAGAATGCAAGGTTTGGTGTGGGTGGACTGCGCTGGCCTGAGTACAGCGCTACATACCACCCAACCTTTTAGCACCCAAATGTGTGCAGAGGTGTATGAAAAATGGTTAGAATGTGTGACACAGCATCACACATGACATTGCAAGCTCAGAAGACTGTGGAAATAAGTGCACTAATGTTGCTAATGTGTTCTGAGCACCTAGTATCTCATAGCATCATACAATGCTGCAGAACAGTCTCAGTGGTCAGTGTGCAATGTCACCCACTCCGTGTGGGTCAGAGGGTGTCTGAGAGATAACATAAGTGCCCATCCCCATACTGTGTGACAGTTGAGAGGTTTGAAGTGCCACTACCCATGGTCATGTCCATGTCCTAGGTGGCTGCATGCACAACACTGGCAGGGTCTGGTGTCCTTGGGGCATGCCTCTGCCACTTCCAGGCTACAGTTGGTACCACCCCTCTCCCATGCTGCTCACGTTTGTGCACTGTCCACCACCGGTATGCCACAGTGACTTGAACCCAGAGCCCCTGTGGCATTGTCACATGGCAGGGATGGCACCGGTGACATGTATGTGGTTCCTGGTGGTGTGGGTCTGGCATGGGCATGATGTGTGCACCTATGGTGTTCCACCATGGGTGAGTGTTACTGGGTTGTCCTGACCCATGCCATGCTGCCACTATTACCACCATGCATCCTGATCACTGTTGTCCCAGATGCCACCATGGGCACATGCCTCTACCGGGTGGCACTCTGTGGCCACATGGGTGCAGGCCATGGCACCTGGTATATGTGCTGCATTGCAGCGGTCTGCTCCGCTTATGTGCTAGGGGGATGCCTGGCTAGCATGTGGCAGCTGGGCATCCCCGGAGGGCAGGCACAGCATGGCTGTGGCTTTGGGTACTACTGACCTGGCATGACTGCTGTGTGTGGGTGCCTGGAGCACATCCCACTACACCTCCGAGAGCTGTCTCAGGGTCATTTGTCTGCAGTTCTGCAGCCTGCCTGTGGGTGGCTGGCCAATTTAGATCATCCCCTTTCACAGCAGTTCAAACAAGGAGCCGTACTCCTCAGCTGGATCATGTCAAAACTTATATTTTATTAGAGTAAGTTAAAACATACCACTATACATGTAAAGGAACTGGTGAAAACAGTGCCCCAACCGGTTTCGCACTCTGTACGGCCTTAGGGGTGGTTCCTTACATCAAACGTCAGGTTTAAATGAATGAGTTAAGTGCAGAATGATTGCAAGTGTTAGAGAAGGGATTATCATTCGTACCAGCCTGTGATTCAAGGCCATTTGATATTTTCATTGATTTGCACTGATTTACATGCAGTCTTAATCTTCAGGCCCATTTTGAGTGAATCAAGATGTGCAAAGGGATTACAGATGGGCAAGGAAGATCACAGAATGAGCCCGCCATGACATCAGGGGGTGAGATATAGTTTAAACCACCATCCACATATATGCCTCCTTATAACAAGACAATGATTGTTTTTGAAAGAATATGTGTGAGAGGTCAGGCAATTGCTTGAAGAGGAGGATAGACTTAAATATATAAATTTACTTATTTTTATTTATTTAAACTTTTGTTTTCCAGGTGAATGTATGAGCGGAAGCCCTTTTTCATACACGACCACAGGAAGCAGAAGCACTCAAAGGTCTTGAAAACAACAAAGAGATTGTGATAAAACCAATGGATAAGGGGGATCAGTGGTGGTGATGTCCACAAGTTAAGTATATGAATGCAATCCAGAGACAGTTGTCGAATAAGTACTTCTACCAACCACCGACCTCTGACCTCACCACCAGATACAAAATGGACATTGACTCATTTTTATATGAGGCAGAATGTGAGGGTATTATTGATCACAGCAAATGTCAGTTCCTAACAGTCACTAACCACGCGAGGGCATGTATATATGCGTCATCAAAGGTACACAAAGACCTCCAGAATCCACCTGGATGCCCCATTATGGCGGGCAAAGGCTCTCTGGTGGAACCTCTGTCCAAGTATGTAGATGCCCACATAAAAGGGTACACACTGGCATTACCCTACTATGTCTGTGACACTGCACAAATATTGGAGGTAGTGGATAACATGCAAATTGAAGCTGATTGGTTACCGGTGTCACTTGATATCGAGTCCCTATATATACCAATATCCTCCACAAGTGGGGTTTGGAGGCCCTAGATCATTGGTTTACCGTTGATCCAAATATGAACTTGGGCAAAAAGAGCTTTTTGTTGGGCTGTGCAGAACATAAACTATTTCATGTTTCAGGACGTTTTTTCTACAACTCAAGGGAACGGCAATGGGGGCCACATTAGCCCCTAACTATACCAATCTCTATATATGTCTTTGGGGAAAAAAAATGTCTATGATGACTGGGACAATCTTTTTTTACAATAAGATTGACATCTGGTGTCGTTATAGAGACAATATATTCATGGTGTGGCATGGCACAAAGGAGGAATTGAATAAATTCATACAGTATCTGGGGAATAGCAATCCGAACCTTAAATTCACCATGCAATGTAACCCCTATTCTGTTTTCTTCCAGGATCTCATGATATATAAGAATGAAGATGGCACATTGAGAACAGATCTCTTCAGGAAGGAGATAGATAAGAATTCGCTTTTGTTGGCCTCCGGTTGCCATCCACCCCATCTGATTATGAACATTCCCAAGGCACAGATGTTAAGAGTTCATAGGAACTGCAGTAATGATGTACATTTCATGGCTAATGGCACAGAAATGTGCAGTAGATGTTTGGAGCATGGTTACCCACAGAGTACAGTAGAGAGAACCCTTGAACTGGCTTTTGAGATAGACAGAAACACCTTGCTAACTGGTAGGGAGACAGTGAAAAAAGATCCAAAGATGAATTTTGTGACCAAATTTTCTAGACACTGCAAAGGAATATAAAACATTATTTGTAATCATTGGAACATCTTGGAGGGGGGACCACTCCTTAAAGAGGTCACAAAAATTAAACCGAGGATGGTGAATAAGAGGGGGACTAATAAGAGGGACAGACTGGTACACAGCACAGTTACTAATCCAGTAAAGATACTGACCAGATGGAAAATATGAGAAATATATTCCCCCCAGGAACCCATGCATGTGGCAACTGCAAGTTTTGCAGTCCACTCCTTAAATGTAATACAGTTACCAGTTGCAACATCAATAGAAATGTTGAAATCAGAGATTTCATAAATTGTGTGTCAGAGTATGTGGTATATTTGGTCACATGCCAGTGTGGCTCCTTTTATGTGGGTAAAACCACTAGGGCTTTAAAAACTAGGATAGGAGAGCATTGGAGGTCGATTCGTAATAATGACACCAGGAGTGCCCTCACCATTCATTGCAGGCACACTAGCATTGATTTACTCCCCTGTATTAGAAGGTAGGAATGTTATTATGTCTACACTTTAAGCTTTAAGAGTTTGCATTTTTCATAGTGGCCTCCCTTGTGTGCCCCTGGGCTGTTGGTGCCTTCTTGTGGCCCTGCTGAGCTCAATATGCTAATTCTGATGCTGTACATAATTTATGATTATTTATGATTTTTTCCTCTCTTTCTCTTTTTAGGACTGGATGGAATTGTCTTGACTATCACCAGTATCCTTCTGTCTATTTAATTGATGTCTTATAGGCTAATGTGATTTTGAGGAGGTCATGTAATCAAAGAGTATTTGCCCACTGCTGCTATATAGACCATTGCTTTTACGTATTTTTTCCATGCACTGGGTTAGGTTATTTAGGATATGTGAATTATTCATTATGTATATATGCCTTTTTTGAACTCTTTCTGCACTTTATTGAGCACGATTGCACTTAATGCATTTTTTCACTAATTATGTACTGTCACTTTAAAGTTTCATTCATTTAAACCTGATGTTAGATGCAAGGAACCACCCCCTGAGGATGTACAGAATACGAAACTGGTCGGGGCAGTGTTTGCACCATTCCTTTACATGTATAGTGGTATATTTTAACCTACTCTAATAAAATACAAGTTTTGAACTGATCCAGCTGAGGAGTGTGGCTTCTTGTCTGGACTGCTACTGTTGTTTGACGCACGCACCCTCCTCTGAGCTGCTCAGCTGTCTTGCTGCTCTCATCCCTTTTCATACCTAACTTTGCGTGGCACATTTCTGTGATGCGCAACATATGCACTGCACATTTTGGCTGAATATACAGTTGCGAAGCACATTCAGGTGCCTGCCCCCCTTTTTCTGCAACACATACATTATTTCTGTGCAATCGCACATTCAGAAATATGCAACGCATCTCTCCCTTTCAAATATCATATTTCCATGCATTTTCTGAGATGCGCCATGCATCTCCATTTTGGGCCGTGCATCTCCTTTGAATATGTAAGCCCAAGTGTCCTATCCTCTAACCATGATGTAACCCAAGTAACTTATGTTTTTATTTACTTTCATATCAGCCAGTTTATTTAATAATTCCCTATGTGGAACTGTGTCAGAGGCCTTTGAATAATCCAAATACACTGCATCCAGCAGCAGTCCAAAGTTCTACTTATTGGTTCGATGAATTGAAATAGGTTTCTCTGGCATTATCTTTTTTGTCATAAACCTATGCTGTGTTGGGTCATTTAAATCTCTAATTTCCATATGTTTGTCTATTTCCTCCTTAATAAATTCTTCCAATATTTTGCCAACTATTGAAGTTAGACTAACCAGTTTATAATTTCTGTAGTAGTCCCTTGCTTTAAAAAAAAAAAGAAATAACATTAGCCTCTTTCCATGAGGAGACAACCTTGCCTTCCTCCAGTGTTTTTCTGAAAAGTCATGTTATTGGTCCAGTAAACTCATCTGCCAACTCCTTTGAGAGTCTGGGGTGCAAACCCTCTGGTCGTGGTGACTTACATGATTTTAGCTCCCTAAGTTTCTTTCTAACCTTGGATTTGAGGATAATTACATTGTTTGTATTCCTATATCATGGCAAGGCAAGGCAAGGCAAAATTTATTTGTAGAGTACCCAATCCCAGAGGTTGAGAGTGCTTCACATTAAAACAAATATAACAAAGTAAATAAAACCGGTAGGAAAGCATATCATAGTGTGATAGGAAAGCATATCATAATGTATGGGGAGCTCTTATCATGGTCTGTTTTTAAACAGTTTATAACATGGTTATGTATCGATGTGACATCTAGAGGTTGTTAACCCCTCTTGACTACATCACATTGCTACCATAACAGTGGGAGTGGATGTGCACATGCGTGGCTTTGTGGGAGCGGCTGACAATGAACGGCCGCAACGGTGAGAGCTGGCATTAATCAAGAGAGGCACTATGGGGAAACAACATGAAGTAAGGGGTTTTTTTTCTTTAAAACTGGTGCGCACTCATTTGTTCTTACATTATAAAATATAATGTATGGGGAATAATCGATAGCCTCGCTGAAACTGCTTCTCAAGGTTACCCTGACAACAGAAAACCTCTCGCGCTTCCCTCTCGAGGTTCACAAAATTGTAACAGTAATCTCTTGAAGCAATTATAGCATGGTTATCAATGATTCCCCATACGTTCTCCTTTATATATTCACTTTGTCTCACTGATTGTCTCCTTTGGTTTGAACACACTCAGGAAAAAAACATTAAACCATCTGCCATATCCGTATCATTAGTTAGCTGGTTGTTCCTTTTAGTTAGTGGTTCTACTTGCTGTTGTCCTTTTTTAAGACCATTTACATAGTTACAGTATAAAAGCATTTCTTATTAGCTACAGTCTGGTTGGCCAACTTGAGTTCTTCCTCCTTCTTTGCTTTCTTAACATGTTTTTTACATGCTCTCACTTTATATAACTGCTGTGCCACTGGCGTATTATTGCTTTTAGCAACCCTATGTGCCCTCTTTTTCCTTTTAATAAATCTGTATTTTTCTGTTACACCATTTAGGGATTTTATCATGCTTACTACATTTGGAGCTTTCAGGTATATAATTTGTCATTGTCACACAATATTCTAACTTTGAATATAAATTATTCTACATATTTTCTAATGCTTCTCCCTTCAAATCACTTTCCCAGTCCTGGATTCTAAGAACGTTTCTTATTTCAGTGTAGTTTGCTTTGTTGTAACACTTAACTTTTGTTATTCCCGTTTGAAATAACACTTAATGTTTGTTATTCCCATTTGAAATACCCATCTACCTTTTATACAAAATTGCACCATATTATGGTCACTTCCCCCAGCGGCTCTCTTACTGTGCAATTTATAATTTCGTCCTCCATGTTGCTCAGAACTAAATACAGGATGTTTTCTCCTCTAGTACCTGTTTTCACATATTGCTCCATATTTAATACTACGGCAATCTCTGTTGTTTTTTTTATCTAACGGTGTCACTACTATATCATTAGTCAATTCAATAGCTGGTAAGTTAAAGTCCCCTAATAATATTAGTCTATTTCCTAGTTCTAGTGCTTCCAGAACCTCCATACCTTTCTTATTTTCCTCTATAGTTAATTAAGCAATAAGACACGATTGGGTGTGCATGGAACAGATTTTACTGCATGTCCACGGGAATAGTGAGGCACGAAGCCACAGGCCAAGTGCCTTCAGCTTTTGGAAGTGTGGTAAAATCTGTTCCATGCACAATCCCAAAGTGTCTTTTGTGCTTCTAAAATGGGCTCCTTTTTTAAAATTTTTCAGTTGGGAAAAGCATGTTTATATGTAGAAACAATTGATTTACTTGTATGCATTTATGATAAAATAGTCCTTCCGTCCACTGCAAATGATGTCATTAATGATGTCATTGTATTACTGATGAACAAAGTTTGTCCTTGCTGGCATCAAGATTCAAGATATGGAATGTTTATCATGGAATACATGGATTCAAAATTCTGCTCAGTTGCACTGGCAGAATGTTTCTCTCCTAACATACTGTGAGTGTACACAGACACACACGCACACACACACAAAAAAAAAACAACAAAGGCCTCTTCTACAGCTAGAGACTCAATTGACTCACTGTCAGGGCAAGCAGAAGAGATTTCCCTAATAAGCAAGTAAAGATATAAGGGCAGATTCTTCATTGTCAGCAAGGGAACAGTTGTAATGAAAACTATAAACAATACTTACTGTGATGTTTCTAATTTGTTTATCTGTGTAAGAAAAGTGTGATGATCAGGGAAACAACATTTAATTAATTTGTTTTACTTTTTATTAAAGGTAGTTTTATTCTTAGGACCCAGTTGAAGTTTTTTTTTACAGTGTAAAGATAGCAGCCATGTTTGTGATGGAAGATCAGTTCTGTTTGTAGGGGGACTGATGGAAGATAGTTCTAAGCTGCACACTTATTTCTTTTTATTCACAATGCAGTCCTGCTTTCAGGTACTTGCTATTACCTTTACATGGAACAGATTTCATGCACAGGTAATAACCAATCAGAAAGCAGGATTTTCTCTATCCATTTTAAAAAGGTAGTGTATCTTTAGCAACCCCACTTAATATTTTTCTTCATTTTGTTGATTTATTTTAACCCATAGCTCTACTTCTACTCCACTGTCATTGGCTACCTCTATTTAAAATGCCTCTGTGTTGTTTCTTATATACACAGCTACACCACTCTTTCTTTTTCCACTCCTATTCCTATGAAAAGGTTATATCTTTCAGTATTCTTCCCCCATTTGTCATTTTGCCACAAAGTTTTCATAAATGTGTAAATCTGAATATCTTCTTTTTGAAGTAGCAGTTCCAATTCATTTATTTTGTTACCTGGACATCTTACATTTGCTAATAACACCTTCAAATTTCCTGTACGCTTATTTTTAGTCGAATTATTTAACTTAGTATTAGTCAACACTGGTTGGTATTTTATCTCCTCCCCATCCCCCTCACTTTTAGTTTAAAAATATCATATTGTTTTGTTTATTCTCGTGGTTAGTACCCTTGTCCCATTCCTGTTTAAGTGAAGACCAACATTTGCAAACAGTGTCCTATCCATATCAAATCTATCCTAATATCTGTGAAAATAAAAACCTTCCCTAATACACCATCTCCTTAACCACCCATTTAGATTTCTTATTGCACAAATTTTTGCTTGTAATACCCTTGGGACTGGTAGAATTTCAGAACTATTTACAGTAGAATTTTTTTTTCATTTAGAAAACTTTATTAACATTTTTAAGACACATCATCCATACAAAGCACATACAATGGCTTTAAACATGTCAAAACTGGCCACTCTACTTAACTCCCGCCCTCCTACACTCCTCCCTCCCCTGCCCGATTTTTGGAGGTTTTTTTTTTTTTGCGTTAGTAAAGTGCCTAATTCTTCTTCTTTTCCCTACAGCATGGTACAATATGTATGCCATTATATGGCACGGTATGATATAGCATGGTATAATATGGCAAAGTACGCTATAGCATGGCACAGTATGGTACGGTATAATATGGCACAGTACAATGTGGTATGGTATAATATGATACAGTATGATATAGCATGGTACAATATGGCACAGTACACCATAGCTTGGTACAATATGATATGGTAGTAATATGACATGATACAATATAGCATGGTACAGTATGGCATGGTATATAATAGGACACAATACAATATAGCATGGTACAATACAGCATTATACAATATGGTATGGTATCATATGGTGTAGTACAAAATAGCATTGTACAATATGGTATAATATAGCATGATACAACGTAGCATGGTACAATATGGTATGTTACAATATGGCATGGTACAATATAGCAAGGTACAATATGCTATGGTATAATATGGCATGATTCTATACAGCATGATACAATATGGTATGGTACAATATGGCATGGTATACTATAACATGGTGCAATATGGTGTGGAGCAATATGGCATGGTACAATATAGCATGGTACAGTATGGTATGGTACAATATAGCACGGTACAATATGGTGTGGTACAGTACGGCATGGTACAGTATGGTATGGTATATGGCATTGTACACTATAGCATGGCACAATATGGTATGGTACAATATGGCATGGTACAATATAGCATGGTACAATATGGTATAGTATAATATGGCATAGTACAACATAGTGAGGTACAATATGGTATGGTATCATATGGCATGATGCAATATTGTATGGTACTATATGACACAGTAAAATACAACATGGTTCATAGAAACATAGAAACATAGAAGGTGTTCGCGGATAAGGACTTCTTGGTCCATCTAGTCTGCCCTATATTCCCTACATAGAGTGCCACCGCAGACCCTACTCAATCTCCAGTCCCTTCCCCCCGTTACCTTACTTCTAAGGTTCCCTTGTGTCTATCCCATGCATGCTTGAATCCTGTTACCATATTAGCTCCTACCACCTCTGCTGGGAGTCTGTTGCAGGCGTCCACCACCCTCTCTGTGAAGAAGTATTTCCTTACATATCCTCTGTGCCACCCCCCCCCCAAGCATCATAGTGTGACCCCTTGTCCTGGAGCATCTTTTTCTATGGAAATGCTGCTTTCCTGTACCTTATTAATACCTGTTAAGTATCTGAATGTTTCAATCATATCCCCCTTTTCTCTAGAGAGTACATATGTAGTTCCTTGAGTCTCTCCTCATAGGGCTTCTGATGCAGGCCCTGCACCATTTTGGTAGCTCTCCTTTGTACTGCCTCCACCCTACCTATGTCCTTCTGGAAGTGGGGCCTCCAGAACTGGACGCAGTACTCAAGGTGGAGTCTTACCAGTAATCTATACAAGGGTAATACCACCTCACTAAGAAACTAAAAAACAGCAAAACATTGCATGACACATATGGTATGGCACAACATAATACAGCACATGAACACATACATGGAACAATATACAGTAGAATGGCACAATACAGCATAGGACAATATAGCATGGTACAATATAATATGATGCAATATTGTATGGTAAGTACAAGACAATGAACTGGAAAAAGAAGGTTCTACTCCTATTTTTTTTAGAATCCATTTATTAATCCACAAAAGGAAAAAAACTTCTTTAGTGACTGTGCCCCAATTCTTAAATGAGAAAATAGTGGTACTGTAGCTTGCAAGATTGCCTTTTTCCTTCTTTATAAGATCCATATTTATTCTGAGCAGGTTCTTAAACTGAAAACAGATTTCATTTACGACAAAACTGTACATAATGACTAAGTGATTTTTCTGCTTAAGTATTCAAAGCAGGATCAGACAGATTCTTGAGGAAGAATTGCATTGAGAGTTACAAAGCATGAGAAGGGGTAACATAGGGCTAGACAGATTCCTGTGGGAGAATGACATTGAGAGTTACACAGCATGAGTAGGGGTAACACAGGACTAGATGGAATCCTGAGGGAGAATGGCATTGAGGGTTACAAAGCATGAGTCAGCGTAACACATGACTAGCCAGATTCCTGAGGGAGAATGGCATTGAGGGTTACAAAGCATAAGTAGGGGTAACACAGGACTAGACAGATTCCTCAGGGAGATTGACACTGAGGGTTACACAGCATGAGTAGCGTAACACAGAACTACACAGATTCCTGAGGGAGAATGGCATTGAGGGTTACAAAGCATGAGTGGGGTAACACAGGACTAGACAGATTCCTGAGGGAGAATGGCATTGAGGGTGACACAGCATGAGAAGGGGTAACACAAGAATAAACAGATTCCTGAGGGAGAATGGCATTGAAGGTTACACAGCATGAGTAGGGTAACACAGGACTAGACAGATTCCTGAGGGAGAATGGCAATGAGGGTTACACAGGATGAGTACGGGTAACACAGGACTAGACAGTTTCCTGAGGAAGAATGGGATTGATGGTTGCACATCATCAGTATGGTAACACAGGACTAGACAGATTCCTAAGGGAAATGGCACTGAGTGTTACACAGTATGGGTAAGGGTAACAGAGGACTAGATAGATTTCTGAGGGAGAGTGGCATTGAAGGTTACAAAGCATGAGTAGTGTAACACAGGACTAGACAGATTCCTAAAGGAGAATGTGATTTAGTGTTACACAGCATGAGTAGGGCAATACAGGACTCAACAGATTCCTGAGGAGAATTGCAGTGAGGGTTACACAGCATGAGTAGGTGTAACATAGGTCTAGACCGATTCCTGAGGGAGAATGGCATTGAGGGTTACACAGCGTGAGTAGGGGTAACACAGGACTAGACAAATTCCTGAGTGAGAATGGCAGTGAGGGTTGTACAGCATAAGTAGTGGTAAAACAGGACTAGACCGATTCCTAAAAGAGAGTGGCATTGAGGGTTATACATCATGAGTAGGGTAACACAGGACTAAACAGATTCCTGAAGGAGAATGGCAGTGAGGGTTACACAGCATGAGTAGGGTAATACAGGACTAGACAGATTCCTGATGGGGAATGGCATTGAGGGTTACAAAGCACGATTAGGGTAACACAGGACTAGACAGATTCCTGAGGGAGAGTGGCATTGAGGATTACACAGGATGAGTAGGGGGTAACAGAGGACTAGACAGTTTCCTGAGGGAGAATGGCATTGAGGGTTACACAGCATGCATAGAGTAACACCCCTTCTCATCACCACCAGCATGCTCCTCCCACTAGAACAGGTAACAACATATAAGTATCTGGGCATCACCTTTGACGCAGGCCTTACATTCCACGCCTACCTAAAGGCCCTGTCATCAGCCATGAACTCCAGGACTGGGCTTCTCTACACTCATAAAGACTGCCTCCCAGATTCTGCCTTAAAATTAGCCATCACCTCATCTGTGTTGTCCCTGGCCGACTATGGACTTCCAATATCACATAGCGGCTGACCCCTCCTCCCTGTCAAAGGTCCAGACCTCTATTAACAAAGCCTGTAGGCTCCTGACCGGTGCCCACAGCAGAACCCACACCTGTCTGCTATACTCCACACGCTAACATACTCACTCTTGAAGAACGACTGAAATATCACACCTGCCTACTGGCCAAAAAATCCCTGTCTGGGTTATGCCCACCAAGGGTTTCTGCATCCCTGCAACTAGCTGTCGGGCCTACGCTGACCCGTAACTCCACCAAAGCCACCTTCCTAGTACCCAGGGCAAGGACCTCTCTCTGCCAAAGATCCTTCCATCATAAAGCTCCGGCCTGGTTTAACTCCCTTCCTGAGGCAATCACAAAGATCCCCGGGATTGGCCGGTTTAAAATAGCCCTCCGTCAACACATTATTGCTAGCCGATGCTGTAAATGTCTGTAGCAGACCCTAACTCTGCCTCATATAGCCCTATGCCCTCTGGCTCCCATAGACGACTGGGTAATGGTACAATGAACAACTGTAACAACGATGTTAACATAATGATGCATGTAACTCAACAAATGTATGTATTTATATAATGATGCCTGTAACTCTGCGTGTGTATTTATGTATCTCACCTGTATGTAACCACTGTCCTAAACCTCCTTAATTGTTGTCTCCCCCCCCATGACGAGGTACCTTTGTAAACGAGTCCGTGACTCAAAGGTTGTAAAACTGATTATTTCAATAAATAAAAATAAATAAATAAACACAGGTCTAGACAGATTCCTAAGGAAAATGGCACTGAGAGTTACACAGTATAAGTAAGGGGAACACAGAAGTAGACAGATTCCTGAGGGAGAATGGCATTGAGGTTTACACAGCATGATTAGGGTAATACAGGACTAGACAGATTCCTAAGGGAAATGGCACTGAGAGTTATACAGTATGGGTAAGGGTAACAGAGGACTAGATAGATTCCTGAGGGAGAATGGCATTTAGGGTTACAAAGCATGAGTAGGGGTAACACAAGACTAGACAGATTCCTGAGGGAGAATGGCAGTGAGTGCTACACAGCATGAGTAGGTGTAACTCAGGAGTAGACAGATTCCTGAGGGAGAATGGCATTGAGGGTTACACAATATGAGTAGGGATAAGACAGGACTAGACAGATTTCTGAGGGAAATGGCACTGAGGTTGCAAAGCCTGAGAAGGGTAACACAAGACTAGACAGATTCCGGGATTAAAATGGCCTTGAGAGTTACACAGTATAAGTAGTTGTAACACAGGACTAAACTGATTCCTAAGGTGAGAATTGAACTGAGGGTTATATGGCACGTGTATGGGTAACATAGGGCTAGACAGATTCCTGAGGGAGAATGGCCTTGTGAGTTATACATCATGAGTAGGGTAACACAGGACTAGACTGATTCCTGAGGGAGAATGGCATTGAGGGTTACACAGCATGAGTAGGGGTAACACATGACTAAACAGATTCCTGAAGTAGAATGGCATTGAGGATTACACTGCATGAGTATGTGTAACACAGGACTAGACCGATTCCTGGGGGAGAATGGCATTGAGGGTTACACAGCATGAGTAGGGGTAACGCAGGACTAGACAGATTCCTGAGGGAGAATGACATTGTGAGTTATACATCATGAGTAGGGTAACACAGGAGTAAACAGATTCCTGAAGGAGAATGGCAGTGAGGGTTACACTGCATGAGTAGGGGTAACACAGGACTAGACCGATTCCTGGGGGGGAATGGCATTGAGCGTTACACACCATGAGTAGGGGTAACACAGGACTACACAGATTCCTGAGTGAGACTGGCAGTGAGGATTGTACAGCATGAGTAGTGGTAACACAGGACTAGACTGATTCCTGAGGGAGAATGGCATTGAGGGTTATACATCATGAGTCAACACAGGACTAAACAGATTCCTGAAGGAGAATGGCAGCGAGGGTTACACTGCATGAGTAGGGGTAACACAGGACTAGACTGATTCCTGGGGGAGAATGGCATTGAGGGTTATATGTCACACACTTTATAGTAACATGTTATTAAATTGATTCATGATGTCACTTTGTTATTTTTGAGGTTCCTCAGGTTGTTATTGGCTTTCATCAAACAGAATTTCAATGTTATGCAGATTAGTACTCGATAATATTGACTACTGTCGCCGTTTTTATGCTTGTTACTCATTTTGCTCTGTGAATAAAAATGTGACCTAATAACTGGGTTAAATGGGTGGGAGAATGTGAACAGCAAAGATTGCACATTTAATTTTTCCCGTTGGGATAAATAATAACTTGTGTTTGGTTTGATACATGAATTCCTGTTCAGTATTTTCCCTTGGGATTAATAATAACTTGTGTTTGGTTTGATACTTGAATTCATACTAACATACTAACATACTATTTGCCAGCAGATTAGGCCTTACGGTCTATCGAGTCTGCTCGAACCTAGATCCTTAGTTGGGTGCCGAGACCCTCCCATCCCTTGTTCTCTAGAAACCCCTATCATCCATCCCCACCCCCGGACAGGCCATCATCTGATACATTCACTTTCTGTGTCTGTCCCACCCTCTCTTGAAGCCCTCCACTGTGGATCTCTGAACCAGCTCACCAGGCAGTGCATTCCAAGGGTCCACCACCCTCTCGTGAAAAACCTCCTCCTCTTTTCCCCCCTCACCCTTCCACCTTCCAACTTCAAACCATGCCCTTTGGTGATACCTCCCTGCTTTAGTCTAAAGATCCCCTCTATGTTTACCCTATTTATTCCCTTGAGGTATTTAAAGACCTCAATCATGTCCCCCCTGTCTCTCCTCTCCTCCAATGAAAACAGGCAGAGCTCCTCAAGTCTGTCCTCATAAGTCAAATCCCCTAGCCCTCGTATCATCTTTGTTGCCCTCCTCTGTACCCTTTCCAGGAGCTGTATGTCCCTCTTCAAATGTGGTCTCCAGTACTGTACACAGTACTCAAGGTGTGGTCTAACCAGTCCATTGTACAGCGGCAGAATCACTTCCTTGCTCCTAGAGGTGATCCCCCTTACGATGCATCCCAACATCCTGTTTGCCTTGCTAGCTGCTCTCCTGCACTGCTCAGAGTTATTCATACATGTATCCACCATGACTCTAGGTCTTTTTCCCCTATTGAGGCCTCCAGCGCCTCCCTTCCCAGGGTGTACCTGTGTTTAGAGTTTCCCCGACCAAGATGCAACACCTTGCACTTGGTGATATTGAAATTTAATTTCCATGTGTGAGCCCAGCTTTCCAGGGTGTCCAGGTCCCTTGCAGGGCCAACCTCCCCTCTTCTCCCTCAACTACTGCTCCCATCTTGGAGTCATCTGCGAAGAGACTCATTTCACACCCTATACCCTCCCTGATGTCCGATATGTATGCATTAAACAGGATCGGACCCAGGACCGAGCCCTGTGGTACCCCACTACCAACCTCTATAGGGTTCGAGAGCTCCCCACAGACCACTACTCTCTGAGTGCGTCCAGCTAGCCAGTTTTCAATCCATCTGACCATCAAAGGGCCTACTCCTAACCCTATTCAGTATTTTCCCTTGGGATTAGTAATAACTTGTGTTTGGTTTGATACATGAATTCCTATTCAGTATTTTCCCTTGGGATAAATAATAACTTGTGTTTGGTTTGATACTTGAATTCTTATTCAATAAAGAAAAAAGTAACGCCATAAATCACTATAGTCTTTAACTGGCCAATAGCAGTCACACTTGCTAGCAGGCACCTAAAATGCATCAGACATCAAGAAAGTCAGAGATAAGCATGTGCTCATGCCAAGCAGGAACCTAAGTAAAAACGGAAGTACAATTTCAAATTAATGACACGTAACAGGTGACAGGAAACTAGGAAATGTTTATGAGGCATATAATTATTATGCGGTGTCACATCTCGTTCACAGAAAAGAAATCAGAACTGCAGGATACATGGTAGCAGCAGTGCTCATAGTAAGCCTTTTTAACTTATTACAAACTAAAAAAACTCTCTTACAAACCTTACCTGTCATTTATTAAATGGCACATTAAGGATAAGACAACATGTTTCAAATTGTGGAATCCAAGTATGTTTTTTGGTTATGCTATTTTCTGGTCATATCAACTCTTGATCAACACAGGTGTATGAAAAACTGACGGACTTTGACATATACTGAAAGTAAATCTTATGACACTTTAAAAAACATAATATGCATTTGACTGTGAACTACACTGGCTAGACTAATATGCAAATGTAATTTTTTTTCACAGACTGTGCCTGAAAATCTCTTGAATACAGGAAGACAAGTGCTTGGTCTCCAAATAAATACAAAAGTATTAATTTAAATACCCCATGCACTAAAGAAGGTAAACAGAGTTTAATTCTGTCTAATAACCACTATTTATTTTTTGCAAAGTACAACTTTAATGAAAAAAAACTGAAGAAAGTGGTAAAATATTTGTATTAATCCTAAGACACCTACTCGTGATGAAGGAAGAAATCATGAAACATCAAGGTACACTGTCACCAGAGATCAAATAAAGATAAGTGAAATGCAGCAGATGGTTATGGAGTCTTGTTTTTCCTTGAAGCTCTATGAATTTTCACATAACAACATCTCTCCTGTCCAGAAGAAACTGCTTATGAAAAACTGGAATCTTGGGCACTCTACATTGAATAAATCCCATAGTGACACATGCTCTGCTGTGCCTTATTGCTAAAGTGATCAACACTTACCAGTAATCAGAGTGAGCCACCTTAAGCCGGGGTTTGGCCAGTTTCATCTGCTGTTCCTTTACAACGAAGGTAAGGACCTCTTCATCAGTCAGGTGGCGGTAAGGCTGACTTCCAAACTCAAAGAGCTCCCACACTGTCACCCCTAAAGACCTTGGAACAAAACAGCAGGCAGGTTCATTATAACTTTCAATGAAAGCATCAGAAGAACGGAACATTAAACCTGGACATCTTATTACACTCTGCATGTAATACGAAAGGTATGCTGATGATAAGTAAGGCATTGACAGCACAGGAGACTGAACCCCTCTGTTTAACTACAGGGCCTGGTACAGTGTGGGGCAGGTACAATGCAGGCGTCTCCACACTGTATTAGTGCTGGTGAAAGATGAGAGGCCTGAAAGCACTGGAGAGTGAAGCTTTTTTTTTTATATCCACAGCACCAGGGACAGTATGGGGAAGGTACAGTGTTGGTTTCCTCACACTGTGATGTATTTAGTGCTGGTGAGACATGAGGGACTGACAACACTGGCGACAGAAGCCCTCTGTATATGGGGCAGATACAGACAGTGCAGGCTTCCCCACACTGGGATGTATTTAGTGTCAGTGAAAGGTGAAGTTCTGATAGCACTAGAGACAGAAACCTTCTGTTTCTCTACAGGAAAAGGGACAGTACAGGCTGTCCGACACTGATGTATTTAGTGCTGCTGAAAGATGATGGATTGATAGCACTGAAGACTGACACCCATTGTTTACCCATAGAGACAGCAGTGTGTGGCAGATAGTGTAGGCTTCCACTCAGTGTAATGTATTTAGTGCTACTGAAGGGTGAGGAAATGAGCACTGGATGCTAAAGCCCTGTGGTAATCATCATGGACAGACTCAGTGTGGGGCAGGTTGAGTGCTGATTTTCCCATACTGTGATGGATGTAGTACCAGTAAAAGATGAGGGATTGACAACCATCAGTTCTTTCACATCAACAGGTAGCATGAACATGAATGGAACAGCTTTCCCACACTGTGATGCATTTAGTGCTGGTGAAATGTGAGGGACTGATATGAAACAGCTTCCTCACACTGTGATGCATTTAGTGCTGGTGAAAGGCGAGGGACTGATATGGAATAACCTCCCCACGCTGTGATGCATTTTGTGCTGGTGAAAGGTGAGGGACTGATATGGAACAGTTTTCCCACACTGTGATGCACTTAGTGCTGGTGAAAGGTGAGGGACTGATATGGAACAGTTTTCCCACACTGTGATGCATTTAGTGCAGGTGAAAGGTGAGGGACTGATATGGAATAGCCTCCCCACAATGTGATGCATTTAGTGCTGGTGAAAGGTGAGGGACTGATATAGAATAGCCTCCCCACATTGTGATGCCTTTAGTGCCGGTGAAAGGTGAGGGACTGATATGGAACAGTTTTCCCACACTGTGAGGCATTCAGTGCTGGTGAAAGGTGAGTAACTGATATGGAACAGCTATCCCACAATGTGATGCATTTGGTGCTGTTGAAAGGTGAGGGACTGATATGGAATAGCCTCCTAACACTGTGATGCATTTAGTGCTTGTGAAAGGTGAGGGACTGATATAGAACAGCCTCTCCACTCTGTGATACATTTAGTGATGGTGAAAGGTGAGGGACTGATACAAAATAGCCTCCCCACACTGTGATGCATGTAGTGCCAGTGAAAGGTGAGGGACTGATATGGAACAGTTTTCCCACACTGTGATGCATTTAGTGATGGTGAAAAGTGAGGAACTGATATGGAACAGTTTTCCCACACTGTGATGCATTTAGTGATGGTGAAAGATGAGGGACTGATACAAAATAGCCTCCCCACACTGTGATGCATGTAGTGCCGGTGAAAGGTGAGGGACTGATATGGAACAGTTTTCCCACACTGTGATGCATTTAGTGATGGTGAAAGGTGAGGGACTGATACAAAATAGCCTCCCCACACTGTGATGCATTTAGTGCTGGTGAAAGGTGAGGGACTGATGACATGGAGGATGAAATCCTCTGTTTATCCACAGGTCCAGGTTCAGTGACAGAGGTACAAAGTGGGGGAAGCACAGAGCCAGCTTTTCAAAGGCTTGCTGTAGCTCAAAAAGACTTAGGGTAATCCAGGGTTTATTGAAGGAAGGTTACCCCTTAGTAGACCCCCTACACATGCTTGTTATTCTTTCTAGTCCCCCTCTGGGGTCTCCTGTCCACCACCTTGGAAAGTGAGGATGCCACTGCTGTTCTCTTCCTCTGGCCAGGTAGGTGGGTGAAGGACCACCTTCACATGCAGTTCTAATGCCTCTCCAGGATCGGCTGACAGATGGTGTGCCATTCTAGGGAGGACAGCACTCTTCCATATAGGACACTGAATGTCTTGCCTCTGCAGTTATGCCCTGCCCCCTCCAGCCAGCTTCCACCTCAGATTCAAAGGTGCACGAGTAATTTCCTAATCTCCCAGGTTGCAGTGTAATTTACTTCTGCAATACAACTAACCCCCTCCTCACATTTCAAGGCTAGCTCCTCATTTGAAAGCTGACCCACTGATGTAGCACCCTGCTCCACAAGAGATGCAGTGTGGTTTAAGCAAAGAGTGTGAGAAAGAACTTGAGTCTCCTATCTGGGCTTCTTGTCAGGGAAGGTAGCCATTAGGACAAATCCTATGCTGCCTGTTCACCCTGCCTCCAAGGAAATCAGTGCAGAGAAAACCTGAAATCAGAACGTGGGAGTTGGACATACCATGCTAGTCCAGTTGTGAATATAAAACTGAAGTCACAGTCAAGTCCTGACTCTCAGATTAGATATTGGCAAATTAGGCCAACCCAGTCTGGATACGGATACAGAAACTGAAGTCTCTGACCACTACTGAATGCATCCATCTAGAATTTATTTGCAATGAGTCTGGGCTCTGAGATAAGAAACTGGAGAGTCTTGCAGACCCTGCCTGTCTCAAGTTTAGAGAACTAAACTGACAATGCTTGTTAGCACCCCTCCACAGACCCACCAGACATTACTCTCTTTGCTCTGGTCCACCACCACCAGGTTTCCGTGAACCTCGTCCAAAAGTTCCGGTGCGATCCAGCGCAGGGGGATCCACAGACGGTCTGGGGTGATGCAGTAATCCTCCTACAAAATAAAAGAAGTCATCATGAGAGAGGGACCAGAGTCAATATGGGGACATAGTTTACAGTGCTGCACCCAAGTCCACTTTGGACAGACTGGATCCCCTCTTACACTCCTTCTGCCAGTTTGCCTTTTCCTGTCCTTCCTGTACTCACCAGTGTTCTCTGTACTCTGATCTCTCCCTCCCCTCCTTGGTAGATCACCCCAATCTCTTTTTCCCCCTCCTTTTCCCTCCCCCTCCTTCCACTACCTTCCTCCCTATCTCCCCCCAAATAAACAGAGACACCTCCAAAGATCATGCCCCTAAGGTCTGTCTCACTGATATCAACAGATGGTCATGGGAGACGCAGTAATCGTAAAATAAAATTAGTCATGATAATAACGGGGGAGGGGGCATCGTAATATGAAAGGTAAACTACCACCAAATGTGATAATCAGAACAGAAGGAGCTACTATAAGGAACGCTAATGTGTCAACAAAATGAGTGATGGGACACTAATGTTAACACTGACAGATCTCTGTCTTGTTCTACAGTAATCTGGGTCTCCACAGAGCTCTGTCTCATCAAGGGTTTTCATTTCCATAGGTCTCTACCTCCTCCTAGGTTTATATCTCCACAGATCTCCGTCTCCTAGGTCTGTGTCTCCACAGATGTCCATCACCTCCTTAACTTATATCTCCACATATTTCTATCTCCTCCTAGGTCTATGTCTCCACAGATCTCCGTCTCCTAGGCTTATATCTCCACATATTTCTATCTCCTCCTAGGTCTGTGTCTCTACAGATCTCAGTCTCCTAGGTCTGTGTCTCCATAAATCTCAGTCCTGAACTAGGTCTATATCTCTACAGACCTGTGTCCCCTCCTACAGTAGGTCTAATGAATATTTCCACAAGTATGCATGTAGCTGTGCACCTAATGTAAAAAAATACAAACACAATTTTCAGATTTCAACTCATAGTGGAGCTCAGCTTGAAACAATGGATTTTTTAGACAGCTTGTAGTTTACCATGACCCCTGCTTGAACTTTAAACCACACATAAAACAAATGACTATCAAGATGCACACAAAAATAGGTCAACATAATAGGATAAATACATTGTTAATGTCAAAATACAGAATACGCATTGCATCTCATAATCTCTTGCCTTTAATTGAATATGGATCTGTTACCATAGATGCAGCACCAAAAGTCATTCTGGACAAGAAAAAAGGGCCTTTATAACAAGATTGCTAAATGTGCCCTATCGGAAAGGAACAGAACTCACTATTTTATTAATCTCAATAAACTAAATTAGCTTTTCTTTGAGTGGAAGGCTCAGCTGATTTTGACTAATTGTGTTGTTAAAATTCAACACAGAAAGCATCTATTATGCTTATTTTAATTACTGAATCCTGCACCATACAGTTTCAATTCACAGTCTGTTGGGCAAAGTTGCCTATCAATCCCACCCATGCATACCAATATGGAACAATGATCTTTTACTTTCTGTGGAGCCTCTCAGTGGAGTACCATCGCTTTCTCTTTTTGAACTGTATCATCTGCTGAAATGTTTACTACTTCACTGAAGAATTATCATTTTAAATAGAATATTTGTACTTTTTAGTGAAGATTATGTAATATATGGATACATCAAAAAAATATGTTACAAAGGCATACAAAAAATCTTGGTAATATTTATTTATTTATTTCAATCTAGGATTACAATACCTTTGAGCCGAGGCTCTTTTACAAAGGTTCCACGTCAGCGTGTGCAACAGTCATCATTTTTAGTTACAAACATAACGTCACTAACTTACAGACATGTAATAACCAGTACAAAGACTTGAGCTAAGAGCAAGACAAAGGGAGGAGGGGGTCGATGGGGAGAAGTGAGGTAGGAGATTGAGGGGGTAGGAGGTGCAGGGGTAAGGGGAGTGCAGGAGGTGTGTGGGGCAGGGGCAGGAGTGGAGATACGGGGGGGAGGTGGGCGAGGGTGGGAGACAGTGCAGCCAAGGGGCTTTGCCGAGGGAATATGCCAGGTAAGGTGTTAGGGGTGCAAAGACTGATTGTAAGTGCTGGGTGCTGGGGCATGTGCAGTTGGAATGCAGGAAATGTTAAGATGGGCAATCGCAGGATACAAGCAGTGAGAGGCGCAGCTTGGACTTGAAAAGGCCGAGTGTTGGAGTGGTCACTATGTCACTGCCAAGAGAGCTGAGCCAGTTGGATGCTCGATAGGCAAATGATCTTTGTCCTGGGTCGTATGACATCGTGGATATGTAGTAGATGGAATTGATCTCCTTGTAAGGACATTCCTATGTCTAGCTTAAGGAGGGCACAGACACCAGGTGGGGCAAGTCTCATTATGATTTTCTTGGCCGTGATGCAGGTTTGGTATTTTATGCATTTGTCCAGTTGAAGCCATCCAGATTGGGAATAAAGGTCACAAGTGTGGGTATGGCGATGTGAGCCAGTGATGAGATGACAGACCTTATTCAGGGAGGTCGCGATACGTTTGAGAGCAGTGGTAGTTGCAGACCCATATATGATAAGACCATAGTCTATGATGCTGACAATGGAGCTTTGGACGGCCACTGACAGTGCTTCTGGGGTTAGGTGTTTCCTGTGCCAGAATAATATGCCTAACCTCGCATTGGCAAACTTTGCCACATTGCTAATATGGACAGCGTATGAGAGGTGGGGATCAAGGGTGATGCCAAGGTACTTGAACGATTGTGTTTGCTCTAGGATGGCTCCTTGTTCAGTTGCAATGGAGAGGTGGAGTTGTTTGTTTTTGTTGTGGGGGCTGCAAAAGACCATAGACTTGTTTTTTTTCTGATTGAGAAGCAGTTTATGATTTAGGAACCAGGATTCGATGGAGGAGGAGAAGGCCCGCTGAAGTTTATTTTGTAATTGGTTTGGATCAGGATCTGAGGTGAGGATCACAGCATCGTCGGCGTAGAGAATTATTTGTTCTGGGCAGCTATCTGGTAGTGAGTTTAAGAATAGGCTGAAGAGGAGGGGTCCCAGAATGGAGCCCTGGGAGACTCCTGAGCGGACCGGTCTAGGGTCCGAGAGTGTATCAGCGATTCTTACTGTTTGGGACCGTTCTTCAAGGTAGCTCTTAAACCAGCCAATGGTGTCGGTTGACAGCCCAGTGTTCTGAAGCTGGACAAGTAGGAGGCGGTGATTGACGGTGTCGAAGGCTTTAGTTAAGTCAATGTAGATTGAGCCTAGTAGTTCACCGGAATCAAGTGCGTTGTGGATTGCGCCGGTGAATTCAAGTAGGGCTGTGGAGGTGCTGTGACTTTTACGGAACCCGTGTTGTTGCTTGCACAGGATGTTGTACATATCCAGGTATTCTGTGAGCTGGTCCAAGATGTTGCATTCTAATGCCTTGGAGAGTGGGGGTAGTAGGGAGATAGGTCTGTACTCAGGGTCACACAGTATGCAAGTGGGGGCTGTGGGATTCAAACCCATGTCTCCAGATTTGCAGCTCAGAGCCTTAAACATATCACTGTTCAAAAGTGATAATACCATCGTTCTGCCTCCATAATACTATCGTTCAGAGCCCATCATACTATCGTTCGGAGTTCTGAATGATAGTATTATCACAGGAAGATAGTGATTTTCTTTGTGCTATCTGATCACATTAGAGCTGCTTACAATGGTGCCCAGTGCTGTCACTCAGGACACAACCTGTCAATCAAAAGTGTGCTTTATCATTGGCTGCTTTTTGTCTCTGGGCAGGCAGAACAGTTTCAAAAACATGGTGGCTATGTCTCGCTTAGTGATAGAAAATCATAGCCTTGCACTCGTTTGTTTTTCTAATTATTTTTATGTTATATTAAAGGATTATCTGTTTGATCCTGCCTACACTGAGCACCTCTCCAAACCAACCAGGTAGGACTCATTATCACAGCGAATGAATGGAGGCACTGTGACCCTGAGAGAGAGAGAGAGAGAGAGAGAGAGAGAGAGTTTTTTTTTTATTTCAATTGTTTAACCAGGAGTGGCACACTAAACTGAAAGCTTGTTTACAGGTGCAACCTGGGAGCACAGGGATGTTAAGTGACTTGCTCAGGGTCACACAGTATGCAAGTGGGGGCTGTGGGATTCAAACCCAGTTCTCCAGATTTGCAGCTCAGAGCCTTAAACCACTGCGCTATACTGCCTCCCAGTATAAAACCGATTAAAGCCTGGGTTAAAGTGAGTGAGTGTTCCATGAAGCTGTCAGACGGCCATTTTCCGAGTCCCCTTATAAATTTTACTCTTTTTTCTGGATCCATATATTACAAAAATTAACAGGGGACTGGGTATTACTAGGGTGTAATCCCATCTCGAGGTTCTGGGGCATGGGAACCTCTCAAGCTTCGCTCTCAGTATTACACCCTTGTAATACACAGTCCCCTATCTATTATTCTATTTGTAATCCATGTTTTCCTGTTTGTCTTCATTTATTGTACTATTTGGAAACAGGGTTTCACCTGAAAAGGTGCTTTGATACCTGTATACCTACTTGGATATCAAAATAAACTAAACTAATGTGTCACTGTCTACTCTTATGTCAGTGTCTCTGCAGATCTTTTTCTTCTTGTGGGTCTATATGTCCACAGATCACTATCTCCTTCTTGGCCTGTGCCTCTATAGGTCACTGTGTCCTTCAATATTTATGTCTCCACTGATCTTTATCTCCTCCTACTGCAGGCCTACATCTCCACAGATCTACATTTCTTCAAATCTTTGCCTTCTGCTAAGTCTATGTCTTCACAGATCACTGTCTCTTCCTAGGTCAATGTCTCCACAGATCCCTGTCTCTTCCTAGGTCTGTGTCTCCACAGATCTCTGTCTCTTCTGAGGTCTTTGTCTTCACAGATCCATGTCTTGTCCTAGGTCTATGTCTCTATAGATTACTGTCTCTTCTTACAGGGAGTCTGTATAGCCACAGATCACTGTCTTTTCATAGGTCTATGTCTCCACTAATCACTGTCTATTACTAGATATATGTCTCCACAAATTTCCATCTCCTCCTACGTCACCGTCCCCACATATATGTGTGTCCTGCTAGGTCTATGACTCCATAGATCATTGTCTACTTCTAGGTCTATGACTCCACAGATCACTGTTTGCTTCTAGGTCTATGACTAAGATCTACATCTCCTCCTATTTTAGGTCTACATCCCTACAGATCTTATTATTCTCCTAGGTCTACATCTCTACAGATAACTGCCTTCTGCCAGGTCTGTGTCTCCATGAATCACTGTCTCTTCTTAAGTCTGTATCTCCACAGATCACTGTCACTTCCTTGGTCTGTGTGTCTCCACAGATCACTGTCTCTTTCTAGTTCTGTGTCTCCACAGTTTTCTGTCTTCTTCTAGGTTAACATCTCCACAGAGCTTTGTCTCCAGCTAGGCCTGTTTCTTCACACATCTTTATCTCATCCTAGGCCTATGTCTCCACAGATCACTGTCTCCTGCCAGGTCCATGCCTCCACAGATCTCTGTCTTCTCCTAGGCCTATGCCTTAGATCTCGGCCTCCTCCTAATTCTACATCTCTACAGATCTCTAACTTTACTACCTCTGTTTCTGCACAGATCACTGTCTCCACGGTCTTTGCTTGCTCAGATCACTGTCTCCTTGGTCTATGTCTCCTAAAAAAAAAGAGCTCAGCCCTCTTGATCCCAAAAAGTGATCTTTAGCCAAAACACTAATGTAAGCCAATATTTAACATGCATTATTTCAGAATAAATGTATTTGAGGATAGCAAACACCTCCTATTGTTTGCAAGCCTCATTTCCTGAGATGGGTGAAATCTGCAAACTATGCTTTGTGTAATCTTTGTGATGAAGTACAAAGAAAAATCACAAAATTTTGCTCTTCTAAAATGATGAAATCTGCATGGAAAAACAAGCAAACTTTGCCCTTGGTGAAGGACCAGCTTCACTTCATCAGTACTTGGTTGGTAAAGAGGGCTACATGAAGCACAGTAGTATCAGCCTCCCTCCCTCCCCCAATGGTCCCAGTAAATATAAATATATTCAGTAATACCCCCGTACCTCCAACGCACTGAGCTTCTTAAATCTCCCTTCCTCCCCATTCCAGAAGTACTCACTAAATTAATCCTCCCTCCGTCCCCAGACCCTATTGGTTTCCCAACTCTCACCCTCCCCTGCACTGTCCTGATAATAATAACCCCTTTACACCCATTCCAAGTAGCACACCAACTCCCCTTGCCCCCAGAGTGAACTGACATAGTTAAAAAAATTACTAAATCTACTGACATAGGATCGAGTATTCCTGGAACATCCTATCTTTTATTTAAAAAAAAAAAAAAAAAGTCTGTTGCAACAGCATATCCTTATCTTCTGTCTATATTTTTCCCCCATCTGACAGGCAGGCCACCTGTCAGATGGTTCTCTTGTTCTTTACTGTTTCTCCCTTTCTGGGCTCTTCCAGGAATCCCCCATTATAAACCTTCCCCGAAGCAATTTACGTTCCTGCATGAACGTGCGCACATTCACCTGCACGATCATGTGATCATGCGAACGTGCTCACATTGCTTTGTGAATGTGCGCACTAGAGCGAGCGAGTCACACTCGCTAAGAAAAAGCTGAAGAATCAGGGTAAAAGCCAGGAATTCAGCTTTCTAGACTGCCTCTTAAGGTTTTACTGTGTGTTAGTAGCACAGGTTAGGCAGGGTTTTTAAAATAATGAGACGTCTCTCATTGTAACTTGGGGCAATCAAGCAGGCTGCTGTTTAAACATGACTGAGGAAAGTGTTACTGTTTGCTAGATGAGGATGCAGCAGAAATACAGAACAATTTGTTTAAACAAATGTTATATCAGGACAGGTTTAACTTAAACTGCTGTTTATGTTATAGGCCGCTTTAGACATTTTATTTTAATCCTGCTGTATATTAGACTGTGAACCAAACAGTATGTCTACATTTAAAACACTTGGAGAAGGAAATGTATTAATGATTAAGTCTAGTGGGAAATCTTAAAATAAAGCACCTGTTGGGTTTTTAGTATTTTTTTTAGGTATTTCCTGGAGGTTGAAGTTTGAGGAGTGGCCCTGTTGCTGCCTGACCCTCTCCTGTGCCAGCCTTCTATAGGGCCGGCTGGCCTCTGTGTTTCCATCTATAGTGGGTTGAAGACATGAGGAAGGAGCCAAGACAGCAGGGATCAACCCCTCAACAAACATATTTTGCTATAGAATGATTTAAATATGGTTCTAGTACTGAAAAATGAAAGATGTTAAGCTACAACTGAATATAGGATACTTGATAGTAAATAATAAAATGTATTTAACAAAATAAAGGTGAACTTTTCAAAAGGGGGGTGGAGCTTAATAACACCACCTGACTCATCCATATATATATATATAGAGGGCTCAGTTGAGCTTTGGGTGTGGAGGTGTAGGGAGCAGATCTTATAGCTCAGCAGATGGTCTGACTCCTCCTCGGACCCTAGCTCCTCCTAGTGGTCGAATGTTGCAATTCTGTTTGTTATTGCATATTTCAGTTATCTCACTTTATTTTTGGTCGCTGTACAGTTCGCTTCTTTATTTTAATTGAGTTCTTTTTGCTGAATAAAAGCTAATCTGAGTTCCTTATATGGGTGCCTGCCTCCGTCTATTTCCACACCTTTTACATGGTCCACAGATGGGGACTGGAGCTGCCCTCTTCACAACATCTCAGCTAGATGCTGTCTGAATGAAGGAGAGTGAGAGTGCCATCATCACCAGGTGATGGGAATGTTTTCCTGCAGGAAGTCGCAGACTTCATTGTCGACCTGACATTGGGATTTCCCAGATGGTTGGTTCTGGGGGATTTCAATGCCTGGGTCGACGATGAACTCTCACAGTTTGGTCAAGACTTCCGCCAGTTAATGATTTAACGGGGCTTCACACAAATTATTTCCTCCTCGACCCATATTGATGGTCATTCATTGGATTTGGTGTTCCTACTGGGGATGGAGATATCCGATTTTGTGGTGGAACCAGTCAGGTGGTCTGATCATCACTCCATTGGGTTCAGTTTTGGGGCCACCCCTAGTAGGCCAGCCCCTATGGAGAGGGTTCGGTACTGCCTTTTGAGGGGTGTTTCCCCAGATGGCCTGATGGCGGTGCTGGACCTATCGGGTTTATCAAGTGACTGCATGGACCCAGGGGGCTTGGTTCTGGCCTATAATAAGGCGGTAGCAGGGGCCCTGGATTCCATTGCTCCGGTTCGTGTTCATCCCCTCACTCTTCGCCCTAGGTCTCCTTGGTTTGATGAGACTCTAAGGGAGTTGAGGAGAGTTGGATGAAGATTAGAGAGGCCCTGGTGGAAATCAGGCCTGGATTGTGACAAACTTAGTTTGATGGACCATTACATGGTCTATCAATCAGCAATCTCTCGTAAGGAGGCAGAATTCCTGTCCAGAGAGATTACTGCTGCACAGAATAGACCAGCTCAGCTTTTCCGGACTATGGACAAATTGTGCAACCCAATCTGTCTTCTGCCCAGAAGAGCCTTTTCTCATGAATGGTGTGAGGAGTTTGCTCAATTCTTTTCAGATAAGGTTGTCACAATCAGGTGGGATATCCACTTGACCCTCCCTACTGGGAGTTGTGATGGTCAGCAGGAGATGTCGGACACCCGGTTTGTGTGGTCTGACTTCAGCCTTCCCACAATCAATGACATTGTGATGGTCATCCAACTATTCGTCCGACCAACTGTGGTTTCGACCTGGGTCCTACATGTCTCCTAGTGGGCTGTGTAGATAAAATTGGTCTGGTCATGGCTGAGATAGTCTGGAGGTCTTTGGAGAGGGTTTTTTTTCCAAATCCTTTGAAGGAGGCTGTGGTTCAGCCCCTTCTTAAGAAGTCCTCCTTGGACCCGGACTGTTTGGCTAACTACAGGCCTGTCTCTAACCTGCCATTTGTGAGAAAGGTTATTGAGAAGGTGGTCGCATCGCAGTTGGATGATCATCTGACCAGCCACAATGTCTATGATTCTCTCCAGTCCAGATTTAGGAAGAGACATAGTACCGAGACAGCCCTTGTCCGGGTACTAAATGACCTCCTAATAGCGAGAGATCGAAGGACCTGTTCCATCTTGGTCCTTCTTGATCTCTCTGCAGCATTTGACACCATGGACCATGGTGTGCTACTGGAGCCCCTGCGGTTTATCTGTGGGCTGTCTGGTACAGTCCTCAGTTGGTTTTGATCTTTCCTCGAGGGTAGGACTCAGAGGGTGGTGTCTGGGATTTTTCCTCGGCATCATTCCCCCTATCCTGCGGGGTGCCGCAGGGCTTCATTTTGTCACCCATGTTGTTTGCGGTGTACATGCTGCCTTTGGGAGCGATCATTAGGTGGTACGGTTTGAGTTTTCACTGCTATGCAGATGATACTCAACTGTACATGTCCTTTGTGCCCGGCCAAGATGCTGCCTTTTCGGTCTTTAACAACTGTCTGGCCGAAATCCAGGACTGGATAAATGTGAGTTGGCAGCAGTTGAATCCAGAACAAAACTGAGGTGTTGGTTGTGGACCCAGGTCACCGGGAGGTGAGTTTGTTGGCAGGATCTCCCTCGGGCTTATGGCTTGGGGGTGTTCAGCTAACTACCTCAGACAGGGTGCGGAACCTGGGCATTGTGTTTGATGACTGTTTGACACTTAAATCCCAGGTGTCGGAAGTTATCAAAACCTCTTTTTACCACCTGAGGAACATTGCCTGGGTGACGCACTTGGTTCCTTCTGACGATCTTCCTACTTTGGTCCATGCCTTGATTACCTCCTGTCTTGACTACTGCAATGCCCTTTATCTTGGGCTACCGGGGGTTGATATTTGCCGCTTGCAGCTAGTGCAGAATGTGGCAGCCAGGCTATTGACTGATTCCTCTAGGTCCAGTCATATAACGCCTGTGCTCTGTGGACTGCACTGGCTGTGTTTATGCTGGTGAGTCACCTTCAAGGTCGGTTTGCTGACCTATAAGGCCCTACACAATCAGGGACCTGGCTACCTGAAAGATCTCCTTAGTCCCTACTGTCCCTCCCGCTCTCTCCGATCCACTGACGAGAGATTGCTAGAGATTCCCAGGGTTCATTTGAAGACCTCTGTGGCTAGATCTTTTAGTTTTATGGCCCCGACCCTGTGGAACTCTCTACCTCGTCAGATACGAGATTGCCCGACTGTCCAAACTTTTAAGGGGGCATGAAAAACTTATCTTTTTAAATTGCATATAATGATTTTTAAATGTTGTAGGATTGAATTAATTTTAATGTTTTTAGTTATATTGTTTTTATTATGTCATGTACAGGCGCCTTGGTTTTGGAAAGGCTCCTTTTATAAATAAAGTTTGATTTGATTTGATTTGATCGTAGTTGGGGAGATAGGGTACTGTAGCATGACAGAAAGGGAAGGCTTTTTTTTTTCTTTTTTTCTTTTTCAGTGATTTTCTTCCATTTGTCAGTGTGCCCTGTAATTTTATTATGTAAAATGTTGCTGGTGAAGACACTTCACTGCACTTTGCAAAGCTTTGGGGCAATGTGTTAAATTTGATGGAATTTGACTGACCATTGTGAAGTGCCAAGTTTGATACTTCATCACATCTTTTTACTTCCCAACCTTTTGGGTTGGTGCTGTACAGTGATTATGCCCTGACAACACCAGTTCAAGGTGAAGGACACTATTTCTGTTTGTGTTACTCTACAACATCCCTACTTATTTCCTGGCACACACTCCTGTCAGTATCAACCCCTGGTCGGAAGGGAGGCCTGTAGCAGAAGCCTAACAGCAGCTTCACTGCCTTCATTAATCAAAACCCATTGGAATTCTGTCATCTCATGACCATCCCCTCTCTTACTTCTGTTGCACCCCTTACCTAAACAGCTGCCCACCGTTTGCCTTTCTTGCCCTTCCAGAATAAGATCTTCCCCAGTAGTGGTTATATAGTATATGGCTTAGTGGTTGGGGTGTGAAAATTATTTCTTTACGTCTTCCTTTATTAAAAGCTGAAGTTTGCAGGACAGTTTCAGTGAGAAACTCGTCTTCTTTATAGGTTATATGGTTCACAGGCATTTGCTAATAAAGCTGTAAGCTATACATAAAGCATAAAATATTACAAGAGTACAATTTAAAAAAGTCACACAGAACAATAACAGACTGAGCTCAAGGAATCCTTTTTCAGTGCTGTTTTAAACATTGATAAACCGGTGCTGTTTCTGAGTCGGGGTTCCAGAACATTCCAATAAAGGGAGCGCAACAGGAGAAACAAGCTTTCCCAAAGGAAGCTGAAAATCTCAGCAGTTGAAGAGTAGTGTTATTTGCAGAATACAGTATCTCTCAAGGGATAATGGTTTACAGAACCATGCAGCAGCTCCGACCAATATGGGGCAGTGAGGGAATTCTCTGATCTTATTTATTACACACAAGATCCTTTAGGCAGAGTCTGTTTTCAAGGGTTCTAGGGTTATATACAACAAAAAAGGATAGTTACAGTTATAGTACATATTTACAGCATTCAGTGATGAGTTAAGGACAAGGAATATTTCACATATTTACAGTAACTGTGATGGCAAGACACTGCAGAGTAACACAGCATGATAGACATAGTAAATAACAGCTGAGTAAGCAACAAGTTGCATGGGATGCAGATTGAAATAGGAACAAGGATTGTGCATTTTACAGCCATGATTAGACAGTGCAGGCATTCCAGAAGAGAATAGAGCCCTGTCCACACTGCACTGAAAATCTGTAACGTTTTGAAAGCGTTACAGACTGAAAACGTTACAGTGCATCCATATTACCACTGAAAACATTTTGAAAAAGTTACAGGATTTTACTGGTGTAGTGTGGACAGGGCCAAACAGAGTTTTGAAACCGTTATAGAAACCGTTGTTGAAACCACCTCACAACAGGTTTCCGTAATGGTTATGAAAACACCTTCTGTAACATTACCAGTGTAAACGCAAATGGTTACGGTAACGGTTTGGACCCTCTGTAATGTTACAGAAGGATTTTTCTGGTGTAGTGTGGACAGGGCCTTATATCTACATTTTGGAGAGTATTTTCTAGTAGTGGTTAGGGGGCTGTCGAGTAATATAGCAAGGCTTAGCATTTTAAGATCACAGTACACTGATTCAAGTCCCTTTAAGGCCCTGTCCACACTGCACTGCTCAGACCCCATAACGGATAGAAACCATTACAACCGGGGAGTGGGGCAGTGTGTCCACACTGCCGCAGTGTCCATTACGGGACCAGCACTGCCGGTCCACACTTCAGGAGCCAGGCGACCGTTACCGTGGCAGCCGATCCCATAGTGCAGCTCACGCTGCACTAGGGGACTGGTGCCATGCGTCCACACTACACCTGGTAACGTTACTGAGGCGTAACCAGTTTCATAACCGTTGTTGAAACCACCACATATATGGTTTCCACAATGGTTATGAAAACGCCTTCTGTAACATTACAGGTGTAAACACAAACCGTTGCGGTAATGGTTTGGGCACTCTGTAACATTACAGAGGGGTAGTGTGGACAGGGCCTTAGATGTGAACTCGGATATTCAAGTATGACATAGCCACCATCAGCACTTACTGACTACATGATCATGAGCAAATTACTGAACCTCCTTTTGATTCACATCTCTGCCTCTCTAATCTGTCTCTGTGCCATTTGAATCTTCTTGTGTACCTAATGGCAACAACCTTAGAAATGAATGGGTGTTGTTGAGTCCAATAGGGCTTCCATTCTTTTCTTGTGAGTTTGAAATCATGAATCATTGGAGAACTCTGGTTCAGGTGCGGTGTAGGCATCCAACCCTGAATGCCTGTGGCAGCATCCTTTGCATCTGTTTACATGGCATCACCCTCTGCAGTATGCCTCCTTCACTGTTTACCCTTTGTTTGATATCGATTGATGATAACAGATTTTCACAAGTTTACTGAGTGATGTTCAATCGTTCTTCTGCAGTGGAGCCAGCAGGAATGCAGCACAGTAACTTGCAGTACATGACATGTCACAATACACTGCATGACTAAGGGCTTAATTGTCACTGAATTACATTGTCCCCTATAGTATACTGCAGCATTTTTGCAGCAATACTGCAGGGTACTATGTTGCATCCTGGCTGGCACCGCTGTAATTGTTATTAAATCTGAATTAACTGAATTGCCGTTGCTCAACAGTATTTAGGTTCCCTGTTAAAAAAATTTTGTCCAAGCTCATGGAAGCTAAAATTGTGCTCACTTCACAAAAGTCTTAGCCATTCATTGGAAGGCAGTGTGACCTAGACGTTAGCATCCCAAGATGAAACCTAGAGACCCAGCTGACCTGGGATTGATGCCCCAATCACTGCTTACATACTGTGTGACCCTGAGAATACACCTGGAAACAAGCATTAGTTCAGTGTGCTTGTAATGGCCAATAAAATAAATCTAAGAATCCTGAAAAACAAAATCTAAAACAGTGAGCTCTCTTATGGTGCTCTGCTTATCATGGCCTGCACATGGCACTGATCGCATTTCAAAGAATACAACATGAAGATCTTGCTCCTCATTGAGCCACTGGGTGCCTTACATTTTTTGCTGCAGGACACCAATCTGCTTTTTCACATGTTGTCTGTCCTGATAAGAATAATGACAGCCAGCCCTTCCCGCAGCCCTGTTACACAGAAACATAGAATGTGTCGGCAGAAAAGGACATACAGGCCCATCTAGTCTGCCCCATTTTCCCTGCCTAACACTACATCCTGGACTCTGTTTGGTCTCAGGTGTCCATCCCGACTCCCTCACCTTTATTTATTATATCCATTTGCTTACCCCAAGTAAGTTTGAAGTTCTGCACTGTCTTCACCAGTGTCACCTCTTCTAGCAGGTTATTCCTGGTGTCCACCACCTTTTCTGTGAAGAAGAATTTCCTTATGTCCTTGTTACCCCCCCCCCCCGTGCTCTGGTGTTCCTCCTCCTGTGAAAGAGATTCCCCTTCTCCACCTTGTTCACCCCCATGAGGTACTTATAGGTCTCAATCATGTCCCCTCTTGCTGTCCTCTCCTCCAGGAAGTACTTGTTGAGCTCCCATATCTGTCCTCACATGGTTTCTCATGCAGCTACCACACTATTTCAGTTGCCCTCCTCTAGACCACTTCCACTTAGTCAATGTCCTTGCAGAAGTGTGGCCTCCAGAACTGAAAGCAGTACTCCTGGCAGAGTCTCCAAAATGAGTGATACAGAGACAACACAAATATCACTTCTGCTAGAGGTTCCCTTCCCTACACACCCCAGTCTCTGGCTTGCCTTGCCTACTTCCCTGTCACACTGCCCTGCCATCTTGAGATCATCAGATATGATCAGCTCAAGGTCCTTGTGTGTATCCTTTTCAAACATGTCTCAACACAAGATGTGAGATACACCATCCTAACTCCTGGCAGGTAATATACCAGGGAGTGCACTGGCTTTTGATTACACAGCCTCCTGTTTGTTTTTGTGGTAACTGGGAAAGGCCCGCTAGCCACAAATGCCTGTTTTCAAGGGCGACCTGGGAGCACTGGGGAGGTTAAGTGACTTATTCAGAGTCACACAGTATGCAAGTGAGGTTGTAGGAATTAAACTCACATCTGCTGGATGTACCAAGCTCATTTGCCGCTCATTACTCTAACCTTCAGGCAACAGTATACTGCCAGCCCAGTTTTAAATCCATAAAATGAAGTCCCCTTCCAATGCTACCTACCACTCAACTGCACAAGTTCCTGGCCAGCCAGTATAGTGTCTGTGAATCCCAGTTCTTGAGAGCCTTGTCACCACAACCAGTTACCCCTGACGTCCACTGCCAGATTCCACCTGTGATGCAAGCCTGTTGTGGCGGGTGGGTGGGTGACATAGGAATCCCTTTTGTTGGTTGGCCATGCTTCTGCCCATCTTTCTTTCAACGGTGACTCACTTTCTACTCCCTCTAGCCTTGCTTTGCCTGTTTGTCTTCCACTATATGTTTGTGCTGTAGCGTGTACCCCTACTCAATCAGGCTATGAGAAACATATCTCCACTCTGCCGATGTCCTGCATAGTTTCTTTTTTTCAATCAGTATTTTCTCCCTCTCAAATCTGCCTGACAGCATCCCCCAGCCCCATAACTGACAGTCTCGCAGACTTACTGGTTAACCACAACTTGCTTAGAACCATGTTGGGTGGGCAGTGCACCATGTCAGTCATTTGAGTGCTGCCTAAGGGCTGTTCAGCTTCTTTTTCCTTCATTTTCTCCCTCTGGACTGAAGTGTCAGGGTGTGTGCATTAGCACGTCACACTCCAGCCCTATCCCTCTGCATGCAGTCCCTCTGCACTACTATTCAGCCTCCCCCAGGTGGCAGTCTCTGCAGCGGGAACTGATGTCCCCCTCCTTGAGGAAGGAGAGCTGCCATCAGGTGCTCAATCATCCTTCACCCTGGCGGCCCAACAAGTGACCCTCATTTGTTCCCAAATCTGGGTCGCTAGTGTGGGGGCAGAAACACAACCACTCCACTGGACTGGTTATGTCCTGCACTATTTCTAAGTGTCCTTAACTATTATGTTTAAAGTCAGTGGATAAAACAGCTATTATATTTAAGAAAGGCCTCTTTAGAAAAGACGAGATGATCAGATGGAGTTCAACTGGAAAATGGAAGACAAAATGATTAAGGGACTAGCACAATGAAAGGCTGGATGGAGATTTAATGGAGACTGCAGTTAAACATGTCATTCTACAACAATAAAGTGGAAAGAATACCATGCCCAGTGCTTGAGGCGTTAGTGTATTTTGCTACCAAGTGGCACACACAGATTTATGCTGCAATCCTGAATCCCAATCCCAGTAGCCATGAAAACATTTGGAAGGCAGAGCTCTCTGATTCCAGTGGATGGGTTTTGGTAATACCACAGCCCAGTTGCCTGCTTCAGTGGCGTATAAATAGTAATACATGTTCTGGAAGGGTGACCACATGAAGGTGTGACGTGGTGGAAAGCGACGACAAATGGGTCATTAGAGAGAAAGAAAATGTGAAAAAACATGGCCAGATGTTAGACGACGAAGTTCACATCTAACTACCCATGTTCTTGTAACATAAGGGTCCTAAGGAACAACGGCTCTATATGCTATGCACACACGTGCTGATTCAAAGGAAATTCCTACCCACTCTGCAACTACCTCGTCCCAATTCCAAACACATTCTTACCAATTTATATAGCTTCCTTGTCCAGTCTGGTACTGTATTTTAAGGATTCCATGCACACTCTAGTACTAATTTATAAGGATCCACCATACCATTACTAATTTAAACAGATTCTCTATCAATTTTATTACTTTATCATAGGGATTCTATTACTAATTTAGGGGAATTCCCCAAGTACCTACTCAATTCAGTTCAAGTTTATTGCAGGAAAAGCTTCCTTGAGCAGGCTCATTCACACGTAGATCCTGATTACATAAAAACAGGCACATACAGTATACATACATACATACATACATACAGCAATGGTAGGTGCAACACATAAAAGCAATTACAGTGAACTGCAGGTGACTCAACCTGCAGAACAATTGCATGACTGCAATAAAGATAAAAGTGCTATGCACAGACAAATAACAAGGAAATCATGTAATAATCATACAGTACACTAATAAAGTGCATGGTAATAAAATGACAAGATACAGTGCATGGTAACATGATGACTAACTACAGGGTGGAATGGGAAATACAGCGCAAATGAAGACTTAAGCAACAGTCAGCTGGGTGGTCACTAGAAACTGTTTGTGCAGCATACTGAATTAGGGTTGAAGGAGTGGCTGATTCAGAGTGGTGAAAGATCAGAGAGGTGAGAAATGGGAAGAGATGGGTAAAGCATTGGGATGAGCAGAAGTTAGGGAGAACAAAAAGGGGGGGCATGCATACTATGGAGTCATGGGTGGAAAGGTCAAGATGGTAGAAAAGAGAAGAAAAAAGAGTTAAGTGAGTGAGTGTTTGCGGGTGAGGTGGGAGTGAAACACAGGGGTGAGGTGGGAGTAGAGCACAGGGACATCCATAAAAGGAACAGAGAGGGTGGAGCAGAAGTGGGGGGGGGAGGGGACAGCAACAGACAACAGGGAATGGGGAAAAAGTTTGGAAGGAGGGGCCGTAGGAGCTAATACTCTATTACTACATTATAGGTATTCACTCCCTACACACTCTATCACTAATTTATGGGGTGTTCTACCTACTCTATCAATAATTCATACAGATTTCCTACCCGCTGTTTTATTCTTTTTCCAATTGTTTAACTAGGTGAGACACACTAAGCTGAAAGCTTGTTTACAGGTGCAACCTGGGAGCACAGGGAAGTTAAGTGACTTGCTCAGGGTCACATAGTATGCAAGTGGGGGCTGTGGGATTCAAACCCAGGTATTAATTGTTAATTTATAGGGGACAGAAACAGAGAAATGGAGAAGGTGTTGGCAGATAAGGGCCACTTGGCCCACCTAGTCTGCCCTAGTTACTCTATCCACTTCCTGTCTACTATCTGCTCTATCATCTTGACCTAATCTGTCACTGCCCCCATTTTACTTCTACAATCCAACTGTTGCTATCCCATGCTTTCTTGAATCCTATAATTGTTTCCAACCCCACTACCTCAGCAGTAAGTCTGTTCCACTGGTCCATGACTCTTTCCGTGAATTTTTTTCTCACATTTCCTCTGAACCTCCCCCTTCTAATTTCATTGCGTACCTCCTCGTTCTCGAGCATCTTTTCCTTTGAAAATGCTACCTTCCTGTACCTTGCTTTTCCCTGTGATGTTTTTGCATGTTTCTATCATATCCCCCTCCTCCTCCTATCCTCCAGACAGTGAGTACTTGTTCAATTTCTTAAGCCTTTCCTCATAGGTTTTCTGATGCATGCCCTGCACCATTTTGGTTGCCCTCCTTTGAACTGCCTCCACTCTAAATATGTTCTTTTGAAGATAGGGCCTCCAGAACTGAACACAGTATTCGAGGTGTGATCTCACCAGTGATCCATACAGGGGTATTATCACCTCCCTCTTTCTGTTGGTGATGTCATGCCTATGAATACCAGCATACTGTTAGCCTTATCATACTGTTTTGCAACCTTTAGACCAATTGCAATAATCACCCCAGGTCCCTTTCTTGCTCTGTGACTGTCAGTGTCCCCCTTCCCCCGTTTGTATGTTTCCCTCGAGTTTTTGTGCCCCATATGCATTATTTTGCATTTTTTAGTGTTGAAACCCAGTTGCCAATTTCTTGATCATTCTTCTAGCTTTTTTAGATTGCTCCTCATTCTATCCTCCCTGTGTGTGCACTCTGTTACTGAGTTTCCCTACCCACTCTCTAATACTAATTTGTTGGGATTCCCTACCTACTCCATTACTAATTTATAGGGATCCCCTCCCTACACACTCTATTACTGGTTTATGGGATTTTCTGCCAGCTCCATCTGTAATTCATATACTGTAGATTCCCAGTCCACTCCATTACTAATCCATAGGGATTTCCTACCCACTCTGTTACTAATTCATAGGGATTCCCTACCAACACTATCACTAATTTATAGAGATTCCCTGACCACTCTATTACTAATTTATAGGGATTCACTACCTGCTGTGTGACTTATTTACAGGAATTCCCTACACACACTGTTGCTAATTTATAGGAATTCCCTACCCACTCTTGTACAATTTTATAAGGATTTTCTACTCACGCTATACAAATTACACTCTCTTTCTTTTTTTTTTTTCAATTCAAAGTTTATTAGACATTTTAAAGTACAGAGAAGAGATCCATTTTATACATAAAATACGTGGATTATACAATGTGAAGGCATTGGATCTGTCCTCCCCCGCCCATCATAGACACCCACTTCCCCCCTCCTCCCCAACCAACCCACACAGAGCACAAATCTATACAAAATCAAGTTGAGATTGAGATGCTATCAGTAACTGGCTGGAGGGAGTAAAGGGCTTGTAGGAGACCCCAAATCTTATTGAACTTCTTGAGTCTCTTATATAGACTAGCTAAGGCCTTTTCTGTTCTAAGGTTTGCTACAAGCTCTTGGAGCCATTCGGTGTATGTAATTTCTGTACTAGTTTTCCAATGCCTCAGTACTAATTTTTTAATGGACATTGAAATTAAGGCTATATAGTATTTCCAGTTTAAAACCGGAATAGTGGAGAAGTCCCCTAATAGACAAATTTCTGCTGTAAATAAGTCGGATAAGCCTAAAAGGGGGTCTGTTCTTTGTTTAATAAGAGCCCATAGTGAGGCTACCTTTGGGTATGTCCAGAAGATTTGGAGTAGGTTGCCATCATCCTGAAGGCATCGGGTGCAAGTCGGGGATGTAAGCATTCTAAGTCTGGCCATTTTTTGAGGAGAATAATAAAGATTATGCAAGATTTTGAATTGCATAAATCAAAGTCTGTCTTGCATGATGAATTTGTGACAATTTTGCCATAAGGTAGGCCAGTTAATGTCTTGGTCAGGGGAAAGAGAGGACCAGTAAGGCGTCGGGCCAAAACTGTCTGGGCAGAGCCAGTCAAATAAGATACTATACATTTTGGATACTGCCTGCTAAAGGGCTTAAGTCTCTTTGGAAAGATAGCTTCGAGGGCTGGGGTGGAATGGCTTCAAAGACCTATATTAGCAGATGGCATAGTTAGAACACCTTGAAAATGTTGGATTTTGGGATGTTGGCGTTGTCCAACATTTCTGGAGAGGAAAGCCAAAGCATGTCTTCCTTAACAAAATATGTAAGAGGATAGTATCTCAGTTGGGGAATCCATCTCAACTGAAGAGGTTTACCCTCTATTTTTAGGTTTTATTTCAACTGCTATTAGTTTCGATACCAAACGATGAAAAGCTGTTCTCCTTTGCTGTACCATAGCTGAGAAGTCTTGTGCAATTCGGTTCTTGTTATCTTCCCAACGCACCTCCTGCAATTTTCTTATTTTACATAGAAAATGCTGTGTTTCAAAAAAATTCAAGAAGCGAAAGATCAGGGGATGTGGTGGAGCCCCTCTCGGTGGCTTTGGACAGAGGGCTCAGTGCGCTCTTTTAATGATGTTATTAGGCCGGAATAGAGAGGGGCCGATGATCTTTTCAACCATTTTTTGTATAAACAGCATGGTATCTTTGCCTTCCTCTCCCTCTGGGAGACGTATGAGAACCGTGTTGTTTCGGTGACTGTGGCCCTCTAGGTCTTACACTTTTAGCTCGAAGCAGGTCATTTTCTGTCAGCAAGCCACTAGCTCTGCATCCAGTTTATTGATCCTCTTCTTGAGGGAGCAAATTCTGGTGGAGTTGTCTGAGGTCTTCTGAGAGACGTCTTCTAAAGCTTGGGTAAGAGATCTGAGCGCTGATGTTATGTTGTGCAGGTCTTCCCGAAAGGGTTTAAATTCCTCCAAAAATCGTTGAAGCATTAGCTGTTCTTGATCTATAGTTGTGGGCACAGTACTAGATCCTGAGGCTGAGCCAGAGGCCCACGGTTTCTTCGGGGCCTTTTCTGGTGTTACCGGCGAAGTGTGCCTGGGAGGCATTTTTCTCATCTCGGCGTCCATGGACATTTCTGGTTGTTTTAGTTGAAAACCAGGAATTAGCTGGTAGCCCAGTATAAAAATCAAGTACTTTTCTGAGGTTTTTTAGTTAAAAATTGCAATAATAAGGAGTCGGGTGGATGGAGCGATGTGAGGGAGCTACTAGCCGGTGCACTGCATCACCGGAAGTCCAACTTACACTATCTTTCTAATTTATAGGTATTCTCTTCCCACTCTATTACAAATTTATAGGATTGCCTACCCTCTCTATTACTGATTTATAGGGATTCCCTACCCACTCTGTTACTAATTTATAGGAATTTCCTACCCACTCTTATACCAATTATACTTTCTTTCTAATTTGTAAGGATTCTCTATCCACCCTATTATAAATTTATAGGGATTCCATACCCTCTCTTTTACTAATTTATATGGATTTCCAATGCATTCTATTACTAATTGTTAGGGGTTCCCTACCAACTCTGTGACTAATTTATAGGGATTCCCTGCCCACTCTATTACAAATTTATAGGGATTCCCTACACACTCTACTGTATTACTAATTAATAAGGATTCCCTACTCACTCTATTGCTAATTTATAAGGATTCCCTATCCAGTCTATTACAATTTTATAGGGATTCCCTGCCCACTCTAGGACTAATTTACAGGGGTTCTCTACCCACTCTATTAGTAATTTATAGTAATTTCCTACCTGCTGTTTTGCAAATTTATAGGAAATCCCTGCCCATTCTATTACTAATTCATATGGATTTTCTACCCAGTCTACTAATGTATAGGGATTCCCTATCCACTCTACCACTAATTTATAGGGATTCCCTGCCTACTCTATTACAAATTTATTGAGATTTCCTATGCACTTATAGCACTCTATTACTAAATTTATAGAGACTGGTTGCCCTTTCCTATCCACTTTACAACTCAAAACAGCACCATTTAATACTAATAACAGAAAATACTACTATTCACAAAGTATAATTAGATCATGGAATAGTTTGCTGAATTAAATCATATAAAGCAACACCAAATAAGAGTTCAAAGCAAAAAATAGACAAATACGTACTTGGAGGGCCAGACGCTACATACTTTGATACACGGGAACTACTTATGGTAAAAGTGTAAAGAGATGCCCATGGGTAGACATAACCCAAGGAAGATGTACACTCTGAATGGGCATCAACTCGAAGCAACCAGCATGGAAAGGGACCTCAGAGTAATTGTTACTGAGAATATAAAAGTGGGGAAACATTTTGAAAAATCAGCACGGAAGGCCAGCAGCATCCTCAGCTGTATTGGTAGAGGAATTACAAGTAGGAAACACAAGGTAATTGTCCAACTGTACAGGTCCTTGGTCAGGCTGCACCTTGAGTACTGTGTGCAGTCCTAGAGACCACACCTAAGAAAGGACATAGACCACTTGAAAAGGGTTCAGAGGAGGGCCACCAAGATGGTTCAGGGCCTGCATCAAGAACAGTATGAAAAAAGATTCAGTGAACTAAACTTATACTCATACTGTAGAGCAGAGTAGAAATGGGGAGGGAGGGCATGAAAGAGATGTTCAAATACATAAAGGGAATCAACATAGGCCAGAATGGGAACCTTTTCCAAAAGAACAAAACAATGCATACTAGGGGCCACAATCTGTACCTAGTGGGAGTCAGATTTAGAACCAATGTGAGAAAATAATTTTTCACTGTGAGGGTGGTGGAAACATGGAACAGGTTGCCCCCAGAAGTGGTGGCATCAAAGACAGTACAGGAATTCAAGCTAGCATGGGACAGGCAATGTGGGCACATAAGGGATAATAAAACCAGGTATGGGTAGAAATGTCTTGGGCAGAGTAGATGGATCACATGGTCCCCATCTGCCGTCTACTTCTTATGTTCTTATGGGCCAAGGCCTTGTAAGTTCTTTTCATTCCTAGTATGAATCCTAGTAATGATCCCTTTATTACTAATTTATAGGACCTGACAACACACTCTATTACTAATTTAGAAGGATGTCATACCCACCCTGTCATGAAAATTTATAGGGAGTCCATACACACTCTATTGCTAATTTATAGGGGTTCCCTACCCACAATATAATTAATTTATTGGGATTTCCTACTCACTATATAACTTACTTGTAGGGATTCCCTACCCACTCTATTACTAATTTACAGGAATTGTTGAACCACTATATTACTAATTGTTAGGGGTTCCATACTCATACTATTACTATTTAATAGGGATTCCCTACCCACTCCATCACTAATTTATAGGGATTCTCTAACAACTCATTTCTTAATTTATATAGACTCCCTACTTTATCTATTACTAATGTACAAAGATTCTCTACATACTATTGTACTAATCTGCAGATATTTCCTACCACTTCTATTACTAATTTATTGGGATTCTTTACCCTCTCCATTATGAATTTATAGGAATTCCCTACTTACTTCATTATCATTTTGTAGAGATTCCTTACCCATTCTATTACTAAGTTATAGGAATTCTCTTCCTGCTTCTTTACTTATTTATAAATGTTTCCTTACCCTTTCTATTTCTAATTGATAGAAACATTGAGATATTCTACATGTCTTAGTACTACATTATAGAGATTCTCTGCCTACTCTATTACAGATTTATAGAGCTTCCCTACCCACCCGATTACTAAATTACATGTATTGGGATTAACAACCTACTTTATTACTAATGTTTAGAGATTACCCACATATTTGTGTACTAATTAAGGCATTTCCTATCCACTTTATTACAAATTGATAAGGATTCCCATATCTACTCTTTTACTAATTTATAAGGATTCCCTACTCACTCTAGTATTATTTTTTTTAGAAATCCTTCCCACTCTAGTATTACACTATAAGGATTCTTTCTTTCTCTCTCTCTCTCTCTCTCCCTCTCTCTTTCTCTCTCTCTTTCTTAGGTTTTACCAGGAAACACATACCGAGCTGATATCAGCTTATTTCCAGGTGCGTCCTGTGGAAAGGGAAGAGAGGAAAAGATAACAAATACAAACTACAGAGTATAAAATACATAAAATGGAAATACATACAGTACATCAAAATAAACAAGACAATAGTGAGTAAAGGCTACCTAAACACTGCTTTTACCGCATACACTGTTCCTGAAACCCCCCCCATGAAAGTATAGCACAAAGGGAGAGGTGCTGAATAATAAAAATAGGTACATTAAATCAGGAGTTTAATATATTTCTAGTGATCTTTTTCATTTTGCCACAATCAGGAAGCATTTGAAGAGCACCACATATATTGTAGCATAAGGGTGCTGGAACGTTCAACATGATGAAGTCATCTTAGTGAGGCATCTCATCCCTAATACTGAATCCCTATGGAGACTTACATATTGCATGTAAGATTAGACTATATGTGTACCTTATAGGGAAAGGGGAAATTGTTTAACCAGGAAAGGCACACTAAGCCAGAGCTTGTTTCCAGGTGCAACCTGACCTTGTTATCTTTATCGATATTTAACTTGTATATCACGCTTTAAAGTACAAGTTAAATATTGACAATGATCATAAGATATACATATTGTGCTAATCTTACACACAATATGTAAGGCTACATAGAGATTCAATATAAGGGATGGGATGCCCTGCCAGAACAAGCTAGATCTGCCCACAAGGTTGAGGCCCTTAAGTCCGATTTAAAAACCTTTCTTTTTGCTGAAGCATTTCCTTGAAGTTTTAAATTCTTGTTGATATTTATGGCTTGTCACTGCCTGTTTTATACAAACTGTTTTGAAGTTTTATTGTATTTATCATAAAGTGCACTGAGACTTTGGGAAAGAGCTTTCTAGAAATACTGTTGCTTTGTCCTGTTTTACCCTCTCTAGCACTAATTTATAGGAATTCTGTATCCACCATATAACTAATTTAGAGGGATTGATTGTCCACTTCATTACTAACTTATACAGATTCCAGGCCCTCTCTAGTATAAATTTAAGGCATTCTGAAACTCACTATTACTAACATATAGGGATTCCCTTCTCACTGCATTAATCTATTACCAGTTGACACGTATTCCTTCCCTATAGGCATTCCCTTCCTACACACTCGGTTACTAATTTATAGGAATTTACTATTCACTCTTTTACTAGTTTATATGGAGTCCCTGCTCACTCAATTACTAATTTACAGGGATTGTCTACCTACTATATTACTAATTTATAGGGATTCCCTACCTACTCTATTACTAATTTATAGGGATTCCCTACACACTCTATTACTAATTTATAGGGATTCCCTACATACTCTATTACTAATTTATAAGGATTCCCTGCCCACTCTAACTTGTTTATAGGGATTCTCTTCCCACTCTATACCAAATTTATAGAGATTGCCTACACACTCTATTACTCATTTATAGGAATACCCTATTCACTCTATTACTAATTAATAGTGAATCCCTAGCCACTCTATTACACATTTATACGGATTCCCTACAAACTGTATCACTAATTTATAGGGATTCCCTGCCTACCCTATAACTCATTTATAGGGATTCCTTTATCACTCTATTATAAATTTATAGAGATTGCCTACACACTCTCTTACTCATTTATAGGAATACCCTATTCACTCTATTACTAACAGTGATTCTCTGTCCACTATATTACACATTTGTAGGGCTTCCCTACAAACTGTATTATTAATTTATAGGGATCCCTTCCCTTTCCAGTACTAATTCATAGGGATTCCCTTCCCACTCTATTACTAATTTATAGGGATTGACTGCCCACCCTATTACTAACTAATACAGATTCGATACCATCTTCAGTACTAATTTAGAAGGATTTCTTACCCATTCTATTACTAATTTATAGACATTGCCTCCCTACACACTCTAAACTAATTTATGGCAATTCCCTATTCATTCCATTATTAATTTATAGGAATTCTCTACTCACTCTGTTATTAATTTAGAAGGATTCCCTACCCACTAAGTTAGTAATTTATAGGGATGCCCTACCCACTCTATTACTAATTGATAGGAATTTCCTCCAAACTCTATAACTGATTTATAAAGATTTCCTACATGCTATTTTACTTATTTTATAGAGAGTCCCTCCCCACACTATCACTAATTTATAGGGATTCCCTACCCACTCTATTATTAATTAATAGGGATTCCCTACTATTTAAAAAATAATAATATATAGGGATTTTCTATACACTCTATCACAAATTTATTTGGATTCTCTATTCACTTTATTACTAATTTGTAAGGATTCCTTACCTATGCAGATTTTGGAATTGGGTCTTTGTTGGGAACCCTCTGCTATTACCTACCCGGACGTTCATGTTTCTTGGGCTTTAATCAAGTTGATGACCCAGAACCTAATCCCTTTAATTTCCCTGATCAGGGCAGATTTGCAGAGATGGTCAGCTCTTCCTATTTCTCTTTGGGAGAGAGTCAATATTTTTCAAATGAACGTCCTACCTCGGTTACTCTATCCATTGGGCATGCTGGACCTCTATCTCCCTAAAGCTTGGTTCCTTCAACTTCAGAGCCTTCTTTCAGACATTTTGTGGAAAAAACTGGACTTTCCGGAGGGCATACATTAACTGACACTCCCTAAAGGGGAGGTCTTTGCCTTCCTAATTTTTTTTATACTACTATGCACTACATAGCAGCATGATCTTCATATGGAATCAGTCCCCGTATGCTCTATCAGCCCTGCCTTATACCCTCCTCTGGTATCCCTGGAATCCCAGATTTGTCTTAAACATGGTTTGCAATTGTCCAGTTTGCTTTTTGTCCCATCTTCTACACTCCCCCTCAAAACTACATAACACTCCGCTGTTGTGGTCTCTTAAAGCCCTAAAACAGATAAGTTTCTATCTGAAAGTTGATTGGTCCAAGGACCTGTCCAAATCTATTGTAGGCAATTCAAATACTGTATATGTATTGACAATCGTCCCATCCTTCTATACATCTGTCCTCCACTTTGGTATGCCTCCTTGGAGTTCTTCTTTATTAATGGTAAGATAGTCCCTGCTGAAATAATACAACATTTATACTCTATTCCTGTTTACCATTCATTCAAACATTTCCAACTTTCTCAGGCTATTACCAGTTTTTTAGGTGTATCGGATTTTAACACTCAATCTCATCCCCTTCTTTCAGGCCTCTTTTCTCTGGTTGGACAACCGCACCTCATTTCCAAATTTTATTCCTATTTCTAGTCTAAGGATCCTGAAAGTATATAGGGAATTTGTTTTTACTGGCAACAAGATTAAAATCTACAATTGGACCCCAAGGAATGGCAGGTGGTATGGTGGCTATATAAATTTATTAAGCAAGACAGATATCATTTTACACAGTTTCGTATCTTGCATAATATGTACAACACTCAACAAAAGCTATTTAAGATGGAATGTAAGCCTTCAGTGGAGTGTTCCCATTGTGGTTCTAATGTAGGGTCTCAAACATATTCTTTGGTACTGCCATAAAGCTGACCCTTTATGGGTGTCCATCCATGATTTTCTTGACCCCTGTTTTGACCTGGCTCCCTTTTTCTCGCCTCAGGTTTGTCTTGTTGGTAGTTTCCCCACAGGACCTTTTTGGTCCTCACAAGGTATATATGGCCTTAATTTTAGTTACTGCTAAGCTTGTCATTCTTCGCCATTGGATGGATGACACAATACATTCACTCCATGAATGGCAAAAGAGCTTTTACAGGCCCTGGCAGTTGAAAAACACATAGCTTACCGGTAGGACAGACCTGAGATATACAGAGAACGCTGGGAACCTCTCGAGGCCCTGACATCTCGGTAGTTATCAACTAACATTCATACCACCAGCCTGTCAGCACAGCGGTTGGATTTCTGCTTGTGATGCTTGCGACCCGAGTTCAGATGCAAGCTCAGGAGTTGGAGGGCCAGCTGTGGGGAGGAGGATTGAGTGCCTGACTGACTGTTCTCCTCCTCTGGGGGGAGGGTGGGGAAGTGCTCGCTCTGCAATAGGTCCCTAGTGGAGGCTGGGGACCAATGCAGGTGAGGCTTAGCAGTTCCGGGAAGTGTGCTGGATGTGGGCGCATGCGCCCACATGTCATTGCATGCTATACCTACCACCACTACGGGGAACAAATTGATACTGGAATCCAGAAGCGCAGCCCCATAAAGCCAAGCCCAGAGATCCACAACCACCGGGCAGACAACCTGGCACGGTTCAGAGGGGTACTTGGGGTGGCCCTTCCCAGCAGCCCTGCCCCAAGGGGCAATCCGGGGTGAATGCCAGCAGGGGTGATGATGGTCCCAGGAGGTGGGGAGAGGTGAATAGGAGGAAGGCGAGTCCAAAAAAAATGAACCTAACATTCATACCTGTTAGGTATGCCCCTTGTTTCTTTTTTCTTTCTTACATTTTTATCTGCTGTGCTCCAAATGGGAAGGGGGGTTTATGGGGTGTTGAAGGGAGGAGGGGGGTTGTTTGGGTTTTTTTTTACTGTTACTTTTTTTTATGCACTTTTCCCCTTTTTGTGATACTCTGCTTGGAATTTTGTATACTTTGGTCTTATATGGTTCTGGACATTTTGGCAGTGTTGTATGTAGCATTGTTGAAAAAATTTAATAAAGCATATTAACTAGAGGATTCCATACCCACTTTATTACTAATTTATAGAGATTCTCTACCCACTCCATTTCTAATTTATTTTATTCCTTATCCACTCTTTTGTTAACTTTAGGAATTCACTGCCTATCTACTGTATTACTAATTTATACGGATTTCTGACCATAAGGATTCCCTACTCATCATATTACAAGTTATAGAAATTCCATATCCTCTCTACTACAAAATAATACAGATTCACTATCCACTCTAATACAAATTTATAAGGATTCCCAACCCACTGTATGACCAGTTTGTTGTGATTCCCTACCCACTTTATTACCAATTTATAGTGATTTCCTACCCACTCTTATAGTAATTTACAGGGATTATATACCAACTCTGTTACTAATTTATAGGTATTTCCTACCCACTCTATTACCAATTTGTAGGGATTCTCTACTCGCTTTGTTAGTAACCTTCAAGGATTCATTACTCACTCTATTACTGATTTGTAGGAATTCTCTATTCACTGTATTGATAATTTACAGGGATTCCTTGCCCACTTTATTACAAATTTATAGGGATTCTCTACCTACCCTATTACAAATTTATAGGGATTCCCTGCCCACTGTATTACTAATTAACAAGGATTCTCTACCCTATGTTGTGGTGCATAATTTTCAAGATAGGCTTAACAACATTCAAGGCCCTACAGAGCTTGTGGCCAGGCTACTTAAAAGACCTGCTAGTACCCTACCACCCAACTTGCTCATGCTACAATTTCGATGTGGGCCTGCTCTCTGTTCCTATATCTAGGCTGTAGCAATTGGTAGACAGAGCATTTTATGATGTGACACCTACTTTGTGGAATGCCCTGCTAGAACATATTATATCTTCCTGTATGGTAGAAGCCCCTATAGCCAATCTAAAAACTTTTCTTTTTGATGATGTCTTTCCCTGAATTTTTAAATTACTGTTGATATTTATGACTTTTCACTCACTGCCTGTTTTATTCTAACTGTTTTGAAGTTTTATTGTAATTATTGGAAAGTGCCTTGAGTTTTCAGGAAAGGTTAATTTAGAAAAAAATTGCCTACCCTCACTGGGCAATGCAGAAATAAAGTTGTGTTGCCTTGCCTAACCCTCTCTAGTACTAATTTATATGGATTCCCTACCTACCCTATTACTAATTTAAAGGGATTGACTGTCCACTTCATTACTAACTTATACGGATTCCCTACCCTCTCTAGCACAAATTTATGGGTATTCCCGACCCACTCTTTTACTGATATATAGAGATTCCCTACTCCCTGTATTACTTATTTATAGAGATTCAGTTTTCACTTTGTTATTAATTTAGGGATTCCCTACCCACTCTATTACAAATTTATAGGGATTCCTTTCCCACTTTATTTCTAATTTATAGGGATTACCTAATTACTGCTACTAACTTACAATGATTCCCTGTTCACTCTCTTACTAATTTGTGGGGATTCCCTACTCACTCTATTACAAATTTATAGGGATTACCTTCCTACTCTATTACTACTTTATAGGGATTCTCTACCCTTTGTGGTGGCACATAATCTTCGAGATATGCTTCACAATATTCAAGGCCCTTCACTTTTTGGGACCAGATTACTTAAAAGAACTCCTGGTTCCCTACCACCCAACTCACTCACTCTGCTCTTCCAATGCAGGCTTGTGTTCTGTCCCAGTAGCCACATTGTGGCAGTTGGGGGATGGAGAATTTTGTGTTACAGCACCTACTTTGTGTAATGCCCCACCAGAACATGCTAGATTGGCCCACATGGCTTAGGCCCTTAAGTACAATTTGAAAACCTTTCATTTTGCTGAAGCATTTCCCTGAATTTTTTAAATTATTGTCTATATTTATGACTTATCACTTGCTGCCTGTTTTATGCTAACTGTTTTGAAGTTTTATTGTATTTATTATAAAGCGTACAGAGACTTTGGGAAAGAATACTCTAGAAATACAGTCGTCTTGCCCTGTCTTACCCTCTCTTGCACTAATTTATAGGGATTCCCTGTCCACTCTACTACTAATAAATAGGGATTGACTGTCCTCTTCATTACTAATGTATACAGATTCCCTACCCTCTCAAGTACTAATATAAAGGGAAGCACCACTTGTGCTCATCAGGAAATTCCCCGACATCCTCCACAGTGATGGCACAATACTGACACCAGTATTGTGCTGTAACAAAATGAAGATTTTTTTGCAGAGGGCTATGCCCCCACATCCCCTGCATTTATTTCTACTCAACTCCAGATTGGAGTTGTTTCAGGAAGGGGAAAAACACTGGGAGAAGCTGCATCATTGAAAATGGACCATTACAGCGTCTGTCGCTATAATGGTGTTTTCAGGTTTCACTCTCCTGGTGTCACACTAGAGTGGGCCTCTGATATAAAGGGATTCCCTACCCCTCTATTACAAATTTATAGAAGCTGACTGCCCACTTCATTACTAACTTATACGGATTCCCTATCCTCTCTAGTACAAATTTGTAGGCATTCAGACATACTCTGTTACTAACATATAGGGATTCCCTTCTCACTGTATTACTAATTTATGGGAATTCCCTCTCCACGCTATTACCAATTTATAGGTATTCCCTCCCTATAGGTATTGCTGCCATACATACATACTACATTACTAATTTATAGGAATTTACTATTCACTCTATGATTAATTGATATGGAATCCCTACTCACTCCATTACTAATTTATAGGGATTGGCTACCCACTCTATTACTAATTTATAGGGATTTCCTACCGACACTATTACTAATTTATTGGGGTTCCCCTCCCTATATGGTGGTGTATAATCTTCAAGATATGCTGGACAACATTCAAGGTCCTATTCAGTTTTATTACTAATTTACAGAGATTCTTTGCCGACTCTGTTTATTTATTTATTTGTTTGTTTGTTTACTGGGTGGGTACACTGATCCAATGGACTGTTTTCAGGCACAACCCGGACCATAAAGATTGCATACAGAATGTACAATACATTTACATTAATTAAAAAAATGGTACAGGGGATATAACAAACTAGAAATACATGGAATGTTTTGAATACAGTGACATACAGAATAGGTGCAAGAACACATTAGGATACAAGATACACAACTTGAATACAGTATAATACAGTATAAGTAAGGTTCAAGTGCGTGATGTAAGAAGGTACAGTCAGACAGTCTGAGAATATAAGTGCAGGATATAGTGATGGTATGTAACTCATTCATAGGAATTCCTTTCCCACTCTATTACAGACTTTGTAGGGATTACCAACACTCTCTATTATTAATTGATAGGAATATCCTATTCACTCTATTAATAATTAGGAGGGATTCCCTTTCCATTCTATTTCACATTTATAAGGATTCCTTACACACTGTATTACTAATTTATAGGGATTCCCTCTTCTTTCTATTACTAATTCATATGGATTCCACTCCTACTCTATTACTAATTTATAGGGATTGACTGCCCACTCTGTTACTAATACCGATTCACTACGTTCTCCAGTACTAATTATTAAGGATTCCCTACCCACTCTATTACTAATTTATAGATATTGCCTTCCTGCACACTCTAGTTTTAATTTATAGCAATTCCCTATTCATGCTATTATTAAGTTACAGGTATTCCCTACTCACTCTATTACTCATTTAGAGGGATTCACTACCCACTCTGTTACTAATTTATAGGGATTCCCACCCACTGTATTATTAAGTTATAGGAATTTCCTACACACTGTATTACTGATTTAAAGGGATTTTCTACTAACTATTTTACTGATTTACAGAGAGTTCCTACCCATGCTATCACTAATTTATAGGGATTCCCTATCCACTCTATTATGAATTTATAGGAATTCCATATTCACTTTATTACTAATTTGTAAGGACACCATACCCACTTTATTACTAATTTATAAAGATTCTCTACCCACTCTATTTCTGATTTATTTTAATTCCCTAGTCACTCTGATGCTAATTTATAGGAATCCACTACCTGCTCTGTTACTAATTTATAGGGATTCCTGACCATAAAGATTTCCTACTCGATGTATTACAAGTTACAGGGATTCCATATTCTCTCTACTACTAAATAATGCAGATTCACTATCCACTCTAATACAAATTTATAAGGATTCCCTACCCACTCTATTGCCAATTTGTTGTGATTCCCTACACACGTTGTTACTAATTTATAGTGATTTCATACCCACTCATATTAATTTACTGGGATTCCCTACCCACTCTATTATTAACTTATAATGATTCACTGCTCACTCTGTTACTAATTTATAGGAATTACCTATGTACTCTATTACAAATTTACAGGGATTCCCTACTCACTGTATTAAAAATTTATAGGGATTCCTTACCCACTCTATTACTAATTTGCAGGGATTCTCTACCCTACTGTATGTGGTGGTGCATAATCTTCAAGATATGCTTGACAACATTCAAGGCCCTACACAATTTGGGTCAGGCTACTTAAAAGACTTGCTAGTACCCTACAACCCAACTCGTTAACTCTACTATTTTGATGTGTGCCTGCTCACTGTCCATATATCTAGGTTGTAGCAGCTGGAAGACAGAGCATTTCATGATGTGGCACCCAATTTGTGGAATGCCCTGCTAGAACATGTTAGATCTGCCAACACGGTAGAAGCCCCGATATCCAATCTAAAAACTTTTCTTTTTGCTGATCCCTTTCCCTGCATTTTTAAATTACTGTCAATATCTATGACATCACTCGCTGCCTGTTTTATTCTAACTGTTTTGAAGTTTTATGGTATTCATTGGAAGTTTTATGGTATTCATTGTAAAGTGTCCTGAGCTTTCTGAAAAGAGCACTGCATAAATAAAGTTGCATTGCCTTGCTTTACCCTCTCTAGTACTAATTTTTAGGGATTCTTGACCTGCTCTACAGTATTACTAGTTTAAAGGGATTGACTGTCCACTTCATTACTAACTTATACGGATTCCCTACCTTCTCTAGTACAAATTTATGTGTATTCCCGACCCACTCTTTTAGTGATATATAAGGATTCCCTACTCACTGTATTACTAATTTAGAGGAATTCAATATTCACTTTATTACTAAATTAGGAATTATGTACCCACATTACAAATCTATAGGGATTCCCTACCCACTCTATTATTTATAGGAATTCCCTGTTCACTCTATTACTAATTTATAGGGATTCCCTACCTACTACTACTAATTTTCAGAGATTCCCTACTCACTCTCTTACTAATTTGTAAGGATTCCCTACCCATTCTATTACAAATTGATATGGATTACCTTCCTACTCTATTACTACTTTATAGGGATTCTCTACCCTTTGTGGAATAGCATAATCTTCCAGGTAGACTTGACAACATTCAAGGCCTTTCACTTTTTGGGACCAGTCTACTTAAAAGATCTCCTAGTTTTCTACCACCCAACTCATTCACTCTGCTCTTCCAATGCAGGCTTGTACTCTGCCCCTATAGCTATGTTGTGGCATTCAGGGGATGGAGTAGTTTGTGTTGCGGCACTTACTTTGTGTAATGCCCAGCCAGAACATACTAGATCTGCCCCCATGACTGATTACCCTTAAATCTAATCTAAAAGCCTTTCTTTTTGCAGAAGTGTGTCCCTGAATTTTCAAATTATTTTCAATATTTATGACTTATCACTCATTGCCTGTTTTATACTGTTTTGAAGATTTATTGTATTTATTATAATGTGCACTGAGACTTTGGGAAAGAGCACACTAGAAATACAGTTGCCTTGCCCTGCCTTACGCTCTCTAGCACTAATTTATAGGGATTCCCTATCCACTGTATTACTCATTTATAGGGATTGACTGTACACTTTATTACTAATTTATATAGATTCCCTACCCTCTCTAGTACAAACTTTCGGGTATTCCCAACTCACTCTTTTACTGATATATAAGGATTCCCTTCTCACTGTATTACTAATTTATAGGGATTTAGTATGAACTTTATTACTAATTTAGAGATTCCCTACCCACTCTATTTAAAATTTATAGGGATTCACTATGCACTCTATTACTAATTTATAGGGATTCCCTACGCACTCTATTACTAAATTTTAGGGATAACCTATTCAATCTATAATGAAGTTATAGGGTTTCCCTATCCACTCTATTATACATTTATAGGGATTCCCTTCCCCACTCTATTAGTAATTTATAGGGATTCTCTACCCTTTGTGGTGGTGCATAATCTTCAAGATACTCCTGGCAACATTCAATGCCTTTCACAGTTTGGGACTAGACTACTCAAAAGATCTCCTAGTTCCCTATTGCCCAACTCACTTACCTGCTCTTCTAATGTGGGCTTGTGCTCTGTCCCTATATTCTGGCTTTGGTAATTGAAGGATGGAACATTTTATGTTGCGGCACCTACTTTGTTGAATGTTCTGCCAGAACATGTTCCATCTGCACACATGTTTGAGGTCCTTAAATCCAATCTAAAAACTTTTGCTGAAGTGTTTCCCTGAATTTTTAAATTATTGTTGATATTTATGACCTACCACTCACTGCCTGTGTTATACTGATTTGACATTTTAGTGTATTTACTGTACAGCATCCTGAGCTTTTCGGAAAGTGCTCACTAGAAATAAAGTTGCCTTGCCTTGCCCTACCCTCTCTAGTACTAATTCATAGGGCCTCCCTACCCACTCTGTTACTAATTTATAGGGATTGACTGCCCACTTCATTGCTAACTTATATGTATTCCTTACCCACTCTAGTGCTAATTTATAGGACCACTCTATTGCTAATCTATAGGGATTGACTGTTCACTTCATTACAAATGTATACACATTCCTAACCCTCTCTAGTACAAATTTATAGGGCCACTCTATTACTAATTTATGGGGATTTACTGTCCACTCATTACAAACTTATACGGATTCCCTACCCTCTGTAGTAAAAAATTATAGGCATTCCTGACATACTCTATTATTAATATATAGAGATTCCATACTCACTATATTACTAGTTTATAGGAATTCCCTATCCACTTTATTACCAATTATATGTATCCCCTCCCTATAGGTACCTCTCTACATGCTCTAATATTAATTTATAGGAATTCCATATTCACTCTATTACTAATTTATAGGGAGTCCCAACTCACTTCTTCATTAATTTATAGGGATTGCCTACCCACTGTATTAATAATTTATAGGGATTTCCTACTCACTCTATTACTAATTTTTCATAATACCCTATTCCCTCTATTACTAATTTATAGGGATTCCCTGTCCACTCTATTACTTATTTATAGGGATTATCTATAAATGTTATTACTAATTTATAGGGATTCCTTCTCTATTGCTAATTTGTAGGGATTCTCATCTGTCTCTATTACTACTTTATAGGGATTGAATGCCCACTCTGTTACTAAGTAATACGGCTTCCCTATCCTCTCCAGTACTAATTTATAAGGATTCACCACTCACTCTATTACTGATTTTTAGGTATTATTTCCCTACACACTCTACTAATAATTTATGGGAATTCCCTATAAACTCTATTATTAATTTATATGGATTCTCTATTAACTCTATTATTAATTTATATGGAATCCCTACTCATTCTGTGATTAATCTATAGGGATTCCCAACCCAATCTTTTATAATTTATAGGGATTCCATACCCACTCTATTAGCAATTTCTTGGGATTGCCTACCCACTCTCTCACTAATTTATAGAGATTGACTGCCCATTCTCTTACTAATTTATAAGGATTCCCTGCCCTCACTAGTACTACTTTATAAGGATTCTCTGCCCACTCTATTACTAACTCATAGGGATTACCCACCCACTTTGTTACTAATTTATAGGGATTCCCTACCCACGCTATTACTAATATATAGGTATTCTCTACTCGCTGTATTACTAATTTATAGGGATTGACTGCTCACTCTATTACTAATTTACAGGGAGTCCCTGCCTTCTCTAGTACTAATTTATAAGGATTTCCTGCCCACTTTTTTACTAATTCATAGAGATTACCTGCCAGCTCTGTTAATAAATTATAGGGAATCCCTACCCACTCTATCACTATTTTATAAGTACTGTATTCCCTACTCACTCCATAACTAATTTACAGGGATGCCCTAACCTCCCTGGTACTAATAGGGACTCCCTACTCACTGTATTATTAATTTATATGGATTTCCCTACCCACTCAGTTACTAGTCTACTGGGATTCCCAATACAGTCTATTGCTAATTTATTAGGATTCCCTATCCACTCTATTTCAAAATAATATGAATTTCCTACTCATTCTATTATTAATCTACAGGGATTCCTTATCCACTCTACTACTTATTTATAGGAATTCCTTACCCATTCTGTTACTAAATAATGGGGATTCTCTCATTCCATTACAAATTTATTGGGATTTCATACCCATTCTGTTATTTATCTTATAGGGATTCCATGTCCACACTATTATTAATTCATAGGGATTTCCTACCACTCTACTACTATTTATAGTCATTTCCTACCCATTCTATTACTAATTTATTGGGATTCCCTAGCCAAACTAGTGCTAATTTATAGGAATATATTTACAGCCTACTCTACTACTTCTTTATAGGATTCCCTACATATAGTATTACTGATTTACAGGACTACACTATTTAGTTTATTATCAATTTGTAGGGATTCCCAATCCACTCTATGACTGATTTATATGAATTCTCTACCCACTCTAGTACTTGTTCATAGGAATTCCCTAGCCACTGTATTACAATTTATAGGGATTCCCTAGCGACTCCATTACTAATTTATATGGATTCCCTATCCACTCTATTACTAATTTATAGGGATTCCCTACCCACTCTATTAGTAATTTGTATTGATTCCTGACCCATTCTATTACTAATTTTTAGGAATTCCCTATCCACTCTGAGTAATTTACAGGTATTTCCTACCCACTCTATTATTAATTTATAGTGATTCTCTACCCACTCTAGTACTAATTTGCAGGAATTCTCTAGTCACTCTATTACCAATTTATAGGAATTCCGTACCCACTCTATTACTAATTTATAGAGATTCCTTTGCAACTGTATTACCAATTTATATTGGTTCCCTATACACTGTATTACTAATCTATAGGGATTTCCTAGCCTCTCTTTTACCACTTTATAGGGATTTCCTATCCACCCTATTACTAATGTATAGTGTTGCCTAGTCACTCTATTACCAATTTATAGTGATCCCCTATCCACTCTGTTACTAATGTATAGGGATTCCCTACTCTATTGCTAATTTTTAAGAATTCCTTACTCACTCTATTACTAATGTATAGGGATTGCCTTCACACTCTAATACCAATTTAGAGGAGTTCTCTACCCACTCTATTGCATTTTATGTTAATTCCATGTACTGCATGCTGTATTATAGTTTTTAGGATCATATCCTGTTTGGCTCCCACCTCTATCCTGTATGAATGAGGCAGGCACTGGAGTCAACCTGCTGCAGAACTCAAGCTGCAAATCCATCTACAGGTGGCATGAAAAGGTAGGTTTACAGTAAGTGTACATTGCAGCAGCAGTGTAGTTCATGTGTGCAAATAGTATTGCTGTAACATTTATAGCATGTCCACACACTGGAGCTGTGGAGCACTGCAAGCTGCTTGGCCATGTCCCATGACCATGAAAATTGTTTTTGTAGTAAATACAGACTCTCCCTTCCAATCTCACCTTCTGCTGGTTCCCTCCAACCTGTTCCTAGTGCCATAACATATTAAAATCTCTCCATACCAGCCTCTCTCTCTCTCTGTGCTTGCTCCCTCCCTCAAATGTAACCTCCCTTTCTAAGAAAGAACATTTTGTTGTCACCTAGAAGTGCTTCAAATTGCAGCTTTACTGAGCTGCAGGCACGGGAAAGAACAGTTTATTTCCATAACAGTAGATCTTCAAGAGAATTTCCTCCATTGGACCATGTCCTTGGAACTGCAAGCCATCAGCATCAGGACCACTTGGAAACTTTTGTTAGCCAGGGGCCACTACTAATGACATGCAATATTGGTGCCTGTGTAATGTGGATGGCTCTATTATTCCTCAATATCCTGCCCGAAACAAGCTTGGAAGGTCTCTTACCATGAGGAACCAGGAGAGTAAACCATTACCATGCACACAAGGAGAAGCATGGGACAGGAAAATAGTATATATACATAAGGCACTTAAGAACACCTTCCAATACGGCAGTGGACAAATCAGCCAGCAGATGCCTCAAAAAAGGGGTGTTGGTTGTTGTTTTGCTCTTGTACTCCACTAATGTTTATTAAATTGCCACTGCTAGATTACTTTGTTGGTTTTTCAGCTTTGCATTAGTGTGGTCTTTTGGTTCACATTTGTTTAAACTGCTGCTCTTGAATACAACACTGTGGTGGGATTCTCTGTGTCCTCATAAGTGGAGAATTGAGAGTGGGTGCACTGTGACCTAATGGAGGAGATTTTCTTGAAGATCTACTGTTATGGTAAGTAACTATTGCATCTTCATTTAGGATATCTTCTCCATTGGGCTATAACTTAGGAATGATTCCAAAGCAGTAGAGACAGTACCCAGGGAAGGTGGCATAGTCTGATATGCAATTGTGGTAGAAGGCCTTGCAATACCACAAGACCAAAGCTAGCACATCTTACAAGAGATGACGTCTAGACTGTAGTTCTTAGTAAAAGTATGCACAGTGCTCTATGTGGGAGAAGTACATATGCCAGCTGCAGAAGCATTCTGAAAGTAAGCAACAGAAGTGACCATACAACATGTAGACTGACCAAACACAGCACTAGGAGGTTCCATATCATACTTCCTATAACAAAACTCAATACAGTTAGACAACAATTTGGACAAGCACCCTTTAGACACAGAGACACCCTCTTTTCTAGAGCCAAATGAGACAAAGTGCTGAAATGACTTTCTGCAGTACCTAGCGCAATCAAGGTAGAAATATAATGTTCTAGGTTCCTCAAATGTATGGAGCAATGCCTCACCCCTGTTGGCATGCTCAGGATAATATGCAAGAAGGTTTATGGTCTCATTTAATGTGAAATCATAGACTACCTGTAGTAGGGTGCGGGTCTTCATGGACAAATCAGGTAGAGTGACACAAATAGCAGCTCTTTTCAAAGTTACATATTTATTTCAGTTCTTCAAAAGTTTGTTTGTAGCAGGACAAATACATTACAGTGAACTGATATGACAGCAAGTAAAATAACAAACAGCATTTAAATTAGAAAAAGAAGCCACCTATTGTGGACATCACCCCTCTGACCCACACCTCTCACATACTTCCTGCCTTTTCCTTTCTGGCTATCTAGCTGCTCCTTTAAATATACTGCCACCTGATGATATATCCCCGGCCAATAGTAATATGGGATAAGTCATCCCAAAACTTCCCCCATGATCTCCTGGCTTAATTCCCATGCATATTGCATCTAACAACTCCTTTCTTCTGGTTCTGGGAACTATCACCCTTTCATCTATCTTTTAAGTGCATGGATTTGGCCGCATATGGTATAAAACACCCTCCTTTATTTCATACCACCTTAACTTCATTGGCGCTCCCCCAACTGTATTCACACCTCCCTTATTCTGAACCACATATTTGCTTAGTTGAACTATCTCAGAATTCCCAGCCTGTATTTCTTTCCATCTAACAGTAAATACATCAGTAATACTTATATTTTCACATGGCTTAGATGGTACAATGCAAGTTCCTTCAGCATCCATTGCTTGTTCAGTCTTGCTAGTAGACTTCACCCCATAGTCTCTAACAGTCTCACCTGGGGACTTATCCATTGTCTCCATTCCCTCTTCTCCAAGCCAATACATTCCGTCAAACAAAGGCAAAATAGACAGCTCAATATCAAACACTCTTCACAGGGCTTCTCTTCTTCCAACCTCACAGGCCCTTCTCTGGTTTCTGTCAATTGGCTCCACACCTCCTGGTACCTCCATTTGGCTTCTCCCAAATGACTCTCTGCCTCCATCCACTGATCAAACATCCATCGTAAGGCATCCATCTGGTCGAACCTCTGGGCAGACAAAGTCCCACCATGACTACACATCCTCAACTTAGCCGGGTCAGACAAGGCCTCGATATCATTCCACAGCCTTCTCTCAGCTGGCTCCTTCACCCAGAATTTTCTCACACCAACCAAGGAAAACTTCTTCAAACTGATTTTATAGCACCTTGCTGTACTGTCCTGCAACAGTCACTGTTCACCAGGTCTTAGCCAGACCTAACACTATCCAACACAATCCCACCACTGCCACCATTTGTAGTAGGGTGCGGGTCTTCGTGGACAAATCAGGTAGTGTGACACAAACAGAAGCTCTTTTTTTAAAGTTCTATATTTATTTCAGTTCTTCAAAAGTTTGTTTGTAACAGGACAAATACATTACAGTGAACAGATACGACAGCAAGTAAAATAACAAAGAGCACTTAAATTAGACAAAGCCTATCCCTTTAGACCATTAGGCAAAACTACCTGGAGTCCTACCTCTCCAGATCTGAAAACCTATCTAACTAAATTCACCTCCCATCAATCCTTTTATACAGGTATAGGCACATGTGATCTGTCTAACTCCGTCCACACCCAATTCAATTTATGTCTTTTAATTCAAACACATTTATTACACTCTACACATTTATACAAGCACTTCCTTCGACTATTTCATCATATATGTTGTCCATAATATGTTATATCTAATCCTGGCTGTTTCCAGATAGCATTGATCGTCTAAGCACCACCCTCATCAAAAGCACAGCATAAAACTACAGAACAAACGGCCAGTTGGCACTATAGCTGTCGTTCGAGGGAGTGGTGCAAGGAACGAGTCAGCCTGCAAGCTGGAATCCCAAGGAAACACACATGACATGTCCCAACAATGTAAGCGAGAAAACCACTAATAGCAACCACTCCTTTATTATTTGTGTCCCACAACCTCCCTTGAAATGTATACTATAAGCTCTTTCCTGAAACTGTCTGACTTTGACAACACTCATAGGGTTTTAAAAAATGTGAACCCAGCTGTTACTCCCAAAACACAGAACCATTCAACACAACCTAAGAGCTCAGGAAGCTGCACCATTCCATATACTAACAGCTTCACTTACTAAAGCAAAGGGGGAAATTACTATAAAGGGAGTTCGAGCTGCATTTTAAACTAGGGCTAATTGTTAATTAAAAGTGCTAGGAGTGCTAGAAACACCAAGAACACTAGGAGTGGTGACTGAAACTAACAAACTTACTGCTCTACCGCTCGCTTCCTTTTTTATTATTACAGAAGTATTTCTTGAATTTATAATAAGAGCTAATTTATTCCTTTTTACACAGAAGCAGTCTTCCTGTTTAGGAAGGCAAAACACCTTTCCCTCTCAACAGTTAGCCCTCAGGCAATGTGAACTGGGAAGACCGCAAAGAATAAACATTTACATTTTATTAGTGTCTCAGGCTGGCAGTTAAATTCACATACGCCGTCTTGCCGCAATACACACCACATCAGCCAATCCACCGCTATACTTATGCTTAGTCCAAGTGGTTCCCTGACCGTGCAAACACACCCTAAATGCACAATTCCTTTACTCACATCCTAAAGGCAAAGTATACGGGTGGTTCATATGAACCAATTAGATAGAGAGCAATAATTTACAAGGCAGGCAAAGGAAACACCTTTCCCCACTAAATCACCTATATTTGCAGTTTACCACTCAGTCAAGTGATTTCACCAATACACTGCATTTCTTTAAATTGCAGCACTTTCACTACAGCTTCTAAAGCACTAGGAGCAGCGGCTGAAATCAACAAAACCACAGTTCAGCTGCCTGCTCACTATTTTGGCATATTATCTTTTTTGTCAGGCTACAACTATCTGCAGGGAACGAAGATAGGAAACCCAAACAACTTCATCCCCCACCCTTCCCTTCAAGACTTTGCTGCTTGCTGTTCTGCACTATTTAAATCAGGATCCCAACATTATTTTTTCTGTTATTTGATTTTACATTTTGGGGTTTTCCTAACACAGAGGGTTTTAAATACAATGACAATTACAAGGTGTTCCAGGGCCCTTAACCCCTCACAGACTGACTCTGTGACACCTCCCTGAGTAGAAAGTGTGGATTGGTCCACAAAGACAACCTGTCCCTAGTCTTAAATCAAGTAAGAAGGCTCATGCAGCAGAGCTGAAAGCTTGGAAATACCACAAGTGAAGTTATGGTGACCAGAAGCAGTATTTTCCATGAAAGGACACATATTTCACAGGTTGCAGCAGGCTCAAATGGAACCAAAGTCAACTTCTCAAATATGAAATTGAGGTCCCAAGGTGATACCGGTTTACAAATTAGGGGATGCATGTGTAGAATACCCTTTAGGAATGTATGAGACACTTCCAGGAATACCACCACATGTCCATCAATGTGGGCATGAAAAGCAGAAACAGCAACCAAGTGCACCTTAATGGATAAGTACTGGAGACAGAGTCTGATAGAGACAGAAAGTAGGCCAGTACTGTACTGACAGGACATGTAAGTGTGTCCTCTGTACGGGAAGCACACCACATGGAGAGTAGGTGTGTCTCATGGAAGGCTTTCTAGCTACAAACATCATCCACATGGAAAAAAAAACCAAAGCTGGCAATAGCTATGTCTTCAGGATCTATGCATTCAGATGCAGGGATGGTACATAAAGGAATCCCCCTTTCCAGGAGAGAGACAATGCATCTCACCAAAAAATTCTAGGCCATGGAGCGAGTGAGCAAAAATGCAGCAGTTTTGCATTGGGTGTGGATGCAAAAGATCCAACTCTGGATGACCCCATCTTACAAAGAGGTCATTTAACAAGGAGATCAGCAATTCCCATTCATATAACAGGGACTGAGACCAGCTTAACCTGCCTACCAAAACATTATGAATACCTATGAAAAACACGGCTGATATCTGAAGGCCATGAGACATTACCCATTACCACACTCTCACTTCCTTTCATAGGAGACAAGAGAGAATGCCCCCTTGCTTGTTTATGTAGTGCATTACACTGACATTGTCCACCCAACTCAGTAAGGGACTGGGCTGTGGTGTTGTTTGAAGGCCTGAAGACCAAACAGAATAGCCTACATCTCCAGGATATTGATGTGGAGTTCTGACTCCAGGTTGGTTCGGGACCCTTGAGTCTGAAAGGAATCAAGATGAGCATCCCAGCCTGACTCCAAGGCATCCATTGTGAGAGTCGGCACTGGAGTCAGGAAGAAGAATGGAATGCCCTGCAACAGGTGCTGGTTGTCGTTCCGCCAGACCAGATCATGATGGAGAGGGAACGTGACGAGGAGCACCTGTTCCAGCTCATTTGTCAGTTGATCCCATTGCACCAGAATAATCATTTGTGGTATGCTCATATGGAGATGGGCAAAGGGAGCCATCACTATGGCAGCAGCCATGAGTCCCAAGAGACAGATCATCGTCTGGGTGGAAATGTAGTAATACATGTGTATCAGCCAGGCCTGGGCAACATAGGCCTCTGCCCTGTATGCAGGCAGGAAGGCACTGCCCACTCCTGTGTCTTTCATCGTGCCAATATATTGGAAGCTCTGACAAGGAATTAGTGCGCATTTTGGTATTTTTATTGAAACACCCAGTTCCTTGAACAATTGTTTCATTCTGGACAATGTGCACTGAATCTCTTCCCTGGATGGGACCTTCAGGAGGCAGTTGCCCAGATATGGAAATACATAAAGTTCTTACCATTGAAGGGCTGCTGCTACCACCGCTAAGCATATAGTAAAGACCTGTAGTGCCAAGGAGGCAGTATAAGTAGTGGAAAGGACTCTGAGCTGCAAATCTGGAGACCTAGGTGTGAATCCCATCAGCCCCTACTTACATACTGTGTGACCCTGAATAAGTCACTTAACTTCCTTGTGCTCCCATTTGACACCTGGAAACAAGCTCCAGCTTAGTGTGCCTTTCCTGGTTAAACACTTTCCCCTTAAACCAAAAAGCAAGACTTGGAACTGATAATGTCTGCCTTCCAACATAAAGCAGTGGTACTGCCTGTGGCACTTTCAAATTTTGATATGAAGATATGCACCCTCCATGTCCAGGTCACAGAATCAATTCTTCTTTTACAACAGAGGGAGGAGAATCTAAAGAGAGAGACATAATTCTAAACATTTTATATTTGATGAACTGGTGTAGGTCTCTGAGGTCCAGTACAGGACATAGATCTCTGGTCCACTAGGGAGCCAGGAATATCTTGAATGTAACCTTTTGTTTCTCTCATGGGGAGGAATGGGTTCAATACTTTGCTTGTGAATGAGTGACTAAACCTCCTCTAGCAAAAGGGACAAGTTGCCTAAAGGGTAATGATAAGGAGGTAGAGGATGTACTGGAGGGGTGGATAGCAACTCCAGAGTATGTCCCTTTTCCACTATTTCCAGGACCCATTTATTTGTATCTCACTCCAATTTGGCAGATGAATGGAGATTCTACCCCCTACCAGCACCCTCAGAGGTAACAGTGGATGGGGAGGAAGTGGGGAACCAGCTGGTACCAGGGCAGCAGGGCTGCCTTGACCAATACCTTTGGGTGCTTTTGCAGGGGCACCTGGAGGGAGGGACTCATAAGGGGACTGCCTCCACAGTCACTGGACTGTGGATAGGAGGCATGGACACCACTGGAAGCAGGCCTATGAAACAACCCCCTACCATGCCATCTGGAGGGTTGAGATGTCAAATATTTGAGACAGCATAAAGTCATCTTGAAGGACTGAAGCTGATGTAGATCATTTTCAACAACAAGGGGCATTCAGCACAACCTGTTGTAAATCAGTAGCAAATCCAATTATCCTAAGCTAGGAATATCTTTGAAGGCATATGGGCAGACTAGGTGGGCTGTATGGTCCTTATCTGCCGACAGATTCTATGTTTCTATGTTTCTATATGCCAGAGGCAGAAGCCTTTGACAGTGCATATGAACATACAAAGAAGCCAGAAGAAGAAGAAGGCCATTTGGTCTATCTAGTCTGCTCATACTGCAGGGCTCACAGCTTGAGCTACTGACCATGCACCCCCTTTCCACTCCCAACCTTTCCATCCTCCCTACCCATAATCCTTACCTTCCCCCTATGCTGATCCCAGCCTCTCTTGAAGCTGCCCACCATCTTCAACAAGACCACCTCTTCTGCAGTGCATCCCAAGTGCCAATACCTTCTCCATGAAGCAGTGCTTCCTAACCTCCCTCCTAAACCTCTCCCCTTCTCTTTTAAGACTGCTTTCTCGTGCTATGGTTGCCACTTAGCTTAAAGAGACCCTTCTTATCCACCTTATTTATTCCTTTCAAATACTTGAATGTCTCAGTCATGTCCCCCCCTTCCCCCGTCCTCCAGGGAGTACATGTTAAGTGCCCTCAACCATCAGCATCAACAGAGGCATCATATGCAGAGCATAACAGATGCCATTTAGTATCCAGACCAGTCAAGGCAGTTTTAAGCAAGTCAGCTTTGACAGGACCATCAGGCAGAACCTGAATGGTAGACATACAGTAGACAATTTCCACAGGATATAATGATATTTAATCATGTATGGCTGGTAATTAGCAATTGGTGAGCCTAAGGATGCAGAAGCATAAGTTCTCTTGCCCATAACATCCAGCCTCCTGGATTCTTTGTCAGGAGGCAAAGTACTCTTTTGTCTAGGGGCCCAAGAGCGATCATGAGGAGCCATAACTACTGAATCCATTTCAGGCTGGGAAGAATGATAAGGCTTAACAGAGGGAGCAGGGTGCTGTTTATCATCCCTTCTAGACACTGCAGGCAGAGTATTAGGCCTATGCCAGGCAGCAAAGGTAGCATCCTCTAATGCAGGATATACAGGAGGTACTACAATGGATGGTACAGTAGTAACCTTTAAAAACACCACTAGTTAGTGGTTTTAAGCATGGCTGGGACAGAATGAAGAGTATAGTGGTTGCTCAGGGTATCAGAATCAGGGAGGAGAATGGGAGAGGGTAGGGAGGGAGGGCTAGGTCCCTGGAGGAACAGTAAGCCCCAGGGCTAAATAGGAACTCAGGCAGACTGGATGGACCTTTTATCTTTGTCTGCCGTCATTGTCCATGTTTTTGTGTTTCTGTGATTTGTCTGAGCAAAGCCTGAAAAGAGGGATCTCCAGGAGGAAACCTGGGAGTATACACCACAGGGTTTTCACTGCATGAGGAGAGGGCAGAACTGGAATCTAAACCACCCTCATAGAATATCATCTCCTTCTTCATCCTCTAAATCCTTTCCATATTAAGGAGATCAGGATTGTATTCCACCTCATCATCCTCTGAAATGATGATGGGGGCAATTAATGGAGCCATCATCAGAGGTGGCGGCTGCAATAGAGAAAAAGAGGTGTGCTTTTAGATCCCATAGATGACAGTACCAATGGGGCTAGCCCAGTCGATGGGATAGTAGTTATCGTCGGCAGTAGCCACAGTAACAGGTGTCATAATAGTTCAGAGAACAATGCCAGCACAACCTGGGAGCTGACGGCACCCTATAAAGGGTTGGAGACTACTGACATCGAAGGGATAAAACCCAGAACCTGGGGCCGCTTACTGTCCATAGTAGGCATGACAGCGCCAAAACCAGACCCCTACTTTGGTGTGTCAATAACAGTCAGGGGGGCTGTAATCATCACTGTTAGAGTGGACAATGAGAGGGACTTACCCTCCTTTAATGGTAACATTGACCTCACTGGCAAAGCAGGAGTTTTATACAAACATATTAATATACAAACATGAAATTGCCAGCAGATACAGGCCACAAGGGTCTATCGAGTCTGCTCGAGTGTGCAGCTAGTTATACTAGGAATCCTTTTACTTGTTATGATAGCTGAAGGAGGAGTTCCTTGATGACCTATCCTTTCTTTGTCCAAAGTCCTAGATGACCACAATGGTAACAGTGGTGATGGATGTCTGGAAATTCCCTTCATAGTAGTGTTTAGGCATGACGGAGAAGCCTGCTTGGAGCCTGCAGCCTTGGAATGAAATTCCATTTCCTTAATAGCGATGAATGTTTCTAGAGCCTTCTTCTAGCATCTCCTTGTGGCCTAGTTGAATCCCTGGAAGATTTTGCAGGCCCTTACATTGTTGGACAGCCCCAAACAGCAAACAAAAACAGTGTGAATGTCATCCCTGTAGATCTTGTAATTACAGGTGAAAAACCTAAAAAAAAGTTCTTTTAACAACAGCAATGTAGACAAGATGAGTTAAATTAGAAAAGCAATAAAACCACAGAAATGACTGACTTGTTTCTCTCAAGTCCAATCAGTGGTCAATGGTGGAAGAAAGAATTGAGGAACAATGGGGCCACCCACATTATGGAGGTGCTAAAGCTGCACATCCTTGTGGGTGACCATGGCTAGCAAACATTTCCCAGTGGTCCTGACACCAACAACTTACAGTTCCAAAGATGTGGCTAATTGAGGAGATATCTTTGATGTAGATCAGCAGCTCTGCAACACTCACAGAGGTGCAGAGTTAAGCAGCACAGTCAGGAATATAACTGTCGCCCAAGTGAATCCCAATTGGTGTCAGGAGGACAGTTGAAGTGGCAGAAGTGACAGCCCTTTAGAATGGGTACAGTGTAAAATAAACACAGTAACTGGCCTGCCAGCGCTGAGGGTTGAGGCGCTGGATGCCACACCTCGCGCCACACCAGCGACCCGAGTTCAGGAGTGAGCTCGGGTGGTCGGGGGTTGGCAGGGGAGGACTAGGATCGAGCATCTGTAAGACTGCTCTCCTAGTCCAGGGGAGGACTAGGGGCACCTCTGATGCACTGGCGACCCCTGGTGGAGGCTGGGGCTTCTGCAGTGCATGGTAGCAGAGGCACGGGGATTGGAGCAGTGGTGGACATCTTCTGGGTGCATGCGGGAGCACACACACGCTGGGCAGGACGTCATTGCACGTCCGTGCTCTTAGGTGAATATAAGGAAGATCCCTCTACATTCGGGTGAGGCGACAGCGAACAGAGGCAAGTCGACCCACCACACGCCCAATGTCGGCTGACTCTCCAGTTCTCCCTGGGGTCTGGGGGCCTCTCCGTGGGGCCAGGAGAACCCCGGACCTTGCATACCCAATGTAGCTTCCGGAGCAGCTGGTTCAGGTGGGCAGTTGAGTGAGGCATCTGCGGATGGGACCCTGAGAGACGCCCGAAAGGTAGGGTGCTTAAATAAAACATACAAAAAATATAAATAAACACAGTAAGAATTAAGTCTGATGAACATATTAATAAGAAGCCAGGAGGAGACTTTCCATGGAGTGCCATGTAGGGACATATTGACTTTAGCAGGCTGTCTCATGAAATACATTCAAACTGCATCAAATACTTTACGACAGAAGTGCAAAGCAGGCTAGGGGATCCTTAACCAGACAATATCAATGAACAGATTTGTCATTATGAAGCTGAAAACGTTTTGCTCTGTCGCCTTAGGCAAGAGATACAGAAACACATTTACCTTATAGTTATTGTGTGACAGGCCATAATCTCCTATCCTCACTGTGAGGTCAGAGGTCAGCAGACAGTTTCGCAGAGCTAGATCACTTGAAAATGGAAAAAATAACAAAAAAAAATCACTTTTACATGCATAGTTGTTAGGCTTTATAAAAAATCTATTTGTAACTATTACATTGTTAAAAACAGTGATTGATATTGTATGTGGCATAAGGTTCTATAAACTGAGGGAATCTTTGCTGATCTTTCATAAGTCTGATCTAATCTACCACTAGCTCCAGAGACAGAAAATTAAGATCACAGGATGTTGCCATGATTTAGTTAAATAATTCAAAAACTATGTGAACTGGGGCTCATAGAAACAGTCCTGATCTTTAACCATTGCTCTGACCTCGAAACCATGCAGATACTGTACTACAGGGATTGAAGATTCTGGGTCATTCCTTCATCCATGTTGTAACTAACCTGACCAGCCTCACACTCAGGTGATGTACCTGTCTTAGGTGCTGTCTGTGTCTCCATTGTTATCCCCATCTAGGGTGCTGATATTGACATGCATGATCCTGGGTCTGTTACTTCACCCTTCTTGTAAATGCCCAGCCTTCTGTTTCCTTAGGAGCTGCCGCTGTTGCAAACAGCGTCCCTGCCTCAAGAGCTGTCACTATCCTACGTGCTGTCCTTGTTGCAAGTACTGTCACTCTGTAAGTTGCAGGCCCTGTCCTAGACACTGATACCAATATCCATAATGCTGGGTATGTTACTTTATGCTTTTTGGAGCTGTCCCTGTCCCAAGCGCTCTCTCTGCCTCAGCTGCAGTCCCTGTCGAGGGTCTTGACTCCAACTCTGGTGCTGATACTGACATTCCTAATCCTCGCCCTATTACTTTACCCATGTTGTCAATTACCTGCTGTGTCTATGCTCAGGTGCTGCCTCTGTCTCATGTGCTGTACCTGTCTCAGGTGCTATTCCGTTATCAGCTGCTGTCTGTGTCTCAGGTGATGTCCCTGTCTCAGCTGCTGTTCCCCATGTCAGGTGCTGTCCCTGTCTCAGGTGCTGTTTCTTTATCAGCTGCTGTCTGTGTCTCAGGTGATGTCCCTGTCTCAGCTGCTGTTCCCCATGTCAGGTGTTGTCCCTGTCTCAGGTGCTGTTCCTTTATCAGCTGCTGTCTGTGTCTCAGGAGATGTCCCTGTCTCAGCTGCTGTTCCACATGTCAGGTGCTGTCCCTGTCTCAGGTGTTGTTCCTTTATCAGCTGCTGTCTGTGTCTCAGGTGATGTCCCTGTCTCAGCTGCTGTACCCCATGTCAGGTGCTGTCCCTGTCTCAGGTGCTGTTCCTTTATCAGCTGCTGTCTGTGTCTCAGGAGATGTCCCTGTCTCAGCTGCTGTTCCCCGTGTCAGGTGCTGTCCCTGTCTCAGGTGCTGTTCCTTTATCAGCTGCTGTCTGTGTCTCAGGTGATGTCCCTGTCTCAGCTGCTGTACCCCATGTCAGGTGCTGTCCCTGTCTCAGGTGCTGTTCCTTTATCACCTGCTGCCTGTGTCTCAGGTGATGTCCCTGTCTCAGCTGCTGTTCCTTTACCAGCTGCTGTCTGTGTCTCAGGTGATGTCCCTGTCTCAGCTGCTGTTCCCCATGTCAGGTGATGTCCCTGTCTCAGCTGCTGTTCCTTTATCAGCTGCTGTCTGTGTCTCAGGTGATGTCCCTGTCTCAGTTGCTGTTCCCCATGTCAGGTGCTGTCCCTGTCTCAGGTGCTGTTCCTTTATCAGCTGCTGTCTGTGTCTCAGGTGATGTCCCTGTCTCAGTTGCTATTCCCCATGTCAAGTGCTGTCCCTGTCTCAGGTGCTGTTCCTTTATCAGCTGCTGTCTGTGTCTCAGGTGATGTCCCTGTCTCAGCTGCTGTTCCCCATGTCAGGTGATGTCCTTGTCTCAGCTGCTGTTCCTTTATCAGCTGCTGTTTGTGTCTCAGGAGATGTCCCTGTCTCAGCTGCTGTTCCCCATGTCAGGTGCTGTCCCTGTCTCAGGTGCTGTTCCTTTATCAGCTGCTGTCTGTGTCTCAGGTGATGTCTCTGTCTCAGTTGCTGTTGCTGTCTCAGGTGCTGTTGCTGTCTCAGGCACTGTTGCTGTCTCAGGTGCTGTGCCTGTCTCAGCTGCTGTTTGTGTGTCAGATGATGTCTGTGTTTCAGGTGCTGTCTCTGTGTCAGCTGCTGTCACTGCCTCATCTGCAGTCTACATCTGAGATGCTGACCCTGTCTCAGGTGCTGTCCCTCTCTCAAGTGCTGTCTCTATGTCAGGTGCTGTCCCTCTCTCAAGTGCTGTCCCTGTCTCAGGTGCTGTCCGTCTCTCAAGTGCTGTCCCCGTCTCAGGTGCTGTCTTTGTCTCAAATGCTGTCCCTGTGTCAGGTGTCACCCCTGTCTCAAGTCCTGTCTCTATCTCAGGTGCTGTTCCTTTGTCAGGTGCTGCCTCTGTTTCAGGTGCTGTCCCTATGTCTCAGCTGCCATCCCTGTCTCAGATGCTGTTGCCATGTCAGGTGCAGCCCTGTCTTTGTTGGGTCTCTATCTCAATTGCTGTCCCTGTCTTAGCTGCTGTCTCTGTTTCAGCTACTGTCCCTATCTCAGCTGCTGTCCCTGTCTCAGGTGCTTTTGCTGTCTCAGGTAGTGGCACTGTTTCAGGTGCTGTCCCTCTCTCTAATGCTGTCCATGTGTCAGGTGCTGTCCCTGTCTCAAGTCTTGTCCTTATCTCAGGTGCTGTTCCTTTGTCAGGTGCTGTCACTTTCCTGTCTCAGGTACGATCTATGTCTTAGGTGTAGTCCTTGTATCAGCTGCATTCCCTTTCTTAGGTCTGGTCTGTCTCTGATGCTGATACGAATGTCTGTGATTCTATAATTTACCCAAATTGTAAATCCCCTGCCCCTCTATGCTCAGGTGATTTCCATGTTTTGAGTGTAGTCTCTGCTTCAGCTGCTTTCTCAGTCTCAGCTGGTGTCTCTATGTAGACTGCAGTCCCTGTCGGAAGCCCTGTCTCTTTCTCAGGCACTGTCCCTGTCTCAGGTGCTGTCCCTGTCTCAGGTGCTGCTCCTGTCTCAGGTGCTGTCCCTGTCTTAGCTGCAGCCTCTGTTTCAGGTGCTGTCCTGTCTCAAGTGCTATCACTGTTGCAGCTGCTGTCTCTGCCTCAACTGCAGTCCCTGTCTCGAGGCCTGTCTCTGTCTCAGGTGCTTATGATGATATCCATGATCATGTGTATATGCTTTACCCATACTATCATGATATCCATGATCATGTGTATATGCTTTACCCATAGTATCATGATATCCATGATCATGTGTATATGCTTTACCCATAGTATCATGATATCCATGATCATGTGTATATGCTTTATCCATATTATCAATCACCTGCCCTGTCTATGCATGGGTGCTGTCCATGTCTTGGGTACTGTCTCTGACCTGGGTCCTTCCCAGTCTCTGATATTGATATTCATGATCTTGGAAACATTGTGTTGCCTGTTTTGTAAATTACTTGCCTTCTTTGCTCAGGTGCTGTTCTCATCTCAGGTGCTGCCCCTCTCTTACTTTCTATCCCTGCCTCAGTGTCCCTGTCTCATATTGTATCCCCATCTCAGATACTGATACCCAGACTCCAGGGCCCATTACTTCACCCTTGTTGTAAATTACCTGCCCACTCTATGCTCAGGTGCTTTCCCTGTCTTGGGTTTTGTCACTGCCATGGGTGCTTTTTCTGTCTAAGGTTCTGTCCCTGTCTTGGGTACTCTCTTTCTTTGTCCTTGTCTTGGGTTCTGTCTCTGTCTCTGGTGCTAATACTCATGATCAATGCCAATGCATTACATTTCCTCTCCAGGCTTTGATGCTATGTCTGTCTCTGGTGATGTGTCTGTCACAAGCAGGAGTCTAGCTAGAAATGTCAGTTTTGTAAACACTAAGGGTGTGCGAGTAACAAATAGTATTTCCTGAATATCACAAAAAAAATGTGCAATTCATTATTCAGAACCAAATATTGAATAGTGGCACTATTAATGCTTCACCTATTCAAAAAATACAATAACTAAAAGAAAAACAAAAGAAACAGTCCCCCACCATATGTCTTGCAAGATATACAGCCTCTCATCCCCCCACTCAATTAGACTCCACCCCTCTTCCCCCCGCCAGCACCCACAATATTCCATTTATTAGCTATATTTAAAAAAATTGTCCATGATGGGTGGCCAGCACAACCCTCCTCCCTCCATGGCTGGCTGCTGTCTTTCACTACTTATTTGCACTAAAAAATTTCTCCACCCCACCCCACCCTAGCAGCACCCTCCTACACCCACCTCCCCTTCCAGTACCCAAAAGATAGCAAGTGGCTACTACAAACAAGTAAAAGGCAACTGACACAGTCCACTCTCCTGCATGGCCTGCTTCCTTCTGCTGAAGGGAAGTGCTCCTGTGCTTGCTCATAATAACACCAACTGATCATGAGATCAGCTGGTTTCACTATGAAGGAGGAAAGAAGCTGCACACACACATGAGCAAGTTACTTAAATCAATGTTTATTGACACAAAATCATGAAGGAGCCAGGTTAATGCAACTACATATCACCTTTACAGAGAGGCTTCATCAGGCCCCCTAGATACTAAGAAACATAGACTTTGATGGTAGATAAGGAGCATTTGCCCATCTAGTCTACCCATTTCTTCCATGCCTATATGATCACCACAGATTCTATTTGATTTCAGTCTCCCCCACCCACTTGCTTTCCACTAAGATATCTTTATACCAATCCCATATACTCTTGAATCCTACCACTGTCTTTGCCCCTCCACTACCTCTGCTGGAGAACTGCTCAAGGCATCTATCACTTTTTCAGTGAAGAAGTACTTCGTGACTTCAGTCTTGAATTTACCCCCTTTAGGGTTCATTGCGTGTCCCCATATTCTCGTGCACTGCATCTTTTCTTCTGAAAAATACTCCCCTCCTGTATTTCATGTACCCCCCATGAGATATTCATAGGTCTCTATCATGTCCTCCCTCTCCCAGGTAATACATATTAATGTCCTTTAGTCTCTCCTTCTAGGGCTTTTGATGCAGACCTGCACCATTTTATTTGCCATCCTCTGGACAGCCTGTACTCTGTCTATGTCCTTCCCAAGGTGGGGTCTCTAGAACTGGACACAGTACTCCAGGTTACAAAGTGCTGAGGCAGTGGGAGACAGCCACTGGGGCCAAACCCAGGGTGTCTTTTAAAAGGGCCAGAAATTTGAAAGATATTCTGGTACATAGTAGGCTACCAGAGTTAAAAAGGGAACCACAAACCACTTGGTTATCCCCGAGACCAAAAGGATTCCATAAGTGCCTACACTGCAACATTAGCAAGTATGCTCAGACTGGTGATAGATTTACACACCCTGGTGATGACACAAAAGGGGTAAATGTACTACAATGTCTGACATGTGACACCAACTTTGCAGTTGATGTGTTATGGTGCCCATGCAAGTTAATATATACTGGCATAACCATTCAGCCATTGAAACAAAGAATTCAGGAACAAGTTCGTTCCATATATAATCAAAGAACTGATATACCAGTTGCTTGGCACTTTGCAACAACACAAAGTTCTAGCCCTGTTTCTCTTAGATTTATGGGTCTCAAGCATGTCGGACCTCTTAAGAGAGGTGGCAATAGAAAAAACATGCTACAGAAAAGACAAAACTTTAGGATTTTTACAATGAAAATTGTAAAACCTCTAGGTTGAAATAACAGATGGACCTAAAACCACATCTTGAATGAATTATACTTGAGATATCAGCAGTTTCTTACAAGTAAATAATTTATTTTTAGAGAAAGTGATTGGTACTGTACACTTGTAACTACAAGTTCTCGTATCTGCTGTTTGTTTTGTTCCTTTGTAGGTCCTTCTTCTTCTTCCTTCTCTGCCTGGGAATTTGGACAATATTGATACACGTATATTCTTGTCTACCCTTTTCCTCTAACCCCTCGGCCACCAATTTCCTTTTCCAGAGCAATTTGATTGAAGTTATTTGATTCAATATACTTAAAGTATTTCCTAAACAATAATTAAAATCATCTAAATTCTAAAAATGAATTTTGGAGCTTGGATCATTTTTTCCCTTACACCTTCTTCCTTTGCTTCAATTGTGTCTACTAGTTCATTGCCCATTTTTTTTTAAATATGCAGCTTTGGAGAATATTATAAATTGCACTGTTAAGCAGCTTTTCTTATATGTACCAAACATGTAGTAAGTTTAATTGCAATAGGGTCCCAGCACTGGTTAGGCATGTTGTTTATTCTTGTTTTCTTTTTCCATATTAATAACTCATTTTGTTTAAAAATATACTACAGTAGTTTAAAAAGATACAATTGATTTTGTTTAACTTTATTTAAATGTATGTTTTGTATAAAAAGCATGACATCACTAATGCATTCACTAACATTAATGAACATGGATTTATCTCACTATGCCATGTCCCCCTGATGAAGAGACTAGGTCTTGAAGCATCAGGGGAAAAGGGTAACCACCTTCTGGTCCTCTTGTTCACCATGAGGACTCTCTTAAAAATAAAGCTTAAGTGATTTAAAAGCTTTCTTGGTGAAATTCATTTCATTTTCCATGAGTGTGGCTCCTATGGGATCTCACCAATGATCTATATAGTGGTAACACCACCTACCTCCTTTTGCTGGTAATACCTGTCCTTCCTCTGCTGGTAATACCCATCCATCTGCACCCCAAAATTCCACTGGCCCTACTGACTTCCTTGTCACATTGCCTCACCTCCTTGAGGTAAACAGATATGATTACTTGAGGAGGGATTCAACGTATTTTTTAGGGTTCTAGTTTGGTTCGGGTCCGGTAGGGTATAGTTCAAATTTGGTTCAGTTCAGTTTGATAAGTAGAAGTTTGCAGTTGAGTTCAGTTCGGTTCAAGTTTTTCTGTGTAATGTTTCAATTCAAGTTCGAGTTAGGTGTCACCCTACTGCCTCTATGTGGGTTCTCCTCGTCTCACATTATCTGGGTTTGAATTCAGTTCGGGTTCATCTTTTTTTATTTTCTTAGGGTTCAACTTTGGTTTAGATCGGGTGAAAATCTAAAAGTTTGCATTCAGTTCTGGTTTGGTTCATGGACAAACCCTCCTTCTAATGATTACTAGAGACCCTGGCATAGTGTTGTAGGCAGAAACACATCACTGATGTCAAGGACAATGGGGCAAGAGATGGAGTCATGACAATTAATAAGGGGTCTGATCCACACCACCTGAAGAAGGGCATTTTTAGTGCTACAGAAGGAGTGGACTGCAAAGGATCAAGAAAGTTAGTGTAGCAGAGCTGATTAGGGAGGCTGGAGAATACTCCCTCTCCCATTGAGAGTGACAGCAAAATTCCTGCCTGGCTTCAGTTGACCATTCTTTCCTTCAGTTGTCCTGCCCTCTTTTGCAACACACAGGCTGTATACGATTGTGCAGCCCAACTTATTGTGCAGTACCTTGTACTTCCCTGCATTAAGTCTATGCCTCATTTCTAAGCATACGCACCTAAGGACATTCACTGTGCCCCCACCTGCTTTGGCTGTCTTTCTGTATAGCTGTGCTTGCTATTGAAGTTTTTTGTAGTTACTGTTATTTAGTCATTGTCGGTGGCTCTGTAGGTTGTACACTCGCTTCTTTAGGCTGAAAAATTGGAAGGTGGAGGGTTCTAGCCCCCCATAAGACACTCAGAGTAAATCCCAATACTTAACACGCTTGTGTAGCATGAGGGGAATGCTGCACTCCTGAGGTGCTGTCTTTCAGATGAGACCTTTAACCAAGGTCCCATCTACCTGTTCTGGTGGATGTTAAAGAGCCCATAGCACTTCTTGAAAAAACAATGGAAATTTGTCCAGTATCTTCGCCTAATTTTCCCCATCCACTAAAATACTACTAACACCTTAATCTGATTTAATATGTCAGTCTACTTCTGTATCTCCAATCCCCTCCCTGGAAGAGACTAAAAATAGACAGAATTGCCTAGACCTCCTCTACTGGTTAACAAAATATTTCAGGACGATTAAATTACAAACACCTCTTTTTAACTTTATTCTCTTTTCCCAGAAGGAGCCAGACATCTGCCCTACCTGTGAATGTAACTATTCTTGTGTAAGTGCAAGACCCCGGAAGTGATCTCGTATGCCATTCGTTGCAGGGTGGTGAGGTCACGGGTCAATAGGTCAGGGGTCAAGCCATCCGCCTTGCACTGGGCTCTCAGATAACGCTTGAGGTCACCCTAGGAGAGAAGAAAGAATCAGTAGCATAATAATTCATTGACTGCCCCCCCATAATCCTCCATGTCTCCGCCCACCTCCCAACAAAGCTCAGCAGTCAGCTGAGTGAAATATTAGGTTGTTTGTATCCTAGTGGTGTCTGGGGCTCCCGCTATGTCTGTGTACAGTACATCACAGTTGCAGCATGTCTCATGGCACTTGACTTGACACAAGATTAAAGGTGTGATTTATCTGACCTTTTTGGTGTTTTGGCATTTCATTTTTCTGCAGGTGTGCGCTGTTCCTTATTGCCAACTCACAGATTAAAGGTAAACAAACTCCACCAAAGGAGGAGGATTGAGCCTCTCAGAGGCTGCTCTCCTCCTCCAGGGAGGTAGGCTTGCACTCCCTGCTACCACAATGTTATCTTGTGTCACCACAGGTAGTAGTGCAGTGTGCAAGTGACATTGGAAGGGGGATGCTGCCTGCCTCCAACGTGTGCAGTCATGCACTACCGTGTGCATGTGCAAATTGGTGCCCCAAATGGCAATGTCCCAGGGGAGTAAAAAATAGAATAAACAGGGCCCTGGGATCAGGGTCTAGCAGCCCTGGTATATCCTGCCCCCCAACCATGATCTGGACCTCCCACAGGGCTTAGAATGCATATCTTATCAGAGGGGTCCCTGACACTCTCCGGGCCTGTCTGGGTGGTGACCATAGCTATGTGGTGGCCAGGGATGTCTGCAAGTAAGTGGCAATGGAGTTATCCTCCATGCTTCTGTCTGGCCCACAAATTAAAGATACGCACACCCTGGGGAGGGAGCTAGGTGATCAACAACTTAATAATACATTGTCTGGTCATTTCTGGACTTGACTATTGCAATAGCCTCTTGATTGACCTTCCTGTCTTCGCTATTGCACCTTAACAGCACATTTAGAATGCCGCAGCTTGTGTGGTCTCTTGCACTCCTCAGGAAAATCCTGATAAAATCCAGATGTTAGAATTGCAATTGCAATTTCCAGAATTCCATAAACCTTAGAATATTAACATTCACTAAAAATACCACCAACAGCTCCATCTGGTTCAATATCAGTTGGTTTGCATCTGTGTTCCCCCACACTCAAACTCCCTCTTACAAGGTTGAAAATAGGAAGTACTGTCTAACCCTCCATTCCCAGTCAACAGAAATTAAAGAAACAAATAAATAAATAAATATAGAAACATAGAAAAGTGACGGCAGAAGGAGACCGTTGGTCCATCTAGTCTGCCCATGATTTCCCTAGACCTCTTTTAGGTCCAGGAGCCATGAATTTGAAATCTGAATTTGTCATCAGAATCCACCATAAATCATCAGCCTTGCATATTATTTATTAAAGCAGTCAGGCTCACGCCTTGATTGCCTACAACCGGGTTGCTTAACTAGAGAGCAATCAGTGTCTGGTTATGCCCTGGTCCGCACGCTGTCTGGTTTATACACTGTGAAGATGCAGGCGAATTTCCTACGGAAATACAATCTGAGAGCACTGGGGACTGAAGCTCTTTGTTTATTAAAGGGACAGCTACAGTGCAGGCATACCTACACTGTGCTGTATTTAGTGCTGGTGAAACGGAAGGGACTGACAGCACTGGAGGCAGAAGCTCTCTATCCACAGGGAGATGGACCATGTGGGACAGCGTACATACCTCTCAACGGGACTTCAGGAATTTAGACTACCTGTCCCACAGTCCCGAATTGATTGCTTCTTTTACAGATTTTTAGAATACCAGTGCAAGTCTAGCAGACTTGTTTAACCCTGAAGTTAACAACATAATTCAAAAGTATAGGAACTCTGGACTGCTATATCAGTCAACAACACAGCAAGGTTAACCCTCCCCCGCATTCCACAAGCTCATCTGAGTCTAATGAGAGTGCTGATAGAGAAAGAGAGAGAGAGAGAGAGACAGACACACACACACACACACACACATTGCATTCCAACGTACAGTATATTTCTGTTCAGTTAAAGGAGAACTGCACTGAGCCTATAAGTCATTTTTCACAATAGAAGCTGTTTTTAAGTGCTAGTAAAATTTCTGTTATTGCTCCAGCTATACAGGCCTTTCAGTAACCTCAGTGGGTGTTTCTGCTTTACATGCTGGTTAATTGTCATTTTAGAACTGCATGATGTAGTTTATATCTCTTTATAAAATGGACAAAAGAAATCCAGCAATCCGATTGGCTAGAACATCTTCTGAGCCGCGTCCTTATCAGAAGATATACTAGCCAACCGGCAGTAGCCTCCACTCCCGAGCCCTATAACAGCCAGAAATCAGTGAGCTGTACCAACCCTAAACAGAAACACAGACTGGCACAGCTCACTGCACAACAGTAGGAAATGACTGCTGCATCGGGAGATCACTGCCAGCCACGGAGAAAAAAAATGTACCACGATGGCAAAATATGTCCAGACACACCCCCCCCCACAACAAAGTTTTTGTACTGTTATCTTCTTTTTTTACTCTCACTCATCCCTGCCTAACAATTGCGTGGCTTCCTCTCCCAATATTTCAAATCACGTCCAAGATTCATTGTTCCTACTACAGACATTCCATGCCAATGCAGCTCTCACTCACGCTGCTCCATACTCTGCTTGCTACTCCAGGCCATTTCCACAAAACTCTACGGTAGGGCAATTGCTCAATGTAAAAAAAAAACACTCCCCACAGACACACAGAAAGTCTCCATCTGGTCCACATGATGCCGCTGCCATGAAACAACCAAAATGTAACCTGCAGTTCAGGGCAGAGACAGGAGAGCAATCTTGAAACCTCTTCACAGAGCCACTCCTCTGCTGCATTTTCCACTGCAGGAACCCATAACCCTTCACAGAACAGCAGACACAAACCAAATAAATAAAATAAATAAATAAAAAAACATGATCCCCAATGGCACTGCACTGTACTTCGGGTTTCAGAATCGCAAAAAAGGAAATGGCTTCACACGCTGGCCACAAAGGGACATGCTCGATGTCAGTGAAACGGCACTCACAAATTTGAAAAGCAGCTGAACTGAAAGAAAGAAAAAGAACAAAACAAAACAAAAGAAAATCATTTGTTGATCTTTTTTTTGGGGGGTGGGATGGAAAAGAACAACACCTGAAGTCAGAAAGGCTCCCTACAATTAAAACGGAGCCAGTAGTTAGTTAGTCAGATACATAGACAAAGTTATAAATGTTAAAAAAAACAAAAAAAAAAACGTTAAATGTCTAGAGCTGTATAGGAAGGTGGAAGGAGGGCTTACATACACTGTGTGGTATTTTTGCATTTTCAACCTCAGGAATACACAGGAAGACCTCTACTGGCAAAAAACAGTCATTTTAACAGAGGGACTATTTTTTACTGTTTAGACTATTGACACCTACATCATTATATTTCTGACTTTCTTTTGTTCTTCTTCTTTCTTTTTTTAATAATTACTTAGGGACCCATTTTATAAGTGCAATAACACACTCCGAGGGGTGGGTTATTGCCTGATAAGAGCATGCCCAGGTGCATAAGGCACTCGGTGCAAGTGCCTCGTGCCTTATAACACACCTGGGTGTGCTCTTATCAGGAAATAACCCATACCTCATTGTATGTTATTGCTTGCCTCAGCCACTGAGCTCAGTAGTAGAACACAGATACATTGTGCCAACAATAGAAGAGTAGAACAGGGACATAAACAACATCATACAGTTTTAAAATGTTTTTTACCAGCAGCAGGCAAATCAGAAATGCCCATTAGAATAGCTGAAAAGCCTGGATAGCTAGAGCAATAACAGAATTTGAAGCAGTATTTAAAAAAAAAACAGCTTCTACTGGGGAAAAATACTTATAGGTTCAGTGCAGTTCCCCTTTAAGTCTGCAAAGTAATAACAATGGATCCTTAAAAGCCTGGAAATTAACTTAACACTGCATCCTAAAAAATATTTCATTAGCAGTGCCTATGTTCCACTTTAGTTTCAAGTATGTAAATAAAGAGAAATTACAGCATAAACATGCAAAACATGTGATTGTGTTTTATTATGCCATTTGGTAATATGTAACTGAATTAAACATTTAGAAAGCATAAACTAAAGATACTTTACATACAGTATGTACAGTACTACATTGCGTGATGTACATGTCATGCGAAGGTACTGCGCCACGCTGAGTAAAATATGGTGTCCCTGATTTTGGTCATTTGTCCCAGATTTTTGGAGGGAGTGTCCCTGATTTTTGTCCTAGCAGGTTGGGAGGTATGCTGTGATCTATCTAGAGCTTGTTGAAGGCGATGGAATGACAGTATTAGAGATGAAGCTGCCTGTTTAATCACAGAGACAGGTACAGTATGGCACAGGTATAGTGCAGGCTTTCCTACACTGTAATGTATGTATTGCTGATGAAAGGCAAGGGACTGATGACACTGGAGATGAAGTCTGCTGTTTATCCACAGGACAGGTTGAGTGTATAGCAGGTAGAGTGCAGGCTTCCCCACCCTGTGATGTATTTAGTTTTGGTGAAAGATGAGGAACTGACAACACTGGAGATTGAAACACTATCCACAGGGACAGGGTACGGGAGGTACAGTGCAGGCTTCCCCCACACTGTGATGTCTCTAGAGCTTGTGAAAGGTGAAGAACCAACAGCACTGGAGGTAAAGTTGCCTGTTTATCCACAGGGACAGACAGGTACAGTATGGGGTGGGTATAGTGCAGGTGTTCCCTTACTGTGATGTATTTAGTTTAGGTAAAATATGAGGAACTGAGAGCACTGGAGACTAAAGCGTCTTTTTATGAACAGGGATGGGTACAGTGTGGGGCAGGTACAGGGCACACTTCCCCACCCTGTGATGTATTTAATGCTGGTGAAAAGTTAGGGACTGACTGTACTAGAGACTGAAGTCCTCAGTGTATCCACAGGGCCTGGTATAGTGTGGGGGCATGGACACTGTAGGCTTTTACACATTGCAATGTATTTAGTGCTGGTAATAGGTGAGAGGCTGACAGCACTAGAGACTGAAGCCTTCTTTTTTATCCACAGGGACAGGTACAATGTGGATCAGGTACAGACAGTGCTGATTTACCCACACACTAATATATTTAGTGCTGGTGTAAACTTAGGGACTGACAGCACTAGAGACTGGAGTCATCTGTGTATCCACAGGGCCTGGTATAGTGTGAGCAGGAACATTGCAGGCTTCCCCACATAGTGATGTATCTAGTGATGGTGAAAGGTGGGGGACTGACAGCACTGGAGATTGAAACACTCTATCTACAGGGACATGTACAGGGTATGGAAGGTGCAGTGCATGCTTCCCCACATTATGATGTCTCTAGAGCTTGTGAAATGTGAGGGTCTGACAGCACTGGAGATGAAGCTGTCTGCTTATCCACAGGGACAGCCAGGTACAGTATGGGGTGGGTATAGTGCAGGCATTCCATCACTATGATGTATTTAGGTAAAATGTGAGGAACTGACAGCATTGGAGACTAAAGCTTCTTACCATCAACAGGGACTGGTACAGTGTGGGGCAGGTACAGCACAAGCTTCCCCACCCTGTGATGTATTTAGTGCTGGTGAAAGGTTAGGGACTGACAGCACTAGAGACAGAAGCCCCCTGTTTATCCATAGGGACTGGTACACTGTAGGGTGAGAACACTGCAGGCTTCCTCACATTGTGATGTATTTAGTGCTGGTAAAAGGTTAAGGACTGACAGCACTGGAGAGTAAAGCTTTGTTTTTATCCATAGGGCCAGGGACACTATGGGGATGGTACAGTGCAGGCTTACCCACACTGTGATGTATTTAGTGCTGGTGAAAGGTGAGGGACTTAGTGCACAGGACATTGAAGCCTTCTTTTTATCCAAAGGCTAAGGGAATGTACAGTGTAGGCTTTCTCACATTGTAATGGTTTATATCATATCCCATCTCTCCCTCCTCACTTCTAGTGTGTACACATTGAGGTCCTTTAGTCTCTCCTCATAGGGCTTCTGATGTGAACCTTGTACCATTTTAGTTGCTCTCTTCTGGACAGCCTCCACTCTGCCTATGTCACTCCAGAGATGTGGTCTCCAGAACTGCAAACAGTACTCTAGGTGAGGTCTTACCAATGTTCTATATAGCGAGAACACCACCTCTCTTTTTCTGCTGGTGATACCCCTCCCTATGCACCACAACATCCCACAAATCCTCCCAACTGCCTTGTCACAGTACCGGGCCACTTTTAGGTCATCAGATATGATTACCCCCATGTCTATGTCCTGTTTGGTGGCCATTACTACCTCTCCACCCATTTTGTACTCCACCCCTGGGTTTCTGTGCCCTAACTGCATGATTTTGTACTTTTTTGCATTGAAACCCAGCTGCCATACCCTTTACCACTCCTCAAGTTTTCTCAGGTCTCTGCTCATTCTTTCCCAGAATGTCCACCCTATTGCAAATTTTCTTGCCATATACAAAGAGGCAGAATTTCCATTCCAGCTCTCTGCAATTAGTTAGTTGCCCTATTGGTCCTTGTAAGAACAGATCCAGAAGCAAACAGTTTGATGCATTTTATTGAACCAATATACAGTAGGTGTAACATCTCTGTTGATCCCATAAAAGGTATCAAACCATTTGTTTCTGGCTCAGCATGCTGCAATGTCACTTACAAAGACATTAAAGAGGATGAGTCCCAGTACTGATCCCTGAGGCACCCCTGCGGGTCACCCTCCCTTCTCCAAAGTGAAGTCTGTTTATCACCACCCTCTGTTGCTTATCCCCTAACCAATTTCTTACCCAGCTTACTACCTTTGGACCCACTCCTGTGCTGCCTTGCTTCCATGTGGAACGGTGTCAAAAGCCTTATTGAAATCTAGGGAGCCTATCCACCTCTCCGCCCCAATCTACTTCCCTGGTTAACCAGTCAAAGAAATCTATCAGATTCATTTGACATGACCTGCCCCTCACACTGTGATTACACGGTGCATCAGGTCTTGTAACCCACTGGATTTGAGATATTCCACAATCCTTTCCTTCAGCAGCGATTCCATTAACTTTCCCACTATTGATGTCAGTCTGACTGGCCTATAATTGCCAGCTTCCTCCCTGCTACCACTTTTGTGAAGTGAGTCTACATCTGCCTTTCTCCAGTCCTCCGCAACCACCCCTGTTTCCAGTGAGTGGTTAAACAGGACTGTCAGAGGTGCAGCCAGTACCTCCCTCAATACCCTCAGATGCATCCTGTCAAGCCCCATCTCTTTGCCCACTTTCAGATTTTCAAGTCCCTTCTGGACTCAGTTCTCAAAAAAAAGGACAGTTGTCCACCTCCCTCCCTTCAAAGCTCCTGTTACTTTCTTGTGGCTGCTCTCCTTCCTCTGTGAACACTGAACAAAAGTATTTGTTGAGGATATGCGTCTTTTCCTGGTCCCCCGTGCATAGTTCCCCCTTCCCTTCTTTACTTTACACTCCCTCCCATGGTCTTCCTCTTTTCACTTGCGTATGTAAAAAAACATCTTGTCTGCTTTGATTACTGCCTGGGCTATTCTCTCCCCCGTTTATACCTTTGCACTTCTTACTGCATTCACTGCTTTCCTCTGCTTTCCCTGATACACTGCCCTATCCTCCTCCCCCTGCATCTTCTTATACCTTCTGAACGCTATCCTTTTAGCCTTTACCTTTTCAGCCCCTTCTTTTGTGAACCATAGCACTTTCTTTTTCCTCTTGCTTTTCCTCACTTACTTGGTGCAGAGGTTTGCTGCCTGTGCTATGTCCTCCTATAGCTTTGCCCACTGTTCCTTCACCCAACGCAGGTCATCCCCCACGCCATATCACCCTGAAGGCATTCACCCATCTTTCTAAACTTGTCCACCTGGTCAGGATCTCCCCATTCTCAGATCTCCCACCTCCTAGCTTAGTTCTCTGTGCAGCACAGAATCAAAGTCCATGCTGAAATCCAAGTATTGTTCATGAGTGGCAGGCTGTGTTCCACAGCATGTATGTAATACTGTTTTGGTTTTTTTAAATTGCTTATATCCTTATTGTTCTGTTCATTTTAATTGACATTAGTATATCATCTGCCTGCCCCCGGCTGCTTTCATTATGGGATCAAAGATGTCTATCAGATTAGTTAGACACAATGTGCCTCTCAAGAATCCATACTAGTAGTCCTATTACCCCTGTTGTTCTAGGAACTCCACTATCTTTGAAAGGGCTCTCCAGGAGTTTGCCCATGATGGAGGTTCAACTAATCAGTTTGTAATTTATGAGGTCATTCCTATCTCTGTACTTGGGCAGCACAATCACACTGGCTACCCTCCAGTCTGCAGGCATGGCCCATGTTCTCAATGAGCAGTTGAACCAGTCTGCCAGTCGTTCACAATCACATGCAAATGATGCCCAACTGCCCTTCTGAACCCCAATGCTAGAAAACCTTAAAAAAAGTTTTATTCAAATACATACATCATGTAGCACAGCCCCTACAAAAAAATACATCAGTGTTTCGCACCCCACTGACGCTTTATCAAGGCAAATCATTCTGTCAGGGCTGGCCCGGTCCCCACCAGTCTGCCTGCAAGGACCATGTTCTCAGAGAGAACTACATAGTAACATAGAATTTGTTAGCAGAAGAGGACTGGTAAGCCCATCTAGTCTGCCCTATTTTCCTGCTTATTACTACTACTGAGGCCCTATTCCTGCGTCACTTTAAATTGAACAGGTCTGCCAGTGGTTCTATCAGATCTGACTTGGCCACTTCAGTTTGCCAGCACAAAACATGTTCTCAATGAGCAGCTGAACTGGTCTGCCAGTGGTTTCACCAGTGCCAAATCAGCTCCCTTCCAGTCATCTGGCATGACCCATGTTTTCAGGGATCAGCTAAACAGGTCTACTTGCAGAGTTCTGCCAGGGCTGGCTTAGCCACTCTCCGGTCTGCTGGCATGACAGTGCTCTCAGAGAGCAGCTGAACAGGTCTACCAGAAGTTCTACTTGAGCCAGGTCAGTCACCCTCCTGCCCACCAGAAGGACAATGTTCATAGGGAGCAGTTGAACAGGTCTAATAGGAGTTCTGACCTGGCCAGCTCATCCACTCTGTGGTCTGCTGGCATGGCAATGTCCTCAGGGAGCAGTTGAGCAGGTCTACCAGCAGTTCTGCCAGAGCCAGCTCAGCTGCCCTCCAGTCTGGTGGCATGACAGTGCACTTAGGGAGCAGCTAAACAGGTGTCCCAGCAGTTCTGCTGGGGATGGCTCAATATCCTTAAACAGCCTTGGACAGCACAGGGGTAACATTTAGCATGACAATATTTAGACAGTATTTCCTGCATTTGCCTTCCCTCAGTTCTTTTCATTACTAAGGACGCTTGCATTAAAACAGGATTCTCTGTCTCTTGGTCTTCATTTGTTCTGGCAGCTTGTCTACAAGTGGTATCATAATCGCCTCCTATGTAATTATTGTCACCAAGGCAAACATCTTGTATCAAAGTCAAGCACTGGATGGTTAGGACTGCTAAAGGAAATACTGGAGGTAATGACTCATTTCAACAGTTACCAGAGGTGGCGTCACAGGAAAGGATGATGGTGTCGCTTGTAGACAAGCAGCCAGAGCCGATAAAGACCAAGTGATGACCATTTTCTTTTCATGAGAGTTTCATAAGTAAGAAAATATAAGAGAAAGTTAAGTATATAAAATATAGGCTAAATTAGGTCCACTTATTATATATTTCAAAGATGTGGTCATTTGCTGTCAGGGCCACTAACTGGTTACATGAACCACCTGGTGCAATGCTGAATCTTCCCAAGATTAATCAGTTCAAGAGATTTTGGCAGTCTGCCCTTGCAGTCCAATGCAAATGTAACCTTTACACTATTTTATTCAGTTTCTCTCTGTACATATCCTGTGACTTTTTATACTGCAAGCAGTACTTTTTTTTTTTTTTCAAAACTGTATGTAATTGTTTCTGCCCTAACTTGATTGCATTTCTTCTGGAACTGCTCATTATACTTGCAATGTTTTTTGTGACTGTGTATTTGATGTGGAACCCTTGTAAATGAGCACCTGTGCTCAACGGTAATATCCAAAGTTTGTAAAATAAATAAATAACAACAGTAGCTAGAACCAGGAAACAAAACTGTGAATGACTCAGTCACTTGTGTGATTGCTACCCCAAAAAGCAAATGGGACTTAGCAGCAGGTTTTCCTTCTTGGGATATCTGTAAAAGAATTAAGATCGAAAGTAAATCTGTCTTATGCGACAGAGTAACTAAAGACTAAGAACTTTGGGTTCCTCTGGTTTCATTAAAAAAGGTTATAGCACTCACCCATTTGCAGATTCCAAAGTCTGGGCATCACTCACGCCGTGCACCTTTTCTAGGTACAGCTTCACTACCTTTCATACCAGAATGAAAACTTTGGAATTTGCAACTTTAAACATCTGTGGTGTTGTCACCTATACTAGCTGTGGCGGACGTGTGCTATAGCCCTGTTTTTGGTGGGAAACATCACATTCTTGCTTATTGCACCCCCATTTAGCCTTGAAGTGGCATAGCTGTTTTTTTTTTCATTAAAAACTTTTTGGGTTTTTCAGAGCTGGCCCAGGAGGAATTTGACTCTTTTGCGTTACATTTTGCTCTAATATCATGAAATTAGAATCCTCCTTATTTCAATCCCTTTTCTTTATCTTTTTTTATTTTATAAAAAAGTTACCATTTTCCTATATTTTTATTTATTGTATATAAGAGCGGATCACCATCATTCGGCAAATTGCTGGTATTTGTGTGCACGGAAACAGGCTCTTATTTGACTCAAGCTACTTTGCTGGTATTTACGTGCATGTACTCAGGCTCTCATTTGGCTTGAGATACTAATAAGGGGGTATGTGATATGGAAAATATTTTCACTCCTTTAGAGTGATCTCTGGATGTTCATGACTGGCGAAGCCACAAGTGAGTATCCAGAGATCCCTGTGTGCAGGAGTGAAAATATTTTATGTATTACCGAGACTTGACTGGACTATAATTCTGGCCCCATTTTGGAGGCTATGACTCCAGCCAGGTACTCTGTGTTACATCACCCTAAATTGGATCGTGGGGGGAGGAGGGGTTGCGGTCTGTTTCAAGACCAAACTTGGTCTAGTTGGGGGGGGGGTTGAGTCCTTTGAATGTATAGCAGTAGCAGGTATAGGCTTTCAAATCACCCTCATTTACTGTCCACCCAGTAATGAGAAGCAATTCCTTCAGGAAGTGTTGGACTTTGTCGTCGATATGGCATTTGAGTTGCCCAGATTGATGGTTCTGGGCTACTTCAATGCCTGGGTCGATGACGAACTCTTGCAATTTGGTCAACACTTCCTCCAGCTAATGACAACGCTGGGCCTTACACAGGTGGTTTCCTCTGCTACGCTGACATTTGGACACTCTTTGGACCTGATCTTCCTCCTAGGGGTCGAGGCATCCGATGTGGGGGTGGAACCTGTCAGGTGGTCAAACCATTACACCATGGGGTTTAGTTTTTGCACCCCCTCTAGAAGACCTGCCCCTGTGGAGTTGGTTAGGTGCCGCCCTTTGCGGGATTTAGATTCCCAAGGCCTTGTGGCAGTGCTTGACCTCTCGTCCTCCACGTTAGCAAGCAGTGATCCAGAGACCCTCATGTTGGCCTATAGCACAGCCGTGGGTGGCTCTGGACCCTATTGCTTCAGTTCATATTCGCCCCCTCTCCCTTTGCCCCAAGTCCCCTTGGTTTGATGGGACATTGAGGGAGATGCAGAGACTGGAGCGAAGGTTAGAGCATAGCTGGTGTAAGTCCGCTCTTGATGCCGACCACCTTAGATTGATGGATCATTATTTGGTCTATCAATCTGCAATCACCTGTAAGAAGGCAGAATTCCTGTCCAGGGAGATTGCGGTTGCTCGGAATCGACCAGCTCAGCTGTTTCGAACTGTGGACAGACTATGCAACCCAGCCTGTCTGCAAGTTCGGAAAACCTTTTCACAATTGGAGTTCGATGATCTTGCTCAGTTCTTCACAAATAAGGTGACCGACATTAGGACGGAACTGCTGCCATCACTCTCTAGGGGAGTTGCCTTGGATTGGTGTGAGACCACGATGCCCCGGTTTTCTTGGAGCTCCTTCAGTCAGCTGGAGTTCATGGATGTCTTGAGGATCATTCAGCACATGCGCTCTATGTGCTGTAGTTTGGAACCTGGACCGGCCTCCCTAATTTTGGGTTGCATTGACATCATCAGTCCTGTCCTTGTGCAGATAGTCAGGTGCTCCTTGGAATCTGGTGAGTTTCCCAGCTCCCTGAAAGAGGCGGTGGTGACACCCCTCTTGAAGAAAGCTACTTTGTACCCTGACTGTCTCGAAAACTACAGACCTATCTGTAACCTTCCCTTCATTGGGAAGGTGATTGAGAAAGTAGTGGCTGCACAACTGGAGGACCATTTGACCATCCCTGACATCTATGAACTTCTCCAGTCCAGATTTCATAAAAGACGTAGTACCGAGACAGTGCTGGTTCGGGTGCTTAATGATCTCTTGATGGCTAGAGATCAGAAGAGCTGTTCCATCTTGGTTCTCCTCGACCTTTCTTCAGCGTTTGACACCGTAGGTCACATGGCATTGCTAGAACGCTTGAGGCTGTTTTGCTGAATATCTGGAACTGTTTTAAGACAGTTCACTTCGTTCCTCACTGGGAGATCACAAAGGGTTGTGTCTGGGGTTTTTTCCTCAGATTCAACAGCTTTGTTATGTGGGGTGCCTCAGGGTTCAGTATTATCACCTATGTTATTTGCGGTGTACACGCTACCCATCAGAGACATTGTAAGGAAGTATGGGCTGAGGTTTCACTGCCATGCAGATGATACCCAGCTCTATCTTTCTTTGGCCCCCGACCAGGAGGGAGCTCTCTCGGCCTTTAATAGCTGTCTAAGAGAAATCTGGGAGTGGATGAATTACAGCTGGCTGAGGTTGAACTCTGATAAGACCAAGGTATTGGTTGTGGACCCGGGCCAACAGATAGGGGGGTCGGGTGGTGGTGCGCTTTCAGGAATTTTTCTTGGTGGTGTATCTCTCCCAACCTCTGAATGGGTGCGGAACCTGGGGGTAGTTCTTGACGATAGGCTGACACTGCATTTGCAAGTGTCTGCAGTCGCCAAGACTTCCTTTTATCATCTTGGACACATCGCTAGGGTTCGGCATCTTGTTCCATCTGCAGACCTGCCTACTTTAGTCCATGCCTTTGTGTCCTCACGCCTGTATTATTGCAACTCTCTCTATCTATGGCTGTCTGGGGTTGAAATCTGTCGCTTGCAGCCAGTGCAGAAAGCTGCAGCCCGGCTTTTGCTGGGTTCTAGTAGATCTTATCATATTACACCGGTGCTGCACGAACTGCACTGGCTGCCAATTCAGTGGCGGATCACCTTTAAAGTTGGCTTACTGATTTTCAAAGCCCTACATGATCTGGGCTCAGCCTACCTGAAAGAACTTTTGGTTCCCTATCACCTCAATCGATGTCTCCGCTCGGTCGACGAGGGGTTGCTAGAGGTTCCAAGGGTGAATTTGAAATCCACGGGTGCTCAGGCTTTTTCCTATGTTGCCCCCACCCTTTGGAACTCTCTACCCCGTCGGTTGTGGAGGGTTTTAAGAGGGGTCTGAAGACCTTTCTGTGGGAAACTGCTTTTCCTGAATACTGATTGTTTTAATTGTTTTGGTCTGGTTGGGTTTTTTAATTATGTTAACTGTTTTAATTGTTATTATGTACGGCGCCTTGACAATTGAAAGGCACCCTATAAATAAAAATTATTATTATATTATTATTATTATTGCACAAGTGCACATCATGTATTCATTTTATACAATAGGGGCATGATAACTGGAGTTGTCACACAGCAGTGAGAATACCTGTTTTTATCTAATGGGTTATCTGTTCACACCTATTGTATAATCTGTTTTATCAGAAACACGCTATTCGCATTTGTGCCCAACTCTGTAATGCCTCTCACAAATATGTATGCTGTTTTGGAAAGTCTACATTTTGTACCAGCAACAAGCATCCAAAGTTTTGGAACGTTTCCACAAAACTTCATCAATATTTAAACTATGAAATTATGAACCTCTGCTACTTAAACTTTGCTTAACCAAATCTCTCCACATCAGTAGTTTCTAACACCCTACCAAGATGGTTAGGCATGCACAATTGCAGATATCTAGTTTTAAAGGTGGCCGAGTTGTGAGCAGATAAATATTTTTCAGCAATGTTCAGAAGAAAAATACATGCTAAATTCTGAGCCCCTACCAGTTCAAAACTGCTTATCCAAACAGCATGGAATTTGACATTTCCTTGAGGCTGCTTGCCTTGCAACAAGTAAGCATGTCAACTTTCAGGTATCTGGCTGCAAGAACTGCTGAATTATAATCAAAAAAAATATTTTACAACATTTCTCAAACTGTTCATTCTATATAGTCGCCCAGCCTTAATGGGAGCAGAAGTACAAGAGGGGGAGGTGTTGATAGTGGATAGTGGAAGGGGCAAGTGTAAGTTAGTAGAAGCCAGAGCAGGAGGTATAATCACAGTCATTATAAATGTGAAGGGGTAATGGGAGCAGTTAATGCAAGCAGGGCCACCATAAAGGAACAGCAAAAGCAGTAAGTACAAGACAGAAGGAGAAGAAGGAAAATGTGAGTGGCAGACCAGAATATACAATGCCCAAGTTCAGCATGAATAAGTGAGTTTTCTGCAATGAGAAAGAAAAACCTGAGAACAAAGTAATAATAATAAGCTTTATTTGTTGCAAGTGCAATTCAATAAATACCAAAATGCTTTTACAGAAAACCTAAAAACAGTAGATATTTAAAACCATTAAAATGACAGGATTCCATGAATTAATTATTGGGATAAGCAAGAGAGAGAATAAAAATGTTTTGAAAGCAGATTTAAAGCTCTCCACAGTCAGGCACCTCCTTATTCAAAGAGGTGAAGAATTCCACAGGGTAGGAGCCACAAAAGCAAATGCATGGGCTCCAGAGGTCTTCAAATGAACCCTGGGAATCTCCATCAATCCCTCATTGGCAGAGCAGAGTGGTTGGAGGGGGTTGTAGGGATGAAGGAGCTCTTGCAGGTATCTTGGTTCCTGTCCACGTAGGGCCTTGTAGGTCAGCAAGTGAACCTTGAAGGTGATCCGCCACTGAACCGGCAGCCAGTGCAGTCCGCACAGCACAGGTGTGACATGGCTAGATCGAGAGAGCCCAGTCAACAACCTGGCTATAGCATTCTGCACCGGCTGCAAGTGGCTGATGTCAACCCCTGAAAGCCCTATGTACAGAACATTGCAATAATCAAGGCGGGATGTCACAAAGACATGGACTAATGTCAGAAGATCACTGGGCTGAACCAGATGCTTAATCCGGGTGATATTCCTTAGATAGTAAAATGACGTCTTGATGAAGGATCACACTTGAGACTTCAGGGTCAACACCTCATCAAAAATAATGCCCAGACTCTGCACCCATTCAGAGGCGATCAGCTGGTGACCACCAAGCAGAAGCCCAGAGGCCTGCCCAGCTGAGTACCCCTCTACCCAATGATCTGGGTCCACCACCAAAGCCTCAGTTTTGTCAGGATTCAGCCTCAGCCAGTTGGCACTCATCCAGTCCTGGATCTCTGCAAGGCAGCTGTTAATCACTGAGACCGCATCATCCTGGGCAGGCACAAAGGACATGTATAGCTGAGTATCATCTGCATAGCAGTGAAAACTCAAGCCATATTGCCTTACAATGTCTCCCAATGTCAGCATATACACCATGAATAACATAGGCAAAAGTACAGAGCCCTGGGGTACCCACATGGTAGAGCGACTGCATCAGAGGAATCAATTAATGACGCAACTTTCTGAAATCTACCAGTGAGGAATGAGTGGAACCATCTGAGGACTGTCCCTAACGGTCCACAGATAACCGGCAGGCACTCCAGCAATATGCCATGATCCACAGTGTCAAATGCTGCAGAGAGATCAAGGAGAACAAAGATGGAACGAGTCCTCCTATCTCTTGCTATAAGAAGATCATTAAGTGCCCGGACCAGGGCAGTTTCAGTGCTATGCCTCTTCCTAAATTCTGACTGGGGAGGATCATAGATGTCATGCATGGTAAGGCAGACATCCAGCTGCAGTGCAACCACCTTCTCAATAACCTTGCCCACGAAGGATAGGTTAAATATGGTCTGTAGTTGACATGACAGTCTGGGTCTAGAGAAGATTTCTTAAGGAGAGGTGTTACCACCACCTCCCTCAGGGAGTCAGCTAACTCACATATCTCAATTGAACTCTGGATTATCTTAGCCAGGACCGGGCCGATGACCTCAATGCACCCACAAGGAGGTGAGCTGGGCCCGGGTCCAAACTTCAGCAGGTCAGCCGCATACTCTGGACAATCCTTATGACATCCAGGATAGCCGGCTGGCTAAAGGCCAACCAACAAAACTGTGGTTCTGCAACCTCTGACCAATAACTGCCCCGTCCATTGGAGTGAGTTAACCAGATCTCTAATCTAATGTCAACAACCTTATCAGCAAAGAAGTGAGCAAACTCATCACACTTATTCTGTGATAACACTCTCCGAACTTGCAGACAGGCTGGATTGCACAGTCTGTCCACAGTTTGGAACAGCTGAGCTGGTTGGTTCCTAGCAGTGGTGATCTCCCCGGACAGGAACTCTGCCTTCTTATGGGAGATCACCAGTTGATAGTCTGTATAATGGACCATCAATCAAAGCCTGTCAGCATCAAGACCAGATTTCTGCCAGCATCAATCCATCCTTCGCCCCTCTCTCCTCATCTTCCTCAGGGTCCCATCAAGGGGAGGTTGGAAATGGAGGAAGGAGGGGGGTAGATGTAATGCCTGGGGAAGAGGCAAGGGGGGAGGAAGTAGGGGAGAGGAGCATGCTGGGGAAACAGTCTCAAAGGGGGTATAGATTAAGTGATGGAAGGTGTGGCACAGAGCGGAGCAGACTCATAGAAGAAAACAGATTTTAGAGGGTTAAAGCAGGAAGAGCTAGATTAGAGAAAGCTTATGCAAGGTGGAGGCCAGGGAATGGGAGGGGGAGGAGTGCCTTGTTAGGAGGAACAAATTAAGGAGAATTAAAGCAGGAGCAGCTAGGTGAGAGAAAGTTATATAAGGTGGAAGCTAGGGAGAGGGAAGAATAGGAGTGCCTTATTTTGGGGGGGTTACAGACTTTTGGGAATCGATGGGTGAAACCTGACTGTCCAATGAGAGTGATTTTATGGGGGACCAGTAAAGTATGAGTATCTGTGGATCTAAGGGAGTGGGAGGGAGAAGGAGGGGAGAGAGGGAACATGAGAGGTAGGGGGAAGCTCGCCTAGCCAAAATTTAGAAGTGAGTTTGGCACATTGAGGTAGGCGACTGTTGAAAGTGGGAGAAAGGATAGGGTGTGGTAAAGGTCACAATAATGAGTGCATGATGGAACATCAAGGGCAAAGTGAAAGAAGGAGTTAAAGAGAGTGTCCAATCTGGTTAGAAGGAACTAGGAGCAGCACAATAGATCACATCACAGTAGTCCAAAATGGGAATGATCATCTTCTGGACTAGTTCATGCCACACCATAGATGGGATACAACTACAGTTCCTAAACAAAGCACCAAGCTTGGGGGGCAATTCTTTCAGGATGGCATCAATATGCATCCAGTGAAGTTGAGGTATTTGTCCAACTAGACTCCCGCGGTATCTGAATGAGGAGGTGTCCTCTAGGCTTGTCCCATCAATGGTATGGAAAGTAGGTAAGGGATGCAACCTAGAGAGTCTCTGCCTAGTGCCAAAGGTCATAGAGACAGATGTTTTAGCATTTAGGAATAGCTGATGTAAGGCAAACCATAGCTGAACCTGGTGGAAGTCATGTTGAAGAGTGGCTGCTACATCAGCAGGGCATTTGCCAGAGGAGAACAAGACAGTATCATTGGCATACATATGGATACAGGAGGAGGGGGAGCATATTAAGGGCAAGTGATTGAGGAAGATTGTCCCATCTGCCTGTTCTGGTGGTAGTTTAGGTAGATATGAAAGATCCCATGGCTCTTCTTGAAAAGAGTTGGGTAATTTTATTAAGAAATCAAATACTGTAACATAACATTCAATAGTCATAACAAAAGAAACAATCATAAAAAAACATGAAATTATCACAAAAGGATCAATGTGTATACTCCATTCTAAAAACACTCAGTATATCAGTCAAGTACTAGCGGAATCAGAGTTTGTGATCCAAGGCATGTGTTTCCATAATTCAAGTTGTTCATGTCTTGGTAGGGCGGAGCATTCTTTATGATAAACCAAATGTAAGTCTCTTACAATCTTTCCCACTGGGTAAGAGCCTCCTTTTTGTTGCAAGGTGAATAAGCATCATGCCATCCAAATGTGCCATTTAATAATAGTAAAGAGTAGACATAAAATATTCTTATTTCATTTAACCCATTCCCTCAGAAAGTGTCCATACATAATATTATAGCACAATACCGTTTGGAACAGTGGTTCAGACCAGTTGTCAGCTATGTCGGTCCAAAAATTAACTATAAAAGAACATGAAAAAAATAGATGATCTTGAGTTTCTATGATTTGATAACAGCCAGGTCTGCTCCAAATTCCTTATGCAAGTTGCTTATGTTTATGATTAAATTTAATATTTAGTCTTTTACGGCATGTCAACCAATGCATGTCCCACATATGTGGGGGTATTCTTTTATTTCTCAACATCTCCTGTAACGAAGAAAGCTAGGGTTATGGACATTTTTCAAATAAGGTGTCAACCAAACATGTAGAGGTTAATAGATCCTGATATAGACTTTTTCTAGAAGAAGAGATCATCATATGAGTGGTGATACTCCATTCCTTTAGTCTACAAAAGGACTTCCTTATATAGTCAGAGATCATGGCTGTTTTACGTAGTACAGATAGGGAATTCCTTTCCCATGATATAAACCAGGGCTTACAGGTCTCATATAACCATGGTTCTCACCCAATATTTTTATTTAACAATAATGGTATAAAGTTTGGGCCAAGCGGTCCTTATCTGCTGTCAAAGTCTATGTTTCTATGTTTATGTTTCTATATACTGCTAAAAAGTAGAATCAGGTTGACCATATGAACCTCACCTTTATGTAGAGGGAGATAGGTAATATTTTGTTTAATGGGGTTAAGCCTGCTTCCCCAGAAAGCTTGGAAGAAGAGGCTGAGAAGGCAAGTTTCCAAGGCCTTGGGGGGGGGGGGGAATATACTACTAATGTATAAAAATATGGGTATGAGGTAGGTTTTAATAAGATATACCATTTTCTTTTTTCCAAATTTCCACCTGTTTCAGCACTCCACTTTCTGTGTCCCAGTATTTACTTTTTGTTCCCAGTTCACCATATCCATCTGAGGTATGCCAAACTGAACTCCTAATATTTTGATAGGGCCTCTTTTTAGAGGAATACAGTACCCCCTATTGATGCCTGAGTATCATGGGACTGATTCATGTCATACCCTACACATTTTGTTAGGTTCAGGGATGCTCCAGAACTGATCCCAAACTGCTCATAAGCTAAAATAACTGTTTGCACTGATTCTTTATCTGCCATTAAAAGACATACGTCATCTGCATAAGCCAATGCCTTATGTGTGGAGAGATCCTGAATAGTATTGACAGGGGAGATATTCTGGACCCTGTTTATGAGTTGTAGGAGGGGATCTATAAAGAATACATATAATATAGGGCTGAGGGGACAGCCTTGTCTCACTCCTTGTTTAATATGTATAATTGGCCCTTTCCAGCCATTTATAAGAGGGGTTACTGTGGCCATATGGTATATCTTTTGTATCCATTGGACCATAATTTGGGGTACCTTGTATACTGTCAGTACTTTCCATAAGAAATTATGACTGACCAGGGATATCACATATCCCTCTAGCATTTCATAGGTTCATAGGATGTAATGGGCTCAAGATGCAAGATGCCCTTTTAGAGCTCACCATCAATTTGTGGATTAGGGTTATATCAAAGGTAAGATATTTTTTTGCTACCCATGTGAATGTCTAATTTTTTTTAATAGACCCATACTATTACTCTCAACTTTTTCTCGTGGTAGAGTATTCCACTGAGAGACTACACGTTGGGTAAACCAATGGCTTCTTTTATGGGTTTTACAATTATCTCCACTTAATTTTAGGTTATGTGTTCCAGTATTGGCACTGGAATTATTTCTTATGAGGCCCAGTGTTTCAAAGAGAAGCAGATCATAAGTTGCCTTGTATGTCAAACAAAGAGCGCCACATAGTTGTCTATACTCCATAGAGTAGAGGTTCAGTGTCCGTAGACTTGCCTCATATTCTAGATTGTTCATACCTGTGATTCATTTTGTTACTTTTCTTTGAACTTCCTCTACTAGTTTTTTTCCTTTATTTGTGACCGGTGCACAAAAGAGAGAGCAATAGTCCAAATGTGGTCTGACTAGGCTACTATGGAGAGGAAGGATTACCATGGAGTCTCTACTTTTTATATGCTTAAAGATGCAACCAACTATTCTTTGGCATTTTTTGACCTTAACAAGAGTATTGGTGTCAAAAGATAGTTTGTTGTTCACCACAACACCCAGGTCTTTTTCATTGGTTGTTTCTGTAAGTAGCACATTATTTAATTGGTAAGTAAAGTTCAAGTTGTCATGGCCTAAGTGCATTACCTTATATTTCTGTACATTAAAAAGCATCTTATTATCTATTGCCCAGATGCCTATCCTATTTATTTTGTTCTGGAAGTTATAAGCAGCCTGCACGTTATTAATTATACATCCAATTTTGCAGTCGTCTGCATATTTAGACATCCAGATGTTACTAGATGGTTGCATTGTAGAAATCAGCATATTAAAAAGGATAGGGCCCAAAACCGAGCCCTGAGGGACCCCACTAGTAACATTACCCCAGTTTGAGCAGTGGTCTCTAATGGCAACGCGTTGACGCCTATTGTGTAACCAAGATATAACCCAGTTTATTATTTTTGGGTGGAATTCAAACTTATGCATATAATTAATTAGGACTTGATGTGATACCCTATCGAAGGCTTTAGAAAAATCAAGAAAAATAATATCTACTGGAAGCCCTGAATCAAGTGATAAACTAACATTTTCAAAAAAACTCAATAGGTTAGTTAAGACATGATCTCCCTTGGAAAAAACTATGCTGAGTGAGGTCCTGTAGCTTATAATTAGCAATATGAGCTTCAATCCTAACCAAGAGTAATCTTTCTAGAAGTTTACCTATAACTGATGTGAAACTTATAGGTCAATAGTTGGATACTATTTTCTTACCAGTTTTATATATTGGAGTAACAAGGGCCTCATTCCTTAAGTTAATTGTTTCTCCTTGACTTAGTGAGGCATTAAACAAAATATTTAGAAGACCACAAATAACATTAACTGTTTCTTTAAGGAATCTAGGATGAATATTATCAGGCCCTGGGGATGAGTATATTTCTGTCTGTTAGGTAGCCATGTATACAAGCAAAATTTGATCTTAACCCATATGTAGTCCCAGATTTGGTTTAAATTAAGGCCCTGGAGGTCAGTCTCCCAGTTCCAAGAACTCAGATATTTGTTTATTCTTTTATAGTTTGCTCTTGTAAAATCTTTGATCACTGTCACCCCATTTATGGTGTCATTATTCAAAGTGCACTTTACTGTCACTGTATTGTGGTCACTATCTCCCAATGGTGCATCAATAGATGGGATAGACCTCCTATCTTCCATATTGGTTAGAAAAATATCAAGTATGTTATTTTCCCTTGTTGCCTTAATGACTATTTGAGACAGATTTTGATTAATAGTAAATTCAATAAAAGCAGATTCAACATGTCTGTGGCCTTCAAGTGTAAGCCAGTCAATTCTAAGGAAATTAAAGTCGCCCATAAGAATACAATTCACTGACCTACACAGCCAGTATAGTGTAATGTTTGTAGCATAGTGTTATGCTTGTGCAACTGTGTTAGTTTGGTTTTGGCCATTCGCACTTTCTATTCCAGAGGAATTACCACCCTGTAGGGGTACGAAGGCAAGGAACTCTTGGAGAGGGTTCCACCCCCTAGAGGTGCCACAGGATGATTCCTGTGGCTAAAGGTACATTAGGAATCCCCCTAAGGAGAGAGTTCTGCTGCTGGAGGAGGAGGAGGGGAGGATGGTGGGGCAAAGAAAAAATGCTTCACAGTGAGACTGGGAGGAACTGCTTATATAGCTCAGGAAGTGGGAGTGGCTGGCTGCTTGGCCACTAAACTCCAGGCAAAGCCTTTCCAATTCACTGACCTATGCAGCCAGTATAGTGTTATGCTTGTGCAACTGTGTTAGTTTGGTTTTGGCCATTAGCACTCTCTATTCCAGAGGAATTACCACCCTGTAGGGGTATGAAGGTAAGGAACTCTTGGAGAGGGTTCCACCCCTAGAGGTGCCACTGGACGATTCCCCTGGCTAAAGGTACCTTAGGAATCCCCAAAAGAAATGTAGTATCATCCCCAAAAAAGAGGCAACACGAAGCATAAGAGCAAGCAGTAACTGTGACATAGGAGCAGTAACTGTAACGTAGTAGTAGAGAAGCACAGGCAGTTAATAATGCAATGAGATGCTCAGTTGGATAACGTAATGAATACTCAGGCTTGCTTAGCATGATACTGATGCTTTGCATTGAGATTAGGGGATCACCTAAGGAGAGAGGGAATGGCAGGACATCCTCCACCTCCATCCAACAGCGGAACCTACCTAAAGAAACTAGGAGAAACAACTATGCTGACTAAGTGTTATGACCTGAGGCAACGGAGGAGAGAAAAAACCCCATGAAGAGGAAATCTCTGGAGATCCAAGGCCTAGGTCGCCTTCCCTCCAGGCTTGGGATAGTTTAGTTAGTGACGGCTCTGCAGCTGCAGTTTGGAAAACCCAATTAAAGGGAGGTGGAAAATATTCCAATTTGGAGGAAGACTCTCACTCAAACCCTCTAGCGGGAACACCATGGAAGGTTGCGAGAAAACTCTGCAACAATATGTGCATCCAAGGCACAGGAGGAGAGCAACAACTGCTGAGGCACTCACCTGGCATACCCACCTTAAATCAAACCAGATGAACCAGAGGCAGTTGTAGGGAGAATGCAGTGAAGATGCCTCACTAGGGAAACCACTAAAGTCAATGGCTAACTCTTATAGTGGAACACTAGAGCCAAAGGAGGTAACTTTTTCCACCCTTCACCACTAGTCTTAAATTCTACACCAGGAGCTGCTGTCGCATAGCAGGCAGCTAAAGCCAAGCCTGGGGTGAGAACATTCCCAGCTATGGGCCAGGTGAGAAGGATCCCACCCCAAGTAGGACATGCTCGAGATGCGAACTAAATGCAGAGCGAGACCGTCGGCTGCAGGAACCCTGCGCCAGAATAGATTGGCTGGCATGCCCCAGAAATTGACTGAGAGACAAAAAGCTGGTGAGCTAAATGAGCATGGCATGCTGAGATCGTAATGAGCATGGAGTGCCGAGACTTTGCAAGGTCGAATGCAGATTGAGTGCAGCAGAATCCCAGGCTGAAGCCGAGGGAATGGCAGTAGGCAAGAAGCAATGGTTTGCATAAGCAAGGAGCAACGGTTGCGTAAGCAAGTGTGGACTGCACATAGGTCAGTAAACAGAGCAGTAATTGGACCTGCACGCAGGTCTGCATAATGCAGAGCAAACAGCACTGAATAGTGGGGCAACCCAGCCAGGCAGTTCAAAGCCAAATCAAGGTGACAAACTCTGAGCATTTTCAGTGGCGAAGACAAGATTTAGAACAGAATTAATTAGCCACATAGGCCACGACCCCCCCAAACACCTCCCAGTCCCCGCCATAGGACAAACGTGGAAGTGATGGAAGGGCTGAGAACCACATGCAGATGTAAAAGCTAATTTAATAGCCTCAGCAGGAGCTTTAGCTACCCTCAGAGTAAAACAATGTACAATAGCAATGGGAGTAAACAAAGCAGTAGCAGGAAGCAATTAGGCCTGTGCAGCAGTAGTAAAAACAAATGAGTACACTGAGTTGTAACTGCAATAAATAAAAGGAGGCATAATGCTCTTAAGGCACTGTCACCAGGCAGTGCAATGAGACTGTTGCAATGAGGTAATTAGAACAAGAATGAGTGAGCTGTATAGCAAGGTTCAAGTAAATCTGAGTCAGGTGAAAGTAATAGAGTATGCCACATGGAACAGCTATAGTTGCACTGAAACACACAGATCAGGTTTGCAGTTGCAGTGCAAGTAATTTGAGAGTTATGAGTAACTGAAAGCAAGCAGTATGAGCTCTAAAGTAGCAGAATGTTAGGAGCTTAGAAAACCCCCCCTAAAAAAAAGGAAGGATGCACACATAGCGGAAGGCAAAATACAAACCAGTAGCAGGAAACTAAACACAGAAGCCCAGCAGAGACAAGTAGGAGCGGGGGCAGGCCCCAGCCAGCCAGGGAGGCCCAACCAGCTCAGAGGACAAACCGACAGAGCCTTTGGCTGCAAAGAAAAAATGCTTCCCAGTGAGGCTGGGAGGAACTGCTTATGTAGCTCAGGAAGTGGGAGTGACTGGCTGCTTGGCCACTGAACTCCAGGCAAAGCCTTTCCAATTGTAGGCAGTTTCCATATTTTGTAATGTTGTTAAAAATTTGATGTTATCAATATGACTTAGGTTAGGGGGTCTATAACAAAGGGCTACAACCAGTTTCTCATCTTGCAGATTAATTTGAGTCCAAATTGCTTCAACTTTACTACTAGAAATTTCTATTAGGGTAATGCTATGGGCTGCATACTTGTTAGAAATGCATAGTGCAACACCACCTCCTCCGGTGTCAACTCTGTTTTTGCAGAATTTTGAGTAACCCTGAATCTCAGTGTCCCATTCATGGCCAGTGAACCATGTTTCAGTGACTCCACAAATACTTACATTGTCTTTTGTCAAGATATACTTTAGTTTTTCAATTTTATTAGTCAGACTACGAGCATTAACTAGCAGAATGGTAACTAAATTCACATTGCTGCTAGCATTTTTGCTTAGATATTGCTTTTTCCTACAGTCATAGTTAGGGTTTGTTAAATAATGCTTACTGGTTTTAGGAGGGCAAGATGTAAGCTGTCCTCCTCCCAAGAATATTAGTTTAAAGCTTTCTCAATAAAATCTGTAATATGCTTCCCCAGTAATGAACTGCCTCTCCTACTTAGGTGAAGCCCATCCTATGAAAACAACTTTTCCTGGTGGGAGAATTCCTCCCAATGTGTGATGCAGGATATATTTTGCTTAAGTGTCCATTTCTGCATCCTTTCTTTTATTGCTTTAATTTTAAGTGTATAATAATGTGAGTCTGTTTGAATCGGTAAGATTTCGGAAAGAACTGGGACATAGCCCAGTTGTATCAGTTTATTTGTGAGTGCCACAAAGTCTTGCATTATACTATCTGCAGAATCCTTGAATATATCAGTGGCTTCAATGTGTACAATAACCAATGGATTCAGTGTCATGTTATTTACTATCTTGCTAGACATCTTCGCTAAGTCCACTATTTTAGCCCCACTAAAACTTGATAAGGTTCGACAGGATTTGTCTGGGTTGCACACTACCCTGTCCAGATGTTTAATTATTGACTCTCCTAGTACTAGTATTTCTCTTTTAACTGCTGGGCTCACACATTCTGGGACTGGAGAAGGATCAGTAGTAATATCTGTTTCCATTACCAATGAGGTGTTAATGGAGGTTAAGCAGTTTACCTCAGGATCAGAAATATTTGTAGCTAGGATATCAGAGCTATTATGCAAGGAGAGGTGAAATACATCAGCTTTCCTTTCCTTTTTTGAAGTTTGGGAACTTTATACTGTATACCATTCATCACAAGAAAGAATGTTCAGGTCATCATCTCATGCTCTTGTTTTATTAGCAGTCTGGGGGGGTTATAGGTGTATCAAGTAATATTTGGGAAGCAGTTATCAAGGAATTATTGGACTTGATTAGAGAGGCATGGAACGTTTCATTTCTCTGTTGCTCCGTTCCATAACTCCTCTCAAGAGAATTAAATGGTCTGCTATCTGTCTGCCTGGTACCAAGCATGTTTGGGCTGTAGAAATCACTACTGGGGCTAGGAGTAATAAACATCTACTTAGGATTTTGGTTAGAATTTTAAAATCAGAGTTTAGCATGCAAATTGGTCTCCAGTTTGATAGCAAGGTTTTATCCCCGTTTTTATGGAGGTAAATTAGAGTACCCTGGTTAAAGTCTAGAGGAATGAATTCTGAATTTAATAGACAATTGTACATGTCAGTTAGTTCTTGGATTATCTCCAGGCTGATTTTTTTGTATAATTCACTGGAGAGACCATCAGGGGCCTGGCGATGTGCCATTTCTCAGGGTGGAAATGGCATCTAGTACTTCCTGTTTATCAATTGGCCAACTTATATTTAATAAAATGTCTGGAGGTATCCCTGGGAGATGTAAGTTTGACAGAAATTGAGCTCCTGTCGTCTCCTTCCGAACTGGAGCGTCAAATAGGTTGCTCGTATATTCTGTTACAATCCTTAATATATAATTTTTCTGTCTGCGTAACATGCCCTGGGAATCCTGGAGGCTATTCCTTTCTTTTTTTGTTTATTTTCTGTGAACATTATTCGAAGGGGCATACAGAGAACGATGGACCTTGAGTATCAAATTTCTGCTGTTGGTGTAATGTGTTTGCCTTCTGGGCATGATATTGTGACATGTCTTTTTTGATTGATCTAATCTGTTGGGATAAGTTCCGATTAGTATTATAAGTAATTGTTAGCAATTGCTGCATGTGCTGTCCTTTTATTAAGTAGGATAGATAAGAATTCAGACTCTTGGATTTACTGAATCATTTCATCAGGAGCTGTAGTTCCCATTTAGTGTCTTCCCACCATGACAAGGGATTATCAAATAGGATAAAAACTGATTTCCTAGCCACTACCAATTGGGTTAATGAATTTAAAAATAATTTATCTTGCAGCACGGAAACATTTGGACCTTTACTTATTGTTGATGTATGTTCCATTGTTGTTTGTAGTAAATTATTATCTAAAAATTCTGCCGGATGTGCAAGTTTTAAGGGGATGTTTTGTGACACAAAGAAATAATCTATACGAGTAGTGAGTCGGCCCTTATGAAAAGTGGGTGTGTGTTGTTTGGTGACTTCTAGGTATGTGTCTCTAAGTTTAGCTGTTTTCGGTAATTGTGTCAGAAACTGAGCATCACAATAAATTGTCTGTGTTTTAGTTTGTTGACTCCTGTCTAGGGTATATAGACTACAGTTAAAGTCTCCACCCCAGATAACTTGGTATGAAGTATACAAATAGGGCTGTATTTGTTTGAACAGGTCAATCCTGGATGTTTTAATTTGAGGGGCATAGATATTGATTAATCTATCTCTACCGTAAAACTTTTAATGTTCACTTTCAATTAATATCATGGATTTGACTTGCCGCACTGTAGGACGTTAAATAAACATCGTGGGCCGGTTGTCTGGTTTTGCTTTCATACAAATTGAAGCTGATAAAAAAAGATTGCGGTTCGCTAGTAGGGCATACAGCAAACAGCTTATAGTGTATCGCTCAGGGTGAAAAAAGAGAGCAGCCCAAGTAAACTAAAAAGCGAGGTACTTGATGTAAGGGGTGTAAGGGGCAGCATACATGCATGTCTCAAAAAAAAACACTGTAGCAGGCAATATGCTAGCAAGGCATACAGCATACGGTATTGCTTTGTGGAAAAAAAATAAGGGCAGCCCAGCAAATAAAAAGAGAATGAGAGCTAGGTGCTTGGTGCAAAGGGCATACAGCTCAGTGGCCACAAAAGCTTAGTGCTTACAGCTTTGATGTTAGTGTTTTGAAGGGCAGCATTGTAATTGGTCACAAAAGCTTACTGATTACAGCTTGGTGCTTGAGGGGCAGCCCTTGTAATTGCATACTGATTTGTGCTTGTGCTCTGTTCTCTTTGCTCACCTCACCTGGCACTTACCATAGGTTACCACAGGTCAAGTACCAATTAAATCTGCACATTAAAGAACACCGTAGCAGTCTATGCCCATGCTGCATTTTGTTACATTTTCAGGATGTCTCTGTACGCTTGGTTAAAGCTACAAACTCTCAACTGCTAGTGGAGTATGGGGGCCACTTAAGTTTCACTAGACAGTGGGCAGTTGTTAAATCAACTTGGGTATTGTAAATGAAAGGGCACCAAAGCAGGGAGAAAGGCTCCTGATGACTTCCCTGTGTTGAAAAAGGCATTCTTACACAGAATAGCCAATGCAACCATGCAGGAATTGATTCCTGCTGAGCTCATCATTAACATGAACAAAACAGGTGTAAATCTAGTTCCCTGTGCGTCCTGGACTATGGAAGTTAATGGGTCCGGGCAGGTTGAGGTGACTGGCATTAATGACAAAAGAGAAGTCACCATGGCAATGTCTGTTACACTTTCGGGTCACTGTCTGCCACCCCAAGTGATTTATGCTGGAAACACAGCTGACTGCCATCCCAGTTTTGACTTCCCCACCGACTGGCACATCACACACAGTGAAAATCCCTGGGCTAATGAAACTATGATGCTGCAGTACATGGATAGCATCCTGGTGCCCTATGTTTCAAAGATTAAAGAACCGAATTAGCTTCCAGATGAACAGCTAGCAATGATGATTCTGAATCTTTATGGAGCTCCCACCACCATGCCTGTACTTGAAAAGCTGGAACAGTGCACCATCATCCCCGTATTTGTTCCAGCGTTGTGCACTGACCAACTACATATTGATTTATCAATCAGCAAAATCTATAAAGATGAACTTAAGAGTCTCTTCTCTGATTGCTATGCCACTCTAATAACTGAACAGCTAAACAAGGGAACACCATCACCCAAAATTTCAGTGGACTTGAGAATGACTACATTGAAAGTAAAACATGCCCAGTGGCTCGTTACTGCCTTCCAGAGGATACAGGGAAGAAAAGAGGGTGCTGTACGTGGTTTTGACCAGGCAGGGATATCGCAGGCACATGATGAGTCTCTAAACCTGGCAAGTACAGTACATGTCCCCCTGTGTCTGGGCTAAAGGTAACGTAAACTTTAGGCAGTATTGTAATGGGCTTTTTTGTTTGTTTTTATTACAGCCCCTTCTTCTACTGCCTGCAACACTGTGAAAAATATGTGGACACTACTGTATTTTTTCCTTTTTGAGCTCCCTGATTGCCAAGCTCAGAAGCAGAAGAACACTGAATTTTTTTGTGGTTCACTGTATTTTAATGGACTAGATGTTTTGATATCCCTGACTGCCAAGCACTAATTGGTGGATTACTGTATTTTTTTCAGAGAGCCATGCCTGTAAGGGAATGTGTCTCGCTGTGGTTTTTGGCAAGTTGTGATGGAGCCGTGTGGTTTTTTTGGGGAGCGTGCAAATGCACTTAGCTCAACTGATTCTATGAAGTAGCTTGAAAAATAAAGATTTGTATTTTATTACCCAAACTAAAGTGTGCCAATAATTTGTTTCTGCTAATACGAACTGATGCTGTCTGTTAATGTTCGTGCTTGAGTAAAACGCACAAACTTAGCGAGATTTATTTGGCAACAATATTTACCTGTTCTACAGTATTCCCTTGTATTTGGACATCCAGAATGAGAGCTCTACCAGGGACTAAGTGATATAACTTCAGGAGTTTAACCTCCAGCATACGAATTAGAATACCCACCCCCGAGCATGGTTCTGGGCCTGTGGACGAGTAGGAGGACCCCAAGAGCCAATCCGCTTTAGCCCAGTGAATTTCTTTTAAAGAGTGAAATTGCACATCTTGTAAAAAAATAATTCCCAACTGTAGATATTTCAGAAAGGAAAAAACTCGCCATCTCTTGGCTAGATATTTTACACTATTCCCATTAATAGTGTAAAAGGCACAGCTGGTAGTCATGAGAGGGATGTGTGAGCCTCACTTCCTTCTGCTTTTCCTAAGTCTTTTTTCTTTATGTTTTAGTTTGGTTCTAGCTTTCCTTTCTGTTGCAGTTCTCCCAGCCTCTGTGTCTGTTGTGGCTTCTGGGAGGGTCAATACCACCGAAGATGAATCCGAGTCCTCCTCTGAGTTGTCAGAGTGGTCCACCAAAATATCATTCAATGGCCAATGCGGCCAGTATAGTGTTATGCTTGTGCAACTGTGTTACTTAGGTTTTGGCTGTTCTCACTTTCTATTTCAGAGGAATTACCACCCTGTAGGGGTACCAAAGGCAAGGAACCCTCGAAAAGGGTTCCACCTCTAAAGCTGCTGCAGATCGATTCCCTTGGCTAAAGGTACCTTAGGAAAGTAGAGAGGCATCACCGCTGGAGGAGATGGGGAGGATGGTGGGGCAAAGAAAAAGTGCTTCAGAAGGAGGCTGAGAGGAACTGCTTATATAGGTCAGGAAGTAGGAATGGCTGGCTACTTGTCCATTGAAATACAGGCCTAGCCTTCCAATTCAATGGCCTGCATGGCCAGTATAGTGTTATGCCTGTGCAACTGTGTTACTTAGGTTTTGGCCATTCACACTCTCTATTCCAGAGGAATTACCACCCTGTAGGGGTACCAAAGTCAAGGAACCCTCTAAGAGGGTTCCACCCCTAAAGGTGCCATGGGTTGATTACCTTGGCTAAAGGTACCTTAGGAAGATCCCCCAAAAAGAATGTAATAATAGCATCAAAGACAGGAACAATCAGGCCATAAGGCACAGGAGTAGAATGACAACAATGCAGCTTAATGATATGATGTAGACAGATAAAATAGATAAGTGCTTTGGATACATTGATAGTTGAAAGGGGACCTCCTAAGGAGAGATGGAATGGCAGGGACACCATCCACCTCCATCCAACAGTGGAACCTGCCTAAAAGAAATGAGGAACACCAACTACGCTAACTAACTGTTATGACCTGAGGCATGGAGAAGAGAAAAAAAACTCTATAAGGAGGAAATCTCTGGGGATTCAAGGCCTAGGTTGCCTTCCCTCCAGGCTTGGAATATTTTGTTTAGTGATGGCTCTGCTGCTGCGATTTGGAAACCCAGTTAATAGAAGGTGAAAAATATTCCAATTTGGAGGAAAGCTCTCACTCAATCCCTCTAACGGGAACACTGTGGAAGGCTGCGAGTGATACTCTACAACATCGGACAACCAAGGCAGGAGGAGGAGGAGAGCAACGACTGCTAAGGCACTCACCTGGCCTACTCGGCCTAAACACAAACCAGGTGAACTAGAGGCAGTCATGGGGAGAATAGCTTGAAGGGTGCCTCCGAACCCACTCGGGCAGCTAAAGGGGCCCCTGTGAGAGCCCCATCCCTTCACTGCTGAGTCTTAAATTCTATAACTTGAGGTGACATAGGTATGGTTGATGACTGAAGGTCCACCCGGAGTGAAGACATTCCCAGCTATGGGCCAGGTGAGAAGGACCCCACTCTGAGCTTTGCATGCTCTAGATGAGGACTAGTAGTGCAGAGCAAGACCATCGGTCCAAGGGGGAGGACTCTGCACCAGAGAAACGCCAGGACAAGGTCGGCATACCTGATATATTCGCAGAGGTATTTCTGACATATGTGCATTATTTTATTTCTTTGTTCATTTCTGTTTGTTCAGTTAGTTTGTTTCTTTTTTTCATTCATTTTGTTCATTTCTGTTTGTTATTCATTTAATTAGCATATTGTTTTGTTGTTGAATTTTGTTGACCCGGTAAGCCCACTGGGCCTAGAAGTCCCTTTTTCAGGGCCGACCGGGGTGGGGGGATACAGATGGTAAGCAACTGAAACTGAACCTGATTAAGCTGTTGGTGGTATTTTTTAGTGAATGAGGGAAATTTGGACACCAGGGACATTCCCCTACTCTTTTCGATAGGTGCCATGGGATCTTTAACATCCACCTGAGCTACTACCAGTCCAGGCAGATGGGACCTCGGTTTAACGTCTCATCCGAAAGACAGCACCTCAGAAGTGCAGCATCCCTCTCATGCTGCACTACAGTGTCAGTATTGGGATATTAATCCAAGTGCCAGATGTGGGAACTGAACCCACAGCCCTCTGATCTCCCGGCCTCAGAGGCAAGTGTGCTACCTGCTGAGCCACTGACACTGCCAGTGTCAGTGAAGTTATATTGAAGTTGTTTATTTAGTTTGCTGAAGTTATTTAGCTTTCAGAAGCTATTGCGAACAAAGGATAAACAAAGGTGGGCCAACCAAGTCTAGAGGGAGCCAATTAGAAGGTGACATAATACTCAGAGGATCTTAGCAGCGGTGACAAGATTCAAACATGAGGCAATATGCCACACGGGGCCATGACTCCTCACCAAGAGCCCCCAGTCCCCTGCTGTAGCAAAAACAAGGAAGCTATGGTGAAGGCCATAACCCACATTCAGCATTTAAAACTAGTTTACAGCACTGGCGGTAGCCAAAGCTGACCTCCCGAGCATAATAAAGCAGCATTGAGCGGTATGCAAGTAAAAAGCAATGTCCATCAATAAGCAGCATGCAGTAATGAAGTTCGGTTTGGAGGGGGGGTAATATCGGAATGAACAGGGAACAATGGAGAGAAACAATATGCTGAATCAACAACAATGGCTTTCTTGGTATTAGTGTAGGAAGCACAGTTTAGATCCAAGGGTAATGCACAGAAAACAGCAGCAATACTTGCAGTGATATATTCATGTATTAGTTCAGGGTTGATTTTTGTGGGCTTGGTTACAGACAAGGCCCTGGAATTCTGTGATTCTGCGGTTGTGAAATTTTCCGCAGAATTTGCACCATGCACCAGAATATATAAAGTGCCACAGAATTCATTGTTTTTGGTGAATTTTCATTCAAATATACAGTTTTTTTGTAGTGTCAGGCTTTCTTTCCCATCTCGGTTATCCTGAAGCCCCTCTCCTATGCTCAGCATGTGATGTAAATCGATGACATCACATCATATTTAGCCAATGGCTAGACCGTGTTCTGCCACAGAAATGAATAAATCATGCCTCAGAAATCAGAAAATGCTGCCGCAGAAGCCAAGGAGCCCTGCCGCAGAAATCAGAAAATTCTGCCGCAGAGCACTAGGGGCCCTGATTACAGAGCAGGCCCGAATCAGATGAAAACAATTAAGTGGAATACATGAGTGCTGGTAACTATAACATGAGCTCTTGGATAGTACTGCACAAGGAGTTTAGACAAAAGCCCCCCAAAGAGAAGACAATACAAGACACGCAAATAGAGAGGAACAGGAACAAACACACAGAGAAGTACACAGCCAGAGTCAGAAACACAAACCAAGCAGAAAGACAAGCAGTCCAGCAGAAAACAAGCAAAATCCGAACTGGGGGGGGGGGCCCAGTAGGCCCCAGCTAGCAACAAAGGACAGACCAACAGAGCCTCCAGATGCAAAGAAAACGTGCTTCAGAAGGAGGCTGAGAGGAACTGCTTATATAGGTCAGGTAGCGGGAGTAGCTGGCTGCTTGTCCATTGAAATACAGGCCTAGCCTTCTAATACTTGTTAGAAAGGGGTAGACTGTCTTTCCTAGGTATCTTGGATAGAGGAGTGTTTAGTTTGGTTACTTGTCTGGTAACCCTCTTTTCTTTTTCTGAACTAGAAATGTGGGGGTTGGGGGGGCATCATTGATGTCTCTATAACCTCACTAAGTTTACCTGAGCAGTACTGGGTCGAGGCCTGAAATTGCTTTTCTGGGGGTCTCACTCCTTCATGGCTAGTGGGGGGCATTATAAGTGTTCTCGGTGCAACCTGACATGGGGCGTTAGCATAAGCCTCACTAGACCGATCCTTAAATGTCGGTCCCAATTTATTTTTTTAGGCTAGAGTGATGTACGCCCTTTGTTCCATTCCATCTGCATGCTCTGTGTGGTTGTGAGCCACCAATGTGCAGTTTTAAAAGGAGTGACCTGTTTCACTGCAAAGGTTACACTTACTTTCATTCAAACAATCTCTGCCAGAATGTCCCATCCCCCCCCCCACACAGTACATTTAATTTTGTCGCATGCATTACTCAAATGGGTAACAGAGCCACGTCTATAACACACTTTAGGCTGTCCTGGGTAAAACAAGACCCCTCTATCTCTACCCAGGAAGAAAGAATCAGGGAGATGATTCACCCCAGCCTCAGAACTTTGTAATAGAACTTTTACCTTCCCCCCGTCCATATATTCTCCGAATTGAGAATTGTGTCAGGTTCCCCAGTACTGTGCACCATTGTTTTAACCAGTTTGCCAAATCATGCAAGCTCATCCCCTCATTCCTAAATAAAACAGTGACATTTTTATGAGCGGGTTTCATTAAGGGTGTAGCTAGGAAAGGTGTCCATAGTGCATTTTTCTTCATCACATTGTACGTAGTCCAAAAACGTTCTAGGCCCATTGTTGATTTAAAACTTATGTTGAACGTTGTCTCACCTGAAACATGGATCAGTGCATGAATTTCGTTTGCAAAGAATTTCACTGAGTCCTTTAGGAGGGTACATGCTACAATCTATCCAGTTGTTCAGGCATGCCTCCTAAGTAGGTAAGACAAACAGTGTTCTGGCGTTCAGCAGGCAGGATTGGGAGTTTGAATAAAGATGCATACGGTCGGTCAGTTGTTTTCCTAGGTACATTCGAGGGGGCCTAAGTTTGTGGCCTAGATGGGTCAGGTTGTTGATCATCGGTGACCATAGCTGTAATAGTATTCGCAGCTATTGTTTGTGCAGGTGGTAGCTTAAGGGTGGGATTTTGTGTAAAGGCAAGTTCATCAGGTACTTCAAGTGAGCCTATTACAGGTATATGATTCGAAGCAGATGTAACCAGTCTCTTTGGCAGGCTATGGGGGGGGGGGGCTTCAGTATTCTGAATGTGTATTGGGGAGGCGCCTGATACCCATTCCCCCATCGACAGATTTTGTTCCCATCCTGCGGCCTGTAATGCCGATTCAACAGACCAGGATTTGGAGTGAAACTATTGACCAGCTGTAAAATTGGGACATCTTAGACCGGACTTAGTAGGGCCCGTTTGTGCCATTCCAGACATTACCCCCAACTCATTTTGAGGATATGCAGGGCTGGGAGTGCTGTGCGATGTGCTGCTTTGTGGGTTGACAGTTTGTTGCATTTCAGCATCTGCAACAGTTTCCGCCCAGTCTAGCCACTTTTCCTTTGATGTTCCTGCATCAGCAATCAGCTGCACCGGGCTGTCAAGCTGGCGCTGGCTCTCATGCTGTAGTTGTCTCAATTGTTTATGCAAAGTCATTTTTTTAAACATAAACTTCCTTTCTTCTGCTTCTAGCTGTTGCTAAATTTTTTCAGAAGCCATGTTAAAAGATGAAGGTGCATTAGCTGCTCCCATACCTGTATGCTTATCATTTTCTTTTTCTGTAGATTCTCCTTCAGAGTATGTATCAGTTGCTTCAATCGTAGAGGCCTTAGGTTGGTTCAATAATTCAGCCGTTTCACTTTCCATAGAAGTTTCTGTAGCAGCCATGTTCAATGTACCTCTTTCATTCATTGGTACTCTGGTCTCCAGTACATTTGGGGCACGGAGGGAGACCTGTTCCCCCACTTCCATGTCCTCCTCCACATCGTCAGCTTCAGGATTCCCTTCAGCACAGCAGAAACACCTCCTGTCTCCTCAACAGTGCATCCTGGAATGGGCTCCTCTATTCCGCCCACAGGAAGTCAAGCCCCTTGCTGGTAGAGTAGGGGAATTTCACCGGTGTCCTGGCCAAATTTCCTTCATTCACCAAAAATACCACCAGCAGCTTAAAAATCTGGTCCAATTTCAGTTGGCATCCATCTGTATCTCCTTCCCACGGGACGAGGCTGAAAATAGGCAAAAAATTGTCTAGTCCTCCATCCCGGTCAACAAAAATGAAATAAATACAAATAATTCTATGCTTGAGTCAGTCAGTATGTGCGTGGCCAGCGCTTGTGTGAAAATTGCAGCATCCGGACAGAGAAGGAGAAGACAGCAGACATTTGCACTTGGAGTGGTGCTATGGTCATGGTCTGTGGGTTGAATTTGCCTGCTTGGCCTGTTGCCTAATGCCTGCCCACCGTCGCTTGAATTTAGTCTTGTGCCAGTGGTGTTGACTCTGAGTTCTCCTCTCTCCATCTCATCTTGCCAGCCTCTTCTCCTCCAGACCACAGCCTGCTGCAGCTTGCCCACGCTGCTACTCGACGTTCACTCCCCCGACCCGTGGCGTGAGGTGTCCTCTTCTTGGTGCACTGATTATTTTGAAGGCAAGTTTAAATGAAAGTTTGATTAATTTTCTTTTTTTTTATGAATTGGGGGGGTCTGGGGGGAGCACCAGGCTGAGGAGGAAAGAAGAAAGAATGGTCTAGAATGAATGAATTAATTCCTCTTGTGGGGGTCAGTAAAGTACTCGTCATTGTCCTGAATGTCTTCACTGAAAGACTGGTAGTGGTTGCCTGGAATAGTATTCCAGACTTGTGGAAGGAGGTGGTGGCTCTGTCACTGTCAGTCTGTCATTGAAATGGAGCACCTGGCTGTGGAGGGAAGAAGAAGGAATGGGTTATGTGGAGCAAATTAATTTGTCTTCAGTGGTGGGATGGTAGTACTCTGTCACTGTCTAGATTTGAATGTCTTTGCTGAAAGAGTGGTGGTGGTGGCTGCCTGGAACAGTATTCTAGACCTGTGGAGGGAAAATGAGGTGGCTCTATCACTGAAATGGAGCCAGACTCTGCTGTACAATGTGCACAGCCAACACTGCACTGTATCACATGCCAGAAGTAAAAGCACTGCAGCAGCAGTTCTCCTTGATGACTCTTCCACTACCCAGCCCACTGGCACTCATTGACTGCAGATCACAGCTGGGGAGCACAAACCAGTCCTTCCTTTGGTGCCTAAAGTACACATGTAACTGTTGGGGGGGATAGCTGCAGAATGGGTGGCCAATAAGGGGGCATTCCAGCTTGAGGGAGAGTTGCTGGGAATGGCTGGCATCTCTTTGCTGGGCAGGAAGGTTGGGGGTACAGCTGATGGCAGCATGGTTGGCTGTGGGATAAAGATATGTTGGCTGTTTAGTGGTCCCTCACCCAGGCTACTGAGACCTTCATAGTCATGCTGCCAGGGTATCATGCTTCTGCTCTCACAATCTACCCTAGCTTCCTTACCCCTCAGACTCCTGAGCGTTCCCTCCAAACAAAGCGGCATGTTTCCTAGCCCACCCCTGCTTAACAACCTTGGCGGTATGCTCCCAAGCCCCACAAGCATGGATTCAGGTTCCAGTCCATGCCAGTATGACTGCTGAACTCTAATGGCACCCCTACCAACATTTACTCATTCTTCCCAAATTAAAAGGGCACCCAGTTTCTGCTCTGCTATTACCTGAATGACATAAGAATCATGTTGCATAAACTACAGAGTGCTGAAATAACAGTTCGATAAAAGCCCCCAAACACGCCAGAGAGCATCTAAAACCCTATAGCTTCTGGCCTCAGACCCCCAGCCTTTAAATGGCAATGCGTGGGTGGTTCATCATAGGAACATAGAGGTTGACGGCAGACAAAGAGACCATGTAGGATCTGCATCTTTATATTAGGCAGGGAAAAATGGGAAGACTGGATGGGCCAGGCGGTCCTTAAAAAGGACATTTTGCCCTGCCTAATATAAAACTGCAGATCCTACAGTACATGGGCTCCTCTCTTACCCTCCTGCACCCTTCCCCTACCCATGGTGTCTCCAGCCCATGTTCAGATGACTCCTCATGACATGCGTCAGCACAGTCAGCCAGTTGTCCTTACCCCTCAGGCCCCGATCCCCCATTCTGATGATTGGCCAGTCACATTCTCCCACACCCATGACTTCAGGAGGAAAAACTACTTTTTTTCCCACTGGAGTAAGGGGTAGGTAGAAAAGACATGCAACAGTCTGTTTTGTGTTCAAGAAAAGTCCCAAAACTCACCACAGAACATCTTCAACCCTAGAGCTTCTGGTGCCGCTGATACCCCCTTCAACATACGTCATGGTGCGACTTTCTGAATTAGCAGCTCCTTCCACGCCACACACACTCCGGTCTTCAGGCGCTGGCCCCCGCTCAGCATACACTGCGGTGCGGCTTTCCATTGTGGCACCGCTGCTCTGTCTCCTCCTCTGTCTCTCTCCTCAGCCCCAAGGCTTTGCATCTTCAACCTCTGGGCTGTCACTGTCCCGCCAGGTGCGGCTCCATGTAAAGGCAGCTCCTCGCTGCTTCTCTTCCCCCTGGCTGCCTTCTTTGAAAAAAAAAGCACCGTAGGGCATAAATAATTTAAAATAACTGCCGCCAGAGCAGCCGACGGGAAGGTGGGAGGAGGCGCTTTCCTTCCTGCCTCCTCCACCTCCCGCTGGCTTCTTTTCCTCTCCCATCTCCCAGCCATATGGAGTAGGCTGCAGCCTGAGCTCTGTGCAGGCTGGGGGCTTGGAGCACCGCAGGCACTTTCGATTATGGCGGTTCATGTCGTTTTGGCAGTAGTGCAGCCCCACTTGGTCTCCTCCTTACTGCCACCAGTCGCAGCTGCCCCAGCAATTCTCAGGGATCAGAAAGCCCCCTTTACACCACAGGAAAGGGTTTAAATATTAATAAAACCAATGCTGGCCTAGCCGTGTCAGGAGCTAGCCCACTAGACCATCAGGGCTATTATTAACATTGTGGCCACCCTGGGTACTTTCTAGCCCCAGTGACCACCAATGACTACTTTATTTTTAACAACATAGCTACTAGCCTCCCCCACTAGCCTTCACTATCCCACCTGGGCTATTACATAAATTACTGGCCAAACCTTGGGAGCTAGCCCACTAGACCGCCAGGGCTATTATTAACGTTATGACCCTCCCGGGTACTTTCTAGCCCCACTGACCACCAATGACTACTTTATTTTTAACAAAAGGGCTACTAGCCCCCAATAGTCTTCACTAGCCTACCTGGACTACATAAATTACTGGCCACTTGGCTACCACTAGAGGCAAAGAATTTTTTAGCAGAGCTCCCCTTCCTAAACCACATTTCCTTTCCTCTGCTTCTTCTCTTCTATTATTTTCCTTCTATCTAACCTATTTTCTCTTTGTATTTCTACAGGTCTGATTGGATGAGGGCACCTTACTTATCAGATAAGTATAAATTTATTTCTAGCCTGTCCCTTATGCCCTGCTGGACCCCCCCTAAGAGCTGAAGATCCTTTGTGACTCTTTTTTTGTATCTTTATTATACAGGTACAGTGATGTCACCTCTTCGGACTCCTTCCCTGGACCCTGCAGCAGGTAAGTCCCTCTATCTTACACTATTTTTGGTGAGTTGACTTTAACAGGTGTAACATGTTCTACTTTAGACCCCCCTGAGAAATGGTTTATATTGTTTTCTTTTTTGTTGAGTAAAAGTGGATTACTTAATACAAGTTAGGAGCTGCAGCTTGCACCAGGTCGGTTCCCCTGCTCCTGCCACACACATTGAAGAAACCTCGTTGGCTGAGAGCCCACCCACCAGCTCAGCGCTCATTGGATCAATCTGCAAAACAAGTATCTTCAAAATGTAAGGTCAACAAATTGTTTACCAAGCATCAAACATTTGGCATTGACTAATGCTTGTTTTTTATGTTTTCATCCTTGCTGAAATGTTGTTGTATCACAGTTCAAACATCATGAAATCGGTTGTACCCTTCTGCGGTACGACAACATGCTAGCTACCTGTGCTGAGAACTGTCGTGTGTACTGTGTTTATATTTTTTAAACAAAGCTGCTAAGTGGCTGGGTGTGGGACAGGAAGACCAACCCAACACAAACTTGCAACAGAACAAAAACAGATAAGTCCTGTTAACTTTTCTTGTTTTTTTTATCTTGCTGCTTTTAAAACATGACTGTTACTTAACAGTCATTTCAGCACAAGTCTCGAGATTGCTCTCACTTTCACTTTCACTGATCACTTGGGACTCCCCTAACTCTAACAAATAAAAAACAACTGTCCACTATAAAAATACTGGTTGGGCAAGCAGATGCCCAACCAGCTTGTGCTGCCACCTTGGGCTTCTAATTATATTTGCCTCCTCGAGCGTCATTCCTGTGTAATCTGATGTAATCAGAAGTCCCTTGTGACACCACAGGTTGGTTGGGCATAGCTGCTCAACCAGTACTTTCTACATTTTTTAATGTTGACACCAGAAGTCCATCTTCCGGTGTTGGTATTTACTGTTTTACTGCCAACAGTGGAAGCCCATCTCTGGTGTTGACTGTTAATTGTTTTCAGTGCTGACAGCAGAAACCCAACTTAGGTGCTGGGTTTTCCTTTTTTTTTTTTAACGCACAATTGACTAGACTGGCAGCTGATTGAGAAGTCAGAGAACTGGTGCCAAAGTGCACTGTTGGTGTGACAAAATCACAAAGGGAAGTTTTGATTTTAAAATAATTGATTTCTTTTTCCTTGTGATAGGAAAGTATTGGCAGTCAGTGTGACATCTATATTGAATTGTTATTTGTGCCCCATAGTTCAGTATCAGGAGCTACTGTTGTTCAGACTGTAGGTAGCAGCAGGGTCCCACTGGAAATGAGATATTGTAGCTTATGGTAACAGTTTCGACCTGTACTTTTTCATGGCTGCAGAGCGGAGCTATGCTGATGTGTTCTGATTACATCAGTAGAGAAAGGGGGCTCTGGAATGTTTGCAAAGGCAGTACCACCTGTCTTATTCCATGGAGTGGACTTGAATCACATCTCTTCATATCCTCTCTTTCTAGGATACCTGCTAACACTTTGGAAGTCTTGAAAGGTTTCTATTCGTTATGTTATTTCTGCCAACCAGAATTGTTTTGGTTTTTACTTCTGTTTTTTTTTCTTTATTCTGGCTAACACTGCACACCTTAAATGTTCTCTCAAGCAGTTATATCAACATCTCAAATTAAGCACTCATGTTTCAAAGATCCATTAGATTGCTGGGTTGCACAAATAACTGACAGTTTTGCAAGAAAAATACTTGTATGTCTGTGAGCTTAATTGAAGTTTCTCTCAGTAAGTATCTGTCGGTATGTCTGTTTCTCTCTGTGTCGTACGTATCTATCCCCATGTCTGTCTCTGTCTGTCTCTCTCTCTCTGTCCTTTTCCCTCACTCACTCCATATCTCTCCCCCCCCCACTTCCTCTTGACTGCTGTAAACTGATTGTTTAAAAATTAGCCTCTTTTGAATGAATCTCCTGCTGTACTTGGTATATGTTTTAATTAGCCTAGCTTTCTCTTAAGAAAGGTTCATTAAATATCAAGCACACAAGTGAGATCAAGCCATGTACACCTGGGCAGGGATATTCAAAGGGGTTGCACATGGCGTAACAGTGTTGCGCCATGCGCAACCCACTAATGCGCCCTGGCATGATGTTCAAAAGGGGATGTTGTGCTGCACAAATCCTGATGTGCCGGGGTGCACCAGTAATGTATGTGGCGCAAATGCGGGGGGGCATGCCCATGCATATTCAGCACATCCCGATATTCAGCCCGGGATGTGCAGCGCACTCTGAACACACCGCCTTGCGCGCCGCAGAGGGCGCAAAGATCAGCTGAAAAAAGGAGCAAGACCTGGCCACCCACAGGGTGAGCTGCCATATGCAGGGGCGCAACACGGCCGCCGCTAGCTGTGGGTGGCCACACAATACTCAGAGCCATGGTCCGTCGTCGTCGCCCCTGCCAGCGTAGGCAAGTAAAAATCTCCCTGGTGGTCCAGTGGACCTGCTCCCCAGCCTGATCGTGGGCTTATTAAAAATAGATGTATCCCTGGTGATCCAGTGGACCAAACCCAGCCCGATCGCAGGCTTACTAGCAGTAAATGTATTCCTGGTGGTCCAGTGGACCTGCTCCCCAGCCCGATTGTGGGCTTATTAAAAATAGATGTATCCCTGGTGGTCCAGTGGACTGAACCCAGCCCGATTGCGGGCTTATTAAAAGTAAATGTATCCCTGGTGGTCCAGTGGACCCACTCCCAAGCCCGATCGCCGGCTTTGTAAAAGAAAATATCCCTGGTGGTCAGTGGTACCCCACCGCCCTCTCAGACCCACCACCCCTCCCCGGTCAGCAGCGGTGGCAGCTCCCCACCGGCTGCCGCCAACGACGGCATACACGATGCGGCTGTACACCCATGGTCCACAGCATGGGCCAATGGGCATGCAGACTGTACTGTACTACACAGTCCCGATGTGAATGAATTCGGGGAGCGGGTGGCGGGTCTGAGTGGGCGGGTGGAGGGGAGTACCATTGACCCACCAGGATATTGTTTACAAAGCCTGAATCGGTTTGGGAGTGGGTCCACTGGACCACCAGGAACATTTACTTTAATAAGCCCATGATCAGACTGTAGCAGGTCAAACTGGACCACCAGGGATACATTTATTTTTACAAAGTCCGTGATCGAGCTGGGTAGCAGGTCCACTGAACCACCAGGGATACATTTATTTTTACAAAGCCCCTGATCGGGCTGGGTAGCATGTCCACTGGACCACCTGGGGCACATTAATTTTTACAAAGCCCACGATCGGGCTGGGGAGCAGGTCCACTGGACCACCAGGGATTTTGCAGTTTTACAAAGCCCATGATCAGGCGTTGGGGCGCGTTGCCCGATGGCTGCAGCCTGGCAGGGCGCCAGGCGCAAGTCACCGGGGATCGGTGCACCTGCATGCAAATGGGGCCATAATGACATGCAAATGGCCCTATTTGTGCCTTGCATGCATAATGGCCCAATTTGCTTATCCACCACTGAATATCGCGGTTCCTGTGCCTAGCGCAAACGCACTTGTGCTGGCTCATTCCCCTGCTCCTCACTTGCCACTTGCACTGGCGCAGTGCCACTACGCCATACACAATGCGGTCAGCCATGGTGCCATATTCAACGGTGCTGAGCCATGGTGCAGCACCGTTGAATATCGCCCAGGCCATGCCCTGGCGCATCCCAGTTGCGCTGCGCCCAGGCTTGTGCCTCTGCCTGGTGCAGTCTGAATCTCTGGCCCCTGATATTTAAATGTGAAAGGGGTAGCACTTTTTTTTTTAAATAAGAAGTGCTCTCTTTTTAGTTGGCATCCCTTCCTGTTTGTACTAGCTGGCCTTTGTAATCTCTGGGAACCTGTTTACACAGTTATATCACATATATTTACACTGGTACTACAGCTTGTGGATGTGTTCTATTTTACACCGTATTAACTTAAATGAACCCATGATAGAGAAAAATATATATACAATAATGAAGAAGCACAAAACATTTTACACTAGATCATGTGGCTTTAGTTGTTTCAGCACTTTGAAAGAGATGCTTTGAGATGCTATGAATTATTGAGTAATGGATAGTCAAGATTAAAATTCAGCTGCATTTAAATGTCTTGATTTTTTTTCCTTAAAAAAATCTTACTAGCCAGAATTCTAAATGTTACTCTTTTTCAGATTAATTGAGGACTGATATATTTTATTGGACCATAAATGCAATTGTACAGAAATGCTGCACTAGGAAGCCTTTTGCAGCATCTATCTGTACGCACGATTTGGGGGAAAGAAGGAATGCCACTGGGCAGTGACATTTTTTCCTCCACCAACTCAGGGTAAATACATGTTGGCCCATTTTCTTCAAAGTATCTATCAGGCCAGAGTTTAAAAGTATATGCTGCTCTGTGAATGTATTCAACTTCTTCACCACTGGTTCGCAGAAGTAATTGTTGCATCTACAATTTTTTACACTATGCTGGTCAAAGCAAAGGGTTTGCATTCTTCAAGGAATCCAGTTTTCCAAGGAGTAGTGAATAACAACATCCTCTATTCTCTTGTCTCTCAGAATCCCCACACCTTGTGCAGAGACAGAAGTGAAGAGCTAAAGAGAGAAAAATGGTGAATGACTCATATCCGACAGCAGTGCGGCAGCCACCATGAACGCTATTCACTCCGGGACCACTGAGAGCTCCTACGCCACACAGGTCCTAGGCCTGGGCATGTGCTGGGTCCTGCTGCTCATCTGTGGCCTGTGTATCATCTGCCTAGTACTGACTGACACAGTATTGAAGGGTTGATAAGATGCCTGCTACTGGCTAATTTGCTTTTAAGTAACATCTTTTACTTTGGTCTGGAGACCATGATTGCCAATGTCTGTTCCAGTGGGGTCCCAGTCCTAAGGCCCATCTGCTTGACCTAAACCTTTGAATCTAACACCCCAATGCTCACTGAGATCCTGACCCTGACTGTGATGGCAGCAGACAGGTACATGGTATTCTGCTGGCCCTATGACTACCCCAGATTATTTGGCCAGCAGGCCCACTGGAGTGTGCTGCTGGCCATCTGGCTATTCTCTGCTCTATACACAGGTGTGCACTCGGTTCTGGAATATGCCTATACTGATGCCTCTCAGCTCCTGGTGACCTTGTGTGGCTGCTCCTTTCAGCAGCTGCTTCCCAGCTGGGTCTGTGACCCATCAGTTCTCACCAGCATAGTTTATATCCTAGTCTGTGCCCTGGTGATAGTCGCCACCTGTGCCCTCATCTATCAAGAGGGCCTGTAGAGCGGGACAATCAACATGTTCAACCTATAATATAACCCTCTCACTGTTTTCTCTTTACAAGTGAGTTACATTTCTAGTTTCACCCATTACTAGGTCCCCCTTCCAATTGAACTTCAAACATCATTACCCAATATTATCCCTCACAAATGACCCCCTCCCCAGCCTCCTGGTCTTCTTCCCCTCCTGCCCCTGTTCATTACCATCCTCTTCCCTCAGTCCATGTCTACTATTGACCCATCTCCTCTCTATCCTTACTACCCCCTATTTAGTTACCCCCACTATCCCATATGTCTCCATTTTCTATCTCACCTAGGTTCAACACTATACAGCCTTTTCTTTTCCCTTAATTTTCTCACTAATTTGAGGCCATGGTCCTAATCGTTGGAGTATATGTTTAATTCTATGATGACAAGAGCTGTTTTCTAACATGTTTGCTATAACTTGCTGTCAAAAAGTTTGTCTAATTTAATGTCGCCTATATTTTTCTTTGTATGTAAGTTTCCCCTCATTGTATTGCATTTTACAATTGATGTTTGTCTCATTACGGCTGTGTGCATAGCCCAGCAGATGCTTTGCATTCAGAAAAGGGCTGATGTCATTTTTGCTACCAAACAACATGACAGAGTGTTAAAAATAGATTCCTCCACTGAAGCCTCATTACTACTCTGCTTGTGTGTGTATAGGAAGCTGTACGGCACTATTTTTCCTTTGGCTTGAGGAATTAATTGAGCCCACAGAAAGTTAACTCATTATCTTCTGGCAATCATTCTGTGTCAGATTACCAATGGAAAGTACAGACATCACAGAAAGCTATTGGAAGTAGAACGGGTTAAACACTTCCAGGAGCTTTCTGCATAACAAATAAGCTCTGCTGTGCCCTGAGTATCTAGGAATCTGACACCACCATCCTAAGAGCAGTCATTCTGCTACTTTGCAGGACATTCTCTAGCAAAGAGTCCCAGTGATGCCTGTTTCCAAATAACACACAAACTTCATTTTCTCAGGCAGGCAGTTCTGGGCTACTGTTCATGTTCTACTGAATGTTCTTAAGCTGCTATTTGTGACTATAGGTGTTTACAACTGAATGATAGTAACCACATTTGCTTCACTTGCAAATAGGTAGGCATGTGTGTGTCTAATTTTTGTTTGCCTTAGATTACACGTAGAATCTGATCAGTTCATAACATGCTGTATTGTGATTAAATGACCTAATAAATAGGGCTTTGGTTTATTTTACAAATTCATTTTTCCTGACCATGGATATACTAAAACAAAAATTTCTCAACAAAATGTTTAAAAAAAATGAGTTTAGCAGTAAGTTAGTTGGTGTAGTGTAAAGAGCTGCTCCCTGGAAAATTGCCTGGTTTGGGGGGCTGCCACAAGTGAGATGGGACGTCATGGATGGGGGAGCTCATGGTAGCAGAAGAGGCATGATGGCATTAAAAGCTTAATGGTGTGGATATAAAGGCACCAATATTTGAGCATGACTTTGCTAGAGGACTAAGTGTGACTTAGGGTGGGGGTCTGTCAGTCCAGTTTTTAATCAATCAATCAATCAATCTTTTTTTTTTTTTTAAATTTAAAGTTTATTAGAGTTTTACCATACAAGACAGATCTTTCATAACAGATACACGTCATATATACAGTATGCATGGGACCAGACCTGCCAACCCCCACTTCCCTCCCCAAAATTCCTACCCCTCCCCATGGTACAGATGAAACAAAGTTCTTCCACTCGATTTCTATAGCATTATTCATACAAAAGTAATTGAGGCGTCATTTCAAGAGAGAGCCTTACTCAATGGTATTCTGGATTGAGAGCAAGGTATGGAAGGGGTCCCATATATTCTTGAACCTGTTCAGTCTATTGTTGAGGCTTGCAATAACTTTCTCGGTTCTGAGATTTGCCAGAAGCTCAGAAAACCATTCACCATATCTAATTTCAGCTTGATCTTTCCAATGTTTTAAGACAACTTTCTTAAGAGACAGGGATATCAAGGCCATGTAAAATTTTTTGTTTGGGAACATGATATTAGAAAAATCCCCTAGGATACATATTTCGGGAGTAAATAGCTCCTCTAGTCCCAACACGGGGTCCAGATTATTACGTATACTAGTCCAAAGGGGCTTTACTTTGGGACAATTCCAGAGTATATGAAATAGAGAACCGTCATGATTAGCACATCTTACACATTGGGGGGAGGATGTCAGTCCCAATTTAAACATTTTCTCAGGGGAGAAATAAGCATTATGTAGGATAAACATTTGAGTCACCCTAAGTCTATCCTGGGTTATAAATTTATGACAGTTAGACCAGAGATTCCCCCAGTTAAAATTGTAGCTAGGAAAGTGGGAGGACCAGTAATGAGTGGGGCCGTAATAATCTGGATATACCCGGTCGAGCAACAAACTGAAAATCTTGGAAACTGCTTTCTGCTGTCCCACCCATTGAGCTAACTCCGGGCATAGCAATCAATCAATCTTTATTTTATACAGAAAGGTATGTGAGCAAAAATGTCCATTTACACAAAAGTCCAGTTAAGCATAAAAAGAGAACAGAATATCAGGTTAAACAATTACATAGTAAAATACAATATAAACAGGTCTAATATAAACAGGTCTAATACAGAGATCTTGAGGAATATAAAGAAGAAAGGGGAAACAAATAAATAACAGTGACAAATTTACAACATGGGATATAGTTGGAGGTACAATTTAGGAACATGAACAGTTGGGTGATGTGTCGAAAAGAAGAAGTGCAAGTCCTGTGGCACCCAGATCCTGCATGCGGATGAGCATTCTAGCTGCGTGATCTACCTAGGCCCCAAACAATGGGTCAAGGACTGTGCAGCCTGCCAGTCCTTCAACTAGGCCACACGGATTAGGCACCAGAAAAAGCTCGAAGCCCACCTGCTGGAGGAGCACCTAGCTTTGATGGAAAAGAAGCTGCAGAATCTGTGGGAAAAATCTTCTCCAACGCCAGAACCCAAAAAGAAGAAAAAGGACAAGGAGAGGCACCGAGACCTGGATAGGTCTCCATCCACTTGGCGGCAACCATCGGGCACCACTGACATCAGAGGGGCCTCCACTTCAGTAAGTACCCCTACTGCCAGGTCTCCTACCACACCAGCAGATCAGTTCACAGCCTCACTGCCTGCTTTACTCACGGTGCAGTTGAGGCTGTTCTTGGACAACGGAACCCCTATTGTGCTCCTTAGGCCCATATCTTCTTCAGGGTCTATCACCAGCAGCCATGTCAATAAGTCACTCCCTGGCCCCACCGAGGAGCACACGGTCACAGCCGGTAAGCTGGACTCCAGCTTCAATGTTGTCTGCATGGCCCAGGCCCGATAAGTCAGACATTAGCTCTTCTGACATCTGCATAGCGATGGCTGATAAGATGCTCCCCAGTTTCTCTGGGGACCACATGGCTGAGGCTCTCCCATTGGGGTTTCAGGATACCCCCAATGTTGAGTTGAGCCAGCTACCAGACATGCAACAGTCTTTAGAGGGTTCCTCGCTCCCACTGACCCAACCAGACCCCTCCAGGCTTGCCTGAAGATGAAGAGCTGGAGGTGGGCACTAATCTGGAGGGTCCCCTTCCTTTGCCGGGTCAGTCTCTTCCTGGTTCATCCACTGGGCCTATTGTTAGTCCCTTTGGGGACCTTCCGTCAGGTCCTCCTCAACCCAAGCCCTCTTGGACAACCAGGTTCTGCCATCTTGGACTCCAGCTCCCCAGACAATGGCGGGTCTTCCATTGGGTTCTACTCACACCCCGACCCCAAGTGACCCTTCACCAGGTGACCCATCAGCAGGTCAGAGTATGTCTGGCACTCCAGCCATTCCTCAAATGCTGAACAGCCTTCCATATGGCCCCCAGGCACTGAATCTTCTGGCACCAGACATTCCTGTGCCTGATCCAGTGCCAGCCCCTTCGAATGTCCCAACAGGGCCAACACCTGGTCCTTCTGGACCTCCTACTGGGCCGTTGGCCCCACCTCCAGCTGGACCTATGGGCAATGTTCCAGGCTATCTGCCCCCACAATACCCAATGTACCCTTTACCAGGGTATCCAATGCCTGGTTATCAACCCCATTATGTACCAGGGTACCAGACACCGGGCTATGTCTGATCAAGAGCATGCTCCTTCTGGCTTTCCCTACTCCTATCAGACTCATGGATACTAATTTATTTATTGAAATGTTTCACCAGGAAAGGCACATTGAGAAACAAGTTGCTTGTCTCCCAGTGCGTCCTGGGGGGTAGGGTAATAGGGAGCAATGAAATACATTTTACAACACATACATCATGAACATACAACATACATGGTACAAAAAAAAGAGTCATGACAGATTAACAGTGCGAAAAGTAAATCAGGGAATATACCTTGAAGTGCTATAGTAGAATACAGTTGTAATCAACACCATGGAACAGTGATATGCAACCCTCGTGTGGAGCAAAGGATGGAGCAGTGGCAAGCAGCAGAGGAAGGGTTACAGACATTTAGTCAGAGGTGCAATTCACAGTGAGAAAGTTTTGAAGGGCTAAGGAGATGGAGTGGGGGGAGGAGGAGTGGCGAATCTGGGGAGGCAGGACATTCCATAGTTTAGGGAAGTGATGAGTGAAGACCATTTGTCCTACAACAGTAGACCGCCATGGAATTATTAGTAGCCGAGAGTCATATGACCTAAGGGAATGGTCTGGCTGGAGGAGAATAGATAGGGAAGAGGTAAGATAGGTGGGGAGTGTTCCAAACCAAAATTTTGATGTGAATTTGGCACAGTGGAGAAGGCGGCAATTTTTTAAGGAGGAGAAGGCCAGGGAGTGGTAGAGAGTACAGTAATGGGTGCGAGAGGGGGCTTCAAGAACAAAGTGACAGAAGGAGTTTAAAAGAGTATCCAATCTGGATAAGGAGGACTTGGGAGCAGCACTATATACTACATCACAGTAGTCAAAGAAAGGCAATATCATCTTCTGGACTAATTCATGCCTGGCTGGTAGTGGGAGGCAGCTACAGTTCCTGTATAATGCATCAAATTTGGGCACAGCATCTTCAGGGTGGCATCAACATGACCAGAGAAGCTGAGGTGCTGGTCAAGCCAAATCCCCAACTATCTGAATGAGGTGGAATCCTCAATGATCGTCCCGTCTAGGGTATGGAAGGTGAGCAGGAAGGGGAACCGAGAGAATCTCTGCCTAGTGCCAAAGGTCATTTAGATTGTCTTCTTGGCATTGAGGGAGAGTTGATGGGAGCTGAACCAGAGCTGAACTTTACTGAAGTCATGCTGAAGTCTGGTCGCAACATCAGTGGTGGAAAGGCCAGAGGTGAAGAGAACTGTATCAGTGGCGTACATGTGGACTGAGGTGGAAGAGCAGACAGAGGGATGGTCATTTAGGAAAATGGAGAAAAGGATAGGGCCCAGAACAGAGCCCTGGGGTACACCAGTGTATTTTTTTTAAATCAATATACTTTATTGGACATACTTTCCAGGATAAGTACTGTAACAGTGTAACATATCCAAGTTATAATGAAGAGATTAACAGTAAGTACAAGAGTGAGGTAATGGTACAATAGTATGAGCCAGCCAATATTTTCACCCTTCCCCAAAAAATATCCCCCCCCCTCCCATATATCAAACTTCTTCTCAGCCACCCACCATCAGGGAAACAGTGTGGTTTTATGTGGCCTTACAGCAGAGCAGTTCATGGTTATAGGGTGAGGGGGATTGTATAAAGGTCTTTTGGTGCTTTTGAGTCAGACCGCGGAGTATGGCTCAGAGGGTTATTTCTCAGGCTGTTGGATTAGTAAAAGAGTGTGTAGGGGTTCCCATATCTTTCTATGTTTGCTTATTCTGTTGTGTAGCCTGGCAATGGTGTATTCAGCTTGTAAGGCAAACAGGATTTCTTTAAGCCATTCTACATAAGTGGGGGTAATTTGGTCTAGCCAGTAACTGAGTATCATTTTCTTGGCACAAGCAGAGATTAGAGAAACGTGTGCTCATTGAGCACCTTGGACCTCATTTGAGTAGTCACCTAGAATACATATCTCAGGAGAAAACTTATCAGATAGATTTAATAAGGGGTCGAGACAGGATTGAATAAACTACCAGAAGGGGAAATCTTATCACAGGACCATACCATGTGAAATAAGAAACCAGAATCTTTATTACATTTGGGACAGGTATCTGTAGGTAGGTGACCCATTTTGTGTAACTTCACTGGGGCATAATAAAGATCATGATTAATCTGAAATTGCATGTACCTGTACCTGTCCCATTTGATAGTACTGTATAAGTGTTTCCAGAGCTTGGGCCATGGTCTGGTTTGAGATTTTGGTGGTAGAATCTGGTCCCATCCATAGAACCCCAGACCTTTTAAATTGCTTGTGGCAGATGGGAGGAACTTGTAAGAATATAATATCAGCTGTGAGTCTGGGTGGGATTCTATGTATGATGAGATACTAGTGGAGAAGGGTTTCTGCCAGGGGCCACTGCCAAAGTATTGTAATAACGTGTAAGATTTGCAGATATTTAAATTCTTTGGAGAGTGTCCATTGGTAAATGGAGCTTGCCAACTGAAATGGCATTAACTTTTGATTGCTGACCAATTGTTCCACCCTTGTCACTTCTATATCCAGCCAAAACCCCTGTTGGTTAAGTGTTTTGCCTGAGATCACAAGGTTCAGGTTATAGAATAAAGGTTGAGAACAGTTCCTATGAGCATCAGTCTTGAGAAACGAGGTGAGTTGAGCCTGAGTAAGAAGCGAAGAACCTAGTGGGGTTTTCTGGAGATGTTTGGGGAGTTTCTTCTTACTTAAGTAAGGGAGCGATTTATAATTGATATTGTGATGGGCACATGTGGTCTGGTCAATTTCAACCCAAAGAGGCCTGTAAGAGTTAGTTAGGTTTTCCGAGAAATTTTTTACCCAGTGTATAACTCTAGATAGGTGCATGGATAGATAATAGATGTAAAAATTGGGAGCTGGGAGTTTTTGATATGTAAGCCTGTATTAATTCCACCTGGCTTTATTTCCCTTCCATAAAAAGGAGCTGAGAAGACAGTGGATCTGAGTGAACCAAGATGATGATAGGGTACTGATGAACATCAAAAGAGGGTATAAAAGGCGGGGCAGAATGTTCATCTTGATAATGCTCATACGTCCCATAGGGTTAGATGACCAACATAGCAGATCATCTTTTAGAGTTGGTACAATGGAGTCTAAATTTAGTTGCCTAAAATTACGAGAGGAGGGGTAAGATAGATTCCTAAATATTTCAGTATGGTAGGGCTCTACTGTAATCCCAAATGTGCCAATTCTGCATGCAGGGAATATTTGTTAAGGGGCATAACCTCTGTTTTGCTCAAATTGAGTTTATAGTTTGAGATATCACCAACTTGGGATATGATTTGTAATGCAGCCAGCAACAATTGAGCTGGGGAAGATACATGGAGCAGAATATAATTTGCATATATAAAGAGTTTGTACTCTTTGTTGGGAATTGCTATTCCCGAGACATGGAGAAGAGTGGTTGAGTTTTATGATTAGGGGTTCTAGAAGCAGATTAAACAAGTAAGGGGATAGAGGGCATCCCTGACGAGTGCCCTGCTGAAGTTTCAGTGGGGTGAAGAGTTTGCCATTGCATTGGATTCTTGCTGTTGGGGATGAGTAAAGGGTTTCTATCCATTTTATGAACTCGGTTGGGATGACAAGTTGTGGAAGTATTGCAGACATGTAGTCCCATGACACCCTGTCAAAGGCTTTCTCTGCATCCAGGGATTCCAAGGCCACCGGTGTTGGAGAGTCCCCAGATGCAGAGATGAGATATGTAATTTTTCCTAAGATGATCTGTGGAGAGTCAGCCTTTAACAAAACCTATCTGCTCTATGCTAATCAGGGATTCCCAGACCTGACTTAGCCTGGTTGCTAAAAGTTTAGCTAGTATTTTAACATCTACATTTATAAGGGAGATTGGTCTGTAGTTGGCAATGTATAGGGGGTCATAGACCGGCTCAGGAAGGACGACTATTGTAGCTGCGGTCAAGGAGGGGTCGGATATACCTACTTCAAAAAAGTATTGAAAGGTGTCTAATAAGATAGGGGCTATGTCCTCTTTGAATGTTTTATAAAAATTAGTGGTAAAGCCATCTGGACCAGTGGACTTGTCAGGAAACAGTAGGTCAATGGCTTCAATAATTTCGGACAGGGATATGGGAGCTTTAAGTCTAGCACTTTGGGAGTCTGATAGTTGTGGGAGGTTAATATCTTGGAGGAAGGAAGGAATCTAGTTGAGTGGATGAAAAGGGAACAGTGGGAGGAGAATATAACTGTTGGTAGTATTTTTTGAACATTTTCACTATCTCTGGAGGAATAGAGAGGAGTTTGCCCAAGGGCAAACAAATGGAGGTGACAATTCTGGCCATGGTTTGGGATCTTAGGCAGAGAGCCAAGAGTTTTCTGGTTCTTTCTCCTTGATCAAAACAATAAGTTTTCAAGGGCAGCAGGAGGAATTCTGTCCTTTCCCCCAGGATGCTGTTATATTGAGCCTGAAGTGATTCAATTGCTCTCAAGCTATTGGTGGGGAAGTAGGTGAGATTTGTTCCTCTATCTCCCTTATTTTGTTAAGAAGGGAGGAAAGAGCCAGTTTGTCCTGGTGCTTACGTATAGTGGCTAGGCAGATTAACATGCCCCAAAGTGAGCATTCGAGGGTACACCATAATATGTCCAGTTTTGCCATTGATGGGACATTGGTGGCCATGAAATTGAGGGTATGCCAGTGATGATAGGGAGGGGAGAAGATAATAGGGAGCGGAGGGGAGGATACCCTCAATATCAGATGCCGGGCTATCCATTATACCAGCCTCTTCCTCCACCACCTCCTCCTACTCCTACTCCTACTCCTCAGCCTCAGCCTGATATCCAGGCAGTGTTTCAGACCCTGATTCAGGAAACCAGGACTCAACTAGCCTCCAAGCTTGACCATTGGAAAACAGTGGCTGCCTCTACTCCAGCCTCCTTTCCAACCCCTAGAGCAGCCTCTCCTGTGGATTCCAAACTTTCTGGAGAAGGTTTCTTTAGACACCAGGTCAGGGATAAAACCCAGGACATTCCTCTAAAAAGGGTTCAGTCCCCCAGCAGGCACTCTTCATACTCTGACTCCAACTCGTCCTCTAGCTCTGGTACGCATACACCCATAGAGCCTCAGCCTAAGGAGTCCCCGAAATTCCCATCTGGAGGAAGCTTTCTTTGCAGAACTCCTCATAACTATACAAAATTTCTGTGGCTGGGCTATCCAGGAACAGGATTCAAAGTGGAAAAGGCTTGTGGAGCATCTAGACATGACTGACACAGCTCCTATGCCCATACTGCCTTGGACTGATGTCCACTATCTGGCAACTGCCTTCTTCCATTCTGGCTGTTTCAAAAAAGGCAGACAGGATGTACCACCCCCCAGATGGGGTCACGCACTTTTCTGGCCACTCTAATGCAGACTCAGCTGTTATCACGGCTTCCCACAACTGGTCCTCTAAACCTAAACATTTGAGCATGTCTCCTCCTGATAAGGAGTCTAAGCAGCTGGACAATTTTGGTCGCAAGATCCATTCCTCCTACACGTGCACCCTCAGGTCCCTTAATTATGTGGCTCATATGGTTTCGTACCAGAAATCTTCCCTGGCCTCATTTGAGTCCAAGCTGGAAGCTGTCCTGGACCAGGAACTTAAGGCTGAGATGGCCAAGACTGTGAGAATGGCTAAAATCTTCTTTCGTCATGTCCTCCTGGCCACTTATGACACAGTAGACTCAGCTGCTTGCACCACAGCCATTGCTGTCTGCATTAGGCGACATTTGTGGCTGAGGATTTATTTATTTATTAATTTTATTTAGTTTTTGTTGACCGGGTAAGTGCACTAGCCAAAAAATTACTATTTTCAGGCACGAGAGTACAAGGGATTACATACAAGAAAGATTTCAGAAATGCATTATAATAATACATACAGCTTAGTTTATAACCATTTAAACAAGGATACAACAGCAGGTCAATAACAGAAACAACAGCAAGCAGTACATACAAACAATAACAAAAGCATATACAACATAGTACAGGAGATACAGTCAATAAATAAATATTAGAATGGGTCACAGCACCAGCAATCAAAGTGCATGTGTCAACACATATAGGATACAACTTAGCTCAGTGTGACACCTAAGAAGTTCAAAAGAGGAAATAGCAGGAGGAGGGCAACTGTGAAATAAAGTAGAGTAAGGGTGGGAGAATTGTAGATGATAAGTATATGAGGAAGGGTGGAGGGAGGCCAAGGCAAAGTCAAAAAGATGACACGGGCAGGGGTAAGATAAGAGGAAAGTAGAGAAGGGAAGGAGATGAGAGGGTAGTTGAAAGGAGCAGGAGAGTTTTGAGGATTATGGATATCAGGGCAAGGGCATGGTCGCCCCGCAGACAAGTCAAGTAGGGTCAAAGGGAGTACAGGGTTCAGCCATTGATAGGTATCATCAAAGCTCACTTTTTAAGTGACAGTGAGATGCAGATAGTCTCAGATCTAAGGGAATAGCATTCCAAAGCAGAGGAGCAGCATATTTAAATACCCCAGTGCCTATAGAGTTATGACTCCTAGGTACCCTTAATGATGATTTGTCATCTGATCACAGTCCACAGGAGGAGGAGAGGGGAATTAGCAGTGCCGTAAGTGAGGTAGGGGTTTGAAGCCTGATAATGGAGTCAGACAGAGAGCCAAGATAGTATTGTCTGGATGCAGAGGGAGAGAGCCAGCCAAGGTCACTGTAGAGTTGACAGTGATGCTTAAGTCGAGGGGACGATGATGTGAAGCAACAGACATTGTTGTAAGTGATGGCCCATTTCTGAAGTGATGATTTTTGGGCAGCCACAAGGATAGGAGCACAATATGTTAGGATGGGGAGCAGGATCCCCCTGGCAATGGCCAGCTTAGCAGATGGTGTTATCATGTAGCTAGTTTTGTTGGCAACACCCAGCCTACTATTAGCTGTTTTGCAGGTTGACTGAATGTGGAGACTGAGATCAAGTGATTGGTCAAGCAGGACACCAAGATAATTAAAGGACATGACAGACTCTAGTTTAGTCCCCTCAAGGTCATAGACCATCAGGGTGATGGACATGCCCTTAGTTTAGGGGCAGAGCCTAGGAGCATAGTTTTTGTTTTCTTAGCATTTAGAACCAATTTATGGTTGCGCAGCCAGTTTTGAATGTTCCCAAAATCAGTGGAAAGTGACGCGTTGAGGCAATCAACATTTGCAGCACTGGTGTAGATGACAAGATCATCAGCATAGAGAATAGATAAGCAGGTTGTAATGGCATCTGGAATATTGTTGATAAAGAGTGAGAATAAAAGTGGCCCCAGAATGGACCTCTGGGGAACACCAATGTTGATTGTAGTACTGTTAGATATTGCAGAGTTGAATTTCACTGTTTGGGTCCTGCCAGATAGATAGCTGCTAAACCAGTTCACAACAGGAGCTGAAATCAAAGTAGTAGCAAATTGACTTTGTGTTCCTTAGCTAGGCACCAGAAAAGGTGCACAGAAACTGCGGATTTCAAAGGATAGACAATTCCTACTGCGTAGAGGCCTAAATATGGAGTCCACACTAACAGAGGAGCAGAAAACTAAAATGGGCACACTACTTGAACTGTAGTACACAGCTAAGGTCAAGCGGTACTGGAGACCGGAACCAAGAAAGTCCAAGGGACTTGCACCAATCCGTGCTGCTCACAGGAATAGGTTTCCTTCAATCACAGGCAGGGTGCCCCCTTTTAAAATTCCAGGGTGTTTTGAGTGCCAAAAGACATACCTTACAGCATTTCGGCTTTACCAGCCCAATGCTCCAGTGAGTAAATGGGCTGCTTGTCCACATGTTGGGCTCAGGACTTCAAGTTCGCGGATGGCTCCTTCCACGAGGGATGGCTCGGAGGACAGGCATAAAAGTTTCAGTGCCTGCCGCATGTATCCGCTACCAGATCAGAGGGACCACGGCAAAAGACACAGGGCACTGTTCTAGCACAGAGGTTCAAAGCCCCGGTGGGCCTAAAGAGACCTGAGGGGAGATGAAAGGAGAGTGGTTAAAATAAGAGCAAGTGGGGGGTGGGGGGTTTCAGTAGACAAAGAAACTGGGCAGGCAGACAAATTAAGGGAGGAGAAGGCAGAAGGGGAGTGGGACAGTGAGACAAACATGCACAAATTAACTACTTTAAATCTGTACCAAAAACAATTCCTTAAGGCTCTAAAGTTAGGAACAGGTCAATATATTAACAGCTGTATGCAAACTTAAAATAAAGCCGAAAAGCACATTAGTTAACTTAACTCAAAGAGGGTCTGAAATCACAGTAGCGTAGAAACCGTGGATTTCAAAGGACAAACAATTCCTACTGTGTAGTGACCTAAATATGGAGTCCACACTAACAGAGGAGCAAAAAACTAAAATGGGCACACTACTTGAACTGTAATCCACAGCTCAGGCCAAGCAGTACTGGAGACCGGAGCCAAGAAACTCCAAGGGACTCACACCAATCTGTGCTGCTCACAGAAATAGGTTTCCTCCAATTACAGGCAGGGTGCCCCCTTTTAAAATTCCAGGGTGTTTTGAGTGCCAAAAAACATACCTGGAAGCTTTTTGGCTTTACCGACCCAATGTACCAGTGAGCAACCGGGCTGCTAGTCCACATGCTGAGCTCAGGACTTCAAGTTCACGGATGGCTCCTTCCACGAGGGATAGCTCGGAGCAGCGGCATAAAAGTTTCAGTGCCCACTGCGTGTCTCCGCTACCAGATCAGTGGGACCATGGCAAAAGACACAGGGTACTGTTCCAGCACAGAGGTTCGAAGCCCTGGTGAGCTTAAGGAGACCTGATTGCTGGCCTGGCACAAGACATCCAGACCTCCATCCTGGATGCCCCTTTCAGGGGATCCGTGTTATTCAGAGGTGATGCCAAGGATATTATCACTGAATTGCAGGACCATGGTAAATCTATCCATGAAATCCAGTTCATGTACCGAGGGGGTTACAAAGGCAAACAGCCTTTTCATCAGCAACAGAAGCCAGACCACAGAGGCTCCTGCCAAACGCCAGGTCAAATGCCGGTATCCAGAATCAGGAACCCCTACTCCCCCTGCCAAGTCCCAGAAGCCCACTGGAGGAGCTGCCAGCTCCCTCCCCTCGGCCTCTTAACTCATGGGGAACCCCCCCCACCTCCTTCAGATCTTCTGGGGGAACCAGTGGGGGGGGGAGATTTGCACTCCATCTTCTGGGGTCACAGGACATAACCACAGACTCTTGGGTCCTTCAGTTAATAGCAAGAGGTCACAGCATAAAGTTCCTAGACAGGCCTCCAGACAACCCCCCCCAGCCCTCTCCCATTATCCTCCAAGACACCTGTCTCTGATAGGGGATGAGATCCAGGCTCTTCTGCAAAAGTCAGCCGTAGAGCCCGTGGGTCCAGCACAGATAGGAAGAGGGTACTATTTCCATTTCTACCTAGTGCCCAAAAAGATGGGCGACCTAAGACCCATCTTGGATCTCAGCATGCTTAACCTGTACGTTGAGTACAAGAGGCTCTGCATGCTCACCATCCAGACACTTCTACCCCTGCTCCACAAGAGCCATTGGCTTTGTGTGCTGGACATGCAGGATGCTTACCTGCACATCCCTGTCTTCCAGGCCCACCACTGCTTTCTTCAGTTTGCCTTCCTGGGGAACATTATCAGTTCAAGGCTCTCCCTTTTGGCCTATACTTGGCACCTCAGGTTTTTACTAAGTGCCTAGCAGTGGTGGCTGTGGCTCTGTGCTGCAGAGGGATGTAACTGTGCCTGTATCTGGATGACTGGCTTCTGTCACCCCATCGCAGAGCAGTCTGAGGGAGTCCCTCTCCTTCACTCTGGACCTCTTTTCCAGACTTGGAATAACAGTCAACTATCTCAAGTCCCACCTCTTCCCCTCCCAGTTCCTACAATTGATTTGGGGAGGTGCTGGATACGGTCCAGGGCAGGGCCTTCCTCCCATCGGACAGAGCACAGACCCTACAGGAACAGGTCAGATTAGTGGCCGACTCACGCTGGACCACAGCCCAGTTGATCCTCTGTCTTCTCGGGCTGATGGCAGCTGCGATCCCTACAGTTCCTCTAGCCAGACCGCATATGAAGGTGACTCAATGGACTCTTCGTGTCCAATGGGATCAGTGGCTGGACAATCTGGACTACAGGGTCCTAGTGTCTGGGTACATGAAGAAGGATCTTACTGGATTTGGTGGCAGGAGTTGATCAATCTCTCCATGGGAGGTCCCCTTCAACCCCCCTGCTCCTACCATGACCCTTACAACGGATGCTTCATGTCAAGGCTGGGGAGCCCACCTAGGAGACCATCAGACCCAGGGAACATGGTCTCAGTTGGAAGCGTCTCTACACATCAATGTGTTAGAAATGAGGACAGTGCTATATGCCCTCCAGGCCTTCCAGCCTCTTCTATGTCCGGGAACTCTCCCGGTTCATATCAATAATATGTCTGTGATCTGGTACCTGAACAAGCATGGCGGCACTTGCTTGTACCCTCTATGCCAGGGGGCGATGCGAGTGTGGTACTGGGCAGTCCAGCAGGAATCCTGACTGCTGTCCATGTGCTGGGCATTAGCAACATCCTGGCAGATGGTCTCAGCCACACCACTGTCAGTGTTCTTGAGTAGGAGCTAAATCAAGAGGTGGTCAAAAGCTTATTTGACCTGTGGGGTAGGACGGAGATAGACCTCTTCATCTCTCCATCCAATGCAAAACTACCCAATTTTTGCTTTCTCATTCCTGGGTATGGTGTTTTCTGGCGAGACACACAGTATCTTTGCTGGGCAGGGAGGTTCTTGCATGCCTTTCCTCCCTTACCAGTGCTTCAGTGGGTTCACCTGAAGCAACAGGCAGAAGGGGCTCACATGATTCTAATATCACCTCTTTGGTCTCATCAGATTTGGTTTCCTCTGCTTCAACAGCTATTGATGGAACCCCCAGTTCCTCTGCCTCTCTGCCACGATCTTCTGAATCAGGAGCAGGGTAGACTGGTGCATCTGGGCCTTAAATCCCTCTACCTGCATGAGTAGCACCTATAGACACAGCTGCTTCGTGCTTTGGAGTTTCTGCCCTAGTGGACCAGGTCCTCGTAGAGGCCAGAAAGCCTTCTACCAGAACTACTTATGCCATCAAAAGGAAAAGATTCTCTATTTGGGCAGCTTCCAAGGGTTGGGACCCTTTCTGCTGCCCAGTGCCCCAGGTCATGGAGTACCTCTTGTATCTTTGAGATGTCAGCCTCAGCTATTCCTCTTTGAAGGTCCATCTGTCTGCCATTTCGGCCTATCACCTCCCCATGGATGGAAAAACCATAGCTCAGCTGGAGATTTCCAAAACCCTCCTGAAAGGAATTTTCCATCTAAAACCACCAATTCATAATCCAGTCCCCCCTTTGGTACTTGAATTTTGTTTTGGAAAACTTACTTTGCCTCCTTTTGAACCAGTAGCAAGTTGTGCTATGCACTATTTGTCTTGGAAAGCACTTTTCTTAGTTGCTATTACTTCATATTAACATACTAAGATGCTAGCAGAGTAGACCCGAAGGTCTATCGAGTCTGCTCGAAAATCAGCACGTGGCAGATGCATCATTTACTGCCCTCTCCCAACCTCAACCCCCATCGGGGGTGCATCTCCAGGTCTGGCATTACTCAGTTTAATCTTCCTCCTATACCGGTCCCAGACTCTTTTGAAGCCTTCCATAGTATTCAGTTCCACCAGTTCCACAGGCAATGCATCAATGCATTCCAAGGCTCCACCACTTTCTCTCTCTCTCTCTCTCTCTCTCTCTCTCTTTCTCTCTCTCTCTCTCTCTCTCTCTCTCTCTGTGAAGTAGCATCTCCTAGTCTCTGCCCTGAGCCTCCCACCTATCAGCCTCAAGTGATGCCCCCTAGTGACCCCTGCCTCCCTCAGCTGGAAAATCCTATCAAGGCATGCCCCATTTACCCCCTTTAGATATTTAAAGATCTCAATCATATCCCCTCTGTACCTCTTCTCCTCCTCCAGGAAGTACAAGTTGAACTCCTTGAGTCTCTCCTCATAGGTCTTTTCCCCCAGCCCCTGTATCATCCTGGTTACTCTCCTCTGGACCCTTTCAAGGAGTGTAATGTCCTTTATTAAAGTGCGGCCTCCAAAACTGCACACAGTATTCAAGGTGCAGTCTAACCAGGCAGTTATACAGAGTGAGAATTACCTCCCGCTTCCTGGAAATTATCCCACTTGCAATGCACCCGAACATTTTCTTTCCTTTGGCCACAGCCCTCCTGCACTGTTCAGAGTTATTCATTTTGGCATCCACCACCACCACAAGGTCCTTCTCCTCATTTGAGACCTGCAGTTTCTCCCCTCTCAGAAAGTATTCTTGAAATGCGTTTCTAAGCCCCAAGTAGAGAACCCTAAATTTTTAAGTGTTAAACTTCAGTCTCCAGTTACTAGACCACCCCTCAAGGGTCTCCAAGTCCTCCTGAAGGGCTCTTCTGCCCTCCACCCCATCCACCACCATCCCCAGCTTTGAGTGATCGGCAAAGAGGCTCATCTCACTCCTAATATCACTTCTGATGTCTGAGATGTAAGCGTTAAACAGGAGTGGACCCAGCACCAACCCTTGTGGTACCCCACTGATGGCCCTCCTAGGAGAGGAGACTACCTCCCCACCATCACCCTCTGCAACCACCCAGTTAACCAGTTTCCTATCCACCTAACCAATGTCTAACCCACCCCCATTTCCACCAGCTTGTCCAGCAGCCCAGGATGTGGCACTGAATCAAACACCTTGCTGAAGTCTAGAAAGAGGACATCCACCAGCCTGTCCTGATCCAGAGCCTTTGTCACCCAATCATAGAACTCCACAAAGTTAGTCTGATATGATCTGCCATGTACAAAGCCATGCCAGTGATCATCTAAATGGCCACCTGTCCCCAGAAACTCATCCAGCCTGTCCTTCAATATGATCTCCATCATTTTACCCACCACCGACGTCAGGCTGACAGACCTGTAATTGCCTGACTCCTCACTTTGCCCTCCTTTGTGGATGGGCACGACGTGAGCCATCCTGCAATCCTGAGGCACCTGTCCCATCCAAAGGGAGGTGTTAAAAATGTCCACCAGGGGTGCAGCCAGGACCTCCACCATTTCCTTTAGCACTCTAGGATACAGGCCATCCAGACCCAGTGTCTTATCTGTTCTCAGGGCCCTGAGGACTTCCAACACCCTACCAACAGGAATTTCACCATCCGTAACCTCCCCCATTCTTAAAATCTGACCCCCCTCCCCCAGTAAGGTGCTGTTCCAACATTGTCTCTATTGTAGACCGAGGCAAAGCAATCATTTAATACCTTACCCTGCTCCCTGGCCTCCTTAGTCCACCCACTTCCTGACCTCAGTCTGCTAATCTGCCCCTTCACTTTTCTCCTTTCCCTGATATACCTAAAGAACCTTTTATCACCTCCCCTGATCCCCTGCTCCAATTCCTGTTCCACCCTCGCCTTGGCCAATCTCACCACACTGGTTACCTTTTTGGATATGCTATCATACACCCCCCTGTCCATAACCCCATGCGTTCGCTTGTATCGTCTGTAAGCAACCCTCTTCTTCCTCAACACTTCCTGGACCTCCCTCGTCCATCAGCATGGTTTTCTGGCTCCCCTAGACTTGTGTCTGACTCTTGTGCAGGCCCTATCAGCTTCCAGGAGCCCTCTTTCAATAGCTCCTCATTTGCTGTCTGTGCCCATGCCCCGTCTGATCCCCTCTAAATGTCCCCTGAGGATTCCCTCCATACCCTTGAAGTCCGTGCCCCTGAAGTCAATTACTACTGTTTTAATGTGATTTTCTTCTCCTCCCCAGGTTCAGGGAAAACCAGACCATGGCATGGTGACTCCCTGCATTAGGGTCCCTGACCTCTAGGTTCCTGCCCAGATTGCAGTCCGATAGGAACACATCCAGGAAGCGACCATCCCTTGTTGGGTCAGCCACTAATTGGGACAGGAATGCATCCTGAAGGATGTCCAGCAGGCTCTGCTTTCTGGTCAATGTGGATGACATAGTTCCCCAGTCAGCCCCCAGTCAGTTAAGGTCACCCAGCACCACCGTTCTTCCCTCCCCCGACCACAATGCTCCCTGAGATTCTCCACCAGACCTTCTTACAGATCATCTACCTGCATGAGTGGCCTATAAACCACCCCCAACTTCACCCTCTTACCCCCAAGTGCCTGCAAGGCAACCCACACTGCCTCTGCTTGCCCCTCGGCCCCCTCCACCCTGCATACATCTATGCCATTCCTAATGATGAGTACTATCCCACCTCCCCTGCCCACAGTTCTGTCCTTCCTGAAAACAGAGTACCCTCTAGGTTTAGGTCCCAGTCATGCCACGGCGTGACCTACGGTTCAGTGACTGCCACCACATCCACTTCCCCATCAGTTAGCAATGCCTGAAGCTCGGGCATCTTATTGCCCATGCTCGTGGCATTTGTCAGAACCACCCTCCATCCTCACCCCCTTCCCTCATTTGTCCCCTCAGCCTCTGAACCCCCAGATGTCTGCCTGCCCATGTACACTTTTGCACAGTCAGACGCCCCTGTTGGACACCCCCTGCCTACCTCAGGGGGGAGGGCGCGCCTTGGCCTCCAGCCCTAACCCTCTCTCACAAGTTTAAACCCCACCTAGACTCAATGAATTTGGTCAGTTTTAGTTTTAAAACCTCCTTCCCTCCCAAATTCAGGTGGAGCCTGTCCCTAGCATACAGTCCCTTGTCCTCCCACGTTGCACCCCGGCCCCCTACTAACCCATACTCGCTGGCCTCACACCATGATCTGAGCCATTTAACTTCTCTGATTTTCTGTTTGTTACCAACACTGGCTCTAGGCACTGGTAGGATCTCAGGATCTTCAGCTCAAAGAATTTCAGAGCTTCAGGCCCTGGTGTGTAAGGAGCCTTACCTGATTTTCCACAGAGACCGTTGACTCTGCATACAAACCCTCAGTTTTTACCTACAGCGGTTTCTGAGTTTACATTGAATCAGACAATTCAAATGCCAGTATTCTTCCTTGAGTACTCTAATCAGGGGGAGGCTCTTCTGAACACATGGATGTGCACAGAATTCTGCGTTACTACACTAACCAGACTGAAGATGTTCATAAGTCCGATCAGTTGTTTGTTTCCTTTGCACCCAAAAGACAGGGCACAGAAGTTTCAAAATAGTGCCTGTCTAAATGGTTGGCAAACTGCATTGTTTTCTGTTACACGAAGTACAATAAACCCCTTCCAGGGGAATTGAAAGGGCACTCAACCAGAGGTATGGCTGCTTCTACTGCTTGTTTCAGAAACGTCTCAGCTGCGGACATTTGTGCAGCTGCGAATCTGCTCTGCAGTGAGCTGTATTTTATTTATTTTTCTTTATTACCATATATGTTATGTAATTTTTGTCTGTGCACCCACCTGAGATGCAGAGCAATTGAACACATCACCTATTGCCACTGGAATAGCTCTGTATTTGCCCTTCCCCCTTCAATTTATAGCTACTTCTCTTCCATTCCACTTTATTTTCATTAACTTCACTCCTCTCACTTAAATTGTGTATGATGTGGAATAATTCCCATTGTTATTATATTTTTACAAAAATTATCAACTGTGCAGACGCATTTCTAAACAAGCATTTGTCAATGCTGAATGTTGATTGCTTATATGTGCTGTTTAGGTATTTGGAAGTGAAAGTACCATGCCTAAGAACTGTCATTCACCCCCCCCCAAGATATCCACTGTGTTTTTCTGTTCATTATTCACAGAAGAGGGGGAGGGGCAAGGGCCACAGCAGTACAGCAGCTGCAAAGGTCTGAAGAGGTGGACAATAATCCATTCACAGGCAGAAGAATCCTGCAGAAGGTGAGTAAATTGAAGGTGGACAAAGTGATGGGACCAGACGGCGTACACCCAAGGATATTAAAAGAACTGTGAAGGGAAATAGCAGTACCTGTGGCAGCCATGTTCACTGAGTCATTCAACACAGGGGTGGTACCAGAGAATTGGAGGAGGGCACATGTGGTCCCTCTATACAAATCCAGCAGTAGGGAGGAGGCGGGGAACTATAGGCTGGTCAGCCTCACTTCAGTAGTGGGGAAGATCATGGAGACATTGCTTAAAGAAAGGATAGTGGGGCATCTAGAAACCATCAGAGGCCAGGGCCATAGGCAACATGGATTCACAGTGAGGAGGTCATGTCAGACAAATCTGGTTGATGTCTTTGACTGGGTGACAAAGGAAGTAAATCAGGGTGGGGCAGTGGATAACACTTACCTTGATGTAAGCAAAGCCTTTGACACCGTCCCGCATAGGAGGCTGATAAATGAGCTGAGTAGGCTGGGCATGGGGGAAAGGGTTGTAAACGGGTTAGGGTCTAAATCCTGACCTTTAAAATCCCGACTGTCAAATGCCCCCTTTTTTTTTTCTGTAATTCAAAATACCGACGAACAGAGAATACCAAATGACAGAATCCCGACATGAACTGTTCTGTTACGGGCACCGCCATATTGCAAGTTAAATAAATGGACACATTTAGAGCTGCTGTATTGCTAGCTACATTATTTCACAGCAGCAGCATTTCTAGCGATAGCAAACAAGGTAAAGGAATGGACACATTTAGGGTCGCCATGGAGTCAGTGTCAGGGATGTGTTTCCTCTCTCCACTCTGCTTTATCTTGCCCCTCCAGAAGTGTCCAGCCCAGTATGTCGTAAAGTGCAGCCACTTCTCATGTCAAAACAGACAGTGAGACACAGGACAGAGGGTTCCATCCTGCAGAAGTGTCCTTACTTGGCTCCCCCACCCCCGCCCACGATGTGTGCTCCCCATGCTCCGCTCAGCAGAGTGACAGAGTGGCAGAATGGTTTCTGTGCCGTCAGTCATGCACTGTGTGTGGTCCTTCCCCCATCCTTTGGTGGGGACAAAGTAGAGCGAGAGAGACACTGACAAGTAGAAACACACACTGTCCTGTCTGTCTCTGTGTGCAGCCATGCAATCATTGAAGATGTTCCTGACTGTGCTGCAGTTTCCACACTGCTGACCATGAACACAGCAGATAAGAGAGCAAGAAAGACAGTGTCGGCTTTTCGGCTTACAGTCAGCTGTAAAGTCGGGAAATGATTTGTCGGCTTTTCGGCTTGCGGGATTTTTTTATTCTGGCATTCAATCTAGTCAGGATTTTAGTGTCAGGAACATTATTGTCGGGCATTCGGATGTCGGGATTTAGTACGGATCCCTGGTAAACTGGGTTAGAAACTGGGTTACAGACAGGAGGCAGAGAGTGGTGGTAAATGGGGCACAGTCTGGGGAGAGGGGGTGACCAGTGGGGTGCCGCAGGGAGTGGTTCTGGGGCCAGTCCTGTTCAATGTCTTCATTAGTGACATTACAGAAGGGCTGAAGAGAAAGGTCTGCCTGTTTGCAGATGACACTAAGATGTGTAACACAGTGGATACCCCATAGGGGGTGGATAAAATGAGGAGGGACCTGGGGAAGCTTGAGAAATGGTCTGAGGACTGGCAACTGAAGTTTAATTCAAAAAAGTGCAAAATGATGCACCTGGGACACAGAAACCCTGGAGAAAGGTACAGGATGGGGGGGGAGTTGCTGACAGTCACAAAGAAGGAAAGGGACCTGGGGGTTCTTATTTCAGATGACCTGAAAAAGTCAAAGTGGTAAGGCAGCTGGGAGGGCCAGTGACATGCAGGGGCACATAGGCAGGGGTATCACCAGCAAAGGAGGGAGGTAGTGATGCCATTATATAAAACCATGGTCAGGCTTAGAAACATAGAAACATAGAAGTTGACGGCAGATAAGGACTGCAAGGCCCATCCAGTCTGCCCATTTCTTTTTCTACCTTATAAATGTGCCCATCGGCCTTTGCTCTGTCAATGGCCTATCTATTCATACTCATCTGTATTGCTCCCTTATGCCTATCCAATGCCTGGTTGAAGCCCTGCACTGTATTCATATCCACAACTTCTTGAGGTAGGCTGTTCCTTGCATCCACCACCCTTTCTGTGAAAAAGAATTTCCTCACATTACTCGTTAATCGGCCTCCCTCTAATCTCATGCTGTGTCCTCTTGTCCTGCTATTTTTCTTATATTGAAACATGTTAGACTCTTTCACCTTGTTAATGCCCTTAAGGTGTTCAAATGTTTCGATCATATCACCTCTTTCCCTCCTTTGCTCTAGGGTATACATATTGAGCTCCGTTAATCTGTCCTCATATGTTTTCTGACGCAGTCCCTGCACCATTTGGTTGCCCTTCTCTGGACTGCCTCAATTTGGTTAATGTCCTTGTGAAGGTGTGGCCTCCAGTACTGCACATAGTACTCCAGATGGGGCTTCACATGGAGTACTGTGTGCAGTTCTGGAGGTTGCACCTTCGTAAGGATATTAACAGGCTGGAGATGGTCCAGAGAAGGGTGAATGAGATGGTACAGAGCTTGCAACACAAGACTTATGAGGAGAAATTAAGGGACCTCAATATGTACTCACTGGAAGAGAGGAGGGAAAGAGGGGATATGATAGAAACATTCAAGTACCTCAAGGGTATAAATATAACTACTGAGAAGCAGGAGACAGCTGCTATAGGCATATGTGCCAGCTTCTGTGTGATATTATGTTGTTCTTATAAATCTGTAATCTCCAGTATTTCAGTAACCACATGACCACACTGCCGTCTTTAGGCAATTTTATGCTGGTTGATGCCTGGTGTCAGATGGCAGACAGAGGGCTCACCAGACTGTGTAGCCATTTGAAAAACTTTGTAGAGTGTTCTTTTAATAGGAAGGGTTTTGGAAAGCTGGTGAAGGTCTCACAATTTTTATTATGATTTTATCTCCTTATGTCTGTCCCCTTTGGTCCCCTCATCCCCACACCCCAACAGTCATCAGTGGCCACAGCCACAGCCTTCTTCTTGCCAAGATGGTGGATGAGAAACATAGAAACATAGAATGTGATGGCAGATAAGGACCGCTTGGCCCACCTAGTCTGCCCATTTCCCTACCTGATGGATAAGCTGCAGATTCTAGTTAATCAACAGCTTACTTCCTCCTACTCCCCCAGTAGAATTGCCTTATGTCTGTCCGTGAGCAGCTGCCTTCACAGTCTATGAAGTCTGATGTCTTTCAGTGCCGCTTATTGGTCATCTTCCAACACAGGCGAGGTGCTGCCAGCCCAAAACTAACTCAGGACAAGCAGGTTTCAAAGTGGAGAAAAAATGGAGTGAGCAAGAATCAAGTACTCATTCGTCGATTTTAAGATCAGCATACTGGTGTGGACACTGCAAATAGAACCCCAGCTCTTTAAGCAGCCTTATGAAGAGTAAAGGCTTCTCGAAGCACTGGTGTTCTGTTTATCGTACTGTAAATGGGCTGTATCTAATTCGGTAATTTACTGTACCTTACATCAGGATATATGGTAGGCCCAACTTTAAACACTACACCTGAATTAACACATGGTGCCATAGAAACAGAATTTGTCAGCAGAAAAGGACTGCTCAGCCCACCCAGTCTGTCCAAGTGTTCTCTACCTACTTGTAACTCCTGCCTGTATATGTTACTGCATGTCTTATTCTGCCTACGTCCATCAGGACCGCCTTGTGAATGAGCTTGCTCAATGGATTTTTCCTGCAATGAACTTGAACCTACTCCACCTCCATTGCCCTATTGATCTCCGTTGACCCCCTCCTTCCCCTTTTTCTAATATACCACTATATTTATCCCATGCACGTTTCATGCCCACTACCATTTGAGCTTCCACCACTTCTCCTGGCAGTCTGTTCAAGGCGTCTACCACCCTTTCAGTAAAGAAATATTTCTTCACATCTATCCTGAATGCCCCTCCCCCAGCTTCATTGTATTTCCCTTGGTTTGGGTGCTCATCCTCATTTGAAGGAAACTCCCCAACTGTACCCTCTTTACCCCTGTGAGGTACTTTGTAGGTCTTGATCATGTAACCTCTTGCCCTCCTCTCTTCCAGAGTGTACATGTTGAGATTCTTAAGCCTTTCCTTGTGGGGATTCCTGTGAAAATTCTAAACCATTTTAGTTACCCTCTTCTGGAAAACCTCCACCTTATGTCCTTTCTGAAGTGTGGACTCTAAAATTGGACACAGTACTCCAGCTGGGGTATACCAGGGAGTGATACAATAGCGGCACAACATCCCTCCTCCTCCTACTGGAGATACCAGTCCTTATGCACCCCAGAATCCAATTTGCCCTGCCCATAGCCTTGTCACACTGTATTGCCATCTTGAGGTCCTCTGATATAATAACCTCAAGGACCCTTTCATGTCTAGTGAGTATCAGTACCTCCCCCCTATCCTATACCCAGCATCGGGGTTCCTATGCCCTAGGTACATGATTTTACACTTGTTGGCACTGAACCCCAACTAAGTAAGAAAATTGAATTGATTTGAATGAATTGCAGGCTTTTAAGCAGCTTTTCGGGGAGTGTGTATGTGTGTGACTGGGGGGGGGGGCTCTGCTACTATAACTATTTGCTTTTGATGTGGTAGATGTGCAAACAGACTAACCCTGCTCCCCACTCCATGTGCTGTATCGGAGATAAAGAGCCCAAATAGCATTGGGCCAAGCATTGAGCCCTGCGGCACCTTGCTTGTCACCGCTCTGGGTGCCAAGAGCTACCCCACCACCGCCACCCTCTGCACCCTCCCCTGTAAGCAGTTCTCTATCCATTTAGTCAGACCACCTTCCACCCGTACCCCTCCTTCTCTTCACTCTTCTCCTCCTTGGCCTGTATCCCTCCTCCCGATAGTCTGCACCCTTTCTCGTCCTTATTCTTACCGGGTGGTGGTGCCTTCTGTATTGCACTGAGATCACTCTGCCTGCCCCTTCCAGGGTTACTATGCCTCCACCTTTACCTATATCTACTGCGGTGACCTCATCAGGCTCTCCTGTCCAGACCTTTCTACCAACCTCGGTCTTTTGGCCACCCCCTCCCCAATTTGTTTAAATCCACCTTAGTAGAGATATACCCCCCATAATCCTGCCCTTTTTTTTTTTTTTTTTTCATATTTTCTCACTGGGCTACGGTCGGCTTGGTCATCCCGACCGACCCCCCTAGCCCTGCCCCCGACATCAGGCCGACCTGCTCACCTCCATGGATTACCCCCATGATAGGGTGGTGAGGAGCTTCCCAGGTTGACCCACCGGAGCAGGATCCGGTTGAGGAGGCACCATTTGGGGAAGGCAGGGGGGGTCGGAAGCTCATGCTGCCTGACCGTAGCCCATTTTCCACTTTTCTCCCCTTTGTGGAGTGCGGGCGTGCAATGACTCTTAGGCACAGCGTGCCAATGTCTGCCACACTCCGGCACCCTTTACTACATCGCTGTAGTAGCACCCACGGTCATCACCTGGGGCCGCTACAGAGTGGTGGGTCTCTGGATCCCGCCCCGGGATAGGAGAGCAGTCCTCCGGATGTTCAATCCTATCCCTCCTTTGCCAACCCCTGGCAGCACGGGCTTGTGTCCGAACCCAGGTTGCCAGCATGGCATGAGGTGTGGCATCCAGTGCCTCAACCCTCAGTGCCAGTGGCCCGGCAGCAATGCTGCCTTTAATACTCCCCTCCCCTTCCTGCTTCAGTGTACCCTGTCCCCCGCATACAAGTCACTATCCCCCCCAGACCCCACCCCAGTTAGTCACTAACCCACAATGTTTCGTGTGGCACCAATCCCTCAGCCAATTGAACTCCTCAAGCTCCACCCTTCCGCCATGCTTGCTCATGGCACCGGCAATACCTCCAAATGCCACCGACTTCCCCACCCCCTGACACTGCCTGCCCAAGTACTCAAACCTCCCCCTCACTACTTCCACACTGTCCTCCGCCAAGTCGTTTGTACCCACATGCAACAGTAAATGAGGTTTCTTCCTCCCCCTCGCTGCATGCTTGAGCAGTGCCTGCCCTGCCCCTCCTGCAGTCAACCTGAGGACAGCTTCAACCCAAATATGGCTGTGCCTTTCCCCTTTCCACCCCATCTCACCCGTTTCAGCATAGAATCCCCCAGGATAATTGCCTCCCTGCTACCCCCTTTCCCTTCTAATGCCCCTTACACCACCAACTGCACCTCTTGACTTCTGTATCTGTACCCCCCCTAACTTCACCCCTTTTTCTCTGCTTTATTCCTCCATCCCCTTGAACCCCTTCCCAGCCTGACTACTTCCTAATGGGCTTCCCATGTCTACCTCCTCCTCCACTGCTGATTTCCAACCCCTCTCCCTATCCCCACTGTTGTGATTTAGAGCCCCATTCCTTCTACCCGATGGTGATCCTCTCACATCCTTCCCCTTCCCATAGCCTTCTCTCCTTCAGTCACCCCCCTCCTTCCTTACTAGCCCCTTCTACCCTTTTGTCCTCATGCTACCCTTCCCTACCCATGCCATCCTCTCTATGCCCGCTTGTCCTCCCCATTCAGTATGTTCCTCTCCCCTCTCTGTCCCATAGCAGAGGTTCAAATCTATTCGTAGACAATACCTGTCCTACATCTCTTCCCCCTATTGGTTCCCCCCTCATACTTGTTCCCCTCCGTGGCACCCCTGGTCCCTCCCTACCCGCAGCCATCTGCTCTCTCCCTTGGTACTCCTCGTGGTCTCTTCCTCCCCCATCAGGAGGCCCTCTTCCCTCGCCTCGGACAACCCCTCCCTTCTTCTCTCTTTTCTGCTAGTGCCTCTGACACTGGGGTCAGTTTCAGTCCATAGTTATTCTTCCTCTGTCCCCCTTTGCCATCCCCTATTCCCCCCCTCAGGATGCCTACTGTACTCATCTGTCCTGCCACTTACACTCCTCTCTAACCTCCACAGTTCCTCCCTCAAACTAGCCAGTCATCTACAGACCATACACCCCTCCCATCCTCCAAGCCCAGTCTAGGATCATGGCAGACCCACACCCTGTACACCCCTCCACCCTTCCAAAGATGCCCGCCCTATTGACATGTGGCACCTGCCCCATTTTGGCCGCCATCTTATGTTACGGGCTTTTACTCCCAGGTTCTGTACCCTACTACAACTGTTAGGCCCCTATTTACTCAAATTCCTGTCCCTCCCACACTAGTCCCCCTACTGACCCCTTGCCGACCGGGGTAATTCCGTCTCAAATCTCATCCGTTAGATACTGTATTACTGTAGCAATCCTAAAGCCTCCTTGTCCATTTTTCACCCCTCAGCTACCATACTTTTTGTTCTCTGCTCTCATATAGTTTCACTTAGCCCAGTTAGAAATCCTATTGCACTCCAAGTATTACTCAGCTCAGTTAGAGAAATAAACAGAACAAATAAATATGTATTATTACAGCAATCATAACAGTATAGCTCAGTACTTAACTCAGTTAGAGAAAGAAACAGAAAAACTAAATCTATATTATTACAGCAATCATAACAGTATCTAGTCATTGCTTTGTCTCCACTCCAGAGACCCTGCTCTAATATATGACCACAGAGGACCCTGGGCGGGAGGCTGGATAACTGTAAAGTCCCGGCAGAGCTCCATTGAGCTCGCTCACTCCCCCCTCTCTCACTTGCTCATTCTATTTCTCCTGACACTGCAGGCTGCCGTTTTGTACTGGCTCCTGCTTGCAGTGGTGCCTTTTTCGGCCCACAAAGAACTCCGCAGCAGTCCCGACACAGCTCCATTGAGCTCGCTCACTCCCCCATCTTTCATTCACTCATTCTGTTTCTCCTGGAGCTGCAGGCTGCCCTTTTGTACTGGGCTCCTGCCTGTGTTGGTACCTTTTTCTGCCCACAAAGAAATCTGCAGCAGTGCCGACACAGCTCCATTGAGCTCGCTAACTCCCCCTCTCTCACTCGCTCATTCTGTTTCTCCCGGTGCTGCAGGCTGCCCTTTTGTACTTGACTCCTGCCTGCATTGGCACATTTTTCTGCCCACAAAGAAGTTCACAGGTGTCCCGACAGAGTTCCTTTTTAGTCCCTCACTTCCCCTCTGTCACTCACTCATTCGGTTTCTCCTAGTGCTGCAGGCTGCCCTTTTGTATTAGGCTTCTGCCTACGTTGGCGCCTTTTTCTGCCCACAAAGAAATCTTCAGCAGTCCCGACAGAGCTCCGTTGAGCTCGCTCACTCCCCTCTCTCACTCGCTCTTTTTCCTGTTTCTCCCGGCACTGCAAGCTGCCCTTATGTACTGGGCTCCAGCCTGTGTTGGCGCCTTTTTCTGCCCACAAAGAAATCCGCAGCAGTCCCGACAGAGCTCCGCTGAGCTCACTCACTCCCTCTCTTTCACTCACTCGTTCTGTTTCTCCTGCCGCTGCAGGTTGCCTTTTTGTATTTGGACCCTGCCTGCGTTGATGCCTTTTTCTGCCCACAAAGAAATCCGCAGCAATCCCGACAGAGCTCTGATGAGCTCTCTCACTCCCCCTCCCTCACTCGCTAGTTCTGTTTCTCACGGCGCTACAGGCTGCCCTTTTATACTGGGCTCCTGCCTGGGTTGGTGCCTTTTTCTGCCCACAAAGAAATCCACAGCAGTCCCAACAGAGCTCAGTTGAGCTTGGTCACTCCCCTCTCACTTGCTTCGATCTTGATCTGTCCCAAACACTGATTTCCCAAGCGACCGCACTATTCTGTGCCGAAGCTAAAACACATTTCAGCCAGGATGTGAAAAATGACAGCTGTACTGTTCATAAGGAGGTGTGAAAAAATGCCAGTGTTGAAAATCTGGCGTGAAAATATTACAAATTTGCGAAGTTACAAGGGTGCATGGAAACTGCACAACGCACAGTTGTAACAGTTATTTTATGGACTTTCATCACCACATTTTCAACATAGGCATTTGAGGACCTCTGCTCATGAACAATGTCACTGTCATTTTCTCAGTCTATCCCGAAAACTGATTTCCCACAGCGACCACGCTATTATGCGTCGGAAGTGCAAAAACACATTTTGGCCCGATTGTGTAAAATGACAGCTGTACTGTTCATAAGTAGGTGTTGAAAAATGGCAATGTTGAAAATCTGGAGTGAAAATATTATCAATTCGCGAAGTTATTGCTGATGGGTGATCTGAATATGCCAGATGTTAACTGGAGTGCAGTTGCAGCAGCCACTTCAAAGAGTGGGGTTATTCTAGATGCCCTACAAGGGGCATGCCTTAGACAACTAGTATTGGAGCCCACTCAAGAGGGAGCAATCTTAGACCTGGTTCTCTCAAATGGGGATGAAGAGAGGATCACAGATGTAGAAGTGGGTAACCATCTGGGAACTAGCGACCATCGAACAGTATGGTTCACAATAAACACAGCAATAGAGTCAAACCATACAAAGGCAAAAGTACTGGACTTTAGGAGGGCTGACTTTGCCAAAATGGGTGCGTGCCTACGGAATGCACTAGCAAATGGGCAAGAAGGAGGGGTGGAAGAACAATGTGGAATAATAAAAACTGCCATCACAGAGGTAACAAGCCTTTGTGTGAAACAAATTAACAAAATGAAATGATGTAAGAAACCACTATGGTTCTCAAAGGAAGTGGCAGTGAAAGTTCAAGAGAAAAAGAAAGCATTCAGGAAGTACAAGGAATCACAGAAGGAGCAGGACAGGGAACTGTATCAGTTAAAGCAAAAGGAAGCTGGGAAGGCAGTCAGAACAGCAAAGGTCCAAACCGAGTAAAAGATAGCCAACTCAGTTAAGAAGGGGGATAAAACCTTTTATAGGTACATCAGGGAGCGAAGGAAGACCAAGGAAGGGCTAGTGAGGCTTAATAAAGAGGAGGGAGGGCAGAGGGTGACTGTGAAAGGCAGAGATACTAAACAAATATTTTTGCTCAGTATTTACAAAGGAAGTGGGGAGGTACCTAAAACAAACAGTAGAAACACTCTGGATACAGAAGTTGATACCAGCCCATTTACAGAAGAAAGGGTTCTGAAAGAACTCTTAAAACTGAAGGTGACAAAGCAATGGGGCCTGATGGGATCATCCCAGAATTCTAAAGAACACAGGGTAGAACTAGTGACACCACTGACTACCCTCTTTAACAAATCATGGGAGGATGGGGTGGTACCGAGGACTGGAGAAGGCCAATGTGATTCCCTTCACAAAAGTGGGAGCAAGGCAGAAAAAACTACAGACCTGTTAGTTTAACCTCAGTGGTAGGGAAATGATGGAATCACTTCTGAAGGAAAGAATTGTTAAGTATCTAGAGGCCAGAGGGGCTCAGGACCCAAAGCAGCATGGATTCTGACAGCGGAAGGTCATGCCAGACAAATCTGATAGATTTCTTTGACTGGGTGACCAAAGTAGTAGATCAGGGAGGGGCTGTGGACATGGCCTCACCTAGACTTTAGCAAGGCATTTGACACAGTCCCACACAAAGATTAATATACAGTTAGCCAGCCTGGGAGTGGTCCCAAGATGACAGCCTGGGTAAAGAATTGGCTGGAGAATAGGACACAGAGGTAATAGTAAATGGAGTCCACTCTGAAGAAGGGGTACTAGTGAGGTACCACAGGGTTCAGTATTGAGACTGGTCCTCTTCAATGTCTTTAAGCGACATTGCAGAGGGACTGGAAGGAAAGTATGTCTCTTTGCAGATGACACAAAGATCTGCAACAGAGTTGATGCACAAGGTGGGGTGGAAAGGATGAGAGGGACTTGCAAGGTTAGAGGAATGGTCAAATGTGCAGCTTAGATTCAATGCTAGAAGTGCAAGGTAATGCACCTGGAAACAAAAACCCAGGGAAGCTACACAATGGGGGAGATACTAACAACAACAAAATGGAAAGGACCTGGGGTAGTCATATCAGATGACCTAAAGGTGGGCAAGCAATGTGAGAGGCAGGCAAGGAGGGCTGGGGGATACTAGGATGCATAGGGAGGCATCACCAGTAGAAAACAGGAAGTTATTATCCCTCTGTACAGACAGTTGGTGAGACCCCATCTGGAGTACTGCGTGCAGTTCTGGAGACCCAATCTCCGCAAGGACATAGACAGGATGGAGGCTGTCCAGAGGAGGCCAACTAAAATGGTGCAGGGTCTGCACCGGAAGACGTATGAAGAGAGACTTAAGGAGCTGAATATGTATAGCCTCGAGGAAAGGAGGGAGAGGGGGGACATGATAGAAACTTTCCAGTATCTCAAGGGAATCAACAAAGTCCTAGAGGCTAGCATCTTTCAAAAAAAGAGGTGTGCAAGAACAAGGGGGCACAATTTGAAGATAGAAGGACGTGCTAGAGGTAATTTAAAGTATTTTTTACAGAGAGGGTTGTGGATGCATGGAGCGCCTTCGGAGGAGGTTGTGGAGTCAAAAACAGTGGTGGAATTCAAGCATGCATGGGACAGTCATAAGGCAATTCTAGGGGTTGGGGGTGGGAAGAAGTAGGCTGCTGGTTAACTAGGATCTGCAGCTTATCAAATAGGTAGGGAAATGGGCAGACTGGGTGGGCCAAGCGGTCCTTATCTGCCATCAAAATCTATGTTTCTATGTTTACAAGCGTGCGTGCAAACTGCGCAACACACGGTCGTAACACAGTCATTTTATGCACTGTCATCGCAAAATTTTCAACATAGGCATTTTAGGACCTCTGCTCATGAACAGCATCACTGTGATTTTCTTAATGTGTCCCGAACATTGATTTCCCAGAGCAACCGCACTATTCTGCACTGGAAGTGCGAAAACACATTTTGTCCAGGATGAGAAAAATGACAGATGTACTGTTCATAAGGAGGTGCAGAAAAATGCCACTGTTGAAAATCTGGAGTGAAAATATTGCAAATTTGCGGAGTTATAAGCGTGCATAACAACTGCAAAAGCATGCGCTAAATAAAACAGTCATTTTTGGATTTTTCCATAAAATTTGCAACATAGGCTTTTTGAGAGCCCACCTCACGAACACTGGCACTGTCATTTCATTAATCTGTCCCAAAAGGTGATTCTATGCAGTGACTGCGAAATCACCTTTTGGGAATGAATAGTGCCATGACAGTGGCTGAATTCATGAGGAAGGGTCCAAAAACCCCATGTTGAAAATGTGGTGCCAAAATTCCCCAAAATACCTGAGATATAGCTGGCTCAGTGGTGCTGAGGGTTGAGGTGCTGGATGCCACACCTCGCTCCACGTCGGCGACCCGGGTTCGGGAACGAGCCTGGGTCATCGTGGGTCGGCAGGGGAGGACTAGGACTGGGCATCCAAAGACAGCCTCCTAGTCCTGGGGAGAAAGGTTGGATGCACACCGTTCTCTGCTGATCCCTGGGGATGCCCGGAGATACTGCAGTTGCGCTGGTGCCTAGCGAGGGGGGAAGCACGGCAAATGTCTGCACACCAGTGCGCTGACTTCATTGCATGCCTGTGCTTCCATTGGGGAAATAAGTGGGGAAAATGGCAGCACAAGTCTGCGACAGCTTGATGGCCAGAGTTTCACTGGCTAGACGATGCCTGGAAGGCATGTGCAGTAATGGTTCCTCCGCCGGGCTGGGGCCATGGGGCCAAGAGGTGAAGGCGGCCTGCCAGCTGGGCATGCTGGAGCTTTGGGGGTCATGCGGAGCCGGAGGAGTGGTGGCTGGATACAGAGCAGGACTGTGGCTGCAGGTAAAAGTGTTAAATGATAAAAAAATGCCTGAGATATGCACCAAAGTTGAAAAAAACCTATTTATGCCATTATACAGCTTACCAACATTTCCTCAGTTCACAGTTGGCTTTGAAGAGTGCAGACGTATTCCTGGTCCACCAAAGATCATCACGCCAGACTCTGAAGGTAAGTATGGGGTGAGGGGGGGTGTGGAGAGGCAGGGTGCACAGAAGGTAGGTGCGGGTTGGGGGAGGCGCCACCGGACTCAACAAGGGACCGTTTTCTTGTTTACAGGGTTAAAAAAAAAAAAATATCGCAGGATGGTTTTTCTTTTTACAGAGACATTTGGTACACTGGGGTGGGCTCCCAGTATGCCACCTGAGTATTTTTTTTGGGGGGGCTGTAGCCGACAAGGGATTGAGCACCCCTGTCAGCACTTACGGGGAGGGTGGATGAGCTGAGGTGGATTGGGCACCCCCCTCAGGAGACTACACATTGTGGGGTGGTACACATTATGCTGATGGGGAGTGGGCTTCCCCGTCGGCAAATTCAGTCGGGAAGGGGGGACTGAAGCAGGTGGGATTGGACACCCGTCCGGCAAACAAAGGCAGGGGAGCATAGTGCTGAGGGGATTAGGCATCCCCTCGGCATACAACAAGCTGTAGGGGTGGGGAGATAATGCTGATGGGGACTGGGCTTACCGTCAGCAAACTGGGTCGGGGGCATGGGGACTGCCCTGTAATGACGGCTAGCTCCCTCACTGCAGTGGAATGGCTGACGCTGCAATGATGAGGCGGCCCCTGATTGCAGCTGCTAAAACATTTCAGGGTGGTGGCACGCTGGCTGAACTGGTGTCAGCAGCAGCGTGCCACCCCATTGGGGAAAGCGGGCCAAGCCTCAAAAGGCAGTGGGGGCATTGCCCACAACACTGTCGCACCTCCACAACCTGCTTCTACAGCAAGCTGCCACAACATGTTTCTTGCGCATGTGCGCAATCAACATAAAAATGAATTATAATAGTAAGATTTTTTGAAATGTTATTTGGCTTACCATACTCATGCTTGTCTATCCACTTACTCAGTCTCCTACTTGTTTCTTTCCTTGTACTAACTAATTCCTGTTGCTTCATGTCAAGGGGTTGCTGATTTTCATATTGTGTGTGCCTGGGGTGGAGCAGCAATAAAAGATAAACAATGCAATACTCTCAATAACACACCTACCCCAGTTTACTTTTACCCAACACCCATTTTTAGGCCTTGTACAGTAAGATCTTCCTTCAAGAGAATGACTTGTAATGAAATGTGTAAGATTTACATTGACATTTGAGTATATGCACTTTTCTATTATACCAATTATGTGTGTGTACTGTATAGCAAACCTCTGAAAAATCAGTTGAACACATCAAATATCTTCGTAAACATGTCTCAATATTGTGTTTATTTTCCACTTTGTCACAACATATAGTGTTTGCAGTTAAGGTACAGTACCTTCATGTATATGATGGCCTGGTTCTGTTGAGTTGATTGCTAGAACAGTGCATAGAATAAAATGTGAAACATATAGGTAACTGTAATACAGATGGTGGCATTATTTTTATATCTGTCCTTTCTCAACTTACTGTAGTTTGATTCAGTTAGTGTATGCAACGGCAGTTCATGTTTATGTTTAAGCCCATGAAACACCCTTATCTAGTTAATGCATTTACAGCTGTAGTGGCTCTGCCAGATCTTATTTTTGACTTGTCGTGGAACCTCTGTAAATGAGCCTATGGCTCAACGGTATTGTAATCCGAGATTTAATAAATAAATAAAATAAATAAACCTGCAAGCCCACCAGACAATCTTGCTGCATGGGTTGCAGATCAGTGTGTACATCCTGTCTTCTGTAATCACCCACTTGCTTGTCATCCTGGAGCTGATGCAGGCCCTAGACTCAGCAACGCTGGCCTTAATTACGCAGATCATATTTTCCGCTTTTAGTGTGGCCCAGAGTTTTGTCCTCATTTTTACGGCTTATTTCTCAACGAAATCTGAGAGAAGCTGTTTAAAACATTGAAACCACTTGACTATCAAGGTGGCCTCATTGCAAAATGTAAATATAGCAGACAGATATGAGTCAAACTGGTGTCTGCATTTTATGATTCATAGTCAATTCCAAGTTGGTCAAATATATTTAAATTAGATTTACTTCTTCCAGTGAAATAGTGCTAAGTGTTTCTATTTTTATTTTGGTTTTGAAGTGCATAACATTACTCTTGTTGAAATGCTCACTAATAATTATATAGCGTTTGCTTATGAGTTAATGAAATTGAATGGTCATTCAGGCTTCTACACAGTGTGTAAAGCATTTTGATAATCATAGAATCATGTTGGCAGAAAAGGACCTTTTGGTCCATAGAGTCTGCCCCTGCCCTCCCCTACTCATGCGCTTTCACTGACCCTCCCTTACCCCCACCCAAACCCATATGTCTGTCCCATGCCCTCTTGAATCCCTCCACTGTATCAGCTGACACCATCTCTTCTGGCAGTTTGTTCCAGGCCTCCACCACCCTCTCAGTGAAGAACTTCCCCCTTACATTCCCTTTGTATCTTCTACCCTCTAACTTTAGACTGCGTTTTTGCACCCACTTTCCTTTTAAGTAGACTCCCTTCCTTTACCCTGTTGATCCCTTTTACATATTTAAAAATTTTAATCATGTCCCCCCTCTTCCTCCTGGTCTCCAGCGTGTACAGATCCAACTCCTTACACCTCTGCTCATACAGTTCCCCCTGCATCCCCTGCACCATTTTGGTCGCTGTTCTCTGAACTCTCTCTAAACCCTCTATATCTTTGCGTAGGTGTGGTCTCCAGAAGTGAACCCCATACTCTAAGTGCGGTCTCACCATGGCTTTGTAGAGAGGCATCAGTACCTCCCCCCTTCTGCTGGTGATGCTCCTCCCTATGCATGCCAGCATTCCGTTTGCGTTTCCCACTGCTTTGATCCCTAGATCCCTCTCATGCTCCATTTTCTTGACCCCCCCCCCAGAGTGTATACTGCTCGTGAATTTTTATGTCCCAAATACATTACCACACACTTTTTGGCATTGAACTTTAGCTGCCAAGTCTCAGACCACCCCTCCAGTTTCTTCAGGTCCTGCCTCATGGACTGTACCCCTGCTGGGCTGTCCACCCTATTACAGAATTTTGTATCATCTGCAAACAGGCACACCCTACCCTCCAGACCCTCTGCTAAGTCACTGATGTAAATATTGAAAAGGAGTGGCTCCAGAACCGACCTCTGTGGCACTCCCACTTTCACCTCCCTCTCATTGGCGCATATCCACCCTTTCTGCCTCACTTCTGACTTCTGCCTCCAGCCATCTCTCCACTCACCTACTGTAGTTATTTTACTACCAACCCCTAAGCTATCCAACTTACATACTAGCCTTCTGTGAGGGATGGTGTTGAAGGCGTTACTGAAGTCCAGAAAGGCCATATCCACCGCCCCTCCCTGATCAATCTCCTGCATCACCCCATTGAAGAATTCAATCAGGTTGGTCTGGCATGACCTCCCATTTGTGAATCCGTGTTGGTGCTCATCTTGCAGAATGCTTCTCACTAGGTATTCCTCCACCCTTTCCTTTATTAATGCCACTATCACCTTCCCTGCCACTGAGGTGAGGTTGACCGGGCAGTAATAAGGCTTACTAAGTCCTGTTGCTGCATGGATTGAAACAATTTCTTGAAGTAATATGTGAGAGATGATGCAAACGGTTTTCGAAAAAAAATTTTTTGAACTATTGGGTAACTACCTGTATGGCTCTGGTTAGACTGCAAGGCGATACATGAAGGGGTGAAAAAGAGATAGTGTATACATTGTTTCAATCATTTAATACAAAATTGTACTTGATAGTTTGACTGAATAAATTAAGCATAGTGTATATGTCATCTCATCAATTCATTGTCATTTTACAACCTAGACAGAGGGGAACGTATTTCTAAACATTCAGACTATTGATTCATCAAACTGAGCACCCCCTCCAAGCAAACTAAATAAGTTTGGGTAAGTCATAGCCCTTGACATCGAAGTCATTGATCTCCCCTTATCATGTCTACCTTGTCTTCTTTCAGCTGTTTCTTGTACCCGTTATAGCAGTAACTTACAAGGATATTGATTGCTCACTCACTGCATCCCATACCATCAAGAAATGTCACATTTTCACATCATATGGGAATAAGAGCATATAACTTATAATGCACATAAATATTTTTTCTAGCTGAAAACCCACATTTTATGATTGTCTACCTTCTCTAAAATTCATTGGTATTTCTGGTTGTTTAATCTGTCTCCTTGTTTTCTAGAACTTAAATGCACACTGATAGTGCAATTATACCCAACCTTGTGTTGTTTCAAATCCTTGATCTACTTTTATTGCATATTTCCTGAACATTAAGAACACCCTAAAACAGAGTAGTCACTCCTGATGCAATAGTATCCTCTCCTCCCACTGTATTTTGAGTAGCTAGGTGGTGTTGGGGTGTTCCTAAGTCCAGGAAAGATGCAGTGGGAGTTGACTGAGGAATGCAAACAAACACATTTCACCAGTATGATGGGCAGTCTGTTTTTCACTTTTTAAAAGGAAAGGAGGAATCAGAATCAAACCTTCAGCAGCATTAGCACATTCTACTGAATACGAACAATCACAACGTGTCTTTTTAGGGCTGTGGGTGGAGCCTAAAGCCCTACTGGAATCGTAGCTCTGAAAACGGCCAATCGTGGAACCTTCTATTGAACATTTGGAAGTATCCTTTTGAATGCCCGACGGAGGTTGAAACCCTCCACCACAATTGGCCACTACGGAATAACAGCCACACTATTTTGGCTGTTACTTCTGCATTCCATGGCATGAACTGTGCATGCGTGACTCACGCACATGTGCAGTTCTGCTGGTGCGTCATGTATGGCAAGATGCCATTCATCGCAACTGTGCATGTGTGAGTGTCACGCATGCTCAGTTGTGTCATCACTGCCAGCTCCATGGCATTCTGTGGCCCCGCATAGCAGAAAACAGTAAATGAATCACACAGACAGCGGAAGTCATTGCTGGCCAGCTGGATCCTATGCTGGTGTCTGTGCTACATTTTTTTAGTACCTCATCTTGCTCTATTTTCACTGCTTGTTTAAAGTAAGTTTGTGCAATAAATAAAGATGTTCCTCATTCACTAATGTTGGCTTTTGTGTTTTATTTCTCATGCATCCCTTAGTAATAATCAAGTGTTCTGTTAGTCCGTGGTAGTGGTGCACCGCAATGCATTTTCAGCAGACGGCTCACTCACAACTTATGATATGTTCACACTACCTAAATATATAATTTATGTTGGTAACTCACTACATACCCGTCATATTGACAATTTCTAAAGTTGTCAGTAATGTTACTGACATATTTGAGCTGTCTGCCTTCATGTTTTGCATGGGACTTGATGTGGGGGAGGCGGTTGTCTCAGTCAAATTATCAACACTGTCATCATTTTCCTGTAGTGTAGTGTGACAGACAAAAGCATTGCCTGGGGTCTCCGCTGCCAGTTCTGTGGAGATCAGGGTTCTCAATCCTTGTGTGTATACCTCCCTAGTCATGTGGCACACTGGGAGCCCACCCCAGTGTGCCCAAATGTTTGTTTTTTCTGTAAAACAGAAAACGGTCCCTTGTCGTCGCTCCGGTCTTTTTTTTTTCTCCCTGTAAGCAGGAAAATGGTCCCTCATCATCGCTACAGTCCCCCTCCTCCATTCCCACCCTTCCACTTAGCACCCATCTCCCACACACCCCCTTACCCCATACTTACCTCCAGAGGTTGGCGATGTCATCTTCTCTGGACCAGGACACATCTGCACTCTTCAAAGCTGAACCGCAAACTGAAGAATCAGAGGTAAGCCTGCTATAATGCCGTTCAATGGGGTTTTCAACTTATACTGATATCTCAGTCATTTTTTTGAATTTTTTCCCCAAATTTTCAACATCGGGTTCTTGGGACCCCAACTCATGAAAACTGTCACTGTCATTTTGTTACTTGGTCCGAAAAGGTGATTCTCAGTCGCTGCGTGGAATCACCTTTTGGGACCGATTCATGAAATTACAGTGCCACTGTTCATGTAGTGGGGTCCCAAAAAGCCTATGTTGCAAATTTGGTGAAAAAATTCCAAAAAATGACTGTGTTATGAGTGTGCGTGGTATAGTTTCTACACCCTCTTCTAACTTCAATTTTTAATATTTTCACTTCACATTTTCAACATTGCCATTTTTGCACACCTCCATCAAAACAGTACAGCTGTCATTTTCCACAACCTGCCCAAAATGTGTTTTTGCACCTGTGGCACAGAAGAGCATGTTTGCTCTGTGAAATCACCTTTCGGGACAAGTGAACAAAATGACACTGGCACTGTTCATGAGGAGGGGTCCCAAAAAGGCCAAGTTGAAAATTTGGTGCAACATCTCCAAACAATGGCCAGGTTACACCTGGTTGTTGAATTTCTATGCACATGTGTAACTTTGGTCATTTGGTAGCTTTTTACAGCCCTATCGGCTCTGGCTAGAGTTTGTTTTAACTAGGGACAGTTTGAAGCCTAAGGGGATGGGGGGTTAAGAGTATTCCTTTAACAATGGCTCTTGAAACAAAATACAATAGCTACCGCGATTCAAAGTGCAAAGATCTTGAGCTTTGCCAGGCTGAACTTAAGGGGAAATTAAAGATTAAAAAGAGACACAGCACTATTTTTTCTAATGTGAAATAAGCAACTCATGTAAGATAACATATAACTACAGCAGAGAAATGTTGGTTAGGAGGCAGATAGGGTGCTAGAATTACCGGTTAGGTCATTTAATAACTGACTTGACAGCACTTTCAAATACCATAATAACCAGCTTTTGCCATACACATCCGGCATAGCTGCCAGTCAAACCTACTCAAAGGAAGGAAAGCACTTTTTTCCATGTGCAGTTTTAATCCACATAAATAACTTGCTATTTCTTCCAGCTGTGCACTAGATAGCATCTTTTCTTAATACAAAAAGCCTTTAAACAAACAATTGCCACACAGTTTGTAAAGTACCATACTAGAAAGTAAAAATATCTCCTGGTGGCCTTTCTTTTGGGTGTGTATTTCTTGGTTCTTACCGCCTTTTCAGTTGCATTTTCAGAATGAGTTCCCTCCAACCAGAGCTGTTGACCATTTTTTTGCTTACCAATTCATGCTGTAAATGTTTTTAGCCTGCACTGTTGAGTGCTGTTATCTAACAGTATTGGTTGCATATTGCAGTATGTAATAAATTGTATTGCACATAGTTGAAATTGCATATTAGGTCGGGAGGAGAAGGGAATGTGGAAAGCACAAAAGACATCCAGGAAAAGAAAAAAGATGGGGGAGATAAGAGCAATGGGGTGGTCAGGACAAGGGGGCAGGGAGGGTACAGGTATGGGAAACAAACGTGCAAGGAGAATAAGAGAAGGAATACGGGGGGATAGTAACACAGTAAGCTCAGATGGGGCTAACCTCTAACAGAGGGGTCAAAGGAGGGGAAGGAGGAAGGGGAAGTGTGATTCATGGGTACAGAGAACAAAATGACTGTGGAGGGTGATGGAGAAATATGTGAATTGGGACAAGAAAGGTTGTGTACAGCAGAGAACATGGGGGGAGAAACAGCAATTATAGGAGGGAACATTGTGCAGGAGGAAGAAGGGAGGTGTCTTGGTGTTGGGGGACTCAATACTAAGAGGGATCAGGTGGGGCAGCAAAGGGGAGAGGCACAGTAGAATATGGGTTGAAGCCAAGCCAGGAATGAAGGCGGTAAGGGTGGGGCAATCCATGCTAAGGTATGCAATCAGGGGAAGGGGAAGGTCTCACCTAATAATACACCTGGGGACAAATGACCTGGCTGATGGGACAGTAGGGGAGATAAAGAGGAGGTTTGAGGAACTTGGACCTCTGTGTGAGGGAGCGGGCAGATCTGTCACCTTCTCGTAGGTACTTCCCATTCCCAGGGCTAGTATGGCAAGAAAAGGAGAAGTCAAGAGTTTAACGAGTGGCTGGGGACCTGGTGTCAGAAAAGGGTATGGGCTTGTAGGAGGGTGGGTGGGGGCCTGGGAGAACAGCAGTCTGTACACAAAAAGATAGATGGCACCTAAATGAGGATGGTTAAAAATGTACTGAAGGCAAGGATAGGGAAGCACATTGAGGAGCATTTAAACTGGGGGGGTAGCAGAATGGATAGAGAAGTTCAGAGGCCTAGTGATATGAAACCAAATGTGCTTACCCCTCGTGATAGCAAGGTAAGGAGGAAGGCAACTAATTACTAAGAGAGCAGACATAAGGGGAGAGAGGCAGAGGGAGGAGGGTAGAGACAAGGGTTGGAAGGTGGTAACACTAAATGCTAGGAGTCTGGGAAATAAGATGGTTGAACTACAGGCTTTCCTGGAGGAGGGGGGAGTGGACTTGGTGGCTATAACTGAGACATGGGCCAACCAAATCCATGACTGGGACATGACGGTTCCGGGGTACAGATTACACCGGAAGGATAGGAAAAAGGGAAAGGGGAAGGGGATGATGCTGTACATAAAGGAGAGATTAAAATGTGCAAGGGAGGAGGGAGACAAGGAAGATACAGAGGCACTGAGGGTTGAACTACAGGATCCCAAAAATTGATCACTAAGACTGGGGGTGGTGTACAGGCCACCCTCTCAATCTGAAGGGATGGACAGGGTACTGGCAGAGCAGATCAGGAGGAACTGCGGGAAGGGGGGGATGGTGATAGTAGGGGACTTCAACCTGCTAGGGGTGGAGTGGGACACACCTACCACAAAGAACAGAAGGGAGCAGGTAATGCTGAATGCCTTCCAGGAAGGCTTTCTAGTACAGTTGGCCAAGGAACCAACTAGGGAAAGGAACACCCTTGGCCTCATACTTACAAATGGGGAGTGGATGAGGGATGTGAGGGTGGAGAAACCACTGGGGGGAGTGACCACCGGACAGTATGGTTCCAGCTACAGATGGCTAAGGAGAGGGGGGCATCTGTCACAAGGGTGCTGAATTTCTGGAATGCCAACTTTAAGATGATGAGGGAAGTGGCACAGGGCCCCCGGTGCAAAATTCAACCAGGTATGGACACAGAACAAAGGTGGGAACTAATAAGACGGGATAGTGAAGGCAACAGAAACTTGCTGTAGGGCCCAGACTAAGAAGGCTAAGGGAAAGAAACCCAGCTGGATAAGCAAAGGGGTGTTAGACAAGGTGAGGAGGAAAAAGGCAGCTTACAAGAGACACAGAAAATTAGGGAAGGAGGAGGATAGGGAAGAATATCTGCAAGAAGCAAAGGAAGTGACCAGGGGGGTTAGGGTAGCCAAGGCAGCAAGAGAAGTCAGACTGGTGCAGGGCATAATAAAAGGGGAAAAAGACTTCTTTAGGCACATCAGAGAAAAGAAGCTGTAAGGACCAAATTGTAAGAATTAAGAAGGGGGGGTGGAAGAGGGGTGAAAAGGCAGAAGTGCTCAATGACTACTTCTGTTCAGTCTTTATGAAAGAAAGGGAGGGGGCACTACCCATAGTAGGAGAGAGTATAGAAACAAATGGGGGGGGGATGACAGATGGAGAAATCACAGTGGGGAGGGTGCTGGAGGGGTTAAAGGCATTGAGGGTGGACAAGGCACCAGGACCGGATGGAGTACATCCAAGAGTGCTGAAGGACCTGGCAGAGATCCTGGCAGGACCCTTGGCAGAATTATTTAATTAATTTCTAGACACAGGATGCATACCCCATGACTGGAGTCTGGCTCACGTGGTTCCCCTCCACAAGAGTGGACCCAAGGATGAACCGGAGAACTATAGGCCAGTAAGTCTAACGTCCACAGTGGGGAAGCTAATGGAGACCATTCTAAAGGAGAGGCTAGTGGCACTACTGGAGGTGAACGGGGTGCAGGACGGGAGGCAGCATGGCTTCGTCAAGGGCAGGTCATGCCAGATCAACCTGGTGGAATACTATGACTGAGTGACTAGGCAAATTGACGGGGGCCATGCGGTGGATGTCCTGTACCTAGACTTCAGTAAGGCCTTCAATTCAGTACCTCATGGGAGACTTGGAAGCAAGTTAAGGGGCACAGGGATGGAGAACTGGCTAAAAGATAGACAGCAGAGGGTGGTGGTAGGTGGGGAATACTCATCCCCTAAGCCTGTGACAAGTGGTGTTCCACAGGGGTCAGTGTTGGGCCCAGTGCTATTTGGCAAATTTATTGCAGACATCTTGGAGGGCATCAGCAGCAAAATCAGCTTATTTGCGGATGACATCAAGATGGAAGTGGTGGTGGATGACCAGGTTGGGTGGTGGGGGCTATAGGAGGATTTGGCAAGGCTAGAGGCATGGTCTGACAGATGGCAGCTGGGGTTCAATGCCAAAAAAATGAAAGGTACTGCACTTCGGAACACAAATTCTGAGGAGAGGCTACCATCTGGGGGGGTGCGGCTGGAGGTAACAGAAGAGGAGAAGGATATGGGGGTGCTCATCATGGGAGCAATGAACAATTCCACGCAATGCAGAAAAGAAGCAGTAATGGCCAACAAAATGCTGGGGTGCACTGCAAGGGGCATTACCTCGAAAACAAGCGAGGTTATTCTACCATTATACAGATCGTTGGTTAGACCCTACCTGGAATGCTGCGTGCAGTACTGGTGCCCGTCCCTATAAAAGGACATTAGGCTGCTGAGGGGGGGCAGTGCAGGGCAATGAAAATGATTCAGGGCCTGCGGAAATTGCCATATGAGGTCATACTAGGAGAGTTAAACATGTACACACTGGAGGAGAGGAGGGACGGGGGGGACATGATGGAGACCTTCAAATACATGAAGGGGATAATCAAAACAGGCACAGAGGGTCTATTTAGGAGGATGGTGGGGAGAAACACTAGGGGCCATGACATGAGATTGGAGTGAGGTAGATTCTGGAGGGTGGTGAGGAACCATTTCTTTACAGAGAGGGTGGTGGCAAAGTAGAACACACTACTGGCTGAGGTGGTGGCATGTAACACAGTGGAATGCTTCAAGAAGGTGGGACAGGGCAAAGGGAGGGTAAAGGAGGGAAGGGAGGGGTGTTGGGGCAGCTGCTGAATAAGGAGCTAGCTGCAATCTCCTTGACCTAGATAGACCAGAAAGGCCTTTTGCTGCAGGCAACGTCCGTAGAGTTTGTAGATGAAACCAGAATTGTAAATCGTGTCACCAGATATGGCTGCTTTTACAGTGGTTCTAGGGCACCTGAAAAGGAATATTTGGTTCATTGTGTCATCCAAGTAAACAAAGTTTGCAAATATATGTTTTTTTTTTCTCAAAGAGATATTTTATATCATGTGTAAATGTTTATGTTTATGCAACATATTCATCATTAAAGACAGTGAATGACAAAGGAATATAATCTTCAACCTTCCACACTGCTTTTCTTATCACTTTCTTTGTTTCCAAAAAATCCCAGCAATTAAATTAACTCTGGGGTGCTGATATTATGTGTTAATATGTTCCCCCGGATCCACTCATTGCTGTTTAAGACTGGTTTCATGTACCTTCGGCCGGAGCAAGAACAGTGAAGCAAAGCTGAGCTGTTCTGGCTCAAACTGAAGGCAAGCGAAACCACTCTTATACAGCAATGAGTGGGGACAGGGGATGTATCAATATATTGTTGATCCAGAGCAATCAATAATATATTTTAAAAAAAAAACTGTTCCCAGAATGTGCCAGTTTCCAGGATATCTGCGCATGAGATGCTCTTCGCAGAATAAGAGTGTCTCACGCGCAGGGGAAAGGAGAGCTCCGATTGGTGGTGAGAGCTCCCTTGATCTTTAATGTGTTTTTTACACATCCTCAGTGTGTGTTGTACTATCACAACCCAGCATAAAAAACTTATAATGTATGACACCCCATAAATTATTCTATATACTGATGAGCATTTGCAATGCTCTGATAACAGGTTTCTAAAAGTGCTTGCAACTGCCTGGTTATACTTATTCCTTACAACTGGGTGGTTGTAATCACTCCTTGTCAATCAAGCTGGGGCTGTTTGCAACTTCACCTATTATTAGTGGAGCAAGTCAGAAACCCCACATTTGTTAAAAATGCCCAGCAGTAGTTTGAAAAAACAAGACATGGTTGAGTGTGTGTAAAATTACACACCCTTGGTGTGGGATGCTTTTATAAACCCCCTTGTGCTTCCCTCTTGGGGGTTTATGTAGCATCCCACCCCTCAGGTGTGTGTAAAGTTCTAGTTACACAGACCAACTTATGTATTATTCTTCATATGTGATTGTCTGTGTCTCAAGCAACCCTACAAATACTATTACAGAACTTAGCGATTTGCTGTTTAATACAATTTGGCCTAGTGGGTACATCATCATCATCACTTATTTTTAAAAAAAGCACCCTTCCAGAGCTCAGGGTGCCCTTTACAATTAAAAACACGGAACAACATATACATATCTTCACATCTTCATACATACTTAAAATATTCATAAAATTAATTATGTACAATTCTTATACACAGCTACCTAATAAAGCCTTTAATATCATAGACCAGAAAAAGCCTGGTTAAATAAGTGGGCTTTTAAAGATGTTTTAAAACTCTCTACGGTCAAGCTATCTCGTATCTGACGAGGTAGAGAATTCCACAGGGTTGGAGCCATAAAAGCAAATGCTCTTCCTTCAGATGTCTTCAGACGGACCCTGGGAATCTCTAGCAATCCCTCGTGGGAGGATTGGAGTGGGCGGGAGGGGCAGTAAGGGGACAACAGTTCTTGCAGGTACTGTGGTCCTTGGTCGTGTAGGGCTTTGTAGGTCAGCAATGCGACCTTGAAGGTTATCCGCCACTGTACTGGCAGCCAGTGCAGTTCATGCAGCACAGGTGTTATGTGCCTGGATCTAGGAGCTCCAGTCAACAACCTGGCCATCACGTTCTGCACTAGCTGCAAATGATGGATATTAACCCCTGGTAGCCCTAGGTAGAGGGCAATACAGTAATCAAGACGAGTGGTGACAAAGGCGTGGACCAGAGTGGGAAGATCTTGAGTCAGAACCAGGTGTTTTACCCTAGCTATATTCCTAAGATGGTAAAAGGAAGATTTGACTACGGCCGACACCTGAGCCTTTAAGGTCAGGACCTCATCAAAAATCACACCAAGGTTATGCACCTGGTCTGAGACAGTTAGTGGTATCCCTCCCAGCTCTAAACCACAGGGCTGTCCTACCAACGTCCCAGCTGACCTATGATCTGGGTCCACGACCAATACCTCTATTTTTTGGGGGTTTCACCTCAGCCAGCTGGTACTCATCCAGTCCTGAATCTCAGATAGACAGCTGTTAAAGACTGATACAGTAGTTTTCTCCTGGCCAGGCACAAAGGACATGTACAGCTGAGAATCATCTGCATAGCAGTGAAAGTTCAGACCATACCATCTTATGATGTCTCTCAATGGTACCATGTATACTATGAATAACATGGGGGACAGCATCGAGCCCTGAGGCACCTCACAGGGTAACTCGTGGGGGGGGGGGCAAGGAATAAATCCCCAACACCACCCTCTGAGATCTGCCTTCGAGGAACAATCAAAACCAACTGAGGACTGTCCCCCCAGTCCACTGAAGAACCGCAGGCACTCGAGGAGTACCCCATTAGTCACAGTATCAAATGCTGCCGAGAGATCCAAGAGAACCAAGATGTTATGGGATCTCTGATCTCTGGCCATCAGGAGATCATTTAGTACCCTGATCAGGGCGGACTCAGTGCTATGCCTTTTTTTGAAACCCGACTGGAGAAGGTCATAGATATCGTGGCTTGTTAAATGATCCTCCAGCTGCATAGCGACCACCTTCTCAATAACTTTACCCGTAAAAGGCAAGTTAGAGACTGGTCTATAGTTAGCCAGGGGGTCAGGGTCTAAGAAGGTTTTTTTCAGGAGGGGTCAAACAGCCATCTCTTTTAAGGGATCTGGAAAGATCCCTCTCTCCAGAGAACTCTCACTATCTCGGTCAGGACCAGGCCAATGACCTCAACACACCCTACAAGAAGGTGAGTTGAGCCCGGGTCCAAACTACAGTAAGCTGATCGCAGAGTCTGGATGATCCTCACAATATCAGTGACTGCCAGTAGGCTGAAGATAGACCAGGCCACCTGGATAACTGTACCACTCGGTTGATCAAAGTGAGAACCAATGGGAAGGCACTGGGTGATCTTGGACCACCTTATCAGCAAAAAAGTGTGCAAACTCATAACACTTTTCTTGTGAAAAGTCTCGACTAGATTGCAGACAGACTGGATTGCACAGTCTGTCTACGGTGTGGAAGAGCTGAGCTGGCCTGTTTTTAGCTGCAACAATCTCCTTGAACAGGAACTTTGCCTTCTTATTGGAGATTGCTGATTGGTAGATTTTATAATGATCTATCAATCTAAGCCTGTCCTCCTCCAGGTGAGTTTTCCGCCAGTGTCTCTCCAACCTTCGTCCCTGCGCCTTCAACTCCCTTAGGAATCCATCGTACTGTGGGGCACAGGGCAAAGGGTCAGGGGATGAACACGAACTTTAGCAATGATATCCATGGCCCCTTCTACTGCCCTGTTATAGGTAAGAACAAGGAGGCCTGGGTCACTGCTATCAACTGGGAATCCCGAAAGTTCCAGCACCGCCATTAGGCCCTCTGAGGTAACTTCTCTTAAAGGACAGTACTGAACCATTTTCTTTAGGGCAGGCCTAATAAGGGGAGTTGCAAAACTGAATCTTAGGGCATGATGGTCAGATCATCCGACAGGGTCCACCACCATGTTGATGATCTCCATCCCCAGGAAAAATACCAAGTCCAGTGAGTGTCCCCCGTGGGTGGCAGGGATAACTACCCATGTCAGACCCAGTAATTTCATCAACTGGAGGAGGTTTTGACCAAAAGATGAGAGCTCATTGTCAACCCAGGCATTGAAGTCCCCCAGAATCAACCATCTGGGGAACTCCAATACCAATCTGGCAACAAGCTCCGCTACCTCTTGCAGGAAAACCCTCTCATCACCTGGTGGATGGTAGATGAGAAGGACCCTGCAACTGCCCGCACAATACACTCAAAGGAGTAGGTAGATCCCACTGAGATCTCCCTGAAATCCAGTTCTGATCTAAAACAGATTGCGACTCTCCGGCCCTGATGGTCCACTCTCGGGCGGTGTTAAAACCAAGAAACCAGCCAGAATAGTGGATGCCAAATGCAAGCCAGGTCTACAGAGGCTACCGAATCCGCTACCAATGTGATGTTATTCTTGATTGACCTGGTATTGCACAACACCGCCCTAGAGTGACGAGAATCCAAGTATGACCGCCCTACCTGCCTGCATGAGTCAGAGCCCTTGGGTATGGGTACAAGACAAGGGGGACCACTGTCCTGTACCCCTTTCACCCCAGGGCACCTCCTGGCCCTCAGTGTCTCTATGCGCCTACTCCTCTCCCATCCCCTCCCAGACTGAGAACCCCCCCCCCACTTCCTTATAATACCTAAGGCACGGCACCTTCTGTATGCCTCTGAGGGGTCTCAAACATACATAGATCCCTACGTCTGGAGAGAGAGTATTGCCTGACCATATTAACTACATAAACACAGGTACATAAACTTGGAGACTCATCATCGTCATTGAATCCCTCATCAAAAAAGACTTACTGTTTGACCCTGAGCAATTCACTTAACCTCCTTGTGCTTAGCACATCTTCAATCTCTCTCTGACCTATCCCTGTGCAGCTGTCACACGCGGAAAAGCCACTGCAGAGGAAAGCAAGGTGCTGTGGTCACTGAAACAAACTCAGTACAAACAAGAACGAAGAGCGACCACGAGTGCTACCCAAAATGGACTTCAAGGCAGATACTTATAAAAGCATTTATTCCATTGATTGCACTTTTTTCTGGTTTGTACCTGCTGTGGTGTCCTCAGAATTTCCCTGTGCACTGAAAACTGCAGTAACATTCTCTCTGCTCAGTCTCTGGCTTGTAAAGTGCTTTGGGATACAGTCTGCCTGAAATGTGCTATATAAAACCTAATTCTTTCCTTTCCACTTCTCTCCTACTCCTGCATGCACGTATGCATTGAAAAGTAACACAGTAGGCCCAATTTTAAAAGGGTTGTGTTCGCTGCAACAGACTTGCAGAAAGAGTTTGACACAAGTGGCGACTTCCGCCAAACGATGCCGCAAGTACGATTTTAGAAGAATCGGTGCCTCAACTCCCTGGTACAAGTCTCTTGTGCCAAACACAGGACTTAGACTAGCTACCCCGTCTACATTTACGCCATGAGGGGAGTCAATTTATGGGGCTTGCGCCAAACCTTTGGCTCAAGGTGCTGTAAAATGAGGGCACTGTCGCAACTTGAGTCCACTATTATAAAACTTTGTGCAAGTTGTGACAAACCCTCGGATGCAGGTGAGGCTGACTTTGCAGGGACTCAGGGCTTAGTTGCAAACCCTGCATCCCCTTGTGAAAATCAGGCCCAGTGTCTTAAAAATGCAAACTTAATTGATGCAATTCCTTCAAGGATGCACTGTTGTTTCTTCATAAAATTACTTTTCCTTCCTGGGTTTCAGTAAGATCCAGTAACTCGTTATCCTTGCTTCTTTTGGTTTATATCTACCCAGCCAGTGGTGCATGTGCAAGGCAAAAGTTAGCTGCTGTTTAAAGTGCCTCCCTACAGACCTGCTTGAAATCAAGGCTAAGTACCTGAGGATATCCTCGTGCAAAATATTTCAAAATAAAAGCTTATTTCTGTACCATGCAGTACATTTATTTGAAAATGTGATTAACATTTTACAGAAAAAATAAAGGAAAATTAAAGGAGGTTGTTCCCAAAAAAACACACAAACCGCTATGCTTTTATTGCAAGGAATGGGAATGGTTCTGCCCTGTTAAACTGTTCATGTGTAAATTGTAACTGAAATGTTTTTATTATCGCAAGAATCAGAAGCAGAAGTTTTAAGTTTTGAGTACATTTGTTAATGGCAGGATACATACATTAAGTCAAACTGCTGCATATTTTTTGATGTGATGAAGATGATGATACTACTGTGCACATGCCTCAGATGTACAGTACATTACTGTGTACCCTCCTAAGATATGCACCCCATACACTAACATTTATTATGGCTCCATAGCAGTGCTATGCTGATGTATTGCAATTACGTCAGTAAAAAAAGGGGGCTCTGGATTGTCTGGACTATTTGCAAATGCAGCACCACCTGTCTGCTTCAAAGGAGTGGACATGAATCACATCACGCCACATCCTCTTCATTCAGTTCAGTGCAGATGCTTCCTCCCTTCCCCTCCCCTCCCTGCCGCACTATTTTCTTTCTGATAAGAAAAAAATCTTTATGAAAAGTAAAGAGTGCAATCTGATCATGGCCACAAAACCAACAAACCTTAGGTGCCACAGTAAACAACTCCATATACAGTGGACATTTACAAACAAAAGGAAATAGAATTTCACCATAAGGGCGTGTAAATTGTGGAACGCACTCCCTCAGCACATAGTTGACATAAAAGACTTTGCAAAGTTTAAAAAAGAACTGGACAGGTTCCTCTTTAATAAGGATCGATAATCTGCCCCACAAGTGTGGGGAAGGCAGTCTCGATGGGCCCAGCACCTACTTCTGCCTATAAAACGCTGAGTAATACTGAGTAAAAGCCAGACTAGGCACTTTGTTGATAATGGTATTAACCCTTAGGCTGCCGACAGAATTAGAACGTATAGGAATTTTGGACTGATATATCAGTCCGCAGCCCTGTAAGGGTTAACTGTTGAAAGTCAGAAATGGGACATGCACAACAAACAAAATACACCTTGGACAGTGGGGGATTTATCTTCCTACATCTGAATTCACTGGACTAGAAAATGCACTGCATGCCCAAACCAAGCAAGGCGAAACAGGAATTTATCAACCGAGAATGCGTTCTATAAAATATCACAGACTGAAACTGCAGTAGACAATGCTTTCAGTGTTATCAGGCCAAGTCAAATAGCTAGTGTTCTTCTCTGGCTTTGCTCTGCAATTGTAACACTGCATTTGGAGGACGTGGTTCTGCAGACATTGATAACTTCAACAAGTTTTCCTTAAACTTTCTTGCTACACCGCAGTTTTAAAAACTTGTTTTAAAAGATACAGCATTCTACCAGATGGCATTTAAATGTACGGTCCAAGCTGTATTTTGTGCACACCCCATTTCTTATTTTCAACAGAGTTAATACCGTTGTCTGCAGAGTGCCCAGCCTAGCCTTTCATAAAGACTTTTTTTTTACTGGAGCACTTTGCAGCCATAGGCACCCATCATTTCATCTGACTGTATTTCTGTATTTATACACAGAAGTGTTTCTGAAAAACTTCATGGTTAACTGGCATTGATATACAGTTTGCAGGCTGACATCTTTTATCTGGCAAAGTCTTCCTGTTATCACGTTCTGCGCTGCCCTTTTTGCATTTCAGTCATGTTTAGTACTCACTTCTGTTTTTGAAGCTCACATATTTCTACCTTTTGAACAAAGTTATTTTTCTCTATGCTGAGATGGGTCATAGACTTCTAGCATGTCCACTTTCTGTGTAGCTGTGGATTTTGAAACTGCAATACTTCCAATTGATTGACTGGTTGCTTAATTGACTGCATTTTTTTATATGCTGCACTGAAATCTAAAAAAGATACAGCATGACTTTGCACTCCAAGAAAGCATTTCCTCATTCTATACATTGCACTGAACTCTGGACAAGACACAACCTTATTTTGCCCTTTAAGAAAGCACTTTTTTTACCCTGTATTCAATCACTTTATGTTGTGCCCCTGTTATGCACTTCACAATGAGCCCTCGGCCGCTTCATAAACTTCAAGATCAGACTTGCTGATTATTTATGCCATTACATGTATCTATTTTTACATCATTTTTGCTTTGACCTGTATTAAAAGGTAATTCCTCCAAGAGACTACAGCTTTTTGGAAATGCTGATATGCGAGAAAACCCAGTTGCACCCTTTGCTATGAACTTTAAAATGAGTTCTTGGCTACTTAATAAACTCCAAGATTAGACTTTCAAATTATTTAGGCCCGCCCTTAGGAGTTGGAGGGTAGAGTCTCCTTCTGTCTGCAAGGATGAAATAAACCCATACGTACTGTATTATTAGGGTACTAAAAAAAGTCTAAAGGAGGATCTCCCCCCTCTTGGAGGTGATTTCTATGAAAATACACCCCAACATCTTATTTGCTTTAGCTGCTGCCCTCCTGCACTGTGCTGAGTGGTTAATTTGCCCTGTGATTAGCACCCCAAGATCCTTCTCCTCCTCTGTAATAGAAAATTGTACCCCCCAAGCCTGTAGCAATACCTTGGGTTCCTGGCTCCCAAGTGTATGACTTTAGACTTTTTTGCATTGAATCCCAGCTTCCATGTGTCTGAGGAGCACTCACGTTTGTTTAGATCCTCCTGCAGTCCTAGCTGCCCCTCTGCGTTGTCCACCACTGCACCAATCTTTGTGTCATCAGTAAAAAGGCTGATCTTATTCCTAATCCCATCTGAGATGTCAGAAATAAAGATGCCAAACAACGCAGGACCCAGTACTGAGCCTTGAGGAACCCCGCTGGTTAGAGCCCTTGGAGTTGAGAGTTCTCCCTTGACAACCACCCTCTGCTGCCTATCCTGCAGCCAGTACTTGACCCTCTCAGCCAGCTTCTATCCCTTCGCCAGGTATCCCAGTTTGCTAATCAACCTACCATGTGGCACCAAATCAGAGGCTTTGCTGAAGTCCAGATATAGGACATCCACCGCCTGGCCCTTGTCAATTGCCCTAGTCACCCAGAGTAGCTCATATTCCATTGTGTGCAGCAGGAAGTAGGGAAGTTGATCAGAAATCTTCCACTAGGAGGAGGGATTCAGGATTTGGGAAGTAAAAGACATTGTATTGATGGGGCATCTTTGGGAAGGTATCTCTTTATGCAGTTTCCAGCAATTTTGCGGTACATTTAATCTCCCGAACCACCATTCATTCCAATACTGTCAGTTAAGACACTACTTGGGTGTAAGGCTGGGCAGAACCTTTGCCCTCACCCCTCCCTTTTTGGTAGTACAAACTTTGGATGAGGTGGACAGTGGAGTAGGCCTCATATCAAGTTATTACCAAATAAATCTCAGGCATGCCCTGGTACCACACCTTAGAATATGAAAAACAGATGGCAAGTATGGATTATTGAAGATATTTCTGATGAATTACAGGTTGAGATGCAGGACAAAGCCATTCAAATTCTAATGCCTAATGGTGCAGTTAATGTTCATTCATGAAGTTTGCTACACACCAGTGAGACTAAAAAAACTATTTAGCCAATAATATGGTAAGTACCCCAGTTGCAGAGCGGTCAATGCTCAACTCCCACATACAGTATGTTGCTGCACTGCCCAAGGCGTCAGTTATATTAACTTGGAATTCTAGACATTTTAGGAGAAATAATTCATTTCAAATTAAATTTGTTTCCAAAGGCTTTATTGCTGGGAGATCTAAAAGAAATTGAGGAGGTTTCTGATGGGCACCACAAACTGATTTACACAGCACTGATGTATACTAAGTGAATGATTATGAGGGCTTGGAGAAGCCCATCAGTTCCCACCCACATAGAAGGATTCAATTCAATGGTAGACAATGCCGCTCTGGAGAAAATATTATACCACTCTTTGGGGCCGGTGGGAGCCTATGAGAGGGTCTGGATAGACTTTATCTTGCATATTGATCAGTATAATTGTAATGTTGCAGCAAGAGACCCTGAACTTATTCAAGATCTGGTGGTGGTGTAACAAGGTACAGTATCTTACGAATGAAATCATTAAATGGTACACTGACAAAAGTTTAAAGGGATTAATGTGTTACTGGTATGCATGGTTGTGTTTTTGATGTTTATTTATTTTATAGAGTGAATTGTTGGTCACTTCATAGTGTGTTTGTCCATGTAAGTTACAATGTTATTTATGGCCCCAACCCTGTGGAAATCTTTACCTCGTTCGGTAAGGGAGCGGCTGACTGTGGAGAGTTTCAAGTCGGCCTTAAAACCTTCATGTTTGGTCTTGCCTTTCTGGATTCCTGATGATTATTTATATTGTATAATGCTGTTTTATATCTTAATAAGTGTTTGTTTTTCTGTATTTTAATCTTTTATACAAGCGCTTAGATATTTTGATTTGTGCTTTTTTAAAATAAAGATGAGTTGAGTTACAGTACGTACAAAGTGATAATAAAGAATATTTAAAAAAAAAAAAAGCCTTCCAGTAGCCCTTAATGTATACTGACCCTGGAATCCTTCTTGTCAGCTGTAGTTAAATGTTTCTTCTATCACCTCAATAGTATTTCTAGGTTTCCCCCCCTTCTTGCAGCCTCAAGATGATCTCTGGTGTAGGCACTCACTTCCTTGCACCCTGACTGCAGTATGTGGTGCACAAGGTCCTACCTTATGGGCTTATTTGATGCATTCAGCTACTGCAATATGTGAAATGTGGAATTCTTAAGGCAGAAAATGACCCTTGGTCCAGTTAGTCCCCAACAGTCTAGCACTGGTAGGGCTTACATAGTGCCCTGAACTTGTAGTACCGCTTTGTTACTTGAGTAGTCCCCACTTAGCCCATTCCCCTCCATCATTTTCACCATTCTCATTTTCCTGTTCACCCTCTCTTAAAACCTGTACCTGCCACAGCATGAATCACCTCCCCAAGGAGATGGTCCCAAATTTCCACCACCCTCTCCATGAAGAAGTGTTTCATCACATCTCTGCTAAATTCCCTCCCACCCACCAGATTACAAATAAAATTATAAAAATGGTCTCAGAAATGCTGCAGTCTGATTGGCTGTAAGAATTCTGACAGCCTTACATTGATCCCTGTTATACTGTCAGGTACAGCCTGATAGCCATGGCACATGAATTCTTCCTGCTAACATTCCATCCTTGTAGCACTACTGAATGACTGGAATGTTGCATTCTGATTCTGAATCAGCATTCTTAAAGGGACACTGTCAACCTATTTTTCATCTTATTATTTCTAGTTGAAACCTCACATTTTATGATTGCTTACCCTCTCTAAAATTCACTGATGTTGCTGTTTATTTTGCATGTCTCCTTGTTTAGTAGAACTGAAGTGCATGGCAGTGTATATTTATAAACAACCTTGTTTTGTTTACAATCCTACTTCTGTTCTTACTGCATGCTTTCTGAGCATTAGAAACACACCCAAACAGTTTAGTCACTCATAAGGAAGTAGCCTCCTAAACTCCCACGGCATCATGAGGTGCTAGAGTGTTTTGTGGGTGTTCCCAAGTCCAGGAAAGATGTATTTGGAGCTGATCAAGGAATGTAAACAAACCTGTTTTGGTGTGATAACACCAGTATGTTGGGCAGTCTGTTTTTTACTTTTGTAAAGAAAATATGACTTAAAATCAAACTACCAGTTACATCAACAATCTTTACAGAATGTTGGCAATCATAAAATATGTTTTTTAAAGTAGAGACATTCTGAGACCTAAGAGGGTTGACAGTGTCCCTTTAAACTGTTGAGGGAATAACTATTTTATTAAAAATTACCATCTTAATGAGGAAAACATTAAAAAAGTACACTTTTAATAATTTTCTTTGGAATAATTTTTATAATAGCAAAAAGGCGCTCCCAGGAGTTAGAGTAACAGTCAGTTAATCACCCCCTAGGGTCAATATGGCACTCGGCTGCACCTCATGCCACATTACACTCTTAGTGGGTGATCAACAGACTGTTAATCTAACCCCTGGTCATGCCTTATTGCTTAATTATGTTCTCTTGTTGCCGACCTCTTGCATTCCCTGAACAGTTACTGGCAATCCACCTTGTTTATTCTCAGCAGAGATTTGAAAGTTCCAGCCACACACCCTTTCCCTTTTGGCCTCCAGGGCGTATTTATTCAGATTAGACAGTCTTTGCTCATAGGTCTTTCCCTGTTGTGCCTGTATCATTTTGTCTGCCCTCCTCTGGACTAATTCCAAACAGTCCTTGTACTTTTAAGGTGAGGGTCCCAGTACAGTGCACAGTACTCTAGGTACAGTCTCATTAAGGACCTATAGGGTGGAAGGATCACTTCCTTATTTCTGATAGAAATGGCCCGCTGCCTTTCCCCTGTGCCTGATTACATTGGGCAGTGGTCTTGAGGCTTTTTTATTTATGGTAGCCCGCAGTTCCCTCACCTCTGAAGTCTGATCTAACCTGCCCCCCCCCCATCCAATATTGTGTTTTCAGGTTTTCTAACCTATCCCCCATCCAGTACTATGTTTTGTGGGTCACTTTTCTATGTGCATATCCTTACACTTTTTGGCATTAAATATGAGTTTCCAGATCGTGGGCCACTTTCCCAATTTATTTTTCAATTTTCAGTTTCCAATGAGGCTGCAGGGCTCTAGTCAAAGATTAGAACATATTATAAAATGGGTCAGGAAAACATTGTGCGAGGCATCTTGATCTGTCAGCAGCCACGTGTTGTAAGACCACTACTAGTGGTGGGCGAAGTGGCTGAAATTCACTCTGCGAAGTGACTCACGGAGTAATGCGGAATGCGCGAAGTACTCCGCAATGCAAAGCGGAGTACTGCAGATTAAAATGGGGAACGTGAAGTCCATTGAAAACAATGACTTTGCGTTATTCCACCTTCCGCAAACCACTTCTCCACCAGTTTTAAGGCGAAGTACATTGAAATCAATGTACTTTGCCTCACTTTGCCTTGTTTTTGAGCTCCAAAGGTGAATCTTGCAGTACTTCATGGGATTGCAGGTCACATGGGCTCTAGTTTGTTCTGCACAGCCTCAGTTCTGTGTAGTGTGTGTGTTGTGAAAGATGGAGACAGTTTCCTCTTAGAGCTCTGCGATTCAAATCCTCTAAAAGCTGTTAAAAAGCCTTTTTGAGCTATTTTGTTTGCTCAAAATTTAGTACATCGATTGTAGGAAACCCTCCTGTCCTCATATCATTGAGTGTTTATTGTTTGTGTGTGGATTTTGAAAGTTAATTAAGAACAGTCAATCTGTGTACTGTGAAGTGTGCTTTGGAGGAGGTGCATATCTGTGGTGTAGGTAGATTAACTGGGAGAAAAAGGCAGTCTTTCTGTTTTGGTTATATTTTTCTTGTATAACTGTATTAATGTACACATAGTAATATTTTCAGTAATTCTTGACATTTTTTTGCTGATTATTGTGGTGCAGCAGTGTATAATTTCAGTTTGTTTAAAACATTTGGTTATATTACTAAAGGTTTTCAATTTGCTATGCATTACTTGTAGTGTGTGTGAGTGTGTGTGCGATGCGTGCCATTAAATCAGACACCTTTTATTGTGCCACAGAGTAATTGCAGCAGTGTGAACCTGCTATCCACTGCACATGCATGATTTTTTTATACTGCTTTGTGGTATCTTTACTTGCAGTGGACTGTTACTGCCATGCACTATCCCCCCCTCCAACCCGGCAAAAGGTATTCTTTTCCAGATTTGGATTTGTGGCTTGTGAGCACTGGTTGGGTGTTGTGCCTTTGTGTCTGTATCCCTTCAGTGCGCAGCGCAATCTTAATCTGTCTGTGCGTTTGTAGTGCACCATTATTTCTGGGAGACTTTGCATTTTTTGTTACCCTCTCATTTCACTTCATCAGCACTGGGGAATTTTCTGAACACAAGACAGTAGCATTTTGGGGTGCAAATTAATTCTGCTGACTGTGTGTGACCACTGTGCACATGACTGAGTGTGCCATTAATTTTGGGAGACTGCATTTCTTGTGCTCTCATTACACTTTGTCAGCACTGTGGAGTTTTATGGACATAAGACATGAGCATTTTGAGGATGCACATTAATTTTGGTGACTGTGTGTGTGAAGGGCTGCCAATATTGTTGTCACTTTGCCTTACTTTGCGTTAAGGGGCAATGACAACACAGAGTAATAATCACAAGGCGAAGTGAGCCTTTTTGCATTTGCCACTTCATGTAGAAGAGTGACAACGCAAAGTGCCCACTTCGGGGGCACTTCGCTGGAAGAATTTAAATTTTCTGCATCTCTAAACATCACAGACACACACGAGAATCAGGGATTCAAACCCACATACTGAGCACTGTCTGGTACTACAGCAACATCAGAGACACACAGGGGAACCAGAGATTCAAACCTACCTACTGAGCACTGACCAGTGCTACAGCATCGTCACAGACACACAGGGGTACCAGAGATTCAAACCTACCTACTGAGCACTGTCCAGTACTACAGCATCATCATAGACACACAGGGGAACCAGAGATTCAAACCTACCTACTGAGCACTGTCCAGTACTGCGGCATCATCACAGACACAGAGGGGAACCAGGGATTCCAACCCACCTACTGAGCACTGTTCGGTACTACAACATCATCACAGACATGCAGGGGAACCAGGGACTCACACCCACTTTTTTTTTCAAATTTAAGTTTATTCAAATTTTGCAGGAAAAATACATACAGAATAAAACTCTGCACAGTACAGTAATATACCACAATACTTATAATAAGATGAGACAAGCAGAAAAATAAAAAAGCTACATACCCCATCCCTCCAGCCCCCCCCCCCCCCAAGGCATCACACTGTCTGGGAGTGCAATGACAACAGATAGCTATAGGCTGTATAAAGTATACAAAGATTCCCATCTATCCTTGTACCACTTAGTACAGTTGCGGAGACTTGCTATCATTTTTTCCACCTGAATGTTAGACAGCAGTTCTTGATGCCATTCTGTATAAGAGATGATATCAGCATCCTTCCAGTGACGAAGATTCAGGGCTTTGAGGGAGAGAGCAGTCATTGACATACGAAATCTACGCTATTTAACGCTGACTACAGTAAAGTCACTCAGAAGACAGACTTCTGGGGTGAATAAAGTATCCAGCCCCAGTAAGGGGTCTACCATCTGTTTAATTTGTTCTCCAGAGTGCAGCAATCGGGGGGCAAACCCAAAGAATATGAAGCAGGCTACCCTCCACTTGATTACAGTGGCTACAAATAGGGGAAGAAAGTTTGCCCATCTTATGTAACTTGACTGGAGTCAGATACATGTTCTGTAAAATTGAGAACTGCATAATTCGCAGCCTATCTTGAGTGATATAGGAATGACAGTACCTCCATATCTGATCCCAACTTAGGGTCCCTTGGGGAAATTTATCTGCCCAGTAAGGGGAAGAACCATCTACAGTATAAGAGGAAAGACCAATTCATAAAGAGAAGCATATACATAAGAAACCGAGTGAGGCTTCAGGACCAATTCTGTTAAAGGGCCAAAAATCTCCACCTTCTCTCTGTGTTCTCCCAGTGACAACTGTTTGGAACCCAAGATGTGTTGAATCTGATCAAATCTGAAAAAGCTTTCTGGACTGGATGGAAACTTCTGCATCATGTTTTTTACTGGAAGATAAGAGTCCCCGGATGCTAGATCTTGGGGGCTCTGTCCAATGAGTGAGGGGAGCCACTCCTCCGACAGATGAGTACCCCTTATACGGAGATTAGGATTTTGCAGAATAGGTTTTGATGGGTCCCTAAGGGGGTTATACTTTAGGACAGAACATAACTGAAGATGTACCATCAATGAGGTGGTGATAGGAGAGTTGCGCAGGAGGGCGGGGAGGTCTTTCATGCGGGCGTGCAGAGTGGCCACTGAGGAGATACCACATGAGTCAAGGAGCTCCTGCTCTATGCAGAGCCAGGATGGGACATGTGGGAAAGAATGGAGAGTCTCCACTGGGCACAGCCACCTAAGATATTTGCTTACATGACCAGCCCAATAATACAGGCCAAAATGAGGGAGATGCAGACCCCCCCTTTTCTTTGGGAGCTGCCAGCTTGTGGTATGCCCGTCAAGATGGTTTACTGCGCCAGAGGAAGTCCAAGACCATACCATGGAGATTCTTAAACCAGGAGAGAGGTAGTCACAAATTCAGCATACTCAGGGGGTAAAATATATGTGGCAGGATATTCATTTTAATCAAACTAATTCTCCCCCAAAGAGACAGAGGCATGTCCTTCCAGTGGGCAAAGTCGTGTTGCACAGTGGACATTAAGGGGTCCAGATTACGCAATGTCAGCTTGGTATCCCCTCTCGCCAGGATTATACCTAAAAATTTGAGGCTGTTTGGAGACCATTGTAAGCTGGTATGGCTTATCAATGTGCTATGCGTTCTGTTGTTCAGAGGGAAGACCGTAGTCTTGTCCAGATTAACTTTGTAATTGGAAACTACTGTAGGCCACTATAGTCTCCATGGCTGCAGTGATGGAGGAAGAAGGTTGGGTAATGTGCAGCAAAATTTTGTCCGCATAGGCCAATACCTTTAGTACCTGAGAACCCACTGTGATACCGTGGACATTTGTATTGCTCCTGAGTCTCCACAACAGCGGTTCCAGTGATAAGTTAAATAAAAGAGGGGACAGGGGCACCCTTGCCGGGTACTTGATTCTAGAGGGAAAGAGGTGGAGATCACTCCACTACAGTATATCTTTGCACTAGGCTTGGGGTATAAAGCTGTGACCCAACGAATATACTGATGGGAGATACCAAACTTCACTAACACTCAAAACATAAATTCCCAGTTCACTCTGTCGAACACCTTCTCCGCGTCCAGGGAGACCAACACCACAGGGTATTCAGGATCCCTGGACATGGAGAAGATGTGCGCCAGTTTTCGTAGGTGATTCTGGGACGATCTGCCTAGTATGAAGATGACTTGTTCAGGTCCAGTCAGTGCAGGGAGGACTGTGGATAGTCCATTTGCTAATAATTTGGCTAATATCATTGTTAATAAGGGAGATGGGTCTACAGCTTGTGACTAGGCCGTCTGGTTTACCAGGCTTAGGCAGAACAAATAAGAGGGCTTCTAGAATGTGGGGATCCAAGGGGTTTTCTGATAAGATGAAAGAAAAGAACCTGTATAGCCGTGGGACAAGCTGATCTTGGAATTTCTTATAGAAATTCAGGGAAAACCCATCTGGGTCCGGAGCTTTGTCCAGCGGGAGCATACTAATGGTTGCTCTGATTTCCGCTTCTGTAATGGGGGCTAGCAAAATGCCTTTCTCTACTTCTGCCAAGGATGGCAGGGGAAGGGAGTCTAAATATGCCTCTATCTCTTGGGGGAAGGGGGACTTGCTCTATTACTTCATAAATCCCGGTAGTAGCATTCAAATTCAGAGACTATCCTCCGCAGGGTGACTTTAATCGAGCCATCAATAGACGACTTGATAGCCTCGATTAATCTGGCAGTCTCCTGGTGTTTAATTCTCAACACCAACAGGCGAACGGCCTTCTCTCTCTCTGATCTATATAAAGTGAGTGGGACTTGAGAATGGTGTATTCCACCTTTTTTCTCAACAGTTCACTATAGTTTTCAGGGAGTTTTAACAAAAAAAAGTTTTGGTATTCTCATCTCCAGTATGGGGGAGAGCACTTTCTAACTGCCTGATTTGTGTCAGTAAATTAGAAAGTTGAACTTCCCTCTTCTTCTTCCTATGAGAGGCCATACTAATGAATTCACTCCTGAGGTGACATTTCTGTGCCCCCCACTCCATATCTGGTTTGCCTGTGGAGTGCAAGTTATCCGTTGTGACGTGCTTGATGGATTGGGCTATTCGTTTTACTGTCTCAGGGTCCTTCAGAAGCTGGCTGTCGAGCTTCCATATGGTGTCTTTCTACTGGTGAGAAGTGAGAGACAGCTGGCACTAAACTGGTGAGTGGTCAGAAATGACTCTGGCCTCAATCCCAGCATCTCGGACCCCTGGAAAGGAACCCTGATTCAGTAAAATGTAATTCATTCTAGAGGAGGAACTGTGAACTGGGGAATGGAAGGTGTACTCTCTGGAGGACAGGTTTAGAATCCTCCAAGGGTAACACAAGCCCATGTGGTCTACTAGCTCCCTAAGAGACCGCTGAGCTGGTGACAGCCCTTGGGATCTGAGATATGTTCTGTCCAAGTCTGGTGTGAAGGGGAGATTCCAGTCTCCACCCAAGAATATCAGAAGGTTAGCAAATGGGTTAAAATTCTAAGCAGTTTGGAGAAAAAAATGTGGGGTGTCCATGTTCGGACCGTAAAGGCACCCAGTTATCAGTTCCACCTGCTCCCCTGTACCTCTAAGCACCAGATACCTGCCATTGGGATCCTGAATTAGTTGTAGACATGTAAAGGCCAGCCGGTGAGCTATAAAAATAGTTATTCCCCTACTCTGCATGCTGGACCCAGCAGAGAAGTCCTGACCAATATTCTGTCTCTGGAGGAGCCCAGATTCAGAGCCTAATAGATGAGTCTCCTGGTGACATGTAATATCAGCCTTGAGGTGGCTCAAGTGTTTTAGAATCTGGTAGTGTTTTGTCTTATTTCTGACTCCCCTTACGTTCCATGAAACAAACTTTATCTGTCCAGCCATGTACGTACATAGGTTGCAATGTATTTGTAAACAGCCAACATTATATCTTGGTAATGCAAGGTATTCCGCAGTAGAAGTGATGCCTTCTGCCCCCCACCCTTCCTATACACCCCCATGCCAAACCCCAAATCCATCAGCCCCTTCCCCCTGAATATCCCAAAATCAATAAACCAACTTCAAAACATGAAGCCCTCCCCCCATAACAACACTTCAAAAAACAACGGAAAATGATCTGTAGACATGAAACAGTTCCTCCCAATCCCCTAACCCAACAAAAACTAATCTGCCCATGATGTACAGGTTTACCAAGCTACTAGCCACCCCCCACCCTATTGTTGGTCAAAATAATTGACAGATACCAACAAACTACCTAAACACATTCAGTAAATATGAACCTGCAAACAAATTTAACCTACTACAGAAAAAACAGGAAAAAAGGAGGTCTGCCCCCCTCTACTGTCCATTTAGTGTTTTGCAACACAGTTCCTCAGTAACTGTAACCAATCAGCTAGTGAACTCCCATAATATAAAATAAATGTTTGTAACACTGTGGAGAATGCCCCTTCTACACATAAGGAATCAATAAAATAAAGGGGAGCCAGACCTTCATGTTGTCTAAATTGAACTATGAAAAAAAAAAGAAAAGATGTTGGGGCCGGTAAAGTTCAAATTGGAAGTGCTGGTCCTGTATACTGCGTCCAGCTGAAGTTGAGGCAGAGAAATCAAACCACACTCCTGTGTGCAACTCCTCTCATTTTGGAGGTCGAAAGCAGGGCACTGGACAGAGCAAGTCTGCAATATCAACGAGAAACTATTCCGAGCAACAGTGCGGGCAAATGAATGGCGCCTCTCAAACACCCAAAAGGATCTTCATCAAGGGGCCTGACTAGACGTAATCAAGGGTGCCACTATGGACATGAACAGAATCAGGCATTCAGTGTGACACGCAAAGAAGAAGGTAATAAGGGATCATATAAAAAGCCCGACCACCTAGTGCAGACCAGGAACATATGTGAACAGTTAGCACAAGGGGATGTTGGAAGAATAGAAAACGGTAGTGGGGAAGATCATGGAAGCACTACTGAAGGAGAGATTGGTGGAACATCTGGTTGTCAATGGACTACAGGACCCAAGGCAGCATGGTTTCACCAGGGGGAGGTCATGTCAGACCAACCTCATTGAATTTTTTGACTAGGTGACAAGGGAGGTGGATCAGAGGAGGGCAGTGGACATGGCCTATCTGGACTTCAGCAAGGCCTTTGACACTGTGCCACATAGAAGACTATTACACAAACTGGGGAATGTGGGTGAGGCAGGACAGTAGTGTGGTGGGTAGGTAACTGGCTGGGTGGCAGGACACAGAGGGTGGTGGTAAATGGCTGTCACTCCACAGAGGAAAGAGTGACCAGTGGGGTACCACAGGGATCAGTGCTGGGACCGGTCCTATTCAACATCTTCATCAGTGACATTGCGTAGGACCTAGAAGGCAGAATTTCACTGTTCGCCGATGACACAAAGCTCTGTAACAGAGTAGACACACCAGAGGGTGTAGACAGAATGAGAAGGGACCTGCAGAAACTTGAAGAATGGTCAGGGGTTTGGCAGTTGAAATTCAATGCAAAGAAGTGCAAGATAATGCATATCGGGCACAAAAACCCTAGCACAATATATAAGTTGGGGGGTGAGGATATAGCATGCACCAAGCAGGAAAGGAATCTTGGGGTTATCATCTCTGATGACCTCAAGGTAGGGAAACAGTGTGACAAGGCAGCAGGTAAAGCAAATAGGATGCTGGAATGCATAGGCAGGGGCATCACCAGCAGGAAAAGGGAGGTCATAATTCCACTATACAAGACACTAGTGAGGCCCCACCTGGAGTACAGTGTACAGTTCTGGAGACCTTACCTATCTAAGGACATAGACAGGGTAGAGAAGGTTCAGAGGAGGGCAACAAAGATGGTACATGGATTGCAGCACAAGTCCTATGAGGACAGGTTGAAGGAACTGAACACGTACTCCCTGGAGCAGAGGAGGAATAGAGGGTATATGATAGAGACATACAATTATCTTACAGGGAGGAACAGGGTGCAGGAATACACTATTTTTAAGTGAAAAAAGATGTTCCAGGACTAGAGGGCATGGGATGAAGTTGGAGGGAGAACGATTCAGAGGAAACATAAGAAAGAATTTCTTTACAGAACGGGTGGTGGACAAGTGGAACACCCTGCCAGAGGAAGTGGTGGGGGGCTGAAACAATCACGGGATTAAAGAATGCATGAGATAGACATAAAGGAATTCTAGAGGTCAGGGGTAAGGGGAAACAGACTTCTAGGAAAACAAACTAAACTTACAAGCTCAACTGGGCAGACTGGGTGGGCCATAGGCCCTTATCTGCCGACACTGTGTATGTATCTATGTATCTATGATCATGGATCCTTCGCAGAGGGACAAGCTGGTTATCAGATATTGCTCAGGGTATTGAGCAGGGTTTAAAGAGGTCAGGGAGGGCCAACTTAAGATCCTTCTCTGCCACTGCTGGGTCTTCAAAGCTCTTGTTTGTTTGTTTGTTTATTTGTTTATTGTTCTAGGAATTAATACCTTTGAGCCAAGGCTCTTTTACAAAGGTTCCACGTCATTAAGTACAAAAACATAGTAGACAGTGTTACAAACAATCAGTAAGCTGTTTAACAAGGCCACAACTTAAACAATAACATTTATGTACAGAAAAGAAAAAGGAACTCAGATGCAGTGTCAAGGGCAAGGAATAAGGATTGGCATGCTTGAGAGGGAAGAGAGGGAGAAATAAGAAGTTTAGGAGCAGACAGAACCAGGTTAGTGGTACTCAGGTTGTCTTTGTCAAAGAGGAGACCGTGGTGGTTGAGTGAAACAAATGTAAGTGCACTCAGTGGGATGAGACTTTAGTCAAAGCAGTCACAGGAGCTGGAGGCTGTGAGGTGAGCGTAAAGTATGGATTTGAAAGCTCCCAATGTTGTGGAGGATAGGGAGGGCAGGTTAAGGGCATTGTACCAGGTAGGGGCACGGTATGTAAAAGATCTTTGTCCCCGAGCAGTCCGGCATCTAGGGACAAGGAAAGGTTGGTGGTCAGATTTTCTGGAGGTACAAGTGCCATTGTTCAGGCAGAGCAGGTCCCGGATACATGGAGGAGTGAGTCCCAAGATTGATTTTTTTGCCATCATGCAGGTGAGATACATGAGGCGATTGGAAAGATGCAACCAACTGGTTTCCGTGTAGAGGTCACAAGTGTGGGTCCATCTCTGTGCTCCAGTGAGGAGTCGACAGGTTTTGTTTAGTGCTGTTGAGATGTGCTTTATTACAGTGGTAGTAGCTGAGCCATAGACAATTAGACCATAGTCTATGATTGAGATGATGAAGCTTTGAACAGCAATCCTCAAGGCAGCTTGGTTGAAAAATTGACGGTTCCGGTACAAAATTCCAATGCGTTGGTGCACTGTTTTTGCAGTGTTATCGATGTGGGCCTCAAAAGTAAGACATTCGTCAAAAGTGATACCAAGGTATTTGAAGGTGCTCACCTGTTCTAGTATATTTCCAAGAGAAGTTTTTATGACAAGTGGAGTATGCCTATTTCTGTTTTGATGACTGGCGAAAAGCATGTCTTTTGTTTTTTTTTTGATTTAGGACCAGTTTGTGCTCAAGGAACCACTTTTCAACACATGAGAAAGCAAACTGCAAGCTCTGTTGTGCTGGATTTGGATCCTTATGGGAGGAGAGAATTACAGCGTCATCAGCATAGAGTATTAATTTTTCAGGGCAGGATTTGGGAAGCAAGTTTAGAAATAAGCTGAAGAGGAGAGGACCTAAAATTGAGCCCTGGGGGACACCAGAGAGGACCGGTTTGGAGTCAGAGAGAACCTCAGGGATTTTTACTGTTTGATAACGTTGTGCCAGGTAACTTTTTACCCAGGCTCCAGGTCCCTCGGCTAGGCCAATGTTGAGCAGAAGAGAGATTAGAAGGCTATGGTGAACAGTGTCAAAGGCCTTTGTGAGGTCTATGAAAACAGCTCCGGTTAAATAACCCTTATCCAAGGCTTTGTGAGTTTCACTGGAGAAATCAAGTAGGGCAGTCGACGTACTGTGTCCTTTCCTAAATCCATGTTGCTGAATCCAGAGTAGATCGTACTTTTGCAGGTAGTCTAATAGTTGATCCGCCATGAGCCATTCAAGAGCTTTGGAGAGGGGTGGAAGTATAGATATGGGCTGATAGTTCCCTGGTGTGGATTTGTCACCCCCTTTATGCACTGGTGTGACTATAGCGGCCTTCCAGGTGTTGGGGAATTGACTTTGGCACAGGGAGAGGTTGAGAATTTTGGTGAGGGGGTGGATTACTTGTTCAAAGGTGAGGGACAGAAGTTTTAGATCAATGGTGTCACTGCTATTTCTAGATTTAGAGCAGGCCTTTTTTATGTATCTGTAGGCTTCATATGTCTTAACTATTTTAAAGTGAAATAGCGGTTTGTCTGGTGAGGTGGTTTGGGATACGAGTTTTGGAACTGACAAGTCCTGGAAGAAGTCTGGTGAGAGGACACCACTGAGGTCAGTGAAGGTTTTATTTAGGGCATCAGCCATAGTCTTAGAGTCACGGGTAGTGACTGGCATTGTTGCTGGACTTGCAATTTAGTGGGGCACATCATACAGAATTTCACCCCCGCTGGGATTAATTTGTATACCAATGGGTGGAATGCTGTGTGCCGCTGGCATACTGTGGCAGGGAGATCCTGGGCTATTCGTATCTTATGATCCCCCCATTTCACCTCTTATAGCTCTTTTATTTTTAGTAGAAAGTGCTGGCTTTCTTGAAAATTAAAAAAGTGAACAGCAGAGGATGAGGTGGTGCATCAGGTAGGGGCAATGGTCTTAGAAATCTGTGGGCCCTCTCAATGCAGTAGTCAGGGCCAAATGGAGAAGGGCCCAACCAACTTATGTACCAGCTTTTGCACGAACAGTGCTGCATTATCCCCTTCCTCCTTTTCAGACAAGCCGAGTAGCATGGCATTGTTAAGCCGGCTTCGGCCCTCAAGGTCTTTCACCGTGGCTTCCAGTCGCGCAATCCAATGTCTTGTGGTGGCGAATTCTGGATCCATGTGTTCCGCCTTGCTCTCCAGGGACTTGATATGCACCTTGCTATCTCCGGTGCATTGGGAAATATCTTCAAGCATGGCTGCCATGGATTTCATTTCCGAGGTAAGAGATTTAACCTCATCTCGAAATGGACAAAATTCCTCCAGAAAGCGCTCAAGAGTTAGGAGGTTCATTTCCGAAGCAGTGTTAGCTGTTTTGCTGTAGGCCGAGGATTGCAGCCTAGATTTCTTGCTTTGCTTCTCCAGTGTAAGAGGGGGTGTGTGCTTCGGAAGGGCAGAGAATATCTCAGCTTCCATTTTTGTTCCTAACCGTGCCACAATCAGATTTCCAGGTGTCAAGAAGTAGGTAGAAGTCCTTAGCAAAAATAATTTGCAATATAAAAAGTGCAAATAGGTAGTTTATATCCAAATAGGCAGGAGCTCTGTTGGAGGGATGTTACTCAGTCCACCTCATCATGTGACCAATCAACTCACACCCACTTACTGAGCCCTATCCAGTACTGCAGCATCATCACAGATACAGGAGAATCAGGGATCCAACCCCACCTACTGAGCACTGTTCAGTACTGTAGCATCATCACAGATACACATGGGAATCAGGGATTCAAACCCAGCTACAAGATACTGTCCAGCACTACAGCATCACAAACACACAGGGAACCAGGGATTCAAACCCACCTACTGAGCACTGTCAATTACTACAGCATCACAAACACACAGGGGGACCAGAGACTCCAACCCACCTACTGAGCACTGCCCAGTACTACAGCATCATCACAGGCACACAGGGGAACCAAGGATTCAAACCCAGCTACTGGATACTGTCCAGTACTACAGCATCACAAACACACAGGGAACCAGGGATTCAAACCCACCTACTGAGCACTGTCAATTACTACAGCATCACAAACACACAGGGGAACCAAGGATTCAAACCCACCTACTGAGCACTGTCCAGTACTACAGCATCATCACAGAGACACAGGGGAACCAGGGTTTCACACCCACCTATCGAGCACTGTGTCCAGTACTACAGCATAATTACTAAAACACTGTGGAACTGGGGGATTCACACCCTCCTGCTGAGCACTGTCGAATTCTATAGCATCATAACAGACACACAGAACCAGGAACTCACACCCACCTACTGAACACTGTCCAGCACTACAGCATCATTACAGACACACAGTGGTACCAGGGATCTAAACCCACCTACTGAGCACTGTCCAGTACTATAGCATCATCATAGACACACAGGGGAACCAGGGATTCAAACCCACCTACTGAGCACTGTCCAGTATTACAACATCATCACAGACACACAGGGAAACCAGGGATTCAAACCCAACTACGGAGCACTGCCTAGTACTACAGCATCACAAACACACAGGGGAACCAGAGATTCAAACCAACATAATGAGCATTCAATCAATCAATCAATCAATCAATCAATATCTTTATTTATCCAGGCCGGCACCATTGAGCAAGCTCATTTACAAGGTGGACCTGAGGTCCTACAGTAATAATACAGAGAGACAAGTTACAATAGTACAAACAGTAAAAATAGCTGCTATTATAGTAAAAATGCACATTTACAGGTAATATACATTGAACATAGAACTACAAGGAGTCATGGATAATGAACTTGTGTTGGATCCGAGCCCAAACACTCTGCATTTTGTAGCGGGAAATGTTAGGGAGAGGGTAGGCATACCAAATAGAAGACATCAAGCGCATAATGTAGGGAAAGGTGGGGAATAGGGGCGCAAGTGAAAAGGACCCAGTTGTTAGAGCAGAGTGAGGGACTGGGAGGGCGGAGGACTGTATGAAAGGCGACGAAGCAATTTTTGCCCCAAAACGCAGTGACATATGGAGGAGAAAAGCTGCCATTGTACTAAGTGCAAGAGGAGGAATATAGTAGCAGGGGCATAACTGGGAGGGTCCTGGATGCTGGGGAAGAGGGAGGTGCTGGATGGACGAGGAACCAAATATTTTTGGGGCCAAAAGACGATAATTATCCCCAAGTGTGGTAGCATGTGCTAGAATCAGGCTGCAGCCGTTCAGAGCATCAAAGAATAAGATATGGGAGTTTGGCAATAAATCCTGTGGCTCTGTTGGTGGGCACGCTAGAGACAGAGGCACACATTTCAGCTGGGGGCCGCCATTTGAGGGAGGGAGGTTAGTTAGTGTCTATTAAAGCAGTTGTAAATTTCTGTAATGCCATCACAGTAAAGCCTTTTGAACAAAAGGGTACTTACTGGGGTTTTCAGCTTAAGTATTTTTGGGGTTTTATTCCATATTGATGGGAGTGTGAATCCAAAGGTGGCTCTCCCGACTCATGTGAGTGCCCTGGTTATATTTAGCAGGAGTCACGAGCAGCTCCTAAGGGAATAATTCCTGGGCACAATCGGAGACAGACAGTCAATGATGTATTGAGGGAGTTTGCCACGGAGGGCTCTAAGTGTCCAGAGTGCTGCATTAAAGTTGCACTTATAGTGAAGTGAGGTCCAGCCCATGGCGGCATATAGTGCGCAATGATGGGTAGAGAAGGGGAGGTCAGTGATGAAGCGTATAGCTCTGTGGTAGAGCGTATCCAATTTTCCAAGATAGGAAGCTGCACAGTTACTGTATATGAAGTCTGCGTTGTCAATTAAGGGCAGGAACATGGCTTGGACTAGTCTTTTCTTTGCGTCTGCTGTAAGAAATCTTCTTATCCTTGAAAAAAGGCTAAGTCTTTGCCTTAATTTTTTTAGCAAGTCTTCCTGGTGGACAGTGAAGGAGAGTTTACAGTAAATCCAGACCCCAAGATATCTGAATTTCGGAACGTACTCTAAGCAATCTCCCAGCATCGTGGTTATTGGGGGGAGGGAGTCAGTAGCACTTGTGTAGTTTGCGGGGGAAAATAACATGGCTTTAGTTTTATTAGTGTTTAATAGCAGTTTTTTATTGATTAGTTGGAGTTGCAGGAGGTTGAAATCTTTTTGTAGGTCAGTACAAGCTTCTTTTGGTGTGGGACGACTCAGGTACAGCACTGTGTCATCCACGAATAAGTGAATACTTGCATCCTTGATTCCCCCATCAATGTTGTTGATATACACTGTGAAGAGGAGGGGACCTAATATGGATCCCTGAGGGACACCTCTGTGTAAGAGTTTTAGGGCAGATAGTTCGCCATCCGCTTTCACCTGCTGGTATCTGTCTGTCAGATACTCAGAGAACCAGTTTAGATAAGTAGCATACAATCCTAGTGTTTTTAGCGAGTCAAGAAGCAGGTCGTGGTCAACTGTGTCAAATGCTTTGCTGAGGTCAAGAAACACAGCACATACTGACTTTTTATGCTCCAACTCCAGTTGCCAGTCGTTAGTTACTTTAGCTAATGCTGAGACTGTACTGTGGTTGGCTCTGAATCCCGGATTGAAGGGGGTTTAGTAATTTTGCTCTGTCGATGAAGGATCTTAGTTGGGCATTTACTATTTTTTCCAGTAGCTTCAAGAGTGTGGGTAGGAGAGAAATTGGCCTATAGTTATTGAGGTCGCAAGGGTCTCCAGATTTAAATAGCGGGATAACATGTGCAATCTTCCATATTTGAAGGAGGGCACCTTGTGTTAGGAACAGGTTGAATAAATGAGTAATAGGCACTGCCAATACGTGGCATGCTATCTTTAGGAAGTATGGTTCAAGTGTATCTATGCTGGCACTTTTCTTAGTAATTCAGGTGGAGAATCAAGTCTTCCACTTCCTTGAGGGAAACCGATGAGAATGAGGAATGTTGACTAACGGAGCCAACATTTGGTGGGGTCATGCCAAGTTGGGTGTGCAGGCTACATACAGGTGAGTTATTGAAGGCTAAGCCTGCTGTGGTGAAGTGTGTGTTGAATGCCTGCAGTATCTCTTTTTTGTCATTGATTACTGTAGTGTCAGAGGTAATTTTTGTAGGGAGCATATTTTGTGACATGGCTCTTGCCAGTTCTTTGATTGTGGGCCCAGAATTTGGAGGGACAATTGGCTGCAGTATCTAGTTCTGCTTGGTAATATTAGGCTTTAGCTTCCCTAATCAGTTTGGAGCATTGTCCAGTACTACAGCATCATCACAGACACAAAGGGGAACCAGGGATTCAAACCCATCTACTGAGCTCTAAGTACTACAGCATCATCACAGACACATTGGGGAACCAGGGATTCAAACCAACCTACTGAGCACTGTCCAGTACTACAGCATCATCACAGACACACAGGGGAATGAAGGATTCAAACCCACCTACCGAGCCCTGTTCAGTACTGCAACATCACAGATACAGAGTAGAACCATGGATTCAATTCCAGCTACAGAGCACTGTCCAGTACTACAGCATCACAGATACAGTGTAGAACCAGATAGTCAAACCCACCTACTGAGCACTGTCCAGTACTGTAACATGATCACAGACACACTTGGGAAGTAGAGATACAGACCCACCTACTGAGCGCAGTCCAGTACTATAGCATCATTTCAGACAAATTGGGGAACCAGAGATTCAAACCCAACTACTGAACACTGTCCAGTACTACACCATCATCACAAACACACAGGGGAACCAGGGATTCAAACCCACCTTCTGAGCACTGCCAAGTACTACAGCATCATCACTTTTACACTGGGGAGCCAGATATTCAAACACACCTACTGAGTACTGCCCATTACTACAGTATCATCACAGACACACAGGAGAACCAGGGATTCATACCCATGTACTGAGCAGTGTCAAGTGCTACGGCATCACCAGAGTCACACAGGGAAACCAGGGATTCAAACGCACTGTGAAGGCTGTGGGATTGATGACTCAGACACCAAATTCAGGATGCAAGAATTGGACTTCTCTGTCCAATATTTATTAGTAAACAAACAAAGATAAGGAAGTAAACTGAACGAACTTATAATGACAAAATAAACATCCAAAGGCAAAATAACATGGATTCAAGAATACATCTCTAGTACAGGCTAGAGAGTTGTTGATCTTTAGACAGACCAACTCACACTACTCAATAGCTCTTTATACAGGAGCTGAATCAGATGACCCAGAAACTCCTCCCACTTTCCATTATGTAACTTATATTTCTTTAATACAACATCTTTTTAATTAGCTGAAAACTATATCTACTTGTATATCCTATAGTAATACTTTTGCAGCTCAAAGATAGAGTTTATATATTTATTTAAAGCAAAACTTTCCATACCTACTTACCCTGACTCCTCCCACATTAAGTTTTACTATATATGACAGCAGAAAGGGGCTGGCCGGCTCTTAGGGAGGTAAAACTTAATGGTGAGGAGGACGTTCCAGCTAAGCAATGAAAGAAATGAAGAAGTACTGCAACATGCTTTAAGAGTTACGGCAAGTACCCTTACACAGAATACAGTTTTGCACACCAATTCCACTGTGCTTTACATTACCAATGCTTTTATTGCTTCTCTCACCGCTCGCTCATGCAGCATTTCTAGCTGCTCGAATCACAGATCAACAAAATAGATAAATACGCTGGCTCCCTCAATAAACTGGGCTAAGAAATAAGCCGGAACAGCAGAGTTAGTCTAACAGGCGGCAAAGAACAAAGTAAAGACTGCCACTTTAATCTTGCACCACGCGTCTGAGTAAGCCGGCTCTACGAATAGAATCAGCCGACATTGCTTACTCAGGCAGGGTGCAGAAAACATTCGCTTGCTCTTAACTCGGCACTGTTTCAAAAAAGAAAACACAAAACTGATCAGAACCGCACAGCTCTTTAGTGAGTAAAATACTCAGTATAGCGCTTTCTCGATTGATGATTTATTAACACTCTCGGACTTGCCCGGAGCTGGACAACTGAAGAATAGAAAGACAAACAAGCTTAGAGGGGGTTTTAAACACATATTAGGTAGGTGGCCAGCCTACCAATATGCTGGAAAGAGAACTGCTCCAATTCAAGATTCTGTACACTTGTTAATTCCTGATTTCTGGGTAGATCTGCTAGGGAACCTACCCCTTCTAATCTTTTAAATGCCATTTCTAGCTCACTTTCTATTGGCTCAGGACACACATAACAAACAGGGAGATCCCTTTCTCGCCAAAGTTTTAAAAGGTTAACATGATCAATTTTCCTTTTTACCCTTCTATCCGGTAACTCTATTTCATACGTCACTGGCCCACATTGTTTATTGACAGTATAAGGTCCTTGCTGCTTCATATTTAGTTTATTGTCAGGAGAAGGCAAAAGTAGAAGGACTTTATCCCCTGTTTGAAATTATTTCTGCCCTACCCCTCTGTCATATAGGGCTTTCTGTTTTATCTGCTGTTGTAATCCCTTTTTGTGAGCCAATTCAACATATCTCATTAGTTTTTGCCTCATTTTAGTTACAAACTCCAGGGTTGTTGTAGGGCCTACCTCCTGCCCTTCCTCCCATTGTTCTTCTATTATATCAAGAGGTCCTCTAGGGTTCCTCCCATATAATAATTCGAAGGGGGAATACCCTGTTGAAGCCTGAGGGACCTCTCTATATGCGAACATTAAAAATGGGAGATACCGGTCCCAATCCTTTCTCTCCTGTTGTACATATGTCCTTAACATTTGTTTCAGGGTCTGATTAAATCGTTCCACAAGCCCATCAGTCTGTGGGTGGTAAGGGGAAGTATGAATTGCATGTATATTTAAGGTCTGATACAGATGTTTTAGGACCTGCGAACACAAATGAGTACCTCTATCATTAATGATTTCTTTGGGTACTCCCAACTGGCTAAATATTTTAACAAGCTGTTCTGCAATCTTGTTAGCAGTTATGGTCCGTAAGGGAATAGCCTCTGGGTACTTAATATGGTAGTCGCATAACACTAAAATAAATCGATTTCCCTTCTTGGATTTCTGTAGGGGACCCACAATGTCCATCGCCACTCGTTCAAACAGGTGGTTTATAATGGGTAGAGGCTGTAGAGGGACTGTATCCTTTTTACCTATTTTGGCTATCTTCTGACATGTAGGGCAACCCAAACAATACTCCTCTACCTCCTTATGTATTCCGGGCCAGAAGAAATGATATAGAATTCTAGCTAGGGTACAATCCCTCCCGAAATGTCCAGCCATGGGACTATCATGGGCCACTAGTAATATTTGTGTCCTATATTCCCTGGGCACCAGGGAATATAGATCTACCTGCTCTCCTGTTCTAGGATGTATACAAGTTCTGTACAATAAATCATTTTTCACTTTATAGCACGGTTTATTCCCTGCTTCTTCCTGGGATACCTGTGAATAAAGAGGCATTAATGTATCATCTGTTCTTTGTTTCTTTTCAAAATCACATTTACTGGTTATTTCAGTCATATCAGTCCCCTACATTTTAATGTTTGGGATATAAGTCTGAGTCCAGTGTAGTTTATCCAGGTGTCTCTCTTTCTTTGTTTTTCTATCTTTGCCTGGTATACCAAAAATATCCTTATCATACTGGAACAAGGGACTCTGTTCATCCTTTTCACTTTGTGCCCTCGTGGTTACTACAGATGGTTGATTAGCTGTAATAAAAGTCTTACCCTGCCCCAACAACAGAGGGACTGGTAACAGGGGTACTATTCCTACTTCCATTTCTCTTTTGGAGTATGTTGTCTGTAGCTCCACTGAGGTTGTTGGGTAATAATGTACATCCCCATGAATACAGATTACCCCTGTCTTAATAGACTTCCTAGGCATTCCTTCCACCAGTTCTGCTCGAACCAATGTCTGTTTGCTCCCAGAATTAATAAGCCCCATAACCGTCTGTGTTCCAAGCTGTACTGGAATGGTGTAATGTCCCAAATTTGCTAAAGCCAAATGTACATTCCCAGTTTGTTTCTTTGGGCAATAGCGGGCAATACAGCCTTTCTCATGACAGTCTCTACATATTATATCCAGAGGGAATGATCTATAGGGTCTATTCACAGTACGCTCTGTCCCTTGTTTAACAGAATGCCCAACATTATTAGCAGGAATAGAAGTAGAAGGAGATCTTACCGTGCTGGTTGTATTAGGATGGCCAACCTGAGTCTTCTTTCTGTAGGGTCTAGCTGTTAGACAGTCCTCTGCCAGGGAGATGGCCTTTTCGGAAGTTTCTGGGCGATGTTCCTTCACCCATAATTGTACATCCTGGGGTAAAACTTGAATATATTGCTCTACCACAATGGTCCATTATTTGGTCTAATGTCTTTATCCCGGGCTGTAACCATTTATGACACAAATCATTTAGTCTTACATAAATCTCTCTTGGATGGTCAGCAGGTTGAAAGCGGAGTGTACGAAACCGTTGACGGTATGTCTCGACATTAATGTCATACCTCCTTAATATCTCTCCTTTGACAGCATCGTAGTTTACTGCCTGTCGACTGTCCATTTTGCCATAGGCCAACTGAGCCTTTGCAGTAAGATAGGGTGCCAAGCGGATGACCCATTGCTCCCGTGGCCATCCACAGGCTCCTGCTACCCATTCAAAGGTTGTCAGGTATGATTCTATGTCATCCTGTTCTCCTAGCTTAGTTAGTTTAATGTCCTTCAGAGTCTCTTGGGAGCTGGGGAACTTCGGGGAGTGCTTATTGTCTGAATAGCCTTTATTTTTCCTGCCATCTCCTCTCATTCCTTTCCTGCTCTTTGTCTCTCTCCTTATCCCTGGTCAATTGCTTGAGACAGAGCCATCTCAACAGGTCATGTGACTGCTCCGGTGGTTCTTCATCAATTGGGGTCCCAGCTGTCGACCCCTGGAGGTCCTCATCTTCCTCCCTTAGGGTTTGCTCTGCCTTAAGCCTTTCCTTTTCACGTTCAGGCAGCCCATACAATAACGGTTCTCCCAATTTATCCATCATAGTTCTGGTCAACACACCTTTGGGTGTTGTCACTGGTTCAGTTTCTGTCTTTCCTTCCTCCGTCCCTGGGCCAGTCCAACAGCTGCTTGGAAGATACTCCAAGTAGACTTCAGCAAACCACAATCCCACTTCTAACACCAACTGTGAAGGCTGTGGGATTGATGACTCGGACACCAAATTCAGGATGCACGAATTGGACTTCTTTGTCCAATATTTATTAGTAAACAAACAAAAATAAGGAAGTAAACTGAACAAACTTAAAACGACAAAATAAGCATCCAAAGGCAAAATAACATGGATTCAAGAATACATCTCTAGTACAGGCTAGAGAGTTGTTGATCCTTAGACAGACCAACTCACACTACTCAATAGCAAGAAGCAGAGCTCATTATACAGGAGCTGAATCAGATGACCAAAAAACTCCTCCCACTTTCCATTATGTAACTTATATTTCTTTAATACAACATCTTTTTAATTAGCTGAAAACTATATGTACTTGTTTATCATATAGTGATACTTTTGCAGCTCAAAGATAGAGTTTATACATTTATTTAACGCAAAACTTTCCATACCTGCTTACCCTGACTCCTTCCACATTAAGTTTTACTATATATGACAACAGAAAGGGGCCGGCCGGCTCTTAGGGATACACACCCACCTGCTGAGCACAGTCCAGTTCTACTGCAACATCACAGACACACAAGGGAATCAGGAGCTCACACCTATCTACTGAACACTGGCCAGAACTACAGCATCATCACAGACACACTGGGGTACCAGGGATCTAAACCCACCTACTGAGCACTGTTCAGCACTACAGCATCATCACAGACACACAGGAGAAACAGGAATTCAAATCCGCCTACAGCTCACTGTCCAATACTACAGCATCAGGAACACATGGGGGAACAGGAATTCAAATCCACCTACAGCACACTGTCCAGTACTACAGCATTATCACAGACACAGAGAGGAACCAGGGACTCACCTACTGATCATTGCCCAGTACTACAGTATCATCACAGGCACACAGGGGAAAGAGGGATTCAAACCCACCTATTGAGCACTGTCCAGTACGACAGCTTCATCATAGACACACAGGGGAGCCAGGGATTCAAACCCACATACTGAGCACTGTCCAGTACTATAGCCTCATCACAGACACACAGGGGAACCAATGATTCAAACCCACCAGCTGAGCATTGCGCAGTACTACAGCATCATCACAGACACCCAGGGAAAACAGGGATTCAAGCCCACCTACTGAGCACTGTCCAGTACTACAACATCATCACAGATACACAGGGGAACCAGGGATTCAAACCCACCTACTGAGCACTGCTTATTACTACAGTATCACAGACACCCAGAGGAACCAGGGATTCACACCCACATACTGAGCACTGTCCAGTACTACAGCATCATCATAGACACACAGGGGAACCAGGGATTCAAACCCAACTACTGAGCACTGTCCAGTACTACAGCATCATCACAGACACACAGGGGAACCAGGGATTCAAACCCACCTACTGAGCATTGTCCAGTACTACAGCATCGTCACAGGCACACTTGGGCAGCAGATATTCAGACCCACCGACTGAGCACTGTCCAGGAGTACAGCATCATCACAGAAACAGTTGGGGAATCAGGCATCCAAACCCAGTTGCTGAGCAGTGTCCAGTACTATAGATTCACAGACACACAGGAGAACTAAGGATTCAAACCCACCTTCTGAGCACTATCCAGTACTATAGCTTCTTCACAGACACAGTTGGAGAACAAGAAATTCACACCCACATACTGAGCACTGCCCAATACCACAGCATCATTTCAGAGATACTGGAGAACCAGAGATTCAAACCCAACTACTGAGCAGTATGAAACACTACAAATTGTCACACACTCAGGGATATTGGGGATTCACAGTTACCCACTGAGCACTGTCCTGTACTATAGCATCTTTACAGATACACAGGGGAACCAGAAATTCAAACCCATATACTGAGCACTGCCCAGTACTATGGCATCATCACAGACACACAGGGGAACCAGGGATTCAAACACCCCTACTGAGCACTGTCTAGTACTACAACATTACAGACACAGAGTGGAACCAGGGAGTCAAACCCACCTACTGAGCACTGTCCAGTACTATGACATCACAGACACACTGAAGAACTAGGGATTCAAACCCACCTACTGAGCACTGTCCAGTACTACAGGATCATCTCTGACACACAGGGGAACCAGTGATTCAAACCCACGTACTGAGCACTGTTCAATACTACAACATAACAGACACACAGGAGAACCAGGGATTCAAGCCCACATACCGAGCACTATCTAGTACTACAGCATCATCACAGACAAACAGGGAAACCAGGGACTCACACACACCTACTGAGCACTGCCCAGTACTACAGCATCATCATAGACACACAGGGGAACCAGGGATTCAAACTCACATACCGAGCACTGTCTAGTTCTACAGCATCATCACAGACAAATGGGGCAACCAGGGACTCACACACACCTACTGAGCACTACCCAGTACTACAACATTGTCATAGATACACAGGGAAACCAGGGATTCAAACCCATGTACTGAGCACTGTTCAATACTACAACATAACAGACACACAGGGGAACCAGGGATTCAAACCCACATACCGAGCACTGTCTAGTACTACAGCATCATCACAGACACACAGGAGAACCAGCAGTTCTAATCCACCTGCTGAGCACGTTCCAGTACTACAGCATCATCATAGACATGCAGGGGAACAAGGGACTAACACCCACTTACTGAGCTCTGTCCAGTACTGCAGCATCATCACAGACACACAGGGGAACCAGGAATCCAAACCCACATACTGAGCACTGTCCACTAGTATGACATTATAGACACACAGAAGAACTAGGGATTCAAACCCACCTACTGAACACTGTCCAGTACTACAGGATCATCTCTGACACACAGAGGAACCAGGGATTCAAACCCACCTACTGAGCACTCTCCAGTACTACAGCATCATCACAGACACACAGGGGAACCAGGGATTTAAACTCACATAATGAGAATGAGCACTGTCCAGTATTACAGCATCATCACAGACACTCAGGGGAACCAGGGATTCAAACCCATCTACTGAGCACTGTCCAGTACTACAGCATCGTCACAGACACACAGGGGTACCAAGGATATAGACCCATGTACTGAGCACTGTCCAGGGGTACAGCATCATCACAGAAACAGAGGGGACCAGGTATCCTAACCCAGTTACTGAGCAGTGTCCAGTACTATAGATTCACAGACACACAGGAGAACTAAGGATTCAAACCCACCTTCTGAGCACTGTCCAGTACTACAGCATCATCCCAGACACACAGGGGAACCAGGGATTCAAACCCACCTTCTGAGCACTGTCTAGTACTACAGCATCATTTCAGACATATTGGAGAACCAGAGATCAAACCCAACTACTGAACAGTATGAAACACTACAAATTGTCACACACTCAGGGATACTGGGGCTTCACACTTACCTACTGAACACTGTTCTGTACTACAGCATCTTTGCAGATACACAGGAGACCCAGAAATTCAAACCCACATACTGAGCACTGTCCAGTACTAGAACATCACAGACACAGAGTGGAACCAGAGATTAATTTCCACCTACTGAGCACTGTCCAGTACTACAGCATCGTCATAGACACACAGGGAAACCAGGAATTCAATCCCACATACTGAGCACTGTCCAGTAGTATAGCATCATCACAGACACACAGAGGAACCAGGGAGTCAAACCCACCTACCGAGCACTGTCCAGTACTATAGCATAACAAACACACGGGGGGACCAGCGATTCAAATCCAGCTACTGAGCACTGCCCAGTACTAGAGCATTATCATAAACACACAAAGGAACCGGGATTTCAGACCCACCTATCGAGCACTGTGTCCAGTACTACAGCATAATTGCTGACAGTGTGGAGCTGCGGGATTCACACCCACCTGCTGAGCACTGTCCAGTTCTATAGCATCATCATAGACACACAGAGGAACCAGAGATTCAAACCCACCTACTGAGCACTACCCAGTACTACAGCATCATCACAGACACACGGGAACCAGAGATTCAAACCCAAATACTGAGTGCTGTCCAGTACTATAGCAGCATCATAGACACACAGGGGAACCAGGGATTCAAACCCACCTACTGAGCACTGTCCAGTACTTCAGCATCATCATAGACACATGGGAACCAAGGATTCAAACCCACCTATGAGCCCTGTTCAATACTTCAACATCACAGACACAGAGTGGAACCAGGGATTCAATTCCAGCAACACAGCACTGTCCAGTACTACCGCATCACAGATACACTGGGGAACTAGACAGTCAAACCCACCTACTGAGCACTGTCCATTACTGCAGCATCATCACAGATACACAGGGGAACCAGGGATTCAAACCCACCTACTGAGCACTGTCCAGTACTGCAGCATCTTCACAGACACAAAGGGGAACCAGAGATTCAAATATAGCTACTGAGCACTGTCCAGTGCTGTAACATCATGAGAGACACATTGGGCAACAAGAGATTCAAACCCAACTACTGAACTCTGTCCAGTACTACAGCATCATCACAGACACACAGGGGAACCAGGTATTCAAACCCACCTTCTGAGCACTGCCTAGTACTACAGCTTCATCACGTTTACACTGAGGAGTCAGATATTCAAACACACCTGCTGAGCACTGCCCATTACTGCAGTATCACAGACACACAGGGGAACCAGGGATTCAAACCCACCTACTGAGCACTGTCCAGTACTAAAACATCACCACACCACAAACAACAGGGGTACCAGGGATTTAAACCCACATAGTGAGTATGGTCCAGTACTGCAGCATCATCATAGAGACACACAGGGGATCCAGGGATTCAAACCTACCTACCTACTGAGCACTATTCAGTACAACAACATCAGTAGTGGTGGGGGAAGTGGCCAAAATTCATGAAGTACTCTGCAATGCGAAGTGGAGTACTTCATGTTATAATGGGGAACATGAAATCCATTGAAAACAATAACTTTGAATTATTCCGCCTTTCCCAAACCACTTAGCTACCAGTTTTATGGCGAAGTACATTGAAATCATTGTACTTCGCATCACTTTGCCTTATTTTTGAGCTCCAAAGGTGAATTTTGCAGTGCTTCAATGGATTGCAGGTCACATGGGCTCTAGATTGTTCTGCACAGCCTCAGTTCTGTGTAGTGTGTGTGTAGTGGAAGATGGAGACAGTTTCCTCTCAAAGCTCTGCGATTCAAATCCTCTAAAAGCTGTTAAAAAAGCCTTTTTGAACTTTTTTTTTTGCTCAAAATTTAGTACATTGTTTGTAGGAAACCCTCTTGTGCTCATATCATTGAGTGTTTATTGTTTGTGAGTGGATTTTGAATGTTAATTTAGAACAGTCAGTCTGTGTACTGTGAAGTGTGCTTTGGGGAAGGGGTGTATCTGTGGTGTAGGTAGATTAACTGGGAGAAAAAGACAGTCTTTCTGTTTTGGTTATATTTTTCTTGTATAATTGTGTTAATGTACACATAGTAATATCTTCAGCAATTCTTGAAAATTTTTTGCTGATTGTTGTGGTGCAGCAGTGTATAATTTCAGTTTGTATAAACCATTTGGTTATATTACTAAAGGCTTTCAATTTGCTACGCATTACTTGTAGTGTGTGTGAGTGTGTGTGCGATGCATGCCATTAAATCAGACACCTTTTATTGTGCCACAGAGTAATTGCAGCAGTGTGAACCTGCTATCCACTGCACCTGCATGAATTTTTTATACTGCTTTGCAGTATCTTTACTTTGTAGTGGACTGCTACTGCCGTGTACTACCCCCCCAACCGGCAAAAGGTATTCTTTTCCAGATTTGGATTTGTGACTTGTGAGCACTAGTTAGGTGATGTTGTGCCTTTGCATCTGTATCTCAAGTGCGCAGCGCAATCTTAATCTGTCTGTGCATTTGTAGTACACCATTATTTCTGGGAGACTTTGCATTTCTTGTTACACTCTCATTTCACTTCGTCAGCACTGTGGAATTTTCTGGACATAAAACTGTAGCATTTTTGGGATGCAGATTAATTCTGGTGACTGTGTGTGACCATTGGCGCATTATGGAGTGCACCGTTAATTCTGGGAGACTTTGCATTTTTTGTTACACTCTCATTTCACTTCATCAGCACTGGGGAATTTTCTGGACACAAGACAGTAGCATTTTGGGGATGCACATTAATGCTGGTGACTGTGTGTGACTACAGCATGCATGACGTTTGAGTGCACCATTAATTTTGGGAGACTTTGCATTTCTTGTGCTCTCATTACACTTCATCAGCACTGGGGAGTTTTATGGGCACAAGACATGAGCATTTTGGGGATGCACATTAATTCTGGTGACTGTGTGTGTGAAGGGCTGCCAATATTGTTGTCACTTCACTTTACTTCTTGTTAAGGCAGAATGACAATGTGAAGTAATAATCACAAGGCAAAGTGAGCCTTTTGAATTGGCCACTTCGAGTAGCGGAGTGGCAACGAGAAGTGCCTACTTGCAGGCACTTCGCCGGCAGAATTTAAATTTGCTGCATCTCAAACCACTACCAATGGTTAAAAAAGGTGTTGGCAATTAGGACACATCACACTAACATAGCAATGCCTTTTTTTTTTTTTAATTCTTGATTTCTATTGCAAACATGGCCACCACCTTTACTCACTCAAAAAAGTCAGCTAGACCCTAAAAAGAAAATGTACTCAGAATTAAAAAAATATATTAAATATCCTTTCCCCTTATAATCCCATCTTTACACACATGCACAAATTTAGAAACGGAAGTAATTCTTACATGTTTATTTTCTGGAGCGTCTTTTCTAACCATGAAAACAAATCACCCATATCCTTCCCTGCCTGCGAGAGAACTCTTTGCTGCTTACAATGCTGCAGATAACATTGAATCCCTGGCTTTATTGGCCCTTATAAAAAGGCCAGGGCAATTACTGTGCCCTGCTTGGTCATCAGTGGTGCAATGTCAAAGTACTACCACTGGTTAAACAAGCATTTGTAGATGCCGAAGGTTCGCTGTGTGCACTGGTGTCATAGGGGGTGTGTGTTTAAAAATTGCTTCAGTGAAGGAATCATTTTATTAACATGTAAGAATGCAAAATAGAAGTGATGATGTTGGGCAGTGTAACTGTCTTGTTTGATATTTGTACCCCAAAATTTTCAACATACCATTCTTATGACCCACTCTACCTCATGAACAAGTTCAGATAAAATGTGCAACTCCTGGCCAAAAGATGATTTCACGCAGCGACTGCGGAATCACTTTTCGAGATGCAAAAATGCATTTTGGCTGGTATCTGCAAAATAACAGCTGTCACATTCATGAGATGCTGTTACAAAATGGCATTGTTGAAAATTTGGGGTCAAAATATTAAAAATTAGCAAAGTTATTAGTCTATGTTCGCAAATTTCAATGCAGGCTCATACCTTTGTTGTTTTTTAATAGTTTTACGCCAAATTTTCAACATGGCCTTATGACCCTGCCTCATGAACAAAGGTGGAGAAACTTTCAATTGCTGCCTGAAAGGCAATTTTGTGCAGCATCAGCGAAATCACCTTTCAGGATGCAAAAACATATTTTGGTCAGGATCTAAAAAATGACAGCTGTCACATTCATGAGGTGCTATGAAGAAATGGCAATGTTGAAATTTTGGGGTCAAAATATTAAAAATTACCAAAGTTATGTGCCTACGTTTGCAGAATTCAATGCAGGCTCATACCTTTCTTGCTTTTTAATATTTTTACACCAAATTTTCAACATAACCTCCTTATGACTCCCCCACCTCATGAACAAAGGTGGAGAAAATGTTCAACTGCTGCCTGAAAGGTAATTTTGTGCAGTGTCAGAGAAATCATCTTTTAGGATGCAAAAACATATTTTGGCCAGGATCTAAAAAATGACAGCTGTCACATTCATGAGGTGTTGTGAAGAAATGGCAATGCTGAAAATTTGGGGTCAAAATTTTGAAAATTACCAAAGTTACAGGCCTGCATTCATAAATTTCAACCTAGGCTCATAACTTTGATGTTTGTTAATATTTTTGCCCCAAATTTTCAACATAGCCTACTTATGACCCCACGTGATGAGAAAGTGCAGAAAAAAATTCAACCCCTGCCCGAAAGGTGATTTTGCGCAGTGACTGTTAAATCACCTTTCAGGATGCCAGAAACTGTTTGGTCAGGACCTGAAAAATGACAGCTGTCACATTCATGAAGTGCTGTGAAGAAATGGCTGTGTTGAAAATTTGGGGTCAAAATATTAAAAATTGCCAACCTTACAAGCCTGTGTTCGCAAATTTTAGCGCAGGCTCATAACTTTGTTTTTTTTTTTTTAATTTTCACACCAAATTTTCAACATAGCCTTTTTATGACCCAACCTCATGAACGGAAGTGGAGAAAATTTTCAACTCCTGCACAAACGGTGATTTCACCTTTCAGGACATAATTGCATTATGTAACTTAATTGTTCATGAGGTGGGGTCCCCAAAAAGGTATGTTGAAGATTTAAGGCAAAAATATTAACACAATGGCAAAGTTATGCCACAAAGTTGAAAACCCCCATTGAAATACATCGAAACTTAAAATCCCCATTGAAATACATTGAAGCGCTTACCTCAGTTCGCGGTTGGGCTTTGAAGAATAAAAAACGTGTCTGCAGTCCAGAGAAGAGTATGGTGACGGACCTCTGGTGGGTAAGTATGGGGTGGGGGGTAGTGGGTCCTGAGTGGGAGGGTGGACTGGGGGTGGTTAATGGCACAGCAGACAACGATAGATGGTTATCTTTTTTTCAAGTTTAAGAAAAACAAAAACAATGAGGGACAGTTTTCTTTATTTCAGGGACAGTTTCATATAAATGGAGTACACTGGGGGATTGGACATCCCCAGTGTCACTGGGAGGGACACTGTTTAAATGTTTGAGGACACTGGGGGATTGGGCACCTCCAGTGTCATTGAGTAATGTTTTGGGGGGGTGCCGCAACAGACATCGGTTAGCAGGTTTATTCTTCTTAGGGGAAAAAATGATGAGGGATAGTTTTCTTTATTTCAGGGACAGTTATGTTGAGAACAATGGGGGATTGGGCACTCCCAGTGTCACCATATTATGTTTTGGGGTGGATGGCTACAGATATCGGTGGATGGTTTTCAGACAGTTCGAGGGACAGTTTTCTTTATTTTAGGGAAAGACACTAGGAGATTGAGCACCCCCAATGTCACTACTGTTTGTGAGTGTGTGAGTGTGTGTGGGGGGGTGCTGACAGGGAGGGTCATGTTTGGGGACAGTTGGGGACGCCAGCAACAGACATCAATGGACGGTTTTCTTTGTGGCGGACACACGGTACACACATTCCAGGCTGACCATGACAGATCAGACTGGCTTGCTGGGTGGTGCAGAACCAAGGGATGGCACCGTCTTTTGAAGTTGGTGACCATCCCCGCCCAGCCGTCGAAACTCTGTCATAGTCAGCCTAGGTGCTGACTGGTCTGTCACTGTCATGCCCATGTTACACTACTCTGCATTAGGTAGACAGTGTCACACCCCTCAAAGGGCACTTTCATACCCATGCATTCGCTCGCGCTTGTGCACATGGTGAACACAAAAAGTGCTTGGAATCAGGACACAGTACACTAACACATCAATGCTGTTTGTAACAAATTCCTGAATGCCATTACAAACATGACCACAAACTTTACTCTAACTAAAAAAAGTCAGCTAGACCCTAAGAATGAAACTCCTTCAAAATATAAAAAAAATAAAATACTTAATAAGAATTAATATTATTTCCATTTATAATCCCTTTTTACACACTTATTACTAATTAAAACAATAATTTGTCAATGCCGAATGTTGTCATGCTGGCATTGGCTTTGGTAGTGCCGTAGTTAGAGACGCATAATAGGAATGGCACTGAAGTATTGAAGTGACGCCAACCCCACCCCCACCCTGTAGAGACTGACAGGCATTGGGGTGTGCCTTTGGGTCATCAGCTCTAACGCTCATGCCATTGTACCTCACCCTACCCTGTAGACACTGACAAGTGTCGTGGTGTGCTTTGGAGTCTTTGGGCATTATGCTTACCCCATTCCATAAGGAAATACACTGAGGTGGGTGCAGTATTGGAGAATGGGGTGAACTTTGTGGCCGAACAGTGCAAGGCACTCCATGATGCCTGTCACTGGCTGCAGGGTGGGGGTGGAATGGCATGAGCATTACAGCCGATGATCCCACGTCACACCCCTGACACATCAGTCTCTACAGGGTGGGGTGCTACAGTTGGAAACCCTAACACCATAAGCGTGTGTTGGTATTTTCACTCCAAATTTTCAACATGGCCTTTTTGTGAGCCCACCTCATGAAAAGTGGCACAATCAGTTTGTTAGCCGAAAGGTGGTTTTGCACAGTGGCTATGCCATTTGGTGACACAGGGATGAAAACACATTTTGGGCAGGATGTGGAAAATGACAACTGTATTGTTCATGAGGAGGCATAAAAAATGGCAACGTTGAAAATCTGGAGTGAAAATATGAAAAATTGGTGAAGTCATGAGCATACAAAGAAACTGTGCAACACGTCCATAACCCAATTATTTTTGGGAGTTTGTTAGCCAGATTTTTAACTTAGGCATTTTGGGACCCCCTCTCATGAACAGTGGTGCTGTGATTTTGTTAATCTGTCCCAAAAGTTGATTTCCAGCAGCGACCATGCCACTGTGTGCCACAGGTGTGGAAACACATGTTGGGCAGGATGTGAAAAATGACAGCTGTACTGCTCATAAGGAGGTGTGAAAAAATGTCAGTGCTGAAAATCTGGCATGGAAATATTGCAAATCTGTGAAGTTACAAGGGTGCGTGGAAACTGCGCAATGCATGCTTGCAACACAGTCATTTTATGGACGTTCGGAACCAAATTTTCAACATAGGCATTTTAGGACCTCTGCTCATGAACAGTTCACTGTCATTTCTGAAAACTGTCCTGAAAACTGTTTTCGCACAGCAACCGCGCTATTCTGCGCCGGACGTGCGAAAACACATTTTGGCCAGGATATGTAAAATGTCAGCTGTACTGTTCATCAGGAGGTGTGGAAAAATGCCAATTTTGAAAATCTGGAGTGAAAATTTTAAAAATTTAAGAAGTTACGAGCGTGCGTGGAAACAGAGCAACACACGCTTGTAAAACAGCCATTTTGGGAATTTTTTTTCACTAAATTTGCATCATAGGTTTTTTGAGAGCCCCCCTCATGAACAGTGGCACAGTCGTTTCGTTACTTGGTCCCAAAAGGTGATTCTGCACAGTGACAGCGAAATCACCTTTCGAGATCGAATAATGCCATGACAGTGATTGAATTCATGAGGAGGGGACCCAATAACCCCATGTTGAAAATTTGGTGCCAAAATTCCAAAAAGTGCCTGAGATATGCATTAAAGTTGAAAAAACCCTATTTATGCCATTATACAGCTTACCGGCATTTCCTCAGTTCGCGGTCAGCTTTGAAGAGTGCAGATGTGTTCCCGGTCCACCGAAGATCATCGCGCCAGACTATGGAGGTAAGTATGGGGTGAAAGGGGGTGTGGGGAGGCAGGGTGCACAGAGGGTGAGCACGGGTTGTGGGAGTGGAGCAGGAGGGGCAAGGACCATTTCTTTTTCACAGGGTTTAAGAAAAATAAAAAAAAACATCGCAGGGCGTTTATATTTTTCAGGGGCTTTGTACGCTGGGGTGGGCTTCCAGCATGCCACCTAAGTGTTTTGGGGGGATGCTGTGGCCGACGAAGTTGGGCACTCCGTCGGCACACATGACGGGGGCAAGAGCCGAGGGGATTGGGTACCCCGTCAACTATAACTAAATGGGGGTGCATTATGCCAACAGGGGTGGGCTTCCCCCATCGGCACATACATTCAGCAGGGCTTGCCGACAGGGGGATTGGGCACCCCCAAAGTCGGCAGTATAGCAGGCAGGGTGCTGCCATGTTAAATGTTTTTTTCACCACCAGGAAAAGCACGTCGGGAGATTCACTGCTTATGATGAGCTTTGCTTGCATTGCAGCGGACCTTTCCTTAGTAGTGCTTGCACATTATGTATGCCTGGTGTGGCGCCGGCATGCTGGCTTATTGGGGAATGAGGGACGCACCTACTGATGCATGCCCTGCATTCGCCCAACAGTGACCGCGCCTCCAAATCTGCTGCTACCGCAATACGTTAGCTGTACCAACTTAAAAATAAAGTGCTACTCATAGCTATACCTTTTTGAGCTTCTTTCCTGACTATCAGAAATCCTCTTACTATCCTTATCTGTCAACCAGGAAAATCTTTGCTGCTTAACCTTGCTCAGATAAAACTGAATTCCAGGCTTTACTGGGGCCTTCTGTTGTGTGTGTTTGTGTAGGGAGATGCAAACATTCTGTTAGTAGACTTCTGCAGAAGTTTGAATTCCTGCATTCCTTGGTAAACAAACATTCCAGCTACTGTATGTGTGGGAAGACAGATGATGGGGATGAACTACTTCTTATTAGTCACTTTCAGCAAAAGAAAATACTTGTCTTTAAATAAAAAAAAAACTGGCTTTTTAAATGTTTTTTTTTTTTAAGATTTCTCAGTTTCTCCATTTTATAAGTGCAAAAAGACACGTCAAGGTGTGGAAAATTATGTGATAACTGCACTTCCAGGTGCTGAAGACACTCGGCGTAAATGCCTCATGCCTCACAACACACCAGGGCATGCGTTTATCACATGACTACCCACACCCTGTTGTATCTTACTACTTACTTCCATTGTGCATTTGTGTGGGGAGAGGTGAACATTCTGTCTGAGGAATTCTGCAGGAGTTTGAATTCCTGCATTTCATGATAAACAAATATTCCAGCTACTAAATGTGCAGAAAGACTGATGATTGACAGTTTGGGAGGGTTTAAAGTATAATGTGTGTGTTTTAGGGGTGATCAGATATCTCATAATCTGATACATTGGCCCATTGTTTGGATTTTTCAGAGTAGCTAAGTCTGATCCACATATTTCAACTGCCAATGTTTAAATTTCAGAATTGGATTTTGGAATCTGAATCCAGTTGTAATCCAATCAGAATCTCACTGATTAGGATTTAAGATTTTAGGCATCTAGATCCAAAAATCCAGAATACTAACTTTTGGATCATATTTTGGTGTATCAGAATCTAAAAACTGGAATCTGATAATCCTTAATCTGGTTTTAATGAAACAAAAGTTGTCTTTTTTATTTTCTTCATTTTCCTATTCTATAAGCTTAATATGACACTGTGAGGTGTGGGAAGTTACGTAATAATTGCACTTCCATGTGCTGAAGACACCAGGCGTAAATGCCTCATGCCAAACAATGCTCCAGGATACATGTTTATCACATAACTACTCACACCCTGCTGGGTTGTATCACTTACGTACTGCCACGCAATGTGATTTGCACCGGCCCCACTTCGGCAGAGAATCGACCACAAAGTGATTTTGTCTATCATTTAAAGGATAACGGCACTGAACCTGGATGTCTTTCTTTTAATGCAAGTTAGCTGTTAAAAGACACATTATTATTACATCTTTACTGGCCTTTAAGTAAATTCACTTAAAGTTTCTAATGTATGCACTTATTGTGCCATTTTAGAACTGGGTGATGGAGTTCACAGTATGTAGTTTGGTAAGTTCATGCATTGTTCTGTTACTGCACCAGTACACTAAAAACAGTGGCGGAGCTAGAGGGGGGGGCTGGGGGGGGAGGTCGCCCCTCCTGGCTACCCCAGTGTGAGTAGTGGTGCCCCACCACCTTCATTATTCAATGTTTAGTGCCCACTGTGGAGCCCATGATTGACTGAATGGCCCCCCCCGGCTCCAAAATGCTCCCAAACCTGGCTCTGCTACGTCGGGACTCGTGGCTTGAAAGAGACATAAATTACATCATGTAGTTCTGAAATGGTCTTTACCAGCAGTGTGTAACTCTTTTTTTTGTGTGTCCCTTCAGCAACCAGGCTGGCCCCCTTCTGGAAATGCCCCCCAGCCCCATGTCAGGGTATTATTTATGACCTACCTTGTTCCTCTGCAGCTTGCCCCTTGTGGTGGAGCCATCAGGGTACCCAAAATCCCCCTCCAGATGCCACCATCAGTTAGGACAGGCCTGTGCCCAATAGGCATTGTGGGGTCCACGAGAGGCTGTCAGCTTCATCCCATGGCAGTATCAATGGTTCTTTCCTTGATTTCCTTGCTAGTCCCCTTGGAGAGAGTGACAGTATGTCACAGACACATATGCATGCTGCCATCTGCCATTGGAGAGCATTCCGTGTGCCGTAGCTGCTCCTGCCTGCACCACCACCACTTGTGGTCACCCAGGTTGTGGTACTGCAGCAGAGCTCACTGGGCTCCCCTCCCCAGGGGAGGACAGTATAATATGGGAGATACTCAATCCTCCTCCCCCAACTGGTCTCCGACTATCTGTGTTCGCTCCGGAACCTGGGTCACCAATGTCTTGATAGTAACACTACTGCTGTGCCAAAAGGCTGGCTCAACAGTGCCTAACTCAGAAAAACCCACTGAGTTAACAAATAATGTGTGAGCAGGGCTTAGTTAGTTAGGCAGTAAGCCACAAGGGGTAAGGGTTATCAGGGGATTTACCACGGCTGGAGTGGGTAAATCCTCGCCAGCTGTGGTAAATCCCCCAATAACCCACATCCTCCGAGTTGCTTATTGCGATTATATCAAGGTTCATTTTTTTACTATAATAAAATACAACTTTTGAAGAGGTGGCTTTGTGTTTTTATTTTTATTGTATTTATTCCTGTGCTGCAGATGATTAGGATTAGGATTATTTACTCAGCCATTGATTATCAGAGGATTTACACCGGTAGTAAACTGCCAGTCTGACGATTTCATTGGCTGTTCACTTATGTCCATGGTATAACAGCACATCCACTGCTGGGACAGAAGTCATGGGTTCTATTACCACACAGGGACTGGGCTCATACAATAAATGCTGGCACCTGAGTGCAGTACTAAGGGGGGTGCTGTACTGCCAAGCATGAGATGTCAAACAAGGTCCCATCAGCCTGTTCTGGTGGTTGTACAGCTAGATGTTAAAGATCCCATGGCACTTCTTGAGAAGAGTAGAGGAATTCTTTATTTGAAAGAATATATTATACATCATGAAACAAAATACTAAAAAGTCAACTTACTGTCCCATTTTTACGGTGATTGCGCGCATTTTCAAGAAACATATTGCAGCAGCTTTCTCCAGAAGCAGGTTGTGGAGGTGCGGCACTGTTGTGGCCAATGGCCCCCACAGCCTTTAAAGGCTTGGCCAGCTTCCCCCAATGACGTGGCATGCTACTGCTGACACTAGTTCAGCCAGCGTGCCACCAACTTGTAAAATTTTAGCCACTGCAATCAGGGGCAGCCTCGTCATTGCAGCATCAGCCATTCACTGCAATGAGGAGGTGACCCGTCATTGTTGGGCGGAGCGTTGCTACTGTAATATTGTTTTGAACATGGCGTGCTGCCATGTTCATAAACATAATAATCACCCAGTGCCAGGGTACCCAGTTCCCCTCGGCAGCATGTGCTCATCCACAGCAGCATGTTTTTTGCCGATGGGGCCAATCCCATCGGCTTCCATCCCCGGTGCTATGACTTGCCAACGGGGGAGACCACTCCCCGTCAGCATTATGTCTCCCCTCTCACTTTGATGTGCCAATGGGGGAGCCCACTCCCTGTCGGCATAAGGTCCCCCCCCCCGAAACAGTAGCGGGAGAGTTGTCGCGGTGCCAAATCCCCCTTGGCTCTTGCACCCTCCACCGCTTTTGTGCCGACGGGGGTGTCCAATTCCCTGTCGGCCACAGCTGGTCCCCCCAACAGTCGGTTGGCATGCTGGGAGCCCACTCCAGTGTGCCAAATGTCCAGAAATGCCACTGTAAAAAAAAAAAAACTTCCTGCGATGTCTTTTTTTTTTGGTACCTGTAAAGCAAAAAATGGTCCCTCGTCGAGTCCGTCGGATCCTCTCCAACCCATGCCCACCCTGTGCACACTCTGCCTTCTCACACTCCCCTAACCACATATTTACCTCCAGAGCCCAGCGCGATGATCTTCAGTGGACCGGGAACACGTCTGCACTCTTGAAAGCTGACCTCAAACTGAGGAAATGCCAGTAAGCTGTATAATGGCATAAATAAAGTTTTTTCAACTTTGATGCATATCTCTGGCATTTTTTGGAATTTTTGCACCAAATTTTCAACATGGGGTTTTTGGGACCCCTCCTCATGAATTATGGCACTGTCATGGCATTAATCAGCCCCAAAAGGTGATTTTGTGGTCACTGCACGGAATCACCTTTTGGGACAGATTAATGAAATGACATCGCCAGTGTTCATGAGGTGGACTCTCAAAAAGCCTGTACTGTAAATTTGGTGGGAAAAATCCCAAAAATTACTGTTTTATGAGCGTGCATTGCGCAGTTGCTACGCACGCTCATAACTTTGCGAATTTACAATATGTTCATGCCAGATTTTCAACATTGACATTTTTCCAGACCTCCTTGTGAACAGTACAGCTATCATTTTCCACATCCTGGACAAAATGTGTTTTTGCACTTCCGGCACAGAATAGCGTGGTCGCTGTGGGAAATCAGTCTTCAGGACAGATTAAGAAAATGGCAGTAGCACTGTTCATGAACAGAGGTCCTAAAATGCCTATGTTGAAAATTTGGTGTCGATACTCCATAAAATGATTGTTACGAGTGTGCGTTGCACAGTTTGCATGCACGCTTGTAACTTCACGAATTAATAATATTTTCACTCCAGATTTTCAACATTGCCATTCTTCTGCACTTCCTTATGAACAGTGCAGCTGTAATTTTTCACGTCCTGGCTGAAATGTGTTTTCGCAGTTCCGGCGCAGAATAGCAAGGTTGCTGTGGAAAATCCATGTTCAGGACACATTTTGAAAATGACAATGACACTGTTCATTAGCAGAGGTCCTAAAATGCCTGTGTTGAAAATTCAGTGATGAAAGCCCATAAAATGAGTGTGTTATGAATGTGCATTGTGCAGTTTCCACGCACGCTCGTACCTTCGCAACTTTGTAATATTTTCACTCCAGATTGTCAGCATTGCCATTTTGCCACACCTCCTTATGAACAGTGCAGCTGTCATTTTTCACATCCTGGCCAAAATGTGTTTTCGCTCTTCCAGTGCACAATAGTGCGGTCGCTGTGGGAAATCAGTATTTCATAGTTTCATAGTAATTTACAAGTTCAGAAGGCAGAGCCTATTTTTGAACTTGCCACCCAAATGTGGTTTTAATTGTCTATGTATTCAAATTTATTATTACCCATGTGATTGTCAAGTTTATTTTTAAAGATGTTCATAGATTTACTTTCTATTATTGAGCCTGGTAGTGTATTCCAAAGGTTAACTGTTCTCTGAGTGAACCAATTTAATATTTTTTTTGTTTGACACTTAGTTCCTTTTAGTTTCATGTTGTGCGATCTGGTATTTGATACGCAGGTTTTTCTTTCAATACCTAATATTTCTATTAGTCCTGGTTCCTTAAATGATTTATAAATCATACATAAATCTCCTCTAAGATGTCTATATTTGATTGAGTATAGGCCAAGTATTTTCAGTCTTTCACCATATGTTTTATTGGACATGCCGTTAAGTTTTTTGATCATTTTTCTTTGAACTCCCTCTATTTGTTTCATTCCATGTATAGTTGTAGGTGCACAAAAGGGAGCACAGTAATCCAGATGTGATCTTACTAGGCTGGTATATAATGGAAGAATGACCTGTGGTTGTCTACTCTTAATGTTTTTCCGTATACTACCCATAATCTGCTGACATTTTTTACTTTGAGAGTGGTATTATTTTCAAAGTTTAGTTTGTCTATATTTATTCCAAGATATTTTTCATTGTCTGTTATCTGTAGGGTTACATTATTTAATAAGTACCCTTTTTTTGTTATTATGTCCCAAATGCATTACCCTGCACTTTTGTTCATTAAATTTCATTTTATTTTCTAGTGTCCAGAATTCTAATGCCTTTAGTTCTTTTTGAAGGATATCTGTTGCTTCTTGTGTATTGACAATAGTTCCAATTTTGCAGTCATCGGCATATTTATGTCAGTGTCAGTGGCTCAGTAGGTAGCACACTCGCCTCTGAGGCCGGGAGATCAGAGGGCTGTGGGTTCAGTTCCCACATCTGGCACTTGGGTTAATATCCCAGTACTGACACTGCAGTGCAGCATGAGAGGGGTGCTGCACTTCTGAGGTGCCGTCTTTCGGATGAGACGTTAAACCGAGGTCCCATCTGCCTGGATTGGTGGTAGTTCAGGTGGATGTTAAAGATCCTATGGCACTTATCGAAAAGAGTAGGGGAATTTCCCCGGTGTCCTGGCCAAATTTCCCTCATTCACTAAAAAAAAATACCACCAACAGCTTAATCTGGTTCAAGGTCAGTTGGCATTCATCTGTATCCCCCCCCCCGGGTCGTGCCTGAAAATAGGCAGGATTTGTCTAGTGCACTTACCCGGTCAACAAAAGCTAAATAAAAAAATAAATAATAAATAAAATAGTATTTGGATATCCATACGCTGTCAGTTGGTTGCATAGATGTTATTGGGATATTGAAAAGAACAGGGCCCAGAACGGAACCCTGTGGGACCCCACTAGTAACTTCTACCCGGGAGGATAATGAGCCCTTAACAGATGTTCGCTGTTTATGGCAGTATAACCATGAATTAATCCACCTGATTAGGACATATGGAAATTTTTGCTTAACCAAATGTTCCAAAAGAATTCTATGGGATACTTTAACAAAAGCTTTGGCCAGGCCCAGGAACACAATATCTACTGGAAGTCCTTTATCAAAAGCAGCACTCACATTCTCAAAAAAGTTGAGTTGATTAGTTAGGCATGATCTTCCCTTTCTAAAGCCATGCTGTGTTAAGTCATATAAGTTATAATAATTAATATGTTCTTCTATTCTATATAATATTAATCTTTTAAAGATTTTCCCTATGACTGAGGTCAGACTTATAGGCCAATAATTAGAAACTTCAGATTTGTTACCATTTTTATGTATAGGGATAACCACTGCTTCTTTCCAATCTGCTATGCTTTCTCCTTCGTCAAGGGATAGGTTGAATAATTTACTCAGTGGACCAGATAAACGAGAGGAGGTTTCTTTGAGGAAGAAAGGATGTATCCCATCCGGTCCTGCTGAGGAAGTGATTTTTAATTTTTGTAATTCTTTAATAGTTTTTTCTTCAGAGATAAGTATAACAATTGTATAATTAAGGTCTATATTTGGGTTGTTGTGAAAATGTTCTTTATTGGAAAAGGTTTTTTGGAAATATTCATTAAATTCCTCTGCTATTTGTAATTCATTACTTATCATTCCTGAGTTAGTAAGTAAAGAACCTATAGTTGCTTTAGAACCTCTCAATGATCCAATGTAGTTGTAAAATTTTTCTTATTATCCAGTGTGTCACTAGCTAGCTTAATTTCTGTATTCTTTTTGGCATTTCTAATTTCTAATTTACTTTATTCGTATATTTTTTATACAATTCCCATTTTTCTTGTGTTGGTTGGACTTTATATTTTTTATAGATTTTATTTTTTTTAGCAATCAATTTTTTTATTTTGTTGTTCCACCAGACCGGATTTCTATATCCCTGGTTGTATTTCTTTCTAGTTGGAACCCAGCTATCAATGCAGTATTTAAGTTTGGCTAGTAAATTATCCCAGACTTGGTGTACATCGAGCCATATCCATTCAGACTTCCAATACCATAAATTCAAATGTTGTTTAATTTGTATATATTTTGCTCTTGTAAAATCTTTGTTTAAAGTGTTTCCTTTTGTATCCATGACCCTTGATAGTATGTGAAACAAAATCATGTTATGGTCACTGTTTGCTTAAGGTTCCAGAATTTGAATGTTACTTACTAGAGCCCCCATGTTTGTTAATACAAGATCGATGATGTTATTATTTCTTGTACCTTCATTGATTATTTGACCTAGATTTTGATTTATAGTTATATCAAGGAATTCTTTCTCAATGTTTCCCTTCCAGGTGTGAGTGTCCCAGTTAATATTGGGAAAATTAAAGTCACCCATTAGGATGTAATTTGATTTAGGCTGAAAGCTATTGATTAGATTTAGAAATTCAATGTTCTGTTCTTTGTTTAGATTAGGAGACCGATAAGCAAATCCAATACAGATTTTTAAGGATGGGAGATTAATATCTGTCCACAGTATTTCAGCTTCATAATTTGATTCTGTATGACAGTGAAATGGGTATTCTTCAGATATGTATAACACAATACCTCCTCCTTGTTTGTCTTTTCTGTTTTTTTGTTATTTTATTAAATCCTATTATGTCATTGTTCCAGCTGACATCTTGGAACCATGTTTCTGTAACCCCACAAATAGAGATTTTTTCTTTATGCATTTTATATCTTAGTTCATCCATTTTATTTGTCAGGCTTATAGCATTTAAAAGTAACACTTTTATTTCACTTTTCTGATGTTGTAAATAAGTGTGGTTTTCGGTTGTGATTATATTATTTATGGAATCAGCATTTATGGTTTTGGGATGTCCTACTTGCTTCACATTTCCTACATGAATCCTCCCCCCCAATCTAGTTTAAATGTTTAACTATTGAGGAAAGGAAAGTTTCATTTAGTAAGTCATTCCCTTTTTTGTTTAGGTGTAATCCATCGAAAGAAAAAAATTCTTCTTTTAGATAAAATTCTTCCCAGTGGGTCAAGCAGTGAATCTCTTGTTTGATAGTCCATTTTTGTAACCAGTTATTAAAGCTATGTATTTTTTGATTGATATGGGGGGAGGCTTTTGGTATGGGGAGTACTTCGGAAATTATAGTTTCACATCCAAGATTTGTTAACCTATTGGTTAGTGCCACCATATCCTGTTTTATTTTGGGGACATATTAAGAAACTCACACTGACACTGTTCATGAGCAGAGGTCCTAAAATGCCTATGTTGAAAATTTTGTGATGAAACGCCATAAAATGACTGTTACGAGCGTGTGTTGTGCAGTTTCCATGCACCCTTGTAAGTTTACAAATTAGTAATATTTTCACACCATATTTTCAACACTGGCATTTGTTCACACCTCCTTATGAACAGTACAGCTGTCATTTTTCACATCCTGGCCGAAATGTGTTTCCGCACTTCCGGAGCAGAATACCGCAGTCACTGTCGGAAATCAGTGTTTGGGACAGATTAGGATTGAGCAACTGGGGGGTGGTGACCAAGCTCAACTGAGCTCTGTCGAGACTGCTGCAGATTTCTTAGTGGGCAGAAAAAGGCGACAATGCAGGCAGGAGCCCAGTACAAAAGGGCAACCTGCAGTGCCGGGAGACACAGAACTAGCGAGTGAGGGAGGGGGAGTGAGCGAGCTCAATGGAGCTCTGTTGGGACTGCTGCGGATTTCTTTGTGGGCAGGAAAAGGCAGCAATGCATGCAGTGGCTGAGTACAAAAGGGCAGCCTGCAGCGGTGGGAGAAACAGAATGAGCAAGTGAGAGAGGGGGAATAAGCGAGTTCAACGGAGCTGTAACGTGACTGCTGCAGATTTCTTTGTGGGCAGAAAAGGGTGGCAATGCAGGCAAGATCCCAGTACAGAAGGGCAGCCTGCAGCACTGGCAGAAATGGAATGAGTGAGTGAGATGGGGGAGTGAGTGAGGCCAATGGAGCTCTGTCGGGACTGCTGCAGATTTCTTTGTTGGCAGAAAAAGATGCCAACAGAGGCAGAAGCCCAGTACAAAAGGGCAGCCTGTGGTGCCGGGAGAAACAGAACGAGTGAGTGAGAGAGGGGGAGTGAGTGAGCTCAACAGAGGTGTATCGTGACCACTGCAGATTTCTTTGTGGGCAAGAAAAGGCGGCAATGCAGGCAAGAGCCCAGCACAAAAGGCTAGCCTGCAGCACTGGCAGAAACGGAATGAGTGAGTGAGAGAGGGGGAGTGAGCGAGCTCAACAGAGCTGTGTCAGGACTGCTGCAGATGTCTTTGTGGGCAGAAAAAGCCACCAACTTTGCAGGCAGGAATCCAGTACAAAGGGCAGCCTGCAGCAGCGGAAGACACAGAACGAGGCGAGGAGGGTAAGGTGAGCTCAAGCGGACTCTGTTGGGACTGCTGTGGATTTCTTTGTGGGCAGAAAAGGCAGCAATGTGCAGGGCCCAGTATGAAAGGGCAGCCTGCAGCGGTGGGAAAAACAGAATGAACGAGTGAGAGAGGGGGAGTGAGTGAGCGAGCTCAACGGAGCTCTATTGTGACTGCTGCAGATTTCTTTGTGGGCAGAAAAGGGCAGAAATGCAGGCAGGAGCCCAGCACAGAAGGGCAGCCTGAAGCACTGGCAGAAACAGAACGAGTGAGTGAGCCGGGGGAGTGAGTGAGGCCACCGGAGCTCTGTCAGGATTGCTGCAAAAATTTCTTTGTGGGCAGAAAAAAATGCCAACAGAGGCAGAAGCCCAGTATAAAAGGGCAGCCTGCAGTGCCAGGAGAAAAAGAATGAGCGAGTGAGATGGGGGAGTGAGCGACCTCAATGGAGCTCTGTTGAGACAGCTGCAGATTTCTTTGTGGGCAGGAAAAGGTGCCAATGCAGGCAGGAACCCAGCACAAAAGGCTAGCCTGCAGCACTGGCAGAAACGGAATGAGTGAGTGAGAGAGGGGGAGTGAGCGAGCTCAACAGAGCTGTGTCAGGACTGCTGCAGATGTCTTTGTGGGCAGAAAAAGCCACCAACTTTGCAGGCAGGAACCCAGTACAAAAGGGCAGCCTGCAGCAGCGGAAGACACAGAACGAGCGAGGAAGGGGGAGTGAATGAGCTCAGCGGAGCTCTGTTGGGACTGCTGTGGATTTCTTTGTGGGCAGAAAAAGGCAGCAATGTATGCAGGGGCCCAGTATGAAAGGGCAGCCTGCAGCGGTGGGAAAAACAGAATGAACGAGTGAGAGAGGGGGAGTGAGTGAGCGAGCTCAACGGAGCTCTATTGTGACTGCTGCAGATTTCTTTGTGGGCAGAAAAGGGCAGAAATGCAGGCAGGAGCCCAGCACAGAAGGGCAGCCTGAAGCACTGGCAGAAACAGAACGAGTGAGTGAGACGGGGGAGTGAGTGAGGCCAACGGAGCTCTGTCAGGATTGCTGCAAAAATTTCTTTGTGGGCAGAAAAAAATGCCAACAGAGGCAGAAGCCCAGTATAAAAGGGCAGCCTGCAGTGCCAGGAGAAAAAGAATGAGCGAGTGAGATGGGGGAGTGAGCGACCTCAATGGAGCTCTGTTGAGACAGCTGCAGATTTCTTTGTGGGCAGGAAAAGGTGCCAATGCAGGCAGGAACCCAGTACAAAAGGGCAGCCTGCAGAGCTGGGAGAAACAGAACAAGTGAGTAAGAGAGGGGGAGTGAGCGAGCTCAACGGAGGTGTATCGTGACTGCTGCAGATTTCTTTGTGGGCAAGAAAAGGCGGCAATGCAGGCAAGAGCCCAGCACAAAAGGCCAGCCTGCAGCACTGGCAGAAATGGAATGAGTGAGTGAGAGAGGGGGAGTGAGCGAGCTCAACAGAGCTGTGTCGGGACTGCTGCAGATGTCTTTGTGGGCAGAAAAAGCCACCAACTTTGCAGGCAGGAACCCAGCACAAAAGGGCAGCCTGCAGCAGCGGGAGACACAGAACGAGCAAGGGAGAGGGAGTGAGTGAGCTCAGCGGAGCTCTGTTGGGACTGCTGCAGATTTCTTTGTGGGCAGAAAAGGGCAGCAACGCAGGCAGGATCCCAGCACAGAAGGGCAGCCTGCAGCGCTGGCAGAAACAGAACGAGCGAGTGAGACGGGGGAGTGAGTGAGGCCAACGGAGCTCTGTCAGGACTGCTGCAAATTTCTTTGTTGGCAGAAAAAAATGCCAACAGAGGCAGAAGCCCAGTATAAAAGGGCAGCCTGCAGTGCCAGGAAAAAAAGAATGAGCGAGTGAGACAGGGGGAGTGAGCGACCTCAATGGAGCTCTGTTGGAACAGCTGCAGATTTCTTTGTGGGCAGGAAAAGGTGCCAACGCAGGCAGAAACCCAGTACAAAAGGGCAGCCTGCAGCGCTGGGAGAAACACAATGAGCGCGTGAGAGAGGGGGAGTGAGCAAGCTCAATGGAGCTCTATCATGACTGCTGCGGATTTCTTTGTGTGCAGAAAAGGGTCAATGCAGGCAGGAGCCCAGTACAAAGGCCAGCCTGCAGCGCCAGCAGAAATGGAAACGAAAGCAGTTAGAGAGGGGAGTGAGCCACCCAACGGACCTGTGTCAGGACTGCTGCAGATTTCTTTGTGGGCAGAAAAAGCTGCCAACAGAGGTGGGAGCCCAGTACAAAAGGGCAGCCTACAGCACCAGCAGAAACAGAATGAGTGAGTGAGAGAGGGGGAGTGACCCACTTCTACAGAGCTCTGTCGGGACAGCTGCAGATTTCTTTGTGGGCAGAAAAATGTGCCAACATGGGCAGGAGCCCAGTACAAAAGAGCAGCCTGCAGCACCAGGAGAAACAGAACGAGCGAGCAACGCAGGGGCATTGAGTGAGCTCAACGGACCAATGCAATCAACATTTGCGTTGCAGATGACCTAAAGGTGGGCAAGCAATGTGAGAGGGCAGCAAGGAGGGCTGGGGGGATACTGGGATGCATAGGGGAAGGCATCACCAGTAGAAAACAAGAAGTTATTATCCCTCTGTACAGACAGCTGGTGAGACCCCATCTGGAGTACTGCGTGCAGTTCTGGAGACCCAATCTCCGCAAAGACATAGACAGGATGGAAGCTGTCCAGAGGAGGGCAACTAAAATGGTGCAGGGTCTGCACCGGAAGACATATGAAGAGAGACTTAAGGAGCTTAATATGTATAGCCTCGAGGAAAGGAGGGAGAGGGGGGACATGCTAGAAACTTTCAAGTACCTCAAGGGAATCAACAAAGTCCAAGAGGGTAGCATCTTTCAAAAAAAGAGGTGTGCAAGAACAAGGGGGCACAATTTGAAGATAGAAGGGGGGCAGCTCAGAGGTAATTTAAGGAAGTATTTTTTCACAGAGAGGGTTGTGGATGTATGGAACAGCCTTCCAGAGGAGGTTGTGGAGTCAAAAACAGTGGTGGAATTCAAGCATGCATGGGACAGTCATAAGGCAATTCTACGGGGTGGGGGTAGGAAGAACTAGGTTGCTGGTTAACTAGGATCTGCAGCTTATCCATCAGGTAGGGACATGGGCAGACTGGGTGGGCCAAGCAGTCCTTATCTGCCGTCAAATTCTATGTTTCTATGTTTCTTTGTTGACAAATGCTTGTTGAAAATAGGCATAATCTCAAAAAGAAACATACAAAAGTGTTCAAATAAAAACAAGAAAAGGAAAATCAACCTGAAAGGGAAAAACAGAAACTCAAACTATCCGTGTTTGCAGTGAGGTGGTTTTAACCAGGTATATTTGTGCCATAAAGAATGTAGCTAACTGGATGGAAGAATTTTACTTTCCAATTGGAATAATTGTCTAAACCCCTCAGAGGTCATAATCTCAAGGTCTTGGTAGTTCATTAGTTTTTGTTGCAGGGGAAATGCACATCTACCCTGCCAGGTATGATATTTATAGACTGCTAATACGAGCTGCAGTGTGGTTTTATTGTTTTTGCCATGAAGCAGTAAAGATTGCTAATATCAGGGAATTATATTTTAGTTTTAATTTTTAATGGTTTTTGGCCAGGAAAGACACAGTAAGCTGAGGCTTGTTTCCAGGTGTGTCCTGGGAGCACAGGGATGTTAAGTGACTTGCTCATATAGATACACGAGCACTGTAGCATCCCTATAGTTACACAGAAACATAGAAACACAGAAGTTGATGGCAGGTAAGGACCGCAAGGCCCATCCAGTCTGCCCATTTCTTTTTCTACCTTATAAATGTGCCATAATCCTTTGTTTTGTCAGTGGCCTATCTATTCATACTCATCTGTATTGCTCCCTTATGCCTAACCCATGCCTGTCTGAAGCCCTGCACTGTATTCATAGCCACCACTTCCTGAGGTAGGCCGTTCCATTCATCCACCACCCTTTCTATGAAAAAGAACTTCCTCACATTACCCCTTAATCGGCCTCCCTCTAATCTCATGCTGTGTCCTCTTGTCCTGCTATTTTTCTTATATTGAAACATGTTAGATTCTTTCACCTTGTTAATGTCCTTAAGGTGTTTGAATGTTTCGATCATATCACCTCTCTCCCTCCTTTGCTCTAGGGTATACATATTGAGCTCCGTTAATCTGTTCTCATATGTCTTCTGATGCAGTCTCTGCACCATTTGGTTGCCCTTCTCTGGACTGCCCTCCAATTTGGTTAATGTTCTTGTGAAGGTGCGGCCTCCAGTACTGCACGCAGTACTCCAGATGGGGCCTAACCAGTGTCTTGTAAAGAGGGATTATTACCATCCTCTTACGACTTGTGATACCCCTACTAATACACCCTAACATCCCCCTAGCCTTACCTACTGCTTTAGAGGTCTGCTTGGATGATTTCAGGTCATTGGTGATGATGATGCCCAAGTCTCTTTCTTCCTTTGTGACTGCTAGCCACTCCCTTCCCAGCCAATAGGTGGCTTCAGGGTTTCTCTTCCCCTATGTGCATGATCTTGCACTTCTTTACATTAAATCCCAGTTGCCACTCTTCCAACCATTTTGCTAGTTTGGGGACTTTTAGTTGACCCGTGCCCACGTTTTATGACCAAATGACCTTTATTATATATAAAAATGATCAAACAGGTGCCATCTATATAGTATAATGGAGTACGTCCCCGCACTCTCCCTGGCATCATGTCATAAATTTGCAGAGCGTGGGGGTTGAGCGTGGGCGGCACCAGAAACCGGAAAGTCCTTGGGATCTGGTATTTGTCATTTTACGAGCGCTCTAATTTTTTACTAACGGGATTATTTTCAGCAAGATTTACACTAGAAGCAGCCCCATGAGGTACAGCACCTGTATATCAGGTGCAGGGGCCGAGGCTGGTTAGTTTCTTTAATGTTTTTTTTTTCTTTTGCTGCTTGGGGGGTGTGGGTGGGGGAGTTAGGTTTGGAAACCCTAACACCACATTTCCATACTTTTGTGGCATTCAGTTAACCTAACTGCTGCATTAACAAAGTTTTTTGCAAAGAATATATATATATATATATATATATATCTCATTGGTACATGATTCTGTAGCAGAGTGTAAAAATCATCTCTCACTCACTTGGAAAATGCAGTGATTTAATTAGGAATTTACCAGCTGTTCTTCACAATGGGCCTCAGTAAGGGCTGGCCAGCAAGCCACATGGCAGTCAGCATTGTCTGATCACTGACCATGCTGCCACACAACAGTCTCTCCAATGGCAGAATCCCCACCACTTTCTTCCAGTGGGACTCAGGAGGGGTTGGCCAGCAGACCGTGTGGCAGATGGTGCCCTCTGATTGCTGACCATCTGTTGCACACCTGGGGGGGTCCGTGCTACCATTGGGACTGATGCACCAGAAGCTGCAGCTGTTGTTTCACAAAAAAGGAGGAAAAATGCATCCTCTGCTTCAGGCAGTCTGCCCACTCTAGCTGTCCCCAAACACACCCTAGCATACTCAGAGTGTTGCAGCAGCTGTGGACATTTATCGCTGACTGTCTCCCTGCCTCCCAGCTAAAAACTACAATTGTAGCCCGTGCAAACTTTGCCAACTGGCTACCTAGCAAAAACCACACTTGTAGGGACCTTGGATGTCCAAGAGCCAGAAACAAATTGCCCATTTATAAAATGGCAGAGAGTGAAAACCCATCCATCCACCAACCAATCCAATCCTTCTGTGGATCCTGCTCTGCACAGCTCTTGCCTTCTGGCTACCTAGCAAAAAAACACTCTTTTAGAGACCTTGGATGCCTGAGAGTCGGAAACAAACTGAACTTTTTTTTTCTAAATGTCAGACAATGAAACCCTGTCCAACCCGCCAACCAATCTGATCCCTCTGTGGTTCCTGCTCCAACAAATAACTGTGTCTTCCTGTTTTCTCTCTTGCCCTCTCTGAAGGAGCAGAGTGTTGTGAGACTGAGCAGCAAGAAACACCATCTCTCCAGGGGATGGCAGGCTGCACAGCCCGTCACATGGTAGTTGGCATTATTCTGAACACCAAATGCACTGCTGAGGGAGTGGGGCCCTGTGAACATGAGCCCAAGCTACCCCCAAAACCTGCCTTTTCACTTAGCTCTCCCAGAACTACAGAGGACATCTAAGTGAGCATTTATTTTCTGTTCAACTTGGCAAACGAACCCAGGGGGAGGAGAATCGCTTCTTTGTTTGAACCACCCAAGCTGAAATTGCAGTATTCTTATTTTTTCTATTTTGCTGGGCAAATCAAATGACACCGACTCCCCTAGCTCCCACAAAAAAATACTTTTTTTGCTAGATTGACCAAAATAACCTGCCTAGCCTCCAGCCAGGAAGTCTCACCACAGAAACAGCATGAACTTACCCTTGCTAACAAAACAGGCTGAGTATCCCATGCTGTTCTGCCTATAGCTCCTGTGCTAGAGCTGGGAGGAAGTTCTGACCAGAGGGAGAAGAGCCAAGAGAAAGAAAACCTTTCTTACCTCTGCCAATATAGGCCTTTTGCTCACCCTCTTCAGCCCCAAGCCTCCCTCCCCCAGGGAACTCCTGCCTACTTACCTACTTCCCTGCTCGTAGGGATGTAGTATGGCTTCAAACTCACCGCCCGAGGCTCTCATAATCCCAATGCTGGGTGCCCACATAACACGATTGCCCCAACTTTGGGATTTTCCCAGCCGCAAATATTTTTTTAATGTTTCAGGGGGCACACCCCCCCATACTTAAGAATTCCAACACCGCCGTGGGCAAAATCCCAAAGTTGGGCAACCGTGTTTCGGGCACCCGGTGTCGGGATTATGAGCATGGGGCAAGTGAGTTTCAGGATTTTTAATGGATACCCCTCGGGATTGGTGACTAATGACTACCTAGCTAAGGCTACCTGGCTGCTCCGGTGTCAGAAGGGGGAGTGACCACAGACAGTGCTCCATCTTCGGCAGTATTTTGTAGGCTCCATGATTATCTCCATTCCTGTGTGACAAAATCCCAGAAGTCCACTACACCGAGACATACCAGGAACAGATGGGACTGAGTTTCCGGAATCTGGTTACAAACATTTCTTGGGCAATATGTTTCCTCCATTGCTTTATGTATTAATGAGTTCTCCAACCCAAGTTTCCCATGACTACATACCCATAAAACATAGCCAAAATATGTACAGGGATCTGCTCATTTCTTATTTGATTTAGAACTTCCGGCTGATGACCATCTGGACAATATTTAAAAGGAACCACAACTTGGAAAGCCGTGGCTAGGACTTAATCATCCAGTTGTTTCCTAGTCTGTGTTTTTACCTGGGTCGTAGCAATTTTCCATTGTCTGAGTTTACTTGGAGTGGACCATATAAAACCCAGGGTAACAGTATCTTGGTTCCAGCCTGGGAGGCGTAGATGTCCCTACTCCCATTGCTCTAAGAAAGGACTTTGTTTATTCACATGGGAATTTTTATTAAAACTAAAAACCACACAAAATACAACAATACCAATGTCAAATTAAATGCAGGGACCTAAAAAATAAATTAGGAACATAAAAACATAGGAAGGTGACGGCAGAAAAGGACCGCCAGGCCCACCCAGTCTGCCTAATTGCCTAGCTGCCACTAGGCTTGCTATGGATTTCCTCCCCCTCCCTTCAACCACCCTCTATGTCTGTCCCAAGCCCTCTTGAACCCCCCACTGTGTTCTCCCTCACCACTTCTTTCAGTAGCCCATTCCAGGTGTCCACCACCCTCTCGGTAAGGAAGTATTTCCTGATGTTACCCCTAAACTTACCCCCTTCTAGTTGGAGATCCTCACCTCTTTTCCTGGGGTACCCCTTCAATTGGTATATGTTGTCAGTGACCCCCTTGTTGATCCCTTTTAGGTACTTAAAGGTCTCTATCATGTCTCCCCTCTCTCTCCTCTGTCCCAGGGAGTACATGTCTAGGGCTCTCAGTCTCCTCTCATATTGCAAATGGTCACGCCCCTTCACCATCTTGGTTGCCCTCCTTTGTACCTGCTCCACCCTCTCCACATCCTTTTTTTGGTAAGGCCTCCAGAACTGGACCCCATACTCCAGATGAGGCCTGACCAGCTGGATGTACAAGGGCATCAGGACCTCTATCCTCCTGCTGGTGATCCCCCTCCCAATACAACCCAACACTCTGCTAGCTTTACCACTGCTCTCCTGCACTGCCCAGTCACCTTCAAGTCATGCGAAATGACGATGTTCAAGTCCTTCTCCTGCTCGGTCACCTCCAGCTGCTTGCCCCCCACTCTGTATTTTGCTCTCTCATTTTTTCTGCCCAGGTGCATGATTTTACAGTTTGCCATGTTGAGCAGTAATTTCCACTTCCTGGTCCATTCCTCTCTAGGTCCCTCTGCATCATCTCAGCCCCATCCTGCATGTCCACTCTATTGAAAATCTTTACATCATCTGCAAACAGGCTAGCTCTGTCCTCCAACCCCTCAGCTGTGTCACATATAAATATGTTGAACAGAAGGGGCCCCAGCACTGACCCCTGGGGAACTCCGATAGTGACCCCTGACACACCTGAGGGAACCCCATTTACTAACACCCTCTGTACTCTGCCCCCAACCAGTTTTGCACCCACCTAATAACCACCCCCCTAGCCCCAGGCACTCCATTTTGTACACTAGCCTTCTATGCGGTAACGTATCAAAAGCCTTCCTGAAATCAAGGTACGCTATGTCCACTGACGCATCCTGATCCACTACTGTAGTGACCCAGTCAAAAAACCCAACTAGATTTGTTTGACATGATCTGCCTTTGGAAAAGCCGTGCTGTCTTGGGTCGAGGAGGCTGTTAGCCTCCCTGTAGCTGGTGATTCTGCCCTCGAGCAGTTTCTTCATGAGCTTGCTGACCACAGAAGTCAGACTTATGGGCCCGTAATTCTTCATGTCTTACCTCCCCCCACCCTTGTGCAGGGGCAGTACATCCACGCACTTCCAATCCTTTGGGATTTCCCCGGAGTGTAATGACTCATTGAACAGAGTGGTCAAGGGAGCTGCTAACATCTCTCTCAATTCCCTCAAGACTCTTGGGTGAACCCCATCCGGCCCCATTGCCTTGTTCACCTTCAGGCCCTTGAGTTTGCTCAAGATTTCCTCATCCCTGAAGGGGCTTACATCTGCCCCTGCCCCTCCATATCGGCTGGCCTGGTGTTGCCACCCTCCCATACCTCCTCCCTCGTGAATGCTGCACTGAAGAAATTGTTCAGCATTTCATCCTTCTCCTGGTTTCCCTCCACCCTTACCCCCATCTCTGTTTCCAGACTAGGTAACCTATTTCCCCCTTTCCTCCTCTCACTAATATACTGCAAGAAGGTCTTATCCAGCTTCTTGACTGCTTTGGCGATATTCTCCTCAGTCCTTGCTTTTGCCCATCTGACCACCTTCCCCGCTTCCTTTAGCATCACCTGGTAGTTCGCCCACTCTAGGTCACTCTGCATTTTTTTGTAGAGTCTGAAGACTCGCTTTTTAACTCTGATACTGGCCCTCACTTCCTGACTGAACCACAGTGGCTTCCTTTTCTTCCTGTTTTTGCTTACCCTCTTGGTGCAGTAGTCAGTGGCCCCATGATGGCTTCCTTTATCATGGACCAAATTAAAAAACATATATTGAAGAGTGTACCAGTGTAGGAAGAAAAAGACTGCACTGATTGCATGAAATGACAAACAAAAAAAACAAAATACCCACGTGCTTTGAAACCAAACTATTTCTTACCTACTTAAAAATAATGAGGAATACAAAATCTTGTGCCATGCCTGTTTTCAGACTAGCCACCTACAATGTGCCCACAAAGTAGTGAACTGTGTCCTAGATCATTTCTGTCAGACCATGTACCGCATTTGTTTTGTAATCATTTCACCCACAGCTTGTGGGATTATGTGTTTGTGTTGTATTGTTAACGCCCATCTTGTTTGCCACAAATAATATTTACACATGGCAAAGCAAAATTGCAGAGTGTTTGTGTGGAATCCCTGGTGTCCTAGCTATACTGTATATCTCCCATTCACTCAAATGCCAGCAACAGCTTAATCTGGCTTGATTTAAATTGGTTTGCAGGTGTGACCCCACCCCACAGGTGAGGATGAAAATAGGCAGTATCATCTATCCTTCCCTTCTCGGTCAACAAAATCTAAAAACTAAAATTAAAAAAAAAGTAACAACTGAACAATAAGGTAAGGCAGGCAATGAAATTGTATTTGTTTGGCATCCTTTCCATGAGGCCCAGAGCACTTTACAGCAATAAAATATGAAACAATAGAAACATAATAAACCATAAACACAACAAATATAAGAAAAAATTACTCACCTTGTAATGTTGTTTCTTCTAATGGAGTCTTGCTGTATTCTGACTATTGCAGTTAGGTACTGCCTTTCAACTGCCCCAGAGAACAAAGAGTTAACTTTCCATGGCCAGCATGGAAAGTTCAGCGCAAGCTCGGTTCAAGCTCCTGTCTGCTGTTGTTTAAACTCCAACCGTCAGATCTTTATGAGTGAAACCCCTTTGCAAATGGGGTTCCTAATGTGCCTCATGCCTAGTTGGTGTTCGGCGTCTAAGCCGTTTTGCGTGAGTGCCTGTGTGGCCTCCGCGTACTGCCCCTTTAAGGGCTGCTTGTTTGGCAGTCATAATTAGTCAGGGAAGGGGTTTTGCATGTTGCTATGCTCGAATCCGGCCCGGGTTGTAGAGCCTTCGCTCCGTTGCTGCCATCGCTACTTGTGCAGAGGGAGCCTGGCTAAAAGATGTAAATGTTTGCTTGAAATACTGCAAAATAATAATGATAATGTAGTTGTTCTAACCTGCCTTGCTTTGCAGCACAGATGGTTTTGATTGCCTCCTCCATTTTGGTCCAGAACTATTAAACTGGACCAATCAGTACTTTGGGACCCCACAGAGCTGGCTGACCAATAGAGGAGCTGTTTGTAATTGAGAAAGGTATTATGGGCTATGGCACTTTTTCTGCACCACTGAGGGCTGAAGAAAGTGACTGGCATGTGCCGCCAGCCAATAGGAGCAGGCAGCACCCGATCTGAAGGAAGACCCCCTTGCTGCTGGGGTCAGATGCGTTGTGGCTGAGGTGAGGAGAGGAGCTCTGTGCTTCTGCACTGGAAGTGTTAGCGCGGGAAGTGCGTGAAGGCCTGAAGCGGCCGTTTGCCTGTGAGAGGATTTGGATTAAATCCACCGGCGTGTGGTCAGAGGAGGCTGAGTCCTGCACAGCTACCCACCAGGCTCGACCTGTTTGGAGGACTGGAGAATCTGCTAAATCACGCTCAGTCTGCGGGAGGAGTGAACAAAGCTGCCATTTGCAGTGCTTCAGTGACTGCGAAATCTGGAGAGCCTAGCAGCAGCTGCCTGGTGTAGTACCCCTCTGCTATTGCTGTTGGAGTTGGCAATATAAATGTGTGAGGAGGCTTGTGGAGTTCAGGCTCAGCCCTGCTGGTGTTGAAGGACTCTGTCTTGTCTGGAGGTTGTGAGTACTGAATCAGTGTAGCTCCCTGCTAAATGTGCAACAGTGGTTCCAAATGGCATTGCTATACTGCGACTGTTTAATTAAACTTTTATTTTTTTCTCTGTGTGAAGGGCCCCTACCAGCTGCCACGTTTTGGACTAGCCGTTAGGGCTTGGGTACCCAGGTACAGTAAATCGTAGTGTCAGGCCTGTGCACAGAGCCCTAGGTATATAGGAATAGTGTAAGCCAATCAACCTGATTTTCCCCTTTCCTTGTTATCTGCCTTCTAATAAATCAGATTGCTGTGCTATAACTACACCCTGGCTGGTTTGTACTCTTCTGATGAACTGCTGCGTGGTGACTGTGATATAACTGTACCTTACTTTACAGGGGGTCCCTGGAGTGAGCTGGAATATATTATCCGAGGGGTAAGTGTACTGGTGAAAAGAATTGTTGGCACCCAGTGTGAGTCACTAGTGGGATGAAAAGGGGGTTGCAGTAGCCCAGAGGGCTGTAACCGAGGTAGTCTTAACTGTATTAACCCCAACCTCTGGGTGGAGGCACCCGTCAACGGATCTGGGCCCCTTACCCTGTCTCAGTGGAGGCAGGCAGGGGTAGTAGCCCTAAGGGTAGCACCCCTAGGGGTTACAAATTGGAGGCACCGCTGGGATTTGTGTCCCCTAGTGGCTCAGTGAGGAAATACCTCAGAAATGGAAAAAATGGAAGGGGATACGTTGGAAAAAATTAAACTGGGACCTATTAAAACCATGGTACACAGACTGATGGGTTGGGGTGAAGCCGAAGAGCTAGAGTCCCAGAAGACTGTATTATTGTTAGATGTGCCCCTGGGTACCTCAACTGTTGATATTGTCTCTGTTGCCGAGCGAGTAAAGTGTTTGGGTAAGGTTGAAGTGAAAGGGCGTATGGCTGATCTGCTTGACCAGACACTGCAGGTGTTACTCCTATGCAGTGTGACCATTGACCCTGAGAAGGTACCTCCTGTGATTTACCCGGAGGGTACGTCCCAGGGGTGGAGGCTAATTCATATCCGAAGTGGGTCAGTCACCCCTGGGGGGTCTCCCCAGATTAATAGTTTTAAAGACAAACTGCTTAAATTGTTAGCTGTGGAGGGGAGGACTACCCAGGAGTTGTTGAAAGCCTTGGATTTGTCCAGTGATACTACCCCTCGGGGTTCCCCGGGCACCTCCCCTTGCCCGCACAAAAGTTCCGTGTTGGCTTCTTTGCCCCTGGCAGTCCCATCCATACAGCTCGATTCCTACCGTAAGCTAAAACTTTTCTCTGGCACGGTACCAGTGCCTTCCGGGAAGGATGACCTGGAGGCTTGGATGGACTATGCCACCCCTTTAGTCCAGGAGTGGCAATGCTCTGAGGGGGAGAAAAGGAAGAGGCTGATGGAGAGTTTGCGGGGTCCTGCCTTAGAAGCCATTAGATTCTTCCAGGTCACTCGTCCGGAAGTCACTGCTGCAGAGTACCTCTCTGCTTTAGAAGGGGTTTTTGGGAGTACAGAGACTGGTGAAGATTTACTATGGAAATTCAGGTCTGCTAAGCAGTGGAGAAATGAAAAACTGTCCGCTTTTGTTACTAGAGTGGAGCAGGCATTGCAGAAAGCTTATAGAAAAGGGGGAATCACTGCTACAGCCCTGAATCAGGTTCGGTTAGAACATGTTCTAAAGTCTGCCCAATTCTCTAGTGTAACGCTACTGAAACTCAAGTTGCATGATCAGCGGGCCACCCCGCCTGAATATTGTCAATTGATGAGGGAAATTCGGGAAGTGGAGACTGATGAAGAGGGGTGGGAACCCTGTGTGGGGGCAGTGAACCCTAGTGGGACCCCTGAGTCTAACACCCCTGAGGAGACTGGCTCGCCTGGAGGGTCCGAGGGGTCCCCAGATTTTCAAGGCACTGTGGGGATGCGAGCTGTTTCCTCTGACCCCTACGTGGAGGGTGAGTTGAGGGCTGAGATAAGGAATTTACGGGAACTGGTGAGGGACTTAAAGCAGTCTACTGTGTACCCTACTCGGCCCGGGGCCCCTGAGTCATGTAGAGCCCCGAACCCTAGCCCTAGAGAGCTTTCTCACTCCCCTCAGGGCCCCCCGCAGAATAGTGATCCCTGGGACCCCAAGTTTTGTTACCACTGTGGGGAAGATGGGCATTTCCAGCCTGAGTGCCAGAGGCCGGAGAATTTAAGGAAAGTTAACAGCAGACTGATCGCCCGACACCGCCAGGCCCAGTCTTGGGCCCCTCAGAAAAGTTTTGTGACTCAGGCCCATGCCCGCTGGGCTAATGCTGCTACCCCCAACTGGTCTGATGTGGTTGGGCCGTCTATGGAGACCCGGGTGCGGGTAAATGGAATTCCCACTCGAGCTGTACTGGACAGTGGCTCCCAGGTGACCATCATGTTTCAGGACTGGTACCAAGCACACTTATCTGAGGTGCCCCTGCAGCCTCTAACTGGTCTACATGTATGGGGTTTGAGCGACAAGGCCTATCCATATTTGGGGTACATCCGTGTCTGGTTATCCTTCCCTGCAACTGTGAATGGAATAGATGAGCAAGTGGAAACCCTAGTTTTAGTTTGCCCACCCACTGGACTGTACGATGGGGTGCCCTTGTTGATTGGGACAAATGCACACATGTTTGGACGATTGGCCCAATTGTGCTCAGAGAAGCGAGCATTCCAGACTGGTGAGCTTTGAGCATACCTGCTGTGATTCAAAAGGTCAAGGCCACTCAGAGGAAGGGTAGGCTGGAGGAACCTGAAGACCCTGTGGGGGTGGTGTGGAAAAAGGATCCAGCCCCCGTGGTACTTGTCCAAATGCACAATGTGTTCTGCATGGACAGGTACAACTAAAAACAGATGTCAAGAATAAGTTGTTGATGCTGGATGTGCCTGTGGAGGGAGGATTACCTGAGGGGTTGTTGCTCAAACCCAGCATTCTGCCGGCTAGAGCCCATGCTTACATTAAGAGGGTGATGGTTCAAGGGCACAATGTGTCTGATAAAGAGATTCGAATAAGAAGAGGGTGTACCCTGGCTAGCGTTCATTGTGCAGATACTGCTGTACTACCAAATAGAAAGAGTTCTCGGACGGGTGATAGAGTTACTCCTGATCTGTTTGACTTCGGTGACTCCCCGCTGCCCGCCGACTGGAAATGAAGGGTCAGTGAGAGGCTTGCCAAGAGGTACCAGGTTTTTTCCCTGAAGGAATGGGATGTAGGATGTGTACAAGGGGCTGAGCATCACATTCGACTGCACGACGAAAGACCTTTCCGAGAGAGATCTTGACGTCTGGCTCCTGCTGACATAGATGATGTAAGGCGGCATCTGCAAGAAATGTTGGCTGCTGGCGTAATTCAAGAGTCTAGGAGCCCCTATGCCTCCCCCATCGTAGTAGTAAGGAAAAAGAATGGGGCAGTTCGGATGTGTGTAGACTATCGCACTTTGAATAGGTGGACTATTCCGGATCAATATACCATGCTACGCATACAAGACGCCTTGGATTGTTTGAATGGTAGTAAGTGGTTCTCTTTGTTGGATCTTCGGAGTGGATACTATCAGATCCCGATGGCCCCAGACGACCAGGAGAAGACTGCTTTCATTTGCCCCTTAGGCTTCTATGAGTTTATTCGGATGCCTCAAGGAATTTCGGGTGCCCCAGCCACTTTTCAGCGCTTGATGGAACGAGCTGTGGGGGACATGAACCTACTCGAGTGCTTGGTCTATTTAGATGACGTTATAGTGTTTGGCCGATCATTGGAGGAACACGAGCAACAATTATTCAAAGTCCTGGATCAGCTGGAGGATTTCGGCCTTAAGTTGTCTATCGACAAGTGTCAATTCTTCCAGACTTCCGTGAAATATGTGGGCCATATAGTGTCCACTGAGGGCATAGAGACTGACCCTGGCAAGGTGGAGGCGTTGACCACTTGGCCTCAACCCATGAATTTAAAAGAGCTGCAACAATTCCTGGGGTTTTGTGGTTACTATAGGCGGTTTGTCAGAGACTATTCACGAGTGATTCGCCCCCTCCTTTATCTCACCCAGGGGTATCCGCCTACTCACAAAAAGTATATGAAGGGTGTGTACACTGAAATAGAAAAGAAGTATTTTCGGCCAAACGATATGTTCAGGGATCGATGGACTGCTGAGTGCGAGGAAGCTTTTCATGACATCATATATCAACTTACCCACGCTCCAGTACTGGCCTATGCTGACCCCATCAAGCCCTACACTCTTCATACTGATGCCAGTCTACAAGGATTGGGGGCTGTGTTATACCAGGAGCACTCGAATGGGCTGAGACCTGTAGCGTTTGCTAGTAGAAGTCTGACGCCTTCAGAGAAAAATTACCCCGTGCACAAACTAGAGTTTTTGGCTTTGAAGTGGGCTATTGTTGATCAGTTTCATGACTATTTGTATGGTGCCAAGATATTAGTGAAGACTGATAACAACCCTCTGACCTATGTACAGACCTCTGCCAAATTGGATGCTACTGGGCATAGGTGGCTCTCTGCCTCGACCACTACGATATCGTTGTAGAATACAGGCGGCCTAAACCATATAGATCTCGGACGCTCTCTCTGGAGGCCTCGCCCCAGGCTGAATGGGTCCGGTTGTCTGAACCTGACATAAGAGCCCTCTGCCAGAAATTTGATAAAGAAGAACAGGTGTCTCCTAACACGGTGGACTGTGTGGTAGATTGTTTGGGGCAGCCGGAAAACTGTATACCTGCCGCTTACTGTCATTTCTCTGCATTGGACACCAGCTCCCTGCCTCAACTCAACAATGATGATCTCCAACAGGCTCAATCCTGTGATCCTATGATAAGAACGGCTGTAGAGGTTTTGCGGGCCGGAAAGGATGTATCCAAACTACGCTCCACTGACTTACGGACTACCTTGTTGTATAAAGAAGGGCCCAAATTAAAGCTGATCAACCAGCTACTATATAGCGATACTGTGAATAAGGAGGGTCGGGTACACTGACAACAACTGGTGCTGCCATCAGCCTTCAAAGAACTAGTCCTAAGGTCATTGCATAATCAAATGGGGCACCTGGGTATAGATCGAACACTTGACCTGGTACGGGCTCGATTCTATTGGCCGAAGATGAGTGCGGATATGGAACAGTATGTCAAGACCTTTGGTCGTTGTTTGCAAAGAAAAGCGTTACCCCGGAGAGTGCTCCCCTGGTCAACATTACCACTAGTGCTCCTATGGAACTGGTCTGTATTGATTTCCTGAGTTTGGAGCCTGATCTGAAAAGTGTCAGCAACATATTGGTGGTCACTGATCATTTACCCGGTATGCACAGGCTTTCCGACCAAGGATCAGAGAGCAACCACGGTGGCTAAGATACTTGTTGAGAACTTTTCGTCACTATGGGCCCCATGGCGGATTCATTCCGACCAGGGAAGGACTTTGAGAGTCAGTTGATTAAGGAGATGCTATCTTTGTGGGAATGCGAAAATCATGAACCACCCCTATCATCCATGAGGAGACCCTCAGCCTGAAAGGTTTAATCGTACATTGCTTGACATGCTGGGTACCTTACAATCCAAAGATAAATCGAGATGGAGCCAACAGATCAGCACTTTAGTTCACGCCTACAATTGTACGAAAAGTGATACTACAGGGTTTTCCCCCTATCGACTGATGTTTGGGAGAGAGGCTAGATTGCCAGTGGATGTGTGTTTTGGGGTTTCCCCCGATGGGGTGCGAGCAGACAACCATCTACAGTACATACAGAGATTAAAGGCCCAATTAAACCATGCCTACCAACTGGCCCAGACCATGGCTGCTAAACGAAATCTGGCTAACAAGGAGAGATATGACAAAAAAGTGAAAACAGTAGAGTTGAGAGAAGGGGATAGAGTGCTGTTGAGAAATCTGGGACTGCATGGCAAACATAAGATTGCCGACAGATGGCATCACCTCCCTCATATTGTTGTGGGACAGCTGGCAGACCTACCTGTATATAAAGTGCGGCCTGAAAACAATTAGAAAGATGTGAAGACCATACACAGAAATCATTTGCTGCCGATTGGGCAGATCTTGATTGAAGCTGAACCCTCTACTGCCACTCCTTCCCGGCCTGTGACTAGATCTGTTGCTAAGAGAAGAACCAAGCCCGTGGAGCCTTCAACAAGTCCACAAGGGAGCCTTGTCCCACCCCCTCCTGCAGGAGGAGTTGATCAACACTGAGTATCAGAAGATAGCGAAGGTGATATTGAATACTATCCCTCTTATGAACTGAGTCAATTGTTTCGGGGCAATCCCCTTGTTAACTTGGGAACTGAAATTGGCCCGTCTGTACTGATTGAGCCTTCTACTTTGTCCCCGGAGGCAATGCCTCCAGAAGATGAATGGGGTAGCAGACAAGCTCAAGGGGCTGAGTCCTTAGGCCTGGCTGAACTGTCTGGCCTGGCTGAATTATCTGACTTTTCTGAAGAAGAGAGTGAGATGGGGGAACAAGCCCGGGATATGCTCGAATCGGAAGAATATTTTGAATGCCCTGATGGTTCCCCTTTAGTGCCTAAACCGCCCTCACATGAGCCCAGTGGGGTGGGTTCAGGGATAGAAGGTCAAGCCCCCTAATAGTATTATGAGCACTGAACCTGTTCCCCTTGAGGAGATTCCCGTTGCTAATGTCACTGATACTGAAGTGGAGTCAGGGCCTGGTTTAGGATCCCCCGAGACCCCTAGACGATCTGGCCGACAAATACAGCCAGTAATAAAGTTGAGCTATGAATCTCTGGGTCAGCCAGTGGACCTGCCTTTAAACGTGGTTCACAAGGGGGTGTATGTGTCCCCGAGTTCTTTGCCTAAGTTAGCCTTGGGGGATAACTCCAGATTGTTAGTAATGCCTTTTGAGTGTGGCGTCCCTGCCTCGGGGAACCCGCCAGTAACTAAAAGAGAGGTATTCCCTTGGTCCCGGTGTCACGAGCAGAAACCCATGACCTGAGTTAAAGAGGAACAAGACTTATATGTATAATGTGTATAAACTATAGTACACTGTTAATCTAATATTCATGTATGGAAGGTGAAATGTGATATAGTGTTAATTGGGATGTTCGCCTAAATGGCCTCAAGGGTAATTGCTTGACGCGGACACCAAGCTTTTCCAGGCCAGGGAGGGTGTAACCCCCTTGCAAATGGGGTTCCTAATGTGCCACATGCCTGGTTGGTGTTCGGCATCTAAGCCGCTTTGCATGAGTGCCTGTGTGGCCTCCGCGTACTGCCCCTTTAAGGGCTGCTTGTTTGGCAGTCATAATTAGTCAGGGAAGGGGTTTTGCATGTTGCTATGCTCGAATCCAGCCCGGGTTGTAGAGTCTTCGCTCCGTTGCTGCCATCGCTACTTGTGCAGAGGGAGCCTGGCTAAAAGATGTGAATGTTTGCTTGAAATACTGTAAAATATTAATGATAATGTAGTTGTTCTAACCTGCCTTGCTTTGCAGCACAGATGGTTTTGATTGCCTCCTCCATTTTGGTCCAGAACTATTAAACTGGACCAATCAGTACTTTGGGACCCCACAGAGCTGGCTGACCAATAGAGGAGCTGTTTGTAATTGAGAAAGGTATTATGGGCTATGGCGATTTTTCTGCACCACTGAAGGCTGAAGAAAGTGACTGGCATGTGCCGCCAGCCAATAGGAGCAGGCAGCACCCGATCTGAAGGAAGAGCCCCTTGCTGCTGGGGTCAGATGCGTTGTGGCTGAGGTGAGGAGAGGAGCTCTGTGCTTCTGCGCTGGAAGTGTTCGCTCGGGAAGCGCATGAAGGCCTGAAGCGGCCGTTTGCCTGTGAGAGGATTCAGATTAAATCCGCCGGCGTGTGGTCAGAGGAGGCTGTGTCCTGCGCAGCTACCCACCAGGCTCGACCTGTTTGGAGGACTGGAGAATCTGCTAAATCGTGCTCAGTCCACGGGAGGAGTGAAAAAAGCTGCCATTTGCAGTGCTTCAGTGACTGTGAAATCTGGAGTGCCTAGCAGCAGCTGCCTGGTGTGGTACCCCTCTGCTATTGCTGTTGGAGTTGGCCATATAAATGTGTGAGGAGGCTCATGGAGTTCAGGCTCAGCCCTGCTGGTGTTGAAGGACTCTGTCTTGTCTGGAGGTTGTGAGTACTGAATCAGGGTAGCTCCCTGCTAAATGTGCAACAGTGGTTCCAAATGGCATTGCTATACTGCGACTGTTTAATTAAACTTTTATTTTTTTCTCTGTGTGAAGGGCCCCTACCAGCTGCCACATTTTGGACTAGCCGTTAGGGCTTGGGTACCCAGGTACAGTAAATCGTAGGGTCAGGCCTGTGCACAGAGCCCTAGGTATATAGGAATAGTGTAAGCCAATCAACCTGATTTCCCCCTTTTCCCTTGTTATCTGCCCTTCTAATAAATCAGATTGCTGTGTTATAACTACACCCTGGCTGGTTTGTACTCTTCTGATGAGCTGCTGCATGGTGACTGTGATATAACTGTACCTTACTTTACAGGGGGTCCCTGGAGTGAGCTGGAATATATTATCCGAGGGGTAAGTGTACTGGTGAAAAGAATTGTTGGCACCCAGTGTGACCCACTAGTGGGATGAAAGGGGGGTTGCAGTAGCCCAGAGGGCTGTAACCGAGGTAGTCTTAACTGAATTAACCCCAACCTCTGGGTGGAGGCACCTGTCAACGGATCTGGGCCCCTTACCCTGTCTCAGTGGAGGCAGGCAAGGGTAGTAGCCCTAAGGGTAGCGCCCCCTAGGGGTTACATGAGCAATACTCACTAGAAGTTCTTTGTGGAAACTGTAAAACTCACACTAGCCAACTGGCAACTAAATTTATTAAAAAGGGTTTTTTGGTTTCAAAGCAAAGACTCAAGTCAAGAAACCCAAAAAACAAAACACAACACACACCCAAAGTAAAGGAGGGTAAAAAAGGGGTACCCCTAGGGTGCCAACACTGCTCCTGCCCACCCACATCCCAAAAACCAGGTTCTGAGAGGGGAGGCGGGGGGGAGGTCAGAATACAGCAAGACTCCATTAGAAGAAACAACATTACTAAAGTGAGTAATTTTTTCTTCAAACAACATGAAGTTTTGCTGTATTCTGACTATTGCAGAACTACCAAGCAGTACCTCCATGGAGGAGGGACAGAACCTACTTTGGGAATAGGCTCTGAAGTACTGCTGTGCCAAACCGAGCATCACTCCTTGCCTAGATATCCAGAGAGTAATGCTTGGTGAATGTATGGACTGTTTTCCAGGTGGCTGCTTGACAAATTTCTAAGATAGGAATATCCCTGGCAGCAGCCAGGGAAGCAGCTGTACCTCTAGTAAAGTGAGCCCTCAGGCCCGAGGTTGGAGTTCTACCCAGTTTTTCATAGCAGAATTGTATACAAGAGACAATCCACCTGGCAATAGATCTCTTAGTGGCAGGTTTGCCCTTACCAACCTCTCCATATGTGAGGAACAACTGGAGGGACTCAAACCTGTGACCCTTGGTGTGCTCTATGTAGTAGCTGAGGGCCCTTTTAACATCCAAGCTGTGCAGCCTCTTCTCTCCAGAGGAGGAATGGTCAGTGAAGAAAACAGGGAGAGACATAGACTGGTTAAGGTGGAAATCTGAAACCACCTTAGGCAAAAACTTCCTGTTAGTTCTTAGGACCACTTTATCTCTATGGAAAGAGATGAAATCAGGCTCCACTGACAGGGCTTGCAATTCACTGATACGCCTGGCAGAGGTAATGGCTACCGAAAACACAGTTTTCCAAGTCAAGTACTTAAGCTCTGCAGAGGACAAAGGCTCAAAGGGTGGTTGCATAAGTTGAGCAATGCAAACATTAAGGTCCCAAGCAGGAGCAGGGTCCCTAAAGGGGGGATTGCTGTGCAGCAATCCCTTGAAGAACTTACAAAACACAGGATGGGCTGACAGAGGAGAGGGCTTGCCTATTGACAAGAAGGCAGAAACAGCTGCCAAATGCACTTTAAGTGTAGCTGGCCTAAGTCCTAAGCCATTAAGATGGACCATAGAGTCCAGAACTGTAGGCAACCCAGCAGATTCTGGAGAAATATGCTTATTAGAGCACAAAATAGTGAACCTTTTCCATTTGGAGTTATAAGTCTTTCTGGTGGAAGGCTTTCGAGAAGCCTTAAGGATATCCAGAACCCCTTGAGAAAGGTGCAGATAGCAAACTCTAACTCTTCAAGAGCCATGCCTTGAGATTGAGAGACTTGAGGTTCGGATACCAAATCCTCCCCTGAGAGGATGTCAACAGGTTGTAATTCCTGGGAAGAGACAGGGGAAGGTGGACTGCTAAGGACAGCAAGAGGGGGTACCAGGGCTGTCTGGCCCAGTCTGGAGCAATCAGAATCACTTTGCATGGTTGTGACCTTATCTTGACTAACACCTCGAACAGGAGAGGGAAGGGGGGAAAAGCATATAGAAATTTCCCTTCTCAATTCAGGATCAGAGCATCCAGGGGGACTGAGCCCAAGACTGGGGGTCTGCAACAAAAGAGAGGAAGCTGGGGATTGTCTGGGGCTGCAAAAAGACCTATCTGTGGAGTGCCCCATCTCGAGAAAATCACTTTCAAAACTAGGGGATCTTGGGTCCATTTGTGATGGCCCTGGGATATCCTGCTGAGACATCTGCCAGGACATTGTCTTTCCCTGGGAGGTGAACTGCTATCAGAGAGGTTTGCAGGGAGTAGGCCAGGGACCACAATTTCATTGCTTCTGTGTACAAGGCTGAAGACCGAGTGCCTCCTTGCTTGTTGATGTACCACATTGTGGTATTGTCCGTTCTGATCTGGACCACCTTGTTCTGTACAGATTTGGAAAAGACTTGCAGTGCCAGAAACACTGCTCTGAGTTCCAAGAGATTGATGTGAAGCAGAGATTCTTGAGGAGACCACAGCCCTTGGGTGGTAAGATCCCCCAGGTGGGCACCCCAGCCCAACAGGGAGGCATCTGTGGTGAGTATCACTGAAGGAGACTAAGTGACAAAAGGAACTCCTTGTCTCAAATTGCCCTGATCCTGCCACCATTGCAAAGCTTGGATCAGGGTTCGAGTCACTGGGACTAGTTTGGTAAGGGAATTCTTTCTTTGGGACCAGAAGGCTCTTAAGTGGAACTGAATGTCCCTCATCTGAAATCTTGCTCCCTGGACCACTGCTGTAGAGGCTGCCATGTGGCCCAGAAGCTGCAGGAAATGCCTCGCTGGTCGAGACACCGGAAGGGTGAATGAAGAGGCCAGTTCCATAAGGGTCCTTACCCTGTCCAGGGGAAGGAAGGCTCTTGCCCTTATTGTATCCAGCTCCGCCCCTATGAAGGTGAGGAGCTGTACTGGCTCGAGAACTGACTTTGGAAGGTTGAGAAGGAATCCTAATGAAGTGAGCACTTGCTGAGTTATTTGCAGATGTGACTTGACTTGGTCTGGAGACTGACCCACTATGAGCCAGTCATCCAAGTATGGAAAAATGGAGATCTTTTTTCTCCTTAGGAAAGCAACCACTACTGCCAGGGACTTTGTGAACACCCTTGGGGCTGATGTTAGACCAAAAGGCATTGCTCTGAACTGATAGTGGCCTGAGGGCAACTCGAACCTGAGGTACTTTCTGTGGGAGCACCTGATGGGAATGTGAAAATAGGCATCTTTGAGGTCCAGGGAGGCTAGCCAGTCCCCTGGCCTTAGAGAGGGCAGAATTATTCCCAGAATCACCATTTTGAACTTTGGTTTTAAAAGGTGCTTGTTCAGATATCTTAGATCCAGGATGGGCCGCCATTCTCCTGTCTTTTGGGGGTTAGGAAGTACCTGGAGTACAATCCTTTGCCCTTGTGTAGGGTAGGAACCCTCTCTATGGCTCTGAGAACCAGGAGGGAAGAAACCTCTGCCTCTAGGGCAAGGGTCTCTGATGGATTTGCAGGTGGAAAGGATCTGGTTCTCATTTTGGGAAATTTTTTGAAGCTGAGAACCAGTCCCTGGCTTACTACTTCCAGGACCCACTTGTCTGATGTCAGAGACTTCCAGTCCTGGACAAAGTAAGCCAGCCTGCCACCTACAGGTATTGGAGAATCCACCCAGGCAGACTCATCAGGGTGTCTGCTTGGCAGGGGCTTTAGGCTGAGGGGTGGAAGCAGGCCTGCTCATTCCCCATCTGCCTCTCCCTCTGAAGAACACCCTCTGAACATAAGAAGAAGAGGAGGCCTGGGCTTGGTAAAAAGGCCTTTGAAAAGGCCTGCTGCTGCCCCTGGACTGCTGTCTTTGAGGAGTGGCTTGCCTTTCTTTGGCCTGAGCACTCCTGTAGGTGGTCCTGTACTCGTCCATCTTTTTCATGTAGTTGTCTGTCTGCTCCCCAAACAGAGAATTACCAATGACAGGGAAATCCATGGTCTTAGCCTGGGTATCCTGTGATAGGCTAGTACATCTGAGCCAAGCCATCCTCCGAAGGGCCACAGATGTAGCCATGACTCTTGATGAAACATCACTGGAGTCCACAGCAGCATGAAATTGCACCTTGGATGCCTCAGTCACATCTGCAGCCACCTGCTCCAGCTCCTTGGCAAGCTGGTCAGGGGCCTGTTTAGCCAGAGCCAGCACAGTGTCCCATCTGGACTTCTGGTATCTAGCTGTGTAGGCCATATAGTTAGCCTGCCTGAGTCCCAAAGTTGCTGCCATGTACTGCTTCTTTGCCATGGCATCAATCCTCCTGGAGTCCTTATCTGGGGGGTGTGATGCCAAGGGTATATTTGCCTTATCACAGGCAGCAGTCTGCACTACCCCAACATGGCTGCATTGCTGAGAATGGAACTCCATGTCAGAGCCTGAAAGGGTGTACGTCTTGCCCATTCATCTGTCCACAGGAGGTGTGGAGTTAGAAGTCTTAAGAATTTTATTTGTCTGTTTCCTAAAAGATTTATGGAGGGGAATAGACAGTCTCCTGGACTCTGGGATGTCCATCATTTCAACAAAATCAGGCTCCTCCTGATCCTCTACTGCTTCTTCCATTGGAAGCTGGAGGGTTTCAGCCACTTTTTTGTAAAACATAAAGTGGGAAGGGGACTCAGAAAGCCTAGGAGGAGAAACACCTGAAGGTCTGTCTGGGGAGATATCCGGGTCAATAGGCACATCCAGACTTTCATAATCACCATCATCATCCTCATACTCTCCTTCCTCCTCCTCCGGTTCATAAAATTCTTCTAAAGTGTAATCCGGAACCGGGGGAACCAACCGAACCGAGCCCCTGCCAGATGGTGCCGGTTTGGCCGGAACCGAAGTTAGCGATTGCACTATTCTTATCGCTTTGGCTATCTCATCAGAAGTCAGAGTATGAATTTCTGGATCTGAAATGGACGATTTATCTTTTCTCTTCCTTTTAACCAGAACCGACTCCTCAGAATCGGCTCTCCTTTTGCCCGAAGAAGTTATGCCCTGGTCAGAGGGCACTCCTTCTGGTTCGGTCGGAACCGAACCAGGCTGGCCATCCGAGTCAGCGGACTTCTCAGCCTTCCTTCCTTCCTTTCCCTCAGTCTACCTACTCTCTTATCCAGGGTAGCTTTGGGAAAATTCTTATAAATTTTTTAAAACTAAACTGATCGGTTCAGCCGAACCGATCCAAAATTTACAAGTTCCACACAGAAACTAAATGTAAAACCTATCTAGTATTCACGGTACCACAGACAAAGACTTAAACCGACAGATTTGGTAGCAGAAATTTGGTAGAAACCGAGCAAAAAAAAAAACACTTTAACCGACTTTTTTGAACCGAGCAAAGGAGAAATCTCCGGAGCGATTGTTCAGTGAGGCGAAGTAAAGAATCTGACGGTTGGAGTTTAAGCAACAGCAGACAGGGGCTTCAACCGAGCTCACGCTGAACATTCCATGCTGGCCATGGAAAGTTAACTCTTTGTTCTCCGGGGCAGTTGAAAGGCAGGACCTAACTGCAGTAGTCAGAATACAGCAAGACTTCATGTTGTTTGAATAATAAATTATAATAATAATAATCTGTTTTATTCTATTCTGAGTAGGCATGTGCAAATAAAAGGTTTTTTTAGCAGGTTCTTAAAAACCTCTAATGTATGGGCAGATTGTACCATCTCTGGAAGAGCATTCAAGAGCAGAGGGGCAGCAACCCCAAAGGCCCTATCCCCAAATTGCTTCAAATAGGAATGTGAGACCTGAAGATGGGAAGACCCATATCAGTGTAGCAGCGAGGACGTATAGGAGTGTAGGTCAATGGGAGGTCAATCAGGTAGCTTAGGCCCAAAACGTGTAGGGCCTTGAACATTACCAAGCAGATCTTGAAGGTAATATGTTGCTGAATTGACAGCTAGTGTAGACTATGCAGAATCACTTGATGTGGTCTATCCAAGAAGTTCCTGCCACCAGCTGGGCAGTAGCATTCTGAACAAACTACAGATGGTGCATCAAACCTCCAGATAACCCTAAGCAAAGAACGTTACAGTAATCCAGTTTGGAGGTGACAAAAGCATTGACTATCATCTCCTAGTTGACTGGCACTAGATATGGCTAACTCTGGGCGATATTACGCAAATGATAAAATCTGTTCTGAGCCACCACTGACACCTGCTGTTCTAGGGTCAGCTTGTAGTCTAAAATGACACCAAGACCTTCCTCCACATCTACAGCTGTAAGTGTCTGGCCATTCAAAGATGCCAAAAGGTGGTTCACACTTGTCACTGTTGACCCATGCTGTCCTGGATCAACAATCATCAACTTTGTTTTACATGGACTGAGACACATCCAGTCGGAGGCCATCCAATCATTGATCTCTTGTACATACCACCTAAGCACCATCACTGTGTTTGACTGATAAGGGGTGCAAGACAGATAGAGCTGTGTGTCATCTGCATAACAATGAAACTCAACCCTATACTGTCTGATGAAATCACCCAAAGGCAGCATATACACAGCAAACAACATGGGTGGTAAGATCTAGCCTTGAGGATCCCCACAGTGGACCACTTCCACTCCAGAGATAACATTTCCTAGAGTCACATGCTGCAATCTCCTGGTGATGTAGGACTCAAACCAGTGCAGAACAGTGCCAGTGAGTCCCACAAGTTCCTCAGATGATCTATCAGCACCTTGTGGTCCACCATAGTAGTCTATGGAGTGAAACTCAGCAGAAGGAAGCAGGCAGTTGGAGCTAGAAGATAAGGATTGAGGTAGCATTTCATGAGATGGCAATGTCTGCTGTGTGATTTAAACAGTGTAACTTCCAAACAAAATGATTTTGTCTTGGCTGGGAGGAGGGGGGCATTTAACTGGGGGAAGAGAGGTTGGGAAATACACAGGAGGGGGAGGGGTGGTCACATGACTCGGACCAGCCAATAGTGGGGCTGGGATCCAATTATATTTTAAGGGGATCAAGTGACCCCGAAGCTTGAGTGCCACAAAGCAGGAGTGTAGCATCTTGAGTAGCGTTAACAGGGCATCAGCAGGGAGGGCAGCAGGCCATGCTGGTAGACAGGGAAGAGCCTAACTGGGAGGCCACATGTATCCATTACAGACATGGGGAGTTCAAGGTGGGGGAAGGGTTCCATGGAGTGGGGTAGGACCAGGTTAAGAGAGGAGAGGATGTGCAGGGGCAGTCAAGTAGGGTGGGAGGTGGGAAGGATTGTATGTTGCCAAGGATGTGGAGCAGACATATTCTTGGGAGTGGCTTGGAGAGCAGGGGGCTGTAGGGTGTGTTGGCAGGTGGGCCAGCTCAGGCAGGAAATACGGTGATTGAGGAGGGAACTGGAGGCATGGAGGAGACAGAATAGGGGGGAACACAGCCAGGAGGGAAAACTAATGAGGCATCCAAAAGAGCTCAAAACAGGCACAAATAAGGGGGAACTAGGTGGGACAGCAGGAGGGCTGCACAAGCGGGCGCAGCCAAGGGAAGGAAGTGATGACTGGAGGAGGGTCAGGCACAGGGGCATGACTAAGACTGGGTTGGAGCAACGATATCAGCCTGTGGGAAGGGGGACTGGACTCATTAATGGAAAGGAGATGAGCACTGCAAACAGATTCTCAGGGCTGGCTAGTCCAGAAGACCAGGTAGCAGAGAGGAGGGAAGTTACAGTGAAGAACCAAGGAGAGGACGCTACAGGGGAAAAGTTACACAGCGGGGAGGCAGTAGGCAGTACACCAAGAAGACACAGTGGCAGTGTGGGGGGGGCACAACGAGGTGATGCAGTCTCTCCAGAGGAAAGTAAGGAGCAAGGAGACAAGAGGACAAGGGAAGCAGCAGGCAGCCTGAGGAAGGCTAAGGATAGGGAGGAGAGGAGGGGAGTCAGAGTGGGGAAGGGCCACATTTCAGGGAAGACACGGGGAAGTAATAGCAGAGAAGGTGGTAGCATGGTAGATGGAGCAACAAATGAGTGCAAAGGGGAGGTTCCACATACGGAAAATAGTTCAGAGGTGGAGGTCAGCACCCCAGTCATATTTGCGAGGGGGAGAGAGGACAGGGCAAAGGTTAGAGGAGGCAAAGGGGAGGCAGGACGGGGGGGATGAGAGAGCCTCGCAAGTTGGGGGGCAGGGGAGTGAAGGGCAACAAGAGAGTGAGCAGGATAGTTATTAATGTATTATTTGTTAAAGTTGTATTATTTATTAAGATTTTATTTATATGTTACTTACTGGTTTTGTGTTATTTATTGTTTTATTATTTCATAATGTGTAATTTGAAAAATTTCTGTAGAAACTACTGGTTAGAGGTCAGCACTATGCATGTTTAAATAAATACATTCTGAGACTAACTTTTCCAAAGAACTTTATTAAACATTGCTAAACATTGTACAACAATAAAAACAGAAACAGTCTCACCCAGAAAGCAGTCCAGAAAGATGGTACAACAGAGTTCAATCCAGAATGTGCTTGCTTACTGCTAAAGAAAGGCGATGTGCATAGTGTGCCCCAAAAAATCAGGATTCCTGGTAAAGTGGTTTAAAAACCTAGCTAAACTCACAGGCCTGAAAAGAAAGAGCCAAAGAGCTCTGCTACAAACTACTTACTGCACACTGTGTTGCTTACGTATGAACCTATGGGGTCATCTTTAGAGCATAGTGCATCACCTAAAGTTGAGTGCTCATATCTGATTAAATTTAAAGTGACAGTGCTGTAATTCACAAAGGTGCAGTGTGCAAAAGAGGCTTATATTAAAAGTGCTTATATTTAAAGTGCTTCTTAGTGAATGATATAATTATAATTTAAAAGGGAATATGCCTGCCTGAAGACTGTAGTGAATAATAAATAACAAAATGTGTAGCGAAAACATAGTATCCTGCCTGTAGACTGTTATGGCAGTGAACACTTAATATTTAAAGTTATTCATTATACGGTGGGAAAACGCAGAGTTTAAAGTTCCCTATGGCTCTGGTAAAATTTACCTTATGAATATTAAATATCTTACAAAAAGAGGTGAGCACACTGCACCTTTGTGAATTACATCACTGTCACTTTAAATATCGTCAGATGTAAGCATTCAACTTTAGGTGATGCACCATGTTCTGAAGTTGATCCCATAGGTTGACACGTAAGCGCATCACCACCTGGAAGCCTCCGGCCAAACAGAGTAAACCAGTAGTGTGAACTGCGACACAACGTGCAGTGTTGCAGATGTCATGGTGGGTGACCACCTGGGAACCAGTGACACTGAATGCTGTGGTTCAGTATAAGAACCGTGGCAGAGTCAAATCACATGAAGGGAAGGGTCCTGGACTTCAGTATGGATGACTTTACAAAATTGGGGGAATAATTCAGGGATGCCATGGTGGGAAGGGGGGAGGACTTGGGTGGTATAGAGGAACAGTGGGCAGAACTAAAAGGAGCCATAGTGAAGACAATAAACATCTATATTAGGCAAGTAAACAAAAGCAAGAGGAAAAAAGATTAATACGTTTCTCAAAAGAGGTGGCTGAGAAGGTAAGGGCAAAAAAGTTAGCATTCAAGTGGTATAAGGAGACACAGAGTGAGAAGGACAGGGAAGTGTATCGGGAGAAGCAGAGGGAAGCAGGGAAAGCAGTCTGGAGCACAAAGGCACAAACAGAGCAGAAAATAGCCCAGGTGGTAAAGAAAGCGGACAAGGCACTGGATTTTTAAGACTTACTAGGGAAGGAGAGGAGTGTGTGGAGGGGGACAAGGAAAAAGCAGAAATGCTAAACAAATATTTTTGTTCAGTATTCAGAGAAGAAGGGGAAGATGAGGGACCACAGATAAGTGACAGAAGCATCAATTTTTTATTTATTTATTTTAAACATATTAGAATTGCAAACCTTTGAGTCAGCGACTCTTTTACAAAGGCTCCACTTTTTATTTCGTTGTTTAACCAGGTATAGCACACTAAGCTGAAAGCTTTTTTACAGGAGCGACCTGGGAGCACAAGACTTCAGCGAAACAGTGTACAAAACATAAGACAGATGATCATCAAAGAGCATATACAATGAGTTACAGAGCATGGTGGTCATAAGACATTGTTACAATTGGGAATGTGGCTCCTAGACAAAGGTTAGATGATCTTTGTAGTCTTGAGGGTGTAGCAATGGTGGGGCTATGCAGGATTAGCCAGTAGAATCAAGCTGCATAGGTGTCCCAGTGAGACACTAGTCCTCTGTCAATGGAAGGGGGGTGGACAACAATCCACTTACAGAGGAAAGAGTCCTGAAGGAACTCATAAAACTGAAAGTGGACAAGGCAATGGGGCCAGATGGAATACATCCAAGGATACTGAAGGAGCTTAGAAAGGTGCTGACAGCACCACTTACAGTCCTGTTCAACCGTTCTCTGGAGATGGGAGTGGTTCCAGAGGACTGGAGGAGGGAAGATGTAGTCCCACTTCACAAAAGTGGTACCAGGGAGGATGCTGGCAACTACAGGCCAGTCAACCTGACTTCAGTGGTGGGGAAACTAATGGAGTCACTACTGAAGGAAAAGATTGTGGAATATCAATCAATCAATCAAAATCTTTATTTATCCAGGCGAACATCATTGAAGAGAGCTCTTTTACAAGATGGACCTGGTTAGAACAGGGTCGGGTAACATCCATCATAAAAAGATATAAATACATGTAAATAAGTATATAGACACAAGCACAATGGTGCAGTAATAGTGGAGTCAAATGATAAAAGGAAGACAAGGCAAGCCATAACAGAGGAGGATTCAAATACAAGGGGGGCAGGTCCACCACTGAACCATGCGACTGTATATAAACCATGTTCTCTGTATAGAAGTACCAGTTAGTTCCTTTACCAGGGGCAGTCACTAGTACTAGCCATGAAAATGGCTTGGAGAACCACCAACTAATGGCAGATGGGGTACCATGAGGGTATGTAATATGAAAGCGAAGGATAAACATTGTGAGAAGTTAAGTCCCAAGGATAGGTCGGTAGAACTGATGCGGAGGTGGGGACCTACGGGGAGAGGGAAAGGGGAGTTAGGACTTTTATAGTATGATTGCGTGTAGATTGTGGATGAGTGCAGTACAGAGTTGTGAAAAGAAGGCTGGAGAAAGCAGGAAGATAAACCAGTATTAAAGGGAGGACAGAGGCATCAAGGTGTTACATGAAAGCATGATGACAGATCAGGGCCAAGGAGGAGACAAGCACTAGAAGTAATTCATTCATGGTTAAATGGTACAGGTTAGCATGATGACAAGTCCTGGGCATGGGAAACAATTGCTCTGATCATTTCTGAGACGTGAATATAAGAGCTTGAAAGATGAGATGCCGATGGGTGACCTCAGTTTCAGTTTTTTTTGCAATTTATTCCACAAGGAGGATAGAGTAAAGCTTATAGCAGCCCTGCCAAAGCGAGAGTTAACTTTGGGAACCATCAGTAGGAGAGATTTGCAACTTCTCAGGGCGTAATTGCCTATTGGTTTTATAGGAAGACAGTCTGTAATGTATAGGGGCAGTTTTTTGGAGATGGCTCTCAGGGTCCATGAGGCTACATTTTTATCATGCTTGAATTGAAGAGAACTCCACCCCACTGATTGATAAAGAGAATATCTTGAATCCGCTGACTTACAGAATTCAAGGCAGCATGGATTCACAGTGGGGAGGTCATGTCAAACAAATCCAATGGATTTCCTTGACTGGGTGACCAGGGAATTAGATCAGGGTGGAGCGGTGGATGTGGCCTACCTAGATTTCAGTAAGGCCTTCAACACACTGGGCAGCCTGGGAGTGGGTCCTAAGGTGGTAAACTGGGTTGGAAATTGATTGAAGGATAGGTGACAGAGGGTGGTGGAAAATGGAGTTCATTCTGAGGAGGGGAGGGTGATGAGTGGGATGCCACAAGGATCAGTACTGGGGCTGCTCCTCTTTAATGTCTTTATTAATGACATTGCAGAGGGGTTAGAAGGGAAGGTATGCCTTTTTGCAGATGACACAAAGATTTGAAACAGGGTTGACACTCCGGGGGGGGGGTGAGGAGGGTTCTAAGTAAGCTTGAGGAGTGGTCAAGAGTGTGGCAACTAAGATTCAATGTGAATAAGTGCAAAATCATACACTTGAGCCACAGAAACCCAGGGGCAGAGTACATGATGGGAGGAGAGGCACTGACAAGCACCAAACAGGAAAAGGACCTTGGGGTAATCATATCTGATGACCTAAAAGTGACCAGGCAGGGTGACAGGGCAGTGGGGAGGGCCAGTTGGATGCTAGGGAGGGCAACTAAAATTGTGCAGGGTCTGCACCAAAAGACCTATGAAGAGAGGCTTAAGGACCTCAGTATGTACATCCTGGAGGAGAGGAGGGAGAGGGGGATATGATAGAAACTTTCAGATACCTCAAGGGTATAAATAAAGTAGAAGAGGGACATTTCAGAAAACAAATTGCTCAAGAACAAGGGGTCATGATATGAAGCTGGATGGGGTAGACTCAGGGGAAACGTGAGAAAGTACTTCTTCATGGAAAGGGTGGTGAATTCATGGAACAGCCTCCAAGAGGAGGTGGTGGGAGTAAAGACAGTAACAGAATTCAAAAATGCATCGGGACAGGCATAAAGGAACCTTAGTGGTTGGGAAAGGGAGGGTAAAGCTGGAGATCAAGTAGGGTCTGCGGTGTTACAGTAGGTAGGGAAAATGGGTAGACTGGGTGTGCCAAGTGGTCCTAATCTGCCAACAGTTTCTATGTTTCTATGCTTCTATCATGGCATTCTTTATCCAGTTGCACGTCTGAGACATATTCCTGCACTTACAAGCCATTTCATACTTCCATACTTCAGTCACTCACTGGGTCCCTGCCCCCAAGTTTGCATTCTTCAGTCAGCTGTCATTGATTATTTATTTTATTTATTTATTTTATTCATAGCTAGGATTACAAATACCTTTGAACCAGGGGTTCTTTTACAAAGGTTCCACATCAAGCGAGAAGAACAATAGAAACATAATTGAGAGATGGAACAAAATTGTACATTTTGGGTAGGTAACTTTGTGGAGGAATTAATGAGCAGAAAAAATTACAGAGGTGACAGACTCGAGAAAACAGCGAGAATACTGTGATGTAACAGTAAAGACAATAGTATCTCAACACAATTATGCAGTGATATATAATGTAGACTTTGTCAAACAAGTGTGCAGTCAAAAGAATAACAGACTTTATCAGACTAGGAGTTTCAAAGAGGAGGCAAGAATGAGTAGGCATGGTAGGAAGGAGGCAGGGCGGTAGTGGAGGGGGGTTAAGGTTGCAGGAGGAGATAAGAAGGGAGACAAGTGGCAGGGCAAGGTCTATAGGGCACAGTCACACTCACTTAGAGTTGCAAGGTGACCCCGTGGTTTGGCTGTGAAAGTGCCGAGTTTCAGTTCTGAAAGAACTATAGGGGGCAGGTTGTGCATCCAGGTAGGAGCTCTATAGCTGAAAGTTCACTGAGCTTGTGAGGTCCAGCAGTTAAGGATGTAGAAAGCAACCCTTGCTGAGCTATGAGTATTACGTTGGCTAGTTGAGAGGGGTAGTAGTGACTGGGTAACTGGAGGAGTTAAGTCAAGGGATATTTTTTTTGTGAAGAGAGAGGTTTGGTATCTTATTCTACCCAGGAGGGGCAGCCATTCAGTTTGACGATAGAGATCACAGGTGTGAGTCTGTTTGTCAGCACTAGTAATTAATCTACATGCCTTATTAAGTGAGATCATAAGCCATTTGAGTGTGGTATCAGACGCAGCACTGCAGATTATCAGGCCGTAATCTATTACGGACAGTATGGAGCTAGTAACAGCTAATCTTAGAGCCGCTGGTGTGAGACAGTGCCTATGTCTGTAGATGACACCAATCCTGCTGTTTACAATCTTGGAAATAAGGTTAATGTGAAGGGCATAAGACAGAGAGCTGTCCAGTGTGATACCAAGATATTTGAAGTTGTGGACCATTTCCTGGGGTTCATTTATGTTGTTTCAAATGGTAAGGTGTGCCGATTTGTATTTGTTATGGGTGCTTGCAAAGAGCATTGTTTTTGTCTTTTTGTAGTTCATAAACAGTTTATGGTTGGCAAACCAGGATTCAATTTTAGAGAAGTTGAGTTGCAGAATGCTAGCGAGTAGGAGTCGATCTGTGTGGCTGGAGAAAAGTACTGCATCCTCCACGTAAGGGACAAGGTTGCAGTCGCAGGCTTTGGGTAGTGTATTAAGGTACAGGCTGAAAAGCAGGGTCCCAAGGATGGATCCTTGAGGGACACCCAAGCAGACTGGCAGACAGCTCAGTAGGGGGTTATTTATTTTAACCTGTTGTGTTCTTGAACCAAGCTAGCTAATGAACCAGTCAATTACAGCAGGGGAAAGGCCAAGGGGAGGAGAGAGTTAAGGAGGAGGGAGTGATTCACTCTATCAAAAGCCTTGGTCAGATCAATGTAAATTGACCCGACAATGTGACCTCGGTCCAAGGCTTTGTGAATATTATCTGTGTATTCCAACAAGGCTGTGGTGGTACTATGTGCTGGATGGAAACCGTGCTGCTGGGGGCGTTGAGTATTATATTTGGAGAGAAATTCAGTCAGTTGGTCAGCCACCACTCTCTCTAGGGCTTTGGATAGAGGTGGGAGACTCAAGATGGGGCAGCAGCTAGCGATTAGAGATCTGTCACCACTTTTGTGCACAAGTGTGACATTTGCAGCTTTCCACAGTTTGTGATATTGCCTAAGGGACAGGGAGAAGTTCAGAAAGGAAGTGAGGGGTTTCAGCATGACATACAGTGACAGGTTGAGCAATTTCATGTCAAGGGTGTCGCTACTGTACCTTGTTTTACCTAGTACCCTGAGTAGATATTTTCTGGCCTCAACAAGTGTGATTCTTCTGAAATAGAAGGGAGGGATGTGGGCGTCGGGTAGCAGCAACTGAGGTGGCACTAGTGTTGGCAGTGTCAAGGAAGCTGGAAGGGAGGACATGGCTAAAATCTGTGAAGGTTGTGTTGAACGCTTCTGCTATGGAGTTAGGGGTCCTGCATGGGGGTGTCATTAACAACTACCACTGAAGGAGCTACCTTATTTGGCTTAGCAGTGAGGTCTTTGATTTTTTGCCAGAAATTCCGGCTGTTACCCCATGATTTTGTAAGCTCTTTTTGATAGTAGGACTTTTTGGCCTTGCATATTTCTTGGGTACAGGCATTTCTAGCAGCTCTAAAATGCTGCTTGTCAGTCTGACTACCTGCGACCTGTGCAAGGAGCCATAAATTATCTCTGGCTTTCATTTTGTGCAACTGGTCTGCAGTAATCCAAGGGTTGGTTATCCCCCCTGGACTTAGACTTATGAGCTGGGGCAAAGATATCGCACACTTTTTTAAAGTGTGTGGTAAGGTAGCTTAGTGCAAGGTCGATATTGGTGAAAGAGCCCAGTGGAGACCAGTCGCACTGAGCAAGGAATGCCCGGAATTGGTCAAGTTTCCCTTTTGTCATTATCTGCTGATAGGTGATTTTAGGAGGGAGTTTGGAGGCTTTATTTGACCAGAGACTAATGACAGGAGAATGGTAGCTCAGTACGTCAGGTAGAACCAAGGAGCTTATATGTCTTTGTGGGTGTATGGTGAGAATTAGGTCCAGAAGGGTGCTGTGCCTGTTCTTAGCTTGGCTCTTGTGGAGAAGGTTACCAATTGTAAGATGTTATGGACAGCAATGGCATCTTTGAATTGGGTGGCTCTGGGGGCCAACCAATTAATGTTGAAGTTACCCATGACAATAATCTCAGACTGATTCGTTAAGCTTTCAATAAGTTCAGATGCCAGATTTATGCCAGATTTGTTTTCTATAGGGGAAATATAAACAGAAAATACATATAGGGTTTTGCCATGCTGCCCGAGGTTGATTTTAATTCAAAGAATTTGGGACCGAGTAGCTAGGGGAGCGGGGGAGTACCTGACCCTTCAGGGACTCCCTCAGGTAGATGGTGCACCCTCTGCCCCTTTTGCTGAACCAACCTTGCCTGAATAGTGTATAGCCAGGGAGAGTTAAAGCCGAGTCCAGTATTTTATTCGAGAGCCAGGTTTCAGTCAGAGTGAGCATGTCAAGGCTGTGTTGGGACACCCAAACTTGGAGGTCATCAAGCTTTGGTAAGAGGCTCCGAATACTACAGTGCCTTCAGAAAGTATTCGCCCCCCCCTTAGATTTTGTCACATTTTGTGATGTTGCAAACTCAAATTAAAATACATTTATATGGGATTTTTTTGTCATGTATCTACACAAATTACTCTATAATGTCAAAGTGGAATGAAACTTCTGGAATTTTTTGTACATGTAATTTAAAATAAAAACCTGAAATGTCTTGATTTGATAAGTATTCACCCCCTTTGCTATGACACTCCAAATTGAGCTCAGGTGCATCCAATTTCCTTGTGAGATCACTCTAAAACTTGAATGGAGTCCACCTGTGGTCAGTTAAAATGGTTGACATGATTTCAGAGGAAATACACCTGTCTATATAAGGTCCCACTGTTGACAGTGCATGTCAGAGCAGAAACTCTACCATGAAGACCAAGGAGCTGTCCGTAGAACTCCGTGATAGAATTGTGAGGAGGCATAAATCTGGGGAGGGGTATAAAAACATTTCTAGGTTGTTGAAAGTTCCCAGGAGCACAGTCAAGTCCATCATTAGGAAATGGAAAGATTATGGAACCACCCAGACTCTTCCTAGAGCAGGCCATCCTCCCAAACTGAGCAACCGGCAAGAAGGACCTGGTCAGGAAGTGACCAAGAACCCAATGACCACCCTGACAGAACTAAAGAGTTCCATGACTGAGATGGGAGAACCTGTCCAGAGGACAACAATCTCTGCAGCACTTCACAGATGTAGCCTCTATGGGAGAGTGGCTAGATGGAAGCCACTCCTGAGAAAAGGCCATATAATAGCATGCCTGGAGTTTGCAAGAAGGCCCGTGGCAGACTCTGAGACCATGTGGCAAAAGATTCTCTGGTCTGATGAAACAAAAATTTAACTCTTTGGCCTGAATGCAAAGCGCTATGCCTGGTGCAAACCGAACACAGCTCATCACCCATGTAACACCATCCCTACCATGAAGCATGGTGGTGGCAGCATCATGTTATGGGGATGCTTTTCAGTGGCAGGGACGGGGCACTTGTCAGGATAGAGGGAACAATGAATGGAGCCAAATACAGGCACATCCTTGAGGAGAACCTGCATCAGTCTGCAATAGACCTTGGACTGGGGCAAAGATTTACGTTCCAACAGGACAACGACCCCAAGCATACAGCCAAAGCAACACTGGAGTGGCTTCACAACAAGAAGGTGAATGTCCTTGAGTGGCCCAGCCAAAGCCCAGACTTGAATCCCATTGAGAATCTGTGGAAAGACTTAAAGATTGCGGTTCACTGACGCTCCCCATCCAACTTGACAGAGCTTGAGCAAATCTGCAAGGAAGAATGGGCGAAAATCCCCAAATCCAGATGTGCAAAGCTGATACAGACATACCCAAGAAGACTCAAAGCTGTAATTGCTGCCAAAGGTGCTTCTACAAAGTATTGACTCAGGGGTTGAATACTTAAGTAAACAAGATATTTCAGTTTTTAATGTTTCATAAATTTTTGTTACACAATACAAATATTTTTGCCCCTTTAAATTGTTGAGTATGCTGTGTGAATCAAGGGGGAAAAATAATTTCAATGCATTAAAAATTCTGGTAGTAACACAACAAAATGTGACAAAATCCAAGGGGGTGAATACTTTCTGAAGGCACTGTAAGTAGGGCTATGCATGGGCCGAGTAGTATTTTCCGAACACCATGAATAGTAGGCTTCCCAAATATTCGGATGCATTTCCTGAATAGTTCACTATTCGGCCACTATTTGGGAACTACTATTTGGTGAGATTTCCAAGTCTCGCAGAGCTTTGCTGGCCAATCAGAAGCTGTTTGTGGAGCTCAAAGGAATGCACACCATGTGATTTCCTCACTCTGAGCTGGTAGAAGACAGAAGACTAGTGGTTTCTGAGAGCTAGCTCTGCAGTACTTCTGAGACCTTAAACTTGCCAAAAAAGAAATTGTTTATTGCTCCACAGGCGTTTTTGGGCCAGTATAATTTGTTTGATCAGTGTCAGAAAAGCTATGTTTGGCTTTCTGGCAGGTATTTTTGTCCTTATTGCTGTACTCAGTTACAGGGACTAGGAGGTTGTCTGCTAACACGCCTTCTCTGCTGCTTTCTGACAAAGCTCCAGTGTGATTTTTTTGGGTGAAGCACATTTTATTTTTGTGGGGTTTTTTTTGTTTTTTTCTCTTGTCTGGTTCCAGGTTTTGTTCCCTGCATGACTGATGAGGGTGTCTGCTAACTCCCCCTCCTGCAGGTCACTGCTCATAATTTGCCTATATGTGCACAATATTTGATTTTGTGAGGGTTTGTCCTGCATGTGCATACTTACTATATTTTTTCATGAGGCTGGGCACCGCGTGTGCACAGCTGTTTGCACACAGTTTTTAAAATAAACTTCTTCAGTTCTAAGCCAGTCAGGATTAACTCACTGAATTATTATTGTTAGTCCTCTGGTTCCGGGCTTGCATCCCTGTACAAATGAGGAGTGTGTTGTCTGACTCCCCCCCCCAACTTCCACAGCCCACCGCACACAATTAACCTCTGCACGTGAAATATATCCCCCCATTCTGTGCCTTGTGTGTGCACAGCTGTGCACATGCGCTTTTGTTGTTGTTTTGTTAATTAAACCATTGCACTTAGTGGGGCAGGCTTGTCTCGCTGAGTTGACTGTATGTCATCTGACAGTTCCCTACTTGGTTCCATGTTTGACTAAAAAGGTTGCCCTCTTCTTCCCCCTTCTTAGTAGCAGCAGTTTTTATTTGCTGCTGCTTTTTGTGATACAGTGTAACTGTGGCGTGAGTATTCCTGTAGTTCCACAAGCACTAAGTAACGCATCACGCGCGCGGGCACTACGCAGTAATTGTTTGTGTGTTACACAGTAACCACTAGTTACCGGATCCATCATGTCTTTAGCAACCTTGTAAACATGCTTGGTCCAGCCCCAGCAAAGCATCTGCACCGCTGTCCACAAGTGGTGAGGGACAGGATGACAGACCCACAAATGTATAGCATGTCCAAGCAATTACTGCCGGTGTTGTCCCTGGGGCCGCCAAACCCCCAAACTATGCAGAACAAAGAACGCACTTGGGGGGAGGGGTTCTGTAACAAAATTCAGTTAAGGGTAGTGGCGCATCAAGCTGCCAATACATTTATTTATGCTAAGGCTGAAGGATGCCAATAAAGCCCTGGTCTTTGTCAGTGGGCATGTCGGCAACTTACAAACACACTATGGATATACAACCCTTAAAGAAACACACACCATAAATATAGAGGCTTGTGTATGATCGCTCATACACAACAAGGGTATTTTTCACTCAAGAAGTTTCCATGGTAACTGGAGACCTCGAGAGCGCAGCTTGAGAGGTCTCATTACCATGGAAACCTCGAGAGTCAAAAAATACCTCTGTTGTGTATGAGCGATCATACAGTTTTTTATAGTGTATGGTCGTTCATAAAAAACACTGCCCTTACTATCTTTGAGATTCTTATGTGATTTTCGGTTCCTTTCAGCCTGTTTCACTGCCGCAGCCGTTCTTTGCACTTCTCCGGTCTCCCGATCACGCATGCGCACTCAGGTTCCACGCATGCGCATCCACCTTCTAGGTGTTATGCTACACTAGCTACGTAGCTAGTGCAGCACAACAGCTACGATGACGTAGCTAGTGCAGCATAACAACACTGTTGAGAGCATGGATTTCCATGCTTAACAGCGTTCTACCATACACTATAAGTGAAGTTGTAACAAATGAGACTGAGATGCCCTTGTAACAAAACAATCCCAAATTAACATGCCCAAGGATGAAACACTGCATCCAGATTATAAAAAAGATGTTCATACAGTGGCGCCAGACAATATGCAATGCAGTATCTTGCAAAATTACCGCAAAATGCTGCAGTATGCTGCAAGGAGCAATGTAATTTAATGGCAGTTAAGCCCTCTTTTCATCCAATATTTTGTGACGTCATTTACTGCAAAGTATTGAATTGCATCTTGTCTTTCTCCACTGTATATTATTGACGCATAATACAATTCCAGAGAAGGTGGTGAGCTAGACTACATAGACAATGACAGACTGGTGTCTCTCTGTATTCGGTGGTCTCAAAAATTTTTCTCCCCAAGCAAGCCTTTTAGTTCTTGAAGCACTGGGAATAGTTCTACTACTACTAATACCACCAGCAGTACTACTACTACTAGGGTCACCACCTGTTCCATCTCTACGTTCACTATCACATCCATTTGTGCAGTAGTGGGAGGACATTACAGCATACATGCTTTGTGCAGGAAGCAGTAGACACCACCACCAGTGTCCCCACTGCTATCACTATGGCTGCTACATCTACAGTCAGTATGCTTCCCACCACCACCGGTGCCATTCTTGCAGCAGCCACCCTTTCAGCTGTCACCACTATGGCAGCCACTGCTACCACTATTCTTATGCCCATGGCCAAAGCACCTTCTACCCCGTGTCTGTGACCATGAACACCCTCCAGTGCTGGCCGAATGCAATGCTTCATATTGTTTTCAGAGTGCTATGTGTGTGTGGTGTGGTGAATCGAGTGTGCCACATGTAACTTGTGTTGCATTAGTGAGAGCTCTGTGTTGGTGGTTGAAGTGTCATTGAGGTGTATATGGTATACCAGGTTCAATGGGTGATTAATGGTGTTTCTGAAGTGCTTTTTTTAAGCTATCCTTAAAAAAACACCTTTTCTGCCCGAATACCAAATACCTGGGGCCCAAATACCGAATATTCGGCTGAATATTTGGGAAAAGGTATTCACACAGCCCTAATACTAGGATATGCCAATTTAAGGAGGCAACTTTTCACTGGACCGGACTGGGGGTGCATGCAGAGGGCCAGGGTTAGGGCGCACATTGCCAGAGATGAGAGTAGTAGCAGTGTGACCCTGTAGAGATAGGTTTTGAAGTGATTGACCCTGGCACACCCTGCCCGAGATGCCTGTTTTGCCACTGATTTTTGACTTATTTAAATGAGAACAAGCCATATTATGTTTGCTATACTCGACTCTCTCACTGGGTTCCAGACATATTCTTAAGTTCTTTAACCAGCTGTCAACAACTACTTTTGAACTTATTCACTCAATGCAAGCCATGTCTCATTTGACATATTTCAGTACCTCACTGGGCCCCTGCCCCTATTAATCAGTTCTTTGGTCAGCTGTCTTCAATTTTTCACAGGCTGTAACATGTTTGCCATAAATGAGTCTCTCACTGGACCCTAGCCATGTTATTAATGAGTTTTTCATCCAGCTATCATCGTTACTCTTGGGGCTTGTTCACCCAACCGCAAGCCATGTCTCATCTGCTATACTTCTTTCACTCCCTGGGCCAATGCCATCATTGTGGCTTTTTTCAACACGTTGTTGTTGTTAATTTTTTTTTGGGGCGGGACTGATTTATACGCCTGCACCCCAACTGATGTCTGCTTGGTTTTCAATCACTCACACCAATATTTGCTAAACTAAATTTAAACGACAGTGACTGTTAACTGATGAATGCAATTGTTACTAGATTTGTTACATGTAAAGACTGCCCATGTTAGACACCCTTCATCTTGTACTGAATGCTACCTCTGTCCTGGGACTATTGTGTACAAGGCATTGGCCTTTTTAAAAGCATTTCTAAGCCCATAAAGTTTAATCAGTTGATCAACCAATACATTTCTTTACTTTCTTCAGCATCCCTTGTTTTATGACTAAATGAATACAACATAAATAATAATAAAAAAAATTAAATAAAAAATGAATACAAAATAAATAATAGTCAGAATGCTCACCCCCATTATTATCCCATGTTCCTGTATTTTCTTTGTTTGCACTGGGTTGTAGGTAACCCTTTTTTGTGGGGAGGGGGGCACGCATCTTTACACCTCTTCTTTTCCTTTGTTTCTAGTGTGGCATTGCATGAGTTAATTTGTGGCACCTGTTACACTGCCTGCATTTAATATTTGCTGGTGTGTGATTTTCTGCATATAAGGGCTGTCTCGTTGGCTGTATATGATTTCACTGTTGAAGCCCTACAGGTGCCACCATATTGGTGCCCAACAAACACTTCTCACCTTCCTCAAGTGAACATGATTCCTCTTCCTCCTAGGCTATATCATTTAACCACCAAAATGAACACTAGCATGTGACATTCTAGTGCTAATATGCTTACCATGCTGCCGCTGGTACCTAAAAGAACTTCATGATGAGGAGGGAAGAATAGTTTCAGTACAGAGTCCCAGGCAGTGAGGGTGTTGGGGATTTGAAGCAAGATTACCCAGGATGCTTTGAACTCAGCAGATGACAGAACTCCAAAATGAAAGGAAGGGGAAAGTTTCAGTGTACTGTAGATTCCCAGACACAAATGGTATTGGGATTAGAAGGTGGTTACCTGGGATGCTTTGCACTCACCAGATGACCGAACTCCATGATGAGAGGGAGAGAGCAGTTTCCATGCAAATTCCCAGGCACTAAAGGTGTTAGGATAGGAAGGAACATTACCCAGGATGCTTTTCAGTCATCATCTGACATAATTAATTAATGAGGAAGGGGAACTGCTAAAATACAGGAGGTCTAGGCTCTGAGGGTTTTGGAATTGGGAGGGAAGTTACCCAGGATGCTTTGCCCTCATCCGATAACAGAACTCCATGATTAGTGGGAGAAAATAGTTTCTGTGCAGATTCCCAAGCATTAAAGGTGTTAGGAATGGAAGGAGCATCATCAAGCATGCTTTGCAGTCATCATCTGACAGAACTCAATATTAAGGAGGGGGAACGGGGACTGCTGAAGTAGAAAGGTCTAGGCTCTGAGGGTTTTGGAATTGGAAGGGAAATTATCCAGGATGCATTGCACTCACCCGATGATAACATTATGTGATGAAGAGGGAACAGTTTCAGCACAGAGTCCCTTTGAACTAAGGGTGTTGGGATTCAGAAGGAAGCCACCCAGGAGGTTTTTGTACTCACCAGCTGACAGAATTCCATGATGAGGAGGAAGGGGATTGTTTCGGTACAGATTCCCAGGCATTGCAGGATGTTCGGATGCTGGAGGCTCCTGGAAGAAATCAAGATAACCCAAAGTCATTTTTCTTATGACATTTTTCTAATGAGCATTTTTTCTGAAAGAACACAGAGAAACCAAGCCATGCAGCCTCTCTTTCCACCTTCGGTCTGATGTGGAGCTAGTACTCTAATGCACCTGATGACTGACATTATGAAAGGTGGGATGTATCATCAGCAGGAAAAAAAATTCCTCTGTTTATCCACAGGACAGGTGCAGCATGGGACAGCTACAGTGCATGCTTCCCCATACTGTGATGAACTTAATACTGATGAACTGGTGAAGGATTGACAGAAATGGAAACAGAAGCCCTGTCTTTATCCACAGTGACAGGTATAGAGTGGGGCATGTTTAGTGCAGAATTCCCCACACTGTGATACATTTAGTGTTGATGAAAGGAGAAGGACTGGCAGTACTGGAGACTGAGGCCCTGTCATTGGAAGGGACCAATCATAAAATCTGTCACTTTTTATTGACACCCACATCTAAACCACCACTGCTTCCTTTATTCTGCTCCAGGTTGGCTTTCACTAGGGATGTGCGAATAACTTATTTGGAATATTTGCCAATTATTCCTATTTGATGAAGCCAATTATTCCTTATTCATTCTTTGTTATTCATTATTTGGCCACTGGAACAGTGTGCAAGATTTCAAGATCTCTTGAGACTTTCTCTCCTATCAGAGGCCACTTTGGAAGTTCACTGAAAGCAGCCCATGTGACCCAGCACTCTTAGAAACTACAGGCAAGAGAGACAGACATCGGAGTTGCTGGAAAAGAACAATCTACTTTCATTCACTTGTTAAAGTTTGACAAAAAGCAGACATTTTGAGAGTTTTCTTTCCCTTTTCTGAAATCCCAAGCTAAAGAGAGTAATTAGTTCATACTTCTGTGTGCTAATTTTCAGCGTTTCTCAGGAGAACTGCTAAAAGTGTTTTTTTTCCCTAAAAGTAAAAAAGGAAAGAAAAAAATAGTACTACTAGACCTGTTTTTGCTCTGCAAGCAGTCAGTCACAGGTGCAAATCCTCCTTATTTTGGATTAATAATAAAGAAGATTGCATTAGGTGTAATAGCATAGAGAGGCCACTCAGTCAGCAGTTGTAATATGCACAAAGTCAAAAAATACAGAACATTTCCAGTATCAAGTTGTTAAATTTTTCCATTAGTACCACGCATACTAATCCCAATGTTTCGCTGACAGGGCTTATAAAATAGGTGATGAAATCCTAGCAATTTTATTGGCCGAGAGCATCTCCGGACTGTCTGCCTAGTTATCAGAGCATACCCAGACAGTTCAGAACTAAACGACTCTTTATAGTTCACAAATCGATGTAGGGCCTATTTTAAACACTTTCGAGGTGTCTGGGCATGCTGATATATGGATCTCTCAGGTGGATGAAGGCACTCGGCATACATCTCATGCCTCAGAGTGCAACCAAGGCATCTGGCTATCAGAGCATGCCTCAGTGGGTGTCATTACTTGTTTAGGGGAGTGTTTTCATTCATCATCATTTTGCTATCCCTTTCTTACTTACAATTATTCATTTATCTCACAAATATAAAGATTGCCTGCTTTTATGGCTCTTTTTACATCCTTTCATTTCATTTTCAAGGAGAGCTCAAGGGCAGGGCTTCACAGAATATTTTTTATAACATGTCATGTTGGTTTCCTTGCAGGGATCCCCAGCCCCTAGAAGACCAACATGGTGCTGTCAAAATGTTTTGGTTGTGTGGCCGGCTGCGTTTATGCAGCTTTTGTTTGTCATTTTTCGTCTCCCTCTGTGTACTGTGCCTTACATGCTGTTAATTGTGAAAGCATTCTGTTTACTGGAGGGGTGATTCGTTATAACTAAAATAACGAACAGTGTGAGGAGGCCTGCACTGTACCTGCCTTATTACATGCTGTTAACTGTAATGCCCTCTGGCTGGCCAGAAAAAGCAGATCCTCCCTCTTTTAACAGACTCTTAGCAAGAGTTAGCATGTCTAATAGTTTGCTGGCATTCCTCACAGGACACAGTGCTGTTAGGATCTCAAAGATAATTCTACATAGTTCAGTCCTAGATGCTAACTGTGTCTAGGTCAAGCTATTCCCAAGTGTAAGCCCCCTTCCCCATTTCGGGCTTACCTTATAGGAGTATGGCCCCGTGCTGCCGTGCCGGTGTCACGTAAGTGGCCCCGGGAGGGATTAAGGCCTGGCACCCTGTATGGTCCCCGTTACTGTGGCTGCTGTATTTCTTGTGTCTTAGCCCCGTGAACAGATGGGGGCGGAGCTCTGATAGTTGTTTCTGCACCTCCTGGTGCTAGGGGGTATGCAGGTGGTCTCAGTAGCTGCCGAAAACTAGATTGCAAGGATATAAATAAAGAACATGGCTGCGATGCACCTCCTCCGCATGCGTGGCTGGCGTCTGAAAAATTAAAAGCTACAGCTCCATAATATGTATTTTGTGAAGGCGCATTAAAAAGGGTATTCTTCAGCTCCAGGGCAGGCAGCGGAGTTAGGGACCAATTGAAATATGCCGCCAGGTGTGGGGAAAATGGGTTTCTGAACATAAATAGAAATAATATAGGTGGTCTGTATTATGACTGCATATAAATAGTAATGGTGGCCCCCATGGGACTCCTGAAGCAGGGGGGCTCCCGGGAAAGTTCAAGGGGCATACAAAAAGCCCGGAAGTGAATGCTGCTAGTCGGAAGGGTACTCTTGGAAAATTATAAGTGACAGTAAGCCCACCAAAAGGAGAGATTCCTGAGGGATTTGAGAGAGACTGGTGTGTTGGAGAGACTGCTGTGGGCTACCCAGCCCTAGGCCTGCACCGAGAACACAACTGCATGTTCGGCCCCCACTAACTGATAACTGGCAGAGCGCCTGAAAGATCCAGTGGCTGCCAGAGGGAAAGAGGATTTTAAGTTCTGCAGCAGAGAGGAATTTAAAGTGTGGCAGCCAGAGAAAGAGAATTTGGAACTTTCAGCCAGAGAAAGAACCTAGTGTTGCAGTGTGAGAGCAGAGGCTGTGAGCTGTGCAGTTTTGAAGCAGAGAGTTCTGCAGCAAAGAGGAGAGCTTGAGCATCCTGTGTTTTCTCCATGGAGGGGCTAGAGATTGAAGATTGCTGATTGCTTCCAGCCAGAGTGGTTGCATGTGTGGGGCTAGAGACTGAGCCAGATACCCATCTGTAAGGGAGTCATGGAAGAAGTTGTGAGCCAAGCAGAAAATTCTCAAGGACAAAGCCTATTCTGTTCCCAGACCACCAAAGAAGTACCAGAGAGAAAGATGTTGAGAGGCTTGTCAGGTGAACACTGTCTACAAAGGCCTCAGAGGCGAAGCTTGGCAAGGCCTGACAGGTGAAGTCTAGCATTTTTAATTCTCTAGCTAGCCCTGCTGCTGTAGTGCACCACCAACATTGATACCTACATGGTACCGTATGACACTAGCCTACTGAACCCCCTTAACAGACTGTAAGTACCTCTGGGCTGTGGCATAGAGGAGCTCTTATTTAGCTAGCTAGTCAGAAAGGGGGGTTAAGTCCTGCATAGGACTGCACCAAATTTCAGAGCTGCACCCAGGCAGTAAAGTTTGCAAGTTGATGTGTTTAAAGTTTATTGGGCCCCAACACAAGTACCCTGTTCAGGTTCAATACTGTCACCCTACTGGCATCCCAGCATCTCAGCACCCTGGTGTGGTACCCACCGCAACAAAGTGACTTTGTCCCAACTGCCATGTGGGACGAAAAGAAGGATGCACCCTCAGGTGGAAGGTGGGCCTATGTGGAATAATATTGCTTGCTTCAATTGCTGTTATGTTATTTTCCCCTTTTACCCCTCCCCATAATAAAGTTTCAGTCAGTTTATTGTTAAAAACTGGTATTACTGGTCATTGCAAAGTGTGACTAGTTACTGTGGGTGTGGAAGTGCCTGTGGGGGCAGTTCTTGTATTTTCCTTGGGGGGGGGTGGTAACCTGCAGTTTGTTCACAGGTATCCCATATCACTACCCCAGGTGGAAACACTGCACCATTTTTTTTCATCCATCATCCAGGCATTTCACCCATCAGTGAACCCAGGCTGTCCCCCTCAGAGGTGGAAGCAGTGTGGACTCCGAGGGCCCTGGAACAGCCAAGGTGAACCTAGGCTGTCCCCCTCAAGGGTGGAAGCAGTGTGGACTCCGAGGGCCCCGGAACAGCCAAGGTGAGTCAAGGGGCTGCTGCACAAGGCTTCCTTTAAGTCGGCCATCTGAAGTCACTGAGAAGGATGGAGGGCTTCTGGGAGTCCTTGTGCTATGATTACAGTTGTGTAGGTGAGGGAGGGAGATGAACATCTGAGGAGGACTGCAGAACCATTATGCCAAATCTGTTAAGGAGGAGTATTACAAATTATACTTACAACTTTTAGTTACTGAACTGTCCAAGATTTTCTTTGGGGGGGTCAGAGGAGTCGTTATGTTAGATGTGAGTGGGGCTAAGGGCACCAGCTGCAAGGGGAGTATCGGGTACTGAAGGGGCTTCCGTGGCTTGGATGGATAACACCTTGGAGGCTGGGAACTCAAAGGCGGTGTCATTTTTAATGGACTGGCAGTCAGGTTGGTGGCACATGGCATAGATGGACACAGTAGGTTTGGAGCCGAAGGACAGGACACATCAGACATCAGATGGACAGACCGAAGTAGCATCAGCAGTTTAAAGTATGGTTTGGTGGGGGGCAGTCCTTTACTTAAATACATTTGGATGCAGAATAAGAATCAGATTCCAGTTCCACATCTGAAAAGGGATATTTGGAATTCATGTTTTTGGCCACAAATACTAAAAACTGAAATCCTAAAAACAGATCGGAATTCGATGTTTCCAGATTTGCCATCTGAAATCCAAGTATCCCTAGTACATAGGACAATCAGGTGCTAATACAACAGAATCATACTCATTAAAATCTTCAGATCAAAACACGAAAAACACAACAAGGTATATAGTACTGTTACATGTAACAGAAGAAAAAGGCTCGTACCAGAACACAACAACATTTACATATAAATAAAGGCGAATATGCACGGGGGATACCAGGGTGAACACGGATATGAAAACGCACAGTTCAGATATACGATCCCACTTCAAACTAGGCAGGCTGGTCTATGTGCATAGTGCAAGTGGTATGGCTAGAAGCTAGCAACAGCAAGTGGATGACCCCTTTCAGTATTTCCACTGTGCTCCTTTGTAAAGCCCATGTGAAGGAAGGCTGTGAATGACTAGTGAGAGGAAATTCCAGAACTTTGGGGAGAAAATAGAGAAGGCCTTCCCCGTCCCCCTTAATGGAGTATTTGGTAACTAAGAGGAGGGATGACTCAGAAGATCTGAGTGAGTAGGGTTGCCAAGGAACACAAGGGAGGACTATGGGTGGGGCATGGCATGAGGATCTTAGCAGATTAGCAATAACACAGTCAAGAGCTCAGCGCGGGAAGCAGAAGGGGAAAACTAGGGGTGTGTGAGTAATGAGTAGTATTTCCTGAATACCACAAATACTTGGCTATTTCTTACTCAGGAAGAAAAATGAATAATTGGCGCTATTTGGGGATATTCAGCGTTTTGCTGTTCAGCAGGAGTTCAAGATCTCCTGAGACTTCCTGTCCAATCAGAGGCCACATTGGAAACTCACTAAAGGCAGGTCATGTGACCCAGCACTCGCAGACACTACAGACAAGAGACACATGTCTGGGCTGCTGAGAAACAGCGACCTACTTTCAGCCACCTTTTTTTCCCTTTGCAAATCCGCAAGCAAGAGAGGGTTGATTTTTTTACACTGTGGTGTAAATATTATTTTTTTGTAGTGTGACAAGAAAGGGAAACTACAAAGGTTGTTTTCTGAGACAGATAAGCAGGGGCCCAGCCCAGCAGACACATATAGCCTGTGTGTATGTACTAACATCAAACCAGATCTAAAGCTGTAGTGTTTTAAAGCTTAAAGGGATAAGAAAGGTTTTGTAGGGCTTTATTTAGTGATTAGAAATTTATGGGGTTTTATAAGTTAGTTGGACTTACTGTATCTGAAAATAAGGAGGCAAAGTAAGGATTTAGATTTGTTGTAGTCTAACTGAAGTGCAGTGAAGTGCACAATTGCACTGAATAAATGAAAGTTTTCTGGGATGCCAGAGTCAGCTGACTCCACCATCACTGCATTTGGGAGGCTGCTGTTTTGTCGTGTGTTGGTGTGCAGCTATGTGTGCTGTGCAATGTTTGCATGTGCCCTCGACTCAACTGTTAGGGACCTTTTTTCAATTGTTATTTGTGGCTTTGTGCCAAAGAAGAAATTAAAAAATTGTAAAAAGAAATTGCTTTAGTCAGGCTTGACTATTAGTGAGTGTACCTGTCAGCTATATTTCATAATAACTTAATTATAAGGCATCTTCTTGTGAGGTACCTAGGCTTGAGTCCCTGCATGGCCACTTGTGTAACTGTCGTATACAGCTGTTAGCTGATATAGTGAGGCTAGTCAGCCAACTTCCACTGCTTCTGGGCAGTTAGCTGCCATTTTGTTCTGTGTGTGTGCACGTGCACTGTTCACTCAAGACATGTTTCTAAGTTTGTGGCTTTGTGCCTAAGAAGAAATTTAAAAAACATTTTTTTCCTGACAATTTACTAGTCAGGCTTGACTATAATGAGTGAGACTTGTCAGCTCAGCATTGCTGCAGTGAGTGCTTATATTTCATAATAATAATTAAACAAGCATTTGTCAATGCCGAATATTGTCTTGCTGGCATTGGTATTGGTAGTGCAGGAGTTAGAGAGATGCATAATAGGAATGGCAGTGAAGTATGGAACTAACGCCAACCCCACCCCACCCTGCAGAGACTGACAAGCATTGAGGTGTGCCTTTGGGTTGTCAGCGATAACGCTCATTCCATTTCACCTCACCCTACCCTGCAGACTCCAACAAGTGTTGCGTTGTGCCTTGTGGTCATCAGGCCTTACGCTCACCCCATTCCATAAGGAAATATGTGGAGATGGGTGCAGCATAGGAAAATGGGGTGAACTTTGGGGCCGAAGAGTCCAAGGCACACCTTGATGCCTGTCACTGACAGCAGGGTGGGGGTGAGGGTGGAATGGCGTGAGCACTACAGCCGACAATCCAAAGTCACACCCCTGATGCCTGTCAGTCTATACAGGGTGGGACGTTATGGTTAGAAACCCTAACATCCCGGGCATTTGTTAGTATTTGCATTCCAAATTTTCAACATGGGAGTTTTGTGACCCCACCTCATGAAAGCATTCAGGACCTCCACTCATGAACAGTGGCACTGTGATTTTGTTAATCTGTCCTGAACATTGATTTCCCACAGCGACAGTGCCATTCTGCACCAGATGTGCGAAAACACATTTCAGGAAGGATGTGAAAAATGACAGCTGTACCATTCATAAGGAGGTGTGAAGAAATGGCAATTCTGAAAATCTGGAGTGAAAATATTACAAATTCTCAAAGTTATGAGCGTGAGTGGAAACTGCACAACTCACGCTCATAACACAGTCATTTTGTGGTATTCTCTTACCAAATTTTCAACATAGACATTTTGAGACCTCCACTTATGAACATTGTCACTGTGATTTTCTTAATCTGTCCTGAATGTTGATTTCCCACAACGACCGTGCTATTATGCGCCAGATGTGCAAAAGCACATTTCGGGCAGGATGTGAAGAATGACAGCTGTACTGTTCATAAGGAGGTGTGAAAAAATGGCAATGTTGAAAATCTGGAGTGAAAATACTAAAAATTCTCAAACTTATGAGCGTGCATGGAAACTGTGCAACAGACGCTTGTAACACAGTCATTTTTTTGAATTTTTTCACCAAATTTGTAACATAGGCTTTTTGGGAGCCCACCTCATGAACTATGGCACTGTCATTTCCTTAATCAGTCCCAAAAGATGATTCCGCGCAGTGACCGTAAAATCACCTTTCAGGACCAAATAACAAAATGACAGTGTCATAGTTCATGAAGTAGAGTCCCAAGAACCTCATGTTGAAAATTTGGAGCCAAAAGTCACAAAATGGCTGAGATATCCACCTAAGTTGAACCCCCATTGATGCCATTATACAGCTTACCATGATTTTCTTCAGTTCACGGTCGGCTTTGAAGAGTGCAGACGTGTTCCCACTCCACTGAAAATTGTAGCGCCAGGCTCCAGAGGTAAGTATGAGGTGGGGGTGTGGGGAGTTGGGGTGTGCAGAGGGTGGGTGCAGGTTGGGGAAGGGGGCACTCCCAACGCAACAACGGACCATTTTCTTTTTTTTATGAAGGACATTGCGGGAAGATTTTCTTTATTTACAGGTGTAAAACCAACTGTTGTGCACACTGGGGTGTGCTCCCAGTGTGCCACCCATGTGCTTCAGGGACAGGGGACTGAAGCCGATGGGGACTGGGCCCCTCATCGGCAAAGAAAGCATGTCTGTGGGGGGGGTGCATGATGCTGAGTGGGATTGGGCACCAAACAACAAACAAAAAAGGCTAGTGGGGGCCAAAAGAGTGGTGGTACTGGTGACATGAGCCACATGAGTGGTGTCAGGGGCAGTAAGAGCATGGTATGACTGCATTTCACATTACTAGGAGAAAATAACCGAAAGGCAGTGTGCACAATGTGCAGTACCACTATCAGCAGAGGCAATCTCTGGCAAATTTAACAACCTTCTCCTTAATGGAACACCTATGGACAAAGCATCCCCAAGTTTTTTAAGCATGCAGGTCTTTGCCTTTGGTTCCTTCAGACCCATTTTGTGGTGATGATGCAGACAGTGGCACTGGTGTCAATGCCACAGACTGTCCTACCTCTGAAAAAATCCTGCTGCTGCCACATCTTCCCCTCAACACCAAAGGGTCCACCACACATCCCCAGAACTCCCACCAGGCATCAGTCCTCTGTTATTTCCATACCATCTGGCAAGCATGGACCATCTCCTTATCCATGGTCAGTGCCAATAATGGAAGTGTTCCACGCCAGAACTAAGCACCAGTCATCCCACCCAATGTGCTCAACACATCACATAGCTCACAGGTGAAATAATGATGTTGGATCTGCAACCCTTTTCATTTGTGGAAGACACTGGCTTTCATAGACTTGTACAGCCCTTGCAGCCACAGTACCCTCTCCAACATTGTTCCACATTTTCACGGACTGTGGTACCAAAGATATATGAGTGTGTGCGAATGGCAATCGCCACACTACTCTCTGAGGCTGTGGATGGAGTTTTCCACTGCACCTCAGAGATCTGGAGCAGTACAAACTCCATGTAGGCATATCTCTCTTTGATCGCACACTGGTGTGTCCAAAAGCCTGTGTCTCCTGTTGATGATTCCTCCTTCTCTCTCTGTGTTGCTGGCTCTCCCTTCATCCCTCCACAATCTGGCAGTCACTCCAGGTCTGCGGTTCTAAAGGTGGGGCTAATGGAGATGGACAATACTTCACCAAACATCCTGGCATTCATTCAAGACATGCTGCGGTCACAGACAGTTGGTACCAATCTAAGTGCCGTTTTTTTTTGTCATTGATAATGAGGCAAATATGGTGAAAGCAGTTTCTGATGGGAATTTTATCAGCATTCATTGCTTTGCCCACACCTTGAACCTAATGGTTACATCTAAACTATGTCACAGTTCTGAGGCTAGCACGACTGTCTCCACAGTATGCTCCATCTGTGCTCATTGATGTCTAACCAGCTAAGGAAAGTGAAACAATGCCTTTGTCTGTCTCAACCTCACTTGATACAAGATGTGCATACCTGATGAAAGTCATCATACCTGATGCTGTCTAGACTGCTAGAAAAAAGAACACTCTTCATGACATATCAATGGAGTGAGACATTTGGGGAGTCCTGGGTCACCATCAGTGGTCACTGATTGATGGGTTGGGGAACTTGTGAACAACGTGACCACAATTGGGTGCTTGCAAAAATGGTGACTCATTTACAGCGCCTGTAGGGCGATGGGAAGTACATGTGTATACGCGCATGCACATGCGCAGAGGGGGAGAGGCAGGGGAGGGAAGATATATGGGGGGAGGTGTGATGGGCAGCTGTTGAGCAGGTCTGCTAGTGTGTTGGGGAGGTTGGTCAGTTGGGAGGTGCAGGGTTCAGATCTTGTGTAGTTCATGTTTTTCCTGTCAGGTGGCTTTTTTTTTTGTTAAGTATTTCATGTCCCCCCAACATGCACCCCTCCTGGAGTTTAAAATCTTTTAGTGGGGGGGTGGGGGCCTGCAAAGGAAATCCATAGATCTCAGGTGCTCTTTTCCCATTCATCGCCAGTGTGCAACACCAAAATTAATTTTCAGTGATGTACACTCACCCTAATGATGATCGCTATTCTGCAATTGCTGTTGTGACATAGGACCATGACTTGGAGAGAGTACTTGGGTCACATGAGAGGAGCACCCCATGATATAAGTGCATCAACTGCCACTCTAAGTCAGGTGATCGCAGCTGTGGATATACCAGAAGCACCCATGGAGAGATATGTAGAGCAAGCCAGGGAGATTCCAGATGGGGCAGCTGTGCTCTTTGAGAAGCTGCAAGCTGAAATAGATGCAAGGCTTGTGAAAGTGCTGAATAGTTGCAGCCACATTTTTGCAACCATGCTGGATCCCCAGTTTAAATGTAAAATCCTTTACATGGCCGTGGAGGGTCACAGAGTGACTCACATTTGCCAAGAGCTGTGTGATAAGCTAACTGGTTGCATACAGGTCAGGGACTGGTGCAGAAACCAGCTGTCAAAGAAAGTCATGACAGAGAGGGAATACCATCTGGTAGGACTGATTCCACAAGCAGAGATGGGGAGGAAATACTTGGTACTGAGAGCAGCAGTGATGAGAGTTAGTGGATACTACTCACTGCTCAGCAAGTCCTTACATCAAGACCAAGAGAAGAGGACACAGTCACTGCCTTTTTCTGGGGAAAATATCCTGAACAGCTATTTGTGGAGTCTTTTGAGCCACTTCAAACTGATCCATTGGACTACCTGGCACAGAAGTGGCATTCATCCCTTCTGTTGGTGCAATTGGTTATGAGATACACCAGTTGCCTCCTACGAGTGTGCCATCCAATAGGATGTTTAGCACAGCTGGTGATGTTATTGAGCCTCATCGTACATCACTATATTCAGAGCACATTTTCCTCAAGCTTAACTTGCCATTACTTGGGTACAAATATGAGTTACCAATGTGAAATAGTCTGCGTTGGCTGTTTTTCTCTCTGAAGTTAACCTGCATATTCCTCCCTATACTCCCCTTCTGCAGTGTTGCACACACCTTAATTACAAGTACATTAACTTTTTCCGAACTAGATACAACTTCTCTTTTTGTTGTTTTAATGCATGTCATTATCATGTATGTTAGAAACAGCAAAGATGTTGAACAAAAACAGAACTATAATAGCTGCAAAGTAAATCAAAATCCAGTGGGTGCTTGCTTCTAAGGTTATGACTTCTAACAATGAGATTGTGAATCTGGGTGAATTGCACAATGCACTCTCCTCTCACCACTCCATGTTTGCATAAAGCCTACAGGAACAACATTCCCTAAATTTTCTTGCATTTCACATTGCCCCAACGTTTCATTGATGTGACTTATTTAGGGGACTGTTTTTGTTGCCTTCATCATTTTGCCATCCCTTTCTTTCTTGCAATTATTTATTTCACAAATAAAAAGACCGCCTGCTTTTATTGCTCTTTTAAAATCATTTCATTTTCTTTTTTCACACATCCACATTGCCGCCACCCAGCTTACGCAAGGCATCTTGGTGGTCACACAGTCTGTGTCCCCATCTTCCTCAGTCCTCCTTCTCCTGACTGGCCCCCCGAGTGACCAAGGTCCATTTGGAAACTCAGTTCATCGGAATAGTTAGCAGTACTACTGGTATTGCGGTGCTATGGGGCTGGCTTTTTCCATTTTAAGAAACCAAAGCATTTTTATAAATCTATTATTTTCCCCTCCATGCTGGCCACCAGGGTTATACCCTGTAATTAGAGAGGGATGTGCCCTCAAATCAGACAATGATATACCCCACCCTGTAATCAGACAGGGAATGGGATATACCCTGTTCAGGCTCTATGAGCCGTTGTTGAGACAGCAGGGAGGCTTTTCAATCAGGCTACTTCCCTGGTACGGTGCTTGCCCAGCTCTGTTCCTGAACTGGACCATCAAGGCGGCCCTACACAGGCCCAAACTAAATTTCTTCGTCACTTCATGTGCTGTCTCCTACATATGAACTGCTACTGTTTTTCATAAGGTCCCATGTGGAACAATGTATTCCTGCATTTATACAGTTTTTGTCGCTGTATCTCATGGTCCTTGTGGGCATTTGTATTCTTCCCGCATAACCCTCCTACCCCATCCCCCAACCGCCACCACCACACTGGGTCACAACTGGAAACAAGCCTTCTGAGCTCTGTTTGTTTACCTGGTAAAGTATGTTTCAATAAATAGAGATAAATAAAATTAAAATGAGGTGGCGTCTCAGTGGATATTTATGTAAAGGAGGTGAGGGAACCAGCACATAAGATCTCCCCGGGGAGCCAATTCTATTAAACTGGGCAGCCACCACAAAAGCCCGATGTCTAATACACTTCAACCATGAGGGAGGCACCAGCAACAGTCACACCACGGGACTGTACCTCCCTGGTCGTACTGGGAGATGAAATCAATGAGCTATCAGGTAACAAGTTCATTCAGGGCCTTGAACGTTATTAATAGCACACACTGTGATTTATTTAATTATGCTGAAAAGTGAGGCTCTGATAGCACTGGAGACAGAAACCCTCTGTTTACCCACAGGACAGGTAAAGTGCGAGGCAGGGACTGCGTAGGCTTCCCCACGCTGAGATGTATTTAGTACCGGTGAAAGGTGAAGGTCTGACAGCACTGGAGACTGAAGCCTTCCCTTTACCCACAGGAACTGGTACAGTGTAGGACTGGGACAGTGCAGGCTTCCCCACATTGTGATGTATATAATGCTGGTGAAAAGATAGGGACTGACAACACTGGAGACTGACGTCATCTGTTTATCCACAGAAACAGGGACAGTGTGGGGCAGGGACAGTGCAGGCTTCCCCACACTGTGATGTATTTAATGCTGCTAAAGGGTGAGGGACTGACAACACTGGAGACTGAAGACTGAAGTCATCTGTTTATCCACAGGAACAGCTATAGTGTGGGGCTGGTACTGTGCAGACATCTGCATGCTTGGATGTATTTAGTGCTGATGACAGGCGAGGGACTAAAGACCTCTGCTTATCTACAGAACCAGATACAGTTCAGGCTTTCCCACACTTAGCACTGGTGAATGGTGAAGGACCAAAGTCATATTTATCCACAGGAACAGAGACAGTATGGGGAAGATACAGTGCAGGCTTCCCCATGCTGTGATGTATTTAGTGCTGGTGAAAGGGGAGGGACTCACAGCACTAGACAGTGAAGCTCTTTTTATGTTGATTGCGCACATGTGCAAGAAATGCTGCAGAAGCAGGCTGTGGAGGTACGGCACTGTTGTGGCCAATGCCCCCACTGTCTTTGGAGGCTTGGCCCACATTGCCCAATGGAGTGGCACACTGCAGCTGACACTAGTTCAGCCAGCGTGCCTCAACCTTGAAAAGTTTTAACCGCTGCAATCAGGGGCCGCCTCGTCATTGCAGCATCATCCTCTGCAATGAGGGAGTTACCCCTCATTGCAGCGCTTGCCGACGGGGCGCCCAATCCCAGTCGGCTTCAGTCCCCCTTCCCTTGCTCACGGGGGAGCCCACTCCCTGCCGGGACACAAGTCCTCCCCACTTTCATTCTGTGCCAGGGGGTGCCTAATCCCCAGGGCTCTGCGCCCCTTCCGTATGACAGCCGATGGGGGTGCCCAATCCCCGCCTGCTACAGATCCCCCCAAACACTCAGGTGGCACACTGGGAGCCCACCCCAGCAGGCCAAATGCCCCTAAAAAAGAAAAACCTGTCCTGCAATGTTTTTTTTTAAACCTGTGAAAAAAGAAAACAGTCCCTCGTAGTCTCCCTGCCCTCTCCCCAACCTGCGCCCACCTTCTGCATGCCCTGCCTCCCTACACCCCCCTCATCCCATACTTACCTCCGGAGCCCAGCGCAATGATCTTCAGTTGACCGGGAACAAGTCTGCACTCTTCAAAGCAGACTGCAAACTGAGGAAATGCCTGTAAGCTGTATAATGGCATAAATAGGTTTTTTCAACTTTGGTGCATATCTCAGGCATTTTGGGAATTTTGGCACCAAATTTTCAACATGGGGTTATTGGGACCCCTCATGAATTCAGCGTTGTCATGTGTTATTGGGTCCCGAAGATGATTTCGGTCACTGCGCAGAATCACCTTCGACCGAGTAGCTTAAATGACAGTGCCAGTGTTCAGGAGGTGGGCTCAAGAAGCCTATGTTGCAAATTTGGTTGAAAAATCCAAAATGTCTGGTTTTACTGAGCATGTTATGCAGATGTTATGCAAGCTCGAAGTTCGAATTGCAATATTTCCTCCAGATTTTCAACATTGGCATTTTTCTGCACCTCCTCATGAACAGTACAGCTGTTATTTTTTGCAACCTGGCCGAAATGTGTTTTCGCACTTTCGGCACAGGATAGCGTGGTCGCTGTGGGAAATCAGTGTTTGGGACACATTAAGAAAATTACAGTGACAGTGTTTTTTTTTTTATGTAGTTGTTTAACCAGGAGTAGCACACACTGTTCATGAGCAGAGGTCCTAAATATGCTTATGTTGAAAATTTGGTGACGATAGTCCATCAAGTGACTGTATTACAAGTGTGCATTGCGCAGTTCCCACGCACCCTTGTAACTTTGCAGATTTGTAATATTGACACGCCAGATGTTCAACACTGGCATTTTTTCACACCTCCTTATGAACAGTACAGCTGTCATTTTTCACATCCTGGCCGGGGAGCAGTATAGTGCAGTGGTTTAAGGCTCTGAGCTGCAAATCTGGAGACCTGGGTTTGAATCCCATAGCCCTCACTTACATACTGTGTGACCCTGAGAAAGTCACTTAACTTCCCTGTGCTCCCAGGTTGCACCTGTAAACAAGCTTTCAGCTTAGTGTGCTACTCCTGGTTAAACAATTGAAAAAAAATATACATATATGTTTTTGCACTTTTAGCGCAGAATAGCATGGTCGCTGTGGGAAATCAGTGTTTGGGACAGATTAAGATCGAGCGAGTTTGAGGGGGGGGAGTGACCAAGCTCACCTGAGCTCTGTCAGGATGGCTGCGGATTTCTTTGTGGGCAGAAAAAGGCACCAACGCAGGCAGGAGCCAAGTACAAAAGGGCAGCCTGCAGCACCAGGAGAAACAGAATGAGCAAGTGACAGAGGGGGAGTGAGCGACCTCAATGGAGCTCTGTTGGGACAGCTGTGAACTTCTTTGTGGGCAGAAAAAGGCACCAACACAGGCAGGAGCCTAGTACAAAAGGGCAGCCTGCAGCACTGGGAGAAACAGAACGAGCGAGTAAGAGAGGGGAAGTGAACGAGCTCGATGGAGCTGTGTCGGGACTGCTGCAGATTTCTTTATGGGCAGAAAAAGGTGCCAACGAAAGCAGGAGCCCAGTACAAAAGGGCAGCCTGCAGCGTCAGGAGAAATAGAACAAGAGAGTCAGAGAGGGGGAGTGAGCGAGCTCAATGGAACTCTGTCAGGACTTTAGAGTTGCCCACCCTCTCCTGCCCAGGGTCCTCTGTGGTCCTATATTACAGCAGGGTCTCTGGAGTGGAGACAAAGCAATGATTGGATACTTTTAGGATTGCTGTAATAATACAGATTTAGTTGTTCTGTTTATTTCTCTAACTGAGCTAAGTACTGAGCTATACTGTTATGATTGCTGTAATAATACATATTTATTTGTTCTGCATATTTCTCTAACTGAGCTGAGTAATAAATTTGGTAGAAAAATCCCAAAATGACTGTTTTACGAGCGTGCATTGTGCAGTTGCTACGCATGCTCGTAACTTCATGAATTTGCAATATTTTTGCTCCAGATTTTCCACATTGGCATTTTCCCACACCTCCTTATGAATAGTACAGCTGTAATTTTTTCATATCCTGGTCGAAATGCGTTTTCGCACTTCTGGCCAGAATAAGCCTTGATTTCTTATGTGAAATCAGTGTTGGGACATATTAAGAAAACCACAGTGACACTGTCCATGAGCAGAGGTCCTAAAATGCCTATGTTGAAAATTTTCTGATGCAAGTGTGTTACCAGCGTGCGTTGTGCAGTTTCCACACACCCATGTAACTTCGCAAATTAGTAATATTTTCAAGTCAGATTTTCAACACTGGCATTTTTCCACACCTCCTTATGAACAGTATAGCTGCCATTTTTCACATCCTGGCCGAAATGTGTTTTCACGCTACCAGCGCAGAATAGCACAGTCGCTTTGGGAAATCAGTGCTTGGGACAGATTAGGATCGAGTGAGTGAGAGAGGGGGAGTGAGCGAGCTCAAGGGAGATCTGTTGGGACTGCTGCATATTTCTTTGTGGGCAGAAAAAGGCATCAATGCAGGCAGGGGTCCAGCACAAAAGGGCAGTCTGCAGTGGCGGGAGAAACAGAATGAGCGAGTGAGGGAGGGGAAGTGAGCAAGCTCAACGGAGCTCTATCGGGACTGTTGCAGATTTCTTTGTGGGCAGAAAAAGGCACCAATGCAGGCAGGTCTCCAGTACAAAAGGGCAGCCTGCAGCACTGGGAGAAACAGAATGAGTGAGTGAGAGAGGGGGACTAAGCAAGCTCAACGGAGCTCTGTTGGGACTGCTGCAGATTTCTTTGTGCGCAGAAAAAGGTACCAATGTAGGCAGGAGCCCAGTACAAAAGGGCAGCCTCCAGCATCAGGAGAAACAGAACTAGAAAGTGAGAGGGAGGAGTGAGCGAGCTCAACAGAGCTGTGTCGGGACTGCTGCAGATTCCTTTTTGGGCAGGAAAAGATGCCAATGCAACCAGGAGCACAGTACAAAAGGTCAGCCTGCAGCATCGGGAGAAATAGAACGAGTGAGCAATAGAGGGGGAGTGAGCGAGCTCAATGGAGCTCTGCCGGGACTTTACAGTTGCCCACCGTCCCAACCTGGGTCCTCTGTGGTCCTATATTACAGCAGGGTCTTTGGAGTGGAGACAAAGCAATGATTGGATACTTTGAGGAGTGCTGTAATAATACAGATTTAGTTGTTCTGTTTTTTCTCTGACTGAGCTAAGTACTGAGCTATACTGTTATGATTGCTGTAATAATACATATTTATTTGTCCTGTTTATTTCTCTAACTGAGCTGAGTAATACTTGGAGTGCAATAGGATTTCTAACTGGGTTAAGTGAAACTATATGAGAGCCGAGAACAAAAAGTATGTTAGCCGAGGGGTGAAAAATGGACAAGGAGGCTTTAAGATTGCTACAGTAATACAGTATCTAACGGATGAGATTTGATACCGAATTTCCCTGGTTGGCAAGGGGTCAGTAGGGGGACTAGTGTGGGGGTGGGGAAAGGAATTTGAGTAAATAGGGGCCTAACAGTTGTAGTAGGGTACAGAACCTGGGAGTAAGAGCCCGTAACATAAGATGGCGGCCAAAATGGGGCAGGTGCCACATGTCAATAGGGCGGGCATCTTTGGAAGGGTGAAGGGGTGTACAGGGTGTGGGTCTGCCATGATCCTGGACTGGGCTCTAAAGATTGAAGTATATCTGGTGGTAGATGACTGACTAGTTTGAGGGAGGAACTGTGGAGGTTAAGGAGGAGTGTAAGTGGCAGGGCAGATGAGTATGGTACGCATCCTGAGGGGAGGAATAGGGGATGGCAAAGGGGGATGGAGGAAGAATAACTAGGGAGTGAAACCGACCCCAGTATCAGAGGCAGTAGCAGAAAAGACAGAAGAAGGGAGGGGGTGCCCGAGGTTAGGGGGCCTCCTGATCGGGGAGGAAGAGACCACGAGGAGTACCAGGGGAGAGAGCAGATGGCTGTGGGTGAGAAGGACCAGGGGTGCCATGAAGGGGAACAAGCAGGAGGGGGGACTAATAGGGGGAACAGATGTAGGACAGGTATTGACTATGAATAGATTCGAACCTCTGCTATGGGACAGAGAGGAGCAGCAGGAACATACTGAATGGGGGAGGACAAGCGGGGCATGAGAGGGATGGCAACAGGTAGGGGAAGAGATAGCGAGGACAAAAGGGTAGAAGGGGGCTAGTAAGGAAGGAGGGGTGGTGACTGGAGGAGAGAAGGCTATGGGAAGGGGAAGGATGGGAGGGGCATCACTATCGGGGTAGAAGGGAATGGGGGCTCTAAATTGACAACAGTGGGGATAGGAGAGGGGTTGGAAATCAGCAGGGGGGAAGGAGGGGAGGTCGACATGGGAAGCCCAGTAGGAAGTAGTCAGGCTGGGAAGGGGTTCAAGGGGGATGGGAGGAATAAGGCAGAGAAAAAGGCTGAGGCGGAAGTAGGGGGTGCAGATACAGCAGTCACAGAGGGAGCAGTTGGTGGGGATAAGGGACAGGGAAGAATGAATACTGGGGTGGTGGAAGGGGCATTAGAAGGGAAAGGGGGTAAGGGGTGGGGGGGTACTCATCCTGGGGGATTCTATGCTGAAATGGGTGAGATGGGGCAGAAAGGGGGAAGGCACAGCCATATTTGTGTTGAAGCTGTCCCCAGGTTGACTGCTGGAGGGGTAGGGCAGGCACTGCTGAAGTGTGCAGCAAGGGGAGGAAGAAACCTCATTTACTGCTGCATGTGTGTACAAATGACTTGGCAGAGGACACTGTGGAAGTAGTGAGGGGGAGGTTTGAGTACTTGGGCAGGCAGTGTGAGGAGGTGGGGAAGTCGGTGGCATTCTTGGAGGTACTGCCGGTACCATGTGCAAGCATGGTGAGGAAGGGTAGGCTTGATGAGTTTGAGTGGCTCAGGGATTGGTGTCACATCAAACATTATGGATAAGTGACTAACTGGGGTAGGGTCTGGGCGGAATAGTGACTTGAATGCTGGGGACAGGGTACACTGAAGCAGGAAGGGGAGGTGAGTATTAAAGGCAGCATTGCTGCCGGGCCACTGGTGCCAGGGGTTGAGGAGCTTGATGCCACACCTTGTGCCACACTGGCGACCCGGGTTCAGACACCAGCCTGGGCCACCAGGGGTTGGCAAGGGAGGGATAGGCTTGAGCATCCGGAGGACTACTCTTCTATCCTGGGCCGGGATCCAGGGACCCACCTCTCTGTAGCGGCCCCTGGTGACATCGCGGGAAAGCATACAGCGGTATAGTAGCGGTGATGGAGTGTGGCAGATGTTGGCATGTTGTGCCTAGGCCATTGCACACCTGCACTCTGCAAAGGGGAGAAAAGTGGAAAATGGGCTACGGTCAGGCAGCATGAGCTTCTGACCCCTCCTGCCCACCCGGAATGGCGCCTCCTCAACCGGATCCTGCTCCAGTGGGTTGACCTGGGAAGCTCCTCACCACCCCACCATGGGGGTAATCTGTGGAGGTGAGCAGCTCGGCCTGATGTCGGAGGCAGGGCTACGGGGTCGGTCGGGATGACCAAGCCGACCATAGCCCAGTGAGAAAATATGTAAAAAAAAAAAGACAAGATTAGAGGGGTATATCTGTACTAAGATGGTTTTAAACAAATGGGTTGGGGGCCAAAAGACTGAGGTTGGTAGAAAGGTCCGGACAGGGGAGTCTGACGAGGTCACTGCCCTAGATATAGGTAAAGGCGGAGGCGTAGTAACCTTGGAAGGGGGCAGGCAGAGTGGTCTGAGTGTAATACAGAAGGCACCACCTCCCGGTAAGAATAAGGAAGAGAAAGGGTGCGGACTACCGGGAGGAGAGACACAGGCCACAGAGGAGAAGAGTGAGGAGAAGGAGGGGTATGGGTGGAAGGGGGTCTGACTAAATGGATAGAGAACTGCTTACAGGGGAGGGTGCAGAAGGTGGTGGTGGTGGGGTAGCTCTCGGCACCCAGAGCAGTGACAAGCGGGGTGCCACAGGACTAAGTGCTTGGCCCAATGCTATTTGGGCTCTTCATCTTCTATATAGCACACGGAGTGGAGAGCAGGGTTAGTCTGTTCGCGCATTATACCAAATCAAAAGCAAATAGTTATAGTAGCAGAGCCCCCCCCCCACTCACACACACATACACACTCCCCGAAAAGCTGCTTAAAAGCCTGCAATTCATTCAAATCAGTTCAATTTTCTTACTTACTTGGGGTTCAATGCCAACAAGTGTAAAATCATGTACCTAGGGCATAGGAACCCCGATGCTGGGTATAGGATGGGGGAGGTACTGATACTCACTAGACATGAAAGGGTCCTTGAGGTTATTATATCAGAGGACCTCAAGATGGCAGTACAGTGTCACAAGGCTATGGGCAGGGCAAATTGGATTCTGGGGTGCATAAGGAGTGGCATCCCCAGTAGGAGGAGGAAGGATGTTGTGCTGCCATTGTATCACTCCCTGGTATACCCCCAGCTGGAGTACTGTGCCCAGTTTTAGAGTCCACACTTCAGAAAGAACATAAGGTGGAGGTTTTCCAGAGGAGGGCAACTAAAATGGTTCAGAATTTTCACAGGAATCCCTACAAAGAAAGGCTGAAGAATCTCAACATGTATACTCTGGAAGAGAGGAGGGCAAGAGGTGACATGATCAAGACCTACAAAGTACCTCAAAGGGGTAAAGAGGGCACAGTTGGGGAGTTTCCTTCAAATGAGGATGAGCACCCAAAGCAAGGGAAATAAAATGAAACTGGGGGAGGGGCATTCAGGATAGATGTGAAGAAATATTTCTTTACTGAAAGGGTGGTAGACGCCTTGAACAGACTGCCAGGAGAAGTGGTGGAAGCTCAAATGGTACTGGGCATGAAACGTGCATGGGATAAATATAGTGGTATATTAGAAAAAGGGGAAGGAGGGGGTCAACAGAGATCTATAGAGCTATGGAAGTGGAGCAGGTTCAAGTTCATTGCAGGAAAAATCCATTAAGCAAGCTCATTCACAAGGAGGCAAAATAAGACATGCAGTAACATATACAGGCAGGAGTTACAAGTAGGTAGAGAACGCTTGGGCAGACTGGGTGGGCTGAGCGGTTCTTTTCTGCTGACAAATTCTGTTTCTATGGCACCATGTGTTAATTCAGGTGCAGTGTTTATTTAAAGTTGGGCCTACCATACACCCAGACATTAGATGCAGCCCACTTACAGTACAATAAACAGAACCCCAGTGCTTCAAGGAGCCTTTACTCTTCATAAGGCTGCTTCATAAGGCTACTTAAAGAGCTGGGGTTCTATTTGCAGTGTCCACACCAGTATGCTGATCTTAAAATCAACACCGCATCTGAATGAGTACTTGATTCATGCTCACTCCGTTTCTTCCCCACTCTGAAACCTGCTTGTCCTCAGTTAGTTTGGGGCTGGTAGAGTCTCGCCTGTGTTGGAAGATGACCAATAAGCGGCATTGAAAGATGTCAGACTTCACAGACTGTGAAGGCATCTGCTCACGGACAGATATAAGGCAATTCTACTGGGGGGTAGGAGGAAGTAAGCTGTTGATTAACTAGAATCTGCAGCTTATCCATCAGGTAGGGAAATGGGCAGACTAGGTGGGCCATGCAGTCCTTATCTGCCGTCAAATTCTATGTTTCTATGTTTCTCACCCACCATCTTGCCAAGAAGAAGGCTGCAGCTGTGGCCACTGATGACTGTTAGGGCGTGGGGATGGAGGGACCAAAGGAGACAGACATGAGGGGATAAAATCATAATAAAAATTGTGAGACCTTCACCAGCTTTCCAAAATGCTTTCCAGTAAAAGAACACTCAATGAAATTTTTCATATGGCAACACAATCTGGTGAGCCCTCAGTCTACCATCTGACACCAGGCATCAACCAGCATAAAATTGCCTAAAGAAGGCAGTGTGGTCATGTGGTTACTGAAATACTGGAGATTACAGATTTATAAGAACAAAAGAACATCACACAGAAGCTGTCACATATGCCTATAGCAGCTGTCTCCTGCTTCTCAGTAGTTATATTTATACCCTTGAGGTACTTGAATGTTTCTATCATATCCCCTCTTTCCCTCCTCTCTTCCAGTGATTACATATTTAGGTCCCTTAATTTCTCCTCATAAGTCTTGTGTTGCAAGCTCTGTACCATCTCATTCACCCTTCTCTTGACCATCTCCAGCTTGTTAATATCCTTACGAAGGTGCGATCTCCAGAACTGCACACAGTACTCCATGTGAAGCCTGACCATGGTTTTATATAATGGCATCACTACCTCCCTCCTTATGCTGGTGATACCCCTGCCTATGCACCTCAGCATGTCACTGGCCCTCCCAGCTGCCTTACCACTTTGACATATTCAGGTAATCTGAAATAAGAACCCCCAGGTCCCTTTCCTTCTTTGACTGTCAGCAACTCCCATCCCCCATCCTGTACCTTTCCCCAGGGTTTCTGTGTCCCAGGTGCATCATTTTGCACTTTTTTGAATTGAACTTCAGTTGCCAGTCCTCAGACCATTTCTCAAGCTTCCCCAGGTCCCTCCTCATTTTCTCCACCCCCTCTGGGGTATCCACTGTGTTACACATCTTGGTGTCATCTGCAAACAGGCAGACCTGACCTTTCCCTTCAGCCCTTCTGCAATGTCACTAATGAAGACATTGAACAGTGCTGGCCCCAGGACCACTCCATGTGGCACCCCACTGGTCACCTCCTCTCCCCAGACTGCACCCCATTTACCACCACTCTCTGCCTCTTGTCTGTTACCCAGTTTCTAACCCAGTTTGCCACCCTTTCCTCCATGCTCAGCCTACTCAGCTAGTTTATCAGCCTCCTATGTGGGACGGTGTCAAAGGCTTTGCTTACATCAAGGTAAGCATTGTCAACTGCCCCACCCTGATTTACTTCCTTTGTCACCCAGTCAAACAGATCAACCAGATTTGTCTGACATGACCTCCCCACTGTGAATCCATGTTGTCTATGGCCCTGGCCTCTGATGGTTTCTAGATGCCCCACTATCCTTTCTTTAACCAATGTCTCCATGATCTTCCCCACTATTGAAGTGAGACTGACCGACCTATAGTTCCCCGCCTCCTCCCTACTGCTGGATTTGTATAGAGGGACCACATGTGCCCTCCTCCAATTCTCTGGTACCACCTCTGTGCTGAATGACTCAGTCAACATGGCTGCCAGAGGTACTGCTATTTCCCTTCACAGTTCTTTTAATCCTTGGGTGTATGCCATCTGGTCCCATCGCTTTGTCCACCTTCAATTTACTCACCTTCTGCAGGATTCTTCTGCCTGTGAATGGACTATTGTTCACCTCTTTACGCCTTTGCAACTGCTGTACTGCTGTGGCCCTTGCCCCTCTCCCTCTTCTGTGAATACTGAACAGAAAGACACAGTGGATGTCTGGGGGGACATGACAGTTCTTAGGCATGGTACTTTCACTTCCAAATACCTAAACAGCACATATAAGCAATCAATATTTGGCATTGACAAATGCTTGTTTATCCATAGGAACAGGTACAGTGAAAGCTCCTCCTAATGTATTTAGTGGTGAAGAAAGGTGAGCAATTGAGAGTACTAGTTCCTGAAGCCCTGTGCTTATGTACATGGACAAGTACAGTGTAGGTTTCTCTACACTGTAATAAATTTAGTGCTAGTGAAATGTAAAGGACAGTCACAACCTGTCCACTCGCAGGACGTCATCTGCAACAGGTTAGCAATTTTCTTAGCCGTTCACACCTGTAAGTGCCCGGCAGTAGTTGCCACAACTCAGAAGTGATTCTCTTACCTGGAGACTTTCTTGGTCTATATCCCACCAGGGCCACTGTTCAAACAGTACAGTACAGTGCTCATTTGGCTAAGGGCAAACAGCCTTTTCCTGTCTCTCACTATTGAGAAAAAACTTCTCTTCTTAGAATATGGTAACTGTAGCCTTCTCCTTTCGGATCACGAATTCATCAATACCAACAGTTTACTATTCCCCCAAAAGAATCAGTCACAAATGCATGAAGTACACAAAAATATTATTTACTACTTCACAATATTTACACAATGTACAGGATATCTCAATTACACTAAGACTATGGGAATAACAGAGCTACTATAGAAGTTAAAAAGAAAGTATTTGCACACAGCAGAAGAAATGCATAGAAAAAAACTTTCTATAGCTTCTTAACTCTTAGAAAAGTAGAAAGACTCTTACCACACAGGAACTTTGTGAGCAATGGCAGATTCCAACCTTAGATGGTGAAAATATGAAGCCCCAACCCAGACTGACTTGCTAGGGTCTGGAAAGACCACAGAAGCTTTCAACTGCCAGCCCCCTACGCCACACCATCAACTTTGTCACTCTTATGTCATGGATTTGTCACTTTCACTTTCTTTGTCTCCTATGGGTACCACCTCACTGGAAAGCTGGCATAAACTGGAATCTTGGGATTTGTGGAATCATAGACCCCTTACATTGTTCTCAGCTATGTGTTCCAGGGGGGAGGAAGCAGGACAGTTTCCAGACATGAAAGACTTTGGTCTCTTTGTAGCTGCCTAGTTAAATGACCAGGAGGCTCTGTCACTACAGGACAAAGGAATTGTAATTACCTCTCAGGGGCAGCTGATTCTGCCTCTGGCATGGCAACAATGTTATTTTCATTTCCCCAGCCTATCTCTATCTTCTCAGCAGACAGGGTTAATAAAAAATAAAACAAGCAAAAACAGTACAACCTTATAGTTAGAGGGATGAACATCACTGGATACTGAAGCCCTGTGTTTATCCACAGAGCAGATAGGGTGCAAGCTTCCCCACACTGAAGTATTTAGTCAGGACTGGGTTTAGACCTAATGGTGCCCCAAGCAGAAATACTTGTGGTGCTCCCTACACTTCTTCCCATCACCCCTATCCTCCCTTCTTCCCCATCCCACATCCAAAAAGTGATAACAATTCTATAAATACAAGGGTGTTGACAGTAATTATGGTTTTTAAATTGACACTTTTAGCTTTTCAAGATGATTCTGCTTATATGTTCTACTTCAGTGTGGCCATTCTGTGCTGAAGCTGTAAGCGGCTGCTTGGTTTACTTGTGACTAAAATCACATCTGTACAGTATTTAGTGGTAGTATAACAACTAGCAATGCATTTTTACTGTGTGTGTTGTGTTTCTTATTTTAATTTTATGTTTGTGTATTAGCTAGACCTCTGTAGGTATTTCAGCTGAGACTGGGCCCTTCTTAGCTGAAAGGTTTCTGTTTTGAGGAAACATCACATAACTGTGTTCTTTTTATAACAAGAGACATTTTGTGAGCCTTAACAAAGACAGTCCAAGCAAGGTGGTGTCCCACAAAGAGGGCAGCCAGGAAAACAAAAGAGGTCTTGTCTGAGATAAAAAAAAATGCAGTTCTGACCTGTTTTTCCAAAGAGGTGGTCCACAGCTCAAAGAAATAGTCAAACCTGTGAAGTGATGTGGTGTGGTGGGCAGATCAGCCAGAGGTAGTTCTGTCTCTGCTTGGCCATGAGACATCAGTTATGATTTGAGACTTCAAATTAACAACATCATGGGTTCGAGTCTGCAATAACGTACTAGTTTGAGTAAGCTTCTATTCTTAGCATGTAGATAGCTGTGGGTTAGATTCTTCTGTGTATCCTCTATCTTTTCAAATGTTTATTTGTATCTCTGTACAACTACTGTATTCCGCATAGTCTTAGTGTGGATTACCCTGTAAAACATGTAAGTATCTTGGAGTATTAAGTATTATTTTTATATACTTCATCCTTTCTGTGACTGAATTATTTCAGGTATAGATAACCGGGGTAGATTGACAAATTTGTGTTCTGTCTTTGAAGAGGCAAGCTACAGTTATTTAAACAAAAGTGCTCTCAGCTATAACAGAAGGGATAGATCATTCACCCTTTGGTAGGAAGCACTGTACTGCATGTGAGCAGAGGCTCTAGTGGGATTAGGACTTAGAGATACCCTGAGTAAGTTTGCAGTCAGGTCAGTGGTGGCAGCATACCAAGGAAACACTTTCAGGCATCTGAGGGGCTGTGAGTACTGAAAATAACTGTCTCAGGCAGAGTTCTGGGAGAGGAAAAGTCTGTGACAGCTAGTAGAAGGTGAGAGACTGCCAACAACTGAGACAGATGCCCTCTTTATTTCATAGGGACATGTGCAGTGTGGAGCAGGTACAGTGCAGGTTTCCACAGACTGTTACATAGTTATTTCTGCTAAAAGGTGAGAAACCCAAAACGTTGTAGTGTGAAGCTCTCTGTTTGTCTGTGGGGACAGATATAATACAAGGGGTGAGGTGCAAGTTTCTCCACAGTGTGACGTATATACTATAGTATTGCTGAAAGGTGAGTGACTGACAGCTCTGGAGACAGAAGCCCTCTGTGGATCCAAAGGGACGGGTACAGTGAAGTACAGTTCCAGTGCAGGGGACTAAAGCCCACTATTTATCCAAAGGGGTAGGTAATGTTTGGACAGGTACAGTGCAGGCTTCCTCACACGGTGATGGATTTAGTGCACCTGGAAGATTAGGGACTGACAGAAATGGACTCTTTATCTCTCAGGGACAGGTACTTGTTCCATTTCTTATATGCTGGGAAATAGAATGTTTACTAGATCTAGCAATACTTGTGCCCATTCTGTTTTGCCTGCTTCAAATTTCAGTCTATGCTTGGATAACTGACTTCATGTATTATTACATGTTCCCGGTCTGCTGCTTCACAAATTGCATCTCCTCATTAACACTTATGCTCTTCCTCTTTATGTGAAGGTCTGCAACACAATGTGACCTCCGACCCAATAAGTGCTGAAATGTTTCAGAATAAAGATCAGGATAAAATAAATCTGTTAAGCTTCCAATTGCATGGAAATATTCATCGCAGAACCCTGGTTATAAGACATTGGGGTGAACTGCATCTCTTACATCTGCAGACCCATTGCAGACATCAGCCGCATGGTGGTGGGGGGATTACAGGATGCCGTCAGACAGGCTCTGGTTACATGGTGGGGTGGAGTGAGGCATGCTACTGACCCATAAATATGGCCAGGTCATAAATAAACATAAACAACAGACCCAGCACTGATCCCTGGACTCCACTCAGTACATCACTCCACTCTGAATGGCAATCTTCCACCACTGTTCTCTGCTTCGTACAACAGACCCAGCACATACTCCAGAGCTACTCCACTCAGTACACCCCTCCACTCTGATGGGTGACCCTCCACCACTGCTCTCTGTCTCCTACAACAGACCCAGTACTCACCCCGGGATACTCCTATCAGTACATCGCTCCACTCTGAATGGTGACTTTCCACCACTGCTCTCTGCTTCCTGTAACAAGCCCAGTATTGACCCCTGGGCTACTCCACTCAGCACACCCCTCCACTCTGAATGTTAACCCCCCACCACTGCTATCTACTTCTTACATCAGACCTAGCACTGACCCTTGGGGGTACTCCACTGAGCACATCCCTCCCCTCTGAATGGTGATCATCCACCATTGCTCTCTGCTTCCTACAAGAGACTCAGCACTGACCCTGGGATACTCCTCTCAGTACAGCCCCCACTCTGAATGGTGATCTTCCACCACTGCTCTCTGTTTCCTATAACAGACCCAGCACTGACTCCTGGGCTACTCCACTCAGTACACCCCTACACTCTGAATGGTGACCTTCCACCACTGCTGTCTGCTTCCAATGACCCAGCACTGACTCTAGGGGTGCTCCAGTCAGCATACCCTTACTTGCTTAATGATGACCATCCAGCACCTCACTCTGCTTCCTTCAATGGACCTAGCAGGGATCCCTGGGTTACTCCACTCAGTACATCCCTTCACTCTGAATGGTGACCCTCCACCACTGTTCTCTGCTTCCCAGAACAGATCCAGCACTGATCCCTGGGGTACTCCACTCAGTACAGCCCCCTCACTCTGAATGGTGACCCTCCACCACTGCTCTCTACCTCCTAGAACAGATCCAGCACTCACCCCTGGGGTACTCTGCTCAGTACAGTCCTACACTCTGAATGGTGACCCTCCACCACTGCTCCCTACCTCCTAGAACAGACCCAGCACTCACCCCTGGGGTACCCTGCTCAGTACTGCCCTACACTCTGAATGGAGACCCTCCACCATGATTTGCTTCCTACCTCTCCCCCAACTCGCTATCTGCATCCTGTGCACTTTGTAGACTTGAAGTTGTGCTACTTTCTCCATGAGTTTTCCTCACAATTCCATGTGGAAATCCTAGTGAAATTCCAGATATAGTAGACCTCCTGCCTGGCCCCTGACCACCTCCTTAATTACCTCCGCAAAGCTGGCAATCCAGTTGATTTGGCAGGATCTATCTTTTGTGAAACCATGCTATGTGCTGGAGAGCACCCCATTTCCATCCATGTACTGAACCATCACATGTTATATGACTGACTGAAATACTTCGCATAGCACTGAGTAAGGCTCACAGGCCTGTAGTTGCCTGGATCTGTCCTTGTCCGATTACACTGGCTGTTCTCCTGTCCTGTAGCCTACCTGTATGGAGTCTTGAGCAACATCAGTGATGGGATCAGTTGGAAACCCTTTTGTACTCTACTATTACCATCTGGTGGATACACAGTTTAGAGCCTTGGACTGCCAGGAATCACACCATGTAGGTACAGTTCTTACCTTCTACAAGACCTCAGGTCTCCTGGCTCCTTACTCCTCTACACTAGGGCTGGGCAGACTGTTCCATGGGAGATCCAGACCCCTGGATCAAATCCGCAATCCATGGACCCGGATAACTACGGACTTTGACACAGAAGTCCAGTTCTGGGTCCGTGGAAATACCATTTCTGACATTTTGTTTACTGCAGCCATGGGGATGCCATTGGCACACTCACTCCACATACACGAGGCCAGCGGCATCCAATCAGGCAACAGACGGTCACATGATGCACTCACGGTATATAACCATGCTGAGTGTGCAATGCAGCCCGGATGAGAGAGGAGAACGGTCGGAAGAGCAGAAGCACCACAGCAGAGACGCAGCCAGAAAATGTTACCAAACAAAACCAAAAAAAACCCCACAAATATAAAAAAATATATGCAGGGAGGGAAGAGAAACTAGAGAGAGTCAGAGAAAGGAGACTTACTGGGGCAAAGGGGGGGGGGGGAGAAACTGATCGTTGGGAAAGGGTGACAGCGGGTCGGGGGGTCGGAACTTAGCAGGACTAAAGAAAGGAGGAATCCAAAGAGACTTGGGAGATAGTGGTGGCTTGGGTGGCTGCCAATGGGGGATGTAAAAGGAAGGCAGTGTAGCAGTGTGACTGTATGTTTGTGAGCAAGGGCAGGCTGGCAAAATCTTTGACTTGTGTCATTGCAGAAGATCCAGAGAAGAGAGGAATAGACTACTGGAGGCCAAAGAGAAATTTTACAGTTGTAGAAAATCCCAAATGAAATTTATTTTCTTTTCTTGGCCTCAGACAGCGTAGCTGTATGTACGTGACAAAGGGCAGGCTGTCAAAGTTTTTGACTTGTGCCATTCCAGATCCAGAGGAGAGAGGGGGAGACTACTGGGAGCTCAAGAGAGATTTTAGAGTTAAAGAAAATCTCAAATGAAAGTTTTTTTTATTTTCTTAGCCTCAGTCAGTTTAGCTGTGTACATGAGATAGGGCAGGCAGGCAAAATCTTTGACTTGTGCCATTCGCCACTCATCCTCCCCACATTCCATTTCTTCTGCACTGTACAACTTCCTCTCAGTAAATTGTACCTTTGACTAAGCCCTTTCTCCCTTCTCTTCCTCCTCTTCTTCTAATTCAACACATTTTCCTATCCCTAGCTGCACCTCCAACCCCTGTGGCTATCCCTTTTCCCTACTACTCTTCCTCCTCTCACTTCCAATACAATACATTTTCCTCTCCAAATATGTACCTACAGTTCTATCCCCTATAGTTCCCTCCTCTTTTAACTCCCGTCCCTACACCTTCACCCTCCCCATACCTCTCGTCGGCTCCCTCTGCTCTTGCTACTTCTCTAGATAATGTGTGTAACTTGGCATTTTCACCAGTAATCTGTTCCCTATGAGTTCATTGCATAATTGTGCTTTTGTTCATATTATGTATTTACTCAGTACTGATTATAAATATATACACTTATTATGTATATAATTTTTCTGTAACTTACACAATGAGTACTATGATATGATTTCAGTGTCTAATTGTGCTATATTTTCAATGTATAAATTACTTTGCCTGTATGTACTCTATCCTTTTACCCTCTCTCCCAGGATGCACCGTGAGATGAGCAGCTTGTTGTTCAGTGTGCCCTTCCTGGTGAAACATTTCAATAAATAAATAAATTCCTGATCCAGAGGAGAGAGGAAGAGACTATTAGGGGTCCAAAAGACATTTTACAGTTACAGAAAATCCCAGTTTTATTTTTCCCTGGCTTCAGTGTGGCTGTGTGTACAGGGCAAGGGCAGCAGGGTGGCAAAATAAATCTATGGACTTGTGTCATCCAATCACAAATCACAATCACGTGTTAACATTCATTCCTGATTTCATGTATTAAAAAAAAATACTGTTCAGACAAACAACATGCAGGTTGATGTGCCTGTGCTGCTGGCTGTGGGTGGCCCAGGGGATAATCTGACGTTTGTGACTTATAGCAGGCTGTTTACAGTACTGCACAAGTATAGTACAAAGTACTGTACGCACAAGCATCATCATCATCATCACCATTCAGTCCCCATCATTCCTCCTTATTATCATTAGTTTCATAGTATATCGCATTACATTACATATAAGCATTAACCAACCCCCAGCGTAGGACTGTGCTACGTGTGGCTATGCACCAGATGTGTCTGCATCTCCAATTCAGATTCTGAGGCACACTTAACAGTTGCTGAATTTGGTCACTTAACAGTAACTATACTGTACTGTAGGAGTCTTGGAAGGAAGTGTTAGTGGACTACAGTGCTGTCAGTGTGCTGTGTACAGTCACAAGTCACAACAGTAAACTTGTCCCTGGCCTGTGGGTGGGAGTCAGAAGGATATCATGTTAGTTAAAGGGATATTTTGCTACAGGTTAGAATACTAATAAACAAGCATTTGTCAATGCCGAATGTTTGCTTACTGGCATTGGCAGTGGTAGTGTAGAAGTTACAGAGCTGCGTAATAGGAATGGCAGTGAAGTATTGAACTGAAGCCAACCCCACCACCACCCTGCAGAGAGTGACAGGCATCGGGTGTGTATTTGGTCACAGGCATAACGGCCACGCTTATTTCACCACACCCCACTCTGCAGAGACTGACAAGTGTGACGTGTTCCTTGGGGTCTTTGGTTTATGCGCACCCCATTTCATTAGGAACACGTGAGATGGGTGCGATAGAGAATGGGGTGAAGTTTGGGGGTCAAGAGTCCAAGGCATACCTCGATGCCTCTCAGTGACTGCAGGGTGTGGAATGGTGTGAGCATCACAGGCAAGAATCCCAAGTCACACCCTGATTCCTGTCATTCTCTATAGGGTTGGGCGATTTAGTTGAAAAGCCTAATACCTCAGGCATTCGTTGGTATTTTAACTCCAAATTTTCAACATGTTTGTTTTGTGACCCCACCTCATGAGCAGGGGAATATCAGTTTGGTAGCCGAAAGCTGCTTATGCACAGTGACTACGGATTTAGCAACACAGGTGCAAAATATTCCGAACAGGCTGTAAAAATGACAGCTGTACTTTCATGGGGAGGTGTAAAATGGCTATGTTGCAAATGTGTAGTAAAAATATTTAAAAATGGTGAAGTCACTAAGCGTACATAGAAACTGTGCAACGATAATCTGCTATATAAGTAGGTTGGGGATATTTTATAGCAGATTGTCAACTCAGGCATTTTGGTGCCTCCATCATGAACAGTGTCACTGTGATTTTCTTTATCTGTGCCGAACAATGATTTCCCACAGCGACCACGCATCTTCGCGCTTGAAAGTGTGAAAAACACACTCGGCCATGTTGTGAAAAATGGCAGCTGTACTGTTCATAAGGAAGTGTTGAAAATGCCACTAGTGAAAATCTGGACTCGAAAATATTACTAAGTCATGAACTAACGAGGATGCGTGGAAACTGCACAATGCTCACTCATAACACAGTCATTTTATGGACTTTGTCACCAAATTTTCAACATAGCCATTTTAAGACCTCTGCTCATGAACAGTGTAACTGTGATTTTCTTAATCTGTCCTAAACATTGCTTTCAGACACCAACAGCACCATTGTGCGCTACATGCGATAACACATTTTGGGTGACATATGAAAATTGCAGCTGGACTGTTCATAAGGAAGTTTAATAAAATGGACATGTTGAAAATCTAGAGTGAAAATATTAATTTGCAAACTTACGAGCATGCATAGGAACTGTGCAACGCACGCCAGAAAAGTCATTTTTAGGCATTTTTTCACCAAATTTTCAACATAGCCATTTTAAGACCTCTGCTCATGAACAGTGTCACTGTGGTTTTGTTAATGTGTCCCATACATTGAGTTTGCATACCGACTGCGCCATTGTGCGCTACATGGGCGGAAACACGCTTTTGGGCAGGATGTGAAAATGACAGCTGTACTGCTCATAAGGAGGTGTGGAAAATGGCAATGTTGGAAATCTGGAGGAAATATTGAAAATTCGCAAACCACGAAAGGCATGGAACTGTGCAACGACACCTTTGTGAAACAGTCATTTTAGAATTCTTGTCACCAAATTTTCAACATTGCCATTTTAAGATCTCTGCTCATGAACAGTGACACTGTGATTTTCTTAATGTGTCCCATACACTGAGTTTGCATAAACATCGCGCCATTGTGCGCCATGCATGGAAACATGTTTTGGGTGAGATGAAAATGACAGCTGTACTACTCATAAGACAGTGTGGTGAAATGGAAATGTTGAAAATCTGGAGTGAAAATATTGAAATTTACATGAACTTACGAGCCTGCGTAGGAACTGCTAGCACTCTCGTTAAACAGCCATTTTTGAATTTTACACTCAATATAGTTGGCCCTTCATGATTGATGTCACCGTCATGGTGGTATTTGTCCCGCGGTGATTTGCAGTCACCGCGCAGTCACCGCGCCAAATCACCCTTGAGCCCGAATAACGCCATGAAAGTGACATCATTCATGAGAAGGGTCCCAAAACCCCATGTTGAAAATTTGGTGCAAAATTCTCAAAATGCCTGAGATATGCACAAAGTTGAACCCTCCTATCTAGCCCATTATACAGCTTACCGGCATTTCCTCAGTTCGCGGTCGGCTTTGAAGAGTGCAGACATGTTCTCGTCCACCGGCCATGACGCCGCGCCGGAGTCCAGAGGTAAGTATGGGGTGAGGGGGTGGGGAGGCTAAAAGCAGTGGGTGGGTGCGGGTTGTGGGAGGGGGTTCGGGAGACGCCGCTGGACTGTTTTGTTTTACAGGTTAAAACAAAAAGACGCTAGGGACCGCTTGCCATGCTGGGGTGGGCTTCAGCGTGGCACCAGGACTTTGGGGATTCAGCTGACGGGGATTGGACACCCGTCGCAAAAAAAATAAAAAACGCTGGATTGCTTGCCACGCCGCTGGGTGGGCCTCAGCGTGGCACAAGGACTTTGGGAGGGGTCAGCTCAGCCGACGGGATTGGGCACCTGCCGGCAACATGATGGATTGCCACGCTGGGGTGGGCTTCCAGCATGGCATCAACTATTGGGGGGAGACAGACGCAGTTCAGCCGACGGGATTGGGCACCCGGTCGGCTATACGCGCGTGCGGGGTGCGCAACCTGCGTGCTGGGGAAGCTGCGGGAGCTTCTTATCGCTGCTCACTCTGCGAAGCTCCCCCTTTCAACTGTATGCCACTGCATTTTGGAGCGTGTCATAGACAGCTCCAAAATGCATTGGCTTACAGGGGCCGCGCCTGCCAGCACAGTGCCTGAATTGGAGGAGGAGGTGACACATCTCCGAAATCTCTGATGAAGGCACTATGTTTCTTGCACATGCGTGCAAGCAAACATAAAAATGGATCAAAGTGTTGATGCGGTGCATTCTGTTTCTCAGGTAGGCAGTGGCACTGCCAAAGACAGTAATCAGCCTCAAAAGAGAAAACAAAATCAAACACCAAAAAGTGATTTTTTCACGTCTATTTTTTCATCTTCCAAGTGAATGCTTGAATCCAGAAAAGGTGAATGTCTCAGATCATCATCAGTCCCAAGTAAAAAAAAATAAGTTATGTAGTTAAAAAAACTAAAGGCGTGGTGGGTACCATCCGCAGAGGCACTCAATGATAATGAACAGTTGCATATTATGCTACTGCCAGTCCCTCGTCCGATGCTTCTGAGGTCGAGCCCAGGTCCATCCTGTAAATGAGCCTTGCACAATGGTGTTCTGCCTGGATAAATAAAGATAATGCTCGATTAATTGATTGAACCCGACGAGGGTAATAATAAACATGAAGAGAATGATCAGGTAGCACAAAGTTCATTGGAGGGCATGGAAATTGCAGATGAGGAAGAGACAGGCAGAAATGTTTTGGTTGTGGAGGGAGGCAGTGGGAATACACCTGAAGAATAACAGGCCCAAGAAAAATCCCGGGGTGGGGAGGGGCCTGAAAAGGTGACTGAGGTGCCATGCCTTTCTGGGAAAAAACTAAAAAATATAATCTTTTGTTTGGTCATACTTCTCCACTAGTGCTTCCAATGAGTTAATAGCAACATGCGCTATTTGTAAACAGCGAATCAGCAGGGGTAAAAAGAAAGGAGCATTGGGAACTTCAGCACTGAAAAGGCACCTAGACAGATGTCATAACATTACTGAGAACTCCAGTTATGAGTCTCGAAGACAAAGTGACAGTGATAGCTCACTGCATTCAGGGGTAACTCCCATAGATGAAAGCAGTGGCAGCTCCCGCAGCACTACTGAAACACCTCCACCACTTCCTACCATTCGAAGAAGTCCTCTGACTGTTACTGAAAGTGACCATGGGCCCGATTCCTAGTCGGGTTACACATGTCGCAAGGTGACTTGCACCACACCCAATGGCGCAAGTCGCACCTTGTGACATGCGTTACACCGATCATGATTCCAGGAGGGGGTCTGTGCCATGGCATGGGCAGTCTATGCCCAAGGGGACATCCATCAGCCACAGCCCCTATGGCATGGTGGAAGGGGGCGTTTACGGCAGCAACTGTGCCCTATTCTGAGAGGGTGGCTGCCATCACCCAGTTACATTATTCCAAGACACACTGTGGCACTGTGGGGATAGACCAGCTGTTAGCTGGTCTAAGGGGCATCCAGCCAGCCAAATGGCAGTTGCCCCCCCTCAGTGCCTCAACCAACATACAGTTGTGCCCCACAGACCCCCCCAACACTGAGAAGCCCTCCCACAATACCAGGGTGCCACCCACTGGCACCTGGGTCCATTTTTCGTGGTGCTCCCTTGTGTTTGTGCCACACTGCTGACACCCCCTCATGACCCACAGGGGTGTGCAGGCTTGTTTCAGGGCTGGGGGGGCTCAGTGTGGCTGTTCCCTGCAGTCAGCAGCTTGTGGCACCCAGATCCACTATGCCATTCCCATGGCGCAATCCTGTGGCTGCCGCAAGTCACAGGGCATAAGTGCCGGGGACCCTGCCTGTTCTGGAATAGGGCAAAGGGTCCCCAGTGTAGCGGTGAATGTCGCAACTCACATATGCCTGCGAGTTGCAACATTCATCTTTGAATCAGGCCCCATGTGTTCAAAAGCCCTCCTCCTTCAAGGAGACAGCTAACCATCTCAGAAACATACGAGCGTAAAGCCAAATGTGCCTTGACTCACCCTGCTGCTGTTATAATAACCAGAAACATTTCAGAAGGGATAGCTGTTGATTTGCTACCATATAATGTGGTTGAACATATAGAATTCAGGTGGCTGCTTGAGTACCTTGAACCTCGATATAGTATACCATCGCAGAAATACTTGTCGACAACAGGGATTCCAGATCTTTATGATGTCATATGTAAAAAATTAAGACTTGTCTTGTGCAATGCTGTTGGGAGGCTGGTGCATCTCACAACAGATATCTGGACAAGCTGTCAGCCCTAACCCTTCATGTTTATCACAGTACATTAGTAATATTTTGATAATTTATGTGGGACTGGGGACAGTGAAGCATCGCAGTTTGCTGTTCTAAGAATGTTTTATTTTCCATCTGAACATACCTCATACAACATCAATGAAGAGCTCCAAAACCAATACAGCAATGACTCACTTCACAGGGACTGTCATTTGGCTTTATAGCTACGGATAATGGGTACAACATAAGGAAGGCCTTGCAGGAGGGGGGGCTTTATTCACATCCACTGCTTTGTGCATTGCTTAAATTTAATAGTTCTCAGTTTACTCAATAATGACAGGAAGATTAAGGCATTTGTTAGCACTGCTAAAAGAATATGCACTCATTTCAGTCACTCAAGCAAAGCCTCTCGCTTGTTTGAAAAAATACAGCAGGAGCACAGTTTACCTTTGCACAGACTGATTCAAGACATTTCTGCTCGATGGAATTGAACCTTTTATATGTTTCAAAGGCTGCTGGGACAAAAGAAAGCTGTCAGACAGTACACCTTAGAAACTAAAATTGGTGATGCAGACGTTTATATTACTCCACCACAGTGGGTCATGCTGGAGTTTCTAATTTTCCTGTTCCAACCATTTGAGGAAATAACCAGGTAGAATTGTATAAACACATCACCTCTCAGCCAGGTGCTACCCCTAGAAAAATTTTAAAATTCAGATAAAATTTGATTAGGGAAAAGTTAGAGAAGTAAGACAGTTCCATGATCACACAGGCAGCCAGTGATGCTGCTGACACATGCAGGTTGTCCCCAGAATACAACAAGATCTAATGAGACATATGATCAAAAAAGTTGAAGAAAATGATAAACTAAGTAAAATGCTTAATTCTGAGTACTACATTAAAGCAACAATCTTGGACCTATGATACAAATTGAAGCAACTATTGAGTGATGATGATGATGATGACACTTGTTTCGAGATAAATAAACAAGAAATAATTGATGAGGTGCGTGCTGTCATGGAACAGAGAACAAAAGCAGCACCAAAATGGTGCAGGGTCTACAGGAGAAGACATATGAAGAGAGACTAAAGCAGCTTAATATGTATACCCTCGAGGAAAGGAGGGGGGGGGGGCATAATAGAAACTTTTAAGTACCTCAGTGGAATCAACAAAGTCCAAGAGGGTAGCATCTTTCAGAAAAAGAGATGTGCAAGAACAAGGAGACACAATTTGCAGATAGAGGGGGGACAGCTCAGAGGTAATGTTAGAAAGTATTTTTTCATTGAGAGGGTTGTGGATGCATGGAACAGCCTTCCTGAGGAGGCTGTGGAGTCAAGAACAGTGGGAGAATTCAAGAATGTATGGGACAGACATAAAGCAATTCTAGTGGTGGTTAGGAGGAAGTAGGCTGTTGATTAACTAGGATCTGCAGCTTATCCAGTAGGTAGGGAAATGGGTAGACTAGGTGGGCCAAGTGGTCCTTATTTGCTGTCAAATTCTATGTTCTATGTTTCTAGTTAGAATCTTCTTAACAACACAGCACAGCATCAGGTGGCCTATCCTCTACTGTTGCATTTTTTCCTTCCTCCTCCTCAGCCACTGCAGCTGAATCTTCTTCTTCTTCACTACCAGCCAAGCATAGCACAGTCCCACTGTCACTTGGTTCAGCTTCATGTCTCTGGAGTCACTTAAAAGATGTAATTGTATCATCTTCTTCATCTGCCTCTTGTAACGCAGCCACAGCACAAACCATTGTTCGATGGCCTATGCAGGTAGTCTATGGTTATGCTTGTGCAACTGTGTTAGTTTGGTTTTGGCCATTTGCACTCTCTATTCCAGAGGAATTACCACCCTGTAGGGGTACTAAAGGCAAGGAACCCTCAAAGAGGGTCCCACCCCTAGAGGTGCCACGGGATGAGTCCCGTGGCTAAAGGTACCTTAGAAGGATCCCAAGGAGAGAGGTGCTGCCACTGGAGGAAGAGGAGAGGATGGTGGGGCAAAGAAAAAGTATTTCATAAGGAGGCCGAGAGGAACTGCTTATATAGCTCAGGAAGTGGGAGTGGCTGGCTGCATGTCCATTGAACTAGAGGCCAAGCCTTCCAATTCAATGGCCTATGCAGCCAGTACAGTGTTGTGCTTATGCAACTGTGTTAGTTTGGTTTTGGCTGTTCACACACTCTGTTCCAGAGGAATTACCACCCTGTAGGGGTACCAAAGGCAAGGAACCCTCGAAGAGGATTCCACCCCTAGAGGTGCCATGGGATGATTCATGTGGCTAAAGGAACCTTAGGAAGGATCCCCAAAAAGAAATGTAGTACAAAGCATTTAAGCAAGCAGGAGCTGCGATGTACTAGTAGAATAAAGCATCAGGCAGCTTGATAATATAATGAGATGCTCAGGTTTGCATGGCATGATTCGATGTTTGTGTTGAGAATGAGGGGACCTTCTAAGGAGAGAGGGAGGGAATGGCAGGGACACCCATTCACCTCCATCCAACAGCGGAACCTACCTAAAGAAACTTGGGAACACTACTAAGCTAACTAACAGTTATGACCTGAGGCATGGAGGAGAGAAGAAAACCCCTATGAGGAGGAAATCTCTGGGGATCCAAGGCCTAGGTTGCCATCCCTCCAGGCTTGAGATATTTTATTTAGTGACAGCTCTGCTGCTGTAATTTGGAAACCCAATTAAAGGGAGGTGGAAAACATTCCAATTTGGAGGAAAGCTCTCACTCAGTCCCTCTAGTGGAAATGCTGTGGAAGCTTGCGAGAGTGCTCTGCAACATCGGGGGCAACCAAGGCGGGAGGAAGAGAGCAATGACTGCTGAGGCATTCACCTGGCCTACTCACCCTAAACGCAAACCAGGTGGACCAGAGGCAGTCGTAGGGAGAATGTGGTGAAGGTGCCTTGCTAGGGAAACCACTAAAGCTAATGGATAACTGTTATAGTGGAACCACTAGAACCAAAGGAGATCTGAGTAACCACCCTTCACAGCGAGCATTCAATGCTACACCAGGAGCTGCTGTTGCGTAAGTGAACAACTAAAGCCAAGCCCGGAGCGAGGACATTCCCAGCTATGGGCCAGGTGAGAAGGACCCAGCCTCAAGTCGGTCACGCTCAAGAAACAGACTTAGAATGTAGAGTGAGACCATCGCCTACAGGGAATCCTGTGCCGGAATGGAATGGCTGGCATGCCCCAGAAACTGATAAGGAGCTGAAAAACTGGCGAGCAGCTGAATGAGCACTGGTGTGCTGAGACCTCATGAGCATTAAGTGCTGAGACCTTGCAAAGGTTGGATGCAGTAGTGAGCATAGCAGACATCCCAGAGGCTGATGCTGAGAGGATGGCGGTAGGTATGAAGCAATGATTGCATAAGCAAGATGGACCTGCACGGAGGTCAGTAAGTAGTAGTAATAATCGGACTTGCACATAGGTCTGCAAAACATAGTAGCAAAGAAGCAGCACTGTGAATAGTGGGACAAGCCAGCCAGGCATTCAAAAAACCAATAAAAGTGACAAATACAGTTCCAAAGGCAAAATACCTGCGCTCATGCTTGAGAGGAGTTCACTACTAAGGAATGTCCTCAAAACTCCAATATATCTCCGAATTGTAGTGCTCAAAAACCACAGCAAAACGACAATTCAATACAACCAGTTGTTGTCTTTATTACACTAATGTGAGATCTAGCCTGGTTGAGTGTTCAAGGGGATAATTATAATTATCCCCCCTTGAAGGCACTCAGCCGAGGCGCTAGGAGTTCTCACATTTGGTGTAATAAAAGTGACAAATACTCTGAGGATTTTGTAGTGGTGAAGACAGGATTTAGAACAGAAATAATTAGCCACACAGGGCCATGACTCCTCAAACACCTCCAAGTCCCCACTGTAGGAAAAACAAGAAAGTGATTGGGAGGGCCGAGACCCACATATAGGTATTGAAACTAATTTACAGCATCAGCAGTAGCTTTAGCTGACCTCAGAGTATAATGGTGTACAAACATATGTAACCCCCCTGCAAATGGGGGTTCGCAAAAGACTTCCAGGAGCTTGCTTGAATGCTCCAAGCCTGAATGGTGTTTGGCGTTTAAGCCACTTATCAGTGAGTGTTTTTAGAGCCTCTGGTACTGTCTCTTAAGAGCTGTCTGCTTGCAGACATAATTAGTTTGTATGGGGGACTGTGTGTTTTTGATTGAGTACCACCTGCTGCTGCCAATTCACTCCATTTTTGCAGTCACTAGGAGTGCAAAGGAACCTATCTGAAAGATGTAACTGTTTGCCAGAAACCATTTAGAGTGATAATGAAATTACAGTTTGTCTAACCTGCTTTTTGCAGTCAGAACAGTGTCTGCCTAGTTCCCCATTCTGGTTTTGAACTGCTGAACTGGACTAATCAGTGGGGGTAAGCTAGCTCTAAAATGGTGCCTTGGACGAATCAGAACTTGACTCATAATCTGAGCCAGCCACAAGAGGATTGTATGGGCAGTGACTCTGGGAGATGTAGTTTAGACTTCAGTGCCTTTTGGACCAACAGCAGCAGTCTATTGTGAGTGACAGCCAATCCAGTCAAGAACTGGGAGGAACTCAAAGGAAGTGCCGGTTTTGTCAGTTGGAGTTTCAGTTGAGCTTTGAGTGAAGAAGGAAGGAGCCCTGTGCTTTTCAGTGTGCAGTTTTAGTCAAAAACGGTGTAAGGCCCAGAGTTCCGGTCTGCAGCTTGTGTAACTGCTTGTTAGGACTGAATCGCCCTGTGAAAAGAATCAAAGGATCTCTGAAGAGTAGAAACCAGGCTCACCCTGTAGAAGACTGGAAAAATTGTTGAATTGCACTCGGTCTGTCAGGAACTGAATCTGCTGTGTTCTCCCGGTATTGTGCAGTAATCGCGATCGGATAGAGAAGCAGCCTACCTGGTATAGTACTTTCTTTTTACCATATAAATGTGTGAAGAGTTTCGTGGAGCTCAAGAGTAGCCCTGCTGACGCTGAAGGACCCTATCTTGTTTGGAGGTCGTGAGTACAATTCAGGGTCGCCTCCTGTTGAATTGCCACATTAAATCCAAATGGAATTACTGTACTGCTGACTGTTTAATTTTCCTTTTCTCTGTGTGAAAGGGCCCCTACCAGCTGCCACGGTTTGGACTAGCCACTAGGGCTTGGGTACCTAGGGACAGTAACTGATAGGGATAGGCCTGTGCACAGAGCCATAGGTAGATTATTAGAGTGATAAGCTAATTAACCTGATTTCCTGTCCTTGTTATATCCCCTAAATAAATCAGAGCTGCTTGTTTCAGCAAAGTTATACTGCCTGAGGTATTTGTCTATGTTAAAGTACTGTACTGTGATTGTTGCACTGTATCTCATTTCATAGGAGGTCCCAGTGCCGGAACCAGTCCTGGGGGTAAGTGTATACTGTGAAGGTAATTCTGATATATTGTGTGGGCCACTAGTGGGAAGAAAGGGGTTGCAGTGTCCCAGAGGGCTGTGACCAAGTTAGTTTAACTATTGCAAACCCTGACCTCTGGGTGGAGGCACCCGCCATTGGATCCAGGCCCCTCAACCTGTTAGTGGCAAATCAGGCAGGGGTAGTAGCCCCTGGGATAGCGCCATCTAGGGGTTACATCTTGGAGGCTCACCGCTGGGATTGTGTGTCCTCTAGTGGCCATATTTACGAACCACTGTTAAGAAAAATGGGTACCCGACAGAAGTGGCTGTGCACCGCTGGTGGAGTGGTGTACTGGGGAGGAGATCGACTCCCAAAATGCTATGCTTATCCTGGACATCCCCTGGGTATCAATACGACACTGTGCAGGGAGCTTTCCAAGGTGGAAGGTTTACAAAACCCTGTGGTGGTGGGTCGGCATGCTAATCTGCTCACCCACACTTTCCTGGCCCTAGTAGAGTTTAAGGATCCCATAGATAGCTCCAAAGTGCCACAGACCATTACCCCAGAGGGAGCCCTCACTGCTTGGAGAGTGATAACTAAGGACAGAAGACCCGGGGGAATCAGCCCCACCACTATCTGAAACTTTTGAGGAGAAATTTGCAAATGGTTGCTGGGAGAGGGAAAACTGTGGAGGACTTGAAGAAACTATTCTTGCCACCTGGGGTGTTCCTCCCCAACACCCTCTCCTGCTCCAGTGCCCGTAATGGTGGCTGAACCAATGCAGACTCCTATTTCTGCACCTGCCATTAGTCACGACTCTCACCGAAGGTTGAGGATCTTCTCTGGCACCTCCCACCCCCAAGGGAGGATGACTGGGAGACCTGGATAGACTATGTTGCCCCAAGTGCTAGAATGGCAAGGCCCGAAGGCGAAAAGCTAAAGAGGGTTAGTGAGAGCCTCCGAGGTCCTGCCCTGGCTACCATCCGTGCTAAACGGGCCAGTAACCCTGAAGCGACTGCACAGGCCTATCTTGAGGCCTTGGAGAATGTATGGAGCCCAGATTCTGATGAGGACCTATGGTGGAGAGTAAGAAATGCACAACAGTACCAAGGGAGTTGTTGTCTGTGTATGTCTCTCGGCTGGAAAAATTGTTGCAAGAATGCCTCAGAAAGGGTAGTTTGCCAGCGATTGAACTGGACCGAACCAGACTGGACAGAATCCTAAGTCTGCCCCTTCTCAGAACTGCTGTTGCTTCAGTTACGCCTTGGCAAATCGACTGAATCCCCACCCTCCTATGATGAGTTAATGAGAGAAATTCGAGGAGTTGAGAAAAGGCGACTCGGAGGGATGTGCACCAACAGCTGTGGCTACGACCGAGTGACTGAGGGTGACCCATCAAGTGAAGTTCAGGGCAGAGGTTGACAGTCAATGAGTGCTCTGACAAGGAAAGATATGCCACAATTGGGCTAACTGTTGAGAGAGATCCGAATTCAAAACAGTCCCTTTATGAAGGCCACGCTGCAAGTACGGGCCCTGACCTATATCCGACTGCATCTGCATGGGGTGGGGGTACCCACCCATGTATCTCCTGCTGATAACAGCTCGAACCGATTCCTTGACCATGGAAGTGGAGAAACTGACGAGATGTCTCCAAATGCTTATCACGCCAGACAGAGATGGCACCCAGGTTTCCAGTTAGTATACCCCCGCCCTGGCTCCCAGTGTGGCGCCTCGCCAGCTCAAACTCCAGAAAGTATGTTTTGCTATAATTGTGGGAAAGATGGGCACATGAAAAGGAATGCCAGTCCCCAAAAGACACTGACAAAGTTGCATATAGGCTACAAGGAGAGCTTCGGAGAAGAAATCAGTGGTTAAGAGGTGCACGACATGATCCCAGTGAGGGCACCAAAATGCTAATTCACATCCTTTTGTGGCAAGGTCAGTTGCCCAGACCCCCACTACCGCCTCCAGAGTGGTCCAGAATAGTGGGTCCTCCATGGAGACCACTGTAAAGGTGAATGGAGTGTCTACAAGAGCTGTATTAGACAGTGGCCCCAAGTGACAATTATGTTCCAGGATTGGTATAAGAAGCATTTGTCAGACGCACTTACAACCATTAGAAGGACTGCATGTATGGGGGTTAAGGAGAAGGCCTACCCTATTCCGGTATATCCAAATTTGGCTGTCTTTCCCCACCTCCGTGGCTGGAGTGGCTGAACAAGTAGAGACCCTAGCCTTAGTGTGTCCCCCACTGGACTGTATGATGGTGTCCCTTTGTTGATCGGAACAAATGCTCATATGTTCGAAGGCTGGCACAGTTGTGTTATGAAAAACAGGGTCAAAGACTAGTAGAGCTTTAAGAGTTCCGGCTTAATTAAGAAGGCCTATGAGGCACAGAGAGATGCTGAAAAACAGAACCAGAGGAACCGGTCGGAATTGTATGGAAGAAGGATCCTGAGTCTCTGATCCTGGCGCCAAATGCCCAGTGTACCTTACAGGAGAGGTCCGTATCAGAAAGGATGTTAAGAATAAAATATTAATGTTGGATGCACCAGGCGATGGAAAATTGCCAGAGGACTGCTTGTCAAGCCTAGTATTTTGCCCGCTAGAGCCCATGCTTATGCCAGAAGGGTAATGGTCCAAGTTCATAATGTGTCTGAAAGAGACATTCGAGTAAACAGAGGTTGCATCCTGGCTAATGTGCATTGTGCAGACACTGCAGTGCTACCCAGCAGCAAGAGTTCAGGAAGAATGACAGAGTAACGCCTGACTTGTTTGATTTCGCGACTCCCGCTGCCAGATGAATGGAAAGGAGGATCAGTGGAAGCTTGCCCAGAGAGACCAGGTGTTTTCTTTAAAGGAATGGGATGTAGGATGCGTGCAAGGAGCTGAGCACAATATCCGCTGCATGACGAAGACCATTTCGTGAGAGGTCTCGACGCCTGGCACCTGCTGACATAGATGATGTGAGACGGCATCTGCAAGAGATGTTAGCTGCTGGTGTAATACAAGAATCCAGAAGCCCTTATGCGCACTCCATTGTGGTAGTGAGGAAAAGAATGGAACAGTAAGGATGTGTGTGGATTATCGCACCTTAAACCGGGCGGACTATCCCTGATCAGGACACAATGCCCCGCATTCAGGATGCTTTGACTGCCTAAACGGGATCAAGTGGTCTCTGTGCTGGATCTCCGCAGTGGGTACTACCAGATCCCGATGGCCCCAGAGGACCTTGAGAAGACAGCCTTTATCTGTCCGCTTCTTTATGAATTCATGAGGATGCCCTAAGGATTTCAGGTGCCCCAGCCACTTTTCAACGACTGATGAAGCGCGCAGTGGGGACATGAACTTACTAGAGTGCCTGGTATACCTAGATGATGTTATTGTGTTTGGCAGCTCACTGGAGGAACATGAGAGCAGATTATTTAAGGTATTGGACCGACTGAGGACTTTGGCCTTAAACTGTCCATTGATAAGTGTCAATCTTTTCAAACATCAGTAAAGTATGTGGGACACATAGTATCCACCGAGGAATAGAGACCGACCCAAGTAAAGTTGAGGCTTGACCACCTGGCCACAGCCCAAAAATCTAAAAGAACTGCAAAGATTCCTGGGATTCTGTGGTTATTATCGCGCTCATCAAGGACTATTCAAGAGTGATCCGCCTTTACTTAACCTTACTCAAGGGTATCCCCAACCCACAAAAATACCAAAAGTCACGGCCCTCAAGACTGAAAGAGTGTATTTTCATCCGAGTGAGTATTTGGGCCCGCTGGACTCCTGATTGTGAGACTGCTTTTCATGAGATCAATATCAACCTACCCATGCTCCAGTGCTGGCCTATGCCGATCCAAGAAAACCTTACGTCCTGCACACTGATGCTAGCTTGCAAGGTTGGGGGCTGTGTTGTACCAAGAGCACGAGAATGGCCTGAGACCAGTGGCCTTTAGAAGCACTGACCCCATCCGAAAAGAACTATGCTGTACATAAGTTAGAGTTCCTAGCTTTGAAGTGGGCTATTGTTGACCAATTCCATAGAGTACTTGTATGGGGCTAAAATACTAGTAAAAACTGACAATAATCCTTTGACCTATGTGCAGACCTCAGCTAAGTTGGATGCCACTGGCCATAGGTGGCTTTCTGCATTATCTACATATGACTATGCCCTCGAATACCGAGCAGGTCTGAACCACATAGATGCTGATGCTCTCCCGAGGCCTGTTTTCAGAATGATTGGGTCCGATTGGCAGAACCTGACATTCGGGCACTCTGCCGGAAGTTTGACAGGGAGGAACAATGTCCACGGATGCAGTGGACTGCATGGTGGATTGCTTGGGACCTCTGAGAATTGCATACCTGCTGCTTATTGCCACTTTTCTGCAATAGACATTGGTGCACTGCCTCAGCTGGACAATGACAGTATTCAGCGGGCTCAATCCCGCGATCCCATGATCAAAGCAGCTTTAGAAGCCTCTATGCAGGAAAAGATGTGACTTCAAATTACGCCCACTGATTTGAGAACTGCACTGTTATACAAAGAAGGTCCTAAGTTGAACTGATCAATAAACTGTTATACAGAGAAACAGTAGACAGAGGGGACAAGTAGACAAACAACAACTAGTGCTGCCCACTGCCTTTCGAGACTCAGTACTGAGGTCCTTGCACAACCACATGGGGCACCTTGGTATAGACAGAACACTTGACTTGGTGAGATCCAGATTCTATTGGCCTAAGATGGGGGCTGATGTGGAGCAACACATTCGAACTTGTAGTCGCTGCTTACAGAGGAAAGCTTGCCCCAGAGGGCTGCCCCCTTGTTAACATCACCACCAGTGCACCCATGGAGCTGGTCTGTATTGATTTTCTGAGTTTGGAGTCAGATCAAAGAAATATCAGTAATGTGCTGGTGGTCACTGACCATTTCACGAGATATGCCCAAGCTTTCCCACCAAAGACCAGAAAGCATCCACTGTGGCCAAAGTACTTGTAGAAAACTTTTTGTTCACTATGGAGCTCCACAAAGAATCCATTCTGATCAAGGGAGAGACTTTGAGAGTCGTCTGATTAAAGAGATGCTTTCTCTGTGGGGAGTGCAAAGTCCAGAACCACTCCTTACCACCCCAGGGGACCACAGCCTGAAGCTTTCAACAGACTTGCTAGATATGCTAGGCACCTTGCACCCAAAGGACAAGCCTAGATGGAACCAACAAATTAGCACCCTGGTACATGCTTATAACTGCACCAAAAGTGATGCCATTGGATTCTCCCCTACCGCCTGATGTTTGGAAGAGAAGCTCGACTACCAGTAGATGTGTGTTTGGGGTCTCCCTGATGGGGTTCAAGCTGACAACTATTTACAGTATGTGCAAAGTTAAAGGCCCAGCTAACTCATGCATACCAACTGGCTCAAACCATGGCTGCCAAAAGAAATCTGGCCAACAAAGAAAGGTATGATAAAAAGGTGAAAGCACAGGAACCCGAGGAGATCGGGTATGCTAAGAAATCTGGGACTGCATGGCAAGCACAAGATTGCTGACAGATGGCACCATCTCCCTCACATTGTAGTGGGCAAACTAGATGATCTGCCAGTGTACAAAGTAAGGCCTGAGAATAATTCAAAAGATGTAAAACAATACATAGAAATCATTTACTGCCCATTGGACAAATCTTAATTGAGTCTGAGCCCCTAGAAGATGCCCTCTGGACCAGTGACTAGAGCTGCTACTAAGAAAAGATCAAGAAAGTCTGCACCTACAGAAGCAAAGTTAAAGTGTTCCTCCACAAGTTCCAGTTGAGCATGACTGTCAGTCCACATCGGAAGAAAGTGAGAGTGACTTTGAATACTATCCTTCTTACGAACTGAGTCAATTGTTTCGGGGCAATCCCCTAGTCAATACTGGAGGTGAAGCTGGGCCTTCTGGACTGTCCAAGCCCCCAGCTTCGTCCCTGGAGCCAATGCTCCCAGAAAGTGTAGTGCAAAGCATCAGATCAGATGAAATGGAATCATTGTGCATGGTTGAACTGTTTGAGCTTTCAGGGGAGGAAAATGATGGATTGGGTCAGACTGGTGATACACCAGAACAAAAAGAGTATTTTGAGTGCCCTGACAGTCCACTGCCAGTGTCCAAAGCTCTCCTGCAAGCCAAATGTTGTGGACTCAGAAACTGTAACTCCTGGAGCTGAAAGTGCCCCAAGTTCTAGCCCTCTACCCCCATGGAGACTCCCTGACAAGTGAGGACAATGCTGAAAATGAGGCTCAGAGTGCAGAGACTGTAACAGTTCCCCTAGAAAGACTGGTCGAGCTGTAAAGCCTGTGGTGCACCTCAGTTATGATTTTCTTGGGAGGCCTGTGGACTTGCCTCCTCAATGTTGTCCATAAAAGGAGTGTATGTGTCCCGAGCTCATTGCCCAAACTGAGCGTCAGTGCTAACTCAAGTTACTTGTGTTGCCCTTCTATGTGGTGCCCTTGCCCTGTCCAGCCCCAAGGTAACTGATAGGAAGGGCCCTCTCTTCAGGTTTCATGTACAAGAGGTAATAACTTGAGTTATGGTACAATGTGTATGTAATACAGTGTAAAGAGTGACGTACTGCAATGTTTCAGAAATGTGTTCTTGGTAAAATGATATATTGACTGATGATTACACGTGTGAGCCTAATGCAAATGTATATGGTTGCAGTTAAAACTTATGGGGGTACTTGCTTGACGCGGACGTCAAGCTTTCCCAGGCCAGGAAGGGTGTAACCCCCTGCAAATGGGGGTTCCCAAAAGACTTCCAGGAGCTTGCTTGAATGCTCCAAGCCTGAATGGTGTTTGATGTTAAGCCACTTATCAGTGAGTGTTTTAGAGCCTCTGGTACTGTCTCTTTAAAAGCTGTCTGCTTGCAGACATAATTAGTTTGTATGGGGACTGTGTGTTTCTTTGATTGAGTACCACTCAAGCTGCTGCCAATTCACTCCATTTTGCAGTCACTAGGAGTGCAAAGGAACCTATCTGAAAGATGTAACTGTTTGCCAGAAACCATTTAGAGTGATAATGAAATTACAGTTTGTCTAACCTGCTTTCTTTTGCAGTCAGAACAGTGTCTGCCTAGTTCCCCATTCTGGTTTTGAACTGCTGAACTGGACCAATCAGTGTGGGTAAGCTAGCTCTAAAATGGTGCCTTGGACAATCAGAACTTGACTCATAATCTGAGCCAGCCACAAGAGGATTGTATGGGCAGTGACTCTGGGAGATGTAGTTTAGACTTCAGTGCCTTTTGGACCAACAGCAGCAGTCTATTGTGAGTGACAGCCAATCCAGTCAAGAACTGGGAGGAACTCAAAGGAAGTGCGCGGTTTTGTCGGTTGAAGTTTCAGTTGAGCTTTGGCAGTGAAGAAGGAAGGAGCCCTGTGCTTTTTCAATGTGCAGTTTTAGTCAAAAAACGTGTGTAAGGCCCAGAGTTCCGGTCTGCAGCTTGTGTAACTGCTTGTTAGGACTGAATCCGTCCTGTGAAAAGAATCAAAGGATCTCTGAAGAGTAGAAACCAGGCTCACCCTGTAGAAGACTGGAAAAATTGTTGAATTGCACTCGGTCTGTCAGGAACTGAATCTGCTGTGTGTTCTCCCGGTATTGTGCAGTAATCGCGATCGGGATAGAGAAGCAGCCTACCTGGTATAGTACTTCTTTTTACCATATAAATGTGTGAAGAGTTTCAGTGGAGCTCAAGAGTAGCCCTGCTGACGTTGAAGGACCCTATCTTGTTTGGAGGTCGTGAGTACTAATTCAGGGTCGCTCCCTGTTGAATTGCCACATTAAATCCAAATGGAATTACTGTACTGCTGACTGTTTAATTTTCTCTTTTCTGTGTGAAAGGGCCCTACCAGCTGCCACGGTTGGACTAGCCACTAGGGCTTGGGTACCCAGGGACAGTAACTGATAGGGATAGGCCTGTGCACAAAGCCATAGGTAGATTATTAGAGTGATAAGCTAATTAACCTGATTTCCCCTGTCCTTGTTATATCCCCTAAATAAATCAGAGCTGCTTGTTTCAGCAAAGTTATACTGCCTGAGGTATTTGTCTATGTTAAAGTACTGTACTGTGATTGTTGCACTGTATCTCATTTCACAGGAGGTCCCAGTGCGGAACCAGTCCTGGGGTAAGTGTATACTGTGAAGGTAATTCTGATATATTGTGTGGGCCACTAGTGGGAAGAAAGGGGGGTTGCAGTGTCCCAGAGGGCTGTGACCAAGTTAGTTTAACTATTGCAAACCCTGACCTCTGGGTGGAGGCACCCGCCATTGGATCCAGGCCCCTCAACCTGTTAGTGGCAAATCAGGCAGGGGTAGTAGCCTCTGGGATAGCACCATCTAGGGGTTACACATAGAAGCAGCATCTATATTGAGTACACTGAGTTGTAAACTTCAAGAAGCATACAAAGGAAGGAGACTCCATGCTCTGAAGCAGCTATCACATGGCAGTGCAATGAAACTGCAACAATGAGGAAGGAGAATGAGTTGAGAGAGCATGAATGAGCTGCTTAGCTAGGGTTCAGAGTGAGCCAGAATCAGGTGAAAACAATTAAATACAACATGGAGTGCAGCTATGGCTGAGCAGAAACACATATAACATGGTTGCAGTTACATTGCAAGTAATTTGAGTTGTGAGTAACAGAGGAAGTAATATGAACACTGGAGTAGCAATTTTGGTAGGAGCTTAGAACAAAAGCCCCAAAAGACAAAACCAAAACACACAAACACGGAAAACAGGGAACAAAGGCCCAAAAGAAAAACGACACACAAAAAACACAGAAAGCAAGGGCAGAAAGAAGCACATAGTCAGAGTCAAAATACAAACCAGAAGTAGGAAAACAAACACCAAAGTCCAGCAGAGACAAACAGCAAGGCGGGGGGAGGGTGGGTAGGCCCCAGCCAGTCCAGAGGACAGACCAACAGATCCTCTGGCCAGCAAAGAAAAAGTGCTTCAGAAGTAGGCTGAGAGGAACTGCTTATATAGCGCAGGAAGTGGGAGTGGCTTTTTGCTTGTCCATTGACTACAGGCCAAGCCTTCCAGTTGAGATGCACCTGGCAGAGCCCAATATCAGCTGGAATGCTGATCCTTTGCAATACTGGAAATCCAAACAAAATATGTGGCCTGCTTTAGCAAACATTGCAATGAAGTACATGAATTGCCCTCCAACTAGCATGTGTTCAGAACGATTGTTTAGTTCAGCTGGTAACGTCATTACTGACACATGATCCTGTTTGACAACAGAAAATGCTGAGCACCTCACATTTCTCAAAGTCAACATTCCTCACTTTAATTTCCAATATGATTCCTGAATAAAACATACACTGACTGCTCTGCTCTGAGCAGGCTCTATCCACAAAACACTTTCAAGAAATTATGCCTGTGGTGAAAATCTTTTGTGAATAGGGTCTACTACATGAGGTAGCAATTCATTGCAACAAGTCAGGTCAGGACGGACTAACCCAGGCCACTATTACTTGAATAATCACATGAGCAGCATAGAATAGAAAAAAAAATAATAACATCAGAGGGTTCAGAGGCCAAATACAGCAAGCAACTGCCTTTTATGTCACAAACCGGTACTTGGTACCACTATCTGATCTGGAAGGTAGGGTACTGCTGTCTACTAGTACTACTACTATCACTTTTTGTCCTCATGAGTCATGACAAGTACTTATCACTTTTTGTCCTTGCTCCAGTCCTTACCACTACTACTTGTCACTTTTTTTGCCCTCAGCAACTGATCCTGACTGTACTGTTTTAATTTTCGTACAGTGCATGGCTTAGCAGATGCCTAAACCCCAGAAACTGAATACTTTGTACATTTCTCACGTCCCCCATATTTGGCTGTAAATACTTCACAAAACAAAATGCTACTAAACTGAAAACTCATATCATTTCTTCATTGTTTGTATCTGTGTGATATGCTAGCCTGGTTACATCTCACTTACAGTAACTGGGCTGAGATTATTATATTGCTATATTTTATTTTTGATACTTAAATTGCTTGGCAGTGGCTGGCAGCACTTGTGGAACTAGGAAGGATGTAATTGTGTTGTGTGTCTGTCATCAGGTCTTCAGGTGGCAGTAGCAAATTTCTTTATGACTGGACTGCACTTGACCAATGCGATGTGTGACTGGTTGCCTGCCTGGGTTGTGGTGATCACTTTCTTCTTTAAGGATTTAGCGTGTTGATCAGATTCAGTAGAAGTAGTTGTAGTACTAGAAACATTACCACCTCTTGGACCAGGTAGTGTACCATATACCACAGTACACCGGGGGCATGCAAAGCAGTTGCATCATTCACACGGTAGGGTGGGTGGGATCTCTTAGTGCTGCTCATTTGATCATTCGTATCCATTTATTTGGCTTGTTCGGCTCTGACTAGAACATCCATCAAAATAATACCCACACAGCACCAGTAATAAAAAAGAAGTCTTAGCTGCCTGGCAGTGCCTGCAGTGCTTGGTGGTGCTATAATATAGGTATTTGTATCTGTCTGTCTGTCTGTCTCTCTCTCCATCTCTCTCTGTCTCTCCCAGCACACTCATGTCACGGATCGAGCAGGATATGCCACCCCACCATTATAGGACAGTCACAAAAGGGGCTAGTATTAAGTGATTGCTTTTTTATTTAGTAGTTTTACATTAGCTTTTATACAAATAATGTATTAAAATTTTTCCTTTGGGCCGCTGTGTCAAATGTAACTAACTTTGGCCACTTTTATGCATTTTTTCACATTTTTTTAAATATTTGTCAGTAAATCCGAACTAATCAGAACAAATCAGAACTTCACCGTGTTCTGGTTCTTATTTAATAAGGGTCAGAACTTTACCGAGTTCTCCCAGCCCTACTTTACACGTTCTCTTCTCTCCACTGATGAAGAATTACTCATGGTCCCCCCACTCTCACGCTATGCAGTCAGTGAACAGGCCATCTGTGAATGGTCCTGGCATCACACCCTCCAGATGCAGTACTCACTTACTAAGAGACCTAAGATCATCTGGTTCCTTACTCCTCTACACGTTCTCTTCTCTTCTCTTCTCTCCACTGTTGCATAAGTGCTCATGGTCCCCCCCACTCTCACCTTATGCAGTCAAGGAACAGGCCATCTGTGAATGGTGCTGGAATCACACCCTCTAGATACGGCATTCACTTACTAAGAGACCTAAGGCCTTATGCTTCTGTAACCCCCCTGCAAATGGGGGTTCCCAAAAGACTTCCAGGAGCTTGCTTGAATGCTCCAAGCCTGAATGGTGTTTGGCATTTAAGCCATTTATCAGTGAGTGTTTTTAGAGCCTCTGGTACTGTCTCTTTAAGAGCTGTCTGCTTGCAGACATAATTAGTTTGTATGGGGGGACGGTGTGCTTCTCTGAGTACCACTCGAGCTGCTGCCAATTCACTTCATTTTGCAGTCACTAGGAGTGCAAAGGAACCTATCTGAAAGATGTAACTGTTTGCCAGAAATTATTTAGAGTAATAATGAAATTACAGTTTGTCTAACCTGCTTTCTTTGCAGTCAGAACTGTGTCTGCTAGTTCCCATTCTAGTTTTGAACTGCTGAACTGGACCAATCAGTGTGGGTGTGCTAGCTCTAAAATGGTGCCTTGGACGAATCAGAACTTGGACTCATAATCTGAGCCAGCCACAAGAGGATTGTATGGGCAGTGACTCTGGGAGATGTAGTTTAGACTTCAGTGCCTTTTGGACCAACAGCAGCAGTCTATTGTGAGTGACAGCCAATCCAGTCAAGAACTGGGAGGAACTCAAAGGAAGTGCCCGGTTTTTGTCGGTTGGAGTTTCAGTTGAGCTTTGGCAGTGAAGAAGAAGGAGCCCTGTGCTTTTCAGTGTGCAGTTTTAGTCAAAAACGTGTAAGGCCCAGAGTTCCGGTCTGCAGCTTGTTAGGACTGAACTGTCCTGTGAAAAGAATCAAAGGATCTCTGAAGAGTAGAAACCAGGCTCACCCTGTAGAAGACTGGAGGAATTGCTGAAAATTGCACTCGGTCTGTCAGGAGCGGAATCTGCTGTGTGTTCTCCGGGTATTGTGCAGTAATTCGATGCGGATACAGATGCAGCCTGCCTGGTATAGTGCTTTCTTTATATGGATGTGTGAAGAGGTTTGTGTACCTCAAGTGAGCCCTGCTGACATTGAAGGACCCTATCTTATTTGGAGGTCGTGAGTACTAATTCAGGGTCGCCCCTGTTGAATTGCCACATTAAATCCAAATGGAATTACTGTACTGCTGACTGTTTAATTCTCCTTTCTCTTGTGAAAGGGCCCCTACCAGCTGCCACGGTTTGGACTAGCCACTAGGCTTGGGTACCCAGGGACAGTAACTGATAGGGATAGGCCTGTGCACAGAGCCATAGGTAGATTATTAGAGTGATAAGCTAATTAACCTGATTTCCCCTGTCCTTGTTATATCCCCTAAATAAATCAGAGCTGCTTGTTTCAGCAAGTTATACTGCCTGAGGTATTTGTCTATGTTAAAGTACTGTACTGTGATTGTTGCACTGTATCTCATTTCACAGGAGGTCCCAGTGCCGGAACCAGACCTGGGGTGTGTATACTGTGAAGGTAATTCTGATATATTGTGTGGGCCACTAGTGGGAAGAAGGGTTGCAGTGTCCCAGAGGGCTGTGACCAAGTTAGTTTAACTATTGCAAACCCTGACCTCTGGGTGGAGGCACCCGCCATTGGATCCAGGCCCCTCAACCTGTTAGTGGCAAATCAGGCAGGGTAGTAGCCCCTGGGATAGCGCCATCTAGGGGTTACATCTTGGAGGCTCACCGCTGGGATTGTGTGTCCTCTAGTGGCCATATTTACGAACCACTGTTAAGAAAAAATGGGTACCCGACAGAAGTGGCTGTGCACCGGCTGGTGGAGTGGTGTACTGGGAGGAGATCGACCCCAAAATGCTATGCTTATCCTGGACATCCCCTGGGTATCAATCGGACACTGTGCAGGAGTACTTTCCAAGGTGGAAGGTTTACAAAACCCTGTGGTGGTGGGTCGGCATGCTAATCTGCTCACCCACACTTTCCTGGCCTAGTAGAGTTTAAGGATCCCATAGATAGCTCCAAAGTGCCACAGACCATTACCCCAGAGGGAGCCCTCACTGCTTGGAGAGTGATAACTAAGGACAGTAAAGACCGGGGGAATCAGCCCCCACCACTATCTTGAAACTTTTGAGGAGAAATTTCTGAATGGTTGCTGGGAGAGGGGAAACTGTGGAGGACTTGAAGAAACTATTCTTGCCACCTGGGGTGTTCCTCCCCAACACCCTCTCCTGCTCCAGTGCCCGTAATGGTGGCTGAACCAATGCAGACTCCTATTTCTGCACCTGCCATTAGTCACGACTCTTACGAAGGTTGAGGATCTTCTCTGGCACCCTCCCACCCCCAAGGGAGGATGACTGGGAGACCTGGATAGACTATGTTGCCCCAAGTGCTAGAATGGCAATGCTCGGAAGGCGCGAAAGAGGGTTAGTGAGCCTCCAGGTCCTGCCCTGGCTACCATCCGTGCTAAACGGGCCAGTAACCCTGAAGCGACTGCACAGGCCTATCTTGAGGCCTTGGAGAATGTGTATGGGAGCCCAGATTCTGATGAGGACCTATGGTGGAGGTAAGAAATGCACAACAGTACCAAGGGAGTTGTTGTCTGTGTATGTCTCGGCTGGAAAAATTGTTGCAAGAATGCCTCAGAAAGGGTAGTTTGCCAGCGATTGAACTGGACCGAACCAGACTGGACAGAATCTTAAGTCTGCCCCCTTCTCAGAACTGCTGTTGCTTCAGTTACGCCTGGCAAATCGACTGGAATCCCCACCCTCCTATGATGAGTTAATGAGAGAAATTCGAGGAGTTGAGAAAAGGCGACCTCGGGAGGGACGTGCACCAACAGCTGTGGCTACGACCCGAGTGACTGAGGGTGACCCATCAAATGAAGTTCAGGGGCAGAGGTTGACAGTCAATGAGTGCTCTGACAAGGAAAAAGATATGCCACAATGGGGCGAACTGTTGAGAAAGATCCGGAATTCAAAACAGTCCTTTATGAAGGCCACGCCTGCAAGTACGGGCCCTGACCTATATCCGACTGCATCTGCTATGGGGTGGGGTACCCACCCATGTATCTCCTGCTGATAACAGCTCCAAACTCAATTCCTTGACCATGGAAGTGGAGAAACTGACGAGATGTCTCCAAATGCTTATCACGCCAGAGACAGAGATGGCACCCAGGTTTCCAGTTAGTAATACCCCGCCCTGGCTCCCAGTGTGGCGCTCGGCCAGCTCAAACTCCAGAAAGTATGTTTGCTATAATTGTGGGAAAGATGGGCACATGAAAGGGAATGCCAGTCCCCAAAAGACACTGACAAAGTTGCATATAGGCTACAAGGAGAGCTTCGGAGAAGAAATCAGTGGTTAAGAGGTGCACGACATGATCCCAGTGAGGGCACCAAAATGCTAATTCACGCCTCTTGTGGCAAGGTCAGTTGCCCAGGCCCCTCACTACCACCTCTCCAGACTGGTCCAGAATAGTGGGTCCCTCCATGGAGACCACTGTAAAGGTGAATGGAGTGTCTACAAGAGCTGTATTAGACAGTGGCTCCCAAGTGACAATTATGTTCCAGGATTGGTATCAGAAGCATTTGTCAGGCGTACCCTTACAACCATTAGAAGGACTGCATGTATGGGGGTTAAGGTGAGAAGGCCTACCCTATTCCGGGTATATCCGAATTTGGCTGTCTTTCCCCACCTCGTGCTGGAGTGGCCGAACAAGTAGAGACCCTAGCCTTAGTGTGTCCCCCAGTGGACTGTATGATGGTGTCCCTTTGTTGATTGGAACAAATGCTCATATGTTCGGAAGGCTGGCACAGTTGTGTTATGAAAACAGGGGTCAAAGACTAGTAGAGCTTTAAGAGTTCCGGCTTTAATTAAGAAGGCCTATGAGGCACAGAGAGATGCTGAAAAACAGAACCAGAGGAACCGGTCGGAATTGTATGGAAGAAGGATCCTGAGTCTCTGATCCTGTGCCAAATGCCCAGTGTACCTTACAGGAGAGGTCCGTATCAGAAAGGATGTTAAGAATAAAATATTAATGTTGGATGCACCAGGCGATGGAAAATTGCCAGAGGGACTGCTGGTCAAGCCTAGTATTTTGCCCGCTAGAGCCCATGCTTATGCCAGAAGGGTAATGGTCCAAGTTCATAATGTGTCTGAAAGAGACATTCGAGTAAACAGAGGTTGCATCCTGGCTAATGTGCACTGTGCAGACACTGCAGTGCTACCCAGCAGCAAGAGTTCAGGAAGAATGACAGAGTAACGCCTGCAACTTGTTTGATTTCGCACTCTCCGCTGCCAGATGAATGGAAAGTGAGGATCAGTGAGAAGCTTGCCCAGAGAGACCAGGTGTTTTCTTTAAAGGAATGGGATGTAGGATGCGTGCAAGGAGCTGAGCACAATATCCGGCTGCATGACGAAAGACCATTTCGTGAGAGGTCTCGACGCCTGGCACCTGCTGACATAGATGATGTGGAGACGGCATCTGCAAGAGATGTTAGCTGCTGGTGTAATACAAGAATCCAGAAGCCCTTTTGCTTCCCCATTGTGGTAGTGAGGAAAAGAATGGAACAGTAAGGATGTGTGTGGATTATCGCACCTTAAACCGGCGGACTATCCCTGATCAGTACACAATGCCCGCATTCAGGATGCTTTGGACTGCCTAAACGGGAGCAAGTGGTTCTCTGTGCTGGATCTCCGCAGTGGGTACTACCAGATCCCGATGGCCCAAGAGGACCGTGAGAAGACGGCCTTTATCTGTCCGCTTGGCTTCTATGAATTCATGAGGATGCCTCAAGGGATTTCAGGTGCCCCAGCCACTTTTCAACGATTGATGGAGCGTGCAGTGGGGGACATGAACTTACTAGAGTGCCTGGTATACCTAGATGATGTTATTGTGTTTGGCAGCTCACTGGAGGAACATGAGAGCAGATTATTTAAGGTATTGGACCGACTGGAGGACTTTGGCCTTAAACTGTCCATTGATAAGTGTCAATTCTTTCAAACATCAGTAAAGTATGTGGGACACATAGTATCCACCGAGGGAATAGAGACCGACCCAAGTAAAGTTGAGGCCTTGACCACCTGGCCACAGCCCAAAAATCTAAAAGAACTGCAAAGATTCCTGGGATTCTGTGGTTATTATTGGCGCTTCATCAAGGACTATTCAAGAGTGATCCGCCCTTTACTTAACCTTACTCAAGGGTATCCCCCAACCCACAAAAAATACCAAAAGTCAGCGTCCCTCAAGACTGAAAGAGTGTATTTTCATCCGAGTGAAGTATTTGGGGCCCGCTGGACTCCTGATTGTGAGACTGCTTTTCATGAGATCATATATCAACTTACCCATGCTCCAGTGCTGGCCTATGCCGATCCAAGAAAACCTTCGTCCTGCACACTGATGCTAGCTTGCAAGGGTTGGGGGCTGTGTTGTACCAAGAGCACGAGAATGGCCTGAGACCAGTGGCCTTTGCCAGTAGAAGCCTGACCCCATCCGAAAAGAACTATCCTGTACATAAGTTAGAGTTCCTAGCTTTGAAGTGGGCTATTGTTGACCAATTCCATGAGTACTTGTATGGGCTAAAATACTAGTAAAACTGTCAATAACCTTTGACCTATGTGCAGACCTCAGCTAGTTGGATGCCACTGGCCATAGGTGGCTTTCTGCATTATCTACATATGACTATGCTCTCTAATCAACAGCAGGTCTGAACCACATAGATGCTGATGCTCTCCCGGAGGCCTGTTCCCCAGAATGATTGGGTCCGATTGGCAGAACCTGACATTCGGCACTCTGCCGGAAGTTTGACAGGGAGGAACAAATGTCCATGGACGCAGTGGACTGCATGGTGGATTGCTTGGGAGCCTCTGAGAATTGCATACCTGCTGCTTATTGCCACTTTTCTGCAATAGACATTGGTGCACTGCCTCAGCTGGACAATGACAGTATTCGCGGGTCAATCCCACGATCCCATGATCAAAGCAGCTTTAGAAGCCCTCATGCAGGAAAAGATGTGTCCAAATTACGCTCCACTGATTTGAGAACTGCACTGTTATACAAAGAAGGTCCTAAGTTGAAACTGATCAATAAACTGTTATACAGAGAAACAGTAGACAGAGGGGACAAGTAGACAAACAACAACTAGTGCTGCCCACTGCCTTTCGAGACTCAGTACTGAGGTCCTTGCACAACCACATGGGGCACCTTGGTATAGACAGAACACTTGACTTGGTGAGATCCAGATTCTATTGGCCTAAGATGGGGCTGATGGGAGCAACACATTCGAACTTGTAGTCGCTAAGCTACAGAGGAAAGCTTTGCCCCAGAGGGCTGCCCCCTTGTTAACATCACCACCAGTGCACCCATGGAGCTGGTCTGTATTGATTTTCTGAGTTTGGAGTCAGATCAAAGAAATATCAGTAATGTGCTGGTGGTCACTGACCATTTCACGAGATATGCCCAAGCTTTCCCCACCAAAGACCAGAAAGCATCCACTGTGGCCAAAGTACTTGTAGAAAACTTTTTGTTCACTATGGGCTCCACAAAGAATCCATTCTGATCAAGGGAGAGACTTTGAGAGTCGTCTGATCAAAGAGATGCTTTCTCTGTGGGAGTGTGAAAGTCCAGAACCACTCCTTACCACCCCAGGGGACCCACAGCCTGAACGCTTTCAACCGCACTTTGCTAGATATGCTAGGCACCCTGCACCCAAAGGACAAGCCTAGATGGAGCCAACAAATTAGCACCCTGGTACATGCTTATAACTGCACCAAAAGTGATGCCACTGGATTCTCCCCACCGCCTGATGTTTGGAAGAGAAGCTCGACTACCAGTAGATGTGTGTTTTGGGGTCTTCCTGATGGGGTTCAAGCTGACAACTATTTACAGTATATGCAAAGTTAAAGGCCCAGCTAACTCATGCGTACTAACTGGCTCAAACCATGGCTGCCAAAAGAAATCTGGCCAACAAAGAAAGGTATGATAAAAGGTGAAAGCACAGGAACTCCAGGAGGGAGATCGGGTATTGCTAAGAAATCTGGGACTGCATGGCAAGTTCAAGATTGCTGACAGATGGCACCATCTCCTCACATTGTAGTGGGCAAACTAGATGATCTGCCAGTGTACAAAGTAAGGCCTGAGAATAATTCAAAAGATGTAAAACAATGCATAGAAATCATTTACTGCCCATTGGACAAATCTTAATTGAGTCTGAGCCCTAGAAGATGCCCCTCTGGACCAGTGACTAGAGCTGCTGCTAAGAAAAGATCAAGAAAGTCTGCACCTACAGAAGCAAATTAAAGTGTTCCCTCCACAAGTCCCAGTTGAGCATGACTGTCAGTCCATATCGGAAGAAAGTGAGAGTGACTTTGAATACTATCCTTCTTACGAACTGAGTCAATTGTTTCGGGGCAATCCCCTAATCAATACTGGAGACAAAGCTGGGCCTTCTGGACTGTCTAAGCCACCAGCTTCATCCCTGGAGGCAATGCTCCCAGAAAGTGAAGTGCAAAGCATCAGATCAGATGAAATGGAATCATTGTGCATGGTTGAACTGTTTGAGCTTTAAGGGGAGGAAAATGATAGATTGGGGCAGACTGGTGATACACCGAACAAGAAGAGTATTTTGAGTGCCCTGACAGTCCACTGCCAGTGTCCGAAAGCTCTCCATGCGAGCCAAATGTTGTGGACTCAGAAACTGTAACCCTGGAGCTGAAAGTGCCCCAAGTTCTAGCCTCTCTACCCCATGGAGACTCCCTGACAAGTGAGGACAATGCTGAAAATGAGGCTCAGAGTGCAGAGACTGTAACAGTTCCTCTAAAAAGACTGGTCGAGCTGTAAAGCCTGTGGTGCACCTCAGTTATGATTCCCTTGGGAGGCCTGTGGATTTGCCTCTCAATGTTGTCCATAAAGGAGTGTATGTGTCCCCGAGCTCATTGCCCAAACTGAGTCAGTGCTAACTCCAGTTACTTGTGTTGCCTTCTCTGATGGTGCCCTGCCCGTCCAGCCCCAAGGTAACTGATAGGGAAGGGCCCCTCTCTTCAGGTTTCATGTACAAGAGGTAATAATTTGAGTTATGGTACAATGTGTGTAATACTGTGTAAAGAGTGACGTACTGCAATGTTTCAGAAATGTGTTCTTGGTAAAATGATATATTGACTGATGATTACAAGTGCGCAGCCTAATGCAAATGTATATGGTTGCAGTTGAAACTTATGGGTACTTGCTTGACGCGGACGCCAAGCTTTCCCAGGCTAGGAAGGTGTAACCTCTGCAAATGGGGTTCCAAAGAGACTTCCAGGAGCTTGCTTGAATGCTCCAAGCCTGAATGGTGTTTGGCATTTAAGCCATTTATCAGTGAGTGTTTTAGAGCCTCTGGTACTGTCTCTTTTAGAGCTGTCTGCTTGCAGACATAATTAGTTGTATGGGGGACGGTGTGCTTTCTGAGTACCACTGAGCTGCTGCCAATTCACTTCATTTTGCAGTCACTAGGAGTGCAAAGGAACCTATCTGAAAGATGTAACTGTTTGCCAGAAATTATTTAGAGTAATAATGAAATTACAGTTTGTCTAACCTGCTTTCTTTGCAGTCAGAACTGTGTCTGCTAGTTCCCATTCTAGTTTTGAACTGCTGAACTGGACCAATCAGTGTGGGGTAAGCTAGCTCTAAAATGGTGCCTTGACGAATCAGAACTTGGACTCATAATCTGAGCCAGCCACAAGAGGATTGTATGGGCAGTGACTCTGGGAGATGTAGTTTAGACTTCAGTGCCTTTTGGACCAACAGCAGCAGTCTATTGTGAGTGACAGCCAATCCAGTCAAGAACTGGGAGGAACTCAAAGGAAGTGCCCGTTTTGTCGGTTGGAGTTTCAGTTGAGCTTTGGCAGTGAAGAAGGAAGGAGCCCTGTGCTTTTTCAGTGTGCAGTTTTAGTCAAAAAATGTGTGTAAGGCCCAGAGTTCCGGTCTGCAGCTTGTTAGGACTGAATCCGTCCTGTGAAAAGAATCAAAGGATCTCTGAAGAGTAGAAACCAGGCTCACCCTGTAGAAGACTATAGGAATTGCTGAAAATTGCACTCGGTCTGTCAGGAACGGAATCTGCTGTGTGTTCTCCCGGGTATTGTGCAGTAATTGCGATTGGGATACAGATGCAGCCTGCCTGGTATAGTGCTTTCTTTTATATGGATATGTGAAGAGGTTTGTGTACCTCAAGTGAGCCCTGCTGAGATTGAAGGACCCTATCTTATTTGGAGGTCGTGAGTACTAATTCAGGGTCGCTCCCTGTTGAATTGCCACATTAAATCCAAATGGAATTACTGTACTGCTGACTGTTTAATTCTCCTTTCTCTGTGTGAAGGGCCCCTACACAGCTGCCACGGTTTGGACTAGCCACTAGGGCTTGGGTACCCAGGGACAGTAACTGATAGGGATAGGCCTGTGCACAGAGCCATAGGTAGATTATTAGAGTGATAAGCTAATTAACCTGATTTCCCCTGTCCTTGTTATATCCCCTAAATAAATCAGAGCTGCTTGTTTCAGCAAAGTTATACTGCCTGAGGTATTTGTCTATGTTAAAGTACTGTACTGTGATTGTTGCACTGTATCTCATTTCACAGGAGGTCCCAGTGCCGGAACCAGACCTGGGGTAAGTGTATACTGTGAAGGTAATTCTGATATATTGTGTGGGCCACTAGTGGGAAGAAAGGGAGTTGCAGTGTCCCAGAGGGCTGTGACCAGTTAGTTTAACTATTGCAAACCCTGACCTCTGGGTGGAGGCACCCGCCATTGGATCCAGGCCCCTCAACCTGTTAGTGGCAAATCAGGCAGGGGTAGTAGCCCCTGGGATAGCGCCATCTAGGGGTTACACTTCCTTACTGCCCTATCCGTCCTCTGTATTCCACTGATGAAGGATTGCTCATGGTCCTCCCACTCCTGCCTTAAGCAGTCAGGGAATAATGCATTTGAAGTGTCTGCACTCCCCTGTGAATTGTCCAGGAATCCTACCCTCTAGATACAGTACTTACTCACAGAAAGACCTATCATCACCTGTTTTTTTACTCCCCCTATACATCCTCTCTGCTTCACTGATGCGGGATTGCTTGTGGTTCACCCACTACTGCCTTAAGCAGTCAGGGAACAGGGCATTTGGAGATGCTGCACCCCTGTTATGAATTTTCCTGGAATCCCACCTTCTAGATAGAGTACTTTCTTACTAAGAGACTTAACATTTCCTGATTTCTTACTCCCCTATCTGTCCTCTCTGCTACACTGATGCAGGATTGCTTGTGGTCCTCCCACTGCAGTGTTAAGCAGTCAGGGAACAGGCCATCTGTTAATGGTCCTGGAATCTCTCCCTCTAGATACAGCACTCACTTACCAAGAGACCCAAGGCCTACTGTGTCCTTCCTCCCCTATCAATCCTCTCCACTCTACTGATGCAGGATTTCTCCTGGTCCTTAAGCAGTCAGGGAACAATACATTTGCAGTTTCTGCACACACCCCTGTGAAATGTCCAGGAATCCCACCCTCTAGAAACAGTATTTACTTACTAAGAGACCCAAGGCCTCCTGAGCCCTTCCTCCCCTATCCATCTTCTTCACTTCACCGATGCAGGATTTTGTCTGGTCCCCCACTCCTGCCTTAAGCAGTCAGGGAACAATTAATTTGGAGTTTCTGCACCCCCACATGAAATGTCCAGGAATTTCCACTCTCTAGATACAGTACATACTTACTAAGAGACTCAAGGCCTCCTGAGTCCTTCCTCCCCTGTCCATCTTCTGCACTTCGCCAATGCAGGATTTCTTCTGGTCCCCCACTCCTGCCTTAAGCAGTCAGGGAACAATTCATTTGGAGTTTCTGGACCCCCCCTGTGAAATGTCCAGGAATTCCCACCCTCTAGATACAGTACATACTTACTAAGAGACCCAAAGCCTTCTGAGTCATTCCTCCCCTATCCATCCTCTCCACTCCACTGATCCACTGATGCAGGATTTCTCATGATCCCCCATTCCTACCTTAAGCAGTCAGGGAACAGTGCATTTGGAGTTTCTGTGCCCTGCTGTGAAATGTCCTGGAATCACACCCTCCAGATGCAATTCTTACTTATTTACTAAAAGACCTATGCTTTCCTGGTTTCCTACTCCTCTATTCATCTTCCCTGCTACACAGATGCGGGATTACTTGTGGTTCCCCCACTACTGCCTTAAGCAGTCAGGAGACAGAGCATATGGAGTTGCTGCTTCACTGCTGTGAATTTTCCTCCACCCTCTAAATACAGTATTTAGTTACTATGAGAGCTAAGATCTCCTGGCTCCTTAGTCCCCTATCCATCCTCTCTGCTACACTGATATGGGGTTGCTGGTGGTACCCCCACTCCTGCCATAAGCAGTTGGGGACAGGGCATTTGGAGTTACTGCACCACTCCTGTGGAGTGCTTTACCAATAAGCATCTAATCTCCCACACTGTGGAGGTCTTAGAGGCCTCCCTCAAAACGTATCGTTTTAATCAGCTCTGCCCAGCTTAATGTTACTTAGAATGTTTAGTTAGTTAACTTTATTGTTTAAGCATTATATTGTATCTAGAGGTTCTGAATTGTCTTTGGACCTTTGTGTTTTTCTTGTGTTGATTGTACAGCGCTCTAAGCCTAACGGGTAGGGCCGTGCGCCATATAAAAAAAGTTATCTTGCCTTGCCTTTCTAATGCTGGCATGATCAGAACTAGGAATGAATGGATATCAGAATCCGGAATCAGATTTAATCAGATTCCAGTCCAAAGTCCAGAATTTAAATTTGTGGATCTTGAGGCTAAAGATCATAATTCTGAAAGCTGTCTCATGGAATTAGATTTGTGTACTGGAATAGGAATCTGATTCTGATTTTGTATCTGAAAAGAAATTCAACCACCCACCTCCCCTCCTGGTAAAAAAAAATATCTCCTGCTTTCCCAGACACTAGTAACAGCACACAAGCCACAACCCAGTAACCCACATCCCTTACCATATCTTTCTGCTTTGTGTAGACTAGTGGACTCACTGTTGTCCCTGTTCCGGGTCCCAGTCCCAAGTTCACCACAGTGTGTGTCCTAGCAGTATGCCTTCTGTGGCCATACAAAATTTGACAAGCTTGAAGTTATAGGCGGTGCAAGTCCTGAGACTCCTCCAAGATGACTGTCCATTGCGCCAGTCCTCTATATGACTGAGTCCTGGCTCTGAGCTCTGAGTTCTGTGGTGTCTGATGCTGACTGTGATGATGGGATAATGACTGTCTCCTGACTGAGTCCATCACATCATCCACTTGTGTCCACACTACAACTCATTCTTGCCATATAGTCCTCCCCTGAATCCCTCCAACAGTCTAACTCCAAATTCCCAAACTCTCCAAGTCCAACAATTCACACTTGTGTGCTTGCATTGCCCTGAACATCATGACGAATGGACAGACTGAATCTCTCAGGTGACCCAACCCCCAGCCTGACTGGAGAGCCTCACACCGGCATGACACAACCAGTGACCACACCAACTAGCCTCTAATCCTCTCCAGTCCTTCTTGAAGTCTCTCCTCTTTGTCCCAGTCAGATCAAAAGGAACAAAACCCTCGGAAAACCACTATGAATCCTCCTGACTCTCTGACACTGTTTTCAGTGCTGTTCACAGGGCTTTGGCTCTTGGCCACCTCTTCAGCCAGGTCAGGAGTCACTACAGAACAAGGTGTAATGCCCAGGACAGGGACAGGAGGAAATCAGTCAGTGCACATTGTGTGTTTGTGTTTGAAATTTTTTAAAACACTTTTAGTTATATTTTTTAACTTTTTCTTTTCTGTGACTGACCAGCAGCCAGCCATGAACTGAAGATGAGCTGCCTGGAAGGAAGGGGGGGAACAGGTCACAGTGTGGCAGGTCCTGATTCTGAGTCATTCTGTGGACTCCTCTTGTCCCCAGTGGAGGTGGAATATGCTCATGCTGCACTGACTGGACTGTACGCAGCACCACTGGATGGGCAGCACACGGAGCAGACGGCAGGCTCGGGGTTGGGCTGGCCATTTAAAAGTGCTGCTAAGGCTGTATGCATGCATGCATCCAGCACAGCAGACCACCAGTCAAGCCAGGCATGACAGGCAGTGGATGGCAGGATATTTTAAAGGGGGGGGGGCTGAGTGTTATTACTGTGTGTAAGCTGCCTAACTTATCTGGTGTTGACAAGAGCTATGAATACAGAAATTGTGCAAATAAGAAATGTTTGTTGCATCTGGATACAGAAAGAGAACTGGAAATTCCAATCTCGTGTTGCTCAGATAGTATCCTTGAAACTAGGGTACCAACAGATACCTCCCATTTGGCCAGATAGTTGCTGTGGTAGGACAACAGTGCTATCTGACCCTGGATTCGACCCTCAAGGATCCAGTGCATGGATCCTACAAACAGTGTGGATCCTCTGGATCCTAGCAACAGATCCAGCTTGGATCCTAGCTATCTGATCTGGGATCCCTGGATCTATCTGACAGATAGTTGTAGGATCCACAAAAGCACTATCTGAGCAACACTATTCCAATTCTGTTCCTGGTTCTGACCCTATTTGAAATCGGGACCAGAATCAGAACTGGGATTTCTGATAATCCAGCAGAGCCACACTGATCGGATTCTCCCAAATCTGATTACCTTAATCAGCACATTGCCTCCTGGTTTGTCTGCTCTTGTCCCATAACTTCCTCCCTCTTACCTTGCCTTTAAGGCCCTGCTGAGGTCCTACTTATCTTCTGCATGCTCTTGTCCTCACCCCTCTGGCACCTGCTCCAGGCTCTCCTCTGTTTTTGTCCCCAGCAGTGCTTCTCCACGATTGCTTGGTGCACTTTGTAAGTTTCACATTTATTGCACTCATTTGCATTTTGTTTCTTTTTCTGCCAGCTCTTTTGAGGGATCAGGTTTTGTTGTTACTTTTTGTGCTGTTTGGGTTGTTGCCCTACCACTATCAGTAGGAGGCTACACTTTTTGCATTTGGCTTACTGTAGTATTATGTTGCTTCCATGCCAGTTACTGTATTACTCTTTGTTCTCCTTCCCTGCACCTGGAATGGGCCTTGGATCAGTGTGCCTTTTCCAGTCCCCAATTTTCAAATAAATATATAAATATTTCAGTGCTTCTGCTACTCAGACACTGCCCAGTGGTTCCAACCCCCCCCCCCCCCATAAAATGATCCATGGTCCCACCTCTACCCCTCACTCTCCTTTGTTCCATACAGTATGTATTAGAAGTAAGAATTATTATCCCCCTTAATCTTCCATGCATTCCTCTCATTTAGACCAGCCTTGGCCTGGACAACCTTGGCCCTGCATTACATCTGTAATGCACATTATAAGGCTAATTAATTATTCATGAGCTTAACTAGCTCATTCATTGGCTGCCATGTCGGGTTGAAATCTCTTAGACATGCCCGGCATGGCAGACTTACAGCTGTTCTGCGCTTACTGACGAATGATCGAATTGCTAATTTCTCACAGAAAACTGAAAAAAAAAACAACAATCAGCAGTTTGTCAGCATTTTTCAACAAAAGACTTACTAAAAAGAACGTCAAAATACGATGGCACGATACCTCACTGAATACGGAAAACCACAGACATCATGAGGCATCCTTAAAGACATGAGGCAGTGTCACTGCACCACACAAAACAATAAAGAAAAGGCACCTGGCCAGCCCGGTGGCACTGAGAGTTAAGGCACTGGACGCCACACCTCGCACCACACAGGCGACTCAGGTTCGGGAACGAGCCCGGACCATCGAGGATTGGCCGGGGAGGAGGAGGACTGAGCATCCTAGGGACTGCTCTCCTCCTCCAGGGAGAGTGGGGATGGTTCCTCGCACATGTGCTGGCTCGTAGTGGTGGCTGGGAGTTAGGGTGAGTCATGGAGCAAGGAAGGGATGGCATGGCAGGTGCACGATGTGCAGTGCGCGGGAGGACGTACCGATGTGTCACTGGTACCACTGCATGCCCGTTTGGTAAGGGGGGTACTTGTGGGCTAAATACTAGGCTGAATCCTCCAGTGCATGGTGGCTGGGCCGCAGCGTTGCACCAGTCACTCCCAGGAACTCCCTTTGGCCCTGACCACTTGGCCTTCCACGATTGGAGACACAATGTGGCCTTAGAGCGGGTGAAGACAAGGAGGTGGTAGCTTGGGGCATGGCGACAGATGCAGGCACCGCCATCTGAGAACTGATATAGGGCACCACAGGAACACCCCGGCCGAGGAGGTAGGCCAGAAAAGAAATAAAAACCGCAACAAAAAAAAAGCATAAAAAAGGTCATTACTGTGAGTAGACTTATAATTTTAGTAATGACCTCAAGCCATTCATTTCCTTTCAATTAGTGACCGGCTGGATGGGGTTGGCCCTCAGCTGCACCTCGGGCCACCCTTCCCTCCCAGCTGGTCATTAATCTCCAGGAAATGACTGGCTCTTCAGTCATTATTGCTTAAATACTCTCGTCCCTTCCTCTGTCCCCAGAAAGCTTCCATTCATTGTATGCTTCCTTTTTATCCCATAAGTGCTACTGAAGTTCTTTGGACAGTCACAGAGGTCTGAAGTTATAAACGTCATAACTGACCCCACACCGAAGTCAGTGGGGTATTCCTGGACCTCATCAATCAGGAAGTAGTGGTACTCACACAATGCACAGATGCTGTAAGTTGAAGCAACATACATTTATTCCCTTCAATTGCATACAGTATGTTCTCTTGCAGAGTAATCCAGTGTGTCTCTGCTCCTCCAGCTCTAATCATCACAGCTTTCACCTGTTTGACTTTATTCCTGGGCCTCACCTGTAAGGCTGAGCTTCTGCTAAAAACTTCCTTTGCTCCAGTGGACTGGCGCTCACTCGCAGTTCCTTCACCACCACCTGAGTCGGGTTCATATCCGAGAAGATTTCTCCCAGGATGACCTGATGTGAGAGAAAAAGGGAACACAGTCCTTGTTATATGCAGAACAGAGGAACCTGATATCTAGCAGGTGAGTTATGGGGCTTCTATCATTCTACACAACTCCTGGCTCTGCAATACCAGGCTTAACATAAGTTACACTGGGAAAAACAAACTGATCCATGTGACCTGCTAGCCTTATGCACTCCCCTCAGCAGAGACACCAGGCCAAACATCCTGTAACTTGAGGAGCACAAACTAGTCACTGGGGTATACAGACCTGGTATCTCTGTACTATCTCTCACCAGCTCTGAGACATTACACTAAACATATTGTAACTTGGGAAACACAGACTGGTCTCTGTGAGATACAGACCTGCTATCCTTGTTCACTCTCTCCAGCAGTGCAACACCAGGCTAAACATCCTGTAACTTGAGGAGCACAAACTAGTCACTGGGGTATACAGACCTGCTATCCTTGTTCACTCTCTCCAGCAGTGCAACACCAGGCCAAACATCCTGTAACTTGAGGAGCACAGACTAGTCACTGGGGTATACAGACCTGGTATCTCTTTACTATCTCTCACCAGCTCTGAGACATTACGCTAAACATATTGTAACTTGGGAAACACAGACTGGTCTCTGTGAGATACAGACCTGCTATCCTTGTTCACTCTCTCCAGCAGTGCAACACCAGGCTAAACATCCTGTAACTTGAGGAGCACAAACTAGTCACTGGGGTATACAGACCTGGTATCTCTTTACTATCTCTCACCAGCTCTGAGACATTACGCTAAACATATTGTAACTTGGGAAACACAGACTGGTCTCTGTGAGATACAGACCTGCTATCCTTGTTCACTCTCTCCAGCAGTGCAACACCAGGCTAAACATCCTGTAACTTGAGGAGCACAAACTAGTCACTGGGGTATACAGACCTGCTATCCTTGTTCACTCTCTCCAGCAGTGCAACACCACACTAAACATATTGGGCCACATCTTCAAATGCCCCAAACGCCACGAGCCCCATTTGAACCAAACATATGGTGCATGGCACTTACAGCATTCTCCCAGCTGGCAAACAGGACTTTCAATCCCGTGTGCCGACTGCCCCAAGATAGACCAACTTTTTCTGGTCTAGCTTGCTGCAATCCCAGGTACCCTTTTTAGGGGGCTTGCACTGAATATTTGGAGGAAGCTGCCATAAATTGGGTAAAGTGTCGTAACTGCACCTTACCTACTAAAACTGGGCACAGTTGTACAAAGGTGTTTAGTGCAGCTGAGCCCCAAAAAGGGTTTGATACATAGATACATAGATACATAGACAGTGTCGGCAGATAAGGGCCTATGGCCCACCCAGTCTGCCCATTTGAGCTTGTAAGTTCAGTTTGTTTTCCTAGAAGTCTGTTGCATCTTACCTCTGACCTCCAGAATTCCTTTATGTCTATCCCATGCATTCTTAAATCCCGTGATTGTTTCAGCCCCCACCACTTCCTCTGGCAGGGTGTTCCACTTGTCCACCACCCGTTCTGTGAAGAAATTCTTTCTCATGTTTCCTCTGAATCGTCCTCCCTCCAACTTCATCCCATGCTCTCTAGTCCTGGAACATCTTTTTCGCTTAAAAATAGTGTTTTCCTGCACCCTGTTCCTCCCTGTAAGATACTTGTATGTCTCTATCATATCCCTCTCCTCCTCTCTCCTCCAGGGAGTACATGTTCAGTTCCTTCAACCTGTCTTCATAGGAATTGTGATGCAATGCATGCACCATCTTTGTTGCCCTCCTCTGAACCTTCTCTACCCTGTCTATGTCCTTATGTAGGTATGGTCTCCAGAACTGTACACTGTACTCCAGGTGGGGCCTCACTAGTGTCTTGTATAGCGGAATTATGACCTCCTTTTCCTGCTGGTAATGCCCTGCCTATACATCCCAGCATCCTATTTGCTTTACCTGCTGCCTTGTCACACTGTTTCCTACCTTGAGGTCATCAGAGATGACAACCCAAGATCCCTTTCCTGCTTGGTGCATGCTATATCCTCACCCCCAACTGATACATTGTGCCAGGGTTTTTGTGCCCCATATGCATTATCTTGCACTTCTTTGCATTGAATTTCAACTGCCAAACCCCTGACCATTCTTCAAGTTTCTGCAGGTCGCTTCTCATTCTGTCTACACCCTCTGGTGTGTCTACTCTGTTACAGAGCTTTGTGTCATCAGCGAACAGTGAAATTCTGCCTTCTAGGTCCTGCGCCATGTCACTGATGAAGATGTTGAATAGGACCGGTCCCAGCACTGATCCCTGTGGTACCCCACTGGTCACTCTTCCCTCTGTGGTGTGACAGCCATTTACCACCACCCTCTGTGTCCTGCCACCCAGCCAGTTACCTACCCACCACACTACTGTCCTGCCCACACCCATATTCCCCAGTTTGTGTAATAGTCTTCTATGTGGCACAGTGTCAAAGGCCTTGCTGAAGTCCTGATAGGCCATGTCCACTGCCCTCCCCTGATCCACCTCCCTAGTCACCCAGTCAAAAAATTCAATGAGGTTTGTCTGACATAACCTCCCCCTGGTGAAACCATGCTGCCTTGGGTCCTGTAGTCCATTGACAACCAGATGTTCCACCAATCTCTCCTTCAGTAGTGCTTCCATGATCTTCCCCACTACCGAGGTGAGGCTGACTGGTCTGTAGTTCCCTGCTTCCTCTTTGTTCCCACTTTTGTATAAGGGGACTACATCTGCTGTCCTCCAGTCTTTGGGTACCTTCCCTGTTTCCAGTGATCGGCTAAACAGGATAGCCAGAGGTTCAGCCACCACGTCTCTTAGTTCTTTAAGGACCCTGGGGTGCACCCCATCTGGCCCCATTGCTTTATCAACTCTTATTACTTCCAGTTCCTTCAGGACCCTTTCTCGTGTAAAGGGACTTGTGTCCACTTCTGCACCATTCTCACCCTTGTACTCTTCAGACCCATTACCCTCCTCTTCCTCAGTAAAGACTGAGCAGAAATACCTGTTCAGTATGTCAGCTTTACTGTTGTCATCCTCCACGGCCCCATCCTCCCCTTCAGTCTCACTATCCCTCCCTTTGTCTTTCTTTTTCACTTATGTACCTGTAAAGGTTTTGTCCCTCTACCCACTGATTTTGCAATGTGTTCTTCTGTCCGAGCTTTGGCTTCCCTTACTGACCTCCCTGCCTCCTTTGCTTCTCCTGGTACTTCTCCCTATCCCCTTCTGCCTGTGTCTTTTTGTATTGTCTGAATGCAATCTTTTTGGCTTTAACTTTCTTTGCTACCTCTTTGGAAAACCATAATGGTCTCCTCTTCCTTTTCCTCTTGCTAACCTGCTTAATACATAATTCTGTTGTTCTTGTAATCCCCATTTTAAATACTGCCCACTGTTCCTCAACCCCTGATTCCTGTCCCATGCAGGGCTTGTGTCACCCTTCCAATAATAAGCCTATTGTAGCCTAAGGAGTACTGGCTGTTCCCCGTGAGATACAGATCTGCTATCATTGTACACTCTCCCCTGCAGCACAACACCACAATGAACATATTGTAGCCTGAGGAGTACTGACTGCTCCCTATGAGATACAGATCTGCTATCATTGTACTCTCTCCCCTGCAGGACAACACCACAATGAACATACTGTAGTCTGAGGAGTACTGACTGTTCCCTGTGAGATGTAGATCTGCTATCATTGTACTCTCTCCCCTGCAGGACAACACCACAATGAACATATTGTAGCCTGAGGAATACTGACTATTCCCTGTGAGATGTAGATCCGCTATCATTGTACTCTCTCCCCCCTGCAGGACAACACCACAATGAACATATTGTAGCCTGAGGAGTACTGACTGCTCCCTGTGAGATACAGATCTGCTATCATTTTACACTCTCCCCTGCAGGAGGACTACATCACAATGAACATATTGTAGCCTGAGGAGTACTGACTGTTCCCTGTGAGATACAGATCTGCTATCATGTTACACTCTACTCTGCAGGACAACACCACAATGAACATATTGTAGCCTGAGGAGTACTGACTGTTCCCTGTGAGATACAGATCTGCTATCATTGTACTCTCTCCCCTGCAGGACAACACCACAATGAACATATTGTAACTTGGGTAGTACTGGCTGCTCCCTGTGAGGTGTAGATATGCTATCATTGTACTCTATCTCATGCTGCACAACACCAGAATGAACATATTGTAACTTGGGGAGTACAGACTGTTCTCTGTGATATACAGATCTGCTATCATTGTACTCTCTCTCCTGCAGCACAACACCAGAATGAACATAATGTAACTTGGGGAGTACTGACTGCTCCCTGTGAGATACAGATCTGCTATCATTTTACACTTTCCCCTGTAGGACAACACCACAATGAATATATTGTAGCCTGAGGAGTACTGACTGCTCCTTGTGAGGTGTAGATCTGCTATCATTGTACTCTCTGCCCTGCAGCACAACACCAGAATGAACGTATTGTAACTTGGGGAGTACAGACTGTTGCCTGTGAGATGTAGATCTGCTATCATTGTACTCTCTTCCCTGCAGGACAACACCACAATGAACATATTGTAGCCTGAGGAGTACTGACTGTTCCCTGTGAAATGTAGATCTTCTATCATTGTACTCTCTCCCCTGCAGGACAACACCACCGTGAACATATTGTAACTTGGGGAGTACAGACTGTTCCCTGTGAGATGTAGATCTGCTATCATTGTACTCTCTCCCCTGCAGGACAACACCAGAATAAACATATTGTAACTTGGGTAGTACTGACTGCTCCTTGTGAGGTGTAGATCTGCTATCATTGTACTCTCTCCCCTGCAGGACAACACCAGAATGAACATATTGTAACTTGGGAAGTACAGACTGTTCCTTGTGAGTTGCAGATCGGCTATCATTGTACTCTCTCCCCTGCAGCACAACACCAGAATGAACATATTTTAATTTGGGGAGTACAGACTGTTCCCTGTGAGATGTAGATCTGCTATCATTGTACTCTCTCCCCTGCAGCTCAACACCAGAATGAACATATTGTAACTTGGGGAGTACAGACTGTTCCCTGTGAGATGCAGATCTGCTATCATTGTACTCTCTTCCCTGCAGTGCAACACCAGACTAAACATGTTGCAACTTGGGGAGTACTGACTGTTCTCCTGTGAGCTACAGATATGCTATCTTTGTACACTCCCCACCGCAGGACAATACTAGGCTAAACGTTAGTGTTTGTTCCTGCAATGGTTTGCAGTAGTCTCACCGTAGTGGGGCAAATTATGGGCACACACTCCTTGTTCTTGTTTTAAATTCACTGTTTCACTTTGCAAACCCAGAATCCAATATTCAAAATTCCTATGTGCCGATTCGCATTATGTGCAAAACCGTGCTTCACAGCTTAGGTGCTGTGCAAGGTAACAGACCTTTTTGGAGCCTCCAGGTCCTCTACTTACAATATAATACGTTGGCACATAGTAGTTTACTTTCTCTTAAATCTTTTTTGAAATTACTGGCCTGCATATATGCGAAGTCTCAGTGAACGAGTGAGGGGTGCTCTGAAGAATGAGGTTCCACCTCTGAAACATCAGCATGTATCGCATCAGGTGAGCTGGGAAGGGAATGCTCGGATGGAGACCTAGAGATAACTGCGTATACAAACAGGAAAAAGCACTTACCCAAAGCAAGCTGTCTGGTCTACTGGCTTTGAGGCTCTGAACCCCTCACTCCCTGCTCACTAAAACTTTGTATATATGCAGGCCAGTAATTTCAAATTAGAATTCAAGAGAAAGTAAATTACTATGTGCCAACTTGTTATGATGTAAGGAGGGGATATGGAAGCTCCATTACCTTGTACAGCACATAATGTGAGTCTGCACATATGAATTTTGTATATTGGATTCTGAGTTTGCAAAGTAAAAAGTGGATTTAAAACAAGGACAAAGTGTGTGTGTGTGTGTGTGTGTGTGCCAGTAATTTGCCCCACTGCGATGAGAATACTGCCTGCCAATGCAGGAACAGACACGACTGCTAAAAGCCTTGTATGGAGCATCTGTTCCCTTTGGTAGCACGGTAAACTATTTTTTATTACCAGCCTAAACATGTCATAACCTGAGGATTACTAACTGTTCCCTGTAAGCTACAGATCGGCTATCATTGTACAATCTCCCCTCCAGTGCAACACCAGGCTAAACATATTGTAATGTGTGGAGCACTGACTGTTCCCTGTGAGCTACAGATCTGCTATGATTGTACACTGTCCCCTCCAGTGCAACACCAGGATAAACATATTGTATCTTGGGGAGCACGGACTGTTCCTATGAGCTACAGATCTGCTACCATTGTGCACTTTCCCTCCAGTGCAACACCAGGACAAACATATCGTAACTTGGGGAGTACAGAGTGTTCTTGTGAGCTACAGATCTGCTGTCATTGTACACTTTCTCCTGCACTGTAACAGTAGGCTAAACATATTGTAACTTGAGGAGTATAGACAGTTCCCTATGAGCTACAGATCTGCTATCGTTGTACACTCTCCCCTGCAGTGTAACAGTAGGCTAAACGTATCGTAACTAGGGGAGTACAGACTGTTCCTGTGAGCTACAGATCTGCTATCATTGTACACTGTCCCCTGCAGTGCAACACCAGGATAAACATATTGTATCTTGGAGAGCACGGACTGTTCCTATGAGCTACAGATCTGCTATCATTGTACACTCTCCCCTGCAGTGTAACAGTAGGCTAAACATATTGTAACTTGTGGAGTATAGACAGTTCCCTATGAGCTACAGATCTGCTATCATTGTACACTCCCCCCCTGTAGTGTAACAGCAGGCTAAATATATTGTAACTTGGTGAGTAAGGCTGTTCTTGTGAGCTACAGATCTGCCGTCATTGTACACTCTCCCCTGCAGTGTAAGAGTAGGCTAAACATATTGTAACTTGGGGAGTATAGACAGTTCCCTATGAGCTACAGATCTGCTATCGTTGTACACTCTCCCCTGCAGTGTAACAGTAGGCTAAACGTATTGTAACTTGGGGAGTACAGACTGTTCCTGTGAGCTACAGATCTGCTATCATTGTACACTGTCCCCCACAGTGTAACAGCAGACTAACCGTATCATAACTTTAGGAGTACAGACTTTCTGTGAGCTACAGATCTGCTATCATTGTACACTTTCCCCTCCAGAGGAACACCAGGATAAACTTATTGTAGCTTGGGTAGTACTGACTGTTCCCTGTAAGCTGCAGATCTGCTATCATTGTACACTCCCTCCCTGTAGTGTAACAGCAGGCTAAACATAGCATAACTTGGGGAGAACTGACTTCCCCGTGAGCTACAAATCTGCTATCATTGTACACTGTTCCCTGCAGTGTAACAGCAGGCTAAACAAATCATAACTTGGGGAATACAGGCTATTCCCTGTGAGCTACAGATCTGCTATCATTGTACACTCTCCCCCCTGCAGTGTAACAGCAGGTTAAAAGTATCATAACTTGGGGAGTAAAGACAGTTCCCTATGAACTACAAATCTGCTATCATTGTACACTGTTCCCTGCAGTGTAATAGCAGGCTAAATGTATAGTAACTTGGGGAATACAGGCTGTTCCCTGTGAGCTACAGATCTGCTATCATTGTACACTCTCCCCTGCAGTGTAACAGCAGTTAAATGTATCGTAACTTGGGGTGTACAGGCTGTTTTTGTGAGCTACACATCTGCTATCATTGTACACTCTCCCCTGCAGTGTAACAGCAGGCTAAACATATTGAAACTTGAGGAGTAAAGACAGTTCCCTATGAGCTACAGATCTGCTATCATTGTACACTCTCCCCTGCAGTGTAACAGCAGGTTAAATGTATCGTAACTTGGGGAGTACAGGCTGTTCCCTGTGAGCTACAAATCTGCTATCATTGTACACTCTTCCCCTGCAGCACAATACCAGGCTAAACGTATCGTAACTTGGGGAGTGCAGACTGTTCCTGTGAGCCTGTACTGTATTCTTATGGAAATTCTGATACTGGATCTGTAATGTATAGTATGAATCATAGCAAGAGGATGTCCAGTGGCATATAAGCTTGATGATATGACCAAGGATGTTTTGTCTTGATACCATGGTGACTGCTCCAGTATGGAAGAATGATCAGATTTATTGAGAGGCTGTAGGCCTAGATGGTCCCGAAGGATTCTAGAATGTGATTTGAACCAAGATGTTGTCATAATGGTCTGCTTTTCTGTTAGAAGAAGATGACCAAGCATGGCAACTGGAAATTGAAAGGCAACCGGTTGATATAAAATTGTGATCAGCACCAACAGTCATACAGAGAATAGTAGGTGATATGGACACCCTTTGATTGCCTATCTATTTTTAAGTTTCAAACTGTAAAATGTATGTATCAGATGACTTGTTGAGGCTGGCCATTGGTAAATGAACATTCAGGGAGAAGGCTGAGGTTGCTGCAGTAAATTTACCAGGCCATAAGAATCCATACAATGCCAGAGTCGTGGCTGATTGAAGCATCACAGCTGGCGATGGTGTGAAAACGCTAGTTCTGAAGAGGCTAATGAGATTGTGAAATATAGAAAATTGATTGGTTGCCTTCCAATGGGCTTCTTAGGTTTACATTTCTTAAGATTTTGGAAAAATAGTTTAATTGGAGGACTCAAAGGCAATAGTGGACTATCTGTAAAAATGATTGAAAGGTGAGACTGAATTCCTGATATGTATTACTTGATGGAAGAGATGGACAGGAGTTTTGTGTGGGTACAAAAAAACACAAATGCCAGAACTGATGGACATAAGAGTTCAGTTGTAGCATGGCACAGAAGCCTGACTATTTAATCTAAGCAGTTTGATATTCCACTCAGGAGGCTAGAGGGAGGGTTTGCCAAGTTATCCTAGTGACTTCAGATAAATAGAAGTTTACCTCGTTATCAAGTGTTTTAAGTCTGGTGGAGTGGTGATGTTTTTATTTATTTTATTTAGCTTTTGTTGACCGGGTAAGTGCACTAGACAAATCCTGCCTATTTTCAGGCACGACCCGGGGGAGGGGGGATACAGATGAATGCCAACTGACCTTGAACCAGATAAAGCTGTTGGTGGTATTTTTAGTGAATGAGGGAAATTTGGCCAGGACACCGGGGAAATTCCCCTACTCTTTTCGATAAGTGCCATGGGATCTTTAACATCCACCTGAACTACCACCAATCCAGGCAGATGGGACCTCGGTTTAACGTCTCATCCGAAAGACGGCACCTCAGAAATGCAGCACCCCTCTCATGCTGCATTACAGTGTCAGTACTGGGATATTAACCCAAGTGCCAGATGTGGGAACTGAACCCACAGCCCTCTGATCTCCTGGCCTCAGAGGCGAGTGTGCTACCTACTGAGCCACTGACACTGCTATGTGCATGATGATTGTAGGGAGCAGTAGTCTTGAAGCCAAAACATGAAAGACAATCAACTGCGGCATGATCAGTGACAGGAATGCAGACACTGTGAGATTAGAAATGGTGCTGAAAGGACACCCAAGTTAATCTCCACTGCAAGTTCATGATCGCAGAGGAAGTTGAATGGCCTATGTTGATAAGAGCTACAGTACACTGGGTAGTGTGATTGCATGGTTAGACCAGAGTGGACTCTATGTAATGGCTACAGCTACAACAGGATAAATGTGGAACAATGACAATCCTGTATTGAAATGAGAAGCTTCAGAAATGGCAGCAGGACTTGAAAGAACAAAGCAACTAGCAGTGTAGCCAAAAGAGGAATGGCATTTGTGAAAAACTTCATGATGCGAGAACAGACAAGGATCATTTCATTTCATTTCATTTCAATTTTATTTATAAAAAAGTGCCTTTCCAGTGATCAAGGCACTTGTACATCAATCACACAAACATACATTAAATTAAAACATAAATTATTGAACAGTCCATTAAAATTACCATCAATACATTAGGATTCCCAGCAGTTCTCCATATTAAAATGATATCAGTCAGCTAAAATCTTCGGCAAATGCCAGGCTAAAAAGATGGGTTTTAGGAGCTGATTTAAAACTCTGGACAGTCAGGCACTGTCCTATCCAACGAGGTAGAGAATTCAACAGGGTAGGGGCTGCAAATGTGAAAGCTCAAGCCCCAGATGTTTTCAGTCACACCCTGGGAATCTCTAGCAATCCCTCCTGCTATAGCAGACAAATTCCATACAGCACATCAAGAATTAGGACCACATGGCTAAATTGGATTTGGAAAATGATGTGATGGAGATGTTTTTTTTCCAGAGTAGGTACTGAAGTAAGGTAGTTGAGCAAAGACAGTAACTCTCTTGATACAGGATACATCAAAAAGACAAAGAGGAGATGACAGAGGAATGGTAGTGAAATGTATCTTGTAGCAATTGAGCTCCTGTGTAATGTGTGTCCTGATCCATGACAGAGATGTTTCTGTTAAAACTAAGAATGCTCTTGACCTTGCAAGACACCAATGAACTACAAAGATGAATACTGTCACCCTGTTATATTTCAGTGGGATTTCCACCACAATGAAGGGCTGTGAAGCATGGCCCTGCAACTAAAAGAACACCAGCTGTGGAGACTCCACCATTCAGAGGTGCATGATTGCTACACTTGAAATCTAAAGGAATGTTAGGATTGTGAATTATCCCAAAGGAAAAAAAGGTTATTTGAAGTAATTTCTTCAGGGGGAAGTCCTAGATTTCTCCTCTGTACAAGGCTCATGGATAAAGGAAAGGAGCCAAGCCTTTGAGATGCATTGCAGTGCATGTCACTGATAAGGAGTCCTGGCCCTAAAGGGCCACAGTCCAGTTTTTAAGAGGATGTGCATTAGCCCTGATAATGATGCATGTGCCCAGAAGTATTTGACTGAAGCAGGTTGGCATTGAGGTGTTTGCCTGATAACAGACGGGTACTGGTAATAGAAGAACAAATAAAAATGGTGGATTCTGTAAGAGGAAACCAGCCAGTTGGTAGGCAGATTATGAACGGCTGCTTGTAGATATATAAGAAGCGACGATTGGAAGCTGTGAGTTTCTTGTGTCAGACTTCATGGTATGCACCTCGTCATAATGTCTGTAGATGTGCAGTAATTGTAGGATGAAGCAGTGCTATACAATTTATTAGAATTACTGCAGACAGTGCTGCCAGCCAGGGACACAACTGGTCACCCTTTGTGGCCTATAAAAGGATTGGGGCATAAACACCATTTGAGAGGTGGAGCCGAGGTTAAGGATGATGGTCATAATGATGTAGATGCTGCTGCTGTAAAAAGATGGAGGCTGCTGCTTCCTATATCGGGGTGAAGAGTCACATATATTGAGCAGGACATTGCATGTTGGGCAGATGAACCCATGGGAGACTGAGGTCCCAGAGCTGGGGTCAGCATGGGGTTAGGAATGGCAGGAGAAGCAGAGGTGATTAAGGTACAATAGCAGGGGTCAGTAAAGGATTAGAGAGCTGCTGTAGCTATGGCCCAAAGAAGGATTTATTGGCCATAAGGGTCATGACAATGAAGGATATGAATATAGGTGGGACTCCCCAGCAACCATCTTGGATTCCAGAAGACCAACTGAGGAATGCATCTTGACACTGAGGTCCTAGTTTCCTGAATCAGGAAACTGCAGAAGTAGGAGCATTAGAGTCTTTGAGAAAAGATGGTTGCACTGGTTTACAGTTGAAGGCAGGAGGCTTCTGTGTGGCCCAAATAGCTGACTTTCACTTCTATGGTGCCTGCTGTATTTCCGGAATGGATATCCAGATGTTGCCATGTGTGAACACATGCATGCAGGAACTGGACAGTTAGATGAATTAGAACAAGGTATGAGCAGGTACAGGAGTGACTGTCAAACCAAAGAATAGAGAGCCACAAGAGCTACAGTGTCACAGTAGAAACATTACTTACATCAGGTGAGCGGTGACAAGAAATCCCCAGTGATTCGAGGTAACGAAACCACTTCTTCTGGAGGCTGCACTTGAGGTGGACACAATTTGTAAATTTTGCTTCACGAAGCACTATTGAAAATTTGCTAGTGTTGACTTTGTATTGTTTTTGCCAGGTGAAGTGCTGCTTTTCCCAGCAAACTCTACTCATAGTGGCAACTTCACCGGCACGTTTGCTATTACTGTACACAGGTCATGTGTTGTACAGTATGTGAATAATATTGCAACATGTGCGTATATGTCCAATATTGTGCAGTGTTACTGTGCATAGTCCATGTGGATTTTTGTGAAAAGTTCTGAAATTTCTGCCTGCTTATAACATGACCACCAATATAGCTAGAAACATGAATATTGCCATGGTTACTCTTCACAGAAACACAAACACAGAACTTGCCAGCAGAAAAGGACCACTTGACCAATGTAGTCAGCCCAGATTTTCCCTGCATATTCTGTCTCTGCAGACCCACGTGGTCTCCACTGATCCTCCTTGCCTATTTACCAATATTCTCTTATGCCTATCCCATGCATGTTTGAAGCCTCCAACTATTTGTGCTCCCACCACTTCTGCTGGCAGACTGTTCCAGGGGTCCACTACTCTTTCAGTGAAGAAGTACTTCTTCACATCCTTCTTAAACGTACCTCTTCCAACTTCATTGCATGACCTCTTATCCTGGTGCATTCCTTCATTTGAAATAGACTCCCCTGCTGTACCTTGTTCACCCTTGTGAGGTACTTGTAGGTCTATATTATGTCCCCGTCTCCCACCTCTCCTCCAGGGTGTACATGTTGATATCCCTCAGTCTCTCCTCATAGGGCTTTTGCTGTAACTCCTGTACTACTTTAGTTGCCCTCATCTGGATTGCCGTCACCCTGTCTATGTCCTTTCCAAGATGGCAGCCTCTAGATCTGGACATAGTACTCCATTGGAGGTCTCACCACTGACCTATACTGGTAACATCACCTCCCTCCTTCAGCTAGTGACACTGCTGCCTTTGCATCCCAACATCCCACCAGCCCTGCTCACTGCCTTATCACACTGTCCCACCTCTTTGAGGTCATCAGATGTTCTAACCCCAAGGTCACTTTTCTGCTTAGTGACTGTCAGTACCTGCCCTTCCCCCTCATATTATACTCAGCTCTTGGATTGCATGCCCCAGGTGCATGGTTTTGCACTTTCTGCCATTGAACCCCAGTTGCCATGCCCTCGACCACTTCTCGAGTTATCTAAGGTTCCTAATCATTTTCTCCATCCCCTCCTGGGTATCCACTCTATTACAAATGTTGGTGTCACTGGCAAAAAGGCATACCTTCCTTTCCACTTCTTCTGCAGTGTCACTTATGAGATATTGAAGAGGACCGGTCCAAGTGCTGAGCCCTGCAGCACCCCGCTGGTCACTCTCCTCTCATTAGAGTGAGTGAGTGCCGTTTACCACCATACTCTATCGCCTATCCTTTAATTAGTTTTTTACCCAGTTTGCCACTTTAGATCCCACCCCTAGACAGCCCAATTTTTTTTATTGGTCTCCTATCTGGCATAGTGTTGAAAGTCTTTCTTAAGTACAAGTAGGTCACATCCACTGCCCTTCATTGAGCTACTTCCCTGATCACCCAGTCAAAGAAATGAATCAGATTTGTCTGCATGACCTCCTCCATCCATGACTCCATTCTGCCTTTGGTCTTGTAACCTGTTGGACTTAAATTACTCCACTAGTCTTTCTTTTAACAGGGTTTCCATTAATTTTCCAACCATTGATGTGAGACTCACTGGCCTATAGTCTCCCTCTGCCACCTTCCTTATCCACACTATCACTTCGCTTGCCTTCCTCTTTTCACTTATGTACCTGAAGAACGTCTTGTCCACTTGAGCTATCCCTTTGACCATCCTTTCCTCTGTTTGTGCCTTTGCTTTCCTCACTGTCTTACCTGCCTTCCTCTGTTTTATCTGCTACACCTCCCTATCCTAATTCCTCTGTGATTCTTTGTACCTCCTGAATGCCACCCTTTTTTACTTCGTCTTCATGGCCACTTTCCTACAGTTCCATAATGTTTTTCCTGCTACTTTTGGTCACTTCATTCACACAGAGGCTGGTTGCCTTTACTATGCCTTCTCTTAATTTTCACCAGCATTCCTCTGCCCCTTCCTTCCAGTAATCCTCCCACTAGGCTTTTGCTTAGGCAGTCTCCCATTTCTTTTAGAATCCTCCCTCTAAAGTCCAGGCCATTTGTCTTTCTGTGGTTTGTCTCCACACCCATCTTAATGTTGAACCACACTGTACAGTGATCAATGGTCCCCAAGGGATAGCCCACTATAGTTCCATGTCATAATAGCGAAAATGTTACCGCAAATCGCAAAACAGCAAATATATCTTGCTGAATACCTAATCGGCATAAAACACACTGCAGCAAACACCAAATCAGTGCACAATAAAATTAATGTTTAATGTGGGGGGCTATGACCCACATGTCACGCAAACTAAAATAATCATCTCGGGGGGGGGGGGTGGACACTGGGAGACAGGAGATTACTGTGGCCCCAGAACCAGATGACACCAAAAATTAAAAACACAACTCCAACACCAGTAAAAGTAAAAAGCCTGTAGGTAGTCCTGAACTCGGGACCATCATCTCCATAGGCAACATCCCTACCCGCCATGCCAATTAGTCAGCTTAGCAGCAGCAGGCTGCACTACTGCATTTAACAAATGCTTCCTGCAAAACCCTGTCATTAGCAGTTGCTGTTCTTTTCCTCCTCCCTCGCTATTCCCCAACCCTAGCTATATTCTCACTGTCGCTGCTCCTATTTTCGCCCATATTGAGTAGCTCATATTTGAGTCGCTCAGTTTTGTTCACTAGTCTTATGGGATACCGCCCACTATGACACCTGCATTATTGTCTCTGTTTGTAAGCACCAGTTCCAGTATTTCCCCATCCCTAGTGGATTTGCTGACTAGCTGCCTATGAAATGCCCCCCCTGCAGGGAGTCAAGGAAGGTCCTGCTTCTAGCCAAAGATGCAGTTGGAAGGTGTCAATTCACATATGGCAAACTGAAGTCCCTCACTAGGAACACTTCCCCCTCATTTGCCATCCTGCTGATGGCTTCCCCTAGTGCTTTATCAAACTCCTCCCCTTGTGTTGGAGGTCTGTATATCATCCTAGTATGAATAGAGACCCTCTCTATTGTCTCCAGGGTGACCCACAGCACCTTGTGCAAGCTGTCTGACACAGGGAAAGTTTGTAGAAATTCCGTTGAGAAGTTTCAAAGATACAGTAGGTGGGAAATCTTGCACAATACTTACTGGTAACAATTACTGAACATTTCTGGAAAGTCTATGAACCTTCACAGAAGCAAAATCAATAATTTTACCAAAAATCTGCTGTGGAATTAAAAATCTGCAGACCACTAGTGCATAACAGTCATGAGCACCTCGGACTAGGAACAAACTGATTCACTGTTTCCAGTAACCATTCCAGTTTAAACCTTCCACGTACCTTTCCAAACCATCCAGTTCCAATCTCCTGCAGATAGCTCAGGTTATGGCGACCAAAGCCCTGGTGTTTCATGAAATCTGTTATGAGAAAGAAGGCACACAACTTTAAATATATAACAATGTATTCAGTGTGAAGTAGAGCTCATTAGAATTTCAATTATATACCATGAGGAAGGGGCACCAGGCAAGTAGATAGCAGTGCAAACAGCGATGTCGTAGAAAAGGATCCCATTCATGAGTGGCATCGTTATGCCATCCCAGAGGATCCTGAACCTTTGCACTTTATATAATATAGAATCAGCAAGGGAAGGGGTTACATTACATATCTCAAAGTGAGGTCACAGTACATTTCATGGGGTACAGATGGACTGAGACTGGACACACTGGTACAAAACATGTCCTGCAATAAGGACACTGGAGCAAAGGGTTGGTACAGCACATTTCCCATGGTACAGACTGGCTGAGACTGAACATACAAGTCAAATGCCCTGCAGTAAGGGTACTAGGGTGAAGGGCTGGTGCAGCATATTTCCCATGGTACAGACTGGCTGAGACTGAACAGTCAAGTCAAGTGCCTTGCAACAAGGGTACTAGGGTGAAGGGCTGGTACAGCATATTTCCCATGGTACAGATTGGCTGAGACTGAACACACAAGTAAAGTGCCCTGCAGTAAGGGTACTAGGGTAAAGGGTGGGCACAGCATATTTCTCTGGGTACAGATGGTCTGTGACTGGACACACTGATATATCAGGAGTCTTGCAATAAGGGTACTGGGGCACAGGGTGGGCACAGAATACAATATCTTCCCAGGTACAGATGGAGAGAAATTGTACACTCAGGCACATAAAGTGCCCTGCAATAAGCTGACTATGGCACAGGATGGGCATAGTATATTTACCAGGGTACAGATGGGCTGCGACTGGACACACTGGTACATAAAATGCCCTGCAATAACGATACTGAGGCACAGGGTGGGAAAAGTATATTTCCCAGTTTACTGATAGACTAGGACTGGACACACTGGTACATGACCTGCCCTGAAATAAATGTACGCAGCACAGGGAGGGACCAGTATATCTCTGAGATTACAGATGGGCTATGACTGGTAACCCCAGCACATAAAGTGCCCTGCATTAAAGGTACTGGGGAGACAGTCAGCACAGCATGTTCCCCAGCTTATAGATGGGCAGAGAGTGGACACACTGGTATATAAACTGCCATGCAATAAGGGTACTGGGGCACAGGGTGGGCAGAGTATAGTTTCCAGGTTACACATGGACTGACACGGGCCACAGTGGTAAATAAAGTGCCCTACAATAAGGTTACTGTGAAACAGGGTGGGTACTGCATTTTCTTCTAGGATAGAGATGGACTAAACCAACCATAGGTCAGATGTGCTCAGAGGGGCAACGTAGGTGATTCCCAGGAGTGACTAACTCCAGCCACAGAAACAGCAAAGCAACAAAAGGGAACACAAAACATCACTTACTAGTAGATTTTTAATTTATCTGCTGCATCAACATCAATTTATTTCCTTCACAAAGTGCAGAGTGCAGCATAGTAAAACATCACCAAATTGGCCCTCCTCTAGAGAACACGTACACTCCCCAGCAGCTTAGAGCCTCTCTGGCTCTTCCTCAGAGGTTGAGGAAGAGCCAGAGAGACATGAAGCTAATATGGAAGAGTGAATTGAAAATCTACTTGACAGTGTTGTTGTGTAAGCCCACTTTCTACTTTGCTGTTTCTGCAGAGGGACCAACACTATACACCCAAGTACAAAACATGCGCTGCAATAAGGGTACCGGGGCACAGGTGGGCACAGTATATTTCCTGGGATACAGATGGACTGAGACTGGAGCCACCAGTACATATCGTGACTGCAATAAGGGTACTGGGGCACAGGTCTGAACAGTATATTTCCTGGGTTACAGATAGACTGAGACTGGACCCACCAGTACATAACGTGACCTGCAATAAGGGTACTGGGGTGGGGGGGGGACAACACATTTTCCAGGGTACATAGGACCAAGAATAGACACACTGGTACATACGTGCCATACAATAAGGTTGCTGGTGTACAGGGTGGGAATAGCATATTCTTGAGGGTGCAGATAGGTTGTAAGTGGACACACTGGTGCGGAAAGTACCCTGCAGTAAAGGTACTGGAGGAAAGGGTGGTCACAGCATATCCCAAAGGTACAGATGGACAGAGACTGGACACATTGGTACATAAAGAGTGCTGCAATAAGGGGACTGGGGCATGGGGGGCACAGTATATTCCTCAGGGTACAGATGGCCTGAGAATGGACACACTGATGCATAAAGTGTCCTTCAATAAGGGTACTGGTGGGCACAGCATATTCACCAGGGTACAGATGGGCTGCAACTGGACACCCTGGCACAAAGTATGCCTGCACTAATGGAATTAGGGCACAGGGTGGGCACAGCATATTCCTCAGGGTACAGATGGGCTCAGACCGAACACACTGTTACATAAAGTTCCCTGCACTAAGGGTACTGGTGCACATGGTGTGCACAGCATATTCCTCAGGGTACAGATGGGCTCAGACTGAACAAATTGTTACATCAAGTGCCCTGCAATAAGTGTACTGGGACACAGGATTGGCACAACATATCTCCTGAGTACAGATGGGTTCAGACTGCACACACTGGTATATCAAGTGCCCTGCAATAAGGGTAGAGGGGTACAGAGTAAACACCTTATTTGTCAGGGTGCAGATTGGGTGAGACTGCACATGTTGGTACATAAAATGCCTGCAATAAGGGTAATTAGGCACATGGTGGGGACAGCATATTCCTCAGGGTACAGATGGGGAGTGGCTGAACACATTGGTACATAAAGTGCCCTTCAATAAGGGTACTGAGGAACAGGGTGGGCACATTATATTTCCCAGGACACAGATAGGCTGTGAGTAGACACACTGGTATATAACATACCCCGAAATAAGGGTACTGGGGCTCAGAGCACAGTTGGGCTGTAGCTAAACACACTGTTACATAAAGTGCCTTGAAATAAGGGTATTAGGTTACAGGACAGGTACGGCATATTTTTCAGGTTACAGATTGTCTGAGACTGGACACACAGGTACATAAGATGCCCCACAATATGGGTACTGGGACATAGGGTGGGTGCAGCATATTGCCCATGATACAGATCGACTGAGACCAGACATACTGGTACTTATAGTGCCCTGCAATTAGATTAGGGTACTGGGGCACAGGGTTGGCACAGTATATTTACCAGGGGACAGGTGAACTGGGACTGGGCACACTGGTATATAACATGAACTGCAATAAGGGTACAGAGGCACAGGGCAGGCACAGCATACGTCCCAGGGTGCAGATGGACTGAGATGGGACACACAGGTACATAAAGTTCAAAGAAATAAGGGTACTGGGGCACTGGGTGGGCATAGGATAATCAATAAAGGCAGATGGACTCAGACTGGACACACTGGTGCATAAGGGTACTGGGGCACAGTGTGGACACCGAATAGTCCTCAGGGACAGATGGACTGAGTCTGGACACACTAGTACATAAAGTGCCCTGCAATAAGGCTACTGGAGCATGCGGTGGAACAGCATACTTCTCATTGTTCAGATGGGCTGCGCCTGATCACACTGGTACATAAACTGCCCACAATAGGAGTACGAGGGCACAGGGTGGAGCCAGCATATTTCCCAGGGTACAGATGGGGTGAGGGTAGACAGACTGGTATATAAAGCAACCTGCAATAAGTGTACTGGGAGCTCAGGGTGGGCACAGCATAGAAACATAGAAATATAGAAAGAGATGGCAGAAGGAGACCATTGGTCCATCTAGTCTGCCCGTTGTGCCCGAAACCACTAGTAGTCCCAGGTCCTAGTCACCCCGCTGGGTTTTGTGCCTTTCCTGATTCCTAGTAGATCCCAGAATGCCCTTGCTCTGTTCCACCCATGCTTAAACGCTGCAACACTTAGCTTCCACCACCTCAGCCGGCAACTTGTTCCATGGTTCCACCACCCTTTCAGTGAAGTAGTGCTTCCTTAATTCCCTCTTGAAGTGTCCTCCGTGCAACCTCCATTCATGTCCTCCTACGTTTGAGTGTGGTATCCTGTTGAACAGTTCTGAGCATGGCACCTTATTTATGCCTCCTATGAACCTGAACTCTTCAATCATCCCCCCCCCCCCTTCTCCCTCCTGGTCTCCAGGGAGTACATCCAGTGCCTTCAACCGACTTGTATCATTATAGTTTCCCTTCACTGCTGAGCTCCCTCCAGTCTGTCTGTGTCCTTCCTAAGGTGAGGACTCCAAACTAAACCCAGTATTCCAGATGGGGTCTCACAAGAGACCTGTAAAGTGGAAGGATCACTTCCCTGTTCCTACTGTCAAAGCCTCTTACAGTACATCCCAACACTTTGTTGGCCTTGCTGTATGCCCTGTTACACTGGTTGGATTGTTTAAAGATGTCCAAGATAATGACTCCTAGGTCTCTTTCTTCATGAGATGTACAGAGCTGAACTCCTTTGAGCCAGTATTCTGTCCTCGAGGTGCCCTTACCCAAGTGCATCACTTTGCACTTCTTTGCGTTGAACTTCAACTGCCAGATTTTGGACCATTTTGCTAGCTTCTGGAGGTCCTTCTGTTGGTCCCTGATGACCTCTTCACTGTTCACTCTATCATCCAACTTCATGTCATCTGCAAAGAGGGTGAGTTTGCCTTGGATGCCAATGCTGTTAATGTATATGTTGAAGAGGACCGGGCTGAGGATCAAGCCCTGGGGCACACTGCTAGTGACCTTTCTGTCCCCCAACCTCACTCCATTCATTACCACTCTTTGTTTCCTCCCCCTTAGCCAACTTCCCACCCAGTTAATTATATTCTGGGCCACTCCTAGGTCATCCAACATTTTAAGCAGACCTTTGTGCGACACAGAATCAAATGACTTACTAAATTAGAAGTGCAGGAGGACCATTGAGTGGCTCTTTTCCAATTCCTTTGTTACCCAGTCAAAAAATATAATTAGGTTTGTCTGGCATGGCCTGCTCACTTCAGACCCATGCTGTTTACTGTCTTGAAGACCAGACTTCTCCAGTTATTCTACTAAGTCTTGTTTATTTAGGGTCTTCATGTGCTTCCCAACTACTGACGTGAGGCTAATCGGCCTGTAGTTGCCAGCTTCCTCCCTCCTCCCACCCTTGTGCAGCAGTATCACAGCTGCACATCTCCAGTCACCAGGCACAACTCCTGACTGTAGTGATCGACTGAACAAGTGTGCCAAGGCAGCCTCCAATTCTTCCCCCAGTTCTCTCAATACCCTAGGATGCAGCCCATCTGGCCCTCGTGATTTGTCCGCTTTAAGCTGAACTAGCATATGTAGAGTGGGCTACCCCTCCCATAATAATAAAAAATATGTATGTACTTACTACTTACCCCAGGTGTTGGGGTTCAGCTGCCTTCTCAGGTGTGCTGTCCCTGAATCCCCTTCCCTGGTTCCCCTGGTGGGAGAGGGGAACAGGAGTTGTTGTGAGCAAGTTTGGCCCATCCTGGGTGTCAGCAGTTGTTGCCTCCTGAGCATGCTTTGCTTGGGAGGATGTGTCATTCCAATCCCCCAGTATTCCTGCTGGGGGGAGGGTGGTGTTCTTTGACCTCTTCTGTGTTAGATAACCAAGCACAACCTTTGGCTACCACCCAGTCTTGCTTTCCTAGGGATGATCTCTGTCCCTTTCCCACCTCCATTTCCTTGCCACACATGCATGGCAGCTCACCAGCACTGGTGTACCACACCTCACCTATGAGATGTGCCTGGCATCCTAGGTAATGGCACATGCCAGCCATAGAGAGAAAAGAGCACAAGCCAGCTCAGGTGAGCCACGGTTCACACTCTAAGAATGCATATGCATTCGATTTTTTAAATAAGGAAAGAATTCTGAGTTTAGTTAAGCTGGGCGGTGATGGTGAGAGAAGCAGACTGCCAGTGCTCCTGAGAAACACCGCCACTACCACCACCAATGATAGAGGGACAGAGACAGTCACTAGGAAGAAGAAAAGAAAAGAAATCACGAGAGAGAGAGGGATTTAACAAAAGAGATACAGAAGTAGAGAGAGAGAGAGAGAAAGAGGGATAAAGAGTAAAAAGAGAGAGACAGAAACTGAGAGAGAGAACAAGAGAGAGAAAGAATCAGTGCTGGAGAGCCCCTAAGAGAGAGACCTTACAAAAAAAGAGATGGCTGGCATAAACTGCTCATTCTCTATAGAGCTAAACAGCTAAAATAAAGGGAAACAAAGAAATAAAGCCCCCAGAGAGAGAGAGAGAGAGAGAGAGTCGCAGACGAAAGGGAAAGAAGCAGAGCCTGACAGTGACAACCAGCCGCCAAAGAAAGAAGCCCAGTTGACAGTTACCTGCAGTCTTGCTGCTGGGACATTTTGGAAGCATGAAGATCCAGAAAGACAGACAGCAGAAAAGGTGCAGCTAAAGGGACAGTCAAGAAGGTGAAGAAGGGAGACGCACCTGGCAGCAGGTACTGGTGAGCAGTCACAAAGACACATGAGTATTGGCAGGCAAGAGTCCCACAGCCCTAGGCACCCCCATTGCAAATTCTTTTAGTCAGTCTAGACCACTTCTGGTTAAACACATAGTGTTCAGAGAGGTTTAAGTTTAATTGTGGTCGATTGTCAGAGATAGTGAATGGGATGGGAAGCCTAACAGTCATGTGGGGTGCCTGAGAGGAAACTGAGTAATGTCAGAATCTGAACACAGTGGCCACAAGGGAAGCTCAGTGGTCACTCTGGAGATCCAAGGGTATGTTGGGGTCAAAGGTTTCTTAGGGTATATAGTTTGGGGCTAGAGCCTGCCAGCAGAGTTTGCCTTCTAGAAGAAGCAGTTCCACAAATGTCCAGTATCAGTAGCTCCAGTGGCATCCAGCTCCAGCTGCTCCAGCGGTGTCCAGCCAGCAGCTTCATTGGTGTCCAGTGTCAGCAGATCCAGAGGTGATCAGCTCCAGCTGCTCCAGCGGTGTCCAGCCAGCAGCTTCATTGGTGTCCAGTGTCAGCAGATCCAGAGGTGATCAGCTCCAGCTGCTCCAGCGGTGTCCAGCCAGCAGCTTCATTGGTGTCCAGTTTCAGCAGATCCAGAGGTGATCAGCTCCAGCTTCAGCTCTCTGGTGGTTTCCAGTGTCAACTTCAGTGAAGTCGAGCTTCAGCAGCTGCAGAGTGTGCCCATCCACTTCATTCTAAATCAACTTCGCAGAACCATGGACTTGCTACAGATATGCACCATCTCTCTCAGGGGGGTGTTTGGGGATGGGTGGTTCCCCCTAGATTAAGCAAGTAAACAAACCATTACCTTTCCCTTTAGAGTATATCCCCTTCTCTGCCTGTCTGCTGTTATGAGTATTACTCTCAGACGTAAGTAGTAAACATAGAATTTAAGGGCTGCTTTGTTTAAAATGAAAGTGACAGTTTTTCTTTAACTGTTACAGTACTTCAGTTTTCCTGATTGCTACATATGGAATATTGCTTAGAGTGATAAAAGTTTAAGGGCCCCCTTACTTAAAATCATAGTGACAATTTCTCTTAACCACTATGGCAAGTCAATTTGCATGCTGGTTAAGTTATAGAAATTTTTCTTATAGCATGAGTAAACTATTAACGTGTTATTGTACCCTTCGTAAAGTGTTTCCTTAGCATTATCTTTGTTCCCCCCATCCCTAAATAAAAGTGGTACACAAAGTGCTCTGCAGTAAGGGTACCAGGGCACAGGCTAGTTACAACATATTCCTCAGGGTACACATGGGCTGACACTGCACACACTGATATATAAGGTGCCCTGCTATAATAGCACTGGGGCACAGGGTGGCCACACCATATTCCTAGGGCACAGATGGACTAAGGCTGCATACACTGGTACATAAAATGTCTTGTAATAAGGGTACTGAGGCCAGGGTGGGCACAGCATATACTTCAGGGACAAATGGACTGGGAGTGGACACACAGGTACATAAGGTGCTCTGCAATAAGGGTACTGGAGCACAGGGTGGGCCCAGAATATTCCTCATGGTACAGATAGGCTGAGACTGGACACATTGCTTTATAAAAAGTCCAGCAATAAGGGTACTGGAGCACAGGTTGGGCCCAGAATATTCCTCATGGTACAGATTGGCTGAGACTGGACACATTGCTTTATAAAAAGTCCAGCAATAAGGGTACTGGGGCACAGGGTGGGCACAGTTTATTTACCAGGGTACAGATGGACTTAGGCGGGACACACTTCTACATAAAGAGCCCTGTAATACAGGTACTAGGGCACAGAGTGGGCACAGCATATTGCTCAGGGTACAGATCAACAGAGGTGGGACACACTGATATATAAATTGCCCTGCAATAAGGATACTGGGGCACAGAGGGGGCACAGCATATTCCTCAGGGTACAGATCAACAGAGGTGGGACACGCTGATAGATAAATTGCCCTGCAATAAGGATACTGGGGCACAGAGTGGGCACAGCGTATTCTTCATGATATAGATGGATTGCAACTGGACACCCTGATACATAAAGTGCCCTGCAATAAGGGTAGTGGGGTCAGGGTGGGCACAGAATATTCATCATGGTACAGATGGACTGAAACTGAATACACTGGTACCTAAAATGCCCTGCAATAGGAGTACTATGGTCAGGGTGGGTACAGCATATTCCTCCTGGGCAGATGGACTGCGACTGAGCACACTGGTTCCTAAGATGCCCAGCAATAAGGTTGCTGGGGTACAGTGTGGGCACAGCATATTCCTTAATATACAGGTGGGTTGCAACTGGACACGCTGATATATAAAGTGCCCTGCAATAAAGCTAGCAGGGTCTGGTTCAGCACAACAGCGATTTTCTACACTTAGTGACTGGATGGCTGCTAGTTGGCAGAGTCTGAATCTGGGAAAAACAGCATTTCTGATTATGGAATCAGGATCTCAGAAATCAGTGATGAAGAAGTCTAGCCTCACCCTATTACCCTTTAAGCCATGGGTTGGGTTCGAAACCATAAGAGATCTCTAATACAAGCATCTTCAATCCTATCTCAACAGGGCTGAATGACCTTCATTGGCTTTCGGTTATATAGTGCAGCACATTCAAGATTTGCTCGATGGTATTCAGTTCTCTACATGGATTGGGTCTTGACTGTATATAAGACTTGTTCCCATATACTCTGGTTTGGCCTCTTTAGTTAGCAGAGGAGAATCTGTTTGGTGGTTCCACATGCTCATTTGAACTCTTTAGGAGAATGTGTCTTCTCTGTGGCTGCCCCACTCATGTTGAATACTTTCTCAGGTAGCAAAGTGTGGGGGGGGGTTAAATGTTCTTCTGATATAAATGGGAGAAATGCAAAATTAAGGTGGGAAAAGAGAGGCTGAGGAAGGGGGTGGGATGGGAGGAAGGGGTCAAGGGTAAGGCTGATATGCTGAATTAACATTTTTGTTCAGTGTTCGCTAAGGAGGAGGATGGTCCACAGCTGAAATGTGCAGTAATGCTGGAATGGAGGGTGGGGACATTTTCACTCACATCACAGAAGAACAGGTGCTGGAGGCACTAAGATTGCTAAAGGTTGACAAATCAAGGGATCCGGATGGCACACACCCAAGAATGCGAAGGATCCCGATGGCATGCCACCTAGAATACTAAGGGATCCCGATGGCATGCCACCTAAAATACTAAGGGATCCTGATGGCATGCCACCAAGAATGCTAAGGGATCCTGATGGCATGCCACCTAGAATACTAAGGGATGTGGTGCAGGTGTTTTGCAGCATGGCTAGCAGACATTTACAACTGATCGCTGAACACTGATGCGGTCCACAGGGATCAGAGGACAGCTGGCATTGTGCCCCTGCAAAAACGTGGCAGAAAGGATAACTTGAGTAACTATAGACCCGTCAGGCTGACATCTATAGTGGACAAATTACTGGGGGCTATAATAAGAGAAAGGTAGGTTGATATTTTCAAGGTAAACAGTAAACAGGACAGTGGGTACCACATGTTCACAAAGAGGATGTCATACCAGATGAACCAGATCAAGTTCTTCAACTTGTAACTTAAGCAGCCAACAAAGGACTGGTAGTAGACATGCTTACAGTGTGAGGGAGGTTCATAGAAGACTAGCAGGATCTTTGGAGACAGAGTTGGCAGGGGCCATTTGGGCAGACTGGATGGGCCAAGCAGTCCTTTTCTTCTGACAAATAATATGTTTCTGTACTGCTCCTGGACTTCAGTAAGGCTTTTGACTCCATCCCCCACAAGAAACTAGTCAAGGAACTAAAGCATCTAGGGGTGGAGGAAAAGACAGTATCATGGTGGGAACTGGCTGAAAGGGAGGACACAGAAGGTGGTGGTAAACGGGGAACTCTCTGAGGTTAAACATGTAATGAGCGGTGTACCACAGGGCTCTGTCCTCTTTAACTCATGTATTTGTGACATAGGGGTAGGAGTTCAGGGAAAGATCTGCCTCTTCAAGGATGACATCAAGATCTGCAGGAGAGTGGACAGCAGAGATGGGATCAGAGCAGTGAAATGGTGGAGGAGATAGATGTGCCTGAAAAGTGGTCCAGGATATGGCAGCTGAGATTTAATACAAAAAAAAATGCTATGAATGCAAAGCTTGAGGGGGGTGTGGTAAAAGAGAGCACAGTGGAGGAAAAGGACCCGGGGTGATAATATAAAAAAGCTTGAAATCTAAGGTGCAGGATGCTGGGATACATAGGAAGGGAGATCAGTAGTAGAAGTGGGAAGGGGATCCTTCCCCTGTATAGGTCTCTGGTTTGCCCTCATCTGGAGTACTGTACAAGATTCTGGAGCCCACACTTCCAGAAGGGCTGTGACAGAGTGGAAGCTGAACAGAGAAAGATGTCAAAGATGATCCAGGGGCTGGGGAAGAAAGCATACAAGTAAATATCGAGAGACCTTAATATGTATACCCTGGAGACATAAACAGAAAGGGGGAACATAACTGAAACATACAAATATCTCCTTTGGATGAACAGGCTGAAATCCAATGAATTTCTCACCTTCAGTACAAAAGCATTCTCAAGCGGAAATCTACCAAAGCTGACTGGGGTATGGTCCAAGGGTGATGTCTGCAAGTGGAACAGACTGCTGGAGGGAATGGTCTGTGCCAAAACAGTGAGTGGATAAAAACATTGATGGGACTGATACAAGGGCCTGTAAAGGGGCTGGAGAAGGTGTAAAAAGGGAGGGTGCAGGGTGAAGGAGGATGATCATTGGGGCCATCACTCCAAAAAGGAAAGCATTGCTCACATAGATCAAAGATAAATTCAGTGCAACCGTGTTCAGTTAGGGCTGCTTTATTAAAGTGGAGCACTGACCTCACACAGAATTAATAGTAGTGCTGCATCTTCCCACCAACTCCAGGTCACCTGCCAGGCCTGCACCCACTCTCCCAACATTTCACACCACTCTGGCACTTTTCCAGGGGCCTATCTTTGGGTGTAAGTGAGAAACGCTTTTTATTCCATGTAGTTTTTTGCCTTATAGTCTGGCATGGTCAGGCTCTCAGTCCTGTCCCTGTCCCCTCTGCCTGGCAACCACCTCATGCCAGCTCAACCAGACCCAGAGACCCCCACGGATTGCCCCCCCCCCATGGTAGGGCCAGACGGAGGAGGGTTGTCCTCCTTCCATCTGGAGATACAAATCTACTTATGGGTCTGGTGGTCCAAGTAGTGGCACAGGATGGAGGGTCAGTGGGCAGGACTTCAGCTCATGCCAATTATTTTCTGTTTTGGCCCCCGGTTTCTCCACCCATGGTGGCACATTGAATGTGTGTACATGGAGTTGCATGCATGTCACAGAATCACATTACTCTGCCTTTATTTTACAGCTCAAGCATGGCGCTACCCCATGCATCCACCTAGGGGCAGCCAACAGTCGAGATGACATGCCACCTCACCCTGAGAGAAGGAGAGCAGTCAGTCAGACACTCAGTCTTCTCCCCTGTGGCTGACCCACGGCAACACATGGTCATTCCTGAACATGGGTCACCAGCCTCAGCCCGCCACTCCTCTGGGCCAGCTCAATACTGTCCTTTTTCATTCAGCTGTTGAATCCGAACTTAGTTCATATAGGCATTGGCTTCTCTCGGGGTACCTGGTAGCATGTCTTGTTTGCTTCATTAGGGGCATCACAGGAGTACTAGGCAGTGTTGGACAGCCTGGAGTGGCCAGTGGGCCTTTTTCTGCTGACATGTTCTATGTTTCTGTATTTCTATTGTTATTTATCTCATCATTGAATTCTGCAGTTTTTAGCATGACCACGTGCTTGATGTGGACTGCGTACCACAACGGCCACTAGTTCCTCATGTGGAAAAATGGACAGTACAGTATTTATAGCTCTTCAGATTGGAATCCTACCTGCTTTGGCAACCTGTGGAAGCGGAACAGGAAGTGAAACCTCTGAGAGTGGAAGGATGTAAACATCTGGGAGAGACTGGGAGGATGAGGTTTCCTCTGCTGCAGGGCTGTACTCCCCAGAATACTCCTCGCCATCTGGGTTTTCGAACTCCTTCACAAAAAAAAGTGGAGAGAGAGAGAGAGAGAGATAGAGCATGTTGATAACAGATAATGGATTCACAGCAGAGAACAACACATGATTCAGTACTACAGCTGGACAAACCTCACAGATACTTCTTCCATGAATATTTTAGAAAAGGCCACAATTTTCTGTGTACAGTAGATACACTGTCAAAGTGGGACACCCACCGAAAATGAGTTACTTCATCTCAGTTTGGCTGTCCTGGGTGAATGCAACGTAAAATAGCTAAAGCAATACTGCATTGAAAATGAAATATTTATTTATTTAGTTTTTGTTGACTGGGTAGGTGCTTTAGTCATAAAATGACTATTTTCAGGCACGACCCGAGAGAGTACAACATGTAACAGCGAGAAACAGTGTGGTGATACCTAAAGTACAGTCATACAAAAATAGAGAAACCGTATAGCAGTGCTACAAAAAATGCATTAATTTGGAGTACACGTTAAGGAAGTAAAACAGACATAACGGCGACAATGTAGCATAAAGACAGTAAGAGTAATAAATAAGCAGAGGCAGCACTGTATATGATAAATGCAGAAACAGAGGGCATATCCTGGAGGAGAGAAAGAGCACAGGAGTTATTGCATCTAACTTGGGATTTATGTAGCAAAAAGTTGTAACAGTCAGGCACCACTGAAAACAACGTATTGCATCTTAAATGGGCTTACGTAGGTAAACACATTACAAAAATAGAAACTGACAGGACCCACTGAATATGAGAGGTTGCCTCTCAGCTGAGCTGCCCTGGGTAAATTCACTGTAACAATGTTTGCTGTATTTTGTTATCTGGGTAAATGCAGTGGAACTGAAGTGTTTGCTTTCAGGCATGATCTACTGCTCAAAGTACAGACATTTAAACAGATAAAAAGAACAGTTATATAAGAATTTACTTTAAGTGTAGATCTTCGACAGAATCTCCTGCATTAGGCCACACCTTTGGAACTATAAGCCATCAGCATCAGGACTACACAGAAACTTTTTGCTAGCCTGGGGCTACCCAAAATGACATACAGCATTGATGCATATATAACATAGGTGGCCCCAACTCTCCTCAGTTTCCCACCAGAGAGATTAGCCTTGGTGGGCTTCCAACTAGGAAGAACCAGGAGATTAAACCAGCACCAGGCATACAAGGAGAGGCACGGGGCTGGAGACAGGATGCATGGAGTAAGGCTTTAGGCCCAGTATCAGATATAACCCTCAAGGAAGCTGAAAGGGGAATGGAGGGAGGGTACAGCATGGCCTAATGGAGGAGATTCTCTCAAGGATCCACCGTTAGGGTACATTCTTACGTAACTGATCTGCCTTCATCAAGGATATCTCCTCCATTAGGCCACACCTTGGGAATGCCTTCCAAGCAGTATAAAGCAGCAGGGCAGATGGTACAGTATGATATGTGATCAGGACAGAAGGCTTTGCAGTACAGTAAGCCCAAAACCAGCATGTCTACGAGAGACGATGTCCAGACTGTGATGTTTAGTGAAAGTATGAACAGTACTCTGTGTGGTTGCAGCACATATGTCGGCAGCGGGGACATTTTTGAAATAAGCAACAGAAGTGGCCGTACTCCTTATGGAGTGACCACAGACAACACCAGGAAGTTTCTTACTGAACTTCCTATAACAGAATGTAATACAATGTGCCAGACATTTGGACAAGGATTATTTAGACACAGGAGTGCTCGCTTTCCTATGGGCAAATGAAACAAAAGCTGAGAGAACTTGCTGTAGTCCTTGGTGCAGTCAATGGTGTCTTAGTATTGTATGTTTATCTAAAGCATGGAGCTGCACCTCACTCAGTTTGGCATGTTCAGGCTAATAGAGAGGAAGGTGTATCATTTGATTCAGTGTAAATGCTGATGCCACCTTCAGTAGAAACTTACGACTTGTATGCAAAGAGACTCTGTCTTTGTGAAAAATCAAATAATGAGGCTCACACATTAATGCTAAAAGCTTGGAATTCCTCTGGGCAGAAGACATCACTACTAAAAAATAATGTTTTCCATGGCAGGAAATGTAATCCACAACTCGTAGCAGGCTCGAAGGGAGCCAGTGTCAATTGCTCAAGAATGATATCCAAGTCCCATGGTAGGACTGGATTGTGGATAGGAGGTTTCATATGAAGAATACCTCTCAGAAATGTATGGGACACCTCTAATTGGGCAACCATATGGCCATCCCAGTTGGAGCCTGAAGCATCCATGGTAAGGATCAATACAGGAGCTGATACAAGGAATGGAATGCCTTTCAGTAGATTTTCGTGATCCATCCACCATAAAAACTGTCTGTGAAGAGGAACATAGAAACATAGAAATTGTTGGCAGATAAGGACCGCTAAGCCCATCCAATCTATCCACAAGGCCTATACATGTATGTGGCCACAGACCCTATGTGGTCAATGGCTTTTCATTCCCCACCACCAAGGTTCTCTCGTGCCTGTCCCAGGCATGTTTAAAACCTTCCACTGTGCTTGCTCCAGCCACCTCTTGTGGCAGACGTAACAAGAACAATTTGGCCCAGATCATTTGACTACTGATACCACTGGACCCTGAGTGTCCACTGAGGTATCCCCATATGAAGATGTGCCAGTGGCAGAGTAACTATGGCTGCAACTATGAGGCCTAGGAGATGCAACACTGTTCCTGCAGAGACATAGTGGCTCCTGTATACCAAGTGTGTCTGAGCAATCAGTTTCTGCCATGTCCTGTAGCAGGAAAACACATTCTTCTCTGTGTTCAAGGCCACCCCTATGTACTGGAGTCTTTGGCATGGAGTCAAAACAGACTTTGGCACATTTCCTGTGACCCCCAAGTCATCCAACTGATGTGTCCAAGACAGGGTATAGAGCAGAGCTTCCCTGGAAATGGTCTTCAGGAGCTAGTCATCCAGATAAGGGAAAACATACAGGCCTTCTCCATGAAGGGCTTATGCAACTACTGTCAACCATTTGGTAAAGACCCATGGCACAAAAGACAAGCCAAAGGGCAGTACTTTGAACTAATACTATTCACCCTCCAACACTGTGTAGGTATTGTCTGTGGGTTTTCCTGATCTTTATATGAAGGTATGCATCCTTTGGTATACTGACGGCACAGCGACGGGAATACCACAAAAACCATCACAGCGACATTTTCGGCAGTTTGCTGTGATGGTCTCCATGTATTCTGACACAATTGCCACAAGGGTGTTTGCCCCGTCCCTGAACTAACTCCGACTGGAGACAGTAATCCTTAGTGTGGGGGATGCAGAGGGCAGAGCCCAACTTGTTCCCTCAGTGAGGGCACACCAGTTGGCAGTGTTGTGCTGTTGCTGTGCCCACGGTCAACAAATTTCTTGTCACCTCGGCATAGTGGAACCGCTTCCTTTATGTCCAATGAAAAAAAGCCCATCCCCTGTTTGCAGTAGGGGAATCAGAGCCTGTGGGGATACCATTGAAACTTCTTGTATTCTATGTATACAGTTGGTTGAAATCCCTGAGATCCAACACTGGACACAGATCACCTCTCCATTTTGGGAGCAAGAAGTATCTGGAATAGAACCCTTTGTTTTCCTCCTGAGAAGGAACAGGTTCTGTGGCTTATTTTTGAAATAAAGTCTGAATTTCTTCCTTCAGAAGAGTTAGATGTCCCAGAGAATAAAAGGAAGGATGTGGAGGATGAGCTAGAGGGATTTGTAACAGATCCAGAGCATGCCCCCTTTCAATTATCTCCAGAACCCACTCATCCATAGTGACCTCTTGCCATTGTTTCAGATGCAGTAAGATCCTGCCCGCCCACACTCACCCATGTAGGTAACAGTTGAGATGGGGAGAGAGAGAGAGACAGATGAGAGAAAGATAGAACCGGGGGCAGCAGGGCTACCAGAACTGATTCCTTTGGGTGCTTCTGCATGGGCACCAGGGGTAGGGGACCCAGAAGGAGAGGCTGCCACCTGTATAATAGCCTCTCTGATGGTAGGCATGACTATCTCAGGCAGAAGACTGATAAAAGGATCCCCGACCAAGACCTCTAGTAGGAAGGGGATACAGGGATTTCACAGCCCTAACAGTTATTTTAGAAATATGAAAGCCATGTAGAGCCTTTTCAACATCATAAACATAAACATAAAAGTTGACAGCAGATAAGGACCGCAAGGCCCATCCAGTCTGCCCATTTCTTTTTCTACCTTATAAATGTGCCATCTGCCTTTGCTCTGTCAATGGCCTATCTATTCATACTCATCTGTATTGCTCCCTTATGCCTATACCATGCCTATTTGAAGCCCTGCACTGTATTCATAGCCACCACTTCCTGAGGTAGGCCATTCCATGCATCCACCACCCTTTCTGTGAAAAAGAACTTCCTCACATTACCCCTTAATTGGCCTCCTTCTAATCTCATGCTGTGTCCTCTGGTCCTGATATTTTTCTTATATTGAAACATGCTAGACTCTTTCACCTTGTTAATGCCCTTAAGGTGTTTGAATGTTTCGATCATATCACCTCTCTCCCTCCTTTGTTCTAGGGTATACATATTAAGCTCCGTTAATCTGTCCTCATATGTTTTTTGATGCAGTCCATGCACCATTTTGGTTGTCCTTCTCTGGGCTGCCTCAATTTGGTTAATGTCCTTGTGAAGGTGAGGCCTCCAGTACTGCACACAGTACCCAAGATGGGGCCTAACCAGTGTCTTGTAAAGAGGGATTATTACCTCCCTCTTCTGACTTGTGATACCCCTACTAATACACCCTAACATCCCACTAGCCTTACCTACTGATTTAGTGGTCTGTTTGGATGATTTCAGGTCATCAGTGATGATGATGCCCAAGTCTCTTTCTTCCCTTGTGACTGCCAGCAACTCCCCTCCAAGCCTATAAGTGGCTTCAGGGTTTCTCTTCCCTATGTGCATGATACTAACATACTAACATACTATTTGCCAGCAGATTAGGCCTTACGGTCTATCGAGTCTGCTCGAATCTCAGATCCCTAGTTGGGTGCTGAGGCCCTCCCCACCTTGTGTTCCAGAAACCCCTATCATCCATCCCCACCCCTGGGACAGGCCATCATCTGATACATCCACTTTCTGTGTCTGTCCCACCCTCTCTTGAAGCCCTCCACTGTGGATCTCTGAACCAGCTCGCCAGGCAGTGCATTCAAGGGTCCACCACCTCTCAGTGAAAACCTCCTCCTCTTTTCCCCTCACCTTCCACCTTCCAACTTCAAACCATGCCTTCTGGTGATACCTCCCTGTTTTAGTCTAAAGATCCCTCCATGTTTACCCTATTTATTCCCTTGAGGTACTTGAAGACCTCAATCATGTCCCCCCCCGTCTCTTCTCTCCTCCAATGAAAACAGGCAGAGCTCCTCAAGTCTGTCCTCATACGTCAAATCCCCTAGTCCTCGTATCATCTTAGTTGCCCTCCTCTGTACACTCTCCAGGAGCTGTATGTCCCTCTTCAAGTGTGGTCTCTTGTACTGTACACAGTACTCAAGGTGTGGTCTAACCAGTCCATTGTACAGCGGCAGATCTTGCACTTCTTTGCATTAAACCCTAGTTGCCACTCTTCTGACCATTTTGCCAGTTTATCCAGATCTCTTCTCATTCTGCCCAGCCCATCTGGTATCATCTACTCTGTTGCAGATCTTGGTGTCATCTGCAAACAGACAAACCTTACCCTCCAGTCCATCTGCAATGTCACTGATAAAGATATTGAAGAGGACTGGCCCCAGGACTGATCCCTGAGGTACCCCACTTGTGACTTGCATCTTCTCTGACGGTATACCATTTACCACCACTCTCTGTAGTTAAACAATTTTGACCTTTTGAAGTAACTCCCCTTTATCGATGTTTCAAGCAGGTTTTCGTAAGGATTGTTCTACGATAGATAATATTTACATTTTAGCCCATCTGATAGAAAAATACAGATCATTTCGTAAAATGAAGCTGTATGCTGTGTTTGTAGACTTTTCTGCAGCATTTGACTCGGTTAATAGAGCCAAGTTATGGGAGATATTATTAAATAGATGCGTACCATTAAATTTATTAGCCCCCATTATTAGGTTATATTCTCACACAACATGGCTATTAGATATGATAATAAGGCAACATTTCTGACTATTTCAGTACAACGGAGTTAAACAGGGATGTCCTTTGGCCCCCTTCTTTTAATTTGTATATTGATGCCCTTCTGACTTATAAAGATATAGATATTCTTGATTCCCCAAAAATTAAGAATATCCCAGTACATTGTCTGGCCTATGCAGACGATCTGATTATTTTTGCTCTATCTGCTCAAGGTTTACAAAATAAAATAAATCAATTTTGCTATAAATGTAAATATTTGGACTTATTAATAAATATGAAAAAAACTAAGCTGCTGATATTTGCACCCTTACAGGGACATCAAATTAGACCAAGGATTTATTTAAATAACGAACTTATTGAAGTGGTATCCTCTTATATATATTTGGGGGTGAAGTTTGCCGAATGGAAATTGGATAGAGCATTGGAGGACAAGTGATAAGGCAAAACTGATTGTTAGGCTCTCTTACGTTTGCTGGGAAATATGGTGATATTTGGTCTCCAAGATTGATAGTCAAGCAGCCAAAATTAATCCTATTCTTTTGTAACGGGCGCAGAGGTCTGGAATAACAATGTCCTTCATGGTTGGAGATCCCATTTTCTCTACTATAAATCTTTATTGCAGGTTCCACTTGCCACTTCTAATGTTGTAGCTAGGGCTGAATTGGGTAGAGTACCTATTGTTACAATAATTTATACACGTCTCATGAGTTACTGGATCAAAATTAGTTAATCAACAGACTAATATTATGCCTCTACTATGCCTTAGAGAAAAATTATCTTGGCACAAACAGAATTTTAGGTCTCCTTGGGTCAAAAATATTCAACGTATTTTGGGCAGTGTTAATATGCTTCATCTTTAGACAGATTGGGAGAAATCAATATCAGTATCTTATGTGTTTAAGGAGTATGTCAAAAGAAAATACTTAGGCTTGCCTATGATAAGCAAATGGAGCTCCTCAGAGCTCAACGTCAGGCCAGATGGTTAGCTCAAAATAAAATTGATGTATTTATAGAGAAATATCTTACTCTTGGGCTGACCCTGCTAGAAAGAAAAATGATTACTTGGGCAAGACTGGGAATCATCTGTTCTAAATATGCTTTTTTTAATAAGACGACTCCACCCAATTCAGGTTTGGAGTTTTGCAGATGTAATAAGGGTTTTCAAGAAGATCTTTATCATATTACAGTACAGTGCCCTTTATATAAAATCCTGCGGTTTAATCTGTTAAATGATTTTCTTATTAAATATGTGAATGCAAAATATGATATTTTATTCATACTTCTTCACCCTCAGACATTGGAGGAGGCTAAGATGGTTTCAAGTTTTTTTTATCAGGTGTTGAAACACAAAGAAAAACGTCTCTCTGCCTATGACAATTAATTTGTTCCTGGATTTTTATGTGTTAAAATTTTAAATGTAATATTAGATTTAATATTTTTTTTCTTCTCTTTTTTGTATATAATTTTATGTGCTTAGTATGTTGTAAAGGCTTGATTGCTGAACAATAAAAACATTGAAACCTGAAACATGACCGTTTGAAGGGAACATTCAAAAGTGCATGCTGCACAACATTGGCAAACTCAGCAATCCTGAGTCAGTAATATCTTTTCATGCAAATGCCAGAAGCTGGAGCCCTGACAGAAATATCAGAGACTGTACATGATAAGCAGAGTGCAGCAAATGTTTGCCAAGCTCAGCACCAGCAGACAATGTTTTAAGCAAATCAGCCTTGGTAAAGCCATCAGACAAAGCCTGAGTCACAGTATGAACAGTTTTCCACAGGCATCTCTGTTCGTCTTTGGCTCAGGGATTCATCCCACATTAGTCTGCTGGGTGCCTGCAAGGATCCCAGACTTCATACTGTTCATCAACAAGGGTTTTTCCTGTATATGTGGTGCCCAGTGGTCCCCCCTTGACAGAGATGAACATACAAAGACCTCAGCATAAGGCCAGGCACATTCCCATTGCTGATGTGCAGATGCCCACTGCCTCCGCCAATCCAGCCGCAGTACTGGTCCTTGGTTCACCTACCCCTGGCCATCGCTAGGGGTCAGTGTATATCCAGGTGTGGCAATAACCTTCTGCATGTTATTATTTGTGTTATATGTTTGCTATAAATATATATTTTTTTGAATTTCTGCTTGTGAAACATGGCAGTCAAGCAGCAGGGCCTCATGGGACATTGGATTTGTAAAATGAAACAAAATGTTCTGGCCTTGCTTGCTGTCACAGCCAGCTTGTAAAAGTTGACTTCCTGGGACTATGCTAAAACTAAGGTCATAAACCAACCATTGCTTTGAACCCAGGCAGCTTATCATAAACTATTACCTTTTACAGCGTATCAAGAGGGAAACAGTTTCTGATAGTTACCTGTGAAATTTCACCCACCTATGAGAAGTGTTTCCAGATGTTTTGCTGAAAGATCAAAGGGGTATTGTAACCTGCCACAAACCATTCTCTGATGAAGAGTCTGTCCTGTTATATTTTAAAATATTGCTGTCTTTGCAGATTTCAGACAGGCAGTAAGCTGAAATATTTGGTTATACATTGGTCATGTTACACATTAATTACAGGCCTAAGAGTGACTTCATGTGCTGTAAAATCACAAGGATGGTGGGACTTTAGCTCTGATATTGGTGAAACCTAGCTGAGGGAAAATACACTTTTTGTTCTGGACTTTTAAGGAACACTCTGTTCCTCAAATCAAGAGAGACCACTTCTGCCAAGATTGGTAATTCAAGTGTGAACCTTTGCCAACTGAAACTGAGTTCAAATTAGTTAATTCAGTTACAAAGCACTTTGTTTTGCATTTGTCCATTTCATTTTTGACTGTAATCATTATGTATATATGTTCTGTTTTATGTACTATATTTATTTACTACTTTTAGTTTTAGTAAATTTGGTTTTCCTACAACCTGCCTGAGACATTTTCTCATTTTGAGTCTGAATGGTGGAACAGTACTGGTAATTCTGACATAACTGTTAAATTGCTTAGTATGTCACCATATGCAGCCATGCTAATGAGGATCTGTGTAGAAATCCAGCAAGGTAAGAAAAATACCAGTGTCTCAATTGAGTCAGCAGGGGGTTGTGAACCAAGTTGGTTGTATGCCCGCTGGGTCAAGTATTGCATTACTTTCCCTGAAGAGAGTGTGATATTTGGGCCTGTTACCTGGGTGTGCTAACTAAAAAGGGCTCATATTTGACCCCAGTTTGCTCAGACCCAAAACAAACAGGAGGGTTGCCCGTTTGTCCCCTGATCATGAATTGCACTGCAAGATTGGGCACTGTGGAAGCAGAAGACCTGACCCCCGGAGTGGATTTGTGACAGATTTATTGTGCAGCACTGGGATCTGAAAGATTTGCTTACATACTGTGCATTTATTTGGTGACACGAGCATTAGCAGTCCAGTGTGCCGGATTGATAAACTGTAACAGTTCACACACAAACAAGGCAGAGATTTTAAAAGAAATATAATGTGGGGTATTACACTTTAGCCACAAGAACAATACATTTTTATATTCTATGGAGGAGCAGCTCATTAGATCAGTCACTAATGAAACAGATCTAGGAATCTTAATAAACAATTACTTTACCTCAGCAAATCACTGTAGGCAGGTAGTTCTTACTGTAAATAGATTGATTCACTCAATCAAAAGATCTTTTATGTCAAGAAATAGTCAGTGTATTATGAGGCTTTATAAGACCTATGTAATTCCTCGACCTGGACCATGGTTCCCCGGTTTGGTGTCCCTATTTGAAATGAGATATTAATTTACTAGAAAGGACACGAAGGATAACAAAATCAATTCCAAATTTATCATTACTTAGTTATCAGGATAGGCTTAAAGAACTTAATTTATTCCCACTACAAATTCATTGATTAAGGGGTGATTTGTTGATGCTGTACCAAATTTTACAAAATCAAGATCTAATGTCTCAGTGTGGTTTACAGTTCAAATCCATTAATAATAATATTAGATCTCATAATAAACAATTACTAATATCAAGATCAAATACAGTTAAGCGTCATCATTTTTTCACAGTTTGAGCTCCAAGAGTATGGAATGCGTTGACAGGTTGTATAGTTATGGCTCCATTCTTTGTGTCTTTTAAGAACATGTATGGTTTCCTTCAGAATAGTACCTACTAATTGTCCCACTATGGTGTGGGAGACAATTTAATGGGCTTTATAGCCTACTTTGTCTTAAATAGCCTAAGCATCCTGAGTATATCATTTTGGTTACAGTCTAAGTTCTCTATCTTTTTTTTTTGTTTGGGTGCAAGCTAGTGTAGCCATATATTAGGGAAGAAGATGACTTCCACCTACAGTGAGTAGACTATGGAATACCTGAGGCAGTTGTGCCAGAGAGGAGTCCGTTGTAAGGGGGTAAACCAAACAGCACCTCATGGAGACCCTTGTGGCAGCCGATGCACAAGTGACTGCCCAAGATCTCAAGTCACAGTTGGTGGCCAAAAGGAACCAGACCTTGGGCATGGAGGGGCCAGGGCCCATCACAGTGTCCAGTCCCAGGGAGGAGGACAGCAGGTCCAGAGGGAACTGAGAGCCACAGCAGCAGGGGAAGATCACCACAGCAATGGAGCTGGAAGGGATCCAGATACAGTTGGAGCTAAGGACGTTGGAACTTGAACAGCAGAGATTCGAATCCCAGCATCAACTGAAATTTGAGCAGAAGTTCCAGATGGAGCTGGAGATGCAAGAAAAAGAAAACAAGAGCCATAGAGAGGCTGAGGAAAGAGAAACCAGCTTTGGAGAGACGCAGAGGAAAGAGAGTGACAGCTTCAGACAGAGGTCAAGCGAGAGGAGAGAGAGAGAGCAAGAGGAAATCTGAATTGTAGAAGCTACAGCTCCAAGGACCAAAGCCAGAGTGGGTAAGTGGCATAGGTGAACCTGGAACTCCAGGACTGGGTTACAAGTTAAATTCTAAATTGATAGCTGAATTTAAAGAGGGGGAGGATATGGATGCATTTTTTAAATTCATTTGAAAAGGTACGCGTTCAGGCAAAAACTCCCTGAGAGTCCTGGAGCTTCCAGCTATTCCCACTGCTCACTGGTAAAGCTTGTGATGCCTTGGGTCACATGGACAATCAGTACAGTAATGATTATGAGAAACTCAAAACTACATTGCTTAAAAAGTATGAACTGACACCTGAAGCATATAGAGTTAAGTTCTGTAAGCTCAGGAGAAGCCCTGAAATAAGAAACAAGGAGCTAGCCACAAAGCAACATCAGTTTTTGAAGCATTGGTGGGATGGGGTCAAAGCAGACTCTGTACAGACAATTGAGGATGTGGTACTTTTGGAGCAATTCATTTGGGCTTGCTCAGCAGAGCAGAAAACCTGTCTAGAGGACAGAGCTCCAAAAACAGTACAGGAGGCTGCTGAGCTCTTGGACCGCTATGCCAGGAGGAGGCCTGCTCTGAAAGGGAGTGGGGTGGGTGTGGCAGCACAGAAATGAAAAAGTGCACCTTCAGGGCAGCTAAAACCCTCACTGCCTCCCCAGAGAGTGAGTAGCCCCAGGTTACAAAGAAAGGATTTGCCTGATAAAAGAAATGATGAATGTTGGTTTCACAAGCAACCAGGGCATCTTGCAAGACAGTGTCCTAAAAAAGCATAGAGTGCACAAAGTGGTGCTTGAACAGAGGTGGGTGACCTGTGTATCTGTGAAAGCATGCTTATAAACATGAGGGAGCACATACACCCGGTTACTGTAAATGGGGTGCCATGGCGTACCTGGGCGATATCACCATCTTCAGTGCCAGCTGGAAGGAACACCTGTCCCACCTTAAGGAAGTTTTGGGCAGGATTCAGAGGGCTGGGCTCACTGTGAAAGTTGAAAAGTGCCACGTGGCCATGGTGGAGGTAACATACCTAGGGCATGTAGTAGGCCGGGGACAGCTCCATCCTAATCAAGCAAAGACTGAGGCAATAGAGGCATGGCTCAGACTTGAAACACAGAAGCAGGTCCAGAGTTTTCTAGGGACTGCAGGATGCTATAGAAAATGTGTGTCAAACTACAGTGCCCTGGCAGCTCACCTATCTAGCTTTCTAAAGAAAAGAATGCATAAAAAGGTAAAATGGGAGCTAGTCTTTGAATGAGCCTTTACACAGCTAAAGGAGGCACTGTGTGGTGCTCCTATGTTAGCCAGTCCAGACTACAGTAAACCATTTGTAGTCCAGACAGAGGCCTCAGACATGGGTATTGGGGCAATACTTAGTCAGACATCTAACCAAGGGAAAGATCACCCAATAGTGTACCTCAGTACAAAATTACTTCCCAGGGAACAGGCTTATTCTACAGTGGAGAAGAAGTGCCTTGAACTGGTGTGGGCACTGAAGAAATTGGAGCTATACCTGTATGGGAGGCACTCTGAGGTACAGATGGATCATTTATTTATTTATTTATTTGCTTTTGGTAACCAGGTAAGCACACTAGACAGCTAAGTGCCTATTTTCAGGTGCGACCCGAGAGAGTTACAAGGTATCCATGAAACAAAATACAGAATCAAGGTTACATACAGGAGCCACATGCTCCAACAATGGGAAAAACAACTTAAGGTACATATAGGCTCAAAGAGCATCATGAGGAGGTAGAATAACATCACGACATAAACTAGAATTTAGTATAGAAGAACAAATCTAATGGTGGCAGCCTCAAAATTGTTTGGAGCACACCAGTATATGGTAGCCAGACCTGAATGCCTAAAGTGAAAGGGAGACTCAGTGCTGGACAGGGGGCAGTTAGTGATACTGAGCAGTAATGACACTCCACCTGGGGGAGGTAAGTGCCTAAAGAGGGGTACCAGTGGAGGTAACAGTGCTAGGAGACTAGGTATTATGTGGTACACAGGCAGGTAGCTCCAGCTTTTAGGAAGTTCCAGAGGGACGTTTTGAAGGAGGGGTGGAGGGAGGCATGAACTTGGGCCAGAAGGGAGTTCCACATTTTTGGTGAGTGGACGGTGAATGCCCGATCACCAGCGAGGGTGCGGGTCTTGGGGACTAGGCGGACCTGGGTCGCACATGACCTGAGGTGGTTTGGCTGGCACAAATGTGTAAGACAAATGGTAGGCTTCTAAGATGGAGCTTTGCCTTACAAGGATGTGATATGATCATTACCCACAGGGCTAGATTAGACAATGCAAACACAGATGGTCTATCATGCCAGTTAGAGTAGTGAACTGAATTTGGGAAACTTATCCCGTGCCTATGAATAGATCCCCCCAAATTCAGTTTAGGAGAGAGAGGTGTGGCAATAGCCTTCTGCCTGTTATTATTTGTGTTATATTTTTGCTATTAATATATGTTTTTTTTGAATATCTGCTTGTGAAACATGGCAGTCAAGCAGCAGGGCCTCATGGGACATTGGATTTGTAAAAGAAAACAAAATGCTCTGGCCTTGCTTGCTGTCACAGCTAGTTTGTAAAAGCTGACTTCCTGGGACTACAATAAAACCAAGGTCATAAACCAACCACTGCTTTGAACCCAGGCAGCTTGTCGTAAAATATAGCCTTTTACAGCATATCAAGAGGGAAGCAGTTTCTGATAGGTACCTGTGAAAATTCACCCAGCTATGAGAAGTGTTTCCAGGATGTTTCACTGCTTGATCAAAGGGGTATTGTAGCCTGCCATAAACCATGCTTTGATGAAGACAGCGTCTTGTTATAATTTAAAATATCACTGTCTTTGCAGATTTCAAACAGGCAGTAAGCTGAAACATTTGGTTACACACTGGTCATGTTACAAATTAATTACAGGGCTAAGAGTGACCGTGTGTGCTGTGACATCACAAGGAGGGTAAGACTTTAGCTTTGATATTGGTGAAGCCTAGCTGAGGGAAAAGACACTTTTTGTTCTGGACTTCTAAGGGACACTCTGTTCCTTGACTCAAGAGAGACCACTTCTGCCAAGACCGGTAATTCAAGTGTGAACCTTTGCCAACTGAAACTGAGTTTGAACTAGTTAATTTAGCTACAAAGTGCTTTGTTTTGTAATTGTCCATTTCTTTTCTGACTGTAACCATTATGTACAGTATATATGTTCTGTTTTATGTACTGTATTTATTTACTATTTTTAGTTTTAGTAAATTTGGTTTTCCTTCAACCTGCCTGAGACATTTTCTCATTTTGAGTGTGAATGGTGGAACAGTATTGGTAATTCTGACACAGCTGTTAAATTGCTTAGTGTGTCACCATATGCAGCCATGCTAACAAGGATCTGTGTAAAGATCCAGCAAGGTGAGAAAAATACCAGCTTCTCAATTGAGTCGGCAGGGGGTTATGAACCAGGGTGGATGTATACCCGCTGGATCATGTATTGCGCTGTTTTCCCTGAAGACAGTGTGATATTTGGACCTGTTATCTGGGTGTGCTAACTAAAAAGAGCTCATATTTGGTCCCAGGACTTGAGACTGGTAGTTTGCTCGGACCCAAAACAAAAAGGGGGTGTCCCTGTTTGTCCCCTGATTATGAACTGCACTTCAAGGTTGGGCACTGTGGGAGAAGAGGGCCTGATTCCTGAAGTGGATTTGTGACACCAGGCTCCAGATCACCTCCCTTCCCCGAGAAGGCAGGCAGTCCAACTGACAGTCAGCCTTCTCTGCCAGGCTGGCCTACGACAGCTCTGGTTTTCTCATGAACCCAGCTCATTGGTGTCACAAGTGGTAGCGCTATTGCTGGGCTGGCAGGCTGGCTCCCACTGGCTGTTTGGATATTTGATAATGTGGGTCAGATAGTTTGCAATACTAAGGCCCAGTAATGCAGAGGCAAAAGTACACTTGCCCATCACATCCAGCCTCCTAGATTCCTTATCAGGAGGCAACGTACTCACATGCTGAGAAGATCCAGACCCATCATGAGCAGCCATAATGACCACTGAGTCAGGTTCTGGCTGGTTATCATAATAAGACTTAGCAGATGGTGCAGGATGCTGCTATTCAGCCTTTCTGGGAACTGCAGACAGTGAGTTAGGTCTATGCCATGCAGCAATGGTAGCATCCGCTAATGCAGGATATGCAGGTGGAATGACAAGAGAGGGGGAGTAGGGCACCACCAAGAATTCCATTAGATTCAGTTTAGTGGAATCTTCCTGTTCCACATCAAAGTCCATGACAAACTGCACCTGCTGCATCATGCCTTGGAAAGAAGGGCCCTCAGGAAGAGACTTCGGGGTATATACCACTGAGTTCTCACTATAGGATGAGAGGGTAAAACTAGAGTGAGGGGAACCCTCCACAAATTGTTCTTCACTCTCATATTCCTCCTCTAAATCCACCTCTAAGTCCATGAGGTTAGGATTATATTGCATTTCATCATCAGTAGTATCAGTGATGATGGGAACTGTCGAATATGACCGGCAGTGCCAGAGGCAGCTGAGAGGAGGAAATCTGTGGCATGAGAGTAGAATCTGTAAATGGGGGCTGAGCATCAGAAGGCCCTGTCAGCTGAATAGCTGTCTGCAATAGCAAACCTGGCAGAATCCATTGAATCATTTCAGAAAATGACACCAGCACAGCCTGGGAGTCAATGGCACCCTGAAATGGGGCCAGCACTACCTGTGCCAACAGGCCTTGGCCCGATGATGAGGGCATCATACCATCCATAGTAGGTATGGCAGTGCCTAAGTCAAGCCCCGACCTTCGTTTCGCAATGACAGTTGGGGGGCTGTAGTCAATGCTATTGGAGAAGGTGCTGATGAGGATGTACCTTTTCTCAATAGCAACTGAGACCCCGCCAGCGAAACCAGACCTGTCTTGTCTCTATGTTTGTGCTTATGGCTGGATGATGAGGAGGCCTGAGACAACAACCATTCCTTATCCTTACCCTTAGACTTTAGTGATTATTTTATGGCTGATGATGAGAGAGAAGCAGATTTTGAGCCCTTTTCCTTCTCCTTGGCTTTCAATGCCTTTAATGCCAATAAATTGTCTAGAGCTGTCTAACTGAGCTGCATTGTAGCCTGGTTAGAGCCCTGGTAAATATCACAAGTTCACACACTGTGAGACAGGCCCAAACAGCATACACAAACTGCGTGTGTGTGTTCCTTGTAAATTTTATATACGCACTCACAATATCAAAACAAAGACTCTTTCAGCTTTGGCGGTATACAGAGACGACAGCAGTACACCAAAGGAAAGTAAAATAATAAACAGCAATAGCTTAGTTGATGGCATTTCCTACAACAGGTCCAGCAAGGGTGATTGATGGCAGGAGAAGGAACTAAGGAGTGATGGGGCCACCCACGTTATATATGTGTCGATGCTGCTTGCAATTGTGGGCATCCCCCAGCTTGCAAAGTTTCCAAGTGGTCCTAACACTGATGGCTTATCGTATCAAAGGTGTGGCCTGGACATTGTGGCTATTACAGAGACATGGTACACAGGGAACCATGACTGGGATGCAGTCATACCGGGGTATACACTTTTTAGAAAGGATAGGGAGGGGAAAAGGGGAGGAGAGGTTCCTATGTGTGTAAAGGAAGGGATTATAGCTACAGAGGTTCAGGGATCCAGGAAAGAAGCAGAGGCACTGTGGGTCACTCTGGAGACAGGGAACAAAACAACCATCCATGCTGGAGTAGTCTACAGGCCTCCCACGCAGGGGGAGAATATAGATCTAGTATTAGTGGAATCCATCCATAACATGGCAGCCAAAGGGGAAGTACTACTAATGGGTGACTTCAACATGCCAGATGCAGACTGGAATACCCAGACTGCAAGTACATCAAGGAGTAGGGACCTCATGTCTGACATGTATGGGGCAAACCTAATGCAGCTGGTGGTTAAGCCTACCAGGGAGGGGGCTGTACTGGACTTAGTGCTGACAAATAGGGCCAAAATCATGGATGTTGAGGTGGGCAGCCCCTTTGATACCAGTGACCACAGAACTGGCCAGTGTGGTTCGCTAAATTAGTAACTGAGAAAGTGTGAGAAAAAAGTAAGGCATTCAGGAGATACAAAGAGACACAGAAAGAAGAAGACAGACTGAAATATCTGGAGAAGCAGAGAAAAGCTGGGAAAGCTGTCAGAGGGGCTAAGGCAAGAACACAGGAAGGAATAGCACATGCTTTTAAGAAGGTGGAACAAGACCATCTTCTGTTATATTGGTGAGAGGAAGAAAACCAGAAACTGTATTGCTAGACTAAAGAAGGGAGAGTGTGGGTGGGTGGAGGATGACCTTGAAAAATCTGAGGTACTGAACAAATATTTTTGCTCAGTATTTACCAAGGAAGAGGCAGGGAAGGGGCCAAGACTCATGAGGAAAGATATACAGGGGGAGAGGTGGACACCAACCCATTTACGGTGGATAGAGTCTTGAAGGAACTAGGAAATGTAAAGACAGACAAGTCAATGGGGCAAGATGGGATTCACCCTAGATTGTTGAAGGAACTCAGGGAAGTCCTAGCAGGTCCGCTGACAATCCTATTCAACCAATCACTAGAGACAGGGGAGATACCTGGGGACTGGAGGAGGGCAGATGTGGTCCCCCTGCACAAAATTGGAAGTAGAGAGGAGGCAAGCAATTACAGACATGTGATCCTGACCTCAGTGGTGGGGAAGCTGATGGAGTCCCTGCTTAAGGAGAGGGTAGTGAAGTTCCTGGAGTTAAGCGGTGCAATAGACCCAAGACAGCATGGATTCACTGAGGGTAGGTCCTGTCTGACTAATCTTGTCAATTTCTTTGACTGGGTGACCAGGGTGGTGGATTAGGGAGGGGCGATGGACGTGGCTTACCTGGATTTCAGTAAGGCCTTCAACACCATTCCTCATAGAAGGTTGCTTAACAAATTGGGGAATCTGGGTGTGGGCTCTAAAGTGGTAAAATGGGTTGGTAATGGGCTAAAAGGCAGGACCCAGAGGGTGGTAGTAAATGGCAAAAAATCAAAAGAGGGGGAGGTGACCAGTGGGGTTCCACAGGGATCAGTGCTGGGTCCAGTTCTATTCAATGTCTTCTTATGCGACATTACAGAGGAACTGGAGGGGAAAGTATGCTTGTTCGCAGATGCCACCAAGATCTGTAACAGAGTCGACACACAGGAGGGACTAGGTAAAATTAGAAATTACCTAAGACTACTTGAGGAATGAGCAAGGGTTTAGCAGTTGGGTTTCAATGCTAAGAAGTGCAAGATAGTGCACCAGGGACACAGAAACCCAAGAGAGGAATACAGGATGGAGGGCAGGTTCTAGCCACCTCAAGTCAGGACAGAGACATGGGGGTTATCATATCTGATGACCTGAAGTCAGCCAAACAATGCAAAAAAGCAGTGCGAAAGGCAAACAGAATGTTGGGGTGCATAGAAAGAGGGCATAACCAGTAATAGGGGTGAAGTGGTGATGCCACTGTATAGCTCACTGGTGAGGCCTCATCTGGAATACTGCATCCAATTCTGGAGACTGCATCTCAGGAAGGACATAGACAGAATGGAAGCAGTCCAGAGAAGAGCAACAAAAGTGATACATGGACTGCTCCATAAACCTTATGAGGAAAGACTCAAGGAACTAAACAGTTATTCCCTGGAGGAGAGAGGGGATATGATAGAGACTTTCAAATACCTTAGAGAAATAAACAGAGTACAGGAGGGGAGCTTATTTCAGAGACGAAAGTACACAAGGACAAGAGGACATAACATGAGGCTGGAGAGAGGGAGGGAGGCTTAGAGGGAATGCTAGGAAGAATTTTTTCATAGAGAGGGTGGTGGATCCATGGAACAGCCTACCAGCAGAGGTGATGGAAGTGAAAACAGTACAGGGATTCAGAAGTGCATGGGATGGCCGGCCAGCTGGCACAGTGGTAGGGCTACTGCTCATGGCGCTAGTGACCTGAGTTCAGGAACAGACTCAGGCAGCTGGAGGGCCAGCTGGGGGAGGAGGATTGAGCACCCAGAGGCACTCTCCTCCTCTGGGAAGGGGTGGGCTGCTTGTCCCGCCTCTCTATCGCCACCTTGGTGACCATGGGTGGAGGTGCAGCGGGACAGCAGAAAGAAGGGAGGAGGGACGTCGGCCGGGGGCTGGAGCCCTTGCACGTTTTGATGTGCACCACCCCTAGGCTCCCCTAGTATGCTGATGTCCTGAGGGAGGGACCAGAAAACCAAGGAAAAACCCAGCAGTGTTCCCTATAGACGGAGCTCCAGGCCCCGATCTCAATGCACCTGTCAGTGCCAGGTGACAGCATCCCTGACGAAAGACAGACACATCAGGTTGGTGAGGGGATCCAGTCCCATACCCACCTGGGGGGTACAACCAAGGCTCCATGGGGGGATGGACTGGGCCAGCACTCGATCAGATGAATGGGATGCACAAGGCCACAGGAGTCTCCCGAGAAGAAAGGGAGTAAGGTGGAGAGGAGGGGGGCATAAAGAAAGAATAAAAAAAATGCATGAGATAAGCATAAAGGCACCCTGCTGTACAGTGGAGCAGGGAAAGGCAGTCCAGATAAGAGTAGTGATTGCCAAACCAAGTAGGGAAATGGCAGACTAGTTGGGCTGTATGGTCCTTATCTGCTGACAGATTCTATGTTTCTATGTTTCTAATGGAGGAGATACCCTCGATAAAGTTCTCATAATACATCAGTACAGAAATAATGAAAAATGACATGCAAGTAATTCCCCCTAACTATTTATAAACTAAACAAAACACATTTTTGTAGAGCTAAAATAATGCTTTTTTAAAATAAGGTCAAGTCATCAATCAATGGTATCAGCCTTATGGTTCCTGGTATTTTATTCCATATTACTACCACATGGTAATCGGAACACTGCTGGCCAATATTAATACAGTTCTGTAAGCATCAGTGGTAATTACAGAAGATGATTTCAAGCTGAGAGAGAGAGTTAAAACCATTAACTATAATTTCAATTAACTAACCAAACAGTGAGATTAGTTCCTTTTCAACAATCTAACAGCAAAATTAGACACAGCATTATGAAATGAGCTCTTGAATCAAAAGAAAGCTAGTTTAATTGGCTGAAATTACAATACTGGAATGTTCTAATGTCACACGCTAAGGCAAATTTAGTGATTTTGTTATATAAGGTTTCATTTTTGCTAATACTATTTTAGGTGGAGTATCAGCAACAGCTCCAGAGTCAATCATAGGAAGAAGACTGCGTTGAGCACTTGAAATTCCAGCTTCACTTGTCAACATAGAAACATAGACTTTGATGGCAGATAAGGACCGCTTGGCCCACCCAGTCTGCCCATTTCCCTACCTATTGGATAAACTGCAGATCCTAGTTAACCAACAGCCTACTTCCTCCTACCCCCTCACACTATAATTGCCTTATGTCTGTCCCATGCATTCTTGAATTCCTCCACTTCTTTTGACCCCACGACCGCCTCAGAAAGGCAGTTCCATGCATCCACCAACCTTTCTGTGAAAAACTACTTCCTTACGTTGCCCCTGAGCTGCTCTCCCATCTTCAAACTGTGCCCCTTTGTTCTTGCACACCTCTTTTTTTGAAAGATGCTACCTTCTTGGACTTTGTTGAGTCTCTTGAGGTACTTGAACATTTCTATCATGTCCCTCCTCTCCCTCCTTTCCTCGAGGGTTTACATATTAAGCTTCTTTAGTCTCTCTTCATATGGTTTCTGATGCAGACCCTGCACCATTTTAGTTGCCCTCCTCTGGACTGCCTCCATCCTGTCTATGTCCTTGCATAGATGGGGTCTCCAGAACTGCACACAATACTCCAGATGGGGTATCACTAACTGTCTTGGCGAATAGTAGTAGAGGGGCGCCATAGGAAAGTAAGAGGAGGAGGTGCAATCTTTTGACAGGAGGCATGAAAGAGGAGTGGCCAAAAACAGTAGTGCAAGCTGAGTTTCTGGTTGACTTGTTTTGTAGTCTGTGTTACATGCAGCTCCAAAGAAAAATAAGTGTCTAGCAAGATACCTAAGTATTTGAAAGAATGAACCGATAAATTACTTCTCTATTGTAAACCTAATTTTTATTTTTATTTATTTTATTTGAATTTTGGTAACTGTGTAAACCCACTGAGACAATGCAGTCCCTTTTCCAGGAGCGACTCGGTTCTAGGGTTCAAGCATAAAGACATGTGACAACATCTATACAAAGTAAGTGAAAAAGAAATATATACAGCATATAAACATTTTAGTACAAGGTAGGCGAGAAACTTATATACAGCATACTTACCTTAGTGCATCGTGACCACAGTGTCCAGTGCAAAGGAAATATTACATACTGAATGGATCAAAGCAGAATCCCGGTTGTACAGTAGAAGGCAAACCAACACTTGAACATGCATAAAACAATAAACCATGGATGGTGGTTGTTAACATCAGAATTCGCAGGTAGTAAACTATTGCAGAGAACAGACTACAAAAGTAGATTCCCATGTGCCTCAAAACACATATTCAGGAGGAAATATTTTATAAGAACTGCCCTCCATTTCTCCAACATCCAATAGAAGCACCTTGACCGCAGAGGGTAGTTGGTCTGGGAGGTTGGCAGGTGGTTAGGAGGGGCAAATCGGGTGCCCCATCACTCAGTGCTCTCCAACGTATCACCTTCACAAACTACATAAAAACTACAAACAGGTATCTGTCTCTATCTCTGAAATCAAACAAAGGGGCAGGAGATACTACAGAGCAGGACACTGCAGCACAGGAGCTAGGACAACAAAACTCGCCTAAAACAGGAACTAAAACAAAAAAAGCAAAAAGAAATCCAAAACACTTCCGATAATAGAAGACTCCATGATTCAGGAAGTTGATACCAATCTCCAGCCAGGGGTAATGGTCAGATGTCTCCCAGGTACATCAGCATGGAGAGACACTGACCTCGTTGCTAAAATCGTGCAGGAAGCAGAAGAAAACATCGATGCCTTGGTACACATAGGGACTAACAATCTCGCCAGCAGGTCAGTTGTAGAGACCAAGGAACACCTCACCAGGCTGGGAAACAAACTGTCATCCATTTCATCTGGCATCACCTTCTCTGAGATCCTGCCGGTCTGGGAGAGGGGGGCAGACGGATGGAAGGTTAGAGAAGGGGAGATAGGGGAGCTAAACATGTGGCTCAAGGCTGGTACCAGGAAAAAGGACACAAATTTGTAGGTAACTGGCAACAGTTTTGGGAGTGAAAGTTCTTTAAATTCGATGGACTGCATCTGACTAAAGAGGGAGTCAGTGCATTGGGGCAGAAGTTTGACGTCTTTGCAGAATATTTAAACTAACAAATGGGGAGAGGGGTGCAGCATCCGATACATCAAATGGGAAGAAAATTCCTTCCCCCTCAGCTAGTGATCAAACAGGGGTTTGGCATGTTTATAGTTCATTTGCATCACGAGGTAAGGAAAAAGATCCGGCTCCCCATACGACGCCCTGGGGAAACGCCGGACCTCATGCAACAACCAACACACTGAAATCTGGCCAATGGAAAATCATGTCTAGCAGTATAGCATAGAGGTTAGAGTAACGAGCTGTGAATGAGCTTGGTACATCCAGCAGACCAGACCTTGGTTTGATTCTCACAACCTCCACTTGCACACTGTGTGACTCTCAGCAAGTCACTTAACCGCCCAGTGCTCCCAGGTCACCCCTGAAAACAGGCACTTGTGCCTAGTGGGCCTCACCCGGTTACCAAAGACTAAACTAAACTAAAATAAATGAAATAAAATTTACACAGATGGTCGCAGTCTGGGAAACAAGATCCCAGACCTGCAGGCAATGATGACAGAGGCTAAACTGGACATAGTAGGCATTAGCGAGACATGATTCACCAGTAACCACACTTGGGAGACTTCAGTACCAGGCTATGTGCTGTTCAGAAGAGACTGAGGTGCAAAAGGGGGGGGGGGTGGAGTGGCCCTTTATGTCAATGAAAATATCAAAGCTACAGAAATTCAGAATACACATAAGGAGCCAGAAGAACTGTGGGTCAAACAAAACACAAGCGTATGGAGCGTCACTGGTCCAAGGGTCGGTGTTGTTTAAAGAAAAACGTAGTACTAAATACAAAGTAAAAACAACACTCACAAGTCAAATGAAATAAAACAAAAACCAAATGAGTGGTTTTCAACTGCCAGAGCCCGTGGCTACAACCCAGCGCTTTGAGTCCAAGGCGTGACTCTTGAAAACCACTCATTTGATTTTTGTTTTATTTAATTTGACTTGCGATTGCTGTTTTTACTTTGTGTTTAGTAGAACTGTGGGTCACCCTGGAAACAGGAAATGGGACAGCGATACAAACTGGAGTTGTCTACTGGCCTCCAGACCAGGGGGAGGACATAGACACATTACTGTTAGAAGATATACAAAACATGACAGCTAAAGGGAAGGTTCTGATACTAACATACTAATTGCCAGCAGATTAGGCCTTACGGTCTATTGAGTCTGCTCGAACCTCAGATCCCTAGTTGGGTGCCGAGGCCCTCCCCCCCCTTGTGTTCCAGAAACCCCTATCATCCATCCCACCCCCCCTGGGCCAGACCATCATCTGATACATCCGCTTTCTGTGTCTGTCCCACCCTCTCTTGAAGCCCCCCACTGTGAATCTCTGAACCAGCTCGCCAGGCAGTGCATTCCAAGGGTCCACCACCCTCTCAGTCAAAAACATCCTCCTCTTTTCCCCCCTCACCCTTCCACCTTCCAACTTCAAACCATGCCCTCTGGTGATACCTCCCTGCTTTAGTCTAAAGATCCCCTCCATGTTTACCCTATTTATTCCCTTGAGGTACTTGAAGACCTCAATCATGTCCCCCCTGTCTCTCCTCTCCTCCAATGAAAAAAGGCAGAGCTCCTCAAGTCTGTCCTCATACGTCAAATCCCCTAGTCCTCTTATCTACTTAGTTGCCCTCCTCTGTATCCTCTCCAGGAGCTGTATGTCCCTCTTCAAGTGTGGTCTCCAGTACTGTACACAGTACTCAAGGTGTGGTCTAACCAGTCCATTGTACAGCGACAGAATCACTTCCCTGCTCCTAGAGGTGATCCCCCTTACGATGCATCCCAACATCCTGTTTGTCTTGCTAGCCACTCTCCTGCACTGCTCAGAGTTATTCATACATGCATCAACCATGACCCCTAGGTCTTTTTCCCCTGTTGAGGCCTCCAGCGCCTCCCCTCCCAGGGTGTACCTGTGTTAAGGGTTTCCCCACCCAAGATGTAACACCTTGCACTTGGTGATATTGAAATTTAATTTCCAAGTGTGAGCCCAGCTTTGATAATGGGAGACTTCAACATGCCAGATACAAATTGGTCAATACCAGCAGGAACATCCACCAGAACTAGACACATAGTGGATTTCCTGCAGGGGGAGGGCTTCAAACAACTAGTAGAACAACCCACAAGAGACAAGGCTATCCTAGATCTAGTACTAACTAATGGGGAAAGGATCACAGATCTCCAGGTAGAAGGTCACCTGGGGGCCAGTGACCATCACATGGTATGGTTCAATTTGCCCACTTGAACTAAAACATCCCATTCTAAGGCAAAAATACTTCAGAGGAGCTGACTTTGATAAGATGGCCAACAGCGTTCAGCTAGCCCTGGCAAGAAGAAATACAGGTGAGGGGGTACAGGCAATGTGGGCAAGCATTAAGGATGCAATACTTGGAGCAACATCCCATTGTGTTAGAGAGAAAAGCAAGAGCAAAAGAAGGAGGATACCACTTTGGTTCTCAAAAACAGTAGCAGAAAACGTCAGAGTCAAAAGGCTGGCCTTCAGGAAATATAAAGGAACGCAGCGGGACAAAGATAGGGAGGCATACCAAACATCCTTAAAGGAAGCAGGGCAGGCAGTAAGTCAGGCAATGGCCTAAACCAAGGAAACACTAGCGCAAACAGTAAAAGAAGGGGACAAGACTTTCTATAGATACGTTAGTGAAAGGAGAAAGTCCAGAGGGCGTATTGCTAAGATCAAAGGGGATAAGGGGGAGTGTGTGGAGGAGGACCAAGGAAAAGCATCTGTCCTAAATAGATACTTCTGCTCAGTATTTACTGAGGAGAAGGTAGGGCAGGGCCCACAGCTCAGCACCATGGACACAGTGGGGAGGGAGGTGTGCACTAGTCCCTTCACAAAAGAAAGGGTCTTACAAGAGCTTGCTAAGCTCAGGGTGGACAAGGCAATGGGACTGGATGGCATACTTCCAAGGGTACTAAAGGAGCTAAGGGCGGAACTAGCAGAGCCATTATCAGAACGGTTTAGTGAGTCTCTGAGCACAGGAGAGGTCCCAGAAGACTGGAGAAAGGCTCATGTGATCCCGCTCCACATGAGTGGTAGCAGGGAGGAGGCAGAGAACTACAGACCAGTCAGTCTTACCTCAGTAGTGGGCAAGATTATGGAGGCACTCCTTAAGGAAAGGATAGTGCAACAACTTGAATCCATAGGAGCACAGGATCCAAGACAGCATGGGTTTACAACAGGAAGGTCCTGTCAAACTAATCTCATAGATTTATTTGGGTAACCAGAGTGGTGGACCAAGGGGGAGCAGTTGACGTCACCTACCTTGACTTCATCAAAGCTTTCAATACTGCTGCACATACAAAATTGATTAATAAGCTGGGTAGGCTCGGGGTGGATCAGAAGTTGGTCAACTGGGTGGCAAATTGGTTGGCAGGCAGAAAACAGAGAGTGGTGGTAAATGGTATACAGTCAGAAGAGATGCAAGTCACAAGTGGGGTACCTCAGGGTTCGGTCCTCTTCAATATTTTCATCAGTGACATTGCAGATGGACTGCAGGGTAAGGTTTGTCTGTTTGCAGATGACACCAAGATCTGCAACAGAGTAGATTATCCAGATAGGGTGGGCGGAATAAGAAGATATCTGGATAAACTTGCCAAATGGTCAGAAGAGTGGCAAATGGGGTTTAATGCAAAGAAGTATAAGGTCATGCACATAGGGAAGAGAAACCCTGAAACCACATATAGATTGGGAGGGGGGAGTTGCTGGCAATCACAAGGGAAGAGAGAGACTTGAGCATCATCATCACAGATGACCTGAAATCATCCAAGCAGACCACTAAAGCAGTAGGTAAGGCTAGAGGGATGTTGGGGTGTATTAGTAGGGTTATCGCAAGTCATATGAGGGAGATAGTAATCCCTTTTTACAAGACACTGGTTAGGCCCCATCTGGAGTATTGCATGCAGTACTAGAGGCCACACCTGCACAAGGACATTAACAAAATGAAGGCAGTCCAGAAAAGGGCAACCAAAATGGTGCAGGGACTGCATCAGAAAACATATGAGGACAGATTAACGGAGCTCAATATGTATACCCTAGAGCAAAGGAGGGAGAGAGATGATATGATCGAAACATTCAAACATCGTAAGGGCATTAACAAGGTGAAAGAGTCTAACATGTTTCAATATAAGAAAAATAGCAGGACAAGAGGACACAGCATGAGATTAGAGGGAGAGGCTGATTAATGGGTAATGTGAGGAAGTTCTTTTTCACAGAAAGGGTGGAGGATGCAAGGAACAGCCTACCTAAGGAAGTGGTGGATATGAATACAGTGTAGGGCTTCAAAAAGGCACGGGATAGGCATAAGTGAGGAATACAGATGAGTATGAATAGATAGGCCATTGAGAGAATACAGGCTTATGGCACAGTCATAAGGTAGAAAAAATGGGCAGACTCGATGGGCCTTGTGGTCCTTATCTGTTGTCAACTTCTATGTTTCTATGTTTCTGTTGTAACCCCTAGGTGGTGCTATCCCAAGGGCTACTACCCCTGCCTGTATGGCTAGGTGCAGGTTAAGGGGCCTGGGTACTGAAACGGGTGCCTCCACCTGGAAGACAGGGTTATTGGTAGTGTAGCTCACCTGGGTACAGCCCACCGGGACACTGTAACCTCCCCCTCTAGTGGCCTAGGCAATGCACAGAGCACACAGTTACAATGACCCTCGAACAGCAGATAAATCCCCACACCACTTACACTTATCACCAGGGGCTGGTTCCACCAGTTCGACCCTGGAGATTCCCTATAAAACAAGGTTAGGCACAGCAGATAACAACAGTACAGTGCTTTTTGTACAGAATAGAACCACAGTCAAGTTATGTGCAAAAAGATATAGATCTGATTTATTTGAGGGGGATGAAAAAGGAAGGGGAGTAATCTGGCTGATTGGTTTTGTAACTGATACAATCAGGTGGAATGGCATGCACTTTAGAGTCCCAACACAGTCCACCTCTGGGTACCCCAGGTGTAAGTGGGTGGGCTAGCCTGACATGTTGCCAGGGGTAGGTCAGCGTTGCAGCTGGTTGGGGCCATGAGATGTAAAGAAGAGGCATGCACAACATCACGCAATTTGTAATCCGGAGCTGGGAGGCTCAGCTTGTGATAAGAAAATACTAATTGAATCAGATGACACACTATGATTTAGCTGATGTTACAGGCAGCTACACTGGTGTTTACTCTCACTACCCAATACAAGACACAGGAGGGACGAAATAGAGACTTCAGAATGACAAACTGGTATGCCAGGAGAAGCAGGGCCCACACGAATCACAGAGGTGTCATTCCTGTTCGAGTTGTTGAGCAGGGAGCTGATCCCCAGGCGAGTCTCTCATTGGTGGTTTTCTCTGTTTGAGTAACTGGCTGGGCCAAGTTAGCAGGGCCCAGGACAGGTGAACAGTTCAGATTCAGTCTGGTAGATGCTGGATGCAGCTTCCAACAAGCGTGACACAACTGGGTAGTGGGGAACCAAATAGCGACCCACCAACAGCATGCAGCACATTTATAGTAAAGCAAACACAATACCACAGCTCGGATGGCTATTTCAGCTTTTCTGAGCAAAACCGTGAACTCTGGTGATTCAGACTTCCTGACAGGCCGATCGCGTAAAGCAAATCTTCGGTCTTCTTCAGGTGCTGGTGCAGTCACATTTCAGTAACTTTTGGTAACTTTCAGTCACAATCAGTTTGGATACAGTCCGGTAATTAAGTACTTTAAAGGATCCCTCTCAAGGGACAAGTAGGCAGACAGGCCAAACTCAGCCTTTCCACCAGTTTCCCACACGACTACGCAGGAGCAGCTGCTCGACTGTCTCGAGCTGTTCACTCTCTCAAGTCCAAACTTAGACTGACTCTCTGCTGCAGGCAGCTCGGGACTTTCCCTCTGATCCAAAAGGTTCGATGTGTTGATTCATCTGTCTGTCACAGCAAGGGCTCCCCCTCCAGGTCCATTTAGACGCCAAAGTGGAAAAACTACAGAAATTCACTCCCACGAGACCCGTGGGGCAGGCTCCATTTTAGGGCCCCCAAAGGTACTGATTGGTCCACAAGGGCAGTCCAGAACCAAGATGGTGGTGATCCACAGAAATGTCCATGCTGCAAAGAAGGCAGGTTAGACAAACTACAATATTATTATTATTATCAGAATTGATAATCAGCAAATAAGTACAGCTTCTAACAGAGCTCCCTCTGCGTGACTAGCGATGGCAGAATGGAGCAATTATCTGGCAACCCAGGTGGGACTCGAGCCTAGAAACACTCAGCCCCCACCCAGATTAATCACACACTGCAATAAAGGCAGCTTTTAAAGAGACAGAACACAGAGGTTATAAAGGCACTCATATGTAAATGCTTTTAAACGGTTAAGACACAGGACACCAGCCTGGCAGTTGGCATTTAGGCACACCCAAGGAAGACTTTTGGGAACCCCCATTTGTAGGGGGTTACACTCTTCCCTGCCTGGAAAATCTTGGCGTCCACGTCAAGTCTACACCACAAGAATATTGAAAAGGCAATATACTATATAAGACATATGTGACATTAGTATACTATATAAATAATATCTGATGCATCAGTAAACGTAAACCTATCACATTACTATACATTTTCACTACGCTTCACAATACTATATCTATAATGACAATACTCATGCATGTTTCGTACACATGATACTGATTTCACTATGATTAACATACTATCAACACTATACATTGATTCAGGTTATAACTTCTTGCATATTGAACAGTGTAATAGGGGACACTTCCCTATCAGCTAACTTGGGGCTAGATGGGGCAGGGGCACCATGTTCTCTGGGAAGAACAATTAACCCAAAAGTGACAGACAGGCCCAGTTTAGGCAGTGAGCTCTTTGAAATGTAAACACCCTTATGAACAGCATTGAGTGGCAGATCCACAGGCCTCCCAGGGGAGTCATAACTAAGGCATAGCACTGGCTTGACAGCTCGTCCAGACTTTCTGGGGGGTACAGACACAGGCTCTGGGCAATCAACACTGGCACTGGACTCTTCTTCCATAGTGAGGGGTGCCTCTGCACTGGTTGAAATGTCCAGATTAGGAACATTGTCAGCTCTTGCTCTTTAGATTCTGTGTTCACAATACTTTGCTCATCAATATCTTCAGAAGAGGGCCCAGGTTGCTCATCCTGAGGTAACTCTTGAATCGTTTAACTTTGTGGCACACGAGGAGTGCTGTCAACACTGTTGTACTAGACACAAGGAATCTGCTACTTCAGACATAATACTCTGCACCTCACTTTTGGGGGCATTGGTACCAAGGAAGAAGCTGGGGGCTTGCACAATCCTGAAGGCCCAGTTTCATCCCCATAATTATGCAAAGTGTTTCCTCAGAACAATTGACTCAGTTCATAAGAAGGATAATAAGCATTGTCACACTCACTTTCATCAGAGTTAGACTGACAGTCACTATCATTCTGGGCCTGCCGGGGGGAAGGCCTTGGATCTGGAATAACTGGGGCAGGTTGTCTCTGTCTCTTCTTAGCAGCAGCATGAGTCACCGGCCCAGGAGAGATGTCACTCATCAGTTCAGCATCAATGATCACTTAGCAGATGGGCAGTAGGTGGTTCCTATGCGTGGTCTTGACAGCTTTAGTCATTTGCAGGGCGCACTTTGTACACTGGCAGATCATCCAATTTGCCAGCTACTACATGGGAGAGATGGTGCCACCTATCTGTGATTTTATGCTTGCCATGCAGTCCCAAGTTATGTAATAGCAGTCGATCCCCAGGCAACAGCTTCTGAGCATTTATCCGTTGGTCATGTCACTCTGTTAACAAGGTTTCATTTGGCAGCCATTGTTTGAGCCAGTTGGTACGCATGGTTCTATTGAGCTTTCAGCTTCTGTACATATTGTAAATAGTTCTCAGCTCGAACCCCATCCGGGAAGACCCCAAAACAAACATCTACAGGCAACCGGGCTTCCCTCCCGAACATGAGACGATAGGGAGAGAATCCGGTAGCATCACTTCCGGTGCAATTATAAGCGTGTACCAAGGTGCTAATCTGCTGACTCCACTAAGACTTGTATTTAGGATGGAGAGTGCCCAACATGTCCAGAAGGGTTCTGTTAAAGCGTTCTGGCTGGGGATCCCCCTGAGAGTGTGATAAGGAGTGGTTTTGGACTTTCTCACCCCCCTACAGGGACAGCATTTCTTTGATTAGTCTACTTTCAAAGTCTCTTCCTTGGTCGGATTGGATACGTTGGGGTGTACCATAGTGGACAAAGAACTTTTCTACTAGCACCTCAGCCACCGTAGAGGTCCTTTGATCCTTGGTTGGGATAGTTTGTGCATATCGAGTAAAGTTATCGGTTACTACCAGTACATTGCCAATGTTCTTTTGATTGGGCTCCAGACACAGGAAGTCTATGCAAACCGGCTCCATGGGGGCACTGGTAGTGATGTTGACAAGTGGGGCAGCTTTCTGGGGCAAAGCTTTCCGCTGAAGGCAGCGAATGCAAGTTTTGACATGATGCTCGACATCTGCCCTAATTTTGGGCCAATAGAATCTAGACCACACTAAGTCAAGGGTCCAGTCAATGCCGAGGTGTCCCATGTGGTTGTGTAGGGACCTCAGCACCAGCTGCTTGAAGGCTGTGGGTAGTACCAATTGCTGTTTGTCTAACTGACCCCACCGATCCACTGTCTCTTGATAGAGTAACTGGTCTCGTAGCTTCAGTCGGGGGCCTTCCTTAAACAGTAATACAGTTCGTAGATCGATGGAACGTAACTTGCACACATCTTTCCCAGCCCAGAGGGCATCAACTGCAGGCTGAATCATGGGGTCTTGGGATTGAGCCCACTGAATGCTGTTGTTATCAAACTGGGGCAAAGCACCGATAACTAATGCAGAAAAATGGCAATAAGCTGCAGATATGTAGGTATCGGGGGGCCCCAAACAGTCCACCAAGCAGTCCACTGTGTCGGCAGATAGTTGCTCATCTTTGTTAAATTTTTGACACAATGCTTTAATAGAATGTTCAGACAGCTTCACCCAATTGTCTTTTGAACTTGGCCACCATGAAAGGGTGTCAGCATCAATATGGTTCAGTCCAGGCCGGTATTCAACTGCATAATCAAAAGTCGACAGGGCATAAAGCCACCGGTGTCCAGTGGCATCCAACTTGGCTGAAGTCTGTACATATGTTAGAGGGTTGTTATCAGTCTTTACTAATATCTTGGCCTCATAGAGGTACTCATGAAACTGATCGACTATGGCCCACTTTAGGGTGAGGAACTCCAACTTGTGCACAGGATAATTCCGCTCAGAGGCTGTCAAGCAGCAGCTGGCGAAGGCCACAGGTCTCAGGCCATCTTCACATTCTTGATATAGTACAGCCCCAAGCCCCTGAAGACTGGCATCCATGTGCAGGATGTATGGTTTGGTGGGATCAGCATATGCAAGAACCGGGGCATGGGTAAGCTGATAGATGACTTTGAAGAACACCGCTTCGCACTCAATGGGTCCAACGGGTTCCAAAAGGTTCCCCTGTTCAAAAATATACCTTGTCTGCTTCTTTGAGGAACCCCTTCTTGTATCTGCGGTTGGTAGGAGGATAGCCTTGTGTAAGATTTAGGAGCGGCCGGATTACCTTCGAATAATCCTTAATGAATTGGCAGTAGTAGCCGCAAAACCCCAGAAAATGCTGCAGCTCTTTTAGGTTGGCAGGCTGGGGCCAGGTGGTCACAGACTCCACTTTTCTGGGGTCCGTCTGTATCCCCTCAGCTGACACTATGTGTCCCACATATTTCACAGACGTTTGAAAATACTGGCACTTGTCTTGGATAACTTGAGGCCGAATTCTTCCAAACGATCGAGGACTTTGAACAGTCTGGTCTCATGTTCCTCTAGCATGCATCCGAAAATGATGACATCATCCAAGTACACTAAACATTCCAGCACGTTCATGTATCCCACCGCACATTCCTTCAATCTCTGGAAGGTGGCAGGGGCACCTGAAATCCCCTGTGGCATCCTCAGGAATTCATAAAACCCCAAAGGAAAGATGAAGGCTGTTTTCTCACAGTCCTCTGGGGCCATCGGAATCTGATAATACCCTCTGTGGAGATCCAGTACTGAGAACCACTGACTCCCATTCAGGCAGTCCAGTGCATCCTGTATGTGTGGCATGGTGTATTGATCTGGGACGGTCCAAAGGTTTAGGGTCCAATAATCCACACACATCCTCACAGACCCATTCTTCTTGTGCACAGCTACGATGAGGGATGCATAGGTGCTACTTGACTCTTAAATAATACCAGCAGCTAGCATCTCCTATAGGTGCCTCCGAACATCGTGTATATCAGCTGGGGCAAGGCGGCGGGACCGCTCTCGGAAAGGTCTATCATTGCGCAGCCGAATGTTATGCTCAGCACCATGGACAAATCCCACATCCCATTCTTTTAGCGAAAACGCTTGGTCTCTCTGGCAAGTTTCCTACTGATCCGAGTCTTCCATTCAGCAGACAATGGGGACTCACCAAAGTCAAATAGGTCAGGGGCCACCTCCTTCTTTCTGCCAGAATGCTTATTGCTGGGTAATACTGCAGTGTCTGCACAGTGTACTGTAGCAAGGGTACACCCCCTGTTCACTCGGACTTCTCAATCCGACACATTTCGAATCTGGACCATTACTCGTCGTGCATGAGCATGGGCCCGGGCAGGTAGGATACTGGGTTTAACCAACAACCCCTCTGGCAACTTCCCTTTACTGGGGGCATCCAGCATCAATATTTTATTTTTCACATCCTTCTTAAGATGAACTTCTCCGTGGATGGTGTACTGAGCGTTGGGTGCTAGCACTAGAGAGTAGGGATCCTTCTTCCACACTATCCCCACTGACTTGTCCCTGTCCACCTCGACAGTATGCCTCTGCAGGTCATAGGCTGCCTTAATCAAGGCTGGAATTCTCAGATCCTGCCCAGTCTGTTGCCCTTGTCTCCCTTGGCACAACTGCGCTAGCCATCCAAACATGTGTGCATTGGTTCCAATGAGCAGCGGGACTCCATCATATAATCCAGTAAGAGAACACACCAGAGCTAGTGTCTCAGCCTGTTCATCCACTCTGGCCACCGCAGTAGGGAACAAAAACTAGATCTGAATATATCCTAAGTATGGGTAGGACTTCTCGCTTAACCCCCACACATGCAGACCCTCCAGCGGCTATAGGGGCACATCAGGCAGGTGGTTTTGGTACCAGTCTTGGAACACTATGGTCACTTGGGATCCACTGTCGAGCACAGCCCTTGCAGATACACCATTCACTATTACTGTGGTCTCCATTGACGGTCCTACCACCTCGGACCAGTCAGTGGATGAGGACTGAGACGTATTCCTTATAGCTGTCTTAGAAGAATAACTCTGTAATGCCCAGTCTGAGGCCTTATATTGTTTTGCCGAATTAATGCCAGCAGCCGTGTAGTAACCTTTCTCAGATTCTTAGGCGAGCTGCAGTGAAACTGGGTATGCCCATCTTCTCCATAGTGGTAACAAAAATGGGCTTCTTGGAGTCTCTAGGGGAAGGAGAGCCGTTCCTCTGCTTGGGCATGGTAGGCAACTCCCGGTATCCTTCTCTGATCCGTGGTTTGCTTTCCTTGCTTTCTGAGTTTCCCCAAGAGTCAGTTACTTGCATGGCCTAAAGAAGGCCTCACACCAGGGCTCTCAGTTCTCATACTTCTTCCAGCAAGTTACCCTCAGCCCGGGTTTCAGAGGAGATGACGTGCACCCCCAACCCTCCAGGCGAGACCTCGCTCTTTGACTCAGGAGGTGCCTGACAGGAGTTAGCATCTTTAGCCGCCTTGGCAGCTTGTTGACTGACTCTCAACTCCATCAGTTCTTTAATCAGTTCCCTTATCTGTTGCAATTCAGTCTCATCACTTCTTTCAGGGGTCTGGCAGGTACGGGCAACCCCAGCACAGGGCTACCATCCCTCTTCATCATTCTCTGCTTCGCGAATCTCTTTCATGAGGTAACAATATTCAGGAGGATTAGTCTTCCTGTCTTGCAATTTAAGTTTCAGCATCATCACGCTAGAGTACCTGGCTGATTTTAGGATATGATCTAACCTGACCCGATTCAATTCACTAGCAGGCACCCCTCCTTTCCTGTGTGCCCTCTGCAGAGCCCTCTCGATTCTGGTAACAAACATAGACAACTTCTCATTCTTCCACTGTTTTGCAGACTTAAATTTCCACATCAAATCATCCCCTGACTCGGTGCTACCAAAGACCCTCTCCAAAGCAGAGAGGTATTCAGCAGCAGTGGCCTTGGGTCTGGTAGATCAGAGAAAACAAGTGGCCTCCAGTGCAGGGCCCCTCAAGTTCTTCATGAGCCTCTTCCTTTTCTCCCCCTCTGAGCACTGCCACTCCTGGACCAGGGGGGTGGCATAGTCCATCCAATTTTCCAGGTCATCCTCCCCTACGGGCACTGAGACCATGCCCGAAAAGAGTCTAAGTCTATGGTAAGAGTCCAGAAGTACAGATGGTATTACTATGGGGGAGGTGACCATAGGAGAGGACCTAGGGGTGGCAGGAGATGCTATAGGAGACTGCAAGGGAGTGGTATCTTCAGAAAGATCTAGGATCTTTACTAACTCTTTGGCAGATCGCCCCTCAGAGTCTAACAGTTTGAGCAGCTTATCTTTGAACCCCTCTATGCCGGGGGACCCTCCAGGAGTAGCCGGATCACTGTGCAGATGAATGACCCTCCACCCTTCTGGGACCCTTCAGGCAAAATAACAGGGGGCACCCTCTCTGGGTTGATGTGGAGGCTGCAGGAGAGGAGGGCCACCATAAATTGGTCAAATAGGTCTGAATCCCTCCCTTTCACCTCAACCTTCCCCAAGTACTTAACTTGTTCAACGGTCTCTACAATAACTGCATTAGTGGTCCGTAATAGGACATCCATTAACAGAAAAGCTTGATGGGGGTTCACCCCCCCAGCCTCACTCCACCCCATCATACAATGCACTAAAAGCTTATGGGGAGCGAGTTTATACTTCGGCGTAGTAAGCGCCTCCATTTTGTCACAATTTTTTGAATGTGGGGTTGTAGTACCCACTTCTGATCACTAGAAGGTGCAAATCCCAGTGGTACCTCCAAGATGTAACCCCTAGGTGGCGCTATCCCAAGGGCTACTACCCCTGCCTACGTGGCTAGGTGCAGGTTAAGGGGCCTGGGTACTGAAAACGGGTGCCTCCACCTGGAGGACAGGTTTATTGGTAGCATAGCTGACCTGGGTACAGCCCTCCAGGACACTGTAAACCCCCTCTTTCCCCTCTAGTGGCCTAGGCAATGTACAGAGCACACAGTTACAATGACCCTCAAACAGCAGATAAATCCCCACACCATTTGCACTTACCACCATGGCTGGTTCCACCAGTTTGACTCCGGAGACCCCCTGTAAAATAAGGTTAGACACAGCAGATAACAACAGTACATGGCATGCACTTTAGAGTCCCAACACAGTCCACCTCTGGGTACCCAGGTGTAAGGGGGTGGACTAGCCTGACACATTGCCCGGGGTAGGCCGACTTGCAGCTGGTCGGGGCCATGTGATGGAAAGAAGAGGCATGCACAACAACACACAATTTGTAATTCGGAGATGGGAGGCTCAGCTCGTGATAAGAAAATAACAATTGAATCAGATGACACACTATGATTTAGCTGATGTTGTAGGGAGCTACCCTGGTGTTTACTCTCGCTACCCAATACAAGAGACACAGGAGGGATGAAATAGAGACTTCAGGTTGAAAAGCTGGTATGCCAGGAGAAGCAGGGCCCACATGAATCACCGAGGTGTCGTTCCTGTTTGAGATGTTGAGTAAGGAGCTGATCCCCGGGTGAGTCTCTCGTCAGTGGTTTTCTCTGCGTTATGAGTAGCTGGCTGGGCCAAGTTGACAGGGCCCAAGCCAGGTGAACAGTTCGAATTCAGTCCAGTAGATGCTGGATGCAGCTTCCAGCCAGCGTGACACAACTGTGTAGTGGGGAATCAAATCACGACCCACTGACAGCATGCAGCACATTTATAATAAAGCAAACACAATACCACAGCTCTGATGGCTATTTCAACTTTCCCGAGCAAAACCGTGAACTCTGTGGTGATTCAGACTTCCTGACAGGCCGATCGCATAAAGCAAATCTTCGGTCTTCTTCAGGTGATGGTGCAGTTACAATTTGGTGACTTTCAATCACAATCAGTTCGGATACAGTCCGGTAATTAAGTACTTTAAAGGATCCCTCTCAAGGGACAAGTAGGCAGACAGGCCAAACACAGCCTTTCCACCAGTTTCCCGCATGACTACGCAGGAGCAGCTGCTCGACTGTCTCGAGCTGTTCACTCTCTCATCTCCAAACTTAGACTGACTCGCTGCTGCAGGCAGCTCGGGACTTTCCCTCTAATCCAAAAGGTTCGATTCGTTGATTCATCTGTCTGTCACAGCAAGGGCTCCCCCTCCAGGTCCATTTAGGTGCCAAAGTGGAAAAACTACAATTCCTACAGATATTCACTCCCACAAGACCCCTGGGGGCAGGCTCCATTTTAGGGCCCCCAAAGGTACTGATTGGTCCGCAGTGGCAGTCCAGAACCAAGATGGTGGTGATTACAGAAATGTCAATGCTACAAAGAAGGCAGGTTAGACAAACTATGATATTATTATTATCAGAATAAATAATCAGCAAATAAGTACAGCTTCTAACAGAGCTCCCTCTGCACGACTAACGATGGCAGAATGGAGCAATTATCTGGCAACCCAGGCGGTACTTGAGCTTAGAAATACTCAGCCCCCACCCAGATTAATTATACGCTGCGATATAGGCAGTTCTTAAAGAGACAGAACACAGAGGCTATAAAGGCAGTCACATGTAAATGCTTTTAAACAGTTAAGACACAGGACACCAACCCGGCAGTGGACATTTAGGCACACCCAAGGAAGACTTTCGGGAACCCCCATTTGTAGGGGGTTGCTCTATGATTACGCATGACAGATGTAGGGTTTAGGCTGCAGTAGGTATTCAGAGAGGGATCGCATGAATGAAGCAAGAGAGGAGAGGGAGAGAGTAGAGAAGGGGAGTGCATTCCAAGTGGAGGGTGTAGAATAAGCAAATGATTATGTGCCAATCATCAGGCAGGGATAAGGAGTGTTCAGCAGAGGGGCTGAGGAGAATCTGAGTAGATGTCGAGAGGGTTTAAGTTTCAATAAATCACTCAGACATGAGGGAGAGAAGAGAATGGTAAGTTTGTAGATAAAGAAAAGGGAGTAAAACTGCAATCTTTGGTCATAGTCAGGCCAGCCTAATGACTCTAAAACCTTGCAATGGTGGCAGCGTGAGTTGACTCTAAGAGCAAATCGTTCCACCCTGTAGTACAGCATTCTTAGGAGGGGAGAGTATGGTGGTCTTGGCGGATAGTAGTAGATGGGTACCATAGAAAAATAAGGGGAGGAGGTGTTAATCTTTAGACAGGCGGCATGAGAGAGGAGTGAATGAAAGTGATAGAGCAAGCTGAGTTTCTGGCTGAGCTTTTTTGTAGTCTGTCTTACGTGCAGCTCCAAAGAGAGAGGGGTGTCTAGCAAGATACCTAAGTATTTGAAAGAATGAACCGATTCAAGTGTTCTCCCTGTAGTTGAATGAATATGAAGTGTACCATGTGGACCTGCTTTTGCAGAGGAATTGAAGAAAAGCATTGTTTGTTTTTTTTTGGTGTTGAGGGCTAAGTGACTCTTAAGGAACCACTTCTCGATTGTATGGAAGTCAGTTTCCAAGTTGTGATAAAGCCATTGGATATCACAAGATAAGCGGTATAAAACAGCAACGTCAGCATAATGTTGCACCAAGGACTTGCCACAGTGCATGGGTCATTTGCTTATAAATAGAGAGAACAGAAGGGGCACCAGGATTGATCCCTGGGGTATGCCATGTGTTATAGTTTTAAATGAAGAGAGAGCCCCAGACCATTTTACTCCTTGGAAGCGACCAGATAAGTAATTTTGGGACCAAGAGAGTGACTGACAGTCCATGCCCAGAGAGTTTAGTTTATGTAACAGAAGGTTATGGTTTACCAAGTCAAAGACCTTGGTTAGATCTATAGATATGGCCTCAGTGCAGAGCCCTTTGTCGAGTGAGCCAAGGATATCTGTGGATACCCTGGTAAGAGCTGTGAGGGTGCTATAATTCTTTCTAAAACTGTGCTGACATTCGATTAAGAGGTGATGATGTTCCAGGTAAGACTGAAGTTGGTTGAAAATGATACGTTCTTGTATCTTCACTAGGGGGCAGAGGATTGATATGGGTCTGAAGTTTTCAACCGCGTATACGCCAGCCTTGTGCAGCAAAATGACTATTGATGCTTTCCATTTTGCTGGTACGCACCCATAATAAGGGACTTATTTATCAGGTCACGAATGGGAACAGCAAGGGCTGATGCTCCTAGTTTTAGAAAGCAAGGTTCTAAGGAATTAAAGCCTGTGGAACTATCCTCCTTTAACCTTAAAAGCAGCTGCAATACTTCTTTGTGGGTAGCTAGTTTAAGATGAAACTCTGGGTGAGAAGGAAGCTGCCTGTGTGGGAGGGATGAGGGGTCAAATTCAGGAGAGGGGCAAAGTGCAAGGTATAGCTAGTGAGATCAGTGAAGTATTGGTTTAAGCCATCCGCAATAGATTGGGGGTCAGATAGGGTAGTACCTCCTGCTTGTAGGGTGCTGGGGTAGACCGTGGCACTACCTTTGGTTAATTAGTTGACTTGCTTCCAGAATGCCTTATGGTCATTGAGACGTTTGGTCTTCATGCAAGTAAGTAAATAAAATTGTATGTATATGAGGCGCCCTTCCAAAGCTCAGGGCGCCTTAACAGTATACATTACAAATATCTTTCAGCAATACACATAAAAACAGATACAAATCTTCACAATCACTCAATGAGTCCCTGCAAATGCATGGTTGTACAAATATGTTTATAAGGATTTTTTAAATCCTTCCACGGTCAGGCTTTCTCGTATCTGGCGAGGTAGAGAATTCCACAGGGTAGGTGCCATAAAGGCAAAATATCTTTCAGCTGATGTTTTCAGGGATACCCTAGGAATCTCCAGCAATCCCGCACCAGAGGATCGGAGTGAGCAGGAGGTGCAGTAAGAATACAGGAGTTCTTTCAGGTAGTGGGGTCCCTGCTCATGTAGGGCATTATAGGTCAGCAATGCGACCTTGAAGGTGATTTGCCATTATATTGGCAGCCAGTGCAGTTCACGCAGGACAGGTGTTATATGACTGGACTTAGGGGTTCCAGTCATCAACCTGGCTGTTGCATTCTGCACTAGCTGCAAGCGGTGAATATCCACCCCCAGTAGCCCTAGGTAGACAGCATTGCAGTAATCAAAATGACTAGTGACAAAGGCATGGACCAAGGTAGGAAGCTCTTCAGGCGGGACCAGGTGTTTCACCCGGGCTATATTCCTTAGATGGTAAAAGGAAGATTTGGCTACAGCCAAAACCTGCACCCTCAGGTTCAGGCTTTCATCAAATATCACACCCAGGTTATGCACCTGGCCCAAGGCAATAAGTGGGATCCACCCAAGATATAAACCTAATGGTTTCCCCACTCATGCCCCTGTCGTTCTATAACCAGGGTCCACCACCAATACCTCTGTTTTACCCAAATTCAACCATAGCCAGCTAGCACTCATCCAGTTCTGTATCTCCAACAGGCAGTTATTAAGCACCATGACAGAATCTAACTCTTGTTCAGGCACAAAAGACAAGTAGAGCTGAGAGTCATTGGCATAGCATTGAAAACTCAGACCATGTCATCTTATAATGTCCCCTAATGGGAGCATATACACTGCAAATAACATGGGGGACAGCACCGAGCCCTGTGGAACCCTACAGGGCAGCCAGTGAGGGGCCAAAGAATAAATCCCCGACACCACTCTCTGGGATCTGCCCTCGAGGAAAGATCAAAACCAACTGAGGACACCCCCTCATTCCACAGAAGAATCACAGGCACTCAAGCAGCACCCAATGATCCACAATGTCAAATGCCACTGAGAGATCAAGAAGAACCAAGATGGAATGGGCTCTCCTTTCTCTCGCCATCAGAAGATCATTTAATACCCGCACCAAGGCTGTCTCGGTGCAATGCATTTTCCTGAAGCCAGACTGGAGAGGGTCATAGATATTGTGGTTGGTTACATGATCCTCCAGCTGCAATGTGACCACCTTCTCAATAACTTTCCATATAAAGGGTAAGTTCGAGACTGGTCTGTAGTTAGCTGGGCAGTCGAGGCAAAGGGAGTTTTTTTCCAAAAGGGGATGTACTACCGCCTCCTTTAAGGGATCTGGAAAGATCCCTCTCTCTAATGAAACAGCCACTATCTCAGCAAGGACCAGGCTGATAACCTCTACACACCCCACTCTTAGGTGTGTAGGGCCCAGATCCAAACTACAGTAGGTTGGCTGCAAAGTCTGAATGTTCCTCACCATATCTAGGAATGCCAGCTCGCTAAAGATGGACCAGGTCAATTGGGCATTAGTACCACCCGATTGATTAGTGCAAGGTTCAATGGGAAGGCACTGGCTGATTTCATCCCTGATGGTGGACACCTTATCAGTGAAAAATTGTACAATCTCCTCACATTGAACTTGTGATAATGCATGATCAGATTGAAGATAGACTGGGTTGCACAGTCAGTCCACAGTCCGGAAGAGCTGGGCTGGCGTATTCTTCACTGTAGCAATTTCCCTGGACAGGAACTCTGCCTTCTTACGGGAAATTGCTTATTGGTAGATCTTGTAATGATCCAACAATCTACGTTTATCCCCCTCCAGGTGAGTTTTCCGCCAGTGCCTCTCCAACCTTCGCCCTTGCCTCTTCAGCTGTCGGATTTCCCCATTAAACCAGGGGGCACCCGGGCGGAGGGTAAGAGGGTGAACACGATTTGGAGCAATGACAACCAAGGCCCCGTGACAGCCCTATTATAGGATAACACTAGGGGCCCTGGGTCAATGTTATCCTTTGGAAGTCCCGAAAGGTCCAGCACTGTCATTAGGCCTTCTGAGGTAACTCCTCTTAAAGGGCAGAACTGTATCAACTCATTTGGGGCAGGCATTTCTCAGGGGGGGCTGCAAAACTGAATCTCAGGGCATGGAACGGTGATACATACGTTAATTTTTGGTGTGCCTTTCATGTTATAAATTTCAAATGGACTGCGTAGGTCAAACTCCTCCCAGGCAATTTCCATCTCTAGTGGTAAACAAAAAGGTGGCTTTAGATTTTTTTAAGTTTTGGCATACAGTAGAGCCTAGGAGCATAGCTCGTGTTTTTGTTTTATTTAAAACATGCATGTTTTGGGTTAGCAAATTATACAATCTCTGCTAATTTCATTTTTGTTTTTATTTTTCGTACTGGTCAGCAGATGAGTAAAATGGTCCATTTTCACTTGTAACCAGGAGGAGGCAGTATAGTGCAGTGGTTTAAGGCTCTGAGCTGCAAACCTGGAGACCTGGGTTTGAATCCCACAGCCCCCACTTGCATACTGTGTGACCCTGAGCAAGTCACTTAACTTCCTTGTGCTCCCAGGTTGCACCTGTAAACAAGCTTTCTTCTTAGTGTGTCTCTTCTGGTTAGAAAAAACAAACAAAAAACAGTTACATAAGAACACAATACAGGATATACAGTAGTGCAAAACTGGCTAAGCATTACAAACACAAACACCACAGTCACTCAGCCAAGTCAGAAGTTTTTTTTAACTCTTTGGTAACCAGGTAAAGCTCACTTGGCCCAAGACCTGTTTTCAGGAGCGACCTAGGAGTACTGGGGAGGTTAAGTGACTTGCTCAGGATCACCCGGTGTGCAAGTAAAGGTTTATGGAATCAAAACCCAGGTCTGCTGGATGTACCACTCTCATTCATAGCGCTCAACTCTAACCTCTAGGCTGTGCTGCCATCCCTTAACAAGCATTTGTCAATGCCGAATGTTTGCTTGCTGGCATTGGCAGTGGTAGTGTAGAAGTTACAGAGCTGCGTAATAGGAATGGCAGTGAAGTATTGAACTGAAGCCAACCCCACCACCACCCTGCAGAGAGTGACAGGCATTGAGGTGTGCGTTTGGGTCGTCAGGCATACGGCCACGCCATTTCACCACACCACCCTGCAGACACTGACAAGTGTCACGGTGTTCCTTGAGGTCTTTGGCCCTTATCGCACCCCATTTCATTAGAAATACGGTGAGATGGGTGCGATATAGGAGAATGGGGTGAACTTTGGGGCCGAAGAGTCCAAGGCATACCTCGATGCCTCTCACTGGCTGCAGGGTGTGGAATGGTATGAGCATCACAGGCAAGAATCCCAAGTCACACCCCTGATGCCTGTCATTCTCTACAGGGTTGGACGTTATGGTTGGAAACCCTATTACCTCAGGCATTCGTTGCTATTTTCACTCCAAATTTTCAACATGTTTTTTTTGTGATCCCACCTCAGGAACAGGGGGAATATCAGTTTGTTAGCTGAAAGCTGCTTATGCACAGTGACTACGGTATTTAGCACCACCGGTGCAAAAACATTCTGAACAGGATGTAAAAAATGACAGCTGTACTGTTCATGGGGAGGTGTAAAAAATGGCAATGTTGCAAATCTGCAGTAAAAATATTTAAAAAAATGGTGAAGTCACGAGTGTACATAGAAACTGTGCAACGCACACCGTAATATATTGGGTTGGGGATTTTTACAGCAGATTGTCAACTCAGGCATTTTGGTGCCTCCGATCACGAACAGTGTCACTGTGATTTTCTTTATCTGTGCCGAACAATGATTTCCCACAGCGACCACGCATCTCTGCGCTGAAAGTGTGAAAACACACTTCAGCCATGTTGTGAAAAATGACAGCTGTACTTTTCATAAGGAAGTGTGGAAAAATGCCACTGGTGAAAATCTGGACTGAAAATATTACAAAGTCATGAACTTATGAAGGTGCGTGGAAACTGCGCAATGCTCACTCGTAACACAGTCATTTTATGGACTTTTGTCACCAAATTTTCAACATAGCCATTTTAAGACCTCTGCTCATGAACAGTGTAACTGTGATTTTCTTAATCTGTCCGAAACATTGCTTTCGCACACTAACAGCACCATTATGCGCTACATGTCTGGCTAACATTTAGGCGACATGAAAAATTGCAGCTGTACTGTTCATAAGGAAATGTAATAAAATGGCAATGTTGAAATGAAAATATTAAATCGCAAACTATTTAGTATGCATAGGAATCAGAACGCACGCTTGTAAAACAGTCATTTTTAGAATTTTTTCACCAAATTTTCAACATAGCCATTTTAAGACCTCTGCACATGAACAGTGTCACTGTGATTTTCTTAATGTGTCCCATACATTGATTTTGCACATCGATTGTGCTACATGGGCGGAAACACATTTTGGGCAAGATGTGAAAAATGACAGCTGTACTGCTCATAAGGAGGTGTGGTAAAATGGCAATGTTGAAAATCTGGAGTGAAAATATTGAAAATTCGTGAACTTACGAGCGTCATGTAGGAACTGTACAACGCACGCTCGTAAAACAGTCATTTTTTGGAATTTTTTCACCAAATTTTCAACATAGCCATTTTAAGACCTTTGCTCATGAACAGTGTCACTGTGATTTTCTTAATTTATCCCGTACATTGATTTCGCACACCGACTGCGCCATTGTGCGCTACATGGGCGGAAACATGTTTTGGGTGAGATGTGAAAAATGACAGCTGTACTGCTCATAAGAAGGTGTGGTAAAATGGCAATGTTGGAAATCTGGAGTGAAAATATTGAAAATTCACGAACTTACGGGCGTGCATAGGAACTGTAAACCCACGCTCGTAAAACAGTCATTTTTTGGAATTTTCTCAACAGATTTTCAACATAGCCATTTTAAGACCTCAGCTCATGAACAGTGTCACTGTGATTTTCTTAATTTGTCTCATACATTGATCTACACACCGACTGCGCCATTGTGCGCTACATGGGAGGAAACATGTTTTGGGTGAGATGTGAAAAATGACAGCTGTACTGCTCATAAGAAGGTGTAGTAAAATGGCAATGTTGAAAATCTGGAGTGAAAATATTGAAAATTCGCGAACTTATGAGCGTGCGTAGGAACTGCGCAACGCACGCTCGTAAAACAGTCATTTTTAGGAATTTTTTCACCAAATTTTCAACATAGCCATTTTAAGACCTCTGCTCATGAACATTTTCACTGTGATTTTCTTAATTTGTCCCGTACATTGATTTTGCACACCGACTGCGCCATTGTGCGCTACATGGGCGGAAACACATTTTGGGTGAGATGTGAAAAATGACAGCTGTACTGCTATAAGAAGGTGGTAAAATGGCAATGTTGAAAATCTGGAGTGAAAATATTGAAAATTCACGAACTACGAGCCTGCGGGAACTGCTTGGTCTGCAGCTAAATAAAACAGTCATGTTTTGGAATTTTGTACCAAATTTTCAATATGGGGTTTTGGGACCCTTCTCATGAATGATGTCACTGTCATGGCATTATTCAGGCCCAAAGGAGTGATTCGTGCAGTGACTGCGAAATCACCCTTGACAAATAACTGCCATGACAGTGACATCATTCATGAGAGGGTCCCAAAACCCGATGTTGAAAATTTGGTGCAAAATTCCTAGTTCAATAAAGTTGAAAACCCTATCTAGCCCATTATACAGCTTACGGCATTTCTTCAGTTCGCAGTGGGCTTTGAAGAGTGCAGACGTGTTCCCGGTCCACCAAAGATCATCGTGCCGAGCTCGGAGGTAAGTATGGGGTGAGGGGTGTGGGAGGCAGGGTGTGCAGTGGGTGGGTGCGGGTTGTGGGAGGGGCCAGGAGACTACGTGGGACCGTTTTTTTTCTTCTGGTTTTTATTTTTAATGACGGCGGGATGTTTGCCACGCTGGGGTGGGCTCCCAGCGTGGCACAAGGATGGTTGGGGGTGTTCAGCTGACGGGGATTGGGCACTCCGTCAACCAAAGCATCACTTGCCATGCTGGGGTGGGCTCCCAGCGTGGCACCTTGTACTGGGGGGTGAAGCCACGATAGCATGGGGGGAGAGGAGACAGTGAAGCCGATGGGGATTGGGCACCCCGGCTAGCCATCGAGTTACTGCCACGCTAGGGGTGGGCACCCAGCGTGGCATTTGGGAGGCTTTTGGGGAGTTGCAGCACAGCCGACGGGGATTGGGCACCCTCACTGGCTATAGAGTGTGCATGGGGGCAGCATGCAGTATGCGGCGGTGTGTGTGTGTGTGTGTGTGTGTGTGTGTGTGTGTGTAGGGGAGCTGCGCGAGAGCAGGTAATATCTGATCGCTGCTCTCTGAAGCATAGCTCCCCCTTTCAACTGTATGCCACTGCATTTTGGAGCTTGTCATAGACAGTTCCAGCATGCATTGGCTTACAGGGGCCGCGCCTGCCAACACACTGACTGAATTGGAGGAGGAGGTGACACACCTCCGAAATCTCGGATGATGGCACTATGTTTCTTGCACATGCGTGCAAGCAAACATAAAAACAATAATCTTGTTACAGTCTGAAACATCTGATGTTAATTTATTATAAAAATATGTGGTTTGAACACATCAAGTTGTTAATGTCTTGTACAGTTTTTGATTGTACATAAATATCATATTTTCTGCATAGAGTAACAGTTTTACAGCATGACAAAACTTTGGCAAGTCATTAACAAACAATGTGAAAAGTGAAGGGCCCAAGATTGGCCCCTGTAGCACTACATGTGATACAGTATTTACTCTAGAAAAACAGTACCTAATTTAACTGTCTGCTTACTATTATGAAAATGTTCACTGAACCAATCCAAGGAGGATAATCCAAGGCCAAGCTCCCTCACTGTGTGGAGAAGCAAGACATGCTCAGCCAAGCCAGTTGCCCTGGTCAGGTGCACGAGCATGGCATCAGTCACCATGCTAGTTTCCATGGCTCTGGAAACCTTGTTCGTGAACCTGAACAAGACAGTATCTGTCCTATGACCTTCACAAACTCCATGTTCATCACTCAGAAGATCCAGTTATAGTATATGGTTAGTGCTTACTGTGTAAGGAAAACATTGGTTTTCCAAATCTTGTTGTAGGAACGTTCAAAGGTCAAAACAATTGTTGTACTGTCATTCTGACGTCACATCGATAGTACAACAACTTTTCCCCCTTGAGCTGTTACCTGATTGGTGGAAACAGTGCAGGTCCCCAAAACGATCAGATTAAAATGGTGGCCCAGGTTAGCGAGCGGAAGAGGGAGCAGTTGCTTAAGATAGTTTAGAGTTTTGACACGGACTGCCATAGTCAGCTCCATGTGTCCAAACTACCAGTTTGTCAATTTCTTTTTTTTTTCTTTTTAAATCACTGGCACAGTAAATTATAGAGGTCATCAGTAGAGTGGAACTGCAGCGAGGACCAGAGTTGGGAGCGACGCGGTGTTGCGCCGAGGAGCGGATCCATGAACACAAGGTATGACACCTTGTGAAATTAAAGTTTCTATGTTTTGGGGAACCATATACTATATAAAATAGTGTATAGTTGCCCAAACACAACAAGGCATGTTGCCATCTCCGCGATGTGATGCCATCATACGAACCTCTCAAGCTTCGCTCTCGAGGTCTGTATGACGTCATCGCATCCCCTCGATGGCAAAATAGCCTTGTTGTGCATGGGCAACCATACACTATTCTATATGTTTTAAACAGGAAATAAACTGGGTTCTGTACCAGCCTTTTCTGAATTTTGGCTAATGCTGAGAAAACTGAAATAGGCATGTACTTATCCAGCTGAGTTTGTTTCCCTTTTTCAAATATTGGAACAGCATGTGCCATCTCCTAGTGATCATCTACTTTCAGATCATCTAAAAACGTCAAAGCCTTCAGTTGGGCACATCATTCTAATATTAAAAGGAACTCAGGACTGTCTGCAATCTTCAACATTATCCCAAGTGTAAGATCAAAAGTTCAAATGGATTACATGTTCCGTATTTATTGATATTACAAAAATAATCATAGAAGGCATCTACTATAATTTTTTGGGTTGGCCAGGCTGGTGGCACTGAGTGCTGAGGTGCTGGATGGCTTACCTTGCTCTACGCCAGTGCCCTGTGTTCAGGAACAAGCACGGGCTGTCAGGGGTCAGCAGGGGAGGAGAAGGATCGAGCGTCCAAGGGATTGCTCTCCTTCTCCGGGGAAGGGGGACACCAGTAGTCGGTGTCTGACTGGCCCCTAGTGGTGGCTGGGGGACAGCGCACCAACACTTTAGAAAGGGGGAGGAGAAGAGGCAGATGCTTGGAGGTGCGCATGCAGACATGTGCGCACTCTCTTCATAGGGTGTCATTGCATGCCTCCTCTCCCACAGGGAGAAAATGGAGGAGAAATGTATCCTGGGTGCGGCAGGATGAGAGCCAATCCCTGCAGGCCCCACTCCCATGAATGGCAGTAACCTCTGCACTGGATCCATTCCGGCAGGTTGAGGGATCCCTGCTGCCCTGCCATGAGGGGCCAAGCCATGTAGGAAGCAGAAGGTAAGCTGTGAGTGAGAGACGGGGCTGGGGGATCAGGCTGGATGGCATGCTGCCTGGGAGGAGAAAAGAAACTAACTGCAAAAAAATAATTTTTTGGGTCAGTAGTATCACTCCCATTAACTTTCATGTTGAATATGTGCGTCGTTTTTGTGCAGATTTACTAGACTATTCCCACACTTCCAAAAGCTATGAGGGTTCTTAAATTAGTATGCACTGTTTAAAAACAGAAGTTTTTGCTGCTACGATGATTTTTGGCTTTTCTTCCATAGGCACTTATAATGAACCAGTCTGAAACAGCGCTGGTCTTTTTGTACTGACCTCATGCTAAGCCCCATCACCTTCATTCAAGTAAATAGTTCCTTGTTTAACCATTTGGAATTATCAAACCTAAACTGACCTTTTTTCAATGGGGCATGTTTTTTTTTAGCTAAGTTAATAAACTCGCAAATAATACAATATAGTGCCAAAGTTATGTCCGCTGTAGCATCCAGCTTGGTCCAGTCAATTTCTGACATAGCCATTGTAAAGGAAGAAGGATCAAAATGTAACAGTCAGAGAACTTGACTTTCCTACACTCTGTTTTTTTTTATAAATATGTTGAACCATAAACAATAGATGACTGCAGTCAGTTATGAAAATGGAACAGTGTCAAATGGGCAGTAGCAGAACCCCACTGAAAATAAGATTTTGCATCTCAGCTGGCCAGTACTGAATGTATAGGGATGTTGTAATAGGTGATTCTTATGGTAGCTCTGGTGCTGACTGGGCAAGAGAACCACAAAGCAAAGCTGGGGGATTCTCTCTCTCTGTCCAAACAGAATAAGATGCCCTTGTTACACTGTAAGAGACACCAATTACAACACCCATGTACATACTATATGGCAATGGAATGGTAATATTACGTATATGAACCATTTTATTTAGCAAATCTTTGGTTTCTTTATTGTTTCTACTTGTTGCCTCCCCATGTGTTGTTGGTTTTGTCCGATGTGGGACAGTGTCTGATGTGTTGTAACGTGAAAGGTTTGGTGGTATCTACATAGTGGTAGTAGTAGTAATAGTAAAAACTTTATTTTTCAGCAGGATATAAATTTTAGGTCCCAGACTGACCTATTTACAAAGTTGTCCTGCATTGGTTACAGTTTCACATATAAATAACAAAAAAAGAGTTTTTTAAAGACAGTTAAGCAACAGACCTTAATAATAAACATTCTGTAGCAAACATAAAGGAACGTTTGGTTTCTTGTGAGGGTTTGGTATTGTGCTGTGGAGACCATAGGGATCAGCTCAGCACGGTAGTATGAAGGTCGTAGGATACTTTATAAAGAAAAGGTACATTTTTGGGGGGAGTACTGAACTGGATCACAAGGATTCGGGTGTCACTGAAACGTAGAAAGATAGAATTTGTCAGCAGGAAAGGACCACTTTGCCCACCCAGTCTGTCCAAGTGTTCTGTATCTATTCTACATCCACAGACCCTATCTAGTCTCTGGTGACTCTTCACCCTCCCTACCTCTGCTCTACTATACCCCTATTTGTCCCATGTATGCTTGATGCCCCGCACCACTTTAGCCTGAAGCCTGTTCCAGCCATCTACCACCATTGGGGTCTGCTGTGCTACAAAGTTTGCAGTTTTAAAAGGTGAAAACTGAGCAGTCTCACAGACCACAAAAGTGGGACCGTGTAAGTCAAACATGCAGCACGAGAAGACAGCTGTACACAGAATAAGCTGTACAGTTGTTCTTGCTGAGTGGCTAATGGCATTCCATTGCCATAAATTGGTGAAGTACAGTCAATTCCTCTTGTACGCACACTGTTGGGGACAGCAGTATTTGTGCATACATCTGAAATTGCATGCATACTGAAAATGAACTATACATTTTTTTCTTTGGTAAATGGGCAAGTCCCATGAGGTACACGTGCCTGTTTTTAGGGACAACACAAGAGCACTGGGGAGGTTAAGTAACATGCTCAGAGTCACACAGTACTTTTTTTCCAATTGTTTAACCAGATGAGACACACTAAGCTGAAAGCTTGTTTACAGGTGCAACCTGGGAGCACAGGGAAGTTAAGTGACTTGCTCAGGGTCACACAGTATGCAAGTGGGGGCTGTGGGATTCAAACCCAGGTCTCCAGATTTTGCAAGTGGAGGTTCTGGGAATCAAACCTAGGTCTACTGGATGTACCAAACTCATTCACAACTTGTTACTTTAACCTCTAGGGTATACTGTCAGACCCAATTATTTTAAAAGCCAGCAGGTAAGCACGTTTATCAGTATAGTAACTATTATATTTATTCCAGGCAGGGAAGGTAAATCAAGCAGTTTTATTTCATGCAGCCTGGAGAGCACAGTTCATGTTGCTTTTCTCAGTTGTTTGGCAGGCAGCAGACTGAGTTTATAGGACTCCTCATAACTTTAGAGCAACACTTTCAGCACCATTTAACACATAATTTAACCCGAAATCTGAGTAATTATCCCCTCAGCCAGGTCAGATCACCAGGAAAAGAGGCTAAAATGTTGTATACAACCAAAATATGATATGCATAAAACTGAAAATAAATAAATAAATAAACAGCATTGAACAGGAAATGATTTGGGACTGAAGAAAAATGTGCAAATAGCCAAAATTCGCATACATACAAATTGCATACACGTGGAATTGGCAGTATGTTGCAAAAATGGTAGCACTGTTCCTCATAGAAGGTTTCTTACAACATTGGGGAATCTGGGTGTGGGCTCTAAAGTGATAAAATGGGTTGATAACTGATTAAAAGGCAGGACCCAGAGTGTGGTAATAAATGGCATAAAATCAGAAGAGGGGGAGGTGACCAGCAGGATTCCACAGGGATTGGTGCTGGGTCCAGTGCTATTCAATGTCTTCAAAAGCAACATTTCAGAGGGACTGGAGGGGAAAGTATGCTTGTTCCATACCTCTCAACTGTACCACATTATGAGGAACGTTCCTCATTTTACTTCACAAAAGCTCCCTGTTCCACATTGTGAGGACTTATCCCACATTCAGTATTAACATTTTAAAGCAAAAATCTGTAGTAAATGATGCCAAAAACATATTATTCAATTAATAACAAACTTTCTGAATATAAATGCAAACATTTTAACAGTGTTCTGAGCTTCCTAGGTAAAGATTTGATTAAGTGTTCCACATTTTGCTCATTTGTTACACATTTTGAGAGGCAATGTTCCACATTTGGGGGACAAAAGGTTGAGAGGTATGGCTTGTTCACAGATGACACCAAGATCTGTAACAGAGTCAACACACAGGAGGAGCTAGATAAAATGAGAAATGACCTAAGACTACTTGAGGAATGGTAAAGGGTTTGGCAGTTGGGTTTCAACGCTAAGACATGCAAGATAATGCACCTGGGACACAGAAACCCAAGAAAGGAATACAGGATGGGGGTGGGGCAGGTTCTAGCCACCACAAGTCAGGACAGAGACCTGGGGGTTATCATATCCAATGACCTGAAGTTAGCCAAACAATGCAAAAAAGCAGTGGGGAAGGCAAACAGAATGCTGGGGTGCATAGGAAAGAGCATAACCAGTAGGAATGAAGTGGTGATGCCACTGTATAGATCACTGGTGAGGCCTCATCTGGAATACTGTGTTCAGTTCTAGAGACCACATCTCAGGAAGGACATAGGCAGAATGGAAGCAGTCCAGAGAACAGCAACAAAAAATGATACATGGACTGCACCACAAACCTTATGAGGAAAGACTCAGGGAACTAAACAGCTATTCACTGGTGGAGAGAAGGGAGAGAGGGGATAAGATAGAGACTTTCAAATACCTTAGAGGAATAAACAGGGTACAGGCGGGGAGCTTATTTCAGAGACGAAAGTGCACAAGGAGAAGGGAACATAACATGAGGCTGGAGGGAGGGAGGCTTAGGGGGAATGCTAGGAAGTATTTTTTCACAGAGAGGGTGGTGGATCCATGGAACAGCCTACCAGCGCTACCAGTGGAGGTGGTGGAAGCAAAAACAGTACAGGGATTCAAAAGTGCATTGGATAAGCATAAAGGCACCCTGATGTACAGCAAAGCAGGAGAAAGGCAGTCCCAGATAAGAGTAGTGATTGCCAAACCAAGTAGGGAAATGGGCAGACTAGATGGGCTGTATGGTCCTTATCTGCCATCAGAGTCTATGTTTCTACATAGCTATACTCAACTGATAATGCAAAACAACATCTTACTTGTCCAGTAAGGAGTGTAAACCCTGTAAAATGCATTCTACAAGGGCCTACTTCATGGTCAGTTACATCATATGCAGCTACTCCAGAACTTAACAAATGAAAACTGCAGCCAAAAAGATTAAGAGAAAAAACAAGTTAAACATGCCACACACAGGCGCTACAGTTTTAAAATCAGGTGTTATGTGAATAAACAATCGGGGAAAACCTTTTCTCCCTAAAAAAAACAGTTTCATGCATAAGCAAAACAGGAATAAAGCTCAGCATACCAATTCTTGTATCCAGATCTAACCCGAAGGAAGACCCACTTGAGGGTTGAAGCGCATGGTTTGGTCTTGACGGGCACCCTGCCGAAATAAATTTGCACTAGCTTCAAATACAAGAATTGGTTATTCCTGTTCTGATTTTTTGTGAGTTGGCAAGCTCTGCTCAAACACCACCAAACTCCCAGAGAGCATCTTTCAGTTTGTTTACTTTCATTCATGAGCAAAACCTACTACTGCAAACACTTCATAACAACAAGCATTCAACAGTAATTCTTGTTGTTTCTCATGTCCTAGTCCTTTTGGCCACACCTTTCACTTTTGTCTATTTAAATCACATTTGGGTGATGGAGGAGATTTCTTTTAGGTCTTGGGTATATGTATTGGGTATATGTATGGAAGCACTACTGAAGGAGAGATTGGTGGAACATCTGGTTGTCAATGGACTACAGGACCCAAGGCAGCATGGTTTCACCAGGGGAAGGTCATGTCAGACCAACCTCATTGAATTTTTTGACTGGGTGACTAGGGAGGTGGATCAGGGGAGGGCAGTGGACATGGCCTATCTGGACTTCAGCAAGGCCTTTGACACTGTGCCACATAGAAGACTATTGTTCAAACTGGGGAATATGGGTGTGGGCAGGACAGTAGTGCAGTGGGTAGGTAACTGGCTGGGCAGCAGGACACAGAGGGTGGTGGTAAATGGCTGTCCTCCACAGAGGAAGAGTGACCAGTGGGGTACCACAGGGATTAGTGCTGGGACCGGTACTATTCAATATCTTCATCAGTGACATTGCACAGGACCCAGAAGGCAGAATTTCACTGTTCGCTGATGACACAAAGCTCTGTAACAGAGTAGACACACCAGAGGGTGTAGACAGAATGAGAAGGACCTGCAGAAACTTGAAGAATGGTCAGGGTGTGGCAGTTGAAATTCAATGCAACAAGTGCAAGATAATGCACATGGGGCACAAAAACCCTGGCACAATATATCAGTTGGGGGTGAGGATATAGCATGCACCAAGCAGGAAAGGGATCTTGGAGTTATCATCTCTGGACGACCTCAAGGCAGGGAAACAGTGTGACAAGGCAGCAGGTAAAGCAAATAGGATGCTAGGATGCATAGGCAGGGGCATCACCAGCAGGAAAAGGGAGGTCATAATTCCACTATACAAGACACTAGTGAGGCCGCACCTGGAGTACACTGTGCAGTTCTGGAGACCTTACCTACGTAAGGACATAGACAGGGTAGAGAAGGTTCAGAGGAGGGCAACAAAGATGGTGCATGGATTGCATCCCAAGTCCTATGAGGACAGGTTGAAGGCACTGAACATGTACTCCCTGGAGGAGAGGAGGGAGAGAGGGGATATGATAGAGACATACAAGTATCTTACAGGGAGGAACAGGGTGCAGGAATGCACTATTTTTAAGCGAAAAAGATGTTCCAGGACTAGAGGGCATGGGATGAAGTTGGGGAGGGGCGATTCAGAGGAACGTGAGGAAGAATTTCTTCACAGAACGGGTGGTGGACAAGTGGAACACCCTGCCAGAGGAAGTGGTGGGGGCTGAAACAATCACGGGATTTAAGAATGCATGGGATAGACATAAAGGAATTCTGGAGGTCAGGGGTAAGTGGCAACAGACTTCTAGGAAAACATAAACTGAACTTACAAGCTCAAATGGGCAGACTGGGTGGGCCATAGGCCCTTATCTGCCGACACTGTCTATGTATCTATGTATGTATGTATTTAGTTTACATTATCAATATTGCTTTCTCTGACTCTCCCAATTTCACTTTTGGTAATCAAATATACTCCCTTTTATTGAGCAAGCAAGGACCTTTCTAGTTTATACTTGGGTTAATCGGACAAGAGATTTAGCACTGGTTTTCTGGTAGTAGTCCCTCTCCTGCACATTTAGTACCTAAAATTTGTTCTATAAGTTTAATCACCTACATGACAGATCCATATTGTTACATATGAACATACGAAATTGCCAGCAGAAACATGCCTCACGGTCTATCGAGTATGCTCGAGTGTGCCGCTAGCATTTCATCTCGCAGCTGCCCCTCCCACCCCCCTCTTCTCAGTATCCCCTACCCTTACCCTGTCCCAGACCCTCTTGAAACTACTCACCGTCGTACAGGACACCATCTCATCTGGTAAGGTGTCCTATTTGTCCACCACTCTTTCAGTGAAAAATGTCTCCTCAACTCCCTCCTGAATCTTCTCCCCTCCTATCTCAGTCCATGCCCTCTCGTGTCCTCTCGCTCCCCTTTCTCATCTGGAAAATCCCTTCTGTGTTGGTCTTGTTTATCCCCTTTAGATACTTAAAGGTCTCGATCACATCCTCCCTATCCCTCCTCTCCTCCAGTGAATACATATTCAACTCTCCCAGCCTTTCCTCGTAGGGCTTGCTCTCTAAGCCCTGGATCATCTTTGTGGCTCTTCAATGCACCCCCCTCCAACAATCTGATGTCCTTCTCAGGAAAGGGTCACCAGTACTGCATGCAGTACTCCAGGTGGGGCCCAGCCAATGACCTATACAGGGCTGTATAGCCTCCCTTCTTCTGGTGGTGATCTCTCTTGCAATTCACCCTAGCATTTTGTTGGCTTTTGCTGCCGCCTTCCTGCACTGAGCAGAATTGTTCATGATCCCTGTAATTATCACTCCTAGATCCTTCTCCTCTGTGAAGCTCCCCAATTGTACCCCATTCAAGTGATAATCCCTCCCCTGGTTCCTGGCTCCAAAGTGCAGAACCTTGCACTTCTTGGCACTGAACCCTGACTGCCATGTTTCTGCCCATTCCTGCAGCTTAGTCAGGTCTTCCTTCAACCCCTTCCACCCCTCCGCATCATCAACCACAGCTCCCATCTTGGCATTGTCTGTGAACAGACTGATCTTGCTCCGGATCCTATATGAGATATCGGCAATAAAAATCCCAGACAGCAACAGTCCCAGTACCGATCCCTGTGGTACCCCTCTCGTCACCACCATTTGTAACAAGAGGTCCCCCACCACCACCCTTTGCTGCCTTCCCTTTAGCCAGTTTGTGATCCATTTCACCATTTTTAGTCCCGCCCAACCCCCCACATGTTCCAGTTTCCCACCCAACCTGCCATGCGGCACGGAATCAAAGACCTTGCTACATAATACAAATAAATGTTTTATGCATACTGTATGAGGTTCCCTGCTAAACTTTGATTGTTTTTAAATTTAAAAATCTACTTTGCATTGCTGCTGGCTGCCAGCAGGGGCATGCAACATACAGTAATGCTTGTACAAGAGCAATTACATTGCTTATAGTAATGCTAGCTCCCTAAGAAAAAGGCAAGATACCTCCAAGCTCTGGATCACTGGTCCATCCGTCACTCAGCTGTTTAATTAACCATTTGTATTTATTCACTAACTACCTTTTGTACTACGTATTTGTTTGTGGTGGTGCCTGATTACTTTAATACAGCTGCACCTGGCAATATTTGTTTTCCTGAGCAGTTAATAGTTTGTGTGTTTTGTTACATCAGGAGGCAATTTTTCTACCAGAGAGTGGTGAAACTATGGTGCGGCCTACCAGCAGAGACAGTGAACATGAAGACAGTGCAGGTCTTTGAGTTAAGCCAGGAAAAATTCCTGCCTACCAAGAAAATCACAAGATATGCTTGATAGTGGTGCAGGTAGGGAATCAGTGGGTACCCTGGGTAGTGGAGTGGATTTTGAATCACTGGGTACCCTGGATAGTGGTGTGGGTATGGAATCACTGGATATTCAAGGTAGTGGCATGGGTAGGTAATCACTAGATACCCTGGGTAGTGGTACAGGTAGGGAATCACTGGGTACCCTGGGTTGTGTAGTGGGTAGGGAATCACTGGGTATCCTGGGTAGTGGAGTGGGTAGAAAATCATTGGGTATCCTGGGTAGTGTAGCAGGTAGGGAATCAATGGGTCCCCTGGGTAGAAGAGTGAAGGTGAACAACTGAGTACCCTGGGTAGTTGCGTGGGTAGAGAATCACTGGGTACCCTGGGTAGTGGAGTGGATAGGGAATCACTGGGTACCCTGGGTAGTGTAGCAGGTAGAGAATCAATGGGTACCCTGGATAGTCGAGTGGGTAGTGAATCACTGGGTACCATTGGTAGTGGTGTGGGTAGGGAATCACTAGGTACCATGGTTGTAGGGAAGTGAGTAGGGAATCACTGAATACCCTGGGTAGTGGAGTGGGTAGGGAATCAATGGGTACCATGATTAGTGGCATGGGTAGAGAATTACTGGGTACCCTGGGTAGTGGGGTGGGTAGGGAATCAGTGGGTACCCATGGTAGTGGAGTGGGTAGGGAATTACTGGGTACCCTGGGTAGTGAAGTGGTTAGGGAATCATTGGATATCCTGGGTAGTGTAGCAGGTAGGTAATCAATGGGTACCCCGGGTAGTGGAGTGGATAGGGAACAACTGGGAACTCTGGGTAGTTGTGTGGGTAAGGAATCACTGGGTACCCAGGGTAATTTGTTTACTCAATTAGAGCTGTGCTTGTGCTATGCAGTCTGCGGAAGCCATGTTGTTGGTTGTTGAGATGCATATGCTGATCCTGCAGTGAAACCTTTACAGCAAACGTGTCAATGCCGGCAACATTGACAGATCACTATAAAGTCCGACCAGGACCCTGGCACTCTTACCCCATCCTACACCCCCTACCCAAATTAACTCTAACTTGGAGTTGATCATCCTTAGGTCCAGGAGGTGCAAGGGGCTGAGCCCCCTGCATGACGGGTGTGAGGGTACGAAGCCACCCAAAAAAACAGACAGGCTTCCAGATGGATTTATGCAATCTGCAATTTGCAGTCGACATAAATTTACTGATGTAACATCGGTCGACAAAAAGTTTGTCACACCAGTGTCACAGAGATGTTGAGAAGGTTGTAGTTGTTGAGGTAGTTGACCAACTGATCTGAAACTACTCTTTCAAGTGCTTTACACGGGGGAGGGGTAGTGTTGAGACGGGACTATAGTTTGTAACAGAAGAGCAGTCCCACTGTTGTGAACTGGGGTGACATGAGCCACTTTCCAGAGGTTAGGGAATTGGGAATGGCACAGTGAGATATTGAAGATTGTATTCATTGGTGGAGCAATTTCATCAATGGCTTGTGCTAGCAGTTTTAGATCAAGGGTACCACTCCCCATTCTTGTTTTGGCTAGAACCCGCTTAACATATCTGTTAGTGTCAGCAAATGAGATGGTCTTAAAGTAGAACTTGGGGGTCTTCATGCCATCTATATCTGGATCACTGTGGTCGAAACCTTTGGGTGCAAGTGGGTGATCCGGTGGGGATAGGACTGTGCTAAGATCAGTGAAGGCCTTGTTAAATAGATTTGCTAGCTCATTTGGTGCAAGTGAGATGGATCCATTGGTGTTGAGCATTGCAGGGGGAGACTTGTCACTGTGCCCAAGGATATCTTTAAGTACAGTGCAGGACTGTTTTCCATTTTCCCATGCTCTTTCCTTAGCAATTCGACTTTGGCAGCCTCTAGTACACCTGTTACACACTGTCCTGTAGTTCTAGAGGTCTGTCAGGGTACTTGATTCCTTTGCTTTGGACCATTGATTATCCCTGGCCCCGATTTGGCTAACAATAAAGGAGTAATCCATTCTGCTGTGTTGCCTCTTATTTTCTTCCTACCATGGGGGCATAGTTATTACACACTCTGTAGAAGTTTGCAATAAAGTGCTTGAATGCTGCATTTAGGTTTGCAGTATGATCTAAAAAGCTCCAGTTTAGTTTGTGCAGGTGCTCCTTGAAGGCCCCAATCTGATCCCTTCTGATAACTCTATTGAAAATAAGTTTTGGGGGAGGTCTAGTTACCTTGGTAATCCAGGAGCATAGTACAGGGGAGTGGTCACTGATAACTTTGGGAAGTACTTGTCTTTAACATCAGTAAGTCGGTCTGGATGGGTGGTCAGAATCCAATCGAGCAGGGTGCTTGTGTCAGTCTTATAGTTAGTCCTGGTGCATTACTTAACCACCTGATAGGTATAAAGACTAGTGATCTGGTCCTTGATTGTCCAAGTAGTTTTGGATGCCCAGTTTGTATTGAAGTCCCCTTACGACTATGGTCTCCCATTGCTGATTGATCTGTTTATATAGTTTAGTAAAGGGGGCAATGCCTGCTTGCTGCTTACCAGGGGCATATGTACTGTAAGAAAATTCAGGTGTTTACCACCTTTTTTTCAGCAGAAGTTTGACTCCTAGGCACTCACAATCTTCAGAGAAGCTTTCAAGGGTGATTTTAAGCCCCTTAAGATAATCTTCAGTGTATAGGAGGCATCTACCTCCCTTGAGACATAATGAGGTGTCTGGGGCCTTAGAGGAGAGCCACGTTTCTGTTAAGGCTAGTAGATCAGGCTGTACACGTTTCACCCATGCCTCTAGCTAAGCTAGTTTGGGCAGGAGGCTCCCAATGTTTGGGGAAGCAGTCTTTAATGTACATGGCCACTTCCTGCTATTGCTGCTGTTGTGGGGTGGTCCTGGGTTGGGGTGGACATTACCCGATATCATCAGTAGGATTGTGAGCAGTTTTCTGCCAGGCCTGCGATTGTTGAGTAGCTGAGTGGGGATTCTGATATGAGTGTGTATGCTTCTGTTTAGGGTGTTCAGAGTGTGAAGGTATGTGTAGACAGTGTCACCTGTCAATCTAATGGGAAGGCTGTATGAACCCACGGTAGATGTATTACTAGGGGTTTCACTCCATGTGAGGCGAGAGGAAGGGTGATGCCCTTTTCCCACTGTCCTTTTTTTTGGAGTGAATAACCCATTGGGGGGAGGCTAGGGGTGCTCCGAGGCCAGTGTTGCAGCATGCCATGTAACATAGAAACATAGAGGCATGGACATAGACAGCAGCAAAGGACCACTTGATCCACCCACTCTGCCCATAGGTCCATACCCTATAATGGTATAGATTAGGAGTGCAGGTAGGATTGGGGAAGGGTGTATCCCAGCTGGGGCAGTCATAACTGAAGGTACACATTCGTCTGTAGGTGAATTCCTATGCACGTGGTTCAGTGTACACAGGCAGTGCTTTGCAGATACCTCCCTAATGAGTTATATTGCACGGTAAAACAGTATCAGAGTCTGTGCTGCACCCATGCTGCCTCACTAGGCTAAAGAACATTATATCAGAACTTGCCCTAGGTGATGTATGGAGTCTACTGCATTCCAGATTTCTGGCTTGCCTCACTAAAACTGGTTCACTGTGCTCTATCCTCAGACGTAGCTCCACTATACTTATCTGACCATGTGCTAGTCATTCTAAATATAGTGTGAGGTCCTGACATACCCATATCTATCACCTGGAGGTTAGACCCACTCCTATTAAATGACAAAGAATTACTGAAGTGGATAAGGGAAGCAGTCCAAGCTTATGTTGCTATAAATGGTAATGGGGCAACCTCCCCCACTACCCTATGGGAAGCCTTCAAGGCCACTCTTGGAGCTAAGCATATGGGATATAGAAATCATCGCTGAAGAGCCAGAGAAGCTGACACTATGCATCTAGAAACCCTATTAAAAGAGCTTGAGAGGAAATACAGAGCTGATACATCCTGACTACAGGATAAAGCTCTCCTCGAGGATGTTATAAATGTTAGGATGCAGCTAAACTCTAGCAGCTCGAGAGGCAGAACTTCACCGCATGTATGAAACACCTGTACTGGGATAGTGGGGAGAAATTCAGCAAACTGCTTTCATACTGCCTGCGAAAATGGCAGACCAAGAGGCATACTGTTGTACAGAAAGATAGCACTGGCACCCCTGCCTCCCGCCCAGAGGAACTCAGTAACATTATGTGAAAATTCTATCCTGGTTTCTATGCCTGCACAGGGGTTTTAGACACCTGAACATTTGAAACCTTTATGAATACATTACTCCATCTCAAATTCAGTGAAGCACATCAGGCTGCCTTAGAGGTACTGCTCACCTTGGCGGAGGTGGAGTGTGCTCTAAGCAAGCAATAATACCCTCCAGAGTGGGTGGTAGTGGGCAATACTGGACTGCCCAGGGGCATAATGAGGCCTGACACCACAGGCGGAGGGCCTTATAGCCCCTGGAAGGTCTGGTTTGCCCATAACGCCCACCCTGGAGGGTATTATTGTGCTTAGAAAATGGGCTCATCTGTGGCACTTTTATGTGGGATTTAAAAATATTAAAGAAACAGTTTAAAAAAATAGAGAAAGATTGAAGCTTAACTGTTAGTCTTGTAAAGTAGTTCCTCCGTTTCTGTCTTATTCAGTCTCTTGTTGCCAGTCCCGAAAGCCATTGTCTTGTACTCCCCCCCCTCGGAACAAGACATGGAGTTTTATACAGCTCCCCAAGTAGTTTTTTGGTATTATTGTTCTAATGGAAAAAAGAGAGAGAGAGAGTTTTTCTGCCTTATTTGCACAAGTCTTTTTTTTTTTGTCCTTGGAAGTTGCTGTTCTTTTGGGCGTGACCTTATAGGAGCCTAAATCAGGAAGTACAGAGAGAGAGAGAGAGAGAGAGAGAGAGAGAGATGTGATGTGGAACGGGAGTGGAGTAGATATTTTTTTTTAAGCTTAACAGCATTGTGGTGTGAAATACTTGAAAAACAACAGGTTAATATATTGGGAGAAAGCAGGGGACCAGTTTGAGGGCCACTGTATGTGGAGCCATTGGTGAGCATGGTTGGGAAGTGGAGAGGAGTCATGGAGCGCTGCAATGAGCAAGTGGTGGCAACACAGGTTTGACGAAAAACAAAAAAAGACTGGACCTGCATAAAAAAATTATGAAGGAAGGTACATGTCTTTACACTTAATTGCTGGGCTGTGACTTGTGTAAACCGTGCAACCGTAGTGTCACTGAATGAGCATTCGGGAGGCAGTGTCTCTAGCTAAGTGAGAGAAAAAAATGGCAGTGATTTTTAAATTGAAAGAAGGTGCTTTAGCCAATGACAGAGTAGGATAGGCACCATGATACTTCATTGGGTTGGCATGGCTGGGACTTTTTACTTACAGGGCTCCCATTGTAAGTTAAGGTACCCCTGCCAGCCAATCAGATTTCTTACATTCTTAAGCCCATTTTCTAAAGTCACTTACCCTCTCACAAGGGCCGTGGAAGCAATGGATTCCCAGTGGATCTGTATCAACACTTAAGCCCCATCATCTGCTGCCACCTCTAGAATTTGTTTACAGTCTCTCACACCACCTCCTGTCTCCCTCCAGCATTTATGGAAGCTACTATTATGGTCTTCCCAACTGAAGGGCAAGATTCTTCCTTCCCTACCAGTTCCAGGCAGATCTCCCTTGTTAACGCTGACACCAAGGTGCTAGCAAAAGCCCTAGCTCACCATCGTGAGGGAATACCATCAACTTTAATCCACAAATCCCAGCTAGGCTTCATCAAAGGTAGAATCAGCTTGGACCACATCCAGGAAATGGTTTCCCTGAATCAAGTAGTGAGCACTGTCCCCACTCCAGCAGCAGCAACTGATTCTGAGAAAGCTTTCAACTTGGTGGAGTGGGGATATATCTATGCCGTACTGAATCATTTTGGGTTTGGACATTATTTCAGGACTTGAGTACATACCCTTTATACACACCCACACGCAGAAGTGCTAACCAATTCTACCCTTTCCAATCCCTTCTGTCTGGGTCATGGCACCCTTCCAGGGCACCCCCTCTCTGTTACCTTTTTATTCCGGCCGTTGAGCCTTTAGCAGCCACCATACTTCACCAAAAGGAGATATGGGGCATTCAAACAAGTCAAATGAATTATACCACCAAGCTCTATGCCGATGATGGTTTTGTGCTCTTGTCTGATGCCAAGCACAGTCTACCTCCTTTATTATCTGTCCCACAGAAGTTTGAAAACATATCGGGATGAATGATTAATACAATAAAACAGAGATTCTTCCCCTCAACAGCTTTTGTCAGGAGAGTGAGATTGCTGACCTGGGACTGAGGTGGTCTACTGAATCCATTAAGTACCTGGGCATCAGAAACTCACTTATGCCCCTCTAACTTGACCCTATTGGCCAATTTAAGGGAAGGCACTCACAGATGGTGGTTCCTTAACCTATCACTAGCTGGGAAGATAGCCCCATGAAAATGGTATCTCTTCCAAAGTCCTTCACTGTCTATCCTATCTTCTGGTAGAAACACCGGCAACATGGTTTAAAAAAATAGATAAAGTGAGGGGAAACTTTTTATGGGAAGGGAAACCCCCTGCTATGGCAGGGGGAAGCTCTATGCTCACTGGTGAACGGGGAATGTACCCTTCCCTGGTTTCAGGCTTACTACCTTACCTTCAGAGCAGCACAGACTTGCCACTCATTTGCCCATCTACTGCATCAACCTCTCTGTGGGTAACGATTGAAAGGGACCTAGCAGATGGAGATCTCACGTGGTATTTCTGTACACCTCCCTCCCCAAGGTAATGAAGAAGTGGCTCACTATAACTACCTCAAGCAGATGATGGCCCAAAATAGAGAAACTTTTGAAATTCCCTCCCCCACCCCCAGCCTGGGCCCCACTGTTGAACAACCCAACATTATGTATTCATAATCTCTCTATAAGATGAGACTTGGGTAAAGGTAGGGATTCATACAGAAAAGGATCTGTTCGCCCCACGCATGGTGCAGATAGATTCCTTTTTATTCATGGAGACCAGATACTCTCTACCATCCTCAAACTTTTGATGCTTCCTATAAATCTGGAGTATGATCATTTCCAAATAAAACGTGGGCCCTCTTCGTCCTCCCTAGAAAGCAGTAGCCAGGTAATTCCTGCACTTTCTCCCCTCTCTGCGTGGTGCTTTGTAAAGAAAAGGAGAGTGGGAAGGATATACAAAACCATGTGTAATGCCCAACCTGACCCCCCCCCAAAAGGCCAGTGATAAATGGCAGGCTTTATTACAACAGCCTGTCTCAGAATCAGTCTGGACCAAGTGCTGGAGACTGGAACACATGAGCAGGGCCACTGGAAAATTGCATCCGCAATTGTTTTGCGGAATCCGCAATTTACGCCATTCTCCTCAAAAACTGACATGTTCCGCAATTTCTTGCAATTTTTGAGTTTTTTTATTGAACTTTGTAAAAACTACTAACATTTTTAATGAACTACTCTCAAATATATTGACAATTTTGCATGCAGATTTGGGTTTGGCCGAAACAATGCAGTGCAAGGTAGAGCAAGGGTTTTATGTGACACTGATTTCTTTTGAATCCTTAGGCGCTTTTACACACATGCTGCTGTGCCGAAATGAGCATTACCTGTGTAGCACCGATACAGCCTGTTCCACTCCATGTCTTGATTACACAAGTGCCATAAAAGCGCCCAGCTGTCCTTACCGGTGCAGTCCTCCTTGCGAGATTACCTGGGGTAGGTGCGAGAAGTAGCATGACCTGCGCTAGTGGCCATCACGCAAGAGCTAGAGCTAGGGTTGTAGTGCTGGAATGAACTCTTTACACTGCACCCTGCAACGGAACACTTCAGGACAAACCACCTACACCACGGAGTGCGGTTCAGGCGACCGTTCATTTTTACAATGGAACAAAAAGCATTACACAGCATTAGATGGAACGGTAAGGTCCTTCCGTAACGCTTATTCCGTTGTAAGACTGCCAGTGTAAAAGCGCCTCTTGTCTTGTTTGGTTTCAAAATCCACTGGCCAAGCATAAGTACACTTAACATTTGCTTTGTGTTGAAGCAGTCTATCAGAAAACTTTTTGTTGCCACACAGACTGAAACAAAAGATGGGAGAAAAGGTGCAAATAATCCCATTCACCTAAATGGGGTGCTAACTATGAAGCCTTTTGGTAAGTGGCAGGGCAAGTTATTCCTTGTGAGCATACTTTCATTCAGACTAGTTTTGGTTCAAACAACTGAGGATTTATGATGGCCCTGCTGATTTTAAACTTGAATAAGCTAGTTGCTAACATTGATCTCACTCTTAGCAACTACCCTCTAGATGCTCACATGCAAAGAATACAATAAAAACTGACTAAAGTTTAAAAACAAGCTTATAAAACACAAAATGTATCTTAACATTTATCTTTAACTAAACAAAATCATTGCAGTCAGAGTAAAACAAAGGTACTGTAAATTACAGGGTACCCTGACTACTGTATGATGCAGTAAAAATACTGTATATTGGTCCTTTTTACATTTTTTGGTAACCACGTAAGGCCGACTAGGCACAAGTGCCTGTTTTCAGGTACAACCCAGGGGCACTGAGGAGGTTAAGTGACTTGCTCAGCATCACACAGTATGCAAGTAGAGGTTGTGGGAATCAAACCCAGGTCTGCTAGATGTCGTCAGCTCATTCACAGTTTATTACTCTAACCTCTAGATTATACTGCCAGCCCCAATAACCCTCAGATTTAATGTTTAAATATGTTATTTCAAAAATAGTGTACAGTACCTACAGTACAAATTATGACCATTAAACACTTTAACAGCATTTTACTAAAACTCAATTATTCAACACTCTATCTCTTATTTTTTCTTGTACCGATGTGGGTGAATAGCTGGCAGAGAGCTTTAAACAACTGTTGATTAGGCTTCATTATTCTACAGACAGAAACAAAAAAAAATATTTCTTCTGGATTTATTTAATACTGATTTGCTGCAGCTCACTTTATAGAATCTATTTAGAACTGTATGAGGCAGATGTTTTTAAATTTTGGAAGATAGACAATGCTTATGATAGCTTATCAGTTTAGTATTCTTTTTAGGAACATAACGTTTTCTTTATGTTTTAAACATATTCAGGTGTCAGTGTATTCATTTAGCAGTTTATACTGACTAATATATGCTGCAGAAAACATTAAAAGATTTATTGTGAAGCACTCAGGGTCTATTGTAGAACCCCCATAATTTACCACAATTTTTGCAAAATGCTCCGCAATTTTGGGTAACCTTTTCCACAATTTTTCAGTGGCCCTGCACATGAGCTGCCTACACAACTGAAGCCACCTTTTTTTTGTTATTTAATGTGCTTTATCTCCCACCCAACAGGCCCACATTGGCCCAAACTCAACCCCCAGCCCTGTCACCAGCCCACCAGTCCCCTGGGATTTACCTCCCCAGTATTCCACCCTGGCTTACCCACCAGGGCAGGGCCTCTTTTGGATGGATCTGTTCCCCCATCAGACCTTTAGCTCAGTGTCCAGGAAGCTCTGCCAGGCAATGGTGTGAGGCCAGCAGAGCGACGAGAGCAATACATTGCTCGGTCACTGTCATTGGGGAGGCATTCTGTGCAATTACATCAGTGGCCTTACTCTGAAGCCTGCCCCGCCTCCTCTCCCCCTCAGCAAGCTCCGGCTGTTAGTTCCCCAGCCTCTGCCAGGGGCCTATCTAGTGCTGGCAGTTAAGCCACCATCCCCCTCAGAGGAGGAGAGCAATCCTTTAGATGTTCAGTCCACCTCCCACCAGCCAGCCCTCAGACTCTCAGGCCTGCTCCCAAACCCGGGTCATTGGCATTGTGAGTAGTAGCCCTGTGCTGGTAGCTGGCAGAGCCGACGCCTTCCAATGCAGAATAATAATACAGAGTACAGCAGAGTATGGACAGGAGAATGTCTGTGGGTGCTCTATTCATCGATTTATCTAAGGCTTTTGATACCTTGCATCATGGCATTCTCCTGTCCAGACTCCACGAAATGGGGGTGAGGGAAATGGAGTCTTAATGGTTTAGAACATAATAGACAGAACAAGTGGTACAATTGGATAAATATATGTCTGAATTATTACAAATTAAAATAGGGGTACCACAAGGATCTAATTTAGGTCCATTGCTTTTTAATATACACATCAACAACCTACAGTTCTTAGATTCCACAATAAACTACCATATTTACGCAGATGACACTATAATTTACGTAGAAGGGTGAAAGGTTACTGATATACAAAATAAACTTCAAGAGGCTTTGTATCACCTGCAGGCCTTTTTTAGAGAACATAAACTCTGCTTAAACACAAAAAAACTCAGTCGGCGTTGTTTACTCATAATGAAAACAAGGTAGATATGTTACAGATCTACTCTCTGGAAGGAGCCCAGATTCAACAAGTAGTAATTATAAATATCTTGGAATTACTGTAGATGAAAAATTGAATTGGAAACCACACTTGGAGGCCCTATTATTAAATGTAGGTAAACAGTTGGGTATGCTGTATAAACTTAAAATATTTTATGTCCAATGACACGAGACGGAGGATAGTAAACACCATGGTGCTCCCGGTATTAGACTATGGAGACATGATCTATGTGGGGGCCTCGGGGGGGTGGAACTAGCCAGACTGGATATCATGTATAACAGGCTAGCTCGTTTCATCCTCAACTCCCCCAGGAGAACTTACCATTGCGAATTGTACAAACCCCTGAACTGGATGAGACTTGGAGACAGGAGAGAGAGGCACTTCCTTACATTTATGACTAAAGTACAGTAAAGTAAAGTTCAGGAATACTTTAAAATTAACAGAACAAGAGAAAGCTTAAGATCTGCTCATGGTCTGGAATATATAATCCCAAAATGTAATTTAGACAGAGGCAGGCCAGCAGTATGGCACAGGGGACCATTGTTGTGGAACTCTATGCCTATTTCTCTGCACCATGCAAACTGCACTATATATATGGCACCCATAAAAAGATGGTTTCACCAAAAATCAATGATGCCTTTGCAGTGCTGCGGAGAGTAGCACAGCACTCCATAAACATATCAGAATTTGTACATTATGGATTTCAATTTATGTGTGTTGCATGTATGTACTGTAATCTTATAGTTTGTAATGCATGTTGTACTAGTCACATGTATTGTATTTACTGTAAACTGTATAGGCAATATAGGCAACTGTAACCCCTGGGTGGCACTATCCCCAGTGTCACACCTCTGCCTACTACCCTGGACATATGCTAAGGGGTTTTGGTTCGCTAACTGATAACCTTTGCACAGTGTCTCCACTCAGGGTGCTTTACGTGGGTAGCTGGTAACATATGTAGCCCCCTGAACTGCTACACCATCCACGATGACCATTTACCTGCCCCAGACATGCCCCAATAAACATTTCCCCACATTTCAACACTTTGTATTTAAAGGCTGTCTCTAATAATATGCTCACACCAAATATTTCAACAACAATAACAAGATATTTATTTAGGGGGGCAGAGGAATTAGGAAGGAGAAACAGGAGGAGTAGAATTTATGCAGATCTCTATTTACAAAATGTACAGGGTTGGTGTAGGTTTTGCTGGTGAACCCTACAGCTGGGTGGCTACATACTAATAGACAGAAAGCAATCACATTTTACCATATGACTCACGATACCCAGAGCCCTGGCTATCTAGCTGCTGACAAATCAGATGTTACATAAATAATTAACAGTTTTCCCACACCGGTACCAGTCCCAGAACAATATGAAACCCCGCAATCCCATACCATACTGGATAAACAGATACCACAGTCCTAGATGTTGCAGGCCTGGTGGACATTGCAGCTGGTCGAGGTGGCTGGCTATTGATTTTAGGGAAGGGGCAACTTGGAAACAGATTCTTGCAAAGCTGCAGACACTAAATACAATAAAGGCAGGGATTGCCCTGCAATTAGCAGAATTAGCAGGAATTGATCCTGCTAGACACAACGAGCCAGGGATTGCCTTGCACATTACTGAACGACAGGGATTGCCCTGCACTTGCAGACTTCCGAACATTCCAGGACGAGCTATTTGGATTTAACATCCTGAACATTCAGCACAATATTTGAAAGTCCCATCCAATACAGATAGAAACCAATACTTTTGCCAAGCATCCGAATTCCCTTGAAACGAAGTCACATCCAGTACATTTACATAACAAACTAGGCATCCATTAAGCATAAGCAGACAGCAACACTTTTAGCAAGTGTCCTGAACTCAGTTACTTGAAGGTACATCCAGTACATTTACATAACAACAACAGCGCTCATTGGCAAATTCCCATCCAGTACATCTAGACATTTTACACTTGTGGCAAGTGCTCTCAGACAACATCTGGGTAAGATAACAGTAATAGTCTCTTCAGAATAACAGACACAGTATGCTCTAGGGCCTCCTGTCCCATGAAGTGGCAAATGCGGCTTGGCAGACAGCTCCATGGAGGCAGGACTCTAGCCTATAGATACAACAACTTGTAACACGTTTATATGATTCACTAGCCAGGCATCTTGTTGCACCTGCGATTTAGCCATTTGGGTCACAGACAAGATACATCCATATTAACTTTCACTAGACAGTCTCTGATAGGGTTAGTAGCCCAGAATGATAACTTCAACAATTTAGTGATTATTCCATCTTCCGGGCTGACAGGACTAGCAAAAGAGGCGGTGGCTGTGCCATCTATGTTAGATTCTCACTTCATGCCACTGAAGTACATACCCCAACACCACAATATGGTGCCCAGACATTGACAGTCAAACTTAGCCTGGGTACCAAAACCCTCCACATCACTGCGGCCTATATCCCCCCGAGCAACCAAAAACTCGCATTTGAATCTATCCTCCATAGTATCTCCCACCTCCCTAATACTAGTGAAGTCATCATAATGGGAGACTTCAATGTCAATTGGCTATCCCCTGCCTCATCCAGCTTCAAAGACACTGCCCTGGCATATGATCTTACCCAACTCGTCACCTCTCCTACCAGAAGGGACCATAGAACAGGGACCACCACCCTTATAGACCTCATCTTCACCAACAGGCCACGGAACCTCTCCCATGTCACTGTGCTCCCTGACTCTATTAGTGACCATCCCCCAGTGACCTGCCAGTGGTCAGGTAAATTACCCCCTACCCCCCCCAAAATCACCATACAGAGGTGACTAAAAAAAGGAGGCATAGAGAGTCTCAAAGCCCACCTAACTACCAGCAACTGGCTCCCCATTTACACCGCGCAGTCTGTAGACCTGGCACTCTCCCACTTTATAACCACTTTCGATAAGGCCTGCGGCATTTTCACTCCCTTCACTAAGCAAGTAGTGAAAACTAGATACACACACACTGGATCACACACTCACTACTTAATCAGCTCCAACAAAGGGACAACCTATGGCATAAGGCCCTTGACTCCCAATGCACACAGGATAGACAACTCTACCGGGAGGCCCGCAACAAATGTACCTGGGCCTTACAGCAAGCGAAAGCTACATATTATCAACAAACCCTAACCTCCTCCTGGGGAAACGGTAAAACATTTTGGAACAATATGAAAGAACTCAGTGGGAAATCCTGCTCCCCCACCCCCACACAACTCACAGTAAACGGGGATATCACCCAGGACCCTTCCACCATCACAGAAACCCTCAACTCTGCCTTCTCGGACCTCTCCCATATACTCCCTCCAAACTACTTCAACCCTGCCCCCCACCCTCCCAACACCTCTGTAACAACAATGCAACACCCTTTAGGCTAAGAGTCATATGCTGCCACGAGGCAAAATACTACATTTCCAAAGCTCTTGCCAATGCCCGACACAGCAATGATTCCATGGATCTCAAACTCATTCGTCTGACCCTGGATGTTACACTACCCCATCTCACAAAAATTCTCAACCTCTCACTATGCCTAGGTCAGTTCCCCACAACCTGGAAGAGAGCCATAATCACACCTATTCTGAAGAGCGGCGACCCTACTAACACAAGCAACTATAGACCGATATCGATACTTCCACCTCTCTCCAAAGCACTGGAAAAAATAGTTTCGGACCAGCTTACTGAACACCTAACTAAACACAACCTTCTCTTCCAGGAACAGCATGGTTTCTGGAGTGGCCACAGTACTGTCATAGCCCTTACTGAGCTCACCTTGTTTATCCATGAGGCCCTTAACCAAGGCTCTATAGCAGGGGTGATCTATGTGGATCTGACCAAGGCATTTGATATGGTCAGTCACGAGCTACTGCTTTGTGTCCTTCCACAACTAAACGTGGTCCCAGAGGCTACTGCCTGGTTCAAGGATTACCTCTCAGGCTGGTCACAACAAGTCAAGATAAACACCACCCTCTCCTGCAAAACAGTATGCTCTGATGTCCCACAGGGGCCTATACTCGGCCCTCTACTATTTACCCTCTTTTTAAACTCTCTCCCCAAGTCTTGCAGCGGTCACCTACTACTCTACGCTGATGATGCGGTAGTGTTTTGGAAACACCCACAGCCGAGCGCCCTCCAACTAGCCTTGCAGGACTTCTTCAGGGAGCTAGAAACTTGGTTCACTGAACACTGCCTGATCATCAACTATCAAAAAACAAAGTCCATGATCTTTGAGCACCGTCAAAGCCCACACAGTCATTCGGCACTCCTAATCAAAAACTCACATGGCTCCCCACTTGAACATGTTTCATGTTTTAAATACCTGGGAATCACATTAGACACCTCCCTCTCCTACCATAGTCACATACAACTTCTCTCCTCTGCTGTCAACGCTAGAGTGGGTATCCTCTACAGATTTAAACACTGCTTACCCACACAGACCATGCATCTTGCAGTCTCCTCCACAGTCCTCTCCCTGGTAGACTATGGGATAGTCCTATATGGCTCTGCGGAACCGACCGCCCTACGTAGCATTAACACTACCTTGAATAAAGCTTGCCGCCTAGTCACAGGCAGTGACAGGTTAACTCATACCTGTGAGCTCTGTGCTTTGGCTGGTTGGCTAAACTTCAAAGGAAGACTAAAGTACCACTCCTGCGTCCTTGCAAAAAAGATACATCTCCCGCTAGCTCCCATCGGCCTTCTCTCTATTATCAGCGCAGCCCCCCACAGGCGTAATACAAGACTCGCATCAAACTCCTCATTCCTGGTCCCCTACTGTAGAACATCCCGTGGGCAAAGATCCTTCCACTATCGTGTCCCACTTTGGCTCAGTACTCTACCCCCCAATCTCACAGACCCATAGTCTCTCCCTATTCAAAACAGGCCTCAAAGCACAACTCCTTGAGTCAGCAATATGTGACTGTGGTTAACACACAGCCCTCCACTTGTGCTTTCACACCCTCCCCCTGACCAAATACCTGACACAGGGTCTCTCTAGATCCTACGAAACAGCATCCTGCATGTCTCTGACAAGGAACATCTCGAATGCTGCCAACTACTGTCATCGGTTAACTAAGATAAAGTCTGGACTGCATTACCAGTACGGTTAAGCTAATACTCTTTGTATATGTTCGTTTTCTGTAAATGTTTACCCTCCACCCTCTGTAAGTGACGTGGAGCCTTAGCAAAAGAGTCTGTGACTCAAAGGATTGTAATTCTAATTATATTCAATAAATAAAATAAAATAAAAAAAGAAACAAAAATTCAGAATTGACAGAGCACATCTGTTAGTGGGGCTTGGGGCCCCCAAGATTACTTGTACAGCTTCTCTCTCACACCAGGGGGTATGAGGGTACTCACTCAGGTCCTCCTCGAGTCTCATCCACAATCGAAGGCATCCTGAAGACTCTTCAGCTCTCACACCGCTGAGGCATGCGTAGATGGCTTCTTGTTCCACATCTTTTCCCGACGTGGGAGGGAGGGCTAGCCTCTGGAGGACATTTCTGGCAACCTCCAGACTAGCTGTTGCAGAAGTAGATTTACTTTACATTTAAATTTCAACTAGAAAATAATAAACACCCCCTGATGACTGGAGGGGTTTAGCTAAGTGGCTTAGGCCTGGTGGCATGGCAGGGGCCTGAGCCCCCACCCCTGTGGGGGGGCTCCCAGCAGGCTGGACCCTGCTCTCCTTCTCTCACTCTGGCAGAATCGCTCCCAAAAACCTGGCAAACACTGTCTCTTATAGGGCTCCTAGTTCGACTCCTGATTGGCAGCAGAGATGGGGTGACAGGTCTCTAAATGCCTGAGGGACCTCTCAATCAGAACACTCAAGGCACAATTGGATTGGAGAATTGGCACCTAAAATAATGTCCATGCAAGTCCCCATGAGCACTTGGGTGGCTACCCATGAGGTGCAGTGAATGTCCCACAAGTCCTGGCTTTTTATTCCTGGCTCCCAATTGGCTGTGACTGCTGGCAATGGCTGCTTAACCCACTGTCCCTTATAGCAGATTAGATACAGTCCTGAATAATATCCTGGCACAGCCAGAAAGAATTAGTAATTTGCTCCAATGCCGCACAGTTCCACAGCTCAGAGGCTGTACTTGCAGTCGCTGCACAGATGAAGGGTGTGGCTCCTTTGATTTCCCTGTCACTACTGCACATAGCAAGCTCCCCCTGCAGCAGGCGACAGGCTGACACACAAGAGTCCCAAATGCTGGAAATACCAGGGAAAAGCATTTATCTTTAATTTACAAAACTCTGAAACACCTCGTCCCACATGTACAATAAATCCCCCCTATGCAGCAACGGTTTACAACATTTAAAACATTTATTTCTTTAATTTTCAGCAAAAGCCGAACATAGCTACCCTGGAGGCAGCCAGGCACACAATTATTAATTATACAGATGACCAGAGCCCTGCTCTGGCATACTTGCCCTGAACCCAAGTCAAACTCTTCAAATTTCCATCTGAGGGGCCCCCCAGCAGGCTGTCCATGGTCACCGGGTCCCAATTACAGTGTCAGTGGCTCAGTAGGTAGCACGCTTGCCTCTGAGGCCGGGAGCTCAGAGGGCTGTGGGTTCAGTTCCCACATCTGGCACTTGGGTTAATATCCCAGTACTGACACTGTAGTGCAGCATGAGAGGGGTGCTGCACTCTGAGGTGCCGTCTTCGGATGAGACGTTAAACCGAGGTCCCATCTGCCTGGATTGGTGGTAGTCCAGGTGGATGCTAAAGATCCCATGACACTTATCAAGAGTAGGGAATTTCCCGGTGTCCTGGCCAAATTTCCCTCATTCACTAAAAATACCACCAACAGCTTAATTTGGTTCAAGGTCGGTTGGCATTCATCTGTATCCCCCTCCCCCGGGTCGTGCCTGAAAATAGGCAGGATTTGTCTAGTGCACTTACCCGGTCAACAAAAACTAAATAAATTAGGTGGAAGGGATCCCGGGACCCAGGGGCACAGTCCCTGAAGCGACCGCAAAATGAGCGGTTTGATTGAGGGCAAAATTCACACTATCGTGAGTCCCACTGCCCTGGAGGCAGCACTTTTCACATGGCCACTCGTGAGAAACATAGAAACATAGAATTTGACGGCAGATAAGGACCGCTTGGCCCACCCAGTCTGCCCATTTCCCTACCTACTGGATAAGCTGCAGATCCTAGTTAACCAGCAGCCTACTTCTTCCTATCCCTTCCCCCTAGAATGGCCTTATGACTGTCCCATGCATGCTTGAATTTCACCATTGATTTTGACTCCACAACCTTCTCCCGGAAGGCCGCTCCATGCATCCACAACCCTCTCTGTGAAAAATACTTCTTAAATTACCTCTGAGCCGCCCCCATCTTCAAATTGTGCCTCTTGTTCTTGCACACCTCTTTTTTGAAAGATGCTACCTCTTGGACTTTGTTGATTCCCTTGAGGTACTTGAAGCGTTTCTATCATGTCCCCCTCTCCCTCCTTTCCTCAAGGCTATACATATTAAGCTCCTTTCGCCTCTCTTCATATGTCTTCCGTGCAGACCCTGCACCATTTTAGTTGCCCTCCTCTGGACAGCTTCCATCCTGTCTATGTCTTTCGTGAGATTGGGTCTCCAGAACTGCACACAGTACTCCAGATGGGGTCTCACCAGCTGTCTGTACAGAGGAATAATAACTTCCTGTTTTCTACTGGTGATGCCTCTCCCTATGCATCCCAGTATCCCCCCAGCCCTCCTTGCTGCCCTCTCACATTGCTTGCCCACCTTTAGGTCATCTGACATGACTACCCCCAGGTCCCTTTCCATTTTTGTTGTTGTTGGTATCTCACCCCCCCATTGTGTACTCTTCCCCTGGGTTTTTGTTTCCCTTGCACTTCTTAGCATTGAATCTATGCTGCCATACATTTGACCATTCCTCTAACCTTGCCAAGTCCCTTCTCATCCTTTCCACTCCACCCTGTGCATCAACTCTGTTGCAGATCTTTGTGTCATCTGCAAGAGACATATTTTCCTTCAGTCCTCTGCAATGTCGCTTATAAAGACATTGAAGAGGACCGATCTAATACTGAACCCTGCGGTACCCACTAGTAACCTCCTTTCTTCTGAGTGGACTCCATTTACTATTACCTCTGGGTCCTATTCTCCAGACAATTCTTTACCCAGGCTGTCATCTTGGGACCACTCCCAGGCTGGCGAACTTGTATATTAATCTTTGTGTGGGACTGTGTCAAATGCCTTGCTAAAGTCTAGGTAGGCCATGTCCACAGCCCTCCTGATCTACTACTTTGGTCACCAGTCAAAGAAATCTATCATATTAGTCTGGCATGACCTTCCGCTGTGAATCCATGCTGCCTAGAGTCCTGTGCCCTCTGGCCTCTAGATACTCGACAATTCTTTCCTTCAAGTGATTCCATCATTTTCCCTATCACCGAGGTTAAACTAACAGGTCTGTAGTTTCCTGCTTCTGCCTTGCTCCCACTTTTGTGAAGGGAATCACATCTGCCCTCCTCCAGTCCTCGGGTACCACCCCATCCTCCATGATTTGTTAAAAGGGTAGTTAGTGGTGTCACTAGTTCTACCCTAGTTCTTTAGAATTCTGGGATGAATCCCATCAGGTACCATTGCTTTGTCCACCTTCAGTTTTAAGAGTTCTTTCAGAACCCTTTCTTCTGTAAATGGGCTGGTATCAACTTCGGTATCCAGAGTGTTTCTACTGTTTGTTTTATGTACCTCCCCCTCTTCATTTGTAAATACTGAGCAAAAATATTTGTTTAGTATCTCTGCCTTTTCACAGTCTCCTCTGCCCACCCTCCCTCCCTTTATTAAGCCTCACTATCCTCCTTGGTCTTCCTTCGCTCCCTGATGTACCTATAAAGGTTTTATCCCTTTCTTAACTGAGTTGGCTATCTTTCCTTGGTTTGGGCTTTGCTGTTCTGACTGCCTTCCCAGCCTCCTTTTGCTTTAACTGATACAGTTCTCTTTCCTGCTCCTTCTGCATTCCTTGTACTTCCTGAATGCTTTCTTTTCTCTTGAACCTTCACTGCCACTTCCTTTGAGAACCATAGTGGTTTCTTACGTCGTTTGTTTTGTTTATTTGCTTCACACAAGGCTCATTACCTCTGTGATGGCAGTTTTATTATTCCCATTGTTCTTCCACCCTCCTTCCTGCCCATTTGCTAATGCATTCCTTAGGCACTCACCCATTTTACAAAGTCAGCCTCCTAAAGTCCAGTACTTTTGCCTTTGTATGGCTTGACTCTATTGCTGTGTTTATTGTGAACCATACTGTTCGATGGTCGCTAGTTCCCAGATGGCTACCACTCTACATCTGTGATCCTCTCCATCTCCATTTGAGAGAATCAGGTCTAATATTGCTCCCTCTTGAGTGGGCTCCAATACTAGTTGTCTAAGGCATGCCCTGTAGGGCATCTAGAATAACTCCACTCTTCGAAGTGGCTGCTGCAACTGTACTCCAGTTAACATCCGGCATATTCAGATCACCCATTAGCAATATCTCCCCTTTTTCTGCCATTCTAAGTATACTTTCTATCATTTCCTTGTCCACTTCCTCCCCCTGAGGAGGAAATTGTTTTAATTGTTGTGGTGTGCGATACCACCAGTGTAATATCTTATTCTAGTAGTAGTAGTAATTTTTATTCATAGAATGTGTATGAAAAGGAGTGGCATTTTTAAGCCCCGAAGGGCTGGATTTTAATCGGGCTGTAGGCTGGGGCACTCAGAGGGCAAATAAGACCCGGGGGGGGGGTCCAAAAGAAATTGGTGGCCAAATCGGGAGAAGCCTAGGAGACAGCGGGAGAAGATAAAGGGGGTGCCGATAAAGGAGGGACTCTGTCTCCACCCCCCTGGGGACCAGGAGGATTGCAGGAAAAGGCCAACTGGCAAAGTGCAGACCAGGAGAAAACAGAATCCCCATGGGAACACGAGCAGGGGAAATGGAACTATAGGGAAAGGGTGGAAGGTAGTCCTGCTAAATGCCAGGAGCTTGGGCAATAAAATGCCTGAGCTCCAGGTGATGTTAACTGAGGGAGCAGTGGATGTGGCAGCGGTCACTGAGACTTGGGCCACTGCAAGACATGACTGGGACCTGAACCTGGAGGGTTACACTATGTTCAGGAAGGACAGGGGGGAGGGAAGGGGAGGAGGGGTAGCAATGATAGTCAAAAACTGCATTGGCATAGGGGGAGTAGAGGAGGCAGAGGGAACCGTGGAGGCGTTTGGGTCACCTTGATAACAAGGGGGGGCAAGAGAGTAAAAATAAGAGTGGTGTATAGACCCCCTGCACTGGCGGAGGAGCTGGAGGACAGTCTGGTGGCAGATGTTAGGAGACACTGCAGACTGGGCAGAGGAACGGTGGTGGTGTTAGAGGACTTAAACATGCCAGGAACAGACTAGGGAGACTATGACATCCTCTGTGACCAGGAACAGAGGTTGTTGGATGTCTTTCAAGACGCTTGCCCTAACTCAGCAGGTGAGGGAACCGACCAGGGAGGCACGGGTACTGGATGTGGTCCTGGCAGACAGTGACCAGATTGGGGGCCTGGAGGTAAGGGACCCATTGGCGGGGAGTGACCATGCCACGGTCTGGTTCTGCCTGGACCTAGGAGGGGTAGAAGGCTGCACAAAGATGGAAGTAACTGATGTCAGGGGGGCAGATTTTAAGGAAATGGGAAGGATCCTTAAGGAGCATTTGGATGGGATTGGGTCAGACATGGACGCTGATAGTAGGTGGGAAATCATCAGGAGAAGGGTGCAGGATGCTACCAGCACCTGTGCAAGAGTAAGACGAAAATGCGTAGGGCCCAAAAACCTGTTGGTGGACCAGGGAGGTCCAGGAGGTGGTGCAGGAAAGAAAGCAGCCTATAAGAAATTCAAGTGCTCAAGGAGTGAAAGGATTGAGGGGAGTCACGAGCTGATGGTTCTAGCAGGGCCACTAGAGTGGTGAGGGCTGCTAAGGCAAGGAAGGAGCAAACCTGGCCAGGGAAATGGAGAGGAAAAAGGGGTTCTTAGATACATTGGGGAAAGACGAAGGTGAAGGGCAGATTAGCAGGATTAAATCAGGGAGAGATGGGCACAAGACCTGGGAGCAGGCTGAGGTACTAAATGAGTACTTCACCTCAGTTTCACCAGGGAAAATGGGGATGCTGCATCATACATGGGAGGAGACAGAGATAATGAGGAGGGGGGGACCCTTACTGATCGGCAGGTCTGGGGAGAGGGGAGGCATCACTGGCAGGTGGGGGGAGGGCTAAGCAGGGAGAAGAGGTACCAGAAGTGGAAATCACAGCAGAGAGAGTGAGGGAAGCCCTCAGCTCCCTTAAGACGGAGAAAGCACCGGGGCCGGATAAATTACATCCTAGAGTGCTGAAGGAACTTGCAGATGTCCTGGCGAAACCCCTGGCAGAGCTTTTCACCATCTCTCTGAGGACAGGGTGGGTGCCCCAAGACTGGAAGGTGGCGCATGTAGTGCCTATCCACAAGGGGGGATCAAGGGAGGTGGCAGGGAACTACAGGCCTGTCAGTCTGACATCGGTGGTGGGCAAGGTGATGGAGGGCATTGTCAAGGAGAGGCTAGAGGGGGACCTGGATAAATCGGGGTGCCTGGACGATAGACAGCATGGATTCATCCCGGGGAAATCATGTCAGACAAACCTGGTGGAGTTCTATGACTGGGTGACAAGTGCCTTGGACCTGGGTAGACCAGTGGATGTCCTCTTTCTAGACTTCAGCAAGGCATTTGCCTCTGTTCCTCACGTGGGCCTGTTGGATAAGCTAGAAGAAATGGGGGTGGGAAACCAGATGATCAGATGGATAGGCAATTGGCTCCAGGACCGGACCCAGAGGGTCAGTTGGTGGGATAGTCTCATCCCCAAGGAGGTCATTAGTGGGGTCCCACAGGATCAGTCCTGGGCCCTTCTGTTCAACGCCTACCTATCTGACATAAGGACAGGAATCAGGGTGAGATGAGTCTCTTTGCAGATGACTCAAACTGGGGGGTGGTGGATGGGGAGGAGGAAGGGTGGCCCTGCAGGGGACCTGGAGGCTCTGGAAAGATGGTCTAGAAAGTGGAATCTGAGGTTCAATGCAGGAAATGCAAGGTACTCCACCTGGGGCCAGAAACCCAGGCCAAGTGTACACCCTGGGGGAAATACTACAAGTCTCAGTGGCTGAGAGGGACCTGGGGTGGTGGTGGATGTCAAGATGAACAACTCTGAGACTTGTAGGAGGGCAGCAGCCAAGGCCAATAGGATGCTGGGATGCATCGCTAGGGGATCACCTCCAGAAGGAGGGAAGGATCTCCTCTGTATAACTGCTTGGTGAGGCCAGCACCTGAGTACTGCGTGCAGTTTTGAGGCCACACTTAAAGAGGGACATTAACCTCCTGGAGAGGATCCAGAGGAGGGCAACCAAAATGATTTGGGGCTTGGGGGACAGGACCTATGAGGAGAGGCTCGAAGAGCTAAATATGTACACATTGGAAGAGAGAAGGGACTGGGGGGACATGATAGAGGTCTTCAGGTACATGCAGAGGGTAAATGGGGAGGAACAGTCAGGGTGCTTCGAAGGAAGGAGGAAGGGGCCACTAGAGGGCATGGGTGGAAGCTGGAGGGGGGAAGATTCAGGGGAGAAAGGAGGAGGTGCTACTTCACTGAGAGGGTGGTGCAGCCATGGAATGCACTACCTAGGGGCTGGTGGAGGCAGAGACAGTGGAGGGGTTCAAGAGGGGTGGGACAGGTACAGGGAAGGGTTCTGGAAGCAAAATCCAATGCAGCAAGAATATCCGGAACTGGGAAGGGAGAAGCCAGAGAAGGCGAGGGGGACAGCAAGGTCAGCACCCAGGGTGGGGGCTGACCAAACGAGCAGACATGAAAGACCGTTAGGCCTATTCTGCTGGCATTTTAGTATGTTAGTATGTTAGTAAGAACAGAGCAAAAGGGCTAAGGCAAGCCCAGGCTGGCATTTTTAGGAATCCCCATTTGCAAGGGGGTTACACAACATTCATGTATGTAAAAATAGTACTTCCTTGGAAATGAGCCATCGCTCAGTGGAGTTTTGTACCATCCATCCTTTTCATACACATTCTATGAGTAAAAATTACTACTACTACTACTACTAGAATAAGATATTACACTGGTGGTATCGCACACCACAACAATTAAAAGCTCTGGGTTTTCTTTCACATGACCACTGCTGGAGGTGTAGCACCCCTGATGCAGACCTTCTCCACATTTTGTGAGAGCATGCGAAAATCCATACATTCGGGAAGGGCATACACTTGGAATGTTCTCAAATTCTGGACACCTTCCTACCATGGTCACTTACCATGTTTCTCAAAGGCATACCAGGGAACACGATATCTCTTAACCCCACATCACAGCAGTGGCTAATGGCAGTTGGTATGAAGGCCAAGCACCTCCTACTGCACAAATGGCATACCCCAGACATCCCACCTTTCTCAGAACGGCTGATAGCCATATACTCCTTAGCAAGTATGGCTAAGATGTCTCAATTTGCCAGACACTCCATGGGAAGGTTTGAATAAATCTGTCTCTTCTTCTCATGCTTTACAGCCCATAAAGATGTGAACCTGGCTCCTGATGGGAACAAAGACTCCTTAATGCCACCATGAGAGACCACCCTCTTCAGTCAGTCAAATATACCATCCCACCAATACACTGCAGTATCCAGTCAAGCACTATATCCACTTAACTACCCTCTCCTAGGCCCAATTGAGTGCCCCCCCAAAGGACTAGTTACCTGACCCAGGCTTACCTCCTCTCCCCTGACCTAAACTCATCACAAGGGCCACAAAAAAACTGCACCCCAAGCTTGGCACTATATACAGAAACCATGATTGTATTCCACTCCAGCACACCGTGCAATTGTGCAAAAGATGATCCTCCCCTCCTTTGACTACGCTGATACAATCTACAGTGCCGCTCCTAAGTCCACCCTTTCCAGACTGGACATACTTTTTCACTTCTTCTGTCGTTTTGCTCTATCCTGTCCCACAAGAACCCATCACTGTGATCTTTACAAAGCCCTCTCACTCCAATCCCTTAAATCCAGATGCCCTCTTCCATGCTGCAAGCTTTGTAGCCAAATTCTGGTTTGGGTCACTACATGCCTACCTCACTTCTACCCTCTCTACCCCCATCCTTCCCTCGTACTTCCTCCGCAACTCTGACCACAGATCCCTGTCATTTCCGCACAGACCTTCTCATATCAATGCTCTAAACTATGGAATGCCCTCCATCCGTGATGCACCCACCCTAGCAACCCTTTCCTCCCTACTCCATGATTACAACTTCCCAGCCTGTGCCTGCACTTAACCCTTCTAGCTCCTCACCCAGGCCCAATCCGCCCCCTCATTCACAACCTTTCTATACCTTTCCATAACTTCATCTTCACTCTTAATCTAATTTCTCACCTCACAGTGTATCAGCCCTGGCCTACCAACTATTATGCCTGCTCTAACCCATCTTTCCTCCAAATTCAATGCCAATATGCCACAGACTGCCTTACTCATTCTCCCCACCCTACAACTATACCTAAGTCTATACACACTACACCACGCCCAGCTCAGTCCTCTTTCCTCTATGTTTCTGTGATCTCAGCATTTCCTTCATTGCTTCCATTAATTTTGCATATCGATTGCATTGTGACCTGGGTAGTCTCCCACTACAAAAACTTTTGAATCCTATGGATATTGTATTGTTTCTGAGTGCTGTCATCTATCGTTACTGTCTGCTTCTGCAGACTGCAAGTTGTTTTTATTTCCCATGCATTTTGTATACTTTAGAGCTGTTCTATGTATTTGTAAATGAACTGTTCATCCCAACCCCCACTCCCCTCAGTACACATTTGGAAACAAGCAATCCTGCTCAGTATGCCCTTCTGGTGAAACTGTTAAATAAACAAATAAAGGGTGATATCTGACTGGCCGGGATCCCTATGAGGAAGTATAGGGCCTCCACTTAAGCAGAGGAAGGAGGCTGAGAAAAACTCATCTCTATTCCACAGTTGCTTCTCTTATGCTACACATCATTGACCCTGCCCTGATTTTTGCACTGTCTGTATACATACTGTACAGATGAATTATCACATACAAATGCTTGGAGAGAGATTACTGAATCTAAGTTAGCACCAATGCTTTCTTGTGTGATTATTGAAACCTCAAAGAATGCCACGCTACAGAAACACAGACAAGAACAACAGAAAAAGATCATTGGTCTTTCCAGTCTGCCCAGTTTTACCCTACCCTACCTCATGACCCGTTGTGCAGATGGGATTTTCACCCTCCCAGTCCCCCCCTTGCACCCTACTTTACTGCTACAAAAAGCTCGTGAGGCCTCACCTAGAGTACTGTGTGCAGTTCTGGAGGCCACACCTGCATAAGGACATTGACAGGGTGGAGGCGATTCAGAGAAGGGCAACTAAGATGGTACAGGGTTTGCAACAGAAAATATATGAGGAGAGACTAAAGAACCTCAATATGTACTCACTGGAGGAGAGGAGGGGTTGGGGGGACATGATGGAAACATTCAAGCACCTTAAGGGCATTAACAAGGTGCAGGTGAGGAAACATCTTCCAATATAAGAGATGTACAAGAAAGAGGGGGCATGATATGAAATTGGAAGGTGGCAAGCTGAGGCGAAATGTGAGGAAATTTTTCTTCACAGAGAGGGTGTTGGACACGTGGAATGGACTGCCACAGGAGGTGGAGGGACAAGCACAATGGAGGTTTTTAAACAAGCATGGGACCGACATAAGGGTACCTTAGGGGTGGGAAGGAGAGGTGAAAAGCCATAGACAAGGTAGGGTCAGAGGCCACAAACTAGTGTGAGGCTTTCGGGCAGATTGGATGGGCCTGAAGGTCCTTATCCACTGACAATTTCTATGTTTCTATGCTATCCCCTGACTAACTGTTAAGCCCTTTACTCCATCCCAGCCATGCTTGAACCCATTAGTAGGTTTTGTACTCACCACCTTTGCTGATAGGCTGTTCCATGGCACAAACATTCTCTCCATACAGCAAAACTTTCTGGCATACCTCCTCAATCTCCCACCCTCACCAACTTCCATTCATGTCCCTTTGTTTTTGACCCATCACTCCTGCTAGATAGTTCCTCATAGTTTATCCTGTTCATTCCTTTCAGGAACATGAAGGTCTCTGTCATGTTGCCCCTCACCCTTCTGACCTCCAGCATGTACATGTTCAATGCCTTGATCTGATTCTTATAGTATCTGCCATGTTGGCCCTGAATGATTTTGGTTACTCTATGCTGCATGGTCTTTGTCTTTCATTATGTTGGGACTCCAGATTTATGCACGGCAATCCAGATGGGGTCTTAACTGTGTTCTAGAGCAGAGTTCTGTAGAGAGGTCACATTTTTTCTTTCCTCTTGCTATCAAAACCCCTCCCAATACACCCCAGCATTCTGGATGCCATGCTATAGGCCTTGTTACTTTGGCTAGCTTGTTTTAGTGAGTCACTTATGATGGCTTCCAGATCCCTTTCCTTTAACATGGTACCTAGCTTATCACCTTCCCTCTGGTATTCTGTCCTTGGGTTCCTGTTACCTATGCACATCAACTTGCTCTTTCTGGCACTGAATTCCAACTGCCAAACCTTGGACTACCTCTCTAGTCTTTGCTGGTCAGTCTGCAATTCCCTTTCCCCCTCCATGCAGTATACCCAGGCACACATATTAATGTTATCTGTGAAGAGACACATCTTGCACTGTATTCCTTCTCCTATGTTATTAGTGAACAAACTGGACTGGACTGGTCCCAGGACAGACCCCTGCAATACCCCACTCATGACCTCCCTTTCCCCAGCTTTGACCCCATTTACCACCACATTCTGCTTTTTCCCTGTAACTAACTTCCAACACATCTAACTAGATCCTTCAATGCTCCCAGATATTTTAAGTATCTAAACATTTTTTGACAAAAACAAAAATGAACTGGTAAACCTCGGGCAGCCATGTAAATACCTTGAAACAAAGAAACACAGATGATAATGACAGAAGAAAGGCCATGAGGGTCCATCCAGTCTGTCCATATTACCCTATTATACCCTGGGATCTATTGGATCAGTGGGGTCTTCACTTACACTGTCTCCCCTTTTCTATATGTGTTTCCAACCCCCACTTCCTGCTGAGTAGTAAATATCCCCTTAATTCTATCGTAGCCATGTTTGAAGCTATTTATAGTTTGAGCACCTACCACCTCTGCTGGCAGACCATTCCATGGCTCAACCACTCTTTATGTAAAATAATACTTCCACAGATCTGTTTTAAACCTTCCCCCATGATCCTCCATGGTATACCCTTGCTACAGTGACAACTTTACAGTGACATGGTTGATACTGACAATATCACCACATTGCTATAAAATCTGCCTGGAACCACGGCACCCTTCCCCAAAGACCTGCACCCCATCCCCAACTCAACTCCCTCTCGGAGTTAAGAATCATTAGTAGGGGTGTGGGGGGTGCAGCCCCCTGCAAAACAAGAACTTTAATCCTGGCGGCACCATGCAGACCACAATTGCGGTGATGTAGTGGTGTCGGGGAAATGTTGCGTCGACAAGAAATTGTCAATGCGGTGCCACAGATCCAACCTCCACTAGTTGCCCCTTGCCCTATCTTCTCTGTTCCTGGTAAATAGCTCTACACAGACCACCTTGTTAATGCCTTTCAGGAACCTGAAGGTCTCTGTCGTAGACCCTTTTCTCTTCTAGTTTCGAGGGAATACACGTTCAGTGCATTTAACTGATCCGCAAAGGATCTGCCCTCCTGGCCCTGAATCAGCTTGGTTGTCCTATGTTGAACCTTCTCCAGACTGCCCTTGTCCTTTTTTAGATGAAGGCTCCAGAACTGGACACAATACTCCAAGTGGGCCTCACCAATGAACTATACAGTGATAACCGTACCTCCTGCCTTCGACTGTCAAATCCTCTCCCGATGCACCCCAGCATCCTGTTACCCTTGCCAAAAGCCTTGTTACATTGGGTGGTTTGTTTAAGGGAGTCACTAGTAATGACTCTTAGGTTCCTTTTCTCTGATGTTGTCTCCAGCTTTACCCCCACGCAATACTTTGTTCTAGGGTGTTTGTTCCTTAAGTGCATAACTTTACATTTTTTTCGGCACCGAGTTTCGGCTGTCAGACTTTGGACCAATTTTCCAGCCTTTGTAGGTTTCTCTACAACTCCCTTATCCCCTCCATATTATTCAAAACTATCACAGAGTTTAAGTCATCTGCAAATAGACATAACCTACCCTGGATTCCTTCTTCCATGTTGCTGATAAATGTATCGAAGAGGATTAGGCCCAGAACAGATGCCTGTACTCCACTAGTGACTCCTCTTTCCTCTGAGCTGACTCCATTCACCACAACCCTCTGCTACCTCCCCTCCAACCAGCTTCCTACCCACCTTACTAGCTCCTTAGCTGTTCCTAGATCTTCCATCTTCTTCAGCAACCTTCAATATGGCACCAAGTTGAATGCTTCACTGAATTCAAAGTGTAGTAAATCTACAGCATGGCCCTTATCAACTACAGTGGTTACCCAGTGAAAGGATATTATCAGGTCAACCTGACAAGACATCCCTGTCTTAACTCTGTGCTGCTTACTACCTTGAAGTTCATTTTTCTCCAGTAATTCCACTAGATCTTCTTTGACTAGTGTTGCCATTAGTTTCCCTACACAGAGGTATGGCTGAAGGGCCTGTAATTGTCTGGCTGCTCCTTGTTCCCTACATTGTGTAGCAGAACCATGTCTGCCATCTCTCAGTCCCTGGGAACCACCCCTTGCTGTATAGAGTTGTTGAATAACCCTGCCACGGGTTTGGCTAACATCAATGCAAGTTCCCTTAGCACTATCTGATGCATTCTGTCCGGCCCAAGGGCCTTATTTACTTTCAGAACTGCTAGCCCCTTTTCAGCTCTTTTGCTAGTAAATTTAGACAGTTTCATTGTTGGGACCCCACTATCAAATGCCTTTATACCATTCTCTGTCAAGGGCCCACTATACTCCCTAGAAAATTACTGAGTGGAAACAGTAATTTAGCACAGTTACTTTCTGCCCCGTCCTCCTCTATTAACCTGCCCCCTTCATTAGCCTGACAATTCCCCCTCCCATCTTTCTTTTTTCTCATATATCTAAAGAACTGTTTTCCCCTCCCTTGACTTTGTGAACCTGCCTGCCCTCTTGGCCCCTCTAGATTTCTCCAGGTACTTGTCCCATTTGTCATCCCTCTTCTTTTTTGTACCTATTTTTAGCCCTCCCTGACCCTTTCTGAGAACCAAATGTTTTTATTAATTTTTAATTTTTTATTTAAAATTTTGTTAACCGGGTAAGAACATTGGAACCTGTCCATTTTCAGGCTCAACCTGACAATAAGGACAAACAAATGACAAAACTATGACAATGACACGTTAAACAATATTGAAGAGAACAATTTTAAGCAAAGCAATTGCAAACATCTAATGATAGTAAATACTACTTAAAATGTTGCTTGAATTGTTTCAATGAACTAGAGGAGCGAAGATCAGCTGGTAATGAATTCCAAAATATAGGGCAGCAACTGAATATGACTGAGAACCAGTTTTGGAGTGATGTGCAATAGACTGAAGAAGAATGGCATTTGATGAATTTAAGGAACTAATAGGAGTTCTTATACTAACCAAATCCTTAAGCAGATTAATAGTATTCAGAGAAACAGATTTAAACACCAACAGCCAAAGAAGTATGTAATTTTAGAATATGGAGACAGCCATCCCAAATTAACATATAAATGACAATGATGAAGACGATATGAAGAATCCAATGCAAAACGACAAACATAGTTATAGGTGACTGTCAATATCTTGATTTCTTTATCTGAGAGCCTAAAATAGAGGCTTGCAACATAATCCAAATTTGAGAGCAGTGTCCCAATCTCAATTGCTCTACAGCTATCAGAAGAAAAATACATATATATTTTTTTTAACCAGGAGACACACTAAGCTGAAAGCTTGTTTACAGGTGCAACCTGGGAGCACAAGGAAGTTAAGTGGCTTGCTCAGGGTCACACAGTATGCACGTGGGGGCTGTGGGATTCAAACCCAGGTCTCCAAGTTTGCAGCGCAGAGCCTTAATCCACTGCGCTATACTGCCTCCTCCTAAATGTATAAAGCAGTCCCAACTTTTGATTAACCTTTTTACTGACTGCCTTGATCTGAAGGGAAAAATTCAGGCCTGGGTCCAGCATAACACCCAAATATTTGAATTCATGAACAAATTCAATTGCTGGCCCCTTATCATCATGAACCAAGAGAATGGGGTTACTTTTTAAGGAGTGGGAGGTTCCAAAAATCATGATTTTTTTTACACTAAATGTCAAGCTATTAACTTGTTCTTTTATACTTATTTCTCTAAATAACAGTTCTTGTGCATATTTTTATTGCCTCAAGAATGGCCCTTTTTATAAACCCCCATCTTTCTTCCACTCCCCGATGCTGTCTACCCCAGCTAACCTCTCCAGCACAATTTCCATCATATGGCTGAACTCAGCCCTCCTGAAGTCTAGCATGTCAGCCTTGGACAAGGGCCCCCTCTAATCATATAGTATTGTGGTCGCTGGACTCCAGCGGTTTCTCGGCCCATACTTCACCTACTCTTTGGTGGTTTTATTGGTGCGTACCACATCTAGAGTGGCTGACTGTCTAGAGAGATTCCTGACATGTTGTGCTATGTGCAGTCCTGCAAGACATCAGGCAGGGCCTGGCTTCTGCAGCTCCTGATCACTGGGATGTCCTACTCAATGTCCGGTGGGTTGAGATCTCCCACTGTTACAACCTCCACATATAAGTTTCAACCATGTCACCGTTTAAGTTTCAATTCTTAGCAGCTGTTTAGTTCTTGATGAGCAAGAAAATGTCTGAGTTTAAAATAATAGTGCAGTCCAATTCTCATGACAACATGTCTGCCTCACAAACGTCCCATGACAGCATATAATGACACTGTCTCACAGCACTTTCGTCCATTATTTTTTTGGGCTGCCATGAAAAACACCTTACGAAAAGCAGACAGTGCATGCACAAACACATATTTTTATGTTGTTGATCAGTTAGACACTAAACAGTTTACAAAAAAGACGAACAGTGAAAGGACAACCTTATCCCAAATGCTAACAAACCTGAACATTTCTTGTTCCATTCCTCAGCCATTTTTAGTTATTGATGAGCAGAACGAATAAGCATATGTAATAGTAGTAACATATTTATTTTTATACAGGAATAGAAAACATTGTCATTAGGGTCGCTTTACCCTGTTTACAAGACAAGTCATGTGGTCCAAATATCCTAATTGCTCTAAAAGTTATATACAAGTACAATACAGATATGGTAAGAACAAGTAATTATACATTCCACAGTGCACATGACATTTACAAGCAAGCAATTTTACACAATTACAGTTAAGTATAAAATGTTCTTCAAGAGCTTTAAGAAAGGCAGGATGAGAAGGCATTGTCCGTAATTCAAAAGGAAAATCATTCTATCTTCCTTTTGAATTCGCTTAATGTCTTCTCATCCATCTTTGTTGAAGCTCTTAGAAATGTTTTATCCTAATTATAATTAATGTATAGTGCTGCTGTATGTTCTGTACTGAACCTTCTAGAGCAGCTACAAGAGCCACACCAAAATGTACTACATTTTCAGACTCTGAAGATCCTGGGACAGACACTGGACATGTCAGTTTTAATAGGAATCAGTGAAACAGAGCTGATGCTATCAATGCCCTAAAACAGGAGGTTAACATAGAAGTGCCTTCTCTACATTACCAAATGATGCTAATTTGCCATTTAAATTTTATAATGTTATGTTGCTACTGTGTTACTACTCTATATTGCAATCTTACTGTGTTATAATGCTGTAATAATACTATGGTACTGCAGTATGTTGCTATGTTCTGATGTTACTATGTTACATTGTTAATATGTTATGTTGCTGTGTTACTACAGTATATTACTGGGTTATGATATTATGATGTTGCTACAATGTTACTATGTTTTTATGTTACTATATTACCACAGTATGTTACTATGTTATGATACTGTGTTACATAGATACATAGATACATAGACAGTGTCGGCAGATAAGGGCCTATGGCCCACCCAGTCTGCCCATTTGAGCTTGTAAGTTCAGTTTGTTTTCCTAGAAGTCTGTTGCCCCTTACCCCTGACCTCTAGAATTCCTTTATGTCTATCCCATGCATTCTTAAATCCTGTGATTGTTTCAGCCCCCACCACTTCCTCTGGCAGGGTGTTCCACTTGTCCACCACCCGTTCTGTGAAGAAATTCTTTCTTATGTTTCCTCTGAATCGTCCTCTCTCAACTTCATCCCATGCCCTCTAGTCCTGGAACATCTTTTCGCTTAAAATAGTGTTTTCCTGCACCCTGTTCCTCCCTGTAAGATGCTTGTATGTCTCTATCATATCCCCTCTCCCTCCTCTCCTCCAGGGAGTACATGTTCAGTTCCTTCAACCTGTCTTCATAGGACTTGTGAGTGCAATCCATGCACCATCTTTGTTGCCCTCCTCTGAACCTTCTCTACCCTGTCTATGTCCTTACGTGGGTATGGTCTCCAGAACTGTACACTGTACTCCAGGTGGGGCCTCACTAGTGTCTTGTATAGTGGAATTATGACCTCCTTTTCCTGCTGGTGATGCCCTGCCTATACATCCCAGCATCCTATTTGCTTTACCTGCTGCCTTGTCACACTGTTTCCCTACCTTGAGGTCATCAGAGATGACAACCCCAAGATCCCTTTCCTGCTTGGTGCATGCTATATCCTCACCCCCCAACTGATATATTGTGCCAGGGTTTTTGTGCCCCATATGCATTGTCTTGCACTTCTTTGCATTGAATTTCAACTGCCAAACCCTTGACCATTCTTCAAGTTTCTGCAGGTCGCTTCTCATTCTGTCTACACCCTCTGGTGTGTCTACTCTGTTACAGAGCTTTGTGTCATCAGCGAACAGTGAAATTCTGCCTTCTAGATCCTGAGCAATGTCACTGATGAAAATGTTGAATAGGACTGGTCCCAACACTGATCCCTGTGGTACCCCACTGGTCACTCTTCTCTCTGTGAAGTGACAGCCATTTACCACCACCCTCTGTGTCCTGCCACCCAGCCAGTTACCTACCCACCACACTACTGTCCTGCCCACACCCATATTCCCCAGTTTGTGTAACAGTCTTCTATGTGGCGCAGTGTCAAGGCCTTGCTGAGTCCAGATAGGCCATGTCACTGCCCTCCTGATCCACCTCCTAGTCACCCAGTCAAAAATTCAATGAGGTTGGTCTGACATGACCTCCCCTGGTGAAACCATGCTGCCTTGGGTCTTGTAGTCCATTGACAACAGATGTTCCACCAATCTCTCCTTCAGTAGTCTTCCATGATCTTCCCCACTACCGAGGTGAGGCTGACTGGTCTGTAGTTGCCTGCTTCCTCTTTGTTCCCACTTTTGTATAAGAGGACTACATCTGCTGTCCTCCAGTCTTTGGGTACCTCCCTGTTTCCAGTGATTGGCTAAACAGGATAGCCAGAGAGTTCAGCCACCACCTCTCTTAGTTCTTTAAGGACCTGGGGTGCACCCTGTCTGGCCCATTGCTTTATCAACTCTTATTACTTCCAGTTCCTTCAGGACCCTTTCGTGTAAAGGGACTTGTGTCCATTTCTGCACCATTCTCACCCTTGTACTCCCTTCAGACCCTTACCCCCCTCTTCCTCAATAAGAGACTGAGCAGAAATACCTGTTCATATGTCAGCTTTACTGTTGTCATCCTCCATGTGGTTCCCATCCTCCCCTTCAGTCTCACTATCCCTCTCTTTGTCTTTCTTTTTCCTTATGTACCTGTAAAGGTTTGTCCCTCTACCCACTGATTTTGCAATGTGTTCTTCTGTCTGAGCTTTGGCTTCCCTTACTGACCTCCTGCCTCCTTTGCTTCTCCTGGTACTTCTCCCTCCCCTTCTGCCTGTGTCTTTTTGTATTGCCTAGATACAATATTTTTGGCTTTCACTTTTCTTTGCTACCTCTTTGAGAAACCATAATGGTCTCCTCTTCCTTTTCCTCTTGCTAACCTGCTTAATGCATAATTCTGTTGTTCTTGTAATCCCCATTTTAAATACTGCCCTGTTTCCTCAACCCCTGATTCCTGTCCCATTCCCTTAATGCCTCTTTTAAGAAGTATCTCCCCATTTTCCCAAAGTCTGCCCCCTAAAATCCAGGATACGTGTTTTGTGTGGTTTGGTTCTGCTCTTTCTGTGATTTCAAACCACAATGACTGGTGGTCACTGTTGCCAGGTGCTCCCCACTGTTACCCCATCACACTGTCCCTGTTTGTGAGCACAAGGGTCCAGTATTGCCTTCTGCCGAGTTGGTTCCATGACCAGTTGCAGGAAGGCACCCTGAAGGAGTCCAGGATAAATCTGCTCCTAGTTGATGCTGCTGTTGGGATGCTCCAGTCCACGTTTGGAATATTGAAGTCTCCAACCAGTACTACCTCACCCTTGTCTGCCATCCTTTGGATGGCTAGCATCAGCTCCCTATCTGTTTCTTCCTCCTGGGCTGGTGGTCTATAGACCACACCTGTGCGGATGGCTGTCCCCATTTTCCTTTCCAGCTTAACCCACAGTATCTCTCCCCCATTTTGTTCCTCCTGGATCTCTGTGGCCCTTATGTCATTTTGTGTTACTACAGAATATTACTATGTTATGATGTTACTTTCTTACTTCAGTATGTTACTATGTTAGTACATAGCTACAGTACTGTATGTTACTATGCTACAATATTATGTTACAATGTTGCTATGTTACAGTAGTATATTACTATGTTACTAAAATATGATACTATGTTACTATGTAGCTACAGTGTGTTACAATGTTTTGTTATGTTTCTATGTTACTGCAGTATGTTACTATATTACAGTGTTACTACATTACTACAGTATTTTACAATGTTACAGTGTTGCTATGCTGCTACTGTACTGTATATTACTGCTGGATGTTGCTGTGCTACAGTGTTACTGTGTTACACATCATGTTACTGTGTTATGATGTTACTTTAGTGCAACAGTGTGTTCCTGCATCACAATGTTAATATGTTATTACTACTGTTTTTTACTCTGTTATATTACTATGTTATTACTGTATGTTACTACAGTGGAGCGAGCCATGATGCAATGAAGTAACTTGCAGTAAGTAACATGTCACAAAATACTACATGACAAACTTACTTAACTGCTATTGAATTATTTCCCTGCATTATATGGCAGCATTACTGTGTTGAATCCTGGCTGATGCTACTGTATGTGACAATGTTACTGTGTTACTATAGTATGATACTATGTTATGATGTTACTTTGGTACAACAGTATGTTACAATGTTAATATGTTATTATATTACCATGTTACTAAGTGCATTGTATGAAATGGAAATACGTCCTTGTTTATAACCAAATGATTTGTTATTGTTGACTGCTTTTTGGTTTAAGCATCACTTTTGCTTTGGCAGGTACAGTATGTGGTATGTTCCAGAAAACAGGGAATTTTCCATATATAAACTATGTGTATTGCACAAGGTACTTGATCAAAATCTGTATCTTTGAATTTGTATCTTGTGCAGCTGTGATTGGCTGAGCCAAGATAAGTTCTCATTAACTCTTTGTAACCTACCTTGAATCCAACGTCTCCTCGTTTGCAGCACAGGCAGGTGATGAGGAGAAAGATGAATGCAAACAGCCCCGAGCAGGAAATCATGGCTATGGCATATGGCGGAGCTAGAAGGGTGCGGCTCTGGGACACGCCTCCTGCAGGGAATCAGAAAGGTGAGAAAGTAAAGTAAAACAGGAAATGAAACTTACATTGTCACACAAGTACTACATTAGTGAAATTCTGTTTTGACAGTAAAGGTTCAGACTGAGGACACACTAGCATCCTAAATGCCTAACCTCCCTCCCCCATTCTTCAACTGAAAGTAATAAGTGAATTTACACCTAATACCTATTTCAGCGTCTAATCCCCACTTTCTTTGTCTCCAATACCTCATCCACATTTCTCTGCAATCTCTTCATTTATTGTCTGTCCCTCTATCTTTCAATTTCTTCCTTTCCCCCTGGCTGCTTGTTGGTTTTCCTCTTTTCCACACCACTGCAACCAAAGCTCCTGTGGCTACTGCACTGATTAATGTTAATATAATTACTGGGGGGGGGGGAATTGTTTTCATTAGGGAAACCTGGTTATAATTCCCCATTATAACCAGCTGGTTATAATGGTGAACACACATGGGTTTCCCCTGCTCCATGTAGGCTCACACTACTTAACTAGCACTACCAGAACCACTTGCCATACTGTTTTCTATAATTACTGGGTAGTATTTTCAAGGCAAGAAAACACCACCCAGCAATTATATCAAATAAAACAATGTGAGATGTGTAAAACTTGAATTTTACACACATACCCGGTGTGAGGTGCTTTTATAAACCCCTCAAGTTTTGTTTTCGGGTTCATGTAGCATCCCACACTTTGGGTGTTTTAGTAAAACTCTTATTATACACGCCTTCCCATGTATTATTCTATTTATTATTCCTTCTGTTTCAACGCTGTTTTTAAACCCTTGTTCACATTCACTGTACCCCAAACCCCAGGATACATCTGGAAATGAGCTCTCTCAGCTGAGTGTAATGTTGCTGGTGTAACATTTCACATAAACCAATCAATCCATGAAACTGGAGCCCCCTTGTTGTATAGGAAAGCTTGTCAAGAGTATCGATAATGTGATGAGACACAGAAAGGCTTTTCTTTCATGAGGATTTACAGTATACTGAATGGTTTTAGAAAGTCCACATTATCATCCACTTGGTCTTTATGTCCCGTTGTAGACTGTGCTCCTGTTTGTTAGATTGTACTACCCTCATTGACTTTGTGTCATTTGCAGATTTGATGGCCTTATTTGTCTATTTGAAATGACTCCAACCAGGATAACCCCATAAGATACAGCATTTTATTTTCATGGGGGTCCCAGGGAGGACAGCAGCAGTCAACAGGTTAAGGTAGACTAGCAGGAATAGTTACATACAGACTAAAACATACTCAAGAAAAGTGTAAAGGTAATTATAAATGTAATTAATTATTCATGAGCTACTTTAGTTCATTGATAGGCTGCCATGCTGGTCTGAAATCTTTTAGAAATGCCTGGCATGACAGAGACCCTCAGTTGATTGCTCCTGCCACTCTGCTTAAAACCTTAAGAAATTTAAAAATTAACGGTAAAAATATATTGCAATTAGACTAATAATCACAATAACAACCTCGAAGCTGGTCATTTCCTTGGATTAACAACTGGCTGAAGAGAGGTGGCCCAACTCGCAATCCTCAGAAATGACTGGCGTCTTGGTCATTATTGTGTAAGTATTTTTTTTTTTTTTTGTGGGCTGTTTTGTGGTCCCTCGACTCCACAAATTCTCCCTTTAGCCTCCAGGCTTCATCCCCCTCCCCGGGTGGTAGACTGCTTCACAGGAGCATGGGTCATGATGCCCTGGCTTGCCCCCTAGGGTGGGGTCATGGGAGGGAGACCCCCCCACCAGGCGGACTATGGTATGACGAGGAGTGGCAGGGTGAGGACCATCATTTTTTGTTGGGTTTTTGCTGCTTTTTCTCCCTGGGTTGGGGCTCTGCAATGATACCAGCTTTCACCCTGCCCCCCAAAATGTGAGGTGCCAGCCGTATGGGATCCCCAGCCTCCACCAGGGGTCCTCAATGCACCAGACACACTACCCCCTTCTTCCCCAGAGAGGGAGAGCAGTTCATGGGACACTCGATCCATCTCTCCCCAGCCAGCCCTCTGACTCCTGGGTCCATCTCTGATTTAACCAACAGTAATCAAAGCAAGCAAACAAAGTTGGGGGACAGCAAACAACTAGCATGAGTATTGTTATGTAACATGACCATGGTCCAGGATGGAAGGATTCTGGACCAAAACAAATGCAGGGAGTTCTAAGGTGACTGGAATAATGAGGCTGTACTTGAATGCTAGAAGCACTCCTCAGCTGGTGAGGGACTTTGTTCCAGATGTCAGGTGCTGCAAATGCAAAGGCCTTTCTAATGCATTCATGCTTCATCCTGGGAAGTGAGAAGGAAAGTGTTGCTGTTGAACAGCATGAGTAGACACTGCTTGACTATGAGGTGGGGAGGGAGACAATCAGGGGCTTTTCCTTGTGCACAGCTGTACAACAAAGAAAGCCAGTGGTGTCCCTGTCAGTGGTGTCCCTGTAAACTAGTCATACAGCAGACAATAATGGGTAGACCATCCACTGGGGAGGATGAGCCTGCACAATTTATTTGAGACCCCCAATCCTAGGGTATAACAGTATGGGATAGCAGGAGTCTCAATTCTGCCCCCTAGGAGACCCCACTGGTGACTTCTTCCGAGTCAGATGTTATTTCATGTCCCACTACGTACCAAGTGCTATTCAGTAGATTTTCTGTTAATCAGGAAAACTTTCTGAGATATAAATTTCTATCACAGTTCAGCTTATATTTAATTATTTAAAGTTTCTCTCCTTCATGCATTATTACTGTGTAAATTTGCATGAAAACTGGATCTTAGCATCTTAGAAATCATCTGCTCCTCCTGAGAATCTCTCTGCTGAAGTCTTCATTCTCTGCTGATGACATCACAGTCAGTTGCTGTGGAATTGTCTATTATGTCAGAAACCAAAGATTATGGACAAAGCAAAGGGGAAAAGCAGGCAAGTGTGATGATGTTTACGAACAAGGATGAAAGTAAAAGATGCCTTGGAATGTTGTACACAACAGCTACATAAATCCCAGTGGTAAACATGTACTGTGGTGTAAAAAGGATTTATTGCAAGGCAGAGCACAGGAATACAGAGTGCAGCAGTAACCCTGTTGCTTCAAGCCTTAGTCTGACTCTTCGTCTGGGGGTGTGTCTTATTGTGGACCACTGTTTCTCAGTTGAACTCATCCCTCAGTGAATGAGTGAGCAGTCATATGTTCTCCACTCCTGAGAACAAAGCTAGTTTCCATGCAAACATTGGCTGTGTTAATGGATGAGGGGACAGAACTGTGGAACACAATATGTTTAGTTTGCATTAAGTGGCACCATCCATGCCAATGAGATTTCAATGCCAACAGTTCAGCCATGACACTGTCAGAGACAGCTTCTTTTATTTATATAAGGGATTCCATATGTTTTGTATGTTTACACACCATCTATAGTGAAAATAGAGGAGGAGGGTGAGGGGGGCGCCACCACCAAATATAACTGCATGACTTAGTCTCATACTCATCTGAAAATCTAGGCCACCATTTTGAATTTGCTTTGGTGTTGCTTTCTGCAATTCTTCTTACAATATACATTGGATTGTGTCCAAATATTAAGCCTTAAAAAGTTTTCCTGGATCCTGGAAAAACTTCTTTTACCAGCTTGCTGTCAACTGTGATAAATTCCTATACTTCCCAATTTTCCTCCAGTTCAGAACAAATTTCTCATAATGAACCATCACAATGCATTATTGAAATTGAAGTACAGTACAGTACAAACAGCACTTTTCCACTGTCTACATCCTTCATAACTTGAATGCCCTCCAAAAGGCCCACCCAGCATGGCCCTACTGTGTGGGTGACACAGATTTGACAGTGCATCATTGACCAGGAAGGGTTGCACCATGCTCAATTGTTGCATTGACCACTGTGGTGGACCAGAAAACTTTTTGCCTCCACAGAAAAATCTGTGGCTGCATGCGATGACAGCCAGTGGTCGGAGGGTGAGGGGGGAAATCCTCAGCACAGGGCTGTTTGGAGACAGTCAGTGGAACTTGAGGGTCTCATATGGCACTATTAGTGGAGCTGTGCCAGCTGAGAGATTGCTGGTGCACCCATCAGGGGGAGACATGTACAGTAGCTATTTGGAAAAGGAAGGCCAACAGGATAGACAGGCAAGATTGCCTCTCATTAAACGCATGTTGACTTTCCTTTAACAGTGCACCTCTGTTCAGTAATCTGATCCTGGAAAACCACCTCCAGTAAATTCCCCTATAGTCAAGACCTGGTTCACCAGATGAAATTTATCTGCAGCACTTCTTCACTTTTTAAACAAAGGGTCACATTTGCCCTAATCCATTCCCATGTCACCTAATTTTTGAAACTAATTTGAAGGAAAAGGTAAATGCCAGGGAATAGGGACCAAGTCAATCTTGCCTTCATTTTTCGACCCCCAAAGCAAAATCAGAAAACACATCTGTTTCCTATTCCTCTAAAGCCCAAAATTAAGACAGTCAGTCTAAGACACAGCTTTAAAGTGTTGTGCAGAAGCTGTCCTCAGCATTGCATCCATTTACAGCTTTCTCATTCGTATGTATTGGCAAAATTGTTGGCCAGTTCGGAAAGGTAGAACAATTAGACATTTAACATCATGTTTAGTGTCACTAGTTAGAATTCCATTTTGATTATAATCATCAAGACTTTTAGGATAAGAAAGAAGTTTTAGACGAGAATGTTTTTTTTGTATCCCCCCATTGTATTTTATCTTTACTGTGAGGGTTACTTTCCCACATGGCATAGAAACAGAAACCTTACAGTAAGACAGAGACCGATTCCATTGGGTCTGCCCTAGGACAACCTTAAAACCACTCCAGCCTATTGCTGTGTGACATGAGACTGAGCCCACCACTGTGACCTCTTTCTGTTCTGCATCTTCGTCTTCTTCTCCCCAATACCCTGTCTCCACAGCTATGAGACCTTTGTTCCTGTTCTCTCCCACCTTAAGAACCAGGGACCATTTTTGACCTTGCCATTTTGCTTGGTGGGCCATTTCAGTAATTTTATTTATTTACTTAACAAATCGGAAAGACCTTTGAGCCAAGGGCTCTTTTACAGAGGTGCCACGTCAAGTCACAAGAATAGCAAATTACAATGGTTTCAGTAAGTAGTACAACATGAGGAAAGTAATTACATAAACAAAAGAACAATATGGCAAGATAAATATTGTGTCAAGTGCAGCCAGTGGCCTTGTCTGAAGAGGGGTGAAAGGGCTTACAAGGAGAGAAAGTACAGGGGGTGAATTGGGGGTGGAAGGAGCAAAAAAGAGCAAGAAAGGAGATTCCACAATGAAGCTTAAGTGGGAAAGGACCACAGGCCGGGGGAGTAGAGGGAGAGAACAAGGTGAGGAAACAGAGAAGGGAGGTGGGAAGTAGGAGTGGAGGGGTAAGGGAAGGGGGATGAGGTAGGATGAAAAGACGGCAGGAATGGGAAAGGGATAAGGGAGGAAATGCTGTGAGTGGAATAGCGCAACAGCAGCATAAGGCTATACAAGGGCAAATGGTAAAGAGGGAGGTCCCAGTGCATTTGGCTGTCAGCAGAGATTAGGTATAGCAGTCACAAGATGGTCTGGAAACTAGGAATTGATGCAGCCTCCGCTTAAATGGTCCCAAGGTTGCAGTTGTCGCAATCTCTGGAGAAAGGGAATTAAATCAATTAGCAGTTCTAACTGCAGTGGATCACTGTCGGAGTGAGGTTCGACAGCGAGGGACAGTAAAAGTTTGGCTCAGAACTTCGTGTGCTCCAAAAAATCACCACTCTCTTCATGAAAAAGTGCTTGCATGCCTCCTAAACTTACCCTGGGCAGTTTTTACCTGTAGTCCCTGGGAGCATGACCCTCACCCCATCTGGAACAGTGAGTGCCAGTTCACTTTTTTAAACCCTTTGAGATATTTGAAAGTTCTAATTACGTTAACACTTTCTGTTCTAGCCTCATGTCAGTAAATGTCTGGCTGCATAGCCGCTCCTCATGCAACTTTCTCTGCAGCTCCAGCATTGTTTTGGTGGCCCTCCTCTACACTGTTTCCATGCAATCCCAGTCTTCCTTGAGATGGGGCTCTAAATCTGCATGCAGTACTCCAGGTACAGCTGCAGCAGGACCTGCAGTATACAGGGATCAGGATCCCCCCCACGCCTCATGCAGGTGGTGCCCTCTACAGACACAGTGCAGCATCAAGTGGGCCTTTGCATATGCCTTGTCGCTCTGAGCTGATGACTTAAACACCCGTATCCCTTTCCTCCATAGTCAGGTTAGCTCCAACACCTCCTCTCCAATAATCTGTTTTAGGGTTCTTACTTCCAGTGTGCACAATTTTACACTTCTGTAAATATGTAAAAAAAAAATTATAAGAGATGTGCTGACCAGAGCTGAGCTTGCTAAACCTTTAACGTGATATTGCAAACAGGAGGGGTGTGGCCTTCTCGGAATTGGTGGGCTCCCCAGTGATTACCCATGAGCTTGCAGTGGGCCAGAGAACGCTATATAAAAGATGAAGCCAGAGAGGGGTTTCCACACAAGAAGGAGAGAAAACAGTGGGACATCGGCTCATGGTGACATGTTAAAATTTAATGTTAAAAGATGAAGCCAGAGAGTGATTTCCACACAAGAAAGAGAGAAGGCAGTAGGACCTCAGCTAATGTCGGAATGTTAAAATTTAAAGTGTAGACTCCTGACCGATGAGGGGGTCACCTTGCTTTTGGTGGTCAAGTTGATCATGATTCAGCCAAATGATGAGACCAAGAATCTTTTTATATGTTAAAAGGATGGAATGAATACCAAGTAAGAACTTAATTGGCTTGAATGACTTGCAGGCTTTCAAGCAGCCTGAGGGGCGGGGGAGCGCTGGTACTACAAGTTTTTGATTTTGATTTTAGCCAAACACCAGATGCACCCTGTAAACATTTAAAACATTTAAGAGAGATGCATGAGAGATGTGATAAGGTCTCTGCATGCTGGCCAGGGTTGAACTTGGTAAACCTTCCTTTTACATTGCATTGCATATAGGAGAGGTGTGGCCTTCCCCTAATTGGTGGGCTACCCGGTGGTCACATGTGAGCCTCCTGTGGACCATAGGACACTATATAAAAGATGAAGCCAGGGAGGGGTTTCCACACAAGGAGAGAAAGAGGTGGGACCTCAGCTCATACTGGCATGTTAAAATTTAAAGTGTCAATAGATTCCTGACTGATGAGGGGTTTAATTTGCTATCGGTGGTCAGGCTGTGATACTCCCTAATGTTCAAACCAATAACTCCTTTAAATGTTAAAATAAAGAAAAAATGCATGACAGGGTGGGTTTATGCTGGGATAACATCCCATCCTGCCGTGGGTGGTTGTGTCCAGGGCCACAGGCCAAGGGCATCCAACACTAGAGAAGGGATGTTATCCCAGCATAACACCCACCCTAGAGTGAAATATTCCTATTGTACAATAGCTTGTTTACATTAAGATTAGAACAATAGTTAAATAAAAATGGTGTTTTAATTATACTTCTGGGAGTTTTTTATTGTGGAAGGATATTGGTTTGAAAAGTAGTGCCTTTTACTGTTTGTACAGCAGGTGAAACTGTTATTATGTGTGTCTATCTGTTGTGGGTGTCTAATAGGTGCCCCCCCACCACCCTGTCTCAGTGCTGTCATATTGGGTTCCACTTTTTAGTTTACTGTTTTTCTCCTGCTATTGCTCTGTATATTTAAAAAAAAGACATGGAGAAAGAAGACAAGCTGAACAGCGAGTGATCATTAGTACAACGGGCGAGTGCTGACTGTTGATAGGCACTCTAGGTCACTCACATGCTCAGTTCCTTGTTCAGTAGGATCACATGTTTTTTTACTGTTTATTTATTTAAAATCAAACTAGGAGCAGAGTTATCGTTGTGGAAACCAGTAATGGAGGAAGCAGGAAGTGAAGCTGATGGTGGTGTAGGCGAGGCAGGCACCAGGAAAGGAGCGGGAGACTGCTGTGAAGCCGATCCTGAAGACGGCTTTTATTTTGTTTTGTTTTTTAAGAAACAGAAAAGAAGTTTGTTTGGGGGAACATGTGACAGCTGTGGCTTAAGTACTGTGAATCCGATTGGAAATGCGGTTTTCACATTGAGTGAGAAAGCAAGGGACGGCTGTGGACAGATTTTTTTTTTTAACTTTTCATGCGGTCATGACTGTGCTAGGACCGGAGTCAGGATGTTATTTTGGGATGACATCCTGGGTCCATTCCCAGTCTGACCAATCAGAGACCAGGATTCTCTCTTGCCATTGTATAATGTGGAATGAAAACCATGTAAAAATTGAATTGACTTGAATGTTTTGCAGTGGGAACACTGGTTCTACGAATATTTGATATTTATTTTGGCCACACACCAAGTGCACCCATGTAAATATTGACAAAATTTAAGAGAGATGTATAAGAGATGTGATGATGTGTCTGTGTGTTTGAGCATGCTAAACCGCTAACATTGCCTTTCAGACAGGAGAGATGTGGCCTTATCCTAATTATAAAGCATGCCAGTGGTCACCTGTGAGCCCCTTGTGGGCTAGAGTGCACTATATAAAAGATGAAGCCAGAGATGGGCTTCCACACAACAAGGAGAGAAAGCAGTGGGACCTCAGCTCATGTTGGCATATAAAAATTTAAAGTGTAGATTCCTGACTGATGAGGGGATCACCTTGCTATCAGTGGTCAGGCTGATTGTGATTAGAAATTTTGAGAAGTTGTAATTTGCCGGTGAAGTTAAGGCAAATTTGACTTTGTGGATAAATTTGTAGACTGTTTTCTATTTAATAGGAAATTTGCATATGGGAATCTCACCTGTACCTTTACTCTTGGTGTACACCAAGGTGAAGTTTGGTCAAAATAAGGCTACTGATAAACAAGTGCCTCAAGATCAGCAGCCCCCTGCCCCCGGCCCCACCACTCCACAGCAGCCTGAAGCCCTGTGCCACCTCCACCCTGTGGTACCACCACCACAGGCTGCTTCCACTCATTTAAATTTTAGTCAGAAGCAATTATAACATTTTTGACCCATGTGTGATCCAGTTACACTCTTCATTGCCATGCTGGCAAATTCAGAGAGTGTTGTTACCACCGCAGTTGAGTTAGTACACTTTTTCCCCAGCCAGAGTCAAATACAACTCCAGGTACCTGTGCCAGCGTGGTGTAATGCACACATAGGAACTACCAGCTGTTTGGCCACTGGTCCACATATCCATACTGAGATGTATGTATGAGGATGCTGAATGCAGCAGAGCATGGATTGCTGCATGTGACACAGTTCCATAAAGTTCAGGAATAGCATGGGTGGAGAAGTACATCTGTGAAGGAATCTGTTATTTGGGACAGGCACATGCCATCAGCCTAATAAATCCCACTTTGTCCACAAAAGAGAATGGCAGTAGATTAATTGCCAGCATTTCAGTCATTGCTGCATTCAGTTCCCATGCAACAACATGATCTGGTGGGTATTTGGCATGACACTCAAACATATTATGCACTGTAGACTGGAGCTTTCCGGGTGTTGGGCTACCAAGCAGCTGGATTTGGAGTGGCGGCATTGCCAGTGGGATAGCATTTTATTAAGGGGGATTCATGGATCCTGCTTGGAAGAAAGCAGTGATATGGGGTATTTTCTAAACTCGGGTTGATGTGCGTTGGTGCCTCTGGGTGCAAGTACTCACCCCACCACTGGTACTATGGCACCTGCGAGGCAATCCCACAGACTCTTCCTCATCTCCTTAGTAGTCCTCCTCAGTCAACCCTGCCTCCACCAGACTGTTTCCTTGCCCCTTTGAGACTCCTTAGCAAATGAAGCTGCTAACAGAGAGGGTCCTCTGCACTGGCTTCTCATTAATACCGAATCCAGTGAAACAGGTGCCTGGACTTTGGGTGTGTGTGTTTTCTACCAGTGCCTAGGTGGCTCCCCTTTTTTCCATGACTAAATCATGCTTGACACAACTGGCAGATAGTGGTTGTTTTATCATCTGGGTCCAGTATGTAACAGTCCCAAACTAGGGATCTTGTAACCCTTAATTTTAAATGGTGGTGGCACTGGGACAGGTGGGGGGGGGGACAATCAGTGTTTTTTGTGATGATTTCTGTAGTGTGACAGTGGGTGACTCACATGGTGCAATGGGCTCAACAGTGGTAACAGGAACAACAGTGGCAGTGTTGGAGTGGCTTTGATAATTCTGTGACATAATAGTGGTGTGCAAAGCACCACAGTTTCAGCAGCATCACCTTTTTTTCCTTTTGGGTTCCCATAGGTGGTCCCTATAGGGTATTCAAATCACCTTCCCCACCAAGGCTGGTAACCTCCTCCTGATCCTGAGCTCAGTCCTCCTCAGCTTCACTTTCTCTATTTTTTCTTTCCTTCTCATCATCCTCAGGGAGAGAAATGTTTCTAAATTCAGTCTTTTCTGACTGTGCAACACTCAGATCTCCCTCCTCAGACTTTGACTCATGGTCAGGCTCAGCATTCTTATTTGGCAATGGAAACCTATCATCCAGACCAGGCTTAGTGCCGCCACCACTAGCAGCTACGGGGACACCAGCAACTTCCTTCTTGACCACTGTTCCACAGCCAGGGATTTTGCCACCTCTTGGACGGATCCTTTTGTTGCTGACTCCCCTAGCACCCACCAGCATGGATGCCACAGATGTGGCAGAGAACAATTTAACAACACTTATGCCACTTCCACTTCCACCAACTACTCCTTTGCTACTACTACTACTACTGGCCCCAGAGCCAATGGACAAAGCTGGTGTAGAGGTACTTTTTTTAGGTGCAACAATTGCTTGCCCCATAGAATCTAAGCACTTTCTGGTTGCCTCAGTGGCACCTCTTCCTTTATTGTCTCTTTCCAGTCATTTTTTATGTTCGCTTGCGCGCATGCGCAAGGAACGTCTTGGGAGAATGGGACACTTTGGAGGTGTGCCCTTCCCCTGCAATCCCCTGCTCCATTGAGCAGGCGTGGCAATTCTGCACCAATCCGTCGTGGTGCTGTGTATGACAGCGGTGGTCTTCTCTTCAAAGAAAACCACCGCTGTCATACACAGCACCGCATCACGCCGCCCAAATCATTGCTGCCATGCTGGGCCCACCCCAAGCGTGACCAGCGTCCTGCATCGTCTGCCCGTTAGGTGCCCAATCCCCATGTTCGAAACCCAGCCATCCTTCTGCCATACTGGGAGCCCACCCAGCATGGCAACTCCGATCCCACGTCGTCTGCTGACGAGGTGCCCAATCCCTGTCGGCTCCACTGCCCCCAGCTATCCTTCTGCCATGCTGGGAGCCCACCCCAGCGTGGCAAACATCTCACGTTGTCTGTTTTTTTTTTAAACCTGTAAATTGAAAATGGTCCCAGGCGCTTCTCCCAGGCCCCCTCCCACAACCGCACCCACCCACTGGGCACCCCACACCCCACCCCCTCACCCCATACCTGCCTCCGAGCTCGTGCGCGCAATCTTGATGGACCGGGGCTACGTCTGCACTCTTCAAAGCCGACCACGAACTGAGGAAATGCGGTAAGCTGTATAATGGGCTGAATGGGGGGTTTAAACTGTGCATATCTCAGGCATTTTGAAATTTTTGCACAAATCTTCAACATGGGGTTTTGGGACCCCTTCTCATGAATGATGTCACTGTCATGGCATGTATTGGCCGAAGGGTGATTTGCAGTCACTGCGATGAAATCACCCTTCAGGTCCAAATAGTGCCATGACAGTGACATCATTCATGAAGGGGTCCCAACTCCATGTTGAAATAATCTAATAAAACTGTTTGCTGGCGATGCATTGCGCAGTTCCTACGCCTTTCGTGAGGTTTACCAATTTTCAGTATTTTTCACTCCAGATTTTCAACATTGCCATTTTTTTACCACACCTCCTTATGAGCAGTACAGCTGTCATTTTTCACATCCTGCCCAAAACATGTTTCCGCCATGTAGCGTACAATGGCGCAGTCGTGTCTGCGAAATCAATGTATGAGACACATTAAGAAAATCACAGTGACATTGTTCATTAGCAGAGGTCTTAAAATGGCTATGTTGAAAATTTAGTGAAAAATTCTAAAATGACTGTTGTTTTCTTGATTGCGCAGTTCCTTGCGGCTACGTAAGTTAAATTTTCAATATTTTCACTACAGATTTTCAACATTGCCATTTACCCACCTCACGTGTATGAGCAGTACAGCTGTCATTTTTCACATCCTGCCCAAAACATGTTTCCTTCATCTAGCATTAACGCCAGTCGGTTGCTAAATCAATGTATGGGACACATTAAGAAAATCACAGTGACACTGTTCATTAGCAGAGGTCTTAAAATGGCTATGTTGAAAATTTGGTGAAAAAATTCCTAAAAATGACTGTTTTACAAGCGTGCGTTGTGCAGTTCCTACACACGCTCGTAAGTTCTCGAATTTTCAATATTTGCACTCCAGTGACTTCCAAATATCTAAACAGCACATAGAAGCAAGCAACATTCGGCATTGACAAATGCTTGTACTTCTTTGTCACTGATGTTTTTAAGCCATGTCCAAGTGCCAAATACCACTGCTAATACCTGCAAGCGAACGTTCGGCATTGACAAATGCTTGTATATATTAAGATCATTAATATTGTAGAGAAATGAACACTGCAGTAAAACTAAACACCTGCAGCAGCAGACAACACCTCACCAGAGGGATTAGCAGTGTGATCTGAATCTGGACAGTTTACTGAGCTAACAGTAGCTACAGTAAAACCACCCCAAAAGTTTTGGTTTTTTTTAGGGGGTATTTATATCTTTTTTTTTTAACATGACAGGGATTAACAAGACAAACACAGCAGAGGTAATTCAAAACGTATTACTGTAACAGCATCACTTTAAGAACTAAACAAAAAAACTACAGGACGATCAATATAGAAGTAGAATGACAATTCACGTAACCGCACAAAACTGTACTACAGAAATAAAATGACACATTTTGGTTTTTTTGTATCACAATATTTCTTTTTGTACATTTTGTACTTTGACATCTTGACCTTTGATCCTGGGTCGTGCCTGAAAAAGGGCCTTGGCTCATAGCTCTTACCTGGTTAACAAAAGTTAAATAAAATCACAGGCCACAGACAAAAGTAGTTCAGAAGAAAGACTGAGGAAAACAAACAAGAGTAGCGCTCACAGGGCTGCCTTGCTTGCTAGCTGAAACACCTCCACTCCGTCACACAGCACTGCCTCACTCGACATAGAAACATAGCATTTGACAAAAGATAAGGACCACTTGGCCCACCTAGTCTGCCCATTTCCCTACCTGATGGATAAGCTGCAGATTCTAGTTAATCAACAGCCTACTTCCTCCTACCCTCCACAAGAATTGCCTTATGTCCGTCCCATGCATTCTTGAATTCTTTCACTGTTCCTGACTCCACAAGCTCCTCAGGACAAAACAGAACCACTTTCAACCAAATAAATCAACAAAAACTGTGAACAATGGTAACCTACCTAGCTGCACAAGGCACTCTAGATATTTTTTGCAGATGATTTGGTTCAAAATACTCCATATTCAGAGTAGTTTTAAATGTTGTTTGAGCAGACAAACCGGGTTCAACTTCTTTGCATCTCTCTCTTCATAAGACTATACTGATCACAGCCTCCGCGTGGCATACACCTCCTTTCAGTACCATGTGACCTCCAATCCCATGATGCATTACAAACTTCACCTGTGGGCCCCACGTCACCAGCGAGGTTACTAAATTCACCATGCCATTCACAAAGTTAGCCCCATGCTACTAACTGGAACTTCACAGGGAGGATTAACCTTGTGAACTGCAGCTAATTCATGAATTAATCTGCAAAGTGAAGTTAGCCAACTTCACTCACCTCTGGCTGCAGGACCAAGAGCCCCTTTAAATGTTAAAATGGTGACTTGAAAACCTAGTAAAAATGTTATTGACTGGAATGAATTGCAGGCTTTCAAACAGCTTTGGGTGTGGAGCAATGGGACTGCAACTATTTGATTTTGAATTTGACAGATCACCAGGCGCACCTCTGCAAACATTTAAAAAAATTAAGAGATGTATAAGCGATGTGATGAGTTCTCTGCGTGTTGGCTAGGGATGAGCTGCCTAAACCGTTACTGCTGAATTGCAAACAGGAGAGATGGGGCCTTCTCCTCATTGATGGGCTCCCTGGTGATCGCCTGTGAGCCTCTTGTGGGCCAGGGCACACTATATAAACGACGAAGCTAGAGAGGGGTTTCCATACAAGGGGAAAAAAGCAGTGGGACATCGGCTCATGGTGACATGTCAAAATTTGAAGTTAAAAGATGAAGCCAGAGAGAGATTTCCACACAAGAAGAAAGGCGGCAGTTGGACCTCAGCTCATGTTGGCATGTGAAAATTTAAAGTGTAGATACCTGATCCATGGGGTGGGGGTGGGGTTCACCTTGGCACTGGAGGTCAGGCTGATCATGATTTGGCAAAATGATGAGACCAAGTACCCCTTAAAATGTTGGTGGGCTGGCAGTATAGCCTAGAGGTTAGAGTAACGAGCTGTGAATGAGCTTGGTAAATCCAGCAGATCTGAGTTTGATTCCCACAATCTCCACTTGTATACTATGTGACTCTGAGCAAGTCACTTAACCACCCAGTGCTCCCAGATCACCCCTGAAAACAGGCACTTATGCCTAGTGGGCCTTACCTGGTTACCAAAGACTAAAATATAAAAATGATGGAATGAAAAGCAAGTAAGAATCAAATTGGCTTGAACTGCAGGCTTTCAAGCCGCTTTGGGTGGGGAGCACTGGTACTGCAACTATTAGATTTTGATTTTAGCCACACACCAGGTGCACCCCTGTAAACATTTAAAAACTACTACGAGAGATGTCTAAGAGATGTGATGAGGTCTCTGTGTGCTTGCTGGGGCTGAGCTTGCTAAACCTTTAACTTTGCACTTCTTCACACTGAAGGTGAGTGGCCAGATCCCCAACCATTTCTCTGGTCTTACGAGATCTCTCATTGATTCCTTTACTCATTCCTCTTTGTCCACCATACTAAATCATTCTGAATCATCTTCATACAAGTTAGTCTTACCACGTATGCCCTCCCCTGTGTCACAGATCAACACTTTAAACAGTACTGGGCCAAGAATCGAAAGATGAGGCACACCACTAGTCACCTTTCTTATGTCCAAATGCCTCCCATTTACCACTACCCCCTGTGCCCTGTCTTGAAGTCAGTTTCTTATCCAGTAGGCTTATGTATCCCCCACTCCCAAGTTCCTCAGTTTTCTTGCCTATCTCATGTGTGGCATAGAGTTGATGGCCTTGCTGAAGTCCACGTTCAGCCTGATCCTTTCTGCCTGTGGCACTGTGTTGAAAAAGTCAGTGAGGTTAGTTTGGCATGACCTCCCATTTGTAAACCCATGCTGCCTCACATCCTGCAGTCTCTACTTCTCAGCGAACTCCACCATTCACTCCTTGATGACTGTATCAAGTAGTCACCCAAGTACAGAGGTCCAGCTCACCAGTCTGTCATTCCTTGGATCCCGTTTGTTCCCTACATTGTGAAGAGGAACAACATCTGCCTCCCTCCAGTCTCTATGGACAACTCCTGTTGCCAAGGAGCAGTTAAGCAGGTCCACTTGTGGATCTGACAGGGTCACATCTACCTCTACAAGCTTCCTGGGGTGAAACCCATCTGGGCTCGGTGCTCTGTTCACCTTCAGTCCTCTAAGCCCCTTAAGCACCCTATCTATAGCAATCAGGTTAATCCCTAGTTTCTTCCTGCTATCCTTTATTATGTTGATTGCGCGCATGCGCAAGAAACATGTTGAGGCAGCTTTCTCGACAAGCAGGTTGTGGAGGAGCAGCACTGTTGTGGCTAATGCCCCCACAGCCTGCAAAGGCTTGTCCCGCTTCCCCCAAAGCTGTGGCATGCTACTGCTGACACTAGTTCAGTCAGTGTGCCACAACTTTCTAAAAAAGTAGCCATTGCAATCAGGGGCCGCCTCGTCATTGCAGCGTCAGCCATCCGCTGCAATGAGGGAGCGACCCGTCATTGCAGGGCGGGATGTAAAAACCCTGATATTGTTTGTGAACATGGCGGCAGCTTGCGCGTGTTCTCAAACAATATAACCCCTCCACCATGTTTAGTTGCCGGCAGGGCCCCAATCCCTGTTGGCTGGTGGCTTAATGTTGATAGTGCCGACAGGAGCCCACTCCCGGTGGCATTATGTCACCCCCTCCACTGTTATTGTGTGCACGGGTGCCCAATCCTTGCCTGGCCACTGGCCCCAAAAAGAAGCAGTCGGGTGCAGCATGTTGGGGAGCCCACCCAAGCGTGCCTAATGCTCCTTGTGAAGAAAAACTGTCCCTGATGTTTTTTTTTTTAACCTGTGAAATCAGAAAATTGTTCCTCGCGGTCTCCCTGGCCCCCCTCCCACCATCCGCACCCACCCACTGTGCACCCTGCCTCCCCACACACACCCTCACCCCTTACTTACCTCCGGAGTCCATCGTGACGATCTTCGGTGGACCAGGAACACATTTACACTCTTCAAAGCCGACCGCGAAGTGAGGAAATGCCAGTAAGCTGTAAAATGGTAGAAATAGGGTTTTTTCAACTTTAATGCATATCTCAGTCATTTTTTGGAATTTTGGCACCAAATTTTCAACATGGGGTTTATGGGACCCCTCCTCATGAATTCTCAAACTGTTATGGCATTAATCGACCCCGAAAGGTGATTTCGCGGTCACTGCACAGAATCACCTTTTGGTGCTGATTAACGAAACAACAGTGCCAGTGTTCATGAGGTGGGCTCTAAAAAAGTCGATGTTGCAAATTTGGTGGAAAAATTCCAAAAAATGACTGTTTTATGAGCGTGCGTTGCGCAGTTTGCATGCACGCTCGTAACTTCGCGAATTTATAATATTTTCACTCCAGGTTTTCAACATTGCCATTTTCCCACACCTACTTATGAACAGTACAGCTGTCATTTTTCTCATCCTGGCCGAAATGTGTTTTTGCACTTCCGGCGCAGAATAGAGCGGTCACTGTGGGAAATCACTGTCCGGGACAGATTACAAAAATGAGAGTGATACTGTTCATGAGCAGAGGTCCTAAAATGCCTATGTTGAAAATCTGGTGATGATAGCCCATCAAATGACTGTTACAAGTGTGCGTCGACACTTTCCACATCACTCTTGTAACTTTGCAAATTTGTAATATTGTCATGCCACATCTTCAACAGTGGCATTTTTTCACATCTCCTTATGAGCAGTACAGCTGTCATTTTTCACATCCTGACTGAAATGTGTTTTCACAGTTCTGGTGCTGAATAAAGCAGTCGCTGTGGGAAATCACTGTTCGGGACAGATTAAGAAAATTACAGTGGCACTGTTCATGAGCAGAGGTCCTAAAATGTCTATGTTGAAAATCTGGTGATGAAACTCCATAACATGACTGTGTTACAAACATGCGTTGAACTGTTTCCACGCACCCTTGTAACTTCGCAATTTTGTAATATTTTCATGCCACATTTTCAGCAGTGGCATTTTTCCACACCTCCTTATGAACAGTACAGCTATCATTTTTCACATCCTGGCTAAAATATGTTTTTGCACTCCTGCCAGAGAATAGCACGGTCACTGTGGGAAATCACTGTTTAGGACAGATTAAGATCAAACAACTGAGAGGGGAGAGTGACTGAGCTCAGCTGAGCTCTGTCAGGACTGCTGCAGATTTGTTTGTGGGCAGAAAAAGGCCCCAACACAAGAGCCCAGTACAAAAGGGCAGCCTGCAGTACTTGGAGAAACAGAACGAGAGAGCAAGTGATGGAGGGGGAGTGAGCGAACTCACCGTAGGACTGTCTGGACTGCTGCAGATTTCTTTGTGGGCAGAAAAAGGCGTCAATGCAGGCAGGGGCCCAGTACAAAAGGCCAGCCTGCACTGATGGGAGAAACAATATGAGCGAGTGAGACAGGGGGACTGAGTGAGCTCAACGGAGCTCTATCAGGACTGCTGTGGATTTCTTTATGGGCAGAAAAAGGTGCCAATGCAGCCAGGAGCCCCGTACAAAAGGGCCGCTTGCAGCGCCAGGACAAACAGAATGAGCGCGTGACACAGGGAGATTGAGCGACCTCAATGGAGCTCTGTTGGGACAGCTGCGGATTTCTTTGTGGACAGACAAAGGTGCCAACGCAGCCAGGAGCCCCGTACACAAGCGCAGCCTGCAGCGCCAAGAGAAGCAGAACGATCGAGTGACAGAGCGGTAGTGAGCGAGCTCAATGGAGCTTTATTGTGACTGTTGCGGATTTCTTTGTGGGCAGAAAATGTGGCAATGCAGGCAGGAGCCCTGTACAAAAGGCCAGCTTGCAGCGCTAGCTGAAATGGAATGAGTGAGTGAGAGAGCTCAATGGAGCTGTGTTGGGACTGCTTCAGATTTCTTTCTGGCCAGAACAAGCCACCAATGCAGGCAGGAGCCCAGTACAAAAGGGCAGCCTACAGCGGCAGGAGACACAGAATGAGCGAGTAAGGAAGGGGGGGTGAGTGAGCTCAATGGAGCTTTGTTGGGACTGCTGCAGATTTGTTTGTGGGCAGAAAAAGCCAGCAATGCATGCAGGGGCCCTGTACAAATGGGCAGCCTGCACTGTCGGGGAAATCAGAATGAGCAAGTGAGGAAAGGGGAGTAAGCGAGCTCAGCGGACCTTTTTTGGGACTGCTGCAGATTTCTTTGTGGGCAGACAAAGGCGCCAACAGAGGTAGGAGCCCAGTACAAAAGGGCAACCTGCAGGGCCAGGAGAAACAGAATGAGCGAGTGAGAGAGGGGGAGTGAGCCACCTCAATGGAGTTCTGTCAGGACCGCTACAGATTTCTTAGTGGGAAGAACAAAGTGTCAATGCAGGCAGGAGCCCAGTACAAAAGAGCAGCCTGCAGCACTGGAAGAAATAGACTGAGCGACTGACAGAGGGGCAGTGATCATGCTCAACAGACCAACGCAATCAACATTCGGCATTGACAAATGCTTGTTCTGCCTGTTGCTGAGCAGTCAGGGAGGGTTCCTCGTTTTCCACTGTGAACACTGAGGTGAAGTATTTAATAGAAACATAGAATTTGACGGCAGATAAGGACCGCTTGGCCCATCCAGTGTGCCCATTTCTCTCTACCTACACTATTACATCAGACCATGCCTGATCTACAGTTTTTTCTCCCCCCACTTCCTTCCCACTATGATTACTCTGTGCTTATCCCATGCATTCTTGAACCCCACCACTGTTTCTGCCCCCACCATCTCCACTGGAAGGCTGTTCCAGGAATCCACCACTCTTTCTGTGAAGAAGTACTTCCTCACATCTCTCTTGAATCTACCCCCCCGCATCTTATATTGCTATCTTGTTCTTAAGCACCTGTTCTTCTGAAACATATTCCCCTCCTGTACATTATTTACCCCCACAGATATTTAAAGGTATCAATCTTATATCTCTTCTCCCTCCTCTGTTCCAGGGTGTACATATTGAGATCCTTTGGTCTCTCCTCACAGGGCTCTTGATGCAGATTCTGCACCATTTTAGTTAAACTCTTCTGGACTGCCTCCCCTCTGTCTATGTCCTTCCAGAGATGTGGCCTCCAGAACTGGACACTGTACTGTATGTGGGGTCTTACCAGTGATCTATACAGAGGCAACACCACTTCCCTCTTTCTGCTGGTGGCACCCCTCCCTATGCACCCCAGCATCCCACTTGCCCTCCTTACTGCCTCATCACACTGCGTGGCCACCTTTAGGTCTTCTGATATGATTACCTCCAGGTCTCTTTCCTGCTTGGTGGTCATAAATACTACTCCACCCACTGTGTACTCCGCCCCTGGGTTTCTGTGCCCTAAGTGCAATATTTTGCACTTTTTCACAGTAGTTTTCGCATTTATTTAGAAGATTTACCTTACAAGATTTATCTTTCATCCACACCACATGCTTCTCTATCTATCAGTGCCTTGCTTGGTCTTCCTTTTCCCTGATATACCTTAGAAGGCTTTGTTATTTTCTTTGACCCCCTGTACTATTCTGAGCTCTGTCTGTGCTTTGACTTTCATCATTACTGCTCCTGCTTTTCTCAGACTACCCTGGTACACTAAGAAGCAGAAAAGTTTATGGCATTCCATGTCTTGAATAATAAATGCAGATGGCAGGATTAGCAACGCAGGTTGAGTTTATTTACCCCAGCATCTCTTGCTCCCTATGGAGTAAATAAACTCAACCAGCATTGCTAATCTTGCCTGCTATGTTTATTATTCAAGACCTGGAGTGCCTCAAACTTTTCTGCTTCTCTGTATCAGAAGGGGATGAGCCTTTCCTAATACGTGAGCACCCTGGTAATCTTCTGTTCTGTGTTACACCTGCTTTTTTCTGCAAACGTTACCCTGGTACACTGGCCTGCTCTCTTCAATCTGTTCCTTCTTATAGGTTTTGAAGGCTGCAGTTTTCCTACCTACAGCTTCCCTAACCTCCCTGGCAAATCAAAAAGCCAGCTTGTATTTCCTGGCCGTGTCTGCTATTTTTATACAGCTCTTATAGACCTCCAAATCTGCCTCTTTTTTGTCCCCCCACTTGTCCTCTACCTTGTCCATATTGCTGGTACCTTCAGGTTGGATCTGCAGAAGCTCAGTCATTCTACCGATGTCTACTTTATGGAAGTTCAATACCTGAGTCTTGGATTTAGGATGTCTTAAAACAAGGGTTTTAGAAAACCTTACGGTTCTGTGATCACTGGTTCTTAGAGGTATCTCAGTCTTTATATCATCAATGATGTCCAGATTCAAGAGCACCAAATCCAAGGCAGGGGTCACAAAGCCTATCTCTCCCAGAAGTTTGAACTGGCTGACAGCTCTTAGAAGAAAAGAAGATGATCCTTACAAAGTGGTTATTCAGGCACACTTAAAGGCTCTGTAATAATTCCCATGAGATCTCGGGCTCAAGTCCATTGGAAAGTGGAAATTATGGATTTAAAAAGGATTCCAGATATTCACTGACAATCACTGAAGAACCCTCTGTACCAAATAAATGAAGTCTGGGATAATGAACAAAAGGTTTGTAACCTAATTTACTAGCGCATAAGGTATTGGTGAGTCAATGTCTAATCAGACTGTTGTACTTTTTACCTTTCAATTATAATTGTATTTATTTGTTTTACAAGGAAAATGACTGGCTGAGAGATGTTCATTTACAAGGAGGTCCTGGTTAAGACAGCAAAATCACTATAAATTTAGGCAGACACATACACATACACCTACATAGTCCTATAAAGATGTCTGGTAAGACCCCACCTAGAGTAGTGTGTCAGGTTCTGGAGACCACATCTCAGGAAGGACATAGACAGAGTGCAAGCGGTCCAGAGGAGGACTACCAAGATGGTGGAGAGTCTGCATCAGAAGCCCTATGAGGAGAGGCTAAAGGAGCAAAATATGTACACCCTAGAATAGATGAAGGAAGGGAATATGATAGAGACCTTTAAGTACCTCGGGGGTAAATAAGGTACAAGAGGGGGTGTTTTGAAGATAAAAGGTGCTCTAGAACAAGAGGGCATGCTATGAAGCTATAGGGGGGTAAATTTAGGGTGGATGTGAGACAGTACTTCTTCATAGAAAGGGTGGTGGATACCTGGAACAGTCTTCCAGCACAGGTAGTGGGGGCAAAAACAGTGATGGGGTTCAAAAATGCCTGGGACAGGCACTTTGGAATCATAAGGGTAATTATTGGAGGGGGGAGAGATTGCTCTGTAGATCAAGTATGGTCTGCAGCAAAAAATGAAGGTTAAAAAAAAAAGAAATAAAATTGGCAGACAGGGTGGGCCCAGCTGTCCTTATCTGCCTTCACATTCAATTTTTCTATGTTTCTGTGTTACAGATATAATATGGTAAGCCAATAAAATAACACTCAGAGAATATACAGAGTACAGTAAAGGTAGTACCTGATCTTGAATAGGACATGAACATAGTAATGGAATTAACACAAACATACTACATAACTAATATGAGGTAATACATACAGATTTTCCAAATGAAATACTGTCTTAATCTTGAATAAGGTCACAGTGAAATCAACAATAATGACTTAGGCCACGTGAATCCGCTGAAGCAATAAGGCATGACAGAATGTGTTACGCTGGGATAATGTCATGTCTCTATTTATTCCATTCCTGTCTGTCTTCCCACATATTTTCCTTCTTTGATGTTGAAGACAACTGGGATTCTAAAAATTGGGGAAGGATTCTCTGTAGCATTTTAACTATCTAATCCCTTAACTGTAACATTTTCTCTAAAGAGCAAATACTTTTTGATCATTTAAATTTAATTTTGTAATTCCTAATTCCATAATTTAGAGGCATCCTTTCCTTAGTTCCCTTTACTAGGAAAGTGTGGGCTCTTTTTTCACTTTTTAATTTCTGAGACTACAGTAGGCAATTTGATTAGAGAAAGTTGCCCATATCAGCTGTGTTGTTTGAAAAAACAGACATGCCTTTCTATTAATTAGTGTCAGGCATTTTTACTAAGTCTTGGGACACCCCTTGCACCAGCCAGAAGATTTTTGCAGTGAGACATGACAGGATGGGTGTTATACTGGGATACTGGCACAACTCGTGTGTGTTACAGGCACACTGCATAGGGAAGTGGCTTCAGCCACTTGAGAAGTAATGTCAGCCGGCATAACACTCACCCTGGAATGCCATGTTTCAATTATAAAATGGATACTGTAGAACAGAAAGATAGAAACATGGAAACTGATAGCAGATAAGGATAGCTTGGCCCACCTAGTCAGCTCATTTTTCCTACCTACTGCAACACACAGATCCTACTTAATCTCCAGCTTTTACCCTTTCTTTCCTATTGCTAGGGCTCCCTTGTGCCTATCCCATGCATTCTCGAATGAATGAAAAAAAGAGTTTTTATGGAGTTTTTGTATTGGTTTTAGACTGTGATGTATAGTAGTACTGAGATAATATCATGACAGCAACTTCTTCTAGATCAATCTACTTCAGTTTTTATGTTTGCTTGCGCAGAGCGCAAGAAACATATTGCGACAGCATGGTGCTGAAGCAGGTTCTGGGGGTGCGGCACTGTTGAGGCCAATACCTGCACGACATTTTGGGGCATGTGTGATGTCCGCCAATAATGGGGGACACAGCCGGTGACAGTAGTTTGGAACATTGCCACCAACTTCTGAAAAAATAGCCGCTGCAATCAGGGGCTGCCTCGTCATTGCAGTGTCAGCCATTCGCTGCAATGAGGGAGTGACCCGTCATTGCAGGGTGCGATGTTCACACACTGATATTGTTTGTGAACATGGCAGCGGTTTGCTGCCTGCTCACAAACAATATTAACCCCCTCCTCTGCCAAGGGGGTGCCCAATCTCCTGGCAACATGTGCCCCCCAACATGTTTGTTTGCCGATGGGGGCCCCAATCCCCATTGGCAGCAGGGGCTCAGATGTATGTTGCTGCTGGACGGGGAGCCTCACCCCTGTCGCAGTATGTAACGCCTCGTTGTCTTGTCTGCCGACGGGTGCCCAATCCCCATCAGCATAATCAAACCCCTCCCTGTTGTTGTGTGCCGATGGAGGTGCCCAATCCCCATCGGCTACAGTGAACCCAAAAAGGACCTCAGTTGGCACACTTAAACCGTCTCCACGATGTCTTTTTTTTTTTACCTAACGAAGGCAACGGGTCCTCCGGCGCCTCCTGCCCCCCACAACCCGCACTCCACTCACTGCACACCCTGCCTCCCCACACCTCCCCCACCCCATACTTACCTCTGGAGCTCGGCGCGACGATCTTCGGTGGACCGAAACATGTCTGCACTCTTCAAAGCCGACTGCGAACTGAGGAAATGCTGGTAAGCTGTATAATGGAATAAATAGGGTTTTTTCAACTTTGCTACATATGTCAGGCATTTTTTTGGAATTTTGCCACCAAATTTTCAACGTGGGGTTTTTGGGACCCTTCCTCATGAATTCTATCACTGTCATGGCGTTAATCAGCCCGGAAAGGTGATTTTGCGGTCATTGCACGGTATCACCTTTCAGGACCAATTAATGAAACGACAGTGCCAGTGTTCATGAGGTGGGCTCTCAAAAAGCCCATGTTGCAAATTTGGTGGGAAAAATCCCCAAAATAACTGTTTTACGAGTGTGAGTTGCGCAGTTAACATGCATTCTCATAACTGCGAATTTCCAATATTTTCACCCCAGATTTTCAACATTAGCATTTTTTAAGACCTCCTTGAGAATGGTACAGGTGTCATTTTTCACACCTTGGATGAAATGTGTTTTCGCACTTGCGGCATGGAATAGTGCAGTTGGTGTGGGAAATCAGTGTTCTGCACAGATAAAGAAACTGTCAGTGGCACTGTTCATGAGCAGAGCTCCTAAAATGCCTATGTTGAAAATTTGGTGATGATACGCCACAAAATGACTGTGTTACGAGCATGCGCTGGCGCCTGTTCCTACGCATTGTGAAGTTCACTTAATTTTCAATATTTTCACCCAGATTTTCAATATTGCCATTTTACCACACCTCCTTATGAGCACCATAGCTGTCATTTTTCACATTTTGCCCAAAATGTGTTTCCGTGCATGTAGCGCACAATGGCGCAGTCGGTGTGCGAAATCAATGTTCGGGACAGATTAAGAAAATCTCAGTGACACTGGTCATGAGTAGAAGTGTTAAAATGGCTATATTAAAAATTTGGTGGAAAAATTCACCAAAATGACTGTTTTAAGAGCATGCGTTGCGCTGTTCCTATGCATGCTCATACGTTCGTGAATTTTCACTATTTTCACTCCAAATTTTCAACATTGCCATTTTACCACACCTCCTTATGAGCAGTACAGCTGTCATTTTTCACATCTTGCCCAAAATGTGTTTCCGCGCATGTAGCACACAATGGCGCAGACGGTGTGTGAAACCAATTTTCGGGACAGATTAAAAAAATCACAGGGACATTGTTCATAAGCAGAGCTGTTACAATGGCTACGTTAAAAATTTGGTGAAAAAAGTCCATAAAATGACTGTTACGAGCGACCCTTGTGCAGTTTCCATGCACCCTCTGAAGTTCATGGATTTCTAATATTTTCAGTCCAGATTTTCACCACTGGCATTTTTCCACACTTCCTTATGAACAGTTCAGATGTTATTTTTCACACCATGACCGAAATGTGTTTTCGCACTTCCAGTGCAGAAATGCGTGGTCGCTGTGGGAAATCACTGTTCGGGACAGATTAAGAAAATCACAGTGACACTGTTCATGAGCAGAGGTTCCAAAATGCCTTTGTTGACAATCTGCTGTAAAACATCCCCAAACTAATTGCATCATGGGTGTGCATTGCCCAGTTTCAACACACGCTCGTGACCGCCAGTTTTTTAATATTTTCACTGCAGATTTTCAACATTGCCATTTTTTCCATCTCCCCATGAACAGTACAGCTGTCATTTTTCATATCCTGTTCAAAATGTGTTTTCGCACCTGTGGTGCCAAATGGCGTAGTCTCTGTGCAACATCAGCTTTCGGCTAACGAACTGATATTGCCACTGTTCATAAGGTGGGGGTCACAAAAAACCCATGTTGAAAATTTGGAGGGAAAATGCCAATGAACGCCTGAGACATTAGGTTTTCCGACCATAACGCACCACCCTGTAGAGACAGACAGGCATCAGAGGTGTGACTTGGACTCTTTGGCCCCAAAGTTCACCCCATTCTCCTATACAGCACCCATCTCACCGTATTTCCTGATAGAACAGGGTGAGCATAAGGACCAAAGACCCCAAGGCCCACCGTGACACTTGTCGGTGTCTGCAGGGTAGGGTGTGGTGAAATGGCATGGCCATTATGCCTGATGACCCAAAGGCACACCCCAATGCCTGTCAGTCTCTGCAGGGTGGTGGTGGAGTTGGCTTCAGTTCAATACTTCACTGCCATTCCTATTATGCAGCTCCCTAACTCCTACACTACCAATGCCATTGCCAGCAAGCAAACATTCAGCATTGACAAATGCTTGTTTTTATCTTTCCATGTGATAATATAAAATACAGCAACATTAATCCACTTTTACAAATCTTCCAGCTGGGGCGAGCGGTGTCTTTGATCAAAATACATATAGTCATGTTAGTTATTACAATAGGAAAATAGATCTCTCAAGCTTCCCTAATCAAAGTAAATAAGGAAAAGGTGCCTCTAAATCATGGAATTAGGAACTATAAAGTTCAATAAAAGGATAAAACAACTATTCTTTTAAGAGAATATTATACAGTTAAGGAAGGGGGGTAGTTAAAATGCTATAGAGCACCCTTCCCCAATTTTCAGAATTCCAGTTGTCCTCAACACCAAAGAAGAAAAACAGGAGGGAAGACAGTAGGAATGGAATTAATCAGATATTTCCCTTATACAAGATGAGGCACCTATTCATATAGCAAACACAAATCCAGAGTCAATAGGAAATTTCTCAGTTCTGCATTCCACTGTTTCATAAATATGTTCACGTCCTTCCACAATAATCCAGCAGTTTTTTGCAGTTACTGTGATGCCTAATAAACCATACCCCATTTTACACAGATACATAGATACACAGACGCTGTTGGCAGATAAGGGTCTATGGCACACCCAGTCTGCCCATTTGAGCTTGTAAGTTTACTTTATGTTTTACTAGAAGTTTGTTGCCCCTTACCCCTGACCTCCAGAAATCCCTTATGTCTATCCCATGCATTCTTAAATCCCGTGATTGTTTCAGCCCCCACCACTTCCTCTGGCAGGTTCCACTTGATCACCAGCCGTTCTGTGAAGAAATTCTTCCTCACATTTCCTCTGAATCACCCTCCCTTCAACTTCATCCCATGCTCTCTAGTCCTGGAAGATCTTTTTTGCTGAAAAATAATGTATTCCTGTACCCTGGTCCTCCTTGTAAGGTACTTGAATGTCTCTATCATATCCCCCTCCCTCCTCTCCTCCAGGGAGTACATATTCAAGTCCTTCAACCTGTCCTCATAGGACTTGTGATGTAATCCATGTGCCATCTTTGTTTCCCTCCTCTGAACCTTCTCTACCCTGTCTATGTCCTTATATAGGTAAGGTCTCCAGAACTGTACACTGTACTCAAGGTGGGGCCTCACTAGTGTCTTGTATAGTGGAATTATGACCTCCCTTATCCTGCTGGTGATGCCCCTGCCTACGCATCCCAGCATCCTATTTGTTTTACCTACCACCTTGTTGCACTGTTTCCCTACCTTGAGGTCATCAGAGATGATAACCCCAAGATCCCTTTCCAGCTTGGTGCATGCTATATCCTCACCCCCCCCAACTGATATGTTTTTCCAGGGGGTTTGTGCCCCATATGCATTATCTTGCACTTATTTGCATTGAATTTCAACTGCCAAACCACTGACCATTCTTCAGGTTTCTGCAGGTCCCTCCTCATTCTGTCTACACCCTCTGGCATGTCCACTCTGTTACAGAGCTTTGTGTCATCAGCAAATAGGGAAATTCTGCCTTCTAGGTCCAGTGCAATGTCACTGATGAAAACACTGAATAGGACCGGTCCCAGCACTGATCCCTGTGGTACCCCATTGGCCACTCTTCCCTCTGTGGAGCGACAGCCATTTACCACCACCCTCTGTGTCCTGCCACCCAACCAGTTACCTACCCACCTCACTACTGTTCTGCCCACTCCCGTATTCCCTAGTTTGTTTAAAAGCCTTCTATGTGGCACAGTGTCAAAGGCCTTGCTGAAGTCCAGATAGGCCACATCCACTGCCCTCCCAAGATCCACCTCCCTTGTCACCCAATCGAAAACTTCAATGATGTTGGTCTGACATGAGCTCCCCCTGGTGAAACCATGCTGCCTTGGGTCCTGTAGTCCATTGGCAACCAGATGTTCCACCAATGTCTCCTTCAGTAGTGCTTCCATGATCTTCCCCACTACCGAGTTGAGGCTGACTGATCTGTAGTTCCCCACTTCCTCTTTGTTCCCACTTTTGCATAACAGGACTACATCTGCTGTCCTCCAGTCTTTGGGTACCTCCCCTGTTTCCAGTGATCATCTAAACAGGATTGCCAGGGGTTCAGCCACTGCCTCTCTCAGTTCTTTTAGGACCCTGGGATGCACACCATCTGGCCCCATTGCTTTATCAATTCTTATTCCTTCCATTTCCTTCAGGACCCTTTCTCGTGTAAAGGGAATTGTGTCCATTTCTGCTCCATTCCCACCCCTTGTACTCCCTTCAGTCAAATTATCCTCCTTTTCTTCAGTAAAGACTGAGCAGAAATACCTGTTCAATATGTCAGCTTTACTGTTGTCATCCTCCACGCGGCTCCCATCCTCCCCCTTCAGTCTCACTATCCCTCCCTTTGCTTTTCTTTTTTCACATATGTACCTGTAAAAGGTTTTGCCCCCTCTACCCACTGATTTTGCAATGCGCTCTTCTGTCTGACCTTTGGCTTCCCTTACTGGCCTCCCTGCCTCCCTTTGCTTCTCCTGGTACTTCTTCCTATCCCCTTCCTGATGTAAGTACGTATTTAGGCAGGCTCTGTGTTAATAAGATCTTGCATATTGTCTATTGAGAAAAAACAGGCTGAATTTACATAATGCAAAAATAGTTTATTGTATTGAAGGCACTCACTTGGACTCTTGCTCGGGATGCTGATTGTGAGCGATTAGGAGATATTTTTTTGGGTTTGTTTTTGTTTTCATTTTCCAGGAAGAGGGACTAGACAATTCTGCCAATTTTCAGCCTTGTCCCAGGGGTTGGGGGGTACAGATGGATGCCAAACTGAAATTGAACCATATTAAGCTGTTGGTGATATTTTTTGTTTAGTGAGCACTGTGTGCCAAAATGGCACTACAGTGATCACCTGCCAACACCTGTCAATGACTTGCAGTAAACACCCAGTTAGGTCATGAAGTACCACTAAGAGCTCTGCCCTATGGAGCTAGATTTATACATTTAAACAAACTCTTAAAACGTATTAAACAGGTTAAATTAACACTGGAACAATACAAATGAAACTAGGACTTTAGAAACTTATTCCCCAAAATGGCTCATGCATGAAAGAGGTGCGTGTTAAAATGGGCTTACAGTAACTGTAGCAGTAGTTCAGCAGACATTTGCAATGTTTGAGGCTGCAGTCTTGGGACTACAGCTGTGCTGCATTGGATGTATTTGAACAAGAGCAGGGCTTAGACCCGGAATGACATTCTGAAATTGAAATGAACGTTTCAGATCTAACTCTTCAATATCTCATTTATCAGTCAATACTGTAATACTAAACTTACCAGAAAATAGCAAGGAACAGAAATTATGCAAAACCATAAGGCCGAGATAATAAAAACACTGATATAGTTATCCCTGAGAACACTCCCAGCAGGGGAGGTTTAAATATAGCAACTTATGTTATGATAATAAGGAATCGTTACTGGATGTCCTCAAAGCAATGTATCATGTAATGATAGGCATTTTATCCCAATGGCAGGACCTACCAGATGTAAAGAGTTAGTGTACTGCCAGAAATTAATATTAGCTATCAAAAGTGGTGAGCTATTACTTCCTATATCTGAAGTATTTTTTTTTAATTATCCTTTTGCTAATTATAATGCAATGAAGGACAATGAATGTTTTTTTGTGATTTAGTTCTAGACCGTTTCCGATACATTCTGTATATTAATCTTTCCTTCATTTGATCCATGCTTAGCCTGAGGTTTTGTATTCTGCAATGCTCTGGGTCACAATGGAAAATAGGTCCTGGGCCTAGTGTGTTTACCTTTCTTTAGTCAAAAGCAGATTTATTTATTTGAATCTAGGATTACAAGTATCCTTGAGCCAAGGCTGTTTGACAAAGGTTCCACGTCAGTTGAGGTACAATTCAAACAAGACATTGAATAACAGAATAACAGGGGGTTACAGGCAGTTACATACAGTTTTATACATTCAATACAGCGGCAAAAATGCCAGGAGGAGGTCTGGTGACAGGGTTGACACGGTATGGAGGAGAGACACACTAGTGGGGTGCGGCCATAGGCACTTGTCAAAAATCAATTAAAGTGCTAGAGGGGGGTAGGGAAGGAGGGTGGGAGGAGGGGAGGATGGATGGGTGTATGGGAGAGGGACTTGACGGGGGAGAGGGGAGAACAATTAGGAAGTACAGTCACAGGAGCAAGATGGTTATCAAAAACTTAAATGAACAAAATAAAATAAATAGAAAGATTTCTACCTGACAATATTTGGTGTAATATGTTGAAAACTACTCTACCAAGAGACTGACACAGCAAGTTCCATTCATCTTCGTACAGTATTAGGCCTATGATCTCACGCTGTGTGGCAACACAGTCAACCAACAAGACCCAGACTCCTGCTGCAAAATCAATCACTTGTGATGTCACAGTGCCAATGAGATGTGGAGAGGAATAGAACTAGATACTGTATGTCCGTCCCCAGGTATGGTATTGCACTTTACACCACACTTAATACTACCAGGCAGAAAACCTTCTAAAGAGCCGCTGGAAAAAGAAAAATACTTCAGCACTGAAACAATAACAGCGACCCACTTTTTCATAACATTAACATTTTCTGCTGCTATGTTTTGCACAAATTGTTCTTTAATACCAGCTGCAAAGAAAACTTAAAATATCATTGCATCTCAAAAGAAAATAAGAATTCTTTTAAGTGACCTGACTAAATTCCAGAAGCATAATTGGAGATCCAATAGTAATAATAGTGTTGGCATTCAGATGGAAACACGGACAACAAAAGTGACAAACCCTGAATTCTCAAAGTCTAAAAAAATACATGTCATCCCCTGTATTTAGCTCTTTGGTTTGACATAAATCTGAGAAATTCTAAAAATGAAATGTCTGCTCCCTTCCATATGGAACACACTTCAGTTCTCATTTCATATAATGCGTAAGACAGATGGATGATAATCAGTTACAACAGATGATGCCTCAGTTCCAAGTTTCTATTATAAGCTCAATTGAAGTATAGCAAACGCACTTCAAAACCAACATACAGCAAATATAATAATACTAGAACAACCGGTCACTGTAAGAAATGAATGTAACCTCTGAATAGTAATATTGTTATTCTATATCAGACATTTAAACTGACTGTGGGGGAGATTGAGTCTAGGGGAATCTCAAAGGCAAGGAAGAGGAAGGTGATGCTAGCTAGTACTCACCTATATCTGGGAGCTGGCAGCAATACCATAGTAGGTACAGAGAAAGCTATGGCCCATACTGGACTAGAAGGGGCTTTGGAGAGAGGGATGCAAAGGGTGCAAGCACCCAGAAAAACAAACTCCGGACAGAGCTAATATGGCTGCAAAATGATATTTTACAGGGATTAGGAGCAATCCACAGGGACATTTTTCCCATATACTTGCATTGGGTGTACAGGAAAATACAGCAATTAAGCTGCTAAAGGAAACAATATAATGTACAGGAAAACGTAAGGACATTGACCAGGTGTTACAGGGAAAATGCCAAAACATTAAAAAATATGTGTGATAGAGCACATTGTACTGTGTACTTTAGTTTGAAATTATCACAGTGCTTTAGGCCAACACTCCCCCAACAGTAGAGGCACCAAATGCAGAGGAAAAGGAGGCTTGAATAACAACTGTAATTGACATCTCACATAACCCATAGGAAAGGCCATCAATATTGGGTATATAAATCTGACATAACCTCTTAAAAAGCACCTGGTTTGCTAGCAGTGAAGTTTAAATCCGTGATAGCATTCACTGCTTCTAATGATATCTAACCAATAATCATAAATTAAATGATATGCTGAACACTGGAATTTCAGCAGAGTGCAGGCTCGCCTTGCAGACAATGAACTTTTGACTTTGCACAGCTCAGCAATTTTAATGAATTTGCACTGCTGTAATAAATATGTCACCACCGGCACTTACTGTCATATTAAATTATGAAAAAGTGAAATTGTGTATGCATCTTTACAGTGCACATTATTTTGTACCTCAGCAACCCCCAGAACATTTGCAATGATGCTTTTGGTCAGAGGACTTCAACAACAGCAGCTGAGTATTTCAGAAAAAAATTACGTCAGGATCAAGTGTCCTCAGAGTTTGGTGAACTTAAAGCACTGCTACATAAATAAGACCAGACTGAGAAAAAAAACACAGTAACTGCAAGGGAGACAGATGAGCTCCATTAAACTACAAACTCCTGAGTCCCAAGTTAAAGGCCCTTATCGGTACAGCCAGGTGAATGAGTGAATTTAGTGCTTGCTGGTTTATCTGCAAGTTCAGAGACATGGACATGAAACACATTACTGTCGTGTGAGGGGAGCTTGCAACAGCATTACTTGACAGTACCCAAAGAAGACACAGTCAGTCTGTCTGTCTATCTGCAGCAACACCCCCCATTGACAGCAGGCCACACCCCTGAGAATTATCCAGGTGGCAGCACTCCCTAATAAAAGTGGTACCCATGCTCGTCTGTCCCTTTTAATAATAATAATAATAATATCTACTTATAAGGCGCCTTTCACATATCAAGGCACTGTACATTAAAACAATTGTCAGATGATAAAAAAATATAAAACAGTAAAATCCATTATATTTCTGGAAATGCCAATAGTCACGAAAATGTTTTCAGTGCCTGCTTAAAGCCCCCAATGGTCATACACTCCCAGAGCTGACGGGGCAGAGAATTCTAGAGGGTGGGGGCCGCAAAAGCACGGGCCCCAGGAGATTTCAGAATAACCCTCGGGATCTCCAGCAACCCCTCGTCAGCTGAGTGGAGCTGTCACACAGAGCTGTAGGGAATCAGGAGCTCTTTCAAATAGTCAGGACCAAGACCGTGTAGGGCTTTGTAGGCCAACAAGCCTACTTTAAAGGTGATCTGCCACTGAATTGGCAGCCAGTGCAGATCGCACAGCGCAGGGGTAATATGTGAACTCCTAGGAACCCCTGTCAGTAACCATGCAGCAGCGTTCTGCACTAGCTGCAGGCAGTGGATATCAACCACAGGAAGCCCTAGATAAAGGGAGTTGCAGTAGTCAAGCCGAGAGGTCACAAAGGCATGGACCAATACCGGCAGGTCGCTGGACGGAACAAGGTTTGACGCTGGCAATATTCCGAAGATGGTAAAAGGCTGATTTGACAACTGCTGACACCTGATGACAAAGGGTCAGCCCGTCGTCAAGCATGACTCCAAGGTCGAGCACCTGTTCAGAGGTAAGGGTCTCTTCACCCCCCAGATATATTCCAGAGAGCCGATCAACCCTCAACCTCTCTATCTTGTGACCCGGGTCCACCACCATAACCTCAGTCTTTCCCATGTTCAATTTCAACCAGCTCAAATTCATCCAGTCTTGGATTTCAACTAGACAGTTATGAAATACTGAGAGCGCACTAGCCTGGTCAGGAGCAAAAGACAGGTATAGCTGGGTATCATCAGCATAGAAGTGAAACCACAGCCCATACCATCTTACAATGTCTGCAAGGGGTAGCATATACACTGCAGACAACATGGGAGACAGCACTGAACCCTGACGAACCCCACAGGACAGAGAGAAAGGATCAGAGGAAAAAACCCAGACAGAACTCTTTGTGTTCTACCAGCAAGGAAAGAAGAAAACCATCTGAGCACTGTGTTTGACAGGCCATTGATGGACCTCAGGCGATTGAGAAGCACCGCATGGTCTACAGTGTTAAAGGCTGAGGGGAGATCAAGGAGAACCAAGATGGAGCAGTTTCTCCGATTTCTCGCCATCAGGAGATCATTGAGCACCTGAACCAGAGCAGTCTCAGTACTGTGCCTTTTATGAAAACCCGACTGGAGAGGTTCATAGACATTATGGATGGTCAAATGGTTCTCCAACTGGACTGCCATTACTTTCTCGATAACCTTACCTAAAAAGGGAAGGTTTTGAGATAGGTCTGTAGTTGGCAAAAATGTCTTGGTCCAGTGAGGCTTTCTTCAGGAGAGGTGTCACCACCGCCTCCTTAAGGGTGCTTGGAAACTCACCCGATTCCAAGGAGCACTGGACAATTTGAGCCAAGACTGGGCCAATGATCTCATAACAACCCAAAATAAGGGAAGTTGGGCCTGGATCTAAACTACAGCATGTAGGGTGCATCCCCTGGACAATCCTCATAATGTCTTCGACATCCTGCACATCAAAAGAACTCCAGGAAGTACAAGGAGTAGTGGCCAAACAGTGACCAACCGCATCACCCATAGGGCGTGTCAGACAGATTTCTGACCTGATGTTGGCCACCTTATTCGCAAAGAATTGAGCAAGCTCATCACACTTAGTTTGTGAAAAAGCTCGCCGCAACTGCAGACAGGCTGGGTTGCAAAACCTATCCACAGTTCGGAAGAGCTGAGCCAGTCGATTCTGGGTGACAGCGATTTCCCTGGACAGGAACTCTGCCTTCTTACAGGAAATCGCTGATTGGTAGAGCTGATAACGCTCCTCCAAACTAAGGCGGTCAAACTAACGCCTTTCTTTGTTTTCACCCCAAAATTTTACTTCCCTTAAACACAAACACAAGAAGATACTTATGTCACAACATACCCCTTTCAGCATACAAATGAGAAACCAGATAGAAGATTTTCAAAAACTGGACATGATAATTAGTGGCAGTGCTCCAAGGCACTCAAACCATCTTGTGATAAGATATTAATTATGTTAAAAATATTACTAATGGCCTGGGCTACTAACTAGTATCTGTTGCCTATGTACTGTACCATTGCCTAGTGTGGCACTCCGTGAGAGTAGTCCTCCAGTTTGGACAAGGTCATTTGAGCAGCTTGGAGTGGCCAATGAGGCGGGAGCCATTCATTCCTTGCATGGTTATACCTCACAATAAATCCGGGATTTCATGGCTGATTTTTACCAGATTGTTAGACACCCTTGCTCTTAATAATGGCACAACAAGAAGACTGATCAACTGTTGGACTACTGACTTTCTGTCTCCAGCCCACTGAGCCAGACTATAAGAAAGGCAAGAAGAGAACAGGTTCCAGGGCACTTTCTACTGACTTTTTTTATTACTAAAACTGGAATGCTAACGTCCTCAGCTCTAAATTTTCAAGGCAGACCTTTTACCACAGACATATACACACATTAATTATACAAACACATAGGGTATTGTCTCTCAGAAGTATCTTAGAAAACTCTCCAAACTATATCCATGATATATGTATATATTTTATATAAACTTAAAACTCCTGCCTTTTATATTTATTTGTCATCAAAAGTAAAAACAAAAAGCTCCCCAAGCATCAAATAGATTTGAATTTTGAATCTACTTGACACACGAGTCAATCCCAGGGAGTCACTACCTAAACTAGAATTGGTCTAGAATATTTAGTCTGGAAGACTTTAACTATTGTAAGACCCTCTCTATCTGCTGTCAGCTCACAGTGCTTGGTATGGGTGAACAACAGCCTTTTGTATTGCACCTATTTTATGGCCTATTTAATAAACTTACGTTGTGTATTGAGAAATAATCTCTAGAGTTTCAGTGCTGACACATACGCCACTGAATGGAGCATGCAGTTTTCTGATTACCTTTTTCACTCATAGGCAAATGCATGTTCCACTTGTTAACAGCTTCCCTCCTTGGCCGCCCACTCTCCGGCTCACAGGATCCTCGCCATTGCAAGCAGTTGCAGTGTGGAGCAGAGCTCCCTCAGCTGCCCGCCCTCCTCCACACGGCCGTCTGGTTCTGGACCTGAAACTTCAGGGATTCCCACGGCTTCAAGTGGCACGGAGCAGAGCTCCATTGGCTGCCTGCTCTCCGGCTCACAGGATCCTCACCGCTGCAAGCGGTTGTGGCATGGAGCAGAGCTCCCTCAGCCACCCACCCTCCCCCACATGGCCATCCGGCTCCGGACCTGAAACTTCAAGGATCCCCACTGCTTAAAGCGGCTGCGGCGCAGAGCAGAGCTCCATTGGCCACCCCCGCGCTGGCTCACAGGTACGGCTCCACGAAGGATTTGTAAGCCCAAATTTGGATTGGTCCCTGCCACCTCTTGCCTACTCTGCCATTGGCTTTTGTGTCTGCCCCTGGCTCGTTATTGGCTGCTGGCAGTTTTTGGTCTGAGCACACAGCTTTTTATCGACTTCACCAGCTGCTGTTGCTTAGCTGTGTAGTGTGTAATTTTAAATGAAAACTTTTCAAACTAAATGCTTTAATTAGTATCCTTGCAGCCAGAGTAACTCGTTATTTGCCTATCATTTTGCAGGATGTCTAAATCCACGGCTGTGTTAACTAATGTGCTGTAATGCTTAATGTAATAGTACTGTGCTACTTACCCTCTAGCTTTAAATTGGTCTACCTTGAATAACTGCTGCTGAAACTATTTTTTCCCTTTCGTTATACTGTTTAAATTTTTACCTGATTTGTTTCATTTCATACTTTCTCTCTTGTGCCTAGCTAATGTGCCTCTCGGCAGCCAAGTGAATCCTAACGCTGTCTCTATCTATCCTCGAACTGTACCCCCTCTGCTATTTGCCTCCCTTTCCCCACTCTGCTACAGAATACCCCCAGCCCAGTAATCTCTAACCTTTACCTGTCTCCACATCTATCCGCTATATTCTCTGCTGTCCTTCCTGTCTCTCTCTCAGTTGAACACCTCCTCCCTGTATCTTTTGTGTCCTGTTTTTTAACCAGGCACCAGACTCCCCAACCCCCATCATAACTAAATCACCTCTCAAAATCGCTGTCCCTCTCACCTCCTTTGTCCCACTTGGTGGGGCCTCCAGCTTTCCACATCCACCGATTACCCTCAGCGCCAGCTCCTTGGAGCAGCCCTTATCCTCTGCTAACTCTGTCCCTGTCTTCCTATTTCAGGATCCTCACCGCTGCAAGTGATTGCGGCATGGAGCGGAGCTCCCTCAGCCACCCACCTTCCTCCACACAGCCATCTGGCTCCGGACCTGAAACCCCAAGGATCCCCACCGCTTCAAATGGCTCGGCATGGAGCAGAGGTCTTTTGGCCACCCGCTGCCCAGTTCACAGGTACAGCTCCACGAAGGATTTGTAAGCCCAAATTTGGATTGGTCCCTGCCGCCTCTTGCCTACTCTGCCATTGGCTTTTGTGTCTGCCCCTGGCTCGTTATTGGTTGCTGGCAGTTTTTGGTCTGAGCGTGCGGCTTTTTTAGTGACTTCACCAGCTACTGTTGCTTACCTGTGTAGTGTTTCATTTTGTCCCACACCGCCCACCCTGACCCCGGCCTCTAATAAATACTCCTTGGCTCCTCCCTCTAAATTCATCCTAAACCAATATTGGCTGCAATTCCTTTCCTCTATCTGCTTCTGTTTTACACTTTTTTTTCAGTGAGTTAGTCCTCCCTTCTCTCTCTTTTTTGAGGCTTCCTGGCCATCTGTCTCATTGTTACTGCCTGGCTATATGAACACTTTCATTTCTGCCTATTTCGTGGCTAATCTCTCTACTCAATCCCTTCCCCTAGTGCTTTACTATTCCCTACTCCCCCCCCCCGTTCCCCTGAGTTTCTTTTCTCTCTCCAAGCCCACTTCCTTATCTCTGACCTACTCTCCCTAAGCCTTATTCTCTCACTACTTGTTTCACCCCTATTGGTCAAATCTCTATGGTCTCCTCATATGGTCTTATCCCACATTGCCTAGACCTCTTTATTGCGGTACAACTACAAGGTTGCAATCAATCCTATGCCTTTTCTGCTCCTCCATAACTCAGGTTCCCACGTGGTACAAATACTACCTATGTTATGGGTCACCAAATGCACATAATCCCCACTACTATAGTTCTTTCACTGCTCTACATAGCATCCTCCGCTAACTATGATGATAACAGGGCTCACCCTGCCATCATCCAGTCTCTAGACAACTTCCATTTCTCCAACCTCCTTCTCTGTCATGACTCACCCTGGGATTTGTCCCCACTCCTATTAAAAAAGGGAGTTATCTACCAATCTATACATAACCCTAAAAAATGCCTTCTTCACCGCTTAATTCTTTCCTCTCTTATCCAACGGAAGCTATGGTGCTTCCTACTACTGGCTATTTTGCTGTCCGGGGACATTGAGACAACCCCGGCCCTGTAGGACATCTCTCCCACTCTAATGTACCCCAAAGGTCCCCAAAAAATCTCCTTATAACCCATCATAACATCAGAAGCCTTGATCACAACTTTGCGGAACTCGAAGCTTGGATCTCCCTTTACAAGCCGGACATACTGTGTCTGTCCGAAACATGGCTAAAATCCTCTATATCTGACTCTCGCTGTTCACTGCCATCCCACAGCCTCCTTCGGGAGGACAGACCATCCCCTAAGGGGGGGGTGTGTAGCTATCTATTACAAAAGTCATCTTCATCTCACTGCCATAAACACTGATCCTACGATGCACTGTGAGTCGCTAAATGCACTCCTCACACTTGGGAATAAAAAACTACATATCATATGTGTCTATTACCCACCTAACAGTGGCCACACTAGCCTGGATGAGCTTCTGAACCATACATCCCTACTCTCCGGCAAAAATGAAAGGATCATCCTAGGAGACATCAACTTAAATTGGCTAGGGAATTACTAGTCTACCTTGCTTACCAAGATCCAGAGCCATAACCTCCATCAGCTCATTAGTGAATCAACTCGGTGTACTCCTCGCTCAAACTCCGGCACTCTCATTGACTGGTTGTTAGCTAACCGCCCAGAGCACATCCAGTTTGTTAGTACTCTTGTCGATGCCATCTCTGACCACTCCCCTATTTTTTGCATCTGGGGATTGGCTCCACCCTCTCAAGTAAAAGCTCGCCTCATCACCTTTTTCGACTATGCCAACCTAAATCAGCAAAATTTTCTTCAGGATGTGGCTAACATCGATTGGTAGGATCTCTATAATGCTCAAGACGTCCAATCTGCACTGGCCATTTTCATCTCTAACTTCTCTACTCTGCAGGATCATCACTCCCCTCTTAAAACCCGCCGTGTCAAGGGTAAACAGACCAGATGGCTTAAAAAGGACTTACTTACCAAAATAAAAGAGAGAGACAAAAGCTGGAGCCGCCTCTAGTCCTCTGGACTCCCAGAGGACTATAACACCTATAGCATGCTAAGGAATGCCTGCAAAAAGGATATAAGAGCTACAAAAAGCTCTTACTGCAAAAATCTTCTAACCAATACTTCAGAGGACCCAAAAAAGTTCTGGTCCCACATCAAATCCTTCCTAGGATCTGCTCAATCATCTATCCCTAGTGATATGATTCTTAATGGTACTCACTGTAACAATCCTCAGACTATTGCAAATTTCTTTAATAATCAGTTCTCTGACCTAACTAAATTCATATCCTCCATCCCTATCTCTGTACAAGTGCTTCTAGCTCCCTCTATCAAAGCATCTGCTGCCCTCCCTTTTACTTTAGAGCCATTACCCCGATTGAGGTTACAAAACTTCTTAAGCTGATCTCTGATAGTACTGCCACAGGACCTGATTGTATTGAGCCCAGACTACTAAAACTAGCTGCCCCTCTCATTGCTGCACCTCTGGCTAAAATCTTTACCCTCTCCTTGTGTCAAAGTAGAATCCCTGACATATGAAAGATACAGCGAGTCTCCCCTGTCCTTAAAAAGGGGGATCCTAGTGACCCCCAGAACTACAGACCAATAGCCATCCTATCAGTGCTAAGCAAAATCCTAGAAAAGCTAGTCGCCACTCAAACTATTAAATTTCTTATCAAGCACGACCTCCTAACAACTGCCCAGCATGGTTTTTGGAAAGGTCATAGCACCTCTACTGCCCTGCTTAAATTTACCTCAGACACTCTCACGGCTAAGGATAGGGGTCTCCTAACAGGGGCTATCTTCATTGATATGTCGAAGGCTTTTGACTTGGTGAACCAACCCCTTCTCCTCATTACCCTGCAATCTATGGGCTTCGTGCCAAATGTAGTTAGCTGGTTCAACAGCAACCTATCAAACAACTAAATGGGAGCACACGTCCTCCCCCACCCTCCCAGATCAACATTGATGGCTCTATCTCCACTGACCCAGCCCTCATTGCCAACTTCCTCAATACATCCTTCACAGACCTTAGCCCAGTCCTCCCTAGTGACTTTTTTGACCCCCCCTTCCTACCTGACCCCGATCTCACTCACCCTTGGTTCCATTTACACTGAGTTACAGCCCAAGAAGTCAGACCTTACCTAATGTGCAAGAACAAGGGGGCACAATTTGAAGATAGAGGGGGGGGGCGGCTCAGAGGTAATTTAAGGAAGTATTTTTTCACAGAGAGGGTTGTGGATGCATGGAACGGCCTTCCGGAGGAGGTCGTGGAGTCAAAAACAGTGGTAGAATTCAAGCATGCATGGGACAGTCATAAGGCAATTCTAGGGGCTGGGGGTAGGAAGAAGTAGGCTGCTGGTTAACTAGGATCTGCAGCTTATCCAGTAGGCAGGGAAATGGGCAGAATGGGTGGGCCAAGCGGTCCTTATCTGCCTTCAAATTCTATGTTTCTATGTTTCTAATCAAGGCCTTAAAGAGTAATACTACTGGCAGTGACTCCCTGGACCCCTGTCTCCTCCACCAGGTACTGGATCTGGTTATCGCCCCATCACTATTCTCTTCAATAAATCTCTCTGCCTGGGGCAATTTCCCTCAGCCTGGAAAACTGCGACAGTCACACCCATACACAAGGGTGGTGATAGGTCCCTAGCTGGTAATTATCGTCCAATCTCTATTCCCTCACCTCTCTCAAAAGCCTTAGAAAAAGTGGTGTCCACCCAAATCACAGATTATCTAACCAAATACAGCATCCTCTGCACTGAACAACATAGCTTCCATGCAGGCCACAGTACCAGCACTGCCCTCCTTGAGTTTTCAAATTTTCTACACTCTTCTCTGGACTCTGGCTCTCTAGCGGGGCAGTGTTCGTTGACTTATCAAAAGCCTTCGATACTGTTTCCCACCCCCTCCTGCTGGATGCCCTCAGCCACACAGGCTTTGCCGCTGGACCTGTCTCTTGGTGCTCCAGCTACCTGTCTGCCCGCTCTCAGTGTGTTAGAATTAATGGGACAGTCTCCAACACCTGCCCTATCCACTCTGGTGTTCCCCAGGGCTCCATTCTTGGACCCTTGCTCTTTTCCCTATATCTCAATACCCTGCCAGGTGCATGTACTGGTAAACTCTTGCTATAAGCAGACGATGCCGTTATCTTTGCCTCTGACCGTAACCCTATCACCCTCCAGGACTCCTTGTAACTATCTTATAATGATTCTGAAGCCTGGTTCAAAGAGCATAGACTTGTAATAAATCTTAAAAAAAATAAAAACCATGCTCTTCGCCCACCCCCAAAACAAAGCTAGCAACTTTCCCGCTGAGTCCTCTCCAGCACCAAGTTTCCACTGATCAAGTCTATTCATTATAAGTACCTTGGGATATCTTTTGACCCTGCCTCACATTCCATGCCCACATCGCTGCCCTAGCCTCAGCCTCCAATATTTGGCTGGGTATCTTATACCGTCACAAAAATTGTCTCCCCCCGACACCCTCCGACTAGCGGTCACGTCTTCTATACTGTCCCTAGTAGATTATGGTTTGCCAGTTTATGGTGCTGCTGACCAGACCTCCCTAAACAAAATCCACCTCACATTAAATAAGGCATGTAGGCTAATCACAGGGGCCCCCAGATTAACACATACCTGCCATTTATATGCTAAGGCTATGCTGCTCGACCTAGATGAACGTCTTAGATATCAAACCTGCCTCATGACAAAAAAACTCTCCTTGGACAATCCCCACCTGGGTTGACAGCCTCTATCCACCGAGCAAACTCACTAGTGCTGACTCGAACCGCCTGCAAAACCACACTGTTAGTACCGAGGGCAAGGACCACACAAGGACAAAGGGCCTTTTGCTACAGAGCCCCATCCTGGTATAACACCTTCCCCCCCACTATTGCTGGTGCCTCCACGATCTCTTGTTTCAAAACTTCCCTTTGTAATCACCGACTTAATATGCACAGCTGTGGCTGCCACAAATTTTACTCTTGCTCAATTGCTCTGACAAAGCTCCCTGAGTGGTTGCACCCAACCTATTACCATCCACTACCTATTGTCCTATTTCTTTTTTCATCTCCTCCAGTCTCTACTATGCTCAGTCTGTATAATCCTACCACTGTTTGTTTCGATGTACAAATCATTCTATACCTACCTGTGCCCTACCAATCCTGTAACCATAAAATTGTATCCAATATATGTCTTCATGTTCTCCAATTTTTGTACTCTGTTATGATGTAATAAGTTTGTTTGTACCGTATTTTGTCCTCTTTGTGCTGAGGTACCTTTGTAAATGAGCCTCTGGCTCAAAGGTTGTAAACTGATGCATAATAAATAAATAACAGAGTCCAAGTTGTTAGGTTCAAATCATCCTATTCAGAGAAGGCTACAGTCAATGTTGGACTACCCCAATGCTCTATCCTGGGACCACTTCTATTTTCTGTTTTCATTAATGGCCTTTCCTTCAAACTCTCTGCCTTACTCTATGCGAATGGCATTGTCCTCTATACCAGTGTGAAAAATGTATCCAACATCAATCTATTGCTTTCTGCTGATTTCCAGCACATCCAAACCTGGCTCTCGGATCACCGCCTTGTACTTAACGAGACCAAAACTCAGTCCATGCTATTTGGAACCCCCTTGAAACTCAAATCACTCCCAAACAGTATTAGGGTCTCTTGCTTGGATGGCTCATTTATTGGCTCAATTACCTCATTTAAGTACCTGGGTGTCACTTTGGATCAATCCTTAAGCTTTGAACATCACATTTCGAATACATGTAAGTCTGTAAACTCCAAGCTAGGTGTTGCCTATCGCACTAGCTATGCTTTAACCCCCTCAGCGAGACTAGCCATTGCCCGGGGCATACTTCTACCTACACTAACTTATGGAGTATCCTCGTATGCCACCATACCTAAAACAAATCTCCATAGGTGGGACATTGCCTATAATAACATATGTCGGTATGCCACCCTGTTCCACAGGTGGAAACACCACTGTTCCCTTTACTCCAATCTCAACTGGCTATCTCCAAATTCCACCAGGCTCTAATCCTTTGGCTCTACCATAGACAGAATTATGAGGTCTCAAATCCCTAAATCACTGGCGGGATTGCTCACTCCGCAGACCTCAAGCTATGGGCTGCGCTCAGCCGACAAATCCTTTTTGAGATTACGTTACAAGCCGACATTGTAGTCGGTGATGTGGTGCCTATGTTGTTTTGCTTGGCGATATTGTGTCCACGATGTTATCACCCAGTACCCTTCCTGTGGATGCCCTACTAATTGTGTCAGACACCCCACTCCTACTCTGCACCACTCTCACAATGCGACACCATGTTTCGGGATGCTTGCAGGTGAGGGGCTTACATTTCTTGTCTCCTCTATGTCTGCTTCAGCCTCTCTACCAATCAGACACCTATTTCACAAGTAGTGATTATCTGCTCAACCCACAAGAGACTTCATGTGTTCTACCAGCAATAGTAGATTTGCCTTCTTGACTACTACGAACTGCAGAAAATAAAAAAAGTCAAATATCATGTTTCCACTATCACACTTTGCTAGAGAATGCATTTTTGTGTCTTATTTCTAATGTTTCTTTCCAAGGTTTATAACACATCTTGGTAGTCTATCCAAAAAGTCAATATTAAGAGCATTTGACTATCCCTAGTTAACATGACAGTGACTTTGCTTTTGACATTAAAGTGCTCACCATGGCAGCAGACTGTGATGTCACAGACATCATCAGCAGAGGAGAGCCAGATACATATTCTTAAACACCCTTGGTGTGGGACACAGAAGTAGTAGTAAGTTTAATCACAAAATATGAAAAGGAAATATTCCCCATTGAGCCAAAAATTGTATTTTCCATGGGCTCCTAAGTTTATATATATTGAAGTAAAAATGCAACTATATGCAAGCAATAAGACATGCCAGGGTGTATAATTATGGGGGGGAATAATTGAACGGCTCAAGGGTGTTGTTAGGCACAAGGCGATTGTGCCGAGGACCTTAAAACACACAAGAGCAAAGTGAAGTTATTTGAGAAATATTTGATGCTGAAAAACTGACCAGAACATGTTTTTGTGCTTCAAAATAAAAAAACTTTTCCATTTAACAATGGGGACCGAAAGTAATCCCTGATGAGAACATTTTTTAAACGAGAATCAAAAATCGTTTTCCACATCATTTTTAGTTCATTCATCATTTCCATATACGTTCAGTTGTCAGTAATTTCAAGTGTGTAGGAGGAAGGAGTTTCATTTCCTCGTCATGCCAGGGTATGATGCTTCCAGCGCAGTTTGCAGTCAGGGCTACTCTTCTTTAATGAAATGCCAATATTTATTTATTTATTTATTGAAAAAAAAAAAGATTTACAGGTAAAAACATACTGGGCTGAAATAGCTTGTTTCCATATGCATCCAGTTGGGAGGGGGGGGTGAGGAGAGTATAGCAATCAGTTACAACAACTGGTTACAAAAATCAGAAATGCAAGGTAAACAGTTAAGCAGCCACAAAATGAACAAGATGAGATAGGCTGTGTCTGAAGAGCGACAAGTAATACAAGCGCAGATTGGAATATAAGTGGAGTATGCGTCAGGCACTGCTAGGCATGGCATTAAAGTGCAGATGGCAACAATTTGAAGGGTGAATGAAGTGATGGTGGCCCTATGTTCAGCAGAGACAGATGGAGGAACCTAGGGGGCAGGGGGAAATGAAGTTAGAGCTGCAACAGGGTAGTGGGGGGAGGGAATTGCAGGGTGACAAAATATTGTAAAGGACCAGAGATAACTGCAGGAGTGAGCAATGAATTCAGGGAGGAGAGCCTTGAGTGAATGGGAGGAAGGAGCAATGAGGTTGGCATAGAGAAAACTAACACAGAGTATGTCTTGAAATTCCATATTAACACAAGGTACAGTAGATAGCGATACAACTATACTGTACATTATAGCAATTTTACTAGGCAATCTCTTGAGTCAGACAGATCAGAAGGGGCCTTGTTGCATGTTCACAGAACCAAGAACACATATAGCTACAGGAAATGCATTGGGAGACCTGTGGCAGGCCTGAGATTAATAGGAACAGTATTCCAAACTTTAGGACCCGCACGGGAAAAGGAGGATAAACCAACAGCAATATGTACATGTAGGATGACTGTATGAATCATATTTTATTACACACCTCAAGTGTGCAACAAAATATCAAAATATACCCCAATGTATCACTCTGTATTTTGATTATGGCATCATAGTGTTTATAATGAAACCTGACTGTGATGACACAAGACACACAAACAGTAATTGTGAGTTTTACATCATAAGAAATACTCAGGTAAAACAATAATAAAGGAATAATGCATGACAGGGTGTGTGTCGTGCTGGGATAACGTCACGCCTGGGGTGATTAGGCACATGGCTACAGGCCGAGTGTGACTAATCACCTCAGAAGTGACGTTATCCCAGCATGAGACACACCTTGGAGTACATTATTCCTATTATACAATGGCTCTCCTACAACAAAATACAAAAAAAGAATGATTAAAATATGTTTAAAAGTATTTTGAGTCATTTCTTCACTAAGTAGGTATACATGGAGGACAAATAGTCCAGCTGACTGCAATTGTTTGCCCTGTAGATGGTTTTGCTGGGTTATCCCCCCCCCCGACAGCGGGCTGCTTGTATGTCCCCTCCCCATTCCACACACACGCCTGTTTCCTTCCATACAAGTTTAATTGAACTGGTCCTGGTGCCGGGTGAAGATATTTGATTTTGAATGATGTGAATGCTGAGGAATGAGGGGCGAGCAGCAGTGAAACCATCCTGCTGTTCCTGTCTCCCCCCTGCTGCCCGCTTTTTTAGATTGTTTTTAGGGAGGGGGAGGGTTCTTCTTCAAGTTCTGCTGGTAGAGATTTGATGTGTTTGTACCATAAGACAATAGGGATGGGGAAAAGAAAGCACTTTCAAATTGGGGACAAGAGCGTGTTCTGAGCAGCGAGGAGCAAGCGTGTGCTGGGGAAAGTGAAGCTGTTCACCCGGTCGCTCACTACCGCGTTTCCCATTATGTTGAATTGGTGGTTCTCCCGGCAACATTGTCCTCTGTTTCTGCTACAAGAAAAGAAAATGGGATATAAAAACAGTGCGTGGTAAGTGGGCAGTCCACGATGTGCTTTGGAAGGGATGTGCTGGCTGCATTGGGGCAGGCAGGGAGAGCTGTGGAGCGGGGATTGCTGTGAAGCTGATCATAAAGGCAGCTTTCACTCAGCTGGTTTTTTTTTTAGTTATGAAACAAAACATTGTTTAGAGGAATGTGAGAGGGTACATGGTTACAGTGTTGGGCATTGCAAACGCTACTTTTACGGGGAGCGTTGAAGGATGGCAGTGACAGCTGTGGACTTATTTGTTTATTTTTTTTACATTTTATGCAGTCATAAGTGTGCTGGGACTTGATCCATGATGTTATGCTGGGATAACATCACGGGTCCAGTCCCAGAGGGACCAATCAGAGCCCAGGAAATTTTCTTGCCATTGCATAATTGGAGATTATAAACACATACTATAAAATACATTATATACAATTGTCATGAAACCATAGTTTTGAACCTTTCATTTTAGTAGATACATGCTCCTTGTGCTTCATTGCAATGTACAGCGACGCCCACTTAAATGCATACTGTACCTCTGAAATGCATAGCCTGCTTTGGTGCATGGATTTTTAAAATCCCAATTTCAATTGTATCTCCTCAGTGTTAATTTGCTCTGTTAAATGTATTGAAGAACCCTTATATGTTTCAGTCAAAATCAGAGAAAAAAGGAAGGCTTTCATTAAATAAAAAAACTGGGTGCAAGAAGGTTCTGGAATTATATAGGGAGAAGCTAAACTTGCAGGAAAGGCTATCAGATCTGCAAAGGCTCAGACAGACGAACAAATTGCTCTGAGTATCAAGGAAGGTGACAAGACCTTCTTCATATACATCAATGAAAGGTGAAAGTCAAGAGGGGCGATTGTTAGATTAGTAAGGGAGGAGAGGGGCATGCAGAAGGAGTCAAGGACAAAGCCGAAGTCCTCAATAATTACTTCAGCTTAGTCTTCACACAGGAGAAGAATGGAGATGGCCCCCAACTAAACAGGAGATGTCATCAAATGGATGATGTGGACACAAGACCATTCACAGAAGAAGGGGTACTAAAAGAATTAAGCAGACTCGATGTGGCCAAAGCTATGGGCTCCAACGACATTCACCCTAGGATAATTAAGGAGTTGAGGAAGGAACTGGGTGCACCCCTGCCCTGGCACAACTATTTAGCTTATCCCTAGAGAGTGGAATCACAGAATCATATAATCATAGAAACCTGCCAGCAGAAAAGGACCATACAGCCCATCGAGTCTGCCCGAAAGATGATAGCCCACCTCCCCCTCTCTTTTAGCCTCCTCCCCCCTGCCCTCTCTCTCCACCCCTGCCTAGCCCCATGTGTGTATCCCATGCCGTCTTAAATTTCTCCACTGTATCTACCCCTGCAATCCATTTCAGCAACTTATTTCAAGGCTCTACCACCCGTTGTGAGAAGTAACTCCCCCTTACATCTCCCCAATACCTGCTCCCCTCCAGCTTGAGTGTATGGCCCCTGGTGGTTTTGTTTTCACTCAGTCTGAAGATGCTAGCTCTTTTGGACTTCATGTATTTAAAAGTTTCCACCATGTCCCCCCTATCCTTTCTCATCTCCAGTGTATATAGACCAAGCTCGGCCAGCCTCTCCCCATATGTTCTCTCATTCAGCCCCTGGATCATTTTAGTCACCCTTCTCTGTATCTTCTCTAGCCTATCCATGTCTCCTTGTAGGTGGGGCCTCCAGAATTATACTGCATACTCCAGCTATCGTCTCACCAGTGTCTTATACAGTGGCATGATTACCTCCCTCCTCCTACTTGTGAAACCCCTCCCTATGCACACCAACATTTTTATTGCCTTACCCGCTGCCCTTTAACACTGGTTCCTAACCTTTAATGTGTCAGTGATCCAAATACCCAGGTCCTTCTCTTGCTCCGTGACCTGCAGTGACTCTCCTCCTAGGCAGTAATTCGCTCTTGGATTATTTTGCCCTATGTACATTATTTTGCCCTTCCTCGTATTGAATTTCAATTGCCACTTTTCCACCCACTCCTCCAACCTGGTTAGATCCTGCCTCATTTTCTCCACACACACTCCTCCCCCCGGCATGTCTATCCTGTTATAGATCTTCGTGCCTTCCACGAACAGGCACGCTTCTCCATTTAGACCCTCCGCTAAGTCCCCCACATACACATTGAACAATACTGGACCCAGCACTGATCCCTATGGTACCCCACTCTTCACCTCTAGCTCCCTGGAGTGCCTTTCATTTACTACTACCCTCTGTGTCCTTCCTCCCAGCCAATCCTCCACCCACTTGGTAAGCTTTGCCCCCACTCCCAAGCTGGCTAACTTGCTTACCAACCCTCTGTGGGGGACGGAATCGAACATCTTCCTGAAATCCAGGTAGACCATATCCTCTGCCCCTCCTTGATCATGCACCTCCATAATACCCTTGAAGAATTCTACTAGGTTGGTCTGACAAGACCTACCCTCTGTGAACCCATGCTGGTTTTCGTTCCTCAGACCCTCCTACCAGCCTCTCCTTAAGGAGGGTTTCCATCAGCTTGCCTACCATGGAGGTAAGGCTGACTGGGCGGTAGTTTCCAGGGTCCTCTTTCCTCACCCCCTTGTAAAGCAGCACCACCTCCACCCTCTCTAGTCCCCTGGGACCCTCCCTGTTTCAAGGGGTAGATTAAGCAGCTTGGCAAGAGGTCCTACCAGCTCCTCCTTCATCTGCCTGAGAACTCTTGGGTATACCTGATCTGGCCCCATAGCCTTATCTGTTTTAATTTTTTTTTAGCTCCTCCATCACTCTCTCCTCCGTAAAGGGACTCATGTCTGCCTCCTTGCCCTTGGTACCCCTTCTCTCAACTACTGGCCCACCACCACTGTTTTCTTCTGTGAATACTGATGCAAAGTATTCATTGAGTAAGGTCGCCTTTTCCTCATCCCATTCAACCAAATTACCCCTCCTCCCCGCTAAGTCTTGGGATCCCTTGCCTACTTTTTCTCTTGTCGCTGACATACCTAAATAATTTTCTGTCTCCCCTTTTCACCTCCCTAGCTATTTTCTCCTCTGTGCTTACTTTTGCCTTCCTGATTGTTTTACCCGCTTTCCTAAGTCTTTCTTTATAGGAAGTTCTGACCCCTCTCACCCACATTCTCAATCACTCCCTCTGCCAAGGGAAATTCCCCACCCACTGGAAATCAGCCTACTTCACACCTATCCATAAAAGTGGTGACTGAACATCCACAAATAACTACCGCCCCATCTCTATCCTAACCCCCCATCGAAGGCACTAGAACGCATAGTCGCCGACCAACTCACTGAACACCTAAATAAATATAACCTTCTATCTAGGCAGCAACATGGTTTTCATAAGGGCCACAGCACCACTACTGCCCTCCTTGAATTTACCTCACATGTCCACTCAGCCCTGGACCATGGCCACCTCACGGGTGCCATCTTCGTGGACCTATCTAAAGCATTCGACACAGTAAACCATGCCCTCTTACTAAACACCCTGGCCTACATGGGTTTCTCTGATGACACCCTAAAATGGTTCTCCAGTTATCTCTCTGATAGAACGCAGATAGTCAAGGTAGGCCCTGTCCTATCACCTCGCCTCCCAATCTGATCGATTGTCCCACAGGTCCATACTTGGCCCCTACTTTTCAGCATATACCTCAACTCCCTCCCACCTGCATGCCCCGGAAATCTGCTCCTTTATGTGGATGATGCAGTCCTGTTCGCCTCTGACCCGGCCCCCTTTAAACTCCACCAAACCCTCCAGCATTCCTTCCATGAAATCAAAGACTGGCTCACCACCCAGCATCTTATTATCAACTATAATAAGACTAAAGTCATGATATTCACCCACCCTCAGAACCCACTCAAAAACCTGTACCCCAAATTTCTCACTACAAATCAGACCCCCCTAGAACAAGTATGCAACTTTAAATACTTAGGGATCACACTAGACCCCGCCCTCAGCTTTAATCAACATATCCTACACCTAACAACCACCCTTAGCTCCAGACTTGGAGTACTCTACCAGTACAAACACTGCCTCTCCCCTGAAGCACTAAGATGTACCAGGTGCGTCTGCCAGTCAGTGCTGAAGATGATAACATCGTCTAAGTCGGCGGCACTGTACTGGCCAGAAAATTCCAACAAAATAACAAAAATCTCAGATATAAAGTTCAGTGAAAAAAACAATAAACCATAAAATAGGAAAAAAGCTACTAAGCAGAGCGAAGCACTGTGACTACCTTAGTCGGGTTCACACACATGGTCCTCAGGGATGCAGACTCTGGACATCTTACATGGCCCATGTTCATGGACCTGGTCAAGGCATTTGATTTAATTATGGTCTCCTTTGCAGTAAACATACTTTGTTTGTTTTGTCTTCCAATGTATCTTCTTAGACTCAAAAGTGTTTGACAGCTAGAGCTCAGTTTGTTGGTATTGTTACTGCGCTTTCCCAATATTAAGCCATAGGTGTTTTTTTTTGCATGGGTCCATACCTAGGATCTTGTTGTTCTCCCTTTTAATAAATGTCATCCCTAACATTTTCAAAATTGTGATACTCTATTTTATGCTCCTCCCTCATTGGAAAATATTGATTCATCTCTCTCCCCCCAACCTATCCTGTCTACTCTCCGTTCTCCTGCCTCCTCCTGTCCCCTTCCTTCCCGAGACCCCTGTTCCTTCTCATTTCCCCACCCTCACTCTAGTGCCAGTCTAGCAGCCTTCTCTTACCATCTACCCTCCTTAAGGAACCGACTCCCTCCTCTTCTTAGACATGCACCATCCCTACTATCCCCAAATCCTTTACTAAAGCCTGCCTCCCCCCAACTTGCTCCTGTCTCTCCCCCAACCCCAACTATCCCCTCCACTTTCTCCCTCCTGCCTACTGCACTACCCCTCCTCTCACCTTTTTCTCTCCCCCCCTGCTGCCCTACCCCTCCTCTCTCCCAACTACTGTCCCACCCTTTTACCAACTTGCTCTCTTACACTCCCCCTCTCCCCATGTCTCTCACCCAAGGGCCTCGTCTCACTACCTTAACCCTCCTGATCTCTTCCCTGCCCTGCCCACCTTTTGGAAATCTTCATTTGACACTATTTTTAGTAATGCTTCCTCTATATCCCTGGATATTTATTTCTATATCTTTTTATGCCTACACTACATTTGCACTTTAAAACTGCTGCTGTAGATTCATTCATTCATTGTAACTGCCACTGTTTTATTCCAATTTTACCCTTCTCCTGGGTTGCACTTGGATATGTGCTTTAGTTCAATGTGCCTTTCCTAGTTACCGAACTTTTAAACAAATAAATAAAAATGTATTCTAGTACAAGAGCAACCTCCAGTATCTTAAATGCCATAGGCAAAAACTTCCTGCCATCTCTTGATTCGAAAACAAAGTCCATGTTACTTGAGTCAAACATATTATTAAAGCAACAGTGCAACGAGAAATGTTTTTCCAGAAAAATAAGTTTCAGCTACAGTTAATAAACATACTGTATCAGCATCCCTGTCAAATCTACTTTTCTAGGTACCTCCAATGCTGTGCACCATGGGTTCAATTCTCTAAGATTCCAGTATGATGCAAAGAGCTTGCCAGATAGAATGACGCAAGCAGTGGCTTGTGTCAGGAACTGCGCGCCACGAGAAATTCTCCAATGCAACCTGCACAGCTGCAGGCTGCGTGCACCAAGGGAGTCTTGCACAGTCCTTGCAGCACAAAAAGAGGTGCAGCATGGTGCATGGAGCCTTGCACCAGAGCAACGCTCTCACATCCCCTTTTATGGAATTCTGTAATGTGGATGGTGCCGCCAAAATCAAACACCTACAAGACCACCCAGGGCTGGTCTAATGGTCATTGCACCATCCCTGGAGCTGTCCCTGGGCAAGTAATAACTGTATTTGTGTACTGTCACAATGGAAGGTATGGTACCAGGAGAGCCCGGCTGTGAAGCAGCATCTCATGTACCATTGGGTCTGTGTCTATCCGGCTCAGAACCATGCTCATGAAGACACCAGACAGTATGAACAAAGGATTTGGACAGTGTAGAAATGTACCGTACTAAGGTAGGATATATATATATATATATGTATGTATAAATATATACATATATATAAGAGAGAGAGATATTGGTTGAGAGAGAGAGAGAGAGAGAGAGAGAGATACAGTAGATAGATAGATAGATAGATAGATAGATAGATAGATAGATAGATAGATAGATAGATAGATACATAGATACATAGATATACAGACAGATAACCTTATAGTAGTATAGTACACCTCAGCAATGTTTGAGTCATCTGTCCATACTGCCAGGTGTCTTTATGAGGTATGGTTATGATATATGTGTGCTGTACATCTGTCCAGCTTGTTTGCAGTAGCCTACTATTGACAGCCTCCCAGGAGTGCTGCCCGACTGCACCCGAAGCTTGCAGCAAACCGCCCAGATCCTCCATCTGTTTGGTGCATGGCCACAATTGCTGCAAGGTGCAGAACTTTGCTGCCAGGACCCTACCTGATACAGAATCGTGCGGAGGGTCCCTGGCACACTGAGCTTTGATGCAAGCTGCCTTTTGCCGCAGCTTGTGTCAGTCTAAGGGCCTTTGAGAATCGAGACCCATAAGTTTTTATTTTTTTTATTTTCTCAATTCAAAATCTTACCAGGTTTCTAGTGATATTTTTAAGCCAAATGTGGTTGGCAACTTTTTTTCTGGAGAAAAAAATACATTTATTTAGTTAGTTTTATAGACCAGCTATACACACTAGACAAATAAATGCCTATTTTTAGGTAAGACCTGGGAGGTTACAGAGGCAAACAAGTTACTACAGTATATAAGATGAAAACAGGAACTTAGAAAACAGTAACAGTAAAATGAAAAGTATCATACAGTATATCAAGTAGAGGCATAAAGCACAATGTATATTAACCATAGTCCTGAATTAAACCATTTATAAAATATTCAAATTTGGCAGAACTAGGCAACTTTTCCACCAAATAAAACTGGAAAATCTCTGGAATCTTTTATAGTTAAGAAAAGGTAGGATAAAATGTTGTACCCAATTTTGCTGCACTGCTGTTTTAACCTGGAACTCACATTTGTTAATTTACAATGCCTCTGGTATGCGAATTGAGCAGATTTACAAATTCATATATTCTGGTGATCACACCTTATTTTAAGTGTCAGTTTCAATGTAACTGTGGGGGTAGGTAATCATTAATTACACGCAGTGTGGTAATTACACTGTGGTTGCACATTGGCTGCATGTAACTGTTTGAAAGTGCAATGCGTTACAGTGTAGTTACAATGTAACTACAGTGTAGTTGAGAAAACTTAAAGTGTTACCATTTGGGTGTTTGACTCAACCCTATAGTATCTGTTAAGGACCACGCTGATGTTATGTGCAAAAATATAAATTTAAAACTTGGTGCAATCTACAAATTGAAGATTTATTTTTCTCTTGACATTCAAAAGGAAACTGCAGTTGCTTCTTTACTCCCACTTTTTGACTACGCTTCACGTTTATTTTTGAGTCATGCTTCTAGAGAACACCATAAGCTGTCTGTTACTCATAAGAATAATTTTCATTTTGTTTTGATTGCCCCCTTCCAGTACTCATCACTGTTCCTTATATCTTCGTCTAGGCTGTTTATCTCTAAATTTCAGAATCAAATATTTGTATTTTTTCTGCTCTTGGTTACCTTGTTTCTGTTGTACTTTTCAATGATAACCTTTATTTCAGGCCTGCCGGTGCAGCAGTAGTGCTACCACCTGTGATGCTGATCACTCATGTTTGGATGCGAGCAGGGTGCGTTGGAGGGTTGGCCAGGAGGAGGTTGCATGAGCATCCCAGAGACAGTTCTCCACCTCTGAGGGAGAGAGATGTGGTTTCCCAGCATACTAGTGACACCTAGTGGAGGCTGGGTGTCCAGCAGCAGGGACCATCTGGCACTGTGGAGTCATCATCTGATGTCTGTGGAACAAGTGCGAGAGTGCGCCCGTTCCACACTGATGTCATTGCATGTCCATACTCCTGGAGGAGCCAAGAGGAAAACCCTGTGCATTCTGCACACTGTGAAGTCCTCCAAGCCAGCGCCGAATGACACTGCAGCCAGCCCTGGGACCAAACTTGGCAGATTTCAGTCTCCCCTTTGTGGGACCCACCACAAGGGGTAAGCTGCAGGCCTGGGCTCTGGTGTGGCTGCTGAGGGATTCTGGTGTTGGGTGCAGAAACACTGAGCAAGGGATTTCCCACCAGAAGCACAGAGAATAAACAGAACTGACAAAAAAAAACCTTCATTCAGGCAATACAGTAGTAATTGTTTAGAATTAACTCTCTGCAAAAAAAAAATAGATTCCAGAACTTTATCAGTAGCTGTGCCAGGCTCTGGCACAATCTTCTATGTTTACTATACAAGGCCCAGACATACATCTTTTAAATTATATCCAGGACCCTGATTGTGTCAGGCCTTTAATGTAACCAGGATCCTGATTGTGCAGGGCCTTAAATGTAACCAGGACCCACGTCATACAGGGTCTTCAATGTAGCCAGGAACCAAACTGTGCAGGACATTAAATGTAGCCAGGAACCACATCATGAAGGACCTTTAATGTAGCCAGGAACCACATTGTACATGGCCTTTAATGTAACCAGGACCCTGATTGTGCAGCATCTTTAATGTAACCAGGACTAGATGGTACAGGGCCTTTAATGTAGCCAGGAACCACATCGTGCAGGGTCTGTAAAGTAACCAGGGTCCTGATCGTGCAGAGCCTTTAGTGTAACCAGAACCCAGAATGTGCAAGGTCCTTAATGTAGCCAGGACCCGGATTGTGCAGGGCCTTTAATGTAGTGGTACCCACATCTATCAGGGCCTTTAATGTAGTCAGGACCCAGGTTGTGCAGTGCCTTTAATGAAGCCAGGATACATGTCATGCAGGGCCCTTAATGTAGCCAGGACCAGCCAGTGAAGGACCTTTAATGTCCCCAGGACACAGGTAGTGCAGGGCCTTCAGTGTAGCCAAGACCCACATCATGCAAATCTTTTAAAGTAACCGAGACCCAGACAGTGCAGGGCCTTTAATGTAGCCAGCACCCAGACAGTGCAGGGACTTTAATGTAGCCAGCACCCAGACAGTGCAGGGCCTTTAATGTAGTCAGGACTCCCGCCGTACAGGGCCTTTAATGTAGCCAGCACCCAGACAGTGCAGGGCCTTTAATGAAGCCAGGACTCCCGTTGTACAGGGCCTTTAATGTAGCCAGCACCCAGACAGTGCAGGGCCTTTAATGTAGTCAGGACCCAGACAGTGCAGGGCCTTTGATGTAGCCAGGACCCAGACAGTGCAGGGTTTTTAATGTAGCCAGGACCCAGACAGTGCAGGGCCTTTAATGTAGCCAGGACCCAGACAGTGCAGGGTTTTTAATGTAGCCAGGACCCAGACAGTGCAGGGCCTTTAATGTAGTCAGGACTCCCGTCGTACAGGGCCTTTAATGTAGCCAGCACCCAGACAGTGCAGGGCCTTTAATGTAGCCAGCACCCAGACAGTGCAGGGCCTTTAATGTAGCCAGCACCCAGACAGTGCAGGGTTTTTAATGTAGCCAGGACCCAGAAAGTGCAGGGCCTTTAACGTAGCCAGGACCCAGACAGTGCAGGGTTTTTAATGTAGCCAGGACCCAGACAGTGCAGGGCCTTTAATGTAGCCAGGACCCAGACAGTGCAGGGCCTTTAATGTAGTCAGGACTCCCGTCGTACAGTGCCTTTAATGTAGCCAGCACCCAGACAGTGCAGGGCCTTTAATGTAACCAGCACCCAGACAGTGCAGGGTCTTTATTGTAGCCAGCACCCAGACAGTGCAGGGCCTTTAATGTAGCCAGCACCCAGACAGTGCAGGGTTTTTAATGTAGCCAGGACCCAGAAAGTGCAGGGCCTTTAACGTAGCCAGGACCCAGACAGTGCAGGGTTTTTAATGTAGCCAGGACCCAGACAGTGCAGGGTTTTTAATGTAGCCAGGACCCAGACAGTGCAGGGTTTTTAATGTAGCCAGGACCCAGATGGTGCAGGGCCTTCAATGTACCCAGGACACAGATAGTGTTAGTAATACAAAAGTATTCAAGCGAGTGGTGCAGCGCCGCACCTTTTCAGTAAATGGAGCCTCCCCTGCATCCGCTATACTTCCAGGTCTCAAAATTTTCTGAATTAAAATACAGTAAGTTGCGACGCGAGAAAAATGCTGCTCTTACTGTAAAAAGCTAAACTGGAGGGTAAGCTTTTCGGAGGCAGAAGCCCATGTTTTAGACAGCTTTCCTCTAAGGAGTAGGCCATCAAGTGGCCCCTGCACTACAGCCTCCCATGTGAAGGACCGATCCATAAACAACACCAGAGTCAGCCCAATGGTGCAGCCAGCAGCCAGCCACTCAGCTCCCCTGCTAACCCATAGGATCTCTTACCCAGGTAAGCCTGTTGGGGGTTGTAGCATAGGGTGGCTGTACTTGGGAGGCCAGCTAAATGTGTCAGTGGGCTTAGGGGCTTACTGTTGTTTTTCCTTGTCCTTAGTATGGTGTTGTTTGTTCTCAACTTATACAAGGTTTTAGTGTGTTTCTGGGTAGTAGAGATTGTAGGTAAATTGTTGCTATGGTGATTCAGGGATCAGAGGTCTACTGTTAAACAGTTGCTAGATATAGTAGAGTATAGGGACTTGTTGGAAAAAGCCTGCTAAGTATTAGTGAGCTTCAGGGATATGAGTGTATAGTTACTGGGTGGTAGTAGGATAGCCCGACTGGGTCTGAGACAACAACAAAAAAAAGGAAGGACTAGAAAAACAGGGAAAAGGAAATGTGGGGAGTGGTGCTATGCAGTGGTTGTGGAGTGGCAGTCTACAGGGAGACCTTCTGGAGGCTGTGGTGCTGTTCCATCTGTGTGTGCCTCTTTGTCTGGAGGAAGCAAGTCTCCAGACTCCACGCAGTGCTGTCAGAGAGTAAGGAGAATGTCATGGACTCAAAGTTGAACTAGCAAGGAGTCAGGGGACCATCTCTCCCACTTAGGGACGACCTAGCCAGACACCGCTAACTTAAAGGTTGCCAGAAGGAAGGAGCAGTTGGACTAAGGTGGGCTCAAGGAGGGCAGGTGTGGTAGGATCAGGAAGGCTGGGAGGAGCAGATAGCAGGCACACTCCTCATACAGTGCCACTAAGAAACTTCAACGCCATTCTGATGGAGTAGGACTGCCATGATGGAGCACCCAAGGTGGTGGATGGAGAAGATGTGGGGGATCACCCAAATAGAGTGTCCAGGAGGGGGAAGACCCCTAGAGAAGGAGGAGCAAATTCTAGTGGGGGACTCTAAAGTCAGGTGGACAGAGTTGGGGGAAGGAAAGGGGGGTAGAGGAAGGTTAAGTGCCTACCTGGGGGTATTGGCTTGAAGGGATGGAAAGCATATCCAGTGGATCACGAGGGCTATAGGAAGGAAGGGGGAACTGTACGTCATTGTCTACATGGGGACAAATGACCTAGCTCTGGAAGGGATAGGGGCATTGCAGGAGAAGTTTAGGGAGCTGGGTAAGGGTCTTAGGCAGGTAGCACACTCTGTAGCCTTTACAGAAGTGCTGCCTGTCTACAACAGGGGGAAGGAGAGGCAGCTATGCACTAAGGCCTTCAACTCATGGTCAAAGGAATGATGCAGAAAGGAGGGATATGGCTACATTGGGGACTGAGGTTCCACCTGGAGGGATCAGATTTTGTTCCTGGAGGACATCCTTTATCCATTCAGGAAGGGAGTGGCAATCCTCAGTAGATGGTTTCAGTGTTACTTCAGTGGCATTTAAACTAGTCAAGGGGGGTGGCAAAAGGGTGGCAGAAACTGCCCCCCTTAGGCTGTGATGGAGGGTAGAGAATGTCTTGTGTAAAGAATCCCCACCAATCTGAAGGACAACTAAGTGTGCAAGGGACCAGCATGGGAGGAAGGGGGGAAGAGAAGCAGGCAGTATGCAAAGGAGAAGAAGAGGGAACAATTAGACTACATGAGAAGGGACAAGTGTAGGACTAATAAAATCTGGACAGCCATGTGTGCCAATGCTAGAAGTCTGGGAAATGAGATACCAGACCTGGAGGTCATCATGGCTGATGTAGGCCTGGATGTTGTGGCCATCACTGAAACATGGTACACAAACAGCCATGACGTGAATGGTCATACCTGGCTACACAATGTTTAGAGGGGACAGAGTAGAAAGGAAAGGTGGGGGAGTGATGCTTTATGTTAAGGAAAATGTAGGCAAAATGGCTAAGAAGGGGGAAGTAGACTGGATCCTACCTGCTGCAGCATCATTTAAGAGCAGAGGCATCTTGGACTCCATGAAGGGGGGCATTCTTCAGGTAGCTGGTCAGTAAACCTGCTTAGGTTGAGGCAATACTGGACCTGGTACTTACGAATGGGGACAGTGTTGTGGATGTCAGAGTGGGGAGTCATCTGGGGACCAGAGACCATCGCACAGTATGGTTTAATATAAGAACAGCAGTAGAATCCAGCAGCACAAGGGTGAGGGTCCTGGATTTTAGAGGGACTGACTTTACAAAGATGATGGAATGCATCCGAGAAGACTTGGCCAGGGAGATGTCAAGGGGAGGGTGGAGGGAAAATGGGCCATTATAAAAGAGCATAGTAAAGGCTACAAACTTGTACTTCAGGCAAATAAGCAAAAGCAGAAGGAGGAGGAAACATTATGGTTCTCAAGGGAAGTGGCAGAAAAGGTAAGGGCAAAAACAGTGGCATTCAGAAGGTATAAGGAGACTCAGAGAGAGGAGGACAGAGAAGTGTATCTGGAGAAATGGAAAGAGGCAGGCAAGGCAGTAAGGAGTGCAAAAGTGCAAGCTGAGGACAGAATAGCCCAGGCAGTATCAAAGGGGGACAAGACATTTTTCAAGTATATCAGCAAGAAAAGTAAGACCAAGGGAGGGATTGCATAGTTAATAAAGGGGGCTATACTGAGGAGGACCAAGAAAGGCAAATATCTTAAACAAATATTTCTGCTTAGTATTCACAGTTGAGGGGGAATGGTAGGGACCACAAATAAGTACCAAGAGATTGGGGGTGGGGGGCATGACAATTCGCTCCCGACAATATGCTCCTGGACAATCTGCTCCCGACAGCATACTCCCATGACAACCTGCTCCCATGACAACCCGCCCATGTGGCAATTTGCTCTGGCCCCTAGTAAACAGTGCAGCCTGTTTTTAAGTAGTGGTATTTCTACAACATTTCAAATAATTTCAAAAGCTCTTATCAGGATAATGGAACAGAATGGGAAGTAATGGGAAGTAATCCACCTTCTGGAGAACGGTAACACTGTTTTTTCAATCCATTAGTTGTACTCCACTCTACTGAAACTGTAAAGAAATAATTTTTTCCCTTCCTGTACAATGCAAAATGCTGGCAACCAAAGCACTCCCAGGATTAGTTTTTTATTCTGTTTATTGTACAATGCACCACACTGGCAACCAAAGCGTTCTCCAATACTGAGAAATATGGTTGGTGGCTTCTATTTCCCCAGCGGTTCCTCCTACCAATCCATGTATCCTCAAAATAATCAATAATGGACTCTAAATCAGGAGGAATGACATTGAGAGATTTCTCTGTTATTTCCTCAAACTTTGAGACTACTTGGTCAAGGGGGGTAAAATGCTACAGTAGGGCTAGCAAATATTTATTCTTTAAAGCGAACTCCGCATCCTGACAATACCTGCCAACCAATCCTTTACCTTGAATATTGCAATGGGAGAAATGGAAAAAGAAACCAGTCTGGCATGCCTGAAAGAATACGGATGTGAATGCCAAGATGGTTGCACGTTCTAAATCATTCATCACCACCTCTGGATTTAACCTTGGGTTAACATCTTTTAAAACTTGTAGTATGTGCTCATAGGTATCCCTCCATTTCCCAGGAAACAGTACACAAATTGCTGGCTGCATGTTTCCAAAATGCTCCCCAATAATTATATACATCTGCTCGAATAATGGGGGAGCAACATTAAAAATGCCATTAGCGTACCTATTTTTAGCATGCTTGAGTAAGTTTAAACTGTTTTCTGTGCCAAAAATGAGAATTCATTCAGTTCCAGGACTGCTGTCATGCAGCAAGAAATTTATAGCCCACTCGCCAGAGTTGGGCTTGTATGTTTTGTACTGGGAAGGTATGATAAGGCCAGTCAAGTCTTTAGTATTTGGAGTAGCACCATGGACTCTCACCCTCTGGACAGTCTGCTTAAGGTTTTTATCTATGATTTTCCCTTATGCTGCCAGAGACACATGCTCCTTAGCTTGTAGCAGCACCTGGGCAGTGGAGTCCTGTGTAATGGCTGCCCTCTGCTTGGCACGGTGCAGTGTTTCCTCCTTTTCTACTGCTGCAGGATCTGGTGCATGGGTATGCTGGCTGAAGCATCAGATTATAAGGGGCTCATTGTAGCTCCGGGTATGCACTCTAGCATTACAGCCTTTGGGCTTCCTTACAGCATTCTCACACTGCCAGATAGCCTATCCATCACGTCCTCGTTTGTGGTGTGTATATATAAAATTAAACTGTTTTGCCACACAGACACAATGAATCTGGCCATCATATTGAACACAGTAAACACAATGATGGTGTGGCTTTTTGCTGGTTTTATAGTGCTTGCACTTGTACTGATTGCAAAAAGCTGCCAATTAGGGATCAAGGATTACACTGATTTTTATTAATTGCTTGCACACTTCAAGCATTGCACTTTTTTGCTTCTTCAGCCTTATATTAAATTAATTTCTAGGCTTGCTAATATTTGCTCAGCGGGAGTGTATTGTTGGGAGCGGGACATATGGAAGTGAGTCTGACTGGGAGCAAATTGATGGGATCGAATTGTTATGTATGTGGGGGGGGGGGGACATGGGCACCAGTCCCTTTTTTGAGGAAAGGGTCAGGAAAGCACTCACTAATCTGAGGGTGGACAAAGCCATGGGACCAGATGGGCTTCATCCAAGAGAGTTAAAGGAACTCAGGGAGGTGCTAGCTACACCCGACAGATTTGTTTAACAGTTAACTGCAGATGGATGTGGTCCCAGAGGACTAGACGAGGGTGGACATAGTTCCACTTCATGAAAGTGGTAGCAAGGAGGAGGCAGAAAATTACAGGCCTGTCAGCCTGACATCTACAGTAGGGGAATTGATGGAAACCCTTTTAAAGTAAAGAATTGTGGAACACCTGGAATCCAGTGGACTGCAGGATCTAAGGCAGTATGGCTATACGGAGGGGCGGTCATGCCAAATAAATGTGGTAGATTTTTTTGACTGGGTGAACAGGATGTTGGATTGGGGGGGGGGAGTGGCCTACTTGGACTTCAGCAATGCCTTTGACACCATTCCACATAGCAGGTAAACAAGTTGGGTAGTAGCATGAGGGTGGGCAATATGAACATAATCTGGGTAAGAAACTGGTTAGGGGATAGGAGGCAGAGAGAGGTGGTAAATGGAGTTTGCTCTGAGGAGGTGAGAATGACCAATGGGGTACCTCAGGGATCAGTACTGGGGCCAGTCCTCTTTAAAGTTTTCATTAGTGACAGAGCAGAGGAACTGGAAGGGCATGTCTGCCTCTTGGTGGATAACACCAAGATCTGCAACAGGGTGGACATTCTGGTGCATGGAAAGAGACTTTAAATGACTGAAGGAGTGGTCAAATGTTTGTCAGCTAAGGCTTAATGCAAAAAGTGAAGAATACTGCACTTGGGTTACAGAAACCCAGGAGTGCAGTACAAAATGGGGGGAGAGGTACTAGCAGCGACCATGCAGGAAAGAGACCTGGAGGTAATCATATCAGAAGGCCTGCAGGTGGCCAGACAATATGACAAAATGATTGGGAGAGCTAGTGGGATGCTGGTATGTATAGGTATTACCAGCAGGAAGAGGGAAGTGTGTTGCCACTGTATAGGCCTTTATTAAGACTCCACCTGGAGTATTGTGTCCAGTTTTGGAGGCCACATCTCAGGAAGGACATAGACAGGATGGAGACCATCCAAAGGAGGGCTACCAAGATGGGACAGAGGCTACATCAGGAGAGGCTAAAGGAATTAAACATGTATACTCTGGAGAAGAGGAGAGCGAGAGGGGAGAAATGATCGAGACCTTTGAATACTTCACGGGGTTGAATAAGGTAAAAGTTACAGGTATGTTTCAGAGGAAAGGGTACTCCAGAGCAAGTGGCCATGATATAAAGCTGGAGGGGGGTAGGTTCAAGAGAGATGTGAGGAAATATGTCTTTACAGAAAGGGTGGTGGATGCCTGCAACTGTCTTCCAGTGGAGACTGTGGGGCAAAACCAGTGGTGGGATTCAAAAAAGCCTGGGGTAAGCACAAGGGAGTCATAAGGGATAGGTGAGGGCGTGGCAGAGAAAGTGCCATAGACATGGAGGGGTCAGCAGGCACAGACATTATTGAACCGTATTATTTAAAATTGGGTTATTACATTTTGTCACCTCCCATCACTCACCTTTTTAATATGTCCCTTGCTCAAGGTGTACTCCTCCAATTTGGAAAACAACAGATGGCATTCCCCTGTTTAAATCTGATGAACCCAGCGATTTAAACAACTACCGACCAATTTCCCTTTTGCCCATCTTGTCCAAACTACTTGAAAAGGTTGTCAATGAGCAACTTAGGAGTCACCTTGAGACATTCAACCTGCTCAGTCCAGTTCAGTCAGTCTTTAGATTATGCCACAGCACAGCATCTGTATTGGCTAAGATCACCTATTATTGGCAGATTACCTTGGATACAAAAAATGATGTGTGCTCTTTGTTTATCCATCTGAGCAAATATTGTGGACCATGACCTACTCCTGTTTATGCAATAGGAGTGAGCTCAAAACTCATTGAATAAATCCATTTATGCAATAGGCATGGACATAAATCCTATGTGATAAATCTGAGCTACTATGAGATAAATTCAAAATTTTACATTTATACACATAGTAGACGCATCATCACAGATTTATACATATAGTAGATATGTCACAGTCACTCTGGAACTCATTTAGAATGTTCAGCCTCAGTACCGGTACTAACTATATTCAAATACAAATAACTTTAAAATGAAAACAGATAGCATAGAGCTATGAGCATGAAAGTTGTGCAGCACAAAATTATCTACAAAATGAGTGGTATTGCATTTATAGATACCGTATAGATGTTTTTATAATTAGCAAAAAAGAGCTGAAAATGCAATTTTTGTTCACTTTTTTGACAAACATATGCAAAAAAAAGGTAAACAATCAAAAGCAAATGTCCCTGCACTGACAGAAAGCATCCCTATTGCATAAATGAAATATACAATGGTGAAATGTCAGATAAATGATTTATCTACACTTATGCTGTTTGACTTCGGACATCTTACTCATGGCTTAGGCCACTCATGAGGTTACCCGAGGTCAAACAGCACTTGTGTAGATAAATCATCTATCTGACAGCTCAGCATTGTATATCCCTTATGTATCTTCACAGTTGTTGAATAAATAGAGAATAATATATGGGGTGGCCTGTGTAACGAGATTTTACACACACCCGAGTTGTGGGATGCTACATAAACCCTGAGGGTGAAGCCGAGGGGTTTTGTAACATCCTAATGAGGTGTGTAGCAAATTAGGTTTTACAGTCACTTGCTGTTTATTTTATAATTGCTGGTGTGCGCTTTTTTGTCTCTGCAATTATAGAAAATAAAATAAAGAACGTGGAAAGCAAATTCAGGCAGCCATGGAGCAGTCCGGTTTCTGTGCAGTCCCTAAGTTACAGTACCCCATTTATTCAAGGTATAAAGAAATGGGCTTTTCATTTTAAACATTGATTAGATGTATTTTTAATTTTTATTTTGAAACTGACTGCCCAGCGGCAGTTGTGGTGAGCTAACACATGTTTGCTGAGAGGGCTATCCAGTGCGTGCCAAGTTTCCGTTTTTTTTTTTTGTTTTATTGCAGGGTCAGAGGGAGGGGTTTTTTTTTCATAAAAATAACTTACCACCACGATCAAGGGGTGGTGAAGTCTGTGGCCAAGAGGTAAGGTACTCCACAGAAGGAAATTCAGTGACTGCTGCATGCGTGCTCCAAGGGAAACCCAGCTCGTGTTTGCCATTATAACCAGGCCAGATGGTTATAATGGCAAATTATAACTGGTTTCCCTATGGGAAAAAGTGTGCATCAGTAATTATATAGAGAATAATGGATAGGTAAGTGTGTGTTATAGATTTTTTTTCACACACTTGAGGTATGTGATGACCCATAAACCTCAAGAGCGAATGGGCCCATTCTTTTTAATATACTACTATCAACAATGCAAATACTACCTAGTACCTGGCTATGCAAGTCGGTTGTCGATTGCAAGATGGGAGGCATAGTTCATAATGAAAAGTCAGCCAATCTGTTTCAAGACAACTTGGCTCACCTGGCAAAATGGGCACATGAACATAAATTAATGTTCAATGAGGCAAAATGCAAAGTCATGCACTTTGGAAAAAATAACCCAGGTTTCCAATATAAACTAAATAAAAGAAAGCATAAATGAAAGGGATTTAGGGTTCTGGATCTCTAACAACTTGAAAAACTTGAAATTTGATTATCACACCAATGAAACCACTAGGAAATGCCATCAAATAATTCGATGTGTACTAAGGTCCATACAGAGTAGAGGCCCTGGAGTAATTATTCCCTTGCACACAACCCCCGTTCACCCACACATGGAGTATTGTTTCCCTTTTTGTGCCCCATATTCAATCGGGGGGGAAAAATAGAATGGAAACAGTTCAAAGGAGGGTGACAAGGCAGATCAGGACCACAAAGGAATTTCAATATCATGAGAAACTTAAACACTTAAATCTATACTCAGTGGAATACAGGAAGGTGAGGGGCGAATTATGCCTGACATACAGAGCTTATTGAGATGATGCACTTTTAGAAACAATCGGTTTAGCCAAAAATACAAACCACAATAAAGATACAAGGTCACACAACCATAAATTGAGAGGTGAAGTAAATAAAACATACAAAAGAAGCCAGTGGTATAATCAGAGAATTATTACCATTTGGAATACCTTGCCCAAGAATGTGGTGGAAAGTAATAGTATAGTAGTCTTTAAGAAAAATATTAGATTGCTTTATTGGAGAAAGAAAATTTCTATGTTCCACTGTTAAAACTTCAGTGTTGGCAAGTTCAACTATGGACCTCCGTCTTTTCAAACGTGAACCCCTCTATGAACCTAGGAACCTATGTGGAATGATATTGAAGGCTTTGCTGAAATCTCGGTAGGGGACATCCATCGCACACTACTTTTGTCACCTAGTCAAAGAAATCAATTCAATTTGTTTGACAGGACCTTCCTGCTGTGAATGCATCAGCCTTGGATCCTGCACCCCATTAAATTACAGGTGTTCCACAGTTCATTCCTTAAGGAGTGTCTCCATGACCTTACCCACCACTGACATGAGACTTACTGGCCTGCAGTTCCTTGCATCCTCCCTGCTGCCACTCTTGGAAGAGGGACTACATGTGTCCTTCTTCAGTCCTCTGGGACTATGCCTTACATCCAGTGGTTTGTAGGATCTGAGGCAACATGGGTTAACAAGAGGGAGATCTTGTCAAACAAACCTGACAAAGTTTTTGACTGGGTTGCAGGGGGTGAGGATTAGGAGGATCGGTTGATGTGGCCTACTTGGACTTCAGTAAGGCCTTCAACACTGTTCCACACAGGAGACTGGTAAACAAGCTAAGCAGCCTGAGAGTGGGTCCAAAGATAGTGAACTGGGTACGCAGTTAGATAAGAGACAGAACTCAGAGGGTGATGGTGAATGGAGTTAAATTGGAGGAAGGTAAGGTAACAAGCAGTGTGCCTCAGGGGTCAGTACTGGGACCAGTCCTCTTAATGTCTTTATTACTGATATTGCAGAAGGGCCAGAAAGAAAAGTATGCCTGTTCTTTGATGACACAAAAATCTGCAACAGAGTGGACATGCTAGGGGGGGTGGAAAGAATGAAGGAGGGTCTAAAAAAACTGGAGGACTAGTCAAGGGTATGGCAACTGGGCTTCAATGCCAAAAAGTGTAAAGTTATGCACATGGGGCACAGAAACTAAAGAACAACATACCAGTTGGGGGAGGTGTTGACAACCATAAAACAGGAACTGGACCTGGGGGTCATCATATCTGATGACCTGAAGGTAGAAAAGCAGTGTGATAAGGCAGTGGGAAAGGCTAGTAGGATGTTGGGGTACATAGGGAGGGGCATCACAAGCAGAAAGGGGAAGTAGTTCTACCCCTGTATAGATCATTGGTGATGCCACACTTGGAGTACTGTGTCCAGTTCTGGAGGCCCCATCTCAAGAATGACATAGATTGGGTGGAGGCGGTACAGAGAAGGGTTACCAAAATGGTGTATGGCCTGTATCAGAAGCCCTACGAGGAAAAACTCAGGGAATTAAATATGTACTCACTGGAGGAAAGAAGAGAAAGGGGAGACACAGTAGAAACATTCAAATACCTCAAGGGGATCAATAAGGTACAGGAGGGTGGCATATTGCACAGAAAGGGATGCTCAAGGACAAAGGGGCATGATATGAAGCTGGAAGGAGGAGACTTAGAGGGGATGTGAGGAAACATTTCTTCATGGAGAGGGTGGTAGATACCTGGAACAGCCTTCCAGCAGAGGTAATGGGTACCAAAATGGTAACTTGTTTCCATCATGCATGGGATAGGCACAGGGGGCCTTAGAACAGCCAGTTTCCCAAGGTACTGCTGCGAGTGATAGCGGGTGGGTGCTCTATGAAGGGTTGTTACCCCAGTCGGCAAAAGTCCACACACAGAGCACTCCAGGCTACAAAGTATAAAGAAATCAAATTTTATTAAGGGCTGTCAGTCCCAAACCCTTAATAACAGGGCTGGGGGGGGGGGGTAAAAGTAAGAGATCAGTTAGGGTCTATGGTAGCATGTTAGGTAAAGACTTGAGGGCAGACTAGGTGGGCTGGGAGGTCCTTTTCTGCCTACAGCTTCTATGTTTCTATGTTATGTACTACTTGTACTGCTGTTCATTATATGTTCATACCTGTTGTACTCTCCCGGGTCATTCCTGAAAAAAGACAATTCCTTCCGAATGTGCCTACCCAGTTACCAAAAATGAAATAAATAAATATATAGACCTTTTAGATGAACTACCAAGATTTGCTGTAAATCTTGGAACAGAACACTGAAATTGAAAAAAAAATGCATTCTCTAGTAAATTGTATCAGCTGAAACAGCTTATTTATGAATGCACATGCAGAAGTGCCGAGTTGTTCTTTAATAATTGGGTTAATACTCAAGTTATGGTAGGCAGAAGGAGACCTAGGGGTCCATTATGTCTCACTCCCCCACCACCTCCATCTCAGTGGGGATGCCATTTTAAATTCCCAGATAAAATCAGATTGTCAGTTCCTTCCTTGAAAGATATAATAGAAATGCTATTTATAATCTCCATTAACATATTCCCCAGATCCACAGTTCTCTGTGTAATGAGATATTTTCTTTTGTTTGTTTTAAAAGATTTGGGCTTGACTGTATATTATGCCCTCTGGTATTTATTTCCTTGTTTTTAAATATCATTCCCGTGGCTGCCAGCAGATTGCTGTCATTAACAATGTCGAACACCATGAGCGGGTAACCCCGCAGGCCTCTGGTTTCTAGGCTCATCATGTCTAGGTTTTTAGCCTTGCCTCATGTGTATTATTTTCCATTTCCATATGATCTTAAAGTTGTCCTTCTCTGCATGTGCTCTAGATTTGGTATGTCCCTTGTCAGGTATGGTGACCAAAACTAGGAAGTGTAGTCCAGTTGTGGCCTAATCAGGTTTCTGTACTACGGACCAATTACTGTAGAATAGGAAAAGAATGCTTCAATTATATTTAGCACTAGCCACAAAGTGGCCATATGTGTGTAAATTTGTTTTCACTCTAAACTAAAAGTCTTCCATTTACCTTAATGGAAAAAGTACTAATTAGCATAATTTTATTTTCATGCTTCTGAGCACTTCAGTGAATATAGTGAACATTTACATACAGTGAATATTTTCTATTTTACAGTATGTCCTTATTTCTAAATGCAAAGTTTCTTTTAATGCATCCAAGTGTTTTTTTTTTTTTTTGCCTTGGACACCACAATGCTACTGTGTTTAGAGTTGGAAAGTCTCTTTATAAATAGAATTATAGGTAGGAAATCAGCAGTAGCAAGACTGCAATTCCATCAAGGGATACTGGTGACATCATAAACCACGAGAGAAAACCTTGAGTGATTTAAGATGTCTCCAGAATCAGATGGAATAACAAGACTAGTTGCTGCTGGTTTCTATCTGTCATTTTTTTTTTTTGTAATATATGGAACACGTAAAGATTTATTTAATCTCATGAAACCATTCCTCTGATGTCAGAACAATAGTGTTATGAGTATCTGATGTCAAAGCAATGGTATTATGAGTTTTCGATGTCACTGACTCCTGTGGAAAATAAATGACACCCATACATTACAAGTACTATATCCAAGTCTCTTTCCTCAGTTGTTACTGTGAGCCTGGTGTTTTTAATATAAAATACCCTATTATAGCGTATAGATACCAATATAATATAATATGGATAGCAGGAGTACTGCAATTTAATTTCATGTGTATAATCTTGCACTTCTCTGTATTAAATCCTGCCTCCGCCTCATGTCTCAGCCGTTTTGTGGAAAATGTAAGTCACCTTGTGACTGGTCAGCCATGCAAATTTGTATCTCGCCTCCCAGTTTGGGATAATCTGCAAATTTCAGAAATCTTCAGATTATTTATTTATGTATGTATGTATCTATGCAAATGTATGTATGTATTTAAGTACGAATGTATGTATTTATGTATGTATGTATTTATGCATGAATGTATGTATTTATGTATGAATGTGTATATTTATGTACGAATGTATGTATTTATGTATGTATGTATTTATGCATGAATGTATGTATTTATGTATGAATGTGTACTTATGTACAAATGTATGTATTTATGAATGTATGTATTTATGTGTGTATATTTATATACGAATGTATGTATTTATGCATGTATGTATTTATGCGTATATGTATTTATGTACAAATGTATGTATTTATGTAAAAGTATGTATGTATTTATGTATGCTTATGCATGTATTTATGCATGAATGTATATATTTATGTGTACAGATATGCATTTATGCATGAATATATGTATTATGTATGTATTTATGCATGAATGTATATTTATGTATGAATGTATGTATTTATGAATGCAAGTATTTATGCATGAATGTATGTATTTATGAATGTATGTATTTATGCATGAATGTATTTATGTATTTAAGTACGAATGTATGTATTTATGTAAGTATGTATTTATGCATGAATGTATGTATTTATGTATGTATGTATGTATTTTTGCATGAATGTTTGTATTTCTGTATGAATGTGTGTAATTATGTACGAATGTATGTATTTATGAATGTATGTATTTATGCATGTATGTATTTATGTACAAATGTATGTAATTATGTAAAGTATGTATGTATATATGTATGTATGTATTTATGCTTGAATGTATGTATTTATGCATGAATGTGTGTATTTATGTACGAATGTATGTATTTATAAATGTATGCATTTATGCATCAATATATGTATTATATGTATGTATTTATGCATGAATGTAATGTATTTATGTATGTATTTATGTACGAATGTATGTATTTATGAATGTATGTATTTATGCATGAATGTACCGTATATATTATGAATGTATGTATTTATGCATTAATGTATGTATTTATATACGAATACATGTATGTATGTATGTATGTATTTATGCATACATATGTATTTATATACGAATGTATGTATTTATGAATGTATTTATGTATGTATGTATTTATGCATGTATGTATGTATTTATGTATGTATGTATGTATGTATGTATGTATGTATGTATCATCACCAGCAAGTAGCTCCAGTACCACGCTGTGCTCAGTACAATTTAATCAGTCACCACAAAGTACGAGCACCAGGAAGCAGTTTGATGCAAAAGCAGTGAGTTTATTTCTGCAACATGCAGGTTCCGGCACTTCCAAAATTACAAGGTGAAAAAGCAATTTCAGTTGCCCAAACTAAACTTGCTTTTTCACTTTGTAATTTTGAAAGTGCTGGAACCTGCATGTTGCAGGAATAAACTCATTATTTTTAAATCAGACTGCTTCCTGGTGCTCGTACTTTGTGATGAATGTATATATGTATGTATGAATGTAAGTATGTATTTAATTATTTAATCTGTCTCTCTATCTATCTATCTATCTATCTATCTATCTATCTATCTATCTATCTATCTATCTATCTATCTTATTTCTGGCCAGGAAACACATACTAAACTGAAGCTTGTTTCCAGGTGTATCCTGGGAGGGCAATGAAGTTAAGTGACTTGCTGATGATCACACAGCATGCTAGTGGTGGCTGTGGGATTCAAAAGCAGTTCTCCAGGTTTGTAGCTCAGTGCTCTATATTCCTTACATGTAGTCTATGACTACAGGAAGTTGAACAAGTACTATACCCAGCAAGTTCAAGTCCACCTTACGTTTGTCCCCATCCTAGAGGGAGTTCAGCACCCTGGTTAGTTTAGTGACATCACCGAACTTAAGCAGCCTGCTGGGGACAGCAGCTTCCACCTCATTTCTAAAAAAGTTAACCCACAGTATACAGTACCTAGCTTTGATCCACAAGAGACACTGCTCAGTACCCTTTCTACTCAAAGTAGTGTCTATCCACTACAACAACACTTCCTCTCCCCTAGTTATTTAATAATCCACCTATAGTGTATAGTAAAGCATTCTGTATAACATTTCATCCCTTTCAGAATGCTGTTGTACTACTGTTCAAAGGTCATAGAATGTGATTGTACCCTATTGTGGTACAACAACATTATGGAATCTCTAGAAACTGCACAAGTCAGTTTCATTCTGAAAGCCAAAAAACTGCTGTGGGCACATTTCACATACTACTATACACTATACAAAAAACACAGGATGAGCAACTTTATGCACAACCAGTGTGTCTGCTATCTTGTGGTTCTGACTCTCATGGACCCCTTGAGCATTGCTCTTGAGGTCAAAGGGAATCAGAACTTCTCTGTGACAGAACACACTGGTTGTGCATAGTTGTCCATCCAGTATTCTCCATTTGGTATGCATGTTTTTACAGCACGTGTATACTTTACCAAGAATCTTGCCATGAGCCACATCGTCAAAAGTCTTACTGAAGCTTAACTAGACTACATTTATAGCTCCTATATAAAAGGTTATCAGGGTAGTTTGGACGTGAGCTGCTCCTCATAAAGTCATGCAGAGACTGGTCAAGAGTCTTTGCTTTAACCAAGTGCACCATTATTCAGCCACTGATAATGGATACCAGTGCAATGCACAGGACTGATACTATGCTGGCCAACTGTCATCATCCATGGCTGATCTTGCAGGCTACTTGAAGATGGGCACAACACTAGGACTGTAATTAGCTCAGGGGAGAACAGTGGGACCAGCAAACAAAAGATCAGAGCTTTTTAAAACTCTTACATGCACTTCAGGCTGTTGAATCTTCCACTGTTGCAGCCCCCCTCTGATATCAGCTGGTGGCAATCATGGGATTTGTAATTATGGAAAATGTCAGGTTTCAAGTCAACAAAATCAGTCTGATACAATCTGCTGTTCTGTTGTAAACAGTAATTAACAAAATCATGTTTTTGTACAGAAAGTGCAAATTGGGGCCAGCCCCACACTTAGCCTAGGGGCTTGCAGTGATGACCATTCCCATTTAAGAAAGTTAAAATAAACATGTGATTCTTGATATGCTAATTGCTTTTGTTACAATTTAACGGGCCATATTTTCTTAATCAAATTTTACTTGAAAAGCAGAAAACAGAAGCTAGTTACTGTTTTTAAAAATTGTAAAATTGTACAGATGGTCTAAATATTACACATGTATAAATGGTTCAATGTCTTGCAGAAAGAATTATATATATATATATATATGTATATATATATATATATATATATACTTTGTAAAACATAGAAACATAGACAATGATGGCAGAAAAAGACCAGTGGTCCATCCAGTTTACCCTTAATTCCCTATCAACAGGGACACTGGTTTACCGGGATTGAGAAAGGGCATATTCTGTTTAGCACATTGTGAAAAATGATATTGTCACCGGTGTCTGCTAAGCCAAAATCCGCTTTAACCGGTGTTTGGTTTTGTGTACTTTATTTAACAATTTTTAACTCTGTTAACATGCATTTTAGCAATTTTGATTTCCACTATTACACACCCTTTTGTCCTTGTACCAATTTAAAGTTATTTTAGGTACATGATGTGATGGCAGCAGCAACACTACAGCCCCATCCCTAAGGTGTAATGGAAGAAGCACTATGACCCCATCCCTTAGGTATGATGGCAGCACCAACAGCACTATGACCCCCATCCCACTGGTGTGAAGGCAGCAGTAACAGCACTATGACCTCCCTCCCTCAGGTGTGAAAGAAGCAGCACTGTATTTAGCCATCCCTAAGGTGTGATGACAGCATTACTACGTTCACCATCCCTCAGGTGTGATGGCAGTATCAGCACTGTGGCCCCATCCTTAGGTGTGATGGCAGCAGTATTACGTTCACCATTCCTCAGGTGTGATGGCAGTATCAGCACTATGGCCCCATCCTCAGGTGGGACAGCAGCAGTACTACATTCCCCATCCACCAGTGGTGATGGCAGAAGCACCAGCCCCACCCCTTGATGTGATGGCAGTAGCAACAATGCAGTCCACATCCCTCTGGGGTGATGGCAGTAGTGACAGCACTATGATCCCTTTCTTCAGCACCCACCCCACATGCACAAGTTACAAATGACTTGGTCTCTTTGCTTGTTAGAACTCAGATGTGAATTAATCTGAACCATCACCACTAAGGTGGACTACCTTTGTTTTTCCTATCTATAATTTAACTGCCTGAATTGGATTTCTGCCTGTGACACTGCTGACCAGGGTTAGGGAACAGACTTGGGTGTTGGAGGGCCAGCTGGTGGGTGAAGGCTTGAGTGTCCAATGACCACTCACCTTCTCCTGGGAGGGAGGGTGGGTTCATGGCTCAGCATTTGCTGGCCCCTGGTGGAGAGCCAGATGCATGACAGCATGTCATCCTCACTGCAGGAGGAAGCATGATGGATGTCGGTTTGTGCCTTGACATCGTGTGGCCTGTCATGCTCCCAAGAAAATGGGAAAACACCCACTGACCCAACCAAGGACAGCTGTTGGTCCCTCCATAAGCAGAATCCCCAGACATGTGTCCGTTCTGGCCCCTACAATGCCAGGATACACTGGAAGCTCTTTAGGGGCAATTCTTCTCCCTGGTAGCCTCCCACTGTGGTAGGGGCCCATTCAATGAAGGGTTACTTTGGGTTACCTGGTAGCACAGCAGTAAGGGGCAGTGGATGGTGGTCGGCACTTAGCAGTGATGGTAGGGGGCCTTGGCAGGCCTGAAGGAGTGAATGGTCAAGGGGTAAAAAACTGCTTGAATTTGCTTCTTTGAAATAAAGTGTCTTCACCTAAAAATCCACAAGTGATTACTGGGGACATTCAAATGGATTTATGCATCTACCAGACATGTGGATGCTTTTTTCCCTTAGTGTCTCCCAGTTTTCATGTCTTTGTTCAGATGTGAATTGAGCACTACTCTGCCCACCAGCATCCTATAGCCCTGGGGTCTTACCTTCTGCACGTCATTGACTGTGCTTTCAAAATCCACTGGCCAAACATAAGTACACTTAAATACTTAACATTTGCTTTTGTTGAAGCAGTCTATCAGAAAACTTTTGTTGTCACAGAGACTGAAACAGTAGGTGGGAGAAAAGCTGCAAATGATCAATTCACCTAAATGGGGTGCTAACTGTGAAGTATTTTCATAAGTAGTAAGGCAGTTTCTTCTTTGTGAACATACTTTCATTCAGACTAGTTTTCATTCAAACAACCGAGGATTGTGGATGGCCCTACTGGTTATAAACTTGAATAAGTTAGTTGGTAACAGTGATCCTGCATTTAGCAATCTACAACCTAGATGCTTATATACAAATAATACAATGAAAACCTGGCTAAAATCTAAAAACAAGCTTATAAAACACATGAAATGTATCTGAACATTTATCTTTACCTATACAAAATCACTTCAGCCCAAGTAAAACTCAGGTAAATTACAGGGTACCCTGACTACTATTCTATGATGTAGTAAACATATATTGGTATTTTTTTTATATATTCTTTGTAAAGCAGATAAGACCCACTAGGCAGAACTGTCTCTTTACAGGAGTGACCTAGAAGCACTGGGGAGGTTAAGTGACTTGCTTGGAGTCACACAGTATGCAAGTGGAGGTTGTGGAATCAAACCCAAGTCTGCTGGATGTACCCAGTTCATTCACTGCTTGTTACTCTAACCACTAGGCATGGGTGCTTAAACTGAATGGCTGATTACAACAAAGCAGTGTGGGTGATTTTCTTACTGACTCTATATGCAGCAAAGCAGAAAGAATGCAAAGCACAGCAGCATTCATTTTAAGATGCTGAAATCTGAGTCAGGCCTGCTGGGCTCCAGGTAACACTATTGCTTGCAATGCCAGTGACCCAGGGTCAGAAGCAAACTCAGGTTGCTGGAGGTCTGGCCAGGGGAGTAGGATCGAGCATCTGGGGGACTGCTCTCCTCCTCCGGGAAAGTGGGCTGCAGGTCCTGCTGCTTTACCACCACCTGTGTGACCACGGGTGGTGATGCAATGGTGCTGCAGAGTGATCAGTAGGGGAGGACCCTAGCCAGGATCTGGAACAGTGGCATGTCTCTATATGACCTACCTTCTTGGATCTCCTCTAGTGCCAGTGCCCTCAGGGACAGAGACCAGAAAACCAGGAACAATCACCCCACATTGGCCACTGGCAGAAGGGACCCAGGTGCCCCAGACTTCATAACCAGGCTCCATGAGGGACCCACTGAGCTGCCCGACACACACTAAGGAGGTGTGGAGGGTGATCTGGGGTCCCTCCTTCCACCTGGGGTACAGCCCAGGCAGGATAGGGGCAGGACCACAGGAGCTTCTGAGCATTACCTGGGGTGAAGCTAAGGGATACCCAGCCTGAAAAGTGGGGAGTGATGCTGTGAGAGGGGACATAGAAAGAGAAAATACAAAAAAATTTAAAAATGCTGAAATGTTAGAGATTCTGTGCAGTGACATGCAATTTCTGTGAGGCACCAGTACGAGAATTAAAATCCATAAACCAAGCAGGATTCGTGATTGTTACCAGTGTTACTGGCAAAACGGAAAACCAGGGTCCCTGCCTATCAAACTCTGGTACCAATTTTCCATACAGGGTGCCAGCTCTCTCTACCACCTGTTCTCTTCCCTACTGTAGCACCCTGAGTAACCTCTATACCCTTCCCTCTGTCCTAGCCATGCTTGAAACCATTTATGCTTTTGGCACCAACGTAGCGATTTGCCCACTCTGTGTAATACTGAGATAACCTTGAGGAAAGGAGGGAGCGAGAGGAGACATGATAGAAACTTTCAAGTACCTCAAGGGAATCAACAAAGTCCAAGAGGGTGGCATTTTTCAGAAAAAGAGATGTGCAAGAACAAGGGGGCACAATTTGAAGATAGAGGGTGGACGGCTCAGACGTAATGTGAAGAAGTATTTTTTCACAGAGAGGGTTGTGGATGCATGGAACAGCCTCCCTGAGGAGGTCATGGAGTCAAGAACAGTGGGGGAATTCAAGAATGCTTGGGACAGACATAAGGCAGTCCTAGTGGGGGGTAGGAGGAAGTAAGCTGTTGGTTAACTAGGATCTGCAGCTTATCTGTTAGGTAGAAAAATGGGCAGACTAGGTGGGCCAAGTGGTCCTTATCTGGGTCAAATTCTGTTTCTATATATTATGCACCTCCTATTCTTAAGAATATGGTAACCTGATTAGAGAAGCACACAGTGAACTGCATTTTAAACAACTGCTGTCAACTTTTTGCACTGTGAGGATGTTTGCAGATGTAAATAATTGTACTAATTATATGTATATGTAATTTGTATTTGATGTTTTATTTCAAGCATGGCTAAAAAGGGCTGCACCAGTCCGTTCCTAGTTAAAAAAGAAATGAAAAAAATGAAACATGAAACATTGCTGTTATATTCTTTTGTGATTTTGTGCATGTTTTAAATCCTCCAAAGAAGGGGCCTGGAGATAAAGTTGACAGAAAGATGACCATGTGTGTGATTTTTTTTAAAGGGCTACATGCAGAGTTACTTGGTTATGTTTAAATTCCAAAACAGGGCAGGAGAATGAGCTTTGAAGAAGGGAAACAGGTAATAAAATCTCAGGAGATGAGAGAATCTATCGCCTGTCATAAACTTTACACTTCAAAGGAAAAGTGTTTTAGGTTCCAGGAACTGCCATGGTTTATTTTCATTTTATTAGGTGGCAGGATATTGGAACTATAAGAGAATCTAACTTATTAACAACATGGTTCACAAAAAAAAACTGGGAAAGAGCAAGAGAGACCCCAGCTGTCCCAAACAGATAAGATCACAAGTTGACAAAGGGCAGTGTTACACATTGCAGAACTCCGGCTATAAAACCCCCTCCAAACAGAAGCTCAGTGCATTGCATTTTGGACACTTGTTCCTGATGCACGAGAAAAGCAAGACTGCCACAGAGACAGATTAACAGACTGCCACAGAGACAGACTAAGGACCAGTAAATTCAAGAGAGAACTGGATCTTGGCAAACTCATTTATTTTCTAAACTTTGATCATCAATGAACCAGATAGAAACTAGACAGTTAAAATGTGCATTTAGTATTTACATTTTTCCAACTTTGGTTTGTTATTCTGTAAAAAGATTTCTGAAATTTTTTGTTTGTAAAGTTTGTATGATAATTATTTAAGTAAATTTAGTAAAAGCACTTTGTTTTTAAAACAGCCTGTGAGTGATTTGTGTGTGCGTGCATGCATGTGTATATGTGTGTGTGTGTGTGTGTGTGTGTAAAAAGGTGGAATGTTTATTCAAATCTGAGACCAACCTGGTAAATACAAGGTGTCACCATCGCTACCAAAAATAGGATCCTAGAAGGGAAAATCTGGATGCCTTAAGTAGGGGAGATACACAGGTCTCGGGAGAAGCCTGTAAGGGAGAAGCAGGTCACTGTACCACCTGTGGGAGAAGATACCAATCAGGGTTATGAAGGCCAGCCCCTTAGAGGTCATAATGCCTGTGAGGTTCCCCCTCCCCTTCCAGTTCAGCAACCAAAGAGGGTCCTCACCTTGCTACAGACCTGAGACTGTATTTTACCCTTACCAAGATTTTAAAGAGGAAGCCCTGGAACCTCTTGGTGAATGTTTAGTTGTTAATGCAGTAAACTCTCTAGACAGACACATAGAGGGTATTTCTCCCCGTCTTGGATTGCACTTATAGGTGGGCACTGTGAGCTCCAACTTGACCCCCAGGACTGGATTTGTGACACCCACCAGCTCAGCTGGAAAACTATTCCACAGTTCCACCACCCTTTCTGTAAAATAAAGTGTTCTAATTTCCCTCTTGAGACTCTCTCTCATTAGTTTTCACTCATGTCTGTGTCCTTAAACTGATACTCATCATCATCATCATCATTTTATTTGTACTAGGAGCCCTTCCAATGCTCAAGGTGCCTAAACAATATACAAATAATAAATTCAGTAATCAGCAGACATATAAAATCTTGGTAAATAGTTAGTCACAGTTCACCTTGTTTATTCCTTTCAGTAACTTGAAGGTCACTATCATATCACCCCCTCATCTGGTTTCCAGAGTAGTACATGATCAGTGCCTTGAAACGATCTTCATAAGATCTGCACTGTTGGCCCTGAATCATCTTGGTCACCTTTCATGTACCATCTCTAGTCTGTCATTATCTTTCCTGATGTGAGGACTGCAGAACTGGGCACTGTTATCCAGGTACGGCCTCACCAATGATCTATAAAGGGTGGTAATACCTCTACTGTCAATGCACCTTATGATACTTCCCAGTATCCTATTTGCCTTTCTATAACCCTTGTTGCACTGGCTTGATCATTTAAGGCAGTCACTAAAGATGACTCCTAGGTCCCTTTCCTCAATTATAGTGCTCAGTTTTACCTATCCCATCTAGTACTCTGTCCTGTGGTTCTGGTTCTTTAGGTGCATCACCTTGTATTTTTGGCATTGAATTTCAACTGCCAGATCTTGAACTACCTCTCTAGCCTTTGCAGGTCACTGTGCATCTCTCTAATTCCCTCATCATTATCTACCCACCCACATAGCTTAGTGTCATGTGTGACGAGACACAGCTTGTCCTGAATTCCTTCTTCAATGTCACTGATGAACATCTTAAATGGGGCAGGGCACAGGATGAATCCCTGTGTCACCCAACTTGTGACCACCCTCTTTTCTGATTTGTCACCATTGATCACAACCATCATCTGCCTTTCCTTCAGTCAATTTCCTACCTATCTTACTATGCCTTTGCTGCACCCAGATCCTCTATCTTTTTCAACAATCTTCTGAGAGGCACCAAGTCGAAAGCCTTGCTGATGTCAATGTACAGTAAATCCACAGTGGGGCCCCTATCTAGTACCTTCATCACCCAGTCAAAGAAAACTATTGGGTTTATCTGACGAGACCTCCATGCCATGAACCCATGCTGTTGCTGTCCTGGGGTCCATTGCTCTCAAGGTAGTCCAAGAGATTCTGTTTGACCAGTGACTTCATCAGTTTACCCACAACAGAGGAAAGATTGATAGGTCTGTCATTCCCTGCTTGCTCTTTGTTCCCTCATGCCCCACCATGGGTGGAACTATGTTCACTACTCTCCAGCCTCTCCTACCACCTCTGAGTTTGTGAGCACCACATCAAGAATGGTAGCCTGCTTGGTGGGTTTCTTACCTATCTGCATCAGCAGACAGTCCTGGAATATTTCCTGCAGGGTCTGACTTCTAGTGCTTCTGGCACCTGGAAGGCCCAATCAATAACTGGCAGGTTCAGGTCACCCACCACTACTATTTCCCACTTTGCCACTCCCCTTTCTAGTTCTCCCCAAGCTACCTATCTCTCCCTTACATGTTTCCTGGTAGTCTACAGATCACCTCCAACTGTAGTTTATTGCCTGAGGCTGCCATGAGCTACACCCACAGTGACTCTGTCTCCCCATTACTTCCCCGATGTAGACATCTTCCACAGCCTCAATGCCTTTCCTGACATATAGGGCTACACCCACTTACTTTCCTCAATCCTCCTAAACATTGTGTAACCAGAAACAGTAAGGTCCCAATCATTATTTCTGAGGCCTAAGTTTCTGAGATGGCTCGAGGTCCATCTCAGTGTCTGCCATCATTCCCTAGAGCTTGCCGATTTTATTAACCAGACTCCTGGCTTTAAGGCAGACCCCCTTCCATCTAACTCCTGATCACCTTTTGCTTTATACTTGTCTTTCTCTCTTTTTTGTCCCTGGTCTCCTTAAGGACTTGTTTTTCATGTCGATTGCAGGATTTGTGAGCTCTCCCTCCTTGGTCCCTTCTAGAGCTGTGTGGAATATTAAATTCCAGCAGCAGAATGCTGCAGAATTATCATTCTGATTCCTCAGAATAATGCAGAATTTTGTGAAAATTCCACAGAATTTTGCCAGATTTTGATTTTCAGTTATTCTGGTTTCGTTTTTAAACAATAGCCGGATATTCAAACTGCGCCATTCTGTGGCGCAAGCCACTACGCTGCTCAAAAAAGTTGTCTGGGCTGTGGCCAGAGTGATATTCAAGGAGATGCGCTATTGAGCAACTCCTTTGAATGTCGCCCCCTAACCCACAACCACTGTGCATGGCGCAGTGGAACTTGCGCCACCGCAAGTGGTCAGAGTGGAGCATTCAGATGCGGAGGCGCAAGTTCCATTGCGCCATGCGCAAATTTCCAATATTCAAAAGGTGACATGCAAATGGGGCCATAATTTATGCAAGGTGCACAGGCGGTCATTTGCATCTAATTACGGCCCTATTTGCATGCCATTAGTATGCAGGTGCGGCAATCCCCGACGACTTGAGCCTGGCACCCTGCCAGGCAGCAGCCATTGGGAACCGACACCCCCTGCAGCCCGATCCACGGGCATGAAGTAAATCCCCACTAGCCCGATTGCGGGCATAGCGTGTCAAGCGCCCCCCCTCTGGACTAGCCCAATCAGGGCAGAACTCGCCCCTCCCCAAGTAGCGATTGTGGGCAGAACACACTCCCCTACCCCGACTAGCTCGATCGCAGGCAGATCTCACTCCCTGCCGACTAGCCCGATCACGGGCAGAACGTAATTGAACCCCCGCCCGACTGGCCCGATCGCGGGCAGAACCAGTGGCGGAGGAATAGCCGGTATAGCCGGTGCAGTGTCACAGGGGCCCGACACACGTAGGGACCCAGAGTAAAAATCAAGGATTTATTGCTCAGCAGTTCGGATCGCGATCGCGTTTATTCACATTGTCTTTTTTGACACTGTCTGTGCGTGACTGACTCACTCAGCTGCTGCAAGACTCTGTCAGTCACACAAGCCTGCTGACTCCAAGCTTGCTGCCACCACCACCCCCTGACTGCAGATGGCAGCAGTACAGCACTGACCATAGAGTTGCAGGAGTTAACTGGAAGGACGTGTCACCGTCGCACACTGTCCATGTAGCAGCAGCGCCACCCCCTATGCAAACAATAACAAGTAAAGAAAAGTGGCAGCCAGCAATCGCGAATCGGTGCTGTTGCTGTGTGTGTGTGTGGAGCCGGAGGTCGCTCCAGGAGTCCAGGACTACTGGAGTTGGCTGGAGCGGGGCGAGGAGGAGGAGGAGGAGGTAGGATGATGGATCAGGTCAGGATGGATGCTGCTAACATGAACTTCACTGACAATGCTTGCAATTGCTGCCACCACAAGTTTAATTTGCTTGTTCTTTTCTTGCCCTGGTGGCTGGCGCCTCCCTTGCCTAATAATGCCCCTTGCTTAGTGGCTGTTAACTTGTTTTCCTAACTATAGTCCAGTCTCTCTGGAGACTGAGTGAGTGAGTCGCTGCTTCAGCTCTTCTGGCTGCCTGGCTGAGTTGACCCACCCCAGTCCCTCCCAACTCCCTCCAGCAGCACTTGTGAGTGACTTGAGTGACTTGTCTGTACTCTTTCGACCGCAGGCTCGCTGCGCTGCTGCAGCATTAGTTGAGTTGGTATTGGGCCCCTCACCCTTCCTGATTTTATTTTATTTGTTTATTTATGTTCTGCTGCAGCACTGCCTGGCTGGGCGGGGGGGATTAAAATCGGATGGAAGGAATCGGGGGGGGCCCTGCCGGGTGGTGGGGTTGAGGCGCCGTTATGGGGGTGGGGGCCCAAAATTATAACCTGCACTGGGGTCCGTCTTTCTCTTCCTCCACCCCTGGGCAGAACGTAATTGAAACCCCCCCAACTGGCCCGATCTCGGGCAGAACAGAGTTCAACCCCCCCAAAGACCAATATCCCTGGTGGTCCAGTGGACTGCGAAGCCCGATCGTGGGCATAAGGTCAAACCCACCCCAAAGTCCAATATCCCTGGTGATCTGGTGATTCACCCCACCCACCCATGGAGCCCTGCCTGCTCCCCCGTCAGCCAGTGGGCAGCAGCACCCCACCGCCTGCTGCCCACCGCCCTCGACTGACAGTTCGGTAGGGCTGCATGCCCACTGGTTCAGAGCAAGAGCCAATGAGTGAGCAGCCGCACACTGTACAAGGCGGTCTTAATGGAAAAAGTACTAATTAGCATAATTTTATTTTCATGCTTCTGAGCACTTCAGTGAATATAGTGAACATTTACATACAGTGAATATTTTCTATTTTACAGTATGTCCTTATTTCTAAATGCAAAGTTTCTTTTAATGCATCCAAGTGTTTTTTTTTTTTTTTTGCCTTGGACACCACAATGCTACTGTGTTTAGAGTTGGAAATCTCTTTATAAATAGAATTATAGGTAGGAAATCAGCAGTAGCAAGACTGCAATTCCATCAAGGGATACTGGTGACATCATAAACCACGAGAGAAAACCTTGAGTGATTTAAGATGTCTCCAGAATCCCAAGATGGAATGACAAGACTAGTTGCTGCTGGTTTCCTATCTGTCATTTTTTTTTTTTTTTTGTAATATATGGAACACGCCAAAGATTTATTTAATCTCATGAAACCATTCCTCTGATGTCAGAACAATAGTGTTATGAGTATCTGATGTCAAAGCAATGGTATTATGAGTTTTCGATGTCACTGACTCCCTGTGGAAAATAAATGACACCCATACATTACAAGTACTATATCCAAGTCTCTTTCCTCAGTTGTTACTGTGAGCCTGGTGTTTTTTTTTAATATAAAATACTCCTATTATAGCGTATAGATACCAATATAATATAATATGGATAGCAGGAGTACTGCAATTTAATTTCATGTGTATAATCTTGCACTTCTCTGTATTAAATCCCTGCCTCCACGCCTCATGTCTCAGCCGTTTTGTAGGAAAATGTAAGTCACCTTGTGACTGGTCAGCCATGCAGAATTTGCTTATCTCGCCTCCCAGTTTGGGATAATCTGCAAATTTCAGAAATCTTCAGATTATTTATTTATGTATGTATGTATCTATGCATGAATGTATGTATGTATTTAAGTACGAATGTATGTATTTATGTATGTATGTATTTATGCATGAATGTATGTATTTATGTATGAATGTGTATATTTATGTACGAATGTATGTATTTATGTATGTATGTATTTATGCATGAATGTATGTATTTATGTATGAATGTGTGTACTTATGTACAAATGTATGTATTTATGAATGTATGTATTTATGTGTGTATGTATTTATGTACGAATGTATGTATTTATGCATGTATGTATTTATGCGTGTATGTATTTATGTACAAATGTATGTATTTATGTAAAGTATGTATGTATTTATGTATGTATGCATGTATTTATGCATGAATGTATGTATTTATGTACGAATGTATGCATTTATGCATGAATATATGTATTTATGTATGTATTTATGCATGAATGTATGTATTTATGTATGAATGTATGTATTTATGAATGCAAGTATTTATGCATGAATGTATGTATTTATGAATGTATGTATTTATGCATGAATGTATTTATGTATTTAAGTACGAATGTATGTATTTATGTAAGTATGTATTTATGCATGAATGTATGTATTTATGTATGTATGTATGTATTTTTGCATGAATGTTTGTATTTCTGTATGAATGTGTGTAATTATGTACGAATGTATGTATTTATGAATGTATGTATTTATGCATGTATGTATTTATGTACAAATGTATGTAATTATGTAAAGTATGTATGTATATATGTATGTATGTATTTATGCTTGAATGTATGTATTTATGCATGAATGTGTGTATTTATGTACGAATGTATGTATTTATAAATGTATGCATTTATGCATCAATATATGTATTTATGTATGTATTTATGCATGAATGTATGTATTTATGTATGTATTTATGTACGAATGTATGTATTTATGAATGTATGTATTTATGCATGAATGTACCGTATGTATTTATGAATGTATGTATTTATGCATTAATGTATGTATTTATGTACGAATGTATGTATGTATGTATGTATGTATTTATGCACATACATATGTATTTATGTACGAATGTATGTATTTATGAATGTATTTATGTATGTATGTATTTATGCATGTATGTATGTATTTATGTATGTATGTATGTATGTATGTATGTATGTATGTATCATCACCAGCAAGTAGCTCCAGTACCACGCTGTGCTCAGTACAATTTAATCAGTCACCACAAAGTACGAGCACCAGGAAGCAGTTTGATGCAAAAGCAGTGAGTTTATTTCTGCAACATGCAGGTTCGGCACTTCAAAATTACAAGGTGAAAAAGCAATTTCAGTTGCCCAAACTAAACTTGCTTTTCACTTTGTAATTTGAAAGTCTGGAACCTGCATGTTGCAGGACTAAACTCATTATTTTAAATCAGACTGCTTCCTGGTGCTCTGTACTTTGTGATGAATGTATATATGTATGTATGAATGTAAGTATGTATTTAATTATTTAATCTGTCTCTCTATCTATCTATCTATCTATCTATCTATCTATCTATCTATCTATCTATCTATCTATCTATCTTATTTCTGGCCAGGAAACACATACTAAACTGAAGCTTGTTTCCAGGTGTATCCTGGGAGGGCAATGAAGTTAAGTGACTTGCTGATGATCACACAGCATGCTAGTGGTGGCTGTGGGATTCAAAAGCAGTTCTCAGGTTTGTAGCTCAGTGCTCTATATTCTTACATGTAGTCTATGACTACAGGAAGTTGAACAAGTACTATACCCAGCAAGTTCAAGTCCACCTTACGTTTGTCCCCATCCTAGAGGGAGTTCAGCACCCTGGTTAGTTTAGTGACATCACCGAACTTAAGCAGCCTGCTGGGGACAGCAGCTTCCACCTCATTTCTAAAAAAGTTAACCCACAGTATACAGTACCTAGCTTTGATCCACAAGAGACACTGCTCAGTACCCCTTTCTACTCAAAGTAGTGTCTATCCACTACAACAACACTCAGCTTCCTCTCCCCTAGTTATTTAATAATCCACCTATAGTGTATAGTAAAGCATTCTGTATAACATTTCATCCCTTTCAGAATGCTGTTGTACTACTGTTCAAAGGTCATAGAATGTGATTGTACCCTATTGTGGTACAACAACATTATGGAATCTCTAGAAACTGCACAAGTCAGTTTCATTCTGAAAGCCAAAAAACTGCTGTGGGCACATTTCACATACTACTATACACTATACAAAAACACAGGATGAGTATCCTATGCACAACCAGTGTGTTCTTGTGGTTCTGACTTATGGACCCCTTGGAGCATTGCTCTTGAGGTCAAAGGGAATCAGAACTTCCTCTTGTGACAGAACACACTGGTTGTGCATAGTTGTCCATCCAGTATTCTCCATTTGGTATGCATGTTTTTACAGCACGTGTATACTTTACCAAGAATCTTGCCATGAGCCACATCGTCAAAAGTCTTACTGAAGCTTAACTAGACTACATTTTTATAGCTCCTATATAAAAGGTTATCAGGGTAGTTTGACGGAGCTGCTCCTCATAAAGTCATGCAGAGACTGGTCAAGAGTCTTTGCTTTTAACCAAGTGCACCATTATTCAGCCACTGATAATGGATACCAGTGCAATGCACAGGACTGATACTATGCTGGCCAACTGTCATCATCCATGGCTGATCTTGCAGGCTACTTGAAGATGGGCACAACACTAGGACTGTAATTAGCTCAGGAGAACAGGGACCAGCAAACAAAAGATCAGAGCTTTTAAACTCTTACATGCACTTCAGGCTGTTGAATCTTCCACTGTTGCAGCCCCCTCTGATATCAGCTGGTGGCAATCATGGATTTGTAATTATGGAAAATGTCAGGTTTCAAGTCAACAAAATCAGTCTGATACAATCTGCTGTTCTGTTGTAAACAGTAATTAACAAAATCATGTTTTGTACAGAAAGTGCAAATTGGGGCCAGCCCCACACTTAGCCTAGGGGCCTGCAGTGATGACCATTCCCATTTAAGAAGTTAAAATAAACATGTGATTCTTGATATGCTAATTGCTTTTGTTACAATTTAACGGGCCATATTTTCTTAATCAAATTTTACTTGAAAAGCAGAAAACAGAAGCTAGTTACTGTTTTTAAAAATTGTAAAATTGTACAGATGGTCTAAAATATTACACATGTATAAATGGTTCAATGTCTTGCAGAAAGAATTATATATATATATATATATGTATATATATATATATATATATACTTTGTAAAACATAGAAACATAGACAATGATGGCAGAAAAAGACCAGTGGTCCATCCAGTTTACCCTTAATTCCCTATCAACAGGGACACTGGTTTGGGATTGAGAAAGGCATATTCTGTTGCATTGTTGTGAAAAATGATATTGTCACCGGTGTCTGCTAAGCCAAATCTGCTTACCGTGTTTGGTTTTGTGTACTTTATTTAACAATTTTAACTCTGTTAACATGCATTTTAGCAATTTTGATTTCCACTATTACACACCCTTTTGTCCTTGTACCAATTTAAAGTTATTTTAGGTACATGATGTGATGGCAGCAGCAACACTACAGCCCCATCCCTAAGGTGTAATGGAAGAAGCACTATGACCCCATCCCTTAGGTATGATGGCAGCACCAACAGCACTATGACCCCCATCCCACTGGTGTGAAGGCAGCAGTAACAGCACTATGACCTCCCTCCCTCAGGTGTGAAAGAAGCAGCAGCACTGTGGCCCCCATCCCTTAGGTGTGATGACAGCATTACTACGTTCACCATCCCTCAGGTGTGATGGCAGTATCAGCACTGTGGCCCCCATCCCTTAGGTGTGATGGCAGCAGTATTACGTTCACCATTCCTCAGGTGTGATGGCAGTATCAGCACTATGGCCCCCATCCCTCAGGTGGGACAGCAGCAGTACTACATTCCCCATCCACCAGTGGTGATGGCAGAAGCACTACAGCCCCCACCCCTTCGGTGTGATGGCAGTAGCAACAATGCAGTCCACATCCCTCTGGGGTGATGGCAGTAGTGACAGCACTATGATCCTTTCTTCAGCACCCACACCCCACATGCACAAGTTACAAATGACTTGGTCTCTTTGCTTGTTAGAACTCAGATGTGAATTAATCTGAACCATCACCACTAAGGTGGACTACCTTTTTTTTCCTATCTATAATTTAACTGCCTGAATTGGATTTCTGCCTGTGACACTGCTGACCAGGGTTGGGAACAGACTTGGGTGTTGGAGGGCCAGCTGGTGGTGAAGGTTTGAGTGTCCAATGACCACTCACCTTCTCCTGGGAGGGAGGGTGGGTTCATGGCTCAGCATTTGTTGGCCCCTGGTGGAGGCCAGATGCATGACAGCATGTCATCCCTCACTGCAGGAGGAAGCATGATGGATGTCGGTTTGTGCCTTGACATCGTGTGGCCTGTCATGCTCCCAAGAAAATGGGAAAACACCCACTGACCCAACCAAAGGACAGCTGTTGGTCCCTCCATAAGCCAGAATCCCCAGACATGTGTCCGTTCTGACCCCTGCAATGCCCAGGATACACTGGAAGCTCTTTAGGGCAATTCTTCTCCCCTGGTAGCCTCCCACTGTGGTAGGGGCCCATTCAATGAAGGGTTACTTTGGGTTACCTGGTAGCACAGCAGTAAGGGGCAGTGGATGGTGGTCGGCACTTAGCAGTGATGGTAGGGGGCCTTGGCAGGCCTGAAGGAGTGAATGGTCAAGGGGTAAAAAACTGCTTGAATTTGCTTCTTTGAAATAAAGTGTCTTCACCTAAAAATCCACAAGTGATTACTGGGGGACATTCAAATGGATTTATGCATCTACCAGACATGTGGATGCTTTTTTTTCCCTTGGTGTCTCCCAGTTTTCATGTCTTTGTTCAGATGTGAATTGAGCACTACTCTGCCCACCAGCATCATATAGCCCCTGGGGTCTTACCTTCTGCACGTCATTGACTGTGCTTTCAAAATCCACTGGCCAAACATAAGTACACTTAAATACTTAACATTTGCTTTTTGTTGAAGCAGTCTATCAGAAAACTTTTTGTTGTCACAGAGACTGAAACAGTAGGTGGGAGAAAAGCTGCAAATGATCCAATTCACCTAAATGTGCTAACTGTGAAGTATTTTCTAAGTAGTAAGGCAGTTTCTTCTTTGTGAACATACTTTCATTCAGACTAGTTTTCATTCAAACAACCGAGGATTGTGGATGGCCCTACTGGTTATAAACTTGAATAAGTTAGTTGGTAACAGTGATCCTGCATTTAGCAATCTACAACCTAGATGCTTATATACAAATAATACAATGAAAACCTGGCTAAAATCTAAAAACAAGCTTATAAAACACATGAAATGTATCTGAACATTTATCTTTACCTATACAAAATCACTTCAGCCCAAGTAAAACTCAGGTAAATTACAGGGTACCCTGACTACTATTCTATGATGTAGTAAACATATATTGGTATTTTTTTTATATATTCTTTGTAAAGCAGATAAGACCCACTAGGCAGAACTGTCTCTTTACAGGAGTGACCTAGAAGCACTGGGGAGGTTAAGTGACTTGCTTGGAGTCACACAGTATGCAAGTGGAGGTTGTGGGAATCAAACCCAAGTCTGCTGGATGTACCCAGTTCATTCACTGCTTGTTACTCTAACCACTAGGCATGGGTGCTTAAACTGAATGGCTGATTACAACAAAGCAGTGTGGGTGATTTTCTTACTGACTCTATATGCAGCAAAGCAGAAAGAATGCAAAGCACAGCAGCATTCATTTTAAGATGCTGAAATCTGGGTCGGCCTGCTGGCGCTGCGGTAACACTATTGCTTGCAATGCCAGTGACCCAGGGTCAGAAGCAAACTCAGGTTGCTGGAGGTCTGGCCAGGGGAGTAGGATCGAGCATCTGGGGGACTGCTCTCCTCCTCCGGGGAAAGTGGGCTGCAGGTCCTGCTGCTTTACCACCACCTGTGTGACCACGGGTGGTGATGCAATGGTGCTGCAGAGTGATCAGTAGGGGAGGACCCTAGCCAGGATCTGGAACAGTGGCATGTCTCTATATGACCTACCTTCTTGGATCTCCTCTAGTGCCAGTGCCCTCAGGGACAGAGACCAGAAAACCAGGAACAATCACCCCACATTGGCCACTGGCAGAAGGGACCCAGGTGCCCCAGACTTCATAACCAGGCTCCATGAGGGACCCACTGAGCTGCCCGACACACACTAAGGGAGTGTGGAGGGGTGATCTGGGGTCCCCTCCTTCCCACCTGGGGGGGGTACAACCCAGGCAGGATAGGGGCAGGACCACAGGAGCTTCTGAGCATTACCTGGGGGTGAAGCTAAGGGATACCCAGCCTGAAAAGTGGGGAGTGATGCTGTGAGAAGGGGACATAGAAAGAGAAAATACAAAAAAAAATTTAAAAAATGCTGAAATGTTAGAGATTCTGTGCAGTGACATGCAATTTCTGTGAGGCACCGGTACGAGAATTCAAAATCCGCAAACCAAGCAGGATTCCGTGATTGTTACCAGTGTTACTGGCAAAAACGGAAAACCAGGGTCCCTGCCTATCAAACTCTGGTACCAATTTTCCATACAGGGTGCCAGCTCTCTCTACCTACCCCCCTGTTCTCTTCCCTACTGCTAGCACCCTGAGTAACCTCTATACCCTTCCCTCTGTCCTAGCCATGCTTGAAACCATTTATGCTTTTGGCACCAACTGTAGCGATTTGCCCACTCTGTGTAATACTGGAGATAACCTTGAGGAAAGGAGGGAGCGAGAGGAGACATGATAGAAACTTTCAAGTACCTCAAGGGAATCAACAAAGTCCAAGAGGGTGGCATTTTTCAGAAAAAGAGATGTGCAAGAACAAGGGGGCACAATTTGAAGATAGAGGGTGGACGGCTCAGACGTAATGTGAAGAAGTATTTTTTCACAGAGAGGGTTGTGGATGCATGGAACAGCCTCCCTGAGGAGGTCATGGAGTCAAGAACAGTGGGGGAATTCAAGAATGCTTGGGACAGACATAAGGCAGTCCTAGTGGTGGGGGTAGGAGGAAGTAAGCTGTTGGTTAACTAGGATCTGCAGCTTATCTGTTAGGTAGAAAAATGGGCAGACTAGGTGGGCCAAGTGGTCCTTATCTGCGGTCAAATTCTGTTTCTATATATTATGCACCTCCTATTCTTAAGAATATGGTAACCTGATTAGAGAAGCACACAGTGAACTGCATTTTAAACAACTGCTGTCCAACTTTTTGCACTGTGAGGATGTTTGCAGATGTAAATAATTGTGCCTAATTATATGTATATGTAATTTGTATTTGATGTTTTATTTCAAGCATGGCTAAAAAAGGGCTGCACCCAGTCCGTTCCCTGGTTAAAAAGAAAATGAAAAAATGAAACATGAAACATTGCTGTTATATTCTTTTGTGATTTTGTGCATGTTTTAAATCCTCCAAAGAAGGGGCCTGGAGATAAAGTTGACAGAAAGATGACCATGTGTGTGATTTTTTAAAGGGCTACATGCAGAGTTACTTGGTTATGTTTAAATTCCAAAACAGGGCAGGAGAATGAGCTTTGAAGAAGGAAACAGGTAATAAAATCTCAGGAGATGAGAGAATCTATCGCCTGTCATAAACTTTACACTTCAAAGGAAAAGTGTTTTAGGTTCCAGGAACTGCCATGGTTTATTTTCATTTTATTAGGTGGCAGGATATTGGAACTATAAGAGAATCTAACTTATTAACAACATGGTTCACAAAAAAACTGGGAAAGAGCAAGAGACCCCAGCTGTCCCAAACAGATAAGATCACAAGTTGACAAAGGCAGTGTTACACATTGCAGAACTCCGCTATAAAACCCTCCAAACAGAAGCTCAGTGCATTGTATTTTGACACTTGTTCCTGATGCACGAGAAAAGCAAGACTGCCACAGAGACAGATTAACAGACTGCCACAGAGACAGACTAAGGACCAGTAAATTCAAGAGAGAACTGGATCTTGGCAAACTCATTTATTTTCTAAACTTTGATCATCAATGAACCAGATAGAAACTAGACAGTTAAAATGTGCATTTAGTATTTACATTTTTCCAACTTTGGTTTGTTATTCTGTAAAAAGATTTCTGAAATTTTTTGTTTGTAAAGTTTGTATGATAATTATTTAAGTAAATTTAGTAAAAGCACTTTGTTTTTAAAACAGCCTGTGAGTGATTTGTGTGTGCGTGCATGCATGTGTATATGTGTGTGTGTGTGTGTGTGTGTGTAAAAGGTGGAATGTTTATTCAAATCTGAGACCAACCTGGTAAATACAAGGTGTCACCATCGCTACCAAAATAGGATCCTAGAAGGGAAAATCTGGATGCCTTAAGTAGGGGAGATACACAGGTCTCGGGAGAAGCCTGTAAGGGGAGAGCAGGTCACTGTACCACCTGTGGGAGAAGATACCAATCAGGGTTATGAAGGCCAGCCCCTTAGAGGTCATAATGCCTGTGAGGGTCCCCCTCCCCCTCCAGTTCAGCAACCAAAGAGGGTCCTCACCTTGCTACAGACCTGAGACTGTATTTTACCCTTACCAAGATTTTAAAGAGGAAGCCCTGGAACCTCTTGGTGAATGTTTAGTTGTTAATGCAGTAATCTCTAGACAGACACATAGAGGGTATTTCTGCCCCCTGCCTTGGATTGCACTTATAGTGGGCACTGTGGGAGCCCCAACTGACCCCCCAGGACTGGATTTGTGACACCCACCAGCTCAGCTGGAAAACTATTCCACAGTTCCACCACCCTTTCTGTAAAATAAAGTGTTCTAATTTCCTCTTGAGACTCTCTCTCATTAGTTTTCACTCATGTCTGTGTCCTTAAACTGATACTCATCATCATCATCATCATTTTATTTGTACTAGGAGCCCTTCCAATGCTCAAGGTGCCTAAACAATATACAAATAATAAATTCAGTAATCAGCAGACATATAAAATCTTGGTAAATAGTTAGTCACAGTTCACCTTGTTTATTCCTTTCAGTAACTTGAAGGTCACTATCATATCACCCCCCTCATCTGGTTTCCAGCAAGTACATGATCAGTGCCTTGAAACGATCTTCATAAGATCTGCACTGTTGGCCCTGAATCATCTTGGTCACCTTTCATGTACCATCTCTAGTCTGTCATTATCTTTCCTGATGTGAGGACTGCAGAACTGGGCACTGTTATCCAGGTACGGCCTCACCAATGATCTATAAAGGGTGGTAATACTCTACTGTCAATGCACCTTATGATACTTCCCAGTATCCTATTTGCCTTTCTATAACCCTTGTTGCACTGGCTTGATCATTTAAGGCAGTCACTAAAGATGACTCCTAGGTCCCTTTCCTCAATTATAGTGCTCAGTTTTACCTATCCCATCTAGTACTCTGTCCTGTGGTTCTGGTTCTTTAGGTGCATCACCTTGTATTTTTTGGCATTGAATTTCAACTGCCAGATCTTAGACTACCTCTCTAGCCTTTGCAGGTCACTGTGCATCTCTCTAATTCCCTCATCATTATCTACCCACCCACATAGCTTAGTGTCATGTGTGACGAGACACAGCTTGTCCTGAATTCCTTCTTCAATGTCACTGATGAACATCTTAAATGGGGCAGGGCACAGGATGAATCCCTGTGTCACCCAACTTGTGACCACCCTCTTTTCTGATTTGTCACCATTGATCACAACCATCATCTGCCTTTCCTTCAGTCAATTTCCTACCTATCTTACTATGCCTTTGCTGCACCCAGATCCTCTATCTTTTTCAACAATCTTCTGAGAGGCACCAAGTCGAAAGCCTTGCTGATGTCAATGTACAGTAAATCCACAGTGGGGCCCCTATCTAGTACCTTCATCACCCAGTCAAAGAAAACTATTGGGTTTATCTGACGAGACCTCCATGCCATGAACCCATGCTGTTGCTGTCCTGGGGTCCATTGCTCTCAAGGTAGTCCAAGAGATTCTGTTTGACCAGTGACTTCATCAGTTTACCCACAACAGAGGAAAGATTGATAGGTCTGTCATTCCCTGCTTGCTCTTTGTTCCCCTCATGCCCCACCATGGAGTGGAACTATGTTCACTACTCTCCAGCCTCTCCTACCACCTCTGAGTTTGTGAGCACCACATCAAGAATGGTAGCCTGCTTGGTGGGTTTCTTACCTATCTGCATCAGCAGACAGTCCTGGAATATTTCCTGCAGGGTCTGACTTCTAGTGCTTCTGGCACCTGGAAGGCCCAATCAATAACTGGCAGGTTCAGGTCACCCACCACTACTATTTCCCACTTTGCCACTCCCCTTTCTAGTTCTCCCCAAGCTACCTATCTCTCCCTTACATGTTTCCTGGTAGTCTACAGATCACCTCCAACTGTAGTTTATTGCCTGAGGCTGCCATGAGCTACACCCACAGTGACTCTGTCTCCCCATTACTTCCCCGATGTAGACATCTTCCACAGCCTCAATGCCTTTCCTGACATATAGGGCTACACCCACTTACTTTTCCTCAATCCCTCCTAAACATTGTGTAACCAGAAACAGTAAGGTCCCAATCATTATTTCTGAGGCCTAAGTTTCTGAGATGGCTACGAGGTCCATCTCAGTGTCTGCCATCATTCCCTAGAGCTTGCCGATTTTATTAACCAGACTCCTGGCTTTAAGGCAGACCCCCTTCCATCTAACTCCTGATCACCTTTTGCTTTATACTTGTCTTTCTCTCTTTTTTGTCCCTGGTCTCCTTAAGGACTTGTTTTTCATGTCGATTGCAGGATTTGTGAGCTCTCCCTCCTTGGTCCCTTCTAGAGCTGTGTGGAATATTAAATTCCAGCAGCAGAATGCTGCAGAATTATCATTCTGATTCCTCAGAATAATGCAGAATTTTTGTGAAAATTCCACAGAATTTTGCCAGATTTTGATTTTCAGTTATTCTGGTTTCGTTTTTAAACAATAGCCCGGATATTCAAACTGCGCCATTCTGTGGCGCAAGCCCTTGCGCTGCTCAAAAAAGTTGTGCTGGGCTGTGGCCAGGGTGATATTCAACGGAGATGCGCTATTGAGCAACTCCTTTGAATATCGCCCCCTGGCCACAGCCACTGTGCATGGCGCAGTGGAACTTGCGCCACCGCAAGTGGTCAGAGTGGAGCATTCAGATGCGGGAGGCGAGTTCCATTGCGCCATGCGAATCTCCAATATTCAGGTGAGCAAATGGGGCCATAATTATGCAAGGTACAGGCGGTCATTTGCATCTAATTACGCCCTATTTGCATGCCTATTAGTATGCAGGTGCGGCAATCCCGACGACTTGAGCCTGGCACCCTGCCAGGCAGCAGCCATTGGGAACCGACACCCCCTGCAGCCCGATCCACGGGCATGAAGTAAATCCCCACTAGCCCGTGCGGGCATAGCGTGAAAGCGCCCCTCCTGACTAGCCCAATCAGGGGCAGAACTCGCCCTCCCCAGTAGCGATTGTGGGCAGAACACACTCCCCTACCCCGACTAGCTCGATCGCAGGCAGATCTCACTCCTGCCGACTAGCCCGATCACGGGAGAACGTGACTGAACCCCCGCTCGACTGGGTCTGGACAAGGGCAGAACCAGTGGCGGAGGAATAGCCGGTATAGCCGGTGCAGGTGTCACAGGGCCCACACACGAGGGACCCAGAGTAAAAATCAAGGATTTATTGCTCAGCAGTTCGGATCGCGATCGCGTTTATTCACATTGTCTTTTTGACACTGTCTGTGCGTGACTGACTCACTCAGCTGCTGCAAGACTCTGTCAGTCACACAAGCCTGCTGACTCCAAGCTTGCTACCACCACCCCTGACTGCAGATGGCAGCAGTACAGCACTGACCATAGAGTTGCAGGAGTTAACTGGAAGGACGTGTCACCGTCGCACACTGTCCATGTAGCAGCAGCGCCACCCCCCCGTATGCAAACAATAACAAGTAAAAGAAAAGTGGCAGCCAGCAATCGCGAATCGGTGCTGTTGCTGTGTGTGTGTGTGGAGCCGGAGGCTGCGTCCAGGAGTCCAGGACTACTGGGAGTTGGCTGGAGCCGGAGGCGAGGAGGAGGAGGAGGAGGTAGGATGATGGATCAGGTCAGGATGGATGCTGCTAACATGAACTTCACTGACAATGCTTGCAATTGCTGCCACCACAAGTTTAATTTGCTTGTTCTTTTCTTGCCCTGGTGGCTGGCGCCTCCCTTGCCCTAATAATGCCCTTGCTTAGTGGCTGTTAACTTGTTTTCCTAACTATAGTCCAGTCTCTCTGGAGACTGAGTGAGTGAGTCGCTGCTTCAGCTCTTCTGGCTGCCTGGCTGAGTTGACCCACCCCAGTCCCTCCCAACTCCCTCCAGCAGCACTTGTGAGTGACTTGAGTGACTTGTCTGTACTCTTTCGACCGCAGGCTCGCTGCGCTGCTGCAGCATTAGTTGAGTTGGTATTGGGCCCCTCACCCTTCCTGATTTTATTTTATTTGTTTATTTATGTTCTGCTGCAGCACTGCCTGGCTGGGCGGGGGATTAAATCGGATGGAAGGAATCGGGGGCCCTGCCGGTGGTGGGGTTGAGGCGCCGTTATGGGGTGGGGGCCCAAATTATAACCTGCACTGGGGTCCGTCTTTCTCTTCTCCACCTCCTGGGCAGAACGTATTGAAACCCCCAACTGCCTGGTCTCGAAGACCTCAGCACACCTGGTGAGCCTGGCATGTCACCACCTCAAAGTTCAATATCTCCTGAGACGTGGTCTCACCCCACCACCTATGGAGCCCCATCACTCAGCCTTCTGGCTTCAGCTTCCTCCACCAGCTAAGCCTCAACGCCCACCCACTGACAGTTCCCGGTAGGGCTGCATGCCCACTGGTTCGCGAGCAAGAGCCAATGAGTGAGCAGCTCATATTGTAAGCAGCAGTCCAGATATGGGATGAATTCATTCATCCATATCTGACCTGCCTTAGACGGTATGGTCTGCACGCTGGCTGGCTCTTGCTCTGAACCACGAGCGTGCAGCCCCATCGAGCTGTCAGTCGAGGCGGGCGGGCAGCAGGCGGTAGGTGCTGCTGCCCACTGGCTGACGGGGAGCGGGTGGTGGGGCTCTGGGTGGTGGGTGGGGACCACCAGATCACCAGGATATTGGACTTTGGGGTGGGTTTGACCTTATGCCCACGATCGGCTTCGAGTCCACTGGACCACCAGGATATTGGTCTTGGGGGTTGAACTCTGTTCTGCCCGTGATCAGGCAAGTCGGGGTTCAATTACATTCTGCCTGCGATTGGGCCAGTCAGGGGGTTCACTTACATTCTGCCCACGAACGGGCCAGTCGGAGGTTCAATTACATTCTGCCCACGATCCGGGCCAGTCGGGGGTTCAATTCGTTCTGCCCATGATCAGGCCAGTCGGGGGTTCAATTCACGCTCTGCCCATGATCAGGCTAGTCGGGGAGTGTGTTCTGCCCACGATCGGGCTACGGGGTTACTATTATGCCCATGATCGGCTGCAGGGGGGGCACAGGGAACAAGTGGAGGGCCACCCACAGGTGGCAGCTGCTGTGTTGCACCCTGCAATGTGGCAGCTCATCTGTGGGTGGCCATCGACTTAATCCTTTTTTTTTGGCTTAAAGTTGTGCAGGCGCAGGTAGGGGGTTGTGCCTGCACAACTCTGCAGGGCCTGGCTGAATATCGGGCTGTGCAGTTTATGCATGGTTCCTCCCCCTCCGGTTGAGCATGCCTTCATTAGCATTGTGCTGTTGCTCAGCATGACTTGGGGGGTGCAACTGCCTCTTACTGAATATCGCAGAATGGCGCAATTTCGGACTTGCGCAGGCGTAACCCTATTGTGCATTGCGCAACCCTTTTGAATATCTGGGCCCATGTATCTAAATGATACCAAATGCAGCAGGTGTACCAGTACACATGGCTTGCATAAGTGTGCTAAATTTCAGAGTCATATATTGAAAGGGAGCTGTGTTATGGGTGGACAAAGAGTTAATCAAAATGTAATGTTCAGTTTTTTTCCATCTAATTTTAAAATTTCTTATCAAAATTTCTCCACTGTTTTAGGATTTAGAGAAACATGCAACATGGTCTTGTGTGCCAGTTGTAAGTCTCAAGCTTTAAAAGGGGCTGTGCTTTAGGTAGTCAAACAGTTTGCCAAAATGTAAAATTTAGTTAAGTATAATTTTGAAAGCATTAATCAAAATGTTATCAATATTTGTGAGAAATGGGTCATTACTACATGTGTATATGCCCAGTTTCAGATTTCTAGCTGCAAAGGTGACTGAGTTATATGCAGATAAAAACTGTCATGAAATTTCCCACAAAAAATAAAATGATAGATTTTGAGCACCTATTATTTTGAGACGGTGGGTTCTAAAGTCATGATGTCTGGCACACCATTATAACTTCAAAGTTCAGATCTCTAGTTCAATAGAAGGCTGAGATATGACCAAATTCATAAATATCAAAAATTCCACTAAATTTTTTCAAATTTTAAATTTCAGTTATTTTGGTCTAGTTTTAAAAGTATGCATCCAAGTGATGTAAAATTTTGCAGGTTTACAGGTACTAAAGGCTTTCATAGAAGTACCACATTTTAGACTCCTAGGATGAAAGGGCATGAGTTGTGGGTGGTCAAACAATTAATCAAAATTGAATTTTCAGTTATTTCCATCTCATTTTAAAAAATCATATCCTTATTTCTCCACAGTGTCAAGATTTAGAGAAGCATGAGACATAGGCATGTGCACCATGTTTTTAAGTATGAAGCTTTAAAGTGGGCTGTGCTATAGGTAGTCAAACATTTTGCAAAAAAATCAATTTTAGTTGTTTCCATATAATTTTGAGAGCACTCATCAAACATTTTGAAGGTATAAGGGTTATTACTATAGTATATGTACCTAGTGTCAGATTTCGAGCTCTAAAGGTGCCTGAGTTGTATGCAGATACAAATTTTCATGACATTTCCTGCAAAATATAAAATGACAGACTTAAGCACATATAATTGTGCGACAGCACATTCTAATATCAAGATATTTGTCAGACTGGCAGAGCACATATCAGCAAGTCATCATGCCAAATTTCAGATCTCTAGATCAATTGACAGCTGAATTAAGACCAACGTAATACATTTCAAAAATTCCACAACATTCTGAAGAAATTCCATTACATTTCATGGAATATCACAGAATTCTGTCAAAATTCCATGAATTTGTATTTTTTTTATTCTGCACAGCTCTAGTCTCTCCCCCTAGCCCAGTTTGAACCTCAACCTTATTTTTGCCCCTGTGCTGCTACAAGACCAAAAATTAGGAGGAGTACTAGCTAGGTTCCCTTTGCTCTCTCCTATCACAGTGCTTCAGCCTTCATTGCAATCAGTGTAACTTTTCAATGAAGATGTCAAACTTTGGCCCCAGTGCACCCCTCTCTTGTCAGGGGAAGACCGTCACCGCTGAAGGGCCTCCCATCCATGAAGTTCCCCAAGCCCACCACAAAGTGATACCTATCTCCTGACATCATCCATTTACCTCCCCTTTAAACCCCTCCATCTCATCCCTCTTTATTCTATCTCCCCCTTACTACTCCACACAGGGAGGACCTTGGAAAAGGTCAAGGATGCCAAGTATACCTTCCATCTGTCCTCCAGTCTGTGAATGTTGTTCTTCACCATCTCCACAGGCTGGTTTGTTAGATCATTGGTACCTAAGTGTACCAGCATCTCCAGCTCCCCTTTCCTCTATGCCATACTCTCTATTCTAGAAACATAGAAATTGATGGCAGACGAGGACTGCTTGGCCCACACAGGCTGCCCATTTTCCCTACCTGTTGCAATATAGCAGATCCTGCTTGATCTCTGGGTTTTACCCTCTCTTTCCTGTTGTTAGGGTTCCCATGTGCACATCCCATGCATTCTTAAATTCCCCTACCATTTTTGTCTCCACCTTCTCCACTGAGAGACTGTTCCATGCATTCACTACCCTTTCTGTGAAACAATGCTTCCTCACATTACCTCTGAATTTATCCTTCTCCAGCCTCATAACATGGTCCCTTGGTCTTAAACATCTTTTTTTCTGAAAGATGCTACCCTCGTGTACCTTATTTGTGCCTTTGAGGTATTTGATGATCTCTATCATATCCACCTCCTCTCTCCTCTCTTTCAGGGTATACATACTGAGGTCTTCTAGCCTCTCCTTATATGACTTTTGGTGCAGACCCTGCACCATTTTTGTTGCCCTTCTCTGAACTGCCTCTGCTCTGCCTATGTCCTTCCAGAGATTCAGCCTCCAGAACTGGACACAGTACTTCAGATGGGGTCTCACCAATGATTTGTACAGTGGTATCACCACCTCCTTTTTTCTGCTGGTGCTACCTCTCCCTATGCACCCCAGCATCCCATCACCTCTTCCTACAGCCTTTTCACAATGTTTGGTTAACTTTAGGTCATCAGATATGATTACCCCCAGGTCCCTTTCCTGTTTGGGGGGTCGTCAGTACTTCCCTCCTTCATGTACTCCTCCTCTGGGTATCTGAGCCCCAAATGCATGATTTTACATTTCTTTGCATTGAATCTTAGCTGCCACACTCTTGTCCACTCCTTAAGCCTACTTACGTGCCTCCTAATTTTTCCTCCCCCCTGGAGTGTTAACCCTGTTGGCATACCTTTCTTTCTGGTGCCTCTGCAGTGTCACTTATGAAGACATTAAAGAGGACTGGCCCCAGAACTGCTCCCTGTAGCACTCTGCTGGTCACCCTTCTCTTCTTGAAATGAACTCTGTTTACCACCACCCTCTGTGTTCTATCCCTTAACCAATTTCTGACCCAGTATGCTACCTTGGGACCCACTTCCAGGCTGCTCAGCTTGTTTAAAAGCCTCCTATTTGGAACAGTGTTTAAGGCCTTGCAGAAAATCCAGCCACATCCATCACCCCTCCCTGATCTAATTCCCTGGACATCCAGTCAAAGAAATCTATCAGATTTGCTTGACATGACTTTCCCACTATGAATTTATGCTGCCTATGATCCTGTGATCCACTGGATTCAAGATATATCACAATCCTTTCCTTTAGCAGGGATTCCATTAATTTCCCCAGCACCATGGTCAGGCCGACTGGCCTGTAATTGCCAGCCTCCTCCCCGCTCCCACTTTTGTGGAGAAGGACTACAGCTGCCCTCCTGCAGTCCTCCAGAACCACTCCCATTTCAATTTGTTAAACAGGGATGTCAGTGGTGCTGTGAGCACCTCTCTAAGCTCTTTTAATATTATGGATGTATCCCATTTAGCCCTATTTTATTTATTTATTTGGCAATTCGGATACAACCTTTGAGTATACACTCTTTTACAAAGGTTCCACATTAGGATGCAAAACAGCAGAGACACAACAACAACTTGACAGTTAATACAAAACATGAGATTGCTATGTAATGCAGAAAATAGATATATAACACATTCTAGTAACCTAGACAACTGAAATTAACCAGCAGGAGGAGAGTCCCAATTACCAACGTATGGCATAGTTGCCCCAGGGAGGCCTGTCAAGGTAGAGTATTGGAAATGGTAGGAGAAAAAAGGGGGGAGAATGTGAATGAGGGGTAGATTAGAGAGAGAGAAAGAAAGGAGGAGGAGAGAGAGAGGGAGAGAGAGAGAGAAAGAGATTGGGAGAAGGAGAATATTTAGGGGAGAGAGTGGTGGAAAGGGAGGTGTTGGGAGATGGAGGGGAGGAAGTTGGAGGAAGTTTGAGAGGGGGGGGGTGGCAAGGGATGGCAGGTGGGGTCCAGGGTAGGTAAAACAGGATGAAAGCTCAGACAAACGAGGGGGGTATCCAGGAGGTTGAGAATATGGACTCAGGTAAAGGGAGTCAGAGGTGTTTAAGAGGGGGTATCTAGGTTGAAGATATGGATTCAGGTAAGGCAGTCACAGGTATCTGAGTTCAGCAGGTATTGCTTCGGTTCTCTTTTAAAGGACTGAATATTTGTTGTATTAAGAGCTGCAGTAGGGATCTCATTTAGCCATAGAGGAGCTCAGTACATGAAGGATCTTTGTCCTAGGGAAGATCTATGAAACGGGACAGCAAACTGTGTTGTCACTGTTCTTTGTGTGTTGTATTTGGAGCTTGCTTCCTTTACCAGGCCTGCAATGCAGGTAGAGGTTAGGGAGAGCATGGTCTTTCTCCCTAGCAGGCAAGATTGGTATCTGATTCTGGATTGAAGCTGTAGTATGTGGGCCAGACCATACAGGGTAAAAGTGTGTGTAAAGCGATCAGCAATTAGCAATAGTCTGCTAGCCTTGTTAAGGGCAGTGGCAACCCTTTTGAGGGCCATATCAGTGGCAGCGCCGTAAACCACCAGCCTGTAGTCGACCAGGGAGAGTTCAGAGCTGGTGACTGAGAGCCGGAGGGCTTCAGCAGTTAGGCTTTTCTTGTGCTTAGGATCACTAATTTAGTGTTCACAGCTTTCACCATCATGTAAATGTGTTGAACATACGCGAGAGTATCATCCACAGTGACACCCAGGTACTTGAAGGAGTGAACCTCTTTCAGTGGGGCAGTCAGGTGATTTGTGATTGTTAGTTCTGGGCTTCTCCTTTTTAGTTGGGGGCTAGAGAGGAGCATCGTCTTGTTTTTTTTGTAGTTTAGTAGCAACCTTTGGGAGAAGAATCAGGTCTCCAGTTGCTGGAAGGATGATTGTAGTTCAGCCTGTAGGTGCTCTATGCAAGAGTGACAGCTAAGTAGGACAGCATAATCAGTGTACAGAATGACTTTGCTAGTGCAGGCATCGGGTAGGTCTTTCAGGAACATGCTGAAGAGCAGTGAACCCAGGATGGACCCTTGAGACACCCCTAGTAAGACTTCCTTGGATGCAGATATAGAGTAACCTATTTTGACCCTTTGAGACTGGGAGGTTAGGTAGTCCTGGAACCATAGAGCGGCATTTGGGGAAAGACCAAGGGCATGCAGTTGAGACAAGAGGAGTGGGTGGCAGACTATGTTGAATGCCTTTGTTAGGTCAATAAAGATGGACCCAACTAGTTTTCCCTCATCCAGTGCCTTACGGACATACTCAGTGAAATCCACCAGTTCAGTGTCCATGCTGTGGCGTTTCCTAAAGCCGGTTGGTGGGGACATTGCAACTGATATTTGTGAATATAGTCAGCAAATTGGTCTGCCACAATCCTTTCCAGTGCTTTAGAGCGAGGGGAGAGGATGGAGATGGGCCTGTAGTTTGTGGTCAGTGATCTATCACCTCCCTTATGCACAGGGGTAACCAGCACTTGTTTCCAAGGAGAAGGGAATTTGGAGAGCTGTAGGGATTTATTAAAAATCGTAGTGATGGGAGCAATGACTTTGTTGATTGCCAGTGCCAGCAGTTTCATGTCATTGTTGTCAGACCCCATTCTGGTTTTCCCCAGGACCTTTTTAACATGACCCAGTGCTTCTTTGACAGTGACTCTTTTAAAGTAAAATTGAGGGTGAGAGTTGATGTCCGGTGGGGGCCTGTTATCAACTTTGATAGGCTTGAGGTATTCAGCCGGTAGAACAGAGCTAAGATCCGTGAGGGTGGAGTTGAACTCTTCGGCAATGGTGTGGGGGTCCATGGTATTTGTGCCATTAATGTTTAGCAGTGATGGCTGTGTTTTGTCGTCCTTCCCTGTGAGTGCCTTTATATTGTCCCAAAACTGCCTTCCATCACCCCAGATTCTTTCCAATGGATCCTTGTAGAAATTAACCTTAGCATTCCTGATGAGATGTGTGCATTTGTTTCTGGCTGCCCTGTATCTTTGAAGGTCACTGGGCTTACTGGAGGCCCTTGCTTGATACCAAAGGTTATCCCTTGCCTGCATGTGATCTAGAAGGTCACTAGTAATCCACCCATTGTTATGGCCATGTGTTTTTGGTTTTTGACTGGAGAAAATCTGTCACAAACACTATTAAAGTTATCAATAAAGTACTTGAGTGTTATGTCGATGTCATGCAGTATTTTAAGGGGAGACCAATCAATCTGAGAAAGTGCCTCCTTGAAAGCTGAGAGCTGCACTTTCCTGATAATTCTGCTGTTCACTAAGACAGGTGGCACTTTTTTGAATTTATTGGACCACAGACAGGTGATAGGGGAGTGGTCGCCTAGTGAATCCAGTAATACCAAGACATCGGTAATCCTGTCAGGTGAGCTTGCAAGGAGCCAGTCCAGAAGCATGTGCTTACTGGTCTTATGGTTCATTCTAGTGGGCTTCGTGACTAATTGTGTGAGGAGGGAGCTGGCTATGGTATCTTTCAGGTTGGTCAATTCATTACTGAGCCAACTGATGTTGAAGTCCCCAGTCAAGATGAGCTCACAGTTGTTGTTAATGCCAGCCAAGGACCCTAGTAGTTTAATTAGACTGTCTTTGGCCATTTTCAGTGGGAGGTAGATGCATGCAATGACCAGAGATTTTTTATGTTCACCAAAAATGATTCTAACTGCATGGAGCTTATGGTCGACACTGCAGGTTGTGATGGGGAGCACAATACATTGTAGGGTGTTCCGAAAATAAATGAGACAGCTGCCACTTCTTTTCCCATTTCTATCACATCTAAAGGTATTGTAACCTGAGAGTACTACCTCATTATCCCTGACCAGGGTGGATAGCCAGGTCTCAGTCAGCCAAAGTATATCAGGGTTATGTAGGGTGGACCACACCTGCATTTGAGGCATCTTTGGAATTAGGCTGCAAATATTCATCATAGCAAGTTTTAAGCCATTTCCCTTCAGCCTGGTATACCCTGGCACATTCATGGGGTTAGGTTGCATTCTTGATGTAGTAATATTAAACAATGCAGATCGTTATGTTCAGGGATATGTAATATAGTAATCTTGTCCAAGGTACCAGGAGTCAGATGATGAAAAATAATCAAATCCCCAGGAAATGGTGAACTACTGGGGACCAGTAAACTGTTGTTACTGTAGATCAAAGACCCAGAATGTGTTAAATTCCTGAAAGAGGTGAACACTGGCCTTGGGCATATGCAGGATGTAAAAATCCTTTGTTAGTGTCTTCCCTTTGTTCTCCAAAATGGTTGTGAATAGACCTCAAAGACAAGCACATATCCTTTAGGAACAAGACAGATGGAAATGTGGATTCAATGCAGCACTCCACAACTCAGAGCTTGTATAACAGATTTACAGACCTTACTTTTGCTTTTGATGGCTTCTAAAAAAGTTGATTTACAATGAGAATGCTAATAACTGGTGGTGATGTTTTACAGTTTCTTAGTCCAAGAAATGTTCATAGATGTCATATCCAAGAACAGTCCAGTTCCTCCCAGCAGAAACATATGAAAATCCACAAAAACTAAACTACTGACAAAGATAAGCACATCCACCCAGCCACACTGTAGGTGAAGCAGATATAAAGCATTGTCCACTCTCAGTTTTGTGAGTTCCTTTAGGACTCACTCTTCCATAAATGGACTTGTGTCCACCTCCCTTCCATTGATGCTACTGTCTATATCCCAGATGGCTGATGCACCAGAAAAGTCCCTGACCACCCCCACCCATCCAACCCCCCTCCCTCCACCCTCTCTATCCCCTGATCTTTGAATCTCTGATCGCTATGATTCTCCTGGCTGACTTCCTCCAACTTTTCCCTTCAGTACCATCAAGTCATCCCGCCCACTGCCCCAGACTGATTCAGAATCCTCCCCAATGGATCAGGTACCTGAGTCTTCTCCAAGGTGGCAAAGCGATTTTACTTCTGGATGGTGTAAGTCTGGTCAACCTGCTTGTGGCTACCCCTGCAACCCTTAAACCTTTACCCCAGCCAACCACTCTTCATCCCCCTGGACCAGTGGGCCTCTGTGTGAGTGGGGTGTAGGGCATGGGCTTCAGCTGAGCCAGTGACACAGCTGAGATATCTCTTGTCTTGCAGCTACAACCTGAGCATGCAGCTCCACAATGATCAAGCAGATGGCACTGTCCTCCACAGCTTAACTCTGGAGAAGAGCACCCCACAGTTGTCGCAACTGACTTGTTCCTGGCAGTACCTCATCTCCATACTGAACCTATGATAATCCTAGACCAGTGGCACAACCTTTATTCCCTTAACTGTCTAGAGCCTTTCAACTAGAACCAGAAACTTTACTTACTATCCTGGTTTGCTACAGTACCTGGCTATTCTTCCTAGATTTCTTCCATCTACCCCTATCCTATGTAGATACTTTGCGTAAGGAAACAACTTACCAGGTTGTGCCTTCAGCTGCATTACACCCTTAGGGGGGTGATTAATAGACTGTTAATCTAACCTCTGGCCATGCCTTATATCTTAATTAATTTGAGGCCTCAGAATGCTGACAGCCAATTAAATTGCAGCATCTCTGAGATCCTTTTTATGATTCATAGTTTTGGGCCCTAATGTAGCTCTCTGAATGTAGGTATTGGCTCTAGGGCCATTACTCTGTATAGTACTTTACACACTCACCCCATTCAGTTCTGTTACTGCTGGTCAGGCTGTGTGGTGACACGGTGGTTAGGGAAAAATGGGCACACTACATGGGGAAGCGGTCCTTGTCTGTTGGCAAATTCTATGCTTCTATGTTTCTGTGGCTGCCTTATTTATTCCTAGCATTTTTTGCACCTCTGTATTTGATCATGATTTACTTTGCACACCTTTAGTCCCCCTCCCCCCAGGTCCCACCTGGAAACGAGAATTGGCTAAGTGTGCCTTTCCTGGTTATGAATGTTCAAATAAATAAATACAAATAACTCCATCTATGTACTGAAAGAAGATTTGGTTCTTTCCACAGCTCATACTGCTGTAATGGCTTCCAGCCTCTCCTTGGCTTTCTTAATTCTAGTCTTGCAGTTTCTCAGGGCCTCTCTGTTCTCCTGTCTGACCTGAAGACAACCTGCCCCTTGCCAGCTGTCACAAACCTTTGGTTTGTTCAAGATCAGCTGTTTTAGGTCTCTGTTGAGCCCTGAGGGCCACCTATGACCCTTTTTCCTTATTTATTATAGTGATGCAGACCTCTGAAGCTGCATCCAGCATCTTGTAGTTCTGCAGACTTCTGCGGCCGCAGCCAGCACCTTTTAGTTCCTCTAGATAGTCTGATCCTAGACCATCTTTAACTTTAAAAAATACAAATGTACCCTATGTTCAGCTCTAGGCTGTACTGGTAAGCAGCCCAACTCATGCAACACTGGAAAAACATCCCATAATGCCTTCTGCGAGACAACAATTCTGCTGCCACATTCTGGAGAGATGTCAAGCGCCAAACTCATTTTAATTATATAGACATGTGTCCTTTTGTTTGGCAGCTAGACTATTTATTTATCCAACATGTCATTTTAGTCTTCTAGCATTACTCTGCGATGTGGTGATGGAACTGTCACATACACATGGAAATATAATTGACTATTATGATGTTCTTTTGGCAGGAAAGAGATTATGTGAGAATTGTCTGTTTTGGTGCCAATACCTCTGGGTTATTTTGTAATTAGCTGGTGAGGAGTTTCCACAGAAAAACATTTTGCAGGAGGTTGTCGATGCCAATTTATTTTAGTACTCTCAGCTATTTGTTTGTAAAAATATTTTTTAAACATGGTGTTCTTCATCACATGGTTATACTACTACTGTGTATTAACAAAGTGCAATGAGGTTTGTATAATTCAAATGATGGATGAATCAGATCTAGGCTTGCCCTGTTATCAGATTCATGTGGCTAAGTTGTATTGAGATTGTACACCCTTTTGTTACTCTACATTTTTTGTGGGGGGCTGAGACAAGAAAAGTCTTGGTCCTTGGCCCTTTGCTCCTCCTCCTTACGCATCCCTTCATAAACCACATTGATTCAGATATACAACTTGCTTATAATGAATCACTGCTGTCTGGTTGAATCAACTGATTCCATGTCAGAGCCACTTGAGAGTGATTCAACAAGGGTTCAATGTGCAAAGGTGAGTCAGCTTAAATGTGTTGACATTAGGGCTATCTAGGAGATGACACAAAGTGGTAAATAAAGAGTGGCTAGATGTATTTAATTAATGCCAGGCACTTTCTATGGTACAGTAACAGAGAAACATGGACCCTTGTCAGCAGAAAAGGACCACTTGGCCCATCCAGTCTGCCCATATGTTCCCTGCCTAATCTGCCTCCACAGATGCTATCCGTTCTCAGGCAACCCTCCCACCTCGATTCCTTTTTACGTTCGCCTGAGTGCATGCGCAAGGAATGTCTTGCAACAGTAGGACTTTTAGAGGTGTGTAACCCTCCTTGCCAATGCAGTGTTCAGTGTAGCAGGCGCGACCCTAGGGGACCAATACATGCCAAGCTGTGTATGACAGCAGTTCAACTGTGTTGGTCTTCACTTCTAAGAAAAGGGCTGCTGCAATCAGTGGTGGTAGCGTGTATGCAATTTGTATACCTACGTCAGCCAAACTGCTGTCATGCAGAGCTTGGCATGAAATCCCTCCCGCTTCCTCCCTCCCTCTGCTAAACTCCTCCCCCTCCCTCATTAGTATTCTCCCTGGCCCCATATTGTGCATTGAGGGGTGTGCCCAATCCCCTTCGGCTCATGCACCCCCCCAGCACATTGTGTGGCCAACAGGGTTGCCCAATCCCCCATCGGCTGCTGCCCCCTAACAGACAACCAGTTGGCATGCTGGGAGCCCACCCCAGCATGCTCATGCCTCACCCCCATGCTCACTGTATGGCCGGTGGGGGTGAGCAATCCCCACTGGCTGCAGTTCCCCCCCCAACAAACAAGTAGGTGGCATGCTGGGAGCCTGCCCCAGTGTGCCAAAAACATCCATTTCTTTTCTTTTTAAAGTCCTGTAAAAGAAGAAAATGGTCCTTGGTCAGTCCCTACCCCCACCCCAACCTGTGCCTTCCCTCTGTGCACCGACCTACCCACACCCCACTCACCCCATAATTACCATGGAGCCTGTTGCGATGATTCAGTGGACTGGGAACACATCTGCATTCTTCAAAGCCGACCGTGAACTGAGGAAATGCCGGTTAGCTGTATAATGGCATAAATAGGGTATTTCCAACTTAGGTGGATATCTCGGCCATTATTTTGACTTTTGGCAACAAATTTTGGCAACATGGGGTTCTTGACACCCCTTCTCATGAATTCAGTTACTGTCATAGCATTATTCAGTACCCAAAGGTGATTTCACAGTCACTGTGCAGAATCACCTTTTGAGACAGATTAACAAAACAACAGTGTCGGTGTTCATGAGGTGGGCTCTCAAAAAGCCTATGTTGCAAATTTGGTGAAAAATTCCCAAAAATGACTGTTCTGTAAGTGTGCATTGCGCAGTTTCCATGCACACTCGTAAGTTTGCAAATTTGTATTATTTTCACTCCAGATTTTAAACATAGGCATATTTCCACACCTCCTTATGAATAGTGCAGCTGTCATTTTTCACATCCTTGCTGAAATGTGTTTTCGTGCTTCTGGTGCCAAATAGCATGGTTGCTGCTAGAAATCACTGTTCGCTACAGAGTATGACAATCACAGTGACACTGTTCATGAGCAGAGGTCCTAAAATGCTATGTTGAAAATTTGGTGGCAAAAGTCCATAAAATGGCTGTGTTACGAGCATGCATTGCGCAGTATCTATGCACACTCATAAGTTTGTGAATTTGTAATATTTCCACTCCACATTTTCAACATTGCCATTTTTCCACATCTCTTTATGACCAGTACTGCTATCATTTTTCACTTCCTGACCAAAATGTGTTTTTGCACTTCTGGCGTACAATAGCGCAGCCACTGTGGGAAATCATGTTCGGTACAGAGTAAGAAAATCATAGTGACACTGTTCATGAGCAGATGTCCTAAAATGTCTATGTTGAAAATTCAGTGCAAAAATTCTGAAAAATGACTGTTTTATGAGCGTGCATTGTGCAGTTTCTATGCGCACTCGTAACTTCACAAATTTGTCATTTTTTCACTCCAGATTTTCAACATTTGCTTTTTCCCCACAGCTCCTTATGAACAGTACAGCCGTCATTTTTCACATCCTGGCTGAAATGTGTTTTCACACTTCTGTCGCAGAATAGCGCAGTCGCTATGGGAAATCAGTGTTCGGTACAATGTAAGAAAATCATAGTGACAGTGTTCAAGACCAGAGGTGACAAAATGCCTATGTTGAAAATTTGGTGAAATAATTCCTCTGAATGACTGTGTTACAAGCATGGGTTTCGCATTTTCCACACAGGCTCATACCATACCCTTGAGCACAACCAGGGCAATAGGGTTCCTAAGACAGACACTTAAGAAGTATGAGGGTGAAGTGTTGATCAGATGCAAGAGGAGTTGCAGAGAGGTACTCTGTTGCGATATGGATGCTGAAGGGACAGGGATACAACGGGGGGCTGCATAAATGCCAAACACCAATGCAAATACCAGCAAGCGAACGTTCAGCATTGACAAATGCTTGTTTCTAATATATCCCCATGTCTGTCCTCTGCATCCTTGAGGCCACCACAGTTTTAGCCTCCACTGCTTTCACTGGCAGTCTTTTACAGGCTTCTGTCACCCTTTCAGTGAAGAAATACTTCCTCACATCTCTCTTAAACTATCCCCACCCACCCCCAGTTTCATAGCATGCCTCCTGGTCCTATTTCTAATTGGAAAGAGACTCCCCCCTGCACCCTGGCAACTCCTGTAAGGTACAGTACTTGTTATCTATCATGTCACCTCTGTCTCTCATTCTCTCTTTCTTTCTCTCTCTCTCTCCCCTCTCATCCAGGGTGTATATGTTGAGATCCCTCAGTCTCTCCTTCTACGGCTTCTTATGCAGACTCTGCACCATTTTAGTTCCCTTCCTCTGGAGTGCCTCCACACTGTCTATGTCTCTTCTGAGGTGTGGTCTCCAAAAGTGTACACAGAACGCTAAGTGGGGTCTCACCAGTGAGCAATACAGTGGTAACACCACCTCCCTCCCTCCTCCTGCTGGAGATATCCCTCCCTTTGCTCCCCAGCTTCCCACTAGCCCTACCCACTGCTTTGTCACACTGCTCTGCTACCTTGAGGTCCTCAGATATGAAAACCCAAGGCCAATTTCTTGTTTATTGAGTGTCAATACCTCCCCATCCTATACTTAGCTCCTGGGTTCTTATGCCATAAGCTGCATGATTTTGCACTTTTTAGCATTGAACTCCAACTGCTATGCTTTTTGATCACTCTTCAATTTCCCTAGATCCCTGTGCATTCCCTTCACCTCCTCCTGAGTATCTACCCTATTGCAAATTTTGCTATAATTTACAACATGGCCTGCCTTCCATTTCTTATGCAATGCCCCTAATGAAGACATTGAAGAGGACTGGTTCAAGTACTGAGCCCTGTGGTACCCTGCTGGTCACTGTCCCCTCAATACAGTGAGAGTCATCAACCACTAGCCTCTGTCTTCTATCCGTTATCCAGTTTCTAACTCAATTCACCAGTTTGGATCTTACTCTTAGGCTGTTCAATTTCTGTATCAGTCACCTGTGTGGCACAGTGTTGAAAGCTTTGTTAAAGTCCAGGTCAGCCATATCCACTTCCCTCCCCTGATCTAGTTCCCTGGTCTTCCAGTCAAAGGAATCAATCCGATTTATTTGGCATGCCCCTCCCCCCTGTGAATCAATGCTGCCTGTCATTTTGCAGTCCATTGGATTCAAGATGCTCTACCAGTCTTTCCTTCAGTAGGGTTCTATTTATTTCCCTCCCACTGAAGTAAGACTGTCCAGCCTATACTTGGTAGCCTTTTCTCTCCTGCTGCTGTTATGCAGAGGGACCATGTCAGTCCTTCAGTACTCCAGAGCCATTTCCATTTCCAGTGAGCAGATCAACAAGGCTGTTAATAGATATCTAGCACCCCCCACTGAGTTTTTTTAGTACCACTGGGTGTATCCCATAACATCCCTTATCCTTGTCCACCTACAGAGCTGCAAGTCCATTCTGGACTCTTTACTCTGTAAATGGACTTCTGTCCATCCTCCAATTCCAGCTACTCCCCAGTGGTCCATCTAAATTGATCCAAATGGCTTAAAATACCATGTATACCAGTTTTTCCATCTATTCAATCTATTGACAAACACTCCCAAACTACTTGTATACCTACTGCTGTATGTATAACACAGCTGGAAATTCATGGCTCAGAGCTTTAGAAGTTTTAGTATGGGAGGCTATTTCTATCCATCTGCAACTTAGTTATCGGTTTAGTAAGTATTTTATATTTTTGACTGCTTCCCATCCTTCAGACTCAGGGTGGTGCTTTTATTATTGCTGGGCCGATCCTGTGGAACTCGCTACCATCTGCAGTCTGGGAGGCCCTCTCGATCGGGGTATTCAAACTGAGGCTAAAGGGCTACCTCTTCTGCCTGGCCTACCCAGGCTAATTGCCCCTGCCCCTTCATTTGAGATAGTATGAGATACTGATGACAGATATATCTTAAACGGTGTTCTGGATTTTATTCATTATTTGTTTATTTATTTGTTTCTATTGTTTGTATTGTTTTATTGTCAGGTGCCCAGAGCATCCAGGATTGGGCACCATACAAATAAAATCTGCTTTGCCTTGCCAAAACTATCATTACTGGTGACTCTCTTTACTACACGGTTAATGAAGTCAGTTTCAAATGCTGTAGTAACTGGAAATGACATCATACCCAGTTATTATGGTGTTTTCTGACATCTTTTTTACCAAGCCTTCTTTGAGCATTCGAGTGGAAAACACCTCCCATGCCTCTCTCCCTCGCCTCTCTTATATAGTACCTGCACATTGCAACTTGGAATTCAAGGTTTGAAAAACAGAGCTCAGCACTGGCAAACCTTTCACTGCTCCATCCACCCTGTTTACAGTTGGGTTCGAAACTGGCAGCTTTCTCAACCCAGGTCATCAACATTAATTAATCTTTTCATTGTGATTAGTTGACCATCCATGGCACTCCAGACCTTACACCATGGGTTTTAGCCCACCTGATAGGCTAACGATGCACAAGACCTAGGATCAAATTTCTAGACCCCAGGTCCCAGAAGCCCCTGTTCTGCATTTCAACTTGTGCATCTGTAAAGGCAACAAGCACTCCAGGAGTCCTTGTACCATGCCAGGAAATGTAGGCTGTGAATTCCACAGAGAATTATCTTTTTTATGTAAAAATACCACTGAGCCTACCTAAAATTCAAGTCTAAATAATTCCTACAGTCTAGTCAAGTCCTAAGTTTAGTTTTATAAAATGAAAACTGTTCAGGAGCCTGTGTTGTCTAGGCCCCTACTTGTCTGAGACTTTGTTTGTTTGATTTTTATCGGAATTAAGTTGACCAGTACAAGTCTGTGAGGCTTAATTATGATACATGCACATGGTTTCTAAATCGTTTTCATTGATTCGGTTGTTTTTAATGGTGAAATTTGTAAGAAAAAGCCCTCGAGTACGCCTCAGCATCTCCACTCCTTATGAGCAACTCCGTGTCCTATTTCACCCAAGAGCATGGCTCTACACCTTCCAAGCCGGGGAGCCCTTCATTTTATGCCATTTCGGCATTAAGCCTTCTTCACGGAGAGGACTTTTGCCAGCTTCATCATGTGTGTAAGCGACCCCCCCCCTCCACTTCCCGCTTGCGTCTCCGAACGGAGTTTTACAGATTCCCCCTACTACCCTCCATCCCTGATGTTAGGAGTCAAAGAGGTATCGCCACCCTTCATGGTGATGCAATTCCACACGGCCTGCAATTCACTCTCCAGCTGGTGGAGCAGGCCGCTGACTTCTGTTTGCGTTTCTTCCCCGCTCGCTCCTGAGTAATTCACTCAGCCCTTGTATTCAGGAGGGCTTGCCACTCTTTGCTCCACTCCTCGGAGAATTAGCAGAGCAGGCTAACCAAGGTTTTTGCCCTTGCCATCAGAGGACCCTCCTCTTCTCAAGGGACAGATTCTGGGGGGGGGGGGCCAAATGGAACTTGAGAGCCACTCCTGGGATCAATGGTGTACTCGGATTTAAGTATAGCGACAGAGCTGAACACACAGAAGACCAGTGTTCCCAAGCTTCTTCTTGGGACATATAGCCATTGTGGTTACTCGAGCCTTAGGGGGATCCCCTCCCATAGCGGAGACCTCATGGCTCAGGCCCAATCATGGTGTATTCGACTACATATAACGCAACTCTCAGGAGCCACCTCACCTGACCCAGGCCCCTCCCACAGCGGCCAACCCAGTTGAATCACCTTTCTCCCCTTGGGCCCCAGGTTCTCTTCTATGCAGTGGCACAAGTGGATTCGAATTGCCTGACTGGGCTAGTTGTCTCCCCTCTCAAGCAGAGACTCCTAAGCCCTAGCAGAGCAAACAGAGTAACCTGGGCAATGTTTTATTCTGGAGAGATATTCTAAAAAGCATCTTTCTTTCTGGGGCACCTCACCTAGCGGCCCTCTGACGGAACTGCTACACACGCTCTCCTATCTTTCTCCTGCCCAGCACTCACTGCGCGGAGAAGGGGAACAATCAGGGGGCCTTTTAATCATTTCAGCTGACCCTTCGAGGATCTCTACACTGTTACTTATAAAAGTTTTGTCATTCTGGGGCCTTCAAGATTCTTCTGTCAGACCGTCCTTTCCCATCCCTAACATACTGCTCTCTTCTCTCCCTCACTCTCTTTCTCCTCAGATGGCAAAAGCGAGAAAATGTACAGCCTGTAGCACCAGCCTGATGCCCCACAACTCGGGTTCTCTATGCCCAGCATGCATTCATGACGAGGAGGATTCTTCCCTGGACCCCTCCCCGATGTTAGGCTCGGATGCTCCAGGTACCAGTGGTACCATTTGGCTGGACCCAGGGGCCATACTCCAACAAAACCAACAAGCAGCAGTGGACATGATGGAGAGTCAGCAAAATTTTATGTTGAAAATCATGGAAAAACTAGAAGCCATGATGTAGTCCAGATTAACGCCCGCCCCAAATCCAGTGCCAGTGCCTGCAAACCAGGGGTGGCCTCCGGGATCCAGTCCGAACCAATCTGTCCTCCCCTGAGCCCCACTTCACCCACCAATGGGGATGACACCGGAGGCAAGGAGACCCTCAAGGATGAGGAGCCAATACAATCGGAAGAAGAAGAAGAGATGGAGACACAATCAGTCCCATCCCTCACATCCAAACTGTGCTCCTTTAACTTAGTACCAGGTCTCATGAGGATAATTAAGGCCACCATGGGGTTCAAGCTAGAGGAGGAACAAACTGAGTCAAAACTCAGTCCCCTAATTCAATAAAAAAAAGTCTCCAAGGAAACCATCCCAATTTGTCCTCCGATTGATGACATATTCATTAAGGAGTGGGAAGCTACAGAGCCAGGCAGGATGTCAGATAAGAGGGAACTAGACCGAATGTATCCAGTCCAGGACAACAAGGCCAGTATATGGTGCACCGCTCCCACGATTGACCCACAAGTAGCTGCACTCAGCAAAAAGACAGTCCTCCCATGCAGGGCCATCTCTCTGAAGGATCCGGCAGACAAGAAGGTGGAAGACATGTTAAAAAAAGTTTTTGAAATAGAGGGCATAGCCACCAAGGCATCCACTACCGCCATATACACTGCACGCACCCAGATTCGCTGGCTTGAGGAGCTCCTAGAAAAAGTGGCTCCCAATTCCAGAGAGGCCGAACTTTTGGAATGCTCTCTAGATTCTGCCAGATACCTAGCAGATATGACAGTTGATTTCCTGAAACTTAACGCAAGAGCTACCGCCCTGACTAACTGGGCAAGAAGGGTATTATGGCTAAAGTTCTGTGAAGCAGACAATGAGTCCAAATTACTGCTCCAGAACCTCTCAATGAAGGGGAAACACGTCTTCAGCGAAGGCCTGCAAGATTACCTAAAACAAAAAGAAGAGGGAAAAGATGTACTCAAACACAAGAACAGACCAACCTATCTACCCACTGGGCGATGGAGATTTCGGGGCTACAAGCATCAGGCCTGCAGAGACACTTACTACCAGAGTACTTCATTTCGAGGAAGAGGGAGCCAAGGGGGACACCGTTCCTCCTTCACCACCGCCTACAAATCCTCCAACTACAGGGGCAGCGGCCCAAAGTTTTGAGGAAGAGGAAGAGGAAATAGAAGCAAGCAGCAATGACTACACACTCTTCTCCCCCCCCTACAGATGACACCCCCTACAGGTCCCTATATGCCCATGGGAAAAAAGACTTATGCTCTTCCACCACTAGTGGTGCAACACAACCACAGACAGATGGGTATTGGAGGTAGTTTCAAGGGGGTATTCTATAGAACTATTCAACTCTCGGATATCAGACAGGTTCGTGACCTCCCCCATAGCAAAGAACAGGACCTTGCATCATCAGGTTCAGCAGATTCTACTGGAACTGATGCAGAATAAGGCTATTCAATTAGTTCCCCCCTCCGAACAAGAACAAGGAGTATACTCCATCTTCTTCCTCGTCCCCAAAAAGACGGGGGAACATCGTCCCATCTTAGACCTAAAATTCCTCAACAAGTTTGTGGTCACCCAGAGGTTCGAGATGGAGACACTGAGGTCGACACTCCGCAGCATCCGGAGAGACAACTTTCTCATGTCCATAGATTTAAAAGACGCATACCTTCACATCCCCATTCGTCCCTGCCATAGAAAGTACCTACGTTTCCAAGTTCTCGGCCAACATTTTCAATACCAAGCATTACCATTCGGGCTTACCTCGGCACCAAGGGTATTCACCAAGGTGTCCATAGCTCCCATGGCCAGGCTGAGAGAGCAGGGAGTGGATATTGTCCCCTATCTGGATGACTGGCTAATCCGAGCATGGTCCAGGGAACAATCCCGTGTCACCACCGTGAAGGCCCTAAGGGCTCTGAAAGACCACGGCTGGGTCGTGAACCAAGCCAAAAGCCACCTCGTGCCTATGCAACAACTAGAGCGCCTGGGAGCAGAAATAAACACGTCCCGGGGTGGGCCAGGCCGTCCCAAATCAGGGTGAAAATGGTGATGTCTCTAGCACATCAACTTCAGGTCACCAACATGCCGACTATCGGTCAGATCACTCAAATGCTAGGATGCATGGCCTCTTGCATTGATCTAGTTCCTTGGGCCAGGTGGCATATGAGACCCCTTCAGAACTACATGCTGTCGCACGGGTCACCCAACGAACGCAACCTGACAATAAAATTACCACTACCCCCTACAGTGAGATGTTCCCTGACATGGTGGAAAACTCGCAGATCCCTCATACAAGGGGTTCCACTAGAGACTACTTACGGTGTCATCATTGAGACAGACGCGAGTCTCCTCGGATGGGGGGCATGCATGGGATCTCAGTCAGCCCAAGGCATCTGGACAACGTCAGAGGCCAGACTGTCCATAAATGTACTGGAAATGAGGGCAGTTTGTCATGCTCTCATAACCTTTCAAAGGGTCATTTCCGGTCAGTCAGTATTGATTTGCTCTGACAACCGGGTTACCGTAGCATACATCACCAAGCAGGGGGGAACCAAGAGCAGAGCTATGCAGAAGAAAGTGACGAGGGTAAAGGAGTGGGCTCAGGCCCATCTCGTCCACCTTGGAGCAATCCATCTAGCTGGCAAGCTCAACATCCGAGCAGGCTGGTTCAGCCACCAACAGGTACACCCAGGAGAGTGGCACCTACATGCTGATCTATTTCGACTGATACAGGACACATGGGGACCTGTTTCCATGGATCTCATGGCGACGGCGGACAACACTCAAGTACAAGGGTTCTTCTCCAGATACAGGGAACGCCACTCCCAAGGAGTCAATGCGCTATCCCAGACCTGGTCCCTGGATCGGGTGTACATGTTTCCCCCATACCTCTCCTACCGCAGGTCCTAGTGAAGATATGCCAGTCACAGAAGACCATCATTCTGGTAGCCCCATACTGGCCATGCAGATCCTGGTTCTCATCAGTGATAGCCATGGCACTGGACAAGCGCAGTCTCCCATACAGACCGGACATGCTAACCCAAGGGCTGCTAGTCTACGCCGCCCCGGGGACTCTGAAACTAATGGCCTGGCTCCTGAAAGGCAGAGACTGTTAAAAATGGGCCATCATGCCTCAGTCATAGCCACATTGTCTCCGTCCAGGCGGCAGTCGACCAACACTACATACAGAAGACAGTGGTCCCTTTTTTCGGCCTGGTGCAAAGATAGAGAGAAAGTACCAGAGCAAGCAGATATGTGTACCATACTACTATACTTGCAACAGGGAGTAGAGAAGGGACTTTCTCACTCTTCCCTCGGGGTACAACTCTCGGTGATTGGGGCGGCCATCGGCCATATAGGACACCACACCCTGGGGTCACATCCAGATGCGGTACATTTCCTCAGAGCTGTAGAGGGACTTCACCCAAGGATCAGAACCCTAATCGTCCCATGGGACCTCATGATAGTCCTAGATGCCCTCAACACCACCCCCTTTGAACCATTCCAGGACGTGGACCTGTATTGGGCAGGACTAAAGACCTGTCTCCTGGTGGCTGTATGTTCTGCTAGAAGGATTAGCGAACTCGGGGCAGTGTCATATAGGGAACCCTACACCGTGTTCACCTCCCACGGGGTACAACTGCATATAGTCCCAGCCTTTAGACCAAAGGTCATGTCAACTTTCCACCGAGAGCAGCCCTTTGAGCTACCCACCCTCTCAGACATTTCACAAGTAGGGGATATAGCTATCCCTCACCACCTAGATGTCGGGCGTACACTAGCCAAGTACATAGCTAGAACACAGTTGATACAGCAAACTGAGATGTTATTCATAGTGTCGAAGGGACAACGACAGGGTAAGGCAGCTTCAAAGATCACGATAGCGGGCTGGCTCAGGAGGACCATTCAAGAGGCTTACAAGGTGAAGGGGCTGACACCACCGGAGGGCATTAGAGTTCACTCAACAAGGTCAGTATCCACCTCCTGGGCAGAAAGAGCCAACATAACTCCATAGGACATTTGCAGGGCAGCCACTTGGAGCTCTATCCATACATTTGCCAGACACTACAGGTTGGACCATCTGTACAACAGACAGAACCCTTTTGCCACTCAGGTCCTCTCGGCAGCCAGCTCACACTTCCCTCAATCTCAGACCATTCTGACCCACCCGAAAGGGGTATAGTACTGCTGATTAGTAACCCATGATGGAAGGTCTGGGGTGCCATGGATAGTCAACCAATCACAATGGGTGTTTACTCACCTGGTAAAGGTGATTATGTTGGTTGACATCCATGGCGCTCCATGGCCCGCCCTACAGAGTGATCAGAGGGACTCAGAATCTATAGAACAGTACAGTAAATAAGGAAAGCTACTTTAAGGAAATGCCAACTCTTTGGATACATCAGTCGGCCACTTAGCAGGCCGAGTGCTAGTATTGTATTAATAGGGAAATAAAAGTGAGCCTCCGGCCATGGTTAGAAGGCTCATCAGCATCTTCGTGTATTGTTATTAGAGTATTGTGGTGTTTACTAACCTTACTTTTCAGCTATGGAAGATTCGAACTGGAGAACAGGGGCTTATTGGACCTGGGGTCTAGAAATTTGATCCTAGGTCTTGTGCATCGTTAGCCTATCAGATGGGCTAAAACCCATGATGTAACATCTGGAGTGCCATGGATGTCAGCCAACACAATCACCTTTACCAGGTGAGTAAACACCCAATTCTCGCTATGGTGCCTAACTCATCAACAAATTGTACTCTGCTCCAGTGCCACAGCAGCTTTGTCACTAGTGCCCCCTGTTGACAGCCCACTATCGCAATTACTATTTAGTAACAAAAAAAAGGAACTCACTCACTAAATTTTAAACATGAGCTGGAATGCAAACTGTAAACTCCCTGCATCAGTAATTATATAGAGAATAATGGATGGGGAAGGGCTTGATATGAGAATTTAATGCACACCCGAGTTGTGGGATGCGGCATAAACCCCGAGGGCGAAGCCCGAGGGATTTATCAAAGCATCCCACAATGAGGGTGTGCATTAAATTCTCATATGAAACACCCTCCCCATCTTTTATTTTTTATAATAACAGGCCAGCAATATTTCTCCAGCAGTTTGTGAGACTGTTTGGGCCCGCCCACATACAGAATGTTGGCCAGTGAGGCAGCAGCATAGTTTGACTGGCATGGCTCATGAATGTCATAACAACCAGCTGGTTGTTATGGATAATATCAACCTGGTCAGTATATTGAGAGACATTTCTGACCAGTTATTATAAAAAAATAAAACAGACCGTGTATCTACAGATTTTTTTACACACCCTCAGGGTGTGATGACCTCATAAACCTCTTGAGCTTTGCTCTCGAGGTTTATGGATCATCACGCACACCGGGTGTCTAAAAAAAGTCCAAAACACACAGTCGCCTATGCATTATTCTCTATTATAATAAATAAATATACAGCCACTCTCTAAAGTTATATAATATATCAAATATTGCATTATTCCCAAATAATAATACATCCAGCACAGAACAACTCCATTAGTGAAAGCCAGCTTAAACAGATGATGCTTTAATCCCCTTATAAATTATTCCACTAAAAGGACCTCTCTCAGCTGCTACGGTAGAGAGTTCAAAATGGTACACCATTATGGGAGGGAAGAAAACACAGTAAAGTCATTACAACAACAGCTGTAAAGCGAAGGCAAGCACACTGAGAGGGATGTAATGTCGACAGGTGAAGGGGTTGACAGAAGTTTCAGGTAACTCGGGTATTTGGGTGCTGTGTGTGGGATGGGGAATTGCATTAAATATAAAGTTGCAGGTGTGACTGCAATGGTGGGAGGTGCTGTCTGTTATGGTAGTGTACTGCAGTGTAGTGCTCTGTACAGGGATGGTGGTGGTGGTGGTGGGATGTGTCTGCGTCATGTATGTCTGACATGGTGCCTGCAAGTCTCTGAATAAATGACTAATGTTCAAGCAGTCCTGTGCCACTGTCCATTTGTTATGTCTCTGTGCAGCCGGGGGAACTGCCCTTTGTAACATAGCAAGAATCAGCAAGCCAGAATAAGGGAAAGGGATTGGAGGAAACACAGCAGGTGACTAAAGTTGGAGCGAGGATTAATTCCCCAGTAAGGCCCACTGCAACACAATAACCACCACTAGGAAGCGGGCGCATGCTTAGGAAATCAGTGTGTGCTGTGCAAAGCAATGCTCCCTATAGGTGGTGTGTGAAAATACATCAGTGCGTGAACCTTGGCATTGTACCTGGAATTACCGGCAAATGCACGCACATGTATCGCAGAAGTCCCGCAATGCAGTGAGCAATCTCGGAGCATAGAGTAACACAAGGGAGAAGCGGGCAATAATCACAATCCATGTGAACAAAGCAGAGCATTACACTATAGAAACATGGAATTTGATGGCAGATAAGGACCGCTTGGCCCACCCAGTCTGCCCATTTCCCTACCTAATGGATAAGCTGCAGATCCTAGTTAACCAGCAGCCTACTTCTTCCTGCCCCCACCCCCTAGAATTGCCTTATGACTGTCCCATGCATGCTTGAATTCCACCACTGTTTTTGACTCCACAACCTCCTCCGGAAGGCCGTTCCAGGCATCCACAACCATCTCTGTGAAAAAATACTTCCTTAAATTACCTCTGAGCCGCCCTCTATCTTCAAATTGTGCCCCTTGTTCTTGCACACTTTTTTTGAAAGATGCTACTCTCTTGGACTTTGTTGATTCCTTGAGGTACTTGAAAGTTTCTATCATGTCCCCCTTCCTCGAGCTATACATATTAAGTTCCTTAAGTCTCTTTTCATATGTCTTCCGTTGCAGACCCTGCACCATTTTAGTTGCTCTCTGGACAGCTTCCATCCTGTCTATGTCTTTATGGAGATTGGGTCTCCAGAACTGCACACAGTACTCCAGATGGGGTCTGACCAGCTGTCTGTACAGAGGGATAATAACTTCCTGTTTTCTACTGGTGATGCCTCTCCTATGCATCCCAGTATCCCCCAACCTCCTTGCTGCCCTCTCACATTGCTTGCCCACCTTTAGGTCATCTGATATGACTACCCCCAGGTCCTTTCCATTTTTGTTGTTGTTAGTATCTCACCTCCATTGTGTACTCTTCCCTGGGTTTTGTTTCTCAGGTGCATTACCTTGCACTTCTTAGCATTGAATCTAAGCTGCCATACATTTGACCATTCCTCTAACCTTGCCAAGTCCCTTCTCATTCTTTCCACCCACCTTGTGCATCAACTCTGTTGCAGAACTTTGTGTCATCTGCAAAGCGACATACTTTTCCTTCCAGACCCTCTGCAATGTCGCTTATAAAGACATTGAAGAGGACCGGTACTAATACTGAACCCTGCGGTACCCCACTAGTAACCCCCCTTTCTTCAGAGTGGACTCCATTTACTATTACTCTCTGTGTCCTATTCTTCAGCCAGTTCTTTACCCAGGCTGTCATCTTGGGACCCAGGCTGTCATCTTGGGATCCACTCCCAGGCTGACTAACTTGTATATTAATCTTTTGTGTGGGACTGTGTCAAATGCCTTGCTAAGTCTAGGTAGGCCATGTCCACAGCCCCTCCCTGATCTACTACTTTGGTCACCCAGTCAAAGAAATCTATCAGATTCGTCTGGCATGACCTTCCCACTGTGAATCCATGCTGCCTTGGGTCCTGTGCCCTCTGGCCTCTAGATACTCGATAATTCTTTCCTTCAGAAGTGATTCCATCATTTTCCCTACCACTGAGGTTAAACTAACAGGTCTGTAGTTTCCTGCTTCTGCCTTGCTCCCACTTTTGTGAAGGGAATCACATCTGCCTCCAGTCCTCGGTACCACCCCATCCTCCCATGATTTGTTAAAAAGGGTAGTCAGTGGTGTCACTAGTTCTACCCTTAATTCTTTAGAATTCTGGGATGAATCCCATCAGGCCCCATTGCTTTGTCCACCTTCAGTTTTAAGAGTTCTTTCAGAACCCTTTCTTCTGTAAATGGGCTGGTATCAACTTCTGTATCCAGAGTGTTTCTACTGTTTTTTAGGTACCTCCTCCTCTTCCTTTGTAAATACTGAGCAAAAATATTTTTGTTTAGTATCTCTGCCTTTTCACATTCTCCCTCTGCCCACCCTCCTCCCTTTATTAAGCCTCACTAACCCTCCCTTGGTCTTCCTCGCTCCCTGATGTACCTATAAAAGGTTTTATCCTCTTAACCGAGTTGGCTATCTTTCCTCGGTTTGGGCCTTTTGCTGTTCTGACTGCCTTACCAGCTTCCTTTTGCTTTAACTGATACAGTTCTCTGTCCTGCTCCTTCTGTGATTCCTTGTACTTCCTGAATGCTTTCTTTTCTCTTGAACCTTCACTGCCACTTCCTTTGAGAACCATAGTGGTTTCTTACAGCATTTCATTTTGTTTATTTGCTTCACAAAGGCTTGTTACCTCTGTGATGGCAGTTTTATTATTCCCATTGTTCTTCCACCTCCCTCCTGCCCATTTGCTAGTGCATTCCTTAGGCACTCACCCATTTTGGCAAAGTCAGCCTCCTCAAGTCCAGTACTTTTGCCTTTGTATGACTTGACTCTATTGCTGCGTTTATTGTGAACCATACTGTTCGATGGTCGCTAGTTCCCAGATAGCTACCCACTTCTACATCTGTGATCCTCTCTTCATCTCCATTTGAGAGAACCAGGTCTAAGATTGCTCCTCTCGAGTGGGCTCCAATACTAGTTGTCTAAGGCATGCCCTGTAGGGCATTCCAGAATAACCCCACTCTTCAAGTGGCTGCTGCAACTGCACCAGTTAACATCTGGCATATTCAGATCACCCATCAGCAATATCTCCCTTTTTCTGCCATTCTAAGTATACTTTCTATCATTTCTTTGTCCATTTCCTCCCCTGAGAAGAGGGTCTGTATACAACCCTGTGCGGATTGTGGTTCCATTGCGGTCTCCAAATTTACCCACAGTGCTTCTTCTCCTCTCCTGTTTTTCCTTTTGTTCTGTTGCTTTGATTCCTTCCCTTATGTAAAGGCTACTCCTCCTCCTCTTTTACCCTCCCTGTCCCTCCTGTAGATAGTGTATCCTGGTATGTTTACGGCCCAGTCATGGTTTTGTGTGTACCATGTTTCTGTGACTGCCACGATATCCAGATGTTCCTCCTCCATCAAGGCCACTAATTCAGGAAGCTTGTTACTCAGACTATGGGCATTGGTACTCATTGCTCTCCATTTTTTGATGGCTTTACCTTCTGTTGCAGCATTCCCCACTGTCCTTTCTACCTCGGTGTTTTTCTCATTTGGTACCCTGTTTTGTAGGGAGAGGCTGGGATTTTCTTGCTGCTTATCAGTGCCTCCCCCCTTGACTAGTTTAAAAGCTTGCCAATGAAGCATTTAAACCGATTGCTCAAAAGACTTGTTCCCTTCCTGGACAGATGCAGACCATCCTGCCAGTAGGCTGGTGTCCTTCCAGGTGGAACCCCATTCCCCAATGAAGCCAAACCCCTGTTCTCCACACCATTTTTTCAACCATTCATTAAACTGCATGGTGCAAAGTACCTCTCACTCATGCCATTGACAGGCAGCACCTCTGAGAAGGATACTGTGTGTGCTACTTGTCTTAGGCCCCTCCCCAGTTCTACAAAGTCCTTCTGCACTGCTCTAATCTCATGTTGAGCCAAGTCATTTGTCCCTAGGTGGACAATGATATCCAGCTCAGACTCCCGTACAGCTGTTCTCGTGATCCTGAGGATGCACTTCCTCTCCCTCCAAGCCATGGCACCAGGCAGGCACCTTACTTCAGTTTTCCCTGCTCCCCCCAGTTCTATCCCCCTAATAATTGAGTACCCCACCAGGAGCTGCTTCCTTTCCTTGTGGTGTCCTCTGCCTCCTTCCTGTGGGCCTCCCTTGTGATAGTTGTCCTCAGCCTCCTTAGGCTCCTCTGTGGGTGCATCCATAGGGGAGCTTTGCTCCTCCAGAATGGTGTATGGATTGTGGAGTGGAATAACTGACTGGGTGTGCCTCTGTTCCACCATCCTCACCCTCCCTGAGCCCACTGTGGTCCAACTGCTGTGCTTTCTTCACAACCTCTGAGGTAGTGGTGGTGGCTCTGGTGCTCCCTGGATGGGGGAGGTTCCCTTCCTACCATCCAGTGTGGTCTGGGGGAAGGTTCCCTTACTACTGTCCAGTGTGGCCCAAGACGGGCAACTTCCTCCCTCAGGGTAGAGAGTTGTCTGCAAATAGGGCAGCATCTCAGCCTCCAGAAAGACTCCCGGAAGACTGCTGCCCCACAGCCATTACATTGCATTACTCCCCACATGTTTATCTACTTTTTGTGTGTGTGTGTGTGTTTGTGTGTGTGATTGGTTTGTTATATAGAAATATATATATTATACAATGTGTATGCTTATATTGTCAGTGCAGTGTGCTAGAGAGGATATGACAGTGATATGCACCTTGCACTCTTGAGGAAATGATGTCAGAACCCAGGTATAAAGGAACTATTTCCAGGGGTGGGTGAGGTGAGGGTGGGAAGGGGTTGGGCTAAACTGTGCCCTCACAAAACAATCAGCTAAGAGCTCTGACCCACTGCTGCGATGAGTGCCTTCTTGTCAGCAAGATACCCTACACAACAATTTGACAGAGAAAATACCCTGTTAATCAAACAGAGAAAAATCCAGACATCCAAGTCAGACACAGGTAAAACCTCCCCAGCCCCAAAACAGCCTGGTGATAATGATAACTTAGAGTGGTCAGAGGTAATGATAACTTAGAGTGGTCAGAGGTAACGATAACTTAGAGTGGTCAGAGGCAGGAAAAAAGTAAATATGCAAAGCGAGTAATGCATCGTGGAGAGAGTACGAATATTTGCAGAGATTAATATGCAAATAATATGCAAATATTCACGTTACCCATAATGCATTCGAGAATAAATACAGAAAATGACGGAAACGAGGGAACACAGCGCTCCATAAGTAGCCAGAGTTAAATCTTCACTAATGTCTATCTGGGCTCCACTCAAAAACAGCATGCCAAAAAGTGTGTGAAAACAGTGGTCACAATATAAATAGATGTGGAGAAGTCAATGTGTACACACCTGCCCCTACATTGACATAGGGATAGTTTCAGTCAAAAGTGCTCACATGTAATGATTAGTTAAGCAATATTTTGATTTTCTAATAATATACTACCCACATGTTACGAAATTTTAACACTACTGTTGTTGTACTTCCCATATTACAAGCACATTAATCCCCTCTGAAGGAGGCTTCTACTGGGGAATTAATACATGGTTGGGTTGTTGTAGGCATGAGGCCGAACCCCCCCCAACCATGCATTAATTCCCCAGTAGAAGCCTCCTTTGTTGGGGATTAATGCTTATGTACTCCACTGTATGTGCAATTTGGAGTTAGTTATCTACAATACGGGATGTGCAGGGGGCAGCGCCCCCTGCATTTATACATGTCTTGCGGTGTTTGTCGGTGTGTTGGTCTGCCATTGTGTTTATGTGTTGCTGTCAGGGTGTCACTGTAATGGATGTCGGCAATTTTCATGTCGAACCAGCTTGGTGGAACTGTTCAAAACCTGTGGGGGGAGCCACTGAAAAGGCACAGTCTCCAGAATGACTTTGATGTGATTTGGGAATTGTTAGCAAACTCTCCTCAGTGGAGTGGAGGTGACAGCCAAGAGCATATGGCCAGGTGAGCTGTTTCAGGTAGCCAGGACCCAAATCATGTCAGGCTTTATATGTTAACAATCCTCTCTCACAGGCATACTGTGCACTATCTGCAACACTGGGTGAGATACTCCTGCAATCATCTTGGGTGTGCATGTCAAACCGCCAGATTGCCCAAGATTAAAGCATTGCAATAATCCAGTCTGATGAAGGCATGCACCAGTGTGTGATAAGGTTTGATCTGGGTGATAGTCCTCACATGGAAAAGCCACCATGGGCTGCCACTGACACCTGATGTTCTAGTGCCAAGCTGCAATCCATGATGATGTAACGATTCTTAACCCTATCCAAAGCCATGAAAAGGGTAGCATTCAGAACCCCCTCCCCCCTGACCATTCCTTCCGACCTCTGAATACCTTTTATCCATCAGCAGCACCTCCATCGTCTGTCTAAAAAGTCTCAAACAGCCAGTGGTCATCCAGTGGTTGATATCAGACGGAGGACTGCTCAGCAGACTGACAGCATTCAATTCCCCAGGGACAAATGACAGATGTAGCTGGCTGTCCTCCTCATTACAGTGAAACCAGAAACTATTTCATATAATGACTTCCTCTGGAGGCAATATACACTGCCCAAAACATGACAGACAGGATTAAACCTTGAGGTGCTCCGTAGTCATAAGCAGCAAGGTGTGAGGAATCATTTTCCAGTGCAACCTGCTGCACCCTGCCAGACAGAAAGGTCTCCAACCACTTCACAACTGTTCCTGTGAGTCCTCCCACATGCCTCAGGTGATCCAGTGAAATCCAATGGTCCATGATGTGAAAAGCTGAGGAGAGATCAAGGAGAAGCAGACTCATTTGTTCCCTTGTCCCTAGCTAGTAGGTCATTATGCACCCTGTTGAATGCTGTCTCCATGTTGTGTCACCTTCTGAATTCCAGCTGGAATGGCTCATAGATAGTATAGCTTTCCCAATGTGCCTCCAGCTGATATGACACCTCCTTTTCAACAACTTTCCCCACAAACAGGCAGTTTGAGACAGGCCTGTAGTTGAATAAGATGTCAGTGTCCGAAGATGATTTGTTAAGGAGGGGGGTGTTACCACCGCCCCCCTTCAAGGTAGTTGGAAAAACACTTACTTTCATGGAACACCTGAAAATCTCTTTAATAACTACAATAGTATGAAAGCGGTTTATCTGTCCAAGTAGCAGGACATGCCTAAAGGGATTTCTAGTTGCTTTAATAGGCTCTACAATGCTGATTTGACATGAAAAGTGTCAACTGACATCACAGCGCCAGGCTCCATGTCAACAGCGATTTGCAGTCAGCATGGAACCGCACACATCGGTGTGTGTTTTTGTTTAGGGGGCTTCGTCCCCGAACCTCCCCAACCCCCGTACTTTAGAATTCTAACTCCAGGTCACAGTTAGTTCGGGGAGGGGTGCAGGTCAAAAGAAGGGTTTGCCCGGTCCAAGCGGCACTTCTACAGTGACATGGCACTGTTGTCGATGTCAACGCATGTCGCCATAGAAATGTTGCTGTTCAGGGGGCATACTGCTTTAATACATTGCTGTTACATGGTATGCACAGATAAGTCAAATATAAAAATATGTCCATCTAGATATATATATATATATAAACATATATATATATTATATATATATTTTCATGGCAAAAACTCTGTTCATGACAGTTGAGGTTGTTCCACAGTGACAAAAGTGAGGAAATTCAATGTTGGGTTGAAAACTCCTCCTTGGACCCGCCCACTGCCCCCCCAGCCGGCATCAGGGTGTGCGTTGGGGTCATCGACCCTAACTCTCACCCCATTACATGCGTAAACAAGCTGAGGTGGTGAACTATAGGAGCATGGGGTGAGAAATAGGACTGCTGACCCCAACGCACACCCCAATGCCAGCTGGAGCGGTGTGGGGTGGGTCCAAGGGGGGATTTCAACCCTAACATTGAATTTCCTCACTTTTGTCGCTGTGGAACAACCCTAACTGATGCATTAAACAGAGTTTTTTTGCCATGAATTTCCCTTCTTTTTGAGAATGAGGATTATAAATAGTGAATGAAATGTGGTGGCGGGAGCATGGGGCCCTTTGTGCCCCGAGCTCCCACCACATGATTTTTATTGAAATAGTAATGGTAACCACAATGGAAATGCAAGTGCAAATGGTAATGCACATGGTGATGGAAACGTATATGGTAATGCAAACGGTAACAGAAACGCAAGCGCAAAGTGATGCCAAAGCGAACAGTAACAAAACAGAGATGCAAACACAATTGTTTACAGAAACACAACAGGTAACATGCAAGGTCACGGAAGCGCAATTGGAAATGCAAATGGTAATGGTAACAGCAAGAATAACGCCAAAGAGAACAGAAACGGAAATGCAAACGCAAGTGCGTATGGAATTGCAAACCGTAACCCGCATGGCCACGGTACTGCAATCCAAAATGCAAATGTTAATGGTAACAGCAACAATAATGCCAAAGGAAACCGAAATGCAATGCAATCACATACAGAAACGCAAACCGTAAGGCGCACGGTAACGCAATTGGAAATGTAAATGGTAACGGTAACAGCAATGATGACGCAAAACCAAAGACAAATGCAAATGGAAGGGCAGCCACAAATGCAAATGATAATACGCATGGTGACGCAAACAGAAATGCAAACAGAAACAGTAGTGGAGACGCAAATGCTAACAGTAACACAAACAGAAGCGCAAACAAAAACGCAAAGGGTAACGCACACGGTGGCATACATAGGAACACTAACACAAATGGGTATGGAAAACCAAGTGGAAACACAAAGTGTAACAGTAACTGGAGCTCACACCCTGGTTTTCCCCAACAGCTGCATAGAGAAACACAGTGACTACAAAGAATGTATGCATAATAATGGCCCTAGGAGTAGAAAATTAGGTCTTGGAATACTAAATTGCTTATATCTCAGGAACCGTACAACGCAGAAAAAATATTTAAATTTCATATGATTCATGACTTTCCTGGCTAGGTTTGCACTTAACACTTAGCCCCCTAGGGGGCTAAGTCTTTTTCCTATGAAAAGTCCGTATCTCGCACTATTTCTGAGATATGGGCCCCGAAAGGCACAGTGGATGCCACAATGTTAGTCTATGGGAAAAAGTGTCAATTTTGGAGAACTGTAACTTTGCATCCCTGCAATATTTTTTCACCAAACCACCAAATGGCACATCTGTGGGATGCTGGCTTTCCTCCCTCCAAATTTTGTCCCAAAAGACCAAACCATTCTTTTACAGCAGGGTGGCAAACAATTCCTGTTTCTGTATTTTGGCCATAGTATTGCAAAGCAGTGTCATGATTTGCAACACTTTCGCAAAAAAAAATCATGAAAGTGTCGCAGGTGCGACACTACTTTGCGACACTACTTTTCCCAAAAATTTCAGAAACATATTTCTGGGGTGTTTAACCCCTAAATAAAGACATGCCTAGCATCCTCAGGGCTCGACTAGGTAAACACAAAAAGAATTGTGTCCCTAGAGGGTTCCAATTTTAAATGGCAAGCTTTTCTGTGATTAGTAACTAAAAAAAAATGGCTGACTCACGGCACTACTGGGGTCATTTGTGACACTAAAAACTGCATTTGCAACACTGTGGAACTTGTTAACTTTTCCCAATGACTATAATGGGAAACTTGTTTTTTGAATAACTTTTGAACCATTCAATATTTTTTCACGAAATCTTCAAAAGGCACATTGGGGACCCCGGCCACACACTCCCTGAAGTTTTCAGACCAGTCGAGCAAACTGTGCGACCTGTAGGCACGAGCAAAAAATGCACAAAAAAGTGTAAATGCGCTCCGAGATGTTGCTTAATAACTCCGCAACTGTACATCTGACCGATCCAAAACTTGGCAGATCCCAAGATCTATCCTAACACTCTAAGCCTACTAAATTTCAGGCAAATCTGATGTACGGTGGCAAAGTTATTAAGGTGCACAATTTCACCATTTAACCTTAAATGGGGTACTCAACCCTAACTATAGTGGTACTACCGTGCCACTTATAATATATACACATTTTTCTTAAAATGTTTAACATTTGACCAACATCATTAAAATGGATCATTTTTTTAGTTTACTAAAATAGAGGTACTGTATGCTGAGAAGTTTGTTACATTTCTGGGTAACCCTAATGCCTTATCTATTTCTGTTTAGTATAGGTAGTACACGCTCTACAACAAATTGCAGGAAACCTACATTAACTTTGTATTAGTTACCCTTGAATGTATTGTGATAACTAGTTAAGCCTTCAGGTCTTATTGCTCTTCTGCTGTTCACAAGTTAATGTAGGCCCCGTAAGGCACTCTAAATATACATAATATCATTTTCTCATTGGTATGCTTACTGTTGGATCTTGCTGAATAAATATCTAAATGTATTTATGGTTAAGTGTTCTCAAACAGATGAACAGACTATTAGGCAACAATGTTTCTTAGGCTCACTACTTATGTCATCTAAAATAGTGCAGTCACTAGTTGTGTACCGATGATGAATGCCTAATTAAGGACTTCAACGAAGCATGGGTGCAATGCTATGTATTTCTCAAATCTCTTTTCTCTCACTTTAATATATCAAATAGTTACACACACTTCACTCTAGCAGAAGCTAGTCTTCCTCAAACATCACTTTAAATGCTATTAAAGTTCAGATCTATTCTGTGTTTCATTGCTACGTAAAAGTGTGCTAATGTGTAATTTTAATAACTCTGTTTCCAATTTGCTTTGTAATAGAAATGTATAATGTGTCTACACTCATTGATTTACTGGTACATATCATTATGTTGATTGCTTCTGGAGGTGCAGGGGTTAAACTACCAATATTCATATGGTCATAATATTCTCAGTTTTCAGATGTTATACTGCTTGAACATGTGTTTTACGTAGGGAGCCTGTTTATGTATGACTTATATATAGCCTGCAGTGTACTAAGTGCATTGAGAGAGAATCAGTTTGGTTTTGTGCTATTATTGCAATCCATGATTAGCAACACTGATATTGGGGGGGACCTACTGACCCTTTATTATAGGTTGCTGTCTACTTTTGAGGCTGGTGGAGGTATCATTTTTAATGTTTGGGGACATTTGGGTTTGGTGTCTTTACATGTAAGTCATACGAGTAATGTAAACCTGTCAATGGAATTTGGATAAAAACATATGCCACATATTTTCATGGAAGATAAAGAGGGGAATCATCAAACAAAATAATATAAGGTATTAACAAATCTTAAAACGCTGAATGTACACATTACTTTTCTACAAGAACTGCATATCAGGCCCAGTGACTCGCACTTTTTCCATAGAGAATGGGTTGCAGAGGTACATGAAGCAGAACATTACTCACACAGATCATTCTGGGACAGCATAGCTGATTTTGACCCCGAGGGTAGGTTCATTACTGTAAACTGGTTCTTTGAATCAAACACATGGTGCACTTGTCAGTCACTGTGGCCTGAATCCCGCTGACGCAGACTTTCTTGCTTATATTCCATCAAACCTAACTGCATTTACTAATAGCAACATACTAATTGGTGAGGATTGGAATGCAGTCGGGGATACTTCATTAGATAAATTAAAATGGACACCACTTTGTGATGCTAAAGTCAAATTGTCTGTTATGGATCCGCAAGATACGTTAGGCCTGAATGACCCCTAGAGAGCCTTAAATCCTATTGCTAAGGCGTTCACCCGTTTTTCAAACTACCAGAAGGATTTCCCAGATAAGGTTACCTCATGCTGTTTGCAGGGTTGCACAGAGTTCTTGTCATGGCAGAGATAGATGCTTGTGTACTGCTGTATCTGATCCTACACTGCCAGTATATAATGGTTATAAAATATGAACAGAAATCAACATGAGAGCAGGAGAATCAGTGTCTATGATTTGAAGGAATCAAAAGAGGTTATGAGATTTAATACATTTAAAAAAAGTATTTTAAGGCAAATGAAGGATCAGTTATGTTACAGTTTGTTATGGGACTAAAATGTGCTGTATAACACAAACTGATTAGTGGCTTGGCAAATTAAAAAAAACTAAAAAAGTAAGTTACTAAGACTCCATCTGAGCCCTTGAATTAGATGGATAATGGATGAACTTTGTACAGAGTTTTCTTTAGCTAAAGCAAAACTTAAGCACAGGTTCATGGCAGGCAGGTGTTGTCAGACCTACCTGATGGCATTTTTTGACTGGGTAACTAGGGCAGCAGATTAGGATCAAGCAGTAGACTGACTCTATTTTGATTTCAGCAAGGCATTCTATTCAGTACCACATAGAAGGATGCTGAAGCAGCTAGAGGATCTAGGGGTGGTGAAGGACATAGTTAGATGGGTGATTAGTTGGGGGGAGAGAGTGGAGAGTAGTGGTAAATTGAGTCAAATCCGGGGGGAGAGAGCGGTCACAAAATGGGGTGTCACAGGTTTCTGTATTGGGTCTAGTCCATTTCAATATGTTCATCAGCGACTTAGGAGAAGGAATTCAGGGCAAGATGTGTCTATTTTCAGATGACACTAAGGTCTGTGGTAGGGCAGATAGCCAAAAGGGCTCAGGGATTTGTCAGGGGACCTGCAAATGTTGGAGAAGTGGTCCAAGGTTTGACAGTTGAAATTGAAAGCCAACAAGATCAAGGTGATCCACATTGGGAAAAGGAAACCCAGGAAAGAATAGTGGGTGGGAAGGGTTAAGCTGGACACTACTTCTGAGAAAAAGAGGTCTAGCAGTCATCATAAATGTCTCCCTTAATCTAGCCAATGTAACAAGATCTACAGCAAGGTGATCAGAATGTTGAGGTGTATTGGGAGGGGATTTGATAGCAGAAGAAAGGAGGTATTATGAAATACTGTGCCCGGTTCTGAAGCCTTCACTTGAGGAACGAAATGGACAAGCTGGAGATGTGCAGTGTAGACTAACAAAAATGATTCATGGCCTGCAGGACAGATAGTATGGGATCGACTTTGGGCACAGAACATGTACTCACTGGAGGTCAGAAGGGAGAGGGGTGATATGACAGAGACCTTCAAGTTCCTGAAAGGAATGAACAAGGTAAACTGCAAAGAACTGCCGAACAGGAATAACAAATCTACAATACAGGGCATGAGTGGGAGCTGGTGGGAGGAAACTCTAAAGGGGAAACAGAAACATAAAATTTGATGGCAGATGAGGACCACCTGGCACATCCAGGCTGCCAATTATGCCGACCCCCTACAATGTTCCTCACCCACCCTATTTTCCCCACCACTATGGTCCTCTTATGACTACCCCACGCATTTTTGAATATCTTCACCATCTGTGCCCCCACCATCTCTGCAGGGAGGCTGTTCCAAGCATCCACCACCCTTTTTGTAAAAAATGCTTTCTCACATTACCCCTGATTCTTCCTCCCTCCCTCCCTCCAGCATCATATCATGACCCCTTGTTCTTGAGCATTTTCTTTTCTGAAAGAGGCTACCCTCCTGTACCTTATTTATACCCTTGAGGTATTTAAATGGCTCTGTCATAGCCCCTCTCCCTTCTCATGTCCAGTGAATATATATTGAGATCTTTCAGCCTCTCCTCATATGGCTTCTGATGTAGCCCATACACTATCTTTGTAGCCTTTCTTGGGACAGCTTCCACTCTGTCTTTGTCTTTCCTGAGATGTGCCCTCCAGAATGGACACAGTACTCCTGAAGATGTCTCACCAGTGATCTGTAAAGTGGCATCACTACCTCATGACGCCCCTCCCTATGCAGCCTAGCATCCTGCTAGTCCTCCTTACTGCTTTCTCACACTGTCTGGCCACCTTTGGGTCATCCGATATAATCACCCCCCAGATTCCTTTTCTGTTTGGTGACCATCAGCATCTCCCTCCCACACTGAGTACCCCTTCTTCTGGGTTCCCATGTCCCAAGTACATAATTTTGCATTTCTTGGCATTGAATCTCAGCTGCCATACTCCTTGTGGCAAGAATAGACCTCTGCCAGTTCTTATTTGTATCTAATCTTGATATATATATATATATATATTTTTTTTTTATGGGATTTCTGCTTATGAAACTTGGCAGGGTCAGCAGGCCCATAGTAAAAGACCAGCTTTTAAAGGGGTCTGACCTTTTGGCCCCAAAGGCAGTCGTTTTCTGGAGCTAGATGGCCATGGTTTCACTTTCTTGTTTGAACACTTATCTGCCAAAATGTGTGTGACTTTTAAAAAACTCATGTTCTCAGAGAGCTGGTGCTTTGATCTCTGAAAATGTTGCATTTTACGGTGTACCAAGAAGGAAGCCATTTCTGATAGACCTCTGTGAAAATTCAACATAATATGAGAAGTGTTTCCAGGATGCTTCTCTGGAAGATCAAAGGGATATTGTAACCTGCCATAAAACCTTACTCTGAGGAAGTATAATTAAAAATATTGCTGTATTTGCAGATTCCAATCAAGCAGTAATCTGGTTTGTTTTGCCTATGCAGTTGCTTGTTACAAATTAAGTATATAGGACTGAGTGTGATCTCACGCTAGCAGCCCAGTGACATCGCATGATGGGAGGGATATTCTGGCCTCTTTGATATTGGTGAATCTGGCTGAAAAGACTGATACTTTGTCCTTGACTTCTAAGGGAAACTTTGTACTTGGGATCAAGAGAGACCACTTCTGCCGAGACGGGTAATTCAAGTGTGAACCTTTGCCAACTGAAAACTAAGGCAGAACTAGCTAATCAGTTGCAAGGTGCTTTAATTTGAAATTTTCCATTTCTTTCTCTGATTGTAATCTTAGTGTATATATGTTCTGTTTTATGTACTGCATTTATTTACTATCTTTAATTCTTAGTAAATTTTGTTTTCCTTAAACCTGCCTGAAACATTTTCTCATTCTGAGTGTGAACTGTGGAACAGTATTGATCACTCTGATATAACTGTTAAGTTTCATCGTGTGTCACCATATGCAGCATAGCTAACAAGGATCTGTGTAAAGATCCAGCAAGGTAAGAAAATACCAGGGTCTCAACTGAGTCAGCAGAGGATTGCGAACCAGGTTGGTTGTATGCCTGCTGGGTCAAGTATTGCACTGCTTTCCCCAAAGAGAGTGTGACATTTGAACCTGTTATCAGAGCGTGCTAGCTAAAAAAAGTTCATATTTGACCCCAGGACTCGAGACCAGTCATTTTCTCAGACCCAAAACAAACAGGAGGTTATCCCTGGTTGTCCCCTGATCACGAATCACACTTCAAGGATGGGCACTGTGGGAGCAGAGGGCCTGATCCCTGGAGTGGATCTGTGACATTCTTGACCATTCCTGTAGCTTGTTTAGGTCTCTTCTCATTCTTTCCACCCCCGCTGGAGTGTCAACACTATTGCAGATCTTTGCGTCATCTATAAATTGACACACCTTTCCCTCCAGCCCCTTCGTAATGTCACTAATGAAGCATTAAAGAGGACTGGGACCAGTACCAAACCCTGAGGCACCCTGCTTGTCATCTCTCTAACCTTGGACTGAACTCCATTCACCACCACTCTCATTTAGTTGGGGGTTCGTGAAAGGTTTACTTCCTTTGGGTAAATATTGCAATGATTGATGTGAATGATGGTGTATTAGGACTCTTGTACATACTATATATCTCCTTCTAACTAATTATCTTTCCCCAGGAAGGGGGGGGGGACTGGGGTATTAAATTCCTCCGAGTTTTTCTTCAGATCCCTTAGACTGTTTCTGTACATGTTTGTTATACACTGACACTGTGTTCAAATCTGTACATATCAGGCTCATGGTCTCAATTTCTTGGTGGTCCTTGACAAGTAGTTTTTTTATGTTAGCTTGCACATGTGCAGCAAACATATTGTGGTAGTAGCAGATTTGGAGACGCGGTTACTGTTGGGCGAATGCAGAGCACGCATCAGTAGGTGAGTCCCTCATTACCCAATCAGCCTGCATGTCGGCACCACACCATGCATACTTAATGTGGTGATCACATCAAATGAAGGGTCCGCTGCCATGCGAGCAAAGCTCGACATACGTAGTGGACCTTCCGACGTGCTTTCCCTGGTGAAAAAAGGACATAACATGGCGGCACACTGCCTGCCATAATGCCAACTTCAGGGTGCCCAATCCCCCTGTCAGCATGCCCTGTCAAAATGTATGTGTCAACAGGGGAACCCACTCCCCATCGGCATCATGCACCCCCCATTTATGATGTGCCGATGGGGTGCCCAATCCCCTTTGGCTCTTGCCCCCCCTTTCATTATTTGCCAATGGGGGTGCCCAATACCCTGTCAGCTACAGCATCCCCTAGCCAAAACACTTAGGCAACACACTGGGAGCCCACTCCAGCATGCCAAATCACCCTGAAAAATTAAAACCGTCCTGCAAGGTTTTTTTCTTTTTAAACCCTGTGAAAAAAGAAAACAGTCCCTCGCTGTCTCCTGCCCCCTGCAACCCTCTGCACACCTTTGTCCCCACACCCCCACCCCATACTTTTCACTCTGGAGTCCAGCGTGATGATCTTCGGTGGACCAGGAACACGTCTGCACTCTTCAAAGCCAACTGCGAACTGAAGAAATGCCAGTAACTGTATAATGGCAAAAAATAGGTTTTTTCAACTTTGGTGCATATCTCAGGCATATTTTGGAAGTTTTGCACCAAATTTTCAACTTTGGGTTATTGGGACCCCTCCTCATGAATTCTGTCACTGTCATGACGTTATTCGGTCCCAAAAGGTGATTTTGCAGTCACTGCGTGGAATCACCTTTCGGGACTGAGTAACAAAACGACAGTGCCACTGTTCATGGGGGGGGGGCTCTCACAAAGCCTATGTTGCAAATTTGGTGAAAAAAATCTAAAAAATGGCTGTTTCACTAGCGTGCATTGTGCTGTTTCCACGCATGCTCGTAACTCTCGTGAATTTGTAATATTTTCACTCCAGATTTTCAAAATTGGTATTTTTCCACACCTCCTGATGTACAGTACAGCTGTCATTTTACATATCCTGCCCAAAATGTGTTTTCGCATGTCCGGTGCAGAACAGTGCGGTCGCTGTGTGAAATCAGTTTTTGGGACAGTTTGAGGAAATGACGGTGACACTGTTCATGAGCAGCGGTCCTAAAATGCCTATGTTGAAAATTTGGTGCTGAAATTCCATAAAATGAATGTGTTACAAGCGTGTGTTGCGCAGTTTCCACGCACCCTTGTAACTTCGCAAATTTGCAATATTTCCATGCCAGATTTTCAACACTGGCATTTTTCCACACCTCCTTATGAACAGTATAGCTGTCTTTTTTCACATACTGCTCACAATGGCATGGTCCCTGTGGGAAATCAACTTTTGGGACAGATTAACAAAATCACAGTGCCACTGTTCATTAAGAGAGGTCCCAAAATGCCTATGTTAAAAATGTGGCTAACAAACTCCCAAAAATAATTGGGTTACGGATGTGTGTTGCGCAGTTTCTATGCATGCTCACGACTTCACCAATTTTTCATATTTTCACACCAGATGTTCAACGTTGCCATTGTTTAACGCCACCTCATGAACAATACAGTTATCATTTTCCACATCCTGCCCAAAATGTGTTTTCATCCGTGTGTTGCCAAATGGCATAGCTGCTGTGCAAAACCACCTTTCAGCTAACAAACTGATTGTGCCACTTTTCATGAGGTGGGCTCACAGAACGTCTATGTTGAAAATTTGGAGTGAAAATACCAACATACGTCTACGGTGTTAGGGTTTCCAACTGTAGCACCCCACCCTGTAAAGACAGGCATCAGGGGTGTGACTTAGGATCATCGGCTGTAATGCTCATGCCATTCCACCCCCAACCCCACCCTGCAGCCAGTGACAGGCATCATGGTGTGCCTTGCACTGTTCGGCCACAAAGTTCACCCCATTCTCCTATACTGCACCCACCTCAGTGTATTTCCTTCTGGAATGGGGTAAGTATAATGCCCACAAACCCCAAAGCATACCACAACACTTGTCAGTATCTACAGGGTAGGGTGAGGTACAATGCCATGAGCTTTATAGCTGACAACCCAAAGACACACCCAAATACCTGTCAGTCTCTACAGGGTAGGGTGAGGTACAATGCCATGAGCTTTATAGCTGACGACCCAAAGACACACCCTAATGCCTGTCAGTCTCTACAGTGTGGGGGTGGGGTTGGCATCACTTCAATACTTCACTGCCATTCCTATTATGCGTCTCTAACTCCGGCATTACCAATGCCAATGTCAATGAGACAACATTTGGCATTGATAAATTCTTTTTTTTTTTTTTTGGCAATTATAGTTACAATTGATAGTATCATGTATAAAATCCTGTTACAACACTGAAGGCCTTAACATTTATGGAATATACTAACTGGTTGAGAATATAGTTAGGAAAATGTCTCAAACCAAGTTCTACCTTACATTATGTGTAAAACATTTGCTCACTTTAAGTAAACTTTACTTTATAACCCTCTGTATGCCATATATAGATAGATAGATAGATAGATAGATAGATAGATAGATAGATAGATAGATAGATAGATGTATAATTTCAGTTTATTTTATTTTTGGGGCTTGTTTTTAACTTGCAATTATGTTTCATTTTAGCATGTATGACTTGGCTAGTGTGAAAGCTAGAGCACTGTGTTCTTTTGTTGTAACATCAAATCATTTGCTAATGCACACTTGGTAAACTTAATGGTCAGACCTGCATATTTGATCAACTGGATAATGCTCAGAAGGGACACGAAGAAGTATTATTTTACAAAAAAGATGGTGGAGCCATGGAACAGTCATCCAGCTGAAGTGGTGGGTGCTAAAACCATTGGTGGTTTCAAGCACAGTTGGCATACAGTGAAAGGTGTGATGGGGGCTCAGGGTGGCAGAAACTGGGAGAAGAATGATGGGATGGATGGGGGCTAGGACCCCGGAGGGACAGTAAGTGTTAGGGCTAAATAATGAACTCAGGAAGATTGGCTGGACCACTGGCCTTTTTCAGACATCATTGTCTATGTATCTACAGTCACCCAGCGGATAGCATCAAGGCTGGGAACATGGGGCAGGTAGCATGGGCACAAACTCCCTATAGACACTAGGTCTCGGGGTAGAATAGGGTATTATGGACAGACTAGATATACTAATAGTCTCTTTCTGGCATCAACATCTATGTTTCTTTGCAAGTAACTTTATTTTAGAAAAAATACAAAAAACATATAAATAATACCATACAAAAGCCAACACTTGCTTGGATCACAGGATCATATACAATGTATTCAACAAAACTAAAACATTTATGGAAACCCAAAGAAAAGAAAATATACATAAAGCAAAACATCCCTCCCCACCCACCCACCCAACCGCAGCAGCCATGCAACCCACCCCAATATAATAATGGTTAGTAATGTGCCAAACCAAGGACCCTCCCCAAGACCCTACATAGTTGTAAATGTAAATAGGAAGGCACAGCTCTGGACCAACTAATTGATAAAGAGTATTATATGACAAAGGGAAGGAGGCATCCAGAAAAGGTGTTACAGGGAAAAATATTAGCATGATAAACTGGGAAGAGGAGAAGGGAAAAAAAGGTAGAGGATATTTCGTCCCCTTAAGACTACCTAACAGTTATAATTTCCCCCTCAGAACATCAAACAAGTAAGTCTTCTATAAGAACAAACGGACAGAGGCAACAGGGAATTAAGTTAATAGCCAAATTTATCTTTAAGAATTGAAAAAAATCACGCCAACATTTCTGGAACTTTTCACTGGTATGAAAAAAACGGGCTACACATCTTTCCGCGTTTAAGGCAGTAAGAAATTCTGCCCACCATTCCTTAATTGAGGGTTCCCAGTCCTCTTTCCAGTGTCTAAGTATTACCAGCTTAGTGACCATAGCAACCAAAGCTACTTGCACTTTCTGAGAAAATGTAGGGATCTGTGAATACATACCTAACGAGCATGTATCTTCATTAAGGAATACAGTGATATTAAAATAGGGTGCCACCCATTGTTTAACTAGGTTCCATAGTTTGAGAATTTTGGGACACACCCATAGCTTATGGTATAGGGTAGCAAAGTCAGAACCACAATCCCCACATTTAGGCGAGGATAACCTCTTGATCTGGAATAGTTTAGCGGGCGTATAGTATAGATTGTGAAGAATATTAAACTGGATGCCCCTCAGGCGATCCTGTTTAATTAAAGCATAATTATCTGTCCAAATCTTTTCCCAAGTTTTGATCGAGAAATCTTTATTATAATTATTTTTCCAATAATAAGCTATGGGGGTAACCTTGGTCAAAGTATGAGTCAAAATTATTTAACATAGTTTAGCTATTACCTTCCACCCCTTAGATGCTGTCCAGAGATCATTTAACATCTTTCCGGCCCCATCTGACCATGGAGGTCTCCCCAAGAAATGGTAAATACACTGGCGTAATTGAAGCAATCGGAACCAGTTCTTTTGAGTCACTCCAAATTTTACTTGTAATGCAGGAATAGAAAGGAGTGAATCACCCAGAACAAAATCTGCTAGATCTAGCTTATTAAGGGACTTACCAAAAAAAAATTGCATAGGTTTCTTATCTATTTTTAAATTGGGGTTGTTTAATAAAGGTTGTTTTAAATCTTTTAAATTGGATATTTGAAGCAGCTAACAAAGTTGCTGTAAAGCTCTCACGTCCCAACCAAGGGGAAAGTTCTTTAGTTTCCACGGAGCACTAGGCCATGGAGCACATAAGAGAGCTTCTAGGTCTATCTTGCAAGAATTTGCCTGTTGCCAATCTAGAAACAGCCAAGAAGGGCTGTCCGATGTAGAAGCCATGGCTGAGAGCCAATACAAAAATCTGCTAGCGTGGATTGCTAAATAATAAATGTAAAAATCAGGTAATTGGAGCCCCCCCCAACAAGCGAGTAAGTTTTGCATAAGCCCTATGAGGAGCTTTACCTTTCCAGAGAAAATCAGAGCAAAGCCTGTGAAGGGGCAAAAAAGGACTTGAGGAGATAAAGATTAAGATTACACAAGGGATAAAAGAATCTGGGCAAAACTGACATTTTGAGAATATTAGCTCAGCCCCAAAAGGACAGTGGTAACTTATTCCACCTCGCCAGAGCCTGCTTTGTGGATTTTAACAAAGGGACTAAATTGAGGTCTTTAAGATTAGCCAAGTCTTTAGATATTTTGATACCCAAGTAAGTTAAATATTCCTTTTCCCATTGTAGGCCCATGTTTATAACCCATTCCTTCGCAAGAAGAGAGGATAAAGAATAAACCATAGTTTTATCTTTGTTAAGCTTGTAACTGGAAAAAGCACTAAATTGGGAAATAATTTGTAAGGCTCGGGGGAGGGAATGCCTACTGTTCGAGACTTGAAAAAGCAGATCATCAGCAAAAAGGGATAACTTACACTCAATATCTCCCAAATAAGTGCCCATTATATCTTTATCCAATTTTAAAACTCTAGCTAAAGGTTCTATATAAAGGTTAAATAAATAAGGAGAGAGGGGGCAGGCGGGTGCCCCGACATAAAGGAAAAGTGTCTGAGATGAGGTTATTACACTGGAGTCTTGCTGATGGGCAAGAGTATAAAACACGTATATAATTGATAAAGGGCTGTGGGATACCAAACTTTTGCAAGGCTGCAAACATATAGTGCTATTCCACACCATCAAAAGCTTTTTCTGCATCCTAGGACACCAATGCCGCTTCCAGCTCTGGGGCCCTGGATGCAGATATTAGATTGAACAATTTTCTAAAATGGTCACAGAGGTGCATCTTGCCACAAACCCTACCTGTTCGGAACTTAATAGACATTCCCACACACTCCCCAGCCTATTAGCCAGAATTTTAGCGTATATTTTAATATCCCTATTTAAAAGTGAAATAGGTCTATAGTTACTGATCATTGATGGGTCTTTCCCTGGCTTGGGTAAAAGGGTTATTCTCACCTCAAATAATGACTGATCCAAGTCAGGATGGGAACTCCTATAACTATATAACTGAAGTAATAGGGGGATTAAGTATTTTTTTAAAGTTTTATAAAATAAACCTGTGAACCCATCTGGGCCCGGTGCCTTATCTGGTTTTAAAGAGTCAATAACTGCCAATATTTCTTCTCCAGTGATTGGAGCTACTAAAAGGTTTTGGCTGCCCTGGGGCAAAGATGGAAGATCTGCTTTCTCTCAAAAAGCCCACATCTGCCCACTATAATCCCTAGACATTGGATCCGGAGAATATAAATCTTTGTAATAATCCAGAAATACATTTAGGATCTCTGAAGAACTGGTCACTAAAGCTTCTGATTGAGGATGTCTTAGGGCTGCAATCCATTTGGAGGCAGCCTGTTGTTTTAGTTGCCAAGCAAGTAATTTACCCGCTTTGCTCCCGTCCAATGTAGGTGGCTTTTAATACAAAAGCAGACCTCTCCACCTTCTCAAGTAGAATACTGGCATAATGTGCCCTCAGCCTTGAGAGTTTTTGGTCTTCTAATGGTAAAAGCTTATCTACCCCCTTACTTTCCAAACTTTTAATTCTCTCCAAACAGCTATTCAATTGACTGTTTTTCTTTTTCCTTTGAATGGTGGCAATGCGTATTAATTCACCTCTCCAAGTTGCTTTTAGGGCTGCCCAGACTCAGTCTACAGCAGGAAATCGAATTCCGATTAGTTTTGATGGAATTTTGCAAAAAATTTCGAAATTTTAAGATAATTATATTGTCCTTTAAGAGATTATTGTTTAAAGACCATGTATGCGATCGGATAGAAATATTAGGCAATTTGCACTGGATTAGGATTGGAGAATGATCCGAAATTACCCGAGCTAATATTTTAGCATCAACCATACTGGACATTAGCTGATGACTGATCAGAAAATAATCAATTCGAGAGTAGCTTTTATGAACTGGAGAGAAAAAACGTAAACTCTTTATTTAGCTGGTTAAATATTCTCCATAGGTCTAAGAGGCCCAAGGAGAAAATAAATTCGGATAAAGCTTTTTGCGCAGAAGATGGACCTACTCCCCTTTGGTAGGTACGGTTTAAATCATTAACTTGAACCAGGTTCCAGTCTCCTCCAATTAGAATAGGGTAATGCAGGAAAGGGGCTAATACCATAGCTAGGTGAATAAAAAAAGAAGGGGTTTCTGCATTAGGGCCGTAAACTGAACCCAACACTATATCAAAGCTGCCTAGTTTGCCAATTACAAAAATATACTTCCCCTCAGGGTCAGAAATGGATTCCATTGAGATAAAGGGGATCTTCTTTGCTAAAAGAAGAGACACACCATGTTTACTAGAGCTAAAACCCGCTCCGAAGACTTGGGTAGCAGGAACAAATGGGGAGGGGCTGCAGTTTCAACAGTTGCCTGAGGGAGCCAGGGATGGGGAGCGGAAAAGGGAGGAGGGAAGTTGGTTCTAGAGTGAGAGACGTCGATATGAGAAGGCACAGAGGAGCAGGGGTGAGGAGTGGCAAAAGTGTGACAGTCTCTGGAACAGAGGGAACAGGAGGCAGGGGGGAGTTGGGAGAGGAGAGGTAGAAGGGAAGTGAGCCAAACCAGTATTTGGATATGAAAGTGGTACAGTGAGCCTAGCAACAGGAGGGCAAAGGGAAAATGGGAAGGAATGAATACAGTGTATAATGGTGTGTGTGTGTGTGGGGGGGGAGGTAGTTTGTAGCAAAAAGGCAGAAGGAGTTGCAGAGGGTATCCAGTTTGTTGAGGGAAGTGGAAGGAGTGGTACCACAGACTACATCTGCATAGCCAAAGATGGGGAACACCATTTTGGTGATAAGTTCCCTACGGACATGGGGAGATAAGCCGTCTTTGATGTGGTACAGAGTTTGGCATGGACAGCATCAATGTGGGCAGAGAAGTCAAGCTTACTGTCTAGCCGTGCTCCAAGACATTTGAAGGACTGAACTGCTGACACAGAAACATAGAATTTGATGGCAGATAAGGACAGCTTGGCCCACCTAGTCTGCCCATTTTCCCTACCTATTTTAACACCATAAACCCTACTTGATCTCCAAATTTGCCCTCCCTTCCCTAATGACTAAGTTACCTGTATGTGTATCCCATGTGTTTTTGAATCCCACTAGTTTTTGCCCCCACAACATTGTCTGGAAGGCTGTTTCTGGCATCCACCACTCTCTGTGAAGAAGTATACTTCCTTTGGTTTCCCATGAGTCTACCCTCCTCCAGCTTCATAGCATGCCCCTTGTTCGTGAGCATCTTCTTTTCTGAAAAATGCTTCCCTCTTGTGCCTTATTTATACTTGTGAGGTATTTGAAAGTCTTTCTCAATTCTCCCCTTTCCCTTCCTCCCCCCAGGCCGTACGTTTTGAAGTCCTTTAGTCTCTCCTCATAGGGTCTCTGGTGCAGATCCTGCTCAGTTTTAGTTGCCCTCCTCTGGACTGCCTCTACTCTGTCTATGTCCTTCCAGAGATGTGGTCTACTGAACTGGACACAGTACTCTAGGTGAGGTCTCACCAATGATTCATACAGCGGTATCACCAGCTTCCTCTTTCTGCTGGTGATACACCTCCCTATGCACCCTAGCATCCCACTGTCTCTCAGTCTTGTCACATTATTTGGCCCCCTTTAGGTCATCAGACATGATTACCCCCCAGGTCTCTTTCCTGTTTGGTGGTTGTCAGAACCACTCCTCCCATCTTGTACTCTGCTACTGGGTTTCTATGCCCTAAGTGCATGGTTTTGCACTTCTTCTCTCTGAAACTTAGTTGCCACATGGCACACTCTTGGCCACTCCTTAAGCAAGCAATAATCCCGACAGGGTGGGCGGTATTGGGCAATACCAGACTGCCCAGGGGCGTAATGAGGTCCGATGCCGCAGGTGGATGGCCTTATAACCCCTGGAAGGTCCAGTATTGCCCATACCGCCTACCCTGGAAGGTATTATTGTGCTTAGAAAATGGGCTAAATGTATAATTTTTTTATAGGATTACAAAAAAAAAAAAAGTAATTCTATAAAAAATAACTACAATTTAATTTTAAGTTCTTTTTTGGTAAAGTAGTCCCTTATGCTTGCAGCAGTTTGTCCACTAATCATCAGTAGGGGGAGCTATTTTATACCACTGCATGCCTCATTGCTCACTGTCTGCACTGCTTCCTCTTTAATTTATTTGTTTACAGTTTCCCGGTCCTCGGTGGCTACCCTGAGGACTGGGACCAAATCATTATGTGCAGTGATTCCTTCTTTTTTTTTCCACTCCCCGCTGCCTGCTCTGGGGACTGGAATGATGTATGGTTTCTATGGGAAACTTCCGATCCCCGCTATCTTTTATGTTGACTGGAAGTAACTGCTTTGGTTTTTTTTTTGCAGTTTCCCGGTCCTCGCTGCCTACCCTGAGGACCGGGACCAAATCATTATGTGCAGTGATTCCTTTTTTTTTTCCGGGTCACTACTGCCTCCTCTGGGGCACCAGAAGCACGCATGGTTTCCAGGAAGAACTTTCGATCCCCGCTATCTGCTCTAGGGATTGGAAGTAACCGCTTTGTTGTTTTTTTTTTTTTCACAGTTTCCTGGTCCTCGCTGCCTGCCCTGAGGACTGGGACTGAGTTAATGCAGTTTTCTTTTTTGGGGGAAGTGTGAAGAGGAGTGGCACATGGAGAGAGAGCTGGAGTGGCATGTGGAGAGAGAGCCAGCCCAGAGCAGTGTGTGGAAACTAAGGGAGATGGAGGAGCCCTAAAATATAACAGGTACTGCTGCATTTTCTATCTGTAAGATGAATGATTATTGAAGTAGGATACTGGAGAGTGGGGACACAGATGGCAAACTACTGAAAAGGGTCATAGGTGCTCTGAACGTCTCACTCCTGTAACCTTGCCACCAGTCAGTTTTCTGTACAGGGCTTCCATCCTGCCATTTTTTCCCTCTGAATTGAATTAATTTCTTTTTTTTTAAATCAGGCTAGATTTTGGGGATAGGGCACTGGAGTTTTGGGCAGGGTTGTTCGTGTGTCTCTCAGTGTGCCTGGTCGGTCTTTCCTGTCGCTTAGCGAGGGCAAAAAATGGTGGTGATTTTAAATTTAAATTATGTGGTTTTAGCAGGGTGGGCACTAGGATTCTTCAGTGGGTGAAGGGGCACTATAGGCTGGTACTTTTTATTCCCTGGGCATCTATTGAAAGTTAATGTACCCCCCTGGCAGGGGCACTAGCCAATGAGATGCCAGGAAATAAAAAGCCCATTTTCTAAGCTTTCTTAGATCCCTATTCCTTTTTTCTACACACTCCTCGAGTGTTTATCCTATTGCAGATCTTAGTGCCATCTGCAAAAAGGCATAGTCCCTATACAATGTCACTAATAAAGACATAACAAGGACTGATCCCAGTACTGATTCTTTTGGCGCCCCACTGGTTACCCTCCCTTCCTCAGAGTGAACTCTGTTTACTACCACCCTCTGGCACCTATCCCCCAACCAGTTCTCTACCCAGTTTGCCACTTTTGGACCCACTCCCAGGCTGCCCAGTTTGTTTACTAGTCTCCTACGTGGAACTTTGTTGAAGGCCTTACTGAAATCTAGATAGGCCACATCCACCACTCCACCCTGATTTACTTTCCTGGTCACCCAGTCAAAGAAATCTATCAGATTTGTTTGACATGACCTCCCCCCAGGGAATCCATGCTGCCTAAGATCCTGTAAGCAGGCAGTTCCAAGATATTATCCAATCCTTTCCTTCAGCAGTGTTTCCATCAATTTACCCCACCACTGAAGTTAAGCAGACTGGCCTGTAATTGCCAGATTCTTCACTGCTACCACTTTTGTGAAGTGGGACAACATCTGCTCTCTTCCTGTCCTCCGAGACCACTACAGTTTCCATTGAGTGGTTGAACACGACTGTCAGAGGTGCAGTCAGCACCTCTCTGAGCTCCTTCAATATCCTTGAATATATCCCATCTGGCTTCACTGCCTTGTGCACTTTCAGATTTGCGAGTTCCTTCAGGACCTCTGTGAATGGACTAGTGTCCACCTCTTCTCCTTCGAAGCTCCTGTCACTTTTCTGTGGTCCCTCACCTTCCCCTTCCTCTGTGAGCACTGAACAAAAATATTTGTTCATGATGTCTGCTTTTTCCTCATTCCCTTCCACACACTCCTCCCCTTCCCTCCTTAGCCTTACAATCCCTCCACTGGATTTTCTGCATTCGCTTACATACCTGAAAAATATCTCATCCCCCTTCTTTACTGCCTGGGCTATATTCTCCTCCATTTGCACCTTTCTGCTCCTGACTGCTTTCCCTGCCTCCCTCTGCTTTTCGTGATACACCTCCGTATTCTCCTCCCTCTGTGTATCCTTACTGTATATCTCCTGAATACTAACTTTTTGCTCTCACCTTCCCAGCTACCTCTTTTGAGAACTGTAGTGGTCTCTTTTTCAGATTCATGGACTAATAGACAGGGCCCCGTGTTCATTGCGGCAAACTGGAGTCCTGGACGTACATTCTGCGGCAGAACTTCATGCTTGCTGTGGTCAGGCTATGAGTAATTCTGCTGTGATTCAGCAGCAGTTCTGGGATGGGCTTTACATTCTCTGGCAACTCAAATGAGCCCCAAAATAAAATCTAGTTTCACAGAAAGAATGCTCAGAAAAAGGCAGCCTGGGGCAGTTTGGCAGATGTACAGACAAGGCAATGCAAAGCAAGTCTGGCATCATGATTTAGACTGGATGTAGGGCATGGGGGAATTGAAGGGTTATTTATTTATTAATTTTTTTACTGCAGTCTGTTTTATTGTTTCATGGCTCCCACCCACCTGCCCAGTGCTGCTTTACCACCGCTATGCTCCTGAGAATTTCTGCCCCTGCCAGCCCAGTTGCTTGAAGACTAATATTGCCTGGTTACAAAACAGTGCCACTCCAATGGCTCCCCCCATCCACTTGCTTGAAGCCTGGAGGTGATGTTTTGTGCTGTAACACTGCTCTAGCTGCTTCCTCCTGCTCGCGCAGTTCAACACCAGTGGTGTCATCTGTGTCAGTGCCACTTGGCTTCCATAACATCTTGTCTGCTGCACTGTAAGGATTTACTGTGAGGCTAGAGAGTAGCTGGACCATTTTACTTTAGACAAATGTCCAGAAAGCCTCTCATTTTGCATCTGCAATAATTACGAATACTTTTTCATTCTACAGTTCTGCAATTGGCAAATAGAACACCATTCTTTCTTATGAAATAGACTTCCTGAAGTTTCCTCAGTGTTTGTAGAAGGCCATAATGGTCATAAACTTCAGGGCTGAGTGCCAGTGGATTGGAAAGAGATGGCCCCACTCACTACTGCAACTCGGGGGAAGGGGTATTTGAATGTATAATGGAGCTGTCAACGACTCACACTAATGCCATTTTAAGCTTGCTCACAATTGTAGCCATTTAGTTGGGGTTTTCAGTGGTGATGGCCATTTTTACTGCATCAAAAATGCTGTTTCTGCGGTAGAGGCTTGTTTCTGCGGCAAGACCATGTTTCTGCAGCAGTTGCTGCAACCGCAGAATCGCAGAAAACACGGGGCCCTGCTCATAGAGGTTGACGACATAAAAGGACCTCCTGGCCCATCCAGTCTTCCCATTTTTCCCTGCCTAATTTAACAATGCAGACCCTACATGGTCTCCTGCCTCCGTCTTACTGCCCGCTTCCCATGCCCATGGTGTCTCCAGACTCTGTTCGGACTACGAGTTTCCCTTCCTACCAGTTTTTGTGATACCCATGTGTCTGTCCCATGCTTTCTTAAATCTAGTAACCGTTTCTGCCCCACCATTTCCACTGGGAGGCAGTTCCAGGGGTCCACCACCTTTCTATTAAGAAATACTTTCTCACGTTCCCTCTGATCCTCCCCCCCCCCTTCAGCTTCATATTGTGACCTCTAGATTTTGGACATCTTTTTCTCTGAAAGATGCTAACTTCCTGTATCGTGTTTATTCCCTTTAGGTATTTGAATGTCTCAAGGATGTCTCCCCTCTCCCTTCTGACCTCCAGGGAGTACAGATCTAGAACACTTAGCCTTTCCTCATAGGGCTTCTGTTGCAGACCTTGTACCATTTTGATTGCCCTGCTTTGCACTTTCTCCATCCTGTCTACAGTACTTCCTTACAAAGATGAGGCCTCCAGAACTGTACCCCATACTCGAGATGGGGTCTCTCCATCAATTTATATAGGGGCATTATCACCTCCCTCCCCCTACTGGTTATACCCTTCCCTATACAGCCCAGCATACAATTTGCCCTTCCAACTGCCTTATCACATTGTTTCACCACTTTTAGGTCATCCAATATTATAACACCCAGGTCCCTCTCCTGCCCTGTTATTGTGATAGCTTCCTGCCCCCTATTCATAAGTGGCCAGTGTGTTTTTATGTCCGAAGTGCCTAATTCTGCATCTCTTGGTGTTGAATCTCAACTGCCAAGTTCCAGACCACTCCTGCAATTTTCCCACATCCTCCTTCATCCTCTCCACCCCATCCCCCTGGTTCTTCCTCTTGCTTTTGCTTACTTGCCTGATGCAAAGATTTGTTGCCTTCCCTATGGCCCCTTTTAGTTTTGCCCACTGTACTTCCACTCCACCCTTGTCCTCCCCTGCCCTGCTAGGGCATCCCCGAGGCATTTCCCCATCTTAGTAAAGATGGCCTTCCTGAAGTCCAGGACCCTTGCCTTTGTGTGGTTTGGTTCTGGCACTTATATTGAACCACACCGTATGGTGATCGCTGGTCCCCAGGTGGCCACCTACCATGACATCTGCAACATTGTCCGTATTGTTGAGCACTAGTGGGCTCTCCTACTAGTTGCTTGAGTAACGCCTCCTGCAGGAAGTCCAGGATGTTTCCATTCCTAGTTGAAGCTGTGGCTGGGATGCTCCAATTCAAAAGTTATGCCATCCAGAGTGGTGAAAACAGGGGGTGGGGCAGTCTGACCAATTTCTGACTGGTCCCTAAGGTCATGAACACTGTTTTTTTAGTGTTGAATCGGAGCTGATTGGATTGGAACCAGTGCAGAACATTGTTGAAGTCCTACTGGAGAAGATCTTCCACAGCTGCGGCTGAGGGACCAGAGGTGAAGATAACTGTGTCATCTGCATACATGTGGCTATGCGAGTTGGCACAAGTGGAGGAAAGGTCATTTAGGAAGATGGAGAAAAGCATGGGATCCAGGATGGTGTAAGCTGGCTGTTGTTCGAGCTGAACTTGAGCACAATAAATTGGTATTAGTCACATACTTTGGATTTATTCTTTTATGTGTTTTGCCTTGTTTGCTGGTTTTCCTGGGACTGTTTGAGTGTTTTGGGCTGGCTGCCCATTACCAGCACTTGCCTGCACAGTTTGTTTGTGGCCACATACCTTGGGACTGTTTGAGCCAGGATGGAACCCTGCAGGACCCCAGCCTGGCTAGGAAGAGGAGGTGACAGGACACCTCCAACCTGTTGGTGACCCGTTATGTAGGAAAGGGACCAAGCCGCAGTGGGAGCTGAGAGGCCAGCAGAGCTCAGCTTGTCCAGGAGGAATGGATAGGACACCGAGTCAAAGATTTTGGCCAGATCAATGAATATTGTGGCTGTAATGTGCCCCTGGTCCATCCTGGATAAGACGTAATCAGTGACACACAGCAGGGAGAAGACAGTGGAATGGTGTTTCTGGAAACCAGACTGGAAGGGTGGATGGGTGAGGAAGTTGGAAGATAAAAGGAAGTCAAGGAGTCTAGAATGGACTCTACTCTTTATTGTACAGTATGTTTACTCTGTGTCCTGTGTATGCTTATTAGAAAGTTCTACAAAAAGATTAGCAAAAAAAAAAAAAAAAATTGTTTCTAGGCTTCTGATACCAGAGTCAAGGAATTCATTTTTATACTAATTAGAGAACAGTAACTATCTGTGTTATAAAAAAGAAGTTCAAATTACCAGAAAAGGACCTACTTTTACCCTTAAATGAAAGCCCAGCCTCACTACTCATTGTTGATGCTACAATTTCCGCAAACAATATAACTTGTAGACTGGAGAGGGCAGCAGCTGCACATATCCCTGCTGACCAAGTAGGGCTCTTCAAAAGAAGACTTGCTTCATATGATGTAAAGAAAGTTGTTCACATCTTTTCATAATCTATTTTTTTTTATCTCAATCTTTATTAGATATGAAACTTTCACAAGAAAGGGTACAAACAAATAAGGCCATAAATAAAGCACAGCATAATATGTCACTTACATCACGGATCCACAACATGATAAATATTAATTAAATCACAAACAGATTTTGTACAGCAAAATTAGGTGGAACTAAGCCAGAAAATCCCATTGCACAAATACTCTATACCAAACACCATGTGCCCGTCAGTAATTATAGCTTAAATGATTATAATAAATATAAACGTACCACGATATTAGGGGTACCATCATATCTAAACATTATCTTATGTCGTAAAGAGATACTTAGATCATTCCCCTGAGCGCTGGACCAGAGTAAGTAAAGTAAATTGATAGAAAATGATCCATCTTTATGTATAACAAATAAAAGATCTTTTCATAATATAAAGTTATAAAAAAAATAGCACTATGTTGCCATTGGATGCAGAGAAAATATTCAGTCGAGTACAGTGGGGTTTCCTGTTTATACTTTTAAAGAGTAACTGTCACGGTTTGTGTGCTCCAGGCAGACAACTCATATATGTAGTTGCCTGCTCTAGCAGCCTTTTTAGCTGTACTGTCCCATTTTCTGTCCAGTTGTTTTAAAAATATGCGCTTTGTAAAACCCAGCTCGCCACTTCCGTGTACAAGCTGGGCAATCGCCAGGTATGCAGCCCGCCCCAAAACAGTATAATTATGTCGTAGGGTCGGGATCAGAGCTGGCGTTACCTATGGAGCATTGTATTGGAATTGGGGGGCTTGCTAAATGCACTAAGATTATCTTTGCTGGCATGGTTACATGTATGGGGCTGGTACATGTGAGGCCTACATAACCATGCCAGCAAAGATAATGGTACATTAACAAATCCCCCAATTCAATACATGCTCAAAGTAACACTGCAGCCCCGTTCTGACCTTGCATTGTAATTATGCTGTTTTCGGAGAACTGCAGCATAACTATGCGCCCGAATCGTACATGGAAGTGGCGAGCTAAATTTAAAACACTTTAAAACAAATGAGATAAGTACAACAAAAAGGCTCCTAGGGAAGGCAGCTACATGGTATAAGTTGCCTTCCTTGATCGTGTCAGCTGCTCTTTAGGGAGCTATGGACCCCCAGATAGTTTCATTAAATTGTTACAGTCTCTATATCATGATTAGTGTTGCTCAGACAGCATCCTAGAAACTAGGATACCAACTGATACCTCCCATTTGTCCATATAGTTTCTGTGGTAGGATAGCAGTGCTATCTGACCATGGATTCGACCCTCTAGGATCCAAAGCATGGATCCTACAAACAGCGTGGATCTGGTGGCTCCTAGCAGCAAATGTTGTGAATCCTGTGGATCCCAGCAAAAGATCCACAGTTCTGACCAACAGATCCATCTTGGATCCTAACTATCCAACCTAGGACACCTGGATATGACCTAAGATCCCTGGACCCTACCTAGGATCCTTCGCTATCTGACCCCAGATCCTTCATCTGTCTTTGGTAGGATTTCTAGTAGGATCTAGGTAGGATACCAGCACTACCTAATGGAGGGTAGTAGGATCCACAAAAGCACTATCTGAGCAACACTAATAATGATCTAGTGGCATCAATCACATATAACATAATTTAGCATAACGTAACATAATATAACATAATAGGAGTCCTCATCAGGGACTCACTAAAACATCAGTCCAGTGTAATAAGGCCTACAGTACAGCAAACAGGATGTTGGGGTGTATAGGAAGGGGTATTGTGAGCCAGCCCGATGGTGCTGAGGGTTGAGGTACTGGACACCACACCTCACACCACACCGGCGACCCGAGTTCGGGAACGAGCCTGGGTCGGCGGGGGGGGGGGGTCTGGGAGTAGATTTTAGTGGCTGCAGGGTGGCTCTCCCCTCCCAGATCGGAATTCAGTCATGACCGCTGCAATGCTGCCTCTAGGTTTAGGCCCGAGGGTAGTGCAGATGGGAGCAGCATGGATAGTGAGGGTGCCACAGAGTGCTACATGCGTGTGCTTCCACATGTGCTCAGGCGGCCATGGGGTGGGGAGAAAATGGTGGAAAATGGAGCTGGCAAGCTCCATGATGGCCCGTAGAGCCCATGCCGGCCCCCTGAAATCTGGATGTTGGTCTCCGGGGAAAGAGGGAACGTCAACGCCCTTCACCCTCAGCTCTGTCAAGGGGGAGTAACCTGTGGGGGATTGCTGGGAGGGTCCAGTGCAGGAGGATCAGAACCAGAGAGTGAGCCCCTCTAGCCCCTTTGAGGGAGGGGCCAGATCCACCTGCCAGCTCTGCCAGGAGGAGATAAAATGTATATGGAAAAAAAGGAAGGGGTGTTGATAGTAGAAGGAATGAGATATTACTACTTCTCTATGGATCTATGGTGTGGCCCCACCTGAAGTACTGCATCCAGTTCTGGAGTCTTCACCTAAGGAAAGATAAGGACAGACTGGAGACAGTGCAACATAGGGTGACCAAAATGATTCGGGGCCAGCAGGGCTGATCTTATGAGACTGGCTCAAGGCACTGGACATGTATTGTATGGAGATGACAAGAGGGGAAATATGATAGGCACCTTCAAGTTTCTGAAAGGAATGAAAAAGGTAAACTGTGAGGAACTATTTAGCATAAGTAGCAGATCGAAAACATGGTGAACAAGTAGAAACTGATGGGGAAGAAGATTCAAGAGGGACGTGAGAAGGTTTTACTTTACAGGGAGAGGGAGGGAGGGAGGGAGGGGCAGCTGCAGTATAAGGGTTGCTAGCTTCACAATCGAGCAGACTTGAGAGACCATAAGGCCTTAATCTGCTGGCAATTTCGTATGTTCGTAAGTGGTGGAGCCGTGGAACAATCTTCCAGCTGATGTGGTGGCCTAAACTATCAATGGCGTCAAACACAGCTGGTACAGATTGAAGGACTTAGTGGTTGCTCAAGGTGGTAGCGGTAGGGCGGGGAGCATGAGGGTGGATAGTGTGGGTTAGAACCCTGTATGGACAATAGGTCCAAGGGTTGTTAAACATTTTATGGGCAGATCTGATGGACCAGTGATCTTTTTCTACCAGTGTGTGTGTGTTTCTATGTTTATATTTCTATAATGGTCTTATTATTTCACTTTTTCACAAAGGCAATAGATAGGATTGTTCCCTCTCCCCTTTACTTTTTGATTGAAATTTGGAACCATTGGTGGCATGGTTTGAGACTCCTTGGAATCAGAGACATTAAAATCGGTTTGTTACACATAAAATGACTGCCTATGCAGACAACATACTACTCCATCAGACTGACCTAAATACCTCAGTGCCAGAAATAATCTCTATAATAAAGATGTGTAATCTTGTATCAGGCTACAAGGGGAATATGGACAAGAGCCTCCGGGATTGGGCCCTTAAGAAATAAAGTTTTAATTACTGTACTTACTTACTAAAATGAAAACGTTACCTTTTAAATGCTTTTTGACCTTTAAAAATAACTTTTCAGTGTGGTCATTCAAATGGAATTATATTGAAGCAATTAAGAAGTAAACTTAACTGTTTTGTCCATATTTACCTTGTATACTGATACTACTGTTGCAATGCCATTGTCCTCCCATCCAATGGAATAAAGAAATCATTAAATGTTAAAAACTGTTTTTGTAAGGATTTGCAAACTTTCTATGTTTATATGGGGGGGGGGTGAGAGTATCATACTCAAGGATGTGGGTGCCAAAAGAAAAATGTGGGCTGGTACAATAGGGTGATTGCCAGCTGCAGGGACTGTGGGGCACTCATCTCCTGGGCTATGCCCTGGAGGGCAGGCAACTGCCCCTTATTTAGGAGATTTGTGGAGCTCCAGGCACAGCTGGTAGCAACAAGGAAAGAGATATTCCTGCTGCATCACCAGAAAAGCTGGTACCCCCAGGCACCCCCTGCACCCCCCTCCACTGTCCCAGAGGCCCATGGGCTCAGATGAGCTGAAGGATGGTGAAGAACGGGAGGGTGGCAAGGGCAGTCACAAGAATGCCATCCAGGCTTCCCGAATTCTGACTGCAAACCACTTTGCACCAATGAAAGAGGAACAGGTATCTCAGGAGGAAGGGCTCTGAGCTATTCCAGAAGGGAGAAAAATATGACATGGTGACACCCAGTGGAGAGACCCTGAAGACTGCAGCAAGGAGTATCCTAGTAGTAGGGGTCTCTATGCTTAGAGGGAAGAAGAAGGTGATGGGGAGACAAGGGAGAGGGTGGTCAGATGCCTTCCAGGTACATCTGCCATCTGGAATATTGGTAGGATAGGGAGAATGGTACAGGGAGAGGAGGGGAGTGGAGGTTGGGGTGCTGCTGGTACACTTGGGTAACAATGATCTGGTGAACCAGCCTCTCAGTGCAGTTCAACTTAACTTGTGTAGGCTGGGGGGCAGACTGAAGGCACAATCAGCTTCTCTGGCCTTTTCTGAGATCCTCCCTGTGTGTAGTAGGGGGAATGGGAAGAATAGTGAAAGTGGGCTGGGAGCAGAGAGGTTTGAAGCAGCAAAGTAGGAATCCAAAATAGGTTAAGAAAAGGTTCCAGGGGCTGTAAAAGCCAGCAAAGATCAGGAACACCACAAAGTTAAGGAGAGAAGGTGGAAAAAGGGAGAGGAGCTGACACAAAGGGTAAGGGCACAAGCTAAAAGGCCGATTGCCTACTGTCAGGAGCCTAAGAATCAAAATTAGTGAACTCCAGGCGATGATGGTGGATGTGGGATGAGACCTCGTGTTCATTACAGAAATACTGGCTACCAGGAATAATGATTAGGATCTGGCTGTACCAAGGTACACCATGTATAGGAGTGATAGGTATAAGGGAAAAGAAGGTGGGGTAGCCCACTATGTCAAAGAAGGCATAGAAGCTGTAGAGGATGGTTCCATAAGAAGCATGGCCATGGAGGCAGAATCGCTGTGGGTACAGATCACAAGAACATTAGGAAAGAAGTTACACATGGGGATGCTCTGTAGACCACTGGCACAGGGTGGCAAGAGGAAGAGGAGCTAGAGTCAGAAACAGAGAAGGAGGCCTCAAAGGCTGAGGTAGTGCTGGTGGGAGATTTCAATCCACCAGACATAGATATGGACACTCCAGCAGCTAGGAGCACCAGGACTCAGGCCCTGCTAGATACCGTACAGGTCAGCCTGGTGATACTGTTGGTAAGGAAAACCACAAAGCAGACTAATATTCTGGACATGGTGCTCACCAACTCAAAAATGGTAGGCATGGTGCTGGTTGGGGAACCACTCGTGTCCATGACCATAATACCATATGACTGAACTGTCCCTGGGTAACACTATAGCCTCATCAAAGGCTGTAGTTCTGGATTTCAGCTGAGCAGGTTTTGACTAGATGAGGAAATTAGTCAAGGGAAAGTTGGTAGACATGGAAAAGGTCTATGGGGTGGGGGGAGAGGGGGGTGAAATTAAAGGGGCCATTCTTGAAGCAACTTATTCATTCTTGGGAATGGTTACCAAGGGTAACAAACACAAGGGAAGGGGAAGTTTAACCAGGAAAGGCACACTAAGCCAGAGCTTGTTTCCAGGTGCAATCTGGGAGCACAAGGAAGTTAAGTGACTTGATCAGGGTCACACAGTATGCAAGTGGCAGCTGATGGGATTCAAAATCAGGTCTCCAGGTTTGCAGCTCAGTGCTCTTAACCACTATGCTATACTGCCACAAGAGACAAATTTAGTTCACCAAGAAGGTCAGGGAGGTAGTGAGGGCAAAAAAGGCATTTCTGAGCTAGAAGCAGAAGCAGGGTGATGGGCAATGGAGTGAGTGCCAGGTTAAGAGGAAGGAGGTCAAGAAGGCAGTCAGGGACTGCAAAAGCAGACAACGAGCTACCTATTGTAGAGGGAATCAAGGGAAGGGAAAACGAGTTCTTCGGTACATCAAGGAAAAAAGGATGACAAGGGGGGAATTTAAAAGCTGATGGGGGGCGTAACAGAGGAGGATGAACTGAAGGCAGCCATTCTAAATGATTGCTTTTACTCAGTATAAGCCTGGTATTCACAGTAAAGGAAAGCAGATCTCTGCCAGAAAGTGGCATAGAGACAACTGCAAGGGGAGATCCCAGAAATGGGCTGGTGGAAATAATGGAAGAGAGAGTAAGAAAATTGCTTGCATCACTGAAAATGGATACGCTTCGAGGGCAAGATGGGATGCACCCAAGGGTGCCCAATGAATTGCCATCAGAACTGGCTGAACCCCTGCCAGGGCTATTCAAAAGCTCACAGCAGTCTGGGTGGTTAAGAGAGATTGGAAGATAGGGGACTTGGTTCTGCTCCACAATGGAGGTGATAGGGAGGAAGCAGGAAATTACAGACCCATCAGTCTCACCTCTATTGTGGGTAAACTGGTGGAGACATTAGTCAAAGAGGACTTGGTGGGCTACCTGGAAAGCAGTGGTCTCCAGGATTGTAAATGGCATGGGTTTATGGCAGGGAGCTCTTGTCAGACCAACCTGATAGCATTCTTTAATTGATTAACCAGGGCAGTGGATCATGCAGTGGATTTTCTTCACTTTGACTTCAACAAAGGAGTCGACTATGTGCCACACAGAAGGCTGCTGAAGAAATTAGAGGACCTGGGCTTAGTTTTTTGTTTTTTTTCTAACTAGGAGGCACACTAAACTGAAAGCTTGTTTACAGGTGCAACCTGGGAACACAAGGAAGTTAAGTGACTTGCTCAGGGTCACACAGTATGCAAGTAGGAGCTGTGGGATTCAAACCCAGGTCTCCAGGTTTGCAGCTCGGAGCCTTAAACCACTGTGCTATAGTGCCTCAATGGGTGGAAAGTTATCTAGGGCATGACAGCAGAGGGTGCTGGTTAACCAGGTCAAATTTGGGGAGAGGGAGGCCATGAGTAGTGTTCCTCAGGGGTCTGTCCTGGGACATGTCCTGTTCAATATGTTCACCACTGACATGGGAGAAAGAATACAGAGCAGGATGAGTCTAGTCACTGATCACACTAGGCTCTATGGCAGTATAAACAGTAAGGAGGGGGTGAAGGAGTTGCAGAGGGACCTGCAAATTTTAAAGTGATACTCTAAAGTTTTGCAGTTGAAATTCCAGCCATATGGTACATAGATTCATAGACACTGTTGGCAGATAAAGGCCTATGGCCCACCCAGTTTGCCTATGTGAGCTTGTATGTTCCCTTTACATTTTTGTAGAAGTCTGTTGCCCCTTACCCCTGACTTCCAGAATCCCCTTATGTCTATCCCATGTATTCTTAAATCCCATGATTGTGTCAGCCCCCACGACTTCCTCTGGCAGGGTGTTCCACTTGCCCACCACCCTTTCTGTGAAGAAATTCTTCCTCATGTTTCCTCTGAATCACCCTCCCTCCAACTTCATCCCATGTCCTCTAGTCCTGGAACATCTTTTTTGCTGTAAAATAGTGTTTTCCTGCAGCCTATTTTTCCCTGTAAGGTACTTGTATGTCTCTATCATGCCCCCTCTCTCTCTCTCTCCTCTCCTCCAGGGAGTACATATTCAAGTCCTTCAGCCTGTCCTCATAGGACTTGTGATGCAACCCCTGTACCATCTTTGTTGCCCACCTCTGAACCTTCTCTACCCTGTCTGTGTCCTTATGTAGGTAAGGTCTCCAGAACTGTATGCTGTACTCCAGGTGGGGCCTCACTAGTGTCTTCCATAGTGAAATTATAACCTCTCTTTTCCTGTTAGTGATCCCCTGCTAATGCATCCTAGCATCCTATTTGCTTTAGCTGCTGCCTTGTTGCACTGTTTCCCTACCTTGAAGTTATCAGAGATGATAACCCCAAGGTCTTTTTCCTGCTTGATGCATGCTGTATCCTCACCCCCCAACTGATATGCTGTTCCAGGGTTTTTGTGTCCCATATGCATTATCTCACACTTCTTTGCGTTGAATTTCAACTGCCAAAGCCTTGGCCATTCTTCAAGTTTCTGCAGGTGCCTCCTCATTCAGTCTACATCCTCTGACATGTCTACTCTGTTACAGAGCTTTGTGTCATCAGTGAACAGTGAAATTCTGCCTTCTAGGTCCTGCGCAATGTCACTGATGAAGATGTTGAATAGGACTGTTCCCAGCACTGATCCCTGTGGTACCCCACTGGTCACTCTTCCCTCTGTGGAATGACAACCATTTACCACCACCCTCTGTATCCTGCCATCCAGCCAGTTACCTAGCCACTGCACTACTGTCCTGCCCACTCCCATATTCCCCAGTTTGTTTAATAGCCCTCTATGTGGCACAGTGTCAAAGGCCTTGATGAAGTCCAGATAGGCCATGTCCACTGCCCTCCCCTGATCCACCTCCCTTGTCACCCAGTCGAAACATTTAATAGGTTGGTCTGGCATGACTTCCCTTCTGGTGAAACCATGATGTCTTGGGACCTGTAGTCCATTGGAAACCAGATGTTCCACCAAACTCCACCAAGGTGCAAGGTATGTGCTCTCTTTACAGAAGTGACCATGGGGAAGCTCGAGAGGAGTCTCACAGAGAGAAGCAGTGAGCACTCCAGCTCAGATGAGTGAGTCATATTTAAAATATTAGAGTAGTTTGACCCATCCAAGCATTTTACCTTGCCATTGGTGGATGGGCTTATTTCAAATATCAGCTGGCATCTCAAGACTAAGAAACCCATTTTGAAAATAATGCAGGGACTAGATGTAAGAAACTGCAAACTTTTAAAAATGTTTTAAATTGCAGGCTCTTCAGAGCGGCTTTGGGGGAAGGTACTGGACACTAATTTTTGATTTGTTACAGGCAACAAACCAGTAGCACACCCCTAAACAAGCATTTGTCAGTGCTGAATGTTGTCTCGCTGGCATTGGCATTGGTAGTGCAGGAGTTAGAGATGCATAATAGAAGTGTCAGTGAAGTATTGAACTGATGCCAACCCCACAACCCACCTGCAGAGACTGACAGGCACTGGGGTGTGCCTTTGGGTCATCAGCTATGACGCTCATGCCATTTTACGTCACCCTACCCTGTAGACACTGACAAGTGTCATGGTGTGCTTTGGGGTCCTTGGGTGTTATACTTACCCCATTCCATAAGGGAATACGCTGAGGTGGGTGCAGTATAGGAGAATGGGGTGAACTTTGTGGCTGAACACTCCAAGGCACACCTTGTTGCCTGTCAGTGGCTGCAGGGTGGGGATGGGGGTGGAACGACCAGATCATTGCAGCTGATGATCCCAAGTCACACCCCTGATGCCTGTCAGTCTCTACAGAGTGCGGTGTATCAGTTGGAAACCCTAACGCCGTAGGTGTGTGTTGGCATTTTCACTCCAAATTATCAACATGGGCTTTTTTGTGACCCCAGCTCATGAAGAGCGGCAGTATCAGTTTGTTAGCCAAAAGGTGATTTTGCACAGCGGCTATGTAATTTGGTGTCAGAGGTATGTAAACACATTTTGGGCAGGATGTGAAAAATGACAACTGTATTGTTCACGAGGAGGTGTAAAAAAATGGCAACGTTGAAAATCTGGAGCGAAAATATGAAAAATTGGTGAAGTCATGAGCATGCATAGAAACTGTGCATTGCACGTCCGTAACCCAATTATTTTTTGGATTTTTTAAACCACATTTTCAACATAGGCACTTTGGGACCTCCCCTCATGAACAGTTACACTGGGATTTTCTTAATCTGTCCCAAAAGTTGATCTCCCACAGCGACCATGCGATTGTACGCCACAGGTGAGAAAACACATTTCGGGCAGCATATGAAAAATGACAGCTGTACTGTTCATAAGGAAGTGTGATAAAATGCCAGTGTTGAAAATCTGGCATGAAAATATTGCAAATTTGCGAAGTTACAAAGGTGTGTGGAAACTGAGCAACACATGCTTGTAACACAGTCATTTTATGGACTTTAATCACCAAATTTTCAAAATAGGCATTTTAGGACCTCTGCTCATGAACAGTGTCACTGTAATTTTATCAAACTGTCCCAAAAACTGATTTGGCACAGCAACCACGCTATTCCGCGCTGAACGTGCGAAAACACATTTCAGCCAGGAGATGTAAAATGACAGCTGTACTGTTCACAAGGAGGTGTAGGAAAGTGGCAATGTTGAAAATCTGGAATGAAATATTACAAATTCATGAAGTTATGAGCGTGCGTGGAAACTGTGCAACGCACGCTCGTAAAACAGCCATTTTTTTGATTTTTTTGTCACCAAATTTGCAACATAGGCTTTTGAGCCCCTCATGAACAGTGGCACTGTCATTTTGTTAGTCAGTCCTGAAAGGTGATTCCGTGCAGTGACCGCGAAATCACCTTTCAGGACCAAATAACGTCATGACAGTGACTGAATTCATGAGGAGGGGTCCCAATAACCCCATGTTGAAAATTTGGTGCCAAAAATTCCACAAAATGGCTGAGATATGCACCAGAGTTGAAAAAAAACTATTTATGTCGTTATACAGCTTACTGGCATTTCTTCAGTGCACGGTCGGCTTTGAAGAGTGCAGATGTGTTCCCGGTCCACTGAAGCTTGTCGCGCCGGGCTCCAGAAGTAAGTATAGGGTGAGGGGTGTGTTTGGGGAGGTGGGATACGCAGAGGGTGGGTGCGGGTTGAGGGAGGGAGCAGGACAGACCGCGAAAGACCGTTTTCTGATTTACAGGTTTAAAAAAAACCAAAAAACATCGCTGGACAGTTTTTTTCTTTACAGGGGCATTTGGCACACTGGGGTGGGCTTCCAGTGTGCCACCTGAGTGTTTTTGGGGGGGTGCTGTAGCAGACAGAGGATTGGGCACCCCGTTGTCATAACAGGCGAAGGGGGACAAGAGCCAAAGGTTGATTGGGCACCCCTCAGCACTAACAAATGGGGACATTATGCCAGCGAGGTGGGTTTCCCCATCTGCAAATTAAACTGTGAAGGGGGTACTAAAGCAGATGGGGATTGGGCCCCCCCATCGGCAAAGAAAGACTGTTGGGGGGGCGCATGATGCTGAGGAGGAGTGGGCACCCCCTCGACACACACACATGAAATGGGAGAGAGGGGGCATTATGCCGACAGGGAGTGGGCTCCTCCATCAGCAAATGAAGTGGGTCGGGGCATGCCGACAGTGGGATTGGGCACTCCTGAAGTTGGCGTTCTGTGTGGCGGCAGTCAATGCTGCCATGTTTATTGAACTGCTTCACCAGGAAAGGCACGATGCTGCATGACGAGCTTGGCTGTCATTGCAGCAGGCCTTTTCTTAGATCTGGTGGCTAGTTTACGTGTTGCTGGTGTCAGTGCCTGCAGCTGCCGTATTAGGGAATGAGGAACGCACCTACTGATGCGTGCCCTGCATTTGCACACAGTGACTGCACCTCCAAATCTGCTACTGCTGCAATATGTTGGCTGGCGCGCAAGCAGGAGCCAACATAAAAAATGCAGGAATTTATAAGAAATGAGATTGAATCTGGTGAATGAGCAGCGGTAGAGTTAGCTATCCTTCTGATGTGAGTTGAAATTCAACACCAAAAAGTGCAAAGTGATGCACATAGGGAATATGAATCCCAGGAATGAATGCTACGAATATACATACAAACATACAAATGTGCAGCAGATAAAGGCCTTATGGCTTGTCTAGTCTGCTAGAGTGTGCAGTTTCCACTGCATTTACAGAAGGAACTGCCTCCCCATATCCCCCTTGACCCCGGTGGAATACCCTCTCCCCCTCTCCCTCCCACCTGCAACTTCCCCTCACCCCATCCCACCCTCTCTTAAAGCTGTCCACCATTTTTAGAGATACCACTTCCTCCGACAACTCTTTGCACTTAGCCACCATCCTCTCAGTGAATAAGTGCCTCCTCATCTCCCTCTTGAACCTTCCCCCCACCAGCTTTAGGCTACTACCCCTAGTGGTCTTGTTTCCACTAAGGCTGAGGGGCTCTCGGTGCTCACCCTGTTTATACATTTTAGGTATTGGAAGGTCTCAGTCATGACTCCCCTCTCCCTTTTGTCCTCAAGAGGATACATGTTGGGCCCCCTGAGCCTCTTCTTGTAAGTGTTGCCTTGCTGGACCTGGATCATCCAGGTTGCCTTCTCTAGACTGTTTCCAGCAAGCTGATATCCTTCTTATGATAAGGGCACCACTATTGCACACTGTACTGTAGGTTCAGTCTCACTAGAGATCTATATAGTAGCAGAATGACCTCCACCTTCCTGCAGGTAATTCCCCTGGCTACACAGCCTGGCATCCAATTTGCTTTGGCCATAGCTTTCCTGCAGTATACTGAGTGCTTCAGTTCACTCTTGAGAATTACACCCAGTTCCTTTTCTTCCTCTGACCTGTTTACCTGCACACCACCAGACAAGTATATGGTCCCTTGTTTTTTCACCAAAAAGTGCATAACTTTACACTTTTTAGTGTTGAACCCCAGTTGCCAAATGCCATGCCACTTCTCTAGCTTAGCCAAGTCTTCCCTAAGTTCCTGTCTTTCCTCCTCCATGTCCACCCTCCCACAGAGCTTTGTGTTGTTCAGTCAGATCTTACCCTTGATCCCATCTGCAATATCAGTTATAAATATGTTAAACAACACCAGACTGAGCATGGAGCCCTGTGGGACCCCACTGGTCATAGGCCTAACTTCTAAGATTCCCCACCACCATCACCACCTTTTGGCTTCTGCTCTGCAGACAAATTCTCACCCACCCAACAAGCATAGACTCCACCCCCAGGTCTTCTAACTTCCTGATAAGTCTCCTGAGAGGTACAGAGTCAAAGGCCTTGCTGAAGTCCAGATACAGGACATCAACTGCTGGACCCTTGTCCACCGTCCTTGTGACCCAATCGAAGAAGTCAATTGGGTTAGTCTAACAGGATCTCTCAGACACAAACCCATGCTGCCTCATGTGCCGGAACACATTATCCTCCAGAAAGCTCACCAATGTCTCTTTCAGGATGGTCTCCATCAACTTGCCCACTATTGAGGTCAGGCTGACAAGACTGCAGTTCCCTGGTTCATCTTTCAGCCTTGTTTTATAAGGAGGCACCACTTGTGCAGATCTCCAAAGCCAGGGCACTATCCCAGACTCCAGAGAGGTGTTAAACAGGTCTGACAGAGGATCCATCAGAGGTTCTGCTAGTTCCCTTAGGACCCTCGAGTGCACAGTATCTTGCCCTAGTGATTTATCCACCTTCAGGGCCCTTAGCCCCTCATATCAGCTTGAATGATGCCATCTGTAGTAGTAGTAGTAGTAGCAAGTAGTAGTAGTAAAAAATGTTATTCATTTTAAATAATTAATTGGTTACTCAACTTGACTTCCCCCCTCCCGGTCACCACCCTCCTGTTCCCTTGCAGCACTGGTCTGTCCTTCTCACCCTGTCCTTCTCTCTAGTGAAGACTGAACAGAAGTACTTGTTAAGCACCTCCTCTTTCTCTTCACTACCCTCTGTCAAATTGCCCTCCTTTTTTAAATCTGACTAGTTCATCCTTGGTGTTCCTTTTCTCCCTTATATATATTGGAAAAAGGTCTTTTCCCCAGTTTTTATCCCTGTGCTAGCTGCATTTCCTTTTTAGACTTTGCCACCTTTACCACTCTGCTCGCCTCTGTTGTCTTAGCAGAGTAATCCGACCTATCCTCCTCATACTATGTTTGTACTTTCGAAAGTCTGCCCTCTTGTCACCTACAGCTTTTATCACCTCCTTTCCAAACCAGCTGGGCTTTCTGGCTTTAGTTTTGTTGCTTTTGATTTTGGCACACTCAATAGTGAGTGGTCTCCGTTAGTCCCTCTTTTATTATAGCCCATTTCTGTTTTACATCCATCTACCTTCTGATCTCAGCAAGGTGACCTACTAGAATTTCACCCATCCTACTAAAGTCAGCCATCTTAAAGTCCCAAACCCTTGTCTTGGTTCTGACCACCCCTCCCCCGCCCATGTCCAGGTGGAACCACACAGTGTAGTGGTCACTACCTGCAAGTGGTTCTTCCACTTTCACATCATGAACATGCTCACACTTGGGCAGGACCATGTCCAGTACAGCCCTCTCCCTAGTGGGTTCCATGACACCCTGGGCCAGAAAACCACCCTGAAATGCATCCAGCAGTACTTGCTCCCTACTGCAGTATGCAGCTTGGATCTTCCAGTCCAACCCAGGTAGATTGAAATCCCCCACTATTACTTCCTCCCCCTTACTGGCAATTTACATGATTTGAGACCCTAGTATCCACTCCAACTCCCCTTCCTGGGAAGGTGGCCTGCAGACCACCCACATCCTTAGTTTCCTCCCCCTCATGGATTGTACCTGTTCCCACAGTGCTTCAGTCTTACTCTCTGCCACTTTCTTTCTTTCAAGTACAGGGCCACTCCCCCTTTCCCGCCCCCTAGCCTTTCTATACAGTTTATGCCCAGGAACTGTGAGGTTCCAATCATGATTTAGTGTTGCTCATGTCTCTGTGATGGCTGCTATGTTGACCTCTCCCTCTTTCATCTGTGACTGCAAGTCTGCCCTCTTGTCTCCCAGATTTCTGGCATTCAGAGACACCTCCCTCCACCTCCACTGTGAACCAGGACCGCCGTTAATCCTGATCTGCCTCCCATTACCTCCCTCCTTCTTCAGTCGCACCCCCATCTCCACCCTTCTCATCTAACTCCTCCTCATGCTGTCCTGACTGGGGGGATGCCTATCGGCCTCCTCCATCAGGTGACTAAGGGTGATGTGCACCCTGCTGCCTCCACCCCAGTCAGTTTAAATTGAGATTGTTCCCCATGAATTCCTCCAGCTTGCCCTTCAGGAAGAAGCCTTGTACCCTGCCTACTCAGAAGTAACCTGTCCAGTGCATAGAGGTCATTCTTATCCCAGGTTTCTCCCCAACCTTCAATGACCATGCCTCTCTGTTTCACACCACCCCATAGCCATCCATTGAATTCCTCTATTCAATCTTCTTTGCTGAAATCGCCCTCGGGACTGGAAGCACCTCAGTGAAGACTACCATTCTCCCTGCCCTACTATAAATTCTCCCCACATCCCTGAACCTATCTTACACCTCCCTCACCTCGCATTCTGCAAGGTCATTTGTCCTAGGGTGCTCTAGAATGCGAGGTTCCACTCCCTCTGACCTATGTTCTGAAGTATCAGAAATCCCACTCTTCCTGCCATCATCCCTGGCATACATTCTACCCTTCTTCAGCTTTCCCTTGACTTTTTCCCTCCATATCACATCCCTTTCACAATTGAATCCCCCAAGATTACCACGCTCCCTCCTCCATCCAAGCTCCTCTCATCGCTCTGTCCATCCTGCTGCCCACTCCAGCCTACCTCCCCTTTCCCCTCTTGTCTGTTTTGTAATCCCCACAGACTCTGTAATCCAGCTATCCCTCTTCCCAAGCCCCCCCCGGCATGTCTCCATCTTACCTTTTTGCATTCTCCCAGCCTGCCCTCTACCATTTCCCTCTGCTCCCCCCCAGCCTGCTTCCTTGAGCTCCCTTGTCCCCCACCTCTTCCCCTGCTCCACCTGCCCTCCTCCTCTCACCTGAGCTTACTTTTCCCTACCTTCTTCTCTTCTTTCCCTGACACTTCCTCCCTATTACCTCCATCCTTCCCTATTCCATCCTACTGACCTCCACCAGGTTCTGCCTCCTCCTTCCTGTCCAGGTGTACTAGATGGGAAAGGTTAGGCTGCTTACTGCTTTAAAGTAAAGGGATCTGGGAGACATCATTAGGAACTCTCTAAAGCAAACTGGCCAATACAACAAGGCCTATAGCAAGGCAACCAGTATGTTGGCGTGTACTGGAAGGGGTTTTGATAGCATGAGGGAAGAGGTAATACTATCTCACTAGTGAGACCCAGCATAAAATACCATGCCCAGTTCTGGAGTCCTCACCTGACAAAAGAATAAGACTTGCTGGAGAGGATGCAGCATAGAGTAACCAATATGAATCAGGACCAACAAGGCAGATCCTATAAGGATTGATTTAGGGCAGTGAACATGTACTGAACTGAGGCCAGAAATGAGAAGAAAGACATGATCGGGCCCTTCAAGTTCCTAAATGGAATAAATATGGCAAACTACAAGGAACTATTCAGCAGGATTACAGGTCAAGCAACAAGGGGGCATGAATTGAATCTAGTGGGGGTAAGATTCAGGAGGAATGTGAGGAAATTTCACTTCATGGAGAGAGTTGCTGAGTCGTAGAACAACCTACCAGCTGAGGTAGTGGGAACAAAAGCCATATATGGGTTCAACCACAGCTGGGACAGAATAAAGGGTTAGATGGTCACACAGTGTGGTAGCAGTAAGGAAGTGAACAAGGGCGGAAGTAAGGGAGAAAACCCCATCTAGAAAATAGGTCACTTGGTAGAGTAAAACAGGGCAGACTGTATGGACAGGTGGTCTTTTTCTGTTGGCAGCAACTATGTTTCTATGTCAGCTGCTCCTATCAGCTGTGTGGCAAAGCAAGCGGTTAACATGTCAGTGCAGAAAGATTCAGTGCAGCCTTCAAACTGCCACCACAAATGGAACTGGAGATTTCCTCCTTTTCTTCAGAGGAAACTTCAGGTAAGAGAGGTTGGTCTCTAAATGAAGAGACAATCTTTTGGGAGCCCAAGTCATGTCTTTTTCACACAGACCACCCTGTGTGCTGTTTCTCACAAAATTGGAAACAGTAACATTGTGGCAGACTAGGAGACAGGACATGAACAGTCTGCCAACGCCCCCTTCTACCACAGGAAACCCAAGGACACAGCAACTGAAAGGAAAAACAAGACATGGCAAGTACTGCTTCTTCTTTAATAGTCCTAAGGACTTTAATTTTGGGGCATCACAGAGTGCCAAGTTACAGGAAGGGATTATCTGCTGGAAATGCTGCCCCTACTACTATCTGAATTAATTCACCCGACCCCATAGCAGCCTGTGAATTTAAATTAAGTGTAATTGTTTGGCTCTCTGCCCCTGCCATTTTCTGAATTAATTCAACCAAACCCCATAGCAGCTCACCGTTCCTCCTTGCTTTTACCCACCCCCTGTTCTCTTTCAGACCCTCCCCGGTCCTTTGTCCCCTTTGTGCAACTGATACCCCTCCCCTTCCTGTAAACTAATATTTGCCTTCTTTGCCCTTTTCTCAGGGGACGGCAAGTCCTGAATGGGCGTGTGTATCCTCCAGCATGAACCGCACTCTACAGTTCCAGCAGTTCTCTAGGCATAGCCACTGGCCCGCTCCCCTCCGACCCAGGTACGGAGGATTCTTCAGACTTGAAACAAAGTTTAAATTTGGTGCCCTCCAGTCCAGGCAGCTCCCAAATAGTGCTTGCTGGCCTGAACTGTTCTAATTACACTGCCAGCAAGACTGGGTTCCTAGGGCTCAGCTCCGTCCACTTACTTGATTTTTTGTCCCACACCCACCCCACACTCTATTAAATACACTTGCTGAAGCAAATTATCCACCCCATCTCCAATCAGGCCATGCTATCTCTTAAATGGGGCAGCACATTATCCCTTAAAGGGGCAAGCACACTAACTCTTAAAGGGTTGAGTTCCTCTGAATGCTAGCATCCCTAAGTATCTAAGTGTCCACATCTTATATCTCTTTACAAAGGCCACCTAATCTGTTCCCTGCACCATGCTATAAACATCACCTACTCCTCTCCAGAACTTCTACGGTTCTCCACCTTCACACAATAATTCCAATATTCTGGAACTCACTCCCCCTTATGGTGAAAACTTCAGCCTCCCATCGAGAATTCAAAAACTCGCTGTTCACCCACCTTCTAGCCTCTGGCCAATGCAAATGCTCTTAATTTGCTTTGTACATAGATACATAGATAAGTAGACAGTGTCGGCAGATAAGGGCCTATGGCCCACCCAGTCTGCCCATTTGAGCTTGTAAATTCAGTTTGTTTGCCTAGAAGTCTGTTTCCCCTTACCCCTGACCTCTAGAATTCCTTTATGTCTATCCCATGCATTCTTAAATCCCGTGATTGTTTCAGCTCCCACCACTTCCTCTGGCAGGGTGTTCACTTGTCCACCACCGTTCTGTGAAGAAATTCTTTCTCATGTTTCCTCTGAATCGTCCTCCCTCCAACTTCATCCCATGCCCTCTAGTCTTGGAACATCTTTTTCGCTTAAAAATAGTGATTTCCTGCACTCTGTTTCTCCCTGTAAGATACTTGTATGTCTCTATCATATCCCCTCTCTCCCTCCTCTCTTCCAGGGAGTACATGTTCAGTTCCTTCAACCTGTCTTCATAGGACTTGTGATGCAATCCATGCATCATCTTTGTTGCCCTCCTCTGAACCTTCTCTACCCTGTCTATGTCCTTACATAGGTATGGTCTCCAGAACTGTACACTGTACTCCCAGGTGGGGCCTCACTAGTGTCTTGTATAGCGAATTATGACCTCCTTTTCCTGCTGGTGATGCCCTGCCTCTACATCCCAGCATCCTATTTGCTTTACCTGATGCCTTGTCACCTGTTTCCCTACTGTGAGGTCATCAGGATGACAACCCCAAGATCCTTTCCTGCTTGGTGCATGCTATATCCTCCCCCCAACTGATATATTGTGCCAGGGTTTTTGTGCCCCATATGCATTATCTTGCACTTCTTGTCATTGAATTTCAACTGCAAACCCTTGACCATTCTTCAAGTTTCTGCAGGTCCCTTCTCATTCTGTCTACACCCTCTGGTGTGTCTACTCTGTTACAGAGCTTTGTGTCATCAGCGAACAGTGAAATTCTGCCTTCTAGATCCTGCGCAATGTCACTGATGAAGATGTTGAATAGGACCCGGTCCCAGCACTGATCCTGTGGTACCCCACTGGTCACTCTTCCCTCTGTGGAGTGACAGCCATTTACCACCACCCTCTGTGTCCTGCCACCCAGCCAGTTACCTACCCACCACACTACTGTCCTGCCCACACCCATATTCCCCAGTTTGTGTAATAGTCTTCTATGTGGTACAGTGTCAAGGCCTTGCTGAAGTCCAGATAGGCCATGTCCACTGCCCTCCCTGATCCACCTCCCTAGTCACCCAGTCAAAAATTCAGTGAGGTTTGTCTGACATGGCCTCCCCTGGTGAAACCATGCTGCCTTGGGTCCTGTAGTCCATTGACAACCAGATGTTCCACCAATCTCTCCTTCAAAGTGCTTCCATGATCTTTCCCACTACCGAGGTGAGGCTGACTGGTCTGTAGTTCCCTGCTTCCTCTTTGTTCCTGCTTTTGTATAAAGGGGACTACATTTGCTGTCCTCAGTCTTTGGGTACCTCCCTGTTTCCAGTGATTGGCTAAACAGGATAGCCAGAGATTCAGCCACCACCTCTCTTAGTTCTTTAAGGACCCTGGGGTGCACCCCATTTGGCCCCATTGCTTTGTCAACTCTTATTACTTCCAGTTCCTTCAGGACCCTTTCTCGTGTAAAGGGACTTGTGTCCATTTCTGCACCATTCTCACCCCTTGTACTCCCTTCAGACCCATTACCCCCCTCTTCCTCAGTAAAGACTGAGCAGAAATACCTGTTCAATATGTACCACTGCAGGCTGTCGGGTCTGACCCTGAGTACTACACTAATGTTCTCCCATGCAATATGCTTGTCTAGGTGGCTATGAACCTTGATGTCTTTACTGTCCTCAGCTGTCTTATGGTTACCCTAATTGCTTTATTTTACATCCTTATTATGATCTATGCCTAAAATGTACCCTAATGTAACTATTACTGTGCTACCCAATGTATATCTTGTTTTGCTCCTGTGCACCTATATTATGTCTGTGCATTTCTGCATATTGTAACCAATGTCCTGTGATCTCCCGGGTTGTGCCTGAAAATAGGCAGGTCTGTTGCCTAGAGCACTTACCCGGTTACCAAAAGCTAATAAATAAATAAATAAATAAATATGGAGCGGTCCTGTGCAAATAGAAAGCAGTGTAGTGCAGAGGCTTAGGGCTCTGAGCTGCAAACCTGGAGATCTGGGTTTGAATCCCACAGCCCTCACTTGCATACTGTGTGATCCTGAGCAAGTCACTTAACTTCCTTGTACTCCCAGGTCGCACCTGGAAACAGGTTTTGGCATAGTGTGCCTTTTCTGGTCAAACAATTTACTCTTTCCTTTCCTTTCCTTTTGGCCTCAAACTCCTCCCTGTTCTTTGCCTAACACTGCTAAGTGCACCTATTTGCCTTAATCCTATATGTAGCCCTACTGATGTCTCAAATAATAATCCCCATAATCTACACTCATCGAAGATATACCACTCTGAACATGCCCTACTATTAGACCTTCTCTACCCCAGATCAAGCTATCTAGGGAACGCAGAGCTTTCCACAAACCTTAAACCGCAACACTACAGCTATATCTCTAATTATACCTCTGCAAACTGCAGTCTATGCCCTATCCCTTTACCACCGCCATGCTGCCAGCCATATGAAGCCATTAAACCCTACTCTTCGCAAACGGTCTAAACCAACTATTCTAAAAGTCTTGACAAATGGACTGATAAAGCTATTACTTCAGTTCCTGTTCTGCTCTGGCAACATGGAACTAAACCCTGGGCCATTCATACCCATTACTGCCCCAGCTGACCTAGTTCAGCTAAAAGGCATCAGCTTCCTCTGTATAAATGCTTGTAGCTGTCACTGGGCATGGGTTTAGGATAACACAATTTCAGGCAGACCACAAGTTAGGTGCATAAAAAACACATGGTTGTGTTTATCATTTTATTTTCATCAAATAAAATATACAGAAAGCAAAATGGTAAGTCAGACAACTGCTTAGCTTCAACAGTCTCTAAGGCTTTTCTTCAGCTTAGCATGAATCACTGTGTGAAAGCACACACTACCAGGAAGTCTTCCACCTTCCTCAGTCAATATTCAACTGACCTATCTAGCTATCATCTCTCAGCACTGAGGTAGGACTTTTTATAAGCTCACTAGAAGCTGGAAACATTTTCCACTGCCTTTTGATTAACAGCAGACATAACATAAAACTAGCCACTAGAGGGCACTGTTGCTCCATATAGAACAGTTATTTGGCAGCCAACTGGAGCAGAAACATAACTTGTTTACAACATTGGAAAGGTCAGAGCTGAGGTCAGAACATTCTGTGCTCTCCTAAACTCTCCTGCAGGGTTATATTACCTCATGCTGTCTGCTGCAAAATATATCTTAAAAGTGGGGCTGCTAACATCTAGAAAAAGCAGACATAAACTTTTGTTATTCTTCTATTAAAACTACCCTCTTAGTTTTGTTTTAAGACCAAAGACCAGAGAAAAAAACAAGATATAACTTCAATATTCTTTAAGGGTTTGGGCTGATTTCTAGTTAGTTTTTTGGTAAACATGCACAGAAAGCTTGATAAACACTTTAGCACTCAACTTATAACCAGCCAACCATTGGACATTATACAAAACATACAAACTGCTTGGGGAAGGGGTTTCAATTTATCCCAAGGGTGTCCACTATGACAGGGGTCACCCTGTCACAGTAGCGTACTTAAAAAACTTGACCTAGTATAGGCCTGGGTATTACACACAACTCCAGAAGTGTTGATGATTTTAGAATCTTGGCTGCGGAGCTCTACCCTAGACGAGAATGTTAACATCCCTTCTTTAAACATATTTAGGGCTGATAGACACACCTGGGGGGGAGGGTTCAATGTGTGTATCAGATAAGTTCTCAGCCTCGGTCATTGACTCTTCCATAAGGAATACACGAATTTCACTTTAAAAATCTCCTTATCGTCAGGCAAATCTGTTACTGTATTAGGCTGCTATAGACCCCCATCAGGAGGGCTTGAGATACTAATCCTCCTCCATAAAATGTTAAATTCCACCAACTCAGAAACTATCATCATGGGCGACCTCAACTTAGATTGGAACTCTCCCTGTTCCATGCCCTAAAAGATTTCTGTGATGCCTGTGGTCTACATCAGCTATTTTCTGATGTGACCCACCCCAATATAAAAAACCCTACTCACAGTACACTCCTAGATGTAATCCTTACTAACAAACCTCATAGAATCTCCTATGTAGAAGTGTTCCACAACCATATTAATGATCACAGGGCAATAGCCTATGTAAGGCACATGCCAAAAATCCCCTCCTCAACAGAAATTACTTTTAAAAGGAGTTACCATAAGTTTAATGGCTCAGCCTTCCTAGCTGACCTCAGCAAGATTAAATGGCAGGATTTTTCCTTGCTTCCTCCATCTCCGAAGCCTATACCATATTTCAGAGTTTAGTCCTAAAGGTGACTGACAACCATGCTCCTGTTGTAAAAACCAGAGTAAGAAAAAAATCTTGCCCCTGGTTCAATAGCACCCTAAAAGATGCATTATTTTATTTATTTATTTATTGAAAATTTTGGAATTACTACCTTTGAGTCAAGGACTCCTTTGCAAAGGCTCCACGTCAGTCACGACAGGATAATACAACAAGACAGTGTGTACAAAGTTCTCAAAACAGAGATATTACATTTCGACAAAAGATTAAAATCATAGCATAAGTAAAGGCTACACGTCTTTTGTAATAGAGATTACACAGAGAAACAGGTTGTACAGAAGTTTCCAAAATAGGACATTACAAGGGTTCAACAATCACAGTATAAGGTATTGCCAAGGCTCAGATAATATCTGAGGGTAGAGATGTTCCTAATGGTGTGGTGGCCCCGGTGTCCGACAACCTAGGGGGAATGATGGAGAACAGCTACAGGTCTCAGAGTTAAGAAGAAACTACTTGATCTCGGTTTTGAATAGACTTAGATTAGGGGCAAGTAAGATGGAGGATGGTAGATTGTTTAGCCAGAGGGGAGCACGATAACAGAAAGATCTTTGCCCTAGAGGTCCTGCAGTGGGGACTGTATAGGAGGTCCGGCAAGTCGTCTAGGGGTGCCCTATGGGGGCTGGTCAGATGAGGCTGTGTAGACAAATTGGTGTGAGTTTCATAAGGATCTTTTTGGCTTGGAGGCAGGTTTGGTATTTAAGCCTCCCTTCTAGGGTTAGCCAGTCTGCTCGATAATAGAGCAAACAAGTATGAGTTTGTCTATTGCTGCTAGTGACCATGCAGCAGGCTTTGTTGAGTGCTATATTGATGCTGCTTAGGGTAGATTGGTCAGCAGCGCCGTAAATAGTTATTCCATAATTGACCAATGAGAGGACTGAGCTTGTAACGGCTAACCGTAGCGCCTGTGGGGTAAGGCAGTGTTTGTGCCTGTAAAGAATGCCAAGTCGGATTGACTGAGGAGGAGAAGTTTAATATGATGGTGGTAGTAGAGATGTGTCCAGGTGATACCTAGATATTTAAAATGAGTGACCTGTTCAATGTGGGTACCCTGTAAGTTTGAGATTGAGAGCTGGGAGTTACTGAGGGGGTTTTGGCGATGGGCAAACATCATGGATTTTGTTTTGTCATAGTTAAGTATTAGATGGTGGTCAGTGAACCAGTATTCAAGCTCCCTAAAACAGCCTAGAAGGGTACTTTGGAGATGGATGAGGTTGGTGTGCTTCCAATATAACACGGCATCGTCAGCATATAGCAATAACTTTCCACTGTAGGCTTGGGGGAGTGAGTTCGGAAAGAGAGTGAACAAGAGAGGGCCAAGTATTGACCCTTGAGGGACACCAGCAAGAACTGGTTGTTTGGAGGAGAGTGTGTTTCTAATTTTTACTTGATGTGTTCTGTCAGTCAGATAGTTTTTGAACCAGGAGATAGTTTCAGGTGCAATATGGAGGGATGCAAGGGTATGAAGAAGAAGCTCATGATTGACAGTGTCAAAATGCCTTGGTCAAATCAACATAGGTGCCCCAACTGCTGAGCCCTGTTCAAGAGCTTCATGAATGTAAGATGTAAATTCTAGTAGTGCCATGGTAGTACTGTGTCCTTTTCTGAAACCATGTTGCTCATGGCAGGAGTCCATATTTGTCTAGGTATTCCGTGAGTTGGTCAGACCAGATTCTTTCTAGTGCTTTTGAGAGGGAGGAAGGATCGTAATGGGCCTATAGTTGCCAGGGGTTGTTGGATCACCCTTTTTGGGATAGGTGTGATAATAGCCCTCTTCCATAATGTAGGGATTTGGCCAAGGCACAGTGAGTAGTTGAGGAGTTTGGCGAGATGCGGCAGAGTCTCATTAAGGGTAAGCCGAAGAATTTTAAAGTCAAGGGAGTCACTGCTATAATGCGAGTCATGCAGGGCTTTTAAGAGGTAGCGTTTAGCCTCATTGCAAGAGACTATGCACAGCCTGAAAGGAGGGTGTGTAGGGGAACAAGGTGTAACAGTAGGTGTGTGGGAAATGAGGTCAAAGAAGTTTATAGGGAGGCTATGACTAAGGTCAGAGAAAGTGGTGTTTAGGGTATTGGATATGGCGGTGGGGTCGTGAGAGAGGGTACCCTGAACTAAGAGCTGGGTTGGGTCTGTGTTGGTGACTTTCCCACAGAGTTCCTTGACATTGTTCCAGAAAGATTTCCCAGAGCTCCAAGTGGTGGTAAAGGCTTGGTGATAGTAGGTGGCCTTGGCTTGCCGAATAGCCCTCGTGCATTTATTTCTTGCCTCTCTGTGGCATAGGGATGCCCTTTGGAAAAAGGCTAGAAAAAACAAATTAGAATAGGACTGAGCTTCCTTTAGAATAACTAGAAATCACTGTACCAAGTTGATCAGATCTGAGAAACAAAAATAGTTCCAAGATGCACTTGAGTCCTCCAGAAAGAGCACTGCCAAATTCTGGCAGATCTTGAATGAAGTAGAAGGTCAAAAACCATCATCCTCCTTGCCAAACAAAAGCAAATCTGGAGTCAGCATTTACACAAATAGACACGATATTCTAGCTCTCAATAACCACTTAATCACCGCTGGGCTAGCATTTGATTCTTTGCCCATAAGCAAACTACTAAACCTACAAAACAATAATGACACGTCTTGGCCTCCTTTCAATTCCTCTACCTGCTCGGCCAGTTTTAGCTTTACGCCCATCACACTCAAGCAAGTAGAAGATCTTATAATCTCACTCGATACCAAAAAAACTGCAAGGGCAGATCAAACTGACCCCTCCTTCCTAAAATTAGGCTACTACTAATTGGCCCCACCAATCACTCACCTATTTTATATGTTCCTCACTGAAGGGGCACTCCCTCCCATATGGAAAACCGCCAATGTCATCCCACTACTCAAATCTGGGGACCCAAGCGACCTAAATAACTACAGGCCAATTTCCCTATTACCCACTTTGTCTAAACTATTAGAAAAACTGGTAAACTCTCAACTAAGAGAATTTCTGGAGACTCATAATCTATTAAATCCCCTACAGTCAGGTTTTAGGCCTAATCTTAGCTCGGTCTCTGCACTAACCAAAGGGGAAGGGACTATTAAAGCAGGTAATAGAGAGGTACATAGCAGCAAAGGTGGGTTTAAACTAGGTTGGGGGGGTGAGTGGACAGCTAGTAAGTAGGGATCCCAGAGAGGGGAGCCAGACATGCTTACCCCCATGTTAACAGGGTAGGAGTTGGGGTAGAGGCACAGGCGGGTGAGAGGAAGAAGGAAAACCAGGGAAAGGTAAGGAAGGAAATGGGGTGGAGGGTGGTCATGCTGAATGCGAGGAGCCTAGGTAATAAGTCAGCTGAGTTGCAGGCTCTCCTGGCAGTGGGAAAGGTGGACATTGCAGCCATCATGGAAACATGTGCTACGCAGTACCAGGACTGGGATATGATGATCCCAGGTTATAGAATATTAAGGAAAGAGAGGACTAAGGGGAAAGGGGGGGTGGCATTCTATGTACGGGAAGGGATAAGGTGTATAAGGGAGGAAGGCAGAACAGAGACCCTATGGATGCAGTTTCAGGACTCAAAAGGCAGGACGCTGAGAATGGGGGTAGTATACAGACCACCAGTGCAAGGGGATGACCTGGATAGAGAGCTAGGTGAGCAAATCAGAAGGGTCTGTAGGAAGGGGAACATGGTGGTGGTGGGGTACTTCAACCTATCTAGGGTGGATTGGAGCACTCCAACCACCGTGAGTGCAAGAGAGCAGGTCATACTAGAAGCATTTCAGTACAGCTTCCTGATGCAGTTGGTACATGACCTGACTAGATTGGAGAGGACTCTGGACCTGGTACTTCAAATGGAGAGGCTGTAAGAGAACTGGGGGTGGAAGACCCTCAGGCTGGGAGTGACCACCACTCAGTGTGGTTCATGCTTAATATGGATAGGGAAACAGGGGGTACAGGGACCAGGGTGACTGACTTTAAAGGGGCAGACTTTAAAAGGATAGGGGAAATTTAGGGTAGGTCTCTGGCAGGAATTCAACCAGACAAGATTGCTGCTCAAAAATGGGATATTATTAAAAAAGGGCTAACGGAGGCCACTGGAACTTGTACAAAGACAAGGAGTAAGAAGGGAAGGGCGAAGAAGCCCAGTTGGTTGACTCAAGAGGTTATGGGGAGAGTCAGAGCCAAGAGGAAGGCATTTCGGAAACTCAAGACATTGGGTGGAGTGGCTGACAAGGATGAGTATACAAAGAAGTCCAGGGAGGTTACCAGGCTAGTCAGAGTGGCCATGACTTCAAGACCGCTGAGACCGGCACAGGATATTAAGGAAGGAGAAAAGGACTTCTTCAGATGCATTAGAGAACGAAGGAAAAACAAAGGCCAGATTGTGAGGATTAGGAAGGAAGGAAGGTGGGTGGAGAAGGGGGTGGATCAGGCAGAGGCATTAAATGAATACTTCTGCTCAGTGTTCATGAAGGAGAAAGGGGGGCAGGTTCCCCAAGGGAAGGGTGGAGTGGGTAGTGGGGGGGAAGGGTGACTGACATAGGGATTACAGAGGACGGGGTTCTTGAAGGGTTAAGGGCATTGAGGGTGAACAAGGCACCGGGACCAGATGGCATTTACCCTAGGGTACTCGGGGAGCTAGCAGAGATCCTGGCAGGACCACTGGCTGACCTGTTCAATACATCCCTGGACACAGGATGCGTACCACAAGACCGGAGGATGGCCCATGTGGTGCCCATTCACAAAAGTGGCCCTAGGGATGAACCAGGCAACTACAGACCAGTGAGCCTCACATTATTTGTGGGGAAGATCATGGAGACAATCCTAAAGGAGAGGCTGGTGACCTTTTAGGAGGACAATTGTCTCCAGGACAGCCAACAACATGGGTTTGTCTCAGGCAGATCCTGCCAGACAAGTCTAATTGAGTATTATGACTGGGTGACCAGGGAGCTGGACAGGGGCCATGCGGTGGATGTTCTGTAGTTGGACTTCAGCAAGGCCTTTGATTCCATGCCACATGGGAGACTGGGGGGGAAGCTGGAATACATAGGGGTGGGAACAAAGATGACCAGATGGATCGTTAACTGGCTGAATGGAAGGCAGCAGAGGGTGGTGGTGGTGGGGGGTGAACCCTTATCACCAAGGGAATTGACGAGCGGGGTGCCACAGGGATTGGTACTGGGACCAGTGCTGTTTGGGATATACATAGCTGATATCTCACATGGGATCCGGAGTAGAATCAGTCTGTTCACTGATGATACAAAGATGGGAGCTGTGGTAGATGACATTGAAGGGTGAAAGGGGCTGCAGGATGACCTGACCAAACTATAGGAGTGGTCAGAAACATGGCAGCTGGGGTTCAACGCCAAGAAGTGCAAAGTACTGGATTTTGGAGCTAGGAAGCAGGGGAGGAGCTATCAACTGGGAGGGGTGCAGCTGGAAAGCACCGAGGAGGAAAAGGATCTGGGGGTGCTTATAACGAGCAGCATGAACAACTCAGCTCAGTGCAGGAAAGTAGCAGCCAAAGCCAACAGAATGCTGGGGTGTATAGCGAGGAGAATCTCCTCCAGAAATAGGGAAGTGATCCATTCCTCGTACAGATCTCTGGTCAGGCTACACCTGGAGTACTGTGTGCAGTACTGGTGCCCATTCCTGAAGAAGGACATCAAATTGTTGGAAGGGGTGCGACATAGGGCAACCAAGATGATCCAGGGATTGGAGGGAAAGTCCTACAGGGATAGTTTGGGCGAGCAGAACATGTACTTCCCTGGAGGAGAGGAGAGATGGGGGATATGATTGAAACCTTTAAATACCTTAAGGGGATAAATAAGGCTAATACAGAAGGGATTTTCCAGCTTAGAAGAGGGAGGGATAAGATAGGGCATCAGCTGAGATTGGAGGGTGGAGGATTCAAGAAGCAAATCATGAGACATTTTTTCACTACATGGGTGGTGGACAGGTGGAGCGCTCTGCCCGAGGAGGTGGTATCCTCTAGAATGGTGGGCGGCTTTAAGAGGGGTTGGGACAGGGTGAGGGGGGATTGTGATAAAGAGGGATGGGGAGGGTGGGGCAGCTGCAAGTTGAGGGGCTAGCTGCACAATCAGTCAGACTCAATAGACCGTAAGGCCTGCTTCTGCTGGCATTTTCGTATATTACATACTAAAATGTCAGCAGAATAGGCCTAACGGTCTTTCGTGTCTGCTCATTTGGTCAGCCCCCACCCTGGGAGCTGACCTTACTGCCCCCCTTGCCCTCTCTGACTTCTCCCATCCCAGTCCTGGATATTCCCGCTGCACAGGACTTTGCTTCCAGAACCCTTCCCCTGTACCTGTCCCACCCCCTCTTGAACCCCTCCACCATCTCTGCCTCCACCAGCCCCCTGGGCAGCGCATTCCATGGCTCCACCACCCTCTCAGTGAAGTAGCACCTCCTCCTTTCTCCCCTGAATCTCCCCCCTCCAGCTTCCACCCATGCCCTCTAGTTGCCCCCTTCCTTCAGAGCACCCTGACTGCTCCTCCCTATTTAACCCCTTCATGTACCTGAAGACCTCTATCATGTCCCCGGTCCTTCTCTCTTCCAATGTGTACATATTTAGCTCTTCGAGTCTCTCCCCATAGGTCCTGTCCCCCAAGCCCCAGATAATTTTGGTTGCCCTTCTCTGGATCCTCTCCAGGAGTTCAATGTCCCTCTCTAAGTGTGGCCTCCAAAACTGCACGCAGTACTCGAGGTACGGCCTCACCAAGCAGTTATACAGAAGGAGTATCACTTCCCTACTTCTGGAGGTGATCCCCCTAGCGATGCATCCCAGCATCCTGCTGGCCTTGGCCACTGCCCTCCTACAAGTCTCAGAGTTGTTCATTTGACATCCACCACCACCCCAGGTCCCTCTCAGCCATTGAGCCTTGTAGCATTCCCCCTTCCCGGGTGTACACTTGGTCCGGGTTTCTGGCTCCCAGATACAGTACCTTGCATTTCCCTGCATTGAACTTCAGCTTCCACTTTCTAGACCACCTTTCCAGAGCCTCCAGGTCCCCCTGTAGGGTGACCCTCCTCTCCTCCCCATCCACTACCACCCCCAGTTTTGAGTCATTCACAGAGAGACTCATCTCACTCCTGATGCCCTTCCTTATGTCAGAGATGTAGGCATTGAACAGGAGGGGCCCAAGGACAGATCCCTTAGGGACTCCACTAATGATCCTCCTTGGGGATGAGACTATCCCGCCAACCACGACTCTCTGGGTCCGGTCTTGGAGCCAATTGCCTATCCATCTGATCATCTGGTTCCCCACCCCCATTTCTCCCAGCTTATTTAACAGGCCCCAATGAGGAACAGAGTCAAATGCCTTGCTGAAGTCAAGATAGAGGACATCCACCGGTCTACCCATGTACAAGGCACTCATCACCCAGTCATAGAACTCCACAAGGTTTGTCTGACATGATTTCCCTGGGATGAATCCATGCTGTGTATCATCCAGGCACCCTAACTTTTCCCAGGTCGCCCCCAGCCTCTCCTTGACAATGCCCTCCATCACCTTGCCCACCACCGATGTCAGGCTGACAGGCCTGTAGTTCCCTGCCACCTCCCTTGATCTCCCCTTGTGGATAGGCACTATATTCACCACCTTCCAGTCCTGGGGCACCCACCCTGTCCTCAGAGAGATGCTAAAAAGCTCCACCAGGGGTTTCGCCAGGACATCCTCCAGTTCCTTCAGCACTCTGGGATGTAATTTATCCAGCCCCGGCGCTTTCTCTGTCTTAAGGGACCTGAGGGCTTCCTTCACTCTCTCTCTTCCGTGATTTCCACCTCGGCTAACTCATCCCCCTGCTTTGCCTTCCCCACTTCTGCCAGTGATAGCCCCCCCTCTCCCCAGACCCCGCATCTCTCTAACTCCTGCATGATCGGCAAGGGTCCCCCCCTCCTCAGTTTCACCATCTCCTCCCATGTATCATGCAGCCCCCCCATTTTCCTTGGTGAAAACTGAGGCGAAGTACTCATTTAGTACCTCAGCCTGCTCCCTCGGGTCTTGTTCCCATCCCTCCCCTGTTTTAATCCTGCTAATCTGCCCCTTCACCCTTCGGTTTTCCCAATGTATCTAAAGAACCCCTTGTTCCATCTCCTAATTTCCCTGGCCAGGTTCTGCTCCTTCCTTGCCTTAGCCGCCCTCACGACCTTAGTGGCCCTTCTGGCCATCAGCTCATACTCCCCCTCAGTCCCGTTCACTCCTTGAGCACTTGAAATGCCTATAAGCCACCTTCTTTCCCCTCACCACCTCCTGAACCTCCCTGGTCCACCAGCAGGGTTTACGGGCCCTACCACATTTTCATCTTACTCTTGCACAGGTGCTGGTAGCATCCTGCACCCCCCCTCCTGATGATTTCCCACCTACTGTCAGCGTCAATGTCTGGCCCAATCCCATCTAAATGCTTCTTAAGGATCTTTCCCATTTCCTTGAAATCCACCCCCCTGAAGTCAGTTACCTCCATCTTTGTGCAGTCTTCTACCCCTTCTAGGTCCAGGCTGAACCAGACCTTGGCATGGTCGCTCCCAGCCAACGGGTCCCTTACCTCCAGGCCCCTAATCTGGTCACTGTCTGCCAGGACTAAATCCAGTATCCACGCCTCCCTGGTTGGTTCCCCCACCTGCTGAGTTAGGAATGTGTCCTGAAAGACATCCAACAACCTCTGTTCCCTGGCCACCGAGGATGTCATAGTCTCCCAGTCCGTTCCTGGCATGTTTAAGTCCCCCAACACTACCACCCTTCCCTGCCCAATCTGCAGTGCCTACCAACATCTGCCACCAGACTCTCCTCCAGCTCCTCCGCCAAGCTCAAGGGGTCTATACACCTCCTATTTTTACTGTCTTGCCCCCCTTGTTATCAAGGTGACCCAAGTGCCTCCACAGTTCCTTCCGCCTCCTCCACTCCTCCTATGCCAATTCAGTTTTAGACTATTATTGCTACCCCCCCTCCCCTTCCCTTCCCTCTGTCCTTCCTGAACATGGTGTAACCCTCCAGGTTCAGGTCCCAGTCGTGCCCTGTGGTGGCCCAGGTCTCAGTGACTGCTGCCACATCCACCTCTCCCTCAGTTAGCATCGCCTGGAGCTCAGGCATTTATTGCCCAAGCTTCTGGCATTTAGCAGGACTACCTTCCACCCTTTCCGTATACTTCCATTTCCCCTGCTCGGGTTCCCATGGGGATTCCATCTTCCCCCAGTCAGCACCTTACCAGTCAGCCTTTTCCACATTCCTCCAGTTCCCCAGGGGTGGAGACAGAGTCCCTCCTTTATTGGACCCCCCTCGAAAGCCTTTTCTCATCCTCTCCCTTCACAAGTTTAAACTCCACCTTTCTACTTGAACCCCTCTATTTTCAACAAGGTTCCTTCCCCTAAATTGAGATGGAGCCTATGTCTAGCATACAGACCCTTATCCTCCCAGTTCTCCCCTAATCCCCCATCAACCCATACCCTCTGCCCCACACCACTCCCTGAGCCACTGGTTTATCTCCCTAATCTTCCTCTTGTGTTCCCCACTAGCCCTTGGCACCGGCAGGATTTCCGAGAAGGAAATCACACATTCTATGTCATGACAGACCCTGGCAAGCTCCCTGAATCTTGCCTGTATCTCTAGCTCACTATTTCCCTCAATGTCATTGGTACCCAGGTGGACCAGTATGTCTTTGGAACCTCTGCAATCCTTTGCCAGCTGATATACCTCATGCTTGGCCCTGTGCACCATTAGTCCAGGGAAGCATTTTGTTCTAACCGGGCAGGTTTCCCCCCTCCCTATCCCATTTGATACCCCTGATCATGGAATCACACAACAGGAGCACTCTGACCACCCCTTTTCCTCCACCCCCCCCCGTTCCATGTCATTCATCCTTTCTACTGGCCCCTCCCCAGCCGGCTCCTTGCTTCTCTTCCTATCTGGGTGCCCCTCGCCCCCTCCTTATTTACCCTGGCTACCCCTCCCTCCGATCCTATGCCTCTCCTCCTCCTCCCAGTATCCTTTTGTACCCCACTATCCCCCATCACTGCTCACAACTGGTCCTTCCCCCCCATCTGCTAAACTTGCCTGACTTGTCCTCCCTTCCTTCCTGTCTCCGTTCAGCCCCTCCTTGCCTGTCGTGCTCCCCTGGCACCCTGGCATAAACCCTCAGCTCCCTTTACTGTATCCTCCTTGTACTTCCGGTCCCTCTCCTTGCCCTTTCCTCCCAAATGGTCCTTCTCCTTGTGCTTTCTTCCCTCTATCCCCTCCTCCTCCTGCTCTGATCCATCGCTCCCCCCATTTTCCCACATTCCAAGTTCCCCCTATTTTTCCTGCTTTCCGGCCCCTGCCTCCTGCCTCCACCCCTTTCCATCTCTAACTGCCCCTGTCATGGCTACATCACCCCCCTCATCCTCAAGCAGAATAAGAGAATTGAAGCGGTTACTGAGCTTAAGGTCCGATCCACCTCTCCCCTTGCTTCCTTCTGTCCTGCCTCAGCCATCTGCCTATTTCCCTGAGACTGTCCTCCCTTTGGCCCCCTCTGTGAGGGTCCCCAGATACCTGCCTGCTTCCTTGGTAGTGTCCTCCTTTTGGGCCCCCTCTGTCAGGGTCCCTCTGCGACCCCCAGAGTACTCTCCTGAACTCCTTTCCCTATGCCCCCGCCTCTAATGCTTGGTGCAACCCTGTGGGAGAGCCCCTGCCCTATTCCCCAACCATATCTCCCACCTCCCTTCAGCTGTCTCCTAATCCCCTCAACCTGCTCCCTAAGCTGTACCAGCTGGTAGCACACTGGGCAACCACCGAACTTCCAAGCCCAGTCCAGTATCACGGCCACCCCACACCCTGTGCACCTCACTACCCTCCCAAAGATGCCGGCCCTAATGATGTGTGGTCCCATCCCCCTCCAAGTAGGATTCTTTGGGTGAACCACCAGGCTCCCCACTAGTCCAAGATACACCCCTACTCACTAATCAGGTCACCCACTAATCCTAGATACAGTCCCACAGTAAACAGGTACAGGTACCCCTGTTACTAGGTGCAGTACTACACAGTAAACTTATAGGGGAAGTGTGCAACTCCCTAAGCTCCTCTCTCCCAGCCCTTAAACCCGACTCCCAGTGACTAGAACTACATGAGCTGCACCTGAAGCCTTTTCCTCCAATTGCAGGGCAGGTGTTCCCCTATAAAAGAGCCGAGCTCTGAGGAGGGGGGGATAAGGGCCTACACCCGACTCTCATGAGAGTGAATCAGCCCTGTGTCTGTCCCTCACTGCACCTCCAAGCACTACCAACTAAGAACATCTTTTAAGTCTCCTTACTCTCCCAGCATCCAGCTAGAAGTTTCTTCCCCGTTTCCCTCTAACTGAAGACTGACTGAGTTGGGAGTCCCACCTTACTTTCAAATAGCACTAATCCCCTGTAATATGATGCCTGCACTTACAGGCCAGATAGCAACTTTTAAACACTCACAAACACCAAATAGTCTGATAGAAACACACAGAAAACCAGTTAAGAAAATCTTTCAAGTCTACTTACTCTCCCTGCCTTCAGCTTTTAAACACACACAAACACCAAACTGTCTGCTGGAAACACAAAGAAAACCAGCTAAGAAAATTTTTCAAGTCTCCTTACTCTTCCAGCATCCAGCTAGAAGCTTCTTCCCCCTTCCCCTCTAACTGAAGGTTACTAATGACCGGCAAACTGCCCTCGATGCAACAAATCATGTAGCCGCTCTATTCCTTGACCTAAGCAAAGCGTTTGATTTGGTGGATCACGAACTATTACTGACACTACTGCAAAACACTGAGTTAGAGAAAGCTGCTCTCCAGTGGTTCGCCTTATATCTAATTGGTAGGCAGCAACAGGTGAAAGCATATGGTGATCTCTCTCCTCTCAAAAGAGAGGGGTCCCCCAAGGTTCCATCTTGGGCCCCTTACTATTCGCAGTTTATATCAATAACATTGACCACAGCATCAACACTGCCAGGGTTCACCTTTTTGCAGACGATATTGTACTGCCTGGCCCCACCATTGAATCCGCCTGCATGGAATTACAGAAAGAATTTAATATACTACAGAAAAATCTACTACAACTGAAGCTTCTACTCAATGCCAAAAAAAACCCAAAACCATATTTATCTCCCCATTCACTAAACTGACCTCTGCCAGAACACAACCTGCCATCACCAATATAACAACTATGATGGGCGAGACCCTGGAAAAAGTGGACAAACTGAAATACCTCGGCTTTTGGCTCGATTATAAGCTTTTGTGTACTCGCCATATTGAAGCACTTACTAAAAAGTTAAAGCAAAGCCTGGGCCTATTTTTTCATCTCAAAAGTTTGCTGACCCGTGAAGCAAAGATAAGACTAGTACAATCAATGTTCCTGCCACTCATTGACTACACAGACTTTCTTAACTACAACTGCCACAAGAATATTCTTGCAAAGCTGGATGTCTTGTATCATAGGGCACTAAAGTTTGTAATGGAGTCTCCATTCAAAACACACCATTGCTCGCTCTATACCCAACTCGGTTGGACCTCCTTAGCTACCAAAAGGTGGAAAAATGTCTCTGTCTGGACCTTTAAAGCCCTTACCAATAAACTACCTCCTTAAATCTCTAGCCACTTCTAGTTTACCACCTGTGCATACTTGCTTAGGAAATACAAATAGATCCTGCTTGATACTCCTAGGGTCAGATCCCGTTTTGGCACCTCAGCTATGAGCCATGCTTTACCAGCGATGTGGAACTCCCTGCAAGATACCCTAAAACTGACTTGTCTTGTTAGCTTATCCTCCTTCAAAATGCAACTTAAACCCCTACTGAAAGAAAATTGTAGGTGTTAGCATCAGACCCTACCATCAAGAGTTTACACTGATCTTTACCCTGCACTTACCCGTCGGCTCCCTACCTCCCCGGATTGTAACCCCCATTTCCCCCATTCTTGTATTCCCATTCCCACACCCCCTTAGCTCTTGCACTTCCTCTGTCCCCCCTCCTTGCTCTCTGACCTTAGTCCTAACGCAACCCCTAACCCTACCCACCCATTCCCTCACCTCCTTACTTATCCACCTAATTGTACATCCATTCCTTTTTTATGTTGTCTTGCATACATGATCTAAACAACATGTTGTGGCTGATTTGGTGGGTAGCAGGTGTGGAAGTGTGGCAGTGTTATGGCCAATGGCACCACTGCTTTTCGGGCTGGTCTCTGTGGCAGCAATAATGAATGAGCGATCTTTGACATCAATCCAGAAGCATGCCACCAGCAGAAAGAATTTCACTGCTGCAATGATGGGCGACCCATCATTGCAGGGCCTGCTACTGCCTGCTGAACATTTCAATAAACATAGTGTGGCTGCATGGTCGCCTCTCCCAGTCTGTAAGCCCGGCGTTAGGTGCCCAATTCCCCTGTCAGCATACTTCTCCCAGTTCATCTGCCAGCAGGGAGCCCAATCCCCATTGGCATAATGTTCCCTCTAGTTGTCTCTGTCGAGTGGGGTGCCCAGTCCCCCTTGGCATCATGCCCCCCCACACACAGACATGCTTTCTTTGCCAATGGGGGGGCCCAATCCCCATCAGCTGCAGTCCCCTATCCCCAAAACACACAGGTGGCACACTGGGAGCCCACTCAGTGTACCCAACAGTTGATTTTATACCAGTAAATAAAGAAAACCTTCCCCTATGTCCTTCCTAAAAAAAAACAGTCCATCATTGCATCAGGAGCACCCCCCTTCCCCATCCTGCACACCCCTCGCTTCCACCTCCCCACACCCCCTCACCCCATGCCCTGCCTCCAGAGCCCGGCTTGATGATCTTCTTGGGCGGGAACACGTCTGCACTCTTCAAAGCCGACCGGTCTGAAGAAAATCACAGTAAGCTGTATAATGGCATCAATGGGGGGCAACAGATGGATATCTCAGCAATTTTGTGACTTTTGGCTCCACATTTTCAACATGGGTTCTTGGGACCCCACTTCATGAACTCAGTCACTGTCATTTTGTTATTTGGTCCCAAAAGGTGATTTCTTGGTCACTGCATGGAATCACCTTTCAGGACTGATTAATGAAATGACAGTGCCACCGTTCATGAGGTGGGCTCATAAAAAGCCTATGTTGCAAATTTGGTGAAAAAATTAAAAAAAATGACTGTGTTAGCAGCATGCATTGCGCAGTTCCCATGCACACTTGTAATTTTGAGAATTTTTAATATTTTCACTCCAGATTTTCAACATTGCAAGTTTTTCACACCTCCTTATGAACAGTACAGTTGTCATTCTACACATCTTACCTGAAATGTGTTTTCGCACATCGGTCGCACAATGGAGCCGTTGCTGTGGGAAATCAATGTTTGGGACAGATTAAGAAAATTACAGTGACACTGTTCATGAACAGAGGTCTCAAAATGTCTCTGTTGAAAATTTTGTGAAAAAATTCCATGTAATGACTGTGTCATGAGCGTGCGTTGTGCAGTTTCCACGCACGCTCGTAACTTCGAGAATTTTTAATATTTTCACTCCAGATTTTCAAAATTGCCATTTCTTCACACCTCCTTATGAATGGTACAGCTGTAATTTTTCACAATCTGCCCAAAATGTGTTTTCACACATCAGGCACAGAATGGCACAGTCACTATGGGAAATCAACGTTTGGGACAGATTAGCAAAATCACAGTGCCATTGTTCATGAGTGGAGGTCCCAAATACTTTCATGAAGTGGGGTCACAAAAACCCCATGTTGAAAATTTGGAGTGCAGATACCAACAAACACCCGGGACATTAGGGTTTCTAACTGTAATATCCCACCCTATAAAGACTGACAGGCATCAGGTGTGTGACTTTGGATTGTCAACTGTAATGCTCACGTCATTTCACCCCCGCCTCCACCTTGCAGCCAGTGACAGGCATCAAGGTGTGTCTTGGACTCTTTGGCCCCAAAGTTCATCCCATTCTCCTATACTGTACCCATCTCAACATATTTCCTTATGGAATGGGGTTAGCGTAAGGCCCAATGACCCCAAGGCACATGGTGACACATGTCGGTGTCTGCAGTGTAGGGTGAGGTGAAATGGCATGAACGTTATGGCCGACGACCCAAAGGCACACTTCAATGCCTGTCAGACTCAGCAGGGTGGGGTGGGGTTGGCATCAGTTCCATACTTCACTGCTATTCCTATTATGCATCTCTCTAACTCCTGCGCTACCAATGCCAATGCCAGCAAGACAACATTTGTCATTGACAAATGCTTGTTTGTAAATGAGGCCTATTCTCACTGTATAACTGAAACTATATATTCTGGATTACATCACCCTGTACTGTATAAACTTCTGTCACTGCAAATATCTTGCGTTCTTTAAATGTCTGTCATTGTAAATATCTTGCATTGTTCCTCCAGGACCACCCTGTATACAAGTATCCTAACTATGAATTTTTATCGTGAAAGCTGAATTGTATATTCTGTATTATCCTCCTCGTACTGCATAACGTTTTTGTCCTTGTATGTACCTTGTGTTGTCCATGCAGGACCGCCTTGCAAATCAGTATCTCAATGGTGAATTTTCCTGTTAAAAAAACAAATTTGAATTTGAAATACAAACCTGGAGGAAAAAGGAGCAGTGCTGGCATGCAAGGGGTCTGATAATGAAACTCAGCCGTGGTACACTTACAGTCAATGCAAATATTCCTGATGTACCTGGTATAATTACTCCAGAAACAGCTTGCCCTCAGCAAACCCCACAGCCATAACTTTGCACAGGCCAGGAGAATGCTGAGTTAGAACTTCGAAGTAAGTAATTCTAGCTCAGCTCACCTCAGTGCAAAAATAGGAAAAAATATCACGAGGGAGCTGGACCCAATCACGCCTAAATACTGTATTCATAGACTGGATGAAAGAAGCTCACTCACCAAATATATACATGTCAAAAGTTTTATTAAGTATAAATATTTATCCACCAGAAATCACTCCAACATTTTGGATTACCCCTTCATCAGGGAAAAGTGGCCCACACGTACATTTCTGTGAATAGGCTTATATGCAATGGAATTTTCATTCATTCTCTCTCAAATATTTTTACTATTCTTTTATCATTTTAATTTGATTTTCTAAGGCAGGGGACCATGTCTTGACCAAAAAGGGTCAAATGGTCCCATAAGACTCCTGAGTCTTCCACTTTACAGAGAGTGGAGCAATATTTATACTTAATAAAACTGTTTTGAAATTTATATATTTAGTGAGCGAGCTTCTTTGCTCCAATCTGTGAATACATGGTACAGTAGGAACTCTTAATATGGGACCCAGATATTCAGACTTTTTTCAGCACAGAGCAGAGCCTGCTCAGTGCAAAAATGTGGTCCAGCTACGATACAGTGGTGGCTTGCTGAACCTCTGGATAGTGTGTATGTTGGTCATATGCTTCTGAAGGGTCAATGTAGTTCTTTTAATCTAGAATTTATGACATGATTCATACTTCAGTGGAGAATAACTCAGTAAATGAGCTCGGTGAAACATTTTTGGTTCAAGTACCACTCACTCAAATCTTCTCCCCTTGGATCCCATTCATAGCAATTCATCTGACCAAACCAGTGACTGTATCTACACTGTGACAATGCTGTCCTGAAATGAAGGGCTTGGCACCTGTGATATCTGATTTTGGCTCAAACAGAGGTGTGAACAGATGTGGCAGCCTGACCCCAAAATGGCCAAAGAACAACTCTGGACAGGAGGGTTGGCATTTTAAAGTTAAACTATGGCAATGAGCCTGAACCCTCCTAGCTAGAACATCCAGTCTGGGCCTCCACTATCTGCCTACTGGTTCCACTTCCATTTCCACTCCACCACAGGGCTAGGTATCAGGGATCGACAAATTTCAAAATTACTTGCTAGTCCAGGACAACTGGCCTAACCAAAATTGGTAGTCAAAGTGTTTCAAGTGGTAGTCCGTGGTCGGAAGGCTATATTTCAAGGGAAATAAAAAAAAACAAAAAAAAACTTATGTAGCCACAAAGTAGAAGGTGTGGGGGCTGTTCCGCTGTATTATTAATACTGCATAGATGTAGGCAAATGTATTTACTCAGGATAGCCCAGCTGAGATGTGGTTCTTATTATTTAGGCCCTGCTTCTGACAATTTGCACAACTGGGTGGAATGTAGTGCTAGACAGGAAAAACTCATTTCACTTGTAAAGTCAGCAGAGGATTCAAATCTATATCTAAATTAGTGAAAAGACTGGTATTATAGCCATAACTCACTGATATCTAAAAATTATGCCAGAGTTTAGGTAGTCGTCCACAATAAATCCACAATATTAAATATTTAAGCAAATTATGATAAGATTTCCACTTCAAAATTCTAATTGCAGCTTGTTCCCTGCCTCATGTAAAACTTGAGCACAGTCAGTATACCACCTTAGAAAATCCAAAACTTTCATAGAAATTGCAAAAGTGACAGCGTGAATAGCACTTTCTGAAGGGAAAGTAGCCTATATCTTTCATGTAGGACATTATTTTTGTTTATTCTCCTCGGCGACAGACACAACATAAAAAGAGAAGCAGTGCAGAGGCAATGTTTGAGGGAAAGTGGAAAAAGGAAACCTTTGGGGGAAAATAACATTTCGGGATTGTCTGACACAGCATGCTGGAGGTAAAGGGTCTTCATTTTTCATCTGAACCTACAGTTAATGCTCCTACATGTTTGTTCAGCTGCAAACTAAACTGCCACAATAAACAATCTGCTGGCCCCCAGTTGGTGAACACTTTTTAACCTCTCACCCATGTCCCCACAGCTCAGTCCCAAGTTACTCCATCCAAGACTACAGTCCTGACCGCAACTCCGTCACTCATGGTCCAGTACTGACTCCTGAAGTGCTCCTTTGTGGTTGTGCGTAATGAAAAGTGAAACGAGACAATTGCGTCGGGCTGGTGAGGCACACTCTCTGGGCCTGGGCCCACATTCACACTACAACATGTGCAGTCCCTCCCCATCACCACCACCACTACAGCAACACCAGTTATGCTTCTGCCGCAAGCCCACAAAGGACACTACCACAGTACTGAGCCCGACTCCAAGATTACATTCCCAGAAACTCGGTGGGGGCACATTCTCTAGTCTGGGCCTGAGCACTCGCACTCGTGATTCAATACAGACACACTGTCTCTCATGATGGATGCCTTAAGCAATTACACAGTAGGGAGAGAGAGAGAGAGGGAATGTTACTGGACCCATAATAATACCTGCTTGTTGAGATGAGAATCCAGCTTGCTGCTTTCCTGCAGAATAGAACGCCCCTCGCAGCTAAGCATGGGGATCCCGCCGCCCTCATGGCTCCAACCTCCAGTGCAGCCCGGACTGATAATGTGCCTGCTCGATTTACTGTGTAGAGGGATGGGGGAATTTCAGAAGGAACCAATTGCTGACGGCTAGAGGAAGTAACTGGGGGGAAAAAAGTGCGTGATGTGCACGTTCCAACAATACTTATGCCTGTATTCAGTATATATGAACGCGCCCTACTGGACAGAAACCGCATAGCAGGCAGAAAAAGTGTTTTTTTTCTTAGAGCAGCGCTACTTGTCCACGGACTACCGGCTCCACAGAAACTACTTGTCCCTGACTCTGCAATGATAACCCGGGACGTCAGGCTATGGGATTTGTCGAAACCTGCTAGGTATACACTCGTCCTGCAGATCTCTCGCTTGTTGTCAGCACAGTATTCGCATGCTGTGTATTGTCACTGTTTAGAAAATGGGCTTTTTATTTCCTGGGCTCTGATTGGCTGGTACCCCTACCCAGGGGGTACATTAACTTTCAATAGATGTCCAAGAAATAAAAAGTACTTGCCTCCCATGTCCCAAGGCAAAACTGGTGTCCTTGTGCCAGTCTAAAATTCAAACTTCATTAACAACCTTTTTTTTTTACTGGCTTAGCAAGAGAGAGAGAGACCCCCCCAGTACTTAGACCAGACCTTGCACATAATGGTTAAAAAATTACACATTACGGAAACAAAGAAAGTTAAATACTATTTTATTTAATACTTTAGTAAGCTGAACTCCAATCACCTGACTAAGCTCCCAAGTGACGCTAGCCAGCAGCTCAACTGCATCTCCAGGACCAATGTGAGAAACCTCCCACTCCTCATTTCCCTGACCATCCTAAAAAAAACACAGCATCATAACAAAGCAGCTGCATACAATGTTCAAAATAAGAAGGCTTAAAAAAAGTAAAAGTAAAATACGTAACTGGGTTGAAAGCACAATCAGCCTTGTTGTCTGGTAACCAAGCTCGCTCGCTACTTCTCCTTCACTACAACAAGAAAATAAGAGACTCCCACATGACACCTTCTTATGCTTGTGTAACCCCCCCACAAATTGGGGTTTACTAAGATGTCTTCCTGGGCTGCCTAATGCCCACTGTCAGGATGGCGTCCTGTGTCTGCAATAACTGTATGTGTCTGCACGAGAGTACTATAGAAAGCCTCCGCGCCTGTCTCTTTAAAAGAGTCATTATGCTGTGTTAGAAATTAGCCTGGGCTGGGTCCGAGTAGTTTAGGGCTCATGACTGGCCAGGTGAGTGGTATTTCTGGGCTAGGTCCAAGTAGTTTAGGGCTCGTGACTGGTCAGGTGAGTGGTATTTCTGGGCTGGGTCCGAGTAGTTTAGGGCTCGTGACCGGCCAGGTGAGTGGTATTTCTGCCATTGCTATATGCACAGAGGGAGCTCGGTTAGGAACTTTGTTCATTTACTGTTTATCTGCCTTATTAATAATAGTATAGACATTTGTTTAACCTGCCTTCTCTTACAGCTTGGACTTTTTGCATAAGAGCCACCTTTTTGGTTCTAGACTACCACAGTTGGACCAATCAAACCTCAGGGGACCTAAAATGGAGACTGTCCCCAGAGGTCCTGCAGGATTGAATTTCTGTAGGAAATGTAGTTTTTAAGGTTTGGCACCTAAATGGACCTGGAAGGGGAGCCCTTGCTCTGACAGACAGTTTCCACAGCCAATCAAACCTTTTGGATCACAGAGGAAATCCCCAGAACTGCCTGCAGCAGAGTCAGTTGTGAGCTGAAGTTTGGAGAGTAAACAGCTCGAGCCATCAAGCAACTTCTCCTGTGTAGGAGCACTGGAGAATCTGTGGGAAGGCTGCACTGGTCTGCCTGTCACATCTTCCAGTGAGAAATCTGTTGAATGTGAAAGTTGGACTTAATTCTAATTCCTTTGTTTGAGATCTGAAGCCTGAAGAGAAAAAGAGTGATCATTGCCTGAATTTGGGACCTAAGACTTGCTCCAGAAGCAATTGGCCTGCCAGGTACCGAAGTGAGTCACGGATTGAGAGGTTTGCGCAGAACTTCTGCTAAATTGCAACCAGACTTTACCTGAACTGTGACTAGGAGCTGTGTTGCTTATAAGTGGTCTGAATGTGCTGTGTTGGTTGCAATTTGATTCTCCACCTTCAAGTGTGTTATGCTAGCTGGAAGCTGCTCCAGCACTCGCATGGACTAAATCCAAACTGCCTGCTCTGGTCTGGTCCTTGCCATCTCGGCCTAGTCTGCCGCTCCCATCGCAGAGACATTTTCCAATGAAAGACCCGCTTGGAGATTTGGCACCCTGCTCAACACCATCGAACAGGTAGTGACCACCTCGGTGAGTCGTGTGGGCCCTGCTTCCCCTGGCAAACCAGAACACCATCCAGAGGTCTTCATCTCATCAGTTCTGCCCCCTGGTCTGTGTAGCATGAGTACCAAGCAGGGTAGCTCCCTGCAACAAAGCTGCAATCACTGTGTGTCATCTGATTTATTTGTTTGGGTTTATTACAATGAACTAAGCCATCCGACTCCGGATTACCAATTCTGGGTTGATGTGCATGCTAATTGTTTTCTTTCCTAAGGGCCCCAACAACAGTTGCAATGCCGGCCTACCCCAGGCATTGCTTCAGGCTAGCCTGCTTACAACTGGGTATCCAAGGTTGTGTGACTGTATACAAGGACTCTTTGTGCATGCATTTTCAGCCTGAAATAATCAGATCTATAAGTCACCTGCTAGATTTATGCCCCACCCTTGCCCACATTTCCCTGAATAAATCAGATAGTGTTGTTTTTGCATTTAATCAGGCTAGTGTGTACCTTTTTGGTGGGAGTATTGTACTGCAATTGGACTATTGCATTACAGGTCTTATTTTACAGGGGGTCTTCAGGGCAGCTGCAGATGATCCAGCCCTGGTGGTAAGTGCAAGGAGAGTGAGCAAGTCATTACTGTCATATGGTGTATGTAAAAGTTTTGCTGCTATACTGTTTAGGCCACTAGAGGGGTTGGTGGGGGGTTATCGCATCTCGGAGGGCTATACCAACAGCAGTTACACTACCCCAGAACCATTCCTCTGGGTGGAGGCACCCGTTCAACAAGCTCAGGCCCCTCAACCTGTGCCTAGTCACACAGGCAGGGGCCACACTGGCAAAACTGAATCGCCTGTCATGCTCCTGATAACAGTCATTGCCTCATCCGCCATTCTCACTACACCCAGCCCCTGTCCATGCTCAACCTCCATTTAGGTACTTACCACTCGCACTTCACTTCCTGATTTTACCTGGCAAGATTGCGTACCTAACAGCCACAAGTCCTAACCATCAAAAACAATAAAAAAAAAAAATCTTACAGAAAGGGCAGCAAACTATTTCTGTTTCTTTGGGTATAACAAGGAGCAAGGCGGGAGGGAATGAGAAACTTCACAGGAAACTCCATGTATTTTTCTGGAGATGGTGGTGCAGGGTGGACAACTAGAAAAGAATGGCTTTCAATGAGGGGGGCACAATGCAGATGGAACAGCACAAAACCGAAGGACTACTTTACAAGACAAAGATTTAAACCTCATTCTAAACTGTATTTTTTAATTTTTAACATTTCTTAAATCTAATGTAAAAATGCTACAGGTAGCCCATTTTCTAAGCTCAATAATACCCTCCAGGGTGGATGGTATGGGTAATACCAGACCTTCCAGGGGCTATAAGGCCCTCTGCCTGCAGAGCTGGGCCTCATTACTCCCCTGGGCAGTCTGGTATTGCCCAATACCGCCCACCTTGTCGGGTATTATAGCTTGCTTACAGTAACTCCACATTTGAATAGACGTGCCATATTGTGCTGTGACCACATTTTTACCTCCAGAAACAATTTATTTTTGTACCTAGGTATTTTTGTTTGCTCATTTGACTTGTAATTTTATATTACACTTCTATCCTCCAACAAGCAGTGTGACAGGGCTGAACAAGACCCTGTCCCAATGGTTATTTAGAAAGCAAGGATCTTTTCTGTCCTCCCTTTTTCTGCCTTTTGTCTGTCTGACTGCTCAATCAAATTCTCACCCCACTATCTCCCTGCCTTTGTTTCTTACTGTCTCTGGCTTGCTTATAGAAGTATGTGTGGATCTTTATATGGAACTGAGTTTTCTGGTTTGTAAAAGTATATGTATAGTTATAATTTTTGAAATAAATGTAGAAAGATTTTGGGTTTCTTGGAAACTACAGCCAAGTTATAACAGTTTGACCTTTTTGACATCCTTAGCTGTCAGCATGAGGCCAGCTTGCAGCTTGGGCCCCCGTGTTCTTTCAGCAAGCCTCCTGCAGGAAGGAAACTGATTAATTCTGTACAAGCAAGAGAGACACTTTGTCCCTGATTAATTCTGTACAAGCAAGAGAGACACTTTGGCCCTGTACACATCAGGCTAGTTAAAACTTTTTAAGGTGCTTAAAACGTTTTAACTAGCACAAACACGGCACCCGTCCACATTTAAGCACGGTTTCAAAGCATGTTAGGAAACTGTGCTTAAAAGCCTACTGAAGCTAGTCTCAAGTCCGTTTTTAAAAACGGTTTTATGAGAGAAAGCATGTTACCCTGTAGTGTGGACGGGCGCCTGCCTATTGCTCCTCCAGGAAGCATGTTAAGGGTTGTGGAGAACCCGTTTTAAAAAACGTTACTGGAGGCAGATGCAGATGGGAGTCGGCTGTGGTATAACCAAGTTAAAACTCGGTTGAAGATTGATCTGGACGGGCTGCTGTGGTGAGTTTAAAAATGTTTTTAAAACGTTTTTTTAAACAGGTGCAAATCTTCAGCTGTAATGTGTACAGGGCCTTTGTCCCCAACAGGAGATACCAATTAAGCTGATAGAAGACAGACCTTATAAAAGGAGAGAGAGATAGTTGGATGGTTTTGTTTTTTATTTTGGGTTTTGTTTTGATCTTGGAAAGTGGTCTCTGTTTGGAGTGCCTATGTTTGAAACAATTTTGTATTTTTTTTTATTTTATTTTCTTCTGTTGTTATCGATAGTAATAAAATGCTACTTGCGAAATTTACAACTTCTCCTGGTCTGCATGTTTCCTGACTTATAAGCTTCAATGACAAGCAGAAGGGAAACAAAATCTGGACGGCCATGTGTGCGAATGCTAGAAGTCTAGGAAATAAGATTCCAGACCGAGAGGCCATCATGACAGAGGCTGACCTGGATATCGTGTGTAGGGCTAGGCATCGGGTTGGGTCTCAAGTTCGGGTCATTCAGGTTTGGCAGTGTTTAGAATTAATGGTCTGAATCGGGTTTTACACTGCCAAACTTGAAACGGCAACCCAAAATTTAAACTCACAATTTCCCTGCACACTGCATGTAAAGAAGCACAGTTGTGAGCCGTTCAAAGTACGCCTTTTTTTTTTTACGTTCTAGCTGGCTGCTGATTGGTCTGACCTCCCCTGTCCCTCCAGTTCAGCAAAGTGGGCATGCATCTATGGAGACTGAGTAATAGTGGAGGTCGTCGAAGGAAAGCAGCAGCATGTTTGCCACCGACTTGCCGAGCATTATGTTTTAGGCCCGAGCCACCCAAAAAAACTGCCGATGTGCCAAGAAATTGGTGCTGTCTGTCTCCTGCTTCAAGGAGGAAATCTGAAAATTCCTTATCCAACACATAGGGAAGTATGTATTTCTTTTTTTTTTTTTTCATGTGGACCGGACTGGAGACCATAGCATGTTTGATCTGCTGCATCCCTTAAGATGAGGAGCGAGAGACTGTCTACACAGGCCAGATTTTACTTCCAGTCCCTCCCGCTAGCCAGCCTGCCTGTGTTAGTCCCAGTCAGTCTGTACCTTACTGACATGAACAAGAAATGCACCCTGCCTCCTCAACACCCACCTACATGCATGGCATGGTACTATTTAAGTAGTGATGAGTTTGGTTATTATTAAATCTAATAACCAAGCTCATAAGACAAAAGGATTCTCCTGCCCTGTCCTGCCTTCAGGCCCCCTGCTGTGTTCATACAAGTCGAACTCTCTCATGGCTACAGCCAGGCATTGGAGGGGGAGGGGGGTATATCGTCACCGTGGGGAAAGTAGAGCTGTGCGACTAGAGTCAGCAAATTTGGCATTTCATTTCGGGCCAGATTGGGCCATTTCAAGTTTTGCCCAGCCCGGCTCAAAATTGGCCTGTTGGGCCAAATTTGCAGAATCGCACAGCCCTAATATCGAGGCCATTACCAAGTCATGGTGCACTGAAAACCATGATGGGGACATGGCCATACCATATACTCTCTTTAGGAAGGACCAGGTGGGAAGAAAAGGAGGGGGGGGGTGCTTTATGTGAGGGAAAGCATAAAAGTGACAAAGATACAGGGAATACAGAAGAGGCACAGGTACTGTGGGTCACCCTGGAGATGGGAAATGGAGCCACTATTTGTACTGAAGTGATGTACAGACCTCCAGCACAGGGGGAGGAATTAGACAAGGTGTTTATTTATTAGCTTTTGTTTACCAGGCACGCACACTAGACAAGGAATGTCTATTTTCAGGTACAACCCAGGAGATTACAAGAGTATGGTTTACAGAACAGTGCAAGGGAATTACAACAATGTGAAATACAAGCAATGAGCAGGGTGATGCAAATAAACAGGTACAGGATGAACAGATAAATATATACATCAAGGGTAAGAACAAGCAAACAATAGTTACATTTCGTGGAAATAATACCAGTGCAATTTGTCCCATTTTGAGGATGGTAAGGGCATGCAGGGTAGATAATTCCCCTTACTAGAGCTCAGAGGGGGTAGGGGAACCAGGGAAGTGGAGGGTGCACACCAGGGTCCAAGCAGGGCTAGGGGATATCAAGCAGTCTTGGAACAGTTGCAGGCTGAGGCAGACTTCAGAGCTCTTAAAGATGGGGTGGGTGGGGGTACATCTGATGGTTGCAGGTAGGGTATTCCAGAATCTAGGGTCACAAACAGCAAAGACATGATCACCTGACAGTGTATGAGTTTTTGGGACAAGGAGGCGTTGCAAGTCAGCTGACCTTAGCTGGAATGATGATAGAGCCAGCCAAAGGAGTTTGGACAGGGTGGGTGCGGTGGGGTGGCATTGCAGACTATTTTGTCTGTGAAGCAGCCCAAGACAAATGAGCGATAATTATCCGGGGACAACCAGTGTAGTTGACTGAATATCTCACAGTGATGGGTAAGTTGAGGGACGGTGATGGCAAAGCGGCAAATATTATTATAGACCACATCCCATTTAGCAAAGCTAGTTTTTGCGGCGAGGGTAAATATTGTCAGTCCATAGTTGAGAGAGGGAAGGAATAAACCTTTTCCAATTGTTTAACCAGGAGAGACACACTATGCTGAAAGTTTGTTTACAGGTGTGACCAGGGAGCACAGGGGAGTTAAGTGACTTGCTCAGGGACACAGTATGCAAGTGGGGACTGTGGGATTCAAACCCAGGTCTCCAGATTTGCAACTCAGAGCCTTAAACCACTACGCTATACTGTCTCTCTCCCCCCCCCGCCGCCACCTTTAGCAAACCTTATGCAAGGCAAGCCATGCAGCAGCAGTAAAGGGGCCCCACGAGCCCGGTATGCAAGTCCAAGCTTGATATTTGTTGTCCTGCAGACATTTTGAATGTGTAGAGACAGGTCTAAGTGGGGGTCAAAAGTAACTCCCAGGTATCTAAAGGAGCATGTAGTGCCAACTGGGACACCATCAAGGCTTAAGACACTGAGTGGGACATGACACTGTTTGAGTTTGGCAGAGGAGCCAAAGAGCATAAGTTAAGTAAGTTTTCTTTAAATTCAGCTCGAACTTATTTGTCAGGAGCCAATGTTGCAGTTTACTGAAATCAGCTTGTAGGTTGTGATTGATGGCACGGACATCACCTGTGCTAGCTAGGAGGACCAGGTCATCAGCATATAGGGTTGTGGTGCTATGGGTAGGGACCATTTGGAAGTCATTGATGAAAAGAGAAAATAGGATAGGGACCAGAATAGATCCCTGATGGTCACCAATAGTGCTAGGAACAGGTTCTGATAAAGCTCTATTGCACTTAACAATCTGTAGTCTGTCAGTGAGATAGTTGGAAAACCAGTTTAGGGCTGGACCAGCAACACCAAGGGAGTGATGCTTGGAACAGATTAGGGAGTGATTCACTAAATCCAAGGCTTTTGAGAGGTCCATGAAGATAGCCTCAGTCAGCATACCCTGGTCCATGTCAGTCCTTATATCAGATGTAACTTTAACAAGGGCTGTACCAGTGCTGTGCCCTTTATAAAAATCCATGCTGTTCAGTTGACAGTAAGGTTTGTTTAGACAGGTAGTCCGTCAGCTGCACTTCCACCACCTTTCCAGTATCTTGCTAACAGCAGACAGGATGGCTATAGGATGGTAGTTTTTTATGCATTTTCAGTCGCCCTGCTTGAAAACAGGAACAACCCTTGCTATTTTTCAGATTGCAGGAACAATTCTGGTGGTGTGGGAGAGGTTAAGAATATGGGATATTGGGAGTGCAAGCAAAGGGACCCCAATCTTTAGGAATTTTGATTCAAGGTCATCGTGACCAGCACTCATATGAGGAGAAAGGTCAGCGAGAAACTTGTAGGTTTCCCTCACTGAGATTGTTTTAAGACAGAAAGATGGGCGAGACAAAGATTCTGGAGGGGAAGAATGGTTAAAGATAGATGACTCATCATTGTCAGTAGTAAACAGGGAGATGAATGCCGAGAGATAGGAGAATTGCTTGTTAAAGGCAATGGTAGTAGCATTATTGCAATTTCTGTCATTGACAATCATAACCATAGTATCACACTGGCTATAACCCCCAACTACAGTTTTAATAGTGCTCCAGAAGTATTGTGGGTCCATAGTAGAGGATAAGAGGGCAGCCTCGCAGTATTCGCTCTTGGAGCTACGTATGACTTTTTTGCAGATGTTGCGGGGCCGTTGGTATTCATGGTAGTCAGATAATTTCTTAGAGGCTTTAAATTTACCCCAGTACTTATCGTGGGCTTTCATGAGGGAGAGGAAGTACCCATGCAACCATTTAGTGCTAGTGCCTCTAACTTTTTTTTCTGACACGAGGTGTATGCTTATCCTGCAGAGAGAGGAGGATGTTTATAAGCTTGTCAAGAGCACTTGTGACATCCGTGGCAGAGAGTACTCTGGCCCAATCTGTGGTTGCAGAATCTTGAAGAAAGAGAGCAGAGTTAAAGTGGGAGAAGTCTCTCACTTGTATAATTTTATAGGGCACTTTGGAAGAGGAGACTCTTTCAACGGAGTAGATGGGGGAATGGTCAGACATGGAGTCAGGAAGGACTCCAGATGCTGAGATCCTATCAGGCCTGTTTGTCAGATACCAATCGAGGAGTGTTCCTCAACTGCCATTGGGTTGGTTTTGTGTGGGCTCACTGATTACTGAGTAAGGCCCAGGGCCGCCTGCAGTGGTTCATACTGCTTGACATTATCACCAGACCAGTTTAGATTGAAGTCATCACATATAATTTGAGGTGATTTTAGGGCTAATGCTATCAAGCAGATAGGAGAGCTCCTTGATATCCTGTTTTGGAGGGTTGTATGTGCAAATGATGTGAATTTATTTGGCATTCCCTAGTAGGAGGAGCCCAAGAAGGAATTCACAGGTGGCAGAGGAGGGAGCCAAGTTGTACTGGATTAAGGATATGTTAAGGTGACTTTTGTAGTATATCAAAAGACCACCCCCATGCTTTTTACCCAAGCGATCGTGGTGCAGGAGGCTAAAATTGGGGAGCACGAGGGCTGAGTCAGGGGTGGCAGGCTTCAACCACGTTTCTGTGAGACACAAAATATCAGGGTTATAGTGGTCAACCCAGGCAGTCAGTTCAGCATGACTGTGGATGAGACTACGAACATTGAAATATGCAATTTTAAGACCCTTAAGAGAGGACCAGGAGGGGGTGTTGGAAGCCACTGGTAAAATGGCAGAAAAGGGGAGGAGCTGCTTATGGGGGACTTCAACCTGCCAGATGTAGATTGGAGCCTCCCAGCAGAGGCCTCAGCTAGAAGCAGGGACATCCTGGACTGTCTGCAGGGAGCATTCCTTGGGCAACTAGCCAACTAACCCACTTGTGATGGGGTGATATTGGACCTCATACTCACTAACAGGGACAGTGTTGCAGACCTCAAGTTGGGAGGCCACCAGGGGACCAGTGATCACCATATGGTGTGGTTCAATATAAGCATGGTTGCAGATTCAAACCATGCAGAGTACTATGCTTCAGGAGGGCAGATTTTATAAAGATGGGTGAATGCCTCAGGGATGAGTGAACTTCTTTTACCACCACGCTCTGTAGCCTATCCTCTAACCAATTTCTTATCCAGTTTACCACATTTGGACCCATACCTATGCAACCAGCTTGCTTACTAGTCCCCTACGTGGAAAGGTGTTGAAGCTTTACTGAAATCTAGGTAGGCCACGTCCACAGCTCCACTCTGATCTAGTTTCTTGTTCATCCAGTCAAAGAAATCTATCAGATTTGTTTGACATGACCTCCCCTTTGTGAAACCATGCAACCTTGGGTCTTGTAACCCACCGGATTCAAGATATTCCACAATCCTTTCCTTCAGCTGTGATTCCGTTAACTTTCCCACCACCGATGTCTGGCTGACTGGCCTATAATTGCCGGCCTCCTCGCAACCACTTTTGTGTAGTGGGACTACATCTGCCCTCCCCCAGAACCATTCCTGTTTCCAGTGAGCTGTTAAACAGAACTGTCAGAGGTGCAACCAGTATTTCCCTGAGCTCCCTCAGTACTCTTTTATGTACCCGTCTGGCCCCATCGCTTTGTCCACCTTCAGATTAGCAAGTCCCTGCAGGACTCTTGCCTTCTAAAAAGGACTTGTGTCCACCTCCCTCCCTCCAAAGCTTCTATTGCTTTGTGGCCCCTCCCCTTCTCCTTCCCCTGTGAACACTGAACAGAAGTACTTGTTTATGATGTTTGCTTTTTCTTGGCCCCTTCAGCACAGACCCCCTTCCCTTTTTGACCTTACAGTCCCTTCCCTGGTCTTCCTCTTTTCACTTACAAACTAAAAAAACAATGTTTTCTCCACTTTCATTACCTTCTGGGCTGTTCTCTCTTCAGTTTGTGCCTTTGCTTCCTTACTGCTTTCCCTGCTTGCCTCTGTTTCCCCCGCTACACCTCCCTATCCTCCTCCCTCTGATGATCCTTATACCTTTTGAATGCTACCCTTTTAGACTTTACCTTTTCCACCACCTCTTTTGAGAACCATAATGGTCTCTATTTCCTCTTGCTTTTGCTCACTTGTTTGACACAGAGGTTTGCTGCCTATACCATGCACACTTTTATTTTCACCCACTATTCCGCCACCCCATCTAGGCCATAACTCCCTGACAGGTCATCCTTGAGGCATTCACCCATCTTTATAAAATCTGCCCTCCTGAAGTCCAGGACCCTCGCCATTGTGTGCGTCGATTCTGCAGCCATCCTTACATTGAACCACACCGTAAGGTGATCACTGGTCCCCAAGTGGCCTCCCATCCTGACATCTGCAACTCTGTCCCTATTAGCAAGTACCAGGTCCAGCATTGCCCCATCAAGAGTGACTTCACTGACTAGTTGCCTGAGGACTGACCCCCACAGAGAGTCCAGGATGTCCCTGCTTCTAGCTGAAGCTGCTGCTGGTAGGTTACACTGTACATCTGACTGGCTGAAGTCCCTTACCAGCAGCATTTTGACCTTTTCTGCTAGCTTATCAGTGGCTTCCACCAGCACCTTATCTAATTCCTCCCCCTGTGCTGGAGGTCTGTAGATAATTCCAGTGTGAACTGTGGCTCCATTCCCCATCTTCAGGGTGAGCCACAGTGCCTCCTCTGCCTCTCCCTGTATTCCTTGTATCTCAGTCACTTTTAAGATTTCCCTAACATAAAACACCACACCCCCTCCTTCCCTTCCCACCCAATCCTTCCTGAATAGAGTATAGCCTGGTATGACCATGTCCCAGTCATGGTTTTCAGTGCACCATGACTTGGTAATGGCCACGGTATCCAGGTCAGCCTTTGCCATGATGACCTCTCCATCCAGGATCTTATTTCCTAGACTTCTAACATTTGCAGACATGGCCTTCCAGATTTTGTTCCCACTCTGCTTGTTGCCCTCCTGTTTTCCTTTTTGGCCTCCCTCCTTCCCCTCTTCTCATTTTAATGTTCCTCTTCCCATTCCTCTTTGTCTCTACCACCCTGCTTCCTTTATAAATTTGCACCCTGGGGGATTCCTCTCCTCTTGGGTTTTCCTTACTCTCTACTTCAGCCTGTGGGGGGGCCTGATTCCTTCCACCATCCCATTCAAAGCAAGACAACATATTTTCCCATAACAAATGGTGGCCATAACATGGTCAATCCGGTAGTCTTTTTTTATAGTCTTTTTCCTCATAGCACAGTAGGGACCAGCCTTGCCAGAACACCCAAAATTTAGGTCCTGAGGTTTGTGGAGTGGATGAACCATTTTCTTCCAAAATGGACACATTTAATTCCAAAGGACCCGTCAAATATGTCATTAGCTCGCTTTGTGAAACCAGCTTTACATAGGATTTGGCTTTGGAAACTGACAAAGCTTTCTCCTGCATTGATTTATATCAGTTAGTGGTATCTCGATGTTTTGCTGCCGAAGTAGGTTTTAAATCTTGTCACCCAGAGAAAAGAAAAGCAGCTTTAGCGGAGTAAATGGATAACAGAGTGTCCTGGAGAATGTGGGACTTCGCCTTGCTTTGTTGCCATGGTCAGTCTGGGGTTCAAGGGAGCCATAAAGATACAAGTATTGAGGAACCCTTCTGTCCCAGGGAATAATGTGACAAACAGGTTGAAACTTTAGAACACATTTTAATTGACTGCACGTATATAAAACGTTTTTGGACTCTCCTGGCTCACTGTTGGAAAACATCGTGAGTGGAGAGGCTCATGTATGAAAACAGTGGTCTAGATGATTTTCCACCAAGGTGAAAATTACAGTATATAACAGAAGCCCTATAATTGTCATATTTGCATGCCTTAAATGTTATATCAGGCAGGCAGGATGTGCTACAAGAACTGCAATCCACCTGTCAAGCAGTAGCACAGATGGCACAAAATGCATTGCGGGATCTGTATATTAAAGAATAACAGTTCTGTTCAAAGCATAAACTATAGTCTCTGAGGAAGGCTGTCTCTTGGATTTGATTAGGATAATCCTTCTTTGCAGCAGGCGCATCAGAGTAAATACTGTAGATAATTTTCTACTAGAAATGGAGCAAGTCTTATGTACATGAACTTCCCTTATTTACATTTGCGGTTGAAACTTTTTTTTTGTCAATAACTTTGAGTTTTGTGTGATGTGCTTGCTGTATGATCTCTTTATTTTCAATAAAACTTCCCTATTCTTCTTCTTCTTCCAGGAGTGCGATGGATCTTTTAACTTCCATCTGGACAGCGACCAGAGATGGGCAGAAGGGAAGCTGTTTCAATGTCTCCTCCGAAGGATGGTACCTCAACACTGCAGCACCCCCCTCGCACTCCACTACAGTGCCAGTTATGGGCATTACCACAAGTACCTGGTATGGGGCTAGAACCCAGTACCTTTTCATTCTGTGGCCCTAAAGGTGAGTGTGCTGCCTGCTGAACCACTGACACTAGATAATAAATACCATGAACAAGATTCTCATAGATTAACTCATTTTAGAATATTCAAGAACTTGCACTGGACTCCAGTTAGGCAGCATATACATGGGGATGCCAATAAAAGTCCATGCTCTGGTTGTCAGGAAGAGAAAGGAATGCTGCTGTACTGTCTGGGTTCTGGCAGTGTTCCAAATTCAACTCCCTATGGGGAGAGTTATAAAGAAGATACAGAAAGTCACTGGGCCTCAGCGATGCTTTTACCCCTCAGAGCTGTGTATTGGGCCATGTACTATTAACCATCACTGGAGATACAATATATAATTTTTCCATGTTCTCTGTGATTGTTAGGATATGGATATATGGGAGAGGTAACAATCCTCAACGTTCAATGAGTGGCATGCTGGAGTGCCGTAGGCACTGCATCTAGAGAAACTATCACACAGTATAAGTAACAGGCTAGGCATGTTCAATAAGTGATGGAGAAACTTACTGGTGCAAAGCAAAATATTGACACAGTACTAAATATTATTTTAAAATTGCATATACAATGCGGAATGTTGTTTTTTAATGTTTTTTAACTGTGTTCTAACTCACTGAGGTCCCTACACTTCGAAAGAGGAGGTCATTTTGCTAAGAATTTACGCGGTGTTTTAATGACGTGTCGGATAAGTAGCAGCAGTTTCGTCTGAGCGAAAGTGACCGGATTAGCAGGGTATAAGGTTGGCTGGCACTTCTTGCAGTGGGTACACTGGAGGATTTATCATGGTGGTCATTGTGCCAGCCAACCAATCAGGATGCAGGATTCGGCATATCGGATTTACCACATTGTATAATTTAAAATTGCATGTACAGCCCTGTGCTCTAACTCGGGCTGGTTACGCCTGAGAGGTGATTACCTGGCCGGCACATGTCCGCACACGAGAACAAGTGTGATTGGCACAGCATTCATGACTGCTGGCCACCACAAGGTGTCTGTCCATGGCTCCTCCCCTCAACACATTGCAGCATGGGGCAGATCAGTGGACACCAGACACAGGCAAGCATCTAATTGGATGTCCATCCAGATTCAAGAGTGTATCCCCACTCCACGTGGAGCAGTGGATTATGGGACACTGCACATCCCAGGAGTTGAAAATGAAAGTGGCGATCATTCCAATTGCTGTCCCCAGCCCTCTCTGCCTGACAGGAGGGGTGGGGCAGCATGGCAGGGAGGCTCAATCCTGCCGCAGCCAGCAGAGCTCTTTGTGGGGGGCGCATAGTGGCTACGGCAAGGTACCTGCTCACATTGCCTGTGCCCCCCCCCCCCTTGCCAGCACTCTGTGTCTTAGTGAACATCACGGTGTTTGGGCATGCCTTCAGGCCCACTCGGACCGTCCGCATGTGTAGCTGCTCAATCAGCCGGGGGATCGAGTACATAAGGGGCCTGCTCCCCTTTCATGCACGCTGCAGGGGTCCATGGGACCCCCGATGCACAGCTCTCTGTTATATGGAAGCCTACGTGCCGCGGATATGTGGCACATAAGCTTTCCACCCTATAATGCATAGGGCTCAATGTGAGAGATATACCATGTTAAATAGTATTCACTCAGTTGTGGTATGTATGGCTCATTCTGTGAAATGTCATTATCCTTCTTAGCAGGTGTCTAACTGTAATACATTTACTGTATACCATCAAGAGAATGCTGAAAACAGGGCATCGTAATATGGATGTCTGCATGAGCGTGTGAGTCTTATGAGCATCAGAGATATCGCAGCGTGTGTTTCTGTGATTCTTTTGGGGTAGTTGCGGCCATTACTGTGCTTGTGTGTTGCCCCCTAACATGTGTCAGCTGGTGGTGATTATGGAAAAATACTGGGGAGTGGGAGGGCAAAGCTCCCCGCATAAAATAAAATCACAGTGACAAAAGCCACTTCTGCTCCTGCAATTCGTGCAGTCTTCTGTGCACGGTGGCACCGTTTCATGTTGCTGCTCTTTTTTACAGAGCTCTGTTCACATTAGCCCTAAAGTGGGTGACCCTACATTTAGTTATTGAGTAGGACGAGGATTGCATATCATCCACTACAGTAGAACTCAAACAGATTGTACTTTTTATTTTTATTGTAAATTCAAAAATCTAAAAAATACATGGTGCAATAAGCAGAGCTTGAAAAAATATAAGTTGATACTGTAGATGGGCCTTTCTTTGAAAAACAGCTTGCACTCTAAACTGCCAAGGGGACACTGTTTCTTCTGCTATTCAAGGACTTATCAGCCACAGAGTGTAGCCACCACGAACAACATCAGGACACTGTGCCAGTCCCTTGCAAATGCCAGAGGACTTTTCAGACTGGGCGCTCCCCCAGGCTAGGATTGAGCCCCAGTCAAACAGGAGATTTGAGCTGACCAAGTGAGTTAGCTGGAACTGGCGTATCCGAGGTCATGGGAACATTCGCTCACCTAGCATCTCTGCCGATTGCTGGATATCCAGCAATATGTTCCCCTTGGTTTTTTTCATTTAATTAAGGTCTTTTGGCTTTTGTTTTAGAATTAGGACATTAAAAAGGTATGATCCTGAAGGCTGGACCTACCAAAGGCAGACAAGGGCCAGCGAAGTCCCTTACAGGAGTGTGAAAACATGGTCTATGTACATAATACACACATGAACTACTCTGTTGAAAAAAAAATGTTTTTAGAGTCAGAGTTACATTTTATTAGTAGAGTATTACCTTTAGGCAATAAGTGTCTTTTTTCAAAGGTGACCCAGTCAAAAATTTATAATACACTGTATATTAAAATATGCAATTTTGGTTTGTTATATAATAATAGCACATCAGATAATTTTGTAAAATTATTATACGAGTATAAAAAGACTAAACTATATTTAAAATTAATGTAAAACAAACAGGGAACACATATAAAAAGCAGTCACTCTCAGTCAAAACCAGTATCAACTTTTAGTGGACAAGCAAATCTATTTAAAACATTTAGGGCTCGATATTCAAAAAGGTGCAAAGTGCAGTGCAAACATTAGCACTGTGTCTTGTGGTTACCTGGGTTTCCAAAAATGCAATATTCATTTGAATAGTGCACCGGCACCATTTGACTGAATATAGAGCCTTGTCAGCCCAATCCTAAGCCACCAAAACAGTGCGACACAATGGCTTCTGCCTGTGCTAAATTCCCTGTATTCAAACAGACCCATGCAAATCAGCTCATTGGGCATGCAAGGTGCTAAGGGGCCATTTGCATGCCCACTATGGGCTCATTTGCATGGGTAGCTCAGCAATTTAGTACGGCTCCACCCCCAACCCCCACTTGTCTGGTCTCAGAAATCTATCCCTGGTGCTAGTAGTCTCCCCTACCCCACCAATCACTGTCACAGTGTGGGTTCTATGTCATAATGGCGGAATAGTGATCGCCATTTGGGTGAGTGTACATCGCTGAAAATTAATTATGACGATGTACACTCACGGCGAACTGCAAGTTGGTAACAGAAATTACATGTATGCAGGGCTGCTGTGCCCCCTGCACCCCCCCACTTAAGGATTCTCAACTCCAGGGGGCTGCATGTCGGGGGGGGGATGAATTTCTTAAAAAAATAACAAGCCATCAGCCGGCACAAAAAAAGACCTGCAACACTCTGGACCCGAACTCTGCACCCTGCATACCCCCCCCAACCATCCTCCCCATCATGCTAGCCAACCAGATTGACAGCTGTCTGGCACACTCCTCTCACTTACCTCCCTCCCTTCCTCCCCCCTGCACATGTTCACGCATGTACACTTCCGTCACCCTACCTTGCCCACCCAGGTATCAAGTCTCTACCCTGCCAGGTAGCCCTGAACACAGGCGCTGTGATTGAGTTGTACTTTTTGAAAGCCCTCAGTCATGGTCTCTGTATTCACTGGGTACCCACAATACGTGCTCATTAACAGCTAAGTCAGCAGCCGGCCATGAGGGAGAGTGGAATGATGTGCCGGATCAGGAAAGGGGGAGCAGGGTGGTAGGGCACTTCCTGTCGGGGTGAGGGTTGGGGATCTGCTAGACACCAGAGGAATGGTTTATCTTTACTATACAAGGGATCAGAATGGGGACAGGGATACAATGGACACGAAAGAAATGGTGTCTGTGTGTCGAGTGAGTAACACATCGGGCATGGGTGCCATTGGGGGGAGGGACCATTGGTCGGTGTGCTGACACAAGGTTGACACCACCACCATGAAGTCCAGCACAGCAAACAGATTTCACCCGAATGTGGCAAGTCGCTGTGCTGTTGAACAGCAGACACTGGCGGTGTGGCTCCCGGGGTTGCCCCCCCCGGTCCAAGTCCGACTTGGAGTTGGATAACTAGAGACCCGGGGATGTGGGGGGCAGAGCCCCCCCACATGCCCATGTGGGGGGTTCAGGGGTGCAGCCCCCCAATAGAACACAGATGCCTCCCCGACAGTGTGATGCTGACACTTGGCAATGCGCTGTTGCTGTCGGGGATATCTGCACTGCGGATGTCACAGCACCATAGTAAAACCCCATTGGACACCAGTGAATACATATGAACACATCAGGCATGGGTGCAGGCAGGAGGAGAGACCACTAGACATCAGGGAATGATTTATTTTAGCATTGGGCCAACGATCGGTGAGGGGGAGATCGCTAGCATCAGGGAATGATTTATTTTAACTTTGGGCCAGTGATTGGTGTGGGGGGACCACTAGCCCCAGGGATGATTTATTTTAACATCAGGCCAATGATTGATAGAGGGGGCCAGTAGCACCAGGGAATTATTTACTTTAATATCAGGCCAACAATCATCAGTGGGTACCACTAGAACCATGGACTGATTTAACATCGAGCTGGAGACCAGCTTGGGGGGGGCACTAATACCGCCTAGGGACTACTGTGTTGGGGGATGGGGGGCCATTGTACTTCTTCCACCAACCACTAGGGTTGTGTGGGAGTAAGGCAGGGTTTCAATTGGCGGCATGTGCGCTCCGCAAGAGGACCGAGCAAAATGGCCTTGCACAGCACACATACTCTGATTATTGGACTGTGCCAATATTCAGGACCCCGCCCCTTCATTTGCATTGCACCCTCCTCTGAATATTGCCAAGGTGCAAACCCACGCTAACCAGGCTTTTGAATATGGGAAGTCCATGCAAAGCATGGTTTATGTGGGTAAACTGGCTTTGCGACTGGGCAAAGTTGTGAATATCTAGCCCTTACAGTCTACCAAATCATTCAAACATGCTCTCATTCTCTCTTGAATTGTACAATTTGGCAACTGGCAACTAAAGGTATGAGTAGAGAATTTCAGTTTTGTATTGCTCTATTCTTAAAATACCTTTGTCCTTGGGATGTTCTGCAGCAGTTTTTATTGATTTTATGACAAATAACTTCATTTAAAAATATTTTTACTTATGGGACCTATTTTATAAGTGAAATAAGACACTCTGAGGTGTGGTTTATGGGCTGATAAGAGCACTTCCCAGGTGTTAAAGGTACTCAGCGAAAGCACCTCATGCCTCGTCATGCACCTGGGGTGTGCTCTTATTAGGCCATAAACCACACCTCATCATGTCTTATTCCTTACATAGACACTTCTCAGTAGCCTACATGAAATCAAATACTTCAGATAGGAATGAGAAAGGGTGAAGAAATCATGTGATATGGGACATTTACTTACAAAACTGTACACAAATGTAATCCTGTGAGTATCTTCTGCTTGTACCTTTGCTTAATATATCTAAAAATAGCCAATCACCTCATGGCAGTATGACTGGGAGCAAGCTAAATCTGAAAACTCTCCTGTGTTTATTAATCCTGCTAGCTGGGGATGCAGAACTAAACCAACACTCTGTGGGATGTAACTCTTACTTTCCGGTAACAATGAACAGTATTTATTTATTTGAAAATTGGTAACCAGGAGTGGCACACTGAGCTATGGCTCATTTCCAGGTCCGACCCTGGGAAAGGGTTACAAGAGGACAGTGAAACATAATACAGTACATTACATGGTACAGACAGAAAGTGCGGGCACAGTAAGTAATACTTCAAGTGGTACAAGCTTAGAACGAGCTACAGTGCAAGTATGTTGTGCAGTACAAGTACAAGTGGAAAACTGAAAATTTGGCATTAAAGCAGTACAAAGGCAAGTAATGTAGTGCACCAGGGAGAACAAGGTCATGGGGAACCAAAAACCTGAGCTACCAAGATCATGAAGCGGGACCGCATAGGGAAAACAGGTGCAGGTAGGTGGTGGGATGAGCTTCAGCTGGCGTTTAAAGGAAAACGTGGAGGTGGAATGGCAGAGAGATAAGGGGAGCTGGTTCCACAGTGTTAGCAGGCAATAGGAGAAGGCAGATCACCCACTGGAGGACCAGGAGTGAGGAGTGGAGAAGGTTCTCTGGTCCCTAGAGCAGAGGCAGCACAGAGCAGGGGGGACAGGAGAGAGGAGTGAGGAGAGGCAGGAAGGAAGGGAACCGAGCCAGACCAATACTCGGAGATGCAGTCGGCAACAAGAAGGTAGAGGAAGGATGGAAAGGGAGGAACAGAGAGAGCAGCGCTGCGTATGTGGAGCGGAGCTTGTCGCAAAGCAACAAAAGGCACTAGTCTGGCTAGGGAAGTGAAGGGGGCTGTTTTTTAGACCACGTCTGCATAGTCAAAGCCTGAGAGCACCATTTTGATGACCAGCTCACGGCGGCTCTGTCATCAAGCTTTCTGGTCTCAAGATGGCATATTTTACTGTATACATAGTTCCAGCTGATTTTGTTGAACCAAAAATATGACTCATAGCAATCACTTTGAAATAACAGCACTCAGTGAAACTTGGCAAAGGAACGGCACTACAGATGTACAACTAATGCCACCCAGGATTAACGTGTTTCACAACAGACATGGTAAGAATCAGGGTGGAGGAGATGCTTTCTGTGTCACAGACAACCTATACGAGACTCTTCCAATGAGACCACTACAATAAACGCACAGACTATCTCACCGTGGAGGTATGTTTTGGTGGTGGTGAAGGTGGTGGTGGGGGGCAAATAGAAAGTTCTTGTTTTTAACACTGGTCCACAATGCTCTGCCCCAAAAGAAAGCAGTATATACTTAGGTATCCTAGCACAAATGAAAATTATATCCCAAGTATGACTGAGCATATCATATGAGGTGACTTTATTCGAAACTGGGCTGACTCTACTCTTCATATCAAACTCTCTATGACCTATCTCAGTAAATCTCTGCCAGCTAATATGAGACCCTACTAGAACTACCAGCCCCTTTTAACTCCGCTCAGACAGATTGCTGAACAGTCACCATGGCAACATCACAAAGCAACAAAAGGCACTGAAGAGGGTGTCTTGTCTGGCTAGGGAAGTGAAGGGGGCTGTTCTGCAATATCTCCACTATAGGGGTTTTACCAAGTTGACTTTCAGATGACCAACCCATATATGGTGTCAGGAACTAAATAAACTCATTCACCACCCAAGGTTACAGAGTCCTTGAACTAGAACAAATAAATTTAGAAAACTTTCTTTCTGGTTTATAACTCACAGGCTGGACACAGTCTGAATCATTTTCTACTATAGATGATGCAATGTCCCTTTTCAACATGTCTTTTCAAAACGTTTGTGACATTCACATACCCAAAGCCAAAGGAAGATGCAGAGGGAACAACATTCTGCTCCCTCTGCACCATCTGCCCTTAAAAAGACTGTTGTGAGGCCCCTCCCCAAGAAACCTTCTTTGGACCTTGATGATCTCTCCAACTACAGGCCTGTCTCGAACCTTTCCTTTTTAGGGAAGCAGATTGAGAAGGTGATGGAGCTGCAGCTGGAGCAACACCTGGAACAATATGACATCTACGAGCCATTTTAGTCTGGTTTCTGGCCTTGCCATAGTATGAAGACTGTGCTAGTCAGGGGGCACCATGATCTTCTTCTAGCAAGGGACAGCTAGCGATGCTCCATTCTTGTCTTGCTAGACCTTTCTTCGACTTTTGACACGGTGGATCATGGGGTGCTGTTGGCTCATCTGGGACACTGTGTAGGACTTTCAGGTACAGTGTTGAGATAGTTCAAGTCCTATTTGTCCAGCAGAGAGCAGCAGGTGACACTCAACTCCGTTACATCGAGCAGTGCTGCACTCTGCTGTGGCATGCCCAGTGGTCGATCCTTGCCCCCATGTTATTTGCTGTGTATGTGTTGCCACTGAGGGAGATCATTAGATGTTATGACTTGGGTTTTCACTGCTATGCTGATGACACCCAGCTGTATGTGTCTTGTGCCCTGGACAATGCTGTAGCCATTTTGGAACTGAGCAAGTGCCTTAAGGAAATCCAGGACTGGATGGCAGCCAGCTGGCTTAGGTTTAATCCTTTGAAGACGGAGGTGTTACTGGTGGAGCCAGGTCAGTCAGGTTCAGTGGCAACAAGTAGTAGTGCCATCCTTCCTCTGTTGGATGGCGTGGCTCTTTGAGCTACAGATAGGGTGAGGAATCTGGGGGTCATTGTGGTCTTCAAGCTGACACAACAGCATCAGGTGTTGGTTGTAGTCTACGGTGGCTTTTATCATCTCCATAACATCGCCCAGGTTAAGCCCTGTCTTGAGCCATCTGATCTGACAACCATGGTGCACACCTCAGTCACTTCAAGGTTGAATTACTGCAATGCTCCTTACCTTGGGTTATCTGAAAGACTGATATGCCCGCTGCAGATGGTCCAGAATATGGCAGCCCGGCTGGTTGCTGGAATCTTCTGGGTTCGAGCATATCATGCTGGTGGTCTGTGCTCTGCATTGACTGCCAGTACGGTGGTGCATCAGTTTCAAGGTGTGCTTGCTAACTTACAAGGTCCTGCTCAGTCAGGGTCCAGGCTACCTAAATGACCTCCTGGTGCTATACACTTCTGCTCGCACTCTCCAGTCAATGGAGGCAGACCTCTTAATGGTACTGAGATCCCACTTAAAATCCTCAGATGACAGCCAGCCCAGTGGTGCTGAGGGCTGAGGTGCTGGACACCTTACCTTGTGCCGCGCCGGTGACTCGGGTTCAGAAATGGCCTTGGGTCATCGGGATGCCAGCATGGGGAGTAGCTTTGAGCAGCTGATGGCAGCTCTCCCTCCTGGACATGGTTGTCCACTCCCCCATAATTCTGCTGCATCTGGTGGAGGTCCGATGAGAAGCATAGGCAGGAAGGGGCAGTGGCGATTGCCTGTGGTGGGGAGGAAGGGGCTGAGCTGGTACCCGGTGTGCATGTGCACCTCCACACGCATGTATGTGCGTGACTGCTGGGGTCCAGGGTTGGGGGAAAAAGTGGGGAAAAAAGTTGAAAAAACTACATATAGAAAAAAAATCCTCAAGGGACAGGGCATTCGGCGTAGCAGCCCCTATCTCATGGAACACACTTTCCTGGGAGATAAGAGGTGCTCCTTCTCGGGCCCTTTTTAAAAAAAATATTTAAAAACTAATTTTTTCACTTTAAGTGTTGGACTGGCTTAATATATTGTTTTATTTTTTGTGTCTATGTGGTTTTAATCTGCTTGACGTTTGTATTTGATGTGAGGCACCCCGAGCCCTCAGAAATGTGTGCCATATAAATAAAATTGCCTTGCCTTGCCACTGTAATTAAATTCTGAATGCAGAGCACAGAATAATCAAGTCTTGAGACATGTATTTCACACAAGCAAAATAGCCACCCCACCGGCTGGGTGTGCATGAGAGAATAAACGAGACAGGAGAGTAACACTCCAGCACCACCCGCTGAAGCATAAAAAGAGCAAGCACCAAAAGATGGTTTCACTGCACTTTAATAAGGCATGTAAAACATTTCAGAATGAACATACCAAAGTGTTCCAAGACCCTATTCAGGAACAACACAGCGGGACCTGCAAACCTCCTTCCGCTGTCGCATTACAGCATCATCAGGGAGTGCAATCCACAACCTGTTATCAGTCAGACGGTCAGAAACATAGAAATAAGAGTGCTAAATGGAGGCAGGAAAGCCTACTGGGTTAAAGCATCAAGCTGTGAGCCTGAAGACCAAGGAGGCCTGGGTCTGAATCCCACAACTGCCACCTGCATGCTGTGCGACCCTGAGCAAGTCACATACCCTCCCTGTGCTCCTGGAAAGCACCTGGAAATGAGCTTAAGTTCAGTGTGCCTTTCCTGGCCAAAAATTATAAAATAAAATAAAATAAATAAAAATGCAAGAAAGACCAAAAAGTAGCTAAGTCCCATTACTTTAAGTCCAGTTATCCAACCTACAAAATCCACAGTACTTCTGCACCTCACCAACCAGTGTAACACTAATGCTGAATATAACACAAAACCCTAGAGTGTTAGTAGCAGAAATTATTCAGAGTAAAAGGACACTGCAGATTTGATTACAATTTTTTTCACGATTGTCTCACAATATCATTCATCTACTGTGACAGTGCATTTACCCAGAAGGCCGAGTGAGTCTCTTCCAGCCCTGACCTGCAGTACAGCATCCTGCACCGTTCAGCTTTTAAGCTCTGCCTCTGCAGAAATGAAGGCGAGCAAGGGACCCAGCCCTGATGTACTTTACACCCACACTTACTGAAACTAGCCTCCAGGGTAACTGATGTACATTACAAGCCAGTGACACATACAAAACCTGCTCACATTACCTAACAAAGGCCCTTCCTTTTGATAATTGCGACACTGTCACCTATACACAAAGCAGGACCTAGTGCCAACCCAGTGAAGTATTGTGCTGTCTCATTTTTGCCTGGCCTGTCAAATGTTTCGGAAAGATTTACATTTAAGCAGCCTGTACTTCTCTCCCCACAACTGTTTCATTTTTGCAAAAGCCACATCAATGGCCCCGGGTCACCTTGATCAGGAAAACCATTACATTTAATTGACAAAGACAGTCTGGTCAGATCTACCTTTTATGATCCTTTCTTAAACTTGTGTTTCCTGTCTTTTGTTTTTTTCATATAGTTTTTTTTTTCTGGCCCCTTCATCCAAAGGGCGGCTACATCAGCTTAGTCCCCAGCACCTCCAGGAAGGGTTTCCACCTCCCTCAGCGGTGCGTTCGGTTGGATTTTCTCCATGAGTTCCCCTCCTGTGGCAGGACTGGAGGAGGAGGGCCACCCCCCCTTCCCCAGTGCACACAAATCTGAATCGGACCAAGACGTGCACTGAGTTGCAGTGTGGGCAAGGAGACAGCTGGGCTAGGCTTCATGAACCCCCCCCCCCCAACATTTCTTTTTCCATTTTTCTGGTCCCACACCAGACTATGAAGCATCAAACTTGTGCATGGAGGCACACCTGTCTGATGTTCTGCATAGACCTTCCCTTACGTTGCCTCCCTGACCAGCTCTACCCCCAGTCCTCTACCTGGGGGCAGTCAAGTGTGGGATGACATAGCTCCCCACCCTGGGGAAGGAGAGCAGTGCCTTGGATGCACAATCCTCTCCCTCCCTGGCTGACACCCAATGACCTGAGTCCGTTCTTGAACCTGGGTCACTGGTGTCGGAAGAAGTAGGGCGTTAAGTGCCACAGCCCTCTTTGCCACCAGGCAGAGTTTTTTCCTGTCTTTTGTGCTGAAATTCCCCTGGTAGTACCTGAAAACAAGCATGAACTTGTCTAGTGTGTTTACCTGATCAGTATAAATTAAACACATTCATCTGACCAGGGATGGGAGGGCCAGCTCTGTGTCAGATCATGACCCCCCAAATGGTCTACCTGTGCTCAATTCTGAAATCAAATTCATTTGTGACTTGACTCTGATTTGACCTAGTCCAAAATATTGACTAGGTTCCTGTCTGCCACTGACCTGGTTCTGACTCGATTAGTATAATGTAAATGATTTTGGAGCTTCATTCCTGCTAAAGTTCAAAACCTGGTGGGAAAAGGCATAAAATAACTATTTTAAACTTGGCATGAGATCACAAGAATCCCAGAACAGAGTACTACCTGAGTGGAGTCCAGGTATCTGCATCAGAGGAGGACAAGGACCTGAGAGTGATGATCACTACTGACCTTAAGCACTCCATGCAGTTCAAGAAAGCAGCAGTAAGGGCAAACAAAATGCTGGGAGCATCCGTAATAGGAAAAGCGAGGTTATAATGGCCTTGTACAGGTCACTGGTGAGGTCACATCTAGAGTATGGAGTTCAGTACTGGTGCCCACACCTCAAAAAGGACATTAACCTGCTGGAGAAGGTCCAGAGGAGGGCTACAAAGATGAAAGTGGGTCAACAGGGTAAGGCATACGAGAAGAAGTTGAGGGCACAGAACATGTACTCTCTGGAGGTCAGGAAAGAGAGAGAGAGGACATGACTGGGACCTTCAAGTACTTAAAAGGAACACATAAGGTTGATAAGGAGGGTCTCTTTAAGCTGCGTGGCAACCATAACACGAGGGGGCACAGTCTTAAGCTGGAGGGGGAGGTTTAGGAGGGAGGTCACAAAGCACTTCTTCATGGAGAGGGTGGTGAACACTTGGAATGTGCTGCCAGAAGTGGTGGTCTCGTTGAAGACAGTGGGCAGCATCCGCACAGCACTGAAAATGTGAAATGGCACAGCACAGCTCGGGATATGTTTACATAATGGCAGGTACATTGTAGTTAATATTAAGCTGCGGAGGTAATTACAAATTCTGTTTTGGTCTTAAAAGCCTAATTGGGGGTTGTGATTTGAAGTGTGGGGTGCTGGAAGGGACAGATTTTGTCTCTTAACCTGCCCAAGAATAACTTTCATGAAACTATTTTGCAACTCATCTGGACTACGTCTGCAGTTCTGCTGCAATGCGGTGCAAAACTGAGTTGCAGCTCTTATATATTGCCTTGTTTTTTTCCTGAAACTGGGTGCCCTTGTAATTATAAAGCACCACACATACATGTTTAATCTCTCCATCACTGAGGGGGCACTACCAGAGGACTGGAAAACAGCATCAATGTTCCCTGTCTATAAAGGCATCACTGTCTCTGACCCTAACTGCCACTGCCCAATTTCAACAGCTGGTGGAATTGCCATGGTCAGATAGTAGTTCCACATATTTTGTGATATTTCTAAAGAGAGTCACTTTGGTGGCTCTACAGCAGTATTGCAGGAACGAAGGGATTTTCTCTAGCAATAGAACAGAAATTTCAGGAAATATCTGACCATGTCAGTTGCTTAAACTGAATTTTGCCTGCATGCTTGAACATTCTATAAAAATATATTTGTGCCCAGCTACTGCATGATTTCAACTCAAAAAGCCTTTCACACCGTAGCAGTTAGGATTTAGACTGGGGCACCATATTACTCATGCAGTTACTAAAGTTTGAATTACATTCTCAGCTGTTTTGAACATAAGGAGCCGGGAGGTTTATCTAGCTGTATTCCTCGAAGTTACGAAAGCATCTGACACTGTTTACCATAATATCCTGATTAACGGGCTAATTATGGCTGGTCTAAGTCTTCAAGCACTTCTGTGTTTCAGGAGCTACTGTATATCTCAGGAAGGTTCCAATGTGTCTGCACTTTTAACCTAAGATCAGATTTCACAACCATTAATAAAAGTGTCCCACTGGGCTCGGTGCTAGGGCCTCTTCTGTTCTCCATCTACATCAGTGACCTCCCCAAATCTATTCTTAACTGCAGTATTCTGTTCTATGCTGATGGCACTATTCTCCGTTCCACATCTGTCACAGCTGTTGTCTTCCACTTTCAGTTAGACTTCCACAGGATAGCGAGTACCCTGCCACATGTAGACCTGTTACTCAATGCGAAAAAAATACAACAGGTGCTAGTCTCCAAAAGTAAACACTGTGCCACTGTGTCTTCCACATCTTGTCAACAGCTGACAGTGTCCAGCTTGAGCATGTCTCATGCAATAAATACTAAGGCATGTACCTAGTTAACCCACTGACAGGTCAGCATCTTATCAAAGCAGCAGTGCAATGAAACTGGGCAAAAAATGGGACCCTACCTTTTTACTTTATAAAAAATTCTAGGCATCTGTCAGTTTTATTTGGTGGTACAATTCTGTAATTCCATCAAAACGAGACTATTTTATAAATGTTTTAATGTAGTTTTTTCTCAAGAATGAAGATGGCCACCACATTTTGCACAGGCCTAGCAATTACTAGGATCAAGAAATAAAGCAGGACCATTGCCAGGATTTTTGCAAAGGGAGGGGGGTTCTTTTTTTGGCGTCTGTGACATAAAAAAAAAGCCGGGGGTCTGGGGGCCTAGATGCTCTGTGGTGCATTTTGTGGCTTATTTTGAAACTAAATAACTCATATCTGAGCTCCCCTCAATCCCATGCCCTCAGGAAAAGTATTATTATTATTTGGCTGGCTGACTGAGCCATAATCCTTTAATTTAGCAGTCAATGTAACCCCACAACTTCGGGGTATAGTGGGGTATTATAAAAAAAAAATGCATGAGGGGGTAGAGGTATGAGGCAGCAGGAAATCTCAGGGTCCACAATCCCTGACCTGAGACAGACAAGATGCTGAAATCCCCAGGTAATCATCATTTGCCCAGCATTGCTAGAGGTGGGGGTGAGGAACTACTGCATAGCACATGAGCAAATGTATTTGCTTCTCTGGCCTTTTGTTGATAATGTATACAATTATTTTATACAAACACACCATTGCGGTAGTTTGGTATTGCATCATCTTAAAAAACAAAAGTAAGACTGCATCTGCACACACAGAATAAATCTTTGCAAAAATTATCTACACACAAAACAGGTAACTGGCACATTGGCAACTTTTCACAGTTCATTTGGCACCAGAGTATCTAAAATCCATAAGCCAGGTCATACCTCTCAACCTTTTGTCACTGAAATGGGGAATGCAGATGCTCAAAATGAGGAACACTAAACTTAAAATCCTCAAACGTGGAGTAATAAACTCAGAACGATGTGAAAACCATGGCGTTTACTTGTATTTGATTAGCACCTTAGAATATTAGAACTTTTTGCTGGAGTGGGAATTCATAGCACATTCTCTGTGTGGGTAGCACCTTTTCTATGAGGGATGGAGAAGGGACACAGCCATTTTAAGGGGTAAAATGAGTGAAGTCCCTCTTAATCAGGACAGACTTGAGAGCGATATGGGCCACGTGGCACAGTCAAGGGCCTCAGCAAGTTCAAGTGCAAAAAGTACCTGATGACATCAGCCAATGTCAACGTCAACCCACCTTATACCAAGGACTACACAGACATAACGACAACACAAAGTGTGAGTAAAACGTGCTAGCAGTGCATATGATGGCAAATGCAACTTATCACATATAAAAATATAACAAAAACACACATATTTTAACAACACCATACTCAGATTAAAAAACTAATGTTTTACATCCAAAAGGGATTTAAACGGTAGCTGCCAGAACAGCAGGTGTAAACATTGATGCTCTTATGACTTAAGGAATAAGTAGTCACAATATAAAACAAGCATTTGCCAATGCCGAGTGTTTGCTTGCTGGTACTGGCATCGGAAGTGCAGGAGTTAGACAGATGCAGAATAGGAATGGCAGTGAAGTACTGAAGTGATGCCAACCCCACCCCCACCCTGCAGAGATGGACAGGCACCGGGGTGTGCCTTTGGGTCATCGGCCATAATGCTCACGCCATTTCACACCATTTCACCTCACCCTACCCTGCATACACCAACAAGTGTCGAGGTGTGCCTTGGGGTGTTCAGGCTTTGCAACCACCCCATTCCATAAGGACACACACTGAAATGGGTGCAGTATAGGAAAATGGGGTGAACTTTGGGGCCGAAGAGTCCAAGGCACACCTTGATGCCTGTCACTGGCTGCAGGGTGGGGGTGGGAGTGGAATGGCATGAGCATTAATGTTGACAATCCCAAGTCACACCCCTGATGCCTGTCAGTCCCTTCAGAGCAGGGCCTTATGGTCAGAAACCCTAACACCCTGGGCATTTCTTGGTATTTTCACTCCAAGTTTTCAATGTGGGCTTTTTGTGACACCACAGCATGAACATTGATACTGCAAGTTCGTTAGCTGAAAGGTGATTTTGCACAGCGACTGTGACATTTGGTGCCACAGGTGCAAAAACACATTTTGAACAGGATGTAAAAAATGACAGCTGTACTGTTCATGAGGAAGTGTAAAAAAATGGTAATGTTGAAAATCTGGAGTGAAAAATAAAAATATTTGGTGACGTCATGAGCATGCGTAGAAACTGCACAACACACACCCATAATGCAATTATTTGGGGATTTTTTACACCAGATTTTCAACATAGGCATTTTGGGATCTCTGCTCATGAACAGTGGCACTGTGATTTTCTTAATCTGTCCCAAATGTTGATTTTGCACAGCGACCATGCCCATTGTGCGTCAGATGGGCGAAACCCCATTTTGGGCAGGATGTGAAAAATGACAGCTGTACTGTTCATAAGAAGGTGTGCAAAAATGGCAATATTGAAAATCTGGACTGAAAATATTAAAAATTCTCAAAGTTACGAGTGTGCGTGGAAACTGCGCAAAGCGCACTCTTAACATAGTCATTTTGTGGAATTTTGTCACCAAATTTTCAACATAGGCATTTTGGGACCTCTGCTCATGAACAATATCACTGTGATTTTCTTAATCTGTCCTGAACATGATTTCCCACAGCAACCGTGCTGTTGTGCGTTGGATGTGCGAAAACACATTTCGGGCAAGATGTGAAAAATGACATCTGTTCTGTTCATAAGGAAGTGTGGTAAAATGGCAATATTGAAAATCTGGAGTGAAAATATTAAAAATTCTCAAAGTTATGAGCGTACATGGAAACTGTGCAACTCACGCTCGTAACACAGTCATTTTTTGGAATTTTTCCACCAGATTTGCAACATAAACTTTGCAGAGACCACTACATGAACAGTGACACAGTAGTTTCATTAGTCAGTCCCGGAAGGTGATTCCGCGCAGTGACCACAAAATCACCTTTTGGGACTGAATAACAAAATGACAGTGACTGAATTCATGCGGTGGGGTCCCAAGAACCCCATGTTGAACATTTGGTGCCAAAAGTCACAAAAATAGCTGAGATATCCACCTAAGTTGAAAAAAAAACAACATTTATGCCATTATACAGCTTACCAGCATTTCTTCAGTTCACGGTCGGCTTTGAAGAGTGCAGACGTGTTCCCGCTCTACCGAAGATCATCGCACCAGGCTCCGGAGGTAAATATGGGGTGGGGGTGTGTGGGGATGTGGGGTGTTCAGAGGGTGGGTGCAGGTTGGGGGAGGGAGCCACTGCAGACAATGAGGGATTGTTTTTTCTTTTACAGGTAAAACAAAATTAAAAACACGTTGCAGGAAGGTTTTCTTAATTACAGGGACATTTTGCACACTGGGGTGTGCTCCCAGCATGCCGCCTGGATGTTTTTATTTTGGGGGAACTGGAGGCAATGTGGATTGGGCACCCCATCAGCAAAAAGAAAACTTGACCAGGTGAGCTGAGGAACAAGGGAGCAGGGAGAACAGCAGCAGAGGGAGGAAGCAGGAGGGATTTCTTTTGTAGCTGGAGGGTGAGTTGGGGAACGAGGGAGCAGGGAGGACAGCACCAGAGGGAGGAAGCAGGAGGGATTTTGTTGCAGCCAGAGTGTGAGCCGGGGAACAAGGGAATGGGGAGGACAGCAGCAGAAGGAGGAAGCGGGAGGGATTTCATTGGCAGCAACATGCAGGAGGGCCAGAGAAATTGCATGATGTCAATATGCTAAATACACACAAGTTACCAGCGGTGGTTTTCTTTGAACTGAAGACCACTTCAGCCAAACTGCTGTCATAGAACACTTGTGCATCCATTGGTGCAGTACGGTCGTGCCTGCTAAATGGAGCACTGCATTGGACAGGAGGGTCACACACCTCCAAAAAGTCATATGGTCGCAATATGTTTCTTGCGCATGCACGCAAGCAAACATAAAAATCGGTGACAACAGGACTCCATGGAAAATAAGATGTTGCATCCCCCTTGGGCCATCCTTAGTAAACGCATTGTAAAAGACAATAAAATCCAGACCCCACTGAAAACAAGATATAGTGACACAGGATCTCTCATTTAAAGCCCACTGCACTAATATTACACATAAGGGCAATACAATTTTAAATTGTATATTAAGACATATTCAAAGTAGGAAACATGAGGTCATAGTCCCTTTGTAGTCCTCCTTGGTAAGACCTATAATTGAATATGGAGCACAGGTCTGGTCCCCATACAAGAAAGGAGAGGGACAGTTGATTGAGAGGGTTCAGAAAAGGGCCACTAAAACCATTGATGGGTTAAAAAATATGTCTTACCAGGCAAGAATTCGGGAGTTGGATATGTTTAAATTGGAGTATAGAAGATATAGGGGAGATATGTGTTTAACATATATGGCCTGGGAAAATGATGATTTGTGGAAACTCCTGAGATTGCAAACAAAGGATAAAAATTATGAGACTAGATCACATCCCCTACCGCTGGAAAGTGACAAAAATAGATCAAAAAATAGAGCTAGATGATTTAATCAGAGAATAGTTTAATCATGGAATGCTCTACCGATAGGTGTTGTAGGGAGTTGTACAATGCATCAATTCAAGGTAAATCTGGATAGACACAGGAGATAGGTAAGCAATTACCTACAGTTTTGGCGAGCTCTATGGACGCAAGTCTGTACTATGCTCAGTGATACCTATGATAGTGCATTTTAGCTGTGCTAATCTCAGTAGAGTATGATAGGTAGAAGCAGGGAGCCACTGAAAATGAGATATTGCATATCAGCTGTGCAGGACACCCTTGGATAACTACTGTATAATATAACATGGGTGAAAGCTGGCTGGCAGGCAAAGTGGTAGCATCACTGCATGCCATCTTGACTACCTGGCTTCATGCCTGAGCCGGGATGTCCAGAGCAAACAGGAAAGGTAGGGTTCTGGCATTCATCTTGGGCCCCTTTTGCAGTTGGGTGGGAGGGCACCTCTGTCTGCTGCACAACTGCCCCTTGGTGACCCAGTGGGAGGGTATGTCATGTGGAAAATGCATGTTTCCATGCTTATATTCCCATGTGCCTGTTCACCTCTGAGTTATGTGGGGGTGTCATACAGTCAGAGTATGTCTAGCATGAGATTTCCAAATATAGCGCGAGGCTCACCCACCATTCTAATGGCCCAGATAGATGCTTAGCTGGCTTGCTTCTCAGGAGCACACCCTAGGGAGGAATAAGGGAGGGCTACAGTTGAATAAAAATACCACAGCAGCTATAAGCAGATGAAGCCACCGTTCCACACCACAGCACAGCCCCGAAGACTCCTCCCAAAGTTCACTGAGTCCTTCCCCCACACCTCAAGATCAAATTTAGATTATCCTCTATGCTTAGGGAATAGGAGGGTCCCACCCACAGGAGACAAGCTGTGGGCTACAGTTGAGTGTCTGGAGAGGTTATTGAGCACAGTCTAAAGTTGGACTGGACTCTCAGGAGACTCCAACTGCAAGCAAAAAGGCTTCAGCAGGTGGAAGGAAAATCTGGATCAGGAGAAATGGTGCCCTAAATAGAAAGTATAAAAACATTTGTGAAGGCAGGACCCCACCGACAACAAAATCCCATCTGAGCAGGTTTGCACCCTGCTAAAAACATGATATGAAATACTGCATTGGTGCTGAGTTTTTCTGGGTAAATGCATTGTAAAAATGGATAACAGCAGGACCCCACTGAAAACGAGTTGCTGTTTCGCAATTCATCTGGGCTGGACTGCGCTTGGAAAACACTGTGTAAAACTGGATAAAATCAGGACCCCCTCTTTGATGTGTAGCTACAGTTTTAAAACGGTTAAAGGCAGGACCGCACTAAAAATGAAACATGACAAGAGTGAGAACACTGTAAAACAAGTCGGATCACTTTGCCACTCAAATGCTTGCCCACACCCATCACATACCGATTTACTTTTACAGTGGCACTCTATTAAGCATCTTTTTTATTGTCAGTCTGGAAGAAAATGTTACATTGAGGATGGTGCTATTGTCACAAGTTTTTCTAGTCAGTTAGAAATGAAGCATATACCAGGTCAGTCTTTGCAAATTATTTTTCCATACCACATGTGCACATTACTCATTTTCAAATATCTCTGCTTCATAGGGTCCTTAATTCTTTAATACACTGCTGTTGTCAGTTTTGCTTTCTGTATCTCTGCCAAATTTTAAACAATTGTCCTGTTAGCATACAACATATGTAATTTTACATGATTTCATTTTATTTCACCGTTTATTTATTTTATGTATTTGTACAGTATGTCATTGGTCTTCCCTAACAGTTGACTTTTTTAGCTCAGTGACCTATCAGTTTAAGAAAAACAAATCGAACCAATCATCTCAGCTTAGCTACTCTCGAAAATGCTCCGTAGAATGTGAGAACGCAGGACTCTGTGAAAACAGGATATCATCTCAGCTGTGTTATCCTGTGTTACAATACACAATATGTGAAAATGGACCAGAACTAAATAGGGGATATTGCCTTGTAGGTGGGCTGGGCTATATACATACATTTTTGTCCCTGAGATTATGACACCCCAGCCTCTTTCCTTCACTCACGAGGAGTGCTGCAAGGGAAGGACACTTCTGTGTATTCATGTCTGGCCATTGCGCCACTAAAGACATTTCCAACCCAGTCAGAAATGTTTTTAATGGCCCAGCAGCCAGACATGAATACACAGAGGTGTCCCAGACAGCACTCTTCATGAGTGAAGGAAAGTGGCCTCTGTGTCCGTTTACTGACGGTGACCACCAGAGGATAGTGTCTTTTTTGGGGGCAGCAATCTGGAGGCTTACCAGTCAGTTCTTTGCTCTCCATTTATACTTCATCTTCACGCACTGCCAGTCCACTTCATTGTCCGTTACATGCCATGGCAGTGCGCTCTCAGGCAGTGGCTCAGTTCTGTGCTGTTCTCATGCTGTACCCCGCTCTCAGGCCATGGCTCAACTGCTGTTCTCATGCTGTACCTGTCAGCGTGACCTGAGGACATCAGCTGCATTCTGACTGGCACAGTCATGACTGAGACGGGGTGACGGGGGAAGGGGCAGGGCACAACTGTAAGGTACACAGTGAGTCTGCTGGCAGCGGGATGGCAGGGGAAATTTAAAGGGACACACACAAAAACAAACCAAAAAAAAGTGGGAGGTTCAAGGCGGGGAGGGGAGGGGGTTCGTTCGAATCTGACAAACCCCAGCTGGCAACGGTCCTGTAAAGACTCATGGTGGGCAGTACAGGTGGTACCTAGACGAGTACATTTGACAGGTAAGCTAATATATTTATTAAGTGTTGCTGAAAACTAGCTTTTTTGGAAAAAAAAAACAATATTTTGTTGTACTGCTCCTTTTAAATTCCCTTGTCTCAGACCTAAACATGAAGTTACACTTTTGTTTTACAAACAGCAGGTCTTGTTTAATCTTCAAATTAACAAACAAACAGAACACAAAAAAAAAACACTTGTGTCAGATCTCTTTCTTTCCAAAAATATATCACATTGCCCTGGCTTCACTTCATTCCTGGCTCTGCCTTTTGCATTCATCACTGCTTGCTTTACAACCTTGTGGGCTGGTCATCCCTAGGAAACAGAAGACTCCAGAGTTATATCCTTAGCTACAATGTCATTGTAGGCAAAGCTCTGTCCATCCTACCTCCTCATTACATGTAAACCCACTCAACACTGACTTTGTTCAGCCCATTTGGTGTTGCTTTGTGAATCTTAATTCCTCTTTAAAGGTGGTCACTCCTCATTCACACCCTTTCAATAGCCCATTCCTGAGCCTCCCAACAAAGCTCTCGTAACCTGTACACGTTAGCTGCTGTACCCTGAATAGCCTATTTGATCTTTATGAATTCTCTGTTCTTTGGTAACCAGGTAAGGCCTGCTAGCCACACATGATAAATGCAAAACATGGGTTGCTACGCACTAGAGTCAGAGAACAGACACTACACCGTGAACTTCAGAAAATAAAAAAAACCTTTTAAACAATTAACAAGTGTCTGGCAGAACATACACACTGCTACTACAGACAAGAACAAGAACTCCAGCTCTTTGACTCTTCCGAGTCTTCCTGATCCTGTCATCTGCAAATAGATAGATCTTTCCTTCTAGTCCCATCCCTATGCTCCCTATGGACATATTGAAGAGTGTACAGACCCCTGGGGTACTCCACTCATGACCCTCATCTCCCCTGAGAATTACCCATTTAGTCCCACCCTCTGGGTTCTATTTGCTAACCAATTTCCCATTTGGGTTATCCACAGAAACAGAATTTGTTGACAGAAAAGGGACATTTGACCCCATCTATCCAGCCTGCCCTGATGTTCCAAACATAATCTGACCATGCAGATCCTAACTGGTCTCCAACAACCCTCCCTCCCCCCTGCTTGTTTTCTAAAACACCCCTATGTCTATCCGTGCATGATTAAAGCCCCCCACTGTTCTTGCCTCCACCACTTCTGCTGGCAGTCTGTTCCAGGCATCTACCACCCTTTCGGTGAAGAAAATATTTCCTCACATCTCTCTTAAACTCCCCCCAGTTTCATTGCATGCACCCTGGTCCTGGTGCCTCTTCCTTTTTGAAAGAGATGTCACTTCTGCACTTTGTTCGCCCCTATAAGGTACTTGTAGGTCTCTATTATGTCACCTGTAGCTTTCCTTTCTTCTAAGGTATACATGTTGAGATCCCTCAGTCTCTTCTCATAGGGCTTCTCATGTAACCCTTCGCCATTTTAGTTGCCATCCACTGGACTGTCTCCACCCTGACTATGTCCTTTCTGAGCTGCGGCCTCCAATAGTAGACAAGTACTCTAGCTGGTGTCTCACCAGTGAGGGATACAGTGACAACACCACCTCCCTCCTCCTACTGGATATACCTCATCTATTTTGTCCCCACACCTAGGCCTCTTAACTTCTGTAATAACGCCCTGTGTGGCACTGTGTTCAAGGCCTTACTTAGGGGAAGTCTCCCATAGTTTCACACCAATATTTTCCCAACTCCTTATGTGTAACTGTTGTGTGCCTTCTCCAGTTGCCAGCAATCCTATTGCTGTTCAAATCTAGATTATAAATAAAAATATACAGCCCCTGAAGTCATCAATGTGTTTGTCTTCCATTTTACCATCAATGCTGCTGGAGGATGATGTCATCAGAGCAACAGATAATGGTGATGCACTAAATGCAGTTCCACCAGTAAACCAAACACACAATGTTTGGTTCCCCACTTGATTAATGGAGGAACCCTTTAAGTGTTGTGCACATCCTGAAGTGTAGGTCTGATAGGAACTAGGACCATATGAGTGTGATGCAGCACTGATTTGACATGTATATACAGTATTCATATAAGGAAGTGCCTGTATGTGTTGTGTTACTGTTTCTGTTAGCAAAACCAGTTTATCCAATAAATGACTCTGGGTACAACAAGAGTTATAAGTGGTATTATACAGCTGTTTAATTATGTTTTATGTGTGTTAGCATTCTCTGTTTTGATTGACACCTGCAGTGAGAAACAATTTTGCAAATATGCCACTTTCCCTTTGTAACTAAGCAGTCAGTGATTGGATGACTGCTGTAAGGCAATAAAGAGTTCAGCTAGAACAAGGAATAAGTTACCAGGACAGCATCAGCTGCAGCATATGGAAGAAGGGTAATCTAGTGATTAAAGCACAGGCACAAGAACTGTGAGTCTCTGGTTCAAATCCTACTAAAGTCCCTTACTCTCTAACCCTTAACAAGTTCCCCTAACCTCCTTGGGAACTGTGATGGCCCCTCAGGTCCATGACTTTAAAAGTGCCCCATTCCCATTATAAATCATTAGCGGTGATGTGAGAGCTACAGCACTTCACTTTGAAGGTACTGAAGACAAACTGTGGCAGGGCCCACCCCCCGCCTTGTAATGCCAGCATTTGAAATAGGATGTCCCTCACAAATCAGATGCCACACTTCAGCTGTTGTAGGTAAAGAAACTAATAAATCTCAGTGTTTGTAGTGCTCTGTATTTGCTTATCTCATTCCTCCCATGTCATATGCACTCTGTGTCTTGGTATTTCCAGTCAGAAACTTAGATTTAAGGAGCATTTGAAATGTAAAACAATACACTTTATAAAGTAAGTGATCTAGCTCTCCACTTTCAGGCTGCTGAAAGAGGGGTGTATCATTTGTGCAAAGGAGGAATTCAGTCTTGTGTGATCCTTTGGGAAACTGTTCAGGCCTACCTTGTAAATGAATCTTCTCAAGGGTGTTCACCTGGTTCAATACAGATTGACTGCTTGATTGTCTGATTGATTGACTGATTCTTTATACTGCTCTACACAACATGTTGCAACTGTCTCACAGAGAGAAATGAGCAGTACAAAGTAACAGATTCTGTTTCCTGTGAATGAAATACTATTAAATGTATTATTTGCTCTACACATACAGTATTAAGGCTACAAGTACTACTCCCTGTGTGAGTTGCATGACAGAACTGTCTTAAGCCTTTGCAAACTTAAACTAAAATCAGGATAGACAGCATAGATACCCTTGCGTTTTCTTCTGCACTGTTGCTGCAGTGACATCAGGGAATGGGAGGGGCTGTATTACAAGTGACCCATTTGCATGTAAATGGAGGCTTGCTTGACACTTTACTAGCTTGTGTCAGAGCCTCAGACTCTACATATGTGTTGCAACAAAAGAAATGACTGATCTCTTAATGACATGTACAGTAATTGATGTAATGTATAATATGGTAAATACATCAGACATATCCAAATCATAAATATACAGGAGTCTTCTCCTTTAAGTCCAAGTAGGCCACATAAACAGTTCACCCAATATCCTCCTTCCTTGTTACCCAGTCAAAAAAATATATTACATTCATCTGGCATGACTTCTACCTGGTGAACCCATGTTACTTAATTACTGTCCTGTAATCCATGAGATTCCATGAATTGTACTAATCTATCTTTCACCAGGGTCTCCATAATTTCATATCTCTACCCTGCTGTTGTTCGTATGTAGGGTGGCAACATCAGCACATCTACAGTCTTTGGGGACCACTTCTGATTCCGGAGAGCTATTGAACAAGTTGTTATCAGGGATGCCAGGACCTCACCTAGTTACCTTAGCACCCTTTCATACAATCCATCCAGGCCCATGGACTTGTCAACCCTTAGCATCCTTAACCCTTTTAAAACCATCTCTTTGGAAAATAGTGTAGTATCCCTCTCCCTGTCTCCCCTTACCCTTCAATGCCCCCTTTGATAATTTATTTATTGAATTGTTGTAACTGGGTAAGCCCACTGGAGCCAGAGGTGCCTTTTTCAGAGGTGACCTGGAATTAATTACAGACAATACAGACAGTTGATTGATACAGTGATTTGGGAGGCAGTATAGTGCAGTGGTTTAAGGCTCTGAGCTGCAAATCTAGAGACCTGGGTTTGAATCCCACAGCCCCCACTTGCATATGCTGTACTGTGTGACCCTGAGCAAGTCACTTAACTTCCCTGTGTTCCCAGGTTGCACCTGTAAAAAAGCTGTCAGCTTAGTATGTCTCACCTGGTTAAACAACTAAAAAAAATAACAATGTTGGCATAGTTACAGGCAGATATGCAGACAATAGACAGGGATGGTGCACACTATATATTATATGGTATTTGAGTACATTAATAGTTCTGCTCTACAGACATAGAACATACAAGGCAAATACAGTTAACTGTAGGAACTAAAGAGCTTAATGATATTATGCAGCACCACGCATCGATCATGTTTACATCAGTGGAACTTCTGTACTGAACCATATCGTCTGCATAAAGTAGAAAGTTTCCTCCACCACAGTTTTTAGTCAGAGCGTTGATGAATATGGAGAATAGCAAGGGACCCAGGATAGACCCCTGGGGAGCACCATCTGTGATAGGCTACCTACCAGAGTGGTTACCCTTCCATTTAATCTCCTGATACCTGTTGGTCAGATAGTGTGTGAACCAGGGTACACCATTAGCACTGCAACTGAATTTTGGTGCCACAATTAGGTCACCACAACAAGGGTGACAGTGATAGGATTGCCTCTCACTGATGCCGTCCTTTGCACTCACACAATTTCTGCCCCCTCCATGACATGCCCGCCCAAGAGGAGGTTATATTTAGTTTTGGGGGGTGCAAGGGACAAAGCCCCCCCTTAAAAGCTAACTGTTTCCTGGGAGGGCGCTTTGGCGCTGTAACTCCTGGGGGATGTAATACCTGGCACTGTAATGCTGGGCGGCATGTTACTTGTACCATCACTGACATCAGTAAAATGATTTTTGCACTGGCAAGGGTGAACAATAAACCAGTGACCTGAGAGGCTGTCAAAGTCCAGGCATTATAGCTTATGAGGAGTAGTGTGTGATTGACCAAGTCAAATGCTTTTATGAGGTCGATAAAGACAGCTCCAGTTAGCATCCCGTTGTCCATTGCCCTCAGTGCATCGGTGGTCAGTTTAATCAGGGCAGTACCACTTCCACGCTGTTTCTGAAAAACATGCTGCCTGTCTGTAAGTAGGAGATACAGCTCTAGGCAATCCTGTATTTGATTATAAACGAGCCTCTCTTGAACCTTGGCCAGAGGGCTAAGAAGAGAGATGGGATAGCAATTTTCAACCGATACTTTGTGGGACAGGGACCACCACAGCCACATTCCATTTTTCATTTTGCTTTCAATAAAGGATATATTGAAGAACAGGGTGACAGGTGGAGCAACTACAGGGGCTGCAGTTTTTGGTAGCCTGAGTTCCAAATTGTGAAACCCCGCAGAGCTACCAGATTTAATGCATCTTATAAGGTGTACGCTTTCTGTTTCTGGACTAGCCTGAGATGGAGACAGGGTCATTGGTCTCTTGTATCATCCTGTTCTAGAGGCGGGTACAGTGGAGGCAGATTAAAACCTGCTTAGATCAGTAAAGAAACTTGAAGGCATTATCTATAGGAAGGGGTTCACTAATGCTCTTCCCATTAGCTACAGTATTCCATTCTGAGGAAAAAGTATGCCCTTTCAATAAGAAGTTAATCTGTGACCAGAAACATTTTGGATCAGCAAGGACATTACCCTGTTGTACTCTCCTGATATATGCCCCATTGCTCTACTGTGAATACTGAGCAAAAGTATTTGTTCAGCATTACTCCTATTTCCCTGTCTCCCCCCACTATCTCTGACCTGCTGCTTAGTCTGACTACCTCCTTCCGTCTTCCTTCTCTCATTGACACATGTAAAGAATGGCTTGTTCCCCTTCCTTGCTCCCTCTCCAATCCTTTCTGCTGTCAGTAATTTTGCTCTCCTCACTACCTTGCCCACTTCCCTCAGTTTTTAAAGGTAAACGTCCCTGTCTATATCCCTCTGACTGTCATACCTCTATATCCCTCTGACTGTCATACCTTTTAAAGGCCACCATCTTTTTCTTCATTGCAGCTCCCACTTCCTATAAAACCCATATGGGTTTCCTTGTCCATTTGGTCTTGTAACCTTGCTGATGCAAAGACTAGACATCCGCAATATTCCTTCCTTGATCATGCCTCATTTCTGTTCCACCCCCCACAGCCATTCCCCTTCCAGCTTGTCTTTCAGCAGCCCCCTCATGGCCTGGAAGTCCACACCTCTGACGTCCAGCACCCTTGCCCTTGTGTGGTCATTTTCTGCCCTAGTCCAGATGTGGACCCAAACTGTCCAATGGTCCTGGTCCTTGTTCTACAGAGGGTCCCCATATGCTGTCCCTTTCAGTCAGTACCAGGACTAAGAATGCACTAGTGGGTTCCATAACTAACTCCCTCAAGAATGCCCCCTGGAAGTGATCTGGTATGGCCTAACTCCTAGTGGACACTGCTGTGGGTCCAATCCACGTCAGACATATTGAAGTCCCTCAGCAGCAGAACATCCACCTGTTCAGCCATCCTTCCTATTTCTTCCTTAATTCCTTGTCTGTCTCCTCTCCCCCGTGGCAGTGGCCTGTACACCACCCATACTCTTAAAGTTTTCTGTCTCCCTGTCTCTAGCTGCACCCACAACAATTCCACATCCCCCATCCTCTGCATGGATTACAGTGACTCTGATTCCTTCTTTAACACACTGTGCCCAACCCCTTCATTTTTTTCTGCTCCCTGCCTCTCTGACCACAGAGTATTCTGGGATGGCAGTAGCCACCATCTGGGGTGGAAGGAAAGGTCCTAATGACATTAACCTGCCATTGGTATGGGCTCTTTTTGCCAGCATCAGTGACTGGAGGAAGGGGGAGGGACATTTTTGTTGTTTTTGGAAGTTACTACTGACACTAGGGCAGCATTGGCTAGGTGCAACATTGGCTACCAGGGCTGTGCTCCTGCTAGCCAATATTCACTGGTTTAGTAGGGACGTGGAGGCTGGAGGGCTGTGTTCTCTGTCACCAGAGGTGGGCTTGATGTCCAAAAAATAGACAGCTGAAGCCAGGGTGGGCTAAAGGTGTTAAGATAAAAAAGCATAGCTGACCTGTGGACGTGTCAGTGAAATAACAAAACAAACAAACAAACAAAAATCACATGGTTGACATTAGCTGTGGACTCTCAGTTTCAGAATCAAGTTGGGGGTGGTGATTTTTAATACAGGGAATGGATTTCTTTTTTTTTTTGCAGTTAATCTTTTTATTTATTAATAAAGTAAATATACAAAGAACAGGGAATGGATTTCTGATGGCTATATTCTTTCTTTTTTCCATTTGTTTTTAAATAAAAACAGGAAGCAAAAAATGTGTTCACACATCTGTGAATACAGTGAGCGAACATATTTCTTACTTCCTGGTTTAACATGCAAAACATTTCAAAACATTTTAATCCGTTTACTTGTGTATATGGAAAGTAGTTATTGAAAGGTTCGGGCATAGGCCTCCTGTGCAACTGAAAAACAAATTGATGATTCATTCTCAAAATATCAGAAGTACCCCCTTGGAACAGGATCTTTTAAATCTGAAACAATCGGGGCTCCAATCTATGCCATTTTTGAGTGACAGGTGAGGAAACAAAATCTTCATTTTCATGTTTATGTGTGTTCAGTAATCTGTAACTAAAAATGGCATGATCTTGCTTATTAAATTTAACATGCTATGAGATCCCATCATAAAGGATGTGTGTACCACATGTTAGGTACTGCTGAGGTTCAAAGGTGGCTGAGTTATAGACAGCTGCTGAAGATATGGGTTTAATGGGGCTGACCCATTGGTAAGGCAGATGAGCAGTCACTCGTGATGAAGGTGACTCAGTTCAAAACCAAGCTTGGGTCATTAGAAAACCAGCTGGGGAGGACTTCTGGGAACCCCAAAGGATGCTATCTCCTCCATGGGGGGGGGGACTTGATGTACTCACTGCAAAACTAACACCTGGGTGACCACAGGTGGGAGCACAGCATAAGGCAGTGTGAGATGGAGGACATGAGCTTGGCACATAGATGGTGGGCTGTTCTAAATGTGCCCCCCCCCACTGCATTCCTAGTATGTCAGGCTGGGAAGGAAAATACTGTAGGAACAAGACAGCCCTAGGCACCGCAGTGACTGACTCTGGTATATCCAGACGCCACATCTGCGACAACTGACACTAGTACATCCAGGCCCTACACCCGGGACAACTGACCCCGGTATATCCAGGCTGCACACCCACGACAACTGACACTAGTATATCCAGGCCCTACACCTGCAACAACTGACCCTGGTATATCCAGGCCCCACACGCGTGACAACTGATCTTAGTATATCCAGGCCCCACACCAGTGATGAATGACCCTTTTTTATCAAGGCCCCACATCCATGATGACTGACCCTGGTATATCCAGGCCCCATACCATGAAGAATCACCCATCTATATCCAAGCCCAGCACTCGAGACAACTTTACATGGGTACATCCAGGTCCAGCACCCACGACCACTGATCCTGGTATATCCAGGCCCCACACTCTTGATGACTGACTCTGGTATATCCAGGCCCAGTCCCTTGGTGAGTAACCCTGGTATAGCCAGGGCCAGCACCCGTGACAACTGACCCTGGTATAGAGAGGCCCAGCACCAGTGACAACTGACTCTGGTATATCCAGACCTCACACCCACGACCACTGATCCTGGTATATCCAGGCCCCAAACTCTTGATGACTGACTCTGGTACATCCAGGCCCAGCCCCTTGGTGAGTAACCCTGGTATAGCCAGGCCCAGCACCCGTGACAACTGACCCTGGTATAGCGAGGCCCAGCACCCGTGACAACTGACCCTGGTATAGCGAGGCCCAGCACCGGTAACAACTGACTCTAGTATAACCAGACCTCACACCCATGATGACTGATCCTGGTATATCCAGGCCCTACACTCTTGATGACTGACTCTGGTATATCCAGACCCAGCCCCTTGGTGAGTAACCCTGGTATAACGAGGCCCAGCACCAGTGACAACTGACTCTGGTATATCCAGACCTCACATCCACGATGACTGATCCTGGTATAGCCAGGCCCCACAACCTTGACAACTGACCCTCCCAAAATTCAAAAGCAAGTATTGCACCTCGAAGCCCGAGCTGGAACACTGATTTTGGTTGTAACCAGAGTCAAAATGCTTTTGAACTTTTTGAATGCCTTATTTATGATACTGTGACTGTATTTCACATTCCGTTTACACAGTAAAGCTGAAAAAAAGTTTTGAACCTGATGCATGGAGTGCTGTTTCTTTAGTTATTATGCTTTTCATTTTACCAGCACCTGGACTGAGAACTGTGAGCGCTGCTTTCTTGTACTGGATACACACCTGCGATGACTGACCCTGGTGTATTCCAGGCCCCACACTCTTGACAACTGACACTAGTGTATCCAGGCCCCACACTCGCGGTGACTGACCCTGGTATATCCAGGCCCCATACCTGCAATGACTTACCCTAGTATATCCACATGTCAAACTCTCAACAAATGACTGTGGGATATCCAGACTTCACACCTGCTATCACTGACCCTGATATATCCAGGCTCCACGCCTACAACAGACCCTGGTATATAGAAGCCCACACCCGTGACAACTGACCCTGGTATATTCAGGCCCCACACCCGTGACAATTGACCCTAGTATATCCAGGCCCCAAACCTGTGACAACTGACCCTGGTATATTCAGGCCCCACACCCGTGACAATTGACCCTGGTATATCCAGGCTACAGTCCCCGTAACAACTGACTCTGGTATATCCAGGCCCCACACCCACGATGACTGACCTTGGTATATCCAGGCGCTACACACACGATGACTGACTCGTGTACATCCAGGGTCCACACCCATGACAGCTGACACTTGTATATACAGGCCCCACACCCGCGATGACTGATACTGGTGAAACATGGTTTCACAGGGGTGAGGTCTTTCCAGACAAACCTGATTGAGTTCTTTGACTGGGTGACCTGGGAAGTGGATCAGGGAAGAGTGGTAGATGTGGCCTAGCTGGATTTCAGTAAGGCCTTATGACACCATTCCACATAGAAGACTGGCGAGCAAGTTGGGAAACCTTGCAGTGGTACAAAAGTAGTAAAAAGGGTAAGAATTTGGCTAACCAATAGGAGTCTGAGGGTGGTGGTAAATGGATTCCACTCTAGAGAAGGCAAGGTGACCAGCAGGGTGCCAAAGGGGTCAGTACTAGGCATGGTCCTCTTCAATGTCTTTATTAGCGACATTGCAGAAGGGCTGGAAGGGAAAGTATGCCTGTTTGCGGAAGACACAAAAATCTGCAACAGAGTAGACACATTGTGGGGGGGAGAATGAGGGATGAACTGAAACAGCTGAAAGAATGGTCAAGGGAATAGCAGCTGGGTCTCAAAGCAAAAAAGTGTAAAATCATGCACTTAGGGAACAGAAATCCCGGGGCAATGTACCAACTGAGTGTGGAGGTATTAGCAACCACAAAACAGGAAAGGGACCTAGGGCTAATCATTTCTGATGACCTGAAAATAGCAAAGCAGTGTAATAAGGTAGATAAGTGGTCATTAAAAAACTCAATGTGTCTATGTTAGGGGTTCAGTGATAGGAGCTACCACGGGCATTATCGGCTTTCCCTCCAGACTCTCCTTCAGTATGAACCTCAGTATGGGGAAGACAGTCAGGATGTTCGGGTGCATAGGGAGGGGCATCACCAGCAGAAAGAGGAAGGTAGTATTACCCCTGTGTAGATCACTGGTAAGACCCCAACTCGAGTACTGTATAGTTCTGGAGGACCTACCTCTGGAAGGACATAGACAGGATGGAGGTGGTACAATGGGGGGCTACCAAAATGGTACAGGGCCTGAATCAAAAACCCTATGAGGAAAGACTTATGGAAATAAATATGTACTCTCTAGAGGAAAGGAGGGAAAGGGGGGAATATGCTAGAAACGTTCAAATACCTCACAGGTATTAATAAGGCACAGGAAGGTAGCATTTTCCATAGAAAAAGATGCTCCAGGACAAGGGGTCACACTATGAGGCTGTGTGTGTGTGTGTGTGGGAGGGGGGCTCAGAGGAGACGTGAGGAAAATCTTCTTCATGGAGAAGGTGGTGGATGCCTGGAACAGCCTCCCAGCAGAGGTAATGAGTGCTAAAATGGTAACAGGATTCAAGAATGCATGGAATAGTCACAAGGAGAACCTTAGAAGTAAGGAAAGGGAGGGGGAGAGGACTGGAGATTGAGTAAGGTCTGCGGTGGCACAGTAGGTAGGGAATAAAGAGAAGACTAGGTGGGTCAAGAGGTCCTTATCTGCCAACAACTTCTATGTTTCTGTTGCTGGTACAGCTAGGCCCCACGCCCACGAAGACTGACCCTGGTATATCCAGGCCCCACATCCATGATAACTGACCCTGGTATTTCCAGGCCTCATGACAACTTACTCTGGTATATTCAGGCCCCCCACCTATGACGACTGACCTGGATATATCCAAGTCCAGCACCCGGGACAGCTGACCCTGGTATATCCAGGCCCAGCCCCCACAATGACTGACCCTGGTATATCCAGGCCCATGATGACTGACACTGATATATCCAGGCCCCCCACCTGTGACGACTGACCTGGATATATCCAGGTCCAGCACCCAGGACAGCTGATCCTGGTATATCCAGGCCCAGCCCCCACAATGACTGACCCTGGTATATCTAGACCCATGATGACTGACAGTGATATATCCAGGCCCAGCAGCTGTGACGACTGACCCAGGTACATCCATGTCCAGCACCCACGACGACTGACCCTTTTATAGCCAGGCCTCACATCCACAATAACTGAGTCTAGTATATCCAGGCCCTGAACCTGCAACAACTGACCGTGTTATATCCAGGCCTCACATCTGATACGACTAGCCCTGGTTTATCCAGGCCCCAAGCCTGCAACAACTGAACCTGTTATATCCAGGCCCAGCTCCCACGATGACAGACTTTGGTATATCCCGGCCCCATGATGACTGACCTTGGTATATTCAGGCCCTGCATTCACAACAACTGACCCAGGTACATCCAGGTCCAGCGCTCATGATGACTCACCCTGGTATATCCAGAACCCACACCCTCGGCGACTGACCCCGATATATCCAGGCCCCTCATCCTCAATGACTTACCCTGGTATATCCAGGTCGATTATGTCTGACCCCTGGTATATCCAAGCCCCACACCTGTGACAACTGACTCAGGTACATCCAAGTCCAGCACCCATGATGACTGACCCTTTTATAGTCAGGCCTTACACCCACAATAACTGAGCCTAGTATATCCAGACACTGAACCCGAAACAACTGACCATGTTATATCCAAGCTCCACTCCCGACACAACTAGCCCTGGTATATTCAGACCCCACACCTGCAACAACTGACCTTAGTATATCCAGACCCAGCCCCTGTGATGATAGACCCTGGTATATCAAGGCCCCATGATGACTGACTCTGGTATATCCAGGTCCAGCATCCGTGATGACTGATCCTGCTATATCCAAGCCCCACACCCACAACGATTGACCCTGGTATAGCCAGACCTCACACCCCTGACAACTCACTCTGCTATAACCCGGCCCTGCACCTGTGATGACTAACCCTGGTATATTGAGGCCCCACACCATGATGACTGACCCTGGTGTGTGTGTGTATATATATATATATATATATATATATATATATATATACACACACACATATATATATATATATATATATATTTATATATGTTATATATATATGTCTATATATATCTGTAGGCCCCACACCCACAGTAACTGGCACTGGTATATCGGGACCCCACATCCATGATGACTGACCCTGGTATATATGTAGGCCCCACAACAGCAGTAACTGGCAATGGTATTTATTTATTTATTTAGTTTTTGTTTACTGGGTAAGTGTGCTAGCCAGAAAATGACTATTTTTAGACACGACCTGGGAAGTTACAAAGTCAGACAGTACAGTGAAAACAACAATAGGGCGTGAAATACATCGAGGAAACATTTCACAATGAGCAGTATAGACAAACAGACAGATATCAGTAAAATATACAGCAAGGAATGGGCATGTAAATTACAGCAAATGAGCTACAAGTGGGCCAGAATAATGATAATAATAATAACAATGGTTATAATAAAATATTGACACAGTAACTTCATGCAAACACCTATGAACTATGATAAGGTTAAAAGTAAGAGGTGAGCCTCCAACCGCACAGAGTCATAAAGGGAAAGCAGAGACAGATGCACTGGTGGTGCATGTCAGGAGGCTCAAGACAAGCACATAGGTCAGATTCTGCTAGGAAGTGATGAAGTTCCTTCCTGAAGGTAGCATGACAGGGTGGCTGACGAATAGCTAGAGGAAGGGAGTTCCAGTACTGTGGAGCATGGTGGGAGGAGGCACAAGTTCCTTTAGTAGTTTTGCACCTGGGGTCGTAAAGGAGAGATTGTTCAGTCGAATGTAGGCCATTGGAAGATGGTTGAGGACTCAACATAGCAGCAAGAGCTAATGGAGTTTGTGACCTCACAACATTATCCACTAAGGAGCCGAAAGCATGGAGTCTGACTACAGCAGGAGAGAGCAAGTTGAGATCAACATATAGCAGGCAGTGATGTTTAAGCCTTGGGAACGATGAAGCAATCTGCAAATATTATTATAAGTGGTGTCCCATTTGCGAAGAGAGGACTTAGGTACTGCTGTATAGGTAGGAACACCATAGGTCAGGGCTGGGAGAAGGATACCCCTTGCTATAGCCATTCTAGCAGAGGGGTTAAGACATGGCTTGTCTTATAGGCAACTCCAAGTTTTGAGTTGACAGATTTGCATGTGTTTTGGATATGGAGTTGAAAGTTACGTGACTGATCCAAGACGACACCCAGATATTCAAATGAGGAGACAATCTCAATAGGAGAGCCATCTAAGCCTGTTACAAGGAACTGGTCCTGACAGTGTCTGAGTTTAGAGTTAGTGCCAAAGAGCATGGCCTGGGCTTTGCTGACGTTTAGAACAAGCTTGTGCTCAGATAGCCAGATTTGGATAGATTTGCAGTCGAAGGACAGGTGTTGGTTATTGGCAGATATTGGTCGAGATCTATTGTACAAAACAAGATCATCAGCATAGAGGAGGAAGAGCAGAAAGAGGAGAAAGAGATGATGCTACTAATAAAAACCGAGAAGAGGAGGGGCCCCAAGATGGAGCCCTATGGAACCCCGATATTAATAGTTGTTGGTTCCCAGATAGCAGAATTGAACTTTACCACCTAGACCCTATCTGATAGATAACTATTGAACCAGGCAATGATCAGAGGGGAGAAGCCCATATTCCTAAGCATATCAAGGAGTAGCACGTGGTCAACAAGGTCCAATGCATTCATTAAATTGATAAAGAGGGCCCCAGTCAGAAGCCTGGAGTCCATGGCAAAGAGCGTGTTGGAGGTAAGTTTGAGCAGGGCAGTGGATGTGCTGTGGCATTTTCAGAAGCCATGCTGAGCTTCTGAAAGGAGATTATTTCTACGCAGAAAGTCAGTTATTTGGGTGGCTACTAGCTTTCCCAGAATCTTGCTTAGAACAGAAAGGATAGCTATAGCCCAGTAATTCGTGAGATCTTTGGGATCACCTTTTTTAAAGATCGGTGTAACTTGGGCAATTTTCCATATCCAGGCCCTACACCCACGATGACTAGTCTATCCAGGCCCATTATGTCTGACCCTGATATATACAGGCCCCACACCTGTGACGACTGACCCTGGTATACCCAGGTCCCATATCCGTGATGACTTACCCTGGTATATCCAGGCCCATGACATCTGACCCTGGTATAATCAAGTCCAGTCCCCGCGGTGACTAACCTGGTACATCCAAGTCCAGTACCCACGATGACTGACCCTGGTATATCCAGGCCCCATATCCACGATGACTTACACTGGTATATCCAGGCCCATGACATCTGACCCTGGTATAATCAAGTCCAGTACCCACAGTGACTAACCCTGGTACATCCAAGTCCAGTACCCATGATGACTGACCCTGGTATATCCAGGCCCCATATCCACGATGACTTACACTGGTATATCCAGGCCCATGACATCTGACCCTGGTATATCAAAGCCCCACGCCTGTGATGACTGACCCAGATACATCCAAGTCCAGTAACGGTGACTACTGACCCTGGTATATCCAGCTTCCATGATGACTGACCCTAGTATATACAGGCCCAGCAACTGCTACTAGTGACCTGAGTATATCCAAGTCCAGCACCCACAATGACTGACCCTGGTATAGCCAGGCCTCACACCGGCGATGACTGACCCTGGTATACCCAGACCCTGCAGCTATGATCACTGGCCCAGGTATACCCAGATCCTGCACTTGTGACGACTGACCCTGGTATACACAGACCCTGCACCTGCAATGACTGACCCAGGTATACTCAGACCCTGCACCGGCAATGACTGACCCAGGTATACCCAGACTCTGCACCTGCAATGACTGACCCAGGTATACCCAGACCCTGCACCTATGATCACTGACCCAAGTATACCCAGACCCTGCACTTGCGACAACTGACCCTGGTATACCCAGACCCTGCACTTGCAATGACTGACCCAGGTACACTACCGGACAAAAGTTTTAGAACACCCCCATTTTTCCAGTTTTTATTGAAATTTACGCAGTTTAATGTCTCAATGTACTCTGAAATTAAAGCACAGAACAAATAAACAATTGGAGATAAAAAAGAAATCATAGAATCATTTTGTTTAACAAAATTTAATCTAAATTTTTGACTCATCAAAGTAGCCACCTTTTGCAGATATAACCGTCGAACACACTCGTGGCATTCTTCCTACAATGGACATCAAATATTGTTCGGGAAGTTCTTCCCAACACTGTTGCAGAAGTTCCCACAAATGTGTTGCACTTGTAGGTTGCTTTGCTTTCACCCTTCTGTCCAGTTCATCCCAAACCAGCTCGATGGGGTTTAAGTCTGGAGACTGTCCTGGCCATTCCATGATTTGAAGCCTACCGTCTTGTTCTTTTCCTCGAAGGTAGTTCTGACATAGCCTGGAGGTATGTTTTGGGTCATTATCTTGCTGTAGGATGAACCCCTGACCAACTAGGCGTAGACCAGAGGGTATTGCATGGCGCTGCAAAATGCTGTGGTAGCCCTTTTGGTTCAGGGTGCCAGTCACTCTGTGCAAGTCACGACTCTGGATCCAGCAAAAGAGCCCCAGACCATCACGCTTCCTTCTCCATGTTTGACAGTTGGTGTCACACACTGAGGAACCATCCTTTCGCCTACTCGATGGCATACAAAAACCCTGCGTGATGAACCGAAGATTTCAAATTTTGATTCATCGGTCCAGTCTTCAGTAGTCCACTGGCGGTGCTTCATGGCCCAGGCAAGCCTCTTTTTCTTATTTTGCCATCTTAGCAATGGCTTTCTTACTGCCACTCGACCTGTCAAACCTGCAGCTCGAAGTCTTCTCTTCACAGTTGAAACTGAGACTTGCTTACTTCGACCAGTGTTAAGCTGTGCTTAAAGCTGTTGTCCTGTGAGCCGCCTATCACGCAAGCTGTTGACTCTCAGAAACTTGTCTTCTGATTCTGTTGTGGCTTTGGGTCTGCCAGACCTCTTCCTGTCAGAGTTTCCTCCAGTTTCCAAGTGCCTTTTTATGGTGTAGGAAACTGTACTCACTGACACCTTGGCTTTCTTTGCAATTTCTCTAAAGGAAAGACCTACACTTTTAAGGGTTATAATGGTCTGTCTGTCTTCCTTTGTTAATTGCCTTTTTCTCACTATTATGATAGCAATATACTACTTCCTGCAGTGCAATATTGTCCAAATAATGCTTCAGAGGGTGTAATAACAGTCTGTTCCAACACTGCTTTTATACATACGGGGGTTTGTAATCAAGTAATCAACAAAAGTTGGGACACCTGTAGGAATTGTTTGCATCATCTTTCAAAGCTTAATTTACTTCCATTGCTGCAGAACAGCTGTAAGTTATTAACCCATTACTTGTTCCCTGAAGAAGGCCTTTTTTTATAACTCTGAAATTTACATTATTTTTCAGTTTTTGCTAACCTAAACTTTTTTTTTTAACCTCTAGCAGTTTACCGCTTACCTTTGTACCATTTCAGGTTATTCACTGGACTTGAATTGCTTAAATTTCAATAAAAACTGGAAAAATTGGGGTGTTCTAAAACTTTTGTCCAGTAGTGTATACCCAGACCCTGCACCTGTGACAACTGACCCAGGAATACCCAGACCCTGCACCCACGGTGACTGACCCAGGAATACCAAGACCCTGCACCCACGATGACTCACCCAGGTATACCCAGACCCTGTGATGACTGACCCTGGTATACCAAGACCCTGCACCGGCGATGACTCACCCAGGTATACGCAGACCCTGAACCCATGATGACTGACACAGGTATACCCAGACCCTGCACCTGTGACAACTGACCCTCGTATACCCAGACCCTGCACCCACGATGACTGACCCTGGTATACCCAGACTGTGCACCTGTGACAACTGACCCTGGTATATCCAAGTCCCACACCCAAGATGACCGGCCCTTGTATTTCCAGGTCCCACACCCACGACCACTGACCCTGGTATATTCAGGCCCAACATCCACAGTGAGTGACCATGGTATATCGAGGCCCCACACCGTGACAACTGATCTCGGTATATCCAGGCCCAGCCCCCGCAATGACTGACCCTGGTATATACAGGCCCAGCACCCGCGATGACTGACCCTAGTATATCCAGACCTCACACTTGTGATGACTGACTCTGGTATATCCAGGCCCTGCACCCGTGACTATTAACCCTGGTATATCCAGACCTCACACATGTGACTACTGACCCTGGTATATCGAGGCCCCACACCCGTGACAACTGATCTCGGTATATCCAGGCCCAGCCCCTGCAATGACTGACCCTGGTATATACAGGCCCCAAGATGACTGACCCTGGTATATCCAGACCTCACACTTGTGATGACTGACTCTGGTACATCCAGGCCCAGTATCCATGACTACTGACCCAGGTGTATCCAGGTTCAGCACCCATGATGATTGACCCTGCTATATCCAGGACAAGACCTGTGATGATTAACCCTGGTATATCCAGACCTCACACCTGCGACAACTGATTCTGCTTTATCCAGGTCCTGCACCCATGACAACTGACCGTGGTATAGCCATGCCCTGCACCTGATGATGACTGACCCTGCAATATCCAGACCTCACACCCGTGACAACTGACCCTGGTTTATCCAGGCCCTGCACCCATGACTATTAACCATGGTATATCCAGACCTCACACCCGTGACTACTGATCCTGGTATATCCAGGCCCTGCACCTATAACTACTGATCTTGGTATATCCAGATCTCACACCCGTGACTACTGACCCTGGTATATCTAGGCCCTGCACCCATGACTATTAACCCTGGTATATCCAGACCTCACACATGTGACTACTGACCCTGGTATATCCAGGCCCTGCACCCATGACAACTGACCCTGGAATATCCAGGTCCTGCACCTGTGACTATTGACTCTAGTATATCCAGACCTCACACCCGTGACTACTGACCCTGGCATATCCAGGCCTTGCACCCGTGACTATTAACCCTGATATAGCCAGACCTCACACCCGTGACTGCTGATCCTGGTATATCCAGGCCCTGCACCAATGACAACTGACCCTGGTATATCCACGCCCTGTACCCGTGACTATTAACCCTAGAATACCTGGGCCATGCATCTGTGACTATGTACTGACCCTGGCATATCCCAGCTCTGACCCTGTGACTAATGATCCTGGTATATCCAGGCCCTGCACCCATGATGACTGACCCTGGTATATCCATGCCCTGCACCTGTGATGACTGACCCTTCTATATCAAGGCCCAGCATCAGTGATTACTGACCCTCATATGTCCAGGATCTGCATCCGTGATGACTGACCCTGGTATATCCATGCCCAGTCCCTACGAGACTGACCCTGCTTTATTTCAGGCCCCACATCACCACCTCGGTGTCTCCTGATTACACAGATGTTCATGAGTAACTCTCCTACCTTGTCCCCTCCTGGGGGGGGGGGACCAAGGCTCCATGGAGGATGGTGACTGAAGGCAGGTCATGCAGGAGGTGGGGTGTGCCATGGGAGCACCTGAGGGAGAGGGGTGATGGAAACACTTCCTACAACAGTGATTCAGATTGTTTATTAGCTTGCCGCAGTGTGTATAAGGGCCTTATTTACTACTGTCGCTAAGATAATTGTACTGGTTACACCCCTCCTAAGTTCTGCTTCCTTTTTATCTATGTTAAGTTTGACAGGACAGCTTTACTACCCTTTATCTACTGTTTTAATTGCTCATGAGTTACAGGTTGTCTTGGTATAGTTGCAGGTTGCCTTGGTATTGCTATATTGGTAGTATCTGAACAAATTGCTCATTTCAGATTTCAGTCTAGCTGCTAATCATGTTCCCTGCCCTGCTCCTCTGCCTTCTCCAATACCCATTCCAACCCTCAGCCCGTTCCTCACTAACTCCCTTTCCACCCTCCACCCTCCTTTTTCCTTCCGCCTTCCACCCAGCTGCTGCCCTCCCTTCCTTTCCTCTCCTCTCCCCATCTCCCCATCCATCCAAGTCTTTGTCCCTCCACATCCTGAACCTGGAATTTCTCTACTGTTCCCATTCCTCCCCCTCCTCTCCTTCCTGGACAAGGGGATGTAAGACCTACTCCATTCTCTACCTCCTTCTCCCTGCTTCTCCTCCTTGCTGGTGATGCGGAACTCAATGCCAGTCCTTCACCCCCCCATCTTCTATTCCAGATGCCTTAGTATTTTCCACATTAATGCTAGGAGCCTCCTCCCTAAACTGCATCTCCTCACTGTATGGGTTTCTCAACTCTCTCCGGACCTACACTGTATCACAGAATCCTGGCTCTCTTCCAGGATTCCTTGTTCTAACTTAGCCATCCCTGACATAGAAACATAGAAGTTGATGGCAGATATAGACCACTAGGCCCATCCAGTCTGCCCATTTTATCTACCTAATGCATGTGCCATAAGACTATTCTAAGTTCTTTGACTGTATATGCCTACCTATCTCTATGATTCCCTTGTGCCTATCCCAAGCCCTTTTGAAGCCCTGTACTGTACTAGCTTCCACTACCTTCTGGGGAAGTCTGTGTCACAAACACATTCCGCAGATCAGGCCCTCTGCTCCCACAGTGCCAACCTCAGAGCGCAATAGAGTGAACAGGTAACAGACAGGGTAACCCTCCTGTCTGCTTTTTGATCCGACTCACCTTTAGTCTCAAGTTCTGGGAGGATTCAAACTGTGAACCTACATGTACAGGCTCAGATAATATTCTCTTCAGGGGGATGCAATATATCTTTCGCTTAAGGGCACCTAACCAGGTAACCAAAATGAACTCTTAAAACTCTATAAGAGACCTTAGATATATTCTTACCTTTTTTCAGTTTAGTAACACCATCAAGCCCTTCAAACAGCTGTCAGATTTAACCACGTATACATCACATGCAAAAAGAACTTGGAAGACACACCCAGGCAGTATCTTAAGAAAATATGGTTGAAAAAAAAAATTGTAAAATAAGTACGATAAATTACAGAACATATATCAAGAGCTTACAGTTACAAAATAAAATGGGAAACTTATAGAATAAAACTCCTACCACAATACGGTTAGATCTTTGTTATTTGAGATATTACCTCTGTAAGTGCATTTTAAAGTTAGATCAGAGAGCTGTGTCTCTCTAGAGTCCCAAGATGATATATCAAATAGTTCATACACAAGTATTAGTTTAACTCTATCTCTCCACTCCCTTTCTAAGTCATCTAGCTCCTCCTGTTTAGAATTAAAAAATTACAAATATGATTTCCTACTAGGAGGTATTTTAAATAATGTGACCATCAGCAAAAACCCATTGCCCAAATTATGAGTCTTTGATCAACCAGTTCCTTTGAGGTTTACAACCCTGCAGTCCATTACCCAGGTGTGAGACAGCCAACAGGAATCAGCTAAATAACATCCTTTTCTGACGTAATAAAATGTATATTTAGTTTCCAACTTCAAAAGCATGAGGTCATAAAAAGGCCATAAAATGCAATTTCTCTAGGAAGTTAATTACAGAGCTCTCCCAGTCAGTGTAATGCATCCTGTGATTTCAGCTGCTGACACCTTGTAATTTAAAATGGCCAAATCTCACAGACTGACATTTCATACACTGACCATTTATTTATAATACCAATATCATACAATAATTATAACCAGCTGGACAAGTGTCACAATCGTCCCCACCTAGACTGAATTTGGGGGCTCTGTCCCCTGCATAGGATGAGCTCCCTAAGTCAGTTCACTCCTCATATAGACGCGACAAGCCACCTGCATTCTGATTGGTTGCTCCAGCCCTATGTAAGATCGTCATGTCATACCCTTGCAAGGCAAGACTCCATCTTAATAGTCTACCATTAGTTTTTCCCATTTGTGTCAGCCAAACCAGGGGGTTGTGGTCAGTTTGTACCTCAAAATGCTGCCCATATAAGTATGGTTCTAACTTCTTTAGGGCCCACACTATGGCAAGACACTCTTTTTCCACAGTAGAGTAAGCCTGATCCCTGGAAAGTAACTTTTTACTCAGGTACAATACGGGGTGATCTTTCCCTTGGTTGGATGTCTGACTCAGCACTGCCCCAATACCCCATCTGAGGCATCAGTCTGGACTATAAAGGGTCTACTATAATCAGGACTTGTCAATACAGGAGCACTGCAGGGTGCCTCCTTCAGTCTGGTAAAGGATTTTTCACAGGCTGGTTCCCAGGTAATTTTCTTAGGCATCTTTTTCCTTACCAGGTCAGATAGGGGAGCAGCCAGGGCACTGTAATTGGGTACACATTTCCTACAGTACCCTGCTGTCCCTAGAGAACTCCTGACCTGCTTCTGCATTTCTGGCCTGGGTCATGCCTTGATCACCTTTATTTTTTACTTGGTTAGGACAGAGGTGTCCCCGGTCTATAACATGCCCAAGGTATGCCACTTCAGCCATGGCCACCTGGCACTTTTCAGATTTCACAGTGAGCCAGGCCCTCTGTAGCCTACCCAGCACTTCTCTAAGGTGGGACAGGTGTTCCTTCCAGCTGGCACTAAAGGTGGCAATGTCATCCAGGTATGCATAGCGTACTCCTCAGCACCATTTAACACCTGGTTCACCAACCTCTGGAAAGTGGCCGGGGCATTCTTCATTCCGAAAGGCATTACTTTAAATTCAAATAAGCCTATCGGCGTGATGAAGGCCGACCTCTCCCTAGCTCTGGCAGTTAATTCTATCTGCCAATACCCCTTTGTCAGGTCAATAGTCATAAGGTAGGTCGCCCCTCCAAACTTGTCCAGGAGTTCATCCGTCCGGGGCATCGGGTGGGAGTCTGACTTTGTGACTGCATCCAGTCCACAATAGTCCACACAGAAATGAGTAGAGTCATCTGGCTTGGGCACAAGGACTACGGGTGAGGCCCAGGGGCTGTGGGATCTCTGGATTACCCCTAAATCCAGTATTTCCACCACCTCCCTCCTAATGTCCTTTTAGACAGCCTTTGACACCAGATATGCTGTCCGCCATATGAGTGTCTGTGTCCCTGTCTTCACATCATGCGTCGCTATGGGGGTTAGTCCAGGCTTGGCGCTAAACAGTGGGGCAAAATCTGCTAAAACCGCCTTTACTTTCTGGATCTTGTCCGGTGCCAGCTGGGGTGACAATTTAACTGTCTCCACAGAGGACTCCATTTGCTTTCTTCCAGCAAGTCCAGAAGGGGGTCTCCTTCATCTGTTCCCTCCCAGGACTACATGCTGCAAACACCATGTCAGCCCTATTAGCACATGGCTTCATCATGCTGACATGGTACATTCTTTCTGTATGTCTTCTGTCAGGTAATTCTAGGATATAGTTCACATCATTTACCTTTCTGACTACTTTGTACGGTCCTGCCCACTCAGTCTGCAGCTTGTCTTTCTGGACTAGGATAAGGACCATGAATTCCTGACCCACCGTGTACAAGCGAGCTCTAGCTCTGTGGTCGTACCACAGTTGTTTCTGCTGGGCAGCTGCCAGGTTGCTCTGGGCTGTCCTCATAAGCCCCTTCAGCCTTTCCCTAAACCTAAGGACGTAATCCACTATGGGAGTTCCCTGGGTGGTGTGCTTGCCTTCCCAGTCCTCCTGGATCAAGTCTAGGGACCCACGTACCCGGTGTCCATATAACAGCTCGAAGGGGGAAAACCCTGTTGACTCTTGGGGCACCTCCCTGTATGCTAACAACATGTGGGGAAGGTATTTCTCCCAGTCCCTCCCATGCTGTTCAGCAAACGCTTGGAGCATTGACTTCTGGGTACCATTAAATCTTTCCACAAGCCCATTGGCTTGCAGGTGATAAGGTGTCATGTGCCTCTGCACCACCCCACACTTCTCCCACAAACATTTCATCAGGTCCGACATGAAGGAACCCCCTTGATTGATGATAACCTCTCACGGAAACCCAACACAGGAGAAAATCCCAAGTAAGGCATCTGCCACTTTGTCTGTCCTCAGTGAAGATAGGGCGACTTCCTCTGGATACCGGGTGGCATAATCCACCACAGTCAGGATGAACTTCTCCCTGGAGGAGCTGGGGGTATTTAAAGACCCCACAATATCCATTCCCACCCTCTGGAATGGCTCCTCCACTATGCACAATGGAATTAGGGTGGTTTGGGTTTTCTTACCCTCTTTCCCTATTCCTTGGCACCGGTGACAAGACCTGCAATATTCCTTTACCTGCTGGGTGAGGTTAGGCCAATAGAAATTCTGGACCAACCACTGCATAGTGCATGCAATTCCCAGATGACCAGAAAAGGGAATATTGTGTGCAGTCTTGAGCAACTGCTCATGGTACCCCTGGGGAATGACAAGCTGCCTGCCTGTCACCCCTTCCTCTGTCTTAGCATCCTGAGTATACATCAGTCCATTTTCCCAATAAACTTTATGTTTTCCATCACCTCCCTGTGCTTCGTCAGAGTCTGCCCAAGCCCTCAACTTCTCTAGACTAGGGTCACTTTTCTGAGCAGCTGCAAGCTCCTTACACATTCCCAAGACATGGGACAGGTCCTCGTCAGTATCTAAACTAGGGTCCCTAGCTCTAGCATCAGGGCACTCTGGACCACTGTCATCCCTAATCCTCAGACAATGGGTCACCCCTCCTTCTTTGGAGTAACCCTCTGTAGCTGTTTGGTTAACTGATATTGGGGACATTTTTACACCCCTTTCATTAGTCTCCATATCAGGAGACACATGCTGGGGAACCAGCCTCCCAGTGGTATCCACTGTGGCTTCTATGGGGTCCATGGAACTACAATTTTCCCTTGCTGCTTGGCTATGGGTAACTGCACACACCATATCCTGTTTGAGATTGTTGCCAAGGATGACATCAACTGCTAAAGTTTTGGCTACAGTCACCTGTTGCACAGTTCCCCCGTTTCACCCCAGTCTAGGAGAACACTAGTGAGTGGCAATGTTGTCTCCTCCCCAGTGAACCCTTCTACAGTTACAAGTGTATTGGGTATAAGCTGACCAGGCTCTACCAGATCCACTTTTACCAAAATCAGGGATGCCCCTGTGTCTCTTAACCCTTGTGTCTATACACCATTCACAGTGACTGGGTGCATGTGTTCCCTCATGTTCACAGGCATGCTTCCAGGGACACACAAACAACCCACTTCTTTCCTAGCCCTATTTTGCATATTGCTCATCCTTTTGGGACACTGTCTGGGAATATGCCCAGTTTCTTTGCAAACCCAACATTCTCTTCTTCTCTCAGAAAAATCTTTTCTTTGAAACCTGAGGCTAACTGGTTTTGTTGGAGGCAGTGAGGGTTTTAGCTGCTCTGAAGGTGCACTTTTCCCTTTCTGCATTGCCATGCCTGATCCATTCGCTCTCAGAGCAGGTCTGCTCTTGGCATAGTGGTCCGAGAGTTCAGCAGCCTCTTGCATTGTTTTGGGATCTCGGTTCTCCAGCCAGGTTTTCAGCTCTGCTGGGCATGCCCCAAAAAACTGTTCTAACAATATAGCAATTTCAAGTTTATCTACAGAGTTTGCTTCAATTCCTTCCCACCAACGTTTTAAACACTGACATTGTTTTGTGGCTAGCTCCTCTTAGCTCATGTCAGGGCTTTTCCTGAGCTTACGGAATTTAGGTCTGTATGCTTCTGCAGTTAAATCAAACTTTTTTAAAAGTGCAGCTTTAAGTTTGCTGTAATCATTACTGTCCTCATTGTCCATTTGACCCAATGCATCCCAAGTTGTCCAAGTAAGTAGCAGGGATAGCTGGAAGCTCCAGGACTCTTTAGAAATCTTTGCCTGAATACAAACACTTTCAAAGGAATTTAAAAAGGCATTCATATCCTCCCCCTCTTTAAATTCAGCTATCAATTTGGAATTTAATTTGTAACCCAGTCCTGTAGTTCCAATTAAACCAAAGCCACTTACCTGCTCTGGTGCTGGTGGTTGGGGTCGAAGCTTCTCCAGTTCATGTCACCTCTGGAGCTCATGCTCTTCATAGTCAGCCTCTCGCTGTTCACACTCTGCTTCTCGCTGTTCCCATTCCCTCTTCTCCTCTGCAACTTGTTTCTCTCGCTCTGCTTCTCGCCGTTCTCACTCAGCTTCTCCCTGGAACTCCAGCTCCATTCTGTGCAACTCAATCTGCAGCCTGATTGCTTCTGGCTCCAGAATGCTGGTGACTTTCCCCTGCTGCTGTGGCCTTTGACTTGCACTGGTCCTGCTATCCTCCTCACCGGATCTGGACACTGCACTGGCCACTCCATGCCCATGGTTTGGTCCTTTATAGTCACGGACTGTGACTCAACACTTTGGGCATCAGTGGCCATCAGAGCATCCATGAGATTCTGCTTGGTGGCTCTCCCCTCATGCAAGACTCCTCTCTCCTTATACAACTGCTTCAGGTAGTCTGCAGTGTGCTCACTGTAGTTGAAAGCCACCTTCTTCCCTAACTATGGCTACTCTAATTTGCACTAGAAAAAATAAAACAGGTAGGAACTTTGACTGTAAGCAAAATGATATAGTTCTGTTTCCTTTTTTTAAAAAAAACTCTGTCTTATTTTGCAAGTGAGCTGCACAGTATTAAGCTGACACACTGAACAGTTAAAGCTTGTGTTACCAAATTTATCACACCGCTGCCAACCAAATCTGTCATAAATGCACTCCGCTGGTCAAGCCCTCTGCTCCAACAGTGCTAACTTAAGAGCGCAATAGTGAGAACAGGTAACAGGCAGGGTAATCCTCCTGTCTGCTTTTGGGTCTGAATCACCTTTAATCTCAAGTTCAGGGGTGATTCAAACTGTGAATATTATGCTAGCATACCCAAATGTACAGGCTCAGATAATATTCTCTTCGGGGGATGCAATATATCTTTTATCTAAGAGCACCTAACCAGGTATCCAAAATGAACCCTTAAAACTCCATACGAGACCTTAGGTACATTCTTACCTTTTACCAAGCTTAGTCACACCATCAAGCCCTTGAACAGTTGTCAGACTTAATATCCGTTCAGCAATAACATGCAAAAAAATGACTAAGGAGACCCAGGCAGTATCTTAATGAAAATGTTTACTAAAAATGGATAAAAACAGTAAGATAAAATATAGAACAAATATCAAAGAGCATCGCAATCACATAAAAGAAAAAAAAAAGGAAAACTACAGGACAAAACTCCTACCACAATACATTTAGATCTTTGCTATCTAAGGTATTACCTCTGGAAGTGCTTTTAGTTAGATCAGAGAACTGTTCTTCTCTCGGAGTCCCAAAATAAAATATGACATACATTTCAGACACATGTATCAGTTTAAAGTCTATGTCTCCACACCCCTTCTGTAAGTCATCTAGCTCCTCCTTTTAGAATATAAAATTACAAACATGATTTCCTACCAGGAGGTATGTTAAATAATGTGACTTCAGAAGAAAAAAGACATTTCCTATATGTAACTCCTTAATTAACCATTTTCCTTTGAACTTAGCAATCCCAGCATTTGTCATTTAGGTGTTAAACTTGATAGAAATAACCAAATTATCCTTTCTTCCTGACGTCATAAACTTTAGATTTTGTTTCCACTTCAAAAGCCTGAGCCCACCATAAAATGTAATAAAATGCCCACTGAAAGGAAGGTAGTTAATTAACTGGTTCCCTTATCAGTTTTAATTCCATCCTGTGGTTTCAGCTGCTAACACCTTGTAATTTAAAGGGCCAAATCTCACAGACTGACATTTCATACACTGACCATTTATTTAATACCAATATCATAAAATAATCATAACCAGCTGGCCAAACGTCACATCCTCCATCCATCTCTCCCTCACCCTTCCCTCCATCACGTGCAAGCTAAAACTTCTCCACTTCCCCCCTGCTACTGCCAGCCCTCTACCTGAACCCTTCCTAGCCCTTCCCTTGTGATTCTGCCCTCCCCTTACCTTTCCCTCTCCCCAACCACATGATTTTGGCTATTTCGTGTGTAGTTTCAGCCTGTTTCACTACTCCCATCAAGACTAGGTGAGTCTTCATTCATTTGGATACCATGCACTTTTTTATCACGTCCAGTTGCACAGCTGATTTGTATGCTAATCTATTTGTCCTCTGTTATATGCAAGGATCTTGCTTTTTTCTTTGTTCTGCACTCTTCTGTTGCAAATTATTGTCATTGTAACCATATCATCTGACTTGCCATAGTCTTTGTAAGTGTGTTCCCCCCTTCCCCTCCCCTTCCCCAGGTCACACCTGGAAATGAGCCTCAGCTCAGAGTGCCTCTCCCGGTAACCAATTTTTAAACAAGTAAATAAATAAACAAACATACACACAGGAAGGGGTCATAAACAGAAACTTGAAAAGAATAGAAAATTGGGGTTTAACATCCAGAAGAACTGCATCCTCAACCATGACTATTGTGGTGCTACACATATAGACATTTTTCTCCAACGCGAAGGTGGAAACTTGCCAGCTATTATATAGCTACAGACCAGTTAACTATGACCTTCTCAGTCTGTAAGAGCCAATGATACACATGAATATTGGTAGTCTAATGTCTAAACTACCCAAGCTGGAAGGATGTTTGAAACTGTACTGCCCAGATATATAGTACCACTCATCTACGAAACTTGGCTATAATCATCAGTCAAGGACCATGAAGTAAAAAAGGCTAATATATGTATAGGAAGTATCAGGAATGTAAAAGGGGAGGGGAGATATGCTCTATGTAAGGGAGGAACTGAATGTAATGAAACCTCCCCACCGATTCCCTGCTGAACCCTTGTGTGAAAATCTAGTTTTATTTATTTATTATTCAGAAAGTACCTTTGAGCTGAAAGCTCGTTTACAAAGGTTCCACGTCAAACACAGAGCTTGGACATATGTACAGAACATTAAGACAAAGTTCAGAGTACATGTAGTAGGTCACATCAAATTACCACAAACAGTTAAACAATTCAGGATTACAAAGCAAAAATCACAGAGAATTGTGTAAATGACTGAATCACTATAGTGCATCCAGTGCAGCCAGGAAACAGCTTTGTCACATACTGTATGTTGCTACAACTGGAGTTACCTGGGAAGGTTGTGTAGGGGAAGGAGGTAGGAGAATGTTACAGGAGAGGGGGTGCGTGAGGAGAGAATAGTTAAGGGTGAGAAAAATGGAGGGCAAGGTGGGATTGGAGCAGGAAAGGGAGATGGTGGTGGTGGTGGTGTTGGTCGGGGTATCTAGAATAGGAGGACTGGCCTAGTCAGTAGTAAAGATAGAGGGTTAAGAGGAGAACCCTCAATTGCAAAGTGCATAGTTGGGGAGAGTATATTTCTAGGGTTAAGTAGTCAATTAGGGTAGACCTTCGCAAATACTGATAAATGAGGAGAGGGTGGAACCAAAGGGAGTATTAGGTTACTGGGAGGCACTCACAGGCACTGTCATTTGTTAGGTGCTACCTCAGCTTATGCTTGAAGCTCTGGCAGAGTCATGGTGTTAGTTATAGAGGCAGGGAGCTCATTCATCCAAAGTGGGGCCCTGTAGGCAAACAGTCTTTCCCCTAGTGATGTTCTCCTGAATGGGACACTGAGAGAGCCATGGGCATTGCCTCTGGTAAAGTGCTGTGAATGGGCTGGATTAAAGATCTGGAGGATACATGGAGGTGAAAGACCCAGTTGCGCTTTTTTATCCAGTAGGCAGTACTAGAATTTGGTCTTCACATTCAGGTTGAGCCATTTGACTTGTTCAAAGAGTTTGCAAGTATGTGTGAGCTTGTCTACCCCCAGAACCAGTCTGCATGCTTTATTGAGAGCGGTGGATACTCTTTTGAGAGCCTTGTCTGATGCAACGCTATATACCACTAGACCATAGTCTATGACTGATAGTATAGAGCTCATTATTCAGAGTTGTAGTGCTGCTGGCGTAAGATAATTTCTGTGTCTAAACAGGACCCCAGGTCTGGTGTTGACCAATTTAACCACATGGTCAATGTGATGTGCGTATGATAGAGTATCATCGATTAAGACCCCCAGGTATTTAAACACATCAACTTGTGCTAGGTGCTCCACCCTATTGTTTGTGATGGTAAGTTGATGGTTCTTTTTTCTGTGTTGGTGGCTGGCGAAGAGCATGGTCTTGTTTTTTTTTTTAAATTGAGCAGAAGTTTCTACTCACTGACCCAATCCCCTAACTCTTTGAAGGTGGACTGAAGATCCTTAGTGAGTTGTTCTAGTTGGGAGTTGCAGTTTATGGTGACTGTGTCATCAGTGTAAAGATTTTTTTTACTGGGGCAGGCTTTCAGTAGGCCATTTAGGAAAAGGCTAAACAGTATGAGTCCCAGAATAGACCCTTGAGGGACTCCCAGCGAAACCTCTTTTGTTGCTGATATCACCATCCAAATTTTTACAGATCTGCAGGAGAGGTAGTCCTTGAACCATTCAACCAAGGTAGAGGAGAGGCTTAACGGCAGTAAATTGCTGTAGCAGTAGATGGTGGTTGACTGTGTCAAAGGCCTTTGTGAGTTCAATAAAAATTGACCCCACAATCTTGCCTTCATCTAGGGTCTGGTGGACATAATCAGAGAATTCAACTAAGGTGGTCAAAGTACTGTGTGTTTTTTTTTCAAAAGCCATGTTGCTACGGGCTTTGAATGTTATACTTTTGCAGGTAGTCTGTCCGAGATTATCCTCTCCAAGATCTTGGGGGGGGGGGGGAGATGAAGGAGATTGGCCAGTAGTTTGCTGTACTGGATTGATCTCTGCTTTTGTAAACTGGGGTGACAAGTGCCTGCTTTCAGAATTTGGGGAAATTGGCCAGGGTGAGGGATTCATTGAATTTTTTTTGTGATGGATACTAGTACCTCATCCAAGGTTAGGGTAACTATTTTCATATCTGATTTATCACTTCCTTGCCTGTTTTTCCCTAGTACCTTCTTTATGTATTTCTTGGCCTCCTGGAACGATATATGCTTGAAGTAGAATAGTGGATAGTTGTTATCTCTGCTGGGGACTTTCAGTGAGTGATTGGGTGGTAAGAGGTAGTCTGGGGGAGGACAGAGCTCAGGTCTGTAAATGCTGTGTTGAAGAAGTCCACAATCAGCAGTGGGTCCTGAGTGATGTCTCCTTTGATGTACAGCAGAGAGGGCTGTTTCTTGTCTTCTTTCCATAATAGGCCTTTTATATTACCCCAGAACTTCTTACTGTCTCCTCAGGTTTTCGCTAGTTGTTCTCTATGATATTTAGCTTTGGCAAGTCTTATATCATGGGTACATTTATTTGTAGAGACCCGGTGAACCTGATAATCCTGGGCAGTGCCAGTGGCCTTGGCTTTGTGCCAAAAGTTGTCCCTTTTCTTCATTTGCTCCAACAGGACCCTGAGATCCAACCATTGTGTGTACCACGGGGTTTCCTTTTGTGAATGGGTGCATAAATGTCACAGACAGTAGTGAATTTCTCAGGGAAGTATTGTAAGGCCTGGTCCACATCCTGAATAATGTCCAGAGGGGACCAGTCTATTAGGGCAAGTGACGCTTTTAAGAATTTAAGTAGGCCCCATTTTAGAACCCTGCTTTCAATGATTGTGGGTGCTGCTTTCTTTAGCTTATTAGTACAGCAACATATATGATTGGTGAGTGACAACTTAAGGAGTGCTGAAGTACTGTGACTCCTGTTAACCTGGATGGGCAGCTAGCCAGGATTCAGTCTATTCGGGTGCTCTTCCCATTTTTATAGTTAAAACCAGTGGGTTCACCAACCATTTGAGTAAGGTAGACTCCCGGAACTAGATCCTTCTGAGGATTAGAGTCATTGCTGATCCAGTTTAAAGTTGAAGTCATCTGTCGCGATTAGCGCATCATTTTGTTTAATCTGCTTGATATCTTCTCGAGCCTTTTCCAGGCCCACTCTAGCCCTGCCTGGTGGGAGGTAGATGGTGACAGTTATGAGGGGTTTGTTTTGTGCCCCAAGTAGGATTTTTATAGCGAGGACTTCGTGGTCTCAAGAGTTACGCTCATGGAGAGCTCACACCCCTGTATAAAGTCCCGGATGTATATAAGGCACCCCCCTTCCCTTTTAGTTTTCCTGCCAAGCCTGAATATAGAGTACCCTGCTAATGTTACGGCATTAACCTTAATTGGGGGAGTAAGCCAGGTTTTTGTAAGGCAGATGTTGGCAGGCCTTTGCTGAATAGCACAGGCTTGGAACTGGGCAAATTTTGGCAGGAGGCTGCCAATATTTAGGGATGCGATCTTCAAGCATCCATTCTTGTGACATGGCTTAGACTCAGTGTAGGTGGACTAGGGTTGAGATGAACATTACCTGAAAGGAGAAGTAGAATTAAGGCTGCCTCTTTGCATTAATGGTTATGTGTTTCAAAGATTTTACCCTTTTGAGGTGGTGTTTGAGGTGTTTTAGTTTAGGTAAACTTGGAGGCAGTATAGCGTAGTGGTTAAGGGCACTGAGCTGCAAACCTGGAGACCTGGGATTGAAACCCATCAGCCCCAGCATGCATATTGTGTGACCCTGAGCAAGTCACTTAACTTAGTATTGTCAATTGCTCAGCAGGTAGCACACTTCCCTCTGAGGCAGGAAGATCAAAAGGCTATGGGTTCTATCCCCACTCCAGGCACTTGGGTTAAATCCCAATAGTGACATTGCAGTGTAGCATGAGGGTGGAGCTACACTTCTGAGGTGCCGTCTTTCGGATGAGACATTAAACCGAGATCCCATCTGCCTGTTCTGGTGGTAGTTCAGGTGGACGTTAAAGATCCCATGGCACTTCTCGAAAAGAGTAGGGGAATTTTTTTATTGCATTCACATCAAAATATATCAGACATCCATATTTACATACAGTTTATACAGTCTTATTATCTTAAGACAAATATACAAATCATACATGCTGCAGTTTATTAATATCATAAACTATGTTCATTAATATAGGCTTTACGACATCATAACCAGGCACTAACCCAAACCACCAAAGAGAAAGGCTGAAGCTGCAGTATTTAAAGTATAAAAAAACATTTATTTGACACAAGAACAGTCTAACGCATTTCTGGTTGCCATGACATTTTCTCAAAGACTGCTGCTTCAGCCTTTCACTTTGGTGGTTTGGCTGAGTGCCTGGTTATGATGTTGTAAAGTTTCTGTTTTTACCAAGAGCACCTCCCTTCCCCTGTTGAGTTTGATTACCATCATTAATATAGGCTCTCTTTTTTTTCTTGTTTTTCTTTTCTCCTACTTTTTATGTTGGTTCCTGCTTGCGCGCCAGCCAACATATTGCATTAGTAGCAGATTTGGAGGTGCAGACACTGTTACATAGATACATAGACGGTGTCGGCAGATAAGGGCCTATGGCCCACCCAGTCTGCCCATTTGAGCTTGTAAGTTCAGTTTATGTTTTCCTAGAAGTCTGTTGCCCCTTAACCCTGACCTCCAGAATTCCTTTATGTCTATCCCATGCATTTTTGTTGGGCGAATTCAGGGCACGCATCAGTAGGTGCGTCCCTCATTTCCCAATAAGCCTGCATGCTGGCGCCACATCAGGAATACATAATGTGGTGAGCACATCTGAGGAAAGGTCTGCTGCAATGTGAGCAAAGCTCGTCATACGCAGCGGCACCTCCCGATGTGCTTTCCCTGGTGAAAAATTACATTAAACATGGTGGCACAATGCTGACTTCAGGGGTGCCCAATCCCCCTGTTGACATGCCCTGACCCAATGTATGTGCAAAGGGGGAGCCCACTCCCCGTCAGTATAATGCATCCCCCATTTGTTATGAGTCGAGGGGATTGCCCAATCCCCCTCGGCTCTTGCTCCCCCCTTTGGTATGTGCCGACGGGGTGCCCAATCCCACGTCGGCTACAGCCTCCCCCAAAAAACACTTAGGTGGCACGTTGGGAGCCCACCCCAGCATGCCAAATCCCCTGAAAAAGAAAAAACGTCCTGCAATGTTGTTTTTTTTAAACCTGTGAAAGAAGAAAATGGTCCCTCGCGGTCTCCTTGCCCCCTTCCACAACCCACGCCCACCCTATGTGAACCCTGCCTCCTCACTCCCCCCCACTCACCCCATACTTACCTCCGGAGTCTGGTGCAACGATCTTCAGTGGACCGGGAACACGCCTGCACTCTTCAAAGCCAACCGCGAACTGAAGAAATATCGGTAAGCTGTATAATGGCATAAATAGGGTTTTTTCAACTTTGGTGCATATCTCGGTCATTTTTTGGAATTTGTGCACCAAATTTTCAACATGGGGTTCTTGGGACCCCTCCTCATGAATTCAGTCACTGTCATGGCGTTATTCAGTCCAGAAAGTTGATTTCGGAGTCACTGCGCGGAATCACCTTTTAGGATTGAGTAACAAACTGACAGTGCTACTGTTCATGAGGGGGGCTCTCAAAAAGCCTATGTTGCAAATTTGGTGAATAAACTAAAAAAAATGGCTGTTTTCTAATGGCAGCGTTCGCTATTCTACCGCTATTAACTTTGTGAATTTGTAATATTTTCCTCCAGATTTTCAAATTGGCATTTTCCACAACTTCTTATGAACAGTACGCTGTCATTTACATATCCTGGCGAAATATGTTTAACGCGTCCAGCGAGAATAATGCGTCGCTGTGCAAAATCAGTTTTGGGGACAGTTTGAGAAAATGATGGTGACACTGTTCAAGAGCAGAGGTCCTGAAATGCCTATGTTAAAGATTTGGTGCCAAAAGTCCATAAAATGAATGTGTTACAAGCGTGTGTTGCGCAGTTTCCACGCACCCTTGTAACTTCGCATATTTGCAATATTTTCATACCAGATTTCCAACACTGGCATTTTTTCACACCTCCTTAGCAACAGAGCAGCTGTCATTTTCCATAGCCTGTCCAAAATGTGTTTCCACACCGGTGGTGCACAATGGCGTGGTCGCTGTGTGAAATCAGTTTTGGGACAGATTAACAAAGTCACAGCGCCACTAATCATGAGGGAAGGTCCCAAAATGCCTATGTTGAAAATGTGGCTAAAAAACTCCCCAAAATAATTGGGTTACAGATGTGTGTTGGGTAGTTTCTATGCATGCTCATGACTTCACCAATTTTTCATATTTTCACTGCAGATTTTCAACGTTGCCATTTTATTACGCCTCCTCATGAACAATACAGTTGTCATTTTCCACATCCTTCCCAGAATGTGTTTTTGTCCCTGTTTTGCCAAATGGCATAGCCACTGTGCAAAACCACCTTTCAGCTAACAAACTGATTGTGCCACTCTTCATGAGGTGGGGTCACAAAAAGCCTATGTTGAAAATTTGGAGTGAAAATACCAACAAATGCCTACAGCCTTAGGGTTTCCAGCTGTAACACCCCACCCTGTACAGACTGACAGGTGTCAGGGGTGTGACTTGGGATCATTGGCTGTAATGCTCATGCCATTCCACCTCCACCCCCACCCTGCAGCTAGTGATAGGCATTGTGGTGTGCCCTGCAGTGTTTGACCACAAAGTTCACTCCATTCTCATATACCGCACCCACCTCAGCGTATTTCCTTATGGAATGGGGTAAGTATAATGGCCAAAGACCCCAAAGCACACCATGACACTTGTCAGTGTCTGCAGGGTAGGGTGAGGTAAAATGGCATGAGCGTTATAGCTGATGACCCAAAGACACACCCCAATGCATGTCGGTCTCTGCAGGGTTGGGTTGGAGTTGGCATCAGTTCAATACTTCACTGCCACTTCTATTATGCATCTCTAACTCCTGCACTACCAATGCCAATGCCAGTGAGACAACATTCGGCATTGACAAATGCTTGTTATCTATTAGGACTGATCGGTTAGCCATGTTGTCTATTTTTATTTGATATATCCAAACGTTCCCCTCTGCCATCTCCTTACTTTCCCCGAAGGATGGATAGCTTTATCTTCAATATACACTGAAAGCATTGCTTTTTCTACCAATATACTGTAAGTTTCTTAGGACATTAGTTTCTGTTGGGAATACCCATTGGCATCTAGTGTGCCAGAGATAAAACGTAAGGCAACAGAAGAAAACCATCAAGGTTCCTGTATCACATTTACTTAACAGGTGTGGACAATAGCCTAGTACAAGATTTTCATAAGATAAGGTTGTTAACCGTGGTTGTTTCCATTTCCCTGCTAAAAATACCCATAGAGATTTTGCATATGAACATGAAAACAGAAAATGTTCCATTGTTTCTACAACCATCTGACATTTAATGTATGGACAATATCTCTCCTCCTGAACCTTCTGTTTTGCATTCCCCCTAATGTTCAGTCTACCATACATTGAGAGTCAAAGTATTTAAAAAAAATGTATTTAAAAAAAGTATTTACAAAGTAGGGTGGAAGAGGGGCAGCTGCAGAATACGGGGTTCTACCTGCACATTCGAGCAGACTTGATAGACCTCTAGGCCTTTATCTGCTGGCAAATTTTGTATGTTCGTATGTTCATATTTCCCACATATGCATGGGGATTTGTTCATGTTTCAGCTGAAATAAAGCTTTCTCCTTTAAGGCAGTAGGGCAGTTTTTGAACTTGGGTTCCCTTGGGTATATCTGGTTCATTATAAGGATATATACACGGGTTCCCGAGTATTGGGTGGTCTGTGGTTTTGTTACTTTCCATTTATGGAGTTTCTGTAAAGCTGGTTTTAAAAACCCTGCAGTTTGTAATGGGGGTGGCGTGGGGGTTAGGTGCCTGTTCTGACGGCATTCACCCTAGGGTACTCAGGGAACTGGCAGGGAGCCTGGCAGAACCACTGGCTGACCTGTTCAATACCTCTCTTCACAGAGGATGCATGCCACAGGACTGGAGATTGACCCATGTGGTGCCCATTCACAAAGGTGGACCAAGAGATGATCCAGGTAACTACACACCAGTGAGCCTCACATCAATTATGGATAAGCTCATGGAGACAATCCTTAAAAAGAAATTGATGACATTTTTGAAGGACAATGGTCTCCAGGACAAGCAGCAACACTGGTTTGTCTCGGGCAGGTCCTGCTAGACAAACCTAATTGATTACTATGATTGGGTGACCAGGGAACTGGACAGGGGCCACGCAGTGGAAGTCCTGTACTTGGACTTCAGCAAAGCCTTTGATTCTATCCCACATGGGAGGCTGGGGGGGAAGCTGGAAGATGTAGAGGTGGGTACAAAGATGGTCAGATGGATCACAAACTGGCTGAAGGGCAGGCAGCAAAGGGTGGTGGTGGAGGGGAAGCTCTCATCGCCAAGAGCAGTAACAAGCGGGGTGCCACAGGGATCGGTACTGGGGCCAGTGCTGTTTGGGATATTCATAACAGATATCTCACATAGGATCCAGAGTAAGATCAGTATGTTTGCAGACGATACCAAGATGGGAGCTGTGGTGGATGACATTGAGGGATGGAGCAGACTGCAGCGTGACCTGACCAAATTACAGGAGTGGTCAGAAACATGGCAGTTGGGGTTCAATGCCAAGAAGTGCAAGGTAATGCACTTCAGAGCTAAGAACCAGAGGAGGAGCCATTAGCTGGGTGGGGTACAGTTGGAGAGCACAGAGGAGGAAAAGGACCTGGGGTGATTATAATGAGAAATATGAACAACGTGGCTCAGTGCAGGAAGGCAGCAGTGAAGGCCAACAAGATGCTGGGCTGCGTAGCAAGGGGGATCTCCTCTAGATGCAGCGAGGTGATCCTTCCCTTGTACAGGCCACACCTGGAGTACTGCGTACAGTACTGGCACTCATTTCTGAAGAGGGACATGAGGCTGTTGGACAGGGTGCAGTGCAGAGCAACAAAGATGATCCAGGGGGTTGGAGGGGAATTCATATAAATCAGGCTGAACATGTTTAACATATACTCGCTGGAGGAGAAGAGGGACAGGGGGATACGATCGAGGCCTTTAAGTACCTGACAGGGATAAACAAGGCTATTACAGGTGAGATATTCCAGATCAGGAGAGGGAGGAATACTAGAAGGCATCAACTGAGGTTGGAAGGGGGTAAATTCAGGAGGGAAATCAGAAGACATTATTTCACTGAGAGGGTGGTAGACAAGTGGAACACTCTACCCAAGGAGGTGGTTTCCTGCAGAACGGTGGGCAGCTCTAAGAGGGGATGGGACAGAGTGAAGGGGGAAGGATGGGAGGGGGAAGAAGGGTGGGGCAGCTGCATGCATTGGGGCTAGCAGCACAATCGAGCAGACTCGATTGACCATCTGGCCTGTTTCTGCTAGCAATTCATATGTTCGTATGTTCTGTATTCCACAGTCAGAAATAGTATGCAATATTAAGGTGGCTCCAATAATGTTGTAAAGTGTTTTCCGGGTGCAGACCTATTTTTATGTTGGCTTGCGCTTGCGCAAGCAACATCTAGTGGTATTACGGGTTTGGGGGGTGCTGCCGCTGTTGGGCGAATGCAGGGCACGCATCAGTAGGTGCGTCCCTCATTCCCCAATCAGCCTGTATGCCGGCGCCACACCATGCATGTATAATGGGGTGAGCACATCTAAGCAAAGGTCTGTTGCAATCCGAGCAAAGCTCGTCATACGCAGCGGTCCTTTGCTTGCCATGCTTGCTGCCATTATGAGCATGGGGTGCTCAATCCCCCTTGGCTCGCGCCCCCCCCCGCTTTCTTTGTTTGCCGATGGGGGTGCCCAATCCCCGTCGGCATGACTACCCCCGCCATGTTGTGTGCCGATGAGGGTGCCCAATCCCCAATCCCCTGTCGGCTACTGACACCCCCAAACAAAACCAGTTAGGTGGCATGCTGGGGCCCATCCCAGTGTGCCAAATAGCCCTACAACACAAAAACTGTCGCGATGGTTTTCCTTTTTTCCTGGCAAAGCAGCAAATCCCTCGCAGTCTCGATGCCCCTCCCCGCACCCGCACCCACCCACTGCGCACCCTGCCTCCACCCCCCACCCCATACGCATCTCTCCGAGTCCGGGCCGCGATCTTCCGTGGACCGGGAACACGTCTGCACTCTTCAAAGCCGACCGTGAACTGAGGAAATGCCGGTAAGCTGTATAATGGAGTGAATAGGGTTTTTTCAACTTTGCTGCATATCTCAGGTATTTCTTTGAATTTTGGCACCAAATTTTCAACATGGGTTTTTTGGGGCCCCTCCTCATGAATTCTGTCACTGTCATGGCATTAATCGCCCTCGAAAGGTGATTTCACAGTCACTGCGCGAAATCACCTTTCAGGACCCATTAATGAAATGACAGTGCCAGTGTTCATGAGATGGCCTCTCAAAAAGCCTATGTTCCAAATTTGGTGGAAAAAATCCAACAAATGCCTGTTTCACAGTGTGCGTTGCAGTTGCTACACAGGCCTGTAACCGTTGCATTCCCAATATTTTAAAGCGGTTTTAAGCATTAGCATTTTGTACACCTCCTTGTGAACAGTACAGCTGTCATTTCCCACATCCTGCCCAAAATGTGTTCCCGCACTTCCGGCGCACAATAGCGCAGTCGCTGGGGGAAATCAGTGTTTGGGCCAGATTATGAAAATGACAGTGACACAGTTCATGAGCAGAGGTCCTAAAATGCCTATGTTGAAAATTTGGTGCTGATACTCCATAAAATGACTGTGTTACGAGCGTGCATTGGCAGATTGCACGTACGCTCGTACCGTCATTCGTGATATTTTCACTCTGAATTTTCACCATTGCCATTTTTCCACACCTCTTGATGAACAGTACAGCCATCATTTCACATACCCTGCCCAAAATGTGTTTTCGCACTTCCGACGCAGAATATCATGGACACTGTGCGAAATCACTTCTCGGGACACTTTGAGGAAATGACAGTGACACTGTACATGAGCAGAGGTGCTAAAATGCCTATGTTGAAAATTTGGTACCGAACGCCCATAAAATGGCAGTGTTGCAAGCGTGCGTTGCATATTCCCCACACACCCTTGTAACTCCACACATTTCATATATTTGTACGCCACATTTTCAACACTGGCATTTTTACACCTCCTATGAACTGTGCAGCTGTCATTTCTCACATCCTGCCCAGCATGTTTTCCCGCACTGCACTACCAAACACCCAAAGGGACACCCTAATGCCTGTCGCTCTCTGCGGGGTGGGGGTGGGTTGGCATCAGTTCACTACTTGACTGCCATTCCTATGTTGCATCTCTCTAACTCCTGCACTCCCAATGGCAGCAAGCCAACATTCGGCATTGACAAATGCTTGTTATAGATTGTGAAAAGAAAATGGAATAAATAAAGGTTATCGGGTCAGTCATCCCCTGACCTCCCTGAGCTTTGGGCAGGTACGTGTAACATCTTTTAATCAGGTTAAGTCTATTGCCCCATATCATCTGAAAAAAGGTAGCATATAATCCTGTCTCCAGGTTAAGGGGTTGGGGGCCGGGGATCATTGTTACATATAGTAGGCAGGGTATGATGAACCTTTTTATAATATGCACCCTTTGAATTTTTTATAGTTACCAGTTTTTCCAGCGTCAAACCTTACCCTCTACACTTTTTAAAACTGATTCTCAATTATCCATAGGAAGGTTCTGAACGCCAAAGGTGATTCCTAAAAGTTTCAAAGGTTCCGAGGAAATTTAAATCTTCTCAGTTTCCACTGGATTTTGGCATGGGAGCACAATGGCTTGGCCTCTGCACTCATCAAAATTCAATTTCAAGTTGGCTACTGTAGAGCATTCCTCTAGAATTCTTAGAAGACAAGGAACCTTTGACTATTCTGACATACATATACAAATATCATCTGCATGTGCCTGTACTGTGATTTTGCTTTCTCCCCGGTGCCCTGACAGCCCTTGCCAGGTAGTGGTATTATGAAGTTTCCTGATTAACACAGTATATAAGAGGGGACTCAAGGGACAACCCTGTCTCACTCCTCATTTGATAGTAATATTTTTCATAGGTTGTCCCTGTATAACTGGTTTAACAGATACTGATATGTACAGTAATTAAATCCAACTAACAAACTCTTTTGGGATACCATAATGTTGCAGTGTGTGAAAGAGAAAGGGCTGGTATACCCTATCAAATGCTTTGCCTTAATTTAGTGAAATAATATATCCTTGTTTATGTTGTGTTGCAAACTATTCTGTTATGTCTCTGATTATGATTAGAGCATGCTGTATTTTCCTATGTTGTAAGCCACAAAATTGGGCTGGATGTATCAGTTTGTTAGCTATGCTCCGTAGTCTGGTGCTCAAAATCTGTGCCAATATTTTAAAATCTGAGTTTAAAATGGTGATTGGTCTCCACTTAGAAATGTTTATTTTAGCTCTTGATTAAAATAAAAAAAATCAGAAGGCCTGAAGTAAACCGAGGGGGAAGAGTATGTCTCTGTGAAGACTACTTCAAGACATAACCCTATCTCTTTCATAAAAGTTTTATAAAATTCATAAGGTAGGCCGTCAGGCCCTGGGGAGATGCCCTGTTGCAGGTTCTTTATTGTTTCAATTTCTTCTGCCTTGATAGGGGTGAATAAAGTTTCAGAGTCCTCCTCTGATATCTGAACCTGAATGTCTTCTAAATACTGTAAAATCACCTTTTCCTCTGGGGGCTGGGCCATAGTGTGTGACTGCACTAATTTATTCATCTCCTGATATAAACCTGCTTCGATATTATGATTTCTCCCTGTTCATTTACTAAGTACTGAAAGGCAAGTGCCTCCTTCTGAGTTTTCCATGCCTCGACGGGGTCCCCAACTGGTGATTTCCTGGTCCCATATTGAAGCTCTGCCTTCAAAGTTCTGGCTCTATCATACTGGAGATTCCTCATCTGTACTTTTATTTTTTCAATTTGTAAGTCATGGTTCTGCCTTGATGTGGCATCTACTGTATACAAATACTGTAACTGCTCCCAGAGTTTTAGATATTTGAAGAAGCTGGCCCACAGTGTGCTCAGGGAAGGTGGTGGAACAGAAGTGCATCCCTCCAGTTGTACCTCTCCACAGTTCATATGCCATTCTGGCAGAGTGCGGTTCCTCTATGGAGGCACCCGCAGTGGAGACCAAGGAGGATGCTGGGAACCTCCACAATGGAGTTCCACAGGAGGGTAGCATGGGACCCCACAGGGGAAGGAAACAACTCCTGGTGGGGGACTTAATTGTTAGGAGGGTAGAACTTGGGGAGGGAGTGGAGAGGGAGGGAGGTAAGGTGCTTGCCTGGTGTCATGGCTTGGAGGGACAGGGAGCAAATCCTCAGGATTGTGAGAGCAGCTGCATGGGGGGGAAGATGGATGTCATTGTCCACCTAGGGACAAATGACCTGGCTGGGAAAGGAATCAGAGCAGTGCAGGAGGAGTTTCTGGAGTTGGGGAGGTGCCTTAGACAAGTAGCACGCACGATAACCTTCTTGAAGGTGCTGCTTGTCTGTGGCATGGGTGAGGCTAGGGTACTCCACACCATGGGATTCAATCAGTGGTTGAAAAACTGGTGCAGAACTCAGGGTTTTGGCTTCATTGGGGACTGGGGGTCCACCTGGAGGGATGCAGGCCTCTACTTGTGCGATGGTCTGCATCTGTCCAGGAGAGGAACCAGGATCCTAGGTGATAGGTTTAAATGCTTCATTGGCAAGCAGTTAAAGTAGCCAAGGGGGGAGGCACTTAAAAGAAGAAGGGAAATCCTAGCCTCCCCCAAAAAATCAGGGTAGTTAGTGAGGTAAACACCAAGATAGAGAAGTCGATAGGGAGAAGGGCAGAGGTTAATGGAGAAAAAGACTAAGGCAGTAAGGACAGGGATGGGGAAAAAAGGGGTAAGGCCATAAAAAAATGGAGGAGGGATGCCTGGATATCGTGGCAGTCATAGAAACATGGTACATAGAGAACCATGACTGGGATGTCAACATACCCGGGTACACAATCTACAGGAGAGACAGGGAGGGTAGAAGAGGAGGAAGATAGCTCTCTATGTAAAGGAAGGGATGAAAACAACGGAACTAAAGGGTAAACAGGGAGGAGAGGAGGCACTCTGGGTCACCCTGGAGACTGGAAATGGCTCCACAATCTGCACAGGGATTGTATACAGACCCCCATTGCAGGGGGAGGAAATGGACAAGGAAATGATAGAAGGTATCCTTAGAATGGCAGGAAAAAGGGGAGATATTGCTGATGGGGGACCTGAATGTGACAGATGTTAACTGGAGAACCTTTGCTGCAGCCACATCCAAGAGCAGGGCCATTCGTGATGCCCTACAGGAGGCATGCCTCAGACAGCTAGTGTTGGAACCCACTCAGGAGGGAGCAATCTTAGACCTGGTACTCTCAAATGGGGATGGAGAGAGGATCTCAGATCTAGAAGTGGGTAGCCATCTGGGAACAAGTGACCACCAAACAGTGAGGTTCATGATAAACTTGGCTGTAGAGTCAAGCCATACAAAAGTGAAGGTACTGGACTTCAGGAGGACTGATTTTGTCAAAATGGGAGAGTGCCTCAGAAAAGCATTAGCAAACAGGCAAGAAGGAGGGGTGGAGCAACAATGGGGAAACATCAAAACTGCCATCACAGAGGCAAATGTGTGAAGCAAATAAACAAATCAAAATTATAGAAAAGAAAAAAAACACTGTGGTTCTCAAAAGTAGTGGCAGGAAAGGTTAGGGAGAAAAACATAGCATGCAGCAAGTATAAGCAAACACAGAAGGAGCAGGACAGAGAACTGTACCAGTTAAAGCAGAAGGAAGCGGGGAAGGCAGTCAGAATAGCAAAGGCCCAAACCAAGGAAAAGATAGTCAACTCAGTTAGGAAGGGGGATAAAACCTTTTATACTGTAGGTACATTAGGGGATGAAGAAAGACCAAGGGAGGGATACTGAGGCTAAATAAAGAGGAGGGTGGGTAGGCAGAGAGGCACAGTGAAAAAGCAGGGATACTGAATGAATACTTCTGCTCAGTATTCACAAAAGAAAAGGAGGGGGAGGTATCTAATCCAGTCAATAGAAGCACTCTGGAAAGGGGGCATCGATATGAGTCCTTTCACAGAAGAAAGGGTTCTGAAAGAACACCCAAAACTGTAGGTAAACAAAGCAACGGGGCCGGATGGGATTCTAAAAGAACTAGGGGGAGAACTAGTAACACCACTGACTACCCTTTTTAACAAATCATGGGAGGATGGTATGATACCTGAGGGCTGGAGGAGGGAAGATGTGATTCCCCTTCACAAACGTGGGAGCAAGACAGAGGCAGGAAACTATAGATCCGTCAGTTTGACCTCAGTGGTAGGGAAAATGATGGAATCACTTCTGAAGGAAAGAATTGTTGAATACCTAGAGGCCAGTGGGGCACAGGACCCAAGGCAGCATGGATTCACAGTGGGAAGGGAAGATCAGATGAATCTAATCAATTTCTTTGACTGGGTGACCAAAGTAGTAGACCAGGGAGGGTCTGTGGGCATGGCCTACCTAGACTTTAGCAAGGCATTTGACACAGTCCCACACAAAATATTCATAAACAAATTAGCCAGCCTGGGAGTGGGTCCCAGGGTGGTAGCCTGCGTAAAACATTAGCTGAACAACAGGACGCAGAGGGTAGTAATAAATGGAGTCCACAGTGAAGAAAGGGGTTTACTAGTGGGGTACCACAGGGTTCAGTACTGGGTCCAGTCATTTTTAATGTCTTTATAAGTGACATTGAAGAGGGATTGGAAGAAAAATTTTGTCTTTTTGCAGATGACACAAAGATTTGCAACAGGGTTGATACAAGGTGGGGTGGAAAGGATGAGAAGGGACTTGGCAAAGTTAAAGGAATGGTCAAATGTATGGCAGCTTAGATTTAATGCAAAGAAGTGCAAAGTAATGCACTTGGGAAACAAAAACCCAGGGGAAGAGTACCCAATGGGGGGTGAGATACTGACAACAACAAAGGAAAGGGACCTTCGGGGGGTAGTTATATATCAGATGACCTAAAGGCTGGCAAGCAATGTGAGAAGGCAATAAGGAGGGCTTGGGGGATACTGGGATGCATAGTGAGAGGCATCACCAGTAGAAAACAGGAAGTTGTTATCCCTCTGTACAGACAGTTGGTGAGACCCCATCTGGAGTACTGCATGCAGTTCTGGAGACCCCATCTCTGCAAAGACATAGACAGAGTGGAGGCTGTCCAGAGGAGGGCAACCAGAATGGTGTAGGGTCTGTACCAGAAGACATATGAAGAGAGACTAAAAGAGCATAATATGTATACTGTAGAGGAAAGGAGGAAGAGGGGGGACATGATAGAAACTTTCAAGTACCTCAAGCGAAACAGCAAACTCCAAGAGGGTAGCATCTTTCAGAAAAAGAGATGTGCAAGAGCAAGGGGGCACAATTTTAAGATAGAGGGGGTACGGCTCAGAGGTAATGTAAGGAAGTATTTTTTCATGGAGAGAGCTGTGGATGCATGGAACAGCCTTCCTGAGGAGGTCATGGAGTCAAAAACAGTGGGGGAATTCAAGAATGCATGAGACAGACTTAAGGCAATTCTAGTGGGGGGTAGGAGGAAGTAGGTTGTTGGTTAGCTAGGATCTGCAGCTTATCCATTAGGTAAGGAAATGAGCAGACTAGGTGGGCCAAGCAGTCCTTATCTGCCATCAGATTCTATGTTTCTGTTTCTCCATATCGAATTCCCCCCATGAGGTTGCCAAGGCTTTATAGGGGTTTTGTGTCTCTACCACAGGGGGATTGGGGGGGGGGGGAACATTTCTAATCACCCTATGTCTGGGAAGGGGCACTGGATTTGGAGGAAGGGGGAAGTTCTGATCTTCCATCCTTGGCCCCTTCCTGGAGTGTCCTTATAACATATTGGTGGGAAATCCTCCTGATCTTGATGGAGAATTGCAATGGGTCCCATAAAGTCTTCTGTCCTGATCACAGATCCTGTTTCTTCCTCTTGGAGGACTGTCTGGGTGGGTGGATGGAGGGATCCTGGGTTTTAGGCTGTGGGAGGTGGAAACTCTGGTTCCCCTGCATCTGCTGCAGGAGGGTCTGATATAGCATCCTGAGCTTTTTGAATAAGCAATTCAGGGCTGATAACTGTTGCTTAATTTTTAGCCACCCAAGGGCACTCAAAGAAGGAATGACTCAATTCTTCACACAGGTCACATTTTGTGAGGTTGGCACACTGATGGCTAATGTGTCCCACCTCTCCACAGATGTCACAACAGGGTGTGTCACATACACTGGAGAGGTGGGTACGTGCCCCACATTTATAATATGCGCGAGGCTGCACCTCATAAAAACACAGTCCTCTATCTCTCCCTAACATGAAGGAATTGGAGATGTGTTCGACCTTGTTCTCATTCTGATGTAACTTTATCTTGTACTTCCATCCTCCCATCCAGAATAACTCTGAATCTAGTATAGCTTCAGGTGCACTTCCAACCTCACACTTTTGTGATAGCCAATATGTGATGTCGTCGACATGGACCCCCTCATTCCGAAACATCACAGTGACAAATTTTATTAGGATCTTGGTTAGGGGAATCACAAGGAAAGGTGACCATAAAGGGAAGAATGTTACCTGATTGTATTGTTGCCAAAATAATTCTAAAACGTATGGTGACTGAAACTAACATCATGATTGTCTTCCCCTGAAATGGTTATGAAAGCAAATACCTCTTTTGGAGAAAAGTGTAATGATTCTTTCACCATTTTTTTTCCTACATAATGCCTATCAGGTCTGATGTCTAAGCCACCTTTATACCTTATTCTTACTGCATTACATCGTGGAGCTACTTCCTTCTTAGACCTGGCAAACAGCTTGGATAGCAATGGTCTCTGGGGAGGAGGGTCCTCTAACTCACCAGTGACATTGCTAGCCATATTGTTTTTGGGAGGGTGCACCCTTTTGGGATTTAGGTCAGGCTCTACATTTGGGTAAACTTTTCCTCAGAGCCAACATTTTTAAAGTCTAGTGACAGTCCCCCTGCAAGTATCATGCTGGGAATGTTAGTAGTCAGTGCTGGGTTCTGGGTTATTGGTGGGCACCATTCAGGAGAGTTCTGAGTCAAAGGGTCTGTTTATGGCCAATCTATTTCAGGAAGCCACCTGCCATATGGCATTTTCCTCCAGCCTGCTTTGACCAAAGCTTTTTCCGGGAACCATTTAGAAAAGCAGTCTGAGCAGCAAGGTTGTAAAGAAAAAGCAGTTGTTATAGCTGCTAAGGTAATCTGAGGCTGTCCCTGGTCCCACAAGGTGGAGGTTGAGTCATCAGCTGAATCTTCACAAACAGCATTTAGATTAGAAGAAATTTTCCAGTTATTTATTTATTTGAAGAATCGGAAATAACCTTTGAGTCACAGACTCTTTTACAAAGGCTCCTCGTCATAGTTACATGAGGGCATTAGATCAACAGACACACAGTGGTATAAACACAAAGGAGAACGTTGTGTATTGGACTACCACAGATGTACATCAAATGTAGTACTAATTGTAAGTCAGCCAGAGACAGGTCATAGTTAAGAAGCATAACGATCATTATACAGGAACACAAGGAGATACAAATTTGTTTTGTTTTTTTTTTATTTTATTTAGTTAGCTAGTATTAGAGCAGTTTTTTTTATTCCTTTTATCTCCTTTTATGTTTGATTTTTGACTTTTGCCTGAGAACGTGAAGGTTGAAGCTCCTGCCTGGTTGTGCGGGTCTATTTGGTACACTATGTTGTTCTCTCCCTGTGCCCAGAGAGTGTTTGTTTTAGTTTTCTGGCCCTTGGATTTACTGTGAGCAGAGATTCCCCGAGGGTTTATGTTTGTAGCACTGAAGTTTGTTATAGCTAATTCTGGCTCCATCTGAGAGGCACCTTCTGTCTGTGTTACGGAATTCTCTGTCAGTTGTGGGGGCCCTGTTGGCTTGTCCACTGCCTTTTTACTATCTACCCCCTTAATTTGTACTTCACTACCTGTTTCATTAACAACACGTAAAACATTAGTCTTTTCATCAAGTGGCTCTGGGCACACGCTATTGCTAGCGTTTGTACTGCCAGCCATATTTCTGTCTGGAAATTCTCGAGTAAACACTTTTACCTGTTGTCCAGCATTTGAATTGAGTTTTAGGGCAGCTTTTTCCTTTGATGAATGTGCATCAGAGCTTCGGTTGTCAAAACCGCCACACCCACTGTCAAGAGAGGGGGCTACATTCAGTTTTGTGAGTTGAGCTTTCATGAAAGCTGTATTCTGTGCATGTCTCTCTTCTTCCTCTGTTATCTGTTTGAGCATTTCATTTTTAAGCATTAATTCATGCCCCTCTTTACTTTTCTCATCATTATTGACAGTACCTTGTTCCAGTATAAGTTGGTCCTGGTTCAAACTCAGATCTTCTGTAGACACAAACATTTTGTTTCCAATGTTTTCCTCATTTGGCTGTCAGAACTCCATAATGCAACTTTCAGCCTCTTGAGAAACAGGGTCAGAAGAGGAGGCCTACTCCTCTGACTCTGTCACATCCATTCCTTCCAACACCACACTGCGAGTGGCCATCTTGGAAATGGCCAGCAATTCCCCTACTGGTGAGTAGGGGAATTTTTATTTAAAACTTTAAAAGAAATCATACAAACAAGGATTCTAGCATACAAGTCATGAAAAAACCAAAAGAAAACAAAGGAATGTCAGTTCACATGATTAAAAAAAAACAACAACCCCCCTTAAAAACACACACAAACAATGCCTACATAAGCATAATCTATTAATCCCAAATAAACCTCCCATGAAGAAACCAAGCTGCAAAACTGTATATGACCCCAAGCAGCACTGAAATGAACCAAAAAAGGAACTGGCAGAATCCCATGTTGTAAGACCCATACCAACAAGAAAAATACTGTATCCCAAAGAATGTCCGTACAGATTTTACCTCCAATTGGAAACAATCGGTCCAAATCCCTAGAAAAAAAAACCAATATTTATAGGAAATGTTTCCAATATCTTTCCCATATTCCTGTGTTTAGCAAGGTAGCTTCTGCCTTCCTTAAACGGCCTATCCCTTCTATAATTACAAAAAACAGTTGTTCTGGACTATCTTGCTTTTGTTGAAAAATAAAACCACATCTAAATTGCCATAACCAGTACAAAATAAAAATGGAAATAATATTCAGTGTACTGAAATTATACCTCTCCCAGGCAAGTGGAAAACTACCAAAATACAGCTGTTTAGCTTCCCAAGTCTTCCAGGGATGATAGTCCCAATGCATTTCCCACACGTCCCAAAATTTCTTAATAAATGTACATTCAAAATACAAATGGTCTACCATTTCTATTTGTTGAACACAAGTTTGGCATAAACAATATCTATCTGAAAGTCGTTTATGTTTATGGTTTCCCCTAGTATTTATATGCCCATGTACTCCCAACCAAGTGATATCCCACATTGCCTTAGGTATTCTGGTGTCCAATATTCGATTCCTAATCCTTTTTTGTTCAATGTCTGTGGATTCTCGAAAAGGTTCATCAAAAAAATAATTCCGTAAAATATTCTGATAAAGTTGTTTCCTGGTCAGCCGCTTAAAATCAGAAAAAGGAACATGCCAACTACAAAAAAAATCGAAAATAACATCCCAGTCCTGTAATAATTTACATTTTCTTTTTTTTATGTAAAAACTGTCTACGAGTCCATTCTGTCCATATGTCAATTATTTCATCATATGCCCATACAGTCCATACCATATTGCCTTTATCCAGAAGTGGTTTCAGGTTTGTATTAATGAAAATTGTAAAAAAAACCACTATGGTTGGGATATTCAAAGGAGTTGCGCATGGCGCAACAGGGTTATAGCATCGCAGCCCCCAATGTGCGGTGGCGATATTCAAATAGGGGGTTGCGCTGCGCACTCCGATGTGCCAGGGCGCACCTGCAATGTATGTAGCACACAAGTGGGGTGTGCCTGCTTATGTGCACATCCCAATATTCAGCCCGGTTGTGCGGGGCGATATGCTGACACAACCGCCTGCGCCACTCGGGGTGCAATGTTGTGCCCATTCAAACTGGAAACAAGTTGGGGACAACCACAGGTGGGCTGCCATATTGCTGGGTGCAGCACAGCAGCTGCCTTCCATGGGTGGCCACCCGACCTCCCAAAACACTGCTCTATGCCTCCTGCCCAGAGAGCATTGTGCCCCCCTGCCCCATCGCCCAATTGCAGGCAACAGTAAAGGACCTCCCTGGTGGTCCAGTGGACCAATCCTTCTCACCCGATTGCAGGCATGTATTAAAAATATCACTGGTGGTCCAGTGGACCGCTATCCCCTGCCCGATCACGGGCATGTAATGGAATAATCCCTGGTGGTCCAGTGGACCGATCACTTTCGCCCACTTGTGAGTGTTTGTTAAACTCCCTGGTGGTCCTGTGGTACCCCCCTCCCCACCCGACCACTTAATTCCTCGCCACCCTGCAGAACCCTTGGTCAGCGGTGGGCGGCAGCTCCCCTCCTGCAAGCCGCCCAGCCGCCCGCCTACTAACAGTGTACCCTAGGGCTATACGCCTATTGGTCCACTCCATGGGCCAATGGGCATGCAGACCATACTGTACTACACAGTCCTGATATGTGAAATGAACGCTCATTCACAATTCGGGACTGTGTAGAACTGTGTGGTCTGCACACCCATTGGCCCATGCAGTGGACCAATAGGCGTACAGCCCTACTGTATGCTGTCAGTTGGTGGGTGGCCAGGCAGCTTGCAGGTGGGGAGCTGCCACCTGCTGCTAACTGAGGGGGTGCAAGGTGGTGGGGGACTAAGTGGGCAGGTGGGGGGGGTACCACTTGACCACCAGGGATTTTGACAAATGCCTACGAGTGGGCGAAGGTGATCGGTCCACTGGACCACCAGGGATTATTCCATTACATGCCCGTGATCAGGCAGGGGATAGCGTCCACTGACCACTCAGGGATTTCTGAGCATTGGGTGCCCGCGATCAGGCAGGGATAGCAGTCTACTGACTACCGGGATTTTGTTAATCACATGCCCGCAATCGGGCAGGGGATAGTGGTCCACTGGACCACCAAGGTGTTATTAAACATATGCCTGTGAATGGGCATTCAGGTCTGGTGCCCGACGAGGGGCAGCAGGGTGTTGGTCCCCGACAGTTGCAGCCTGGCAGGGTGCCAGGTGCAAGTAGCTGGGGATCAGTGCACTGCATGCAAATGGGGCCATAATGACATGCAAATGGCCCCATTTGTGCCTTGCATACATAATGGCCTCATTTGTATGCTTATGGCTAAATATTGCTGTTGCTGCCCCTAGCGCAACCACACTTGTGCTGGCGCAGCCCCCTGGTCCCCTGTTGCCACTTGCGCTGGCACAGTGCCACTGCACCATGCACAGTGCATGAACCCTCAGTGCCATATTCAATGGTGCTGAGCCATGGCGCAGCACCATTGAACATCGCCCGGACCATGCCCTGGCTCATCCCAGTTGTGCTGTGCCCAGGCTTGCACCCCTGCCTGGCGCAGTCTGAATATCCCACCCTATGAGAGTAATCATCTGCATACCTCTTTCAGAAATTGGTAAATATAAAATATTCCTTTTTATTAGATTTAGTCTACTCCCCCAAAAATAGGAAAAGAAAATTCCAAAAACTTGAGTTACCAACCATTTGGGCAAGGGAATAATGTGACTCACAAATAAAAATATCAGTAGTAAAAAGGTGTTAATTAAATACACCTTTTTCTTCTTCCCCATTTTCCAAGTAGCCCATCTACTGATCCTCCCAGGACTGTTATTAATATACATTTCCCAATTATAATCCGCTGGTGTGTCCGAGCCGAAATATATCGCTAAGATTTTTTTAAGGGCATCCGTAATAACGATTCCTTCCATGCTAGTATCCATCCTCTGCATCCCTGATAAATTCAAACAAGTACTTGTATCCAGATTTATTTTAGAGCCGATACATTTTAATAATGGGGTAAGATTTTGCAAATTAATGTCCCATTCTCAGTATCTTGGGCAAACATACATAAATCATCAACATACTCAATAGTCTTAACTCTACCCCGCCATGGACATGGGATACCCTTTATAAGTGGAGACCTATAAAGAACTCTGATGATCAGATCCATTGCTAAAATAAATAATGCAGGGCTTAAAGGGCATCACTGTTGCACCCCCTCATGAGGTAACATTGTTTTCCAACGCAGCCATTCACATATGGCTGTACAGAGCAAAAAAATAACAGATGCACTACCAATTAGTAAATTCCACAGGAAACCTAAATACCACAAATGTCAGCCAAATAAATTCCTGAGCCAAACTGTCAAAAGCTTTGGCTAAATAAAAGCTAAATAAATACCCTGACAATTTGTGTTCCCCACCTTGAGAAAATAATTCTTGTAATAAAAGCAAAGCATCCTGAATATTGTGACCAGGCACTGAGCAGTATTGTGAAGGATGGACTAAATAATCCAGCCCTTTACTAATTCTATGACGTAGCAGTTTAGAAAAAATCTTAAAATTGGTGTTTAACAAAGTTATAGGTCTCCAATTGTCTAAATTCGACTTCTTCCCTTTTTTTTAAATAAAAAACACCATCAGAGCATCACACATTGAATCAGTGATTCTCTCTTCACTCAAAAATGCATTGAAAACCTGCAATGAACTAACAGGCATTAACTCCCACAATACTGTGTACACTTCGAACGGTAAGCCATCTGGTCCCAGAGCTATAAAGTCTTTTAAGCTTCCTATTAGTATACCTAGTTCTTCAGTGATAAAGTCAGCACAACGTTTTTGTTGATCTCAGGTTGTGACTGTAGGGAGATTTGCCTCTGCAAGAATCAGTCTCATCCCAGCTTTATCCCCAAACGCAGTACCAAATTTAGTCTGTACACAATCTTCGAATACTGGAAGAATATTAGAGGATCCCTTAACAAAAAAAGAGCAGAAGAATTTTTAATTTCTCCCATCTGCTTTTTGTTAGCCTAGTGTTGCCAGGCATCATAGGGATTCACCTGAATCTTCCTCCCTTGTGTCCCAAATTTTTGTTCCAACTCCAAGGATTTCTGTTGATCATACTGTAATTTTGTTAAGTCCAGTTTTATGTGAAGAAACTCCTCCGCGTGGTTTTCCCCCCAGGTATTACTAAATGACATCAATTCATACACTCGTTCCTGTAGTAGCAAATATTGTTGGTGCTTCCTGTCTGAAATATGACAGGATTGACTTTAAAAAAAATCTGTCAGACAAATCTTTGTATCTATCCACCAATCAATAGGAGAATCATATAAAAAGAACACAGATTCTCTATCTTCAATCACATCCTTAAGGGTACGGCAAAAATCTGGACTTTTCAATAGACTAGCATTAAATTGTCAGATTCCCCTTTCCATTAACTTCAGTGGCAGATGAAGAAATGAGGACAACAATCATATTATGGACGGATGTTTCAACCAGTAAAGTTGTTATGACCGAGGGTCGCACATGTGCCGAAATTAACCAAAAATAAATTCTTGATCGCAAATTTCCTCTAATATAAGTAAAATGTGGGTGAGCTTGAAAGGCATCCTTTAACCCTATTTTAGTGATAATGTGTCTTAATTCATTCATGTCACAATATGATTTGCAAGTACTCATAAAATCTAATCTAGTATTGAAATCCCCCCCACTAGTACATAAGTAGGGTAATACTTTTTGTAATAGAGCAACTCTATCTGTCTTTTGCTGTGGTGCATAGATGTTTAATTAATCTATATTGCACCTGCTGAAAACTAACATCTGATAACAAAACCCTACCTGGCTCAATATCTATCAGCTTATGAATCAGACAGTCCTCCGTTGAGAAGCAGAAACCCACCCCAGAACAAGTGTCTCTACCCAAAGACCAGAAGGACCTCCCTGTAAACCAATCAGCCGATGCTTGTGTCGCATCTTGCGGAGAGTACAACCTTATGTCCTGTAAAAGAAAGACAGTAAAAGGGAGCTATTGTAAAACCGCATAAGTGGCCTTTCATTTATAGTCTGAACGAATACTATTAACATTTAAACTAGCAATGCTAAAAGTGCTGAAAGACATAAGCAAATGTTGGTTAAGAAAGTTTCTTCTTTCTTGGCTCGTCACCCATTTTTTTTCACGACTGACACTAAAGGCTGTGGAGCCTGAGGCGCACTTTCTACAGGATCACTCTGCATAGATAAAACATCAGGATCATTCTGTTCCATCAAATCTCCCCAGCTCTGTAAAGGTTCATACTGATTGGAAACCAAAACAGGAGGAGGCTGTGCAGCACTAGGAGTTGTTTTAGTAACTGCTTTGTTCCCCTGAACCAGCTCAAAATCCACATTATCTTGATCTACCTGGTATAGAAACCACTCCTCTGTCTTTGGGTTCGGGGAGGGTGGACCCATCAGGATCTTAGTGCTTACAATATCCATTGAAACCTCTGTGTGACCTGATTGTTTCTGAGCATCTTCATGTCTAGGTTTCCCCCTAGCAGTGTAGGGAAGCTAGGGGTTTGAGACCTATCTTCTCTCCCTGGAGGAGCCGTTTTCCCTTTTGCAGCCTTGTGAATATAAAAATCATGATCCACAAAGTCAGATGAATTGTGTGCAGCCCAAGGGCAGGAGGAAAAAACATGGTCTTCTGCCCCACACAAATTACATGAAGGGAGAACAGTGCGGGTTGTGGCCGCGTGACCCAACCCCCCACAGATCGAGCATTTAAGCTGGTCACAGTCTGAGTTTAAATGTGACGGTGAACCACATCTATAACATGTACGGAGTTGCCCTTGATAAAACAGTATACTCCGATCCCTTCTGATATAAAAACAGTTCGGTAAATGTTGAAGTCCATCCTCTAACAATTTTAGTTGCATGGTAAAATTTCAGCACCCCCGACCAGAACCCATTATCAACAGCTATGGCCCTCGGTATCCCATTCACTGTACACCTCTTCTCCAACCAGCACACAATATCTAAAACGTTCACCCCTTCATTCCGAAATAATACCATTATCACTTTAGCAGTAGGCCAGGTTATCGGTATCACCACAAAAGGTTTCCAGTCCAAATTACCTTTTACCTCATAGTAAGTTGCCCAAAATGTGTCCACCAAGCCTGCAGTTCAAAAACTAACATCGAAATTGTGGTCAACCCGATATATGTATTAGGGCATATACTTCTGCTGGGGTGAATTGCAAATAGTCAGTGAGTAAGCCTTTCCTCACATAATTCCTGTCTGGAGGGAACTCCAGTCCACTTTTATAACAAATTCATGCCACAAAACATCACCTAGATGCCTCTTCAGGCTTTCAGAATAAGCTAGCATAACTCGGTTTCTTGGTTTGTGTCTCAGAAGCACCCGTTCCCCCTGTAATAGCAGGCTGTATAGTGGATGTACCTTTTATGTCACTACCAGGATTCAGCTCTTTCTGCAGACCATGTTCATGTGAGACCCAAGTCTCTGAAGATAGCTGGTGCTGCTCCTTTCCCCTCCATTGTTGAGCAGCCTGGAAATCGGCATCTGGCGTAGCACCTAGAGCTCAGGGAGCTACCCCCTGAACTCTTGCTGACATGTCACTACTAGTGGGTTGCAGTCCATCCAAAGAACCTGAACTACCCACAACAGCTCTATTCAGAGATAAGGACCTGCTTGTTTCTGTAGGAGAGCCAGGGAGGGGAATATGAGGATCCAGGATCCATATGCCATCAGAAAGAGTCCAATCAGCCTTCTCAAGAGCTTCTTCAGGTTTCCAGGTAGCGTCTGACACAGAAAAGGGAAAGGGGATTGGATCCATCTCCTGTGAGGAGTCGTGCTGTATATTGTCCACATCATCATTTTGAAGCATACTTTTCTTAGGATAACTCAGAGAAGGGCTCCTATCAAGCCGTTTCCTCTGTTTATTGTCTTCCATAGTTTGCAGGTGCAATTTAGACATATCATCTTCCACTTCCATAGGTTCGAACCCTGTTTGGGCACTACCAAAAATAAAGTCCTCACATAGAGATACGGCTTTCTCAATAACATTCTGCTGCTCTGGATTTGAAAGCTGCATCTCAATCAAAATATCATCCATTCTCTGCTCCATGCTCTGGTCCACTCTACCACCTCCTCCATGCAACTCCAGCAATGGACTGACAGAATCCATCCAAACCAGCAAGGGTTCCCCCTACTGGAGAGTAGGGGACATTTTTATTGTGGTGAATCACACAATACTAGGGACTGTATAATGAAAACCTATAACAAAAATATCACAAAGTCTATGTACCCTCATACAAAAATCTAGCTATATATATTTTTTTAATGTTTTTAACACTTACTGTATATCTGTGATATCCATAACCCTGCACCCATCTTATTTAAATAACTATCCTCTTCCTAAAAAGGTTTTTTAAATACTGTCTTCTTGTGTGTATCTCCCTTTTTTATATTTATTTTATCCACCCCATGCAGTTTCCATAATTTTTGTAATGTGTGCTCAGATTCTTTTCCTTTACCATTTTCATACAGTTTCTCTACTTGTCCTAAAATAATCCTAATTAATTCCTGCTGTGATATGTATTGCTGCAAAGTCCAATGACACCCAGACTGCCAGATATGATATTTTATAATACTCGTTAGTAACCTCAGAGTACAGTAGGGGTATTTTACCCATGGGCCAGTGTAGATTCCTAATACCAGAACCTCATAAGTGAATTTTCCAAAGTTCTGATCTTGTACTATCATAGCTAAAGCATTCCAAAAACTGATAATATATGGGCATTCAAAAAATAAATGTTCCTGTGTTTCCAATATCGTGTTACATAACTCTCTGCGGCAGTACCGCTCTTCCACTTTTTTATGTTTATGATTATTCTTCACCCCCAATTTCCCATAGCATGCCAACTAGATAGTGTCCCACAGATATTTTGGAATTCATTTTTCTGTCAACAGTTTAGTAGTTTGAGCAAAATTTTGAAAATTACCATTCGAAAAAATAAATTCCTCTTTAAACTCAGTCAATAATATCTGCTCATATATCTAATATCTTGACAAAGATTTCAAATTTTCTATGGTAGCCTTCCACATTCAAATCTTCTTCATAGTAGCCACTATATGTTGTGGTAACACAACTGCATGAATTTTGAAATTCCATTTATCTAAGGACCATTTTGGTAAAAAAGTGTGAGAGCCATTCCTGCCCCTACCTCCCCCATAGTATGCTTTTGATTTGTAGTATTGGCACAATATTTAAATACCAGAAAATGGTTTGGAAAAACAGTATAGGATGAATCACGTCTAAACCTTCTTGTGCAACTGGCCTATAAGTTGCTATTCTTTTAATGGGGTTCAAAAGACTTCCCCCCATATGATGCGGAAGAAAGTACCATAGATTTTAATCTCTAAATCAGGAGGGGGAGACTGATCCTACAAAAAGTAATAGTGGAACTATGAATGTCTTAATCAAGTACGCTCTTTTAAGCTTAGAGATCTGTAGCTTCTGCCAGGCAAGTGTTTGTTACACATAGCTAGTCTTGTGTCCCTATTAACTCTGGTTCTTTGGGCCCAAATGTTACTCCCAGAATGTTAGCCTCCGGAACAACTGTGACCTCTCACAGTTTGGTCAGGCCAGGGATGGCTTTGTTTCCTATGGCCAATGCCTTACTTTTATGTAAATTTATTCTGGCTCCAGTCACCTTGGAATATTCTGATATGACTTCAAATGCCTTTCTGCAGTCTGCTTCAGAATCTAAAACTAAGCATAAATCATCGGCATATGCCATGACTTTTAATGTCTGTGTATCTGGTTGTAGGCTAATGCCCTTTATTTGGCCATGTGTTAGGATTGTCCTCACTAAAATGTCTATATTGAAGATAAAGAGCAGGGGGCTCAGTGGGCATCCCTGCCGTACCCCTCTTCTAATCTTACTTTTTCTGCCTACCATCCCATTTATAAGTGGGCAGAAGTGTGCCTGTGCAAATAACAACTGCAGCCAAATTATAAACTGATCTAGAATGCCATAATGATGCAAAATTTAAAATAAGGTATCATGGAAGACAGCATCAAATGCTTTCTCCTGATCCAAGGCTAAAACAAAGCCCTGTGTTTTCCCCATATGACCGCTTGAAAAAACTTCATGAAGACATATTAAATTATCCCTTAAAGTCCTGCCAGTTATGGCACATGGCTGGTATGGGGAGATCAGTTTTTGTGCTGAATGACTCAATCTCTGACAAAGTATATTGGAAAGGATTTTAAAGTCCAGATTCAATAATGAAATAGGTCTCCAGTTAGTCAATTCTAATCTATCACCTTTTTTGTGAAGAAGTATTCAAAATGCATGGGCCATTTGTTCTTTCATGTCTAAATTACATAATATATCATTAAATACTTCCATCACGATGGGTCCTAGTATATCATGAAATGCCTTCTAAAAATTAAAACTAAGACCATCTGGGCCTGGGGCGGTATTGAGTCTAAGCTTAGAGATGGCCATTTTTACTTCTGTCAGACTTATGGGTATAGTCATAGCTGTAACATCATCCATCAGTAAAAGTTCTATGTTTATATTAGATAAGAAGTTTGGCACTGTAGTACCCGTATGTACAGGGGTGCCAAAGGAGGAAGTCAGGTGCTCTGTAATAACCTCCAAAATGTTGCCAATGTCTGTATGCACTTCACCTGTACAAATACTCCCTAATGGCTTCCCATTCTTTATTTTGTACCTTATACAACAGTCTTTAAATATATCAAGTGCACCTTTTGTCCCTTGCGTTCCTGCTGATTGTTCCATTCTAAGGGATCTGGCTCTATCATAGAGGTGCCCTCTCATCTCTTATTTTATTTGCTGTATTTCTATTGTATAATACATATTATCTGTATTCTTAATGATATTAATCTAAACGGTTGTTTTTGGTTTTTTAAGAACTGAAAATATGCTGTTTTTCCTTTCTGTATGCCCCATTTTTTTGTATAATTTCTGTAGTATTCATTTTGTGTCTAGCCACCAGTCCCCCAATGACTCATACTAGGCTGTCAATGTGTCTCTGGCTTTTAGATGCTCATTTGTCTGGGCAATTAATTTTTCATCTGTCAGCATGTCAGTATTGATCCTCCAGTACCCTGCTCCTGTACTGTTTTTTTGTAGCTGGCCTAAAGTGACATGTAATTCCAAATGGTCTGAAGTTGCTGTGAGAACTGTTTCTGCTTTACAGACCTTCCAATGTTTTGAGAGGAATATGTAATCAATTTTCGAGGAGAGAGTACCTCTATGATAGGTGTGTCCCCCTTTTTGGTGTAGCTGCCTATATGCATCTTTATGTGCAGCAGTATACAATATTTGTTTAAGGGCATTAGTGTCACAAAACAGCTTGGATGTTACTCCTGTTTTGTCCTGTAAATCCAAGTGGCAGTTAAAATCACCCCCAATAATAAGTTTACAATTTGTGTGTAAATATGGGCGTAACAAATTAAATAACTCAATCCTGAGCTTTTTTTGTCTGTGGTGCATTTATCACCCCAATCCTATTATCCTGATTCAAGATCTGCACATCCAACAAAAGTGCCCTGCCTGGTTCTAAATCTATAATTTTCTGTACACTCACTTCCCCTTTAAACAGGACCCCACCCCTGAGCATAACTCATCCCCCAGGGACTACACTGTGGGGCCCCATGGCCAACATTTCTGCACTTGATGGATGTCTGCCTCTGATCGTAATCTAGTGTCCTGTAACATGCAGATCTGTGCCTGGGAGTCATGTAAGGCTTGGAATGTAGTGCACCTCCTTTTGTAGTTTTTAATGCTATTCACATTTAGTGATATAACATTTAAAGTGTCTCCCACCATCTTGATCACAAGAAAAGGGATTCTGGCTTATGTAAGTCTCATCATGGTTTCTTTCTGGTTTTCTTTCTTACTTTCGTTTTTTCCAATGGATCCCCTTCCACATCTGATGTTTCTTTTTTGGATGATGAGACCGATGAGTCTGAGTCTCCCTCCTCATCAGCTGAGGGATCATTTAAGGCTGAGTATTGATTAGAAGTGGATACCATGTCCATTTTTGGCAGTTTGGATTTGGGAATACTTATGGATGACTGGCGCTTACCTCATACCATTAGAAACTCATCAGTAGGTGGGGGTGGGGGTGGCATGTCAGAGTTTTGCAGTTTTTCTGGTGCTGTTGCTCCTCTGTCCAGTTTCTCCAAACAGGTTTTCTCTTGGTTTTCCACTCTCTGGACTGGTTCCAGTGTGCTGGTAGAGTGGTCTGTCAAGGTGTCCTATGTGTCTTCCTGAGGTGCCATTGGTGGTGCTGGCAATATTTCACTTAACATCGGAGGCTGTTCTGTAGGGGTGTGTGTTTGCTTCTCCTGGGCTGCATGCACAATATCATCTTGATTCCAAAAGGTCCCCTTGTTATGGACTGCCCAGGGGCACTGAAGGAAAAAGTGACCCAGTTCATTGCATAGATTGCACTTCAGAGGGTTGTGACAATGAGTGCTTGCATGCCCAGTTTGTAGGCAAATATTACAGACTTGTACCTCACAAGCATTGCTGAGGTGGGAGAAGGAACCACACCGGTGACAGGTCTTTGGCTGACCTGGGTAAAAGCAGAAACCCCTTTCCAGTCCTAAATAAAAATGGCCAGGAAGGTGCACCAGCCCATCAACAGTCATGCAAAGTTTTATCTTTATTTTCCATCCACCCGTCCAGATATGTTCACTGTCCAAAATAGTACTGGCCGGTTCATGACGTCAGCTCTTTGTTTGACCCAGTGTAAAATGTCAGATATGTGAACATTTTTATTCCTGAATAAGAGTGTAATAACTTTAACAGAAGGTCTTGTTAAGAGGATGGCTATGAATGAAGCCCATAATGAAGACTGCTTGATAGATGCATATTTTGTACAACATTTTTCCAATTGCACAGGTGTATTGAAACTAACATCAGATATTGTATCCCCAGAAATGTGAATTAGTGCAAAGATGTCTGAAGCCAAAAATTGCACGAGTCCTTCAATAGTTTTCTTGCCACGTACATCCTATCTGGTTGTACATCCAGTCCACCTTTATGTTTTAATCGCACAGCATTTCTTCGTGTCCTAGGTTTGCCCAGGTTAGCAAATAAATCAGCCATTCTAAACCTTGGGTTCTGATGCCTTGATGTGTTTGACCTGGGGGGGGGGTCTGCAGAGTGTTGCTGCTCTGAACCTGCTGAAGCACTGGGTTCCCCGTTTTCCACTCTCAGCCTCCATGGCTTCTGCCCAGGTTTTCTAGGGTACCGACTGACAATCACAGATATTGTTAGTGCTTGCTCCTTCCCCTGGGTTATCTTGCATTGTATCTGCAACCTCTACCTCCTGCTGCCCTCCACAGTCACTATTTTTATCATTCATAACATTGCTGTGTGGTAAATTAGCAGTATTTTGTTAATGTGTCACAGTACCTGGTGTAGTGGATTTCTGCTCCAGGTTTTGTGTTAAGTCCATGTCATACTTGTCTGCAGCTGAGCTGTGCTTCTTTTCTGAAGGTGCCACACCTTGTTTGCTTCCAGTTTGTGTGGCCTGTATATTTGCATCCAACATTCTGGCTATTTCTTTGCCTGTCAGCTGTTTAATTTCCTTTGCAGTAGGGGGAACCCCATTCAACCAGTGTTTTCCATCTTGTGCTAAAATCCATCCTGATGCCCTCAGGGCTGTCTCGGGTGACCAGGATACATCTGCTCCTGAAAGTCCTTCCAAAACCTCTTTTCCATTTATTTCACAGTTTCCTCACTGCTTTCCATGTCAATTGACATCTGTAATACATTTTCTGAGGCCCTTTGTAATTTCTGCAGCAACAATAGCCGTCAGCCTCCCAGTCTACAACAGGTAATTCTGCAGCTGATTCCACAGCAGCTGGAACTGTTGCAAACATTACAGGTAAAGTTTTTACTTGCCCACTGGGCTCCGTAACATCATCCATCTCAATATCCTTTGGAATATGGACCTCCTTCTCCACTTCAGGTATTTCCATTGAACTACTGAATAAAACTTTCTCAGACTTGGAGCCCAGAGCTCCCACATCTCCTGCCTCCTCCATCTTCTCACAATTGTCAGCCATCTTGCTGCTGACTGGACACAGCGCCCCCTACCACAAGAGTAGGGGAATTTCCCCAGTGTCTTGGGCAGATTTCCCCCATTCACTGAGAATACCACCAACAACTTAAAATCTGGTTCAATTTCAGTTGGCATCCATCTGTATCCCCTCTCCAGGACGAGGTTGAAATTAGACAAGAAATTGTCTAGTCCTCCTTCCCGGTCAAAAACCAAAAAAAAAAAAACTCCTTGTGCTCCCAGATCACACCAGGAAACGAGCTCTGGCTTAATGTGCCTTTTTACTGGTTAAACAATTTCCCATTTTCCTAAACTTAGTATTGGAGGCATGGGTGGGCAGGGGCTAGGTTTGCCTTTGCTGGAGTTTAACAAGATCTTCATTTTAACTAGCGGTGATGGTTTCATGTCATAACAGTGAAAATATAACCGCAACATGTAAATCGGCAAGTGCACATCACCAAAAACAAAATTGGAAACAGTGCACAAAACGCAGACCCACAATGAGCAAGGGTTCGCAATACTGTAGGGGTTCAACAAAATACAAATCCTTTTATATAGGGGGCATAGCCTCCTGCACCCCAGATCTAAATATAATCAACTCTGGGAGTGGGTCTGACACACGGGAAATACAGAAAGCTCAAGAGGGGGGCTATTTGTGGAGGGAGGGTCCAATCACCACAAAACCACCAGTGGGAAAAAATATACAAAGTCCAACACCCACACGCGAAAATAGAATACCATCCCTACCAGCCCCAAACCTGGTACCTCTTACACTACAAGCACCCACCCTCACCACCAGTCCACACAGCCAGCTTGGCAGAGCCCTGTCAAACAACATTCCAAATGCCAGTTTCCTTTACCTCCCTCTTCCAGTTGTTATCCTGATCACTCTCTGTTCTTCTCCCATACTCTTGCTATATACACTCCTTGCTAGCCTTCCACATTCGATAAAATCACGAGCACTCAAACTGAGTTGTTCAAAAGTGAGTCACTCAATTTGAGTCGCCCACATAACAGTACACCAGTGGTGCCATAGGGGATTTTCTGCAGTGTAGGCACTTGGTTGTCGCTGGTGGGGTAGAGTACGTTCCATTGAGAGTTAAACTAAAACATATGTCACCTATAGAGAGGTGAGAAGTAAGGGGTGATTGTAAGGTGACAAGTAAAAGGAATGTGATTACCACTGCCCATATTAAGTTATTCATAGTGACAGTGTGTTTTATGAGACTCCTTGGATCTTGCTGTGCTGTGCAAGGTGGCCGAGAGAAGGGGTTGTAGATTCAGGTTAGTCAAGGTTTTATTAATTGTTGGAAACAATTGCTACCATGGCCATGTGGCTGTGTACTCCAGTGAACATTAGGAACCAGCAAAAACTGACACTTGAGCTGTGGCTATAACCCCCAAAAGCATCCATGCAGGGGTTCCTGGACTTGGCAGACTACCTGGCTGACTCAGACTATGGTGAACAGGTGAAACTTAGGAATGTCAACCCAGTATGTGTTGGAGAATCTGGAAACTTTTTCAAAACCAAAATAGGTGAACTCACCCTAACCCAAGCAATTTTTAAGCTGCCATTTATGAATAACTGGACCAGTAGGGACATCTACCAGTGACCGTGCATTAGAGGTGGCCGGCCCCGTCCTTTGGAACTCACACCCCAGATGTCTGAGGGAGGCCCCTTTGGTGGAGGCGTTTAAGAGGGGTCTGAAAACCTATCTTTTTAAAGAAGCATATCTTGATAATGGCAGCTGGTTTTAATGCCACATTTAATATTATTGTTTATTTAGGATTTAATTTATTGTAGGAATTATATACACTGTTTGTTGTTGTTTGTGTTACCCTTGTAAGGTGCCCAGAGCCCCTGGGATTGGGTGCCATATAAATAAACTTTTACTTGCTTACTTGATGGACTGGATACTGGTTAACAGGGAAGACAGAGTCTGTACAGCAAGACTTTTCCCAGATTCCCTCAGAGACCATTCACTCAGTTTCTGTCTTTGGAAAAACAAACCTGTGAAACCACCACCAAAGGTGATTACCTTCTATGATATAACAAATCCTAACAAGGGTGAGTTTCAGGAGAACGTGGCTAATATAAACTGCTGTTTTGCCCTGAACTGTCCCCCTCCCACCCACCACCGCTCCCTCTACTCCTTTCTGTTCCTTCCTTCCCTTAATGTCAGGCATCCCTCCCACTGCCCTACTTTCATTCCTAAATTCTGGCTTGGCTGCCTCCACCCCTACCTCCCCTCACAAACTTCCTTCATAACACCGACCCTCACACCCTCACCCGCCCTCACTAGGTCAGGTTGAAGTTGAAAAACTGCACACTTTGTGCAGTTTGTCATGAAGTGCGCAACTTCACATAGCATTTTGCTACACAAAGTTCACACTTCACCCACCCACAAAGTTCGCACTGCAACAACAACAAAAACTACTACTGCTTTTAGGTGAAATTGCAAAGTTGTGACATAAACTTTGAACAAGAAGCAAAGAGTGACGTGGTCACTTTCTGAAAACTCAGCAAACTGCAAAGTAGGACACTTTTTGGCCACTTCATCTGTGAAGTTTAAACTTCGCACAGGCCTGTCCCTTATCATAAATCTTCCGCTGGCCAAGTGTCATACTCTTTCTGTTTCCGGATGCTCTGGTCTTCACTTCCCTCTGCTATCCACTGTGCCACTTCCCTCTTATTCCTCAGACCCCTTCTTCATAACTTCACTACTCATGTCTGTAATTGCTTTTGTGCACCCCTGACTTTTGGGTCCTCCCAATAATACCATTCTCTGACCACTGCTTAACTGGGGGTCTTGGCACATCATTCAAGTGCTAAATCTGTTTCTCAGTATATCTGTGCCACTGTTCAGGGCTACTGCATGTTCACTCTGTATTTATATTTGTCTGTTCGCACAGCAGCTGTAGCTTAGAAACAGAGAAACATAGACTTTAATGGCAGATAAGGACCGCTTGACCCACCCAGTCTGCCCATTTCCCTACCTACTGGATAAGCTGCAGATCCTAGTTAACCAACAGCCAATTTCTTCCTACCCCCAACAAGAATTGCTTTATGTCTGTCCCATTCATTTTTGAATTCCTCCACTGTTTTTGACTCCACTACCTCCTCAGGGAGGCCATTCCATGCATCCACCACCCTCTCTGTGAAAAAAATACTTTCTCACATTGCCCCGAGCCATCCCCCCATTATCTTCAGACTGTGCCCCCTTGTTCTTGCACATCTCTTTTGCTGAAAGATGTTACCCTTTTGAACTTTGTTGATTTCCTTGAGGTACTTGAATGTTTCTATCATGTCCCCCCTCTCCCTCCTTTCCTTGAGGGTATATATATTAAGCTTCTTTAGTCTCTCCTCGTATGGTTTCTGGTGCAGACCCTGCATCATTTTAGTTGCATTCCTCTGGACTGCCTCCATCCTGTCTATATCCTTGTGGAGATGGGGTCTCCAGTACTGCACGCAGTACTCCAGATGGTGTCTCACCAACTGTCTGTACAATAGCTTGCTATTAATTATTTGTTTGCTTAGGTATGTATGCATGGCTTTATTTATTTATTTATTTATTTATTTATTTATTTATGTGTTTTACTGCACCCTATTGTAAAAGCTGTACTGTTTACTCCCATTGCCCTTCCCCCAGGTCGCATTTAAAAATGAGCTGTTACCTGCTCAGCATGTCTTTCCTGATAAAGCATTTGAAATAAACTAGTAAAGAATGTGTTGATTCTTAGAAAGAACAACTACTAGTATCTTGTGACCTTTTCCAAAAATAATCTTTTATGATATTTTATAATGCTTGAAATTATATTGCAAAAGCTGTAAATGTTATGCACAGAAATTTAAGGTTTTAGGTTCGCAGTGGGGAGTACATGGTGGATGAATCTGGCTGATTTCCTCGACTGGGTGACCAGGGAAATAGATTAGAGGAGGCCAGTACATGTAGCCCATTTGGACTTTAGCAAGGCCTTCAACACTGTGCCACACAGGACACTGATTAAAACATTGAGGAGTCTAGGGGTGGGATCCAAAGCGGTGAACTGGGTAAGGAACTGGTTAATGTAGAAGCAACAGAGGGTGGTGGTTAATGGCACTCACTCAAAGGAAGGGAGAGTGACCAGCAGGGTACCACAGGGCTCAGTACTAGGACTAGTCCTCTTAAATGTCTTCATAAGAGACATTACAGAAAAACTGGAAGGTAAGGTATGCCTTTTGCAGATGACACTAAAATCTGTAACAGGGTGGACAATCAGGAGGTGGTGGAGAGAATGCGTAGGGACCTTGGGAAATTTAAGGAGTGGTTAACAGCATGGCAGCTGGGGTACAATGACAAAAAGTACAAAATCATGCAACTAGGGCATAGGAACCCAGAAGCAGAGTATCGGGGGGGGGGTGCCGACAGCCACTAAGTAGGAAAGGGACCTTGGGGTTATCATATCTGATTACCTCAAAGTAACAGGGCAGTGTGACAAAGTAGTGGGTTGGGCCAGTGGGATGCCAGGATGCATAGGGAGAGGTATCTCCAGCAGGAAGAGGGAAAAGGGAAGTGATGTTGCCCTTGTATCATGCACTGGTGAGACCCCACCTGGAGTATTGTGTCTACCTGTGGAGACCACACCTCAGAAGGGACATATACGACAGAGAGGCAGCCTGGGAGGCAACTAAAATGGTTCAGTGGTTGCACCAAAAACCCTTCGAGGAGAGACAGAAGTATCTCAACATGTACACCCTGGTAGACAGGAGACCGAGAAGGGACATGATAGACACCTACAAGTATCTCATGCGGGTGAACAAGATACAGGAGGGGAGTCTCTTTCAACTGAGGAATAGCACCAGAACTGGAGAGTATGCAAGGAAGCTGCAGCGGTGGGAGTTTAGGAGGGATGTGAGAATGTACAACTTCACTGAAAGAGTGGTGGACACCTGGGGCTTGTAGCAAGGAGCAATGGTGCAAAGAGCTCCTAGCACTGTATCCTGCACCAGTCCTGATTTTGTAAGAGACAGTGCACCACTGGGGGGGGGGGTGCCTGCACCAACTGGGCTTGTGTCGACATTGTGACGACCACACTGGTGCACCATAGTGGAAGGAGTCTAGTGCCATGGTGGGGCTGCAGAATCCCCTAATTTGAAAGTTTGAAAGCCCTGCCATGACTACAAACCCTTGTGGTGAATGTTGGGCCTGAGTTGGGGGGGCACCCTGCAACTGGCATTGGACAGTGGCAAGGGACATGTGGGAGTGCTCTAATGGGCACTGTGCACATAGATGGCTTTGACAGGGAGAATGGTTGCACCAGGCAGGTGTGCCCCCATCATGCGCAAAGAGGTACTTCTTAGGAGGCAGGCAATGACCTTGTCCCAGATCCCCAGGTGTGATTGGCCCTGCTGGCTGTCCTGTAGCTGTCGAGGTCCCAATGAGTGGGGACTGTTCTGGGCTGCACGGAAAGCGGAGCGGCTGTCTGCCATACATGGACCCACGGGCATCCTGACGTGCCCCTACTGCACAGCCTGATGTGTGGTGGCATACTTCAGCTGTTTAAGATGCCATAGTAGTATCCATAGGGTGGTGGGCACCCTAATAGGCAGGTGCCTTACAGAAGCTGAGTGACAGATTGCAAGGGACCTGCACCCCCAGGTACAGGACTAAGGAGGCTCCTTCCCTGCCACCGTGTCCTGCCATGATGAACCATCATCAGTGACATGTCGGGTGGGTGGGTGCTTACTGTATAATGTGGGATATGTGGACATTATACAGTAAGCCCAACTAAGCAGTACCTTGTCTGGGGATCTATGAGCCTGAGGCGGGCACATCTGCTCAGTGCCACCGTTCTCCCTTGCACAGCTGTCCATGCACACAGTGCCCATTAAGACACTCCCACAGGTCCCTTGCCACTATTTCATGCCAGTTGCAGGGTGCCCCCCCTTGCTGCGGTTCAGGTGCTGGCTCTGCACTGGGTGGGGGGGTGGCACCCTCCATCCAGGAACCTCACAGCGTGCACTGTATGTGGGCTGCTCCCCTGGCTCTTCACACAGCTATGCATGTGGGCTGTCTGGGGTTGTGTTCAGGTGGCATGCCCAGGCTCCACACCAGTCACTATAGCGCAGAGTGCCAGGCAAAGGGGGTGCAGGTTTCATAGGCAGGGACCCATCATAACTGCTGCATGCCCTCCACACACTACACTCCCCAGCAGTGATGGAACCTAAACCCCCACCCCCGCCATGCTGCCCCAGCCAGCCGATCAGGCAGGGAGGAGGGGGGCAGCCAGCTGGGCACTTGCCCAACACTTGAAACTTTAGTGACTCCAGTGGCAAAGCTGTTTAAACTCTCCTTTGTTTCTGGTACAGTCCCCGATGCATGGAAAACTGCCCTTGTGGTCCCAATACCCAAGGGAGGACCTACTAAATAACCTTCAAACTGCAGGCACACATCGCTCCTCCGTAACCTAGCAAAGGGTCAGGAAAGGATAGTATATTTCCAACAGCAACCCTTCACTGACATGCAGGGACTCCACACTGGAACACAACATGGCTTCAGGAAAAACACCAACACTGCAACAGCACTGGTCAAAATCACTAACAGTAGAGCCTGTACAGCTGAAGTAGGGCTGATAACTACAGCAGCATTTGTGGATTTTAAGTAAGCAATAACACCTGACAGGGCATGCGGTAATTGGGTAATTACTGCACACATTCACACTGCATGGGTTGGAGGCACAAGGTGTTAGCTGAGTACCCTTCAACCACAGGATGAAGGGAAGTATGGTAATTACCCAATAATCATGAGTCCAGAAGTGTGGTATTGCCTTTATAAAATGGCACCAAAACAATAAAAAACACAAGACTAAATAAATCTTTAAATTAAGAATAAATATTCATCATTCATCTCTAGGAGAGACAGGAAAGGAAAAAAGGGGGAGCGGTAGCCCTACACGTAAGAGACAGGACAAGAGCAACAGTGAGCAGGGATGGGCAGGTCTCAGTGGAGGTCCTTTGGGTCACATTAGGGAAGAGGACAGGGGAGGCAGTAAGGATAGCGGTGGTGTACAGACTGCCCAATCAGGGTGAGGAAGTGGATAGGGAGATGGCTAGGGAAACACAAGGGAGGGCCGGCAAAGGGGAAATCCTGGTGACAGGAGCTCTAAATCTTCCCGATGTGGACTGGGGAATCCCAGCAGCAACATCAGGAAGGAGTAGGGAGCTGCTGGAGTCCATGCAGGAAGCATTTATTCACCAGCTGGTCAGGGAGCTGACTAGGGGAGTGGCCTTACTGGACCTGGTTATGGCAAATGGGAACAGTGTGGAGGATGTAGAGGTTGGGGAAAAGCTAGGAGACAGTGACCACAGGATGGTAAAGTTTAGCCTTCGGACGGGTTCGGATAAGGGCAGGTCCACCACTAGAGTACTGGACTTCAGGAAAGTGGATTTTAAGAAAATGAAGGAAATTTTACAAAAGGAACTAGAAGGGAAGGAGAACATAGAAGGCATAGAGGAGCTGTGGGGGGGCAATTAAAATGGGAATATTGCTGGCCACAGAGCAATGCATCAGGAGGGTAAGCAAACATAAGAGAGGGAGGAAACCACTTTGGTTTACAACAGTGGTGAGGAAAGCATTCAGGGAGAAAAGGAAGGCATTCAGGGCCTACAAAGCTTCATGGGGGTGGTGGACAAAAAAGTTTATAGGGAGAAGCTAAAGGAAGCAGAGAAAATAGTCAGGAGGGCTAAAGTGGATACGGAGGAGAAAATAGCAAGGGAGGCCAAAAGAGGAGACAATACATTTTTCAGGTATGTGAGTGACAGAAGCAGGAGCAAGCAGGGGATTATGAGACTCAAAGGGGAGGGGGGGGAGCTCTGATAGAGGGGAGGAGGAAAAAGCAAATCTGCTGAATGACTACTTCGCCTTAGTCTTCATGGTTGAGGAAGAAGGGAAGGGGCCAGAGCTAAGAAGCAAGGGAAGGGTGGGCAGAGGGATGCACACAAGCCCCTTTACAGAGGATAGGGTATTAGAGGAATTAGATAAACTGCAGATGGAGAAAGCAATGGGCCCCGACGCAGTGCACCCCAGGGTATTCAAGGAGTTAAAGGAGGAACTGCCGGCACCATTCACAAGGTTATTTGATCTGTCTCTAGACAAGGGCAGGGTGCCAGGGGACTGGAGAAGAGCTGATGTGGTGGCACTACACAAGGGGATAGGAAAGGATGAGCCAGGCAACTACTGCCTGGTTAGCCTTATAGTACCTCCGTGATGGGAAAACTAATAGAGGCACTTATAAAGGAAAGGCTGGTACATTATCTGGAGGAGGAAGGCCTCATAGATGACAACCAGCATGGGTTCACAGGTGGAAGGTCATGCACAACCTGATAGAATTCTTTGAGGGAGAAATGGAGATATGTGATCAGAGAAGGGTGGTGGACATGGCCTATCTGGACTTCAGGAAGGTCTTCAACACCATCTCCCACAGAAGGCTAATAAGCAAGTTAATAGCTTAGGAGTGGGGAGCAAACTAACAAACAGTGGAGAATTGGCTGGGGGGGAGAACTCAGAGGGTGGTGGTAAATGGGGTACACTCAAAGGAAGGAAGGGTGATGAGTTGGGTCTCTCAGGGGTCAGTGTTGGGACCCATACTGTTTAATTGGGGACATTTCAGAGGGCCTGAATGGGAATGTGTGTCTGTTTGCAGACCACACGAAGGTTTGTAACAGGGTGGACACACCAGGCGGGGGTGGAAAAAATGAGGGAGGATCTGGCCAGGCTGGAGGAGTGGTCAGGGAAGTGGTAACTGCAATTCAATGCAAAAAATGTAAAATTATGCACACTGGGTACTATGCACTAATGGCGGAATGGCTATGTGCCACGTATCTGCAGCGTGTACCCACTCTACACCCAATATGCCACCACGTGGAATGCACCAACGGGAAAGTGCAGCACCTACGCGCCCGATCCCCCGGCCACGCAGAGAGCAATGCGCCAGGGGCGGAAGGGGGATGGGCTGGCACTACACACCATGCACTAAGGCATGTAGTGCTGCCCACGAGGGAGGGGTGTAGCGGTGTGTAGGATATGCCAGGGGGACACTGCCATAACAGTGATACGTGGCTGGTACCATGCACACACAGGGTTCCCCCCTTTCCTGGCAGCATTTGGACAACACCCTCCTCCCCACACACCAAGCGTCCCCCTCAGCAGCACTGAGAGTGCCCCCTGCTACCACTTACCATGCCCCCAAATATATTGCTCACAACCCCACTCGCATCATGGCAGTGTCACCCTCCCCATGCTGGGAGCCATGCCAGAGCCATATCCCTGTGATGGTACATGGGGACTAGGGGTGGTCACGTCAGCGCAGCAAGGTGGGGGGGAGGATAGTACACCACTGTGCCAGCCAAGGGGCCATGATTGGTATCGTGGAGTGGGCATCTGAGGATGACCTGGCCAGGGCGCTGCATGATGGGGCTGGGGAGGCAGGGCTACAGGATCGGAGCTGTGATGGTGGGGGGGGGGCGTAGCCAGGCAGGGAGTTGTGCATCTGCAGGCAGGGGACATCCATATGGCTGGGTGGGAGCGTCCGTAGGGACCGGTACCTGCAAAAGGTGGGTCCGCCAGACGTTGGGCATGGCCTCGCAGGACCACATACCGATGGTCCATATACACTGTCCTGGACCTGCTCCATGTTGCATAGGAGATCCACTGTGGGACCCAGGTTGGGCATTGAGTTGGTGGCCCTGCCTGGGTCACTACTCTACCCCTGTCACCTTTACGCAAACCTGTGGTAACTGGGTGGCGTGTTACCGGACAGGTGGCCAGCGGTCATGAATGCTGCTGAATGCGCACCTGTCCACAGGTACCGAGCCCATGGGAGGGATACTTGCCTCTGGCACATACTTCCCACCCATTAGTTCATAGCGGCCATAGTGTGTAATCACCCAAGGGCAAAATACTGACTGGGGAATAGATCTGGAGGTTACAGAGCAGGAATGGGACCTGAGGATCACAATTTTGGATAACCTGAAGGTTAGGAATCAATGCGATACGGCGGTGGAGAGGTCGACCAGAATGTTGGCATGCATAGGAAGGAGCTTTATAAGCAGGAAAAAGGAGGTGATCATGCCACTTATACACAAGTATGGTCACACCACAACTAGAATATGGGATCCATTTCTGGAGGCCACACTTACAAGAAGACAGGGACAGGCTGGAGAGGGTCCAGAGAAGAGCAACCAAGATGGTTTAAGGGTTACACAGGAGGTCGTATGAGGAACGGCTGGAGGAACTAAACTTGTATACTCTGGAGATGAGGATGGAATGGGGGAATATGGTAGAAACTTTCACATATCTGAAGGGAATAAACAGAGTGAGGGAAGGTAGCATTTTCAGGATGTGTGAGAACAAATCCTCTAAGGGATATACATTGAAGCTGGAGGGGGTGTAGATTTAGAGGAGATGTAAGGGGGCAGTTCTTCACAGAGAGGTTGGTGGGTCCTTGGAATAGTCTGCCAGAATGTGTAGTGGGGGTAGATTCAGTGGTCAGATTCAAAAGAGCTTGGGACAACTACATGGGGTAAATAAAAGTGAAAGGGTATGGAACAAAGGGTGTAAGATGAACTAGATGAGGGGGGTTATTCGGCCCCAGCCATGGACAAACCTCTGACCTCCCTTTTTAACCTATCCTTCTCCTTTGCTGAGGTACCCCCTGAATGGAAACATGCCACTGTAATCCCCCTTCCTAAGGGTGGGGATACCTCAAACCCAAGCAACTACTGACCCATCTCCCTTCTAGCTATTCTGGCTAAACTCCAAGACCATCTAGTACTCTCTCGCCTATCCCCCTTTCTGGATTCCTCCTCACTACTTCCCTTCTCAGGCTCACTGATTCCATCCTCACTGGGATGGATGCTGGCCACATCATGGCTGCTATTTTCATTTGACACTGTCTCCCACTCATTCCTCCTGACCAAACTTGGCAACGCTGGTCTATCCAACAGTGCTACCAGTTGGTTCCACTCATACCTTGCAGGCAGGTCCCAATCCGTCCGACTCAGTTCCTTCATCTTGGCCCCCCTCCCAGTCCACACAGGGGTTCCACAAGACTCTTTCCTTGGCCCACTCCTGTTTTCCATTTTTCTGAATGACCTGCCTTCTGCCTGCCCTCACACCTCAATCCATATGTACGCGGATGACACCATACTATTTACATCTGGCTCCTCGGCCGCAGAGGTCTCGACTAGATTTCAGCGTGACTTTGTTACAGTTCAGCACTGGCTTCACACCAATCAACTCCTCCTCAATGCCAAGAAAACAGTCTCAGTAACCTTTGGCACAGGGCAGAGACTCTTGAGGCTCCCCTGCTCAATCATGTTCCCCACCCTTGAGGGGTCGCTCCTGGAGGCCTGTACCTCCTTCAGATACCTCGGGGTCTGGCTGGACCAGCACCTCAACTTTTCAGCCTATGCTGACTCTGTGATTAAGAAGTTGCACCCCAGGCTTGGGGCACTTTACAGCCGGGACTGCATCCCAGCTCCTGCCCGCCCAGAGACCATTTGTACAGAAAATGATCCTCCCTGCCTTGACTATGGGGACGAGTCTACAGTGCAGGTCCTAAGTCCACCCTACCCAGACTGGACCCTCTTTTCCATTCTTTCTGTCGCTTTATCCTGAACTGTCCTTACTCCACTCACCACTGTACCCTTTACGAATCAACGAACCTCCCCTCTCTAGACAATTCAAGACTGTCCCACTGTGCTAAGTTCACAGTCAGGTACTGGTCCCAGCTACTCCCCTCTTACCTTGCCTCTGCCCTTGTCAACCCCGGTTTACTCCCTCAGAAACACTGACTCCAGGTCCCTTGCAGTCCCACACAGGACCACTGTTGCTGGCCAGGCGGCTTTTAACTACCGCTTACCGACGTTGTGGAATTCACTCCCAACAAACATTTGTCACTTCTCTTCCCCCCCCCAGCTCCTCAACGCCATGCTCCAATCTCACTTCTCCTGTACCTGCTCATGTGTCTAAACAGTTTATGGATCACTGAATAGCTGGGCTGTGCATCCAAGCTGTAATTACTACACTGTATGTTCCACCTGAATATATTTTATGGTAATGTATCGATGCTATGCCTGTATCTGCTGTTTATCTCTATACTTTGTATCCTATATGTATTATGTCTGTTCAACTATGTAATTGTACTCCCTTCCCCCAGGACGCATCTGGAAACGAGCAGTAGCCTGCTCAGCATGCTTTCCTGGTTAAACACTTAAATAAAGAAATAAATAATTTGGGCAGACTGGATGGGCCAGAGGGTCCTATTTATGCCGGCAAATTTCTATTTCTATATTGGGATCTGTTGTACTGCCCTCCCCCAAGCCGGATCCCTGCAGCCTTAAGGGCATTCAGTGTCCACAGAGGTCATGAGGGCCTCGCTTGTCCTGCCCTCCCTCAATCCGGATTCCCGCAGTCTTAAGGGCACTCAGGTACAAAGGCCTCGCCGTGCTGCTGCACAGCTTCAATCGGCTTACTGAAACCCTGCCGCCCTAGGTGGACTTAGCCTTATATAGGTTGAGAGAATCACGTGATAATTTGTAACAGCCCACTTTCCCCTTAGCAGATTATCTGCTATCACCACTAGTGGCCGCCTACAATACAGCATCTTCAATATGATGCCACTGTACTTCACTATGCTGTGCATGTTCCCACCCCTAACATCCCTCCCACTTTCCTCCTATCCTGTCCCTCAGCCGAACACCAGCTTAATAGACAGTAGGGCAGCTTTCCCTCCCTTCCACACCACTGCTACCACAGGTCCACTGCTTCTGCATCTCCCGATTAACTGGGTACCCGACGCATCCATCCTGCCGACCTCCTTCCACGCTGGGCTGACTGTACTATGATTTTCTTACTGACCCAGATCTCCTAAACCTGTCCAGCAACCTTGTGCCCATAGCAAGTCATCAAGGTTTACGCCTATAACTAAATAGCTACTCACACTGCGGCTTCTTCTTGCAGGTGATGTAGAGCTAAACCCTGGTCCAACCCCCCCCAATCCCGCTACTCCTATTAAACTACTGTGGGGTCTTAAAATAATGCACCTAAACATTTGCAGCATCCTGAACAAGCTTACTATCCTACAACCTAATGTCCTTATGCTGCACCCAGACATACTGATCATAACTGAAACATGGCTAAAGCCCCACAATCTGGATGCTGAATTATCGATCCCTGGCTACTCCCTCATTCGGTATGACCGGCTTGGTAATAAAAGAGGTGGTGGCGTTGCCATGTACGTCGCTGCACACCTCCATTACACCCCTGTCCAGCTCTCCTTGCCCACCCTGTCAATTGACTCCTTGCTAATTAAGCTCTCACCCCCCCCCACTCAGTACCATTATATATAGCTGGGCCCTACTGTGCCCCCTGACACTCCCTTGCTACTCAGAATGGACCATTTGAGCGCACTTAAACTGCTTGGATCTGCGGGTGAGCTGATTATCCTTGGTGACCTCAACTCTAACTGGCTTTCCAGCACTAGCTCTAAGTTACAGAGCCTCGTAGTCTCCCTAAATCTTACCTAACAAATTGCCAAACCCACACGATTGAATCATAAATCCCAGAACCACTCCCTACTAGACTGGGCCCTTACCTCGCACCCTCATCTTATTCTCGAGTCAAGACTCCTTTCGGACTCACCACATGATCTACATGGTAAGGAGAATATTCAGGCCCAAAGCTTCTCCCCCGAGGATACTGCTCACCAGGTCCTATAAATCCCCCGACCTCTCAGCGCTCCTATATGACCTGTCCAACTTGGACTGGTCCTTCATCCCTCTGGCATCCCCCATCAGCTCTGCCCTTGACCTTTTCCAAACCAAATTCCTCGCTGTATGGAACTACCATGCGCCTCTGAGAAGGACCTGTGTAAGGGACACCCACCTGCCCTGGGTCGCCGCCAATATTATTGAGCATCTCCATGCCAGGGACCAGGCATGGAAAGCCTATAAGGCAAACTGTACCCTGTGGGCACTCCAACTCTACCGCACATTCCATAACTCCTGCAGCAGACTTCTACACCAGGCCAAGGCTAACTACTTCAAGGCCTCTCTCCATGCTAACCTAAATCACTCTGCGAATTTCTGGAAAACAATAAAATAGCTACTCACCCCCCCTGCTCAGCCCCCTACCCCTGCCCTCAATGTTAATGGCTCCATCATCACTGAACCAAGTGCTGTGGCCTCAGATTTTAACACCTTTTTCACAAGTTGTGCAGCCTCTCTCCTTTCCTCACTCCCCCAATCCCACCCGTGCCCATCCACTTCTAAACCACCCACCTCCCTGTCATTCGCCTTTCGTTTGGTCACCTCAACCGAGGTACTTAAAGTGCTGTGGGCACTAAACCCCACTAAAGGTAAATGTCCCTCGGATCTGGACTCTAAAATGCTTTAGTTGTCTGCCCCAGCCATCGCCACCCCTCTGACCGAGCTCTACAATCTCTCATTCTCGTTAAATTCAGTCCCATCCAAGTGGAAGTGCGCCACAGCCATTCCTCTCCCGAAAGGGGGCGATTCCTCCTCAGCTGGTAACTACCGCCCTATTTCCCTACTCCCCATCCCAGTCAAAATTTAGGAGCACCTTGTGCTCACCCAACTCTCCCCCTTTCTCAACTCCTCCTCCTTTTTCACACTGTACCAATTTGGTTTTAGGAAGTCGCACTCCACCATCACCTCCCTGCTATGACTTACCGACACCGTCCTCATGGGTATGAATCACGGGCACATCACCTCAGCTATCTTTGTCGACCTTGCCAAGGCTTTTGACATGGTTTCCCACACCCTTCTACTAACTCAGCTTGCATATGCAGGTCTCTCTGCAACCAGCACCAATTGGTTCCAATCCTACTTAGCTGGTAGGTCTCAATCTGTCCGAATTGGTCATCATACATCTGCCCCCCTCCCTGTAAATACTGGTGTCCCAAAGGCTTGGTCCTAGGCCCGATCCTGTTTTCCATTTTCTTGAATGACCTGCCCTCAGTATGAGTGCACACATCCATACACATGTACGCTGATGACACGTCACTGTATGTATCAGATCCCTCCCCACTGAAGTGGCCTCTGGACTTCTGGATGACTTCTCTGCTGTCCAGCATTGATTTCGCTCCAACCAGCTCTCACTAAATCCCCCCAAAGAATCTCCCTAACCTTCGGTAGTAGGCAGAGACTCTCCCATCTTTCCACCACCCCCACTTTCCACACCATAGATGGGACACCATTGGAGGACTGCGCCTCCTTCTGGTACCTTGGGGTCTGGCTCAACCAGCACCTCGACTTCTCAGGCCACATCGACTCTATCCACAAGAAATTGCACCCCAAGCTGGGTTCCTTGCATGGAAACTGGGTCTGCATCCCTCAGAAAACCTGCAAGGCTATCCTTCAGAAAATTATCCTCCTGATACTTGATTATGGAGATGTAGTCTACAGCATCGCCCCCAAATCTACCCTAGCAAGACTCGACCCTCTCTTCCATTCCTTCTGCCAGTTTGCCCTAGACTGCCCTCCCTCAATGCACCACTGCAATCTCTACAAGTCTCTAGATATGCCATCGCTACAGGATTGGAGACAGCTCCACGATCCGAGGCTAACTGCGAAATACTGGGTTCAGTCCCCCCCCCACCTCGAGTCCACCCTCCTAGCTCAACCCCCTCTCAGCATACTCTCTCAGGAACACTGACTCCCAGCTTCTACATGTCCCACACATGTCCACAGCCAAAGGGCAGGCCGCATTCAATTACCGTATGCCTAAACTATGGAACTCCTTTCCGGCAGTCATTAGGCATACAGATAACACCCAGCAGCGTAACCTGCTCCTTAAGTCATTCCCCCCCCCCACCTGCTCCTGCAGGCAGTCCCAACACAATACCAAATACCCCATTGGCCACTCCTGAGGCCTCTGTGTTTGTCCCAGGCCCTCAGTGTCCTCCCTGGAATACGCATGTCTGCACTCACTCCACTGCCATAGTATTTTTCTGTATAAATAGGGTGTGACCTTCAAGTTTATATAGGCACTTTATGGCTTAGATGAGTTGCTTAAACACTGAACTTGCTAGCTAGTTAACCTTAACTACTGCACTTCGTGTACCAACTGTTTGCCTCATCACTCTAAATTATAGTTCTTGTGTTGCTACTTGTATCTCTATATCACCTGTGTTGTTGCTGTAATGTACTGTGTACCATTCAATGCTTTATACATCCTTCACCCCTCCCCCCCAGGACGCATCTGGAATCGAGCGGTACTCTGCTCAGTATGCCTTCCTGGTGAAACTCAAATAAATAAATAAATACGAAACAGCTGGGTTTGCCCCATAAAATAGGTCAACCTAGCTGGCAGGTAAGTCACTCATTGTTAGTTGAACCATTATTTATTTTTCCCGACTGTCAAAGTTACTGAGAATGCCAAAGCGGTGCAGAGATAGTTCAATGCAGCTAGGGAGCCTAGATAACAGGGCCCAGATATTCAAACTGCGCCATTCTGAGGCGCAAGCCCCTGCGCTGCTCAAAATAGTTGCGCAGGGGTGTGGCCGGGGCGATATTCAAGAGTTGCGCTGGTGAGCGGCTCGCTGAATATCACCCCAACCACAACCACTGTGCATGGCGCGGTGGGGGTTGTTCATGTTCTGCCAGCGATCGGGCATCGGGGAGAATGTGTGTAGAGGGTGTTTCATATTACTTTCTGCCAGCGATTGGGCATCCGGGAGATGTGTGTGGGGGTGTTTCATGTTACTTTCTGCCCGCGATCGGGCATCCGGAGATGTGTGGGGAAGTGTTTCATGTTACTTTCTGCCAGCGATCCGGGCATTGGGAGATAATGTGGGGGTTGTTTTTACGTTCTGCCCGCGATCGGGCTGGTGGGGGCACAGGGATTGAGTTGAGCCAGCCACGGGTGGCAGCTGCTGTGTTGGGCCCTGCATTACAGCAGCTCACCTGTGGGTGGCCCTCAACTTGATCTTTTTTGGCTCAAAGGTTGTGCAGGCGCGGGTTGGGGTTGCGCATGCTGGCTCTGCGCAGCCCGACTGAATATCGGGTTGCGCAGTTTATGCATGGTTCCTCCCCCTCCTGTTGAGCATGCATTCATTTGCATTGCGCTGTTGCTCAACCTGTTGTCAGTGGCGTAACTGCCTCCTGCTGAATATCGCAGAATGGCGCAATGTAGGACTTGCGCATGCGCAGCCCTGTTGAATATCTGGGCCCAAGTCTCAAGACTTGCAAGAGACTTTCCAGACTTGTACAGTTATCGGTTAATTACCAAACAGTCCTGGACAGCTATTGACCAATCAAATCACTGGATTTTTCTTTTCCGTTTTATAACAAGGCCTTAAACCTGGCTAATCATGGCAAACCACAAAGGAAATATACAAAGCTGGGGCTAGACCACCTAACTTTGTCATGTATCACAAACTACAGTACCTAGAGGCTAAATAATACATGGTAAAACTAACAGAATCACTTCATCCCCAGAAATATACAAATTGGAGTCCCACAGAACTCTGTCCTGAGACTTCATCTTTTCTCACTATTCATAAATGACCTAACAGCAAATTTTGCTTCAATCAAAGTATTACTACCACATATACAGATGATGCAGTCATTTATAAACGCTCCCCAAACATCACAGAAATTTTTAAAAGCCTAGAAAGTGACTTTAAGAAATTATAGGAGTGGCATACAGAAAATAACCTTATGTTAATCTGAAGCAAATCCAAGGCTATGCTTTTTGGTTCTAACATAATGGTAAACAAAGTCACTGGACATCAGAACTAGCGACAGGAGCTGCAAATTTCAAACAAGTGTAAGTATCTTTGGATATACTGGGACCCATACCTGAGTTTTGATGTTCACCTGGAGTACATTATTAAAACCTTTAAGCAGAAAACTTGGCTACGGTATAGAACCAGGAAATAGCTAGCCAAGGACTCCTGTACCGTGACAGCTCACTGTGTATCTGTACTTGATTATGGAGCAGTCGCACTAGCACATCTAAGGGTACTGAGGAGTTATAGGAACAGGAGTAGACCTATAATGGTCCTTTGAGCCTGCTCCCCCATTATACAGTGGTTAGCCCTGTCCAACCATTCATGATTATGTCCAACTGCCTTTTCAAATTATCTATGTTTGTCGCTGATACAACATCTTTAGGCAGTGTATTCCAGTATTTCAATAACCTCTAGATATTGTATTAACCTCTAATCTTGTTTCTGTAGGTTCTGCCCTGAAGCTGTTTACTACTTCCTCTTGTACTGTGGATGTGTTTTGTCTGGAAGAATCCCATTTGTGCACACAGGTACTTGTCATTAATTATGAAACGATATCAGATCTCCTCTTAACCTATGACTTTCTAAACTATATAACCCCAACACTTCCAATCTTGATTTATACTCCATTAATCCTAGGCCATATATACATTTAGTTTATCTTCTCTGGATTTTTTCTAAACATTTTATGTCCCTCTTACATAGACACAAAGAATGTGTTGGCAGATAGGGACCACATGATCCATCTAGTCTGCCCACGATGCCTACCCCCCCCAAAGTCTATTTACTACTATTCCCCTGTGTTTATCCCATGCTGTCTTAAATTCCCTCACTGTTTTGGCCCTCACAGCTTCTGTGGGCAGGCTGTTCCATGGGTCAACCACCCTTTCGGTGAAGAAAAACTTACGCATATTGCTTTTGAGTCTCCCACCTCACAGCCTCATATTGTGCCCCCTCATTCTTGTGAAGATATTTACCTGAAAGAGATTCTGGGTTACATAGAAACATAGAAACATAGAATTTGATGGCAGATAAGGACCGCTTGGCTCACCCAGTCTGCCCATTTCCCTACCTAATGGATAAGCTGCAGATCCTAGTTAATCAGCAGCCTACTTCTTCCTGCCCCCACCCCCTAGAATTGCCTTATGACTGTCCCTTGCATGCTTGAATTCAATCACTGTTTTTGACTCCACAACCTCCTCCAGAAGGCCGTTCCATGCATCCACAACCCTCTCTGTGAAAAAATACTTCCTTACATTACCTCTGAGCTGCCTCCCATCTTCAAATTGTGCCCTTGTTCTTGCACCTCTTTTTGAAAGATGCTACCCTCTGGACTTTGTTGATTCCCTGAGGCCTCTTGAAACATTTCATCATGTCCCCTCTCCCTCCTTTCCTCGAGGCTATACATATTAAGCTCCTTTAGTCTCTCTTCATATGTCTTCCGTGCAGACCCTGCACCATCTTAGTTGCCCTCCTCTGGACAGCTTCCATCTTGTCTATGTCCTTGCGGAGATTGGGTCTCCAGAACTGCACACAGTACTCCAGATGGGGTCTCACCAGCTGTCTGTACAGAGGGATAACAACTTCCTGTTTTCTATTGGTGATGCCTCTCCTATGCATCCCAGTATCCCCCAGCCCTCCTTACTGCCCTCTCACATTGCTTGCCCACCTTTAAGTCATCTGATATGACTACCCCCAGGTTCCTTTCCATTTTTGTTGTTAGTATCTCATCCCCATTGGTACTCTTCCCTGGGTTTTGTTTCCCAGGTGCACTACCTGCACTTCCTAGCATTAAATCTAAGCTGCCATACATTTGACCATTCCTCTAACCTTGCCAAGTCCTTCTCATCCTCCCCCCAGCTTGTGCATCAACTCTGTTGCAGATCTTTGTGTCATCTGCAAAGAGACATACTTTTCCTTCCAGTCCCTCTACAATGTCACTTACAAAGACATTGAAGAGGACCGTCCTAATACTGAACCCTGCGGCACCCCACCAATAACCCCCCTTTCTTCAGAGTGGACTCCATTTACTATAACCCTCTGTGTCCTATTCTCCAGCCAATTCTTTACCAAGGCTATCATCTTGTGACCCACTCCCAGGATGGCTAACTTGTATATTAATCTTTTGTGTGGGACTGAGTCAAATGCCTTGCTAAAGTCTAGGTAGGCCATGTCCACAGCCTCTCCCTGATCTACTACTTTGGTCACCCAGTCAAAGAAATATATTAGATTCGTCTGGCATGACCTTCCTGCTGTGAATCCATGTTGCCTTGGGTCCTGTGCCCCGCTGGCCTCTAGGTACTTGACAATTCTTTCCTTCAGAAGTGATTCCATCATTTTCCCTATCACTGAGGTTAAACTAACTGGTCTGTAGTTTCCCACTTCTGCCCTGCTCCCACTTTTGTGAAGGGGAATCACATTGGCCTTCCTCCAGTCCTCAGCTACCACCCCATCCTCCCATGATTTGTTAAAGAGGGTAGTCAGTGGTGTCACTAGTTCTACCCTTAGTTCTTTTAGAATTCTGGGATGAATCCCATCAGGCCCCATTGCTTTGTCCACCTTCAGTTTTAAGAGTTCTTTCAGGACCCTTTCTTCTGTAAATGGGCTGGTATCAACTTCTGTATCCAGAGTGTTTCTGTTGTTTGTTTTAGGTACCTCCCCCTCTTCGTTTGTAAATACTGAGCAAAATATTTGTTTAGTATCGCTGCCTTTTTCACAGTCATCCTCTGCCCACCCCTCCTCCCCTTTATTAAGCCTCACTATCCTCCCTAGTCTTCCTTCGCTCCTGATGTACCTAAAAAGTTTTATCCCCTTCTTAACTGGAGTTGGCTATCTTTCCCTCAGTTCGGGCCTTTGCTGTTCTGACTGCCTTCCCAGCTTCCTTTGCTTTAACTGTCCAATTCTCTGTTCTGCTCCTTCTGTGATTCCTTGTACTTTCTGAATGCTTTTTTCTCTTGAACCTTCACTGCCACCTCCTTTGAGAACCATATTGGTTTCTTACATCATTTTGTTTTGTTTATTTGCTTCACACAAAGGCTTGTTACCTCTGTGATGGCAGTTTTTATTATTCCCCATTGTTCTTCCACCCTCCTTCCTGCCCATTTGCTAGTGCATTCCTTAGGCACTCACCCATTTTGGCAAAGTCAGCCCTCCTGAAGTCCAGTACTGTTGCCTTTGTATGGCTTGACTCTATTGCTGTGTTTATTGTGAACCATACTGTTCGGTGGTCGCTGGTTCCCAGATGGCTACCACTTCTACATCTGTGATCCTCTCTCCATCTCCATTTGAGAGGACCAGGTCTAAGATTGCTCCCTCTCGAGTGGGTTCCAATACTAGTTGTCTAAGGCATGCCCCCTGTAGGGCATCTAGAATAACCCCACTCTTAGAAGTGGCTGCTGCAGCTGCACTCCAGTTAACATCTGGCATATTCAGATCACCCATCAGCAATATCTCCCCTCTATCTGCCATTCTAAGTATACGTTCTATAATTTCCTTGTCCATTTCCTTCCCCTGAGAGGGGGGTCTGTATACAACCCCTGTGCGGATTGTTTTGCCATTGCCTGCCTCCAAATTGACCCACAGTGCTTCTTCTCCTCCCTGTTTATCCCTTTTGTTCTGTTGCTTTGATTCCTTCTCTCATGTAGAGAGCTACTCCTCCTCCTCTTTTACCCTCCCTGTCCCTCCTGTAGATAGTGTATCCTGGTATGTTTACGTCCCAGTCATGGTTCTGTATGTACCATGTTTGTGTGACTGCCACAATATCCAGATGTTCCTCCTCCATCAAGGCCACTAATTCAGGAAGCTTGTTACCCAGACTATGGGCATTGGTACTCATTGCTCTCTATTTTTTGATGGCTTTACCTTCTGTAGCAGCATCCCCCACTGACCTTTCTACCTTGGTCTGTTTCTCATTTAGTATCCTGTTTTGTAGGGGGAGGCTTGGATTTTCCTCTGCTTATCAGTGCCTCTCCCATTGACTAGTTTAAAAGCTTTCCAATGAAGCATTTAAACCGATTGCTCAAAAGACTTGTTCCCTTCCTGGACAGATGCAGACCATCCTGCCAGTATAGGCTGGTGTCCCTCCAGGTGGAACCCCAGTCCCCAATGAAGCCAGACCCCTGTGCTACACACCATTTTTTCAACCATTCGTTAAACTGCATGGTGCAAAGTGCCCTCGCCTCACCCATGCCACTGACAGGCAGCACCTCTGAGAAGGATACTGTGTGTGCTACTTGTCTTAAGCCCCTCCCCAACTCTACAAAGTCCTTCTGCACTGCTCTATTCTCATGATGAGCCAAGTCATTTGTCCCTAGGTGGACAATGACGTCCAGCTCAGACTCCCATGCAACTGTTCTCATGATCCTAAGAATGCGCTTCCTGTCCCTCCAAGCCATGGCATCAGGCAGGCACCTTACTTCAGTTTTCCCTGCTCCCCCAGTTCTATCCCCCTAATAAGTGAGTCTCCCACCAGGAGCTGCTTCCTTTCCCTGTGGTGCCCTCTGCCTCCTTCCTGAGTGCCTCCCTTGTGACAGTTGTCTGCACCCTCCTTAGTCTCCTTTGAGGGTGCATCCATAGGGGAACTATGCTCCCCCAGAATGGTGTATGGATTGTGGAGTGGAACAACTGACTGGGTGTACCTCTGTTCCACCACCCTTACCCTCCCTGAGCCCACTGTGGTCCAACTGCTGTGCTTTCTTCGCAACCCCTGAGGTAGTGGTGGTGGCTCTGGTGCTCCCTGGATGGGGGAGGTTCCCTTGCTACTGTCTAGTGCGGCCTGAAGACGGACAACTTCCTCCCTCAGGGCAGACAGTTGTCTGCAAACAGGGCAGTATCTCAGCCTCCAGAAAGACTCCCGGAAGACTGCTGCCCCACATCCATTACATTGTACTACTCCTCACATAACTGTCTATCTTGTTTAGTTTTTTTTATTTGTGTGTGTTTGTGATTGTTGTGTTATATAGAAATATATGTATTTATATAATGTGTATGCTTATATTGTCAGTGCAGTGTGCTAGAGAGGATATGACAGTGATATGCACCTTGCCCTCTTGAGGTGATGTCAGAACCCCAGGTATAAATGAACTATTTCCAGGGTGGGTGGGGTGAGGGTGAGGAAGGTTTGGGCCTAAACTGTGCCCTCACGAAACAGTCAGTTAAAGTTCTGACCTACCGCTGCGATGAGTGCCTTCCTGTCAGCAAGATGCCATACACGAGAATCTGACAGAGAAAATACCTTGCTAATCAAACAGAGAAAAATCCAAACATCCAAGTCAGACACAGGTAAACCTCCCCAGCCCCAAAACAGCCTGATGACTTGTGCTCTGAAAACAGACAGCCCCAAAACACGTCAGCTGTGCAGAAGGGCAGACACATAAAACAGTATTCAGCCCCTGTGGGTTTAAACTCTTCCTGCACTGAAAATCTTAACAATTGTAACAAAAGTAAAGCAAGCTCCACCTCCCTCTGTTGATTGAAAGACTGCCTTTTCTGATAATTCTAAGTTCCTTATTTCACCCTTCAGTTAGAAGTATCCTCCACCTGAAGAATATTAACTTTCCTAAGGAATCTGCTTCAAACCAAAGACAATTGTAAATTGTAAGGTTCACCTCCCTCTGTTGTGAGCACAACTCACTTTTTTGCAAATCTTAAGTCCAGTGTTGCAGCTTCCAGCCAGAGGTAGCTTCACCTGAAGATTATTAGATTATTTGCACCTCTATTTATACCCTTGAGGTACTTGAAGGTCTCAATCATGTCCCAAAAGCAGTAGCAAGCTCCACTCCAACCTGCTTCTCTGTGCCAGGTGAAAAAAACAAATATGTAGAACAAAAGTGGCACCAGAGATAGAGTGAACAAAGGCTTTAATAAATTAAATCATTCCCAACAGCTCGGACATGGTAAAAATCCTTGACCGGTTTTGCTCAACATGAGCGTCCTCAGGAGGAAATCAATCATGTCCCCCATATCTCTTCGGTGTTCAAGTGAAAACATGTTGAGTTCCTTTAACCCATTCCCATACGACATCCCATGGAGACCATAGTCTTGACTGATACTGACCAAAACTGAAAGCAGTAGTGAGTACAGGGCCTAGCCAGAGATCTCTAAAGGGGAACAGAAACATAGAACATGACTGCAGAAAAAGGCCGGGGGTTCGGGTTTGCCCAAAAGTTTCCCAGGACCTAGTCTTAATCTGGGGACCTACCTCCACACCTTCAGCTCATCCCCCTCAACCCTTTACTGGGAGTGTAGCTCACTTTTTGTGCCCTTACTCTGCCCCACCCATGTTTTAAACCCTCCATGGTCTTTATGCCGAGCACTTCAGCAGGTAGACTGTTCCACCACCCTTTCAGTAAAGTAGTACTCCCTCAAATCCCTCCTGAAGCCCCCCTCCCGCAGTTTCCATTCATGCCAATGAAGGCAACAATATGCTGCTCAACACACATGCAAACTGGTGCCAGAATAAAGTACAAGAATCTACTTGCAAGCAAGGAGCTCTGACTGCACAGTCCTCCACTGGAAAGAAGTTTCAAATCAGAACACAAAAGATGCAGGCAGATTTCAGCAGCATTAATCCAAGATAAAAAGCAGGCAAATGCAGCAGAAGTAATCCAAAAGTGTTCTTTTATTCCAACCAGATCAACAATCATCATCAAAGACTAAAGGAGAGGGATGGGGAGAAGGTAGATCTGCAAGGGAAGCTAAGTGCAGTTGCAGGTCTCAGCAGTGATCTCATGTACCCTACCAATGAACACCCTAACTGGGATAAGGATATGGAGTCTTAGGGTAGCTTGATGCTTATTCCAAAGGCAGGAATGAGAAAAGCTTATAGATGCCTTACCAAACCGTGTGTGATAATTTGGCACATTCAGGGTAATATATGCACATTTTGTGGGGGCGTGGGTCCTAGTTGAGTATGAGAAGAAGGCTGATATATAAGGGGGTAGCTTACTGAGGAGCACTTTATATGGCCAAGTATAACTGTGCACCATTCTCCTGGTGGATAGGGAGGTCCACTTCATTGAGTCATACAAAGTACAATGATGGGTTCTGGCTGAGATATGAGATAAACAGGTCTTTATTTTCCTGCCTCCTCCCAGTCCCCCTCCCACCTTGTGGAGTGGCACCATATTGGCCACTCTCCAGTCTCTGGGTAGTACCCCATTTGCAGTGAGCAGTTGAATAGATGAGGTAGGGGGTCAGCCAGCTCTTCTGCCAATTTCCTTAGCACTTTTTGGATTCATCCCATCTAGTCCTGCTGGTTTATCTGTCTTGAGGGTCACCAGCCCTTTCTGGATCATGTCTTTGGTGAATACTGTGGTTTCCATCCTTGGGATTCCCATAATTCCCCTAGAAGCTGCATTGATGCCACTTTCAGGTAGGGGCCCCACACCTTCCCTTGTGAAAACAGAACAGAAGTATTTATTTAGGACTGTGACCTTCTGTCCATTGTCCTTAATCACCTTTATCATCAACCAAACTAACAATGCCCCCTCCCTTCTTTCTTTTTTCTGTGATGTATTGAAAGAAATGTGTTTCCCCAGATTTAATCCTTTTTGCAATCCAGAGCTCCGTGGCTGCTTTTGCCTCCCTTACTGTTCTTTTTGCTTCCCTAGTTTTTCGAATGCATTCTTCCCACTCCTCCTCCCCTGGCTCCTTTTAAACCTGTACAATGCTCCCCTTTTGGCACTGACTGTTTTCCTAACCTTAGCTGAGAACCACATGGGTCCCTTGCACTTATTTCTTTTTACAACTAAATTAACACAGAGTTTTGTAGCCTCTAGGATGGCCTCTTTTATAAACCCCCACATGTCTTCCACACCTGTTCTATCCCTAGCTTTGGCAAATTTGTACATCATAACCTCTTCACGGCTACTGCTAAAATTTGTCAGATGCACAGAACCTTCGCTATATTATTTCTAACATTATTTGTAAAGGTCAGATTTGGCTGTATTAACACACCTATAGCTCTTTCCTCCTTAACGTTCTCAACTTTTTTATTGCTTAGGTAGTAGTGATGTGTTTGGCTGTGGCTACCTATATGCATAGTCACACATTTATCAACATTGAAGAACATGTCCCAATTAGTAGCCCATGTATAGATCCTCTCCAGGTCTTCCAGTATCTTGGTAGCATCTGAGTCTGTTAAGGACGCCCCCCCCTTCCGCTTAGTATCATCTGCAGACTCTGAAATTACGCTGTGCAGTCCAACATGCATATCACTTATGAATAACTTGAACAGACCTGGTTCCAGAACTGATTCCTGCAGCATGCTACCATATACCTTGACCTCATCAGGGAGATATTTCCCTACTTTGACTCTTTGATACCTATCCTTTGGCCAGTTTTGTAACCATGTAACAAGTCTAATATCCAAATCCATTGGTCAAAGTTTTCAATTATTTCAATTAGCTTGGCATGTGGTACTTTATCAGATGCTTTGCTGAAGTCAGGGTATACAATGTCACATGGTATATTAACATCCTATAACTCACTAATCGGTTCATAAAATGCAATTAGGTTAATCATGCAAGATCTAATTTTTGTGAATCCATATTGTGTAATATTAGTTAAACCTTGAGAACTAATTATGTCTGTTATGTACTCCTTGAAAAATGATTCCATTACATTTCCCCAAACTGGGGTCAGCCTAATAAGTTTGTAGCTGGATGCTAACTCCCTGTTCCCTTTTTTATGTTTGCTTGTGCATATGTGCAAGAAACATTATGTGGCAGCTTAGAAGAGAAGCAGGTTGTGGAGGTGCGGCACTATGGTGGCCAGTGCTGCCACTGCATTTGTGGGCTTGGCCTTGTGTACCCAATGCGATGGCACACTCCTGCTGACACTAGTTCTGCAAGTGTGCCACCATCTTGAAATGAATTGGCCCCTGCATGGAGGGAGCAACCCGTCATTGCAGGGTGGTGCCTTGTGTGGTGTAACATTTCAATCAAATGGCGGCAGCTGTTGCCGTCCACCTCTCAGATTCCCCATAAAAGCTGACATCGGAGATGCCCAGTCCCCTTGTCTGCATGCCCCCTTCCCAGTTCATTTGCTGATGGGGGAGCCCAATTTCCATTGGCATAATGCCCCCCCCATTAGTTGTGTGCTGACGGGGGTGCCCAATCCCCCTCGGCTCATGCCCCCCCAAACACAAACACATTTTATGTGCCGACGGAGTGCCCAATCCCCGTCAGCTTCAGGCCTCCCCTAACAAACACCCAGGTGGCATGCTGGGAGTCCACCCCAGCATGCCAATTGCCCCTGTAAAAGAAAAAAGTCCCAATGGTTTTGTTTTTTTTTCCCTGTGAAAACAGAACACCATCCCTCGTTGTCTCCAGTGCCCCCTTCCCCAACCTGCACCCACCCTCTGTGCACCCCACCTCCCCACACCCATCTTACCCTAAACTTATCTCCAGAGCCCAGCGCGATGATCTTCGGTGGATCAGGAACACGTCTGCACTTTTCAGAACCAACCGCAAACTGAAGAAATGCCAGTAAGCTGTATAATGGCATAAATATTTTTTTTTTTCAACTTAGGTGGATATCTGTGCCATTTTCATGAATTTTGGCACCAAATTTTCAACATAGGGTTCTTGGAACCCTCCTCATGATTTCAGTCACTGTCATGTGGTTATTCAGTCCTGAAAGGTGATTTTGCGGTCACCTTTCGGGACCGATTAATGAAACAACAGTGTCACTGTTCATGAGGTGGGCTCCCAAAAAGTTTATGTTGTAAATTTGGTGAAAAAATTCCAAAACATGACTGTGTTACAAGCGTACATTGTGCAGTTTCCACATACACTCGTAAGTTCGAGAATTTGTAATATTTTCACTCCAGATTTTCAACATTGCCGTTTTTGCACACCTCCTTATGAACGGTACAGCTGTCATTTTCACATCCTGCCTGAAATGTGCTTTCGTACATCTGGTGCACAATAGTGCGGTCGCTGTGGGAAATCAATGTTTGGGACAGATTAAGAAAACCATAGTGACACTGTTCATGAGCAGAGGTCGCAAAATGCCTATATTGAAAATTTGATGAAAGAATTCCACAAAATGACTGTTTTACGAGTGTGCGTTGCTCAGTTTCCATGCACGCTCGTAAGTTCAAGAATTTTTAATATTTTCTCTCCAGATTTTCAACATTGTCATCTCTTCTCACCTCCCTATGAATGGTACAGCTGTCATTTTTCACATCCTGCCCAAACTGTGTTTTTGCACATTTGGCGCAGAATGGTGCGGTCGCTGTGGGAAATCAACACTCGGGACAGATTAAAGTGATGTTCCGACTTAGTACTCTAAGATATTGGGCTTCATAGCCCAATACCTTACAGCTGCGTGAGCAGACAGGAGCAAAAATTTCAATTTTAAAGTTATTGCCTTTTGTTTTGGAAGGGATCGTAACTGGCGTCGAAGCTTCGGCCAGCCAATCCTGTCCAGCTTCCAGGTGCAATCGCTTAACTTTCATTTTCCCCTAAGACTGTTTAAAATGGCTAAAAACCTGCTTTAAAAATAGCCCCCATAGACTTGTATGGGGGGGCCACACATCACAATTTCTGAGAGCGAGGGGGCAGAGTTGGGTGGCGCTCCGGCACCAGGAAGCTGGAAGGGATCGGCTGGCCGAGGCTTCAGCGCTAGTAACGAACCCTTCTCAAACAAAAAGTAATAATTTAAAAATTAAAATTTTGCCACCAGTCAGCTCAGGATGATATAAGGTATTGGGCTATGAAGCCCAATACCTTATATCAGAAATTTCTTTAACAAAATCACAGTGCCACTGTTCACGAGCAGAGGTCCCAAATGCTTTCATGAGGTGGGGTCACACAAAGGCCATGTTGAAAATTTGTAGTGCAAATACCAACAAACGCCCGGGGCATTAGGGTTTCTAACCATAACATCTCACCCTGTACAGACTGACAGGCATCAGGGGTGTGCCTTTGGATTGCCAGCTGTAATGCTCACGCCATTCCACCCCCAACCCCACCCTGCAGCCAGTGACAGGCATCGAGGTGTGCCTTGGACTCTTTGGCCCCAGAGTTCCTCCCATTCTCCTATACTGTACCCATTTCAGCATATTTCTTATGGAATGGGGTGACTATAAAGCTGAACTCCCAAGGCACACTCAACACTTGTCAGTCCTGCAGGATAGGGTGAGGTGAAATGATGGAGTATTTGCAGATTGACCCAAAGGCACACCCCAATGCCTGTCCATCTCTGCAGGGTGGGGGTGGGGTTGGCATTACTTCAGTACTTCACTGCCATTCCTATTCTGCATCTGTCTAACTCATGCACTTCCAATGCTAATACCAGCAAGCAAACATTCGGCATTGACAAATACTTGTTATGTATAGGAATGACAACTGCATTCTTTCAGACATTTGGAACTCCTGTATTTTATTGAATGATTAAAAATAGCACAAATAGGTTGGTATGTACTTGTTGCCAGATCTGTCAACAGGCTAGGGCTTAATTTATCTCCTCCTAGTGAACTTTGTTTAATTTTACTTAATTCCTCTAGCACCCTGTATGATGTTTAATTTTATTTAATTCCTCTAGCATCCTATGTTCCTCGACTATGATTTCATTTCTGGGTTTGTCAGTTTGGTTGTCCACAGATACCATCCCAGGTGCTCTACCTTTGTTAGAAACCAAATTGATATGAGTTAAAGAAAATAAGACATATCCTATCCAGTATCATCTGTCTAATTATTAGGGATTCGTGGTCCAGTACCTGGTGCATTTTCTTTTAGCAAGTTAATGTACCCATAAAATTCTTCAACATTTGTTGAGTCTGTTCCTATGTGTTTTTCAACCCTTCTTTTACTTTTGTGAATGGCATATTGGCATTTCCTAACACTTTCTATATATTTATTCTTGTTTATCTCATTGTTATCTATTAGTTTAGCTTTATACAGTTTTTGTTTCTTATGTAGTAGTCAATGTGTTATTCATCCACTTAGGTTTTAGTCCTTGTTTGTTATTTTTATTTTTGACAGGCACCCCTAATTTCTCCAGATGGAGAATTTTATTCTTAAATATCTCCCATTTTTCAACAGTTGTATTAGTGAATTCTTTTTTCTCTTCTCAGCCGTCCAACTGTTTAATTATTTCTGTGTAATTTGCCTTCTGATAATCATATAGAATGTTTTTATTTATAAGCCTCTCCACTCTGTAGTCTAGGGTAATGCTTATCATGGCGTGGTCACTGTTCCCCAGAGGATCCCGAATGACACAATTATTGGAAGACCCTTTTATGCTGGTAAAGGCCAAATCCTGACTATTGCTCCCTGGATCTGTCACCATTGGACTTAGTTCAAGCCCTGGTGCCATATCAATTAATTTATTTTCATTGCTAGATTGTGTTCTGTAGGCCTTCAAGTTTATATAGGACTGGCAGTAGCGGTTAGAGCATTAGTTCTCACAGTTTGTGATAGTGAGCCTCCCCCAAGACCTGAAAAATATTTCGAGCCTCTCTCAAATTTGGAAAAAATCTTGGGCCTCCTCATAGGTAACAAGTATCATACTTTGTGCAGTACACCAGAAATAAAGTGAGGCTAATAAAGCTGACTGAGTATATTCTCTTTCTATTCAATGTATTGTTCTCCACCCCCAACCCCACAGCCCCAGTTATCCTTGTCACTTCACTTTTCTGACCTTGGACCCTTGTTATTCTGTTTCCTCTCTATCTGGAACAACTGACCTAGACACTTCATCCCTCCCCCCTCATACCCTGTTCTTAAGCAACTTTCTGTGCTCTTACCCCAGGTCACACAGTCACACCTGAAATAAGCATTGGCTCAATGTGCCTTTCCCAGTCTCCAATTTACTTATAAATAAGTACTGACTGCAGAAATGAAGCCTTAAAGAGCAGGTTTCTACATATGACCACCCTCTCCCCGCTTAGCTGGTTTAGTAGCTTACCCTCCGGTGTAGCTATCCTTCTGATGGTGTAATTTTATAAGCAGTATTTTATTTGTTGTCATCGTCATAAAATCGGATCACTGGACCTGCAGCCAAAATGCCCCAACTTCCTACACTGGAGGCATGCCCCCATGCTGCCACGTTTCATGATGTCAGTACTAGAACTGCATGGGGGCGCACTTCATAGACTGTATAAGAGCCAGTTTTTATGTGAATTATTAAACACTTTTGAGTGCCAGTTTTGATAAAAGAAGGCCACCGATCAATTAATAAGGACACTTGTTAGTTGATCGGTGGCCTTCTTTTATCAAAACTGGCATAAACGTGTTTAATAATTCAACCCTAAACCACCCTGACATCTATGAAGTGCACTCAACGCAGTTCTAGTATTGACATCATGAAATGTGGCAGTGTGGGGCGTGCCTCAGTGTAGGAAGTTGGGGCATTTTGGCCGGGGTCCGCGATCCAATTTACGAGGATTATAACAGACAAAATACTGCTTATAAAATTACACCATCAGAAGGATGGCTAAACTGGAGGGTAAGCTACTAAACTAGCTAAGTGGGGAGAGGGTGGTCGTATGTAGAATCCTGCTCTTTAACTCAGTGTGCCTTTCCTGGTCACTAATTTGCATATAAACATCTACTGTAGAAACAAGCCTCGACTCAGCATGCCTTCTTAGTCATCAGTTTATATATAAATACACACCTTTAAACAAGCTTTAGCTCAGTGCCTTTCCTGGTCACAAAAAATGTGTACATGAATAAAGAAATTCATCTGCAATTATCCATATGTGGTTTGCTTCATCCCTTCACATACACATCTAAAACTTAACATTTAAACACTGTACATTCTCAGACTTAACTGGGCCTCCCCCAAAACAATTTGGGGCCTCCCTTGGGAGGCTGGCCTCACCATTTGCGAATCACTGGGTTGGAGTAACAAGCTGCAAATGAGCTTAGTACATCCAGCAGACCTGGGTTTGATTCCCACAACCTCCACTTATATACTGTTTGTTCTGCAATCCTTCTAGTTCATATTGTGGCTTGCAGTAGAGGTTAAAGTAACAAGCTGGGAATGAGCTTGGAACATCCAGCAGACCTGGGTTTGATTCTCACAACCTCCACTTGTGTACTGTGTGACACTGAGCAAGTCATTTAATCTCTCAAGTACTCGCAGGTTACTCCTGAAAACAGGCACTTGTGCCTAGTGGGCCTTACCCAGTTATAAAAGAATAAAAAGAAATTTAAAAAAAAATTGCTGAAATTGAAGTTACACATTATCGGTGTGTTTTTCAATTTTTCAATTTCTCTCCATTTCCTGTTGTAAGGCTTGTACACCCTCTACACTGCTATTCAGTGGCCTCTAACACGTACCTACTATGGTTCCCTTTTACACATAATTCCACCCATATACATTCTAGATGTAACTCAGTCATATTTTCCAGTTGCATGCTTTTAAGTCTGTTGCTGAGATATGGTGCTATGCTACCGCCTTTTCTGTTTTGTCTGTTTTGTATAGATTATATCCCTCCACTTGCTGTTCCCAATTCTTATTGTCCCCCCCCCAACATGTTTCTGTTACTGAGATTAGATCAAACTGCCTTTTTTAATTATGGCTTTTAACTCATCCATTTCATTATTCATTGATCTTACATTTAGGTATGGTACCGTAAGTAATCTAATATTATATTTCTAATTCTTTATGCTGTGATCCAGGGTTTCTCCACTGTAATCAGTTTCATGTACACTGGTTCTTGCTACTGAAGTCCCACCCCCTGAGTTAGTCAGTTTAAATTAAATTTGACAGCTGTCCTTATTCTTTTACCCAATATACCTGCTCCTTTCTTAATTAAATGTAACCCATCTCCGAAGTAATGGTCTCTTCTGTCTTTAAATGTGTCCCAGTTCCTAATGAATTGAAATTGCTCTCTTGCTGCCCGCCTTCTCAGGCAGTGATTGATGTTCTGTATGCTGCTGTTTACATTTTGTTCAGCCCTTTCTACTAGCAGGATTTCTGAAAAAAAATGCAGTACGGTTTTGTTCCTTTTTCTGAATGTCATTGATTCCTACATAGAAATATAGAATTTGATGGTAGATTAGGACCGATTAGCCAATCCAGTTTGCCCATTTCTCACTACCTACATTATTAAATCAGACCGTGCCTATTCTACAGCTCTTTCTCCCTTCCCACTTCCTTTCCACAATGATTTCCTTGTGCTTATCTCATGCATTCTTTAACCCCACCACTGTTTCCACCCCCATCACCTCCACAGGAAGCCTGTTCCAGGAATCCATCACTCTTTCTGTAAAGAAGTGCTTCTCCACATCTCTCTTGAATCTGCCCCCCTCCAGCTTCATATATGTATTACCTATATATACATACATTTATATTCTCTGCAAAAAAAACTACATTAATGCACCATTAGGATTAAAGCATCAAAAGTAAGGAAATGCAACCTTAGGGTTCCCAAGCCTAAGACCCCACCCCCCCACTGTATGCAGGAACAGGCCTGAGGGGTGTGCCTTGGGGTTGTGAACCCTAATGCTCACCCCATTCCATGAGTAAGTAAGGTAAGACGGGTACAGCATAGGAGAATGGGGTGAAAATTAGGGTTCACAACCCCAAGAAACACCCTTAAGGCCTGTTCCTGCATGCAGGATGGGGTTGGGGTCTTAGGCCTGGGAACGCTAATGTCACATTTCCTTACTTTTGATGCTTTAACCCTAATGGTTCATTAACGTAGTTCATTGCAGAGAATTTCCTTACTTTTTGAGAAAGCATAATTTCCCTACTTTTATTGTATTAACCCTAATGGTGCATTAACATTAATTTTTGCAGATAATTTCCTTACTTTTTGAGTAAATACAATCGTAGGCTTATTGCCTTGTGCCTAACCATCCATAATTTTTCAGAGATTGTAACTATATCTTCATTTTCCTGTGAGTGTGCAGGGCCCTACGGGTCCTACAGTGCCAGGCCCTGTGCTCCTATCAGTCCCTAATGGTACCTGTATTTGAATATGGGAGTGCAGGGCCCAGAGGGCCCTATGCTCCCATCAGTCCTTAATAGTACCTGTATTTGAATGTGGGAGCACAGAGCCATCCTGGCCCTGTGCTCCCATCCATGTATAATTTTTGAGATAGTGAACTGCTAAAGTTGTTTGCCTGAGGGAGCATAGGGTCCTCTGGGCCCTGCAATCCCATCCTGTAGTGTGCACAGCCAAACACCTTACATTTACATGCTAACATAGAGAAAACACAGGGAAATCTCAAACCTGTGTAACTCAGCACAAAATTAATATATTTTCAGGAAACCACCAAAAGACACATCAGTGGGCGAAGCCCTCTCAGTGTTGGGTAAATTACTTTTTCTATTACTTTCTATTTCTTTTAGACACTTGATCCAGGAAGCTCTGTGCAGTCACTAGCAAGGATGGAGAAGTACTACAAAAAGTACTACACCTTACAGTTACAGTTACTTATTTCTTTTCATACAAAAACAATACAAAAATAATAAAAAACTATAACAGATGACATTTATTTGAAAGTAATAGGTTAGTTATTAGTTACTTTCAAATAAATGTAATTAGTTACAGTTACTTATTACTTTTGTACAAAAAGACATAAGTAATTGTAACTGTAAGGTGTATTACTTTTTTCAGTACTTCCCCATCCTTGCTAGTGACTGCACAGAGCTTTCTGGAACAAATTTCCGAAAGTAATAGAAAAAGTAACTTACCCAACACTGAGCCCTTTGTACCCTGAAATTTTCTGAATGAAATTGCAAACTGTTTCTTCACAGCAGAGTGACAAAGAAATGACTGGATAAACCTTCCATTACAATGTTATCCTGCGAGAAACAAAGTAAAATTTAACCCCACAGAACTGCACAGCCAAGTAATATATTTTCACCAAACCAGGAAAAGGCACATTTTTGGGGCAAGCCCTTTGTACCCTGTAAATTTCAGCCCAAAATTCCAAACAGTTTCTTTGCTCTGAAGTGACAAAGTAACAGCTATATAAAAAATCCTTCTTCGCAAATTACGAAAAATAATCCTTTACCGAACTTCCTTTTTCACAATTTACAGTGAAAGAAAAATCCTTTTTTGCAAATTGCAGAAAAGAATCCTGTTTTGCGGAAAAAGAATATCCTTTTTCACAAACTGTGGAAAAGGATCCTGTTTTGCAGTAAAAGATTTCCAAGATTTGTTGAAAATTATTTTCCAAGGAAAAATAAACACATTTCTGAACATTTTCTGTAAAAAAACTGACCACAGAATCCGATTCCTTAGGCCCCAATTAGGTAAACACAACTGTTGGTATTTACCAAATCCCTCTATTATTTTTAAAATGTAAGTTTGTTTGTCTCGCTAACCAAAAACAAAATGGCGACAGCACGAAAAAAGAGATCACATTTGCGGCAAAGGATTCTGCATTTTCGATGAGCCATCGAAAGTTGTCTCATTATTATGTAATGAAGTTTTGTACTGTTCCTCCACACTGCCCTTTCTAATGCTCTATGCTCATTCTATTCAGATGTTGCACTTTATGTATTGCCTTGTTATTGTTTTTGTATTGCCTTGTTATTGTTTTTGTATTGCCTTGACCCACATGGGATCTCCTTGAAAATGAGTTTGCTCAATGGAGTTGTCCTGGAAATAAACTTGAACTTGAACTAAATAATTATTTTTCAAGGTGAATATCTAACTTTTCCCATAGGAAATAATGGGAAACTTTAAAATTTAATAACTTTTGAACAAATTAATATTTTTTCACCAAACCTTCAAAAGGCACCACAGTGATCCAAAACCTATATACCCTAAAAAGGTCAGACCAAGATTCCACACAGTTTTTGTGCAATGCAGTGTCAAAGAATTTGATAAAAAGTGGTAATAGACATGTTTTTTGGCACTCTGTATCTCCACACCTGCACATCCGACCAAAACGAAACTTGACACATTACTAGATCTTTGGACCATGATGTAGCATACAAAATTCCATGTGAATTGCTTGCATGGTTGCAAAGGTATTAAAGCCCCAAATTTTCCGTTTAAGATGTACTGTAGACAGTATGTACTGTATTAATGCAATACGTGTGGAATCTGCATGCTCTAATGAAGATGTTTACCATGACAACTATATGAATAAATCACTGATGATGTCAGTACTATACAAATTTATCTGTATAGTACTGTCATCATCAATGATGTATTCATACAGTATTGTTATCATCACAAAGGACGCCTCCCCCCCGACCCAAAGCTGCTCACACCTACTGTTCCCAAACTCCCAAACTGATACTTAAAAGACAGTTTCAACAGATAGCTCCCACCTATTGCATAAACTGAATATGCAGTGGGGCAGTTTGTAGATAAAGAATTTATTTTTACTTGTTCACAGTGAACTTGGGACCATCACTTGTGGCTACACTGCTCTGCCTCTTGTGAGGTTACCCAAGTTTATCATGAACTCATAAAAATAAATCCTTTATGTAGCAGCTCCCCCATCACATATCTTCTATATTATAGTGGCACAGTAGTGCCAGTATAGTTACGGTTGCACAGCCACGTCTATGTTAACATTTTCTACCTTAATAACTTTGCAACTGATTGTCTGATTTGCCTGATATTTTGCACGCACTGTCTGGTGCCATAGAACGCTGGATCTGGCAAGTTTCATTCTGGTCAGTTGTGCAGTTGCGGAGCTGCAGAGTGCCAAAAAATGTGAAAAATACCACTTTATTTGCTAATTCTTTGTTCTGGGCTATGGCCAGAACAGTTTGAGGGTCTGGTCTGAAACTGTCAGGATATATAGGGTCTGGGCAACTGATGTGCCTTTTGAAAGTTTGGTGAAAAAATATTAATCTGTTAAAAAGTTATTAAAGGTTTAAGTTTCCCATTATAGCCTATGGGGGGAAAAACATACGTGAAAGCACATTTTGCTTTTGTGAAAACACCTTTTAGTGCCGCAAATGGGGTTAGTAGTTTTGTGCGGCTGCTATTTTGTTTTCTGTTAATGATGGAGAAAAAAATGTTGTAATTCAAAAAAGAATGCCCCTTGGTAAACACCAACAGTTGTGTTTGCCTAATCGGGATCCTAGGAACATGATCCTGTCTTCAGATTTAAAAAATTATGCACAGAAATATGTTTTTTATGATTTTTCCATTGGTAGTGTCTCAATTTGTGAAAGTACGTCTGCAAAACGTTTGCAAATTGCGAAAGCGTAGAACATATTCTTTCACAAATTGCAACAGCCATTTGTGAAAGCTTTCACAAAATTTGCAAAAGTGTCACAAATTTGCAAAAGTACTTGCAATAAATTGCTGTTTCTTTGCTACTTCACTGCAGCTAAACAGCTTGGAGTTTTGGACTGATATTTGCAGGGTAGAAAGGGCTTGCCACAAATATGTGCCTTTTGCTGGTTTGGTGATACAATTTACATCAGTTACATAGTTATAGCAGTCTGAAATATAGAAATTTCCCATACGATAACATTGTGGCAGTCGCGGTACCTGTCGGTATCTATATCTCAAAAACGGTTTGAGATACGGATTTTTTGCTAACCAAAGTTTAGTACACCATGCGTGCAGGTTGTCAGGTCATGATTATGATTACAGTAGAATTTTTCCAAATGTTCCTATGGTTACAGGGATATTGCACCATTTGCATCACAAGGGTTCCTTGGAACGTCTTTAGCCCTGCGCTGTGTCTCTATACTTATGGGTAGATGGGAGCACAGGGCCCAGAGGGCCCTGCGTGCCCACATATGGATACCATAATGCAATAATGGGAACACAGGGCCCTCCATCATGTAGTACTGGGAGCGCAGTGCCTTCTGATGAGGGTTCATTACAATGTCTCTACACTTATGGATAGATGGGAGCACAGGGTCAGTAGGGCCCTGCACTCCCACAAATGGATACCATTATGAAGTGATCACAGCATGATGGGTAACCATATATGGGTAAGATTACACTGAAAAAGAAGGGAAACTCATTGCAAAAAACTCCACTAATGCATCAGTTTCTATTATAGTGACAAAGTCTGGAAATTTGATGTTAGGGTTACCAACCCTACCACCCCACCTCCCACACACCAACAGGTGTCAGAGTGTGCCTTGGGGTTGCCGGCCCAACTCTCACCCCATTCTCCTTTACTGTACCATCTGAGCTTCCTTACACATGGAATGGGGTGAGAGTTAGGTCCGACAACCCCAAGGCACACCCTGATGCCTGTTGGTGTGTAGAGGGTGGCTGGGTGGGGTGGGGTGGTAGAGTTGGTAACCCTAATATCCAATTTCCAGACTTTTGTCACTGTACTAGAAACCCTAACTGATGCATTAATGGAGTTTTTTTTGCAATGAATATGTATTATATATACTGTATGTCATGTATTCACAAGTATTATCAAAGTGGGGGGAGGGGGTTACTTACAGGGGTTAACCAATTTTTTAATCTATCCTTTTCATGTTCAATTCTCAGTCCAGGTTGGCATACCACTTGTGTGTCCTTCTTATCACCCTCACTTATGACAGTATGTGTGAATCTAAGAGTTCAATCATCCACTACAGTGGTTTCAGTTTTTGTTGATATTAATGGTTCTGCTGCCTCATTTCTCCCATCTGCTGCTAGAATTTTATCTATTTCTTCATGTACCAACTTGCTGACTCTATTTCATTTCTCAAAGCTAATGAGGTGTGCTTCTGTATTCCTTTCCCTTCTCTGCCTTTTGTTTCCCCTTACAGAACACCATTCGGGTACTGCATCTCCCTCATCATCTGCTTCTATCCTTTTCCTTGATTATCCCAATCAACAGGACCTAGTAGTTAGTTAAGATTGAATATGTTTATATTCCCTCCCTCTGCAAGAACTCCCTCCATCTTTAATTAAACTCACAGAGCTAATCGCTGGTTGCGTATCACAAGCTATTTTTTTGGTTTGCCTAAAGATTTTTACTGTTTGTAGCTGTATTTATTGAACTGTAAAATCTCAGTAAGCTTTTTTTATGGAAAAAGAACCTTCTTCTCTTCTAGAAATATCTGTTGCTTTGCTCACCATCTCCTGTCCCTTCAGTTAAGTTAATTTTCCTTATTTTTTTATCTATATTCTCGAGAATAGTTTCTAAGTTATTCAGCCTTAGTTTCATTGGCATCATCTCTGCTAGACCATTCCATTTATATTTTTCCCAAATAAAATGGCTAAGTTTATGTCTTGAATTTACCAGAAGGAACATGTTGCAAGTTTGGCATTTAATCCCTGAGGCACCATCCAGAGTTATAGTGTCCATTTTAAAATAAAGATTAATGCTGTCTTACTCAGTTCAGAAATAAAATAAGTAAGCCTGATCTCTGGTCTCCTCTGGTGGATACAGGTAGACACATTAGCCTATGCCCATGTCGCCTCCGACACATGCTCACCGACGTTGCAGGGGCATCAGATGTTATAAGACGTGAACTGGAAGGGGCATGATGTGACTTCCGGTTCATTTGTACAGAAACAGGGGCCCAAAAAGGATCGAAGTCCTTTTTTCTACAGCCGCTTATATAGTATTCTACAATTTGTGACTGCTTGTACAACTAGAGTGCCTCCTGGGGTTTCATTTTTGACACTAAATGTATTTGTCCCTATGGGAGGTGGCCTCACACCACCAGTATCTCAGCTGCCCCTGCCCCCTATGTGAGAGGACCTCTTCGGATGACAGTGTTGCATAACAGGATAAGGTTCTTCACCCTCCAGACTCTAAAGGTGACCACCACTACAAAGTATTCACAGACGTGGGTGGCTACCATTAGAGGCCAGGCTCCAATACTCCTTCCACTGCATGGTCTTCAGGGTCTCCAATACTGGTAATCCAACTAGCTTATCTACTCTCTTAGCACATCAATACATAGGAATTTTTTCACCAAATTTTCAGCATGGGATTCTTAGGACCCTACCACATGAACTCAGTCACTGTCATTTTGTTATTTGGTTCCGAAAGGCGATTTTGTGGTCACTGCATGGAACCACCTTTTGGGACCAATTAATCAAATAACAGTGTCACAGTTCATGAGGTAGGCCCCCAAAGACCCTATGTTGAAAATTTGATGAAACAATCCCCCAAAATGACTGTTTTACGAGTGTGCATTGCGCAGTTCCTACGCACGCTCGTAACGTCGAGCATTTTTAATATTTTCATGCCAGATTTTCAACATTGCCATTTTACCACACCTTCTTATGAACAGTACAGCTGTCATTTTTCATATCTCACCTGAAATGTGTTTTCGTACATCTAGTGCACAATGGCGCAGTCGGTGTGTGAAATCAATGTTTAGGACAGATTAAGAAAATCACAGTGACACTGTTCATGAGCAGACATCTTAAACTGGCAATGTCGAAAATTTGGTGACAAAAGTCCATAAAATGACTGTGTTATGAGCGTGCATTGTGCAATTTCCACACACCCTCGTAAGTTCACGAATTCATAATCTTTTCAGTCCAGATTTTCAACATTGCCATTTTTCCACACCTCCTTATGAACAGTATAGCTTTCATTTTTCACACCCTGGCTGAAATGTGTTTTCACACTTCCGGCGTAGAATAGCATGGTCACTGTGGGAAATCACTGTTCGGGATAGATTAAGAAAATCACAGTGACACTGTTCATGAGCGGAGGTTTCAAATTGCCTGTGTTGAAAATCTGCTGTAAAAAATCCCAAAACGAATTACATTATGGGTGTGCATTGTGCAGTTTCTATGCACACTCGTGACTTCACCAGCTTTTTTATATTTTTACTCCAGATTTTCAACATTGCCATTTTTTACACCGTCTCATGAACAGTACTGCTGTCATTTTTCACATCCTGTTCAAAATGTGTTTTCGCACCTGTGGCGCCAAATGGACAGTTGCTGTGCAAAATCACCTTTTGGCTAACGAACTGATAGTGTCACTGTTCATGCAGTGGGATCACAAAAAGCCCATGTTGAAAACTTGGAGTAAAAATACCAAGAAACGCTCTAGGTGTTAGGGTTTTCGACCATAACAATCTACCCTGTAGGGACTGACAGGTATCAGGGGTGTGACTTGGGTTTGTCGACAGTAATGCTCATGCCATTCCACCCCCAACCACACCCTGCAGCCAGTGGCAGGCATCGAGGTGCGCCTTGGACCCTTTGACCCCAGAGTTCACCCCATTCTCCTATACTGAACGCATTTCAGTGTATTTCCTTATGGAATGAGGTGAGTGTAAAGCCCAAATACTTCAAAGCACACCCCAACACTTGTAAGTGTCTGCTGAGTAGGGTGATGTGAAATGTCTTGACCGTTATGGGCGACGACCCAAAGGCACACCCCAATGCCTGTCCATCTCTGCAGGGTGGGTTGGAGTTGACGTCAGTTCAGTACTTCACTGCCATCCCTTTACTGCATCTGTCTAACTCCTGCACATCCACTGCTAATGACAGCAAGCAATAATTGGCATTGACAAATGCTTGTTTCCTCCCCTTTCCTTCCTCCCATACATTTACTTTCCCTTTACCTCTCCCTCTCCATTCACCCCTTCCTCAGAAGTTCCATTAATATAATGCGCTTATTGGTTTTGGTGTTTTTTGAAATGTTTGTATGTAAATATTTATCCTACTTTTCCATGCATTTTTGTGTATTATAGATTTTTGCTACAGGTGTCCTGCTTTCTGGAAGACTGCAAACAACAGTAGCAGCTTCTATAATCTTTGGAGCAAAGTTTGTTCCTGTTTAGTCATCATGGGTTTAGTTTATACTTATCTATGAATGTGATGTTGTAAGAATGATATTATGACTAGTATGTTTATTTCCTAAACCCATGCTGCTGGATATACGCATGTTTTAATTATTTACTCACATTCACCAGAATATAGCACTATCAGTTCCTTGTTAGGGCTGCAGTGGGTGTAGCCTTGCAGACCTCTTGCTATGAGAAAAGGACTCGGTGCATTTTTTCAGACCGAACAACATGTTGGAGTTGCACCATAGTCACTTCGGCATCCGTGATCACTCTGCGCGTTGTTTTCATTGGAAGTAGTACTGCACTATTTTTACTGTCTTGGCAGTCACAGCAGAACATGGCACACTCTGCTGTGTCCAACATGGTAGCCAAACTGTACTGCACATCTGCGACTACTAAGACCTGTGCAGTACAGACATCGGCATGCTGGACATGGCAGGAGTGTCCTGTTCCGCCATGATCGCTAGTTTTTCTTTTTAAATTATAGATATCCCCCACCTGGAGCCCCCTGCTCAGCAACCCACCACCCATCCCAACCCAATGGCATTTGGGGTGCCTAATCCCCCAGTTGTGTCACAATGGTGTCCCCATTACCTTTTTTATGTGTATTATTTCCTCCCCTCACCCAACCCTCCCTCTCAGCACCCAACCCCCACCCAGAAACATAACAGTGACACTGGGGGTGCCCAGTCCCCCAGTATCATGAACAGGAAGAAACAAAACAATGACACTGGGGGTACCCAATCCCCTAGTGTTTCAATGGTATACCCCCATGACTTTTTTTTAATGTATATTAATGTATATTTTTCCTCCCCCACCTGACCCTCCCTCCCAGCACCCCCCATAACATAACAGTGATACTGGGGGTGCCTGATCAGCCAGTGTCATGAACAGAAATCCTCCATCTTGATCTGTTTTTCACCTGTAAAAGAAAACCATCCATCGATGTCTTTGTGGCCATTCCTGCCCCCGCCTGACCCTCCTCACTAGCACCCCACGCACCCCACCCAAGAACTTACTTACCCATCAGGGGTCAAACTCCATAATCTTCTCTGGACTTCAGACACGTCTTCACTCTTCAAAGCCGGACTGTGAGCTGTAAAAACAGGTATGTGGCTCAATGTATTTCAATGGGGCTTTAAACTTAATTGCATAACTTGGGCATGTTTACATATTTTTGGCCCAAATTTTCAACATGAATTTTTTGGGACCCCGCCTCATGAACAATCACATTGACATTAGGCGAATCTGTCCCAAAAGATGATTTTGCAGTCCCTGCACGAAATCACCTTTCAGGCAGGAGCTGAAAATTTTCTCTGCCTTTGTTTATGAGGTGGGGTCATAAGAAGGCTATGTTGAAGATCTGGTGTAAAAATATTAAAAAACAATAAAGTTATGAGCCTATATTGAATATTGTGAACGCAGGCTCATAACTTTGGTAATTTTCAATATTTTTACCCCAAATTTACAACATAGCTATATGTTTACAGCACCTCATGAATGTGACAGCTGTCATTTTTCAAATCCCAGCCAAAATATTTTTTATACCCCAAAAGGTGATTTCACGGTCCCTGCACAAAATCACCTTTCAGAAAGGAGTTGAACATTTTTCTCTGACCTCATTCATGAGGCGGGGTCATAAGAAGGCTATGTTTTAAATTTGGTGTAAAAATATAACAAAAAAAAAAAGTTATGAGGCAATGTTGAATTTTGCAAATGTAGACTAGTAGCTTTGGTAATATTCAATATTTTTACCCCACATTTTCAACATAGCCCTTCTTTACATTACCTCATAAATGTGACAGCAGTCATTTTTCATCTCTGGCCCAAAATCTAATTGTGTGTCCTGAAAGCTGATTTCTCAGTCCCTGTGCAAAATCACCTGTAGGCCAGGAGTTGAACATTTTCTCTGCCTTTCTTCATGAGGCAGGGTCATAACAAGACTATGTTGAAAATTTGGTGTAAAATTATTTAAAAACAAATTTTCTTTTTTTATATAAACTTTTTTTTCTCCTCCCTGGACCCAACAGGGGCTACGACCCCTCCCTAGTAGGCATACACCCCCGATTGCCATTCTCCACCATCCCATAGTTCTCCACAGATTCCCCCCCCCATGGCTGGGCCAGGGAGGGGAGCACAAATCCAGAATCAGGGGTGGCCTCAAAGAAATGATCGGACCATCACGGTTCCTGTTGAGTTCCATTTTTTCCTCCAGTTTTCTCCCACACCTACACCCATGCAATGGGTGGGCAGGCTGTCTCCACCTCTGAGGAGGCAACCAATCACCCTGAACATGGGCCAACCCCTGTACATGGCTGTGCATCTGTGCCCCCACCCAGTCACCGCTGGGTGTCAGTTGACAGTGCATGGTGCTAATCTCCCCTTCCCGAGGAAGGAGAGCAGTCCAAAGACACTCAGTCCTTCCTCCCCGAACAACCTTGAGCAACCTGAGTCTGTTCCCAATCCCAGGTCACCGAGGTGATGTGAGATGTGGCATCCTGCACCTCAACCCTCAGCATCACTGGGCCAGCTTAAAAAACACATTTTCAATATTTTTACTCCAAATTCCTTGGCTGCAGCCCTATTGGCTCTGGGCAGAACTTGTGTTTTTATGAATTGATGGGATTGTGACTGGACACTTCTGTTACTGCTGTGGCATCCACACAGGCACTTCAGGTTATTTGTAAGCCTATGCATCTTTTATTTGATAATTACTGTTAAATAAAGGGCTTTGCATTAAGCAATATGGATAGTGCTGCCTTTGTCCTGATAGTGTGTTTGTTTTAAGGATGGCATATTAATAACGGGGCAACCTTGTCTGCTTTGGAGGTATTATTCTGCCAGGAGGTATTATTTTGCCTATGGCTGTGTTCCATTGAAATCCCCCTTTTTTTTTTTTTGCAGGCTGCCCAAAAAACATTCAGGATGCTTAAGTCAACTTTGGGGGTGACTGAGCACCCAAGCACCCATGGAATCGGCACTTGTGACTGTAAGAATAAAATAATCCCCAAATTGTTGTGCACCCAAGCACCCATGGAGTTAGCACCTATGACTGTAAGCATCAAAAACTCCCCAAATCAATCACAGAGTTCCCAAATTCTGCTCAATAGTCTAAGAAACAGCTCTGTATTCTACTTACTTTAGGACAGTTTGAATCATAATCATTTGACAACATCTAGGCTGGGGACCCAATACTACTGTTTTTGCAAAGGGTAATTTGGATTACTGATAGATATTGCCTTCAACAGAGCTAAGGAAACACGAATTCATTCAGGATGTTGTCAAAATGAATATGGAGTTTAAGTGAATAACCAGTACAATAGGACATCATAAGTTCTGGCTGGGCATCTGTTTCCTTTTCATTCTGATGGTGACTTGGCTAAGTTGGTCAGCAATAAGCCACTCAATTCAAACAGCAGCAGAAGAAATGTACCCGTCTCATAACTCACAATCAGTTGTAACATAAAGACAAGCGGACACCTTGGCCATTTGACAGACACAAAAACTCAGTTGTGGAGATCCTGCAGGTATGGAGGGACAGGAAGAGACTTTCAGCACCATTATTATGTTACTGTGCTACACTGTGTGGGGGAAGGGCAGATGAGATGGATCTAGAGGCACTGGGTCAATACGTCATGGTGAAAAACAGTGCAGGCAAAAACAGTGCCACATGGTTCCTACAAAATGGTGCAGTCTGAAACCATGGTAGATTAAACAAACAAACTCCGAAACCATGCACGCCATTACACCCACACAGTTTTTGACTGTGTATCTGTGATGTTGGTCTTTTGACTACGCACCGGTCCTAGAGTCCCTTCTGACCTTAAATTATTCTGTAACTATGCTACACTATTGGGGGGTAGACATGATGGACCTAGAGTCCCTTCTGACGTTAAATTGCTATGTTACTATGTCACATCGTGGGGGGAGGGCAGACATGCTGGACCTAGAGTCCCTTCTGACCTTAAATTACTATGTTACTACGTCACACTGTGGGGGGAGGGAGACATGATGGACATAGAGTCCTTTCTGACCTTAAATTACTATGTTACACTGGGGAGGGGCAGAATGCAGTCCCTTCTGACCTTAAACTACTATGTTACTATGTCACACCATGGGGGGAAGGAGACATGATGGACCTAGAGTCCCTTCTGACCTTAAATTACTATGTTACTTTATCACACGGGGGCCAGACATGATGGACCTAGACTCCTTCTGACTTTAAATTGCTATGTTACTATGTCACACTGTGGGGAGGGAGTGATGGACCTAGAGTCCCTCTGACCTTAAATTACTATGTTACCTATGTTACACTGTGGGGGCAGACATGATGGCCTAGAGTCCTCTCTGACCTTAAATTACTGTTACTATATTACACTGTGGGGAGGGCAGACATGATGCACATAGAGTCCCTCTGACCTTAAATCACTGTTACTATATTACACTGTGGGGGGCAAGATGGACCAAGAGTCCCTTCTGACCTTAAATTACTATGTTACTATGTCACACTGTGGGGCAGACATGATGGACCTAGAGTCCCTTCTGACCTTGAATTACTATGTTACTATGTTACACTGTGGGGGACATGATGTACCAAGAGTCCCTTCTGACCTTAAATTACAATCTTACTATGTCACACTGTGGGGGGGCAGGCATGATGGACCTAGAGTCTCTTCTGACCTAACTACTATGTTACTATGTTACACTGTGGGGGGCAGACATGGTGGACCCATATGTCCCTTCTGACCTTAAATTACTATGTTACTATGTTACACTGTGTGGCGGGGGGGGCAGACATACTTGAACTGGAGTCCCTTCTGACTTTAAATTACTATGTTATTATGTTAAATTATGGTGGGGGGCAGACATGCTGGAGTTAGAGTCCCGTATGACCTTAAATAACTATGTTACTATGTTACATTATGGTGGGGGGACAGACATGCTGGAGTTAGAGTCCCTTATGACCTTAAATTACTATGCTACTATGTTACACTGTAAGATGCAGGCATGATGGACCTAGAGTTACTTCTGACCTTAAATTACTATATTACTATGTTACACTGTGGGGGAGGGGGACATGATGGACCTAGAGTCCCTTCTGACCTTAAATTACTATGTTACTATGTCACACTGTGGGGGGGGGGGCAGACATGATGGACCTAGAGTCCCTTCTGACCTTAAATTACTGTGTTATACTATAGGGGACAGACATGATGGACCAAGACAATAACATAACTCAGAAAGCCAACTACATGTTATATAACACTAGAAAAGCAATTACCACTAGAAATCGTAAAATGTGTGTGCGTGTGTGGGGGGGGATACATAGAGCATACATAACAGCATATCTTGACTATGGATGACAGTTCTGATCATTATATAAAATAAATGATATTACAAAAAATAAATCCAGCACAGATTTACAAAATCAATCACTGGTATCTGAGATAAGCTGTATGAAAATAGGTTGCAAACAATAAATATGTACAGCCTGAAGGGCAGTAGGAAAAAGGGAAGACTTGTTGCTAATGTCTAAAATGATAAAGGATGAAAGCTTGGTACAGTCTATGGGAACTGAAAGGCATACAGTGAATCATAATCTCATCTCAGACACCATAACAAACAACTTAAGGGAACAAAATACACATTTTAAAACAGACAAAAAAAAAAGCTTTATTTATTTATAGTCGTTCCACCTATTACATGATGGAATGGCTGCTAGAACAACAGGACACGATCCACCAGTATGCTGCTGAGCACGGTATTGGGAAAGGAGATGTCAACATTAGCTAAAATCTGTGGTGTGACAAGGCTGAATAAGACCCTGTCCCATCTGTTATGCAGAAAGAGTTAAAAGCAAGGATCTGTTCTGACTCTCCTTTTCTGTCCCTTGTCTGTCTGATTGTGCAATCAAGTTTTCTTGTGAGACCTGGGAACTTATTGCTCTGACAGTCTCATGATTCTCCCTTCTCCACTATCTCCCTGCCTTCATCTCCTGTTTCTTGATGTTTCTATCTTTTCTTCGTCCTTGATTATTTGTGGTCATGAAAATATATGTGGATCTTTATGTGAAACTGGGTTCTCTGGTCTGAAAATGTGTATAGTTGTATTGTTGAAAAGATTGCAAAAAGCTATTTGGAACAGGGGATTAACCCAGGAGATGCAGTTTGACCTCCATGAACTCTTTTGCAGAATTGTCAACAGTAGATCAGTTCTGAGAGACAATGTTGTATTTTCCTGCACCTGCAAGGAAAGAAACTGACAAAGTTCTAATACATTTTGTGATAAACAGATTGTCTGTTAACAAGCTCAGGACGCAGAGATTAATTGCCAGGAAAACACTTCTTATAAAAAGAGCAGCAATGTTTGTGAAAGAGATTGAAATTTAGAATTTAGAGCTAACCTTAGATGAAGGACTTTGTTTTCTTTGTGTTGTCATTGTAAATAGCTATCCTGTACAATTTTATTTTTTTTATTTGTTATTGATAATAATAAAATACTACTTGTAGATTTTATAACTGCTCCTAGTTTTTCTATGCTTCCTGCCCTATGCTTTGATAACAAGTGGCACCTGATGGGAGTCCCTCTGCACGGTGCTGAAGCCCTTTGAGGAGGCCACAAGGGTGGTATGTGCTGATGCAGCTGGCCTAAGCCAGGTACTCCCTCTCATTGCCTTCATTAACCTGAAGCTTCTTTGTATGAAAACTCAGTATGAGGAAAAGGAGGATACCACTGCTGTCAGCCTCATAGAAGGGATAAGATCATGTTTCTGGTATGACACACACATTTCAAAAATGCATACAGATTACTACTACATCCTGGCCACTCTCTTGAACCCTCAGTTTAGACACATTTGAAACATTCTTTGATGCCCAAGAATCTGGTACAAATCAGCAGTTCTTTAAAGCCTAGCTAATCCATCTGGTCGCTGTACAGTACGTATGGCACAAAACAAGAACAGGAACACAAACAGAGCAGAAGAATAACACTCATCAATCATACTGACAGGTCAGGTGGAGGAGAGGAAAGAAGTAAAATCCCCATGTGTTTCCACTGCTTCTACTGAACATCACAGGAGTCATTCATTTTTGTCTCCAAGTCGGACTGCTCCTACTGCTCCTGCTGCCTCCCACCCCCCAGAATGGCAGCCATCGATGACAAATCACTATGGGAACAACTGTCTTGACTATGACTTGATGAAAAAGCATGGCAGGTGACTTTCTGACACAGTTGTGCCTGAGATGCCAGTAAACAACATGGTGCAGGCAGAATTACCTGGATGAGAACGTGCCACTAGAAGAAAGAAACGAGCCCCTATTCTATTGTACTGGCACCAAAAAAAAGACCATTTGTCCCTCTTTGACATAGGTGGCTGTTGAGCACCTCAGTTGCTCAGCTGCAAGTACTTACTCGGAGAGAATTTTCAGTGCTGCAGACAATATTGTCACCAACAGGAGAAGATGCCATTCAACTCAAAATGTAGAGATGCTCACTTTAATCTAAAAATAACCTGTCCCTTTTTCCAAACTCATTATTGCCACAGTTTATGGAGGATGAATCTCCTATACTTCCAGCTGGGCAAACAGAGGAAGAGGATGAGATAGATAGAAAGTGCTTTTGTGTCCCCTAATTTTTTGTTTTTGTTGTTTTTTTGAACCAGTAGCCTATATACTCTCACATCCACACACATACACACACACACACACACACTGTGGAATGCTGCACTGTTGTCTTCTTCACTTCAACCTTTAGTTTTGACTCCTATATATGCTCTTTCAGCCGCTGAGCATATATGTGAGTTGGAAGGTTCTATGCTTAACCGTATTCAAAAAATGTCTGCTTGGGTATGAATGAGATAATGTTTAAATTTTTGACAGGCCTACACAGGCTGCATACATAATGTTTGGAGCAACACTGCCCATGAAGTGTGCCCAACACTGACAATGGCAGAACTGCATGCACTGGCCAAGTATGGTACTGTCCCAATGGACACACAATTTTCAGAACCAGTAGATCACACTGTGGGATTCTGCACTATTGTCTTCAGTCTTTAATATGTGTGGTGAATTTTTGACAGACCTAAACAGGCCGAATAAATCGTTTTTAGGATAATGTTTCCCATGTGAAACCATGGCAAAACTGGATGCCTTGTTCCTGTGTGCCACTAGCCCTCCAAATGGGTGCACAATTTTTGGAACCGGTAGCTCACACTGTGGGATTCTGTACTGACATTTTGTGGGCATACATATAGGCCTTACAAATCACAACTGCAAACATTTTAAATGTATTTTATTGGAGGCAGCATTGTTACTTAGCCACCTACGCTTGTTTATTCCTTGTTCTAGCATTGTCTATGCTTGGCACTGGCAGAGTGGATACAGTTTTTGGAACCACTACCCCTCGGTGTGACCCACTGCATCATCCTGCTGTTTTGGGTGCTGCATCAGCCCAATCATTTATGATATGCAATTTATTCATTCTATCTCATGCTTTTTAATGGTTGAACTAGCAAAAACTAGTTTGACCTTAAGAGGACTTTGGTGAACTTTACGTGGTTTGAAAGCCAAAGTTTGCCATGTCGAATTTTGAGAGGTTTGCACAGTTCTAGTTACTTCGTTCCACTGTATGGAGAAAGATATGATGGAACTAGTGTCCCTTCTGATCTTAAATTACTGTGTTACAATGTCACACTGTGGGAGGGCAGACATGATGGACCTAAAGTCCCTTCTGACCATAAATTACTATGTTACTATGTCACACTGTTGGGGGCAGACATGATGGACCTAAAGTCCCTTCTGACCATAAATTACTATGTTACTATGCCACACTGTGGGGGGGCAGACATGCTGGACCTAGAGTCCCTTCTGACCTTAAATTACTATGTTACTATGTCACACTGTGGGGGGAGGGAGACATGATGGACCTAGAGTCCCTTCTGACCTTAAATTACTATGTTACTGTGTCACACTGTGGGGGGCGGGCAGACATGATGGACCTAGAGTCTATTCTAACCTTAAATTACAATGTTACTATGTCCCACTGTGGGGGCAGACATGATGAACCTAGAGTCCTTTCTGACCTTAAATTACTATGTTAAATTGTGTGTGTGTGTGTGGGGGCAGACATGATAAACCTAGAGTCCCTTTTCACTTTAAATTAGTATGTTATAATGTTACACCGTGAAGGGCAGAACATGATGGACCTAGAGTCCTTCTGACCTGAATGACCATGTCACTATGTCACACTGTGGGGCATCATGGACCTAGAGTCCCTTCTAACCTTAAATTGCTATGTTACTATGTCACACTGTGGGGGCGGGCAGACATGATGGACCTAGAGTCCCTTCTGACCTTAAATTACTATGTTACACTGTGGGGCAAACTTGATGGACCTAGAGTCCTTTCTGCCATTAAATTACTGTGTAATTATGTTACACTGTGGGGGACAGGATGGACCCCAAGTCCCTTCTGATCCTAAATTACTATGTTACTGTGTTCTACTGTGTGAAAGCAGACATGATGAACCTAAAGTCCCCTCTAACCTTAAATTTCTATGTCACTGTGTTATACTGTGGGGGGCAGACATGACTGACCTAAAGTTCAATAAAAAACTGAAATTAAAATATTACTGTTCCATTGTCTAGAGGCAGGCATGATGGACCTAGAGTCCTTTTCAACCTTTACCTACTATGTTACACTGTGGGAGAGGTGTGCACATGATCAACCTAAAGTCCCTTCTGATCTTAAATTACTATATTATTATGTAACACTCTGGGGGACAGACATGATGGATCTAGAGCCCCTTCTGACCTTAAATTACTATGTTACTATGTCACGCTGTGGGGGAGGTGCACACATGATGATCTTAAAGTAGCTTCTAAACTTAAATTACTGTATTATTTTCTAACACAGTGGTGGACAGACTTGATGGACCTAAAGCCCCTTCTGACCTTAAATTACTATGTTATACTGTGAGTGGGGCAGACATGAAGTACCTAGTATCCCTTCTGACCTTAAATTACTATGTTAGACTGTGTTGGGGGTGGGGGAGTAGACATGATGTATTTTCAGTCCTTTCCAACAATAAATGACTATGTTACTATGTTACACAGTGGGGGGTAGGGGCAGATATGATGAACCTGAATCCCAAAACCTTAAATTACTATGTTATTATGGTACACTGTGGAGGAAGACATAATGGACCTAGGGTCCCTTCTGATCTTAAATCACAACAGTGTGTTACTATGTTGCACAGTGGGGGACAGATTTGATGGACCCGAGTCCTTCTGACCTTAAATTACTATGTTACAGTGTGGGGGGCAGACATGACATTCCTGAAGTCCCAGAGAACCTAAAATTACTATGATCTTCTACGAGGATATCGCTTCCCTTAGGCCGCACATTTGGAACAATACCCACATCAGCGCTAGGATCACATGGAAACTTTTGCTAGCTGGGGGCCACCCACTATGACATCATTTGTCAGCGTCTACATAAACATGGGCTGCCTCCTCTCTCCTCAGTTGTTTTTCTGCCGTCAACTGTACTTGTTGGACCTGCCGTGGAAAGAATAAGCCTAGTCGTTGCAGTTTATTATTATCTATAAAGTAATCACTAATAATTTAGTGACACCGTTGATTACTGTATGCCACTAAAACCAATGACATTGTTCCAGTACTGCAACTGTGGTGAAATAATACACAAGGACGACATCCACAATGTGTGTGTCTGCTGTTTAGGCCTCTCTCATAACCTCAGGACTTGTGTGATTTGCTAGGGTTTCAATCAAGCAATAAGATAATGCAGAAAAAAGGCACTTGAGAAATTTTTATTAGAATAAAACTCTAGTGGCCATGCAGAAGGTCCAGGGTCTGAAGGAAGTGTAGCCAGCCCCATCCACCAAGTTTGCGGTCGCTGAAGTTCAAAGACCTCAAATAAGAGCATTTATCTTCGGGACATAAAAATAAGCATAAAGATAGGGAGAGATAATGTCTTCAGCAAGGTCCAGGTCACCACTGTAGCCTGTACCCATTTCCTTTGATGAAGTGAGTGTTCTCATGAAGTGTTGGGTCTTTCAGTCCATTGTCTCAGGGCTTTAAGGTTTAATCTTTCAGACAGTTATGGGACAGAGCCAGAAAAATCTAAGATACTGCTATACAGCCACAAACAACAAGCAACAAGTTGTGGACTGTGTAAGTTGACTTGCATGTCCTTGATCTAACTGGTGTTATTCAAGCAAATTGATTAAAACAAATTTGAAACTGCATGTACCTGTGTGGAGTGCTTTACTGTTTGAAAGTGATGATGGCATGTACCAACTCTTCTTGCATTGTCATTGTCTGCCCTGGCAGCAGTAGTGACAGCCTCCCTGACCATCGACCAGACACCAAGGTCGGGGCTTGGCTTAGGCACTACCATACCTACTATGAATGGTACGTCACCGTCGATGGCAGCAAGCTGTCATCAACACCAGCGGTCGTGACCCCTGATCAGGGTATCATCGACACACAGGCAGTGCTGGCATTGTTTTCAGATGTGATACAGCACATACTGCCAGGTTTGCCTTTGCAGCCTGCACTGTGGTCAGTGGGGGGTACCGCATCACAGGCCCCATCGACTCCCTCGACTAGTACTCAGGAAGTGCCTATTGAGAAAAAGCCTGCAGCATCTCCAGCAAGGTCCTCCATTCCTGTTGCTGATCGTGACATCAATCAGAAGGAGGAAAATAATCCTCACCTCATAATGGAGGAGCATTATGACGAGGAGGAGAGATATGAAGAGAAACACTATGCTCCACATTCCAGCTCCACTGTATCCTCTTATAATGATGATTCTGTGGTGTACACACCCAGATCTCTTCATGAAGACCCCACATTTCAAACAATGATGCAGCACATGCAAACTGCTATGCAGTTTGCCGTTGAAGAAGAGGATTCTTCTAAAAATAATTTGATGGGATTTCTAGAGGTGCCCTGCACTCCCTCCATCATTGTCCCACCAATTTATCCAGCTTTACAGGATGCCACTATTGCTGCTTGGTATAAGCCAAATAGTATACCAGCTGTTCCTAGAAAGGCTGGCAAGCAGTACCCTGCTCCTGCTGCCAAGCCTTGCCAACCAGCCAGAAACTGATTCTGTGGTTTTCATGGCTGCCCATGATAGATCCAGAGTACCAAGTCATAGGAGTACCCTGTCACTTGATAAGGAATCCACAAGGCTAGATGTGATGGGCAAGTGAACCTACGCCTCTGCCTCACTAGGCCTGCATATTGCCAACTATCATTCTTACATGATCAAGTATCAAAACAGCCTTTGGAAGGCTGCCAAAGCTGCAGCTCAGGCCCTTCCGGAAGGTATTGCCAAGAACAAATGACTGAAAAAATTTAAATGCAGGTACTGAAGTAGGAAAACACCTACTACGCTTGGCCTGTGATGTCTCAGATGCCTCTGCCAGTGCAACTGTCACTGGTATTTGCATGAAAAGATATTTACTTGATTTTACTTGGTTTATTTGAGAAAAAAGAAGGCAGAGGCCTTTGGTACTTTGGTATTATTGGACAAAAGAAGGCGGATTGCCCATCACGATTGTCCTCCATATTTATGAATCATTCAGTGGGTCCCTGATAGATCAACCATTTGTCTAATTTATTTTTAAATGACAAGATATTTGGAGAGTCAACTATTTCCTGTGGCAACCTGTTCCAAATTCTAGGTGTCCTTATAGTAAAATAATTTATTCTTTTGTTAGTTTTTGCCCTCGTAATCTCAAGTTGTCTGTTATGTAATCTAGCTACCATTCTTCTAGTAGAGAATTTAATGCCACAGATTTGCATCTGCTCTTTGTTTGCTATTATCTTAAATAGTAATAGCAAGTCCCCCCTAAGTCTTCTTTGGGCTAGTGTATGTAGACCTGTACTTGCTAATCTGGTGGTGTAGTTAAATTTTGATAAGTAAGGTATGAGTTTTGTGGCTTTATGCTGAGTATTTTCAATCCTATTTATATCTGAGATTAAGTAAGGGCTCCAGAAGGGGGAGCCATAGTCTAGAAGTGGCCCAGGCCCATCTAGGTTTTCTCCCCACACTCAGTGGGAACATTTCACAATACATATTTCTTGGTTAACCAATTATCAACACCATTTTTGAATGATTCAATATTAACTGAATCGACCAGTTCCTGTGGGAGTCTATTCCATAGTTTTGGTGCCCTTAGTGAAAAGAAATTTAATCTTAAATTAGTTTTTGCCTTGGATACCATAAGTTGTTTAGTGTGACATCTTGGAACAATATGTCTAGTAACATAAGATAGTCCACATTTGTTCATCAGATCAGGGTTTTTATGAAACTTATATATTAAAAGTAAATCCCCCCCAGCCCTTCTTCTCTGAAGAGAGTGTAGACCAGTACAAGATAATCTAGATTTATAAGGCAATTTGGCTAATCTAGGAATCATGCTTGTTGCACATCTTTGTACTCTTTCCAAGCGATCAATATCTGCCTTTAAATAGGGGTTCCAAAAAGGGGACCCATAATCAATAAGGGGTCAGACACACAATCTATAAAGGGCCATCATACACTGTTCAGATTCATTTACAAAGGATTGCTGAATTTGTCTTAATAGACCATTGGCAGAATTAGCTACTTTTGTACAATGATTAATTGATGAAAGTTTGGCATTAACTAAAACACCCAAATCCCTTTCCACACATGATGACTTCAATAATGAGTTACAAATGTAGTATTCATTTTTGGGATTTTGAAGTCCAAAATGCAGAACCACACACTTATCCACATTAAACTCCATCAGGTTATCAATTGCCCATTTTTCAGTCATCTTTAGATCAGAGTTCAAAGAATTAAATCTGATTAAAATTCTTGTGGGTTTGCAACTGATGTGCAACAAACAGTATTGAATGCTCCCTTTAAGGGCACCAAACAGTTTGACTGTCACATAGAACAGGCTCTGAGAAGTCTATAGATCTCAAGAGTGACTTGGATGTCAGCTAAGTCCCTGTACCCTACACCAGGTAGAGGTAGGGGCTGAGGATCCTTTCTCAAGCCTGCTGCTAAAGGTAGCCGCCAAGCCTACTTCCAGCAGGGCTGCGGAATGGGTGCTGGAGCCTTGTCACCTCTCCCTGCTCAAGGAACCCATTCTGAAGCCTCCAAAATTAGTGGTGCTGGGCCCTTTGGCTCAGCATTACTTGTGCAGGACTTCCCCCAAACCACTTCAGGTGTAGGAGGTGGTGGTAGTGGGTTGCTTCTTCCTTTATCTAACACAATGGAGGGTGATTACTGCAGACGAGTGAGTCCTGGAGATAATAACAAATAGACATGCTCTGGAGTTGCTAGACACCCCTGCAGAGCATCCTCCATCTCTTTCAACTTATCCCATGAGACATCTGTCACTGCTGAAAGAAGAGGTAAAAGAGGTACAAGCCTTACTGACCAAACTGACCAAATGCACCTTAGAACCTGTGCCTTAGCACTAGAAAGACAAAGGGTTTTACACCAGATGCTTCCTGGTCCTCAAATGGACAAGAGATCTCAAGTCTGTGCTAGACCTGCGAGACCTAAACTTCTACATAGAATACAAGACGTTTTGTGTGGCCTGCCTGCAGAATATGATTCCCTTGTCACAAATAGGTGACTGGATCTGCTCCCTGGGAATGAAGGATGCAGACTTCCATAGCAAGATCAGACAGAAAATATCTAAGATTTGTCCTGGAAGGGGAGCACTTCCAGTTCAGAGTATTGCCCTTTGGCTTGTCTTCTGTGCTTCAGGTCTTTATCAAATCCTTAGCTGTGGTGGCAGTGATACTTTGCAGAGAAGGTCTCTATGTTTTCCCATACCTGGATGACTGGCTATTCAAAGCCAGATCCAGGAGCCAGCTCGAACACGCCTTGTCCCACACAAGGCAATTGTTCAAAGATCTGGGAATTAGAGTGAATGTACCAAGGTCAGTACTGACCCCTTGCCAAAGGCTGCAGTACATCAGTGCAGTCCTGGACACAGGACAGGGCAGAGTATCTGCCTTGGTACAGGGCAGAACATGTCATGACTTGAGCACAGCTGGTGTACAGCAGTCGTTATGTCCCAGCTAGAACTTACTGTGTCTCCTGAGACTCATGGCAGCAGCCATCATGACAATGCCACTGGCTTGCTTACATATGAGGATACCAAAATGGACACCAAGAGTGCAATGGGACCAATTGCCAGATGACAAGGACCAACAGGTACCCGTCACATCCCATTTATGCAAAACATTGATGTGGTGGATAGACTGCAGCAACCTGTTGAGGGGCATTCCATTCTTAATCCCAGCTCCTACTGAGATTCTAACCTCAGATGCATCAGGTTCTGAGTTGGTGGGGGGTACACCTGGGCCCTTATCAGACCCAAGGGTCTCGGACCCAGGTGGAAGTCAAACTGCATATAAATATCCTGGAGATGACATCTGTTCTATACAGCCTCCAGACTTTCCTGGAGCATCTGACTCCGGGTCATCTGCTAGTACAGATGGACAATATCAGTGTTATGTACTACATAAAAAAACAAGGGAGGATGCATTCCTATCTTTTGTGGTGGGAAGCAATGAGATTGTGGTAGTGGATACTAGAACTCAGCCTGGAGTTATCAGCCATGCATCTCCCAGGTGTCCAATAGTCTTAGCAGATCAGCTAAGCAGGTCACAGTCCAAGATACATGAATGAGAACTGCTGGATTCCATGGTGGATGACCTTTTTGAAAGGTAGGTCATCTAGAGTTGGACCTTTTTGCATTCCCACACAATGCAAAACTTCCATGATTCTGCTCACTTGCTCCAGGGTCTGGAGCTTTTGACAAGATACATTTTCCCTCTCTTGGAAAGGAAGGTTTCTGTATTCATTCTCTCACATTCCATTATACAGAGAATGTTTCTGAGACTACAGACGGGGGGGGGGGTGACCCTCATCCTCACTGCACCTCTGCAACCTCAACAAATATGGTATCCACTGCTGTAACAACTTGCAGTGGAGCATCTAGTACCTTTGTCTCTGTGTAGAGGCCTGTTGTCACAGATCAAAAAGGCTCTGGTCCATTGGGACCTCAGGTCCCAGCACCTGCATGTATGGCTCCTGAAGACATATCCAGAGTACAATTTGTGGTGTCACCAAAAGTTGCTGATGTACTGGTTGTGGCACGAAAACCTTCCACCAGACATACATACTCTTTGAAGTGGAAGCATTTCACTTTGTGGACCACTTCCAAGAATATGGACCCACTAACCTGTGCAATGAATGTGGTGTTAGAATACTTGCTGTCACTGTCAGACCCCCACTTCCTTCCTGGCTACTACCACAGGTGCCTTTTCTTGGCAGTCAAGCTCTGCCAGAATGGTGTAGGAATTTTGTAGTGCCACCAGTTAGGGTGGGTTGCATGTACATTCCTCAACTGGTGCCACTACAAAATTCCTGCTCCACTCTGGCAGAGTTGAACTGGAAAGAGAAGGCATTTGTGGTAGTGGCCAGGGAGGATGTGGGGGCTCTCCCTAGTGGAGACCTGAAGGAGGGTGAAAGAGGACTCCAGAGGAGGAGGAAGCAACTCCTGGTGTGGGACTTCATTGTCATGGGATAGAGTTCGGCATAGGAAAGGAGGCTGAGAGGGATGTCAGGTGCCTGTGTGGCACCATGGCCCAGAGGGATGAGAAGTATATCCTAAGGATCACTAGGGCAGCAGAAAGGAAAGGGGAGTTAGATGTCTTTGTCCACCTGGGGACAAATGACCTGGCTAGGGACAGGGCTGGAATAGTGCAGGGGGAGTTTAGGGAACTAGGAAGTGGTCTTAGACAGGTACTGTACTTAGTAGCTTTTGTGGAGGTGCTGTCTATAGCACAGGGAAGAAGGGGGATCTCCACACCAAAGCCTTCAACACATGGTTGAAGGAATGGTGCAGAGAGGAGGGGTATGGCTACATGTATTGGTTTCATACCTGGGAGGTCATGTATTATTAATTTACTAAGTTTTTATGAAAAGATATTTGCTGCATTAGACTAGGGTAAATCAGTAGACTGCATATACCTGGATTTTTCAAAAACTTTTGATAAGAGTCCAGATGGAGAAATGATCAACTCCTCTGGACATCCGGCTAGCTCCTACACACAATGCTTTTAAAAAAGCTCTCCACCAGCATCTCAGCTCCAACAGCCAATGCTCCTGTTTCAAACCTTCTTAGTCCTCTGGGTATCCTGCCTATCCCGAAGCTCTTACCTTTTCTCCACAATACTCCCCTTGTGATACAGCCTATCCCAGCTCTCTCTTCTGACACTAGCCCCCTGCATCCATCCCTTTCTCTCTTTGCCAGCTCCTATGTTATTCCCTACCTTTCCTTATCCTGACCTGCTATTATCCCTACTGTTCACAATCTTGCCATTCCCCTGCCCGTTATCCCCTTGCACTTGTCAGTATTTGACCACATTTTTATTTATCTATTTTTGTTGTACTTTCTAAATCATATTTTCATGACTACTACTGCAATACTCGTGTTACTGTATGTTTTTCGTCATGCTGTGACTGTAAAAATCTTTATGATCCTACCAGGACCACCCAGTGTACTACCTGTAATGCTTAGCTTATTGTTAAATGTTTTTCAAAATACCCTGTATACTACCTGTGCTGCTTAGCCTATTGTTTAATGTTTCACAACACCTTGTTTATGTATCTCGATGTCATCTACTGTTTGTTATACCTACAATGTCTGCCCTGTAACCTCCCAGGTCGTGCCTGAAAACATCATCTTTATGTCTAGCGCACCCACTCAGTACACAAAAACGAAATAAATAAATTAATGAATAAAATAGACCATAATATAGTACATGGACTATATCATCTAGGACTCAGAGAGTCAGCATAAATGGGATTTACTCATCAGAAGTTTCAGTCTCCAGTGGGGTCCCCGAGGGCTCAGTTCTGGGACCTTTACTTTTCCAACTATTTATATCCAAATTGGGCAAGAACGACACTGTATGGGTCAGTAAATACGCAGACGACACCAAACCTGCACATATCATAGAGAATAGGGATGATCAAATACAATTACAATTAGCCTTGGATGGGATGCCAAGCTGGGCTAATGCCATGGGAATGTCTTTTAACAAAATTAAATGTAAAGTCATACATTTTGGTAGACAACACAAATCAATGGATTACTGTATAAAGAACAAACCACTAGAGAAAAGTGGAAGAGGAACGAGATCTGGGAGTAATTATATCTAATAAACTCACTTATGAGTCTCACTGCAAAACACAGATAGCTAAGGCAAAAAAAATATTAGGAACAATCAGGAGAAATTTTCAAAGTAGGCAAGAAGATGTAATAATGCCACTATATAAATCTTATGTAAGACTGCTCCTAGATTATGGTACCCCCTTGTGGGGTCCAGTCGGGGGGGGGGGGGTCTAAATAATAAAACTGAGAAGGTACAAAAACAGGCTACAAAGCTGATTTACAATTATAGGAATCACAGTCATGTGGAACGATTGGATAAATTGAATTTAATGACATTACAGATGAGAAGGATGAGGGGAGACATGTTAATGTGTTATGGCTTAATAAAGGATACTTCATTACTGAATGAACTTAACCTAACCTATAAAAAACATAACAAAGGAACAAAAGGCAACAACTGCAAATGAAACCAAGAAAATTTAGCACTGAAAAGAGCAGGGCCTTTTTTATTCAACGAATCATCACCCACTGGAATAGTTTACCAAGTTATGTAATCAGTAGTAAGGGTAAGATCAGCTTCAAAAGATCCCTTGATAGGTGTTTGCTGAATCGAAATAAATGAGAGTATTGCTAAACTAAATCAGGAGCACTAATGGACATGCGGCCTTATCTCCGCTACAAACACCTTCGTAACAGGGGTGTAGCCAGGCATTTCAGATTTGTACACCAACCTGCCACACTGCTACCCCCTTCCCCACTGTTGTTCATGCCTGCCTCCCCCCCCCCCATGACTCGAGTCCAAGGTTCCTGGCTCCACTCAGTTGATTCCCACACTAGACCTGCTGTCTGTCTGTGCTGCTAGTGTGGTGCTCGTTGCCCACTGGTAAACGCCACTGACTGCACCACGAGTCAAAGACCATGGCAGAGATTTCTTCTCTCTCTCCCCCACAAGTAGGCAGATTTGCTCCACTTGCCACTCCACATGAAGTCTTCATTCTTTTAGCTGGCTCTGAGTCTGTTCTTCCATCTGCTGCTCCTCAGTTTTCTACTGCTTCTCTCCTGCTCCCAGTAAAATTGAACTAATAGTATGGCTTCTAACTTTACTGGGGCATTTAAACTCACTGCCCTAGACTTGCCACACCCCCTACCAGATGCCACAGCCAATTACTATGCAGGTGGACCATGCAAACCTAAATGAGACCTTCAGCTTCAACGTCTGCAGTCCACTCTGCCACCCCCCAAAACAAAGCTGAAAGAGAAAAGGAAAAGTCTGCAAAGCCAAACAGAAGAATTTAAATGTGGTGGACTAGAGAGGGCAGAGCAGTGATGTCCAGCTTGTTTGCTACCCCCTGCTACTAAACTTGGTATGCCATGGATTACTTGGAGTATCAGTAGCTACACCCTTGCTTAGTAAGAGAATCTTTAGGTATGTTAGTGAAAAAAGGAAGATAAAGGGAGGGATTGTCAGGTTAAAGTGTGTGTGTGTTGGGGAGGGACTGTATGGAGGAGGACCAATAAAAGGCAAACATCTTGAACAAATACTTCTGCTCAGTGTTCAAAGTCCAAGGGGAAGGGGAGGGGAGGGACCACGATAAACCATCAGGAGCTTTGATGGGAGAGAAGTCAACACTAGTCCTTTTTCTGAGGAGAGAATCCGGAAAGCACTCACTAACCTGAAGGTGGACAAAGCTATGGAGCCAGACAGGGTCCATGCAAAACTGCTGAGGGAGCTCAGGGAGGTACTAGCTGCACCTCTGACAGACCTATTTAACAGATCACTGGAGACCGGAGTAGTCCTGGAGGACTAGAGAAGGACAGATGTAGTCCCACTTCACCAAAGTGGTAGAAGGGAAGAGGTGGGCAATTATAGGCCGGTCAGCCTGGCATCAGTGGTGGGTAAGTTAATGGAAACACTACTAAAGGAAAGGATTGTGGAATACCTTGAATCAAATGGGTTACAGGATCCAAGGCAGCATGAATTCACAGGGGGTAGGTCTTACCAAACAAATCTGATAGATTTCTTTGACTGAGTGACAGAGGAGTTAGAGCGGAGCAGTGGAAGTGGCCTACCTGGATTTCAGCAAGGTTTTGACACAGTTCCACAAAGGAGACTGCTAAGCAAGCTGGGTAGCTTGGCAGAGGCAGCAAGGTGGTAACCAGAGTAAGAAACTGGTTAGGGGATAGGCGACGGGGCTACATGTCAATTTGCTCTGGTCAATTCACTCCCAGACAATTCGCACTGGACAATTCATCGCCTGGGTCAATTTGCTCCCTCGACAGTTCATTCCCACAGCAAATGTTTCCCTGGCAAATTTGTTCCCTGACAGTTGCCTTCCATAATATATTATTGTCGTTTGAGCAATAAATAAGCACTTTTTCACTGTTTTTTTTAATGAAAATATTCCTGTTTCGTAACAAGAAATACACTCTGATTTATTTGCATTGCAAGTCAGATATAACAAATGTGTCAGGGAACCAATTATCACAGGAATGAACTGTCAGGGGAGCTACTTGACCAGGAGTTGAATTGTCTGGGAGTAAACTGACCGGAGCAAATTGAAGTGTCCCCAGAAGACAGAGGGTAGTGGTAAACAGAGTTCACTCTGAAGAAGGGAGAACGACCAGCGGGGTACCTCAGGGTTTAGTGCTGGGACTGATCCTCATTAATGTCTTTATTAGTGACATAGCTGCCATTTTGCAGATGACACCAAGATCTGCAACAGGGTAGACACTCTGGAGGGGATGGAAAGGATAGGCAGAGATCTGAAAAGCATTGAAGGGTTGCCAAAGGTACAGCAGCTGGGTTTTAATGCAAAAAAGTACAAAGTAATGCGTTTAGGACGTAGAAACCAGCATCAGAGTACAAAATGGGTGGAGTGATCCTGACAATGACCAAGCAGAAAAGAGGCTTGGGGTAATCATATCAGGTGACCTAAAAGTGGCCAGGCAGTGTGACAAAGCAGTCAGGAGGGCTAGTGGGATGCTGGGGTGCACAGAGATGGGTATCACCAGCAAAAAGATGGAGGTGGTGTTCTCTTTCATAGATCACTAGTAAGACATCAACTAGAGTACTGTGTCCAGTTCTTGAGTCCACATCTCAGGAAGAACGTAAACAAAGTGGAGAAGATCCAGAAGAGAACTACCAAAATGGTGCAGGGTCTGCATCAAAAGCCCTATGAGGAGAGGCTAAAGGAGCTTGATGTGTACACCTGAGAGGAGTGGAGGGAGAGTGGTGTTATGATAGAGACCTTTAAATATCTCTCAGGGGGTTAATAAGGTACAGGAGGGGAGTATTTTTCAGAACAAAAGGTGCTCTTTAACAAGAGGACATGCTATGAAGCTGGAGGGGGTAGATTAGGAAGAAATGTGAGGAAGTATTTCTTCACAGAAAGAGTGGTGGATACCAGGAACAGTCTTCCAGCTGAGCTACTGAAGGTGAAAACAGTGGTGGATTCAAAAATGCCTGGAATGGGCTCAAGGGCATCATAGGGGTAAAGGTAGGGAAGAGACAGCACCATCAATCAAGTCCGTCTGCAGGAAAAATGAAGGCAGAAAAAAAAACATGGGCAGACTGGGTGGGCCAAGCGACCCTTAATCTGCCATCAGATTCTATGTTTCCATGACTCTGGCCTGCAGTATTCCTCACTGACTGTGCATCTGGCAGCTGTATCAGCTTTCTTTGCCCCTGTTGATGGGCATACAGTAGCCCCCAATTGGGGGTCTCCCAAACCTTTTTCAGAGGTATTCTGCATATGAAACCTCCCATTCTCTATCCGGTCCCCTCTTGAGACCTAAATTATGTGCTTGAGAAACTTAAATTGGCTCCTTTACAGCCACCCATGAATTGCAACCTATGCTTCCTTTCATGGAAAGCAGTACCATAGGAATGATGGGGCTAGAGGGGCAGCCACCCTGGGCGCAAGCCTCTGGTGGGCGCACACAAAGTCCCTCCAGCTGATTAATTCTGCTGCCCATGGCTGCAATATACAGTCGGTCCCACTGACTCCCATTGTTATTCTGCGGTGCCACACTGCTCTTACTCGCTCAGCCCCCCCCCCATCTGCTTAGGTTAACTTGACCCCAGCGCCCTTCAGGTCAGCTGCCGCCGAGACGCACTACTAGTTTTCTGCATACTTGTATAATAGATTAATCATTGGCCAATTTAAAAAATGAAGTTCTCACTTCTGTTTGTGATCTCATGCACTGGCTGCAGAAGAAGACAGAAGAGGGAAAGCACAAACAAAACAAGCATTTGTCAATGCCAAATGTTGTCTTGCTGACATTGGCAGTGCAGGAGTTAGAGAGATGCAGCATAGGAGTGGCAGTCAAGTACTGAACTGATGCCAACCCACCCCCACCCTACAGAGAGTGAGAGGCATTAGGGTGTCCCTGTGGGTGTTTGGTAGTGCAGTGCGGGAAAACATGCTGGGCAGGATGTGAAAAATGACAACTGCACAGTTCATAAGGAGGTGTAATTAAATGGCAGTGCTGAAAATGTGGCATACAAATACACAAAAGTTGCGGAGTTGCAAGGGTGCGTGGCAAATATGCAAGGCACGCTTGCAGCACTGGCAGTTTGTGGGCGTTCGGCACCAAATTTTCAACATAGGCATTCTAGCACCTCTGCCCATGTACAGTGTCACTGTCATTTCCTCAAAGCGTCCCAAGAAGTGATTTACACAGCCGACCACGCTATTCTGCGCCGAAGTGCGGAAACACATTTGGGCAGGATATGTGAAGTGACATCTGTACTGTTCATCAAGAGGTGTGTAAAATGGCAATGGTGAAAATCCAGAGTGAAAATATCACAAATGCATGACGGTACGAGCATGCGTGCAATCTGCCAATGCACGCTCGTAACACAGTCATTTTATGGAGTATCAGCTCCAAATTTTCAACATAGGCATTCTAGGAGCTCTGCTCATGAACTGTGTCACTGTCATTTTTCTAATCTGGCCCAAACACTGATGTCCCACAGTGACTGCACAATTGTGCGCTGGAAGTGCGGAAACACATTTTGGGCAGGATGTGGGAAATGACAGCTGTACTGTTCACAAGGAGGTGCTGAAAAATGCCAATGCTGAAAATCCGGCGTTAAAATATTGCGAATGCACGAAGTTACGAGCCTGCGTAGCAACTGCGCAAGGCACGCTCGTAAAACAGGCATTTCTTGGTTTTCCACCAAATTTGGAACATAAGTTTTTTGAAAGGCCACCTAATGAACACTGGCACTGTCATTTCATTAATGGGTCCCAAAGGTGATTTCGCAGTGACTGCAAAATCAACTCCAAGGCCGATTAACGCCATGACAGTGACAGAATTCATGAGGAGGGGCCCCAAAAACCCCATGTTGAAGATTTGGTGCCAAAATTCAAAGAAATGCCTGAGATTTGCAACAAAGTTGAAAAAACCCTATTCATTGCATTATACAACTTACCGGCATTTCCTCAGTTCGCGGTCGGCTTTGAAGAGTGCAGACGTGTTCCCGGTCCACGGAAGATCGTTGCGCCGGAGTCCGGAGGTAAGTATGGGGTGAGGTGGGGGTGAGGGAGGCAGGTGCGCAGTGGGTGGGTGGGGTGGGGGCATGTAGACTACGAGGGATGGTTTTCATTTTCCAGGTGTAGAAAAGAAAAAAGCGAAACCATCGTGGGACAGTTTTGTATTACAGGGCATTTGGCACGCTGGGGTGGGCTCCTAGCATGCCACCTACGTGGATTTTGTTGGGGTGTCAGTAGCCGATGGGGATTGGGCACCCGTCGGCATACAACACGGGGTAATGCCGGCGGAGGATTGGGCACCCCGCCAGCAAACAAAGAAAGGGGTTGAGCGTGAGCAAAGGGATTGGGCACCCCTCGGCATTCAACACTTGGGGCGATGCCGACGGGAGTGGGCTGCCCGTCAGCGGCACAGAAAGTGGGGGTGCCAGCCGAGGGGATTGGGCCCCCTTGGCATTCCACATTTGCGGGGATGCCGACGGGGAAAGCGGTTCCCCTGTCGCACACAAACACGAGGGTTGCCAACAGGGGGATTGGGCACCCCGATGTCGGGAAAACTGTGAGGGCGGTTTATCGCTTGTCGACCATGATCATAATGGCGGTGAGCATGGCAAGCAAAGGACCGCTGTGTATGATGATTGCAGCGGACCTTTGCTTTGATGTGCTCGCCCCATTATGAATGCATGGTGTGGCGGTGTCATGCAGGCTGATTCGGGAATGAGGGACGCACCTACTGATGCTTGCCCTGCATTCGCCCAAGAGCAGCCGCGCCCCCAAGACCCACACTGTCGCAAGATGTTTCTTGTGCATGCACGCAAGCCAACATAAAAACGAGAAAAAAAGCGTGCTGCTGCTGGCATCTATAACTGCTTGTCCATTGTCCTTAGCAACAACTTGTCCTCTTTTAGGTAGACAGCTGCATTTGATTTAAGGTTGCTACGCTGCTGGTGGTCGGGTTGGTGATCGCTGCTAGTATAGTCTGTGCTAATTAGTGTTGCCAGCTTGCCGCTCACTCACTCACTAGTGTCTGCTGCTGGCTTCCACTGCTCCTCCTGGCCCTCCACTGTCTGCCTCTCTACCGAGACCCAGAGTTTGCTGTCTTGCCACAGCCTTTGCCTTGCCCTGCTGCTTGCAGCAAGTTGCTCTTGTCGCTTCTCATTCTAGCAAGTTTTTCTGTCTGTAATTTAAAAATCAGTTAAATCCTGAATTATGAGTCTGTGACTGATGTGATGGGGGGTGACGGTGGTCGGTCCTGTTGGTGTGTTTTTTTTTTTATGTCCATAGGCCCCGGCTCAACACTCCTAGTACACAGTATAGGTCCAGACTCAGATGAATTGATTTTGTTTCTCTGCTCTGTTTTCAGATGTTTATGGGTGTCCTTATTGAGTTTGACTAACCCTCTGACTACTGAGCCACAAGACTAAAACATCCTGACCCGATCCCACATTTGAACTGCCATTGTTGGGAATTGGGATGGATTCTTCTTTTATGATATAGATTTGGTTTTATTACAAGGCAATCCATGGGCGGGGGGGGGGCACAAAAACGGTCTGACTCTGAGTTGGCAAGAAGGAAACTCTCTCTATGTCCTGCTGTCTGTGGGCCTGACTTCTGCTACCACTGCCAGTCAGAATTAAAGTTGAATTCTTAGTTTCATTTTATTTACACGTGTGCATAATGATGCTTTGCAGCTGCTCTCCTGCAGCTGAGCAGACTCTTTGAGCAGCATGGTGGAGAGACTACACAGTAGGCCCAGACACAGACAATTAATTTTGTTCCTCTTCTCTGTTTTCTGATGTTTATGGATGTCAATACTTATTTCTTGCATGCACCAAAAGCTTCTTTTCTGTACAGGATGTGCGAGGGGTGCGAAAACGCCTTGCTATGGTGCTGATGGAAAGAGTTACTTTTAGTTGCACTCACTTCAGCTCGAATGATTTCAGAGCTACAGACTCTGTGTGAGCCTCCTTACTTGATTTTTCATAAAAAAAAGAGTATCTTTATGTAGCAGTCCTAAGTTTTTGCCAAAGGTGCAGTGGCGGCTTTACACCAGGGCACGTGCCCTGATAAATAAATGCTGTGCCCCGGTTGGTGCCCCATATGGTGCAGACTGCTTCCCCATAATAATAACATATCAGTGCCCTGGCTGCTGTCTGTTGTGCCCCAGCTGTGCCCTTGTAACCAATAGTGGCTAGAGCCGCTACAGCAAAGGTGGTGTCTGAGTTCACATGAAACCAAACCAGCCGCAAGCCAGTTTATTATCCGGAGAATGCCAATCAAGGTAAAGCATTGCTCCACACTTTGGATGTATGGAGAATACTCTCTGGCACACTCTAAGAACTGCAGAGAGTCCTCTTAGCTTTTTGTTTCATTCACCCCAGGGAAAGAGGGTGTATCTGTTTCAAAACAGTGTTGTCAAAATGTCTAGCATGTTGTATTACTTTCTGTTATAGGAAATATGGTAAGGAACTTCCTGGTGTGGTTCATGGTCATTCCAAAAGGGACATGGCCATATCTACTGCTTTTACCTTAGAAATGTCTCTGTGGCTGATACCTTTTCTGCAGACACCTGGAGCACTTCCCATACCTTTACTAAACATTACAGTCTGGACATTGTTTCTCATAGGCAAGCAGGCTTCTGACTTGCTCTTTTACAGGGCCCACTGTCATGAACAGACTGCACCATCCTCTCAGTTAGATTTTGGGACTGCTTGGGGCTCATTACAAAGCTGTGACCTAAGAGAAGAGATATCCTAGCAGAATATAGAAGAGGGTTACTTACTAACAGCAGGATCAGTGGCTCAGCAGGTAGCACACTCATCTCTGAGGCTGGGAGATCAAAGGGCTGTCAGAGGGCTGTGGGTTCAATTCCCACACCTGGTTGAGGGGTGTCAGAGGGCTGTGGGTTCAATTCCCACACTGGGCACTTGGGTTAGTATCCGAATACTGACACTGTAGTGCAGCATGAGGGGGGTGCTGCACTTCTGAGGTGCCGTCTTTCGGGAGAGGTGTTAAACTGAGGTCCCATCTACCTGCTCTGGTGGTTGTTCTGGTGGATGTTAAAGATCCCAAGGCACATATCATAAAAACATAGAAACATAGACTTTGACAACAGATAAGAACCACTTGGCCCACCTTGTCTGCCCATTTTCCTACCTACTGGATAAGCTGCAGATCCTAGTTAACCAACAGCCTACTTCTTCTTACGCCCCTCTAGAATTCCCTTATGTCTGTCCCATGCATGAAGAGTCCCCTTTTTACATAAGAAAGTCATAACTCCCTCTTTCATATTGGGTACTAGTCTGTTTTCCACCCAAACAGCCTCATAAATTATTCACAACCAAGGTGCCAAGATATCAATGAAGCATTTATAAAAATCATTAGGTATGCCATCTATACCTGGGATCGTTCGTGCAGTAAGCTTAATAATAGCATCCCTAATTTCTGCCACTGTTATGGGAGCTACCAACCTCCACTCCTCCTCTTCCTCCAACTGAGGCATCTCCACCTGCTGAATAAATAGGATTGGTTGCCCTACCCTTTCTTTCTGACATGTGGCCTTCACATGATTCTGAATTACTTGCAGTAGGCCTCTACAATCGTCCACTAAACACCCTGTACCATCCTTCAAGGCAGTCATCACCATTTTCTGTGCCCCATGCAACCCTAAATAATAAGGATTCACTTGCTCTTTTGTTCCCTTAGTCTGATATTTCTGCTGAACAGCCAGCCTATCCTCTTTTTTTCCTTCAGATACCCATACATTTTATCCTTAATTACTTGTAACTGCGTCTGTACATCAATTTTCTTATCTTTCACCCTAGTTAACAACTGCTTATATTTAGCTCTTAACACCAAATACTTACTGCATTTATATTTAGCCCTTTCACTGGTTATCCATATAAACAACCTCTTCAAATCTCTCTTGGTGTCCTTCCATCACTCTATGGGGCTATCGTACAAAAAACATATGTCAGCTCTTAATGCTGAGTGCTCCTTTATATTACTTTGTGCAAAAGCCTCCTGTAGGACAGCAATGTTCATTTTCCAATATCCCCTCCCCATGGGTACCTTCTGTAATTGCCCTATTTGAATTCTAACCACAACATGATCTGATGTTTCCAAAGACACTACCAACACTTCCTGACACGTAATCCATTCTGATAGAAACCAAAAGTCTATCCTCGTGGATAATCTTCCCTTAAAGAAAGTGTGTTGGTTCAGGTTGCATAATATCATATACATCTCTCAAATTATTCAGTTTCAAGATGTGTAGCAATACATTAGTATCACTATATGCCTTCTGCATTTTCCTCCACCAGTCTCTATGTGTCAGACCACAATTAAAATCCCCCCCCCCATAGCACTAACTTGGAAGTATGCAGGTATGGCTTTAACCTCTTAGAAAGAGAAGATCTGTCCGATTTCACTTGAGGGGCATAAACATTCATAATCCTGTACACAATGTTATATAAAACCACGTCCATTATCATAGCCCTCCCTGGCAGAATATCAAAGCTGTGCAAGACTCTCACTTCAATCCCAGAAAATAAAAAACCTAACCCGGAACATGGTTCTTCTCCTAATGACCAAAAGGAGACGCCCCATCTCCAATCCCTCTGTGCCTCCCTAACCTCTGGCAAAGAGTGCAACCTTGTGTCCTGTAATAAAATCACTTGCCCATGTCCCTCCATGAGACTAGCAAAGGTAACCCATCTCTTCTCCAAGGCCTTAATGCTATCCACATTTATTGTGAGAAGGGTAATGCCTACATCCATGAGAAGAAAAAAGATTTGTAGCAAAGCACTGTTATCCCAAAATCATTAAAATGAAGTCACTTTCTCTTTTTACTCTTCTTAGGGTTAGGCTTCTCACCAGTCCCAGTGTCTGCGACTACCTCACCCTGTGAAGAGGTAACTGAAAAAATGTGCGAGACAAGACCCTCTTCTTCTCCTTCCTGCTCAAATAATGAGGCACAGGAGTTTTGTAAAGGAAGGACATCAGGATCCCCAGGCACCAGCTGAGCTTCTACCAAAGATTTCCCAGTCTTTGATCGTGTAACTCTCTGAAAGACAGGCTCCTGCTTAGCTCCTGGAGGGGGCATACAACTCACTCCTGCTGAATACTCAGTACCCTGCTCAGGTTCTATAATCACATTGCCTTGTCCATGCTGCTCTATTACAGGTTGAGAAGAGGGGTCAAACATACTTTCCTCATCTACTGCTTCAGGATCTTTTCTCATTTCCACCACTGCATCCTCCATTCCTTGTACACCAGTCTGATGTTCTGGAACTATGACTTGTCCCTGTCCTACCTCCTCTGCAGAGACCTCTTTTCTTGGCCTAGTCACTCTTTGAGGTTTAGGATCCACTGGATGCACATTCATTAACAGGTCAGGCATTCTCATTTTTATGTTTGCTTGCACGCATGTGCAAGCAAACATAGTGCCATCATCCAAGTTTTCAGAGGTGTGGCAGCCCTCTTCCAATTCAGGCAGTGTGATTGCAGGCGCGGCCGCAGTTCTCCAATGCCTGCTCAAGCTGTCTATGACAGCAGACAAAATGCAGTGGCTTACAGCTGAAAGGGGGAGCTACGCTTCAGTGAGCAGCGATAAGATATCGCCTGCTCATGCGCGCTCCCCCTATACACACACACACATGCACGCATACTGCATGCTCGCCCCCCTCACACACTGTGTAGCCGAGGGGGGGGTACCCAATCCCCCGTTGGCTATGCTGCACCCCCCCAAAAACAGAGTTCTATATGCCACGCTGGATGCCCACCCCAACGTGGCTACACATCAGTATAGCTGACGGGGGTGCCCAATCCCCTGTCGGCTCCACTGGTCCCCCCCCAGAGTACAGGGTGCCACGCTGGGAGCCCACCCCAGCATGGCAACACATGCTATCGCCGATGGGGGTGCCCAATCCCCCATCGGCTCCATGCCCCCTCCATCAGCCATCCTTGTGCCACACTCGGGGCCCACCCAAGCGTGGCAAACGTCCAGTCGTCGTCATTTAAAAAAAAAACACCTGAAACTCAAAAGCGGTCCCTCGGTGTCTCTGCCCCACCAGCGCCCACCCTCGAACCCTGCCTCCACCTCCATGCCACTTACCTCCGGACTCTGGCGAGCGATCTTCGGTGGACCGGGAACATGTCTGCACTCTTCAAAACCGACCATGAACTGAGGAAATGCGAAAGCTGTATAATGGGATAGATAGGGTTTTTCAACTTTGCTGCATATCTCAGGCATTTTTGGAATTTTTGCACCAAATTTTCAACATGGGGTTTTGGGACCCCTTCTCATGAATGATCTCACTGTCTGGCATTAATCAGCCCGAAGGGAGTTCATAATCACTTTCAGCGAAATCACCTTTTGAGACTAGTAAATAAACAATACTGCCACTGTTCATAAGGTGGTCTCTCAAAAAGCCTATGTTGAAAATTTGGTGGAAAAATTCCTAAAAATGACTGTTTTACAAGCGCGCATTGCGCAGTTCCTACGCATGCTTGTAAGTTTGCAAATTTTCAATATTTTCACTCCAGATTTTCAACATTACCATTTTATTACACTTCCTTATGAGCAGTGCAGCTGTCATTTTTCACATCTTGCCCAAAATGTTTTTTCCGCCCATGTAGCGCACAATGGCGCAGTCAGTGTGCGAAATCAATGTATGCGACACATTAAGAAAACCACAGTGACACTTTTTATGAGCAGAGGTCTTAAAATGGCTATGTTGAAAATTTGGTGAAAAAATTCCCAGAAGTGGCTGTTTTACGAGTGTGCATTGCGCAGTTCCTACGCACGCTCGTAAGTTTGCAAATTTTCTATATTTTCTCTCCAGATTTTCCACATTGCCATTTTACCACACCTCCTTATGAGCAGTACAGCTGTCATTTTTCACATCTTGCCCAAAACGTGTTTCCGCCCAGGTAGCGCACAATGGCGCACTCGGTGTGCAACATCAATGTATGGGACACATTAAGAAAATCACAGTTACACTGTTCATGAGCAGAGGTCTTAAAATGGCTATGTTGAAAATTTGGTGACAAAAGTCCATAAAATGACTGTGTTACGAGTGAGCATTGCGCAGTTTCCACGCACCCTCATAAGTTAATGACTTTGTAATATTTTCAGTCCAAATTTTCACCAGTGGCATTTTTCCACACTTCCTTATGAACAGTACAGCTGTCATTTTTCACAACATGGCCGAAATGTGTTTTCACACTTTCAGAGCAGAGATGCATGGTCGCTGTGGGAAATCATTGTTCGGGACAGATAAAGAAAATCAGTGACACTATTCATGATTGGAGGTCCCAAAATGCCTGTGTTGACAATCTGCTGTAAAAAGATCCCCAAACTAATTACATTACGGGTGTGCTTTGCACAGTTTCTATGCCCACTCATAACTTCACCAGTTTTTTTAATATTTGTACTGCAGATTTGCAACATTGCCATTTTTTACACCTCCCCATGAACAGTGTAGCTGTCATTTTTCACATCCTGTTCGGAATGTGTTTTTGCACCTGTGGTGCTAAATGCCGTAGTCACTGTGCATAAGCAGCTTTTGGCTAACAAACTGATATTGCCACTGTTCATAAGGTGGGGGTCACAAAAAAAACATGTTAAAAATTTGGAGTGAAAATACCAACGAATGCCTGAGGTGTTAGGGTTTCCAACCATAACACCCCACCCTGTAGAGAATGACAGGCATCAGGGGTGTGACTTGGGATTCTTGCCTGTAATGCTCATACCATTCCACACCCTGCAGCCAGTGAGAGGCATTGAGGTATGCCTTGGACTCTTCGGCCCCAAAGTTCACCACATTCTCCTATACCGCACCATCTCCCTGTATTCCTGATGGAATGGGAGTGCGTTTAAGGGCAAAGACCCAAGGCACACCGTGACACTTGTCAGTGTCTGCAGGGTGGGGTGTGGTGAAATGAAGGTACGTTATGCTGACGCACCCAAAGGGCACACCGCAATGCCTGTCACTCTCTGAAGGGTGGTGGTGGGGTTGGCTTCAGTTCAATACTTCACTGCCATTCCTATTACGCAGCTCTGTAACTTCTACACTACCACTGCCAATGCCAGCAAGCAAACATTCAGCATTGACAAATGCTTGTTTCTTTTTGGGCCGTAGCTACATAAGCATCTTGTTCAGCCTGTATGGCCTGGTCTCAACAGTTGTGGGATGCCCATGAACAGGTGCTGAATGTGTGCCCTTGCTCCTCACAAAGATTGCACCTCATGGGCTGTTGACACTGTGCCCCAAAGTGTCCTACTTCCCCACATAGGCCACATTTGTGCTCATCACAAGCATTACTTAAGTGACCTACATCCCCACATTTAAAACAAGCCCTGGGTTGTCCCGGGTAAAAAATCACCCCATGGTCTCTTCCCCCCCAAAAAAAACAGTTAGGCAAGTGTTTAGTCAATCCCTGTTCCATTTTCAGTGCAATCTGATATTTACAACCACCAGCCCACAAATGCTCATCATCTAGTATAGGCTCCGGATATCCTTTAACAGTGCAATGCTGCTGTAACCAGTAGGTGATATCCGCAATGTTTACCCCCTCATTTCTAAACAGAACAGTTATTTTTTTTTTGTCAAGGGGATAGCCAAAAAAGACTTCCATAATGGAGTATGTTTCAGCATCTGGTACTGTTTCTAGAATCTCTCAAGGCCAGCAGGGTGCTTAAAGCTGACATCAAATGCAGAATCCCCAGGCACGTGTATTAAGGCATATACCTCATATGCACAGTACTTCATACTTCCTTTCAGTAATGCTCGTCTACAAAATGTCTGCCTGGAACATCAGATATATTTCCCCAAAATGCAACCCTACAGCATTTCTCCTCATAGCAGGTTCAGATAAAAGCCTTCAGTCATTTGGGAAAAGCTGATCCCTGACCCTGTTATGCTATACACTAACAGGGTTCTGCAAGTTTTGTTCAGGTACTTCTTGGGGTAACTGGATGTTGGTATCAACCTGCTCCAAAGGGACTCTATTCTCTTTGTCCCCCAAAGGATTTAACAGGGGCGGGGGGAGGAGGGGGCAGGGATTTCAGGCAAGGAAACCTCACCTTCCAACTCTTTAATGACTGACATCATGGAGATACTATCATTATCCGTTTTTTCTTGTTCCCTTAAAAGAGGGGATTTTTGCCCTGGTAATAACAGGGAAATGGACTCATCACCTATCACAGGGGACTGATCACTATCCTTCAAGGGAGTTCTAGGGATAGAACAGCCTGCCAATGAACCTGAAAGGTTAGCATCCCACCCTGTGCCATTCAAATTTTTCACCCATCCAGTGGTCCTCAAAGCAGACGTAACCCAGCCTGCAGGAGTAGTGGAAGGCCCAGCCGATTGCACAACAACAGAGCTCATTTCTGGAGAAAGGGGTCTGTGTCTATCTTCAGGGACTTGGAAACGTTTTTTTTTTCCTTTTCCAACACCTTCTTTCCCCAAACATTTCCTTCCCCCACCTCCCGACGAGACACCAATCGAAAACTTTATAGGAGACATATTTTCCACTCCTGTACCTTCTACCTCATCAGTAACTTCTGGCATATCATTCTGCTGCTCCACGTTCCCTTTTTGCCGGGAATCTAATGAATTACTCACAGTCTACTCTACCCACCCACTGCTTCCATCCAATTCAAATGCCACCATAACTGTAGTTACCTGCATTTTCAGAGAGCCAGGATGAGCGACCTCCATTCCCAAATTCATCGGTTTTGTGCCTCACGAATCCTCCTGATGCGGTCCAGCTCTGACATCTTCTCGTGTGCTTTCTCATTCCTGTAGCTCTGACTGCTCTTCTTGCAGTGGCAATTCCTTCTCCAATCTGGTCCGAGTCTCCAGAAATCTTGATTCTTCGAACTCCAGCCATTTCCAAATATCAGCAGCCTTGTTTTCAGAGACGACCTTCTGCACAGATCCATTAGCTCCAATTCCTGACTTGACCCTCGGCCATAAGTCACTTTCTGATACCTCCATATTCTCAGTTGCCAAAACAAACGCCTCCTCCTGCACAGTATCCATGTCCATATCGGCCTCTGTAGAAGGGAGGGATGAGGAGGAGACCAGCTCTTCAGCCTCCCGCATGTCCTGTTTCTCCATCAGTGCAAACACTCTGCTCACTGTCTCGCAGCAACACAGCACCCTCTAGCAAAAAGAGTAGGGGAATTTCCCGTGTCCTGGTCAAATTTCCCCCATTCACTGGGAATACCACCAACAGCTTAATCTGGTTCAAGGTCAGTTAGCACTCATCTGTGTGGGGGGTCAGGGGAGGGGCAGCTGCAAGTGGGATGCTAGCTGCACACTCAACCAGACTTGATGGACCATGTGGCCTGTTTCTGCTGGCAAGTAGTAAGTAAGTAGTAAGCAGATTTTGGAGAGAGGCTCTTCTCTTAGGCCACACTGGCCCTCCCGCCTTTCTTCCCCCTTTCATCAGCTGTGGGGGAATTTATCATCCAAGTTTACCTTGGAAATTAGCGTGGCTGTTTTCTCCAGTGCCAGAGTCTGCCTAACATCAGAGGTGCTGTTATCATCTCCTGGTTTCTCCAGCACTGAGGAGAGATAAGGCTGCCCACATTTATGTAATCACTGCTGCATAACATCGTCGTGGGCAGCACCCAGATATTAAATGTTTCTATGTGGTCCTAGTGCTGATGCAGGTATAGTTCCAAAGGTGTGGCCTAAGCAAAGAGATTCTCTTGCAGGTCTTCTGTTACGGTAAGTGCATAATTGTTCTTTACTATGTTGCACTGTTGGGGAAAGAGATGATGAACCTTGTGCCCCCAAAACCTTAAATTACTGTGTTACTGTGTCACACTTTGGTGGGGAAGACATGATGGACCTAGAGTCCCTTCTGACCTTAAATGACTATGTTACTATATTACACTGTGGGGGTGGGGCAGACATGATGTACCTAGAGTCCCACAAAACCTTACAACACTTCTACTATGTTATTTTTTTATAAATCTCATTTTTATTAAAAAGAAAAGGATTTTTTCCAACATACAAATACATATCCACAGATACAACATTGACAGGCTTACTTAATTGCAAATATTTGATCGGATCCTATACATAGTAAGCATGCTAAGTGCTATAATCTATTTCATTTAAATCATTAGTCAGCTGGGTAATATAAAACTTCAGTTTATGAGCATTCCATCATTACAAGTTTTCCATACTTTTGTTAATTTTAGGGTTTCCAATGAGCCAGTAATATTATTCCCCAAGCATATCAAGGGTGTCTGGTTATGTTTTTTGCCATCATTGGCCTGCTGTTGGGGATGCGGGCGATTTTAATATATTTAGTCCCCTTCTCTTGATAGAAACCCTTAGGGAGATTATCGTTGCCGTGGGTTTACCAGAGCCCCTGTAGTTGAGGGGAGTCTTTAGGTTATTTTGACCTGATTGGTTCCTATAAAGGCTTAGATTCTTCTCCCAGTAATATACCTCTTTCTAATCCTTGGGGAACAACCCCGTCTCACTGGCAATCCCGTGGACTTTCTCCATCTCTCACTAGTTATAAAGAGGGGGGTCTACATTCGAGCTTTGTTTTGGATTGTAAGGGTGCAATTATCCAATTGGAGCCTTATAGGATTAACTAACATTATAATACAGTACTGTTCCTTAAATACCTATAAGTTTTCCCTTTCACCCTTTTCATATGGGGCTCCGCCAAGTCAGAAGTATATGCCACCCAACCAAATGGGGAGGGGGGGTGTCCAGTTTAAACTCCTAAACTAGGTCAGGCTATTGTTGAGTCTTGGGACCCAGTCTAAGGTGACTACTCCTCCACCCGTGCCAATAGTCCATGGTGACGCCATTGTTACTATAATTTCCTCAGGGACTTGAGAGGGTGAGGGTTATATCTTACTTACTATACTATAGACCCCATTGGGTTCCAGGAGTATTATGGGCCAATTCCCCTCAGTGACAAGCCCGCTTCTGACTCCGAGGAGTGATCCTAACTCCCCAATGGCTCATAATCTGTACCCTGCCCACCATTAACATCCTCTTATGGTACAAAGGAGTCATCCTGGGGCATATAATATATTAGCCAGCGGGACCACCTTTCTGCAAATTTCTCCTTCTTTTCATTCAGGCTATGTGTAATTTGTTCTAACCGGTAGATCTGTTTGGTTATGCCCCACCATTCAGATACTGTGGGTTTTTTGTCCGTCAGCCACAGCTTGGTAATAGATTTTTTGGCTGCGGTTAACAGTAGGTGTAGAAGATATCTACTGTTCGGATTCCTTAACTCCTGCGGGGTGTCCAAGAAAAGGAATATCTCCCTGGTCAATTGGAGCTGAGGACCAAATATCCTTCTCAGGTGATCCTCTAAGAGATCTTTAAATGGTTTAAGGGCCTCACATGACCACATGATGTGAGTGTGCATGGCTTTGGTTTCACCACATTGTCTCCAGCACTCAGCTGAGGCTGCCGGAGAATAGTGCCTGGTTATAACTGGCGTCCTGAAGAATCTAATTAGATTCTTCCATGCATATTCCCGCCACTGATGGGAACACGTGACTCGAGTGGCGTACTCGCAGGCCCTCTACCAGTCCTCCTGCTTGAGGGGGCTTCCCAGTTCCACCTGCCACTGTGCTCGGATATTTTCCGTGTAAGTTCCTCCCTGAGTGTTTTGGGCCTTATAATAAAGGGAAAGCAGTCTTGTTCCCATCCCACCTTTATTCAGTTGGATTTGGACCTCTAACAGCGAAGGGTATCTCTCGGGAAAATGGACCACCTCCGGGAGCCCCTGAACATAGTGCCGAAGCTACAGGAACCGATAAAAAATCCTTGTTCGGTATATTAAACTGCTTCTGTATTTCACTAAAGGGCCACATCTCACCGTGAGTCATTATTTGAGGAAGATATCTCAGCCCATATCTCTCCCAGATCCCGAATCCATGATCTAGCCTATTAGGAAGAAAATCACCTAGGTTCGCTATTGGGCAAAGCAGACTCAAATAAGATTCCAACACCTGGTTTCTTTTAATTTGCTGCCATACCCTACAGCGTGCAGTCAACCAGGGATCATCTGAGACGGGGGTTCCCATCTTCGGTCCCGTATTATAAATGTGTTGAAAATAGTCCCTGTCTGATAATAGAGCTTGTTCTATCTGCAGCCAGTGTGGTTGACCTACCCCGATCTGCCTCACCATTATGTGTGTCATCATTGCAGCATGATAGTATATCTGCAAGTCCGGTAGTGCGAGCCCCCCGTCCCTCCGTGGAAGTGTTAAAATCCTCATCCTGACTCGGGGTCTCCCGCCCATCCAGATAAACTTAGAAATAAGTCGGTTCCATTCCCCGAAGGTTTTCTTTGTAATGTGTAGTGGGATATTCCAGAATAGATGCAAGGCCCGGGGCAGGGTGATCATTCTTATTAATTCAATCCTGCGGCTCAGAGAGAGAGGCAGTGTGGCCCATGAACCTGTCGGTTTTAAGTTGTGATGTGAAGGGATCATAGTTATTGTTGAAAAAATTTTCATATTTTTGAGAGATATATACACCCAAATATTTTAGTTTTGTGAGATTCCAATTGCATGGGAAAAGAGAGGAAACATACGATGAAGGTGTGTAATGGAATGTGAGAATTTCCGTTTTTGTTAAGTTCAGCATATAGCCGGAGACCCGACTAAATCGGTCCAGGAGTAACTGAATCGCCGGCATGGACTGTTCGGGATTCGAGAGATACAATAGTACATCGTCAGCGTATACGGGTATTCGATGCTCCATACCCCCATATTCACGCCCGTGATGTTTCCTGCTTCTCTTACCGACTGAGCTAGTGGTTCAATAAATGCCGCAAAGAGTAGGGGTGACAACGGACATCCCTGCCTAGTCCCCCGCCTCAGAGGGAAGTATCCCGAGTGGTGGCCTCCCACCTTGACGCGTGCTTGTGGGGCAGAGTAGATGTTTTGTAGGACCCCAATTAGGGTCCTGGGGATACCCAATTTGGCCAGGACTTTGTAAAGAAAGGGCCACGATACTCTGTCGAATGCCTTTTTGGCGTCGAGGCTAATAAGAACCGATGGGGTGTCACTCGTTCACATTTTATGGGAGATATGCAGAATGCGCTTGATGTTGTCTGTTGTAGAACGTTGTCTGATAAAGCCGGTCTGATCTTGTTCTATTAACTGAGGCATTATTTTGTCTAGACGTTGTGCTAGTATATGCATAAATATCTTATAATCACAATTAAGCACCGAGATGGGTCTGTATGAACTACAGAGCTGGGGATTTTTCCCAGGTTTCGGGATTACTGAAATAGTTGCGAATGCCCATGACGGTGGTGGGAGTTCCCCCTCAAGGATAGAGTTGTACAGGGGTAAAAGCCGTTTTGTTATTTGTTGCCTCAAGGCCTTATAAAGCTCGTTTCCGTACCCATCGGGACCTGGGGATTTTAAAGTTTTTGCATTGGAAATCGCTTCCATAATTTCTCTCTCGGTTATGCCGGCCCCCAGGGTTTCACTTTGGTCCGCCGCAGAGTGGGCAACGTTATCCCATTTAAATATTCCATGACCTGATGCTCGGTAGGTGAGCTCTGGAGAGTAAAGATTGGAATAGTATTTTGCAAATGATTCAGTAATTTCATGTATTTTAGTTAGGGGTTGGCCCCCCTCGGGGTGCCTAAGTGAGGTAATCGTTGATACTCTCCTTTGTCGCCTTACCTGATACGCCAGTAGTCAGGAAGCTCGAGGTCCTACCTCATAGTATTTCTGTCTCAGAAATGTTAATGCTTTCTCGGTCTGCTGTAATGCCTTAACCTCCTGGAGTCGGGGGAGCACTGTCGTATCTTCCATCTTGTGCACCATTTGGAGGAAGTGTAAGTTCTCCTCCAGGGTGTTCCTATACTCCCTTCTTTTCCGATTCAGTTCTGTTGTGTGTTGTATAATATGTCCTCTAAGGACCGCCTTTATAGTGTCCCAGTGTATTGCAGGTGCGGTGTCCGTGGCAGGGTTGAATTCTAGTATCTCAGCTAATTTATCTGAGATATATTCTCGAAATTTCTCCGAGCGTAGATAATAGGGGCTAAGTCTCCATTGTGTGTTTTTTACACACATCCCTAGTTCCCAAGTTGAGCTCACTGGTGCGTGGTCCGACAGAGAAATGTCGCCTATCTGTGCATCCCCCAGTTGGCCCAGATATTCCGTCTGGGTATAGGTGTGATCTATGCACGTGTATGTCCGATGGACAGCTGAGTAATGTGTGTAGTTTCTTGCCCGAGGGTGCAAGTGCCTCCAGACATCAATCCAGCCTACCTCTTTGGTGAATCTCCTAAAAAACTTCTGTGCCGGAGTTTGCCTATGGGTTCTTAGGTTAGTAGTGTCCATCGTGGGATGTTGTGTCAAATTAAAATCTCCTGCGGGAAGGAGCATGCCCTTTGAGTTCTGCAGGATTTTGTCAAGGAGCATTCTCAGCTGCGGAACCGGTAATGCAAGGGGAAAATAAGCATTCGCCAGGGTAACCTGAACTCCATTTATTGTACCTTGCACCATTACCAACCTACCCTCTGAGTCACTGATGGTCCTTTGATGTTGAAATGGGGTACCTGCTGGTATAATTATTGCCACCCCCCTCTGTCTTCCCGACCTAGCTGAGGAGCTGAGCATAGTTCCTCTACTGAGCTTAGCCAGCTTGAGGTGTTCCTCAGGGCCCAGGTGCATTTCCTGAAGGTATACCAAATCTGCCTTACTCCTGCGGAGGTAAGCCAGGACCCGAGACCTCTTAACTGGCGAGGTTATACCATTTATATTCAGGGACAACAGCTTAACTGGAGAATTAGCCATTTCTTCTCAAAGGTGGCCCCGCTGGTAAGGAGGGTTCTCCCCGCCGTCATCCAATCGAACACTGTTAGCAATCATTAGGTCTGTACCTGTCATTTTCAACTCATAACCATCCAACAAACATATGAACATGGAACATACAAACAATTCGAACATTGACCAACAATATACATAACTGGTACTTTCAACTATAGGGAACTGCCTCAGTTCCCATGGTAAGGAAGGGTCCTTACCTTGAGGCTTCATCACCCAAGGTGATGTCCCCTGACACATTGAGTGTCTATTAGGGAGAAGGAAAAAAGGGGAAGGTGGCGAGTCTTCTGCATATTTGCATCGGATCCGCCTCTTTTTACCTTGTCCTGAAACGATGAGTGGAATGTTTTTATACTGTCAGGTGTGCCTGCCTATCCCCCTTTTTCTACTCTGCTCGGCTTCCGATGTCCTCCCTTTTCCGCAGGGGTACATGGCGAAGTCTCCTCTATTATTTATTACACCCTTATGGCCTTCTACTATGTTATACGGTAGGGGACAGAGAGGATGGACCAAGAGTTCCTTCTGACCTTAAATTACTATGTTACACTGTGGGGGAACAGACATGCTGGACCTAGAGTCCCTTCTCATCCTAAATTACTATTTTACTATTTTTACACTGTAGGGGTGGGGCAGACATGAGGTACCAAGAGTCCCACAAAACCTTACATTACTGCTACTATGTTATACAGTAGGGGACAGAGAGGATGGACCAAGAGTCTCTTCTGACCTTAAATGACTACGTTACTTACACTATGGGAGCAGGGACAGGATGGACCTAGAGTTCTTTCTGACCTTAAATTACTATGTTACTATGTTACACTGTGGGAGAATAGACATGCTGGACTTAGAGTCCCTTCTGATCCTAAATGACTATGTTACTATGTTTCACTGTGAGGGGGCAGACTTGATGGACCTAGAGTCCCTTCAGATCCTAAATTACTATGTTATACTGTGGGTGGGGGGCAGATATGATGTATTTAGAGTCCCTTCGGACCTCAAATTACTATGTTACACTGTTGGGGGGCAGACATGATGGACCTAGATTCCCTTGTGACCTTAAATTACAGTGTCATAGTAGTAGTAGTAGTTGCAGATTTTATTTATTTAAGACGCCCTTCCCTGAAGGCTCAGGGCACCCTTACAACATAAAACATTGTAAACATCATAATAATTCAAATAGTGCATCTGACATCAATAACAATATAAATATAATAAATAATTAATCAAATCTATATTTGTGTTCTCTATCCTCTCAACCAGTAACAATAAGTAGACTCCATTAACTCTGTTCATCCCCTAAGGTTTGTTGAAATGAAAATGTTTTAAATCCTCTTTTAAATATCTCAGTAGAAGGGGCCTCCCTCAGGTACCCAGATAACGAGTTCCAGAGGATTGGTACCACCACCATCAAAAGACCCATCACCTGACAATTTCAATCTTACCCTGGGCACCTCCAGGAGGCCCTCCCCTGTTGACCGGAGAGAGTGATTGGGGCTGTAGAGATGCAGAAGCTCTACCAGGTAACCCGGACCCAGCCCGTGTAGGGCCTTATAGGTCAGTACACCTGTTTTAAAGGAGATGCTCCAGTGCACCGGCAGCCAGTGCAGTTCACACAGAACCAGCATAATATGACAGGATCTCGGAAGACCTGTCAATAGCCGAGCTGCAGCATTCTGCTGCAGCTTCAGGTGCTGCAGCACACCCTCCTTGACCCCGAAGTAGAGCATGTTACAGTAGTCAAGCCTCGAAGTGACAAATGTGTGTATCAGTGTAGCCAGATCTTCAGGCTGGACAAGGGATTTTATCCAGGCAATATTCCGGACATGGTTAAAATCCATTTCGGACAACCTCTGACACCAGGGCATCCAGTGTCAGCTTGTTGCCCAGAATGATGCCCTTGGTGGAGGTTTCCAGTTAGGACATACCAATATACAGCCCCAAATCCTCCCCAGAGGCCTTCACTCCCCCCCCCCCAAACCTGGCTCCACCACCACCAGCAAGCAGTCTTTTCTAGGTTGAGGCCCAGGCAATTCAATGACATCCAAGACTGGATCTTGGCCAAGCATTTTTTCAGCACATCGACCTTATCTGCTCTTCCCGATGTGAATGACAGGTAGAGCTGGGAATCATCAGCATAGCAATGAAATCCAAGCTCATATCACCTAATGACCTTACCCAGGGGCAGCATATACACTGCAAATAACATAGAAGAGAGGACTGCAATTTGTGGTACTCTACAGGACAGGGCCATGGAGTCTGAGGAATAATTCACCTATACCACCCTCTGGGTCCTACCTTGCAGGAAGTACTCAAGCCAGCCGATGACCTTGCTGGTGAATCCAACATACTCCCTCAGTCTGTCCAACAACAATCCATGATCTACAGTGTCGAATGATGATGAGAGGTTGAGGAGGACGAGAATAGATCATTCTCCCTTATCCCTTGTCCTGAGCATGTCATTCAGCACCCACACTAGTACAGTCTCCATGCAGTGCTGAGCCCTAAATCCAGACTGGAGAGGCTCGTAAAGCTGGAAGGCTATGAGGTGAGTCTCCAGCTGCTCCGCAACCACCTTCTCGATAATCTTCCCTAAGAAGGGAAGATTCAAAACAGGTCAGTAATTTGCCAGGATGTCTTGGTCCAAAAATGTTTTTCTCAACAGGGGCTTCACCAGAGCTGTTTTAAGAGACTCCATGGAAAACCTGCATTGCTACGGAACACCTAACAATCTCGGCCAAAACCTGGCCCAGAGCTCCGACCCAATCAACAAGTAATCATGTCGGGCACGGGTCCCGGCTGCTGCATGCTGGTCTCAGCCCCAAGATCACCCCACAGACCTCCTCTGTTGCAAAAGGCCGGAACTCTCCCCAGGAAGTCTGACCGTGGATGTCACCACAAGGCCCAACCCTGTCGGGTTGTAACATTCTGCCTGGAGAAATTCTCACCCTGATAGAGGACATACTCTCTGAGAAGAATCAAATGAACTCCTCACACTTTCGCTCTGAAAATGCGCCAATGGGCTTCAGACAGCACGGATGTAAAAGCCTGTCCACAACCCAAAAGAGATAAGCCGGTTAGTTCTTCCCATCTGCAACTGACCTAGACATAAAAGCTGCCTTTTTACAGGTGATTGCATTCTGATACTCATCACAATGAGCCATTAGAACCAGTTTGTCCTCCTGGGTCCTTGTCTTTCTCCAGTGTCACTCCAGCCTCTGTCCTTTTGTCTTCAGCTCTCTCAGCTCACCATCAAACCAAGGCTAGCAAAGATGTGGTACCAGTGGGTGTACACGGACCAGTGCCAGAAGGTCCAAGGCTGTCACGAAGCCCTATTATAGGCTGCCATGACCTCCTCTGGACCCTCTGCACATGCCTACCACATAGACAAAATGTTCAGCTCCGGCAACAGTCCCTCTGGTTGTAACCCTTTTAAAGGGTGGAACTGTACCAATTCCACATGGGAAGAGACATGAGGGGAGGCTCTGAAGCTGAACCTGACAGTGCAATGATCTGACCAAATGACCGGATCAATCCCGAGATTATCAGTCATAAGCCCTAGGGAGAACACCAGGTCAAGAGCATGTCCAGAGCGATGGATCCAATTTGAGGCCACAAGAGATAAGCTCAGGGTTTCCATGTTGGAAAGGAAGTCTCTGGCATACAGCGAACCTCCATTGTCCACCCAGGTGTTAAAGTTGCCAAGAATAAGCCATCTCAGTGACTCCAACGCCCTCTCAGTGATGAAAGTTGCAGTCTCCTTTAGGAAATCCCTGTCCAGTTCAGGTGGATGATAGACAAGGAGAATCCTAAGGCCACCCTGGGACGGACCCCCACACACTGCCATGCACTCAAAAGACCAGGTGTCTCCTACAGGGTGCACCGACAGACCCAGCGCCAACATAAAACAAATGGTCTCACCCCCCCTCCCCCCGTGAGCCTGCCTTAGGCAGTGTACCATGGAGAAACTTGCTGGGACTGCCACCTCCAAGACTGGACCTGAGTCATCCCTCAGCCATGTCTCCATGATGTACATCAGGTCGACAGAAGCCACAAGATCCACCATTATGGCGGTCATATTCACCATCAACCTAGCATTTCACAACACCACCCAAAGAGGATAAAAAGTGGAGGCTGATCCCTCAGCTACCTTCCCCCTTGGTTCAGAAGGTTCCCTGGGTAGAGAGACAAGACACAGAGGACCTGCTCCATCTGTCTTCTAATCCTAGGGCGTCTCCTGGTCTCCACAACCCCAATTGACCTCTCTCCATTACATCCCCCTTCAATCCCTCTCAACCTTCTGCCCTTTTTCCCAACTCCCAGCTTCCTGCAATACTGGTGCACTGTGGCCAGCAGGGGCGGGTCATGGAAGGGGTGCAAGGCCTAAAGAAGGGATAGGGAGTAATAAAGCCCAGGGGACTGCACCAAGAAGCCCATCATAGGAACATTAACTAGTAAACCTACTACTAAAATTAATTACACTATTACAAACATTAAAACTCACTTAGAACCTAGGTTACCTACTCTCCCAACCCACCACACCAACAACAATATAATTCACCCAAACCAAACAGGTTCCCCCTCCCCTACTATTCCAACTATACCACACACAACACTCAGATTTACCCACCCCTTCCCTCACTCACTCCAACCCCTTCCAACCAAAAACCCACAAGATAACAATCTCCCTTTCTCAAATCGACTCTTAAAATTCAAATACAGTACTAAAATCTAGAAAAATTTACAATGAACAATGAGGGAGTCCAGTGTCCAAGCAGCAATTCCCAGAGTCCAAAATCAGATGCTATGACAGCTCACAATTGTCCCTTCAATCTGGGTGACCATCTCTACTCTCACTAGAGGTGTCATTACCCAAATCCACAATCCAGCCACCAGATGTTACATCATGGAAATGCGCAAACATGATGAACTTGGACTTCCTTCTTATTGAATATTATGTTACACTGTTGGGGACAGACTTGCTGGACCTAGAGTCCCAAAAACCTTAAATTACTATTTCACTGTGTGACTCTATGGGGGGATTGACATAGACATGACGTGGACCTAGAGTCCCAAAAACCTTAAATTACTGTATTATTATGTTACACTGTGGGGGACAGACATGATGGACCTAGGTTCCTTTCTGACCTTAAATAACTACAGTGCTCCCTCGCTATAAAGAACCCCTCCAAAACAAACTCCCTCTTGTACTGAATACCTTTGATGGTGTCCATTGTTCCCAAAGTAAGCATATTAACAGCTCGCTATAGTGAACACCCAGCTATAGTGCACACCTCAGCTGGCTTCAGAGATGCTCACTATAGTGAGGGACCACTGTATGTTATTGTGTGATACTGTGCAGACAGACACGATGGATCTACAGTCCCTTCTGCACTTAAATTACTGTGTTACACTGTGGGAGGGCAGACATGATGAATCTGGAGTCCCTTCTGCACTTAAATTACTGTGTTACACTGTGGGGGGCCGGCAGACATGATGAACCTGGAGTCCCTTTTGACCTTAAATTGCTATGTTACACTGTGGGTGGGGGCAGACACACTACCTAGAGGCCAGTAGGGCACAGGACCCAAGGCAGCATGGTTTCTCAGCAGGAAGGTCATGTCAGACAAACCTAATAGATTTCTTTGACTGGGTGACCAAAGTAGGAGACCAGGGAGGGGCTGTGGATATGGCCTACCTAGATTTTAGCAAGGCATTTGACACAGTCTCACACAAAAGATTAATATACAAGTTAACCAGCCTTGGAGTGGGTCCCAAGATGGTAGCCTGGATAAAAAACTGGCTGGACAACAGGATGCAAAGGGTAATAATAGATGGAGTTCACAGTGAAGAAAGGAGGGTGACTAGCGGGGTAACGCAGGGTTCAGTACTGGGACCGGTCCTCCTTAATGTCTTTATAAGTGACATTGGAGAGCACCTGGAAGGAAAGGTATGTCTCTTTGCAGATGACACAAAGATCTGCAACAGGGTTGATACACAAGGTGTGGTGGAAAGAATGAAAAGGGACTTGGCAAGGTTGTAGGAATGGTCAAATATGTGGCAGCTCAGATACAATGCAAAGAAGTGCAAGGTAATGCATCTGGGAAACAAAAACCCAGGGAAGAGTACACAGTGGGGGGTGAGTTAATAACAACAACAAAAATCGAAAGAGACCAAGGAGTAATTATATCAGATTACCTAAAGGTGGACAAGCAATGTGAGAAGGCAGTAAGGAGGGCTGGGGATACTGGGATGCATAGGGAGAGGCATCAACAGTAGAAAACAGAAGTTGTTATCCCTCTGTACAGACAGTTAGTGAGACCCCATCTGGAGTACTACGTGCAATTCTGGAGACCCCATCTCTGCAAAGACATAGACAGAGTGGAGGCTGTTCAGAGGACGGCAACCAAAATGATGCAGGGTCTGCACCAGAAGACATATGAGGAGAGACTAAAGCAGCTTAGTAAGTATACCCTTGAGGAAAGGAGGGAGAGGGGGGACATGATAGAAACTTTCAAGTATCTCAAGGGAAATAACAAAGTACAAGAGGGTTGTATCTTTCAGAAGAAGAGATGTGCAAGAACAAGGGGGCACAATTTGAAGATAGAGGGTGGGACAGCTCAGAGGTAATGTGAGGAAGTATTTTTTCACAGAGCGGGTTGTGGATGCATGGAACAGCCTTCCTAAGGAGGTTGTGGAGTCAGGAACAGTGGGAGAACTCAAGAATGCATGGGACAGGCATAAGGCAATTGTAGTGGGGGGTTGCAGGAAGTAGGCTGTTGGTTAACTAGAATCTGCAGCTTATCCATCAGGTAGGGAAATGGGCAGACTGAGTGGGCCAAGTGGTCCTTATCTGCCGTCAAAGTCTATGTTTCTATGTAGACATGATGGACTTAGAGTCCCTTCTCACCTTAAATTAATATGTTACTATGTCACACTGTGGGGGGGGGCAGACATGATGGACATATAGTCCCTTCTGACCTTAAATGACTATGTTACTATGTCACACTGTGGGGGCAGACATGACGGACCTAGAGTCCCTTCTGACCTTAAATGACTATGTTACTATGTCACACTGTGGGGGCAGACATGATGGACCTAGAGTCCCTCTGACCTTAAATCACTGATACTATATTACACTGTGGGGGCAAGATGGACCTAGAGTCCCTTCTGACCATAAATTACTATGTTACTATATTACACTGTGGGGCACAGACATGATGGACCTAGAGTCCCTTCTGACCTTGAATTACTATGTTACTATGTCACACTGTGGGGGGGAGGGGGCATCATGGACCTAGAGTCCCTTCTGACCTTAAATGACTGTGTTACTATGTTACTATGTTACACTGTGGGGAGAAGAGACATACTGCACCTAGAGTCCCTTTTGATCCTAAATTACTATGTTAAAATCTCACACTGTTTTGGAGACTTGCTGAACCTAGTGTCCCACAAAACCTTAAATTACAATATTACTATGTTCCACTGTGTGGAGGGAGACATAGACCTAGATCCCTTTCTGACCTTAAATTACTATGTTACACTGGGGGGCGGCAGACATGATGGGCCTAGAGTCCCCTCTGACCTTAAATGACTAGGTTACTATGTTACACTTGGGGAGGTCAGGCAGATATGAAGGACCTAGACTGCCTTGTCCTTACATTGCTATGTTACACTGTTGGCGGCAGACATGATGGCCCTAGAGTCCTTCTGACCTTAAATGACTATGTTACTATGTCACACTGTGGGAGGGAGACATAATGGACCTAGAGTCCCTTCTGTCCTTAAATTACTATGTTACTATGTTACACTGTGGGGGAGACATGATGTACCAAGAGTCCCTTCTGACCGTAAATTACTATGTTACTATGTCACACTGTGGGAGGGGGGTAGGATGGACCTAGAGTCCCTTCTGGCCTTTAAATTACTATGTTACACTTTGGGGGGGGGGGCAGAATGGACCAAGAGGTCCTTCTGACCTTTAAATTACTATGTTACTATGTTACACTGGGGTAGGGGCAGACACGATGGACCTAGAGTCCCTTCTGACCTTAAAGAGCTAGTGTACTGCCTAAAACTAATATTTGTTTTTAAAAGCAGTCAACTGTTATATTTTCTATCCAAGGTACCTTTTATTTTCATTTGTTTACTTAGAAGGTTGTTTACCGGATGTAAGTACATGTGATTTGAGAATTAGTACTCTACCTGGCAGCTGACAGATCTTTCTTTTCCTCCCAAATACGTCATCACCTTTGTGACCTCACTGATTGTGACATCAGTGCTAATTATGAACAGCCACTCAGTAGTTGCCAGGCTCAGTCACCTGTGATGTCACTGTGAATGAGATAGCAATGCTGATGATGTAGTGGGGGGGGTCTAGAAAAAGCTATGTCAGCTGCCAGGCTAAGAGCTGTTCAACACACCCAGCAACATATTATCGCATAGAAGACTTTTTAATGGGCAAAAAGAAAAATACTTCAAAACTAAAAAGTTACAACTGATTGCTATTTAAAAGTTGTATTAATTTCCTGTATGCCTGTTTTGGCTACACTACCTCATTATGTTACTATGTCACACTTTGGGGAAGAAAGACATGATGGACCTAGAGTCCCCTCTGACCTTAAATGACTCTGTTACTGTATTACACTATGACAGGGGCAGGATTGACCTAGAGTCCCTTCTGACCTTTAAATTACTATGTTCGTATGTAACACTGTGTGTGTGTGGGGGGGGGGGGCAGACATGATAAACCTAGAGTTCCTTCCAGCCTTAAGTTATAATGTTATTGTGTTACATTGTGGGGGTGGTGGTGGCAAACATGAAGACCTAGAGCCCTTTCTGATCGTAAATGCCTATGTTGCTATGTTACACTGTGGGGGGGGAGAGATAGCATGGACCTGGAGTCCCTCATACCATAAAGTACTGTGCTAATGTGTTCTACAGGTTTAACTTGATGCTTCTCTGTGTAAAGGAGCCAAAAGCATCAGAGTGATTCTCAATTATCTCTCACCGGGCATCACTCAGTGACGCTGGGTATATCCCAACACCTCTTGAATCTGTCCTGGCATCATTCAGTGACCCTGTGTTTACCCTGACTCCCACTGAGCTGTCCTGGCATCACTCAATGACCCTGTGTTCACCCCTTCATCCACTGAAGCTGTCCTGGCATTACTCAGTGACTCAGGGTGCATCCCCACACTCTCTGACTCTGTACTGGCATCACTCAGTGATGCTGGGTATACCCCAACACCTCCTGAATCTGTCCTGGCATCATTCAGTGACCCTGTGTTTACCCCCATGCCCACTGAAGCTGTCCTGGCATCACTGAGTGACCCTGGGTGCACCATCATACTCACTGAGGCTGTCAGAGGGGCTGTGGGTGCTGACTGAACAGCCGAGATCTGATTTATTGCCCTCCCATCATGGTTCAATGGGTGAAGACTCCAGGTTGATATTTTGCCCAGTTTATTATAGGACTGTGGGGTCGGGCAGGGGAGCTTTAAAAGTATAGTATCAGGTAGGAGAGGGCTCCGATCTGATGCTCTTAATGTATAGCTCTGCTGGGGAGGGGGTCAGGAAGGAGATGACCATGAGGTAGGGTTTTGTTTCACAGAGAACTAAGTCTATTCTCCCAGCCTTTCTTGTCACATGAACTTGCTTTGTAGTGCTTTGTTGTTATAAATTCACGTGGCTACAGTGAGTGTCAGCTGTTTCCATGTCATGTCCCCTCCCGGTTTCTTTCAGTATGTGTGCTTCTGTTGCTGCATTTCCCACAGATTTAGGAACAAGTTAATTGGTAAACACAGAAAGACCAAGGGCCCATCGTTGTCATCTCTTGCTGACACAATAGCAGCGGCACCATTCAGTGCCATGTGACATTCCTGGGGCGCTCATGTTATTCGCAGTTTATATGCTGCCATTAGGAGAGATTATTAGGCGTTACAGTCTGGGTTTTCACTGCTATGCAGATGATACCCAGCTGTATCTGTCCTTTACTCCCGGTCAGGATGATGCAGTCTCTCTTCTTAACAGCTGTCTAGCCGAAATCAATGACTGGATGAGCACCAGCTAGCTGAGGTTAAACCCGGATAAGACTGAGGTTTTGGTTGTGGACCCAGGTCGCCTTGAGGCGGGTCATAGGGCTGAAGTACCATCAGGTCTTTGGCTTGGTGGTGCCCAGCTCTTGACCTCAGGCCAGGTGCAGAACCTGGGCATTATTTTTGACAGCGGTTTGACTCTGAAATCATAGGTGTCAGCCGTCGTCAAGTCCTGTTTTATCCATCTGAGGAATATCGCCCGGGTAAAACACCTGGTTCCTCTGGCTGACCTTCCTACTCTGGTCCACGCCTTTGTGACCACTCACCTTGATTACTGCAATTCCCTTTACCTGGGACTACTGGGGGGTTGAAATTTGTCGCCTGCAGCTAGTGCAGAACGCAGCAGCAAGGCTTTTGACTGGAACATCTAGGTATAGTCATATTATGCCTTGTTTTGCGTGGGCTGCACTAGTTGCTGGTACAATGGCGAATCACCTTCAAGGTCGGGTTACTGACCTATAAAGCCTTACACGAACAGGGACCGCAGTATCTGAAAGATCTCCTTACTTTCTACTGCCCCTCTCGCTCACTCCGATCTGCCGACGAGGGATTGCTAGAGATTCCCAGGGTTCGTTTGAAAACATCAGGAGCTCGTGCATTTTCATATGCAGCTCTGGCTCTGTGGAATTCTCTACCTTGTTGGCTACGAAGCTGCCTGACCATCAAGAGTTTTAAAGTAGCGATGGAAACTTTTTTATTTTCTAAAGCTTATGGCTTATGATTTTATGTTATTAATATTGTATTGTTGCTTATTGTTTGTAAAGCACTTTGATCATTGGAAAAGCGTTTTTTTTAAATAAATTTTACTTACTTACTTTTACTACTATAGTCTTTATTAAATGGGAGGGGCATTCACGTGTATCTACAGTAGCTAACAAAATACAGTCTATTGCCCCCTCCCCCCCCCCAATAAGGCAGCATTGCGTTATCTACTAGTCCTTTCTGATTAGCCTTCTGATCACAAGGTGTAGTTGTCAGACTGGGACTGTCAGGGTTGGATGCCCAAGTGTGAACGCCACCCCCTCCTCAGACAGCTTCTCCCTTTAAAGAGAGACAGGTCTTTGTTGACTGTTAATGACTGTGTTTGGATGCTGTAGGGCAGGACTCTGTTGACTGACAGTGACTGTGTTTGGAAGCTGTGGAACAGGACTTTGCTGACTCACAGAGATTGTGTTTGGAGCCTGTGGAAAGGACTTTGCTGACTGACAATGGGTGTGTTTGGAGGCTGTGAGATAGATGACAGACAATGGCTATGTTTAGCAGCTGTGTGACAGGAATTTGCTGACAGACATTGGCTATGTTTGGAGTCTGCAGGGCAGGATTTTGTTGCCTGACAATAGCTGCCTTTTGAGTCTATGAGATAAGACTTTTTTTTTATATTGTACTTTTTATTGAAAATTAACAGGAGAGGCAAGACACCCAAGAAAACTGTGATTAATCATACAAATAGACATATGCATTGAGGACACATTTCAAAGCTCATACAATGTAAAAAATGCCAAAATAAGTAATTATATGGAATAACTACAGAGTGTCATCAGGTCTTTTAAAGAAAAAAGCAACATATAAGTCATAACAGTATAACGCAGTTCATGAGAATCAAAAATAGCTTTAAACTGGTATTACAGACATCTCAAATACCACTAAACTAAGCCATAGACTAAACACACCATTAAACAAGCATTTGTCAATTCCGAATTTTGTCACGCTGGCATTGGCAGTGGCGGAGGTGGAGAGGCATAGCGCTGTGAGTTTGTTAATGTGTCCCAAAAGGTGATTTTAGACAGTGAGTATGCCACTGTGCGGCAGAGCTGCGGAAATGCGTTTTGGGCAGGCTGTGGAAAATGGCAGCTGGACTGTTGATAATGAGGTGTGCACAAATGCCAGTGGTGAAAATGTGGCATGAAAATATTGCAGGTTGAGGAAGTTACAAGGGTGCGTGGAAACTGCGCAATGCACGCTTGCAACACAGTCATTGTCTGGACTTTCGCCACCAAATTTTCAACATAGGCATTTTAGGACCTCTGCTGATGAATAGTGTCACCGTCATTTCCTGAAAGTGTCCCAAAAAGTGATTTCTCACAGTGACCATGCAATTCTGCACCGGACGTGTGAAAACACATTTCAGCGAGATGTACTGTTCATAATGAGGTATGGAAAGATGGCAATGATGAACAGCTAGAGTGAAAGTATTACAAATTCACAAAGTCACGAGTGTGCATGCAAACTGCGCAACTTGCGCTTATAAAACACTCATTTTATTGACTTTCGTCCATAAATTTTCAACATAGGCATTTTAGGACATCTACTAATGAACAGTGTCATTGCCATTTTCATAATGTGTCACGAACACGGGCTTACCACGGCGACCGTGCTATTGTGCCCCGGAACTGCGAAAACAGATTTTGGTCAGGATGTGAACAATGACAGCTGTACTGTTCATTGGAAGGTGTAGAACAATAGCACTGTTGAAAATGTGGAGTGAAAGTTTAAGTTTGCGAACTTACAAGTGTGCGTGCAAACTGCGCAATGCACACTTGTAACACAGTCATTTTATGGAGTATTGTCACCAAATTTTCAACACAGGCATTTTAGGACCTCTGCTCATGAACAGTGTCACTGCGATTTTTGTAATGTGTCCTGAACAGTGATTTCACACAGCGAATGCGCTATTCTGCACTGGAAGTGCGAAAACACATTTTGGCAAGGATGTGAAAAATGACAGCTATACACTTCACAAGAAGGTGTGGTAAAATGCCAATGTTGAGAATTTGGAATGAAAATAGTGTGAATCGTTAACTACGAGCGTGTAAAGTCATGAAGCCGTTACGCACACTCATAAACAGTCATTTGTTTGAGTTTTCCACTCAATTTCTTTACAAATATAGGCTTTTGAGAGCCATCTCATGAACAGTGGCACTGTCATTTTGTTACTTGGTCCCGAAGGTGATTCTGTGCAGTGCCTGCAAAATCATCTTTGAGACAGAATAACGCCATGACAGTGCAAGAATTCATGAGAAGGGGTCCCAAAACCCCATGTTGAAAATTTGGGGCCAAAATTCGCAAAAATGCCGAAATATGCATTAAAGTTGAAAAATCCTATTCATTCCATTATACAGCTTACGGCATTTCTTCAGTTTGCGGTCGGCTTTGAAGAGTGCAGACATGTTCCAGTCCACAGAAGATGGTGCACCAGACTCCGCGGTAAGAGTATGGGGTGGGGTGAGGAGGCAGAGTGCGCAGTGGGTGGGAGGCGGGGAGGAGGGGCATCGAGACTACGAGGGACCGTTTTCATTTTATAGGGAAAAATGAAAAAAACATTGCAGGACAGTTTTTTTTGCAGAAGATTTGGCATGCTGGGATGGACTCCCAGCATGCCCACTAACTCTTTGGAGGGGTTGTCTGTATCGAGGGATTGGGTACCCTTTGTCAGCACACACAATGGGATGTAATGCCGATGATTGGGCACCCCTGTCGGCACACAAAGAAAGTGGGGGTGCGCGAGCTAAGTTGATTGGGCACCCCTCGGCATTCAACAATTGGGGGTTATGCTGACGGGAGTGGTCCCTGTCAGCACACAAAGAAAGCGGGGTTAACCAACAGGGGATTGGGCACCCCAAAGTCGGCAGTAGTTAGGCGGCCCCTCGCTCGCCGACCATGCACATAATGGTGGCGAGCACAGCAAGAAAAGGACCGCTGCGTATGACGAGCTTTGCTCGGATTGCAGTGGACCTTTTCTTAGATGTGCTTGCCACATTATGTATGCATGGTGTGGCACCGGCATGCAGGCTGATTGGGGAATGCGGGATGCACCTACTGGTGCGTGCCCTGCATTCACCCAACAGCGACCCCACCTCCAAAGCTGCACTGTCCCATGATGTTGGCTGCGCAAGCATGCCAACATAAAAATATAGGAATAAGGGAGTATTTACGGATATAAATATAAATATAAAATGAATATGAAGTAGGGCATGGAGGGACAAGACTTTGTTGACTTGACAATGGTTGTGTTTGGAGGCTGTGGAACAGGACTTTGCTGCTGGACAGTGACTGGAGTCTGTGGAACAGGACTTTGCTGATGTACAGTGACTGTTTGGAGGTTGTGGGACAGGAATTTGCTGACTGACAACGGCTGTGTTTGGAGGCTGTGGGACAGGACTTTGCTGACTGACAATAGCTGTCTTAGGAGGCTGTGGTACAAGACTTTGTTGACAATGGCTGTGTATGTTTATTGTTTATTGAAATGTTGTTAACAGGGTGGGCCTACTGAGACATACTGTCCCTTTTTCAGTAGGCTATGGGACAGGACTCTGTTGACTGACAATGGCTATGTTTGGAGTCTGTGGGACAGGACTTTACTGAATGACAATTGCTGTGTCTGGAGTCTGTGGGACAGGGCTTTATTGATTGATAGTGGCTGAGTCTGGAGGCTGTGGGACAGGACTTTGCTGGCTAACAATGGCTGTGTTTGGTGGCTGTAGTACAGGACTTTATTGACTGACAATTGTATCTGGAGGCTGTGGGACAAGACTTTATTGAATGACAATTGCTGTGTCTGGAGTCTGTGGGACAGGACTTTGCTGGCTGACAATGGCTATGTCTGGAGGCTGTGGGACAGGACTTTGCTGACTGACAATGGCTGTGTCTGGAGTCTGTGGGACAAGACTTTATTGGCAGATAATGGCTGTGTATGGAGGCTGTGGGACAGGACTTTGCTGAATGACAATAGCTGTGTTTGGTGGCTGTGCAACAGGACTTTATTGACTTATAATGGCTGTGTGGAGGCTGTGGGACAGGACTTTACTTATTGTCAGTGGCTGTGTTTGGAAGTTGTGGTACAATACTTTGCTGACTGACAGTGACTGTGTTTGGGAAAGGCTGTGGGACAGGACTTTGCTGACTGACAATGGCTATGTCTGGAGGCTGTGGGACAGGACTTTGCTGACTGACAATGGCTGTGTCTGGAGTCTGTGGGACAAGACTTTATTGACAGATAATAGCTGTGTTTGTAGTCTGTAAGACTGGACTTTGCTGACTGACAGTGACTGTGTTTGGTGGCTGTAGGACAGGACTTTATTGACTTACAATGGCTGTGTCTGGAGGCTGTGGGACAGGACTTTGCTTACTGTCATTGGCTGTGTTTGAAAGCTGTGGTACAATGCTTTGCTGACTGACAGCGACTGTGTTTGGGAAAGGCTGTGGGACAGGATTTTGCTGGCTGACAGTGACTGTTTAGAGGCTATGGGACAGGACTTTGCTGACTGACAATGGTTGTGTTTGTAGGCTGTGGAACAAGATTTGCCAACTGACAATGGCTGCACTTATTGTCTATAGGACTGGACTTTGTTGACTGACAGTGACAGTGTTTGGAAGCTGTGGGACAGAACTTTGTTGACTGACAATGACTGCATTTGGAGGTTGTGGGACAGGACTTTTCTGACTGACTATGGCTGTTTTGTAGACTGTGGGTCTGGACTTTGCTTACTAACAGTGGCTATGTTTGGAGGCAACAGAACAGGACTTTTCTGACTGACAATGACTATGTTTAGAGGCTGTAACACAGGACTCTGTTGACTGGCAATGGCTGTGTTTAGAGGCTGTGGAACAGGACTTTGCTGATAGATAGTGACTGTGTTTGGAGGCTGTGGAAAAGGGCTTTGCTGTCTGACAATGGCTGTGTTTAGAAGCTGTGGGACAGGACTTGAGACTGAGTCACAGGGGAGGGTGGGGAGAGGTTTTCAGGTTTCCCTCACCTGGCTCTTTCCTTTATTTACAATGTATTTTCTCATCAGGAGAACCCTTCTGATATGCAACACGTCATTCCCAGTGGGACCCTGCTTCTTCTTATTATTGCGGCTAGGTAGGAGTGAGCACTGGGGATATAAGGGACTTGTCAAATGTCGTAGAGGGAGTAGTTGGCTTCTAGTGAGGTTTGAACCTAAGATCCCCTGGTTCAATATGTGTTGCTGTAACCACTAGACCACAGTGCCTATGCAGTATACAGCTGTTACTTTGACTGCAGATGACAGGTATGGGAGTGTGTGATGAGGCCTCTGGAGAATGGATGTAATGGCAAACAGTCAGACAGACAGACAGAATGGCACGTTTCTTCTTGAATTCATTTTGCATTATTATTTGGACATGCCCTCTGACCTAATCGAACCTGAGAGGGTTAATTTAGCTGTCAAAACAAATTTAATACACAGACAATCTTGTTTCCCTTTAGGTAAATAAAACAGTGTGTTCAGTCAGGGATCCTGCTATTGTCTCTGCTTATTTCATGTGTGTAGGTATGCATAGTTTAAAAAAGACTCACCAATCTCCGAAGGTGCTGCTAGGGCCTTTTCGGGGTTAAAATAAGACATTGAAACCACCACAAAAATCACCATATCCAGCCGAAACATCTTAGGGGATGACGGAGGTGGACATTAAAGCAGATTCAAAAAAATTAAATAAATAACGTCAGATCCATCAGAGGCAGGTTTCCACTGCTGGCATTGTCTGACACCTGTATTACTGAGAGAGAACACCTGAGATTCCTGCCGTCGCTTCCAGCATCGGTCATCTTGGCCAAAAAAGGGAAAAAAGAAGCACAGTTTTGTGAATTTCAATTGTAATTGTAAAACCATTCCATCTGGAGGAGCCGATCCTGTGCTGTATTGCAGGGCCTCTGAAGCTGATGGATTGAGGAACCACCCACCTCCCTACTGCTGCTGCCCCTCTCTGTTCCCTGATTGGTCCAGGCTGCTGTCAGTCTGGAGTCCCTGGAGATAAGTTGCCATGGAGATATCCTCCCTGACAGCAACCTCAGCATCAGTAGCTGCTGCAGCTCAGGTGCATTGTGGGTGAAGGATGAGATTCCTGTGCTAGAGAGATTAGAAATTCTCGCCACGGCACCTTAACTCTAGGTTTACAGTGTTTCTCTGAGATAATAATGGCTGGCTGTGAGGTCTGCCTGAGGATCCGTTTGTGGATGCCTGTATTTTCTGAGGCAGATGGTTTTTGAATGTGTCTACATTCAACATCTTAGATCAAAGAATGAACCTCCAGTCAGGCTCATCTTGCTCTGAAGTATCCCCCCCCCCCACACCCACACACACACCAGCAGATTCTTTAATTGTCTTAGCTCGCAGCAGCTGCTTAACCCCTTTCCTGCCAGAGTGCATTTGCACTGTGTACTTGCATTGTGTCCTGTTATGTTGCCCAGCAGGTCTTTGCTGCTTAACCCCCTCACTGCCAGACTGCATGTGCATTGCCGATAGGCATTGTGTCCTGGTACCTGCAGGGAAATGAATGAGCTTTTAAATGACTGAAATTCCATGCATTATTTTGATCCAAACCATCTCATGAAAAGATGTTAGCACTCAGTGACAAATGCATACATTCTGCCAGTGCTCAGGTGTTGCTCCCTCTGTATGGGAGGAGGATAAATAACAAGACACGGCAACAGCCACAAACCAGCTGTTTTATAGCAGTGAGCCCAGGAGGAGGGGCCTCTTGGCCTGAGATAAACCCAAACTGGAATAAAGAATCAGCACAGGACAGAAACTGAGGCTTACCTCTTACTCTGTTTGTGCTACTTACACACATACACACACACACGCATACATATATTTGTATATATTACATGAATGAAATCTTTTCACTATAGAAGTCATTAGCAGTTATTTCCCTGTGTACCTTTCCCTGTATATGCAATTGCAATAAAAACTAACAGTAACCATCCAAATGTTTTATAAAAAAATAAAAGATGACTAAGTCAGATATACTCAGAAATAAACCTATCAAGAGGAGCTAACCAAATCATAAAACTACTCACCCTTTGGGCTTGTGCCTTTACAATCTGGTTAGCCCCCTCAATAGTTTTATTTCTAGCCCCCTCAATGGTTGATTTCCTTGTACATCATACTTACCCATCATTTACTATTAGTATAATTATACCAGTATTCTTTTGCCACTAGTCAGCACGTGACTCTCCTCCTGTAACTGCCTACCTTGTTTGACCACGGACATGACTTATCTGGCCTGCAGTGTGTTGTATTAATATCTTCCTCATGTGTTTGGTTCCAAAACTATGTAATACTGGTCCTATGTACCTATATGTAATATGTAAATAGCCAAGTGTTATCTCCAACTGCTACTGTATGTTTAAATTCTTCTCTGTCTGTACATTAATGTAATTAATTCCAGGTCGCCCCTGAAAGAGGGGCATCTAGTCTCAGTGGGCTTACCCGGTCAACAAAATTCAATAAATAAATAAATACATAGTTATTTGCACTTTGATTTTTATTGAAATGTATTTTATTTTCAGTCCCAGTAATCGCAACAGAAGTTGTGACAGTGACATACTGCATTATCAAGCTGTCAGCAGGATCTACTGCTATTGGAAACATCACTGTCAATGAGTCCCTGGTTCAATGGAGCACCCCTTCCTCATGAATAAAACTATCATTTTTTGTTAGTATCGTTGTTTATTATCAGTCGACACATGAGTATGCTGAAGCATGCGATATAGCCTTATGTCGCATGATAGAGGAGGCCAGGTTTCCCATTTGCAAAGTAATATGTGAACGCATAGCTAGCCCTTTCTTCAGGAATCTCAGCCTCACGGGAGGAATGGGAGAAAAGATGGAGTGAAAGAATTACCCCACACTCACTCATAGGATGGCCTCAGCAAATCATGATCTAAAGAGCCAACAGTTGCCATCTAGTTTGAAATACAGGGAGTTTATTTCTGAGTTGGGTGGGCGGACCCCCTTGAAGAATGCTGGGATAACTGCCTGTGAGGAGGAAAATGGTGGCTGGCTGCTGAAGTCAGGTGAGCCGCTGAACAGCACTGGAGGTAACACCTAAGCATGTGACATCAGCAGCAGCAGCAGCTAAATCCTGACGAGGAATGCTGACACCGAGCATGCAACACTGATGGAGAAAGAGTGACCAGACACAACAGGTTGCCTGCCAGACAACAATCCCTGCTAACTGTGCCATTAATCTCCTGCTCAGTGAGGGAGAGCCTCAGGTTTGAGAACCATGAGTAAATCCAGGGCTTGCCCCCGCACCTTGCAACAAGACCTGTAAAACAGTAGGGAAGTGCTTACTGGACTTGGGCATTCAGCCAGGAGTTACAGATACCTCACTTGGAGGTTTAAGGCCTTTAGATATGGAATTTTCTGTGCCACAAAGCATTGCTAACTTTCAAAATAGAAACATAGACATCGCAAGCAGATAAACACCAAGGAAAGCCGGCCTGCCGGTGCAGCAGTAGCATTATCACTTGGGATGCTGATGACCCGGGTACAGAAGTGAATCCGGGCTGCTGGAGGGCAGCCAGGGGTAGAAGGATCGAGCATCTGTAGGACTACTGTCCTCCTCTTGGGGGGTTCAGGGGCAGAGCCCGCAGCTCACCTGACCCTTGGTGGAAGCTGGGAAAAAAGGCAGCTCGGGGTGAAGACAGATCAGGAGACATGGCAGATGTCAGTGTATGTCACATGGAAGCGCGTGGTACACAACATGGCGTAATTGCACATCACATCTCCAGGGACAAAAACCGGAGGAAAATTTCAGGGGCTGGATGATGAGGAGCACCCACATGCCCACACCTGACCAGCTGGGCATGCTACCAGAAACAGATCCATTCTGCGGTGGGGCTTGGGGGACCCCACTGTCCCCTCCAGTGGGGGGGCATGCCCTGGGGAAGACGGCGGCAGGTAAATGCTGGCAGACACCTGGTTGACAGGGCTGAGGCACTACTCTGAAGGAAAGCCTATCGTGGAGGAGAGAAAAAAAACACCAAGGGGAGATTTTCAAAGAATTGCATCCATTTTCCAAATGCAAGTGCACACCTCTGTCACAAAAGTTAGACCCTCAAAACGTTGATCTAATTTCTGATGAGAGAGCACCCTTGTGTCCAGAAAATGGATGCAAGTACTGTAGTTGAGGTTCTAAGTGACGTAAACTGCACAAAATGTTGCGAATGGGTCTGGATGTATAGAATAGGATGCAGATGCTGCACCTGGCTCTTTGAACATCCCACCCCAAGGGTCCATCGAGTCTACCCATAAAAAGTTTCCTATATGGCCTCTGTTTAAGTGCACCCCCACTGGCAAACCACGTGCAACGTCATCGGGCTACAGCGTCTCCATGGCTGTGTACTCAGTGAAGCAGCAGGACCTCTCTGGAAGTACTACAGGTTAAACACTAGTGAATATATTGTAGCATTCCCTGTACAGGAGGCTGAAATCATACTGTGTATGGTAGGGTGGGTCACCAGTGAGGACCACGCCTAAGTGGGCACCACAGCTACAAGGCAAGGGAAGTAGTATTTTAGCTGTTCATTAAAGGACACTGAAGAGCCAGCCAGACTGTGAACAAGCTATTTTATCCCTAACCCCCTTATTCCCTGTAACATACTATATTTTGTGTCATGGGTGCACAAGACGTATTCCTGTAGCTAGAGTAGTAGGCACTGTAGACATATATTATTTTTTTTTTCCTATTTCTGCAGGAAAAGATGTGAGGGCCTGAGAAAACAGCTGGCTATAAACTTACAGGAATAAGGTGTCACAACAAAGAATAAAGGACAAAAAGAACCATAACAGCAAGGGGGTGAGAATGGTACTTATTCCACAGAAGAATTTAAAGGGACACTGTCAACCCTTTTTGTGCCATACTATTTCTAGATAAAAACTCATATTTTATGATTGTTTACCTTCTCAAAAATTAATTGATGTTGCTGGTTATTTAATCTGCCTCTTTTCTTAGTAGAACTGAAATGCATGCTAATGGTGTAATTATACCCAACCTTGTTTTGTTTCAAATTCTTGAACTACTTCTACTTCTATTGCATACTTAATGAACATCAGGAACATCCCCCAAACAGAAGAGCCACTCCTGATGCAATAGTCTCCTCTCCTCCACTGCACCTGGAGTGCCTCCACTGCTGCAAGAAAGATGCAGTGGGCGTTGACTAAGCAATGTAAACAAACACATTTTGGTGTGGTAACACCAGCATAGTGGGTAGTCTGTTTTTCACTTTTGAAAAGAAAACAAGCATTTGTCAATGCCGAATGTTTGCTTGCTGGCATTGGCATTGGTAGTGTAGGAGTTAGAGAGTGGCATAATAGGAATGGCAGTGAAGTATTGAACTGAAGCCAACCCCACCACCACCCTGCAGAGACTGACAGGCATTGGGGTGTGCCTTTGGGTCGTCAGGCATAACGGCCACGCCATTTTACCACACCCTACCCTGCAAACACTGACAAGTGTCACGGTGTGCCTTGGGGTCTTTGGTCCTTATGCTCACCCCATTCCATCAGGAAATATGGTGAGATGGGCCCTGTATAGGAGAGTGGGGTGAAGTTTGGGGCCGAAGAGTCCAAGGCACCCCTCGATGCCTCTCACTGGCTGCAGGGTGTGGAATAGTATGAGCATTACAGGCGAGAATCCCAAGTCACACCCTTGATGCCTCTCAATCTCTACAGGCTGGGGCATTATGGTCAGAAACACTAATGCCTCAGGCATTCATTGGCATTTTCGCTCCAAATTTTCAACATGTTTTTTTTGTGACCCCCACCTTATGAACTGTGGCAATATCAGTTTGTTAGCCAAAAGCTGATATCGCACAGCGACTATGCCATTTGGCACCACAGGTGCGAAAACACATTTCAAACAGGATGAGAAAAATGACAGCTGTACTGTTCATGGGAGGTGCAAAAAATGGCAATGTTGAAAGTCTGCAGTGAAAATTTAAAAAAACTGGTGAAGTCACGAGCGTGCGTGAAAATGCGCAACTCACATGCGTAATGCAATTAGTTTGGGGATTTTTTACAGCAGATTGTCAACACAGGGATTTTGTAACCTCCACTCATGAACAGTGTCACTGTGATTTTCTTAATCTGTCCTGAACAGTGATTTCCCACAGCGACCACGCATTTCTGCGCTGGAAGTGCGAAAACACATTTTGGCCATGGTGTGAAAAATGATAGCTGTACTGTTCAAAAGAAAGTGTGGAAAAATGCCAGTGGTGAAAATCTGGACTGAAAATATTAAAAATCCATGAATTTACGAGGGTGCGTGGAAACTGCGCAATGGTCGCTCGTAACACAGTCATTTTATGGACATATTTCACCAAATTTTTAACATAGCCATTTTAACACCTCTGCTCATGAACAGTGTCACTGTGATTTTCTTAATCTGTCCCGAACATTGATTTCGCACACCGACTGCGCCATTGTATGCTACATGGGTGGAAACATGTTTTGGGAGACATGTGAAAAATGACAGCTGTACTGCTCATAAGGAGGTGTGGTAAAATGGCAATGTTGAAAATCTGGAGTGAAAATATTTAAAATTCACGAACTTATGAGCGTGCGTAGGAACAGCGCAATGCATGCTCGTAAAACAGTAATTTTGGGGAATTTTATCACCAAATTTTTAACATAGCCATTTTAATACCTCTGCTCATGAACAATGTCACTGTGATTTTCTTAATCTGTCCCAAACATTGATTTTGCACACTGACTGCGCCATTGTGCACTACATGCGCGTAAACACATTTTGGGTCAGATGTGAGAAATGACAGCTGTACTGCTCATAAGGAGGTATGGTAAAATGGCAATGTTGGAAATCTGGAGTGTACATATTCAAAATTTGTGAACTTACGAGCGTGCCTAGGAACAACGCAACGCATGCTTGTAAAACAGTCATTTTTGGGAATTTTTTCACCAAATTTTCAACATAGGGTTTTTGGGGGCCTACCTCATGAACTGTGACACCGTCGTTTTGTACATCGGTCCCAAAAGGTAGTACCGCGCAGTGACCACAAAATCACCTTTCGGGGCCGATTAACACCATGACAGTGACAGAATTCATGAGGTGGGTCCCAAAAACCCCATGTTGAAAATTTGGTGAAAACATCCCCAAAATGCCCAAGATATGCACTAAAGTTGAAAAAACCCTATTTATTACATTATACAGCTTACCGGCATTTCCTCAGTTTGCAGTCGGCTTTGAAGAGTGCAGACGTGTTCCCGGTCCACCGAAGAGCGTCAAGCCAAGCTCTGGAGGTAAGTGTGGGGTGAGGAGGGTATGTGGGGAGGCAGGGTGCGCAGTGGGTGGGCACGAGTGGGAGGAGATTGGGTCAGGACAGTCAGCGAAGGGAAGTTTTTTTTCTTTCAGGTTTCTTTTTATTTTACTTTGACGACGTGGGTCGTTTGCCATGCTGGGGTGGGCTCCCAGTGTGGCAGCTGGAAGACTGTTTGGGGGGGCAGTGGAACTGATGGGGGATTGGGCACCCCCGTCGGCCCATCGATCTGTTGCCACGCTGGGTGGGCTCCCAGCATGGCATCTGGAACTCTGTTGAGGAGGTGCAGCACAGGCGATGAGGGGTGGGCACCCCGCCCGGCTGCTACAGTGTGTGTGTGTGAGTGGGAGGGCACGAGCACGCAGTAAGCGTGCATGCGTGTGTGTGGCGGGAGTGCACATGAGCACGCGATATCTTATCGCTGCTCACTGAAGCATAGCTCTCCCTTTCAACTGTACGGCCACTGCATTTTCAACTGCTGTCATAGACAGCTGCAGTGTTCATTGGAGAACTGCGACCACACCTGTAAACACACTGACTGAATTGGAAGACGGCTGCCACACCTCCGAAAACTAGGATGATGGCACTATGTTTCTTGCACAAGCGTGCAGGCAAACATAAAAATGAATCAGAATCAAACTACCAGCTACATCAGCACATTATACAGAATGTAAACAATCATAACATTTGTTTTTTTAAAGTAGGGACAGTTTGAGGCCTAAGTGGGGGGTTGACAGTGTCCCTTTAAAGGGACACTGACAGCCTTTTGGAGCAATTTTAAACTGACTGTAATTAAGGTGTCTGCAGCAAGCTTTGTGAATGTAAAATACATACAGGGCAGTAGATGTGCACAGTAGTGCAAGATATTTCTTATTCCAGTGAAAGAGATACTTTGGTCATCGGAGGGGAGGGGGTCCCTGAGCTAGAATAGTGCCAAGCCGAGGGGAGACTCGTTCATGAATGAGTTACTTATTTCTGTACATATACATGAAAGTCATTGGATCTCTTACCATTCATGATAGAGACTCACACCAATATATTGCAATTCAAAAAATAAGTGCTGTAATCCATTTTATTTTGTATATAACACTTGGAGCTGTGACTCTGGGCATGCACAACTAATGGGGCTGGCAGTATAGCCTAGAGATTAGAGTAATGAGCTGTGAATGAGCTTGGTACATCCAGCAGACAGACCTGGGTTTTATTCCCACAACCTCCACTTGCATACTGTATGACTCTGAACAAGTCACTTAACCTCTCCAGTGCTCCCAGGTCATCCCTGAAAACAGGAACATGGGCCTTACCCGGTTACCAAAAAATGTAAAAAAAAAGTAATTTGTTTATGAATGAGTCTCCTGTAAGCTCCGGCTATTATAGCTCGGGGGGTGGGTGCATCCCTGATATTTTAGTCAGGATGACCAAAATATATTTTTACAAGAATAAGAAATATCTTGCATTACTGTGCAAAGCTACTGCCCTGTATGTATTTTATGTTCATAAAGCTTGTGGCTGACACCTTAATTACAGACATTTTAAAATTGCCCCAAAAGGCTCACAATGTCCCATTAAAATTTAAAAGAATTTTTTTACCACCCACACTGGAATAAAAGAAGATAAAATGTTAGTTATTTTAAAGAGAAAAGTGAGTCTGAATTTGGGGAAACCTTTGTAAAACATTGCTTTAACAAAAAGTTACCCTATGCTCAGAGTTATGTGGGACAGTGCAGCAAGTTCTGTGTCCATTTGCAAACTTGCATGTACTTGGACCAACCTCTGTAAATAGCAAATAAAACAATATTGTTTTCGAGAGTGACTTAGCCAGGAACTGAGATGGCAGCTTGATCTTGGTGCGCTTTGGACACCTGTACAAAAGCTTCAGCATCCGGCATCAAAATCAGCGAGACCATCATTATTTTGGTACAACAGCTAGCCTAAATGTCTACAGAGACGAAATCCACTAGGAAACAAATGCAAATTGCATTTAAATCAGTGACTGAGACTGCCATAGGTGACAAGCCTGGTAAACCCTTCGTCACGCAGCACAAGAGCAGGAGCAGTAGACCAAGTGAGCCTGCAAACTCCTTGCATGACGACCAACCTAGTATCGAAAGCCTCCATTGAAACTTTACTATATAAGCCTTGGAATGAAGTTACAGCAGGCTTTGAAAATCCAAACACCCAATATGTCCATTTCAAGCATATTAGTAAATGGGATGGGTGAGTTGATGGAGGCCCACAACAAACATCTCGAGGGGTTTCAGACTCGACTCAGAGAAAAGGAGGACAGAAGCAGAAAAATATCTGCAGAACTAGCACAAGCTCATAAGGTTATCCACAAACTCAATGAAAGCCTACACAACCACGAGAAGAGGGAATGCAGAAATAACGTCAGGGTGGTCAGTCTTCCTGAGGGGCTAGAGGACACCTAGCCACTCACTTTTCTCTCTACATGGCTGCCAGCAACACTGGGTCTCATCCAGGGAATGACTTTGGAGGTGCGGCAGGCACACAGGTCACTGGGCATGAGACACAACCTCGCAGAATGCCAGCTCCATTTCCTGATAAAATGTATCCATTATCAGGATCGACAGGTCATACTGCAGGTGACCAGAGAGAAAGGGACTATCAGACTCAACAATCACACGGTGAGCATTTTTCTGGACTTCAGTCGGTGACTACAGATGGCGCATCAGGAATTCAACAAGGGCAAAAAGTATCTGTGTTGGCTGAACTGGCAATTCTAGACTGCTCATCCGCCACCCAGGGCTGCTACTGATACATTTTCACCAAACCAGTGCTGGCTGCTGTTTATCTGGACACGAGACCAAAGCTAAGGAAGGCCAGTCTGGTCTTTTCTGCCACAGTCCTTCAGTCTGATCGCTGGAGCAGCTGGTGAATACAGATTCTATCTGTAATGGTGAGTGGGGTGATAGCTTCCCACATGGCACTGTAGGGCCAAACATTGTCTGCTACTACTCAGAACTAAGTCCACAGTGCCCAGGATCCTCTGGTGAACTCTGGTAGGGGTGCAAATTGTCTCTTTGCAGCCCCAGATGAAACACTTAGACACCCTGGAAGCTGCATCGATGTGGGGTTCCTGCACCTATATGGCAGCTTGTGGTGAGATGGAATGCCACCGTGGTGGGAATAGGGACCTCACTGGAGCAGCACATGGCACAATGCAGGGCCAGACACCTTGAGAGTGGCAGTGGTCTGCTGGTGCTGCAAGAGAAACTTCCCCCTGTACAGCCTGCACCCTGTCCCACAAGAGCCTGAACTTTAACTTTGATGTGTTTTTTTTACTACATATGTCTTGGTTTACAGCCATCGAGATGTTGCAGAGCCATCTACCAGTAGCACTAAACAGGGAGGCATCAGAGGGCAGGCTGAGGAAGGGAGGTCAGCAGTCGAATTCCAAAGCCATTGGTGGTCCCAGCAGAGCATGTGACGATAGCCAGTCAATGTAGTTTCTATATAATTTCCAGGGTTCCAAGCCACTCCTCGTGTGAGCGGTCCTGAAGCATGGTGCCACGAAGTAAGAGTGTGAAATCTGACTTGGTGAAATCTGGGAACACTGGTAGAGCATCTGCAGGGAGGACCACAGGTCACAGACCACACTGGTCAGTAGACGGTGGGTAAGGTAAGAAGAGCTAATGGAAGAGTAAATAGGGGTTCAATAAAGGTAGCAGGGTTCCTGATCTCGGGATGGTCTCTGGAGTCGGCAGCAGGTGGTAGCAGTGGTATTAGGGATCTTGGTTACTTATTATCTAAGGTCAGCCTATGGGTGACTAGCAGGAGGGATAACAGCGACATTTGGGGGTCTCAGCTACTCCCTATCTAGGGTCAGCCTACAGGGCAGTTAGCAGGCAGGAAAGCTAACAGGAAGGTATATAGCACATTCCTAAAGCAGACCTACAATTAATCCAAGGCAGAATATACAGATGTTTAAAAGGGTTATCCAAGTACAGTTTTAGGAGGGCCTAGAAAATTAACATGCAGGGAGAGGGAATGCACTGGGGGCACAGCAGGCCAGGAAGGGTCATGAGGTGCAGGAGATGTGGAGCGGTGGTGTTTCTGAGAGCACTCTGGGAGATAGAGGGATGCCTGCTTTGCAGGAAGTTTAGCCAGCTGAGTGTGGAGGTGTGGCAGCTGAGGCAGGAGATGGGTGCGCTGATGGAGGAGTGATTTATAGAGTGATGAAGGGAGTGGCAGAGAGGATGAAGGACTTGGGGGCTAGACAATGGATGGGAGCAGGTATGGAAATAAGTGGGGGGAAGAGGGAGAGCTGGAAAGAACAGGTCCCTAAGCAGGTCTCGGGGTTCCCCTCCCCAAGTGGAAGAAAGGGCCCAGGGAAAGGGAGTGGATTACAGTGAAGGTGAAGGGTAAGGCTGGACAGAGGTGTGGGGCAGTGAGAGCATCTCCAGTGTTGCAGATGCAGAACAGATTCCTCCCACTAGACAGGGAGAAGCAGGGGTATCCTGGCAGAATGGGGATGGACAGTGGGATAGGGAGGGAGGTAGTAGGAGGGAGGCATTAGGGGAAGTAGTGAGGGGGCAGGAGATAGTGATGTCTGGCAAAAGAGGAAGGACAGGTGGAGAAGGGGAAGGGGAGTACAAGGGAGACCGAAGGGGAGGGATATAGGGGAAACATAAGGGAAGAGTAGAGGGAAGGCCAGAGGGAGAGCAAAAAGGTGAGCCAGAGGGCATGCAAGGGCTGAGAGAGTGGGACAAGGGGACAGCTGGGGTAGTAAGCTGAAGATTACACAGGAGGGGAAGGGGCAGCCGGCACACTGGCGCAGCAAAAGTGCTACCAATTGCAGCACCAACTACCTGGGTTTGGAAATGAATTTGGGCTGTCGGAGGGCCAGCTGGGGCAGGAAGATCGAACAGACACAGGACTGCTCTCCTCCACCAGTGGGAGGGTGGGCAGAGCCCTGATGCATGCCTAACCCCTTGTGAAAGCTGGGGAAAGGCAACCCAGGTCAGGAAGATTGGTAGGCACAGCAGACATCGGTGTGTATCACAGGAGTGCATGGTGTGCACCATGACATCATTGCATGCCGCGCCAACCCCAGGACAGAAAACGTCCAGTGGCAGGATGAGGAGGAGCGCCTGCAGGCCCTGCACCTGACCAGTTGGGCATGCTGGCCTGAACTGGACCATTCTCTTGTAGAGCTTAGGGAACCCTACCAGTGGGGGAAAGCCCTGGGGAAAGACGGCTGGCAGGTAAGCTCAGGCAGATGTTGGGGTAGCGGGGCTGGGGCACTCTTCAGAAGGACGGCCAACCAGGAGGAGGGAACATAAAACAAGCATTTGTCAATGTCGAATGTTTGCTTGCTGATATTAGCATTGGACGTGGAGGAGTTAGACAGATGCAGAATAGGAGTGGCAGTGAAGTACTGAACTCACGCCAACCCCACCTCCACCCTGCAGAGATGGACAGGCATTGGGGTGTGCCTGTGGGTCATCGCCCATAATGCTCATGGCATCTCACCTCACCCTATCCTGTAGACACCGACAAGTGTTGAGGTGTGCCTTGTGGGTGTTCGGCTTCACAGTCACCCCATTTCATAAGGACATACGCTGAAATGGGTGCAGTACAGGAGAATGGGGTGAAGCCTGGGGCTGAAGAGTGTAAGGCGCACCTCAATGCCTGTCACTGGCTTCAGGGTGGGGGTGGGATGGCATGATCATGACAGCCAGTGATCCAAAGTTACACCTCTGATGCCTGTCAGTCTGTACAGGGTGGGACGTTATGGTAAGAAACCCTAACACCCCAGGCGTGTGTTGGTATTTGCACTACAGATTTTCAACATGGCCTTTTTGTGACCCCCACCTCATAAAAGCATTTGGGAACTCTTCTCATGAACAGTGGCACTGTGATTTTGTTAATGTGTCCCGAACTTCAAGTTCCCACAGTGACCATGCCATTCTGCGCCAGATGTGCAAAAACACAGATCAGGCAGGATGTGAAGAATGACAGCTATACCATCCATAGGGAGGTGTGAAGAGATGGCAATGTTGAAAATCTGTAGTGAAGATATTAAAAATGCTCAAAGTTCTGAGCGTACGTTGAACCTGCTCAACACATGCTTGTACCGCAGTCATTTAGTGGAATTATTTCACCAAATTTTCAACATTGGCATTTTGTGACCTCTGCTCAGGAACACTGTCACTATGATTTTCTTAATCTGTCCAAAACATTAATTTTCCAAAGCAACCACGCCATTGAGCGCAAGATGTGCAAACGCATATTTCAGGCAGGATATGAAAAATGACAGCTGTACTGTTCATAAGGAGGTGTGGCAAAATGCCAATGTTGAAAATCTGGAGTGAAAATATTACAAATTTGCGCACTTCCGAGCATACGTGGGAATTGCGCAACACACGCTTGTAACACATTTTATGGGCTTTTGTCACCAAATTTTCAGCATAGGCATTTTAGGTCCTCTGCTCATGAACAGTGTCACTATGATTTTCTTACTGTGTCCCGAACACTGATTTCCCACAGCGACCGTGCTATTCTGCACCAGAAGTGCAAAAACACATTTTGGCTAGGATGTGAAAAATGACAGCTGTACTGTTCATAAGGAGGTGTGGAAAATGCCACTGGTGAAAATCTGGAGTGAAAATATTACAAATTCACGAAGTTATGAGCATGCATGGAAACTGTGCAATGCATGCTCGTAACACAGTCATTTTATGGACTTTCATCACCAAATTTTTAACATAGGCATTTTAGGACCTCTGCTCATGAACAGTGTCACTGTGATTTTCTTAATGTCTCCCAAACATTGATTTCCCACATTGACCATGCTATACTGCGCCGGAAGTGCGAAAACACATTTCGGTCAGGATGTGAAAAATGATAGCTGTACTGTTCATAAGGAGGTGTGGAAAAATGCCAATGTTGAAAATCTGGAGTGAAAATATTACAGATTCACGAAGGTATGAGTATGCGTGTAAACTGAAGCAACGCACACTCGAAAAACAGTCATTTTTTGGATTTTTTCCACCAAATTTGCAAAATAGGCTTTTAGAGAGCCCACCTCATGAACACTGGTACTGTCGTTTCATTAATCAGTCCTGAAAGGTGATTCCACGCAGTGACTGCGATATCACCTTTCAGGACCGAATAACGCCATGACAGTGGCTGAATTCATGAGGAGGGGTCCCAATAACCACATGTTGAAAATTTGGTGCCGAAATTCCCAAAAATGGCTGAGATATGCACCAAAGTTGAAAAAAACCCTGTTTATGCCATTATACAGCTTACCGGCATTTCTTCAGTTCGCGGTCGGCTTTTAAGAGTGCAGATGTGTTCCCGGTCCTCCAAAGATCATCGCGCTGGGCTCCGGAGGTAAGTATGGGGTGAGGGGAGTGTAGGGAGGCAGGGTGTGCAGAGGCTGGGCGCGGGTTGGCGGAGGGGCCACGGACTCAATGAGGGACAGTTTTCTGTTTTACAGGGTTAAAAAAATAAAAAAAAACATTGTGGGACTGTTTTTTTTTTTTCAGGGACATTTGGCATGCTGGGGTGGGCTCCCAGCGTGCCACCTGAGTGTTTTTTGGAGGGGCTGTAGCTGACTGGGGATTGGGCACCCCCGTCGACACATACCTAGCAGGGGCAGCAAAAGCCGAGGGATTGGGCACTCCCCTCTGCAGACAACAAATTGGGGGGGACATTATGCCGATGGGGAGTGGGCTCCCCCATCGGCAAATTGACCTTGGAAGGAGGGGACTCAAGCCGACGGGTATTGGGCACCCTGTTGGCATAGAGAGACTGTTGGGGGGACGCATGATGCCGAGGGGGATTGGGCACCCCCTTGGCATACAACAGAAACTTGGGGGTGGGGAGATTATGCCAATGGGGACTGGGCTCCCCGTCGGCAAATGAACTGGGTCGGGGCATGCAGATGGCAAGGTACCGCCCTGCAATGATGGGTCGCTCCCTCATTGCAGTGGAATGGCTGATGCTGCAATGACGAGGCAGCCCCTGATTGCAGCAGCAAAAATGTTTCAAGGTGGTGGCACCCTGGCTGAACTAGTGTCAGCAGCAGCATTCCACCACATTGGGGAAAGTGGGCCAAGCCTCAAAAGGCACTGGGGCCATTGGCCTCCACAGTGTCGCACCTCCAAAACTCCCACTTCTCTCCTAAGCGGTGCTGAAATGTGTCTTGCGCATGCGCAAGCAAACATAAAAAGGACATTAAAAAAAAGAGGTAAAAGTGGAGGTAGGTGGGAGTGGGCAGCAGAACGGACAGAGAGGAGAGAGGGCCCAGGATGGAGGAGATAGGGTCGTAATCCTGAGGGACTATTTTCATTTCACTTCATTTCATTTTTTATACTTGTGAGCTAATGAGCATCACTGCCCATTGTCATTAGCAACAAGATCATAACTACCAATACATACAAATACAGCACCGTATAAAACAGTTCAATATGAACAATAAAAAATGGATAATACATTCATTATTGAAAACACGCGCAAATACTCTGTTGAAGAAGCCATTGTTTTAAACAGACTTTAAACAAAGTCATGGTGTGACAACTGACCATTTCTTTTGCCAACAAATTATAAAAGTGAGGGACCCCATACAAGAATGATCTTTGAGTGGAGTGGAAGATTTTTTTAAATGGAATGTTATAAAGCCTAGTATTCCTTGATCTTGTCCATGGCAAACATAGATCCTATAAAACATGCCAGAGACAGATTCAGGAAGAAGACTGAAAACATTCTTCTGCGACACCAAGGCGTAGTTTATTGGTCTTCAGGAGAAAGGCAACCAATGGCTGAATACAAAAAACAATAATGTGTGAATCTAGGAAGATTAGCTATGCCTACAAATACTATTATAGACAACCCGGACTTTAAACATAATGCCAGCATGAGCTGTTGTGTAAAGTGGTAGCCCCATAGTCAAGAACTGAAAGTAAAAGGCTGTCAGCTAGCAATCTACGAGACTCCGGAATAAGAAAATTCTTAACCCTAAACAACAGACCCAGTCAGTTACATATTTAACATGTTGTTCAAAAGACTGGGAGCTATCTTTTTTATTTTTCTCTTTCTATGCCCCCTTTTCATCGCATCAGCCCCCACTCTTCTGGGATCCCTAGGCTGTGTGTCCCCCAGCTTCGCCCCACATAACTCCTGGGAACCTGCCCCCATCCTCCCTCAGTTGTACTACCCCAGGCGGGAGGGGGGACCCCGGGTCATCCCCTCCTCAGTCCAATAGTGTGCATTGGGCAGTCCAGTCGGTCCCCAAAGAAGCCTGGTTATAAAGTCTGGGCAGCTGGGACCCTTCTACCAGTGGCCAATGTGGGTTTTTTCATGGTTTTCTGGTCCCTGCCCCTGAGGGCACCAGCACTTGAGGGGGATTCAAGGAGGTGGAGCACGCAGAGATGTGCCGCCACCCCAGATCCCAGCCAGCAACCTCCCCTCCCAATCACTCTGCAGCCCCGTTCCACCATCACCCTGGACCTGCAGCCCTCCCTCCCTGGAGGAGAGCAGTCCCCCGGGCACTCGATCCTCCTCCCCCAGTCGGCCCTCCAGCAACTTGAGTTTGCTTCCAACCCCGGGTCCCTGATGTCGCAAGCGGTAGCGCTCTGCTGTGCCAGCAGGCCAGCAGACTGGGCGCTATCTTGAATAAATCACAGATACTTAAAACTATCAACATGTTCAATAATATCACCATTCAAATCCACAACAGATATGTCCGAGTCTCTTTCCATCCTTAAACTGAAAAAAAAAATTGGTTTGCTTTTTTTTATTTTTTTAAGAATTCAAAGTCATTTTGTGTGTCAGAAGAAAAATGCTGAAACAGATTAAACTCATTTTGGACCTTAACTACTACCCATGCATTTATGTCAGACCTAAGGATTACTGTGTCATCTGCATAAAATAACACTTCAGATGCCTTCAAAGTTTTTGGAATGGAACTTAAAAAAATACAATAGTGACAGGCTACAGACCAAACTTCGACTGCCCAGACTTCTTTCAAGACATGACCTTGACTTTGACAGACATCCCAGATTGAGTCATAATGAGGGAAGGGATTTTAATACTCCCTTAGAACTGGTGGTTGACTGGTCTGCCTCAGCAGTGAGGCAGCCTCCAAAGAGCTCTGCTGCACTGTGGCAAATGGCAATTGAAAGGGACTTGATAGATGCATGGCATTTCCTTCACTCCTTAGATAGGGAGTTCTCCTTTTTCTCCCATGCATACCATCTCTACACATGAATTGACTTTATGCTCCTTTCACCAGACACACTGCAATGACTGATGGCCGCTACCTATGGCTCACTAGTGCATCCTGTATGAGCCAGAAGTCCATCTTCTTCCAGGTTGTGTACAGGAGTGCTGGGAACAACTGAGAAGCTGCGTGGAATATACTATTTTGGACGAATTATCTGTAACTAAACTCTCTCTCTCTTGGATGTCTGGATTTTTCTCTGTTTGATTAGCAGGGTACTTTCTCTGTCAAATTGTTGTATAGGGTATCTTGCTGACAGGAAGGCACTCACTAGCGGTGGGTGAGAGCTTTTAGTCTATTGTTTTGTGAGGACACAGTTTAGGCCCAACCCTTCCCACCCTCACCCCACCCACCCCTGGAAATAGTTCCTTTATACCTGAGGTTCTGACATCATTTCCCGACTGCAAGGTGCATTTCACTGTCATATCCTCTCTAGCACACTGCTCTGATAATATAAGCATACGTTGTATAATATATATATATATTTCTATATAATCAAATCACACGCACGCACACATACAAATACAATAAAAAAAACTAGATAAACATGTGGGAATAGTGCAATGTAATGGCTGTGGGGCAGCAGTCTCGGGAGTCTTTCTGAGGCTGAGATGTTGTCCTATTTGCAGACAACTATCTGTCCTGAGGGAGGAAGCTGTCTGCCTTCAGGCCACACTGGACAGTAGTAAGGAAACCTTTCCCCAGGCCACACTGGACAGTAGAAAGGAACCTCCCCATCCAGGGAGCACTAGCGCCACCACCCACTACCTCAGAGGTTGCGAAGAAAGCACAGCAGTTGGACCACAGTGGGCTCAGGGAGGTGAGGAGAGGTGGAACAGAGGCATACCCAGTCAATTGTTCCACTCCACAATCCATACACTCATTCTGGGGGAGCATAGCTCCCTATGGGTGTACCAAGAGAGAAGACTGATGATAACTGTCACAAGGGAGGCCCACAGAAAGGAGGCAGAGGACACCAAAGGAAAGGAAGCAGCTCCTGGTGGGGGACTCAATTATTAGGTATAGAACTGGGGGAGATGAGAAAAATGAAGTAAGGTGCCTGCCTGGTGCCATGGCTTGGAGGGACAGGAAGCGCATCCTCAGGATCACGAGAACAGCTGCAAGGGATTCCGAGCTGGACGTAATTGTCCACCTAGGGACAAATGACTTGGCTCATCATGAGATTAGAGCAGTGCAGGAGGACATTGCAGAGTTGGGGAGGGACCTAAGACGAGTAGCACACACAGTATCCTTCTCAGAGGTGCTGCCTGTCAAAAGCATGGGGGAGGCAAGGGTAATTGGCACCATGCAGTTTAATGAATGGTTGAAAAAATGGTGCGGAGCACAGGGGTTTGGCTTCATTGGGACTGGGGGTTCCACCTGAGGGACACCAGCCTATACTGGCAGGATGGTCTGCATCTGTCCAGGAAGGAACAAGTCTTTGAGCAATCGGTTTAAATGCTTCATTGACAAGCTTTTAAACTAGTCAAAGGGGGAGGCACTGACAAGCAGCAGGAAAATCCCAGCCTCTCCCTACAAAACAGGGTACTAAATGAGAAAAAGACAGAGGTAGAATGGTCAGTGGGGGATGCTGCACTGGAAGGTAAAGCCATCAAAAAATGGAGAGCAATGAGTACTAATGCCCATAGTCTGGGTAACAAGCTTCCTGAATTAGTGGCCTTGATGGAGGAAGAACATCTGGATATCATGGCAGTCACAGAAACATGGTACACACAAAACCATGACTGGGACATAAACATACCAGGATACACTGTGTACAGGAGGGACAGGGGGGGTAAAAGAGGAGGAGGAGTAGTTCTTTACATAAGGGAATGAATAAAAGCAACAGAACAAAAAGGTACACAGGGAGAAGAAGAAGCACTGTGGGTAAATTTGGAGACAGGCAATGGCACCACAATACGCTCAGGGGTTGTATACAGACCCCCTTCTCAGGGGGAGGAAATGGACAGGGAAATGATAGAAAGTATACTTAGAATGGTAGAAAAAGGGGAGATATTGCTGATGGGTGATCTGAATATGCCAGATGTTAACTGGAGTGCAGTTGCAGCTGCCACTTGAAGAGTGCAGTTATTCTAGATGCCCCACAGGGGCATGCCTTAGACAACTAGTACTGGAGCCCACTCGAGAGGAGCAATATTAGACTTGATTCTCTCAAATGGAGATGGTGAGAGGATTACAGATGTAGAAGTGGGTAGCCATCTGGAAACTAGCGACCATCGAACAGTATAGTTCACAATAAACACAGCAATAGAGTCAAGCCATACAAAGACAAAAGTACTGGACTTTAGGAGGCTGACTTTGCCAAAATGGGTGAGTGCCTAAGGAACGCACTAGCAAATGGGCAGGAAGGAGGGTGGAAGAACAATGAGGAATAATAAAACTGCCATCACAGAGGTAACGAGCCTTGTGTGAAGCAAATAAACAAAACAAGACGATGTAAGAAACCACTATGGTTCTCAAAGGAAGTGGCAGTGAAGGTTCAAGAGAAAAGAAAGCATTCAGGAAGTACAAGGAATCGCAGAAGGAGCAGGACAGAGAACTGTATCACAGTTAAAGCAAAAGGAGGCTGGGAAGGCAGTCAGAACAGCAAAGGCCCAAACAGAGGAAAAGATAGCCAACTCAGTTAAGAAGGGGATAAAACCTTTATAGGTACATCAGGGAGCTTAAGGAAGACCAAGGGAGGGATAGCAAGGCTTAATAAAGGGAGGGAGGGTGGGCAGAGGGAGACTGTGAAAAGGCAGAGATACTAAACAAATATTTTGCTCAGTATTTACAAAGGAAGAGGGGAGGTACATAAAACAAACAGTAGTAACACTCTGGATACAGAAGTTGATACGGACCATTTACAGAAGAAAGGGTTCTGAAAGAACTCTTAAAACTGAAGGTGGACAAAGCAATGGGGCCTGATGGGATTCATCCCAGAATTCTAAAAGAACTAAGGGTAGAACTAGTGACACTACTGACTACCCTTTTAACAAATCATGGGAGGATGGGGTGGTACCCGAGGACTGGAGGAGGGCAGATGTGATTCCCCTTCACAAAAGTGGGAGCAAGGCAGAAGCAGGAAACTATAGACCTGTTAGTTTAACCTCAGTGATAGGGAGAATGATGGAATCACTTCTAAAGGAAAGAATTGTCGAGTATCTAGAGGCCAGAGGGGCACAGGACCCTAGGCAGCATGGATTCACAGCGGGAAGGTCATGCCAGACGAATCTGATAGATTTCTTTGACTGGGTGACCAAAGTAGTAGATCAGGGAGGGGCTTGGACATGGCCTACCTAGACTTTAGCAAGGCATTTGACACAGTCCCACACAAAAGATTAATATGCAAGTTAGCCAGCCTGGGAGTGGGTCCCAAGATGACAGCCTGGGTAAAGAATTGGCTGGAGAATAGGACACAGAGAGTAATAGTAAATGGAGTCCACCAGAAGAAAGGAGGTTACTAGTGGGGTACCCGCAGGGTTCAGTAGTGGGACGGTCCTCTTCAATGTCTTTATAAGCGACATTGCAGAAGGACTGGAAGGAAAAGTCATGTCTCTTTGCAGATGACACTAAGATCTGCAACAGAGTTGATGCACAGGGTGGGGTGGAAAGGATGAGAAGGGACTTGGCAAGGTTAGAGGAATGATCAAATGTATGGCAGCTTAGATTCAATGCTAAGAAGTGCAAGGTAATGCACCTGGGAAACAAAACCCAGGGAAGAGTACACAATGGGGGTGAGATACTAACAACAACAAAAATGGAAAGGACCTGGGGGTAGTCATATCAGATGACCTAAAGACGGGCAAGCAATGTGAGAGGGCAGCAAGGAGGGGGGGGGATACTGGGATGCATAGGGAGAGGCATCACCAGTAGAAAACAGGAAGTTATTATCCCTCTGTACAGACAGCTGGTGAGACCCCATCTGGAGTATTGTGTGCAGTTCTGGAGACCCAATCTCCGAAAAGACATAGACAGGATGGAAGCTGTCCAGAGGAGGGCAACTAAAATGGTGCAGGGTCTGCACCGGAAGACATATGAAGAGAGACTTAAGGAGCTTAATATGTATAGCCTCGAGGAAAGAAGGGAGAGGGTGGACATGATAGAAACGTTCAAGTACCTCAAGGGAATCAACAAAGTCCAAGAGGGTAGCATCTTTCAAAAAAAGAGGTGTGCAAGAACAAGAGGGCACAATTTGAAAATAGAGGGGCGCTCAGAGGTAATTTAAGGAAGTATTTTTACAGAGAGGGTTGTGGATGCATGGAACGGCCTTCCAAGGAGGTTGTGGAGTCAAAATCAGTGGTGGAATTCAAGCATGCATGGGATAGTCATAAGGCAGTTCTGGGGGGTTGGGGTAGGAAGAAGTAGGCTGCTGGTTAACTAGGATCTGCAGCTTATCCAGTAGGTAGGGAAATGGGCAGACTGGGTGGGCCAAGCGGTCCTTATCTGCCGTCAAATTCTATGTTTCTATGTTTCTATCCTGACCAAGTCCCATCTCCTGGTGGTGTTGGGAGATGGGGATTTTCTTCCCCCATGCAATTAAGACTGGACCCTAGGCTGTAGTTGGATGGGGAATTAAAACATAAAGGGCTGCATTTTCAACCACTTGATACTGCCACAAGCCCTGGGTGTGCAAAATATATGGTGCACTGGGCTTGTGGCAGTCTAAAGGGATTTTATATCCCATGTAGCAATGAACGCAGAGTAGATCTTCTTTTTGCGGTCTACCTTATGTCAATCCTGGGGACTGTTTGCACATAGTTTGCAGCTGAGATTTGGTGCAAGTTGCTGTAAAGCAAGTAAACTCCTTCAGCTGTGCCCGAGCTTTGAAAATTGGGCACAGTTGAGTCAAAACAGGTAGGGTGCACAGAAAGGGCTTGACGTAGTGATCGATGCAAGCCCTGCTCCACCCTTTGAAAATACAACCACACATGTCTTTAGCATTACAAGAATTATTTGTATGCAATAATAAAGGCAACACTCCGACTTCCACTAGTCTAGATAGGAGGCCATGATAGCTTTCATCAAGGGAGTGGCCATATCTGAGGCGGAACATAAAGGAAAGATAGAGGGTCAGATGGAAAAAGACACAGATAGAGTCCAGGTCCTAGAGAAAGACATGATGAGGCAAATGTCGCTCATAAACGGAGAGAGCTTCACTTACTGAAGGGCCATCCGAATCACATAATATCAGCCCACCAAGAGCACAATTTACTCCCAATGAGGGCAGGTGCTTACTGTGATGGTGACAAAGCAGGCCAGGGGTTCGCTTGGCAATTAAAGACATACAATGCGAACCGCACCATCTCCAGTACTAAAACCACAGAGGGTACAGTGTACCCTAAACAACAAGACATAAGGAGGGCTTTCCAGTCCTTGAATTCAGACCGCTATACCTCTGAAACACAGGAAATACCCTCTCCTGATACCTTCTTGGTCTCTCTCCTGCTCTCCTTTCCCCTCCCGCTCACCTTCGCTGAAGAAGGCCCTGGTCTCTGCCCCCTCTTGTGAGGAGCTACATCAGGAGGTCCAATCCCTTTCCTCTGGTAGGGCCCTAAGGCCTGACAGACTTCAAAGAATTCAGAGAGGTCCTGTAAGACCCAATGGAGGGCATGGACCTGGAGACATTGGAAAAGGCAGTATTCCCTCCTTCTCAGTGCCTGGCCACAGTAACAGTTCTTCCCAAGCTACACAAGGATCCCACCCATTGTGGCTCTTACTGCCCAGTCTCTCTCTGCTTAATGCAGACTATAACATTATAGCTAATCTGGGGATTTTCAAGGGATGTCAGACCAAACATAACATCTGGTGCACTTTGAACATCATGTGGAGGTGGTCCAGGGGAGGGGCTGGTCGACCCAGTCTCTTGGCACTTAACACAGAGAAGGTCTTTGACTGGGTTGAGAGGCCCTTCATTTTTGCTGTACTGGAACAGTTTGGCCCCAAAATTCGCTCTTAGATAGTAGCACTATACCACTCCCCATAGACCCAGGTCCTCACAAATAGCCAACTTTCAGATCCATTCCCCCCTACCAGAGGTACAGGCAGGGGTGTCCCTTCTTTCCTCTGATATATGTCCTTACTGTTGAGCCCCTAGCCATTGCTATTCATAAAAATCCTGCTGGCTTTTCAAGGAACGAACCACAAATTCTCTCTATTTGTGGACAATGTCCTTTTATTCCTGGCCAACCCACAAACTGCAATACTAGCCCTTTTGGACCTATTGCCCCCATAGCCAGTCACAAAATCAATTGGGTCAAATGTGAAAGGCTGCCCTTGAGATGGGGGAAGGGATGCTGGAGTGCAGCTGCAACCAGCAGCCAGTATAAAATAGCATGGAGTACATCTCCCCAAAAAGCTATCTAAACTGGGATCCGATCCTGAACCACCACCTTCTCCTCCAGAAACTTAAATCGGATTGCGATAGGTGGAAAACGTTACAATTTTTCCTTAAATGGCAGGGTTAACACAGTGAAGATTTGCATTTTGTTACAAAGCGTATATCTATTTCAGACCCTGCCAATCCTTCTTTTCTTGAAATATTTTGCATCTATCCGAGGTTACCTCAGAAATGTTCTTTGACAAGGGAGGAGGTTTAAAGTTAAGCAGTCTACCCTTTGCTACCCTACTTGTAAAGGAGGTCTAACCTACTTAATTTTCACTTTTATTACCTAGGAATGCACCTGTCCTTTGTCAAAGGTGCTACTGGCCCCACACCTGACAGACCTTCTTAGGTACCCTTTGAAGCATAGAAACATAGAATTTGACGGCAGATAAGGACCGCTTGGCCCACCTAGTCTGCCCATTTCCCTACCTAATACATAGGATGCAGATCCTAGTTAACCAACAGCCTACTTCATCTTACCCCCTACTAGAATTGCCTTATGTTTGTCCCATGCATTATTGAATTCCCCCACTGTTTTTGAGTCCACTACCTCCTCAGGAAGGCTGCTGCATGTATCCACAACCTCCTCCGTAAAAAATGCTTCCTCACATTACCTTTGAGCCATCCCCCCCCTCTATCTTCAAATTGTGCCCCCTTGTTCTTGCACAAATCTTTTTCTGAAAGATGCTAACATCTTGGACTCTGTTGATTCCCTTGATGTACTTGAAAGTTTCTATCATGTCCCACCTCTCCCTCCTCTCCTCGAGTGTATACATATTGAGCTTCTTCAATCTCTCTTCGTATGTCTTCTTGTGCAGACCCTGCACCATTTTAGTTGCCCTCCTCTAGACAGTCTTCATCCTGTCTATGTCCTTGCAGAGATGGGGTCTCCAGAACTGGATGCAGAACTCCAGATGGAGTCTCACCAACTGTCTGTACAGAGGCATAACAACTTCCTGTTTTCTACTGGTGATGCCACTCCCTATACATCCCAGTATCCCACCAGCCCTCCTTACTGCCTTCTCACATTGCTTGCCCACCTTTAGGTCATCTGATGTGACTACCCCCAGGTCCCTTTCCATTTCTGTTGTTGTTATTATCTCATCCCCCATTGTGTACTTTTCCCCCTGGATTTTGTTTCCCAGGTGCATTACCTTGCATTTCTTTGCATTGAATCTAAGCTGCCATATATTTGACCATTCCTCCAACCTTGCCAAGTCCCTTTGCATCCTCTCCACCCCACCTTCTGTATCAACCCTGTTGCAGATCATTGTGTCATCTGCAGAGACATACTTTTCTTTCCAGCCCCTCTGCAATGTCACTTATAAAGACATTAAAGAGGCCAGTCCCAGTACTGAACCTTGTGGTACCCCACTAGTAACCCCCCTTTCTTCAGAGTAAACTCTGTTTACAATTATCCTCTGTATCCTGTTGTCCAGCCAATTTTTAACCCGGGCTACCACCTTGGGACCCACTCCAAGGACTGTGTCAAATGCCTTGCTATAGTCTAGGTAGGCCATGTCCACTGCCCCTCCCTGGTCTACCACATTGGTCACCCAGTCAAAGAAATCTATTAGATTCATCTGACATGACCTTCCTGCTGTGAATCCATGCTGCCTTGGGTCCTGTGCCCCACTGGCATCTAGGAACTCAACAATTCTTTCCTTTAGAAGTGATTCCATCATTTTCCTTACTGCTGAGGTCAAACTAACAGGTCAGTAGTTTTCTGTCTCTGTCTTGCTCCCACTTTTGTGAAGGAGAATCACATCTGCCCTCTTCCAGTCCTCCGGTACTACTCCATCCTCCCATGATTGGTTAAAAAGGGTAGTCAGTGGTGTCACTAATTCTAACATACTAACATACTAACATACTAAAATGCCAGCAGAATAGGCCTAACGGTCTTCCGTGTCTGCTCGTTTGGTCAGCCCCCACCCTGGGTGCTGACCTTGCTGTCCCCCTCGCCTTCTCTGGCTTCTCCCTTCCCAGTTCCGGATATTCTTGCTGCATTGGATTTTGCTTCCAGAACCCTTCCCCTGTACCTGTCCCACCCCTTCTTGAACCCCTCCACTGTCTCTGCCTCCACCAGCCCCCTAGGCAGTGCATTCCATGGCTCCACCACCCTCTCAGTGAAGTAGCACCTCCTCTTTTCTCTCCTGAATCTTCCCCCCTCCAACTTCCACCCATGCCCTCTAGTGGCCCCCTCCTCCTTCCTTCGAAGCACCCTGACTTTTCCTCCCCTATTTACCCTCTTCATGTACCTGAAGACCTCTATCATGTCCCCCCGGTCCCTTCTCTCTTCCAATGTGTACATATTTAGCTCTTCGAGCCTCTCCTCATAGGTCCTGTCCCCCAAGCCCCAAATCATTTTGGTTGCCCTCCTCTGGACCCTCTCCAGGAGGTTAAAGTCCCTCTTTAAGTGTGGCCTCCAAAACTGCACGCAGTTCATTTAGAATTCTTGGGTGAATCCCGTCCCCATCAGGCCCCATTACTTTGTCCACCTTCAGTTTTAAGAATTCTTTCAGGACCCTTTCTTCTGTGAGTGGACTGGTATTGACCTCCCTATCCAGAACCTCTGGGGCACTCTGCTACACTCTGCTAGCTTCTGCTCTTTTAGAAGGAACAATACGGTATATCCAGAACCCATTTGCTAAAACCTCAGCCAGAGTGTAGCTGGCTGCCCAAATAGGTATCCAGACTGCCCTTTGGAGGCATGGGACCCCCCCCCCGGGCCCAACTAAGACAGTCCTCCATAAATGGCATACATGCATGCATAGAAACATTGAAACATAGAATTTGATGGCAGATAAGGACCACTTGGTCCACCCAGTCTACCAATTTTTTTTCTTTGTCTAGAGTGTCACTGCACACCCTACTTCATATGTGTCTCTCTCCCCCCAGCTTTCTTCCCACTAGGATTCTCTTATATCTATCCCATGCATTCTTGAATCCCACCACTGTTTTTGCCCCTACCACCTCTGCTGGAAGACAATTCAGGCATCCACTACTCTTGTCATGTAGAAGTACTTTCTCACATCTCACCTAAATTTACCCCCTCTAGCTTCACTGCATGTCCCCTTGTTGTCATGCATCTTTTTTTCTGAAAAATACTCCCCTCTTGTACCTTATTTACCCCACGAGGTATGTATAAGTCTCTGACATATCCCCTGTCTTGTATCATATATATATATATATATATATATATATCATATTAACTTTATTTGTGAGCACTATTCCAAAAAGATCAGAGCGCTGCACAATGAACAATAGAATAAAAAACTAAAATATTTTTAAAACATAATCAGAAATTTAAAAATTACAATACACTAGATATCATTAAGATCAGGAAAAGCTAAACGAAACAGATAAGTTTTCAAGGCAGTTTTAAAACTCTCAACGGTCTGGCACTCTCTAGTCTGAAGCAAAAGAGCGTGCCCCAAAGGTCTTCAGTCGTACCCTGGAAATCTCTAGCAATCCTCATCGGAGGAACAGAGTGAGCGGAGGGGGTGGTGGGGCAAAGAAGATCTTGCAAGTAGCGTGGCCCTGTCCATGTAGGGCTTTATAGGTCAGTAACCCGACCTCGAAGGTCATCCGCCAACGTACAGACAACAAGTGCAGGCTGTGGAGCACAGGAGTGACATGAACAGATCTCCATAAACCAGTCAACAACCTGGCCACCGCATTCTGCACCAGCTGCAATCAGCAGTTATCAGCCCCCGGTAGCCCTAGGTATGCAGCATTGCTGTAATCAAGGCGTGAGGTTACAAAGGCGTGGACCAACGTTGGAAGATCACCAGGCGGGACCAGGTGCTTAATCTGGGTGATGTTCCTCAAATGGGAAAAAGAGGTCTTAATGACAGCAGACACCTGCGATTTTAATGACAAGCCGCTATCAAACACAACACCCAGATTTCGTGCCCGATCAGTGGTCAGCAGCTAATCATCTCTGAGTCAAAGCCTAGATGGTTGGCCTGCTGACAACCCCAAACCTTGGTGACCTAGCTCCACCACCAGCACCTCAGTTTTATCCCAGTTCAACTTCAGTCAGTTGGCACTCATCCAATTCTGGATCTCAGAGAGGCAGCTACTTAGACAGGAATTCTGCCTCCTTACAGGAGATTGCTGATTGATAGTCTTTATTATAGGCTACCAATCTAAGTTTGTCATCCACCAGGCATCACTCCTCTCTTCCAGGGTGTACATATTGAGATATTTTAGTATCTTCTTCTAGGGCTTGTGATGCATACCCTATACCATTTTAGTTGCCCTCCTCTGGAGAGCTCAACTCTGTGTTTGTTCTTCCAAAGATGTGGTCCCCAGAATTGAACACAGTGCTGCAGGTGGGGACTCACTAGTGATCTACATGGCAACACCACCTTCCTCCTTATGCTGGTGATACCACTCCCTAGACACCCCAGCATCTCACTGGCTCTATCTACTGCCTTGTCGCACTGCCTGACCACCTTTAGGTCATCAGATGTAATTACCTCCTGGTACCTTTCCTGTTTGGTGACCATCAATACCTCTTTTCCCACTTGCTAATAAACTGATCACTAATAGAAGGTGTAGTCCCCAAAATATGGAAGCAGGCCCTCATTGTCCCTATCCACAATGGTGGTTCCAGGGAAACTATAGGTCACTACAGACCCATCTCTATCCTCCGCCCCCTTGCTAAGATCCAAGAGTGGCTTGTTTACTGTCAACTGAGGGACTACCTAGAAGCTAACCGACTCCTGGCCCCCTACCAGCATGGTTTCCAGCGAAAGCATGGGACCGATACTGCCATTATCAGGTTCACTACTGACGTCCTAGCTGTCTTGGACAAGGGCACCCCCACAGGGGCAGTCTTCATTGACCTAACCAAGGCCTTTGACCTGGTAGACCACCCCCTCCTCCTAACAAAGTTGAGCAATTTCGGACTTGACCAACACTCTCTGAACTGGTTCTGCACCTACCTGTCTGGCCACTCCCAAATGGTCAAGCAGAGAGGTGCAATCTCTGGGTCACTTCCTCTAAATGAGGGGGTTCTACAAGGCTCGATCTTGGGCCCACTCCTGTTCTCCCTATTCGACAACGACCACCACAACCACAGTAGGAGCAGCTCCATGGTGCATTACACTGATGACGCTGTCCTCTTCATAACTGCGCAGCACCTGGATGACCTAGGGCCACTTCTGCAGTCAGACTTTACCAAAGCAGAAGCCTGGCTAGTTGAAAACGGTCTGGTCCTTAACCCTAACAAGACCAAAGCGCTCCTGTTTGGTCCGAATTCCTTGGGTCCTTCCTGGGCCCACCTCCTCACACTTATCACTGTATCTGGCTCCACAATCGAGGTGGTGAAATCCTTCAAATACCTGGGCCTCACACTGGACCAGGGTCTCACCCTAAAGCCACATGTGGCTCTAGTGACAAAAAACATTCACCAAAAAGTCGGCCTGCTCAATCAACTAAGTGCAAATGTGATACCTGAGACTAGACTGGCAATCGTCCAGAGTATACTCCTCCCAAGTCTTACCTATGCTGCCCCAACACTATTGGGCATAGCAAAACTTGACCACTCTAGAGTACCATAAAATCACTCAGTTCACCATGAATGCCCATCCAAGGACCCACCACTGTGAGGCCCTTGCCTCGCTCAACTGGCCCCCCGATACACAGGGTCCAGTACCCCCTGTTAAGCTGGACATTTAAGCTTCTCGATGTTGTCCCCCCTACAGGGCTAACAGGGATGCTAGCCCTAAAGCAATCCAGCTGACTACTCAGGACCTCAGGCAGAAAATTCCTGGACTTACCCAGGACCTTCTTCCCGGCTGGCAGTAAATCATTTGCCCATATCGCCACTGTGCAATGGAATAAACTCCCCAGACACCTTCAGGAAGCACCCTCTCTCACTACCTTCCAGAAAGGTCTGCGGGCACACCTCCTAAACCACAACCCCTGCTGCTGTCCCATATGCTAGCAGAACTCTCCCTTCGTGATTCTGCCCAATAAACCCATTGTCCTAACTCTGGCAGCTGCCACTGATGAAATGTGTAAATGTGCTGTAACTACCTCCCGCTTCAATGAATATTATATAACTGTATACTCTCTTTGTATTAATGTGTTATGTCTTGCACTGTTTCACCTTTCTGTATTTACACTGTTTCTTTTGTAACTAATTCCAGGTCGCCCCTGCAAAAGGGGCCTTCAGGGCCCAGTGAGCTTACCCGGTTAACAAAATTTTATAAATAAAAAAATAAAATATTCCACCTCTGGGTTTCTGTGCCCTAGGTGCATGATTTTTCATTTTTTCACATGAACCCCAGATACCAAACCTTTGACCACTCCTCAAGTTTTCGCAGGTCTCTGCACATCCTTTCCACCCCCACCCCCACGGAGTGTCCACCCTATTGCAGATTTTGGTGTCATCTGCAAAGAGGCAGACATTCCCTTCCAGCTCCTCTGCAATGTCACTTATAAAGACATTAAAGAGGACCGGTCCCAGTACTGAGCCATGAGGCACCCCACTGGTCACCCTTCCTTGTCCAGAGTGAACTCTATTTACCACCACGCTCTGTTGCCTATCTCAATCAGTTTCTTACCCAGTTTACCACCTTAGGACTCACCTGAGCAGCCCAGTTTTCTTACGAGTCTCCTATGTAGAATGGTGTTTAAAGCCTTACTGAAATCTAGGTAGGCCACGTCCACTGCTCCACCCGGATCTATTTCCTGGTCACCCAGCCAACAAAGTGTATCAGATTTGTTTGACATGACCCCCCCGCCCATGAATCTGTGCTGCCTTGGGTCTTCCAAACCACTGGATTCAAGAAACTCCACAATCCTTTCCTTTAGCAGTGCCACTATTAACTTCCACACCACCAATGTCAGGCTGACTCTATAGTTACCAGCCACCTCCCTACTACCACTTTTATGAAGCTGTACTACATCAGCCCTCTTCAAGTCCTCTGGAACCACTCCTGTTTCTAGCAATCTGTTAAACTGGACCATCAGAGTTGCAACTAGTACCTCCTTGAGCCCCCTTAATACCTTAGGATGTACCCTGTCTGGCCCCAAAGCTTTGCCCACTTTCAGATTTGCAAGTCCCTTCAGGACTCTTTCCTCTGAAAAATGACTAGTGTCTACCTTCCTCCAGTGCTCCTGTTGCCTTTATGTGGCCAGTCCTCTTCCTCTTCCTTTTTGTTGTATAAAGACTTTATAAAAATCATCAGTGGGTTGTAGTATTACGATGTTCCAAGAAAACCTAGCCTGGGAAATTCCCTTGAAAACACAACTCTTGGATAGTTAAAAATCATGTAACACATATGACACTAATAAATATTGAAATACATTATAAACAAATACATAAGCTGCTTGCTTTATAATAAAACATTTACACTATGAATATGGACAATTCAGGTAATATCCTGTTTCTGCTGATTATTGACGTAACTAGTGATCTCAGCTGTTTGTTTCCAGACGGTTTACATTCCTAATCACATTCTTGGTGGAAGGATGTTAACAATTTTTAAAACCTAGAATGCTTCAGCAAGTCATGCAGAGTACTACTGTGTTACAGAGCCTGCACTGTCCTGCATAGGCCAGTTCATGCAGAGTACTACTGTGTTTCAGAGCCTGCACGGGCCATTTAATGTACCATGTGCTGCAAGATTCGTGCTGTTTTTTTTTTTTTTAACCAGGTATAGCACACTAAGCTGAAAGCTTTTTTTACAGGAGCGACTTGGGAGCACAAGGAGGTTAAGTGACTTGCTCAGGGTCACACAGTATGCAAGTGGAAGCTGCGGGATTCAAACCCAGGTCTGGTCTTCTGGATGTCACCAGATTTGCAGCTCAGAGCCTTAGACCACTGCGCTATACTGCCTCCTGGTTATGTGTTATGAACTGGTAGTTCTTTTCCCCAAGACATTCTCTATAAACTTATCATGCAAATGTAGTGAGTTAGTGTCCCTAGTCTGTTCAGTATCCCTCTTGAAATGTTGGAGGATATATGAAATTGTATATTGCCCCTACGGTATCCATAGTTATATAGGCCTCAGCTGTTCAAGCCAGGGAGTCCAAGCCCTCGTGAATTTCCCTCCCATGCTCCTATGCCTATGCGGAACCTGTAAGTAAGAGGCTGTCCTAGCAACTTCCAACTCCAGTGACCCAGGGTAGGGCTTTCCACGGTTCTCCTTCTCACGAGGAGCTGGCGGTTCACATCTAGGGCTGCCATGTATAGAAAGGGTTTATAAAACTGCCATGTCTCTTGCAACTGATCTGGGGTTCTCAGAAGCCAAAAATGTGTGCCTTGCAGTACTTCTTTATATGTAATTTGTGTAACTCTCACAATGATTTTGAGCCACCAGGGTTGGGTAATTGTGCGGTCCCTAAGTGTATGAGAAATAGTGCCTGGCTGCAGCACCAGCAGACATTAGGAATACTAAATACTATATGCAAGAGTTTTTCAGGGGAGTTCTGTGCCACATGCAGAGAATCTTTTTCTGTATTAACAGATATTTGAGATCTGGGGTGGCAGCATGGGTCTCTTTCCAAGAAGATGTCCCAACATTTGGAATCTATGGTAAGACCTAATTCTGTCACCCATTTTCCCCTATGCCTGTCCCAATGGGGTATGTGGAGGGATTTAATATGTTTGTAAATAGCACCTACTCTCCCTTTTGGTTTGAGGAGCCATCTCACCACCTCCTCCATCACAGAGTTCCTTTTCAGTGTCTGGTCTGCGGCTAATCTTTCCTGCATAGCATGTCACAACTGCAGGTGTAACCTCCTTTTGGGGGCTTATCTTAATTGCCCCTTGTTCTCCCAGTTTGCCTCCATTCCTCCTGGTGTCCGCCCATCTTTCCCCTTTTGCACCACCACAGCTTGAGTCCTTTGGTACCCTAAATCCTCTGAGCATTCCCTGTATGTAATTTCAGCACAGTTTGAGCTCAAAACATTAGACTGTGAGCTGCCGCACTCTCCTGCTCTCCTTGAACAGCCGGCGATCGTGCATCTGTAAGGTGCACCTTTGATTTTTCCAACCACCGTTTGCGGTCAAACAGAGGATATTCCTGTGGTCCCAGTGCCCCTGCTAGTCTAAATGGGGACCAGTGACCTAAATGAGGTGGGTGAGGAACTTCTGTAACTTGTAAACAGTGAAGTTTGAAAAGGGGCATAAATGGGGCTAATGAATATTAATGAAGCCCCTATGAATATTAATGAGGGAACTGCTTGCTGCTGCGGGGGGATTGCATTTTGGCAGCAGCAGCGACAGGTGCCAGGGCTACATCTTTGGAGACACTGCTGGGATTACTGCCCCCAGTGGACCAACCCTAAAATTGCAGTTGGATTTTATACAAAAACTGACAACGAAATGGAGGAAATTTCTAGAGCTTGGCTTGATTTCCCTACCGATACAATGTCTGTGCAATATTTGCTTGATTGGTGTGTGGCAGAAGAGGTTGATCCCCAAAAGGACCTACGGCTACTAGACATTACCCTGGGCACCAACAAAGCTACACTTCAGGGAGCCTTAGGTAAAGCCAAATGCCTTGGTAAAGCTGTGGTAAAGGGCTGCCATATTGATTGGACTACCCAAAGTTTAATGGCCCTAGTGGAATGTAGTTTTCCAATAGATGGCTCTAGACTGCCACTTGAGATTGTATTTGATGAGCTCAGGGTAGTATGGAAGGTCATACATATGTACAGTGCGATGCCTAGGTCTGAGTAGTCCCCCAAAGCTGAAGGGCTCAAAGACAAGATCACCAAATTGTTACAGTCAGGGGGCCAAACCCTTGAGGACTTAAAGAAGCTGTTTGAAACCCCTCAAGGTACCCATCCCCAGGACCTGCTCCTGCATCTGCACCAGCCCCTGCACTCGTGCCTGTCCTGGTACCAGCACCTGCACCTAATCCTGTGCCCTTCAATAGCCATGACTCTTATCACAAGCTGTGGATGTTTTCTGGCACCCTTCCCATGTCTAATGGGGAGGATGACCTGGAAACCTAGATGGACTTGGCTACTACATTGGTGCAGGAGTGGCAATGCTCTGCGGCTGAAAAAAGAAAACGTTTGGGGGAAAGCCTCCGTGGACCTGCTCTAGATGTTATTCATTCATTGAGGGCCACCAACCCAGATGCTAGTGTGCAGGAGCATTTGACCGCCTTAGAGTACATACCGATACTGCTGAAGACTTGATGTGGAAGTTTGAAGCTGTTAGACAATGAAATGGAGAGTCCTTATCTGTTTACTTAACCAGACTGGAGAAATTGTTACAGAAAATTTTCAGGAAAGGAGGCACGTCATCTGGTGAGCTGGATCAAGTGAGACTGGATCATATACTCATCTGCTTGACACTCCAGTTGGTTACTGCTCAAATTGTGGCTGCACAACCAGAGAGCTAGTCCCTTATCCTTCTATGTGTTGGTGAAAGAAGTAAGTTAAGCCAAGGAAGAAGAGACTTCTGTGACCCATGTGCTGCTGTAACACCCATAACTCCTGTCCCTGACAAAGGGCCTGCCAGTGATGGTCCTGGACTCCAAGAGATACTTAAAGAAATTTGAGAACTAAAGACTTGTGTTACCACTAAAGCCACCCTGGGTCAAGGCTCAGATACCCATCAAAGTGCATCCGCCATGGAAATGGGAGTGCATGCCCAGGTGCCCCCTGCAGATGGCGGCCTAGAGACTCGAATAAATGAATTGTCTGCCTTGGTAAAAGAATTGATGGGATGTAGTCTGCAGCCTCAGGCTTGTCAAGGAGGGAGGGAGACCCAGCAAGGACCCTCTGCTGTCAGTGTTGCTGCTGCCCAAGCCTCAAATATGTGTTCTACACTGCCCCCTAGCCATGAATGGCGACCCAATTCTGATGTAACATCACAGCCAAAGTGAACCAGAGGTGTGTTTTGTTACAAGTGTGGGAAGGATGGTCACATTAAGAGGGAGTTCTAGTCCTGAGAGGACCCAGCCAGGGTGAGAGATAGACTGCTTGCAGAAAAGCACCTGAGGCAAAGTAATTCTAGTGGGGCCCTGGCCCAGTCTCAATCCAGCTCATTTGTGGCAAAGTCATCTGTTTAGGTTCCTACAGGTACCCCTCTGGATTGGTCAGATTTGGTAGGTCCTTCTATGAAAACCACTGTGCACAGAGATGGAATCCCAGCTGGAGCTGTTCTAGATAGCAGGTCTCAAGTTACAATAATCTTTGAAGACCGGTATGATTAGCATCTATCTGACCACACACTACAACCACTCAATGGCCTTCATGTCTGGGGACTGAGTGACAAATCACATCTATATCTTGGTTACCTAAGAGAGTGGCTTTCTTTTCCTTCCTCTGTAGCAGGTGTAGGAGGTCCTGTGAATTTACTCCTTCTGGATTGTATAATGGTATTCCTGTGTTAATTGGTACCAATGCGCATATGTTTGACCGTCTTGCCCAGTTATGTCAAGAAAGGCAGAAAAAGAGAACTGGGAGAGCTCTTTATGTTCATGCAATGATACAGAAAGCCTATGAGTCACAGTTGCATCCCAAGGAAGATGCCCAAGATGAGCCTGTGGGTATTGTTTGGAAGAAAGATCCTTCTGCTATCCTGTTACCTACTAACGCTGAATGCAGCATCAGTGGAGAAGTATGGTTAAGAAGAGATGTAACCAACCAAACACTGCTGCTGGATGCCCCAGAAGCAGATAAACTGCCAGAAGGACTGCTCGTTAAGCCCAGGGTACTTCTTGTCCATGCTCATGCTTACGCCCGAAGAGTGGTGGTTCAGATGCCAAATGTTACAGATGGAGATATCACAGTGCCCAGAGGCTGCACCCTGGCTAAAGTCTACTGTGCTGACATGGCTGTGCTACCATCCAAGTGCAAAACTGAGAAAGAGTGCGAGGTATCACCTGGCCTGTTTGACTTTGGAGATTCACCTATCCCACACAGGTGGAGAACTAGAATAAGTAAGAAGTTGGCCCAGAGAACCAAGGTATTTTCCTTAACGAGTGGGATGCTGGGTGTGTCACTGGTGCTGAACACCATATTCAACTGCAAGATGAAAGATCTTTTCATGAAAGTTCCAGGTGCCTAGCTCCTGTTGACATAGATAATGTCAGGTGTCACCTGCAAGAGATGTTAGCTGCTGGCATAATACAAGAGTCACAAAGTCTGTATACCTCTCCAGTTGTTGTGGTTCTAAAGAAGAATGGTTCTGTCAGAATGTGTGTGGACTACAGAACACTCAATAAAAGAACTGTACCCAAGCAATACACCATGCTCCACATACAAAACGCATTTGACTGCCTGAATGGAAGCAAGTGGTTTTCTGTCCTTGATCTACATAGCAGGTATTACCAGATCCTGATGGCTCCAGAGGATAGAGAAAAAACAGCATTTAACTGTTCTTTGGGCTTCTACGAATTCTTCCGTATGCTACAAGTAATTTGGGGTGCACCTGCCACACTTTAGAGACTTTTGGAGTGTGCAGTGAGTAACAAGAATCTCTTCAAATGCTTGGTGTACCTCGATGATGTTATTGTCTTTGGGAAGATCCTTGAAGAACATGAAGCCTGTTTGTTTAAAGTGCTTGTTAGACTTGAGACAAATGGCAATTCTTTCTGAGTTCTGTGAAACATGTACTGTATGTCACATTGTGTCTCCTCAGGATATACAAACAGACCCCAGCATGGTGGAGGCTTTAACAGACTGGCCAAAGCCCAACAACCTAAAAGAACTCCAGAGGTTTCTTGGATTCTGTGGTTACTATCACCATTTTGTCAAAGACTACACCAATGTACTGTAGTGTGGCCATTGCTAAACTTAACCAAAGGGTACCCACCTACTCATAAAAGGTTCAAGAAAGGTACTGGCACAGAGACAGTAAAGATCTACTACAGGCCTCACAAACCATTTGATCAGAGATGGACTGCTGATTGCAATGCTGCCTTTGAAGAAATCATATATCACTTGACCCACATGCCTGTCCTTCCTTACACTGATTCTTCCAAATCTTATGTGTTACACACGGACACCAGCCTAAGTGGCTTAGGGGCCATGCTGTACCAAGAGTACACACATAGGGATTACGCCCAGTGGCATTTGCTAGAAGTCTGACATCCTCGGAGAAAAATTATCCTGTTCACAAATTGGAATTCCTCGCTCTCAAGTGGGCAATAGTGGAGTAGTTTCACGAATATTTCTACGGTGCAAAGATTCTGGTCAAGACCGACAACAACCTGTTAATGTATGTCCAAACCTCTGCCAAACTAGATGCTACCAGACACAGATGGCTTTCTGCCCTCTCAAAATATGACTATGTAGTAAAGTATTGTCCATGCTTAAGTCACATCGATGCTGACGCTCTTTTACGCAGATCTGCCTCCAATCAGCAGTGGGTGCATATTTCTGAACAATCAGTAACAGCTCTCTGCCACAAATTTGATGGAGATGAACCTCCATACTCAGAGACTGTCAGCTGTTTGGCAGATTGCTTGGAGTCTCCAGATACTTGCATACCAGTGGCTTACTGTAATTTTGCAGCTTTAGACTTAAGCTCCCTACCCCAGCTAATTCCAGCTGATATTCAAAGAGAACAGAACTGTGATCCAATGATAAGAAAAGTAATTTTTGCCCTAAGAAGAGGAGACGATATCTCTAAAATGCGATCTACTGACCTCAACACTGCTTTGTTATTGTGAGAGTGGCCTAAATTCCAACTGCGTAAGCAGATATTGTATTGAGAACTGACTGATAGCCAAGGAGAGATTGTGAAAAAACAGCTAGTGTTGCCCACCAGGTTTAAAAAAAAAGTTGTGCTAAAAGCTCTACGTGATAATATGGGACATTGGGGCAGTGAAAGAATTCTAGATTTGGCCTGATCCTGTTCTTACTGGCCAAGAATGGGCATGGACATTGAGCAATATTGTAACTCTTGCGGTAGATGTATTCAAAGAAAGGCCCAGCCTCAGAGAGCAGCACCGCTGATCAATATTTATTTATTTATTATTTCTCAGATTACAATACCTTTGAGCTGGAAGCTCATTGACAGAGGTTCCACGTCATTAGGATATAAAAAATTCAGACAACATACAATTGTTTACAAGCATAACATACAGAATCTTTGGTAATTGTAGTAATATAACAAGTGCCCCAATGGAACCTGTATGCATTGATTTTCTTAGTCTAGAGCCAGATTCAAAAATATTGCTAATGTACTGGTAGTGACTGATCATTTCACAAATTATGTGCAGGCCTACCTGAAGAAGGACCAGAAGACCTCTACAGTGGCAAAAGTTCTTTTGGAAAAGTGTTTTGTGCGCTATGGACACCTCAGAGCATTCATTCACATCAAGGCAGAGATTTCAAGAACAGGCTCATCAAAGAACTGTTATCTATCTGGGGTGTCAGAAAATCCAGAACTACCCCTTATCACCCACAAGGAGATCTGCAACCAGAAAGATTTAACTGTACCTTACTAGATGCTTGGCACACTGAAACCGAAAGAAAAGCCATGGTAGAGCCAACAGATAAGTGCTCGGGTACATGCTTATAATTGTACAAAAAATGACGCTACTGGCTTTTCACCGTACCATCTCATGTTTGCTAGAGAAGCTCATCTCCCAGTGGATGTCTGTTTTGGTGTTTCTCCTGATGGTGTCAGATCTGAGAACTATCTGCAGTATGTTAAGAGATTAAAAGAGCAGTTAAACCATGCGTACCAGTTTGCTAATTCCATGGCTGCCAAAAGAAATCTAGCCCACAAAGTTCGCCATGACAAATGTGTTAAGGCACAAGAACTCCAACCAGGTGACCAGGTACTAATGAGAAAATGTGGACTTCAAGGTAAACATGAAATAGCTGACGGCTGGAGCCATATCACCTATACTGTGAGCAGTAAGCTACATGATCTGACTGAGCACAAAGTACACCCAGAAGGAGATCCTCACGCTGTTAAAACCATTCACAAAAACCACCTTCTGCCAACTGGGCAAATAGTTTTGAATGCACTACCAGAAGCTGAAGCTCTAAAAGACCCTGTGACCAGATCTGCCACACATAACAAACAACTTAACCAATCTCTTGCCGTCACACAGTCAGAGTCTTCATCCAGTAATGCTGGCCCCAATAGTGATACTAATTCTGAAAATGATGAAAGTGAATTCTGTACTGCTTAATATCCATAACCTGAACTTGCCCAGTCATTTCAGGGAACCTTTCCTTCTACTTCAAGTCATACTTCTACTAGTCATGTAGCCTCTAATAGTCCTGACTTGTCCATTGTACCTGAACCTCCAGACAGTGAGGGCCACAATGTGATTTCTGAAGGTGCTAACTCTCTCTCTGTGGTGAAGTTAGTGATCCCGAACCTGAAAAGATTTATAGTGAACCTACAAGTGTTATTGAATTCAATGGGCTAAGTGAACTGTTTCATTCTCAAGAGAGTGTTGGTGTTCCTGAAACTGCGAGTTGTGTTGTGGATGATACCTCTTTTGTGGAAGTACCCCTTTCCGACCAGGATGAGCTTAGAGAGTCAGAAAACAGTGTTAATGTAACAAATGATGAGCCTATTCCAAGTTTTAATTCTCAAGAAAGTGCAGAGGTGCCCCTTTCTTTGGAAGCTGAGTTATTGGTGAACAATAACCAGAGACTGATCTCCCCGAATGCTAATGTTGAAAACCAAGTGCCAATGCCCTCTCTGCCTAGACGATCAGAAAGAGCTGTAAAATCTGTAGTTCAGCTTACCTATGACACACCTAGAATACCTGTTGACTTGCCCATGAGTGTTGTCCACAAGGGAGTGTACATCACAGCCAACTCTCTGCCCAAAATTGTGTTCACTGCTTCTTCTAACTTCAAAATCAAAATCTCTACCCAGTATAAAAGGGGTCAAAGGTACAAAGTAAAAGGGGTTACATGAGGTATGTGTTGGTTTATGGTAAAACAAGGTATGATATCGAAGGGTTAAAATTAAAAGTCAAGTGTCATTTCTTATGGTTGAACAAAAGCGAAAAGTGTGATGACAACCTGGATGATGTTATGTCAAGGTGCCAAATAATTGAACTTTTCATAATATTTAAAAGGGTCCCATTTAAAGTAATAGTATACTATACTGTATATAGTTATTATATATCAGGCCTGATGTATATAGTTAATTTTGCATATAGCAGAGTGATATTATAATTACTAGTTTATTATAGACTTGGCAAGGATGCCATGTTTTACAGGCAGGGGATAGATGTAACCCCCCTTTGGGGGCTTACCTTAATTGTCCCTCTTTGTCCCAGTTTGCCACTGTTCCTCCTGGTGTCTGCCCATCTTTCCCCATTTGCACCACCACAGCCTGAGTACTCTGGTGCCCTAAATCCTCAGAGCATCCCCTGTACATAATTTCAGACCAGTTTGGGCTCGAAACATTAGACTGAGGGCCGCCGCACTCTCCTTCTCCTCTCCTTGAGCAGCTGGCAATCGCCCATTTGCAAGGTGCACCTTTGATTTTTCAGACCGCCATTTGCAGTCAAACAGAGGACATTCCCACGGTCTTGGTGCCCCTGCTAGTCTAAATGGGGACTGGGGACTGAAATAAGGCGGATGAGGAGCCTTGGTAACTTGTAAAAAGTGAAGTTTGAAACAGGCATAAACAGGGCTAATGAATATTAATGAAGCCCCTATGAATATTAACAAAAGAGCGCTTGCTGCTGGGGGGGGGGGCTGCATTTCGGCAGCAGTGGCAGGCACCAGGGCTATACAGATATCTCCAGTAATCTTACTTTGGGAGGGCAAAATCAGTCTGGATTTGTGAGAAGGACTTGTGGAGGCCCATGCCTTTTTCCAAAACATGAGACACTCGTGAAATGCATTGACAGTTCCAGGAATTCCACTGTATGGGGTTACTCACAATTTGCAGACCGAGGTTATTCCACAGTGGTTCCAATTGGCCCAATGACAGGTGCTGCCACTTGTGCATGTCAGCCTTTGCCACATCTGCCTAGTATCCTGCATGAAGCCCACTAGTTTGTTTCCCTGTGGGGCTGGACCTGTAAGGGCTACGCTAAGCAGTGTGGGGTGTAAAATATCCTGTTCCAGCTCTACCTATAAGAGGGCTTGAGGATTTTCACCTTCCAACCAGCACAATGCCTGCTTGATTCCATATGGTATGCCCATAACCAAGGTAAATTCCATCCACTTTTATGTGGTGGAGCTCGGAATATTTGTTTGCTGAAGTGAGGGCATTGCATGTCCCATATGTGGCTTGTTAGTAAAGATTCCACTTGTTTCCATATGTCGGAAAGGATGAGTAATGGGAGATTATTCAGATGATAAAGTACTTTGGACAGGGCCACCATTTTAAAGGTTGCTATTTTGCCTGGTAGAGATAAGTGGAGTTGCTTCCACTTGTGCATGTCTAGGATGGTCAGTTAGAGGCACATCCCAAATCCTATTCCACTCTAGAACTCATATGCCGTACTGGCAAATTGGGACAACCAGACAGAGGCACTCGGAGAAGTGAAAGAGAAGGATGTGGAGGTCAATCTAGGAGATGACCTTGGTGGGGGGAGAAGTGCACCCCAGAGGAGGAGGAGGAAGTGAATCCTGGTGAGGGACTCTATCATACAGGGGATCGAGCTAGGAACATGCAAGGGGAGGACGGGGGGTGGGTTGCCTACCAGGTGCCATGGCATGGAGGTATGGGAGGAAGATCCTGGGGAACGCCGGGAAGGCAAGATGGTAGGGAGAGCTTGATGTCATTATTCACCTAGGAACTAATGATCTGGCAAACGAGGAGCCTAAGGAAGTTAAGGAAGAGTTTAATAAATCATGGAGGGGTCTCAAGCAAGTAGCTACATTCATCACCTTCTCGGAAGAACTACCTGTGAGAGGAATGGGAGAGCATAGGGGCACCCACAACAGGAACTTTAACACATGGCTGAATAACTGGTGCTGCGAGGAAGGGTTTGGATTCATTGGTGACTGGGGACCCGCCTGGAGGGATGGGGGTTGGTTAAAGCCTGGCAGCCTGCATCCATCCTGGAGGGAACCCACGCACTCAATGAAAACTTTAAATGCTACATGGACAAGTATTTAAAGTAGCCAAGGGGGAAGGCAGGTCAGCAAGGAGGGTACCTAATTGCCCACCCCCCATATCTAGCATTGGAACCATAGAACAGGAGGAGATATCACTACAAAGCAGTGTGCAAAAGATGGAAATAGGCAGCCAAGGGGTAGATACAGGTAGGCAGAAAAAGGAGAAAATACAATGGAAGGGCAGACAGCAGGGAGAACCAGGAATAATGGACAACCAGGGAGGGGACTGGAGTAGAGCAGCAAAACAGATCAGGGAGGTCATATCATGGAAAGCCATGTGGGCCAATGCCAGGAGCCTTAGCAACAAGACTGAGGGTCTGGAAGCTGCCATGGTGTAGTCAGACCTGGACATTGTGGCCATCACAGAGACCTTGTGTAATGAGAACCATGACTGGGAGATGGCCATACCTGGCTACAACATATTCAGAAGAGACAGGGCAGGCAGGAAGGGAGGAGGAGTGGCACTTTGTGTGAAAGATGGCATAAAGGCCACAGAGATCCAGGAGGAACAAAACGGGGGTGGGGGGGATACTGCGGGTTAAGCAGGAAAGGAAAATGGGGTCAGCCATCCACACAAGGGTGGTCTACAGACCAGGAGTAAGAGACAGTTTGGGAGTTAATGCTAGCCATCCAAAGCATGGCAGACAAGGGTGAGGTAGTACTGGTTGGAGACTTCAGTGTTCCAGATGTACACTGGAGCCTCCAAGCAGCAGTATCAACTAGGAGCAGATTTATCCTGGACTCCCTTCAGGGTGACTTCCTTAAGCAACTGGTCATGGAACCAACTCAGCAGAAGGCAATACTGGACCTTGTACTCACAAACGAGGACAGATTGATAGGGGTAACAGTGGGGGAAGCACCTGGGGAACAGTGACCACCAGTCATTGTGGTTGAAATCACAGAAGGAGCAGAACAAACTGCACAAAAACACATATCCTGGATTTTAGGAGGGCAGATTTGGGGAAAATGGGGACAAGCTTGAAAGAGGCACTAATAGGAATGGGGAGGGAACTGGGAGTTGAAGAACAGTGGGCAATATTTAAAACAGGGATTACATGAGCAACGCAATTATGTGTTATGCAGGTTAGCAAGGGGAAAAGGAAGAGGAGGCAATTATGGTTTTCCAAGGAGGTAGCAGAGAAAGTGAAAGCCAGAAAGATCGCATTCAGGCAATGCGAAAAGACACAGGCAGAAGGGGCTAGGGAGAAGTACCAGGAGAAGCAAAGGGAGGCAGGGAGGTCAGTAAAGGAAGCAAAAGCTCAGACAGAAGACTGCATCGCAAAATCAGTGGGTAGAGAGGACAAAACCTTTTACAGGTACATAAGGGAAAAAGAAGGGTGAAGGGAGGGTTAATGAGATTGAAGGGGGAGGACGGGGGCAGCGTGGAGGATGACAACAGTAAAGCTGGCATACTGAACAGATAATTCTGCTCAGTCTTTACTGAGGAAGGGAAGGGTAATGAGCCTGAAGGGAGTACAAGGGGTGAGAACGGCACAGACATGGACACAAGTCCCTTTACATGGGCAAGGGGTCCAAAAAGAATTGGAAGGCATAAGAGTCGATAAAGCAATGGTACTAGATGTGGTGCACCCCAGGGTCCTAAAGGAACTAAGAGAGGTGGTGGCTGAATCTCTGGCAATCCTGTTTAACCAATCACTGGAAACAGAGGAGGTACCGAAAGACTGGAGGACAGCAGATGTAGTCCCTATATACAAAAGCAGGAACAAAGCGGAAGCAGGGAATTACAAACCAGTCAGCCCAACCTCGGTAGTGGGGAAGATCATGGACGTACTACTGAAGAAAAGATTGGTGGAACATCAGGTTGCCAAAGGACTACAGGACCCAAAGAACATGGTTTCACCAGGAGGAGGGGGCAGGACAGTAGTGCGGTGGGTGTGTAATTGGCTGGGTGGCAGGGCACAGAGGGTGGGGCTAAATGGCAGTCACTCCACAGAGGGAAGAGTGACCAGTGGAGTGCCACAGGGATCAGTGCTGGGACCGGTCCTATTCAACATCTTCATTGATGACATTGTGCAAGACCTAGAAGGCAGAATTTTCCTGTTTGCTGACAACATGAAGCTCTGTAACAGAGTGGACACACCAGAGGTTATAGACAGAATGAGAAGACACCTGCAGAAGCTTGAAGAATGGTTAAGAGTGTGGCAGTTGAAATTTAATGCAAACAAGTGCAAAATAATGCATATGGGGCACAAAAACCCTGGAACAACATATCAGTTGGGGGTGAGGATATAGCATGCACCAAGCAGGAAAGGGACCTTGCATTATCATCTCTGATGACATCAAAGTAGGGAAACAGTGCGACAAGGCGGCAGGTAAAGCAAATAGAATGCTGGGTTGAATAGGCAGGGGCATCACCAACAGGAAAAGGGAGGTCATAATTCCACTATACAAGGCACTGGTGAGGCCCCACCTGGAGTACAGTGTCCAGTTCTGGAGACCGTACCTACATAAGGACATAGACAGGGTGGAGAAAGTTCAGAGGAGGGTAACAAAAATGGTACAGGGATTGCATCACAAGTCCTATGAGGACAGGCTGAAGGACTTGAATATGTACTCCCTGGAGGAGAGAAGGGAGAGAGGGGATATGATAGAGACATTCAAGTACCTTATGGGGAGGAACAGGGTGCAGGAAAACACTATTTTCCAGCGAAAAAGATGTTCCAGGACTAGAGGGCATGGGATGAAGTTGGAGGGAGGGAAATTCAGAGGAAATGTGAGGAAGAATTTCTTCACAGAAAGGGTGGTGAACAAGTGGAACATCGTGCCTGAGGAAGCGGTGTGGCTGAAACAATCACAGGACTTAAGAATGCATGGGATAGACATAAGTGAATCCTGGAGGTCAGGGGTAAGAGACAACAGACTTCTAGAAAACTTAAAGGGATCGTACGAGCTCAAAGGGGCAGACAGGATGGGCCATAGGCCCTTATCTGCAGACAGTATCTCTGTATCTATTCTCATCTGTTTTAATAATTGTGGGACAGTACTTGAGACCATATTATGCAGTTTGAGGGTGATCATCATCTATAAGTTTTTAGTGCCTCCAAGCTACATTTTTGTGACCCAGGGCGGACATGCTGGGTCCCCTTTAACAAGGGGAAGTAGCTGTGGTTTTGCCGAGTAGATCTTGAGGCCTGACCTTTGGACAAATGTGTCAATAATCTACCAGGCCATTGGGAAGGAGGAGTCCTCCTCAGACAATGTTAGCAGCAAATCATCTGCAAACAACAGAGTGCTGAGTGGTTATTCATTGTAACCCCTCAATCCTACCTGAGAGATGCATTTAGAGGCTAGTAGGAATATCAGAGGGCTGAGGGACAGCCCTGTCTTGTTCTTCAGTGGAGTAGGAAAGGGTCGGAGAGTAAGCCATTAGTAAGTCGTCTGGCTGTCAACTCGTGAGTACAGTGTCTTGAGCCTCAATGAGAAATTCGGCCCTATGCATGTTTACTCCAGGGTGGACCATATGCATTCCCACTCCACCAAGCTGATGCCTTCTCAACATCTATAAAGGCAAATGATACCAAAACATGCCCCTTAGCAGCAGTCTGAATGAGATTAACAACCATCCGTTAGTTGTCTGCCCCTTGTCTTTCTTTCATAAATCCTGCAGGGAGTTTTGCACCAGATAGGGAAGTGATTGTTCAAGCTTGTTAGCCAGAATCTTTGCTAAGGGTTTTGTGTCCACATTCAGCAGAGAGATTGGCCTATAGTTGGAACATAAAGATCTGTCCTTTTGTGACTTGGCAGGCACAGTGATGGTGGCCTCCTGTAGTGTAGGGAGGAAGTGTCCTATATTTTGGGCTGAGAGGAACAGCTCCAGTATGTGGGGTGCCAGTTGTGTCTCAAATGTCTAGTAAAAGTCTACACTCAATCCTTCAGGCCACAGAGCTTTGCCTTTGGCAAGGTCTTGTACTGCATGCTGTACTTCTCTAAGGGATATGTCCCTCTCAAGGGATTGCCCCATCTCTAATGGCACTGGAGGCATGTGGAGATTAGCAAAGTAGTGTTCCATATGGGTATGGGCGATCATTCCTTGATTTGTGTAGAGTCTTTCATAGTATGTCACATAAATTAGCTGCCCTAGGGTCTCCCCCATGCAAATACTTGGTTCTCCAACTATCTGTACGGTTGGTGCCAATTTGTTAAATTTGGTCCTGCCTCTTCCCCATCTGCTGCCTGTCTTCTGAGGTTTTCTATAAGGTTCAGTCCTAGGACCACTCCTCTTCTCCATCTTCATATTTTTTTTAGTCTTTGGTAACCACTAGGCACAATTGCTTGTTTTCTGGGGTGACATGGGAGCACTGGGCGGTTAAGTGACTTGCTCAGAGTCACACAGTATGCAAGTGGAGGTTGTGAGAATCAAACCAAGGTCTGGTCTGTTCACAGTTCGTTACTCTAACCTCTAGGCTATACTGCCAGCCTACCACCTTCCGTCCATTTCCACTTCCTACTCAGTCATTATGTATGCCGATGACATTGCCCTCTATTACAGCGCCCAAAGCTCTCAACTCAACAACTCCCATCTCTTTAGGGATTTCACCCACTTTCAAAGCTGGCTAGAGTACAACAATCTATTACTAAATGCATCCAAAACCTACATAATGCTATGCGGCTCTCGGGTGTGTAAATCATCCTGCCCTTGCCCTTTGGACATCTGTTGTCTAAATGGCTCCCCACTCATAATTGTCAAGGAGTTTAAGTATTTAGGCATCACTCTCAACCCTGGGTTTGACTTTCTCCTTCATACTGTATACCCAATCAATGTAAGGTTGGAAATACCTGCATCAGCCTAGCCTATTGTCTCAAACATATCCTTACCGCTAATGCCCACTTGGTCCTTGCCCAGGGTATCCTTTTTCCCTGCCTAGAATACTGTTCGCTTCTATTGACCAATGCCCCTTGGACCTACTTACACAAGAGGGCTGTCACCTACAATAATATCTGCCGCTTTTCCCTCCCTCCTTCCTGTCTCTCTCATGTGTTCACTACACCTTTCTAAAGTGGCTATCCCCCCCTCCACTGCCAGTTGAATCTATGCCCTGGGCTGTTTCATTCATAAGTAGCTCCAGGCTCACCCCTGAGCCATACATAGCCCTCTACCACCTAGCTCCTGCTCCTCCTACTCCCTGAAATGTATGGACTCCACCTCACTCACCATTCGCAAATGTACAACCAGGATGGGTGAGCAGTCCTTCTTCTCTTTCTCCCCCATGTTCTCGAACTCTCTCCCCATCTCTCCGCAGCTCCACCTCCACTAACTCATTCGAAGCAACCTTCAAAATCTTACCTCACCCAATCTATGGCTTCCTGCTTCTTCCAACCTCCTTGACCACAGCGGTGTGGTAGCTGGTTCGTATAATTGCTTATCTGGCCCTCACCTCCTGAATGTCCCTATTTCTGTTCAAATATATTGTCTAGCTATCACATACTGTTTTGCCCTTAAATGTTGTGAGTGCCTTATTGAAATGTTTCTTCCCTTTTATTCATTGCCTTGTATATAGCTAACTGTATTTTGCCCCCTCCCAGTAAGTGTTGGCACACCATGAGTGTATCGTGCTCGATTTCCTGTGCTTGTATCTCACTTGTCCAATTTGTGCCTATGTTTTGATTGTACTTATGTTTTGACTTTGTGCATTGCACTCTCCCAGGTTGTTCCTCAAAATAGGAACTTGATGCCTAGTGTACCTACCCGGTTACCAAAAAACAAATAAATAAAATAAATAAATGTCTTACAGGCTGCATTAATTGTTCTCGGGTCTGCTTTCAACATCCCATCCAGGACCTTGACTTGGGGGATTTGGATGTCAGCTTGCCTCTTCTTTAGGTAATATAACAACAATTTACTTGCCCATTCCCCATTTTCCCAGTAGGATTGCCATAGGAAAAATTGGTCCCTCTCCCCTCTCTGCCTGCTGAACTATATTTCAGACTGAGATGTGGTATGAGCTGGTCTGAAGGATGATCAGAGTTGTACATCTTGTCCTCCATGGTTCTGAGTTGATTAGTGAGGTTTGTGATCTCTATCTTCCTCTTTATGTTTTCATGGGCTCCATAACTAACTATGTGGCCCCCTGATAAAGATTTTGAAGGATTCCCAAAGTGTGACTTGGGAGATGCCCAGCTGTTCATTTAGTGCAAAATGCAGCTCAATTTCTTTGGACAACCATTCCTTGAATGCTGTGGAGTGGAGCCAAGAAGGGTTAAATTGCCATCTCAGTGACTTGATCTGTGTTTACTGCAGCATGACTATAACTAAGACTACAGTATGGTCCAACAGCACTGTGGGGTGTTCACTGGCATCTAGTATCTAGTGTGTGCTCAGTGCACTACAGATGAAGAAGTCCAACTGACTACATATCTGGAATCTAGCTGATTAGAAGCAATAGTCCTTGGTGGGGGGGTACAATCTGCAACCATAGAGGAGTTATAGCTCTGCGTACATCTGTGTCAGGGCTGCTCTCACTTTACGGTGAGAAAGGGTACCCCTTTTCAATGAAGTTTTGTCTAGGTGGGGATCTAGAACTAGGTTAAAATCCCCTTTCAGGATTATTGTCACTCCAGGGGGGCTCGGGTCTGAAATGTGTTGCATTAGTCCCAGGAAAAAGTCCAGGTCATCTTTGTTTGGGGTACACACGTTACCTAGGATGATATGCCTTGTTTGGATTTTCCCAAGTAAGTTAATCCATCTACTCTCATTATGACTACTTAATTTCTTTACTTGGAAAGGGCACCCTCTCTTAAAGGGGAATACTCACTTCCCCTGCATTAATGCTGTGGGACCTTTAGGTTGTGATTAAGAAAAATGCAGTGAAAGGAAATTTTTTATTTTAGTTATTCATTTGTAATTTAATCTTTTTATCTAGTTGATTCTGCGACCCTGTGCCTGCCAAGTTTACTAACTAAATATCTCAGTGTTCCCCACTACCAGCCCTTTAATGACATGACTGACGGATTGAGCAGCGGGGGACCTCTGTGTGGCACGAGTCACTTAGATAGTATTACCGTGTAGGAGCACATGATAGCGCTTATTCTACCTGTATCAATCATACTAAGCTTTTGTGATCAGTACTGGTAGAATAAGCGTGATTATGTGCTCCTTCACAGTAATACCATCTAAGGCGACTTGCCAGCACGTCACCCAGTGCTCAGTTCATCAGAGACTTCATCAGAGGGCTGGCTGTGGGGGACACTGGGACATGTAGTTAGTAAACATGGTGGGCTGAGGGTTGCAGGATCAACCAGATAAAAAACTAAATTACAAAAGAGTAACTAAATGAAAAAATTCCCTTTCTGTGTGTTGTTCTTAATTGTGGCCTAAAGGTCCCACAGCAATAGTGCAGGGGAGGTGAGGATTCTCCTTTAAGCAGAAAAGAGACTCCCGTACACTTAGTGGAATAGTTCCTAGAAAATTCCTATCCTACCCATGCCCTTTGAAGCTTGTTGTACTCTTTTTTCCTAAAGGTGTGTCTCTTGGAGAAAAGCTACATCACATTTGGGTTATCAAAGATAGACTAATATTTTTCTCCTTTTAATGGGGTGGTTAACCCCTTGAACATTTCAGGAGATTATCTTCAGCTTCAGTGCTGTAGTAAGTGTGAGTTGCATGCAGTGTGAAAACAGCCATTGACAGTCTCACCTCATCCTCACAGATCGCATGACCCTATCGGATTCTTGGCATCCCAACCTTGTCTGGTTCCACCACACTGGCAAAAATAAGTATGAAAAGAGTACCGAGACTAATAAGGATTGCAAGTGTAGCCCTGGCGCCATCCTAAAGAAGGCTACTGCCCCTGCCGTGCCAACCGGAGCAAGGTTAAGGTGCCTGGGTTCCTATTTTGTTGTTACCAGGGGTCCTTTCCCAAGATATAAAACAAAATGGCAGTGCTTCCACCCCAAGTACAATGTAAGGGGGCTAGATCTTTACCAGTACAGCCCCCTGGGATGCTGTACCAACTCACCTTCCCATACAGTCACCCACACACAGGGACTTACTGGAACCAAAATCCCCCAAATTCAGCACTTTACATTTTTTGACTTCGGCTAATAATATGCTCACTAAATCAGGCTCTTGAGTCAGAACTTTTCCAAAACAGTGACATCATATTTATTTACATGTAGAGAGTTAAGAAGGGGTGATTGGATTAGAGGTTAAGCAGATCATTTTTGTAATTCACATTTAAAGATTTAGCATTTTCAAATAATCATTTCCACCTTTGATTCAAAAACCACGTTTTAATTATCACAGCCACCAACTCTTTATCTAGCTAACTGCTGCAGGTATTAGCTTGTACAGACCCCCAAATGGTGCCAGTTTAGGCAACCGCCAAGAAATCTGTCCCTGGAACCCAGCTCTTTAGTTGCAGGCCTGTGGTGCAGCTGGTTGGCCGGCATTGGCACGCTTACTTGAATCAAATTAACTTTTTACATCTTCCTTTGATTATTTTAGACTTTTCTACACTGTGGGGCATAAACTTGTGTTAACTATATTTATCTGTTTGAATTTTGGTAACCGGGTCAGCCCACTGAGACCATGCAGTCCCTTTTTCTGGGGTGACCTGGGGGAAGGTACAGAGTATTATGAAAACAAAATATTAGCAAAGATAAGTACATTCAATGTGAATAACACAGTATAAAGGCAATACACGATACTGGGGCAGACTGAAATAAATACAAAGTCATATACATACAATAAAATTGGGGTCGTAAAGCCTAGTACATTTTATGCAATGCAATATGCATACTATTACATCATTGATCTCGGAGATAATGCAAAGCTTGGAATCCCAAAGCCTAGTGCAGAGATATCAGAGGTAATCTACTGTACGTACATAAAGTAAGAGCAGTGAGTTCAGGCAATAGGGGAGTGGAAGGTTCTGGACAATGCAGTATCATGTAATTATGTACATCCCCCAGGTGCAGGGCAATTCCTGCTTCTACTCACCGTTCTGCGAAATCAGTCTCTGGTGGCACTGTGACTGAAATCCTGAAGTTGGTGGAACAGCAGAAGCAGAACCTTATGATCAATGGCTTGACAGACTTGAAGTAGGGGCAAGGATGCTGCAGCTTGGATCCTCAGCTAGATTGAAGATTTCGTGGCTTGGCCCCTTTAGCCTATTCAGGCCCATTGCAGTACTACTGTGCAAGGCCCACAAACTACAGAGAGCCCAGACCTGGGAGTGGCTGCACAGCACGGCTCCCTACCAAGTCATTGGTGCCTTAGTACCTCAGCATGCACCGGTGGACCCCTATAGCCAGCAAACCCCACTTGGTGGAGGTTGACAAGTTCCCCACCTGGCTCTGCGTTAAGAATGGAAATCACCGGAACTTTGTCTTCTCTCCTGGTGACCAGCTCTGGGGTGCAGCCAGAGCAGTTCCTTTATCTTTGCTGCTTTTCAGACCCTGGAGCAGCAGAGTCTGAACTCCAAGTTCACAACAGCAATTTCTTTCCTCAGCCAGATGTCGAAAGCAGCAGCAGATCCCTGGCCCCTAGGGCAACTGACCATCTCTTTGCTTTCACAGTCTCTAACTCCAGACGGAACAGCCTCTCTTGCTCTGGCTCAAGCACTGTTCCAGCAAATCTCTCTCTCAGATTAACAGGGCTTCTCTCAGTCCCTCTGAATGCATTAACAAAATTCTCTTTTCTCACTGCAGGTGCAGATGAACACAGAAGAGCCTCGCTTCAACTTCTTAGCACCAGAATCCAGTCCATTTTCCATAATCCATTTTCCAATGCCAAAAGCCTGTCCTTAAGCCTTTTGTCCTTCCCTTTTTATGTTGTCTTGCATGCAAGTGCAAACAACATATTGTGGTAGCAGGTTTTGGAGGCATGGTCGTGTTGTGGCCAATGGCGCCAGTGCTTTTTCGGGCTGGGCTCTGTGGCACCAATGAATTAGCATGCTGTCTATGACAGTGCTGCAAATGCGTGCCACCAACCTGAAACAATTTTGCCACTGCAATGAGGGAGCAACCTGCCATTGCAGGGCATGTTTTACTGGTGTAACATTTCAATAAACATGGCGGCGGCTGTCACCATCTGACTCTCATAGTCCCGCCTGAATGCCGATGTAGGGGCTGCCCAATCCCCCTGGCCGCATGCCCCCTTCCCAGTTCATTTGCAGATGGGAAAGTCCAATCTCCGTCAGCATAATGTCCCCCTATTTTAATTTGTCTGCCAAGGGGAGTGCTCAACCCCCTCTGCATCATGGGCCCCCCCAAACACAAACACATTTTCTGTGCCGACGTGGGGCCCAATCCCCGTTGGCTTCTGTCCCCCTCCCAAGAAAACATAGATGGCACACTGGGAGTCCACCCCACTGTGCCAAGATAAACCTGTAAAAAAATAAAAGCCTTCCTGTGATGTCTTTTTGTTTTCTTTTTAACCTGTAAAAGAGAAAACGGTCCCTCATTGTCTCTGGTGCACCCTTCCCCAAACTACACCCACCCTCTGTGCACCACAGCTCCCTGCATCCCTCCTCACCTCATACTTACTTCCAGAGCCTGGCACAACAATCTTCGGTGGAGCTGGAACACGTTTGCACTCTTCAAAGCTGACTGCAAACTGAAGAAATGCTGCTAAGCTGTATAATGGCATTAATGGGGGGGGTCAACTAAGGTGGATATCGTGGCCATTTTTGTGACTTTTGGCTCCAAATTTTCAACATGGGGTTCTTGGGACCCCACCTCATGAACTCAGTCACTGTCATTTTGTTACTCAGTCCTGAAAGGTGATTTCACGATCACTGCACGGAATCACCTTTTGGAATTGATTAACGAAATGACAGTGTCACTGTTCATGAGGTGGCCTCCCAAAAAACCTATGTTGCAAATTTGGTGAAAAGATTCAAAAAAATGACTGTGTTACAAGCGTGTGTTGTGCAGTTTCCACACATGCTTGTAAGTTTGAGAATTTTTAATATTTTCACTTCAGATTTTCAACATTGCCATTTCTTCACACCTCCTTACGAATGATACTGCTGTCATTTTTCACATACTGCCTGAAATGTATTTTCACACATCTGGCGCAGAATGGCTTGGTCGCTGTGGGAAATCAATGTTCAGGACAGATTAACAAAATCACAGTGCCACTGTTCATGAGCAGAGGTCCCAAATGCTTTCATGAGGTGGGGTCACAAAAAGGCCATGTTGAAAATTTGTAGTGCAAATACCACCAAACGCTCGGGGTGTTAAGGTTTCTAACCATAACGTCCCACCCTGTAGAGACTAACAGGCGATAGGGGTGTGCCTTTGGATTGTCGGCTGTAATGCTCATGCCATTCCACCCCTAACCCCACCCTGCAGCCAGTGTCAGGCATCAAGGTGTGCCTTGGACTCTTCAGCCCCAAAGTTCACCCCATTCTCCTATACTGCATCCATCTCAACGTATTTCCTTATGGAATGGGGTGAGCATAAGGCCCAATGACCCCAAGGCACAACACAACACTTGCCAGAGTCTGCAGGGTAGGGTGAGGTGAAATGGCATGAGCATTATGGCTGATGACCCAAAGGCACACCTCAATGCGTCTCAGTCTCTGCAGGGTGGAGTGGGGTTGACTTTGGTTCCATACTTCACTGCCATTCCTATTATGCATCTCTAACTCCTGCACTACCAATGCCAATGCCAGTAAGACAACATTTGGCATTGACTAATGCTTGTTCTCTCTAGATGCTTTGTCTTTACCAGGGTCAGACAGAACCTTTTTCTTTTCACAAATCTCTCTCACAAATCTCTCATCCTCAGTGTTTCACTGATGTGGTGCAGACAAAAAAGAAGAGACTCTCTCTTCATCCTGCTCAACACAACACCAGTCCATTTCCGTAATCCATTTTCCAATTCCAGTCAACCTTTTCTCTGAACACTTTTACCACTGTGGTGTAGCTTCTTACCACAGCAACCTGTAGCAAGACCCTGCAGTTCTCTCTCTCTCTTTCTGCAGAGCAGCCTGAACAATCTTCCTTTTCACTCTTCAAATGGAAAAAGGCATGACCAGCACCAACCTTTTAAACCGGTCATTATGTCTTGGTCAATTTCCCAGTGCCTGGAAAATTGCAGAAATCACTCCTATCCATAAGAGTGGAGATAGAGCCTCCCCTAACAATTTCAGGCCCATCCCAATTCTCCCCCCTCTCTCCAAAGCACTAGAAAAAATAGTGGCTATTCAGCTCTCCAAGTATCTGGCCAAATACAACCTGCTGTGTCCGAAACAACATGGATTCTGCCCTGGACACAGCACCACTACAGCCTTCCTGGAGTTCTCCCAGCACCTCCACTCTGCTCTCGACTGTGGTCATGTTGCGGGTGCAGTGTTCATTGTCCTTTCCAAGGCCTTTGACACTGTCTGTCACCCCCTCCTACTTGACTTCCTCCACCAACTTGGCTTCTCCCCTGGCCCACTGGCTTGGTTCACCAGTTACCTCTCTACCAGATCACAGCACGTGAAGGTAAACGGCACCCTTTCCAATACCCTGCCCATTTGCTCAGGGGTCCGCCATGGTTCCATCCTGGGCCCCATTCTGTTCAGCCTATTTCTCAATACCCTCCCCAACTCCTGCTCAGGCAATATGGTACTCTATGCTGATGATGCGGTTCTCCTTGCCTCCCACCCTGACCCCGCATCTCTACAGGAATCCCTGCAGCACACATTCAACCAAGCTGAAAAGTGGTTCCTTGACCACCGGCTGGTCATTAACCTCAAAAAAGACAAATCTGTGCTTTTCTCACATCACCAGAATAAGGCCAAAAATGCCCCCCTCTGCATTCTCCCCAGTAATGGTCACCCTCTCGAGGAGGTGTCGTCCTACAAGTACCTGGGCATCACCTTCGACTCGGCTCTTACATTCCACACCCACATCAATACCCTGTCCTCAGCCATAAACTCTCGGATTGGTCTTCTCTATCACCACAGAGATTACCTCTCCCAAAATGCCCTCCGACTGGCCATCAACTCCTCCATCCTCTCCCTAGTGGACTACGGCCTACCTATCTACACTATGGCCGATAATACCGCCCTCACCAGAATCCAGACTTCAATAAACAAGGCCTGCAGGCTCCTGAACGGCGCATCCCTCCGCACCCATACTTACCTGCTCTATTCCACCACCAACCTGCTCACCTTGGAGGAGCGCCTGCGCTGTCAAACCTGCTTACTTGCCAAAACATCCCTGCTATGACTCTCCCCCAAGGGTCACCGTGTCCCTGCAGCTTGCCTCCTAATCTGTTGCCACCCGTAGCTCAGTTCAGGCCACCTTTCTGGTGCCCCGTACCAAGACCTTCCTAGCCCAAAGGTCCTTCCACTACCGCGCCCCCACATGGTTCAACTCCCTCCTGCCCTCTGTCACTAAGTCTACAAAAATTGGTCCATTTAAAGTCACTCTCTGTAACCACAACTTTGGCGCTCGAAGCTGTAGTTGCCCTTAATCAACCTAATGTTGGGGTCCCTCCCCGTTTTCTGGCCCATAGCCTTGACAATGTCCATTGGACTGCTTCCCCCCTCCTTTTTTCCTCACCCCTGTTTCCCCCCCCACCCTTCCACCTAGGTAATTCCCCGGTACAACCAGGGTTGTGACTTCTACTACTGTTATACTTTATATGATTGCTATTTACTGCATGTAACTTTATTCCGTAAACCACTGTTATTTATTTATTTATTTATTTTAACATCAGTTTAACAACCTTTGAGCCAGAGGCTCATTTACAAAGGTACCTTGTCACAGAGAGGACAAAAACAATGGTACAACAGACAACAGACAGGCAGCAATACAAGTACACAATCGACGTCAGTCAAAGTTACAGGCATTTCTAAGGCAGTATAAATAATGCATAAAGGTGAGTTAGGCATAATAGACAGTGGATAAAGGAGGATCGATTCAGAAGACGGATAGTGGAGGATGAGAGGAGGTCAACAGAGAGAGGAGAGCAGACAAGTGAGGGTGGCGCTAGTCAGGAGGTAAGAGTGCTGCTCAGCGAACATTGTCAAGGAGAAGAGAAGGTTAAGGGCAGCAACAGCTGCATGAGGTGAGCAGGTGATTTCTGAGGCTATATTTAAAACAAGATAACAAGGAGGCTTCAGAGATTCCGGCAGAGAGGGTGTTATACCAGGAGGGGGGCTCTATAGGGGTAAGCCCTTTGACCTTGTGAGGTTCTCGTCCTCGGTATAGCCAGTGCAGTTTTGCAGGAGTTACGGGTGTGCACTGTGGGGTTAGCCCGGTGGATAGTGTCTGACAGGCCCTGGGGGGATAGGCCATGGAGAGCTTTATAGGTTAGTTGGCAGGTTTGGTACATGAGGCGCTCATCCAGGTTGAGTAGATTGGCCATGGAATAAAGAAGGCAGGTATGGGTAAGTCAAGGAGCACTGGTTATAAGTCTACAGGCTTTGTTAAGGGTAAGGCGTATCTTGAGCAAGGCCGTCTGGTCAGCTGCACCATAGACAGGAAGGCCATAGTCAATTAGGGATATAACAGAGGAGGTGACTGCAAGGCAGAGGGCATCAGTGGGGAGGCAGTATTTATGACGATAAAGGATACCCAGCCATGTATTGGAGGCAGAGGTCAGAGCAGAGATGTGGGCATGAAAAGAGAGGGCAGGGTCAAAGGTTATACCTAGGTATTTATAAGAGGGAACTAGTTCAATTGGGAGATTGAAGGTGGAGTGGACAGCGAGAGGAAAGTTGCTGGACTTATTTTGGGGGTGGGCAAAGAGCATGGCTTTGGTTTTCTTTAGGTTGATGACGAGTCTGTGCTCAGTGAACCAGGCTTCTGCGGCATTGTAGGATTGCTGAAGAGAGTTCTGAAGTGAGATAGGGTTACTATCGGAGGCAAAGAGTACTGCGTCATCAGCATAGAGTAGGATTTTACCGGTACATTCACTGGGCAGGGAGTTGAAGAAGAGGAAGAAGAGCAAGGGTCCGAGAATAGAGCCCTGAGAGACTCTAGAATGGATAGGGCAGGTGCTGGAGAGTGTTCCACTAACTTTCACACATTGCGAGTGGGCTGACAAGTAGCTGGAGCACCAGGAGACTGGTCCAACGGCAAAGCCTAGGTGCCCAAGGGTAGCTAACAAGAGGGGGTGTGAGACAGTATCAAAGACTTTTGATAAGTCAATGAACACAGCACCAGCCAAGGAGCCAGAGTCCAGTGAGGTGTGCAGAAAGTTAGAGAACTCCAGGAGGGCAGTATTAGTGCTATGGCCAGCTCTGAAGCCATGTTGTTCAGGGCAAAGGACACCATATTTGGAGAGGTATTCAGAGATGTGGGTGGCCACAATTTTCTCTAAGGCCTTAGAGAGAGGATAGAGGATTGAAATAGGCCGATAGTTGCCCGGGTGCATCCTATCACCACCCTTGTGGATTGGGGTAACAGTAGTGACCTTCCAGGCAGAGGGGAATTGCCCTAGGCAGAGAGACTTATTAAAGAGGCAGGTGATAGGTGAGATGACCTGGTCCAGAACCTGACTTAGAAGACAGGGATCAAGGGAGTCATTGCCAATAGTGTTGCTCTTTAAGGCTTTAAGTAAGCATGGCCTGACTTCCTGGGCAGTGACCCGACGCAGGTGGAACAAGGGGCGTGAGATGGTAGGGACAGTCCTGGTGGGAGGGGGGTTGAAGAAATTATCTGGGAGCACTGAGCTAAGGTCAGTGAAGGAGTTATTGAGGTGAGTGGCAATAAGGACAGGGTCTGAGGAGACTGTACCATTAATGTTAATAAGCGAGGGTGGGGGGGAGCGTGTGCCACCATTCGGCTGCTTGATATTGTCCCAGAAGGACCTGGGGTTCCCCCATGAGGAGGTGAGGGAAGTTTGATAATACTCAGCCTTTGCTTTGCGTTCTTGTGTTCTTTTGTTATCTTTATTGCACGTGTATGTTACCACTGTTATATCTCACATTGTAACCACGTCTACCCTCCCGGTGATAAGGTGTCTTTGTAAATGAGTCCCTGACTCAAAGGTTGTAAATCTGACTTTCAAAAACAAATAAATAAATAAAGCCCTGGGGGACAAATTGCTGACAGCCTCCAGGCAGGTCCTTTCCCAGCCTTGCAGCCCTATCTTCTCCATAGGGGCTGGAGACTCCTTTCCCCAGAGGAGCTCCCGCCAAACTCACTCAGCAATTCAAAGTCCTTCTGTTTTGGGAGCACTCCTCATAAATATTCATGTTGCCTCATTAATACTCATGAGGCGGCTCCCAGATTCTCAAGCGCAATTGGCGCTCTGTTAAAACACATTTTATGCTCCTCCATTGCACCTCTGGTATCCCCGGGTCTCTGGTCCCTCTTTTCCTTAACACAGGGACCAGGACCGGAAGAGAAGCAACTTAACACGGCCATAGAATGCCCAGAATCAAAATGTGCCTCTGCACATATGTGGAGCCCTGGAATGCACTCGAGATGTAAACCCACATCGGTGGCTCCATGACTTAACTCCTCCAGCCTCGTTCTGAGCAAAAAAATGCAGGTGCCGCATGGAGAACTCTCTCGGGACTACTGAGGACTGATGCCAGGATGCAGGACATACCGGGGAAAATGGGTGAAAACCAGGACTGGGGCAGCCCCGATGGAGCAAACATGTAAGCCCCTGAACAGGGGAGTTATTTTATTTATTTATTTATTGAAATGTTTCACCAGGAAGGCACTGAACAACAAGTTGCTCATCTCCTGATACGACCTGGTGGGGGTACAATTGGATGAAGAATTAGATATACAGTTTAAAATTTATCAGATCTGAGAAATTAAAAATTCAATTACATTTGTAACAAGACATACAATTAAAAAATATCTTAAATAATCACACAGTCACATTTGTAACATAACATACAATTATACCTGTGGAATATGCAATTAATTACAAGTGGCATATCTGAGGAACATAGTACAGAAATTTAATGTAGCATTGGAGCCAACTCATTGCAGGAATGGATCGTGGTTAAGAGGCAGATTATTTTGCAATTATTGAATAAATGAGGCCCAGTGGGGGGACATCTAGGAGGGTAGAGGGGTAGACGGGGAAACAAGCTGGGGGAAGAAGAGGATAGAGATAGGGGGAACATTACTGGAGAAAAGTGAGCAAAAAAAAAATCAGTTGTGGAGGGCAAGTTAACACAGTGCTAGTGCAATCTGGGAGCATCTCAGACAGAACAAAACGTGCAAATTGTTTGCTCAAGTGAACTAATTCCTTTGATTAAATGTAGGGAGGTAGAGGAGGGCAGGAGAAAGGTGGGGGTAAGGGACAGAGAAGGGAAGGACAAGTCATACCTGGAACTGGCCCATTCAGAGTGCCGAGATAGCTGCCAGTGGCGGAATGAGGCGAGGACTTAGAGTAAGGGGCAGGAGTAGGCCAGGACAAGTTGGGTAGAGATAGTAGAGGGGATGGGAAAGGGAAGGAGGAGGAGGAGAGGTGGGAGAAACATACCTAAGACTAGGCCTCTTCAGGATGCTGAGAACCCTGCCAGAGAGCAGAGTCAAGCGAGGCTGAGTTAGGTAGAGAGGATGGAGGAGAAAGGGGAGGGAAGGAAGAGTCATTTCCAGTGCTGGACCCCTCCAAGATGCTGAAAACCCTGCCAGGGGGCAGAACTAGGTGAGGTGGGGATGAGAGTCACGAAGAGGAGCAGAGGCATGGGAGGATAGTTAATGAGGGTTAAAGCAGGAGCAGTTAGATGAGAGAAAATGATGTAAGGCAGAGGCAAGGGAGTAAGAAGAGGAGGAGTGCTGTATATTTTTTTTGGGGGAGTTCCAGATTTGTGGGAAATGATGAGTAAAAGCCTGACTGACCGATGAGAGTGGATCAATGGGGGGGACCAACAAAGTGTGAGTGTCAGAGGATCTGAGGGAGTGGGAGGGGGTGACGGGGGAAGAGAGTGAGCATGAGAGGTAGGAGGGAAGTTCTCCTAACCAAAATTTAGAAGTGAGTTTGGCACAATGAGTGAGATGCCTGTTGGCAAGTGAGGGAAGGGACAGGGCGTGGTAGAGGTCACAGTGATGAGTGCGTGACGGAGCATCAAGGGCAAGTCAACAGAAGGATTTAAAGAGAGTGTCCAATCTGGTTAGGGAGGATTTAGGAGTGGCACCATAGACTACATCACAGTAGTTGAAAATGGGGAGTATCATCTTCTGGACTAGTTCACACCACGCCGTAGGAGGGATGAAATACAGTTCCTGAATAAGGCACCAAGCTTGGGGCGCAATTTTTTTTCAGGATGGCATCAATGTGGTCAGAGAAGTTTAGGTGTTGGTCCAACCAAACCCCAAGGTATCTGAATGAGGAGGTGTCCTCAAGGATTGTCCCAGCAAGGGTATGGAACGATGGTACAGGGTGGAGTCTAGAGACTCTCTGCCTGGTGCCAAAGGTCATGGAGACGGTCTTTTTGGCATTTAGGAATAGTTGATGTGAGGCAAACCATAGTTGAACCTGGTGAAAGTCATGCTGAAGGGTGGTTGCTACATTGGCGGGGCATTTGCCAGAGGAAAACAGGATGGTGTCATCAGCAAACATATGGATAGAGGAGGAGGGGGCGCATACTAAAGGCAAGTCATTTAGGAAGATGGAGAAGAGAATGGATCCAAGCACCAAGCCCTGTGGGACTCCTGTGGAAATAGGGAGGGAGGGATTGTATCCTGGATCTTGACTGATTGTGTTCTGCCTGAGAGGTAAGCTCCAAACCAGTTTTGTGCAGAAGTAGACAACCCAGCAGCCATAAGGGAGTCAAGAAGTAGGGCATGGGAGACTGTGTCAAAAGCCTTGGCGAAGTCGACAAAGATGGCAGAGGTAATGAGTCCATTATCCATCCCAGTGAGGATGGAGTCAGTGAGCCTGAGTAGGGAGGTGATAGTGGAGTGGTTCTTCTGAAAGCCAGATTGGAATGGGGTGAAAAAGGAAGAGTCATCGAGGAAGGAGGTCAGTTGAAAGAGGACCAGGTGTTCTTGAAGTTTAGCAAGGGCAGGAAGGAGGGAGATTGCGCAAAAATTTGCAGGGGAAGAGGGGTCATCACCCTTTGGGAGAGGGAGGACCACCGCATGTTTCCAGGATGAAGGAACAGATGAGGATGAGATGGAAAGATTTAGGATTAAGGCGAGAGAGTAAGCTATAGCAGAAGTTGAAAGGTAGAGGAGTTTAGGGTAAAGGTCATCTAGTGATGAGCATTTGGAAGGATTAAGAGAGAGAAGAGCCATTAGTGTTTCTTCTGGGGAGACAGCAGAAAAGGAGAAGGAAGAATGGGCATGGAGGGATTGAGTTCTGGGTGTGGGAGGATGAGGAGGGGAGGAGGTTAGAGGGGAGGGACTTTAGAAGTGCTGTGGCACAGGAGGTATAATAGGAGTTAAACTCTTGAGCAACTGCACATGGTTTGGAGAACAATGAGTTGTTTGTTTTAAGCACAGGGGGAAGGGGATGTGAAGAGGGGGGGGAATAGAGTGTGGACCACTTTCCAGAATTTGGAGGGGGAATTGATGGTTTTGAAAAAAGATGGTTTAAATATTCAGACTTGGCAAGTCTGGTAGCTTTTGGGCAGGCATTTCTTAACATGCGATATCTGGCATGGTCTGGGGGAATCTGGGAGGCTTTATGTTTCCTCCAAGCTTTGTCTTGCATCCTGAGACAGGTCAGTAACTCAGGGGAGGCCCAGGGATGATGGTTGCCATGAACTCTGATGTGTTTGAATGGAGCATAGGAGTTCCATGTAGTTAGAAATTTATCTTTAAAATGAGCTAGGGCTTGGACAATGGAAGGGGCAAAGGCAATAGGGGACCAGTCAGAGCTGGCCAGTTCATTAAGAAGGGGATTAAGATTTAAGGAGCTGAAGGAGCGGAGTTGCAGAATTTTGTGAGGTGGTTTTGGTCTATGGACTTTCCTGACTATGAAGACTGGGTGATGATCACAGAGGGCATCCGGGAGGATGCCTGAGTTAGTGACTCGGTGGGGGTGAGAGGAGAGAGCCCAGTCTATCAGGGAGTGATTAAGGGTTTTATGATTTAGGCGGGTGGGTTCCAGGATGAGTTGGAAGAGATTGAGGGCCGTGATGTCATTTCGTGTCTTTACAGTTGTTGGTGATAGGCTATAGCCAGTTTTGGTTTACATCACCCAGGATGTATAGCTTGCCTTTATGTGAGAGGGAGTTTATGGAGGTAATGAGATCCAAAGTATCAGATGCCTTGGAACCAGGTCGACAGTAGATGCCAGCTACACTAGTAAAAGAATAGTGCACAGAAATACTGTAGCTTCCCACTGTGTATGCTAGATAAAGAAGTTCTGTTTTGCAGCTTTTCTGCTATTACAGAATTTGCAGTCAGTACTAGGGATAAAGACAGAAATACCAAAACCATTAACAGGTGTTCTTGGTTTCTCAATGCGTGCTGTGCCGAGGTTTGTAACGGCATCGTCAGATGTCCCTCTGAGAGGGTGCTTATGTGCACAGGTGTGCTAACCACACCTATGCTCTGAGTCCTCTCAGGTGGCTCTGCTGCCCATCATGGCAGTGTAGACACAGTAACGATACTCTTGGTGATGGTACCTTAGCTCTTGTTGTATGTTTCCAGTGCTCATTCCCAGCTAATCTGACCAAAAGTCTCCACAGTCCTTTGCATAACTGCAGTGGGGTCTGTGGTCATGCAATTAGAGGTCTCTCGGGGATCTTCTTGCTGAGCGTGCTCTCTCTGTGCTTGTATCTTTTCTGTCTTTGAGGAAGAGGAGATCCCCTTGCAGCATTACCGCAAAGACTAAATGTGGTCAGGTCATGGCATGACATACTCCATCATTGTCTAAGTCAGTCCACCTGGTGCACTATTACTATGAGATATTTATTGCCTATGGCATTCTGGTTTGCTTTAGTGTTGGGGATTTCCTCTCAGTAGTTCAGGTTTGTGCACATGGGCAGCAGACTGGCATGACTTCTCATTCCCCTGGCATCAATGTCCTGGATATACCAGGTTTTGCTAGCTGTACCCAGGAGTAAGGGTCCCCCTCAATGGTCCAAGGAGCCAGCATAGTTTAATCAAAGGAGGCAAGCAGGTTTTAGGGTTATTGCCATGGCCAGTCCTTAGGAAGAGTCATATTAATTGGAAATGTTGACCCTTCCCTGATTTCCCACTCTTTATTGCCAACGCATGCAGAGTAGAATTGCTAGAGTTTGGCAACACCCCCCCCCCCCAGGTGTAAGCAGTGCTGCATGCCATCCATTCCTCAACAAAATAGAGCAGCTGTGACATAGCACTCCACTTGGGCATTAGTGTACTCATCATTGATGGAGAATGTAAGCACTCAATGCAGAAAAACTCTCCAGATATCAGAAGTATGGAACTCAGTGCAATTATTTATTGTGGGTCAAAAAAAGCCAAAATGCACAGCCAAACGTCCACTATATCCCTACACTTCAAACCCAGTCTGAGTTATTTGTCAGGGGGTGTGGGCATTTGTGTAGAAGAGTGTTGCCTGCAGCTGGTTTTGGGGGGGGCATAGAGCTGTTGAGTGCCTCAGGATGGGGAGAGCAGGTAGCTGGTTAAGGAGGAAAGGGGAGCTTGATTAATGTCAGAAACGTGAGGGGCCTAAACCCCTCTGCATTCTGCCCATTGAGACTTTCAATGGCCCCACTTATACCCTTCTACTTTCCAGCCCTTTTTGTTTGCCAGCAATAGCTGACCCTCTCTGGAAGGACATAGGTGATTATTTACACTGAGGAAGGCATGTTTCCTAATGACCTGATGGTTGTGGGGGAGGAGAGATGCAAACATCCCTGACTACTGGCTTTAATGTGGCATTGTGTGGTTATGCACTGTGGACAGAACAATCCAAAACAAAATTATAAGGTCCACAATACAAATCAACATAAGGTTGAAGCTTGTAGGGATTTGGGAATCATAGTCTGCAACAATATGAACAAGCATTTGTCAATGCCGAATGTTGTCTCGCTGGCATTGGCATTGGTAGTGCTGGAGCTAAAGATGCATAATAGGAATGGCAGTGAAGTATTGAAGTGACGCTAACCCCACCCCCACCCTGTAGAGAGTGATAGGCATTGGTATATGCGTTTGGGTCATCAGCTATACCACTCATGCCATTGTACCTCACCGTACCCTGTAGACACTGACAAGTGTCATGGTGTGCTTTGGGGTCTTTGTGGGTTATACTTACCCCATTCCATAAGGAAATACACTGAGGTGTATGCAATACAGGAGAATGGGGTGAACTTTGTGGCCTAACAGTGCGAGGCACACCACGATGCCTGTCACTGGCTGCAGGGTGGGTGCGGGGCTGGAATGGCATGAGCATTACAGCCGATGATCCCAAGTCACACCCCCTGACACCTGTCAGTCTGTACAGGGTGGAGTGCTACAGTTGGAAACCCTAACACCATAGGCATGTGTTGGTATTCTCACTCCAAATTTTCAGCATGGGCTGTTTGTGAGCCCACTTCATGAAATGCGGCACAATCAGTTTGTTAGCTGAAAGGTGGTTTTGCAGAGCGGCTATGCCATTTGGTGACACAGGGATGAAAACACATTTTGGGCAGGATGTGGAAAATGACAACTGCATTGTTCATGAGGAGGTGTGAAAAAATAGCAACACTAAAAATCTGGAGTGAAAATATGAAAAATTAAAGTCATGAGCATGCATAGAAACACACACTTCCATAACCCAATTATTTTTGGGAGTTTGTTAGCCACGTTTTCAACATAGGCATTTTGGGACCTCCCCCCTCATGAACAGTGGCGCTGTGATTTTGTTAATCTGTCCCAAAAGTTGATTTCCCACAGCGACCAGGCCATTGTGCGCCACATGTGCAGAAACACATTTTGGGAAGGATGTGAAAAATGACAGCTGCACTGTTCATTAGGAGGTGTGAAAAAATGGCAGTGTTGCAAATTTGCAAAGTTACAAGGGTGCGTGGAAACTGCACAATGCATGCTTGTAACACAGTCATTTTATGGAATTTCAGCACCAAATTTTCAACATAGGCATTTTAGGACCTCTACTCATGAACAGTGTTACTGTCATTTCCTCAAACTGTCCCAAAAACTGATTTTGCACAGCGACCATGCTATTCTTCGCCGGACGTGTGAAAACACATTTCGGTCAGGATATGTAAAATTACAGCTATACTGTTCATAAGGAGGTGTGGAAAAATGGCAATTTTGAAAATCTGGAGTGAAAATATTACAAATTCATGAAGTTACGTGCGTGCGTGGAAACTGCACAACGCACACTCGTAAAACAGCCATTTTTAGGATTTTTCTCACCAAATTTGCAACATAGGCTTTTTGAGAGCCCCCCTCATGAAGTGTCCTGAAAGGTGATTCCACACAGTGACCGTAAAATCACCTTTTGGGACTGAATAATACCATGACAGTGCCTGAATTCATGAGGAGGGGTCCCAATATCCCCATGTTGAAAATTTGGAGCCAAAATTCCCAAATATGGCTGAGATATGCAACAAAGTTGGAAAAACCCTATTTACGCCATTATACAGCTTACCAGCATTTCTTCAGTTCGCAGTCAGCTTTGAAGAGTGCAGACATGTTCCCAGTCCACCGAAGATCGTCGCGCTGGACTCCGGAGGTAAGTATGGGGTGAAGGTGTGTGTGGGGAGGCAGGGTGCACAGTGGGTGGGTGTGGGTTGTGGGAGGGGGCATGGAGACTGCGAAGGACCTTTTTCTTTTTTACAGGTTTAAAAAAAAATTGCTGGACTTTTTTTTTTTTTTGGCGGGGATTTGGCACTCTGGGGTGGCTCCCAGCGTGCCACATAAGTGTTTGGTGGGGGATTCTGCAGCTGACGGGGGATTGGGCACCCCCATCAGCACATACTGGGGAGACATGAGCCGAGGGATTGGGCACCCCTTTGCAAGCAACAAAAGCAGGGGGACATTATGCCTAAGAGGAGTGGGTTCCCCTGTCAGCAAAATCAACGAGGGATAAATGCCGACAGGGACTGGGACCCTCGTTGGCAAAGAAAATCTGTTGGAGGGGCCGCATGATGCTGAGGGGGATTGGGCACCCCCTTGGCATACATTTTAAATGGGAGGTGGTTCAGTATGCCGATGGGGAGTGGACTCCCCCATCAGCATTGTGACAGGCGGTGGCGGCAGTCACTGCCGCCATGTTGCCTGCACGTCATGAGGCGTGTTGTGGTCATGCTGCATGAGAGCTTCGAGCAACCTTTTCTTTGTTCTGGTGGCCAAATTAGGGATGCATTAGGTCAGCGCCTGCTGCTGACTGATTGGGGAATGAGGGACGCACCTTCTGATGCATGTCCTGCATTCACCCAACAGTGACTGCACCTCCAAGGCTGCTATTACCGCAAGATGTTGGCTGACGCGCAAGCACGAGCCAACATAAAAACAGTGCCCAATGTAGGCAAGTTGCAAAAAAAGTAAATTACCTAACCTCTTGTATCACAAGATCATTTACTAAAAATCAAAGTCTGTAATGTTACCTCTCTATAAAACATGTTTTAGTCCTCATCTAGATTACTGTAGTCAAATATGGAGCCCTGGACTAAGACAAGAAATAGCCATCTTAGAGAAATCATAACGTAGGTTCATAACGCAGATACCATTCTTAAAGGTGAATGGAAAACTGTACCCATTTGTGATGCCAAGTTTCATTTGACACGATGCTGTTCACTCTCCACTGTGCATCTAAGTTATGAAAATGTGTCCCTAATCGTTCGTTTTGCTGAAAATTAAAGTTTTATAACCCACTATGCCGCACATGTCTAATCACACCTTCCGTGTGTTTTTTTTTCTGTGTTTCAGTAAGTAAGAGCGTGCGATGCGTGATGATGTTTGTAACTGGATGGAAGCAATTGCTGTTCTCACTACTGAGCTGTACTGCAATGGCCACATATACTGAGAGCAGTGATTCGGACTCTGAAAATTATTGCATTCTTGGACAAATTATCCCATACAGGTTTGAGCCACTGAGAGGTGCAGGTACAGTTGCTGCTGTTAGTGGGAGTAGCAAGTCTGAACAATCGGAAGATGAGCAAAATGAAGAAGGATTCTACCCAGTGGAGCTATGGTACTAGTACCATGTGTTTTGTGTGTGTGTGTGTGTGTGACCTAGATTTCACTTTCAAGTGCCCCGTGTTTTATTTTTCTGTCTAAAAAGTTCAGACAGCTATATGATAGCCTATTGTCTATTCCCACTGCTGTGTCCTTTTGACAGCCCCATACCACATTCACTTTCTGTGTCTGCAGTCCGATTTTGTTACCTTTCTGTTTTTACTTAATTTGGAAATTGTAAGCATCTTTCTTTATGCTTTTAATAAAGTACAAAAGTACAGTGAGCTCCTTGGACCGAATAGGAGCTCTTGTGGGGTGTGAAAGAATATTTTTTGTTCTGCCCCCAAAAGAGGGGATGGGATGGTAATTTGTCCCTGAGAGGCATGCAGCTTGATCTGTTTGCGCTGCGTAGTAGCCTGCTCTACCCCCGTAATCTATGCTGTATGTGGAGCTTCATTTGGTAGTGCTGATGAGAAACCATAAATCAAATCACAGATTTTTCATCCCCCCCATGCCTTCATGCATAAATGATAGCACAGTGTACGGCGTTAGTCATTACTGTGCGTATAAGTGCACAGACTTGTTTGTTATTTGGTGCAAGTTTGCACCACACCTGGTCCTCCCTTCCCCTATGCCTAGATGGTTGTACAGTTTAGGTCACTTTAGTTTACACCCGATCAGGTGGTGAAAGCAGCAGTGTTCACATAAGCAGAAGTGAACCTCAGAAATTCCTGATGGAGGATAACATCCAGGGTCACACAGCAGAAGGAGATACTGACAGCACAGGTGGGCGTAGTAAGTGCCACGCTGCAGGTGGGGCAGATAACATGGATTGTAAATCGCTTCCATATCTAAAATGTACTCACTTGATGGACCCCCCTCCACGCCACATAAACGCATATCACAAGTTATATATTTAAAAAAAAAATGCAAGTATAAAAAGGCTTTACTAGGAATTTTGCTTTAAAACAGTTGCTTTCATATTGAATGTTATTCCTCATTGCCACTGGCAATCTTTGGCCGCACCCCTCCAGTCCATCCAACCACATCACCCATCATCTCCAGGGGTTACCTGGCTGTTATGTTCCCCCAAGGATTGCCCCTACCCCCCTCCCACAGCAGGTCTGGTGGAGAGATGTCCCTCCAACACACAGTGCCCCACTCCTGAGCTTGAATCAGGGCTTGGTTGTGTTGCAGAGTCTGCAGGGGGTTGGCTGGTGTTATCCCACTGGTGTGGTTTTCATCCTTAATTGTCTCCCTTGCCCCATGGTCTGTGTTGCATGCAATGACTGCCACGTACTGTGTTAGTCCACGTCAGGCTCTCTGCTGCACCACCTAGCCCATGCACATCTGCTTCCGTGCTCGTTCCTTGCACTTACTGTGTTGCATGCAGTGACTGCCACGTACTGTGTTAGTCCACATCAGGCTCTCTGCTGCACTACCTAGCCCATGCACATCTGCTTCCATTATCGTTCCTTGCACTTACTGTGTTGCATGCAATGACTGCCACGTACTGTGTTAGTCCATGTCAGACTCTCTGCTGCACCACCTAGCCCATGCACATCTGCTTCTGTGCTCGTTCCTTGCACTTACTGTTCTTTCTAGGAGGCCACCATGGCTGCCTGGCACAGCAGGCAAGGCTTTATTTATGAAGCGCCCTTCCCTTGACATTCCTGTCACTGTACAGAGCGCAGACAGATGACAAAATATAAAAAGCTCTTAACATAATAAATAACAGTAAAATAAATAAAGTAAATAATATAACAGCATTCAAAAGCTTGTCTACAATGGTGCACCTTCACACCCCAATTTAAGGCCTTCGTCAAGGGTGCCAGTTCACAGAATGTGGGCCGCAGCTTCCCAATAACCTCACAGACCTTTCACACCTCACTCGTCTAAAAACCGTCATGCACCAATGCTAGCACAGTGTAGTGTTTGGATCATTACTGTGCATATCAGTGACCAAACATTCTCGTTTGTTATTTGGTGCAAGTTTACACCAAATGTTGTCCTTTTCCCCTTCTTCCCCCCCCCCCACTCCATCCATGCCTAGCTGGTTGCACAGTTTATTGTATTTGCAAGTATTGTTATTATCACTATATTACACTGTCATATGAACCACATGGCCTTCTGCTGAACTAACTCTGCCACCGTCCTTGTGCCTTATAACCTCCCTGGCATTGCGGTACAATATGCAACAGTGTCATCTGCAGTTACCATGCCGTGTCATCAGATACTATATATGTTGATAGTAATGACAGTACATACCGATAGTTTCTTTCTTCGATATACTTTACAGGTGTTCCTGCTCCACCTGTGAACCAATGCCAACCAGGGTGGAGAACATCTGTTGTCATTACTACCCACAACTTATGAGAAGACTAGATGGAACAGAGCACAACTGTATTACCCTGCCGATTGGTTTCTACAGTACTTGCCTGGACTGTGATTCCTTGGGAAACTTCATACTATGAGTTCATCTATGAGGATGGTCCTCAAAGTGATGCTTTCACTACCCATGAGAAAATAATTTACTTTTCTTTTTGTAAGTTTCTATTTTCCCCCTATGTACCACCATCCCAAAGTCATCGGAAGTGCCTAGGAGTCATCCTTCTGCCAATCACCTTACCTGATCTGACCCTGGTTCCCCATGTAGCCACAGCTTTTCCACCTGGGCAGGGATGAGGTAGTGCCTGGACACACCGATACATCAAGTTTTATTGGTCCAAGGCGGACCGGTGGGTGATGGCACATTGAGGGCAAGCTCCGGCACTCTGTATTGCCGGAGATGTCAGGCGTTCTTCTGTTTCATCTTCAAGGCATTGCATGTGCCCTGACGTTTAAGCACAAGTGCTGATGTCTGCGACGTCCACCCCTTACCTGCCTTGTGAGCTCGCTAAGCCCCAGACCATCACCTGCAGCGAATTGCACACTGAAGAGCTCAATATGATGCTAAGCCACCAGCCCCCACCAGGGGTCTGCAGGTGCCAATCTGCTTCCCAGCCCTCCTCCCGGAGCAGGCGAGCCATCGTTGGATGCTGCAGTGTGATCCCCCTGGCTGGCCCCATGGCAACCCGAGTCTGCTTCTGAACCCGTGTTTCAGGTGTCACAGGCATAAGAGCAGGTGCACAGTGCAATTTCTCCAGCCACTCACAAACACATATGGTAGTTTACCATCTCCAGTCTTGAGGGGTATTAAGAATAGCTTGCTCTTCATTCCAGGTAAAATGTTACCGTACCCCTAATGTGTCCCACAGTACAAACAGAGCTGCTTCTAAACCTGCTGATATGCTCCCATGCAGTCACTGGAACATATACACAGACTCACACACACACACCCCTCATTCTGTGACATCACAAAAGGTGGCTTTGGGTGCCTGTCTGTGGGTGTGTCACCAGATTCAGTAATCGGCTATGTTTTCCAGGGGTACATATTATGGGTCCTTTGACTTTTTTTACTGGATTGAAGTGCATTGTATTTTCAATACCCATCAACACTGGAGCAGGTCAGCTACCATAGATGTTTGTGACTGGCTGTGAAAATTGCAGTGCGCACATGCTCTTGAAGTTTCATTCTGACATAATGTCAGCCGCATTGATTTTGTGTCACGCTGACCCTTATTCTTTTGTTGGTTGCAATGGGGCACTGATGCCACCAGCAAAATACACAAACAAACAAATTATCAGGCAGGCAGAAAAAGAAAGAAAGGCTGATTACAGGAGGAAACTGATTACTTAAACTCACTCATGGAGTAAGCAATTATAATGTTCATTAAAGAGTAGGTGCACTGTGCAATTTATCCAGTCACTCACAAACATATATTAGCTGACCGTCTCCAGTCTTGAGGGATATTAAAAATAGCATGCACTTCATTCCAGGTAAAATGTTACTGTACCCCTAATGTGTCCCACAGTACAAACAGAGCTGCTTCCAGAACCTGCTGACATGCTTCCATGCAGTCTAAGGTTGCCACCTACCTGTTTATTTCCCAGATCCTCTGTTATTCTGAGGCCCTCTCTGGCTCTCTGGTTTCCCTACCTTGAGTTACGGTTTTGCCACATATTTCTCATCACTTCCCACCTCCCGAGGCTCCCGGCTAGCATGAACACCACACACTGCCACAGTGTCTGCCACCACACTGCCCAGACATCACTACAATGCCGCAGCCACGTGCCACCATGAGTAAAAGTCCATTGATGAGGATCCCATGACCGCCCGCCGCTGCTGCTGCCTACACATACAGTACTGAAGAAAAAGAGTACCAAGCAGCAGCAGCGAGCTTATTGTGTCCATAGTTGGGCTCCAGAAACCACCCTATCAGAGCACAGGATGATAGGGTGGCCAATCGGAATACAGGCTGGTCCCAGGCTTCTGAAAGGTCCACTTAGAGGATATGACTGGTCCATTCAGAAAGACCAATCACAAGCCCGGATTCACGCACATCTGTGGTGGGAAAAAATAAACAAAGAAGGCTCCCCTGTCCACATTGTGTTTACTGCCCTATATAAAGGGCTGGTTTTTAAACTTTAAACCCATCGTGTTTGGACTAGAGTTTGGACTAAGAGAAGGATAACCGCTACTGTTTACAGGAGAATTGGAGAGGAGAAAGAAGATTGACACATTAGGGTGCCTACCTAGTACCTACCAGTTGAAGCAAATTTTGGCAAATAAGCCTCAGCAGCTGTATCACAAATAACATCCAGACTGGGCTCCCACTGCTCTGCTACTGCTACCTGATGAGAGAACCAGGACCTCGGTCTAATTTTGCACCTTAGGACAGTCAGTGACGGTCATGGCTTGCAGACAGCACTGCTGGAACAGACGGGGTGGACACTGACCCAGCCAAGGACTACAGACCACACAGGGTCACACACATCACTTTTTAAAGGTAGGTTGGTTTATTATGGGGTTATTGCAGAAATGTGATGCTTAGTTTCACAGCCAACCAGCTGCCAGGCCACAGGCATTCATTTTTACAAGGTCGGCCTGTTTGTAATGTTAATTATTTGTAACTTGGATATTGCTTTATTAACAAATAAGAGGAGTTTGCTGAAAATCTTGCTGGTTCTGTTTAGGTAAGCTGCCAAGCAGCTTAGTAACGTTGGTGTTGGGTTAACGGATCATACTGATGTGGTGGTGTTGTTTCCTATCCTGATTGCTGCTGTTTACCTAAGAGTTACAGGAAAGACCTGACCAACATCTGCAAAAACAAATATTTTACAAAATGCACACTGTTTTCTGTTATCTCTGTGCACTACCTGTATTTGTATTTGTAAATATCTGCTTACAGTTGTCAGTCAGTCACTCGAAGTTGGTTGTTGAAACTCTTTTTATTCATTTTATTGTTCCTCTTTTCCTTTACGCCAATATACCATAAGACAGCTGTAACGATATGTAAAACTCTCCATTATAATTTTCGATGTGCTTGTAAATAGGTTTGCTCAAGGGAACCCTTTTCCTTTTTTTTCTGGTGAAATGAAGAAATACAAATGTCTTGCAAAACTGTTTTAAGATACTAAAAATCTGATGTTTGGCTTTGTCATGTCAGCAGCTAGAGAGGCGTTGGTAGAAAGAGGTGCCACCATGACAAGGCCCTCCCCCATGGGCACTGGTCCCTGCTCTGCTAAAGGTGTAACAGTGTTTGCTGTTTATATTGGAATCTGATGTTTGGCATTTTCTCAAGTGGGCTGCCTTACTGCCACCTGCCACCTTGTAGTCTGTCAGTGACTGTGAAATGGTACCCAGTTCAAATGTGTGGGCTCAGACTTTGTCATGGCAGCAGCTAGGGGAGCGTTGGCAGAAAGCAGTGAGGCAGTGCCACCACTACAAGGTCCTCCCCCATGGGCACTGGTCTCTGCTTCTAAGCATTACAAAACTGCTGCTTGATACTAAAGGTGCAATAGTGTTTGTTATTTATGTTGGAGTCTGACGTATGGCATTTTCTCAAGTGGTCTTTCTGCCACCTTGGAATAAAGTCCATGTCAGTGACCTTGTTGAGAAGGCACACTCCTCCAGCAAATCATACTTGGTGGTTGTGGTAATAGTGTGCACTTTGCCAGCAGTGGCACCCTGGTTTAACAAGGCACACTTGGTAGTAGTATGCACTTTGTTCTTGTAGGCTGAACCAGAATAAAGTCTACATCAGTGACTTTGTTGAGAAGGTACCCAGGTCGAACAAGTCACACTTTGTGGTAGTGTGCACTTTGCCAGCAGTGGCACCCTGGTCTAACAAGTCACACTTAGTAGTAGTGTGCACTTTGTTCTCATAGGCCGAACCCTTATGTTTTTTTGTAGTTTTCTTTTCCTGCACATGGCTGGCATAATTGTAATTTTGTTCCTTTTTGTTTGTTTCTCTTTTAGTTAATTGTTGTGGTCGGGCACAGTGTTTGGTCAGAAGCGGAGACTTTCAGATGTCAGTGAGAATGATTGCTTTTGGCAAGAAAAGAGTTCTGCCTTCAGAGGAGACAGGAGATGATGCCACCACCAGTCTAGTGCCACTACCAGCAAAAAAGGCCAAAGGGTTCTGCAGTTACAATACAGAATGGAGTCAAAAATGTCCTTGGGTGAGGTCAGTGCCAGGCATAGCCAATTCTGCGAAATGCGTTTCCTGTGGCATTACCTGTACTGTGAAGTGGGATGGAGAAAAGGCTCCCAAAAACCACCAGAAATCCAAGAAACACCAGCAGACTGTCCAGGCACAAAAAGAAAATCTGTTCATGACAAAATTTGCCCAGCCACAGATCCCAACTGCAGAGACCATGAAAGTCACAGCTGCTGAGGTCACAACAATTTACCATGGAGTACAGCATCACCACTCATAGCTGTCCATGGATTGTGGCAGTAAACTGGCACGGAGCCTCTATTCGGACTCTGGAATAGCATCAAAATTAAGCTGTGGGAAAACTAAGGCAGAGTGCATAGTCAAAAATGTTCTGGCCCATATTCAGAAGAACTGTTTTTGAAAGATCTGGGAACATCATATTTTTCAGTGGCCTCAGATGCGTCCAACAAAGGAAACAAAAAAATGTTCCCTGTTGAAGTTCAGTTCTTTACAGCAAAAAGTGGCATTCAACAAAAACGTCTGGATTTTTATGAGGACCACAATGAAACCGCTGAACAATCTTCCAAAAAATAACAGAGAGCCTTCATAGCAAAGACTTACAGCTGCAACATCTTTCCAGCTATGCTGCAGACAATGCCTCTGTGAACTACGGCAAACACAGGTCCGTTTTCAAGCACCTAAAACCCCAAGTGCTACACATAATTTCTGCAAACTGTTTATGCCACATTATTCACAACTGTGCTAGGAATGCTAGCAAGGCCCTGGCACGGTTTGATGTGGAGACACTTAAAAATTTACAGTGAGTTTTCTTCCTCTGCAAAGAAGGCTTCAACACCTGAAAGAAATATTTGTGTTGGTGGACCAGGACTGGAAGGAGATCATACAGCATGTGGTGTCTCTCATTTCTTCCCGCAGTAGCCAGGCTGGTAGAGTACTGGCCAGCCATCAAAAGCTATTTTATAATGCAAGGAGCAGAAGAATGTTATCCTTCTACATGGAAATTTGTTGAAGCCTATGAAGATGGATACAGCGACCCCAATGAAATGTCTGAGGCAGAATGCTATTTGTTTTTCAATTCAAAGTTTTATTTGATTTAACACAATTACAGAAAGAAGATCCAGTAGTACATGCACATAGATAGTAAAATGATATGTAATAGTAAATCACATCAACTCTCCCCACACCCCTCCCCCACTTCCCTTACCCACCTGTTCATGCAGTGCACAGTCATTTAATAAAAGGCTATCTACCTAACAATAAGATATCTTTAGGACAATTGGAGAGAGTACAAAGCAACAAGAAGGCCCCATATTTTATGGAATTTCTTAGGCTGATTATGTAGGCTAGCAATGGTCTTCTCCATTCTCAGAATGCTATTTGAATTTCATGCACTATGTTCTGCAAGTTTTCCATAAGAGTATCGCCAAGCTGGAAAGCAATTCATTAACTTCTCCTGAGGTGTATGGTGTGATGCATAATCTCCGCAGTGAATTGCAAAAGAGACTTCAGGACAAGTTTTTGGGATTCAAAGTCATGGCAGCTCTAAAAACATTTCAACCAAATGTAAGAGACAGAGTTTCAAAAAGCTTGGCAAACTTTTATGTTTGGGCCCTAGATTACTTAAATAAATGGTTTGATTTTGATAATAGCCCCCTCAGGGTCATGCAAATATTCTCACTACACCAGCAGATATCTTGGGATGAACTATGCAACTCTGTGGAGGTGCTGAAGCAACAAGATGGACATGGGCTGGACATGGACTTATTGAATTCAGATTATTCATCATTATTCACTGCATTGCCATTCTTGACAGACATGAAAGAAAAATCTGTTAGGGAGAGATGGGTTGCATTTTTTTGAGGAGGGACCTGAGTGCAGAATGCTTTATAAGGGTGTACAATTTGTCTTGTCCATACCCGTTAGCAACAGCTTTGTGGAGTGAGTATTTTCACTAATGGGGAATTTATGGACTGACGAGCGGAACAGAATGCTGGTGCCTTTGGTGAAAGCAGAGCTACAAGTAAAATTGAACTACAGCTTTACCTGTTCACAGTTTTTCTCATTTATTAAAACCAATAGCAGGCTCCTTGAAGCCGAAAAGTCTAATCAAAAATACTGCTTCAAATCTAAGTAGTGTAAACGACATACTTCTTCAGATTGCAGTTTGAGACAATGTATTGAACAGTACAGTGCAGTGCTATGCTGCAGAGTGGAACTTTTATCCACACATTTTTTTATACTGATTTATTTTATATTTAAAGAATTGTAGGTTCTTCAAATTGCAGTTTTAGACTATGAATTGCACAGTGTTGTGCTGTACAGTAGTGACGTTTCTGTTTTCCAGAAGTTTCTTAGTGATTAAGGATTTTATTTTTAAAGTGTCACAGTAACTGGGATTGTTAAATAAAATATTCACATTTTACTAAGTTTGACTGGCATCTTATTATATTTGGATGAGGGCTCTGTTCTTCTAGTCTGCACACAAGATATGAGGAACTACCATTAATGGCATGTAACCCATCACAGCTCAGGTTTGGATATTTGTAATACATGTTAAAGGGTCATGTGACAGTGGGGGCATGGTCATTGTGAAACGGGCGGGGCAAGGGCTGGAAAGGGGTGGGCTATCAGATCAGGTTTTGGTCTGAATCAAAGGTGGCAACCCTAATGCAGTCACTGGAACACACACACACACACACACACACACACACACACACACCTCATTCTGTGACATCACAAAAGGTGGCTGTGGGTGTGTCACCAGGTTCAGTAATTGGCTATGTTTTTCCAGGGGTACATATTACGGGTCCTTTAACTTTTTTTTACTGGACTGAAGTGCATTGTATTTTCAATACCCATCAACACTGGAGCAGGTCAGCTACCACAGATGTTTGTGACTGGCTGTGAAAATTGCAGTGCGCACATGCTCTTGAAGTTTCATTCTGACATAATGTCAGTCACGTTGATTTTGCATCATGCTGACCCTTATTCTTTTGTTGGTTGCAATGGGGCACTGATGCCACCAGCAAAACACACAAGCAAACAAACAAATTACCAGGCAGGCAGAAAAAGAAAGAAAGGCTAATTACAGGAGGAAATTGATTACTTGGACTCAGTCATGGCTGGGGTGGGGCAGTGGCATATTGTGGCACAGCGTCTTAGCTTCACCCTTGACACGGGTGTCTCTGCTGCTGCAAGCAGCCAAGCGGACCCCTTCTGTCCACCGGCTGACATCCTCGCTGTACTGCCTGCTGATCATCAGACCGAAGCTTCACCCTTGACACGGGTGCCTCTGCTGCTGCAATCAGCCGGGTGGACCCCTTCTGTCCGTCGGCTGCCTTCCTCGCTGTACTGCCCGCCGATCACCAGACCGGAGCTTCACCCTTGACATGGGTGCCTCTGCTGCTGCAAGCAGCCGGGCAGACCCCTTCTGTCCACCGGCTGACTTCCTCTCTGTACTGCCCGACGATCACCAGACCAAAGGTGCGCTGCAGAAACTGGACTGTCCAGAACCATCAACTCTGCCTGCTGACGGGCTGCTGCAGTTCTTTAATTCTTTGCTACCGCTGTTTCCTCTGGACCTTAAGCTAATGTTATATTCTGATTGTGGTACTTGTTAAGTCTCTCCAAATTGTCTTGTAAATCCTAACTTAAACGCGAACCTAAGCCTGTTTACAGCAATTTTGCACTCCAAGGGTAGTTTGAAGTGCTAGTTCATTTAGGCTGCAGGTTTGTAAATTGTAAAATATTGCAGCTCTCTTTGTTTTAAGGTCCAGTGGTAAGCTACCCTGGATCAGAAACTAAGTTTAAAGCGATACAGTTTTTTCTGTTTAAACCAGATTCCATTTGGGTCACAGTTGTAAGCTTTGCCCTGCAAATAATTCAATTTCTCTTTCACTTTCTGTCCTTCTGTCTCCTTGCTGCTTGAATTTTTGCGCCCACCCTCCCATCCTCCACCTCCAGCCTTTATTAACCTTCAGCCTTTATTAAATACTCTCCCTCTCCCCTAGGCACCACCCCTAGCAATGTTCATCCTCCCCTCTCACTAATATTGCAACTCCTCTTAAAGATACAGAGTACAGCTATTAGGCCTAACACGTGTCCTGTCTTAACATAGAAACATAGAAACATAGAATTTGACTGCAGATAAGGACTGCTTGGCCCACCTAGTCTGCCCATTTTCTACCTAACAGATAAGCTGCAGATCCTAGTTAACCAACAGCTTACTTCCTCCTACCCTCCCACTAGGACTGCCTTATGCCTGTCCCATGCATTCTTGAAGTCCCCCACTGTTCTTGACTCCACGACCTCCTCAGAGAGGCTGTTCCATGCATCCACAACCCTCTCAGTGAAAAAATACTTCCTCACATTACCTCTGAGATGTCCCCCTTCTATCTTCAAATTGTGCCCCCTTGTTCTTGCACATCTCTTTTTCTGGAAGATGTTACCTCTTCGACTTTGTTAATTCCTTGAGGTACTTGAAAGTTTCTATCATGTCCCTCTCTCCTTCTTTCCTCAAGGGTATACATATTAAGCTCCTTTAGTCTTTCTTCATATGTCTTCTGGTGCAGACCCTGCACCATTTTGTTGCCCTCTCTGATAGCCTCCACTCTGTCTATGTCTTTGCGGAGATGGGGTCTCCAGAACTGCACACAGTACTCCAGATGGGGTCTCACCAACTGTCTGTACAGAGGGATAACAACTTCCTGTTTTCTACTATTGATGCCTCTTCCTATGCATCCCAGCATCCCCCCAGCCTTCCTTACTGCCTTCTCACATTGCTTGCCTACCTGTAGGTCACCTGATATAATTACCCCCAGGTCCCTTTCTATTTTTACTGTTGTCAGTATCTCACCCCCCATTGTGTACGCCTCCTGGATTTTTGTTTCTCATGTGCATTACCTTGCACTTCTTTGCATTGAATCTGAGCTGCCATACATTTGACCATTCCTCCAACCTTGCCAAGTCCCTTCTCATCCTTTCCACTCCATCTTGTGTATCAACCCTGTTGCAGATCTTTGTGCCATCTGCAAAGAGACATACTTTTCCTTCCAGTTCCTCTGCAATGTCACTTATAAAGACATTAAAAAGGACCGGTCCCAGTACTGAACCCTGTGGTACCCAGCTAGTAACCCTCCTTTCTTCACTGTGCTCCATTTACTACTACCCTTGCGCCCTGTTGTCTAGCCAATTTTTATCCAGGCTACCACCTGGGGACCCACTCCAAGGCTGGCTATCTTGTGAATTAATCTTTGTGTGGGACTGTATCAATGCCTTGCTAAAATCTAGGTAGGCCATGTCCACAGCCCCTCCCTGGTCTACTACTTTGGTCACCCAGTCAAAGAAATCTATTAGATTCGTCTGACATGACCTTCCCATCGTGAATCCATGCTGCCTTGGGTCCTGTGCCCCACTGGCCTCTAGGTACTCAACAATTCTTTCCTTCAGAAGTGATTCCATCATTTTCCCTAGGTCAAACTAACTGGTCTGTAGTTTCCTGCCTCTGTCCTGCTCCCACTTTTGTGAAGAGGAATCACATCTGCCCTCCTCCAGTCCTCGGGTACCACCCCATCCTCCCATGATTTGTTAAAGAGAGTAGTCAGTGGTGTCACTAGTTCTACCCTTAGTTCTTTAAGAATTCTTGGGTGAATCTCATCAGGCCCCATTGCTTTGTCCACCTTCAATTTTATTAGTTCTTTCAGAACCCTTTCTTCTGTAAATGGACTGGTATCGACCCCTGGCTTCAGAGTGTTTCTCTTGTTTGGTTTAGGTAACTCCCCCTCCTCTTCCTTTGTGAATACTGAGCAGAAATATTCATTCAGTATCTCTGCTTTTTCACTGTCACCCTCTACCCACATTCCCTCCCCTTTATTAAGCATCAGTATCCCTCCGTTGGTCTTTCTTCACTCCCTAATGTACCTATAAAAGGTCTTATCCCCCTTCTTAACAGAATTGGCTATCCTTTCCTCGGTTTGGGCCTTTGCTATTCTGACTGCCTTCCCAGCCTCTTCTCTTTAAAGACATCTTCCTATTTTCACCAATCTGCTTGCCTATCAGCTTTGCTAGTGCCTGCTCTGCTATCTACTGTGCAGTTCCATACCTGGGCTTCCTCCCTTGCTACCCCAAGTAATTTTCAAGTTGCCTTGGTACCCCCTGCCCTAGCTAATAACATCTTATCTTAACCTACATTTTATATCTTAAAATAGATCCTCTGCACCTGATAGTGCTCCCAGTGAGCCTCCTGATGAACAGGACACCTTCAAATCCGGTTAAGTGTCCGGGCTGCTCCGGGGTAGCACTGTGCAGGTTTGATAGGCGGCCACCTGCTGCCACCCTCCTCTAATTGGACTGCTGCTCTCTGCTCGGCCACTGTTTGGCCCTGCCTTTTCTCTGTTGAATTATCAGTCTCTGGGCTTCAGCGCCCTCTGCTTTGCATTGACTTTTGCCAAACATTACTGCTATCTGTCTAGTCTCCCATTGGTTCCTTATAAAATTCCGCCACTAGGGGTGCCTTCTTACTTATCTTGAATATGTCTTCATTTCCTCACTGTAATCTTTACCACAATTAGAGCCTCCAGCAGGTCTGCTTTCCTAATTAACCTTTGCTGGGCTTTACTGTCTGCTTCTCTGATCCACTTCTTCTAAATAATTGCTATGCTAGCAGGAAACACTTTGTTGTTTTTGCTCTATCTCTAATTTCAGCCAAGGGTTAAACGGTGTAACACGGTCACCCTTGGCAGTCTTAATTTTACAAACACTATCTCTTTATCCCTTAGAGCTAATCCTCTGTCTCAGTATACCACTAGCCTTCCTACCCAAGTCGAATAGTAACACTATGGTGAAGTATAGTCTGCTATGGGCACTCTTGTCATTTGTCCTTTTACTCAGCCTGGACACTGCCACATGGGCTCGCCCATGTAACCAAATGGCAAAAGACTCCTCAGAGGCTTACCGCAACTATATTTTCTCTAACTTGACTGCAGAGACAAAGCCTGATCTGCAACCTAACCCTATCCTCCTTGTTAGAGGCAGAATCTATTACCCTCTACATGCCAGGAGGAAGCTGCCATGGAGATGTGCTTTCACTCTAACCTGCCACTGTGCAAGGCTTTGGTTCCTAGCCATGGTCATTATTCTGCTATCTGGGGATGTCAAACTAAATCCAGGTCCACCTACCTATTTCTTTTCCCCAAATGAGTTATCTGGCATGTCCAAGGAAGGATTATTAATTGCCCATATCAGTATCAGAAGTCTTACCTGTCACCATGCGGAACTCGAGGCCTGGGTGAAACTCTACAATCCTGATGTACTCTGTCTCACAGAAACTTGGCTACAACCCAGTATACCTGATGACATATGCTCCTTACCTAACTATTCCTTGTTCCGGCGGGATAGATCCTCATCCAAGCGTGGAGGTGGAGTTGGCCTATTCTTCAAAAACCACCTTAACATCTCTATTGTCCTGGCATCTGCCTCTCCCGCAGTGTGCGAATTCATATAGGCAACTATTGCATTGGGGGAAAAGAAGCTTCATATTATCTGTGCCTATAATCCCCCTGCTGGGGGAATAGTAGGTCTTCAAGAACTCCTTGACATCACCTTCCAGACTGTAAATCATAATAAGTCTGTCATCCTAGGTGATCTTAACCTCAGTTGGTTAGGGTCAGCTCAAATATCCTTGCAATCACTCATGCTTAGTTATAATTTTCACCAGTTGATCTCTGAAGCAACTAGAGCTACGTCATCCCATCAAACAGGTACACTCCTAGACTGGGTGATGGTTAACCGTATGGAACATGTGTCGAAAGCAGAAATCCTTGCAGATGCACTAACAGACCACTCACCCACTTTTTGTATCCTATCTATGGTTGTGCCTCCTTCTCCTCCATCAAGACTAATCACGTTTACAAATCTAGCTCATACTGACCAGGAAGCATTTCTCTATGATGTCTCCAATATCGACTGGGCAGGTATCTATCAAACAAAGGATGTGGAGGTTGCTCTACAGATATTCATAAATGAATTTCTTACCATTCAATATAAACATGCCCCCAAGACTACTAGGAGGGTCAGAGGAAAACAGACGAGGTGGCTGCATAATGACCTCCTTGCTAATCTGCGCCAGAGGGACAAGCTCTGGATTCGCTACAAACAAAACAAACTGGCCTACAGTCAGATCTTATTGTCTATCGTGAACTAAGGAACAGATGTAAGAGACAAGTTAGAGCTGCTAAAAGCAAATACTGCAAGGACCTTCTACAAAGCTCAGCCTGCGACCCGAGGAAATTCTGGGCCCATGTCAATACATTTCTGGGTACCTCGCAGTCGGTCACTCCTGATGAAATGATCATAAATGGGGCACATTGTAATGACCCTAGGACCGTCTCAAACAATTTTAACAGTCTTTTCTCTGATCTGTCGTACTATACCTTGGCTTTACAACCTAGTGGATCGCACTCCAATCTACCTACCAAACTACCATCTGATGACCATACTGCCCTATTGTATGATGCTCCTCCAGCGCCACCATTCTATTTCAAGGCTATATCAAGAGCGGAAATGCTGAAATTACTGAGATCCATGTCTGCCAATACCAGCTGTGGTTCTGACTCACTGGAACCTTGTCTTCTTAAGCTAGCTGCTCCACTCATTGCCTCTCTGGTTGCCAGAATCTACACTTTATCCCTTATCCATAGCACTGTGACGGACTTATGGAAATCTGCAAGAGTAATGCCTGTCTTTAAAAAAGGTGACCCAAAGGACATGGCCAATTACAGACCTATAGCAATTCTCTCTGTCCTTAGCAAGATCCTAGAGAAAATAGTTGCATCGCAGACCATTGACTACCTTACACGCTACAATCTCCTCTCAGACACCCAGCATGGTTTCAGAAAAGGTCATAGCACCACCACGGCTCTACTTCAACTAACTACTGATATTCTGTCCAACATGGATTCTGGAAAACTCATAGGTGCCATCTTCATTGACCTCACTAAGGCTTTTGACCTTGTAGACCATCCCCTGCTTCTCTCCACTCTCCATAAATTCCATGTCAAACAGGTCGCAAGCTGTCAAATTTAACTCCTCCCTGTCCAACACGTCTACTATCAACCTTGGGGTCCCCCAGGGCTCTTTCCTTGGGCCCCTTCTGTTCTCAATTTTTATCAACAGTGCAGCTGAGGTCCTGGAATCCTGCTCAGCTATTCTTTACGCTGATGACCTGATCATGTATACTAGTTCTTCTAGTATTGCCTACATAAACACATCACTTACTTCAGACTTTAATAAGGTCTTAGACTGGCTACTAGACTGTAAGCTTGTACTACATGAAAAGAAAACAAAAGCCATGCTCCTAGGTTCCGCACCAAAGATTAAGGCCTGTTCTAGTTTGCTGGAGGTTCTTCACCCAGGAGGATTTCCACTTGAAAATGTTACTTCCTTCAAGTACCTTGGGATCCTGCTGGACCAGTCCCTGGATTTTAATCTTCACATTCAGTCCTCGTGCAAAGCTGTAAACTCGAATCTGGGAGTAAGCTTACAAAGCAGGCTGCAATGCTTACACTTCGGTAAATTAGCAATTGCCGAGTATTCTGCTCCCAACTCTTACTTAAGGTGCCTCTATTCTTACCTCTGCCCATAAAACCTCCCTACTAAAATGGGATGTAACTTATAATAATATATGCTGATTTGCCTCTTCATCACCTCGACTCAAACATCACTGCCTTCTTTATAAGGATCTAAATTGGCTCTCACCCTCTGCCAGTAGACAATACTATCTTGGATCACTAATGGACTCGATCATCCGAGAAAAAAACCCATCCCAGCTGGCGGCGTTGCTGGTCCCTCAACCATCCTCCCATAGCCTGCGATCAGTTGACAAATCCTTGCTCTATGTTCCGAGATGTTGGACGACTAAAGGCACAGGGGCCTTCCAATTCTCTGCTCCCAGGCTATGGAATGCTCTTCCATTCAACCTCTGGCTGTCTCAGTCTCACTTTGGATTTAAAAGTGAATATTGCCACTATCTATCCTTAGCTGATGCTTGTACATGCTTTGACCCAACCTGAAGCTCCTGAGACCTACCAGTAATGTCGCCCCTGCTCTAATCCAGCTCCAAGACTGTCCCCTCTTCCCCTCCCCATATTTTTCCTTCTCTTTGTAAATAACTTCTTGACTACTTGGTCTCTTCCTTCTCGAACCTTGTTGCTGACCATCCACTGTTGTTTTGCCAGTTACCACCCCTGACCTTCCTTCTGTCAGTCTTTCTTGTTACGTTTGAACATTCCTCGCATTTTTCTCTATATAACCTTACTATCTTATTAACCCTTTCACTCCACAGGTTGGGTCCGTGGCTTCTGCACTTATTATATATCTTACTGCCATTATCTGTATAATGCTTGCCATTATTTTTTGTTGTTTCTACCCATTGTATTTTTGTAGCACTGCTGTACTGTTCCTCTTTTTGTATTATTGTACCCATGTTGCTGTATTGTACCCATGTTGCTGTTTGTTCAACTGTTCTCTTTTTGTTGTACTCTCCTGGGTCGTGCCTGAAAATAGTCATTTTATGGCTAGTGCACTACCCGGTTAACTAAAACTAAATACATAAATAATATTTGGGGTTATGTTTACGTGGGGTGGCAACAGTTCATCAGTGCAGGAATTTGGAGTACAAGTTTAAAATTCCTGGCTATACCACTGGTTGGTGCGCTCTGAGGCACACTATCTTGCCACAATGCCTGCGTGCTTCTGTATGCTACATAAGGTGTGTATACTAGTGGCTTATGTTTTTGTTTCTTTAGTGATGGTCATTTAATTCTTTATTTATTTTATTGTATTTCTTGTTATATTGTACACCATTGAGCAGGGTCGACTTTCTTGTGGCAGTCATTTATCCTGTGCAGGTAGCACACATTTGGACAATCGCCTTGCTATCACCATGGATTACACACCATGACGTGGTTGCTGTGATCCATTGGAAGTTACACACCAGGACTGCATGAAGTAGAAATGATGACCTCTGTACACCGTGTGTGGTGTCTGACATCCGTGGAGGTACTCCACCTTGCACTACATTTGTATGTGTCTGTGCTCACGACAGAGCATCCAATGACAACAGTGGCTATCTGAGCACAGTGTCATACAGCGCCATGACAAAATGTATGGGGTCAGGTATGACAACAACAATTCACTGCTAGGTGGCAGGCACACTCTTGCCTCAGATAAGCAGCCACCCTCCATAGTAGAAGATTGCCATTATCCAGATGTTATATAGTCTCCCACCACTGACAGTTTCTGACTATGTGTTGATAGTCCTGGCATGCACATCCATCATCATTATGTGAAACTGCATCAGTTAGCTGACCTGTATATGGAATCATTACATAGATAGTCATTTATAGTGTACACGTCAGTGTTGTTCTATATAGAATTCCTTCATGTTCAAACTGCTGCTGTTGTACCACAGTTCCAAGGTCATGGAATCTGATTCTACAGTACTGTGGTACAACAGCATTGTAGAACCTTTAAGGACTGCATGAGTCAGTTTAATGTTGAAATCAAAACAACTGATGCACACATATTTCACACAGAAGTATACACTATAAAAAAATAATTGCTGACCACTTCTATGCACAACCAGTGTGTTATGCCCCCTCGTGGTTCTGATTCCCATGGACCTCTCGAGCTTCGCTCTCCAGTTCAGAGGGAATCAGTACTGCTCTGTGGCACAACACACTGGCTCTGCATGGTTGCCCATCCATTATTCTTGAGGTATTGCTGTGTTGTTTATTTGCGTGGTTCACTGTTCATTTTTGTGTAAAAAAAGTAGTAGATCATGAATTTGTGTTTCCGTATTTAAGAATAATATTGTAGCTCACTGACATAGGTATAAGTAATTTTCTCAAATCGTCTGATTGTTTTTGTAAATAATGTTTACTACACATTCTCTTTTTCCTTTTTTTCCTTTCAAAGACAGTACCGATATGTGTCTTACCGTCGATTTGTCAGATGGATATTTCGGAAGCTTGGAAGAAACATTCGTAAAGTTCTCCCATCATGTGTTGTCAACAAAATATGTTCTGCATTTCCTTCTGAGCAATATTGTGGATTTAAGTATCCGTGGCTGACTGTAAATGATCTAATGTAACAACATTATATAAAATGTCTTTATTACAAGTGGCAGCTGTTCATGTTACGAAATTGGTTATACAGGTAATACTTTTGTACTGAAATGTTAATGTTTTGTCAATGTTAGTTACAAGCAATAACCCACTCCAGGATGTGCATTTCTCAGGGATTAACCAACACCTCAGGTGCGTTGTAAGTCATGATGCTGCTGGCCGAATGTCCTCACAGCACCCCAAGAAATGCACACCCTGGAGTGTGTTAACACCCTGGAGTGTCTTATTGCACTGATACCATGGGGTATCACATAGGTCAAAAGAATATGAGTAAAATAACATTAATTTAAGAAAAGACATGGACTTTCACATGTATGAAAGGAATAATGTTTTCTACCACCATTTATTAATAATTTTAGCAGTGGAAGGAATTGTAACTGACGCAGAACCATCGGTCAGCTGATCCCTTCCAGCTTCCTGGTGCCCCCGCTCCTCCTCAACTCTGTCGCCATGCTCTGCGAAACTTTGACGTGTGGCCAGGAAGAGCATGTGGGCAAGCCCCATACAAATCTATGATGGATATTTTTAAAGCCGATTTTTATTAATTATTACCAGTCGTACAGTGAAATTAAAGCAGTCACTTAACTAGTAGGTGACTCCACTATTTATTTTTATTTTTATTTTATTTAAACAGCAGTTTGGAAAACCTTTGAGCCATAGGCTCATTTACAAAGGTACCTTGTCACAGTAAGACAAACGAAAATACACAGTATAACAGTACAACACATAAGTATAACAGTAAATTAAGACATAGATACAAACAAGCTGGTACAGGTAGGATGGATGCAAACCAACTGCTTTAAGCAACTGCTTTCATTTTACTGTTGGACTGGTAAAAATTAATAAAAAATGGCATTAAAAATAGTCCCAATTGACTTGTATGGAGCTCGCCCATGCACTCTCCCTAGCCACACGTCACAGTTTCACACAGCGTGGGGGCGGAGTTGAGGAGGAGCAAGTGCACCAGGAAGCTTGAAGGGATCGGCTGGCTGAGGGTGTGCCACCAGTTACAATCCCTTCCACTGCTAAAATTACTAAGTTTCATATTAAAATCTTTGCAGGGGTGAGCTCAGGATGATATAAGGTATTGGGCTATGAAGCCCAATACATTATAGCAACTACATCTGAAATTCAGTTTAAGACTCATACTTTGTAATAGTTCTTCACGATATCCAGTATATATATATATATATATATATATATATATACTGTATATACACTGTTAATAGAGACTACTTAATATAAAATGGCATTTGTTGTAAACTGTGGCTACATGACTTGATATGTATATAAGTGAGACATTATTAAGTTCACATTTCTCGATTATGTACCATGCAGCCCAGTGAACTCCTTGTATGTCAAATATTGAGTAAACATTGAATTACATTTCAAAATGCACAATGCAGAAATACACTTGCTTGTGATGGGATAACATACAGAATTTGCTGTTTTTTTACAGCTCAGTTGTTTTTGACATGCAATAAAACTGCATGTTAATGAACCTGCAGAAAACTGTGTGTCTTGCCTGATTACTGTACATAGTAAATCCATAATATAATCTGTAGCTATACATGTTACAGTAAGTCAGCAGAAATCAGTACAACAGATGGTTTAATCCACGTACATGAATGATTGAAGATATCATGAATATCTGCCTTTGTAATAATCTCTGAATATCGCAATATGTCACTTTCTCTCTGCAAATCGACTTGTGTGACGTTGTACTAACACACACTTTTCTGTTTTTGTGAAAGTACTGGTTACCGGATGAGGCTTGCCAAATTGGTGAGTTGTAATTAGCGTCTTTGCAGTGGCATAGCTGGGATACTGATCTCGCAGATTGTACGTTGCTTCCATTAGTTCTTGTTGGTATGCTGTGAAATAAAGAAAGGAAATGTAGTATTGAACCCCCAGACAGTACACATTCCATGGTATATTGGTATGACAGTGAAGATATCTAAATAATTACTTGTGAGATCAAATAGTAACCTGATCACCGTTCTATTAAAATGCTGTAATAACGTGACTCTGGGTTGTTATGCGACCAATAGATGTAATAAACAGAAGTCCGTGTATTACGTCATTTCAAACCACTTTCAATAAAGATGGTAGAATGACCAAGCAGTTCAGTGTTATACACAAAATTGTACAAATGTCACATAAAGCTGCAGTATTTGTTATAATAAACATTTAAAGCTATTGTGTTCTGTTTGTGGACAATTTGTCCAAATTTGTTTACTATACTAAACCGCTTGGTCATGCTACAGTATGAGTGGGAAGTCCAGGAAACTGAAAATTACTGAAATCTACACAACAGCAATTAGGAACAATGAGTAGGCAAATGTGTATTTACTTTTTTAATTTCATTTTAGTTTTTGGTTACCGAGTAAGGCCCACTAGGCACAAGTGCCTGTTTTCAGGGGCGACCTGGGAGCACTGGGCGGTTAAGTGACTTGCTCAGAGTCACACAGTATGCAAGTGGAGGTTGTGAGAATCAAACTCAGGAGGCAGTATAGCGCAGTGGTCTAAGGCTCTGAGCTGCAAATTTGGTGACATCCAGCAGACCTGACTTGGGTTTGAATCGTACAGCTTCCACTTGCATACTGTGTGACCCTGAGCAAGACACTTGTGCTCCCAGGTCGCTCCTGTAAAAAAGCTTTCAGCTTAGTGTGCTATACCTGGTTAAACAACTAAATAAAAAAAAAAAAAAAAAAACTCAGTTCTGGTCTGCTGGTTGTATCAAGCTTGTTTACACCTTGTTCCTCTAAGCTATACTGTAAGCCCAGTATATATGGAGTTTTTTTAAACACCGTCTGTGTTTGATGACCACATAAACAAGTTCATCTTTGCTCTGCAGGGTTATGGGTCATAAAACACATTGTGTGTTCAGAACAATCCATGCTACACCCTTGCCTATCTATTATTCTCTATATTGTGAATTCATCAATGACTGAGTGTGTGTTGCTTAGTGCAGCACTGTTATGTTATGGCCCTTCACAGCAAAGTTTAAATACCATGTTACACAAAATCTGGACACTGTTAAAGTCAGGTGGTCTGTTCATGTACTGTAGTACTTATTGTAAGTGCATGGCACCTTGACTTATTGTACTATGCTCTCCCCTTTTTTGTACTTTGGATACGTCACTTGCCACTGTGGCTTGCCATCATAACCAATTACCTGGGCAAGTCCGCTGTTCTCGTTATAACGTAGAGCACTTGGCAGCAATCTGAAAGTGGTAGACACACGTAATCATCATTATATTGTTACTGACATCATCTTCTACAAAGTCATTCTTTGCACAGTGACTGCAGTGGAGAAAGCGGTAATACAAATGCAGCTTTGCCAAGGTAGTGTACAGTGCCGTCATAAATCACTTCTACCTGTGGGAAAGTAAAGTTGCAGTACATTGAACCATCTTGTTAGCTTATGCTCAACCTGTTCTGCAGTAAACATACCTTCTAATGCTCTTCGTTAACATTACCCATAAGTCATTAAATTTATCAAGATCAACAGCCCATGTCATCAACACCACAAACTGTGTTTTGTAACAATAGTTACAATTACAAACACCCAGAGTTGTTTACACCAACTGACTTTGGTCAGATATTCAAAGGGGTTGCACCTGGCTGAACCGCGCTTCACCTGCGGAACCAAAGCAATGAGCCCTGGGGTGATATTCACAATGGGTACTTGCGCAGTGCATGGCGCAAGTCACGATGTGCCATGGCGCAATGGTAATGTAATGAAGCGCATCTGAAGGGTGCGTGCCCATGCATATGCGGCACATCCAGATATTTAGCACAGGATGTTCGGTGCATCTGCTGTCACAACCCCTTGATGTGCCGCATACTGGTGTATGCAGTTCAGCCAGAAAGAAACAGCTCAAATGCTGACCACCCACAGGTGATCTGCTGTACTGCACAGCCCAACAGAGCAGCCTCGATCCATGTGTGGCCACACGCCCACCTAGAACACCATCCACAAGCACCCATATGATTCCTGGTACCACAGTTGTATCCTCCTCCCTCCCCATAGTCTGATCTCCGGTACAGTTGTAACAAAGAGTTCCCCGGTAGTCTGGTGATAACCTCCCTCCCTCCCATAGCCGCAGTCAGCCGTGTCAATTACAGTATGGTCTGTAAGCCCATTGGTCCACAGTACGGACAAATATACTTACAGCACATACTACAAGCTGTCATGCTGTGGGCGGTATGCAGGTGTATATTTTTTATTTCAAATGGCAATTGCGGCTACAGGATGGGGGGCCCCAGGACCCCCTGTAACCACACCACATGCTGTGCAGTGCGCCAGGTGCATTTCGCCATTCTGCACTGCTCAACTCATGCAAATGTGGCTTTAATGACATGCAAATGGCACCATTTGCACCTTGCATACATTATGGCCCCATTTGCATGTCCAGATATGAATATTTCGGAAATGCACCCAGTGCATCTACAGTTGCACTGCAGCATTCCCAGTCATACCTGTATGGGGGGTGCACCAGTGCACTGCATATGCACCCTGCGCAGTCGTTGCTATATTGAAAAGTGATGCACCATAGCACATCACCTTTGATTAGCCACCTGTGTTTTGGGGGAAAAATAAACACATTTGTATAAATAAAATTGAGAAGGATGATATTGTATTTCCACCGGGAAAGGGAATGGTTGATGCTTTTAATGATTATTTTTCAAGAGTGGCTTTACTAAGTCCCTTAGATGGGACTTATTGGGAACAAAATGAGACTTTGAAGTTTAATCCCATAGATATTAGTACAGAAGATAAGGATATAGGTGGTTTTGATTTTGCCCATATTTCTCCGGAAGAGGTATGTTCTGAACTTTTGAAGTTAGATATATGTAAAGCGAAGGGATCAGATGAAATCCCACCAAGACTGCTGAAATATGCAGCTCCTTGTGTGGCATATCCCTTGGCTTATATTTTTAATCTATCTATCCAAAGCAGGGAATTTCCTGATGGATGGAAGATTGCAAAGGTTAGACCCATTTTTAAATCTGGCAGGAGGAGCGAGTAAGGCAATTACCGGCCTATATCGCTCTTGTCTCAGATTTCTAAAATATTTGAGAAGATAGTGTCTAGCCAATTGAGAAGTTTTCTTGAAGATAATAATAAATTGACATCTTTTCAATCAGGGTTTAGGACCTGCCATAGTACACAAACTGCTCTGACGAGGGTTGTAAGCGATATCCAGCTGAGTCTGGACAGGAGGTTAACGATTGGGGCCTTGTTTATAGATCTTTCAAAGGCATTTGATACCCTTAACCATCGGGTCCACCTGTCCAGACTCAGCGGGATTGGCTTATCCCCTCAATCTGTAAAGTGGTCTTTTCTTACTTGACCGGCCGTAGCCAATTTGTAGAAGTGGGCCCTTATAAATCTAGGGTATTAGAGGTGAAAAATGGTGTACCACAGGGTTTGATACTGGGGCCCCTGTTATTTAATATCTACATGAATGAACTTAAAATTACATCAACGGCTGTCCGGTGCCATATGTATGCAGATGACACCGTATTATATGTAGAGGGAGATACCTTAGAATTGATTAATACAAGACTACGGTTGGCCTTTGATGAAGTACAGGAATTTTTAAAGTTGAACCATCTTATCTTAAATGCTAATAAAACACAGTCACTCTTGTTTAAAAATAATAATAAAAAACAAAATCTATATTTAGAAATTAATACCAAGGAAGGTATAGCTATTAAGCAAGTGGATTCATACAAGTATTTGGGAGTTTGGTTAGATCTATGCTTGGGTTGGGATGTTTATATTGACTCCCTTATAAAAAAATATAAATAGGAGATTGGGCGCCCTATATAGGTATAAAAAGTTTATCACTAGAGAGATCCGTTTGAGTGTTGTAAATTCTCTTTTACTCCCGGTAATTGATTATGGAGATTTGCTTTATGGAGGGGCTATTGGAAAGTATATAGATAAAGTGGATTTAGTTTTTTGTAGGCTAGCTCATTTTATACTGGATGCCCCTTATAGAACCCATAGGTGAATACTCTTTAAGGAATTCAATTGGCATAAACCTGCTGTAAGAAGAGACTTACACTTGTTACAATTCATGATTAAGGTTTGGTATGGGGAAGTACCTAAATATGTAATTGACCTCTTTGAAGTTAGGAAAACAAAGGAATGTTTGAGAGCCTCTGATGGAACTCAATTTGTTTCAACTAAATATAATTTGAATATTGGAAGATCTTCTGTACCTGCTAGAGGAATAAGATTATGGAATAATTCTGCCCTAGAATTGAGAAAAAACAGAACTAGAAATAATATAAGTGCATTAAGGAATTGGTGTATTACTGTATTACGTGACACTACTATGTGCATTAATTGTTAGTGTTTCAGGTATGTTATTGTGCAATGTGATTGTCTTATATTAATTTTTTTCTTATTTATTGTCATATTGTGATTGTTGTAAATTATTTGTGGTTTTTAGTGATCTGATGTTATGTCCTTTGATGTGGAACTTTATTTTATTTTATTTGTGACATGGAACTTCATTGAAAACGAGCTTTGCTCAGTTGAATGTATCCTTTTATTCATTATGAATAGAAAATGATTTACTACTACTACTACTACTACTACCTATCGGGCTGATCCGCTGTATCAACATCCGAGTCATTATCAATATCCGCATCCATCAGTGTCCGATCAGGATCATCATCGTCATCATTTACATCTTCACCGTTGCTTGACTTCTGATCAGACATTTTGTCATCTGGTGTGGGACACAATGCTGGTTGAAAAGGGTCTTTATACTGTATGAATACTGGAAGGCATTGCACACCAACAGAACACATCTTTATTTTTGCTTGTCTTCCTTTGGACATCGTCTTCAGTTTGGTTTGTGTTGACTTGCCACGAACCTAGATAAAACAATTAATGATTACCTAGAGAAAGACTGTGAAGGACACACAAATAAAAAAGAATTTGCAGTTCCTGAATGTAAAATGCCTTACTTTAGAAGCAGGTAGTGAACTGTCACAGTGCCCTAAATGGCTGTGTGACACAGGGTTACAGTAACAGTCTGTTACTGAATGCCTATAGGTGTCATGTAGTAGGAGATGCATCCAAGTGACCCCTTGACCCAAACCACTGTTAAACTGACTGACAGTATAAAACCTGATACTGCATTATATTACTAAAGAAGTAAATAAATGTCACAGAAGTGTGATAAAATTAAGCAATAATACATGAAAGGGAACAGTATATCATGACATATCATCACGCCTCATGTGCATTGTGAGGCACAAGACCGCAGGCCAAGTGTCTCATGCACCAGAGAAGTAATGATATACTATGATTTACCACACCCTGGAGTGTATTATTGCTATTATAAAATGACCCTAAAGTATTTGCAAATGACTCATCTTGGTAGTCAGTTTTGGGCAGTGATGATATTGTGAGCTATTGTCATGAGTCAAAGTCTCCTTCATCCAATCAGCTTCAGTGATTTCTCTCCATTTTATAATAATAGTTTTCGTAGGATTCCCTGTTTCAAACTGTGATTTATAAAAAGAATGCCACTAATTGAACAGTGTTACTGTATGTAATGTCTCAATGCAGTGTACAACGAGCATTGTGGAAACCACTTTAAATGTAAATATGTCACCAAAAGTAAGGGTGTCTAACATCGACCAGGATGTGGTGAAACCAAGGGACCTTGTATGTGTCACCAAAGATAATGACATGCATCTGACAAACTGAATTTACCTCAACACAAATCTGAGTTGCAATAGTCCATGTATCAATTGCGGATGACACATCACTGAAGGACTCAAATGCTGCAGACAGCATGCAGTCAGCTTCACGGTTGCTTGACTTGGCGATATCCATTTCACAGTCAGTCAACATGGAGCACCCTCCCAGTGGTTCGGATGGTGTGAAGGTAACATCAAATACCCCATCAATGTTGCACTGAATCCATTCAGACGTCATGGAGCTGGATGCCATCGGTTCATCTACCAATTCATCGGCAACATTAGGAGTAGACGAGCCCAGTATCTAGAAAATTGTAACATAAACAACATGTTGCTACTCGTATGTACCTTAACTGAATCACAAAATTATAGAGAAATATAAAAAGCTATAAAACAAAAGTTCAGCGGACAACTACAAAAACAATGTGATTTGGTTGCAGCTGTGGAATCGCACAACACATGGTGTGGAATATCTATGCTAGAAGCAGCAGTGGGTATGACTGCAGGGTGCAGCATACCTGCGTTTCTTTGATCGAAATGTTAATATTGACAACCATAGTATGATCAACTGTGTGTTTGTTGGGGGGGCAGAGTATGGGTTGACCCATATGTCTAGTTGTCGAGTCTGCTTCTGGATCATTGCCGTATAATGGCACAGTGATAGATAACCCTCTCCACAACTTCCTCATCCCACACACCCCCCCATCCCGAGGCTATGGGCTGCAACCTACACCTGTACCTATCCCAGCCTCTTATGAACCCATCCACAGTTACAACAGACATCACTTCCAGAGGCAGTGCAATCCAGGGCTCAACAACACTATCTGAGAAGTAGTGCATCCTTGTCTCCCCCTTACTGTGCCACTGACCAGCACCATGTAGTGACCCCTCTTGCCCCCTACTTCCATCAGCTGCAGAACAGCCTCATGACTGACACCATTTCTTATCTTAAGGTACCTGAGGACTTCGATCACATCCCCTCTGTTCATCCTCTCCACAAGCGAGTACAGGTTGATGTCCTCTACCTGTTTCTCATAGGACCTTTTGCCCGCACCCTGTATCATCCTGGTTTCCCTCCTCTGGACCATCTCCAGACCAGCAATATTGCATTTTTAAGTTAGGACAACAAACATTCATGCAGTATTCAAGGTGCAGCATAACCAGTCATTTATTTGGCATAAGGACTACCTATCCACTTCTGGAGGTTATCCCCTTGGCAATGCACCACAGCATCTTGTTAGCTTGAGCCGTACCACTTTCACAGTGCTCCAAGTTGATCAGCTTGGCATCCATTGCCACCACGATGTCCTTTTACCCCATACAAAATTGTATCGTGTAGCCCCGCCAAGGTGTACACATGCACCTTGTTTTTGGACACCACATGGAGCACACTGCATTCCAGGTGCTGGACAACCTCCACAGAGTCTCCAGGTCTTCCTCGGGAGCCAAGTTCATCTCCTACTCGTCCAACATCGACCACAGTTTTGAGTCAGACACAAATAGGCTCCTCTCAACCCTGATATCTCTTCTGATGTCTGCGATATAAGCATTACACAGGAGTTGGCACAGCACCAAGCCCTGCGGGAGGCTCCCTAATGACTGTCATGGGAATTGAACCATCACACCACTAACTTCACCTTTTGTACCCTCCACCAATGACAGTTTCCTATCCACATTACCACGTGCACCCCAACCCCATATCCCCCAGCTTCACCGGACACATGGGATGTGGCACTGAGTAAAACGCCCTGCTGAAGTATAAAAAAATTGACATCCACTGCCCTGCACTGATGAGGCTCTCCTGTCACCCACTGGAAGGACTAAAACCAGTGGATCTGACACGATCAGACCATCACTAAACAATGCTGCTGATCATCTAGGTGTCCACGTGCCTCCATAAAGTACCCCAGCATCTGTTTACAGATGACATCCATCAGTTTGACAAGTACCGGTGTCAGTCCTAATGGCCTATAATTGCCTGAATGCTCTCTCAAGCCTCCCTTGTGGATAGTCATGATGTGGGCCATCCTCCAGTGTTGTGGCACACTCCATCATCTAGTACCGACTACCCTTGCAGTGCCACCCACCATCCTCCCTGGTGAAGACCGACATATAAAAATCATGAGATGCCTACGTATGCTCCCCTGCATCCTCCAACCACCCACTGAAGAACAGGGGCCACATACTCTGCCCCTTCCCTTTTCTTCTTTCTGTGATATACCTAAACAACCATTCCTCACCCCTTCTACTACTATGTACCACTAGGACTTCCACCACCCACCTTGTGTTCCCTCAACACCCTGGGGATCCTCCCAGCTGTTGTGTCATACTCTCCCCTGGATCTATAACCCTGAGGATGTTTGTATAGGCTATAAGACACCTTTTTTTCATTCTCATTTTTAATACATTCACACCATGCCTCACTGTCCATCAGTGGCCATATCTCATCTAGGTGGCCACAGAGGATTCTCTACAGCCCACGAGACCCACCTGCCACCAACTTCCCCAGCACTGAGTGCTCCCAGGTACCTGCGTAGAAGGTTCTCCTCCAGCAATATCCAGTCTGTGCCACCTCCACCCCTCTGGTGTGAGAGGGCCTGGTACCTCAAGGCTTGCCCTCCAAGGGAGACCCCACCTTCCCCCTTCACAACTTTAAACACCACCTGGAATAGATGAAACATTCCAGTTTAAGCTTCATGATCTCTTTGCCCTCTGAGCTAAGGTGCAGCCCATCCGTAGCATACAGTTCCTTGTACTACAAAGTTACTCCAAAGTCCCACATCCACCCATGCCTCCTACCCTTGCACCATCCCCAGACCCATACATTAACCTCCCTTATTTTCTGCTTATTCTGCACAATGGCCATAGGCACCAGTCGGATCTATGAGAAGGAGAACAAACACACCACATCTTGAGAGACAGTGTCTGTGGCATGGGGGGGAAGGGGTGTGCTGGTTGGCTGACACTAGCCATAGGCTGAAGAGACAGCAGTGGAACATCTCTGCCAGCGGTCTCCGAGGGAAGACTTTTTCAGGCCTGCACCACTTCTGAGATAGACAACACCCTAGATTTCTAAATGCTTTTGACACAGTGAACCATGAGGTTCTCCTCAAGCACCTCAGGTTCCTCTGTGGCATGTCTGGTACAGTTTTCAAGAGGTTTAAGTCCTTCCTCACTGCAGAACTCAGAGGGTGGTGTCAGTGGTTTTTCCTCCCACACATTCTCTCTGCCATGTGGGGTCTCTCAGGGCTCGGTGTTGACCGCCATGTTGTTCGGGTTTTACATGCTGCCCCTTGGAGACATTGTAAGATGTTATGGGCTGAGGTTTCACTGCTATGCTGTTGATAGCCTGCTCTACCTGTCTTTTGCACACAACAAGGTACTATGCATTTGCTATTTAATAACTGCCTCACTGGAATCCAGGATTGGATTAATTACAGCTGGTTGATCTTCAACTTGGAAATGACTGAGGTGATGGTTGTGGATCAGGGCTGATGGATAGAAGGGTTGGGGGCTGGTCAGCCTTCTGAACTCTATGTTGGAGGTTCCCAGCTTCTCACCTCTGAACAGTGATGGGCTGACAGTATGGTCTCACATGTCGGCATTTATCAAGTCCTCTTTTTACCACCTGAGGAACATCGCCTGGGTCAAACACTTACTTCTGTCTGGTGACCTTCCTATGTTAATACACACACCTTTGTGAACTTGCACCTTCATTAATACAACTCATGGTACCTAGGTTGACTAGGGATTGATATTTGCCACTTGCAACTAGTGCAGAATTCTAAGGCCCAGTTGTTGATGGGGTCCCCTCAGGTGTGTCACGTCACACCGGTGCGGCGCAAACTGCACTGGCTGCCTATTCAGTGTCTGATCACCTTCATGGTCTTGCTTCTGACCTATAAAGCCCTACACAGACAGGGCCAGCACTATCTGAAAGAGCTCCTGTCCCCCTACTGTCCCGGGTGACTGCTCATCTCAGCTGACAAGAGTTTGCTGGATATTCCCATGGTATCTTTGAAGACATCGGGGGCCCGTGCATTCATGTATGCGGCCACAGCCCTGTGGAATTCTCTACCACATCAGTTACGAGACTGCACGACCATGGAGAGCTTTAAGAAACCTGGCTTGATGGTGCAGAAGGCCAAGCAAATTACCCTTGCTCTGGCAAGTGAATGTGGTGTGACCCCTGGTATGTTAGTGCACCTGCACTAATAATAATAATATCTTTCTTTGTATAGCACCTTTCAATTGCCAAGTCGCTGATCAGTCAGAATAAATAACACAGTAAAAATCACAATTCAGATAAATAAATAGACACCTAACATCAATACATGTAAGCTTGGTGCCATAGCTGTGTCATTAGTGCCTTCTTAGAGACCTCCACAGTCGTGCACTCCTGGTCTTGACACAACAAGACTTGAGATCTGAAAGTAACACCCCCCCCGGATCAGTGTAATCATGGAGTCACCCAACATTTCCACCCCAAGTCATATGCCCAACCCCTGTCGCATTGGTACTGGATTTCCTATTTTAAACACCTCCCCTTTCTCCATGTTACCCTCTGTTCGTCTGCCTAACTGCAAAACCACAACACCTCACAATGCACAACAGTTACCTAGTAAATACTACACATCCACCACCTTCCATGGGTCTTCTTAATCAAAGCTCCCCCTTTCCTTGCCTTCCACATCCATTCTCAAGGCATTCAGTATTCCATCCTGAACTCCATCGTACCAGTTCTACCACTTCGTTGCTATCCTCCAGTCACAGAAACACTTTGCCATCTACTATATCCTCCTTCTTCTCATCCTCCACCTGCTGAGCCTGTTGCCATCCCACTCCCATTGGCCTCTGTTGAGCTTCTTGCCATCCCACTCCCATCTGCCTCTGTTGAGCTTCTTGCCATCCCACTCCCATCTGCCTCTGTTGAGCTTCTTGCCATCCCACTCCCATCTGCCTCTCTTGAGCTTCTTGCCATCCAACTCCCATCTGCCTCTCTTGAGCTTCTTGCCATCCCACTCTCATCTGCCTCTGTTGAGCTTCTTGCCATCCCACTCCCATCGGCCTCTGTTGAGCTTCTTGCCATCCCACTCCCATCTGCCTCTGTTGAGCTTCTTGCTACCCCACTCTCATCTGCCTTTGTTGAGCTTCTTGCCATCCCACTCTCATCTGCCTCTGTTGAGCTTCTTGCCATCCCATTCTCATCTGCCTCTGTTGAGCTTCTTGCCATCCCACTCCCATCGGCCTCTGTTGAGCTTCTTGCCATCCCACTCTCATCTGCCTCTGTTGAGCTTCTTGCCATCCCACTCCCATCTGCCTCTGTTGAGCTTCTTGCCATCCCACTCCCATCTGCCTTTGTTGAGCTTCTTGCCATCCCACTCCCATCTGCCTCTGTTGAGCTTCTTGCCATCCCACTCCCATCTGCCTCTGTTGAGCTTCTTGCTACCCCACTCTCATCTGCCCACGTCCATGGCCTACCGCTGCATGTCCACAATACAAGCCATTCGTGCCTGGATCAACACATGATGCTGGTTACACATCCTAGTAGTACGTAATTTCAGTGGTAGGTTGGATAGTTGTGCAACCAATGGTAGCATCCAACTAAACTGTCAATTTGACATACATAATGTAAGCAACTGTGTTTGTGTGTGTGGGGGGCTAAATGTAAACAGTGTCAGCATCTGTGTGTTGCTGCATCACGATAAACTACATGGAGGTGTTCCAGTATATATACTGCACAACATTTGTGTTGACCCAAGGGTCCATGTACATAGTCTATCACTGTCAGTATCAATTCACAAAGCATACTGAATGGTTGTAACAATGGGAGGTTGGTGGAGACTTTCCCTAACATTGGTTCCATACACATAAACAGCAATTTCAACAGCAATATTCAAACCAAGTGTGTGTGTATGTGTGTGTGTGTGTGTGTGTATGTGTATGTATATGTGTGTAGAGGGTGGTGGGTAATGGGTTTCACATATTGAAAATTCAGTGACTAATACATGTACAGATCCAGTATGTTTATTGAGCAGCATGTCTTGACACAGGGGTCCACATACAACACAAACCAGTGTTGTTTTACACTCACAGTCACTGTTGCCTGTGTCAACACATGCTGCAGATTATCCATACTGGTTCCTATGTAACCAGGGGTCGGGTCGATGTTATTTTTTGTTTTATTAGCGCTGTGCGGTGCCTCCATTATGTAACCCACTACCTGGCTGCCTGGGTTTGGGGAGAAAATTGTTGCTTGGCATTTTGGCTAGGTTTGACTTCTAGTCAGGGGCACCCAAGTAACTCCAGATACAGGAAGAAATAACTGTAATGTCCAAACCAGGAGTGGGATTCTAGACTGTGGCTTTTATTCACAACAACAGCAGAACAATAAAGCATAGATGGACCCCCATGGGGCTACACTCCCTGGTAATGCAGACAAATGGAGACCAGAACATGTCTTCTCACACACTGTAACTCTCAGGTTCTGAAACACACTGGCTCTCAGCCCGAACTTGTACTCTTCTCTTAGTTTCCCTGGCGTGGCACATCCGGCCAGCACTTGGACTACTTCTCTGGATTCCCAGGTGTGGCACATCCAGCCAGCACTTGGACTACTTCTCTGGATTTCCCTGGAGTGGCACATCCGGCCAGCACTTGGACTACTTCTCAGATTCCCTGGCATGGTACATCCAGCCAGCACTTGGACTACTTTCCATAGGGTATGGACATTTATTGGTGGCTCCCTCTACCAACCGTGAGCAGATACTGGCTCCATAAAAGGAAAATCTCCATCACTAATCCCACGTCTGGGTACTTTCCACGAACACTGGCCAAGTGCCCGGAAGAAAGCTATAGGTGCCCAAAGTGAACCCATGTAGGTAAATCTGGTTTCTCCAGATGGGGGGTCTCCCACCTCTTGCTCCCAAATCTATACCCGGCCATCCATTTGGAATCAACACCTTTCTTGAAACACACTGTTGTAGAATGCTGTCTCCAAATGTATGTCACATTTAACACTCTACTCTTCAGACTCTGATATCCTGGCTTATAATGATCTCTGAGTGGCTATGTCCATCCCTGTAGACCCCCACTGTTTAGATACATTTTAAGTCACACACAACTATAGTACTGTACTTGGCTGTCCTTTCTTGACCCCACAATAACAGATACTATACACACTGTCTGGTGAAAACATGGGCTCTATTCAGAGTTGACTCACCCACTGGTTTGCAGGTGCCCCAAGGTTTCTGGCAAAGCAAACTACTTCTTGTGCCTCAGCACTTGACCACAACACACGTCAGGCAGCTTTCCCTCTTCAGCAGGGCCAAGGGATTGCCCCTGAAATTGCTGGCTCTCTTTCCCCCATCCCTCCTGGGATGGGGCACTGGAACAAACTGGGGAATGGTCTCTATACCACTAGACCAATTTCTTCTGTCTCTATCTAGGGCAAGAACACACACCCTCTATCTCTAGGTAGCTCTATAGCAGAGCTTAGCCCTGAGGGGTTGCCAACTGGAGCACAACTCCTGCTTCCACTGAGTCTCCCTGCAAACTACTACTGACTCTCCTGAAGACTGATTCAAAAAAAACTCCCAGCATTCTAACTAACTCCCTGCTGCAACATTCCAATGTGGCTTATGCTGCTGCGAGAATTCTATATGATGTCATCCCTCCAGTTCAGCTGAGATTGAGGAAAGAGTGAGACAGTGCGAAATCCATTTAACTGGTGTTTCACAAGCTGCCTTTCCCTGCCTGCCACTAGATCTAAGTGGGATTCTTGTAACCCCAGGTGACGGGGGGGTTACACCCATCCTCGGCCAGGAAAATGACTGTCCCCAGTCATTACTAACCCAGCCTACACCATCCTACCCTCTGTGCTACCTACGGAGAGGGGTGATCAGGCCCTCTCCTGCTATGTGATAGGCACAGGCAGGCAACACTAAGGGCCTAGAGGCCATCGGCTGACTCATCAGCCTCTACTCTAAGTTCTTATTATGGATACCTAGTGGCCCTGGTAGAATTGTCCAGAGCATAGCCCTAATAGATTAGTACTGCAGCCCCTACTGCAGATCAGGACCACAGCCTCTGTATCCCCCTAGCCCTCTAGGGGAAACCTATCTGCCTCTGAACCAAATACCCAAAACAAAACAAACAGGGGAACCTCCCCCAACCTTGGACACCTGCAACCATTCACAAGGATCTAATGCTATACTCTATACATTACTCCCACACTCCTCTACAACCACACCTGTGGAAGAAAAAGTTATACACAGAAAACTACAACATCCTGTACTTTAAACACTACAACATTAAAGTACTATGAGGAACCCCGCTGAGTCCCTCTTCCTCTTCTTGTCTTCTCGTCTTCTTCAGGAACACCTGCAAGAAAAAGAAAGACATACACACTCCTAATCTGCATACACAGTCTATCTAACCTCTACCATCAAAACACTGGAGAGCCCTCAAAAATATTTTTTAGAAAAGTAGAAAAACAGTATAAACAGTAAAAAGAGTAGAAAACAATGACATTATTTACAATACACATTATTTGGGGGGACGGAGTGCCCTAAAAGTCCCTCCTAGTGACAACAGTGCCCGAAGGCAAGTCCAATAAAGATTCTCCTGGGCCGGATAGCCCGGTGAAGCACAGTTCTGGCAGGCTGTAATCCTGAAGGGGAGAGTCTTCGTGGACAGTTCAAACATCTGGAGTCTGATAGTGTAGGGTGTGTACTGCAGTGTCATTAGAATAGAAAAGTCTGGACTTACCAGTCACTTGTAGAACAAAAACGATACAACACCTGGTTCTCCGCTGAAGACTCTTCCTGGCAGCATTCTTCTGATACAGCTGGGTGGACATCTTCTGGAAAATGACAGGAGGGCACCTCTGGAAACTGCTGGGTTGATGTCATCTGGGAGATGGAACCCTGGAACAGGAAAAAAGGTAAAACAGCTTGTCTGAAGTCATCCGGAATCCCAGGCAATGAATCAGGATACAGCTGGGCTGGTGTCCTCTCTGGATATGAAGTCATCTGGTGAGCCAGTCGATGGAATCTGGAAGGCCAGTACACTGCAAAACTGATGAATGTGGTGCACCTGGTTCCTGGAACACCAGACTGGCGGAACAACATATGTACAGCAACAGCTGGATGGCAGCACTGGCTACCACGGCTCTGCTCTCCATTTGGTAGGCATGGGCACATTCGCAAGTTGATCTTTGCATTGTGGCCAATAGCACAACGGGTCAGGTGCTAGAATTATTACCCCATCTGGGTGCACATAATCCACACTATGAAAGGTTTCATGTCCCTCTCCATCCACAATTTGAACAGTGTCAATAAACAGTGTCGTGCCCCTTTCCACTGGCTGAATTTTAATTGTAACACTCTATTTTTGACATGTCTGTTTGCACCAGGATGCACATGTTTCATTGCCTCTTCTATTATCCAGGATTTTCTGCTTTTTTCAATCTCCTCCCAGACTCTCCGAGGAAAGGTAGGAAAGAATATCCCTTAGATTTCATTCGCTTTCCTATAAACCAGTCTTTCCTCTTTACTACACTTGGTCAACTTGTGACCTCTGGCCTGACTTGGGGGTGGCCAGTCCTGGTTCTGCCAGCTACACATACTCAATGCAATGTAGAATGGATCTTTAACTCTTCCTTGTGGGGGCAGAGCTGTAGAGTCACTACTCTCTTCTGCTGTTGGTTCCTTCGAGGCAAGAGCTTGAGGCCGTGGATCTGTACCTTCTTCACAAAGCCACATAGGTTCCCCTCATCTTCTTCCTCACTAAGAATCAGTGCCCAGGAGTGAGCAGTCGTCCTCACTCCTGAGACTGTCCACTCTTCGCTGGGCGCGGAGGTCGATACCACCCATTCAAAGGTCCCCCTCATCTCGTCTTCACCTATGAGACTTGGGCTAGGCCCCTCTCTCCAAGGGTCTACTGATGCTCCTTCCGCAATGTCTCTCTGGAACCCGGACTCTGATACATCAGTACATTGTTCTGTCTGTAAATCTGCACCCTCTTGCTTTATGGCACACTCTGTGGGGCCTTCCCTATCAGGCTCCGCCTGCTGCTGTGTGCTGCCAACTGCAGATTCTTGAAGCTTTATCCATGTGGGAGCCAAATGAATCTTGAGTGTTTTAGTCAAGCCATATTTCTCTAGACACCCAGAACAGCGAGGTACCATGAAGACATCCCTTCCAGCATTTAAGCACATCACACATACTCGTACCGGATATCCAGGAATCACCACATGAGGAGGCAGTTGTCCCCCGTAGTAACATCTCTCAATATCTCTCAACTTGTTAACTTCTTCTACTATCACAGCCCGGGCATGATCTGGGTAGCAGGCAGGTCCTGAAGCCACGACTGCAGAGAAAAAAAAACAAATGCTCACTGTTAATTCAAGTCCCACTTCGTTGGAAAAAGCTTTTACAAAATGGCTCCCTTGCTGCTATGTTTACATTACTACCCCACCCTGTAATGGCGTCGGCAGCACTCCTGCGCATCAACATTCTGTTTATGAGTCAAGCCACTGCACATCCGATTTATACACTCCACTGATAAAGTTCACTCAAACTGCATAAATTGCACTGGTTGCTCTCCTAGCACATTTATATGATTTCTCTGGACTTTTCATTCGCTTTTTAAATCACTGTTCTAGCTTAAAGTCCCCTAAAGCCACAGTATTTCATCGCATAGGAATGCCTGTATTTATCGTTGCATCTGTCATACAACTCACACAGTCTCTCACATGGCTTTGAAAATTATACTATTGCTGAACCTATTATTATGCTCACAGTCTATTGCTCAGAATTCTTGCTTTAGCTGCTTAAACTTGACACAGTCCTTCTTTGCAAAACGATCACACTCCTACACAAATTCAGCTGGCTTTTTGGTAAAATCACACAGTTTGAGCTGTTTTTATGTTTGCTTGCACGCATGTGCAAGAAACATAGTGCCATCATCTGAGATTTCGGAGGTGTGTCACCTCCTCCTCCAATTCAGGCAGTGAGCTGGCAGGCGTGGCCCCTGTAAGCCAATGCATTTTGGAGCTGTCTATGACACGCTCCAAAATGCAGTGGCATACTGTTGAGGGAGAGCTGCGGCAGGTGAGCAGCGATAAGCTGCTCGCGCAGCTCCCCCAGCCGCAGGCATGCCGCTCCCGCACGCAGCGTATGGCTGACGGGTGCCCAATCCCGCCGGCTGCGCTGCAACGCCTCCCTCCCCTTCCCAGTATTTGGTGCCACGCTGGGAGCCCACCCAGTGTGGCAATCAATACTTGCCGACGGGGTGCCCAATCCCCATCGGCTGAACGCCCCAAAGTCCTTGTGCCACGCTGGGAGCCCACCCCAGCGTGGCAAACGCCCAAGAGGTTTTTTTGCCGACAGGGTGCCAATCCCGCTGGCTGAATGCCCCAAGTCATTGTGCCACGCTGGGAGCCCATCCCAGTGTGGCAAGGCGTCCCGCTGACGCTTTTTTTTTTACCTGTAAACCAAAAACTGTCCCACGGGCGCTGCCTCCGAACCCCCTCCCACAACCCGCACCCACCCACTGCTCACCCAGCTTTCCACACCCCCCTCTCACCCCATACTACTCTCCGGACTCCGCGCCAAGATCTTCGTGGACCGGGAACACGCCTGCACTCTTCAAAGGCGACGTGAACTGAGGAAATGCCGTAAACTGTATAATGGGCTAGATAGGAGGTTCAACTATTGCATATCTCAGGCATTTTGGATTTTTGCACCAAATTTTCAACATAGGGTTTTGGGACCTTCTCATGAATGATGTCACTGTCATGGCGTTATTCAGGCTCAAAGGTGATTTCACGCAGTGACTGCGAAATCACCCTTGGGACTGAATGCCATGACAGTGACATCATTCATGAGAAGGGGCCCAAACCCCCATGTTGAAAATGTGTGCCAAAATTCCAAAAATGACTGTTTGATGAGCTATGCTATGAGTTCCTACGAGGCTCGTATGTTCGCGAAATTTCAATATTTTCACTCCAGATTTTCAACATTGCCATTTCACCACACCATCTTATGAGTAGTATAGCTGTCATTTTTCACATCTCACCCAAAATGTGTTTCCGCCCTTGTAGCGCAGAATGGTGCAGTCGGTGTGTGAAATCAATGTACGGGACAAATTAAGAAAATCACAGTGACACTGTTCATGAGCAGAGGTCTTGAAATGGCTATGTTGAAAATTTGGTGAAAAAATTCCTAAAAATGACTGTTTTACGAGCGTACGTTGCACAGTTCCTACGCACGCTCATAGGTTTGCGAATTTTAAATATTTCCACTCCAGATTTTCAACATTGCCATTTTTCCACACCTTCTTATGAGTAGTACAGCTGTCATTTTTCACATCTCACCCAAAACGTGTTTCCGCCCATGTAGCGCACAATGGCGCAGTCGTGCTAACTCAGTGTATGGGACACATTAAGGAAATCACAGTGTCACTGTTCATGAGCAGAGATCTTAAAATGGCAATGTTGAAAATTTGGTGACAGAATTCCTAAAATGACTGTTATACGAGTGTCGTTGCACAGTTCCCACACACCGTCAGGGTTTGCGAATTTTCAATATTTCCACTCCAGATTTCCAACATTGCCATTTTTCCACACCTCCTTATGAGCAGTACAGCTGTCATTTTCACATCCTGCCCAAAACATGTTTCGCCATGTAGCACACAATGGCGCAGTCGGTCATACAAGCTCAATGTATGGGACACATTAACAAAACCACAGTGACACTGTTCATGAGCAGAGGTCTTAAAATGGCTATGTTGAAAACTTGGTGGAAAAATGCCTAGAAATGACTTTTACGAGCGTGCGTTGCACAGTTCCTATGCATTCTCGTAAGTTTGCAAATTTAATATTTTCACTCTAGATTTTCAACATGTCCATTTTATTAAACTTCCTTATGAACAGTACAGCTGCAATTTTTCATATGTCACCCAAAATGTGTTATCACACATGTAGCACACAATGGTGCTGTTGGTGTGCGAAAGAAATGTTTAGGACAGATTAAGAAAATCACAGTTACACTGTTTATGAGCAGAGGTCTTAAAATGGCTATGTTGAAAATTTGGTGACAAAAGTCCATAAAATGACTGTGTTATGAGTGAGCATTGTGCAGTTTCCACGCATCCTCATTAGTTCATGACTTTGTAATATTTTCAGTCCAGATTTTCACTAGTGGCATTTTTCAACACTTCCTTATGAACAGTACAGCTGCCATTTTTCACAACATGGCCGAAGTGTGTTTTCACACTTTCAGTGCAGAGATTGTGGTCGCTGTGGGAAATCATTGTTCGGTACAGATAAAGAAAATCACAGTGACACTGTTCACGATCGGAGGCACCAAAATGCCTGAGTTGACAATCTGCTATAAAATATCCCCAACCTACTTATATAACGGGTGTGCGTTGCACAGTTTCTATGTACGTGATTGACTTCACCATTTTTTTAAATATTTTTACTACACATTTGCAGCATAGCCATTTTGACACCTCCCCATGACAGAGTACAGCTGTCATTTTTTACAGCCTGTTCGGAATATTTTTGCACCTGTGGTGCTAAATCCCGTAGTCACTGTGCATAAGCAGCTTTCGGCTACCAAACTGATATTCCCCCTGTTCATGAGGTGGGGTCACAAAACAAACATGCTGAAAATTTGGAGTTAAAATACCAACGAATGCCTGAGGTATTAGGCTTTTCAACTAAATCACCCAACCCTATAGAGAATGACAGGAATCAGGGGTGTGACTTGGGATTCTTGCCTGTGATGCTCATATCATTCCACACCCTGCAGTCACTGAGAGGCATCGAGGTATGCCTTGGACTCTTCGGCCCCAAACTTCACCCCATTCTCCTATATTGCACCCATCTCACCGTATTTCCTAATGAAATGGGGTGCACATAAGGGCCAAAGACCCCAAGGAACACGTGACACTTGTCAGTCTCTGCAGAGTGGGGTGTGGTGAAATGGCGTGGCCGTTATGCCTGACGACCCAAATGCACACCCCAATGGCTGTCACTCTCTGCAGGGTGGTGGTGGGGTTGGCTTCAGTTCAGTACTTCACTGCCATTCCTATTACGCAGCTCTGTAATTTCTACACTACCACTGCCAATGCCAGTGAGCAAACATTCAGCATTGACAAATGCTTGTTTATGATGGTACTCACTTTAATCAGTAGCTTGTTGTTGAGATGTAAAACGCAGCCTACAGCTGATCTTGGAGGCCTCTGGAATAAAGTGGGCTGGCAGTCCTGCCAATTATCTCTCCGAACACCTCGCTGTCTTCTCAGATGAATTAGATTGTGGGTTGAGCCCGATTTTAAACAGAAAAGTCCAATTTAACTATTTTTACAACATTTTCAGTCACCGCGATGCTCCTCCTAGCAAGCCTGCTCGCACACTCCTCTCTCGCTCCCTCGCGGACACTGTGCAGTCACTCTAGAGCTGGCTTGGGGGCTGGACTGATTGCAGTCTCGCCAATCACTCGACGTCATGCAAATGAGCCTCTCTCTTCTCGTGCTCTGCTTCTCCATGGCGATCGTCGAGCAGGCAAAATTTAAACTGCAAACCACACTTTTTTCTTCAACTGTAGCTCCTCGGCGGGAGCACAATTTCAACCATTTTTCATAGCATTTTATTCAGTGACTCTCTTAGTCCATACCACAAGCATTTCCAACGTCTAGGGCACAAATCTCCCTTTGTTTCCCACAGTTTTCCATACTTTTTTCTGTCACACAACACTTTTGAAAGCTGGCAAATGTTGTAATTTGATGCAGGATAAGGGCATACACACTCGGGCTTTACTGCTCCTTGGAAAACAGTTGGCACACTTACAGCAGCAGATAGACAGCAGCACACAGCGGCACATTTAGTTAGCAATGCTTCAGATTTTTGGGCAACCTACTGCCAGACAACAAAAATGCTAGCCCCCATCCGAGCAACCTTTCTTGCGTTTTCACCCAAATTGCAAGCCAAATCCCAGTGGTGCCTCCAATTTGTAACCAGGGGTCAGGTTGATGTTATTTTTTGTTTTATTAGTGCTGTGCAGTGTCTCCATTATGTAACCCACTACCTGGCTGCCTGGGTTTGGGGAGAAAACTGTTGCTCAGCATTTTGGCTAGGTTTGACTTCTAGTCAGGGGTACCTAAGTAACTCCAGACACAGGAAGCAATGACTGTAATGTCCAAACCAGGAGTGGGATTCTAGAGTGCGGCTTTTATTCACAACAACAGCAGAATAATAAAGCATATATGGACCCCCATGGGGCTACACTCCCTGGTAATGCAGACAAACAGACACCAGAACACATCTTCTTACACACTGTAACCCTCAAGTTCTGAAACACACTGGCTCTCAGCCCGAAATTGTACTCTTCTCTTAGTTTCCCTAGCGTGGCACATCCGGCCAGCACTTGGACTACTTCTCTGAATTCCCTGGTGTGGTACATCCAGTCAGCACTTGGGCTACTTTCCATAGGGCATGGACATTTATTGGTGGCTACCTCTACCACCCGTGAACACATACTGGCTCCATCAAGGGAAAATCATCATCACTAATCCCACGTCTAGGTACTTTCCAAGAACACTGGCCAAGTGCCTGAAAGAAAGCTATAGGTGCCCAAAATGAACCCGTGTAGGTAAATCTGGTTACTCCAGATGGGGGGGTCTCCCACCTCTTGCTCCCAAATCTATACCCGGACATTCATTTGGAATCAACACCTTTCTTGAAACACACTGTTGTAGAATGCTGTCTCCAAATGTATGTCACATTTAACACTCTACTCTTCAAAATCTGATATCCTGGCTTATGATGATCTCTGAGTGGCTATGTCCATCCCTGTAGACCCCTACTGTTTAGATACATTTTAAGCCACACACAACTGTAGTACTGTACTTAGCTGTCCTTCTTTGACCCCACAATAACAGATACTATACACACTGTCTGGTGAAAACATGGGCTCTATTCAGAGCTGACTCACCCACTGGTTTGCAGGTGCTCCAAGGTTTCTGGCAAAGCAAACTACTTCTTGTGCCTCAGCACTTGACCACAACACACATCAGACAGCTTTCCCTCTTCAGCAGGGCCAAGGGATTGCCCCTGAAATTGCTGGCTCTCTTTCCCCCCATCCCTCCTGGGATGGGGCACTGGAACAAACTGGGGAACAGTCTCTACCACTAGACCAATTTTTTCTGTGTCACTATCTAGGGCAAGAACACATACCCTCTATCTCTAGGTAGCTCTATAGCAGAGCTTAGCCCTGAGGGGTTGCCAACTGCAGCACACCTCCTGCTTCCACTGAGTCTCCCTGCAGACTACCACTGACTCTCCTGAAGACTGATTAAAAAAAAACTCCCAACATTCTAACTAACTCCCTGCTCCAACATTCCAATGTGGCTTATGCTGCTACGAGAATTCTATATGATGTCATCCCTCCAGCTCAGCTGAGACTGAGGAAAGAGTGAGACAGTGTGAAATTCATTTAACTGGTGTTTCACAAGCTGCCTTTCCCTGCCTGCCACTAGATCTAAGTGGGATTCTTGTAACCCCGGGTGACAGGGGGGTTACACCTACAATTCTGGGAGGGAGGAGGGTTCTGCAAACACTGGTTGCATCCATCTGACTTGAAATTTGTAACATCATGCTGTAAGTGACTAAGTGTGGAGGGGAGGGGTGGTTACAGATGCACACATCTGGTCAGATAAACTGCTGACACATACAGTGAAGGTACAACACTGGCCAAAAAAAAGAAATAACTAACATTCTCAGTTGAAATCAGTGATGCAAAACACAACACAGGCAGCGTGTAAACCATGGTGAACACTGACATGGAGACTTGGAAATGAGTGGGCAAGAGCAGGGTGTGTGATAGTGCAATTGGAAACACATACTGACCACAGCGGTGTCTGTGTGAGGGTCACACCTTAGCACAGTGTGCACATACACACTCTCAGTTGAAGTAAACATTCAGCAAAAGCAGAATGTAGGTGATCAGAACAGAAGTTGGTAGTATACAGTAGTACTGACAGCATCAACAATCACCTGATTGCATACCTCATTAATTCGCTGCATGGTGGCCAACTTCGATGTACGCTTCTTCATGGCTGCAGGCACGGATGCAACAGCAATCTATCTTGGTATCACTCCCTTCTTCAAATCGAGACACTTGAAGCCACACTGACATGCAATGTCAGGTAGCATAATAAAATCTGTAGGATCAAAATGATCCTCACACAACACACCACATTGTCCAGGGTCCCAGGGCAGCTCTTGTCCGCAAGCACGAACCCATGCAGCCCTAAATTTCTTTGACTTAGGGAACATAAAGAATGATTTTCTACTTTTTGAAGAATTTTTGCATAGTGTAGCTACGCAGTACAGCATGTCAGCCCTCCTGACACCTACGCCCTCTGTCCGCCCTCTCCGATCCTCCAGTGGTGGTCTCCTGACCGTTCCTAGAGCGAGGTTGAAATCAGCCAGCGACAGAGCCTTTAGTGTTGCGGCTTCCGCTCTATGGAACTTATTACCAGCTGCAGTCAGAGAGGCCCCGACCACAGATGTTTTTAAGGTTCGCTTGAAGACACTATTATTTTCTCAAGCATTTGACGTTTAGATTATGATTTATTTTATAATCTGTGATTTTATTTATTTTGTTTATATTCATGTACTATGTTCTTAAAGATGTGTCCGGCGCCCAGAGCCTCCGGGATTGGGCGTCTCTTAAATAAACTTGACTTGACTTGACATGTCTAAACACACCAATTAGAAATATAAAACAAATAACAGTTAGCAGTTACTCAATCTAAGCACATAAGACACACAGCACCACAAAGAATGGAATGAGACCAGACACAAGGGAAAATACATGTTTATTATTGACATAAAATGTATCAGCATAGCTGTAATAGCCAATAACATGTTGTACATCTGTAAAAGGGCACCAGGACATAGTACTACATGACAGCATTAACTGTTCAGTACAAAGGGAAGTAGGATTTCAGTGAAGAGATCAAAACAGTGCTGGTGTCTGTGTGTTGGGGGTGTCAGGGATGTGAGTTTATGCCACTCTGTCATTCACTGTCACTGCAGACTGAAAATATACAGATCGGGATTAAAACGTTGCTTGTCAAGATGTTTAAATATTAAAAAATTATGTTTTTCGACGAAATTCACATACACACATACACAGGGCTCTAATAAGCTGCGTTAACACCCCTGTGAAGAAAACTGTACACCAGAATGTGTAGTACACGACAGAACAGCACAAAACGTCACTGCAGTCGGCCAGGGGAGTTCCAATTATTTACGTCCCAGCAAGGAACTCCCTTGACGTGCGCAGTGATGCGAGCAGAGGCCAAGAAAAGGGGAGAAACAAGACACGGCTATGGAGCAGTAATAAAAATGAAAATTAAAGACACCTGTGAGTATAAAACATTTAAAAACGTTGCGATTATGCTAATTAGGGCATGTCTGACTGCATATACATGAACTGTGCAAATAAAGTCGTTTCCGTTCACCTTTAAAACATTCCACCTATCAACAATGACTCAAACCACTTTAGCTTTGGCCATTACAGCTTAGAAGGAACAGAGGGGATCTTTTGATCTTGTATAAAATTCTGGAGGATGTAGAGTTAGTCTAATTTGGAAATCGTATTCAAAGATAATACCCATAATTTAAGAACCCACAATAAACAAATAAGAGGGGAAGTATCTAGGACAAATTGAAGACTTAATTCATTCTTGCCCAGAGTGACAGGTCTATGGAACAAACTTCCTGCAGACATTGTAAGCAAATCAACCTTTTTTAAGTTTAAAATCAAGTCTGGATGCCTACTTCAATAAAAATGTTCCCATAGAGATATCCACTGATAAGTGGGGACAGCGATCATGGGCATTGGCCTCCTGCTGTCCTAATACCACAGTATAAACCATAGTATAGTATTAGCTGCTGACTTCCTTTCAGGGAGTGTTTGCAGTGGCTCTCTTGTAGGCATGTAACCATTTACAGGGTCATGTAGTGTTGATAGCAGAGTCAGATTGAGATGGTGTTCTCACTTTCACCACCCAAGCTACACATTTGTGGTTTTGCCTACATTCAATCGATATACTGAGTACCCTGCAGTATCTCACAGGAAGGTGAAATACAGCAATACAGAGAACAGCAGATGACTATGCCGATAGGCATTGCATCTGAACAAGAGAAACCACATTAACAAGGTAGGGTATAGTGGATGGCTGTGCAGAAATGTAGTGGGATTGGTTAAATGCTACTTGTCATTGATTTAACCAAACTCTTTCACCAACATCATCATCCTCCCCAACACCCCCCTCTGGTCTAGCTAAAGCCCAAATCACCCATAACCTCACCTATGCCAAGCAGTACACTTGTAGGTAGCAGGATTGGACAAAATGGCATGGCTTCAGCGGGTCAAGTAGTGAGATTGCAGTGTTGCTGCTGCCATCACCCGGGGATGGGGCGCAGTGTTGCTGCTGCCATCACCCGAGGATGGGGATGCAGTGTTGCTGCTGCCATCACCCCGAGAGATGGGGACGCAGTGTTGCTGCTGCCATCACCCCGAGGGATGGGGATGCAGTGTTGCTGCTGCCATCACCCCGAGGGATGGGGACGCAGTGTTGCTGCTGCCATCACCCCGAGGGATGGGGACGCAGTGTTGCTGCTGCCATCACCCCGAGGGATGGGGACGCAGTGTTGCTGCTGCCATCACCCCGAGAGATGGGGACGCAGTGTTGCTGCTGCCATCACCCCGAGGGATGGGGACACAGTGTTGCTGCTGCCATCACCCCGAGAGATGGGGACGCAGTGTTGCTGCTGCCATCACCCCGAGAGATGGGGATGCAGTGTTGCTGCTGCCATCACCCCGAGGGATGGGGATGCAGTGTTGCTGCTGCCATCACCCCGAGGGATGGGGACGCAGTGTTGCTGCTGCCATCACACCTAAGGGATGGGGATGCAGTGTTGCTGCTGCCATCACACCTAAGGGATGGGGACGCAGTGTTGCTGCTGCCATCACCCCGAGAGATGGGGATGCATTGTTGCTGCTGCCATCACCCCGAGGGATGGGGACGCAGTGTTGCTGCTGCCATCACCCCGAGGGATGGGGACGCAGTGTTGCTGCTGCCATCACCCGAGAGATGGGGACGCAGTGTTGCTGCCATCACCCGAGGGATGGGGGACGCAGTGTTGCTGCTGCCATCACTCCGAGGGATGGGGCCAGTGTTGCTGCTGCCATCACACCTAGGGATGGGGAGCGCAGTGTTGCTGCTGCCATCACCCCGAGAGATGGGGATGCAGTGTTGCTGCTGCCATCACCCCGAGAGATGGGGACACAGTGTTGCTGCTGCCATCACACCTAAGGGATGGGGACGCAGTGTTGCTGCTGCCATCACACCTAAGGGATGGGGACGCAGTGTTGCTGCTGCCATCACCTCGAAGGATGGGGACGCAGTGTTGCTGCTGCCATCACCCCGAGAGATGGGGACGCAGTGTTGCTGCTGCCATCACCCCGAGGATGGGGACGCAGTGTTGCTGCTGCCATCACCCCGAGGGATGGGGACGCAGTGTTGCTGCTGCCATCACCCCGAGAGATGGGGACGCAGTGTTGCTGCTGCCATCACCCCGAGAGATGGGGATGCAGTGTTGCTGCTGCCATCACCCCGAGAGATGGGGATGCAGTGTTGCTGCTGCCATCACCCCGAGGGATGGGGACGCAGTGTTGCTGCTGCCATCACCCCGAGGGATGGGGATGCAGTGTTGCTCCTGCCATCACCCCGAGAGATGGGGACGCAGTGTTGCTGCTGCCATCACCCCAAGGGATGGGGACGCAGTGTTGCTGCTGCCATCACCCCGAGGGATGGGGACGCAGTGTTGCTGCTGCCATCACCCCGAGGGATGGGGACTCAGTGCTGCTGCTGCCATCACCCCGAGAGATGGGGACACAGTGTTGCTGCTGCCATCACCCCGAGGGATGGGGACGCAGTGTTGCTGCTGCCATCACCCCGAGGGATGGGGATGCAGTGTTGCTGCTGCCATCACACCTAAGGGATGGGGACGCAGTGTTGCTGGTGCCATCACCCCGAGGGATGGGGACACAGTGTTGCTGCTGCCATCACCCCGAGAGATGGGGACGCAGTGTTGCTGCTGCCATCACACCTAAGGGATGGGGACGCAGTGTTGCTGCTGCCATCACCCCGAGGGATGGGGATGCAGTGTTGCTGCTGCCATCACCCCGAGGGATGGGGACGCAGTGTTGCTGCCATCACCCGAGAGATGGGGACACAGTGTTGCTGCTGTCATCACCCGAGGGATGGGGGCACGAGTGTTGCTGCTGCCATCACCCGAGGGATGGGGACCCAGTGTTGCTGCTGCCATCACCCCGAGAGATGGGGATGCAGTGTTGCTGCTGCCATCACCCCGAGAGATGGGGATGCAGTGTTGCTGCTGCCATCACCCCGAGGGATGGGGACGCAGTGTTGCTGCTGCCATCACCCCGAGAGATGGGGATGCAGTGTTGCTGCCATCACCCAGAGATGGGGATGCAGTGTTGCTGCTGCCATCACCCGAGGATGGGGACGCAGTGTTGCTGCTGCCATCACTCCGAGGGATGGGGACGCAGTGTTGCTGCTGCCATCACACCTAAGGGATGGGGACGCAGTGTCGCTGCTGCCATCACCCCGAGAGATGGGGATGCAGTGTTGCTGCTGCCATCACCCCGAGAGATGGGGACACAGTGTTGCTGCTGCCATCACCCCGAGGGATGGGGACGCAGTGTTGCTGCTGCCATCACCCCGAGGGATGGTTACACAGTGTTGCTGCTGCCATCACACCTAAGGGATGGGGACGCAGTGTTGCTGCTGCCATCACCCCGAGGGATGGGGACACAGTGTTGCTGCTGCCATCACCCCGAGAGATGGGGACGCAGTGTTGCTGCTGCCATCACACCAAGGGATGGGGACGCAGTGTTGCTGCTGCCATCACCCCGAGGGATGGGGATGCAGTGTTGCTGCTGCCATCACCCCGAGAGATGGGGACGCAGTGTTGCTGCTGCCATCACCCCGAGGGATGGGGATGCAGTGTTGCTGCTGCCATCACCCGAGGATGGGCGCAGTGTTGCTGCTGCCATCACCCCGAGGGATGGGGACGCAGTGTTGCTGCTGCCATCACCCCGAGGGATGGGGACGCAGTGTTGCTGCTGCCATCACCCCGAGAGATGGGGACGCAGTGTTGCTGCTGCCATCACCCCGAGGGATGGGGACACAGTGTTGCTGCTGCCATCACCCCGAGAGATGGGGACGCAGTGTTGCTGCTGCCATCACCCCGAGAGATGGGGATGCAGTGTTGCTGCTGCCATCACCCCGAGGGATGGGGATGCAGTGTTGCTGCTGCCATCACCCCGAGGGATGGGGACGCAGTGTTGCTGCTGCCATCACACCTAAGGGATGGGGACGCAGTGTTGCTGCTGCCATCACACCTAAGGGATGGGGACGCAGTGTTGCTGCTGCCATCACCCCGAGAGATGGGGACGCATTGTTGCTGCTGCCATCACCCCGAGGGATGGGGACGCAGTGTTGCTGCTGCCATCACCCCGAGGGATGGTTACACAGTGTTGCTGCTGCCATCACACCTAAGGGATGGGGACGCAGTGTTGCTGCTGCCATCACCCCGAGGGATGGGGACACAGTGTTGCTGCTGCCATCACCCCGAGAGATGGGGACGCAGTGTTGCTGCTGCCATCACACCTAAGGGATGGGGACGCAGTGTTGCTGCTGCCATCACCCCGAGGGATGGGGATGCAGTGTTGCTGCTGCCATCACCCCGAGGGATGGGGACGCAGTGTTGCTGCTGCCATCACCCCGAGAGATGGGGATGCAGTGTTGCTGCTGCCATCACCCGAGGATGGGGGCGTGTTGCTGCTGCCATCACCCGAGGATGGGGGCAGTGTTGCTGCTGCCATCACCCAGGGATGGGGACCAGTGTTGCTGCTGCCATCACCCGAGAGATGGGGCGCGTGTTGCTGCCACCACCCCGAGAGATGGGGACGCAGTGTTGCTGCTGCCATCACCCCGAGAGATGGGGACGCAGTGTTGCTGCTGCCATCACCCCGAGAGATGGGGACACAGTGTTGCTGCTGCCATCACCCCGAGAGATGGGGACGCAGTGTTGCTGCTGCCATCACCCCGAGAGATGGGGATGCAGTGTTGCTGCTGCCATCACCCCGAGGGATGGGGATGCAGTGTTGCTGCTGCCATCACCCCGAGGGATGGGGACGCAGTGTTGCTGCTGCCATCACACCTAAGGGATGGGGACGCAGTGTTGCTGCTGCCATCACACCTAAGGGATGGGGACGCAGTGTTGCTGCTGCCATCACCCCGAGAGATGGGGACGCATTGTTGCTGCTGCCATCACCCCGAGGGATGGGGACGCAGTGTTGCTGCTGCCATCACCCGAGGGATGGGGCCCAGTGTGCTGCTGCCATCACCCCGAGAGATGGGGACGCAGTGTTGCTGCTGCCATCACCCCGAGGGATGGGGACGCAGTGTTGCTGCTGCCATCACTCCGAGGGATGGGGACGCAGTGTTGCTGCTGCCATCACACCTAAGGGATGGGGACGCAGTGTCGCTGCTGCCATCACCCCGAGAGATGGGGATGCAGTGTTGCTGCTGCCATCACCCCGAGAGATGGGGACACAGTGTTGCTGCTGCCATCACCCTAAGGGATGGGGACGCAGTGTTGCTGCTGCCATCACACCTAAGGGATGGGGACGCAGTGTTGCTGCTGCCATCACCCCGAGGGATGGGGACGCAGTGTTGCTGCTGCCGTCACCCCGAGAGATGGGGACGCAGTGTTGCTGCTGCCATCACCCCGAGGATGGGCGCCGTGTTGCTGCTGCCATCACCCCGAGGATGGGGCGCAGTGTTGCTGCTGCCATCACCCCGAGAGATGGGGACGCAGTGTTGCTGCTGCCATCACCCCGAGAGATGGGGATGCAGTGTTGCTGCTGCCATCACCCCGAGAGATGGGGATGCAGTGTTGCTGCTGCCATCACCCCGAGGGATGGGGACGCAGTGTTGCTGCTGCCATCACCCGAGGGATGGGGACGCAGTGTTGCTGCTGCCATCACACCTAAGGGATGGGGACGCAGTGTCGCTGCTGCCATCACCCCGAGAGATGGGGACGCAGTGTTGCTGCTGCCATCACCCCGAGAGATGGGGACACAGTGTTGCTGCTGTCATCACCCCGAGGGATGGGGACGCAGTGTTGCTGCTGCCATCACCCCGAGGGATGGGGACGCAGTGTTGCTGCTGCCATCACACCTAAGGGATGGGGACGCAGTGTTGCTGCTGCCATCACCCCGAGGGATGGGGACACAGTGTTGCTGCTGCCATCACCCCGAGAGATGGGGGCGCAGTGTTGCTGCTGCCATCACCCGAGAGATGGGGGCGCAGTGTTGCTGCTGCATCACCCGAGGATGGGGACGCAGTGTTGCTGCTGCCATCACCCGAGGATGGGGACGCGATGTTGCTGCTGCCATCACCCGAGGATGGGGACACAGTGTTGCTGCTGCCATCACCCCGAGAGATGGGGACACAGTGTTGCTGCTGCCATCACCCCGAGGGATGGGGACGCAGTGTTGCTGCTGCCATCACCCCGAGGGATGGGGACGCAGTGTTGCTGCTGCCATCACACCTAAGGGATGGGGACGCAGTGTTGCTGCTGCCATCACCCCGAGGGATGGGGACACAGTTTTGCTGCTGCCATCACCCCGAGAGATGGGGACGCAGTGTTGCTGCTGCCATCACACCTAAGGGATGGGGACGCGAGTGTTGCTGCTGCCATCACCCGAGGATGGGGACGCGAGTGTTGCTGCTGCCATCACCCGAGGATGGGGATGCAGTGTTGCTGCTGCGCCATCACCCGAGAGATGGGGACGCAGTGTGCTGCTGCCATCACCCGAGGATGGGGCGCGGTGTTGCTGCTGCCATCACCCGAGGATGGGGCGCAGTGTTGCTGCTGCCATCACCCCGAGGATGGGGGACACAGTGTTGCTGCTGCCATCACCCCGAGGGATGGGGGCCGCAGTGTTGCTGCTGCCATCACCCGAGAGATGGGGCGCAGTGTTGCTGCTGCCATCACCCCGAGGGATGGGGACACAGTGTTGCTGCTGCCATCACCCGAGAGATGGGGGCGCGATGTTGCTGCTGCCATCACCCGAGAGATGTGGGCGAGTGTTGCTGCTGCCATCACCCCGAGGGATGGGGACGCAGTGTTGCTGCTGCCATCACCCCGAGGGATGGGGACGCAGTGTTGCTGCTGCCATCACCCCGAGGGATGGGGACGCAGTGTTTCTGCTGCCATCACACCTAAGGGATTAATGCCTTAGTGCTGCTGCTCTCACCCATAAGGGATGCAGCCATAGTTGCACTGCTGCTGTCACACCTGAGGGATCCCTGTTCTTTTGTTTCTATAAACCCCCTCTCCTTTTAGCTCCTACATAATCCCTCTCCCTTCCTCTCCTCTCCAGATTTCCCGTGGCCCACTTGGGCTCAGGCCTCTGATCTACACCTGCACTGAAGAGATTTCTGTTTGGGGATTCGAGTTGCAGTTCTGCCTTCTGCCAGTAGCTGATCATGCGGCTTTTTCACTGCTGCTACCGCTGACTGGAGATCCTCCAAACTTTGGTTCGTAGAAGGAACCCTGACCCAGCTTGAGGATTGCCATGCCCTGGTAGCCTAATTTGGAGCTGTGGGGTTGAAATGCCAACTTCCCTAGATCTCGCCGGCACTTTGTGCCAGCTCCACACCCTCCCCCTACCTTATCCACCCTAGGTGGATGTTTTCTTTTATAGTGTACTTTGTGGTCAGCTGTCTAAGTATCTTACTTTCCATTGGCTCCTTATACCTAACCACCACTAGAGGAGTGCTTAATCAATTTTTGCTGTTTGTTACACAGATAGCCTCACTGTCTTACAATACAATATAATAGAATACAATACATACCGGTATTTGCATTATCTCTCTTTTTTCCACTGCGTTTATTGACAAGCCCAATGTTGTGAAGTGGCCTCTTGTTCTTTTGCTTCACAAAGAGGATTACATTATCTCTCTGTACTCATCTCTGAATTGCTTTATCTAAACTCCTGCTTTCTGTTTCCCTGCCTCATCTTCCTGCTAGATCTTAACTGCGTCTGTTGTATAAAGCAGTCTAGAGGCAACTCCTCCCTTTCTCTCACTCTGGTGCTGGCACCTTGATTCCGAGCTGGAGTCCTACACATCTTTCTAAATTAATTCCTTGCTGTTCAGTATAAGCACGCCCCAAAGGTTACCAGGCGGGTTAGAGGTAAACTTATAAGATGGCTTCACAAAGACTTGCTTGCAGTCCTGCACCTTAGAGATAAACATTGGAAGCGCTATAAACTTACTGGATTGCAAACAGATTTCAACACCTATAGAGCTCTTTGGAACTCACGTAAAAAAACAAATCAGAGCAGCTAAGAGCAAATACTGGAAGGACCGGTGCTTCTCAATCGATTACCTCAGTGGATATGATATTAAATGGCGTTCATTGTAATGACTGTAACAGCATTGCAAATTCTTTCAACTGGATGTTCTCTGATCTGTCCCAGTATACCTCCTCCTTCCAACCAACAGGTACACACTTTCAGACCCCACAAACAGTCCAGCCAGACACTTTTGCCACTCTATTCTATGAGCCAGCCAATGCCCCACCTTTCTACTTCAAGGGCATATCAAAGTCAGAGGTCCTAAAACTCATGAAATCCATCTCTAATAACACTAGCTCTGGCTCATATTCCCTAGAACCCCGACTTCTGAAGCTCGCTGCTCCTCTCATTGCTGTTCCACTGGCTAAAATATACATGCTGTCTCTCTCTGTCAGAGTAGTTCCAGACCTCTGGAAAAGCTCTTGTATAACATCTGTCTTCATGAAATGTGACCCGAAGGATTATAACAACTACAGGCTTATAGCTATCCTTTCAGTCCTGAATAAAATACTGGAGAAACGTGTCACTTCCCAAACAATTGATTACCTTACCAAGCTCAAGCTTCTCTCTGAAACCAGCATGGTTTCAGAAAAGGTCATAGTACATCAACGGCTCTTCTCAAACTCATGACTAATACTCTGTCCAACATGGATGCAGGACATCTCACAGGAACTCTTTACTGACCTTACAAAGGCCTTTGATCTTGTTGATCACCTTCAGCTTCTCTCCACTCTTGGGAATCTTAGCTTTTCACACCCTGTTTTTGACTGGCTTAGCAGCTATTTGCCTATGGATGCAAACTGTGAAATTTAACTCCTCCCTATCTGATAGTACCTTCGTCAATATTGGTGTGCCTCAGGGCTCAATCCTGGGGCCCCTTCTTTTCTCACTCTTTATAAACAATATTGCAGATGTTTTTGAATCCTGTTCATCCATCCTCTATGAGGATGATCTTGTTATTTATGCAAACTCGTCTAGCATAACTAATATTAACTCATCCCTGTCCTCTGATCTCAAACATGTCCAAAACTGGCTGAAAGTCTGTAAGCTGGTACTAAATAAAAAAAAAAAATGAAAGTAATACTTCTAGGCTCTGCCCAAAAGTTTAAGGCTTGTCCTATTTCCCTGATGGTGGGTGACTTAGGGGGCTCAAAAATAAAATGTGTTTCATCTTTTAATTACTTGGGAGTCCTGCTTGACCAATCCCTGGATTGCAGTCTTCACATACAGTCAACCTACAAAGCTGTGAATGCCAAACTGGGAGTTGCTTACAAAACTAGCTACATGCTGACTCCCTTTGCTAACTTGGCTACTGCCAGAGGTATCCTGCTCCCTGCCCTCATTTATGGTGCTCCCATTCTTGCGCAGCTCATAAAACTTCTCTTCAAAAATAGGACGTCACCTAAAATAATATATGTTGGTATACCTCCTCGTCTCCTCATCTCAATCACCACTGTCAACTTTATAGTGACCTGGAAATGCTATCTCCCTCTGCTTGCAGGAAATACTATCTTGGCTCACTCATTGATTCCATTATCCAACAACAATCTCTGTCCTCGCTTACAGCATTACTGGTTCCCCAAACCTCCTCCCACGGATTACGATCTGCAGATAAATCGTTACTCAATGTACCCAGGTGTTGATCATCTAAAGGTACTGATGCTTTCCAACATGTTGCCCCCCAGCTATGAAACTCCTTTCCCCTAGTTCTTAGGCAGTCAAAGTCCCATCAGTACTTTAAAAGGGAGCTTTGCTGATATCTATCTCTTGCTGACTTGTGCACTTGCTTTGATCCCACTGGATATACATTTTAGACCCCTGCTTTCCCTAATCCTGTATGCACCCCCTTTTCCCCCTCACTACAATTTGCTACCCCATCCCACTCTGCCTCTAGCTAAGACTTACTTTTACTCATCATACTTATCCCTTCTAACCCTGTTGTTCTTAGTTAAGTGCCTGACCTTTGATGGGTCTTCCAGACGTATTACATTATCACATTACGTTGTTTAAACTCCTGCTGAATGTTCTCTCTGTTTAATATGTTTTTATTCCACCCTATTTATGTAACTGTTCTCTGTAGCCCTACATTATGTAATGTGTTTTGACCACTTGTGTCCTGGTCATCTACACTGATTTGACCTACCCTTTATGTAATTGTCCTACACTCATTAAATGTTTACCTGTCTGTTAAACTCTGTTGTATTCTCCCGGGTCATGCCTGAAAATAGTCATTTTATGGCTAGTGCACTTACCTGGTAAACAAAAACTAAATAAATAAATAGTGCCGCTACTGCTGCCGTCACACCTGAGGGATAGAGCCCATAGCGGTGCTGCTGTCACCTACGAGGGATTGAGGCCAGAAAGGTGCTGCTGTCAGCCCTGAGGGATGGCAAACATAGTGCTGCTGCTGTCACACATGAGGAATGTGGCCTGCAGTGCTTCTGCCATCATGACTGATGGATAGAAGCCATAGTGCCACCATTACCCTGAGGGATGAAGGCTACAGTACTACCGCCACACTTGAGGGATGGGAGGCTGTAGTACTGCTGCTCTCACATCTGACAGATGGGAGTCATAGTGCTGCTGCTGCTGCCATCACCCCTGAGAGATGAAGGTTACAGTACTACTGCTGTCACATCTGAAGGATGAAAGACTGTAGTGCTGCTGCTCTCACATCTGACAGACAGGAGCCATAGTGCTGCTTCTGCTGCTGCTGTCACCCCTGAGAGATGAAGCTTACAGTATTACTGCTGTCACACCTGAAGGATGAAATACTGTAGTGCTGCTGCTCTCACATCTGACAGACAGGAGCCATAGTGCTGCTGCTGCTGTCACCCCTGAGAGATGAAGGTTACAGTACTACTGCTGTCACACCTGAAGGATGAAAGACTGTAGTGCTGCTGCTCTCACCCCTGAGGATGGGAGCCATAGTGCTGTTGCTGCTGCCATCACACCGAGAATTGTGGGTGGTAGTGCTGCTGCTGTCCTCACGCCTGAGGGACAGGATACCCCAGTGCTGCTGTTGCCATCACACCTGAGAGCTGGGGACCATACTGCTGCAGCTGCTGTCACACCTAAGGGATGGGACCGTAGTGCTTCTGCCACTCACCCCGAGGGATTGGGCCATAGTGCTGCTGCTGCTGCTGCCGCCATCACCTCTGCTGGATTGTCGGTTATAGAGCTGCTGCCATCACACCTACAGGGTGAGGGCCACAGTGCTGCAGTCATTACCTGTGAGGAATGAGAGCCATAGTGCTGCTGCTGCTGCTGTCACCCCTGAGAGATGAAGGTTACGGTACTACTGCTGTCACACCTGAAGGATGAAAGACTGTAGTGCTGCTGCTGTCACCCCTGAGGGATGAGGGCCATAGTGCTGCTGCTGCCGCCATCACCCCTTGGGGCTATAGTGCGGCTCCTGCTTCTTTCACTGCCACATCTAAGGGATTGGGGGCCGTAGTGCTGCTGCTGTTGTCATCCCTGAGGGGTAAGGGCTGTAATGTTACTGCCATTACCCCTGAGGGATGGGAGCCATAGTGCTGACGTAACTCCTGAGGGGAGGGCATCATTGTGCTGCTACTATTGCTGTAGCTGTCACCCTGACCGTAAGCACTTTTAAATCAATGTTGAAAACTTATTTAATTTCTTTAACTTTCCCTAATTAAGTATTAATTGATTGTTTTAAATCAGTATATTGTTTTTATTGTATTTACATGATGTACAGCACCATGATTATGAAAGCCGCTATATAAATAAAGTTGCTTTGCTTTGCTTTGCTCAGGGTTGGGGAATGTAGTGCTGCTGCTGCTGTCACCCCTGAGAGATAGAGATCATAGTACTGCTGCTGTCACATATGAGGCCCGGCTGACTCAAGATGCCAAACATGAGGCCAGCTGTGCTTTCTACATCTTGTATCCCTCTGGACACTTATAAGGAACATTGGAAATCAGCAGATCTCACACAAAGCCCTTATCTTTAAATTGTACACACCCAGTCTCTACATTTTGGGTAGTGCTGATAGTGCTTACAGTCTTTTGGGGATTGCCCCAAAGTACTTACTGACACTTTAGTCCCATTCATCTTTTTTGTGAAAAGTCTTCTCCCCCTCAGGGTTTCACAGGATCTGGTAGCCACCACTTCCCAGGAAACCAACTGTTGGGTAGTTTACTAAAGCAGAAACAACAAATGAGAGTCCTTGCCTTGAGCAAGTGATTTCTGGGTGAAGCACCACTTGTTGTAGAACTCTCAGCTCAAACTCTGACTTCAAACTACTGACTGCTCAAGAACAGCTGTTGGCACAGTATGGTTTATCCGGCTGCGAGAATTTCAAACAACATTACATCATCCCCTGCCCAGCAGAGCTGAGTAGATGGTAATGTCATGTTTTACAGAGAGCTTTTAAGCCCTCTGACACTGCACAAGCTATCTGCCTGATCTAAACTGATGGGATTCTAGTAACCCCAGGAACTGATTGGTTACACTCACCGCCATCAGACAAGCTTGCTGTCTGCAGCAAGGACTTTGGACTGCAACACATGCCATCCAACCCATGGGCGCCCTAGAAGGAGGGATGGCCATGCCCTCCCCTATCTATGACTTAACATAGTCAGGTTACGTCAGAGAACATGGAGGCATACTGAAGCAAACTTCTGCCATCTACTGACAAACTAGCTTAGGAAACCCCACTCCATGGTGTCCTAAAGAAAACATACTGAAGCATTCCTCAACAAGGCAGGACAAGTCACCCCTGTCTTGATCAAGGTGACCAGCCTAGCTACACCCTAGCCCACTAGGGAAAGCTATTTATCACTGCAATACCTAAGGTGCAGCCTATATCTTTACCCACTTCACTGAGCACATTGCTTTGGAAACATACACATGACATTGCTATGCATTTCCCAATCCCAATACTACACACTTTACACCTGTAATTAAAATATGTTTAAACATTTCTAAATCACATTCTTTAAACACTTTAAAAGACCAAGAAACACCATGACTCTGGCTGAGCCCCATATTCTCTTCTTTTCTTCTTCCAGCCGCACCTGTAAAAGAAAACCTCAAAAGATACAACTGCAACAAACCGCAGATACAATACTATCCCAAAACCTTTAAAGGGTTATTCTACAAAAAGCAGTATAAAAGTACAAAAATAATGCATACAAAACACTTTGGGGAGAAGGGGGGGTCCTCAAATGTTCTTCTAAGGATGTAACGTCCTGAGTGCACAAGGCACTCCCACACAAGGAAAAGTCTCTTATGGATGATGGCTGAAGCCAGTCTCAGAACTGTTCCTGTAAGCAGACACAAGGTCTACTGGAAAAAATCCAGACCAGTTGTCCACTGGACAAAGATGATAGGGCACTACACTTCAGAAGAAAGTCATACAAGCAGAAAAATAAGAGAAACTTTGCCCTACCATGTCAGATGCACAACCTGACTGTTCTGCATCACCTCTCTCACATGTTTGGGACCTTTTCTCTCCTCATGCTGAAGACAGGTCTTCAGGTCAAACTCTTCCATGACACCCCTGGATCTGGTTTCTGCTGACCAAAGAAGAAACTGCAGCCACAACCTCCCTTGTTGCTCCCGGGGCGGGACAATGCACTCTGACCTTCTAGATCTTCTTTCTTCAGCCGGTTGCATACTGACTGTGTGGCCGCTGACCATGGGTCTTGCTCATAGCTGACTCTTCCAGGTACTTTTCAGGGGTAGTACCACCGGGGATGAGGACAATGAATGATTGTCCCATCTGGACGAGACGTCTTTACTGAATGCACTGTCTCATTGCCTTCATGAACAATTACTGTTACTGAGTCCGGGTGGAGGGTGCGACCCACCTTTCAAGACTTGACATTATCTTGGCAAACTTTTTTCTCTGCTAGATGGTTTAAGTCCTTTCATCCAGCATGAACGCTTACTAGTAGATGCCTTGGCTTCTTCCAGTATCCATTGCTCCCTCTGCTCCTCAATTTACTCCCACATCCATCTTGACATAAATGGATATTTGACTCCAAACTCTTTCTCAACTCTCCTCCGGATCACTCCTTCTTCTTTACTGCTCTTTGGCAGATGCAGGCCCTCAGCCTGGCTTGGGAGTGGCCAGGTCTGATGCAACCACGCATCTTTGTTCCACACAGGTAAAAGGCAGTCCACACCAATGTCCTCCTCCACCTCTTGCACACTGGAGCCCCTACCCTTGGCTGAAGGCTTCAAAAGCTCTACTGCTGCTGCTGCATCTGATGGCCCAGTCTCACCATTAGATGCTGCCACCTCCTCCACTGCATCCATATGTGCCACCCAGGAGCCATTTCCTGGCTCAAGCCCTGCAAACACCCATTCTTCACTGCTGTTGGAGGCATGGGCCGCCCATGTGATGAAGTCCTCTTGCTCCTCATCCTCCTTGAGCACACTTGGACCCTCTGCCCACGGATCCACAGGTTCCAATCCTGCCACTGCCAAACCCAGTGTCAGTGGCTCAGCAGGTAGCACACCCACCTCGGAGGCTGGGAGATCAGAATGCTGTGGGTTCTATCCCCACACCAGGCTCTTGGGTTAATATCCCAATACTGATATTGCAGTGCAGCATGAGGGGGGTGCTGCACTCCTGAGGTGCTGTCTTTCGGATGAGACATTAAACCGAGATTCCATCTGCCTGTTCTGGTGGTAGTTCAGGTGGATGTTAAAGATCCCATGGCACTTCTCAAAAAGAGTAAGGGAATTTTTTATTATACCTTCAAAATCAAATAAATACAAAACAGTGTTAACTCACACAAAAATATACAAACCATAAGAGAAATCAAATAAGTATTACAGTCATACCTTTTCTAGTTTACTTTCAAATAAATATTTAGGACCCAAATTAAATCATAACACTGATCCCCCCCCCACTAAAAGAGTAGGGGAAGGTTTTATTATTACAACAGAACAATAGGAAAACAACCAATACTTTACAACATATAGTATAAAGAATAGAAAGAAAACATAACAGGAAACAAAATAAAACAGCTTTAGAAAAAACATGGAAGAAAAAAACCTCTCAGAAATGTAATAACAAAAAACAAACATGATGTCCCTTAACCAGGGATAACTAAATCAAATTATCCTATTTTATCCTTCAAGAAAGGAACTGCCTTCCAACGTGAAATCCATCTATCATAAATCAAATGTTTCTTTTCAAAAAGACAGTGGTGATACAAATCCTGTTCGATCCTTTCAATCACACATAAAGGTGTCTGGTACACTTGTTGCAAGACAAATTTACATCTAGCCTGCCATAAACGAAATTTAATCATAACAAAAAAAGATTCACTACCCCTTTATCAAAAGTAGTATGGCATAGCAAGAAACCATCCACCACCTCGGCATAAGTAATAGCTTGACAACAAACATTTTTCCACCGTACAGCTAGATCATGCCAAAACGTTTGGACATAAGGACACTGCATGAAAAAATGATCCATGGTTTCTTCCTGAGCCGTACAAGACTGTCAAGGACACATCCTTTCTGATACCATTTTATGTTTAGCATTGCCCTTAACATTAATCCTTCCATGGCTGCTAAGGACATCCCACAACCTGGGAGGGATCAGCTTATCAGTTAAACATTTAAGCACTCGGCCATGATGGGGGTCTGGTATACCTTTAAAAACAGGAGAAATGGAATGAGCTTGAGATTGCAAAAACACGTAAATACATTTACTGGGTTTAGACAAAAATCTGTTCCGAGTGTACTTTCCATTTATTTAACTTTTTAATAGCAGGTCACAAGTATGCAGGAAAGGAAGAAACCGAGAAGGGCCTACTCACAGGCAAGGGCCACAACCTATGTAAAGATCCAAGCCAACGATCCACATAAATTACCCATACAGCAGGCTGTCTAGCCAAATCAACCAAATTCCTATGAAAGAAAATACTGTAATAAAACATAATGGGATTAACACAGTTCAATCCACTCTGTGCAAGAGGGAGATATAACACATCCCGTTTAATCAGGGTCAACCTACTCCCCCATATAATCTGGAAAAAGAGACTAAGAAGAACAGTTTCCAAATGTTGGGGTATAGGGTAAACAACATTAAGGTATAAAAAAATGGGGAGAAGAAACGATTTAACAAGAGCAACCTTAGTTTTTTTTGACTGTTGCCATGATTTCCAGACAGCGACATGGTGTTTAGCAATTTCAAGTTTCTCAGTCCAGTTCAAAACAGCATTATCCCCTTTCCCAAACCGAATCCCCAAAGCTTTAATGGGACCCTGTAGAACAACAATACCCTGCAGGTCCGTAATGTCAGGAGGTGTAGCACCAAGACAGTACAAAAAACTCTTAGATTTGTTCAAAGATGTCCCAGCCACTACTGAATAGGTATCAAAATGCTGCAATACTCTGTGTCCTGAGGGAGCATCAGAAACAAAAACACACACGTCATCAGCATATGCTGAATGTTTGGCACACACGGAGTCTTTTTTAGGACGAATCCCAGAAATGAGAGCATCCTGATAAGTGGTTCTCAGCAATGGATCCAAACAAAAAACATAAATTAGGGGGCTTATGGGACAACCTTGCTGGACTCCCCTATGAATAGGGATATAAGAACCCAAATAGCCATTCACTAGGGGCAGAGCGTAGGCATGCCTATATAACAAAGCAATGCAGGAAATAAAAGTATCAGGTATTCCATAAGATTGCAACACCTGAAATATAAATTGATGGGGGACCCAATCAAATGCCTTCTAATGGTCAAAGGACATGAGAAACCCAGTAACATCATCATCTTTCCCCTGTTCCACTAATTCCCGAATCAGTAGAAGATTATGGTCAATGGTTCTACAAGGAATAGAGCAAGTCTGGGAAATAAAAATCAGGGTAGGAGCTACTTGCAGCAATCAAGCATTCAAAATCTTCATCAATGCTTTTAAATCAGTATTCAAGAGAGTCAATGGTCTCCAGTTACTAAGGTCACCCCATCACCCTTTTTAAATATCAGAATTTGAATGGAAATACACAAATGAAAGTCAATTCCTGATGCTGCAAACACCAGTTAAAGACAGCCGAAAGTATATCACAAAGAAGGGAACTGCAAGATTTGTAAAATTCAGAAGGCAAACCATCAATACTAGGAGCAGTGTCATTCTTTTAGCGAGAAATTTCCTTGGCCACCTCTTCACTACTGAGCGGGGAGAGCAGGGGTAGGAGGGGTATATCAGCACAGTCCAGAAGGGAAAGGGATGCAAGGAAGTGCCTTATGCTGTGGTCATCCAAAGAAGGAGCAGAATACATGTCTGTAAAATACGCAGTAACTGCCTGCAAAATGTCAGGTACAGTAATACTTACAGTACCATCACAGCCCATTACCTCAGTCAGAACCCGATCGGAAGCCTTCTTACTACTACAGTCGAAAGCATCCCCAAACCACTTTTTACCAGGGGAACAAACCCTATGCTTATGTAATAGAGAAGCTGCTCTAGAATACTGCAGAGCCTCCATATCTTTTTTTTACTACTTGTACATGGGAAATTAAATTAAGACAATGAGTATTAACTCACTGTACCCAATAGCTCCGTATGAAGTCCGAACCATACACTGATTCTCCTGATACAAAATGGCCGACCAGGGTATAATGAGTTAATAGTAGAATACAATGTTTCTAAATGGGTCAGCAAGGCTTAATACTTTTTGAACTGTGTAGCTGCAGTTGTCTTAGAAAAATAGGTAGCAAGGGATCGCAGTTCACTCTTAGTGTCCACCCACCACTTGCTTAAGTCAGCCGTAAGCCCAGCCACTGTCATACGTGCTTTCAAGAGGTCATGAACCTGCTGAACAAAAAGGGCATTATCTAGCAGGGTAATATTAAATTTCCAATAACCCCTCCCAGTAGAAACATGGGGTCCCACCTCTAGAGTAGCTGTCAGTACAACATGATCTAAAGTCTCAGCAGGGATGGTCCTGGCATGAAGGACTCGTACCACATTATCAGCAAAAAGAAAATCTATTCTAGTGGACAAACGGCCTTTAAAGAAAGTATGACCACCCTGTGAGTGACATACCCTATAGGTATCCTGAAAACCAGTAACAGTGAGAATGCTGTTGAGACAGATGTTATCTCAGAAGTCTTTATCAGTAAGGGCCCCTCTGTCTTGCTTGGCCACCACACAATTAAAGTCACCCCCCCCCCCAAATGATATGTTTGGACATAAATAAATAAGGTTTGACAGTAGTGAAGAGGTCAACCCTGCCCTTTTTAGTGACTGGAGCATAGATGTTAATCAATCTCCATGAAGTGTGTAAATAAGTAAAATCCAAAAGGAGGGCCCTCCCAGAAACTATCTCCACCAATTTAGTAATGTGGAATCCATCCCCTCGAAATAAAACCCCAACCCCATCACAAGTGTCCACACCAAAAGAAAAAAAAGAAGGGCCCGACGCCAAAGTTTCTTAGCCAATGACACCAAAGAAAGGGTGTTTAATTGGGTATCCTGGATTAGACAAATGTCACAAGACAATTCCTGCAGTAAATGAAGTCAGCAATCTACGTCGAGCATTCTTCACACTATTAGTATTCAGTGTAGCAATGCTCATGTGAATGGCAGGAGCCATGATTAAAAGTTAAGACACACAAAAAAAAGGGTAGAGGGAGCGATCAGGTAATCTTTCCAGACCTAGTGCTTCGTCAAGGGGATAACACCAAGTTGTAGAGGCCTGACTTTATTATCAGTGTCCCAAGATTTATAATGCTCAGAATCAGAGGATAGGAGAGTCTGAGATGAAGTATCAGAATCACCCCCCAGATCTGAAGACTGAGATTTTCTGGAAAAGACAGCAAATTTATTACTAAGGGGCACCCCAGTACCAGGGGAAGAAGCTTTAGCCAGCTTAGACCTGGTCTTAGTCTGTTTCTGCACCCTCCTCTTAGCCTGTGCACCCGATTCAGGTGGTAGCATGACCATGCTGTCCACTGCCACTGCAGGAGCCACAGCAGCCACTTCAACTGTAGCAGGAACTGGGGAAGGAAGACCGAATCAAGTTCCATAGGAGCTACTGGTGAAATGGTCCAAAACAGGTACTACGGGAGGCCCAGGAGGTTCATCAACCACCTGTGCAGGAGCAGTGGAGGGGGAGGGGTCAGGGACAACAACAACAGGATCAGGAGAAGGTTTAGCAGCAGCAATATCCTTCTTCTGTGCCTCAGTAAGGATAGTATCCTGATTAGGACAATCATTTCTGTTGTGTGTGGCCCAAGGGCACATTCGAAACCCATGCCCAGGTTCATCACACAAATTACATTTTAGCTCATTTCGTACAATCCATACTAGCATGCCCATAGGAAACACAAAGAGAGCAACGCAACCTGTCACATGCAGCACTTAAATGCAAATAGGACCCACATTTAAAGCCAGTCCTAGGTTGACCGACATAGAAACAATGACCACACTCCAGGCCCAAAAACAGGCTATTTGGCAAATGAATGGGGCCTACATTGTTATGCCGCAGCCACACCCTGAATTTCCAACCACCCGTCCAGAAATGCTCAGAGTCAAAGATAGGTTGTGGAGCGCCCAATATCTCACACCACTGCTGCAACCAATGAGAAATATCGTGAACAGCAACATTCTCATTCTGAAATAAAATAGTAACAACTTTAATAACAGGTCTGGTAAAGGGGATAGCCCTAAAGGGTAAACATAGAGCAGTGTATCGTAACTTCTCATACTTGGTCCAGAACTGATCCAGGCCATGGGGAGTCTTAAAGCTAATGTCAAAAAGGCTGTTTCCTGAAACATGAATAAGGGCATAGATCTCATTCATAAAAAAAAAACAAAGATCCCTTTATAAGGGTTTTCCCAACATAAATGCGATCAGGAGCAAGAGTCAAGCCATCTAAATAATGCAATCGGATAGCATTTCTCCTCTGCAGTGGAGGAGGCTGTCCACTAAAAGTGTCCTTCTTTCAAAATTCCTCACAGCGAGTCTTTGCATGATCTCTGGGGTCAGGAGGAAGATCTGGAAGTGGAGAGGCATCCTCCACACGATCCCCCCATGTAGGAAGCTTGCTACTAGTACCTTCATCTGCTGAAGAACAGGCAGACAGTAGCGGCACCTTGTCTAACAGATGCAGCTCTAAAATAGTAGGCTGCAAATCAGCAGCATGTAAATCTAAGTCAGAATCAGTAGCAAAGGTAACGGGTGGTGAGGCAGGCCCCCCTTTAGTAAGGCCCGTGGAAGTCACAGATTGTTGCCGTAGCCCTGGGATCGGACTATGAGCAGGATCCGGTACCCAGTGACCCTTCATTCCAGGCTTCCAACTGGCACCCCGAAGTAAATCTTCCAAAGAACAAGAGAGGCCTCCTACCTGGTGAGAAGCTGGCGAAGAAACCTCCACTCCCTCACGGTGAAATGCAGGCTCTACTGCAGGCTGGACCATGCAGCAAGACAAAGGTAGGGAAACTACTTACAGAGTCCAAGGGAGCAGCAGCAGCACTCGATCATATTGGCAGGGGAATGTCAGAGGTAGATGCCAGAGACGTGGAAGCCACTGAGTCATGAGGGTGGCATTCCTTTGATGCAAGTGCATCACAAGGGAGAATAGCAGGCATTTGACTCACCACAGAAGTAGTTGTCAAAGCAGTAGCAGACGTAGGCAAAGCTGCAGGCAGAATGCATGGTTCAGTGACAGAATCAGGCCATGGCCCAGCACAAATAGTACCAGAATCAGTCGATAGCTGACGAGATTCAGTATCTGCTGCAATTACAGCCATAACACGATGCCGATTTGAAGCAAGCACATTCCTGAGCCAAAAATTCATCCACAGGCAAAAATCCAGATGTTGTACTTCCCAGCAATAGATCATGAGACAGTTCTGTGTCCATAGCATCTGAAAACGCAGACATACCAGATATGATAGGCTCCTCAGCTGGACCTATAGGAGCGGAGCTCTGTTCTCCTGTAGGTACACCAACACACTGGACAATCTCTGAGGTCGAGGCCATGGTCCAGCAGCTCTCCCTACCAAAGAGTAGGGGAATTTCCCCAGTTTCCTGGCCAAATTTCCCCCCATTCACTAAAAATACCACCAACAGTTTAATCTGGTTCAAGGTCAGCTGACATCCATCTGTATCCCTCTCCCCAGGGTCATGCCTGAAAATAGGCAGAATTTGTCTAGTGCACTTACCCGGTCAACAAAAAATAAATAAATAAATAAATAAACTCTCAGACTCTCCCTCGGCCGAGGGGCTACTTGCTGCTTGAACCTCTTGCACATTGCATTCAGCCACATTTACAAAAAATTCCCACAGGAAGTCCTCAGCTTCCTCCTGCTCACACTGTGTACCAGCCTGTCTTCCACAGATATGCTCTGCTCTGAAGGTCCACATAGGGGCCAACCGGACACTTGGTACAGTCTCTTTGGGAGGGCCACTAGCCATACTACTGCCAAAATTCCTCCTGCAATGGAGAACGGCTATTTCATCTTGTCCAATGTTTTGAAAAATGTTCTTTATACATTTTCCATTTTTGACATCAGTACAGTAGAACAGACTGGTCGCAGTAACTGGGACATGTACATCTTGAAGCTCTAGGTCACTGCCTTGGTACACCTTATCCAAGGGATGTTTCTTGGCTATATGTTATGCTGTTCAGCAATCATATTTCTCATTTACATGTCAGGACACATTTTAACCAGTGATAAAGAACATGGGACTGACTAGGTTTTTCGGCTTGTACCAATTCTATGAGGTGTCTTCTCAGTCTGTCCAGGGTGCCCATTCTTCTGCTCAGACATACTCACTATTCTCCTGTTCTGGAAAAGCTGGGAACCACAAAGCAACTTGCTGCAACCAAGTGATGCATACCTATGACCTGGTGTGAGTGGTTGGTGCCTACATATTACCTCATCTGGTGTGCTGTCTGGAGGGTAGGGTTGGTCTAAAAGGGGTTTAGCAAGGGAGGTTGTTGTGAGATCAGCCTATCCCTTTCCTGGGGTCCATGTATGACATAAAGGGGCTCCAACACTTATAACAGGATGCCATGTTATTGCTCACCAGCTGGGATGTCCTATCTAGGGTGGCCAAGGTTGTAAGAGAATTAATCAGCTCTGCCATGGAAGGAACACTAGTGGTTCTCCATTTGCAGAGAAGAAGTTTCTTAGCTTGCATGGTGAACGGTGCCAGGCATTTTATTTCTGGGCAGAAACCTTAGGTGCCAGTGTGTGTGTGTGTGTGTGTGTGTGGGGGTCCCTAGTATCCAAAAATCAGGGGTGAGTAGTGCAGTTTTATGAGTTATATCAGTAGCTAGGGACCCAACCTGTGCCCAGAATGTTTTAAGATTGAGGAATGCCCAAAGTATGAGAAGGAGGTCTCCTAGATTACACTGACATCTCCAGCAGTTGCGGTTAGGGAGTATTTTGTCATTGTTCAAGGCTTCTGGGGTCTTGTACCATGAGTGAAGGATTTTATTCTGAATGAGTTGAGTCTGTGGGTCTGGGTATAATTTGTATGCTTTTTAAAGATAATCATCCTGGCAGACTGCTGGTAACTGTGTACCAGGGTGTTTCTGGTGATACGCTTGAACTGCTTCTCATCTGTAAATATCTCTAGAAGTCAAACTGGGGAAGTTAAATAGTTTTAAGGGACTGAAAGGAGACCCCCAGACCGGTGATTGGGTCTAACACATGACTTGATATAAGTAATATCTTTGCCTAACCGTTGGTGCCAGGAAATGGGTTTGTTCTCTATCCAAATAAGAGAGTTGCTCCATAGCAGGGTATATTTCAGAGGACTAGGGTTGGCATTAAGGACAGCATGCATTTTGGCTCAATACCTAAGGTAGGAGCCGATGGTGGGATGCTCTTTGAGGTCTGCTGGGAGGTTGCTATACAGCAAGGGGGTTAGGCTGAATAGCCCTGACTGGACCTCTTTATCTGGAGCTATTGTGGGGAGGATTGGGATTGGGCAGAGAACAACTGCACTGTTTGTGCTATGTGGTATGCTAAGATGTATCACTCAAACCATGGCAAGTTCCATCCCCCATTTTTCCAGTGCGCCCTTAATTTTTTATGGCTATATCTGGGTTTCTTCCCATCCCAGAAAAAGTTGCCTATTATTTAATCAATTTGGGTATAGCAGAGGGAGTGGGAGGAATATTGCCTGGTGGTAGATGACATATAACAGTTTGGGTGAGATGGTTCCATGCTGCTACAGTGACATCTCTGACCGCGATGCCCCTCACAGCGACAGACACACAGCGACATCCCCAACACTGACGTGACCCAACGACGACCGACTATACTGCAACAGCTACCGACACTGTTGGTTGAATCAATGTGGGGGGGGCTGCACCCCCTGCACCCCCATGAGAGGGACTGTGCCCCCCACACACACACCCTACTTTATATATCTAACTCCACATCGCACAGACAGTGAAGTTAGATACATGTCCCCCTTTGCTGCAAAGTCCATCTGCATGAAACACCCATCACCACAATGTCTATCACTATGGGGGAGTTGCTGTGGGAAAGTCGCTGTGGAGTTATCGCTGTGCTGACAGTATACGGGGTGAGATCACCATCTTAATGGTGGCAATTTTCCCAGCCATGGTGAAGTGTAATAGTTTCCACCTGGCCAGTTCTGTGATGATCTCTGAGAACAGGAGTTTAAGGTTCAAATCCCATAGGTGGGAGGTGTCCTTGACAATACGGATACCCAGATACGTTATGTCCCCTGGGGACCACCTTAGTTTGTAAGGGGGTGATCATGTCCTCCTTGCACAGCCTGTTCAGCCACAATACCTGTTTTGCTCTGGTTGAGTGTGAGCCCAGATATGTGAGCAAAGTGGTCCAGCATGCCTAACAGGGGTGGCATGGCTAGGTTGATATCAGCCAGAGGGACCATGAGGTCATCCTCATACATGAGAATGGTATATTCCTTTCCACCAATGGGGATACCTCAGATCTGCGAATGCTGTCTGATGACCCCTGCTAGTGGTTCCACAGTGAACACAAAAAGGAGTGGGGACAGTGGGCAGCCTTGTCTGATGCCTCTGCCCAGTTGGAAAGGGTCTAATTGCAGAGAGTTAGTGCCGATTCTGGTGGTGAGGTCTGAGTATAATATGCTTATTCAGGCCAGGAATCTCTCCCCAAACCCCATGTGGATCAGCATTAACAGTAGGTACTCTCACTCTAGGGAGCTGAATGCCTTTTCAAAATCTATGGCCTGTGCAACAGGGATTTGGCTACTGTGGAGATATTTGTTAAAGATTAGTGATGCTCGGATAGTGCCTTTATGGATCTGATTGTGATCCATCAGATAGTGGTAGTATTTGACCTGGGATCTGACCTGGGATCCAACCAGGTTGGAGGTCAGCTCCCAGGTCGGATCCTGCACTATGATGTCAGATCCAGGGACGAATCCAGGGATCCTACCTGGATCCGGGACAGTCGAAGCTACAGTCGGATAGCGCAACTATCCAGCCAGATCCACTATCCAGCAAATGGCTGGTATCCTGTGGTATCCTAATTGATAGGATACTACCTGAGCAACACTATTAAGGATTGTATATGGTCCTCACAGTAGCGTCCAGGAACAAAGTCCACTTGTGAGGGGTGGATTAGTTGAGACAGCATGGGGCTGAGCTGCAGGGCTAATATTTTCAAAAAGATTTTGCTGTCCACGTTAATCAAGGATATGGCCTGTAACTGGCTGGTAGTGTGGGGTCTTTCCCTTTCTTTGGAAGAATCGTTATAACTGCCTCTCTGAGGGTGGGTGGGAATTGGCCTACTTCCAGTGCCTCAGTGTACACTAGGCTCAGTGGCATGGCAATCATCTGGAAAAGATGTTGCCATAGGTCTACTGTAAACCCATCCCCTCTGGGGGCCTTGCCTAACTTAAGTGTAATTATTGCTTCCCTGACTGTGTCTTCTGTTATGGGGCATCTAGCTGGGCTACCTGCAGGGGGCTGAGGCAGGGTATCACTAATGGGGCTAGAAACTCTTCCATCTCTTTAGGGTTAGGGGCCCGGGAAGAGGAATACAAGGTACTGTAAAAGTTCTTCATTATTCTACTTATCGCTGGTGCTTGGGTTTGGATATGTCCACTGGTGTCTTGTAGGCCAGATTTAAACCTTTCAGCCTGCTGTTTTCTCAACTTATAGGCTAGGACTTTACCCATCTTTTACCCTGCCTCCCAGTACTCGTGTCTCAGCCGGCGGATGGCTCTCTCTGCTTTCCTAGCTAGATATCACTGATATACAGCCATTTCCCTAGAATTTCCCATCCTTGGGGGAATGGTGGTCGGCCTGTGGGGTAGCTTGGAAGGCAAGTTTTTTGAAGGCCAGCTCTTTTTCAAGGTCTGCTAGGTGTGTCTCTCTTGCCCTCCCATTTGCGGTTGCATACCCTATTATTCTCTTAGGGTGGCCTTAAAATACTCCCAGATGTTTCCTGGTGTTGTATCCCCTATGGGATTCTCTTGGAAAAATAGGATAGTTGTTCTTTGGGCTCTACCCATAAACTCTGGGTCCCTAAGAAGCAGATGGTCTAGCTCCCAGGTTGGCGTGACCTGTGGTGGGGGGGCCTAAGAAAAGATGCAGTTGTACTGGGGCATGGTCGGATATTATCATGGAGGCTATGGTGGAGCCCAAGGAAGCTTGGGTCACCTGGGAGAATGTCAACCAGAAATCTAGATGGCTATGGGACCCATGCACTGGGGAATAGAAAGAGTAGTCTCTATCTCTGGGATGAAAAATCCTCCATGTGTCCACTAGGCCCATATCTTTCATTAGCTGGGTTAAAGCTGTGGTCCCTTTACTACGTGGTTCCACCTGGCCTGCACTCCTGTCCATCCTGAAGTCCAAGGTTAGGTTGAAGTCACCTCCCAGGAGGATTGGAGTAGGTGTGGGGGCAAGAGTATTTATCCTTTGGGCAATTTCATGGAAGAAGGACGATTCGTCCATGTCGGACCCATACACATTCCTCAGCATTATCTGTCCCTGTGGTGTGTCCATCAATATTAAAACCCACCTACTCTGGTCATCCCTTACTGTGGCCATGGGTGTCCACCTTAATTTCTTATGTGTCAGGATGTCTACTTCTTTTCATGTTTGCTTGCAAGCATGCACAAGAAACATGTTGGGACAGCTTGGTGGAGTAGCAGGTTGTGGAGGTGCAGCAGTGTTGTGGCCAATGCCGCCACTGCTTTTTGGGGCTTGTCTCTGTGGCACCAATGAAGAAGCATGCTTGCTATGACAGTAGTCTGCAAGCATGCCACCAACTTGAAATGATTTTGCCGCTGCAATGAGAGAGTGCCCCCTCATTGCAGGGTATGCCATGTCTGGTGTAACATTTCAATAAACATGGCTGTGGCTGTCGCCGTCCGCTTCTCACAGTCCTCAGCAAGCCGACTTCAAGGGTGCCCAGTCCCCCTGTCGGAATGCTCCCTCCTCAGTTCATTTGCCAATGGGGGAGCCCAATCCCCGTCGGCATATGTGCGCCTTTTCTGTTTTTGTCTGCTGCGGTGGGTGCCCAATCCCCCTCAGCATCATTCCCCAGTCCCCCCAAACACAGACATGCTTGCCGACGGGGGTCCCAATCCCTGTCAACTTCAGTGCTGTCCCCAATCTGCAGAGAGGGGTACCCAATCAACCTCAGCATCATGCCCCCCGACATGCTTGCTGACGGGATGCCCAATCCCCCATCGACATGTTGAACTGCTCCCCCATCGTGTCGGCATGTTCCTGGCTGTCCTTTATTGTGTTTCATACTGGGGAGCTCCACCCCAGTGTGGCTTACATGACCCCAGCATTGGACACACTGGGAGCCTACCCAGTGTGTGTGTAAAAAGGAACAAAGGGTCAATGGTGTTTTTTTTTTTTTTTTTTTTTTTTTAACCTGAAACAAAGAAATTGGGCCTTGCCGCTAGGTCCCTCCCCAACCCGCACTGCGCCCTTCAAGACTTCACTCCCTCTCCCCATACTTACCTTTGAGCCCGGCGTGATGATCTTCGTGAAGGGAAAATGTCTGCCCTCTTCAAAGCCGAGCACGAGCTGAAGAAATGCCAGTAAGCTGTATAATGGCATAAATGGGGGGGGGGTTCAACTTAGGCGGATATCTCAGCCATTTTTGTGACTTTTGGCCTCAAATTTTCAGCATGGGGTTCTTGGGACCCCACCTCATGAACTCGGTCACTGTCATGTCGTTATTCAGTCCCAAAAGGTGATTTTGTGGTCACGGCGAGGAATCACCTTCCGGGACTGAGCAATGAAACAACAATGTCACTGTTCATGAGATGGGCTCCCAAAAAGCCTATGTTGCAAATTTGGTGAAAAAAATCCCAAAAATGACTATGTTATGAGCGTGTGTTGTGCAGTTCCTAAGCACTCTCATAATGTTAAGAATTTTTAATATTTTCACTCCAGATTTTCAACATTGCCATTTTTCCATACCTCCTTATGAACAGTACAGCTGTCATTTTTCACATCCTGCCCAAAATGTGTTTTTGCACATCTGGCGAACAATGGCGCAGTTGCTGTGCAAAATCAACGTTCAGGACAGATTAAGAAAATCACAGTGACTGTGTTCATAAGGAGAGATCCCAAAAAGCCCATGTTTCAAATTTGGTGAACAAATTCCAAAAAATGACTTCGTTACCAGCATGCATTGCGCAGTCACTACGCACACTAGTAACTTCGCCAATTTTTTATATTTTTACTCCAGATTTTCAACATTGTCATTTTTGCACACCTCCTTATGAACAGTACAGCTGTCATTTTTCACATCCTGCCCAAAACATGTTTTCACACCTGTGGCCCACAATGGGCGCGGTTGCTGTGCGAAATCAACGTTCAGGACAGATTAAGAAAATCACAGTGCCACTGTTCATGAGCAGAGGTCCCAAAATTCCTATGTTGAAAATCTGGTGCAAACAATCCCCAAAATAATCATTATGGGTGTGTGTTGCACAGTTTCTACACACGCTTGTGACTTCACCAATTTTTTAATATTTTGACTCCAGATTTTCCACATTACCATTGTTTACATCTCCTCATGAACAGTACAGCTGTCATTTTTCACATCCTGCCTGAAATGTGTTTTTGCACCTGTGGCATAAAAATGGTGCTGTCGCTGTACAAAATCACCTTTCGGCTAATGAACTGATAGTGTCACTGTTCATGTGGTGGGGTCACAAAAAGCGCAGGTTAAAAACTTTGAGTGAAAATACCAAGAAACGCCCAGGGAATTAGGGTTTCCGACTATAACACCCTACCCTGTAGAGACTGACAGGCGTCAGGGGTGTGACTTGGGATTGTTGACAGTAATGGTCATGCCATTCCACCTCCACCCACACCCCCACCCTGCAGCCAATGACAGGCATTGAGGTGTGTCTTGGACTCTTCGGCCCCAAAGTTCACCTCATTCTCCTATGCTGCACCCATTTCAGCATATTTCCTTATGGAGTGGGGTGAGTGTAAAGCCTGAACACCCCAAGGCACACCTTGACACTTGTCGGTGTCTGCAGGGTAGGGTGAGGTAAATGGCATGAGCGTTATGGGTGACGACCCAAAGGCACACTCCAATGCCTGTCCATCTCTGCAGGGTGGGGGTTGGGCTGGCATCAGTTCAGTACTTCACTGCCATTCCTAGTCTGCATCTGTCTAACTCCTGCACTTCCGATGCTAATGCCAGCAAGCAAATATTCGGCATTGACAAATGCTTGTTTCCTGGTTGGTGCCGCAGAGAGGAACACCTCTCCCACCTAGTTCCTTACTAGTCTCATGTGATCAGCCTGGGTCAGTTTTGTTTCCTGAAGAAAGGTGAGGTCTGACTTAAGTTTAAGGTGACAGAGTAACTGCTTTCTTTTAATTGGAGTGTTTAGCCCTCTCACATTCCAAGTAGTACAGGAATTCTCACCCATTTCCGAGTCTAGGGAACAAGTAAGTGACAGGTGTGATTTCCTGAAAGGAAACTAAAGTCAGCTCCCCCCTCCCAAATCCGACCAGTGGTATATCCCTAACCTTACACCTCAGTTGAGGCACCTTACCCAGATACCAATTCAAAAACAGCTTAACCATTTCTCCCATTGTATGCATCAACACACAAACCATAACACTGACAGCAGCATTTTTTACATGTTTGTAACTATATACATGGGCCAAGGCCAAGACCCTTGGAGAACAGAAGGGAAAAACAAGAATTGCCCGGCAACCGTAGTCACCCAGAGCTCACCCTCTCTCTCTACTGGGATGTGTGAGATGTCCTTGCTACTCCATCACTCCAAGCTTATAAAACAGTCTATACCTCCCAAGAGGTTTCTGGAGTGGAGGGTAGTAGAACCCTAAACACCTGAAAGAGAAAACAAAAAGGGGGGGGGGTCTTCCATATTCACCTCATCCACCATAGTGGCAGCTGCCTGTAGAGGTGGCGGGGTGGGGTTACACAGGGATGAGACTACACGCTTGGGAGGTGGCACCTGCTAGTCAAAATGTCTCCCCCTATTGTCTCCCCTGTTGTCAATTGGTATGTCCTTGGGGGGGTCCTCCTCCTTTTATGTTGTGAGGGGGTGGGAAGGGGGCAACAAATGAACTGGTCGCAGTCACTGGAGGTACAGGGGGATGTCTGAAACTGCAGGGGTGGGGATGCCTCATTAAGCAGCTGCGATTTGTAGCTTTTTTATTTGAAAAGGGGGAGCCCCTGATATTGTATTTATATATTGCATTTCGGGTCACCCCTGAAAACAGGTACTTGTGCTTAGTGGGCCTTACCCGGTTACCAAAGACTAAAATAAAATAAAATAAATACATTGTTGCAACTATTCTGTAGTTATGTGAGCCCAGCTTCTGGCAACAAGAGGGCAGGAATCTTGAATATATGCTGGCCCCATATGCTTTATCCGGGACACTCTTACCCTCATAGTCAACTAATTCTTATGCAACCCCTTCCTGTCCCCCACCCTTGGGGACTGCAGGGTGAAAGAGAGAAGAGGAGACATGAGATTGTCCTGGGGTGAGGGGATGAACTTGAGGCCCCCTCATTAACCAAGGGCACTGGTCCCTTGTTTTACCCATGGGTCCACTGCAGTGCTTGGCAGTTGCCTCTCATCTATGTGTAAGCAGCCATTTGAACTCAGCCCTTGAAGTCGCTCCAAACCAGTGAAACATTGTCCTGCTAGCACAGAACCAATAAACTTTGTACAGTAGTCCATCCCTCACTGTATGGCTCACTCAGTCCACGCCATACTTCTTTGTTTGTCTGCAGGCTGTTCCCAGTCAGTGGAATGGCAAGCATGAGATACAGGAGGGAGGGAAACCGGGGGTGGGGTGCATCCTACCACTGTACCATATTACCAACCAACGGGGTCCCCAGTACTGCACAGTGGTTCTGTACACCCCTTTGCACCCTAATCACCTCCTTCCCCATCCCCAAAAACCCACTAAAAAAGGGCACTTATCTGACTGTATTATTCAAAACTGCGACAGGGTCAGCCTTTCCTTCTGACCGATCTTTGATCTGTGTCTGGACATTGTCTTGGGAGGGCTGCTCCGAGCCATAGGTCTCCTTCTCTACTGATGCAGTGGGGGATGCCGCCACTACCCTGTCTTGCCAGGTGCCAGATTGCTGCTCCCCAGGGTCCAAGTAGGCTGATGTAGTGTCCTTGAAGTTCGGGCCTAGGATTAAAGGGGATGGAGGAGGGAGTGGAGGGCCGCATTGCTATTGTAGGATGTTTTTTGGTCTTCTCTGAAGTTACTTCTGTGCTGTGGGTCTCTCCCTCTGGGGCTCCTTGGTCCAGTTCTCTTGGTGGGATGCTCTCTTTTCTCATGTTGTTTAAGCACTTGCCTCTTTCAGTTTGATTGAGGAGGGTCCAGGCCTCTTTGGTGTCAGCGTGATAGTTCCCTCTCTCCTGATGCTCTGGCCCAGTGCTAGAGTTCAGTGTGATCTTCCCATAGTTGGGCTGCTTGCCAACTGGGGTCTCTGGGCATCTCACCTCCTGAGGCCAAGTTTTATAGATAAAATCCATCAGATGCTCAGGGGTTTTGAAGCTCAGAAGGACTCCATTTTGCATGATATGCATGACTGTGGGGTACCTCAAGGAGAATGAAATTCCCAGATGGTGCAGGTCTTTCTGGGCCTCAGTGTACGCCTTCTGTCTGTTCGCTAGCTCCTTGGAGCAATCTTGAAAAATCTGACAAAAAAGAATTGCCCCTTATTCTTTTTTTCTATAGTCCAGAAAATGGGCCAGTAGGGGCCAAGGCCTCTCCCCAGCTCTAGGACTCGGTGCCAAGATGCAGTGAGACCACTCTATTTGCAGAAGAGCCTGACCATGCAGCTGCAGAAGCTCTGGAAGGATAGCCTGTAGAAAAGCAGCTGCATCATTTTTCTCTGCACCTTCTGAAAAGTCTAGTCTAGGTTGTTCCAGCGACTCTGATTCTCTAGCTCGTCAACTTTGTTGAGGAGATATTTAATAGTAGCATGCTGCTCTCTCAGGATAGCCATGTTCTCCTGAATAGCCACTTCATGTGCCTTGATTCTGCTTTCAAACTGGAAAAGCCGCGTTTCAATACTCTGGATGGCGGCCATGGTTAAATTGTATGTTGTGGTGACTTGCTCAATTTTTTGCCTCAAGCTGAGCAAATATGCTCTGGATATTCATAGAATCCAAGATGTTTGGGATCACAGTATCCATTTTGCACACACGTTCTAGGGCCCAATTCCTGATGGACCTTGCTGGCTGACTGTAAATGCTCCAGTCGGAAAACTGAATGCTGCAGGATGTGCACCAGGGCTTTGTTTACAAAGTCAGGTATTTTAAACAAATTTGATGCTGCCTGTAACAGATTATGCTGGATAATTAAATTGGTGGATCACGGAGGTTCAGAACTAAGTGTCCATCTTTGTTCAGAGGTAAGCCACTCTCCCCCACAGCTTGCCCAACTTTTAAACATACTGCACACACACTAACTGGATAACAAGGTAGCTCCATGTTGAGGGGAGGTCCTAGACAGCCATACTGTTCTTCAAATGTTATCAGTTCCTGTTCTTTCTGTGCCACCCATGTCTTAACATGCAAAGGACAGGGTTTGCCTCTACTTGCCATGTTTAATTCCCTGCAAAACATCCAGAAAAATCACTGTTACAAAATGCTCAAATTCTCACAGTCTTCTATTGCTTTAAACATTTTTCCTTAGCCTGCCCGCTTTACTGCGTGACCTGCATTTTGCTTTGCTGCATTGCTGCTACCATTTTTTGTTTGGCCCTGCCCCACCATGGCTGCTGCATTTCCCACTGCGTCACATAGCACACTCATACGGTTTTGCCGTCATTCTGTTTCTTTGCACAAACGCTTGGTTTACTTGCTGAGAACTTGGTTACTTGCTCAAACACTTGGTTACTTGCTCAAACACTTGGTTACTTGCTCAAACACTTGGTTACTTGCTCAAACAATTGGTTACTTGCTCAAACAATTGGTTACTTGCTCAAACACTTGGTTACTTGCTCAAACACTTGGTTTACTTGCTCAAACACTTGGTTACTTGCTCAAACAATTGGTTACTTGCTCAAACACTTGGTTACTTGCTCAAACACTTGGTTACTTGCTCAAACACTTGGTTTACTTGCACAGCACTTAGCTACTTGCTCAAACACTGCCCAGTTTTGAGGGTACTTACTGAAGTTGCATGCTTCACTTTTATGGAAACAGCCTGCAAACTAGTCAACTGCACTTGCACTCATTTCTTGGGCAGTCTGCCAGTCAATCAGCACAGAAACACACTGCAGTAGCTATTGGAACAATTACTTTTACTGTTTTACTGGGGGGAGCCTGGCTTTTACTCTTTCCAGCACCTTTTAAGAAAAATCCAAAAGTTTACCAGTGATACAACTTCCTCCAGGCCTGATGCCTCACAGGCTCCTTTCTCTCTCTCTCCCTCCATGAACACTGCACAGAACACAGAGCTCCAGTCAAGGGATGAGGCTTAAGAGAACCAATCACTCAACACCATGCTTGGGGTGCCTTCTCTCTCTCTCTCTCTCTCTCTCTCCACTGCGATTCTCAAGTGGTAAGAGTGGATTTTAAAGTGCAACTGATCTTTTTTTTTCTTGACAGCTTGTGTTTACAGTTCCAAACAGCGCTTTCACTGAATTTTGACATTTCAACAAATTTAAAATACAGTTCTTTATAGCGACTGCAATACTTTCTTCCTCTGGCTTGGAGAAAAATTATATCCACAGTACACAAACATTTCCTGGCCCAAAATCACTTACAGCTGGCAATTTTGGCCACTTTTAAACAGTTTTAAGCACTTTTGAAGCACAGTTTTTCAGTTCCACTAAAACAGTCGACAACAGCAAATTTTTCACAAAAGTCCCATACTGTAGTCCATTTTCAAGGTGTACATTGTGCAACATGCATTTTTATTAGCAAATTACAATTTTTCTTCCACAAAACAATCCTTCAGAAGGTGCACTGCCACCAGACAGAAAGACCACAGCCATACCTTCTGCAAGGCAACCTTTTTCCTCTCTCCTCAAATCCTAGGATGAGCCCCCAGTTTTGTAACACAGACCCCCTTTTTGTTACATAGAAACATAGAAACATAGAAGTTGACGGCAGATAAGGACCGCAAGGCCCATCCAGTCTGCCCATTTCTTTTTCTACCTTATAAATGTGCCATCAGCCTTTGCTCTGTCAGTGACCTATCTATTCATAGTCATTTGTATTGCTCCCTTATGCCTATCCCATGCCTGTTTGAAGCCCTGCACTGTATTCATAGCCACCACTTCTTGTGTTAAGCCATTCCATGCATCTACCACCCTTTCTGTGAAAAAGTTTCACATTCCCCCTTAATGACCTCCTCTAATCTCATGCTGTGTCCTCTTGTCCTGCTATTTTTCTTATATTTAAACATGTTAGACTCTTTCACCTTGTTTATGCCCTTAAGGTGTTAAATGTCTCGATCATATCACCTCTCTCCCTCCTTTGCTCAAGGGTATACATATTGAGCTCCGTTAATCTGTCCTCATATGTCTTCTGATGCAGTCCCTGTACACCATTTTGTTGCCCTTCTCTGGACTGCCTCAATTTGGTTAATGTCCTTGTGAAGGTGTGGCCTCCAATACACAGTACTCCAGGCGGGGCCTAACCATATGTCTTGTACCAGAGGATTATTACCTCCTCTTCCGACTTTGATACCCTACTAATACACCCTAACACCCCCCTAGCCGTGCCTACTGCTTTGGAGGTCTGCTTGGATGATTTTAGGTCATCAGTGAGTGATGCCCAAGTCTCTTTCTTCCTTTGTGACTGCTAGCAGCTCCCTCCAGCCTATAAGTGGCTTCAGGGTTTCTCTTCCCTTATGTGCATGATTTTGCACTTCTTTACATTAAATCCCAGTTGCCACTCTTCTGACCATTCTGCTAGTTTATCAGATCTCTTCTCATTCTGCCCACCCCATCTGGATCATCTACTCTGTTGCAGATCTGGTGTCATCTGCAAACAGACAAGCCTTACCCTCTAGTCCATCTACGAGGTCACTAATGAAGATGTTGAATAGGACTGGCCCCAGGACTGATCCCTGAGGTACCCACTTGTGACTTGCATCTCTTCTGACTGTATACCATTTCCACCACTCTCTGTTTTCTGTGCCAGTCAAACCAGTTTACCACCCAGTTGACTAACTTCTGACTCCACCCTGAGGCCTACCTAGCTTATTTATCAATTTATGTGGAACAGTGTCAAAAGCTTTGCTGAAGTCAAGGTAGGCAACATCAACTGCTCCCCTTGGTCCACCACTCTGGTTACCCAGTCAAAGAAATCTATGAGATTAGTTTGAGAGGACCTTCCTTTAGTAAACCATGCTGTCTTGGATCCTGTGCCCTATGGTTCCAGGTGTTGCACTATCCTTTCCTTAAGGAGTTCGCTCCATAATCTTGCCCACTACTGAGGTAAGACTGACCGGTCTGTGGTTCCCCGCCTCCTCCCTGCATACCACTCTTGTGGAGTGGGATCACATGAGCCCTTCTCCAGTCTTCTGGGACCTCTCCTGCTCAGAGACTCACTAAACAATTCTGCTAATGGCTCTGCTAGTTCCTCCTTTAGCTCCTTAAGTACCCTGGGATGTATGCCATCAAGTCCCATTGCCTTATCCACCCTGAGCTTAGCAAGCTCTTGTAGGACCCTTTCTTTTCTGAAGGGAGTAGTGCTCACCTCTCTCCCCTGTGTCCATGATGCTGAGCTGTGGGCCCTGCCCTACCTTCTCTTCAGTAAATACTGAGCAAAAGTATCTATTTAGGATAGATGCCTTTACAGGTCCTCCTCCTCACATGCTCCCTTTTCTCCATTAAGCTTAGTCATACCCCTCTGGACTTTCTCCTTTCACTAATGTATCTATAGAAGTCTTGTCACCTTCTTTTACTGTGTGCTAGTGTTTCCTCAGTTTGGGACTTTGCCTGCCTGCCTGCCTTACCTGCTTCCTTAGGGCAGTTTGGTATGCCTCCCTATCTTCATCCCGCTGCTGTTCCTTATATTTTCTGAAGGCCAGCCTTTTGGCTATGACCTTTTCTGCTACTGTATTTGAGAACCAAAGTGGTTTCCTTCTTCTTTTGCACTTCCTTTCTGTCTAACACAATGGGATGTTGCTTCATGTATTGTATCCTTAATGCTTGCCCACTTTGCTGTACCTCCTCACCTGTGTTTCTTTTGCCAGGGCTAGCTTAACTCTGTTGGCCATCTTATCAAAGTCAGCTCCTCTGAAGTCCCATATTTTGCTTTGGAATGGGATGATTTAAATGTAGTAGCCAATTGAACCATACCATGTGATGGTCACTGGCCCAGGTGACCTTCTACCTGGAGATCTGTGATCCCTTCATTGTTAGTCAGTACTAGATCTAGGATAGCCCTGTCTCTTGTGGGTTGCTGTACCAGTTGTTTGAGGCCCTCCCCTGCAGGGAATTCACTATGAGTCTAGTTCTGGCAGATAAAATACAAAATCACATATGCCCACACAATGCAAAGCATCATGGACTGCATATGCAAATCACCACAGAATGTTATGCTGGTCCAACTTTAAGCAGAATTGCATGGTGCCGAAAGGCCTCTCACACTAGTTGCTAAGGTTGCTAACAGAAGACATAGAACACGTGTTTCGGTCCTACCAGGACTCATCAGTATGCCTCGTCTGTTTGACACCCCAGTGGAATGGACCAGCTACCTAGAGGCAGTGTGCCTTGGATATATTGTGGTGAACCCATTAAAATAAAAAAACTATTTAAAAGACAAAGAACCTCTGTGCACAAACACTGAGGCAAGGGTTACCCCAAAAGGGCATTTGGCTGGGAAGCCAAGTTTCAATAAAATACAAAATCACATATGCCCACACAATGCAAAGCATCATGGACTGCATATGCAAATCACCACAGAATGTTATGCTGGTCCAACTTTAAGCAGAATTGCATGGTGCCGAAAGGCCTCTCACACAGTTTGCTAAGGGTGCTAACAGAAGACATAGATGCGGTTTTAGTCCTACCAGGACTCATCAGTATGCCTCGTCTCGTTTGACACCCCAGTGGAATGGACCAGCTACCCTAGAGGCAGTGTGCCTTGGATATTGTGGTGAACCCATTAAAATAAAAACTATTTAAAGACAAAGAACTCTGTGCACAAACACTGAGGCAAGGTTACCCAAAGGGCATTTGGCTGGGAAGCCAAGTTTCAATAAATACAAAATCACATATGCCCACACAATGCAAAGCATCATGGACTGCATATGCAAATCACCACAGAATGTTATGCTGGTCCAACTTTAAAGCAGAATTGCATGGTGCGAAAGGCCTCTCACACAGTTTGCTAAAGGGTGCTAACAGAAGACATAGACACGTGTTTACATCCAGGACTCATCAGTATGCCTCGTCTGTTTGACACCCCAGTGGAATGAGACCAGCTACCCAGAGGCAGTGTGCCTTGGATATATTTGTGAACCCATTAAAATAAAAAACTATTTAAAAGACAAAGAACCTCTGTGCACAAACACTGAGGCAAGGGTTACCCCAAAAGGGCATTTGGCTGGGAAGCCAAGTTTCAATAAAATACAAAATCACATATGCCCACACAATGCAAAGCATCATGGACTGCATATGCAAATCACCACAGAATGTTATGCTGGTCCAACTTTAAGCAGAATTGCATGGTGCCGAAAGGCCTCTCACACAGTTTGCTAAGGGTGCTAACAGAAGACATAGACACGTGTTTCGTCCTACCAGGACTCATCAGTATGCCTCGTCTGTTTGACACCCCAGTGGAATGGACCAGCTACCCTAGAGGCAGTGTGCCTTGGATATATTGTGGTGAACCCATTAAAATAAAAAAACTATTTAAAAGACAAAGAACCTCTGTGCACAAACACTGAGGCAAGGGTTACCCCAAAAGGGCATTTGGCTGGGAAGCCAAGTTTCAATAAAATACAAAATCACATATGCCCACACAATGCAAAGCATCATGGACTGCATATGCAAATCACCACAGAATGTTATGCTGGTCCAACTTTAAGCAGAATTGCATGGTGCCTAAGGCCTCACACAGTTTGCTAAGGGTGCTAACAGAAGACATAGACACGTGTTTCGTCTCTACCAGGACTCATCAGTATGCCCTCGTCTGTTTGACACCCCAGTGGAATGGACCAGCTACCCTAGAGGCAGTGTGCCTTGGATATATTGTGGTGAACCCATTAAAATAAAAAAACTATTTAAAAGACAAAGAACCTCTGTGCACAAACACTGAGGCAAGGGTTACCCCAAAAGGGCATTTGGCTGGGAAGCCAAGTTTCAATAAAATACAAAATCACATATGCCCACACAATGCAAAGCATCATGGACTGCATATGCAAATCACCACAGAATGTTATGCTGGTCCAACTTTAAGCAGAATTGCATGGTGCCGAAAAGGCTCTCACACAGCTCTGCTAAGGGTGCTAACAGAAGACATAGACAAGTGTTTCGTCCTACCAGGACTCATCAGTATGCCTCGCCTGTTTGACACCCCCAGTGGAATGGACCAGCTACCCTAGAGGCAGTGTGCCTTGGATATATTGTGGTGAACCCATTAAAATAAAAAAACTATTTAAAAGACAAAGAACCTCTGTGCACAAACACTGAGGCAAGGGTTACCCCAAAAGGGCATTTGGCTGGGAAGCCAAGTTTCAATAAAATACAAAATCACATATGCCCACACAATGCAAAGCATCATGGACTGCATATGCAAATCACCACAGAATGTTATGCTGGTCCAACTTTAAGCAGAATTGCATGGTGCCGAAAGGCCTCTCACACAGTTTGCTAAGGGTGCTAACAGAAGACATAGACACGTGTTTCAAGTCCTACCAGGACTCATCAGTATGCCTCGGCTCTGTTTGACACCCCAGTGGAATGGACCAGCTACCTAGAGGCAGTGTGCCTTGGATATATTGTGGTGAACCCATTAAAATAAAAAAACTATTTAAAAGACAAAGAACCTCTGTGCACAAACACTGAGGCAAGGGTTACCCCAAAAGGGCATTTGGCTGGGAAGCCAAGTTTCAATAAAATACAAAATCACATATGCCCACACAATGCAAAGCATCATGGACTGCATATGCAAATCACCACAGAATGTTATGCTGGTCCAACTTTAAGCAGAATTGCATGGTGCCGAAAGGCCTCTCACACAGTTTGCTAAGGGTGCTAACAGAAGACATAGACACGTGTTTCATCCTACCAGGACTCATCAGTATGCCTCGTCTGTTTGACACCCCAGTGGAATGGACCAGCTACCCTAGAGGCAGTGTGCCTTGGATATATTGTGGTGAACCCATTAAAATAAAAAACTATTTAAAAGACAAAGAACCTCTGTGCACAAACACTGAGGCAAGGGTTACCCCAAAAGGGCATTTGGCTGGGAAGCCAAGTTTCAATAAAATACAAAATCACATATGCCCACACAATGCAAAGCATCATGGACTGCATATGCAAATCACCACAGAATGTTATGCTGGTCCAACTTTAAGCAGAATTGCATGGTGCCGAAAGGCCTCTCACACAGTTTGCTAAGGGTGCTAACAGAAGACATAGACACGTGTTTCGTCCTACCAGGACTCATCAGTATGCCTCGTCTGTTTGACACCCCAGTGGAATGGACCAGCTACCCTAGAGGCAGTGTGCCTTGGATATATTGTGGTGAACCCATTAAAATAAAAAAACTATTTAAAAGACAAAGAACCTCTGTGCACAAACACTGAGGCAAGGGTTACCCCAAAAGGGCATTTGGCTGGGAAGCCAAGTTTCAATAAAATACAAAATCACATATGCCCACACAATGCAAAGCATCATGGACTGCATATGCAAATCACCACAGAATGTTATGCTGGTCCAACTTTAAGCAGAATTGCATGGTGCCGAAAGGCCTCTCACACAGTTTGCTAAGGGTGCTAACAGAAGACATAGACACGTGTTCTGGCAGATGTTCCTGCTGGTATTGACCAATCTGTATCTGGCATGTTGAAGTCTCCCATTATCAGAACCTCCCCTTTAGCTGTCATGTTTTGTATATCTTCTAACAGTAATGTGTCTATGTCCTCCCTCTGGTCTGGGGGCCTGTAGACAACCCCAGTTCTTATGGCTGTCCCATTTCCTGTTTCCAGGGTGACCCACAGTTCTTCTGGCTCCTTATGTGTATTCTGAATTTCTGTAGCTTTGATATTTTCATTAACATACAGGGCCACTCCCCCTTTTGCACCTCGGTCTCTTCTGAACAATACATAGCCAGGTACTGAAGTCTCCCAAGTGTGGTTACTGGTAAACCACGTCTCACTAATTGCTACTATGTCCAGTTTAGCCTCTGACATTATTGCCTGCAGGTCTGGGATCTTATTTCCCAGGCTGTGAGCATTTGTGTACATGATTTTCCATTGGCCAGATTTTGGTGTGTTAGTTGTTGGGTGAAGTTTGGCATTACCCCTGTGCATCGTATGGGGAGACAAACCTTTTTTCTTACCTGGTGATGCAAATGAACGGCAAACACGCTGAATTCCTGTTTGTCCACTAGCTGAGGGGGGAAGGGTGTTCTTCCCATTCGGCGTGTGGGGTGCTGCACCCCTCTCCCATTGCTAGTTTAAATATTCTGCAAAGGCGTCAAACTTCTGCCCCAATGCACTGACTCCCTCTTTAGTCAGATGCAGTCCATCAAATTTAAAGAACTTTCGCTCCCAGAACTGTTGCCAGTTCCTACAAATCTGTGTCCTTTTCCTGGCGCACCAGTCCTTGAGCCGCGTGTTTAGCTCCCCTATCTCCCGTTCTCTGACCTTCCGTCCATCTGCTCCCTTCTCCCAGACTGGCAGGATCTCAGAGAAGGAGATGCCAGACGAAATAGATGATAGTTTGTCACCCAGCCTAGTCAGGTGTTCCTTGGTCTCCACAACTGACCGGCTGGCAAGATCGATAGTCCCTATGTGTACTAGGACATCAATGTTTTCTCCTGCTTTGTGAACAATTTTAACAATGCGGTCAGTGTCTCTCCATGCTGATGTACCTGGGAGACATCTGACCATCACCTCTTGCTGGAGATGGGTATCAACTCCCTGAATCATGGAGTCTCCTATGATCAGAAGTTTTTTGGATTTCCTTTTTGCTTTTTTTGTTTTGGTTCCTGATTTGGGTGAGTTTTGTTGTGTTAGCTCCTGTGCTGCAGTGTCCTGCTCTGCAGTGTCTTCTGCCTCTTTATTTGATTTCAGAGATAGAGGCAGATACCTGTTTGTAGTGTTTATATGGTTTTTGGAGGTAATGTGTTGGAGAGCAGAGAGTGTTGGGGCACCTGATTTGCTCCTCCTAACCACCTGCCAACCTCCTGGACCAACTACCCTCTGCGGTCGAGGTTTTTCTGTTGGATGCTGGGGAAATGGCGGGTGGTTCTTATAATGTATTTCCTCTTCAATATGAAATTTGAGGCGTGCAATCTCTGCCAATGCTGCCTGGAGCTGAGACCTAAGATCTCCAAAGGCCCAGCATGTAGGACAGTGTCCTAAATCTTGTAAGACTGTCCTTCTGAAAATTGTTCCACAGTACCTGCAGTTAATGAAATCCATTCCAAATAAGTTGCTGGGTTTGTAACCTAGTCAGAGTAATTAGAAGGAAAAAAAAATGCAAGTAATGGTTTAATTGTGCTTTGTTTAACTTGTTATAACAAGTTAAATTACTAGTGCCCTGTAAATGAGATCACCTTGTGGAGGCCCCACTGATCCGCCCCTTCCTGCTCTGCCACAGGAAATGTCACAACTGTGGTACCCTATAAAAGGAGTGTAGCGTGGGGTGGTTGGGCCCTTCCCCTGCCTAAAAAGAAGAACCACGGACGAAAGAACAAGGAGGTAAGAGCAGAAACAATCAGTCAACAACAAATGCAGTAACCCTGAAAGCTTATCCTAATGTTAGATAAAACTGTAAAACCTGTAAAGCACCACCTGTAATAATTTCAGAGAAGATATACCCTGTAAGAAACACTTTGCTCCAGAGAAAAATAAAGCAGTAACAGAAGATATACCTTGCAAAAACAATTTGAATCAGAAGATTACAGCAGTAATCTGTTAGCACACACCTGTAGGCACACCTTGTAATAATGCAGAAGAAGGTATACCAGCAACAACAATTTGAATCAGAGAAAAAATAAAGCAATGAAATGTTAGCAACAAACAGTAGCAATCCCTGTGAGTAAAAAATAAAAACACCACCACACAGTAAATCTGCTTGCCAAACTAAGTCTTAATCCTTCTCCCTTGCTCTGGTAAGTTTCTCTACTCTGCCTTTCAAGCAGTCTTAGAAGGAAAGAGCTCAGGTGAAGCTAGGTGCCTTGGCCAGCAAACCAAGTCTTCTACCTCCAAGATATCAACTAACCTGACTTTTTAACCCTTCTTTCTGTTGAAATTACTGACAGTTTGCCAGCTCCACTCTCACATACACACCTAATCCTTTGGAAGAGCTGTGGGAGAAAAGCAATTAGCTCCTTCAATGTGAGAAGGAGACTGAAACACCTCTCGAGACAACAAACCTTTTCAACAAACAAGAATAAAATAAAACACAGTGTCAAACAGTAATTTTGCTTAGCCCAATGATAAAAAGTCACAAAATGTAAGCTCCACCTGTAATACAGTAATTTCAGAGAAGATATACCTGTAAAGAAACACTTTGCTCCAGAAAAATAAAGCAGTAACAGAAGATATACCTTGCAAAAGACAATTTGAATCAATGATTACCAGCAATCTGTTAGCACTTACCTGTAGGCACACCTTGTAATAATGCAGAAGAAGGTATACCAGCAACAACAATTTGAATCAGAGAAAAAATAAAGCAATGAAATGTTAGCAACAAACAGTAGCAATCCCTGTGAGTAAAAAATAAAAACACCACCACACAGTAAATCTGCTTAGCCAAACTAAGTCTTAATCCTTCTCCCTTGCTCTGGTAAGTTTCTTTACTCTGCCTTTCAAGCAGTCTTAGAAGGAAAGAGCTCAGGTGAAGCTAGGTGCCTTGGCCAGCAAACCAAGTCTTCTACCTCAGACAAGGCAACAAACCACAAGTGGCAGAAAATAGGTCTCACCCCAGGCATTAGGGCAAACACCTGTCTTGGGCATCTTAGAGGTTGGGGGGTAGAATACAAAACAACATTTCTATTTTACCCAGGTTGGGGAGAGATGTGCCAGAGCTATGGTGTGTCTCCTATTTGTGGAGCCCCCCAAAACATCACTCAAGTCACTCAAAGAAGAATTGTCCACAACCAAGAATGTGGGATGTTACTGTATGGCTTTTTATTCCTAACACAGTGTTAACAAGAATAAGGTGGTGTCCACAGGGCTTGTAACTGTACAGACAGATGACACTTTTGGTAGCAGTCAAAAACATTTCCAGCCTCTTGCTGGAAGTACTGACTTCTACACAAACATTTTCCTCAGATGTCCAGCTCTATGCAGGGTATCATAGACTTATGAAAACAACATTTTCCATGAATGCCCAGCCCTATGCAGGGTATCATGGACCTACTAAAAGAACATTTTCCATGAACATCCAGTCCTATGCAGGGTATCACGGACTTACTATGAGCACCACTGGGTGACTGAAGTTAACACCTAAAACTATTCCTGTGGGTAACCAGTTAGGTCTACCTGAACCCTGGAATGAGGGGGATTACTCACTCTGGCCAAGCTAGACTCTCTCTGTCATTACTTTAGGAAACAACATTCCCTAGCCACACATGGGCTACAAGAAACATCCTACTGCACAAACGTTGTGCCAGGGTCCTGAGTACAGTTACAGTCAGAGACATGGTCAGATATTTCCTGAAATTTCAGTGCTATTTCTAGAGAAATCTCCTGCTTTCTGCAGTTCCACAGTAGGGGCAGCAGAGAGAAATTCTTGAGAAATTTCGCGGGAAATATCTGGAAATATCTGACCATGTCTCTGGCTACTACTGTACCTGTATCTGACAAGGCACCAGCCAACTCCATTTGAAACATTGTAGTTTCTACATCTTGTACCCCTCTGAACACTTGAAATCTGCAGATCTCACACAAAATCCATATCTTTAAATTTTACACACACAGTCTCTGTATTTTAGGGAGTGCTGATAGCTCTTACACTCTTTTGGGGGTTGCCCCAAAGTACTCACTGACACTTCAGTCTTATTCCTCTTTTCTGTGAAAAGTCTTCACCCTCTTGGGGCTTCACAGGATCTGGTAGCCACCACTTCCCAGGAAACCAGCTTTTGGTTACTCTACTAAGGCAGAAACAACAAATAAGGGTCCTTCCCTCGAGCAAGTGATCTCTGGACAGAGCACCATTTACTGTAAAACTCTCAGCTCAAACTCTGACATCAAACTACTGCTCAAGAATAGCCGCTGGCACAGTGTGGCTTACGCTGCTGCAAGAGTTCTGAACAACATTACATCATTCCCTGCCCAGCAGAGCTGAGTAGATGGTGATGTAATGTTTTACAGAAAGCTTTTAAACCCTCCAACACTGCCCAAGCTATCTGCCTGATCTAGACTGATGGGAGTCTAGTAACCGCAAGAACTGGTCAGTTCAGTATTCACAGAAGAAGGGAAAGGTGGGGGAATCACAATTAAGTTACAGAAGCATCAAAGGAAGGGACGTGGACACTAGTCCATTTACAGAGGGAAAGTCCTGAAGGAACTCACAAATCTGAAAGTGGACAAGGCAATGGGGCCAGACGGGGTACATCCAAGGATATTGAAGGAGCTTAGAGAGGTGCTGGTTGCACCACTGACAGCCCTGTTAAACCAATCAATGGAGATGGGAGTGGTTCTGAAGGACTAGAGGAGGACAGATGTAGCACTTCACAAAAGTGGAAGCAGGGTGGAGGCTGGCTACTACAGGCCAGTCAGCCTGATTTCAGTGGTGGGGAAATTATTGGAATCCCTACTGAAGGAAAGAACTGTGGAATATGTAGAATTCAGTGGCTTGCAGGTTCCTGAGCAGCATGCATTCACTGGGGGTAAGTCGTGTCAAACAAATCTAATGGACTTCTTTGACTGGGTGACCAGAGAGTTAGATCAGGGTGGTGCGGTGGACATGGCCTACATAGATTATAAGGCCTTCGACATTGTTCCACATAGGAGACTTGTACAAAGGTAGGCAGCCTGGGAGTGTGTCCTAAGGTGGTTAACTGGGTAAGAAATTGGCTGGAGGATAGGAAACAGAGGGTGGTGGTAAATAAAGTTCACTCTGAGAAAGGGAGGGTGACCAGTGGGGTGCTGCAAGGATCTGTACTGAGACCAGTCCTCTTTAATGTCTTTATTAGTGACATTGCAGAGGAGTTAGAAGGGAAGGTATGCCTTTTTGCAGATGACACAAAGCTCTGCAGCTGAGTAGACACTCCAGGGGTTGGGGTTGGAAAAAATGTAGAGGGATCTATGAAAGCTTGAGGAGTGGTCAAGAGCATGGCAACTAAATTTCAGTGCAAATAAGTGCAAAATCATGCACTTGGGGCATAGGAGCACAGGGGTGGAATACAAAATGAGGGGAGTGGTACTGGTGACCACTGGTAACCACCAAATAGGAAAGAGACCTGGGGTTAATCATATCTGATCACCTAAAGGTGGCCATCAGTGTGACAAGGCAGTGGGGAGAGCAAGTGGGATGCTAGAGTGCCTAGGGAGGGGTATCACCAGCAGAAAGAAGGAGGTGATATTACTGCTGTAAAAATCATTGGTGAGACCTTTTTTTTCCCCTGTATGTATAACTGTTTTATATAAGTGTATGATGTATCTGTTATGTATCGACTGTTGAACCTTGACCTTATCAGGTCCGTCTTGTAAATGAGCCTTGCTCAATGATGTTCGCCTGAATAAATAAAGATTTGATGATGATGATGAGACCTCATCTAGAGTACTGTGTCCAGTTCTGGCGATCGCATCTCTGAAAGGACATAGACAGAGTAGAGGCAGTACAGAGGAGGACAACTAAAATGGTGCAGGGTCTGCACCAAAAGTCATATGAGGAGAGACTAAAGGACCTCAATATGTTATGTACATCCTGGAGGAAAGGAGGGAGAGGTGGGATATGATAGAGACTTTCAAATAAATCACAGGTATAAATATGGTACAAAGCAAAGCAAAGCAACTTTATTTATATAGCACCTTTCATAATCAAGGCGCTGTACATTATATAAATACAATAAAAACAATATACATATTAAAATGATCAATTAATACTTAATTAGGTAGCACTTTTCAGAGAAAAAGATGTTCAGGAACAAAGGACCAGGCTATGAAGCTGGAGAGGGGGTAGACTCAGTGGAAATGTAAGAAAATACTTTTTTTTACAGAAAGGGTGAAGGATGTATGGAAAGCATCCCAGAGGTGGTGGTGGGGGCAAAAACTGCAACAGAATTCAAGAATGCATGGGACCTCACTTAAGGCAACTATTTTAAACACAGCTGACTTTACATACCTATCATCCAAAAAAAAAACCAAACTCCATCCTAAAACCAAAATGGATTAACAGAAAAAAAAAAAACTTAGCATCAAAAAAAGACACTGTATAAAAAATATCTGTCCAAGTCTACCCTATTTCATTTCATTTCATTTATTTTTTTATTCTTTGGAGGCCTGATGAGCATAAATGCTCTTTTTCACAGGTGACAAGTGACAAACAGAAAATACATATACCACATAAATTTAACATACAATACAAAAAATACAGTTATACAATGTACACAGAACTCTGCACATACATTCCTGTATATCCATCAAAAAGGAAGTCATTTTTTTTTAATTGAAGACTGTTTTACAATTTACCATTTCCCCTGGCAATGAATTAAAAAATAGAGGAGCACGATACAGTACAGATCTTTGACCAATCAGTTTCCTGAACAAATGAACCTTAAGGGTTATTTTATCCTGTGATCTGGTCCTACAATTATTGACAAATCGTGAGAACAAGGTTGTAATTTAGGTCGGAAGAAGCCCAGAAATACTTTTAAATATGAAAGTGCCCATTTTTAATAAAACTCTATTATCAAGAGACAAATTATTGGATTGACTGTATAAAGAACAGTGGTGTGTACGAAAAGAGACATTTATCATAGATTGAATTATTGCATTATATGCAACTCGAAGTCTATCAAGCAACTTAATACTGGCTGCAGAATAAACAAGGAGACCATAGTCCAAAACACATAATAAAAAGCTATGCACCAGTAAGTGCCGAGCTTCACTTGATAGGCAGGATTTGACTCTATGTAAGCTTCCCAACCTTTGATGTATAGTTTTTCCAACGCTATTAATATGAATTCAAATGATAATTTGGAGTTTAAAACTAGTCCCAAGTATCTAAAATGTTCTACCATATCTATAACATTCCCATTAAGGTCCATAACTAAAGATAAATCTTTGCAATTTTGATTATTTGTAAACACCATTGCTTTTGTCTTTTTAAACTTTAATACCATACAGTTTGAAATTAACCAATTCTGTACAATATCAAAGTCGACCTGAACCTTCTCAAGACCATTTTTGGGGCATGCACTAATCCCATACAACACTGCAACATCTGCATACGTAATCAAGGAAGTCTGAGTGCAAACACTAGGTAGCCTATTCATATATGTTTACCCTATGTTTGGAGGCATTCAAAAAAATACAAAAATCTTGTAAATACGAGATAAGAAAAGCTAAAATCACCACTGAACAAATGCTAGCTAACCAAGCAAAACAAAGTAATAATAAGTTATTTTATAGTGATATAAACTCTTTAAAAAAGCAGAAATGTAAAATAGGACCGCTTACAACCGCAGCGATGTCTACAAACTCTCCAGAGGATATGGCTTATCTATTAAACAACCACTTCTGTAAAGTTTTTGGTTCTAACACCTCAATTCCTAAATCTACAAGTGCTCAAGCTACATCAGTAATCACTTTCAACAAGGATGAAATCATAAATAAAATAAAACTACTAAAATCAGGTTCCTCACCGGGACCAGATGGTATAATATAGAAACATAGAAGCTGACAGCAGAGATGGACTGCAAGGCTATCCAGTTTGCCCATTTTTTCTACCTTTCTACCTTTGCTCTGTCAATGGCCTGTCTATTCATACTCATCTGTATTGCTCCCTTATGCCTATCCCATGCATGTTTGAAACACTGCACTGTATTCATATCGACCACTTCCTGAGGTAGGCCATTCCATGCATCCACCACCCTTTCTGTGAAAAAGAACTTCCTCACATTACCCAGCCTCCCTCTGATCTCATGCTGTGTCCTCTTGTCCTGCTATTTTTGAGTTTGTTGTGGCGTGCAGGCACAGATGAACTCATTGTTATAAGGTGCTCTACAGGGGCGTGCCCAGTGGAGAGCTTCATTTTTTGGGGCAGGTCAGTGGCAGGCGAATCAGTCGGTAGGCTGACGATGACTCACTTTCAGCTGTTCGGGCTGAGTTGGAAAACTTTTCAAAGGACAGAGCCGCATCAATAGTGGCGCAGCTCGGTCCTTTGATGTTGCAGTCCTGCACTGTTGCATTCCTGGTTGCACGTTCACACTGCTGTAGCTTACAGCAGTGTGAATGCGCTGAGCCCAAGACTTCCGCATGCCCCCTCACAGTTAAAAAAAAAAAGATGACAGGGCTGCCCAATCCCCCTGTCAGCATGCCCCCTCCCAGTTCATTTTGCTTATGGGGGAGCCCATTCCCCCGCCAGCATAATGCCCCCCAATTTCTTGTGTGCCAAGGGGGGTGCCCAATCCCCCTCAGCTCTTGAACCCCAACACTTATATGTACTGACGGGGGTGCCCAATCCCTGTCAGCTACAGCCCACCCAAACATTCAGGTGGCACACTGGAAGCCCACCCCAGTGTGCCAAAAGACCCTGTAATAAAGAAAAAACATCCCCACGACATTCTAACATATTTTAAGGACAATTTATTAGGCTGAAAAGAAATTCTATTGAGCCAGAAGTATATGAGAAAAGGGCTGAGGAACTGGAAGTAAGACTCCATGAAAGAAATTACACACAAAAGATTATCACTGAAGCCAGGAGAGAGGTAGATATGATGGAAAGGTCAGAGGTCATTGGAGGAAGAAAAACAGACAAAAAAGAGAAGGGAGACCTGAGAATTAATTTTGTCAGCACTTACAACACTCAGGCGAATGAAATTTGCACAATAGTGAAAAAACACTGGCATTTGGGTAGTCTAGATCCAGGTTTAAAGGATTTAGACAAGACTGTACCTAGGATGGTACATAGGAAAGGTAGGAGCCTTAAAGACAGTCTAGTGCATTCAGTACAGCCCAGAAAAGAACAGAAAGGAATGTGGCTTCCTAGAAAACAAGATGGTTGTTTCAGACGTGGGAATTGCAAAGTTTGTACATCCATCAGAAAATAAAAAAGGTTTATGAATCTGAAAACCAAAAGGGAAAGCAAAGTGAGAGGGTTCATTACATATTCAACAGAGGGCGTGATACATATGGCTACTTGTTCATGTGGAAGTTTTTATGTAGGTAAAACAAAAAGGAAATTAAAAGAATGAATGCGAGAACATCTAAAGGCCTTAGATATCAAAGATCTGAAAAATGCACATGCCATACATATGGGGACAGCTACTAACCAGAAGGAACACACGTGGTCCTTTATGGGTACTGAAAAACCCATTAAGAGCCCATGAGGTGGAAATTATGACAATGTTTTATTGAAAAGAGAACAATAATGGATGTTTGCAACAGATGGATCTGAAAAACCAGGTCTAAATGAAAGGATAGACTTGAAACCTTTTCTGAAGAAATAACTGAACCTCTCCCCCCACTAAACTAAACAAAATGTAAAAAGCTCAAAAAATCTCACCACCAAAGAAAGATTGAATATTCAGGTGGTAGAGGGGAGACTTTTACACTCAGATTGTATAAAGATAGAGTATAGATATATGAATAACTGAATGTTCTTTTGGAATTTTTTTTGTGAAATTTTGTTTCAGTTACTAATCAAATATTACATTTTCCTTTTTTATAGCTATTTCTACTGATAATTACCCAAAGTGAATATTCGTGGGAAACCATACTTTTTAAACATTAAAAAAGAGGAGGACACTGATGCACAATAGAACTGGTAACAAGTACTAGTAAAAGTAAAATACACACGATATAACATAATGAAAATTATTGGAGAATAATATTTATTCATAGGCATCTCGTATAAGAATTTGAATAAGTAATCTGATATACTGATCAAATGCAAATGTTTTGTGATAATTGGAAACATTCGGGTAAGCAGAAGTATTGATGTTTTTAATGATTTTTTATATGTTGTCACTTTAAGAATAGTATGTATTTAAGGGACTGGTTTGTTTTAGACTGCAATCCTATAATTAAGCACCAGGTGGCGTGAAACACGTTAGATTTCTGCATTACTCTGCTGTATGAGGGGACAGCAGGTCCTTATGGAGCTCATGTGCACTTAAAACTTAAAAATAGCACTGTTTTTGCACCTTACTAAAGGGCTGACTTTGAATTCTTTGATTGCTTGATGCTGATGTGGACCATGGATTGTGAGTAGCCTGTGCTGGCATGCATTTTTCCTTAACATTTTTTTAAACCTGTAAACTAGAAAACGGTCCCTGGTTGAGTCTGGTGGCACCTCCCCCAACCCGCAGCCACCCACTGTGCACTCCACCTCTCCCCACACCCCCACTTTTATACTTACCTCTGGAGCCTGGCTAATGATCTTGATGGACTGGGAACACGACTGCACTCTTCAAAGCTGACCGTGAACTGAAGAAATGCCGGAAAGCTGTATAATGGCATAAATGCTCTTTTTTTTCAACTTTGGTGCATATCTTAGCCATTTTTGTGAATTTTGGCACCAAATTTTCAACATGGGGTTCTTGGGACCCCACCTCATGAATTTAGTCACTGTCATCTGGTCATTCAGTCCTGAAAGGTCACTGCATGGAATCACCTATTGGGACCAATTAATGAAACAACAGTGTCACTGTTCATGAGGTGGGCTCCCAAAAAGCCTGTGTTGAAAATTTGGTGAAAAAATTTAAAAAAATGAGTGTGTTAGGCGTGGTTGCGCAGTTTCAACGCACACTTATAACATTGCGAATATGTAATATTTTCACTCCAGATTTCCAACATTGGTATTTTTTTACACCTCCTCATGAACAGTACAGCTGTCACTTTTCACAACCTGTCCGAAATGTGTTTTCGCACTTCAGGTGCAGAATAGCACAGTCGCTGTGAGAAATCAGTGTTTGAGACAGATTACGAAAATCACAGGGACTTTGCTCATGAGTGGAGGTCTCAAAATACTTATTTTGAAAAGTTGTTGACAAACGTCCATATAATGACTGTGTTACGAGCGTGCATTGCGCAGTTTCAATGCACACTTGTAACGTCACGAATATGTAATATTTTCATTCCAGATTTTCAACACTGGTATTTTTTTATACCTCCTTATGAACAGTGCAGCTGCCATTTTTCTCACATCCTGGCCAAAATGTGTTTTCGCACTTCCGGCATAGAATAGTGCAGTCGCTGTGGGAAATCAGTGTTTGGGACAGATTATGAAAATCACAGTGACACTGTTCATGAGTGGAGTTCTCAAAATACCTATGTTGAAAATGAGGTGACAAAAGTCCATAAAATGACTATTTCACAAGCGTGTGTTGCGCAGTTTCCACGCACTCTTGTAACTTCAAGGATTTGTAATATTTTCACTCAAGAGTTTCAACATTGTCCGTTTTGCATACCTCCTTATGAACAGTACAGCTGTCATTGTTTACATCCAGCCCAAAATGTGTTTTCACACATCTGGCACACAATGGTGCAGTCACTGTGGGAAATCAACATTCGGGACAGAGTAAGAAAATCGTAGTGACAGTGTTCATGAGCAGAGGTCACAAAATGCCTATGTTGAAATTATGGTGAAATTATTCCACTAAATGACTGTTACGAGCATGTGCTGTGCAGTTTCCACTTACACGTTCGAGCATTTTTAATATTTTCACTCCAGATGTTCAACACTGCTATCTCTTCACACCTCCCTATGAATGATACAACTGTAATTTTTCAAATCCTGCCCGAACTGTGTTTTCGCACATCTGGTGCAGAATGGCATGGTCGCTGTGTGAAATCAACATTTGGGACAGATTAACAAAATCACAGTGCCACTGTTCATGAGCAGAGGTCCCAAATACTTTCATGAGGTGGGGGTCACAAAGGCCATGCTGAAAATTTGTAGTGCAAATACCAACAAATGCATGGGGCGTTAGGGTTTCTAACCATAACGTACCCCCCCAACCCATGGTGGGGCTACAGTGCCATCATCTTCTCTGAACCGCAGACACGTCTTCACTCTTCAAAGCTAGATCATGAATTGAGGAAACAGGTATGCACTTCACTGTATTTCAACGGAAATGTGAACTTGGTGACATAACTTGTTCTTTCTGCTGGGAACTGTAGTCCTGCCAATCGGTGCGTACCAACAGCAATCCTGATGATGAACTCCGGCATTGACAAATGCTTGTTCTTATATTAAAACGTTAGACTCTTTCACCTTGTTAATGCCTTTAAGATGTTTGAATGTTTCAATCATATCACCTCTCTCCCTCCTTTGCTCAAGGGTATACATGTTGAGCTTCGTTAATCTGTCCTCATATGTTTTCTGATGCAGTCCCTGCACCATTTTGGTTGCCCTTCTCTGGACTGCCTCCATTTTATTAATGTCCTTGTGCAGGTGTAGCCTTCAGTACTGCATGCAGTACTCCAGATAGGGCCTAACCAGTGTCTTGTAAAGAGGGATTATTACCTCCCTCTTATGACTTGTGAGACCCCTACTAATACACCCTAACATCCCCCTAGCCTTACTTACTGCTTTAGAGGTCTGCTTGGATGATTTCAGGTCATCAGTGATGATGATGATGCCCAAGTCTCTTTCTTCCCTTGTGATTATCAGCAACTCCCCTCCCAACCTTTAGGTAGCTTCAGGGTTTCTCTACCCTATATGCATGATCTTGCACTTCTCTGCATTAAACCCCAGTTGCCACTCTTTCAACCATTTTGCCAGTTTTTCCAGATCCCTTCTCAATCTGCCCACCTCATCTGGATTATCTACTCTGTTGCAGATCTTGGTGTCATCTGCAAACAGCCAAACCTTACCCTCCAGTCCATCTACAATGTCACTGATGAAGATATTGAAGAGGACTGGCCCCAATACTGATCCCTGAGGTACCCGACTTTGTGACTTGCATCTCTTCTGACTGCATACCATTTACCACCACTCTCTGTTTTCTGTCTGCCACCCAGTTGACCAACCTCTGACCGACCCCGAGCCTACCCAGCATATTAATCAATCTTTTATGTGGAACAGTATCGAAAGCTTTGCTGAAGTCAAGGTAGGCGACATCAGCTGTACCCCCTTGGTCCACCACTCTGGTTACCCAGTCAAAGAAATCTATGAGATTAGTTTGACAGGATCTTCCTTTTGTAAACCTATGCTGTCATGGATCCTGTGCTCCTATGGATTCCAGGTGTTGCACTATCCTTTCCTTAAGGAGTGCCTCCATAATCTTGCCCACTACTGAGGTAAGACTGACTGGTCTGTAGTTCCCCGCCTTCTCTCTGCTACCACTCTTGTGGAGCGGGATCACATGAGCCCTTCTCCAATCTTCTGGGACCTCTCTGGTGCTCAGAGACTCACTAAACAGTTCTGCTAATGGCTCTGCTAGTTCCACCTTAGCTCCTTTAGTACCCTGGGATGTATGCTATCAGGTCCTATTGCCTTGTCCACCCTGAGCTTAGCGAGCTCTTGTAGGACCCTTTCTTTTGTGAAGGGACTTGTGCACACCTCCCTCCCCCCTGTTTCCATGGTGCTGCTGAGCTGTGGGCCCTGCCCTACCTTCTCCTCAGTAAATATTGAGCAGAAGTATCTATTTAGAATAGATGCTGTTCCTTGGTCCTCCTCCTCACACAATCTCCCTTATCCCCTTTGATCTTAACAATACCCTCTCTGGACTTTCTTCTTTCACTAATGTATCTATAGAAAGTCTTGTCCCCTTCTTTTACTGTTTGTGCTAGGGTTGCCTCAGTTTGAGCCTTTGCCTGCCTTCTTGCTTTCCCTACTTCCCTTAGGGAAATTTGGTATGCCTCCCTATCTTCATCCCACTGCGTTCCCTTATATTTCCTGAAGGCCATACCTTTAACTCTAATCTTTTGTGCTACCGTTTTTGAGAACCAAAGTGGTTTCCTCCTTCTTTTGCTCTTGCTTTTCTCCCTAACACAATGGGATGTTGCTTCAAGTATTGCATCCTTAATGCTTGCCCACTTTGCCTGTTCTCCCTCACCTGTATTTCTTTTTGCCAGGGCTAGCTTAACTGTGTTGGCCATCTTTATCAAAGTCAGCTCCTCTGACGTCCCATATTTTTGCCTTGGAAGGGGATGACTTAGTTCTAGTGTCCAAACTGAACCATACCATGCAATAGTAATTGGTCCCTGTGTAACCTTCTACCTGGAGATCTGTGATCCTTTTCCCGTTAGTCAGTACTAGATCAGGATAGTCCTGTTTCTTGTGGGTTGTTGTACCAATTGTTTGAGGCCCTCCCCCTGCAGGGAATCCACTATGTGTCTAGTTCTGGCGGATGTTCCTGCTGGTATTGATCAGTCTGTATCTGGCATGTTGAAGCCTCCCATTATCAGAACCTCCCCTTTAGCTGTCATATTTTGTATATCTTCTAACAGTAATGTATCTATGTCCTCCCCCTGGTCTGGAGACCTGTAGACAACCCCAGTTCATATGGCTATCCATTTTTGTTTCCAGGGTGACCCACAGTTCATCTAGCTCCTTATGTGTATTCTGAATTTCTGCAGCTTTGATATTTTCATTGACATAAAGGGCCACTCCCCTCCCCCCCTCCTTTTTGCACCTCTGTCTCTTCTGAACAGTATATAGTCGGGTACTGAAGTCTCTCAAGTGTGGTTACTGGTGAACCATGTCTCGCTAATGACTACTTTGTTCAGTTTAGCCTCTGTCATTGTTGCTTTCTGGTCTGGGATCTTGTTTCCCAGACTGTGGGCATTTGTGTACATAATTTTCCATTGGACAGATTTAGGTGCATTAGCTGTTGGGTGAGATCCAGCATTTCCCCTGCATGTCGTATGCGGAGCCAGACCTTTTTCCTTACCTGGTGAAACAAATTAACTACAAACATGCTGAACTCCTGTTTGATCACTAGCTGAGGGCAGAGGGGTGTTCTTCCTGTTTGCTGTATCGGGTGCTGCACCCCTCTTCCCATTTGCTAGTTTAAATATTCTGCAAAGACATCAAACTTCTTCCCCAATTCACCTACTCCCTCCTTAGTCAGGTGCAGTCCATCGAATTTAAAGAACTTTCGCTCCCAAAATTGTTGCCAGTTACATACAAATTTGTGTTCTTTTTCCTGGCATAGAAACATAGAAGTTGATGGCAGATAAGGACCGAAAGGCCCATCCAGTCTGCCCATTTCTTTTTCTACCTTATGAATGTGCCATCGGCCTTTGCTCTGTCAATGGCCTATCTATTCATACTCATCTGTATTGCTCCCTTATGTCTATCCCATGCCTGTTTGAAGCCCTGCACTGTATTCATATCCACCACTTCCTGAGGTAGGCCGTTCCATGCATCCACCACCCTTTCTGTGAAAAAGAACTTCCTCACATTACCCCTTAATCAGCCTCCCTCTAATCTCATGCTATGTCCTCTTGTCCTGCTATTTTCTTATATTAAAACATGTTAGACTCTTTCACTTTATTAATGCCCTTAAGGTGTTTGAATGTTTAGATCATATCAGCTCTCTCCCTCCTTTGATCTAGGGTATACATATTGAGCTCTGTTAATCTGTCCTCATATGCGTTCTGATGCAGTCCCTGCACCGTTTTGGATGCCCTTCTCTGAACTGCCTCAATTTCGTTAATGTCCTTGTGAAGGTGTGGCCTCCAGTACTGCATGCAGTACTCCAGATGGGGCCTAACCAGTGTCTTGTAAAGAGGGATTATTACCTCCCTCTTCCGACTTATGATACCCCTACTAATACACCCCAACATCCCTCTAGCCTTACCTACTGCTTTAGTGGTCTGCTTGGATGATTTCAGTTCATCGGTGATGATGATGCCCAAGTCTCTTTCTTCCTTTGTGACTGCCAGCATCTCTCCTCCCAGCCTATAGGTAGCTTCCGGGTTTCTCTTCCCTATATGCATGATCTTGCACTTCTTTGCATTAAACTCCAGTTGCCACTCTTCTGACGATTTTGCTAGTTTATCCAGATCTCTTCTCATTCTGCCCACCCTATCCGGATCATCTACTCTGTTGCAGATCTTGGTGTCATCTGCAAACAGACAAACCTTACCCTCCAGTCCATCTGCAATGTCACTGATGAAGATACTGAAGAGGAATGGCCCCAGGACTGATCCCTTAGGTACCCCACTTGGGACTTGTATCTCTTCTGACTATATACCATTTACAACCACTCTCTGTTTTCTGCCCGTCAACCAGTTTGCCATCCAGTTGACCAACTTCTGACCCAGCCTGAGCCTACTCAGCTTATTAATCAATCTTCTATGTGGAACAGTATCGAAAGCTTTGCTGAAGTCAAGGTAGGCAACATCAACTGCTCCCCCTTGCCTACCACTCTGGTTACCCAGTCAAAAAAATCTATGAGATTAGTTTGACAGGACCTTCCTTTTGTAAACCTGTGCTGTCTTGGATCCTGTGCTCCTATGGATTCCAGGTGTTGCACTATCCTTTCCTTAAGGATTGCCTCCATAATCTTGCCCACTACAGAGGTAAGACTGACTGGTCTGTAGTTGTCTGCCTCCTCCCTGCTACCACTCTTGTGGAGCGGGATCACATGAACCCTTCTCCAGTCTTCTGGGACCTCTCCTGTGCTTAGAGACTCACTAAACAGTTCTGATAATGGCTCTGCTAGTTCTACCCTTAGCTCCTTTAGTACCCTGGGATGTATGCCATCAGGTCTGATTGCCTTGTCCACCTTGAGCTTATCGAGCTCTTGTAGGACCCTTTCTTTTGTGAAAGGACTAGTGCACACCTCCCTCCCCCCGTGTCCATGGTGCCGAGCTGTGGGCCCTGCCCTACCTTCTCTTCAGTAAATACTGAGCAGAAGTATCCAGTTAGGATAGATGCTTTTACATGGCCCTCCTTCTCACATGCCCCTTATCCCCTTTGAGCTTAGCAGTACCCCCTCTGGACTTTTTCCTTTCACTAATGTATCTATAGGAAGTTTTGTCACCTTTTACTGTTTGTGCTAGTGTTTCCTCGGTCTGGGCCTTTGCCTGCCATACTGCCTTCCCAGCTTCCCTTAGGGAAGTTTGGTATGCCTTCCTGTTTTCCTCCTGCTGCGTGCCCTTATATTTTCTGAAGGCCAGCCTTTTGGCTCTGACCTTTTCTGCTACTGTTTTTGAGAACCAAAGTGGTTTCCTTCTTTTGCACTTCCTTTTCTCTCTAACACAATGGGATGTTGCTTCAAGTATTGTATCTTTAATGCTTGCCCACTTTGCCTGTACCCCCTCACCTGTATTTCTTTTTGCCAGGGCTAACTTAACTCTGTTGGCCATCTTATCAAAGTCAGCTCCTCTGAAATCCCATATTTTTGCCTTGGAATGAGATGATTTAGTTCTAGTGGCCAAATTGAACCATACCATGTGATAGTCACTGGCCCCCAGGTGACCTTCTACTTGGAGATCTGTGATCCTTTCTGTGTTAGTCAGTACTAGATCTAGGATATCCCTGTCTCTTGTGGGTTGTTGTATCAATTGTTTGAGTCCCTCCCCCTGCAGGGAATCCACCATGTGCCTAGTTCTGGCAGATGTTCCAGCTTGTATTGCTCAATCTGTATCTGGCATGTTGAAGTCTTTATTATCAGAATCTCCCCTTTAGCTGTCATGTTTTGTATATCTTCTAACAGTAATGTGTCTATGTCCTCACCCTGGTCTGGAGGCCTGACACCAGCTCTTGAGCCACATATTTAGTTCCCCTCCCAGACAGTCAGGATCTCAGAGAAGGAGATGCCGGATGAAATGGATGACAGTTTGTCTTCCATTCTGGTCAAGTGTTCCTTTGTCACCACAACTGATCGGCTGGCAAGATCATATCAGTATGGTCTGCCTGACCCCGGGCAGTTAGTGTCTTTACTCCCTCTTGACAAGGTCTGTCTTGGACTGCCTGCCCCAATAAGGCTCTATATCAGCAAAGTCTGCCTGACCCTGCATGGTCTGAGTTGGCCTGGCTTGCATTATTTCCCTAGTTGCCTAACTTTGGTTTGTTCTCATATATACACCCTACTGTTATCATTGCCTGACTGTACCTTTGCATTTTACAATTTACTGTATACCGTTTTCCTGTTTTTTGTATTCTTTCTCTTATTGCTGACGTGGAGCCTTTGCAAAGGAGTCTCTGGCTCAAAGGGTTATAATTCTGATACTTTCAATAAATAAATAAATATATTGTTAGTCCCTATGTGTACCTGGATGTTGATGTTTTCTCCTGCTTCCTGCATGATTTTAGCAATGCGGTCAGTGTCTCTCCATACTGATGTATCTGGGAGACATCTGACCATTACCCCCGGCTGGAAGTAGGTATCAGCTCCCCAACTCACATAGTCTCTTAAGATCAGAAGTGTTTTGGATTTCCTTTTTGCTTTTCTTGTTTTGGTTCCTGTTTTGGGCGAGTCATGTAGTGCTAGCTCCTGTGCTGCAGTGTCCTGCTCTGCAGCGTCCTCTGTCCCTTTGTTTGATTTCGGAGATAGAGGCAGATACTTGTTTATAGTTTTTATATGGTTTGTGGAGGTGATATGTTGGTGAGCACTGAGTGATGGGGCACCCGATTTGCCCCTCCTAACCACCTGCCAACCTCCCGGACTAACTATTCTCTACAGTCGAGGTGCTTCAGTTGGATGTTGGGGAAATGGCAGGCAGTTCTTGTAATGTATTTCCTCCTGAATATGCGATTTGAGGTGCCCAATCTCTGCCCATGCTGCCCGGAGCTGAGCCCTTAGATCTCCAATGGTCCAGTATGTAGAACACTGTCCTTAATCCTATATAACTGCCCTTTTGAAAAGTGTCCTGCAGTACCTGCAGTTAATAATATCTATTCCAGTTGAGCTGCTGAGTTTATAACCTGGTCCAAGTAATTAGAAGGAAAATGATAGCAAAGGTAAAATTTTTTGGTTTGATTTTTTTTTTTATATTTTTTTTTGTTTGTTTGTTTTTGTATAACTTTTTGTAACAAGTTAAATCAATTGTGCCCCTGTAAGTGAGGTCACTGTGTGAATACCCCTCTGATCCTCCCCTTCCTGCTTTGCTACAGGAAATATCACGACTGTGCTACTCTATAAAAGGAGTGTAGCATGGATTGCTTGGGGATGGGGGTGAGTGGTTGGGCCTTTCCCTTGTCGAAAAAGGAGAACCATGGATGAAAGAAACAAGAAGGTAAGAGCAGAAACAATTGACCAACAACAAATGCAGTTGCTATCCTTCAGTCTGTATCTCGTTTGTGCTCCTGTAATTACCCCTGAAAGCTTAGCCTGATGATAGACAAAACTGTAAAACCTGTAAGCACCACTTGTAACAATTACACAGAAGATATACCCTGCAAAAAAACTTTGCTACAGAGAAAAGTAAAGCAGTAAAAAAGTAACAAAACCTGTAAGCACAACCTGCAGAACACTTTAACAGAAGATATACCTTGCAAAAAACAATTTGAATCAGAGAAGAATACAGCAGTACTCTCTAAGCACAAAATAGTAACAAACTTGTAGGCATACCCTGTAACAATGCAGCAGAAAGTATACCCTGCAGTAGCAGTTTGAATCAGAGCACAATAAAGCAGTAAAAAGTAAGCAGAAAGCGTAACGAAACCTCAGAGCACAAAAGAAAATAATAACACACAGTAAATCTGCTTAGACAAAAGAAGCCTTAATCTTTTTCCTTGCTCTGATAATGTTGTTCCTTGCTCTGTCCTTACAAGCAAACCTAGAAGAAAAGAGCTCAGGTGAAGCTAGGTACCTTTGCCAGTAAACCTAGTCTTCCACCACTGATATGGTAAAAATACTGCAAACATATCTTATTCTACCACTACAATTAGAGTTCAATCATAGTATGCAGACGGGCCAAATACCAGCAGATTGGAACATGGCTAATGTGACGCCATTGTTTAAGAAGGGTGACAGGGGAGACATTGATAACTACAGGCCCATTAGCTTAACACCGGTTATTTGCAAAATAATGGAAGGAATCATAAAGGATAGGCTGACATCAGCATTAGACAGTTTTGACACTAATCAACATGGATTCTCAAAAGGGCCAATCATGTGTTACCAACCTACTCTGTTTCTATAAAAGAATCTGTTAAAGTTTAGACAACAGAACACCCTGCGACATAGAAACATAGACTTTGATGGCAGATAAGGACCACTTAACTCACCCAGTCTGCCCAGTTCCCTACCTATTGGATAAGCTGCAGATCATACTTAACCAACAGCCTACTTCCACCTACCCCCCCCACTATAATTGCCTTATGTCTGTCCCAAGCATTCTTGAATTCCCCCACTGTTTTTGACCCCCACAATGTCCTCAGGAAGGTCGTTCCATGCATCCACCACCCTCTGTGTGAAAAACTACTTCCTCACTTTGCCCCAACCCATCCCCCTCTGGCTTGAGACTGTGCCCCCTTGTTCCTGCACATCTCTTTTTCTGAAAGATGCTACCCTCTTGGACTTTGTTGATTCCCTTGAGGTACTTGAATGTTTTTATCATGTCCCCCTCTCCCTCCTTTCCTCAAGGGTGCACATATTAAGCTCCTTTAGTCCCTCTTCATATGGCTTCTGGTGCAGACCCTGCACCATTTTAGTTGCCCTCCTCTGGACTGCCTCCATCCTGTCTATGTCCTTGTGGAAATGGGGTCTCCAGAACTGCATGCAGTACTCCAGACGGGGTCTCAAAAACTGTCTGTAAAGAGGCATGACAACTTCCTGTTTTCTACTTGTGATGCCTCTCCCTATGCATCTCAGTATCCCCCAAGCCCTCCTTACTGCCTTTTCACATTGCCTGCCTACATTTAGGTAATCTGATATGACTACCCCCAGGTCCCTTTCCATTTTTGTTGTTGTTGACCTCTTCCCCCATTGTGTACTCTTCCACTGGGTTTTTGTTTCCCAGGTGCATTACTTTGCACTTCTTTGCATTGAATCTAAGCTGCCATACTTTTGACCATTCCTCCAACCTTGCCAAGTCCCTTCTCATCATTTTCATCCCCCATGTGTATCAGCCCTGTTGCAGATTTTTGTGTCATCTGCAAAGAGGCATACTTTTACTTCCAGACCCTCTGCAATGTCACTTATAAAGACATTAAAGAGGACCTGCCCCAGTACTGAACCCTGCAGTATGCCACTAGTAATCCCCCTTTCTTTAGAGTGCAGGCTACAACCCTGGGACCCACTCCCAGGCTGGCTAACTTGTTTATTAATCTTTTGTGTGGGACTGTGTCAAACGCCTTGCTAAAGTGATGAACATTAAACCAAGGTCCCATCTGCCTGGATTGGTGGTAGTTCAGGTGGATGTTAAAGATCCCATGGCAGTTATCGAAAAGAGTAGGGGAAGTTTATATTTATGAAATCATACAATCCAAAACAAAATAAACAAACAATATATACAGAAAAGCAAACAGTCCAATTTATACAATAAAAGTTTAAAGTCCAAACTGTCTACTATACTTTCCATATATCCACAGAAATTAAGAATGTATATATTCCATATAGGCACCCATATATTTATGTGACAGGGACATCACTATCAGTGATCCAGGATAAATTTCTCCAAACTTTCTGCAGTTTTATCCTTTCCATGCATTTTGTTTCTTGAAAATAAATAGCTTGCACCTCTTTAAAAATGTTCCCATAAAGCTCAACATATGAAATCTCTTTTTGCTGAAGAGTAAACAAGCACCTAGAATTCCAAATATACCATTTGATAATCACAAAAATGATGTTTAAAGTGCTTCTTTCCCATTTAACCCAGGTCTGAGGATACTCTCCATAAATAATCACTGGGGAGGAAGGATTCTGAAAAAAAAATAACTTTAACTTCTTTGTATAAAAAGTCCAGAAATTAGAAATATAAGAACAGGTAAAATATAAATGTGTAAGGGGTTCTAACTGATTAATGCACAATGGTCTAGAACATATTCTTTCTTCCATTTTTTGTGCTTCTGATTTGCTTTTACATTTAACCTCTCATGGCAATTTAGCCAATGTATGTCTTTAAACGTAACAGGTATTCTTTTTTCTGTTAAGACGTGTAGTAAAGCCTCTTTATTTTCTAATGAGCATTTCGGAAAAGGGTCTACTTCCCTGAAATGTGTCTCTATTATGTGTGTATAGATTTGTTTTTTATTGTTTACTATTACCATTCTACTTGTTAAATCCCACAACCTAAGTTTTACAAAAACCTCTCTTAAATACTCTGGAGAAAACACATGGTGCTTAATTTGATGTAATTGACCTTTGTCCCAGTCCGTAAACCATAGTGACAACATTTGAACAAAGATGTTACAAAAGTATTTATCAGAAGACACAAACAAAGGTTTTATATTAGCATTTAAAAATTGGCAAAAGAAAAAGAGTACTGGATTACCATATTTTGCCATCCCAATTGTAACGGTAGATAAAGGATTTTTCGTTTAATTGGGTTCAGCCTACTGCCCCAAAAAGATTGGAAAAAAAAGGCTGTATAGTTCAGCTTCTCTTGTCTTAGGTACTGGAAATACTGCACTAATAAAGAGAAAAACTGGTATAAGATATGTTTTTATCAGGTATATTCTTTTTTGATTACTCATTTTTGTTTTATTCCAGTTTCAAACCATCTGTGTACCAAGCTGTAATTTAACATCCCAGTTCCCTACATCCATCTGGAGTGCCCCATATTCGATCCCCAAAATCATTTAACTACCCATTGTAAGTGAAAGTCCTGCCACACTATCTTGAGAAGCAACTTGGTGCCCCAAAGATTTCCTGATGCTTTTTTGAGTATTTAATGGAGTACCTGAGTAAGTTCCATACTCATTACATAGTGCTATTGCCTCTTTGGCTGACCTTTCATTTCTTACTAGGATGACCTCATCATCTGCATAGGCCAAAGCAGTGTAGGGAACCACTTGGTTTAACAGTTGTACAGGTTGTATTTCTACCTCTGTATTAAGGAGCCTTAAGAAAGCATCAATGCTAAAAACATATAATGAAGGACTAATAGGACACCCTTGCCTAACACCTTGTTGTATATGTACAAAAGGGCCAAAATAACCATTTATACACGGTTTAATTGTGGCTGTTTTATATAAAGCTTTTAACCATCCTATGAAAGTTTTAGGTATGCTGTAGTGATGCAAAGTCTGCCACAAAAAGGCATGCTCCACATTATCAAAGGCCTGCTTCTGGTCTAAAGAAAAAACGTACCCCTCCAAAGGCGATATATTATTTATTTCAAAGAGTTCTCACAACAAGATTAATTGGTCTGTGATAGTTTTACCTGGGATTGTACAGGATTGTGCCGGAGTAATTAAAAATGTTGCTACTGTTAACAATCCAGTGTTCAACATTTTCGCAAGAATTTTAAAATCATTATTCAAGAAACTTATTGGCCTCCAGTTCGACAATTCCAATTTATCTTCTTTTTTAAATAAGAAAATAAGTATCCCTGTATATCATATCTAGTGGTACATTCTGATTTTGCAAGATGTAGTTATAGACTTTTGTTAGTTCATCCAGAATTTCTTGGCCCAGTAGTTTATAAAGTTCTGACGTTAGGCCATCCTGTTCGGGGGCCTTGCCTCTAGACAGGGATTTTATGGCTTCTGCAATTTCTTGTGCAGTAAAGGGCCTAGTTAATGGCATTACAAGATCCTGTGGGGCAGGTGGGATCATGATTTATTTAAAGAAATTTGAAAAATCCAATATCCCTACATTCTGCTTTTTAAACAATGAAGCTGCATATTCTGATGCAATGCTGATAATATGTTCTTGTGTATTTTGTACATTACCCTATACATCATATAGTGCGGTTATCACTTTTTTCTTTATTTGCTCCTGTTTCCTAAGTAAAGGACATGTACTTTTGAATGGGCCTTGCATACTGTGCTGCTGTTGCAACTTAAGACCTTCAGTCTGTTTTATGTGATATTGCATCATTCTACTTTTTATATTAGATATTTGATCTGAAAAAGTTATGTTTAGTAGTTTGGGAGAGCGTGTATAAATGCTGCAATTGTTTCCTGTCCTGTAGATATAAAACATAAGCTCCTCTTCTAGTTTGTTTGCTATTGATGATAAGCAAGCTTCTAAGCTCAACTTTTGTCTCCATCCACCAACTCACCGGATCATCATAAACGTCAAATAGTGATCTCTTACAGATTGAAAAATACATAATTTGTTGCAGAAACCCTGCTTGTACTAAGAGGGTAGAATTTAGTTTCCAGTATCCTGGACCAATAGGAGCTGCTGCTCTACCCAATGAAAGAGTTAAAATTTATGATCTGAATATTCCATAGGTAATACAGATGCATTTTGAACAGTCAAGGCCTTAGAAATAAAAAGGAAATCTATTCGTGTAGATAGATTCCCTTTAAAAACGTTTTCTCTCTTATACCAGAATGTTCAAAAATTGCATCCTTTAAATTAACTAAGTGTATGGCCGTATTTAAAGCTGCCATGTCCCCAAAAATTTTCTCTGTGGTTGTTTCTGATCCTCTATCATATTTACTCAGCCCACAGTTAAAATCCTCACCCCAAATGATATTTTGGGCCTTGTGCAAATACGGGCTTATTTGCTGAAAGATAGCTGTGTGTTCAGCTTTGGTTTGGGGTGCATATATGTTAAGAATCCAGAAAAGAATGTTGTTGAAAATAAAATCAAGCAAAAGTACTCTCCCGGGCACAATGTCTAAAATCTTTACAATAGTTGGTTGAATTTTATGAAATAGAATCCCCAGCCCTGAACAACGATCTAGGGCTATGGACCAAACCGATGCCCCAGAAAGTCATTCTTTAGTTAAATTTGTTAGCTCTATAATGATGTGTAACCTAGTGTCTTGTAAGAGAAACACTCCTGGAAGATAAGATTGTAGTATATTAAAAACTACTCCTCTCGTTAACCTATTCTTAATGCAATCAACATTAGATGATAAAATTAAGAAAGGTGGTGATGAGCATATCATAGTTTCAAATGGAGTCTAATATCATTTCTTCTGTTTTGTTTTCCCCTTCCTATGCTTGTTCTTTGAAAACGTCTCACATACCTCAGAGTTTTCTGTGTCTGGCTGGGCATCCTGTAGGTTAAGATCTACAGAGGAACACACAGATTCATTATCTGAATTCTCAAACTCTAAAAGCGCCTGGTATCTATTGGGTGTAGTCATCAAAGTAGTTTTAAGAACTTTAGATGTTGGCTGTGACCAAGCCTGCCTTCTTCTCGTATTCATCCTCCTCTCCACTACTTCCTCTACTCTTGGAGGGGGGGGCATGGAGCTATGTTGTGCCTGTTCCTGATCAGCTGAATCAGAGCTGTCTTTCTGTTCCAACACCCTGCCAGTGTCATCTGAAAAAATAGCAGGAAAAGTCCCCCCTGAGTTTGCCTCAGGGTTTGGTTCTGATTCCTCAGGGAGCATAGCTCCTGAACTATTAGTTACAATCTTTTCTTGATGAAGGGAAACCACCACAGGTTGCTCTACAGATTTTTTATTATATTCTCTCTGGGCCAGGCTGAATAGGAGTTGCTGCTCCTCACTATCTGCAGACGTTGGCTTCCTATGGGCTGCTTCTGGACAAGCTACATATGTATGTCCTTCCTTCCCACATAAGTTACATCGCACGGCACTTCTACAATGACTGCTAATATGTCCTGTTTTTTGGCATAGGGCACATTTGGGCTGGTCACATGCACTGCTAATATGACCTGGTTGTCCACATTTGTAGCATGTCTTGGGCTGACCTGGATAGAAGAGAACGCCTCTATCCCTCCCCGCAAAAATACAGTTCGGCAAATGCTGTAGCCCTTCCTCCTCAGTTCTCAAAATTACCCTAATTTTCCACCCTCCTGTCCAAATCCCCTCAGAATCAAAGATGGCCTCTAGATGGCCTGTTACAGTACACCTTTGTCTCAACCAAAGAGGAGGTCAGTAGCACTTACTCCTCATTCCTAAAAAGAACCGTAATGGTTTTATGGGCTGGTCTTGTGAGGGGGATTACCTCAAAGGGGGCCCATAGTGATGTTTTCTTAACCTGGTGATATCTTGCCCAAAATTTATCTAGGCCACTCCCTAGTTTAAAACTGATATCAAATATGTTCTCTCCTGAGACATGAATCAGTGCATATAATTCAGTAACATTAAAGTGCATACCTTCTTTTAACAAAGTTCTTCCTACAAACCTCCTTTATAGATAAGCCTCACAGCGTTATGCCTTTTTGCAGGGTATACAGTTTTTTGAAAAAAGGAAGCGTAAGGCCTTGAATTCTGTGGAATAGTAGTCACTTTGTAAGTTCATTTGATGCACTCGGATGATTCATAAGGTCTGCAGGAATATTTCTAGGAATATCTGATGCATCAGAAAAATCACTCATTCTGTCTTCTATTCTGTCCTGCTCAATTACACTTCCACCCTCACAGTTAATTTTTGCCAGTACTGGATGCTGTGTAAGTTCAAGTTCTGGGGGCAACTGTAAAGGGGAGTGTACTTCCCCATTATTCACATCATTATTTTCCACTGCCAAACCAGCAGGCTGTAAATTTTCACATATAACTTCCCCATGCAGCCTCAGAAATGTTAGCACTACTCACTGTGTTTGTTACATGTACTGGTGACATAGTCACCTGGTATTTTTAGAGGCGTGAAGCCTGAAATCCATTTCTGCATGTCTGGTGAGTGGACCCAACCAGTTGCCTTCAGGGATTCCTCTACTGACCATGTACTCTTCTCCGTCATAGGTGTGTCTGCCCAGCTCAACTTGCTGGGGACTCCTTTCTTCATTATACGTTCTGGTTGCTTGTTTTCTGTACTCGCGGTAAAAGAAAAGATAGTGGCTGCATTCTGGTCCTGTCCCGTCTTGTAAAACTCAATGCACAGCTCACCTTGCGCCTCTGTTTGATCCGTGTCCATGGAAACACTTGCTTAGTTTTTTGCATTATAATGCAGAGTCTCCTTTGCATCCTCCGTGTCCTGGGGTTTAAATTTGCTCAAAAGCTCTTTTTTCTTTTGTAAATATTTCTGCTCCTCGAGCAGTAATAATTGTTCTAAAGATTTTTCCTCCTTTGCATCGCCCTGGATTCCTGTTGGATCTACCATATCAGAAATGATTTTCTGTACACACTTGTCATCCGGTATTGTTTCTGCTGATTTTCTTGTCGCATCCACTGCATCAGCTGCAGTTGCATCAAAAAAGATTTCTGCCTCTAGCAAATCTTGAGCTGAGGAGGAGACCTGCTCCCCAACCTGCTGCACATCCATTCCAGTGCTTGCCACAATATCTTCTCTCACAGCTTTGTTACTTTTTCCCAGCATGTCCATCTCCTCCACATTCTCCAGCACGCCATCCTCCATCTTGGTCCCACATCAAAGGGGTTCCTTTGCTCACAGGAAGCAAGGCCCCCTGCAGGAAGAGTAAGGGAATTTCCCCGGTGTCCTGGCCAAATTTCCCTCATTCACTAAAAAAAAATACCACCAACAGCTTAATCGGGTTCAATTTCAGTTGCTTACCATCTGTATCCCCCCCGGTCACCCCTATAAAAGGGACTTCTAGGCCCAGTGGGCTTACTGGGTCAACAAAATTCAACAAACAAACAAAGTCAAGGTAGACCATGTCTACAGCCCCTCCCTGGTCTACTACTTTGGTCACCCTGTCAAAGAAATCTATTAGATTCATTTGACATGACCTTCCTGCTGTGAATCCATGCTGCCGTGGGTCCTTTGCCCTGCTGGCCTCTAGGTACTCAACAATTCTTTCTTTCAGAAGTGATTCCTTCATTTTCCCTACCACTGAGGTCAAACTAACAGGTCTATAGTTTCCTGCCTCTGCCTTGCTCCCACTTTTGTGAAGGGGAATCACATCTGCCTTCCTCCAGTCCTCAGGTACTACACCATCCTCCCATGATTTGTTAAAAACGGTAGTCATTGGTGTTACTGGTTCTCCCCTTAGTTCTTTTAGTTCTTTTAGAATTCTGTGCTGAATCCCATCAGGCCCCATTGGCTTGTCCACCTTGAGTTTTAGGAGTTCTTTCAGGTCCCTTTGTTCTGTGAATGGACTGGTATTGATCCCCCTATCCAGCGTGCTTCTACTGTTTGGTTTAGGTACATCCTCCTCCTCTTCTTTTGTGAATACTGAACAAAAGTATTCGTTTAGTATCTCTGCCTTTTCACTGTCACCCTCTGCCCACCCCCTCCCCTTTATTAAGCCTCACTATCCCTCCATTGGCCTTTCTTTGCTCACTTATGTACCTATAAAAGGTTTTATACCCCTTCTTAACTGAGTTGGTTATCTTTTCCTCAGTTTGGGCCTTTGCTACTCTGACTGCATTCCCCACTTCCTTCTACTTTAACTGATAGAGTTCTCTGTCCTGCTCCTTCTGTGATTCCTTATACTTCCTGAATGCTATCTTTTTCTCCCTAATCCATCTCTTTTGAAAACCATAGTGTTTTTTTCCTTCATTCTGTTTTGTTTATTTGCTTCACACAAAGGCTTATTGCCTCTGTGATGGCTGTTTTTTTTTTTTGCCATTGTTCCTCCACCCCCTGTCCTCCTTTTTGCTAGTGCATTCCTTGGGAACACTTCCATTGTGCCAAAGTCAACCCTCCAAAACCCAGTACCCATGCTTTTGTATGGCTTGATTCTATGCCTGTGTTTATTGTAAACCACACTGTCTGGTGGTCGCTTGTTCCCAGATGGCTACCAACTTCTAAATCCGAGATCCCCTCACCTTCCCTGTTTGAGAGTACCAGGTCTAAGGCTGCTCCCTGCTGAGTGGGTTCCAACACTAGCTGCCTGAGGCATGCTCCTTGTAGGGCACTGAGAATGACTCTGCTCTTGGATGTGGCTGCAGCAAATGTGCTCCAGTTAACATCTGACATATTCAGGTCCCCATCAACAATATGTCCCCTTTTTCTGCCTTTCTAAGGATGCCTCCTATCATTTCTGTGTCCATTTCCTCCCCCTGAGACGAGGGTCTGTATACAACCCTTGTGCAGATTCTGGTGCCATTTCCTTTCTCCAGGGCGACCCACAGTACCTCCTTTACTCCCTGTTTACCCATTAGTTCCATTGCTTTGATCCCTTCCTTTATGTAGAGAGCTACTCCTCCTCCTCTTCTTTTACCCTCCATGTCCCTCCTGTAAATTGTGTACCCTGGTATGTTGACATCCCAGTCATGGTTCTCCGTGTACCAGGTTTCTGTGACTGCTCTCCATTTTGTGATGGCCGTACCTCTTTTAGCCCAATCCCTGTACTTATTTCCTTTGCCTTTTTCTCAATTTACCCCTGCCCTGCCTCCAGTTGACGTCTGTATCTTTGTGTTAACCTCGCTAACTACCCTGTTTTGTGTGGGGAAGCTTTTTAGATTTTTTTTTTACTTTCTCTTTATGTTTCCCCCTTTCTCTGCACGCCACCCAATTGGGCATCACCTATGGCATTTTCCCCCTTCCCTTCCTACTGTATCTCTAGTTTGTGGGTGATCCTCCATGTAGACTTGGTTCTTCCCCCCCTGGGATGAGTTTGGGCCCATACACCCCGAACATCTAGTTATGTTGAAACACTCCAAGCAGGACAGGCAGGGAAAGTTGTGGGGATCTGTGCTTGGTGATCCATTTTCTGGGCATGCAGGGAGCCATTTTCTGGTGTTCTTTTTTGGGGGCATGACGTGCACCCTGACGTCAAGGCAGATTCACTTACATCCATCATGTCTCCTCTCTCCAGTGTGGCTTTGTGCCTGCTGTACCTCTGGCCTCCGCCAGAGGACAGTCAAGCGCCAAGCCTTGTCCCCCTCCCTCCCCAGAGAAGGCAAGCAGTCCTCGGATGAACATATGAACATACGAAAGTTGCCAGCAGCAAAAGGCCTTTCTGGTATATCTAGGCTGCTTGAGATTGCAGCTAGCTCCCTATTCAGCAGCTGCCCCACCCCCTCTCCTTCCCTCCCTTTACCCTTCCCTTTGCCCTGTCCCACCCCTTCTTGAAGCATTCCACTTGTATTACATGACACCACCTCAGCCAGTAGTGAGTTCCACTTTGCCACCACCCTCTCCATAAAGAAATGCCTCCTCACCTCCTTCCTGAATCTATCCCCCTCCATTCTCAAGTCATGGCCCCTAGTGTCTCTCCCCACCCTCCTCCTGAATAGACCCTCTGTGTCTGTTTTGATTATCTCCTTCATGTATTTGAGGGTCTTAATCATATCCCCCGTCCCTCCTCTCCTCCAGTGTGTACATGTTTAAAACTCTTAGTCTGACCTAATATGGCAACTCCCTCAGACCCTGAATCATTTTAGTTGCCCTATGCTGCACTCAGTACTGCACGCAGTATTCCAGGTGGGGTCTAACCAATGATCTGTATAATGGTAGAATAACCTCCCTTCTTCTCGAGATAAAGCCCCTTGCAATGCACCCCAGCATTTTGCTGGCCATTGCTGCTGCCTTTCTGCATTGCGTGGAATTGTTCATTGCTGCCGTGATGAGCACCCCCAGATCCTTCTCCTTTTCTGTTACCTCCAGTTGCACCCCCCCCCCAGATGGTAGCTTCTCCTCGGATTTTTTGTTCCAAAGCTGCCATCTGTCAAACCATGCCTCTAGCCTTGCCAGATCCTTCTGTAGCCCCCGCCACCCAACCTGGTCATCCACCATCTTGGTGTCATCCGCAAATAGGCTGATTTTGTTGCTGATGCCCTCTGAGATGTCTGCAATAAATATGCCAAACAGCACTGGGACCAAAACCGACCCCTGTGGAACACCACTTGTCACAGGCATAGGGGATGAGTATTCCCCACCTACCACCACCACCCTCTGCTGCCTCTCTTTTAGCCAGTTCTCCACCCACCCCACCAGTTTTGCTCCTGCCCCTGTGCCCCATAGCTTGCTTCCAAGTCTCCCATGCAGTACTGAATCGAAGGCCTTACTAAAGTCTAGGTACAGGACAACCACTGCACATGGCTCTTGTCAATTTGCCTAGTCACCCAGTTATAGTATTCCTCCAGGTTGATCTGGCATGATCTGCCCTTGATGAAGCCATGCTGCCTCCCATCCTGCACCCCGTTGACCTCCAGAAGTGCCACTAGCCTCTCCTTTAGGATGGTCTCCATTAGCTTCCCCACTATGGACATTAGACTTACTGGCCTATAGTTCCCTGGTTCGTTCTTGGGTCCACTCTTGTGGAGAGGAACCACGTGAGCCAGTCTCCAGTCATGGGTTATGCATCCTGTGTCTAGAGATGAATTATATAATTCTGCCAAGGGTTCTGCCAGGACCTCTGACAGCTCCTTCAGCACTCTTGGATGTACTCCAGTCCTGGTGCCATGTAGACCTTCAATGCCCTTAACCCCTTCAGCACCCTCCCCACTCTGATTTTGCTGTCCGTCATCCCTCCCTATCTGTTTCTATCCTCCCTTCTACTATGGATATCACTCCCTCCCTTTCTTTCGTAAACACTGAACAGAAGTAGTCATTGAGCACTTCTGCCTTTTCACCCCCCTCTTCCACCCATCCCCCCTCCTTATTAATTCTTACAATTTGGTCCTTACAGCTTCTTTTCTCCCTGATGCACCTAAAGAAGTATTTTTCTCCTTTTTTTCTGCCCTGCACCAGCCTGAGTTCTCTTGCCGCCTAGGCTGCCCTTACCCCCCCCGGTCACTTCCTTTGCTTCTTGCAGATATTCTTCCCTATCCTCCTCCTTCCCTGATTTTCTGTATCTCCTGTAAGCTGCCTTTTTACTCCTCACCTTGTCTAACACCCCTTTGCTTATCCAGCTGGGTTTCTTTCCCCTAGCCTTCTTAGTCTGGGCTCTACAGCAAGTTTCTGTTGCTTTCACTATCCTGTCTTATTAGTTCCCACCTTTGTTCTGTGTCCATACCTGGTTGAATTTTGTGCAGTAGACCCTGTGCCACTTCCCTCATCATCTTAAAGTTGGCATTCCAGAAATCCAGCACCCTTGTGCCAGATGCCCCCCTCTCCTTAGCCATCTGTAACTGGAACCATACTGTCTGGTGGTCACTCCCCCCAGTGGTTTCTCCATGCTCACATCCCTCATCTACTTCCCATTTGTAAGTATGAGGCCAAGGGTGTTCCTTTCCTTAGTTGGTTCCTTGGCCAACTGTACTAGAAAGCTTTCCTGGAAGGCATCCAACATTACCTGCTCCCTTCTGCTCTTTGTGGTAGGTGTGTCCCACTCCACCCCGGCAGGTTGAAGTCCCCTACTATCACCATCCCCCCTTTCTGCAGTTCCTCCTGATCTGTTCTGCCATTACCTTGTCCATCCCTTGAGATTGAGAGGGTGGCCTGTCCACCATCCCCAGTCTTAGTGATCTATTTTTGGGATCCTGTAGTTGCACCCACAGTGCTTCTGTATCTTCCTCATCTCCCTCCTCCCATACATATTTCAATCCCTCCTTTACATACAGTGGCACCCCGCCTCCCCCCTTTCCCTTTTCCCTGTCCTTCTGGTGTAAGCTGCACCCTAGAACTGTCATGTCCCAGATGTGGATTTGGGTGGCCCATGTCTCGGTTATAGCTGCCAAGTCCACTCCCCCCTCCTCCAGGAGAGCCTGTATTTCTGCCTCCTTATTCCCTAGACTCCTAGCATTTAGTGTTACCACCCTCCAACCCTTGTCTCTACCCCCCACCTCTCTCCCCTTATGTCCACTCCCTTAATAGTTGCCGTCCTCCTTACCTTGCTATCATGGGGGGTAAACACGTTTGGTTTCATATCACTAGGCCTCTGAACTCCTCTATCCATCCTGTTACCCCTCCTAGTTTAAATGTTTCTCAATGTGCTTCCCTATCCTTGCCTTCAGTACATTTTTTTTCTCACCTCATTTAGGTGCAGTCTATCTTTTGCACAAAGACTGCCATTCTGCCAGGCCCCACCCCCATCCTCCTACCAGCCCATACCCCTTTTCTAAACACCAGGCCCCAACCATTCATTAAACTCTTGAATTCTTCCTTTTCTTGCCATACTTGCCCTGCGAACAGGAAGTACCTCCGAAAAGGTGACAGATCTGCCCACTCCCTCACACAGAGGTCCCAGTTCCTCAAATCTCCTCTTTACCTCCTCTACTGCCCTGTCAGCCATGTCTTTCATCCCCAGGTATATTATTATGTGAGGTCTTTCCCTTCTCCTGATTGCATACCTTAGCACAGATTGCCCCACCCTTTCTGGCTTCATTCCTGGCAAGACTTCCACCTATATTCTACTGTGCCTCTTCTCTTTGCTGCCCCACCTTACCCCTCTTAGTATCAAGTCCCCCACCACGAAGACAACTTCCTTTTTCCCCTTCCCATCTTCTCCTTCTCCTCTCTTTCTTCCTCCTGCACAATTTTCCCTCCTATTGTAGCTGTTTCTCTCCCCATGTTCTCCACTGTACTCAACCCTTATTGCCCCAATTCACCTTTTTCTCCATCACACTCCCCAGCCGTTTTGATCTTTTTGTACTCATGGACTGCGCTTCCCATTCCTCCTTCTCCTCCTTTGACCCCTCTGTAAGAGGGCAGCCCTCATCTGAGCTTACTGTGTTTCCATCTCCTTGTACTCTATCTTATTATACTTGCGCGCTTGTTTCCCACACCTGTGTCACCCTCCCTGCTCCCTTGTCCTGACCACCCCATCTCCCTTATCTCCCACATCTTTTTTCTTTTCCTGGGTGTCTTTTGTGCTTTCCACATCCCCTTCTCCTCCCTATGTAATATGCTCCTTCATCATCTTTGACACTTCCCCCATTAGCCTTAGTACTTCTTCTCTAGCCTCCATCCCCAGCCTTATACAGAGTGGGCACCCCCCCATCCTCCACAGGGTATCCATGAATACTGCCCCTCCACAGTTATTACATCCCACGGTTCTTCCTACCCTGTGATTTCTGTTTTTCCCCTTCCCTGATTCCTTTGCCCCCTTCCCTCCACTGACCCTTATTCAGGCCTACCCCCCTACCTTGCCCCCTTCTCAGACTTCCCCAATCTGTTACCCTGGTCCCATTACCCCTTTCTCTTCTTTGTTCCCTCTGCTCCATTCTCCTTCTCATGGTTTCTCATCTTTCTATCTTGCCCCTGTCTGTTGGCAGCACTATTGCCTTATTATCCAATCCCTCTACCCTGTGGTATTTGGCTGTGTTGTGTACAGAAATAAGATGGCTTACAGTATGTGTATGTAATCAGCAGGTACTGTATGATGTCACAGGCTACCAGTATGAAGAAAGTGATGCACTGGGGGAGGGGGGGTTGGGCCCCTCTTGAGCACCAGGGACAATCAGCTGCCCCAGCAAACCCACACTGAGACACTCAGCTGCACCAGCAAAATCCCCTAAACAGGTACCTTTCCAACTTAAGTCAGAAAGCACCCTGGTACAAATTGAAAACAACAATAAGCTGCAAAAGAAACATTAACAGCAATAAAATCAGTGAAAAGCAACAGATACTTCCCTGTGATGTGTCTGCTTCCTTCCCCAGCACCACCACGCAGACTCAACCCTGCCTTCAGTTAGCAGTAACTCTGATGAGGCTCAAGGCCAGGCTGTTATCACCCCTCCTCCAAGCTACAGGGCTAGGCACCCTCAAAAAAAAAAAACTACAGTTCCTGCAAATCCCCCAAACAGGTACCTTTCCAACAGGTACCTTTCCAACTTAAGTCTGAAAGCTCCCTGGTACCAATTGAATACAACAGTAAGCTGCAAAAGAAACAATAACAGCAATAAAATCAGTGAAAATCAGGAATGGTCAAATGTATGGCAGCTTAGATTCAATGCTAAGAAGTGCAAGGTAATGCACCTGGGAAGCAAAAACCCAGGAGAAGAGTACACAATAGGGGGTGAGATACTAACAACAACAAAAATGGAAAGGGACCTGGGGGTAGTCATATCAGATGACCTAAAGGTTGGCAAGCAATGTGAGAAGGCAGTAAGGAGGGCTGGGGAGATACTGGGATGCATAGGGAGAGGCATCACCAGTAGAAAACAGGAAGTTGTTATCCCTCTGTACAAACAGCTGGTGAGACCCCATCTGGAGTACTGCGTGCAGTTCTGGAGACCCAGTCTCCACAAAGACATAAGCAGGATGGAGGCAGTCCAGAAGTGGGCAACTAAAATGGTGCAGGGTCTGCACCAGAAGACATATGAAGAGAGACATAAGGAGCTTAATATGTATAGCCTCGAGTAAAGGAGGGAGAGGGGGGACATGATAGAAACTTTCAAGTACCTCAAGGGAATTAACAAAGTCCAAGAGGGTAGCATCTTTCAGATACAGAGGTGTACAAGAACAAGGGGGCACAATTTGAAGATGGGGGGGGTGGCTCAGAGGTAATGTAAGGAAGTATTTTTTCACAGAGAGGGTTGTGGATGCACTGAATGACCTTCTGGAGGAGGTTGTTGAGTCAAAAACAGTGGTGGAATTCAAGCATTCATGGGACAGTCATAAGGCAATTCTAGGGGGTGGGGGTAGGAAGAAGTAGGCTGTTGGCTAATTAAGATCTGCAGCTTATCCATTAGGAAGGGAAATGGGCAGACTGGGTGGGCCAAGCAGTCCCACAAGGTGCAGGCCTCACCCCTCTAATCTTTCAGGTGTTCATAGCCAATCTCTCCCTAAACATTGACAGTTGGACTATTAAGTATGCCGACAATTGTAAAATTGGTAGAACCTGCAGGTATCTTAAAGAAAATGACATACTTCAAAAAGATTTGGCTACTTTAACCTCATTGTCCAAATATTGGGGGCTCTCTTTTAGTATAAAAAAATGCAGTGTGTTATGCACCTACATTAGGATCCCGAAATTGAGAACATAATTACTTCCTGAATGACCAGCGATTAAATAAAACTCAATGTGAAAAAGACTTGGGGATCTTCATAACCAAATAGTTCTCCTTTGACAAACAAATTACCAAAAAACTCGCCAGCACAAATAAGATTTTGTGGTCTATAAGGCATAATTTCAAATCTAGAGATGAAACAGTACTCCTGCCATCATACAGAGCATATATACAGCCCCTTTTAGATTATTCTTCACAACTTTGGTGCTCCTATAAAAAAAGGATTTTAGACATATAGAGAAAATACAATGCAAAGTCATTAAATATGTGAATGGAGCAAATGATCTTTCCTACAAAGAAAAGCTAAGTACATTCAACCTAATGTCTTCAGAAAAATAGAAGGTTGAGATGAGACCTCATGTTGGCAAGAGAAATAATTAATGATGAGTATCTCATGTCTGAGATGTGACTTGAATTCAAACAAAGAAATGTAATCACCAGGGGGCACCCGCTGCAATTGAAACATAATCACTTTTCTTCAAATAAATGTGCATATTTTTATTCCCAAAGAATAGTCAAACCTTGGAATTTACTACCCCTAAATGTGGTTTTGATTGAATCAAAGTTAACATTCAAAAATACATTGGACAGTTTTTTTGTTGGTAAACAACACAATATGCTGTTATAGGTGATTGACAGGAGCACAATATGGGCTTTTGCCTTCTGCTTCTTTTCTTGTCTTAGTGAATCTTAGTGAATGGGCAGACTAGGTGGGCCAAGCAGTCCTTATCTGCCATCAAATTCTGTGTTTCTATTCAGGAATATTCCCAGAGGACTGGGGTAATACCATTCTACAGGGGGAGGCAAGGGTGAGCCGTGAAACTACAGGTCGGGCTGTCTGACCTCCATAGTGGGTAAACAGCTTGAGACCATCTTGAAGGAGCAGACAGTGAAGTTCCTGAAGAAGAATGGCCTGCAAAACTTGAGATGGCATGGCTTCATTAAAGGGAGATCATGCCCAATTAATTTCATTGATTTCTTTATTATAGAGAAATGCTGTGCCCTGCATATAGGGGAAACATAACCCACATAATCAATATTTTTTTAAACAATCAAGTAATACAATTAAAAGCCAAAGAAAGAGGTCCAGGGATACTAATTTATAACCTAAACTTTAAAGACCATTGTACATCTGTAGTATCCAAAGCAAACAGAACACTTGGGGCCATAAAGAGAGACATTAAAAGTAAAATTGCTGCGGCGCTAATGCCATTGTATTTATCGTATGTCAGGCCACAGCTGGATTACGGCAGCCGGATCTGGAGTTCATATACTAGAGGGGATGTCGGTATAGTAGAGTGTGTATAACGCAGATTCACAAAATCCATCAGAAATATAGGTGAGTTTTCGTATAAGCCCAGATTAAAACACTTAAACCTATATAGTTTGGAGACTAGAAGACATAGAGGAGACATGCTATTTTCGAAGCCAGGATGGACTTCCCGGTGGCTTGTGCCACCTTCAAACTCACCCACCTATCCTCCCTTCCCAGCCTCTCTATTCTCCTCACACTTAAAATCTCCCAGAGGACCCTTAGATCCTCTCACCTTCCTATCTTAAACTTACCCAGAACATGGTTGGCCATAGATAGATCATTCTTCTCCTATGCAGCACCCCAAAAATGGAACAACCTCTCACAATCGTTACTTGCATGTAAGTCTCTCCCCTTATTCAAACAGTGATATAAGGAAGCCTTCTTTTTACAGCCCAACTGCAATGGAAATTCCCATTAAAATCTCTTCTCTCTTCCTGTCTTCCCCATAGCCCATCTGATGCAGTCCAACTTGACTCTCCCTCCTCCACCTCTTGAACCTCTCTCCCAATCCCCTCATCTTCACTATGCCTATCCTTACTCTTTCTTACTCCCTCATGACTTCACCTTCATTCCTACAGGAACAAGAATGTATGCCACGTCTGTTACCAATGCACTTGTGCCTTTCTATAATGTATCCTTATTGTAAACTTATACTTCTTACTACTATTGTTGCTTCTAACTTTGTATGCTGCTTAATCTGTGCTTGCCGTAATTTGTTTTTCTTTAAATTGTAAGACCACATATTATATTGCCTGCTCAAGATTTATATGGAATGTACTGTTCCCCGGGTCATCCCTGAAAAAGGGGCTTGTTTGTCTCAGTTGGGCCTACCAGGTGATCAAAATTCTAAAAAATAAATAAATATTTTGTTATAATATCACAAGTGATCCATTCCTAATAAGAGAACTACATATTGAATATAAAAATATTGATTCAGTAACAAGGGGTCATCCCTTGCAAGCTACAGTAAAACCTAACTGATTTAGGTCTCACAAAAGAAAATATTTTTACACCCAAAGAGCGGCAAATCTTTGGAATAGACTTCCAGAGCATATTATTCACTTGGGAACAGAAGAGGGAAGTGTGTACAGGGACGGGGCTCTGTTTTATTTTCTTCTGTTATTTCATTAGTGTGTACCAAAATAAAGATCGGGTGAACACCGTAAATACTGAAAAGGAAGGAGGTGCCCCAAACACTCCCCTCATAACCATAAATCAGGTGTATAATAGTTTAAAAAGTTTGAATAAATATAAATCTCCAGGCCCAGATGGTGTAAGCCCACAATTTTTGATAAATGTAGCAGAGGAACTGGCAGAATCATTGGTGATACTGTTTAATAGATCACTGAGGGAGGGTAAAGTGATTGCAGAATGGAAGGTTGCCCTTATTATCCCAATTCATAAAGCGGGCGATAGAGCCCTGGTCGAGAACTATAGGCCCATTAGCATAACGTCCATTTTAGGGATGATATTAGAGGGTTATGTCAAGACATACTTGGAAGACAACATGAGACAACTTGGTCTGCTAGACATTACCCAGCATGATTTTTCTGGGGGGAGATCATGCGTAACTAACCTAATGCACTTTTTCGAACCAGTAAGCTTGGCCTTAGATCATGACCTCCCAGTGGATGTGGTTTATCTGGATTATGCCAAGGCCTTTGACTCTGTCTCCCATGGGGTTACTGATGCAGGTCCTGCAGGACTATGGAGTGAATCAGAACCTAGATAATTGGATTGGTTCATGGTTGGGAGACAGGGTACAGAGAGTTCAGATTAGGGGTTACTTGTCAGACTGTGGTGAAGTGACAAGTGGGGTTCCCCAGAGGTTAGTGCTGGGGCCCCTACTGTTTAATATAATGGGACACTCCATGCAGGTGACTGATGGAGCATGGCTATGCAGATATGCCGATGACACGAAACTGGGCATGGTAGTAAATAATACAAAGGCAGCAAATGCGCTTCAGAACCAGCTACTGGCATTGGAATTATGGGCAAATGAATATAAACTAAAATTTAATGAATCAAAATGTAGAGTGATGCACTTTGGGAGAAATAACATGATGCATGCTATACAGTAAATAACAAAGTGATTCAGGAAACAGATAGTGAACTGGACTTAGGAGGACATATATCTAACACTCTCAGCTTTGATAAACATAATATAGAAGCAGTTAACAAAAGTAATAGGGCTATATGGAACATACTTAGGAACATAAAAAGTAGATGGGAGGAGGTTTTAGTGCCACTGTATAAGGTCTTGGTCAGACCACTACTTGAATATGGGGCCCCTTTTTCAGCACCACAGACAGTAGGGACTGCAACTAGGGTAGCACAGGTACAAAGGAGATTTACTAAAAAATCAAATACATACAGCATCTCAGCTACAACGATAGGCTGAACAGAATAAAGCTACCTTCAATGGCTTATCGCAGACGGGGGGACCTATGTTTTGTATACAGATCTTTTAAAGATGCAGTTACTTGGGAGACAGGAGCATTTAATAAAAAAGAGAAAACATTAAACTCAACAAGAGCACACAGTTAGCAATTATTGGGAAATGGATGTAACCCCACAAAAAGAACAAAGTGGTTCAACCAGCGCATGGTGAACGTGAGGAATGCTCGTCCATCTGAGGTAGTCAACACAGGCAGTATGGTATGTGTTAAGAAAGAACTGGATTCATACATGGGTTCCAAAAAGTGGGCTAGTTGGCCACTACAGTGGCAGGTCCTGTTTTTGGCAATGTGTGCTAACTGAACCTGAAAACTTCACCTATGTACCTATTCTGTTTTAATTGTGATATTTGAATAGTTTGTACTTCAAATTAATGTTGGGAGTTGCAACTATTTAAATTAGTTCTGTGAGTTACAACTGTTACTTGGGCTGTGATATTGTAACTGTTGGTGGCTTGTGCTGGTTGCGGGAACAGTTGTTGGCTGTGATAATTAAAGTAAAATTTAAATCTGAGTTGTTTGTCTGGTGAGAGGGGGAGGGAGGGGTAATTACAGGCACCATCTTGTCTTTCATTATCCACTTGTGAACAGAAGAGGGAGGTGTGTACAGGCATACCTCTCAACCTCTTGCCTCACGAATCAGGGACAAAGCTTAAAAAAATCAGGGACAAAGATCCAAAATCAGGGACATATCTTAAAAATTGGTACTATTCACTCAGAAAGCTGATAGAATAAAGGGATGTGTGTTAAGATGCATTTTCTGAAGAAGAACAAGTCTATAACTTTAATGTTTGACATTAATTTGTGATTTTAATCCCCACTGTTCTGTCAAAAAAATGCAAATTTTACGAGGGACGGAGGAAAATTTTGAGGCAAAATCAGGGACGTCCCTGAAAATCAGGGACAGTTGAGAGGTATGTGTACAGGGAAAAGGCTCTGTTTTATTTTCTTCTGTTTTAATTGTGATATTAGAATAGTTTGTACTTTAAATTAGTGCTGGGAGTTGCAAGTTAAAGCCATCCCACCTACCCCGACGTTGCAGGCTTTCTTAAATACTGAAAAGCCACTAGGGGTTGGGCTTGAAGGCTGTGATGGAGGAGCTTGTGGAGATACAAACTGCCTGTATGAACTAACTCTTAAAGCTAAAAGTCAGGTGGTAAAAATTCAGACACAGGGGGTGTAGGTGGGTGGAGGTAGAAAGGTCTCCAAGCCCACAAGGTCTCTTGCAGTGATTGTTATAATATGAAAGCTAACCTTGTTATGTGGTGTCATATTTGGATTTGATATATTCTAAGGTGGTAATGTATTACTAAGCTGCAGATCTAGCATACTAGGGGCTGTGATAAGTATTATGGGTTCATAAGAGCTGTAATACACTGAGGGGATTATACTAATGTGTTACTGTATTAATGTAGTACACTGAGGGGTTTGTATTAATGTGTTACTGAGTAAAGGCCATCGAATGAGGACCAGGGGGTTAAAGAAGGACTGATATCGGACTAGTAATAGAGCATATAAGTACGAGAGTAAGGACTGGGGGACAGGTGTGGGGAGCCGTGGGTAGGATTGTGGGATGCAATGGTTGTGGGGTAGCGGTAGGGATGAACATATTGTGGAGGCCGGGAGGGTGTCCAATCTGCCACAGGCTGAGGAGGCTCGAGGATAAGGTACGGTGGCTTGTTAGAGAGCTGGAGAGGATGGGGGGAGAGGATTCTAGGACATGTGGGTATTCACCAGAAAGAAACATGAGGACACCACATGCGAGTAACAATGGGTCAAAGGAAGGGTTGGGGGGAGGAGGTGGGAGCAAACTGGACAGGAGGCCTTATGATGGAGAGTGGACTCAAGTCGGGCCTAACAACAGAGAGGGGACAAAAGTCAAGAGGGAGGAGAGAATGCATAGCAGGACAGAAGGGGTAGGAAATAGGTTTGCTTTACTGTTGACACTGGAAGGGGAGGAAGAGAAGAATGGTGGGCTCCAGGAGGGGGCAGGAGAGGGAACAGGAGGAGATTGCACAAGGGACTGTACTCTGGAAGAGGAGGGGAATAGGGCAATACTGGGGGAAGGTCATTGCAGAGGTGGGGGAGGAGCCCAGGGCAGAAGGGGAGGTGGAGATGGCGAGCAAGCAGTGAAGGGGGAGGGATAGGTCAGGGGTGGAAACTGCTGGAGTGAATGGTAGGGCTTCTAATATGGGGGACTCTAGAAATTGGAACCTGGGTAGAAGGGTGGGGATGAGAGCGAGGAATGAAGAAGGGGGTGTATTGGTATTGGGGGACTCCATACTTAAGGGGATCAGATGGGGCAGCCAGGGGGAATGGCACAGTCGCATATGGGTGGAGTCCATACTGGGGTTAATGGCAGACAGGGCGGGGCAGTCAATTCTGAAGGGTGCAAGGAGGGGTAGGAAGAAACTGCATGTAGTGGTGCATGTGGGGATGAACGACCTGGCGGGGGAGATGGTGGAGGTAGTGAGGGGGAGGTTTGTGGGTGTGGGCAAGCTATGCGAGGTGACAGAGGAGTCGGTGGCCTTTCACGGTGAAGCTTCATTTTTTACTCAGCAAAGGTGACTTGATGTGCCACAGATTAAAGAGGATCTGGGCTGGCAACACTGAGTAGGGAAATGGGCCGACTAGGTGGGCTGTATGGTCCTTTTAAGCTGGCAGATTCTATGTTTCTATGTTTGATATTCATTTTGTGGTTATATTTGGAGCTTACTGTTACCTGTTAGATACACGAGCACATGAGATATTTTTCTGGAGTATTGCTTTTAAATGTGGGGATTAACTAAGACAGATGTCATACACAGCCCCCTCTAAAAAGTGCAGCTCACGCCAGGCACTTGAAGACAGGACGGTAATCTGATATACCAATTCGCAGGATGTTCAAATTGTCAATCTAAAAGCATTTATTTGTGGCACTCAGGTGCTAATACACAGTACTACTGGGTGAAGTAACACTAAGCCACATCATGCCCCAGCGCTTCCAACGAAGACTTCATCAGGGGGTGGGGTCTTGCTGACTAAACAGTGCCTTTTATACTAGAGATGGTGATGAGCACAGAGTTACCAGCTGGGTACTCTGTTTAACAATTTATTTTATTTTATTTATTTACTTAGTTTTTGTTGACCGGGAAAGGATGACTAGACAATTCTGCCTATTTTCAGCCTTGTCCTGGGGGAGGGGGATACAGATGGATGCTAACTATCATTGAACCAGATTAAGCTGTTAGTGGTATTTTTGGTGAATGGAGGAAATTTGACCAGGACACCGGGGAAATAAAAAGCTCACGAGTCTGTGGTTATAGAGGGACATTAACACTAGAGACAAAAAACATTAATTCCACAATTTAAACACACTAATATACAAAAGACAACAAATTAAGAACACATCATTGTTGTTCTAAAGCTAGCACCATGTATCACTGTACCATATCTACAGCTGTGCAGAATTAATTCTAAAAATCTACACTGCCACTTCCTGGTTTCCTGAAACCTTATAAGGAGCACCAGAGTTGCCTAAACATGCTCTCACTGGTGTCCAGGTGGGAGCGAGGCAGCAGGATTGAAACTTTAAAGTTTCTTAGGGGACTTAAGATGGACAGCCAACAACTTCTTAAATGTTGCGAGAGTCTACTGCTAGGGTGGCATAGAGTCAAGCTGTTGGGGGGCATCAGGAAAGATATGAGAAAGCATTGCTTCACAGAGAGAGTGGTGTACAGGTGGAATGGGTTGCCTAAGGAGATGTGGAAATGAAAACTGTGGGGGGCATCAAGAGAGGATTTATTTATTTAGTTAGTTTTTATTGATCAGGTAAGCGTAGTGGACAACTGTAATGCACTTTCCACCAATGTCCTTTCTTGGTACCCTTTGCCTCTATGCTTTGCACTGAGGTTCTTTCTCTTTTAGATTACTTTCCTGTTTGGGTCTCACCATGACCCAAACCACTAAGAACAAAACATGACTGGTTCATCCTTCCACTAGGCTGTGAAGATGAGGCACACTGATGGGTACTGTGCAGGATGAAACACGTGTCTGTCTTCTGTTTTCAGCATTTGCAAAGTGTGTGAGAGGTCGCTTGGCACCATACACTCTTGCTTAAAGCAGTACCAGTCTAAATTCATTCAAGGTGATTTGGATATACTCCCTCTGATGCTTTGACTTATGGAGATAAGTGTAATGTTACATTTCTTTGAAACCTGGCTTTATTGTCAGTGCCTTTCCTGGTTAACCCTTTAATGTTATTGTGCTGAGGTTCTTTGTCTTCTTAACAATTACAATGTCTATTTTTCAGGTACCACCCAGGGGATTCCAAAGTAAGGCAATGAGACAAGCATCGTACAGAGTAACATGTAAGAATCCAAGGTTACAAAAAGCAGAAAGACAAGTTGTACTGTATACTTCAAATGGAACAATAGACACAAAAGGATGATGACAGGGCACTGAGACCAGGAACTAGTCCCAGTTTCAGTGTAACACACAGTAATGTTCACATTTAAGGCACAACAGGTAATGTCCCATCCACAGCAAAGCAAGCGCAGGACAAGGCAAGGAGGTCTCCTCTGGAAGGGAGAAGAGAGGTAAAAGTGCAGGTAGAGTTAGCCTTCAGGAGGTCCCTGAGGAACCATCTGAATAGTGAGTGGGAGGGAGCGCTATGAACAGGTAGTGTAGTGGAAGGGAATTCCAGAGGATGGGGCAAATTAAAGGGGCTGATAAAACTGCAGATGGCACTGTCTTCTACATCTCTGATTGACTTGCATCTGTCATCTACCAAGATCTACAGTTAGATTTCACCAATTTACAGAACTGGGTTTTGGTTAATAACAAACAAATAAACATAACTATGTGGGGATTCGCAGAGGAGGGAGGACGCTGACAGAGGGAGGGAGAGGGGGGGAATAAGCCACCACGAGGTGAGAGGCAGCCTATAGGGAGGCTGCAGGCTGATATTCAAAAGGGAGTCATAGCTGTAGTCCATCCTCTGTGTGGACCCGCCACCGAGTGGCACAGATGGAGCAGACTTGAGCAAAGGAAGTGTATTGCTTTTTATGTTGTCTTGCGCATGCGCAAGCAACATTTTGTGGTAGTAGCAGAAATGCAGAGGTGTGTCAGCGTTGGCAAGTACAGGGAATGCTTTAGTAGGTACGTCCCTCATTTCCCAATTAGCCAGCATGCTAGCGCTGACACAAGAATTATGTAATGTGCCGCCAACTTGAAAGAAATGTGCCGCTGCAATCGGAGACACGCTCGTCATGTAGCGGCACAGATGACACACCTCCCGTACGTGCCTTTACTGGTGAAACATTTCAATAAACAACAGTCCCCAAAGAAAGCCAATATTGGGGGTGCAATCCCCATGTCAGCATGTCTGCCACCTCCCCCCCCACAGTTGTGTAGCACACTGGGAGCCCACCCCAGTGTGCCACCACTCACAGAAAGCCGATTGCATCGGCATGTTTCTGCCCCCACCCCACCCCCATTGTGTGGTGTACTGGGAGCCCACCCCAGTGTGGCCAATCTCGCCCCCCCAAAAGTCATGGGGCACACTGGATGCTCACCCCAGTGCACCCAACATTTGTTTTATTTCACTTGTAAAGAAAGAAAATGGTCCGCAATGTTCTTTTTTTTTCTGTACCTGATTAAAAGGAAACGGTCTCTTGTTGTCTGTGGTGCCCCTTCCCAACCCACACCCACCCTCTGCATACCGCACCTCCCCACACCTCCTCTCCCCATACTTACCTCTGGAGGTCAGGCGCTGCAGTCTTTGGTGGAGCGGGAACATGCCTGGACTCTTCAAAGTTGAACTGTAAAAATGAAGAAATGCCGGTAAGCTGTATAATGGCATAAATGGGGGGGGGTCAACTTAGGTAGATATCTGAGCCATATTTTTAAAATTTTGGCTCCAAATGTTCAACATGGGGTTCTTGGGACCTCCACCTCATGAACACATGCACTGTCATCTCGTTATTTGGTCCCGAAAGGTCATTTTGTGGTCACTGTGTGGAATCAACTTTCAGGACCGATTAACAAAATGACAGTGCCACTGTTCATGAGGTGGGGTCCCAAAAAATCCTATGTTGTAAATTTGGTGAAAACATTACAAAATTTGACTGTGTTACGAGCATGCATTGCGCAGTCTCCATGCATGCTCGCACCTTCGACAATTTTTAATATTTTCACTTCAGATTTTCAACATTGCCATTTTTTCACACCTCCTTATGAACAGTATAACTGCCATTTTTCACATCCTGCTCGAAATGTGTTTTCGCACATGTGGTGCACAATGGCGTGGTCGTTGTGGGAAATCAATGTTCGGGACAGATTAAAAAAATCACAGTGACACTGCTCAAGAGTGGAGGTCCCAAAATGCCTACCTTGAAAATTTGGTTAAAAGAATCCCCAAAATAATTGCATTACGGGCGTGCATTATGCAGTTTCTATGCACGCTCGTGACTTCACCAGTTTTTCATATTTTCTCTCCAGATTTTAAACACTGTCATTTTTTCACACCTCCCTATGAACAGTACAACTGTCATTTTTCACATCCTGCCCAAAATGTGTTTTCGCACATGTGGTGCACAAAGGCTCAGTCGTTGTGGGAAATCAACGTTCGGGAAAGATTAACAAAATCACAGTGACACTGTTCATGAGCGGAGGTCCCAAAATGCCTACCTTGAAAATTTGGTTAAAAGAATCCCCAAAATAATTGTGTTACGGGCGTACATTATGCAGTTTCTATGCATGCTCGTGACTTCACCAATTTTTCATATTTTCACCTTAGATTTTTAGTATTGTCATTTTTTTACACCTCCTCATGAACAGTGCAGCCGTCATTTTTCACATCCTGTACAAAATGTGTTTTCGCACCTGTGGTGACAAATGGCGCAGTCACTGTGCAAAATCACCTTTCAGCTAATGAACTGATAGTGCCACTGTTCATGAGGTGGGGTCACAGAAAGCCATTGCTGAAAATTTGGAGTGAAAATACTAACAAACACCTGGGGTGTTAGGGTTTCCAACCATAACGCCCCATCCTGTAGAGACTGACAGGCGTCAGGGGTGTGTCTTGGGATTGTCGGCTGTAACGCTCATGCAATTCCATTCCCACCCCTACTGCAGCCAGTGACAGGCATCAAGGTGTGCCTTGGACTCTTTGTCCCCAAAGTTCACCCCATTCTCCTATACTGCACCCATCTCAGTGTATTTCCTTATGGAATGCGGTGAGTGTAAGGCCTGAAGACCCTAAGGCACAATGTGACACTTGTCAGTGTCTGCAGGGTAGGGTGCAGTGAAATGGCATGAGTGTTATGGTTGACAACCCAAAGGCACACCCCAATGCCTGTCAGTCTCTGCAGGATGGGGGTGGGGGTGGCATCAGTTCAATACTTCACTGCCATTCCTATTATGCATCTCTCTTACTCCTGCACTACCAATGCCAATGACAGCAAGACAACATTCAGCATTGACAAATGCTTCTTTCTTTTTGTGGTACTAGCTATATGGGAGAATGTTTAAAAAAAGTAAGAAAACAAATAAACATAACTGTGTGGGGACCACTGGTGCTGCCGGGGGTTTGGGGAGGAAGGAGGATGCTGACAGAGGGAAGGAGAGGGAGGGAGGGTGCAAGGCCAGACACCAGAACCAGGAGGTGAGAGGCAGCCTATAGAGAGGCTGCAGGCCGGTATTCAAAAGGGAGCCATAGTTGTAGTCCATCCTCTGTGTGGACCTGCCGCCGAGCAGCACAGACAGAGCGAATTCGAGCAAGGGAATTGTACTGCTTTTTTTCCTTTTGTGGTACTAGCTGTGTGGGGGAATGTTTTAACTAAGTAAGAAAACAAATAAACATAACTGTATGGGGATCACTGTTGCCGGAGGTTCGGGGAGGAGGGAGGACACTGTCAGAGGGAGGGAGAGGGAAGGCCTAAGGTCAGACGCAAGAACCATGAGGTGAGAGACGGCCTATAGGGAGGCTGCAGGCTGAATATAGTTCCCAAGGAGCCAAGCTACTCCTTGCATCAGCGACTTCCAAGAATGAGTGCCATGAAGCAGGAGTGTAGCGTCTGGCTAGGTGGTGTCTGCAGGGCATCTGCAGAAAGGACTGCAGGTCATGCTGGAGAGGTCAAATAAGGAGTCATGTGAGTAGATATTTTAAGGAGATAGCTGACTGCTGTAGCAGAGGGGGTTCAGAGCAGGATTAATACTTAAAAGGGAGAACAGGGAGGATGGAAAGTCCTAGGGATTAGGGCAGTAAGCAGGCAAGGGGAGGGGCATGGGATGGAGGGTGTTTGCAGGCAGCCAAGTGTGAGGGGAGGCGGGACGAGTGGTAGGTTGTAATGGTTGTGGGGCAGCCATCTTCTTGGGGGTTGCATGGAGGGTATGGTGTGTAGACAGATGGGGCAACTTAGAGAGGAGCTCTGATAATTGAGAAGGGAGCTGAGTAGAAGGAGGGGTTGGGGGAACACTGAGCACCAGGGGACCTGAGGAGGGCTTCCCCAGATGGCGCAGCAGGCACACAAAGGGGTAAACAGAAAGAGAGGTCAAATGAAGCAGTCACTCAGAAGCAGCAGAGAACAGGGGCTGATGACTGGAGGGTGGTCAAGTATCGGGGAAGATGGGAACAGGGGCAGAGCAGGGACGTAATCACAGGGAGGGGCAACTGGGGTAGCTCGGAAAATAGAGAATGAGTATGGGAACAGGTTCTCAGTGTTGACTAGCCTGGGGGAGCAGGAGTGAGGAGGGAAGTCACAGGGAAGGTAGGGGAGGAGGGTAGTAGGAAGGGCAGGGGAGACAGCAGAGAGGCAGGAGGCACAGTCAGTAGTTCAGATGGCACCAGAGGCGGGGGGAGAGAAGGTAGGAGGTGGAGCAGCAGTTACTGGAGGGGGCAGTAAGAGAATGGACAGGGGGAGCAGCAGACAGCCCAGGCAAGGAAAGTATGGGGGGGAGCAAGGAAGGGGAAAAGCACGGATCAGGGGGGTCATGGGGAGTCAGTGGCAAGGGGGGGTGTTATGGTAGAAGAAGGGGTAGCAGATACAGGAAGGTGGAGGAAGAGCAGACAGGGAATGGTAAGAGGGAGGAATCAGATGGACTGGGCAGGGTGTTAGAGAGGAGAGGAGGGGACAAAAGATAGGGGATAAGCAAGGTTCAGGGGAGGCATAGGGTTCCATAGGCATGGTAGTAGGGGAGGGAGATCGAGTCATGGGGCAGAGGAGTAGCATGCAACAGGAGGGTGAACAGGATAAAGGAGAGAAGATCATCATTCTGGGGGACTAAGTACTTAAGGGTGTAAGATGGGGAGGCAGGGACACCAGGAAAAGCAGCATTTGGGTGGAGTATATGGCAGACATGATGGCAGGTAGAGTGGGTCAGCATATTAACAGGTGTGTGGAGAGGGTAGGGAGAAACCACACATTGTGGTGCACCTGGGTACGAATGATCTGATGGGCAGAAGGGTAGAAGAGGGGCAGGAATGTTTCAGGGAAGTGGGAGGACTATGCAGTAAAGAGGGAAGGTCAGAGGCTTTCTCTAAAATTCTCCCAGTACCAAGATCTGGTACAGCCAGGAAGCAGAGGATCACAGAGTTCAATAAATGGCTGGGAGAATGGTGTGGTTCCATGGGGTATGGATTGGTGAGGGATTGGGGCAAGAAGTGAGAGAATAAGGACCTGTACATGCCGGATAGGTTGCACCTTAGCAAGGAAGGCTCTCAGGTCCTAAAGCAGAAGTTGGGGGAGTTCATTCACACTAACTACAATTTAAACTAGGAAAGGGGGCAAGGGGTTGGCAGTCTCTACTAGAGGGGGTCCTTTGGACCTCCCCATAGCAAGGCAGGATCAAAATTCGAATAGGAGATGGGATGGGGGAGGGGATAGGCACTGAGTGGATAGGATCACATTGGAAGGTGGTATCATTGAATGCTAGGAGCCTGGGGGAAAACAGCAGAATTGCAGGCAATGATGGTGGAAGGGGAGGTGGACATAGCCATAACCGAGACGTTGGCAACCCAATACCATGACTGGGACATAGCAATCCCAGGATTCAGACTATACTGCAGGGACAGAGAAAAAGGGAAAGGGGGTGGCCCTCTATGTTAGGGAAGGGATAATGTGTAACAAGGAGGATGGGGAGGAAGGCAGGGCAGAAGTCTCATGGGTACAACTCCAAAGCTCAAAAGATAGAAGGGTTAAATTGGGGGTTATATATAGGACTCCAACTCAAAAGGAGATTGATAGGGAGCTGGGAGAACAGTTAAGGAGGCTTAGTGGCAAAGGAAGCACTGTGGTGGTTGGGGACTTTAACCTGCCAGGGGTAGATTGGAATGTCCCAGCTACCTCATGTGGCAGAAAGCAGATCCTCCTGGAGGCCTTCCAGAATGGCTTCCTGACACAGAAGGTAACAGCGCAAACTAGGGAAGGGAACATTCTGGACCTGGTGCTGATGGACAGTGAACATGTTCAAGATGCTTGGGTGGAGTACCCCCTAGCCGGAAGTGACCACTGCACAGTGTGGGCACAGGTCTCCCTCAATCTAGGAAAGGTAGAAGCCACAACAAAGACTGAGATCCTGGACTTCAAAATGGCAGACTTTGGCAGGACGGGACATATACTGGGAGGGCACATAGCTAACATCTGCCCACACATGGATGCTGAGCAAAAATGGGCAATCAAACTGAGCCTGGCTGAGGCCATTGGCAAATGTGTAAGGAGCCAGAGCAAGAAATACAGGACCAAGAAGCTAAGCTGAATGAACAGGGAGGTTGAGGAGAGGATGAGGGAAAAGAGGGCTGCCTTTAGGAGCTATAAAAAGGCAACTGCAAGGGCAGGGAGGAATACATGAAGAAATCCAGGGAGGTGTGTAGAATAGTAAGGGCAGCCAAGGTTCTGAGAGAACTGAGGCTAGCACAAGGAATCAGAGAAGGAGAAAAGGATTTCTTCAGGTATGTGTGGGAGAAGAGCAAGAGTAAGGATCAGTAAGGATCAGATTGTTAGGATCAAGAATCATGGAAAAGGGGACAGGGCAGGCAGAAGTACTCAACGAGTACTTTTGTTCAGTATTTACCAGGGAGAGAGAAGGGCCCATGCCTAAGGGGAAGGATGGGGTGGGAGTTAGGGAGGAGGAGGAGGTTACAGATAGGGAGATCCCAGTGGATAGGGTGATGGAGGGCCTTAAGTTCCTGAGGGTGGATAAGGTCCCTGGGTCAGACGGAATTCACCCAAGAGTCCTGAGAGTGTTGGCATAAGTCCTGCCGGAGCCGCTGGTGGACTTCTTCCCTCCCTGGATACTGGGTGCATACTAGGAGGCAGTATAGCGCAGTGGTCTAAGACTCTGAGCTGCAAATCTGGTGACATCCAGCAGACCAGACCTGGGTTTGAATCCCTCAGCTTCCACTTACATACTGTGTGACCCTGAGTAAGTCACTTAACCTTGCATGGCCGCGGACTGATATATCAGTCCAAAATTCCTGTACGTTCTAATTCTGTTGGCAGCCTAAGGGTTAACTTCCTTGTGCTCCCAGGTAGCACCTGGAAACAAGCTCTGGCTTAGTGTGCCTTTCCTGGTTAAACAATTTCCCCTTTCCCCTTTCCCTACCCAGGGACTGGAGGATGGTGCATGTGGTGCCCCTCCATAAGGGTGGACCTAGGGATGAACCAGGGTACAACAGACCAGTAATCCTTACCGCCATTGTATGAAAGCTAATGAAGACTATCCTCAAGGAGAGGCTGTTGAAGCGTCTGGAGCATTAGTTCTCACGCTTTGTGATAGTGAGCCTCCCCCAAACCATGAAAAAGATTTTGAGCCCCCTCAGATTTGGAAAAAAATCTTGGGCCATGCTACAGAAAAAGAAATCCTACTTTGCACGGTACACGAGGAATAACATGAAACTAATAAAGTTGACTGAGTATATTCTCTTTTTATTCAATGTATTGCTCTCCACTCCTAACCCGGCACCTCAGGTTATATTTTTTCTGACTCTTGGGCCCTTGTCACTCTGTTTCCTCTCTATCTGGAAAAACCAACCTACCCACTTCAGCTCTCCCTCTCTTACCCTGTTGTTAAGCAACTTCCAGTACCCTTACCTCAGGTCACACCTGAAAACACGCATCGGCTCACTGTGCCTTTCCCAGTCACTAATTTACATATAAATACCTACTATAGAAACGAGCCTTGACTCAGTGTACTTTTCCCAGTCACTAATTTGCATAAAAATACCTATTGTAGAAACAAGCCTTGACACAACATGCCTCCCCCAGGCATTAATTTACATATAAATATACACCTATAAACAAGCTTTGGCTCAATGGGGACTTCCTGGTCACACATTTGTGCATAAGTAAAGCATCTCACGTGCAATTATCCATATTTAATTTGTTTTATCCTTTCACACATAACAGTCAAAACCTAAAATTTAAATACTGTACATTCTCAGACTTGACTGGGCCTCCCCTTGAACAATTTGGGGTCTCCCTTGGGAGGCTGGCCTCACCATTTGAGAACCACTGCCCAAGAGCAAAGGAGGGAGACAGGTGATATGATTGAAACATTCAAACACCTTAAGAGCATTAACAAGGTGAAAGAGTCTGACATGTTTCAATATAAGAAAAACAGCAGGACAAGAGGACACAGCATGAGATTAGAGGGAGGCCGATTAAGGGGTAATGTGAGTAAGTTCTTTTTCACAGAAAGGGTGGTGTATGCATGGAATGGCCTACCTCAGGAAGTGGTGGATATGAATACATTGCAGGGCTTGAAACAGGCTTGGGATAGGCATAAGGGAGCAATACAGATGAGTATGAATAGACGCCATTGACAGAGTAAAGGCCTATGGCACATTCATAAGGTAGAAAAAATGGGCAGACTGGAGGGGGCCTTGCGGTCCTTATCTGCCTTCAATGTCTATGTTTCTATGTTTCTTCCCATCTACGTCGATCACCTTAATTTCTGGTCTCAATACATTCAGATTTCTCGCTTCTTCGATGCTCGCACACTTTTGGGTATTATTTTTGTGCTTCTTCCTAAGCTACCTTTAGCCAAGGTAATTATTCTTGCTGCACCTATGGGGAGGAACCCTTCTGTAGGGTTCCTTGTGTCATACTACCCCTACAGGGTGGTACATGCCATGGATAGAGAGGCGAACAGCCGCAATGTATTGAAGTCACACAAGCATACATCTCATCCAGTTGCGCAAGCCCATTGAACTACTCTTTCAGTGAATAATTACTTCCTCACACGCCTCATAAATCCCCCTTCCAGCTTCCCTGCATGCCCCATTGTTCTCATGCAAATTGTCTTCTGAAAAATATTCCCCTCCTATACCTTATTAACCCCCATGAGGCACTTGTAGGTCTGTATCGGTTCTATGTGATAATGGCGAGTGCCGAATGGCGACCCGCATCATCGTGAAGTCAGGGCGGCTAAAATAATTTTGCCACCCTGACAACCTAGGCGCATGGAGAAACAGCTCAGTAGACTCAATACATTTGCTTTCTGTAGGGGGGCTACACCCCCACCCACCACTTAAGGATTCTCAACTCCAGGGGGGTGCATGTCGGGGGGGGGGCCAAAGCAAAAAAAAAAAACACAAGTTTTGGGCCGGGTGCAACAAAAACGCAGTAGCGCCCGGACCCAGACCCAACTGCAGTGCCACGCCCTACATTCCCTCCACCCCCTCCCAGGCCACACTCGCCGTACTCGCTACTCCCCCCATGCACATGTACATGCAGTGACATCCTATCACTAGGGTCGCCCACCCCACCACATCTGGTTGCCCTCCCTGCCCCGCTTCGGGCTTCTTACCATATCACTTTGCTGCTTCGGATGGCGCCTTGATTCAGGCGCCCACGTCACGGGCTACAATCTGTATCATGTTCCCCCTCCTCTCTTCTGGAGTGTACATATTGAGATCCCTCAGTCTCTCCTGATAGGGCTTCTGATTATGTTTCTACATCTATTGCACAGTGGGGATAAGAATGGATTGAATTTATTGAGAACATATGAGCAGTAATAGATATGATGTCACATATAATATTAGATTTCATTTAAATGGTTATTTATTGCTGTTTTCTAAGAAGCACACATTTCAGCCTGTTTATTTTCTAAAAATTGAATAGTCAGTTATTTTCCAATACCATTTTAATTTTACTTAAGCACCCTTCTAAATGTAATTTGTTTATCAAGATGTCTAATATTTTAGGTATCATCGTACTTCTAGATACTAAACCTTTTAAAACCTTGTAGTTTTCTGCTTCTTCCCCTAATTTAAACAAATGTCCCAATAGTTTATTTATTTATTTATTCATTTATTTATTTATTTCACAATTTGGATTTACAACCTTTGAGTCAAAGACTCATTTACAAAGGCAGCTCGTCATAGGGAGGGTAGACAACAATTGGTGGAGTACAACAATGGAGAACATTACAGGTGAAATATAATGATAGAACATACAAAGCAATTCCAGAGATACAGTGATGTGCAAAGGCTTCAATTAGTGGTATAAAGGCTTCAACTAGTTACAATTAGACATATATAATAATGTAGCCCTAGAGGTTCTGGGTAGCGATACCTGGGGAAGGGTGGTTGCCGGGGGAAAGGCAGTCCGGGAAGACTTTGTCTATAAATTGGGTCAGGTGGGGCTGTAGGTATGGCCCAGTCATGGGCAATTATAGCTCTGAGTGTCAGTGAGGTGATTTTGGAGGGCGATTTTGAAGGGGCCAATTTTGGGGATGTTTGTGATATGAGCGGGGAAGGAGTTGTACCAGGAGGGTGCTCTGGAGTGGAATGATCTTTGGGCAAGCGAGGTCCTGGCTCTCGGGACCTGGAAGGTGGCTTTGGTTGCGTTTCGGGTGGTGACCGAGTGGGAGGCCAGTTTTAGGAATTTTTTTTTCCGGTATACAGGTGTGGTATCGCAGGCATTCATCAAAGGTGAGTAGGTTCGAAGAGGAGTAGAGCTGGCATTTGAGCGTTTTGCTGGGGGCACCGGTCAGGAGCCTGCAAGCCTTGTTGATCGAGGGCTAGACTTTTGTGAGGGCGGTGAGGTCAGTAGCCGCATAGGTAGGGAGCCCATAATTGACCAAAGACGGGATGAAGGAGGTGATAGCCAGCCGGAGGGAATTCTTAGGGAGGCAGTCTTTGTGGGGGTAGAGAAGTCCTATCTGGGAGTTCACAGCAGAGGACAGAGAATTAAGATGAGAGTGGAAAGAGAGAGCTGAGCCGAAGGTGATGCCCAGATATTTGTATGCAGACACCTGTTCAAGGGGGCAAAGGGTGCTGGGGAGGATGAGAAGGGGGGCATTTCTGTAGTTACTTTGGCGGTGGGCAAACAGCAAAGATTTCGTCTTCTTGTGGTTCAGAACCAGGCGATGGTCGAGGAACCGTTTTTCAGTACTGACCAGATTTGGATGTATTGAAATAATTGTGAGTTCTATGGTTTATATTTACCTAGGATTTGACATCAGAACTGAATTGCTGAGTTATTCTTTCTTGTCAAGAACTAGTTCAGGCAACTCATAGTACCATTCCCAACTGACTGGAAAAGTCGGTGAAAGCCATGAAATTTTATGCAACGTGACTCGGTGTTCTTGAGACTGTAATTGTTCTGCTGCCCATGGTATTGCTCAGTGACTGTGCTTAATTGTTCTTCTGCAGGAAATATCCTAATGTACCTGTTGCTATGCATACATCTTTGCTAAATGGAACTAAATACTACATAAATTGCACTAACATGTTAACTCCAGCGATGTTTTCAGATTCACAGTTCTCCTATTTTGTTTCTATGTTCTGCAGCAGCTTCATGTAACTTTGCATATCCTAGTTCTGGGTACTCTCCAGCTGCACCCCCCCTTCCCCGTGCTGCACTGTCACACTTGTTGCTCTGGCCAAGCATCAGGTCGCTATGGGAGAAACATAGAAAGTGTCAGCAGAAAAGGACTGGTAGGCCAATCTAGTTTGCCCTATTTTCCCTGCATGACACTACACCCTGGACTCTATTTAGTCAGAGGTGTGCCTCCCTCTGGGTATCAGAGCATAGAGTAAAGACAGATATAAAGAGAGGGAAGGGGCACTAAGCCAAGCAAAGTGTAATAAGTCAAACAGTGCTGGGGGCAAAGATCACAGGAGTGGTGCGGTACAGTGGCTGCAGGACAACGGTGTTTAGGAGGGCATTCTGGATGCTGCGATGTTGCCCTATCTGTAGGCACCTCTTGGAGCTGAGGGCGGAGGTTGCCAACCTCTGGGCTGAGTTGGCATGGATTCCGGGGACCTTCGCCTCCAACCCAGGGACCACCAAATCAACCCCCACTCACTCAAAAGTTGCCAAGCAGAAGGAGTGGATGGACTACAGTGGGCTCAGAGAGGGGGAGGAAAGTGATGCAAAGGCGCATCCCCCAACCTGTAACACTACGTAACTCCTTTGCAGTGTTGGAGGAACAAAATGGTCCTGCATTGTCTCCTGAGGTAGTGACCAAGGGGGATGGGAGGGACATAAAGGGTGGACCCCCAAGGGCAGGCAATGGAAGACCCAAGTGGAGGAGGAAGCAACTCCTAGTCTGGAACTTCATTGTCAAGGGTATTGAGTTAGGAACAGTGAGCAAGGGGGACAGGGAGGTAAAGTGCCTGCCTGGAGGCATGGATGAGGGGAAAGGGAGCAAATCCTGAGAATCAAAAGGGCGATAGCAAGGATGGGGGGTGCTGGATGTCATAGCCCACATGGGGACAAATGACCTGGCCTGGGATGAGAAAGGAATAGGACAAGTGCAGGAGGAGTTTAGAAGTCTGCTAAGGAGCCTTAAGCAGACAGCAGCTTAAAAATAGAAACATAGAAGATGACGACAGAAGGGGACTGCAAGGTCCATCTAGTCTGTCCAAGGTGTATATATATATATATATATATACACATACATTCACACAAACATACGAAGAAGCCAGCAGAGGAAGGCCATTTGGTCTATCAAGTCTGCTCGTGTTGCAGGGTCCACAGCTTGAGCTACTGTCCCTGCCCCCTCTCCCCACTCCTCCCATCCTCCCTACCCATGACCCTTACCCTCCCCCTATACCTGTCCCAGCCTCTCTTAAAGCTGCCCACTGTCTTCAACAAGATTACTTCTTCCTGCAGCGCATTCCAAGTGTCCATCACCCTCTCTGTGAAGAAGTGCTTCCTGACCTCCCCCCTAAACCTCCCACCTTCCAGCTTAAGACTGTGCCCCCTCATGTTATGGTTGCCACTCAGCTTAAAGAGACTCTCCTTATCAACTTTATTTTTCAAGTACATGAAGGCCAATCATGTCCCTTCTCTCTCTCTCTCTCTCCTGTCTTCCAGGGACTACTACCCCGCCTGCTTATTTGCCCCCCCCCCATTGAATGACACCTTTGTGTCTGTCCAAAGCTCTCTTGAACCCATGACCATTTTTGCACCCATGCTCTCCCTCTGGGGAGTCCACCCTGTTGCAAATCTTGGTGTCATCTGTGAACAGACACAAATTCTACTTGAGCTCATTTGCAATGTCAGCTATGAATATATTGAATAATATAAAATGACCAAAGAATTCCCTGTGTCCTGATTGTCTGAGACTTGACTCCAGCCATTGCAGTAAGAGAGTGCCACCACTGGCTGAAACAAGTCCCTGCTAACCAGGCAACTCACAGAATTCATACGCCACCTATTTCTTAGTTGCCAGCACAAACATGGCTGCAGCCTTTACACATATATAAAAAACTTCAAGTAGGCCCTAAAAAAAGTCCATTAAATTAAATAAATAAATAAAGTAAATAATTTAATGTTATTTACACTCATGAGCCCCCCTTTCACACATACATAGATTTAAAAAATCAAGTACTATTAAGAGTTTCTGTTGCTGGTGTTTCTCTGATGACCATGAAAAATCCCCCTCCTATCACTACCACTTTGATAGTGAACTCCCTGCTCCTTACCTGGCAACAGATAAAATTGAGGTCCTGGCTCTACTTCAGGCCTGTGTGTGCATCTTTGTTTGTATCCCAGCTGAGCTCTGAAGAATGTTGAATTCACGTATTTCATGTTACCATTCTGTGTGTATGTGTGTGTGTGTGTGTGTGGTGGGGGGGGCATTCAACTACTAGAATAATGCAGAGCTTTTAATTCTTCTATTCCATGGTAAAAAATCACACACTACATTGAGTGAAAAGAAAGACATATGACTGACAGGTAAAAAACATCTGTGGAAGGACTATTTTACATTATTTAATAAAATTTTAGTGTATTTTGTGTGACTCTGAAAACTTTTAGAATGTTCTTTTTTTTCAAAGTTGCCTATGGGCACATTTTATATAAGCAATACGACATGGCTGGGTGTTGGTAGTACAGTAGTACTGAGATACCTGCACACCCAGAGGCTGAAGGCGCTCGACCTGCAGTCTCGTGCCTAACTACACCTCTGGGTGTGCGGATATCTCAGTACTGCCAACACCCATCCATGTCTTATTGCTTATGCAGGGGCCCCAGCACCGAGCCCTAGGACACCCCGCTGGTTACCTTCCCCACTTTGGACAATGTGCCATTTTCTTGCACCCTTTGTGTTCTACCGTGTAGCCAGTTCTTCACCCAGTTTTCCACCTCCTGTCCCACCCCTGTGCAGTCTAGCTTTTTTATCAGCCTTCTGTGTGGAACCAAGTCGAAGGCCTTGCTAAAGTCTAGGAAGACCACATCAACTGCTCCCCCATTATCAACTGCCTTTCTTACCCAGTTGAAAAACTCGACAAGGTTCATTTGGCAAGACCTCCCTGTGGTGAACCCATGCTGTCTGTGATCCTGCTGCCCGCTGAATTCCATGAATGTTAATATTCTCTGTTTGAGTAGGCATTCCATCAATTTTCCTACTACTGAAGTAAGACTCACTGGGTGGTAGTTCCCTGCCTCTTCTATGCTCCCAGATTTATGAAGTAGGACCACCGCTGCCCTCTTCTAGACTTTGAGAACTTCCCTGCTCCTAAGTGATTTAACAAATAGGGTCACCAGGGGTACTTCCAGTTCCTTTCCCAGTTTCCACAGGATTCTGGAGTGTATATCATCCGGTCCCATGGCCTTATCAACTTTTAATTTGTCTAGTGCCTCTAGGACTTGGTCTGCCATGAAGGGGCTTATATCTATTGATAATCCATTGGTGTAGTTTGTATCTACTGATAATCCATTGGTGTAGTTTGTAGCTACTGATAATCCATTGGTGTAATTTGTATCTACTGATAATCCATTGGTGTAGTTTCTAACTGGTTCTGGTCCATTGCCCTCTTCCTCCTTAGTAGAAACTGAGCAGAAGTACCCATATAGGACTTTTCTCCATCCTCCTCTATCAGGTTCCCCTCCTCTGCTGCTAGTCTAACTATATGCCCCTCTAGTTTTCCTTTTTCCTTATGTACATAAAGAAGGTTTTGTCGCTGCTGTGCCCCCCGCAATCCTCACCTCAGTCTGGGCTTTGTCCTTCTTTATCACCTTACTCGCCTCCCTCTGTTTCTCCTTATATACTTCCTTATCCTCTACTTTATCTGATGTTTAGTATTTACTGTAAGCAGCCTTTATTTCTTTCACTATAGTTGATACTTCCTTTGAGAACCAGAGAGGGTTTCTTTTCTTTTGTTTTTGCTTTACTTACCTTTTTGGTACATTGGTCTGTGACTGTTAGAATAGCTCCTTTGAGAGTTTTCCACATCTCTTCCACTCTTTTCCCTTCTGTGATTTTTAAGAACCCCGTCAGGTTTCACCACATTTTCTGGAAGTCAGCTTTCCTAAAATCTAGGACCCTAGTTTTGGAGTGGTAGTAACCTTGGCTGTGTTAACTTGGAATCTGTCCATATGGTGGTCGCTATCCCTCACATAGCATCCAACCTCAGTCCCTGTTACCCTTTCGCAGTTTGGGAGTAGCAGGTCCAGGATCACTTTTCCTCTCATTGGTGCACCCACCAGCAGCCTCAGCCCTGCTCCCTTTAAGGCCATTAGGGAGTCCCTGCTTCTTCTTCTTGCTGTAGTATTTGTTACCCAATTTATGTCAGGTAGGTTAAAATCCCCCATCAATATCACCTCACCTTTGTCTGTCATTTTGTTTACTTTTTTGAGAAGTTCCTTGTCCCCTTTTTCCCCATGTTGGGGGCCCATATGTATACCACTCCGATTCTGATGCTAGCCCTGCACCCTGTATCAGCTGCTAACCACAGGGCTTTGATCTCGCTAGGTGGAGACCCCTTAATCTCTGTGGTTGTTATTCCCTCCCTGATGTATATTGCTACCCCTCACCCCCTTTTTCTCATTCCTGTCCTTCCTTTATAGGTTGCACCCTGGCATCACTGCGTCCCAGCTGTGGTTAGCCGTACACCAGGTTTCTGTCACAGCTACCCAATCTAGATCCTCCTCCGTCATTGTGGCCATGACCTCTGGAAGTTTGCTAGACTTCTAGCATTTGTAACCATCACCCTCCACGTACCCCCCCTTTTGTATGTAAATGTTCCCTGTTGTTTTGTTGCTCTGTCTTTCTATTGTTTTTCAGCGTCATGTTTGTGCTTTTTAGTGGATGTTTGGGGAGTGAGTTTTGTGCTTTGATCGGATGTTTGGGGAGTGGTTTCCTGTGCATCGGTCACCGCTTTGTGTGTTGCCACCAGCTCCCGATTATTTAGTTTGACAGCCTTGCATATACGTTGAATTTGACTGGATATTTGGGGTTTGGTAACTTGCACACCAGTTGCTGTGGTGTGTGCTGTCACCATCTCCCCATTACCTAGTTTAAAAGGTTCTCGTATACCTGGAATTTTTGGCCAAGTGCTCTCACCCCTTGTTTGGTAAAGTGTAGGCCATCGTACATAAACAAACCTCTTTCCCAAAAGTCCTGCCAATTTCCCATGAAGCTGTGGCCCTTTTCCAGGCACCATTTGAGCAGCCTTTCTTTAAGTTCATTGATTTCCTCCGCCCTGACTCACTTGGTGCTACCATCTTTTTATCAGACTGGTAGCACCTCTAAGACATGGTAGCACCTCCGTGTCCTTCTCAGAGGTGCTGTCTGTCCAAGTCAAGGGGAAGGCTGGGATGCGCTGCATCAAAGAACTCAACACATGGTTGAAGGGATGCTGCGGGGGGGAAGGATTTGGCTTCATCGGGGATTGGGGCCCCACTCAGGAGGATGGGGGCTTGTATAAAGAAGATGACCTGCATTCATCTAGGGTGGGGACCTCGTTGCTTAGTGAAAAGTTTAAGAATTTCATCATGAAGAGTTTAAACCAGGTGGGGGGGGGCCGGGTAGAAAGGGGATGGAAACTACCCCCCCAAAAGGATCAGAAAAACATAAATGTAGGTCAGGTGAGGGAGAAAACAATCAGACACTCAAAAGTACATGACATCAGGGAGCAAGAAGGATAATCCAAGAACAGGAAGGACAGGGAGCAAAGTATGTGGGGAGAAGTGGGAATAGGGAGGGAGGAAAGTGGGAGTGTAAGAAGAAGCACAACCTGGAGAGCCATGTGCACAAACATTCATAGCCTGTGCAACAAAATCAGTGACCTGGAGGCTACAATGGCAGAGGAAAAGATCCTCAAGGAACTGTCAACAACAGAAGGTGGAGGAAAGCAACTCAAGGCAGACATAATGAATAATTACTTTTGTTCAGTATTCACAGAGGAGGGAGCAGGTAAAGGACCAATAATTAAAAAAAAGAGAGGCATAAATGGGAGGGAGGTTGACACAACTCTCTTCCCAAGGGAAAAGATCTTCAAGGAACTGTCAACAACATAAGGTGGAGGAAAGCAACTCAAGGCAGACATACTGAATAATTACTTTTGTTCTGTATTCACGGAGGAGGGAGCAGGTAAAGGACCAACAATAAAAAAAAGAGAGGCATAAATGGGAGGGAGGTAGACACAACTCTCTTCCCAGAGGAAAAGATCTTCAAGAAACTGTCAACAACAGAAAATGATAAAGCATGGGACTTGATGGAGTGCACCCCAGGGTATTGGTACTGGTGCTGAGGGAACTAAGGGAGATGTTGGCCGCACCACTAGTGGCTATGTTTAGTCTGTCATTGGAAATGGAGAAGGAGCCAGAGGACTGGAAGATGGCAGCTGTAGTCCTGTTAAACAAAAGCAGAAACAAGGAAGAGGCAGGAAACTACAGGCCGGTCAGCCTGACCTCAGTAGTATGAAAATTAATGGAAAAACCACTGAAGGAAAGGACAGTGGAATACCTGGCATCCAGTGGGCTGCAAGACCCAAGACAACATGGTTTCACAGAGGGGAAGTCATGCCAAATGATCCTCATAGAGTTCTTCAACTGGGTGACCATGGAGGTGGATCGGGTGTGGGATGGATGTAATATATCTAGATTTTAGCAAGGCATTTGATATGATTCCACATAAGAGGCTGATAAACAAGCTGGAGAACCTGGGAGTTGGTTGCAAGGTAGTGAGCTGGGTAGATAGTTGGCTGGAGAATAGAACCCAGAGGGTGATGGTGAATGAAACACATTCTGCAGTGGGCAAAGTGACCAGTGGAGTTCCCCAGGGATTAGTGCTAGGTCCAGTCCTCTTCAATGTCTTTATCAGTGACACCACAGAGGGGCTGGAAGGGAAAGAATGCCTGTTTGCAGACGACACAAAACTCTGTAGCAAGGTGGACACACCAGATGGGGTGGAAAGAATGAAAAGAGACCTAAAAAGACTGGAGGACTGGTCGAGGGGTTGCCAGCTGGGTTTCAATTCAAAAAAGTGCAAGGCAATGCATATGAGGCGCAGAAACCCGGGGGCGGTTTATCACCTGGGTGGAGGAAAATGAAAGCTTCAGGCATGAATGGGACCTAGGGATTGTCATGTCAGATGACCTGAAAATGTCAATACAGTGTGACAAGGCAGCAGGTAAGGCAGGCAGGATGCTGGGCTGCATAGGTAGAGGAATCACCGGCAGGAGGAAGGAGGTAATAGTCCCACTGCATAGATCATTGGTGAGGCCTCACCTCGAGTACTGTATGCAGTTTTGGAGGCGCCATCTTCAAAAGGATGAGAACAGGGTGGAGGCAGTACAGAGGAGGGCAACCAAAATGGTGAGAGGTCTGCATGATAAACTTTCTGAGGAAAGGCTGAGGGACTTAAATATGTACTCACTGAAGTAAAGGAAGGAAAGTGGGGACATGACTGAGCTTTCAAATATCTTACGGGAAAAAACAGAAAACAGGATGGTGCCATCTTCCAAGCAAAACCAGGCTCAATGACTAGGGGGCACAGTATGAGGCTGGGGGGGGGGGAAGGTTAAGAGGGAATGTGAGGAAGTACTTTTTCATGGAAAGGGTGGTGCATAAATGGAACAGCCTGTCGTCAGAATTGGTAGAGGCAGAAACAGTTACTGGATTCAAAAAAAGCATGGGACAGACACAAAGGGAGCTTGAAAATACAAGGGAAGGGGAGAGCGGGTTGATCAAGATCCAATGAGTCACAACAACTAAGGTAACAGGGCAGACTCGGTGGGCCTGTGGGCCCTTATCTGCTGACAACTTCTATGTTTCTATGTTTCTCTTATCCCTTACCTCTGTTTATTGTACCTACGCATATGTGAAGTTCCCCACTGTCTTTGCCCCTACCACCTCTTCTGGCAGGCTGTTCCAAGAGTCTGCCACTCCTTCTGTGAATAAGTATTTCCTCACATCCATCTTAACCCCCCCCCAAAGCTTCATAGCATGCCCCTGTGTTGTGGTGCTCCTCCTCCTGTGAAAGAGACCCCCTACCTGCACCTTGTTCACTCCCATGAGGTACCTATAGGTCTGAATCATGTTCCCTCTTGCTCTCCTGTCCTCCAGGAAGTACATGTTGAGCTCCCACAGCCTTTCCTCATATGGGTTCTTGTGCAACCCTCATGCCATTTTAATAGCCCTCCTCTGGACTGCTTCCACCCGGTCAATGTCCTTGCTGAGGTGCAAACTCCAGAACTGGACACAATACTCCAAGTGGGGTCTCACAAGTGAGCAATACAGAGGCAACACCACCTCCCTACTCCTGCTAGTAATCCCCTTCCCTATGCTGACCCCACCATCTGGCTTGTTTTGCCTGTTGCCCTGTCACACTGTCCTGCCACCTTGATATCATCAGATATGATCACCCAAGGTCCGTGTCTTGCTTGGTAACTATAAGTACCTCCCCCCACATCTTATGCACAGCCCCCATGTATCTTCACCCTAGGTGCATGACTTTGAAGTTTTTGACATGGAAACTAGTGTTGCTCAGATAGTATCCTAGAAACTAGGATATCAACAGATACTGCACATTTGGCCAGATCGTTTCTGTGGTAGGATAGGAGTGCTATCTGACCATGGATCCTACCCTCTAGGATTCAGTGCATGGATCCTACAAATGTTTTAGATCCTGTGGATCCTGACAACAGATCCAGCTCATATTCTAACTATCTGACATACTGTAGGATCCCTGCATCTGACCTAGGATCCATTGCTATCTGTCCTGGATCCTAACTATCTGACCTAGGATCCCTGCATCTAACCTACTGTAGGATCCCTGGATCTTAACTAGGATCCATCACTATCTGACCCTAGATCCTAACTATCTGACCTAGGATCCCTGGATCCTAACTCCATTACTATCTGACCCTGGATCCTACATCTGTCTTTGGCAGGATTTCTGGTAGGATTCTAGGTAGGATACCAGTACTATCTGACAGATAGTGGTAGGATCCACAAAAGTACTATCTGAGCAACACTAATGGAAACCCAGATGCCGCTCCCCAGACCGCACCTCCAGTTTCCCCTGATCCCTTTGCATTCTCTCCACCTTCTCCTGCGTGTCCACCCTTTTGCGGATTTTTGTGTTATCAACAAGGAGACACACCTTCCCATCCAGTTCCTCAGCAATGTCACTTATGAAGACATTCAAGAGGACAGGGCTCAGTACGATCCCTGTGGTACTCCACTGGGCTCTCTCCCATCTTCTGAGTGACTGCTGTTTACCACCACCCTCTGCCTTCTTTCTTTCAACCAGTTAGATACCCAGCTGACCACCTTCTCCCCATGCCCAGGCTGCTAAATTTCTTTATCAGCCTCATGTGTGGTATAATGTCAAAGGCCTTACTGAAGTCCAGATATACCATATTCACTGCCCTCCCCTAATCTGCCTCCCTAGTTACCCAGTCAAAGAAATGTATGAGATTGGTTTGATGTGACTTCCCACTTGTGAAGCTGTGCTGCTGCTGGCCCTACAGCTCATATGTCTCCAGATACTCCATCAGTCTCTCCTTTGGCAAGGGCTCCATTAACATCCCCACCACTGATGTGAGATTGGCCAGTCTGTAATTGCTGCCGGCGTCCCTGCTACTGCTCTTGTGCAGAGTAATCATATTGGCCCTTCTTCATTCCTCTGGAACCAGTGGCGTCATTTAGGGGTCACCAGGGGTTGCAGCTGCAACCCCTATTAATGTTTCTGCTACCTTTATACTCTGCCTGCGACCCTGTCCTGTGGGAGTGGGAGCTGTCTGGTTCCTGCCTGGCTCACACATCACATTTTATCTTCCTTGCTTTTTTTTCTTACTGTTGACTGTTTCCCCAAGGCTGTGCAGCTCACATTTCTTCCTCTGATTTAAGTTTGTTTAGTTCCCACCCGTGGACCCCCCTTCCATGTCCCCATCCCTGGCGTCCTGAATATAGCTAGGTTCAGACTGGCCAAAAGTAATCATCCTGTAAGAATTTCTGCTCTCTGCTTTTCTACTGCTGTCAACACTCCTACACATGTCTGATATCAGGGACATTCACTATGCACTCCCAGAGAATGAGATTGAGCAGAACCCTCACCTTAAGCTAGGCCCGTGTAAATTGTGTGAAGCTTCTGTTATGTGTGTGCGTGGGGGGGGGCTAAGCCTTAGCCCTTCACACATGACAGAAGCTTCACACAATTTACACTGACCTAGCTTCTTGCCAGAGTTATATGGAAACCTCTGTCATGCCCAGACCAGTGTGTAGTAGCCTAGAAGCTGCTGGACCCACTCCCCCAGAACAGAGATTTGCAGTCTTTTAATGGGTAGTTTAATTTTATCTGAAGAGCCATACAGTCAAATCCCCAGGCTGGCAGCAGCTCTGCAGTGAAACCAATAAGTCATTGTCCAAACCGAGCCGTCTGACTGGAGGTAAGACAGGTTAACTGCAACTGTGTACATTAGTTCTTTTGATTGTTGTCTAATGTTTAACCCCATTCATTGTCTACTTTCTGCTGCTAATGTTTATCACTTTTTACCACGTACTCTTTCTGTGTATTCTTATAGCCTTTCGTCATTGTGGTAACCTTGCTGAAACATGTGGCAAATCTCCTGTAACTCAACTCATCCTGAGACCTTGCTCATTGAAGTCAGTCAGCATTGTTTTGTTTTGTTTTAAGTGCAAGGGTGGCAGTGAGAGCATCTGACACTGGAGTGCAGAGAGACACTGTTTTTCCCTTTATTCCCCTGAGTGTACTGGTTTTTTTTTTCCACAATGCGCAGTGCCAGACAAACTTACCATTTTCTTATAGCAATAAATGTATCCCAATAAAAATGTGTATTAACTGACAGAAAAATGAAGTGCTCATTAACCCAGCAACCTAATGATTTAATCCTAACCCTGGCCCTAATATTTTTTTTCCAAGTGGTCAAAGATTAAAGAGAGAATAGGTTGAGATGAAGCAGGTTCAAGCAGTAGCAGGGATAACTTAAGATACATACAGTACATAAAGAGAGACCGAGAATAGACTGAGAGAGAGAAAGTGATATATATATAGAGAGAGAGAGAGAGAGAGGGAGAAAGTGAGGGAGAGGGAAAGATTCTTCTGGGATGATCTGACAGTGAGTACTGTGTGTATGTTATCTGCAGAAACCTCTGTAATGCAAATCTTGTTTTGATCTGGATGCTGTGGCTAAATTGAAAGTGTTTAGGTGGTGGAAGTTTCACTGCTATTTCTAGGGTGGTGGACTGTCATTTCTAGGTTGTGGAACTGTCCTATAGTAGTAGTCAATGGAAAAAGATGGCAGAGGTGGTGGAACTGTCATCCAGTTTTTGTAAGAGGTGGTGGAACTGAGTTCCTGTAGGATTCTGTCCAATTTAACCCTTGTTTGGATGTACTACTGTGGTTAGGTGTTGCTGCAGTCTTAGAGCTAATACTCTACTGCACAGTTTCAGGTTGGTATTAAACAAGATTGATAGGTACTGAGTTACCGTTTTGATTGCACAGTGTGTTCATGAGTTCTGTCTCTTTAGTGCTCCGTTTGTACACTGGATGCGATAGTTAAGCAATATAGCAGGGTGTGATTTGTTGCAGTCACGTAACTGCAGCTATCGAGGACCACGCCTCCAGTGTGTGGCAAGCACAAGGTGTAACTAACTTCCTCCAACTGGCTGAGTAGTGATATAAGCAAAGAATCATGTTGCTGAAGTGACCATGCAAAGCATGCATTCTTTGTACCTTTAAAAATTAATAAAGACCCACTGGTCACTTCAGTAATGTGACTCTTTGCTCATATTCCTGCTGATTTGGTTCTAATTGTGACTACTGGTTACTGTCAAGGAGGGTTTCAGCCAATAAGAATCCTGTATTTTGCATTATTATCATACAACACCAGACTATAACAGGATAAAATATGGCTACTGTGATAAAAGTCCTAAAGTGTGACCAGTACCATCCAGACCAGCACTGTGTTACCAAATAGACAGCATGCTGTTGTGGAGTCATGGAAAGAGGCACATATAGTAGGGACTTAGCATGGCAATTAACCCTCTTCTCATAGGAAGAACAGCACTGCTGCTGCTGTGTTACTTTTCTCAGTGATTGGCGGACTGCTATCTAAAAGGCTCAAAAAGCACCTCAAAAAGTATAGGTCTGTCTGTCAAGATAGTATTCAGGTGAAGCTACGTCTGGCTGCAAGCTGCAACACTGGACTTAAGATTTGCAAGAAAGTGAGTAGTGCTCACAACAGAGGGAGGTGAACTTTACAATTTACAATTGTGTTTGGTTTGAAGCAGATTCCTTAGGAAAGTTAATATTCTTCAGGTGGAGGATACTTCTAACTGAAGGGTGAAATAAGCAACTTAGAATTATCAGAAAAGGCAGTCTTTCAATCAACAGAGGGAGGTGGAGTTTGCTTTACTTGTTACAATTGCTAAGATTTTACTGTTTTCTGTGTTTCTGCCGTTCTGACTTGATTGGAGTTAGTGATTGACTGTTTGCATTGCAATATTTGTAATACTGTGAGTATTCATTGGGCTAAGAATTTGTCATAAGCCCTGACTTGAGAGCAGGTTACAGGCTATGTATTGGACCCAGACAGTCCCTAGGGGGTGGAAACTGTTTTTTCTTTGTTTACCTCAGTGCCTTATAAGGCCAAGCCAGACTGTGTCAAGAAGTACTTACATCGCAACTACTTAACAGCCAATAGCTCTGGAAGAATCTTACAGACCTTGATAAAAGTACTAATTTTAGCAGGCTCATCAGATAACCTCATAGTCTTCAGGTGAAGCTACCTCTCGCTGCAAGCTGCAACACTGGACTTAAGATTTGCAAGAAAGTGAGTAGTGCTCACAACAGAGGGAGGTGAACTTTACAATTTACAATTGTGTTTGGTTTGAAGCAGATTCCTTAGGAAAGTTAATATTCTTCAGGTGGAGGATACTTCTAACTGAAGGGTGAAATAAGCAACTTAGAATTATCAGAAAAGGCAGTCTTTCAATCAACAGAGGAGGTGGAGTTTGCTTTTACTTGTGTTACAAGTGTTAAGGTTTTCAGTGCAGGAAGAGTTTAAACCCACATAGGCTAAATACTGTTTTCTGTGTCTGCCCTTCTGCACAGCTAGCGTGTTTTGGGGCTGACTGTTTTCAGAGCACAAGTCACCAGGCTCTTTGGGGCTGGGAAGGTTTACCTGTGTCTGACTTGGATGTTTGGATTTTTCTCTGTTTGATTAGCAGGGTATTATTTCTGTCAAATTGGTTTGAAGCAGTATTACAAATTATGGTGTATGGCATCTTGCTGACAGGAAGGCACTCATCATCGGTAGGTCAGGCGTTTAGATGATTGTTTTGTGAGGGCACAGTTTAGGCCCAACCCTTCCACCCTCACCCCACCCACCCCTTGAAATAGTTAATTTATACCTGGGGTTCTGACATCATTTTCTCAAGAGGGCAAGGTACACATCACTGTCATATCCTGTCTAGCACACTGCACTGACAATATAAGCATACACATTATATAAATACATATATTTCTATATAACGCACCAATCACACACACACACACACACACACACAAAAAATAAACAAGGTAGAGAGTTATGTGGGGAGTAGTACAATGTAATGGCTGTGGGGCACTAGTCTTCCGGGAGTCTTTCTGGAGGCTGAGATGCTGCCCTGTTTGCAGACAACTATCTGCCCTGAGGGAGGAAGTTGCCCATCTTCAGGCCACACTGGACAGTGGCAAGGGAACCTCCCCCCATCCAGGGAGCACCACAGCCACCACCACTACCTCAGAGGTTGCAAAGAAAGCACAGCAGTTGGACCACAGTGGGCTCAGGGAGGGTAAGGGTGGTGGAACAGAGGCACACCCAGTCAGTTGTTACACTCCACAATCCATACACCATTCTGGGGGAGCATAGTTACCCTATGGATGCACCCGCAGAGGAGACTAAGGAGGATGCAGACAACTGTCACAAGGGAGGCCCTCAGGAAGGAGACAGAGGACACCACAGGGAAAGAAAGCAGCTCCTGGTGGGGGACTCAATTATTAGGGGGATAGAACTGGGGGGAGCTGGGAAAACTGAAGTAAGGTGCCTGCCTGGTGCCATGGCTTGGAGGGACAGGAAGCGCATCCTTAGGATTGCGAGAACAGTTGCACAGGAGCCTGAGCTGGACATCATTGTCCACCTAGGGACAAGTGACTTGGCTCATCATGAGATTAGAGCAGTGCAAAAGGATTTTGTAGAGTTGGGGAGGGGCTTAAGACAAGTAGCACACACAGTATCCTTCTCAGAGGTGCTGCCTGTCAGTGGCATGAGTGAGGCGAGGGTACTTTGCACCATACAGTTTAACAAATGGTTAAAAAAATGGTGTGGAGCACAGGGGTTTGGCTTCACTGGGGACTGGGGTTCCACCTGGAGGGACACCAGCCTATTCTGGCAGGATGGTCTACATCTGTCCAGGAAGGGAACAAGTCTTTTGGGCAATCGGTTTAAATGCTTCATTGGCAAGCCTTTAAACTAGTCAAGGGGGGAGGCACTGATAAGCAGAAGGAAAATCCCAGCCTCCCCCTACAAAACAGGGTACTAAATGAGAAAAAGACCGAGGTAGAAAGGTTAGTGGGGTTTGCTGCTACAGAAGGTAAAGCCATCAAAAAATGGAGAGCAATGAGTACCAATGCCCGTAGTCTGGGTAACAAACTTCCTGAATTAATGGCCTTGATGGAGGAGAAAGATCTGGATATTGCGGCAGTCACAGAAACATGGTACACACAGAACCATGACTGGGACGTAAACATACCAGGATACACTATCTACAGGAGGGACAGGGAGGGTAAAAGAGGAGGAGGAGTAGCTCTCTACATAAGAGAAGAAATCAAAGCAACAGAACAAAAGGGTAAACAGGGAGGAGAAGAAACACTGTGGGTCAATTTGGAGGCAGGCAAAGGCACCACAATCTGCACAGGGGTTGTATACAGACCCCCCTCTCAGGGGGAGGAAATGGACAAGGAAATGATAGAAAGTATACTTAGAATGGCAGATAAAGGGGAGATATTGCTGATGGGTGATCTGAATATGCCAGATGTTAACTGGAGTGCATTTGCAGCAGCCACTTCTAAGAGTTGGGTTATTCTGGATGCCCTACAGGGGGCATGCCTTAGACTACTAGTATTGGAGACCACTCGAGAGGGAGCAATCTTAGACCTGGTTCTCTCAAACGGAGATGAAGAGAGGATCACAGATGTAGAACTGGGTAGCCATCTGGGAACTAGCGACCATCTAACAGCATGGTTCACAATAAACACAGCAATAGAGTCAAGCCATACAAAGACAAAGGTACTGGATTTTAGGAGGGCTGACTTTGCCAAAATGGGTGAGTGCCTAAGGAATGCACTAGCAAATGGGCAGGAAGGAGGGGTGGAAGAACAATGGGGAATAATAAAAACTGCCATCACAGAGGTAACAAGCCTTTGTGTAAAGCAAATAAACAGAACAAAACAAGATAAGAAACCACTATGGTTCTCAAAGGAAGTGGCAGTGAAGGTTCAAGAGAAAAAGAAAGCATTCAGGAAGTACAAGGAATCACAGAAGGAACAGGACAGAGAACTGTATCAGTTAAAGCAAAAGGAAGCTGGAAAGGCAGTCAGAACAGCAAAGGCCCAAACCGAGGAAAAGATAGCCAACTCAGTTAAGGGGGATAAAACCTTTTATAGGTACATCAGGGAGCAAAGGAAGACCAAGGGAGGGATAGTGAGGCTTAATAAAGGGGAGGGAGGGTAGGCAGAGGGTGACTGTGAAAAGGCAGAGATACTAAACAAATATTTTTGCTCAGTATTTACAAAGGAAGAGGGAGGTACCTAAAACAAACAGTAGAAACACTCTGGATACAGAAGTTGATACCAACCCATTTACAGAAGAAAGAGTTCTGAATGAGCTCTTAAAACTGAAGGTGGACAAAGCAATGGGGCCTGATGGAGTTCATCCCAGAATTCTAAAAGAACTAAGGATAGAACTAGTGACACCACTGACTACCCTCTTTAACAAATCATGGGAGGATGGGGTGGTACCTGAGGACTGGAGGAGGGCAGATGTGATTCCCCTTCACAAAAGTGGGAGCAAGGCAGAAGCAGGAAACTACAGACCTGTTAGTTTAACCTCAGTGGTAGGGAAAATGATGGAATCACTTCTGAAGGAAAGAAATTGTTGCGTATCTAGAGGCCAGAGGGGCACAGGACCCAAGGCAGCATGGATTCACAGCGGGAAGGTCATGCCAGACAAATCTGATAGATTTCTTTGACTGGGTGACCAAAGTAGTAGATCAGGGAGGGCCTGTGGACATGGCCTACCTAGACTTTAACAAGGCATTTGACACAGTCCCACAAAAGATTAATATACAAGTTAGCCAGCCTGGGAGTGGGTCCCAAGATGACAGCCTGGGTAAAGAATGGCTGGAGAATAGGACACAGAGAGTAATAGTAAATGGAGTCCACTCTGAAAAAGGGGGTTAGCAGTGGGTACCACAGGGTTCAGTATTAGATCGGTCCTCTTCAATGTCTTTATAGCGACATTGCAGAGGGACTGGAAGGAAAAGTATGTCTCTTTGCAGATGACACAAGATCTGCAACAGAGTTGATGCACAAGGTGGGGTGGAAAGGGATGAGAAGGGACTTGGCAAGGTTAGAGGAATGGTCAAATGTATGGCAGCTTAGATTCAATGCTAAGAAGTGCAAGGTAATGCACCTGGAAACAAAACCCAGGGAAGAGTACACAACAGGGGTGAGATACTAACAACAACAAAAATGGAAAGGGACCTGGGGTAGTCATATCAGATGACCTAAAGGTGGGCAAGCAATGTGAGAGGGCAGCAAGGAGGCTGGGGGATACTGGGATGCATGGGAGAGGCATCACCAGTGGAAAACAAGGATTATTATCCTCTGTACAGACAGCTGGTGAGACCACATCTGGAGTACTGCGTGCAGTTCTGGAGACCCAATCTCCACAAAGACATAGACAGGATGGAAGCTGTCAGAGGAGGGCAACTAAAATGGTGCAGGGTCTGCACCGGAAGACATATAGAAGTGAGACTAAGGAGCTTAATATGTATAGCCTCGAGGAAAGGAGGGAGGGGAACATGATAGAAACTTTCAAGTACCTCAAGGGAATCAACAAAGTCCAGGAGGGTAGCATCTTTCAAAAAAAGAGGTGTGCAAGAACAAGAGGGCACAATTTGAAGATAGAGGGGGGGGTGGCTCAGAGGTAATTTAAGGAAGTATTTTTTCACAGAGAGGGTTGTGGATGCATGAAACAGCCTTCCAGAGGAGGTTGTGGAGTCAAAAACAGTGGTGGAATTCAAGCATGCATGGGACAGTCATAAGGCAATTCGAGGGGGGGGGTAGGAAGAAGTAGGCTGCTGGTTAACTAGGATCTGCAGCTTATCCATCTGGTAGGGAAATGGGTAGACTGGGTGGGCCAAGCGGTCCTTATCTGCTGTCAAATTCTATGTTTCTATGTTTCTATGCTTTTCAAGGTGCTTTTTGAATGTCATAGGTTGCTCTTTAACCTGCCACTTACATGACAGCGTTGCGTATCCAGGAAAGTGAAAAGGCGCCCCTGTGTATAACAGGGAGGTGCAACATGAACAATACTGAGTGCTACTTTTTTTGCGAAACGCAAGTTATAATAATTAGTTCATAGTTCATTGGGGCAAAGCACTGGGGTGTACATTCACTCAGGCAACTGACTTTGGCTCAGTCTGTGTGACTGTTACTTTGCAATAAAAGAATGGACTTTTGCAAAAATCAAAAACTACAGCTGAGTATTGCTCATGTTCGGACTGCAGTTAACTTGGTTTCACACTTACATGACAGGTTGGCTATTATGGGCTACATTTTTACATAAAAACAGTTTGGATGGGCAGTTGTATTTTTAAAAAAGAAACCCAAGAAAATCATTAAATGCACTATCTACTGTATTTGGTATGAAACATGTGAGTATGAAAAGATTATATAAACATGGAACCCATATAGACATATTTTAAACAAAATGTAACTGGTTAAATGTTGCTTATGATAATTCTCTATGAATTAATTTCTAAACACTGCTGAACTAATTGCTGTCTTATTCATTAAAGTGCTTTAGTATAAACAAACAGATTACTGTGTAAGGGCAAATCTAGACAATAACCTTCCTCCAGTGCTGGCTAAAAATAAATTGGACTTGATAATGTGCAAAATGTTTTTAAACTGAAATAGAAAAGGTGCAACACAAGCTCCTTTTATAAAGATATCAAAGCAAACTGGCAAAACCCATATCACTTTCCTTTGTTGCCTCTTTTTCATACATGAAGGCAACCGTATTGACTGAGCTATGGACAATAGGTTTGCAAACATGCAAAACAGTTCATTTACTGTTGTTATAACCCAAGTAAAAAAAATATGGTGAAAATAAATACCCATCATGTACAGTAAACTCAGTAAGCAGGTGTGGTATGTTATATCCCTTGGTATACCGTTGTAACAGCGATGCTCTTACTGTGATGTTGTTACAGCAACAGCAACCTGCCAACACCGCGTGTTGACCGTGTTGCTGGGCGATGCCAGAGTTATTCGACTCTGGTGTTTGGTCGCCTCCCGATATCCGCCCCGGAGTTGGAATCCTTTCATGGGGCGAGCCCTCGGGGTGTAGACCCCATGAACACCAATCATGTGTCAGTGCATTTTCCAGTCGGGGACAGGAGTCGGTGGCGTCAGGGATGCCAGTGACCATGTGTGGCTGCAGGGGAGGTGACCAACATTCCTGTCACCGTGGCAACATGGAACCATATACCACACAGAAACACTTTGTGCAAGTAGGAGGCTATGGTTGTCTTTGAATTCTGAAAATAGTCCCTGATCCGAGAACACACAACTTGGTAGTAGAGTATTCTGTGAATCTCTTAGATTATGACTTAAATATTTGTCATGAAATCTAGCGAAGTTCAAATAATTTTTATTTATTTATTTATTTATTTTTATTTATTTATTCAGAAAAAACTTTTGAGCACAAGCTCTTTTACAAAGGTTCCATGTCATAGATTGCAAAACAAAGTACAGTAGGATAAAGCAAAGGTACATTACAATGAACGATACAGCTTGGATTCCGAACTTACAGAATAACTCAAAACATAGGTACAAGTTAAATAACAAGAAAACGCACTTTAAGAGGGTGGGGGGGGGATTTAGTTTGTGTTTGCATGTTCTATGTGAAATGTTTTTAGCAGCATTATGAACAGGGAAACAATATAAGAATACAGACCCCACACCCTGATTCCCAATCCTTGATTCCCATACTGTACTTTTAAATACTAGGGACCTTCGTGTCCTTCTAAATGAAACTGCTTGATTGCTGTCTGTTCTGAAATGGGGATTATAACCAGGACAGTGCATTGATTCCCAGCTGCTGCCTTTTCTGCCCCCTACCTGCCACTGCCTCTCGTAGCAGGCTGGCTGGGTCTCTATACTGCTACCAATACTGTCATCACTTTCACTGTCCCTCTTACTGCTTCTGCCTGAGCTGCATGCCCTGGCAGGGGTGTGGAATATGAACAGCATTTAGCATTGCCCCCCCCCCCCAATGTAAGGCCAATGTACCACTGCCTGTCCTATGAGAGGCTTGGCTGGGCCTGGCTCCCAGTAACAAAAAAAATCAGAGGAAGTCTTTCTTTACTCAAAGAGTGATTGTAGAATTGGTAACCAAAGGCCATAGTAGATAACAAAGCCAGAAAAACAAACTAAGAAGCAATTTACGAACATAATGCTAAAAGGTCCTAAAAATTCAACAACTGAATAGTGGGGAAGCAACCCAGATAAGCTCCAAGACCTTTCTCTGCCTCTGTAAGCTGTGGCATGGCACAAGTGCCATCAGTGGTCACACCCTTAATTTGTTTACATGAACTTCACATGGGTCTGAGCACTGGCCATGGGCTGGGGCAGAGGATGATGAAAAGTACAGAGCATAAAGTGACTGATAACTTGACAAATACTCAATTAAAGTAGGTTGCCTTATATAAAGCCGTGAGATAGTTTGGTTTTTGTTTGTTTGGGGTGTCGGTGCTGCCAAAATGTCATTAAAATATTATGTGGACTTTTTGGGTTGAAAATAGTTAAGTTCCATTGATATCAGGGTGATGATAGAACGGCTTTACTACAATGTGTCTAGTACATGTTATTTCCCTTCTCTGATATTGCACACCAATATCTGGGTTTAACAAATAAAAACAATTAAGCACAACAGAATGATTTTGTTTTTTTTTTTTTGCAATACAATTACTTAGTCTTCTTGTCTCAGTATTGGCAATATTGGTTGAGGCATATTTAATGTTCTCGTTGTCCCTTGCATTTTATGCTCATTCGTTTTGCTTTTTCTATGAATTGAACTGTCAGAATTTGCAGCCTGTTAACATATGTTAGAAAGCCACTGCGATCCACTGAATCCAGCTCCAGTGTAATCCTTGTAAGTGTAAGTGAGGTTTAGCGTCTGTTTGGGGGGGGGGGGCACAGAAAAACTAGCTTCATTTACTACACAGTTAAAAATTACAGTTGGCTACATGTACGGGTGTGAACTTCATACACATATATGTAGACATCTGTTATGTTATTATCTGGGTGGTTAACACATTCTAAGCATGTGTTGCTGGATAGCAAGAAGTCAAAAAAGTACACCTTGAAAATTATGCATGTTTTGCTGTTTTCTGTCTTACAGTATATATTGAATGACTTTGTTCAATGTGTCCATATTAAGAGCTTTAGTCTAAAACTCTTAAGGAGAGAAACATTTCAATGACTCATTGAATATATTCATGTTTTGCTAATTCTTTCTCACATATAACATGTAATGAGAGAGAAATAGTAAAACATGTATAACTCTGTGATCTGCGTAATAGAACCCAGCAAGTAGTGTGAAGGGTATATAGGGAGAGAGGGATGAGGGGAAAAAGAATGTCTTCATTTGGGTCAGATGGTTCTAAACAAAACAGACACTAATTCTGTATCAGACATTTTTATATTGGCTCACACTTACATGCCAGCCAACATATTACATTAGTAGCAGATTTGGAGGTGTGGTCACTGTTGGATGAATGCAGGGCACACATCAGTAGGTGCGTCCCTCATTCCCCAATAAGCCAGCATGCAGGCGCCACACCAGGAATACATAATGTGGCAAGCACATCTAAGAAAAGGTCTGCTGCAATGAGAGCCAGGCTCGTCATGCAGCGGTACCAAAACAAGTCCTCCCTACATGCCTTTCCTGGTGAAGACCTTCAATAAACATGGAGGTGCTGACTGCTGCTGCACGGAGAGCAGACTTCAGGGGTGCCCTGTCCCCCTGTCAGCATGCCCTAACCCACGTCATTTGCTGATGAGGGAGTCCACTCCCCGTCGGCATAATACACCTCCCCCATTTAAAGTGTGTACCGAGGGGGTGCCCAATCCTCCTCGGCATCATGTCCCCCTTTCCCAGTTTAATTTGCCAATAGGGGAGCCCACTCCCCATCAGCATAATGCCCCCCCCACTTGTTGTGTGCCGAGGGGGGTGCCCTATCCCCCATGGGCTACAGAACCCCCCCAAAAAAACACTCAGGTGGCATGCTGGGAGCCCACCCCAGTGTGCCAAATGCCCCCGAGAAATGAAAATGGTCCTGCAATGTTTTTTTATGTTTTTTACAACCTGCAAATCAGAAAATGGTCCCTTGTCAAGTCCGGCTGCCCTCATCCTCTGTGCACCCTGCCTCCCCACATCCCCCTCATCCCATACTTACCTCTGAAGTGTGGCCTGACGATCTTCAGTGGACTGGGAACACATCTGCACCCTTCAAAGCTGACCGCGAACTGAAGAAATGCATGTAAGCTGTATAATGGCATAAATAGGGTTTTTTCAACTTTGATGCATATCTTGGGCATTTTTGGGAATTGTGGAACCAAATTTTCAACATGGGGTTATTGGGACACCTTCCCATGAATTCAATCACTGTCATGGCATTATTCGGTCCCGAAAGGTGGTTTCTCAGTCAATGTGTGTAATCACCTTTTGGGAATGATTAACGAAACAACAGTGCCATTGATCATGAGGGGGGCTCTCAAAAAGCCTATGTTGCTAAAGCAATGAAATCTGTGGCCTCGAGGGCAGGGTTCTCCTGGCAGACCAATTCCTTGAGATATCTGGGAATTAACCTGTCCAGAGACCCAAACAAGTTTATAAAACTGAATCTAGATCCATTAATACATACTATTAGACAAGATTTAAAGAGGTGGGCACTACTTCCCCTTTCTCTTTGGGGAAAAATTAATATAATTAAAATTAATGTTTTCCCGTGATTATTTTATCCAACAAACCTTTCAAATGTTTGGTTACCTTTGGCATGGTTCAAAAAAACACATCAGTTATTTTCTGATTTTATATGGGCCGGCAAGAAACCATGAGTAGCTTATGATAAACTTTTGGCGCCAAAACTGAAAGGCGGATTATGTTTACCACATCTTGGAGTTTACTACTGGGCCAGCCATGCCAACAAATACCTAAGAAGGCTAATGCCAGACCAGCCCTCTTTACTGTATCCCTTTACACCCATATGGTTAAAAATTGAACGTGCCTTAAAAAACATGGACTATCCCTTGCCGCGCTTTTGCATATTAATTTAAAATCTCTACCCTGTAGCATAAACATTAACACCATTGCTCTCTCCATTGAATTCATGACCAACTTTATTCTTTTTTGAAGTACAAGCATGTTGTTGATCTATCTCAGCCTTGGTGGGGGAATCCTAATCTCACTATTGATGGTAAGCCTCTCCAAAGGAAATAGATCACTCAGTTAGGAGACTTTCCCGTTAGTTTTTTCTGAAACCTGATGGCTCGTGGTTAACCTCATCGGAACTCCTAATTAAGGCCCATATCTTGAATTCTGCTGTATTTAAAATATTCCAACTACGACATTTACTAATAAAATTTTTTGGAACAACCCCTCCCTTAACTCCTAACTTTTCTTGCTTATCAGAGTTAATTCCTTTTGAGGGCCTTTCCCATGCTGTTTCCAAAATATATGGCCTAATACACAGCTGGAAATGGCCTGACAGTTTTGGTCCAACTCATTTTTGGAATATACATTTCCCCAATCAAGACCTTCTTTGGCTGGTCTTGTGGCAGAATTGTCATAAATTTGTTATACAGGATTGACTTCGCCTAACACAATTTAATCATCTGCATAATCTTTACTACACACCTCAGAAGATGGCTAAATTGGGGCTACTTCCCTCACCCACATGCACTCGATGCTTACAAGGAGAGGATAACCTATTGCATATCTTCTGGACATGCCCCAAAATAGCACCCCTATGGAATGCCATTAAACAGAAAGTGGACCTTCTTTTGGGTTTATCGGACTTATTTACTGCCGAAATTTGTATATTGGGGGATCTTTCCACTGTGAGGGTCGCTAACAGAAAGTACCATATTACCCTCATGGCCATGTCAGCTAAAAAACTGGTACTGAAGCACTGGAATACACAATGGGGGGGAGGTAGTAACAACAACAAAAAAGGAAAGGGACCTGGGGGTAATCATATCAGATGACCTTAAGGTTAGCAAGCAATGTGAGAAGGCAGTAGGGAGGGCCGGGGGTATACTGGGATGCATAGGGAGAGGCATCAGCAGCAGAAAACAGGAAGTTGTTATCCCTCTGTACAGACAGTTGGTGACACCCTATCTGCAATACTGTGTCCAGTTCTGGAGACCCCATCTCCGCAAGGACATAGACAGGATAGAAGCAGTCCAGAGGAGGGCAACTAAAATGGTGCAGGGTCTGCAAGAGAAGCCGTATGAGGAGAGACTAAAGGAGCTTAATATGTATACTCTTGAGAAAAGAAGGGAGAGGGGGACATGATAGAAACTTTTAAGAACCTCAGTGGAATCAACAAAGTCCAAGAGGGTAGCATCTTTCAGAAAAAGAGACATGCAAGAACAAGGAAACACAATTTAAAGACCGGGGGGGCGGTTCAGGGGCAATGTGAGGAAGTATTATTTCACAGAGAGGGTAGTGGATGCATGGAACAGCCTTTCTGAGGAGGTTGTGGGGTCTAAAACTGTGAGAGAATTCAAGAATGCATGGGACAGACATAAGGCAATTCTTGTGGGGGGTAAGAAGAAATAGGCTGTTGGTTAACTAGGATCTGCAGCCTATCCTGTAGGTAGGGAAATGGACAGACTAGATGGGCCAAGCGGTCCTTATCTGACGTCAAAGTCTATGTTTCTATGGAAGGATGCGAAGGATGTTTCTTATGGTGAATGGCTGCAGGAATTGTTGGCCAACCTTAGAGTGGAAAAGACAATTGCCAGTCTACATAATCAATCTCAGAAATGTAATAAGGTATGGGGCCCTCTCGTTGCTTTGTACTCTCTTCAGAAAACCTAATGCTCTTTCTTTGTTGATAGATAGCTTTATATTAGATTGCTGAACTCTGTGTGAATGGGAGGTTGTGGGAGGGGGGTGGAGGGGGGAGAGTTGATCTAATTCCTATATATGTGTACTGTGTTACTTATTTACATGTTACAGTAGATCTTCTCTATGTATGTGTGTAAAACTGAATAAAACTTTAAATTGAAAAAAAAAGCCAATGTTGAAAATTTGGTGAAAAAAAATCCCCAAAATGTCTGTTTTACGAGTGTGCATTGCATAGTTTCCATGCAAGCTCGTAACTCCGTGAATTTGTAATATTTTCACTCCAGATTTTCAAAATTGGCATTTTTCCACACCTCCTTATGAACAGTACAGCCGTCATTTTACATATCCTGGCTGAAATGTGTTTTCGCACGTCTGGTGCAGAATTGCACAGTCGCTGTGTGAAATCAGTTTTTGGGGCAGTTTGAGAAAATGATATTGACCCTGTTCATGAGCAGAGGTCCTAAAATGCTTATGCTGAAAATTTGATGATGAAAGTCCATAAAATGACTGTTACAAGTGTGCGTTGAGCAGTTTTCATGCACCCTTGTAACTTCACAAATATGCAATATTTTCATGCCAGATTTTCAACACTGGCATTTTTTCACACCTTCTTATGAACAGTACAGCTGTCATTTTTCACAGCCTGCCCAACATGTGTTTCCACACCTGTGGCACACAATGGCATGGTCACTGTGGGAAATCAACTTTTGGGACAGATTAACAAAATCACAGTGCCACAGTTCATGAGGTGAGGTCCCAAAATGCCTATGTTGAAAATGTGGCTAGAAAAATCCCCAAAATAATTGGGTTACCTACGTGTGTTAAACAGTTTCTATGCATGCTCATGACTTTACCAATTTTTCATATTTTCAATCCAGATTTTCAATGTTGCCATTTTTTCACACCTCCTCATGAACAATACAGTTGTCATTTTTCACATCCTGCCCAAAATGTGTTTTCATCCCTGAGTCGCCAAATGGCATAGCCACTGTGCAAAACCTCCTTTCAGCTAACAAACTGATAGTGCCGCTCTTCATGGGGTGTAGGTCACAAAAAGCCCATGCTGAAAATTTGGAGTGAAAATACCAACACATGCCTACGGCATTAGAGTTTCTAACTGTAACACCCCACCTTGTGCAGACTGACAGGTGTCAGGGGTGTGACTTGGGATCATTGGCTGTAATGCTCATGCCATTCCACCCCCACCCACATCCTGCAGCCAGTGACAGGCATCAAAGTGTGCCTTGAAGTGTTCGGCCCTAAAGTTCACCCTATTCTCCTATACTGCACCCATCTCAGTGTATTTTCTTATGGAATGGGGTAAGTATAAGGCCCAAAGTCACCAAAGCACACCATGACACTTGTCAGTATCAACAGGGTAGGGTGAGGTAAAATGGCATGAGCGTTATAGCTGACAACCCAAAGACACACCCCAATGCCTGTCAGTCTCTGCAGGGTAGGGGTGGGGTTGGCATCAGTTCAGTACTTCACTGCCATTCTTATTATGCATCTCTAACTCCTGTACTACCAATGCCAATGCCAGCGAGACAACATTCGGCATTGACAAATGCTTGTTAGTCACTGTTTCAGAAATATTTATTTCTTTGGAGAGATGGTAAGAAAATTTTGTAGTAAAAGGACTATGCTTGTTTAAGGTTACCACATTTTGTTAAGTCGAAAGTGGGACATTTGTTACTAAAATAGGATTTGTTTTGCAGGACTGTCTGTTACATTGACAAATGCAACAGATTTGTTTACTCTATATAATCATAATTAAGACTATGTTGTATTTTTCTAGTTGTTTCTAATGTTTCTTATGATTTTAAAGTATTTTAATTAGCTATTATAGTTTTCTGCAACGTTTAGAGGACAGTTTGCCAGGCGTCACTGGGGACACAGAAGGGGGGATTTGGGTGCTCTTGCTGGTGGAGGGTGTCAATGGACACCAGGGAGAACCATTGCAGGGATGAGGGGAGGATGACTCTGTCAGTGTTCTCCAGGCATGTGGAGCTATGATGTTCACCACTCCTGTACACCAATCATGCAGCACCAGCCTCCTCATGAACGCTCCTGCCATAAAGAGTCAGGTAGTTTCCTGGTGCCACAGCCCTCCCCAGAGGAGAGCAGTTCCATGAACACTTACTACTCCATTTCTGGTCAGCCTTGCAATGCATCTGACTTATTCTCAAAGCTGGATTGTCTGCTTTGTAAGTAGCAGTTCTACCACTGCGTCAGAAGCCCAACCCACCTGTAACATGCAAGTGCTACTGGCAGTTTTATAAAAGAAAAAAATAACTTGGAGTGAGATTGTTCAATAACGGAGACTGCTGCAATCATTTCTAATTTTTTTTTACAACAACCAGTGATGTGCCTGCACGTGTTCAGCAGACTACTGTTTTTCCTAGTTCAGTCTTGTATTTCTATGTTCTCACTAGGTACAGTTTGTGTCCCATGCCCATGGTAGGATAAGATAAGTGTTTTTTTTTCCCTGTGGTGTCATGTCAGCCAGCAGGCTTTTTTTCTCTAAGTGCCAATGGCACCACAGTTATCTGTGGTTCTCTGGGCTCTCCTTGACACTTTTCTCTCCACACTTGTCATTTATTATTTCTCATGTTTATAAGTAATTCCAAGTGATGTTATTATAGAAACATAGAATTTGATGGCAGATAAGGACCGCTTGGCCCACCTAGTCTGCCCATTTTCCTACCTAATGGATAAGCTGCAGATCCTAGTTAACCAACAGCCTACTTCCTCCTACCCCCTGCTAGAATTGCCTTATGTCTGTCCCACGCATTCTTGAATTCCCCTACTGTTTTTGACTCTACGACCTCCTCAAGAAGGCTGTTCCATGTATCTAAAACCCTCTCTGTGAAGAAATACTTCCTCACATTACCTCTGAGCCATCCGCCCTCTATCTTCAAATTGTGCCCCCTTGTTCTTGCACATCTCTTTTTCTGAAAGATGCTACCATCTTGGACTTTGTTGATTCCCTTGAGGTACTTGAAAGTTTCTATCATGTCTCCCCTCCCTCCTTTCCTCGAGGCTATACATCTTAAGCTCCTTTAATCTTTCATCATTTGTCTTCTGGTGCAGACCCTGCACCATTTTGGTTGCCCTCCTCTGGACAGTCTCCACCCTGTTTATGTCTTCGTGGAGATGGGGTCTCCAGAACTGTACACAGTACTCCAGTTGGGGTCTTACCAACTGTCTGTATAGAGGGCCAACAACTTCCTGTTTTCTACTGGTGATGCCTCTCCCTATGCATCCCAGTATCCCCCACAGCCCTCCTTACTACCTTCTCACATTGCTGGCCCACCTTTCAGTTATCTGATATGACTACCCCCAGGTCCCTTTCCATTTTTGTTGTTGTCAGTATCTCACCCCCCACTGTGTACTCTTCCCCTGGGTTTTTGTTTCCCAGGTGCATTACTTTGCACTTCTTTGTGTTAAATCTAAACTGCCATACATTTGACCATTCCTCCAACCTTGCCAATTCCCTTTTCATCCTTTCCACCCCACCTTGTGTATAAATCCTGTTGCAGATCTTTGTGTTATCTGCAAAGAGACATACTTTCCCTTCCAGTCCCTCTGCAATGTCACTTATAAAGACATTAAAATGGACCGGCCCCAGTACTGAACCCTGCGGTACCCCACTAGTAGCCCTCCTTTCTTCACTGTGGACTCCATTTACTATTACCCACTGTGTCCTGTTGTCTAGCCAGTGTTTTACCCAGGCTACCACCCTTTGACCCACTCCCAGGCTGGCTAATTTGTTTATTAATCTTTTGTGTGGGACTGTGTCAAATGCCTTGCTAAAGTCTAGGTAGGCCATGTCCACAGCCCCTCCCTGGTCTACTATTTTGGTCACCCAGTCAAAGAAATCAATTAGATTTGTCTGACATGACCTTCCTGCAGTGAATCCATGCTGCCTTGGATCTTGTGCCCCACTGGCCTCTAGGTACTCAGCAATTCTTTCCTTCAGAAGTGATTGTATCATTTTCCCTACCACTGAGGTCAAACTGACAGGTCTGTAGTTTCTTGCCGCTGTCTTGCTCCCACTTTTGTGAAGAGGAATCACATCCACCCTCCTCCAGTCCTCAGGTACCACACTATCCTCCCATAAGTTATTAAAAAAAGGTAGTCAGTACACTGTTGTGGCCAGCTTATGTTGCACCCCACCATAGGGCCCTCAGTTCAGTACTGGCGAATCCTCCACAAAAAAATTAAATGTATCAGCTCTTCCCTTACTATACACTCCCTTGTGGAATAACCCCAATGTCACCATAGGTGGTCTGCCTGTGTTTTGGTCCACTTGGCAGGGGAAGGCATCCTATTTGTAAAGGATCTACTATTCAAGGGATCTATAGTGGTAGATACATTTCAGCAATTACAAAGTAAATGGAAACTACATAGGTCTGAATTCTGGAAGTATTTGCAGATCAGAGATGCCTTGAAACAAAGGTTGCAACAGGCAGATGCATCTAAGGACCTTTCATCCCCAGTACACTCGTGGCTTGCCCTATAGAAGGGGACGGCAGGTGCAATTTACGCCCTAATTAGAGATACCTTGCGTACCTCTAATCAATCTTCAAGGTACAAGTGGGAAAAGGCCTTAAAAATGTCACTGACCGAAACCCAGTGGAATCAGTGCTGGCAGGTAGGACATAAAGTGTTTGCTGATGCTAGGCGCAGACTTATCCAAAATAAAATAATGCACTCCTGGTATAGAACTCCTGTAATGCTAAAGAAAATGCAAGTGCTCTCTCATGATAAATGTTGGAGATGCCATGCACACGGAGGAGATCTTTATCATATTTTATGGCTCTGCCCTTTGATCGCAGATGTTTGGAAGTCTGCCCATAGTGCAGCAAACCTAATCCTGCAATGTAATATCCCTCTTAGTGCTCCCCTTATGCTGCTATGTCTTAAATCTGAAGTCCCAAATCTCGACCCCCATTCATTTAGAAGGCTGATGCTCCTAAGCATGCAGGTGAAGCGTTCTATCCTCAAAAACTGGCGATCTTCTAATATATCTAGCATAACGGAGATCTTATCTGCTCTTACATACATATCCGAATTAGATAGACGTTCTCACCTGATGACAGGGCGAATGCCTCTTTACCATTGTTGCTGGGCTCCATACATGGCTTACCTGGCCTCCAGAGCAGGTGTCGGTTGACTTGGTCTATTGTTGCCTTATATTGCTCTACTTCCTAATATGATGTACTGCGTAATCACATCATTGAACTTAGGTTTTATTTTTTGTTTCTTATCATCATTAAGCATGCGCTGTCTATCTTTTATCCAACATAGGAGGACATTGTAAATAGTTATTAATGTTATTTACTGTTTTGGTTAGGCTATCTGTAAGCTCTCTCTACATTCTGTGTTTTATCTATAGAAGGTATGGTTTGGAGATCTATATTAGCACCCTGCCTTTTCAGGAATTATTTTAATCACTTTTAGTTACTTTGTGGCACCGTATTCACCTATTTTTCAGATGTTCCCTCAGATTCGGCCATAGGAAGGTACGGCTACCGTAATGCATGAAGCCTTGACTTATTCTGCAATAGTACCTCTTCGTGGTTTCAGATTTTTGGTAAGAGTCAAGGTAGGTGCCTTTTGTTTTAACAGGTTCCTTGCAACTCTCTCTTTAGAACTGTGATGTAATTCAATTAATCCCTCATACGTCAATTATATGCTGCTCTTCTGTATATAGGCGAAATTTAATATTACTGCTGTTTTTGTGGTTTTTGTTTTATTGTTATGTTTTAACAAAAAACAATAAAAAACTTTTAACATAAAAAAAACAGGTAGTCAGTGGTGTTACTAGTTCTTCCCTTAGTTCTTTTAGAATTCTGGGGTGAATCCTATCAGGCCCCATTGCTTCATCCACCTTCGGTTTTCAGAGTTCTTTCAGAACCCTTTCTTCTGTGAAAGGACTAAAATCATTCCCCATATCCAGAGTGATTCTATTGACTGGATTAGGTATCTCCCTCTGATTTTCCATTGTGAATACTGTGCAGAAGTATTCGTTCAGTATCCTTGCTTTTTCACCATCGCTCTCTGCCCAACCACCTTCCTCTTTATTCAGCCTCAGTATCCCTGCCTTAGTCTTTCTTTGCTCCCTAATGTACCTATAAAAGGTTTTATCCCCCCTTTTTAACTGAGTTGGCTATCTTTTCCTCGGTTTGAGCATTTGCTATTCTGACTGTCTTCCCTGCTTTCTTCTGCTTTAACTGGCACAGTTCTCTGTCCTGCTCCTTCTGTGTTTCCTTATGCTTCCTGAATACTTTCTTTTTCTCCCTTATCTTGCCAACCACTTCTTTTGAGAACCATAGTGTTTTTTTTCTTTTGTTTTGATTTGTTTATGTGCTTCACACAATGGCTTGTTGCCTCTGTGGTGGTGGTTTTGATGTTTCCCCATTTTTGCTCCAGCTCACCTTCTTGCCTGTTTGCTAGTGCTTTTCTGAGGCACTCTCCCATTTTGACAAAACCAGCCCTCCTGAAGTCCAGCACCTTCACTTTTGTGTGGCTTGACTCTACAGCTAAGTTTATCGTGAACCACACTGTTTGGTCGTTGCTTGTTCCCAGATGGCTACCCACTTCAAGATCAGAGATCCTCTCTCTGTCGCCATTTGAGAGTACCAGGTCTAAAATTGCTCCCTCCCGAGTGGGTTCCAAAACTAGCTGTCTAAGGCATGCCGCCTGTAGGGCATCGAGAATGGCCCTGCTCTTGGATGTGGCTGCAGCAAAGGTGCTCCAGTTAACATCTGGCATATTCAGGTCCCCCATCAGCAATATCTCCCATTTCTCTGCCATCCCAAGGATGCCTTCTATCATTTTCTTGTCCATTTCCTCCCCCTGAGATGGGGGTATATATACAACCCCTGTGTGGATTGTGGAGCCATTTCCAGTCTCCAGGGTGACCTACAGTGCCTCCTCTCCTCCCTGTTTACCCTTTAGTTCTGTTGCTTTGTTCCCTTCCCTTACATAGAGAGCTATTCCTCCTCCTCCTCTTCTTCTTCTTCCCTCCCTGTCCCTCCTGTAGATTGTGTACCCTGGTATGTTGACATCCTTATGGTTCTGTGTACCATGTTTCTGTGACTGCCACGATATCCAGACATCCCTCTTCCATCAAGTCCACCATTTTTGGAAGCTTTTTACCTAGACTATGGGCATTGGTACTCATTACCCTCCATTTTTTTATGGCTTTATTTCTTTTTGCTCCATCCCTGTCCTTACTGCCATTGTCTTTTTCTCCATTTGCCCCTGCCCTTCTCCCTATCGACTGTTCTATCTTGGTGTTTACCTCTCTAGCTACCCTGATTTTTTTGGGGGGCTAGGATTTCCCTTCTCCTTTTCAGTGCCTTCCTCCTTGGCTAGTTTAAATGCTTGTCAATGAAGCATTTAAACCTATCACCTAGGATCCTGGTTCCCCTCCTGGATAGAAGCAGACCATCGTGCCTGTATAGGCCTGCATCTCTCCAGATGGGGCCACAGTCTCAAGTGAAGCCAAATCCCTGAGCTCTGCACCAGTTTTTCAGCCAGTCATTCAATCCCATGTTATTGTTACATTGTAGCTGTTCCTACAGTGATTCTTCTAGCTAGCTACTGAGACATACCCCAAGAAGTCTGATTTGTTGAAATACAACTAACCAGTTGTTGTATTGGTGTTGTATCCCGCAATTTGCCTAAACTTATTGGTAACCCGAGATTTGTTTTTTGTTATTTTACCAGGAGAGACACACTAAGCTGAAAGCTTTTTTACAGGTGCGACCTGGGAGCACAAGGAAGTTAAGTGACTTGCTCAGGGTCACAGAGTATGCAAGTGGGGCCTATGGGATTCAAACCAGAGTCTCCAGGTTTGCAGCTTAGAGCCTTAAACCACTGCGCTTTACTGCTGATTATTAAAATGTCTTCATCTAAGAAAGCCTCAAAGGATCCTAAGCAACTACTGGTACTTGATTTATTTGCAAGAAAAAGAAGTGCAAGTGTTAGCACAACATTAGATTCACAAAAGAAGAAAAGATCAAGAAATCGCTGTATCAGTCCTCAAGCCTGATACAGATACCAATGCAGTTTCACAGTTTTTTTTGTGGAAAAATATTTTTTATTAATACAAACTGGAATCAATACATAGACCATAATACAACATTTAAGCTAAGAAACCTTGGAAATGCAGTATAGTGACTGTAACAGAAATAAGAAGGAAGGAAGGAGTTAATGGTGGATTCTGTAGGTGGCTTATTTTTTTTTAGCAGTCTGGAAAAGAAAATCACAAGCTGAAATTCCACAAGCCGGAATTCTCACTGTCCTTCCTAGCTGCTAGATAAGAGCTGGGTCATAAATCTCAAGTGGACATGTCCATTCACAGGCTCACAGTTTAAAGGGATTGGTTTACTCAAACATAAACTTAAGGGTAAAAGGGAATATAATTGGTCACTGATGGGTGTTAAGTCTGATTGGGACTATTAAATACATACCTGGTAGATGGTTGGTACAATCAAAGGGGGAATAGGCATTACCTATTCTCAAGAGAGCATAGAAGATGCTGAAAGACAGTGAAGGGGGTTCTCTTTTACTGTTGAAGCTTGAGGGAGAAACATATCCTTGGAGTGTACCCTTTTAGCTATGTCCGTGGGAGCTGGCAGTTAGCACAGGGCACAGTGTTCTCTTGAAAGGATGTGGAAGAGTAAGTTTAATACTAGCATATTGCAGTGATAGCCTTTTTCTTTCATCATCTATTATTTTAAAACATTTGTTTTTGTTTCCTGTATCAGTATTATTCTCTTGTGTTGTAAATATATTTCCTGTAATGATCTGGTCACATTCTGTTAAGTAAAAAGCTATTTATTTGCTCAACAGTTGTGACTGTGATTCATTTTTCTAAGGTAATATATGTTTTCCACTGGCTGAGGTAAACTCTGTTTAGCATCCACCACCCGAGACAGACGCACTACCAGGCTTTGACTTGTGCAAGTGCACATTTAATTATTCAAGTTTGTAAACTTGAAGGTGGGTGCTGGATGACTTCCAGCTGGTGGCAGTGAATATCAGAGGGCAGACACCTCTCTAAAAGCTTTTCCAGCCCAGAGGGAGAGGTGGGTTGTCACAATTGGCTGGTAGTGGTGGGGTGATGATAGCGGACAGTGTAGCACACTGAGATATAGAGTTTGACAGTGGAAAATTTACCTTAGCAGTTGCAAAACAGGATATATAAGAGAATACACCTGCACAACTGTTTTTTTCTTTTCTAGTTAGCACAGTATAGTGTATCGGTAGGGCATGAGCTCCACGGAGTATGACTCACTTACTGTGCAACAGCTTTGTGAAAAGTGCCAGGAAAAGGGGATTCAGCTTGAAGGTCTAAAATACAAGAAAAAGGCAGACCTCGTAGCTGCCCTTGTGGCACATGACCAGAAGCAGACGGTCTCTGGGGGTGAGTCAGGAACTGAGGCAGCAGACCCCCCAAACCAGCTTGATGCACTGCGACTGCAGCTGTCGCTGCAAGACAAGGTGCTGGAGGTGAAAAGACTGGATGCTGAAGCAGAAACACAAAGGTTGGAAGCTGAAACAAAAAGGCAGGAAGCAGAGAAAGAACTGGAAGAAAAGAGACTGGCAGAAAGAGAGAAAGAACGTGAAGAAAGAGAAAGAGAACGCCAAGACAGAGAAAAAGAATATGAAGAAAGAGAACAGATAGTCAGCGTGGATAGTCAAAAACTGCATTGGCATAGGGGGAGTAGAGGAGGCAGAGGGAACCGTGGATGCGATTTGGGTCAACTTGATAACAAGGGGGGAGCAAGAGAGTAAAAATAGGAGTGGTGTATAGACCCCCTGCACTGGCAGAGGACCTGGAGAAGAGTCTGGTGGTAGATGTTGGGAGACACTGCAGACTGGGCAGAGGAAGGGTGGTGGTGCTGGGGGACTTAAACATGCCAGGAACAGACTGGGAGACTATGACATCCTCTGTGACCAAGGAACAGAGATTGTTGGATGTCTTTCAAGACGCGTTCCTAACTCAGCAGGTGGGGGAACCGACCAGGGAGGCGTGGGTACTGGATGTGGTTTTGGCAGACAGTGACCAGATTGGGGGCCTGGAGGTAAGGGACCCATTGGCGGGGAGTGACCATGCCACATTCTGGTTCTGCCTGGACCTAGGAGGGGTAGAAGGCTGCACAAAGATGGAGGTAACTGACTTCAGGGGGTCGGATTTTAAGGAAATGGGAAGGATCCTTAAGGAGCATTTGGATGTGATTGGGTCAGACATGGATGCTGATAGTAGGTGGGAAATCATCAGGAGAGGGGTGCAGGATGCTACCAGCACCTGTGCAAGAGTAAGATGAAAATGCGGTAGGGTCCGAAAACCCTGCTGGTGGATCAGGGAGGTGCAGGAGGTGGTGCGGGGAAAAAAGGCAGCCTATAGGCAATTCAAGTGCTCAAGGAGTGAAAGAGATCGAGGGGCATATGAGCGTATGGCTAGAAGGGCCACTAGGGTGGTGAGGGTGGCTAAGGCAAGGAAGGAGCAGAACCTGGCCAGGGAGATTAGGAGAGGGAACAAGGAGTTCTTTAGATACACTGGGGAAAAACAAAGGGTGAAGGTGCAGATTAGCAGGATTAAAACAGGGGAGGGTTGGGCACAAGACCCGGGGAGCAGGCTGAGGTACTAAATGAGTACTTCACCTCAGTTTTCACCAAGGAAAATGGGGGTGCTGCATCATACATGGGAGGAAACAGAGATACTGAGGAGGGAGGGACCCTTACCGATCAGCGGGTCTGGGGAGAGGGGGAGGCATCACTGACATGAGGGGGGAGAGCTAAACAGGGAGAAGAGGTAGCGGAAGTGGAAATCACAGCAGAGAGAGTGAGGGAAGCCCTCAGGTCTCTTAAAATGAAGAAAGCACCGGGGCTGGATAAATTACATCCCATAGTGCTGAAGGAACTTGTGGATGTCCTGGCGAACCCCCTGGTGGAGCTTTTCACCATCCCTCTGAGGACAGGGTGGGTGCCCCAGGACTGGAAGGTGACGCATATAGTGCCTATCCACAAGGGGGGATCAAGGGAGGTGGCAGGGAACTACAGGCCTGTCAGCCTGACATCGGTGGTGGGCAAGGTGATGGAGGGCATTGTCAAGAAGAGGCTGGGGGGACCTGGAAAAGTCAGAGTGCCTGGACAATAGACAGCATGGATTCGTCCCAGGGAAATCGTGTCAGACAAACCTTGTGGAGTTCTATGACTGGGTGACGAGTGCCTTGGACCTCAGTAGACCAGTGGACGTCCTCTTTCTAGACTTCAGCAAGGCATTTGACTCTGTCCCTCACGTGGACCTGTTGGATAAACTGGGAGAAATGGGGGTGGGGAACCAGATGATCAGATGGATAGGCAATTGGCTCCAGGACCGGACCCAGAGGGTCGTAGTTGGTGGGATAGTCTCATCCCCAAGGAGGGTCATTAGTGGGGTCCCACAGGAATCAGTCCTTGGGCCCCTCCTGTTCAATGCCTATGTCTCTGACATAAGGACAGGAATCAGGAGTGAGATGAGTCTTTTGCGGATGACTCAAAACTGGGGGCGGTGGTGGATGGGGAGGAGGGGAGTGTGGCCCTATAGGGGGATCTGGAGGCTCTGGAAAGATGGTCTAGAAAGTGGAAGCTGAGGTTCAATGCAGGGAAATGCAAGGTACTCCACCTGGGGGCCAGAAACCCAGGCCAAGTGTACACCCTGGGGGGGGAATGCTACAAGTCTCAATGGCTGAGAGGGACCTGGAGGTGGTGGTGGATGTCAAGATGAACAACTCGGAGACTTGTAGGAGGCAGCAGCCAAGGCCAACAGGTTCTGGGATGCATCGCTGGGGATCACCTCAGAAGGAGGGAAGTGATACTCCTCTGTATAACTGTTGGTGAGGCTGCACTCGAGTACTGCGTGCAGTTTTGGAGGCCACACTTAGAGGGACATTAAACTCCTGGAGAGGGTCCAGAGGAAGGCAATCAAAATGATTTGGGGTTTGGGGACAGGACCTATGAGGAGAGGCTCGAAGAGCTAAATATGTACACGTTGGAAGAGAGAAGGGACCGGGAGGACATGATAGAGGTCTTCAGGTACATGAAGAGGGAAAATAGAGGGGAAACAGTCAGGGTGCTTTGAAGGAAGGAGGGGGCCACTAGAGAGCGTGGGTGGAAGCTGGAGGGGGGAAGATTCAGAGGAGAAAGAAGGAGGTGCTACTTCACTGAGAGGGTGGTGGAGCCATGGAATGCACTGCCTAGGGGGCTGGTGGAGGCAGAGACGGTGGAGGAGTTCAAGAGGGGGTGGGACAGGTACAGGGGAAGGGTTCTGGAAGCAAAATCCAATGCAGCAAGAATATCCAGAACTGGGAAGGGAGAAGCCAGAGAAGGCAAGGGGGGCAGCAAGTTCAACACCCAGGGTGGGGGCTGACCAAACGAGCAGACATGAAAGACCGTTAGGCCTATTCTGCTGGCATTTTAGTATGTTAGTATTTTAGGATGACAGCATGAACTCTGGAGACAGCAGCACGAGAAGGAGATGATGACCCTGCGCAGCCAGCAAACCATGAGTAATGGTGGAGTGAGTTCACCTCATGAAGCCAAAATGAATTCTAAATTGTTCCCTAAGTTTAGAGAGGGAGATGACCTTGATTTATTTTTAAGGTCATTTGAGCGAGTCTGTGAGCAATTCCAATTGGCTAAGGCTTCGTGGTCAACTTATCTCACATCCTTACTTATGGGGAGGGCTTTGCATGCATTTTCTAAAATTAGCAATGAAGACTATGCTGATTATGATAAAGTTAAAACAGTGTTGTTGAAACATTTTGAATTAACTCCTGAAGCTTATAGAAGTTAATTTAGAGAGTTAAAGAAAAGCCCAGAAGACAGTTATGTGGAATTGCAGGTTCAGCTGTGTAATTACCTTGATAGGTGGGTGGAGGGGTCTAAAGCAGACAATGAGGAACTAATCAAAGATGTGTTGGTGAGAGAACCATTTCTTAAAATTGTACCTGAGGATATGCACATATGGCTCCTAGACAGGGCATACACCTCCACAAAAGAGGAGCAGCAAGCGCTGACATGTACATGTCTAGCCGGCCACACCCACAGTGTAAGTCTCATGGTGGGGGGGCAGCACATGGTTATAAGGGATCCCATGGGGCAGCCCAAAGGAAACCAGCCTGCATCTGAGCCCAAAGCAGAACCCTCTGGTTCTAAGGGGACTCAAGAGACAGGACCCAAGAAATGTCATATTTGCAATCAAGTGGGGCACTTGAGATATAACTGCCCTCAGAAACTGGTTAAGAGGCAGAGGCATGGGGGAGGAGGTGATCAAAATAGGACTGGTGTGTTTGTGGGGTGTGTCCCGCCTGAAGAACCACTCTCCTCTGATGAGAATGTGCATCCCATTGCAGTTAATGGAACAGTAACACAGGGACTGAGGGACACAGGCGCTTACATCTCCCTGGTGAGACAGGATCTCATCCAGGCAGAGCAGATGTTGCCTGGGACATACTCCAGGATCCGGACAGCCACAGGGCCAGCAGTCCAAATACCAAAGGCTAGCATCTTCCTGAACTGGGAGGGGGCCATGGAGAAAAGGAGGTGGGGGTCGTAGAGGACCTCCCTATAAATGTGATCAAGGGGAATGATTTTGACCACAGGGGAAAACTGGTGTGTGTTGTAACTCATAGTCAGACAAAAGGGCAAGCTTCTGAGGGTGAAGATAGGGTGATTCTGGATGGTTCAGCTCCTCCCTCAGCAGCTGAGGAGGTGGCTAGCCCAGGGGAGGGGCTGCCTAGAAGCAGAAGTCCAGAACCCCAGTCACAAATAGAGTAGTCCACAAGACTTCCTTCTGAAGGGGCACTGGGAAGGGTCAGAAGAGGGCAGCTGAGCACTGTGCAGCGAACTGACCCTACCTTGCAAAAACTGAGGGAAATAGCTAATAGGGCTGAGGGTCCTCAGGGGGGTAAAGAGTCCATTTACTGGGACAATGGGCTGTTCTAAAGAGAATGTACAACAGAGGACGGGCTAGATGGGGAGGTGCTCCAGCAGCTGGTAGTCCCTAAGGTTCACTGTCAACAGCTTTTGGCCCTTGCCCATGATTTCCCTTTTGCAAGCCACTTGGGGGTGAGGCACACGAAAAAGCAGCTGACCAACAATTTCTTCTGGCCTGGTATTGCCAAGGATGTGGCACACTATTGCAGGACTTGTCCACAGTGTTAGCATGTGGGGAAAATGGGGGACAAGGCCAAGGCAGCTATGGTGCCCCTGCCCATTATTGATAAACCCTTTAAGAAGGTAGCTGTGGACATAGTGGGGCCACTGAGCACCCCAAGTCACACTGGCAAGCAGTATATCCTGGTGGTAGTTGACTATGCCACAAGATACCCAGAGGCAGTGGCCCTATCATCCTCTGAGGTGGAACCAGTGGCAGATGCACTGCTGGGAATATTTAACTACTGTAGGTGGGCTTTCCCCAAGAGATACTGTCTGATCTGGGTGCCAATTTCATGTCAGGGTTAATGAGTAGTTTGTGGGAGAAGTGTGGGGCAAAGCAGCTCAAAAACTCCCCATACCATCCCCAAGCCAATGGTCTGGTGGAGCGATTTAATTTAACCATTAAGACCATGTTAAGGACTTTTGCAGACCAGCATAAGAGGGACTGGGGCAAATATCTTCCTCATCTCCTAGTTGCATACAGGGAAGTCCCACAGGAGTCCACAGGGTCCTCACCTTTCAAGCTCCTGTTTGGTCATAGGGTGCGGGGGCCCCTAGATCTGATTCAGAATGAATGGGTAGGTGACCGTGCCTCCCAAGGGGAGTCTGTTGTGGAGTACATCTTGAACTTCAAGACCCACCTTAAGGAGCTCATGGGGCTTGCTCAGGAGCACTTGGCCACTGCACAACAGTGGCAGAAAGTCTGGTATGACCATGGGGCCCAAGCCAGATAATATGAGGTGGGACAGCGAGTGATGGCACTCATCCCTGTCCGACAGAATAAATTACAGGCAGCATGGGAGGGGCCATTCTCCATTGTCCAAAAGGTTAGTGATGTCAATTACATGATAGAGATACCGGACAGGAGGTGCAGGTGAAAGGTGTATCACGTCAACATGCTGAAGTCCTACCATGACAGGGAGGAACAGGTCCTCACTGTATGCAGTGCCCCAGAGGAGGGAAACTGAGATGGATCAACTGGTGGACCTGCTTGTTGAGGCCAGGGTTGCATCCTCTGTGGACAACCTTACCCTCTCTAATCAACTGATGCCAGCGCAGGTGCAAGAAATTCGGGGTGTGCTGAGAGAATTTGAGGACATGATCACAGGGAAACCAGGTTACACCACAATGTCAGAGCACCATGTGGATACGGGGACCCAGGTTCCCCTGAAACAGTCTCCCTACAGGGTACCTGAGCACATTAAGCAGACTGTAAAAGAGGAGCTCAAGGTGATGCTGGAACTTGGAGCAATCCAGGAATCTAGTAGCCCCATTGCATCACCCCTGGTACTGATCCCCAAAAGGGGTGGCACCACATGATTCTGGCGTTGACTACTGAAGGCTTAATATCTGCACTGAGTCTGATGCCCATCTCATGTCCAGAACCAATGAGACCCTGGAGTGACTGGGGAACCAAGTATCTGACCACAAAAGACTTAACAAAGGGCTACTGGCAGGTACCTCTGACCCCTGCAGCCAGGGAGAGATCAGCTTTTGTCACTCCATTTGCTTTATACAAATTCAAGCTAATGCCATTAGGAATGAAGAATGCACCCGCAACTTTTCAGTGGCTTATGGATTACATTCTGTTTGGGGTAGGTGAGTTTGCTATTGGCATATATGGATGATATGACCATATACAGCCAGACCTGGGATGAGCACATTAAGCATGTATGGGATGTGTTCCACAGGCTGAAGAATGCAGGTCTGACAGCCAAGGTGGAAAAGTGCCAGATAGGTATGGCAGAAGTGTCTTACCTTGGGCACTGGGTTGGTAGCAGACACATCCGCCTGGAGCCTGCCAAGGTTGATGCCATCCTGGTCTGGCCTACTCGTACAACCAAGAAACAGGTAAGGGCATTTCAGGGGACAGCAGGATAATACTGAAGGTTTGTTCCTTGCTATAGTGATTTGGCTAAGACCCTGACAGACCTAACCAAGAAGGGAAAGCCAGATAAGGTGCAGTGGTCAGAAGGCTGTGAGGTCACTTTTCAGGAGCTAAAGAAGGCGTTAAGTGGTCCAGCTGTATTGGCCAGCCCCAATTACAGACTGAAGTTTATGGTCCATGTGGATGCCTCAGATCATGGGCTGGGGGCCGTGCTGAGGCAGGTTACCCAGCAGGGGGACGATCACCCGGTTGTGTACATCAGCCGGAGGCTCTTGCCCAGAGAGGAGGCATATGCTACAATCGAGAAGGATTGTTTGGGAATAGTGTGGGCCCTTCAGAAGCTGCAGCCTTACCTATATGGGAGAGAATTTACTGTGGTCACAGATCATAATCCCCTGATATGGCTTCATAGGTCAAATGGGCAAAATGGAAAACTACTACGTTGGAGTTTGGTACTGCAGGCATACAACATGACCATCCAGCATCACGGTGACAAACAAAATGCAAATGCGGATGGGCTATCTAGACAGGGCTAATGGCATGGCTGGATACTTTGGGCACTTCCCAGCAGTTGCATGAATGGCTGCATCACTTGAGGTGGCCCAAGGGACACACTTTCATCATCGGGGGGGGGGGATGTGACAGAAATGGGAAGGAAGGAGTTAATGGTGGATTCTGTAGGTGGCATGTTTTTTTTAGCAGTCTGGAAAAGAAAATCACAAGCTGAAATTCCACAAGCCAGAATTCTCACTGTCCTCCCTAGCTGCTAGATAAGAACTGGGTCATAAATCTCAAGTGGACATGTCCACTCACAGGATCACAGTTTAAAGGGATTGGTTCACTCAAACATAAACTTAAGGGTAAATGGGAATACAATTGGTCACTGATAGGTGTTCAGTCTGATTGGGGCAATTAAATACATACATGGTAGATGGTTGGTACATTCAAAGGGGGAATAGACATTACCTATTCTCAAGAGAGTATAGAAGATGCTGAAAGACAGTGAAGGGGGTTCTCTTTTACTCTTGAAGCTGGAGGGGGAAACATAAGCTTGGAGCCTACCCTTTTAGCTATGTCCGTGGGAGCTGACAGTTAGCATAGGGTCCAGTGTTCTCTTGAAAGGACATGGAAGGGTAAGTTTAATACTAGCATATTGCAGTAATAGCCTTTTTCTTTCGTCATCTGTTATTTAACAACCTTTGTTTACATTTCCTGTATTAGTGTTATTCTCTTGTGTTGTAAATATATATCCTGTAATGCTCTGGTCACATTCTGGTAAGTAAAAAGCTATTTATTTGCTCAACAGTTGTGACTGTGATGTCATTTTTCAAAGGTAATATATGATTTCCACTGGCTGGGGTAAACTCTGTTTAGCATCCACCACCCGAGAGAGACACACTACCAGGCTTTGACTTGTGCAATTGCACATTTAATTATTCAAGTTTGTAAACTTGAAAGTGGGCACTGGACGACTTCCAGCTGGTGGCAGCGAATACCCGAGGACAGACACCTGTCTAAAAGCTGTTCCAGCCCAGAGGGAGAGATGGGTTATCACAGTAACAATGAGAAATAATTCATTCAGTATGTAAAGCTTAACAATAAGTACAAAACCTCCCCCCTTCTCCCTTAAATACAATTACATATGGTGCATAAATTATATTTCAAAAAGCAGAGGCAGCATATCCTTCATTTCATTTCAGGGTAAAACTGTTTGGGCAGAAGAGTTTTCCACATTATCCCATAATTGTTCAAGCTGAATGGCATCCTTTAATATAAACCACCATTTATGTTGATCAAAAACTTCCAGAACTTCCGTGTTCCAACCATCTAAAATGAACCTCTTCATAGCCATTGTGGCCAAATAAAAAATTATTTTCTGGGATTCCCGCAATTCCAGGCCCTGTAGGTCATTTAAGATCATATGCCTGTACAGCAAAAGAATATCCAACTTGAATAATTTCGGAAGTAGATTTTTTGTACGCATCCACCAATCATTAACAAACCTACATCTCCATAAATAATAATAAAGATCACCCAATACACCACAATTATGCCAACACGTTTTTATACCATTCTTTTTAATATTACCCAATATTTGGGGAGTGAAGTATGCTCTATCCAATATTTTTTCTGGATTACTTTACATTTTGCATATAAGTAGTCCTTATTTGTTTTTGTTCTTAAATTCCTCCATTGCTGTTCAGAGAATATTAGGTCACCCTCTTGGTTCCATTTATTATTTATAGTATTCCAGGGTCATTTTGGGGAGTGACTATTATAGCATATATCTGCTGAGACAGTTTTGTTCTTGCCTTATTTATTACATTATCATGTTCCTCCAATAATGCAGATATATTGTATTTTTTCCCTTTAAGTACCTGCTGATTAAAAATGTTGCTAATGGATTGATAATAAATGCAATTTAAATTTACTGAGTGAAAGAATAAGGAATTACATTTCTCCATAGAAAGAAAGGCTCCATTATCAAGAAGCTGCAACCATCTTTGTATATCTTTATGGTCAGATAATTTCAACTTACTTTCCAGTCTAAGCTCCTTAATTTTAGGGTCTACCCAAATATTCAGATGGAGACAAGGGAAAAAAAAAACAGACTCTTTCACCTTAAATATAGGCTGAAGTATTACTTTCCTAATGGAGGAATAGACCTTAGGGAGCTTAGATCTAGGTATTAAAACTTTCAAGAAATTTCTGGGGTCTGGAAGTGCAGTATCTTCCCATAAAATAGTTTCATAAGAAAAGTCTCTATCTGGAAAAAAGACCAATCCTATAAAATTTTTATTTGATATGCAGTTACATAGGAGACTGGGTCGGGGCAGCTATAACCCACCCCGCTTCTTAAATAATAATCATGGGACCAAGGTATTCTGGGTTTCCCCCTCTCCACAAAAAATTTAACAAAACTTCTGCAAATTGAACTAAAACATTTTTCGGTAGGAAAACCAACTACATTTTGTATGACATAAACCAAATGGGGGACAGCCATCATTTTGATGGTCTCTTCCCTGCCCCATAGTAATATTGAAAGTTTATGCCGGCTATCCAAGAGCATCACTATTTTCTCCTTAGCATTGGCATAGTTGATAGAAATTGTTTTAGATTGATCATCTGTTAGAATTATACCTAGATACTTACAATGTTTACTTACGCAAAATTCATGTGTAATTACTGTGTCTAGTGTATAATGTGGAGCATAAATGTTCAACATAATGGATTTAGATTTATTTAAAGTATAGCCAGATAAGGATCCATATGTTTTTATTTCTTCCAATACTATATGTAGTACTTTATTCTTGTATACTAAATAAAATATCATCTGCAAAGATGTTTAGTTTCACTTCTACTCCTTTAATAGTGATACCTTTAATATGAGAAATGTTTCTAATTATTTTCAAAAAAGGTTCCAGTGCTAGTATAAACAACACTGGGAACAGAGGATAGCCTTGCCTCACTCCATTATTCATGCTAAAGGGCTCTCCTAGATATGAGTTTACCATGAACTTTACCAAGTTTTTTTATACAAGAGAGAATTAACCCTTACTGTCTTCTCCAGCAAACCCCAGTGTCTTAAAGCCTGTAATATAAAATCCCTATTCATAAGATCAAATGCTTTAGAGGCATCTATAGCCAAAGTATGAGATAGAATTGTGTTGGTCATGTATCAGTGGCACTCCAGGCATTACATCATGGGTTTTAGCCCACCTGATAGGCAATAGATGCACATGTGACCTAGTATCAAAGTTCGCAGTATACCTTGGTCCCAGAAGTCCCTGCTCTCCAGTTCTCTAGTGCATCTGAAAGGCTAGCACACAGCAGTCCGTGCTTAGAATTCTAAACAAGGTAAGAGACAAGAAATGTATCTTTGGATTTGATGAAAAGAAATTTGTATTATAAACTGCATCCTCTGGAATCATCCTTCCAGGGGAGTTCCTGAATAACTAGTTAATGCTGGCTTTAAAAACGAATTATCTGAATGCATGCAGGTGTAGTTAATGAGGGGGCCCTCCTCACAACTAGACACAGCCTTAATTAAGACCATTAAGGCCAGCAGCATGATTAGTTGTAAAACTGGTCAGATTCCTTCCTTTAGCAGAAAGGAAATAAAGCTGATGTTGGTGTTTAGCCAGTTTGTGAAGTTTGATCAGACTATTTTTATATAGTAAAAGGTTGAAGTTGGTGTTCTTTGGTCACCAGAAATGTGTTTGAATGTTGGAAAAAGTTTTTTGAGATAAGTGTTGCAAGCGCTTGGCTAGATGGTGACCAGATAGAAAAATTCCTGTAGTACCGCTTCAGAAACGCAGCCTACTGCTGACAGACGACTGTAGGAGAATTGTGTTGCTTAGTAGTAAATGGCAGGCAGACAGCATGGCATGGGGTGCCTGTTTTATTTCAAATATCGCCCAAAGGGAGTGGAGAAAAAAACACAGCATACAACTGCGCTAGTCGAGTGGCTCCTAAGGCAGTGCACAGTCACCACCCCCCCCCGGAAGGAATTCTCGTTCCATCAGGGACTCAGTTGACTTGTGGGGTTCCCTACAGCTGCAACCCACACACCTCATGCTAGCAGGCAACATTCACGGACAGAATTAGACCCGTAATTAGTGGTCACCTGCAACCTCCCACACTTAAGGAGTTCACCTCCTTCACGGCACTGAACGGTCTTGGCCTGGCCTGCTCTCTCACCACCTGAGCAAGTGGCAGACCTGCCTCTCTCTCTTTCTCCTCCTGGCAGAGTTTCACAGCGAGGGGACCAGAGCTAGAATACGGCGGAAAAACTCCACGGCTGTTTCCCTCCCTCCCACACCAGACCACATGGCTTGGAATTGAAGCCATCTGTTGGCATCCATATTGTGCAAGGGGCTAAAGCCGCCATTTTGTAACCCCTCTCATGCTGCTGGTCTAACCATGCGGTCAGGTCCACGTTAGGCAGACATTTTGAGCTTGGTGCTCAGCCGCCATTTTGAATCCACCCAGATTCTAGCTGGCTAATCTTCAATCACCTCCCATAGCGGATCGAAGAAAAGCACAGCGGCATAAATTATTTAAACTTCGATCACCTCCCATAGCGAATCGAAGAAAAGCACAGCGGCATAAATTATTTAAAATTTTGGCATATTCACATATAATCGGGGGTTTTCTAAGATAGCCTCACTCCCCTATCCCAGCAGATCAAGGCATTTTCTTCATTTACCCCCATCTGAAGTGCCCCTTATCAGCAGCAGCTTACTATGCAAACTGCCATACTATGGACATTTATTTCCCCATACCTGGAGTATAGGTCAGCTTTGATCACCTATCCCAGCAGATCAGAGCTCACAGCCTCAATCAGCCCCATCTGAGGTGCCTTTACGTGGCAACAGCCCTCAGTTGTAAGGCAGAAAAGTCTTTTTGAGAGTGACCATTCCAGACCACCTAACAAGCGGGTCGGGACAGAGGTCATACTGCCCCCCCAGAGCATATACATCTCATATATTATCCTTTGCCTCTAAAGTTAATGAGATAGGAGTGTCCAGGAGGTACTGCCACTGGCTCGCCCACCTGGTCACATTTTTGGTTGACCACCTAATCAGACTTGTTTTGTCCAATAATGTCTTGCAGATGGCAAAAACAAGAAAATGCACCTTATGCAGTGCCCCAGTCTTGCCTCACAACACGGCCTGCGTCCATGATGATGACGAGCTGTCCTTGGAGCAATCCCCCCTCTGGATTCAAGTATCCCAGGTACCAGCAGAAACACGTGGGTCAACCCGTGGCACTCCTCATTCAAAATCAACAAGCTACAGCGGCTATGATGGAATGCCAGCAGAACTTTATGTTGCGGGTCATGGAGAAATTGGAGGCTCTCACCCAGAAAATATCTCCTTCACCGAACCCAAGACCAGAACCCACCCCTCTTCCAGGTGACCATGGAGATAAGAATACTTCACCATTGGAACCCGCCCCCACCTCAGCCAGGCAATGGTCAAGGAGATGAGGAACCACAGGATGAGGAGGGGGAGGACTCAGAGGAAGAAGAGATGGACGTTTCCCAGTCCATTCCTTCTCTCACCTCTAAACTATGCTCATTCAACCTCATTCCAGGGATCATGAAAGCAATAAAAATTATCACGGGGTTCGAGGAAGAAGCTTCAAAGACAGAATCAAAACTTGACCCAATGATTCAACAGAGACCCAAGAGTAAGGACACCTTCCCAGTGTGTCTGGCAATTGAAGATATATTCTTCAAAGAATGGGAATCTAACGAACCTGGGCGCATGTCAGAAAAAAGGAAACTGGATAGGATATACCCTATTCAAGAAGACAGAGTACAGGACTGGTGTGTGGCCCCTACAATAGATACACAGATTGCAGCCTCAGTAAAAAAAAAGTATTGCCATGCAGAACAATATCCTTGAAGGACCCAACGGACAAGAAGGTAGAGGATATGTTAAAAAAGATGTTTGAAATCACCGGCATGGTGGCAAGGGCGGCCACCACAGCAGTCTATGTGACTTGGACACAAATCAGATGGTTGGCAGAACTCTTGGACAGAGCAGACCCTAAGTCAAGGGATGTAGAATTGTTGGAGTGCTCATTGGACACTGCAAAATACTTGAGGGGTATGGTGGTGGATACGCTCAAACAAGAAGCTAGAACGTCAGCCCTAACTAATAGAGCATGGAGTGCACTATGGTTAAAGTTATGGGAGGTGGATAGTGAATCCAAAAATCTTCTACAAAACCTGCCTTTAAAAGGGAAGCACATTTTTGAGGAAGGTCTTCAGGAATTCCTGAAGCAAAAAGAGGAAGGCAAGAATTTGGGTAAGAGCAATAGCAGGTCCACGTACTTGCCATTGGGCAAATGCCAGTTTTGGGGAAACAACAGGTTTCACCAGGGAAAAAGGCAGAACCAATATAGTCAGTCTCCGTCCTTTCGAGGCAGAGGTTACCACAACAGCATGGCCAACCGTAGTAACTTCAATTCCAACTATACCTCCTCCTCATTCTCCTCATTCAGAGGAAGAAACAACAAATTCAGAGGCAGAGGAGGTAAAGGAAAGGCACAATGACTACCATCACAGAAAACCAATGACTCCCACTTGGTGGGAAAGACAATCCCCCCTGTGGGAAGGAGACGCTCGCCGTTCCTGGAACAGTGGGTACACACTACCACGGACAAATGGGTTCTGGAGGTGGTATCCAAACAATACACAATAGAATTCACAGAGCGACCTCATCGAGACAGATTTGTACAATCCCCAATCTCCAGGAGAAGAGCGTCTGCCCACCAAGTGCAGCGGATCCTTCTGGAGCTGATTCAAAACAAGGTTATCCAAACCATTCCCATTCAAGAACAGGGAGAAGGAGTTTACTCCATTTTCTTCTTGGTTCCCAAAAAGACAGGAGAGCTTCACCCTATCCTGGATCTGAAGTACCTGAACAAGTTCATTTGTACTCAGAAATTCAAGATGGAGACCCTCCGCTCCATACTCAAAAGAGTCAGAGTTGGGGATTTCTTAACCTCGATCGACCTGAAGGACGCCTACCTTCATATTCCCATTGGACCAAGTCACCAGCAGTACCTATGCTTCCACATACTAGGCCAGCATTTCCAGTACCAGGCACTACACTTTGGTCTAGCTTCCACTCCATGAACCTTCACAAAGGTGTCAATCGTCCTGGCAGCCCACCTAAGGGAAAAGGGGGTGGATACCATCCCCTATCTGGACGACTGGCTGATATGAGCCAGGACTTAGTGCTACAAACTCTCGAAGAGCATGGCTTGGTAGTCAATTACAGCAAGAGCTCTCTGGTACCAGCTCAGCAGCTGGAGCACTTGGGAGCAGAGATAGACACGGCCGCAGGTCTAGCATGACCATCACGGAAATGCATAGACAACATGATGGGTCTAATAAGAAGCCTAAAAGCATGCCAGTGACACACCATTGGCCAGATAGCACAAGTACTAGGATGCATGGCCTCCTGCATAGACCTCGTCCCATGGGCCAGGTGGAACATGAGACCACTGCAAACCTACCTGCTGACTCAGAGCTCTCCATCCAAGGAGAACCTGGGAGTCAGGGTCACTCTACCCCAACAGATAAGACATTCCCTCGTGTAGTGGTTGAACAGGCGCAACCTCAAATGGGGAGCCCCTCTAGAACTGTCAAAAGAGATCACCATAGAGACAGATGCCAGCCTCACTGGGTGGGGAGCATGCCTAGGCTCCCAATTGGCACAAGGTATCTGGACCCCAGCAGAAGCCAACTGAGCCATCAATGTGCTGGTGATGAGAGTGGTGTTCTTTGCACTAAAGGCATTCAAGACTACCGCACAGGGACACAACGTCCTCATACGCTAAGACAACCAGGTCACAGTAGCCTATCTGTCAAAACAGGGAGGCACAAGAAGTCAAGCCATGTTGGCCAAGGCAACAAGGGTGTTGACCTGGGCACAAGTCCACCTCAAACATATTGGGGCCATCCACCTCGCAGGCAAATTAAATGTCAGAGCAGACTGGCTAAGTTGATAATGGGTCCATCCCGGTGAGTGGCAACTCTATCTGGAGGTATTTCAATCTATTCAGAGCAGGTGGGGGCCCATCACAATGGACCTTATGGCCACAGAAGCAAATCACCAGGTGAAAGACTTTTTTTTGAGGTACAGGGAAGGAAAGGCCAAGGGAGTCATTGCATTGTCACAAGACTGGACCTGGGACAAAGCATACATATTCCCTCCAATTCCGCTGATCCCCCAAGTACTAGCCAAGATCAGGGAGTCCTGGAGGGTCATCATTCTGGTTGCACCTTATTGGTCATGGAGGGCATGGTTCTCCATGGCCATGGCCTTGACAGTGGACAGATGGAAGCTCCCATGCAGGCCGGACCTACTGACCCAAGGCCCGATGAACCACCCGACACCGGAATCCTTCCAGTTGTCAGCCTGGCTCCTGAGAGGCAGAGACTGCTAAAGGCAGGGTATTACAGCACAGTCATCTCTGCCATGCTGCAATCCAGAAGGTCCTCCACTATGTCCATGTACGCCCATCAGTAGAACATTTTCTCCACTTGGTGCTGCAGTAGAAACATAGACCCAAATCCAGCAGATATGTCAACTATATTGCTGTTTTTACAGCAGGGTATGGAGAAAGGACTGTCCCATTCTTCCCTCAGAGTCCAGCTTTCAGCCATAGGGGCAGCTCTAGGACTGGTGGGCCTACATAGCCCAGGGTCTCACCCAGATGCTATCAAATTCATGAAAGTGGTAGAGGTGATGAGACCTCGAACAAGACCATGTGTGGCACCTTGGGACTTCACTCTGGTCCTGGATGCCCTAGCATTGCCACCATTCGAGCCAGTACAGAACAATCAACTGTACTGGATGGGGTTGAAGACCTGCTTCCTCGTAGTCATCTGCTCAGCCCACAGGGTGGGGAAAATAGGGTCTTTGTCATGTAAGGAACCATATACCAACTTTACTCCCGAGGGAGTATCCTTGAAAACAATACCTGCCTTCACTCTGAAGGTTGCTTCCCAATTTTATACGGAACAGACACTAGAGTTCCCAACCTTGTACAACCGAGGAGAGCCTGGGGACAACTCTATCCCACATCACCTCAATGTACGAACCACCTTAGCAACGTACATCACCAGAACTCAGAACCTAAGAAAGATCGAAAGGCTCTTCGTCATTGCAAAGGGACATAGACAGGGCATGGCAGCCTCAAGGACAACAATTGCTAGTTGGTTAAAGAGGACAATTCAAGAGATATATAAACTCAAGGATGTCACCCCTCTGGAAGATATCAAGGCTCATTCGACCAGGGCAGTAGCCACATCCTGGGCCGGAAGAGCCAACGCTTCATCCGAGGATATGTGCTAGGCAGCAACCTGGACATCCATCCACACATTTGCAAGACAATACAGACTAGAAACCCTGTATAAACAGAGGGCTTCTTTTGCCACCAAGGTCCTTTCGGCAGCCTCTCTACATGCCCACTCTTAATCGCTCTGTCCCACCCTACTGGATAGAGTACTGCTGCTTAAGTACCCATGATGTAACGTCTGGAGTGCCATGGATATATGACCAACACAATGGGTGCTTACTCACCTGGTAAAGGTGATTGTGTTGGTCAGTATCCATGGCACTCCAGAACCCTCCTGTCAGACTTCACGGAGAGATGCGAGTGGGCATGGATTATGGGCAAGAAGATATGTGGGACTGGAAACAAAGTACTAAGAGTCTCATTCATGACCTTGTCAGGCCTACTAAGCCTGAGCATTAGCATTGTAGCAATAGAAAATAAACCCTTATGGTACATCTTATAGTCTCCTCCATTTTTTCATTAGAGTATGGTACATAGAACATAGTGTATGTTGTTATTGACTAACCTTGTCTCAGCTTGGGAAAACAATCGAACTGGAGAGCAGGGACTCCTGGAACCAAGGTATACTGCGAAATTTGATACTAGGTCACATGTGCATCTATAGCCTATCAGGTGGGCTAAAACCCTTGATGTAATGTCTGGAGTGCCATGGATACCGACCAACACAATCACCTTTACCAGGTGAGTAAACACCCATTCTGTTCTTTTGGGAGTAATAAAAAAGTGACTGCACTCTCCTTGTAGCATTGGATATTGTCCTCCCAGAAATGAATCCAAACTGGTCATTATGAGTTATCAGTGGTAGTACAGCTTTAATTCTATTTACCAATAGTTTAGTAAGGAGTTTGTAGTCACTACTAAGCAACGCTATATGTCTGCAACTATCTACCATTATTGGGTCTTTACCTTCTTTTAATAATAAAATAACTTTGGCAATTTCCATGGATGGAGGAAGAAAAAGGCTCTGATTTAAGATTTCCTGTAACATCAGTGTTAACCAAGGTAAAAGCTCCTCTATAAAGGTTAAATAAAATTCTATAGACAGACCATCTAGTCCTGGACTTTTAATTTTTGGCATGTTTTTTATAGCTCCCATAATTTCAGGTGACGTAAAATCACTGAAGTCACATGGTAATTGAGATAGCTAAGGCAAACTGAGATATTCTCTAATTTGGCTGATTGAAGGCTGTAAATTTACTTGATAAATCTTTTTATATGCTTCTAATATAACCTGAGCCATTTTAGTATCTGCAAATACTCTATCCCTTTTTGTATCTTGTAAACATGTTATTATATTTTTTCTTTTCATTTTTTTAAGCAAAAAGGCTAGCATCTTACCTGATTTATCACCTTGTATATAGTTAACTTTTTTTTTTACTTTGGTGAGATTTGCATCCACTTCTTTATTGATTAGTTCATTTTTTAACAGTTTAAAATGGTACCATTCTCCTGCATATTTTTCGTAGTCTACCAGTACTAAGGCATCTAGTTCCTTTAATTTTTTGTCAATATCTAGAGACAGCTGCTTCCTAGTTTTATTTGCATGGGCTTTATATGAAATAATTGCCCCCTCAGGACAGCTTTAAATGTGTCCCACAAAGAAGTCACAGATTGGGAGCCATCATTATTAAAAAACAAACAAACAAAAAAACCTCTTTAATAACTGATTTTATCTTTTGACAAAAATCATTATCTGATAACAGGTATTATCTAATTTCCACTGCTTTGTAAAGGATCTAGTAGGGTCCTGGATTTGCATCTCAGTTTGAATTCATTCATGATCAGAAATATGTATGGAATTAATCCATGAACTAATTAATAAGAGCACTATCATTTTAGATGTAAAAATATAGTAAATTCTAGAAACCCCCTGGTGTTTTTGATCATGCTCCATATATTGGCGAGTAGTGGGATTTTATAGTCTCCAAAAATCAATTAAATCATGAGACTGAAGAAAGTAGTTAATTAATTTAGATTGATATTTATTGGTAGCACTAGGTTGAAGCATTGTATCTATAGATGGATCCATTAAAACATTATAGTCTTGCCTCAAAACCCCGATATCACTATAGGAGGAACTGAAGTTCTGTGGAAACATTGGGTGGAGTTAGTCATTTCCAAATTGGGAGATATTTTGGCCCCTAACCTCAAAGCCCTTCATACATTCCAATCCCTACGACAAATATGGGATATCCTGCAGTCAGATTTTTGGAGATATCTCCAACTTAGAGATGCAACCCGACATCTTCTATCCCCTAGCTTAATACACGACAAACCCTTTGGCCTGAACACCTGGATACTTCATCCCCAGGGTCTCGTAGGTTGTATATATGCTATTCTTAGGGACACTCTCCCATCTCAATCAGACTATGCAAGATGAAAATGGGAGTCAATGCTACAAATCCATATATCACCTGAGGCCTGGGATAAAGCCTGGAAAGACACATATAGCTGGTTTAAAGATGCCAAATCCAGACTAATTCAAAATAAAATTGCCCACTCATGGTACAGAACTCCTGTCATTCTCTATAAAGCTAAAGTACTAGAAAATGATAACTGCTGGAGATGCCAGAAACCAGGTGGAGACTTGATGCATATACTATGGTCCTGTTCAAAAATCCAGCCCCTGTGGCAAGAAATACAGAATGTCGCCTCTAAGGTAACACAACAGCAGATTCCCCTTTGTCCTCTCTTCTTTCTTTTGGGAATATGTAGTGACATACCTAAGTTATCCCCAACGAGATACAGGTGGCTAGCATTCCTGACTCTGCAAACAAAAAGAGCTATTCTATGCAAATGGAGGGCCTCCCTGGACCCTACAATATCAGAAATAATGACATCTCTTTCAACTTTGGCCAAACTAGACAAAATATCTCTCCTTCAGATATCCCAGCTTTCCACATTTAGACTTTGCTGGGCCCCTTATCTAACTATCTACCACCGTCCAACCCTCAGACCTGAATGGGATAGCCACCAGGTGACCTAATGCTGCGTTGGGTGGCTTTGGCTCCCCTTTGTTAGATTTTGGTCTAAAACAAGAGTACCCTTTCATTTACAGGTCAACTGGCTGTATACTTTATACTTGATATGGTACTTATAATATAACGTATCTAGGTTAAGAACTTAAGCTTTGGGATATAGTTGTTTCTGTCCTGGGATAGGTCCAGACTTTTGCAGAGCATATGCACACTCTTGCCCAACTTCTCTCTAGAGGCCGTGAAAAGGAATTTGTTTGGCCACCGAGACACGCAGCATGCGTTTGGTGTGTTTATGTCCAGCAAAGATGCTCGAGTGGGATGGCACCCTGTTTTGGTGAGTACAATCACTTGATGTTTATTTGGACATATTGAGGACACAGCAGTGTACCCCTTCCCTACCTAATATCCCCTCTCCAGAAGATTAGTCCTTCTGTATGTGTACTGTCTCAGAAGTGCTAGAACTAGACCTCTCTTACTGTATAGCCTGATGTTCGACTTTTTCTTTGGAGAGTCTGTAATATTGTTAAATGTACCTGAACACCTCTGAGAGAACAAGCTCATGTATGTTATTATCTTTTACCTTCTCTTCCAACCCTTGATCCCTTTTCTGGTCCCTCTCCCCTCTCTCACGCTCTCTTCATTCCTCCTTCTCTCCTACTTCACCTATAAATTACATCCCCCCTCCCCCCCGCTTTTTCTCTTACTGGTAATTAGTACTTGTACAATGCTTGTAGATGGCTAATTATATGTACAGAATACGTGGATGTATACTGTATCTTGTCTACCTTTTTCTGAAAAATAAAAATTTTTACAACAAAACATTATAGTCTCCCATCAGGATTATATTATATGCTGCAATGCTGGTCAATGCGCTTGCTAATTATAACAAAAAATTGGAATATCCAGTAAAAGGTGTGCAAATTCACCCTATTGTTATAACTGTGTTCTTCACTTTAATTTTAACAAACAGAATCCTCCCTTTTTTATCTGTAAAAAGTTTTCATACTTGTTACTGGTACTGATTTCCTAAATAACATAGCTACCCCTGTACTTTTGTTCTTAGTCCCCTCAGAAATAAATACATGAGAAATCCATTTTTGCTTTAGTTTTTTTTTTCACCTGATTCAAATTAGTTTCTTGAATAGCAACACAGAAAGCATTGCTTTTTTTAAGAAAGGATAACAACCTCGTTCTTTTAATGGGGGAGAAGATGCCATTCACATTTATGGACGCAAATGTTAATTTAGTGGTTAGAAAAGATTATAAAGCCCGATTTGATGCTTGTGTCTGCCTGTAAAGGAAAAGCAAGTATTAGTGATATAACCCCATGCAAATAAGTACAAAACTTCCACCTACAACGAGATAAGATAGTAACATCCTTAATACAAGTGAGATCCATCAGGAACTCTAAATAAATTTTCCTTGTAGCTCTTTTTTTGTGTACAGCCTCCCTCCCCCAAAACCACACTGGAAAAGAAGAAAAGAAAAAAAAAATAGAAATACACCCAAATTAGATGTTACTCCAAAAACACCAAGGAACAGTTAGCTAATTCCTTAATAATTGTTTAACCAACATTTTCCTAATTAAGAGAAATTAGACATACAAGTCCAGTATATTTTCTCGTAAATCTTTCTCAGCCTCTTCAAGTGTATTATATATTAATTGTTTCCCATCCAAGCCTAGTTTTAGTTTTGCAGTAGAGACCATTGTTGCTTTATGGTCCTTTGTCCATAATTTATTCCTAAATGAGCCAAATTTCTTTCTGTCCTGCATAATGTCTGTAGGATAATCATTAAAAATGGAAATATAGGCCCCCATCAAAGAGATACTTTTTTATATATATCTAAACCTGAGACATAAGGGTTTCCTTATCTTCTGAATTCAAAAACTTTACAATAACTGGTCTAGGCATTAAATTTTGAGTTATTGTCTGTTTAGGCCTCCATATACGGTGAGCTTTCTCAATAGCCAACTGAACATTGGCTGGGTCAGTGTCCAAATAATCAATGCAGTTTCATTGTTTTCTTCTCTAGCCCCAAGACCTTCATTTCTTAGTATCTCAGAAATGAGTAATACCACATCATCGTCATCTACTGTTAATGAGCAGACACTATCGCTACAATAATGCTGCATAGTCAGCACATCATTCACATCTACTGTTAATAAGCAGACACTATCGCTACAACAATGCTGCATAGTCAGCACATCATTCACATCTACTGTTAATGGGCAGACACTATCGCTACAACAATGCTGCATAGTCAGCATATCATCGTCATCTACTGTTAATGAGCAGACACTATCACTACAACAATGCTGCATAGTCAGCACATCATTGACATCTAGTGTTAATGGGCAGACACTATTGCTACAACAATGCTGCATAGTCACCACATCATTGACATCTACTGTTAATGAGCAGACAGTATCGCTACAACAATGCTGCATGCTGCATAGTCAGCACATCATTCACATCTACTGTTAATGGGCAGACACTATCGCTACAACAATGCTGCATAGTCAGCACATCATTCACATCTACTGTTAATGAGCAGACACTATCGCTACAACAATGTTGCATAGTCAGCACATCATTCACATCTACTGTTAATGGGCAGACACTATCGCTACAACAATGCTGCATAGTCACCACATCATCATCATCTACTGTTAATGGGCAGACACTATCGCTACAATGATGCTGCATAGTCAGCACATCATTCACATCTACTGTTAAAGAGCAGACACTATCGCTACAAAAATGCTGCATAGTCACCACATCATCGTCATCTACTGTTAATGGGCAGACACTATCACTACAATAATGCTGCATAGTCAGCACATCATTCACATCTACGGTTAATGAGCAGACACTATTGCTACAATAATGCTGCATAGTCAGCACATCATTGACATCTACTGTTAATGAGCAGACACTATCGCTACAACAATGTTGCATAGTCAGCACATCATTCACATCTACTGTTAATGAGCAGACACTACCACTACAACCAATGCTGCATAGTCAGCACATCATTCACATCTACTGTTAATGAGCAGACACTATCGCTACAACAATGTTGCATAGTCAGCACATCATTCACATCTACTGTTAATGGGCAGACACTATCGCTACAACAATGCTGCATAGTCACCACATCATCATCATCTACTGTTAATGGGCAGACACTATCGCTACAATGATGCTGCATAGTCAGCACATCATTCACATCTACTGTTAAAGAGCAGACACTATCGCTACAAAAATGCTGCATAGTCACCACATCATCGTCATCTACTGTTAATGGGCAGACACTATCACTACAATAATGCTGCATAGTCAGCACATCATTCACATCTACGGTTAATGAGCAGACACTATCGCTACAACAATGCTGCATAGTCAGCACATCATTCACATCTACTGTTAATGAGCAGACACTATCGCTACAACCAATGCTGCATAGTCAGCACATCATTCACATCTACTGTTAACGAGCAGACACTGTCGCCACAACAATGCTGCATAGTCAGCACATCACTGACATCCATGACTAAATGTGGTGACACAGGCAGTTTACCAACTGACATATTAGTTAGTCCATTCCAAGCTCCAGTACAGCCCAAATGTATATTTACAGAGACAACTTCTTGTAAATTCAATGATGATTAGAGAACTCATAAATGGATTAAATATTCTGTAAAGAGGAATGCTATATATTGCTATGCATGTAGGTATTTTACTAGCACTCGTACAACACCTGGAGGAGGTGGTCACAAACGTGGAAATGTTCCCTTTGTTGACATTGTTTTTTGTAAATGGGAACAAATTGGTCATGCTTTAAAAAAACACAATGAATCTGAGAAACACATAGCTTCTGTTGTAGCCTGGACTGACTTTAGCCATATACAATCATCCTCATCTTAATCAATTGCTGGAAGGATTGAAAAAACTAGGGACATTGAAACTGAAGAAAATCGCCCCCACATAGAGCTTCTTCTGTACGCTGTCTGTTTCCTAGGACACCAAGGTCCTGCTTTCAGAGGTGGTGATGAATCTGTGGATTCTGAAAATAAAGGCAATTTCATTGAGTTCCTGGAAACAATATCTTCCCATGAGACAAAGGTAAAAGACAAAATGTCTTGACGATATGGTCACTATACCTCTCCAGAATGTCAAAATGACTTGATTAATATAGTTGCAATGCTAATAAGAGAGAAAATTGTGAGTAAAGTAACAACATACTTTTCTGGTCTGGTGGATGAAACTAAATATGTTTCTTGCAAGAAGAGAGCTTAGCATTGTCATCCGCTTTGTTGACAGTGAAGGTAATATTTGTGAAAAACCACTAGGCTGTTTTCAAATGGAAAAACTGAACGCTGGTAGTCTGGTTGCAACCATCGATGAAGCAGTATGTAATGCCAGTCCACAAAGGAAGCATTTTGTGGCACAGTATTATGATGGCGCCTCGGTGATGAGTAGGTGCTTCAACAGATTACAAGCAAAGGTAAAAGAAATTGCCCCTCAGGTTGTTTATATACACTGTCACATACATCGGCTGAATCTTGCTTTAATTCAAACAATCACCAATGTACCAGAAATCAGTGCATTTTTCAATATTTTTCAGGCCATATACGTGTTCCTTTCATAAAGTTCCCCAAAACATGAATTGTTTGTCAGAGCACAAAAAGAAGGAGGATTACAAGTCCTTGAATTAGAGCTGTCTACTGGTACTCGCTGGTTTTATTGGTACAGTTGCATAAAAAAGTTCCAGCTGCGTCTAGAATCGATTATTGTAACACTTTATGCTATTCAGTCTCAAAGTACTGACAAAGATGCAAGTACTGAAGCAAAAGGCCTTCTCTTCCAAATTCAGACTGTCACCTTTGTAATAACACTTTACAATCTAGAAAACAAATCTTAAGGAAGATTCAATCAATCTCTGAAGAGCTTCAACGAAAAGATGTGGATTTGTCAGGAGCATGTGATCTTCTTCAGTCAACAAAAGGCAAGCTATTTTCTCTTCAGAATGACTCTCAGTGGCAGAAAATGTATGACGATGCCAGACAAGCTGCTGAGCACTGTGTCACTGAGACTGATGTAGATGCCAGTAACCCCAAAAGTAGACCCACACGCAAACATCAGTTGAGTCAAAAACCAACAGAATTTTAGGTTTCAACCACTTTGGGTAAAAGGACCTCCAGTTTTGAAAATCCAGAAAATGGAGCAAGATCCGACAGTGATACACTTAAACAAGAAATATACCTGGCCTGGCTTGATCGGTTTCTTAATGAACTAGATTGACATTTCACAAATAATCTGGACAGTTTAAAGACTATCGATGCCTTCAATCCCCCAAAATGACAATTTTCTGAAGTACTCAACTGTAAAGTTCCTGGCTGAATTATATCGAGACGCGAAGATTAACACACTTGTATTAGAGTCACAACCGGATTCTGCAAAGGCATACCTGGTGGACAAAAATATTAAAAATATTCACTGTGTTAGAAAATATTTGCAATACCTTCCAAATGCATTTTCAGAAGTCTTGGAGATTTTGAATCTTGTCCTGGCTCTCCCTGTTAGCACAGCCTCAGATGAATGTCTCTTTTCTTGCATGAAAAAAGTAGAAACCTACTTACGAAACAGTTGTGGAGATAGATGACTCAGTGACTTAATGATGATGGCCTGTGAGCCATTGGAGGTGAAGCAGCTGGATCTTTCTCTAGCTACAAATAGATTTGCTCAGATGCTCCCAAGAAGGTATCCATTAATTAAAAAACAATTATAGCATCCTTCTAGCAATAATTCAAAAGAATACAGACTAGTATCATTGAAAGGGTATCCCTTATTGAAGCAGGAAGGCACGGCGTCCCTTATTGAAGCAGGAAGGGACCGCGTCCCGTATTGAAGCAGGAAGGCACAGCATCCCTTATTGAAGCAGGAAGGGACCGCGTCCCGTATTGAAGCAGGAAGGCACAGCGTCCCTTATTGAAGCAGGAAGGGACCGCGTCCCGTATCGAAGCAGGAAGGCACAGCGTCCCTTATCGAAGCAGGAAGGGACCATGTCCCTTATCGAAGCAGGAAGGGACCATGTCCCTTATCGAAGCAGGAAGGCACTGCGTCTTATGAAGCAGGAAGGGACGCGTCCTTATCGAGCAGGAAGGCACCACGCCCCTTATCGGGCAGGGAAGGCACCGCGTCCCTTCATTGAAGCAGAAAGGCACCGCGCCCCTTACAGAAGCGGAAAGGCACTGCGTCCCTTACTGAAGCGGAAAGGCACCGCGTCCCTTATCGAAGCAGGAAGGCACCATGCCCCTTATCGAAGCAGGAAGGCACCGCGTCCCTTACTGAAGTGGAAAGGCACCACGTTACTTACAGAAGCGGAAAGGCACCACGTCCCTTACTGTAGCGGAAAGGCACCGCATCCCTTACTGTAGCAGAAAGGCACTGCGTCCCTTGTTGAAGCAGAAAGGCACTGCGTCCCTTACTGAAGCGGAAAGGCACCGCATCCCTTACTGTAGCGGAAAGGCACCATGTCCCTTACTGAAGCGGAAAGGCACCACGTCCCTTACTGTAGCGGAAAGGCACCGTGTCCCTTACTGAAGCGGAAAGGCACAACGTCCCTTGTTGAAGCAGGAAGGCACCGCGTCCCTTATCGAAGCAGGAAGGCACCGTGTCCCTTATTGAAGCAGGAAGGCACCACGTCCCTTATCGAGGCAGGAAGGCACCGTGTCCCTTACTGAAGCGGAAATGCACTGCATCCCTTACTGAAGCGGAAAGGCACCGCGTCCCTTACTGTAGCGGAAAGGCACGCTGGCCCTTGTTGAAGCAGAAAGGCACTGCGTCCCTTACTGAAGCGGAAAGGCACCGCGTCCCTTGTTGAAGCAGAAAGGCACAGCGTCCCTTTTTGAAAGAGGTAGGGGGAGCATCCCTTACTGAAGCAGAAAGGCACAGTGTCCCTTACTGAAGCAGAAAGGGGGAGCGTCCCTTGTTGAAGCAGAAAGGCACAGCATCCCTTACTGAAGCAGAAAGGCACAGCATCCCTTGTTGAAGCAGAAAGGCACAGCATCCCTTATTGAAGCAGAAAGGCACAGCGTCTCTTACTGAGGCAGAAGGGGACAGCGTCCCTTAGTGAGGCGGAAAGGGACAGCGTCCCTTACTGAGGCAGAAAGGGACAGCGTCCCTTACTGAGGCGGAAAGGGACAGCCTCCCTTACTGAGGCAGGAAGGGACAGCTCCCTTACTGAGACGAAAAAGGACAGCCTCCTTACTGAGACGGAAAGGACAGCGCATCTTACTGAGGGCAGAAAGGGACAGCCCCTCACTGAGGCGGAAAGGACAGCCCCCTTACTGAGGAGAGGGACAGCCGCCTTCACTGAAGCGGAAGGGACAGCCTCCCTTACTGAGGCGAGAAGGGACGGCTCCCTTACTGAAGCGAAGGGACAGCCTCTCTCTACTGAAGCGAAAGGGACAGCCTCCCTTACTGAAGCGGAAAGGGACAGCCTCCCTTACTGAAGCGGAAAGGGACAGTGTCCCTTACTGAAGCAGAAAGGGACAGCCTCCCTTACTGAAGCAGAAAGCTACATAGAAACATAGAAACACAGACTTTGATGGCAGATAAGGACCACTAGGCCCATCTAGTCTGCCCATTTCCCTACCTACAGGATAGGCCGCAGATCCTAGTTAACCAACAGCCTATATCTTCCTGCCCCCCACAAGAATTGCCTTATGTCTGTCCCATGAATTCTTGAATTCTCCCACAGTTTTAGACCTACAACTTCCTCAGGAAGGCTGTTCCATGCATCCACTACCCTCTCTGTGAAATAATGTTTCCTCACATTGCCTGAACCGCCCTCCTTCTATCTTTAAATTGTGTCCTCTTGTTCTTGCAAGTCTCTTTTTCTGAAAGATGCTACCCTCTTGGACTTTGTTGATTTCCTTGAGGTACTTGAAAGTTTCTATCATGTCCCTCTCTCCCTTCTTTCCTCAAGGGTATACATATTAAGCTCCTTTAGTCTCTCCTCATACTGGCTTCTTGCAGACCCTGCACCATTTTAGTTGCCCTCCTCTGGACTGCCTCTATCCTGTCTATGTCCTTGCGGAGATGGGGTCTCCAGAACTGGACACAGTATTCCAGATGGGGTCTCACCAACTGTCTGTACAGAGGGATAACAACTTCCTGTTTTCTGCTGCTGATGCCTCTCCTATACATCCCAGTATACCCCAGCCTCCCTACTGCCTTCTCACATTGCTTTGCTAACTAAGGTCATCTGATATGATTACCCCAGGTCCCTTTCCTGTTTTGTTGTTGTTACTACCTCCCCACCCATTGTGTATTCTTCCCCTGGGTTCTTGCTTCCCAGGTGCATTATTTTGCACTTTTTTGCATTGAATTCTAGCTGCCATATGTCTGACCATTCCTCCAACCTTGCCAAGTCCCTTTTCATCCTTTCCACGCCTCCTTGTGTATCAACCCTGTTGCAGATCTTTGTGTCATCTGCAAAAAGGCATACTTTTCCTTCCAGTCCCTCTGCAATGTCACTGATGAAGACATTAAAAAGGACTGGACCCAGTACTGAACCCTGCGGTACCCCACTAGTAACCGCCTTTCTTCAGAGTGGACTCCATTTAGAATTACCTTCTGTGTCCTGTTGTCCAGCCAATGTTTTACCCAGGCTACCACCCTGGGACCCACTCCCAGGCTGGTTAATTTGACTATTAATCTTTTGTGTGGGACTGTGTCAAATGCCTTGCTAAAGTCTAGGTAGGCCATGTCCACAGCCCCTCCCTGGTCTACTACTTTGGTCACCCAGTCAAAGAAATCTATTAGATTCGGCCTGACATGACCTTCCGGCCTGAACCCATGCTGCCTTGGATCCTGTGCTCCACTGACCTCTAGTACTCAACTATTCTTTCCTTCAGAAGTGACCCATCACTTTCCCTACCACAGAGGTCAGACTGACAGGTCTGTAGTTTCCTGCCTCTGTCTTGGTCCCACTTTTGTGAAGGGGAATCACATCTGCCTTCCTCCAGTCCTCGGGTACCACACCATCCTCCCATGATTTATTAAAAGGAGTAGCCAGTGGTTTCACTAGTTCCTTCCTTAATTCTTTTAGAATTCTGGGGTGAATTCCATCAGGACCCATTGCTTTGTCCACCTTCAGTTTTAGGAGTTCTTGCAGAACCCTTTCTTCTGTGAAAGGACTGGGATCGACCCCTATCAAAGTGCTTCTGTTGATTGGATTAGGCACTTCCCCTCCTCTTTTGTGAATACTGAGCAGAAATATTCATTCAGTATTCCTGCTTTTCACTGTCCCTCTGCCCACCCACCGCTCATTATATTCAGCCTCACTATCCTCCTTTGTCTTTCTACGCTCGTGATGTACCTATAAAAGGTTTTATCCCTTCTTAACTGAGTGGGCTATCTTTTTCCTCAGTTTGGGCCTTGCTATTCTGACTTCCTCCCGCTTCTTTTCGCTTAACTGTACAGCTGTCTGTCCTGCTCCTTCTGTGTTTCCTTAACTTCTGGAATGCTATCTTTTCTGCCTGACTTTCACAGCACACCTCTCTTGAGAACCATAGTGGCTTTTCTTTCGTTTTGATTTGTTTATTTGCTTCACACAAAGGCTTGTTGCCTCTGTGATGGCAGTTTTGATAATTCCCCATTGTTGCTCACACCTCCTTCCTAGCCTGTTTGCTAGTGCTTTTCTGAGGCACTTCCCATCTTGCCAAAGTCAGCCCTCCTAAAGTCCAGTACCCTCCTTTTGTATGGCTTGACTCTGTGCTGAGTTTAACGTGAACCACACTGTTTGATGGTCACTTGTCCCCAGATGGGGACCTACTTCTAGATCTGAGATCTCTCACTGCTCCCGTTTGAGAGTATGAGGTCTAAGATTGCTCCCTCACAGTGAGTTCTGAAACTAGCTGTCTAATGCCTGCCACCTGTAGGGTGTCAAGAATGGCCCTGCTCTTGGATGTGGCTGCAGCAATGTGCTCCAGTTAACATCTGGCATATTCAGGTTCACCATCAACAGTATCTCCTTTCTGCCATTCTAAGAATGCCTTCCATCATATCCTTGTCCATTCCCTCCTGACATGGGGGTCTGTACACAACCCCTGTGCGGATTGTGGTGCCTTTCCAGTCTCAGGTGACCCACAGTGCCTCCTCTCCTCCGTTTACTCTTTGTTCCAGTTGCCTTTATCCTTCCTTTACATAGAGCTGCACTCATCCCCTCTTCTCCCTGCCTGTCTCTCCTGTAAATTTATGTACCTGGTATGTTAACATCCCAGTCATGGTTTTCTGTGTGCCGTGTTTCTGTGACTGCTTACGATATCCAGGCATCCTCTTCCATTAAGGCCACCAGCTCAGGGAGCTTGTTGCCCAGACTACGGGCATTGGTACTCATTACCTCCATTTCCTGATGGCCTTACCCCTTTGCCCCATCCCTGTCCTTCTTGCTTTTGTCACTTTCTCCATTTACCCCTGCCCTTCTCCCTATCGACACCTCCATGTTAGTGTTTGCCACACTTACTACTGTGATTGTTTGGGGGCTAGGATTTTCCTGCTCCTTTCAGTGCCTCCCCCTTGGCTAGTTTAAAAAGCTTGCCAATGAGCATTTAAACCTATCACCTAGGATCCTGGTTCCCCTCCCAGACAGATGCAGCCCATCATGCCAGTATAGGCTTGCATCACTCCAGGTGGACCCCAGTCCCCAATGAGCCAAATCCCTGAGCTCCACACCAGTTTTCAACCACTGATTGAATCCATGGTACGGAACACCCTAGCTCTCTCCTATGCCATAGACGGTGCACCTTCCAGAAGGGTACCCATGCGTGCGACTTGACTAAGCCCTCCCCAATTCCACAAACTCTTCCTGCACTCTCTAATCCCTTTCTTAGCCAGGTCATTTGTCCCTAGGTGGACAATGACATCCAGCTCCCTCCCTGTGCAGCTGCTCTGGCAATCCTGAGGATTTGCTCCTGTCCCTCAAGCCATGGCGCCAGGCAGGCACCTTACCTCCCTCTCCCCTTCCTTGCCCAGTTCTACCTTCCTAACAATGGAGTCCCCCACAAGGAGTCATTTCCTTCCCCTGCAGGGTCCTCTGACACCCTCCTGTGGGTCTTCTTTGTGGAGGTTCCCAGCATGCTCCTTGGTCTCCACTGTAGGTGCCTCCATGGAGGAACCACACTTTGCCAGAATGGCATAGGATTTGGAGAGGTACAACTGAGGGATGTGCCTCTGTTCCACCACCCCTCACCCTCCCTGAGCCCACTGTGGTCCAACCGCTCCTCTTTCTTGGCAACCTCTGAGGCAACGGCAGTGGCACTGGTGGTCCCTGGATGGAAGAGGAGGTCCCACAAATCCTGGCCAGCTCAGCCTGGAGATGAGCAACCTCCTCCCTCAGCCCAGAGAGGTGCCTGCAGATGGGACAACACCGCATCCTCCAGAATATCTCCCGGAAGACTGCTGCTCCACAGCCACTGCACTGCACCACTCCAATCATGTCTTATTTCTGAACCCTTAACTGTTTGCAATCCTTACTCTTTCATCTGTATTTTTTCTCTCTCTCCTTACTTTCTGCCTGTGTGCCCTATAAGCTCCTGATTGTCCTGTTCTGAGACAAGAATGTCCTATATTTCTCAGTAGACCACTTACTTGTTCAGAGGCAGACCTCCAGCAGCTAGAGGGGGCCGGAGAGCTACTCTTGCCCTTCTAGGATGGTGGGTCCTTGGTGGTTCTGTGATCACTCACTTCCTGCCCCTAAACAGGAAGTTCCTGTTGTCAGTCAAATCCTGTGCCTATAAAAAATAGAACTAGCTTTGGGTGGGGGTGGAGGGAGGGAAGGAGTGCAATATAGTCCCAGTAGAGAAGTTCAGTCACACAGCAGTCCTTCCTCTTGGTGTCTTCTGCCAAGCTATTAGCAGAATCTTTCTAAGGCAGTCTTTAAATGTAGCTTCCTTCTAGCTAAGCCACTCCCCCTACTTACCAGATCTTTCTACAAGTAATTTAAACCTCACAGCAGTTAAGTCCTTTCAGTCACCTGAGATTTACAGCCTCCCTTACTGAAGCAGAAAGCTACAGGATCCCTTACTGAAGCAGAAAGGTACAGTATCCCTTACTGAAACATAAAGGTACAGTATCCCTTGTTGAAACAGAAAGGCAAAGAACCTCTGTGCATAAACACTGAGGTAAGGGTTACCCCAAAGGGCATTTGGCTGGGAAGCCAAGTTTCAAGAAAATACAAAATCACACATGCCCACACAATGCAAAGCATCATGGGCTGCATATGCAAATCACCACAGAATGTTATGCTGGTTCAACTTTAAGCAGAATTGCGTGGTGCCAAAATGCCTCTCACACAGTTTGCAAAGGGTGCTAACAGAAGACATAGACAAGCGTTTCATCCTACCAGGACTCATCAGTATGCCTCGTCTGTTTGATACCCCAGTGGAATGAACCAGCTACCCTAAGACGGTCTGTCTGGGTTATGTTGTGGTGAACCCATTAAAATAAAAAAACTATTTAAAAGACAAAGAACCTCTGTGTGCAAACACTGAGGCAAGGGTTACCCCAAAGGGCATTTTGCTGGGAAGCCAAGTTTCAAGAAAATACAAAATCACACATGCCCACACAATGCAAAGCATCATGGGCTGCATATGCAAATCACCACAGAATGTTATGCTGGTTCAGCTTTAAGCAGAATTGCATGGTGCCAAAAGGCCTCTCACACAGTTTACAAAGGGTGCTAACAGATGACATAGAGACGTGTTTCATCCTACCAGGACTCCTCAGTATGCCTCATCTGTTTGACACCTCAGTGGAATGAACCAGCTACCCTAAGACGGTCTGTCTGGGTTATGTTGTGGTGAACCCATTAAAATAAAAAAAACTATTTAAAAGACAAAGAAGCTCTGTGTGCAAACACTGAGGCAAGGGTTACCCCAAAGGGCATTTGGCTGGGAAGCCAAGTTTCAAGAAAATACAAAATCACACATGCCCATCCCTTATTGAAACAGAAAGGTACAGTATCCCTTATTGAAGCAGAAAGGAACAGTGTCCCTTATTGAAACAGAAAGGAACAGTGTCCCTTATTGAAACAGAAAGGGACAGTGTCCCTTATTGAAACAGAAAGGAACAGTGTCCCTTATTGAAGCAGAAAGGAACAGTATCCCTTATTGAAGCAGAAAGGTACAGTGTCCCTTATTGAAACAGAAAGGAACAGTGTCCCTTATTGAAGCAGAAAGGTACAGTATCCCTTACTGAAGCAGAAAGGTACAGTGTCCCTTATTGAAGCAGAAAGGTACAGTGTCCCTTATTGAAACAGAAAGGAACAGTGTCCCTTATTGAAGCAGAAAGGTACAGTGTCCCTTATTGAAGCAGAAAGGTACAGTATCCCTTATTGAAGCAGAAAGGTGCAGTTTCCCTTATTGAAACAGAAAGGTACAGTTTCCCTTATTGAAACAGAAAGGTACAGTAACCCTTATTGAAGCAGAAAGGTAGAGTGTCCCTTATTGAAGCAGAAAGGTACAGTATCCCTTACTGAAGCAGAAAGGTAGAGTGTCCCTTATTGAAACAGAAAGGTACAGTATCCCTTACTGAAGCAGAAAGATAGAGTGTCCCTTATTGAAACAGAAAGGTACAGTATCCCTTATTGAAGCAGAAAGGTACAGTGTCCCTTATTGAAGCAGAAAGGTAGAGTGTCCCTTACTGAAACGGGAAGGTACAGTGTCCCTTACTGAAACAGGAAGGTACAGTATCCCTTACTGAAACAGAAAGGTACGGTATCCCATATTGAAACAGAAAGGTACAGTATCCCTTACTGAAACAGAAAGGTACAGTATCCCATATTGAAGCAGAAAGGTACAGTATCCCTTACTGAAACAGAAAGTACAGTATCCCTTACTGAAACAGAAAGGTACAGTATTCCTTATTGAATCAGATGCATATCACTTTACCTGCTTGGCTTCTTGCTTTCCTTGGTTATCAGTTTTTGTAACTCCTGTCAGCTACCGGTCCAGTTTGCTAGCAGTGTCTCCAGTCAGCTACCGGTCCAGTTTGCCAGCAGGACCTCCAGTCAGCTACCTGTCCAGCTTGACATCTGTGTCTCCAGTCAGCTACCAGTCCAGTTTGCCAGCAGTGTCTCCAGTCAGCTGCCAATCCAGTTTGCCATCATTGTCTCCTGTCAGCTACCAGTCCAGTTTGCCAGCAGTGTCTCCTGTCAGCTACCAGTCTAGTTTGCCATCATTGTCTCCTGTCAGCTAACAGTCCAGTTTGCTAGCAGTGTCTCCTGTCAGCTACCAGTCCAGTTTGCCAGTAGTGTCTCCAGTCAGCTACTAGTCTAGTTTACCATGAGTGTCTACAGTCAGCTATCAGTCCAGCTTGCCATCAATGTCTCCAGTCAGGTACAACTCCAGCTTGCCATCAGTGTCTCCAGTCAACTGCAAGTCCAGTTTGCCAGCAGTGTCTCCAGTCAGATACCAGTCCAGCTTGCCATCATTGTCTCCTGTCAGCTACCAGTCCAGTTTGCCAGCAGTGTCTCTAGTCATCTACCAGTTCAGTTTGCAAGACCCAAGTAAGGTAAGCAGAACTTGTCATTAGTAAATATTCCTAAGAGTACTAAAGGTAACTCAAACTTAATGGGGTGTCCAACAAGCTGAGTATTAATGTTGTGTATAAGAAATAACTAGGAACTTAAGTACATTTTGTGAGAATGTGCATGGGTGTCACCCTCAACTAATCCATAGTTTTTATCAATGGTCTTGCAACCCTGAGGGTTTTGGTGAAATGCTATGGAGAGGGTGGTTCAGGCAACATACTGGACTATGGGGACTCTATGAAGGTGGCTAGGGTGGAACTTACTGAGAAAGGGGAAGAGGTAACAAGGTAGTAAGACCAGTTTCAAATTACACCCAGAATGCACCAGAATGCATTAAATTTTAAAAATAAATTTATGGGGGCTGTAGTTTGTCTTGCAACTCCTATGGTTTCAGTAAAATGATGCCCCTGTCTGGAACCACCCCCATCTGTAACAAGGTGCTGAATACTGTTGCCAGAGGTTTGCCTACTATTGTGTTCTGTTCTTAAGTACCATGAGTGGATCCCATCCAGCTGCATCACTTTGTTTTCCTTATGGGTATCTGATCCTCAGAGCATTCTCTCTTCTGTGAATGGACTTGTGTCCACTTCCCCTCCTCCTGATGTCTGTTATTGCATGTTGGCCCATCCATCACCCTTCCACTGTGAAGACTGAGCAGAAGTATTCATTTTAATTTTAGCTTTTTTTTGGTCTTTCTCTTCACAGTCCCTTCCTCCTGGTCTCCTGCCTCCTGATCTTCACTATGCCACCCCTTGCCTTCCTCTTTCTGCTCACATACCTGAAGAAAGTCTTATCCCTATTCTTGACCTTCTGGGCTATCCTTTCCCCAGTTTGAGCCTTTATTGTCTTTAACTTTCTTCTTGCGTTCCTTTGTTTTACTAGAAACACCTCCCAATCTGCCTCCATTTGTGTGTCCTTGTATTTCTTGAAAGCTGTTTTTTTTTCTCCCTCATCACCTTGCTGCCTCCTTGCAAAATGACAGTGGCCTCTTTCTCTTCTTACCCTTGCATAGTACCTATAAACAGCTTGCTATTACCTTAGTTATTTCCTCCTTTATTCTATTGCAAAGCACCCCCCCCCCACTATTCCCCGCCCTCCTTTAAGGCAGTCTCCTATTACTTAAAAATCTGCTTTCCTGATGTTCAGGACCCTCAATCTAGTGCGTTTTTTCTCCTGCCCAATCTGCATGTCAAACTCCACTGTACAATGATCAATTGTACCCAGGCGGCTACCCACTGTGATGTCTGCAATGTTGTCCTTGTTCATAAGTACCAGATCCAGCATTGCCCCAACTCTAGTGGGATCTGTAGCCAGCCACCTGAGAAATGCCCCTTGCAGGGAGTCTACTATGACCCTGCTCTTAGTTGTAGTTGTAGCTAGGAAGTTCCAATCCACATCTGGTGGATTAAAGTCACTCATAATTACTGCTTCCCCTTTGCTTGCCATTTTGCCCTTTGGCATCCTCCAAAATGCTATCTAATCCTCCCCCCCCCCCAATATCGATGGGTTCTATAGCCCCCTCCATGCATATAAAGGCTCTGGACCCAGTCTCTAAACCAACCTAAAGAACCTCCAGACCCTCTTTTCCTCCTCTGTGCTCTGGTAGTTCATTGCCTTTGTACCTTTCCTTGCATATAAAACAGCTCCCACTTTGCTTCCTGCCCTGTCCTTTCTAAACGTGTTATAACCTAGTATGGCCACCTCCCAGTGATGGTTGTTGATGCACCATGATTCTATTATGGTCACCAGATCCAGGTCCACCTCTGCTATGGTAACCTCAAGGCCAGGAATGTTGTTCCCTAGGCTCCTTGCATTGGTACACATGGCTCAACACTCCTGCTGGCTCTCCCTGACCCTACTTTTCCTTCCCTTCCCGAGTCTATCCCTTACCCTTTTCTTTTCACTGGTACTGTCCTTCTCTTTCTTATCCTCACTCTGCCTACCCTCCCTATTTTTCTCAAACTTTGTTCCACCTTACAATCCTCCTGTCCCTTTCCCCGCTCGCCCCTATACCCCACTACTCTTCAGGGGCATCACCTGAGGTATAAAGTTTGGGGGGGCTAATGCCCCACTGTTAAAATACTAAGAAAGCTAGCGGGGTCCAGGGCATACCTTCAAATGGTGGCTTTTCTTGCATTTTAATGGAGAAAAATGTGTTTGAAGAGCCTGTTTAACATCACCTGTATTTCTTACATGTGGAAAGATTTTATTACTACTGGACCACCAGGGACAATGGACAGAGAGACACCATTTCCCTGCAGATCTGCTGGAAAAGTGCGACTATTATCCCAGCCGATCTGATGGGAAGATTACAGGACCCTAGAGTCAAACAGATAGCCGGGCTCAAAACTATGCCAAGTACGGAGTGTGGTATAAAAGAAACACTTTTTTATCAAAAAGTAAATGAGATTAATTAGCTTGGCTGATGGCCTGCTTGCCTGTCCTAATTCACCCTGTATCAGCAATAAAACAAGTGTTATAGCTAACAGGCAGCAGTATCACACACACTACCAGACTTGCTTGCCACAGACTCACAAACCCCTGTCTCAGAGGGTAATGCACTTAGAAAGTGCTGGTATTTATTACTTTTTGAACAATCAGCTTCAGCTGTTTCTCTTGAGAGTCTTGAGATTTATCAGTGAAGTCAAGTTGAAACACACAGTAGGGCTGAAAATGATGCCAACCACCAAGGCAGGTACAGATTGTGGTATAAGAAACCTTTTATCAAAAATTATACAATATTAATTCACCCTGTATCATACAAAATTATAGCTTAGGTAGTTGACCCTCTGTATCACTCACAGTGGGCTGTCTGATTTTGATAAGCCAATTTCACTACTCCTCATACTTTCAAAAATCCTAGAAAAAATAGTAAACGCCCAGCTGCGAGACTACCTGGAAAAGACAGATTTTCTAAATCCTATGCAATCAGGCTTCTGCATGAATCACAGTACGGTCTTGGCACTGGCCAAGGTCACCAACGATTAGCTACATGACCTCGACAACAAACAGTTCATCTGTGCTGTCTTCCAGGACCTCAGCAAAGCATTCGATACTGTTGACCACTCCCTACTTCTTTCATCACTAAAAGCGTTAGGCCTAGATGCCACCTCTATGGGCTGGTTTCAGAACTACCTAATGGATAGGCAACAGCAGATCAAAGCAGAAGGGGAGCTGTCCCCCCCTAAACTGTTACTTAGAGGTGTCCCTCAAGGATCCATATTGGGACCAATACTCTTCATCACATACATTAACAATATCGACCTTGGTATCAAGAATGCCAATATTCACCTGTTTGCAGATGATACGGTACTGTACCTAAGCCGGTCTACACCTGAAGGTGCCTATAAAGCATTACAATCGGACTTTGACATCCTTCAACACCAGCTTCTCAATAAAAAACTACTACTCAATGCCAAAAAAAACAAGGTGATGATTCTCTCTCCTGGCATTCCACCATCCCACTCTGCTCTTGGCACCCCTCCATCAGCACCTTACTGGAGGAAAACCTGGACTATGTCACCAAGTTCAAATATCTAGGAATCTGGCTAGATCACAAGTTCTCCTTCTGAGAACACTTGGAGGACATGGTTAAAAAGCTAAGACAGAGACTAGGGCTCTTCTATCAGATAAACCATCTTCTAACTACGGAGGCAAAGAAACAGCTCGTACAGTCTACCTTCATCTCCCTGTTATACTATGCTGACTTTATCTACTGCCATTGAAATGCCTCATATCTGAGTAAGCTGGATGTCCTGTATCACAGAGCGCTGCACTTCATTACCAGTCTCCCCTCCTCCACCCATCGCTGTTCCCTGTATGCTGCTGTAGGTTGGACCTCCTTTCAATCGAGATGAAAAAGAAACGCAGCCACTTGGACTCTGAAAGCACTTACTGTAAAACTACCATGCTACATATCTGATCTCCTGCCCTTAAGCAAAGTCGGAAAATATGCCCTAAGGAGCTACTCCTTTATCACCCTGAATATCCCCAGGGTTCGCACATGTTATGGGATTGCGGCCATAAGCTACTCACTTCGTTTGGAATGAAATCCAGAAAATTTTGAAGTTAAGAACCACAGTAACTATCACAGTGTTTAAGTATATGCAAAGCTAATCAGAGACAAATGTCACTGCTTCCACTGACCTTACTCTGCTATAGCTTCTGTACTCACCTATGCCTTTATTGCCTCGTCAGTGCACTTACCCCCCCTCCTTCCCCACCATTGCCTCACCCTTCCTCTAATCATCCTACTCTTGCTCTGATTTCTCCTCTCCTAGGGTCACTGACCCCCAAGTCCTCCAAGGATAGCCGTCACACGATCAAGTATATCCGTGGTGGCGCCTCCGCAACTGCCATCTGTAATTGTCCAGAGCAGCTTGCGCTCCTCATGCTCCAAATTCCTCCAGGAGTACTGCTAGGATGCCGCTTGTTGCCTCTGGGAGGCCGTCACCTCTCTGTGCCATAACATGCTCTTCGTTACTTACCCTGCCTCTACAAGCCTCGAACCCCCTTGCTATGAGCTTGGCCGCTGGTGCCACCTGGTTCCATAGCTGGCCATCCCTAATTCTCCCCTCTCTGAGTCCTGATATGGATTTACCTCCAATCTGGGCTTGATGTACTGATTAATCCTCAAAGTTAGAATAGATATTTAATTTGCCTGTTCCACTGAACACATTTATTACTGTTTTTACATCAATGTTTGTACTCTGTCATATTTTTGTATTCCTGGCAATTATGTTATCTGTTTTCTTTATGACCATGTGTAATGCAGGTCCACCTTGTAAATGAGCTTGCTCAACGGTGTCCGCCTGGATAAATAAAGATTTGATTGATTGATTGATTGATTGGTAGGCAGGGCTGAAAACTGTACCAACTACTGTAGCACCCGCCAATATTAATTCACAGTTCACACTGTATCACAACAACAACAAAAAGGTTATAGCTTAGGCAGTAGTCTGTATCACAGGTTGAGGCTGTGTGAGTTTGCTTTCCAGTTGCTACAAATACAAATATAAACCCAGTAACCCACAACACAAAACCCTCTCTCAGAGAGTTAAGGCACCTTCCAAAACCAATATTTATACCTTTCATTTTTTCTGAGCCTTTGATTTTATTTATTTATTTTTTATTGTTATTTAACCAGGAGAGACTCACTAAGCTGAACGCTTGTTTACAGGTGCGACCTGGGAGCACAAGAAAGTTAAGTGACTTGCTCAGCATCACACAGTATGCAAGTGGGGGCTGTGGTATTCAAATCCAGGTCTCCAGGTTTGCAGCTCAGAGCCTCAAACCACTGCGCTATACTGCCTTTATCAATGAATTGACTGAAGTTCAGTCACTTAGTGAAGTCACTCAAACTTAAGAAGTGCAAAAGCCAACTGCAGCAATTCTACAGTAAGAGAGGACCCTTGCACTTTACTGCAGTGTTTTACCTTTGTCTGTCAGCACCTTGTCTCTTTGCACCTGTTGCATTGCCACTGCTGTGTCTTACCATAGATGTGCAACAGTGAGCACACTTAGAACTTGTGCCACAGTGACCGCTCTTATTTAGCAGCATAATATCACTGCATCATATGCTGTGACTGTGAATAATTTCTCTCTGCACAGCAGTTAGAAAAGGCAACTACTGGATAGCACTTTTTGCACCAAAATAAATGAATTTTCTGATGGATGATTTGAGTGTTATTATGGTGCTGAGGAATGTGGGGCAGCATTTAAACAGCAGGACCTGTTACCCCAATGTAAGCATGCATTAAACATTTTTCTCTGGATGTAGCTGTCAGAGAAAGCCAACATTCACCAGGGAAGTTGATGCATCAATTACAACTGCTAGCAATCACCGACTGCGCAAAAAGAACTAGGGAGAAGCAGAATTTTACAGGTAAAAAAAGACCCTCAATTCATCAAGACATCAACTGCCACTCTGCTGATCAAGCTTAACCAGAAACCAATGGCATGGAACCCAAGAAAGATCCTGACAGAAATACTAGTTTGCCTAATAACAGCTGCATGCCAGATTGGTAATACGTTCCATGTTTGGGGAATACTGTCTTTAACAGCAACCAAAAACTGCATCAGACCGCTCTTGCTGCACAGCCTAAGAACTGTGCACCACTTGTGTCTGAAAAAAAAAACACATGTTTGTACACTGACTGGCTGGCTGTGAAAACAAAAGCAATGCTTTAGTTTTTTGGCAGGGAAGGCCAGGCAGAAACAAGGACAGAGGCCTTTCCATAACTCCCCCGTCATTCATTCCCTGGTGCTTGGTGGATGGCCTGGCGTGTGTGTTCTGTTGTCCTCAGAGCCTCCCACAAGCCACCCACAAGGAATGAATGCCCACTTCTGGTGCTGGTTGAACTGAGTGGATCCAGTGTGAACCCACTCTGCTCATCTCCCGGTGCTGACGCTGTCAAATAAACTAACCTGCTGCCACATATCTTCTCCACTCAACAAGTTCTGAGCTCTCCTGGTCCCCTTCCATAGTGTTGTGTGGTGTCGTGCGTCCCCCCCCCCGACTCCCAATCTCAGTCTCCTCTATCTGCTCAACTCCATCAGCATCACAGCAGCCACCTGGGCATTCATAAGACACAGAGTGAGCCAACGGAGAAAACTAAAGTACGCTCCATGCGGTGGTGTTATGAAGTGCTGCATCAGTGCATCTTAAAGAAAAATCACAGCTTCTTTTGTTTTTTTCAGCAGTGAAATCGTGATTCCATTTCTTTGATGAGGGAAATGATTGGGGGGGGCTTTAGATTATATTGGAAGGGCTATAGCCACCCCCAAAACAGCCTGATGATGCCACTGCTACTCTTGAAGAATTTATTTTCCCTGGGCTTTTCTTCACTGCTGCACCATTATCTGGAAGGGCATTCACTGCTTCCCTTATTTATTCTTCCTCCCCCCTTGACTAGTTTAAAGGTGATAGGAAACAGTTTTTACAGCTCTAGATGCCCTCCAGTTGTTCTTTTATTGGCTACCCAGAGTTGTGATGTTTTTGACCTTTTCTGCTATATTTTTTCATTTCATTTTCATTTATTCTTTGGTAACCGGGTAAAGGCACTGGACAAAAGGTTTCTTTTCAGGCCTGACCCGGACAAAAAAACATACAAAAATACATGATTACAATCAACAGGATTACAAAACCAAAAAATACAAATTACAAATTGCAGTTGCAAACAGATTTATGTAATAAATAACGTTTTAACCTTTGTTTAAAAGTTAAAACAGAGGGAGCAATCCTAACATCAAGTGGGAGTGAATTCCAATATAATGGGGCTGCTATTGAAAAAGCTCTAGACCTTGATCTCAGCTGATACCTGGGGACAAAATATAGGGGGCCGTCAGTATTAATAATCTAATTTGGTTGCCTTTCTAACTACCCTGAATCCCTCTCTCCTGAGCAGTTGCTCCTCTCTCTTTCCATACTGCCTGAACATTCTATGACATCACAAACTCCCATTCCAGGCCATTCAGATGAATTGCATGGAATGAGAGTTACTGATGTCATAGAATGTCAGAAATATGAAAATCAAGTGCAGTAACTGGTGAAGAGAGTGGAACTCTATGTAGATCTGAAGGCACCCCAAAGCTAGGTTATTTATTCATCAAATAATCGTCAACGCATATCAGAATACATAACTGGCATGGGAAGGAAGATGAAAGGGCAGTTAACTATGTCAGAAGCATTTCCTATCTCCTTTAAATGCCCATCAAAGTAGCATTTAAACCTTCTACCTAGGGCTGCTTTTCTCCTCCTGGATGGATGGAGGCCGTCCCATTCGTGCAGGCCTTCATCTCGCCAGTTAAGACCCCAGTCTTCAGTGTAGCCAAATGCTCCAACCTTGCACCATGCTTTCAACCAGTTGTTGTTGAAGACCACGGTGTGGGGTTCCCTTTCTTACCCCCAGCCTTGTATAGAAAGCACCCCAATGAAGGAGACCTTGTGTGTTACCTGGTTCGGGCCCTTCCCTAGCTCCCTGAATCTATCCTGCACCACCCTGGCTGCATCCTCTGCCATGCCATTTGTCCTTAAATGAACAATTACATCCGTCTTTCCCTCCTACCATGCCACCCTAGGGATCTGCTCCCCATCCCTCAGTGCCTAGGCCTTGGGTGTTCCCCCACTTCTCCAGTTCTACTCTAACTAACCACCTTTGTAGACACCACCCTTTCCTCCAGCAGTGGAGTACACCTTAGGTCAGGTTGCTAAATAAAATGTTTGATTTTTCTTCACCATTTTAATGTTTTGCATGGTTATAATATGGATTATTTGAGTGGTACTCACTTTTGTCACCCTATGGGTGATGTGAAGTACAATTAAGCATGGGGCTTAATATCAGCTGCCTCCCCTTTAAGAACACTCGGAACACTGGTTTGCTATTTTCCTTTCCTTCATGTCTGCTTTGCCCATCTCTTGCTGCTCTGGCAGACGCTGTCTTGTTGTGAAGAACTGAGAGGGATGCAAAAAATAAAAGTAGTAACTGTCTGTATTCATTACAAGGAACTTTATCTCACCATGGGTCTATGCCTTAGACAGAGGGGTTTCCCAGAGTCCCTGGTATGATAAGGCACTGTCAGCCACTGCAATAATTTGTAACCACAACCGGTGTTCTGAGAATTCTTACAAGGGCAGCAGCTAACATTAAGCCCCATGCTTAACTGTGCTTCACAGATCTTATCAAAAGCAGAAAGGCAGCACACTCAGGGCTGGGTGCAAAATAAAGCTTTTTATTCTATATCGGCAAAACTGTGCAAAACAGTGCCAAACATAGTAAAAAACCAAACACAATGAGGATGGCTGGAGGAGCTGTGTCTTGGTGAACTCCCCTACTGATCTCATCTGTATCTGCACTTCTCCGGGTTTTAACCTTCAGGATGTCTTACACAACATGCCTAACATAACAATCTGCTCTTAAAGTTTCACAAACAACCACACTGTGGTCAGGCAATCCAACTGGGGTAAGAACAGTGGCATCCTGATAAAAATATAGGTCCCATTAGTAAGCATAATGTATAATACTGCATTGTTCTTAGTGGGCTTTGTCCTTCGACACTGTCGACCACTGTTTGCTCCTCTCCACTTTACAAACAATAGACCTAGACCAAACCTCCTTGTGTTGGTTCCATGACTACCTCACTGGTAGGCAACAACAAATCAAGGCTGAAGGGGAGCTTTCTTCACTTAAACTGATAAAAAGAGGTGTCCCTCAGGGGTCTATATTGGGACCATTACTGTTTGCTATCTATATCAACAGCTTGGATGTAGGCATTAAGGAAGCAAGCATTCACCTGTTTGCTGATGACACAGTGCTCTACATAAGCCGTGAATCTCCTGAAGCTGCCTGTGGCAACCTGCATACCAGCTTTAACATCCTGCAGCACCAGCTCCTCAGTAAAAGACTACTACTTAACACCGAGAAAACCAAGGCAATGCTATTCTCACCAACTTGCCAGGGGGCATATTCTGCTGCTGCTGCTGGTCCATTACCTTCTATCTCCACCTTACTAGGTGAACATCTTGAATACGTACTGAAATTCAAGCATTTGGGTGTCTGGATAGACAATAAACTCTCCTTTGTGGAACATACAGAAGAACTGCTGAAAAAGCTGAGGCAGAGGCTTGGACTCTTCTTCAGAATAAATCACCTCCTGACCACAGACGCCAAAAGACAGCTCATCCAATCCATGTTCCTCTCACTTATTGACTATGCTGACTTCATATATGGCCGGTGCCCAGCCTCACACCTTGCTAAATTGGACATACTGTATCACAGAGCTCTGAGATTTATAACGGGCCTTTCCTTTTCCACCCACCACTGTTCATTATATGCAGCTGCGGGTTGGCCCTCCCTTCAACACAGGCGGTATAGAAATGCAGCCCTCTGGATGCTCTGAGCCATCACCAACAAACTCCCGCAATACATTGCTGACTGTCTCCCACTAAGCCTGATTGGGAATTATGCCTTGAGAAGTCGCTCGCTGGTTTCCCTGAAAGTACCTCGGGTCGGTACCCGCTTTGGAAGGGCAGCCATAAGCTTTGTCCTGCCCACGCTTTGGAATAGGATACAGAAATCGCTGAGACTTAGCTCCCCTGTTAGTCTTGCTATGTTCAAGACCCTGTTGCCAAAACATAGGTGGAGCTCTGTAACTGTTTCCACCGTTCCTAGTTGTCCAGCTGATGTTTCTGCTCAATCTAAGTCCTTCTCATTCAAACTAAGTGTTCCCTTAGCAAGATTACTCCCCCCTTCCTCAGTCTATTCTAGTCCCACTGGTACTACTGGGTCACCTCAGTCCTTTCCAGTCCTAATGGTACTACGTACTCACTGCAACCCCCCCTCATCGCCCACTCTTATCCCCTGATACCACCTGCTTAGTATCCCAGAATCTTTCTGCCAGCGTCCCTGCCTCCTATGTGTGTGCTTTTCCATATCCCAGGGACTCCTTTACAGGCTATGAACATGTTATTGACGGATAGGATTATAAAGGCATCTCTGTATATATTATTTACCTTTACTTCTACACTGTATATATTTTGTTGTATACGTCTTGCTACTGCTGTTTTATGTATATTTTACTTGTACTCTATTCTGTACCCTCGTCCTTGCAAACTGCAGGTCCACCTTGTAAATGAGCTTGCTCGATGGTGATCGCCTGGGTAAACAAAGATTTTGATTGATTGAATAACACAAAACAGGCACTGGATTCAGTATGGTCCAGTGGTTTAAATACCAGCTTGAGAACTGTTAGATAACAAAAGCAAACCCCTGCTACAGCGAAGCATTTACAGTGTAACCTTGGGCAGCCTGCAGAAATGGGTAGCAGAAAATTGTCCAATAACCCCCTTCCTAGTACTGCACAGTCTGCATTGAATGTAAAAACAGCAAACTAGGCGCCGGAGGCAGTCTAGTGGTCTAAGCAAGCACCAGCTTGGAAACTGGGGAATGACAGCCAAATATTCACCCTATGGCCATGGGTAAGAGACGGAACCTTCAGTGCCCCCGTTCACTCAGTTGTAGAACCAAGGAGAAGCATGATACCACTGGAAATGAGGCTAGCCTTGGTCATCTGGTGATTTTTGGAAAGGTTTAAAATAAAAAAAACAAATTCTGTGGCTGAATATCAAACACAAAAAATGAATATATGAATATTTGCCAAATATGAGCATGTAGCCAAATATATTTTTTTTAAGTATCCCCCCCCCCCCAAGATCTGTGTTCTGTTTCTGCAGTTCAAATGGTGCTTGCCTGTCCATTATACTGTTCTTGTCCTGGAACTCAGGTGAATGAGGACACCACTGGAATTGAGATGTTGCTTCTCAGAGCAGGGCTATCCAGGGTGAATAAATTGTATAATTAACAAACAATAACATTGCCCCCTCCCGTTTCTGCCACTGCACTGAAACAAAACTGGAGCCATTGTGGTCTAGTGGTTTAGACATCAGTTATGGAACTGGGAGTCACATATGCAAACCCTGCCACAGCCACAACAAAGTGTTATTCATTACTGGATAGATGTCAGACTCCTGTAAAGGAAATATGACAGGAAACTTATTTATACCAATTGGATCTGAAATTGTTTTGGGTGGGGGAACTGACTGTGTAAAATTTAACCCTAAATGGAATTAAAAAAAACATACAATAAACAAAAACATTAAAAACATATGTAATCACCCCTACCCTTCTGTCTGCACAACCACTTACAAGTACTGCTGCCTAAGGGATGTAGGTTGGGACCTGGGTGCGTGGTTAGAATTGATTTTTAAATGGCCCGGTGCCTCCACCTAAAGGGAGTCTTATAGCAGTGAACTGCCAGGGTGCTTCCCCATAGGAAATGAATACAGTCCCCCTCCCTCAGTGACAGGTAGATTAGTAACACAATCCCCTCCCCACTTATCACTCTAAACATGCAAATATTACACGACACAATAATCGCTAATACTTCATCAGCTGCAGATAAATAACCAAAGGGGTTTATTTTGGGGTCTGGAAAACAAGGTAGGGGACAAGGGAAACAAAGGGAGTAAAACATTCACCAATCAGATATGAATAAACACTGTAACTAATCAGATAGGAATAAACACAGTAACAAATTACAACACAGTATCCCTCTATCCCATTCCCTATCCCCCCACAGGTGCATCAGTTAACCCCACAGTCCCTGTGGGAGCTCCCAAATACCTTAGTGTGCACACAATGAGGAGCTGCAGGACTATGACAAGTAGACACTGGGTGCAGCACCGTTGCAGTGGGTGGATACTGCAGTTGCAAAATACAAATTATACCAGTGGATGTAAACACATAGATGATCCTAGCTGTAACTGTTTCTGTGGGCTTAGTTTAAGGTCACACAGGAAGCCCAGACGGTAAACTACTTAGCTAGCTAGCTGGACAGTTATAAAAGCAATTGTTTGGGTAAACCCAGTATTCACAACCTTTAGATGACAAGGTGGTACAGGCATTGGGGGACGTATCCTCTTGCTGGCAGTTAGGTAGAACAGTTAGACTGATATAGATGGTGACAGTGATCCTCTTCATCCCACAGAGGGACTTGTCTTCACCCACCTCAAAAGGTAGGCCAGCAGTTGTCTTCACCCCACAGAGAGGCTTGTCTTCACCCACCTCAAAAGGTAGACTGACAGTTGTCTTCACCCCACAGAGGAACTTACTGTGATGATGATAGCAATCTGTGTGTCATTATTTGTATCATATTTGTGATACAAATATACATTTCTTTGAATGTTTGCTTGGGAAATATGGCAGGCCAGGCAGAAGAGGATCATGGGAGCTGGGACTTTAAAAGTGTGATAAGGAAAGATTGTACTCTCCATGAACCACTGGAAAATCTAATTAAGAACTTCCTTTAGAAATCAGTTGTATAGGTTGTAAACCAGCCACTTGTATAAAGTATTGCATTTTATGACCTATTAGGAGAACGCAACTTCTGACACATACCTGTTGCATTTCTCACCACTCTGAGAAATAGCTGTCAGGAAGTTCCCCTGAAGATCAAAGGGGTAATTCTGACCTGCCATAAAGCAGGTTCACTAATTAAAAAAAATATATTTTTTTTTTGTGGGATACTTAGCAATATGCAGGTGCCTGAGACTAATTTGGTAGTCAGGAAGAGAGTGACCTCAAAGCCAGCATCACTACTGAGCTGTGACCTCACAAGCTGGGAGGGACTCTTGTTCCCTTTAGATGGTCAAAACTAAGAGAACATGGTACTTTTTGATTTCTGAACTCCTGAAAGACACACTCTCAAAAACACTCCTACTACATTAGGTAAATCAACCTCCACTATTTGCCAATTGAAACTAGGGTAGGATTAGATACTCAATAATAAAGTGATTTTGTTTAAATTGTCCACTTAATTTGTGTGACTATACCCTCAATGTTACATGGTCTGTGTTTTGTATTTCATCTACTATTTTTAACTTCAATAAACTTTGTTTTTCTTCTGTAACCCCCACCCCTGCCTTTTTTGCTAAAATGACAGGTGGCATGCTGTTGGCGCTGGCAGCAATACCTGGTGGGGACCTGGGTTCAGGGAGGATGAGGTTACCTGGCACAAGGGGACCTAGATTTGGCTACTCTGCAGAGGGGTACCCAAGTAAATCCGAACACAGGAAGCAATAACTGTAATGTCCAGAACCAGGATTGGGATTTTTCAGTGTGACTTTTATTCATAACTAGCTGAACACAACAAAGCATAGATGGACCCCCATGGGGCTACGTTTACTGATAATGCAGATTAGAGACTACAAGGTGGTCCACTTGAAGAATGAACCAATTCTACTGTTTTCAGGCTCTGGACCCACCAGGCACACAGCTCAGACTTGCACGCGTTTTTGGGTACACAGCCCAACTGGCCCGGCTTCCCTGACGGCCACTTGACTGATGGTCCACTTGAAGAATGAACCCATTTTACTTGTTGTGGCTCCCCACACCACTTAGAGTCAGCGACTCCTAGAGAGATTTCCCATTTGCAACCCACATCTGGGTACTTCCCTCATCACTGGCCAAGCACATGAGGTAAGTAGCAATCACAGCAGAAATCCGTAGAGGTGGACCTGGTTACTAAAGATGGGGGGTGTTCCCACCTCCAGCTCCCACAGCCCATACCCGGCCATTTCTCTGGACCAACTGAAAACTTCGGACTATAGATTAAACGGTGGATAAACTGTCGCACCCCCTCTACAACATTACTTGAATCCACACAGCACTTTAGCTTTTGAACCTACTCCATTTGTTTGTCCTAGTACTATAGGTCTCCCAAATAGTAGTTCAAATGCCAGATTTATTCACATTTCCCAGGCTGAAGAAACACATTTTTTTTGGCCTCTCATATTAGAGCAAACACTCACCCTTTCGTTGCAGGTGCCCCACAGGCGAAGTACAACTTTTTCCACTTTTCAAGCACAAACCAAAACTGTAAAAGGCAGCTTTCTTTCTTCAGCAGAAATTAGGGGATTACCCCTTGAATCTACATGGGGATACTTTACTCCCTCCCCACAGAGGGAGGGGGCACTGAGACCTAGGCAGCGGTCTCCACTACTTGAACACTGGACACTCACTCCTTCTCCTCAAAAGTTAAACGAAAAACTCCCTTCCTGCTTGAGGGCAAGCAGGAGACTTCCTTCTTGCTTCAAAACAAACAGGAGACTGCCTTTGAAAACTCCCAATGTTCTGTCTCACTCCCTCTGCTGCAGATTCCAATGTGGCTTATGCAGCTGCAAAAGTTCTATTGGTGATGTCATCTCTCAGTCTCAGCTGAGACTGAGAACAGAGTGAGACAGTATGAAACCCATTCAACTGGAGTTTCACAAGATGCCTTCCCTGCCTACCACTAGGTCTTACTGGAATTCTAGTAACCCTGGGTAACAAGGGGTTACACTCGCCCTTGACCAGGAAAATGACTATCCCCAGTCATTATGCACCCAGCCTTAGGCCATCCCACCCTATGTGCTACTCAAGAGGGGGTGATCAGGTTCCTCCCACCATGTGCAAGCACAGGAGGTAACACTAAGGGCCTAGGAGGCCTGTAGCTGACATATCAGCCTCTACACTATCCACTTACTATGGACACCCAGTGGCTCTGGTAGAACCATCCAGAGCATAGCCCTGATAGATCAGCACTGCGGTCCCTACTGCAGGTCAGGGCCACAGCCTGTCCATCCCCCCCAACCCTCTAGGGAAAACCTATCTGCCTCTAATATAATATTCCCGCAACAACAACAAAAACCCGGGGACCTCCCCGACCTTGGGCAACCTGCAACCACACCATTAAAATGCCAATTACTGCCTCCTCCCTACCCCCACAACCACACCTGTGGAAGGAAAGGGTTAATACAGTAACCACCATAACAATAACACCACAGTACTTTAAATTTCTACACAATAAAGCACTGACGAGGACCTCCAATGAGCCCCTCCTCCTCTTCTTGTCTTCTCTTGTGTCTTCCCAGGAACACCTGTAAGAAAAAGACAAAACAAAACACACTCCTAATCTGCATACACAGTCTATCTAAAACCCCTACCATACAAAACACTGAAAAATCCCAAAAAGATTTTATTTAGAAAAAGGTAGAAAAACAGTATTTACATTAGAATACAATAATGACATTATTTACAATACACATTTGGGGGGATGGAGTGCCCTAAAAGTCCCAACTAGTGACCACAAGGCCCGAAGGCTAGTCCAATAAAGAGTCTCTCCTGGGCCGGAGCCCGGTGAAGCACAGTTCTAACAGGCTAAAGTCCCGAAGGGGAGAGTCTTTGCGGACAGTTAACACATTTTTGAAGTCTGTAGTGTAGGGTGTTTACTGCAATGTCATAAAGATAGGAACATTTTGGACTTACCAGCCATTTGTAGTACAAGACTCTGCACGAACCTGCACCCTGCCGAAGACTCTCCCTGGCAGCATTTCTTCAGATACAGCTGGGCAGAGATCTTCCGGGAACCACAGGAGGGCACATCTGGAAACAGCTGGGCTGGTGTCCTCTCTGGATCTGAAGTCATCTGGTGGGCCAGTGGATGGTTGCTGGACAGGAGAGTACACTGTAGACTGATGAATGTGGAGCACCTGAATCCTGGTTATTCATATTGGCAGATCAATAAGGGCACTTCACAGTCTGATGGAGTGGTGCAATTCAAGCATGCATGGGACAGTCATAAGGCAATTCTAGGGGGTGGGGGTAGGAAGAAGTAGGCTGCTGGTTAACTAGGATCTGCAGCTTATCCAATAGGTAGGGAAATGGGCAGACTGGGTGAACCAAGTGGTCCTTATCTGCCATCAAAATCTATGTTTCTATGTTTCTATGATGTGGCAGTATTGACTACCACTGCTTGGCTCTCCATTTTGTAGGCACGGGCTTAATTGCTGGGAGGTCCTTGCACTGAGGCCAATAGTACCGGGGGTCGGGGCTTGAATTATTACCCCGTCTGGGCAAACATAACTCACACAGTGGGAGATTTCATGTCCCTCTCTGTCCACTATTCTCACTCTGTCTATGAACAGTGTCCTGCCTCTCTTCCATTATGTATACTTTTCGTGGAACAGTCTATTCTTTACATGCTGGTTGGCCCCAGGATGCACATTTTTCATTGCTTCATCCCAGATCCAGGATTTCCTGCAGTCCTCAATCTCCTCCCAGACTTTCCGAGGAAAGGTAGGAAAAGTCATACCATAGATCTCATGTGCCTTTCTACGAACCAGTCTCTCCTCTTTACTTGCTTTGGTCAATCTGAGACCGCTGGCCTGGCTTGGGGGTGGCCAGTCCTGGTTCTGCCAGCTTTGCATCCTCAAAAAAATTAAAAATGGATCCCTGACTTCTTCCTCTTGTAAAGCCAGGGCAGTGGCATCACCACCTTCTTCAACACATTCCTCTGAGGCAAGATCTTGAGGCTGTGTACCCGTTCCTTCCTCACAAGGCCACATAGGTTCCCCCTCATCTTCCTCTTCATTGAGGATCTGAGCCCAGGGGTGAGCAGTCGTTCTCACCCCGAGACTATCCATTCATCACTAGGCACGGAGGTCGACACCTCCCATTCAAAGGCCTTCCACATCTCATCTTCACCTAAGAGACTTGGGCTAGGCCACCCCACCCGGGGGTCTATTGATGCTTTATCCAAACTTTCTTTTTGAGATCCAGCATCCAAAACTTCAACTTCAGGTTCAGTCTTTAACTCTGCACCCTCTAGCTTTGTGCCACACTCCCCCGAGGGACCTTCCTCCACAGGCTCCGCCTTGGTGCTGTGTGCTGCCAACTGCAGATTCCTGAATTTTTGTCCATGGGGCCAAACGAATTGGAGGCGCTTTATACAAGCCATATTTTTGAAGGCATCCAGCACAGTGAGGAGTCATGAAGATGTCCCTTCCAGCACTCAAGCATATTTGGCATACACGCACTGGATAATTAGGAATTGCCACATCAGGAGGCAGTTGCCCTCCATAGCACCACTTTTCAGTATCTCTCAGTCTATTTACTGCTGCTGTTACTGCAACCCGGGCATGATCCGGGTTACGAGCTGGTCCTGATGCCATAATGTGATCAGTAGCACTTTGCTGCGATGGGGTAAAATGGCCTGCAGCCAGTTCTTGAAGGCCTTGGAACACAAATGGGTGGGCAGTCTTAGCGATCGTCATTTTAACCACCAAATTCACTATTTCCATGATCGATTTGTAGGTTGAGCCCGATTTTAAACTTAAAAGTCTATTTTTTTTACTGTTTACAGCACTTTGAATCCTCTGCGACGCTCCTCCACTGCCAGTACACGAACTACACTCTGTCTCCCTCTCGAATGCTGAGGCAGTCTCAGAAGAGCTGGCTGAGGGGCGGGACTAAATGGCAATCTGACCAACCACACGGCGTTATGCTAATGAGCCTCTTCTTCCTCATGAGGGCTCCTCTCCTCACAGCGATCGTCGAGCAGGCAAATTTAAACTGTAGAATGCATTTTTTTTTTTCAAACTGACTCCACGGCAGGAGCCCATTTCAACCATGTAACATTGCCATTAACTCTGCAGTCTCTCCATTTACACAGAAAGCATTTCCAATGTTCAGGGCATAATTTCTCTGTTGCTACACCTAGTCTTCCACACTTTTCCTCACAGAATTCATTTTAAAAGCTGACAAAAATGCTGTAAACAATTTTTGATGATGCAGGACAAGGGCACATTCTTTGGCTTTACAGCTCCTTGGTAAACAGTTGTCATTTTTTAAACAGCAGCACAAGATTCACAGCACACAGCAACACACTAGGGAAATTGCTTCAGCTTTTTTGGGCTACCCACTGCTAGATAGTCAAAACGCTAGCCCCCTTGCCCAAGCACCTTCCTTCCCGAACAAAATCCAAAGTGGTGCCTCCATTTTTGTAACCCCCACCCCTACCTTTTTTGCTAAAACGACAGGTGGCATGCTGTTGCGCTGCCAGCAATACCTGGTGGGGACCTGGTCTGGGGAGGATGAGGTTACCTCACACAAGGGACCTAGGTTTGGCTATCTGCACAGGGCACCCAAGTAAATCCGAACACAGGAAGCAATAACTGTAATGTCCAGAACCAGGATTGGGATTTTTCAGTGTGGCTTTTATTCATAACTAGCTGAACACAACAAAGCATAGATGGACCCCCATGGGGCTACGTTTACTGATAATGCAGATTTGAGACTACAAGGCAGTCCACTTGAAGAATGAACCAATTCTACTGTTTTCAGGCTCTGGACCCACCAGGCACACAGCCGGACTTGCATGCACTTTTGGGTACACAGCCCGACTGGCCCGGCTCCCCTGCCGGCCACTTGACTGACGGTCCACTTGAAGAATGAACCCATTTTACTTGTTGTGGCTCCCCACAGCACTTAGAGTCAGTGACTCCTAGAGAGATTTCCCATTTGCGAGCCATGTCTGGGTACTTTCCTCATCACTGGCCAAGCGCATGAGGTAAGTAGCAATCACAGCAGAAATCCGTAGAGGTGGACCTGGTTACTAAAGATGGGGGGTGTTCCCACCTCCAGCTCCCACAGCCCATACCCGGCCATTTCTCTGGACAAACTGAAAACTTCGGACTGTAGATTAAACGGTGGATAAACTGTCGCACCCCCTCTACAACATTACTTGAATCCACACAGCACTTTAGCTTTTGAACCTACTCCATTTGTTTGTCCTAGTACTATAGGTCTCCCAAATAGTAGTTCAAATGCCAGATTTATTCACATTTCCCAGGCTGAAGAAACACATATTTTTTGCCCTCTCATATTAGAGCAAACACTCACCCTTTCGTTGCAGGTGCCACACAGGCAAAGTACAACTTTTTCCACTTTTCAAGCACAAACCGAAACTGTAAAAGGCAGCTTTCTTTCTTCAGCAGAAATTAGGGGATTGCCCCTGGAATCTACATGGGAATACTTTACTCCCCCCCGGAGGGAAGGGGCACTGAGACCTAGGCAGAGGTCTCCACCACTTGAACACTGGACACTCACTCCTTCTCCTCAAAAGTTAAACAAAAAACTCCCTTCCTGCTTGAGGGCAAGCAGGAGACTTCCTTCTTGCTTCAAAACAAACAGGAGACTGCCTTTGAAAACTCTCAACATTCTATCTCACTCCCTCTGCTGCAGATTCCAATGTGGCTTATGCAGCTGCAACAGTTCTATTGGTGATGTCATCTCTCAGTCTCAGCTGAGACTGAGAACAGAGTGAGACAGTGTGAAACCCATTTAACTGGAGTTTCACAAGCTGCCTTCCCTGCCTACCACTAGGTCTTACTGGGATTCTAGTAACCCCGGGTAACAAGGGGCTACACTTGACATCTTGCCTGAGCCTTTTCCTCATTTTGAGTGTGAATGCTGGGACAGTGTTGATAATTCTGATAGAACTGTTAAGCGCTTACAGTGTGTTACCATATGCACCAAGTTAAAGTACCAAGGTCTCAAATGAGTCAAAAGGGTGATTGTAAACCAGGTTGTGTGCCGCTGGGTTAAGTATTGCACTGCGTTTCCCCGAAGAGGGTGTGATATTTTAACCTGTTAACTGGGCATGCTAGTGAAAAAGGGTTCATATTTGACCCCAGGACTTGAGACTGTTAGTTGTTTGGGCCCAAAACAGACAGGAGGGTTATTCTGTTTGTCTCCTGTTCACATATTGCACTTCGAGGTTTGGCACTGTGGGAGCAGAGGGCCTGACCCACGGAGTGCATTTGTGACAGATCTGGTTGGCAGTGGTGCGATCTAAAAGATTTGATTTGCAGTGCTGCAATCAAAAAGATTTCTTTGCATATTGTAGAATTATTTGGTGACATGAACATTAATAGTGCAGTGTGTCAGAGTGATAACTCTAACAGTTCACACACAAAATAAGGCAGTGATTTTTGAGAAAAAAAAAAAGAGAAGAAGAAATATATCATTGTGGTTACATTCAAAAGTTCCCTACCTGTTTTTTTTTTTTTTTTTGGGTGCTAGCTAGTGTGGTCATAGATTAGGGAAGAAGATGACTTCCACCTACAGCCAGTACACTGCAGACTACCTGAGGCACTTGTGCCAGGAGAGAGGAGTCCATTGTGAGGGGCAAAACAAGCAGCACCTTGTGGAGGCTCTTGTGGCAGCCAATGCACAAGACCTCGAGTCACAGTTGGTGACTGAAAGGGGCCAGACCTTGGGCATGGAGGGGCCATGGTCCATCGCATTGTCCAGACCCAGGAAGGAGGGCAGCGGGACCAGTGTGAACTGAGAGCAACAGCCACAGGGGAGGTTCACCAACATGCTGGGGTCAGAAGGGATCAGGCTGCAGATTGAGTTGAGGAGAATGAAGCTGGAGTTCAAGTGAGAGGAGAAGTGAGAGCAGCAAGCGGCAGAGGAAAAAGAAAAGCAAAGGTGGAGAGAGGCAGAGGAAAGAGAGTGACAGCTTCAGATAGGCCAAATGAGAGGAGAGAGAGTGCCAGAGAAAATTTGAACTGGGGAAGCTACAACTCCAAAGACCAGCACCAGAGCAGTTAAGTGGCATGGGCGAACCTGGGACTCCAGGAATGAGTTACAAATTAAATTCTAAACTGATAGCTGAATTTAAAGAGGGGGAAGATATGGATGCATTTTTAAACTCATTTTAAAAAGGTATGCATTCCAGGCAAAAATTCCCAGACAGTCCTAAAGCTTCCAGCTATCCCCGCTGCTTACCGGGAAAGTTCATAATGCATTGGGTCAAATGGACAATCAGAACAGTAATGATTATGGCAAACTTAAAGCTGCATTGTTAAAAAACTATGACTTGACAGCTGAAACATACAGAGTTCTGTAAGCTCCAGAGAAACCCTGAAATGAGCTACAAAGAGCTAGCTACCAAACAACATCAGTTTTTAAAACGTTGGTGGGGGGGGAGGATCATTGCATACTCAGCAGCTCAGAATAAGCATTGCATGGCGCAGGTTGAGAGCCTGCAGGGGGAACTGACCCTCCTCGGAAAGCAGTTCAAAATCTCTACCTCTCAACCTCTACATTCCCCCTGCTACCATGAATCATGGGACTCAACGATCAGATAAACACTATTTTGAGCAATAAGGCCCAGTGGCAGCTCCTACGTTCCAAGCACAGAACGTGGGAGGGGGTTGATAAGGGGGGGGGTTCTAGCCTCTCACCTTCGGAAACAGCAGGCCTCCTCCAGGATCTTAGCACTCAGAAACAAGGCAGGGCAGGTTGTCACTGTACCAAAAGAAATCAACGAGACCATGAGGGAGTCCTATCAGACCCTATATGAAACCAAATCCAAGATCCAGGGCTCGGACCTGGCTGTACGCTTCTCGGAATTCAGCAAGGGGACTCTACTACCCCGATTGTCCAAAGAGGATGCTGACATTCTAGACACCCCCATCACCACTGCTGAGCTTCAAGCCGCTCTCTCCCAGATGATGAAGGGGAAATCCCCGGGCCCAGAGGGGATGAACGTTGAACTCTATCAATTGCTAGGCGATCATGTAATTCCCCCCTGCTTAAGGTCCTGGAGGAAGTGCTTGGGGCAACATCACTCCCACCCACAATGTGGGATGCTTTGATAACCTTGATCCTCAAGAGATCCTCTGACGCACTGCACTGTGCTAACTTTAGACCCATTTCTCTTCTATCTGTCGATATGAAACTCCTCACCAAAGTGCTAGCCACTAGGCTCACAAAGGTACTTGCCCAATTGATTCACCCATCACAATCTGGATTTTTAAAGGGCAGATCCGGAGCGGACAACCTGCGGCTGGTTTTAAATTTAAAATGGCTCACTCTGTAAACTCCCACTCTCATGGCCACCCTGGCAGTCGATTTTTCTAAAGCATTTGACTCCCTTGAGTGGAAAAATCTATAAGTGGCATTACAGGCATATGGGTTTGGAAGCATTTTCCGCTCATGGGTGTCCACTCTGCACCACTGCCCTACTGCCAAGGTTGTCACTAATAAAGATACTTCTTCCTCTATTTTCCTACAAAGGGGAACCAGGCAAGGCTGCCCCCTGTCCCCTCTCCTCTTTATTATCGCACTTGACCCCCTAATTCAGACACTCCTGCAGATCCCAGGCATCGTTGGGATACCAGTCAAGAAGAGGAACTTTCTGGTAAACGCATATGCCGATGATATGCTGCTTAACCTATCTAACCCAGGTCTTTCCCTTCCTCTGGTCCTACCCATACTAGAATAATTTGCTAACATCTCTGGGCTCAGGATTAACCAGAATAAAATGACCTTAGCACCGTTAAACTCTAAATGCTCTAGGTCCTGCATAGCTGGGACCGACATCTCCTGGACACCGCAGGGGTTTCCCTATCTATGTATTTACATCCCTTTTGCCTGGGGAGAGCTTGAGAAGGCTAACTTCTCCCCAATGCTGATTGCAATGATGGCAGAAATGCAACGTTGGAAAAAGTGTGGGTTATCCCTTAAAGGGAAAGTGGAGGCGATACGTATGTTTATCCTTCCTAGAATTTCTTTCCTGTTTGCTAACCTCCCAATTCCCCTGTCTCGTAGAACATTTGCCTCCCTAGACAAGCTGGTCTCCTCCTTCTTGTGGGAGGGCAAGATGCCCAGATGGGGCCGACTGAAGTTGAGAGCCCACTGGTCCAAGGGAGGCCTTGGACTCCCCTGGTGGCTGGGATACCAGCTGGCCTTCTGGATAACTAAAGCCACTACTTGGTTCAATCCAAACCTTCCTTCTCCCCCACAATGGGCACTCCTGGAGAAAACCCTTGTACCGGATGGATCTCTGTTCTGCTTACTATCTGGGAGATCCCACAGGAATCTACAACTCACGCCAATCATGACTGCCACGTGTATGGCCTGGTGGCAGGCTTTCCGTATTGCCTATGGCCCCCACACAGTGCACTTCCCTCCAGTTAGGTATGCCCCTCTCTGGAACAATAGGCTTATTCTTATCGACCACAAGCCGGCAAACTGGCTGCACTGGCTTCATAAAGGCATACGTACAGTTGGGAACTGTCTCCTCCTGGACAACGGGACCCTAATGGCCTATGAACAACTCCAAAGGCACTATGCCCTCCCTACCCATGAATTCTGGAGATATTTGCAGATATGGGATGCTTTGCAACCCTTGCTTGCCAAGGATTTGAGGGACCCCATGAGGGTATGTCTCTCCCTTATCCGTTGCCCCAAAAACGGCTGGGGCTGGTGGGCAGGATTTATAAAATACTAAGAGATTCCCAACCAGACACTATGAATGGCTGTAGATTGGCTTGGGAAGTGAAACTCCAGCACCCTATCTCGGAGCAAGTTTGGGAATCTTGGCTCAGAGCTGCTCATAGGCTCTATGTGGATTCCAGAAGTCAACTAATACAGATGAAAATTCTCCTCCGCTGGTATAGAACACCAGCAAAGCTACATGCGCTTAAGGTGTTCCTCACAATAAGTGCTGGAGATGTCAGAATTCCCCTGCTCACCTGCTCTATATACTATGGACCTGCCCAAAGATTCAGGCATTCTGGGCCTCAGTACTGGACGACTGCTCTCGGATTGTGGGCAAAGGATCATTCCCTCTCAAGAAACACTCCTTCTAGGTGATACATCCACTTTAATCCCACTCTTTCCTCCCTTGCAATCTTGGATCCTAGCCGTGCTGATGGAGGCCAAAAGGGCCATCCATATGAAATGGCTTCAACCAGTCCCTCCCTCACTTGCTGTCTGGAGATCGGCTGTGGCAAGACTAGCTGTGTTTGAAAGAATCACTGCTTCTGCAAAGGGTAAACTGGAGAATTATCACAAAAAGTGGGGCCCATATCTGCATTCCCATATTTGTAAAGTCCCCCTACCTTTGCCAAGCAACCTCCCTACCTTGTGAGTCCTTTCGCCTCCCTGTACATTTAGTGCCTGGTGAGTGAAGGAGTCTTTATCTACTATCCTTTTGGTTGCCATCCTCTCTTCATCATTGCTTTCCTCTTGTCTTTCTGTTTCTGTTAGCTATTTCCTTGCATCAGTGTTAACATGAATGTTTCCTCTATAGTACTAAACTTGCAGGACCACTTCTGTGGTTTGGCTTAGCTCATCCTGCTATGTAATCTTCAGACAGGGTGAATGCTGACATATTGTTTCTTTTCTTGTTATGATGGTGCTGACAAGGGGTATTTTATTCACAGAAAGAGCTCTCCTAGTCTTTAATAACTTATGTTTTCTCCCAGTGTAGGGATATATTAAGTTAACCTACATTATGATCTAGTGATTATACAACTAGAAGAGTCATAAGTTTATGAACAAGGCTTTATCTACTGATTGGACTGGTACTTATTTGTACTGTATGACCTGCTGGCAGCTGCACTGATGTATGTCATAAAACCTAAATCCATCAATAAAATGTTGTATGATAAAAAAAATGTTAGTGGGAAGGGATACAAGCAGACTCTGTAGAGAAAATTGAGGATGTGGTACTTTTGGAGCAGTTCTTTTGGGCTTGTCCAGCAGAGCTGAAAACCTGGCTAGAGAATAGAGATCCAAAAACAGTACAGGAGGCTGCTGAGCTCTCGGACCACAATGCCAGGAGCAGACCTGCTCTGAGAGGGAGTGGGGTGAGCATGGCAGTGCAGAAAGGGAAAAGCGCACCTTCAGGGCAGCTAAAACCCTCGCTGCCTCCCCACAAAGTGGGCAGCCCCAGGTTACAAAGATAAGATTTGTCTGATAAAGACATGATTGTGGGCTTTGCAAACAACCTGGACATCTTGCCAGACAGTATCCTAAAAAGGCAGAGAGTGCACAAAGTGGTGCTGGGAAAGAAGTGTTTTTTTGGGTATTCCTGAAAGCATGCCAGTAAACATGAGCGAGCACATACACCCAGCTACTGTGAATTGGGTGCAAACCCATGGGTTAAGTGACACAGGAGCATCCTTTACTTGGGTAAAAAGGGATTTGATTGAGCTTGAACAGCTTATACCCAATCAGTTTGTTACAGTACAGGGATTCACTGGGGAGGAGAAAATGCTGCCACTTGCTAGTGTTCTCCTGGACTGGGGTGAGACAGGAGAGACTGCAAAAAGTTGCAGTGGAAGAAAATCTTGCCCTGGATGTGATTATAGGGAACAATGTCCAAAAGGGGATGGTGTGTGCAGTTACCTGCAATCAAGCAGCAAAGGCAAATTATAGTTCCCTGGACCTCATAGAAGCCCCTGAGGAAAACACCGGGAGGCTGGTTCCCCAGCCTGGGTCTCCTGATGGAGAATAATAAAAGGGGGTAGAAATTCCCCAAGTAACAGTTAACAGAACAGCTACAGAAGGTTACTTTGAGGAGGGAGGAGTAGCCAATTCTCAGCGAGCTAGGGACCCTAGTTTAGAAACAGGGAGGGGAACCTGTCCCATGCCTTAGGAATGTGTAAAGATTTTGCAGCTGCTCAGAAAAATGACCCTAGTTTAGAGAGGCTGAGGGCTTGGTCAGACTCTTATGGAGCACTGGGAGGTGTCAAGAAACACAGAGTTTACTGGGGCAATGGACTGCTGTATACTCAGGACATAAGGATAGAGGGAGGGGTGAAGGGCAGGCAGCTTGTCATTACCCAAGGGTACTATGAGTGGTTGCTCAAGATTGCTCATGATATTCCCATGTCTGAACATCTGGGAATTGCACACAGTAGGTTTGCTGACCATGGCACCTAGCTTCACCTGAGCTCTTTCCTTCTAGCTTGCCTGAAAGGACAGAACTAAGAATCTTACCTGAGTAAGGGAAAGGATTACCGGTAAGACTTTTGGCTAGGCAGATTTACTATGTGTTGTTGTTTTAATTTTGTACACACAGGGATTGTTACTGTTTGTTGCTAACATGTTATTGCTTTATTTTTCTCTGATTCACATTGCTGTTGCTGTGTATACCTTTTGCTGCATTATTACAAGGTGTGCCTACAGGTATGTGCTAACAGATTACTGCTGTAATCTTCTGATTCAAATTGTCTTTGCAAGATATATCTTCTGTTACTGCTTTATTTTCTCTGTAGCAAAGTGTTTCTTACAGGGTATATCTTCTGTGAAATTATTACAGGTGGTGCTTAAATTTTGTGACTTTTAAAATTAGGCTAAGCAAAATTACTGTTTGCCCTATTTTATTTATTTATTTTTTTGCTGAAAAGGTTTTTTTTGTCTCAGAGGTGTAGCAGTCTCCTTCTCACATTGAAGACAGGGAGAGTGAGAAAGCAGCCACAGCTTCCTTGAATCAAGGAGGTTATTTTCTAGACTACACTGAACTGAATTATTACTTTTTGGACCTGTGTAAGTAACTAGTATTGATTCTGTTTCTGGGGTGGACTTTTCTTAGTTTTAACTTTAATTTTCCAGGGAGGAGCTGTAGCTGGGAGATACTTGCAGTCAGTTGTGACTAGACCTGTTACTTAGCCTTTGTGAAATAGGTGTCTGAAAGGAAGGAAGACACTCCCCGGGCTGGAGGGTAAGAGTTGTAGGTGATTGTTTCTGGACAGCATAGGTTTACTTCACCCACCTTCCCCTCACTTCACCCAACCCAAGTGCATAACTTCCTTTATAGCACGGGTTCTGACATCACTTCCTCAAAACTGCTAACAACATACACCTGTTCATATCCTTAAAGGCACAGCACACTGAATAGGGGGTAGAGACACTCACAAGCTTGCACACACTAAAACAAGAACAAAAAACCAAAAAGCATCTGTAACTGGAAGGGACACAGACATGTGGGGAGTGGTGCAATGCATTGGCTGTGGTGCAGCAGTCTTCCGAGAGACATTCTGGAAACTGCATTGCTGCCCTATTTGCAGGTCTCCTCCGGTCTGAGGGAGGAGGTTGTTTGTCTCCATGCTGACCTGGCAAGGATTCAGGAAACCTGCTCCCCCACCCAGGGGACCACCCAGGCCACATCACTACCTCAGAGGTTGCCAAGAAAGAGGAGTGGTTGGACCACAGTGGGCTCAGGGAGGGTGAGGGTGGTGGAACAGAGGCACATCCCTCCAGTTGTGCCTCTCCACAATTCATTCGTCACTCTGACGAAGCATGGTTCCTCTATGGAGGCACCTGCAGTGGAGACCAAGGAGGATACTGGGAACTTCCACAATGGAGACCCACAGGAGGGTGGCCCAGGACCCCACAAGGGAAGGAAACAACTCCTGTTGGGGAACTCAATTGTTAGGGGATATAACTGGGGGAGGAAGGGGAAAGGGAGGTAAGGTGCCTGCCCGGTGCCAAGGCTTGGAGGGACAGGAAACGAATCCTCAGGATTGTGGGAGTAGCAGCAAGGGGGAGGGAGTTGGATGTCATTATCCACCTAGGGATGAATGACCTGGCTGAGAATGAGATTGGAGCAGTGCAACAGGATGTGGAGTTGGGGAGGGGCCTTAGACAAGTAGCACACATGGTAACTTTCTTGGAAGTGCTACCTGTCTATGGCATGGATGAGGCTAGGGCATTCTGCACTATGGGATTCAATGACTGGTTGAAAAGCTGGTGTAGAGCTCAGAGATTTGGCTTCACTGGGGACTGGGGCTCCACCTGGAGGGATGCAGGCCTATACAGGTGTGATGGTCTGCATCTATCCTGGAGGGGAACCAGGATCCTGGGTGATAGGTTTAAATGCTTCAGTGGCAAGCATTTAAACTAGCCAAGGGGGGAGGCACTAAAGAGGAGAAGGGAAATCCTAGCCCCCACAAAAATCAGGGTAATTAGTGAGGTAAACACCAAAATAGAGCAGTCGATAGGGAGAAGGGCAGGGGTAAATGGAGAAGAAGACAAAGGCAGTAGGGACAGGGATGGGGCAAAAAGAACAAAGCCATAAAAAATGGAGGGTAATGAGTACCAACGCCCATAGTCTAGGTAAAAAGCTCACTGAAATGGTGGCCTTGATGGAAGAGGGATGCCTGGATATTGTGGCAATCACAGAAACAAGGTACACAGAGAGCTATGACTGGGATGTCAACGTACTAGGGTACACAATCTACAGGAGGCACAGGAAGGGAAGAGGAAGAGGAGGAGGAGGAGGAGGAGGAGGAGTATGTCTCTATGTAAGGGAAGGGATCAAAGCAACAGAACTAAAGGGTAAACAGGGAGGAAAGGAGGCACTGTGAGCCACCCTGGAGACTGGAAATGGCTCCACAATCCACACAGGGGTTGTATACAGACCCCCGTCTCAGGGGGAAGAAACAGACAAGGAAATGATAGCAGGCATCCTTGGGATGGCAGAGAAAGGGGAGATATTGCTGATGTGGGACCTGAATATGCCATATGTTGACTGGAGCACCTTTGCTGCAGCCACATCCAAGAGCAGGGCCATTTTTGATGCCCTACAGGGGGCATGCCTCAGACAGCTAGTTTTGGAACCCACTCGGGAGAGAGCAATCTTAGACCTGGTGCTCTGAAATGGAGAGGGAGAGAGGATCTCTGATCTTGAAGTGGGTAGACATCTGGGAACAAGCGACCACCAAACAGTGTGGTTCACGATAAACTTAGCTGTAGAGTCAAGACACACAAAAGTGAAGGTACTGGACTTCAGGAGGGCTGATTTTGTCAAAATGGGAGAGTGCCTCAGAAATGCACTAGCAAACAGGCAAGAAAGTGGGGTGAAGCAACAATGAGGAAACATCAAAACCATCATCACAGAGGCAACAAGTCTTTGTGTGAAGCAAATAAACAAATCAAAATGAAAGAAAAAAACACTATGGTTCTCAAAAGAAGTGGTGGGGAAGGCAAAGGAAAAAAGATAGCATTCAGGAAATATTAGGAAACACAGAAGGAGCAGGACCAGAGAACTGGACCAGTTAAAGCAGAAGGAAGCGGGTAAGGCAGTCAGAATAGCAAAAGCTCAAACCAAGGAAAAGATAGCCAACTCAGTTAAAAAGGGGGATAAAACCTTTTATAGGTACATTAGGGAGCAAAGAAAGACTAAGGCAGGGATACTAAGGCTGAACAAAGAGGAAGGTGGTTGGGCACAGAGTGACAGTGAAAAAGCAGGGATACTGAACGAATGCTTCTGCTCAGTATTCACAGTGGAAAAGCAGGGGGAATACCTAATCTGGTCAATAGAAGTACTCTGGATGGGGGGTTGATATTATTCCTTTCACAGAAGAAAGGGTTCTGAAAGAACTCTTAAAACTGAAGGTGGATAAAGCAATGAGGCCTGATGGGATTCACCCCAGGATTTTAAAAGAACTAAGGGAAGAACTAGTAACACCACCAACTACCCTTTTTAATAAATCATGGGAGGATGGGGTGGTACTTGAGGACTGGAGGAGGGCGGATGTGATTCCCCTTCACAAAAGTGGCAGCAAGACAGAGTCAGAAAACTACAGACCAGTCAGTTTGCCTTCAGTGGTAGGGAAAATGATGGAATCACTTCTGAAAGAAAGAATTGTTCAGTACCTAGAGGCCAGAGGGGCACAGGACCCAGGGCAGCATGGATCACAGTGGGAAGGTCATGTCAGACAAATCTAATTGATTTCTTTGACTGGGTGGCCAAAGCAGTAGACCAGGGAGGGGCTGTGGACATGGCCTACCTAGACTTTAGCAAGGCATTTTACACAGTCCCACACAAAAGATTAATAAACAAATTAGCCAGCCTGGGAGTGGGTCCTAGGGTGGTAGCCTGGGTAAAACACTGGTTGGACAACAGGACACGGCGGGTAATAGTAAATGGAGTCCACAGTGAAGAAAGGAGGGTTACTAGTGGGGTACCCCAGGGTTCAGTACTGGGGCCGGTCCTTTTTAATGTCTTTATAAGTGACATTGCAGAGGGACTGGAAGGAAAAGTATGTCTCTTTGCAGATGACACAAAGATCTGCAACAGGGTTGATACACAAGGTGGGGTGGAAAGGATGAAAAGGGACTTGGCAAGGTTGGATGAATGGTCAAATGTATGGCAGCTTAGATTCAATGCAAAGAAGTGCAAAGTAATGCACCTGGGAAACAAAAACCCAGGGGAAGGGTACACAATGGGGGTGAGATACTGACAACAACAACAATGGAAAGGGACCTGGGGGTAGTCATATCAGATGACCTCAAGGTGGGCCAGCATTTGTGAGAAGGCAGTAAGGAGGGCTGGGGGGATACTGGGATGCATAGGGACAGGCATCACCAGTAGAAAACAGGAAGTTGTTGGCCCTCTGTACAGACAGTTGGTAAGACCACATCTGGAGTACTGTGTACAGTTCTGGAGACCCGATCTCTGCAAAAACATAGACAGGGTGGAGGCTGTCCAGAGGAGGCCAACCAAAATGATGCAGGGTTTGCATCAAAAGACATATGAAGAAAGACTAAAAGAACTAAAGATGTATAGCCTCGAGGAAAGGAGGGAGAGGGGGACATGATAGAGACTTTCAAATACCTCAAGGGAATCAACAAAGTCCAAGAGGGTAGCATCTTTCAGAAAAAGAGATGTGCAAAGACAAGGGGGCACAATTTGAAAATGGGGGGACGGCTCAGAGGTAATGTGAGGAAGTATTTCTTCAAACAGAGGGTTGTGGATACATGGAACAGCCTTTCTGAGGAGGTCATAGAGTCAAAAACAGTGGGGGAATTCAAGAATGTATGGGACAGACATAAGGCAATTCTAGTGGGGGGTAGGAGGAAGTAGGCAGTTGGTTAACTAGGATCTGCAGCTTATCAGTTAAGTAGGGAAATGGGCAGACTAGGTGGGCCAAGCGGTCCTTATCTGCCATCAAATTCTATGTTTCTATTTTTCTACGCAGCGATTGGCCCAGAATTTTTATTGGCCCAACTTCACCCAGCAGGTGAAGGAATATTGCAGGTCTTGTCACCGGTGTCAAGAAATATGGAAGATGGGTAGTAAAACCGAAGCCTCCCTAATTCCCTTGCGCATAGTGGAGGAGCCATTTCAGAGGATAGGAATGGATATAGTGGGGTCTTTGAATCCCCCCAGCTCCTCCAGGAAGAGCTTTATCCTAACAGTGGTGGATTATTCCACCCAGTACCCAGAGGCAGTCACCCTATCCTCACTGAGGACAGACAAAGTGGAAGATGCCTTGCTAGGGATTTTCTCCCATGTTGGGTTCCCGCAGCAAGCTATCACTGATCGAAGGGGTTCCTTCATGTCGGACCTGATGAAATGTTTATGGGAGGTGTGGGGTGGTGCAGAGACGCATGACACCTTATCACCCGCAAGCCAATGGGCTTGTGGAAAGATTTAATGGTACATTTAAATCAATGCTCCAATCGTTTGCTGAACAGCATGGGAGGGACTGGGAGAAATACCTTTCCCACCTGTTGTTCGCATACAGGGAGATGACCCAAGAGTCAACAGGGTTCTCCTCCTTCGAGCTCTTATATGGACACAGGGTGCGTGGGCCTCTAGACTTGATCCGGGAGGATTGGGAAGACAAGCACGCCACCCAAGGATCTCCCATAGTGAATTAAGTTCTTAAGTTTAGGAAAAAGATGAAGGAGCTTCTGGGAACAGCCAAGACCAACCTGGCAGCTGCTGAGCAAAAGCAAAAGGTATGGTACAACCACAGAGCCAGAGTTCGTGCATACACTGTGGGTCAGGAGGTCATGATCTTGATACCCGTCCAGAAGGATAAGCTGCAGGCTGAGTGGGCAGGACCATACAAAGTAGTCAGACAGGTGAATGACGTAAATTACATTATAGAACTGCCTGACAGGAGAAATACCCAAAGGATGTACCATATCAACATGATGAAGCCACATGTAAATAGTGCTGACATGGTGTTTGCAGTGTGTAGTCCTGGGGAGGGGACGGATGAGGAAGACCCCCTTCTGGACTTGCTGGAAGAAAGCAAGTGAGAGTCCTCTGTGGAGGCAATTAAAATGTTGCCCCAGCTGATCCTGGACCAGATCCAGGAAGTAAGGGAGGTTTTAGCAGACTTTGCCCCATTGTTTAGTGCCAAGCCTGGACTAACCCCCTTAGTGTTGCACAACGTAGAGACGAGGATGCAAGGACTCATACAGCGGACAGCATATCGAGTGTCAGAGGCCATCCAAAAGGACATTAGGATGGAGGTGGATACTGGATTTAGGGGTAATCCAGAAATCCCACAGCCCCTGGGCTTCACCTGTAGTCCTTGTTCCCAAGCCGGAAGGCTCTATTCATTTTTGCATGGACTATCATGGACACAATACAGTCACAAAGTTGGATGCCCACCCAATGCTATGGACGGACAAACTACTGGACAAGTTAGGAGGGATGACATACCTTACCACTATTGACCTGATGAAAGGGTATTGGCAGGTGGCGTTAACTGCCAGAACTAGGGAGAGGTCAGCCTTCATCACTTTGATAGAGTTATTTGAGTTTAAAGTAATACCTTTTGGAATGAAGAATGCCCCTGATACCTTCCAAAGGTTGGTGAACCAGGTATTAAATGGTACTGAAGAGTACACCATGGTGTACCAGGATGATATTGACATCTTTAGTGTCAGCTGGAAGGATCATCTGTCCCACCTTAGGGAACTGCTGGGCAGGATACAGAGGGCCAGGCTCATGGAAAAAGCTGAAAAGTACCAAGTGGCCATGGCTGAGGTGGCATACCTTGGGCATATAGTAGGCCAGTGACAGTTCCTTCCTAATCAAGCAAAAATTGAGGCAATCAAGGCATGGCCCAGACTTGAAACACAGAAGCAGGTTTGGAGTTTTCTAGGGATCACAGGGTACTATAGAATATTTGTATCAAACTACAATGCTCTGGCAGCTCCTCTGTCTGGCCTGCTAAAGAAAAGAATGCCTAAAAAGGTAAAATGGGATTCAGCCCATGAACAAGCCTTTACACAGCTCAAGGAGGCACTGTGGAGTGCTCCAGTATTAGCCAGTCCAGATTATAGTAAACCCTTTACAGTCCAGACAGATGCCTCAGATGTGGGTATTGGGGCAGTACATAGCCAGACTTCTAACCAAGTGAAAGATTACATAATAGTGTACCTCAGTAAGAAGTTACTTCCCAGGAAGCAGACTTATTCTACAACGGAGAAAGAATGCCTTGCCATGGTGTGGGCACTAAAGAAATTAGAGCCATACCCATACGGGCAGCATTTCAAGGTACAAACAGATCACAACCCCTGATTTGGTTGGCACAAACAGGTAAAACATATTATAGGCTATTAATATGGAGCCTAGCCTTGCAGGGTTAAGACATGACTGTCACTCACAGGGCAGGGGCAGCAAACGCAAAAGCAGATGGGCTATTGCGTCAATTAGAGCACTGAACTGAATTTGGGAGACTCATCTCATGCCTAGGAATAGATCCCCAAAAATTCAGTCTAGGAGTGAGGGAGGACTGTGACAATGACAGCAATCTGTTTGTCATTATTTGGGAGGGGAAGGGGACGAGGGGTAGCAATAATAGTCAAAAACTGTATTGGCATAGGGGGAGTAGAGGAGGCGGACGGAACCGTGGATGTGATTTGGGTCAACTTGATAACAAGGGGGGGCCAGAGAGTAAAAATAGGAGTGGTGTATAGACCCCCTGCGCTGGTGAAGGAGCTGGAGGAGAGTCTGGTGGCAGATGTTGGGAGACACTATAGATTGGGCAGGGGAAGGATGGTGGTGTTGGGGTACTTAAACATGCCAAGAACAGACTGGGAGACTATGACATCCTCGGTGGCCAGGGAACAGAGGTTGTTGGATGTCTTTCAAGACGCATTCCTAACTCAGAAGGTGGGAGAACCGACCAGGGAGGTGTGGGTACTGGATGTGGTCCTGGCAGACAGTGACTAGATTGGGGGCCTGGAGGTAAGGGACCTGTTGGCAGGGAGTGACCATGCCACAGTCTGGTTTTGCCTGGACCTAGGAGGAGTAGAAGGCTGCACAAAGATGGAGATAGCTGACTTCAAGGGGGCAGATTTTAAGGAAATGGGAAGGATCCTTAAGGAGCATTTGGATGTGACTGGGTCAGACATGGACGCTGACAGCAGGTGGGAAATAATCAGGAGAGGGGTGCAGGATGCTACTAGCACCTGTGCCAGAGTAAGACGAAAATGCGATAGGGCCCGAAACCACTGCCGGTGGACCAGGGAGGTCCAAGAGGTGGTGCGGGGAAAGAAGGCAACCTATAGGCAATTCAGGTGCTCATGGAGTGAAAGGGATCGAGGGGAGTATGAACTGATGGCTAGAAGGGCCACTAGGGTGGTGAGGGCGGCTAAGGCAAGGAAGGAGCAGAACTTGGCCAGGGGAATTAGGAGAGGGAATAAGGGGTTCTTTAGATACATTGGGGAAAAACGAAGGGTGAAGAGGCAGATAAGCAGGATTAAAACAGGGGAGAAATGGGCACAAGACCCGGGGGGAGCAGGCTGAGGTACTAAATGAGTACAGTACTTCACCTCAGTTTTCACCAAGGAAAATGGGGGTGCTGCATCATACATGGGAGGAGACAGTGATACTGCAGGGGGGGACCCTTACTGATCGGCGGGTCTGGGGAGAGGGGGAGGCATCACTGGCAGGAGGGGGGGGAGGCTAAGCAGGGAGAACAGGCAACAAAGGTGGAAATCACCAGCAGAGAGAGAGTGAGGGAAGCCCTCAGGTCCCTTAAGAAGAAGAAAGCACTGGGGCCGGATAAATTACATCCCAGAGTGCTGAAGAAACTTGTGGATGTCCTGGCGAAAGCCCTGGCAGAGCTTTTTACCGTCTCTCTGAGGACAGGGTGGGTGCCCCAGGACTGGAAGTTGGCGCATATAGTGCCTATCCACAAGGGGGAGATCAAGGGAGGTGGCAGGAAACTATGCGCCTGTCAGCCTGACATCGGTGGTGGGCAAAGTGATGGAAGGCATTGTCAAGGAGAGGCTGGGGGGGACCTGGAAAAGTCAGGGTGCGTGGACGATAGACAGCATGGATTTGTCCCAGGGAAATCGTGTCAGACAAACTTTGTGCAGTTCTATGACTGGGTGACGAGTGCCTTGGACCTGGGTAGACCAGTGGATGTCCTCTTTCTAGACTTCAGCAAGGCATTTGACTCTGTTCCTCATGAGGGCCTGTTGGATAAGCTGGGAGAAATGGGGGAAGGAAACCAGAAGATCAGATGGATAGACAATAGGATCAAGGACTGGACCCAGAGGGTCGTAGTTGGTGGGATAGTCTCATCCCCAAGGAGGGTCATTAGTGGGATCCCTCAGGGATCAGTCCTTGGGCCCCTCCTGTTCAACGCTCACGTCTCTGACATAAGAACAAGTATCAGGAGTGAGATGAGTCTCTTTGTGGATGACTCAAACCTGGGGATGGTGGTGGATGGGTAGGAGGGGAGGGTGGCCCTACAGGGGGACTTGGAGGCTCTGGAAAGATGGTCTAGAAAGTGGAAGCTGAGGCTCAATGCAGGGAAATGCAAAGTACTGCACCTGGGGGCCAGAAACCTGGGTCAAGTGTACACCCTGCGGGGGGGGATGCTATAAGTCTCAATGGCTGAGAGGGACCTGGGGGTGGTGGTGGATGTCAAGATGAACTACTCGGAGACTTGTAGGAGGGCAGCAGCCAAGGCCAACAGGATGCTGGGATGCATCGCTAGGGAGATCACCTTCAGAAGGAGGGAAGTGATACTCCCTCTGTATAACTGCTTGGTGAGGCCACACCCCGAGTACTGCATGCAGTTTTGGAGGCCACACTTAAAGAGGGACATTAAACCCAGGAGAGGGTCCAGAGGAGGGCAAACCAAAATGATTTGGGGCTTGGGGACAGAACCTATGGGGAGAGGCTCAAGAGCTAAGTATGTACACATTGGAAGAGAAGGGACTGGGGAACATGATAGAGGTCTTTAGGTACATGAAGGGGTAAATAGGGAGAAGCAGTCAGGTGCTTTGAAGAAAGGAGGAGGGGGAACTGGAGGGCATGGGTGGAAGCTGGAGGGGGAAGATTCAGGGGAGAAAGGAGGAGATGCTACTTCACTGAGAGGGTGGTGGAGCCATGGAATGCGCTGCCCAGGGGGCTGGTGGAGGCAGAGACAGTGGAGAGGTTCAAGAGGGGGTGGGACAGGTACAGGGGAAGGGTTCTGGATGCAAAATCCAGTGCAGTGAGAATATCCGGAACTGGGAAGGGAGAGGCCAGAGAAGGCGAGGGGGGCAGCAAGGTCAGCTCCCAGGGTGGGGGCTGACCAACCAAGCAGACACAAAAGGCCGTTAGGCCTATTCTGCTGGCATTTCAGTATGTTAGTATAAATATATGCTTCTTTGAATGTCTGCATGGGAAATATGGCAGGTCAGGCAGAAGAGCATCACCAGAGCTGGGATTTTAAAATTGTAGTAAGGAGAGATTGCACTCTCCATGACCCAGTGGAAAATCTAATTAAAAGCTTCCTTTAGAAACCAGTTGTATAGGCTATAAACCAGCCACTTGTATAAAGTATTGCATTTTATATCCTATTAAGAGGAAAGCAACATCTGACAGATACCTGTTGCATTTCTCACCACTAAGTGAAATAGCTGTCAGGAAGTTCCCTGAAGATCTAAGGAATAATTCTGACCTGCCATAAAGCAGGCTCACTAATTAAAATAAATAAATAAATACATACATACATTTTTGTGGGATGCTTAGCAATATGCAGATGCCTAAGACTAATTTGGTAGTCAGGAAGACAGTGACCTCATAGCCAGCAACACTACTGAGCTGTGACCTCACAAGCTGGGAAGGACCCTTGTTCCCTTTAGATGGTCAAAACTAAGAGAACATTGTGCTTTTTGATTTCTGGACTCCTGAAAGACACACTCTCCAGAGCACTTCTACTACCTTAGGTAAATCAACCTCCACTATTTGCCAATTGAAACTAGGGGAGGATTAGATACTCAATAATAAGGCAATTTTGTTTAAATTGTCTACTTAATTTATGTGACTGTACCCTCAATGTTATATGTTCTGTGTTTTGTATTTCATCTACTATTTTTAATTTCAGTAAACTTTGTTTTTCTTGGAATCTTGCCTGAGTCTTTTCCTCATTTTGAGTGTGAATGCTGGGACAGTGTTGATAATTCTGATAGAAATAAGCGCTTACAGTGTATTACCATATGCACCAAGGTAAAGTACCAAGGTCTCAACTGAGTCAAAAGGGGGATTGTGAACCAGGTTGTGTGCCACTGGGTTAAGTGTTATACTGCATTTCCCCAAAGAAGGTGTGATATTTGAACCTGTTAACTGAGAGTGTTAGTGAAAGAAGGCTCTTATTTGACCACAGGACTCAAGACTGGTAGTTGTTAGGACCAAAAACAGACAGGAGGTTTACTCTGTTTGTCTCCTGTTCCTGTATTGGACTTCGAGATTTGGCACTGTGGGAGCAGAGAGCCTGACCCATGGAGTGCGTTTGTGACAGTCTTCACCCATCTCAGAAGGTAGCCTGGCAGTTGTCTTCACCTCACAGAGAAACTTGTCTATACCCACCTCAAAAGGTAGGCCAGCAATTAGGCAGCCAATCTTCACCCCACGGAGGAACTTGTCTTTACCCACCTCAGAAGGTAGGCCAGCAGCTGTCTTCACCCCACAGAGGGACTTGTCTTCACCCACCTCAGAAGGTAGGCCAGCAGTTAGGCAGCCAATCTTCACCACACAGAGGGACTTGTCTTCACCCACCTCAGAAGGTAGGCCAGCAGTTAGGCAGGCAGGCAGGGCCCCAGAGCACTGGTCCCCCATCAAAATTCACAGTCATTTGTGTCAGGATCTGAGAGGCAGTAGATCTTTCCCCTCACTGAACAATAAACAATTTCTCACAGCAGTTTCTGCTCTTTGTTGCTAAATTTCTAGGCAATTCACATCAGGCTGAGGTAAATGCCACTATCACTGGGATTTTCCAGGCAGTTGACAACAAATTCCAAAGTTCCAGAATGTTTTGAAACAAACTTCCAAGTTTCAGGCTGTGACAGCACAAGGAGCTGTCAAAATCAGTTGTTTTCTCTTCAGAAGCTCACATAGTCTCTCCCAGGGTTAAACTGTCAACCCTAGAATGTCAGTTTTGTATCCTGATCATCCCATTGATTGAAAGGAGTCTCAAGCTCCACCCCAATTGGACTACTGCAGCTACCAATCAGGTCCCTTGCTGCCTTCAGGCAGATCACATCCAACACGGCCACCCGAACACAGTCTTGTACAACTCCAATAAATATATGAATAAAATCATGTTGGCAGTATTTGGCTGCAGGGTCAGGACACTCCTGGTCCCATCTGGTGGTCGCTAGTGGCAGGGGGCACTTTGAGGGGACAAGAGCCCCATTGAGAGCTCCGTTCTATGAGCTCCCCAGCAGGAGATAGTCTTAGAAAATGGCTTGGGCTGCAAAGCATCATGGGACTTGTAGTCCCTTGTGTCATTTTGTCCCCAGTACTCCTTGACCCACTGAAGGCTTGACTCGGGTCAAGAAGCCTTTTTAATCATTTATTTTTCCCCATACAGTTCCCCCAGCCCCCTTTGCTGTAAGATGGGGCTGGGGAGATGATATATGCAGTGGCACTTTTGCTGCATTCCTGTCAGGCATTTTGAGGCACTGAAAACAATTGTGGCCTTTTCCTGTGCTCCCCACCCCATTGAGCAGCAGTTGGAGGGGACAGGGAAGCAAGCAAGCATACAGGCGGCTCACCAGCTACATCCCTATTGGGCGCTCTTGGGTGCCAAAAACAGTTCAAGGCACTCCCTGATCCTGGCAGCAGTCCAGGAGTGCGCCGGGGAGTGAGGAAGCAAGCAGCTTGCTGGCTGCAAGAATCAGGCACTTGGAGGCACCACAGCTGAGTCAATCCAGGGAGGGGCTGTGGACATGGCCTACCTAGACCTTAGCAAGGCATTAGATACAGTCCCACACAAAAGAATAATAAACGAATTAGCCAGCCTGGGAGTGGGTCCCAGGGTAGTAACCTGGATAAAAAATTGGTTGGACAACAGGTCATAGAGGGTAATAGTAAATAGATTCCACTCTGAAGAATGGGGGGTTACTAGCGGGGTACCCCAGGGTTCAGTACTGGGTCTGGTTCCTTTTAATATCTTTATAAGTGACATTGCAGAGGTACTGTAAGGAAAAGAATGCCTCTTTGCAGATGACACAAAGATCTGCAACAGGGTTGATTCACAGGGGGAGGGGTGACAAGGATGAGAAGGGACTTGGCAAGGTTAGAGGAATGCTCAAAAGTATGGCAACTTGGCTTCAATGCAAAGAAGTGCAAAGTAATGCATCTGGGAAACAAAAACCCAGGGGATGAGTACACAATGGGGGAAGAGGTACTAACAACAACAAACATGGAAAGGGACCCAGGAGTAGTCATATCTGATTACCTAAAGGTAAGCAAGCAATGTGAGAAGGCAGTAAGGAGGGCTGGGGGGTTACTGGGATGTATAGGAAGAGGCATCACCAATAGAAAACAGGAAGTTGTAAACCCTCTGTACAGACAGTTGTTGAGACCCCATCTGGAGTACTGCATGCAGTTCTGGAAACCTCCTCTCAGCAAGGACATAGACAGGATGGAGGCAGTCCAGAGGAGGGCAACTAAAATGGTGCATGGTCTGCACCAGAAGCCATACAAAGAGAGCCTAAAGGAGCTTAATATGTATACCCTCGAGGAAAGGAGGGAGAGAGGGGACATGATAGAAACTTTCAAGTGCCTAAAGGGAATCAACAAAGTCCAGAATGGTAGCTTCTTTCAGACAATGAGATGTGCAAGAACAAGGGGACACAATTTGAAGATAGAGGGGGACGGCTCAAGGGCAATGTGAGGAAGTATTTTTTCAAGGAGGGGGGGTGGACGCATGGAACAGCCTTCCTAAGGAGGTTGTGGGGTCAAACACAGTGGGGGAATTCAAGAATGCATGAGACAGACATAAGGCAATTCTGGTGGGGGGTAGGAAGAAGTAGGCTGTTTGTTTACTTGGACTACAGCTTATCCAATAGGTAGGGAAAAGGGCAGACTGGATGGGCCAAGCCATCCTTATCTTCTGTCAAAATCTATGCTTCAATGTAATCTGCGCCCAGCCATACATAGACACAGTAAAATCTATTTTATGCAATCTAATGTGCTGCTTCGTTTGTGCTTTGATCTATGTATGGCTGGCTGCCTATTTTGAAGTTCAGTACTGTACCCGATTTGGCTGTGTCGCTTGATTTTGTTTTTGAGAGTCTAATCTGCGCCCAGCCCTGGTAACAATTCAGGAGTGGGCCAGGGGAGTAAAGCTGTGAGCAGCTCGCTAGCCGCAAGAACTATAGGCAGCATTCCAGGACCACGTCAGGGCACCAGGTAAGATCCGGACTTGGGAAGGGGGCGGTTACACATGAATTTAGGACTAGCAACAGGGGGTGCCCTTCTTTGTTTGTCTTTCCCACCGCTGGGTTCCTCTCCTCATTGACTGACATCAGAGCTCGTGACTGGCCTCTTAAAAGTGCCCTCTGATTGGTGTGTTTTTTCCTTATAGTTAGCTTTTGGCAGAGAGCATTCTTGCTATCAGGGCAAGGTCAAGGAGGCAGCTGACTAAGGAGCTAGAACTTTACTACTATTTAGTCTTTGGTAACTGGGTAAGGCCCACTAGGCACAAGTGCCTGTTTTCAGGGGTGACCTGGGAGCACTGGGCGGTAAAGTGACTTGCTCAGAGTCACACAGTATGCAAGTGAAGGTTGTGAGAATCAAACTCAGGTCTGGTCTGCTGGATATATCAAGCTTGTTCACACCTCGTTCCTCTAACCTCTAGGCTATACTGCCTGCCCTAGAGTACTAGAATACTTCTGTGTGAGGGGTAAACAGACAGATACTTTATTAGATGTGTAGGGTCTGCAAGGTAATTGGGACCTTCAGTTAGGGTAAAAAAAAAAAAAACACAACAGTGATGGAGCCTGGTTTGGGAGCCAGGGTGGGACATTCAGTCAACCATGGGCTCCACAATGGGCACTAAACAGTGAATAAGGATGGTGGAGGGGCACCCCTACTCACATTGGGGTAGCCAGGAGGGGCGACTGCTGCCCCAGCACGCCCTTTGGCTCTACCACTGATACATAAGCGTTAGTGTGATTGTCTGAGTCGAAGGAAGGGAACTGTTATCATTTTTGCAGTTAGCTAGGTGAGGAGGAGATCTGTAAATTGGGGTGTGTGGCTTAGGCATAAGTAAACCAGGGGTTTGCATTTAAATTTCCCTGTAGTTAGCTTTTGGCAGAGAGAAATCTTACTATCAGAGCAAGGCCAAGAAGGCAGCTGGCTAAGGAGCTAGAACTTTACTACTAAAACACTTTTGACTAGGGGGTCAGCAGACAGATAATTTATTGGAAGAGTAAGGTCTGCAAGGTAAATTGGGACCTTCAATTCCTAGTGACACAGTGCGAGAGTCAGTGCCTGTTACACAACGGTGTTTCCCTCCCACCCGCCTCTTCACCCTCTCATCCACCCTCCCATTCTTAGCCAGTTCCACTTTTATAGGCACTGTATTTGACTGACAACAGGAAATTCCTGTTTGGGAGCAGGAAGGGAGGGCTCATCGAGACACATAAGACTCACCATCCATGAAGAAAACAAGTAGGTCTCCCTCCCCCCTCCCAGCTACTGAATGTCTGACTCTGAGCAAGGAGGAAGGAGATTACTGAGGAATTCAGGAACTTCCTGTCACAGAACAGGAAGGGCGGGAGCTAGAAGGACACAAAAACAGTAGGAAAGTAGGGAGGAGAAAACAAAAAATAAAAAGAGGGAGGAAAAAGTAGCATACAAAGCAACAGGAGAGGGGCTAAAAATAAGACCTGATGGGAGTGGAGTAGTGCAGTGGCTGTATGATGGCAGTCTTCCAGGAAACATTCTGGAGGATGTGGTGCTGTCCTATCTGTAGGCACCTCTCTGGGATAAGGGAGGATGTTGCTCGTCTCCAGGCCCAGTTGATCAGTACTCAGGGGACCTCTTCCTTTGTCCAGGGACCACCATGTCTGCCCTGTCTGCCTTAAAAGTTGCCTAGGATGAGAACGGAGTGGCTGGACAATGGTGGGCTCAGGAGGGGTGAAGGCTGTGGAGAAGAGGCACATCCCTCCTACAGTTCCACTCCACAGCTGCTATGCTGTGCTGGCAGGGTGGGACTGTCCCAAGGAGACACTTGTAGAGGAGACCAAGGAGGGTGTGGGGGTCCTCCATGGTGGAGACCCTGTGTGGGAGACAGAGGACCCCAGAGTAGGAGGAATCAACTCTCGATGGGGGATTCTATTGTTAAGGGAGCTAGATTTGGGAGTGGATGGAGTGAGAGTGAGGGGGGTAAAGTGCTTACATGGCATCAGAGCTTGGAAGGATGGAAACCACATCCAGATAATCACTGGGGAAGCAGGATAGGAGGGAGAGCTAGACATCATTGTCCAGCTGGCGACAAATAATCTGGCTGGTGATGAAGGTAAGGTAGTGTAGGAGGACTTTAGAAAGTTGTTGAGGGGTCTTAGACAAGTGGCACGCACTGTAACCTTTTTGGAGGTGCTACCGGTCAATGACAAAGGGGAGGACAGGGCACTCCACACCACAAGATTCAATGCATGGTTGAAGGACTGGTGCAGAGCTGAGGGCTTCATCGTCATTGGGGACTAGGGTTCCACCTGGAGGAATACAGGCCTGTACAAGTGGGATGGATTTCATCTATCTGCATGGGACCAAGATCCTCAGTAAGGGGAGTAAATGCTTCATTGGCAAGCATTTGAACTAGTCAAGGGGGGAGGCAAAAGTACACAGGAAGAAGCTAACTGCCCCCCCCCCCCCACAGGATGAAGCAATCAGTAGGGAGGACCCTAGGGTTGGGAAATCAACACTGAAACCTAAAACCGTGATGGGTAGAATGGCAGAGATAAGGAAAAATCAGAGTAAAAACAGGAGGTGAAGGGTGGGAAGACATGGAGATCGGAGGGGAACTTCCAGAAGGGGAGGCTGAAAAACTTGGAAGGCCATGTGCATGAATGGCCGCAATCTGAAAAAAATTCCTGACCTAGTGGCCATGATGGCAGAGATACATAGATACATAGACAGTGTTGGCAGATAAGGGCCTATGGCCCACCCAGTCTGCCCATTTGAGCTTGTAAGTTCAGTTTGTTTTCCTAGAAGTCTGTTGCCCCTTACCCCTGACCTCCAGAATTCCTTTATGTCTATCCCATGCATTCTTAAATCCCGTGATTGTTTCAGCCCCCACCACTTCCTCTGGCAGGGTGTTCCACTTGTCCACCACCCGTTCAGTGAAGAAATTCTTTCTCACAGACCTTAGTGGGGTCCTCCCCCCAGATTTCTTCTCGGACTTACCTGTGCCTAGCCTAGTATCACAAAACACCCCTCGTGACAAACCACAATTTTACTTCAAGAAAATCAAGTGCACGAAGCACACAAGTACATAAGAAAGGCCTGCTCCAAATCCAGAATAAGTAGTGACACGCTAGATCTAAAAATCCTGTCTCTCACCTGGATGAAGTAATTCACCCCTTGCAAAATTCTTAATCTGTCACTTTGCCAAAGTCAATTTCCCAACAAATGGAAATCTGCCATAGTTACGCAGTGCACAAAGGGGGACAAAACCTCAACAGGAAACTATTGACCAATATCAATACTCCCTCCCCTCTCCAAAGCACTTGAACGAATAGTGGCACACCAACTCTCTGATTACCTGGACAAATACAATCTACTCTATAATCAACAGCATGGCTTTAGGAAAGGACATAGTACAACAACAGCCTTACTTGATTTCTCTGGAGAAGTCCACTCAGCCCTGGACAAAGGGTGCCAAACAGGTGCAGTCTTTATCGATCCTACAAAAGCTTTCGACACAGTCCATCATGGCCTACTTACTCCCTACTTTCTAGCCTAGGCCTGGCGAAGGTCCTTGTGCTTAGGTAAAAGTTACCTGTCCAATCGGTCACAGGCTGTAAAATCTCTAATGAACTCTCCGACTTCAAACCAGTTCTCTCGGTGTACCACAGGGATCATCCTTGGACCGCCTCCTCTTTAGCTCTGTTCCTTAACTCCCTCCCAGATATCTGCCAGGAGAAAATAATCTTATACGCTGATGATGCTGTAATTCTCTTTTCCCACGAGGATCCAAACTCCCTACGAAAAAGCCTGCAACTTGCTTTCTAGTGTTGAAAGGTGGTTCCTGGATAGTAAACTTGTGCTAAACCACAATAAAACAAAAAGCCATGCTCTTCTCCAATCACCAAAACAAAAATAGGCATACTCCACTCACCATACAAACCTCTGCAGGAATTACACTGGACCAAGTAAATACCTTCAAATACCTTGGCATCACTTTGACCAAGGGCTCACCTTGCAACCCACATTGACAACACTGCTAAAACAGTGAACCAACGCCTTGGAATACTATTCAGAATCATTAATTTCTAAATCAAGCGGCATTGAGAATAGCTATACAGAGTTCCATAATCTCAATCATTGACTATGGCCTTATTATTTATGGCTCAGCTACCCACTGCTCTAAGGCGTATCTCAATCACTCTAAATAAGGCCTGCCGCTCCTCACGGGGGCTCAAAGACTGACTCACACGCGTGATCTGTACTATGAATCAGGCTGGTTGAACCTATCAAATCGTCTTATTTATCTCACCTGCACAATGGCAAAAAAAATCTATCTTGGGACTGACTTCATTATGTATTCAAAACCTACTCCGACTGAATCCTGGCTCACGACCCTCCACCAGATCTGAACGCCAACCTTTCCTGGTTCCGAGATGTCGGACTGCACAGGGAAAAAAATCTTTCGTATACAGGGCCCTGACATGGTTCAATGCGCTTAGTCCACCTACTCTATCCTCAACCTCGCTGAAGCTTTCAAATCCATGCTCTATGCCCACCTCACCACCACTAGCAACTGTGATTGCGCTAGATAAAGACTACTACTCCTCATGTCCATCCTCACATCTGAGGCCTCTTCCTCCCTGACTAATGAACCCTCTGGTACCTCTACAACTTCCTGTCTCCCACCCAAACTCACTCTCCCCCTTTTTTCCTGTCCCCTCTCACTTACTCTCCTGCTCACCACCTTTCCCTCCTCTCTAGCCTCCTTTGGCGCCTAATGATCACCCTCTCCTGGAAGTTTCCTTAACCTCGAAATTGTCTACTCGCTTGAACCTGTTATAGCTTGTTTTTCTATGAAACTTAAAAACGTTACTGCCTTAAACTGTTAATAGCAAATTTATGATGTAACTTTCCTGTCTGGTTTTACCTGTAATGTGTATCGTGCTTTGTTAAATGTTCTTTGTGACGTGGAACCTTTGTAAAAGAGCCCTGGCTCAAAGGTATTAATTCCTAGACTAATAAACTAAACTAAACTAAACTCATGTTTCCTCTGAATCGTCCTCCCTCCAACTTCATCCCATGCCTCTAGTCCTGGAACATCTTTTTCGCTTAAAAATAGTGTTTTCCTGCACCCTGTTCCTCCCTGTAAGATACTTGTATGTCTCTATCATATCCCCTCTCTCCCTCCTCTCCTCCAGGGAGTACATGTTCAGTTCCTTCAACCTGTCTTCATAGGACTTGTGATGCAATCCGTGCACCATCTTTGTTGCCCTCCTCTGGACCTTCTCTACCCTGTCTATGTCCTTACGTAGGTATGGTCTCCAGAACTGTACACTGTACTCCAGGTGGGGCCTCACTAGTGTCTTGTATAGCAGAATTATGACCTCCCTTTCCTGCTGGTGATGCCCTGCCTATACATCCCAGCATCCTATTTGCTTTACCTGCTGCCTTGTCACACTGTTTCTCTACCTTGAGGTCATCAGAGATGACAACCCAAGATCCTTTCCTGCTTGGTGCATGCAATATCCTCACCCCCAACTGATATATTGTGCCAGGGTTTTGTGCCCCATATGTATTATTTTGCACTTCTTTGCATTGAATTTCAACTGCCAAACCCCTGACCATTCTTCAAGTTTCTGCAGGTCGCTTCTCATTCTGTCTACACCCTGGTGTGTCTACTCTGTTACAGAGCTTTGTGTCATCAGCGAACAGTGAAATTCTGCCTTCTAGGTCCTGCGCAATGTCACTGATGAAGATGTTGAATAGAACCGGTCCCAGCACTGATCCCTGTGGTACCCCACTGGTCACTTTTCCCTCTGTGGAGTGACAGCCAATTACCACCACCCTCTGTGTCCTGCCACCCAGCCAGTTACCTACCCACCTGGACCATGGACCTGGACATTATTGCTGTTACTGAGACATGGTACACGGGGAACCATGAATGGGATTTAGCCATACCAGGTTACACTCTATTTAGAAAAGACAGGGTGTGAAAAAAGGCTAGATGAGTGATGTTCTACATCAGGGAGAAAATTAAAGCAATTGAAGTACATGGAATGCAGGAAGGAGTGGAAGCACTGTGGATCATCCTGGAGACAGGAAATGACACCACCATCCACACTGGCATGATCTACAGATCTTCAGCACAAAGGGAGCAGATGGATGGAGTACTAGTGGAAGCCATCCACAAAATGACAGCCAAAGGTGAAGTACTACTAGTGGGGGACTTTAATTTGATTGATGTGTATTGGAGCACCAAGGCTGCAGCCACAGTCAGAAGCAGAGGCATCCTGGATGCCCTTCAGGGGGCATGCCTCAAGCAGCTTGTGCTGGAAGCCACCAGAGTAGGAGCAGTATTGGAGCTGGTACTCACCAATGGGGACAGAGTCACTGATGTAATGGAAGGTAGCCACCTAGGGTCCAGTGGTCATCCTATAGTATGGTTCAATGTGAGAACAGTGGAGGAGTCAAACCACACAAAAGCTAGTGTCCTGGATTTCAGAGGGGTCAACTTTGCAAACATGGTGGAATGTCTCAAGGTAGCCCTGGAAGGGGAAGAAGGGTCATGTAGAGAAACAATAGTCTTTCTTTCTTTCTTTCTTTCTTTCTTTCTTTCTTTCTTTCTTTCTTTCTTTCTTCCTTTCTTTCTTTTCCCTCTTTTTCTCTTTCTCCCTTCCTTCCTTCCTTTCACCTGAACAAGGTTTTGTCTCCTTTCTTAATTGACTGGGCTATTTTTTCCTCCATATGTGCCTTTGTGCTCCTGATTGCTTTCCCTGCCTTACTCTGGAGGAAAACAAAGGGTTAACCCTATGGTCAACCAATCAGGGAGCCAGGATAAGCTGAGGCATCCTCTTCCACTCACGCCTTGGCTATTTAAGGGCCAAGGGCTTCTGTGAGCTGGCTTACATGTGTTGCATCGGTGGTAGCAGGACCCAAGTGGCCATAACCTGTGACATCGAGGGGGACACTTGACGCATCGGTGGCAGCAGGGACCTGAGGGTCCGCAGTTGGTGGCATTGCGAGGAGCTAAATTCATCTATGGATGAGCTATTTTTCTCACCCAGAAATAGCTGCAGTTAGTGGCAGCTGTTCTGGGAGCTACAAAATCAACGGGGAGCAGCAGCAGTGGAGCCCAGTCACCATTGGAGCACTTTAGCCGCAGTCAGCAGCAGCTGTATTGGGAGCTGCATAGGAAATGAGGAACAACAGCAGGGGAGCCTGCTCACCACCCGAGGATTTATGTCCCACCCGCCCACTCTGGCTCCGACCTCTATTAAATCCCCGAGAAAGGAGGCGGGACATACTTAACCAGTGGGTGGATTCTCAAAACCTTACACGCAAGTGCTGTGTCTCTGACATGAGCCTTGCACACAAGCGCAGCCCCTGTACTCAGCACAACTTTGCAGGCTTAAATTTGCTTGAGTGTGCAGTCAGTCTGTATAGGTAGCTGTGTTGAGCAGTCTGAAACCATATCAGAGGGGACTTGAGCTGCTTTAACTGTCTGCATGCGTAGTATTGCTTAAATTGCGTAGTTGAATGACACATTGGGGCTAGCTTGATATTGCATTGGTTTGGGCTGATTCGCTCTGCCTTGCTGAGACCTGTTTCCAGTGGCAGGTAAATCACTGGGCATCAGGAGGTACCCCTGTGGGAGACCAGTGCAATATGGCTGCATCTGATTGGGGATATGCTAAGGGTAATTGGTACGGGTGGGGAGACGCATCATGGTGCGCCTGACAGGGGCAGCGTGTGTGGGCGGGGTCACTACTGTATGGGGGGGACTTTGGTTACAGGATGGAGGGGAAGCAGACTGGACAGCTGCAGTGGCTGTGGAGCTACAATGGCCATGAGTACACTGTGGAGACTAGGGCACTGTCCTATATGTGGCAGGTTAATGGATTTGGAGGCTGAGTTGCGCAGGATCAGGTATGAACTGGATAGGTGGGCAAAAGACATGAGTGTAGGGGTTGGGAGTTGCATGCCTATAGATAGTTTGGGGGGAGGGTGCCAGCATATACAGGTGAAAGAGGATGGGACAAACAGAACTCACGCTAGGTTGGACAGGCCCTGGGGGCAGAAATGGGAGGAGAGTTCAGGAAAGCTGGACAAGGAGGAGGGTAAAGAAAGTAGAGTGTGGGCTATTGGTGGATGGGCAAAAGGGTCTCCTAGGACCATGGGAAGGGGGCTCACCTCACAGGAGGGGATCATTGGTAAGCAACTTACTGGGGGGATCCCAGTCTCAAATAGGTACTTGCCACTGGTGGACACCATGGAGGGGAGCCTCATAGGATACAGGGTGCAGCCAGCAGTGGGCAGAAGGTGAGGGAGGATAAGAGTGGGGGGTTTGGGGCGTGTTCTCTGAGACAAATAGAGGAGCTAGGATAGCACAGGAAGGGAAGCTGAGAGTAGGGAGTGCCAGAGGAGAGGGGGGAAGGGATAGTAAAGAGGAAGCAGGGATCTTAGGAGAAAAGGGACCAACAGGGACTTGATGTAGGAGAAAGAAGAAAAAAGGACAATGAGAGGGTAGAAGCATGAGTCCCTGAAGGTCAGAAGGGGCCACAAGTTCATGGGAATGCTGTTGGGATTGATCAGAGTAGAGGGGCGGGGTGGGGGGAGCAAAAAGAAGAATGGCAGGCAGGAAAAATAGCTGGAAAAGGAGGGGTAAGGCTCCGTGGCAATAAAACTGTTGGTGTGGCCAGAGAAAACAGAGAGGTAGTGCGAGTGAAGGGGGGTGGCAGTGTAAGGGGGTGGGCTTAAGAAGAAGGAGGAGGTTAAAGTGCTTCCGCTGGGAGACTCCATGATCAGGGGTATTAAATGAGAAGGGAGGAGGGAGGGGCAAAGCTGTGCTGTCTGGGTCAAGAGTATATCTGGCTTGTCTGTGCACAAGGCCAAGCACCTGGTCTATGCTTTGGTGAAGGAATGTGGTGGATCTCCTAACATATTAGTGCTTCTGGACACTAATGACGTAGAGGAAAATAGTGTGAAGGAGATATAGGCAAGGTTCCAGGAGCTAGCCAGTGTGTGTCATGCTGTTGGGTGTGCAACCTCCTTCTCGGAGGTCCTACCAGTGATAGAGCTAACATGGGAAACAAACAGAAAATCAGGGAGGTTAATGAATGGCTCAGAGCTTGGGCTGTGGCTAGGGGGCACAGGGTAGTGGGGGAAGGGGTACAGCTTGGAAGGACAGGGGCTGCATGCTAGGGATAGGCTACACTTACATTTGTTGGGGAAGGAGGTTTTGAAACTAAAGCTGATGGTTCTATGTGATATGAGCGACCATGGAAGGCGACCCACAGAAGAGCGATGTCAGGGCGGCGAAAACAATTTTGCCACCCTGACAACCTCAGTGCATGGAAAAACTGCACCGGGGCCTGAGAATACGTGCTTTCTGTGGGGGGGCTGAGCAAATCCCCCACCCCTCGCACAGGGGCTTCGCCCCTTGCACCCCCTACTTAAGGATTCTCAACTCCGGGGGGGTGCATGTTGGGGGGAGGGTGCGAAAGCAAAAAAAATAAGGTTTTGGGCCGGGTGCAAGAAAAGCACAGTAGCACCTGGACCCAGACCCAAACCTGGAAACCCAGCACCGCAAGTGGAGGCCAACCCCCGACACCATCGTGCAGCTCGACAGACGACCGCAGTGTCACCCCCTACATCCCCTCCGCACCCTCCCAGGCCATGCTCGCTGTGCTCGCTCCCCCCCAATGCGCGTGTACACGTAGCGCCATCCTGTCGCTAGGGTCATCCACCCCACCACATCTGGTCACCCTCCCTGCCCCGCCTTTCGGGCTTTCACCCATATTGTGGTGCCGTTTCGGACGGTGCCGTAATTCAGGCACCCACCTCACATGCTACCAAAACTGACAGATCATCAAAGCTATGTTGGGTTTAAACTTGTGAAGAGGGGAGGGCTGAGGATTGAGGCTGCTGCTCGCAGACGCATCAAGGGAGGACTTAGCCTTCTCCCCCTAGTGGAAAGGAGGGGGGTGCCAAACCAGGGCACCTAATTGTATGCAAGGGAACAGGAGCAGCCAGTGAACTGGGGGATCTCAGGGTATGTGGACGGGCGAGGGAAACAGGCAGGGATGGAGGGTGGTCCTGATTAGTGGCAGGAGCATAGACAACAAGATGCCCGAGTTGCAGGCATTGCTGACTGAAGGGGAGGTGCATGTGGCAGAAGTCACTGAAACTTGGGCCACTCCTCGGCATGATTGGGACCTAAACCTGATGGGGTACACTGTGTTCAGGAAGGACGTAGGTGAGGTGGGGTAGCATTCATTATTTGAAACAGCATCAATATACAGTATATGTAAGGTGGCCGGGGCAGAGTGAAATGTAGAGGTGATATGAGTTACCTTGCAGGCACCTTGGAGTAAGAGGGTGAATTTGGGTGTGGTTTACAGGCCGCCCATGCAGGTGGAAGTGTAACCCCAAGGTAGTGCTGTCCCAAGGGCTACTACCCCTGCCTGCTTAACTGCCAACAGGGTGAGGGGCCTTGGTCCAATGTCGAGTGCCTCCACCCAGAGGTCAGGGTTTGCAATAGTTAAACTAGCTTGGTCACAGCCCTCTGGGACACTGTAACCCCCCTTTCTTCCCACTAGTGGCCCACACAATGCATCAGAAATATCTTCACAATGTACACTTACTCCCAAGATTGGCTCCGCCGACTGGAGGCTGGGGAACCCCTGTAAAACAAGATGATACAATGCAAAAGTCAAAGTACAATACTTTAACATAAATGAATACCTCAGTCAGTGTAACCTTGCTGAAACAAACAGATCTGATTTATTTAAGGAGCTGTAACAAGGACGGGAAATCAGGTTAATTCGTTAAACACATTAATAATCACAGTACTGTGCACATATTCAGAGTCCCAAATTGTCACTTTCACTGGGTACCCAGGATGGGAGGGGGGGCTAGCCAGGATCGGTTGCAGCTGGTTGGGGCCCTGTGATGGAAAAACACTGGCACAATACCCAAATTGTAATCCAGAGCCGGTTGGCTCAGTTCGTGAAGAAATGAAAAAAACCAAAAACAATTAGATGACATTTGCAATTCGATAAACAGATGGCAGGGAGCTACACTGCTTTGTACTCACAAACTCAATGCTGGGAACTGGATGGAAGGCTGATTATCCTGTATTGCCAGGAGGAACAGACCATGTGGACAAGGTCCTTGTGACTGGACCCCACTGCAGTTTAGAGCAAATGGATGCAGTCTGGATTAAGCTGGGGTTTACTTCCAGCTCCATGCTCCATGCACTCAATTCACTGTACAGGGGATTTGAAACGCGATTCCCCAAAAGCACTACACACATTTATATGTAAGAGGAAAGTACTGTACCAGGCAGGCTGCTTCTCTATCCCGATTGCAATTACTGCACAATACCCAGGAGAACACACAGCAGCTTCAGTTCCTGACAGACTGAGCGCGATTCAGCAAAGTCTCCAGTCTTCTACAGGGTGAGCCTGGTTTCTACTCTTCAGATCTCCTTGATTCTCTTCACAGGTCGGAGTCAGTCTGAACAGGCGCTTGCACAAGCTGCAGACCGAAACTTAGGGCCTTACACGAGATTCCGACGCTAAAACTACGCACCGAAGAAGCACACAGCTCCTTGTCTCTTCATTTCCAAACTGATATGATCTTTCCAGTAGACAGAGCCGGGCATTTCCTTTTAGTTCCCCCTAGTTCAGTTGGCTGGTTTGGCTGCACTCACAATCAGACTCCCTCTGTTGGTGCAAAAAGGCGCCGAAGTCCAAACTACAATTCCCAGAGGCATCTGCCATATAGTCCCATTGTGGCTGGTTCAGCTTAAGAGTCCAAGTTCTGATTTGCCAGCAGCAGGCTCCATTTTAAAGGTCCCTCATGCTGATTGGTCCAGTTCAGCAGTTCAATTCCAACATAGAGGGGAAACACACATAGAGTTCCAGCTGCAATAAAACAGGTTAGATAAACTGCAATCTCACAAATGCTGCTAAATGATTACAGGCACACAGTTACAGCTTTCAGATGGGCTCCCTTTGCACTCTTAGCAACTGCAAAAATAGAGTGAATTGGCAACAGCCTGGGCAGGATTCGGGCATTAGAACACACAGTCCCCCCTCCTCAATTAATTATGGTCACAAGCAGACAGCTCTTAAAGAGACAGTACCAGAGGCTATAAAAGCACTCACACTCAAGCAGCTTAAACGCTGAACACCTTCAGACTTGGAACATTCAAGCAAGCTCCTGGAAGACTTCTGGGAACTCCCATTTGCAGTGGGATTATAGGAGAAGTTGAAGAAGGCCTGGTGACAACTCTCAGGGACCACTGTGGTAAAGGGGAGGGTAGAACCGTGGTGCTGGGTGACCTTAACATGCCAGGGGTTGATTGGGGAACTATGGCATCCTCATCAACCAGGTAGCAGCGCCTGCTGGATGTCTTCCAGGATGCATTTCTTTCCCAACTGGTGCTGACCTGAAGAGGGATGATTGTATCCTGGATGTGGTCCTGTCGGAGTGCAATCTGGTTAGGAACCTAGTGGTGGTGGACCCACTAGCGTGGCGTGATCATGACCCAGTCTGGTTTTCCCTAGACCGGGGGGGTTGGGGATTGCACAAAAACAGAGGTGGTTGACTTTAGAAGTGCAGTCTTTAAGAGTATGGAAAGGATCATCAAGGGGTATTTGGAGAGAATCAGACCAGACATGGACACAGAGAGCAGGTGGGAAATTATTAAAAGATGGCTCCTCGATGCTACCAAGGCCTGCACAAAGGTCCAGCACAAGTCTGGTAGAGTCAGAAAGCTGAGCTGGTGGACCAGGGAGGTCCAGAAGGTGGTGAGGGAGAAAAGAGCTGCTTATATGGGGTCATGGACAGGGGGAGTATGATATGATATCCAAAAAGGTAACCAGGGTGGTGAGATTGGCCAAAGTGAGGACAGAGCAGAGGTTGGCACAAGGGATCAGAAGAGGTGAAAAGGGGTTCTTTCGGTACATCAGAGAAAGAAGGAAAGTGAAGGGGCAGCTTAGCAGACTGAGGTCTGAGAGTGGGTGGGCAGAGGAGGTCAGGGAGCAGGTGGAGGTACTAAATGAGTACTTTGCCTTGGTCTTCACTAGGGATGACAGAGGGTCAACACCTTATGGGGAAGGTGGAGTTGAAAGGAGAAAGGGGGGCAGGTCATGGTTGTTGAAATTCTTGTTGGTAGGGTAAGGGAAGCCCTTCAGTCTCTGATGATAGAGAAGGCACTGGGCCTGGATGGCCAACATCCCAGGGTGCTAAAGGAGGTGGCAGATGTCCTTGCTGCATCTCTAGTGGACCTTTTTACCTTCTCCCTTCAAACTGGGTGGGTGCCTCATGATTGTAGGAAGGCCCATGTTGCACCTATCCACAAAGGTGGCATATGAGAGGAGCCGGGTAACTACAGGCCTGTCAGCCTGACGTCAGTGGTTGGCAAAATGATGGAGGCCATCTTGAAAGAGAGGCTGGAGGTGTTTCTGGAGTCACAGGACCATCTGGGTGATCACCAGCATGGCTTTGTTCAGGGCAGATCATGTCAGACTAACTTTGTGGATTTGGTATCACATGAGTTGGGTGACCATGACTGGGCACCTACCAAAATGGTGAATCAATTGTGGCACCTCGCATTGCAGCAAGTAGGGAGGGAGGGCGACCGGATGGGGGTGTGCGTGACTATAACAACATCCTGTCACTACATGTATACATGCATGGGAGGGAGCAAGCCTGCACAGCAAGGGGTGGTAGGGGCAGGAGCAATTGTGAGGGGTAGTGCTATAGCAAGCTTCTGAGCTGCTTCCATGGTGTGGTAGGTGGGTACAGGTCTGCGCAGCACAGGGTGCCAGGTTCTGGGCCTGGCATAAGCGCCTTTTGTTGCGCCCAGCCAAAATGTTTTTTTTTTTTGCTTTTGCCCCCCTGACATGCACCCCCCTGGAGCTGAGAATTCTTCAGTAGGGGGTACGGAAGGCAGAACCCCCTGCATTAACATTTAAAACATAAGTCTGAAGCTCCCTTTTGCTGTACGCCAAGGACTACATAGACAAAAATTCTTCCACAATGTGTATTCGCCCTAATGGCGATCGCTATTCTGTGATCGCCATTATCACATAGATCTTGTGGAAGATACTGGACCAGGGCAGGCCGGCAGATGTTCTCTTTCTAGACTTCAGCAAGGCATTTGATACGGTGCCACATCCTGGGCTACTGGACAAGCTGGGGGGTATGGAGGTAGGGGAAAGGATGGTGAGGTTGATAGAAAACTGGCTTACTGGATGTTTTCAGAAAGTAGCAGTCAGGGGAAGGTATCATCTCCAAGGAGGGTCCTCAGTGGGGTTCCTCAAGGGTTGGTGCTGGGTCCATTTCTGTTTAATGCTTACATCTCGGACATCAGGGATGGTATCAGGAGTGAGATGAGCCTCTTTGCCAATCACTCGAAGCTGGAGGTGCTGGTGGATGGTAAGGAGGGTAGAAGAGCCTTGCAGGGGGACCTGGAGACACTGGAAAGGTGGCCATGCACCGTTAAACTGAGGTTAATACTAAGAAATGCAGTGTTCTCCACTTGGATCTTAGGAACCCAGCTCATGAGTACTTTTTGGGTGGGAAGAAACTGCTGGCTTGTGGAGGGGAAAAGGATCTTGGGGTGGTTGTGGATGCCAGAATGAACAACTCTAAGCAGTGTAGGAGGGCTGCAGCTAAAGCAAATAAAATGCTTGGGTGCATTGCTGGGGGGATAACCTCAAGGAGGCAGGAGGATAACCTTGAAGAGGCAGGAGGTGCTTCTCCCTCTGTATAACTGCCTGGTTAGATTGCACCCAAAGTACTGCATGCAGTTTTGGTGCTCGTACTGAAAAAATTATTTTGCACTTCTGGAGAGGATCCAGAGTAGAGATGCAGCAAAAACACAGAAACATAGAATTTGACAGCAGATAAGGACCGCTTGGTCCACCTAGTCTGCCAGTTTTCCTACCTAACAGATAAGCTGCAGATCCTAATTAACCAACAGCTTACTTCCTCCTACCCCCCCACTAGGACTGCCTTATGTCTGTCCCATGCATTCTTGAATTCACCCACTGTTCTTGACTCCACGACCTCCTCACGGAGGCTGTTCCATGCATCCACAACCCTCTCTGTAAAAAATATACTTCCTCACATTACCTCTGAGCCGCCCCCTCTCTATCTTCAAATTGTGCCCCCTTGTTCTTGCACATCTCTTTTCTGAAAGATGCCACCCTCTTGGACTTTGTTGATTCCCTTGAGGTACTTGAAAGTTTCTATCATGTCTCCTCTCGCCCTCCTTTCCTCAAGGGTATACATATTAAGTTCCTTTAGTCTTTCTTCATATGTCTTCTGGTGCAAACCCTGCACCATTTTGGTTGCCCTCCTCTGGACAGCCTCCACTCTGTCTATGTCTTTGCAGAGATGGGGGTCTCCAGAACTGCACACAGTACTCCAGATGGGGTCTCACCAACTGTTTGTACAGAAGGATAACAACTTCCTGCTTTCTACTATTGATGCCTCTCCCTATGCATCCCAATATCCCCCCAGCCTTCCTTACTGCCTTCTCACATTGCTTGCCCACCTTTAGATCATCTGATATAATTACTCCCAGGTCCCTTTCCATTTTTACTGTTGTCAGTTTTAATTTCTTCATGAAGTGCTGGCGAAGTTGCCCACTTTGCATCTGCTTGGGGCTACTCAAAGTCCCCATTATGATCGTCACACTGCTGACTTCACAATCACTTTGCCTTGTTTTCACACAAAGACAAAGTGTGTGATATTTGAAACAGCCCACAGATTACGAGTCACACAGACTCACAGTCTGCAGGTCACATGCTGCAGGCAGGGAGTTAATCAGGCAAAACAGTAAACTAGTTTCACTTTTGCCTTACTTAGTCTTGGAGAAGGAGCTTTTTGGTGTGGTATAGAGAGAGAGAGAGTTTGAATCTTCAATCATATTTTGAGATTTTCTTGGCAGTTTAGTTGCCTATTTGTTGTTTTGAGTTGTGCCCCTTTTGATTCTGAGGTCATATTCCTCGTCCTGATTCCTTAGTTTACCTCTTTTTATTTTTGTTTCAGTAGTGGTTTTTAATAGTTTATTTTTTTGTTTTTGAGTGTAAAATGGAGTGGTGGGTTTGTTTCCTCTGGGGCCCATAGAGGACAACGTGTTGGGCCACAAATGCGTGGTGGCATCATGTGGAATGAATAGCAGCACTGTCTTTAGTGCTGCTAGTTCTCTCCTCCTTGAAAGAGAAGGCACTGGTGCCATGCAAGCACCCTCACTGGTGGCACCTACCACTGCCCCCACACCACCTTCCATGGCCCCTGCAGATCATCAGCAGCAGGAAGTCATGCAGGAGCCACCACAGCAGTCTCAGCAGCAGCAAGTTGTCCCCCCCCCAATTGTGCATCAGCAGTGCATAAGCACATACCTGGTGCCACCCCCCAACAGTGTTGTGAAGTGCAAGATCTGCAGTGCGCTTGTGAGTCATGGGCCCGGGGGTACTCATTTGGGGACAGGTGGGCAGCGCACCCACCTTGCGAACCACCACCATGTGGAATGGGAGGCCAAGGCTGCAGAACATACACAAAATGCACCTGCTGGGCACCAGGATGCAGCACGGCCTCCGCCTGCATGGGTGTGAAGTGCAGAAGGGCCACAGAGCAAGTGGCTGCTCCAAACTTGTACCTGCATGTGATGACTCTGGAGGAAACCCTGCAACAATGCCTACCACCCAGGCTGATTTGGGTGCTACGTGGAGTTTGGTAGACAACCTTACCAACAGGGTGGAGAACCTTGAGGAGCGGTTGGAGCGTATGGAGGGTCACCAACTGCAGATTATGTCCATGCTCCAGCTGCTGCTGTCTCACCATAACTTAGAACCTTAGAGTTCTTGTTTGGTGTATAATTTTCATTTTGTGTTCTGTCTTTCTTTCTTAGTCATAATCTTGTTTCCCCAAAAAAATGTTAAACCCCCCCAAAAAAAACAGTTTAAAGAAAGTAACTTAAAAAATGCTGTCTTTCCCTTTCTTACATTCCTAGTTAATCTCTGTTAACAAACAGGAATTTTTTTTTTGAAAGTAATGTATTCTTCCTGTCGTGTTGTTTGTGTTAAAGCAGCAGTGTAATAATTTGTTAAAGAGCAAGTGCGCACTGTCAGGTACCCAGCCCCCTGCAAACATATATGATAGATGACTTGGTCCAGTGTTAATGGTATTAATAATATACCATGCCGACCTGTCTGTTTAAGTATGAACAGTCAGTGCATCTCTCAGTCTCCTATCCTCAGCTTAATAATCAACAGCAATTGCAGTAGGATAAATTTCCTAAAAGTTTATTTTACCAGCACACAGATAGAGGTGCCCCTCCCCACATAGCAGTCCAATTGTTGTTGCATGGTACCCACACTGTGTCAAGGCTGAGGTGGTAAATAATGTTATGTGGAATTTATCCAACTTCAGTGACTGTGGATCATTAAGCTATGGACAGTGACGGAGAGCCATACTGACTGGTTTTCCTCTTCCAGTCAAACAGTTATAGCACCCCAAATGTGTACCCACAGAAAAGCAGAGGCATTTCCTGACCCTGCTGACAGGCCACCATGCAGGCAGGCTCCCCCATGTTAATTTTGTGATGTTAGAAAATGAATGGTTAGTGTGCACTCCATTGACCTGTATGGGCGCGATGTTCCTTTAGCTGTTAGGGCTAATTATAGCTGCAATTTAGAAAACTGAAAGCGACTGCTGTAGTAAGAGTGTCTGTTACTCCACTCCTGTGGTTGCTTTGATTTCTGTAAATTGCAACACTAAGTAGTATGAGACTCTCTAGAAAAATCGTGCCCATACATGTCAGTGGAGTGCATACTCTCAGTTCATTTCCTTATGTCCCCAAATTAACATGGGTGTTTCTGCCTGGGGGTTGTGTCAGCTGGTTTCGGACACTGCTGTGTTTTTCTCAGGGTACATGCACATTTGGAGTGCTCTAACCTTGTTACTGGACTGGACCACACCACATGGTATTATTTAATACCCCTCAACACTGGAGCATGTCAGTTACGATATATGTTTGAGGGGTGCTGGGTAATACTAACCACCTGACAATGAGCATCTGCACTTGAACAATTTTGACATATACAGTTTTATTCTATTTTCAATTGCCCCTTATTTACTGACTTGTTTGTATGAGACCATTACTTCCACAATTAGTGTTCTTCTACATTATAAAAAGTCATTAATGAAAATTCAAATGTGATGACTTGACATTTAGCAAGAAGTATCACCTGGTCATTCATTAATGCCCCGCTCGACCAACCGTTGGCATGCTTATTGTAGAAAGGTTTTTAATTTTTGCATTTTACAGGTAGCTATCCGGTTTTATAAGTGCGATATGACCCACTCCAGTCCATGGGTGTATCAGGGCATTAATGCACTTCCCAGCTGGTGTAAATCACTCTGGCAAGCCTTCATGCCTCGCGTCGCACCCAGGACAAGCATTAATGCCCTGGCACACTCATGTTCTGTCATGAGTTCCTTGTAGTGTGCTTACTCCATTTTTATGTTTGCTTGCGCGCATGCTCAAGAAACATTTCATCACATTTTAGGAGAGAAGCAGGGTTTTGGAGGTGCTGCACTGTGGGGGCCAATGGCCCCAGTACCTTTTGAGGCTTGGCCCACTTTCCCCAATCGGCTAACGCCCCCCCAAACAAAACACTCAGGTGGCATGCTTGGAGCCCACACCAGCATGCCAAATGTCCCTGTAAAAAAAAAAAAAATGGCCCGCGATGTTTTTCTTTTTTTTTGAAAACCTGTAAAACACAAAATGGTCCCTCGTGGAGTTTGGTGACCCCTTCCCCAACCTGCGCCACCCCTCTGTGCACCCTGCCTCCCCCACATGCCCCCAACCCCATACTTGCCTCCGGAGCCCAGTGCAACAATCTTCGGTGGACTGGGAACATGTCTGCACTCTTCAAAGCCGACTGCAAACTGAATAAATGCCAGTAAGCTGTATAATGGCATTAATAGGGTTTTTTCAACTTTGGTGCATATCTCAGGCATTTTTGGGAATTTTGGCACCAAATTTTCAACATGTGGTTTTTGGGATCCCTCCTCATGAATTCAGCCACTGTCATGGAGTTATTTGGTCCCAAAAGGTGATTTGGGGGTCACTGTGCAGAATCACCTTTTGGGACTGAGTAATGAAATGACAGTGCCATTGTTCATGAGGTGGGCTCTCAAAAAGCCTTTTTTTGCAAATTTGGTGGAAAAATCCAAAAAATGACTGTTTTACGAGTGTGCATTGTGCAATTTCCACGCATGCTTGTACCTTCGCAAATCTGTAATATTTTCACTCCAGATTTTTAACATTGTCATTTTTCCACACTTTCTTATGAACAGTACAGCTGTCATTTTTCACATCCTGTTCAAAATGTGTTTTCGCACTTCCGGCTCAGAATAGCGTGGTCATTGTGGGAAATCAGTGTTTTGGGACACACTGAGAAAATCACAGTGACATTGTTCATGAGCAGATGTCCTAAAATGTCTATGTTGAAAATCTGGTGACAAAAGTCCATAAAATGATTGTGTTACAAGCATGCGTTGCACAGTTTCCACGCATGCTCGTAACTCTGCGAATCTGTAATATTTTCACTCCAGATTTTCCACATTGGCATTTTCCACACCTCCTTATGAACAGTATAGCTGTCATTTTGCACATCCTGGCTGAAATGTGTTTTTGCACTTCCGGCACAGAATTGCATGGTCACTGTGGGAAAATCAGTGTTTGGAACACATTGAGAAAATCATAGTGACACTGTTCATGAGCAGAGGACCTAAAATGCCTATATTAAAAATTTGGTGACAAAAGTCAATAAAATGTCTGTGTTACAAGCGTGTATTGCTCAGTTTCCATGTATGCTCAGAAGTGTGCAAATCTGTAATATTTTCACTCCAGATTTTCAACATTGGGATTTTGCCACACCTTCTTATAAACAGTACAGCTGTCATTTTTCATTTCCTGCCTGAACTATGCTTTTGCATATCTGGCACACAATGGCGCAGTCACTGTGGGAAATTAGTGTTTCAGACAGATTAAGAAAATTATAGTGACAGTGTTCATGAGCAGAGGTCACAAAATGTGTATGTTGAAAATTTGGTGAAATAATTCCACTAAATGACTGCGGTACAAGCATGTGTTACGCAGTTTCCATGTACGCTTGGAACTTCGAGCATTTTTAATATTTTCACTACAGATTTTCAACATTGTCATCTCTTCACACCTCCCTATGGATGGTACATCTGTCATTCTTCACATCCTGCCTGATCTGTGTTTTCACATATCTGGCACAGAATGGCATTGTCGCTGTGGGAACTTGAAGTTTGGGACACATTACCAAAATCACACTGCCACTGTTCATGAGAAGAGGTCCCAAATACTTTCATGAGATGGGAATCAGAGAAAGGCCATGTTGAAAATTTGTAGTACAAATACCAACACACGCCCGAGGCGTTAGGGTTTCTAACCATAACATCACACCCTGTACAGACTGACAGGCATCAGATGTGTAACTCTGGATCACCGGCTGTAATGCTCATGCCATCCCACCCATAGCCTGAAGTCAATGACAGGCATCAAGGTGTGCCTTGCACTCTTCAGCCCTAGACTTCACCCTAGTCTCCTGTACTACACCCATTTCAGCGTATGTTCTTATAAAATGTGGTGACTGTAAAGCCAAACACCCCAAGGCACACTTCAACAGTTGTCAGTGTCTACAGGATAGGGTGAGGTGAAATGCTGTGAGCATTATGGGCAACGACCCACAGGCACACCCCAATGCCTGTCCATCTCTGCAGGGTACAGGTGGGATTGGCGTGAGTTCAAGACTTCACTGTCACTCCTGTTCAGCATCTGTCTAACTCCTGCATGCCCAATGCTAATATCAGTAAGCAAACATTCGACATTGACATATGTTTGTTTCAGATATGAAATAACAGTAGTGCTCCTTTTAATCTTGTTTGACCCATTGTTTTAATCAGTTTACCCAGCTGTTTTTGCACACCTACTGCTCCGTGATGCAATGATGGTGTACCATGTCCTACTGGATAGCATGGTATTTCATTTTAGAAAATGAGTAAATGGATTTCTTGTTTCTGATTGGCTAATGGTATCAAATAGCTGGCCGGGTATCAGACAACAGAGACCGGGAAAGAGTCCCAGTCTCTGACTGCCTGATTACGTTCTACTATCAGTGTACCAATGGAACTTTCAATTTGAAAAAGTAGCCATGTTTTTTTCTCTGACTTAGCAAGAGAAAACACCCATGTTTCTTTTTTAATTCACTAGACATGTAAAAAAATTCTGTGTGCCCATCACCATTACTATCCTACAAACAGCCTTTTCTTTTTTTTTTTGCTGCGTGAATCATTAAGCTGTAGAAGGCTCAATTTAAAAATGCCACAATTTTTACTGTTGAGAGAGAGGAGAGAGAGAGAGAGAGAGAGAGAGAGAGAGAGAGAGATGAGAGATAGTGTGCCCCCCCCCAAAGAAGACGTTAGCCAGGTTCATACAGAAATGCCCTTTTTTATTAAAAAAAAAAATCTGGCACACACCATCTACGTTTTGCCTTTGCCAATGTTTATATTTTAAATGAACAGCGCTAGCACCTCATTTGCTGAGTGCTCCTGAAGACAACTTGCCCATTGCCCAAGCTCCACCCTCCAGCTCCTCGTCACTACCTGCCACTGAAATTTTTTTTATTTAAACGGTCATTTGGGGGGATGAATAAATAGGTTGTATCGGCACACTCTGCATCAATTGCCAACACTGCATGTGCTCTCTCACTCTGGTCCCGATGGTGAGAGCATAGCAGTGTGACAACAAAGAAAAAATAATTTCCCTCCCTATGATTTCTGTTCTTTCTGGGTGGCGTGGTAGTGAAATTTACAAATGCCACAGTAACAGAAAGAACTGTCCAAGCTTCGATCAAAGCAGCCCAAAGCAGAAAAAAACCCAGCTCAATGAAATGTGTCGAGGGGGAGAGAGAGAGAAGAGACTGCGGGTATGCTTAAGTGAATGTCCCGTTCTGTCTCTCTATCTCTTTCTCTCGCAGTCAGCATCCTGTGACACAGTTGTACAGCTGGATCTCCCCACCAAAGTAAGCACCTCAGCTGCCGTAGACGGATCCACTTTTTTTTTTACTCATAGCCCTCAAGCCGTTCTCTCACTTTAGAGGAGCAAACCCCTTTTCTATCAAATAAACATATGGCACACAAAAGCAACAGTTTTTGTAGTTAAACATTTAGTGCTACAACGTCACGTACTAAGCCCCTATTAAACACAGCTTCCACTGCTCACTGTGGTGCCACTACACACTATCGCTCAAACTGACCTGAAGTTCATGAGCAGTAAGGGACAGGATAGGAGTTGGACCTACTACTTTCACTGACAGGTGGGTTGCAGAAGGGGGATGACTCACAGCAGAGCCCAGTTGTTGACAGTAACAGCTCATCTTTTCTTGGTCCCAATGTCTTCCTCTGTTGTAAATTGTTATTACAGCTCTCACTCTAGCTTCCATTCTGACCACATTCACTGCCAACCGGTGTAAACACAAACACTACACTGGAGCACAGGTGAGTGTGTGTGTGTTGGGTGGGGGGATGTTAAAGAAGTGTTGGTGGGGGAGAGAGAGTTAAATGCTCTGAAAAACAGCAGCACTCTCTATTGGCAAACACACCAGTAGAGAGACTACTTTATCAAAAAATAAACTTTAAATGGATTTTTATCTAATTTTTCGAATTCTTTTTCATATTTTTTATATTGTATCTAAAATGTGACATGTAACCTATTTTCTAAGCGCAATAATACACTCCAGGGTGGGCGGTATTGTGCTATATTGGGTCTTCCAGTGGCTATAAGGCCCTCCGCCTGCAGTGTCGGGCCTCATTACACCACTGAGCAGTCTGGTCTAGCACAACACCACCCACCCTGTCGGGTACTATTGCTTACATAGTCCCAACAGAAAAGATTTGAAATTATAGAGGTTCTAAAACTATGAATACTGATGAAAACCTGACACAAGCAAGATTAAAAGGAGTGCTGTTTATTATGTCATATGTGAAAAAAGATAGTCCAGCAGATGTAAATTGTGAAAATAAAAATAAGGGTATCATATAGAAAAGTCAGTAGATAACTACTAGTGATCGAAAATAGCATAGAAAAGCACAGGTAAAAATGTTCAACCGATTATTGCATTGCTGCGGTAATTGTCCTGCAAAATACGTTTTTGGTTACTGTTGACTGTGTTCTGTTTTCTTAGCGTACCCACAACTACAATCAAAATACTCTACCATCACCCAACACATTTACTGTACAACCTCCCCCAGAAAGAAAATGACTGTGACATGTGAATGTAGCATGTTACATCATTCAGCATGCAGTATTAGTGTCCCGACCCCAGATGAAGAATAATCACAGGAGAGAATCTGCTGGAAAGTCACACATTTCAGGACACGCTGACTAAAGCATGTACCAATGGCCACAACTCTGACACCTGCTGCTGCTGTTGTACTTCTGTATTCTGCTGCTGCCGCTGACTGAGTTGATGCACAGTATGTTGCCAAATGATAACCACAGATGACCATTGAGTGAACCATACTGTGATGTTCTGGAGGGACATTAATCTGCTGCACTGACTGAAACATACTGCCCTATGTTATGTAATCATACCACCGTTGGTAAGTTACTGTACGTCTCATGTTCATGTTTTTTCAGAGACCCAGACATTTACTATATATATCTATATATATATATATAAATAACATGTAATCTTAGTTATTTATTTCTCTCACAGGGTTATCGAGTCCTACTTTGGTTGCACACATTTCGACTTGCTGCTGACTTTTGCTCTGCAAAAACTGTCAAGCCATGAAGAGTAAGTATTTATTTTTTCAGGGGTGGAGGTGGTAGTAGGGCATCATTTGAAAAACAAGTTTCAGTAATGGTTTTGTCTTCTTTACTGGTTTTCTGTGTATCCTCCAGACTCATACACATTGGACGTGTTCTGATTTTAAGAAAGCACCGATGGAAGCACACTGCACCGAAATGTCACCTGCAAAAAGATAAAGAAGAAATTATTCTGACTTCAATGCACTAAAACATTCTGTTACAAGTGTGGCTGTTCCCGTCTGTTAAATCCAGCTTAAAATATCAAGCTATTAGTAAGCCACTACAAGACCAAGTAACACGTTTAATGCGTGTAAGATACACTGGCCCACTCTCTTAAGTTACATGACATGATGTGTTGTTTTGACTAGGATAAAACTTAATACAACCATGGCGTGCTGAAGTAAGCCAGTGACAGATATGCATGAAAAATATATTATGTGGCCTGTATGTCACCTCCGTTGCATGCTTTACACTGGCTTGAAAAAATGAAAGACAATAAAGAACAGATGAAATATGATTGTACCATGCACCTCTCAGAACAACCAGTTAAAACAGCAGGCTGGCACCTTACCACCGTTGTAAAATCTAGCATTACCGACGGAAAAGGTGTCAGCCAGCCGCATCTTAAAAAAAAAAACAATCCGATGGCAAAATCAGGGAACTGCAACCACCATCTTGTTTCTCCACTAAGCTGAGACTGCAAAACAGCAGCTCCGTGTATCAGTGAAAACAAAAATAAACAAACAAAAAAACTGTTGTACTACTCACTGACTTATTTAAGCATTATATCAAGTACTGTTTTTTTTAAATAATGAAAAAAAGCACTACTTGGTATAATCACAGTAAGTCACTCTGGGGATGTGGGGCCTCTGGGGATTTACCACAGCTGGCGTGGATTTACCCACTCAGCTGCGCCTTGTGGGCAAACCACTCCAGCCATGGTAAATCCTCTGAAAACCCACACCCCCTCGTGGTTTATTGCTTAATTGATATTTACCTGAAAATTATTTCCTTTAGGTGGTTGTGGTACTACAGTACTCCTGTCCTGTTACACTGTTTGTATCTGAAAGCTGTGGGGAAAAAAAAAAACAACCAATTGCTGGTATTTGGTGATGAAGGCATCTAAAAAATGGTAAAGGAAGCACTCACACAGTTCAAGGGAAAAATCATAGTTTGACAAATTAGTACGTACTCAGTGTAAACTAATGGTAATATGAAGCATAGTGGCTGTGGCTGGCTCCGGGTTCATTTGTGGCATCAGCACAGGTGCACATTCCCTGTCTCTCACTCTCATGTAGGCCAGTGGCTGCGGCAGGCTGTGGGATCGTTCACTGGGCATGAGCACAGGTACACATTCTCTGTCTCTCACTCTCATGTAGACAGGTGGCTGTGGCAGGCTGTGGGATCGTTCATTGGGCATGAGCACAGGTACACATTCCCTGTCTCTCACTCTCATGTAGACCGGTGGCTGGATACGGTGTGTTACATCTTTGAGTGTCAGGAGGAGGATATCTGTCATTTCATCAGCAGGTGTTAAGCGACTACAAAAACTGGACATGTGCTTATGAGGCTGACTGTTTACAAATGACAGCACACATTCTGGTAATTGCAGTCTGAAGATCTACTAATGGGAAGGTAAAATAGAACGATGGGTCATTATTTGTGCATATCTGTTATATGGAATGAGAGTCAAGGATATTGTTTTTCTTTTATAAAAGAAAAAAGTTATCATTACAGAAACGTGACGGCCTTTAAACCTGTTACACACTACCACCACCATCATCCTCATCCTCCTGATCAAAGAGGAAGCTACCCTCATAGTCATCAAGGTTGGAATTGTGCCCACATGGAAATTATTTTGCCATGACTGAATCACCAACCTCAATGGTAGACCGTTTGATGCTGCCATCAGGATGGCCTGCTTCATCCACACATCAGCAAACCCATCATTGTAGTACATACACAGATATGGTAGTTAGACTTGGTATGTGACCTTCATTTCTTTTTATGTTGGAGCACTTGCGCAGCCAACATCTTGGGGGTAGTGCAGATTTGGAGGCGCAGTCACTGTTGGGCGAATGCAGGGCACGCACCAGTAGGTGCGTCCCTCATTCCCCAAACAGCCTGCATGCTGGCGCCATACCACCCGGACGAGCACCTCTAAGGAAAGGTCCGCTGCAATGTGAGCAAAGCTTGTCACATGCAGTGGACCCTTCCTACATGCTTGGCAGCTGGAAACATGGTGGCACAGTGGCTGCTAAACTGCCGACTTTGGGGGTGCCCAATCCCCCAGTCGGCTTACCCTGCCCAAGTATGTGCCGACGGGGGAGCCCACTCCCCGTCAGCAGAATGTGTCCCTCCCCCACTTTCGTTGTTTGCTGACGGGGGGTGCCCAATCCCTGTCGGTATCCGTCCCCCCTTTCCTGGTTTAATTTGCCGACGGGGGAGCCCCCTCCCCATCGGCATGATGTCCCTCCCCCTCTTCTGTGCCAATGGGGGTGCCCAATCCCCTGTCGGCTACTGTACCCCCCAAAAAGAAACCACCTGTAAAAAAGAAAACTGTCTGCGATGTGTTTTTTTAGTACCTGTAAGCAGAAAATGGTACCTCGTAGTCTCCCTACCCACCACCCGCACCCATCCACTGCACACCCTGCCTCCCCACGCCCCCCTCACCCCATACTTACCTCTAGAGCTCGGCGCAATGATCTTCCGGTGGACCAGGAACACATCTTCGCTCTTCAAAGCTGACTGTGATCTGAGGAAATGCCGGTAAGCTGTATAATGGAATAAATAGGGATTTTTCAACTTTGATGCATATCTCGGGCATTTTTTGGAATTTTTGCACCAAATTTTCAACATGGGGTTTTTGGGACCCCTCCTCATGAATTCTGTCACAGTTATGACGTTAATCTCTCATGCAAGGTGATTTCGCAGTCACTGCGTGGAATCACCTTTTGGGACTGATTAATGCAAGGACATTGACAGTGTTCATGAGGTGGGCTCTCAAAAAGCCTATGTTGCAAATTTGGTGGAAAAAATTGAAAAAATGGCTGTTTTGTGAGCGTGCATTGCACTGTTGCTATGCACGCTCGTAACTTCATAAATTCACAATATTTTCATGTCAGATTTTCAACATTGTCATTTTTCCACACCTTCTTGTGAACAGTACAGTTGTCATTTTCCATATCCTGGCCAAAATGTGTTTTCGCACTTCCGGCACACAATACCGCGGTCGATGTGGGAAATCAATGTTTGGGGCAGATTACAAAAATGACAGTGACACTGTTCATGAGAAGAGTTCCTAAAATGCCTATGTTGAAAATTTGGTGATGATACTCCTTGAAATAACTGTGTTACGAGGGTGCATTGCGCAGTTTGCACACATGCTCATAACGTTGTGCATTTGTAATATTTTCACTCTGGATTTTCACCATTGGCATTTTTCTACACCTCTTGAGGAACAGTACAGCTGTCATTTTACATATCCTCCCCAAAATGTGTTTTCACAAGTTCGGCGCAGAATAGAGCAGTCGCTGTGCAAAATCACGTTTTGGGACAGTTTGAGGAAATGACAGTGACACTGTACATGAACAGAGGTGCTAAAATGCCTATGTTGAAAATCTGGTGCTGGAACTCCATACAAGGACTGTGTTACAAGTGTGCGTTGTGCATTTCCCACGCATCCCTGTAACTTCGCAAATTTGCAATACTTACATGCCACATTTTCAACACTGCCATTTTTTTACACCTCCTCATGAACAGTACAGTTGTCATTTTGCACATCCTGCCAAAACTGTGTTAAACGCACTGCACCACCAAAGCCAATGCCAGCGCGACAACATTCGGCATTGACAAATGCTTGTTATAAATGTCAGCATGCTGACATTTGTAGGTGAGAGGTTAGTACAATGGTCATGCACTATTGCCCATGCAGAACTGAATACCCTCTCCACACTTACACTGCAAGGTGGTCTGGTCAGGCACTTCAGTGCTACTGAGGTCAGCTCTGGCCATTCATTCACCTTACCACAGCAGTGCAGCAGAGGATCGTCAAACACTGACAGATGCATGTCTTCTGTCAAATAGGCATCAACCATTCTCTGTGCTGCATGCAGTCCTGTTGATGAGTCATCCACCTGTTCACAGGATTCATTGAGGTCACAGATTCCTACTTGAGACAAGGCACTCCAACGTGGGTTAATGGCAACCTGTTTTGTTGATACCCCCCCTTGCCCCGCGGCCACCTTGCTGAATGTGTTTGCTCCACAGTGACCTTCAGCCTTGTTTTGCTGCGGTTTGCAGAACTTGGCACGTGACTTCTGTGCCCCATGAACCAATCGCATCAGCTGTCCAGTAAGGTTTTGAACCTGATCAGGCCCTACCTGTAAGAGACTAGTGAGTATAGAGGGACACAGACACCAGGATAGCAGAACTTAAAGTAGCTTTATTCAGCGGAGCAGAAGAAAACCAAAATGAACTGTACACGACAAAAAAATAAATAAAAGATGGCATTTAGCAATGCAGTAGCATTCTATTTTTGACCACTAGAAGAGACTAGGGTACATACTGGGTCAGCCCCTCGCTGAGCCCAACAGTGGACTAACTAATACACGAAAGAGAGATCTTTATATACGGCAAAAGTTCAGGTGGTTGCTCTAAGCTCCAGCCCTTTTCTAGATTAAACAAAATGTTATGATTCAGCCTTTAATTGTATTCACAAAATACATCATTTTAGTCCTTTTGACCAAAAAAATGTAAACATAATAGCATAATATATCTTAAATACAGCATTTTAGAACATTCTTTGGTCTGAACATTACCTCAGAAAGCAGGATCCTCCTCCCACATGTCCTACATCAAAGGGAAAGAATGGGCCGGCCGGCACTAAAGCACTTGTGCAGAGGCTTGTGAGGGTCTAGGGAGCAGAGGGAAAGTGTGCCAAAACCAACCCCTGAAAACAAAAACAAAAACCAGTTCACAAGACTGCCATTCTTCTGTAAAAGACAAGCCTTGGAAAACAGGAACATCTTCCGCCAATAATTTATTGCTACTTCTGTACTACCCTTTCTATTCCTGTTCCATAATTCTCCTGATGTTCTCTTCTATTAGTTTTCTGTTTCCACAGTGCTTTGGGCTTGTATGATGGAGCGAGGGTGCAGTCCAGGGCTGTAGCGCTAAACAGCTCTGGAAAACACCACCCAGAGCTCTAACATATGTACCCTCATTTTATTTTCTAATTTTGACCCAAGGGCACTCTTGTTCCTTTTAAAAGTAGTACAGGAAGCTCTAACAGGGTAGCGATGCACAAATGCATCTAAAAACAACAAGAAAGGACTGCATTGGGACAAAAGATGTAAGGCGCAATTCCAGCTTTACGTTTCTGTTTTCTTTTCTATTTCACAATCGCCCAAGCAGCAGTCCAAGTCACATAGACAGTACAGTCTCACATGAAGGACAAAGTACTTTGTAAGTGCCTGAACATTACATTACTTGAGGTTTAAAGTCTCTTTTGGTTGTGTGGAACTTGATAATTAGTTCACTCACAAGCAAACACTCGCATGTCGGTAGAGAAGTGTGCGCACGTTCGTACAGGTGATTGTGCGCACGTTTGTGCAGGAAATCAGTAGATCCAGGGAGGTATCTAAATCGGGAACTCAGGGAGACCACAAAATGAATAAAGGCAGGGAAAGCAAGAACATCTAACAGGTGGCCTGCCTGCAGATGGGGAAAACAGTAAAGAGGAAAAAACAGAAAATACAGTAGATAGTAAAAAAGAAAGGAAAAGTGCTGTTGCAACAGACTTAGTGGAAAGGCAAAATGGAAGGTCTCCAGAGTCCTCAAACCCTTTTACACTCCCTCCAGTAAGGATGCAATGCCATGTTTGTATCGTGGGTCCAGCATTGTTGCTATTCCAAATTCTGCACTTTGTTGAACAGTGGCAATGCGGTGATTGCGGATAAATATTGTAAGCATGTGTTTAAGTAATGTACTGCTTGACCCATCTCCGCACACATCAAGGCTAGGCTACAGATTCAACACATTCTGCCTCAGCACCCACAGCAGTGGAATGGCTTGACTAATGGATGCAGTGTCACCACTCACTGCCTGTGTGGCATGTTCAAACGGCCTCAAACTTGATATCGCTGAGTCCGTGAGGTGTCACTGCTCAGTTGTCAAAGACATTGATGCCCCTGAACTGTCACAGCTAGTGTGCATTGCTAGGTATTCTGAGATGGCTTTGTACTGTTCATACATCCTCTCTGCCATGTAAAGTGTTGAGTTCCAGTGCGTGACAACTTCCAGCTTGAGGCAGTGCTCAGGGAGGTTGTTTTGAATCTGCAGCTGCCTAAGTTGGTCACAGGCCTTTCCAAAGTGTACACAGATGCAGCATGCAGCTGTCAGCATTTGCTTGATGTTAGGGTGCTGCAGAAACTCCTGTTCCATGAGTTTTAAACAGTGGGCCATGCAGGGAACCCTCACAAAGCCACTATTGCTGATATATTTAACAACGTTTGATCCATCGTCACTAGCTATAAAGCCAGCTTTGAGGGACAGGGGGTTCAGCCACTCATCAGTTTCTATCAGTAGCAAGTCCAGCATGTTTTCACCTGTGTGGGATCTTGCAACACTGTGCATTGCAAGTGTTGCATGCTGTCTAATTCCCTGAAGGTTGCTACCATGACAGTCTGCCTTATTACACCGCTTTCCAATCCTGCCAGCACAGACAACCCCTGGTACCTGTGCCCAGTGTTCAGTAATACACAAATAGGAACTACCCGTCGTTTTGATACTTTTTCACATATCCATACTTAAGTGAATGTATGGTGAGGAGGAATGTTGAAGGGCATGTCTTACAGATTCTGTCACAGTCTGGCATAACTCAGGGACAGTACAGGTGGAAAAGTAGGTCCTGGACAGGAGTTTCCATTTTTGACAGGCACGTGCCGCAAAATGCCGGAATCTGGAATGCTCCACAAAGGAGAATGGCAAAAGGTCAATTGCCAGCATTTACATGACAGCAGCATTCAGTTCATGTGACACCACATGATTTGATGGGTATTTCATGTTCCTGGCCGAAAGACTGTGCAATGTGGGTTGTGTTGTTACCCGTTTTGCACATGACATGCAAAATGGCTGTGCTCTGTGAACTGGGATGGGTGGGGTGCATTTGCCGTGGGATGATGAGGGGGTGCACAGGGGACAAGTCAACAAATGATGTAATTTTCCTCATTTTAAGCACAGGGGTTGCTGTTGGACTTGAAATACTGCACGGACCATCACCACTGCTACGCTGACCACTACCTGACGATTCAAAATCAGCTTCCTCCTCATGCCTGCAGTAATCCTCAGGTATGATTTCACCACTACTACAGACATGGCTATTTGGACTACTTACAGTCAAGGAAGGGGATACCATGCTCAGTAAGGTGGATGAGGATGAACGCCCCACTATGACATTAGCTCCCCTCTGGTGCCGGGTCCACAGTGCCATGTGCTTGCTGTCCAGATGTGTATGCTGGCCTCCGATGCCTAGATGGCTACCCTTTTTTACCTGCTGCCTCACACACACTTGGCAAAGCTGACAGATTGCCACTGTTTCATCACTTGCATCTTGTACAAAAAAATTCCAAATGAGGGATTTTGATGCCCTACTTTTCACATGTCCTTGATGCTGCATATTCGACTCCAGTTTTTCAGACACTGAAATTGGGGGGTGTACTGCATGATTTCTGTTGTTGGGCACAACTGGACTCTACCTGGCCATCACAGTCTATGACTAGTACTGGGTCATCATCATCAACAAACACAGCTAGATCACAACTTTGAGGAGGGGGGATTTACTAACAGATTGTTGACACACATTCACCTTTACTTTTTTTTTCTCACGTTCCCAATTGGGGTTGCTGAAATCATCATACTCATCATCTGCATCCACAATTTCAGCTTGGATGCTGTCCTGTGGAGAACAGGTTATAACTACAGCCTCATTATGATCTTCCACTATTTTATCGTCAACATTTGAATCATTGATTGGCCCAGGGGCGTGGGGTCATAATGTCGCAAGATATTATGCTGCATGCATAAAGCATGCTGCCAATACAGTGCACTTTCTTGCATGCAGCACAATGTCTTTTTTTGTGGGGGCTCCACTTTCTGCACCCCCCCAACACCCCCAAATAGGGATTCTTAACTCGGGGGGGAAGGGTTTAACAGAAATTTCACAAAGTGTGAGAAAAACAAAGTTACTTGCATCTGGGACCAGGAATCGAACCTGGTCCCAAACACTCTGCCTATGTCCTCTGCTGCCAGTGGTTCATCTCACAGAGCCACAGCAGCTGCTCAGTGGAAGCCCATCCCAGCAGAGTTCTTATTCTCTTCCTGGAACTGCAAGAGGGTGCAGTGCTGCGCACAGAAGAATTCATCGTGTTGCACCCTCTCGCTGTCATGTACAGCTCTATTTCAGTTTAGCACTCATGTCGTACTCTATTAAGCATATGACATATTGACCCGGTACCTGGCCCAGGAATAACCTCAACAGCAAGGGAAACATGAGACTGTGATGGTGAGTCAGCGTCAGGATTAGAATCATGTTCAACTACTGTGGGGATGAGGATGAGGAGTATGATATCAGCTACACCCTGACTCACGTCTTTAGATGCCACAATATTTTGGCAACATGTTAACTTGTCACAAGTTGAATTTGGGCCAATACTCATGCCACCAGCAACTTCACTACCACCACCAGTGCAGAAGGAGACACCAGCATCTCCAACCATCATTGAAGCAACTGATTGCACTGTGAAAAACACTGTCAAAGAAATCCTTTTACTGCCATCAACTATGCCCTTATGCTGCATACTACCATGCCCATGGCTGCTTTTGACACTGGCAGCAGTGCCATGGCCAGAAGCATCTTTGCATGCATGTCTCTTTGCAGGCATTTTTTTGGATTACACACAAAATTAACAACAAATTTAGATTTCTGAACTTTGTGATGGATGGGAAGCCAAAAAACAACAACTGTGGCTTACAGATGCAGATTGAGCCCTAAACAGATCAGACGCACAGGCAAATGGAGATTGCGCACTCAAGAGATGAAGCCACACAGGCACAACAACACCTTAACCAGTGGTCATGTAACCCCCAGGTGGCGCTATCCCAAGAGCTACTACCCCTGCCTGACTGACTGACAGGTTGAGGGGCCTAGGTCCAATGGTGAGTGCCTCCACCCAGAAGTCAGGGTTTACAGTAGTTAAACTAACTTGGTCACAGCCCTCTGGGACACTGTACCCCCCTTTCTTCCCACTAGTGGCCCACACAGTGCATCAGGAATATCTTCACAATGTACACTTACCCCCAGGACTGGCTCTGTCGACTGGACGCTGGGGACCCCCTGTAAAACAAGATGATACAATGCAAAAGCCACAGTACAATACTTGAACATAAACGAATACCTCAGTCAGTGTAACTTTGCTGAAACAAACAGATCTGATTTATTTAAGGAGCTGTAACAAGGAAAGGGGAAATCAGGTTAATTAGGTTAAACACATTAATAATCACAGTACTTGGCACATATTCAGAGTCCCAAATTGTCACTTTCACTGGGTACCCAGGATGGAGGGGGTGCTTGCCGGGATTGGTGCAGCTGGTTGGGGCCCTGTGATGGAAAAAACACTGGCACAATACCCAAATTGTAATCCGGAGCCAGTTGGCTCAGTTTGTGAAGAAATGAAAAAAAAAAAAAAAAAAAATTAGATGATACACTTGCAATTCGATAAACATATGGCAGGGAGCTACCCTTCTTGTACTCACAAACTCAATGCTGCAAATCCACAGGATATTTTAGAAGCAAATTCCTGTAAGTTTGGAACCAAAATGTTCCCCTATGCAAAGTCAGAGTCTGCAGAAATCATCTTCCTTGGGTCTCACACAAACTAATTGCTTGCTAAAGAGCAAGGGACCAGGCCTGGAAGCGATACGAAATCTCTGAGCTCCTCATAGTTTATGATTACTGTCTGCAACTTCGCAATAAGTGCACCAAATCCACTCAATTGGCCAAAGCTGACTACTTTTCCACTACCTTTCAATCAGGCATAAACAGCCCTTCAAAATTCTGGAAGGGCATCCACTCCCTCTTCTCTCCCCTCTTCCATTCCTACACCTCTCCTTTCTATAAACAACTCCCTAATCTCTGACCACTTGAGTGTCACCTCTGAATTTAATACTTACTTCACCTCCTGTGCCTCTGCCCTCCTATCCTCCTTATCATCTCCTCAGCCTATTCCTCCCGCAAACCCACCCCACACCCTATCCCAGCCCTCTTGAGTCTCTTTCACTAATATAACCCCCTCTGAGACCTTGGATGCCTTGCTCATCCTAAATCCCTCCAAAGACTGCTCGCCTGATGGGTTGGACCCCAAGCTGCTCTACCTTTCCACTATGGCTATCTCCACTCCACTGACGGAACTATTCAACCTCTCATTATTCTGGAAGCTATCCCCTCTGGCTTGAAGCATGCCATTGTTCTCCCTCTCCCTAACGGTGGGGACCCATCCTGCCCTGGAAACTATCGCCCAATATCTCTTCTTCCTACCTTCGTTAAGCTGCAAGAACATCTAGTCCTATCTTAACTCTCTGACTATCTCTCTCACTCCAACTTCTTCACCACCTTCCAATTTGGCTTTCAAAAAAAACACTCCACCACCACTTTCTTGATTAGGCTCACTGACTCCATCCTCTCTGGGATGGACAATGGCTAAATCACGTCCACCATCTTTGTTGACCTAGCCAAGGCTTTCAACACTGTCTCCCACTCTATCCTGCTCCACTCCCCTGTCCTCTGCAGGCCTGTCTGCTGCAGCCACAAACTGGTTCTGTGCCTATCTTATCGGTCGGACCCAGTCTGTTAGAAAAGTGGACTCCATATCCTCCCCTATCCCTAGCGACACAGATGTTCCACAGAGATCGGTGTTGGGCCCTATTCTCTTCTCCATTTTTCTCAATGACCTGCCATCTGTCTGTACATCTAACTCTATTCATATGTGTGCAGATGACACGGTACTTTATACCTCTGGTCACTCCCTCTCCGATGTAGCAAACAGACTCCAGAACAATTTCAGCAATGTTCAGTGCTGGTTTTGCTCTCATCAGCTTTTTCTAAATGCCAAGAAGATTGTCTCCATGACTTTTGGCACTAGGCAGAGACTCTCTAGGCTCCCCTTCATATCCACCTTCCACACTCTCAACGGGACGGTCCTTGAGGATACCTTCTTTTTCAGATATCTGGGGGTTTGGCTTGACCAGCACCTCACCTTCTCTGGTCACATGGATGCCATCCTAAAAAAGTTGCACCCCAAGCTAGGCACACTATAAAGGAACTGGGACAGCATTCCTCTCCTGGCTAGGCGTGAACTTGTCCAGAAGATGATCCTCCCCATCTTTGACTACTGAGACATAATAAACAATGCTGCACCTAAGACCTCCCTAGCCAGATTGGACTCCCTATTTAATTCCTTCTGCCGTTTTGCTTTGGATGTTCCTACCCTTACTTGCCACTGTCAACTATACCACTCCTTGGCTTTTTCTTCTCTTAATAACAGGCACCTCCTCCACTGTGCTAAATATGTCTCCAAATTCTGCTTTGGTTCTCTCCCTACATATCTTAGTTCTTCACTATCTATAATCGGGCTGGATTTGTGGCACTGAGGGTTAAGGCGCTGGATAGAAACATAGAATTTGATGGCAGATAAGTACCACTTGGCCCACCCAGTCTGCCCATTTCCCTATCTAATGGATAAGCTGCAGATCCTAGTTAACCAACAGCCTACTTCCTCCTACCCCCAACCACTAGAACTGCCTTATGTCTGTCCCATGCATTATTGAATTCCACCACTGTTTTTGACTCCACAACTTCCTCAGGAAGGCCGTTCCATGCATCCACAACCCTCTCCATGAAAAAAATACTTCCTGATATTACCTCTGAGCTGTCCCCCTTCTATCTTCAAATTGTACCCCCTTGTTCTTGCACACCTTTTTTTCTGAAAGATGCTACCCTCTTGGACTTTGTTGATTCCCTTGAGGTACTTGAAAGTTTCTATCATGTCCCCCCTCTCCCTCCTTTCCTTCGAGGGTATACATACTAAGCTCCTTAAGTCTCTCTTCATATGTCTTCTGGTGCAGACCCTGCACCATTTTAGTCGCCCCCCTTTGGACTGCCTCCATCCCATCTATGTCTTTGCAGAGACTGGGTCTCCAGAACTGCAAGCAGTACTCCAGATGGGGTCTCACCAGCTGTCTGTACAGAGGGATAACAATTTCTTGTTTTCTACTGGTGATGCCACTCCCAATGCATCCCAGTATCCCCCCAGCCCTCCTTGCTGCCCTCTCACATTGCTTGTCCACCTTTAGGTCATCTGATATGACTACCCCCAGGTCCCTTTCCATTTTTGTTGTTAGTATCTCACCCCCCATTGTGTACTGTTCCCCTGGGTTTTTGTTTCCCAGGTGCAATACTTTGCACTTCTTAGCATTGAATCTAAGCTGCCATACATTTGACCATTCCTCCAACCTTGCCAAGTCCGTTCTCATCCTTTCCAGTCCACCTTGTGTATCAACCCTGTTGCAGATCTTTGTGTCGTCTGCAAAGAGACATACTTTTCCTTTCAGTCCCTCTGCAATGTCACTTATTGAGACATTGAAGATGACCGGTCCTAGTACTGAACACTGCGGTACCCCACTAGTAACCCCCCTTTCTTCAGAGTGAACTCCGTTTACTATTACCCTCTGTGTCCTATTCAGCAGCCAATTGTTTACCCAGGCTACCATCGTGGGACCCGCTCCAAGGCTGGCTAACTTGTATATTAATCTTTGTGTCAAATGCCTTGCTAAAGTCTAGGTAGGCCATGTCCACAGCCCCTCCCTGATCTACTACTTTGGTCACCCAGTTAAAGAAATCTATTAGATTTGTCTGACATGACCTTCCCACTGTGAATCCATGCTGCCTTGGGTCCTGTGCCCCTCTGGCCTCTAGGTACCCAACAATTCTTTCCTTCAGAAGTGATTCCATCATTTTCCCTATCACTGAGGTCAGACTAACAGGTCCGTAGTTTTCTGCTTCTGCCCTTCTCCCACTTTGGTGAAGTGGAATCACATCTGCCCTGCTCCAGTCCTCAGGTATCACCCCATCCTCCCATGATTTGTTAAAGAGAGTAGTCAATGGTGTCACTAGTTCTACCCTTAGTTCTTTTAGAATTCTGGGATCAATCCCATCAGGCCCCATTGCTTTGTCCACCTTAAGTTTTAAGAGTTCTTTCAGAACTCTTTCATCACACCTGATGCCACGCTGGTGACCTGGGGTCGGGAGCAACCTCATGTTGTGGGGGGTCGACAAGGGAGGGAGAGGATCGAGTGTCTTACAGACTGCTTTCCTTTCCTGGGGAAGGGAGGGTTGTCATCCTGTCCTTACATAGATCACTGGTGAGGCCGTATTTGGAGTATTGTGTGCAGTGCTGGTGCCCATACCTCAAGAAGGATGTGAGACTGCTGGAGGGGGTGCAGCATAGGGTGACAAAAATGATCATGGGGCTCGGGAAGATGCTTTATGAATAAAGATTGAGGGAGCTCAACATGCACTCGCTGGAGGGTAGAAAGAAAAGGGTAGACATGACAGACCTTTAAATATAGTACTTGAAAGGCATAAACAAAGTCAGAATGGGAGGATTGTTCCACTTAAAGAGGGGCAGGGTCACTAGGGGGCACAATCTGAAGTTGGAAGGGGAAGGCTCAGGAGGGAGATGAGGAGGCACAACTTCATAGAGAGAGTGGTGGCTGGATGGAATGCACTGTCAAAGGAGTTAATCAAACTAAAGACAGTGGATAACATTAAGAGGGGATGGGATAGAGTCAGTGGCAGGGTAAGGACAGACAAAAACATAACGGGAGATAGGCCTGGGAGAGGGGATGAAGGGAGGGGATTGGGTGGGGGAGCAGCTGAAGCAGCATTAAACTGCTAGCAGCACACTCGGGCAGACTTGATAGACATGTGAACCTTTTCTGCAAGCTATTTCATATGTCTTTGGCTGCCCTTTGCTGGTGGCTGGAGGGCAGTGCTGGAGCCAGGGAGGCACAGGAGTATGGGTACGTGGAGTATGTGTGCCTCAACATACACATGCTTATGCTGTGATGGGAGGGGGCAGGGCAGAAAATGGAAAAATGGTGTTGACTGGCAGGATGACACTGATCCTCTGCAGGGTCTGCACCTGTCCAGCTGGGCACCTCCATGCCATCGAGGTAAGTCTAGTGGATGCCAGGGTGACAGGGCTGGGGGAGACATGTGGAAGGCGGCCAGTCAACACAGGAGGAGGAAAAAATAAATAAACAAATAATCCTTGAAGGGAAAAGTAAAGCAATATTGTATCATAGAAGGTTAGGCCAGGTCCCTGAATCTCTGTGGGTAGCAGCACCTGCAGCACCAGCCCTTACAGCCTAGGTCCAGTGCGTGAACTACTGTGTGTGAAATACAATCTGGCAGCCAGCCACCAGTGCCACTTCTTGCATACTGTCTGTGTGACCCCCTTCCCCCACTGAATAAGTCAGTTAGCTCGTATCTCCTTCCCGTGCTCCATGTCGTAAATCTACAAGCTTTGGCTCAGTGGGCATTCAATGATGCCAGGTCCCTTAATCTCCATGGGTAGCAGCCGCAGCACCAGCCCTTATAACCTAGGTCCAGTGTGTGAACTAGTTTGTGTGTGACAGACCTGTGTGTGAAATAAAATCTGCAAGCCAACCACCAGTGCCACTTCCTGCATACTGTCTGTGTGACCCCCCCCCCCGAACAAGTCAGTCAGCTCTCATCTCCTCCACCCCATGCTCAGTGGGGTAAATCTACAAGCTTTGGCTCTGTGGGCATTCTGTCATGTGGACTAAATAAAAAATAAATAATCCTGGAAGGAACAGTAAAGTACTGTGTTGTAGAGAGTTAGGCCAGGTCCCTGAATCTTTGGGGGCAGCAGCTGCAGCACCAGTCCTTATAGTCTAGGTCTGGTGTGTGAACAGCTGTGTGTGTGAGTGTGACAGACCTGTGCATGAATTAATCTGACAGCCAGCCAGCACTTACTTGTTTGACCCTGAACAAGCTAAAGACTGGCATTATGAGCACTCCCAAAAATTCAAATTGTAAAGCGAAAGCCAGAGGCAAAGGAAGTAAACATAAAAGTTTGTTCAAGAGCCCAGAAAGGAATGATCCAAAAAGTAAAGTACAAGCACCATACTTTGTGGAACAGGCTGAACTAAATGCTACTACAGTGTGCTGGCTAACTCGAAATACTGAAAACTCAGCAACAGAAATGGGGGAAGGGGCCTGTCAATGTCACAAGGCCTCAGTGCAGCATAGAAAGTTTCAAAAGGATCCAAAGCATCAACTAGCAAGTCTTCTGAGAAAATTGCAGAAACAAAGAGTATTCCAACTGTACATAAAGTTAAAGCACTTACGAGTACTAGTTGCAGTGGAGTTGCTCGATTTGCAACACATGCATATTGAATAACTCAATCTCCAAGCAACAGTGCTCACTCTACTGAATCTGATGATGATGATGATGATGACCAGGGTCATGGCGAGACATATGATGATGCGCTTGTGACTTAACCTTTAGCGATGTCTCATTCTAGTACTGACAGTGACAATGTGGAGAAAGATAGAGAGAGTAGTAGAGTGTCAAGAGGGAAAAAGAAAAAGTCAAAGGCACAGGACACTTAGAGTGAAAGAAAGTCTGACAGTAGTGAGGTTGATGATGTCAATCGTGCTGCAGAGGATTCTATGATTGTCTCACTTGATGAACCTGCATTACCTGCTGATATGTCCTCCCCACTTAAACCCAGCCACTCGACCCCTTCTGAGCTTGTTACTAGACATAGACAGCCCATCTCTATTGTTTGGACTCATTTTCAGTGTCAGTGACTCAGTAGGTAGCACACTCACCACTGAGGTTCGGAGATCAGAGGGCTGTGGGTTCAGTTCCCACATCTGGCACTTGGATTATTATCCCAGTACTGACACTGTAGTGCAGCATGAGAGGGGTGCTACACTTCTGAGGAGCCGTCTTTCAGATGAGACGTTAAACCGAGGTCCCATCTGCCGGATTGGTGGTAGTTCAGGTGGATGTTAAAGATCCCATGGCACTTATCGAAAAGAGTAGGGGAATTATTTATTAAAGATACAATAACATCACTGTACACAACATAATTCAACAGAAATCAGAAAATAACGGAAAAATAAAGAAAATTAAACAAAATTCCAAAACAGAAAATTAAAGCCAGGAAATATTCCTCCAATAAGATTGAAAAAGGCCTAAAGAAAAAACAACTGTGTCTGTCTCCTGCTGCTGTCATAGGGCATTTTCAATCTGCACAATCAAATGCACTATAGGTGTAGTAACATGTTGTAATGAAAACCGACAGCGAGATTGCCATAAGTAAAATTTAAGATAAGCAAAAATAACATTCAAAGTACTAGTATTATACCGAGCAGAAAATCCAGAATAGTCACCTAAAATCAGAGCTTCGTAGGTAACATTAAACTCCGGCCTTCATTTCCAGCGATCAATTAAGGCACGCCAAAATAACGTAGTAGAGGGACATAATAAAAAAAAATGTTCTATGATCTCCAAGACTCCAGTGCATTCCGGCCTAATACATTGCCTTTCTGCCAGTGGTTTATGTTTAAGATTTCCTTTAACCCCAAGCTTCCCATGGCAACTAAGCCACACAACATCCCACATAGCAACAGGGATTCGCTTATCAGTAAGTAATTTTAGGGCCAAATCCAACTTAGTCAGCCGGAGGTTCGGGAAATCCACTCTGACTAAAAAAGACTGTGCCATTATTTCTTTATATAAGGATCTTCTAGGCATTGTAAGTAACATTATTTTATCCACTTTCCAGCAATTTAATTTTCTTAAAGCAGGTGGAGCAAAATCAGGGAGCGAAAGTGCCGGGAGCAAACGAGGAAAAGTCGTATCCCATTTGCAAAAAAACTCACAGAAAAAAAGAGAAGTCCAATCAGACCAATAATGTCTATTCCCCAAACCGAAACTGGAATAGAAAAAAAATGAAAAGTTAAAACACTACCGGGTGAATCATGCCCAGACCTCCCTGTGGGAAGGGTAGATACGTAAAATCCCTTTTAATTGGATTCAGTCTGCTACCCCAAACCATCTGAAAAAAAACAACTTAAAAATCTGGTTTCCAAATTTAATGGGATAGGAAAAATAGTGCCGATATAAAGAAATACAGGCAACATAAATTTCTTAACAATCAGAACTCTTCTTTTTTGATGGAAACCAAGATTTCCACTGTTGTACCTTTCTCTCTCCTATTTCAAGTTTCTCAATCCAATTTTTATTTTTTATTTTTTTTATTTATTGAAATCTAGGATTACAAATACCTTTGAGCAGGAACTGCTCGTTTACAAAGGGTCCACGTCGAAGGAATGGGGGATATACATACATACAAAGGTCTACATAATAATACATAGTTACACAATAAAAAGAAGTAAGAGACTGAGGCTTAGGAAATTCCAGTAATTCAAAATGTGCCAAATGTTAGGTAGCATGACATACCAGCCAAGGGCAATCTTAGAAATAAGTTCTGCAGGTGAGAGGGAAGGAGGTATGCAGGCAGGAAGGCCATTGTCAGAGGGTAGAGGGTGAGGGTAAGAGCTCTAAGGGAGGGAGGGAGGATAAAAGTCAGGAAATGCCAGGGGAGGAAGGAGAGGGGCAGGGGGTAGGCAGGTAGAAAGGGGCTAGGTGGGGAGAGGTAGCTGTCAAGACTGAAGTGGATGGCAGTGAGCGGTGGGCCCCTGATTAGGCGAGGCAGTCACAACGACTAGTTGAAATGAGATGAAGTCGGAGTTGTCTCTTAAAAGGGCCAAGAGCAGCAGCAGTGAGAGTTTCTTTGTTGAGAGTATTGTACCACTGTGGTGCTTTTTGGGTAAAGGCCCTCTGGCTCATGGTAGTCCGGCATCTGGGGACAAGGAAGGTTAGTTGTTGTGAACTTCTAGTTCACTGGGTGCTGAGGTGGTCAATGAGGAGCTTTTCAATGCCCGGGGGCATGACCCCGAGGAGGACTTTTTTGGCTAAGAGGCAGGTTTGATACTGTATCCGACTGATGAGAGGAAGCCATCCTGCCTGAGTGTACAGGTCACAAGTGTATGTAAATTGGTAGCCCCAGTTAGCCGCCTGCATGCTTTGTTGAGTGCAACTGTAATTCTGCGTAGGGCAGAGGCAGAGGCAGAACCATAAATTGCTAGCCCCATAATCGATGATGGAAGTGACACAGCTGTTGATAGCCAACCGGAGAGTGTCAGGAGTCATGCAGTGTTTGTGCCTGTAGAGCAGGCCTATACAGATGTTGGTGGCTTTGGCGACAGACTCTATGTGCCGATGGTAGGAGAGTGAGCTGTCCAATGTGACACCTAGGTATTTAAAATCAGGAACGTGTTCAAGTAAGGTCCCTGTTTGGTTTAGGATGGTGAGGTCACTGGATTTGTACTTGCTCCTGGCATTGTAGAAGGTCATAACCTTTGTTTTGCTGTAGCTCATGACCAGTTTGTGTGACTTGAACCATTCTTTGATGCGCATGAATTCAAGCTGTAATTGTTTCTCGAGGAGCTCTGCGTTTTGGTGGTTGGTGAACATGACTGCGTCATCGGCGTAGAGCATTAATTTCTGGTGGCAGACACTGGGAAGGTTGTTGAGGAAGAGGCTAAAAAGTAGTGGCCCCAGGATGGACCCATGTGGGACCCCTGAAAGGACTGGCTTTTCTTCTGAGGTGACACCGGCAATCCTAACCAGCTGGACCCTCTCCCCAAGGTAGCTTGAAAACCAGAGCAGCGCTTCATTGGAGATCCCAATGTTTGATAATTGCTTGAGTAGGAGTGGGTGGTTCACAGCATCAAAGGCTTTCTTAAGGTCGATGAATACTGCCCCCTACACAGTTTCCTTGATCGAGCATGGCATGGATGAAGCCCGTGAATTCTAACAGTGCAGTGGTGGTACTGTGCCCTTTTCAGAAACCATGTTGCTCGGGACACTAGATGTCGTATTTTTCCAGGTACTTGACTAGTTGGTCTGAGGCGATGCACTCCAGGGCCTTAGACAATGGAGGGAGGATGGAGATAGGTCTGTAGTTGGAGTGCAGTGATTTGTCTCCACTTTTGTGTACCGGTGTGATGGTCGCCTGTTTCCAGCGAGATGGGAAATGGGACATCCTTAGTGATAGGTTGAGGACCTTTGTCAGGGGTTCAAGGACTTCTTCAAGGACAAGTGCTAACAACTTCAGGTCAAGGGAGTCACCGCTGTAGCCTGCATTGTGAATGGCCTTCCGAATATAGGTTCTGGCTTCATGCACTGGGATCTTCTTGAAGTAGAATTGTGGGGCAGGGTGTAGGGGAGGAGTAGTTGCAGGAGGGTTACTACCAGAGGGGGCATCAAAGAAATTAGAAGGGAGGACACCATCCAAGTTGGAGAACGCATTGTTAAAGGTGTTGGTGATTGTGTACAGGTCAGATGTTGGTGTTCCATTTATGTTGAGCATGGTGGGTGGTGACTTAGGGTCCTTGCCTGTAAGGTCTTTCAAGTTACTCAACATTTTTTCCATTACCCCAGGAGTTGGAGAGAGCTTCCTTGAAGTATTTGCTTTTGGTGCTCCTAACTGCCCACGTGCACTCATTTCTGGCAGCTTTATATTTATGAATATCCCCAGGTTTGGATGTTGCACGGGCACAGTGCCAGAGATGATCTCTATGTTTGAGTAAAGTGATTAGATCGGGGGTTATCCAAGGGTTAGCTCTGCCCCTGACCTTCAGCTTTTTGAGAGGTGCAAAGATATTGCAGGCCGCAGTGAAGTGGCTGATGAAAAGGTCTAAGGCTTGGTTTACATCAATGGCAGAGTCGATTGGTGTCCAGTCCAGGTGGCTTTGGTGTGTCTTTAGTAGCTCAAGGTACCCCTGCTTTAACACTCTGGTGTGAATTATTTTAGGAGGGGGCTTAATGAATTTGTTTGTCCAGATACATGTGACTGCTGAGTGGTCACTGATCCAGTCCAGAAGTGTGTGTGACCCTGTCCTATAGTTGCATCTGGTGGGGGTGGTAACAAGCTGGGTGAGGTTCTGTGACGTGACAGCATCCTTGTAGTTTCTGGCCTCCAGGGATAGTCAATTTATGTTGAAGTCGCCTAGTACTATGAGTTCAGAGTTATGGTGTAATCCCTGTAGGCTTTCCAATATGCTCATAAATCCATTGGGCTGATCTTTAGGGGGTAGGTACACAAAGGCAATGGTGAGTTCCTTGTTGTGCACCCCGAGTAGAACTTTAATAGCGAGAACCTGCGAGGGCGGTTTAGGGTTTGAGAATGGTAAGACTTGACCCAGATAGGAATTCCTCAGGTAGATGGCACAGCCCCCACCTCATTTGGAAACCCTACCCTGCCTGAATATAGAGTATCCAGGGATGGTGACTGCAGTGTCTGGTATCTTGGGGTTAAGCCATGTTTCGACAACAGAGAGTACATCAGGGCTATGTTGCTGGACCCAGGTTTGCAAGATGTCAAGTTTGTTAATGAGGCTGCAGACATTGATTGAGGCTAATATGAGGGACCCCTCCCGCCTTTTTGTGGCATGGGGTGCTAGGCCGGTAGGCCCCGGGTTAGGATGAACATTTCCAGATATCAGAAGTAGCATAAGTAGTATCCTAAGAAGGTACGCTTTAATCATTTTGCAGATTAGTTTTGTTGTAGGGCTTCTAGTCTTCTTGGCCTTGCTGGTCTGCATTTGCCCCATGATATTGCAAAGCACAATATATAAAGCCATGTTCTCAGAAGTGCCACGTGATTGATGAAAAGTAATCAAACCCACAGGAAATGGTGAACTACCAGGGACCAGAAAACTGTTATTGTAGCTCAAAGACCCAGAATGTGATAAATTCCTGAAGGGGTTAAATTCCTGAAGGTGATGAACATTAGCCTGGGGCATATGCAGGATGTAAAAATCCTTTGTTAGTATCTTCCTTTTGTTCTCCAAAATAGTTGTGAATAGACCTCAAAGACAAGTACACATCCTTTAAGAACAAGTCAGACGGAAATGTGGATTCAATGCAGCACTCCACAACTCAGTACTTGTATAACAGATTTACTGACCTTACTTTTGGCTTTGATGGCTTCTAAAAAAGCTGATTTATGATGAGAATGCCAATACCTGGTGGTGCTGTTTTGCAGTTTCTTAGTCCAGGAAATGTTCATAGATGTCATGTCCAAGAATGGTCCAGTTCCTCCAAGCAGAAACACATGAAAATCCTCAAAAACTAAAATGACAGAGACAAACACACACAGCCAGCCACACAGGCTCCATTCATGTCCAGTTCATGGCTGCTAGATCCCCATTGCCAAAATAACAGCCCAATATTCTAATAGTCGCGTTAGAGATCAGAGTCGGGCCCATCTGAGGAACAAAAGGTCTAGAGCCTTTATACACTCCCTTACTTTTAGAAGAGTTTACTGTTGCCCCAGAAATACCTGTATAACTTTCTAAAGCAGTCATGCAATGCAAGATAGAATCAACAGACTGGACAGTAATGCAGATATCATCCGCGTAAACCGCAATTTTTTGTGGTAGTAAGTCCGAAGATGGGGAGAGGCCCCAGATCCTAGTATCGTGAATAATCATTCAGACCACCAGGTCCAAAGCAAAAGTGCATAATAACGGGCTAAGTGGGCAGCCCTGCCGTACCCCACTATAACTTTTCACCCCATGCCCAACCATGCCATTCACAACTGGACATAACAAAGCATCCTGGTATAAAAGGCATATCCAGTTCTGGAAAGTTTCAGGAATCCCATATTTGTATAATACAAGATGTAAAAAATCATGAGAGACTTTATCAAATGCTTTGGATTGGTCCAAAGTGAGTAAATATCCTGATAGCCGATTTTGGGCACCTAAAGCACACACGTTACGCAAAAAGGCTGAGTTATGTTGAATAGATGTACCAGGAATAGAACATGTTTGTACATTATGAATTAGGGAAGTGGCAACTACTTGTAACCTGTGACATAGTACAGATGCTAGGATTTTATAATCAGTGTTTAACAAACTGATGGGTCTCCAGTTGTCTATACAGAACCGTAAGCCTTTTTTAAACAAAACACAACCAATGCAACAGAAAATCTAGGGAAGGACCTACCAGTTTGCAAAATTTCATTATATAGTTTACAGAGGACTAAACTAAGATCTGCAGAGTAGTGTTTATAAAACTCATTGGAGATTCCATCTTCTCCAGGAGAAACTCCTGATTTTAATTGAGCAATGGCCTGTGTGACTTCAGTAAGCAAAATAGGACTCTCTAATGCAGAAGTTTGTTCAGGTGTAATCCCGGGAGGCAAAAATTGAAAAATCTCATCCCATTTCACAGGGGGGAAAAAAGGGGGTACCATGCTGCGTATGTAAAAATTGTTCCATAATATTTAACACTCTAAGTCAGAAGACTGCAAAACCCCAGTGGAATCTAATAATCCCTCCATGTATTTACAATTCATGGTTTGTTTGCAAACAGAAAAAGGATCTGCAGAAGGAGTTTTCTGCAGACCAAATCGCATCTCTGCCTACAAAGAAATTGCCCTATCATATTGGTATTTCCGCATCGTAGCCTTAATTTCTATAATTTGTTGTTGTATCTGAGCATTAGAACTAGGGGGTAAAGACAACAGTCGATAATATTGGTTCTGGAACCCTAAATATTTAATATAATCATCCTGTTTCCGAGATGAACCCAAACGAATAAAAAATTGTTTCCCACTAATTTTAGTATCTACCCACCAAGAGCTCCAAGAGTCATACAGGTCGTATACAGATAATCTAGATTGGAACATGTATGAACACTGAGTTTTCACGTCTGCAAGTTCCAATAAAGAAGAGTTTAATTTCCATCCGCTAGTCAGTGCAGGAAAATGAGGGGGAACAGTAGATAAACTAACAATGCATAATAAAACCAAATGATCAGATATTTCATTTGGTCATAACTGGAATTTTAGAGGAAAAAGAAATTTAGATAAAAAAAAATCAATTCTGGAGGAAAACACACTCTGTCTGTAAGTAAACCCAGAATCCTTAAAAAGTATACGATAGGCATCTTTTAAAGCAACAGTCTGAATAGTATCTTGCAAAGCATGCGTGTCACAATAGGTTTTCCTTTGAACAATGTCCTTAATTTTGACATCTAAACTACAATTAAATCCCCTTCCCAAACAACATGCAACTTAGTGAACAAAAAAGGCTTAACCAGATTAAATAAATCAATGTGAGCCGTCTTAGTTTGAGGAGCACAGACATTAATAAGGCAAATAGAATACCCCAGATAAACACAGGAGGCAGTATAACGCAGTGGTCTAAGGCTCTGAGCTGCAAATCTGGTGACATCCAGCAGACCAGACCTGGGTTTGAATCCCACAGCTTCCGCTTGCATACTGTGTGACCCTGAGCAAGTCACTTAACCTCCTTGTGTTCCCAGGTCGCTCCTGTAAAAAAGCTTTCAGCTTAGTGTGCTATACCTGGTTAAATAAAAAAAAGAAACAAAAAAAAACACAATCTAACAATAATACCCGTCCAGGTAATAAGTCCAACAAACACAAAACTTGAACCTGAGAACCAGTAAAAAGAATACCCACACCATCTGCTACCTCCTCCCGAAAGGACCAAAAGGAAGGACCTACTGTCCATGATTTTCTTGCTAAGGAAATATCAGTCAGGGAAGAAAATCTAGTCTCCTGCAAAAAGATAATATCCGCAGGTAAACACCTACAATAATGCAAGCAAGCCAAACGTTTCTTGAAATGCTTCATACTGCAGGTATTATGAGAGACAAGGTGTAAAGATGCCATATGTGTTCAAGTTTTATCTTTTTTTGTTTCTTTCCAGTTTTTTTCTTTATAACTATAGTATCCAAAACCCCTCCCTCCTCTAAATCCATATCAGAGTGAACCTCAGATTTAGTAGACATATTAGATTCAGATTCCCCTTCCTGATCCTGTAGAACCTGAAACGGATTGAGAGAGAGAGGTACAACCGGAGAAACCAGCTTACTGCTTGCTCTAGTAACTCTTTTAGGTTGTGGAGTTTGAAACTCAGGTTTGGGGGGAGGCATAGGCTCTGGTACAGTAGGCTTAGTAACATCCGGGCCAGTCTCACAATCCTGTGCCTCTACAGGAGGCATAGTCTCAGAAGGCCGAGAGTCAGGCTGAGACACTTCGGGCCCAACATCAGAAGAAGGCCTGGTACCAGACTCAGAAGAGGGAGCTTCCTGAGCTGCCGGAGGAGGCCTATATGCATTTTGGGCCTGGTTAATGAGGTCATCCTTATAAACCCCACCGTGTCTATTTTGCCCAGCCCAAGGACATTGATGGTATGCATGTCCAGGCTCCTCGCACAGGTTGCACTTAAAAACATTTTGGCAAACTTCACTATCGTGGTCAAAATCCCCATACAGAGCACATTTAACCTGGTCACAGACACTACTAAGATGTCTGTGACTCCCACACTTATAGCAGGCCCTAGGCTGGCCAGGATAGAAACAAACCCCCTGATCTTTCCCCTGAAAGAAACTATTGGGGATGTGCATGACATAATTTTCAATAACATGCAATTTCACTTTAAATTTCCAGCTGCCTGTCCAAATTCCTTCATCATCTATGACAGCTGTAGGAGGGCCTAAAACAGTACCTTTATGTTCCAGACAGTATTGTATGTCCCCAACATTAACCCCTTCATTTCGAAACAAAATGTGCACAGTCTTAAAAAGGGGCTTAGTAAGAGGAATAGCAAAAAACGGAACCCATAATGGGGTAGTTTTACATGAATCATAGAGTTGCCAAAATTTATCTAAACCTGAAAAGGTCTGAAAACTAATATCAAATGTGTCCTCCTCTCGAACATTAATCAAAGCGTAGATATTAGGAGCAAGAAAACGCATTGAGTCTTTCAAAAGTCTACGAGCAACAAATGTCCGATCAGGATGTTCAGCCATGCCACCACGATACCTCAGCCGTACTGCATTGCGGCGAGGGGCCTGTTCCAATCTATTATTCCTTAAAAAATCAGAATAACGTGGCCCTTGCTGGCCAGAATCTCTCCATGGAGAAGGGGGTGGTGAGCCTTCTAAAGGCATCTGGGAGCTAGTTAGAGGATTAGGGCCCGAATCTCCTGGAACCCCCTCCTGACAAACAGCAAGCCCTGTAGAATCAAAAGTCTGACCTGTAGAGAGGTTCAACAGCTATAGCATCCTGAGATCCAACCTGTGAGGGTGAAAAAGTCTCCCAATTTGAGTCAGGTATCCATTTACCATTGATACACATCCAGCCCGCATTAAATAACGCTTGTTCCTTTGACCAGCTGCTATCCGATTCAGAAGTGGCTTGCTTCCACATTCTATCTTGCGTCACGTCAGCATCTGGGAGTTGTCCATCATCAGTACCGTGGAAGATCGGCTCCATTACAGCATTCAAGCCTTGCACAATGGTAGAGGCAGCAATATCACTCAGAACAGTAGTAGAAGCTGCCAAAGAAATGCAAGGGACTCCAGCCTCCTGCACTCCCGATGCATGGAATCCACCATGCAAATCTCCGGGTAACTCAGGACAGACCCCATTCTTCTCAATACTAGCAGCATCTTGCAAAATAGCCACAGGCTGTTCCATAGCAGCAACGTCCTTCACCACCGAATTTGACCATCATCCGCGCAGCAAGACAGCGCAGCAGCTCCCCCTACCAAGAGTAGGGGAATTTCCCCGGTGTCCTGGCCAAATTTCCCTCATTCACTAAAAATACCACCAACAGCTTAATCTAGTTCAAGGTCAGTTGGCATTCATCTGTATCCCGCTCCCCTGGGTTGTGCCTGAAAATAGGCAGGATTTTTCTAGTGCACTTACCTGGTCAACAAAAACTAAATAAAATAATAAATACATTTTTACATAAACCCCAAGGATGCTTGCCAAGCTATATGTGTGTATTGCATTACCTATGTTAGTAGGGGGAAAAATAAAGGGCATTTTGGAACCACAACAATGATGCGACAGCTTATGTGAATTCACCCTCTTGTTGTATATGGTTCAAATAAAGAGTCTGACATTGGTGCCTGGAAATCTAGCAGGGCTCTCAGTGAACAGGAGCATTCTGCTGAAACAGTGGGCGATGATCCCCAGGCAAGATCTAAAAGTCCACTTTTGCCTCAAGTTAATTCTGTAAGGTCCTCTGTTTTACCAAGCAGGGCATGCAGTTATGCAAGACACCTCCAGCGAAATCTAACCCTAATAAGAGGCACTTAGATACATAGATACATAGACAGTGTCGGCAGTTAAGGGCCTATGGCCCACCCAGTCTGCCCATTTGAGCTTGTAAGTTCAGTTTGTTTTCCTAGAAGTCTGTTGCCCCTTACCCCTGACCTCCAGAATTCCTTTATGTCTATCCCATGCATTCTTAAATCCCGTGATTGTTTCAGCCCCCACCACTTCCTCTGGCAGGGTGTTCCACTTGTCCACCACCCGTTCTGTGAAGAAATTCTTTCCCATGTTTCCTCTGAATCGCCTCCTCCAACTTCATCCCATGCCTCTAGTCCAGGAACATCTTTTTCGCTTAAAATAGTGTTTTCCTGCACCCTGTTCCTCCCTGTAAGACACTTGTATGTCTCTATCATATCCCCTCTCTCCCTCCTCTCCTCCAGGGAGTACATGTTCAGTTCCTTCAACCTGTCTTCATAGGACTTGTGATGCAATCCATGCACCATCTTTGTTGCCCTCCTCTGAACCTTCTCTACCCTGTCTATGTCCTTACGTAGGTATGGTCTCCAGAACTGTACACTGTACTCCAGGTGGAGCCTCACTAGTGTTTTGTATAGCGGAATTATGACCTCCCTTTTCCTGCTGGTGATGCCCCTGCCTATACATCCCAGCATCCTATTTGCTTTACCTGCTGCCTTGTCACACTGTTTCCCTACCTTGAGGTCATCAGAGATGACAACCCCAAGATCCCTTTCCTGCTTGGTGCATGCTATATCCTCACCCCAACCTCACCACCCCAACCCACTTGAAGTAAAAAAAAAGTTTTTGAAAGAAAATTAAAATATTCACGAAACCACCCCATAGCAGTGGCAACAAATTGTAAAATAGCAGAAATTATTATACTTGATTTGCAGCCATACTCTATTGTGAAACACATGGGTTTCAGAAGGCTTAGAGAATACTTAGAGCCACAATATTTAATGCCAAGTAGAAAATACTTCTCTGTAACTGCTATGCCCAGGATGTATGACAGGTTAGTATTTCAAATAAGGCATGCTCTCTGAGAGGCTGAGGACAAGGTAGTAAACTTTCAAATGATATGTGGACCAGTACCCAAACTATGGCCTATATATCTCTTACTGCACACGGGGTCAGTTTTGTGGGTAACTCATCATTTTCACACACCAGTCTGCCTGCTACTCTACCACTTCAACCAGTACTACTACCACTACTGTCTCTCAGAGCTCAAAAAACCCTGTCACATTTCAGAAAATGGTAGTTCTCCATGTATAACCTGCCTTGCTTTGTTCAATCTGTATTATGTGTATTATGCTGTCTAAAAACTAGTCATCTCTCTCATATGACTTAAACTGTAACTTTCTGCCCTACTACTACTTTCTCCTTATATTGTATGTATCTTATGCACTACCTGGTAACTACTGTTTTTCTATATTGAATCTTCAGACTGTACATACCAAGTTTTTATTGCTGTCCTATCCAGGTCCTCCTTGCAAATGAGCTTTGCTCAATGGAGTTTCTCTTGGTAAAACTAACAAAATAAATAAGAATCTTACTCTCAATACACACACACACCCAGCACAGCTCAACACATTCAGCAAGAACTGGAAAGACTAGTTAGTGCCTGGGTCACATCACAGGGTTTGAAAGTTGTTTTTCTTGTTGCCAACAGTGGCTCAAATATTTAAATAAGCACTTCATGATGGCTTCTATGTACATATACGCTGTTTTGCCCATTGTGTTAACCTACTCATTCGAAGCTTCCTGGATAATGACTGGCAAGAATCAAACACTGTGGGTACAGTGTGCAAAGTGTGTGGCTGCTTCAACCATTCAGTAAGCGCCCATAACATCCTTGTTGATATCCAGAAGGACAAAGGTCTTTCTCATCTCCAGCTTGTTCAGGATATAGAAACACGTTGGAATTCAACTTACTTTATGCTTGATCGCATCCTTGAACAAAAGGGAGCTATGACTGAGTATATCACGTACAATGATATTGGGGAGGGCATTGTACTCTATGCTACTCAACGGTCTCTCCTGGAACAGTTGTGTCACATTCTGAAACCATTCATGAGTGCTACAAAAGAGGTCAGTGCAGAAAAGGCATCCCTTAGCCAAGTTATCTCACTCATTCTACTTCTCAAAAAAAGTTGGAGGAAACGAGAAACAACATAGATATAAACCAATCTCTAGTCAATAACGTGCTTACCAGACTTAGCAATGATCACAAATTATCAGCTACGACATGGAGCAAAGAGTATATCTTCACAACATTGCTAGATCAATGTTTCAGTAACACCTTCCTGATGTTGTTTCTGAGGATATGGAGGAGTTCAACTACACGCAACTTTTGACTAATGCAGTAGATGAGATTTTACAAAGCAGTATTACAATGACAACACCTCAAATTCAAAAGACTGCTACAAAAAGCAGCACAGAACAAGCAGACAATGAGGAGGATGACATTTGGTGGCAGTTGCAGGACATTAAAATTCCATAAGGAGAAGATGCATGCTCAGTGGGAAGCATGGTAGATGCAAATCTGTCTGAGCCCAACATTAGTATTAAGGATGACCCTTTACCTGTGACCTGAGCAAGTCACTTAACCTCCTTGTGCTCCCAGGTTGCTCCCGTAAAAAAGCTTTCAGCTTAGTGTGCTATACCTGGTTAAACAACTAAATAATAAATAATAATAAAATAAAATAATAAAGGATGACCCTTTAGCTTACTGGAAACAGAAAAGATCGTGCTGGCTACCCTGGCTTGTAAGTATATTGGATGTCTACCATCCAGTGTCTGTTCCAAACATTTATTTAGCTCTGCTGGGGATACTGTAACTGATAAACGAACAAGATTAACACTGAACAATGTAGAGAAACTAACGTTCTTGAAGGTTAATTTGCCAAACTTTGACTACATATGTGACGCTGATCTTGAAGAAGATGACACTGACAGCAGTACCTGTGCTACATCTGTGGATTAAGTGACACATCAGCTTTCAATTTTCAGACTGCACTGCAAAAGTAGAGATCTGGGACTTGTCTGCCTTTGGACCAAATCATCATCATCCTGAGGTTGGGTGGGAGGTGACACCAATATATGACATGATTGTACTAGTAGCAACTGTGGCAGACAAGTCCCTGATCTCACACACACAATTGCTTTCTCATTCTGAGGAGATCATTTAGCTAAATGTGCCTAAACAGATTCATTAAAAAATAAATCCTGCTAGCTCTATTTTCTCTCCCTGATAGCAGTGGCAGTAGCAGTAGTGAAGTGATGACTTTTGGACTACCTGGTGCTCTGTCTTGTCTCACATTGCTTTGCATTGCTTGCATTCCGTCCATACTGAGAGCCATTGCTAAACAAAAATGGTGCTAATTGCCAAACAAACACATTATCACCTATGACAAAAAGTCAGACTCAGGAGACTGGTTAAAAAAAATAGACATCTGGGAGTTGCCAGCCTTTGGACCACACCATCATCATCCTCCTGGGGGTGAATGGGAGGTGCAGCCAGTACATGACATGAATCCATCTCGATTCACATTGCAATAGTCCATTCACTGTCTCCGCCATGTGGGTTAGCCTTCACGTGGTTAATGCCCATAAACTTGAAATCTCCCACATTTTTATTGTGAAAGTTAGAAAAATGAACCCAAATGAGGGTATTCGGTTCAGGTCTAGCTATTGCCCTGAAGCGTTCCTGCATCCATTCTTTTAAACTTCTTTTTGTCTGGCCTACATAAATCAAAGGGCAAGCACATTGGATCACATATGCCACAAAAATTGTTGACCATATGGGCTGCTTCTGCTGTGGTCATTGTAACGTATGTTGTTTCTGCATCCAAGGAGATTCTTTTGTGCATCAGACTTTAAATAAGGAGGTGAAGATATTCCAGTTCATAAATTGCTCAACAATTTTTGTGGTGGAGACAGAGTGAATAAACTATTGCAGCGTGAATCAAGATAGATTTACACTTTGAAGGCACTCGTATCAGATGGGCTAAATGACAGCTTTGAAATTACTCCTTTCTTATGACTATGGGCTAAGCCTACAACCATCTTGCTGTCTGTAGCTGGAAAAATGGAGTAGCGCGGAACACATTTTTGGAGTTTTCAATGTATCCTTCCACAAATTTAAAATCACCATGCTAGTTGAAATAAAATGCTCCCTTCTTTCTGTTTATAATGTTGGAGACAGAACTCCAAGCTGCTTATCAGATGGCCATTAGGAAACTGAAACAGCTTGTTGAATATTGGTTCCCATTTCCCCTTCCCTCCATCTTCATTTGGCCCTTGTGAATTACGCATTTTTCAAATCAGCTTTTATTTATGTTTGTGACTTTTGATGTAATGTCCTTTTCCTCATGCCTTCCCTTCTTCTTTCATCCCCCCCTCCCCTTCCCATCCCTCCCTTTCATGTTTCCCCTTGAATGAACATATAAGATATGGTTATTTCATTTGTTAATCTATTTTTATGTTCGCTTGCGCGCATGCGCAAGGAACGTCTTGGGAGAATGGGACACTTTGGAGGTGTGCCTCTCCTGACCAATCCCCTGCTCCCTTGAGCAGGCGTGGCGGTCCTACACCAATCCGCACTGGTGCTGTGTATGACAGCGGTGGTCTTCTCTTCAAAGAAAACCACCGCTGTGTGCTTGCACCGCGTCACGCCCCCCTCCAAAATCTTTGCTGCCAAGCTGGGAGCTCACCCCAGTGTGGCAAACATCCCATGTCGTCTGCCGATGGGGGTGCCCAGTCCCCCGTCGACTTCACGGTCCCCCCAGCCATCCTTCTGCATATGCTGGGAGCACACCCCAGCGTGGCAAACGTCCCGCGTCATCTGCCTACCGGGGTGCCCAATCCCCTGTCGGCGCCACAGCCCCCCCAGCCTTCCTTCTGCCACACTGGGAGCCCACGTCGTCTTTTTTTTTTTTTACCTGCAAAATAAAAACAGTCCCATGGCGCTTGTCCCAGCCCCCTCCCACAACCCGCACCCACCCATGCCTTGCCTCCCACACCCCACCCCATACTTACCTCCGAGCTCGGCGCGATGATCTTCGTGGACCAGGAAATGTCTGCACTCTTCAATGCTGACCGCGAACTGAGGAAATGCCAGTAAGCTGTATAATGGGCTAGATAGGGGTTTTCAACTTTGTGCATATCTCAGCATTTTAGATTTTCGCAAATTTTCCAACATGGGGTTTTGGGACTCATTCTCATGGTGATGTCACTGTCATGGTGTTGATCGGGCCCGAAGGGGTGATTTCACAGTCACTGAGCAAAATCATCTTCGGGCCTGAATAACACCAATGACAGTGACATAATTCATGAGAAGGGGTCCCAAAAACCCCATGTTGAAAATTTGGTGCAAAAATTCCCAAAAATGACTGTTTTACTAGTGTGCGTTTTGCAGTTCCTACGCAGGCTCGTAAGTTCGTGAATTTTCAATATTTTCACTCCAGATTTTCAACATTACCATTTTACCACACCTCCTTATGAGCAGTGCAGCTGTCATTTTTCACATCTTGCCCAAAATGTTTTTCCGCCCATGTAGCGCACAATGGCACCGTCACTGTGCAAACTCAGTGTATGGAACACATTAAGAAAATCACAGTGTCACTGTCCATGAGCAGAGATCTTAAAATGGCTATGTTGAAAATTTGGTGAACAAATTCCTAAAAATAACTGTTTTACGAGCGTGCGTTGTGCAGTTCCTACACACGCTCGTAAGTTTGCAAATTTTCAATATTTTCACTCCAGATTTTCAATATTGCCATTTTACCACACCTCCTTATGAGCTATACAGCTGTCATTTTTCCCATCCTGCCCAAAACATGTTTCCGCCTATGTAGCGCACAATGGCGCAGTCGGTGTGCGAAATCAATGTATGGGACACATTAAGAAAATCACAGTGACACTGTTCATGAGCAGAAGTCTTAAAATGGTTATGTTGAAAATTTGGTGAAAAAATTCCAAAATGACTTTACGTACGTTAAGGCGTAGTTCCTACGCATTTTCGTAGGTTTATGAATTTTCATTATTTCACTTCAGATTTTCAACATTGCCATTTTACCACACCTCCTATGAGTACAGCTGTCATTTTTCATCCTGCCCAAAACGTGTTTCCACCCGTGTAGCGCACAATGGCACAGTCGGTGTGCGAACTCAATGTATGGGACACATTAAGAAAATCACAGTGACACTGTTCATGAGCAGAGGTCTTAAAATGGCTATGTTGAAAATCTGGTGAAAAAATTCCTAAAAATGACTGTTTTACGAGCGTGCGTTGCACAGTTCCTACGCATGCTCGTGAGTTCGCGAATTTTCAGTATATGCATTCCAATGAGTTCCAAATACCTAAACAGCACATAGAAGCAAGCAACATTCGGCATTGACAAATGCTTGTACTTCTTTGTCACTGATTTATTTAAGCCATGTCCAAGTGCCAAATACCACTGCAAATACCGGCAAGCGAATGTTTGGCATTGACAAATGCTTGTTTAATATTTAACATCTTTTCTTGGGGTCCCCTATTTTTCTTTTTCTTCTCCTCTTTTCTCCCTCCCCCCGGCCCATCCTCTTTTTTGCTGTTCCTTTCTGTTTGCAATAATAATTTTAAGATGATATTTTCTTTAGGATCATCAGCTTACCATCTGATTTTGGCTTGATTAATTTACTTATATGTGTCTTTTGTATTTTTATATATATTCTAATATCTATTCTTGCTACTGTAGTTGAAATGTCTTATTTATATGAGGGTATATCAGTTTAATATGTTATGTATTAAGTGTGTTCCTCCACCAAAGTGTTATGGTGCATGTTTTTCTTATGAAATAGTATGTTGCTTTAAATTCTGACAATAAATTGACAGTGCACCATAGCCACACTCCCGATGAAGGGTCACAATTAGACTCAAAGTGCTGGCATTAGTGCTGTTAGGTTTGGTCCTAAGTTAATTATACTGGACGTTTGATTTTTTGGTATTTTATAGTGTGGATCTGTGATCTGCTTTTCAGTGCTGCCTTATCTTGTGTTTTTTGTATGAGCTATTCTGCACAATTTTATGTTTTTATTTTATTGTTATTGACAATAATAAACACTACTTGTGAATTTTACAGCTACTCCTGGTTTTCCTGTGTTTCCTGACCTTTGCCTCGATGACAGTAGGCAGGTGATGAGCTGAGCAGTGCGGCTCAGTGTGTAGGCAGCAGTCTGGGTCAGGATTTAAACTGCATGGTAGGCAGGCAATTATCTGAGCCATGCAGCTCAGTGTGTAGGGCAACAGTCTGGGTTTTGGTCTGGATTTATCCTGTATGGCTGGTGGGCGACTGGCTGATCAGTGTGACTCAGTGTTTGCATCAGCAGTCTTAGTTTTGGTCTGGATTTAAACTGTATGGCAGGCAGACAATCAGCTGAGCAGAACGGCTCAGTGTGTGGGGCAGCAGTCGGGATTTTGGTCAGGATTTAAGCTGTATGGCAAGCATGTGATAAGTTGAGTAATGCGACTCATTGTGTAGGGCAGGACTCAGGGTTTGGGTTGGAATTTTAGCTGTATGACAGGCAGGCAATGAGCTGCACAGTGTGTCTCAGAGTGTAGGGTAACTGAGTACTGACCGTGATTTAAACTATATGCTAGGCAGGTGATCAGTCGATCAGTGCGGTTCAGTGTGTAGGGCAGCAGTCTTGGGTTTGGTTGGGATTAAACTGTATGGTAGGCAGCTGATCCACTGAGCAGAGCGGTTCAGTGTGTAGGGCAGCAGTCTTGGGTTTGGTTGGGATTTAAACTGTATGCTAGGCAGGTGATCAGCTGATCAGTGCGGTTCAGTGTGTAGGGCAGCAGGCTGGGCTTTGGTTGGGATTTAAACTATATGGTAGGCAGCTGATCTGCTGAGCAGAGCGGTTCAGTGTGTAAGGCAGCAGGCTGGGCTTTGGTTGGAATTTAAGCTATATTGCAGGTTGGCAATTGGTTGAGAAGTGTAGCTCAGCATGTAGGGCAGCAGACTGAGCTTTGGTTGGGATTTAAAGTGAATGGCAGGCAGGCAATTAGCTGCTTTGTGTGGCTCAGTGTGTAGGTCAGCAGTCTGGCTTTTGGTCAGGATAAATCTGTATGGTACACGAGAGATCAGCTGAGCAGTGTGACTCAGTGTGTAGAGCAGCACTCTGGGTTTTCATTGGGATTTGAGCTGTATGGCAGGTGGGTGATTGGCTGAGCAGGGAGGCTCACTGTGTAGGGCAGAAGTCTGGGTTTTGGTCAGGATTTAAGCTGTACAACAGGCAGGCCATCAACTGAGCAGTTCGGCTCAGTGTGAAGGGAAGCATTCTGAGTTTTGCTCAGGATTTAGGCTGTACGGCAGGCAGGCAAACAGCTGAGCAGTGCATCTCAGTGTTTAGGGCAGCAGCACTGTGTTTTGGTCAGGATTTAAGTTGTATGGCATGCAGACAATCAGCTGAGCAGTGCGGCTTAGTGTGTTGGAAAGCAGTCTGGGTTTTAGTCAGCATTTGAACTGAACAACAGGCAGGGGATCAGCAGCATAGTCTGGCTCAGTGTTCAGGATAGCAGTCAGTATTTTGGTCAGGATTTAAGCTGTATGGCAGGCAGGCCATCAGCTGAGCAGTATGGCTCAGTGTGCAGGGCAGGAGTCTGAGTTTTGGTCAGGATTTAAACTGTACAGCAGGCAGGGGATCAGCAGTATAGTCTGGCTCAGTGTGCAGGGCAGCAGTCAGTGTTTTGGCTGGGATTTAAGAGGTACTGCAGGCAGGGGATCAGCTGCATAGTCTGGCTCAGTGTGCAGGGCAGCAGTCGGTGTTTTGGCTGGGATTTAAGCTGTACAGCAGGCAGGGGATCAGCTGCATAGTCTGGCTCAGTGTGCAGGGCAGCAGTCAGTGTTTTGGCCGGGATTTAAGATGTACTGCAGGCAGGAGATCAGCAGCATAGTCTGGCTCAGTGTGCAGGGCAGCAGTCAGTGTTTTGGCTGGGATTTAAGATGTACAGCAGGCAGGGGATCAGCTGCATAGTCTGGCTCAGTGTGCAGGGCAGCAGTCAGTGTTTTGGCCGGGATTTAAGATGTACTGCAGGCAGGGGATCAGCAGCATAGTCTGGCTCAGTGTGCAGGGCAGCAGTCAGTGTTTTGGCTGGGATTTAAGATGTACAGCAGGCAGGGGATCAGCTGCATAGTCTGGCTCAGTGTGCAGGGCAGCAGTCAGTGTTTTGGCTGGGATTTAAGAGGTACTGCAGGCAGGGGATCAGCTGCATAGTCTGGCTCAGTGTGCAGGGCAGCAGTCAGTGTTTTGGTCAGGATTTAAGCTGTACAGCAGGCAGGGGATCAGCAGCATAGTCTGGCTCAGTGTGCAGGGCAGCAGTCAGTGTTTTGGCTGGGATTTAAGATGTACAGCAGGCAGGGGATCAGCAGCATAGTCTGGCTCAGTGTGCAGGGCAGCAGTCAGTGTTTTGGCTGGGATTTAAGCTGTACAGCAGGCAGGGGATCAGCAGCATAGTCTGGCTCCTCAGTGTGCAGGGCAGCAGTCAGTGTTTTGGTCAGGATTTAAGCTGTACAGCAGGCAGGGGATCAGCAGCATAGTCTGGCTCAGTGTGCAGGGCAGCAGTCAGTGTTTTGGTCAGGATTTAAGCTGTATGGCAGGCAGGCAATCAGCTGCTTTGTGTGGCTCAGTGTGTAGGTCAGCAGTCTGGCTTTTGGTCAGGATAAATCTGTATGGTATACGAGAGATCAGCTGAGCAGTGTGACTCAGTGTGTAGAGCAGCACTCTGGGTTTTCATTGGGATTTGAGCTGTATGGCAGGTGGGTGATTGGCTGAGCAGGGAGGCTCACTGTGTAGGGTAGAAGTCTGGGTTTTGGTCAGGATTTAAGCTGTACAACAGGCAGACCATCAACTGAGCAGTTCGGCTCAGTGTGAAGGGAAGCATTCTGAGTTTTGCTCAGGATTTAGGCTGTACGGCAGGCAGACAAACAGCTGAGCAGTGCATCTCAGTGTTTAGGGCAGTAGCACTCTGTGTTTTGGTCAGGATTTAAGTTGTATGGCATGCAGACAATCAGCTGAGCAGTGCGGCTTAGTGTGTTGGAAAGCAGTCTGGGTTTTAGTCAGCATTTGAACTGAACAACAGGCAGGGGATCAGCAGCATAGTCTGGCTCAGTGTTCAGGGTAGCAGTCAGTATTTTGGTCAGGATTTAAGCTGTATGGCAGGCAGGCCATCAGCTGAGCAGTATGGCGCAGTGTGCAGGGCAGGAGTCTGAGTTTTGGTCAGGATTTAAACTGTACAGCAGGCAGGGGATCAGCAGTATAGTCTGGCTCAGTGTGCAGGGCAGCAGTCAGTGTTTTGGCTGGGATTTAAGAGGTACTGCAGGCAGGGGATCAGCTGCATAGTCTGGCTCAGTGTGCAGGGCAGCAGTCACTGTTTTGGCTGGGATTTAAGCTGTACAGCAGGCAGGGGATCAGCTGCATAGTCTGGCTCAGTGTGCAGGGCAGCAGTCAGTGTTTTGGCCGGGATTTAAGATGTACTGCAGGCAGGGGATCAGCTGCATAGTCTGGCTCAGTGTGCAGGGCAGCAGTCAGTGTTTTGGCTGGGATTTAAGATGTACAGCAGGCAGGGGATCCGCTGCATAGTCTGGCTCAGTGTGAAGGGCAGCAGTCAGTGTTTTGGTCAGGATTTAAGCTGTACAGCAGGCAGGGGATCAGCAGCATAGTCTGGCTCAGTGTGCAGGGCAGCAGTCAGTGTTTTGGTCAGAATTTAAGCTGTATGGCAGGCAGACAATCATCTTAGCAATGCAGCTCAATGTGTAGGACAGCAGTCTGAGTTTTGGTTAGGATTTGAGTTGTATGGCATGCAGACAATCAGCTGAGCAGTGTGGCTCAGTGTGTAGGGCAGCAGTATGGGTTTCTTTCGGAGTTAATCTGTCTTGTAGGAGGGCAATAAGCTCAGCAGTGCAGCTCAATGTGTAAGGCAGTACTCTGGGGTTTGGTTCGGATTTAAGTTGTATGGCAGGCAAGTGATCAGCTGAGCCGTGTGCCTCAGTGTATGTGTCAGCAGTCTGGGTTTTGGTTGGGATTCAAGCTGTTTGGTAACGAGGAGATTGGCTGAGCATTGTGGCTCGATGTGTAGGGAAACAGTCTGGGATTTGGTTGGGATTGAAATGATATGGCAGGCAGCCTAGCGCTGAGCGATGCAGTTCAGTGTGCAGAGCAGAAGTCTGGGTTTTGTTCAGGATTTAAGCAGTATGGCAGGTGGTCGAGCAGCTGCTGAGTAGTGCGGCTCAGCGTGTAGGCAGTGGCCTGGATTTTGAATGGGATTTAAGCTGCATGGCAGGAAGCAATCAGTTGAGCAGTGTAATTTAGTGTGTAGGGCAGCAGTCTGGGCTTTGGTCTGGATTTATCCTGTATGACTGGTGGGCGACTTGCTGATCAGTGCATCTCAGTGTCTACAGCAGCAGTCTTAGTTTTGGTCTGGATTTAAGCTGTATGGCAGGCATGTGATCAGTTGAGCAGTGCAATTCAGTGTGAAGGGCAGCAGTCTGGGTTTTGGTCAGGATTTCAACTGTATGGTAAGCAGCTGATCAGATGAGTAGTGTGGCTCATTCTCTAGGGTATCGACCTGGGTGTTGTTTGGGGTTTAAGTAGTATTGCAGGCAGGTGATCAGCCAAGCAGTGTCGCTCTGTGTGTAGGGCACAAATCTGGATGTTCATCATGATTTGAACTGTAAGGCAGGCTGGTGATCAGCTGATCAGTGCAGCTCAGTCTGTGGGGCAGCATTCCAGTTCTGGTCAGGAATTAAGCTGTATGATAAACAGACAGTCAGCTGAGCAGTGCAGCTCAGTGTGTAGGGCAGCAGTCTGGGCTTTGGACAGGATTTAAGCATTATGGCAGGCAGATGATCCACATAGCATTGCCGCTTAGTGTGTAGGGCAGCAATCTCAGATTTGGTCAGGATTTGAACTGTATAGTAAGAGGTCAATCAGTTGAGAATTATAGCTGAGTGTCTAGGGTAGCAGCCTGGGTTTTGGTCAGAATTTAACCTGTATGGCAGGCAGACAATGAGCTGCACAGTTCTGCTCAGTTTGTGGGGTAGCAGCCTGGGTTTTGGTCAGGATTTAAACTGTATGGCTGGTGGGGGGTGGGGCTGCACTGTATGGCTCAGTGTATGGGGCAGCAGCCTGAGTTCTGATCAGGATTTCAGCTGTATGGCAGATGGGCAATCAGCTGAGCAGTCCGGCTCAGTGTATAGGACAGCAGCCTGGATTTTGGTCAAGATTTAATCTGTATGGCAGGTAGACGATCAGCCGAACAGTGTGGCTTGATGTGTAGGGCAACAGTTTTGCTATGCTTGGTGGGCAGCTGGGATCTGTGTGGCTGCTGTCCTGACTGTCATTGGGTTGTATACCGTGGTGTATCTGGCATATGAGTGCCTTCATCCTTGCTTGTCCATCCTCTACCTATCAGAGCTTCGCAACTGCCAGCCTCCTCCCCAGTTCTGACCTCTCGCCCTCTCTCTGCCTTTCTACTGCTTTTCTTTTTGAAATTCTTGACTAATCACAGGGCTGGAAAATGAAAGCTGGAAGTGTGTTTTCTTGTGCTGGTTGTATTTCCTACAGCAAAACATTTCCTGTGCAGTTTGTTCTGCTTCGCTGGTACTGTACAGTGGCTTAGTTTCTCAGCTGTCCTGTGAACAGCAGAGATGTTGCAGAATGACCGCAGCTTCTTCCTCTCTGTGGCCACCACATCAACATCTCCCTCATGGCACAATTACTTAACAGACTGCGGGCCCTCAATCTTGATGCCGGTATCCCCCTTGCATGACTTTGTTGACAGCAGGTACTGTACTAACCCTAACACCAATATCACCCCCACCCATCTGACCCAGCTATTGAAGGGGAAAAACTCCCTCTGTGAGCCCTCACCCAGCCCAGCTACACAATAATTTAATAGCAGTGCTTTCCCCAGTATCTCTTCCCAGACCAGCTGTCAGAGGTAGTGCTATTGACTGTGATGCTGATGACCCAGTTTCTGGAAAGAATCTGGGCCACCGGAGGGCCTGCTGGGGAGGGGGGCTAAAGAGTGATTGAGCATCCCGCTGGATGCTCTCCCCCTCCGGGGAGGGAGGGTGTCATGTCCTGTTGCTTTACCGCCACCTGGATGAGCAATGGTGGTGCAGATGATGAGTCACTAGTAGGGGGGACTGTTGGAGCACATCCACAGATTGGCTGCATCAGGCCTCACCAGCTGCCAATCCTCATGTATGCTCATGGTGGGGAGGTTGGCAGAACAGCGGAAAATTGTGCAAGTCTGTAAGGATGAAACCTCCTCCAGCACACCAAATCCCATCCTAGACTCTGTTCTCCATCCCCCAGGGACACCATCAGTCTTCATCTCCACCTTGGGTGGCCAGATTGATGTGGGTAAGAAATCCTGTGTAGCTGAAGGCATACCAGGCCATAGGGGGGTAAGCAGGGGTGGGGAGAGGCAGCACAGTGGTGTGTCCTATGTGGACTGATGGTCCTGGGAGTATAGGTGGTGGAATCTGAGCCAGATGGGAAAGAAAGTACTACCTATGACAGGGAGAATAAAACACACAAAAAAAAAATGTTCCACATAGTCTGACTCCAGGTTGTCCAATGCCAGCAAACAACCCCTCATGAAAAAAAGCATCCCCCATGACACTCAGATGCCTGGGTGCCCATCCCTCCATGTCATATAACAACTCCACGCCACAGTTTGTGACATCAGGTGACCAAGTCTGGCGCCCCCCTCACACACACAACACATTGACACTGGAGTTTCTAATCCCAAGAGCTGCATCCCTGAGAAAAGAACAGCATTCCTCATTGTGTCCTTTTCTTAAAACCTGAAACAAAGAAAACCATCCAGAGATGTCTTCAAACCCCCAACTCCCACAGCCTCCACCTGCCCCCAACCTCTTCAGCACCCACCACCCCTCCACACACCCTAATCCCTCACAAACCTAAATAGGGTCCCTAATCCTGCCTGTGACAGCGGACATCCTCTCCCTACTGCACTTGACTTGAAACTAACCGAAAACAGTCTGGTTAATGGCTCTTTAACACATTTTGAAATGTTACTCATAACTTTGTTACTTTTTAACATTTTTGGCACAAATTTTCCACATAGTCATTTTTTACACCACCTCATAATTAAGATAAGTATAAGTTTTCAAATCTCCCCTGAAACATGTTATCAGAGATGCTCCATGAAATCAATCAATCAAATCTTTATTTATCCAGGCAAACATCGTTGAGCAAAGCACATTTGCAAGATGGACCTGGTAAGGTCAAGGTTCAGTTTCATAAAAGATATAGTACAATACAATGAACACAACACAATAAGGAAACAGATTACACAGGATATAATAGCATCGAGGGTACCAATACATAGATATATACAAATTGTGTAAAAACTATTAACACCATTTACATACTTACATGGATTCAGGAATAGGCAGCTCATGGGTTTGGCCGTAGAGAGAATATGTGGGGATTTGGGTGTAAAGTATGAGGTATAAGGGGGTTTGACAGAGGTTTGGGAATGGATGGTGTGCAGTCTGGGTGGATGAGAAGGTGCTTCTACGGGGAGAGGTAAATTGGAGGGTTATTACAAGGGGGGGCCGGGTGGCAAGAGAGATAGACGGTATTGATGGCCTTATCGGAGACTGTTGGCGGGGTGATAGAGAAAGAGAGAGGGGAGGGGTGCAAGTAGGCAGTGAAGGAAGATGGAAGCTGGTGATGGGGGGATGAGAAACATAACAGGGGGAATAGTGCGGTACTATATGAAGGCATAGTAAAAGAAAGAAAAAAGAATGAGAGGAAACTATGAATGCAGAATCACCTTTCAGACAGGATTAAAAACATTTTTTTTTTATTGTTCGGTAAGCGGGTAAGGCACACTAGTCACAAGTACCTGTTTTCAGGGACCACCAGGGAGCCCGGGGGAAGTTAAGTGACTTGTTTAGAGTCACACAGGATGCAAGTGGAGGTTGTGGGAATCAAACCCAGGTCTGTCTGTTGGAGGTACCAGTCTCATTCACTGTTCATTACTCTAACCTGTAGGCGATACTGCTAGCCCAAAATGACACCTGTCCTGATCATAAGGTGGAAGTGCAGAAAGACTATGTTGAAAATCTGTAGTCAAAATCTCAAAAAAAAAGCAATGTTATAAAAAAGCAGAAATTTTTCCATATTTACTTATAACTTTATTATTGACTGAGATTTTGAGCTCACATTTTCAACTTATCCATTTTTCTACCCTCCCTCATACACATGAGAAATGCCATTTTTATGTTTGCTTGCATGCATGTGCAAGAAACATAGTGCCATCATCTGAGTTTTTCAGAGGTGTGTCAGCATCTTCCAATTCAGTCAGTGTGTTTGCAGGCGTGGTCACAGTTCTCCAATCACTGCTGGAGCTGTCTATGACAGCAGTTGAAAATGTAGTGGCATACAGTTGAAAGGGGAGCTACGCTTCAGTGAGCAGCTCCCCCCACACACACAGATCAACTGTGTCAGTTGCCTGATAGAATGGTGTAGTCTTGTCTAGCTTAGAGACAAGCCACACATCATTACTTTAATAAACTGTTCCCTGCCAAAGCAGGACCACCAAAATGTGTGGGTGCCTAACAGTCCTTACACACGCCAGCTCTCCAAAGCACACCTTCATGGACTCCATGGGTTCTAATCCTCCAGAAAAAAAAAACCACAGCATTTGATGTGAAAACTCAGACTTCGTTGTATGTGTAATTGCAAGCATTTTCTCTTACTAGACTCTGTCAATGTGAACTCCTCGCTGCTAAAACCTATGCAAACGAACTAGGGCAGTACACTACCTGCAGCTGAAGCAAAGAAGAGCCAGAATGCACAAAGAACATCATACTGCTATGCATTTCAGCAGCAGCCAGTGGGGGAGGTTTTCATGACTGAAGCACTTTAATGCGCCTTTTAGTGCTGTCATATACACACCCCTGTGTGGTAATTCACTAAACTGCACACTTAGTCTGGTAATGCAGCTTCAAAATATTTTTTTTTCTCTGAATTGCCATGAGCTGGCATTTAGATAGAATCACACAGCTCTTTCTCAAATCAGATGCTCAATGAAGTCACATCACCTTGTGACCTAAACATCTTAGGGTTGGACATGTGCCCTAACAAAACAGCGAAAACTAGGTATAGAAAAAGCACAAAATTCAACCGTAGCTCACAATCAGATCCACCCTTTCTCCGGTGAATCTGAAGCCGCCTAACAGCCCACCCTGGGTGCTCATGCATGCACTCTCCACCCGCACAACATATGGCCGATAGGTGCTGTTGCATTTTATTTCATAATTTCCTGATCCTGTTGCTGCCACCATACTGATACAGTAATACTTTTTATGGCTCAAAACTGCTTGACATTAGCTGAATTATAAATGGCATCCCTGTTTGACGCGTAGGTGCGGAATATGGTGGTGCTCAAATTTAAGCTAAGTATTACATGCAGATATGTTGTTATTGACTCATGTCACTTACCATTTTATACATCTATTGATTTTTCAATTCACTTTTGCTGACAAATGTTGATCGCAGGGATTCTGGTGTCACAATTCAGTTCAGCGACGTGTAACATCTTAGTGCAGATGCAAAGTAACTGTTTTAAAATGCTGAAAAGTTAACAGCGATGAAAGTGCATGAACTTCTTTCTTCCGTGTCTGGAGTTGTAGTGGTGTTATTGGCAAGTGCATGTCCCTTTGCTCCGGATCTATCAGTGAGATGTCTATTCTGTGCAATGGACAGTGGCTGAATGTTATCAACAGACAGTTTTCATTTCATTATCAACAGATAAATATTCAGGGCTTTGCAAATGCAACTTTGCTGGTAGCACAGTTTCATGCCCCCAAGTGTCTCATCAGTTAGTGGTTATATCTTAACCGATGATCACAAAAAGTATGAAAAAGATTTGCCGCTGAGCAATGTAAATGCCAATCCACCTAAGCACCTATAGGCTGCAAACATAATTTAAACGTATAGGGATTCTGGACTGGTGTATCACTCCTTGGCACAGCAATGGTTAATAAGTTTAAGCACATTCTCAGGACATTGTTTCACTTGCCCCCTCTCCCCACTACGATCCTGGTCACCTGACATTTTAGTATCTGTTTTACATCTTGGCTCAGTTAGGCAATCAACGCTGTAAGAACATAAACAGACATATAAATGGGGACTATAAGAACATGGTCACCTGAAATAAACCTGACATTTTAGTGTCTGTTTTACATCTTGGTTCAGTTAGGCAATCAGCGCTGTAAGAACATAAATGGACATATACATGGGAACTATAAGAACATGTCGTGGGTGCTTCTGCCTTAGTCCAGCTGTGCAACATCAGCCTGAAGCTCAGGTAGAGCTTACTGTCTACCACTTTGTTCACCCCATGTACCTGTACCATTTCACATCCTCCCTTGCCTTAGTCCAGCTGTGCTACATCAGCCTGAAGCTCTGGTAGGCTTACTGTCTACCACTCGTTCACCCCCCATGTATCGCTGTGCTACATCAGCCTGAAGCTCTGGTAGGGCTTACCGTCTACCACTTTGTTCACCCCCCCATGTACCTGCACCATTTCACATCCTCCCTTGATCTACAGTGAGTGGATCCCTCATTCATATGTCACATATGCATGCACAAAAAAGGAAAAAACGGTCTTCAAAAATTAAGATATATTTATTATGTTTGTTATGTTTGCTTGCACGCATGTGTAAGAAACATAGTGCCATCATCCGAGATTTCGGAAGTGTGTTACCCGCACTTCCAATTCAATCAGTGTTTTGCCAGGCACGGCCCCTGTAAGCCAATGCATGATGGAGCTGTCTATGACAAGCTCCAAAATGCAGTGGCATACAGTTCAAAGGGGGAGCTACGCTTCAGTGAGCAGTGATAAGATATCGCTTGCTCATGTGCAGCTCCCCCCACACACACACATGCACATGAAGGCGTGCGCGCCCCCCCGCATGCACACACTGTATAGCCCAATCCCCCGTCGGCTGTGCTGCGCCTCCCCTGCCCCCAGCTTTCCAAATGCCATGCTGGGTGCCCACCCCAGCGTGGCAACTCATGATATAGCTGGGGTGTGCCCAATCCCCCATCGGCTCCACTGTCCTCACCCCCCCGAGTACTGGGTGCCACGCTGGGAGCCCACCCCAGTGTGGCAATCGATGCTTTGGGTGATGAGGGTGCCCAAACTCCCATTGGCTGAATGCCCCCCAACCGTCCTTGTGCCATGCTGGGAGCCCACCCCAGCATGGCAAACATCCTGCATCATCATTGGAAATAAAAAGAACACCTGTAAAGAAAAAGTGGCCCCACATAGTCTCCCTGGCCCCCTTCCCACAACCCGTACCCACCCACTGCACACCCTGCCTCCCCACACCCCCCTCACCCCACACTTACCTCTGGACCTCAGCGCAATAATCTTCGGTGGACCGGGAACACGTCTGCACTCTTCAAAGCCAACCGCGAACTGAGGAAATGCTGGTAAGCTGTATAATGGGCTAGATAGGGGGTTTTCAACTTTGTTGCATATCTCGGGCACTTTTTTTTTTGACTTTTTGCACCAAATTTTCAACATGGGGTTTTTGGGACCCCTTCTCATGAATTATGTCACTGTCAAGGCGTTTTTTGGGGCCTGAAAGGTGATTTCGCAGTCACTGTGCAAAATCACCTTTCGGGACCGATTAATGAAATGACACTGCCAGTGTTCATAAGGTGGGCTCTTAAAAAGCCTATTTTGAAAATTTGGTGGAAAATTTCAAAAAATGACCGTTTTACGAGCGTGTGCTGAGCAGTTCTTATGCACACTCGTAAGTTCGCAAATTTTCAATATTTTCACTCCAGATTTTCAACATTGACATTTTACCACACCTTCTTAGAAGTAGTACAGCTGTCATTTTTCACATCTCACCCAAAACGTGTTTCCGCCCATGTTGTGCACAATGGCACAGTCGGTGTGCTAAATCAATGTATGGGACAAATTAAGAAAATCACAGTGGCACTGTTCATGAGCAGAGGTCTTAAAATGGCTATGTTGAAAATTTGGTGAAAAAATTCAAAAAAATGACTGTTTTCTGGCGTGCATTGTGCAGTTCCTTCGTACGCTCGTAAGTTTTCAAATTTCAATATTTACACTCCAGATTTTCAACATTGCCATTTATCACACCTCCTTATGAGCAGTACAGCTGTCATTTTTCACATCTTGCCCAAAATGTGTTTCTGCCCCATATAGCGCACAATGGCACAGTCGATGTGCGAAATCAATGTATGGGACACATTAAGAAAATCACAGTGACACTGTTCATGAGCAGAGGTCTTTAAACGGCTATGTTGAAAATTTGGTGAAAACAATCCTAACAATGACTGTTTTACGAGCGTGCGTTGCGCGGTTCCTATGCCTGCTCATAAGTTTGCAAATTTAATATTTTCACTCCAGATTTTCAACACTGCCATTTTATTACACTTCCTTATGAACAGTACAGCTGCCATTTTTCATATGCTGCCCAAAGTGTGTTTTCGCTCATATGTAGAAGACAATGGTGCTGTTGGTGTGTGAAAGCAGTGTTTGGGACAGATTAAGAAAATCACAGTTACACTGTTCATGAGCAGAGGTCTTAAAATGGCTATGTTGAAAATTTGGTGGCAAAAGTCCATAAAATGACTGTGTTACGAGTGAGCATTGCACAGTTTCCACGCACCCTCATAAGTTCATGACTTTGTAATATTTTAAGTCCAGATTTTCACCAGTGCCATTTTTCCACACTGCCTTATTTACAGTACAGCTGTCATTTTTCACAACATGGCCGAAGTGTGTTTTCACACTTTCAGCGCAGAGATATGTGGTCTTTGTGGGAAATTATTGTTCGGGACAGATAAAGAAAATCACAGTGACACTGTTCATGATCGGAGGCACCAAAATGCCTGAGTTGACAATCTGCTGTAAAAAAAAATCCCCAACCTAATTATATTACGGGTGTGCGTTGCACACTTTCTATGTACGCTCATGACTTTACCATTTTTTTAAATATTTTTACTGCAGATTTACAACATTGCCATTTTACACCTCCCCATGAACAGTACAGCTGTCATTTTTTACATCCTGTTCGAAATGTTTTTGCACTTGTGGTGCTAAATGCCGTAGTCACTGTGCATAAGCAGCTTTCGGCTAAGAAACTGATATTCCCCCTGTTCATGGGGTCACGAAAAAACCATGTTGAACATTTGGAATGAAAATACCAACAAATGCCTGAGGTATTAGAGTTTCCAACCATAACGCCCAACCCTGTAGAGAATGACAGGCATCAGGGGTGTGACTTGGGATTCTTGCCTGTAATGTTCATACCATTCCACACCCTGCAGCCAATGAGAAGCATTGAGGTATGCCTTGGACTCTTCGGTCCCAAAGTTCACCCCATTCTCCTATATCGCACCCATCCCACTGTATTTCCTAATGGAATGGGGTGTGCATAAGGACCAAAGACCCCAAGGAACACCGTGACACTTGCCAGTGTCTGCAGGGTGGGGTGTACTGAAATGGCATGGCCGTTATGCCTGATGACCCAAAGACACACCCCAATGCCTGTCACTCTCTGCAGGGTGGTGGTGGGGTTGGCTTCAGTTCAATCCTTCACTACCATTACTATTACGCAGCTCTGTAACTTCTACACTACTACTGCCAATGCCAGCAAGCAAACATTCGGCATTGACAAATGCTTGTTTAAATCTTGCCATAACTTGTTTTGTGCCAAAATAAATGTTGTTTTGGGCTGGGTTTCATAAATGACACCTATCATGTTCATAAGGCGAGGTAATTAAAAGCCTGTGTTGATAATGTGGTGTCAGAATCTCAAAAAACAACAAAGCTATGAAGAAACATTGACATTTTTCAATGTTTACTCATAATATTGCAAATTGTTTATGTTTTGAACCCACATTTTTAACATAGACTTTCTTTTACTCACTTCAAGAACATGCCAGCCGGCCCAGTGGTGGGGAGGACTGAGGCATTATGCCTTACCTCCTGCCACACTGGCGACCCATGTTCGCAGTGTGTGCAGGCCACCGAGGGTCAGCTGTGGAGGGAGAGGACTGAGCATCCAAAGGACAGCTCTCCTCTCCTGGGGAGGGGTGGGTCCCGGGGAGGGGTGGGGACAGAGTCCACTGCCTGCCTGGCCCCTAGCGGTGGCTGGGGGCTGGCACAGTGGGTCCACACATAGGGGGCAGATGCAGGACAGATGCCCAGGGTACCATATACAGAAGCGTACCCGGCTCAGCCATTGGCGTCATTGCACGCCACCATGCTCTGGGAATGGGAAAAAATGGAGGGAGAAAAAATGTTGGCCGATGAAGCCTAGTCCCTCACAGGCTCTGCACTTGGCTAGCTGGCACCTCACTAGTGCAACAGAGGTAAGTCCAGTGGATGACCGGGTGACAGGGCTGTGGGGGGCAGATGGAAGGGGGCCAGCTGCAGGAACAGAAAGAAAGAAGGACAAAAAAAAAAAAGAACATGACAGGTGTCATTTTCAAATATCCCTCCCAAAACCTGTTTTCATGGTCTTCCTGTAAGAGAGGTATAGCCAGGATTTGGTCGGGGGGGGGGTCCAAATATTTCTAGGGGGGTCCATGGGCATGGTCCTCAAGAAAAGTTTGAAAATTTAGGAATTAGATGGTGCAGTTTAGTGCATTTTTATGCAACACAATTTCTACAATGGAACTACATGGGAGTCCATTTTTTCTATCAGCAGCCTCCCCCGAACCACAGTGTTTTATTTATTTTTCTTTTCCCATCTATATTCTTGTGACTACAGTGGCTTAAACTACCTTCTTTCATTTTCAGGACATTTAAGCAGACACTAAATCAGGTCAGTGGCTTTACAGTCAGCACTGAATGATTTTGCCAGTGACTAACCTGCAACCCAAAGCACAAACCTCGCTACACCTACAGACTGAAAAAACCCAGTGCTAGAGTACTATAAAACATAAGAGTTTATTGACAAGTAGCACACCCCTCACAAACCATGCATCAACATTTCACATTGCCCTGACACTTTCTCAAGATGCAAGGTTTGTGAGGGATGTACTACTTGTCAATAAACTCTTATGTTTTATAGTACACTAGCATAGGGGTCTTTTTTGATATGGAGGTGTAGCCGAAGGTTGTGCTTTTGTTTGGACTTTACCTTTTGTACTTGAGTCCTCTGTGTAGTCCTGAGCCACTTCCTCCACATTTCCTGCAGTGACTAACTTGTAACTGCTGTGATTATTGCTGCTGTGGTTCCCAGGCTACACTGTCTAAGTTCTCTTGGTTTAGCTCAGACATGCTCTAAACTCCGAGCTTTCTTGACACCATGACCCATCGAGACCCAGCTGGGGCCTACCAGGTCATAACGTTGCATGCTTAATAGTGTCACATTTATGGCTAATCCGGGATAGTTCCATTAGGCAATATCGACGGTGCAATACCGCGATACACTTGTATGTGGTATTGCACCATTCACTCTTTCCCAGGCAGAGGATAAGACCTCTGCTGGAACTAGGTTCTACTGAGCAGTACTGAGCCACAGCAGCAGGAACCCAGGCGCTGTGTCTGGGACCGGGTTTGATTCCCAGTCCCAGAAACTTTAATTTTGGACTTCGTGCACTCCTGAATTGCCCCGGGTTGAGGAATCTTTAGTGGGGGAGTTCGAGGCACAGCCCTCCTGGACGGGGGTGTGGGGGGTTGAGCCCCCCACAAAAAGAAGACTTATGCCTCATGGCAGAAATTGCGCTGTATTGGAAGCTCGATTTTGCCATGTGGCATAACGTCTTGCGACATTATGACCCCGTGCCAGCTGGGAGGACAGTGACGAGACTAGGTCATCCTAAGGGTATTGCTGCCTGCCTTGATAGATGCAGCTTGAGTGCTCACTCAGAGACACACTTATCTTCTGACTTGTGGCGGGATTAGACTGTGTTGTGTGAGTCTGTGCACTTGGAGAAGCAAAGTCACATGGTTGTGCTCCTCCAGATCATCTGATCACAGTCCACGATGTTTACGGAGGCTCCTCAGCAGCTGTTCTGCATACATGTGATATCTCCCTCTTTGAGCAGGAGAATCCTGTTTTTTTGACTGAACTCCCTCTTTCCCTCCTGGGAAACAAAATCTCCTGCTTAAGTAAAATTAGGTCAAAAATATCCATTCATGTTTGTTTTTGGCAGATAAAAACACATAAAAAGTAAATTAGTGATGAACAATATAAGTGATAACATTGTACAACTAGTTGTTAATTCTTTGTAGTGCTTACTGTTGACAAAATTAAATATAAGTGCTTTTATTCTTATTTTTTGATGCCATTTAAGGACAAATTCATGATGTTACGGCATCTCCCTACTAGTAGGCCAATCTCCCTACTAATTTGACCCAAATCTCCCTCTTAAGCAAGTTGGATATATTACATGTATGGTTCTGTCCCCAACAGGAGGCGGGGCTTGTGGTACATATTCATAAGCTGATGCCCCACTCCGTCTCACTAGTGGCCCGTCAGAGCCCTTTGATTCATTTCCCCAACCCTGCGGCATCTTGAGTGAGTGTGCTAAATGTATTTTTTGCAGTTTTAACCTTTATGGCAAATGGGAGGATGGTTTCTGCACTCAGGACCCCCCCCCCGCCTCCACCGGCTACGCCTATGTTCTGTAAGAGCTCTTTTGGGTGGGATTTCATAAATGGCACCTCTCATGTCCATACCCTGGAGTAATAAAAATATGATCTTGAAAATTTGGGGTGACAGTCTAAGACAACACCAGCTTTATGTGTGATCCTCTTCATTTCGTAGTCATGACAATTTCACTATCAACTTATGTTATTAATTTGTTAATTTTAACTGCTGGACTATCTCTGCCCAGCAACTACCCAGTAAATACAAATAGGCACACGACTGGTGTTGGCCAATGCTTATTTGCCCAGGAATTATCAAATCTAAGATGCAGGTGCCAACAATCAGGGCTCAGGCATTTCCCTATCTATTTTATAAAGCTGTGCTAATCTCATTAGGTTCAGGTAGAAGGCTTCTTTTCTGACCAGGAAAATTCTACCTCTGAACCTTACTTGTATACAGTACCAAGGAAATATTTTCTAATTACACTGTCGCAGATAAAACTGAATCCCTGGCTTTATTGCTACCATCTGCTGTGAGTGTTTGTATGGGCAGAGGTGAACATTCAGCCAGTAGAATTCTGCAGAAGCTTGAATTCCTGCATTCCATGATAAGCAAATGTTCCATCAATTGAATGTGTGGACAGACAGATGCAGGACAGCAAGGGATGGACTACATTTTGTGTTTCCTTGCGCTTGTGCAAGAAACGCCTTGGGACAGTACTGCATTTGAGTGGTGTGTCAGGGATGAATCCAGTGCAGAGCACTGTACAGTAGGCATGACCCTGACACACCAATGACCACTGAAGCCGAGTATGATGGCTGTTGGAATTTCACAGTGAGGAGCTGGCTCGCACTTGAGAGAAATGAACCGCACCAATGAGAGAGTGAGTTTCATTCCTCTCATTTGCATAGCTGACATTACAAGCCTGCAGACCCTCCTGCTCCCTCTCACTGCTGCAGTCCACCCCGCACACCCATCCATTCCCCCACTGGCCCAGCATCTTTCATTAAACCCTCCCACTGCCTCCCACTGCTGCTGTCCTCCCCTCTCCCATCCCAGCCCCAGGAATCTAATCAAATACTCCCGCTCCCTCCCACTACTGTAGTCTGGCCAACACTCTCCGTTCCCCCACCGACCCAGCACCTTTCATTAAACCCTCCTGTAGCCTCCCACTGCTGCTGTCCTGCTCGCTCCCATCCCAGCCCCGGGCATCTAATCAAACCCTCCCGCTCCCTCCCACTGCGTGCTGTCTGCCCTACACCCTCCGTTCCCATGCTGATATCGGGGTGCCCAATGGCAGTGTCAGCATCATGCACCTCCCTAACTTATGAGGCACACTGGGAGCCCACTCCAGTGTGCTCAATTGTTTTTGTACCTGTAAATAAAGAAAACCATCCCCATACCTCTTTTTTTTTTAACGTGAAAAAAAGAAAACAGTCCCTCATCATCTCCCCAGTCCCCACCCTCCAACTGAGCACCCACCTCCTCTTAACCCTCCTTACATATACTTACCTCTGGAGGTGGGCACTGTCATCTTCTGAGGACCGGGACATGTCTGCACTGTTCAAAGCCGACCGGCAAACTGAAGAATCAAAGTTAAATGCCGTATAATGGCAGTCAATTGGGTTTTCAACTTAGGTTGCTATTTCAATCAACAAAAGCTAAATAAATAAATACATTTTCAGAAATGTTGACCCCAAATGTTCAACATGGGGTTCTTGGGACCCCACCTCGTGAACACTGTCACTGTCATTTCATTACTCAGTCCCAAAAGTTGATTTCTTGGCCGCTGCACAGAATCACCTTTTGGGACCGAGTAACAAAATGACAGTGCCACTGTTCATGATGTGGGGTCCCAAAAAGCCATGTTGCAAATCTGGTGAAAAAAGTCCTAAAAATGACTGCTTCATGAGTGTACATTGCGTAGTTTCTATGCACGCTCCTAACTTCACCAATATTTAATATTTTCACTGCAGATTTTCAACACTGCCATTTTGTCACACCTCCTTATGAACAGTACAGTTGTAATTGTTCACAACCTGCTTGAAATGTGTTTTAGCACCTGTGGCACAGAATGGTGTGGTCACTCTGCAAAATCATCTTTCGGGAGGATAAGTGAATTAAATGACAGTAGCACTCTTCATGAGGTGGGGTGCCAAAAAGGCCATGTTGAAAACTTGGTGAAACAACTCCAAAAAATGTCTGAGTTACACCTGGTCATTCAACATTTTCTATACACGCATGCAACTTTGGTCATTTTTACGTTCGCTTGCGCGCATGCACAAGGAGCATGTTGGGAGAGTAGCACACTTTGGAGGTGTGCCTCTCCCATTCAATCCATTGCTCCATTGAGCAGATGTGGTAGTCCTGCACCAATGGGTGCAGGAGCTGTGTATGACAGCAGTGGTCTTCACTTCAAAGAAAACCACCGCTGACATATACAGTGCTGGTAGGCCTCACGCCCCCCCCAAAGCTTTGGTGTCATGCTGGGAGCCCACCCCAGCATGGCAAGCGATCCTGGGTCCTCTGCCGGCGGGGTGTCCAATCCCCCGTTGGCTCCAGTCCCAAAGGCCCTCAAAGCTTTGGTGCCACTGGGAGCCCACCCCAGCGTGGCAACGTCCTCCCGTCGTTTTTTTTTTACCTGAAAAGCAAACGGGTCCCATGTAGTCTCCCAGCCCCTCCCCAACCCACACCCACCCATCGCACCCCTCCCCCACTTCATACTTACTCCAGAGCTCGCTGATGATCATCGCTGGACGGGAACACGCTGCACTCTTCAAAGCCAACCGCGAACTGAGGAAATGCCGGTAAGCTGTATAATGGGCTAGATAGGGGTTTTCAACTTTATTGCATATCTCAGAATTTTTTGATTTTAGAACCAAATTTTCAACATAGGGTTTTTGGGACCCCTTCTCATGAATAATGTCACTGTCATGGTGTTATTGGGGCCGAGGGTGATTTTGCAATCACTGAGCAGTCACTGCGCGAAATCACCCGCCGGGGCCGAATAATGCCATGACAGTGACATCACTCATGAGAAGGGGTCCCAAAACCCCAGGTTGAAAATTTGGTGCAAAAATTCCTAAAATGACTGTTTTCTGAGCCACGCTATGCGCAGTTCCCACGCACTGTGAGGGTTTGGCGACTTTCAATGTTTCACCCAGATTTTCAACATTGCCATTTTACCACACTTCCTTATGAGCAGTACAGCTGTCATTTTTCACATCCTGCCCAAAACGTGTTTCCGCCCATGTAGCGCACAATGGGGGTAACAAAAAGGTCATGCTGACAATTTATTGTGCAAATACCAGCAATCGCACAGGGCATTAGGGTAAAGCACCATACGTGCCAAACACCACTGCAAACACCTGCAAGTGAACGTTCGGCATTGACAAATGCTTGTCAATATTTTCACTCCATATTTTCAGTATAGCCTTTTTATCACACCACCTCATGACCAGTAGAGCTGTCATTTTTCACATTCTGCCCATAATGTGTTTTCACACGTGTGGTGTGGAATACTGTTTCCCCACGGATTTGAAAAACTTCACCTACAGGGTTCATGAGGTGGAGTAATAAGAAGACTACGTTCGAGATTTAGGGTCAAAATATAAAAAAATGACAAAGTTATGCATACTTGTTGCAGTTTCGGTATACATGCTAGTAACTGTGGAAATTTTAGGAAACAAAGATTTAGGAAGCAGTATAGTGCAGTGGTTTAAGGCTCTGAGCTGTAAATCTGGAGACCTGGGTTTGGATCCCACTGCCCCAACTTGCATACTGTGTGACCCTGAGCAAGTCACTTAACTTCCCTGTGCTCCCAGGTCGCACCAGTAAACAAGCTTTCAGCTTAGTGTGCTACTCCTGGTTAAACAATTGAATAATAAAAAAAAATCTTAAATATTTGCATCCCACTTTTTTTTTTATTTGTACTCCTGCTCCACAGCCCACTCTGTTTGGAGGGAGCCCTAGATTGCCTTCCAATGTCCACCAGCCGACACCGACCAACTATGCCCAGGGCTTAACTCCCCAGTTGGGTCGGCAAGGGCACCCACACCAAGACTGGATCTAGTACAGTGGTCGGCACCGTGACTATTTGGGGAAGGGACATGCAAGCTCCCTCCATCATCCGCCATGAGCTTTTTTCCTCCTGGTTATGCTCCTTCAGGGGTGGAGTGTACAATAGTCTGGTGACAGTGCCATGCACACTTATGTGCATGCACCCCATCAGGCATCCACCCCGCCTCTGACCTGATATCTGCAACATCGATGTGCCAGCCCACAGCCACTGCTAGGGGCCAGGCATGCATCGACAAATGATTGCCCTCTCCCCAGAAAAGGAGAGCTGTCCCTGGGACATTCCATCCTTCTCCTCCCCTGCTGACCCCCAGTGGCCTGCGCTTGCTCCCGAACATGGGCCACCAGCATGGTGCGAGGTGTGGCATCCAGTGCCTCAACCCTCAGTGCCATGCACCCCACATTTTCGACATAGCCTTCTTATTATCTGAGCTTCTGTATTCAACTGCTGTCCAAAATATGACAGCTTGTCAAAACATACTGCAGTTCAGGCAGGCTTCTCCTCCCACCAGAAGTTCAGCTAACACAATTCATACTCGCCACACAAAACATGCAAGGAAACATTCAGCATGGACAAATGCTTGTTACTAGTTACTTATGCAAAATGTAAAAGCCTGTTTTTATTGAAAAGTTTCCCTTTTTGTTTCATTTTTAAATGGTTTCTGTTTACCCATATTATAAGCACAATAAAACACTTTGGGGAGTGCATTATTTTATTTAGTTAGTTTTTGTTAAACGGGTAAGTGCACTAGACAAAAACAATTGCCTGCTTTCAGGCATGACCCAGGAGAAATACATATAGAGGAACGGCATATTATGGGCAACAACACAGTACAACATTACATACACAGTTTATCCAAAATTGTTATTGGAGAATACAGCTGGTATATCAGTGCGAGACATCAAAAACTATAACTAACCAGAGAATATTTAACATAGACATGAAAGAGCCAAAATCAAAGCTATACTAAGGTTAAGCACTAAGATTTGGTTACAGCGAGACTTATTAAAGTTACACAGAATTCCATTACAAGAGCATTTGTCAGACTCCATGAGAAGGGTACGAAGATCCAACATAAATGCCCTGTGTGACTGGGATTGCCTTAAAGAGGTTGGTAGAGCATTCCACAATTTGGGAGCAGAGGCTGTGAAGGCATGATCCCCCATTTTTCTACCACATTTGAGGATGCCTGAGACCTATCTGCTGACCTCAGTGTGTAGGCATTGCACAACTGTGATCGCACTTCCAGGGGCTGAAGGCACTCTGCCTGTGCAGTACTGCCTCACTACACACTTGGGCTTAGGGTTGGATCAGCAGAATGAAAGCCCCATTATGTCTTACTGCTTCCTTAAATCTTACCTATAACAAGCATTTGTCAATGCCGAATGTTTGCTTGCTGGCATTGGCACTGGTAGTGTAGAAGTTACAGAGCTGCGTAATAGGAATGGCAGTGAAGTATTGAACTGAAGCCAACCCCACCACCACACTGCAGAGAGTGACAGGCATTGGGGTGTGTGTTTGGGTTGTCAGGCATAATGGCCACGCCATTTCACCACACCCCACCCTGGAGACACTGACAAGTATCATGATGTTCCTTGGGGTCTTTGGCCCTTATGCGCACCCCATTTCATTAGGAAATATGGTGAGATGGGTACGATATAGGAGAATGGAGTGAAGTTTGGGGCTGAAGAGTCCAAGGCATACCTTGATGCCTCTCACTGACTGCAGGGTGTGGAATGGTATGAGCATCACAGGCAAGAATCCCAAGTCACATCCCTGATGCCTGTCATTCTCTACAGGGTTGGGCATTATGGTTGGAAACCCTAATACCTCAGGCATTCGATGGTATTTTCACTCCAAATTTTCAACATGGCTTTTGTGACCCCACCTCATGAACAGGGGAATATCAGTTTGTTAGCGAGCTGCTTATGCACAGTGACTACGGCATTTAGCACCACAGGTGCAAAACATTCTGAACAGGATGTAAAAATGACAGCTGTACTGTTCATGGGGAGGTGTAAAAATGGCAATGTTGCAAATCTGTAGTAAAAATATTAAAAAAATGGTGAAGTCACGAGCATACATAGAAACTGTGCAACGCACACTTGTAATATAATTAGGTTGGAGATTTTTTACAGCAGATTGTCAACTCAGGCATTTTGGTGCCTCCAATCATGAACAGTGTCACTGTGATTTTCTTTATCTGTGCCGAACAATGATTTCCCACAGCGACCACGCATCTCTGCGCTGAAAGTGTGGAAACACACTTCAGCCATGTTGTGATAAATGACAGCTGTACTGTTCATAATGAAGTGTGGAAAAATGGCACTGGTGAAAATCTGGACTGAAAATATTACAAAGTCATGAACTAGTGAGGGTGTGTGGAAACTGGACAATGCTCACTTGTAACACAGTCATTTTATGGCTTTTGTCACCAAATTTTCAACATAGCCATTTTAAGACCTCTGCTCATGAACAGTATAACTGTGATTTTATTAATCTGTCCTAAACATTGCTTTCGCACACCAACAGCACCATTGTGCGCTACATGTGCAAAAACACATTTTGGGTGACATATGAAAAATTGCAGCTGTACTGTTCATAAGGAAGTGTAATAAAATGGCAATGTTGAAAATCTGGAGTGAAAATATTAAATTTGCAAACTTACGAGCATGCATAGGAACTGTGAAACGCACGCATCGTAACACAGTCATTTTAGGAATTTTTCACCAAATTTTCAACATAGCCATTTTAGACCTCTGCTCATGAACAGTGTCACTGTGATTTTCTTAATTTGTCCCGTACATTGATTTACTTTACCGACTGCGCCATTGGCATGCTACATGCGTGACACATTTAGGTCAGATGTGAAAAATGACAGCTATACTACTCATAAGAAGGTGTGGTAAAATGGCAATGTTGAAAATTTGGAGTGAAAATATTGAAAATTCACGAACTTACGAGCCTGCGTAGGAACTGCGCCGCACGCTCATAAAACAGTCATTTTTTGGAATTTTGACACCAAATTTTCAACATGGGGTTTTTGGGACCCATTCTCATGAATGATGTCACTGTCATGGTGTTATTCTGGCCCAAAGGGTGATTTCGCGCAGTGACTGCGCAGTGACTGCGAAATCACCCTTCGGACCTGAATAACGCCATAACAGTGACATCATTCATGAGAAGGGGTCCCAAAAACCCCATGTTGAAGATTTGGTGCAAAAATTCCCAAAAATGCCTGAGATATGCAACAAAGTTGAACCCACCCCATCTAGCCCATTATACAGCTTACCGGCATTTCCTCAGTTCGTGGTCGGCTTTGAAGGGTGCAGACGTGTTCCCGGTCCACCGAAGATCGTCGCGCCGGAGTCCGGAGGTAAGTATAGGGTGAGGGTGTGGGGAGGCTGGGTGCGCAGTGGGTGGTGCGGTTATGGGATGGGGGTCTGGGAGACGCCGTGGGACCGTTTTTTACAGGGTAAAAACAATAGAGCAACGAGGATTTGCTACGCTGGGGTGGACTCAGGCGTGGCACAAGGATGGTTGGGGGCCATTCAGCCGACGGAGGATTGGGCAATCAGTCGTGGCCAGTATGGATTGCCACGCTGGGTGGGCTCTCAGCGTGGTACCCTAGTACTTGGGGGGTAGGACAGTGGGAGCCGACGGGGATTGGGCACCCCTCCGGCTATCTCATACTTGCCACACTGGGGTGGGCACCCAGCGTGGCATTTTCTAAGGCTTTGGGGGGCGGGGAGGCATGACAGCCGGCGAGATTGAGCACCCCGTCGGCTATTCAGTGTTTGCTTGCGGCGAGGCGCGCGCCCTGCGTGGCGTGTGTGTGGGGGCAGCTTACGAGCAGGCGATATCTTATCACTGCTCACTCAAGCGTAGCTCCCCCTTTGAACTGTATGCCACTGCATTTTGGAGCTTGTCATAGACAGCTCCAGCATGCATTGGCTTACAGGGGCTGCGCCTGCCAACACACTGACTGAACTGGAGGAGGAGGTGACACACCTCCGAAATCTCCGATGATGGCACTATGTTTCTTGCACATGCATGCAAGCAAACATAAAAATTGACCTTACAAAAGGCAGATTACCGTTGAATGATGAAGCAGCCCTCCTAAAGACATTAAACCTTAGATAGGGAGTGATATGCTGTTTGTTTGCACTATGTAAGACATATAGAATAATGCATGAGGAGGTGGTTGATACGAGAATTTAATGCACACCCGGGTCGAGTGATGCTACATAAACCCTGAGAGCACAGCTCAAGGGGTTTATTCAAGCATCACCGACAAGTGCGTATCTAATCTTATAGGAACCACCTTCTCATGATTTATTTTGTATAATTGCTTGGCATCAATTTTTATGTAGTGGAGTTCACGTTTCCCGTAAATGCAAAGCTGTACTCTAAAGTAAGGCATTATTAAGCAACATAGATGCGGACAAGGGATTTTTTTGAACAGCAGACTTTTTAATTACTGAAATGCAACCCAAACAATTCATTCAATGATTTAAATGAACATTTCTGACCTTCGCCTTATACATCCACAACAGCATGTAAAGAACGGGGGATTCAGCGTGAATGAGAAAACACTGACGGGAATAGTAAAAGGAGTATGGGAAAAAAGTTGTTGTAAAAGAACTACTACTAGCAACTAAAAAAATGCCTTTTTATAGTTCTTAAAATGGCCTTTGTGGTTCTTCTGCGGTTGGTTGTCTAAGATACGTGCCCACGTGGTCCAGATGGTCCTGTGAAAAGAAAGGGACTGTGTTCAAATTACTGATTTCCCTTTTAGTTGCTTTGTGAACCAGCGGGACCGGTAATAGACCTGAAGTGCTTGTCAAGTAAGAGCAGAATTTTATTCCAAACTTGGCTGCGGTTTTTTTTTTGTTTTTTTTTTTACTCACACTGGGCTTATGTGTGCACCCTAAGAATGCTCGCAGCTTGGCTAAGACAATCGTAGCGCGTGAATCCCATAACAACCAGCTGGTTGTTATGGGAAATATCAACCATTTAAACCTATGGTAAAAATTGATGACCAGTAATTATACTTTGTTTGCACTTTAATAAAAAAAAAAAATTGAAGTTTTGTACCAGCAATCCCTATGTGTGATAACTTTATATAGAAGTCTGCAACAAAGCATTTCTGCAGAGAGAGGACAGCTACATTTTTTGTTTCCCCTTTTGAAGTTTTTGCTGGTCAGCACCCTGCCAGACCCAGAAGCAGCTGTACTTTTTGTCTTGGTTTATGGCAAATAAGTCTCTTTGTAGCCGATAACAGAATTGGTGGCAGGGTGGATGCAGTGGAGGGAATGTGGCCAATGGGAATGGACATGGACAACCTGGGAAGGTGGTCCAAGATATGACAGCTGAAATGTAATGGTGAAAAGTGTGAAAACAAACACAGTGACACAATAAATCCAAAAACAGAGTACTGGGTGGATGAGCAAGGGGGGAGCAGATGTGGGGGGGGGGGACCTGGAGTTCATTATTAAAACCCAGTGCAGGAAGGCTGCAAGGGAAGCAAACAGGATGTTGGGGTATGTGGGGAGTCAATTTACTAGCAGAAGGAAGGAGGTGATTCTGCCACTGTATGAATGCTTGGGGAGACCTCACCTGTGTATTGCACACTGTTCTGGAGCTTGCACCCGAAGAATCAAAGGAACCTTTTGAAAGGTGCTCATAGGAAGATTATGAAAATGTTTCATAGGCAGCAGGGGAAAACATACAAGGAGAGGCTGGACAATCTTAACATGTACACACTGTTGGGCAATAAGGAGAGGGGGACACAACAGAGACCGTTACATACCTGAGGAGTATTAATGAGGTGGACAGCAATGCCCCTGTTCACGAGAAGTGAGGGCAAGATGGCAAGAGGACTTGAATGGAAACTGGTGAAGGGAAGGCTGCAGTAAGGATGAAAGGACATTCTTTACACAGAGGGTGGTAGTACAGAAGTGAAATGTGTTGCCACACAAAGTGGTCAGTGCAGAGTCTTCCACCAGCTTCAAATACAGGTGGGCTAGGCACAGGGAAATGGTCCAAAACAGAAGAATGAGGGATGGTGGGCAGTCGATGAAAGGGGATGTGTAAACTAGGGAGGGTGTGTCAAAATACAGTAGACTAGCTCTGGTCCAGTGTTAAGATGGGTGTGGAAGCAGGCATGTACTGAGCAGCCCCAGTGCACCATGGGTAGACTAACTCGGGTCCAGCATTTGTCTGGGTGTGGAAGCAGGCACGCACTGGGCAGCCCCAGTGCACCATGGGTAGACTAACTCGGATCCAGCATTTGTCTGGGTATGGAATCAGGCAGGTACTGGGCAGCCTCAGTGCACCATGGGTAGACTAACTCGGGTCCAGCATTTGTCTGGGTGTGGAAGCAGGCACATACTGGGCAGCCCCAGTGCACCATGGGTAGACTAACTCGGGTCCAGCATTTGTCTGGGTGTGGAATCAGGCAGGTACTGGGCAGACACTGTGGGTAATGGGCAGACTGGCTCTGGTCCCGCATTAAGACAAGTGTGGAAGCAGGCAGGTACTGAGCAGCCCCAGTGCACCATGGGTAGACTAACTCGGGTCCAGCATTTGTCTGGGTGTGGAATCAGGCAGGTACTGGGCAGACTCTGTGGGTAATGGGTAGACTAACTCGGGTCCAGCATTTGTCTGGGTGTGGAATCAGGCAGGTACTGGGCAGCCCCACTGCACCATGGGTAGACTAACCATGGCCCAGCATTTGTCGGGGTATAGAACCAGGAAGGGACTGGATAGCCTTGGTGGGACATGGGTAGACTACCTGTGGTTCAGCATTAGGATGGGTGTGGAAGCAGACAGCTACTGGGCAGTCTCAGTGGGCCATTGTGACTTTTTTTGTTGTTACCATCTATATTAATATGTTTCTATTCACCACTGCAAGAAATCCTTTGATCAGGCAGCTTTCTCCTACCAACTCCCTCATCAAAGGTTCAGTTCGCCTTCCCAGTCACCAATTTTCAATAAATAAAATCGCTGGAGCATCCTCCCTAGCCCCAGGAGTCACACACAATTAAACATGTATCATTTGGGAGGTGGTAACATTATTTCTAAAAATAGGAACATAACAAACAGCCACTAATTAGCACTGATTTCCCGTCCTTTTTTACGGCATGATAGTCAAGCTGTGGGCACAGCCAATAATGCAATACGTTACAGTAGTAATTACAGATTAGGCGATGGGAACTGAGGACTAAGACATGCTTTCACTAGCCCTACCCAGACAGTGGTGACACACTGGAATTTCACTGATGTCTCTCTCTCTCTCTCTCTGTCTCTCAAACCTGCAACAAATTCCTACTGCCAGCATCTCTGAACTGTAAGCACAGGCAGGTGACCGAAGCTGAAACCTGACACCAGTTCTGAGACTGCTGTGTGCAGCTTCTTTTACATTGATGTCAGAGGGAAGGCTGTATCGTTCAGGAAATGAAGAGTGAAGAGTTCTTGGTAATTAAAGTGCACAGTGAGATCTGGAGGGTGCCTGAGCACACGGAGGTTAGCCATTCAGTGGCCAGCTGCTGTCCAACGCTTCCCTTAGTAACTCTCATGGAGAATTCTATCTAGTCTCCCCATCGCTCTTTGGTTCCTGAAGCCAGTGAGGGAGAAACAAAACACACAATTCCCTGAAGACATCACACACTTCAAGGTATGTTGTGCAAACAAAGCCTTTCAGTTGGTGTGGGGGGAGGGGGGGTCCAAAGCTTCAGTTATTTTCCCACCAGGATCTGATTTACATGGCCTGATGTAAACAGATGGTAGTATATCTAATGTATTTAAAGTTTTCACTATTCTCTGGTGTTCAAACTTCCACAAGGGTTAGCTGACAAAACCCTGATATCAGTATGCCACCTATTTTAAACTAGTAACATAGGATTGTGACGGCAGAATTGACTTTGGAGTGCTTAGTTAATAAATGGATTGCTAAACTTACTAATTCTGTTTAAATCGTCATGCCATTCTCCCTTGGGAAGTTGGTCTAGTTCCGTGTTACCCCTATTCACGCTGCTTAACCCTCAATACCACTCTCCCTCGGGAATCAGTCTAGTCCTGTGTTACTCCTGCTCATGCTGTGTAACCCTCAATGCCATTCTCTCTTAGGAATCAGTCTACTCCTGTGTTACTCCTGCTCATGCTGTGTAACCCTCAATGCCATTCTCTCTTAGGAATCAGTCTACTCCTGTGTTACTCCTGCTCATGCTGTGTAACCCTCAATACCATTCTCCCTCAGGAATCTGTATAGTCCTGTGTTACTCCTGCTCATGCTGTGTAACCCTCACTACCATTCTCCCTCAGGAATCTGTCTAGTCCTGTGTTACCCGTACTCATGCTGTGTAACCCTCACTACCATTCTCCCTCAGGAATCTGTCTAGTCCTGTGTTACCCCTACTCATGCTGTGTAACCCTCAATACCATTCTCTCTCAGGAATCTGTCTACTCCTGTGTTACTCCTGCTCATGCTGTGTAACCCTCAATACCATTCTCCCTCAGGAATCTGTGTAGTCCTGTGTTACTCCTGCTCATGCTGTGTAACCCTCACTACCATTCTCCCTCAGGAATCTGTCTAGTCCTGTGTTACCCCTATTCACGCTGCTTAACCCTCAATACCACTCTCTCTCGGGAATCTGTCTAGTCCTGTGTTACTCCTGCTCATGCTGTGTAACCCTCAATGCCATTCTCTCTCAGGAATCTGTCTACTCCTGTTACTCCTGCTCATGCTGTGTAACTCTCAATACCATTCTCCCTCAGAAATCTGTCTAGTCCTGTGTTACCACTACTCATGCTGCATAACACTCAATGCAGTTCTCCCTCAGGAATCTGTCTAGTCCTGTGTTACCCCTACTCATTCTGTGTAACCCTCACTGCCATTCTCCATCAGGAATCTGTGTAGTCCTGTGTTATCCCTACTCATACTGTGTAGCCATCAATGCCATTCTCCCTCAGGAATCTGTCTTGTCCTGTGTTACCCCTACTCATGCTGTGTAATCCTCACTACCATTCTCCCTCAGGAATCTGTCTTGTCCTGTGTTGCCCGTACTCGTGCTGCATAACCCTCAATGCAGTTCTCCCTCAGGAATCTGTATAGTCCTGTGTTACCCCTACTCATGCTGTGTAACCCTCACTACCATTCTCCCTCAGGAATCTGTCTTGTCCTGTGTTACCCCTACTCATGCTGTGTAACCCTCACTACCATTCTCCCTCAGGAATCTGTCTTGTCCTGTGTTACCCCTACTCATGCTGCATAACCCTCGATGCAGTTCTCCCTCAGGAATCTGTCTAGTCCTGTGTTACCCCTACTCATACTGCATAACCCTCACTACCATTCTCCCTCAGGAATCTGTCTAGTGATGTGTTAATGCTACTCATTCTGTGTAACCCTCAATGCCATTCTCCCTCAGGAATCTGTCTAGTCCTGTGTTACCCCTACTCATTCTGTGTAACCCTCACTGCCATTCTCCATCAGGAAACTGTGTAGTTCTGTGTTATCCCTACTCATACTGTGTAACTCTCAATGTCATTCTCCCTCAGGAATCTGTCTAGTCCTGTGTTACCCCTACTCATGCTGTGAACTGCAACCCTCAATTCCATTTTCTCACAGGAATCTGTTCTGCATGATTTTATTTGTTTATTACAATAATCAGAAATACACCTTTGAGTCAAAGTCTCCTTTGCAAAGGTTCCACATCAGAGATAGAGGATAACATAGGCAGATACAGAGAGGAACATATGTACAAGAAGTTAGCCGACTGAAATGAAAAACACAGTATAGAGCAGCATATGCCCAGCGCCAAAGTGTTAAGGAGCAAAAAATGCAGAATTCTTAGGGTCAGGTAGCCAGACCTGGCGTTAAGTGAAGTGCGAGCAAATACAGTAGTGGACCATGAGGGACCACAGGGCTCTCAGTTTTGAGGTAGAGTGTGTGATAAGGGGTGGAGGTAGGGGGACTAGAGACAGTCACAGGATGAGAGTGTAAGGAGCTGACTTTTGAGGCTGGTTTTGAAGGGGCCTAGCTTGGGTTCAAGAAAGATGGAGGTTGGAAGCTCACTGAGTCATTTAAGGACCCGATATAGAAAAGCCCTTTGGCCCAGGGAGGTCCTACAATGTGAGACAGCTATGAGGGACTTAGCAGTACTTCTGGTGGGCCTGTTTGGATGGGCCAGCTGGATGAGCGGGTGGAGCCCCAGGGGAGCCAGGCTGAGTAGGATTTTCTTGGCTGGGACACAGGTGTGATATTTAAGTCTCTTGTCGAAGTTTAGCCACTGGGTAAGCCTATATAAGTTACAGGTGTGGGTGTATCTGTCACAGCCTGTGATCAGATGGCACACTTTGTTTAGGGTGATTTTGATGTGGCTTAGGGCAGTTGAGTCCATGGAGCTATATATTACTATGTCGTAGTCCATAAGGGAAGAGTACATAGGAGGACACTGCCATTACCCCTTTGCATGCTGCATAACCCTCAGTGCAAGTCTGTTTCAGGAATCTGTCTAGTCCTGTGTTACCCTAACTCATACTGTGCATCCCTCAATACCAAAAAGGCAACCTTCAATAAAAGAACGGGAAATGAAATACTGGCAGCTGTTAGTATTGAAAGACGTTCATATGGTGTAAAATATAACATCAGTGGCTTTAATAGGAAACTATACCCAGTGTACAACTTTTTGACTTCTAATAACTGAGATTAGTCAAACATAAAATAAGTAAGCAATAACCCATGACAGAGTTTTGGGTTATTGGGGATCAATCAACACCCCAGATGTGTAGTGAGGCATAAGGCCGCAGGCCGAGTGTTCTCACAGCACCCGGGGTGTTGATTAATCCCAATAACCCCATACCCTGGAGTGGGTTATTGTACTTATATCATGGGCTATGTTTAAACAAGGAAAAAACACAGGAAGGGTTTTTCCCCTGTATAAATAGCAAGAATGGTACTGTATCCTACCACCTTGTGAAATAGTCCCCAACAAATAGTGCATAGCTGAGTGTTGTTATGCACATAGAAATGTCAGAGGTACAGTACTGAGATGATCTCTGACATTTCTTGTGCATAACATTGAGTCCTACATGTCCTACAATGTTCACTTTGCCCCCCCCCACACACACAGATACATGCAGCTCGGATCTCCTTTGTCCTGCTACCACTATCCGAAACACAGGGTGATTTCAAGTATTGTATGGAAACACAAATGGCAGAAACTTGTAATATCATTTCTGAGATTTGATTTCCAAAACTTACTTTGCCAGTTTTGCAAACATTTACTATGCATCCCCTCCTGATGATCCCTACTGCCTAGCGCTGTGGCTGTCTTTTCTCTCTCTCTCTCTCTCTCTTTCTCACTCTACCATTAACAAAAACAGTGAATGCATGAGTTCTCCACATTAACATTTGTTTTTGAAACTGCTGCTTAACACTGTCCATACTGACTAGCACTGTGGCTGTGTTTTCTCTCTCTCCCTCTCACACTCCCAATAACAAAAAACATGAATACACGACTTCTCCACTGTAACATTTGCATTTGAAACTGCTGCTGTGCATAGTACAAGAACTGTTCCCCAACTGCACTCTAACATCAGCCACAGGCAGGCAGAGACTAGATCATTTTGGGGTGGCAGTACAGTCCATAATGGTCCACAGAGCACACAATTGGAACTGCGAGACACACACACAGATGGACAGACAGAGAGAGAGAGAAAGAGAGTGGGAACACTGCAGAATGTTGGATTTACCGGTCCCGGTCTCCCAATCTCCCTGTCACTGTTTGTCTCTCTCGGTGCACAGCTCACTGTCAGAGCTAACTCTGTTGCAAAGAAAAAAAAAGCTGACATCATTGTCATCACCGGAGAATGGACTGACTGGGGCATACAATTTTGGGTTTACTCACCACAGCGTTTCCTTGCTGGCACTGTTGGAGTGGAGGCAGGATTCACTGCTGTATCAAAGTTATTTGTTTTTGGGTCACTCAGTGTCTTTAAAAGACCAAAAATTTTATTTTTTCTAAAAATACTATCTTTTTTTCACCTGGGCGAACAAAATAAAGTATTTTTTTTTTTAAATAACAAACTAAGTTTTTGGTCTTTTAAAGACATTGAATTACCCCCAACAACTACCTTTGATACAGATTTCTGCACCTCGTGGGTGCATTAATAGCCAATAATTTCACATGGATACAGGATGCATGAACAGATGCACTGCTTTCTGACTTTCTGTAACACTATCATTTCGGCACTGAACGCACAGTGTGTCAGTGTGTCCTGAATGCCATTTCTCACTGTACACTGTGACCTGCTCACTCTCCGGCAACTGCATATGACTGCCGCTTGCTTTCACTTATGCCTACAGCCTATGAGAGCCAGTGGCACAGCACCTGATTCCCTCCATGGAACTGTCGATAAACAAAGCTGCCTAATCCATGGCTATGCACTGCTGGGAGACCAATCGGTTTGCACCTTCCTTACAACCCATTTTATAAGCATAAATCTTACCTTTTCACTCTAGGTTCTACACCTGCTTATATCTTTCCATTCTTTCTAACAATTTCTGGAAAGTATAAAACCCAATTGCATTTAAGTGACATGCATTAAACACAGGTCCAAGGAAATGTATACTTCCTGTCTTCCATCTTTTCATTTTTTTTATTATTATTATGTTGATTGCGTTCATGAGCAAGAAACATATTGCGGCGGCTTCCTGCAGAAGCAGGTTGTGGAGACACGGCACTATTGTGGCCAATGCCCCCACAGCCTTTGGAGGCCTGGCCCGCTTTCACAATGGGGTGGCATGCTGCTTCTGACACTAGTTCAGCCAGTGTGCCACAACCTTGTAAGGTTTCAGCCCTGCAATTAGGGGCCGCCTCATCATTGCAGCGTAAGCCATTCCGCTGCAGTGAGGGAGCGACCTGTCATTGCTGGGTGGAACCTTGCTACTGTGATATTGTTTGTGTTCACAAAAATATTAAGCACCCCCACTGCCAAGGGGGTGCCCAATCCCCCTTCAGCAGCATATGCCCCCCCACCATGTTTGTCTGTTTGCCGATGGGGGCCCCAATCCCCGTCGGCTTCAGTGCTCTGACGTTCATGTTGCTGACAGGGGAGCCTACTCCCTGTCAGCATTATGTCCCCCTCCCAGTTTCATTTGCCAATGAGGGAGCCCACTCCCCGTAGGCATAACCCCTCCCAACATGCAGTACAGTTGTGCCGAGGGGGTGCCCAATTCCCCTCGGCTCTTGCGCCCCCCCTTTTGTGCCGATGGGAGTGCCCAATTCCCCATTGGCTAGAGCTGCCCCAAAAAAACACTTTGTTGGCATGCTGGGAGCCCACCCCAGCATGCCAAATGGCCCTGTAAAAAAAAAAAAGTCCCTCAATTTTTTTTGTTTTTTTTAACCTGTCAAAAAAGAAAATAGAAACATAGAAACATAGACTTTGATGGCAGATAAGGACCGCTTGGCCCATCTAGTCTGCCCATTTCCCTACCTACAGGATAGGCCACAGATCCTAGTTAACCAACAGCCTATTTCTTTCTACCCCCCACAAGAATTGCCTTATGTCTGTCCCATGCATTCTTGAATTCTCCCACAGTTTTAGACCCCACAACCTCCTCAGGAAGGCTGTTCCATGCATCCACTACTCTCTCTGTGAAAAAATACTTCCTCACATTGCCCCTGAACCGCCCCATCTTTAAATTGTGTCCCCTTGTTCTTGCACATCTCTTTTTCTGAAAGATGCTACCCTCTTGGACTTTGTTGATTCCACTGAGGTACTTAAAAGTTTCTATCATGTCCCCCTCTCCCTTCTTTCCTCAAGGGTATATATTGGTCCCTCGTGGTCTCCTGCCCCTCCAACCCTTACCCTCTGCGCACCCCAGCTCCCATCCCCCATACTTACCTGCAGAGTCTGGCATGATGGTCTTCAGTGGACAGTGAACACGTCTGCACTCTTCAAAGCTGACCGTGAACTGAAGAAATGCCGTTAAGCTGTATAATGGCATAAATAGGTTTTTTTTCAACTTTGGTGCATATCTCAGGCATTTTTTTGAATCTTGGCACCAAATTTTCAACATGGGGTTTTTGGGACCCCTCCTCATGAATTCTACCACTGTCATGGCATTATTCGACCCCAAAAGGTGATTTTGTGGTCACTGTGCGGAATCACCTTTCAGGACCGATTAACAAAACAACAGTTCCAGTGTTCATGAGGTGGGCTCTCAAAAAGCCTATGTTGCAAATTTGGGGGAAAAAATCCAAAAAATGACTTTTACTAGCATGCATTGCGCAGTCATAACTTCACGAATTTGCAATATTTTCACGCCAGATTTTCAGCATTGACATGTTTTCACACCTTTTTGTGAACAGGACAGCTGTCATTTTTCACATCCTGGCCAAAATGTGTTTTCGCACTTCCAGTGCAGAATAGTGCAGTCACTGTGAGAAATCAGTGTTTGGAACAGATTAAGGAAATGACAGTGACACTGTTCATGACCAGAAGTCCTAAAATGCCTATGTTAAAAATGTGGTGATGATACTCCATAAAATGACTGTGTTACAAGCGTGCATTGTGCAGTTTGCACACACGCTCGTAACTTCGCGAATTTATATTTTCACTCCAGATTTTCAACATTGCCATTTTCCCACACCTACTTATGAACAGTACAGCTGTCATTTTTCCCATCCTGGCTGAAATGTGTTTTCGCACTTCCAGCACAGAATAGTGTGGTCGCTGTGGAAAATCAATGTTTGGTACAGATTAAGAAAATGACAGTGATACTGTTCATGAGCAGAGGTCCTAAAATGCTTATATTGAAAATTTGGTGACAATAGCCATCAAATGACAGTGTTACAAGTGTGCATTGCGCAGTTTCCACACACCCTTGTAACTTTGCAGATTTGTAATACTGTCACGCAGATTTTCAACACTGGCATTTTTTCACACCTCCTTATAAACGGTACAGCTGTCATTTTTCACATCCTGACCGAAATGTGTTTTCACACTTCTGGCACAGAATAGCGCAGTCGCTGTGGAAAATCAGTGTTTGGGACAGATTTAGAATGTGACAGTGATACTGTTCATGAGCAGAGGTCCTAAAATGCCTATATTGAAAATTTGGTGACGACAGCCCATCAAATGACTGTGTTACAAGTGTGCATTGCACAGTTTACACACACACCCTTGTAACTTTGCAGATTTGTAGTATTGTCACACCAGATTTTCAACAGTGGCATTTTTTCACACCTCCTTATGAGCAGTACAGCTGTCATTTGTCACATCCTGACCGAAATGTGTTTTCACAGTTCCGGGGCAGAATAATGCGGTCACTGTGGGAAATCAGTGTTCGGGGCAGATTAAGAAAATGACAGTGGCACTGTTCATGAGCAGAGGTCCAAAAATCCCTATGTTGAAAATTTGGTGACGAAACTCCATAACATGACTGTGTTACAAGCGTGCGTTGAACTGTTTCCCTGCACCCTTGTAACTTCGCAAATTTGTAATATTTTCATTCCACATTTTCAACAGTGGCATTTTTCACACCTCCTTATGAACAGTACAGCTGTCATTTTTCACATCCTGGCCAAAATATGTTTTTGCACTCCTGCCGCATAATAGCACGGTCGCTGTGGGAAATCAATGTTTGGGACAGATTAAGATCGAGTGAGTGAGAGGGGGGAGTGCCCGAGCTCAACGGAGCTCTGTTGGGACTGCTGCGGATTTCTTTGTGGGCAGAAAAAGGTCCCCAGTACAAAAGGTCAGCCTGCAGCACTGGGAGAAACAGAACGAGAGAGTGAGTGAGGGATGGGGAGTGACCAAACTCAATGGAGCTCTGTCGGGACTGCTGCAGATTTCTTTGGGGACAGAAAAAGGCTTCAATGCAGGCAGAGGCCCAGTACAAAAGGGCAGCCAGCAGTGGTGGGAGAAACAGTATGAGCTAGTGAGAGAGGGAGACTGAGTGAGCTCAACAGAGCTCTATCAGGACTGCTGTGGATTTCTTTGTGGGCAGAAAAAGGCGACAATGCAGACAGTAACCCAGTACAAAAGGGCAGCCTGCAGCACCAGGAGAAATGGAATGAGTGACTGAGAGAGGGGGAGTGAGCTAGCTCCGTGGAACTCTGTTGGGACTGCTGTGGATATCTTTGTGGGCAGAAAAAGGTGCCAATGGAGGCAGGAGCCCAGTACAAAAGGGCAGCCTGCAGCGCCAGGAGAAACAGAATGAGTGAGTGAGACAGGAGGAGAGAGCGACCTCAACGGAGCTCTGTTGGGACAGCTGTGAACTTCTTTGTGGGCAGAAAAAGGCACCAACACAGGCAGGAGCCCAGTACAAAAGGGCAGCCTGCAGCTCTGGGAGACATAGAACGAGCGAGTGAGAGAGGGGTTAATGAGTGAACTCAACGGAGCTGTGTCGGGACTGCTGCGGAGTTCCTTTTGGGCAGAAAAAGGCACCAATGCAAGCAGGAGCCCAATAAAAAATGGCAGCCTGCAGCATCTGGAGAAATAGAATGAGCGAGTGAGAGAGGGGGAGTGAGCAAGTTCAGTGGAGCTGTGCAGGAACTTTAGAGTTGCCCACCCTCCCGACAAAGGTTCCTCCATGGTCCTATATTACAGCAGAGTCTCTGGAGTGGAGACAAAGCAATGACTGGATATGCCCACACCTCCTTATGAACAGTACAACTGTCATTTTCCCCATCCTGGCTGAAATGTGTTTTTGCACTTCCAGCACAGAATAGTGTGGTCGCTGTGGGAAATCAGTGTTCAGGACACATTAAGAAAACCAAAATGACACCGTTCATGAGCATAGATCCTAAAATGCCTATGTTGAAAATTTTGTGATGAAAGTCCATAAAATGACTGTGTTACGAGCGTACATTGTGCAGTTTCCACGCACCCTTGTAACTTCATAAATCAGTAATATTTTCGTGACAGATTTTCAACGCTGGCATTTTTTCACACCTCCTTATGAACAGTTCAGCTGTCATTTTTCACATCCTGGCCGAAATGTGTTTTCACACTTGTGGTGCAGAATAGTGCGGTTGCTGTGGGAAATCAGTGTTCGGGACAGATTAAGAAAATAACAGTGACACTGTTCATGACCAGAGGTCCTAAAATCCCTATGTTGAAAATTTGGTGACGAAAGTCCATAAAATGACTGTGTTACAAGCGTGTGTTGAACTGTTTCCACGCACCCTTGTAACATCGCAAATTTATAATATTAAAGAAAAAATCTCCTGGAGGACTCTGTCTAGTCCTGTGTTACCCCTACTCATGCTGTGTAACCCTCAATGCCATTCTCCCTCAGGAATCTGTCTAGTCCTGTGTTACCCCTACTCATGCTGTATAACCCACAATGCCATTCTCCCTCAGGAATCTGTCTAGTCCTGTGTTACCCCTACTCATGCTGTGTAACCCTCAATGCCATTCTCCCTCGGGAATCTGTCTAGTCCTGTGTTACCCCTACTCATGCTGTGTAACCCTCAATGCCATTTTCCCTCCAGAATCTGTCTAGTCCTGTGTTACCCCTACTCATGCTGTGTAACCCACAATGCCATTCTCCCTCAGGAATCTGTCTAGTCCTGTGTTACCCCTACTCATGCTGTGTAACCCTCAATGCCATTCTCCCTCAGGAATCTGTCTAGTCCTGTGCTACCCCTGCTTATGCTGTGTAACCCTCAATGCCATTCTCGCTAAGGAATCTGTCTAGTCCTGTGCTACCCCTCCTCATGCTGTGTAACCCTCAATGCCATTCTCACTCAGGAATCTGTCTAGTCCTGTGTTACCCCTACTCATACTGTGTAACACTCACTGCCATGCTCCCTCAGGAATCTGTCTAGTCCTGCGTTACCTCTGCTCATGCTGTGTAACCCTCAATGCCATTCTCCCTCATGGATCTGTCTAGTCCTTTGTTACCCTACTCATGCTGTGTAAGCCTCAATACCAGTCTCCCTCAGAAATCTGTCATATGCCAGCTTTACTCATTCTGCATAACTCTGAATTGTTACATTTACATGTGCACTGTAACCAGGTTCAGGCTCTGAAAAATGGGGATTAAAGTGGTAGTAGCAGGTCTTTTTATTCATGTCATGAGTAGGGATAACACTCAACTGAGCAAAGTTCATTTTCAATGAGGTCCCAAGAAAAAAATCACAGTTTACAGATACATGTAAACCCGACTGGTGCACTAACCAGGTTGGTTTTCAAACTGGGTTGAAAGTACATGGTTCACGGGAATCAATGCCTGTAGAACCCAGATGTGCTCCACATGTAAACGGCATCAGTTGCTTGATCCTTCCTGGAGGCATGCACTTTTAATCAGTCCTCTTGTGCTTGTGCCAGTGCAGAATGGCATGTGCTGAGCATGCTCCCATTAATCGTCTGGAACCAGAATAAGCTGTTCATGTATACCGAATAGCACTGGAACCAGAACCATCAGCACCAATTCCCATTTCTCAGTGACATCACAAATGTACATGAGGTAGATGCCATTCTCTCCTCTGGGACTCACCCATCTGTCCTTATTACTCCTAAGAAATACTCTTAGGTCATTGCTCTTACCTGCAGTCTATTGGGGATTTTGCTGCTTCTTCTGTCTGGCGATACTGAACTAAACCATTGTCCTCTCTCCCCCACCCAGTCCTCTACTGTAGTTTCTTGTTTACCTAAAGTGATGACTATTTGTCACTCCAATGTTCGTAGCCTCCTGCCTAGTATCTCTCATGGTGGGCCTGGGTACTCCAATATCAATGTGTTATCCTATGTCTTTCTGAAACATGGTCATCTGCTAAAATTCAGCCTGACTCCATTACCCTGCCTGGCAGTTCTGCCTACAAGCAAGACAGGAGGAAGTGGGGCCATTCTTGATATTTCTAGCGCACTACCCTCCTTTCCTCTCCATCTTAAATCTGTCTTCCGATTCCATTGAATTCTTAATGGTAAACTCACCTTTCCTCACTTGTTGCCCTTGTTTTTGACTGGAGCCTGTTGTATTTCTCAAACTAACTCCAAAGGGATCACTGAATTCATTAAAAATGTATTGAGCGTATATGGTACCTGTAAATGGGAGCACATCTTATTTGGTAATTATAATGTAAATTGATCTGTCCCCAGCACCAAGCCATAGCAAGCTAATATCAAATCCTTAAACCAAACGCAATTAATCTTTGATCCCATGAAGCATAATTCACAAACTGCTGACCACACTCCAGGGTTTTAAATAACTGATTATCAGTTTTTTTCTTGGGACAATACTTACTGTACAGAAAGCATTTATATAGGTTTTCTAGAACTGTTATGTTTGTTGAACACAGTAAGGCAAGTGCTATGCATTTTTACAATGTTTTAGATCTTTTATGAGCAAAACGCTAATCAATTTTTAGAGTTAAATAAAACCCTGACACTCTGCGTGATTGGGTTGTTACCTCACTCCCTCATAGAACTGTGGCTAGAGGTACAGTCCAAAGTCCATAGCATTACCAAGTTGCTGTACCCCATTCCTGCTGGAACAATTCAACTGGTTAAAGATCAACTCTCCACTATAATAACTAAGTTCTGTATATTTTCCCCAGCAGTCAAAATGGAATTACAATGTAAATGTATCATTTGCACTATGTACAGTATATATGGATCTACACTGTATTTTGCATTATACATTTATGGATTCCCTATGCTTTCCTATGTTCCCCTTCCCACTAGTGGTGTGCAAAGATAGAACATTTGCTCTGCTCTCATTGCAGCAGACCTTTTATTAGATCTGGTGGCCACATTCCAAATTGCTGATGTGGCGCCTGCATGCTGCCTGATTGGGGAATGAGGGACACACCTACTGATGTGTGCCCTGCATTTGCCCAACAGTGACCGCGCCTCCAAATCTGCTACTACCGCAATATGTTGGCTGTGCATGCGCGAGCCAACATAAAAATGACACAGAATAGATGCCCTGCTAAAGGGAGAGGTACTAGAGAGGCGGCAAAGGAGTGTGGAAATTCTGTGGGGCAAAAGGGTATTGCAGCTAAAACACAACATCTGCCACAGCATCTTTTATAAATTCTGGGGCTTGCAATACAGTAGTAGTAAAGGAGTAGTTGACAGCAGTGGCAGTGGCATTAGTGTGGCCAGAATTTTCTCTGTCACATCTGTGGCGTTCATGCTGGTGTGGGCTGGGGAAGGTGGCAACAAGATAAGCAGTCCAAGAGGTAGCAAAACGACTGGTTTAGGCACCGTTGTCGAGGAAGAGGTTGTTGGTGACCCCATGACTCCTGGTGGTGGTGGTGACACTCAGCCTGATGATGAGGATGATGGTGATGATGATGATGGTAGTTTCCCTTTCCTAAACGAGAGCATGGGGCCTGAGCATGAGTCAGAGCCTGAGGGGGCAGATCGGACAGCTGTGCAATCAGAAATGACTAAAATGAAAATTGTGTGTCTGACTCTGGATGGTGAGAGGGAGAGAAAGCCTGAAAAAAGTGAAGATGGTAAGGACAGAGCTCAGGAGGAGGCGGAGGAGGAGGAGGATATTAGTGGCTGTGCAGATGATAATTTGGATTTCCTATAGGAAACATAAAAGAAAAAGAGGATGGGTGGTGTTGCTGAAGATGTGAGGGTTTGCCACCAGTATCTCATAGACTACCAAAGCCCCCCCCCCAATACTACATCAGTTGTTCCCTTTCTGATGAGCCCATTTCACATCAGTCACCCAGTGCTGAAGTTAATAAACCATCCCAAAAGGCACTAGGATCCTGCAGAAGCAAAACATTCGCAGTGCAGCAGCAGCTGCAGTAGAACATTACCGCCATTTAATAATTTCTAGTTCAGGAGAAAACTTCAAGACGTGAGAAATTTTAAAGTGCTTCACAATGCAGACTGTCCGAGAGGGTGACTTGAACAGTGAGCAGCAGCAGTAGAACATTACCACTGTTTAATAGTTCCCTGTTTAGGAGAAAATTTCAAGATGTGAGAGATTTATATATCTTGTGTTTGTGAACTTGTATTTACTAAAGTGCTTCACAATACAGACTGTCTGAGAGAAAAGTACAGCAGCAGTAGAACATTGCCACCATTTGATAGTTTTTTGTTTAGGAGAAAATTTGGGAAGTATAAAAGTGAAAAAAGTGACTGTGGATAGAGAGAATCCATCCTACAGGGTGAGTGGACAACTGATATAGCACAGCATCAGCCGTAGGACTGAAAAGAAATATAGGGGCCAGACAATTTAATATGGTGCTTCTCAAATGCGCTATGTATGTAAACAACAGTGCTTTACACAGGTCTAGGTCAAAAAGGCTACACAATAATAGTGCAGTAGAAAACCGCACATGCAAAAGAGCATCAGGGTAAATAGCTGCAATACAGAACAGCATCTGTTAGGCCCTGTCCACACTGCGCCTCTGTAACATTACAGAGTGCCCAAACCGTTACCGCAACGGTTTGCATTTACACCTGTAACATTACAGGAGGCGTTTTCATAACCGTTGTTGAAACCACATATGAGGTGGTTTCAACAATGGTTATGAAACCAGTCCCGCCCTGGTAATGTTACCAGTGGTAGTGTGGACGGGCGGTAACAGTTCTCTGCAGGGCAGGAAGCGCAGCCCGAGCTGCATTGTGGGATCGGGTGCCGCCGTAACGGTTGTCTGGCTATCGATATGTGGACCGGCGGTTCTGGTCCCGTAACGGACACCGCCATGGTGTGGACGCACTGCACCGCTTCCCGGCGGTAACAGTCTACATCCGTTACCAGGCCCGATTGGTGTAGTGTGGACAGGGCCTTAAATACATCTACAAAAACAAAGACAAAACTACAAGTTTATAACGTTATATTTATTCATGGCTCACTGCATGGCAAACATAAATGAAGGCATTAATGACAGAAATATAACTAAGAAATTGCAGCAAGCGACTCATTTTACACACTAACTAAATAACGTACATGCCCGTAAACTCAGACCTTGCATAGCAGAAAGCAGGCAGCAAATACATGGAAACTGCCAAACAATGACCTAAGAACCATTCCTGTTTAAACACTTCCACTAATTAGTAAACAAGAACACCTGCCAAACAATCAGCAGAAATTCACACACAGATCAACACAATCACAGCACAGAGAACCTCAAAACAGTATGTGTCAAGCATTAACAGCACTGCAGAAAAGCACTCACAGCACTGCACAAAACGGTCTGTTTTATGCGGGGGGGCTTTTCCCCACCAACACCCTCCATAACTTAAACAACCATGCTTGGAAATGCACAATACACTACACAAGTGCTGTTTCACTACACAAGCGCTATTTGCACACCCTGCTAGTAACGGTCCCGTACTCTTAATGCTCCTGCTGTAAATGACACGCGCTTATTCACACGCGCGTTTGACCAGATTCCCTTTACAACAACAACAGTAGTGAGAGAGGAGGGAAGATAATTATTTGGCACATAAAGAGAGCCATTAAAGAAAATAAAGATGGATTTTTTTTCCCACAGAGAGCACTCAGACAGAAGTCAAGACAAGAAAGACTGAATCAAACAGTAAGAGACAAAGTCAGGAAAACAGTTTTAAATTTTGTGATATATTACAAACATACATACATACAATTGTCAGCAGATAAGGACCAACATGGCCCACCCTTCCCCCCACTGATAGTTACCTGATTTCCTTGACCATCCCAGTTAAGTCAACCCCACCCCCACCCTCAGGATCCCCTTGTATCTGTCCCAGGCATGCTTAAAACCAGAGATGGTTTCAGCCTTTACCACCTCTTCTGTAACCCATTCCAGGAATCCACCACCCTCTCCATGAAAAAGTACTTCCTTATAGTCCCCCTTAATTTTTTCCCCTCCAGCTTCATGCCATGTCCTTTAGTTTTGGAGCCCTTTCTCCTCTAATGTAAGCAACCCCCCCTGTACCCTATTAAACACATTTAGATATTTGTAAGTCTCAATCATGTCCCCCCCCTTCCTCCTTTCCTGCAGGGAGTATAAATCTAGATCCCTCAGTCTGTCCTCATATGACCTCCTCTGCAGCCTGTCAATCATTCTGGTGGCCCTCTTTGGACAGCCTCCAACCTTTCAACATCCTTTTTCAGATGTGGCCTCCATAATTGCATGCAGTACTCGAGGTGAGACCAAACCAATGTCTTACACAGGGGAACAATGACCTCCCTCCATCTGCTAGCAATACCCCACCCTATACATCCCAACATTCAGTTGGCCTTTCCTACTGTCTTGTGGCATTGACTTGTTACCTTGAGGTCATCCGTGATGATGACACAGAGGTCTCTTTCATGCTCCGTGATTATTTCTTTCCCCTAAACTCATACTGTGCCCTGGGGTTCCTTTGCCCCAATGCATAATTTTACACTTCCTCATGCTGAACCTCAGGCTTTGCACCCAGGACCACTGCTCCAGCTTTTTAAGGTCCTCCCTCATCCTGTTGATATCCTCTGGTGTATCCACCCTGCTGTAGATCTTCATGTTGTCGGTGAACATGCACAACTTTCCCTCTAGCCCAAATGCAATGTCTCCAACAAAGACATTGATTAGGACTGGGCCCAAAACTGACCCCTGTGGTGCCCTACTTGTCACCCTCTCCTTTTTGTTCTTATAAACCTAGAGGGGTGAGGAAAATCTAAGAAGAGAGAAGAAGGAGTATCTCATTGTTATAGCTAAGGATGGGGTAGAACAGTATGAGGATCAGTGAGGAGGACTGGAATAGAAAGGATGGAAGGGAACAGTATTGGTAGGATATTTTTAGAGACCAAAGGGAACAGCATCCACACCACCATGACGGAGCTCTGAAATGCCCTTCAGAAGATGTTTCTGATTTTCCAGCAGCTTGTGTAATGTTTCCTTAATCGACGCAAATCGATGGCAGAAGTTCCCCATCACAGTGCAGAGTTGTTCCAGTTCCCTTCTTGCTGTTTCCATTGCTGGTACTGTCTCCTGACCCTACCCATCAGTTTGGCTGCTGTTTCTGTGTCTGGTTCCTCTGGCGACTGTCCCAGTGACAGTCATGGTCTCTTACTGTGCTCCTCCCTCAATGGTGCAGAAAGATCACTACCACCACCACCACAACTCACCACAACTCACCACAACTCACCACAACTCACCACCTCCATCTTTCTCATCTTCCATTGGCTCAAGTACTGGATTTTCAAATGGTTGTGTTGCCCACCGGCACCTAAATGGTTTCCACTTTACCCACGCTAAGCAAGGGTGTTGCACAGTTTGCACTTTACCAGGCTGTCATAGTTAGGATCCTGGGTGAAAAACTCCCACACAAGGGAATACTTTGGCTGCTTCCTGGAATGGGGCCATGAGGTGTCGGAAGATGATGATCCTGCACATAGCTCCTCATGGGGATCAGCCCATGGTAGTGGTGGTACCACTGGGGGACATAGGGGGTCAGGTTTTGCCAATAAAGCAGTGGGAACTGGGGGCTGCTGCTGCAGAACATGGGGGCAACTGCTGCTGCATTATTGGTGACTGTTGCTGCGGCATAACTGGGGGTTACTGCTGTGGAACTGGGGGCTGCTACTGTGGAAGTGGGGGCTGCAGCTGTTGCATTACTGGGGGCTGCCACTGCATTACTGGAGGCTGCTACTGCAGAACTGGAGGGTGCTGCTCCTGAACTGGGGGCTGCTGTTGCATTACTGGGGGCTGCTGCTGCATTACTGGGGGCTGCTGATGCAGAACTGGAGGGTGCTGCTCCTGAACTGGGGGACTACTGCTGCAGCACAGTGAAAAGGCTGCTGGATCACCCCTTGCACTGCCCCCAGACCTGGTGCTGTCTGGTGAAGACTCTTCCATGACCACGAGTCCCCCCTCCTCCATCTCTTCTTCTGTTCTGCAACACATTTTTTTATTATAAATGAAGAAAATATATAGAGATTAAATATATAGAAATCAGAGACTAGACAAATAAGTTAGAAAAAGGAAACGTCAGAGAGAAACAAAGGGAAACTAAGTGAAAATAGAAATAAATAGGAGATATGTCACGGGCCGTGTGAAAACAAACAATGTATTTTTTGCATCAGGTTTTTACCTCCATTGACCTCATAAGAGGCGGAACCACAAGTGAGAGCTCCAGAGGACAAATGCTGTCATAAAACATAACTCGTTTATTTTCAGACTGCCCATGGCATATTTCATTTATGCAATTGTCAAACTTCTTGATGGGCATGCAGTGTCGTTCCATGTCCTGGCTGACTCTGAGGAAAAAAAAACAACACGCCATGTTAATGATGACTCAGGAATCAGCGCTAAATGGATAGCTTGTGCTGCTATTGTTGATGACAGGGCTGCAGTGGAAGGAAATGCTGAAGAGATGCCTGGAGTGTAAATAAATGATTTATTTACACTCCAAGTGCATCATCACTGGAAAATAAACAGGTTCATGTCCTGATTTGCATTCACTTCCCCATTGCATAAAATAGAAATCTCTAACTACAAGCTCTAACTACAGAAATGTGGGCAAAATAATGCAGAACCAACAACTAGAGTACTCCTAATGAGTTAAAGACCTAAATGAGAATGAGAAAAGGATAAAAAAATAAGCTATCAAAGTACTGAAACATGAGGTTTTATATCTCCTAGAGTATGTAGCCTTGAAAGTTATCACTCTCCTATCTCCTTCACTAACGAAGCAAAACAGAAAATGAAGCAGGCTCGGAGTATAGAGATGTACCATGTGACCTGGAGGCATTTGTTACCAGTAACCTCATTTTGACAAAAACTTCACCCAAATGCACACTAAGGGCTAAGTTGCCAGGTAAAAAAACCAAATGTGAATTTCCTACTGAATAACAAATATTTGCCAATTGATTCACAAAAGTACAATTGACGCTTCACTTAACTTTCCAGTGAAGCAAAATTTTGCAATGTCTTTTCCCCCGCAACCCCGGTCCCAACTGGAACAAGCCCCCGGGCTCTCTTTGCTCACTTGGGAAAATGTATTAAATAAATAAAAAAGTTGAAACCACCAGATTTACACGTTATGTTTTCACTTCAGTGTTTTTTTAGTGTTGTTTTTTTTTATTTCTTCATAACGCAATGTTCATGATATATCTGACTCTCCTCTGCTATCCTTGCAATTACAGTTTGTGACTTCACAGTCTGATGTCATGGTGAGCACTATGATATCATAAACAAAAGCACTGTGAGGGTAACTGGAGGGAGGCAAATGCTTTTAACACAGACTTTTTTTGATAGACTGCCAAGCTGTGATGTAAACCTTGGAAAGGAACACTGAAATAGGACAAAAGTATTCTCTAGTAAATTGTAATAGCTGAAACATCTTAAGTATGAAAGTACATGCTGAAGGGCAGAAATGTTCTTTACATTTAAAAGTCAGATGTTTAAACAATTAAGTCAAAAATGCCACAGAGGAGATAATCTGACTATATCGTCACTGCAGTCATTAAGAGTTTATATAATTCCTCTGGCATTGCCGCCTTGACCTTGACATTTCGAGAGAATGGCCTAATTATGAATGATGATCCTAAGTTTAAGCAAAATATGTATTTATTTATTTATTTGCTTTTGTTAACCGGGTAAGCACACTAGACCCAGGTGCCTATTTTCAGGTGCGACCCGGGAGTGTTACAGGTGAGACATCATACATAAACAGTAGAGGATACAAAATACATAGTAGGGATAGACATGTCGAGGCAAGCATTCCACGGGAGGGATTGCAGGTGAGAACATCATACGTTTGTACATGGGCAGTTGAGGACTCAAAATACATAGGAGAGACAGGCATGAAGGTGGTCCAAATGTTACATACAGCGAGCAATGTGGGGTTATGGAGGAATGCACATGGGGTGTAAACAGGGTAGGGCAATTCTAGGGCAGTGCATGGTTGGGAGGGGTTCACTCGTAAACGGTTGAGGAGGAAGGTAGACAAAAATCCCAGCTAGTGCGGTGATTCGCCCTGGCCCTTTGACGGAGGAGTGAGCAAAGCAGAACAGGAGGGGAGGTAGTAAGTGCCAAACGAAGGGGAGGGGGGGCCCCATTACAGGGACAGGGCAGGAGTTTCTGGGTGGGGAAGGGGAAGAAGTGCAGGTGGGGAAACAGACTGGGGGGGTGGTGGGGAGGGCTATGGGGGGCAGGGACAGGGGGAAGAGGGTTTCAGGAAGTGCCAGAGGGAAGCTTTGAAGCTGGGATGAGAGGAGGAGGTCCTAACTTGCTCAGGGAGCGAGTTCCAAAGTTTGGGAGCATAGATGTGGAAGGACCGATCTCCTGCAGTGGTCCTGGTCCTTGGAACCACGCGTTCCCTGGGATGTCCCAGATCTTAGGTGGTAGGAGGGTGGACCGAGTTTGAGGGGAAGGGCTAGGGCAGGGGGGGTGTTGGAACGAAGGACGTTGTCCACGAAATTACCTAGAACAAAGGAGCGGTGCTTCTCTGGAGGGAGCCAATCCAGGCGGTTGTAAAGGTCACAGCGGTGAGTGGGGGGGGCGGAAAGTGCGAAGCGGCAGACATTATTGTAAGCCGTGTCCCACTTTGAGAGGCTGGATTTGGGGACTGGGGCAAAAGTTACAAGACCATAGCAAAGTGAGGGGAGGAGGACTCCCCTGGCGAGGGCCAGGCGGGCAGCGGGGGTAAGACAGTTATTCGCTCGATAGGTGAGGCCAAGTTTGCAGTTAGTGGCCCTGCAGACATTGCGGATGTGTAAGGTGAGGTCCAGCTGTGGGTCTAGGGTGATGCCCAGGTATTTGGTGGAGGAGACCGACTCGAGGGGCCGAGCCATCGGCCCCATTGATCAACAGAGGGGCCGGGCAGGATTTGATTTTGTTGAGGGACCCAAACAGCATGGCTTGAGTTTTTTTGAGGTTGAGGGTGAGCCTGTGGTCGCCCAGCCAGGTTTGGATGAGTGCGAAGTCAGCGTTAAGTTGGGAGTTGATTATGGAGATGTCGCGAGAGCTGGTCAGAAGGACGAGGTCGTCCACATACAGAGTGGTGTGGGAATGGGTAGTGACAGATGGGAGGGAGTTGATGTACAGCGAGAATAGAGTTGGGCCAAGGACGGACCCTTGGGGAACCCCACAGGGGACTGGAGAGAGTTTGGAGAAGGTCCGGTTAAAGTTGGTGTATTGCTGACGGTTGGAGAGGTAGTTTAGGAACCAGGTATGGGAGGAGGAGAAGAACCCAAGGGATTGGAGCGTGGAGCCAAGGAGAGAGTGATCAACCCTGTCAAAGGCTTTAGAGAGGTCCACGAAAATGGCTCCAGTGAGATTTCCTTGGTCGGCACGTGCCCTGATCTGTGAGGTGACAACAGCGAGGGCGGTGGACGTGCTGTCCCCTTTCCTGAAGCCATGCTGGGCAGGGGAGAGGATGTTGTGGTCCTGGATGTATTGGGAGAGCTGGGAGGCAACGGCTTTCTCAAGCAGTTTACTGGTGGCGGACAGTATGGCGATGGGGCGGTAATTGCGAGGATCTTTAGGGTTCCCTTGCTTTAGGACAGGGACAACCTTAGCCACTTTCCAGAGGTCTGGGATAACCCCAGTGTGGATGGAGGTGTTGAAGAGGTGCGTGACTGGCCCAGCGAGGAGGTGTGCTCCCAGTCTGAGCAGTTTTGGCTCAAGGCAGTCGTGCCCGGCTCCGCTGTGGGGGGAGAGGCCTGAGAGCAGCTTCTGGGTCTCAATGTGTGACACTTATATGCACATATATAGCCAATGGTTTTCAATATGTGAATATTATTACTATTGTTAATACATTAAGGGGCTCTTTTTAAAGAGGGCTCTTTTTAAAAAGATGTTCCCAGACTAAATGCAGCTGATTTTATTGGTTTGTTTATTATTACTATTTATTAATGCTTATTTATTGCTGAATCTTAGTCATTTGTTTTTATATGCAAATATACATATGAACATATGAATCTGCCAGCAGAAACAGGCCTTATGGTCTATCAAGTTAGTCTGCTCGAATGTGCAGCTAGCACCCTTATATTGCAGCTGCCCCCCTTTCCCTCTCCCTCACCTTTACCCCCCTTGCACTCTGTCCCATTGCTTTTTAAAACTGCCCACCATGCTACAGGATACCACCTCCTCGGGTAGAGTGTTCCATTTCTCCACCACCCTCTCTGTGAAAAAAGGCCTCCTCATCTCTCTCCGATGTCTTCCACCCTCCAACCTGAGACCATACCCTCTCACATCCCTTCCTCTCCTCAGCTTAAATATTCTTTCTAGACCAGCCCGGTGGCACTGAGGGCTGAGGTGCTGGATGACACACCTCGCACCACACCAGCAACCCATGTTTGGAAATAAGTGTGGGCCCCCAGAGGTCGGCAGGGAGGAGAGGGATCAAGCATCCGATGGATGGCTCTCCATCTCCAGGGAGGGGAGTGATCGGTGGCCGGTGCCACTCTTGAGGACTGACCTTTTCTTAAATCTGTTGCAACAGTTCTTCTGTTTCTTAGCCTAATCTAGTCTTTACAATTTCTAGTCCATAAGTTTGGCCACCTATGGGCACCCTCTTTCCTTTCTTGACTGTGCTATAGTGTCCTCTTTAATTTTCATTTTCTCTCTTAGGTCCTCATACAGGGTGGTTATTGTGGTGACCTCCAAACATATGTAAAACAGGTTGTATTTATCATTGTTGGATTTAGTATGTAAAAGCACTATGTCATAAAATACCTTAATCTATATACCTTATGTTTATGAAACATGTAAATGTTGAAAATACCATGGCACTAGGTGTATTTGATAATGGTAAAAAGTACTAGGTGACTATTATAGAAATTAAGTTAGTTGTGCTAAATAAAATGCATGTAAATTGCTGTAAACTGAACAAGTCTGAAATGTCATGGTGTTTTGCATACATCCCATGATGCTTTGCATTATGGAAGTACGTATGATGTTGTATTTCTTTGAAACTTTATTTGTTGCCAATTCCCTTTTGAATAACCCATGGTTCATTGTTTCTACACTGAGGTTCTTTGTTTTTAGCTTGTTTTGTTGTTTTCTTTTTGTGCCTCCACTACCCAAGCAAACGGAGCCCACATAGGGATGAAGGGTTTTCACTGAAAAGTAGTTAGATCAGAGATCAGAGATCAGTAGGTGCTGGCTAAGTGCAGAGAAAGGACATTCATAGTCTGTTGCTGCAAACTGATGTACTGAAGAAGGAATATGCTATTGCTGAAGCTTATTTCCTGTATACTGTATTGAATGAACATCACAAAGAGATTTTGTGTTAAACCTGAAGTTCGGTGTCTGGTGCATCTGTTATCCCATAACCCCTTCCACAAACCATATTGTTTGAGCTGGTTCTTGGGACCAGTAAGCCCTTATCAAAGCCTGAGGTTCCGAATTTCAAAAGAGAAGACTTCCACTGGATGAAGGAAATTTTCTTCAAGACTGGTTAGTTAAAGTGGACAGCATCGGGGAGTGGAGAAAAGATGGGGAGAAATTATATAGGCCATTCTCAAGGTGACAAAGTCATACATGAGGACAGTAACCAAAAGAAACAGGTACCAGAGACCAATATAGTGTCTCTGAAAAGGTTAAGGAGGTAATAATGGTCAGAAAGAAAGCTTTCACCAGATTCAAGGAAAAAGGGGGGAGGAAGACTGGGGGGGGGGGTACCAAGTGAGAAGTAAGGTAGCCAAGACAGCAGTCAGGGATGCAAAAGCAGGCACAGAGCTGCATACTGCAGAGGGGGTCAAGTGCAGGGAAAAACAGTGCCTCAGATATATTAAGGAAAAAGGAAAGATATGAGGGGGACTTGTAAGGCTAAGAGAGGGAGGCAGGGTAATAGAGGAGGGCAAGCAAAAAGCAACTGTTCTTTTTACATTGGTTGTGCTTGCGCAAATTAACGTATTGTAGCAATACAGGATTTCAGGTGCGTGTCACTGCCAAGCCCATTGCAGTTCACAGAACCAGGGGCTCAGCAGTCCACCCCAATGACCACTAGGTGTGATCCTGATGCAGTTCTCTGCTGGGTGAGCTGAACAGTCATGCACTTCAAATGATCAAGGCTACTATAATCCAAGAGGCCTGCCCAATCCCCATGTCAGCACTCCTCCCTTCCCCCATAGTGTCCAACACTGGGGTGCCCAATCCCCATGTTGGCGATCCCGCCCGTACTGTCCAACACTGGAGTGCCCAATCCCTGTGTTGGTGATCCCCCCTGTACTATGGGACACTGGGGAGCACACCCCCAGTGTCTCCAGTTATGCTACTGCCCCCACCACTCTGGAACACTGTTGAGCCCACCCCCAGTGTCCCAAAACTTTTTTTATCCCTAAAAAAAGAAAACAGCCCCCCTTTGTCTTTTCTTTTAAAATTAAACTTGTAAAGAAGAAAATGGTCCCTCATCATCTCCCCCATCCCCTCCCACATCCTGACCCTCCCACTGTGCATCCACCTCCCCACGCTCTCCTTATCCCATACTTACATCTGGAGGTCAGCAGCTAGCATCTTCTGTGGACTGGGACATGTCTGCACTCTTCAAAGCCGAACGGCGAACTGAAGATTCAAGATAAGTGTCATATAATGGCAGTCAATGGTGTTTTGAACTTATGTTGATATCTCAGCCATTTTTAGGTCTTTTTGAGCCAAATTTTTAAAATGGGCTTTTTAGGACCCTACCTCATGAACACTGGCACTGTCGTTTCGTTACTCAGTCCCAAAAGGTGATTTTGCAGTCCCTGTGTGGAATCACCTTTTGGAACTGAGTAATGGAACAACAGTCCACTGTTTATGAGGTGGCACCCCAAAAAGCCCATATTGAAAATTTGATGAAACAATTCCCCAAAATGGCTGTTATGAGTATGTGTTGAGCAGTTTCTACGCAGGCACTTAACTTTGCGAATTTTAAAATTCTCACTTCAAATTGTCAACACATAGATTTTTTCACATCACCTCATGTACAGCTATCATTTCTCACATCCTGCCCGAAATGTGTTTGCACACCTGTGGCATGGAATGGCACGATCCTTGCACAAAATTACCTTCCGGGGCCAAGTAACAAAATGGCAGTGCCACTGTTCATAAAGTGGGGTCCCAAAAAGGTAATGTTGACAATTTGGAGCAAAAATACCAAAAAACACCCGAAGTACACATGCTCATTGACATTTTCTTTCGCATGGGCGTAACTTTGCCAATTTCTCATATTTTCACTCCCGATTTTCAACATAGCCCTTTCTCATCCCAGGAATACTCCAATATTTAACTTTTAAGAAGTATGCCTTTAAGCCAGATCTGCCCAGAGATGGAACATTATGCTAATAATGGAATCATTGGCTCGTGCCATTTTTTTAAATGCTGCCACCTATCAACTGCCTACATTCTAACCCTCAGATTTCTCTCTCCGCCTGTCAAGATTAGATGCTCGGAAATCCTCTCCTCATCATCTTGCTGTGAAATGTATAAAATAGATTGAAGTATTATTTTATTTTCATCTGCTGCCCTTATCTCTTGTTTGTAGTTAACCGTTAGCTTTATTTTACTTAAATTGCAAATTTTTCTCGGTTTCTCCTGGTTCGGGATAACCGGTGGGGAACTGAGTATTTTTTAGTCTTTAGTGGAGTTTCCTGACTGAAACGCCTTTATTTTAAAGTAAATTGTTTAGTTAAACTGTCTTTTTTGTAACCGCTAATATCGGTTACTGAAAAGCTAATCCCGGTTCCGTTTTCCTCGGTTCCCAGTTCTGATTGGTTCCAGAACCGACCACAATCGATCATTTTATTTTAAAAAGTTTCAATTCATTTGTGGTTGCCTTTTTTCGACTGTATTTTACAAAATGTCTGAAAAACCTAAGAAAAAGACCGGTGAACATTGTTTCAAAAACTGCACAGAGTGTGCAGAAGTTTTTGCCAAGGCAGATAAGCACACATCTTGTGTTACCTGCCTTGGCTATGATCATTTGAAAACTGATTACGAAATTTGCAAGACATTTTCTGAAAAGACGCATGAAAAACATCTGGAAAGGCTTAAAAAGAAATTGCCTCTACCTAAGGATCCCTCAGGCTTTGACCAGCCAATACCCTCAGTGGCTGTGGGCGACACCACAGAGATCCCAACTTCTACCCCTGATACAGGCGCAAAGGCAATTACAAAAAGGCCTGCTGAACTGGCTAGCTCTCCACTTCCTTTTATAAAGACAAAGAAAACAAAGCACACAGACCCCCCTGCTAATCAGCATCTGGGGACGTCTGGTGTGGCTGTAAACATGCCTACTCCACTGGAGATTGCACAGACTTTTAAGGTCTTGCAAGCCTTACAGGGGATGCCGTTTGCTGGACAGCAGTCAACAGTTCAGACCCCTGTTGAATCAACCCAGTTCTCCCTGCATGATGTTAGGGAAGATTATGGGGACTATGAAGAGGAGGATAAAGGGGAGCCTATAAAGCATGATGTCTCTCCTGATGAAGAAGAAGAATTAGCATTTATATAGCGCTTTTCATACATCCAAAACACTTTACAAGCAATGCTAGACTGGTAGTGAAGTGACTGAATGTGTGGTGGCTGCCATATCGCACATCATCACCCACACACAGCCAGATAATTGCATGAACCGGTTTATGGGAAGGGGAATGTTGGCCAGGACACCAGGAATGTTCCCTGCTCTTTTGCGAAGAGTGCCCTGGGTTCTTTTACTTCCACCTGGACACCCATCAGGACAACACCAGGATGGGCAGAAGGAACCTCGGTTTAACGTCTTATCCGAAGGACGGCACACCCCAGCAGTACAGCACCCCCCAATACTGCACTCAGATGCCAGCGATTTTTAGGTGTGTAACCCCTAGATGGCGCTATCCCAGGGGCTACTACCCCTGCCTGATTTGCCACTAACAGGTTGAGGGGCCTGGATCCAATGGCGGGTGCCTCCACCCAGAGGTCAGGGTTTGCAATAGTTAAACTAACTTGGTCACAGCCCTCTGGGACACTGCAACCCCTTTCTTCCCACTAGTGGCCCACACAATATACAGAATTACCTTCACAGTATACACTTACCCCAGGTCTGGTTCCGCACTGGGACCTCCTGTGAAATGAGATACAGTGCAACAATCACAGTACAGTACTTTAACATAGACAAATACCTCAGGCAGTATAACTTTGCTGAAACAAGCAGCTCTGATTTATTTAGGGATATAACAAGGACAGGGGAAATCAGGTTAATTAGCTTATCACTCTAATAATCTACTCATGGCTCTGTGCACAGGCCTATCCCTATCAGTTACTGTCCCTGGGTACCCAAGCCCTAGTGGCTAGTCCAAACTGTGGCAGCTGGTAGGGCCCTTTCACACAGAGAAAAGGAGAATTAAACAGTCAGCAGTGCAGTAATTCCATTTGGATTTAATGTGGCAATTCAACAGGGAGCGACCCTGAATTAGTACTCACGACCTCCAAATAAGATAGGGTCCTTCAATGTCAGCAGGGCTCACTTGAGGTACACAAACCTCTTCACACATCCATATAAAAGAAAGCACTATACCAGGCAGGCTGCATCTGTATCCCGATCGCAATTACTGCACAACACCCGGGAGAACACACAGCAGATTCAGTTCCTGACAGATCGAGTGCAATTTTCAGCAATCCCTCCAGTCTTCTACAGGGTGAGCCTGGTTTCTACTCTTCAGAGATCCTTGATTCTTTTCACAGGACGGATTCAGTCCTAACAAGCTGTTACAATGCTGCAGACCGGAAATCTGGGCCTTACACACGTTTTTGACTAAAACTGCACACTGAAAAGCACAGGGCCTTCCTTCTTCACTGCCAAAGCTCAACTGAAACTCCAACCGACAAAACCGGGCACTTCCTTTGAGTTCCTCCCAGTTCTTGACTGGATTGGCTTTCACTCACAATAGACTGCTGCTGTTGGTCCAAAAAGGCACTGAAGTCTAAACTACATCTCCCAGAGTCACTGCCCATACAATCCTCTTGTGGCTGGCTCAGATTATGAGTCCAAGTTCTGATTTGTCCAAGGCACCATTTTAGAGCTAGCTTACCCCACACTGATTGGTCCAGTTCAGCAGTTCAAAACTAGAATGGGGAACTAGCAGACACAGTTCTGACTGCAAAGAAAGCAGGTTAGACAAACTGTAATTTCATTATTACTCTAAATAATTTCTGGCAAACAGTTACATCTTTCAGATAGGTTCCCTTTGCACTCTAGTGACTGCAAAATGAAGTGAATTGGCAGCAGCTCGAGTGGTACTCAGAGAAGCACACAGTCCCCCATACAACTAATTATGTCTGCAAGCAGACAGCTCTTAAAGAGACAGTACCAGAGGCTCTAAAACACTCACTGATAAATGGCTTAAATGCCAAACACCATTCAGGCTTGGAGCATTCAAGCAAGCTCCTGAAGTCTTTTCGAACCCCCATTTGCAGGGGGTTACACCCTTCCTGGCCTGGGAAAGCTTGACGTCTGCGTCAAGCAAGTACCTAAGTTTCAACTGCAACCATATACATTTGCATTAGGCTCGCATATGTAATCATCAGTCAATATATCATTTTACCAAGAACACATTTCTGAAACATTGCAGTACGTCACTTTTACACAGTGTTACATACACATTGTACCATAACTCTGTTATTACCTCTTGTACATGAAACCTGAAGAGAGGGGCCCTTCCTATCAGTTACCTTTGGGGCTGGATGGGGCAAGGGCACCATACTTAGAGGGCAACACAAGTAACTTGAGTTAGTACTGACGCCCAGTTTGGGCAATGAGCTCGGGACACATACACTCTTTATGGACAACATTGAGAGGCAAATCCACAGGTCTCCCAAGGGAATCATAACTGAGGTGCACCACAGGCTTTACAGCTCGACCAGTCTTTCTAGGGGAACTGTTATAGTCTCTGCACTCTGAGCCTCATTTTCAGCATTGTCCTCACTTGTCAGGGAGTCTCCATGGGGTAGAGAGGCTAGAACTTGGGGCACTTTCAGCTCCAGGAGTTACAGTTTCTGAGTCCACAACATTTGGCTCGCATGGAGAGCTTTGACACTGGCAGTGGACTGTCAGGGCACTCAAAATACTCTTCTTGTTCGGGTGTATCACCAGTCTGCCCTAATCTATCATTTTCCTCCCTGAAAGCTCAAACAGTTCAACCATGCACAATGATTCCATTTCATCTGATCTGATGCTTTGCACTTCACTTTCTGGGAGCATTGGCTCCAGGGATGAAGCTGGGGCTTAGACAGTCCAGAAGGCCCAGCTTTGTCTCCAGTATTGACTAGGGATTGCCTCAAACAATTGACTCAGTTCGTAAGAAGGATAGTATTCAAAGTCACTCTCACTTTCTTCCGATATGGACTGACAGTCATGCTCAACTGGGACTTGTGGAGGGAACACTTTAACTTTGCTTCTGTAGGTGCAGACTTTCTTGATCTTTTCAGCAGCAGCTCTAGTCACTGGTCCAGAGGGGCATCTTCTAGGGCTCAGACTCAATTAAGATTTGTCCAATGGGCAGTAAATGATTTCTATGCATTGTTTTTACATCTTTGAATTATTCTCAGGCCTTACTTTGTACACTGGCAGATCATCTAGTTTGCCTACTACAATGTGAGGGAGATGGTGCCATCTGTCAGCAATCTTGTGCTTGCCATGCAGTCCCAGATTTCTTAGCAATACCCGATCTCCTCCTGGAGTTCCTGTGCTTTCACCTTTTATCATACCTTTCTTTGTTGGCCAGATTTCTTTTGGCAGCCATGGTTTGAGCCAGTTGGTACGCATGAGTTAGCTGGGCCTTTAACTTTTGCACATACTGTAAATAGTTGTCAGCTTGAACCCCATCAGAGAGACCCCAAAACACACATCTACTGGTAGTCGAGCTCTCTTCCAAACATCAGGCGGTAGGGGAGAATCCAGTGGCATCACTTTGGTGCAGTTATAAGCATGTACCAGGGTGCTAATTTGTTGGCTCCATCTAAGCTTGTCCTTTGGGTGCAGGGTGCCTAGTATATCTAGCAAAGTGCGTTGAAACGCTCAGGCTGTGGGTCCCCTGGGGGTGGTAAGGAGTGGTTCTGACTTTCGACTCCCACAGAGAAAGCATCTCTTTGATCAGACGACTTCAAAGTCTCTCCCTTGATCAGAATGGATTCTTTGGGAGCCCATAGTGAACAAAAAGTTTTCTACAAGTACTTTGGCCACAGGATGCTTTCTGGTCTTTGTGGGGAAAGCTTGGGTATATCTCGTGAAATGGTCAGTGACCACCAGCACATTACTGATATTTCTTTGATCTGACTCCAAACTCAGAAAATCAATACAGACCAGCTCCATGGGTGCACTGGTGGTGATGTTAACAAGGGGCAGCCTCTGGGGCAAAGCTTTCCTCTGTAAGCAGCGACTACAAATTGAATGTGTTGCTCCACATCAGCCCTCCATCTTAGGCCAATAGAATCTGGATCTCACCAAGTCAAGTGTTCTGTCTATACCAAGGTGCCCCATGTGGTTGTGCAAGGACCTCAGTACTGAGTCTCGAAAGGCAGTGGGCAGCACTAGTTGTTGTTTGTCTACTTGTCCCCTCTGTCTACTGTTTCTCTGTATAACAGTTTATTGATCAGTTTCAACTTAGGACCTTCTTTGTATAACAGTGCAGTTCTCAAATCAGTGGAGCGTAATTTGGACACATCTTTTCCTGCATAGAGGGCTTCTAAAGCTGCTTTGATCATGGGATCGCGAGATTGAGCCCACGAATACTGTCATTGTCCAGCTGAGGCAGTGCACCAATGTCTATTGCAGAAAAGTGGCAAAAGCAGGTATGCAATTCTCAGAGGGTCCCAAGCAATCTACTATGCAGTCCATCATGCGTCCGTGGACATTTGTTCCTCCCTGTCAAACTTCCGGCAGAGTGCCCAATGTCAGGTTCTGCCAATCGGACCCAATCATTCTGGGGAACAGGCCTCCGGGAGAAAGCATCAGCATCTATGTGGTTCAGACTTGCTCGGTATTCGAGAGCATAGTCATATGTAGATAATGCAGAAAGCCACCTATGGCCAGTGGCATCCAACTTAGCTGAGGTCTGCACATAGGTCAAAGGATTATTGTCAGTTTTTACTAGTATTTTAGCCCCATACAAGTACTCATGGAATTGGTCAACAATAGCCCACTTCAAAGCTAGGAACTCTGACTTATGTACAGGATAGTTCTTTTCGGATGGGGTCAGACTTCTACTGGCAAAGGCCACTGGTCTCAGGCCACTCTCGTGCTCCTGGTACAACACAGCCCCCAACCCTTGCAAGCTAGCATCAGTGTGCAGGACGTAAGGTTTTCTTGGATCGGCATAGGCCAGCACTGGAGCATGGGTAAGTTGATATATGATCTCATGAAAAGCAGTCTCACAATCAGGAGTCCAGCGGGCCCCAAATACTTCACTCGGATGAAAATACACTCTTTCAGTCTTGAGGGACGCTGACTTTTGGTATTTTTGTGGGTTGGGGATACCCTTGAGTAAGGTTAAGTAAAGGGCGGATCACTCTTGAATAGTCCTTGATGAAGTTACCGACAATAACCACAGAATCCCAGGAATCTTTGCAGTTCTTTAAGATTTTTGGCTGTGGCCAGGTGGTCAAGGCCTCAACTTTACTTGGGTCGGTCTCTATTCCCTCGGTGGATACTATGTGTCCCACATACTTACTGATGTTTGAAAGAATTGACACTTATCAATGGACAGTTTAAGGCCAAAGTCCTCAGTCGGTCCAATACCTTAAATAATCTGCTCTCATGTTCCTCCAGTGAGCTGCCAAACACAATAACATCATCTAGGTATACCAGGCACTCTAGTAAGTTCATGTCCCCACTGCACGCTCCATCAATCGTTGAAAAGTGGCTGGGGCACCTGAAATCCTTGAGGCATCCTCATGAATTCATAGAAGCCAAGCGGACAGATAAAGGCCGCTTCTCACGGTCCTCTGGGGCCATCGGGATCTGGTAGTACCCACTGTGGAGATCCAGCACAGAGAACCACTTGTCCGCTTAGGCAGTCCAAAGCATCCTGAATGCGGGCATTGTGTACTGATCAGGGATAGTCCGCCGGTTTAAGGTGCGATAATCACACACATCCTTACTGTTCCATTCTTTTCCTCACTACCACAATGGGGAAGCATAAGGGCTTCTGGATTCTTGTATTACACCAGCAGCTAACATCTCTTGCAGATGCCGCCTCACATCATCTATGTCAGCAGGTGCCAGGCGCCGAGACCTCTCACGAAATGGTCTTTTCGCCATGCAGCCGGATATTGTGCTCAGCCCTTGCACGCATCCTACATCCCATTCCTTTAAAGAAAACACCTGGTCTCTCTGGGCAAGCTTCTCACTGATCCTCACTTTCCATTCAGCTGGCAGCGGGAGTCGCCAAATCAAACAAGTCAGGCGTTACTCTGTCATTCTTCCTTGAACTCTTGCTGCTGGGTAGCACTGCAGTGTCTGATAATGCACATTAGCCAGGATGCAACCTCTGTTTACTCGAATGTCTCTTTCAGACACATTATGAACTTGGACCATTACCCTTCTGGCATAAGCATGGGCTCTAGCGGGCAAAATACTAGGCTTGACCAGCAGTCCCTCTGGCAATTTTCCATCGCCTGGTGCATCCAACATTAATATTTTATTCTTAACATCCTTTCTGACACGGACCTCTCCCTGTAAGGTACACTGGGCATTTGGCGCAGGATCAGAGACTCAGGATCCTTCTTCCATACAATTCGACCGGTTCCTCTGGTTCTGTTTTTCAGCATCTCTCTGTGCCTCATAGGCCTTCTTAATTAAAGCCGGAACTCTTAAAGCTCTACTAGTCTTGACCCTGTTTTCATAACACAACTGTGCCAGCCTTCCGAACATATGAGCATTTGTTCCAATCAACAAAGGGACACCATCATACAGTCCAGTGGGGACACACTAAGACTAGGGTCTCTACTTGTTCGCCACTCCAGCCACGGAGGTGGGGAAAGACAGCCAAATTCGGATATACCCGGAATAGGGGTAGGCCTTCTACTTAACCCCATACATGCAGTTCTTCTACTGGTTGTAAGGGTACGCCTGACAAATGCTTCTGATACCAATCTTGGAACATAATTGTCACTTGGGAGCCACTGTCTCATACAGCTCTTGTAGACACTCCATTCACCTTTACAGTGGTCTCCATGGAAGGACCCACTATTCTGGACCAGTCTGGAGGCGGTAGTGGGGCCTGGGCAACTGACCTGCCACAAAAGGACGTGAATTAGCATTTTGGTGCCCTCACTGGGATCATGTCGTGCACCTCTTAACCACTGATTTCTTCTCCGAAGCTCTCCTTGTAGCCTATATGCAACTTTGTCAGTGTCTTTTGGGACTGGCATTCTCTTTTCATGTGCCCATCTTTCCCACAATTATAGCAAACATACTTTCTGGAGTTTGAGCTGGCCGAGGCGCCACACTGGGAGCCAGGGCGGGGTATTACTAACTGGAAACCTGGGTGCCATCTCTGTCTCTGCGTGATAAGCATTTGAGACATCTGTCAGTTTCTCCACTTCCATGGTCAAGGAATTGAGTTTGGAGCTGTTATCAGCAGTAGATACATGGGTGGGTACCCCACCCCATAGCAGATGCAGTCGGATATAGGTCGGGTGCTCTACTTGCAGGCGTGGCCTTCATAAAGGGACTGTTTTTGAATTCCTGATCTCTTCAACAGTTCGCCCCATTGTGGCATATCTTTTTCCTTGTCAGAGCACTCTATTGACTGTCAACCTCTGCCCCTGAACTTCACTTGATGGGTCACCTCAGTCACTGGTCGAGCCACAGCTGTTGGTGCAGGTACCTCCGAGGTCGCCTTTTCTCAACTCCTCGAATTTCTCTCATTAACTCATCATAGGAGGGTGGGGATTCCAGTCGATTTGCCAGGCGTAACTGAAGCAACAGCAGTTCTGAGAAGGGGGAGACTTAAGGATTCTGTCCAGTCTGGTTCGTCCAGTTCAAATCGCTGGCAAACTACCCTTTCTGAGGCATTCTTGCAACAATTTTTCCAGCCGAGAGATACACAGACAACAACTCCTTGGTACTGTTGTGCATTTCTTACTTCCACCATAGGTCCTCATCAGAATCTGGGCTCCCATACACATTCTCCAAGGCCTCAAGATAGGCCTGTGCAGTCGCTTCAGGGTTGGCTGGGGTCTTTTAGCACGGATGGTAGCTAGGCAGACCCTGAGGCTCACTAACCTCTTTCGCTGCCTTTCCGAGCATTGCCATTCTAGCACTTGGGGGCAACATAGTCTATCCAGGTCTCCCAGTCATCCTCCCTTGGGGGTGGGAGGTGCCAGAGAAGATCCTCAACCTTGGTAAGAGTCGTGACTAATGGCAGGTGCAGAAATAGGAGTCTGCATTGGTTCAGCCACCATTACGGGCACTGGAGCAGGAGAGGGTGTCGGGGGAGGAACACCCCCAGGTGGCAAGAATAGTTTCTTCAAGTCCTCCACAGTTTTCCCCTCTCCCAGCAACCATTCAGCAAATTTCTCCTCAAAAGTTTCAGATAGTGGTGGGGGCTGATTCCCCGGTCTTTACTGTCCTTAGTTATCACTCTCCAAGCAGTGAGGGCCCTCTGGGATAATGGTCTGTGGCACTTTGGAGCTATCTATGGGATCCTTAAACTCTACTAGGGCCAGGAAAGTGTGGGTGAGCAGATTAGCATGCCGACCACCACCACAGGGTTTTGTAAACCTTCCACCTTGGAAAGTACTCCCTGCACAGTGTCGTTTGATACCCAGGGGATGTCAGGATAAGCATAGCATTTTGGGAATTGATCTCCTCCCAGTACACCACTCCACCAGCGGTACAGCCACTTCTGTCGGGGTACCCATTTTTTCTTAACAGTGGTTCCGTATATGGCAACACTAGAGGACACACAATCCCAGCGGTGAGCCTCCAAGATGCAACCCTAGATGGCGCTATCCCAGGGGCTACTACCTGCCTGATTTGCTACTAACAGGTTGAGGGGCCTGGATCCAATGGCGGGTGCCTCCACCCAGAGGTCAGGGTTTGCAATAGTTAAACTAACTTGGTCACAGCCCTCTGGGACACTGCAACCCCTTTCTTCCCACTAGTGGCCCACACAATATATCAGAATTACCTTCACAGTATACACTTACCCCCAGGTCTGGTTCCGCACTGGGACCTCCTGTGAAATGAGATACAGTGCAACAATCACAGTACAGTACTTTAACATAGACAAATACCTCAGGCAGTATAATTTGCTGAAACAAGCAGCTCTGATTTATTTAGGGGGATATAACAAGGACAGGGGAAATCAGGTTAATTAGCTTATCACTCTAATAATCTATTTGGTGGCTCTGTGCACAGGCCTATCCTTATCAGTTGCTGTCCCTGGGTACCCAAGCCCTAGTGGCTAGTCCAAACCATGGCAGCTGGTAGGGCCCTTTCACACAGAGAAAAGGAGAATTAAACAGTCAGCAGTGCAGTAATTCCATTTGGATTTAATGTGGCAATTCAACAGGGAGCGACCCTGAATTAGTACTCAGACCTCCAAATAAGATAGGGTCCTTCAATGTCAGTAGGGCTCACTTGAGGTACACAAACCTCTTCACACATCCATATAAAAGAAAGCACTATACCAGGCAGGCTGCATCTGTATCCCGATCGCAATTACTGCACAATACCCGGGAGAACACACAGCAGATTCAGTTCCTGACAGATCGAGTGCAATTTTCAGCAATTCCTCCAGTCTTCTACAGGGTGAGCCTGGTTTCTACTCTTCAGAGATCCTTTGATTCTTTTCACAGGACGGATTCAGTCCTAACAAGCTGTTACACAAGCTGCAGACCGGAACTTGGGCCTTTACACGTTTTTGACTAAAACTGCACACTGAAAAGCACAGGGCTCCTTCCTTCTTCACTGCCAAAGCTCAACTGAAACTCCAACCGACAAAACCGGGCACTTCCTTTGAGTTCCTCCCAGTTCTTGACTGGATTGGCTTTCACTCACAATAGACTGCTGCTGTTGGTCCAAAAGGCACTGAAGTCTCAAACTACATCTCCCAGAGTCACTGCCCATACAATCCTCTTGTGGCTGGCTCAGATTATGAGTCCAAGTTCTGATTTGTCCAAGGCACCATTTTAGAGCTAGCTTACCCCACACTGATTGGTCCAGTTCAGCAGTTCAAAACTAGAATGGGGAACTAGCAGACACAGTTCTGACTGCAAAGAAAGCAGGTTAGACAAACTGTAATTTCATTATTACTCTAAATAATTTCTGGCAAACAGTTACATCTTTCAGATAGGTTCCCTTTGCACTCCTAGTGACTGCAAAAATGAAGTGAATTGGCAGCAGCTCGAGTGGTACTCAGAGAAGCACACAGTCCCCCATACAAACTAATTATGTCTGCAAGCAGACAGCTCTTAAAGAGACAGTACCAGAGGCTCTAAAAACACTCACTGATAAATGGCTTAAATGCCAAACACCATTCAGGCTTGGAGCATTCAAGCAAGCTCCTGGAAGTCTTTTGGGAACCCCCATTTGCAGGGGGGTTACAGGTGCAAGTCCAATCCCGGTGTGGGATGAGAACCCACGACCTTCTGGTCCAGAGGCAGATGTGCTACCAACTGAGCCACGCTGATCAAGAGTTTGGTTCACCTCCCAGGGCATCAGAGGATTATTCATCCCATTTTACTTTTGTTGAAAAATGGTGGATGCTCTGGACATCTCTAACACTAAAGTGATAGAAGATGAGGAGGAAGCAGAATACCTTGAAATGATGGGGTTAACACCCACCAAAAAGTTACTGCTTCCCATAAATAAATTCTTTAAAAAAAGACTTGATAAAACTCCTCCAGACACCTAGATCTATCCCTCCTTTGGATAAAAGGTTGGACAAGCAGAACAAGCTAGATAGGGAAGGGGATGAATTTTTATTCTCCCACCCTGACCACCATGGGGTGATACAAGCTGCAGCCTGTGACAAGGCAAAAGTTCCCCTGGCTTCCCATTCACCAGAGAAGGATTCCAGGAAGATAGACAGTATGGCCAAAAAGGGCTACTTATCAGTTTCTTTGGCCATAAGACAGGCTAATTTCCAGGGTTATGCAGCCCAGTATTAAAAATCCCTCTGGCAACCTATCAATGGTTATGGCAGATAAGGCCCCATCCAGTCTTTCAGCCAATCTTGCTGAGACTGCCAGATTTGGACGAGAAGCTGCCAAATATCAATTTCAGATGGCAGCAGACACCAACAACACTGCTGCCAAGTGGATGGACAATACAATTGCCCAGAGAAGGTTTGCCTGGTTAAGAACCACAAACCTTATTCAGGACACACAGAATAAGGCTCTAGATTTACCAGTTGAGGGTAAGTCCCTCTTTGGAACACACACAGAGGCCTATATGAAAAAAGTGGATGAGTACAAGGCCACTTACAGAAGCAACTCGGCCAAGGAAAAGGCTTCCCTGTCCATTGGACCCAATGGCAGGGGAGGCAGGGGCAGACAATTTCATTCCAGGCCTTTTTATCAGGCCATGGCCACACCCCAAGTGCAACAGTAACCTCAGCAGGGGTACTTCTGGGGCAGGGGCAGAAGGGGTTCCAGCCATGGTTCCCATTCTCAGTCCCAGGCAAAGCAAGACCCCTGATGTGCTTTTCCAGGCCGCCTCCTCACTTCCAGTAGGGGCAGACTGATTCACTATTTCCAGGGTTGGAAACAGATCACCACAGAAAAGTGGGTCCTGGAAGTAGTGAGTCAGGGTTTGTCCCTTAGCTTCAAATCCCTTCCCTCTCTAAGAACCAGAGTGTTCAAACCAGCTTCCAATGTGGAAAGAAAGCTGTTGGAAAAGGAGGTTCAAAATTTATTGTTGGCAAAAGCAGTGGAACCTGTGTCTCTACAACAAAAGGGAAAGGGTTTTTACTCAAGATACTTCCTCACAACAAAGAAGACTGGGGAGTGGCAGCCTATTCTAGATCTAAGGATGCTAAACAGGCACTTACTAAAGCTAAGGTTCAAAATGGTAACATTGTCACTGATTCTGCCAGCTCCCCAAAAAGGAGATTGGGTGTCATCCCTGGACCTAAAAGATGCTTATTTCCACATCCCCATAAGGGAGTGTCACAGAAAGTACCTCAGGTTCAGACTCCCCTCAGGCCATTACCAGTTTTCAACCCTGTCTTTTGGTCTCACTTCAGCTCCAAGAGTGTTCACAAAGTGCTTGGCAGTGGTCGTGGCACACCTGTGAAGGCAAGGTGTCATAGTGCTCCCCTATCTGGATGACTGGTTGGTAGTGGGAAAATCACCTCAACACGTAGAGGAACATCTGCAGCTAACCCAAGTACTCTTGGAGTCTCTGGGTTTCCTGGTAGATCTCAAAAAGTCAGTCCTTCTCCCTGCACAAGTACTGCAGTTCATAGGAGCAGAACTGAATACCCAGGAGGGCACGGCTTACCTACCTTTGGACAGGGTCAAAAGTATCCTGCAGATGGCAGGCTCCTTCAGTTTGAACAAACCAAAAACTGCAAGGCAGTTTCTACAGTTGCTGGGCCACATGGCAGCTGCCACTGGCACAGTCCTGGATTCCAGGTTCCAGATGAGAGACATCCAATTCCACCTAAGGGCTCATTGGTGTCAAAGAAAGGATTCTCTCTCAAAGCTAGTCCCAGTAACAAAAACATTACTCCTGGCATTTCAGTGGTGGAAAGAGGAAGCCAACCTCAGAGAAGGGGTTCCCTTTCAAAAGAACATCTGTCAGGGATCCTCACAACAGATGCATCACTACTAGGGTGGTGTGCCCACCTAGGGGATCACACCACTCATGGCACTTGGTCCAGTGCAGTGTCTGTCCAGCACATAAACCTGCTGGAGCTCAGGGTGGTGTTCTTGGCACTCCAAGCCTTCACACTGCTAATTCAGGGAAAGGTGGTACAGGTCCGAACAAACAATATCACCATAATGTATTAAATAAATAAGTAGGGAGGAACAAGGTCAGATCCTCTCTGCACAGAAGCAATGAGAATTTGGACTCTGGCCTACTCCCAATGAGTTTCTCTTCAAGCCATTCATCTGGTAGGCAAGGACAGTACCCTAGCAGATACTTTGAGTCAGATAAACCAGGCCCATCATGAATGGACCTTGAACAGACAGGTGGTGGATGTGATTTTCAGAAGGTTAGGCACCCCAGAGATAGATCTCTTTACATCCCACCACAGTCGCCAACTGTCACAATATTGTTTCAGACCCCCAGCTCAGGGAATGATACTCCTGGATGCTCTGATTCTGGACTGGTCAAGGAAGTAACTGTATGCATTCCCTCCATTTTCTCTGGTGTATAGGGTGCTACTCAAGCTCAGGTCCCAGCCAGCTTCAATGATCTTGATAGCCCCAGACTGGGCCAGACAGCCATGGTACTGTCTACTGCTCTCCATGTCTGAGCAGCAAAAGGGTTTCAGGCACACGCTAACTCATAAGAGGTATGCAAAAAAGATTAACAAAACATAGTCCTTACTTTCAGACTTCCAAATTCTAGTTTATTTCACCAAAGGCAACCTTGTCTGGCCTGACATGTTTTGGACTGGCCACAATCCTTTAAAGGTTGCCTTTGGTGAAATAAAATAGAATTTGGAAGTCTGAAAGTAAAGACTATGTTTTGTTAATCTTTTTCGCATACCTCTTATGAGTGAACATATTCCTGAAACCCTTTTGCTGCTCTCACTGTATGGTTCCAGTGCATCGCATCCCAGTGCACTCTCATTCTGTAGTCATGCTCTCCATGTCTGTAGCTGAACCAATACACTTTCCTCGGAGGCACAACCTGCTAACCTCCAGTTAAGGGAGACTCCTGTACCCAAATCTCAAGTCACTCACTCAAAGCATGGTCTTGAGGACCTACAGTAGAGTGTGCAGGCCTGCATCTCTCTAAAAGTGTTCTAGATATTTTAAGGGGGCACAGGAAACCCTCCACCAAGAAAACCTACACTTCTAAATGGAAAAGGTTTTCCATCTGGTGCTCCACCAGGGATATGGCACAAGCCCTTGTAGGGGTTCCAGCAGTGCTGGACTACCTTACTTATTTACATTCACTGCCTGCAGCCCACTACTTTAAAGGTTCATTCAGCTTCAGCTGGGAAGAATGCCTCTATGGCATCAAACCCTATTTTCAAAAGGTTCCTTAAAGGTCTAACTCACTTGCACTCCCCTCACAGGGAACCGGTGCCAGCCTGGGATCTAAATGTGTGTATTGCCAAGCTCATGGGTCCCCCCTCTGAACCCATGTCTTCAGCTCCTTTGAAACATGTCATATGGAAAATGGTTTTCCTAGTGGCAATCACTTCTGCTAGAAGGATCAGTGAGCTCCAGGCTCTTTGCATTGAACAGGATTACATTTCATTCCACAGGGACAAAGTGGTCCTGCAAACTAACAGAAAATTTCTTCCAAAGATGGTCTTGGACTTTCATTTGAACCAGTCCATCACCTTACCTGTCTTCTTTACTGAGCATTCAAGCTCTGGGGAGCATAGACTGCACAGTCTTGATGTCAAGGGAGCTCTTAGCTACTATATGACAGTCACCAAGGCCCACAGACAGAACAGGGAACAACTGTTCCTGACTTATTGGGATATAGGAAAAGGAAATCCAGCACTTAAGAGATCCATTTCTTGCTGAATAATCCAGTGTATTCAGTTTTGCTATTCAAAAGCTGGGAAGGAGGCTCCAGCAGGGCTGAGAGCCCATTCCACAAGGGGTACAGCTGCTACTATAGAAGCTTCCAGGGATGTTCCCTTGGGGGACATCTGCAAAGCAGCTACCTGGAGAACAGTGCACACCTTTACTAAGCATTACAGCCTGGACACACAGGCGAGGAGTGATGCCAGGTTTGGCACAGCTGTCCTGCATAGTCTATTTCCAAAGTAGGTTCTCTGCACACCTCCAAAGGTACTGCTTCTTAGTCTGCTTAAGAGTTAAGAATATTGAAGTATTTCTGAGGTGAGAAGAAAAAATTACTTACCATAGTAATCTTGTTTCATCCAGGGGATACTCCAATATTCATAATTCTCCCACCCTGCCTCCCCTGCTAGAACCAGTGACCTCTGCACTCAATGCTGTATTACCAGGGGTATGTGTGCCACACTCTGGCTTTATATTTGGAACTGTGTTTTCATTGGTTTTACCCTCTTCAGGTGATCCTGACATTCGGGGCTGTTTTGGTAGATTTTTCCCTCCTGTTGGAGTTTTTTTAATTGTGTTATTATTATTGTTATTATTAGTGTTAATTGTTTAATTCCTCTTGGGCCCTGTCTTGTCAGGCATTCATGAAATCTGAGGGTTAGAATGTAGGCAGTTGATAGGTGACAGCATTTGAAAAAGTGGCATGAACCAATGATTCAATCATTAGCATAACGTTCCATCTCCGGGCAGATCTGACTTAAAGGCATACTGCTTAAGAGTTATGAATATTGGAGCATCCCCTGGAAGAAACAAGATAACTATGGTAAGTAATGTTTTTCTTTTTGCATCACTACAGCTGTCATTTCTCACATTCTGCCCAAAATGACTTTCCACATCTGTGGCGCGGAATGGCATTTTGCCATGAATTAAGAAATTTTCACCTATGGAGTTTATGAGATAAGGTGATAAGAAAAGTATGTTGAACATTTGGGGTCAAAATGTGAAAAAATGACAATGTTATCATGGCAGCATACAAGCGTCTGCTTGCTGCGCCTACATACTGGGTTCGGAGATAGACTTGGGAGTTGAAGGGCCGGCTGGGGGCAGTAGGATTGAGTGTCCCAGGGACTGCTCTCCTTCTCTGGGGGAGGGGGGAAGAGTGTCCGGTGCATTGTGCATCTCTGGTGGAGGCTGGGGATACCACCACTGCTGGCGCATCATGTAAGGGAAGGGTGAGGCAGATGCTGGTGTCGTTGCATGTCCCCACCCCCAGAGATCTTCAAAAATTAGCAGACAAAAAAGTCTGGCCCCGTTCCTAATGCCCCCACCTCCACCGCTACTCCTACAGCAAATAATAAAAGAGAGAGACAGAGACTACTGGGGGCCAAAGAGAAATGTTATAGCCTCAGAAATCACAAATAAAGTTTATTCTTTGCCCCAGTGTGGCTGTATATGTGTGTGTGTGTGTGAACAGAGTAAGGGCAGGCTGGCAAAATAAATCTTTGACTTGCGCTATCATTCAGAGGAGAAAAGAGAGAGAGAGAGAGAGAGGGAGACTATTGGGGGCCAAAGAGAAATGTTATAGTCACAGAAGTCTCAAATAAAGTTTATTTTTAGCCCCAGTGTGGCTGTGTGAACGACCTGTCATTGCAGGGCGGGATCTTGAAGCACTGATATTGTTTGTGAACATGGCGGCAGCTTGCTGCTGTGTTCACAAACAATATTAACCCCCCCCACCGTGTTTATTTGACAACAGGGGCCCCAATCCCCATCAGCTTCAGTGCCAAAATATTTATTTTGCCGATGTGGGAGCCCACTCCCCGTTGGCATTATGTAACCCCCCTCCCCCGCTTTTATTGTCTGCCGACGGGGTGCTCAGTCTCTATCGGCATAATGTAATACACCCAGTGGTGTCACCACGTTGACTTTGAGGAGGCTATAGCCCCCCCAATCTAAGTTAAAGCCCCCCCAATCATTCTGGCTGAGCTGACTGAGCAACTTTAAAATGTAACCAGGACGTACATTTATTTATTTTTCCCATTGTCACGGCGCTCCATAGTGCCACCGTCTGGGGCACAGTAGTGTTGCAGTGTGCGAGCACACGCCGGCAACTTCAAGCGGCAATGTTCTACAAATACGGATGCTTGCGCAGCCTGGGCAGTGAGCTGGGACTCGGGGGTCAGAGATTAAGTCACGGAGAGTGGAGAGAGGCAGACACTGACTGGCTAGACAGGATGCGTCACATCATGGAGGAGAGAGAGAGAAAAACAGAAGAAGAAGATTATGTGGGGACTTAAAATAAATTCATTCAGTGACAGTCGTCAGTCCGGCCTGCCCAGAAATACCGCACCGGTACTGTGGAGACAGAGAAGAGAGAAAGTAGGCAAGTAGCGCTGCTCAGGATTCAAAATGGGGCGTGGATATCAAGGACTACTGGTGGTGGCAGGCTGGTAACCACCACTGAGGCAGGTACTGGGGGCAGCCACAGGCAGGTACGGGGGGGGGCGGCGGCGGAAGACAATTCTCGGACTTCACTGGTTTGGTTTGTGTCCCAGTCAGACTGTTGTTCACTTCGCACTTCTTCACAGCATTTTCTAGTTCTTCTGACAAGCCATGTCACTCAGAGTCAGAACTAGAAAATGCTGTGTGAAGAAGTGTGAACGTAACATGCAGTCAGTGAGTGCACTGCAGTGCAGCCAGAGAGACAGAGAGTAAGTGCACTAGGCGCAGTAGCAAGCACAGTGTCGCCCAGTCATGGAGGGAGCGAGATCTTGTTCTTTGTTTGTGGGTAGTGCCACAGCGGTGCTGACATCATCAGCACAGCGTGAGGTGTCTGTTTGTGGGGGGGGGGCTGGCAGCAATGGGTGGCCTAATCTTTCTTCTTTTCAAATATCCCGTTACTTATTTACAAGGGTGTATCTACTGGTTCAATGATGATCATCATGCCTTCTTCCTGAAAGCTGCGGAGTTCTGCTGTCAGTGCTGTGGCTTTATTACCTGGAGTGGAATGAGGGAGCTAGCTCACTCACAGAGGTTGTTTGACAAGATTAAGCATGTAAACCACTGTTGAATGGTGCACAAACTCTTTTACTAGACCACTGTTCTGTGACAGAGGGAAACTGGTGTTGTTACAAAGAATATATCTGGTAATTTCCAGATCACAAGAATCCTATAGTATATGTTTATATGAACAGTTCCTGCATCTCTTGCAGTTATGGTTTCCTTCTTATTAAGTTCTCTGGGTGATAGAATTGCAAATACAGGTGATGCTTAGCTATTTTGGCACACAATGAACTTGATAATGTACTCTTGTAATCATACAGTAGGAGCTGCTGGAACTGTGCATATAAACATATTGTTAATCATGTTAAAGACTTCTATTTTTAAATATAACTTCATGATCAAATATTTTACTTTGAAGAAAATAAAAGAAACACCATGTGTGGGAAAACTGTCATGCCAACTGAACATAGCACTTCAAAATGCTATAACTGTTTTTGTAAGAGACCATCTCATGGTTATGAGTGTCTGGGGCGTTTAGAAATAAGCAATGCTGAGTGGCTGAAACTGATGCCATGGTTTATAAATGGACATATAAAACTTTAAACAGGTTGGAACCAATGTACTGTATCTTTCTCCCTGGGTGGTTGTGGAAAAGACAGAACTCTAACCTTCCCAGCAGATCTGCTGGGATAATGGTGTGTCTGGCTGTTCTGGTTTCTCATTTGCTCTGGGGTCCTCCTGCAACCTTCCCAGCAGATCTGCAGGGATAATGGTGTGTCTGGCTGTTCTGGTCTTTCATTTGCTCTGGGGTCCTTCTGCAACCTTCCCAGCAGATCTGCTGGGATAATGGTGTGTCTGGCTGTTCTGGTCTCTCATTTGCTCTGGGGTCCTCCTGCAACCTTCCAAGCAGATCTGCTGGGATAATGGTGTGTCTGGCTGTTCTGGTCTCTTATTTGCTCTGGGGTCCTCCTGCAACCTGTCCTCGGTGGACCAGTAACCACATTTTTCCACATGTACCATATTAAATATATGGCTGATAACTAGGCTTCTCAAACATATTTTTCATCACTAAAATGCAGGAAAAGCCACCATTTGACAGTAAAATTTCAAAATTTTCCGGGGGGGCATGCCCCCGGACCCCCCTAGCTGTGTTAAGATTTTGACTAAGGGGCATTAGCCCCCCCAACTTTGTACCCCTGGTGATGCCCCTGAATACACCCCCCCTTTTGTCGTGGGCCGACAGGGGTGCCCAATCTTCCATTGGCTACAGCTGCTCCCCCCAAAAGAAAGACTCTGGTGGCATGCTGGGAGCCCACCCCAGCGTGCCACATGTCCCAGTAAAATAAAAAAAACAGTCCCGTGACATCTTTTTTTTTTTTTAACCTGTAAAAAAGGAACCTGTCCCTCGGCAGTCTCCCTGCCCCCCAATCGCAACCCGCACCCACACACTGCACACCCTGCCTCCCCACACCCCACCACCCCATACTTACCTCCAGAGCTCGGCGCGACAATCTTCGGTGGACCAGGAACACATCTGCACTCTTCAAAGCTGACCACGAAATGTCTGTAAGCTGTATAATGGAATAAATGTTTGTTTTTTTTCCAACTTTAATGCGTGTTTCAGTCATTTTTTGGAATTTTGGAACCAAATTTTCAACATGGGGTTTTTGGGACCCCTCCTCATGAATTCTCGCACTGTCATGGTGTTAATCGGCCCTGAAAGGTGATTTTGTGGTCACTGCACGGAATCACCTTTTGGGGCCGATTAACAAAATGACAGTGCCAGTGTTCATGAGGTGGGCTCTCAAAAAGCCTATGTTGCGAATTTGGTGGAAAAAATTCCAAAAATTACTGTTTTACGAGCGTGCGTTGCGCAGTTGCTACGCATGCTCGTAACTTCGCGAATTTGCAAATTTTTCATGGCAGATTTTCAATATTGGCATTTTTTCACACCTCTTTGTGAACAGTACAGCCCATCATTGTTCGCATCCTGGCCGAAATGTGTTTTCGCACTTCCGGCACAGAATAGCATGGTTGCTGTGGGAAATCAGTGTTTGGGACAGATTAAGAAAATGACAGTGACACTGTTCATGAGTAGAGGTCCTAAACTGCCTATGTTGAAAATTTGGTAATGATAGTCCATAAAATGACTGTGTTACGAGCGAGCGTTGCACAGCTTGCACGCACGCTCGTAACTTCACGAATTTATAATATTTTCACTCCAGATTTTCAACATTGCCATTTTTCCACACCTACTTATGAACAGTATAGCTGTCATTTTTCCCATCCTGGCCGAAATGTGTTTTCGCACTTCCGACGCAGAATAGAGCGGTCGCTGTGGGAAATCACTGTTCAGGACAGATTAAGAAAATGACAGTGATACTGTTCATGAGCAGAGGTCCTAAAATGCCTATGTTGAAAATTTGGTGATGATAGCCCATCAAATGACTGTGTTACAAGTGTGCGTTGAGCACTTTCCACGCACCCTTGTAACTTCGCAGATTCGTAATATTTTCATGCCACATTTTCAACAGTGGCATTTTTTCACACCTCCTTATGAACAGTACAGCTGTCATTTTTCACATCCTGGCTAAAATATGTTTTTACACTCCTGCCGGAGAATAGCATGGTCACAGTGGGAAATCAGTGTTTGGGACAGATTAAGATCGATCGAGTGAGAGGGCGGAGTGACCGAGCTCAGCTGAGCTCTGTCGGAACTGCTGCGGATTTGTTTGTGGGCAGAAAAAGGCCCCAACACAAGAGCCCAGTACAAAAGGGCAGCCTGCAGCACTGGGAGAAACAGAACGAGAGAGCGAGTGAGGGAGGGGGAGTGAGCGAACTCACCGAAGCGCTGTCAGGACTGCTGCGGATTTCTTTGTGGGCAGAAAAAGGCGTCAATGCAGGCAGGGGCCCAGTACAAAAGGCCAGCCTGCAGCAGTGGGAGAAACAGTATGAGTGAGTGAGACAGAGGGACTGAGTGAGCTCAACAGAGCTCTATCAGGACTGCTGCGGATTTCTTTGTGGGCAGAAAAAGGCGCCAATGCAGGCAGGAGCCCCGTACAAAAGGACAGCTTGCAGCGCCAGGACAAACAGAATGAGCGCGTGAGAGAGGGAGACTGAGTGACCTCAACAGAGCTCTGTCAGGACAGCTGAGGATTTCTTTGTGGACAGACAAAGATGCCATTGCAGCCAGGAGCCCCGTACAAAAGCGCAGCCTGTAGCGCCAAGAGAAACAGAACGAGCGAGTGACAGAACGGTAGTGAGCGAGCTCAACAGAGCTGTATTGTGACTGCTGCAGATTTCTTTTTGGGCAGAAAATGAGGCAACGCAGGCAGGAGCCCAGTACAAAAGGCCAGCTTGCAGCGCCGGCAGAAACGGAATGAGTGAGTGAGAGAGGAGGAGTGAGCGAGCTCAATGGAGCTGTGTCGGGACTGCTTCAGATTTCTTTCTGGCCAGAAAAAGCTGTCAATGCAGGCAGGAGCCCAGTACAAAAGGGCAGCCTGCAGCAGCGGAAGACACAGAACGAGCGAGTGAGGAAGAGGGAGTGAGTGAGCTCAACGGAGCTCTGTTGGGACTGCTGCAGATTTGTTTATGGGCAGAAAAAGGCAGCAATGCACGCAGGGGCCCAGTACAAAAGGGCAGTCTGCAGTGGCGGGAAAACCAGAATGAGTGAGTGAGAGAGAGGGCATGAGCAAGCTCAACGGAGCTCTATTGTAACTGCTGCAGATTTCTTTGTTGGCAGAAGAAGGTGGCAAAGCAGGCAGGAGCCCAGTACAAAAGGGCAGCCTGCAGCGCCGGCAGAAACAGAATGAGCGAGTGAGAGAAGGGAAGTGAGCGAGCTCAATGGAGCTTTGTTGGGACTGCTGCAGATTTCTTTGTGGGCAGAAAAATGTGCCAACAGAGGCAAGAGCCCAGTACAAAAGGGCAGCCTGCAGTGCCAGGAGAAACAGAATGAGTGAGTGAGATAGGTGGAGTGAGCGACTTCAACGGAGCTCTTTTGGGACAGCTGTGGATTTCTTCGTGAGCAGAAAAAGGTGCCAACGCAGGCAGGAGCCCAGTACAAAAGAGCAGCCTGCAGCACCGGGAGAAACACAATGAGTGAGTGAAAGAGGGGGAGTGAACAAGCTCAATGGAGCTCTATCATGACTGCTGCGGATTTCTTTGTTGGCAGAAAAAGGCAGCAATGCAGGCAGGAGCCCAGTGCAAAAGGCCAGCCTGCAGCGCTGGCAGAAACAGAACAAGTGAGTGAGAGAGGGGGAGTGAGCAGGCTCAACAGACCTGTGTTGGGACTACTGCAGATTTCTTTGTGGGCAGAAAAAGCCACCAACAGAGGCAGGAGCCCTGTATAAAAGGGCAGCCTACAGCGCCAGGAGAAACAAAATGAGCAAGTGAGAGAGGGGGAGTGAGCCACCTCAACAGAGCTCTGTCGGGACAGCTGCAGATTTCTTAGTGAGCAGAAAAAGGTGCCAACACAGGCAGGAGCTCAGTACAAAAGAGCAGCCTGCAGCACCGGAAGAAACAGACTGAGTGAGTGACAGAGGGGCAGTGAGCGAGCTCAACAGACTAACGCAATCAACATTCGGCATTGACAAATGCTTGTTCGGATCCTGGCAAAAATGTTTTTTGCATCCCGAAAGGTGATTTCACAGTTGCTGTTCAAAATCACCTTTCAGGCAGGAGTTGGAAATTTTCTCTGCACTTGTTCGTGAGGTGGAGTCATAAGAAGGGTATATTGAAAATCTGGGGCAAAAATATTCACAAATAACAAAGGTATGAGCCTGGGTTGAAAGTTGTGAAGGCAGGCTCATAACTTCGACAATTTTCAATATTTTGATCCCAAATTTTCAACATAGCTGTTTCTTTACAGCACCTCATGAATTTCACAGCTGTCATTTTTCAGATCCTGGCCAAAATGTTTTCTTGCATCCCGAAAGGTGATTTTGCAATCGCAGTGTGAAATCCTCTTTCGGGCGGGAGTTGAAATCTTCAACATTTAGGCTCAGAATTGCTAAAAAAAAAATGTTTAACAAGCAACTAATGTTTGGCATTGACAAATGCTTGTTTCTTTTGTTATTGTATTTTCCCCCTACTCTCCCTGGCAGCCTCCTTCCTGACAGACTCTTCTGGCCTAGTCATCTTGCTCTTCTGGGGCATACCAGCACCTTCGTCCTCAGCCTGAGGACTATGGGTGTGCCCGGCCACCAGTGCAGAGCCTGTGGAGGGTTGATTGATCATCCTACCACCAAGGAGGTTTTTGTCCTCCATTTTCTCCCTTCCCTTCCTGTTGCTGGGGTACAACATGCCAATGTGTGTACGTGAAACATAGAAACATAGACTTTGATGGCAGATGAGGACCGCTTGGTCCACCTAGTCTGCCCATTTCCCTACCTACTGGATAAGCTGCAGATCCTAGTTAACCAACAGCCTATTTCTTCGTACTACCCACAAGAATTGCCTTATGTCTGTCCGATGCATTCTTGAATTCTCCCACAGTTTTAGACCCCACAACCTCCTCAGGAAGACTGTTCCATGTGTCCACCACCCTCTCTGTGAAAAAATACTTCCTTACTTTACCCCTGAGACATCCCCCCCTCTATGTTCCAATTGTGTCCCCTTGTTCTTGCACATCTCTTTTTCTGAAAGATGCTATCCTCTTGGACTTTGTTGATTCCACTGAGGTACTTAAACATTTCTATCATGTCCCCCCTCCCTCCTTTCCTCAAGGCTATACATATTAAGCTCCCTTAGTCTCACCTTGTATGGCTTCTCTTGCAGACCCTGCACCATTTTAGTTGCCCTCCTCTGGACTTTCTCCATCCTGTCTATGTCCTTGCGGAGATGGGGTCTCCAGAACTGGATGCAGTACTCCAGATGTGGTCTCATCAACTGTCTGTAAAGAGGGATAACAATTTCCTGTTTTCTGCTGGTGATGCCTCTGCCTATACATCCCAGTATCCCCCCAGCCCTCCCTACTGCCTTCTCACACTGCTTGCCAACCTTAAGGTCATCTGCTATGATTACCCCCAGGTCCCTTTCAATTTTTGTTGTTGTTACTACCTCCCCCCCATTCATACCTCTCAACCCCCTGCCTCATAAATCAGGGACAAGGCTTAAAAAAATCAGGGACAAAGGACCAAAATCAGGGACACATCTTCAAAATTAGAGATATCCACCCAGAAAGCTGGTAGAAAATGGGGCTTAGTGAAAAATTCATTTTCTAAAGAAGAACAAGTCTGTAAATTTAATGCTTGACATTGCTTTGTGCTTACAGTCCCCACTATTTAGCCACAAAAACACAAATTTTACAAGGGACAGAGTAAAATTTTGAGGCAAAATCAGGGACGTCCCTGAAAATCAGGGACACTTGAGAGGTATGCCCCCATTGTGTACTCTTCCCCTGTGTTTTTGTTTCCCTGGTGTATTATTTTGCACTTCTTTGCATTGAATCCAAGCTGCCATACTTGTGACCATTCCTCCAACCTTGCCAAGTCCCTTCTCATCCTTTCCACGCCTTCTTGTGCATCAACCCTGTTGCAGATCTTTGTGTCATCTGCAAAAAGGCATACTTTTCCTTCTAGTCCCTCTGCAATGTCATTTATAAAGACAATAAAAAGGTTTGTTGAACCCAGTACTGAACCCTGCAGTACCCCACTATTAACCCCCCTTTCTTCGGAGTGGACTCCTTTTACTATTACCTTCTGTGTCCTGTTGTCCAGCCAATGTTTTACCTAGGCTACCACCCTGGGACCCACTCCCAGGCTAGCTAATTTATTTATTAATCTTTTGTGTGGGACTGTGTCAAATGCCTTGCTAAAATCTAGGTAGGCTATGTCCACAGCCCCTCCCTGGTCTACTACTTTGGTCATCCAGTCAAAGAAATCGATTAGATTCATCTGACATGACCTTCCTGCTGTGAACCCATGCTGCCTTGGGTCCTGTGCCCCACTGGCCTCTAGGTACTCAACAATTCTTTCCTTCAGAAGTGATTCCATCACTTTCCCTACCACAAAGGTCAATCTGACAGGTCTAGTTTCCTGCCTCTGTCTTGCTCCCATGTTTGTGAAGGGAAATCACATCCTCCCTCCTCCAGTCCTCAGGTACCACTCCATCCTCCCATGATTTGTTAAAAAGGGTAGTCAGTGGTGTCACTAGTTCTCCCCTTAATTCTTTTAGAATTCTGGGGTAAATTCTGTCAGGCCCCATTGCTTTGTCCACCTTCAGTTTTAGGAGTTCTTTCAGAACCCTTTCTTCCGTGAAAGGACTGGGATCGACCCACCTATCCAGTGTGCTTCTGTTAATTGTATTAGGTACCGCCCCTCTTTCTTTTGTGAATACTGAGCAGAAGTATTCGTTCAGTATCCCTGCTTTTTCACTGTCCCTCTCTGCCCACCCACCATCCATTCTATTCAGCCTCACTATCCCTCCTTTTGTCTTTTTACGCTCCTTAATGTACCTATAAAAGGTTTTATCCCCCTTCTTAACCGAGTTGGCTGTCTTTTCCTCAGTTTGGGCCTTTGCTATTCTGTCTGCCTTCCCTGCTTCCTTCTGCCTTAACTGGTACAGTTCTCTGTCCTGCTCCTTCTGTGTTTCCTTATACTTCCTAAATGCTATCTTTTTCTCCCTAACCTTCCCAACCATCTCTTTTGAGAACCATAGTGGCGTTTTCTTTCGTTTTGTTTATTTGCTTCACACCAAGGCTTGTTGCCTCTGTGATGGCAGTTTTGATGTGTCTCCATTGTTGCTCCACCCCTCCTTCTTGCCTGTTTGCTAGTGCTTTTCTAAGGCACTCTCCCATCTTGCCAAAGTCAGCCCTCCTGAAGTCCAGTACCCTCACTTTTGTATGGCTTGACTCTGCAGCTGAGTTTATCGTGAACCACACTGTTTGGTAGTCACTTGTTCCCAGATGGCTACCAACTTCTAGATCTGTGAGCCTCTCACTGGCCCCATTAAAGAGTATGAGGTCGAAGATTGCTCCCTCCGGAATGGGTTCCAACACTAGCTGTCTGAGGCATGCCCCCTGTAAGGCATCGAGAATGGTCTGCTCTTGGAGGTGGCTGCAGCAAAGGTGCTCCAGTTAACATCTGGCATATTCAGGTCCCCCATCAACAGTATCTCCCCTTTCTCTGCCATCCCAAGGATGCCTTCTATCATAACCTTGTGAAGGCATGCGCACACTATGGAGTCCCCCAGCACCCTGCCTTCTGTTGGCATCCCTGACTCATCCTACCCTCAGGCCTCCACCTGGGGCCGTCATGCGGCAGGACTGCCAAACCACCCTTCTCAGGAGAGGAGACCATTCTCCGGATGCTTGATCATCTCCCCCACCCAGCAGACCCCAGTGATCTGTGTCTGCATGCGAACACGGGTCGCTGGCATGGGAGGAGGTAAGACATGAGGCCTCAGCCCTCTGTGCCACTGGGTCAGCCTAAAAGCCGCTGTTCTTATTTTTTTTTTTTTTTTTTTTTATTTTAGTCTTTGGTAACCGGGTAAGGCCCACTAGGCACAAGTGCCTGTTTTCAGAGACGATCTGGAAGCACTGGGCAGTTAAGTGACTTGCTCAGAGTCGCACAGTATGCAAATGGAAGGTGTGAGAATCAAACTCGGGTCTGGTCTGCTGGATGTATCAAGCTCGTTCATACCTCATTCCTCTAACCTCTAGGCTATACTGCCAGCCCAGTTCTTAATGACTACTTCTGCTCTGTATTCGTGAGGGAGGACAGGGGGCCACTGCCAGAGTGGCTTAAAGGCAGCTATAAGCTACAAACCTATGTATTTGTTATATCAGGAACGTCAAAGCAGTTTAATTCCAGACTAAATTCCTTCATTCCACTGCTAACCCTAAGAAGTTCTAGAAAGTGGTACATTACCTTTTAAACCAGGCTGGCAAATTGCCTGCTACGCCTGCAGCTATCTCAGGCTCTGTCCAGTGACCTGAGAACCTTGCTATTGTGAAGGCACTAACTCTAAACTTAACAGATGGCCCTAAATCACTGCTCACCAATATTTAGACAAGCTGTTAAGTGACACAGCTTACCCTCTCTTCAGCTGTGCCTAAGGGCATAGTTTTTATCTTCTCCTAGTCAAGAAATCAATGTTTTCAATGAACTGGCTGCTGTAAATCCCACTGCTAGCACTGGGCCCGATGAATGGTCACTTATGTTTCTGTCACTTGGTGCTCCTGTTATTCTTAAAGAGTTGACACACATTTTTGTACATTTTTTTTAATTAGTTTTAAAAGATCAACTTTTTAAAACAGCATCTATAATAGATACAGGGTACATAAACTTATACACAGGCAAGTAGGAACATCCTGGACTCCTTGCAAGGGGCATTCCTCAGGCAACTAGTTAAGAAGCCAACTAATGGGGTTGTTGCAATACTGGACCTAGTACTGACAAATGGGGACAGTATTGCTGACTTGATGGTGGTTGACAATCTGGGGTCCAGCAATCAGCATACAGTGTGGTTCAATATAAGGACTGGGCCAAAACCCAACCACACTAAGACGAGGGTCCTGGACTTCAGCATGGCCGATTTCACAAAAATGGGAGAATGCCTCAGGGACGCCCTGGCAGGGATAGAGGATCAGTTGGAGAATCGAGGAAATATGGGCAAAAATGAAGGAGGGCATTGAAAAAGCAACAAATCTCTGTGTCTGGCAGGTTAACAAGGGGAAGAAAAAAAAAAAAAGAGACCGCTATGGCTCTCTAAAGACATAGCAAAAAAAGTAAAGGCAAAAAAACTAGCATTTAGAAAGTACAAAAAGACACAGAAGGAAGAGGATAGGGAAAGCTATGAGGAGAAACAAAGGGATGCAGGGATGGCAGTTAGATGCATAAAATCAAAAAAAGAAGATAATATTACTCAGTCAGTAAAAGAAGAGGATAAAACTTTCTTTAGATCTATAAGAGAAAAGAGGAAGACCAAAGGGGTAACAGTAAAGATATAAGGGGAAGAAGGTGTTTGCGAGGAGAAGGACCAAAAAAAGGCAGACATATGGAACAAATACTTCTGTTCAGTATTTATAGAAGAAGGGGTAGGTGACAGGCCAAAGATAAGGGACAAGGGCATAAATGGTAGAGGATATCCAGTGAACAAGGTGACCAAAATTGGGCACCTACAAAAACGACTACTCAATTACGGCACCTATGTTCACAGCTGCCAAGCAGAGGGGTGACTGGATACTGGGGTGGGTGAAATGCTGTGATAGGAAGAAGTGGTTATATGCATGCATACACATGGGGGTAGAGGCAGGGGAAGGATGGTATGTGGGAGGTGGTGTGGCAGGCAGCTGCTGAGCTGGTCCACTAGCATGGAGGGGAGGGTGGTCAGCTGGGAGGTGCAGGGTACATGGTATGGGTCAGGTGCCATGCAGGGCTTTTTTTTTGCCAGCAGGTAGCTTTAATTTTTTTAAGTTTTTCACCTCCCCCGACATGCACCCTCCTGGAGTTGGGAATCCATAAGTGGGGGGCATGGGGGGGTGAATGCCCCCGTGGAGGGTGCACTTTAAAAATGAGACCCGTAGGTCTCGGGTGCTGTTTTTGTCCGCGCTGTGAGTGTGCATCACTGAAATTCATTTTCGGCAATATAAACTCGCTGTAATGGTGATCACTATTCCGCGATCGCCGTTATGACATGAAACCATGGTAGGGAGGTGGACACCAGTCCTTTTACAGAGGAGAAAATCCTCAAGAGCTAGCATAATTAAAAGTAGACAAGGCAATGGGACCTGATGGGATGCATCCCAGGATATTGAGGGAGACCCAAAAGGTACTGGCTGCACCTCTGACAACTCTATTCAACTTATCATTAGAAACAGAGGAGGTTCACGGGGACTGGAGGAGGGCAGATGTGGCCCCACTTCACAAAAGTGGGAACAGGGAGGAGGCAGTAAATTACAGACCTGTCAGCCTGACTTCGGTAGTGGGCAAAGTAATGGAAAAAATACTATTTTTAGTTATTTATTTAGTTTTTATTTATCTTTTGTGTTCTTGGATAACACCTGTGAGCGGATGCTCTTTTGTAGGTTACACATAATTTGAACAGAAAATAGCAGAGAACAACAATTTATACATTTACAGAGATGGTACAGTAGTTACAGAAAGGTTCACACAAGTAGACACTGCTGAGGCATTGTACAACGTATGCCTGCGTCCGTGAGTTCAAACATCCTGGAGAAGATAGACACAGAGAAGGTAATAGACAAAGGTGACATAGTGGAGGAATGGAGGGAGAGAGGAGGGAGGGAAGGGTGTGCCATGAGATGTGGGGAGGGTAGGCAGGGGTGGGGTGGGGATCAGTGAAGTACTGAGGTTGGGACGTACCCTCTGGGTCAAGAGATGCTTCTAAGTGCTGCAGGTGATTACTATGGGAGGGTGGCAAGCGGATGCAGTCACAGGTGTCCTTGATAATGAGGTGCTGACGAAGACATCACTTGTATGCACCAAAAGTTAAAATGATGCAGTCACAGTTGTCCTTGGCAATGAGGTGCTGATGAAGCTTACTCTTGAAGGCACCGATAGTTGCTACTCCGGAGATTGTAGGTGGCAGAGCGTTGATACAGTTGGGTGCATGGTGCAGCATCTAGGTTCACAAAAGATTTGACTGTTGGAGCTTCTGGTCAGCCTAGCACCTGCGTGTCATGTGAGTAGTTTCTAAACTCCCATGGCAGCAGATTCAGTGAGGCTTTTTTTGGAATACTGAAGGAAAGGATAGTGGAATACCTGTAACCAGTGGATTAGAGAATCCAAGACAACGTGGTTTCACAGTGGGAGGTCTTGCCAGATAAACCTGATTGACTTCTTCGACTGAGTGACCAGGGTAGTGGATGTGGACTACCTGAATTTCAGTAAGGTCTTCAACACTGTTCCACATAGAAGACTGGTGAACAAGCTGGCCTGTCTGGGAATGGGTCAGAAAGTAATAAAGTGGGTAAGAAGTTGGTTAAGTTACAGGAGTCAGAGGGTGGTGATAAGTAATGTCCACTCCAGAGAAGGCAAGGTGACCAGTGGAGTGCCTCAGGGCTCTGTACTAAGCCCGGTCCTCTTCAATGCCTTTATTAGCAACATTGTGAAATGGCTAGAAGGGACAGTATGTCTGTTTGTGGATAACGTAAAAATCTGCAACAGAGTAGACACATGGGGCTGGGGGGGTGGAAAAATTGACAGATGATTGGAAAAAGTTGGAAGAATGGTCAAGGGTTTTGCAGCTGGGTTTCAATGCAAAAAAGTGTAAAATCATGCACTTGGGACAAAGAAACCCAGGGCTATGTGTCAACTGGGAGGGGAAGTTCTGACAATCACCAAACAGAAAAGGGACCAGGGGTAATCATTTCTGATGACCCGAGGTTAACCAAGCAGTGTGATAAGGCAGTGGGGATGGCTAGCAGGATGCTCGGGTGCATAGGGAGGGGTATCACCAGTACGAAGAAGGAGGTAATAATAATACCCCTGTAGAGATCGCTGGTAAGACCCCACCTTGAGTACTGTGACCAGTTCTGGAGGCTCCACCTCTGGATGGACATTTATAAGGTGGAAGCAGTACAAAAGAGGGCTACCAAAATGGTGCAGGGCCTGCATCAAAAGCCCTATGAGGAGAAAGTCAAGGAACTGAATATGTACTCTCTGGAGGAGAGGAGGGAAAGGGGGATATGACAGAAATATTTAAATGCCTAAAAGGTATTTATAAGGAAGAGGAAGGTAGCATTTTTCATAGAAAAAGAAGCTCAAGGAGAAGGGGTTATGCTATGAAGTTGGAGGGAGGAGGGAGGGAGGCTCAGAGGAAATGTGAGGAAATACTTCTTCACAGAGAGATTGGTGGATGCCTGGAACAGCCCTCCAGAGGAGCTGGTGGATGCCAAAATGGTGATGGGATTCAAACATGCATGGGAAAGATACAAGGGGACCTTGGCAGCAAGGCAAGAAGAGAAGATGACTGGAGATCAAGTAAGGTCTGCAGTGACACAGTAGGCAGGGAAAACTGATCAGACTGGGGGGGCCAAGAGGTCCTTATCTGCTGACAATTTCTGTTTCTAAGAACTTATAGTAGCAGACTTCATAGTAATACTCTGGTTTTACATCATTGGGGGTGGAAAGTCATTTAGAGATAGTAGTATAATAGTCAGTAAGAAAGCATCATAGAGGAGCGAGCCTCACCAGTAATTACAGTGATTCCACAGAGTGTTCTCAACCCTCTAATATGGCTTATCTGGCCATCTAACAGGTGCAGTTTTAACACATAAATGTCTTTATGCCTGTTTACACAGCCACACTTGCGCTGCAGGAACTTGAGCACTCGAGTTGCTGCAGTGCAAGTGTGGTTGTATGGACACCTACCTGATCGTGGTAAGTCGTTCACTTCTCTTCACCACAAACTGCAATAAAGTAGGGGATGTATTCTGGAGTCAGTGGTGTCTATGTGAAGGGGACCCTAACCTCTGCCCCCTTGAACTCACAGCTCCCTTTGGTGCAGCTTGCATCAGCGATGAGAAGGGCCATGGAGATACAACTCAGAATCAGAGTAGGAGATCAAAGGAGGACCAGAACAGACTTTCAGTAACTTTGCACCAGCACCATGGACACAGGGAGGAGGGAGGTGTGCACTAGTCCCTTCACAAAAGAAAGGGTCCTACAAGAGCTCGATAAGCTCAGGGTGGACAAGGCAATGGGACCTGATGACATACATCCCAGGGTACAAAGGGAGCTAAGGGTGGAACTAGCAGAACCATTATGAGAACTGTTTAGTGAGTCTCTGAGCACAGGAGAGATCCCAGAAGACTGGAGAAGGGCTCATGTGATCCCGCTCCACAAGAGTGGTAGCACGGAGGAGGCAGGGAACTACAGACCAGTCAGTCTTACCTCAGCAGTGGGCAAGATTATAGAGGCACTCCTTAAGGAAAGGATAGTGCAACACCTGGAATCAATAGGAGCACAGGATCCAAGACAGTAAGGATTTACAACAAGAAGGTCCTGTCTAACTAATCTCATAGATTTCTTTGACTGGGTAACCAGAATGGTGGACCAAGGGGGAACAGTTGATGTCGCCTACCTTGACTTCAGCAAAGCTTTCGGTACTGTTCCACATAGAAGATTGATTAATAAGCTGGGTAGGCTCGGGTGGGTCAGAAGTTGGTCAACTGCGGCAAACTGGTTGACGGCAGAAAACAGAGAGTGGGTAAAGGTATACAGTCAGAAGAGATGCAAGTCACAAGTGGGGTACCACAGGGATTGTTCTGGGGCCAGTCCTCTTCAATATCTTCATCAGTGACATTGCAGATGGACTGGAGAGTAAGGTTTGTCTGTTTGCAGATGACGCCAAGATCTGCAACAGAGTAGATGATCCAGATGTGGTGGGCAGAATGAGAAGAGATCCGGATAAACTGGCAAAATGGTCGGAAGAGTGGCAACTGGGGTTTAACGCAAAGAAGAACAAGATCATGCACATAGGGAAGAGAAACCCTGAAGCCAACTATAGGTTAGGAGGACAGTTGCTGGCAGTCACAAGGGAAGAAAGAGACTTGGGCACCATCATCACAGATGACCTAAAATCATCCAAGCAGACCACTAAAGCAGTAGGTAAGGTTAGTGGGATGATGGGGTGTATTAGTAGGGGTATCACAAGTCATAAGAAGGAGGTAATAATCCCTCTTTACAAGACACTGGTTAGGCCCCATCTGGAGTACTGAGTGCAGTACTAGAGGCCAGACCTTCACAAGGACATTAACCAAATTGAGGTAGTCCAGAGAAGGGCAACCAAAATGGTGCAGGGAACTGCATCAGAAAACATATGGGGATAGAGTAACAGAACTCTATATGTATACCCTGGAGCAAAGGAGGGAGAGAAGTGATATGACTGAAACATTCAAACACCTTAAGGACATTAACAAGGTGAAAGAGTCTAATATGTTTCAATATAAGAAAAATAGCAGGACAAGAGGACACAGCATGAGATTAGAGGGAGGCCGATTAAGGGGTAATGTGAGGAAGTTCTTTTTCACAGAAAGGGTGGTGGATGCATGGAATGGCCTATCTCAGGAAGTGGTGGATATGAATACAGTGAAAGGCTTCAAACAGGCATGGGATAGGCATAAGGGAGCAATACAGATAAGTGTGAATAGATAGGCCATTGACAGAGCAAATGCCGATGGCACATTCATAAGGTAGAAAAAGAAATGGGCAGACTGGATGGGTCTTGCGGTCCTCATCTGCCATCAACTTCTATATTTCTATGTAAATGCAGCTTTTTTGTAACCCTGCATCCCTCCCCGCAAGACCCAAAGTGAATCACCTCAAGAAGTAAAGCATTGCAATTAGTGCCAGTCCAGCAACGGCTGAGAAAAGTAAAAGAGAATTGGGTCTGGCAGTATAGCCTAGAGGTTAGAGGAATGAGGTGTGAATGAGCTTGATACATCCAGCAGACCAGACCTGAGTTTGATTCTCACAACCTCCACTTGCATACTGTGTGACTCTGAGCAAGTCACTTAACCGCCCTGTGCTCCAAGGTCGCCCCTGAAAACAGGCACTTGTGCCTAGTGGGCCTTACCCGGTTACCAAAGACTAAAATAAAATAAATAAATAAGAATTAAAAAAGCTTTAGACAGCAACTAGAGCTACACGCTCTAGAGGCATTCTGGGAAAATTCCAACAGACTAAAGGAAATAAAAGATGTCTACACGGTAACCCCAGGGGCCATAAAACTGACAGGGAAAAGTAACAAAATAATCTTGACACAGACACAGGGAATAGAATGCCAGGGACCATCAGAGAAATAAAAACCCAATGCACAATATGTGGTTTTATAATTTTTGCATGTAGTTTTCCTTTATGAGGCTACCACCTCAGCACTTTATAACATAGCCAAGATAAGGGGATATACCCCATGAGCACTTGTAGTACCCCAAATTGGACTTCCAAATCTAATTTCCCCAATACAGAACCACAACATTAACCTACAAGCTTGACATTTTTAGCCATATTACTCCTTAGAATCTGATTCTAATTCCGAACAATGTTCCTTATCGCCAAACTCTTTTTTGATTTTGTTCACCAGCATTCCCACCTCCTGTGGATTATAAAACAAATAGATTTTTCCAGAGTACATTATTTTAAGTCTGGTGGGGTACTGGAGAGCATGTGAAACTCCTAAAGAATGGAGTATTGTCCTCATGGAGTCAAAAGACTTCCAGCTTGAACACGTGGCAAAACAAAGGTCTGCATAAATCAAGATATTACTACCATCATCCAAAGAAATTGGACCCCTGTTCCTAACTACAGCTAAAAAATAAAGTCCCTCTCATGACTTCCCATCAGCACAACCATCAAGGTTTGAAGATTATTGTCCTCCAGCGGCTTCCACAGCATATTGCAATATGATTGCCGTACTCCCAGGATATGGTCTAATTTTAATAAGTCCTGCAACCAGGGTCCCACAGAAGTCACAGAGTTATCATAGAAACATAGAAACATAGAAACATAGAAGTTGACGGCAGATAAGGACCGCAAGGCCCATCCAGTCTGCCCATTTCTTTTTCTACCTTATAAATGTGCCATCGGCCTTTGCTATGTCAGTGACCTATCTATTCATAGTCATTTGTATTGCTCCCTTATGCCTATCCCATGCCTGTTTGAAGCCCTGCACTGTATTCATAGCCACTACTTCTTGTGGTAAGCCATTCCATGCATCTACCACCCTTTCTGTGAAAAGAATTTCCTCATTCCCCTTAATCGGCCTCCTCTAATCTCATGCTGTGTCCTCTTGTCCTGCTATTTTCTTATATTTAAACATGTTAGACTCTTTCACCTTGTTTATGCCCTCAAGGTGTTTAAATGTCTCGATCATATCACCTCTCTCCCTCCTTTGCTCAAGGGTATACATATTGAGCTCCGTTAATCTGTCCTCCTATGTCTTCTGATGCAGTCCCTGCACCATTTGGTTGCCCTTCTCTGGACTGCCTCAATTTGGTTAATGTCCTTGTGAAGGTGTGGCCTCCAATACTGCCGCAGAATACTCCAGATGGGGCCTAACCAATGTCTTGTACAGAGGATTATTACCTCCCTCTTACGACTTGTGATACCCCTACTAATACACCTCTAACACCCCCTAGCCTTACCTACTGCTTTAGAGGTCTGCTTGGATGATTTCAGGTCATCAGTGATGATGATGCCCAAGTCTCTTTCTTCCTTTGTGACTGCTAGCAACTCCCTCCCAGCCTATAAGTGGCTTCAGGGTTTCTCTTCCCTATGTGCATGATTTTGCACTTCTTTGCATTAAATCCAGTTGCCACTCTTCTGACCATTCTGCTAGTTTATCCAGATCTCTTCTCATTCTGCCCACCCCATCTGGATCATCTACTCTGTTGCAGATCTTGGTGTCATCTGCAAACAGACAAGCCTTACCCTCTAGTCCATCTGCTAGGTCACTAATGAAGATGTTGAATAGGACTGGCCCCAGGACTGATCCCTGAGGTACCCCACTTGTGACTTGCATCTCTTCTGACTGTATACCATTTACACCACTCTCTGTTTTCTGCCAGTCAACCAGTTTGCCACCCAGTTGACCAACTTCTGACCCACCGAGCCTACCTAGCTTATTTATCAATCTTCTATGTGGAACAGTGTCAAAAGCTTTGCTGAAGTCAAGGTAGCGACATCAACTGCTCCCCTTGGTCCACCACTCTGGTTACCCAGTCAAAGAAATCTATGAGATTAGTTTGACAGGACCTTCCTTTGTAAACCCATGCTGTCTTGGATCCTGTGCCCCTATGGTTCAGGTGTTGCACTATCCTTTCTTAAGGAGTGCTTCCATAATCTTGCCCACTACTGAGGTAAGACTGACCGGTCTGTAGTTCCCCGCCTCCTCCCTGCTACCACTCTTGTGAGTGGGATCACATGAGCCCTTCTCCAGTCTTCTGGGACCTCTCCTGTGCTCAGAGACTCACTAAACAATTCTGCTAATGGCTCTGCTAGTTCCTCCTTTAGCTCCTTAAGTACCCTGGGATGTTGCCATCAGGTCCCATTGCCTTATCCACCCTGAGCTTAGCAAGCTCTTGTAGGACCCTTTCTTTTGTGAAGGGAGTAGTGCTCACCTCCCTCCCTCCTGTGTCCATGATGCTGAGCTGTGGGCCTGCCTCTACCTTCTCTTCAGTGAATACTGAGCAAAAGTATCTATTTGGATAGATGCCTTTACAGGTCCTCCTCCTCACATGCTCCCTTTTCTCCATTAAGCTAGCAATACCCCTCTGGACTTTCTCCTTTCACTAATGTATCTATAGAAAGTCTTGTCACCTTCTTTACTGTTTGTGCTAGTGTTTCCTCAGTTTGGGACTTTGCCTGCCTTACTGCCTTACCTGCTTCCCTTAGGGCAGTTTGGTATGCCCCCTATCTTCATCCCGCTGTGTTCCCTTATATTTTCTGAAGGCCAGCCTTTTGGCTCTGACCTTTTCTGCTACTGTATTTGAGAACCAAAGTGGTTTCTTCTTTTTGCACTTCCTTTTCTGTCTAACACAATGGGATGTTGCTTCAGTATTGTATCCTTAATGCTTGCCCACTTTGCCTGTACCTCCTCACCTGTGTTTCTTTTGCCAGGCTAGCTTAACTCTGTTGGCCATCTTATCAAAGTCAGCTCCTCTGAAGTCCCATATTTTGCCTTGGAATGGGATGATTTAGATGTAGTAGCCAAATTGAACCATACCATGTGATGGTCACTGGCCCCAGGTGACCTTCTACCTGGAGATCTGTGATCCCTTCTTTGTTAGTCAGTACTAGATCTAGGATAGCCCTGTCTCTTGTGGGTTGCTGTACCAGTTGTTTGAGGCCCTCCCCTGCAGGAATCCACTATGAGTCTAGTTCTGGCAGATGTTCCTGCTGGTATTGACCAATCTGTATCTGGCATGTTGAAGTCTCCCATTATCAGAACCTCCCTTTAGCTGTCATGTTTTGTATATCTTCTAACAGTAATGTGTCTATGTCCTCCCTCTGGTCTGGGGGCCTGTAGACAACCCCAGTTCTTATGGCTGTCCCATTTCCTGTTTCAGGGTGACCCACAGTTCTTCTGGCTCCTTGTGTGTATTCTGAATTTCTAGCAGCTTTGATATTTTCATTAACATACAGGGCCACTCCTCCCCCTTTTGCACCTCGGTCTCTTCTGAACAATACATAGCCAGGTACTGAAGTCTCCCAAGTGTGGTTACTGGTAAACCACGCCTCACTAATTGCTACTATGTCCAGTTTAGCCTCTGACATTATTGCCTGCAGGTCTGGGATCTTATTTCCCAGGCTGTGAGCATTGTGTACATGATTTTCCATTGGCCAGATTTTGGTGTGTTAGTTGTTGGGTGAGGTTTGGCATTACCCTGTGCATCGTATGGGAGACAAACCTTTTTCTTACCTGGTGATGCAAATGAGCGGCAAACACACTGAATTCCAGTTTGACCACTAGCTGAGGGAGGGGTGTTCTTCCCATTCAACGTATGGGTGCTGCACCTCTCCCCATTGCTAGTTTAAATATTCTGCAAAGGCGTCAAACTTCTGCCCCAATGCACTGACTCCTCTTTAGTCAGATGCAGTCCATCAAATTTAAAGAACTTTCGCTCCCAGAACTGTTGCCAGTTCCCTACAAATCTGTGTCCTTTTTCCTGGCACCAGTCAGTGAACCCATGTGTTTAGCTCCCCTATCTCCCCTTCTCTGACCTTCCGTCCATCTGCTCCTTCTCCCAGACTGGCAGGATCTCAGAGAAGGAGATGCCGGACGAAATAGATGATAGTTTGTCACCCAGCCTAGTCAGGTGTTCCTTGGTCTCCACAACTGACCGCTGGCGAATCGTGAGTCCCCTATGTGTACTAGGACATCAATGTTTTTCTCCTGCTTTGTGAACAATTTTAGCAATGTGGTCAGTGTCTCTCCATGCTGATGTACCTGGGAGACATCTGACCATCACCCCTGGCTGGAGATGGGTATCAACTCCCCGAATCATGGAGTCACCTATGATCAGAAGTTTTTTGGATTTCCTTTGTGCTTGTTTAGTTTTGGTTCCTGATTTGGGTGAGTATTGTTGTGCTAGCTCCTGTGCCGCAGTGTCCTGCTCTGCAGTGTCTATCAACCTCAACCATCTCATCCTTGGAGGTTTACAGCCTGGGTCACATTTTCCAGGGTCTCAACCCTGTTCCACAGAGGCTTGTTCTTCTTTATGAGGGCTGTGGAGATAGTGGCTGCTCACAGTGCCGACCCGGCCGGCGGCTTCCTTGGCTTCGGTGAGAGTCACCAGGGACTTCAATTCACACACTAGGAGACTGGAATTGAACTCTTCCACATTCTCATCTAAAGATACTACCCACCAACCCAAAGCTTGAACGGCCTTATAACTGTTCACTGGCTACTCGTACATTTCCTGCTGTTTAAAAGAAACCTCAAAGTCCTTTCCCTTCATAAGGATGGTGTTTCTCATACTCTCAACAACTTTCACCTAATCTCCCTCTTGTCAGTACTTTCCAAAATACTGGAGAGGTAATTCAGTACACAACTTGCCTCATTCTGTCATAAAACCAACATTTGCTACTCCTTTCAATTCGGTTTCCATGCCAACCACTCTTCTACCACTTCCCTCCTCAGAATTATTGACTTCATTACCAGTAAAATGGACTCATATAGGGGCTTCTCTGCCATCTTTATTGATCTAGCTAAAGCTTTTCACATGGTAAATAATGATATTTAAATCAATAAACTTGAAGCTTCCAGTGTTATTGACATGTCCCTTCTCTGGAGCAGGTGATGTTTATCTGGCTGTCTGCAGGCTGAGAATGTTGAGCAGTCCCAATCACCCTCACTCCCTACTAACCTTGGGGTGCAACAGAGTTCTGTACTGAGTCCAGTCCTTTTTTTTGGTCTTTTTAAATGACCTTTCCATCTGTGTCAACATCTGTAACATACACTTGTATGCAGATGATAGTCCATGATACTGTACCTCTGGTCTGAGTTCTTTGGTCGTTGAACAAAACTTACAAAATTATTTTAGCAACTGTCAGAACGGGTTCTCTGATAACCAACTTGTACAAAATCAACAGAAAACTGTTAACTTGCTATTGGGTTCCAAATACTGAGTTATTCTGATCCTCTACATGTTTCACCTACCTTGTGGTAGTGCTGTGTAAGATAATACACCTCAGTATAAGTATCTTGGTCTGTTATTCGACCAAGAATTGAACTTTACTGCACATATTAACCCCACTGTTATAAAATGCTTTTTTAAGTTAGGTGCTCTATACAGGCAGCAGGGAATTCTCAACTCTTGCGTAAGAAAACATATTGTTAAGGAAATGATCCCTCCATCTTTGGACTATGGTGACGTTGTGTATGTGGCTTCTCCCAAAGTGACTCGCTAAGCCCAAGCGTTTCTAAAATACACTTTGTAGCTTTGCCTTTACCTGTATTCTGTGCGTACACCACTGCACTATGTGTCTAACACTGGGCTAGTTTGGACCTCAGAGGTGAAAGCCATACTGCCCTCTTAGGTGCCAGTTTCTAGGCTAGTAAACTCCCAGCCTCTCTCTGCAACTTGTTTACCACAGCTACTAACCCTGCCTGCCTGTTATAATCTGAGCTGCAGAAAAGGCTACATATGTCTCAGGGGAAAAGACATTTGGGAAATCTGCCATTAGCTGCTGGCTTCCCAAGCTATGGAGCATGCTACCCCCAGTCTAGCTTGCTCCCTTCTGCACGTATCCAGACTGAAAATCGAGCAGCATATTATTTCCTCTTGAACTTTCCAAAATTAGCTGGCACTCTGTTTGCTCTGTAATGGATCTTGTACTTCCTGAGCTGTAGCTTTTGTTGCTAACTGATGCATGAATTTGTTGTTACAGCTATCATTTTATTTGATACCTGTCTCCCCTTCCCCTGTGATCTACTCTTCCCCTTCCCCAGGATTCATCTGTAAAGAAGACTGCCATTCTGTCTGCATTGCCTACTTGATAAAACAGTGTCAAATAAAAAAAAAATTACATTCCTGAGGGACCATTGCATTGAGGGTTACAAAGAGTGAGTACAGGTAACACAGGACAAGACAGATTCCTGAAGGAGAATTGCATTGAGGATTGCATAGTATGAGAAGAAGTAACACAGGACTAGGAAGATTCCTTAGGGAGAATGACTCTGAGGGTTACACAGCATGATTAGTGATAACACAGGACTAGACAGATTTCCTAGGAGGAATGGAATTGAGGGGTACACAGTATGAGAAGGAGTAACACAGGACTAAACAGATTCCTGAGGGAGAATGGCAGTGACAGTGACACAGCATGGGTAGGGGTAACATAGAACTACACAGACTGTTGGGGAGAATGGCATTTAGGGTTACACAGTATGAGTAGGGGTAACACAGGACTACACAGATTCCTGAGGGGGAATGGCATTGAAGATTACGCAGCATGAGGAGGGGTAACACAGGACTAGACAGATTCCTGAGGGAGAATGGCATTGAGGGTTATGCAGCATGAGTAGGGGTAACACAGGACTACACAGATTCCTGAGAGAGAATGGCATTGAGGGTTACACAGCATGAGTAATGGTAACACAGGACTAGACAGATTCCTGAGGGAGACTGGCATTGAGGGTCACACAGCACAAGCAGGGGTAACACAGGACTAGACAGATTCTAAGGGAGAATAGCATTGAGGGTTACACAGTATGAGTAGTGGTAACACAGAACTAGACATATTCCTGAGGGAGATTGGCATCGAGGGTTACACAGCATGCTGCATGAGTAGGGGGTAACACAGGACTACACAGATTCCAGTGGAGAACAGCATTAAGGGTTACACAGTAAGAGTAGGGGTAACACAGGAGTAGACAGATTCCTAAGGTACAATGGCATTGAGGGTTACACAGCATGAGTAGGGGTAACACAGAACTAGACATAGTACTGCGGGAGAATGACATTGAGGGTTACACAGTATGAGTAGGGGTAACACAGGAGTAGACAGATTCCTAAGGTACAATGGCATTGAGGGTTACATGGCATGAGTGGGGATAAAACAGGAATAGACACATTCTTGGGCAGAATGGCATTTAGGGTTCCACAGTATGAGTAGGGGTAACACAGGGCTAAACTGATTCCTGATGGAGAATGTCATTTAAGGTTACACAGTATTAATAGTGGTAACATATAACTATACAGATTCCTGAGGGACAATGGTATTTAAGGATTACACAGTATGAGGAGGGATAAGTGGATAACACAGGACTAGACAAATTCCTGATGGAGAATGGCGTTGTGGGTTATACAGTATGAGTAGGGGTAACACAGGACTAGACTGAATCCTGAGGGAGAACAGCATTGAGGGTTACACAGCTTGAGTAGCATTAACACAGCACTATAGAGATTCCTGAGGGAGAATGGCATTGAGGGTTACACAACATGAGTAGGGGTAACACAGGATTAGACAGATTCCTAAGGGAGAATGGCATTAATGGTTACACAGCATGCGTAGTGGTAACACAGGACTAGTCAGATTCCTCTGGTGCAATGGCATCTAAGGTTACACAGTATGAGTAAGGGTAACACAGGACTAGACAGATTCCTGAGGGAGAATGTCATTGAGGGTTACGCAACATAAGTAGGGGTAATATAGGAGCTGACAGATTCCTGAGGGAGTATGGCATTTAGGGTTACACAGCATGAGTAGGGGTAACACAGGACTAGTCATATTCCTGAGGGACAATGGCATTTAAGGTTACACAGTAAGAGTAGTAGTAACACAGGACTAGACGTATTCCTGATGGAGAATGGTATTGAGGGTTACACAGCATGAGTAGGGGTAACACAGGACTAAATGTGAAATATACTGGTATGCTAGACCACTCACCCCACAAATTCAAATTTTCTGCTTCAACAAACTTTTTTAATTTTCACATGTAACATCCAGTTATAAAATTTGTACATTTCTGGACTTATCCCTTCATCAGGACAACTGGTTATCTTAAAAAAGAATAAACAAATACGTTTCATTATTAATTTGTTTTTTAAAAAAATATTCAATACTTAACTTATAATTAAAAAAAGGAAATAATGAAAAGGTCTCATAATAAAGGCCCTAACATATAGTCAGTTCATATCTCAAATAGCTAAAGTTCTTCTGTCAGGTTCGACTCCCACCATTTCCTAATACAACACAACGATAAAGATTAGCCTACTACATACTACTTAAGGTGCATTTAATATGGCAAGTTATTTATATAGGACCTTCAACACCAAGATAAGTCCCAAAATGTAGAAATTTTATAACTGGATGTTACATATGAAAAATAAAAAAGTTTGTTGAAACAGAAAATTTGAATTTGTGGGGTGAGTGGGCTAGCATACCAGTATATTTCACATTTCGTTATTTAGCATAAGCTGATACTGGGCTTTGGCCTCTTCCCGAAGAACAGAATATTAATTTTGATTTTCTTTATTCTGAGGATTGGCTGTACTGGAAATACTTTAGTAACACAGGACTAGTCAGCTTTTTGGGCAGAATGGCATTTAGGGTTACACAATATGAGTAGGGGTAATGAAGGAGTAGACACATTCCTGAGAAAGAATGGCAGTGAGGGGTACATAGCATGAGTAGGGATAACACAGGAATAAACAGATTCCTAAGTTACAATGGCATTGAGGGTTACACAGCATGAGTAGCGGTAACACTAAACTAGACATATTCCTGAAGGAGAATGGCATTGAGGGTTACACTGTATGAGTAGGGGTTACACGGGAGTAGACAGATTCCTAAGGTACAATGGCATTGAGGGTTACACAGCATGAGTAGGAGTAACACAGGACTAGACAAATTCTTGGGCACAATAGCATTTAGTGTTACACAGTATGAGTAGGGGTAACACAGCACTAGTCAGATTTTTGGGCAGAATGGCATTTAGGGTTACAGAGCATGAGTATGGATAACACAGGGCTAGAGAGATTCCTGAGGGAGAATGGCATTTAAGGTTACACAGTATGAATAGTGGTAACATAGAACTAGACAGATTCCTGAGGGACAATGGTATTTAAGGTTACACAGTAGGAGTAGGGGTAACACAGGACTAGACAGATTCCTGACAGAGAATGGCATTGAGCGTAACAAAGCATGAGTAGGGGTAACACAGGACTAGACAGATTCCTGAGGGACAATAGTATCTAACGTTACACAGTATGAGTAGGGGTAACACAGGACGAGCCAGATTACTGAGGGAGAATGGCATTTAGGGTTATACTGTATGAGTAGGGGTAACACAGGACTTGACAGATTCCTGAGGGAGAATGGCATTTTGGGTTACACAGCATCAGTAGGGATACCACACGACTAAACATATTACTGAGGGACAATGGCATTTACGGTCACACAGTATAAGTAGGGGGTAACACAGGACTAGACAGATTCCTGAGGGAGAATAGCATTGAGGGTTACATAGTATGAGTAGGGATAACACAGGAGTCAACAGATTCCTAATGTACAATGGTATTGAAGGTTACACAGCATGAGCAGGGGTAACACAGGACTAGACATATTCCCGATAGAGAATGCCATTGAGGGTTACATAGTATGAGTAGGGGTAACACAGGAGTAGACAGATTCCTAAGGAACAATGGCACTGAGGGTTACACAGCATGAGTAAGGGTAACACACAACCAGACAAATTCTTGGGTAGAATGCCATTTATGGTTACACAGTGTGAGTAGTGGTAACACAGGAGTACACAGATTCCTGAGAGAGAATGGCAGTGAGGGTTACACATCATGAGTAGGGATAACACAGGGCTAGACAGATTCCTGAGGGAGAATGTCATTTAACGTTACACAGTGTGAATAACGGTAACACAGGGCTAGACAGGTTGCTGAAGAAGAATGGCATTTAAGGTTCCGCAGTATGAGTAAGGGTTACACAGGAGTAGACAGATTCCTAAGGTACAATGGCATTGAGGGTTACACAGCATTAGTAGGGGTAACACAGGACTAGATAAATTCTTGGGCAGAATAGCATTTAGTGTTATATAGTACGAGTAGAGGTAATACAGCACTAGTCAGATTTTTGGGCAGAATGGCATTAGGGTTACACAGCATGAGTATGGATAACACAGGGCTAGAGAGATTCCTGAGGGAGAATGGCATTTAAGGTTACACAGTATGAATAGTGATAACATAGAACTAGACAGATTCCTGAAGGACAATGGCATTTAAGATTACACAGTATGAGTAGGGGTAACACAGGACTAGACAGATTCCTGACAGAGAATGGCATTGAGCGTAACAAAGCATGAGTTGGGGTAACACAGGACTAGACAGATTCCTGGGGGACAATGATATCTAATATTACATAGTATGAGTAGGGGTAATACAGGACTAGCCAGATTCCCGAGGAAGAATGGCATTTAGGGTTATACAGTATGAGTAGTGGCAACACAGGACTTGACAGATTCCTGAGGGAGGATGGCATTTTGGGTTACACAGCATGAGTAGGGATAACACACGACTAGACATATTATTGCGGGACAATGGCATTTACGGTCACACAGTATAAGTAGGGGGTAACACAGGACTAGACAGATTCCTGAGAGAGAATAACATTGAGGATTACATAGTATAAGTAGGGATAACACAGGAGTCAACAGATTCCTAATGTACAATGGTATTGAAGGTTACACAGCATGAACAGGGGTAACACAGGACTAGACATTTTCCAGATGGAGAATGACATTGAGGGTTACAGGGTATGAGTAGGGGTAACACAGGAGTAGACAGATTTCTACGGTACAACGGCACTGAGGGTTACACAGCAAGAGTAAGGGGTAACACACAACCAGACAAATTCTTGGGCAGAATGCCATTTATGGTTACACAGTATGAGTAGTGGTAACACAGGAGTAGACAGATTCCTGAGAGAGAATGGCAGTGAGGGTTACACATCATGAGTAGGGATAACACAGTGCTAGATAGATTCCTGAGGGAGAATGTCATTTAAGGTTACCAAGTGTGAATAACGGTAACACAGGGCTAGACAGGTTGCTGAAGGAGAATGGCATTTAAGGTTATGCAGTATGAGTATGGGTAACACAGGACTAGACAGATTCCTGAGGGGGGAATGGCAGTGAGGGTTGTACAGTATGAGTAGGGTTAACACAGGACTAGACCAATTCCTGAGGGAGAACAGCATTGAGGGTTACACAGCATGAGTAGGGTTAACACAGGACTAGACATATTCCTGAGGGAGAATGGCATTGATGGTTATATAATCAGTAGGGGTAACGCAGAACTAGACAAATTCCTGAGGGACAATGGCATCTAAGGTTTTACAGTATGAGTAGGGGTAACACAGGAGTAGACACATTCCTGAGGTAGAATGGCATTGAGGGTTACACAGCATGATCAGGGATAACACAGGACTAGACATGTTCTTGAGGTAGAATGGCACTGATGGTTACAAAGCAAACTGAAGGATACAGAAGATGGCACACACACCAAGTCATGTATCTCTGTTTATTCCTATAAAGTGCAAGTACTCATATTACCAGCCAACATGTCTTGACAAGCTCCCACTAGCTAGTTTATCTAGCTGTGCTGGTTGCCACTAGCTAGTTTATCTAGCTGTGCTGGTTGCCACTAGCTAGTTTATCTAGCTGTGCTGGTTGCCACTAGCTAGTTTATCTAGCTGTGCTGGTTGCCACTAGCTAGTTTATCTAGCTGTGCTGGTTGCCAGTATGCGAACTTGCACTTTATTTGAATAAACATAGATATATGACTATGTGTACGTTCATCACTGTCATGATTTCAGGAACAGTGGTCTGAAGCTTACAACCCCTGCTTGGGTTTGTACAGCGTGCACAGTGTCTTGTACCTTGCAGGTGTAACCTCCCTACAAATGGGGGTTCCAGAAAAGTCTTCCTTGAGCTTGCCTAAATGCTCACTGCCAGGCTGGTGTCCTGTGTTTTAGCAGTTTAAATGTGATTGCCAGAGAGTGCCTGTATAGCCTCTGTGTACTGTCTCTTTAAGAGCTGCTTGGATTGCAGCCATAAGTAATCTGAGAGGGAGCTCTGTTGAAAGATGTAACTATTTGCTGAAAATCATTTCAAGTGATAATGATAATGTAGTTTGTCTAACCTGCCTTCTTTGCAGCATGGACTGTTTTGTTTATCTCCACTATCTTGGTCCTGGACTGCTGAATTGGACCAATCAGTACCGGTGGGACCTAAAATGAAGCCAGACTACAGCAGCTGTCTGGATTCAAAATCTGTAGGAATTGTAGTTTGGGGCTTTTGGTGCCTTTTTGCACCTTAAGGGGGAGCCTTTGTTGTGACTGACAGACAGATCAGCCAACCAAACCTTTTGGATTCTGGGGAAATTCCCAGGCTTGCTGGCAGTTGAGTCAGATCTAAGTTGGGAGCTGAAGAAGCAATAGCTTGAGACAGTCAAGCAGCTGTCTGAGAAGTTTCACATGGAAGAGCTGTGGAAAGGACAGAGTTGTGGCCTGCATGTCTGCCTGCTGCCCATGAGAGGAAGAGAAGAGAATTATTTTGGACTAAATCCAAGTTTGTGAGAATGAAGTAAGCCACTTATTTTTTACCAGGCTCATACCTGAACAAGACCAAAGATTTTGCTGAATGTGATCGGCCTGTCAGGATTTCTAGCTGCTTTTCAATCCCCAGTTTGTGCAGAGACTTTGCAATCATGACTGGAGAGCAGTTTGCCTAGTACAGTTGAATTTCCTTACATGTAAATGTGCTGTGTATTGAAAGTGGGTCGTGATTTGGTTCCCCACTGTGTGAACTGTGTTCTGCTTGCTGGAAACTGTATCCAGCCCAAAACAGACTGTATCCAAATTTGTCTCCATTTGGCAGGGGCCTTGCCACACTGGCCCAGCCAGACTACCCGCTGCACAGAGAAAACCATCCATGAGAGACATGCCTGGGGATCAGACCCTTGCTCCACGCTTGAACAGGAACGATGCCTCGGCGATTCGTGTGGGCCCTGCTTCTCCTGGCACTCCATATTAACTCCGGATTAACCACCTGCTGTCTCGATTTTCGTTCAGCCTGTGTCCAGTCTTAGGTATCATGAGTAATCATCAGGTTAGCTCCCTGCAACAACTGCCTAATCTAAAAGTGTGTCATCTGATTGTCTAGTGTGTGTTGTGCATGTTGTTTTCTTCCATCACAGGGCCCCAACCAGCTGCAATGCTCCTTGCTAGCCAACCATTCTCCATCTGGGTACCCAGAGTGTGTGACTGTTTATGGACCCTGAAGTGCATGCATAACTGTTTGAATTATAGAGTCTCTAAACAAATTAACCTGATTATGCACCTCCCTTGTTCAAGTCCCTTAAATAAATCAGATCTAACTCTTTTTTTGTATTTACCCTGACTGTGGTTCCAGTTTGTGCAAGAGTACTGTACTGCTGTTATTTGCTGTGTATAACCTAGTTTTACAGGGGGACCCCAGGGCCGAGCCAGAGGAAAGCCCTGGTGGTAAGTGCAAACAGTGTGGGTACTTGTGTGCTGTATCAGGGGTATTGTGAAAGTGATTATTATGTATTGTTCCGGCCACTAGTAAGGAAAGAGGGGGGTTACAGTGTCCTGGAGGGTTGTGCCCAGGTTAGCTTGACCACTACCAACCCTGACCTCCGGGTGGAGGCACCCGTTTCAGAACTCAGGCCCCTTAACCGGCTACTAGCCAAGCAGGCAGGGGTAGTAGCCCTTGGGATAGCGCCACCTAGGAGTTACACAGGCTTACTGAGGGAGAAAGGCACTGAGAGCTACAAACCTGAGTAATGTAAAATTCCAGCTGTTAAACCTTTAACTAATGTGTGTCCGTGTTCAGAATGTGTATTGCTACTGTTGTGTAGCAAGAGGGGCAGACAAGATGGGCCTTTTTTATTACAATACCCTGTTACAACAGTCCTGTGTAAGTGGCTGATTGTAGTTACTGTAAATATTTGTGGAAAATATTTTAGCAGCATACATCAAATGCCATACCTCGTACATTGTGGTGCTTGGTGTGGTGGCTGAGGGTAGAATGCTGACGTCAGCAAACTCAACAGAATTCCACAGGCAACCTTTGTTACAAGCTTCTGTGCAACAGATAGAAATATTGCAAAATGTAAATTATTCCCACAGGCTGCTTTGCATATGCATGATCCCAATACACCCTTCCTGTATTGTTTGTACAAAAACTGCCTCACGCCGTGTAAATCAGTAAACCTCTAGTGCAAAAGCATTCTACAAAAAGTAGTTCACTAATGCTGAAGTAAACATGGAACGAGAACTACTGGGTAACACTGAACTGTTTTAATCACTTCAGACCCATATATGTATTTTTCTCTCTGATAATATTGTAAGGGATGTGCTATTATCATTAGAAATAGATTAGTTTTTGTATTGGTCCTCGTAAGAACAGATCCAGAAGCAAATGGTCCAGTGAAAGGTATCAAACCATTTGCTTCTGGATCTATTATCATTAGGACACCCATGCAAATGAAATATTTCATCTGTTTGACTCAGCATGGCACCGTCATGCAAGGATTATGACAAGTTATATGGGCACGGCTTCTGTAAATAACAATGGCTTTCAATGGCTGATGTCCTAGAGCAAAGTAAATATTTATTAAAGATGTGCCGTGGAGTTTCTTAAATGAATAAAAAGAGACAGAAAGACAGAAAGACAAGGACAAAGAGGGGGGGAAGAGAGAGAGAGGTTGGAGACTGAGTTAAAGGCTAATGCAATGAAAATGAAATGGAGGAGACAGAAAGACAAGAATATAATGTAATAGAAATAGATAACGAGGATTGAGAAACAAGGACAGAGACAAGTAAGTCACAGATGAAGGCATTGATTCAAACTGGAAAATACAGATGAAAAAGGGGAGACTTCGAGATAATTTCAGTCTTTTTAAACATAAAATGAAACATATTAACATAGCAATTTAAAGCAGCAGTGTAACAAAATGTTTTTTCCAAAAAGCGAGTTTCAGTCACAGTTAATAAACATATTAGCATCACGTAAATCTTTTTTCTACAGAATTGCCATGGTGCTGCGTCTGCGCAGTTGTTTTCTCAGTTCTAACCCTTACAAGGTGTACAATGGTATTTCTAAACCAAATGTGCCAGACATATTTTTTCTTAAGAAAAAACAAAATCAAAACATGAATAAAATACTCAAATTTTGGTGGGACTAGAACCTTTTACCTCCCAATAAAACTGGAAGATGCCTGGAATTTTTCATAATGTAAAAAAGGTAGTCAAATGTTTTCCCAGTTTCATTGCACTGCTGCTTTAAGGCCTGAAAGGACCCAAGGTCAATCATGTCCACCACCCCTCCCCTGCTTCATTAGCAGATCTGTAAAAGTATTCTGCCCACAAACATACTAATCGACAGGGATGCAAACAGACATTCAGATATGGATAAACCAAACACAACGAGAGGGACAAAAACAGGCACACTCCTACTCTGTGTCTATAAACAGTGTGGAAAAGCTTCAACTGAGGCAGAACTCTGCCTTTGATCATTTTAACAGAATGTGTATAAGATGCCTCGTTGCTGGGAGACCAGAGCTGGCCGCTTTGTAAGCCATGAGCAATGTGAGCATTGAAATGAGTACCGCATCATTCAGTGGCATTACAATATTCTGACATAAGGCATATAGAAGCCCAATAGGAGCTTATAGTAAGGCTGGTGGGCTTACATCAGCAGGAGGAGCCGAAAAAGAACTTCGTAATCAGCTGGAAAGGAGTTTGGTTTTGCACAGGGCTTCTCCTACACACTGTATCACTAGGGCTTTATTTTTGTCATTAAAGTCATAGAAGTCATGGATTCCATTTCTTTCCCATTTTTATGAGAACTGCAGCATTTGGGGCTTTTTCCATGTACAGTATAAAGACGTGATGTTGTTTTTATTTTTTTTTCTGCATTTTCCGTCAAAAAGGCAAGATTATGTGGTATTTTCCATGAAAATATCCAAGATGTTGGTGCTTGCAAATGACAGCCCCATAATGTTGTGCCTCCTCACCGCAATGCGTTTGGTCTCCAGTCCACCCCAGTGTGGGATACTGGGGCTTGCATTGGAGCCCTGGTCTTGGAGATTAGTCAACGCAACCAGATCCCACTGTGGGATTCTGGAATTCTCATGTGAGCCCCAGTCTCTCAGATGGAAACACACTGTACTTGTTCCCCAGTCGGGCCCCGGTGTGGGATTGTGAGGGTTTTCTGGGAGCCCCAGTCTCTGAGATGGTAGCAGAATGCATTTGGTCCCCAGTCAGGCCCCTGTGTGGGATCTGAATTTTTTTTGTGGGAGCCCCAGTCTTTGAGATGGTAGCAGAATACATTTGCTCCACAGTCAGGCTCCAGTGTGGGATTCAGAGGCCTACATGTGAGCCCCAGTCTCCTATTTACCAGTACAATGTACTTGGTCCCCAGTCAGACCCCTGTGTGGGATTCTGAGGCTTGTGTGGGAGCCCCAGTCTCAGAGATAGTAGTACAATGTGCTTATTCACCAGCTACACCCAGGTGTGGGATTCTGGGGCCTGCATGTGAGCCCTAGCCTCTGAGATGGTATCAAAGTGTGCTCTGTCCCCAGTCTGACCCCAGTGTGAGACTCTGGAGCTTGCATGTAAGCCCAGGCCTACAAGATGATAGCACAATGTGCTTGGTCCCCAGTCAGGTCCCAGTGTGGGGTTCTAGGGCCTGCATCTGAACTCCAGTCTCCAAGATGGAATCACAGTGCAGTTGGTTCCCAGTCACTGCATTGTGAGACTCTGGGTCTAGCATGTAAGCTACACTATCTGAAATGGTAGCACAATGTGTGTGGTCCCCTATCGGACCCCAGTGTGGGATTTGAGGCTTGCATGTGAGCCCTGCTCTCTGAGATGATAGCACAATGTGCATGGTCCCCAGTGAGACCTCATTGTGGAATTCAGGTTCTCTGAGATGAAGCACAATGCACACGGTCCTTAATCAGACCCTGTTGTGGGATTCTGAGGCTTGCATGTGAGCCACAGTCTCTGAGATGGTAGTGCAATATATCAGGTCCCAGTAAGACCCAATGTGGGATTCTTGGGCTTCCATGTGTGACCCAGTTTACGACATGGTAACACAATGCACTTGGTCCCCAGTCAGAGCCCAGTGTGGGATTCTGCAACTTGCATGGGAACCCTGGTCTCTGAGATGGTAGCACAGTGCATGCAGCCCCCCATCAGACACCAGTGTGGGATCCTGCTGGGTCTTGTGTGGGAGCCTCTGTCTCTGAGATGCTAGCACAATGTGCTTGATCATGAAAACATACCATTTCTGGACAGCAGAGGGATAGTTCAAGATAAACACCACTTGTATGCCAAGAGCAGCTTGCACCTGAACAATAAAGTGGAAGAATTGCTAGAAAAACAAATTCTGCAACACCTTAACAGTGTGGATTTAAACTAATTGTGAGCAGGGAGTTTCACAGTCATACTCATCTCACCAAAACAGTTACTAATAAATACAGATGAAAAACACAACAATAAGACAAACCATGATCAAATAAAACGCATATTGCTTAATGCTAGAAGCTTAACAAATAAGACTGAAGAGCTAATGGCACTTAACGCAGACAAGCACGTTGATCTAATAGCTATCACAGAAATGTAGTGGAATGATGCATATACTTGGGGAAAGATCTAACCAGGTATACTCTGTATCATCAGGACAGACCAGACAGGTGTGGAGGTAGACTCACATTATTTATTCATGACAGCCTTAAAAACATTTGAAATCTCCTCAAAAATAAAGAACAGTACAGTCCATAGTGAAACTCTGTGGGTCAAGTTTACTTCACCAGCGATCTCACTCATCAATATCAATAGGGTTTCGGCTACAAGTCTCCTGAGTCGAAACTAGAGATAACATCAGAAATCCTGTCTGAGCTAGACAGAGCAAATAGTCAGTGTTGGGTAAGTTACTTGTTCTATTACTTCCTATTGTGTTTGGAAGCTTGTTCCAGGAAGCTCTGTGCAGTCACTAGCAAGGATGGAGAAGTACTAGAAAAAGTAATACACCTTTTGTAGTTACTTATTTCTTTTTATACAAAAACAATACAAAAATAATAAATAACGACAGATAAAATTTTTTGAAAGTAATAGGTTAGTTACTAGTTACTTTCAAATAAATGTAATCAGTTACAGCTACATATTTCTTTTGTATAAAAAGACATAAGTAATTGTAACTGTAAGGTGTATTACTTTTTAAAATTTACAAACAAAAAAGTTACCTGCACACACCAACCTGAAAAACAGGGACGCCGCACCAAAGTTTAAAGTGCAAGAATCATCTTTACTACAAAGTGTACACCTGTTCCAAAATAAAGCTTGCCATGTTTCGGACTCTGAGGTCCTTCCTCAAAAGCTCAGGGTTCGAAACATATCAAGCTGAATTTTGGTACGAGTGTGCACTTTGTAGTAACCATGATTCTTGCACTTCAAACTCTGATGCGGCATCCCTGTTTTTCAGGTTAGTGTGTGCAGGGAACTTATTTGTTTTTATCTTTCATGGTTGTTTCCTAGCACCACATCCTTGTGCATACTCTATGGGTAAAGTGTATTACTTTTTCCCGTACTTCTCCATCTTTGCTAGTGACTGCACAGAGCTTTCTGGAATAAGTTTCCAAAAGTAATAGAAAGTAATAGAACAAGTAACTTACCCAACACTGCAAATAAACTTAGTGGCATTCTCTTTATTGGGGACCTCAATCTTGGGGATACTAACTGGGAAAACAACACTGTATCATCTATTGCAGGGCAAGATCTAATCACAACAATTGAACAACTGGGATTAAAGTAACACAGATGTGAACTGGCAAGAGGAGGAAACCTGTTAAACCTGGTTATAACCTCAGATAATCTCAACATAAAGATGAGTCATACTGGGCCTCTGTTAGATAATAGCAACCACCAAAGTATTTCATTTAACATAAACAAACATAAAAAGCAAGACAAACTGTACTTTAAAGCAAGCAAGCAAGCACATCTTTATTTATATAGCGCCTTTCGATATCAAGGAGCTGTACAGAATATAAACCACAACTATACAAACCAACAACAATACAGGTTTAAAATCAGTCTGGGAAAGCCAATGAAAATAAATAGGTTTTCAACAAAGATTTAAAACTACTGACGGTCAGGCATTCTCTTAACCGGATTTTAATGCATGCCTAGGACACAAGGCCGAAAGCTGTGTATCTTTACAGTCCTGAAAAGTAGATTGAAATCCTTCAAACCACAGCCTAGAGCAGCTTATTCCTCTTGCAAAAGGGTATTTTGAGGCTGTAGTCTAGTGAAATATACAGAAACAAGGTTATTTGGATATGATCATAGACTTTAGTTTATTTCTAAGGACCCGAATGATTGATTGCAAGCTAAAATCCATCTGTGTGAGGCCAGCTCTATGCAAAAGCATTCTATTAAGAGAGAAGGGGGGCAGGGGGAGAGAGAGGAGGGAGGGAGAGAGAGTACTCTGACCAAGGTGCTTATTTCAGAGCTAAATGTCAGCTGTGTAAGCTGTAGTTCTATGCAAAATGGTACAATGGAGGGACAGAGAGGTGCACTGATCTGTAATTAGGTTGGAAACACCAGGATGACTTGGATTGAATTTGGAAAGGAGAGACAACATTTAACCGTGTTTTCTAAGGCATGTTCAGGTAACGACTCTCAGCTAACTCAATTGCCTGATTTTCCCTTGCCATTTTATAAATAGAGAATAATATATGGATTTGGTGTGCATAACTGGAATTTTATACATGTCCCAGGTGTGTGATACCACACAAACCTCGAGATCAAAGCATATAACATAGAAACATAGACATTGATGGCAGATAAAGACCGCTTGTGCCACCTAGTCTGCCCATTTCTCTACCTACAGGATAAGCTGCAGATCCTAATTAACCAACAGCCTATTTCTTCCTACCCCCCCACAAGAATTGCCTTATGTCTGTCCCATGCATTCTTGAATTCTCCCACTGTTTTATTCCCCACAACCTCCTCAGGAAGGCTGCTCCATGCGTCCACCACCCTTTCTGTGAAAATATACTTCATCACATTGCCACTGAGACGTCCCCCCTCTATCTTCAAATTGTGTCCCCCTGTTCTTTCACATCTCTTTTTCTGAAAGATGCTACCCTCTTGGACTTTGTTGATTCCAATGAGGTACTTAAAAGTTTCTATCATGCCCCCGTCCTCAAGGGTATGCATATTAAACTCCTTTAGTCTCTCCTTGTATGGCTTCTCTTGCAGACCCTGCACCATTTTAGTTGCCCACCTCTCGACTGCCTCCATCCTGTCTATGTCCTTGCGGAGATGGGGTCTCCAGAACTGGATGCAGTACTCCAGATGGGGTCTCACCAACTGTCTGTACAGAGGGATAACAACTTCCTGTTTTCTGCTGGTGATGCCTCTCCCTATACATCCCAGTATCCCCAGTCCTCCCTACTGCCTTCTCACATTGCTTGCCAGCCTTAAGGTCATCTGATATGATTACTCCCAGGTCCCTTTCCATTTTGTTGTTATTACTACCTCCCCATTGTGTAATCTTCTCCTGGGTTTTGTGTCCCATGTGCATTATTTTGCACTTCTTTGCATTGAATCAAGCTGCTATACTTCTGACCATTCCTCCAACCTTGCCAAGTTCCTTCTCATCCTTTCCATGCCTCCTTGTGTATCAATCCTGTTGCAGATCTTTGTGTCATCTGCAAAGAGGCATACTTTTCCTTCCAGTCCCTCTGCAATGTCACTTAATAAAGACATTAAAAAGGACTGGACCCAGTACTGAACCCTGCGGTACCCCACTAGTAACCCCCCTTTATTCAGCATGGACTCCATTTACAATTACATTCTGTGTCCTGTTGCCCAGCCAAGGTTTTACCCAGCCTACCACCCTGGGACCCACTCCCAGGCTAGTTAATTTGTTTATTAATCTTTTGTGTGGGACAGTGTCAAATGCCTTGCTAAAGTCTAGGTAGGCCATGTCCACAGCCCCTCCCTGGTCTACTACCTTGGTCACCCAAACATCATTCACACTGAAAGGGTTTACAGAATTACGGGTTATGCGCACCATTCCATGTTTTGTTTTGTTACTATTTCTAGGTAGCATTTTAAATTGAATTGTGAGACTATGTTGCATGGATTAGAACCACGTGCTTGATTGACTGGTCCTGATTGCACACATCCAGTTGTAATGCATAGTTTTTAAAATTTTTAATTTTTATTTTAAATTTGTTAACTGTGTAAACCCCGAAGGCAACAAATGCCTATTTTCATGGGGGACCTAGAAGACATAACAAGAACATAACAAAAAATAAATGATCACAATACAGTAATCAATGCACACATTTAGTAACTGAGTTATCTATGCAATATTGTTTCATTTTGTTTTTGAAAGATTTGCAAGTCCTCTTAGACCAATTAAAGTCAGCAGGTAACAAGTTCCACAACACAGTTTTGTATGTACTAAAGGGACACTGTCAAATCCCCCCCCCCCCGCCTCAAACAGTCCCAAATTTAAAAAGCACATTTTATGATTGTTCACATTCTGTTGAATATGCTGAGCTGGTAGTTTTATTTTGATTTCCTTATACTTTTTAAAGGTAAAAAACAAATTGCCCTCCATGCTGGTCTTACCACACCTTATTGTGTTCGTTTACATTTCTTAATCAACTCCCACCTCATCTTTCCTGGACTTTCTGACACTGATTGCCCAACACTCACATACCCACCACTAGAAATTTGCCTGCTGCAGAGGTAATTTTATGCTTTTTTTGGGGGGGGGCTTTGCCCCCTATATCCCCACACTTAATATAATCACCTCTGCCGCAGACAGATTTCTAGGGTCGGGCAAGTGAGTGTCGAGCAATCGGTGTTGGTCTATTGCAAGTCAGGAAAGTGAATTTTGGGATTCTGTAGGACTGCCCTTTGTAACACCCCAAACACAGTCTAGCCACTCATCATGCAGTGAGAGGGGAGCATACTATTGAATCACGAGTAGCTGCACCATTTGGGAGTGTTCCTAATGTTTAGGAAATATGCAATAAGAGTAGATCAAAGATTTGAAACAAAACAAGGCTGGGCATAATTATAATATTAGCATGCATTTCAATTCTACTAAGAAAGGAGGCAGATTAAAGCGGCAGTGCAATGAAAAATGTTATTCTAAAAAGCTAATTTTCTGCTATGGTTATAAAAAATATTGGCAGAACTGTTGATTTGGGTTTTCTGGATGCCATATGAAGAGAGACTGAGAGAGCTTAATATGTATACCCTTGATGAAAGGAGGGAGAGGGGGGACATGATAGAAACTTTAAAGTACCTCAAGGGAATCAACAAAGTCCAGGAGGGTAGCATCTTTCAGAAAAAGAGATGTGTAAGAACAAGGGGGCACAATTTAAAGTTAGAGGGGGGATGGCTCAGGGGTAATGTGAGGAAATTCTTTTTCACTGAGAGAGTGGTGGACGCATGGAACCGCCTTCCTGGAGAGGTTGTTGGGTCTAAAACAGTGGGGGAATTCAAACATGCATGGGACAGACATAAGGCAATTATAGTGGGGGGTTGCAGGAAGTAGGCTGTTGGTTAACTAGAATCTGCAGCTTATCCAGTAGGTAGGGAAATGGGCAGACTGGGTGGGCCAAGTGGTCCTTATCTGCCATCAAAGTCTATGTTTCTATGTTTCCTGTGCTTTGTACTGTACATTTGCATTTTTGTCTGGACTCTAACCCTCCTCGGGTCCTGCAGTATGATTTCTATGCAAAAATGAGGCTGCCATCTTTTTTTCTTGAGAAATAATTATTTTAAAACTTTCCTAAAATTCTTAACTGATAATGAAAACTGAATCTTTTACCGTCAAAATAAACTGGAAGACATCTGCCATTAATTAGGAAGAAAAAAAAGTGGGGTCAAATGTTAACCCTTTTTCATTGCACTGCTGCTTTAAAGGAGTAGTCCACCCAGAATTTTCAAAAAACATATGCTATGCAGAGTGTTTTGATATGTATGTTAAGCCCTAGTGTGTCCTTCCCTCTATCTGCTATTAGGAGTTTTTCCTAAATTAGCCTGCTAGCCTGTATAGTAGTTTTACAACCCCTGGGGATCTCCATCACAAATAGGTTTATTGACTTTCTTTCTCCTACAATGCACCCTGTCTCGTGTGACAGTGATGTAGCCAGGCCCTTAGATTTAGCATGTGCACTGCTTTAAAATAAGTTTAAAATCAGTTCACTTATCCAGGGAGCACAAGTGGCAGAAGTTACAGTTTAGCAGATACCTGAGAGCAAGCTAACGGGTTTCTGTAAGACAACTGCTACTAAATAGCTCTAATTCACTATTTTTGTTTTCTATGCGCATCAGGTCTAGCTAGCAGGAGTGTTTTAATTTTAAAACTTTTACTTTTTCAAACTATACACAACCATAAAAGCACAGAAACTGCCCAGATCACCAATGCTATAATTAATAAAGACTCTTTAGCTGTTTTCTTACAGAAACTCCACTCAGTTAGATTTCAAGTATTTGCTAGACTGTAAATGTAGGTATCAGCATTCTTTTAGCAGTTAGTGCTGATTTTGCTGTGTGACAAGATTATTCATATTAGGTACCAATATGCTACTCGAGAGACAAAGTGTGACAATCAGGTTCCAAAATTTATTTGGGCCAATTGTCATAACCATATCATATTTACATTGGGTGCATGTGGTAGTATTTCAGTCCCCAACATAAAGATAGTTTGTAGTTCAGAGGTGCTAAAAAATGGGATTAAAAGTTCCCACAAGGGCAACATAATGTGAGTAACATCGTGTCCTTGACAGCAAATTTGTCATATTATCAAACATATATTTTTCGATATTACTATGTCTATGGTATCTATTTAGGTAGCATAATATCTAACTTTTCAGTTTTTTATCATAAACTTAACTTGTTGGTAATTATGCCACAATGTGTTTACTGATCACAGTATGCCCAAATCTGGACATGTTTAAGTTTGGCTACCACATTCATGTCCTTGATTTTCTAGCCCATTGTTTTTTGCACAACTATATTACCCTCATAGGAAAAGACAGAAATCACTTAATTTTCAGAAAGTGAATTATACTTTATTTACAAGGGTTTTTTCCACAGGATGTCACGTGAGTAACTCAGACTACACAGGATGTCATGCGAGTAACACAGACACAACACAAGAAGTCACATGAGTAACATGGACACCAGAACAGTAGTATCAGTATAATATCAAGTGTCTCACTAAGTCATACAAAACGTTATTGCTAATGTTCAACCAAAAAAATGATTGTCATACTATGGATATTTGGTATAACATTTTTTGAACATTTTGAAGATTGTACCGTAGTCACAACATTATATTAACTTAAGATATTCACAAATGTTTTATGTTACAGTGTAGTATGGATTGACTCTCACCTGGTCTGTCTATTACATATACCAGCTGGTCCCAAACCTACAATAAGAGAGAGAGAGAGGGAAACCAACTATATCTTTATGAGATGAAAGGGGATGTTTGGGATTAATGCATGCCCTTGCTGCTTGTGATATTCAAGGCTGAAGGCAAAACACTGAAAGTGTATTAGTGACTTATAACATGGGGTAGATAAAGGCAGGTGAGTGGTAAACAACCATCAGGTGACCATTGCTTACTCTACAATATATGACAGCTAGTGGTGAATCATCCCTCTGAGAGATCAGCCTTTGTTTCTGTTCTGAACTTGTTATAGTGCAAAATTGCAGTCTGTGGAGCAGCCATTACTATCCCTGCTTAGTGAGTGAGAGCCGAGGCCTGCCATGTAGTTCCAGGCAATACAGCAACAGTAGCTGTAGTGTTCAAAGTTTGTAGTCTTGCTTCTTACCCGAGTTTGTTCCCAGAGTGAAGTGTGTGGTCCTCATGGTCATTTTTTCTATTGCACAGCCAGATTGATAGGTAAATCCCACAGTTGTGGCATAAAGTCAGATGGAACAGTGTGAAGAATGGGAGACCCCACTCCCAATGATGTCATGATCTGAAAGTGAGCTTTATGCTGGTGGACAGAGAAACAGAGTTCCAGAAAGACCTGCAAGCTCTGAGTCCCATTAGTTGCCATTTCTTAATTGGTAGAATACAGCCTGGTAGACTGTGTGACTGCACTGCTTGGGAAAATGTTTACTTGCTTTCCATGCATTAATGTAACCACAGACAGAGAGACAGAGCAGCTAAGCCAGTGGAGGTATAGACACCGTGTCTGTACCATAAGAGGCAACTCCATATTTTGCACTTCAGAGCTACTATGCTGTCTCAGAAGGCATATCATGCACAACAAATGTCAGAGAAAGCATAGCAACACTTTCCTTCTGACATCTGTATGTGCATGACAGCCATTCTGTTGGGGACTATTTTTTTAGGCAGCAGAATACAGTAATTTGCTTGTCTTTTATAAAAGGAGAAAAAACATGTATATTGCTTTCTCCTTGTTTTGTAGTGCACCCTCTGTTATAAGTGTAATAGCCCACTCCAGGGTGTGCGGTTATTGGGGATTAAGCAACACACTGGGTGTTGTGGAGGACACTCAGCCAGCAGCCCTGCGGCTTCACAATGCACTAGGGGTATTGATTAACCTTAATAACTGCACACCCTGGAGTGGGTTACTTCCTACTAATAGAACTATGCCTTTGAGTGGGTTGCTTCAATCTTAAAATGTGTTTTAAGAAATGAAAATGAAATTAAAACTGATTTCAGGGGCCAGATCTTCAAAAGCTGGCCCATGTGCAAGTTTGATTTTCTGCACAAACCCAGATTTGCGCAGATGTCCATATTCCAAAGCCCTGTTATGGGCAAACAAGGTTTGTGTCCAGGAGATTTTCTGAGGTTGGCACAATACAAATGAAAGTCATGGACCTGAAATCTGGTGAAGTCCCGTAATCACAGAGTGCAAGGTAATTTTGCATGGTCCCTTGTATGGTGCAGATATACACAATTATCCCTGTTACTAATGATGCCATCCCCAGATCACAGCCACAACTGAAGACACAGCCCCTTCCTGTTGTCAAATGGACCCCTCCAGGTACCGTCACTCCACTGTGTCCACAGCATGGTCCTACAGGTGCATATGGCAGCCAGTGCATTTTGGAGGGTGCACTTTAGGTTTCTTCAGCTATTGTAGTTAATGTCAGTAATTGTTTGATATGCCATGCTAGTCCCTCAGCCTATCATGCAGCACATGCACACCAAACAATTACTGTGATTCACTGCAACAGCAAAGTAAGCCTAAAAGTGCACAAAAAAAATGGAATGAAAAAAAAAATACAGAACAAAGGGTAACACTTTAACAGTCATTGATAGCAATCATCCCAGTAAGGAAAAAACAGTATTTTTCTTCACTTGTACTGCCATGGAAGCCATTTAAGGCATACCATGTAACACATAGCCCAGTTACTGAGATACACTGCAACAGCAACCAAATGAGCCTAAAACTGCACAAAAACAATGAACAGGGTTGATGTTTTTGGTGACTGCAACCAGGTTACCATCAATTACAGTCATTTTACATCCATTTTTGTTGTCTGTGCCCTTTTAGGCTCATTTTACTGTTGCAGTGACTCTCAGTAATTGTTTAATGTGCCATGCTAGACTCTTGGCCTAACATGCAGCACATCTCACACCTAATGATCACAAAACGTATTGCTGAAATGTAAATGGTTCTGTGCTGGCGTTCGGGTGCTCAGTGTTGAGTCGGTGGGTGCAATATGTTTTTTTTTTTTTTATTAAACAAGTTTTATTAATTTGAGCACCAGTCAAAGTACATTAGATACTATGTGAACATATCAGATTAATAGGCGTGTAAGTACATACCCAACTTAAATCCCCCCCAAGCCCCCCACCCTGACTACACACCATCCACACTCTTAAGTATGTCTCACCTCTAATATAGCTATACATTCCTATGGTTTCCAGACTAACAGTACAGTCTCAAGGCTACCCCAGAGAGAGAGAGATAAGCTCCCAACCTATTATACATAGATGCAATATGTCTTTCCAATTGTAATGCCAAACTAAATTCCTTGTACCACTCCATTACATTAGAAGACTTATATTCTGTCCAGTGCCTCATAATTATCAGCTTAGCTACCGCAGAGATAAGTATCATATGTGCTTTCCTAACTTTGGGAATATCATCTGGAAAGTAATTTATTAAACAGATTTCAGCGGTACAATATGTTTTTTTAAAAAAGTTGCCATCTTATAGACTCCTGTGGATCTGAGAAATTTGTGGATTACACAATGCTTCGTTTACTGCTGCTGTTATTTGCTGTTATTTGCTTTTCTGCTGCTTAATGGCTTTGATGCACTTGCACATAAAATAAATAAGTACTGTGAGTACGTTTGGAGTGCTGACTGTTTTTCTGTTCTACAGAAGTGTTTTTACAAAAATAAATATGATATTAACCAGGATTTCTTTTTAAGTTTAGAAGATAAGCAGGTAGTTTAAAAGTAGTTATGGTGTTCTGATGCCTCCAACACAATATAAGCCCCTAAAGAGATGAGGTCTACACAAACTGAGCACCTGCAGAGACCAGGTCCTATTCATTTACTCCCCAATACAACATGTATTTTATTTCTCATTACAGAACTCTCCAAACTGTAGATATGGTGTTCTGATGCCTAATACAAAATGAGCCCCAGCACTAACCAGGTCCAATTAATATACTCCCCAAAACTGCAGTTTTTTTGCCCAGTACATAACAAACTATTTAGCAGCAGTAACATTAAAGGTGCCCCTGATAGAGAATAGGATCACACAAAATGCCCCCCCCCCAACAGGGGCCAGGCCACACAGAATGATCCCCATGTAGAGACTTGGTCTATAGAATAGGTACATATGTATAACCATTTAATCTAGGAAACCTGCAGTTGTTCAACTTTAAAATGCTTTATAATCAACTCTCTCTGCCCCACCCCACCCTTCATACCCCAAACCCAGCATCTTGGGACCATGAGGCAAGGTCCGACTACATGTCTCTGTGTTTCCCAAAAAGCAAATGTGTACCTTTACAATCTGCAGACATCTGACACACCGGGGAACAAAAGAGCAGCCGAGATGCAGAAAGAATAGCCCACTGTAGTGCCCGTAACGTGCATAACTCCAAACTTCAGGAGGACAACATGTCTTGTCCAGAATGTAGGTGGCAGTACAAAGAATACAGACCCACCAGGTCCACAGCTTTAAAGAGCCATGGGATGATGACTGAAGGTGTCAGCATGCATTTCTGGTTCTGAACATTCTTTGCTGGTGGAGGAACCAATAGTAACGTAGGTAACAAAAGGACACGAAAATAACACGCCATGGAAAAAGGGAATTTTCTAAATAAATGAGTTATAACAAACTGCAAGGTTTTGGAAGCATGTCAGTAACAAAAAGAAGGTCACCAGACACAATAATGCTTTTTGGACCACAGTTCATGCAAATTAAAGGCACAGTCTTCTTAGGATGAGGTACTAGATGGACACTACATGTAATGGCGTTACAGCTGTATAAAATGATTAAATAAAAGGCAAAAACTTTTATTCTGTACAGGGAGTTCTTGGGGGAGGCTTAAATGAAGTAGTTAGATAACACATTAACAACAGTTGGGTTTCTAAGGCACAATAAAGGACTGTATTTAAGTACTTAAATTGGGAATGGAAGCAATGTCACAAAATGGAACCCTATTTGAAGAGGTAAATCGATGTTTGTGATAAATCTGAAAGAGCACAGTGGAACCAAACTGGGCCATGTTATGACTAATATCTCTCCTAATGTGGGACTACAAATTAGGTGTGTCATGTGAACCTTTTAACAATTCAGCAAAAAGTTACAGGGTGTCAATGTGCAGTAGGTATGAGTCTCTCGAATACTTGTATATATATATATATATATATATATATATATATTTTTACAAATGAAGTGTATGGTATGAAGCTGCAGCCTAGAAATGGCAAAATACTTTGAAGTCAGCTTTTCTCCTGCCTGTGGTATGGCATGAAAGCAATAGGATGACAGTGACTATTCCAGCTACACATTTTATTCCATTTTACAATGGTTCACTACACTGCTCATTTAGTGTATCACACATTTTCAAATAATAAAACAAATATTCTCCAAACTAAACAACTCACACATACATATTTTATACTTTATTAAAAAGACACTTAATACTTGTAACAAAAAAGAAACAAAAAAATAAATAAATGAAAGTCCGGTCACAGAGCAACATCAGCCCTAACTCCCAGGCCGGGATATTCAAAGGGGTTGCGCCTGGAGCAAACGAGTTGCACTGGCGCAACCCCGCATTGCACCCCAGTGGGATATTCAAAAGGCTGCCAGGCACAGCTCAATTCCCGATGCACCAGGGTGCAATGTGATCCTATGTGGCGCAGATGCAGGGGACGCGCCCATGCATATGCGGCACATCCCGATATTCAGCCCGGGATGTGCAGCACATATGCCGGTGCAACCCCGCATTGTGCCACACAGGGGGGCTCAAAGTTGAGCCCCAGAAGAGCAGGAGCAAGTCCCAGCCACCCACAGGTGGGCTGCTGTATTGCAAGGTGCAACATAGCAGTCGCCAGCCATGGGTGGCCACCCGCCCTCCCAGAACACCGTTGCCAAGCACACATACCCCCCTGGTGGTCCAGTGAACTCCCCCACCCACCCCGTAAGTCCAATCATGGGTATCTGAATTGTAAAATTAACCCTGGTGGTCTAGCGGTCCCCCCCCCAACACCCGATCATGGTCATCTGAATATATAAAATTAACCCTGGTGGTCTAGCAGTTTCCCTGCAGCCCAATCTCAGGCAGTTGCCACTTACATGAGCGTACCTGGTGGTCCAGTGGTACCCCCACCCCACCCTCCCACAGGGGGCCTGGCCACCCGGCAGCACTTACCATGCAGCCCAGCTGCCCACCGAATGACAGGTACAGTATACTCTGCAAGTCTATTGGTCCCACAGGCTGGACCAATGGGCTTGCAGACCAAACTGTACTACACAGGGCCAGATATGTGAATGAATGTGTTCATTCACATATCTGGCCCTGTGTAGTACAGTTTGGTCTGCAAGTCCAGTGGTCCAACCTGTGGACCAATAGGCTTAAACAGCATACTGTACCTGTCATTCAGCAGGTGGCCGGGTGGTACATGGACCACCAGGTAAGTCTATGTAAATGGCAACAGCTCATGATCAGGCTGCAGGGGGACTGCTAGACCACCAGGGTTAATTTTATTTATTCAGATGCCCACAATTGGGCATATGGGAGCCGAGTGGGCTGCAATAGCCCACCAGAGTTCCGACTCCAGACGGCAGAAGCTTGGCAGGGCACCAGGTACAATTCACCGGGTCCCAGCGCATCGCATGCACATGGGGCCATAATGACATGCAAATGGCCTCATTTGCACCTTGCAGATCTTATGGCCTCATTTGCATGCCCCCTGCTGAATATGGGGGGTGATAAGCCTTGCGCAACTGCACTTGCGCTGGTGCATCCCCATGCTCCCTCTCTGTGTCTTGCGCTGGTGCAGTGCCACTGTGCCATGTGCAGTATGAGTGCCCTCTATGCCATATTCACCAGTTCAGAGCCATGGCGCATCACCATTGAATATCACCTAGTCCTGGCCTGGTGCAGCCCAGCTGCACTGTGCCCAGGCTTGCAGTGCCCAGGCTTGCACCACTGCCTGGTGCAGTCTGAATATCTGGCCCCCAGTTCCTTCTAGTAGAATGATGGTACCCACATTTACGGTTTAGCAAATACTTGAGAGCTGAGGAGGTGTTCTGTAAGAAAACAGCTACAGTCTTTACTAATTATAGCACTGTTGATGTGGGGCAATTTCTGTGCTTTTTATTATTGTGTATAGTTTGATGAAATAACATTTTAAAATGAAAACACTTACTACTGCTAGCTAGACCTAACACACACCCGAAAACACAAATAATGAATTAGAGCTATTTAGCAGCTGTTTTCTTATAGAAACCCCAGTTAGCTAGCTCTCAGGTATCTGCTAAACTAACTTTTGCCATTTATGCTCCCTGGATAAGAACAATTACAAAGCTCTGCTGTTGTGAACTGATTTTAAAGCAGTGCACGTGCTAAATCTAAGGGCATGGCTACATCACTGTCACATGAGACAGAGTGCATCGTAGGAGAAAGAAAGCCAATAAACCTATTTGTGATTGAGATCCCCAGGGGTCATAAAACTACCATACAGCTAGCAGGCTAATTTAGGAAAAACTCCTAATAGAAGACAGAGGGAAGGACACGCTAGGACTTAACATACATATCAAAATAATCAGCATAACATATGTTTTTTGCAAATTCTGAGTGGACTACTCCTTTAAACAACCAGCAACACCAATGAATTTTAAAGAAGGTAAGCAATAATAAAATGCGGGTTTTCAACTAGAAAAATTATGATGCAAAAATGGTTGATAGTGTCCCTTTAAAGATGCTAACCAGTAATTATGACGGCTTTACAATGCGTCACCATATTTAGCAGTTCCTTATACCCTGCAATGAAGAGTAAATACATTAGTATTTAGGTTTCTACTTTCTAGCTCTATTTTTTTAATTTATTTATTGAAATGTTTCACCAGGGGGCACACTGAACAACAAGTTACTCGTCTCAGGGTGCGACCTGGGGGGAGGGGGTTACGTAGGGTTGTGAAGGATGATCAGTTACAATAGTATGTGGGTAGCACAAACAATAACATTGTAAGATTGTGCAACAGTTGTAACACAAGTTATTGTATAATAAACAGTAGTGGAACTTGGGTAAATTACAACACATGTCCAAAATCGTACAAAAGAACATATAAACGTACAAAACAGTAATAATGCGACAGAACCATTTATAGTGCATGTGTGTTGCAGGAGCAGGCTCGAGGCAGTATGCAAGTGCTATTGGAGTAACAAGGATGGGGTAGGTTGCTTACATGGTTGACCCAGAAGGGCAGGCAGAAAAGAGAGGGGGAGAGGCAAGAACAGAATAAGAGGAAAAGGAGTAGCCATTTCTTGATTCCCCCTTCAGGATGTTGAGAACCCGGCCGGGGGGTCAGGGAAGGAAGGCAGAAACTGGGGACAGGTATTAAGGAGGGTTAAAGCAGGAACAGCTGAGGGAGAGGTAATTGTGTAGGGCAGAGGTAAGGGAGTAGTTGGAGGAGGCAGGCAAGTTACAAGCAAACAAATATTTCTGAAATTTACATGAAATGTTTTAACTATGTAAATTACCCGAGCTCATCATATTCACTGTATAAAGAAGCAAGAGTGTGCATGGTGATTTCTGGACATCTTTTAGGAAGGATTGCTGAAATTATAAGCAGCCATAAATTGCAAATCAACTGGAGGAAATTAACAAACATTTTACTGAAGAGGTATTTGTAAATCTCACCCAGTCATCTTCCCTTTGTCCTGTCCTGCCTCTGGACACTAAATCAAACATCTTTGCCTATTTCACCCTGTTAATTCTGTTATATATGCATAACATTGGGGACATGTTCCCTTTCAGCCTCCGTTTCTGCCATGCAAAAATTTAAGGGCCTTCAGCCTCATCTCATAGCTTGTGACTTTTATACCAGTGATTATTTTGGGGGTCCTGCGTTGCACCCTCCCAAACAACGTTGTGTTGCTTTGTTCTAAGACGCGCAGGTGGACAACAGAGAGCATGAACTAGCATGCCGGGAAGGGCCCCAAAGAACAGGCCTCAGTGTGGAATTAGTATGCCTGGGAGGGCCACAAAGGGAAGGCCTCACAGCAGAATTGGTATGCCTAGTAAGGCCACAAAGAGCAGGCCTCGCAGCAGAATTAATATGCCTAGGAGGGCAACAAAGGGCATGCCTCACAGCAGAATTGGTATGCTTAGGAGGGCCACAGAGGGCATGCCTCACAGCAGAATTAGTATGCCTAGGAGGTGCACAAAGGGCAGGCCTCACAGTGGAAGTATTATGCCTGGGGAGGGACAAAGGGCAGGCCTCACAGCAGAATTAGTATGCCTGGGAGGGCCCCAAAGAGCAGGCCTTACAGCACAATTAGTATGCCTAGGAGGGCCACAGAGAGCAGGCTTCACTGCAGAATTAGTATGCCTGGGAGGGCCCCAAAGAGCAGGCCTCACAGCAGAATTAGGGAGGCAGTATAGCACAGTGGTTTAAGGCTCTGAACTGCAAATCTGGAGACCTGGGTTTGAATCCCACAGCCCCCACTTGCATACTGTGTTACCCTGAGCAAGTCACTCAACTTCCCTGTGCTGCCAGGTCACACCTGTAAACAAGCTTTCAGCTTAGTGTGCTACTCCTGGTTAAACAATTGCAAAAAAAAGAATTAGTATGTCTGAGATAGCCACAAAGACCAGGCCTCACAGCAGAATTAGTACTGTATGTCTGAAAGGGCCCCAAAGAACATACCTCACAGCAAAATAAGTTTGTCTTGGAGGGCCTGAAAGAGCAGGCTTCACAGCAGAATTAGTATGCCTGAGAGGGCCCGAAAAAACAGGCTTCGCACTGGAATTAATATTCCTGAGAAGGACACAAAGAACATGCCTCACAGCAGAATTTATATTTCTGGGGCAGCCACAAAGAACAGGCCTCACAACAGAATTAGTACATCTGATAGGGCCACAGAGAGCATGCCTCACAGTGGAATTAGTATGGCTAGGAGGGCCACTAAGAGCAGACCTAACAACAGAATTAGTATGCCTGGGAGGGCCCCAAAGAGCAGGCCTTACAGCAGAATTAGAATTTCAGCCTATCATGTTTTACCAGGAGCTAAGGCATCATCATTCACATGTGCCAGCCCAGAACCATTACCGAGATAGACACTTAACAGATCAGACGCTCTGCACCAGGGGACTGTTTTCTTTATTTACAGGTCAATGTGATTTGATTTTTTCTGGATGGCTGGTGGGGGGGGGGAGGAGGGTGATGGGGTGGTGGGGACCAGAGGGGGGTGGCTGTGGGATCTTCATGTCAATTTTGTCTAGCTGAGTAGGGGAGGCAGGGGAGTGTGCTTGGCAGATGGGTCGGTGGAGGGGTATATTAAAATGATGTGAACTTTGAGTGTTACCTGGTTACCTTTGATACTGTTTAAATACTTAGGATGGATAGTGACATTTGCCAAGGGGGTGGGGTGATAGTGGGGGATGGAGGTGGGAGAGGGGATATGATACATAAAAGGATTTAGGAGGTGGTGGTGGAACTACAGAACAGTTGGTGGGGAGAGGTAGTTTTTGTCATTTGGGAATTTAAAAATAAATAACAGATTCACCAGCAAGTTGGTGCATCCACTGTGAAATTTGCAAAGCTTCACAAATTGCGAATTTCTCAAATTCACACCAATTTCTTGGCGAATTTTAATTTTGCAACATCTCTACAGACAGTGTGTGTCACGTATTCATTGTGTGTTGCATGCTGTCCAATATCACCATGAGGAAGCTACTACCTTTACTTGAGGACCTACCTGCAGACGTGGAACCCCAAGATGGGGGGGGGACCAACTAGAACTGGATGCGGGACCAAGGACAGGAGAGATGTTGGGAGGGAGGAAGGCCCTTCATGGTCTGATGAGGGGTGTGTTCTGGAGAGAGCTTGTGTGGGGGCGTGTGCCAGGGGAAGTACCATGCACCCAGTACATGGCAATGACAGGCCCTGCTGAGTGCTCGTATGTGCATTGCCACCACTTATGTGTGTGTCGTGTAATGTTTGTGAATACCCTGTTGCGTGTGTTATGTTTTTGTCATTGGGTAGAGGACTCTGTGTGGTGCGTCTTGGCCACAGCCTTGCCATCCCTGCCTGGCAGTTGTCCATGCTGCTCTGTCTGTGCAGGGCCAGCCCTGGTGTCCAGGGGCAGCCTGTCCAAGGGGGGGCAGGGGATCCGGGGAACATAGGCATGGCATGGCTGTTCCATCCCCAGTGATGCAGGCTCTGTATCCATGCTGTGGGGTGGCTGGAGGGGGAAGGGGATGTTAGTGGGGCTGTAGAGACAGGTCAACACCCATGCCACCTGCTAAGGTGTTCTGGTGTTTAAGAACCCCCTCCTGCAGGTCCCCAACACTGCAGAACTGTAACTGCAGCCCTTGCACCTCAGTAATGAGGGCACAGGGCTAAGTATTGCTGTCACTGCTGGCCTTGAGGTGCTCCAGCTCCAACAGCTGCAGCTACAGGAGGTACCTTCCAAACAGGCGTGTGATGGCCAGAACCCTCATGTACAGCCTTTTCCTGTCAGATGGGCTGTCATCACCACTGCTGAGTCCTATGTCCCCTGCAGTGTCATGCCTTACCAGGTGTGCTGTGTGCCCTCTCCTTTGTGTGGTGTCTGCACATGCAGGGTCATGGGGGGGGTGGTGCCATACCCTGCTGGATGTAGCCATCTGTGCCATCCATGTTAGTGGCTGAACCCTGCTGTGTGACGGCCATGGTGCCCTACCTGTGCGTCTCTGATGTGTGTGTCCTGGGTGGACATGGGGGACTGGCTATCCAGGCTTCTGGTCAGCCTTCCACGCCACATAATGGTGTCCATGCTATCCTCCTCTCCTGTGGGTCACTCACCATGCTGGCTTGTCTGGCATCTGTGGCAGGTAAGGGCACAGTGTTAGTGGAGGTATTTGTCACTGCTGGTGCCATCACAGGGCATCTGTGGTGTACTCAACAGGGCATGTCGGGAAGCTTTTGTCTTGGTCTGTGGTGTCAGGAAGCTGAGCTGTGATACTGATCATGCTGTCTTTGTCCACCTTCTCCACTTCTATTGCCATGGGGAGGTCCACTGCAGGGGTAGAGAGGGTGAGACCATCAGCGCAGCCATGTGTGCATGGGCCCAGTTCAAGTGTTCATGTGTAGAACAGGTTACACTCACCTGGCATGGTACCTAGTCCCTTGTTCTCACCCTCCACAGTGCCCAAGGTGATGGTCTTGTCCTCCATCTCCTCTGCTGGGGTTAGCTCTGGGGGTGAAGCTGGCCCACTATCAGTTGTGGTCCAATGCCAGTGCCCACCTGCCAGCTTCCTTCTCACAGCAGTTCCCTTGTGTGGTCACTTGTGCTTTAAAGCCTGTACTGTCATGTAATGGCACAGGCCTGCAGTGTTCACAGATGTCTGGACCTCCTTCCATGGTGGTGGTGCCCTCAGTGATTCCCTGCTGTACATGTCATACCAGGCAGGTATCTTGGACATGACTGTGCTGATCTGCACCCGTCTGATGTTCCATGCCGTGTGTTGCCGGGAGGCCTTGCTGGTGGCCTTTCCCACGTCCACTTCCTATGGGGCAAGCCTCCCACCTTCCTATACTCTGGGGTCCTGCTGACCACTGCTATTGGCATAGTGTGCCGTGGTGGCAGTGTGTGTACCTGGCTCTGTGCCGCATGGATGGACCCTGTGGGTGTTGTCCATACCCATGTCTGGCCCCTCGCCCTGGCAGCCCATTACAGCACCCGCTACTTTTTGCCATGCATGTCTGCAGCAGCTCTCTCGGTCCCTTTCGCTCTACCAGTATTCTCCATACCTGCATTAATGTCATGCACCCTGACCATGCATGACCTTTTATGGCAGTACACAGGGCGTTCCCATGCCAGGACAGCCCACCCGTCCTCCCCTACACACTGCTATATGTGTAACTATGTGGCCCATGCATAGACCAGAGGCCACACCCCTCTCCATAGTGCATGCCATGGTGGGCTACACAATTATAACCCGCGTAGTTGTGCAACTGCTTTACGCAGCACTGCCGCACATAACCGGCTCTTTAGCGCATTGGGCCCAGCATTTGTAAAATAAAGTTTTCTGAAATGGCAGCTAAATGTTCTATGCTTTTTTCAAAATGCAGATTGTAAAATTTGCTTGTTGGGAAGTTAAATTAAACTGTTTCTAAACCCATTTTTAGGAAATTCTGTTGCCTGTAACATGGTCTTGTTGGAAGTCAACCTACAGTACAAAGTGGAATTATTTGTTATTATTTAGACAGGCTTTCCCAGAACTAGATTAATATGCTATTGATTAATAAGAATGAGATATTTATGTGTCTGTGTTCTATTTATAATGTATTTTAAATGTTTTAGATATTTTATGTAAAGCGCTTTGAATCGTAATGAGAATCGCGCTATATAAATACAATTTTAATGAATGAATGAATAAATGAATAAATGCATGAATGAATAAATGAATGAATGAATCGAACAGACCACCCAAGGAAGTGGTGAAAGTAGAGACTATACACGGGTTTAAGGACAGGAGGGAGAGACTCAGGGTCCTAGTGCCACCGGAAGGTGAGGTAAGGAGGGCAGGAGCAGGTGGTAGGTAGACAGCTACTGTAGTAGCACTGAAAGATGAGGTTAGGAGGGTGGGAGTAGGTGGGGGGTAGACAGCTAGTGGCACTGAAAGGTGAGGTAAGGAGGGCAGGAGCAGGTTGTGGGTAGATAGCTAATGGCACCGAAAGGTGAGGTAAGGAGGGCAGGAGCAGGTGGTAGGTAGACAGCTACTGTAGTAGCACTGAAAGATGAGGTTAGGAGGGCGGGAGCAGGTGGTGGGTAGATACTATAGCTAGTGGCACTGAAAGATGAGGTTAGGAGGGCGGGAGCAGGTGGTGGGTAGATACTATAGCTAGTGGCATTGGAAGGTGAGGTAAGGAGGGCAGGAGCAGGTGGTGGGTAGATACTATAGCTAGTGGCATTGGAAGGTGAGGTAAGGAGGGCAAGAGCAGGTGGTGGGTAGATACTATAGCTAGTGGCATTGGAAGGTGAGGTAAGGAGGGCAGGAGCAGGTGGTGGGTAGATACTACAGCTAGTGGCATTGGAAGGTGAGGTAAGGAGGGCAAGAGCAGGTGGTGGGTAGATACTATAGCTAGTGGCATTGGAAGGTGAGGTAAGGAGGGCAGGAGCAGGTGGTGGGTGGACAGCTATGAAAATTGAAAAAATAATAATAATAATAAAATGTATTTATACAGCACCTTTCTAAAAATCAAGGCACTTTACATCAACAGTATAATAAAACACATGTACAATAAATACTAATTCATAAAACAATAAATCAGGTCATATATACTTAAAACCACAAATGGGTCTTCAGTGCCTGTTTAAATTCCTCCACGGATGTGCACTCCCGAAGCGGACAGGGTAGAGAATTTCAAAGGGTTGGGGCCACATACATAAAAACACAGGCCCTGGAAGATTTTTAAGAAACCCTTGGAATCTCTAGCAACCCCTCATCTGCTGAGCAGAGCGATCACCCAGGGCAGTAAGATACTAGAAGCTCTTTCAGGTAGTCCAGACCCTGCCCGTGTAGGGCTTTATATGTCAGAAGTTCGATTTTAAAGGTGATCCGCCATTATACTGGCAGCCAGTGCAGTTCATGCAGCACCAGAGAAATATGACAGGCACGAGGAGTACCTGTCAATAACCGGGCCGCAGCGTTCTGCACTAGCTGCAAGCGGCGGATATCAACCCCTGGCAGCCCTAGATTAAGGGAGTTGCAATAATCAAGGCACGAGGTCACAAAGGCGTGGACCAAAGTTGGCAGATCACTGGACGGAACAAGGTGCTTATTCCTGGAGATGTTCCTCAGATGGTAAAAGGAAGATTTGACGACCGACAACACCTGCGATCGCAATGTCAGCCCATCATCAAAAATCACCCCCAGATTTCGCACATGTTCAGAGGTGAGGAGCTGGGAACCATCAAGAAAAAGTCCAGAAGGTAAACCAGCTCCCCCTCCCATCATAGACAGAGACCCTCTTCAGCAGTAGGCCATGGTGTAACAGGTAGAAATTTTTGGTAGATGGGATAGACTTTGAGTCTTTTTCTGCTGTCGCTGTCTATGTTTCTATGTTTGCAAAGCTAATTTTAGAAAGTCTGCTGTTTCTAAAATGTGCTTGTTTGTAAGTGAACCCCAAAAACTCAATAACTGCTTTCTCAAGGTGCTTCCTCAGGGTGGGGGCCTCCAACTGTTGCACCCCCCCCCACACACACACACACTTCTAAGTATAAGTATTCAGGATGAAACATAGCAAAATACACAGCAAATTAAAGTTTTCTGTACTTTGTAAGGGTACGCTGAGCCTACAGTGAAACACACAGTTCTTGTTTAGATTAACAGGTCGTGTGATAATGGTAAGACTGGCTGGTTAGTAGGTGGCCAGATTGCATTGTTAGTACTGCACTGGGGCTGGGTGTCTCATGTAATGGGCTTCATGGACAGACTGCTTTTGCATCCTGAAATGGCCTTAGGCTTCGGCTCATAGTCTCTCTGATACAGCTTAAAAGATCCTTTTTTTTTCTGTGTTAGCCATCTTTGCTGTCATTCACTTACATTTTTTCACCACCATTTCTAATGCCCGACTTCTGGTCTGGAGACCGACCTTTTCTGAATGCAGCTCTGTGTTCAAGTTTGTTTCAGTCCATTTTGCCAACCTTTCCTTCCATTTAGAGTCTGGCTGTTTAATGCCAGCCATTTTCTATCTATGCTGTAGCTCTGACTCCCTCTCCTTCAGTCCCTTTCTTCTTGCTGGTCCTGTATTGGAGGCAGCAGTTCCGACCGAGTACTCGGTGATACACCACCCAAGGCTGGATCCTAGGGGTGGGGGTGTAGCCATTTGTTTTAAATCGGCACAAGGCCTTGCAGATGTGCCAGTTGAGGTCACTAGATCCTTCAAGTGTATCATGGGCGCAGCTGTAGCTTGCAGGATAGTTCTCATCTACCGTCCACCCTGGGGTGAGAAGGGTTTCCTGCAGGAAACTGTAGACTTCATCATCAGCATGGTGTTGGAGCCCCCCAGATTGTTGGTTCTGAGGGATTTAAGTGCCTGGATCAATGATGAACTCTTGCATTTTGGTCAAGACTTCCTCCAACTGATGATTTTGTTGGGCTTCACACAGGTGAGTACCTCTGCTACCCACTGTCAAGGTCACTCATTGGACCTAGTGTTCCTGCTGGGGATGGAGATCTCTGATGTAGTGGTGAAGCCCATTGGATGGTCCGATCACCACACTATAGGGTTCAGTTTCGATGTTCCCTTCAATAGACCTGCCCCTACGAAGATGGTCCAGTGCTGCCTTTACGGGATTTGACTCCTTATGGAGGTACTGGACCTATTGGGTAGACTGAGTGTAAGCGTGGATCCAGGGGAACTGCTACTAGCCTATAATAAGGTGATGATGGGTACCCTGGATTCCATAGATCCTTTTCATGTTCACCCCCTCACCCTTCGCCTTCAGTCTCCTTGGTGTTTGATGGGACGTTGAGGGAGCTTCGGACAGTAAGGCAAAGGTTGGAGCATTGCTGGCGGAGGGGGAGGAGTGGCAGTTCATATCAGGGAAGGAATAACTTACACAAGGGAAGAGTCGAAGGAAGGGGAGGTGGAGGTATTATAGGTTCAATTAAGGTCCAATAGAGGGAGAAAGGTGAGGTTGGGGGTGGTTTACGAACCACCCAATCAGCATGAGGAGAGGGACAGGGAATTGAGCTCTCAAATATTGGAAGCTGCGGGGGAAAGGAGAAGTGGTAATTGTGGGGAACTTCAACCTGCCCAGGGCGGACTGGAGCATAGTATCCACAACGTGTGCTAGGAGTCAGGTGATCCTGAAAGGACTGCAGAGTGGGTTCCTGACTCAGGGTGTCACAGAACCAGCAAGAGCTGAGGCAATTCTTGATCTAGCGCTCACAAATGGAGAGCATGTACAGAAAACAATAGTCAGGGAGCTACTGGGTGATAGTGACCATTGCACAGTGTGGTTCCAGTTGGATATGGGCAGGGAAAGCATCCTGACTAAGACCAAAATCTTGGATTTCAGGACAGCAGACTTCAGGAAAATGAGCGAAGTGCTAAGGAGCCATCTGGCGGGCATCAGAGCAGATATGGGGGTGGACCAAAGGTGGCCATCATTAAGGAAGGAATACTGGTTGCCACAGATGAGTGCATTAGGCTCAGGGGGAAGAATACAAGGGCCAAAGTGCCTAGCTGGTTCAGTTCTGGGGTTGCCTAGGCAGTAAGGGAAAAGAGGTTGACCTACAGAAAATTCAGGAAGACCAGGAGAGAGGTGGATAGGGAAAATTACCTAAGGTTGGCTAGTGAGGCAAGTAAGGAAGTCTGGTGAGCAAAAGCACAGAAGGAGCTACAGGTAGCTGAAGGAATTAAGAAGGGGGAGAAGACTTTCTTTTGCTATATAAGTGAGAAAAGGGGCAAGGAGGAAGGAACTGTAAGGTTTAAGAAAGGAGAAGAGTGAGTGGAGAATAATGGGGAAAAGCAGAGATACTAAATGAATACTTCTGTTCTGTCTTCACCAAGGAGAAGAACTTACCAGCGCCTTCAGAAGGGAAAATAGGAGCGAGGGAGGTGGGGAACACAGATGTAGTGATAGAGGAGGATAGAGTGAGAGAGGGGCTGCTGGCATTGAAAGTGGACAAATCACCAGGCCCGGACCAAGTACATCCAAGGGTACTAAAGGAACTGGCTGAGGATCTGACAGGGCCACTGGCAGACCTATTTAATAGTTCGCTAGAGTCTGATGTGGTATCACAGGACTGGAGAACAGCATATGTAGTGCCCCTCCACAAAAGCAATCCCAAGGATGACCCAGGGAATTACAAACCAGTCAGTCTGACCTCCATTGTGGGCAAGCTCATGGAGAACAAACTGAAGGAAAGGTTGGTGAAATATCTAGAGGAGCATGGTCTCCAGGATGCAAGGCAGCATGGGTTAATATGGTGGAGATCATGTCCAATGAATCTGATTGACTTCTTTGACTCTGTCACTAAGACAGTAGATAGAGGCTGAGTGGTAGACATCCTCTATCTTGATTTCAGCAAGGCCTTTGATTCTGTGCCCCATAAAAGGTTGATTAGGAAGTTGGTAGATCTTGGGGTTGGGGAAAAGATGTTCAGATGGTTGGAAAACTGGCTGAGAGAGAGAACCCAGAGGGTGGTTGGGGGGGGGGAGAGTTATCTGGCACTAGAGAGGCAACCAGTGGGGTCCCGCAGAGATCGGTGCTGGGGCCGGTGTTATTCAGTATCTTCATCAATGACATTGGGGATGGCATTAAGGGCAAAATGTGCCTATTCACAGATTATACCAAGCTCTGTAGGAGAGTGGACTGAGCTGAAGGGATACAGGACTGACAGGATGATCTGGAAAAGCTGGGGAGGTTGTCCAGGATCTGGCAGCATGGCTTCAATGCCAAGAAATGCAGAGTTATGCATATTGGAGCCAAGAATCCCAGGACAGAGTACTACCTGGGTAGAGTCCGAATATCCACATCAGAGGAGGAGAAGGACCTGGGAGTGATGATCATTAGTGACCTGAAGCACTCCACACAGTGCTAGAAAGCAGCAGCAAAGGCAAACAAGATGCTGGGATGCATATCTAGGGGGATTAGTAGTAGGAGAGAGGAGGTTATATTGCCCTTGTACAGGTCCCTGGTAAGGCCTCATCTAGAGTATGGGGTTCAATACTGGTGCCCGCACCTCAAAAAGGACATTAACCTGCTGGAGAAGGTCCAGAGGAGGGCTACAAAGATGATAGTGGGTCAGCAGGGTGAGGCATATGAGGAGAGGTTGAGGGCACTGAACATGTACTCCCTGAAACATAGAAACAGAATTTGATGGCAGATAAGAACCGCTTGGCCCACCCAGTCTGCCCATTTCCCTGCCTACTGGATAGGCTGCAGATCCTAGTTAACCAGCAGCCTACTTCTTCCTACCCCCACCCCCTTGAATTGCTTTATGACTGTCCCATGCATGCTTGAATTCCACCACTGTTTTTGACTCCACGACCTCCTCCGGAAGGCCGTTCCATGCATCCACAACCCTCTCTGTGAAAAAATACTTCCTTAAATTACCTCTGAGCCCCCCTCTATCTTCAAATTGTGCCCCCTTTTTCTTGCACGCCTCTTTTTTTGAAAGATGCTACCCTATTGGACTTTGTTGATTCCCTTGAGGTACTTGAAAGTTTCTATCCTGTCCCCCTCTCCCTCCTTTCCTCGAGGCTATACATATTAAGCTCCTTAAGTCTCTCTTCATATGTCTTCCGGTGCAGACCCTGCACCATTTTAGTTGCCCTCCTCTGGACAGCTTCCATCCTGCCTATGTCTTTGTGAAGAGTGGGTCTCCAGAACTGCATGCAGTACTCCAGATGGGGTCTCGCCAGCTGCCTGTACAGAGGGATAATAACTTCCTGTTTTCTACTGGTGATGCCTCTCCCTATGTATCCCAGTATCCCCCCAGCCCTCCTTGCTGCCCTCTCACATTGCTTGCCCACCTATAGGTCATCTGATATGATTACCCCCAGGTCCCTTTCCATTTTTGTTGTTGTTAGTATCTCACCCCCCCATTGTGTACTCTTCCCCTGGGTTTTTGTTTCCCAGGTGCATTACCTTGCACTTCTTAGCATTGAATCTAAGCTGCCATACATTTGACCATTCCTCTAACCTTGCCAAGTCCCTTCTCATCCTTTCCACCCCACCTTGTACATCAACTCTGTTGCAGATCTTTTGTCATCTGCAAAGAGACATACTTTCCTTCCAGTCCCTCTACAATGTCGCTTATAAAGACATTGAAGAGGAATGGTCCTAATACTGAACCCTGCGGTACTCCACTAGTAACCCCCCTTTCTTCAGAGTGGACTCCATCTACTATTACTCTCTGTGTCCTATTCTCCAGCTAATTCTTTACCCAGGCTGTCATCTTGGGACCCACTCCCAGGCTAGCTAACTTGTATATTAATCTTTTGTGTGGGACTGTGTCAAATGCCTTGCTAAAGTCTAGGTAGGCCATGTCCACAGCCCCTCCCTGATCTACTACTTTGGTCACCCAGTCAAAGAAATCTATCAGATTTTTCTGGCATGACCTTCCTGCTGTGAATCAATGCTGCCTTGGGTCCTGTGCCCCTCTGGCCTCTAGATACTCGACAATTCTTTCCTTCAGAAGTGATTCCATCATTTTCCCTACCACAGAGGTTAAACTAACAGGTCTGTAGTTTCCTGCTTCCGCCTTGCTCCCACTTTTGTGAAGGGGAATCACATCTGCCCTCCTCCAGTCCTCGGGTACCACCCCATCCTTCCATGATTTGTTAAACAGGGTAGTCAGTGGTGTCACTAATTCTACCCTTAGTTCTTTTAGAATTCTGGGATGAATCCCATCAGGCCCCATTGCTTTGTCCACCTTCAGTTTTAAGAGTTCTTTCAGAACCCTTTCTTCTGTAAATGGGCTGGTATCAACTTCTGTATCCAGAGTGTTTCTACTGTTTGTTTTAGGTACCTCCCCCTCTTCCTTTGTAAATACTGAGCAAAAATATTTGTTTAGTATCTCTGCCTTTTCATGGTCACCCTCTGCCCACCGTCCCTCCCCTTTATTAAGCCTCACTAACCCTCCCGTGGTCTTCCTTCGCTTCCTGATGTACCTATAAAAGGTTTTATCCCCCTTCTTAACTGAGTTGGCTATCTTTTCCTCGGTTTGGGCCTTTGCTGTTCTGACTGCCTTACCAGCTTCCTTTTGCTTTAACTGATACAGTTCTCTGTCCTGCTCCTTCTGTGAGTCCTTGTACTTCCTGAATGCTTTCTTTTTCTCTTGAACCTTCACTGCCACTTCCTTTGAGAACCATAGTGGTTTCTTACATCGTTTCGCTTTGTTTATTTGCTTCACACAAAGGCTTGTTACCTCTGTGATGGCAGTTTTTATTATTCCCCATTGTTCTTCCACCCCTCCTTCCTGCCCATTTGCTAGTGCATTCCTTAGGCACTCACCCATTTTGGCAAAGTCACCCTCCTAAAGTCCAGTATCTTTGCCTTTGTATGGCTTGACTCTATTGCTGTGTTTATTGTGAACCATACTGTTCGATGGTAGCTAGTTCCCAGATGGCTACCCACTTCTACATCTGTGATCCTCTCTTCATCTCCATTTGAGAGAACCAGGTCTAAGATTGCTCCCTCTCGAGTGGGCTCCAATACTAGTTGTCTAAGGCACGCCCCCTGTAGGGCATCTAGAATAACCCCACTCTTTGAAGTGGCTGCTGCAACTGCACTCCAGTTAACACCTGGCATATTCAGATCACCCATCAGCAATATCTCCCCTTTTTCTGCCATACTAAGTATACTTTCTATCATTTCCTTGTCCATTTCCTCCCCCTGAGAAGGGGGTCTGTATATAACCCCTGTGTGGATTGTGGTGCCATTGCCGATCTCCAAATTCACCCACAGTGTTTCTTCTCCTCCCTGTTTTCCCTCTTGTTCTGTTGCTTTGATTCCTTCCCTTATGTAAAGAGCTACTCCTCCTCCTCTTTTACCCTCTCTGTCCCTCCTGTAGATAGTGTATCCTGGTATGTTTACATCCCAGTCATGGTTTTGTGTGAACCATGTTTCTGTGACTGCTACACTATCCAGATGTTCGTCCTCCATCAAGGCCACTAATTCAGGAAGCTTGTTACTCAGACTACGGGCATTGATACTCATTGCTTTCCATTTTTTGATGGCTTTACCTTCTGTTGCAGCATCCCCCACTGACCTTTCTACCTCGGTCTTTTTCTCATTTAGTACCCTGTTTTGTAGGGAGAGGCTGGGATTTTCCTGCTGCTTATCAGTGCCTCCCCCCTTGACTAGTTTAAAAGCTTGCCAATGAAGCATTTAAACCGATTGCTCAAAAGACTTGTTCCCTTCCTGGACAGATGCAGACCATCCTGCCAGTATAGGCTGGTGTCCCTCCAGGTAGAACCCCAGTCCCCAATGAAGCCAAACCCCTGTGCTCCACACCATTTTTTCAACCATTCATTAAACTGCATGGTGCAAAGTACCCTCGCCTCACTCATGCCATTGACAGGCAGCACCTCTGAGAAGGATACTGTGTGTGCTACTTGTCTTAGGCCCCTCCCCAGTTCTACAAAGTCCTTCTGCACTGCTCTAATCTCATGTTGAGCCAAGTCATTTGTCCCTAGGTGGACAATGACGTCCAGTTCAGACTCCCGTGCAGCTGTTCTCGTGATTCTGAGGATGCACTTCCTGTCCCTCCAAGCCATGGCACCAGGCAGGCACCTTACTTCAGTTTTCCCTGCTCCCCCCAGTTCTATCCCCCTAATAATTGAGTCCCCCACCAGGAGCTGCTTCCTTTTTGTGGTGTCCTCTGCCTCCTTCCTGTGGGCCTCCCTTGTGACAGGTGTCCTCAGCCTCTTTAATCTCCTCTGTGGGTGCATCCATAGGGGAAGACAGGAGAGAGAGAGGGGACATGATTGGGACCTTCAAGTACTTGAAAGGGATAAATAAGGTGGATAAAGAGAGTCTCTTTAAGCTGAGTGGCAACCATAACATGAGGGGGCACAGTCTTGAGCTAGAGGGTGGGAGGTTTAGGAGGGGGTCAGGAAGCACTTCTTCACAGAGAGGGTGGTGGACACTTGGAATGCGCTGCCAGAAGAGGTGATCTTGTTGAAGACAGTGGGCAGCTTTAAGAGAGGCTGGGATAGGCATAGGGGAAAGGTGAGGATCATGGGTAGGGAGGATGGGATGTGTGGGGAGGGAAGGCAGGGACAGTAGCTCAAGCTGTGTACAATGTAATATGAGCAGACTAGATAGACCAAATGGCCTTCTTATGCTGGCTTCTTCGTATGTTCGTATGTATGTAAATCTGGCCTGGTTGATGACAGACTTAGATTGATGGCCCATTACAAAGACTATCAATCGGCCATCTCCCATAAGAAGGCAGAGTTTCTGTCCAGGGAGATTGCCGCTGCATGAAATCGACTGGCTCAGCTCTTTCATACTGGGGACAGGCTGTGCAATCCAGCCTGTCTTCAGAATCGGGGAACCTTTTCACAGAATAAATGTGATGAGTTCTTTCAATTTTTCGCAGATAAGGTTGTCACCATCAGGTCGGAGATCTGTACAGCTCACTTGAATTGTTGTTGCGGTGGTTGGTAGGAGATTGCAGGCACCCAGTTTGTCTGGTCTGACTTGGACCAGTTGGCAATCATGGACATCGTGAAGATTATCCAGGGTATGTGACCGACCTACTATAGTTTGGATCCTGGTCCAATGTGCCTCTTGGTGGGATGTGTAAAGGTTATCAGACCGATCCTAGCTGAGATAGTCAGGTGCTCGTTAGAGACAGAGGTGTTTCCAGACACCCTGAAGGAGGCCGTGGTGCATCCCCTTCTTAAGAAATCTTCTCTTGACCCTGACTGTCTGGTCAACTACAGACCTGTCTCTAGCCTGCCTTTTGTGAGCAAGGTTATTGAGAAAGTAGCCGCATTGCAACTGGAGGATCATCTTACCACCCACAATGTCAAAGATCCTCTCCAGTCCAGTTACAGGAAGAGGCATAGTACCAAGACAGCACTGGTTTGGGTACTTAACGATCTCCTGATAGTGACAGATCAGAAGAGCTGTTCAATCTTGGTTCTCATTGATCTCTCTGCGGCATTTGACACCGTGGACTATGGTGTGTTATTGGAGCTCCTGCAGCATATCTGTGGCCTGTCTGGTATGGTCCTCAGATGGTTTAAATCTTTCTTCATGGGCAGGACTCAGACAGTGGTGTCAGGGATTTTTTTCCTTGGCCCCTTTCCCCCTGTCCTGTGGGGTGCTGCAGGGCTCTGTTCTTTCACCGGATCTATGACAGTCAGTCAACAATTTTGTTGTCAACTGACGTTACATCGACTCCTTTATGTTGACCGCATATATGGTTAGCATAAAGGGAGTCACATCAGAGTTTGTTTTCTTCTGGAGGCTTTGCCTCCCCGAACACCCCATGCAGGGGGTTCTGCCCCATGCACCCCCCGCTACTTAAATAATCAACTCTGAGTTGGAGTTGCTTCGGGGAGGAGGTGCAATACCCCAGAAAGCAGTACCGAGGTCCTGCACTGACACTACAGCAACCTGGCGTTGTTGTCACTGTACTGTCGGTCGCGGTAAAGTTGTCACCATAGTGATGGTATACCCTTTCACCCATGTTGTTCACGGTGTATATGCCGCTGTTGGGGGACATTATAAAGTGGTATGGGATGAGTTTTCACTGCTATGCAGATGATACTCAGTTATACATGTCCTTTGTACCCGAGCAGGGTGAGGCTGTCTCAGTCTTTAATAACTGCCTCTCTGAGATTCAAGACTGGATGAGTGCCAACTGGTTGAGGTTAAACCCTGATAAGACTGAGGTGTTGGTTGTGGACCCAGGTCATCAGGTAGAAGGGTTATCTGCTGGGCAGCCATCCAGATTTTGGTTGGGGGAAGCAATCTGATGACCTCTGACATGGTGTGGAATCTGGGTGTTGTGCTTGATGCTGGGCTGACACTTAAGTCGCAGGTGCCGGCCATCATCAAGACCTCATTTTACTATCTGAGGAACATCACCCAGATAAAACGCCTTGTCTCACCTGATGATCTTCAAATACTGGTCCACACTTTGGTGACCTTCTGTCTTGACTACTGCAATGCCCTACACCTAGGGCTACTGAGGGTGGACCTCCACTACCTGCAGCTGGTGCAGAATGCGGCTGCTAGGTTGTTGACTGGCTTATCTAGATCTTGCCATGTCACACCTGTGCTCCACAGCCTGCATTGGCTGATGGTTCAGTGGAGGATCACCTTCAAGGTCAGATTACTGACCTATAAGGCCCTACATGGACAGGGACTGCAGTATTTGCAAGATCTCCTTCACCCCTACTGCCTCCTCCACCCACTCTGCTCCTCCAATGAGGAATTGCTAGAGGTTTCCAGGGTCAGCTTGAAAACCTCTGGGGCCAGATCTTTTGCTTTTGTGGCCCCGATCCTGTGGAATTCTCTACCTCATCAGGTGCAAGAGTACCTGATGGCTGAGGCTAAAAACATACTTGTTTAGTACGACATTCTTTGAAGCCTGAAATGTTGCTGCCCTTTGTTATTTGTTTTATTGAGTGTTAATTTTATTTTCTATTTATGAATGTACAAGCTCTTTGATTAATTTTTGAATTGCACTTTTTATAAATAAACTTTGATTTGATTTTTTTGTTCTGCTTCTTGCTTTTAACTTAAGATGGTTACTTCACAGAAACATGTCTGGTGTGTCACAGCAGACCCATCCCCAACATCCTTTGGTAAACAAGCCTCATATCTAGGCAGATTCCTGCTCGCAGACAATGGCATAATCCTGAATATTCAATCCAGTTAGGAGACATCTGATTGGTTCTGATAATCAGGAGTTAGTAAGATTGGGATTTCTTATCTGGCTCACTAACACCACCAGCACTGAAGATAGATAATGTTAAGATCAAACCTAATGCTAAGATCAAAACACGTCACAGCCTAACAGAACACAACACTGGCTAACTCTGCTTGCAGCTGCTTTTGTGGTAGTCCCTGACCCAATAATCTATAACTGTGACCTTTTGACCACATCCTGTGGACCATGTGTGCTATTATAAGTAACAGTGCTGTACCACACCGTACTGTCCATAACGTGCTTCTGTCAACCATATTTCAACCATATTTCCCCATGTTCAGGAGTTTCTCATACTATACCTTTCATGCCTTCGTACACAGTACTGGTAGGTTTTGTGGTTTCATCCTGGCAGCATCTTGACAATCTGAGTAGTATCTTGACTGCAAATGGGAAATGCTGAAATGGTGATAAATGCTTGGCCAAGGTTTACTGACCGAAGTTTACAAACTTTTTAAAAATATCTTTTTACAATTGCCTTTAAACTCATTCATTGCCTCTTGCTTACTTTCCACGCTCCAATGAAGCACACCTACAGCATGGAATCACAACTCAAGCCAAACATATACTTAAAGAGCTGCTGACGCCTCAAAGAAAACTTTGAAAATGTGATATTTTGGTACAGTGCAGCTTGTATTTCATATGTAATCTTTAGACTTCTCTTCTGCATTATTTATTACTGAGGATATTTGCATGAATACATGATCTTTACCCTTTAGAGTTGATATGCCTCTGTAGCTTACTCCCTACTTCAAGTCATAATCCTCTGTTGTGACATCACAGTCCGTTGCTATGGGAGTGACAGTGATGTCACAAGCACTGCATTATGACCTCAGGTATGGAGAAGGCAACAGAGACAGATAAACTCTTCAGAAGCAAAGATCCTGTTTTCATGCAAAAGACCTCGGTAATAATTAATGGGGAGGAGAAGTACATTATTAATGTGAACTACAAGCTGAATGGTTTCTATATATCATATTTTGTTAAAGTTCTCCTAAAAGTGTCAGCTGCTCTCTAAATGGTAAACATAAAGTATGCCATGTCACACTGCACTGCACGCTCACCATGTCACCCAGGCTCACCAAATATGGCATACCCTGTTCTACTATAATACCCCATAGTATTGCAATGACACAGTATAATAATAATGATAATGCCAGGGAAAGCCAGGCAATAGTGTAACACACAATACTTTGGTTAAAAACATGTGTGAATACAGAATAATGTATGGAAACATGGAGGGAAATAGTGAGAAAAACAGGACAGCATGGGTCGGGTTAGATTTGGGTTGTACTGTACTGTACAATAATAACTGGCTTTCCCTTTTTTCCATGGGAAAACCGTGGTGTAATTTGCCATCATAAAGGAGTGTTTATTATGGCAAACACATGCACAATTTCCCTCACTCTGCGCATGCGCCCACCAGAGATCCTGGCTTCCCGACTGCTGTCCGCTTCCCTTTTCACCGAACCATGAACCGCCACTCAGACTCGTTGGTGTTTTTTAAAATGTAAATGTACCAAAATAATAATAAAAGAAACATGCCTGTCAAAGAGAAAAAGTAAAAAAGATGTGAGACAGTCATGACTGCAACCATAGACCACATGCTGAAACCGGACTGTGGCTGCTAAGCAACAGTTTTTTTTTTTATATAATTGCTGTGGTAAAAAAGGGAAACCCAGCAATTATATAAAATAAAATATAAATTAGTATGTAAACTAAAGGTTACACCTCGAGTGTTAGATGCTTCCAATAAACCCCCAAGCTTCGCTCTCAGGGTTTATGTAGCATCTAACACCTCGGGGAGGGTGTAAACTTCTCGTTACACACACCACCCCATACTTTATTCTACATGTAACAGACTCAGTAACCCCACCAATAGGAACAGACCAGCTAGCTCTTAGGTTTCTCTCTAGGCCAGGCATACAGAAATATGCAACCTCTGTTACAATGCTGCAGTATTACAAAATGTACTTTTTGGTTTGGTTTATTGTTAGTTTGATTTTATTTCTCTCAGGCTGGGTGGTAGCCCTTATCACCTGTACAGCAGGATTTGAGCCTTGGATATCCCAGGTTCCATGCCAGTGCTCTAAGCACCTGAGCACACTGGCAGCTGCGAAATTCTGTTCAGTTCTTTGTTTTGACTCATGTACAGGCAGACCAAATTCTGAGATTTTACCAAACTGAAAATCTGTGGCTTTGGTCACAACCCTTTTAATGCAGCCCCCCCATCATTTGCTTTGCCTTACCCAATGGCACTGTAGGTGTGTGAGATCTGTAGCTGTGTCCCCACACACATCCTTAAAAATGAAAACAATGTTAGAAGTGTCACCTTACAACAAGCAGGATTGTGGGATTATTCTAACAGAAAACAGAGGAGTTCTGATTAATCAGTAAGGCAAGGCAATAATATTTCATTGAAACCATTCCTTTTGAAAAAATCAAAAGCCAAACCACCTGCACTTCACCCAACAGTAGAACCGAAATAAATTCAAAGTGCACGGCTTACCGTATCATCACACTTTATTCGGATACAGAAACTGTTGAAACACGCAGCAGAAGTAGAATGCACAGGCGGCGACTACTCGGTTGACATTAAAACAAAAAAGCTGAAGACACCACCATGGTGTTAAAGATGAAGCAGGATTTTGACCAGGCCGGCCCCAACGACAGAACAAGCCCGTGCGTGATGCGCTGGGATCAGATGACGTTTCGGCTTACGCCTTCCTCAGAGCTGATTGGTCAGAAATCACACCAGCTTTTATGTAGGAAAGAACATACATATTCATAATGCATAAATACTAAGACCATCCTCTGCTCATAAATATAAAGAACGTCCATTCACACACCAGATACAAGCAAAAATGGCACAAACAGTTTATAAATAACAATGCAGCAATAGTTCCTCATTTAATCCTTTCTGTTGTAAAGTCCCAAGTTTAAAAATCCAAAAACATTCTCTTTGGTCTAACTTGATTGTTAGACTCCCACCACGGGGTCCAACTCATACTTTTTCAATTCCAATAAATTTCAGATTTGCAGGAGATCCATGGCCCACAGCTGAAAAATGTCGTGCCATAGCATTTGTCTGAACATTATTACGGATGGCTGATTTATGTTCACTTATTCTTTCCCTAAGTTGACGTTTTGTTTGCCCCACATAATTTAAGCCACATGGACAGGTTAGCATGTATATTACACCAGTACTTCTGCAATTGATAAATTCTTTTATTTCAAATTCCTGATTTGTATGTGGGTGCTTGAATTTTTTACTATCATTTGTATTGTTACATTGTGCACAATTGCCGCATTTGTAGTTTCCTTTTGGGAATGCTGGAATCCATGTTGCCTTTAATTTTTCAGGTTCTTGGGTACTATGAACCAGTAGATCTTTAATGTTTCTCCCTCTTTTACAGGTGATACGGGGCTTTTTGTATTGATCATTTCTAAAAGCAGCATCTCCCTGCAGTACCGTCCAATGTTTTTTCACAATGTTGGCAATTTCTCCTGACTGATTAGAGAACTCAGTTACAAAACTTATTGGACTCTGAGAGATACCAACATTTGGAATTTTCGGTTGCAATAGTTCTCTTCTGTCAGTGCTGTTTGCTCTTTCCACCCCTTCATGTATAAAGGTCACATCATACCCTCGATTTTGAAACCTGTTGGCAACATCTCGCGCATTCTTTGCAAACAGAGGGCATTGGCAATATTTGGGCCCCCCGAGGCGCTCGAGCAGGCAGAACAAATGGCAATCATAAATCTTACGAATAGAGTGCTTACTGTAAATGAAGGAAAAAGGAAAAGGAAACTACAAATGCAGCAGTTGTGCACAATGTAACAATACAAATTATAGTAAAAAAATCAAGTACCCACATACAAATCAGATTTATGTATCACAACCTCCAAACAAGATAGGTCTAACACTGCAGGGCTACTCTTATCTACAAGACTCTTCACACATTTATATGGTAAAAAGAAAGTACTATACTCAGGTTGTTTCTTCCCGATCGCGATTACTGCACAATACCCGGGAGAACACACAGCAGATTCGCTCCTGATGACCGAGTGTAATTCAACAATTTCTCCAGCTTCACAGGTGAGCCTGGTTTCATCAGAGATCCTTTGATTCTTTCACAGGACGGATTCAGTCCTAACAAGCAGTTAAACAAGCTGCAAGAACTCGGGTCTTACACACGTTTTGACTGAAACTGCACTGAAGGAGCATGGTTCTTTCCTTCACTGCCAGATCTAAACTGAACTCCACCAGACAAAACCGCACTCTTGAGTCTCCGCTCTTGACTGGATTGGCTACTCATTAGACTGCTGCTGTTGTCCAAAAGGCGTAGTTAAACTAATCTCCCAGAGTCACTGCCCATAACCTCTCTTGTGGCTGGCTGGGATTATGAGTCCAAGTTCTGATTCGTCCAAGGCACCATTTTAGAGCTATTTATTCTACACTGATTGGTCCGTTCACCAAAACTAGAATGGGGAATTAGTAAACACAGTCTGACCGAAAGCAGGTTAGACAAACTGTATTTTCATTATTACTTTAAATTATTTCTGGCAAACAGTTACATCTTTCAGATAGTTCCTTGCACCCTAGTGACTGCAAAATTGAGTGAATGGCAGCAATTAGTGGTACTCAATCAAAGAACACACAGTCCCCCATAACTAATTATGTTGTAAGGACACTCTAAAGAGACAGTACCAGAGGTCTAAACACCATGATAAATGGCTGAACGCCAAACACCATTCAGGTTGGAGCATTCAAGCAAGCTCAAGTCTTTGGGAACCTCATTTGCAGGGTTACACCTTCCGGCTTGGGAAAGCTTGATGTCCGCCAAGGTACCCCATGAGTTTTAACTGTAACCTATGCATTTCATTAGGTCTCACATGTAATCATCAGTCAATATATCATTTTGCCATGAACACATTTAAACATTGCACACTTACACAGTATTATATATACATTGTACCGTATCTCGTTATTACCCGTACATGAAACTGAAGAGAGGCCCTTCCCATCAGTTACCTTGGGGCTGGGATGTAAAGGGGCACCATTTAGAGGGCAACACAAGTAACTTGGAGTTAGCACTGATGCTCAGTTTGGGCAATGAGCCTGGGACACATACACTTTATGAAACATTGAGAGGCAACTATTGTTCCTAAGGGAATCATAACTAGGCACCACAGGCTTTAAGCTCGACCAGTCTTTCTAGGGACTGTTACAGTCTCTGCACTCTGAGTCTCATTTTCAGCATTGTCTCACTTGTCAGGGTCGCCCTGGGGTAGAAGGCTAGAATCTTGGATTTTCAGCTCCAGGAGTTGCAGTTTGAGTCCACAACATTTGGTTGTATGGAGAGCTTGACACTGGCAGTGGACCGTCAGGGCACTCATTTCCTTCTTTTCTGGTATCACCAGTCTCGCTAACTATCATTTTCCCCTGAAAGCTCAAACAGTCAACCATGCACAATGATTCCATTTCATCTGATCTGATGCTTTGCACCCCTTTCTGGGAGCATTGTTCAGGACCTGGGGGCTTAGACATCCAGAAGGCCCAGTCTTTCCAGTATTGACTGGGATCGTCTCAAACAATTGACTCAGTCTGTAGAAGGATAGTATTCAAAGTCACCTCACTTTCTTCTGATATGGACTGACAGTTATGCTCAACTGGGACTTGTGGGGGGAACACTTTAACTTTGCTCTGTAGGCTTTCTTGATCTAGCAGCAGCTTTAGTCACTGGTCCAGAGGTGCACTTGGGGCTGGGATAATCAGGATTTGTCCACTGGGTAAATGATTTCATGCATTGTTTTACATCTTTGAATTGTTCTCAGTCTTATTGTACACTGGTGATCATCTAGTTTTCCCATTACAATGGAGGAGATGGTGCCATCTGTCAGCATTCAGGTTTGCCATAGTCCAGATTTTTAGCAATACCATTTCTCCTGAGTTCCTGGCTTTCACCTTTTTATTCTTACCTTTCTTTGTTGGCCAGATTTTTTTGGCAGCCATGGTTTGAGCCAGTTGGTACGATGAGTTAGCTGGGCCTTTAACTTTGCACATACTGTAAATAGTTGTCAGCTTGAACCCCCATCAGAGAGACCTCAAAACACATCTACCGGTAGTCGAGCTTCTTCCAAACATCAGGCGGTAGAGGAGAAACCTAGTGGCATTACTTTGCGCAGTTTAGGCATGTACCAGGGTGCTAATTTGTTGGTTCCATCTAGGCTTGTCCCTTGGGTGCAGGGTGCCTAGCATATCTAGCAAAGTGCAGTTGAAACGCTCAGGCTGTGGGTCCCCTGGGGTGGTAAGGAGTGGTTCTGGACCTCGTGACTCCCACAGAGAAAGCATTTCTTTGATCAGACGATTTCTCAAAGTCTCTCCCTTGATCAGAATGGATTCTTTGTGGAGCCCCTATAGTGAACAAAAAGTTTTCTACAAGTACTTTGGCCACAGTGATGCTTTCGGTCTTTGTTGGGAAAGCTTGGATATTCGTGAAATTATGAATACCACCAGCACATTACTGATATTTCTTATCTGCCTCCAACCTCAGAATCAATACAGACCAGCTCCATGGGTGCACTGGTGGTGATGTTAACAAGGGGCAGCCCTCTGGGGCAAAGCTTTCCTCTGTAAGCAGCGACTACAAGTTCGAATGTGTTGCTCCACATCAGCCCCCATCTTAGGCCAATAGAATCTGGATCTCACCGTCAAGTGTTCTGTTCTATACCGAGGTGCCCCATGTGGTTGTGCAAGGACATCAATAAAGAGTCTCGAAGGCAGTAGGGCAGCACTAGTTGGTTTGTCTACTTGTCCCCTCTGTCTACTGTTTCTCTGTATAACAGTTTATTGATTTGCTCAACTTAGACCTTTCTTTGTATAACAGTGCAGTTCTCAAATCAGTGGAGCGTAATTTGGACACATCTTTTCCTGCATAGAGGGCTTCTGTGCTGCTTTGATCATGGGGATCGCAGGATTGAGCTCACCAAATACTGTCATTGTCCAGATGAGGCAGTGCACCAATGTCTATTGCAGAAAAGTGGCACATAGCAGCAGGTATGCAATTCTCAGAGGGTCCCAAGTAATCCACCATGCAGTCCACTGCGTCCGTGGACATTTGTTCCTCCCTGTCAAACTCGGCAGAGTGCCCAGATGTCAGGTTCTGCCAATCGGACCAATCATTCTGGGGAACAGGCCTCGGGAGAGCATCAGCATCTCTGTGGTTCAGACCTGCCTGTATTCGAGAGCACAGTCATATGTAGATAATGCAGAAAGCACCTATGGCCAGTGGCATCCAACTTAGCTGAGGTCTGCACATAGGTCAACGGATTATTGTCAGTTTTACTAGTATTTTAGCCCCATAAGTACTCATGGAATTAGTAATCAATAGCCCACTTCAAAGCTAGGAACCTAACTTATGTACAGGATAGTTCTTTTGATGGGGTCAGGCTTCTACTGGCAAAGGCCACTGGTCTCATCTCGCTTTTGGTACAACACAGCCCTGAACCCTTGCAAACTAGCATCAGTGTGCAGGACGGTTTTCTTTGATCGGCATAGGCCAGCACTGAGCATGGGTGTTGATATATGATCTCATAAAAAGCAGTCTCTCAATCAGAGTCTAGGGGCCCCAAATACTTCACCGGACTAAATACACTTTCAGTCTTGAGGGACGCTGACTTTGTATTTTTTGGGTTGGGGATACCTTTGAGTAAGGTTAAGAAGATGGATCACTCTTGAATAGTCCTTGATGAAATGTCGTTATAATAACCAATCATAGAACTTGCATCTTGCAGTTCTTTAGATTTTTGCCAAACTAGGTGGTCAGGTGGTCAAGGCCTCATCTTTACTTGGGTCGGTCTCTATTCCCTCGGTGGATACTATGTGTCCCACATACTTACTGATGTTTGAAAGAATTGACACTTATCAATGGACAGTTTAAGGCTAAAGTCCTCCAGTGGGTCCAATACCTTAAATAATCTGCTCTCATGTTCCTCCAGTGAGCTGCCAAACACAGTAACATCATTCGGTATACCAGGCACTCTAGTAAGTTCATGTCCCCACTGCACGCCTCCATCAATCGTTGAAAAGTGGCTGAGGCACCTGAAATCCCTTGAGGCATCCTCCCATGAATTATAGAAGCCAAGTTGACCAGATAAAGGCTGTCTCTCTTTCACGGTCCTCTGGGCTATCGATTTGGTAGTACCCACTGCGGAGATCCAGCATTATAGAACCACTTGCTGCCCTGTTTAGGCAGTCCAAAGCGCATCCTGAATGCGGGCATTGTGTACTGATCAGGGATAGTCCAGTTTGTTTGCAAGAGCATAATCCATCGCACATCCTTACTGTCCATATTTTCCTCACTACTACAATGGGGGAAGTAGGGCTTCTGGATTCTTGTATTACACCAGCAGCTAACATCTCTGCAAGATGCTGCCTCACATCACCTATATCCAGCAGGTGCCAGGCGTCGAGACCTCTCACGAAATGGTCTTTCGCTCTGCGCACAATATTATGCTCCAGCTCCCTTGCACGCATCCTCGCCCCATTCCTTTAAAGAAAACACCTGTGCTCTCTGGGCAAGCTTCTCACTGATCCTCACTTTCCATTCAGCTGGCAGGGAGTCACGAATCAAACAAGTCAGGCTACTCTGTCATTCTTCCTTGAACTCGTTGCTGGTAGCACTGCAGTGTCTGCACACTGCACATTAGCCAGGATGCAACCTCTATTTACTCGAATGTCTCTTTCAGACACATTATGAACTTGACCATTACCCTTCTGGCATAAGCATGGGCTCTCAGAAGCGGCAAAATACTAGGCTTGACCAGCAGTCCCTCTGGCAATTTTCCATCGCCTGGTGCAGCATCCAACATTAATATTTTATTCTAACATCTTTTTCTGATACGGACCTCTCCTGTAAGGTACACTGGCATTGGCGCCAGGATCAGAGACTCAGGATCCTTCTTCCTCCAATTCCTGACCGGTTCCTCTGGTTCTATTTTTCAGCATCTCCAGCCCTCATAGGCCTCTTTAATTAAAGCCTGAACTCTAAAGCTCTATCAGTCTTTGACCCCTGTTTTTCATAACACAACTGTGCCAGCCTTCCTAACATATGAGCATTTTGTTCCAATCAACAAAGGGACACCATCGTACAGTCCAGTGGGGGACACACTAGGTTAGGGTCTCTACTTGTTTGGCACACTGCAGCCACGGAGGTGGGGAAAGACAGCCAAATTGGATGTACCCGGAATAGGGGTAGGCCTTCTCACTTAACCCCCATACATGCAGTCCTTCTAATGGTTGTAAGGGTATGTCTGACAAATGCTTCTGATACCAATCTTGGAACATAATTGTCACTTGGGAGCCACTGTCTAATACAGCTCTTGCAGACACTCCATTCACTCTTTACAGTGGTCTCCATGGAGGGACTCACCTATTCTGGACCAGTCTGAGGCGTGGTGGCCTGGGTCAAACTGACCTTGCCACAAAGGACGGAGTTAGCATTTTGGTGCCCTCACTGGGACTACTTCTGCACCTCTTAACCACTGATTTGTTCTCCGAAGTCTCCTTGTAGCCTATATGCAACTTTTTGTCAGTGTCTTTTGGGGACCGGCATTCCTTCATGTGCCCATCCTTCCCACAATTATAGCATAACATACTTTCTGGAGTTTGAGCTGGCTTGGCACATGGGAGCCAGGGCAGGGGTATTACTAACTTGGAAACCTTGGGTCCATCTCTGTGTGAGGCGTAAAAGCATTTGGAGACATCTCGCAGTTTCTCCACTTCCATGGTCAAGGAATCAAGTTCGAGCTGTTATCAGTAGGAGATACATGTGGGTATCCCCACCCCTAGCAGATGCAGTCGGATATAGGTTGGGGCCCATACTTGCAGGCGTGCCTTCATGAAGGACTGTTTTTGAATTCCCATCGTCTCTCAACAGTTCGCCCCATTGTGGCATATCTTTTTCCTTATCAGAGCACTCATTGACTGCCAACTCTGCCCCCTGAACTTCACTTCTGTGGCCACCTCAGTCACTGGGTCATAGCCGCAGCTATTGGTGCAGGTCCCTCCCAGGTTGCCTCTTTCAACTCCTCTAATTTCTCATTAACTCATCATAGGAGGGTGGGGATTCCAGTCGATTTGCCAGGCTGTAATTGAAGCAACAGCAGTTCTGAGAAGGGGCAGACTTAAAGATCCTGTCCAGCCTGGTTCGGTCCAGTTCAGTCACTGGCAAACTACCCTTTCTGAGGCATTCTTGCAACAATTTTTCCAGCTGAGATACATACACAGACAACAACTCCCTTGGTACTGTTGTGTATTTTTACTTCCACCATAGATCCTCATCAGAATCTGGGCTCCCATACACATTCTCCAAGGCCTCAAGATAGGCCTGTGCAGTCACTTCAGGGTTACTGGCCCGCTTAGCATGGACGGTAGCCAGGGCAGGACCTCGAGGCTCTCACTAACCTCTTTCACTTTTCGGCCTGAGCATTGTCATTCTAGCACTTTGGGGCAACATAGTCTATCCAGGTCTCCCAGTCATCCTCCCTTGGGGGAGTGGGAGGGTGCCAGAGAAGATCTCAACCTTTCGTAAGAGTCGTGGACTAATGGCAGGTGCAGAAATAGGAGTCTGCATTGGTTCAGCCACCCACAGGTACTGAGCGAGAGGGTGTTGGGGAGGAACACTCAGGTGGCAAGAATAGTTTCTTCAAGTCCTCCACAGTTTTCCTTCCCCCAGCAACCATTAGCAATTTCTCCTCAAAGTTTCAGACAGTGGTGGGGCTCATTTCCCCAGGTCTTTACTGTACTTAGTTATCATCTCCAGGCAGTGAGGGCTCCTCTGGGGTAATGGTCTGTGGCACTTTGAGCTATCTATGGGATCCTTAAACTCTACTAGGGCCAGGAAAGTATGGGTGAGCAGATTAGCATGCCGACCCACCACCACAGGGTTTTGTAAACCCTTCCACCTTGGGAAGTACTCCCTGTACAGTGTCCTATTGATACCCGGGGATGTCCAGGATAAGTATAGCATTTTGGGGTCAATCTCTCCCAGTACACCACTCACCAGCCGGTGCACAGCCACTTCTGTCGGGTACCCATTTTTCCTTAACAGTGGTTCGTGAATATGGCCACTAGAGGAGGACACAATCCCAACGGTGAGCCTCCAAGATGTCAACCCCTAGATGGCGCTATATCCCAGGGCTACTACCCCTGCCTGATTTGCCACTAACAGGTTGAGGGTCCTGATCCAATGGCGGGTGCCTTCCACCCAGAGGTCAGGGTTTGCAATAGTTAAACTTACTTGGTCACAGCCCTCTGGGACACTGCAACCCCCTTTCTTCCCACTAGTGGCCCACACAATATATCAGAATTACCTTCACAGTATACACTTACCCCAGGACTAGTTCCGCACTGGGACCTCCTGTAAAATAAGATACAGTGCAACAATCACAGTACAGTACTTTACACAGACAAAACACTGGAGGCAGTATAACTTTGCTGAACAAGCAGCTCTGATTTATTTAGGGGATATAACAAGGACAGGGGGAATTCAGGTTAATTAGCTTATCACTTTACTATCTACCTATGGCTCTGTGCACAGATCTATCCCTACCAGTTACTGTCCCTGGGTACCAAGCCGCTAGTGGCTAGTCCAAACCTGGCAGCTGGTAGGGGCCTTTCATAGTGAAAAGAAAATTAGTTTAAACAGTCAGCAGTACAGTGATTCCATTGGATTTAATGTGGCAATTCAACAGGGAGCTTATTCTGAATTAGGTACTCACTACCTCCAAACAAGATAGGGTCCTTCAACGCCAGCAGGGCTACTCTTGAGCTCCACGAGACTCTTTACACATTTATATGGTAAAAAAGAGTGTACTATACCAGCCAGGCTGCTTCTATCCCGATCGCAATTACTGCACAATACCCGGAGAAACACAGCAGATTCAGTTCCTGACAGACCGAAAAATTCAACAATTTCTCCAGTCTTCTACAGGGTGAGCCTGGTTTCTACTCTTCAGAGATCCTTTGATTCTTTTCACAGGACGGATTCAGTCCTAACAAGCAGTTACAAGCTGCAGACCGAACTCTGGGCCTTACACACGTTTTTGACTGAAACTGTGCACTGAAGGAGCACAGGGTTTCTTTTCCCTCACTGCCAGATCTAAACTGAAACTCCAACAGACAAAACTGGCACTTCCTTTGAGTTCCTCCCAGTTCTTGACTGGATTGGTTGTCACTCACAATAGACTGCTGCTGTTGTATCCAAAAAAGCGCCAAGTCTCAAACTACATTCCCAGAGTCACTGCCCATACAATCCTCTTGTGGCTGGCTCAGATTATGAGTCCAAGTTCTGATTCATTCAAGGCACCATTTAGAGCTAGCTTACCCACACTGATTGGTCCAGTTCTGCAGTTCAAAACTAGAATGGGAACTAGGGCAAACACAGTTCTGACTGCAAAGAAAGCAGGTTAGACAAACTGTATTTCATTATTACTCTAAATTATTTCTGGCAAACAGTTACATCTTTCAGATAGGTTCCCTTGCACTCCTAGTGACTGCAAAAATGGAGTGAATTGGCAGCAGCTGAGTGGTACTCAATCAAAGAAACACACAGTCCCCATACAAACTAATTATGTCTGCAAGCAGACAGCTCTTTAAAGACAGTACCAGAGGTTCTAAAACACTCACTGATAAATGGCTTAAACGCCAAACACCATTCAGGCTTGGAGCATTCAAGCAAGCTCCTGGAAGTCTTTTGGGAACCCCCATTTGCAGGGGGGTTACATAGTGTATGGTGGAATGCGGTTGTGAATGTGTAACCCCTAGGTGGAGCTATTCCAAGGGCTACTACCCCTACCTGCATGACTAGGTGCAGGTTAAGGGGCCTGGGTACTGAAAACGGGTGCCTCCACCCAGAGGATAGGGTTAGTGGTAGTATAGCTGACCTGGTTACAGCCCTCCGGGACACTGTGACCCCCTCATTCCCCTCTAGTGTCCTAAACACTGAACAGAACACACAGATACAATAGCCCCCAAACAGCAGATATATCCCCACTCTGATTGCAATTACCACTAGGGCTGGTTCCACCCGTTCGGCCCTGGAGACCCCCTGTAGAGTAAGGTTAAACACAGCAAACAATAGTACCACAGCGCTATTTGTACAGAAGTGAGCCACAAGCAGATTAAGTGCAAAAAGATTCAGATCTGATTTGTTCAGGGGAAATGAACAATGAAGGGGTGTAATCAGGTTGATAGGTTTAGGTACTGATTCAATCAGGCTACAAGGCATGCACTTTAGAGTCCATCAACACAGTCACACACACTCTGGGTACCCAGTGGCGAAGTAGGCTAGCCTGACACATTGCCCGGGGTAGGCCGGCATTGCAGCTGGTCTGTGCCCTATGATGGAAAAACAAGTCATGTGCAATAACCCACAATTTGTAAACCGGAGTCAGGAGGCTCAGTTAGTAATAATCAAACCAAATAATTAAATCAGATGACACACTTTGATTGATCTGTTGTTGCAGGGAGCTACCCTGGTGTTTACTCATGCTACCCAGTACAGGACACAGGAGTGATGAAATGGAGACTTCAGTATGACTTGCTGGTATGCCAGGAGAAGCAGGACCCACAAGAATCACCGAGGTGTCATTCCTGTTCATGGTGTTGAGCAGGGGGCTGATCCCTGGGCAGGTCTCTTGTCGATGGTCTTCTCCATGGCGTGAGTAGCTGGCTGGGCCAAGTTAGCAGAGCCCAGGCCAGGTGAACAATTTGGATGGCAGTCCAGTAGTGCTGGATACAGCTTCCAGCAAGCGTGACAAAATCAGGCAGTGGGGAACCAAATCGCGACCCACTAACAGTATTCAGCACACTTACAGTAAAAGAAAAGCAGTACCATAGTTCGGATGACGGTAGGGTTGCAATTACAGTATCTCTGTGCAAAACCATACATTCTGCAGTGGTTTCAGATGTCCTGACAGGCCGAATCACATGGAGCAACTTTTCAGTCCTCTCAGGCAATAGGAAGTCGCAACTCGGTAGATCTGGTCAGAAACTTTTCGGATATAGTCCAATTTAAATTGAACTGCAGGATTCCCTCACGAGGGACAAGTAGGAGGGCAGGCCAAACACAGCCTTCCCACCAGTTTCCCACACGACTACACAGGAGCAGCTGCTCGAATATCCCGAGCTGTTCACTCTCTCAACTCCAAACTCAGACTGACTTCTGCTGCAGGCAGCACCGGGACATCCTTCTCATCCAAAAAGGGTTTGGTTGGTTGATTCATCTGTCTGTCAAAGCAAGGGATCCCCCTCCAGGTCCATTTAGGCACCAACATGTAAAAACTACTATTCCTACAGAAATTCACTCCCACAAGACCCCTGGGGACAGACTCCATTTTAAGGTCCTCAATAGGTACTGATTTGTGCAATACAGAAATGTCCATGCTACAAAGAAAGGCAGGTTAGACAAACTATAATATCATTATTATTAGAGTAGCTAATCAGCAAAGAATTACAAGTTCTAACAGAGCTCCCTCTGCAAAATTAGCGATGGCAGAATGGAGCAATATTACTGCAGCTCAGGCGGGACTCGAGCCTGGAGACACTTGGCCCCTACCCGGATTAATTGTACACCACCAAATGATGCCTCTTAAGGAGACAGGCACAGAGAGAGGCTAGCTAGGCACATGCGCAACACTTTTAAAATGCTAGGACACAGAACACCAGCCTGGCAGTGGGCATTAAGTAAGCCCAGGAAGACACTTTAGGAACCTCCATTTGTAGGGAGGTTACACCCTTCCCTGCCTAGAAAGAATTTGGCATCCACATCAAGTCTATGCTCACAACGTTATTTGAAGACATTGTACTTATACAAAATATATGCTTCACTACCATTACTATATGTTATGGCAACAGTTATACATTTTTCATACATTCAATAATGATTTTACTATGATTCACACAATAATATTACTGTACTCCTTCATATTATAGTTTCTTGCATTCTGAACAACGTAGATGGGGTCCCATCCCTATCAGCTAACTTGGGGCTAGATGGGCAGGGGCACCATGTCCTGAAGGATGGACAATCAACTTGGAAGTAGCAGAAAGGCTCAGTTTGGGCAGTGAGCTCTTTGAAACAAAGACACCCTTGTGGACAACATTTAAAGGGAGATCTACTGGTCTTCCAGGGGAGTCGTAGCTTAGACGTATTATGGGTTTAACCCCTCTCCCAGACTTCCTTGGGGAAACAAGTACAGTCTCTGGGGTACCAGCATTTACATCAGTCTCTTCTTCAGTAGAAAGGGGTACCTCTGCACTGGGCGAAGTCTCCGGTAGCGGAACGTTATCAGCTCCTGACTCTGTTAACTCTGTATCCACCACATTAGACACTTCAGTATTCTCTGCAAGAGGTCCGGATTGGTCATCCAGGGAAGGCTCTGAGACAATTGGACTTTGGGGCACTGGAGTAGAACTTTCAACATTGTCATACCGTTCCTCAAGTTCTGGCATGGCACCAGGAAGGTTTGTAGCGTTAGCTTCCTGCTTGAGCAGATCAAACAATTCCACCAAGCACAGTGAGTCAACCAGTTTGGACCCTATACTTTGCACCTCACTTTCCGGGGACATGGGCTCCAAGGAGGAAGCTGGGGGGTTAGACAGTCCTGAGGGTCCAGCTTCATCCCCACAATTATACATTGGGTTACCTTGAAACAACTGACACAGTTCATAAGTGGGATAATAGAGAGCATTGCACTCACTACTGTCAGTTTCAGACTGACCGTCATTGTTAGGCTCAGCCTGCTGAGGGGAAAGCCTTGGTTGTTGCACGGTTGGAGAGAGTTGACTCTGTTGTCTTTTGGCAGTGGCATGAGTTACTGGCCCAGGAGGGGCCGGACCTGACTGTTCAGCATAGATCATTACTTGGCCAATGGGTAATAAATGGTTCCTGTGCATGGTTTTAATGCCTCTAGAGTTGTTCTCGGCGCACTTTGTACACAGGCAGTTGATCCAGTTTACTGATCACTATGTGTGGAAGGTGATGCCACCTGTCAGCAATTTTATGCTTTCCATGCAGTCCCAAATTGTGCAACAATACACGGTCTCCGGGCAGTAGCTCTTGAACCTTCACTTTCTTGTCATGCCTCTCTTTGTTGGCAAGGTTTCTCTTGGTGGCCATTGTTTGAGCCAGTTGATATGCATGGTTCAATTGAGCTTTCAATTTCTGTACGTATTGTAAATAGTTCTCAGCTCGGACCCCATCTGGGAAGACCCAAAAGCAAACATCTACGGGCAGTCGGGCTTCCCTCCCGAACATGAGACGAAAGGGAGAGAATCCGGTAGCATCACTTTTGGTGCAGTTGTAAGCGTGTACCAAGGTGCTAATCTGCTGACTCCACTAGGCTTGTCTTTAGGATGGAGAGTACCCAACATGTCCAGAAGGGTTCTGTTAAAGCGTTCTGGCTGGGGGTTCCCTTGAGGGTGATAGGGAGTGGTTCTGGACTTTCGCACCCCCCACAGGGAGAGCATTTCTTTGGTTAGTCTACTTTCAAAGTCTCTTCCTTGGTCAGAATGGATACTTTGGGTTGCACCATAGTGGACAAAGAGCTTTTCTACTAGCACCTTGGCCACCATAAAGGCCTTTTGATCCTTGGTCGGGAAAGCTTGTGCATATTGGGTAAAGTTATTGGTTACTACCAGTACATTACCAATGTTATTTTGATCGGGTTTCAGACACAGGAAGTCTATATAAACCAGTTCCATGGGGGCACTGGTAGTGATGTTGACAAGTTGGGCAGCTTTCTGGGGCAAAACTTTCTGCTGGAGGCAGTGACTGCAAGTTTTGACATGATTCTCAACATCTGCCCCCATTTTCGGCCAATAGAATCGGGACCGTACTAAGTCGAGAGTCCGGTCAATACCGAGGTGTCCCATGTGGTTATGGCAGGACCTCAGTATCAGCTGTTTGAAGGCTGTTGGTAGGATCAACTGCTGCTTGTCCACTTGACCTTGATGATCTACTGCCTCTATATATAATAACTGATCTCATAACTTTAGTCTGGGGCCTTCTTTGAATATCAATGCAGTTCGTAAATCAGTAAAACATAGTTTAGACACATCCTTCCCCACACACAGGGCATCAAGTGTGGGCTGAATCATGGGGTTGTGGGTTTGAGCCCACTGAATGCTGTCACTGTCAAACTGGGGCAAAGCACTGATATCTAATGCAGAAAAATGACAATAAGTGGCAGGTATGCAAGTATCAGGGGCCCCAAACAGTCCACCAGGCAGTCCACGGTGTCTGCAGACAATTGCTCATCTTTGTCAAATTTTTGGCACAATGCTTTAATTGAAGGTACTGACAGCCTTACCCAATTGTCTTTGGAACTTGGCCACCATGAAAGGGAGTCAGCATCAATATGGTTCAGTCCAGGCCGGTATTCAACCGCATAATCCTAATTTGACAAGGCAGATAGCCACCGGTGCCCAGTGGCGTTCAACTTGGCTGAAGTCTGTACATATGTTACAGGACTGTTATCAGTCTTTACTAATATCTTGGTCCCATAGAGGTACTCATGAAACGGATCTACTATGGCCCACTTTAGAGCGAGGAACTCCAACTTGTGCACAGCATAATTCCGCTCAGAGGGTGTCAAACTGCGACTGGTGAAGGCCACAGGTCTCAGGCCATCCTCATATTCTTCATATAGCACAGTCCCAAGCCCTTTCAGACTGGCATCCATGTGCAGGATATATGTTTTGGTGGGATCAGCATATGCAAGGACTGGGGCATGGGTAAGCTGATAGATGACTTAGAAGAATGCTGCCTCGTACTCGGGGCTCCAACAGGTTCCAAAAGGTTCACCTGTTCGAAAATATACCTTTTCTTCTTCTCTGAGGGATCCCTTCTTGTACCGGCGGTTGGTAGGAGGATAGCCTTAGGTAAGATTAAGGAGCGGTGGGATTACCTTTGAATAGTCCTTAATGAATCGGCGATAGTAGCCGCAGAACCCCAGGAATTGCTGCAGCTCATTTAGGTTGGTGGGCTGGGGCCAGGTGGTCAGGGACTCTACTTTGCTGGGGTCTGTGTGTAACCCCTCGGCTAACACTATATGTCCCACATATTTCACAGACATTTGAAAACACTGGCACTTGTCTATAGATAACCTGAGGCCGAATTCTTCCAAGCGATCGAGAACTTTGAACAGTCTGGTCTCCTGTTCTTCTAGCATGCATCCGAAAACGATGACACCAATCTAAGTACACTAAACATTCTAGCAGTTTCATGTCTCCTACCGCACGTTCCATCAACTTCTGGAAGGTAGCAGGGGCACCCAAAATCCCCTGTGGCATCCCTAGAAATTCATAGAACCCCAAAGGACAGATGAAGGCTGTTTTCTCGTGGTCCTCTGGGGCCATCAGGATTTGATAATATCCGCTGCGAAGATCAAGTACTGAGAACCACTGACTCCTGTTCAGGCAGTCCAGGGCATCCTGCATGCGTGGCATGGTGTATTGATCTGGGACAGTCCGTTGGTTTAGGGTCTGATAATCCACACACCCCCTCACTGACCCATTCTTCTTGCACACAACTACGATGGGAGATGCAGAGGGGCTTCTTGACCCTTGAATAATACCAGCAGCAAGCAACTTCTGCAGGTGCCACTGAACTTCGTCTATATCAGCTGGAGCAAGGTGGCGGGACCACTCTCGGAAAGGTCGGTCATCGTGCAGCTGAATATTATGCTCAGCACCATGGATGCACCCCACATCCCATTTTTTTAGCAAAAACACTTGGTCTTTCTGGGCACGTTTCCTACTGATCTGAGTCTTCCATTCAGCAGACAAGGGGGGGATCACCAAAGTCAGATAGGTCTGGGGTCACCTCCTCCTTCTCGCCAGAATATTTGTTGCTGGGTAATGCTGCAGTGTCCGCACAGTGCATGGTAGCTAAGGATGCATCCCCGGTTTACTTGTATTTCCTGATCAGATACATTCTGTATTTGAACCATCACTCATCAAGCATAAGCATGGGCATGAGAAGGTAAGATACTGGATCTGACCATTAGCCCCTCCGGCAACTTTTCTTCACCTGGCGCATCCAGCATTAATATTTTGTTTCACATGTCTCTTCTAAGTTGGACTTCTCCATGAACAGTTTACTGAGCATTGGGTGGCAATATCAAGGAATCAGGGTCCTTCTTCCAGACAATTCCAAAGGGCTCATCCTGGTCTTCCACCACAGACTGCCTCTGCAGGTCATAAGCTTTCTTGATCAGAGCTGGAATTCACATTGCCCGGCCAGTCTGTCGGTCTTGTTTCTCTTGGCACAACTGTGCTGACCTCCCAAACATATGGGCATTAGTTCCACTGAGTAGGGGGACCCCATCATACATCCCCATAGGAGGGCATACCAGGGCTAGTGTCTCTACTTGTTCATCTACACCAGTCACAGCTGCAGGAAAAGACAGCCAAAGCCGGACATATCCTAGGTAGGGATAAGACTTGTCACTCAGGTCCCACACATGTAGGCCTTCTAGAGATTGTAATGGCACATTAGATAAGTGTTTGTCATACCAGTCCTGGAATGCAATGGTCACTTGCGAGCCACTGTCAAGTACAGCCCGAACATGGATACCATTGACAGTCACAGTAGTCTCCATCAAAGGGCCTACCAATTTGGACCAGTCTGGAGGGATGGTAGCAGGGACCCGGACAGATGATTTAGCCACAAAGAAGTTTGAGATAGCATTTCTTGAGCCTTCACTGTGGTCATTTCGGGCACCCCTCGGCCATTGATTTGCTTTTCAGAGCTCCCCTTGAAGCCTGTTTACTACTTTTTCTTAGTCTTTTTGAGACCGGCATTCTCTCTTCATATGGCCCTCCTTTCCACAGTTGTGACAAATGATAGACTCCTGGGTCATCCTTGGAGAGAACATTGCATGAGGGACTGGAGCAGTAACAAGGGATCGGGGTCCGATATCTGTTTGCAGCAGTGAGGGTGGTGCAACGTGTCTTAACAGTGCCTTTAGGGTGGCAGTCAATTTTCTGATTTCCACTCTGGAGCTGCCCTTTGCAGGGGGTGCCGGGGTGGGCACTCCCACCTCCATGGCCGACGTGCTCTGAGAAGGGCCTGAATCCTGGTCCATGGGGGGAACTCTTGCAGAGGCACACGCCTTCAACTCTCCGACTTCCTTTAGTAGCTTGTCTTTCCAAACCTTGGCCCAGGGTGGAAAGTCCTTTGCAGTTTCAGAGTGCTCGTTAGGTGTTGACTTTTGCCCCTAAACCTCACTTGGCTGATCACTCTCGGTCACTTGCGCAGTAGCAGCAGATATGGGTGCAATTCCCCAACGGGGTCGCCTTTGCTCGACTCCCCAGATTTTTTTCATCAGCTCATCATGGGGGGGGGGGTGATTCCAGTTGGGTTGTGAGGTGCAACTAAAGCAGTAACAATTCTGAGAAGGGAGCAGACTTAAGTATCTGGTCCAGCCTACTTCAATCTAATTCATCTGATGCTAAACCACCCTTTCTGAGGCACTCCTATACCCCCTTTAAAGTTGAGGTACATACACGGATAATGGCTCCCCTGGGTACTGCTGAGCATTTCTTACTCTCCATCATAAGTCCTTCTCTGAATCCAGGCTCTCATACACATTCTCCAGTGCATCAAGATAGTTCTGTGCAGTTGCTTCGGGGTTATTGGCCCACTTGGCATGGATGGTAGCCAGGGCAGGACCTCTGAGGCTCTCACTCAACCTCTTTTGTTTCTCTGCTTCTGAACATTGCCATTTCAGATACTAGGGGGCAACATAGTCTATCCAGGTCTCCCAGTCATCCTCCCCCTGGTGGGGTGGGGAGGGTGCCCGAGAAGATTCTCAGCCTTCGGAAGGAGTTGTGACTAATTGCAGGCCCAGATGTAGGGGCCGACATTGGCACGGGCACAGAAGGTGGGACAGGAACAGGTACTGGAGTGGGTGGGGGTGTTGGGGAAGGAACACCCCCAGGTGGCAGGAATAATTTCCTAAAGTCCTCTACGGTCTTCCCTTCCTCCAGTAACAACTTAGCAAACTTCTCCTCAAAAGTCTCAGATAATGGTGGGGGCTCATCCTCCCTGGGGTCTTTACTGACTTTAGTTATCACCCTCCAGGTGGTTGGGCCCCCTTCTGAGGCAATAGTCTGAGGCACTATGGGGCTTTCCAAGGGGTCACTACACTCTACCAAGGCCATGAAAGTTTGAGTGGTCAAATCAGCCCATCGACCCACCACCACAACATTTTTCAAACATTCAACTTTGGAGAGCGCTCCCTCTACAGTGTCTTTACTGGTGCCCAGGAGAATATCAAGTATAAACAAGGCATTTTCGGGGTCAATCTCCTGCCCCATACACCACCCCATCAACTGGTGCACAGCCACTTCTATTGGGGTAGCCATTAACCTGTGACAATAATTCTTGATTTTGGCCACTAGGGGGCGCTAATACCAGTGGTGCCTCCAAGATGTAACCCCTAGGTGGCGCTATTCCAAGGGCTACTACCCCTGCCTATGTGATTAGGTGCAGGTTAAGGGGCCTGGATACTAAAAACAGGTACCTCCACCCAGAGGACAGGGTTAGTGGTAGCGTAGCTGACCTGGGTACAGCCCTCTGGGACACTGTGACCCCCCTCTTTCCCCTCTAGTGGCCTAAGTAATGAACAGAACACACAGATACAATAGCCCCCAAACAGCAGCTATATCTCCACTCTGATTGCACTTACCACCAGGGCTGGTTCCAGCTGTTCGGCTCTGGAGACCCCTTGTAGAGTAAGGTTAAACACAGCAAACAATAGTACCACAGTGCTCTTTGTACAGAAGTGCACCACAAGCAGGTTAAGTGCAAAAAGATTCAGATCTGATTTATTCAGGGGAAATCAACAAGGAAGGGGCGTAATCAGGTTGATTGGTTTAGGTACTGATTCAATCAGGCTACAAGGCATACACTTTAGAGTCCCTCAGCACAGTCACACACACTCTGGGTACCCAGTGGCGAGGTAGGCTAGCCTGACACATTGCCTGGGGTAGGCTGGCATTGCAGATGGTCTGGGCCCTATGATAGAAAGACAAGTCATGCACAATAACCCACAGTTTGTAATCCGGAGCCAGGAGGTTCAGTTCGTAATAATCAAACCAAACAATTAAATCAGATGACACACTTTGATTGAGCTGTTGTTGCAGGGAGCTACCCTGGTGTTTACTCACGTTACCCAGTACAGGACACAGGAGTGACGAAATTGACACTTCGGGAAGACTTGCTGGTATGCCAGGAGAAGCAGGGCCCACACAAATCACTGAGGTGTCATTCCTGTTCGTGGTGTTGAGCAGGAGGCTGATCCCCGGGCAGGTCTCTTGTCGATGGTCTTCTCCATGGCATGAGTGGCTGGCTGGGCCAGGTTAGCAGAGCCCAGGCCAGGTGAACAATTTGGATGGCAGTCCGGTAATGCTGCATACAGCTTCCAGCAAGTGTGACAAAATTAGGCAGTGGGGAACCAAATCGCGACCCACTAACAGCATTCAGCACACTTATAGTAAAAGAAAAGCAGTACCACAGTTCGGATGACAGTCCAGTTGCAATTACAGTGTCTCTGTGCAAAACCATACATTCTGCGGTGGTTTCAGACGTCCTGACATGCCAAACCCCGTGGAGTAAATCTTCAGTCTTCTTCAGGCAAATAGGCAGTCACAACTCTGTAGATCTGGTCACAAACTTATTCGGATATAATTTCAATTTAAATTGAACTGCAGGATTCCCTCACAGAGGACAAGTAGGAGGGCAGGCCAAACACAGCCTTCCCACCAGTTTCCTGTGCAATTACGGAGGAGCAGCTGCTCATATATCCCAAGCTGTTCACTCTCTCAACTCCAAACTCAGACTGACTTCTGCTGCAGGCAGCACTGGGACTTCCTTTTCATCCGAAAAGGGTTCGGTTGGTTGATCCATCTGTCTGTCAAAGCAAAGGCTCCCCTTCCAGGTCCATTTAGGCGCCAACATGTAAAAACTACAATTCCTACCGAAATTTACTCCCACAAGACCCCTGGTGACAGACTCCATTTTAAGGTCCCCAAAAGGTACTGATTTGTGCAATACAGAAATGTCCATGCTGCAAAGAAAGGCAGGTTAGACAAACTATAATATCATTATTATTAGAGCAGCTAATCAGCAAAGAATTACAAGTTCTAACAGAGCTCCCTCTGCACAATTAGCGATGGCAGAATGGAACAGTATTATTGCAGCTCAGGCGGGACTCGAGCCTGGAAACACTTGGCCCGTACCCGGAATAATTATACACCACCAAATGATGCCTCTTAAGGAGACAGGCATGGAGGCTGGCTAGGCACTCACATGCGCAACACTTTTAAAATGCTATGACACAGAACACCAGCCTGGCAGTGGGCATTAGGCAAGCCCAGGAAGACACTTTAGGAACCCCCACTTGTAGGGGGGTTGCATATGTAAATCCATACACTGCAAAAAGTCATTCTGCTTCAGTAGTGATGTCCTCACTAATGCAGAATGACTTTTCATTCTGTGTTAGTGAGGATGTCACAGTGCAGCTACCCCCACCAGTGCCATTCATAGGACAGGGGGCAGTTAGCGACTCCTGCGTGAGAGCTGGCCGGCGGGCTGGAGAGACCAGGAGTGTGGGTTTCCGGTAGCAGATGCTGACTAAAAAATGTAAGTGATCCTGTTTTGGGTACACTATATAGAACAGTGTATGGCCTCCCAAACAACTCGGCAACTCTGCCCCCTTGTGTTTTCTATGACTGCAGAGGGACCTCTCGAGTCTCACTCTCAAGGTCATCAGCCATCATAGAAAACCCTCGGGTGAAGAATTGCATTGTTGTGTATGGGAGGCCATACACTGTCCTACATATTAGTGCCTTTAAATTAAAGAAAAAACTTACTCCTCAGATGAAGAAATGACCTATGATATCTTACCTTGAGTCATAAGTAATTATTTTATATTTCTCAAATAGTATGTTTATTTAAAGTGTTCTTTGTATCAGTTGATTACAGGTTTACATGTGGGATTGCGTAGTTTCAGTCCCTTTTGAAGAGTTCAGTCACATGGTGCCAGGTAATATTCTTTTTTCATCAGTGGTTACACTAGACCTGAATACTGTATATTACACATAAAGCAGCACTGCATGATAGTGGTGAGAATTTTGACCTATACTTTTTTATTCTGTTTTATATTTCCACCTGTCTCTTGACTTTAATGATACCCTTTTTTCAACATTTTGAATCTGCTTTACCATCGTTTTCTCACTCCTGAAATAATAAAAGATGTGCTCCTTTTTATATGGCTCAGACCAGGTTTTCATCACTATTCTCTGTTGTTTTTGAACACCCAGGGCCAGATTTTTGATGCTTCAAGAATGCTGCAAGTCCTTGGTGCACCGAACATAATCTGCACGGGGCTTGCGGCATTGTCCAGGTGACAATCCGGACTTTCCATCCCTTGCACTCAGCACAGGTCTTTAGACCACAGTTTTGTGGTCTAGCATGCACCACTTCTTGGAGACTAAGTTACAGAGCTTGTGCCAGATATGTGGTGGTAGCTGCCGTAAATCAGGGAAGCTGTCGCAACTGCACCCGAGATTGGGAAATTGGGCGCAGTTGTGGCAAAGGGGTATGGCGCATCGGCAGAAACTAAGTCCCATGGTGCAGGACACAATGCAAGCCCTGCACTGCCATTTGATAATCCAGCTCCTATTGTTTAAGATCACGTTTCTTGTGACTATAATGAACTAGCATGCAGCAGACACTGCACCCTGATATTATGGGACAGCAAGTGTGCAAAAACAGCTGAGAATACTGATGACAACCTGGTTTAAGCCATGATGCACCTGATCCCCCATCCGTGTGGTCAGCAATGCGCTGGGGGCAGGCAGGGGGTGGGCCATCACTTTGTGTTATTAACTATGACGTGTAGTGCTGGCCGCATGGGTGTGGACGAGGCACAGGGTACACCAGTAAGAGCACTGCTGTATGTCCCCTATGCACTCCATGCGCACAGGGCGCCACCTGGTCTGGGGGATTGCCAACCTCCACCAACAAGTCCCCAGCTCCCGTCCCCACAGGCTGCACAGTGCCACCCACCCCATTGCCCAGCTGTGCCCTGTCCTGTGACAGCCAACCCCCCCGGACTCCCCACATGCACAAAGATAGGAACACTGGCCCTGAGATTGGAGACACTGACCCCCGCCCCTTACTGCCAGCACACCCCTAACTCCTCCAGGCATGCGATGGAGTACAGTACCTCACCCCCCCCGGCACCGATAGCATAGCCCCTCACCCCTATACCTTTTCACCATCCGGTGCCACTGTGGGATGGCCGGTGGCACTGCCCTCCTCACACGGCCATAGCTGCCAGCAGTCCGACATCCGATGTGGTGTGGAGTCAACATGTGCCCTGCTGCATAGGGGATCCACTGTGGGACCTAGGCCAGGCATCTGATTGGATGCCTGCTCAGGTCGGCTGCTCCACCTCCTACCACCCTCACAATCCTGCACTCCGCAAGAGAGGGGCCACAGGCAGGTGGCCAGTGGTCGCAAATGCCGCAATATGTGCACCTGTCCACAGCTACATGGGCGGGATACATGCTTCCGGCCCATATTTCCCACCTGGTAGTATATAGGCCCCATTATGTTAAAAAATAAAAAAAAATTATAAGTTAATACAACTTACTAATGAGATCAGCCACAGAAGATGTTCTTTCAGGGTGCATATGCAAGCATAAGGGTTCTGTCTGATGGAGAGCTCCAAGGTTCAGTTTTGGGGCCAGTATATTTTTGCCCCAAATTTAATCACGTACTCATTCATTGTTGTATGCAGAGGGTATTATTCTATTTTATAGCTCATTCTCAGTCACTGATATCCATGATCCCCTTTGCAAATATTTCTTGGGCCAGATTTTCCAAGTTTGTCACAGGGCTTGTGTCTTAGAATGAAATTCAGAACTCTGCACTGTGGTCACGCTCGTGCCCCCTCTCTGTCAGATTTATTTCTGAAGCTAGGGTGAGCAGTGGCCACTAAAACTAGCTAACTGACTACCAAAAACCCAAAATACTAAGAAAAAAGAAGAAGGGCTAGAGAGATTCTTAGACTGGCAGAACAAATTGAAACTTAAAAGTTAGATCACTGAGTGTCAGTTGTAAGGCCCTGTAACAAGAAATGCTGAAGCAAAAGGAAAGGAACTAATTCTTGTGTGAACCTTTTACAGGTTCTGGAAGGGGAGGTGGGTATGGGATTGGTGCACTTATAGTGAGGGATCCCTTGGAAGAAACAACATTACTATGGTGAGTTTTTTTCTTCAAGCCCCAGGAATCCCTCATTATGCTTAACGACTACAACTTACAAAGCAGTACCTTATAAGGCTGGATACAGAACCTACTTAGGGAAAAGGTTCTGCAAGACAGCAGTGCCAAAACTGACATTCATCCTGGACTGCATGTCCAGACAATAATGCTTTGTAAAGATGTGTACTGTTTTCCATGTAGCTGCTTTAAAGATTTCCTGCAAGGGAATACCTCTAGAGGCTGCTACCGAGGCATAAGCATCATATGTAAAGTGCACCCTAAGGCCCTAGGGAGGCAGCTTGCCGGACTTACTGTAACAGAACTGTATGCAAGAGACTATCCAGCAAGAGACTGTTCTCTTGGATGCTGATTTGCCTTTACCCACTTCACCACAGACAATGAACAACTAAGTATTGGTGGACCTTGCCTCCTTTGTGTGCTCCAGGCAGAAGCACAGTGCTCTCTTAACATCCAAACTGTGGAGTTTCTGCTCACCTGCACTGGATGGTGCCATGAAGAACACTGGCAGCAGAACTGACTGGTTCAGGTGAAATTCAGATACCACCTGAGGGAGGAATTTTCTGTCAGTTCTCAGGATTACCTTGCCCCTGTGGAAAATGAGGTAGTTGTGATCTGTGCAGAGCCTGCAGCTTGCTCACCCTCCTAGCTACCAGGTGACATACTTTAAATCAGAAGACTCCATGGGCTCAGAAAGGAGCTCCATGAACTGGGCAATGCACAGGGTCAGATCCCGTGGAGGAACTGGATCCCTGACTGGGGGTTATAGGTGGTTAAGGCCCTTAAAGATTTTTTTTTTAAATGGCTGTGAGGCCTGTGACCTGTCCTTGCCAGCAGAAGCTGACACTCTTGCCAGATGCACCTTCAGAGTTGTAGGCCTGAGGCCCAGGGACTGAAGGAGGACCAGATAATCTAGAATCATAAAAAGGCCTGCCTGGAATGGACTGAGCTGCCAGAAGAACATCACAGTGAAAACCCTTTCCATTTGGAGGCACAGGTTTTCCTTGTTGGTTTTCTGGACACCTTAAGCACCTCCAAAACATTTTCAGAAAGATTCAGCCCAGAGTACTCTAGCTCTTAAAGCACCATGCACTGAAGCAAAAGGATCTCAGTCCTGGGAATGTTATCTTGCCCTGAGACAAGATCAGCAGGTTGTACCTTGGGGAAGGCTGATAGGGTGCTTGATGGAGAGGGACAGGAGCAGTGAACACCAAATCTGCCTGTCCCAGACTGGAACTATCAGGATCATGGTTGCAGACTCTCCCCTTAGCTTCAGCAACACCCTCAGTAAAAGTGGAAATGGGGGGAAGGCATGAAGAAACTTCCCAGTCCAACTGAGGATGAGGGCATCCATTGAGACAGTCCCTACTGAGGGAGATCTGCAGCAAAACAGGGGAAGATGGTAGTTCTCCCATGATGCGAGGAGATCTATCTCTGGAGTACCGCACCTTCTGAACACTGCAGCCAGCACCTGCTTGATCAGGGTCCATTCATGATGCCCCTGGCTAATTCAACTCAGGGAGTCTGCCAACACATTATCCTTCCCTGGCAGGTAAACTGCTGGCAGCTGAACCCCTAGGGAACAGACCAGACGCCCTGATGTGAGGAGAAAAAACCTGCATTGAAAGATAAATGTCTGTGAGCTCCAGGAGGTTTATGTGCTCCTGAGACTTGAGAGAGGTCCATAACCCACTTATGGTTAAATCCTCCAGATGGGTGCCCCAGCCCAGGATGGAGGCGTCTGTGGTAAGCACCACTGAGGCGGTTGTTGGAGGAAGGGAACCCCCACTCTGAGGTTGCTTTCCTCCTTCTACCACTCTAGTGCCCGTAACAGGAACTTTGTGACAGGCATCATTGTTGACAGTGGGTCCCGCCTTTGGGACCAATGAGACCCCAAGTGGTATTGGATGTCCCTCATTTGGAGCCTTGCTTCTGGGAGGCCATGTGCCCCAACAGCTGAAGGAAGTCTCTTGCAGGTCTAGGTTGCCCTGTCTTGAAAGACTTTGCAAGCACCATCAGGTTTTCCACTATTTCTCAAGGGAGGAATGCCCGTGAAGAATGCCCTCCCTTGGTGGGCATCCAATTCACCACCTATAAAGTCAGGAACCTGTACCACTTCTATCTGGGACTTTTGGGAGTTTATCAAAAACCCTAAGCCCTCCAGAGTGTGCTGCATGAGAAGGAGGGAAGCTTTTGCCTTCTGGTGTGATTTTCCTGAAACCAGCCAGTCATTCAAGTAGGGGAAAAACCAACACCCCTTGTCTTCTGAGATGTGCTGCCACAATGTCCAGGCATTTTGTGAACAATCTGGGAGACGAGGAGAAACCGAAGGGTGAGGCTGCAAACTGATAGTGGCTGCTCACTACCCTGAATCTGAGGTACTTTCTGTGTATGGGACTGACTGGTATGTGAAAGTAAGCATCCTTCAGATCCAATAACTCCAGACGATGCCCTTGCTGTTGTGATGGAATCACTGATTCCAGTGTTACCATCTTGAACTTTTCCTTTTTAAGTGGTTGTGCACATGCACAAAACAACATATTGTTGCAATACAGGATTTTGGGTGTGTGTCGCTGCTGTGCACTAAATCCCCATGTTATTGTTGTGAATACTGGAAGCCCCCCCAGTGTTCCCAGTATATCCCAGCAGTGTTTTTTTAATTATTTATTATGCTTTTGTTGCCGCCAGCCTGCCTGGTGCATCCGCCTCAGTGACGGACCCTGCTTCTGCTCCCATATTAGCCTTGATCCCTCGATACCCACTGGCTTACCCCCCAGGATGGAGTTGTGGCACCATACCCCCACAGGGCTGCAGATGACAGGATAGGTCAAGAGGCTGACCTGAGAATGGATAGAAGCTGATGCAGGCTTCATATAGGGTGGCTGTCAGCATCTTTTTCCCTGGTATGTGGGGGCGGGGATGTGCAATGACATCTAGCATCCGCCCTGCCCCCCTGAGCTACGTTGTTGCCGGTGTGATTGGTACACCCAGCCTCCGCTAGGTGTCTGTATCGTGTCAAGCACTCCAACCCCCAACCCCGGAGAAGGACAGCAGTCATCGGATGCTCGATCCTTCTCCACCGGGTGACCCTCCAGCATCCCTGACATGTTCCCGAACCCGAGTTGATGGCATCACAGATAGGCAACCTGCCCCTGTGCCAGTGGGCCGGCATCCTCCCCAGCAGTGTTGCCATATTCCCTCCTTATGTTCGCCGACAGCTGGGTGCCCAATCCCCGCGTCGGCAATAGCCCCCCTCTCCCGACAGTGTGGGTCACTGGGTAGCCCTCTCCTAGTGTCCCCAAATGTATAATGTACCTGTAAAAAAGACAACAGTCCCCAGACGTCTTTTATTTTTTAAACCTGGAAAAATAAAACAGTCCCTCGTTGACTCCCTGCATCCCCCCTTCCCCATCCCCACCTTCTCTCTGCACACCCACCTCCCCTTACCCCCTTACCCCATACTTACCTCCGGAGGTCGGTGGCTGCAATGTTCTCTTGACCAGGACATGTCTGCACTCTTCGAAGCTGAACCGGGAACTGAAGAATCAAAGGTAAGTGCCGTATAATGGCAGTCAATGGTGCTTTCAACTTAAGTTGATATCTCAGCTATTTTTAGGAATTTTAACCCCAAATTTTCAACATAGGGTTCTTGAGATCCCACTTCACGAACACTGAAACTGCCATCTCATTACTCAGTCCCAAAAGGTGATTTTGCAGCGAACTCACCTTCCAGGACTGATTAACAAAATGATAGTGCCAGTGTTCATGAGGTGGGGTCCCAAAACCAATGATAATTTGGTGCAAAAGTCCCAAGCATTACTGAGCTTAGTCTTGCTTAGTTTATAAGCACGCTCATAACTTCGCCAATTTTTAATATTTTCACTCCAAAGTTTTAACATTGCTATTTATTCACACCCCTCCTCATGAACAATATAGCTGACATTTTTTACATCCTGCCTGAAATGTGTTTTCGCACCTGTGGCCCAGAATGGCTCAGTCGCTGTGTGAAATCAACTTGCGGGATGGAGTAACGAAATCGCAGTGCCAGTGTTCATGAGGGGAGGTCTCAAAAAGCCCATGTTGAAAATTTGGTGAAATAATTCCGAATAATGACCGTGTTACTAGCATGCGTTGCGCAGGTTCTACGTACACGCGTAAGTTCGACAATTTTTCATATTTTTACTCTAGATTTTCAACATAGCCATTTTTCACACCTCCTCATGAACAGTATACAGCTGTCATTTTTCATATCTTGACCGAAACATGTTTTTGCACAGAATAGCGCAACCGCTTTGCGAAATCAACTTTTGGGACAGATTAACAAAATAACAGTGCCAGTGTTCATGATGTGGGTTCCCCAAAAGGCCATATTGAAAATTTGGTGAAAAAATTCCTGAAAATACCCAAGTTATGTGCATCCATTGAATTTATTCTACATATGCACATAACTTTGCTGGATTGGGACCCTGCGCAGCCACAGTAAATTAAGGATACTGTTATACTATCTCACAAAGAAGAGAAGTTCATTGCAAAAAACTATGTTAATGAATCATTTAGGGTTTTTATTAAATCGTCAAAAGCTGGGAAATTCGATGTTGGGGTTCCCATCCTACCACCCACCACCCCACCCTCCACACACCAACAGGCATTGGGGTGTGCCACAGGGTCGTCAGACCTATCTCTCACTCCATTCTCCTATACTGTACCATGTCAGTTTGTTTACACATGGAATAGGGTGAGAGTTGAACCTGACGACCTCATGGCTCACCCTGCCTCCTGTTGGTGTGTGGAGGGTGGGGGGTGGGGTGGGAACCCTAACATCGAATTTCCCAGCTTTTGATTATCTAATAAAAACCCTAACTGATGCATTAACATACTTTTCTGCAATGTGATCTGCAGGCTGTACAATAGCAAGCAGTGTGGTTTCATTCATTAGAAGCCGGCACTCAGCAGTGGAGGAGAGAGGGCTGTGCTGTGCTGAACTGGCTGGCGGCAGCAGCAATTGCCTTCCCATAATAAGGAGAATTAGGCACTGGGTGCCGGGTGCGTGGGGGCAGTGTGGGGGCGATGGCGAACAGAGTGGTCATGTCACTGCTTGTTGTTCTGGGGGTGGAATTTCTCTGTATTCTTGCTTTGCTGCCTCTCACTTAAATTTGGGGATTACTCTGCATTCTTGGCACCGCTGCCACTCACTTAAAATAGTTTATAAGATTGGGGGCGGCCATGGAGGTGGGTGGGTTCTTCCGGTCCCATTAAAAAAAATTCAGAAAAAAAAAAACAATCGTGGGTGCTGGGTGCATAGGAGGGTGGTATTTAAATAGGTGTTTCTGAAAGAAGTTGCTACCTTGAAAGTACATAAGGCTATGGGACCAGATGAGGTACACTGCAGGGAATAAAGGGAGCTCATGGAAGTGCCAGCATTAAACAAGCAACCAACGTTCTGCATTGACAAATGCTTGTTTAAATGTTTGTTCGGAAATCTCAAATCTAACATGGGCCGACACTCCCCATTTTTCTTGTGGGCCAGGAAGTACCTGGAGTAAAGACCCTTTCCCCACTGTGAGGGAGGAACTTTTTCCACAGCATTTGCTTACACCAACTTGTTTACCTCTAACTCCAACAGGAGATTTTCTGTTGGTGTAGGTGGAGTGAGACAATAGCTTTGGAAAGTTTTTGAACTGCAGAGTCAAACTCTGACTCACTATTTCCAGGACCTACCTGTTTCTGGTAATTTACATAAAAACATAGACTTTGACAGCAGATAATGACTGCTTGGTCCACCCAGTCTGCCCATTTCCCTACCTTTTGGATAAGCTGCAGAACCTAGTTAAACAACAGCCTACTTCCTCCTACCCCCTCTACAATTGCCCTATGTCTGTCCCAAGCATTCTTGAATTCCCCCCACTGTTTTTGACCCCATTCCATGAGTCCACCACTCTCTGTGAAAAAACTACTTCCTCACATTGCACCTGAACCGTCCCCCCTCTATCTTCAAATTGAGTCCCCTAGTTCTTCCACATCTCTTTTTCTGAAAGATGCTACCATTTTAGTTGCCCTCCTCGGGGGCAATGTGAGGAAGTATTATTTCACAGAGAGGGTAGTGGATGCATGGAACAGCCTTTCTGAGGAGGTTGTGGGGTCTAAAACTGTGGGAGAATTCAAGAATGCATGGGACAGACATAAGGCAATTCTTGTGGGGGGTAGGAAGAAATAGACTGCTGGTTAACTAGGATCTGAGGCCTATCCTGTAGGTAGGGAAATGGGCAGACTAGATGGGCCAAGCGGTCCTTATCTGCCGTCAAAGTCTATGTTTCTATGTTTCCTCTGGACTATCTCTATTCTGTCTATGTCCTTGTGGAGATGGGGTCTCCAGAACTAGACACAGTACTCCACATAGGGTCTCACCAAATATCTGTCGGAGGGATAACAACTTCCTGTTTTCTACTGGTGATGCCTCTCCCTATGCATCCCAGTATCCCCCCAGCCCTCCTTACTGCCTTCTCACATTGTTTGCCTACCTTAAAGTGGTCTGATATGACTAACCCCAGGTCCCTTTCCATTTTTGTTGTTAAGACCTCCTCCCCATTGTGTAATCTTCCACTGGGTTTTTGTTTCCCAGGTGCATTACTTTGCACTTCTTTGCATTGAATCTAAGCTGTCATAAGTTTGACCATTTTGACCATTCCTCCAACCTTGCCAAGTCCCTTCTCATGCTTTCCACCCCCCGCCTTCTGTATCAACCCTGTTGCAGATCATTGTGTCATCTGCAAAGAGGTATACTTTTCCTTCCAGCCTCTCCTCAATGTCACCTATAAAGACATTAAAGAGGACAGATCCCAGTAATGAACCCTGTGGTACCCCACTAGTAGCCCCTTTTTCTTCAGAGTGTACTCCATTTACTATTACCCTCTGCATCCTGATACCCAGGCTACCACCCTGGGACCCACTCCCAGGCTGGCTAACTTGTTTATTCATCTTTTGTGCGGGATTGTGTCAAATGCCTTGCTAAAGTTTAGGTAGGCCATATCCACAGCCCTTCCCTTGTCTACTACTTTGGTCACCCAGTCAAAGAAATTTATTAGATTTGTTTGACATGACCTTCTTGTCGTGAATCCATGCTGCCTTGGGGCCTACTCCTATGCCCTGCTGGCCTCTTGGTACTCAACAGTTCTTCCTTTCAGAAGTGATTCCATCATTTTCCCTACCACTGAGATCAAACTAACAGGTCTGTAGTTTCCTACTTCTGCCTTGCTCCCACTTTTGTGAAGGGGAATTACATCTACCCTCCTCCAGTCCTCAGGTACCACATCATCCTCCCATGATTTGTTAAAAAGGTAGTCAGTGGTGTCAATAGATCTCCCTTTAGTTCTTTTAGAATTCTGAGGGTAAATCCCATTAGGCCTCATTGCTTTGTCCACCTTGAGTTTTAGGATTTCTTTCAGGACCCTATCTTCTGTGAATGGACTGGTATTGACCCCCCTGTCCAGAGTGCTTCTATTGTTTGGTTTAGGTACCTTCCCCTCTTCTTCTTTTGTGAATACTAAGCAAAATTATTTGTTCAGTTTCTCTGGCTTTTCACTGTCACCCTCTGCCCACCTCCACTCCCATTTATGAAGCCTCACTATCCCTCCCTTGGTCTTTCTTCACTCCCTAATGTACCTATAAAAGGTTTTATCTCCCTGAACTGAGTTGGCTATCTTTTCCTCAGTTTGGGCCTTCACAATTCTGACTGCCTTCCCCGCTTCCTTCTACTTTAACTGATACAGTTCTCTGTCCTGCTCCTTCTGCGACCTCTTTTGAGAACCATTTTTTTCCATTCCTGGAAATAGTGAACCAGCCTTCCTCCCACTGGCAATGGTTGGGGGACTGGAACAAACTTGTCAAGGGTTCTGTTTTGTTTGGCCCTTGGGTGTTGGATCAGAGTCCACATGCCTGGGACTCTCTGCCTCTGCCTCTGAATAATCCCTTCTGTTGGGAAAAGTCAAAGGCAAAGAAGGCTTAGGGAAAATATCCCATACCTCTACCTCCCCTTCCATAAGGCCTATTGGAAGTGGAGGCTTTCTCTTTCTTAGTGTTGCTCTTGTAGGTGACCTTGTATTCATGATCTACCTTCTTCATATAAGCTTATGTTTTGCCCCCCCCAAAGGGAATTTCCTTCACAAGGGAAATCATTTGCCTTTCTCTGTGTGTGCCGAGAGAGGTTCGTGTTTTGTAGTTATGTAAACCTCCTTAGGGATACTGCATATGCCATGTCCCTTGAAGCAGTGTCATTAGCTTCCACTGCCATGTGGAACTGGTATTTGGTGGCATCCATTGTAGTCTTTGCTGTGCCTGCCAGCTCCTAAGCCAAACCACCTGAGGTCTTCTCACTTGTAGCCAAAACAGAGTTCTAAAGGGCTTTAGATACTGAGCAGTGTAAGCCATGTAAGTTGCCTGCCTTAAAAGCAGGAAGGCTGAAGTATACATCTTCTTGCCCAGACTGGAGTCCTTCTCCAGGGACTGAGAGAAGAGAGGGACCTTGGCCTTGTCACAGACTGCAATCTGGACAACTCCCTCATGATCAGGGTGGGTATAGAGGTATTCTGCACCCAGCTTGTCCAGTTGATACTTCTTTTCTGTTTTCTTGTCAATCCCAGTAACTGCATAGGAAGGGGTATCACAAGTAGAAAAAGAGAAGTGGTTATCCCTCTGTACAGACAGTTGGTGAGACCCCATCTGGAGTACTGTGTGCAGTTTTGGAGACCTCATCTACGCAAGGACATAGACAGGATGGAAGCAGTCCAGAGGAGGGCAATTAAAATGGTGCAGGGTCTGCATCAGAAATCATATGAAGAGAGACTGAGAGAGCTTAATATGTATACCCTTGATGAAAGGAGGGACGGGGGGACATGATAGAAGCGTTCAGGTACCTCAAGGGAATCAACAAAGTCCAGGAGAGTAGCATCTTTCAGAAAAAGAGATGTGTAAGAGCAATGGGACACAATTTAAAGATACAGGGGGGACGGCTCAGGGGTAATGTGAGGAAATCTTTTTTCACGGAGAGAGTGGTGGATGCATGGAACTGCCTTCCTGGGGAGGCTGTTGGGGCTCAAACAATGGGGGAATTCAAACATGCATGGAACAGACACAAGGCAATTGTAGTGGGGGGTGGCAGGAAGTAGGCTGTTGGTTAACTAGAATCTGCAGCTTATCCAGTAGGTAGGGAAATGGGCAGACTGGGTGGGCCAAGTGGTCCTTATCTGCCGTCAAAGTCTATGTTTCTATGTTTCTAACTTCCCTACCCAGAGTGCTTCTATTGTCTGGTTTAGGTAACTCCTCCCCATCTTCTTTTGTGAATACTGAGCAAAAGTATTCATTCAGTATCTCTGCCTTTTCGCTGTCTCCCTCTGCCCACCCCCCCTTGCCTTTATTAATCTTCACTATTCCTCCCTTAACCTTTCTATGCTCCCTAATGTACCTATAAAAGGTTTTATCCCCCTTCTTAACTGAGTTGGCTACTTTTTCGTCAGTTTGGGCCTTTGCTATTCTGACTGCCTTCCCCACTTCTTTCTGCTTTAATTGATACAGTTCCCTGCCGTGCTCCTTCTGTGATTCCTTATACTTTTTGAATGCAGCCTTTTTCTCCTTAACCTTCCCTGCCACCTCTTTTGAGAACCATAGTGGTTTTTTACTTAGCTTTGTTTTCTTTATTTGTTTCACACAAAGGCTTGTTGCCTCTATGATGGCAGTTTTTAATTTTCTCCATTGTTCTTCCACCCCTCCTTTTTGGCCATTTGCTAGTGCATTCCTCAGGTATTCACCCATGTTGCCAAAGCCAGCCCTTCTAAAGTCCAGTATCCTTGTTTTTGTATGGCTTCTCTCCAAGGTTGTGCTTATTGTGAAGCACACTGTGCAGTGGTCACTTGTTCCCAGATGTCTACTGACTTCTAAATTTGTGATCCTCTCTCCATTTGAGAGTTCCAAGTCTAGTATTGCTCCCTCCCGAGTGGGTTCCAACACTAGCTGTCTAAGGCCTACCCCCTGCAGGGCATCGAGAATGACCCTGCTCTTGGATGTGGCTGCAGTACATGTCATCCAGTTAACAACTGGCATATTCAGGTCTCCCATCAACAGTATCTCCCCTTTATCAGCCATTTTGAGAATGTCCTCTATCATTTTCTTGTCCATTTCCTTCCCTTGAGACGGGGGTCTGTATACAACCCCTGTGCGGATTGTGATGCCATTCTCTGTCTCCAAGGTGACCCAGAGTGCCTCTTGTCCTCCCCCTTTACTTTTTAGTTCTGTATCTTCGATCCCTTCCCTTATGTATAGAGCTACTCCTCCTCCTCTTTTACCCTCCCTGTCCCTTCTGTAGATTGTGTACCCTGGTATGTTGACATCCCAGTCATGGTTCTCCATGTACCATGTTTCTGTGACTGCCACAATATCCAAGTGTTCCTCTTCCATCAGGGCTACTAGCTCAGGAAGCTTGTTTCCCAGACTACGGGCATTGGTACTCATTGCCCTCTGTTTAATGTTGGCGTTATCCTTTTTCTCCCATTCCTGCTCTTATTGCCCTTGTCTATTTTTCCATTTACCCCTGTCCTGCCCTCTGTTGAGCTCTGTACCTCAGTGTCTACCTTACTACCTGCCATGTTTTGTGGGGGGAGGCTTGAAATTTCCTGCCTGTTATCAGCACCTCCCCCCTTGGCTAGTTGAAAAGCTTGCCAAGGAAGCATTTAAACCTGTCACTTAGGAGATTGGTTCCCTTTGTGGACAGATGCAGACCATCATGCCAGTATAGACCTTCATCTCTCCAGGTGTACCTCCAGTCCCCAGTGAAGCCAAAGCCCTGTGCTCTGCACCAGTTTTGCAACCATTCATTAAACTGCATGGTGTGCAGTACCCTAGCATCAGCCCTGCCATGGATTGGCAGCATCTCTGAGAAGGTAACCATGTTTACTACCTGTCTGAGACCCCTTCCCAACTCCACAGATTCATCCTGCACTGCACTGATTCCATGCCTAGCTAGGTCATTTGTCCCAAGGTGGACAATGATATCTAGTTCCCTCTCCTGTGATGCTGCTTCTGCAATCCTGAGGATTCGCTTCTTGTCCCTCCAAGCCATGACACTAGGCAGGCACCTTACTTCCCTCTCCTCTCCCTTCCCCAGTTCTACCCCCCCTAACAATTGAGTCCCCTATCAGAAGCTGTTTCCTTCCCCTGTGGTGTCCCTTGCCACCCTTTTGTGGGTCTCCCTTGTGGATGTCCTCAGCATTCTTCTTGGTCTCCACTGAGGGTGCCATCATAGAGGAACCTTGCTCTGCCAGACTGGCGTATAATTTGTGTAGCGGTACAACTAGGGGGCTTTGCCTCGGTTCCACCATCCACACCCTCCCAGAACCCACTGTGGTCCAACTGCTCTTCATACTTGGCAACCTTTGAGGCAGTGGTTGTGGCAGTGGTGCTCTTTGGGTGGGGGAGACCTCCTTAGTCCTTGCCAGTTCAGCCTGGATGTGGGCAATCTCCTCCCTCAGAAGTGACAGTTGTCTGCAAGTAGGACAGCAATGCAGTTTCCAGAATGTGTCCCGGAAAACTGCTGCCCCACAACCAGTACATTGTACCACTCCCCAAATGTCCCTCTCCCTTATAATATGCAATATGTAATATATATATTTTTTTTAATTTCTTTGTGTGGTGTGTTCTTACCCTTTATGCACTGTGCTGGGTTATTAAGAATATGACAGTTCTGCCCCAAGACCTGTTGAGGAAGTGATGTCAGAACTTTGGCTATAAAGGAAATGCCACGGCTGGGGGGATGGGTAGTCCACAACCACAGGTGACTGTTAGAAACAATCAAATACACCACTGCTCCACCACCCTGGTAAGTACTGCCCTTTATAGTAATTCAACTAACCTCCAGTAACTTATTTAAAAATAGTTTAACTGTCACAAAATCCTACGCACCAGTAAATTATTTAAAAATAGTTTCTGTCCCAAAATCCTAGTAGTCGATCCAGCTACCCCAAGGGACAACCAAAATGCAGTATTCAAACCCTTGTGAAGTTACTTCCAAGATAAGCAGAGTTTGCAAGCTCCTTATTCAACTCCTCAGCTGCCTGTAAATTATTTAAAAATAGTTTAACTGTCAGAAAATCCTAGTAGACAATCTAGCTACCTCCAAGGGTCTACCCAAATGCAGTATTTAAATCCTTTTGAAGTTACTCACAAGATAAACAGAGTTTACAAGCCCCTTCTTGGTTAAACACTAAATAAATATGCAAATAAAAAGCAATTACCAAGGGTAATTAGTTTCACCTCCCACGGAATTGAGCAAAACTGCACGTTGTTGCAGATATCAAGTGCAATATAGAATTTCCCACACAGCTCATAGCTGAATAAAGAAGTAGTCTCCTTCCAGGTCAAGAAGATGTGCTTTGTGTCTATATATATATATATATATATATATATATATATAAATATTGTGAAATATACTAATAATATATTTCAGACAATGTATAACTAAATAGATTGACATGCTTTCAAGCAATGCATGAGGCAGAATATATGGCTTCATTATATGCTGAAATACGCTGTGTATTATATTTCATTGAGTCAATGTATTTCTCATTATAGTGACGTATAATTTTGCATACTATGGGTTAAAAATATATTATGTCAGTATATTTAAAAATACATTTTGCCGGCCCGGTGGCACAGAGGGCTGAGACACTGGACGCCACACCTCAAACCATGCCGGCAACCCGGGTTCGGGAGCAGACTCGGGTGCCGGGGGCTGGCAGGGGGAAGGAGAGGATCGAGCATCCGAAGGACTGCTGTCCTCTTCTGGGGAGGGCTGGGGTGTAGCTCTGCTCTGTAGTGGCCCCTGGTGGAGACCAGGGGTACTACACATAGCGGTGCAGGAGGGACTAAAGAAAGCCGGAACGCAGCTTTGGTGCCACAGGATGATGGCTGCCATTCTCCATGCTCCCTGGAACCTCCGGGAGACTCCTCCAACACAGCAGAGCCCTGGACCATGAAAAATATAGTGTGCTGAGCTTCCTCACCACCTGGTACCTTCTCCCTCATAGGAGGGGGACCTGCCTGGCAATGGGATATGCCGGGGCACCTCAGGGGATTGGCTGCAATGTGTGTGTGAGGGAGAGCTCCTGAAGAGGATTGCCAGGGGCATGGAGCACTAGGGGGCCCGAAGGAGAGATGGACACCAGAGTGTGTAGGAGGAAGGTAAAAAGATAACTAAAAAAGAAATGCATTTCACAATATATTATATAATATATTACATTGGGACAGTGCATTTCTCATTGTATTGACATACATTAACACATATTTTTCAATATATTGCAATATATTCCATTTTCCTAATGTTTAATTGTGCCTCCTGTTGAGTAGCTCCACTACATAATTAACATGATTCACTCTCCTGACCACCAACTAAGGCCCCTACCAAGTTCCTGTAATTTTTCTGCTGGATAGGGATAAGCATCATCACCCACAGCTGACTGGGTGGCTCTGGGCCCACAGTTGTACCTTGTCTTCTTCCTCTTTTGTGAGGCAGCTAGGTGCTCCTGGCTGAACTCATAAGCTCCTTGAACTGTGATCTGAAAATCAGGACATACTCCCCTTGGAGAGTATCATCCCTTACTAAATCAAGGAGCCCCGTATCCTATGGCCAAACAGGAACTTGAACGGTGAGAACCCTGTGGACTCCTGGGGGACTTCCCTGTATGCATTAGGAGATGGGGTAGGTACTTGTCCCACTCTCTCACATGCTGGTCAGTGAACGCCCTTAACATTGTCTTAAGGGACTCAATGAAGCACTCCACCAGACCATTAGTTTGAGGGTGGTATGCACTGCAGAGGCCTGAGATGCCTTCCCCCTCACTTCTTCCAGAGACTAACCATCAGACCGGACATGAAGTTGGTGACTTGGTCCAATAGAATCTCCTGCAGAAATCCCATTCAGCTGAAGATGCCCAGGAGTTCACTGGCCATCTTTTTAGCATTGATAGAGGACAAGGGTACTGATTCAGGGCACCTTGTGTCATAATCTACAACCACCAAAGTGTACTGCTTGCCAGTGCAACTTGGGGTGCCAAGGGACCCCACAGTGTCCACAGCAACTTGCTGAAATGGCTCTACAATAACAGGTAGGGGAATCAAGGCTACTTTAGTCTTGTTCCCAATCTTTCCCACCCTCTGGCACTGCAGATAAGTCTGGCAGTAGTTTGGCACATCTTTAAATATACTGGGCCAATAAAAATTATTAGTCAGCTGCCTTTTTGTATGGCTGACCCCCTAGGTGTCCTGAAAAGGGTATGTCATGGACTAGGGCCAGAAGCTGCTTCCTATACTCCTTAGGAAAAACTATGTGCCAGAGTACCCCTCTGCTGGTCCTCCCTTAGGAACCCACTCACAGTACTGGAGCCCATTCTTCTACTGCACTTCCCTTTTTGCAACACTCGGAGAGCCACCTTCCCCACTGGTGGCTCACTCCATTAGCTTTTGCAGGGATGGGTCAATTGGCTGAGCTCTCCCTAGCTCTGCACACCTGACCTTCCCTAGAACACACTATGCTGTGGGAGAGCTGCACATGATTGGGTTCTCCTTAGCCTGTAGCTGTGACGTAGACCTGCTGCTCCCAGCTCATTCTTCAGCTGCTTCTCCTGCTTCCGGGGTAGGGGCTGCTTCCTCAGTCACTTTTCCAATTGTGGCCTCAGGAGTTGGTTCCTTCTCCTTGCTACGGGTAGTGACACACATAATATTGGCCCTACTATCAAAGTCATTACCTATGATTACATCCATGGGCAGATCTTATACAACAGCCACCTCCCATATGCCCTGGATACCTTCCCATGTTAGAATGATCCAGGCGTGTGGCACTGAGATTGCAGGAGCTGTCATTCCTCTAATCCTAGAAAACTGGCTAGACAGGATCTGTTCTTCATGAATCGAATCCTGTTTCACTAAAGAAATGGAGCCATTTCTCTCAGTCTCTGGGTCCCCATCCCATTAACATGCACAGGTTTCATGTATGCAGTGCAGTTAGATGGCTCTGCACTCTGTACACAGGTTACTAACTGTGGGGAGCTTCTAGAGCTACCCTCTCCAGCTGCACTCACACCTCTTGTTACACTTTTAGGACAATCGTAAGACAAATGCCCCAGTTTCTGGAAGGCATAGCACTTGCGTTCACCCGTCCCTATGCTTTTCAATCAATCAATTAATCAATCTTTATTTAGCCAGGCAAAACATCATTGAGAAGAACTCCTTTTCAAGATGGACCTGGACTTAATTACATTGATAGCAACAGTAAAAACGGAGGATAAAATATGGTATACAGCATGATATACCACGGGGCTTACCTTTTGGTTTAGGCACAGGCTGGCTTCCTTTTGATTGCCCCACCAGGATTCCCCTAAAACCACCTGATGGCCCTCCCCCATTCCCTTTGTGGAGAGAGAGGATAGCTGGCTGGATATGACCTGATCAATCTTCTCGGCTGCCTCCTTTATGGAGCTCCAAGTTCTATCCAACAACCATATTCTTACATCCTCAGGTAGTTATTAAAACTGTTCCAGAAAAAAAATAAATCTTTTATCTTCTCAACAGAGTGACAGAGTGAGCATTTGCACCTTCTACCCAGTGTTCTAATATGTTATGAAGCTGCACACACATTTCAGGATATTCAGCATAGTTATCCCCTGGGGTTTTCTTAACCCCCTACATGTCTGCCTATATAGACCTTTGGGGTTAACTCAAACTGGTTTAGCAAGGCATTTTTCCTTTCATCATAATCCGTGCAATTATTATCATCCATTTGAGAAAAGCTTCTAATGCCAAGCCTTGCCTGTAAACAATGGCAATAGGTGAATCACCCAAGAAGGCTGTCCAATTCCATTTGCCCACAGATTCTCTCAAGAGATGTCAAAAACAAATCAAGATCATCCCCCACCTGACATCTTGGAAACATTTTAGAATTTATTTTGACTTCCTGGGTCAGATCTCTCATGCCATTGCTCATAGTTTCTGGAGATTCCCTCCGGTGCCACATCTCCATCTTTCATGCTCAAGCTTTTTCATCTGAATCTTGTGCTAGTGCTGCTTTTTTTGCTCCTCAGCCTTTTGCTTCTCCTCCTTCCCTCACTCCTGTTGCTCCTCTCAATCTCATTTGATCTGGTTCTGTTGCTTTTTCTCTCGCTCCAATACTTTTGACTTCTCCTCCTTTACTTTCACCCTCTCTCTGCAGCTCCTTCTCTCCTTTTGCCTTTCATTTTCTGCATTCTCCCTAAGCACGACAAGCTCCAGCTGCAACATCTGTACCTGCTTTACTTGAACCGTTGCCCCATGTAAAGGCCCTGGAACACCTGCATTCTCCTTTACCTCCATCTCACAACTTGGGCTAGCAGCAGCCCCTTTCTCATGGTTTTCCTGGTCACTTTTTTTGAGTATGGCTATCAATTTTGCCTATGTTTGGCCCTCCTCGTAGGCCAATTGTCTGTTTTGGCACAGTAGTAGCAGTGTGTGGCTCTTATAAGGCCCAGACATAATGCCTTCTATCTTTCTAATCTTGCTAAACAAACAAAAAAAAAAAACTGGTAAAATATACAGTCCCTTTCACAAATACTGTTCTGTGACTGGACAAGTAACCTTTATACTGGCAAAACTGTTTCGGATCCCACTGCTGCCTCCAGTGTGTGACAGAGCTGGATCTTTTCAGACTCAGCCTGTAGCACTGTTACCAGCTTTCTTAATACCTCAGTAGCTGCCACCACTCAGCTTAGACATTCTGTTGGGGAATCTCAAGGTTCGCGTCCCTTCACAGCCACTGCTCACACAGTACAGTGCTCCTTGCTCAAGGTCACATGACCCACCCCTCTCTGTCACTGCTGAGAACACCTTACTTTAGAGATTGGTTATGGTAATGGTAGCCTTCTCCTCCGTGGCGGAAATGCAGTTATTGTCAGTTATAAATTGGTTAGCTGTACCGCAAGGGGTTCAGTCACAGAAACATGAAATACATAAAAAATAATATTTTTAATATTTCAGAATAATTACACAGGTAGAATCTGATGGCAGACAAGGACCACTTGGCCCACCCAGTCTTCCCATTTCCTTACCTACTGCCTAAACGCCAGATCCTAATTGATCTGCAGCTTACTTCTCCTCCCTACCACTAGAGCTGCCTTCTGTCTGTCCCATGCATTCTTGAAATTACCTATTGTTTTGCCCTATGACCTCTGCAGGGAGGTTGTTCCATGCATCCACCACCCTTTTTGTGAAAAAATACTTCCTTACATTGCCCTTGTGTCTTCCCACCTTTAGCCTCATATTGTGACCCCTTGATCTTACACATCACTTTTTTTGGAAGATGCTGCCCTCCTGTACTTTGTTTATCCCTTTGAGGTACTTGAATGTCTCTATCATATCCCCCCTTTCCCTCCTTTCCTCCAGGGTATACATATTGAGGTCCTTTAGTCTCTCCTCATATGGTTTCTGGAGCAGTCCTTGCACCATTTTTGCTGCCCCCCTTTGGACTGCCTCTACTTTGTCTATGTCATCACAGAGATGTGGTCACCAGAACTGAACACAGTACTCTAGTTGTGGTCTCACCAATTGCCTGTACAGTGGCATCACCACCTCCTGCTTACTACTGGAGATACCTCTCGCTTTGCACCCCAGCATCCATCTTGTTTTCCTCACTGCCTTCTCACGTTGCTTGGTTACCTTTAGATTATCTGTTATGACTACCACCAAGTCCCTTTCCAGTTTGGTTGTTGTCAGTACCTCCCCTTCCCCTATCAAGTATTCCTCTCCTGGGTTTTTGTGCCCCAAGTGCATTATTTTTGCACTTCTTTGCATTGAATCTGAGCTGCCACACTCCTGACCACTCCTCATCTCATCTCTTCTCATTCTCTCCACCCCCCTGAAGTGTCAACCCTATTGCAGATCTTAGTGCTGTCTGCAAAAAGGCATACCTTCCCCCTCTAGCCCCTCTGCAATTTCACTTATGAAGACATTAAAGAGGACTGGCCCTAGCACTGAACCCTGTGGCACCCCACTAGTTACCCCCCTGTCCTCATATTGATCTCCATTTACCACCACCCCACTCTGTATCCTAGTGCTCAGACAATTTCTGACCCAGTTTACAACCTTAGAACCCACTCTCAGAATGCCTAAGTTGTTTACTAAACTCTGCATTGCTAACATTTTGGTAGTCCATGTCTACTGCCCCTCCCTGATCGATTGCCCTGGTCACTCAGTGAAAGGAATCTATCAGATTTGTTTAACACAACCTTCCTGTTGTGAATCCATGTTGCCTCGGGTTTTGTGCCCCACTAGCCTCAAGATATACCACAATCCTTTCCTTTAACAAGGATTCCATTATTTTCACCACCACTGAGGTCAAACTGACTGGCCTGTAATTTCTTTCTTCCACCTTGCTCCCACTTTTGTGGAAAGGTATCACATTCACCCTCCTCCAGTCCTCTGGCACCACTCCCTTCTCTAGCGATTTGTTGAACAGGGCTGTCGGTGGTGTTGCTAGCACTCCTCTGAGTTCTTTTAATATTCTGGTATGTATCCCATCTGGCCCCATTGTCTTGTCCCTTTTCAGTTTCGAGAGTTCCTTAAGGATTCTCTCCTCCGTGACTGGACTGATATCCACCTCTCGTCCTTGCATGTTTCTTCCACCTAATTGTGGTCCCTCCCCCTTCCCTTCTTTTGTGAAACCGAAAAGAAGTATTTGTTCAGAATTTCAGCTTTTTCTAGGTCCCCCTCTGCCTCTGCACATCCCCCCCCCCCACTTACCTCACAATCCCTTCCTTGGCCCTTTTTACGTTCGCTTGCGCGTATGCACGAGGAACGTTTTGGGAGAGTAGCACACTTTGGAGGTGTGCCTCTCCCTTTCAATCCAGTGCTCCGTTGAGCAGGCATGGCGGTCCTGCACCAATGGGTGAGGGAGCTGTGTATGACAGCGGAGGTCTTCGCTTCAAAGAAAACCACTGATGTCATACAGAGCGCCGTGTCACGCCACCCTCCCGCGTCACGCCGCCCCCAATCTTTGGTGCCGCTGAGGCCCCACCCCAGTGTGGTAAATGCCCCATGTAGTTTGCCAAGCGAGTGCCCAATCCCCGTCGGCTCCCGCACCCCAAGCCATCCTTCTGCCGCGCTGGGAGCCCACCCCAGCGTGGCAAACATCCAGCGTTGTTTGCGGCAGGGTGCCCAATCCCCGTCGGTTCCTCGGCCCCCAGCCTCCTTCTACCACGCTGGGAGCCCACCCAGCGTGGCAAGCAGTCCCCACGTGGTCTTTTCTTTTTTTTTTTCACCTGTAAACCAAAAAGCGGTCCCACGGCGCTTCTCCCAGTCCCCCTCCACAACCGCACCCACCCACTGTGCCCAGCCTCCCCACCCCTCACCCCATACTTACCTCCAGAGCTCGGCGCAGCAATCTTCGATTGGACCGGGGAACCACGTCTGCACTCTTCAAAGCCGACCGCTGAACTGAGGAAATGCCAGTAAGCTGTATAATGGGCTAGATAGGGGTTTCAACTTTATTGCATATCTCATGCATTTTGGAATTTTGCACCAATTTTCAACATGGGGTTTTGGGACCCCTTCTCATAAATGATGTCACTGTCATGGCGTTGTTGGGGCCCGAAGGGTGATTTCTGATCACTGCACAGTCACTGCCGAAATCACCCTTCAGGCCTGAATAATGCCATGACAGTGACATCATTCATGAGAAGGGTCCCAAAACCTCATGTTGAAAATCTGCGCAAAATTCAAAAATGACTGTTTTTCTGTAGCTTGCACAGTTCCTACGCGAGGCTCGTAAGTTCCGCAAATTTTCAATATTTTCACTCCAGATTTTCAATATTGCCATTTTACCACCTCCTTATAGGCAGTACAGCTGTCATTTTCACATCCTGCCCAAAATGTGTTTCCGTCCATGTAGCGCACAATGGCGCAGTCGGTGTCTTGAAATCAATGTATGGGACACATTAAGAAAATCGCGGTGACACTGTTCATTAGCGAGGTCTTAAAATGGCTATGTTGGAATTGGTGAAAAAAATTCTAAAATGACTGTTTTCGAGCGCACATTGCGCAGTTCCTACACACACTCGTAGGTTTGCGAATTTTCAATATTTCCACTCCAGATTTTCAACATTGCCATTTTACCACACCTAGTATGGACAGACTGGATGGGCCTTGCGGTCCTTATCTGCTGTCAACTTCTATGTTTCTATGTTTCTATGTTTCTTATGAGTAGCACAGCTGTCATTTTTCACATCTCACCCAAAACGTGTTTCCGCCCATGTAGCACACAATGGCGCAGTCGGTGTGCGAACTCAATGTATGGGACACATTAAGAAAATCACAGTGACACTGATCATGAGTAGAGGTCTTAAAATGGCTGTGTTGAAAATTTAGTGAAAAAATTCCTAAAAATGACTGTTTTACGAGTCTACGTTGTGCAGTTCCTATGCACGCTCGTAAGTTTGCGAATTTCCAATATTTTCACTCCAGATTTTCAACATTGCCATTTTACCACACCTCCTCATGAGCAGTACAGCTGTCATTTTCATCCTGCCCAAAACATGTTTCCGCCCATGTAGCACAATGGCACAGTCGGGTGTGCAAACTCAATGTCTGGACACATTAAGAAAATCACAGTGACACTGTTCATGAGCAGAGGTCTTAAAATGGCTGTATTGAAATTGGTGAAAAAGTCTAAAATGACTGTTTTACAGTGTTCATTGCATGAGCTCTATGCGCTTCGTAAGTTTGCGAATTTTCAATATTTTCACTCCACATTTTCAACATTGCCATTTTACCACACCTCCTTATGAGCAGTGTAGCTGTCATTTTTCACATCTTGCCCAAAATGTGTTTCCACCCATGTAGCGCACAATGGCACAGTCGCTGTGCGAACTCAGTGTATGGGACACATTAAGAAAATCACAGTGTCACTGTTCATGAGCAGAGATCTTAAAATGGCTATGTTGAAAATTTGGTGAAAAAATTACTACAAATAACTGTTTACGAGTGTGCGTTGTGCAGTTCCTACGCACGCTCGTAAGTTTGCGAATTTTCAATATTTTCACTCCAGATTTTCAACATTGCCATTTTACCACACCTCCTTATGAGCAGTACAGCTGTCATTTTTCATATCCTGCCCAAAACGTGTTTCTGCCCATGTAGTGCACAATGGCGCAGTCGGTGTGTGAAATTAATGTATGGGACACAGTAAGAAAATCACAATGACACTGTTCATTAGCAGAGGTTTTAAAATGCCAATGTTGAAAATTTGCTGAAAAAATTTCTAACAATGACTGTTTTACGAGCGTGCGTTGCACAGTTCCCACGCACGCTCGTAGGTTTGCAATTTTCAATATTTCCACTTCAGATTTTCAACATTGCCATTTTACCACACTTCCTTATGAGCAGTACAGCTGTCATTTTTCACATCCTGCCGAAACGTGTTTCCGCCTATGTAGCGCACAATGGGGGTAACAAAAAGGTCATGCTGAAAATTTATTGTGCAAATACCAGCAATCGCACAGGGCATTAGGGTAAAGCACCATACGTGCCAAACACCACTGCAAATACCTGCAAGCGAACGTTCGGCATTGACAAATGCTTGTTCTTTCACTTATATTTCTGAACAAGGTTTTGTCTCCCTCTTTTACTGTCTTGGCTATTCTTTCCTCTGTTTGCGCCTTTGTGCTCCTGACTGATTTCCCCACCCCCTCTGCTTTGCTTGATACAGTTTCCTGTCTTCCTCTCTCTGTGTTTGCTTATACTTTCCGAATGCCAGTTTTTTTCTCTCTAACTTTCCCTGCCACTTCTTTTGAAAACCATAGTGGGTTTTTTTCCCTTTGTTGACTTTCTTCACACAATCTTGTTGCCTCTGCTATGGCTGCTTTAAGGTTCTCCCACTATTTGTTTACCCTCTTCCTCCCTCCTCCTTTGCCAGAGTTTTCTTAATACATTCCCTTGTTTTTGCAAAATTGGTCCTTTCGAAGTCTAGGACCTTTGCTTTTGTGTGGCTTGTCTCTAATACCGTCTTCACCTTAAACCACACTGTATGGTGATGGACCTCAGATGGCTGCCCATTGATATATCTGTTTTTCTGTCACCATTTGTGAATACCAGGTCCAATATCACTCCCTCGGGGGGGGGGGGGCTCCTCCACTAGCTGTCTGAGGCATGCCCCCTGCAGATCATCCAGGATGGCTCTGCTCCTTGTTGTGGCTGTAGCATAGGTGTCCCAGTTAACATCTGGCATATTTAGGTCCCCAACCAGCAACACTTCTCCTTTTTCTGCCATTTTTTAGATGTTTTCCACTAATACCCTATCTATTACCTCCCACTGCACTGGAGGTCTGTAGATAATCCCTGAGCGTATGGTGGTGCCATTTCCCACCTCCAAGGTGACCCACAGTGCCTCCTTCTCTCCCTGCTTTCCTTTTATCTCAGTTGCTTTGATCCCCTCTCTCATGTAGATTGCTACCCCTTCTCCCTTTTTGCCCTCCCTGTCTTCTGTAGACTGTGTACCCTGGTACGGTAATAACCCAGTCATGGATTCCCATGTACTATGTCTCCATGAAAGCAATGATGTCCAGGTTTTCCTCTGCCATCAAAGCCACCAGGTCTGGTATCTTGTTTCCCAGGCTATGGGCATTTGTACACATGGCCTTCCATGTTTTTATGCCCTTGACCCTAATAGCACCCCTCCTATCTCCATGCCTTCCCTCTATGCCTCCCCTGACTTTGCCCCCAATTTCTGTCCCTTTTGTTGATTCCCCATCCTTAGGATACTCTGCTCTGACTACCTTAACCTTTTTTTGGGGGTGCAGTAAGATTTTCCCTGATTACTTCCACCACCCCCTTGGCTAGTTTAAATGCTTGCCATTGAAACATTTAAACCTCTCACTTAGGATCTTGGTCCTGCCCCAAACAGATGCAGACCATCCTACCCATACAAGCCTGCATCCCTCCAGGTGGGCTCCCGGTCCCCAATAAAGCTGAATCCCTCAGCTCTGCACCAGTTCCTCAGCCATTCATTGAATCTCTTGGTGCAGAGCTTCCTGGCCTCCCTCATACCATAGACAGGTAACACTTCTGAGAAGGTTACCGTGCATGCCACCTGTCTAAGACCCATCCCCAACTCTGTGAACTTCCTCTGCATTGCTCTAACCTCATCCCCAGCCAGATTATTTGTCCAGAGTGAACAATGATGTCTAGCTCACCCTCCTGTCCTGAGGTCTCCCCTGCAGAGGTTTTCTGCATCCACATTGACGACCACGATGGGTGCCACCACGGGACAGCCCTGCCCTGCCAGAACCACATAGGAGTTGTGGCGTGCAACCACAGGTGGAATGCACCTCTTCCCAACCTCCATCATCCTCCCTGAGCCCCCCGTCATCCAACCGCCCCTCCTAACTGGCATCCTCTGAGGCAGTGGGGGTGGACTTGGTGGTCTCTGGATGGGGGAGGAAGCCTGCTGAACCCCAGACAACTTGGCTCAGAGACAAGCAACCTCCACCCTCAACACAGAGGGGTGAATGTAGATGAGGCAGCACTGCAGCCTTCAGAATGACTCCCAGAAAACTGTCACCCCCACAGCAACTTCATTGCACCACTCCCATCATGTCTGCTTTGTACCTGCCCCTTGATATATTTTTTCAGTTTCACAAATTTTTTTTTTCACTACAGGATATTATAACACTATACGGAACAGTAATTCTACAGCAATGGAAATAAACTTTTTTTGAGCAATGGGTTACAAACTGAGTAACTTTAACTCTCTCTCGCTCTCTCTCTATCACTCTGACAAGGTAAATTAGTGTACCACAAGACACTTGGAATCAGGGCAGAGATGAACTGTTAGATGGAAGTTTGTTTGCAGTCCCACACTCGACTGGCTCTGTTAGGCCCTGTAAGACCTAAAACCCTCTAGTTGCCCCTCCCCCATGACACATCATCCAGTATGTCACACTGACATCATAGATTCAAAATCTTTTTTTGGTGTTACTGTTTAAAGAACCATCTTGTACTGGTCTGTGGGATAATTACCATGAGCTCCCTTACAGGAATGCGTGTGTTACCTAGCAGCTTCCTGACATCAAAGGCTCCTGTAGTGTTCACCCATATTTCAGAGGTCTGAAACTGGCAGCCCAATGTAATAAATGTACAACCAGGCTCCATTTGGTCTGTCCCTCTTCCAAGAGGCACTGATAACAAAGCCTGTCTGTTTCCAGCAGATACAATTACATATAAACAAAGCAGAAAGAATTATGTACAAAAAAAACAACAAGTTGTGGTCAGAGCTGATATGGCTGTGCAGAGCTTTTAGGAGCTGTTCCATTACTTACAATACAAGTGCTGCTGGAGTATGTCCATAGGAGTGGCACCAGTGAGTCAGTGCCTTTAGTAGTGCCATGCACAGTACTGCAGCCATTACTATGGCGCCAGCATTTGCCATACACAAGATGACAATGATCACAGAACTGCACATCCGTAAGTATTGCGCATGCGCAGTCTGAGTCAGTGGCCATATTGTGCATGTCACCCGTCACTTCCACAATTGCGGAAGAATAAGAAGTGTGCTGCAAAGTGGGTGTATTTATGCGGGGAAATACTGCATGAACACAATCACTGAAAACTATACCGCAGCACTGTGGAAGCACACTGACTAGCAGTCCGGTTGCGTGCGTTCACGGTGCCAATAAGACATAATGATTGATCGCATAATGTCTGCAGACCTCCACCCATGCAGCTATAAAAAAGAGAGAGAGAAAAGGAAATACAGCACTGGTACCTAGTAAATTGTTACATTACATTACAGCAGCTCGCAATCTTTCACCACTGTGAACCATTTCAAACTAGGGTTGGCCATGTCCAACAGCTCGTAGACAGTTTGAGTTGTGCTGCCTTTTTGGAAGGTCTCTTATACTTTTTCTATTCATTTTTCATTGAACTTTAAATTCAAAGAACCTCTATCAGAAATTATAGGCCCACTGATTTGTCTTTGTTAACAGTGCAGCATGCCTCAACATCAGCAGGGCAAAGTGCATTCTCCATGTCTCTGAACAATGGAACAAATTATTGAGTGTCTGACGCTCAACACAAAGTGATGCTTTTCAGGGATCTTTTACACAAGCGCTTGGCAGTTAATTCAGTCTGTAGCTTTTAATATTTGATATACCAAAGAGGATTGTGTATGAGCAAGCATACACAACAAGGCAGTTGTGATCGAGAGGTTTCCGTGGTAACCAGAGACCTCAAGAGCGTAGCTTGAGAGGTCCGTTACCACGGAAACCTCAAGATCCTAACAACTGCCTTGTTTGTGTATGCTTGCTCATACACGATATTTTATAGTGTATGGGCAACCATACGCAGTACTCGTTAACACAGAAACAAGTATTTTAAAAGCTTACTTGTTTCTGCCACCGCATGCTTACTTCCGCATTGCCGTGCGGTGCTCAATTGCGCATGCGCAAATGTGTTCGATCTTGTTGTGCTGCACCGGTGACGTACTCGGTGCAGCACAACAAGATCGTGATGCACCGAGTGCAGGAAAACAACGCTGTTCCAGGCATGGATTTCCATGCGGAACAGCGTTCCACCATACACTATAATGATATTATAGTTGATGTAATATTATTACTATAATGTATTATGTTCCTGAAGATTTCAAGGGTGTTTATTTATACCGTCTGTCTGTAGCTGCTTATGCTCATGGCTTTAGGTTGCTCCTGCATTGGACCTTTAGCTCAGCATGTCTTACCCAGTTAATTATAAAATAAATAAACTAAACCATTCCAAAACACATACAAACTGTGCATCATGATCCACAATGTGGCACCCATAAAGGCACCGCCACTAGAGAGGCGATATATACCTGGGAGAGGAATACAGGGATTAACTGTAATACCAAATGACCCTCTCAGCAGGAAATGAGCCTTGGCTCAGTGCACCTTGCCGATCACTGAACTGTAGAGGAATAAACACAATATATCTATCTATCTGTCTCTCTGTCTGTCTATCTATCTATCTATCTATCTATCTATCTATCTATCTATCTATCTGTCTATGCATCTGTCTGTATGTCTGTCTGTCTATCTAATCTATCTACTGTATCTATCTGTCTGTCTATCTACTGTATCAAACTACAGAATAAATGTTAAGAAAGTGGTAGTGTCCATCTTTCTGTTTGTCTATCTCTCTATATGATAGGATGGATAGATAGATAGATAGATAGATAGATAGATAGATAGATAGATAGATAGATAGATAGATAGATAGATAGATAGATAGATAGGCAGGGAAGATGTCCTCCAAACTGGCCTGCCAGCAGTTTGAAACTCTGTCGCTTTCAGCTCCAAAATCCTTCTAAATACCATTTTGCTCTAAGGTTAGTAAGTAAAAGTGAGGAGACTCCAGTTACACAGGACAGCTTGCTTTGCTATGCTTTTGATGTACTGCATGTTTTAGCTTAAAGAGTTTTGTAAAGTTGTATGTGCTAGTACAGTAGTAGCTAACATTTATGGTACAGGGATACAGCATTTGTGAGGGATTGAAGCGAGTAAGAGTAGGAGCCAGACTTTTTTATTTTTAGGGAAGGAAACCAGCTGTGTTTAGTCCTTGTGCCCTTTATAGTTATTGCCACATTTCAACTATCTCAGTTAAATAGGCCACAGTTTTGCAGTTACCTAATTTTCTGTGCCCAGGGAGTGAGCAGAGAGTTCATGTTGGACGGGGAGAGCCGGAGTGGGTACATGCTGGTGGTGAGTCGATGGGCCAAGGAGAGGCCACTAGAAAAAGCTGTCACATCCATGTAGCTCATATGGGGTGTGGTCTGTTTAAGGGTGGGCAGCGTGCTTGGATCATCCCATTTGTGAAAGGCAGTTTCCATGGCTGGGTGGAGTTTTCAGAGGTAGTGGTGGCAGGAGAGGGCCTGGGGGGTTCTCCAGGATTCTGCTGTGGAGTGTAGTGGGGCAAAGTGTGGGGACTTCTTCCCATGACTATCGTACCGGAATGGAGCAAGCTGGGCTGGCCCGCTGGTACAGCAGCAAGGTGTCCACTTGCAGCGCTGACATCCCAGGTTCGGTGATGAACCCAGTAGTCAGAGGGCTAGCCAGGGAGAAGGACTGAGCATCCCAGGGGCTGCTCTCCTTCTCCAGGGGGATGGGGAAGAGTGACCAGTACTATGCAGACCTCTGCTGGAGTCTGGGGGTACCGCTGCTGCTGTCACCACGTTAGGGGGTGGGGCGGATGCTGGCATCATTGCACGTCCCCACCCCCAGGGGATCTCTGCATACTAAAAATCCCGGGCCCATTCATGATGGCCCACACCTCTGCCACTGCTCCCACTGAGATTATTGTCCGCCAAGGGGTTCCTGCTCCCATGACCCCATCCTGGGGGGCAAAGCCACGGCAAAAGACTGTGTTCCTTAGGGAGGGGGCACCCGCCCGGGAGACCGCACTCAGAGGGTAGCCCGGGCAGGAAGAAGTGGTGAGCAGGGCAGAGGGCCATGGCTCCCGATACAGGGGGAAGGGTTACCGGGGACAAAAACAAGAATGGAGTGAGCTGTGCCCTGGAGCCTTTTAGTTGGAAAGTTAATTTGTAAATCCCTGCTTGTAATCTGTCTTTGTTCAGGTGTGGTATGGTGTGGAAAGAGAGACTGACTGTGAACGATACTTCCAGCTGACATTGACTAAGGGCTTCAGGTGGTGGTAGTATTTGCTGGTGGTGGGAGTATTTGCTGCTTTTCCCCTTGCTTTTCTTGTGTACTGATGTTAACCTGATAGTAGCTGTGAGAGAGCTGCTGAGGGGATGAACATTTGGATTTGAACTTGGACTTGATCTGGTGAGAGCACAGCCTGAGACTGCACTTTTAAAGCAATAATTTGGACTTCTCAAAAAACGGTTGCTATTGTATATGGTTTTGCACAGTGGACTAAGCACAAAATGTGTATTCTATTAGCTTTTTTACATTTATTTAATATCTATCTGAGTGTGTGGGGGACTGGAGTGCATCAGGCTATGTATGGTATGTATGGTATCATTTGAGTAGTCATAGTTTGTGTGGATTTGTAAGAGATTTGAGTGGTTGTAACGTGTGTTGATTTGTGAGGGATTTTGAGGGTGGTAGGTTTTGAAAATGGGGTTGGGAAATAAGTAAGAGATGGGGCAGTTGTAGTTTAGTCTATTCGAGCTGGGATGTGTCACCTACAGCAGACCTTGAAGATCTGCTATTTCCTGTCTCTTCTCTGGGATCTACACCATTTCCATGACCCCCCCCCCCGCCAAGTGCAGCATATCCATGATGCAGGGAAGGGAGATCAAGAGGAGGCATGGTGAGGGAGTGGGTGACTTGGGAAGGGCTGACAGGAGGGTTCTATCAGGGTTGTGAGGACCAAGAGACTCCCTGGAGCAAAACGGAGGCTTGAGAGTAGGGGGTAGGAAGAAGTAGGCTGCTGGTTAACTAGGATCTGCAGCTTATCCATTAGGTAGGGAAATGGGAAGACTGGGTAGGCCAAGCAGTCCTTATCTGCCATCAAATTCTATGTTTCTATGAGAGAGGCCAGATGTGCACCATACCCAGGGATCCCACTGGACTGAGTTGGCAGGTGGCTGATGAGCCAGCCGCCACCGTTCATCCGCTTTGAGCAATGCTGTGCAATGCTAGATCAATGAGGAAATAGTACACAATGATGGTGGATCTTATGTCCTCTGTCGATCTGGCTTGCATTATGGAGACTTGGCTGGGTGATGTTGCCAGCCCGGTCCTGAAGTCATTGATCCTGGATAGGTTTTCTGTACAGCACTGCCCAAGGAAGGACTGTGGGGGGAGGGAGGGAATGGTTGGCCATCTGTTTTAGATCTGAGTTGAGCCTGGTGGTGCACCCAGTGTGAGATCATTTGAATGCGTGACTGTGTCGGAGTCCAGGTGCAGGTTACAGAATCTTTGTCATGTACCAACCTCCAGGGCATGAGGGGGAATTTCTGCAGGAAATCACAGACTTCATTGCCAACAGAGTGTTGAGTCACTAAGATGGCTTATGCTTGGTGACTTCAATGCTTGGGTCGACAACGAACTCTTGCATTTTGGTCAAGATGTCCTTCTTGGTTTAAAATCCCTGGGCCTTTTACAAATTATTAATTCTGTGACCCATCAACAAGGCTGTGCCATGGACTTGGTATTTTCTCTGGGGCTTGAGACTGGGAACCTCGAGATTGATCTGGTCAGCTGGTCAGATCACTGCACCATCAGGTTCACTTTCAGAGCCTCCACCCTTGTAGTCCTCTTTCTGTGGGGGTTGTCCAGTTCTGCTCTTTGCAAGAGCTTCAGCCAGAGGGACTTCTGGCAGTTCTGTACACATCAGATGTGTTGACAGCATGTGCTAAGGGACTGGAAGAAGCTGAGGTAGCCTACAATGGGGCTGTCATGGCAATCTTTGATCTCATAGCACCAGTTTGTGTATGTCTGCCTGTTTTGCACCATGGTTCACCATGGTATGACTACAAGCAGAGAGAGTTGAAAAAAAAGGGGTGGAGGTTGGAGCATTGTTGCAGGAGATCCAGGTCCCAGTATGACAGACTGGCTTTGATGTCTTACTATGGTGAGTATCAAAGGGCAATTAGTCATAAAAAGGCAGATTTACTGTCTAGAGAGATTGCTGCTGGGAGAAATCAACTGACTAAGCTTTTCTAGACAGTGGACAGGCTACTTCATCTGGCCTGTTTGTGGACCGTGACACAATTTACCCCAGCAAAATACAAGGCATTCACTCTGTTATTCTCAAACTCCGTGTTCTCTATTAGGGCTAAGATCCCTCCAAGTGGGCAGTCACAGCCCAGCAGGGTTAAGCCTGTCAGTCCAGGACATATTCTGTGACCCTGGGGAGAATTTCATCTAGTGATGATGGAAGATGAGAGTGGGATGATGTCTGAGCTGTTACCAACATTTTGTAATCTGGACCCAGGCCTGACATGCCTACTTGTGAGCTGTGTAGGGCAGCCGGACACGGTATTCGCTGAAATTGTCAAAAGCGCCTTGTTATTTTTTATTTTTATTTTTATTTATGACTTTGTTAACCAGGTAGGTGCACTGATCCCAGGGACCATTTTCAGGCACGACCCGGGCTACATAAGGCGGCACAGATTAGAAACATCAAGATAACAAGAACATACAAGAGCAGGTAATACATAGTGAAAGGTTACAGTTGTTACATTTGGCAATACATGGTGGCAATAGTTGAGGGACAACAAATAACAAAGCAAAGTAAGGCTCATGGTGGTACAGTTTCAGTAAATAAGAGAACCTATTTGGCCCTACCCCTGGAACCTATGGGGGGGCTAGTCCTTAAAGCAGTGGCAGGTGATTATAGGGGGTGTTCCCACTGCCCCTGAAAAGTACATAAGTTAAACCACTTCTGAAGAAGCCATCTTTGGACCTGGACATCTTGGAGAATTGCCAACCTGTCTCTGGCCTGACACTTTTGGGCAAAGCTACTGAGAAGGTGGCTGCACTGCAGCTCGAGGTGCACTTCACTGCCTGTGACATCTATGAGCCTCTCCAGTCTGGGTTTGGGTCCAGCCACAGCACATACACTGCACTAGTTAGGGTGCACAGTGACCTACTCACGGGTGAGAGAACGAGAACACTCAGTTCTCATTCTCCTTGATCTCTCTTTAGCGTTTGGCACCATAGACCATGGCTTATTACTGGACTAGGTCTTTAAGCTTTCTTAAACAGCTCTGCTTCCTTTCTTGCAAATGAACATTCTGAACCTGAAGCTAAAGGTTACAGTGAACTCCTAAGTCTTTACAATTTTAAGTTTTTATCGAGTAAGTTGGCCTCCTTCATGGAAAAACGGAGTGGTGAGATGGTCTGCAATTGTAGAGTTAAAGGAATCATTACTTACTCTAATATAACCAGACACTGATAAGATGCACATTGTTGGATTCTACTTGGAAACTTGGTGGGAAATTTAATTTTAGATTGTGATGCCAGTGCCCATCTGAGTTCAACTGAGGACTATTCTTTCCAAAGCTGCACATACTTTGCATATATCTTGCAGCTAGGCCGGGGAACTGGGACACTAGAACACGGGCAGAATCAACAGTGAACAATGAATACCATGCAGTGGATAAGTGGGCACATCCAAAGCTTGTGGTGACACTTTATATGGATTTTAACTATTTAAGTGGAACTTTCTAGGATTCTCTAAGATACTTTGGACATTTGTTTATATATTGTTTCAATTTGTTTTTGTTTATTGTGAAACAGATCTTTTGAAAAAAATTATTTTTGAATTTTTAAGAACTCTTGGCACTTTAGGCACCTTTTTACATCTGTTAGGTGTTAATTTTTTAACTCTTGGTTTGCACAGCCTTTATAGTTTACACAACTTGCTAAAGGCACCTTAGTATCCGGTATAAATTGGGCCGTTATCTTTTGCCCACAGTCGCATATTTATTTTGTAACCTGTGAATTCTAGAGTAAAAAAAAATATTATTAAAGCAAATGAGCAGCCAGCTATCCACCCCGGTTATGGTTATGGATAGGGCTATGGCTATGGATATGGATATGGATATGGATAGGGCTATGGATATGGATAGGGCTATGGCTATGGCTATGGCTATGGCTATGGATAGGGCTATGGATATGGATAGGGCTATGGCTATGGTTATGGATATGGATATGGTTATGGCTGTGGATATGGATATGGCTATGGCTATGGCTATGGATAGAGCTATGGCTATGGTTATGGATAGGGCTATGGCTATGGTTATGGCTATGGATATGGCTATGGCTATGGATATGGCTATGGATATGGCTATGGCTATTGCTATGTTTATGGATATGGATATGGCTATGGCTATGACTATGGATATGGATATGGCTATGGCTATGGCTATGACTATGGATATGGATATGGCTATGGCTATGACTATGGATATGGATATGGCTATGGCTATGGATATGGCTATGGTTATGGATATGGATATGGCTATGGCTATGGTTATGGATATGGTTATGGCTATGGCTATGGTTATGGATATGGATATGGCTATGGCTATGGTTATGGATATGGCTATGGCTATGGCTACGGCTATGGTTATGGATATGGATATGGCTATGGCTATTGCTATGTTTATGGATATGGATATGGCTATGACTATGGATATGGATATGGCTATGGCTATGGTTATGGATATGGCTATGGCTATGACTATGGATATGGATATGGCTATGGCTATGGATATGGCTATGGTTATGGATATGATATGGCTATGGCTATGGTCATGGATATGGATTTGGCTATGGCTATGGCTATGGTTATGGTTATGGATATGGATATGGCTATGGCTATGGTTATGGATATGGATATGGCTATGGCTATGGTTATGGATATGGATATGGCTATGGCTATGGATAGAGCTATGGTTATGGATATGGATATGGCTATGGCTATGGTTATGGATATGGCTATGGCTATGGATAGGGCTATGGTTATGGATATGGATATGGATATGGCTATGGCTATGGTTATGGATATGGATATGGCTATGGCTATGGTTATGGATATGGATATGGCTATGGCTATGGTTATGGCTATGGATATGGGTATGGCTATGGATATGGCTATGGTTATGGCTATGGTTATGGCTATGGCTATGGCTATGGATAGGGCTATGGATATGGCTATGGATATGGCTATGGTTATGGATATGGATATGGCTATGGATATGGCTATGGTTATGGATATGGCTATGGCTATGGATAGGCTATGGCTATGGCTATGGTTATGGATATGGCTATGGCTATGGTTATGGATATGGATATGGCTATGGCTATGGTTATGGCTATGGATATGGCTATGGCTATGGCTATGGATATGGATATGGCTATGGCTATGGTTATGGATATGGATATGGCTATGGCTATGGCTATGGCTATGGTTATGGCTATGGATAGGGCTATGGATATGGCTATGGCTATGGTTATGGATATGGATATGGCTATGGATATGGATATGGCTATGGTTATGGATATGGCTATGGCTATGGATAGGGCTATGGTTATGGATATGGATATGGCTATGGCTATGGCTATGGTTATGGATATGGATATGGATATGGCTATGGCTATGGTTATGGCTATGGATATGGTTATGGATATGGATATGGCTATGGCTATGGTTATGGATATGGATATGGCTATGGCTATGGCTATGGATATGGCTATGGCTATGGTTATGGCTATGGCTATGGATATGGATATGGCTATGGCTAGGGCTATGGATATGGCTATGGATATGGCTATGGCTATGGTTATGGCTATGGTTATGGATATGGATATGGCTATGGATATGGCTATGGTTATGGATATGGATATGGCTATGGCTATGGCTATGGATATGGATATGGCTATGGCTATGGATAGGGCTATGGTTATGGATATGGATATGGCTATGGCTATGGTTATGGATATGGCTATGGCTATGGATAGGGTTATGGTTATGGATATGGATATGGCTATGGCTATGGTTATGGATATGGATATGGCTATGGATATGGCTATGGTTATGGATATGGATATGGCTATGGCTATGGTTATGGATATGGATATGGCTATGGCTATGGATAGGGCTATGGTTATGGATATGGATATGGCTATGGCTATGGTTATGGATATGGCTATGGCTATAGATAGGGTTATGGTTATGGATATGGATATGGCTATGGCTATGGCTATGGTTATGGATATGGATATGGCTATGGCTATGGCTATGGTTATGGATATGGATATGGCTATGGCTCTGGTTATGGATATGGATATGGCTATGGCTATGGTTATGGATATGGTTATGGCTATGATATGGTTATGGCTATGGATATGGCTATGGATACGGCTATGGCTATGGATATGGATATGGCTATGGATATGGCTATGGATAGTGCTATGGATATGGCTATGGCTATGGTTATGGATATGGATATGGCTATGGCTATGGTTATGGATATGGATATGACTATGGCTATGGTTATGGCTATGTCTATGGATAGGGCTATGGATAGGGCTATGGCTATGGCTATGGATATGGCTACAGCTATGGCTATGGCTATGGATATGGATATGGCTATGGCTATGGCTATGGATATGGCTATGGATATGACTATGGCTATGGCTATGGATATGGCTATGGCTATGGCTATGGATATGGCTATGACTATGGCTATGGCTATGGATATGGATATGGATATGGCTATGGCTATGGCTATGGATAGGGCTATGGTTATGGATATGGTTATGGCTATGATATGGTTATGGCTATGGATATGGCTATGGATACGGCTATGGCTATGGATATGGATATGGCTATGGATATGGCTATGGATAGGGCTATGGATATGGCTATGGCTATGGTTATGGATATGGATATGGCTATGGCTATGGTTATGGATATGGATATGGCTATGGCTATGGTTATGGCTATGTCTATGGATAGGGCTATGGATAGGGCTATGGCTATGGCTATGGATATGGCTACAGCTATGGCTATGGCTATGGATATGGATATGGCTATGGCTATGGCTATGGATATGGCTATGGATATGACTATGGCTATGGCTATGGATATGGCTATGGCTATGGCTATGGATATGGCTATGACTATGGCTATGGCTATGGATATGGATATGGATATGGCTATGGCTATGGCTATGGCTATGGATATGACTATGGCCATGGCTACTAGAAGTGGCTGAGTAGTAACAAAGGGAAAGGAGAAACGTGTTAACATCAAGAATACTGCGTTAGAGGCATGAAAATAAAATAAATGGGAAAGGGAAAGGGATACCAACTGATATTGTTATGGAATTACCAAAAAACACTATGAAAAGTGGGAAAAGTGAGAAAAGTGGGGGAAAAATGGTTGTGTCCTTTCTCAGGAACTTCAAATAACCACCTCAACCTGAATACTCAAGAAAAAGACTCTTAAAATCGCTGAAGTGGAATTAATTGATAATAAGCAGGAGTCATATCAGGCTGATGCTAATTTGATTCCTTTACAACTGCCCACCAGGGGGAAGGACTTCTCCTTATTTAATCTAGATGTGAAGATGCAAAACAACTCTATTAAGAGTAAATCAGAATTACTACAATCACCTGCTGCAAGTCCTAATAAAAGAAGCCCCAGTTGGAGGCAACAGCCTAATCAGCTTAAAATTACTGATTATTTTGTTTATCAAAAATGTCACTCTGGAATAGATACCTCTGGGACTATTTCACTTTTAGGTAGCCCTGTGAGGGCATTAAGTGACAACCAAAGTCATCCATGCCCACTACAGGGAGATTGGACTTGTAAGGGGGATGATATTTCCTTTTGTCCCTCCAGATTGGACCTGTTTAGTCCTTTGGACTTATAGGTTCATAGGTTCATAGGTATATACGAGTTCGAGGGACTAGCCCATAATGACCTCGCCATCCCTAACCTGGATGGAATTCATATTTTTTATTACCCATAAAAATGTCAAGATTTTTTTTGAATAACTGGAAGGAACTACTGTATACTACTTCAAGAGGCAGTGAATTCCAAGTCTGGCTATTCTCTGGGTAAAAAATTGATATCAACTAGTAGACCTATTTGTGACTGATTTTAATTGTAGTATATGGGATCTGGTGTTATTTCTTTTCTTATACCATTCTAAGCATATTGTTTCAGCTAGAGAATTATCCCTGGAAACTTTATAGATTAGGCATAAGTCCCCTCTTAAAGAACGATATTCCAAGGAATAAAGTTCCAATTTTTGTAATCTACTGTTATATGATAAAGTTTTACAATTATTCACTTGTCTGGTAAATCTTCTCTGTATATACTTAACTAATGGTTCAAATAGTACTAGGTCAGTCAGGAAGGAGGATATGGAAGAAACATTTGCTGGTTCCCCTGAAGAGGTGTTTGAAAGGCTGGATAAAGCAGCTCAGAACATGCAGCTGGACCAAGATACCTTGGCTCAGTATCCTGACACAATATCTTAATATACTATCAAGGCCTTAGCGCACCCTGTAATGTCATATATTGTCCTATTAGAAGCTTATAATGGTGTAAAAACTGCCTTGGAGAAACTATCCATGCTGTATATAGAGATGTTTGCTTCACTTGAGCCAAGGACAGCAGAATTGGCCTTGAAAAGTGAAGAAACCAGGAACAAAGAAAATATTTCATTTCCCACTTTAATAATTCCTGATACCCCAAAAGGTAAGAAAAATAGGAAACTACACAATAAACAAGCATTTGTCAATGTTGAATGTTGGCTTGCTGGCATTGGCATTGGTGTGCAGGAGTTAGACAGATGCATCATAGGAATGGCAGTGAAGTATGGAACTGATGCCAACCCACCCCCCACCCTGCAGAGAGTGACAAGCATTAAGGTGTCCCTTTGGGTGTTTGGTAGTGCAGTGCGGGAAAACATGTCGGGCAGGATGTGAGAAATGACAGCTGCACAGTTCATAAGGAGGTGTAAAAAAATGCCAGTGTTGAAAATGTGGCATGTAAATATACCAAATTTGCAAGTTACTAGGGTGCGTGAGAAATATGCAATGCATGCTTGCAACACTGCCATTATATGGGCGTTCGGCACCAAATTTTCAACATAGGCATTTTAGCACCTCTGTTCATCTACAGTGTTGCTGTTATTTCCTCAAAGTGTCCCAAGAAGTGATTTCGCACAGCGACCACGCTATTCTGCACCGGAAGTGCGAAAACACATTTTGGGCGCGGTATGTCAAATGACGGCTGTACTGTTCATCAAGAGGTGTGGAAAAATGGCAATGGTGAAAATCCAGACTGAAAATATTACAAATGCACGACGGTACGAGCATGCGCGTGCAATCTGCTGATGCATGCTCGTAACACAGTTATTTTATGGAGTGTCATCACCAAATTTTCAACATAGGCATTTTAGGTCCTCTGCTCATGAACTGTGTCATTGTCATTTTCATAATCTGGCCCAAACACTGATTTCCCACAGCGACTTTGCTATTGTGCGCCGGAAGTGCAGAAACACATTTCGGGCAGGATGTGGAAATGACAGCTGTACTGTTCACAAGGAGGTGTACAAAAATGACAATGCTGAAAATCCGCGATAAAATATTGTGAATCTTGTGATGTACGAACCTGCATAGCAACTGCGCCTAACGCGCCGTACGAAAACAGGCATTTGTTGGATTTTTCCACCAAATTTGGAACTTAGGCTTTAAGAGGCACCTCATGAACACTGCCACTGTCATTTTCGTTAATGGACCCCGGAAGGTGATTTCTCGCAGTGACTGCGTAATCACCTTTCGAGGCCGATAAATTCCATGACAGTGACAGAATTCATGAGGAGGGGCCCCAAAAACCCCATGTTGAAAATTTGGTGCAAAAATTCCAAGAAATGCCTGAGATATGCAACAAAGTTGAAAAAACCCTGTTCACTCCATTATACAGCTTACCGGCATTTCCTCAGTTCGCGGTCGGCTTTGAAGAGTGCAGACGTGTTCCCGGTCCACTGAAGATTGTCGCACTGGACTCCAGAGGGAAGTATGGGGTGAGGGGGGGGTGTGAGGAGGCAGGGTGTGCAGTGGGTGGGTGCGGGTTGTGGGGGCAGGGAGACTACGTGGTACCATTTTTAATTTTCAGGTACTTTTTTTAATTGATGACGCTGGACATTTGTCATGCTGGGGTGGGCTCCCATCATGGCAGAAGGACGGTTGGTGGGGGGGCGTGGAGCCGACGGGGGATTGGGCACCCCCATTGGCCATGGCATCAGTTGTCATGCTGGGATGGGCTCCCAGCGTGGCACCCTGTACTCGCGGGGAGGACAGTGGAGCTGACGGGGGATTGGGAACCCCTGTCGGCTATTCAGTGACTTGCCACGCTGGGGTGGGCACCCAGTGCGGCATGGGGAAGGCTTGGGGGGGAGTCGCAGGGCTCAGACTAGCTGGACATACTGACATGGGGATTGTACCCCCGATGTTGGATTCCTTTCGGATTTAGTGGCGGCGGCTTCGGCGCCATGTTTATCAAAATGTTTCACTTGGAAAGGCATGTATGGGAGGCGTGTCTTTATGCTGCTGCATGACAAGCTTGTCTCTGATTGCACTTTGTTTACAAGTTATGTCCACTTTACATAATGTTGGTGTCAGCGCTAGCATGCTGGCTTATTGGGGAATGAGGGACGCATCTACTGATGCTTGCCCTGCATTCACCCAACAGCAGCCGCACCTCCAAATCTCCACTCTCCCAATATGTTGACTTGCGCGCAAGCGTAGCAAGCCAACATAAAAAACCTAAGGGGGACATAAAGCCTTGGAGAATGAGGAAAAAAGATAAAACAAAGTAATAATCTTGTTTCACAGCATTACCCCCTTGAGAAAGCCCCAGAGAATTTAGATACCTCTGGGGTATTGCCCTTTGAGCGACTTCCTTCTAATAATGCCAAAAATTTAGACTTGAGGAAGAAGATATGTAATGGTGAGCTATCCCCCAGTAATAGTATAGAGACAAACCATACACTTCTGAAACCTATCTCCAATAATACTTGTTGTAAATGTACTGTTGCCAAGACTAATCAGGTGAATATCCTAACCCCACCACAAGCTGTACGTTCTTCTAATACAGAACCACATATATTGCTGCAGGAGACCCAGCTGACTGATAAAGAGGATAGTACTACATATCAAGTTAATTACTACTGGTCAGGTAGTTGTCTTTAAAATAGATAATATGTTTACTGAGTCACACGAGACTAATAAATCTTTGATGGACTTGATAGTCCCTCTATTTAAAGCAGAGATGGGACTTCCCACAGCAGCTAACCCAGTAAATTTTGTTTTCAGAGACAGATCTAAGCCTCAACATTTAGTATATGTAATGATATCTAACATGGAAATTGCCAAATCTATTTGGGCAAAACAACAAACCAGAAACTCCCTGGGACTTTAAATCTCATCACTTATTACATGGGTTACCATCTTTAAACATACCTTCCCGGGAGTTAAACCTGGTAGGATTCTCTCACATGACATGCTTTTTTCTACACTAACCAAACTTAACTGGAATTTTGGAGTAAATCCTAAATTCTACACCTTGTCTGTATTTAGAATAGATATTTTTGAAGGTGAAAAGGAGGATAATCTTGCCTCTCATGTCAGGGTGACCCTATCGACTATTACAAAAATACAGATACCTGTACATGAACTGGGTCAAGCTGAGAGGGTCATTTCAGGGAATGGAGGGTCCCAGATAGATGGTCATATATACTCAGCAGAATTATTTTCTCTCTGACTAGAAAAGAGTAGCATGCTGGATGAATTGCAATTCTGGTTTTATCTGAAGACTGGGAGTACGTAGATGGAGTTTTACCTAATCCCTTGTAAATTTTTTAGCCAGACAACCTCTAGTTCAGAAAGAGATTTACCTTACATTCCTTCTCTTATATCTCCACCTGTAAATCAGCACAATATTCTCATATGGAATATTGCGGGGTTAGGTAACAAATTTATAGACCTTCAATGGTTAAGTTCTATTTCTGGTTTTGAGACTATAGTTTTTCAAGAAACGGGGCTATGATATAGCCTTATGTAAATGGTTTTGAATCTTTTTTTGTCCCTGCAACCAAAGTAAAGTCTCATGGAAGATGTAAGGGTGGTCTTGTTACCATGAATAAGATAAGGGAGGGTCTCTGGGTACTTGCAAATTATTCTCCAACTCCTGAAATCCTCCTTACACTTGTTTCATGGGACACAGTTATGGTAATGCTAGTTAATGTCTATATTTCACCAAGTTTTCATTCTCATCCAGCATATGATATATGGTCAAAGTTAACTATGGAAAATGGATATATTATCACAATTACATAAGGTGGATACTATTATCTTAGCCGGTGATTTTAATTCTAGAATAGCACATTTTGATAATCTCACCATCCTACAGGAACAATTGCATTTAGGGAACCTTGAACCCAGAAACACGTCCGACAAAGTGTTGAATGATTCAGAGAAGTGTTTTCAAAGCTATATCATGAATAACAATTTACTAATATTAAACAAGAGACTTGAAGGAGATTATGCTGGAGAATGTACGTTCTTTTCCTCTATAGGGAAGAGTGTTACTGATTTTGTTATTTGTTCCCTACAGAGCTATGATCAATTTAAAAGAGTTGAGGTTGCTTTTAGACCAGAAAGTGATCACTCGGCAATCTTATTGTCTTTTATGATAAAGAAATCAAAGCTAGGTATTCAGATAACACCCTGGCCCCACTGGCCATACGTGGTAAATCTAGGCTGATTCTAAATATGAGAACTTTGAGCAGTGTAACTCAACTAGTTTATTCCCCTTCTTTTGCATCACTCTTTGTAAGTGCATTTGATAACCCTAATATAAATAACATTAGTCAGAAGTTGGACTTATGTTATCAAAAATTAAGTAAAGACATTTATTCTAACACAACTATGTCTTCCAAGGTATTTTCCTGGTTTGACGCACAATGTGATAATGAAAAAAAAAGCTTGGAAGGTTAATTAGACAAGTAAAAACTCTCCCACGAAAATGGGTCTGATACAGTTAAATAAGGGCCGAAAACAGTAAAAATAATTTCTTGAGCAGAAAAAGTTAAATGTTTCCATTAAACAATGGGACATTATGCATCAGGTTATAAATTCTAAGAATTCAAAATCATTTTGGGTATTAGTTGCAAAAGGTACCAAATGTTATAGTTTATTACTCTATACATATATTCCTAAGGAAACATGGATTATTATAGATCAATATTTTACAAAGAGCCTAAGATTCAATCTGAGAATTTTCTTTTTCTAAAGCTTTGTGAGAAAGAATATTTCTCTTTAGTATTTCATTCACTGATATCGAGTCAGCTATAACAAAACTTTCAAATAATAAAGCCCCGGGCCCTGATTCCATTCCAGGAAAAATTTATAAAGCACATATAAATGATTTTTTAATTTTTTTTTTACAACTTTTTTCAATATTTCTTTGAAGGAGAGATTTGTTGCACTCTCTTTGACAAAAAATATCATTGAACAAATTCACAAGAAAGGGCAATACCACCTTCCAACTGAGTACTGTCCAATTAGCTTAATGGATATTAGTGGCAAAATATTTGCAAGAATATTGCTACAAAAACTTTAGAATTGGACAGAAACAGTCTCCCCTTTATCTATATTTCAAGTAGGTTTACGACATAATTTTTCAACTATTGATAATATATTTATCTTGGCCCATTTAGTGGAAAAATATAAATCATTCCAGAAAATGAAGTTATATGTTTTACGTGTTGCTTTCATGGCCACTTTCGATTCTGTTATGAGGGGAAAACTTTGGGAAATATTGATATATAGAGGGCTTCCACTAAACTTATTGTTTCCTATTTACCTTTTACACCTAAACACTACAACAGCTGTCAGGTATGATAACTGTGGTAATATTTCAGAGTACTCTAGAACTACAGTGGGGGTTAAGCAGGGATGCCTTTTGGCACCCTTCCTATTTAGTATATATATTGATTATTTTTTGTACTATGATACTTCAGCCAGTTTAGATTCTCCTAAAATTAACAGTCTTTCTATTCATTCTTTAGCATATGTAGACAACTTAGTACTCTTGGCATTATCTAGACAGGGACTTCAAAACAAAATAAATCAACTCCAAAATAAATGTGAAAAGTTAGAACTGAAACTGAATCTTCAGAAAACAAAAATTATGATATTTGGTTCAAAAAACCCTAATAGTTCACCCCCTAAGGTATTTTTAAATGGGGAACTGATAGAAGTGGTTTTCTCTTATGTATACTTCTGTGTTAAATTCTCCTCTAATGGACTTTGGTTATCTCACTGGAAAGAACAAACTATGAAGGCAAAATTGGCGGCTAAAGCCCTGCTGTGCTTCAACTCCAAATACGGTGGACATACGGTTGCCCCAGCTCTTTCAGCTGGTGAAGCCAAAATTAACCCTCTCCTATTGTATGGAGCCAAAGTTTGTGGGGCTTCAAGCTCACATTTACTGGAAGCCCCTTTATCTTTGTGTTATAAATCATTATAACAGGTTCCTTTATCAACATTGAATGTTATTGTTAGGGTTGAATTAGGCAGAGTACCCATTACAGCACTAGTTGAAGCTTGTATGACTAGTTATTGGTTGAGAATCATGAATAATACAACCAATGTTCTTCCTTTATTTTGCCTAAAAGGGAAAATTAACTGGTCTGAACAAAATTCTACTTCTGCATGGTTAAAATCCATTAAGGAAATTATAACTAAAACATCTATGGAACACCTATGGTCAGACTCTGGAAAGGGTATCTCAATCTCTCCCTTGTTCAAGGATATTTTTAAAAAGAAATTACTTGCAATAGAACAGTCAAAACAAATGGATATGGTAAACAGTCAGAGACAAGCTGTGTGGTTTAGAAGTAACAAAATTGATTCCCTAATAGAGACTTATTTAACTCTTCCTTTGTCTCCCAAATATAGAACGTTCATTACTTGGGGAAGATTTGAAATGATATGCTCTAAATATGCCTATTTCAATAGACTGCCATTGGACAGCCTTTATCCAGCAAATTGTTGATGCAACAAGGGTTTCCTCAAAAATATTTCTCATACTACGATACTATGCCTCTTATATAAATCTTCTCATAATCTATTACCTAACAATTTTCTTCTGAGATGTGTAAGTCTTGATTTTGATCCATTATTTGTTCTCCTCCATCCTCTGTCTGTGGAGGATGCAGAAATGATTGCAAAATATTTTCACAAAGTGATGAAGCTTAAAAGGAAATATTCCCATGTTTCTAATCCACAATGAATTGTTATACACATAATGCTTATGCTATGCAAATAGTTAGTGTGATTACTGTGTATGTAATTTTATTGTGTACTGTGTTTCCACCATTTGGTGTGGAAGCTTTATTTTATTCCTTTTTATGTTGGCGCACTTACGCAGCGAACATCTTACAGCAGCGGAGATTTGGAGGCATGGTTGCTGTTGGGTGAATGCAGGGCATTCATCAGTAGGTGCTTCCCTCATTCCCCAATCAGCCTATATGGCGGTTCCACACCATGCATACTAATGTGGCGAGCACATCTAAGGAACGGTCCACTGCAATCCGAGCAAAGCTTGTCAGATGCAGTGGACCTCCGGATGTGCTCGGCCACATTGTTAGCATGGCGGGCGGCCGACCAACTGCTGACTTCGGAGGTGCCCAATCCCCCTACCAGCTTACCGTGGCCCTAATTATGTGCAGACGGGGGAACCCACTCTCTGTCGGCATAAAGCATGCCCCCCATGTGTTATATGCTGAGGGGGGTGCCCAATCCCCCTCAGCTCTTGCCCGTCCACTTTCCTTGTGTGCTGACTAGGGTGCCCAATCCCCATCGGCATAAATTAACACCCCCCATTTTTGTGTGCTGACGAGGGTGCCCAATCCACCGTCGGCTGCAGCAACCCCTCAAACACTTAGGTGGCATGCTGGGAGCCCACCCCAGCATACCAAATCCCCTAAGGGAAAAAAAACTGTCCCGCAATGTTTTTTTGTTTTGTCTCACCCTGTAACACAAAAACGGTCCCTCGTAGTCTCCCTACCCACCACCAGCACCCACCCACTGTGCACCCTGCCTCCCCACAACCCCCTCACCCCATACTTACCTCCGGAGTCTGGTGCGATGATCTTTGGTGGACCGGGAACATGTCTGCACTCTTCAAAGCCGAAGCGAACTGAGAAAATGCCAATAAGCTGTATAATGGAATAAATAGGGTTTTTTCCAACTTTGATGCATATCTCAGGCATTTTTTTGAATCTTGGCACCGAATTTTCAACATGGGGTTTTTGGGACCCCCCCAATGAATTCTTGCACTGTCGTGGTGTTAGTCGGTCCCAGAAGGTGATTTTGCAGTCACTGCGTGGAGTCACCTTTCAGGAGGGAGGAACAAAATGACAGTGCCAGTGTTCATAAGGGGTGGGGGGGCTCTCAAAAAGCCTATGTTGCAAATTTGGTGGGAGAAATCCCAGCTGCACCGTTCATGAGCAGAGGTCCTAAAATGCCTATGCTGAAAAGTTGGTGATGATATTCCATAACATGACTCTGTTACGAGCATGTGTTGCGCATGCACACTCGTAAGTTCGCAAATTTATAATATTTTCACTCCAGATTTTCAACATTGCCATTGTTCTGCACCTCCTTATGAACAGTACAACTGTCATTTTTCACATCCTGACCAAAATGTGTTTTCGCAGTTCTGGCGCAGAACAGCGCGGTCGCTGTGGAAAGCCCAAGTTTGAGACACATTATCAAAATGACAGTGACACTGTTCATTAGCAGAGGTCCTAAAATGCCTATGTTGAAAATCTTGGGCTGGAAGTCTGTAAAATTAGTGTTTTATGAGCATGCATTGCGCAGTTTGCACACACACTCGTGACTTCGTGCATTTGTAATATTTTCACTCCAAATGTTCAAAATTGGCATTTTCCACACCTCCTTATGAACACTGCAGCTGTCATTTTACATATTGTGACTGAAATGTGTTTTCGCACGTCCGACGCAGAATTGCACGGTCACTGTGCAAAATCAGTTTTCAGGGCAGTTTGAGGAAATGACGATGACACTGTTCATGAGCAGAGGTCCTAAAATGCCTATGTTGAAAATCTGGTGCCGAAAGTCCATAAAATGATTGTGCTGCAAGTGTGCATTGTGCAGTTTCCACGCAGCCTTGTCGCTTCGTACATTTGTTATATTTTCATGCCAGATTTTCACCACTGGCATTTGTGCACACCTCCTTAACAACAGTACAGCTGCCATTTTTCACAGCCTGCTCAAAACGCATTCCTGCAACTGTGGCGCACTGTGGCTTGCTCGCTGTGGGAATTCACCTTTTGGGACACATTAACAAAATCACTGCACCACTGTTCATGAGGGGAGGTCCCAAAATACTTATGTTGAAAATGTGCCAAAAAAACTCCCACAAATAATTGGGTTACGGACATCTGCTGCACAGTTTGTATGCATGTTCATTGCTTCACCAATATTTCATATTGCCACTCCAGATTTTCAATGTTGCCACTTTTTATGCCTCCTCATGAACAATACAGTTGTCATTCTCCACATCCTGCCCAAAAACTGTGTTTTCGTCCCTCTGTCACCAAATGCCACAGCCGCTGTGCAAAATCACCTTTCAGCTAACAAAGTGATTGTGCCGCTTTTCATGAGGTGGCCTGACAAGCAGCCCATGTTGAAAATGTAGACTGAAATTACCACTACATGCCTATGGTGTTAGGGTTTCCAACTGTAGCACCCCACCCGGTATGGACTGACAGGCGTCAGGGATGTATCTTGGGATCATCGGATATAATGCTCATTCCATTCCACCCCCCATGCCCACCCTGCAGCCACTGACAGGCATCGTGGTGTGTCTTGCACTGTTTGGCCACAAACTTCACCCCACACTCCTATACTGCACCCATGTCAGCGTATTTCCTTATGGAATAGGGTAAGTATAATGCCCAAAGACCCCAAAGTACACCATGACACTTTTCAGTGTCTACAGGGTAGGGAGAGGTACAATGACATGAGCATTATAGCTGACAACTCAAAGGCACACCCCAATGCCTGTCACTCTCTACAGGGTGGGGGTGGGGTTGGCGTCACTTCAATACTTCACTGCCATTCCTATTATGCATCTCTAGCTCCACCACTACTAAAGCCACTGCAACAACATTCGGCATTGACAAATGCTTGTTTATTATATATGTTGTAATGTCCATTTCTCTTTTATGGACAAACAATAAATTATTACTTGACTTAACTTAACTGACTCAGGGAGTATGTGGGACTCTCTGTCAAAGGCATCTGCTGGTTCAAATTCTATCTCAGTGACAGGACCCAGAGTTGGGAAGGTCTTCCTCTCTCCCACAGGGTTCTGTTCCATGGCATACCCCAGGGCTTGGTTATTTCTTCCATGCTGTTTGCGGTATATATGCTACTCATGGGTAAGATCATTAGACAGTATGGGCTGAGGTTTCACTGCTATACATACAGTATGTTACTCCTCTCTATATGTCTTTTACACCTGGAATACTGTGTGCAGTTCATATGCTTAATAGGTGCCTGTCTGAGATCCAAGACTGGATGTCATCGAGCTGCCTGAGACAACCCAGAGAAGACTGAAGTACTGGTGGTTGAACTGGGACGTATGGGGAGTGGCAGCTACAAGGAGGGAGACAGAGCTTCAGCTCAGTCCATCGGGGCTCTTAGCTGCCACAAAAGTGAAAAATCTGGGAGTCATCCTGGATGAGGGGGTTGACATTTGAGACTCAAGTGTCACCAGTACTCCAGAATGGCTTTTGCCATCTGTGGAACATCAGGCAGATGAAATCCATTATCTCCCTGGTGATCTGGCCATACTGGTGCTTGTGTTTGTGACTTCAGGGCTTGATTACTGCAATGCTCTGTACGTTGCCATCAAGGGAGGTACACTGCGATGCCTCCACTTGGTGCAGAATACAGCTGCTAGGTTGCTAATCGGCCTTTTGTAGACATGTCATATTTCTCCAGCGCTACGTGACCAGCACTGACTGCCAGTTAAGTGCTGAATCTCCTTCAAAGGTAATCTTCTAAGCTGGCCCAGTGGAACTGAGGGTTGAGGCACTGGAAGCCACACCTCACACCATGCTGGCAACCTGGGTTTGGGAACGGACTTGGGTCATCAGGGGTCGCCAGCGGAGGAGTAGAATCAAGCATCTGGAGGACTGCTCTCCTCTCCTGGGGGAGTGGGGATCACAATTCCCAGCACTTTGCGACCCCCAGTCAAGACTGGGGAGAGCAGCATGTTGGGAACACTCAGCAGGGGGTGGAGACGTGGCAGACACCCATAGACGTCATTGCACATTCACGTCCTTGGGGCACATAAGGTAAAACCCTCTGCCCACATGCATGGTGTCTCTGAAGAGGTACCATCCACGGCTGCTTCCAAACAAAGCTTGACTCGAGGGGCAGGGGCTCAAGGGTGATGCAATCTCCCTCCCATCCCCTCCCAGGAGGGCACCTCCATGGGGGACAGGCCATGATCCTGCCTGCTTCAGCTGGGTCATAGCAGATGCTGGTAAAGTAGCCAGGATGTTGAGACCTCTCATAGCAGTGCTGGTTGGGGGAAGGACCCCCCGTTGTGACTGCAGAGTGTAAAAATAGAATGTACAAAAAAAATCCAAAAATGTGATCATCTAACTTATAAGACCCCACATGGGCTGGCCCCGGGCTACCTGTCTGAGCTCTTGAACCCATATAACACACGCTCTCTCTGCTCTGCTAAGGAGGGCCTCCTGGTAGTTCCAAGGACAAGGTTAAAACCTCTGGGAACTGGGCATTTGTAGTGGTGGGCCCAGTACTCTGGGACTCCTTGACAAGAGCTTTGAGGCAGGCCCCCTTAATGAAGGCATTTAAGTGGGGTCTCAAAACCTTTTTGTTTACCCAGGCATTTGGGGGACTAATTTTCTCCTATAGTGTAATGTCCCAGCTAATTTATGGAACTAACAATTTATGAATTGAGTTATTTGCAGTGTTTTACTGATGTTTATGTTAAGTGTGGTTATATGCTTGTATTATTTATGGTGACTGGATTTATTTAACTTGATTGTGCTGTGCTGTGTTATGCTGTAAAGCTGCCCTGAGCCTTGGGGGAAGGATGCCAGGGTTCTGCATCATATGAATGACTGCAAAATAGCGACTGCCATATGAACAAGTGCACATTGCCGAAAAACCGTGTCGGTGATGTGCACAATAGCGGGACCACAAACAGCGATGGGTCCACACCACATGAAAATGCATATAACACCGTGTTTAATGCAGAGGGCTACACCCCACGCACCCCCCATGTGGGGGACTGTGCCCCCCACACCCCTCCTACTAATTATAACTAACTCCAAGGGGGAGCCTGACATCAGGTTATAGGGAATGTTCAGGAGGGAGCCATACATAAGGAGGGAAACACAAAAAAAATGCAAGTGCACACACAATGGAAGCATAAGATTACAGGTTAGAAGCTGGGTCCTGCAGCACCAGAGGCATACACTGCCTCCACCAGACCAGACAGCCAGCTCAAAATTGCCGGCCCGCACTATTTGCTTTGACTTCCACAGCATAGGTTCCTCCTACCCTCTCTGTCTCTTCACTCACTGTTGTCAAGCATCCTTCGCTATTCACACAATCGCTACTGTTGCATATTCACTCTAGTCACAGGCGCTGACATTTAGGCACTCAAATTGAATTACTCAGGTGGGGTCACCTATATCACCAGATACCAGATGCCAGATATTAATAAATACTACTACTGTCTGTTTGTCTGTCTGTCTGCCTGTCTGTCTGTTCATCTGTCTCTCTACAGACAGTGGGCTGGATTTTCAAAACTTTCAGGGACTAAGTCCCATGCTGTAGCCATTGCTACATCTGCAGAGATTTCTATTTTCAGCCCATGCTGCAGGAGATGTTACATCTGCAGAGATTTCTATTTTCAGCCCATGCTGCAGGAGATGTTACATCTGCAGAGATTTCTATTTTCAGCCCATGCTGCAGGAGCAGCAGCTACAGCTGCAGGAGATGTTACATCTGCAGAGATTTCTATTTTCAGCTCATGCTGCAGGGGCAGCAGCTACAGCTGCAGGAGATGTTACATCTGCAGAAATTTCTATTTTCAGCTCATGCTGCAGGAGCAGCAGCTACAGCTGCAGGAGATGTTACATCTGCAGAGATTTCTATTTTCAACCTGTGATGCAGGGGTAGCAACTGCAGCTGCTGGAGATGTTATACCTGCAGAGATTTCTATTTTCAGCCCATGTGCAGGGGCAGCAGCTGCAGCTGTGGGAGATGTTACACTTGCAAAGTTTTCTATTTTTAGCCCATGTGCAGGGGCAGCAGCTGCAGCTGTGGGAGATGTAACACCTGCAAAGTTTTCTATTTTTAGCCAATGCGCGGGGCAGCAGCTGCAGCTGTGGGGGATGTTACACCTGCAGAGATTTCTATTTTCAGCCCATGCACAGGGGCAGCAGCTGCAGCTGAGGGAGATGTTACTCCTGCAAAGATTTCTATTTTTAGCCCATGCTCAGGGGCAGCAGCTGCAGCTGAGGGAGATGTTACACCTGCAGAGATTTCTGTTTTCAGCATGTGATGCAGGGGCAGCAGCTGCAGCTGCAGGAAATGTTACATCTGCAGAGATTTCTGTTTTCAGCATGTGATGCAGGGGCAGCAGCTACAGCTGCGGGAGATGTTACAGTACACATGGTCCCACCAGGTATAACATTTCGGCACAGCTGTGGTGAAAAAAAAAAACAGCCACAAGCTGCTGTAAATCAGGAAGCTGGTTGTAAACCAGTTCCAGCCTTTAAAATATAGCACATGTGAGGAAAATTGCAGCTCTGCAAGTGAAGCCCCACTCGTGATAGTTTTTCCCTGCATCAGTTTCAAACAGGCTGAAAATCCAGCCCAATATTTGTCTGTCTGTCTATCCGTTCATCCATCCATCCATCTATCTGTCTATCTGTCTGTCTGTCTATCTGTCTGTCTATCTGTCTATCCATCCATCCATTCATCTATTTATCTACCTACCCAGAAGAGGGAAAGGATTGAGTATCCGACGACAGCTCTCCTCTCCTCTCCTGGGAAAGGGTGGGCATGCCATCCCACTCCTTGGCTGCCCCCCAGTGGAGGATGGGGTAGCATCAGAGCCAGGGAGACAGGTAGTGTGGCATCATGAAGCCTGCATCTCCACACACGCGCATCTATAGCAACGAGGGGAGAGACCAAGAAAAGAGGAAAAATCAGCTGCTGGCTAAGCCCCTCTAGTACTCTGGTGCTGTGGCCTCACAGAGCTCTTGAGCCCACTCCTGATATGTACTCAGGAAGGGGGAGGATGGCCCTCCTCCCTTCTGCCCTGCCACAGGGGTATACAGGGCCTGGGAGATGCTGGGTGGGTGGTAAGCCGGTGGCCGGGGTCTGAGGAGGACAGAAGCATGCCGGCAAAGCCGAAGGAGGATAAATACTTCGGGAAAAAAAAAAAAGAGAGATGTGAGGCCAAAGGCAGAGGGATGCTACTACCTTGTTTGACAATGACATGGAATTATTTTGCAAAAAAGGGTAGACATGGGAATACAGGTGGGGGGGATTAGGGTAAATTGGCAGATGAGATGGGACTGGCGGTCCTCATCTGCTGAAATAATCTATGTATCTATGCAAGTGTACTAGCACTTCCTGTCTTTTATTTAACAGTAAGGTATGATGACTGGTTAGACTGACAGTCTGTTAATCAGCCAAGGGGCATAATGTGGCATGAGGCACAGCTGAGTGCTATATTGTTCCTAGAAAAAGAAAAAGTGTTAGAAGTGTACCTTTTGAATGTGTTCCTCATTGAGAGGAAGAGTTTTAATAAAACATTCACCAACTGTTTAAGAATGCTGTCTCAGGATCAGAACACATCATTCTAGTCATTTAGCAGTGCTAGAGGATGAAATATTGACAGAAAGAATTTATGTGCCATGGTGATTATGCTGTATATGGTAGTGTAACAGAGATTAATGTAGGCATCTCAGAATACTGACAATCACATTGTAGAATTTTGTAAGCTTTCTAAAATTTTTATAATGCTCCCTCACCCAGCCAACCCCAGCACCCAGAGTCTATTCTTGAAGCTGATCTCCACTGTGGTGGCAGATAAGGTATCCAGCGCATCAACCCTCTACACCACGGGGCTGGCTTCACCATGAGTTTTCTAACAGGTAGTTCTCAATCCTGGTGTCGGATTGCCTCCCACCCCCTTCCCAATACCAGTACCCAGTCCTCAGAGGTGAAGTGCATCTTTCTGAATGCTTGATCCTCCTACCCCCAATCTGTCATTCTTCCATCTCAGAGAAGTGCATCCTTTGGGATGCTCAATCCTCCTACCCTCCGATCTGTCACTCTTCTGACTCAGAGGAGGAGTGTGTCCTTTGGGATGCTCGATCCTCCTATCCCCCAATCTGTCGATTTCCCACCTCAGAGAAGGAGCACATCCTTTGGGACGCTCAGTCCTCCTACCCCCTGATCTATCACTCTCCCACCTCAGAGGAGCAGCCCATCCTCAGGGATGCTCGATTCTTCTACTCCCCGATCTGTTACTCTCCCGCCTCAGAGGAGCAGCACATCCTTTGGAATGCTTGATCCTGTTACCACTGATCAGTGACTCTCTATCTCCTCAGAGGAGCCTCTAGCTCAGTGGCTAGGGCACTGGGAAGGTATTCCAGGGGCCTGAGTTCATTTCCCAGTAGATCACATTATTTCTTAGAAGGTATAAAGGGATCCAGAGGGAGGAGGATAGGGAAATGTAGCTGGTAAAACAAGAGGAGGCAGGCAAAGCAGTAAGGAGCGCAAACCATGGAAAGAACAGTTCACGGAGCATCAAAAGGGGACAAGAAATTGTTTAAGTATGTTAGCAAGAAAACAAACACAAAGTGAGAGATAGTAAGGTTAAAGAGGAAGAGGGTGACTGCATGGAAAGGGATGAAGAAAAGGCAAAGGGTCTAGGTCAATAAAGTGCAGAAAAAAACACACAGTAAATTCTCATGCAGACAAAATGCCAAAAGCAAAAAACGTGCATCGGCAATATAGTGCGGAGAAGATGACCGTGCGTCAGGGGGTGTGTGTGGAAGACAGAACATGTGGGGAAAAGGCCGGTAGGGGATTTACTATTACAAACTCTGGGATGCAACTGGGGAGTTGAGGATTTATTACTAACCCCTGGAGGTGATAGTCGTATGGAGCGGCATGACTGCCAGGGGGTTAGCAGGATTTATTAGTACTAACACTGGGGGGGTGACAGTTGTGGGGGGGAGTATGATAACATTCCGATGCACTTGTGTCCCATTTGCTAGTTATCCCGATACTATTTTAATGGTGTGGTTTTTGCAGCGTAATAATTCCCATGCTAAGTTGTCCATATATCAAAGGGAAACATCTTCAACAAATATTTCTGCTCGTTATTCACAGTACAAGGGGACGAGGAGGGAACATGAAAAGGAGTCAGGACCTTTGAGGGGAGAGAAATGGACATTAGACAATTTTCTTCGGAGAAAGTCTGGGAAACACTCACTAACCTGAAAGTGGACAGAGTTATAGAGCCAGATGAGATACATTCAAGGGTGCTGTGGGAGCTAAGGGAGGTACTGGCTGCACTCTGACAGACCAATTAAACATATCACTGAAGATCAGTGTGGTCATGTGAGACTTGAGAAGGGCAGAGGTAGTCCCATTTCACTAAAGTGGGAGCAGGGAAGAGGTGAACGATTATAGGCCTGTCAGCCTGACATCAGTGATGGGTAAATTAATGGCATCACTACTAAAGGAAAGGACTGTGGATTATACTGTATCCAATGGATTGCAGGATCCAAGACAGCATGGTTTCACAGGGGGGAGGTCATGTCAAACAAATCTGAGAGATTTCTTTGACACAGTAACCAAAGAGTTGGATCAGGGAGGAGCGATGGACATAGCCTACCTGGATTTCAGCAAGGCATTCAACACTGTTACACACAGGAGACTGGTAAACAAGTGGGGGAACTTTGGGGTGGGTAATAAGGTAGTAACCTGGGTAAGAAACCTGTTAGTGAATAGGACACAGAGGATAGTGGTAAATGCAGTTCTCTCTCAGGAAGGAAGGGTGACCAGCGGGATACCTCAGTGATCAGTGTTGGAACCAGTCCCCCTCAATGTCTTTGTAAGTGATGTAGCAGAGGAACTGGAAAGAAATGTCTGCCTCTTTACAGATGACACCAAGATCTGCAATAGAGTGGATGCTCCGGGGAGTGTGTATGTGGAAAGGATGGGTAGGGATCTCAAAAGGCTGGAGGAGTGGTCAAGGGTACGGCAGTTGGGTTTTAATGCACAAAAGTGCAAAATAAAGTACTTGGACCATAGAAACCCAGGAGCGGAGTACAAAATGGGTGACGTGATACTGACAAAGATCAAGCAGGAAAGAGACATAGGGATAATCATATCAGATGACCTGAAAGTAGCCAGGCAGTGTGACAAGGCAATCAGAAGGGCTATTGGGATGCTGGGGTGCATTTATAGGGGTATTACCAGCAGGAAAAAGGAGGTGATGCTGCCCCTATGTAGATCCCTGGTAAGACGCCACCTAGAGTACTGTGTCCAGTCCTGGAGATCACATCTCAGGAACACAGAGACAGAGTGTAGGTGGTCCAGAGGAGGGATACCAAAATGGTGAAGGGTCTGCATCCAAAGCTCTATGAGGAGAGGCTTAAGGAGGTAAATATGTACACCCTAGAGGAGAGGAGGAAGAGGGGGTATATGATAGCAACCGTTAAATACCTCATGGAGGTAAATAAGGTACAGGAAGGAGGTACAGTACTTTTCAGAGAAAAAAGTGCTCTAGAACAAGGGGCATGCTTTGAAACTGGAGGGAGGCAAATTCAGGAGGGTTGTGAGGAAGTATTTCTTCACAGAAAGGGTGGTGGATGCCTGGAACAGCCTTCCAGTGGAGGTGAAAACAGTGGTGGGTTTCAAAAATGCCTGGGATGGGCACAAGGAAAATCATAGGGGTAAGGAAGGAAAGAAAAGAGATGGTGCAGGAGATCAAGCTGGGTCTGCAACAGAAAACAAAGATCTAAAAAAAAATGGGCAGACTGGGAGGGCCCAGTGACCTTTATCTTCCATCACATTCTTTGTTTCTATGAGGAGTACATATTTTGGGGCATTCGATCATCCTGCCCTTGATCTGCTGCTCTCCAACTTCAGAGGAGGCACACATCCTTTACAATGCTCAATACGCCTTCTTCCAATCTGTCACCATTTCTCCTCAGAGGAGCACACCCTTTGGGATGGCCAAACCTCTTCCCCCAAATGTGTCACTCTCCTTCCTCAGAGGAGGGTGGCATCGTTTGGGACACTCAGTACTCTCACCCTGAATCTGCTGCTCTCCCTCTTCGGAGGAGGAGCACATCCTTTACAAAGCTCGATATGCCCTCCTCCCAATCTGTCACTGTCCCTCCTCAGTGGAGTAGCTCATCCTTTGGGACACTCAGTACTGTTACCTCCAATCCTCGGAGGAAGAGCACATCCTTTGGGTCACTTGATCCTCCTACCTCCCGCCCCTTGATCTCTCACTCTCCCTCGTCAAAGCAGGAGCACATTCTTTGGGACGCTAGAGCCTCCTCCCCCAATCTGTCACTGTCCCTCCTCAGAGGAGGATCGCATCGTTTGGGACACTCAATACTCCTACCCTGAATCTGCTGCTCTCTCTCTTCAGAGGAGGTGTATGTCCTTTGGGATGATTGTTCCTTCTGCTCCCCTGATCTGTTGCTGTCCCTCGACAAAGGAGCACATCCTCTGTGAAGTGTGATTCTCCTACCTCTCCCAAGCAGTCACTCCCCCTCCTCAGAGGAGGAGTGCATCCTTTGGGATGCTCGAAACTACTATCCTCCGATCTGTCTCGCTCCCTCGTCAAAGGAGCACATACTTTGGGACACCAGATTCTCCTACTCACTGAGCAGTCACTCTCTGTTCTCGGAGGAAGAGCACATTCTTTGGGACGCACTGTAGTCCTACCCCCTAATCTGTTGCTCTCCTTCCTGAGAGGAGGAGGAGTCGTAGTCTTTATTTGCTTAATGGTGCCTTCCCCAGAGGCTCCGGGCGCCATTACAAAAAAATAACATGAAATACATAAATGCAGAAATACTTAGACTCTGCCCAATAAATACAAATAAATCAATCACAAAATAAATAAATACATATATATATATATATATATATATATATATATATAAAATCAGACTCAGTTAAAACCCAAATGCTTCATAAATAGGAAAGTTTTCAGACTGCATTTGAAGACTTCTACTGAGGGGGCCTCCCTCAGGGTCCTAAGCAAGGAATTTGAAAGAACTGGGGCTGCCACCTTTCACCCTAAGGACTGCCAGGAGGCCTTCCTTGGTGGAGCAGAGTAGATACCCAGGAGTGTGAGGATGCAGGATGTCTAACAGATAGCTTGGGCCCAGCTCAGGTAGGGCCTTGTTCGTCAACAGACCCAATTTAAAGGAGATATGCCACTTCAACGGCAGCCTGTTCAGATCTGTTGCTCTCCCTCCTCCATTATTTGGGACAATTCAGTCCTCCTACCCAGGACCATGGTTTCTGACAGCCACTGTCAAAGCTGACATCTGGACACCCCCTTCCAGCTACACTAAAGATTCAGGCAGGTCCCATCATTTAGATACTTGGGGTATATGGCTAGGCCCCCAACTCACTTACTCGAAGCATGAAGATTTTTGTTTTTATTTAAAATATTGTTTCTGGGTAAGCTCCAAGGGCATCAAATGCCCACTTTTAAAAAGGACCTGGGCTGACCTGCCGGCGCAGAGGCAGTGAGTCTGTCTGCAATGACAACGATCTGGGTTTGGGAAAGGACTTGGGATGTCGGGGGGACAAGGACTGAGCATGCTTGAGACTGCTCTCCTTCTCTGGGGGGTGGGGGGTAGTGTGTCTGACATGCTATTTACCCCTAGCAGAGGCTGAGAGGATCTGCTGTGCTGGCGCCTTACTAGTCGTGGGGGCGGGGCAGATGCGGGTCATCATTGCACATCCCCGCACCCCTTACAGCACACATAAATACCGTCAACGAGCATGAAACCTCGCTCTGTCGCCTCCACTGCCAACAATATCTGCCAGGTGGGGTCCTGTTCCTGTGGCTCCACCGTGGAGGTAAGCCAGGGCACATTACCGTTAACCTTGGGGAGGAGGATCCACCCAGTGGCCATGCCCAGGAGGGGTAGCCTGGGCATGGGGAGGCAGTGAGCAGGAGCTGAGATCCTCTGCGGGGGATCAAAATGGGAGACACACAAAAAAAGGACCAGGACATAGAACAAAATACAAGCAAGCAAGAGTAAGAATACATACATACAAATCATTACGTGACTTAGTGAAACATTTATATTGTGAATGGTCTTGGTGATGGTAGGTGCTGAAGATTATACTTCTATTTTGATGGTCTCAGGCTAGGAGCCCTTTACAGGGTCCGAAACTGCCACACCTCTCTCAGAATAATGCAGGCACTGAAGCAATTCCTATTCCAATACTGCACTGCAGAGATGTGGGGTAGGATTCTCAAACTTTTTTTGTGACTAAGTCCCACATCACAACTCCAGTTGCGAACCGAAATCTCTTCAGCTGCGGAGATTGCTATTCTCATCTGCAGCAGCTGCATAAGATGTTATGACTGGTCCCACCAGCTGTACCATTTTTCTGCAGCTGTGGGGATTTTCATGGCAACACCACCGGCAAGCTGCCATAAATCATGGAGCCAGTAGTAAACTGGCTCCAGTTATGAGAATACTGTAGCTGTGGGAGAAACTGTGGTTCCGCAAGTGGCAACCCAGTTGTGTAGTTTTTCCCATAGCTGTGGAATTTTCAAGATCTTTGAGAATCTGGACCATGGTATTCTGTTTAGCCCTTAAAGGCACACTGCCCTACCTTTGAATGTGACTCAGGAAAAAAAAAACATTCTGCAGACCCTCCCTCTGAGGCCACATACTGCACCTTATGATGCTAGATTCTCAAAGATCTTGAAAATCCACAGTTGTGGGAAAAACTCAGCGCAAATGGGTTGCCACTTGCAGAACCACAGTTTCTCTCACAGCTATGGTATTCTCAAAAGTGGAACATGGTTTCACCAAATAGCCATACGACGATAGAAGCTTGTGGCAGTGTTGTTATGGAAATCCCTGCAGCTGTGGAAATGCTAGTGGTTGGTGGGACCAGTCAGCAACATCTTACGTAGCTGTTGTGGTTGAGAACAGCAGTCTCCACAGCTGCAGAGATTTCGGTCCACAACTAGAGTTGCGGTGTGGGACTTGGTCCCAAAATGTTTGAGAATCTGGCCTCCTGTTTTCTCAGCAGATTTGGAGATGACTGACATCTCAGTGAAGCCTGTCAGTTGATCGGACAACTACATCATATTGTTCAGTGTCAGAGCCCTAAACAAACAATCAATCAATCAATCAATCAAAATCTTTATTTAACCAGGCGGTCACCGTTGAGCAAAGCTCATTTTCGAGGTGGACCTGGGTTGGACAAGTACAAGATAACAAGTTAATACGCAGCAGTTACAGTACACTGGCATGGTCAGCAAAAGGCATGGGCAGCACAAGTGCAAATGAATGCAGGTTAAAATACAACAATATTATACAATCAAGCAATATATGCAAACAAACAGTGTTGCAGATAATCAAACTACTTATAATGTAGATAGGGGACAATAACAAAAGGTGTTCCATCCGGATCCCCCAGAGAAACAAGTCGGATGATGCACTAGGTGCAGATGGGAGGGGGTAGGGAAGGGGAGAAGGATGGATGTAGGATGGGATAGTGGACAGGGATCGATAGTCTGCAAAAGCGAAACTGTGCTGTATACACACCTGCACATGTACAAACACCTCCAGCTGCAGACGTTGTCAAGCCTCATGTAAAATGGAACTAAGAATGAGCAGCTGCTAAACTGGTATTCAGTGAATGTGACAAAATTCCACACTTCTACCCTTAGAGTTGACCCAGTTGTTGATTTGTACAACTTCAGATCGCACTGACTTTTGGCTAAATAACAAAAATCAAAGTAACAAAGTACGTAATGGTGCCAGTGTAAGTTTCGTTAAAATATGTATTTTTACTGGCTGATAGCATGAATGGGAGGGGGAAGCAGTGAACTCAGATTGTGGTTAAAGCCCACCTGTTCACAGCTCAGTTCCAGCCACAAAAAAATATTTTTTTTATTTTAGTCTTTGGTAACGGGGTAAGGCCCACTAGGCACAAGTGCCTGTTTTCAGGGGCAACCTGGGAGCACTGGGTGGTTAAGTGACTTGCTCAGAGTCACACAGTATGCAAGTGGAGGTTGTGAGAATCAAACTCAGGTCTGGTCTGTTGGATGTATCAAGTTCATTCACACCTCGTTCCTCTATCCTCTAGGCTATACTGCCAGAGTAGAACTCTAATACAGCATCATTCTTCAAGTGATATGGGTGTTCTCCTGGCAGAATGTATATGTAGAGTTAAGCAAAACTAGAACTGCTGTGTATTTCTAACTGAATTCAGCTGTTTACACAATATAATAAGTCAAATGAATTATTCATGAAGCCAGGGTGTTGGGTTCAGTTTATCACCCGGCTCAATGGCCCCAGAGCCAAGTGTGCTGGCTGGCAAGTGCAGTATTTCCATTCTTGTAAAAAAAATATGAATCAATGCCAAAATCATAGAAATGACAATTAAAAAATGTGCACCGTATTAAAGCCTTTTTTAAAGGTGTGTTCCTGGTCATATCACCCAAGTGAGAATTCCTCAGGTCCTCCAACTTTTACATGTGCGTATATATACACACACACACACACACGCACACACACACGCACATGCACACTTTCACGTACACATACAGTCGTTCACACACATTCACACACATGCACATAGACAGTCATACACACACACACACACACACACACACACACACACACACACGCATGCACGCACGCACACACATGCATGCATACATGCATATACACACACACACACACACCCCCCCGCAGGTGACTTTTTCCAGAAGCAGTCATTAGATGCTGCTACTGAAAGGTACTGCCTAAAGAAATTGGCAGAGAAAATTGTTGATCTATGTTTATATTCTTTGCAAAAACACAAAACTGTTAATGTACCAGTTAGGGTTCAACTTAATGCCACGAATGTTGGGAAATGTGGTGTTAGGATTTCTAACCCTAACTCCCACCCACAACCCCCAAGCATCAAAAGGAAAACCCTAACTCCCACACACAACCCCCAAGCATTGAAAGAAAAAAAATAGGGTTTTGGGTCTCCCTTCAAACCCTAACTTCCTACACACTCAATCCCCCAAAGCAAAAGGAAACAGCATTGGGGTTTGGGTCTCCATAGTTTTGGTGAATCAGTGGTGGGGTCTTCCTTGGGTTGTCAACCCTAATGCTCCCTCCCAAGTCTGTAGCCTCCAGTCAGAAGCATAAAGTACAACTCCAAGCCAGTGCCTCATAGTGATACACTCTTCCAAGGTAGAGAAATACATCTTTCCATATGTTGCCAACATGTATTGTAGTTTTCTACAAGGAGATCCTGTCTGATGTTGTTTGCTCAGGGAAAGGGGTGGGCATTATAGCTGACAACCTTAAGGAAGGGCCCACCACTGATTCACCAAGTATATGGAGACCAAAACCCCTAATGTTTTCTCCTTATGCTGCTTGGGGGTGGGAGTGGAAAGTTGGAGTTGGAAACCCTAACTCACATTTCCCTACTTTTGTGGTGTTAAGTTGAACCCTAATTGATGCACTAATGAACTTTTTGGAAAATAATTTCCTTTCTTTTTGAGAAAGTGGAATCGTAGCCTCATTCACACAGGTCCATTTGGAACCTGCATGAATAGCTGCAGATGCACAGGCAGGGCCCTTTGGGTCCTGCAGCAAGAGAGGACTCCGTCTGCCTGCAGAAGTGCAGGACCCTTGCAGAGGCCCTGCACTTCCAAGCAGGAAAGGATGTCAACAATTCATGGGGCTATCTGGCGGACTGTGGAAGCGCAGGGCTGTCTGGTCCCTGTGCTTCCATGTGGTTGCAGATACAGATGCACAGATCAAAGAATCCATTTGTCAGCCAATGCCTAGGGCCTTCTGCCACCCATGGGTGCAGAAGTGCATGACCCTATGCCAAGAGGACAGTTGTCTTCACTATATGGTACCCAGGCATGTGTGGACAGCCCTGCAGCTTCCAGTCCCAGGCTGGGGGGCCTGTTGCATAACTGCACCATCCCCCTGACCCTCACCCCATCCAGCTGGGTCACTGAGAATACCCGCCAAACTCAGCTTATCAGCACCGGATCACAGAGCATACCAGCTGGAGTCAAGACTGGCGCTACGCATGCAGTTTCTTAAAATTAGACATATTTTTGATCCGAAATGTTCAAAATAGTCATTTAATGACTCTCCTTATAAACGTAACATGTAGCATTTATAGTGAAACATCATTTCACATCTCAAGTGTCAAAATACTTTATGCTCATTTGTTTAGAGAAACCTGCAATTGCTCCCCCGATCCTTGCCTTATCCCTAGATATAGTACCAGAGTTGCCACCTCCTGCCTCATTAACATTATCCCCCCCAACTACATTGCACTATCATTCTTATTCCTTCTACTCTGTTGCCACTGCCATAGGTATTGTATCTGGTTCTTACTGTGTTCTCCCTACTGTTTGCAACCTCCTTTACTACCCCAACATGGGGTCTGCACTTAATTTACTCAGCTACATCATCTGTCCCCATTACTCTGCTGCCATTACTTTGTCCTCTTCCATTACATGAGCTCCTCCTCCTCTCCTCTCCTCCTCTCTCCTCCTCTCCTCCTCTCCTCTCCTCCTCCCTCCTCTCTCTCCTCCCTCCTCCTCCTCTCCTCCTCCCTCTCCTCCTCCTCTCCTCCTCTCTCTCTCTCCTCTCCTCTCCTCTCCTCCTCCTCCTCTCCCTCTCTCCTCTCCTCCTCCTCCCTCCCTCTCCTCTCTCCTCTCCTCCTCCTCCTCTCCTCCCTCTCCCTCTCCTCCTCCTCCCTCCTCCCTCCTCTCCTCTCCTCTCTCCTCTCCTCCTCCCTCTCCTCCTCCTCCTCCTCTCCTCTCCTCTCTCTCCTCTCCTCCCTCCTCCTCTCCTCTCCTCTCCTTCCTTATGTCTGCTTCCACCCTCCCTTCTTTCCTATGGATATAACTTTATACTCTGTTACCTCATCCACACTCCCTTCCTCCCTCCTCTGTTACCCTCTAGGCTGTTGTGTACCTATTTACATTATCCACTGAAACTCCATATATATTCTGTACCATTATCGTATATATTCTGTAACCATTGTTATTGTCCTTGCCCTTGCTACTGTTATTATCTGGAAAATTCTCCTTATGGTTGGTTTGTTGTACATATTGTATAGTATTGCATTGTATTGTACTGTACTGTATTGTATTACTTCTGTACTTTGTCCAGGTCCAATTTAAAAATGAGCGTTGCTCAACGTTGTTTGCCTGGTTAAATAAAGATTCTGATTGATTGATTGATTGATGGATTGATTGAAGTGTGAAAGCACATCTTGTCCAGGATTTTAAAAATTACATCCATCACGTTTATGAAGTGATCTGGAAAAATGGCTACTTGGAAAGCTTGGAGTCAAAATATTGAAAACTAGCGACGTTATGAGTGAAGGTTGAAATATTGCAATATTGACTCATGACCTGGTCATTTTACCATATTTGTACACTATTGTAATGATCTGTTTTGACTGTATTTATTTAATGATCTTTTTTCTTATGGTCAAAAAAATAAACTTGAACTTGAACTACCCCACCTCATTAACTTGGTAGGTGATGGGTTTCAAATCTGTGGTGAAATGTCATTCTGTGCCACAGGTGCAAAAACATATTTTGGCCCGGTGCCCCCCTTCAGCTTGACACCATGACAGCTACACTCGAAAAAAGACCATTACAGCGACAGTCAATTTCGAGTGCAACCATCCCCCAGTGTTCTGCCCACTCCCCGGAAAAACTCCAACCTGGAGTTGACAATCTTAAAGTCCAGGGAGGGTGAGGAGGCAGATCCCCCCATATGGGGTTGTGGGGGTGCAGCCACTCACAGAAAGCACCCGTCGTTCTGACGGCACAATACCTGTGTCAGTATTGTGCCATCACTATGTGGGAGGTCGACATTTTCACTGTCTACCTCCCTTGGTGCTTCCATTTTGGCCAGGATTTAAAAAATGACAGCTGTCACATTCAGGAGGTGGTGCAAGAAAAATGGCTATGTTGAAAAACCGGTGTCAAAATATTAAAAATTACCAATGTTATGTGCAAGCATAGAAATATTTCAACATACGTGCATAACTTTGCCATTTTTGCATATTTTGACCCCAAAGTTTCAGCATAGGCTTCTTATGACCCCACCTCATGAACAAGGGTGGTAAAAATTTTCAAATTTGGCACAAAAGGTGATTTCCCAAAGTGACCGCAAAATCGCCTTTTGGGCCAGATTTGCATAATTCCACCACCACTGGTCATGAGGCAGGGTCCCAAAAAGGCCATGTTGAAAATTTGGGGTAAAAAAATATAAAATGAGAAAGTTATGCATTGAAGTATAAAATTCGATTGAAATACATTCATTTTGTTTTGTTTTTTTACACTTTATTTTGTATGCACCACTTGCCTGGAACTCTCTCTGGCTACCCCTACTCATCACCTGCTCTACCGCTTGCCTGATCCTTCATCCCCTTAGAGGGTTAGCTGTCCTCCACCGATCTCCGACTGGGAGCCCTCCCCAGCTCTGAGCCCCTTGAGGCAGGGCTGCTACAACTCTGGTGCTCTATCTACAATCTAATATCCCAGCTGAGGAGGTAGAGGGACATAGAGGGTAGAGACGAAGTCCGGCATTGAGTGTGTGGCAGGATGGCCCTGAAGGGAGCCGCCGCCTATCCAGGAGTGGGGATTTTTCTGACTTTAGCCCCCTAGAAGCTGGACGTGCAATGACGTCTGCATGGAAGAGCCATGGACGTCTGCCGCGCTCCTTCCCCTATGCTGCTCCACGTTAGCTGTGCCCCCGGTCTCCACTGGGGGTCCCCAGAGCTGCAAAGAAACCCTGGATCCCTCCACAGGGAGAGGAGAGCAGTCGTCAGATGCTCTATCCTCTCCCTCCCCTGCCAACCCCCAGTGCCCGAGCTCATTCCCAAACTCAGGTCACCGGCATGGCGCGAGGTGTGACATCCAGCGCCTCAACCCTCAGCATCACTGGGCCGACTTCCATTGAAATACATTTGACTGCACTTACCTTATATATTTATTTATTGTTGACTGGGTAAGTGCACTAGACAAATCCTGCCTATTTTCAGGCACTACCCAGGGGAGGGGAATACAGATGAATGCCAACTGACCTTGAACCAGATAAAGTTGGTGGTGTTTTTAGTGAATGAGGGAAATTTGGTCAGGACACCGGGGAAATTCCCCCCCTATTCTTTTCAATAAGTGCCATGGGATCTTTAACATCCACCTGAACTACCACCAATCCAGTCAGATGGGACCTCAGTTTAACATCTCATCTGAACGTGCCGGCCCGTTGGTGCAGAGGTGGGCTTTCTGCTTGCAACGCTGGCGACCCCGGGTTCGGGAACGGACCTGGATCATTGGAGGGCCAGCCAGGGGGAGAAGGATGGAGCGTCCTATGGACGGCTGTCCTTCTCCGGGGGGAGGGTGTGGGTAACACCCAGAGTGCTGAGGACTGCTGGTGGAGGCTGGGAGATCTCATGCTGCCGACGTTCAGTACGGGGGGGAGGCGGGGTGGATGCTGGTGTCATTGCACGTCCCCGCCTCCTCTGGGGAGAAAAAAGGGAAAATGGAAGGCGGGCAGGACCACCGTGAATATGAAGCCCTCCCCAGAGGACCTCACATCACCACCGCCACTGCGGGACCCCGACCAGTCACAGTTCCGTGGTCACGAAGGTGGCCATGGCCCCACCCTCCGGGGGGGTAAGCTGGGGGTGACCAAGGCTCCTCGGCAGCCATAGGCAGTGGTGGAGGTCTCCGGGGGCCGTGACCAGGGCAGATGGATACGGTTGACCTGCCAAGATAAAGTGGTAATAAAAATTAAAAAAAAAAAAAAAATCTCATCCGAAAGATGGCACCTCAGAAGTGCAGCCCCTCTCATGCTGCACTACAGTGTCAGTACTGGGATATTAACCCAAGTGCCAGATGTGGGAACTGAACCCACAGCCCTCTGATCTCCCAGCCTCAGAGGTGAGTGTGCTACCTACTGAGCCATTGATACTGCTTACTTACTCATACCTTACTTTCTCATATTACAGTCAGAGGTTCCAGTAGCAAGATGTGTCTTCGATTGGGAGAGTGGATCTTCACCATGGAGCATGTTCAGGTGATTGAGGGTGTGTGGAGTGATGAGTACTGAGTGGGAGGTCTGGGTCGGGTGTCAGTTCAGCAAGGGACAGTTTTCTTTTTTGCAGGGAAAAAAACAATGAAGTCTGGTTTTCATCTTTTCAGGGGACACTGGCATTCTGACACAGGGGATTGGGCACCCCAGGGTTGGGTGACTGTTTTGCACCACTTAGGGGGGTACACCAGTGCTGCCACCTTGAAAATTGAAATAGGGGAGGGTGGAAGGAAGGGGGGTCAAGAAAAGCAGTACCAGGGTTGAGTACCCCAGTCTGCTTATAAAATATATAAATAAATTAAAAAAAGAAACATTGGAAGGACAGGCAGGTGACCTGGAGGGGAAGGGGAAGAAAGAAGTGGTACCAGGGGAGGGCACCCTGGTCCAATTAACAGATAGGCAGATAGGTGGATAGACAGATAGATAGATAGATAGATAGATAGATAGATAGATAGATAGATAGACAGACAGACAGATCAATAGACAGGTAGAGACAGAGAAAGAGGGACAGAGAGAGGCAGACAGAACAGGGATCAGTGGCTCACTACTTTCACTGCAGCCCACAGCATGACTTCCAGCTGCAAATGCAGAACTCAAGAAAGTCCTGCTGTTCTCATACAGAGAACATGGGTGAACAGTTCTCCTCGCTTAGTGGGGCAGCCTGGATTTTGTGGTGCCCAAAAAAGGTATATCTGGTAAGTTTGAAAAACAAACAATTAGCAGAATCTTGCTAAAATGGGTCCTGTTTAGCTAGGTTCAGGAGTTTGATTTTTTAGAACGATATAATTTTTATGTATTTTTAATGTTTGTGAATTTAAAAAACGGTGGCCGTCACGATTGGAATTTTTTTCCACGTGACAAGTAAATCAGGAAAATAAGCACTCACAACAGGATTCTTTTTTAACATTCACATTTCTCACTTATATATTACTTATATATATGTGAATATTTTTTTCACAAAAGCTTTTGAAAAGCATACCCTTGGCTTGGCTCCTTCGATCCTGAAAATAACGTCAACAAATTCCACACTATCTAGGCTGGAGGGTGAGAGCAAAAAACATGCAATGCTATGTATATTGAAACCAAAAATGTTTTTTTTTGTTTGTCTGCTATTTGATGCTCCATATCTCGAAAACCAAACAGGACACCATCACCAAACTTTCCACATCTTGAGACTCTGACAGTCTAACTACACATACGAAGTGTTGGGCTATTTTGCGAAATTATGCCAAAGTTATTAAGATGCAAAAATTGGGATTTAACATTGAACAGCCTCCTCAACCTTAACTATAGGGGTGCTGCCACTCCCCTATAATTAGAATTTTTAAGGGAGGCAGTATAGTGCAGTGGTTAAGAGCACTGAGCTGCAAACCCAGATACCTAGTTTTGAATCCCATACCCACTACTTGCATACAGTGTGTCCATGAGCAAGTCACTTAACATCCCTGTGCTCCCAGGATGCACTACAAAACAAGCCTCAGCTTAGTATGTATTTCCTGGGCAAAAATTAATTGTACAATAAAAATGTTTTATACAATATCTCCTTACTCTATCATTTAAATAATGTGCCTTTAAGGCTTGCAGCTTATGGGCATGACTGCAAACTAGTTAGAGACATCACTTTCATGCAGTTTTCATGACTGGAGGTGCTACATCATAAATGGGCAGTACAGCCCAGGAAACCGGTTTCAGGGAGTGAACCCACCATGGAGCTCATTTGGGGTCACAAGTCTTTAAAGCTGTGTGTAGTCCCAGAAAGTCATTTTAATTTAAAGGCTCAGCGTATTTTACAAGGTCTGATATTAAAAGGCTGAATTCGTTTTACTTGAGATAACTTTAGATTTCATGTGCTGAGAACTTCTAGGTGCTGTGCAAACTAAATTTGCATTTGCAGAAACCATTACAAATTTGCATTTACAATAACAGTTACAAATACAAATGTGCAAATATGGCTGTTGCACGCAGACAAAACATATCCCAGGTGACAGTCTAGAGAGTCTCGGGCTTTCACCTGCAGCTGAAACTGGATTTCAGTGGATTTGCTAGCAAGAAATGTCATAAGCAGCTCAGTAAAGGTACAGAAAAACAAGGGGCTGCATCAGCGTGTAGGCTGAAAACAAAACAAAAACACAATATTAAATACAGTCTGAAAATAGACAATAGAATTGACGTTTCGACCGCAAGTCTTATTCAGGAATTACCTATAATGAGAAAAAAGCAAACTTAGTGGAGCAGTAAGGGGAAACGAATGATATTTGGTGAGGAAAGAAAATAGGAGGAGGATTAAGGTTCTGGTCCAGTGGCCCTTCAAGTAATCCAATGGTTCATGAGCTTCCCTGACTCGGTTACATTTTTCTATGAGTTCGGCTGTGCTGTGCAGTGTGCACCACCTAAGCCTTCCCCCGTACCAGCACAGATGTTCTGGCTCACCAAGCTGGAACTCCTTGAAGAACAATTTTAAAGGAAAACAAAATAATTTGTTTTACAACATGCTTGCTGGAATTATAAAGTTTGTAATCTCTTTGGGAATATAAACATGTCTGGACTGTACTGTGTTATTTTGTACATATAGAGTGGCTCCATACCACTCATTTGTCTTGCTTTCAGTACACTGCAGGTCCTTGGTACAGGTACATCAGATACATCTATAGGCACCACAGGTACCCCAGGTATAGGTAACTACAGACCTTTCAGTCTTACCTCTGTTGTGGATAACCTGATGGAGACACTAGTTAAAGATGACTTCATGGACTACTTGGAGAGCAATGGATTCCAGGATAGTACATAGCATGGATTCATGACAGGGAGGTCTTGTCAGACCAACCCGATAGTATTCTTTGACTGGGTAATGAGGGTGGTGGATAAAGGACTGAAGTAAGGTGCCTGCCTGGTGCCATGGCTTGGAGAGACAGGAAGCGCATCCTCAGGATCACGAGAACAGCTGCACGGGAGTCTGAGCTGGATGTCATTGTCCACCTAGGGACAAATGACTTGGCTCATCATGAGATTAGAGCAGTGCAGAAGGACTTTGTAGAATTGGGGAGGGGCCTAAGACAAGTAGCACACACAGTATCCTTCTCTGAGGTGCTGCCTGTCAATGGCATGAGTGAGGCGGGGTACTTTGCACCATGCAGTTTAATGAATGGTTGAAAAATGGTGTGGAGCACAGGGGTTTGGCTTCATTGGGGACTGGGTTCCACCTGGAGGATGCCAACCTATACTGGCAGGATGGTTCTGCATCTGTCCAGGAAGGAACAAGTCTTTGATCAATCAGTTTAAATGCTTCATTGGCAAGCTTTTAAACTAGTCAAGGGGAGGCACTGATAAGCAGCAGGAAAATCCCAGCCTCCCTACAAAACAGGGTACTAAATGAAAAAGACCGATGTAGAAAGGTCAGTGGGGATGCTGCAAAAGAAGGTAAAGCCATCAAAAATGGAGAGCAATGAGTACCAATACCCGTAGTCTGAGTAACAAGCTTCCTGAATTAGTGGCCTTGATGGAGGGAACATCTGGATATCGTGGCAGTCACAGAAACATGGTACACACAAACCATGACTGGGACATAAACATACCAGGATATACTATCTACAGGAGGGATAGGGAGGGTAAAAAGAGGAGGAAGAGTAGCTCTTTACATAAGGGAAGGAATCAAAGCAACAGAACAAAAGGGAAAACAGGGAGGAGAAGAAGCACTGTGGGTAAATTTGGAGACCGCAATGGCACCACAATCCAACAGGGGTTGTATACAGACCCCATTCCTCAGGGGAGAAATGGACAAGGAAATGATAGAAAGAATACTTAGAATGGCAGAAAAGGGGAGATATTGTTATGGGTGATCTGAATATGCCAGATGTTAACTGGAGTGCAGTTGCAGCAGTCACTTCAAGAGTGGGTCATTCTAGATGCCCTACATGGGGCATGCCTTAGACAACTAGTATTGGAGCCCACTCGAGAGGGAGCAATCTTAGACCTGGTTCTCTCAAATGGAGCTGAAGAGAGGATCACAGATGTAGAAGTGGGTAGCCATCTGGGAACTAGCGACCATCGAACAGTATGGTTCACAATAAATGCAGCAATAGAGTCAAGCCATACAAAGGCAAAAGTACTGGACTTTAGGAGGGCTGACTTTGCCAAAATGGGTGAGTGCCTAAGGAATGCACTAGCAAATGGGCAGGAAGGAGAGGTGGAAGAACAATGGGGAATAATAAAAACTGCCATCACAGAGGTAACAAGCCTTTGTGTGAAGCAAATAAACAAAATGAAATGAAGTAAGAAACCACTATGGTTCTCAAAGGAAGTGGCAGTGAAGGTTCAAGAGAAAAAGAAAGCATTCAGGAAGTACAAGGAATCACAGAAGGAGCAGGACAGATAACTGTATCAGTTAAAGCAAAAGGAAGCTGGGAAGGCAGTCAGAACAGCAAAGGCCCAAACCGAGGAAAAGATAACCAACTCAGTTAAGAAGGGGGATAAAACCTTTTATAGGTACATCAGGGAGCGAAGGAAGATCAAGGGAGGGTTAGTGAGGCTTAATAAAGGGAGGGAGGGTGGGCAGAGGGTGACTGTGAAAAGGCAGAGATACTAAACAAATATTTTTGCTCAGTATTTACAAAGGAAGAGGGAGGTACCTAAAACAAACAGTAGAAACACTCTGGATACAGAAGTTGATACCAGCCCATTTACAGAAGAAAGGGGTCCTGAAAGAACTCTTAAAACTGAAGGTGGACAAAGCAATGGGGCCTGACGGGATTCATCCCAGAATTCTAAAAGAACTAAGGGTAGAACTAGTGACACCACTGACTACCCTTTAACAAATCATGGAGGATGGGGTGGTACCCGAGGACTGGAGGAGGGCAGATGTGATTCCCCTTCACAAAAGTGGGAGCAAGGCAGAAGCAGGAAACTACAGACCTGTTAGTTTAACCTCAGTGGTAGGGAAAATGATGGAATCACTTCTGAAGGAAAGAATTGTTGAGTATCTAGAGGCCAGAGGGGCACAGGACCCAAGGCAGCATGGATTCACAGCGGGAAGGTCATGCCAGATAAATCTGATAGATTTCTTTGACTGGGTGACCAAAGTACTGTAGTAGATCAGGGAGGGGCTGTGGACATGGCCTACCTAGACTTTAGCAAGGCATTTGACACAGTCCCACACAAAAGATTAATATACAAGTTAGCCAGCCTGGGAGTGGATCACAAGATGACAGCCTGGGTAAAGAATTGGCTGGAGAATAGGACACAGAGAGTAATAGTAAATGGAGCCCACTCTGAAGAGAAGGGGTTACTAGTGGGGTACCATGAGTTCAGTAATGGGACGGTCTCAATGTCTTTATAAGCGACATTTACTGAGAGGGACTGGAGAATAGTATGTCTCTGCAGATGACACAAATATCTGCAACAGAGTTGATGCACAAGGTGGGTGGAAAGGATGAGAAGGACTTGGCAAGGTTAGAGGAATGGTCAAATGTATGGCAGCTTAGATTCAATGCTAAAAAGTGCAAGGTAATGCACCTGGGAAACAAAAACCAGGGAAGAGTACACAATGGGGGTGAGATACTAACAACAAAAATGGAAAGGGACCTGGGATAGTCATATCAGATGGCCTAAAGGTGGGCAAGCAATGTGAGAGGGCAGCAAGGAGGGCTAGGAGGATACTGGGATGCATAGGGAGAGGCATCACCAGTAGAAAACAGGAAGTTATTATCCCTCTGTACAGACAGTTGGTGAGACCCCATCTGGAGTACTGCGTGCAGTTCTGGAGACCCAATCTCCGCAAAGACATAGACAGGATGGAAGTTGTCCAGAGGAGGGCAACTAAAACGGTGCAGGGTCTGCACCAGAAGACATATGAAGAGAGACTTAAGGAGCTTAATATGTATAGCCTCGAGGAAAGAAGGGAGAGGGGGGACATGATAGAAACTTTCAAGTACCTCAAGGGAATCAACAAAGTCCAAGAGGGTAGCATCTTTCAAAAAAAGAGGTGTGAAAGAACAAGGGGGCACTATTTGAAGATGATGGGGCGGCTCAGAGGTAATTTAAGGAAGTATTTTTCACAGAGAGGGTTGTGGATGCATGGAACGGCCTTCCGGAGGAGGTTGTGGAGTCAAAAACAGTGGCTGAATTCAAGCATGCATGGGACAGTCATAAGGCAATTCTAGGGGGTTGGGGTAGGAAGAAGTAGGCTGTTGGTTAACTAGGATCTGCAGCTTATCCATTAGGTAGGGAAATGGGCAGACTGGGTGGGCCAAGCGGTCCTTATCTGCCGACAAAATCTATGTTTCTATGTTTCTATTTACTCTACTTTGATTTCAGCAAGGCTTTTGACTCGGTGCTTCATAGAAAGTTGCTGAAGAAGCTGGAGGAGCTGGGTGCAGCAAAGGACACAGTTAGATGGGTGAGAAACTAGTTGGAAGGGAGACAGCAGAGAGTTGTTTTTAATGGAGTCAAATCGGAGGAGAGGGAGGTCACCAGTGGGGTGCCACAAGGATCAGTGCTGGGTGCAGTCCTTTTCAATACACTCATCAGTAACATGGGAGAAGGAATCGAAAGCAGGATGTGTCTCTTTGTAGACAACACTAAGCTCTGTAGCAGGGTAGACAGTGGGGAGGGGGTTAGGGAGATGCAGAGAGAGCTGTAAAAGGTAACGAGATGGTCAAAGGTTTGGCAGTTGCAATTCCATGCCAAAAAGTTCAAAGTGATGCATATAGGGAACAGAAACCCAGGCACAAAGTGTTGGTTGGGGGGGGGCGGGTAAAACTGTGTACAACCTCTGAGGAAAGAGACCTAGAAATCATCACCAGTGACTCCTAAAACAATCAAGACAGTGTAGCAATGCCTATAGAAAGGCAAACAGGGCAAGGAGTCACGTGATGCAGTCCACCAGATAGCAGCTCTCCAGTGCAGCTCCAGCCCCCTGACCCATTTAATCCCTTATTTTACAGCTAGTATTTGTCTGAAGTTCATTAAACTATTCCCTACGTCTTCAAGGAAGGACCTAAGCAAGAGTTTTGTGTAAAGCAGGCATACGGAGGCAACTATGAGGAGGAACTCATCTAAACTCACTCCGCTGGCAACGCCTGAGAAGGCATCCAAAAAATCCAGGGTCTCAAGTGGCGCAGAAGGGCCGACCTCAGAAGCTACCATGGCATGAAGGAGCAGCAGTCACTTACCTTGCAGCAATTTCTACATGAATTTGCTCCCTTTAAAGAAAACATCAGTGCAATAACGTCTGAAGTTAAAAGCATAACTCAAGCGCTGGAGGACCTGCATCAGCAGACAGCAGATAGTGAAGCCTGAATTTGCTCAGTAATAAAAAGTATTGAGAAAACAGAACCTGAGATTGTGGCTATCCATCAGAAGTTAGCACGAATGGAGGTTAAGATCGAGGACCTAGAGGGCCGCAGTCATAGAAATAACGCGGTCCTTATAGGTCTCCCTGAAAATGAAGAAGGATCTGATGTGGTGTTATTCGTACAAAAGCTGGTGGAAAAATTAGTTGGCCTGTCGCCCTTCGGACTGAAATACATCATAGAGCGGGCGCACAGATCTCTTCACCCAAAGTCACCGGCGGGAGTACCTCCACACCCCCTAATCTTCAAATTCTTAAACTATTTAGAACGGCAGCACTTCTTCACCAAAATCAGAGAATTGCATGAAGTGCGATGGGAAGGTATTAAAATCAGGGTGGCACAGGACCTACCAGCGTCTGTCAGGCAAAAGAGAGCTTTGTTCCACCCTTTGGTATCCAAACTAATTGCATCCAGTGTGAAATTTCGGATGGGGTACCCCACAAAATTAGTGGTCATGATATCCGGATCATGAGCATCCTTTGAAGACCCAGATGTCGCCGCTAAGGGGCTCAAGACTGCCTTTCCCAATCTGTTCAAAGATCCATGAAAATCCTGTACAGGAGGACACTGGTTGCTGAGTGGGATATGGAGATACCAGATCTGGTCTTAATTTAAGTTTGAAGCCCGTCTCACTACATGTTGGCAATCCGAAGGCATACCTGTTATCCAACATGCAAAGTCGGCAGATTAGGAAGCCACCAGATGAAGTTTTGTTTTTCCCTTGTCCTCGGATCTCTTTTGGTGACTCCTAGTGTGATATTTTAACCTTTGAAAGGAGCTCTGTTTGCACCACAAAGTTTTAGATAGCCCACGCTCAGTTTAAAACCTCATTCCTGCTACAAGTGGGGGAGCATTCCTTAATTTATTTCATTTCGGGTTACCGCTTAGCAAAGTCTGCGAATTAAATTTGCTTTGCTGGACTGCTGTATCAGTGCTCATTACATCTCAGCGTTGGTTTCCACTAGAGGGCACCAGGAGCCCGGCAGTGGTTGGAATTCCAAGGCTGGCAGATAATTAAAGCCGCATCGCCTATATTGGCTGCAGAGTAGCTGGGTGCGATCCTACAGTATGGCAGAGCGGCTTATGGACAATTTCCACTCAAGCGAGGGCCTTCAATCCCGGCATTGACAATGGCAAACAGCTAATATCTCAGGAACATTATTCAGAAGAGACATCTGCTTAAGCCTGTCCCCCCCTTTTTTTTTCTCTCAAGAAGAGCATTATAGAATAGCAAACTCAGGGATATAAGATAAATTGACCCCTGATTTCATTTCCAGATAATGGAGGTTTCATTACTGGACAATATATTATTAAAAGGGACATTTGATTTAGAAAAGGGGTTAAGTGAATAACTGTTAGGAGTTTTGGTGTGAAAAGGTTATTTCCTTTATATTATACCTTCATATGGGAGCAGAAGCTCTAACTTGTTCTCTTCAAGGATGTTTATATTTATGGGAGCTTGCTAGTTGCCTCCTGTTTCTTTTTCTTATTCAAAGAAATTAAGCTTGTGGCGTTGATGACCAGATGATGTTATTATAAAGTTCTACAATGCATTACGTGGTTAAGGAAGCATGGAAAAGAAGAGATCTGGTTGTTCGTTTATGTATAAGTGAGTTTAGAGGCATAGGTGTTAGGGTTAAAATACCAGTTTAACAAATTAATAACTTAGAGTAGTTACAGTAGGAGGATAGTCTATTTGTATAATGGGGGTTAACGAGAATAATCTGGTTCATACCCCCCATTGCTATTTTCACTACAAGCGGTTCAAATGGTTGAATGTGTTGACGGGTGGTAGCCGGGTCGGGAGGGCTGGGGAGGCGGGCCTAGAGAGATGCTCTGTTGACCGTTGATCGTAGCTATGAGGGTGGGAGGGTGGGTAGGGAGAGTACCCTGATGCAGGTACTGGAATATTTTCATTTTGGGCTGTTGGATTTCGGGAGACGGGGGAGGGAGGGAAGTCGGGGAAGGGACCGGGTTTGCTCGGATCAACCCCTTAATACCCAGCCGGGATCAGAGATTGTTGATAAAGTGCCCAGAAATGCTCACATTTGTATATATCCAATCCATGATCAGTAGTTTAGTTTTTTCCACATGGAATGTTAAGGGAATTAGGCGGAAGATCAAGCAATACCAAGTCTGGAAGCATTTACAGTTGTTAAGGTCTGATATCACTTTTATTCAAGAATCCCATCTACTGATTTCAGAAGAATTCAAGATGAGAAGGCAGCAAATAGGGCAAGTGTTCGCAGCTGAGGGTACCACACAAAGTTGCGGGGTGATGATTCTGCTAAAGTGTAATGTCCCACTTTCACCATCTAAACTTATTAGGGATGCTCATGGGAGGTAGATACTAGTTCAAGGGAGAATGTGCACTACGGGGGTATTATTGGGTAGTATATATGGATCGAATACTGATTCTCCGGGGTTTTATATGGAATTAATCAACATATTAGCCCCTTTTTTAGCAGTTCCTATGATTTTGGGTGGCAATTTAAATTTAGTGTTTGACCCCAATATAGACCATACAGGTAATAAATTCAGAGGCCTCTCACCGGCCCAAAGGGCTTTAAGAGACATGTGGGACAGGGTGGGATTGTGTGATGTGTGGCGACTTACACCCCTCAGATAGATGTTATCATGCTCACCTCTCAGTTCATAAAACGTCTTCCAGGATTGATTACATCATGATTTCTCAACAATTATTATCGGGGGTTGTAGACTCGTCCATACAGCCAGGACCTCCATCGGACCACTTTCTTGTTACTTGTCAGCTCTCTCTGACTGCTGTTCCAAGGGTGGAAGGTCGTTGGAAAATTAATAACCAACTTTTAAAGGACCCAAACACAGTGAAATACATTAGTAGTCACATCTCACAATTCATATCTGCTAATCTTAGCACCACCGGGAAACCCGATATGGAATGGGGCGCCTTAAAGGCCTATCTGAGGGGACTGTTAATTGGGGTGGCATCAAAGAGAAAAAAAATGAGACAGCAGCAATTAACACAGCTTCTCAACCAGATTAGAATTATAGAAAGGAATATGTTCCCCCATACACCGGAACAAACTCAGTTGGAACTTATAAAATTAAAGGATTCCTACTCGGATCTTCTGAGGGAGAGGGCAGAATTTTTGATCTTGAAATCGAGTGCTATTTATATTGACCAAGGGAAGAAGGCAGGTCACCTTCTAGCTGCTCGAGTTAAGCAACAAGAATCCGCTAGGTTTATCGCCTCGATCTGGTCTTCCGACGGAGTGCTGGTAAATACCCAGAAAGAAATTACAGCAGAATTTCAGAAATTTTTCCAATTATTGTACTGCCCAATGGCTGACCTCCCTCCTCTTAAAGATTTAGATCTCTATTTAGCTGAATCTCATCTGCCTTCTCTCTCAGAAATGCAACAAGTTGCACTATGCGCCCCCATAACTGAAGCAGAGATTCTAAAAGCTATAGATGGCCTTCCCCTCGGTAAATCCCCCAGACCAGATGGGTTTTCGCCTAACTTTTATAAAAGGTTCGCAAAGCAACTTGCCCCCTAGCTCCTTTCTTTGTTCCAACAGATTCTTGCAGGTAGCAGTGCAGATGATACATTGTTTTAGGCTTTGATAACTTTACTCCCAAAACCTGATAAGGCTCCTGTGTATATGGCAAGTTATAGGCCTATATCTTTACTTAATCAAGATATTAAAATTTTGAGTAAATTGTTAGTGGATCGTCTCAATGCGGTCCTTCCTGATCTAAAAGGAGCAGAACAGGTGGGCTTCATGAAGGGGAGGTCAGCCAGTGACCATTTACACACCCTAGCCCATGTCTTCTTGGCGTCCAGGGATGCGGAATACCCAGCCGCCTTGGTGTCCCTGGATGCCGAGAAGGCATTCGACAGAGTAAATTGGAATTTTCTTTTCTGGACATTACATGCTTTTGGTTTTCCTCCAGAGTTCCAAAACTGGGTACGGGCACTTTACAAGGCCCCCACCACCAGGGTTCTATGCAATGGGTGTATTTCTGAATTGTTTTCCTTGGGCTCGGGCACCAGACAAGGCTGCCCCTTATCCCCATTACTTTTCAATTTGTATCTGGAGCCACTCATTTGAAGACTGGCTGCCAGTCCTAAGATCCAAGGTATCACCATACAAGGTATTGAAGTTAAAGTCTCGGCTCATTCAGATGACCTTTTACTTCAAATTTCTTACCCTGGGAAATCTGTCCTGCATTTATTGGAAGTTATTAAAGAGTATAGTCGATTTTCCAATTACAAATTAAACGTGGAAAAGACTGTGGTTTTCCCTCTCAATCAGAGAGTGATGAAACATGAAGTTAGTGCACTAGGTCTGCTCTGGGAAAAGAAATCATTGAAATATTTAGGTATTAGTTTCAGAAGAAGTGTTGCACTGCTGCAAAAGAACAATCTGGATTCCTTATTACAGATTATTACCCAAGATTTAAATAGGTGGTCCCTTCTTCCATTGACTGTTTGGGGTAGAATCAACCTCATTAAAATGAATGTCTTCCCTCGGTTGTATTACCCACTGAGTCTCTTGAATATATGGCTACCTCAGTCATGGTTCAAGAAAGTGCATAGCATCTTCACCAATTTTATCTGGGCTGGAAAATGTCCCAGTTTGGCTTTTCACAAGTTAGTGGCCCCAAAACTCAGAGGTGGCCTTCGCGTGCCACATGTTGGCCTTTATTATTGGACCAGCCATGCAAGCAAATACCTAAGGTGGCTTAAGATAAGTCATCTGGAAGAGCTCTATGTGTATAAGCCCCTCTGGATTAAAGTAGAATTAGCCCTAATCCGATATTGCAATCTCTCTCCCGTGGCACTGCTTTTAGTGAAGCCCAAGAACCTTCCAAAGCAGCTCTGTTTGACACCTATTGCAACATCTGTGAGGGTGCACTCCCAATTCTGTAGCTTTGTAAAATACAACCACTATTTAGACTTGAAGCAACCACTGATAGGTATTCCCAATATTAAATTAGATGGGAGGGTTCTCTCTCCTTTGTGGATCCCGCAGGCTAAGGAGGTTAAACTTATATACTTTTGGAATGAGACCAAAGGGGAATGGTTTTCATCTCCAGAAATTCTAGACAAGCTGGGAGTTCCAACCTCTAATATTTTTAAAATTTTCCAATTGTGGCACATACTTGTGAAGGTCATAGGGATGATGGCCCAGCCATCCAAATGCTCTCCTTTTAGGGCAAATCTAGTTCAAATGGTGGGCATTCCTCATGCCGTATCGAAGATTTTTAACGTTTTATATTATTGGATTTATCCCAAACCCTTTGGACCATCAGACTACTGGGCAGAGTTCCTTCCTGAGATACCCATTAATTGGGAGATACTTTGGCAAGGGTGTCACAAATTTATCACACAAGACAGGCTCCGACTCTTGCAGTTCCAAATTTTGCACAATTTATACTATATTTCCCAAAAAATGGCTAAACTTGGTATTGCCTCTTCTGCCAACTGTATAAGGTGTGCCCATGGGGAGGGCAACTTATGGCACATTTTCTGCTCTGTCCCAAGATAGCCTTCCTATGGTTGCAAATTAAACAAAAAGTAGATCCCTGCTGGGGCGCAATGACTTGTTTTTGGCAAGAGTTTGCCTCTTAGGAGACTATTCTGAAATTCCAATAATCACGCATAAATGTCATATGGCATTAATATCTATGTCGGTTAAAAAATTAGTACTCAGACATTGGAAAGATAGCGAGGAAATACCATATGCTGAATGGTTGAAGGAGCTCTTGGCTAATCTTAGAGTGGAAAAAATGACAGCCAGTCTGCTAAACAGAATGAGTAAGTTTAATAAAATCTGGGCCCCATTACTAACTCTTTATTCTCTTCAAACAATATAATGTAATAGATCCCCGGGGGTAAGGGTATGAATGAACCATTGTTCTGGAGAAGCAAACCTAGGAGGGGGAAGGGGCGATGGGGGGGCAGTGGGATATTGTAGAGGGGGTTTTCTTTGGGGTGTTTTCTTTCCTTTCTTGATGTATTGGAGTTTGGATGGGGGGGTATGGGGGGAAAGGAAAGGGGTTTAGGTTTATGTTCATGGTTTTGCCGAAAGCATATATTCGTACCTTCCGTATTGGGTGATCATGGTGTATTGTATGTTAAACTTTTAATAAACTTTGAATTACAAAAAAAAAAAAAGAAAGGCAAACAGGGTACTGGAGTGTATGGGAAGGGGTACTGATGGCAGAAGGAAGGAGGTATTACTACCTCTGTATAGATCACTGGTTAGGCTCCACCTGGAGTACTGTGCCTAGTTCTGGAGTCCTTACCTAAGAAAAGACAAGGATAAGCTGGAGACTGTGCAACATAGGGAGACCGAAATGATTCAGGGCCAGCATCATAAATCTAATAAGGATCACCTCAAAGCACTGAACATGTACTCACTGGAGACCAGACGAGAGAGGGGAGATATGATAGAGACATTCAAGTTCCTTTAAGAAATGAACAAGGTAAACTGTGAGGGACTATTTAACATAAGCAGTGGGTCAAGAACACAGAGGCATGAGTGGCAACTGAGGAGGCCCGAGGGAAGAGAGAAAGTTGTATTTACAGAAAGGGCGGTGGAGCCACAGAACAATCTGCCAGCTGATGTGGTAGATGCTAGAGCTATCAACAGTTTCAAACACAGCTGGGACAGAGTAAAGGGCTTAGTGGTTGCTCAGGGTGGTAGCGATAGGGCGATGAGCATGGCGGTGGATAATGAGGGATAGAACCCTTTATAGACAATAGGTCCCAGGTTTGTTAGGGTTTATTGGCAGACCGGATGGACCAATGATCTTTTTCTGCCATTGTTATCTGTGTTCCTATGTTTCTAAATGAGCAGTGTGGAGCTGCTCTGTGCATGCAAAATGGTACTATACATTCTGACAGAGATTACAAACTTCAGTATTACACACTCAGTTTCCCTGGCCTTTTCCAAGGCACTTCCTGTATGGGGTAGGGGAAAGGGGAAAGGTTGAGTGAGGAAGGAGGACATTGAGGAGTTTAATGGATGGTTGAAGGGATGATGTCAGGAGAAGGGGCACATTGTAATGGAGGGACTTTTGGGACAGGAGGCTCTTCAAGGGTGATGGCCATCACCTAATAAGGTAGGAGGCTAGTGTGCTTGGGCAGAAGTTTGATGTTTTCATTGGTGGACATTTAAAGTGACTTGAAGGTGGGAAGATTGAGGCTGCAGGAACCCCAGAGGATAGAGAGCAAGAGGGGAACCTAGCTAGGACTCCCCAGAAATAGGGGCTATTAACTGTGGAGAGGGAAGCAGCAAGACAGGGGTTCATAATAAGTAAAGAAAAGGTGCCTGGGAGGGAGGACTCCAAAAGATGTCAGGGAGCAAGAAAATCAAAAAATTAAGGAAACAAGGGGAGAACAAAGGGAGAAGAGCTGAAAAAATGGAAGGGGTACAAGAAAATCAAGAAGTGAAGGAAAGAAGGGGAGAACAAAGTGAGAGGAACTGAAAAAAGGGGACGGGTACATACACAATCTGGAAAGTAGGCTGTTTTAATGCTAGGAGCATATGAAACAAAATTAGTGACCCCCATTTGATGGTGGCAAGGTCAGGCTTCATAGCCATTATGGGAATTATGGAATTATGGGCCACTGGTAATAACAACTGAGATCTAGCAGTGCCAGGCTACACCATGAATAGGTGGAATGGGGGAAGGGAGAAGTAGGAGGGGTAGCTCTCTATGTCAAGGAAGACATAGAGATAGTAGGGGATCAGTCCATCAGGGGAGGGAATGTGGAAACAGAATCACTGTGGGTACAGCTGATGACTGCATTGGGTAAGAAGTTGTGCATGGGTGTGGTCTATAGACCACTGGAACAGGGCAACAAGGATGACAGAACACTAGGGGCAGAAATAAAGATGGGGCCTGCAAGTAGGAGGTAGTGGTGGTGGGGAATCAACATGTCAGACACTGATTGGGACATTTCAGCGGCTATAAGTACCAGAAGTCAGGCCCTGCTAGATATGTTGCGGGACAATCTGCTGGCGCAGCAGGTCATGAATTCCACAAGGTAGGCTGACATTTTTGACATGATGCTCACCATTTCAGCATTTGTAGGCAGAATGCAGATAGGGGAACCACTGCGGTACAGTGACCATAACCCATTGTTAGATTCAAACTGGCCCTGTTTAGCAGTATACCCTAGTAAAAGGCTGAGGTTCAAGGTTTCAAAAGAACAGACTTTGACAAGATGAGGGAATAAGTCTAGGATAAGCTGGTTGAAGTAGACAAAATCAGGATGGTGGAGGAAAGGTGGGAAGTAATTAAAGGTGCTATTCTTGAGGCAACTAAGCCATGCTTGAGAATGCTTGCCAAAATAAAAAAGCATAAGAGACAAATCTGGCTTACTAAAAATGTTCGGGATATAGTAAGAGATGAAAAAAGATCTTCATCAGATATGAAGAGAAATAATAATGGAGTAAATGGTAAGAGAAGATGAGAGAGGGCAAGGCAGTGAGTGGCCCAAAAGCGGACATAGAGTTGCTTGTTCTGAAGGTAGTCAAAGGAGGGGAAAAGCAGTTTTTCAGATACTGTCAGTGAAAAATGAAAGACAATAGAGGGAATTGTAAAGCTTATGGAGGAAGCAGAGCCATAGAGAAGGACAAACAGGAAGCAGCTATTCTTAGCTCAGTCTTCACAGTGGAGTACAGCAGCCTTTACTTGAAAGTGGCATACAAGCTGTTGCAAGGGGAATCCCAGAAATGGAGCAGGTGGCATTTTTTTTTAATTTTCATTTAGTTTTTATTTACTGGGTAAGTGCGCTAGCCAAAATTGACTATTTTCAAGCATGACCCAGGAGAGTACAAGTATATACAGACAGTTAACAATTCTTGGGAGCAGTTTCAAGTACATACAGAGGAGGGTCTCATTCAAAATCAACAAATATTACAAAGGAATAACATTACATAAGAGTTAAATAATTATTACATAAGGGTCAGAAAAAGGCTTGCAGTCCTGAAAATAGGTAAAGTTTAAGGGCCAGATGGCTGCATCCTTCCAGGACCTTACCCAGGGCTGCAGTCAGGCTTACTGGCCTATAGTTCCCTACATCCTGCCTTGAGCCCATCTTGTAAATTGGCACCACATTAGCCCTCCACCAGACCTCCACCACCTCTCCCCCATTCAGAGAAGCCTTAAAAAAGGATGTCAATGGGTCAGCCAGCTCCACTGCCAGTTCCTTAACCATCCTCAAGTGTATTCCATCTGGACCCTGGGATTTAACTGGATTAAGTTTTAGCAATCTATCTTTGATGTCATTTCTTTCCAGTATTAACCTGTTCTCTGGTATTTGATAATGGTGCTCTTTTAATCCCTGTGTTTTTGTATTAAAAAGTGATGCAAAGTAATTATTGCAAAGTTCTGCCATGTTTGTATTCATAGGTTCATAGGTGATTTCAAGCTGAATTAGACTTTCATCCATAATGCTTGCCTTATTGTTTATATCTCTTTCTTTCTATCCAAGAGAAAGTCATTGAGTTTATTTTTAAAGGAGTCCATACTCGTACTAGACACTACTTCTTTGGGCAATGAATTCCATCCTGCCATGATTCTATTACTAAACCAATGCTTTCGTGATAAAGTTTGCCATTTTTGGACTTCAAACTGAAAAGAGTGTCCCCTAGGTTCATATCTTGATTTCCTCCAGACTAGTCTAAGTTCTGACAGCAATACAGGGTCTTGTATACATCTGAATAGTAAGCAGTAATCACCCCTAATTCTTCTATACTCCAAGGTAAACAAATTTAGCTCCCTCAATCTCTCAGGGTAAGTCTTCTTCCCCAGCTCTTCAATTGACTTAGTCGCTCTTTTCTGTATTCGTTCTATGTTATAGATTTCTGCTTTTTTATAAGGTGCCCACACCTGAGCACAGTATTCCAGGTTTGGTCTAACCAGGGCACCATAGAGTGGCATTAGTACTTTCCTATCCCTACTTGAAATAAGTCTCAGAATGCAATTTAGTATCTGGCTGCCCTTTCTTATTACTTTGTTACAATGGGAACTAAATTTTAAGTCAGAACTAATTATAACCCCTAAATCCTTTTCCTCATTTATATTATTGAGTACTATGTTATCCAGTTTGTAAGAAAAAATATTTTTAATTTTTGTATTGCCCAAGTGCATAGTTATGTACTTGTTTTTATTCAATTCAAGCTTACTGTTTACAGTCCAATAATGTATGTAGTTTAATACTTCTTGTAAATCATAATTATTTTTTGCAGTGTTGGTTATTGCACCAATTCTGCAGTCATCCATAAATTTTGTCAACCAAATATCGTTGTTTACCAATTTCAAGGAGGTTATATAAATATTGAAGAGGCAGGGTCCAAGGACCGAGCCCTGAGGTACTCCACTAGTCACAGCCTCCCATTTTGACTTTTCTCCTTGTATCACCACTCTCTGCCTTCTTTCACATAACCAAGCATCTATCCAGTTTATTATGTTAATATCTAGTGCATACTGTTTGAGGGTATTTATTAATTCTTGATGTGGAAGCTTATCAAAAGCTTTAGAAAAGTCCAGAAAAATAACATCAACACAATTTCCCGCATCCAATGCCTTCCCAACCTTCTCGTAGAAAGTTAAAAGATTCGTCTGGCAAGAACGTTTTTTTCGAAAGTCATGTTGTAACGGGTCCTGCAGTTCCCTAGCCTCAAGGTACTTAACTATATAATTCTTCAAAATGGATTCCATCATCTTACCCATGACCGATGTCAGGCTAATCGGTCTGTAATTTTTTAACTCTGATTTAGATCCACTTTTATATATAGGAACTACCAACGCTTCTCGCCAATTTTGTGGTACTTGTCCTATATCCAGGGATTTTTTAAAAATGTGGGTTAAGGGTGGTGCAAGTTGATCTGCTAATTCATACAGCACCATGGGATGAATTTCGTCTGGTCCTTGTGATTTATTTATATGTACTTCTTTTAATTTATCCAGGACATCCTGTAATTTTATCTATATCCTCCCTGGTCTAGAAGTGGTTTTAGGAGTAGTATTTAATGAAGTAGCTGGATTAAAGACAGAGCAGAAATATTTATTTTGAATTTCTGCACAGTCTCTATTGCTAAGTATTTCTCCTGTATCATTTTTAAAAGGTCCGATAGTATTACTCCTTTTTTGTTTATTATTTATGTAAGAATAAAAGGTCTTATAGTTGTCTTTAACTAATGATGCAAGTTTTAATTCATAGTCTTTTTTTGCTTTTTTTATTTCCCATTTGACTTCTTTAACAAACTCTATATACTGTAAGTTAGATTGTTTATTTATGTCATGTTTAATTTTTTTAAACCATCTTTTTTTTATTAATTAATGTTTTAATTCATGGAGTTAGCCATTTAGGGATGTTTTTATTATTTGAGTACTTAGGATACTTAGATATACATAGATTTATGGTTTTGTGTAATTTATTGACCAAGGAATCCCACATTCTATGGGCTGTATGATTTCCAAATTCCTTCTTCCAATTCCAATTATTAAGATGTTTCTTCATAGTGGGAAAATCGGCCTTTTTGAAGTTTAGGACTGTAGTTTTCCCTTCCCTAAGTGTTTTTTCCACATCTTTAATTAGGAACTCAACTGATTGGTGGTCACTATTTCCCAAAGGATTACTAATGTGCACATTTTGTATTAATTGTCCCATATTGGTTAGAATCAGGTCTAAAATGTTATTGCCTCTGGTATTTTCAAATACAAATTGGACAAGCCCTATTTGATTAACAGCCTCCAGAAATTGTATACTTTTTTTACTTATACCCTCAAGTTTTTTCCAGTCAATATCTGGAAAGCTAAAATCCCCAGTCAGTATTATTCTTTCTGATGGATCTAGGTTTCTGATGACTTTTAATAATTCTAGTTCTCCTTCTGAGCTCATTGAAGGGGTCTGTAAATCAGACCTAGTTTAATTTTTGCTTGTCCCTTGGGTATAAGCTTTAACCATACCATTTCCAGGCCATCTTTAGCCCTTAATATTTCCTCACATTGTATAAAATGTTCTATATATATAGCAATATCCCCTCCTTTCCTTGATTCCCTTGATAGGTAGTCTATTTTATTGCCAGTTATTTCTTTATCCCATCTATCTTCTGTAGTCCACCAAGTCTCGGTAATTAATGCAATTTGTATATTATTTTTGTGTAGTAAACATTGTAATTCCTCAAATTTATTTATTAGACTACGTGCGTTTAATACTATACATCTCCATCCCTCTTTAAGATCCACAGTTGTAGGTATTAAGTTATGAGTCTCCCTCCCCTCTTTCTCCAGTTTAAATGGAACGAGATAACATCATTTACTTTCATGCTCAGTATTCTGGTACCTGCTTTATTTAGATGTAATCCATCACATTTAAAAAGAGTGTTTTTCCCAAAAGTCCCTGAGTTGTCCATGAATCCAATGCTATTATACCTACAAAAGGTTCTCAATTTCATATTAAGCATCTCTATGCCTGAGTTTTTGAATTCATATCTCCCATGACATGGAATTAGACCTGAAATAATTATGTTGCATCCCCTTTTTTTCATTGTAGTCACAATGTGTTGATAATCTTGTATGATGTCACCCATACTACGCAGTCCCACATCATTTACACTGACATGAATTATGATTAGAGGGTCCTGTAGTCCTTCCATCAGTCCATCTAATAGGTAACCAATGTCTGAGATTTTTAACCCTGGTAGCGAGTTCGCCGTAGTGTGCATTTTTCTACCTTTACATACTACAAAATCAATTCCTCTAGTTAAGGAGTCTCCTATTATTAAGATATCTTTTTCCTTTATTTGTGTTATGGTTTCTTTTTCTGCTGTGGAGTCTAATTTAGGTGGTGTTGCTTCCTTTTTATTTTGACAGACATTTCCCTGCTTATACTCCATGTCTACTTTTAATTTCTCTTTGTCTAATAATAATTTTCTATCTTGACTGTGGGCTTTTTGGCCTTGTTTAACCTTCAGTCCCTCATCTCCATCGCGGCTTTTTTCTAAAGACTCCTGTGTAACTTGCCTATCCAGGTCTAGTACCGTGTATCTATTTTCTACTTCTGGGTAGTGTATTAACAGCTGGTTTTTATCCTCTTTATTGATAGAACGTTTACATGTGTTCTCTCATTGATTATCACCATAATTGCTTAGTGTCTCAATCAGAGACTCTTGTTGGGCCCCTTTGTTTAATAAATCTATATCATTCTCTGCTATGAATGAATCTATATAGGCTTCTAATTCTCCAATCTCTTTCTGAACCTCTAATGTTTCTATTTGGTTACTGCTGTCTAGCCTCCTCTTTATCAGCTCAATTTCATTTTATTGTCACTTGTTAAATTCCCATAATGATCTTTGATTGGTCCAATAGGTTTCACCTCGCCCCCTTTTTGCTACTGATATAATTATAGAATGATTTATAATTGTATTTTACTCTGTTTGCCAATTTTAGCTCATATACGCTCCTTGAGATGTTTATTGATTTTTTTTTGTAACTTTTAATGTTTTTTGTACAATTCCCAGTCTTTTAACTGTCCACTTTTTCTGGCTCTGCTAAATGCTTTCTTCTTTTTTTTATTAACCTCTTGACCTTGGGGGTCATCCATGCAGGGATTTTTCCTGCTTTGTTGCATTTCTTTTCCTTGGGTACATGCTTATTAATTATCGCAGTGATTTTTCCTTCCAAGATGTCCCATATTGCCTGAACTGAGTTCCCTTCAAAATCCCTTCTCCAATTCCATTCCCTAAACTCCTTTCTAGGTTTGTTAAAATCATAGTTTCTTATTTCCGTGTTCTCAGACGATCTCAGGGTGCACAGTCCTCGGGTTGGCATTGATCCCCCCCAGTACTCTGGCACAGTGGGAGTCAACCCCAGTGTGCCAAAATTCATTTTGCTAATATTTCACCTGTAAAAAAGAAAACAGTCCCACAATGTTTATTTTTTTTAAACCTGAAAAAAAAAAGAAAATGGTCCCTCGTCTTTCCAGCTGGCCCCCTCCCCCAACCCGCACCCTCCCTCTGTGCACCCTACCTCCCCGCACCCCCCTACCCATACTTACCTCTGGAGATCAGCAGCAGCGATCTTCTGTGGACCGAGAAAACATCTTCACTCTTCAAAAACTAACCGGAAATTGAAGAAATGATGGTAAGCCCTATAAGGGCAGTCAATGGGGGGTTTTCAATGTAGGTTGATATCGCAGCCAATTTTTTAAGTTTTGGTCCCAAATTTTCAACATGGAGTTGTTGGGACCCCACCTCATGAACACTGGCACTGTCATTTTGTTTCTCAGTCACAAAAGGTGATTTTGTGATCACTGCATGGAATCATCTTTTGGGACCAATTAACGAAATGACAGTGCCACTGTTCATGATGTGAGTCCCAAAACTCTGCTGCATATTTGGTGAAAAAACTCCAAAAAATGACTGCGTTACGAGTGTCCATTGCTCACTTTCTATGCAAGCTCGTAACTTCATCAATTTTTAAAATTTTCACTCCAAATTTCCAACATTGCCATTTTTTGACGTCCCTTATGAACAGTACAGCTGTCATTTTTCGTATCTTTCCCAAAATATGTTTTTGCATCTGTGGTGCCAAATGGCGTGGCCGCAGTGCAAAATCAACTTTCAGGACAGATTAATGAAATCACAGTGCCACTGTTCATGAGGAGAGGTCCCAAAAAAGGCCACGTTGAAAATCTGGTGAAAATATCCCAAAAAATGACTGCGTTATGAGCGTGCATTGCACAGTTTCTATGCACGTTCGTAACTTCACCACTTTTTCATATTTTCACTCCAGATTTTCAACATTGCCATTTCTTCATACCTCCTCATGAACAGTACAGCTGTCATTTTTCACATCCTGCCCAAAATGTGTTTTCACACCTGTGGCACCAAATGGCACACTCGCTGTGTGAAATCACCTTTCAGGACTGAGTAACGAAATGATATTGCCACTGTTCATGCGGTGGGATCCCAAAAAGCCCATGTTGAAAATTTGGTGCAAAAATACCAACAAACACCTGGGGCATTAGGGCTTTCAACCATAACGTCCACCCTGTACAGACTGACAGGTGTTGGGGGTGTGACTTGGGGTTATTGGCCATAATGCTCATGCCATTCCACCCCCACCACCACCCAGCAGCCACTGACAGGCATCAAGGCATGCCTTGGGGTCTTCAGCCCTAACGTTCACCCCATTCTCCTATAATGCACCCATCTCAGCTTATTTCCTTATGGAATGGTGTGAGTGTAAGGGCTGAAGACCTCAAGGCACACTGCGACACCTGTTGGTATCTGCAGGGTGGGATGAGGTGGAATGGCATGACTACTATGGCCGATGACCCCAAGGCACACCCCCAATGCCTGTCAGTCCCTGCAGAGTGGGAGTGGGGTGTTGGTGTTACTTCAATACTTCACTGCCATTCCTATTATGCATCTTTCTAACTCCTGCACTACAAATGCCAATACCAGCAAGCAAACATTTGGCATTGACAAATGCTTGTTAAATTTTGTGCTTCTGTATTTTTGGGTTTAAATCCTCCCAGGACCACTTAAAAACAAAAACAAAAATTTTCTTTGAATAAAAATTGAATCATAGGGGGAGCCCTCGAGTTTGAAATTAACTGGCTATTTAAGGGAGGTATTTTGAAATGGTACTCCACCTCCTTAGGAAGACCGCACCTCGGTTGAAGCGCAAGGGAAGTATTGGAGGGAGCACAGCTCTATGAGTGAGGAAGCCTGCATTTGAATATTATTGTACAGAATAAAATTTTGGATTTAATTCTTGGAAAACTGGTGCGTGCCTCATGTCTCTGCCTTGACTGCAAAGTAATTTTTGACTTTTTTCATGAGTTTCCGGGGCTTGCAATCCCCTTCTCTGCACCTAACATTGTTCAGCAGTGCACACGGTGTTGAAGTAATGGATTATTTGATACAAGTCCACTGTAACACCATCCCTACCTGGAGCTTTGCCTTTAGTGAGTTGTCCCAGGGCTACATTATTGTATTTATTTATTCAATTTTGGTGACCGGGTAGGCCCGCTGAGCCCCGGAGGTCCCTTTTTCAGAGGTGACCTGGGTTACATTACAGAGGAAAACATACACAGCAGTTTACAAGGTGATGGCTTAGTACATGTTTTTAACGCATACATAGTGGTTTACAGAATGGTCTGTAGCTCTTTTTCAGAAAGAGGGAACTCTAATTCTTCTTGTAGAGGGGGTGTGAGGGTGAGTGTTTGTGTTGTACCTAAGAAGTCTTTAAGGGTGCGAGAGCTGGAGTGGTCAGCCATTTGAGAGGCATACAGTGCCTCATGGTACTGCTGCATAGACTCATTGATACCCTTCTGGTCAGCGATTATTACCATGACTGTTGCACAGAGCCGTTATCTGAGATTTGGCCTTTTGCTTGTGTAAGCAGTAGGCTGGCAACTTGCCCCCCTTTCTCTCCAGATTCCTTGAAAAGTTGTTTGGTTTGGAGGTGTAGCCGCTCTGTTTTATGCTGGAGAATGGTGTTGATTTTGTACTTTAGGCCTATTATGGTAACCGATAGATCAGGTGGTGTACTGTATGGGGACTTTGCTTAAACTGGACTTCCTTCAGCTGAAATTCTACTTGTAAGGTCACCACTTCCTGGGCCCTTGCTTTGTTTCATGAGGTCATAAAGGAGATAATCCTCTCTCTTAAGAAGGCCTTAAGGCATCCCATACAGTGCCCAAGGAGACTTCTCATTAACATTTTCTTGAAAGTAGAAGTCCGCCTCTGACATGATCCATTTATGGAATTCAAAATCATGGAGAAGGAGGGGGTTGCAGTGCCATCTTGGTGATCTCGAGTATTCAGCTCGGCGGGGGTAAAAGTGAGAGCCCTTGGGGCATGGTCAGAGATAAGGATGCTTTCTGTTTTGGGATTAAGGCTATCTCTGGCCACAACACTGTTAGCTAGCCATATGTCTATGCGGCTAAATGACCCATGGACTGAGAAAAAGAAGGAATAGTCTCTTCCAGTCAGATGATCTCATCTCCAGACATTGGACAGGCCTCATTCAGACATAAGGGTTTGTAGTGCCCACGTGCTTTGGGGTGTGAGCCTGGTGTTATGGTGGATTTATCCAAGAATGGGTCTGATGTGAGTTTCAAGTCCCCTCCTATAAGTATAGGGATTTCAGAATTGCCACCTATAAGGTCTGCTGTGGCTTGACTGTTATGGGGTGAAAAGTTTGCAATGTCTGAGTTTGGGGCACATATATTTACTATGATGAGGTTACCTCCAGGGGAAGAAATGAGAGTTACTATCCGTCTACCCACTATATCAGTTAGAGTACGAACTTCCAGAGTAGGACTTTGTGTATGAGAATAACTATCCCTTTAGATTTGGTCTATGCTGAGCTATGAATACAGATGGGTGAAGTCAGGAAAATTTGCTCCATTAATTTATTCATGGATTTTGCACAATTTGCAAAGTGCAGATTGATGAACTACAGAATTTCATCGCAAACTGCAGAATTTCATCTGCAAACTGCAGAATTTCACCTGTGAATGGTGGAATTTTGCTGTTTGCATGTGAAATTCCACTGCTTGCGGGCAAAATTACACAATTTGTGGTTAGCCGAATTTTTAAGCTAATAGCACAAATTTGTGAATTGCTCCACAGGGGCGAATGTGGCGACTTAGTTGGAACTTTGCCAGTGAATTAAAACTTTCCAGTATCTCTCGCTATGAATTATATGGCCAACCCAGCCCTTCCATAACCATTGAACACGTTTAGAGGTGAGATGGGTCTCCCGAATGAGGGCTTGAGGTGTTGCAGCACTTTGGCTCTTTTCATTGGGTTGTTGAGACCATCCACATTCCAGGAGACACATCTCACCTCATTCCCTTTGTCATTACTCCTTAGGTTAGATATATTGACTGACTATCCTGCCTCCTCTCTCCCCATGTCCTTTTGTTCAGGATGATTTGACACCTACCTGGTTAACAAGAAGGTGGTGAATATATGGAAGGTTAAAGTTAACAAGATTATTATCTCAGGTGGGAGGTGTAAATACAGGTGAGAAAGCCCACTATTAGTTCCGTCATCTGTCGGAGTAAGACAAGGGTAAGAAGGGGAGGGCTCAAATCTACACCTCGATAAAGTAGCTTCCCTGGTGTGGGGTGTATCTCTAGTGAGAAATCCTTTTACTTTTCTTAATGCTTACTAGACAATGAAATAAGTGAACCCTTTGAGCTAGCAGACAATATACCGTACCTGTACAGTTTGTCCTAAAACAATGTATACACAAAGAGAAGAATCAAAATAACATACAGTATGCCCACCTGTTATTACTGTAAGAATGTTTTAAAGTTCCTACAGTGTAAGCAGAAGAGTAGGAGGTTTTCAGCCCAGCTCTGCCTCTGAGGATCACTACAGGGAGGGTGCTGTAACCGACAGACAACATAATTTGTGTGGGACTAACACATAACCAACTCTTCTAAATTAGGTACCTCTTTTTTGCCCAGATTTTTTCCACTGCGGTCACCATTCAATTTGATCTCCCTCAGATGTCACCTAGACTTTTCCCATCCAGCCTGACAACACCCCAACCTGAGTCCCCACCAGTGTTTCGAGCCCCTACACCTTACCTGCAGGATACCCCCTCTCTTGCACCCCCAGAGTGGGGTCACCACCACTACATTGGTGCTCCTTATATCCAATTTCTCTGCGGGCAGGGTGAGGGTCAGAGGATATCGGGGACCCAGGAGTGTGGCATCCAGTAGTGGGCATGGGGCCAAGGCATATCATCATCCTCTTAGGGAATAGGTTTTTTTCTTTGCTCGTAACATGACATGACTTCCCCAACCCCCGATGGTGAGTGTGGATGCACAGTGATGTCCAGGGGGTGTGCATGCTTCTGCAAGTGCCCCGTTGATGTTCACTACGCCCACCTTGCACTTGGTGCTGGAGGCCAATGGCTCAGTACCTCCCAGCCTCTGCTGGGAGACACCCTGTTGCTGAGGCCCTCAACCCTCCCTCCCCAGAGAAGGTGAGCTGCCATCGGACGCTTGAGTCTTCTTCTCCTCGGCCGACCTCCGGCACATGAGCTTGCTCCTGAGCCTGGGTTGCCAGAGTGGTGCAAGGTGTGGTGCCCAGCGCCTTAACCCTCAGCACCACCTGGCTGGCTATAATTAGTTACCTCTTGAGGTGGACTAACCTCAAGGATGTATATTTATCTACTTGAAAAATTTACCTGTGTGAGGGAGAGGTGAAAGCTCACTCTCCTCCTTCCTGTCTGTAAGATTTGTATCATCGGTAGCAGTTTGGTAGAAGAAAAACCAGAGAGGGGTAATTTGGGAAAAACAGATTCAGACCTGATTAGGCACCCTCCTATATTATGTTATGCCCCCCCACTAGATGCCATCTGGGGTTGTACATCCTTTTTTTTCCGGTCCCCGATTCAACACCTAGTTAGTGTTATCTGGAGGATAGGGAATCAAAAAGGTAGCGTGGGGGGGGGGAGTGTAACTCATTGCTGTATGCTGGTCAGGAGTTCAGATTGTGGGTGTTCTGGAGGCATGATCTCAGGAACAGGAGGATGTCAGATGTGAGGGGGGTTATATCTGTGAGTAGCAGTTGTGGGGGGAAGCATGATCCAAACTCAACTTATGCTGGGACAATGGTTGTGGCTTGGTCTAAGGGTGCTTCCTCCCTTCCTGCCGTCCACTGTGAGTAGCCCCTTGTATTACTTTTTGCCAGTAATGTTAACCAGCCAGTGGGTCATTTGGTTATGTAGTAGCCCAAATGGAAGGTGATGAGATACAGGGAGGACTAGCTGTTATAAAAGAGAAAATTATACAGGGGTCAGGATATAGCTATGCCCAGTCCTTGGACCTGCTTTGAGTGTAGAATGATATAAACAAACTCCTATTTGTGATCCTGTACTTATCTTCTTCTAGTGTTGTCACCATTCAGGCTGATTGAATGAGTTGGACTTCCGATGAGGATGAGGAAGGGGTGCTCATTTAGAAGAGAAGGAACAGGGGATGAAGCAACCCTGAATCCAACAGTTGGGAGTCTATATGATGATATCTTAGGTTTACCAGTGCTCAGGTGAAGAATGGAGTTACAGAGTTAAGAGAGAAGGGGTTGTGCAGCTGCAGGAGGCAGCTGGTGTGTGTGTGTGTGTGTGTGTGTGCCAAACATAACCCAAGGTTTGTCTGTGGGTACGACTTGGCTTTTTTTTTTAGCATCACCCCCCTCCAGCACTGCAGGTTATAAATAGATCGTCCCCACACTAACGTCAGAAATCCCATACTAAACAACATCTTTAACAGCAGTGAACCATTAGCAATACTGAATTACTTGTAATGTAACTATTGCAGTAATATAACTCCTCTATGCAAGGATAAAGTGTGGTCGGCCCTAGGGCTGGACATTCAGAACCGACCTGCAGTCAGAGGATTCTCACTGATACTGTCACTGTAGCTACTGCCACCTCTGTGAAAGATTCCTCTCCCAGAACCACGATGGTGGGTGACGAAGTTGCAATCTCCATGTTAGAGTTCTGTTCAACTAGGGTGGCACAGGATGTAGGATTCATCGCAAAATGTTCTTCCACCTGATGCGCTGATTGTATCGAGCCATTCCTTTTTGGCTGTGGTGAGGGAGGAGACTCTCCTGCTCCCTTTGCTGGTGCAGAGGAAGGTGTTGATTTGAGGTGTAAATGTCTGGGTTGAAGGCTACATGAGTGGAGCCTGTTTCGTGGATTATGTTGATAAGCCTGAACGTCGGCATCTTTTCTGGAGGCTGCATAGGCATCCTGTTATTGGGGCTTAGGCTGTTCTTGTTCTTTGGCTTTATTTACCATCCACGCTTGATCTTTGATGTGAGCTCTCTCAGATTCACCCTGTCTGCTGATGTGGCCATGAAGGTTCCGTGGATTGGATCTCTTAACACCGTGCTCTTCCCAGAGCTTTCCGGGATTTGTAGTTCCCAGTCTGAGGTCAGGCCAGAGTTGTTGCATCCAACTCAAATTTCTTTGGGAGATCTGCCCTCGTAGGATTGCCTATTCCTAGTAACATAAATTAGTACGCTCTCTGAACTGATATTGTACCTCTGCATCCCAAAATGCTGATATATTGAAATATGGAACCCTTTGCAAAACAAGTTCCCTTTATCTTTTATGACATTGAAAAGCTTTTCTTTTGTGCAGAAATGTAGTAAATAAGCTATTATTGGCCAGGGTCTTGAACTTGAAGTGGCAGGGAGGCCCCTGGTTTGATGTGCTCTTTCCACCTCTAGTTGATCTTGCCAACATGGTCCTAAGAGCTGAGGTAAAAACTAGAAAGCCTGTCAGAAATTGTTCCATGTTTGCCCCTTCTGTCCTTTCTGGAACTCCGAGGATTCAAATATTGTTTCACCTGCTCCTATTTTCCTGCTCTTTTGTTTGTTCCCACAGGTGATCAAGTTGGCACTCATGATTATCCAGCTACCTGAGAATGCTGTGCTGAAAATCTTCTAACTCGAGCACCTGTTGCTTCATCACATTCAATTCAATTCGATTCAATTCAATTCAACTTTATTTTCATAGCGCCCATTCAAAAACCAAGGCACTTAACATAAAAACAAGAACAGCTGCTATAAATAACATTTAAAACATAAAATTTACATTATCCATCACTAGGGAAGGCCAGATCAAAGAAATAAGCTTTAAGCTCGATTTTAAATCTACTGCATGCATGCGATCAGAGAATACTTTCACCTCCTCCGCAGTGGAGGCGTTGGCTTTTTTTTTACTTTTCCGTATCAGCTACCAGTGTCATGAGCAATCGGGTAATATACCCCAGTGACGTTTGGTTGTTAGTACCTTGATTGTCGTTCCCTTTTTCTGCCATGTTGAGGTCAGTGTCAGGGGTTCTATGGTGGTAAGCCACGTGCATGACAGAGCCTGAAGACAGTGTCCTATATTTTCTGGCATGTATACAGGAACTTCTCCCCAATCAAACGTAGAGAATCAGGTAGATATGTAATGTGCAGACTGTGCAGTACTGGCAGGAGTGAAGATGAATCCCACGGATCATCTGTTCGATGAGCAAAAACGTATGTTTAAGAGAGGGCTAGGTTGGGATGAAAGATTTAGGTGGCCATTAAGTTCGGCATCCACACATGTGCCCATGAGGGAAGTATTTTTCACAGGAGAAGTTGCACAAGAACAAGGGGGCATTCAATGAATCTGGCAGGGGGGAATTTAGGAGGGATTTGAGGAAGTACTTCTTCACTGAAAGAGTAGTGGATGCCTGGAACGGTCATCCAGCAGACATAGTAATGGCAAAACTGATGGTGGGCTTCAAGCATGCATGGGATAGGCACAGGATGGGCAGACTAGGTGGGCCTAATGGGTCCTTATCTGCTGACAAATTCTAGGTTTCTATTCAGGAGAGACATGAGATTGTTTTATTTTACAGAGAGAGTGGTTGAGCTGTGGAGCAGCCTGCCGACAGAGATGGTGTGCACAAAAACCATTAATGGTTAAAAGCACAGCTAAGCAAGAGGTAAGGGCTTAATAGTTACTAAGCAGGGGTAGCGATAAGGCAGAGTTGCAAGGGGGAGGAGGGGCAAATCCCCCATCCAGACAACAGGTCTCGGGGTAGGATAGAATATAACAAGGCAGACATGATGGACCAGCAGTCTTTTTCTGTCAGTATTGTCTGTGTTTCTATACTACAGCAAGCAGGCTGTAAAAAAATGTTCTTGTCTTAAAACCTAATCAGGTGTTTTTGCCTTGGTGGGGGCAGGGGTCCAAAATTCCTTGTTCCCTTTAAGCAGTTCTTTTGGCCAAGGTGTCACTGCACCTCATGACTGAGTAGGAGGGTGTTGGGCTCCAAGCCTCCCCTCACTGGTTTTATGTGATAACATCAACTCCTAATGAAAGCCAACCACAAAGAGTGAGACAAGAATCGCCCAACAGACAAAGGGCGATGGACTGGAGAGTAACCATCGCAAATAGCAATGGTCGCTTACTGCATCTGAACAAAGGAAAATATATGTACTTTTATGTGGGAGCTATGCCCCTGCACCCCCCTCTATGGGGGGAAGCCCCCCATGCCCCCCAAACTAAAGATAATCAACTCCACAGGGAGGGGGGCACAGACTTAGAGGAAAACATAAAGATTTAAAAAACAAAAAATATTTCTTTTCTGGCCACTAGACCTGAACCCGGGTCACTTGCTTCAGGGGCGGTGGTGTATCCTGCTATGCTAAACAGCCAGCTCGGCAGTGCTAGACCAACGATCATACTATATCCTGCTCTAGCGAGTGTAGCTCCCTGCTGCACTTGCTCTACAGGATATAGTGACTTCTTTGACCACTCGCTTTACTTCCAAGTGCTATTATTGAGTAGTTCATATTGAGTTGCTCAATAATAAGCACTCATATAGGGTGCTACCCCCCTCACCCCTTTCCCTGTGCTGTGGCATGGACCTGCACAGCAATGCAGAGAAAGACTTGTAACCCCTTTGTGTATAGCACAAGGGGGTGCTACTGTACATAGAAATGTGTCACAAAGAGGTCTTTGCAACCACTTTGCAGCACTAAATAGCGACTATTTTTGGGGCACCTCACCTTTACAGAGGTTGGGAAAGCTGACCTAAAGACAATGTTTCTAGGTGTTGTGTTTTTATTATAAGAAACAAAGAAACAGATTCTGATGGCAAACAGACACATAAGGTCCATCAAGCCTGCTCTTAGTATGATACTGTACCTCATTCTAAAATATCCCTACTCTAGAAGGGTAGTTCACCCGCTGAAACAAATGTACCACCATGTGTTGATAAGAAAAAATTGTTTTCCATTACTGTGTATGATCCTTGTTAGGTACTAACATCCTGTAAAACCTGTATTGTTTCCCTGTTCTTTATGTATGACTGGAACCTTTGTAAATGAGTCTTTGACTCAAAGGTCTTTCTGATTATCTCAAATAAATAACAAAAAAAAAAAATTCTACACATACCTAATGTACTGGTGCATTTGTTTGTTTGTTTTGTTTATTTAAAATCTGGAAAAGTCCATGGGCCAAAGACCTGCCTACATGGGCAACCAGAACAATTAACAGATATACAATATACATAAACAAACAGAAGCATTATCAACAAACTAAATTAACAAACTGTTAAGCAATCACAAACATTAGTAGCAATAAGATGTTTCTTTAAAACTGATTTAAAGACAGATAATGTGTTACAAGCACCAGTTATGGATAATGGCAAAGCATTGTATACTGTAGGCGACGAATATAACAAAGATCTCCGCCCAGTAGAAGTTTTCATCATCTGAACTGTGAACCAGGTACATTGAGTAGATTGAGTCTGAGCTAAAGAAATATGTTTTTTAAAAAGTTCATGAAAAGAACAAGGTACCATATTAAGTGTAACTTTCTTAGCCAGGGTCCTGAGTTGTAACTGATTCTTCTAATCTAACTGTAACCGACCCAAATTTTTATGGAGATTACAGTGAAGTGTTGAATAGGGTACTGTAGCTGTGAAGCAAATCTTGCAATTTAGTTTGTTAATGACTTAACCTTATTTAATAACCCCAAGCCAGCTGAATGATAGAATAACCTCTGAGGAAGCACATTTTATGTGCAAAATGTAAGGGTGGTGCTCAGGGGAACACCACGGACTCTTCTTGTGTTTGTCACTCAAGAATGGCTGAATAAAAAGCACCATAAAGTAACGAGTGTTGGACTTTATTCTTGAAAGGGGAGGGGAGAGTGCAGTTTGCCAGAACTGAACTACATGGCAGAATAACATACTATAATCTACCAAGGATAGGAGGAAACTCTGTGACAGTAGCAATCTGGTGGATGGCATAAGTAACAAATTCAGTCTATAAAGAGAGTGTAATTGGAAGGCTCCGCCTATAGTTTGATGGACAAGCAGCTAGCCACTCCCACATCCTGAGCTATATAAGCACTTCCCCTCAGCCTCCTTCTGAAGCACTTTTTCTTTGCTGGCCAGAGTCTCTGTCCATTTGCTCTTTGCCAGGCTAGGGACTGCCCTGACCCCCCCCCCCCCCATCTTGCTGCTTCTTTCTTCTGGACTCTGTGTTTTGTTCTTTTGCTTCTGGTTTATATTTTTGCCTCTGGCCATGTGCTTCCTTTTATTTCTTTCCTGTTTATTCTATGTTTGTGTCTTCGTTTTGTTTTCTTTTTTTTGGGGGGGGGTTGGTTTCTCAGCTCTTACCATTTGTCCTACTATTTGCTTGCTTCTGCCGTTTGGCCTTTTTTTGCAGCCCTTGCTACTGCTTTACTTACTCCCACTGCTATCGTACCCAATACTTGTGTTTTTACACAACCCAATGCTGCTTCCCATGCTACAGGACTACTTGCTCCCCATGCTATCAAGCCTGATTGTTTTCACCTGATTCAAGCTCCCTCTGAACCTTGATTTTCAGTTCAATCATGTTTTCCCTGCTCGATTTACTTACCCTGTTGTCATAGCTGTTTTCACAGCATTGTGCTTTTCTCCTTTGATGCTTAAAGACTACAACCACTTGTAGCTGATGCTATTCCCTGTTTGTACACTGATGTTCTACTCTGAGGTCAGCTAAATCTCCTGCTGCTGCTGTTAACTAGTTTTAATATCTGCAGGAGGTTCTCAACCCTTCCATCACTTTCTTGTTTGTCCTACAGTCGGGTCTGGGAAGTGTTTCGGGAGTCATGGCCCCATGCGGCTAATTATTTCTGTTCTACATCCTGCCTTCGCAGCTGAAAATCCTCACAGTATTTGTCACCTTGATTTGGATTTTTCAATGCCTGACTGGCTTGCCCCACTATCTTGCTGCCTACATTTATGTTCATGTCCCATCATTGCTACTATGTTTTGCAGACCTATGTGTTCATCTGACCATTCCTTTTGCTTACTGACCTATGTGCAGGTCCAATTATTGTTATGCTTCCCTGAACAACTACCCTGCTTTGCTGAACTAGGTCCAGATCAACCCCTGATTACACCATCATTGCTCACTGCTCACTGCCATCTGCCCTCTGCAAGATCTCAGCACTCAGTGCTTAGTCAACTCCTCAGCAGTCCCTGGGCAAGCCAGCCATAGCATTCTGGTGTGGGTTTCTCCTGTGGTCTCACTCTGCACCTAGAGTCCACAGCTTGGGCATGCGAAGCTTGGGGTGGGGTCCTCTATACCTGGCTCATAGCTGGGAATGTCCCCATTCTGGGTGGACCTTTAGTCATCAGCCGTACTGACATCACCCCAAGTTGTAGAATTTATGACTCAGCCATGAAGGGAGGTTACAGCGATTTCCTTTAGCTCCAGTGTTTCCATTATAATGGTTGTCCATTGGCTTTAGTGGTTCCCTGGCAAGGCACCTTCACCGCATTCTCCCGATGACCACCTCTGATTCACCTAGTTTGTTTTCTAGATTGGTAGGCTGGGTGAGTGCCTCAGTAGTCATTACTCTCCTCCTCCTCCTCCCACCTTGGAGCGGTGGTTGCAGAGCTACCATCTTGCAACCCTCCAAGGCATTCCTGTTAGAAGGATAGAGTGAGATTTTCCCTCTAAGTTGGAATATTTTCCATTCTTATTCTTTGGGGCTTCCAAATTGCAGTAGCAGAGCCATTACCAATGAAATTACTCCACGCCTGGAGGGAAGGCGACCTAGGCCTTAGATCCCCTGAGATTTCCTCCTCAAAGGGTTTTTTTTCTCTCCTCCATGCTGAAGGTCATAATATCTAGTTAGTATTTCTTAGTTCCATTAGACAGGATCCGCTGTTGGATGGAGGGGGATGGTGTCCCTTATTTGCAATTTCCTCTCTCCTTAGGAAGTCCCCTCCCCCTTTTGCAACCCATCAGACTCATGCCATGGCTACCCTGCTATCCCATTACGTGATCCAGCTGCCTCATGCTTATTTATTACCATGGCTCACAACTTCTGATTGTTTATGCCTTTCTTACTACTTCCTTTTGGGTTGCCCATTTGCTTCATACTTTTACTTTCTTTTGGGGGATTCTTCCTAAGGTACCTTTAGCCAAGGGAAGCATCCCATGGCACCTCTAGGTTCCTTGCCTTTGGTACCCCTACAGGGTGGTAACTCCTCTGGAATAGAGAATGTGAATGACCAAAACCTAAGGAACACAGTTGCACAAGCATAACACTTACTGGCTGCGTAGGCCATTGAATTGGAAGGCTCCACCTATTGTTGAATGGATAAGCAGCCAGCCACTCCCACTTCCTGAGTTATATAAGCAGTTACCCTCAGCCTCCTTCTGAAGCACTTTTTCTTTGCCCTGCCATCCTCCCCCCCTCCTCCACCAGCGGCGGTGCCTCTCTCCTGGGGATTCTTCCTAAGGTACCTTTAGCCAAGGGAAGCATCCCATGGCACCTCTAGGGGTAGAACCCTCTAGAGGGTTCCTTGCCTTTGGTACTCCTGCAGGGTAGTAATTCCTCCGGAATAGAGAGTGCAAATGGCCAAAACTTAAGTAACACAGTTGCACAAGCATAACACTTACTGGCTACATAGGCCGCTGAATCTTTGGTGAACTAGTTTAATCACTGTATTAATATATTGCTCATAATTTTGGAACTCATCTAATATGAGCCCTAAATATTTAAGTTTTAACTTGTTCAATGCCATCTTCCTTCAAAGTACACAGTGAAAGGGTAAGAGTCTCACATAATCTTTCCCTTTGGTTGTGAAAAAACATCATCTTTGTTTTTTTTTCCATTCAGAACCAGTTTGTTATCACTAAACCAGTTCTGAATAGCCATGAAATCAAAGGCCAAATCGTTACGTATTTCCCCCAAATTGGAACCACTCATGAGAATCACCACATTATCAGAATAAAGAAAGATTTGGGTGTTTATGTAAACTAAAGGTAGTGAATTTAAAAATAAACTACATAAAAGGGGGCCCAAAATAGAGCCCTGAAGAACACCCAGTGGAACAGCAGACAGGGAGAAATGCTTCCCTTGATTCATGTTGATTGGGAGTGACCAGAAAGGTAGCTCCCGATCCAACCAACAGTCTCAGAAGACAAACCTAAATTAGTAAGGGCTGACAGCAGCAACTTGTGACTGACCAAATCAAAGGCATTGCTCAAGTCCACAAAGGTGGCCACAGTAAAAATATCCTTATCCATGGCCTGGTGGATCACTTGTGTGAACCTGACCAAGGCCATCAACGTACTATGACCCGGGCAACAACCATGTTGTGCTGATGTTAATAGCATTTTCCCACTTTCCTCACTCCCCCACCTCTCAGCCACTTGGTACTCCTCCCCCAAGACTATAAGTCCCTTTGCCCTGTCCTAGTCATGTTTAAACCTGTTTAGGGTTCCACCCCCCCCACAATTCTACTGGCAGTCTGTTCCATGACTCCACCACCCTCTTGGTGAAGTAAAGTGTCCTCATGTCCCTCCTGATCTTGCCCCCCAACCTGCAATCATGCCCTCTTGTGACTTTGTCACTTCACTTTGCACCTGTCTAACAAACAGGTCCTTGTTATTTACCTGTTTATACTCCTTAAAACCTTGTGTTTTTAACATGGTTCCCCATGCCTGGCCTCCAGTGAGTACAATTGCTGTTACTTAGACAGCAAGCATGTGAGTGCTTTCATTCAAAAGAAACCAATGGCCAAGGAGGAGGGTGGGTTGTGCCGGCCACCTTCTAACTATAGATTTAGGGTAGAGAGGGAGCAGGTGCCATTAGGTGGGGGTGGGTACTTGAAAATATTTTCATTAAACACACAAATAAGCTCATTTCAATGATACTGTATGAAGATGGTGGCCAGCTGTGGAGGTGGACAGGTTGTGCTGGTCACCCATCATGGGATTTTTGAATTTAATAAATAATAATTTAAAACAAATTGTGGGTGCTGGGGGGAAGGGGGTTGGGCTGCGGACAGAGGGTGGGAGAATGGGGGGTTGCATTTTACTGGGTTTGGGCAGAGGGAGGAAGAGGGTGGGGTCTGTTTTTTTTTTTTTTAATTGCACATGAATAACGAATATCCAAATATTTGGTGGCTGAATACAGAAAATTCATCTGAATATTCAGGAAAAAGGTATCTGCACGCCTCCACTGAAAACATGACTATTGTTTATGAACAGTCTCATTGGTAGAATGACATCTAGGCTGGAGCACAGTGTCAACCACTTCCAGAGAATTTCCTTGTGCCATCAGTCTATTCCTCTCAACAGGAAATACAAGGATGTTGGGCACTCATACTTAGCTCACGTACCATAGCAGAGATGTCCTCAGGACTCACAGAACTACATCCCCTGCGATGTTATATTTTTTGACTTCAGGAAGGCTTTTGATTCTGTTCCTCACTGGGCTTTTGTCAAAAAATTAGATTCTCTAAATGCCCACCCCAGATATGTGTCATCAATCTCCAATAGGCTGTCTGACCTCAAGCAGTGTGCAGTTATCAACTGTCATACTTCATATTGGCATCCAGTATTAAGTGGAGTTCCACATGGCTCCATGCTTGCACCCTTGATATTTCAGATTTTCCTATCAGATTTGTCTACAAACAGATAGTTGGGTTATCAAGTATGCTGATGATTGTAAAATTGGTAGCTCCTGTAGTAATATGGATGAAATCTACGAGATACAGAGTGATTTGGACAAGCTATCCCAATGGCAGAAGACTGGGGAATGCTCTTCAATGTCAATAAATATAGTGTGATACATTTTGGCCTACACAATCCAAATAATGATTACGTAATACATAGCCAGGTACTAAATAAGTCGCAACATGAGAAGGACTTAGGGATCATAATATCAAATGATCTCACTTTTGATAAACATGCAGCTAATCTTCTCAATAAGACCAATACAATCTGTAGGGCTAGAAGACACAATATTGTATCTAGGGACCGATCAGTTTGTTTCCCTTTATACTGGGCCTATATCCGGCCACTCTGTGATTTTTCAGCTCAGCTGTGATATCCATACAAAAAGGGGAACACTGCACGCTTAGAAAAAAATTCAGAGGAAAATCACAAAATACATACACAGCACTGAGGTGCTTTGTTATGAAGATAGGCTGGACAAATTTCAACTTATGCCGCTAGCAACTAAAAGGATACGTGGTGATTTAATTCTCACTTGGGATGTGCTAAATGATTAACACCTTGGTGTTAATTCCGCAATTAAACAAATAAAAATAAATAATGTCTGAAATGTGATTGGATTTCAAACAAATAGTAATAAATACTAGGGGACACCCTTTACAACTAGCACATCACAACTTTACTTCCCATAAGAGGGGATATTTATTTTCACAAAGGATAATTAGGCCTTGGAATGTCTTATAAACTGAAGTGATTGTAAGTAATTCAAAAAAACCTCCTTTAAGAACAGACTGGACATTTTCTTTACTTTCAAATAATGTGCTATCCTACTATGGATAAATGACAGGAGCATTAGTGGGCTCTGCCTTCTGCTTCTTATCCCTTCCTTAGGGATGCTTAGTGATTCCTAGCTTTCTGGGCAACACTTTGAGTTTTCTTAACTACATTGTAGTTACAGTGTAACTATACTATAACTGCATTGCAGTTGCAGTGCAGTTACATGCAACAAATGTGTAAGGGCAGTGAATTACCCCTGCTGGATGTAATTCATAATTACTTACCTTGCAGTTACACTGAAACTTAAAGTGTAACCAACTGCTGTTTTAAAAAAACAACTTTATTGAGGTGCTACTGCCAAGATGTCAATAGCAAACAAAGACTTGATTCATCCACCACCACAATGCTCCCGCACTTCACCAGTATGGCTTCATCAGGAGGCGGGTTACTGGTTTAGGACCTCTCTTTTAAATACAGGTTCTCTACCAATCATATTCATTATGACATGAATAATTTATTTGTCATGCATAACTAGAACCAAAGAGGAGTTAATAAATGCTGTGTTGTTACATTGTGACTAAGGTACAAAATTGTGATGACCTATATTTACATAGGTTGTTTATTAAAAATTACAACAAAGAAGCTTTAAGCACTCACTGAATAGAGTTACAGGTTATGGAGACTTTTAAAAAAGGGGTTTTAATGTTAATGGATGTTATCAGTTTTATTAATCCTAATGGTGTTAACATCTGTTTAAACCATATAAATCTAAATGATTAAATGTTAACACTGAATTATTAGGATAAGACATTGCTGCCAGATGAATTAACTTTCTGTGTTTCCTGAATGTATGTAGGAGAGCTAAGGAACCCAGGCTTCCTGGTTCATTAAAACCCCTTCCAGTTATAACCCAGTCAAACCGAGAGCTATTACAAAAATAGCAAGAAAGGAACAATGAACAAGCTAAATTGTTTCTCAGTGGTTTTCTGCTCACTGAATTAAATCTTGGTACAATTTCTTATTCATTTTGCTGCCAAAACGTAATGTTCATCACATTGCATGTGTAACATTTTTTTAGAGTACAAACATAATTTATAATAAGTATGTGCCATGTAGTTTGCTTTTCTTTTAAAAATTCTGATGTGTTAGCTAAAAAACATTAGTTTATTTCACACTGCACTTTTCCACAACTTACTCAGTCCAAATAACATGCTCTGGACATGGAAACACTATAAAAATTTAACGTGGCTTCATCCAGCAGTCTGTTAAGCCCACATAGACTGGTTCTACCTACTCTGATTACCCAGTAACACTGGCCTTTTATGCCTTTTGCTCCAGTAGTGATATAGGGATCCAGCCAACAGGTGTCTTTACTGGTATGCCACTGTTTGTAGCAAATACTTTCTGTGAAAAAAAAAACAACAAAAGAAAAGCTTGTTAATATCTGACATTTTCGTGAATATTAATCTTCTAACAAATATATTTATACACTGGATATTCTGGTACACAGAACATAATCTACGACATTATTTCATTTAACCAGTCCTAGTTTTGGAAGAAAAGGGGGGTTGTGGGGCTACCTGGTGGTTCTGGTCTCTAACTTCTCCCTTAGGACAGCATGGGGGTGGGCTGTTTCTTTGTTTACAGATCCCAAGGATGGTATTCCATGAAATGGGGGTGGGGAAGGGGAGTTGGGCTATTTTTTTTGTATTTTGTTCTGTGCAGGACATATTATCAAACTCACACTGCTATAGAGAGCAGGTCTGGTTGATCTTTTAGCTGATTATAAAAAAGGCTTAAGAATCTAGTCATCATTTAATCTCAGTAGTTCCTTTTAGCAGTCATGCAGTCAGTTTCAATGCTTATGAACTGTGATGCTTGATCAGACCATTCATTAGAAGATTGTGTTTGTCAGGTAGTGAACTTGGTGTGTCCACCAACATCACTATGACTTCTGAATACCATGGTCTGCAGGGCCAGTCCAGCGCTATCAGAACCACTGTCACCTGACAGCATCTGATATTGTCCAGAAAGTTGAGATTCATGGGAATTGGAGGGAAAGCATATACTTTTGTGAATTCCTCAGGTGTCGACAGCTGTCTATTGCTTAAAGTGCTGTGGTTGTGAATCTTGCATGGAAGTAGAATAGTCTTACATTGTCCATGTGTATCATTAGGTATACCTTCAGTGGACTCATTTCTTCTGGATGGTGTGGGCCACTTGTGGACATTCTTCATTCCCCTTGATTTATGGTTTGCCTGCCTAGCCAGTCTGCCTGTCTGTTGAGTCTTCCTGACAGGTACAGTGCTGTTATGCTGAGCAGATGCTTCACATCCCAACATAAGATGTGTCCTGCTTCTCTTATCATCTTAGGGCTCCTTGTTCCCCCATGTTTGTTAATGTACTGGACTGACACCTGGCTGTTGCTGTGGATTTTTACTGCCCTTTGCAGAATGTGGTGCTGGATATGGTGTTGTGCTCTGATGACTGCTCACATCTCGAGGATGTTGAGGAACAGTCTTGTTTCATGGTGCAACTGCCTTCCTTGTGCCACTCTTGTTCACAATGCACTCCCCAACCTGTGATATTTGCATCCATTACACTGGTGATATCATATTGCTGATTGACTGGGGCCACCTTGAGGAGACTGGTTGAGAACATCCATCATTGCACCACACTGGACAGCTTGACTGGACAATTGCAGTTCTGTGACTCCAGACTCCACTGGTTGAGCTGGCAGCATAGTTGCAGAGGTCTTGCATGCTGTCTTACCCATGGTACCACATCTGTACAAGATGCTGTTAGGGCCCAGTATCTGGAGGTAGTTCCAGTTGGGACAGATTGCCTATGGCATGTCATGCCTGTATTGCTTGCCCTGCCCTTGAAGGGAGACAGCATGTTGGTGACCATTTCTATTACTGCTCCTAGGCGTCCTATCCTCTGAACCAGGGTCCTCTAACTTTTTTGTGTGTTGATGATCCAACTGTGGTCCTCAAAACAGTGGCTTACTGCTCTGCTGCAGTGTTTGCTCAGGCCATTATTGGCCAGTTATCAAGGCAGGGGATTATGTGAGACCCTGGCAGGTGCACTGGTAGTGTTTGTCGTCCACTTGCAAATGCAGGAACATCTATTGTGTCTGATGGATAGGGATGTCGACATATGCGTCCTTCAAATCTGTTGACATGAGAAAGCAAACTTGCTAAAATGCTTTGAGGGTAGATCATACTGCCTCCATTTTAAACCATGCTAGGCAAACAATTTGGTTGAGGAAATTCATGTCCAGTATGGGATACAGGTCTCTTGTCTTTTTCAGAACTACAAAGATCATTGATATTCTTCCATATTCCTTGGGCACCAAGACAATCACTCTGTTTCAGAGGAGATTGTGAGTGACATCTCCTATGCTTGCTTTTTTGACTGGATATTGCACTGTTGGAGATGGACCATATCTGCTGCATGACAGTGGGGAGAGTAAGCTGTAATGCATATCCATGTTGTATGATATACAGTGCCCGGTTGTCCATGATTGACAGGGTAAACATTGCCTGGAACTGTGCTAGTTGTTTCCTTATTGGTGGCATTGTCATGTGGACCTGCTGAATATCATTGTTTGTTGACCTTGCTGAGGTCCCATCTGGCAAAGGAGTTGCACTTGCCTCTCCCTGGCTTTGGTCTGCTATGTCATCTTCTGTGGCTGAACTGGTAAATGGAGCTCCACTGCTAGGCTACCCTTTGAGGGGATTTCTTGGTTATACGTTGGTGGGCTCTGAACTTATTCTGAATGGTCAGCAGTAATGGTAGGTGCATGTCTTTATTTGAGCTTCCTCTGATCGTGCCTTTCCCTTTGAGGTAAGATTGTAGTCCTTCACAGAGGGTGACTGTGAAAAGGCAGAGATACTAAACAAATATTTTTGCTCAGTATTTACAAATGAAGAGGGGGAGGTACCTAAAACAAACAACAGAAACACTCTGGATACAGAAGTTGATACCAGCCCATTTACAGAAGAAAGGGTCTTGAAAGAACTCTTAAAACTGAAGGTGGACAAAGCCATGAGGCCTGATGGGATTCATACCAGAATTCTAAAAGAACTAAGGGTAGAACTAGTGACACCACTGACTACCCTCTTTAACAAATCATGGGAGGATGGGGTGGTACCTGAGGACTGGAGGAGGGCTGATGTGATTCCCCTTCACAAAAGTGGGAGCAGGGCAGAAGTGGGAAACTACAGACCAGTTAGTTTAACCTCAGTGATAGGGAAAATGATGGAATCACTTCTGAAGGAAAGAATTGTCGAGTACCTAGAGGCCAGAGGAGCACAGGACCCAAGGCAGCATGGATTCACAGCGGAAGGTCATGCCAGACAAATCTAATAGATTTCTTTGACTGGGTGACCAAAGTAGTAGATCAGGGAGGGCTGTGGACATGGCCTACCTAGACTTTAGCAAGGCATTTGACTCAGTCCCACAAAAGATTAATATGCAAGTTAGCCAGCCTGGGAGTGGGTCCCAAGATGATAGCCTGGGTAAAAGAATTGGCTGGAGAATAGGACACAGAGGGTAATAGTAAATGGAGTCCACTCTGAAGAAAGGGGTTACTAGTGGGGTGCTGCAGGGTTCAGTATTAGGACCCGGTCCTCTTCAATATCTTTGTAGCTACATTGCAGATGAACTGGAAGGAAAGTATGTCTCTTTGCAGATGACACAAAGATCTGCAACAGAGTTGATGCACAAGGTGGGGTTGAAAGGATGAGAAGGGACTTGTCAAGGTTAGAGGAATGGTCAAATGTATGGCAGCTTAGATTTAATGCTAAGAAGTGCAAGGTAATGCACCTGGGAAACAAAAACCCAGGGGAAGAGTACACAATGGGGGGTGAGATACTAACAACAACAAAAATGGAAAGGGACCTGGGAATAGTCATATCAGATGACTTAAAGGTGGGCAAGCAATGTGAGAGGGCAGTAAGGAGGGCTGGGGAGATACTGGCATGCATAGGGAGAGGCATCACCAGTAGAAAACAGGAAGTTGTTTTCCCTCTGTACAGACAGCTGGTGAGACCCCATCTGGAGTACTGTGTGCAATTCTGGAGACCCAATCTCCGCAAGGACATAGACAAGATGGAAGCTGTTCAGAGGAGGACAACTAAAATGGTGCAAGATCTGCACCAGAAGACATATGAAGACAGACTAAAGGAGCTTAATATGTATAGCCTCGAGGAAAGGAGGGAGAGGGGACATGATAGAAACTTTCAAGTACCTCAAGGGAATCAACAAAGTCCAAGAGGGTAGCATCTTTCAAAAAAAGAGGTGTGCAAGAACAAGGGGGCACAATTTGAAGATGGGGGTGCGGCTCAGAGGTAATGTAAGGAAGTATTTTTTCACAGAGAGGGTTGTGGATGCATGGAACAGCCTTCCGGAGGAGGTTGTGGAGTCAAAAACAGTGACTGAATTCAAGCATGCATGGGACAGCCATAAGGCAATTCTGGGGGGGGGGTAGAAAGAAGTAGGCTGCTGGTTAACTAGGCTCTGCAGCTTATCCATTAGGTAGGGAAATGGGAAGACTGGGTGGGCCAAGCGGTCCTTATCTGCCGTCAAATTCTATGTTTCTATGTAACAGTGAGCTCCTGAACAGCAGGCACATAAGTGCTAGCTTTGACTCGGCCTGTCAGAGTTTCAGCCAGAGAACTCTTCTTGACCTGTTTGCTACTGAAGCAGCTCTGTCTTCTAGTTTCACAATGTTTGCTGGTACATCTGGTAGATATTTCAAAGCCTGTACAGCACAATCGAGGCCTGCCTTTGCTCAAAGGCATCTGTAAGCGCCTGTGCTACTGCTTCTAGCCATCTGAGTATGTGGAAGCGTGAGATCAATGACAGACACTTAAACAGAACTTCGATGCATAAAAAAATGCAAATTACTGCATTTATCATTTTATTTCTTGAATCTGAAATAAAAGTCCAAAATGAAGATCCAAAAGCAAAAATAATAACAAAAATAAAAAAAGCACTGTTACGTCACAGAAAGGAAAAGAAAGTGTTAAGTCCAGCACACTTAAAACAGAAAATCACTTTTTGATCTGTCTCCCTTCTTTTAACAGCTATAACTTTCCTTAATTCAAGCTCCTTCTTGCTCAGTGTTCAGGACCTTACTGAACACTCTCCCACTTCTACAACTCCTTGCCTATCAAAAAGGGGTTTATATAGTCTCCTTCTGGTACAATTAACTCCTCCCCTTTTTGATGACATCATCACCTCCCTTACATATATACTGCCATTCCTGATCTGGCCAGCTCCTAAACAGGGCCTACTGAAAGCTCCAGGTAAAAAAAATGAGTTATTTTATTCTTCCTAATCAAAATCTACAATATAATGTGAACTGGATAATAAAACGAAGATGAAGGGTGTGCTCCTTATCGTCTCCTATTTCCAGTCTCAATATATGGCAAACAGTGTTGTACAGCTTTAAGAAGAAAGGAAAGACTTTTTGTAACAGTAAAAAAAAAAAAAAAAAAATGACAGAAATGCAATTTTATTCCTTTAAAAAACAAACAGCATGCAAACAACAGCTCTCTGCACCTTAAAGAATCATTTTTTATACTGCATTTATTTCACTGAGTTTATACTGCTTTAAACACTTTCTGCCGGTTTTGTTAATTTCCTTACTGCTGAATTGCAGCCAATGGCTTTTCCCAGCATTCAGCCTATTTATTTTTGCAGGGTTTGAAACCAAGAGAAAACAGCTTTTCTGTGCAGCATTAATGTACTCTGCAGGACTTCTGCCTATCCTCAGAGTCCTTTTCTTACATTTAATCTTTATTTTGTGAATCCTGGCAGCGTACACTGAGACAGCACCTCGGGGAAAACATCTTTACCAGTCTATCTCCTTAGCAACTGTACACAGTTGTAAGCGCGATCTCCTTAGTGCACAGATGCTGCTTCTCATAATCGCAACAAGCAGTTGCGTTTTTTTGGATTTGCGGTTCTTTGTTTTATTCTTTTTCCTGTATGAACGTGCGCACAGTCCTCCACGAGTGTGCGAGCATGCAAGTGTGAGAAGGTGCGCACACCTTGCCACCGCTCCACAACTCACAGTACAAACTGGGCAGGATCTTTTTTTGTATAATCAAACTATATAGAGAAGAGAAAGCAGAATCTTAATTACAGGCTCTCTTCAGGTACCACTATGCTTTTTTTCTTCTCTGCAGCAGTTTCATCTATTTTTAAAGACAGATGCAAATTTAAACAGAACAAGCATTTGTCAATGCTAAATGTTTGCTTGCTGGCATTGGCATTGGTAGTGTAACAGTTACAGAGCTGCGTAATAGGAATGGCAGTGAAGTACTGAACTGAAGCTAATCCCACCACCACCCTGTAGATACTGACAGGCCTTAGGGTGTGCCTTTGGGTCATCAGGCATAACAGCCACGCAATTTCACCACACCCTACCCTGCAGACACCAACAAGTGTCACGGTGTGCCTTGGGGTCTTTGGCCCTTATGTTCACCCCATTCCATCAAGAAATATGGTGAGATGGGTGCTGTATAGGAGAATGGGGTGAACTTTGGGGCCGAAGAGTCCAACGCACACCTCAATGCCTCTCACTGACTGCAGGGTGTGGGTGGGGATGGAATGGTATGAGCACTACAGGCAACAATCACAAGTCACACTCCTAATGCCTGTCATTCTCTACAGGGTGGGGCGTTATGGTTGGAAACCCTAACGCCTCAGGCGTTCATTGATATTTTCACTCCAAATTTTCAACATGTTTTTTTTGTGACCCCCACCTCATGAACAGTTCAAGTTCAAGTTTATTGCAGGAAAAAAACTCCATTGAGCAAGCTCATTCACAAGGAGGTCCTGTAATACGTATACTAAAAGACTAAGAGAAGGATACAGTAATAGCACACTACAAGATTACAAGTGCTCATAAGGTACATGAGTAGCGGGTGTACAGACATTACACTATACATCATAGAATAGATCATCATACTCATACACAAAGTGCAGATACAGTCCATATGGACCTTATGTCTAGCAATAGGCTAAACAGTCATAGAAAAAACAATTTTAATGACAACTACAAACATCTTTTATTTTTCATGTAATTACATTTTTGAAGAGACTGACAGAGACTAACTTAAATAGTTTCAGTGACGATTGTAGCCAATTCCAGATTACCAGTAGGGCAATGGAGAAGGCGCGCTTCCCAAAGGAGGTTCGGGTCTTGGAGACATCCAGGAAGATGAAATCCGATTTGCTGAGTGCATATGTACTGTGGCAGGGTATGGATGATGGAAGATAGGTAGCTCGGAAGCTTGTTAAGGAGAAGCTTTAGAGTCCATGCACTGGCATGGAGAATGCGTCTAGTGGTAAGGGATGTCCAACCTACTGTTGAGTACAGGTCACAATGATGTGTCCAGTAAGGGGAATTCATAATGAAGCACAGCGTACGGTGATAGAGAATGTCCAGTTTATTAAGTTTCGAGGTTGCAGAAGAGTTATATATTATGTCTCCGTAGTCTAATAATGGGAGGAATGTGGCTTGGACAAGCCTAGTTCTGACCTCAACTGGAAAGAGCGGCCTGTTGTGGTAAAGGAAGTCTAGCCTTATTTTTAGTCTTTTTATTAGGTCATCCAGATGTTCAGAGAATGCAAGCTTGCTGTCTAACCAAAAAGCAAGAAATCTGAATTTGGGGGTGACTACCAAAGGATCACCTAGGGAGGCTACTATGAAGTCATTCTGCAAAGTGGCAAGTACAGGGGGAGATGTATTGGGGGAGAAGATCATAGCTTTGGTTTTCTTAGCATTTAGGAGGAGTTTAGCATTCATGAGATTGGATTTAAGCTGGGCAAAGTCAGCTTGAAGGACATCTCTGACCTTTAGTAGTGAGGCGTCGGAAGTATAGAGGACTGTATCATCGGCGAAGAAATGCAATTTGGAGTTGGATATGTTGTGGTCGAGGTCGTTAATATATAGAGAGAATAAGCTGGGACCTAAGATGGAGCCTTGTGGGACTCCCCTAGTAACTGGTGGGGGGGAGAACAGGCCATCAGCTTTGATTTTTTGCATCCTTCCCGAAAGGTAACTATTAAATCACTGAATGGTAGGAAGTGTGGCATCTATCTTAGCAAGGCTGAATTCGATAAGGCTGTGGTCCACAGTGTCGAAAGCTCTGCTGAGGTCTAAGAAGACAGCACCTGTAAACTTCTTGGAATCCATAGCTGAGATCCAGTCATCGGTTACTTTGGCCAAGACAGTGACGGTTTTGTGGTTGGAGCGAAAACCAGACTGGGTTGGGTTCAGGAGCGAATAGGTTTCTAAGTGGCAATATCAGTTTGTTAGCTGAAAGCTGCTTTTGCACAGCGACTACGCCATTTGGCACCACAGGTGCGAAAACACATTTCGAACAGGATGCGAAAAATGACAGCTGTACAGTTCATGGGGAGGTGTAAAAAATGGCAATGTTGAAAATCTGCAGTGAAAATATTAAAAAAACTGGTAAAGTCATGCACGTGTGTTGAAACTGTGCAATGCACACCTGTAATGTAATTAGTTTGGGGATTTTTTACAGCAGATTGTCAACACAGGCATTTTGGGACCTCCACTCCTGAACAGTGTCACTGTGATTTTTTTAATCTGTCCCAAACGGTGATTTCCCACAGCGACCACGCATTTCTGCACTGGAAGTGTGAAAACACATTTCGGCCATGGTGTGAAAAATGACAGCTGTACTGTTCATAAGGAAGTGTGGAAAAATGCCAGTGGTGAAAATCTGGACTGAAAATATTACAAATTCATGAACTTACGAGGGTGCGTGGAAACTGCGAAATGCTCGCTCGTAACACAGTCATTTATGGACTTTTGTTATCAAATTTTTAACATAGCCATTTTAAGACATCTGCTCATGAACAGTGTCACTGTGATTTTCTTAATCTGTCCCAAACATTGATTTCGCACACTGACTGTGCCATTGTGCGCTATGTGCATGGAAACACATTTTGGGCAAGATGTGAAAAATGACAGCTGTACTGCTGATAAGAAGGTGTGGTAAAATGGTAATGTTGAAAATCTGGAGTGAAAATATAAAAAGTCACGAACTTATGGCGTGCATAGGAACTGCTAGCATGCGTCAGTAAATCAATAATTTGAATTTTCCACCAAATTTTCAACATAGGGTTTTGGGGGCCTATCTCATGAACTGTTACACTGTTATTTCATAAATCGGTCCTGAAAGGTGGTTCCACGCAGTGACCATGAAATCACCTTTCAGGACCGATTAACTCCACGACAGTGCCAGAATTCATGAGGAGGGGTCCCAAAAACCCCATGTTGAAAATTTGGTGCCAAAATTCAAAAAAATGGCTGATATATGCATCAAAATTGAAAAAATCCTACTTATTCCATTATTCAGTTTACTGGCATTTCTTCAGTTCGCGGTCGGCTTTGAAGAGTGCAGACGTGTTCCCGGTTCACCAAAGATCGTCTCACCAGCCTCTGGAGGTACATATGGGGTGAGAAGGGAGTGTGAGGAGGTGAACGCACAGAGGGTGGGCGCGGGTTTGGGGGCGAGACAATTAATGAGGGACCATTTTTTTCTTTTCAGGTGCTTCTTTTCTTTTTAGGAGGATGACGTGGGACTTGTGCCATGCTGAGGTGGGCTCCCAGCATGGCAGCTGGAAGATTTTTTGGGGGCGTGGAGCCAATGGGGATTGGGCACCCCCGTCGGTCATAGATGTGTGCCACACTGGGGTGGGCTCCAGCATGGCAACTGAAAGTCTGTTTCTTTCGGGGGGGGGTTTAATTGAGCTGAAAGGGGATTGGGCACCAATGAAGAAAAAGAAAGAAAAGAAAGGAAGAGAAAGCAGAGACGTATACAAGCAGGATAGCCTGCAATATGCTAATCAACACTACCTTATTACTGCTCACTGAAGAGGAGCTCTCCCTTTCAACTGTACAGCACTGCATTTTTAACTGCTATCATAGACAGCTGCAGCATTTGTTGGTGAACTGTGGCCACACCTGCAAACACAATGACTGAATTGGAAGAGAGGGTGCCACACCTACAAAAACTCGAATGATGGCACTGTTTCTTGCACATGCGTGCAAGCAAACATAAAAATGACAGCAGAATACTTCTATAAGGAAATTGCACTTTTGATCATCATGACAGCTGGGTACTGTTTTTATTTATGAGAAAATACAATTTATTTTTTAATAGACTTGAAAAAGAGATAGGACAGCAAAGAGAGATTTGTTTGGCAGGTTGGTCACCCTAACAAGAAAAGAAGCAGGATAGTTTGACGAAATACAAGACAATAGGAAAGAGTGAAAAAGAAAACTTCTCTGTTGTTTTTATTTTTTTTATAAGCATAACAGAGGGAACCCTGTTACAGAGTAATGCCCTGATTATTTGTTTGTTTTAATTTTGATGACTGAATGAGATACATTGTTGCCAAAGGCACCTTATGTAGGTATGAAAATAGTACAGCATACAACAGTGTAATATCAAACAGGTAAGTTACCATATGAACAGGTAATACAGTACATAGTTAAGGCATGGTTGTGCCATAGAACAGGGTTTAGGTATAGGCATACATAGTACAATAACTAAAATCAGAATTCTCAGCATGTAGATGAGGAGGCAATGGTAAAATATTGTGGAACTGAGCCAGAACACACACAGCCATTCAGTGTTAAGACATGATGTTTCAGTTCTTTAGAAAATTAGGCAAAATTAATCAGTGTTCAGGGATAGTGATCCATATAGAGGGGGACATAAAAACTAAATGATTTTTGGCCTCTCCAACAGGACTGTTACCAGTCTGATGTGTCCTCCTAGGCACTGTCTGGCTCCACTCTGGGCCTCTTGGGTGGCCTTGTCTGAGGTATACAAGGACTAGATGAGGGTTCTTTGTGCCAGCTTCTTACCGACTCCATTGTATTGAAGCTATTGCTCCCTTTCACTATCCCTGTCTTTGTTGGTGTTTTCTGTGCCACTTCTAAAATCTCTCCCGCCTCCTGGTAGAGTCCTTCTCAACTCTTGTTTCCCATACTGTTTCCAGTGAGCTCATCCTACGTGGGGACTCCAATGTAAATTGGCTCTCCCCTGCCTCCAGGCCTACCCTCCACAGAAGGGAGTCCCTAAACCTCTCACAACTAGTCACTGAACCCAGCCGGCACAATCTTCACTCCAATAATCACTCCTTCCTGGACTGAGCGCCCCCTCCGACCCAACTATATCACTGCAGCAGGCACTCTACTGGACACCCTTAGTGACCACTGTATGACCTACTGTATCAGGAAAGTGAGGCCCACTCATTCTGCCCCTGAATACTTTTGGTGCAGGTCACTTAGGTCTCTTGACATCAATGCCCTCTTAATGACCTGGCTGCCTCCGATTGGTCCCCTGTCTATTCTGCCCCAGACACTGATACTGCCTTTTTCCTCTTCAACACCACAGGTATCCACACCTAGAACATTCACACCTCCCTCAGAAAGTCCAAGGTTAAACGCTCTCGCCACCCTTGGATTACACCTGATCTTACTGTTTTATGCAAGTCGTGGTACCTAACATGGGTGTGTTACAAAACCACTCAATCCCTGTCTGACCTTCTATCCTACAGATCACTCAGGAATTCCTGCACAAAGGCTACCCATAGTGCAAAGACTCACTACTTCAAATCAAACCACCAATCTAACCTTAATTCCCCCCTCCAAATTCTGGCAGGTTATATACTCCCTCTTTGATCCTCTGGCCCAGTCCACTACCCTGGCCATCACGGTGGATGGCTCACTGGTCTCTGACCCTCCCTCAGTGGCCGCTCACTTTTACAAATACTTCACCACTCGTGTTGTACCTTCTCTCCATCTCCTGCTCACCTCCCCTCCCGTTTTCATCTATCTCTCCCCCATATCAACCCCTGGAGGCTTCAAATTTCCTCCTGTTTCTACCCATAAAGTCTTTCTTGCCCTCATCTCACTTGACCCTTCTAAAACCATTTTAGATGGGCTGGACCACAAACCTCTACATATCTCTTCTCCAGCAGTCACTTCTCCACATGCTCACATTCTGAACTTCTCATAGTTCCTCAGTGCTGTCCCTCAGGCCTGGAAGGTTATTAAGGTTCTGCTGCTGTACAAAAGTGGTGACCCCTCCTCCCCTGGCAACTTCCGACTGATGTCACTCCTTTCTTGTCTTGAAAAGCTGCAGAAGACTGTTGTGTACCCTTGGCTCATCAACTTCCTTTTCTCCTCTCACTTACTTTCTCTCTCACTTCCAGTCTGGCTTTTAGAAGCACCACTCCACCATCTCATCTCTGCTGTGAATAACTGACTCTATCCTCACAAGGATGGATCAGGAACATATCACCGCATTGATATTCATCAATCTGGCCAAAGCCTTTGATTTGGTGTCCAAACATCTACTTCTCAACAAACTGAGCTCAGCTGGTCTTTTGGCACCCCTTGTAGACTAGTTCCGCTCTTACCTTACAGGCCACCAACAGTCAGAACAAGTGGGAGGCATCCTGTCCCCCCATCCTACCAAGGGTCACACTGGCCTTCATTCTGGGCCCTATACTGTTCTCAGTTTTCCCAAATGACCTCCCCTCTGTTTGTGTTTCCTCACACATCCACATGTATGCAGATGATACAGTCATTTACCCCTCTGGACCCTTGGCCTCAGCCATGGTAAGTCCACCCCAGCACAGCTTCCACAACGTACTGTGCTGGTTTCACACCAACCAAATCTGTGGCAATACCAATAGGACTGCATCCATGACCACTGTCACCAGGCAGAAACTGGCCAGGATCTCACCCTCCTCTGTTTTGTCCATGTTGGATGGCACCCCTCTGGAGGTTGTCCCTGCCTTAAAGTACCTTGGTGTGTGGCTTGGTAGCAAGCTTGGCTTCTCTATCTACATTGACACCATCCATGCCAAACTTTGACCTAAACTTGGTGCTCTGTCAATAAGGACTACCTCTCCTTCCAGGTCTGCTGGGAGCTGGTAACCAAAATGGTTCTCCCACTCTTCAGCTGCATGGATGTGGTCTGTGGCATAACTCCTTCTTCCTCTCTTTCCAGACTGGACACCCTCTGCAGTGAAAACAGAGACTAGAAGCACTCCTGGAGCCAGTGTGTTGAAAAAACAGGCAAATGCATTCTGAAATATTCACCCTGTAAAGATTTAATACTGAAAATAATGGTTTTATGTAATAACAGTGAGTCTTAGACAGCGCTGACCACATACAGTGAGGAAATAAGCGCCCAACATCCAAAGGATGAGCTGCATAACAGCAACCATCGCAAATAGCGATGGTCACTTACTAGATCAAATGTAGCGAAAAGCTCACGTGTGTTTTTGTGTGGGGGTAAGCCCCCTACATCCCCCAAAACAACGATTACCAACTCCAGGGGGAGTGGACATAGACAAAATAGAAAAGCCACAGGAAGCAAAACATTTTCCTGCACCAGGATCCAAACCCCCCCCCACAGGCTTTAGGGGCAGTGGTTAAAGCCTCTACACCAAACAGCCAGCTTGCTGGGGCTTGGCTACACTCACTATAGCCACTTCTCTCTCTTTTGTGACAGTAGCTCTAAATGACAAGCAGTATTATTCAGCAGCCTATCTTGAGCCTCTCAATAATACTCACTCATATCACTGGACACCAACATTATTTCAATGCTGGAGATCAGACTGTCAGTGCTCATTGGTGAAGATTATAAAATAATCACTGTTTGCTGCGAAGTGGGTGTGAGTGCACTGGTCCTTTTTACGTTCGCTTGTGCGCATGCGCAAGGAACGTCTTGGGAGAATGGGACACTTTGGAGGTGTGCCACTCTCCTGCAATCCCCTGCTCCATTGAGCAGGTAGCGATCCTGCACCAGGCTGGGCGTGGTGCTGTGTGTGTGACAGCGGTGGTCTCTTTTCAAAACCACCGTGTCCCCATACACCTGCTCACCCATCCCCATCTTTGTTGCCACACTAGGGAGCCCACCCCAAGCGTGGCCAACCTCCCGCATCGTCTGCCGACAGGGGTGCCCAATTCCCTGTCGGCTCCAGGCCCCCCTGAGCCATCCTTCTGCCACGCTGGGAGCCCAACCCAGCATGGCAAACATCCAACGTCGTCTTCTTTTTTTTTTTTAAACCTGGAAATCGAAAACAGTCCCACAGTGCTTCTCCCAGGCCCCCCTTCCTCAACCCGCACCCACCCACTGTGCACCCCACTTCCCCACACCCTCCCATCCCATATTTACCTCCGGACCTTGGCTCAACGATCTTCGGTGGACCGGGAACACGTCTGCACTCCTCAAAGCCGACCGCAAACTGAGGAAATGCCGGTAAGCTGTATAATGGGCTAGATAGGGGGTTTTCAACTTTATTGCATATCTCAGGCATTTTTTTGAATTTTTGCACCAACTTTTCAACATGGGGTTTTTGGGACCCCTTCTCATGAATGATGTCACTGTCATGGCATCATTTCTGCCTAAAGGGTGATTTCGCAGTCACTGCGTGAAATCACCCTTCAGGCCTGAATAATGCCATGATAGTGACATCATTCATGAGAAGGGGTCCCAAAAATCCCATGTTGAAAATTCAGTGCAAAAATTCAAAAAAATGACTGTTTTACGAACGTGCATTGTGCAGTTCCTAAGCAGACTCGTAAGTTCGTGAATTTTCAATATTTTCACTCCAGATTTTCAACATTGCCATGTTACCACACATCCTTATGAGCAGTATATCTGTCATTTTACATATCCTACCCAAAACGTGTTTCCGCCCATGTAGCGCACAATGGCACAGTCGGGGTGCGAAATCAATGTATGGGACACATTAAGAAAATCACTGTAACACTGTTCATTAGCAGAGGTCTTAAAATGGCTATGTTGAAAATTTGGTGAAATAATTCCTAAAATTGACTGTTTAACGAGCGTGCATTGCGCAGTTCCTACACACGCTTGTAGGTTTGTGAATTTTCAATATTTCCACTCCAGATTTTCAATATTGCCATTTTACCACACCTTCTTATGAGTAGTACAGCTGTCATTTTTCACATCTCACCCAAAACGTGTTTCCACCCATGTAGCGCACAATGGCGCAGTCAGTGTGCGAAATCAATGTATGGGACACATTAAGAAAATCACAGTGACACTGTTCATTAGCAGAGGTCTTAAAATGGCTATGTTGAAAATTTGGTGAAAAATTCCTAAAAATGACTGTTTTACAAGTGTGCGTCGAGCAGTTCCTACCCATGCTCGTGAGTTCGCGAATTTTCAATATTTGCACTCCAATGACTTCCAAATACCTAAACAGCACATAGAAGCAAGCAACATTCGGCATTGACAAATGCTTGTACTTCTTTGTCACTGATTTTTTTAAGCCATGTCCAAGTGCCAAATACCACTGCAAATACCTGCAAGCGAACGTTCGGCATTGACAAATGCTTGTTGTTTTTGTGCTATTATTGTGTTTCTTCTAGCCATACTGTGTAACCCTCAATGCTGCTATCCCTCAAGAATCTGTCCAGTCCTGTGTTATCCCTACTCATGCTGTGTAACCCTCAGTACCATTCTCCTCAGGAAACTGTCTAGTCCTGTGTTATCCCTACTCATGCTGTGTAATCCTCAGTACCATTCTCTTTAGGATTCTATCTAGTCCTGTGCTACCCCTACTCATAGTGTGTAACTCTCATTCTCCTCAATAATCTGTCTAGTCCTGTGCTACCCCTACTTATGTTGTTTAACCCTCAATGCCATTCTTCATCAGAAGTCTGTCTATTCCTGTTTTACTCCTACTCATGCTGAGTAACCATAGATGCCATTCTCCCAAGGGAATCTGTTTAGTCCTTTGTTACCCCTACATACTGTATGCTGTGTAACCCTTAATGTTATACTCCCTCATGAATCTGTCTGGTCTTTTGTTACCCCTTCATACTGTATGCTGTGTAACCCTTAATGTCATCCTCCCTCAGGAACCTGTCTAGTCCTTTGTTAACCCTACTACATTGTTTAACCTTCAGTGCTATTCTCTATCAGGAATCTGTCTACTCCTGTGTTACCACTACTCACGCTGTGTAATGTTAGATACCATTCGCCCTCAGGAATCTGTCTACTCCTGTGTTACCACTACTCACGCTGTGTAATGTTACATACCATTCTCCCTCAGTAATCTGTCTACTCCTGTGTTACCGCTACTCAGGCTGTGTAATGTTAGATACCATTCTCCCTCAGTAATCTGTCTACTCCTGTGTTACCGCTACTCACGCTGTGTAATGTTAGATACCATTCTCCCTCAGGAATCTGTCTACTCCTGTGTTACCGCTACTCACGCTGTGTAATGTTAGATACCATTCTCCCTCAGGAATCTGTCTACTCCTGTGTTACCACTACTCACGCTGTGTATTGTTAGATACCATTCTCCCTCGGTAATCTGTCTACTCCTGTGTTACCACTACTCACGCTGTGTATTGTTAGATACCATTCTCCCTCGGTAATCTGTCTACTCCTGTGTTACCACTACTCACGCTGTGTATTGTTAGATACCATTCTCCCTCGGTAATCTGTCTACTCCTGTGTTACCACTACTCGTGCTGTGTATTGTTAGACACCATTCTCCCTCAGTAATCTGTCTACTCCTGTGTTATCACTACTCACGCTATGTAATCCACCATTCCATTCTCTCCCAAGAATCTGTCTTTTCCTCTGTTAGACCTACTTATGCTGTTTAGCCCTTAATGCCATTCACCCTCAGGGATCTGTCTTGCTCTGAGTTACCTCCTACTCATGCTGCTGTGTAACACTGAACACCATTCTCCCTCAAGAATTTGTCTAGTCCTGTGTTACTCCTATGCATGCTGTGTAGCCCTCACTGCCATTCTCTCTCAGGAATCTGTCTAATCCTGTGTTACCCCGATGCTTACTGTGTAACACTTCCTGCCATTCTGCCTTAGGAATCTGTCTAGTCCTGTGTTACCCCTACTTATGCTACTGTGTAACTCTCAATTTCATTCTCTTTAGGAATCTGTCTGGTCCTGCGTTACCCCTAGTCCTGCTGCAACATAGAAACATAGAAATTGTTGGCAGATAGGAATCACCTAGCCCATCTAGTCTGCCTGTAAGCCCTTGTACTGGATTACTATTTCTGACCCAGCCACTGTGGTACCTCTGTGGTTCCCCTATGCCTGTCCCAAGCATGCCTGAATCCATCCACTGTGCTCATTCCCACCACCTTCTGAGGCAGACCATTCCATGTGTCCACCACCCTCTCTGTGAAGAACTTCCTCACATTCCCTCTTAACCTCCCACCTTCCAATTTCATGTCATGCCCCCTTGTTCTTGTGCTCCTCCTGTATTGGAAAATGCCTCCCCACTGTACCTTGTTTATACCCTTGAGGTACTTGAATGTTTCTATCATGTCCCCTCTTTCTCTCCTCTCATCCAGTGAGAACATATTAAGGTCCCTAATCTCTCCTCATAAGTCTTGTGTTGCAAGCCCTGTATCATCTTAGTCACTCTTCTCTGGACCATCTCCAGCCTGTTAATATCCTTACAAAGGTGCAGCCTCCAGAACTGCACACAGTACTCCATGTGAGGTCTGACCATGGTTTTATATAATGGCAACACTGTCTCCCTCCTTCTGCTAGTGATATCCCTGCCTATGTACTCCAGCATGCCACTGGCCCTCCCAGCTGCCTGAGCTTTGACATTTTCAGGTCATCTGAAATAATAACCCCCAGGTACCTTTCCTCCTTCATGACCATCAATAACTCCCCCCAACCCCATCCTGTAGCTTTCCCAAGGGTTTCTGTGTCCCAGGTGCATAATTTTGCACTTTTTTTGAATTACAATTCAGTTGCCAGTCCTCAGATCACTGTTCAAGCTTCACAAGATCCCTCTTCATTTACTCCACCCCCTCTGGGGTATCCAGTTTGTTACAGATCTTGGTGTCATCTGCAAATAGTAACTCAGTAAACAGTAACTGTGTAACTGACAATGCTATTCTCCTTCAGGAATCTGTCTAGACCACTTGTACTACTTTAAAAGCCTAAAGTGTGCTAGTTTTAACAGTATCACTGGGTAGTCTATGCCTCCCTATGTGTGAAGTAATGCTTTTTGATGTTTCCCTTCCCCTGCCCCTTAGTATGAGTGCAGATGTTCTAGTTCTGCTTGCACTGTATATACCGTTCACCCTGTCTAACCCTTGTACTATTTTGGACACCTTGATCATTTAATTATTTTATTTGAAATCTGGTAATCTGGTTGAAAGGGTGGAGGCTATCCAGAGGAGGGCTACTTGGATGGTTCAGGGGATGCAAGGGAAGACATATGGGGAAATATTGAGGGAGCTGGACATGTACTCTCTGGAGGATAGGAGGAACAGGGGGGATATGATCGAGACGTTCAAATATCTAAAAGGTATTAACAGAACACTTAAGAGGAGCCTATTTCAAAAGAAACGAAGTTCAGCAAAAAGGGACCACAGTATGAAGCTGGAAGGTGGACTTTTTAAGGGTAACAAGAGGAAGTAAAGAAAACCAAAAAAGACTGCACAAGGTAAGGTGGTGCTCCAATTAAATCAGAAATTACTTACAACAGAAAATGGGCATTCACCATCCAGGTAAGCATCACACAAGCTCCAAAAGTCCAACAACAAAAAGAGTATATTCCAAAACACACATGACACACAAAAGCTTTTGAGGAAGGACCTTTGTCCAAAATCTGTCAGGCATGCAGCTGTGTCATGTGTGTTTTGGAATTAACTCTTTTTGTTATTGGGCTTTTGGAGTCTGTGTGATGCTTATCTGGTGGGTGAGGGCCCATGTATGTGTTGTATGTAATAACACTAGAAAGTACTATTTCATGAAGAGGGTGGTAGATGCTTGAAATAGCCTAATGGAAGAGGTGGTTGAGACAGAATTGGTATCCAGTTTCAAGCACACATGGGATAGGCACATGGGAACCCTGGGGAGAAGGAGGAATGGGTAAGATCTGGGGGGGCAGGGGGAAACTCAGTAGCTGGGGTATTACTGGGCAGATTAGATGGGCGATATAGGTCCTTATCTGCCGACAACATGCATGTATGTATGTACGTACAGTATGTATGTACAGTATGTATGTATATAAGTACAGTATGCATGTACCTGTATGTATGTAACTGGAAAAGGCACAATAAGCCAAGGCTCATTTCCAGGTGTGACCCAGGGGGAGAGGGAACAAAGGGGTACACAGTAACATTGAAAGTGGCAAATACAAGAATTCCAACTTATGGAAAGAAGTTCAGTACAATCTCAATTATCCAGACTGCTTGGGACTCAGGAGACATGAAATTAGTTCCGTTAATAGGGAGTCCATAAAACTGGGATTAAAACATTGAGAGTGTATTCACTTGGGAGACATGGTACCAGTCCATTGGATGTCCATATAATGGGGGTTCATTAGATCAAGATTACACTGTACCGTCAATTAACTGGTATGATATACTCACTCCATTGTAGATTAACTGTAGCGCCAGGGCAAATCAAAAGTACAAAAAGGAAAAAAAAAAAAAAAAACTAAATAATAGAATAAGAAAGATAAAGGCACAGAAGAGCAGAAGTACAGATACTCAAAGGGATATGAAAAGTTTAAGGGCAAAGGCAGGAAGGAAAGAAAGTTTCAAAGAGAGGATTTAAAAGGTGGATAGGAGGTGGAGAGATGGAGAGAGATAGAAAGATTACTCCAACTTGATGGAAGATGGACAGAGAGTGCAGGTTGTCCAGAAGAAGTTCAACAGGCAGAAACAGAGAAACAGTGAGAGTCAGAGGAGCAAAGTGTTTAGTTGGAAGAAGGTATATAGAATAGGAGACAACTAAGGTATGGAGGGAGACAAGAAAACCAAAACTTAGAAAGAAAGGAAACAGAATGAAGTAGATGATGGGAATCCAATGAAGGCAGGGAGACAGATTGATGGAGGATACAGTGGTGAGTGAGTGAGTGAGCGAGTGAGTGAGTGGGAGTTTGAGGCAAAATGGCAAAACAATGAATTAGAGAATCATACCTGGCCAGGTAGGGTTTTGGAACTGCCCGTTAGACTACATCTGCATAGTCAAACTCTGGCAAAATAATTTTTAGAACAATTTCCCTACAGATTGGGAATGGGAGGCAGTCTTATTACAGTATAGAGCTCCAAGTTTAGGACACAGTTTCTTAAGAATTGTATTATGGGAAGATCAATCAATCAATCAACTTTATTTAACCAGGTGTAGACACCATTGAGCAAGCTCATTTTCAAGGTGGTCCTGGACATCAAAAGTATACAGACACAGGTAGGCAAACACAAGAGTACATGGGTAGATTGTACATGTCATAAAGAACCCATGATGTCTGCAGCAGTGTAGCAGCCTGGCTACAGAGCTCCTACCTCACCACCTAGTCATCAATCAATTTTAGCCACTCTTATTATCTCATGAACTTCAAAATTTGCACCATAAGTTGACACCTGTCTGCAGCTCTAACCTGGATGTTTCCTAGATCGACATTGATGGTTCTTGCTGTGATGGAGGCTGATATGTGGCAGCCTCCACTCCAACACACTCTGCCAACTACTCCTGAGAAGTCTTCTAAAAAATCTAAAGTTCAGGGCTTGCAAACACCCCAGCAAGCTGGCTCATCTACCTCCACCATTCCCTTAACTGAGGATCGCTTCCTCCAGAAAACTCTCTCAGATATCTGTGTAGAACTAAAATCCTGAAGAACTGACATGGGGGAGCTAGGCTGCAGGATCGGGGATGCGGAGGCCCATTTATCATCGCTGGAGCACTGGAGAGACCAAACTGATCCCAAAATTATTAAATTGCGGCAGCAGATTTCCAAGCTACAATTAAAGACAGAAGACCAGTCGGATGGTCGGACCATCACTCCATTAGGTTCAGTTTTGAGGCCACCCCTATTAGGTCAGCCCCTTTGGAAATGGTCCAGTACTGCCCTTTAAGGGGTGTGTCCCTGGATGACCTGATGGCGGTGCTGGACCTATCGGGCCTACCGATAGATTGCTTGGATCCAGGGGACCTGGTACATGCCTATAATAAGGCAGTGACAGGGGCCCTGGATTCCATTACACCTGTTCGTGTTCATCCTCTCACTCTTCGTCCCAGGTCTCCTTGGTTCAATGAGACTGTGAGGGAGTTGAGGAGAGTTGGACGAAGGTTGGAGAGGCATTGGCGGAGGTCCGGTTTGGATGATGACAAACTTAGTTTGACGGACCACTATATGGTCTATCAATCCGCAATCTCTTGTAAGAAGGCAGAATTCCTGTCCTGAGAGATTGTGACTGCACAGAATAGACCAGCTCAGCTCTTTCGGGCTGTGGACAGACTGTGCAATCCAGTCTGTCTTCAGCCCAGAAGAGCCTTTTCTCCAGAACGCTGTGAGGAGTTTGCTCTCTTCTTTGCAGATAAAGTTGTCAAAATCAGATCGGACATCCGATTTTCCCTCTCCAATGGGAATTGTGATGGTCGGCAGGAGATGTCGGACACCCAGTTTGCATGGTCCGACTTCAGCCTCCCCACAATCAATGACATTGTGATGATCATCCAAGCGTTGCGACCGACGAACTGTGATTTGGACCCTGGCCCCACATGTCTCTTAATGGATTGTGTGGATAAAATCGGCCCAGTCCTGGCTTTGATAGTCTGGAGGTCCTTTGAGAGGGGGATCTTTCCAGATCCTCTTAAGAAGGCTATAGTTAAGCCTGTATTGAAGAAGCCCTCCTTGGACCTGGATTGTCTAGCAAATTACAGATCTGTCTCTAACTTACCCTTTGTGGGTAAAGTTATTGAGAAGGTGGTTGCAGTGCAGCTGGATGGTCATCTGACCAACAACAATGTCTATGATTCTCTCCAGTCTGGATTTAGGAAAAGGCATAGTACCGAGACATCACTTGTTCGGGTACTAAATGACCTTCTAATAGGGAGAGATCGTAAGACCTGTTCCATCTTGGTACTTCTTGATCTCTCTGCAGCATTTGACACTGTTGACCACGGTGTGCTGTTAGAGTATTTGAAGTCCATCTGTGGATTGTCTGATACGGTCCTCACATGGTTTCGATCTTACCTCAAGGGTAGGACTCAGAGGGTGGTGTCGGAAATTCTTTCTTCGGCATCAGTCTCCCTATCCTGCGGGGTACCGCAGGGTTCTATTCTAGCTCCTATGTTGTTTGCAGTATATATGCTGCCATTAAGAGTGATTGTTAGATGATATGGTTTGGGTTTTCATTGCTATGCAGATGATACCCAGCTGTATATGTCTTTTGTGCCTGGCCAGGATGCTGCCTTTTCGGTATTTAATAACTGCCTTGCTGAGATCCAAGACTCGATGAATGGGAGTTGGCTGCGGTTAAACCCTGAAAAAACTGAGGTGTTGGTCATGGACCAGGGTCGCTGTGAGGCGGGTTTGTTAGCTGGATCGCCCTCGGGCTTATGGCTTGGGGGCGTCCAGCTGACAACCTCAGACCGGGTGTGGAATCTGGGCGTAGTATTTGATGACTGTCTGACGTTTAAATCCCAGGTGTCAATGGTAGTCAAAACTTCCTTTTACCATCTGAGGAATATCACCTGGGTGAAGCACCTGGTTCCTCCAGTGGATCTTCCAATGTTGATCCATGCATTCGTTACCTCCCGCCTTGACTATTGCAATGCCCTTTACCTGGGGCTACCGGGGGTTGAACTTCGCCGTCTGCAGCTAGTGCAGAATGCGGCGGCCAGGTTGTTGACTGCATCTTCTAGGTCCAGCCATATAATGCCTGTGCTCCGCGGACTGCACTGGCTGCCAGTTTTCTGGTGAATCACCTTCAAGGTTGGTTTGCTGACCTATGAAGCCCTACATGATCAGGGACCTACTTACCTGAAAGAGCTCCTTTGTCCCTACTGCCCTCCCTGCCCCCTCTGATTCACTGACAAGGGATTGCTATAGATTCCCAGGGTTCGCTTAAAAACTTCAGGGGCTAGATTGTTAGTTTTATGGCCCCAACTCTGTGGAATTCTCTACCTCGTCAGGTGTGAAATTGCCCGACTGTCCAAAGCTTTAAAGGAGCTTTGAAGACACATCTTTTTAGTATAGCTTTTAATGATTTATGTTAGTTTTAATCTTGTCTATTTATTGTTTTATGTACTGTACAGATGCTTTGGTTATAAGAAAAGCACCTTATAAAAATAAAGAATGAATGAATGAAGACCTGGAGGGACGCAGCTGCAGAAATAAAATTTTGATTTTTGGTCTACCGGAAAACGAGAAAGGTACTGCCTTATTTGCATTTCTTCAGAAGCTCCTTACTAAAGTGGTTGGTCCCTTGCCATTCAATCCCACTTACCAAATTTAGAGGGCTCACCATTACTTTAACCAAAACTGCCTGAGGGTGCTCCTCCCAGACCTATCATCCTGAAATTTTTAAGCTACCTGGAGAAACAACACATCATCTCTAAGACTTGGGAGCTCCAATCTATATTGGGGGTTGGGAGACACCTAAGATTTGCCCAGGATTTCCCCAGCAAAACTCTTCAGAGGTGAGTGACTTTCCACCCTACGGTGAGCAAACTGATTGCTGCTAGGATCAAATTCAGGATGGCCTACCCTGCGCGCCTGCAGGCCCTGATCGATGGTACCTGGCTTTCTTTTGAATCACCAGTTCAAGGCACTAAAGACCTTGCCTCTCACCTCCCAGAACTGTTTAAACATACCTGAATGCCAGTTTCTCACTCATAGATTGCTTTCTAGGTTCGAGTTACTTTCATTCATACCTGTGGTTTGACCGAAGGGTGACATCTCCCTGCTCCTTTTGCATGCCAATGGCTATTTCTCTTGTTTGAAGGACTTGTTGTTCTGCAGTTTTCTGTGCTCCTTGGATTGTTTTCCAACTGGACACTCCCTCCCAGTTTTGTGGTGAAGCCTTTGGATCTGTATGGTCCTGAACTTCCAGGAACTTTGACTGTTAGCTAATGGGGACCTGGAACTGTTGGGGTGGGTGCGCAGATAAGGAGGGAGGATATTTACGGTGCACCTGGTCTGTACCGGCTTTTGTTCCTACAGGGTCCAATTTGGGTTAAACCAATACTCCCTAGACGTCAGGGTTTTGTAACCATATAGTTGAACCCTTTTGCTGGGGCACTGTTTGAGTCCCGATTTTTTCTTTTCCTCCTCCCCTTTGTGTTAGATCATCCTGTCTGTTCAGGTGTGTTTAACTGACTCCTGGAGAAGGGGCAATCTATTTTGTGATTACTTGTCCCTCCCTCCAGGTCACTCCATTAAACTGACAGGTCTTGGTCTTGCCCGGATTGAGAGGCTCTCCTGTATTTTGGCCTTCTGCTCAGTCGGTGCTGCCAGCTAAGCCCTCCAGACAATCCTGCATGGCTGATATCTAATGCGGAGGAAGCTGGTAGATGGAAGCTGCTCCTCTCTCGTACCCTCTAGATGAGTCTCGCTCTCCTTGGCCTTCTGGCCATGTGGTTGAAATGTAGCTATATAGTTCTAGTTACATGTGCTTGGGTGGATGGGTGGGTGGGGGGCCTACCTGTGACTAGGTTTCAACTACGGGCTGAGGATATTCATGTTATGGATGATTGGGGAGGGGTAACCCTATCTTACCTCATTCATTGTCTTATATTTTTAATATCCTTCTTGTTTAAAGTACCGTTCTAGGAGCTGGCAGGGGCTGGCACAATTGTGCCCCAATTCTATTCATGTATTCATCAATCCAGTCCCTTCCAAAATTACCTCTCCTTGTACTTCCTGGTGGTGCCCCCGAATGGATGGGGTAAGTAGGGGGCTAAGGGGCTACGGTCCCTACTTTTGTTATTATTTTTTCTTGCTCCTAGATTGTTTCAACTCAGGGGGATCCTTGTATATAGTTTTTGGGTAGGAGTTAAAAGGGGGATGGGTAGGGGTGATTTGGATGGTTACAGTATCTGGTTACATTTTGATTGTGAGGGGGATTGTCTTTAGGAGCAATGTTTACAGTTTAATCGATGTTCACCGCTTGCCGTGTTCACTTTGTTGGGAAGGTGGATGTGTACATAGGTTCCAGAGTGGGGCGGGGGAGACAGTTCTCTGATGGGCTTTCACTTTCCAAGGTCCCTCATTTACACTTGTATTTGTGCCTCTATGGTTTATTTTACTGGAAGTTTTTCTCATATGCTTTCTACAGGGACCTAGTCATTACTGCTTGGAGATTGGGGGAGGTGGGTGGGAGGTGGGATGGAGTGTGCTCTGATCTATACAATCTTACAATCCCTGTTATTAAAGATGGCATCAAAGGCTAATAGCATTACTAAAGTGTTAACTTGGAATGTACGGGGAGCAAGGGAACGGCTCAAATGATATCAGCTCCTTAAGCACATTTCTGTTCTTCAGGTCTTGCAAGAAACCCATCTCCTAAGCTAAGAAGCCAATTGACTGCGCTGACAAGGCATAGGCAGGTCTTCACCTCTGGTGACTCTACCTCGAGCAAAGGTGTATCTATTTTCATTTTGAGAAGCATAGCCTTCCAAGCAGAGCAAGTTGTGTCAGACCCGAAAAGTAGGTTTGTGCTTGTAAAGGGTTCCCTGGACCATAAAGAAGTTATTTTAGGCAGTATCTATGGCCCAGTTGGGGGAGACACCTACCTCCTTATGGAAATTGCAGACAAAGTTTCCTACCCTCTTATCAGCACCCTTAATTCTTGGGGGAGATTGGAATATCCCACCCACTCAGGACTTAGACCACTCTATCCCTCCCCCAGACCCTCAACTTCATCTCAACAAGCCTTAGGATACTTCATGGACTCGCTTGGGTTATGTGATCCCTGAAGGATTCTCAACCCTAGTTCTCTCATGCACATCTTCCAGTCATCAGTCCATAACACCTTGTCGTGGCTTGACTATTTTCTAATTCGCCTCACTGCCCTGTGGGGAGTCTGTAATGTTGGCCATGAACCCCTGATTCTTTTTGACCACGCAGTGGCTTAGGTTTCATTAAACTTTACCCCAGACCTACAACTGGACACAGTGTGGAAGTTAAACATGCAGCTTCTCAAAGATGACTTCATCATCTCCAAAATTAAGGCTACCTCCCTTTTGGCCCACATTAGAGACTTGGAAACTTCTATTTCCCCCTCCTCCTCGCCTGACTCCTTGACCTCCTTACTTTCTCTTAGGGATAAGTATGCTGAAATCTTAAAAGACAAGGCAGAGTATGCTATACTTAAGACCCAGATGAAATACATAGAACAAGGGGAGAAAGCAGGATGTCTACTAGCACACCGCTTACGAAAGTTAGAAAACTCTAGGTTAATCACAGTTATCTCTTCCCAAGACAGTTCCCTTAAAACCCTCCCCAGAGAAATTGCCCAAGAATTTGAGCTATATTATAGTGCCTTATATTGCCAGTATGTCCCCCCACCTGGTGAAGCCAAGACAGAATCCTACCCAGATATAATACATCTTCCTCACCTTCTGGAAAACCAGCAAATTCTCCTAGCCTCTCCTATTTCACTCAGTGAGATAATTGCAGTCATAGATAGTCTAGCTCAGGACAAAGCTCTCAGGCCAGATGGCTTTCCTTCTAACTTTTGTATCCTTCTTTAAGGACATATCCCTTCTTCTACAATACCTTTTCCAGTACATGTTCTCGGCTGAATCCTTTGACCCATCTCTCCTAGAAGCTGCAATCATCCTTCTTCTGAAACCAAATAAAACCCCTTCTCTACCTCCTAGATACCGACCCATCTCTCTCAATTATTATATTAAAATACTCTCTAAAGTTCTAGCTATAAGGACAGGTAAAGTTTGGACTGGCCTGCTTAGTCCGGAACAGGTAGGTTTTATTCCAGGCTGATCCTCAGCAGACCAGTTACGTAAACATGATCATATTTTCTCAGCCGCTAGGAACTCCCCTTCCCCCATGGTTTTAATTTCACTCGATGCGGAGAAAGCCTTTGACAGAGTGGATTGGATATTCTTACAGGCTACCTTGTGGAGAATGGGGTTCCCTCCAACTTTTCTGTGGTGGATCCAAGTAATCTATTCCTCTCCAGTAGCTAGAATATATTGCAATAGGGTGTTCTCCTCTTGCTTCCCTCTCTGTACCATTACTCGGCAAGGGTGCTCCTTGTCCTCATTTCTTTTTAATTTCTATCTGGAACCCCTAATTAGCTAGATTAAAATCTCCCCCAACATTTCCAGTATTTCAGTAGGCAAGGCTGTTCTGTCTCTTTCAGTTTGTGCAGATCACATCCTGCTACACATCTCCCACCGCAACGTTTCTCTAACAGAAATTCTAATGGTAATAGACAAATATGATTCTCTTTCCAACTATAAGCTTAATCATGACAAAACCAACATTTTTCCCCTCAATGGATATACCTATAGAGCTGATGTCAACCACTTTGGCATGAAATGGTCCCCAAATCACATTAAATATCTGGATATTTTCCATTCTAATGAGACCTCCCTTATGAGGAAACTCAATTTGGACAACCTGGTTATCACTCTTCAACAAGACCTCGCATGCTGGAAAGCTTAACCAGTCTCTTTATGGGGCAGAATCAACATAATAAAAATGAACATTCTATCCAGACTCTTTTACCCACTAAATATGTAAAACATATGGCTTCCCATTTCTTTTTTCAAATGTATTCATGCATCTATTGCTAATTTTATTTGGGCAGATAAATCTTCTAGGTGTTCAGACTCTAAATTAGGCCTCCCTAAAGAATTTGGGGGCCTTAGGCTTTCCAACTTTTTATTTTAGTGCTGGTCCAGCCATCTGTACAAATCCTGTAAATGGATTTTGGATCCCATGGCCTCTTCTGAACGGATCTACAGTACATGCCTCCATGGTTGCAACTAGAGTCTACTCTTATGCATGAACACGGATGATCTGCCTCCACCATCCTTTTCTCCCCATGGACATCTCTTCCGGAACCCCTCTGAGACTCTGTTATCGGTATCTCTATCAAAGTCTTCTCACAAATCTGTACATTTTTGAAGTTATCTCCTGCCAAGGATATCTCTCAACCAGTTCTTCTTGACAGAGACATCAAGATCGGTGGACACACATTTACATTTTCCTGGATTCCACAGCTTTCTGATAAAATGGTAGCAGACCTCAACTGTCAAGGCTTCCTCCTCTCCTTGCCAGAGATACTACAAAAGCTCCACCTGGCCTCCATACAGATTTTCAAGATCTTTCAACTATGACACCTATTGCTTCAAACTTTCTGTTCCACCCATCCTCATTCTGGTTTCTCTGAATTTCTTAGCCGTCCAAAAAACTTAGCTCCATAACTTCATGGCATTGCCCTGATTTACTCTTTCTTCCTTAGCAAAATCACCCCCTTCACTCCTGATGGTTGCAGGATCTGGGAGGTTTTGCTACCAAATGCCAGTCTTAACAGGGAACACATCTGGAAAGACCTCTATAGATACATAACCCAAGACCGGCTTGGGCTCATTCAGTTTCACTTTTTAAACAATATGTATTATACCCCATTTAAGTTGGACATGGTGGGTCGCCTCAGTTCCCCTCTTTGCACTAGATATGGCAAGGTGGAGAGCACTCTCCTGCATATTTTCTTGTACAGTGAGAAGGTGGCCCCACTATGGCCCTGATTGGAGCTGGGCTGATCCTTTGTTGGGCTTGGAAGGTCTATTTTCTCCGGAGACTTGCCTTATAGGTGATTATAGCCAGACTGTGGTTAAAAAATGGAGATATCATATCGTCTTAATCCCTTTAGTGGTAAAAAAGCTATCCCTTAGGCACTGGTTAGATCAATCATCTCTTTCTTGCCAGGAATGGTTGCATGAGCTATCCTTTTGTCTCAGAATGGAATGCTCGATTGCCAGTACCCATCACAAACTGTCTCTCTTTTTTTTTGTATATTCTTTTTTCACCCTCCTCATGCTCCCAGGCCCCCACTCCTTCAGGCTCTGCACATCTCTCGATAGCCTCTTACTCCTGGTATTGCAGCCGATCCCCAGGATATCCTGGCATACCTCTTCACCGGGCAGGCCCCCCCTCTTCGGGGAAGGCATTGAGGAGAACACCCCAGCACACTCTTCTTAGGGCCCAGGGATGCTGCTGTGCACAAGGAGGCTCCCAGAAGGCACTGGAGGCAATCGGGGACAGAGAGCCATCATCCGGTGGCCAGTGAGTGGTATTTCCATTTTCTAGTGTTCTCCTTCATGCGATCCCTCTGTTGTGCCCCTGGTCTCCACCAGGGGCCACTGTAAAGCGATCATATATCCCTAACCCTCCCCAGGGGAGGACAGCAGTCCTATGGACGCTCAATCCTACCCCTTCCCCTGCCGACTTCCGGCGCCCGAGTCCGTTCCCGAACCCGGATCACCAGCGTGGTTCAAGGTGTGGCGTCCAGCACCTCAGCCCTCTACACCACCGGGCCGGCCCAACTGGCTCTCTTTAACAAAAAAATGGGGCAAGCTTTATGACTTTATTTGAACTGCCCATGAGGTTATGTACTCTTGCACTCCTATTGACACTCTGGATATTGCAGCTCAATAGCATAGCTTTGTCTTCTCAGTTCAGTAATCTTGTGGGGTTGGGTACACTCCTGGGGAGGGGGGTCATTTTGGGAGAAGGTAGGGTGGGGGACATGGGAGTGGATTCTGTCCAGTGCATGACATATGTTCAACTTTCACTGTCTGAGTGTACTTAAAACTCAATAAAGTATTCTAAATTTCCAAAAAAAAAAGAATTGTATTGTTATGTACTAAGAAGTCAAGGTTAAAAACAAGTCATATACCAAGGTACTTAAAGGAGGTGACATCATCTAAGGGATAGTTGTTAAGAGTGGTGAAAGAGGTGTGGGATCACGTCATCTACCACCCTTCTTTTCTCAAAGCTAAACAATGTGAGTATGATTTATCTCTCCTTGTACAGTAGCTCTTGTCCCCCTAAGCAACTAATCAGCTTGCTTGCCCTCTGCTGAGTCTTCTTTTTTTTAGTTTTTTTTCTCCCCTGTCAAACCAGCCTCCCTTCTCTGGATCCCCCTACCCTGTCACCCAGGTATCCTCCAAGCCACACCTTGTCCTGCGTCTGCTCCAGGGCTTTTCCTGCCTAGCAAGGTTGGCTGGGTTCCCCAACCCCCGCTGTTGATCAGAATCCATTTTTGCTGGACAGCACCTGGATAGGTGAATACGGGGCCTGCAGGAGACTGGTGTCATACTGCTGGTTGGACTTTTTCTCTTATTATTCCAGGAGGAGGCATGGATGTACAGTGCTGTCATGATGCACGCTGCACATTCCCGCATAACATGAGTCGACGGCCACCACACTTCCATGAACATCTGTTGGCCCTGGACTGCCTTTACCCTAGCCTCCACTAGGAGTCAGGCGTATGCCGGGTTCCACACACCCTCACACCCCCAGAGGAGGAGAGCAGTCCAATAGATGTTTGATCCTCCGCCACCCGATGCCCTGAGTTTGCTTTAGAACCTGCATTGATGGTACCACAAGTGGTAGCACTACTGCTGTGCTGTTCAGCCAGCCACTGGGTCCTCTTGATCTGTTCACTGTAATTTCTGTACTTCAGTGACCAGGACTTCATGCAGCATTCCAGATGCAGTCTAATAAGGCTTAAAGAGACATTTTAGTCAAGTGTTTCGAGTGCAGAGATGTGAGCCAGGACACCAAGGCATAAATCCTAGAATCACCCCTTACTGGCTGTGTGACTCAGAACAAGTGACGTAACTAGCACGTACTAACATCGCCAGATCAGCTGATACCAGATGTGGTTTGATCCAAGCAATGTTATGAGGTACTGTACTTAGTACATCACTCCACTTTAAAAATGACCATCCACCACTGCTCTCTGCTTCCTACAGCAGACCCAACACTGACCCCAGGGTTACTTCAAGCCATACACCCATCCACTCTGAATACTAACCATTCACCACTGCTGTCTGCTTCCTACAACAATGCCAGCACTGACTACTGGGGTACTCCACTCAGTGCAACCCTCTACTCTGAATAGTGAATAATCAGTCAACCCCACCCTCTGCTTCCTACAACAGACCCAGCACTGACCCCATGGGTACTCCACTTAGTAAAGCCCCAATTCTGAGTGGTGACCACTAGGGCTGTGCAGGGGCCGAATGTTATTTCCCAAATGCCATGAATAATGGGTTATCTGAATATATGAGACCGATTAACGAATAGCCCACTATTAACATGATATCTGGTATTAGACTGGGATGTTTAAAAAAATCTTTCCCCCACTTCCTAGATAGCTTGGGATAGTCTTTTCTCTCCTGGCCACCCTTTTCCTGGCTCCTTTAACATTAAATTCTCCTGTCTTTACTCGGTGTCTACTTAATATTTCAAAATTGGGATTACTGCCAACTCCACCAGTAGCTGACCCCAACCTGTCTTCTCTGATAAGCCCCATTCTCCAAAAGCAGTATATTTATTCTTAACACCCCCATCCCTTTTGTCCTGAGTTATGAATGGTTGGGGCCATACCTTCAATCTTGGTTATCTCAGTCAGACTCACTTCAGTAGAACCACAGAATCCTGCTGCTTGCTCCGTGGTGTCACTACAGCCGGCAGACAGTTTCATAATAGAGCGAGCGGGCGGTGCACATTTATGAGAAGGAGGTGGGTCAGTAGCATTAAAGTGAAACTGGAAAGCCTGATTGACTGGGGCAGTCCTTACCTGCCAGCAAACTCTATGTTTCTGTGTTTCCATTTTGTACACCCCTCCAGTATGAATGGTGACCCTCCACTAGCACTCTCTGCTTCCTGCAGAAGGCCAAGCACTGACATCTGGGGTATTCCACTCAGTACAGCCCGACTCTGAATGGTGACTATTTATTTATTTATTCATTCATTCATTCATTCATTCATTCATTCATTCACTGATTAGGGACACTGGACTAAAGGTCCTTTTTCAGGTTCGACCAGGGGAATAAAATACAAAATACAACTAATCACCATACAAAACAACAACAATACAAAATATCATTAAATAATACATTTACAAACATCATTTTTCAATAAAAACTGCTTAAAAATAAACATAAAATGGGGGAGAGAGTTAGATTGCAGAATGAAATGTTTCTGGTAGTATGTTCCAGTGTAAAGGTGTCGCAATGGAAAAAGACTGTAAACCTGACTTATGCTTAAAAGGAATTATATTTAGGGAACATCCACCATCCACCACTGCTATTTGTTTCCTACGACAGACCCAGCACTGACCCCGGGTACTCCTCTCAGTACACCACTACACTCTGATTGGTGATCCTCCATCACTCTCTGCTTCATACAGCAGAACCAGCACTGCCCCCTGGGGTACTCTACTCAACACACCCCTACACTTTGAATGGTGGCAAGGGACCACCACTCTCTGCTTCTTACAACAGACCCAGCACTGACTCTTGTGGTATGCCACTCAGTACATTTCTCCACTTTGAAAGGTGACAATCCCCCACCACTCTCTGCTTCCTGCAACACATCCAGCTTTGATCCTTAAGGTACTCCACTCAGTATATACCTCCCCTCTTAAGGGTGACCCCCACACAGTGCTCTCTGCTTCCTACAACAGAGCGGGCACTGACCCTGGTGTACTTCACCCAGTGCAGCCTTCCCTCTGACTGGCTGCCAATCACCACCACTGTCTGCCTCCTACAACAAACCCAGCACTGACCCCTGGGGTACTCCACTTGGTGCTTCCTTCCACTCTTTTTTTTTGATATGTCATTAACCTTTTTTTAAGAAATTTTAAAACATACTTCCATTTTGAATGATGACCCTCCTTCACCACTCTCTGCGTCCTACAACAGACCCAGCACTGACACTGGGTACACCACTAAGTACACCACTGTGCTCCTAATGGTGACCCTCTACCAGTACTCTTTGCTGCCTTTAACAGATGCACCACTGACCCCTGAAGTACTCCACTTAGTCTATGCTCCACTCTTAACTGTGACCCTCCACCAGCGCTTCCTGCTTCCTACAACAGACCCAGCGTTGACCCATGGGGCACTCCACTCAGCACGTCTCTTCACTGTGAATGGTGGCCATCCACCACCACTCTGTGCTTCCTACAACAGACCCAGTACCAACCCCCCTGGGGTACGCCACTCAGTACATCCCTCCACTCTGAATGGTGACCATCCACCATTGCTGTCTGCTTCTACAATGGACTCAACACTGACCTTCCTTGGGTACTCCTCTTAGTATATCCCTGTACTCTGAATGATGACACTCCACCACCACCACTCTGTGCTTCCTACAACAGATCCAGTACCAACCACCTGGGGTACGCCATTCAGTACATCCATCCACCCTGAACAGTGACCATCCACCATTGCTGTCTGCTTCTTACAATGGACCCAACACTGACCCTCCTTGGGTACTTGGGTACTCCTCTTAGTACACCCCTGTACTCTGAATGATGACATTCCACCAGCACACTCTGCTTCCTACTAAATACCTACAGTAGAATGGAGCACACAGGAACTCCTCTCAGTACATCCTTCCACTCTGAATGGTGTGACCAACCACCACTGCTGTCTGCTTCTTACAATGGACCCAGCACTGACCTCTGTGACTCTCCACTCAGTGCATGCCTCTAACCTGAATGGTGAGTGTTCACCTCCATTCTCTGCTTTCTCCTATAAATACAGATTTCTCCACTTTGTGCAGGAGGTTTTCATGTAGAATATGGCTTTCCTATTGTGTTGCAGTAACCAGAACAGGATTTGGTGCTCCAGTTGTGATCAGGCCACCTTTAATGTACAAGGATTGCCCCACATTGCAGAAGCCATGAAGATTTAGTGTAGAGCAACTCTGGTGATTAAGAATCTAGGGAAACATGATATGAGCCGAGGCTGCTGCAGTTCGAACCTGGGAATCTTTCAATTAAAAAATCAGCTGAAGCAGGCATAAGATTGGTGTTCATGGTACTCACGGTGATAGACGTGGTAGACACAAGTAGTTATACACTAGTTCATAAGATATGAGAACAAGGACATATCAGGCTAAATTGAAGAGAAGGATATAACTGATTGTAGAAAGTACTATTCAACTCAAAGAGTGATGTAACTGTGGGATAAGCTGCTTAAAGAAGAGTTACAATAGAAGTAGAAATCATAATGGGATTCAGTTTATAAAATGGGTATAAAAAATCCAGAAAACTGATTGGCTGAGGAGCTCGGAACCCAATGCTGATATCCCAGCACAACTGCACTAGAAGAAGATCCAGCAGCCTCTTCACAATAAAATCAATACTACCACACATCCCTGACTGCCATCACAAATGTGGCCATCACCTTTACTCACATAAAACCTTCAACTAGGCCCTACAAATTAAAACTGCTTTAAATTTAAAAAGATCATTATTAAATGTTATTTTCCCTCATAATCACACACACACACACACACACCTTAAAAAATGAAGTGCGACAGTACCTACAATTATTTAGTCAGCAAAAAATTTTATCATATAGTTTTTTAGCAAAAAATGTAATTCTGATAGCCAATGATTCATGCTCAGTATGTTTTTTGTTTTCTCAGGTGTTGTTAAAACTTTTTTTTTTTTTGCAGCTGATTCTGTAATTAATGACTCACGTCATTAAAGACCACCTCACTGACACTCGGAGCAGTAAATGTCCCTGACTGGCCCATACCTAGAGTTCCGCCTGGCCCAATTGACAGACAGCGTTTTTCCGGACTGCCTTCTCCCCCAACAACCACCCCTTCCCCCTGAGGTATTGCTCCCTAGAACCTCTAGCAGTACCTTATTATTTATGTACTAAACTAATTTTAACTAATTGAAGTCTTTGTACACCTTTGTATTACTGGAATTACTTTGTGTGTTCTTTTATTGTATCTCACCTGTAATGTTCTCCATTGTTGAACTCCACATAGAAACAAAGAAACACAGAAACATAGATTTTGATGGCAAATAAGGACTGCTTGGCCCACCTAGTCTGCTCGTGTCCCTACCTAGAGGATAAGCTGCAGATCCTACTTAACCAGCAGCCTACTTCTTCCTACCCCCCACAAAAATTACCTTATGTCTGTCCCATGCATTCTTGAATTCTCCCATAGTTTTAGACCCCACAGCCTCAGGAAGGCTGTTCCATGCATCCACCACCCTCTCTGTGAAAAAATGCTTCCTCATATTGCCCTGAGCTGTCCCCTCTCTATCTTCAAATTGTGTCCCCTTGTTCTTGCACATCTCTTTTTCTGAAAGATGCTACCCTCTTGGACTTTGTTGATTCCACTGAGGTACTTAAATGTTTCTATCATGTCCCCACTCTCCCTCCTTTCCTCAAGGCTATACATATTAAGCTCCTTTAGTCTCTCCTCGTATGGCTTCTCTTGCAGACCCTGCACCATTTTAGTTGTCCTCCTCTGAACTGACTCCATCCTGTATATGTCCTTGCGGAGATGGAGTCTCCAGAACTGGATGCAGTACTCCAGATGGGGTTTCACCAACTTTCTGTACAGGGGGATAACAACTTCCTGTTTTCTGCTTGTGATGCCTCTCCCTATACATTCCAGTATTCGCCAGTACTCCCTACCAACTTCTCACATTGCTTGCCAACCTTAAGGTCATCTGATATGATTACCCCTAGGTCCCTTTCCATTTCTGTTGTTGTTATTACCCCACCCATTGTGTATTCTTCCCCTGGGTTTTTGTTTCCCAGGTGCATTATTTTGTACTTCTTTGCATTGAATCCAGGCTGTCACACTTCTGACCATTCCTCCAGCCTTGCCAAGTCCCTTCTCATCCTTTCTATGCCTCCTTGTGTATCAACCCTGTTGCAGATCTTTGTGTCATCTGCAAAGAGGCATACTTTTCCTTCCAGTCCCTCTGCAATGTCACTTATATAGACATTAAAAAGGACTGGTCCCAGTACTGAACCCTGTGGGTACCCCACTAGTAACCACTCTTTCTTCAGAGTAGACTCCATTTACAATTACCTTCTGTGCCCTGTTGTTCAGCCAATGTTTTACCCAGGCTACCACCCTGGGACCCACTCCCAGGCTGGTTAATTTGACTATTAATCTTTTGTCTGGGACTGTGTCAAATGCCTTGCTAAAGTCTAGGTAGGGCATGTCCACAGCCCCTCCCTGGTCTACTACTTTGGTCACAGAGTCAAAGAAATCAATTAGATACATCTGAAATGACCTTCCTGCTGTGAATCCATGCTGACTTGGGTCCTGTGCCCCACTGGCCTCTAGGTAATCAACAATTATTTTCTTCAGAAGTGATTGTATAACTTTCCTTACCACCGAGGTCAAACTGACAGGTCTGCAGTTTCCTGCCTCTGTCTTGGTCCTACTTTTGTGAAGGGGAATCACATCTGCCTTCCTCCAGTCCTCAGATACCACACCATCCTCCCATGATTTGTTAAAAAGGGTAGTCAGTGGTGTCACTAGTTCTATGCTTAATTCTTTTAGAATTCTGGGGTGAATTCCATCTGAAACATAGAAACTTAGAATTTGAAGGCAGATAAGGACCGCTTGGCCCACACAGTCTGCCCAATTCCCTACCTAATGGATAAGCTGCAGATCCTAGTTAACCAGCAGCCTACTTCTTTCTGCCCCCACCCCTAGAATTGCCTTATGACTGTACCATGCATGCTTGAATTCCACCACTGTTTTTGACCCCACAACCTCCACTGGAAGGCCATTCCATGCATCCACAACCCTCTTTGTGAAAAAATACTTCCTTAAATTACCTCTGGGCGGCCCCCGTTCTATCTTCAAATTGTGCCCCCTTGTTCTTGCACACGTCTTGTTTTGAAAGATGCTACCCTCTTGGACTTTGTTGATTCCCTTGAGGTACTTGAAAGTTTCTATCATGTCCCCCCTCTCCCTCCTTTTATCAAGGCTATACATATTAAGCTCCTTAAGTCTCTCTTCATTTGTCTTCCGGTGCAGACCCTACACCATTTTAGTTGCCCTCCTCTGGACAGCTTCCATCCTGTCTATGTCTTTGCGGAGATTGGGTCTCCAGAACTGCACGCAGTACTCCAGATGGGGTCTGACCAGCTGTCTGTACAGAGGGATAATAATTTCCTGTTTTCTACTGGTGATGCCTCTCCCTATGCATCCTAGTATCCCCCAGCCCTTCAAGCTGCCCTCTCACATTGCTTGACCACCTTTAGGTCATCTGATATGACTACCCCCAGGTCCCTTTCCATTTTTGTTGTTGTTAGTATCTCACCCCCCATTGTGTACTCTTTCCCTGGGTTTTTGTTTCCCAGGTGCATTACCTAGCACTTCCTAGCTTTGAATCTAAGCTGCCATACATTTGACCATTCCTCTAACCTTGCCAAGTCCCTTCTCATCCTTTCCACCCCACCTTGTGCATCAACTCTGTTGCAGATCTTTGTGTCATCTGCAAAGAGACATACTTTTCCTTCCAGTCCCTCTGCAATGTCACTTATAAAGACATTGAAGAGGACTGGTCCCAAGACTGAACCCTGCGGTACCCCACTAGTAACCCCCCTTTCTTCAGAGTGGACTCCATTTACTATTACTCTCTGTGTCCTATTCTCTAGCCAGTTCTTTACCCAGGCTGTCATCTTGGGACCCACTCCCATGCTGGCTAACTTGTATATTAATCTTTTGTGTGGGACTGTGTCAAATGCCTTGCTAAAGTCTAGGTAGACCATGTCCACAGCTCCTCCCTGATCTACTACTTTGGTCACCCAGTCAAAGAAATCTATCAGATTCATCTGGCATGACCTTCCCGCTCTGAATCCATGCTGCCTTGGGTCCTGTGCCCCTCTGGCCTCTAGATAATCGACAATTCTTTCCTTCGGAAGTGATTCCATCATTTTCCCTACCACTGAGGTTAAACTAACAGGTCTGTAGTTTCCTGCTTCTGCCTTGCTCCCACTTTTGTGAAGGAGAATCACATCTGCCCTCCTCCAGTCCTCGGGTACCACCCCATCCTCCCATGATTTGTTAAAGAGGGTAGTTAGTGGTGTCACTAGTTCTACCCTTAGTTCTTTTAGAATTCTGGGATGAATCCCATCAGGCCCCATTGCTTTGTCCACCTTCAGTTTTAAGAGTTCTTTCAGAATCCTTTCTTCTGTAAATGGGCTGGTATCAACTTCTGTATCCAGAGTGTTTCTACTGTTTGTTTTAGGTACCTCCCCCTCTTCCTTTGTAAATACTGAGCAAAAATATTTGCTTAGTATCTCTGCCTTTCCACATTCACCCTCTGCCCACCCTTCCTCCCCTTTATTAAGCCTCACTATCCCTCCATTGGTCTTCTTTTGCTCCCTGATGTACCTATAAAAGGTTTTATCCCCCTTCTTTTTTTTTTTACTTTCTATTTTTCCTCCCTCCTCTTGGTGCCCACTCCTTCCATCCTACTCCTTCCCACCTCACTCCACCTTCCTGGGATCTGCCCCTAGAGTGCCTCCTTCCCTACCTCCTGCACACAGGGTCTGTCCCTCTTCGGTGGTCTTGGATGGATCCGGGCAGTTTCATCTAGGGCTGCCGAGGTGTCTTTCCATTTTCTCCCCAATCCCCTGCCCCCAGGGGCGTCCAGTGCTAGGGCGTCGTCCCGAGAAGGCGTGCTGATGCATGCCAGACCTCTCATCGCCACCGGCGTCCCCCTCCCGACTCCTGAAAGATGGGCAGCCTCAGCCCTTCAGCTGTGATTGCTCCACGGCTCGCGGGGATGCAAACAGATGCGTTCTTGGTTCCCACCCCTGAGAGAGGAGAGCATCCGTTGGGACGCTCGATCCTCTCTCCCCCTGCCGACCCCCGGCCACCCAAGTTCGTCCCCGAACCCGGGTCGCCGGCGCAGCGCGAGGTGTGGCATCCAGTGCCTCAACCCTCAGCACCACCGGGCCAGCCTTTTATCCCCCTTCTTAACCGAGTTGGCTATCTTTTCCTCGGTTTGGGCCTTTGCTGTTCTGACTACTTCCCAGCTTCCTTTTGCTTTAACTGATACAGTTCTCTGTCCTGCTCCTTCTGTGATTCCTTGTACTTCCTGAATGCTTTCTTTTTCTCTTGAATCTTCACTGCCACTTCCTTTGAGAACCATAGTGGTTTCTTACATCATTTTGTTTCATTTGCTTCACACACAGGCTTGTTACCTCTGTGATGGCAGTTTTTATTATTCCCCATTGTTCTTCCACCCCTCCTTCCTGCCCATTTGCTAGTGCATTCTTTAGGCACTCACCCATTTTGGCAAAATGACCCCATTGCTTTGTCCACCTTCAGTTTTAGAAGTTCTTTCAGAACCCTTTCCTCTGTGAAAGGACTGGGACCGACCCCCCTATCCAGAGTGCTTCCATTAATTGGATTAGGCACCTCCCCATTGTTGTCTACCCTCCCTGCGATGTGTTGCCTTTGTTAATGAGTCTTTGACTCAAAGGTTGTAACTCCGAATTATGAAATAAATAAATAAAAGATGGTCACCATTTACCATGTTTAAAAATCTCTTCCCCTGGTATTACTTGTTGAATATACATGCTAGATTCATGCTGTAGTTGTATTAGGATGGTTCTTTTGCATGTTTCTGATAGTAAACAGCACAATGTCTTGCATTTTTTTCCAAGGTGTGTGTGGCATGGGTGTGGGAACTTTTAAAACTTCAAGACCCCATACAGGGTTTTATTTAATGCTAAAAATTGATTAGCATTTTGCCCATAAAAGTTCTAAAACATTGTGAAAATGCATAGCATTTGCCTCACTGTGTTTAACAAATGTAACACTTCTAGAAAACCTATATAAATGCTTTCTGTACAGTTAGTATTGACCCAAGAAAAAAACTGCTAATCAATTATTTAAAACCCTGCCATATCTTGGTTCAGGAATGAAAGAAAACAAAAAGAAAAATGTGTATCTTAATATTTTTGCCAGGCAAACCTTATTACTGAGAAAGGTGTATGGTTACTAACAAATACTGCTACTTTAATTTATGGTGTTTCTTTGCTGACCATGAAGAATCCCCCTCCTGTCCTTACCTGCTTACAGGGGACAACTTTGCCCTTTTGGGCTCTCTCCGCTCAAAGAAACTGTATTCTGCAGTTTTGTAAGCAGAACAAACAGAAGCTGCCCGATGCTCGCCCTCCATGCAAGGTACGGGTTAGAACCCTGAATTTTGGCATCTACCCCAGGAGGAATCTCACTTGCCCCTGTTTGCCAGTGTTTCTCACACTTTGTGCAGCAATCCAGAAGTCTTCTAGGAACTGCTGTCAAGAAATTAATGCTAGGACTGACCTCTGCTTAACATGTTCTTGATTTCTCACTTTAAGTAATGCTTAGTCTGATGTAGAGATTTCTTAAGAGTTGATTTAAGTTTTGAGAGAGGTAGTAAGGTACTGTGATTTTGCTATCTGCCCTGAGCACTGTGCCCCTTCTCTTAGAGCTGTAAGTCTCTGGGCTGCACCCTTGACCTTGGTGTCCCATTGAGGCTGCTGCAGTGTCCCCACCCCCAAAAAAAAAGACTTGCTTCAGAACCTCCCAGAATGTTCTTTTTTTTTTCAGCTCTGTGCCCCAGTGTTAATCAGAGCCCCTTCCACGACTGTATTGAGGCTACTGCTCTTTCCTGTTGAGCATACTGCAGTGTCCTCCCCAACCCCCAACTTGCTTCAGGACTTCCCTACTTAAACTATTTCTGTTTAATTCTCAGCCCCTCCCAAACTGTTAATTTCTCTTTCGTTTTCTGACTACCCTCCCCTCCAAGCCTACTATTTAATTTCATCCTCTCACCTTATCTCACCAGGGGGGAATTCTGCCCTTTTGGGCTCTCTCCTCTCAAACAAACTGCATTCTGCAGTTTGGTAAGCAGAACAAAGAGAAGTTGCCCGACGCTCGCCCTCCAAGCCAAGTGCTGACTTTTCCATTAGCAGATTATATCTTTTAGCCACTAGAGGGCCCAATTATAAGCACACTTACCCAATCCAACACAATACAGTTCCTGTCTCATTTCACATATTGTGTGGTCAGTCTATCACTATTCATCTGTCTTTGCCTCTCCCTCTTCTACTGATTGATGCTGATTTTTCCCAATTGCAGCGTATAGTCTTTTTGCCCACTAGAGGGGTTCCCCCCAACTATTCCAAAGCTGCTCTACATCTCCTTACTTTCTACTACTCCTGGCACTCTTCCTTTACTGCTCAGCTGCTATGGGTACCTACACTCCATTACTAAGTCTGCTTTCCTTCACCCTCTTGGTACAGACCTCACACTGACTGGAGCACCTTTTCTCCACACTAGGCACCTCATCCCCAGACTACCCCACAGTGACTCGGCCCCCCCGCACCCTCGACACACCCATTACCCCCAACACCCCCACCCTGCCAACACCCCCACTCCTTCCACCCTCCAAGGCCTGACCTGGACCCAGCTCTCCCCTGCCATTCCCACCCTTCGCACTTTATCTATCCCATGCACCCTGATTGTAAAGTCCTCAGCTGGGTGTCGACCCAAGGATCTCCATCACCACTAGCCACTAACCAGAATAATTACACTGCTATTATTATTATCTGGTAATGTACACCCAAAACCAGGACCTATTGCTTCCAGCCCTTCTAAACCCTGTACTGCAACTGGCCTCCGCTTTGCATCCTTAAACATTTGCAGTCTCCTAAACAAATCCACTGCCCTCCAGTGCTGGGTCATTCAACATCAACCTGACATAATTGCACTGGTAGAGACTTGGATCTCCAAATCCACCCCTGACTCTGCTATCACTCTCCCTGGATATACCATCTACAGGGAAGACCGAGTAGGCAAACGCAGTGGTGGTTGCGCACTACTCGTACGGGACTCCCTTATAGGTCAGGCACTCCCAGCTCCTAAACTTGATTATGGAGCCCAAGCCCTCACCTTAAAAATCACACTTGACCCCACCCAAGGCCCTCTCTTCCTCATGGTCTCCTACATACCCCGAGTAATCAAAACCAAGCAGTCCAGCCCCTAACTGACTATCTCACATCTCTCCCTCACAAAGTGGAGCAAGTCATCCTAGGTGATCTCAATGTTAACTGGCTTGCCTCCACTGCCTCCCATATAAGGTACTCCTTTGCTGCCCTGGATATGTCCCAGTTAGTCACCCAGTCCACCAGATTCAACCACTCTACTGGCACCAGCACTCTCCTAGATGTTGTTATATCTAATCGCCCCTACAAAATCCATGATGTCACTGTCCTCCCCAACTCTCTTAGTGATCACTCCCCAGTCCTCTGTCTCTGGTCATCCTCCACTCTGAAGCCAGTGTCCCAGGCCACTCTATGTGCACCATTTACACCCCGGTGGCCTCAGAAAATTAAAACAATACCTAGTCCAGCTAGACTGGTCCCCTGCTATCCAGAGCGCACCTGACATTGACTCAGCTCTTGACCACTTCACAAATGCCTTCTGTAAGGCTTGTGACCTTTTCACCCCCCTCACCAGGATCCGCTCCAAAAAATGCAATGCCCCATGGATCATCCCACCCCTCCTCCAGAGACTCAAAAACAGAGATAATCTCTGGCACATTGCTGTAGAATCTGGAAGGCATCTGACAGACAGGCCTACAATGCAGAATGCATAAATTGCACTTGGGCCATTAGGGCGGCCAAGGCAGAGTACTACCAGACCACCCTCACTTCCACTTGGGGTTCAGCCCAGACCTTCTGGGATAATATGAAAGAGCTAAATGAGAATTCCTCCCCTCCCCACCATCTCAGCTCTCCATCAATGGCACCCCACCACAGATTCCTCCTCACCTCGATTGCCTTAACACTGCCTTCTCTGACCTAAGCTCAGTTCTCCCCAGCAGCTTCTTTGACCCAATCCCCACTTCTCTCCCTCCGGTCCTGCATCACCCACCATTCTACCTGCACATCCTATCCCCCTAAGAAGGCAGGCTGCACCTGCTAAAAGCCTTAGGCAGCAATAACCCCAGCAGTGACCCCTTCGACTACAGGATCCTCCATATGGTCTTGGACGAAGTCCTAGTCCCCCGGACTGACCTTTTAAACCAGTCTCTATGCCTGGGTCAGTTCCCAAGTGCTTGGAACTGCTGAAATCACACCCATACATAAGAGTGGGGGCCAATCCACCCCCAACAATTACCGGCCCATCTCCATCCTCCCTCCACTCTCTAAAGCCCTTGGAAAAGTGGTGTTGATCCAGCTCTCTGAATACCTAACCAAGTATGACATTATGTGCCCAGAGCAGTATGGTTTTCACCCAGGACACAGTACAACCACGGCTCTCCTGGAATTCTCCCAACACCTGCATGCTGCTCTTGACTCTGGCAGCCTTGCAGGAGCAGTGTTCACTGACCTCTCCAAGGCCTTTGACACTCTCTGTAATCCCCTTCTACTCGACTCTCTCCACCAACTTGGCTTCTCTGGTGGTCCCATTTCCTGGTACTCTAGCTACCTCTCTGCTAGATCCCAGCATGTCAAGATCAGCTACTCCCACTCCAGCACTCTTCCCATTCGCTTCAGGGTCCCTCAGGGCTCCATCCTGGATCCAGTACTTTTTAATCCATACCTCAACACCCTCCCCAGCTCATGTACTGGTAAAATGCTCCTCTACGCCGATGATGCAGTCCTTGTTGCCTCACATCCCAATCCCACCTCCCTCCAATTATCCCTCCAGCAAGCTTACAACCAAGCTGAAAGGTGGTTCGGTGACCGCAGACTGGTTATTAACCTAAAGAAAACCAAATCAATGCTCTTCTCCCACCACCAAAATAAAGCGAAAAATAACCCCCTCTTGATTATCCCCAGCACTCTGCACCCGCTAGAACAAGTGACCACATACAAGTACCTAGGTATCACATTCGATACTGCCCTCTCCTTCCAAACCTATATTAATGCCCTGTCAGTCACCATTAACTCTCGGATTGGCCTGCTATACCGGCACAGGAACTGCCTGCCTCAGGTTGCCCTCAGGCTGGCCATCACCTCCTCCATCTTGTCCCTCATGGACTATGGCTTGCCCATGTACACTGCAGCTGACAACACTGCCCTCTCCAAAATCCAACTCTCCATCAATAAGGCCTGTAGGCTCCTGACCGGTGCCCCCAGCTGAACTCACACCTGCCTTCTCTATACTACCACCAATCTTCTTATCTTTGAGGACCGACTACTCTACCAGACCTGCTTTGTTGCTAAGAAATCACTGCTAGGACTCTCCTCCCTGGGGGGTCTCCATGTTCTTACAGCAGCCATCTTTGTCCGTCACCACCCGTAGCTCTGTTAAGGCCACTTTCAAGGTGCCCAGAACCAAGACCTCTCTTTCCCAGAGATCCTTTCTTTTACCAAGCCCCCACCTGGTTCAACTCCCTCCCTAGCTGCATCTCCAACTTGCCAAAAATTGGCTTCTTCAAAACAGCCCTTTGGAACCATATCTTTAATACCCGCTTGTGTAGGTGCAACTAACCCTCTGTTGTAACCTGTGGTTCCCACCCACCTTGCCCCCTGGCTTGATAACATCCACTGGATAGCCTTTCCCTCCTCCAGACCTACTCCTTCCCTACTAGGTCCAAACAGGGATGTAACCCGCTGTCTTCTCTGAGGACCTACTATATCAATGAGTGTAACTCACAATTTTGTAACATTATGTAACCTAAGTAACATACAAATTACTACATTATGTTACCTAAGTGTATCTATGTTAAATGTTCCTTTTACTGCACCTGTAATGTTATCCTCTGTTTTAATATGCAGTGTAATAACTGTCTTGATGCCCCCCCCCCGTGACGAGGTGCCTTTGTAAATGAGTCTCTGACGCAAAGGTTGTAAACATGATTTGTAATGAATAAATGAATAAAATATTAAATCTGTGCTGTTTTACTTTCTACAAATAAAACAAAAGCCGTGGTTCCATCTGAGGCCATATGTTGTATAACAGTGGGGGTGAACATTCTGCCAATGCAACTGAGCAGAGATTTGAATTCTTGTATTCCATACATGGTACATATTCCATCTCTTGAATTCAAACCCAAAACAAGTACCTTACTGTAAATTGCCTTCTTGGACACCTTGCACTTTAATATATTTACAGTCGTTCGACAGATTTACACGTACCTTCGCATGCATGGTCTCAGGGGTAGGTCTCTTGATGTCCACAGTTTTAGTCTGGTTCAGACGTGTGGATTGCAAGATCCAGATAGTGAAAAAAGTTTAAAAATCACAATTGTTTGCTATTTTTTGTCATTGTGTAGGGCCCAGACAGTTTGGAATTTTGGTCTGAAATTTTAGGGTAGAAAGGGCTTGGCCCTCAGATGTCCCTTTCACTGGTTTAGTGAAAACATATTAATCTGTTCCAACAGGGAACAGACAGTCAACCTGTTGAGCAAGGAGTATGACCTCAGGCAAAGGTACATAAACCACTCTATGAGAACCACAGCTGTGCATCTCCTATCTACTGCCAGGCTGCAAGCATGGGAAATTATGGCAGTCACAGGACACAGATCAAAAGCTAGCTAGGGAAGCTATTAGAGTGCCTCTGCCAAAGACCGAAAAAGTGGAGCGGAATCCTGGCACACATTACGAAAGAAAATCAGCCAGTGTTACTCAGATAGTGCTTTTCTGGATCATACCACCATCTGTCAGATAGTGCTGGTATCCTACCTCGGATCCTACTAGAAATCCTAGCAAAGACAGATGTAGAATCCAGGGTCAGATAATGATGGATCCTAGTTTGGATCCAGGGATCCTAGGTCAGATAGTTAGGATCTAGGGTCAGACAGTGATGGATCCTAGTTAGGATCCAGGGATCCTAGGTCAGATAATTAGGATCTAGGGTCAGATAGTCAAGGATCCTAGGTCAGATAGTTAGGATCCGGGGTCAGATAGTGATGGATCCTAGGTCAGATCCAAGGATCCCAGGTCAGATAGTTAGGATCCAAGCTGGATCTCTTGCTAGAATCCAGAGGATCCATGACATGTGTTGCTAGGACCCACAGGATCCACAACATTTGTAGGATCCATGCACTGGACCCTTGAGGGTCGAATCCATGGTCGGATAGCACTGTTGTCCTACCACAGCAACTATCTGGCCAAATGGGAGGTATCTGTTGGTACCCTAGTTTCAAGGATACTATCTGAGCAACACTAAAATCAACAGATGGAATCTTCAAACAAAAATCAAGAAATGGAGCCTATAAGCAAGAAACAGAAGCCAGAGCCTGAAAATGAGTTCACCCACAATTAAGTATTTTGGGAGTTGGAGTTTTGTTTCCTTTTGTTATTTTGACTGCCCACCCCCCCAAAAAAAACAAGTAGTGCTTCATGTGGTTTTAAACGATTTATTATTTTGACCATCCCAAACAGTGTACTTAGGAATTATTTTAGTCTTCCTTTTTAAGAAATTCTTCAGTCTTTATTAAATAAATGTTACAAAATTTTACAAATGCAAACTACTTGTCAGTGTCATTTTTTTCCTAATCATAACCCATTTTATAAGTACAATACAACACTCCAGGGTGTTGGTTGTTCTGTGATAACTGCAAATCTAGGTGCAGAAGGACACTCGGCCTTTGGCCTCATGCCTTACCATGCACCTAGGCATATGGTTATCACAGAACAACCAACACCCTGTCATGTCCTATTGCTTACATATTATTTCAGTCACATATTGGATTTGTACTCACTTCTCCTGCAATGAGCTTTTTGTCTTTTGGTCATGTTCTTTGATTCAGACTTTATATGACTTGTAGTATCTCTATATATTTTTCAGTTTCTTTTAACTTCACTTTCATCTCCTATATATCTTGCCTTCTAAAATTTATGTAGATAAAAATGAGAGATACTTTTTTCTCGATTCTATCTTTGCATTTGGATTATCGTACTGTTGATCATGTTCTTGGTCTGAGCCGATCCCTTCTCTTACTTTACTTCCTTATTTTTTTTTTATAGAGAATTATATTGATAGTTTTCGGTTTATGCGACTATACTATTTATGATGCATTATTACTGAAAAATGTAAAAATTGTAGTTTAATTTCTCTATTTATTAGGAATGACAGTAGATTAATGAAGCTATGGATTTGCTTAATAGTTGCTGCTTTTTTTTCACCAGGAAACAGTACTTTCCTTTTTTTCCCATGTTTAGGCATGTATTTTTGTACTTCAATACCATTCTGCTGTTGAATGTATTGTACACTGTATGCTGTTCTTCCATGTCTCTTTAAGCACAGGGTTTAAAAGCACTAATTCCCTATGATGTTTAGACCCGCCCTCTGAGGAAGACCTGCATTAGGTTGAAGTGCTGGGGTAACAAGCATGTTCGGTGTTCCTCTGGTTGCTTAAAATAATTGTATTGCGCATTGCTGTTGCTTTGTTATAGCTTTTAGTTGAGTCTTCTCTCACAAGTGTGGGGGTTTTTACTATTGTGTAATCATCAGGTTAGCCGTCTTGCTGTGCACCACCTCCTGTTTCTGGAGTGCACCTTTTTACGTTCGCTTGCGTGCATGCGCAAGGAACATTTTGGGAGAGTAGCACACTTTGGAGGTGTGCCTCTCCCATCCAATGCACTGCTTCCTTGAGCAGGCGTGGCGGTCCTGCACCAATGGGCGTTCCTCTGCTTCAAAGCAAAACACCACTGCCATACGGAGCACCACATCATGCCGTCCCCCCCTCGCATCACGCGCTCCCCCCTTCGTGCATCACGCCGCCCCCCCAAAGCTTTGGTGCCATGCTGGGACCCCACCCCAGTGTGGCAAACGCTGTTTGCCGATGCTGGGGGTGCCTAACTCCGCCGGCTCCACGGCCCCAAGCCATCCTGCTGCCATGCTGGGAGCCCACCCCAGCGTGGCAAACGTTCGGTTTCTTTTGCTGACGGGTGCCCAATCCCCCGTCGGCTCCTCGGCCCCCCCATGAGTAGTTTGCCGACGGGGGTGCCCAATCCCTCGTCAGCTCCTCGGACCCCCAGCCATCTTCTGCCATGCTGGAGCCATCCAAGCGTGGCAAATGTCACACATCGTTGTTTTTTTTTTTAAACCTGTAAAATAAAACGGTCCCGCTGCACGCCTCCCAGCCCCCCTCCCACAACCCGCACCCACCCACTGCGCATCCAGCCTCCCCACACCCCCCTCACCCCATACTTACCTCCGGACTCTGGCACGATGATCTTCGGTGGACCGGGAACACGTCTGCACTCTTCAAAGGCGACTGCGAACTGAGGAAATGCCGGTAAGCTGTATAATGGGCTAGATGGGGGGCTTCAACTTTATTGCATACCTCAGGCATTTTTGGGAATTTTTGCGCCAAATTTTCAACATGGGGTTTTTGGGACCCCATCTCATGAATGATGTCACTGTCATGGCATTATTCGGGCCTGAAGGGTGATTTCACAGTCACTGCACAGTCACTGCATTTAAATCACCCTTCGGGCCTGAATAGCACCATGACAGTGAATAATTCATGAGAAGGGGTCCCAAAAACCCCATGTTGAAAATTTGGTGCAAAATTCCAAAAAATGACTGTTTTACGAGTGTGCATTGTGCAGTTCCTACGCATCAGAGGGTTTGCGAATTTTCAATATTTCTACTCCAAATTTTCAACATTGCCATTTTATCACACCTTCTTATGAGTAGTATAGCTGTCATTTTCACATCTCACCCAAAACGTTTCCGCCATGTAGCTATCAATGGCACAGTTGGTGTGTGAAATCAATGTATGGGAACATTAAGAAAATCACAGTGACACTGTTCATGAGCAGAGGTCTTAAAATAGCTATGTTGAAAATTTGGTGAGAAAATTCCAAAAATGACTGTTGTCGTGAAGCGCTCGTCAGCAGTTCCACGACGGTCATATGTTTGCTAATTTTCAATATTTGCAGTCCAGATTTTCAACATTGCCATTTTACCACACCTCCTCATGAGCAGTACAGCTGTCATTTTCACATCCTGCCCAAAATGTGTTTCAGCCATATGGCGCACAATGGCGCAGTCGGTGTGCAAACTCAATGTATGGGACAAATTAAGAAAATCACAGTGATACTGATCATGAGCAGAGTCTTAAAATGGCTGTGCTGAAAATTTGGTGAAAAATTCCTAAAAATGACTGTTTTACGAGTGTCCGTTGCGCAGTTCCTATGCACGCTCGTAAGTTTGCGAATTTTCAATATTTTCACTCCAGATTTTCAATATTGCCATTTTACCACACCTCCTTATGAGCAGTGCAGCTGGCATTTTTCGCATCTTGCCCAAAATGTGTTTCCGCCCATGTAGCACACAATGGCACAGTCGGTGTGCGAACTCAGTGTATGGGACACATTAAAAAAATCACAATGTCACTGTTCATGAGCAGAGATCTTAAAATGGCTATGTTGAAAATTTGGTGAAAAAATTCTATAAATAACTGTTTTATGAGTGTGCGCTGTGCAGTTCCTATGCACGCTCGTAAGTTTGCGAATTTCCAATATTTTCATCCCAGATTTTCAACATTGCCATTATACCACACCTCCTTATGAGCAGTACAGCTGTCATTTTTCACATCCTGCCCAAAACGTGTTCCCGCCCATATAGCGCACAATGGCACAGTCGCTGTGTGAACTCAGTGTATGGGACACATTAAAAAAAATCACAGTGTCACTGTTCATGAGCAGAGATCTTAAAATGGCTATGTTGAAAATTTGGTGAAAAAATTCCTACAAATAACTGTTTTACGAGTGTGCGTTGTGCAGTTCCTACGCACGCTCGTAAGTTTGCGAATTTTCAATATATTCACTCCAGATTTTCAACATTGCCATTTTACCACACCTCCTTATGAGCAGTACAGCTGTCATTTTTCACATCCTGCCCAAAACGTGTTTCGGTCCATGTAGTACACAATGGCTCAGTCGGTGTGCAAAATCAATGTATGGCACATGGTGAGACAATCACAGTGACACTGTTCATTAGCAGAGGTTTTAAAATGCCATTGTTGACAATTTGGTGAAAAAATCCCTAACAATGACTGTTTTACGAGCGTGCATTGCACAGTTCCCACACACACTCCTAGGTTTGCGAATGTTCAATATTTCCACTCCAGATTTTCAACATTGCCATTTTACCACACTTCCTTATGAGCAGTAAAGCTGTCATTTTTCACATCCTGCCCAAAACGGGTTTCCGCCTATGTAGCGCACAATGGGGGTAACAAAAAGCTCATGCTGACAATTTATTGTGCAGATACCAGCAGTCGCACAGGGCATTAGGGTAAAGCACCATACATGCCAAACACCACTGCAAATACCTGCAAGCGAACGTTCAGCATTAACAAATGCTTGTTTGTTTTGTGTCTGACCGTAAAGCAAACAGGATATTGAGATGTATAGTGAGAGATATTGACAGTAAAAGGAAGGAGGTAGTACTACCTCTTAGTAGATCACTGGCGAGGCTGAACATGGAGTACTGTGTCCAGTTCTGGAGTCCTCACTTGAGGAAAGATAAGGATGGGTTGGAGAGAATTCAATGTAGGATTACCAAAATGATTCATGAACTGCAGGGCAGATCTTACAAGGATAGGCTTATGGCAAGAGTTCTCGTACTTTGTCATAGTTAGCCTCCCCCAAGCCTTGGGAAAGATCCTGAGCCCCCCCCCAATATTGAAATAATTTTGGGCCTCCCCAAAGTTAGAACAACTGTCATACTTTGCACATTACAGGAGGAATACAATGAAATGCATTTGAGTAGTTGTGTTTATTCTCATTTTATTGAACTTATTGTCCCTCTCTTTATACCCCCCTTCCCTGGTCAGCCTACTCGCTCTACACTTCTGACTTCTGGACTCTATTTATCCCTCTTTGCAATACCTCCATGAGTCAGATTGCTTTCTTTGTCAGTTTTACCCTGCTCTCATCTTCTCAGGGACCATTTTGCTCCCTCCTGCTCTTGCTCCGAGTATCTCCGTGTTTAGCCTTTGTATTTGTGAATGTCTGCTGCCAGTATAATGGGTCAGTTGTTACCTTGTTCATATTCATTTGCATTATTTAGAATTTTGTTTTGCACAGTTTCCAAGAATTGTATTTCACCTATGTCATACCAGGAAAGAAGTGTTTGTTGAACGTGTCTTTCCTAATAACCATTTTGTATACAGATTTGCATGCCATTATTCGCTTTCACTTTGCTACATCCTTCACGTGAAGCATCCAAAACTTGACATTTAAATATAGTACATTTTAAGGCTTGCTTGAGCCTCCCCTGTAACAGGCTGGGGCCTCCCCTGGGAGGCTGGCTTCACCATTTGAGAAACCCTGGCTTATGGCATTGGACACATACTCACTGGAGGCGAGACAGGAGCGGGGAGATATGATTGAGACCTTTAAGTTCCTAAAACGGATGAACAAGGGAAAGTGTGAGGGCAAATTCAGTAGAAATAACAAGAACACAGGGTTACACTTAAAGTGTCATGTAACTACAGTGTAGTTACAGTATAACTACACTATAACTGCATTGCAACTGCAACATTGCTGCATGCAACAAACATATAATTACAATGTAATTACTCTGTTGCGTGCAATTAATGATTAGTTACATTGAAATCTACACTTAAAATGTAACCAAACATGAGGACATATGAGCATATGTACATACAAAACTGGCAGCAGAAGGCCATATGGTCTATTGAGTCTGCTCAATACAGGTACACAACATACTTTTTACAGTGACTCTTGACCCCTTCCTCATTAAATGCAAACCCTCCTCTTGCATCTCTCCCACCCTGTCTTAAATCTGCTGGCTGTCTTTTGGTTGACAATCTCTTGCTGCAGTTTGTGCCACCCTGACACCATATCCCTATAAAGAAGTATTTTCTGACTTCCCTCTTGGAACGTCCTCCAGTTAAATTGCACAAAACACTAATAGGCTTATATGGGTATAAACAAACAATTTTATTTTGAGACATAGCACAGATACAATACCCTGGTCACGAACGTTTCACACTTTTTCCTGAGTGCTTTGTCAAGGTATAGTACACAATCCAGTAGCCATCATTCACAATTTCATCAATTTAAATTGCAAGTGTATTTTTAGTTTTACAGCCTTACAGAATACGTACTGGCTGCAATAGGAAGTAGGTGTGCAAATTACCACAAATTCTGGTAGTAAAACATATACAATTACCACATCCCTAGTGTACTAATTGGACCACAACATTTAAAACAGAAATCCACTTTATAAAACATTCAACCATAATTTTTTTTTAAAATGCAGTTTTTTATTTTATGTTTCCTAAATACAATGTTATTAGTAAGCTACTTTATTGTAAAGGTTCCAGTGGTAGAACCATTTCTGACCTAAGGAGAAAAAGAGGAAAAAAAATCATATGTACTATAAACACTGAACTAATGAATACAGCTTGGACAATCTCTAAGTTCACATACAGTACTCTTTTGGGTGGCAGAAGAAAGGAACATCAAGATCCAGATGGAACTCACTAGTTACATTTTAGATTATTAAGTTCAGGGAAACAGCAAGGAGTTAGACTCACTCTAGGTCTAAATTTAATTCATACTAAATATCATAATCATCAAGAAATCAGCTCTAACTATAATCAGAAAATTCCTCTCATTTCAAAAAGGGAGCTAACTCTGTTTGACTGTGCTTTCAACTCCAGCACACGTCAGACACAGTTTTGAATTGAGTCTCTTTATTTTTAAACTTCCTCCAGCCCATTTGTAATTGTGCCCTCCCCGTGTTTCTGATCTCACTCATTTAAAGATGTTCCCAAAGCCTATCCCTTTTATACCCTTTAAATATTTGAAGGTTTCAGTCCTTCTGCCCTCCCCTCAAGCTTTCCAGTGAACACGTATAATACAATGACAAGAAAATGTCCTGCCATCAGACTGATCAGTGTCCACCTTCACCAGTGATGTTACTGGAGCATAACTTCTCTGTATTACAGTCTGGCACACATGACCACACCAAAGCTTAAAAAATTTAATCGCACCTACCACCCCCCATTTCCCTGATCCTGGCCACAGTTTCAAAAGGGCATCTCTACGTGGCTTATCAAAGTAAAACTAGAAACAAACTTACCAGAAAGTTGGGGGTGGGGGTCTCATGTACTGAGATGCACAAAAGATGAACATCAAAACAAACAGCAGAAGGAGGTTGAAATAATGACAGAGGGAAACATGACTATACAGACACTGCCACCTACTGGCTGACAGCAGTAACAAAGGATTTTTTGTGTGTGTGTGTACCCCTGCTCATAGAAATAAAATGCTTTCAAAACTTTTTTATCTTTTATTTATTTTTTTATTTTTACAAAAGAGCCATAGTATAATAGTTCAACCACAACCGGCGTGATGCTATCCCAGCATGACATGCACCCTGTCATGTATGATTGCCTAATTAAGGCTCCTCAATCTGCCCACGTATGATTTATCTTGCTGACCCTGACTCATTTTTGTGTATGTTCTCAGTACCACCTCAAAATGACCTTGATCCCTTTTTATGTAGGGACACCCAATATTGCACACAGTATTGGAGGTGCAAATGCAGCATGGGTCTGTACAGGGGAAGGGTCACCCCCTTCCTTCTGGCGATGAACACCCTGACTATACACCCCAGCATCCTGTTTGACTTAGCTGTTGCCTTTTTTCATTGCATACGGTAGTCTGTTTAAGGTTGCTGGTTATAACTATTCCCAGATCTCTTACTGTGACCTTTATGCCAACCAACATGTGTTCAGCTTTCAGGTTTTTGCAGAAAGAGGCAGATTCCTGGAAAAGTATTCCAGCAGAAGTGAACTGGGGTTAAAACGGTGGTGGGTTTCAAGAATGCATGGGATAGGCATAAGGGAGTCTTAGGGAAACAGATGAGGGTGGCAGGAACTCAAGTAGGATCTTTGGGAGCACTAGAGGCAGGGAAAAATGGACAGACTAGGTGGGCCAAGCGGTCCTTATCTGCCAGAAAATTCTATGTTTCTATGAATGGCACCTTCCTTCATAGGTTAATTTACCCCTTGGATAAGGAACCCATCGTGGACTGCATCTAGGAACAACTGGCTCCTGTTGGGGCTAACAATGGGTACACCCCAGTCTATCTTGGACAAGTTAAAATCCCTCCACTCACACCGCCTCCCCTTTGTTTGCTGCCTGTCTGTTCATGTTCCCATCAGTCTCTCTTGTTCTTCATCCTGTTACGGTACATATTATACTATGCCCAACTTTAAATTCCTTCAATTTGCCATACGTATCTGGACCCACAATGCCTCTAGGTCATCCCTATCCTTATTCTCCCTTGTAACTGTTATGCCCTCTCCGACATACACTCTGACATGACAACCTTTCCCTTCTCCCTGTCCTTCCTAAAAAAGGTGTATCCCAGAATGGAAATAACCCAGTCATAGTTTGCGTAGTCCGGGTCTCAATAACTGCAGTAAAATCCACCCTTCTTTCTGCTAGCAGGGTCTGTAGATCAACAATTTTGTTTCCCACACTTCTTACATTGAAGGAGACAGCTCTTCCCCGCTCATGGCTATTCACTTTATTTCTTGAACCCTGGACTCCCTCTTTCCCTGTGTGACTCATTTATCTACCCTCCATCTTCTGCTTCCCCATGTGAATATAAATGCTTCCCTTTCCCTCAACTAATCTTCATTCCTCTTTTATCTCCTAATACTGACTTCTTTTTTGCATTACATGTATGTGAGGAAAAGACTGACCCATTCCTCCTCTGGAAAGTCCTTGGTGCTGTACCCTTGATGGCCTTCCCTTTCACTTTAAATCTATTCCTAACGCAGTTCCCAATCTGTCCCTAATCAGTCTAGTATCCTTTCTGCTTCAGTGTAACCTATAGTATCTTTCAGTAGAGACACTTATCATCCCAGACTCCCCCCAGTTCCCTGTAACCCTAAAGCCCTCCTCCCAACACCAGACTGAGTCAGTCATTAAACTCCTCTATTCTGCCCTTTTTTCCTGTACTTGCTCTAGGAACTGACAGCACTTCCGAGAAGGCTACAGCTTTGGGTTTTGAACTAGAATGGTTTGTCTTCTCTGAACTGGAATGGTTTGTCCATTTTGGCCTGAACTGGCTGGCATATTTGACCTGAAATGGTTTGCCCTTTTTGACCTGAAATATTGTATTCCTTTTGACAGGGAATAGTTTATGCTGGCTTAAGCAGGGAGTTACCTTTAGGATAAATCAAACCCCTGTGATGGACTTTTGACCAGTGAAGAGGTAAAAAGGGCCAGATGCTAGTTTTTATTATTATTATTATTAATAATAATAATAATAAATAGAACAATAAGATTGGACTGTATATTTATGAGGCTGTATACAATCAAGAGGTTCTGGTAATATCTGCACCTCTACAGTGACGCTTGAGAGGTTCCAACATGTCACTAGAATCTTAAAATGGGATTACAGTCAATTATACAATGGCAAGAAAGAATCCTGGCTTCTGATTGGTCAATTGGACATCACAGCAGGGATGTTATCCTGGCATAACATCCCTGCTGATCAACTTGATGGTTGTTTGCTACTACAGCCACTTGATTCTTTGCCACTTGATGATTGTTTGCATCTTCTCTTAAGAAACAAAAACATTTTTAAACACTAAAAAATAATTCTTTAAAATTATTTTTTTTCTGTATAAAACAACAAGCCATTGTATAATAGGAATAATGCCCTCCAGGCTGGGTGTTATGCTGGGACAACATCCCTTCTAAGGTACTGGATGCCCTCGCAGGCCCAACCACCTGAGGCGGTTATCCCAGCATAACACCCACCCTGTTGGGCATTTTTCCTTTAGTGATATGCAGTCCCCTATTTGTTATTTTTTGTAATATATGGATCCAGACAGGAGCATCCCTCTGTGCTCCTGCCTGGAACTGCAGCCAACAGCACTTGCCCGAGTAGCTTCTTCTTCTTCTGTGGCTGGAGATGGAACCGCATGTTTCCCCAATTTCCATCTCTCTCTAAGTCTGAGCTCAAAGATCCCTCCCCAGAGCATGCAAACTCTTCATTCCCCCCCCAAAAGAAGGCAGCAATGGAGCAGGAGAGACCGAGCACAAGAGGGGGTTTGTGGCACCATTTTATTTTCTCCCAAGCTGTATTGTGGCCAGCTTTTACTGCACCTAACAGTTACAGTAAAACGTGCCTCGCAGCCAAATGGGGATAGTGTGCATGCTGCATGAGGGGAAGCTGGAGTCTTGTAGCACTGTCTTAGGAAACCCACTGATAGTATTATGAGATCTCGTAATAGTATAGATGAACATCAAATAATAGTATTATCAGGTCTCGTAATACCGTCAATGGATTTGTTCGATAGTATTTCAAGACAGTATTTGTCTAATTTTCAATACTGTTATTGGAGATATCCATATATTTCAATAATAATAATAATAATAATAATAACAGATGTTACCCAGGAAGACCTGTCTCCCTCATGCTGAGCACTATACAGACACTCGTACATTTGAAATGGAAGCACCACTTGTGCTCGACAGACAAATCCCCAATATCCCGCACAGCGATGGCACCGTACTGACACCGATATAGTGCCATCACAAAAGAAAGTACTTTTTGCGGGGGGCTGTGTCCCCCACACCCCCATGCAGGGGGTCTTGCCCCCCCCCACATTCCCCACATTTAATTAGTTAACTCCAGGTCGGAGTTGTTCCGGGGAGGGGGCAGAACACTGAGAGAAGCCGCGTCAGTGAAAACAGACCATTACAGCAACTGTCACTGTAATGGTCTGTTTTCAGGTTTCGCTGTCATGGTGTCGCTCTCAAGGGGGCCGCTGATTTGATACAGACTCCCATTTTTTTAAAGAGCAGTTGATAAATCTGCTTGAACAGTAAACATATTACAGTGAGCCACAGATAAGCTTGGATTTCACGTCCTGGCTATAGTTCTTGGTCACAAATGTAAGATGCTAGAAGCCTTTTCCTGGATGAACAGACAGGACAGTATGGACTATAACAAAGTGAACAATGTGTTATTCAAATGTTTTGAACTGACTTCCAAGGCCTATAGACAAACTATTAGAAGTTTAAGAGGGCACCAGGGAGATAGCTATCCTAGAAGCCCCATGGGCCAAGAAATCAGGTGCAATTAGCTGTACACGATACTCCAGGGCCAGCGACTGTGCTGAATCCTGTGGACAGACTGTATTTGCCCTGCCGATGCTCTGCACCTGCTCCTTGCCGCCCCCACCACCGCCCTTGGTCGAATCTAGCTTATATAGGCTTGTTCCTGACTGCATCAACCAATCAGCCCATTTCCCCATCTGCAGCCTATAACAGTCCACCACTAAAGGCAGACTAACCTTTCTAATGTTCCCACACTGTAAACCCATCAGCAAACAGGTGCCTAACGGGGAATCCTGTCCTGGGGTCTGTACCTGGTACCTTCTGTACCAAAGGATGTCACCCCATTGCCGGGCTGCCGTGACTGCCACAATGATAGGGGACACTAAGTCCCATCTACACTCATGCTTGACTATCCCCCTTCCCTATGTCATATCTCATGGCTTCAGCGCCCACAGACTAGCCACACTATTACTGTTGGCTTTACTTACCACTCAATGCAGTAAACCAGCAAGCCCAATTATCATGTGCCCACTTGTGCTGCTGGAAACACATCTCACCCCACACCACCTCCCTACCGCCCTGTCGACCCCCGTAGGACCTCCCTCTCCACCCCCGGCACACCCTCCATCCCTGCTACACACCAGACTTCCATTACACATGCTCCTACACCAGGCCTTCTCAGCCCTTCTTCATATACCTATCCCCTGCTCACCCCCCCCAAGTCTACCTACCAACACTACCCGGCAAAAGGTAGGCATCTCGCAGCCCTCCTCAGAGCAACCTACCTGCTTCTACTATTGTCTGGCACTGTGCACCCAAATCCAGGCCTGGTTGCACACTGCCAGCCACTCTCTCCTGAGGCTATGCATAGCCTCAATGAATATTTGCAGTCCACCAAACAAAACCGCACCTCTGCAATGCTGGCTTGTTCAGCATCAACCTGACTTCCTGGCTCTTACTGAAACTTGGCTATCCAAAAAACCCCAGACTCCTTTGTCACGATCCCTGGTTTCTCCCTCCTAACAGAAGATAGTAAGGGAAAGAGAGGTGGTGGCTGTGCCCTGTACATAAATAATACATTGCATTACCAAGCCCTACCGGTACCCTCCCTGAACAATAGTGCCCAAGTTCTCTCTATACAGATCACACCGGACCCTACCCGAGCCCCACTATTTCTCACTGTCTCCAACATTCCCCCACTTAACCAATCATCTGCATGTCAGTCACTTTCAGACTACCTCACCACCCTCCCCCACAATAAGGTTCTAGTTGGTGACCTCAACATAAACTGGCTAACAAATGCATCTGCGCATGCCAAAGACACCTTCATGGCATCAGATATGTCCCAACTTGTATCCCAACCCACTAGGACAAACATTTCCAATGGAGCCCACACTTTACTGGACATCTTCATTACAAATCATCCCCACCGTATCACTGAGTTAGTGGTCCTACCAAACTCCCTGAGTCACCACTCCCCAATCCTCTTTAACTGGTCCTGTAGACTGCTGAAACCTCCTCCAAACATCACCTCTCGTCACCAGTTAAGGCCTGACAATCTCACCAAGCTCAAACAGCACCTGTCAAAGTGTGACTGGTTCCCTGTCACCCATGGCCTGCACATTGACGATGCCCTTAACTACTTCACTTGCACCTACAACAATGCCTACGATGCTTTCACACCCTTTATCAAATCATACACCAAGAAGCGTAATGCTCCCTGAATTACCCCAGCACTGCTGCAGCAGCAGCTCAAACAAAGAGACAGCCTATGGCAATGAGCCATAGACTCTGGTTCCCAGGTGAAAAGGCAAACTTACAACACCGCTCACAATAAGTGCACCTGGGCAATACGCAAGGCCAAGGCAGACCACTATAGAACCACCCTAGCTGCCTCCTGGGGTAGCTCTCAAAAGTTCTGGGATAATATTAAGGATCTTAATGGGAAATCCCGTTTTCCCCGCCATCCCAGCTTAACTTTAATGGCACAGCCCCCACTGACTCACTAGGCATCGCAAACTGCCTCAACTTTACTTTCTCTGACCTAAGCTCAGTTCTCCCAAATAACTTTTTTCACCCAGTACAGCCCAAATCAGTACCAAATCTCCAGCCCCCCCTCCATCTGAAAGTCATTACCCTGATTGAAGCCAAACGATACCTAGCCAAAGCCCTCAATGGCTCCAATTACTGTAAAGATACATTTGATATGCGAATCCTAAACCTTGTATTTGACTGTCTTCTCGCCACTCACTGACCTACTAAACCAGTCACTGTGTCTGAGCCAGTTCCCGACTTTGTGGAAAACAGCTGCTATAACCCCTACACTAAAAAGTGGCGACAGTGCCTCCCCTAACAATTACCGGCCCATCTCAATTCTTCCCCCGCTTTCTAAAGCCATTGAAAAAATCGTGGCTGACCAGCTCACAGAATATCTTCTTACGCACAAACTACTGTGCAGAGAGCAGCATGGTTTCAGAGCTGGTCACAGCACTACTACCACCCTTACGGAATTTTCTAATTCACTTCACTTTGCGCTAGATAAAAGACATCTGGTAGGGGCTGTGTTCATAGACCTGTCTAAGGCCTTCGACACAGTTTCCCACCCCCTGCTACTTAACACCCTTCAACACAATGGGGTTTCCCAGAGCCCCCTCTTCTGGTTCTCGAGCTACCTGTATACCGGAATCCAGTGTGTTAAAATCAACAGTACCCTATCTTCCACACTGCCTGTGTGCTCCGGTGTCCCACAGGGAACCATACTGGGTCCCTTGCTTTTCAGCATATATCTCAATGCTCTGCCTAAATCCTGCATTGGGGCCATTCTCCTCTATGCAAACGAGGCAGTTCTTTACACCTCCTCTCCTGACCCTTCCACACTTCTGCTCCCGCTCTAAGACTCCTACAAACAAATAGAAGACTGGTTTGCTGAATGCAGGCTAGTTGACAATATAAAAAAGACCAAAACTATGCTCTTTGCCCACCGCCAAAACAGGGCAAAGGATCATCACCTGAATATCCTCTCCAATTCACTCCTCCCATTGAAGCAGGTCCAAACATATAAGTACCTTGGTGTCACCTTCAACACCACCCTCTCATTCCATGACCACATAAAAATGCTATCCTCAGCCACCAATACGCATATCGGTCTACTATACAGGCACAAAGATTGCCTACCATCTGAAGCGCTCCACCTGTCAGTAACGTCCTCAGTCCTGTCACTGGTGGACTACGGAATCACTATTTATGCTGCCTCTGACCCAACCGCACTCCTCCAAATCTAGCTAGCTATCAATAAGGCATGCCGATTCCTCTGAGGTGCAGGCAAGCATACACACACTTGCACCCTCTGTGCACTCACCAGTGTATTCACACTAGAGGAAAGGTTGCAGTATCAAGCCTGTCTCCTCACCAAAAAAATCCACCTGGGCTTAACTCCAACAGGTGTGATGGCCTCCCTGCACTTGGCCACCCTCCCTGTGGCCACACACATGACCTCCATAACTATCTGGAAGGGACCCAGGGTCAGGACCTCGTAAGCCCAAAGATCCTTCCCTTTTAGAGCCCCATCTTGGTACAATGCCCTGCCCCCTACCATCGCTGCAACCCTCAAATTAGGTCCTTTTAAGGCAGCTCTTAAAGCCCATATTCCATCAGGGTGTAGCTGCCAGTGCAACCGCTAATCTTACCCTGTGCACTGCCCTATCATTATATGCAGCACCTGGTATTGATAATGTCTCAAACAAGACTGCACACATTTCCTCTGCCCCTGGGGCCCTAACCTATCCAATTCTTAGCACACTACTTTTTTAGGACCATGACGAATACCTTCTGGGAGGCTGCACCTTGCAAAGCAGCCTCGAGGCGAAACCCTACAACCCAACTGTAACCTGTGTTGCTGCATCTGTTAACTACCTCATGTATAGGCAATCCCGCTAAGTATGTTCAATGCACATCTGTATATTCTGTATGCATGTAATGCTGCCTTTATCTCATATTACCTGTTTTTGCTCCCTCACTTGTATGACTCATGACTCTTCCCCGTTGTTAACTGTAATTGCCTGTTGTTCTTTTGTTCTTTGTAAACCTTGTACTTGAAGTGGAGCCTTTGGAAATGAGTATATGACTCAAAGGGTTGCAAGTCCTATACTATGAATAAATAAATACATATAAATAAATAAATAAAGTTTAGGACACTGAGCTGCAAACCTGGAGACCTGGGCTGAATCCTACAGCCCCCACTTGCATACTGTGTGACCCTGAGCAAGCCATTTAGCTTCCTTGTGCTCAGAGGTTGCACCTGGAAACAAGCTTCGACTTAGTGTGCCTTTCCTGGCTAGACAACCCCCCCCCCCAATGAGGAAATCTGTTAGAGTGATGATTAGAAGGTGCTAAGACTAGCTCTGTGGAACAGATAAAGATTTATTCCTCACGGATCAGTTCTTAAAGACTATACCAGAGGAGCTAAGAATATGATTGCTGGATAGGACTCTGAGCACCACAAAAGAGGAAGCTTAGAGGGCTGTTTAGTATATATCCAGCTGACGATACACTCAGCACAGAAACAGTGGAAGAGGGACATCCAGTGGTTTTAAGGGAACCTGAGGGAGGGGGCGACCTATGAGATGCCAGCCTGTGCTCAAACAAAAAGGGAAGATGAGTAGTTTCAAAAGGAAAGAGTCAGGGGAATTTAGGTGCTATAGCTGCCAAAAACTGGGACACCTGTTGTATGACTGTCCCAAAAATTTAACAAAAGGGGTGAGTGCAGCTTGAGGGGGTAGCTCTGGAAGTCCCAGCATCTAGTGGTCTGTACCTAGGGTGCAGTTTCAACTAACTCCACTGCATGCATGCACCTTTGTTGGTAAATGTTATGGTAACCCAGGGGTTGAGGAATTCTGGGTCCTCCATGTCAATGGTAAAACAGGATTTGATTCATGAGGCACAGATCCTGCCAAACCAGTTTTCTAGAATTAGAGGAGTGATGGATTCTGCAGTCTCAAGTGCTAATGGCCCAGATCTTTCTAAGGTGGAAGGTGGCCAGGGCGTATGGGAGGTGGGTATTGTACTGGACCTGCCCGTTGATGTAATTATGGGTCATAGCTTTTACAAGTGCCCAGAATTGTTTGCATCATCACTACCCATAGTAAGTCTAGGGAACTGGCTCCTGAGGACACAGAGGGGGGGGCAGTGTAGCTGGAAACAGCCTCTCACACAGCAGCAGGGGAAGCTGTATCTGAAGAATGAGCTGGGAGCGGCAGTTCTGAGCCACAGTTATAGACTGGGGAGAACCCAGTCATGGGCAGCTCTCCCACAGGAGAATTTGTTTTAGGGAAGGTCATGCATGTGGAGCTGGGGAGAGCTCTACAGGCTGATCCATTCCTACAGAAATTAAGGGAGTTAACCACCAGGGTGGAAGGTGACTCTCAGGATTCAGAGAAAGGGGAGGTATACTCTAAGAACTGGCTCCTATATCATGAGTACATTCCAAAGTGAGGACCAGAGGATGGGGTACTCTGGCAGGTAATGTTTCCTAAGGAGTAAAGGAAGCAGCTTCTGGCCTTAGCCCACAAAATACCATTTTTCCAGTGACTTAGGAGTCAGCCATACAAAAAGGTGGCTGACTAACAATTTTAACTTGCTCAGTATCTTTAAAGATGTGGCAAACTATTGCCAAACTTATCTGCAATGCCAAAGGGTGGGAAAGGTTGGAGACAAGGCTAAGGCAGCTTTGATAGCCCTGTCTATAATAGAAAAGCAATTTTGATGAGTTGCTGAGAACATTGTGGGGCCACTCAGCACCCTAAGTCACAAAGGCAAGAGGTACATTTTGGTGGTCATGGGTTATGGATTATGGATTCACTAAAAATACCACCAACAGATTAATCTAGTTCAATTTCAATTGCTTGCCGTCTGTATCCTGCCTCCCCCCGGTCGCCCCTGAAAAAGGGACTTCTAGGCCAGTGGGCTTACCAGGTCAACATAATTCAATAAATAAAATAAATAAATTATGCCACACGGTACCCAGAAGCCATGCTGTTATCCTACACTGAGGTGGGAAACGTGTCTCATGAACTGCTGGGACTTGTCAGCCAGGTGGTTTTTCCCCAGGAGATTCTGTTGGACCAGGGTACAGATTTCATGGCTGTCCTAATGGCTAGTCTTTGGGAGAAGTGTAGGGTGAGGCAGCTCAGGGCCTCCCCATACCACCCCGTGACAGGGTAGCGAATGGGGCGTCTTCTCTGGGAACTCTCTCAAAAAGAACACTCCAGATACCAGTTTAAATCAAATGAGATCTGTTTTACTTTTTCAGCAACAGAGAACGAAACAAACAGCTTGTGTTCAGCTTAACAGAAACTCTTGCTGTTCAGTCTCTCTCTATCTCCTTTGAACTGAAACAAAAACCTTGTGCTTGTTCACCCCCCTTTTTTTTGGCCCAAGTGTTACTTGTTAACACTCTCTCTCTCCCCTGAGGGATAGCTAGCAAGTTGAACAGCCAGTGCAGTGAAGTCTTAAAGCGCCAACTTTAAAGCAAAAGAGGTTTTGTTCAAATCCCACCATAGCCCAAGTCAATGGCTATGTTGCCTATGTTGCAGGGGTGTGAAGCAGTGGAAGAAGCATGACAGACATAGACTCCATCAACCCCCTAGACTAATGGTCTGATCAAGTGATTTAATACATCTCTTAAATCTGTTAAGGGTTTCAGAAGCCCACTCCTGTGGGGTTGGAATTCCCGAGGCTACAGTGAATCTCCTTGTGATCAGGGTCAGGGATACCCCTCCTTTGTCCATTTAGTGTGCTCGCTGTCTCACAACTGAATGTATGCCAGAGGATCCTGGGGCGGTCTTTCTCCAGGTGAGGGGGTGCAGAACATAGTCTTGAGTTTGTGTTCCTGGGAGAGAACCCTCTCGGCCACCGCACAATGAACCAGAAAGCCACAGGCATGTAAAGGCCTTTGGGGGACACCATAAAACCCCCTCTATGTGTCTTTCCCCAGAAATGCACAGCCCGGTTCACACCTTTTCAGACCCCTGCTGAGATATTTTGTATTGTTCCCCTTCTTGCATCCACATAGTTCCTTGTGGTGCTTTACTTTGGTAGTTTATGGCCCTTAGCAGTTAAACAGGCACAGTATAATTTGAACAAACTCTTCCCAACACACATACACAGAAGCATACCTCTCAACTGTACCACATTACAAGGAATGTTCCTCATTTTACTTCACAAAAGCTCCCTGTTCCACATTGTGAGGACTTGTTCCACATTCAGTATTAACATTTTAAAGCAAACATCTATAGTAAATGATGCAAAAAATATATTATTAAATTAATAACAGATTTTCTGAACATAAATGCAAGCATTTTAACAGTGTTCTGAGCCTCCTAGGCAAAGATTTGATTAAGTGTTCCACATTTTGTTTATTTGTTCCACATTTTGAAAGGCAATGTTCCACATTTGGGGGACAAAAGGTTGAGAGGTATGCACAGAAGACACTGGCAGAATTATTTTAAAGTAAGCCAAAAGCTTTACTAATTAATTACTCAAAAACAGTACATAACTTTAAAGCAAATCATTTTAAAATTTGGTTACAGGATATGGAAAATAAATGGAAATATACAATAAAACCTAAACTGTGAAATTCTGGTTTTAAAGTTCTGCCTAAAGTCCTTGGTTGCTGAATTTGAAGTGTAAAGTGTCCTTAGAAAAGTAGTTGTAAATCTTGGCTCTTGGTCCAGGAGAATTCTTGAAAAGAAAATGTCTCTGCTCTCTGAGCAAAGCAGGGTCCCAAGCACAAATATCTTTTACTAAAGTCAAAGGGTAAAATGGAAAAAGGCCTTGATACAGTCTTGCACCCTTGTTTTATGGGCATCTCAAAGGGCAGGTTCAATGAATATTGACTTGCCCTGCAACTGGCTAGCATTCCATCTCCATAGCTACACAACCAATCAGCTTTTAATATTTTATTACAACCAACAAATGTTCATCTCTGAATATGAGAGAAAAAGGGCTCAGAGGTCAGTTAGTCTAAACCAGAATTTTAGGAGACCATCTAGCCTCCCTCCCTTTGAAATGGCTGTAATTAAGCTAAACTCAGTACAGTTATTTACTTAACATGCTAGTCCATTTAGCTGTAACTAGATTAGCTCAGGGTAAACTTTCAGAGACAAAAAGAACCCAGATGAAATGGCACGACTAGATGCTGAGGGCTACTCAGATACAAATGTATACCTGGCCTTCCAGCCCTGCTTAAGTAGCCCCTTTTGTTTCCTTTTAAATTGTTTAATCAAACCCTAGCCGCTGACTAGCAGCAACTAGCTTCTCTACCTAGTAACAAGAAACCACATCATTCTAGAGCCCACGTACCCTGAACCCATGCTCCCTTGCAACTTTACCTGGCTTTTCATGGGCTTCCCTGGTGTATTATGTACATAAAATAATATGAAATATGACCAAAACCATAAGGTATGGCTCTGTCACACCTGATAGGGCATTCGCCAACCAGTATGCAAGAGAGTGGGACAAGTACTTGCTTCATCTGTTATTCGCATATAGGGTAGTCTCCCAGGAGTCCACAGGGTTCTCACCCTTCAAGCTCCTGTTTGGCCATTGGGTAAGGGTTCCCCTTAGTTTGGTAAGGGATGAATGGGAGGATAAGCATGTTCCCTAAAGGGAATCTGTTGTAGAGTATGTCCAAAGTTCAGAGCATAGCTCAAAAGGCTGATGGACTCACCCAGGAACTTCTAGCCACTGCAAAACAGAGACAGACGACCTGGTACAATTATGGGGCCAGAGCCTGGAAGTATGAAGTTGAAAAACTAGTGATGGTACACATCCCCTTCCAACAGAAAATTTACAGGAGAATTATGAGGGTCCTTTGGGTAGTCAGGAGGGTGAACAGCCATGATTATGTGGTGCAGCTACCTAACAGGAGGTACAGTGGATTCAGCCACAATTAAGCGCAGTAACTTGCAGTAATGACATCACAAAATCCTGCATGACAAAGGGCTTAACTGCCATTGACTTACAATGGCCCCTGCAGTAAACTGCACCATTCTGTAATATTCTGCAGCATTTCTGCATTGCATTCTGGCTGTCACATTTGTAGATGCAGATGCAACAAATCTACAATGCAATCATGGTGAAGCCCTTCCATGACTGGGATGAGATGGTCCTGGGGGTGTGCAGCTATCTAGAGGAGGAGGCAGAAGCATATTCGCTAGTGGATCTCTGGTGGAAAGTTAAGGGAGCATCCTTAGTAGATGCTGTCACCCTCTCAGACTGGCTGGCACCAGCCTAAGTTGCTGAGTTGTGTGAGGTGCTGCACACATTTGGGAAAATGTTCATGGGGAAACTGGGGTATAATACACTGGTGGAGCACTATGTGGACATAAGGCCTCAGTCCCTGCTGATGCACCCACCCTACAGAGTTCCTGAGGTGCTGGAACATGCCATTGTGGGGGATGTCAAGGAAGTCCTGGCTTTTAGGATAATTCAGGAGTCCATTAGTCCCTGGGCCTCCCAGTTGATAATGATCCCCAAGAATGATGGGACCACGAGGTTCTGCATTGACTACTGCCAAGCTTAATAGCTTTATGGAATTGGAAGCATACACCCATGCCCAGGGCTAATGAGATGCTAGAAAGGGCAGGGGAGCTAGGCACCTGACTACCATAGACCTGACAAAGGGCTATTGGCAGGTGCCCCTGGATCCTGAAGCAAGAGAGAGCTCAGTTTTCAGTACTGCATTTGGCCTATTCAAGTTTCCAGTAATGCCATTCATGATAAAGAATGCACCAGCCACATTCCAATGACTCATGGACCACATTCTGTCTGGGGCAGGAGACTTTGCTCTGGTGGATGACATCACCATCTGAGCCAGACATGCGGTGATTATGCACATGACTGACGTGCTCTGCCAACTGAAGGTTGCAAGGTTGAAAGTCAAGGAGGAGAAGTATCAAATAGGGATGGCAGAAGTGTCATACCTTAGGCACAGGGTAGGGAGCTGGTACATCCAGTCTTAGTAAAAATTGAGGCCATGCAGGGATAGGACATGCCTATAACAAAGAGCAAAATACATCCTTTCTATGGATGGCAGAGTGTTATTGAAAGTTTGTGCCAAACTTCAGTAGCATGGCCAAACCTGTATCAGATCTCACTAGAAAGAAAATACCAGTAAACTTTCAGTGGGCAGATCACTGTGAGACAGCATTCTGCCAGTTGAAGGAGGCATTGTGTCAGGCACCTGTGCTCATGAGCCCCGACCGTTCTCTGAAGTTCGTTGTGCATGTGGATGCATCTGATCATGGGGTAGGGCCAGTCTTGAGACAAGTCACGCACATTGGGAGGAACACCCAGACGTGTACCTGAGCAGGAAGCTGTTGCCCAGAGGGGAAGCCTACACCACAGTCGAGAAGGAATGTCTGTATTATTTGGATTCTATAGAAGCTGCATCCATATTTGTATGAGGAGGTATTCACACAGGTCCCCAACCACAGCCCCCTCACATGGCTTCAAAGCACCCCTGGGCAGAACCCCAGATTGTTAAGATGGAGCCTCAGGCTGCAGTCCTATGACATGATCTTTAGGCACTGCAATGGATCACAGCATGGCAATGCAGATAGTCTATTTATGCAGTAACTACTGGTACAGTGAAGAATAGGAGGTGGTTTAAATAATTAATAAATTGCTGAATCAGAGAGAGATCTGGGGGTATAGCAGGTGGGGAACACCTGCCAACAATAAAAGAAAAAACATAATTTAGGGTTGCTAAAATATTTCTTTCCCCAAGGAAAGGAGATGTTACAAATGCAACACCCAGGATTTTTTTAAATGTTCCTATTTTCCTTTCAAAATATTTTAAGTCATGTGGGAAATGAAATTACAGTTTCTTGCAAATCAGCTGTCACTGGGAGAACAACCGCTATACCACTCCCTTGCTCTTCCCTCCCTTGAGAGCTGCCACATAATACACTGTGCCAAGTTTATCTCAAAGAACTGGTTTGGTACCCTCCCAGTGTATCTGACCTCCATACTATCTCCCCCTCTGGCACCCACCTATGCTCTGAGGTCCCTAGACTCCCGGCTCCTGTTAGTCCCCAGACATCAGACCCAAGCTGGCCAGGCCACCTTCTTTCACTGCTTCCTTCAACTCTGGAACTCTTTCCCTCTGAAATTTGCCACTCTTCCTCTATCCACTCACTATCCTATGCCCTTGCCAACAACTGCTCAGTAAGCTGTTCCTGCAGCTAACTCTCCAATCTTTCTACCTCAGACACTCCTATATTTCTTCTCCCAGTAGGCCCAATGGTGCTACTTCACTAACCACACCCAACGACTGCACTTGATCCCAACTTTTGAGCTAGCTAGCTTGCACTTACCCATATCTCATTATATACCACAACCCAATACCTTAGCAGGATTTCCTCATTGTTACTATTGCTCTCAACTATTAGGTATATGTATTAATCCACGCTCACCTATTCCTGTCAAACATATGCAGCTGTAATATTTAATTATATGTTTTCAAGGTATAAAGTATGACTTCCCCATGTAATTGCTACTACACTATAAATAAGGGTAAATAGTCATCTATGCCCAACTATTTCAGTCAAATGTTTTCAGCTTTATTGTAACTGTATATATATATATATATATATATATATATATATATATCTATATATATGTCAGGACCCTGGACTACCCTTGTCCTCTTCCCCACTGTACCCCTCACCTCCAGGTCGCACCAGGAGGCGAGCAGTTCTTGCTTAGTGTGCTTTTCCTGGTGAAACAATTTCAATAAATAAATAAACTAGGTGTGGGTAGCAGAAGTCTTTTGCTCAAAAAGGCTTTTGTTTTGGTTAAACTTCAAAGTGCAGAGTCTTTTCATAAAACAAGACATGTTATGGATTTAAACAGTGGCCTAGGTAAGGTCAGCCATTTTCAGCTGAGCAGATGTCAATGATAACAAGAAGACCAAGCTCTAAACAACAAATCCAGTTTGGACCAGTCTGGGAAAAGGTGATCCCCAGAGATCAAAAGCAGAGAAGAGGGTGTGATGTCAGAGAGGCCAATCCAGTGATGTGAGGATTGTGGTCCAGCCAGACGAATATATTTCTATTGTATGTTTGCAATCAGAATTCAGTTATGCTTTGGGACCTTAAATTAGTAACATCGCAGGTTTGAGTCTGCCATAATGCACCAGTTACCAGTTGGGGGTAGGCTTCTTCTACTCTACTTAGAAGTTTTGATGGTGTTGAGTTAGTTTTCTCGAATGGCCTCAATTGTTTTTATATGTGTTATTTTTATCTGTGAAGAAATATTGTGTCCCCATAGTCTTTAGTGTGTATTATCCTGTAACATATGTAAATATTGTGGAGTATTACATATTATATTTATGTACTTCATGCTTTCTGTGACTAATTTCAGGTATATATAACCAGATTAAATTGGCAAGTCTGTAATCTGTTTCCAAAGAGATAGGCTACAAAGTTATCATACGTAAAGCAAAGTGTTCTCAGCTCTGTCAAAAGAAGCGGGCCATTTGCCCTTTGGGAAAGAACACTGCACAGCATGTGCAGTGGCTCCGCTGGGATTTGGATCAAGAGATACCCTGAGTGAGAGTCATGCTGAGTTGTGGTGGCATACCAAGGAAACCCCTTCATGTGCCAGATGTCAGAGGGGTTGTGAAAACTGGTAGCAGGGAAGACTGAGTTCTGGAAGAGAACCAGTCTGTGACATCTCTTATCCCCATTCTGAATTATAGACTACATTTTACTGAAAACATTAGATGTGTCCCTTGGAGTTCATCCATGTGTACTGCATATTCCCCTCCTGAGTTCCCACCCTTGGTTTGTGACATCCCAGCCTGCTGCTGTACCAGTTATGTTGATAACCCAAGCTTGGAGTTATGATTTTGGGTGGTAAATAAGCATCAAAAGATGTGAACTCTAATGGATCATGGTCTGAGGAGAGCATGTGTAGGAATAATACATGGGGATAAGAAGCTAATGTGAAACCTATGAAATGGATGTTGAGCTTAACCTACTTGTTTTCAAAGTTCTTCAGGAGGGGTCAACTGGTCTTTAACATGTCTGTCTGTCTGTCTGACTTGCTCTCTCACTCTTTCTCTCTCTCTTCCTGACTGTCTGCATGTCTGTCTGTCTATCACTATCTGTCTATCTATCTTTGCTTAAAAATCTATTCTGCATGAGTTTACCAACTCATACAAAATCAATATGTTCTCTGCCTGTTTTAAAACAACATTAAGAAAAACTTGCTAAATGAATTGTGATGCTTTTGTACAAATATTGATAGAGATCCTTTATCAGAATTCTGTATGAACTGCATATAAAATACTTATGGCAGAGCCTTACGCACATGTAATTTGTTTTATTCAAATACTGAACTATTGTTCCCCTGTCTGACAGGTGTAGCTAACAATAGGTTATTAATCCAGTCAACTTCCTAGTATTGCACATACATAAATAAGTATTCATTGGGGCCTCTTTTTGCCTCAAGTTAGGAGGACTGAATAACAAAGAGGCCAAGTGTTTTGCCCATGGTCACACAGTGACCAAAGAGTTTATTGGATTAGAACCAGTACTCTCCTGTAGTCTGCAACCACTAAACAGTCACATATCCTGGATATAGTAATCTCCCATAGTATTTAGCCACACGGACATCATATCTCTCAGATATACAGAAGTAATCTCTTGCAGTCTTCAATAATCAGACCATTGTATGTGACAGATATACTAATCTTCTGTAGTTGACAATCACTAGACCATCGTATCTGTCAGATATGTTGTAACTGGGTCAGGGGTTCATATAGTAATTACATTAATTGCATATCACTCTTTGTATGCACTTGTCTTTTGCACTGTATTAGACTTGAATTCTGAATTGTGTACTGTCTCTATGTTTAAAAATCAAAGAAACATTTTTTTTCCATATTTTTAATAAAAGCTTGAATTCGCATGATTTCAAGTCCCTGTGTTGTGATTAGTGTTTCCTGAAAGTTTCATGCTGATGGTTTTATGGTTTTCTTTAAATCAGTACCTGTTAATGTGTTCTGCTTTCACTGAAAATAGTGAACATTTTTTTGTCTCTATCGGTGAGGCATGCAGAGCGATGACATCATTTTGGTCTAGCCTGCTGTTTCAGCAGTTAAGCCACCGATTGACTGATGAAGTTGTTGCAGTTCCCGGTCAGATCAGTCTGTATAGCTAATTGTTTTCACTCCAAGTTTGTAACTAACCCATCTGGTTTGTGTTTAGATAGATTAGATTAAAATCTATCATTCTGTTCTCATAAAAAAATTTGAGTTTCAGTGCTGAACTGAAGTGATATGAATGTTTGTGAGAAACTGTCTGTATCACAACTGTATCGCAGCTGTCAGTTCTTTCTCATCCAAACTCTGTTTTTTGGCTATGTAACATTGGGTTGTTTAATGGATATAAAATAAATCTAAATTTGGTTAATTCATAGACGTAACATGTCTGTGATGTAGCCTCCATAAAAAGGTTCATGTAAGAACAATTTTGTTTCTATGTCAGATTGACAACAAGTGTCTGCCACACTCTACTATTTCAGGAACATGTGCTGTATGAACTCCCAAAACTCGGTTCTTTGAGGGTTTCTGTGTGAAAATACATCATGTATGTGTATGACATCACTATTTTCAGTTACTGTAGAGCACAATAACAGATACTGATTTAAAGAAAACCACAAAACCAAACAGCATGACATTTTCAGGAAACACTAGTCATGACACTGGGACTTGAATTCATGAGGATTCAAGCTTTTATGAACAATATGGGAAAAAACAGTTCATTTGACCTTTAAGAACTTTTTGGGTGAATGCAATCTTCCCTGTGATCAACCCTGTCTCTCTCCCCCCTCCTCCCACACCACTACCACCACCTAATTGCTACAGAAATGAGTCCTGCTGGGCTCTGTATGTTTACCTGGTCACGTAGAGTATGTTTAAGTAAATAAATAAATACATAATAATCTCCAGTAGTCCACAATGACTAGGCCATCGAATCTGACAGATATAATAATCGACTGATGTCTTCAACCCCTCGGCCATTGTATCACTCAGACATAGTAATCTGCAGTAGTCCTAAATTACTAGAAAATGTTATCTCTCAGATACAGTGATCTCCTGTAGTCCATTTGTTAATAAACCATTATACAGAATCATTGAAGCAGAATTTGATGGAAGATAAGGATTGCCTGTCCCACCTGGTCTGCCCTTTTTATGTTGGCTTACCGTGCTTGCGCGGCAGTCAACTTATTGGGAGAGTGCAGCTTTGAGAGCGTGGCTGCTGTTGGGCGAATGCAGGGCATGCATCAGTAGGTGTGTCCCTCATTCCCCAATAAGCCAGCATGCTAGCGCTGATACCAACGTTATGTAAAGTGGACATAACTTCTAAACAAAGTGCCGCTGCAATCAGAGACAAGCTTGTCATGCAGCGGTACTTTGTTTAGAAGTTATGTCCACTTTACTATGTGCTGTCCCCCCCCAGTACAGGGTGCCATGCTGGGAGCCCACCCTAGTGTGGCAACTGATGCCTTGGCTGACTGGGGTGCCCAAACCCCCATCGGCTCCACTGTCCTCCCCCCCTGAGTACAGGGTGCCATGCTGGGAGCCCACCCCAGTGTGGCAACTGATGCCATGGCTGACGGGGGTGCCCAATCCCTAGGGGGCTCACCTCCAGAAGGAGGGATGTGATACTCCTACTGTATGGATGTCAAGATGAACAACTCGGAGACTTGTAGAAGGGCAGTGGCAAAGGCCAACAGGATGCTTGGATGCATCGCTAGGGGGCTCACCTCCAGAAGGAGGGATGTGATACTCCTACTGTATAACTGCTTGGTGAGGCCTCACCTTGAGTACTGCATGTAGTTTAGGAGACCACATTTAAAGAGGGACATTGAACTCCTTGAGAGGGTCCAGAGAAAAGCAACCAAAATGATTTGGGGCTTGGGGGATAGGACCTATGGGGAGAGGCTTGAAGAGCTAAATATGTGTACATTGTAAGAGAGAAGGGACCGGGGTGACATGATAGAGGTCTTCAGGTACATGAAGGGGGTAAATAGGGGTGGAGCAGTCAGGGTGTTCCGAAGAAAGGGGGGGCCATTAGAGGGCATGGGTGGAAGCAGATGGGTGGACGTTCAGGGGAGAAAGGAGGAGGTGTCACTTCACTGAGAGGGTGGTGGAGCCATGGAATGTGCTGGCCAGGGGGCAGGTGGAGGCAGAAAAGGTGGAGGGGTTCAAGAGGGGCTGGGACAGGTACAGGAGAAGGGTTCTGGAAGCAAAAACCAATGCAGCGAGAATATCCAGAACTGGGAAGGGAGAAGCCAGAGAGGGAGAGAGGGGCAGCAAGATAAGCTCCCAGGGTGGGGGCTGACCAAACAAGCAGACATGAAAGACTACTAGGCCTATTCTGCTGGCATTTTAGTATGTTAGTATGTCCCCTTGTTCTTGAGCTCCCTTTTTTCTAAAAACAAATACTTCCCTCTTGTACCTCATTTACCCCTGTGGGGTATTAAACTGTTTCCATCATATCCCACCCCTCTTTCTTCTGTTTCAGGATGTACATATTGAGGTCCTTTAGTCTCTCCTGCAGGACTTTTGATGTTGACCCCTCACCATTTTAGATGCCCTCCTCTAGACTGCCTAAACTCTGTCCTACCAGATAGGCCTTCAGAACTGTACACAATATTCTTGGTGAGGTCTTACCCATTGGTTAAATTGGAAATGATAAGGTGGGAACTCCACCCAACAGTATGACATGGTATGGGGAGCGCTCAAAGCATTTTTGAGAGGGATATTTATTGGACTGGCGTCCAAGAGAGAGAAAGAAAGAGAAGGAACAGTATATGTCTGAATTATTGGTTTGGTTAAGGGACAAGGAGACTATACTTTCAGCCCATTCAACGGAGGATGAGAGACAGGATGTAATTAAACTCAGGGACTCATATTTGAAAATACTGGGGGAGCAAGCAGAGTTGGCAATTATCAAAACAAAGGCACGTTATGTTGACCAAGGGGAGAAAGCTGGTAGTATGTTGGCAAGACAGATCAAGCAGTTAGAAACTTCTAGATTAATACCGGCAATTCAGTCTAAGGTAAATGGGGCAGTTAAAACCTCACAAAGGAAATTGTAGAGGAGTTCAAGAATTATTTTGAATTTCTTTATAGCCCAATGGGAGACCCCCCTCAGAGGATAAATTACATGCTTATTTAGGCGATCTGAATTTGCCTACCCTTTCCGAGTTTCAACAAGCCTAACTTATAGCCATTATCTCTCAGGGTGAAATAGAACAAGTTATTAAGGACCTTCCTCATGATAAAACGCCAGGTCCAGATGGGTTTTCTCCTAATTTCTATAAGGTTTTTTGCAAAGACTTAGCTCCCCTACTTTTAATTTTATTCCAAAATATTCTTAATGGTCAGTTTACTGATAAGTCACTATTTGAGGCGCTTATTGTATTATTGACTAAACCAGATAAACCCCCGGACCAGGTTTCAAGTTATAGACCCATTTCTTTACTTAATTACGATGTTAAAATTCTTGCAAGCTTTTGGCTGAACGCATTTCCAAAATATTGCCCGACCTAATTGGGATAGAGCAAGTTGGCTTCATGAGAGGGATATCATCAGGTGATCACTTAAGGACGTTGGCACATGTCCTTTCCGTGTCCAAGGAGTCAGACCAACCGAGGGTGCTGATCTCCCTGGACGCAGAAAAGGCCTTTGATAGAGTATATTGGGATTATCTATTAATCGCAATGAAGGCATTTGGTTTCCCTCTGACATTTTTGAATTGGATTACAGGGAACCTTTTGCCAGAGTTGCTTGCAACGAAGTCATTTCGGATCCCTTCAGACTATATGTAGGCACCAGACAAGGCTACCCTTTATCCCCTCTCCTTTTCAATCTTTATCTTGAGCCTCTTATTAAGAAACTTTTATATAACCAGGAAGTGCAGGGTATTCAAATGCAGGGCCATACTATAAAAATAACAGCATATGCAGATGACCTTTTATTACATATAGCACACCTGGCCAGGTCCATACCGGTTTTATTAAAGACTATACAGAATTTTAGTGAGGTTGCCAATTACAAGCTCAATATGGAGAAAACGTTGGTTTTCCCTCTCAATAATAGGACCCTTAAGAACAAGATCATTGCACTGGGTTTAGTCTGGGGTTCCGAGACCATAAAATATTTGGGAATTACCCTTGCAAGGAACCCAGTGAGGATGCAACAACTAAGCCTGGACTCCCTGGTACGCATAATTGAATTAGATCTTGAAAGGTGGGCAATGCTTCCATTGTCTCTATGGGGGAGAATTAATATAATCAAAATGAATACATTTCCCCGTTTGTTCTATCCATTAAATATGCTAAATTTGTGGCTCCCACTTTCTTGGTTTAAGAGAATCCATGGAATTATTACTTCATTTGGAATTATAAGAAAGCCAGAATGGCATACTACAAATTATCGGCTCCTAAATTAACTGGTGGTTTGAGGCTTCCTCACTTTGGGTTATATTATTGGGCTAGCCATGTAAATTAATATCTTAGATGGTCACAAGAGCTTATCTCCCATGAGCATAATGGTTACATACCCTTCTGGCTGCAGGTGGAGTTATCATGTATTAAAGAGCAGGGCCTTTTACCGAGTGCCCTATTGTACATCAACCCCAAATCCTTGCCTCCTAGGCTTAAAAACTCCCCGATAGGCATATCTGTTAAGGTTCATTCGCAGTTATGTGCATTTCTAAAATATAACCATATTAGAGACCCATCTCAGCCTATACGAGGTAATCCCCGGTTCCTAATTGGTGGTAAGTCCTTAAATAATGCTTGGCTATCTCAACTGGGGGAATGTCATATAGGGGATTTAATTACAGCAGAAGGACATTTACTTATGTCAGTTGACATTCTGACTAAATATCACCTCCCAAAAACAGAGATTTTTAAGGTGTTTCAACTTAGGCACCTTCTGTTAAGGATGCTGGGTCCAGATCTAGTAATTTCCACAAAGTGGACTTTCAAACAGATTTAGTCCACTAGCGGGTTCATTGCGCAGTAACTTCAGCTGCATCATACTTTATTTAACTGGTTTATTCTCAAAACTTTGCACCGACTGCCTTCTGGGAGGCGTTATTCCCAGATAAATTGTTTAATTGGACATCACTATGGATGAGCTGCCACAAATATATTCTTCAGGATATACTTAGATTGATTCAGTTTAAGCTATTACATAACATTTATTACTCTCCCCAGAAGTTGGCAAGGATAGGGGTGATTTCCTCTTCTGTATGTACTAGATGTCATCAAGGTTGTGGGGACCTTTTGCATATTTTTTGGAAATGTCCTAAGGTAATATCACTTTGGGAGACTATTAAAAGGAAGGTGGATCCCTTGCTGGGTTTGAGTGATTATTTTAATCCGGAGGTATGTGTGCTGGGGGATGTTGCTCCTATTCCAATAAGGAATAAGAGATACCATATGGATTTAATTTCGGCATCTTTTAAAAAGGTGGTTCTTAAGCATTGGAAGGATACGGAAGAGATTACCTATATAGAGTGGTTGCAGGAACTACTTGCTAATCTGAGAGCGGAAAGAACCATAACTATCCTTCAGAATAATTTACCAAGGTTTGACAAGATTTGGGGTCCCCCATATACATTATATTCCATTCAAAAATGAGGTGTGTTCTTCCGGGTCTGAAGTTATTCGATGGAGGTGGTTAAGCTCTGTGCTGAAAGGGGGGAGGGGGGAGGGGGGGTTAAGGGAGCTGATAGAAAATAGGCAGGGAATGGATCCTATTGTTAAACGACAGATGTATGTAACAATATATACTAATCAGTATGGAATTATGTATGTGAAGATCTGCTGTGTTTTTGTCACTTGGATGTATTCTCTGCAAGGAATTTTCAATAAAAGTTGAATGGCAAAAAAAAAAAAAAGGAAATGATAAGGTGGGGAAAACTCTCACATGTACCATTTTAGGTGGGGAACTGCCATTTCTAGGTGGTGGAGCTTTTCTATAGTATTAACTTCAAGCTTATTGAAAATGCCAAAAGCATCATACAAAGGTAATGGGTTAAACTGAATATGCATGTTTAATTTATATAGCACTAGTTGACCTTCAGTATGATAGTGGATATGACAGTACCGGAAAACTAGTGTTTTAAACAAGTATAGTGCTTCACCCGTATCTGTAGAAATAAAGTACATTAAGCAACATTCAGTATATCTTATAGTATGGGGGTTAATGCCACTGCACAGGGCAATGGTTAGGCCTCAAATGAAGTACTGAGCTTAGTTCTGGGCCCCTCACCATAGAGGAGATGTTGGACTCTTGGAGGGGGTGCAGAGGAGAGCAACCAAGAGAGTAAAACAACTGAAACATTTTTTTATATGCAGAAAGATTGGAGGAGTTGGGTCTATACACTTTGGAACATAGACACCTCATAGGTGACTTGTGCCTAGTGTATTGGAAGCCAAGATAACCGACAGAAATACAAGAGCACACAATTATTAACTGAGGGGTAAGGTCTACAAAACTAACAAGGGGGGGGGGGTGCCTGGATAAATCAGAAGGTAGTGGCTCACTGGAACAGTCTTCCTGAACAGATAGTAAACAGTGACACTATGCGCACCTTTAAAACCAGATTAAGCAAATACACTGGACATACACATATCCATTGAACCAATGGTGAGTCTTATTGGCTAATGTTTTAAACTTATATCCATCCTATGAATCATAAGAAAGATACTAGAGGTGGTGGAGCTGTCATATAATTTCTAGAGATGGTGAAACTGAGTTCCCATGGGCCACTGTCCAGTTTATCTCTTGATCTTGCCAATTATCTATACAGAGGCAACACCACCTCTCCTTCTGCTGGTGACACCCTCTCTCTATGCACCAGGATCCCACTATCCCTTCCAACTGCCTTGTCACACTGCCTGGCCACTTTTAGGTCATCAAAGATGATTACTCCCAAGTCTCTCTACTGCTTGGTGGTTGTCAATAACACTCCCTCCATTGTGTACTCTGCCTCTGGGTTTCTGTGCCCCAAGTGCATTATTTTGCACTTTTTTGCACTGAAACCCTGCTGCCACACCCTTATCCACTCCTAATGTTTTCTGAGGCCTCTGACCATTCTTTCCACACACACTTGGAGTGGAGTGCCCACCCTATTGCAAATGTTGGTGTCATCTGAAAAGGGGCAGACCTTCCCCTCCATCTCCTCTGGAATGCCACTTATAAAGACATTGAGGAGTATCGGTCTCAGTACTGATCCTTGAGGCACCCCACTGGTCACCCTTTCCTCCTTGGAAGGAACTCTGTTTACCACCACACTTTGTTTCCTATTGCCTAGCCAGTCTGTTACCTAGTTTACCACCTCTGGATCCATTTCTAAGTTGCTCAGCTTACTTAATAGTCTCCTATGTGGAACTATGTTGAAAGCCTTACTCAAATCTAGGTAGAACACATTCACCACTCCACACTGATCTAATTTCTTGGTCAGCCAATCAAAGAAAGCTATCAGATTCCTTTGACATGACCTCCCACTCATTAATTAATGCTGCCTCAGGTCTTGTAACCCACTGGATTCAAGATATTCCTCTCCTTTAGCAGGGATTTCAGTAACTTTTCCACAACCTACAGTATGTCAGATTGACTGCCCTATAATTGCCAGCCTCCTCCTTGCTAACACTTTTGTGAAGTGGTACAAAATCTGCCCTCCTCCATTCCTCCAGAATTCCTCCTGTTTCCAGTGAGCTGTTAGATTGGACTGTCAGAGGTGCTGCCAGTACCTCCCTGAACTCCCTCAATACCCTTGGACATACCCCATATGCTCTCATTGTTTTGTCCACTTTCAGATTACTGAGTCCCTTTAGAACTCTCCACTGAGATAGGGCTGGCGTCCACCTCCTTCACTCTAAAGCTCCAGTTAGAAACAAAGAAACACAGAATTTGATGGCAGATAAGGACCGCTTGGCCCACCCAGTCTGCCCATTTCCCTACCTAATGGATAAGCTGCAGATTCTAGTTAACCAGAAGCCTACTTCTTTCTACCCCCGGCCCCTAGAATTGCCTTATGGCTGTCCCATGCATGCTTGAATTCCACCACTGTTTTTGACTCCACAACCTTCTCCGGAAGGCTGTTCCATGCATCCACAACCTCTCTGTGAAAAATACTTTTTACATTACCTCTGAGCCACCCCCATCTTTAAATTGTGCCTCCTTGTTCTTGCACACCCCTTTTTTTGAAAGATGCTACCCTCTTGGACTTTGTTGATTCCATTGAGGTACTTGAAAATCGCCCCCCCCTTCCTTCTTTCCTCAAGGGTATACATATTAAGCTCCTTTAGTCTCTCTTCATATGTCTTCCGGTGCAGACCCTACACCATTTTAGTTGCCCTCCTCTGGACAGCTTCCATCTTGTCTATGTCCTTGCAGAGACTGGGTCTCCAGAACTGCACACAGTACTTCAGAGTGAGTCTCACCAGCTGTCTGTACAGAGGGATAATAACTTCCTGTTTTCTATTGGTGATGCCTCTCCCTATGCATCCCAGTATCACCCCAGCCCTCCTTGCTGCCCTCTCACATTGATTGCCCACCTTTAAGTCATCTGATATGACTACCCCCAGGTCCCTTTCCATTTTTGTTGTTGTTAGTATCTCACCCACCATTGTGGACTCTTCCCCTGGGGTTTTGTTTCCCAGGTGCATTACCTTGCACTTCTTAGCATTAAATCTAAGCTGCCACACATTTGACCATTCCTCTAACCTTGCCAAGTCCCTTCTCATCCTTTCCACCCCACCTTGTGCATCATCTCTGTTGCAGATATTTGTGTCATCTGCAAAGAGACATACTTTTCCTTCCAGTCCCTCTGCAATGTTGCTTACAAAGACATTGAAGAGGACTGGTCCTAATACTGAACCCTGTGGCACCCCACTAGTAACCCCCCTTTCTTGAGTGGACTCCATTTACTATTACCCTCTGTGTCCTATTCTCCAGCCAATTCTTTACCCAGGCTATCATCTTGGGACCCACTCAGCAGGCTGGCTAACTTGTATATTAATCTTTTGTGTGGGACTGAGTCAAATGCCTTGCTAAAGTCTAGGTAGGCCATGTCCACAGCCCCTCCCTGATCTACTACTTTGGTCACCCAGTCAAAGAAATCTATTCGATTCGTCTGGCATGACCTTCCCGTTGCGAATCCATGCTGCCTTGGGTCCTGTGCCTCTCTGGCCTCTAGGTACTCGACAATTCTTTCCTTCAGAAGTGATTCCATCATTTTCCCTATTACTGAGGTTAAACTAACAGGTCTGTAGTTTCCTGTTTCTGCTCTGCTCCCACTTTTGTGAAGGGGAATCACATCTGCCCTCCTCCAGTCCTCAGCTACCACCCCATCCTCCCATGATTTGTTAAAGAGGGTAGTCAGTGGTGTCACTAGTTCTACCCTTAGTTGTTTTAGAATTCTGGGATGAATCCTATCAGGCCCCATTGCTTTGTCCACCTTCAGTTTTAAGAGTTCTTTCAGAACCCTTTCTTCTGTAAATGGGCTGGTATCAACTTCTGTATCCAGAGTGTTTCTATTATTTGTTTTAGGTACCTCCCCTTCTTCGTTTGTAAATACTGAGCAAAAATATTTGTTTAGTATCTCTGCCTTTTCACATTCACCCTCTGCCCACCCCCTCCCCTTTATTAAGCCTCACTATCCCTCCTTTAGTCTTTCTTCGCTCCCTGATGTACCTAGAAAAGGTTTTATCCCCCTTCTTAACTGAGTTGGCTATCTTTTCCTCAGTTTGGGCCTTTGCTGTTTGACTGCCTTCCCAGCTTTCTTTTGCTTTAACTGATACAATTCTCTGTCCTGCTCCTTCTGTGATTCCTAGTACTTTCTGAATGCTTTCTTTTTCCCTTGAACCTTCACTGCCACCTCCTTTGAGAACCGTAGTGGTTTCTTACATCATTTTGTTTTGTTTATTTGCTTCACACAATGGCTTGTTACCTCTGTGATAGCAGTTTTTATTATTCCCCATTGTTCTTCCACCCCTCCTTCCTGCCCATTTGCTAGTGCATTCCTTAGGCACTCACCCATTTTGGCAAAGTCTGCCCTCCTGAAGTCCAGCACCTTTGCCTTTGTATGGCTTGACTCTACTGCTGTGTTTATCATGAACCATACTGTTCGATGGTCACTAGTTCCCAGATGGCTATCCATTTCTACATCTGTGATCCTCTCTCCATCTCCATTTGAGAGGCCCAGGTCTAAGATTGCTCCCTCTCGAGTGGGTTTCAATACTAGTTGTCTAAGGCATGCACCCTGAAGGGCATCTAGAATAACCCCACTCTTAGAAGTGGCTGATGCAACTGCACTCCAGTTAACATCTGGCATATTCAGATCACCCATTAGCAATATCTCCCCTTTATCTGCCATTCTAAGTATACTTTCTATCATTTCCTTGTCCATTTCCTCCCCCTGAGAGGGGGTGTCTGTATACAACCCCTGTGCAGATTGTGGTGCCATTGCCTGCCTCCAAATTGACCCATAGCGCTTCTTCTCCTCCCTGTTTACCCTTTTGTTCTGTTGCTTTGATTCCTTCTCTTATGCAGAGAGCTACTCCTCTTCCTCTTTTACCCTCCCGATCTCTCCTGTAGACAGTGTATCCTGGTATGTTTACGTCCCAGTCATGGTTCTGTGTGTACCATGTTTCTGTGACTGCCACAATATCCAGATGTTCCTCCTCTATCAAGGCCACTAATTCAGGAAGCTTGTTACCCAGACAATGGGCATTGGTACTCATTGCTCTCCATTTATTGATGGCTTTACCTTCTGTCTTACCACTGACCTTTCTTCCTTAGTCTTTTTCTCATTTAGTACCCTGTTTTGTAGGGGGAGGCTGGGATTTTCCTGCTACTGATCAGTGCCTCACCTCTTGACTAGTTTAAATGCTTGCCAATGAAGCATTTAAACTGATTACCCAAAAGACTTGTTCCCTTCCTGGACAGATGCAGACCATCCTGCCAGTATAGGCTGGTATCTCTCCAGGTGGAACCCCAGTCCTCATTGAAGCCAAACACCTGTGTTCCTCACCATTTTTTCAACCATTCATTAAACTGCATGGTGCAAAGTACACTCCCCTCACCCATGCCACTGACAGGCAGCACCTCTGAGAAGGATACTGTGTGTGCAACTTGTCTTAAGCCCCTCTCCAACTCTACAGAGTCCTTCTGCACTGCTCTAATCTCATGATGAGCCAAGTCATTTGTCCCTAGGTGGACAATGACATCCAGCTCAGACTCCCGTGCAGCTGTTCTCATGATCCTAAGGATGCGCTTCCTGTCCCTCCAAGCCATGGCACCAGACAGGCAACTTACTTCAGTTTTCCCTGCTCCCCTTAGTTCTATCCCCCTAATAATTGAGTCCCCCACCAGGAGCTGCTTCCTTTCCCTGTGGTGCCCTCTGCCTCCTTCATGAGGGCCTCCCTTGTGACAGTTGTCTGCACCCTCCTTAGTCTCCTCTGCGGCTGCATCCACAGGGGAACTATGCTCCCCCAGAATGGTGTATGAATTGTGGAGTGGAACAACTGACTGGGTGTGCCTCTGTTCCACCACCCTTACCCTCCCTGAGCCCACTGTGGTCCAACTGCTGTGCTTTCTTCCCAACCTCTGAGGTAGTGGAGGTAGTGGTGGTGGCTCTGCTGCTTCCTGGATGGGGAGGTTACTCTGCTATTGTCCAGTGTGGCCTGAAGACGGGCAACTTTCCCCCTCAGGGCAGATAGTTGTCTGCAAACAGGGCAGCATCTCAGCCTCCAGAAAGACTCCCAGAAGACTGCTGCCCCACAGCCATTACATTGCACTACTCCCCACATAACTGTCTACCTTGTTTAGTGTTTTTGTGTGTGTGTGTGTGTGTGTGTGTGATTAGTTTGTTATATAGAAATATATGTATTTATATAATGTGTCTGCTTATATTTTCAGTGCTGAGAGCTAGAGAGGATATGACATTGATATGCACCTTACACTCTTGAGGAAATAATGTCAGAACCCCAGGTATAAAGGAACTATTTCAGGGGTGGGGGTGAGGGTGGGAAGGGTTGGGCCTAAACTGTGCCCTCACAAAACAATCAGCTAAAAGCTCTGACCCACGACTGTGATGAGTGCCTTTCTGTCAGCAAGATGCCCTACACAACAATTTGACAGAGAAAACACCCTGCTAATCAAACAGAGAAAAATCAAAACATCCAAGGCAGACACAGATAAACCTCCCCAGCCCCAAAACAGCCCGGTGACTTGTGCTCTGAAAGCAGTCAACCCCAAAACATGTCAGCTGTGCAGAAGGGCAGAGACAGAAAACAATATTCAGCCCCTGTTACTTATTTGTGGCCCCTTCACCTGTTCTTCTACTGTGAACACTGAACAAAAGTATTTGTTCAGGATGCCTGCCTCTTCTTGGTTCCCCTCTGCCCAGTCCCCCCAACCGATCCCTTTTTAATCTTACACACCCTTCAATGGTCTTCCTCTTTTTGCTTACATACCTAAACAAATGTCTTGTACCTTTTCATTACCATTTGGGCTATTCTCTCTTCAGTTTGTGTCTTAATATGAGATACAGTAATCTCATGTAGTCCTGAATTCCTAGATCATCATATCTCTCAGATATATTACTGTCATGTAGTCCGCTATTAGTAGACCCTTATATCTGTCAGGTATAGCAATGTTCTGCAGTCTTTAATCACTAGGACATCACATCTCTCAGATATAGCAATCTCCTGTAGTCTGTTATTACTAGACCATGAAATCTCTCAGATAAAGTAAAGTCCTGTAGTCCTCAATCACATGGTCATCATATCTCTCAGATATAGTAATGTCATGTAGTCCTGAATTCCTAGACCATCATATCTCTCAGATATAGTAATCTACTGTAGTCTGTTATCACTAGACCATTATATCTGTCAGATATAGTAATTTTCTGCAATCCTCAATCACACAGCCATCATATTGGGAGGGCTTTCAGCCTGAGGTTCAATGGGAGGAGCAACAACGTCACTCCTCATTGGGATTAGAAGGTAATTAATCCAGGATACCTCCAGGATTCTTTTTTCATTGAGGCCGGAGGCACCGCTCCTCCTGTTCCTCCTGCACTGCTGTTGTTTTGGGGCACCTCCAGCTGCTGGTTCTCTTCCCTCTACCTGCTGTTTTTTCATCCGTCTCCACGGATTCACTCACATCCGTTGTCTTGCTGCTCTTGCTCTCTTTTCTCCTGCTGTGTTTATCCCTTGTTGTGGACAACCCCACTTCTCACTATGGTCCTCCAAGGCTGCTTATGGAGCACCTCCTCGACCCCTTATCAGTCAGCACTTTCAAGTGCTTCTTTCCCTCTGCTTGCTCATCCCCCTTCCCCCAACAGCACTTACCACCGCCTGCTGATTCCAGGCTCCTCTTTGGTCACTGCTCCCTACCAAGCCCCTGGCAGTGTTTATTCATACTGGAACCTCCTCCCATGCATCTCTGTGTCTGCCAGATTCCTGTGGCTTGCTTGCACTGGCTGTTTGGCCATCTCTGCCTCTATGGCTTACAGGAGAGTGGACAAGTGAGTAGGAGAGAGTGTGCCTCTGTTTAGCTCTACTTCTGAGCTCTCTTCGCTTGCTATGTGGGAGTTTTTATCTGGGCTCTGGCTGGCATGCCGCCCCTGCAGGTACAGAATATCTTGTTTTTGCACTCTTTTCTTCCCCTCTCCATTTTCTGATGTGGTGCAGCATACTTTGGTGGCCGACATGGATTCAGAGCTGAGTTGTTTATCTTTTTCATATGCCTATTACTGTGCGCCTCTGTTCTGTAGCTTGGCAGACTAATTTTTTTTCAGCTAAAGTGTTTCTTTTCTGTTCCAATGTTCTGCATGCTAAGTACGTGTTCTTTTGCACTACTATGTAGGAGGGACAGTTTTCATGGGGAAACAGCTTTTCAGCGGGCTGCACTGCTGTTCCTTCTTTGATCTAGTGGTGCATCCTCTCAGCCTCACCCCGCTTGGACTGGGGCACTCTACCCAAGTGCTCCTGCTCGGTCCCGGTAACTGTCTCCCCCGCTTCCTCTGCCCTCATCCGTCGTTCAGTTCTTTCTCTTCCATCTGTGTAATCTTCATCTGGCTTGCCCTCCTGCAGTTCTTTTCCTTTACTGGCCATCAAGGATTCACTCCACTCATGGCTTGCATTCAATATTTCTTTTGGGCATACCTACCATGGCTCCTATGACATCTCATCAACTGCAGGCATCCCTCACCGACCTGTAGCCATCCAGTTCAGTTATCCTGTATGCACTGCCTACCTTCTTCTGTGAGTCTGCCTCTCATTCCCCACTCCTGTTTTTGCTACCTAGTATCGACTCGATATTCATGTAACAGCTGGGTTCGATGCCACCCATTGCCCTCCCTACCATCATTCATCCTTTAGTACCTCACTTTCCAGTACCAGCCTCCATGACTTCAATCCATCTTTATACCTTCCTGCTTTCCCTTCCTCATCCTAGTATCTTTTCTCATCCCTACAGACTCAGTCTGACCAGCAGTGAATATTTATTTTGGGCATACCGATCATGACTCATATTGCCACCTCATCGATCCGTGACCCTCTTGCTGCATGTATCCAGTTCCTGACTCCAGTCCTCATTCCTGACTCTGGTCCTCATTAGCCCTTTCTTATCTCATTGAGCCTCCATTCGTGGCTGCATTCCATCATCAGACATCAAGGATTTACTCCAGTCATGGTTTCACTTCTCATCGTCCGATTTGCTCACATTCCACGATACCGCGCCTTGAACTGCACATCTCTTTCAATCACTCCGTCAGTATACCTTGGCTGCCTCCCTCTGGCCTGCAATGTCAGTCACCTCGATTCAACTCTATCTCCATTCATGGCCATGCCTTCTTGTCTGCCACCCTTTGCTACAGGCTGGTGCCTCATCCAATCACTGGCAGCTGGCTGCTCACAGGCATAATTGAAGTCCATGTTCAAGTTCATTTCATGTCTCCTCTTCCTCAGTCTTCTTGTATTTTACTGCTGCACTCCTGCGGTGATCATCATCATTATCTTCAGTCTGCATTGGGTTCACATGCCCTCTGGGTCCAGACATGCCTTTTTGGTCTCTGAGTCTACCTCTTTTCAGGGGAGCCTCCTTACTCACTTCCTTGACTATTCCTATCATTGAATTTTCTCATACCAGCCATCAAGGATTTTCTCCAATCCTGACTTCACTCCATCATCATCGACCCGTGGCCATCCTCCCACATGTATTGAGTTCATCACTCCAGTCATCATTCACTCAACCTTGCCTCAAGGTTTATCTCTTTCCATCACTTACTCGAGCATTCCTATAATTGAATCCTAAGCTACCTCATCGTCTACAACATCAGGATCTCATCATTCACATTGCATAATCATGCCTTATTGGCCTCAATGTCTATTTACTTACCTCGCTCAATCAGGCATACCTCTCATTGGATCTTATGCTACCTTATCGACCTGCCACCCTCCTGTGGTGATCACCATCAGTATTCATCATTGCCTCATGTCCCTCCTTCGATCTGTGCACAGCTTCATGTTCTCTCTCAGCCTCATATTCGCTCTTTGATCTGTGCTTTCTTTTGGGGATTTTCCCTATTCCGTCATCATCCTCCCTACTCATGTTCCATTTGTTACCGAACCCTTCTCTTTAACAACATGCATCCTCAAATCAAACATCGTCAGACTGGAGGAAAGGCAACCTAGGCCTTGGATACCCAGAGGTTTCCTCCTCAAAGGGGGTTTTTCCTCTCTTCCATGCCAATGGTCATAATAATATTAGTTAGAGTTAGTGCTATCTTTGGTTAATTAGTTAGGTTCTGCTGTTGGATGGAGGCAGATGGTGTCTCCAGCTTTCCCTTCTCTCATTAGAAAGTCAGCCCTTATCATCTTTTCAGAATTCATTCATTCATCATCCATGCCTCTTTGATGCTCGACACCTTTAGGTATTATTTTTGGGCTTCTTCCTAACCTACCTTTAGCTGATGCAATCATTCCCGAGGTACCTGTAATAGGGAACCCTCCTCTAGGGTTGCTTGCATCATACCCCTACAGGGTGATATATCCCATGGATAGAGAGGTGTAAGCCACAAAGAAAATCAAGTTACACAAACATTATCTCATCTCATCCAGTTGCATAAGCACATTGAATGTGAGGGCTTTAAGCCCGAGGTTCAATAGGCAGAGCAACAACGTCACTCCCCTATCTGAATTAAAAGGTCATTCATCCTGGGTACCTCCAGGATTCATTTTTTATTACCCACCATCCACCCCTCCTCCTCCTCCTCCAGTGACTCATCTTTCTTACCCATGGACTTCTTCCTAACCTACCTTTGGCCAATGCAATCATTCCAGCAGCACCTGTAAGGGGGAACCCTCCTCTAGGGTTCCTTGCGTTGTACCCCTACAGGGTGGTGTATCCCATGGATAGAGAGATGGAAAGTCACAAAGCAAATCAAGTTACACAAGCATTATCTCATCTCATCCAGTTGTGTAAGCACATTGAACTATTAGATATTGTCTCCTGTAGCCCTGAGCTACTAGGCTATGGTATTGCTCAGATTTACTAGTAATATCTTACAGTCATTAACAATTAGACAATTGTATCTTGCAGCTATACTCTGCTTTATCGAGACTGATCAAAGCAACTTCTTCCTCTGGGTCTTTGTGATGAAAATTAGATAAATGTCTTAATTTTGTTTTTGTCCAGGGAATGGCAGATCTCCGTACATCAAATATGATGGACAAGAGGGTAGTTCTCCAACTTATTCAACAGTAACATTTGAAGTAAGTATTATCTTTATTAACAGAAAAGCAATTAAAGTGATGGCAAGGGTACTCTGTTCCTCACACATGTAATTCAATGAATTTGGTATAATTTTTAAGGATGTGTTATACTGTGTCTCTTGGTGGTAGTAGTCACTGTCCAGTCCTTTCCACATTATAATCAGTTTGCCCCTGTAATTACATAGTCAAGGACACTTGCCTATAAAGGACACTGAATATTAAGCATGTTACAATATTAAGGACATTTCTTGTAGCCTTGAATGGAATTTATTCAGTACTGTGCAACCTGAATTTGGTACAAATTGCTTATTGAGGACAGATTCATTGTCCCCAAAAACGACCATAATAGACATGTTCCACTGTAAATACTACACTGAGTTTCGGTACAGAAATGCTGATACTGTACGGTTACCTACATGTCAATCAATGCCACTCAATGTGCCTGCCGAAGACAGGCTTGATTTGTGAGCAGGTATCTATACTTCTACCAAAGATGTGTGTAATTTGTAAGGTGGTATTTGGTGGTATTTACACTTCCAAAAAAGACGTTCTCACTTTCTGGGGTGGTATAGTATTTAACCTCTCACAAAAGGTATGCTTTGTTTGTAAGATGGTATTTATACTCCCACCAAAGGCGTGTTTGGTTTGTGAGGAATTACTTAACCACCCACCAAAGACAAGCTTAATTTGTGAGGTGGTATTTACATTTCCACAAGAGATGTACTTCATTTATGAGGTGGCATTTGCACTATTACCAAAGATGAACTTTATTTGTGAGGCGATATTTATCCTCCCAGCAAAGCCGTGCTCAATTTGTAAGGTGGTATTGACTCGTCCAACAAAGAGGTTTAATTTGTGAGGTGGTATTTTTAATTTGTCAGGTGGTAGTTACTCTGCCAGTTAAGATGTACCAATTTGTGAAGTGGTATTTGCCCATCAAAGGCATGGTTTGTTTGTGAGTGGTATTTATCGCCCCAGGAAAGCCATGATTAATTTGTGTGGTGGTAACCCCACCACCATTTTAGCTGCCCTCTTCTGGACTGCCTCCACACTATCTATCTCTTTTCTGAGGTGCAGCCTCCAAAACTGGACATAATACACCAGGTGGAGTCTCACCAGTGAGTGATACAGAGGCAACACCACCTCCCTCCTACTGCTGGATAAACAGTACCCCCGCATCCCGCTAGCCCTACCCACTGCTTTGCCACACTGCCCTGCCACCTTGAAGTAATTGAATATGATAACCCCAAGGTCTCTTTCCTGTTAGTGACTGTAAGTACATCCCCTCATCATGTACATAGCACCTGATCTTGCACGTTTTGGCATTGAACCTGAACTGCCATGTTTTTGACCACTCCTCGAGTTTCCTCAGATCAATGCTTCTCTCCACCCCCTACCTGAATGTCCACCCTATTGCAGATTGTGATATCATCTGGAAAAAGGTATACCTTCCTTTCTTTTCCTCAGCAATATCACTTATGAAGACATTGAAGAGGACATGTTCAAGTACTGAGCCATCTGGCACCAAGCTGGTCACTCCTCCAGTATTCTAGTGAGTGCCATTTACCACCACCATCTGTCTCCTATCTGTTAACTAGTTTGCAACCCAATTCACCAGTTTGGATCACACATCCAGACTTCTTAGTTTCTTTATCAGCCTTCTGTGTGGCACAGTGTTGAAGGCTTTCTGAAGTCCAGATAGGCTCTGTCCACTGCCGTCCCCTAATCTTTTTCCCTTGTCACCTAGTCAAAGAAATCTATCACATTCATTTGGTATGACCCCCCCGTGAACCCATGCTGCCTGTGGTCTTGCAGCACGCTGGATTCATGATACTGAACCAGTCTTTACTTTAGCAAGGTTTCCATAAATATTCCCACCACTGATATAAGATTAACCCACCTGTAGTAGTTAGCCTTCTCCCTGCTGCCACTGTTATGTAGAGGGACCACATAAGCTCTTTTCCAGTACTCAGAACCACACCTGTTTCCAGTCAGCTGTTGAATAAGGCTATAAATGGAGCAGCTAGCACCTCACCGAGTTCCTTTAGTACCCTTGGGTGTAACTTGTCAGGTCCCAACACCTTGTCCACTTTCAGAGCTGCACCTTTTGGACTCTTTCTTCTGAAAATGGACTTGTGTCCATCTCCCCCCTGTTCCTGCTACTCCTTGTTGGTCTGTTCCCTCTCCCGCCACCACAAGGACTGAACAGAGGTACCTGTTCAGTATATCTGCATTTTCTTGGTCCTTTTCTGTGCAGTATCCCCTCTCCACCATTCTAATCTTCACTATCACTCCCCTTGCTTTCCTCTTCTCACTTCTGTATCTGAAGAAAGTTTCATTCCCCCTTGGTGACCCCTTTGATGATTCTTTCTTCTGTCTGTGCCTTTGTTCCCCTCACCGCCTTGCCTGTTTACCTCTACTTTACTAGGTATACCTGCCTGTTCTCCTTCCTTTATGTTTCCTTATACCTCCTCAATTCCACTCATTTTTCTTTCACTACCTGAGTCACTTCCTTAGAGAACCATAACCATCTCTTGTTTCTTCTGCTGTGACTCACTTCCTTCATGCAGAGATTAGTTGCTTTAGTTGTACCCTCCCTTATTTTTGCCTACTGTGCCTCTACCCCTGCCTGGAAATTCCCCCTTTTGAGGTAGTTTTTGAAGTAGCCCCCCATTTCTTTAAAATCTGCCCTCCTAAAGTCTGGGACCCTCATCCACATGCTTATTTTATGAGGTGGTATTTAACCTTGCATCAGAGACATGCTTTATATATGACATGGTATTTGCCATCCAATCAGAGTCCAAGACAGTACATTCTCTTCTCCCTGTCCTGGTGATGGGATTCAGTATCAGGATTCAAACCTGGGTCTCCAGTATGGTAGCTGAAAGCACAGCCCCAGCAACACCAGGTAGGACACTATACCCCATTGTTAACCCTTTGTATATACAGTTTGTTTATTTCTGTGGGTATAGTCTTTACTTCATTGCAGGTTACTGCTCTGAGATTACAGGCGTTTTTTATTGTTGTGTTTTATTGAATACAAAGTTAAAAACATAGAGGAATAAAGGCAGAAAAAAGACCCTGAGTCCAGTGTGTCTGTCTTGAAGCTCTACAAATAATTTTCCCTAATAATCCCCTTAAAGGTGTCCTGTTGTGTTTTGAACCAACTTACAGTTCCAGCACTGACCACATTGCTCGATAGACCTGGCTATCCACCTATCCACCACTTGCGCTGTGATAAAATACTTCCTAATGTCCTTTTTAAATTCCTGCCTTCCAGATTTTATGCCCCATGGTGAATTAACTGTTCCTTTACATGAACAGCTCTATGGAGTTTCCCCTACTGTGTGCCTATATGTATTCAAATGTTTCTATCATATCCCTTCTATCATTCAGAGAGTACACATCAAGGGCTCAATTTTCAAAGGCCTGAGAATGGCACAAGCCACTGATACATCGATTATATGGTGCATGGGGCTTGCACCATTCTCCTGGCACCATTCAGGATTTTCACTCCCATGTGCTAAATATAACAAGTTAGACCAGCTCCCCCCCCCCCGGTCTAATTTACGGCATGCCGCAGAACTTTTCTATGTGGCTTGCGCCAAATAGATACAGCAAGCCACTGTAAAGTGTAGAAAGTGTCACAACTGTACCTGAAGTACTAAAATCAGGTGACGGTGAGTCGAAGGAGTTTGGCACAGCTGCACCAAAGAATGGGGTAGATGCAAGGCTTGACACAAGTAGCAGCATTATCTCCCTTCTGTAATTAGTGAAACCCCTGCTTATGCATTCCAGTATCATGTTCGTCTTTCACTATGCTTTACTGTATTGGGAAGAGGTTTTAGACTATTACTACTTACCACCACTCCCAAGTCCCATTCCTCTTTGGAGGGCTCCACCCTTACCACATTGATGGAGAACACCATATGTGGATTTCTGTTACCAGTGTGCATTATCTTGCAGTACTTTTCTTGATTTTCATGAAATTGCCAAATATCATAAAAGTTCTTCAGCCCCTCTGTATCCCTCTTTCATCCTAATTCCCCCTTCACTGTCTCCTCTTTTGTACAGTTTGTGCCGTCTACAAACAGACTCACTTTACCCTGAACTCCACACCTATATCAGTTATACACACGTCAAAGAGGAGCAGTCCTAGGATAGACCCTTGAGGCACCCCACTAGTTACCCCCTTGACATCAGTAAATGTTCAGCTCAGGACCCCTTTCTGAGTCTTGTCTGTTAACCAACTGCTAATCCATTTAGTTGGCCCCTCTCCTTAGTCCCCACCTTCTTCACTCTTCTACTATGTGGCACTGAATCAAAGAGTTTGCTGAAATCGTGGTGTAGAATATTGACTGCATGCCTTCAATCCACCTTTTATTCCTCTCTCACCTCCCCCCCTCCCATTTAGTAATCTAAACACTGTACCATAAATGGGATCCAGTCCAAGGAAAGGAGGGTGACAAGTGGAGTACCACAAGAATCAGTCCTGGGGCCAGTCCTTTTTAATGCCTTCATCAGTCACATTGCAGAAGGGCTGGAAGGGAAGGTTTGCCTATTTTCAGATGACACCAAGATCTGCAATAGGGTGGATACTCCAGAGGAGGTGGAGAGAATGAGGAGTGTGACCTAGAAAGGCTGGAAAGGTGGTCCAAAGTGTGGAAGTTGAGGTTCAATGCTAAAAAGTGAAAAGTCATGCACCTGGGGCACAGAAACCCTGCAGAGAGCTACAGGATGGGGGGAGAGTTGCCTACGGACACCAGGGAGGAAAGGGATTTGGGGATAGTCATCTCAGGTGACCTAAAAGTAGCCAAAGAGTGCACAAAGGCTGTGAGGAGGGACAGTGCAGTGTTGGGGTGCATAAGGAAAGATATCACTAGCAGAAGGGAAGTGGTGATACCACTGTACAAAACACTAGTGAGGCCTCATCTGAAATACTGTGTACCGATCTGGAGGCCAAATCTCTGAAAGGACATAGAAAGGATGGAGGTGGTTTAGAGAAGGGCAATTAAGATGATGCAGGACTTGCACCAGAAGGCTTATGAAAAGAGATTGACAGATCTCAATATGTATACACTGGAAGAGAGGAGCGAGTGGGGAGACATGATAGAAACCTTCAAATACCATATTTCATCATTATGTAGCCACCTCCATTCATTAGCGGCCCTCAAATAGTAGCCCCGGTTGAAAAAAAAAGTTTGTAATTAAAGCCGCCCCCATTTATTAGCCGTATTTCTTAGCATCATGATTGCATTACTGTGATTACTGACATGCTAGAGAAAATGTTTAATAGCACTTTGAATTGCCTGTTTCCTCACTTAGCCCTTCGCACCTTGACTGTTAAAGTGCTCAAGATAACGTTTAACAGCTCTTGGACAAAGTGTCAAATTGATTTGCATCATGTTCCTTTCACATATTTTGCACTTGTCCCCCTCTCGACTCACTTACGCACACTTTCAGTCTCTCAGGACCCCCCCCCCCACCTCACTATGACTAAGAGGCAGCTTGTGTTTTAAAATATAACTTTTACTTGACAAATTAAAATTCAGGTCACACAGAGACAAAAACCAAAATGAGAAAAAAAAAATTTGTTCATTTCTGCAGTATCATCAGAATTCAGACGTCGGCATTCAAAACTGCTAATCTAGTTCATATTCACTGTCTGGCTCAGCACCGTCGGACCCACTGTCACTTTCCATGACAAACTGGTCACATTATGTTTCAGTACCTTCAGCACACTCTGCTAGTCTACGCCACAGCCCCTCGACATGATCTCTTTCAACTCCATCTGCTCTGAAACCATTTATTTTTTCAGGATCTGTTGAGGTACTGTAATGCTGCAAACTTCAAAGGACTTCACCACTATCTCTTTGGATACTGCAGCCCAGGGTTGCTTCACACACTCAGTGATTAGAGGATGTGCAAGTGTGAAAGGGTTACCTGCCTTCGTTAGCTCCCTTTCCCCTTTTGCCTGCCACTCATCATACAGCTCTTGATATCTAGATTTAAAGGGAGCATTCCACAATACGTTAGTGGGCTGGACCAATTTGGTACCCCCCCCCCCCAGAATTGTATTTTTTTGTGTGTAAATGTTTTTTATCTCAAGGCAGATGTGACAGCGGAAAGTATCCCAAACTAGCATCCTTTTACCAAAACAGATTCCGCCCCACACTGTTTGCAACCACATGTTGGTAATGTCCGTGTTCATCCATCCATTGATGGACATTGCCACAACTAACCCTGTGACCTCTGCCATGTCCTTTGGGACCCTCTTTCCCTTTAATACAAGCAGAGGGGGCAGTTTTCGTCCATCCACCATGGCTGCTAAGCATACAGTGAGCCCTGGCTTCTCATGACCGGTGGTGAGAAGTGGAATAGATTTTGTAGCAATCTGGTCACTGGTTCAATCACCGGGCACGTCAGCCAATACAGCGGTTTTGTCCATATTGCCTAGCTATGCTGGACAAATGTAAGTTGTGCTGCTGAATGTGTTTGGCACAGAATGAAATAAAGTCGATCACCTTAGAGACATAACCTTTAGGCAATTTTTGCCCGACTGTGGTCTTCTGTCTTATGGTGGACCCCCATCTGGCAAGAAAATGATCTATCCAGCCTCTGCTTGCCTGAAATTCCAGGTTTGTAATGAGTGCTGCTGCTTTCAGGGAAACCATCTTTCTCAACACACAGAGATGTCCTTCTTTCTGTTATGCTATCCAGGTAGCAAGGTTTGACTCCTCAACAGGGAATGCTGCACACTGGCCAGCTCCGTCGAGATGCTGGTGCTTTCTATTGTTCCCGGTACACCCCTCCTCATGGAACATCTCAAGTTTGCCAGTACTTTTCTGCCACTCCCAAACTTGTTTCTCATCAACACAGAAGGCCAGTGCCACAGGTCTGTTCCCCTCAGTTTCAGCCCGCTTTGCTACATGGAGCTTAAATTCTAAGTCATAGGACTTTAGTTTGGGCACACCTGCAGTGCGTTTCATTAGTGTGTTTCTTTGGTTCAGTAGTGGCCAGAATAGCAATCAACTGTCTGTCAAGAACAACTGATTGCATTTATAGCTTCCCCCATTTGGATGCCGCCACCAAATTAAGGCCACGTGTTAAAACAAAATTAGCTAATTAAAGCCACAGCTACAAAACAATGAAATACAGCATCTAAAGGGCGTAAACAAGGTGCAAGTGGGCAACATCGTTCAGTACAGGAAAAGTACAAGAACGAGGGGGCATGATATGAGATTGGAGGGGGGCAGGATTGGGGGAATGTGAAGAAGTTCTTTTTTACAGAGAGGGTGGTGGAGGCATGGAATAGCCTTCCCCAAGCAGTTGTAGAAAGGAGCACAGTGGGGGGATTCAGACATGCTTGGGATAGGCATAAGGGAACTTTAGAGGAGGGAAGGAGAAAGCTAAAGCCAATGACCAAGTAGGGTCAGCGGCCGCTGATACAGGTAGGGTAAAAGGGCAGACTAGATAATCCTGGTGGTTCTTATCTGCTGTCAATTTCTGTTTCTATGTTTCTATGAAAGTGTTGAGGTAAATCTAATCGAAATGCTTGTGTCTTTCAGAACAGAGAACGAGAGCTCAATTTCCAACTTCCTGAATCCCAAGAACATTCCTGGAGATCCCACCTGTAGTTTCCCAGCAAGCTACGCAAAGACTGTACTGCTGAGACAAAGCAACCTAGCCAGAGATGACACCAGGAAGAACACAACAAAAGCGGATCAAGACTAGTCTCTGACACAGATGTTAAGTCTAACAATCCAAATGCCCATTTCAGCAACCCAAAAATACCCACACAATTAAGTATTCTCAACCACCACAACAGTGTGCATTAACTGTATAAACCTCTGCTCTACCCTACTCCAAGTGAAAGGACCTTAAGGCTGTCAGCCAACATTACCAAAGATCTATGAGTTTTCTTTGTTTCAAGGCCTAGATACCTATTTGAGACTTGGGGCTGCTGGCCTAAATCCAGAATTGATAACGCTTGCAACACCTTTATTGGATCGCAGCTTACCATTCTCTTAGCCCTCTTCCCCATGACTGGTGAGAATGAGATCCTATCTGTTTGAAAGAAGGCTTCTGTAATTCCATCCCCAGCACTGGGGGATGAGATGATTCTAAAAATTATAGGACAATTATGGAACTGAGCCACCCATCAAGGGGCAAACTAGCAGTACGTTGCACAATCGAGACCACAGCAACCTGCACAGACTGTACCAGAGAACAGAGAATGACCTGACCTCAGATTATATCTGTGATAACACAGCACAGCTACGGTGACTACACACCATGCAACCAAGACCACAACCTGCACACAGACTGTACCAGATTGAAGACTGCAAGTCTGCAGCCTAATCACAGATTCTACCAGTGAACTGTACCAGGACTTGTTTGTTTTTCATTACTTCTATTAATATTTATTTTAATACAAGCAAACCAGCAGCATTGTTTTGGTGGTTACTTAGTTTTATTATTATTATTATTGATGTTGCATTTTAAATCCATTTCCTAGCTAACTACTCCTAAACTGGGTGCAATGGTGGATCTGTAGTAGTAACAACAATCTTAGTTCTACTGTGGGACTGTGTTTTCCTAGAACACTAGAATAAAAAGGTAGCTCAGTAATTCCATCCTCACATTTTTTAAATAAATGGGTATTAGCTCCTAAATAGTGTTGGGAGGAAACTCTGAATACTGATTTACATAAACATTTGGTGAAATTTCTCTAATTTTTTGAAATTTCCTCAAATCCTGATTTTGGTGGACTCTGAGTCCTCCAAATGTGTTCTATGAAATTTTGCCTAGTGCTGCAACATTTTCTATTGGATTGTGGAATGATACATATAAACCTGGAAATAAAAGTTCTGCAGAATTTTAGTCTGCAATTTAATACATTGGTCTGCAATACAAGCAGCCATTCCATAGTTCTTTGGATGACAGAGTGCTCAGTTCTTTGGAATTCTAATGCACAATTTAAAGGAGAACCACATTCAAAATTTACAAAATAAAATGTTGTGCAGAGTATTTTCATTGTTAGGATTTTATTTTTAATTTGCCTAATGGTTTTATGGCTCCCTGGGTATCTCCATGTTTGCATCTTTTCCTGCCTTTACTTTGCCCGCAGTGCCTGTTGTACCATGTGACTGTGATGCATTCAAGACCATTGATACAGTGAGAGATGGCTTTGTCCTGTCTACAGCAGCACTGTGCCCCCCGCCGCAGAAACATCATTGTACCATGTACAGGGTCACTTTATTGTGTGAAATTCCTTTGCTGCTACTGTTGTTTGCTATCACATGGTGCAACGGTCACTATAAATGGAGACACAGTAGCAGCTCACAGCACCCCGCTGACAAAGCCACAGAGTGAAACCAGTCAGAATTCAGTCAGTTTAGTGCCCCGACCATGCTGCCAGTGCCACTAGCGTGAGTGTGCCTTCTTTTCATAATTGCACTTTGATTTTGCACAAATAAATGCAGAAATAGGTTCCAGTCTTCTTTGTTTCTCTGCTTGTGAAAATGAATACAGCCTTTATTAGATCCCTTTGGATAAGGAGATACACTTCAAATCACAGTTCTTCTGCTGTAAACTGGATACTAAGAGCACTTGTGAATCAATGGTCTTGGATGCACTGCAGTCACATGGGACAGGAGGCGCTGCAGGAAAAGGAATGGCAATACAACAATACAAATATGGAGATCCCAGGGCCAAAAAACTAGCAGGTTCATTTAGAAAAAAATGTCCTCAGAGCAAACGAAGGAAAGGACACACAAGGACAACTCCCTCACATCAAAACACAGTCTGCAGAGCATACTGTTTTGTAAATTTTGGCTGTCATATCCCATTACCATCAATCCATCATACATGCATTCATTCTGCATTCCTAAGTTGGAATTTCACGAAAGTTGCCAAAGTGCCATTCTGAGATTTTACAGAAGTAAAACTACAACTTTTGTGGCAATCTACTACTGAAATGTTATTTTTTTTCACTGCACTGCAGTACATCTAAAGCAAAATCAGCTATTCACAATGTCTGCTCTGTATGTATCGCAGAATGTAAGCAAACTGCTTTAATTACTAGGGACCTACTCAACGGTGCAAATGATACACACGTCATATATAAGCTGTCATATATTTTGCTGTTAATACAATGTAAAAGCATACTTTTAGTAGGAGGAAATACTTGCTTTATTTAATTAAAGTGTGTTCTGCTTTCTATTGACTCTGCTTGGTGTGGATGCACAGTATAAATTCATCAGAACCCATGAAAGATAAATGCTGTACCCCGAACCTAACTTTCTATTCAGTAGGGCAAAACTCAACTCATTTAAATACATGGAGTCAATTATCTAATATGAATGAGTCAAATGCCTGGACGCAAATGGAATTCCTATATCTAATACTGTTAAGTGAAAGGTGGCCAACCAGCAGAATGTTTTATTTATTTGAGAATTGGTAACCAGGAAAGGTACACTGAGTCAGAGCTTGTTTTCTGTGGTGAGCTCAGGGTGAGGGGAGCAAAAGGGTACATGGTGAATACAAATCTGTTACCATATATAGCAAGAGAAACAAGACACATTTTAGTTACACTTGTGAATAAAATACACAAAACGATTGATTGCACTAGAAAAATATGATGGATACAGAGATTGGGAGGACCAAATGCATTCCGACCATGTATAAGAATGTATATTAAATTAATATCCAGTCAAGTAAGCCAAGAGGTCTTTAGGGTGAAATATAAGAAATAGGGCAACCACCCCTTAACACAGAGGAGAGTCTAGTGGTAAGAGCAGGAAGGGCAGTGTTTAATAGAGGTTTGAGAGAAAAGCTGGAATGAGGAGAGGTGAAGGGGGACTTGGGGTTTGTATCAAGTGACAGGAAGCTGAGCAGAGAAAGTAGATTGCTCAGAAGTAGTCCAGCATGTAAGGACAGAAAATGTTTGAGAAGCATCATAGCAGAGGGAACTGCTGAAAGTGGAGATAGCAGATAAAAGACAGTTAAGATAAGAAGGGGAGGAGGAGAACCAGAATTTAAGCAGAAAGGAGGTGCAATGCAGCATACTTTGGGAATCAAGACACTGATGTGTGAAGGGATAGAGTCAGAGGCCAAGCTGCAGAGGGAGTGGAAAAGGGGGGTCCAGCCTGGCATGGGTGGTTTTAGGAGCTGCCTCACAGACTAAAGCTGCATAGTCAAACACCAGTTTGGTAAACTGGAGAACAATCTCTTGAAAGATGAGAAGCTGTATACAAGTCACAGTCTGCAGAACCTCTCTGATGAAAACCAAACTGCCCCAAATGCGCATGACCCAGTTTTCTTGCAACCTAAGCCAAACCTTACCAGCTCGGTTCAGGTTTTTTTTTGTACCTTCCCTACCCTCCTAGCTTGCATTGTTTTTCATGTAAAAGGCTTAGGAGGCTGGTAAGAGGTCAAAGGTTGAGGAGAGAGAGAGAGAGAGAGACTCTGTATCAGAGAGACTGTGTAGGGGAGGCTCACTTTTTAGCATGCAGAAAAGAAAGAGCTGGCCTGAAGAACATTGAAAAGAGAGAAACAAAGTATAGAAAAATCGAGATAGAGCCTGGGGGATGTCTAACAGGAGTTGTGTTTGGCAGTTTCTGCTGTATCTTCTAAATGGTCACACCCTTCTACATTGTATTCCGGTCTTAAAAAAATGCATGCCACCCCCCCACCAAAAAAAAACCCTCTACTCCAGGTCTATCTCTCAATTGATTAGCTTTTTTTGGTGTGTGTGTGTGGGGGGGGGGCACTCTGGGATTGTGGAGGACTGCACTCCACCCAGACAGCTTCGAAGTGATTTCGCTGACTGTTCCAAATTGCTGGTAGCTGTAAACTAAGGGGGCAGCTTTAAATGGTTTGATTTAGATTGGCACAAGCATTCCATGCCATTTTTAAAGTTTTAACAAACGTCCCACTGACTCGTCGAAACTGGAAGTGCTCATGATCGCACTTCAGGTTTTTGGGGATTTATACCAATGTCTGTGTGAGTGTCAGGGAGCACTGGGTGGAGGTGACACAGGCAGAGGCAGGTGTCTGCCAGTGCCAGCCACAGGAGGCCAGAAGGTCAGAAAATGCCAAACAAGGTATCTATTACATTACACATAGACTAATGCTTGTCTAATATAGCAGTTATTAGTGTTTTAAGTTTTCTGATTCAGCTGACTATGGAGAGAACAAGGCTATACTGTGCCACATGTAACTGCTCAGTTTTTAACATGCTTCCACCTGCTGGTGCTGAACATACAGAGGTGCCAGCCAGGATGCAATGCAGTCATGCTGCAGTACATGATAAAATGCTGCAGTATGCTGCAGGGAACAGTGTAATTCCATAACAATTAAGTTCTTTTTATTGCAGTATATTTGTGTCATGTCATTTACTTCAGATACTGCTTTGCATCGTGGCTGGCTCTGCTCTAAATGGTTATTCACAAATAGCACTAAAATCACAAACCTGGAATATGTGGTGCAGAAACTACAGTTTGAACTTAGTAACTTAGTAGATGTGCGTAACTTGGAAACTTTGTAGACAACACGAGTAGGCAAGTGGAGCCCAGCATGGAAACTGCACAAGATAATGTTTCTGTCTGTCCTGCTAACTGCAAAGGTTCCAGGAAGGGGAAATTCAGGAGCTAGGAGGGGCTAGTGAGAATACTAGAAATTCAGTGAGGAGAGGGGAAAATGATTGTGAGAACCCAGAGGAACCTGAATGAGCAGTGACACAGCTGAGGAAAATAAACAAGAAGGGCAGAAGAGCTAATGCGTTTTCATAACACATTTTAAAATAGCCAGACAAATTCACAGACTGTGATTGGGCAGTGCTGACCTTCGATAGTGATGCTATCCCAACACAACATCATGTCTATTCAAAAAGCAACTAAAATGTATTTCTTTTTTTTCTTTATATGCAAACCATTTTATAATTACAATAATGCCCTCCAGGGCATGTGTTGTGGGGCTAACACCACTTCTCAGGTGTTGGGTGCACTCAGCCTGTGGCCTTATGTTAAACCACTTGAGGTGTGATGTTATCCCAGCATGACACATGCCCTGTTGTGCATTATTGCTTAAATATTACATCTCAGGTGCCTCTGTAAAACCTCATTGCCCCATTAGATGAAAATCCATTCTCTGAAACTGAAAACAATGAGTTATTGCACAAGCACAACACACGCACACACACACATACACACACACACAATACATAAGAATGGGTTGACTCATGCAAACAGGCAAAAGATTGTGGTGGGAGACTCTATTATAATATACAATGGACAGATTAATATGTCAGAATGATAAAGACTAAAACACAGTGTCAGTGTTCTTAAAGTAAATCTTGATGGTTCCCCAAATGCCTTTTACACATAGTATGCCATTGCCAGACATGCTTTGGGAAGGGAACACATTTACACTAATGTAGGGAGGCATTCTGGTTAGTTTATAACGTTGACTTAAATGTGTCTTACTCAGAAGTACAGTCCTGTATGTTGGTATTGGTGAGCACTAATATGTAAATGTACTTAGCAAGGCATTGTGGGTAAGATACGAACCTGTCTTCCAGTTTCCTTACTGTGAGATCCTGTCCCATATTTCTGTAGTTGTGTCAACAATGTAAGCTTTTGTATGTTTATTTTCACAACAATGCATTGTGCATACCATATCTAGCTACAAGACTTCTATACTGAGTGAAGTAGTCTCCTATTTCAGCAGTGAGCACAGAAGTATAATATCCTATATACTAATTTACATAGTGAAGCATTGTAGGTACATCACATTGCTGATTTGTCTACCTAAAACTAAAAACTGACAGTATCCCATTAATAACTTTGTTTCCCTGGTATGAATTCACAGTTGAGGGCTGCAGCACTAAGAAAACAAGCATTTGTCAGTGCCGAATGTTGTCTCACTGGCATTGGCATTGGTAGTGCAGGAGTTAGAGATGCATAATAGAAATGGCAGTGAAGTACTGAACTGATGCCAACCCCACCACCACCCTGCAGAGACAGACAGGCATTGGGGTGTGCCTTTGGGTCGTCAGCTATAACGCTCGAGCCATTTTACCTCACCCTACCCTGTAGACACTGACAAGTGTCATGGTGTGCTTTGGGGTCTTTGGGCCTTATACTTACCCCATTCCATAAGGAAATATGCTGAGATGGGTGCAGTACAGGAAAATGGGGTGAACTTTGTGGACAAAACCTCCAAGGCGCATCTCGATGCCTGTCACTGGCTGCAGGGTGGGGCTGGGGGTGGAATGGCATGAGCATTACAGCCAATGATCCCAAGTCACACCCCTGACAGCTGTCAGTCTCTACGGGGTGGGGTGCTACAGTTGGAAACCCTAACATTGTAGGCGTTTCTTGGTGTTTTCACTCCAAATTTTCAATATAGGCTTTTTATGACCCCACCTCATGAAGAGCGGCACAATCAGTTTGTTAGCTGAAAGGTGGTTTTGCACAGCAGCTATGCCATTTGGTGACACAGGGACGAAAACATATTTTGGGCAGGATGTGAAAAATGACAACTGTATTGTTCATGAGGAGGTGTAAAAAATGGCAACGTTGAAAATCTGGAGTGAAAATATGAAAAATTGGTAAAGTCATGAGCATGCATAGAAACTGCGCAACACACGTCCGTAACCCAATTATTTTTGGGATTTTTTTAGCCACATTTTCAACATAGGCATTTTGGGACCTCCTCTCATGAACAGTGGTGCTGTGATTTTGTTAATCTGTCCCAAAAAGTTGATTTCCCACAGCGACCATGCCATTGTGCGCCACAGCTGCGGAAACACATTTTGGGCAGGCTGTAAAAAATGACAGCTGTACTGTTCATAAGGAGGTGTGAAAAAATGCCAGTGCTGAAAATCTGGCATGAAAATATTGCAAATTTGTGTAGTTACAAGGGTGCGTGGAAACTGCTCAACGCACGCTTGTAACACAGTCATTTTAAGGATTTTCATCGCCAAATTTTTAACATAGGCATTTTAGGACCTCTGCTCATGAACAGTGTCATGGTCATTTTCTCAAACTGTCCCAAAAACTGATTTTGCACAGCAACCGCGCTATTCTGCGCCGGATGTGCGCGAAAACACATTTCAGCCAGGATATGTAAAATGACAGCTGTACTGTGCATAAAGAGGTGTGGAAAAATGCCAATTTTGAAAATCTGGAATGAAAGTATTACAAATTCATGAAGTTACGAGCGTGCGTGGAAACTGCGCAATGCACGCTTGTAAAACAGCCATTTTTGTAATTTTTTTAATCAAATTTGCATACACAGGCTTTTTGAGAGCCTTCCTCATGAACAGTGGCACTGTCATTACATTAATCAGTCCCAAAAGGTGATTCCGCGCAGTGACCATGAAATCACATTTTGGGACCGAATAACGCCATGACAGTGACTGAAATTCATGAGGAGAGGTCCCAATAACCCCATGTTGAACATTTGGTGCTAAAATTCCCAAACATGCCTGAGATATACACCAAAGTTGAAAAAACCCTGTTTATGCCATTGTACAGCTTACTGGCATTTCTTCAGTTCGCAGTCGGCTTTGAAGAGTTCAGGCGTGTTCCCGGTAAACTGAAGATCGTTGCGCCATGCTACGGAGGTAAATATGGGGTGATGGGGGGTGTGGGGAGGCAAGGTGCACAGAGGGTGCTTTGCGGTTGGGGAGGGCCACCGACTCGACGAGGACTGTTTTCTGGTTTGCAGGTTGTAAAAAACCAAAAAACCCATTGCAGGATCTTTCATTTTACAGGGCATTTGGCACACTGGGTGGAGCTTCTAGTTTGCCACCTGAGTGTTTCTTTTGAGGCGGGGTTCTGTGGCCAACAGAGTTAGGCACCCTGTTGTACACGACAAACAGGGGAACATTATGCAGATGGGGGTGGGCTCTCCGTCATCAATTAAACTGGGAAGGGGACATGATGCCAAGGGGACTGGGCACACTCTTGGTATACACTTTAAGTATGGGGGTGCATTATGCCGTAGGGGAGTGGGCTCCCCCATCGGCAAATGAAGTGGGTTGGGGCATGCCGACAGGGGGATTGGGCACCACTGAAGTTGGCTCTCCGTGCGGCGGCAGTCAGTGTTGCCATGTTTATGTGAAGGGCTTCACCGGGAAAGGCACGTAGGGAGGGTCTGTTTTAGTGCCACTGCATGACAAGCCTGGCTCTCATTGCAGCGGACCTTTTCTTAGATGTGTATTCCTGGTGTGGCGCCTGCATGCTGGCCTATTGGGGAATGAGGGACACACCTACTGATGCGTGCCCTGCATTCGCCCAACAATGACTGCGCCTCCAAATCAGCTACTACTACTGCAATATGTTAGCTGGCGTGCAAGTACAAGCCAATATAAAAAGGAGTGGGTTATGCAAATGAAGCAGAGCCCCAAAATAAAAGGATTTTATCTTGAAAAACAGCACTATTTGGCAGTTTGAATGGTAGTAGTAGTAGTAGTAGTAGTAAAAACTTTATTTTTATACAGGAAAAGTACATGTCGTTTGGATAATACTATCCAGTTTTCAAGACAGTCCTGTGCAAAATTTCCAGGTTTCACATAATCACATCTAATTTACAAACAGACAAAATACATATTACTCAATAATAAAAACACATTCTCACAACTCACAACTACAAAATTCTAACACAAAACTACAATATTACATACATGTACATGTAAATACTTGATACATCTTTAACCCCTTAAGAAATTTTTCTATACTTTTCTCAGAACGCAATGTGGGAGGAAGTGTATTCCAGCAAGCTGATGCTTGTGTTACTAATGTTCTATCCCCAAATTTATTTTTTCGCTTATCTCGATCAATTCTATTTTGATACATAGTTCTAATGGAATGTCTTCTAAGGGCTGAATTTTTATCTGCTAATATTTTAGCTATATTATGTTTCAAATAAATTGTCCTATATTTATAAATAAATAAGGACCAACTGATCCTATATTCCAAATCAAGAGACAACCAATTTAACTTAATTAGAAGGTCACAATGATGTGTTCTAAAATTACTATGTAGTACATATCTAGCTACCCTATACCGTAATTTATCTAATTTACTCAAAAGTTGTTTAGTTGCTGCTCTATATATAACCTCTCCATATTTAATCACGGGGAGAATAAGCTGTTCTGCAATCAATTTCCTGTCCTGTAATCTCAAACTTTTAGCAGTTCTCCTTAAAGCTCCTAACTTTTTATGTGTTTTAACAATAATAGACTCAATATGATTTTTGAAAGTCAATAAAGAATCAATATTAACCAAATAACAATAATTTGTAACTTGTTCTATTTTGGTATGATTCAAAGCCATGATCTGTACATCTGAATATCTATGTTGTCTATCAGTTCCAAAAGCATCAGCTTAGTCTTACTTATATTCATTATTAACTGAGACTTGGCAAACCATTCCTGTACCCTGGTAAAATCAGTCTGTAGGTTCTCTGAGATCCACCAATCCATATCCAGAGACCACCAAAACAGTATCATCAGCATACATCCTAATGTCTGTACGCTGTATCACTGATGGTAAGTCATTATTGAATATCAAAAATAACAGGGGTCCTAAAATGGACCCCTGAGGGACTCCTCTTTTGACAATCCGAGAGTTTGAAAGATTATTCTGCAACTGGACTCTCTGAGAACGATCAGTCAAGCATGATATAAACCATATTAGTGGATCCCCAGAGAAACCCAGACCGATCAACCTCTCAAAAAGAACAGGATGGCTCACCAAGTCAAATGCTTTTGACAAATCAATGTATATCGCTGCTGTATCTTTACCATTATTCAAAGATGTACAGATCAAGTCGTTAAATTCAACCAAAGCTGACGTAGTTGAAAAACCCTTTCTAAAACCTGATTGGTAGTTAGTTAGTAAATCATATTTTTCCAAATATTCCCCCATTTGCTGCTTTACCAGCTTCTCCAAACATTTGGAGAGAACTGGCAAAACAGCTATGGGGCGATAATTATTTGGAGATGTTTTATCTCCAGTCTTATAAATAGGTATTATTTTCCGTTTTCCACAAAATGGGAAAATACCTCTCCTGTAAACTCCAATTGAATAATGCTGTAATAATTTGTGCAATATGTGGAGCAGATATTTTCAAAAAACGACCTTCCAATTTATCCAATCCTGGGGATTTATAGGGATTTATTTTTAATAATTCCTTAGTAACTTCGGATATTGTAATTTTTTTAAATCTAAAAGGAGGATGCGAGTCTGAGTGAAATTCTCCATAACTATCATCAGTTGTATTTTGTCTATCTCTATTAGTCCTAAAGTAGGAAGGTCGACAAAATAATCATTTAAGATATTTGACACTTCCTCTAAATCTTCAGTTACAGTTTCATTTGTTTTCATTTTATATTTTCTTGTCCTCCATGCCCTCCAGGGTTTGACAAATTTTTATGATACTCCAAAAATTTTTAGGATTTGTATTATGATTTAATTTACTCACGATAGTAAGATGTTTTGCCCTTCTTGTTAATTTTGACACTCATTTCTTTTAGTTTTAAATAACTCCCAATCATAGCTTTTTGGTCTTTTAGCCTTTCTCCAAATTCTATTTTTAAGTCTAATTATTTTTTGCAATTTATCTGTTATCCACGGAAATTTAGGTAAATCACTATTTTTTTTATTATTTTAGGGGCATAAGAATCACAAATTTTTTGAAAGGTATCAGTAAAGTATTCAATACTAAGATCCAAATCTGGTATTAACAAACACCTCTCCCACCTTTCTATTCTAATACTCTCCAAAAAAAGCGGTTCTGAGAAATGCCTCATATCACGAGACCAAACCCGTTTCAACTGCTCCACTGACCCCCCTTTAGGATGAGCAGTAAGAACAGTCCAAACAGGATTATGATCACTAAAATGGGGAGGCAAAATTCCCTGCTCCCTTACCTGGAGTGATTGAGAAACAAAAATCAAATCCAGTATAGATCCCTTTTCAGTTGTGGATGTATATCTCGTAGGCACATCAATCAACTGAACTAAACCCATTTCAATTGTAATCTCCCTTAATTGTTTACCCCTATCATTTGCCCAATCACAGTTAAAATCCCCTAACAAAATAATAGGTTTATCTTTAACACAGTCCCCTATTTTATGTAAAACCCCCTCTATAGTTTTTATTTTTGTCCGTGGGGTGAATAAATCACAGCTACTACTAAATTCTGATAAACAACTGAAATAATTAAATAATCTATATTCCCCTCACTCCCAGCCATCATTGTTTCAACATACCCTAATGTATTTTTAACAAAACACATAACCCCACCCCTTTACCTTTTCTATCTTGTCTAAAAGTCTGGTATGCTGGCATACTCATTTCAGCTGTACTAATCTTTTCATTTAACCATGTTTCACTTAATCCCAATATACATGGGTGATGAGAATCAATAATGGTTGCCAGTAAATCAGCCTTTTTAGATATACTATGAGCATTATCATGTAAGATTTTTATATCATGGGTAAATTTTGGTCCTGGATTTAATTCAACATCCCCCCCCAAAATTAAAACCAAATAACATACATCCCTAAAACTATTAGGTGTCTTATTAAAACTCAACGGTGTCCCTAAGTTTTATACCCACTCGTATATACTTATTCCAACAATTTGTAAAAGTATTTCTTCTGTTTAAAAACAGTATATGCCCTTTTTGACAAGAATTTGTTTGAATAATAGTTGGCCAAACAGTTTTATTTTTTCCTAGGTCTGATTCACTAAATATTGCACAAGAAAAAATCAGACCCAGGATTACATATCCTATCATTTTTACTGAATACATGTAGAATAAGTAGGTAGGTAAATAAATAAATACAAAATCAATAAGAAAACAATAAAAGTAATATCCACTGGATATATTTGCACTATATTTGCGGGCAAAATACCACCACCAATTTCCTTACCCAACACTTATTTTACACCTGCTAAGAAAACCAGAGCAAAAATATCTAAATGTATTATATTCTAATTATCTAAATAAAACCCTGTATAAAATTTCAACTGGGAGTGGTGCTCACGCCACTCACACTCTCGCGCGTTCACATGCTCGCTCGGTGAAACAGCGTGAACTTTTAAAGTTCAAGCCCCACCTCTACATTATACACGATTGGCTCACCAGACAGTCCTAAATCAGCTGTAGCTTGTAGCGATGTTGTTAACTCAAATTCGCTGCCTCCACAGAGAAACACAAGCTCAGTTCATACATACAGAAGCTGCTGCTTTGATGTAGTAATGCAAAAAGAGTCTCTTCCCGATATCGAGGGCTGCAGTGCTGTAAAAACGCCAGGGGCTAACAGATTTAAATTCTCCCCTCAGATGGTATCTTAATCTGACAAAAACAGCGCAGACTTTTAAAGTTCAAGCCCCACGTCTGCAGCATACACGATTGGCTCACCAGACAGTCCTAAATCAGCTGTAGCTTGTAGCGATGTTGTTAACTCAAATTCGCTGCCTCCACAGAGAAACACAAGCTCAGTTCATACATACAGAAGCTGCTGCTTTGATGTAGTAATGCAGAAAGAGTCTCTTCCCGATATCGAGGGCTGCAGTGCTGTAAAAATGCCAGGGACTAACAGATTTAAATTCTCCCCTCAGATGGTATCTTAATCTGACAAAAACAGCACGGACTTTTAAAGTTCAAGCCCCACCTCTGCAGCATACACGATTGGCTCACCAGACAGTCCTAAATCAGCTGTAGCTTGTAGCGAAGTTGTTAACTCAAATTCGCTGCCTCCACAGAATGGTAGGACACTGATTCATGACACCTACAGTTTACTACTCCCATTTGGTATGGGAACCTTCAACATTCTTGATGATAGGCTGACATTATGTTTACAGGTGTCAGTTGTCGTTAAGTTATCCTTTTACCATCTGAGGAACATTGTTAGGATCATGCACCTTGTTCCATCTGGGGACCTGCCTACATTGATCCATTCCTTTGTGACCGCGCATTTGGATTACTGCAACTCCCTTCACTTTGGGCTTCCAGGGGTTGATATCCACCGCTTGCAGCTGGTGCAGAACGCCGCAGCCCGGTTGCTGATGGGGACTCCTCGCTCTTCCCACATTACACTGGTGCTGCAGGAACTGCACTGGCTGCCTGTTCAGTGGCGGATCACCTTTACACTCGGATTACTGACTTATAAAGCCCTACATGGACTGGGCCCTGACTACCTGAAAGAGCTCCTGGTCCCTTACCTCCCAGAGCGACTGCTCTGCTTGGCCAACGAGGGGTTGCTAGAGATTCTGAGGGTGTTTTTAAAATCTTCTGGGGCCCGGGCTTTCATGTTCGTGGCACCGACCCTCTGGAATTCTCTACCCCGTTGGATTAGGGAGTGCATGACTGTGGGGGGTTTTAAACAAGCATTGAAAACATATTTATGGAACAAGGCATATGGGGATGGTGTTGAAGTGGATTGACTGTAATAGTCTGGCTGTTTTACAATGATGTTTTATTGTGAAATTATTTTAACTATGTACTGTGCCTTGACTTTGAAAGGCGCATTATAAATAAAGTTTATTATTATTATTTACTTTAACCATTATGCTATACTGTCCTTTTCCAGGCAGCAAGAACAAAAAATGTAATACCTAGTCTGGATGGTGTCCTGAAAGGTACTGGACATAAATCTAGTAAATCTGTGGTAATACAAAAGGTTGTGCACACATCACTATTGGATGCTATGTATTTTTGTAATTTTTTTTTTAAACTCTATTTATCTCCGTCGGCCCAGAGCATCTCTCAGAGGTGCCCTCTTGATCTAGTCCTCTACTCCCTGCCGAGACCCTCCTTCTTTGGTCCCTCCCACCAGGACTTCCCAGCCCCCCAGATCACCCCCCAGGGGAGGGCCTGCCTCACCTACCTGGTGGCACTTTCTGGAATTAGAGGGTCTATCCTGTGTCGGTGGCACCTGGGATCATCGGAGGGACGATCCAGCATTTGTGAATGTGGGGCCATATCCCTGGTGCCTTCGTTGCCTCCCCAGTCCTCCAGGGTTTTTCTGTTAGGTTTTTGCCCCCTCAGAGCACATCATTGTGTGACATCTAAGCGCTGACATGCAGCGCCCGCTGACACTCTGCCACATCTTTGTAGGTGCTGCATGTTCCCGGCACTGCCCCCCGTCCACCACCAGGAGCTGTGCAGGAGCGGCAATAACCCCAGATCCCTCTCCAGGAAGGGAGAGCAGTCTTCTGGATGTTCAGTCTCTTCCCTTCCCTGCTGACCCCCGGCAGCTGAAGTACGCTCCTAAACACAAGTTGCTGGCATGGTGCAATGTGTGGCACCCAGTGCCTCAACCCTCAGTGCCACAGGGCCAGCTGTATTTTGGTACTTAAAACCAGTTTTGATTTGTGTTATTGTATAGCAATAACTTAGCTTTTTGTTACTGTGAACACACTTGTCCCCCACCCCTCCCCTTTTTCGTAGACTTCTTAGTGGCTAGCATTGTCACAGTTACCAGTTATACATGGTAGGAAAATGGAAGTATTTTATGTGTAATGACATTTTCACTCCGAAGAAAGGGGGGTTACTAGCAGGGTACCACAGGGTTCTGTACTGGGGCCGGTCCTCTTTAATGTCTTTATAAGGGACATTGCAGAGGGACTAGAAGGAAAAGTATGCCTCTTTGCAGATGACACAAAGATTTGCAACAGGGTTGATACACAAGGAGGCGTGGAAAGGATGAGAAGACACTTGGCAAGGTTGGAGCAATGGTCAAAAGTATGGCAACTTAGATTCAATGCAAAAAAGTGCAAAGTAATGCACCTGGGAAACAAAACCCTGGGGAAGAGTACACAATGGTTGGGAGGTACTAACAACAACAAAAATAGAAAGGGACCTGGGGTAGTCATATCAGATGACTTAATGGTAGGCAGGCAATGTGAGAAGGCAGTAAGGAGGTCTGAGGATTCTGGGATGCAGAGAGGCATCACCAGTAGAAAACAAGAAGTTGTCATTCCTCTATACAGACAGTTGGTGACACTCCATCTGGAGTGCTGCGTGCAGTTCTGGAGATCCCATTTCCGCAAGGACATAGACAGGATGAAGGCAGTCCAGAGGAAGGCATCTAAAATGGTGCAGGGTCTGCAAGAGAAGCCGTACGAGGAGAGACTAAAGGAGCTTAATATGTATACCCTTGAGGAAAGGAGGGAGAGGGGGGACATGATAGAAACTTTGAAGTACCTCAAGGGAATCAACAAAGTCCAAGAGGGTAGCATCTTTCAGAAAAAGAGATGTGCAAGAACAAGGGAGCACAATTTGAAGATAGAGGGGGGACAGCTCAGGGCAACATGAGGAAATATTTTTTCAAAGAGAGGATAGTGGATGCATGGACCGGCTTCCCTGAGGAGGTCATGGGGTCAAAAACAGTGGGGGAATTCAAGAATGCATGGGACAGACATAAGGCAATTATAGTGGAGGGTAAGAGGAAGTGGGCTGCTGGTTAACTAGGATCTGCAGCTTATCCAATAAGTAGGGAAATGGGCAGACTGGGTGGGGAAAGTGGTCCTTATCTGCCATTAAAGTCTGTGTTTCTATGTTCACATTCCATACTTGTCACATCATCCATGAGTGTGTATTCCAAAATCAAAAGTAAGAAAGCTAAGGCCAAAAAACCCAGCTGGTTCAGCAAGGAGGAGGCAAAAGCAGTGGGGAAAGAGGGCAAAATTTAGAAAGTACAAGCATACCCAGAAACAGGAGGATGATAGAGTGGACTATGCCACTAAATCAAGAGAGGTGAGCATGGTGGTAAGGGTGGCAAAGGCCACGAGAGAGGTACAGCTAGCCCAGGGGGTAAAAGTTCTTGCGGATGCCTTTTTCAGACATACAAGTAAGAAAAGAAATAAAGAATGAGATTGTTAGATTAAAAAGGAGGGTAGTTGGGCAGAGGGTAGTGAAGAAAAGGTAATGATGCTTAATGGGTACTTCTGTTCAGTCTTCCTTCAGGAGAAGGATGGACCAGTACCACAAGGGAGTGGGGGGGGGGACTAGGAGAGGGGGAAGACATGGATGGTGCAATTCACATTGACAAGGTACTCAAGGACCTAAGGACCCTAAACATGGACAAATCAGCAGGACTGGATGGCATACTTTCAAAGGTCTTTAAGGAACTGGCAGAGGTTCTGGCAGGTCCGCTGGAAGACCTTTTTAACACCTCTCTGGAGTCCAGAAACATGCTCCAGGACTGGAGTACATTGTATGTGGTGCACCCCTGGCAGACTTGTTTAACAGTTAACTGGAGACCGGCATTGTCCTGGAGGACTGGAGAACAGCGGACATAATCCCACTTCACAAAAATGGTAGCAAAGAGGAGGTGGACAATTATAGGCCTGTCAGCCTGACTTCGGTGGTGGGGAAATTAAAGGAAACACTATTAAAGGAAAGTATTGTGGAATAACTGGAATCCAAAAGACTGCAGGACCCGAGGCAGCATGGTTTCACAGAGGGTGAGCAGCATGTTAGATCAGGGAGAGGAGGGGAGAAGGACGTGGCCTACCTGGACTTCAGCAAAGCCTTCGACACTGTTCCACAAAGAAGACTGGTAAAAAAGTTGAGTAACATGGGGTGGGCAATAAAAGGTGGTAACTTGGGGTTAGGAGGCAGAGGGTGGTTGTAAATTATGTTTGCTCTGAGGAGGGGAGAGTGACCAGTGCGGTGTCTCCAGGGTCAGTGCTATTACCAGTCCCTTTTAATATCTTCAATAGAGACACAGCAGAGGGGCTGGAAGGGAAAGTCTGCCTCTTTGTGGAAAACACTAGGATCTGCAACAAAGTGGACACTCTGGAGAGGGTGCAAAGGATGGTTAGAGATTTAAAATGACTGGAGAAGTGGTCAAAAGTTTGGCAGCTATGGTGCAATGCAAAAAAGTGCAAAATAATACACGTGGGTCACAGTATCCCAGGGGTGGAGTACAAAATGGGGCGGGAGATACCTGCAATGACCAAACAGAAAAGGAAACTATGGTAATCATATTGGATGACCTGAAGGTGGCCAGACAATGTGACAAAGCAATCAGGAGAGCTAGAGGGATGCTGGGTTGTATAGGTAGGGGTATCACCAGCAGGAAGAGGGAAGTGGTGTTGCCCCTATAGTAAGGGTTGAGTAAGGTGTTCAATGTTAAACCCCAAAATTTGCACATTAATATCTTTGGCTCCCTTTGACAAAATGAGCTGCAATTTTGCATGTGTTGTCTAAGAGGCAAGGTCTTGATGTGTGGACATTTTTGTGGTGGCAGCTTGTGCAGTCTCTAAGATCCAGACATGGCATTTTTTGTAAACCTCTAATTTTTTTCTATACTTAATATTGTTTTGTTTTTTTTGATCTCTCCTACAGCCTACATGGAGTGGAATTTTTACCCCAAACTTGCAGGTGACATTTGTCATGTTCCAAGGCAGTGTCTTTGAGAGGTCTGGTGAAAAAATATTAAAGGGTTCCAGAGTTATAAGGCTTTAAATTTTAGTGTTTTCTGACCTGCCCAAGAGCAGTAGGGTATTTGAGATAACGGTCAGCAACAAAAGTAAAAATACGGTGCCAAAAATTCCATTTTTTTGCATTCACGTCACTGAATTAGCTGGGCACCAGACATTTTTTGTGCTGTGCCAATTGCCATCTTGTTGATATTTTCCATGAAACAACAAATGTGGAAAATACATAAAAATACTGGGATTAAAAAAAAAACAGAACCTAGCTAAATGGGACCCATTTAGCTACATTCTGATGTTTGTTTTTTGTATGCTGCCCACAAATACCTTTTCTGGGCACCCAAAATATGGGGTGCCCAGTTTAGTGACAGTAGCACTTACCTGTGTTCTGTGTATGAGAACAGTGGTATTTCTTTGCTTCTCCAGCCACAGATGCACTCATACGGCTGGTTGCACTAGCAGCTATGAACTTCCCTTGCTCTGGTGTCTAGTGGCAATCCATCTGCTGGTCACCATCCCTGTTAGTTTAAATGTGTTCCCTGGTGTCCAGTGGCCCCCTACCCACTGTCCCTGTTATTTAAAATCTGTTCTTTGTTGTCTAGCCTCACACCCCACACACCGATCACTTTCCACATTAGTTTAAATGTGTTCCCTGGTGTCCAGTGGCCCCCTTCCCACTGTCCCTGTTATTTAAAATCTGTTCTTTTGTGTCTAGCCTCACACCCCACACACCGATCGCTTTCCACATTAGTTTAAATGTGTTCCCTGGTGTCCAGTGGCCCCCTCCCCACTGTTCCTGTTATTTAAAATCTGTTCTTTGGTGTCTAGCTACACAGCCCACACACCGATCGCTTTCCACATTAGTTTAAATGTGTTCCCTGGTGTCCAGTGCCCCCCCCCCACTGATCGCGTTCCCATTATTTAAAATCTGTTCCCTGGTGGCTAGTGGAACCCCCAACCCTCAAATCATCAACCCCATTCTTTTTTGTTTGATCTCTGGTGTCTATTGGCACCCCCACCTTCCCACTGCAGCACAACCCTGAAATAAAGAAAACGGTCCCTCAATGTTTTTTTTTTTTTACCTGTCAAAAAAGAAAATGGTCCCTTGCTGATCAGCCCGCCACCCTCACCTCCCACTCAGCACCCCATGCCACCCAATGCACCCCCACACACCCTCACTCACCTGAACAGGTCCCAGGTCTTGATACACTCTTTGTTCGAAGACACCTCTTCCTGTTGGAATCGGCGACTGCAATATGAAAAACTAAGGTAAATTCGTTTCAGTGTATTTCAATGGGTGTTTCAATTTGCATTCATAACTCAGCCATTTTATGACATATTGACCCCATATTTTCAACATAGCCATTTGGGGACCCCACCTCATGAACAATGTGACTGTTGCAATGCAACTCCAACCCAAAAGGTGATTTTGCTGTTGATTGGTGAATTCACCTTTCATGTGAGATTTGCACAATGACAGTCATTTTGTTTATGAGGTGGGGTGATAAGAAGGCTATGTTGAAAATTTGGGGTCAAAATATGTAACAATGCCAAAGTTATGACCATTCATTGCAATTTTGCTACGTACACTTGTAACTTTGGAAATTTTCAATACTTTGACCCAGATTTTCAACATAGCCTTCTTATTAGCCCACTTTATGTATGCCACAGCTGTCATTTTTCAGATCCTGGCCAAAATGTGTTTTCTCACCTGTGGCATGGAATGGCATTGCAGTTGTGCAGAATTAAGTTCTGGCAGGGATTCAAAAGGTTTCTGTACTGGGTACATGAGGTGGGGTACAACAATGGCTATGCTGACAATATTGGGTTAAAATATGTAAAAATGTCAAAGTTGTGACCATTTTTTGCAATATCGCTATGCACACTCATAACTTTTGAAATTTTCAATATTTTGACCCCAGGTTTTCAACACAGCGTTCTTATTACCCCCACCTCATGTATATCAAAGCTGTTTTCAAATCCTTGCCAAACTTTATTTTTGCACCTAAAGCATGGAATACTGTTGCAGTTGCACAGAATTACGTTTTGGCGGAGATTTGAAAAGTTTCTGTACTGGGCACATGAGTTGGGGTAATAAGATGACTATGCTGACAATATGGTCACTCTTGTCCTGTAAATGGATGTGCAGGGCCTGGAGAGCCCTTTGCTTCTACAGCTACATAAATATATGCATCTACCGAGGGATTGGGAGTATAGGGTCCAGAGGGCCATGTGCTCCCACAGGCAAATAAGTATATGATTATACTATCTCGAAAAGTAAGAAAATAAATTGCAAGAAACTTTGTTAATGCTCTAGTTAGGGTTACAACCACAAAAGTAGGGAAATGTGGCATTAGGGTTTCCAAACCTAACACCCCATCTGCATGCTGCACACACCAACAGGCGTCGGGGATGTGCTTTGGGGTCGATGATGTGATGATGTGTATCATCAAGAAGTTCTTATACTGAACTGAGGAAACTGCTGTTGTGTCTGTCTTCCTGCTTTTTGATGTTACTTTGTCCCTGTGGCAGACCACCTGGTAGCCAAGGAAGACTGGGCAAATTCTGCTATTTTTGAGTTCCAGAGGATAGGCTTGGACTGCCTTTGTGACTGACTGCCACCCGCTACATTCCCTTTCTGTGCAATAAGGGAAATTTAGAATATGATTAAGAAGCTGGGTCTTCACAACAAGAGGTCTTGATTGTTGGAACAGCATCTGGAAGACTAGGCTCATGGATGTTACACTTGGCCCTCACAAGCAGCTGCTGATTGGACCCTTTATATTTATTTTGTGATTGTTTTTTAGTACAAATTATTTAATGTTGTATTCATATAGTTTGAATCTGTGACTGATGGTGTTTTCTAGTACATTTAGTAAAAGAGCATAGGAGATTCTGATACATTAAACACCATTATAGGCAACAAGTCAAACTTGTTTGGGTACACAGAATCATAGAAACATAGAAGCATAGACCATGATGGCAGAAAAAGACCAGCGGTCCAACCAGTCTGTCCACATTCCCTATAATCCCTGGAACCTATTGTTACTCCAGGGTAATAACCCTCCCTGTCTTATCCCCATTCTTCTCCCTGGTCTTGTCGCCCCAGGTGACCACTATTCCCCTCATTCCATCCCATGCCTGCTTGAATCCTCTGACTGTGTTTGCACCCACTGCCTTGGCCAACAGACTCTTCCAAGGTTCCACCACTCTTTCCTTAAAGAAGTACTTCTTCACATCACCCCTGAACCTCACTCCTGTTAATTTCCACTCGTGACAACATGACCTCAAGTTAGTATTCAAGGTAAATAATGCCCAACAGTTTACCTTGTTAATTCCTTTAAGGAACTTAAAGGTCTCTATCATATCTCCCTTCTCCCTTCTGGTTTACGGCGAATACATATTTAGTGCCTTGAGGTGCTCCTCATAGGATCTGCCTTGCTGGCCCTGAGTCATTTTTATGTTGTCTTGTGTGCGCAGCGCAAGCAACATTTTGTGACAGCTTGCTGGAGAAGCAGGTTGGGGAGGTGCAGACGTGTTGTGGCCAGTGGATCCACTGCTTTTTTGGGCTGGTCTCTGTGGCACCAATGAATGAGTATGCTGTCTGTGACAGCAGTTCAGAAGCATGTCACCAACCTGAAAGAAATCTGCCGCTGCAATGAGAGACAGGCTCATCATTGCAGCGGCAGATCTCACACTCCTCCATTACGTGCCCCTGGTGAAACATTTTCCACCATCTGCCTCTCACAGTCCCTACAAAGCCGACATTAGGGATGTCCAATACCCCTGTCAGCATGCCCCCTTCCCAGTTCATTTGCCAATGGGGGAGCCCTATCCCCATCAGCATAATGTTCCCCCTTTCTGCCGGTACAACCCCTTGGCATCATGCCCCAAAACACAGACATGCTTTCTTTGCCGATGGAGGGGCAATCCCCATCAGCTTCAGTCCCCTGTTCCCAAAAAACACAGGTAGCATTCTGGGAGCTCACCCCAGTGTGCCCAATGCAGCACCTGAAAAAAACACCTTCCCCTGAAGTGTTTTCTTTATTTTAATTTTACCTGTAAATAAGAAAACAGTCCCTTGCTGTCTGTAGCACCCCTCCCCCAACCCACACCTACCCTCTGTGCACCCCACCTCCCCACACCCCCCAACCCGTACTTACCTCTGGAGCCTGGCATGATCTTCAGTGGAGCAGGAACACGTCTGCACTCTTCAAAGCCGACCATGAACTGAAGAAAATCACAGTAAGCTGTATAATGGCATCAATGGGGGAGGGGGTAACTTAGGTGGATATCTTGGCAATTTTTGCGACTTTGGGCTCCAAATTTTCAACATGGGGTTCTTGAGACCCCATCTCATAAACTTAGTCACTTTCATTTTGTTATTTGGTCCCAAAAGGTGATTTTCTGGTCACTGCTTAGAATCACCTTTCGGGATCGATGAACAAAATGATAGTGTCACTGCTCATGAGGTGGGCTCCCAAAAAGCCTCTGTTGCAAATTTGGCAAAAAAATTCCCAAAAATGACTGTTACAAGCGTGTGCTGTGCAGTTTCCATGCACGCTAGTAACTTTGAGAATTTTTAATATTTTCTCTCCAGATTTTCAACATTGCCATTTTTTCACACCTCCTTATGAACAGTACAGCTGTCATTTTTCACATCCTGCCCAAAATGTGTTTTTACACATCTGGTACACAATGGTATGGCCACTGTGGGAAATCAATGGTTGGGACAGATTAAGAAAATCACAATGACACTGTTCATGAGCAGAGGTCCCAAATGCTTTCATGAGGTTGGGTCACAAAAAGCCCATGTTGAAAATTTGGAGTGCAAATACCAACAAATGCCTGGGGCGTTAGGGTTTCTAACCATAACATCCCACCCTGTAGAGACTGACAGGCATCAGGTGTGTGATTTTGGATTGTCAGTTGTAATGCTCACACCATTCCCCCTAACCCCCACCCTGCAGCCAGTGACAGGCATCAAGGTGTGCCTTGGACTCTTCTGCCCCAAAGTTCACCCCATTCTCCTATACTGCACCCATCTCAACGTATTTCCTTATGGAATGGGGTTCGCATAAGGCCCAACAGCCCCAAGGCACAACATGACACTTGTCGGAGTATGCAGGGTAGGGCAAGGTGAAATGGCATGAGCGTTATGACCGACGACCCAAAGGCACACCTCAACGCCTGTCAGTCTCTGCAGGGTGGGGATGTCATCAATTCCATACTTCACTGCCATTTCTATTATGTATCTCTCTAACTCCTGCACTACCAATGCTAATGCCAGCAAGACAACATTTGGTATTGACAAATGCTTGTTGTTACTCTGTGCTTCACTGTTTCCAACCTATCCCTGTCCTTTCTGAGGTGACGGCTCCAGAACTGGATGCAGTATTCCAGGTGAGGCCTCACCAGGGATCTGTATAAGGGAAGTATTAACCTCTTTTTGTCTGCTATCAGTACTCCTCCTGATACATCCCAGCATGCTGTTAGCCTTGCTATAGGCTCATTTGTGTAAGAGAGTTACTGAAGATAACTCCTAGATCCCATTCCTCTTCTGTAGTGTTAAGTCTCACCCCACCATCCAGTACTCCGTCTTGGGGTTCCTTTTCTCTAGGAGCATTACCTTGCACTTTTTGGCATTGAATTTTAACTGCCAAACCTTTGACCACCTCTTATTTTTGTCAGTCCCTCTGCATAGCCCTTATTCCCTTATCACTTTCCACCCTCCCACTTATTTTTCTGTCATCTGTGAAGAGGCACATCCTGTCCTGGATTCTCTCACCAATGTCACTAATGAACATATTGAAGAGGACTGTACCCAGGGCAGATCCCTGTGAAATCCTGCTCATAACCTCCCTTTCCTCTTATTTAACCCCAGAATCACAGATGGATGATGTAGTTAAATTTCACGTCAGAGACAAGATCAATGCAACTGTACTTAATGATAAATCATTACTTAGAAAGTTTGAAGCAGTGAAAGAAAAAGATGTACGCAATGAATGGTGCATCATAAGCTTGGCTGAATATGTTAAAAACCAAATAATTCCTTGTGGCTTAAAAGTGATAACTGAACCAAATGTAGGTTTTTTCATGATACACATTTAATAGATATATGGAATCATATTAGATCAAAATGTTCCATAGATTTTATAGTCTCAAATATAGAGGCCACAGCTAGGGGAGGAACCAGATTGGGTGAAGAGATTAAATTAACAGAAGAAAACACAATTCCCAGGCCAGCTGCAAGGTATCACCAGCTAGTGCTCCTGCTTCCAACGGGAAATTAAGTAAACAGGACAGGCTGACCTACTCCACCAAACCTCCAGTGGGGCCGGCACTAGGTTAATTGAGAATTGTTCTAATACGCCGTCTTTAAAGCATTGCTTTTTTTTTTTTTATTAAAACCGCTAAGAGTACAAGGTGTACATTTTGCCCCATATCCTTTCAAACCTTTTAACACAATTGTGCAAACTGGCTATCATCTTCTCAGTACAGAGACTGAGGAGAAGTTCTTGTAACCACTCCAAGTAGGATATACAGTGGCGTGAAAAAGTATTTGCCCCCTTCCTGATTTTCTCTATTATTGCATATTTGTCACACTGGATGTTTTCAGGTCTTTAGACAAAATATAATATTAGATAAAGGGAACCTAAGTGAACAAATAACACTTTTTTTTTTTACTTATTTCATTTATTTAATGAAAAAGTTAACCAACACCAACTGGCACTGTGTGAAAAGTAATTGCCCCTAGTTAAATCAACCCAATTAAAGGGATAATTAGAGTCAGCTGATTGAACACAGCCAGGCTTGATTACAGCCAGCCCTGCTCAATATAAACCTCACTTATTTTGGCCCTTACCATCAGAGTCACGTTGCCAGCACAAAGATTCAACGAGCACATTATGCCATGATCAAAGGAAGTTCCTGAAAAGATCAGAAAAACATTTGTTGCCCTCTATCAGTCTGGAAAGGGTTACAAAGCTATTTCTAATGCTCTGGGACTCCATTGAACCACAGTGAGAGCCATAATCTCCAAATGGAGAACACTTGGAACAGTAGTGAACCTTCCCAGGAGTGGGCGGCCTGCCAAAATTACTCCAAGGGCGCAGTGTAAAATCATCCAAGAAGTCTCAAAGGATCCTAAAACAACATACAAAGAACTGCAGGCTTCTCTTGCCTCAGCTAAGGTCAGTGTTCATGACTCCACAATCAGAAGAGACTGGGCAAAAATGGGCTTCATGTGAGAGTAGCAGGTGGAAACCACTGCTAACCAAGAAGAACATAAATGCTCGTCTCTCATTTGCCAAGAAGCACCTGGATGATCCACAAGCCTTTTGGGAAAATGTTCTATGGACAGATGAGTCCAAAGTGGAACTTTTGGACAACATGGATCCCATAATGTCTGCGTAAAGCAAACACAGCATTCCACAGTAAGAACACCATACCAACAGTCAAACATGGTGTTGGTAGTGTGATGGTGTGAGGATGCTTTGCTGCCTAAGGACCTGGATGACTTGCCATAATTAAAGGAACCATGAATTCTGCTCTGTACCAGAAAATTCTTAAGGAGAATGTCCAGTCATCCTTCCGTCAGCTGAAGCTGAAGCGTAGTTGGGTCATGCAGCAAGACAATGATCCAAAACACAAAAGCAAGTCCACATCAGAATGGCTAAAAAGAAGTAAAATTAAAGTTTTGGAGTGGCCTAGTCAAAGTCCAGACTTAAACCCAATAGAGATGCTGTGGCAGGACCTGAAATGAGCAGTTCATGCTCGAAAACCTACCAAATGTTACTGAATTAAAGCAGTTCTGCGAGGAAGAGTGGGTTAAAATTCCTCCACAGCGATGTGAAAGACTGATATTGAATTATAGGAAGTGTTTGGTTGCAGTCATTGCAGCTAAATGTGGCATAACCAGTTATTAAGTGTAGAGGGGCAATTACTTTTCACACACAGTGCCAGTTGGTGTTGGTTAACTTTTTTTCATTAAATAAGTGAAATTAAAAAAAAAAACAAGTGTTATTTGTTCACTCAGGTTCCCTTTGTCTAGTATTACATTTTCTCTAAAGACCTGAAAACATCCAGTGTGACAAATATGCAATAATAGAGAAAATCAGGAAGGGGGCAAATACTTTTTCACGCCACTGTATACTCCCCATCTAACCAGTGGTGGAGAACGAATTTTTAAACTGATAGGGCTGTTATGGCCATGTGATATCTGAGTTCTTTAACCTGAATCCTGCTATACTCCCCCACTATGCATGTTTCTGGAGTGAAAAGATTTTCAGTTCCCAGCAGTGGGTCTGCCTTATTTTTGATGACAGCCCACAATGCGGCTACTTTTGGGTATTCTCAAAATATGTGAAGGAGGGTACCCTCAGCCTTCTGGCATCTCACACATTGGGAGGATGGGGCTCTGCCCATTTTAAACAACTTGACTGGAGTCAGGTACATATTGTTCAGTATTTGAAGTTGCATAACTCTCAGCCTGTCTTGAATTACATACGTGTGGCAGTTTTTCCAGATCTTATTCCAGTCAAACCCTTATACTGGGAACTGCGAGACTCAATAACCAGGTATAACATCCACTATAGGAAAAACTCTGTCTTACAGGCTAGCATAAAGTTTGGAAACAGTATAAGGTAAAAAGGCTAATTTCTTGAGCATCTGTATGAATTCACCAACATGTGCATGTTCAAAGGGTGACTTCAGAATACTTATCAGCATGTGTTGCAACTGAAAGGTTTTAAAGCTTAGGGCCCTACTTATATTGTATTTCTGGATTATCTCTCTCATGGTGAGGCATACCCCATCCTTCGTCAGCCCACCCATTGTTTTCAATGCCAACTGTGGTATCCAAGAGGGGAATATAGCCTCACCACCAATTTTGAAGTTAAGGTTTCCCACCACGGGCTGGTTGAGGTCTCAGCCTTGGTCATATTTTAAGAAAGAATATAGCTGTGAGTGCACCCTCACTGAGACTGCAATCACAGAGTTTAGCAGGGCGGGGGGGTCTCTGGGTTTACGATGAAGAAGCACCTTTGGGGATAGTCCACTAGTGGCAATTAATTCTTTCTCTATCTCAAGCCAGCTAGGTGCATATGTGAGTGTGTTTAGTCCTCTGGTGCAGTAAGCCAACACAAATATTTACTTGCCTGGCTCGCCCAATAGTACAGACCAAACTGCGGGAGTCTAAGGCCATCTTTAAAGCATTACTTGATATCATCCAGTACTAAAAAATCCAACCGACACAGAAAATAGAATTATTTCTCTCTCTTTTACAGAAAATCAGTCATGAAATAAGTATGTAGTCATGCAAATTAGGAGTAATTGCTGCTTCTCAGATAAAGACGTCCTTCACCACCACGCTGGCTCGCTGGCACAGTGGTAGCACTACTGCTTGTGATGCCAACGATCCAAGGTTGGGAGTGACCTCTGGAGTCAGAGGCTCAGCCATGGGGAGGAGGATCGAGCATCCCAAAGATGGCTCTCATCCTCCTCCTCCTCCTCCTCTTCCAGGAAGGGGTGGGACCTGTTGCCGGCATTAGCCTGGCCCCTAGCAGTGACTGGGGGTTGGCCTACCAACACTGTGCAATGGGGGGCAGAGGCGGGGCAGGCACCCAATGTGCTGTGCACAGGAGTGTGTGCAGCACAGTCATTGGCGTCATTGCATGCCACTTCCTCTGCTCCGGGGAGGAATGGGAAAAAACCTTCTGACAGAGAGGATGACACTGGTGTCCCACAAGCATCACGAGCTTATAATATCATAGTAGCTGAAACACTTCCAAGGTGTTGTGATTTGTATAATTTAGGTATATTGGTCAGAAATAGTTTTGAACTTACAGTAAAGTGCAATGTATTTGCACAAAGAAACACATCCTTGGTTCCTTAGCAGCATAAACACTGATCAGTTTTGCTAATGCATAAAGAGCAGGTTTTCACTTAAAATACATCCCTCCCCCCCCTTCCCCAGCTCTGTAGCTTACCCTCCAGTTTAAAGATCCTTATATGTGCAGCATATGTTTCTTTAATATAGTTCTCGTATAATTACTTGTAAAAAGCAGCACGAAGACCCGAGGCCAAAACAGCTGGACTTCCTTACTAGTAGACACGCCCTCACGCTAGCAAGTTGTGTGATGTCAGTCCTAGAATAGCATGGGGGCACGCCTCATAGGCTGTAATGGGGATGGTTTTGACGTGCATTTTTGAAACATGCTTATGTGCTGGTTTTGAGAAAAGAAAGCCACTGCTCAACTAATAAGGTCCTTGTGATTGTGACTGTCTGACTGAGTGTGTGAGTTTTGATTTGAATACCCTGGGCCCTGCCCCCAACTCCACCCCTTGTGTTTTGCAATCTCCCTCCCCTTCCTCTTTTTAATCCATTGTGCTTTGAAAATGACAGAAAACCTGCCCATCTGGTTCTGTGTGGTAACAGTGAGCACCAAAGGGCGATCGCCATTAGGGCAAGTGTACATCACTGAAAATAAAGAATGGCGATGTACACTTGCAGCGACAACAACAGTGGCAACAGCTTTCAGATGTATGCATGGGGCTGTGTCTCCTGCATCCTCCAATGGGGGCTTCACCCTCTGCACCCCCCTAACTGAAGATTCTCAAATCCGGGGGGGGGGGCATGTCAGGGTGGGGATGTAAAACATAGAAAGATAAAAAAAGCTGCATGCCACCAAAAATTACCTCACCACCCAGACCCAAACCCTGCACATTTCCTACCGCAGCCTGCCACCCTCACCAGTATGCCACACGACCAGCTCGGCAGCCTACTGCAGCACTGTCTCCCACATACCTTCCCTCCCCTTTTGTTCCTCATGTGGTGTGGTTCCTGTCGCCTTCCCTTGTCCTTTCTTCTAGGCCCTCGCTATCTTGTCCAGTAGCCCAAAACACAGGTGCTTAAACTGAGTCTCCGTTATTGCAGTCTCTCAATCTCAATTGCCCTGTTCACTGGATACCTGCCCATGCTATGCCTTGTTGCTGCACCCCCACATGTTTTGAACAGCATAACAGCAGTGTGGTATCCTTCCCAGCTTGTGTGTTAGAAATCCAGCTATTCTCCCGAGTAGTCTACGCGACCTGTTGTTGTACCCCTGTCATGTGCTATGAGGCATAGCGTCCAAAAATATAAGTTTTCTAGACTGAAGTTTCTTGTATTTGACTGAATTTTACCATGCTTGAGAACACCAGTGGTATCCCAGCCTATGCTGTTGTACTGCTCTGTTGGTAAAGTACAAGGTTTAAAAATCCATCTAATCACTCCGGTACCCTACCTGACCTGTTGTTGTACCCCTGTGTGCTGTGAGAAAGTGTCCAAAAGTATCAGTTTTCTGTGTTGCCAGACATTAAGAAAAGAAGAATGCCAGCAAAGAGAAACAAGAAAGAGAGAGGAGCGAGTCATGCAGGCAAAACTTTAGCATCCATTGTGAAAAGCGGTGCAACTGAAACAGTGAAAATAGGAATGTCTTCTGATGTGGAGTTGACATCAACAAGTTCTACATGTTCTAGGATGGGCACTGCTAGCAGTAGTGCTGGAGTATTTAACAATGGCTTTCCTGCATCTAAATATTTTTTGGCAACATCTGTAGTGGGTGAGGGTGAAGATGTGGGAAGTGTCAGTAGTGCAAGCAACCTGAAAATCGCACCAGAAGCAGTGTCTGATAAAGATAAGGTGGAGCATGTTCCTGTCTCCGTCACTGCTGGAGGTACTTGCAGTTCTCCTTGTGATACAGTTGAGGCAGTGGGTGAGGGGAATGTTGGAATGCCCAAACAATCGTGGGTCACACCACTGTGACAACCAATGCTGTGGAGACAACGGCACGCAAACTGTTGAGACCGAGGTTCAGCATGACGAGGACATCAACAGCGGACGGCATGCTGCTGTTGTTGATGATGATGGTCCTGATCATGATGATGATGAGATGTTGGATTCCATATGGAAAGTGGAGAAGAAGAAGCAGAAAGGCAGTGACAGTGCAGGGGTTCTTAAGTGCAGCATTGATTTAACCACCAAATGTCACAGGGAATGTCACTCCTGCACTATACTTGATGAGAGAGAGAGTTTAATTAGACAAAAAGTAGTCTCCCCCAATACTTTAACTTCGCTGTCCCAGTCCAGGCATCATGAGAAAAAAAGGGCTACAAAATCCCAAGTGTGGGACTTCAATGTGCTGGACCTAGAAGATAACGTGGTGCCAATATGTCAGCTGTGCCACGTACAGGTCAGTAGGTGGAAGTAGAGGACCCACCTTGGTGCTGGTGGTCAGCACATGCATTTAAGGATCCAGCACCCTCTCTGATGACTTAAATACCAGAAGGACGCAGTTGCAGGTGGTCCTGGTCCTGGTCCGTTATTGTTATCATCTTTACACAGTGGCACTGATGGGGAGTATGTAGTGGAGGGGGAAGATGTGGAGGTGGTACTTACAACTAGTGGTTATAGCAGTAGTGGCAGCTTCAGCAACCACCTCAGAGTCAGCCCACAGTAATGCCATCACCAAGCCATAAGACACTTAAAATGACTTGTATCCCGTTATCAGCAACATCACGTATAATGCTTGAGTCAGATAGAACCTCTAATGGGCCACCGCAACATGACCGTCTGTTTGCTAGCCTAACACCCTGAAAATTACAACTAACTCTAAAGAGCATGTTTAAACTGCAGAGCAAATATCCTATGAATCATTCTACTGCACGGAAGCTTAGTGTGGCTGCTGCAGAAATGCTCACACTTGACCTGCTCCCATTCTTTGTAGAGAATGAAGGATTTAGAAGGTTTGCTGCTCGTGCATGTCCAAAGTGGAAGGTACTATCAAGGACATACATCTCCAAATGTGCTGTACTTAGCTGCATGCTGCAGTAAAGGAGGCGGTGTTCCACACACTTAAGCATTCATCGTCACCATCTATCCATCTTAACATGGATATGTGGACCAGTAAGAATACAGCTGGCAGATCCTATATGTGCATTACAGCACATTGGACACAGGTACCTGGGGTGCTCTTCTTTGAATCTGGGCATGGTGGTGGACAGTGCAGCAAGACAGGCTGCGGTGGTAGTAACATCAACAGTATTAGGCAGCATGCAAACCTCACAATGAAAAGCATGCCTGGAGCCCACACAGGGGAGATAATGCTTGGAGTAGTACTGGGTGAGACTAATGACTGGCTGCACCCACACTCAATGAAAGCTGGCTTCACTGCTTGAGACAATGGCTCCAATGATGTAAAATGCATAAGTGATGGTGGGTTTCTCAGGGTGCCATGCCTGGCACACTGCCTCAGCATCATGGTCCAGCAGTTTCTTAGCCATCCTGATGTGAAGGATATCTTGTTGGTGGCCCACTGCATCTGTGCCTACTTTGCCCATTCTGGGAAGTCCTGTGACCAGCAATGCCAGCTTCGGAGAAAGAACAATGTGCCGCATCATCGCATGAAGATGGATGTAGTGACCAGATGAAACTCCATGCTGTACATGTTGGTGCGGCTCTATGAGCAGTTCAAAGCTATTATGTCTGATTATCTGCTGCTACACACCAGTCGTGGCAGTGCTGGAGTGTCCATGGTTGTCACCACAGAACAGTGGCATTTAATGGATGGACTGATAATGATTCTGTGTCCCTTTGAACATGCAACATGGGCAGTGAGTGGGGACATTGCCAGTATCATCATCCTTCCTGTGCATGCTGAGGTGGACACTGGTTAACATGCAGCAATCAACTGAGGCAGGAGGTGACAGTTTGGCCTTGATGCTCGACATGTTGGACTCCAACCCTCAAATTGTTGAAATTCTGAAGTCTGATGACTTTGGCATTGTTACCATGCTTGACCCATGTTATAAGCATGGCCTTGAGTCTATACTAGATGGTGGGTCTTAGAGGATAGAAAACCTTACCAACCTTCTGGTCAGAAGGGTTAGAGGGGAACAGATGCTTAAGAGAACTTGGGCACTGAGTGTTGTTGCTACTACCACCACAGCACTGCCAACTTCAACTGCCATGACTATGTCAACAGGTAGAGGAAAACCAAAAACCATCAATCCCATTTGGAATATTTTAAGCGAGGTTGGAGTTGCACCCATGGAAGAGTATGATGAGGAGGAGCACAATGAGGTGGCTGGACTCAGAGCAGCACGATGCATTGTTGAGTATTTCATGGCTGAACAAAAACACGTTGCAATTGGTGATGAGCCATTATTGTACTGGGCAAGCAAAATAACTGAATGGCTTGCACCGACATCTGTGGCAATAAACTACCTAAACTGCCCTCCCTCTAGTGTCAGTGTTGGGCATGTGTTCAGTGCTGCAGATACCATTGTATGTGACCCATGCACAGTCCTGTCACTGAAGAATGTGGAAATTCTCAAATTTATAAAAATGAAAAAGGGACACATTCACGCAAGACAATGACATCCGTGTTCCTACCACATCCTCCTGACAGTGGATCTTCTGAGGAAGGTGCAGAGACAGATGGTGATGTTGGCTGAAAGATGAAGTCATCACACACTGTTGACACTGATGTTGATGACTTAGTTCTGGAACGTAAATACCCATCAGGTGAGAACTCCAGTCTTGAGGACTGTGAGTGCTGCTTCATTGAGGAAGGTGATGCTTAAAGACAACAATATTGTGTTGTATCACATTTGTATGCCATTACATTCACATATGATGTCTCCAGAATTTATGTTATAGTCATGACTGTTACTGTTCCCTTCTCAAAACTGTATTAATGCTGCTGCTGCCTTTTGCCCATCATCACACAGAGACATCATCATTCTATGCATGCTGGATAAAGCTTCAGGGAATGACCTAAAATAATATTATCAAGAACAGAAAACATTAAGTATACCATCTATTCAACTGTACGTATTCAGAAAAGAAAACCACAACATCACCTAATAATTTAAAAGACTTACCTTCCAGTAATCCAGAGCATCAGTGACTGACAACAGACTTCAATCATATTCAGAATGATGGATGAATTCAACAAATACCTGCAAGGACGCAGAAACACAGATGTTCAAAAGTACAGTATTGACAGTTTTGATTCATATGCCACAGAGGAAACAGAGGCAGCAAAACAAACAAAAAATACTTACCTTCACCTGAACCCCACCAAACTGAAAAAAATGTACTTACCTGGCACCACTGGAAAAGGAAAGCATCAATTCACATAAAGCAATCCAGACTCTTGGGTATGTGAAATCCCTATAAGGAAATAGACACAATCAATGTTTAAGAACCAAAAGACTAACTATCCCTTTTCAATACCACATTATCTTAACAAAATAAAATGAACTTAGCACTCAAACTGCAGGAGTGGGCTACAGGATACAATGGGTACCATCGATCTGTCATCGTCGTACATGACCAATCCAGCAGCAGCACACAGATGGCAGCAGTGCCAGCACTACAAGTAATCCTTCAGAACATAAATTATATTATTACATGGGGCTGCTGACACACTGATCTGGTTGGATCAGGAGCATCACCTGACAGTGCGATAATGCACATTATCAGTACTGTCAGGGTAATGACGTCTACCTTGGGAGAGATCAAGGGGCAGAACAGTTCCTTTTTCACACAGCACACACAAAAAACAGAACAGCAGCCATTTGTAAAGCTCCCTAAGTAGTACACAGAGTGATGTGCACCAAGAGCTGTTCCCTAGTGCTGTGCTGCTGAATCACCGCAACTATGCAGTGTGCCAGGTAATGAATGGTGCTGTGTGCCGTGTATCGCAGCTCCAAAGGAAAAAAGGTGATGTGTGTCTCCCCGATCAGTCCCCAGAATGAGTGCTCGACCCCCCCCATCTCGACCATAAATACAACTGACAAGAAATACAACAGCGTGGCATCATGTTCATGAGTGAGGTCAAACTGTACCCAACTACCCACCCTGTGGACCTCAGATACCCCAGGAAATGTCTCCCCAAGCTGCAAGTAGAATGTATACAATATTCAGGCTGGCCATGTGTGTATCGTGCCTGGGGCAAGACAGCTGCTGTGCTCACATATAAGATCAGACTGTACCCACCCACCCAGCAGATCTTGGAGACCCTACAAAATAATTCTGCCCCCTCACAAACCTGCTCATACCAAGCACAGCAGTGCACACAAAAATAGCACACCTAATAGCAATTGCAGAAGCCACAACGTCACCGAGAACACAACCTGGCTGAACATGGGTATGCAACTGCACACATGCCAGCTGTAGTCACCATTCTTCACACTTCTTGACAGCTGCAGTGATTGTACCCAAGGGGAGTTGCAGCACACTTGTCCTCAGTGGGGTGTGGTGTGGTCCCCCCATCCACACATACACACTGACAAGCTGAAGCAACTCAGATATATGGTGTTGCTTGTCCTCCACTGTGCCTGCATCTCCCCTGCCCCCAGCCTCAGCTGCCACAGCAACTATTCGCCAATGACTCCTTCTGTGTCCAGTCCTGGCAACACCTCACAGACCTTGTTTCACAGCCTACAGACAGCATATATATTTTTTTGTATTTTCTATATAGTGCTTTCTTCAATTTACAGGTTTAGTTACATGCAATTTATAAGATTTCATTCACTTTTCCTTTTACAATACATTGACTTCATAACATTCAATTAACATACAACCAACTCGAATTGAGGTTCTGTTTGCTAGTCTTTGGGTGTCTAGCAACTTACAGGGTTCTATGACTCTCTCTTAGCTTGAATTTCCTATTCCTTTCTACCAGGTTATGTACAAAAAGAAAAGTTTTCCTTTCTGGGTGTTGCACTTCTTACTTTTCTGTCATCTGGGCTCCCATTCCCCTTTCTCCTTACTGTCCTTGGGTAATTTAATATGCATTTTCTTTATACAACCATGACCCCCCTAGCCCACCTCTCCAAGAACTTTTTGGTTTTGTCTCTCAGGGAGTATGTCATCCTTTCCATTTCTTGTATTTCATTGACTATTTTCTTCCAGTCATGGATCTTTGGTGATTCTTGGGTTAACCATCTTTTTGTGACTGATTTTCCAAAGGCTGCTGCATATATATATATATATATATATATATATATATATATTTATTCCCAATTGTTTAACCAGGAGTGGCACACTAAGCTGAAAGCTTGCTTACAAGTGCGAACTGGGAGCACAGGGAAATTAAGTGACTTGCTCAGGGTCACACAGTATACAAATGGGAACTGTGGAATTCAAACCCAGGTCTCCAGATTTGCAATTCAGAGCCTTTAACTACTGCACAATTGCCCATAGGTATTTAGCCGCAGCTCCTTTTACACCCATTGGTGGCAGACCTAGCAACACATGTTGTATTTGGAGTGGTAATAGTATCTGGAATACCTCCTGTTGTTTGTTTTGAAGTTCTGTTAGGAACTTCTATATGACTGAGCAAGAGTAGAAGATGTGTGTGTGTGTGTGTGTGTGTGTGTGTGTGTGTGTGTGCGTGTGTAGCCCTTTGTTCCCCACATAATCTAGTGAGAGTGGGTCTCATCTATGTACCGGTCGCTATTTGCGACCTGTGGCATTGCAGGGAGGCACTGTCAAGTTGCTATATGCAGATCTGTATGGCTCCCCATCAGGGCACCTCATCTGTCTGGACCCTGTGAACGCTGTAGCGATGTAACACATTTGCAGCCAGCAGTCGTAGAATGTGTCAGCAGCCTGCAACTTGTGCAGATTTCAAATATTTACAGGTGTCAGTGTAGAGGTGCATCACTAACCATCAGCTGTGCAACAACATGAGAAAGCACTTTATATTGTAAGCCTCTGCACATGGCATTATAGCTGAACAGTGTAATAGTCGGGAACGCAAAGTGCTGTTTATACCACAGTTGCTTCCGTGTCTGTACGCATCCTTCTGTGTCATCAGGGAGTAGCCCTGCAATAGCAGTCACCTTTTCTGGCACTCCCAGCCATATCGCGGCATCCCGAACTTGGATGTCACTGCTGGATTTGATAGAATCGCAGCCTCATAATCAATGGAGACCTACAGAGGTGCAATTTGTGGTAGTGCTCCATTCCAAGTACTCCTTTGTTAAAGTGCAGTGTCCCCGTCGCAGCACAATGACCCCTGCTCTGCGCACTGTTCCCACCCGTGGCCCTCAGGCAGGAGTAGTGGAAGGGTGAGTGCAGTGTGCATCTCCCTTCCCTAGAAGATTGTCCGATTGCTGCACATGCCAGCCATCACTGTGAAGCCTCCATCTGTATTCCCACAGCAGTGCCAATGATTGTGCCAATTGCTGCACACTGTCCCCAGCACATCAGAACACTGCACTCCTGTCCCCCCCTACACAGACTCCAGAGTTCTACTAACATGCATGTGGAGAGAAACAGTGACAGGCAACACTTGCAAGACCAGGTGGCTGGGCATCCCTCCCCCATACAGTGTGAACTGCACTGAAGGGTTGCTGACATAGAAAGTGAGCAGCAATCAAAAGGCAGCAGAGCTACTGATCAGGACACTGATGGGTGCGCAGAGCTATAGTGGGCAACAGTCACCAGCAGTGCAGATATGAGACACACAGTGACACTGAGGAGCAACATAGACAGGTACTCATATGGTGAGGACTGGGAGCCAGAGGAACCTGATATTGTGAGATCTCAGATCAAAACATCAAGGGAAAGGTCATCACTGGAGGAAAGATCTTTCGGGACCACTGAAAAGGAAAGTTCAAATAAGTTATGCCAGTTTTTTTTGTGGATGGTAAGTCTCACATCCAGTCATCCACCGAGGACATTGAGGAAAATATAGAATTGAATATACAGTAGTCATGCTAGATGATGATTCAGAAGTTGCAATGGCAGGGACAAAAACAAAACAGCATCCTCTTCTGTCTGAAGTTTTCTTGTCACCTTGACCCTAAGAACAGTATGCGAGTAATATACTGTTTATGTAAACAGACTGTGGTTAGGGGAGAAAGTGGTAAGCTGGGTATCAAACTGGTTGAAGGATAGGAGTCAAAGTGTGGTGGTGGTGAAGGGCAGAGACTGAGGGGATGGAAGAGTTACTAGTAGGGTGCCACAGGGATGGGTGCTAGGACTAGTCCTCTTCAGTGTCTTGATAAGTGACATTGCTGAGGGGTTTGAGGGGAAGGTGGGTCTCTTTGTTGATGATACAAAGATCTGCAACAATTTGGAAACTCAGGAAAGGGTGAAGAGATTGTAAAGGGATCTGGGGAAACTAGATAAGTTAACTTGGGAGTGGCAGCTGAGTTTCAATGCCAAAAAATACAAGGTTATGTACCTGGGGTTAGAAATCGAGGAGCTGTGTAAAAGATGGGGGAAGAGATTCTTACAGTCACCAATCAAGAAAGAGACCTCAGGGTCATCATATCTGATTACTTCAAGGTAGCTGATCAATATGACAGGGCAGTAGGGAAGGCTAGTGGGATGCTGGGATGCACTGGGAGGGGGATTTCAAGTGGGAGGATGGAGGAGGGGCTGCCACTGTAACTCTCACTAGTGATGCTCCCCCAGAGTACTGTGTATAGTTCTGGAGGCCACACCTCTGCAAGGACATTGACAAGGTTGAGGCGGTGCACAGGAGGGCAACCAAAATGATGCAAGGGTTGTACCAAAAGCTATACATGGAAAAGCAATGGCAACTCAACATGTACTCCCTGGAGGAGAGGAGAGCAAGAGGGGACATGATTGAGACCGACCTACAAGTTCCTCACATGGATGAACAAGGTGCAGGTGGAGTGTCTCTTTCAGATGAAGGAAAGCACTAAAACAAGGAAGCAAGGAATGAAGCTAAAGGGGGATGGTTAGGAGATATGTGAGGAAATTACTTTTCACAGAATGGATTGTGGATGACTGGAACAGCCTACCAGAGGACGTAGTAGGGGCAGTGACTGTGGGGAGCTTCAGTTCTGCATGGGACAGGCACACGGACAAATTAAGTAGAGGATTGGGAGGAGGGAGGGATGCCTGTGAACAAATAGGGTCAGAGATGTTGGAATATGTAGGAAAAAGAGGCAGACTAGATAGGCCCACCATTCCTTTTCTGCCAACAAAGTCAACCTTAATAAGACAATTGCAGAAAATTCATCCACTTCAGTGGGCAAGGAATAAGTCACAAGATGACATAGCAGAGGATGCTGTAGAGGTTGACAGTGGTACACTGACTGGTGATATGTTTCCATATGCAATACAAAACCCCTCAGACACCAAGCAGGTCTTTCAATGTACGTACCATATCATCAGCCTCTTTATCTTCCAGGTCTGCATCAGAATCAGTAAACTCCTCAGTTGAAAACAGAAAGAGCTCTTCTCTTTCTCCTCCAGATGTTTTCGGTGCCAGTTGCACCTCAGAAACAGTTAGTGATGCATCAGACTTTTGAATGGAAAACTAAATATGAACAAAGTCATCCAGCTGCCCAGCAGTTAAATGAAGCAATATCTGCAATGATTGCACTGAACATGCACCCCTTTTCTGCTGCAGACTCTACTAGCTTTCATGAGGTGATGAAACTGTCTGCCCAAGGAAATACAGAGCCGCTCAGAAAAATAGGCGCCTGTGACACAATTCAGTATCTCAAAACAAAGTCGCAGCACACTGTCCCACTCTTCTACTCCAAGAGGACGTTTCACCAAAAAAGGCTTTATCAAATGAATGACGGTCTTTTTTGGTGAAATGTCACGATTTCCTAGTCACCACTGTGTTGTTGAATTATTTTGTTTACTGCTACTATTAATAAATGGTTAGACTGTACCGACATCTGCCTGCGCTTGGTGTTTTCCTCTTGGAGTGGAAGAGTTGGACAGTGTGCCGTGACTTTGTTCTGAGAAACCTGCAGCCCCTTGATACCAGCTGCCATCACAGACATATTTCTCTAGAAAGGCCATGCCAGCTCTTTACAGGGAACAGTGCCAGAAGGTAAACAGTACCTTGTAGTCATCGGCTATTAAAGAAGTACATATAACAACAAATATGTGGACAAGTGATCAAACAGCAGACTACATAACTGTCACCATCCAGTGGGTATCATTTTCCTCTGCAGCATCCTCTGCCATTAACAGAGATCAACAAAATCTTCATAAACAGGACTGCCCTCTGTTCTGTGTGTTCAGGGACACTGCCAAAGCTTGTAAAACTTTGCGGGATCTGCAACAAAAGAATAAATTACTGATTCGCCAACTAAAACAAGGCATTGTCACCAGGTAGAACTCCACCTTTTACATGTTACAGAGGCTCCAGAAACAACGCAAAGTAATGTACCAGTACACCATGGACCATCCTCTTACCTCTGGACAGTGGACACTCATACTTATTTCAGTTGCTGCAGCAACACGGAAGTGAGTGATGACAGCGCAACCATAACTCAAGTAATTCCACTCATACATTTTCTCATGCAGAAACGGAAAAGATTCCGAGAAATGCTTAGAAACATAGAATATGATCTGACAGTAGATAAGGGCCTCTTGGCCCATCCAGTCTGCCCATTCTTCACTTCTTCGTTTTTGCCGCAGACTCTACTTGATCTACAGCGCAATCTCTTCCCCCCCTTCCCTACCCCTATAATTCCATTGTGCCTATCCAAGGCATTTTTGAACTCCACCACTGTTTTCAACCCACTACCTCTGCTGGAAGGCTGTTCTAGGAATCCAGCACTCTTCCTGTGAAGAGGTACTTCCTCACATCTCTCCTGAATTTACCCCCCTCCAGCTTCATATCATGCCTCCTTGTTCTAGAGCACCTTTTCTTTTGAAACATACTCATCTCTTGTACTTTATAAACCCCCATGTCTCTATGGCATCCCACCTCTCCCTCTGCTCCTCCAGGATGTACATATTGAGCTCCTTTAGCCTCTCATCATAGAGCTTTTGATGCAGACCCCACACCATTTTGGTAGCCCTCTTCCAGACTGCTTCCACTCTGTCTGTGTCCTTCCTGGGATGTGGTCACCAAAACTGGGCACAGTACTCAAGGTGAGGTCTTACCAGTGATCTATATTGGGGCAACATGACATCCCTCTTTCTGTTGCACCCCTTCCTATGCATTTCAGCATCCCACTAGCCTTCCCGACTGTCTTCTCACACTGCCTGGCCACATTCAGGTCATCCAGTATGATTACCCCAGTTCTCTTTCCTGCTTGGTCATGGTCAGTATCACTCCACCCATTTTGTACTCTCACCCTGGGTTTCTATGGCCTGAGTGCATTATTTTGCACTTTTGTGCATTAAAACCAAGCTGCCATACCATTGACCACTCCTCCAGTGTTTTCAGATCTCTGCTTAGCCTTTCCACTCCCCCGGAGTGTCCACTCTGTTGCAGATCCTGATGTCATCTACAAAGAGGTAGACTTTCCATTTCAACTCCTCTGCTGTGTTACTTATAAAGACATTAAATAGGACCAGTCCCAGAACTGAACCCTGAGGTACCCCACTGGTCACCCTCCTTTCCTTGGAGTGAACTCCATTTACCACTACACTCTGTCTCCTATCCTCTAACCAGTTTCTTATCCAGGTTACCACCTTATTGCTCATCTCCAAGCTACCCAAGTTGCTTACCAGTCTACTATGTGGAACAGTGTCAAAAACCTTGCTGAAATCCAGGTAGGTCACATCCACCACTCCACCCTGATCCAACTCCTTGGTCACCCACTTCAAGAAATCTATAAGATGTGTTTGGCAGACGTTTGAAGAGTAAGGTGCAAAAACAGGTGTAGCTCTTGCTCAAAAGCTGTCTTTGTCTTTGGAAACAGACTGCAGGATTGCCATAATGTTGGAATCTGAACATTATGTGATAACAACAATGTCGGATCCACCTTTCAAAACCAGTTTACCAGGTCTTCTCCAATCTGGTACCATAGCCCTCAACCATTATAAAGAACTGCTCATTAATAAAGTTGACCTTGAGCCTAAACTCCTCAAAGTTGGGGCCCCTTTGCTTGCGTTTCCAATTTCCCATCTTCTTAACCTCTCCCTCACCACTTTAAATGTTTCTGCAACCTGGAAAATAACAAAGGTTGTTCCTGTTTTCAAGCAAGGCAACCATAAATGCATAGAGAACTATTGTCCTATAGCCACCCTATCTGCTGTTAACAAGATTCTGGAAAAGGTGCTGGAAGCGCAGCTGATGGACTACCTGTCTAAACATACCTTCCTATCACCTGAGCAGCACAGATTTCATAAAGGACATAGTACTGGTACAGCCCTTGCAAAAGTTACATCTGACATTAGGATTGCTATGGACCAGGGTATGCTGACTGGGGCCATCTTTGTCGACCTCTCAAAGGCCTTTGATCTGGTGAATCACTCCCTACTCTGTACTATGCTTCACTAACTCGGTATTGTTGGTCATGCCATAAACTGGTTTTCTAACTATCTCACAGGCAGACTGCAGCTTGTTAAGTACAATAGAACTCTATCTGAACCCATTCCTGTCACTATTGATGTTCTTCAGGGATCTATTCTGGGCCCTATCCTATTTTCCTATGGTCCCTACTCATAGCACCCCAACCCTATATGCCAATGACCTGGTCCTCCTAGCTAGCTTGGGTGATATCCGTATCATAAATCATAACCTACAAGCTGACTTCAACAAACTCCAAAACTGGCTCCTGACAAATAAACTTGTGCTGAATCTAATGAAGACTCAACTCATGCTCTTTGGCTCCTCTGCTAAACTCAAACAGTGTGCTGTCCCACTCAAAGTCCTAAGCCTTGATGGTGATGGTGCCCCAGTTGGTACTACATGCTCCTTTAAATACCTGGGATTCACCCTTGACCCCCTGTTACTGTAAACATGTTCCTACTCATCCAAAATGTCTGCAGGGCCACAAATATCAAACTTGGACTTGCATTCTGGGCTTGTGGGTCCCTTACTGCTACTGCACAGCTTGCACTTGCTAAAGGCTTATTCCTCCCCTCCCTCAGTTACGGATTGATAACTTTTTCTCTCGCTGCAAAAACCAGCCTTGCAAAATGGGATGTAGCGTATAATAATATCTGCCACTTTGCCCTTGCTGTCTCCTGACTTACTCATCATTTGATTTATACAATCAACTGCACTGGTTGTCCCCGGGTAATTATTGCTCATTCGTCATGGGTTGCTTTATAGACAAAATTGGCAGTAATGCCATCCCACATGTCCTGTCCAATCTCCTTTGGCCGGCTCTACCCTCATACCAGCTAAGATCAGCTGACTTGCACCCCTCCTTGTCCCAATAACTCATACACTGTCAGGTGATCATGCTTTTGGTGTTTGTGCCCATAAGCTCCGGAACACCCTACCTGCTACCATCAGATATTCCTTTACACAACCCATCTTTAAGAACTCCCTCTGGCTGCACCTGAAGTCTGCCTCAGCCTGTAACTATTCCTAGGCTGCCTGACATCCCCTACCACTGTTTTTGGACCCTTGTGTGCACCCACCTCCTTCCTGGTCCCCTGCCTCCCACGAACTCTAGTACGGGGATATTATCTACCCCACATGCCCCTCACCTCAGCAGTTACCCACCTTAGAACAGGACAATTTGTGCCTGTAGTATCTCAATGAAATGTCATTTTTTTGTTTGCTTGGTATTTACCCTTGATGTATGTGCTTAGCCGTTTCATCCAGCCCGTGTTTAATTCTAACCACATGCTCATTGCTTGTACTTTACATTATTGTCAATCCTTTGCACTGTTTGTAAACCATGCTCTTGTAATCCCCCGGGTCGCACCTGAAAATAGTTATTCCTTTGTCTAGTGTGCCTACCTGGTAAACAAAAGCTAATAAATAAATAAAAGTGACAACAGAGACTTCACCAAAAAGTGTCACAGCTGCTGATCATGAAGATGATGATGATGATGACGAAAAGTTTATTTTTATACAGGAACATTTATATCAGAGTGAAGTGCTTTATTTACATGTAAAGGCATGGGTTGTTTAAATCCAAACAAACATAAAATATATTAAACAACAGTGGTGTAAAAATTACACAAATCAAAACAGTGGCAGGTATGGAAAATTTCTTGGGGAAATTTTGTTCTTAGAGAATTTTAATACCTCAGAGGCTCAAGACACTGTATTTACTCCGTATTAACCATTTTCTCTTTACTTTCACAGGTCTGACAGGATGCTGACTCATTGCCCATCAGAAAAGTATTACTATATGTCTAACCTGTCTTATCCTTCTTAGTTACTCTCCGAGAACTGCAGATCCTTTGTGACCCCTTTCCTGTACTTTATTTTACAAGTCCAAGAGCCATCGTCCCTTTAAGACTCCTATCTCCAACTCCCTATTACCCAGGTAAGAGACTATGTACATATTACCCATACTTGTTAGATTTACTGTAACAGTGCTGCCGTGCCCATTAGGGGGAAGGGGTTATGTATGTCTGTTAAGTAATACATACTGCAGCACTTTTTTCTCCCTCCATAAAACTTTTGCCTTGCCAGTTGACTCAGGCAGGCTGTCAGCCCTGTCTACACTCACCTGTCCCAGACCACCGAGCCCAAAGTCCCCCAAAGATTCCCCCCATCCCATGTGTTAGTGCCAGGAAGGAGAGAGCCATCCTCCCCTCCACCCACTGACTTATCCAGAACAGAGCCAGGCATACAGCTCATCATGTGGGGCACAGGTAGGCGGGTAGGGCTTTATGGAGCTTGCGCTAGCCATTTGTCATTTCTCCCCCTTCCCTGCCAGATCCCCGCCTTCACCTGCAAGCAACCAAAGGCTGAGTAAGCATGCCTCCCCACACCAGGACTGGACAGTTGTCTGACAAATGCTCACTCTTCCGCTTGACCCCCAGCAACCTGAGCATGTTTCTGAACACGGGTCCCTGATGCAGCAGGAGGTAAGGAGCACTGGGCCTCAGCTCTCCACATCACTGGACCATACCAGGCTTATACTGCAGCAAGGGAATGATTTGTTATTAATGGGGCAGACGATTGGACAACAGAGGTGCCACTACATACCAGGGAAGGATTTTTTATTTACATGTCTGGCGGCCGGAGTGTGGGAGGCATCACTGGACCACACCAGACTTATACTGCAGCAAGGGAATGATTTGTTATTAATGGGGCAGTTGACTGAACAACAGAGGTGCCACTACACTCCAGGGAAGGATTTTTTATTAACAGGCCTGGTGGCCGGAGTGTGGGAGGTATCACTGGACACCAGGGAATGTGTTAACTTTAATTGGGCTGGCAATCAGAGGTGGATATTCTTATTGGCTGGCAGTTCGATAGAAATACTTACCTGCCTGTGGTCTCATATAAAAAATATGTATCACACTTATTGTTTTATGATTTGGCATTTTCCCTGTAATACCAGAGCCCTTTCCCTATTTTTCCTGTAAATTATATTGTTTCCTACGGAAGCCTAATTGCTGTATGGCCTTCTGGCACCAAGCAATTCTGCTTACAGTTGAGCCAGTCCAAATTCTCTCATGGGGATTTACATATGTTTCTGATGATGCTTTGCATTATTGGGATATATGCAATTGTTTTTTCTTGAAAACTTGGCTGTATGGCCAATATCCTCCAGGATAACCCGTGCCTCAAGCCGTTTGCCCTGGAGTTCTTTTGTAGTTCTTTTTCTTTCCTATTTTGGGCTCACCACAGCCCAAACAAATAACATCCCCCTTAAGGGGTGGCTGGCTCCCTCTCCCTGGGCTAAGACACAGATATGGCACACTGATGAGTCCAAATGAGGACGAAACACATGTATGTGTCTGCTGTTCTTAGCCTTTGCTGATTGCACTGTGAGGCTTTCCGGCACCATGCAATTCTGCTTAAAGTTGAGCCAGTCCAAATTCTCTCATGGAGATTTACATATGTTTCCCATGATGCTTTGCATTATTGGGGTATATGCAATTGTGTTTTCTTTAAAATTTGGCTGCATGGTCAATATCCTCCAGGATAACCTGTGCCTCAGGACATTTGCTCTGGGGTTCTTTTGTAATTGCTGTATGTTTCCTGTATAATTCAGTGCAAGTCTATGGGAATAATTTCCCTGTAGATGACTCCTAATCCCTGTAAAACAGTATTCTGCAGCCGTGTTGGCTCTGACTAGGGTTTGTTTAATATAGGGACCCAACCTAATGAACAAGGTAAGTAATATTTGTCAAATCCTGCCCAAAAGGTGATTTCACAATCGCTCTGCAAAGTCACCTTTTGTAGGGGATTTGAAAATGTTCAGCTACTGGGCTCATGAGGTGCAATCATAGGAAGACTATGTTTAAAATTTGGGGTCAAAATATTTAAAAAAATAAAATTATGAAGGTACAATGAAATGTTTCAACACTCACTTATAACTTTGATAATTTTCAATATATTTGTAAAGCACTCAGGTCTATTTTTGCTGATGGTGTTGCAGTGCTTGAGTAAGAAGAGGCAGGAGACAAACTCAGTGAATGGAAGCAGGTTTACTGGGTGCAATGCACAGAAGAGGATAAGCAGCCTCCCTCTCCTGCCAGTTCTCAAAGCGCAGAGACTGAAATTCACCAAGCCATATCCTGCTAAGCTGATTGTACACCTACCAACGGGGAAGCAAGAATTTACAACTGCAGAGGAGGCCCGTGAGACCCTTCTTAAAGAGGCCCTGGTGTTTCCTGAGTGCCCACCAACAAATCAAAAGCCCCAACCCCTGAGATGGCAAACAGGGGAGGGGAAACAACGCAGAAGGGAAGAGACCAAAGGGCAAGACCAGAACTTGAAACAATGTTTGGCTGAACTTAAGAGACCAGAGAACAACAACCAGAATACCTGAAAAAGAAAAGAGAGAAGCTGGACTCTACTGCATAATTATATGCTCGAGGTACCCGGGGGGGGGGATGGGGGTAAGGAGGGCAGAGGTGGTTTGGTAGGGGTTTCTTCTGCCTGGCCCCAGATGGCAGGCCTGACTTGAGGCCGTACTCAAATGTTTGTTTACCTTCTATAAAGCTGGGTAATTTATAGGCCACTTGTCATGGTGTCAGTGGCTCAGCAGGTAGCACACTTGCCTCTGAGGCTGGGAGATCAGTAGGCTGTGGGTTCTATCCCCAAACCAGACACTTGGGTTAATATCCCAATACTGACACTGTAGTGCAGCATGAGGGGAATGCTGCACTCCTGAGGTGCCGTCTTTCGGATGAGACGTTAAACCGAGGTCCCATCTGCCTGTTCTGGTGGTAGTTCAGGTGGATGTTAAAGATCCCATGGCACTTATCGAAAAGAGCAGGGGAATTTCCACGGTGCAATGGCCAAATTTCCTCCATTCACGAAAAATACCACCAACAGCTTAATCTGGTTCAAGGTCAGTTGGCATTCATCTGTATCCCCCTCCCCTTGGTCGCGCCTGAAAATAGGCAGGATTTGTCTAGTGCACTTACCCGGTCAACAAAAAATAAATAAAATGGTGTCATCTAAGGGTCGTACCCCCTCTTTGCACACTCCCCCTTCTTATGCCCGGAGGAAGTAAAACATTAGCAATATTAAAATGTGGGACAGATTTCAACTTCACTTATATCATATATGCTGGGCAATGCAGGTTAGGCCCGAAAAATGATGGTGATCTGACGCTTGGAGAGAATCCACATATATTACGATCCCACTTTGATTATAGCACCAGGGAACAAGGTTTGGGGACTCAGTTGTTGCCTACCATGTTATAGCACTACCAGAACTATATGAGACTCTATGATGCAAAACATTTAAAATATATCAAAGTCAGGCCGGCTTGTCGGCACAGCGGCTGGATTTCCGCTTGCGACGACGGTGACCCGGGTTCGGGAACGGACTCAGGTCGCTGGAGAGCTGGCCGGGAGGAGTAGTCTTGAGCATCCCACGACTGCTTGCCTACTCCAGGGGTGGGAGGGGATGTAGGCTCGCTGTTCGGTACCTCTTACGGAGGCCGGGAGATCAGCAGCAGAGTCTCAACATTGGGGCGTGGTGAATGCGGCTACGCCTTGACGTTTGTGGCACACCACGCCTTGGGAGAAAAGCGGAAATTCCAGCCTCCTGGTTCACCGGATGATGGCTGCCCACTCCCGCTGGCCTGAGATGTCCTGTGGCCTCCGAACCCGCCTCAGCAGCGCTCAAGGACTGATGCCTAGCACACTGGGAGCCCCTCCCCTCCCGGTGTCTTCCCCCTCGGAGGAGGGGGACCCACCCGGCAAAGGGATATGCCGGGCCACCCTTGGGTCAGCTGCGATCTGAGGTGAGGGGAGGAGGGACAGGACGAGGGGGTCACGGGTAGCATGAGCAGCCAGAAGCAGTGGCAAACTAGGAGGCGAGAAGGAGGAGAAACACATAACAGAAAAAAAAAAAATATATCAAAGTCTCTACTGGGGGGAGAGCTCTCATACTGGTTCTATTTTTCATTTCTTTATTATTTGAATCTTGGGGCTCTACATGCAAAGGCAATGTTTCTATGTTTGGGGGGGGGGAACAGGTGGAGAATATGCATTATTGAGCCGAAAGGTGTGATTCCATGGGTAACTCCCTGACTTTATTTCCCCCAACTCCTCCTATGTTTCCCCTCTTTTATATTTGATTTGGACCCTACTGATCCACCGGGGCCCGGGGCCAGGTAAGCAACGGATTTACTCCCTTTTCTGGTATGATGCACAATCACCTCTGTGTATTCCCAGAAGTAATAGGGAAACTGATGGATGTTTCCCCCACCTTGGAAGTCCTATTCAAATTGCAGCACTTATCTAATGTAAATAGGTGCTTTACTATGTGCAAACAGATTATTACAGACCTAAGGATTGCCTGGTTGGCAACAGGTCATGATTTTTCTTTGATATTGGTTTCAAGATATAATGGTAGAGTAACAGGCAATACGTTGAATATGAGGATATGGAGAATTTTGCAGACATTCTTTAAGGGATATGTTGTTAAGCCGGGCATAGGGCTGGTTAGCCGAACTGGCTTGGACGGTGAGGAGATGGGGGAGAGTTTGGTTCCCACACCGACAGTCTCTCGGGCAGCCGCACAGCTTTACTATACTGCAATGGTTAAATCGGCATTAATACTTTCTTTTAATGTGAATGGCATCCATAATCCAATTAACAGAAGAAGGCTACTAAACTTGTTTAAAAGGAGAAACCAGATACCATTCTTATGCAAGAAACACACTTCCCTCAGATTGAACAAGCTAAATTAAAGTCCTGGGGGTTCCAGGTGGTGACTGCCTCATTACACATCTCAGGCAGGTGGAGAGGAGCTGCACTACTAGTCCCAAGGGGGGGGGTACAGTTTCTTCTTCAACAGGAGATTATAGATGGGGAAGGGCGATATTGCACTGTAGTGGTCAAACTCTATACCACTACCATTAACCTAGTTTCAGTCTATCTCCCTCCTGGTTCCTCAGTCCAGGTCAAGAGTAAGTTTTTAGATTACTTTTTAGTACACTCACAGGGTATGTGCATCACAGGAGAGCTGAATGTTACTCTTAACACTAAATTAGATACTATCTTTCTTTCCAGACACCAGGCCACACCACTCCAGAAAGATCTTAAGGGGACCCTCCCTAAATTGGCTTTGGTAGACATTTGGCACCATTTTTCCCTTCCGCTAGATCCTATACCTGCCACTCCCCCAAAACCCATACATCTTCTAGATCAGATTACTTTTTTGTTTCCAGTGAACACCTGGATTTAACCTGAGATATTACTGTTGGAGCCTCGGTTCTATCTGATCATTCCTCTTTGTATTTAAAAATAGATGTTAAACCTCCGAGGGCGACTTCCTTCTGGTGCCTAAATCTTATGCACTTGAGGATCCAGAGTTTAAGATGGTCCAGTTGGCCATACCACAAATTCTATTAGACAATAGCTCGTCAGAAATCTCGCCTAGTATAAGATGGGACACCCTCAAAACAGTTCTAAGAGGGGAAATCATTAGATACGCCACATATAAGAAGAAATTAAGGAAAAAATCATATAGGGAACTGCAGACACAGCTGTTGCACTTGCAGACCAGACAACGTCAAGGAGACCGTACGTTCAAAGAGGAATTAACTAAGATAAAACAAAAGTTACAGAGGTTGGTTGATCAGCAGGTAGAGCAGCAATTGCTTTATTTAAAGCTAAGGAAGGAGGACCCCGAGGAGCCAGAAACCTGGCTAGATGCCTATGAGGTGCAAAAGCACAGGCCATGGTGGTGAAACTTAAGGATCCTGTCTCAGGTTGCTTACTATTACACCTGGGTGAGATTAGACAAGCGATGGCAAATTTCTATCAGAAATTATACAAAGAAGAGACCCATCCCACCCCCAGCAGTTAGTCATTTATCTAGCTAACTCCCCAGTGTCCAGACTGTCTCAGGCCTAAGTGGAAGGGTTGTTATGCCCTATTACAACTATAGAAGTATGGGATACCCTCAAACAGACCAAATATCAGAAAGTCCGGGGACTGGATGGATTTTCTACAGAATTCTATCATCTATTCTTCAGATTATTAACCCCCCCACTATTAACTACTTATATAGACATCCAGGAGGGACAACCCCCCCAACCTCATGGCGATATATGGAAATTGTAGCAATCCCTAAACCTAGAAAAGATCCATCTTTAATGGCTTCATATTGACCTATATCAAAACTTAACTGTGATTACAAGCTATTTATGTCAATATTAGCAAACTGAGTGGCAATTTTATTGCCTACCTTAATAGATGGAGACCAAGTGGGTTTTATTATGAAACGCCAAGTCCATGATGCAGTTCGGTGAGTACTTTTGCTCATAGAACATGCATCGGCTATGAAAATCTCAACTGTCCTTCTCGGCCTTGATGCCGAGAAGGCATTTGATAGAGTGTCATGGCCCTATCTCTGGGCCACTCTAAAAAGGTTTGCATTTCCTGATAAACTTATCTCCCAAATACAGGCCATGTATCATATGCCCTTAGCGTACCTTAAGTTAGATGTGTCCCTTTCTCAGCCATTTCCTCTATCTAGAGGCACAAGGCAGGGGTGTCCATTATCTCCACTACTATTTGCACTCTACCTAGACCCTTTAGCTGCCAATATCAGGGCACATGCTCAGGAGGAGGAGGGGGTCCCGGTAGGGGGAAGATCCCATAAATTGACTCTCTTCGCAGACAATATTTTGCTGACACTTACCTCCCCGGAGACATTGGTACCAGCAGGCGGGGCACAATTAGCTATTTTTAGTGGGTTGATGGGCTACAAGATTAACGATACCAAGACGGAAGTCTTGACCTACTCTTTTAAACCCTCCCCAGCTTTAAAAACGACTTTCCCATTTTGTTGGAATAGGGTGGAGATGCGATATCTGGGTATTAAAATACCCTATAAAATGTTGCACCTAGATTTGATGAATTATGAACCCATCGCTCTGATTTATCTAAATGGGCCCTTCTTTCGATAGGGATTCTCTCACGAGTGGAAACTATCCAGCAAAATGTACTACCTCGTCTGCTCTTCTTTTAAAAGACCCTCCCGACATTCCCCACCAATACTTATTTTCAAACATGGGTTAAGTTAATCTCTAGGTATATTTGGGGAGGTAAAGTACCCCGAGTGAAATACTCCAAACTACAACTATCCAGGGTACAAGGGGGACTAAATCTCCCCAACATGAAAAGATATGCTCAGGCAGCTCACATACAGATTTCTCTATTACACATAGCTACTGATTATAAGACACATTGGAAAGACATCAAAGTAGCTCTAAATGGATTAGAGAATTTCCCACCTTATATACTTGGGAACCCTCTGAGATGTCTTACACTTTCCAAATTCATGACCCTCACTTCACAATTTCTGAGCAGCTGGGTACCAATGTGGAGAACCCTTATATCTCCTTCGGAGAGAAGATACCTAAGCATGATCTCAATCTCTCATTGGGAGAAGTTTAATTTACATTACACATTTCAAGTAGTAGGTCCTATGGGCATTCATTCTTTTTCACGTCTGCAAACAGAGTATAAACTCCCTAGCAATCAATATAAATTTTATGAAACTTTGAGGGGCACACTGTCACAATTTGAGGAAAATATAACGGCAGTAGCCAGATCTCCCTCTCTACTGCTTCAGATGGTGATGTTTCACCTGAGAGGACAGCCTTATGAACATGTCATTGGGAACTTATATTCAGCATTAAGGGCATATGACAAGACATCTTTAGACTATGTTAGAACTAAGTGGTCAAAGGATATGAACATAGAATTGGATCTGGAGCAATGGCAACTTTCAACCACACTATACTCTAGAATCTCCTCCAATATATATTGGCGGGAATATGCTTGGAAAGCCAGAGTAAGATATTTTAGAACCCCTGAAATCACAGCTAAGTTTAAGGGATATAGATATGGGAATTGTTGGAGGGGATGTGGGCAGAGGGAGGTGGGGATGTGACATATCATTTGGTCATGTCCATATATACTAGGATTTTGGCAAGACATCATAGGTGAGTTAAATGCTATATACGGGAGGCCGGAGATACTTACCCCAACCTTTATATTGATAGCAGTATCTCCAATGGGAATTAAGGTTCATGGGTCACTTTTTGAAATGTTATCCCTATTAATACTAGCGGCTAAAAAAAATCATAACTCGTTTATGGCTTTCCACCCAGATTCCAGCCAAAGAGGCTTGAACATTATTAACATATGAAATGTACGACCTTGAAAGGATCTAAGAAAAACTGAACAATAGGATCTCTATATTTGATAACGGATAGAGAACTTGGGTCCTGTATCAACTAGGGCATAGGGGGACTTTGTTCTTTAAGTATGTACTAGTATATTTAAAAGTTTATGGGGCACCTGAACCTACTGAGGGGGGAGGGGGGATTGGATATTTTAATTAAGTTAAACATCAATGGGAAAGATAATATTTCCCCCTCTACTGCCATTACTTTTGTATTTTTGTATGATGACCATCAATATAAACATATTATTAAGGTTTATAATAGATAACCAAACTATGTTTGGAATTATACAGAGCCAGAGATCTCTGAATGTATTTAATAATGTCTGCTTACTATCAGCACTTTTCTCAATTGTCCTACCTCTGAATGTATCTTTGTATTGCATTTGGTACTATAATAAGCTGTTAAAACCAATAAAATATCATTTAAAAAAAAAAGAGGATTAGCAGTTACAACTGGATATTCTTTAACTCGATACTCTATACCTCTATTGCAATTCTTACACTCTAATCCTATACTCTGACTGTCTTATTACTCTAAACTCTATAATAATCCTTATTCTCAATTCATGTGCTCAACTATTCTCTTATTACTCTAATTTCTACAACTGGATTTTCAAAATTGCCTCGTAGTGGCTTATTCACTTGAATGGAGAGAAAGAAATAGGAAATAACTTGAGTCTTGAGAGACTAGCTAGTTGTTTCGCAACATCATGAAAGGAATGTGTGTGTTTCAAGGGAAAACTCAGGAAGCTTAATGACTTGGGGGATCCTATGGCTCAAGTGGTTAAGAGCATGCTACGGAATGGCAAGGTCCATAGGTTCAAATCCCAGTAGGAGTCACACTTTTCCTTTCATTTCTAAAATTGGATTTTCTAAACTCTATAATAATCCTTATTCTCTATTCATCACATTAGTACAGCATGTCAAGCAGAGACCAAAACAGCACAGAGTCCTTCACAGGATGAGAGTGGTGTCCACCAGTATACTTTGTTGGCCAGCTTTGGTTGAATTGGAAGAACTGAAGGGTGAAGAACAAAAACAAACAAGAACCCAAGCAATGGTAAGCCTCTTGGCTGAATAGAGCTCCTGGGGAAATGAGCTGCAGAGAAATGGACACATACAATGCAAGGCAGATGTAGGACCTCCTTGCCAATGGAGAACTACAGGGAAATGAGACACGGGTGCAGACAACTGACTAAATACTTCTGGACCGAAACTGGACTCGAGGGAAACTCAGGATGCAGACAACTGGGTCAAAGCTGGACCCCTGGGAAATGAGACAGGATGCAGACAACTGATTGAAGACTCCTAGGCTGAAACTGGACCTCAGGGAAATTCAGGATGCAGACAACTGGGCTGAAGCTGGACCCCAGGGAAATGAGACAGGATGCAGACAACTGACTGAAGACTCCTAGGCCAAAACTGGACCTCAGGAAAACTCAGAATGCAGACAACTGATTGAATACTTCTGGACTGAAGCTGGACTCCAGGGAAACTCAGGATGCAGACAACTGGGCTGAAGCTGGACCCCAGGGAAATGAGACAGGATGCAGTCAACTGATTGAAGACTCCTAGACCAAAACTGGACCTCAGGAAAATTGCAGACAACTGATTGAAGACTTCTGGGTTCTTGCATCCAAAGCCCCACCCCTTTTTACAACAGATCCTTATCCGTGAACCAGGGTGGTTCCCTGAACTACCTAAAAACTGTGAGGAAGGGGATAGGCCTGTAGCTCTGGATGTGAAATGGGTGCCAAGGAGCTATCCCTGCTATACCTCTGCTGGCAACCGGCCCCAACTTGTCGGAGAAGGATGATGTTATCAGTCTGTAGTTGGTCATGGCTATCAACAGTCTATAAATCAAATGATAATCAGGTGAAGAAAATTAGCATTAGGCTAAAGAATTCTTAGATGAGCCAGCAGTTCAGTGGCGTGCAAGGCAGTTCTTGAAAGGGAAAGCAAGTGCAGTTTTATTCCAATAGTCTCTAGGAACAATCCAGCCAATACGAGCAGACAGGGCACTTGGATATATGCAGAACCAATGCAAAGTTAATCCAACAGTTTCTTGAGGTAAAGACAGCTTGAGCAGGAGAAGGCCATTATACTGTAAAATTCAGGCACTGTCTCTGTAAATGCAATCCCAATGTCTATAAAATGTTTCACCTTCTTCAACAGTCACAGTGTCCCACAGAAATCTTTTCCCAGGCAGCGATTTTAGAAAGGAGATGCACTGAAAAAAACTGCCAAATGCTAGGGGCTAGCTATGCGGGGGACCCTGGGGTATAAAACCCCCCTCCTCCCACAGGTAATTAGCTCTGAAGTCACCTAGTGAGAGAATTACTCTAAAGCTGAGGGTAATCTGACTAGCTAAAATGCTGAGAGTCCCTTCCTGACTGTCCCTCCCCGAACTAGGGTCTATGGGGAAGTTACAGGGGTTACTAGCCCTTGGGCATGGACTGTGGCTACTAAGCTGCTGGGGTGGCTAACTGCTTGGCCCACTCCCCTACCCTTGCCGCTGGCTACAACTAAGAATAGAGTGCACTTCTAAGCAACAAGACAGTTCTCTTTAAATATTTACTTAGCTTGCCCACTGGTGACCACTTGGCTACTAACCATTTTACTCCGATCTGGGGCATTATTCATTATCTGGGGCTGACATCCCCTAACCAGCTGACCCAGAGCTGGACAAACTGCATATCATGTGGAAAAACACTGAGGAAACCACATTGGGCTACTTAGCTGCTAACCCACTAGCCTGTCTGGCTAATGTGGCTACCAAGTTATTTGGGGCACTCTTTGCCTTTTCTGGCCCTTTTATTTAATAAATTAAGCAAACAGTAGCTTTTGGGCTAACTAGCCCTGTCTGGTAGCCCAACTTGACTAACTGGCCTATAGTGCTGGGACTTTGCCCTGCCCCTGGCTGCAGCTTCATTTGCTGTCCTATTTAATATATTCAGGGCCATCTGGCCCTAGCTCCACTTCATGGGAGCTTCATTTAAATACGTTCTGCCCTCTCCCTATGGCTCCAGACTGGTGCTAATTTAAATAAATTTAAATATTCCTGCCCTCGGGCAGTCCCTTCCTAGAGGCTTTGCATTGCCTTACACATGGCTGTCCTCTTGAGCCCCCCCTTGGCACAAAATAAACTTTTTTATTTAATAAATTAAAAGTTCTGGTGGTCAGCACCTGCCAGATTGCCACCGGCTCACCACCCTGACCCGGGGAGAAGCTGCTGGAGAGAGGAGGAGGTGGAAGGAGGAGATGTTGCTGCTGTGAGGGCACTGGCTGGATTTGGGCAGGCAGAAGGAGGATGGCTATGGGGCCCTACTACTCAGCCTGATGCTCCTCTTTGTAGATGTGGCCCTGCTTGTGGGTGCCACTGACGAGGGACAGAATTTACTTTTAAATTAAAATGGGGCTATACAAGCCCATGATGCGGCTGACTGCCGCCGATACCGGGGAACCCACTGGAACACCAGAGAGGACCACCAGAACAACACTGGATGACTGCAAGGATGAGAGGAGGACTGCAGGTATGCTACCTTTACCATTTACCTCCCTTCGTCCTCTATCTCCCTGGCTTTGGAAGCCAAACCTCTTCTTTATCTTTGTTGGAACACCTGAGAGTGCTCACCCAACCGTCATGGTTGCTGCAGCCCTCTGAATACAAAAACAGCCATTACTGGCCACATAGAAGCCCTCTCTGGCATTCAGGATCCCGAGTCCTTAGCGACCAGGGAGGCAAGCAGTTACCCAACGTGAGGATGACACGACCTCACGCTGGGGATGGGCAGGCTGCAGGGAAGCAGGGAAAAACAATTAAAAACTGCAGAATGCTGTTTCATTTGGCAGGGACTCCTGCACTAAAGTTGCCCCCCCCCACTTGCCACCTTGCCTATAAAGGGCACCTGGGCACTTAGGATATGGGTAGACTGGGGGACCCCTAAAATTAGGGCCCTAACATTGGGGCAAGCACCGCCTCATGAACATGACATGTGTCATTTTTCAAATCCTCCCCAGAATGTGTTTTTGCACTTGAGGTGTGAAATGACATTTCAGCCAGTATTTTATAAATGACACCTGTCATGTTCAGAAAGAGAGGTCATAAAGACCATGCTGAAAATTTGGGGTCAAAATGTGAAAAAAACAAATAAGTTATAAAACAACATTAAATTAGTGTAACGTTTACTTGTAACTTTATTTTTGCACATCTTGACTCCTAATGTTCATCATATCCCTTCTGTTACCCCCACCTCATGAACACGACAGATATCATTGTTCAAATCCCCTTCAAAATATGATTTCATAGTCACATTGCAAAATCACCTTTTGGATGGGATTTAAAAAAGTCCACCTGTCTTGTTCATAACGTCAGGTCATGAAAAGACTGTTGGAAATTTGGGGTCAAAACGTGGCAGCCCACTGAAAACTAGATATTGCCTTTTAGCTGCCCTATCCTGGGTAAATACAGTCTAAAATGTGTGAAAACAGGACACCACTGAAATGAGACATCGCATCTCATCGGGTCTATCCTGGATAAATAGTAAAAATACGTAAAAGCAGGACCACAGTACAGCAGAGCCCCCCGTGAACTGTGCGTCTATACTGTTCCACCCTGGGAAAAATACACTGTAAAAGCTGGACCCCACTGAAAATGTAACTTTTGTTTCATCTGGGCCTTACAGCAGAACCCCACTAAAAAGAGATGCTGCATCTAAAATGATCTACCCTCGAAAAATACATTATAAATCAGGACCACCCTAAAAATGAGATATCACATCTCACCCCTACTATAATGGGTAAATGCAGAATAACACTGTGGAAAGTCAGGACCCCATTGCAAATGACATATTACATTTCATCTGGCCTATCTTGGGTTCATAGATGTGTGTGTGTGTGTGTGTGTGTGTGTGTGTGTGTATATATATATATATATATATATATATATATATATATATATATATATATATATATATATATATATATATAGAGCCCAGAGTCCTGGTGCCTTCCAAATTTGAGCAGATAGTTGCTTTGGGGCAGGTCAGGTAGGAAAGGTGCCCCAGGGTGTGAGAGGCCCCCTACTGAGGTACCCCACACCCCAAATGTAAAGCCCCACCTGGGCTCTGTTTAAAAAAAATAGTTGTCCTCTCATTTTTCCTGCTTGCGGCTTCATGTACTGAGAACCCCCAGTTACCTCATAGCAAGACATCTCTCTGCCTTGGGCAGTGGCGAGAACATGCAGGCAGGGATGGGTTCAAGAGGATTCTGAAATGGAATCTTTAGCCCATTTGAATGTCATTGGCTGTTCAGTCCGTTTTTAGTGAGCAGCAGAAGCAGCAGCAGTATCGAGGGGGAGCACTAGGCTGGCCGGGCCTAGGCAAAAGGGAAGGGACTTATCTGATGTCCTGGGGTCCCTCCCGATGTATTGGCTGGTCTTTAGCCGATCGCTCCCTCTGCTTTGGTCACTGCTGTAGTCCGTCGGGTTCTTCCCAGTGCCGCAGCAGTGGTAAAGTGTTGTCAGGAGGGGCAGCAGGTCCAGGCCATCCCCTCCATTCGTTAGTGGCCACAGTGTGATTCCGAGGGAAGGGCAGCAGCAGCAACCTCAGGCTGGCCCCTCCATCTGGCATCCCGGCAGCAAAGTGGTCATTGGGAGGGGCAGCGGGTCCAGACCGGCCCCTCTGTGGCAACAGCAGCAGCAGGAGTTCCTGTTGGGAGGGCCAGCGGCAGCAATGTTAGGCTGGCCCCTCCATCCAGTAAGCCCAGCAGTCCCTGGAGGTACATCGGGAGGGGCAGCAGGTCCAGGCAGTCCCCTACATCCATTAGCAGGAGGTTTGTTGGGAGGGGCGGCAGCAGCAAAGTAGGCCATCCCCTCCAGCTCCAGCATCAGTGGAGGCATGTGGGAGGAGGCAGGTCCAGGCCTCCCCACGGAGGCTTTAGCAGTTCGAGGAGGCCTGTGAGAGGATGGGGGTCCAGGCCTCCCCAGTAGCAGATGTCCCCAGCCCAGAACAACAGAGAGGGCAGCTGGGTGAGTGGCAGCAGCACCACGTTTGAGTGCTGGCCGCCAAAAGGAAAAATAACTTTTTTTTTTATTTTAAATAAAATCTTTGGCTCTTCCAGGTGCCAGCCAAGGCAGTGACTGTGGCGCAAAGGTCAAGGCCCCAGAAGGAAGGACCGCCCACAGGACAGGTCAAAGAGAAGGCTCCGTAGAGCCAGTGAAATGTGGGGGCGGGCAAGGCCCCAGCCAGGACCACCCATGAGGTGGAGTAATAGAAGGCTCTCTTGAGCTAAGTGACTGCGGGGTGTGGGCAAAGCCCCAGAAAAGACCACCCATGGGGCAGAGCTTTGAGAAAGCCCCAAAGACAGCAGGAGAAGGGGCTGGGAGAATGTGAACTTGATTGACTGCCTGTATGTGCAGTGGTTTTAAAGGGGCAGTCACAGGCCCACCTGAGTTAAAATGGCAACGACTGGGCCCTCCAGTCTAAAAAGGGTCAGAAACTGTACAAATGAATGATAACTGTTATCAGTGCCTCCAAATGGAATTTTAAAGGGGACAGGAAATAATTTCTAATTGACAGTTTTTTTAAAGTTCTTATTCTAAGAAATGATATGCATTTTTCTAAATTATCCATATTTAACTGTACCTGAGTAAAAAGTGATGTGAAAAACTGTATTTTGCATTGTTTTATTTTTATGGGCAACATTCTGTTACAGTTCTCTTCATGAAACCAGTAACTTGGGAGTTTTTACTATGTTACGGTTTGTGTATAAAATGCTAATTATCAGAACTATATTTAGAGTTCTGTGCACAAACTGTGACATGGTGAAAACTCCAAATTATTGGTTCCATGATGAGAACTGTTACAGAATGCTGCCCATTAAAAGAAAACAATGCAAAATACAGTTTTTCACATCACCTTTTTTTCCGGTACAGTTAAATATGGTGATTTAGGGGAATGCATATAATTTCTGAGACTAAGAACTTTATAAACAACTATCAATTAGAAATTATTTCCTGCCCTCTTTAAGTAGCTTGTGCTAAATTTAAGTGGGCAGGTCAAGTGCAAGGCTCCATTGAGCCATGGAACTGTAATCAAATAACTGTTTGCGTGACTGTGGATTAATGCCTGCCAGCCAACGATGGTCACCAGGAAACAGTGCCACTGTGATTTGCCTTTTTTTATACGTTCTGAACTATTTTATGTATTCATAGAGTGTCTTAGATGAGTAATGATTGCTAGAAATAAAGACACAGACACAGTTTTTTTATAGAAATGTTTATTGTGCCGCCACCCTCTAGCCTGCTTGTGATCCCAGGTGCCCTGACCCTGTTTTCTCTGAACAGCTGTCATGTCCTTGTTTGTCCTTTTGTCCTGGCAGTCCACATAGGGGCTGTGGCTGGGTGACCTTGTGTCCTGGCAGTCCACATAGGAGCTGTGGCTGGGTGGAATTGGCAGATTTTTTCCTGGAGTGGTGTCATTTCCGGTGGTCTATAGAGACCTTTGTGCTGATGACTGACACCGCCTCAGAATAGTCCTGGCCTGTGTCCTGTTCTCTGTTTTCCCCTGCCCCGCACAGCTCATACCCCATCTGGCTTTTCCCCTTTCCCTGGTAGACACGCAAGGGTGGCTAGCGCAGGGAATTCACAACTGATTTACCGCATAGGAGGTAAAGTAAGAATTTAGTAATGTCCTAGTTGTAGAGTTTTAGAGTGTAGATATTTAGGATAATGTTATTATGTAGTTGTGTTTAATAAACGTTTACATTGTTCTTTGCATTCGAGTCAGCTTCACGCCTCTCCTTGTGTTCCCAGTAGTGGTATTTGAACTTGGTCTCCCTTCCCCAAAATTTCCCCTGACACCCCCTGGCCGGGCGTCACATAAAAGTCCACCTCTGAGTGGTTGGCATAGTCAGATTACCTTGTGTTTTTCCCCTTCCAGGTTGTAGTTGGGGTGGATCTGTTCCCTTACCTGACCATGACATTTTGAGAGCAGTCGGCGTCAGGAGCAAAACCTTTGCTATATATACTGTATATAATATGTATATATATATATATATATATATATATATAAAAAGACAAAAGAACCTCTGTGTAAAACACTGAGGCAAGGGTTACCCAAAGGGCATTTGGGTGGAAGCCAAGTTTCAAGAAAATACAAAATCACACATGCCCCACAATGCAAAGCATCATGGGCTACATATGCAAATCACCACAGAATGTTATGCTGGTCCAACTTTAAGCAGAGTTGCATGGTGCCGAAAGGCCTCTCACACAGTTTGCAAAGGGTGCTAACAGAAGACATAGACATGTGTTTCGTCCTACCAGGACTCATCAGTATGCCTCGTCTGTTTGACACCCCAGTGGAATGGACCAGCTACCCTTAAGGCAGTGTGCCTTGGATATATTGTGGTGAACCCATTAAAATAAAAAACTATTTAAAAGACAAAGAACCTCTGTGCGCAAACACTGAGGCAAGGGTTACCCCAAAAGGCATTTGGCTGGGAAGCCAAGTTCGGCACCATGCAACTCTGCTTAAAGTTGGACCAGCATAACATTCTGTGGTGATTTGCATATGTAGCCCATGATGCTTTGCATTGTGGGGGCATGTGTGATTTTGTATTTTCTTGAAACTTGGCTTCCCAGCCAAATGGCATACATGGGAATGGTAATGCAAACGGGTACGGAAATGCAAGTGGAAACACTAATTGTAACAGTAATGGAAGCACACACTCTGTTTTTGCCCAACAGCTGCATGGAGAAACACAGTGTGTACAAAGAATGTATGCATAATAATGGGGCTCGGAGCAGAAAATGAGCTGTTGGAATACTAAATTGCTTATATCTCAGGAACCGTGCGATGTAGAAAAACAATTAAATTTCACGATTCATGAGTTTCCTGACTAGATTTTCACTTTGTCATGACGAAAATTCCGTATCTCGTACCATTTCCGAGATACGAGCCCCGAAATACACAGCGAACGACACCATGTTAGTCTATGGGAAAAAAACATCAAATTCAGAGTACCATAACTTGGCATCTGTGCAATATTTTGCAGCAAACCACCAAAAGGCACAACTGTGAGATGTTGGCTGTCTTCCCTTCAAATTTCAGCTCAAAAGACCAAACTGTTCTTTTGCAGCAGGGTGGCAAAGAACTCCTGTCATTTTGGCCATAGCCTGGAAAAGTAGTGTCGCAATTTGAGAAAGTGTCACAGATGTGACACTACTTTGTGACACTACTTTTTCCAGAAATTTGAAAAACATATTTCTGGGGTGTTGAACCCCTAAGTAAAGACATGGCTAGCATCCTGAGGGCCGACTAGATGAACACAAAAATAATTGTTTTCCTAGAGGGTCCCAATTTTAAACCCCAAGCATTTTTCTGATCAGTAACTGAAAAAAATGGCAGATTTGCGACACTACTAGGGTGATTTGCTACACTAAAAAGTGTATTTGCAAAAGTGCTGAACTTTTTGTTAACTTTTCCCATTGACTTATAATGGGAACTTGTTTTTTGAATAACATTTGAACCGTTCAATATTCTTTCACAAAATCTTCAAAAGGCACATCGGAGACCCTGGCCACACGTTCCCTGAAGTTTTTGGACATGTCACACAAACTGCGCGACCTGTAGGTGCAAGCAAAGAATGTGCAAAAAAAGCGTAATTGTGCACATGGATGTCACTTAATAACTCCACAGCTGTATATCCAAGTGGTACGAAAGTTGACAGATCCCAAGATCTACCATGCCCAACCATGCGTACCAAATTTCAGGTAAATCTGTTGAACAGTGGCAAAGTAATTAAGGTGCAAAGTTTCACCCTCTAACCTTAAAAGTGCTACTCAACCCTAACTATGGTAGCACTACAGTACTACCATTATATATATATATATATATATATATATATATATATATATATATATATATATGTGTGTACAAGCAGCACTCATACAACAGAACGCATGTGGCTAACATTCGGCATTGACAAATGCTTGTTTTTAATTGGTTTTGTTCTGTATCCTATAATGAATACAGGACGGGCACCATAGCACAGAATTGGATTTAATATGCAGCACATCTATTTGTCACATGATTTATTGCATGAGTCACTAGAACAAAAAGAGCCACTCCTGGTACAGCCAAGCAGGGGTCAAAGAACAAAGCAGTAACACTTAGACCCAGCTCAAGGCCCACCAGTGATCACTCTCATCTTTATTGAAAAAAAAAACATTTCATTTATTGAAACATCCATTTACAGGAGCTACAACTAGATAAAAATACAACTTACAAGAAAAGTGGCAGCAGTAAACCTCCTTAACCCCTCACTTGAGCGTGAAGTCATAGTTTTGATTACTGGGTGGGCCTTGAGCTGGGTCTTATTAGTGCATGATTAATCAACTTGAAGGATTGGTAACTGGAGCACAGATATGATCTAACACAAGGTGGAGAAGGTTTAGATACATGGCAAAAAAGGGCTGCTTGGCATAGGCGCCAGGTTAAATAGGCTTGTGGGACATGGGCCCCAGCAATATTTTATGACACGGGCCCATCTCCAACAATAATCTTCAACATCAAAATGTTTAATTTTTTTTTACTTCTTGTGTATGCTGGGCATATGCCATCTGTGACATTTTGCTGTGGGTTGCAGACCCTGACTCCGCATTGGTTTGGTGGACTGGCGGTATCATGGCATTTTGTAAAATTGGTGCTGTTTGGCCATGCGGTACAAGCAGAACACACCTGTCCCTGACACCCCCCACACACACTAAGGGAGTGATCCCGTCATCCCAACCCTATTCGAAATTCAATTTCTGATCAGTCACTGGTGGTCCAGTGGCATTTCTTTTTCAAATTGGCACAAATTTCTGTCAGAGGCATATGCCCAAAGAAGAAAGCAGAGAATGTGATTAGGCGGGTGGCAGGAGGACTTTAAATATGAGGCAGTTGACGAGGTGAGCGGGAAGAGGTATCCAACCAAGCTGCACAGGTGTGACTTGAGAAGGAAGTGTAAGCCAGAAGGCCAGAAGGAGGCACGAGGAGCGATGAAGAAGAGAAGAAGGACATCCAGACCCACTCCCAGGTCCACCATCTGGCACCGTAGAGAGAGTGATGGACTTGGTGACAGTGCAAGGTGAGGGAGTGAGTGCAACTCCTGACCATCAGGCCGAGAGATGGGAGCGCAAGAGTCCCACAACTGGGGGAGCAGCCAAGGAGTGCCAGGATCAAAGAATGTGGCATCAGGCATGCGGGCAGTGGAGGACACGCTCGGAATTACGGGAGCATACTGGAGGTCGGAGGACAGCCCAGGAGCCAGAGGTTACCACACCCGCCTGCTAGGGCTAGCCAGCAGTGCAGTAGCCAGGTACGGTGGTGGAAGCAAGGGAGACGGGGAGCCGAGCCCTGGTGTCTGGAGAAGAGAGCTGACTCTGACTGTGTGCGAACAGCAGCCCAGGCCAGCAGTATAAGGTGACAGGCACAGAGGGGAAGAGGAGCATCATTTAATCCCTGGCCTTATCCCACTTACAAGTTCACAGAACAGACTTGCATCACATTCACAACAAAATACCTGGTGAGGGTTGGGGGCCTTGTTTTTCTGTCATGCAGTCTTTAATATACATACTGTACTTCTGGAGTGAGACATGCTTGCGGTTTGCAGCTTGTCCCGATTTGGGGGGGGGGCAGGGGCTACGGGGGATACAAATCTGTCTTTTTTTGTACATAAAAAATTATTTCCAGCTCAGCTAAGCTGAGCATGGTGTACACTGGTGGTGGCTGATCTATCTAGTGCAGACACGACATGTGCGAATGGCATTAGTGTGGCGGTTGCCAGCTATAATAAGGTGATGTCCACGGCACTCGATGCATTCACACTGGTCCACGTACAACCCAAATCTTCTCACTTGAGGTCTCCTTAGTTTGATGGAGAGCTCAAGGCGATGAAGATTAGGGGGTCAGAAGTTGGAGTATTGCTGGCTGAAGACCGGGCTGGAGGAGGACAAGCTGGCCATGTGTACCCACTATGGTGAGTACCAGGGGGCAATCAACTGTAAGAAGGCAGAGTTCCTGTCCAGGGAGATTGCTGCAGGGAGGAACCAACCAACAGTACTTTTTCAGACTGTGGATAGGCTATTATACCCAGCCTGTCTGCAGCCGAAAAAAGCTTTTTCTGTCACTTTGTGTGACGAATTTGCTTGGTTCTTCTCAGACAGAGTGTCCTCAGTCCGGCAAGGAATCTTGCCAGTGAATCATGCTACAATTCACAGTGATCACCGTGGAGGTAGCAGAGGCACTCTACCTGTCTAGGGGGAGTTTAAATCGGTGGAGGTGGCCTAGGTCATTGGGCTTGCTTCAAAACTGAAGCACACATGCTGTGAACTGGAGTTGGTACCAACGCATTTCTTGATGGGATGTGTTGATTCCATTGGACCGGTATTATCCTTGATTGTCTTGTGTTCATTGTTGGAGGGGTCTTCCCAAATCTCTTGAAAGAGGCTGTGGTGATGCCCCTCCTGAAGAAACCATCTCTCAACCCGGACGTCTTGGCGAATTATCGACCTATCTCCAACCTTCAATTTTTGGGAAGGTTGTTGAGAAGTTTGTGGCACTTCAACTTGAGGAGCACCTTGCAACCTTTGATATCTACAAACCATTCCAGTCTGGTTTCCTAGGTAGACACAGCATGGAAACAGGACTAGTTTGTGTGCATAATAACCTCCTTAGGGCAAGGAATAGAGGTGATGGGTCAGTTCTCATTCTTCTCAATCTCTCTTCAGTATTTGACACTGTTGATCACTTCATGCTACTTAACCATCTCAGAGAGTATTGTGGACTTGCTGGCACTGTCATCTGATGGTTTGAGTCTTATATCACTGACAGGAAGCAACGGGTGGTGATGTGGAATTTCTCCTTCTTCCCGAAGCTCCTGTCATGCGGAGTACCTCATGGATTGATCTTGTCACCGATGTTGTTCACAGTGTATATGCTGCCACTAGGTGAGCTCATTAGGAAGTACATTGTTGGTTTTTACTGCTATGCAGATGATACCCAATTGTATATACCCTTTGCCCCAGAACATCTGATGCTGTAAATGTGCTTAACTCTTGCCTGGCTGAGATCAACAATTGGATATCCTCCAGCTGGTTACAACTGAGCCCCAACAAGATGGAGGTTCTGGTAGTGGAAGTGGGCTGAAGCCATGATAGAAATGCCTCTGGTGTGGCAACTGGACTTTTCCTGGGGTCAACACCATTGATTGCCTCCTCTAGGTTGCACGACCTTGGTGTATTCCTGTATGATGGTCTGACATTTGAATCTCAGGTGTCACCCACTGTCCAAAGTGGTTTTTACTTGTCAGGATCAAGCCCCTAGTTCTGCCGGAGGACCTGCCTGCTCTAGTTCATGCCTTTGTAACTGCCTAGTTGGATTACTATAATGCCCTATACTTCGGGCCGGGGTCTCAGGAGGTACCCACTGCCGACTGCAACCGGTTCAAAACGCAGCTGCCAGGTTGCTGACGGGACTTTCGAGGTTCTGTCATGTAACTCTGGTGCTGTGTGAACTGCACTAGCTGCTGGTCAGGTGGAGGGTTATCTTCAAGGTGGGTCTACTCACCTTTGAGGCCTTACATGGACTAGACCCTGGCTATCTGTCGGATCTCCTAACACTTGCTGCCCCAGTTCACTCCCTCTGATCTTCCTCTGGGTGCCTCCTAGCGATTCCCAGGATGCGGCTTAAAACCGCCGGCAACAGGGCTTTCAGCATCGCTGGCCCAGTCCTGTGGAATTCACTTCCTTTAGCCATCAGGGAGGCCCCTCCAGTCAAGGTATTCAAGGGTCGCCTTAAGACCCACCGACCTTTTTGCATTGGTTTACCCAGACGTAGCCCTTTAATTATGTGGGAAAGACAACTGATCTATTTCCAGCTATTATTTTTGTAGCTGTACTAATGTTTTTACTGTTTTTATGTGTACCTGTTGTTTGCTGTATCTTTTACAATTTTTGTGTAAGGTGCCCAGAGCCTCCGGAAATGGCCGCCGAAGAAATAAAATTTGCTTTGCCTTGCCACTAAATCCTCTCTCCTCCTCCTTCAGCTGCTGTACATGTCATTGAGCTAAGGCAGCTATCATGCTGCTGAATCACTGTCTGTCAGAAACTGTAGATGCTGATGGAAAATACTCTGTGTTTCTAAGGTTGAGTCCCCTTACAGTTCAGTTGCACCTCTCCTTTAGATGGTGGGGAGTACATAATCGGGCAGGCTGCAGATTTTCATGAAATGACTGCTGTAAGCTTCCTGCAATTCCTCTGTACAAGTTACTTGGAAAGACTGGAGTTATGGATATGAAAGCACTCACTTCCCCCTCATCTACAGCCTAAGATCTATGTCAGGAATAAAACTGTAGGGTGTATGATTTTAAGGTAATAGTGCATGCCTTGGGTAGTTGTAAGACATGAGGCATAACCAGATGCTGCAAGCACCCAAGAAATGCTTTCCTCCTTTATCTGCCACTTTTCAGACATTAGAGGAGAACTGCGTATTGATCCTGCAAGTAATTTTCCCAGTAGAACTTGTTTTTAAAAAGTAATTCAAATGTTACTATTGTTTTATCTTTACAAGCCTATCAGTAACCACAGTGGGCATTGTCTGTTGCAGGATTTACACATGGTCATGTGACATGCTTTGACCAATGTAATTCTGATGCATTAAATAAATACAAATAAATAAATTGAGTTTACAGGATTTTTGAGACCCATTTTATAATGGTCCTTTCCAGTTGTGTGAAAATTGGAGACACACTCTGAGATAACCAAACACTCTGTAGAGATGGAACAAAATTACATAGTTTGAACCAGTGGCTTCTACTGTGAAAAAGGACTTGCAGATTTAGTGCAGTTCTCCTTTAAAGAAGGAAGTCATATTATTGTAAGATGCTAATTCAAAACTAAGATTGTTGCATGTAAATACAATGGTTTCCATGGTGGGTTTTTTTTGGGGGGTGGGTATTGTCCCTCATAGTTGCTTATTTCAGTGACAAAAGTTTGAGAGGTATGTTTCCAGGTGGGCCCCCAGTACAAGCTGGGCCCCTCCTCCTGTATGTCAGTTGGACCCCTGTGCTATCAACTCCATGGCTTGGGGAATGTTGACTTGGAAGCTGTCACACACTGGTGGGGTCTTTGCAAACTGCATTTCTCATTGGATGATCCTGTCACCAGTCACTCTAGTGAGTCTGGCAGATTGACTGTGTCAGTGGTCAATCCATCCATCAATCACAAGGATCTTGCTAGTTTCTACTTCGTATTGGTGAATTGCCAAATGAAAATTACCCTGTGGTCCCACTAGTATTTCTGCTCATTTGCTCCATATTTGATGGGGCCACTGCAGTGCTGCACATTTTAATTCTGAGGTGTTAAGGGGCATGAAGGAAGCTTTTCTGCATTGTGAAAGTTATGAGGGCGATTGTATAGATTATTGGACCACCACTGTAACACAATGCCAAGCTACAAGGAATACAGCATGCTTGTTGCACTGTACTGTAGCTGCATTACAGTACTTTCATCACGGGCTGGCTGTTGATTTAGGTTTTGTCAGTTTATTTGTGTTTGGGGGGCTCTGCATGATGGCTCCCCACACCCCCTGTGTTTTTTAACATGGGGTGGTGTGGGGGGCCAAACCTCCCAACTCAAACTAATAAAAAAATAACTGACAGTCTGATGTAGCATACAGTGCACCATAACTGAGGTTTTGTCCGTTTATTTGCATTGGGGGTACACTCTCTGTCTCCCACATCTCCCTTGTTTTAACACTGGCGGTGTGGGGGAGCAAAGCACCCTAACTTGAATAAACAAAATAACCGACTGCCCGATGTGGCACAGAATGTGCAGTGCCATAAGGGGCCAACTGTAGAGTAGCGTCATGCTACGCTAATAACGGAGGTTCAGGGGTGATCCAATAATCTACACAATCGCCAGTTGTGGGTAGTCCCACAAGCCTCTGGACTAGTATGTATTTATTTGGAGGTTGTGGCCTAGTGAAGTAGAGTTCACTATGATTTGTAGGCCAGCACAGCACATGAGCACAATTCTACCAGATCCTTTGTCTGCTTGCTTCTGCTGATTGAAGTAAATAAAGTCAGTGCTGATGTAAAGCAGCTTAGAAGTAAAACACCGTCTAATCATTGTATTTGGAGTTCAGAAGATTCCTCTCTTGGTGTTTTGTGCCCTGTAGCATGTATGGTTAGTAACCTGTGCTGAATATCTGCTCTCACTGATATGTAGTTCCTGTTTGAAATTGCCAGACAGGAATGATTCGTGTCAGCCTCAGGAACTGCCCAAAGTGGATAGTAACCTTAAGATTTTGAAGGTGTGTGCAAGCAGCTCTTAACAGTTAGGTAGCATGTCTTTGAATCAGTCTGTCCCCATCCACAAGGAGTCAATGCCTGACATGGGAAATACAGGATGTGCATCTAGTCATAGCCAGTGTGTCCTGCCACAGATGGCTTCTGATTCCCTCTGACCTTGAGAGCGAAGCTCGAGAGGTCAGTGGGATTCATAACCCGAAGTGGTAGAACACACTGGTTGTGCATAAAGTTGCCAATCCTGTAGTTTTTGTAGTGTACAGTATTATGCAAAATATGTATGCAGTGGTTCTGCTTGCAGAACAAAACTGACTTGTGTAGTCTCTAGAGGTTTCAGAATGCTATTGTGCCATAGAAGGGTGCAATCACATTCCATGACCTTTGAACTGTGGTACAGTAGCATTTTAAGAGGGATGAGATTCGATACAGAACAATGCTCTACTATACTCTATAGTTTATTTATTTTGCTTCACTGACTATGTTACAGAACAGGACTTTTATGGGGGAATTGTTTCTAATTAGTTTATATGGTACTTACCAAGTGGTTGTTAGCAGGAGTTGGGCAGAACTAATAGGACTTTATCTGGAGGGTGAGGTGACTGGTGGGCTGGTGCCTGAGTGGGGAAGGGTGTTGAGAGCTTCTGAACTGAATACCTTCCCATTCCTGCTTATTTACTTAATTGCATACTGTCTGTCTCTCAAGATTTACTGACTTATAACTTGTGACAGCTTACTGCAACTAAATATGTTAGGGCTCCTTCAAAGCTGCTCATATCAGATTACATGACTTACATTCATTTGCAAGGTGAAAACTGGAAATGCATTTAATGAAATTGTTTTGAAATGCAGACGTGTGGTTTGTTGAGGAAAGACATGGAGTACTGTATTTGGGAACCAAAGGCCAAATACCACAGACACTCTTAAAAGCAGCAGTGTGGCAAAGAAATCATCGTATGTTTTTTCAGCAACAATGTATTTCTTATATCCTACAATCATGCTCAATATATTTGTAGTTTTCTCAGAGGTTTTGCAGCTAATTTAGTAATTAATGATTTGTGTCATTGAAGGTGGCCTCCACTCGCAATTTTTAAAGACTCCATTCTGCTGAGGTTGCCTGTTGAATGTACGCGCTACAGTCATACTGTGGATGTATTAGGATGGTGCTGCCCCATGTTTCTGATGGTAAACATACAGCACAACACAGTACCTGGATATTTAATGTTTTCATGGTGGTCATGGCATGGGTGACAGGAGTGGGAACTTTTTAAAAATGTCCAGATCAAAAAATGTCCAAATCCCATGTCATGATTCTGGACTAAAAGAAAACAGGAAAAACATGTACAGTATCTTGACAGTTTTGCCAGACAGTCATTATTGCTGAAAACAAAGTATATGGTTAGGTTACTAACAAATACTACTGCTTTAAACCACCATAGCATACAGGGGCATCACCAGGGGTACAAAGTTGGGGGGGCTAATGCCTCTTAGTCAAAATCCTAACAAAGCTAGGGGGTTCCGGGGGCATGCCCCCCGGAAAAATTTTGAAATTTTACAGTCAAATGGTGGCTTTTCCTGCATTTTAGTGATGAAAAATATGTTTGAGAAGCCTAGTTATCAGCCATATATTTAATATGGTACATGTGGAAAAATGTGGTTACTGGTCCACCAAGGACAGGTTGCAGAAGGAACCCAGAGCAAATGAGAACCCAGAACAGCCAGACACACCATTATCCCAGCAGATCTGCTGGGAAGGTTGCAGGAGGACCCCAGAGCAAATGAAAGACCAGAACAGCCAGATACACCATTATCCCAGGAGATCTGCTGGGAAGGTTGCAGGAGGACCCCAGAGCAAATGAGAGACCAGAACAGCCAGACACACCATTATCCCAGCAGATCTGCTGGGAAGGTTAGATTTCTGTCTTTTTCACAACCACCCAGGGAGAAAGATACAGTATATTGGTTCCAACCTGTTTAAAGTTTTATATGTCCATTTATAAACCATGGCATCAGTTTCAGCCACTCAGCATTGCTTATTTCTAAACGCCCCTGACACTCATAACCATGAGATGGTCTCTTACAAATACAGTTATAGCATTTTGAAGTGCTATGTTCAGTTGGCATGACAGTTTTCCCACACATGGTGTTTCTTTTATTTTCTACAAAGTAAAATATTTGATCATTAAGTTATATTTAAAAATAGAAGTCTTTAACATGATTAACAATATGTTTATATGCACAGTTCCAGCAGCTCCTTCTGTATGATTACAAGAGTACATTATCAAGTTCATTGTGTGCCAAAATAGCTAAGCATCACCTGTATTTGCAATTCTCTCACCCAAAGAACTTAATAAGAAGGAAACCATAACTGCAAGAGATGCAGGAACTGTTCATATAAACATATACTATAGGATTCTTGTGATCTGGAAATTACCAGATATATTCTTTGTAACAACACCGGTTTCCCTCTGTCACAGAACAGTGGTCTAGTAAAAGAGTTTGTGCACCATTCAACAGTGGTTTACATGCTTAATCTTGTCAAACAACCTCTGTGAGTGAGCTAGCTCCCTCATTCCACTCCAGGTAATAAAGCCACAACACTGACAGCAGGACTCCGCAGCTTTCAGGAAGAAGGCATGATGATCATCATTGAACCGGTAGATACACCCTTGTAAATAACTAACAAGATATTTGAAAAGAAGAAAGATTAGGCCACCCATTGCTGCCACCGCCCCCCACAAACAGACACCTCGTGACTGTGCTGATGATGTCAGCACTGCTGTGGCACTACCCACAAACAAAGAACAAGATCTCGCCCTCCATGACTGGGAGACACTGTGCTTCTGCGCCTAGTGCACTTACTCTCTGTCTCTCTGGCTGCACTGCAGTGCACTCACTGACTGCATGTTCCATTCACATTCTTTCACACAGCATTTTCTAGTTCTGACTGAGTGACATGGCTCATCAGAAGAACTAGAAAATGCTGTGAAGAAGTGCGAAATGAACAACAGTCTGACTGGCACACAAACCAAACCAGTGAAGTCCGAGAATTGTCTCCCGCCGCCCCCCCCATACCTGCCTGTGGCTGTCCCCAGTACCTGCCTCAGTGGTGGTTACCAGCCTGCCACCACCAGTAGTCCTTGATATCCACACCCCATTTTGAATCCTGAGCAGCGCTACTTGCCTACTTTCTCTCTTCTCTGTCTCCACAGTACCGGTGCGGTATTTCTGGGCAGGCCGGTCTGACAACTGTCACTGAATGAATTTATTTTAAGTCCCCACATCATCTTCTTCTTCTGTTTTTCTCTCTCTCCTCCATGATGTGACGCATCCTGACTAGCCAGTCAGTGTCTGCCTCTCTCCACTCTCCGCGACTTAACCTCCGACCCCGAGTCCCAGCTCACTGCCCAGGCTGCGCAAGCATCCGTATTTGTAGAACATTGCCGCTTGAAGTTGCCGGCGTGTGCTCGCACACTGCAACACTACTGTGCCCCAGACGGTGGCGCTATGGAGCACCGTGACAATGGGAAAAATAAATAAATGTACGTTCTGGCTACATTTTAAAGTTGCTCAGTCAGCTCAGCCAGAATGATTGGGGGGGCTTTAACTTAGATTGGGAGGGCTATAGCCTCCCCAAAATCAACGTGGTTACGCCACTGATAGCATATGGTGGCAGCTTTCTTACCATGTGTTGCTGTTTGCTTGCAGTGATTAAATGCTTTTGCCAAATTTGGGTAAATGTCTAGGTTACTGACCTTATTATTTTTCCTTTGGGACAGGACAAGGCCCATGGGGCTTGGTGTGGATGTCCTGCATGAAAAGCCTGGTAAGAGCGGGCAAACAGGGTTTGTGCCTCCTGTGCAAAATATTGAGGGGCGAAGGTGGGTCCAATTGAAATTTAGGTCAAGGATGGCGGCAGGCACATGAATATAGGCATAGTCCCATAGTCATAGTATTTGGGATGCAGAAGGGCATTTTGTGCAGTTCCCCTTGTGTGCACTGGTGCCAATGCTGCTGACATAAACCAGGACTTTGCAACCCTAGCAGTTAAGTGGAAGAAGTGCATCAGGCCCTTGACCCGCAACACAATAGTCCATGGTATATATTGGATCCTCCCTCCATCTGAACCAGCCCCCGTATAGTAAGGAACATACATGTCCCTGGTGTCTCTTTGGGATTTCAAACAATGCTTTTAATGAATATTTTTAATTTTTTCTCATACCTGAGACCGGGGCTTAACCCCCAGAACATCACATAATGTTACTATAGAGGGGTCTCCACTCCAATAGATCCCTGCTGGGGGGGGCTTTGAACTCTGACCCATGGGCCCCACCAAACATTTTACAAACCTAACTCCTATGCCCATTGGCCCACCCAGTCTGCCCGCATGGTGCCTGCCTAGTCCATCTCTACAGACCCTAACTGGTCTCCAGTGACCTTCCTTCGTTATTTATTTTATTCATTTTTATTTTCTGAGTACTAGGAAACTGTCTGAGCTGTAAGGTCATCTTCAAAGGTTCCGCGTCAGCAGAAAAGACAGAATTACAAATATTGTAAGAGGAAACAGACACAAATTCATGAGAATTACTACATTTGGAGTGTACAAAGATACAGTGAAGTACAATAACAGGTATATAATAATACAAGTGCAGAGGCTGAAAGAGTGGAATCATTCCAGATTCCATAGCCCTGAGAGGGCTAGCCGGGTGCCAGGTGGGCACGGTCGATGGGACGTGGTTTCCCCACGCCACCTACGACGCCTCCTCTAGCCGCCTCCCGACCCCTGAAAGCTGGTAAGGACATCCTCTGACTGGGGAAGCAGTGAATGGCTGCGATTGGCTAAACGCACATTGTGCTGAGCACTGATTGGCCTCCGGTTTCAGACCCTGCCTCCTGATTGGTCTGGGTGATTTTGGGCTTTGCTGGGCTCGGAGCCCATTGACTTTCACTGCTCAGTGCCGAAATTTTGTGCTTTTGGACATTTCAGCCTGAATCTCTACTGCATTTTACCTCTGTTCCACTGTTAGTTCTGCCTAATACTCAGAATTGCAAAAATGTACTATTTTTAATCTATAAGCAAGCCGCAAAATCTGTGTTAGGCTGCCTGGTATTTCCATTGCTTATCAGTATTTATAGGCTGCTTAGATAAATTGCTAGCTTACCATAATGTTATTGTTTAAATGATTTTCTTTCTGACTTCATATTTTGCTTCGGAGCCCCTTGCCGTTTGATTGAAATTATTCAGTCATAATCTACTTTACTGCCGTGCAAAACGGCTGTGGCTGCTTGACTCTGTTATGTAACCTTTCTGTCTCCCCCCCCCCCGAACTTCTAGTGGCAGCCTGCTTGTAATTTCTTTCTTATTCTGGTGCACTTTCAAGCTGTTACCTCTGCCTCTCCTCTTGTAACTCTCTCGGTTCCCCCCCTATTCTGCAGTCACTAGGCAGTTGTCCTCTGCTACAGACGTGTCTGAACTCTCTTAATGTGCACTGCCATTGCTGAGTGTATCCCTCTTTGACTTCTGCTTCCTTCCCTACTGCTACCAGCCTGGCCTCCCCCCTTTCTACCTACACTGTATTGGATCTCACCCACCTTTGCAGCTCCCTTCCTCACCCCCCACTCGCTGCCTCTGTTTAAAAAAAAAAAAAAATTGCTCCTCTTTTCTCTTTCATCCACCCTTTCTGCTGTCCCTCCAGACTGGCACCAGCAATCCTGTGGACCAGATCGTTTCTGGCTAACACCTCCGTCCCTCCCCATTTAGTTCCCTCACACTCTCCCATCCCTACTCTGACTCTACCTTCCCCCTCTCCTCGCTGCCTACACTTGAATTTCCTTCCCCCCTTCCCCTGTTATTGGCTCTGCGTCACTGCCTACTTGCCTCTGTTAATATAAGCCTACTCACCGCCCTCTTCTCTCTCTCTCTCTTCTCATTCCAGATTCCGTAGCCCTGAGAGGGCTGGCTGGGTGCCAGGTGGGCACGGTCGATGGGACCTGGTTTCCCCACGCCACCTACGACGCCTCCTCTAGCCACCTCCTGACCCCTGAAAGCCGGTAAGGACATCCGCTGACTGGGGAAGCAGTGATCGGCTGCGATTGGCTGACTGAGCATTGTGCTGAGCACTGATTGGCCTCTGGTTTCAGACCCTGCCTCCTGATTGGTCTGGGTGATTTTGGGCTTTGCTGGGCTCGGAGCCCATTGACTTGCACTGCTCAGTGCCGAAATTTTGTCCTTTTGGACATTTCAGCCTGAATCTCTACTGCATTTTACCTCTGTTCCACTGTTAGTTCTGCCTAATACTCAGAATTGCAAAATTGTACTATTTTTAATCTGTAAGCAAGCCACAAAATCTGTGTTAGGCTGCCTGGTATTTCCATTGCTTATCAGTATTTATAGGCTGTTTAGATAAATTGCTAGCTTGCCATAATGTTATTGTTTAAATGATTTTCCTTCTGACTTCATATTTTGCTTCGGAGCCCCTTGCCGTTTGATTGAAATTATTCAGCCATAGTCTATTTTACTGCCATGCAAAACGGCTGTGGCTGCTTGACTCTGTTCTGTAACCTTTCTGTCTCTCCCCCCCCCCGAACTTCTAGTGGCAGCCTGCTTGTAATTCCTTTCTTATTCTGGTGCACTTTCAAGCTGTTACCTCTGCCTCTCCTCTTGTAACTCTCTCGTTCCCCCATTCTGCAGTCACTAGGCAGTTGTCCACTGCTACAGACGTGTCTGAACTCTCTTAATGTGCACTGCCATTGCTGAGTGTATCCCTCTTTGACTTCTGCTTCCTTCCCTACTGCCAAGCTTCTCCGACCCCTTCTACTTACACTGTATTAGATCTTGCCCACCTTCGTAGCTCCCTTCCTCGCCCCCCTCCTCACTCGCTACCTCTGTTTAAAAAAAAATCGCTCCTCTTTTCTCTTTCATCCACCCTTTCTGCTGTCCCTCCAGACTGGCGCCAGCAATCCTGTGGACCAGATCGTTTCTGGCTAACACCTCCGTCCCTCCCCATTTAGTTCCCTCACACTCTCCCATCCCTACTCTGACTCTACCTTCCCCCTCTCCTCGCTGCCTACACTTGAATTTCCTTCCCCCCTTCCCCTGTTATTGGCTCTGCGTCACTGCCTACTTGCCTCTGTTAATATAAGCCTACTCACCGCCCTCTTCTCTCTCTCTCCTCATTCCAGATTCCGTAGCCCTGAGAGGGTTAGCCGGGTGCCAGGTGGGCACGGTCGATGGGACCTGGTTTCCCCACGCCACCTGTGATGCCTCCTCTAGCTGCCTCCCGACCCCTGAAAGCCGGTAAGGACATCCTCTGACTGGGGAAGCAGTGATCGGCTGCGATTGGCTGACCGCGCATTGTGCTGAGCACTGATTGGCCTCCGGTTTCAGACCCTGCCTCCTGATTGGTCTGGGTGATTTTGGGCTTTGCTGGGCTCGCAGCCCATTGGTCTGCACTGCTCAGTGCCGAAATTTTACGCCCGCCCCCCCACCTTTATTAAATAGTCTCCTTCTTCGCCGCCCCCTGCTCCAAATACCCGCCCACTGTCTTACATCCCATCCTGTCCCACTTGCTAAACCACTCTTCTCTCCCCTGCATTTCCTATCACTGCTAGCTTCTCTGGGTGATATTGCAGGCTACACATCACTGTGTATTTCAGCTCTCTGGCTTCTTTTCTCTCACCTCCCTCTCCTCCCCTGCTACATCCATTATCCTCACACCCCTATCTCCTCTCCTAGCTACTATGCCTCCCTGTAACCACATTCTTCTGTCTCTTCTTGCCCTCTCCTTGCTTCCTACTCTATGCCATCTTACAACCTCTTCCTATCCCTCACCACCCTTTACTCTGGTCCTCCTGGCCAGCTACCCCCCATCATGTACGATTGCAATCTCCCTCTATTCGCACAAACGGTGCCATCTGGCAATGGACTGTTTAAATATGAAACATTACGACGTTGGCCTGGGGACGTTTCGGCATCTATTTTTGACCAATGCCTTACACTGGGATCCTAGATGCCTGTACTGGACCAAATCACACAAGCAACGGAGGTGTATTTCCACCTACTATGAATTACAGCTATTGACTCTCAAACTCCTGCTCCTCCTCCTCTTAATGTCAGGAAGTGTTCACCCAAATCCTGGCCCTATCTCCCACAGCACAACAAAGCCAGCCAAAACGGAGGGGGGACTCACTATTACCACCCTACATATCTGTAGTCTCCTACCTAAACTGGCCTCCCTACAAACCTTTGCCAGCCAACATAACCCTGATATCCTGGCCATTGTTGAAACTTGGCTGACACCTAACACCCCTGACCATGCCATATCTCTTCAAGGCTACAAGATACTCAGGCTGGATAGGACTTCAAGGGGGTGGTGATTGTGCAATTTACATAAAGGACTATCTCACATGCCTCCCTGTTACGTATACCACCACTGAAACCACTGTACAACTCCTTCCTATCAAGCAACTCCTTGGCGCCCACAACAAAGTCCTCACGGTTACTGCTATCTATATCCCACCTAAAGATCCGGGGTCCAGCCTCCAGACTGTACTAGAATTTGTCAGATCTCAACCTCCTGATGCCGAGCTCCTTCTCCTTGGTGACTTTAATATCAACTGGCTAGCACCAGACACAGGGTCGACTAAGGATGCTATCCTTGCTGCAAACTTAACACAGCTGGTCAATTCACCTACTAGGAAAAACTATAAATCTGGGAATAGTACCCTAATAGATTGAATCCTTACCAATCACCCTGCCCGGATAAATAATGTCGCTGTTCTCCCGGACTCTCTTAGTGACCACTCTCCCATAAAATGTACCTGGTCAAATGAGTTCAGAAAACCACCTCCTTGAACCATCTCTAGTAGAGTACTACCTTTTGGCAACCTTACTCCTCTCAAGGAAAATCTTAGGCAGAAAGACTGGTCTCCCATTTACAATACTCAAGATGTCGACGTAGCCCTTAATCACTTTATCAACACTTTCAACGCTGCCTGTGCTTCCTATGCACCTGAAAAAAGTGCAAAGTGAAAGCGCTCTCAAATCCCTGGCTCACTGCTAAGCTATTGGCACTACACAAAGGTAAGGACCATCTCTGGGCTATCGCAAGAGCCACTGGCTCTCTGACTGACATCCAAAAGTATAAACAGACCCAAAACTACTGTACCAAAGAGACTCACCGGGGTGAAGAGCTCCTATTTCAAGAATGCTCTCTCCAACTCCTGGGGTGAAGGGAAATCCCTCTGGGACAATTTAAGAAATATCACAGGTAAGCAGTCCAAGTCCTCTCCTACTATATTGCATGTGGATGGCACTATCACCCTTGACCCCTTGGTCATTGCAAACACCCTTAACGAGACCTTCACAGACCTTAGCGGTGTCCTCTCATCTGACTTCTTCGCTGATACTGACCCTCTAATCTCTATATCCCCCTCTGCCTTTCCAAACATACCACCCTTCCATCTCAAAATAGTTAAAGCACATGAAGTCCATAAATACATAAAGAAGGCTATGTCTAAATCCCAGGCAAGCAGTGACTCTATTGACCTTAAAATACTGTCCCTTACTCTGGATGAAGGTCTACCCCCCCCTCACCAGAATATTCAATCTCTCCCTCTGCTCCAGCAAGTTCCCTAGTAAATGGAAGGCTGCAATAGTCACTCCTGTGCACAAAAGTGGTGACAAGTCTCTGCCTGGTAACTATAGACCTATTTCAATACTACCTCCCCTCTCAAAGGCTCTTGAACGTATAGTGGCCGACCAGCTTACAGACTACCTGCAGAAATATAACATCTTCTGTGCCCAGCAACATGGATTCAGACAAAGGCATAGCACATCGACAGTCCTGCTCGAATTCTCAGGAGCAATCCACAAGGCTTTGGACAAAGGACTCCTAATTGGAGCTGTGTACATTGATCTAACGAAGGCATTTGACACAGTACACCATGGTCTACTCATCAGTCAACTACAGTCTCTTGGGCTTTCCCAGGGTTCTGGTGCCTGGATAAAAAGTTACCTCGCCCAGTGCTCTCAAGTTGTAAAAATAGCAGGAGTTCTCTCAGAATCAAAGCCTGTCCTCTCAGGAGTTCCACAGGGATCCATCTTAGGCCCATTCATCTTTAGCCTTTTTCTAAACTCCCTTCCTAAATCCTGCCCAGAGCAAATTATCCTCTATGCCGATGATGCTGTGATTCTATCCTCTCATAAAAATCCAAACACCTTACGCCTCAGCCTCCAGCACACATTTGCCAGTGTTGAGACGTGGTCCGTTGAACATAAGCTGGTCCTAAACCACAAAAAAACAAAATCCATGCTCTTCTCAAGCCCACAAAACAAGAAGAGGCAAGTACCACTCACTGTCAACACATCCCTGGGAATCACCCTTGAACAGGTGGCTACCTTCAAATATCTTGAAATCACCTTTGATCAAGGCCTAACCTTTGCAATCCATATCGATAGTACAGCCAAAACTATTAATCAGCGGCTTGGCATACTGTACTGGAACAGACAGCTCCTCACCCTACCAGTACTGAAGCTAGCTATTCAATCCTCAATCATCTCAATCATTGACTACGGCTTAATTGTCTATGGGTTCCCCTCTACTAGCGCACTTAAACGTATTACAACCTCCCTTAACAAGGCCTGTCGGCTGCTTACTGGCGCCCATCAACGTACTCACACTTGCGAGCTCTATGCTGAAACTGGGTGGTTACAACTCTCAAACCGCTTAAAGTACCTCACCTGCCTTATGGCTAAAAAATCCATCATGGGCCTCACCCCACCTTGCATTCAAGACCTGATATGCCAGAACACAAGTGTCTGACCCACCAGAAGATCAGAAAATCAGCCTCTTCAGGTCCCCTGTTGCTGGACTACCCAGGGTCAATGATCATTTGCCTATCGTGCCCCCTACTGGCTTAATGCCCTTAGCACATCTATTACCTCCTCTACCTCTTTAGGTGCATTTAAATCTAGCCTATTCTCTCACCTTGCCACCTCCAACTCCTGTGACTGCCTTGATTAAATCCTAACTATTTCAATTCTCCACCCTGCCCACTTTACCTGACAAAGGCCTGGTAGAGGATCCTTTTCACTAACTATGGTCTGCTCCTCCCTCCCTTTCTCTCTCATGCTCTATCTATCACACTTCCCTAACCTATCTTTTCCCCTCCTCATTTGTTTGCTTATTGATGTAAGTGTTCATTTGGTAATTATCTGTCCTTCACAAATGTCTTTGATTCTTGACTGTTCATGTCTCTTTTTATTCCACAATGTACTTTATTGTGCACTCATTGTAACACTATTTCTTGTACCTAATTTGATGCGGAACCTTTGTAAAAGAGCCTTGGCTCAAAGGTATTAATTCCTAGAATACAATAAATAAATCAATTATACATTGTAAGCAGTATACAGTGAAAGCATTAACATAGAAACATAGAAGTTGACGGCAGAAGGAGACCGCTAGGTCCATCTAGTCTACCCATTTGTTTTAGACCTATTTTGACACTGTAGTTGCCCTATGTAGTCAGGGCTCCCTTATGTCTATCTCATGCATTCTTGAATCCCTCCACAGTGTTGACCCCCACAACCTCTTGGGGCAGGCTGTTCAAGACCTCCACCACTCTTTCTGAGAAGAAAAACTTCCTGGTTTTGGTAGAGAACCTCCATCCATGCAGCCTGAGGTCATGTCCCCTGGTCCTGGAGCCCTTCTTTAACTCATTCAGGCGTAGATACACCTGTAGGTGGCGTCTGAAAGCATAACCACTCAGGCCAATAACACCTATAGACATACTCAGCTGACTGTCACTCAGGCCAGGAAACATCTGAGTAAGTCAGCAGTTTTTACCTAAATATTAAACAAACTGAATTGTTTAGAATTGATTGCATAGCACCGTTAGAAAGGTAATTTTGTGCTGAACAATTCTGCCGGTAATACTTTCTGTCTATCATATATACTTTAGTAGTTATTCGCATTTGTTTAAGGTATGGTGTGCATGGCTGACATTTGTCTCTCAAGCCTCACCACAGTACCTTTAATAAATCTGAAAAAAAAACAGTTTGGTATTTCAGCTAGTTTAAAATAAAAACTAAATGAATTACAACTGATTGCATAGCACTGTTAGAAAGGTAATTTTGTGCTGAACAATTTTGCCACTGATACTTTGTGTCTACCACATATACTTTAGGAGTTATTCGCATTTGTTTAAGGTATGGTGTGCATGGTTGACATTTGCCTCTCAAGCCTCACCTAAGCACCTTGAACAAATCTGAAAAAAAAACATAGTTTTTTGGTATTTCAGCTAATATAAAATAAAAAAAACAAACTGATTACAATTGATTGCATAGCACCATTGGAAAGGTAATGTTGTGCTGAACAACTTTGCCACTCATACTTTTTGTGTAGCACTTACGGTTCAAGAGGTATTGACATTTGTTTGTGGCATCCTGATTATGGTTTGCTTTTACTTAGAAAGGCCCAGGATGCAGTGCTAAGTGCATACAGGGCACAAGTGGGGGAAGTTCCAAACCGCTCTTGTGGTGTGAATGAGTTAAGTGAAAAGGTTCCTGTGCCTGTATCTTGTTAAGCCTTTTATGTACTTGAATCTTTTAATCATGTCCCCTCCCTCTCTCTTCTCTGCTTCAGGGAGTACATATTCAGTTCCATAAGTCTTTCCTTGTAGGACATGTGTTGCAGACCCTGAATCATTTTTGTCACCTTTCTCTGTACTGTTTACACCCAGTCAATGTCCTTCCTGAGGTGAGGCCTCCAGAATTGGTCTCTGTATTCCAGGTGAGGCCTGACCAGCGATCTATACAGTGGTAGTACCACCTCTATCCTCCTGCTCGTGATTCCCCTCCCAGTGCAGCCCAGGTTCTGTTAGCCTTCGATGTTGCCTTCTTACACTTCTTACTAACCTTCAAGTCATCGGAGATTATGATTCCCAGATCTTATTCCTGGTTTAAGGCCATCAGTTTTTCACCTCCTAGGTAATACTCCTTTCTTGGATTTTTCTTTCCTATATGCATGACCTTGCACTTTTTGATGTTAAATCTCTGCTGCCATACTCCAGACCATTCTTCTAGTTTCTTGAGGTCAGTTTCTGTCTTGCTCACTCCTTCTGAGGTGTCCACCCTGTTACATGTACATGTAAGCAATTATACAATAAAACAATTGACCTAATAAGCAGAAATACTACAACTAATTGTATATTTTTCTTGGGACAAAATACTGTTGAACAAGGGGTAATAATAAAGGAAGGCCATGGTACATGGGTTAAGGAAGGGAGGAGTAGAAGGATAAGCAAGGTAACGTTGTCCAAAACAGCTACTAAAAATTGCTACAACACCAGATGTATTTATTATATTTGCTTGCACGCATGTGCAAGAAACATAGTGCCATCATCCGAGTTTTCGGAGGTGTGGCAGCCCTCTTCCAATTCAGTCAGTGTGTTTGCAGGCGCGGCCGGAGTTCTCCAGTGCCTGCTGAAGCTGTCTATGACAGCTCCAAAATGCAGTGGAGTACAGTGGAAAGGGGGAGCTATGCTTCAGTGAGCAGCGATAAGATATCGCCTGCTCATGCGTGCTCCCCCTACACACACACACACACACACATGCACGCGTACTGCGTGCTCGCCGCCCCCACACACACACTGTGTAGCCGACGGGGGTGCCCAATCACCCATCGGCTGTGCTGCGCCCCCCCCAAGCAGAGTTACATATGCCATGCTGGGTGCCCACCCCAGCGTGGCCACACATTGTATAGCTCACTGTTCCCCCATCAGGTTGCCACGCTGGGAGCCCACCCCAGCATGGCAAATGTCCCGCATCATCATGTACAGAAAAAGAAACTGAAACTTAAAACGGTCCCTCACAGTCTCTGCCCCCACCGCGCCACCCACTGTGCACTCTGCCTCCCCGCAGCCCCCTCACCCCATACTTACCTCCGGACTCCGGCGTGACGATCTTCGGTGGACCGGGAACACGTCCGCACTCTTCAAAGCCAACCGAGAACTGAGAAAATGCCGGTAAGCTGTATAATGTAATGAATAGGGTTTTTTCAACTTTGCTGCATATCTCAGCCATTTTTTGGAATTTTGCACCAAATTTTCAACATGGGGTTTTTGGGACCCCTTCTCATGAATGCTCTCACTGCCATGGCATTCATCGGGCCCAAAGGGTGATTTCGCAGTCACTGCGTGAAATCACCTTTCGGGACAGTGTAACAAAATGACACTGCACTGTTCATAAGGTGGGCTCTCAAAAGGTCAATGTTGAAAATTTGGTGAAAAATTCCTAAAAATGACTGTTTTACGAGCGCACGTTGCACAGTTCCTACGCACGCTCGTAAGTTTGCGAATTTTCAATAGTTTCACTCCAGATTTTCAACATTGCCATTTTTTTATACTTCCTTATGAGCAGTACAGCTGTCATTTTTCATATCTTGCCCAAAATGTGTTTCCGCCCATGTAGCACACAATGGTGCAGTCGGTGTGCGAAAACAATGTTTGGGACAGGTTAAGGAAATCACAGTTACACTGTTCATAAGCAGAGGTCTTAAAATGGCTATGTTGAAAATTTGGTGACAAAAGTCCATAAAATGACTGTGTTACAAGTGAGCATTGTGCAGTTTCTACGCACCCTCATAAGTTCATGACTTTGTAATATTTTCAGTCCAGATTTTCACCAGTGGCATTTTTCCACACTTCCTTATGAACAGTACAGCTGTCATTTTTCACAACATAGCCGAAATGTGTTTTCACACTTTCAGCGCAAAGATGCGTGGTCGCTGTGGGAAATCATTGTTCGGGACAGATAAAGAAAATCACAGTGACACTGTTCATGATCAGAGGTCCCAAAATGTCTATGTTGACAATCTGCTGTAAAAAATTCCCAACCTAATTACATTACGGGTGTGCGTTGCACAGTTTCTATGCACGCTCGCGACTTCACCAGATTTTTTAATATTTTGACTGCAGATTTGCAACATTGCCATTTTTTACACCTCCCCATGAACAGTACAGCTGTCATTTTTCACATCCTGTTCGGATTGTGTTTTTGCACCTGTGGTGCTAAATGCCGTAGTCACTGCGCATAAGCAGCTTTCAGCTAACAAACTGATATTGCCACTGTTCATGAGGTGAGGGTCACAAAAAAAACCATGTTGAAAATTTGGAGTGAAAATACCAATGATTGCCTGAGGCGTTAGGGTTTCCAACCATAACGCCCCACCCTGTAGAGAATGACAGGCATCAGGGGTGTGACTTGGGATTCTTGCCTTTAATGTTCATACCATTCCACATCCTGCAGCCAGTGAGAGGCTGCGAGGTTTGCCTTGGACTCTTCGACCCCAAAGTTCACCCCATTCTCCTATACTGCACCCATCTCACCATATTTCCTGATGGAATGGGGTGCGCAAAAGGGCCAAAGACCCCAAGGCACACCGTGACACTTGTCAGTGTCTGCAGGGTAGGGTGTGGTGAAATGGCATGGTTGTTATGCCTGACGACCCAAAGGCACACCCCAATGCCTGTCACTCTCTGCAGGGTGATGGTGGGGTTGGCTTCAGTTCAATACTTCACTGCCATTTCTATTATGCAGCTCTGTAACTTCTACACTACCAATGCCAATGCCAGCAAGCAAACATTCGGCATTGACAAATGCTTGTTTATTTTACTTCTCGGATAAGACCATTTGAGCTCAGAGCTCTTTACATAGATTCCATGTCAAAAACATTTCAGACATCTGGTTTAGAAGGAAACATGGTACAACAGGATAAGAAGAAACATTTCAGTACAATGAAATTTATACAAGGATTCAAAAATACAGTGTACAAAACAGGATAAGGTTACAACCACAGTCTGGTACACAACAGAAACAGGCAATTTATTGAGCCCAACAGTGAACCTGTTAGTTGCCAAAGCAAGAGGGTGTTAGAGCGTTACTAAGTGCTAGTGAAAAGGGGTGGGGGGTGCACCCAAGTGCAGAGTGCAAACAAGTTAGTAATGTAACTTCAGTAGTAGGGATAAAGGAAGACAGTGACTTGGTTTAGTGCTAGCGATGGCAGACACATTGGGATTCACGTATAATAAGGTTCTTTAGGTGCCTTTTGAAGGAAAACAGAGTGGGCAGGCAAGCAATGTTCTCCTGAAGGGAGTTGAACCACAATGGAGCCCGGTAGGCAAAGGATCTTTGTCCTTGAGATGTATGACATTTTAGAGTTAGGAAGGACTGCTGTTTGGAATTTTGGGTATGCCATGAATTTGTGCAGGGAACCAGCAGTTGTTGGACCCCTGGTGGTAGCTGACCAAGGCAGATATTTCTGGCCAGGAGGCAGGATTGATATTTTAGCCGGTCATTGAGCGTTAGCCAGTGTGCTATGGCATATAGATCGCAGGTGTGAGTTAGTCGGTGCGCACCTAAGATGAGTCTGCAGGCTTTGTTGAGTGCAGTTTCTATGCGTTGGAGGGCCGTATCTGTGGTGAAGCCATATATCGGCAAACCATAGTCCACGAGGGCACCCACTGAACTGTGAACAGCTATGCTGAGGGCTTCGGGGGTCAGGCTATGCCTGTGGTGAAAGAGTACCCCTATGCGTTTGTTGATAGCACTAGCTATGTTGTCAATGTGGAGGGCATAGGACAGTGAGCTGTCAATAGTGATTCCGAGGTATTTGAAGTGTTGAACATGTTCAAGGGAGGCACCACCCCTATCACAAATTGATAGCGGGTAGTTTCTGTGCTTGTTTTGTGAGCTGGTGAACAGCATTGTTTTTGGTTTTTTGTAGTTCATTATCAATTTATGATTTTTGAACCATGTCTCTACTCTGGAGTTTCTGCTGCAGGGCAACAGGGTCTAAGCTATTGGAGAATACAACTGCATCATCGGCATAGAGAAGGATGCGGCCTTGACAGGCTTGGGGGAGGCAGTTTAGAAAAAGGCTAAAAAGGGGGGGACCCAGTATAAACCCCTGAGATGGGGTTGGTATGAGTAAAAGGTTGCAGGATCAAGGACGAGACCTAGTGTGAGCAGTTGCAGCAACTGAGTGTTGTAAGATGCTGGTGCAATTAAAGTTTAAAGGAACCAAGGGTAGAGACACTATGCACTTCAGCTGGAAGATCATTGAGCCATGATGGGGATCTAAAATAGAAAGTTCTCTGGCCCTGTGTCATCTGGTAGAAAGGAATGAGGTAGTTAGATGTGGCTGCGCTTCGGGCAGTGTAGGTGTTCGAGGAAGGCAGGAGGAGAGGCGCGGTGGCAGAGGGGTTAGGCCCAGGGTAATTTTCTTTGTGAGGAGACATGTCTGATATGTGATCCTACATTTTAGGTTCAACCAACCTGTTTACACGTAGAGATCACATGTATGGGCACACATATGTGCAGTGGTTATAAGTCAACATGCTTTGTTCAGAGCCCCAGAGACTCTGTTCAGAGCAGTGTCAGAGGCTGCTCCGTAAGCAATCAGACCATAGTTGATGATAGATGTGACTGAACTGTTGACTGCAAGTCTAAGTGTGTCAGAGGTAAGACAGTGCCAGTATCAATACAGGAGACCTATTCTTGAGTTAATCATCCTGGACGCTCGGTTAACGTGCGCAGAGTAGGACAAAGAGCTGTCCAGGGTTACCCCTAGATATTTGCAGTCCTGCACTGCTCAAGGGCTAGCTTTTGGCTGTTCAGGATTGTGAGGCAGGCAGATTTATTTTTGTTAAGCAGGTTAGCGAAAAGCATAACCTTTGTTTTTTTTATAGTTCATAAGCAGTTTATATACTAACATATGAATGTGTTAGCAGAAACAGACCACCCAGTCTATCTAAGTCTGCTCGAGTGTGCAACTAGCACCCCTAGTTTGTAGCTGCCCCACCCCATCTCTTTTGTCATCCCACTGCTGACCCTCACCTTCCCCACCATCACTCTCCCTTGTTCCCTGTCCCATGCCTTTTTAAAGCTGCTCACAGATTTACATGATACAACCCATTCTGGCAGTGCATTCCATTCCTTTACCACCCTCTCTGTGAAATAGTGTCTCCTGATTTCCCTCCTAAATCTCCCCCCATTCTTAGCCCTTGCCCCCTGATGTCCCTCCCCCTCCTTAGCTTAAAGACCCCATCTGTCCCATCCTTATTGATTCCCTTCAGATACTTGAATGTTTCTATCATGTCCCTCCGTCCCTTCTATCCTCCAGGGTGTACATATTCAGGAATCCAGCCTACTCTCATAGTCTCTCCCCTCCATTCCACATATCATCTTTGTTGCCTTCCTCTGCACCCCCTCCAGTAGCCCGACATCACGCTTGAGCTATGGCCTCCAAAACTGCAAACAATACTCCAAGTGTGGCCTTACCAGCAACCTGTAGATGGGCAAGATCACCTCTCTTCCCCTTGACAAAAATCCCCTCGCTATGCACCCCAGCATTTTGTTCATTTTTTCAGTTGCTCTCCTGCACTGGGCAGTATTGTTCATGGTCCCTGTTACCATTACCCCTAGGTCCTTCTCCTCCTCAGTGATCCCCAGCTTAATGCCCCCCACCAGTATTGTCTTCTTGGGTTCTTCACCCCAAAGTGCTTAACCTTACACTTCTTTGCATTGAACCCCAGCTGCCACCTATCTGACCACTCCTCCAGCTTGCTTACGTCCCCCTGCAGCTGCTTCCATCCCCCACCTCCATCCACCATTGCTCCCATTTTGGTGTCATCTGCAAACAAACTTACCTCGTTCACCACCCCGTGTGCCATGTCTGATAGGAAGAGCCCAAATAATACTGGTCCCAGTACAAAGCCCTGTGGCACCCCACTTGTCACTGGCTTTGGAGTTGAGAGCTCCCCTCCCACCACCACCCATTGCAGCCTCCCACTCAGTCAGCTAGTAATCCAGTTCATCATTTTTGCCCCATCCCTACACCAGTTAGCTTCCCCCCAAGCCGCCCATGAGTGACTGAATCGAAGGCTTTGCTGAAGCACAAGTAAAGAACATCCACCACGTGACCCTTATCCAGCTCACCTGTCACCAAGTCATAATATTGTATCAGGTTGATTTGACAGTACTTCCCTGAAATGAACCCACGCTGCCTCACATCCTGGAGGTCCTCCAGGTACAACTCCAGTCTTTCCTTTAGTATCGTTTCCATGAGTTTGCACACTATAGAGATGAGACTTACTGAACAATAATTACTTGGTCCATCCTTTGGTCCGCTCTTGTGTAACAGCACTACATGTGCCATCCTCCAGTCCAGTGGCAAACATCCTGACTTCAGTGAGGTGCTGTACAGATCTACCAGTGGCTCCGCCAACACCTCTGCCATCTTCCACAGCACCCTGGGGTAGATACCATCTGGCCCTGGTGTCTTGTCTACCCTCAGTGCCCTCAGTCCCTCTAGGACTCGACCTCCCTCAATCCTTCCATCTGTTGCCTCCTCTCCCCGTCCCCACCCTCCCAGCCCATGGTGGTAGCGTTCCTCCTTTTCTTCCGTGAACACTGAAAAGTATTCATTCAGTGCTTCAGTCTGTTCCTCACCCTTTCCCATCCACTCCCCACCCTTTTTATCCTCACTATTTTCTCCTTGCACTTCTTTTTCTCCCTGATGTATCTGAAAAAGTCTTTCTCTCCCGTCCCTTAATTCCCTGCACTGATCTCAGCTCCCTCTGGGCCTTGGCTTCTCTCACTTTTCTGGTCACCCCCCTGGACCAACTTGCATACTCCTTCCTGTCCCCTTCCTTCCCCGTCCTCCTATACCTCTGGTGCACCTCTAGTTTTGCCCTCACCACCTCCACTACCTCACTGTTCAACCAGAATGATTTCCTTGCTCTGCTCCTCTTACTCTGTGTCTTGGTGCAGTCTTCCGTTGCTTCTGTAATCTCCAGTTTAATAATATCCCATTTCTCCTCCATGTCCATCTCCTGCCTTATGCTCTCCAGTTTCCCTTTCAGTACTTCCCACATCCTTCCAAAGTCTGCCCACCTGAAGTTTACCACCCGGGTTACTGAGTTCTCTGGCTCCCTGCACATCGTGATATTAATCCACACTGTTTGGTGATTGCTATCAGCTAGTGGGTCCTCCACCTTTATTTCCCTTACTACTTCCCCATTCGACAATACCAGATATAAAGTGTTCTTTAGCCTAGTAGGTACCCTGACCAACTGCATCAGGAGATTGTCCTGGATCGCATTCCGGAGCACTTGCTCCAGAGCACTGGAGGTGACCAGAATGCTCCAGTCAACCCCCGGCAAGTTGAAATCCCCCACGATGACCACCTTCCCTTTCTACATACCTTACTGATTTGTCCCTCTAATTCCCTGTCAAGCTCCCCAGGATGGGATGGCGGCCTGTATACCACCCCAAACCTCAGTTTCCTAACCCTTGAGTCAAGGAGCTGCAGCCAGATTGCCTCTGTTCTCCTTTCCTCCCCCTCATCCCTTGTGCATTTGATCCCATCCCTCACATAGACTGTCACCCCACCCCCTTCCCTTCTTATGGTCCTTCCTGTATAAGTTGTACCCTGGGATTGCCAGATCCCAGTCCCGGTGCTCAGTTGCCCACATTTCCATGACAGCCACAATATCCACCCTCCACACTGCCAAGAGTGACTGTAGCTCAGCTGATTTGTTGTCTAAGCTTCTCGCATTCAGTGAGACCACCCTCCATCCTGATCCCTTCCCTTCATCGCCCTCCATCTCCTCCCTTTTACCCCTCCCTTTTTGTTCACCCTCGAATCCTTCCCTGCTAGTCTGGGGGGGTAGGCTGTGACTCTGCTCTATCAGATCCCTGCCTACCAGCTGTGCACTTGCCACCCCCCTATCTAGTTTAAATCCACCTTTGTCGCAATATGCCTCCCCAGTCTTTGCTTTATTACCTCCTTCCTGTCCTCGCTCAGGTGCAGCCTATCTCTTGCAAACAGATTGATATTATCCCAGGTACTACCCCAGCCACCCATAACCCCATAACCTTAGTTTGACACCATTCTACCAACCATATGTTCAACTTCCAAATCCTCTCCTTTCTCACTGTGCTTGCGCAGGATACTGGGAGCACCTCTGAGAAGGCCACAGATTTCCCAGTCTCCTTGCACAACCTTCCCACTTCCTCAATCCTCTCCTTTGTTACCTCCACCATTTCACCCACTAGGTCATTTCTCCCCACATGTACCACAATGTGCAGTTTCCTCCTACCCCTCCTTATCACACCTTAGGATTGCCTGTCCTGCCTTGTCTGTCTTTAATCCTGGTATGGACTCCACCCATATCCAACTGTGCCTCTCTTCCTTGCTGCCCCATTTGATCTCCTTGAGTATGGAGTCCCCCAACACCAGTACACCTCCCTTCTCTTTCCTTGTGACCGTCACCACCTCCCCACCCAGTCTTCATTCCTGGGGCCACTCAAGATGGTGCTTTTAACATTTGCCCCAGTGTCTTCCCATCTGCCCCTCTCAATTGAGATGCCTCCACCTCCTCCTGTTTGACTGCCAACCTCCCTGTCCTTCCTCACCTCTCTGAGTATTGTTCTTCCCCTGCCATGCCATGCTCAATCTCTCCACTAGTAATGCCCCTCACTCCCTCCTCTTCATGAGTACTATCCCTTGTGCAATTTCCTCCTGCATCCTCTTCCCCATGTGTCACTAGTACAGCAAACGTGTTCCCTATCCTCTTTGCATTACTATGTGTTTCCTCCTTCCTACTGCTGCTCCTCTTTTGCTAGGCCCCAGTAGAATCCATCCTTCATCAGCTGGCTTCCTGTCTAGTTTGTCCCCTCCCTCTGACCCCTCCCTTGACCCACTGTTCCTTCTCTGTGGTGCCCCAATACTCTCAGATGTCAGCCCTTCTATCAACGCAACCCTCCCCTTACCCCACAACCTCCTCAGCTCCTTGCCAAGCCACTGAATCTCTTCCTTGAGCCTCCTTAGCCTGTGGCATATTGGGCACCCTCCCAGCCTCCACAGCATGTTCATCCACACCGCTGCCCCACAACTATTGCACCCCACAATCCTACCCATGGTTCACACTGCCTATACAGGATAGTGAAATACAGTCTCTCTATACTGACTGCAGTTGTTTATCAACACAATTACAAACCTACCAATAGCATTCCCAAGTCTCACAAACACATACACTCCAGAAATTAGACGTTTGCCCCAGGTCCTCTTTAGGCCCCTCCCTCCAGCTTTAATTGGGGCCGTCGTGCCCCCGTTGAGCTTAATTCAAAAAACATAGCCACAGAAACATTTAAGCTAAATTCCACTTTAAGCTAAATAAAAAAAAATAGCAAAACTTACAAAAATCCTCTCCACACTAATTCTCTCCATAACAAGTAGAATTAACTAATCCTTCTCTCCTGCAGTTTAAAAAACAGTAGCAAAACTTACAAAAATTCTCTCCACACTAACTCTCTGCACAGCAAGTAGAATTAAATAATCCTTCTCTCCTGCAGTTTGATGGCTCTGTCAGAATTTAAAGGCTTTGTGGGTGGGCAAGTCTGGGCATGTCCTGTTCAATCCCTCCAGCCACAGAAACCTTTAAGCTAAATTCCAGTTTAAGATAAATAAAAAAAAAATAGCAAAACTTACAAAAATCCTCTCCACATTAACTCTCTCCACAGCAAGTAGAATTAACTAATCCTTCTTTCTTCTTTTTCTGTCTGAACCATTGCTCAATCACCTTGAAACCTGTTTGGAGCTCCTTGTTGAGTAAGATGCGGTCTGTATGTGCATAGAAAACTACAGCATCATCTGCATAGAGAATGAAGTTATTGTGGCAGGCTTTAGGGAGTGAACTGATAAAAAGGCTGAAGAGTAGGGGCCCAGAGGATAGAGCCTTGTGGGATTCCGGAACATACAGCATGACAATTGGAAAGGGTGTCAATGATTTTGACTTTCTGCGACCTACCCTAAAGGTAGCTGTTGAACCAACTGGTGACCTTGTTGGAGAGTCCAATGGAGCAGAGGGAGTGGAGTAAGAGCGAGTGGTTCACGGTATCAAAGGCCTTGGTGAGGTCAGTGTAAATTAACCTCACCAGCTGACCCTGGTCAAGAGCACTATGTGTGAAGTCTGTGTATTGCAGTAGGGCAGTAACTGTGCTGTGTGCTTTCCTAAAGCCATGTTGTTCTGGGCACTGAATGTTGTATTTTACCAGGTATTCAGTCAGCTGATTGGCAGCAATACATTCTAAGGCTTTAGAGAGAGGGGAGGAGGATAGAAATAGGGCAGTAGTTGGAGGGGAGCAATATGTCCCCACATGGAGGAAACTGTTGAAGTGAGAGTGAAAGATTGAGGAGTGAGGTGAGGGGCTTAAGAACAGAGTCAAGGGTTAGATTAATGAGCTTAAGGTCAAGGGTACTGCTGCTAAACCTGGATTTGCTGAGAACTTTAAGAAGGTATTTTTTGGCATCCTTCAAAGTGACACACTTGAAATAGAAGGGTGGGGGGGAAGCCCGGGTGGACAGGGCCATATGCACTGGAAGTATTGTTAGGCATAGAAAAAAAGTCGGAAGGAAGTATACCGCTGAGGTCAATGAATGTGGCATTGAGAGTATCCACAATTTGAGAGAGGCCATGTACAGGAGCACCATTTGCAATGATTAGATTGGGGGTGTTTTAGAGGGTCCCCCTGTAAGGTCCTTAATGTTATTCCAGAAGTGCCTACCATTACCCCATGAAATAGATAGTTCTTGTTTGAAGTATTATGCTTTGGCTCTGTGAGTTTCCTGAGTGCAGGAGTTTCTAGTGGCCTTATAATGCTGCATGTTGGCTGGACTCCTAGTAGCTAGTGCACTGTGCCAGAGATTGTCTCTGTCATGTAGCAGTTTTAGTAGGGCAGGGTGATCCAGGGATTTGTAACTCACTTGGTCTTGCATTTGCATTTCCTCCCTGCCTACAGTATTTATGAATATTCCCCTATGTCTTTCCCAAGCATGGTTGAAGACCTGTACTGTTTTTGCCTCCACCACATTCAAGGACAGTCTATTCCAGACATCCACAATTCTTTCAGTGAAACAGTACTTCCTCACATCTGTCTTAAACTACCCCCCCCGATTCATTGCATGCCCTTTGGTCCTAGTGTTTTTTCTCATCTGAAAGAGATTCCCCTTCTGCCCCCATTCAATCCCATGAGGTACTTGTAGGTCTCTATTATGTTCTCTCTTTCTCTCCTCTCTTCCAGGGTGTACATTTTGAAATCCTTCCGTCCCTCCTTATAGGCATGTTTTTGTACAACCCCTGCATCATTTTAGTTGCCCTCTTCTAGACAGCCTCCTCCTTGTCTATGTCCTTTCTGATGTGCAGCCCCCAGAACCAGACACAATATTTGAGGTTAGGTCTCACCAGTGAGCAATACAGTGGCAATACCACCTTCCTCCTCCTGCTGGAAATACTTCTCTCTATGCATCCCAGCATCCCACTGGCCATACCTCCTGCTTTGTCCTACCCTCCTGTCACTTTGAGGTCATCAGATATGACAACCCAGAGTTTCCTTTCCTGCCTAGTGACTGTCAGCCTCTCCCCCTATCATATACTCAGTTCCTGAGTTCCTATGTCTTACATGCAAGATTTTGCACTGCCATGCACTTGATCACTCTTTGAGTTTTCCAAGGTCCCTACACATTCTCTCCACCCCCTCCTAAGTATCTGCCCTATTTCAGATTTTGGTGTCATCTGCAAAAAAGCATACCTTGCCTTCAATTTCTTCTGCGATGTCATTTATGAAGACACTGAAGAGGACCAGTCCCAGTACTGAGCCCTGCTACACTGCTCTGGTCACTCTCCCCTCATAAGAGTGAGTGACATTAACCATCATGTTCTGTTGCCTATCCATTAACCAGTTCCTTACCCAGTTCACCATTTTGGACCCCACCCCTAGGCTGCTCAATTTCTTTATCAGTCTCCTGTGTTACACAGTGTTGAAGGCTGTGGTACAGTCCAAATGGGCCACACCCACTGCCCTCCCCTCCCCTGACCTATTGCCCTAGTCACCACTCAGAGAAATCAGTCAGATTCATATGGCATTACCTCCCCCAACCCCATAATTCCATGCTGCCTTTGGTTGTGTAGCCCATAGCAGTCAAGGTACTCTACCAATCATTTCTTTATCAGGTTTTACATTAATATCTCCACCACTGATGTTAGACTGATCAGCCTATAGTTCCTAGGCTCCTCCCTGCTGCTGATGTAATGAAGAGGGACCATGTCTGCTCTCCTCCAATCCTGAGGAACCATGCCTGTTTCCAGTGAGCAGCTGAGAAATGCCATCACTGGGGCAGCTAGCACCTCCCCGAGTTCCTTTAGTACTCTTGGGTGTATCCTTTCTGGCTCCATAGCCTTGTCCACTTTGCTGCAAGTCCCTTCAGGACTCTTTCCTCTGAAAATAGACTTGTGTCCACCTCTTCCCTTTGTTCCTGCTGCTCCCTGGTAGTCCGTTCCCCCCTCCCTCCACTGTGAAGACTGAGAACCAGCTGAAGAGGCTTAATAGAGCCAGCAGCAGCATTTTTGTTTGGGCTGGGGCCCTTCAGTGATTTGAGAACGTTTGCTGTAGTATTTGTTGGAAGTTAAAGTTTGGCAGATCATGATAGTCAACCTCTGGGTTGCTTGATGGGAGACCGATCATGGATGGCATTGGAGAGTTCTAAATCTTGATGGAAATGCTGAGGTTAGGGAAGTGGGCATTAGAGGCACTCAGAGTGTCTGGCAAAGAGATAGCAAGGTCCCCAAAAGGGCTCTGAATTAGATCAATTTGTTCATGATAATCCATTTCAAATATGTCTTTAGCCCCTGAATAGCATTTACTGGAATGATGTTTGCTTTCCTGCCAGTAGTGGTGGTAGTAGTCCACGTTTGCTTTAGCTAGTGCTAATTACCTAGAGTCCAAAGGTGTCTATAATATTGCCTATCACTCAGGGACTTGGCCTTTCTAAATCTGGCCCAAGCAGCATCCCTTTGTAAGAACAATTCAATCTCCTGGAGTGACATGGGCTCCAAGATAGTAGCAGTATGAGGTCGTGGTAGGGAGGTCTTGTCAGACCAACATGACAGTATTCTTTGATGGGGCAGCAAGGGTGGTGGATAAGGGACGAGCAGTAGATTTACTCTACTTTGATTTTAGCAAAGGATTTGACTCAGTGCCAAACAGTGCTATACAGAAGGTTTTTAAAGAAACTAGAGGATGTGGGAGCAGCAAAGGACCTTGTTAAATGGATGGGAAGTTGGTTACATAGAAACATAGACAATGACAACAGAAGAAAGACCAGAGGTCCATCTAGTCCACCTGTAACACCCTATCATGTCCCAAGACCTTTTGTCAATATGGAGTCTTTTTCTAAACTCTCCACCTCCTTGCTCCCAGTTTTACTAACTTCCTAAGGAACCACTAAGCCTCTGTCCCAACAGTATTTGAAATGATGAATGGTTTTGATGTCCACCACCTCTGCTGGTAGGCTGTTCCATGTCTCGATCACTCTCTCCATAAAATAAAACTTTCCCACATCCCTCCCGAACCTTCCACCAGCTTCCACTTGTAACTTTGTGTTGTAAATTTGCTACTCTTGTTGAATAGTTTAGTGCAGTTAACCTAGTTCATTCCTTTAAGACCCTTGAAGGTCACTTTCATATCACCCCACTCTCATCTACCCACCAGTGAGTACATGTTCAGTGCCCCAAGCTGATTCTCCAAGGATTTGCCCTGCTGGTCCTGAATCATTGTGGTTACCCTACACTCTACCGTCTCCAGCCTGTCCTTGTATTTCCTCAGGTAAGGACTCCAGAACTGGGCACAGTACTCTAGGTATGGCCTCGCCAGAGATCTACAGAGAGGTAGTAATAGTTCTTTCTTCCAGATGTCAAAATGCCTCCCAATATACTACAGCATCCTGTTTGCCTTGCTGTAGGCCTTGTTAGGTTGTGAAGATAGATAATTGTTACATTTATTTGCTATCAACGTGTGCTGCTCTACTAATTTTTTTGTAGAATTTTTTTTTAATTTTTGTCTAAGACTTAAACTAATTATTATTGTTTATCATATATTGACATTTGTTTGGATAACTTTGTTACTGAAAACTCCCTGCTTGATGCTATTTTCACTGATGGCTGACCAGCAGGAGGCTGAAATCTGTTGAGCTGTTTATAATCATCTGATTGCTGATTTTCCTGTGTGGTGTGGTGTACACCAGGAGGCCAGCAGCAGCTTTTTATATGCATGGTGTTACCGCAGGGTTAATTTTACTCTTTCATTGACTTCGTTATTGGACCTGTCCATCAACAGTTTTTACTGAGTTTTTTTGGGCGTTTTGCACTTTGTTTTGTTAATCATCATCCGTTGCTGAAGATTGGATTCCTCTCTACTGCTGTCGTCTAACTGGAGATCCTAACTTTTTTTGAAGTTCAGTTGCTGTTTATAGTATTTGTTGCAATGTTATTATTACATACTAACATATGAAACAGCCAGCAGAAAAAAGCCATGTGGTCTATCAAGTCTGCTCAAGTGTGCAGCTAGCACTCCATTACACTGCAGCTGGCCTCCCTCCCTCCCTCCCTCCCCCTCCCTCATGGTGACCCTCCCAATCACTTTATCCCAACCCTTTTAAACTACCGCTTGTTTACACGACACTCCCTATTTGGGCAGTGCATTCCACATAGACACCACCCTTTCCGTGAAAAAGTGCCTCCTCATTTCTCTTCTGAATCTTACACCCTCCAGCCTCTGTCCATGCCTCCTTGTGTCTCTCCTTCCCCTCAGCTTAAAAATCCCTTCTCTACCTCTCCTGTTTATGCCCTTCATGTATTTAAAGGTCTCAATCATATCCTGTCCCTCCTCTCCTCCAGGGTGTACATGTTAAGCTCCCTTAGCCTCTGCTCATAGGGCTTGTCTTCCATTCCCATGATCATCCTTGTAGCTCTGCACTGCACCCTCTCCAGTAATCTAACATCCTTCTTTAAGAATGGGCACCAGTACTGCACATAGTACTCCAGGTGTGGTCTCACCAATGACCTCTACAGAGGCAGGATTACCTTCCCCTCCTGGAGGTGATTCCTCTAGTGATACACCCCAGGATCTTATTGGCTATAGCTGCTTCTTTCCTGCACTGTGCTGAGTGGTTCATTTGCCCTATTATAACCACCCTAAGATCCTTCACTTCCTCTGTAGTGGCTATCTGTACCCCCCCAGCTGATAACCCTTCCTTGAGTTCCTTGCTCCCAAGTGCATTACTTTGCTCTTCTTAGCATTGAACCTTAGCAGCCATGTGTTTGGCCAGCACTCAAGTTCACCAGGTCATCCTGCAGCCCTTGCCACCCTACTGTGTCATCCACCACTACACCGATCTTGGTGTCATCCTCAAAGAGACTAATCTTCTTCTTAAAGTCATGTGAGATGTTGGCGATGAAAATATCAAACAGCACTTGGCTCAGTACTGATCCTTGCAGTACCCTGCTCATTACAACCCCTGGAGATGAGAGTCCCCCCCTCCACCATTACCCTCTGTAGAAACATAGAAACATAGAATTTGATGGCAGATAAGGACCACTTGGCCCACCTAGTCTGCCCATTTTCCTACCTAACAGATATGCTGCAGATCCTAGTTAACCAACAGCTTGCTTCCTCCTACCCCCCACTAGGACTGCCTTATGTTTGTCCCATGCATTCTTGAATTCCCCCACAGTTCTTGACTCCATGACCTCCTCAGGAGGCTGTTCCATCATCCACAACCTCTCTGTGAAAAAATACTTCCTCACATTAACTCTGTGCCATCCCCTTCTATCTTCAAATTGTGCCCCCTTGTTCTTGCACATCTCTTTTTCTGAAAGATGCTACCCTCTTGAACTCTGTTGATTCCCTTGAGGTACTTGAAAGTTTCTATCATGTCCCCGCTCGCCCTTCTTTCCGCAAGGGTATACATATTAAGCTCCTTTAGCCTTTCTTCGTATGTCTTCAAGTGCAGACTCTGCACCATTTTGGTTACCCTCCCCTGGACAGCCTCCACTCTGGCTATGTCTTTGTGGAGATGGGGTCTCCAGAACTGCACACAGTACTCCAGATGGGGTCTCACCAACTGTCTGTACAGAGGGATAACAACTTCCTGTTTTCTACTATTGATGCCTCTCCCTATGCATTTCAGTATCCCCCCAGCCTTCCTTACTGCCTTCTCACATTGCTTGCCCACCTTTAGGTCATCTGATATAATTACCCCCAGGTCCCTTTCCATTTTTACTGTTGTCAGTATCTCATCCCCCATTGTGTACTCTTCTCCTGGGTTTTTGTTTCCCAGGTGTATTACCTTGCGTTTCTTTGCATTGAATCTGAGCTGCCGTACATCTGACCATTCCTCCAACCTTGCCAAGTCCCTTCTTATCCTTTTCATTCCATCTTATGTATCAACCCTGTTGCAGATCTTTGTGTTGTCTGCAAAGAGACATACTTTTCCTTCCAGTTCCTCTGCAATGTCACTTATAAAGACATTAAAAAGGACCGGTCCCAGTACTAAACCCTGCAGTACCCTGCTAGTAACCCTCCTTTCTTCACTGTGGACTCCATTTACTACTACCCTTTCATCCTGTTGTCTAGCCAATTTTTTATCCAGGCTACCACCTTGGGACCCACTCCAAGACTGGCTAACTTGTGTATTAATCTTTTGTGTGGGACTGTATCAAATGCCTTGCTAAAATCTAGGTAGGCCATGTCCATAGCCCCTCCCTGGTCTACTACTTTGGTCACCCCATCAAAGAAATCTATTAGATTCATCTGACATGACCTTCTTATCATGAATCCATTCTGCCTTGGGTCCTGTGCCCCACTGGTCTCTAGGTACTTAACAATTCTTTCCTTCAGAAGTGATTCCATAATTTTCCCAACCAGTGAGGTCAAACTACCTGATCTGTAGTTTCCTGCCTCTGTCCTGCTCCCCTTTTTGTGAAGAGGAATCACATCCACCCTCCTCCAGTCCTCAGGTACCACCCCATCCTTCCATGATTTGTTAAAGAGAGTAGTCAGTGGTATCACTAGTTCTACCCTTACTTCTTTTAGAATTCTTGGGTGAATCCCATCAGGCCCTATTGCTTTGCCCACCTTCAATTTTACTAGTTCTTTCAGAACCCTTTCTTCTGTAAATGTACTGGTATCGCACGCCTCGCTTCAGAGTGTTTCTCTTGTTTGGTTTAGGTACCTCCCCTCCTCTTCCTTTGTGAATACTGAGCAGAAATATTCGTTCAGTATCCCTGCTTTTTCACTGTCACCCTCTACCTACATTCCCTCCACTTTATTAAGCCTCAGTATCCCTCCTTTGGTTTTTCTTTGCTCCCTAATGTACCTATAAATGGTCTTATCCCCTTCTTAACAGAGTTGGCTATCCTTTCCTCGGTTTGGGCCTTTGCTATTCTGACTGCCTTCCCAGCCTCTTTCTGCTTTAACTGATAAAGTTCTCTGTCCTGCTCCTTCTGTGTTTCCTTATATTTCCTGAATGCTATCCTTTTCTCCTTCCCTGCCACCTCTTTTGAGAACCATAGTGTTTTTTTCCTTCAATGTGTTTTGTTGATTTGCTTTACACAAAGACTTGTTGCCTCTGTGATGGCTGTATGATTACTCCCCATTGTTCCTCCACCCCACCTTCTTGCCTGTTTGCTAGTGCTTTTCTGAGGCACTCTCTCAATTTACCAAAGTCAGCCCTCCTAAAGTCCAATACTCTTGCTTTTGTATGGCTTAATTGTACGGCTGTGTTTATCATGAACCACACGGTTTGGTGGTTGCTTGTTCCCAGATGGCTACCCACTTCTAAATCGTTAGCCTCCTTTGCAGCCGGTTCTTGATCCAGTTCACCATCTTCATCCCTGTTCCCCGGTCTCCCAACTTGCTACCCAGTCTCCCTTGTGGCACTGAATTGAATGCCTTGCTGAAGTCCAGATATAAGACTTTCACTGCATGGCCCTTGTCAAGTTCTCTAGTCACTTAGTCATAATAGTCAACCAGGCTGGTCTGGCAGGATCTGCCAGTGACAAACCCATGTTGCTTTCTGTCCTGGAGTCCATTACATTCCAGAAAAGCTACCAACCTCTCTAAGTATTGTCTCCATTACCTTTCCCACAATGAATGAGAGGCTTACTGGTCTATAGCTGCCAACTGACTGACTGACGATTATAGTATTAGTCAAATTCCATCATTCCCCAGCTTTGTTGTGCCATCAATGTGACATCACGATGTTGTATCATCTTAAGTACGTTTTTGTTATTGTGTGGAACATAGTCTATAAAAGACAATGTATGGTCCATTATTATTGATGTAATGCCCCAAAGTTGGGGCACCACAGTTAATAAATAAAGCTTAGGGGTTAAAGGTACCCAGGGTGCCTGTGGTATGAGTGGGTAACAGGGTACAGTACAAAGGGCCCCTTCTTAAGTAAAGTTTCCCCTCTGGTAATAGGTAGAAACACTGTAAATAATAGAAAAGTGCCTTGTGCACTGTAAATATGGTCAAAAAACAGATTTTAATGCAACACATGTAACTATGGCTTGGATGGAATGCTGTGCTGAGCTGCTCATGCACAGCATTCCACCCCAACCATTCCAGAACCAGAAGTTTGTTTTTAAAAAGTTTAACTGGTTTTTGGGTAGTTCCTGCTGGCTGTGGAGAAGAGAGGATGCAGAAGGTTAAGAGGAACCAGGAAAAGGGCTTACCTGTGGGTTGAAGCTGTTCCCCGAGGGCCATTCTGCATGCCTGCTCTGACTTCAGCCAGTGGAGATCCCCAGAAGAGCTCCGTTTGGTCCGTGGTGCCATCAGGGCACCAAAAGTAGAGAAAACAGCCATTTGCCATGGTTTGTGCTAGTGAGCCCCATTGTTTTATTGTTTTGACCCCCCCCAAGTATTTTAAAAGTTAAATCCGGTCCCTCGTTGGTGACAGAGAAGAGCTGCACCGCGACCGCATTGCTGTTGGCCATCTGAGGCCCCCAGTCATCCTCCTTGCTGCCTGCATGCTCCCTCCCTCTGCCAGAATGCCTCCCACCTCCCGACTGCAGCTATCTTCACCCCGGCCAGGGCGGTGAGTCAGACAGCAGCACAAACAAGAGTGCTGGCCGTCCAACATTAAAGAAAGAAGTTTTTTCTTTTATTTAAATTGTAAGTGCTGAATGCACTGGGGAAAAATGGTCAAGTGCTGTAGGGCAGGTGGGTCAGAAGGACCCTAAATTAAATATTCAGGAGGGCGGGGTCAGCGACGCCCAAAAGGGAGGGACCAGGGAAGCAAGGGCAGTATAAGGCCTATAATTATTCACGAGGGTGGCGGGGCTGAAGAAAAAGAAGTGACAGCTCTCTGAGAGCTACATAATTAAAGAGGCCCAGACATCTTTCAGCTCCCAGGAGATTAAAAAGGGGCTACCAGACCCGTGAGTCAAAGGAAGGGCATCAGGCCCGGGATTCAAAGGTAGGACTACTAGGCCCGAAATTTAAAGGTAGGGCTACTAGGCCCGAAATTTAAAGGTAAGGCATCAGGCCTCAGTTAAGGAGGGCGCCAGGCCCACTTTTAGAGAGGGAGCCAGGCCCAGAGTCTAGAGAGGGCACCAGGCCCAATTTAAGAAGAGGGCACAAGGCCTGTGATATTCGGAGGGCTACCAGGCCCAGGATATAAATTAGAGCACCAGGCCCACGTTTAGAGAGGGTACCAGCCCAAATAAATGAAGGGCACCAGGCCCATCATAGTAAAGGGCAGCAGGGCCCAGTAAAGGAAGGACGCCAAGCCCACAGTAGTAAAGGAATGGCAATAGGCCCACAGTAGTAAAGGAAGGGTGTCAGGCCCACAGTTAAAGAGAACCCCAGTCCCATGTTTAGAGAGGGCACCAGGGCCCAGTAAAGGAAGGGCACCAGGCCCACAGCAGTAAAGGGCACCAGGCCCAAGTAAAGGTAGGGATCCCAGCCCATAGGGAATAGGGAAGCAGGTATATGGGTAATTAGTAAAACCAGGCTAATTAGCGGGGGCAATTCCATTAGAGTGCTCGGGGTAGCCCGATCCTAAAGAAGATAGATCCCAAGAGAAAAAGGGTCCGACTAAGGGGTGCTTAAGCACACAACCTGTTACAAAGTGATTACAAGCTTTTGTACTGTTTTCACAAATTGTTTATTCTGCCAGCATCTAAAATGTTGTGTATATTGAATGAAGCACCGAGACTATATTGCACTATATTAGGATTGTAGTCATTTGTCCCGACAGTAAACAATTGCCCCAAAATGTTGCAATTTGCCCCTGCTCCAGGCAAATTGCCTCTGAAAGTGAATATTTCATTATAACATGCTAGTAGAAGTACCATTGTGCAGCAACAGGTTCTGATTCAATCTTCAGCTTCCATCAGCTCTTCACCATAGCAGTCTTCAGCTTCCATCAGCTCTTCACCATAGCAATCTTCAGCCTCCATCAGCTCTTCACCATAGCAATCTTCAGCCAGCAGAAGACTTCAGCAACTTCTTGCCCTTTTGTCCGCCGCAGTCAAAATCGACGTCTTTTGAGTAGTCATAGCAGCTGGTTCCTTATCAACTAGGAAGAAAGACAACTGGAAAGTGTCTCATCCGTCCCTCCCAGATGGCCGCTGGTAGATCAGTCCATCGTAGCCAAGTGTGTTCATGGCCACCATTTATTATTTTGTTCTTCATCCGTGTGGAATCCTGATCTTCACCTTTCACCTCTTCTTGCCTGTGTCATCCTGCATCGCCAGTGCAATCCTCAGGGTAGCAGCTCAAGTTTGGTGGTCCTTCAAGCAGAACTGTCACCAAAAGCAGCTCAGCAGTTCTTCTTCCTTCTTGGTAGTCCTTCTTCTAGATTCTTCACCAAGTACGGTGTTCGGTTGGCAGCCCTAGTCAAGGGTAGATGCCAGGAAAACCCACAGCAGTTCTTCTTTGTCCTTGGCGACCCTGGTCGAGGGTTGGTGTCAAGGGGAAAGCAGCAGATTTCTTCTCCTGTGGCAATCCTGCAGGTGGATTCCTTGCCATATTTTGGTTCTTCAACCTTTGCAGCCCAGTTCGAGGGTTTTTGTGCCAAGAAAAGAGCATTTCCCAAAGTTAGTCTGTTCATGCTTTTGTGTTCCGGCAGCCCTGGAGAGTGGGTTGGCCGATGCCTATGGTGTTTACCAATCTCTTTATTCCCTGTTTGTGACCTCTCATAGGTCTCCTGGTGAGCTTGGTGCCAAGCAAGAGTTTCTCCTTTCTCTTGACCCCTAATCTTCAGTTGTGCATGAAGACGACGGACATCTTCTTCATCTTCTGGACTTTTGAGACTGTGAGATTGTTTGCTGATTGTATTTTGTATGCTTAGCACATGGTATGAAAAAGTATAAGGTCCCCTTAATATATAGAGCTCTGGGTAGGGAATTATAAGAGTTATAGATGAGAATACTGTAGAGTGATCTTAGGTTGATGTACATATAGAAAAAGAAAAGTGGTAATTGTTAGCTATTATCTATAAGTAAAAGTTATTCCCCGACTTTCCTTTGTGACCGTGTCTACTTTCCCAGGTGTAAATAAAAGCCTGCTGGGCATCAAACTTCAGATTGTCTCCTGCCTCTCCTTAAAGGGTGTTTACTGGCATCCTACCTAATTTGGACCACAGGGTTGCCTCACCATTCCAACTGCTTGAGGCGACACTGGGTGTGCAGCTGGGACAGACGTTCTTCTTGGATAGCATCCCAGTTGATAAGATCTCCGCACCGTGATGTCATCACCATTATAGCACATCACATTGACAAAGTATTTGTGGCCATCTCGAGGTAGCCACGTCAACTAAAACCTCTTGAGCTTTTCTTTCCAGGTTTAAACAATCACCATAGCAACCTCTCGACTGCTACACACACTTCTTGCTGATAGTTGTCCATACATCATCCTCTATTTTCTGTTGTGTAAAGAAACCCTAGCAACAGGTTTAGAACTTTATGACATCTGAGGATTCAGTCAGTATTTGCAACCTTTTGAGAAATTACCTTACCTTATATATTACTCAATTATATATTTTTGTAACATTGTATATTCTAATTATAAGTAGCAAGGCAGGTATGAATGGTAATACTGCTAATACAGTTCATCGTAGCTTCTACCTACATAAGAGAAGGTTATAAGGCAAGTAGTCTATGTCCATACTTTACTAAGTAACTCAAACAGTTTTATAAGTATTCAGCAGGATAGAATGGAGCATAGGAGGAGTGGGAGGTAGACAGCCATAGTACTGTAACTGTGGGGTGCCTGTCTTAAGGACTATGTTTAGGAGGAGGGGACATCGCCCAATATGTAGGTCATTCTGGGAGTCCCCTGCTTATTTGGCAGCAGCAAGGGAGAAAATAACTCAGCTGCAGCCTCAACTAAGCTGTTGCTCACCCCTGCATCCCCACTACTCCAGAGGCTTACTACCTTTGGAGGATAGACGGTGGTGAGGAAGGAGAGGGGAATGAGTTCGGGTGGCAGAGGCAGTCACACAGCAGCCAGCACTACTCAGGAGATACCAATGGCAAATTGTTTTGCACCCCTGGAAGAGGCACAGGAGACTGACTCTAATGGGGAGCGTGGACCTTGAGTCAGTTGGTGTTGAGGGGAAAGTAGACATGGTGACACCAGGGAGGCACGTGCAGGCAGAAGTCAGTAAAAAGGATTCTAGTGATAGGGGAAATCTAAGATTAGAGGTGTAGAGAGGTTGACCCGCTGTGTTGACTTGTTTTTCAAATACATGTTCACAACAATTATCTCCTCTGTTGAAGGAAGTTCAATCCCAAAGTCCTCGAGTGGATTGAGGGCATCTAGTGACATGTAGTCATCTTTTAAATCAGAGACAGAACTGATTACAGAGTATAAGCAATCACTGCTTTTGAATTGCAGATCCATTTCACTCAACACTTGGTCAATCGTAGAAAACTAAACAGACTGAATTTGAATATCTTCCTCTCCCCTTCCTTGGCCCAACATCTCTGTGTCTATGGAATCTGCTATTCAAGATGACCTTTTGCAAGGTATTTTGGGTTTGGTGGGTCTGGGTGACAGTGGACTTGAGTCCTTATCAAGTGGTGATTCTGTCTTAGGTTTACATTCATCAAATTTGTCATTTTCCCTGAGATTAGAAATTTCCTGGTGCACAATGCCAATCAATTCCATTGCAGTCATCAATCCTGTCATGCGCGATTTAAGTATTTTATTAACAGATTGAATAATTCCACCAATCAAGTTCATCAGAATGGCAGAAAATGTTAATCTGATATGCAAAACAGTAGCCAGACATTCTCAGGCTTCAGTGACCAAATAGCCATCCATGTCAGTGCTTGATGAAATTTTCTTTAGAGTCTCCACAATTTCTTTGTATTCCAGAATGACAGTCTTAGTCATTTCAAAGCGTCCTGACCATCTCTGCTCGAGAAGATGCTTTAGATGCCTGCCCTGGTACACTGCAGACACTTTTGGCCAATGAAAAAATCTATAAAGTGAACTGCATTTGTCAAAATATTGACCGTGGATAGGAATTGATGATATTGTGTGAATAATCACCAAATGCATGTGGTGATTGTAGCATTGCAGTATGGAATTTTGTGGCCCCGTTTACATTGTATATGCACTTTAACACTGCCTTTTTCCCCTCTCATGACATTTGTGCCATCATAGCACTGAGATGGCATCTTGTTGGTGCAAAGTTTAGCATCTGACAAGGTAGTTAATGTGTTATCAGCTGTTGATTTGGCGTCCGACTGATCATGACCAAGAGATAGCATATCTAACAGGGACTCATGTACTTCACCTTCCTTTACATATCTGATTCCAAAGGAAATATTTTCAGTGATTTTAGAGTCCCTAGTTCCATCCTCAAGTAAAATATACCAGCCTACACTGGTGTTTTGTATGTCTTCAGCCACACTTTTCTTTACTTGATATGCCATAGTCTCAATAATTTCATTTTGAATATCTGGAGATAAATATGTTGCATTTTTTGGCATTTGCTCATGACGTTTTGTGAGTTTGGCATCCTTTCTCAAGCTACTGCATACTGAAACATTTTGATAAATAGTCCTTCAGATGGATGTTTATCATCACCATAGAAGGCAAGCTCATTACAGTGAGAAATTAAACAACTTCAGCAATAGATTTTATATAGTACCTGTTATCCTTCGAAATATCTCTTGAAAGCATGGCTGAAATGCTTTTATCAGCTTCAACCTGTTTCTTTTGTTCAATCCATTTTGACTCGTAGGTTATATGTACAGGCAATAGCAAATGCTGCTTGAATCCTTTATTTTTATCTCCCAAAGCTTGTTTCCAATTTTGACATCCTGTAGTTGTAAAAGAAGTTTCCTTCAAACCATGGGGATTAAATATGCAATAAGTGAAACAGAACGCTGTGTCTATCTCAGGTGAGTATTCAAGCCAGTTGAAGCACTTATACCCAAGGCCCCAATTTTATTGCAGCAGTTTGGGTCTAAATTCTGCTACAAGTCCCCGTGTTGCCACAGATCATCTGCAGCATTAGTTTCCTATTTCTGCGGAAATTCTGTGGTGGCAGTTGGAGGCTTCAGTAGTAGTCAGCAACCAACTCCAAGCACCCAGGTAGGGGGAAAATGTTAGTTTTTGGGCTGGGACATACAAATCAGAGAAGGTTGTCAATTAACTCCTGAGTTCTTAGTATTAGAAATTAAAAAAAAATACACCCCATCCATTTCAGCCCCATCCCACTGCCCACTCCAGCCTGAGAGTCCCAAGGGCCACCAAATTTGAATAGGTAATACTTTTGGTAGTTACTACACTGCACAGCGATCCTCATCCTTCTAGTTTTACCACTTGGCCAGAATGCTAGCTTTTCATTCCAGCAGTGCTTTGTGTGCCTGTGCCCAATGCACTTCTCGGACAAGAAGCTAGCCTTCCGGCTGGGGTGAAATTAGAAGGATGAGGATTGCAGCACAGTATGGGACCTGATACAAATATTTTTACTTCAGATAAAGGGACTTAAGAAGGTTCTCAGGGTGGGGTACAGAGGGTGAAGGGGATGAGCTGGATTGGGGGGGGGGGGATTTACCTTTTTTGATTTTTAAGGTAAAGCCCTAGCAGACAAACTAATGGGCAGAGGCTGTTCCAAAATGCTTTTTTAGATTTTTGTTTTTAAATTCCACAGAATTCCAAAAAACATTCGGCAGAATTTATAATAAACAGTGGAATAGTTTTCCACGGTTTATACGATCCTGGAATAACCGCAGTTTATGTGATCCATGGAATAATTTTCCTCAGTCAGAGTCAATGTAAACTGCAAATTTATTTTATTCATATCTTATGCTGGATCTTCATTTTTTTATTGTTTTATTTCTCATGCTTTGTCGTCTCATCCACCGGCCCCAACTGATCTACACCGGATCTACACACACTCAGCCCCACCACACACCCCAGCACGTGCCTCATTCCTGAACACCCCTGGCTTACCCCCAAGGGGCTGGGCTGCTAGCAAGGCCCCTTCTCCCAACAGAGACCAAACAATACAATGGGAGCAAAAGCCTAATCAGTGGCATGGGGTCTGCAACATCGGGGGAGGAGGCATCACTGTGCAGCAGCTGAACTTTCATTTTCTCCTCAGGAGGTGTGTCATGCAATGATGCTGGGGCGGCACGCTGAATGTCTGACATACCTCCCAAACATAGTCAGTCACAGCTGTCATACTCCAGGTTACCAGAAGAGGTTACCCAAACACCAGCAACTTCCTCACCTGCACCCCCCTAGAGGAGGAGAGCAATCCATTGGATGCTTGATCCTCCTCCCCTCCCCTGGACTGCCTTCCAAATTCCCCGGCTTGTTCCCAAACCCATGTCATCGGTGTCACTTGAGGTACCACTGCACTGGCAGGCTGGCTAAATACTGACTCTTCAGGATAAACTACGGAATAATATTCCACAGTTCATGTAAACCAAGAAATAATATTCCGTAGTTCATGTAAACTGTGGAATAATATTCCACAGTTCATGTAAACTGCCGAATAGTATTCCACAGTTCATGTAAACCGCAGAATAATATTCCGCAGTTCTAGTAAACCACGGAATAATATTCTGTAGTTCATGTAAATCACGGAATAATATTCTGCAGACTACATTAAATTCTGCAGCAATCTCTGTGGCTGTAGAATCAAGGAAAAATTGGGGCCTTGTTTATACCACTCAGCCTGAAAAGACCTGCTGTTTTCATCTCTTGGAAATGTAATATTTATAGGATGGTAATATTCTTTGGTGTTTAAGTCCTTTGGCGACAGCACACATCTAACTACAGATGGTCCTGGTTCTGATTCTTCTGCAGTCTTATTTGTTCTGATGACAAATTTGTCCATCACCATGTTCACTGTCTGTTGATTCTGCTATGATGGGAGGCACAGACGGAAGCTGTCTGCTTGGTGCCTCAGCTCAGCTACAGACAGCCAATAAAGCTGCAGTCAACTGGAACTGGTTATGCACTAATGCACAGCCTGTGCAGTTTACCTGCAGCTGCCACATTCACATGTCTGTAGTCTCCTTGTGTCAAACAACCCCTTTGCTTTGACAATTTATGAATTAAAAGACAATGAACCTCAGTGCAAAAGCATTGAGGCAAGAGATACCCCAAAGGGCATTGGCAATAAAGCAAAGTTTCAAACACTGCAAAATCACACATAACCCCCATAATGCAAAACATCATGGGATGTATATGCAAATTACCATTACATCTTTGACTTTTCCCCTTGGGTGTGACACAGATGAGGCACACTGATGAGTTCTGGGTAGTAAGAAACACATGTCTGTGTCTTCTGTTAGCACCCTTTTCAGATTTTATGAGCAGCTCTTTGGAACCTTGTATTCCTGCCTAAAGCTAAACTAGTGTTATGAATACAGTACAAGGCTTCAAACAGGCATGGGATAGGTATATGGGAGCAATACTGATGAGTATCAATAGATAGGCCATTGACAGAGTAAAGGCCTATGGCACATTTATAAGGCAGAAAAAATGGGCAGACTGGATGGGCCTTGTGGTCCTTATCTGCCGTCAACTTCTATATGTCTATGTTTCTATGTAATCAGCCTAAAATTTCATGATGAGTTGCACATACATTCCATGATGCTTTGCATTATGGGGTATGTGTGATTTTGGACTTATGAACTGCTTCTTAGCAGAGGCTAAGGGGTACCAAAATCTTGGCGAAGGGGTCATGTCCCCCTGCCCCCCCCTTGGCTGTGGGCCTGACACACATCTGCAAGCTGAGCCACTATTCTGTACTGTAGATTTGTCAAAACAAAATGTATCATGTATTTTAAAGGTAGTTATTGAGCCACCTCTGATTTTCTATGCTACTACCAATTTCTAGCAATTGTGCTGGCTAACAATGAGTGCCTGGTCCACTGATGCAAAAAGCTAATCATGGTATTTGTTGTACAGGCTGTCAACGTTACATATACTGTACCAAATTCAAAGCTACAGTACAGTGTGAAAGTGCATCAAAATGAAAGGCAAACCACTCAGAAAGTCCATGTGTGGGAAACTGCCTGTCTAGATGATCCCATAATAGGCTAATGAATCTCAAAATTGATACTGTGCTTACTTCCATCGTACAATTAGCGAGAAGCAGCCACACAGGTTGACTCTAGTAGACAGTATCACACTGGTACTGCCTCCTGATTTTTGCTATTTAGCCCCGCAATTTGTGCAGTTCAATTGTTGGCAAGCCACTTATCTGAAATAGCTTTGACAAGCCTGCTAACTCACCAAGCACATCACAGAACGCTGCTATGGCAATGTACTATTCAGGGCTAGACAGCTTATTAAAACAGTGTTTTAAAATAAGATCACTGCTTTTCATTTCCTTCTACCTGGAAATATTGCACCAAGGCATCATAGTTACGGATTAATGCCCTAGCAGCAAAGTGCCTTGAAAGCCAACGAACCTCACTGCGTGGGCTGAAAGCCACTGCATCACAATCTTAGACCTCAGCAAGTTCCTTCAACTTCAATTTTCTTACAGAGGACCTGCAGAACACAGCATATTCTGGTTGCAGTAAAGTCTCAATGATTTTATCAGTGGTATCTGTTTGCAGGCATCATCAGTTCCTAAGAGCTGTCTATGAGCAACACAGTGTCATTCAAATAAATGAGGTACACACTGTCTGAGTTGTGCTGCTACACCATTATTTTCCCAAGCATAACAGATGCCCCATCAGAAGTAAACATCGCTATTTTCAGCAAGTCCATTTGATGCGCTCTGTGGTAGTCCTTTACAGCTGTGGTGATGGCCTGGGCATTGCATGCTGTAATTTAACAAGACCTTTAAATGTTTTATATAGTGTCTCATTTGATGACTGAAATTTGAAATATAAGATGTTCATCTTGCTTACGGATATATCTGTACTCACGTCAATAATTAAGGTGTGGAAGGAGGCATTTCAAATTTCATTCCATGTTTCATTTTGAATGACAGCATTAATGGAATTCAGGAACTCAAAGGCATAATTTTTGCTTCATCAGTTATAACAACACATCTTGCTACTTGACCATGTATTGCCTGCACTGATAACAGAGTTGTTAATCTTTGCTGCCAACAGAACATTGTGTAATAAAATTTTGACATATTTTACCTTAGACCATTAGCGTTCCATCAGGGCCAATTGCTTTTCCCTGGCTGCTGCAGTTTCTGTCAGCGTGCTGTGTGTCCCACCAGCATTTCTGTTTCTGGTAACTGCAACTGCAGTTTCATGACTCTTACTGAGTAAGTATTGCTTTAGCTAGTCCAGTTTCCAGTCATAGAAATATAGACTTTGATGGCAGATAAGGACTTCTTGGCCCACCTAGTCTGCCCATTTCCCTACCTAGAGGATAAGCTACAGATCCTATTTAACCAACAGCCTGTTTCTTCCTACCCCCCACAAAAATTGCCTTATGTCTGTCCCATGCATTCTTGAATTCCCCCACAGTTTTAGACCCCACAACCTCCTCAGGAAGGCTGTTCCATCGTCCACCACCTCTCTGTGAAAAATACTTCCTCAGATTGCCTGAGCCATACCCCTCTATCTTCAAATTGTGTCCTCTTGTTCTTGCACATCTCTTTTCTGAAAGATGCTACCCTCATGGACTTTGTTGATTCCACTGAGGTACTTAAATGTTTCTATCAAGTCCCCTCTCCTCCTTTCCTCAATGGTATATATTAGCTCTTTTAGTCTATCCTTGTATGGCTTCTCTTGCAGACCTCTGCACCATTTTAGGGCCCTCCTCTGAACTGCCTCTATCCTGTTTATGTCCTTGTGAGACGGGGTCTCCAGAACTGGACGCAGTACTGCAGATGGGGTCTCACCAACTGTCTGTACAGGGGGATAACAACTTCCTGTTTTCTGCTGGTGATACCTCTCCCTATACATCCCTGTATCCCCCCAACCCTTCCTACCACCTTCTCACATTGCTTGCCAACCTTAAGGTCATCTGATATGATTACCCCCAGGTCCCTTTCCATTTTTGTTGTTACTACCTCTTCTCCATTGTGTAATCTTCCCCTGGGTTTTTGTTTTCCAGGTGCATTAGTTTGCACTTCTTTGCACTGAATCCAAGCTGCCATACTTCTGACCATTCCTCCAACCTTGCCAAGTCCCTTCTCATCCTTTCCACGCCTCCTTGTGTGTCAACCCTGTAGCAAATCTTTGTGACATCTGCAAAGAGGCATACTTTTCCTTCCAGTCCCTCTGCAATGTCACTTATAAAGACATTAAATAGGACTAGACCCAGTATTGAACCCTGCGGTACCCCACTAGTAACCCCTCTTTCTTCAGAGTAGACTCCATATATAATTACCTTCTGTGTCCTGCTGTTCAGCCAATGTTTTACCCAGGCTACCACCCTGGGACCCACTCCCAGGCTGGTTAATTTGACTACTAATCTTTTGTGTGGGACTGTGTCAAATGCCTTGCTAAAGTCTAGGTAGGCCATGTCCACAGCCCCTCCCTGGTCTACTACTTTGGTCACCCAGTCAAACAAATCAATTAGATTCGTCTGACATGACCTTCCCACTGCGAACCCATGCTGCCTTGGGTTCTGTGCCCCACTGGCCTCTAGGTACTCAACAATTCTTTCCTTTAGAAGTGATTCCATCACTTTCCCTATCACAGAGGTTCAAACTGAGGCAGGTCTGTGCTTCTGCCTCTGTCTTGGTCCCACTTTTGTGAAGGGAATCACATCTGCCTCTTCCAGTCCTCAGGTACCACACCATCCTCCCATGATTTGTTAAGAGGGTAGTCAGTGGTGTCACTAGTTCTTTGCTTAATTCTTTTTAGAATTCTGGGGTGAATTCCATCTAGCCCCATTGCTTTGTCCACCTTCAGTTTTAAGAGTTCTTTCAGAACCCTTTCTTCTGTGAAAGGACTGGGATCGAACCCGCTCTCCAGAGTGCTTCTGTTAATTGGATTAGGCACCTCCCCGACTTCCTCTTTTGTGAATACTGAACAGAAGTATTCATTCAGTAGCCCTACTTTTCACTGTCACTCTCTGTCCACCCACCATCCATTCTATTCAGCCTCACTATCCCTCCCTTTGTCTTTCTACGCTCCCTGATATACCTATAAAATGTTTTATCCCCTTCTTAACCGAGTTAGCTATCTTTCCCTCAGTTTGTGCCTTTGCTATTCTGACTACCCTCCCTGCTTCCTTCTGTCTTAACTGGTACAGTTCTCTGTCCTGCTCCTTCTATGATTCCTTATACTTCCTAAATGCTATATTTTTCTCTCTAACCTTCACCGCCACCTCTTTTGAGAACCATAGTGGCTTTTTATTTCATTTTGATTTGTTTATTTGCTTCACACAAAGGCTTGTTGCCTCTGTGATGGCAGTTTTGATATTTACCCATTGTTGATCCACGCCTCCTTCTAGCCTGTTTGCTAGTGCTTTTCTAAGGCACTCTCCCATCTTGCCAAAGTCAGCCCTCCTGAAGTCCAGAACCCTCACTTTTGTTTGGCTTGACTCTGTAGCTGAGTTTTTGTGAACCACACTGTTTGGTGGTCCTTGTTCCCAAATGACTACCCACTTCTAGATCTGAGATCTCTCACTGTCCCCATTTGAGAGTATGAGGTCTAGATTTCTCCCTCATGAGTAGGTTTCAAAACTAGCTGTCTGAGGCATGCCACCTGAAGGGCATCAAGAATGGCCCTGCTTTTGGATGTGGCTGCCGCAAAGGTGCTCCAGTTAACATCTGGTATATTAAGGTCCCCCATCAACAGTATCTCCCCTTTCTCTGCCATCCTAAGTATGCCTTCTATCATATCCTTGTCCATTCCCTTCCCCTGACATTGGGGGTCTATATACAACCCCTGTGTGGATTGTGGTGCCATTTCCAGTCTCTAAGGTATCCCACATTGCCTCCTCTCCTCCCTGTTTACTCTTTTGTTCAGTTGCTTTTATCCCTTCCCTTACATAGAGAGCTACTCCCCCCTCTGCCCTCCCTGTCTCTCCTGTAAGTTGTGTAACCTGGTATGTTAACATCCCCAGTCATGGTTCTCTGTGTACCATGTTTCTGTGACTGCTACCATACCCAGGCATTCCTCTTCCATCAAGGCCACCAGTTCAGGGAGCTTGTTGCCCAGACTACGGGTGCTGGTACTCATTACCCTCCATTTCTTGATGGCCTTACTCCTTTTTGCCCCATCCCTGTCCTTATTGCATTTGTCACTTTCTTCATTTACCCCTGCGCTTCTCCCTATTGACATCTATATGTTAGTGTCTACCTCACTTAGTACCCTGATATTTTGGGGGGCTAGGATTCCCTGCTCATTTCCAGTGCCTCCCCCCTTGGCTAGTTTAAATGCTTGTCAATGAAGTATTTAAACCTATCACCTAGAATCCTGGTTCCCCTCCTGGACAGATGCAGGCCATCATGCCAGTATAGGTCTGCATCCCTCCAGGTGGATGCACGGTCCCCAATGAAGCCAAATCCCTGAGCTCTGCACCAGTTTTTCAATCACTGATTGAATCCCATGGTGCAGAGCACCTAGCCACTCCGTGCCATAGACAGGCAGCACCTCCGAGAAGGTTACCATGTGTGCTATTTGTCTAAGGCCCCTCCCCATCTCCACAAATGCTTCTTGCACTGCTCTGATCCATTTCTTAGCCAGGTCATTTGTCCCTAGATGGATAGTGACATCCAGCTCCCTCCACTGTGCAGCTGCTCCTGCAATCCTGAGGATTCGCTCCTTGTCCCTTCAAGCCATGGCACCAGGCAGGCACCTTACCTCCCTCTCCCCTTCCTCCCCCAGTTCTACCTTCCTAATAATGGAGTCCCCCACCAGGAGTTGTTTCCTTCCCTTGTGGGGTCCCCTGCCACCCTCCTGTGGGTCTCCTTTGTGGAGGTTCCCAGCATCCTCCTTGATCTCCACTGTGGGTGCCTCCATAGAGGAACCACACTTTTCCAGAATGCCACAGAAACTGTGGAGAAATACAACTGGAGGAATGCACCTCTGTTCCACCATCCTCACCCTTCCTGAGCCCGCTGTCATCCAACTACTCCTCTTTCTTGGCAACCTCTGAGGCAACGGCAGTGACCGTGGTGGTCCCTGGGTGGGACAGGAGGTCCCACAAATCCTGGCCAACTCAGCCTGAAGATAAGCAACCTCCTCCCTTAGCCCAGAGAGGTGCCTGCCGATGGGACAACACTGCATCCTCCAGAACATCTCCCAGAAGACTGCTGCTCCACAGCCACTGCACTGCACCATTCCCATCATGTCTTTTTTCTGGCCCCCTAACTGTTATTTGGAATACTTACTCTTTCCTCTGTTTGTTTGTTTCTTTTTTTTTTTGTCTCTCCCTACTTACTTACTGCCTCTGCACCCTTTTAGCTCCTGATCTTCCTGTTCTGAGACAAGAATGTCCTATATTTCTCAGTAGACTCCTTACTTGCTCAGAGTCAGACCTCCAGCAGCTGGGGGGGACGGAGAGCTACTCTTGCCCTCCTAGGATGATGAGTCTTTGGTGGCTCTGTGATCACTCACTTCCTGCTCCCAAACAGGAAGTTCCTGTTGTCAGTTAAATCCTGTGCCTATAAAAGTAGAACTGGTTTAGGGTGGGGGGGTGGAGGGGAAGGAAGGAGGGCAATATAGTCCCAGTAGAAAAGTTTTAGTTATACCAGTAGCTCCTTCCTTCTGACGTTCTGTCTGTTCTCTGGCAGAAGCTATCTAGGGCAATGTTTATATCTGGTCTTAACCTGGCTCCTTCTAACTAAGCCACTCCCCCTACCTTGCAGATCTTTCTACACTTAATTAATTTCACAGATAACAAATCCCTTCTGACCCCTGTGACAAGCACCTAGATAAGTACACAGATAACACAGATCGCAGATAACAATTTGCTTCAACTACCTCTGACAAACACACCAACTCCTTTTTTATTTTGTTTTTTACACTAAATTGAAGGTCCCAGTACAAGAGATCTAGTTCTTAGTCCCAGTAGAGAAGTTTTAGTTATACCAGTAGCTCCTTCCTCCTGATGTTCTGTCTGTTCCCCTTGAAGCATGAATTGCCATATTTTCTCCCTATCATACAGATTGTACTGCTACATATTGTTTTCTCAACATTTGTTTCTCCTTTTAATATCATTGTATAATACTTCAGACATCATGTTTTTTCCTTCTCCTATTAAGAATTTATGTAAGTGTTTAAATATCCACACCATATATAAACAGGTTATATGGCTTTACTTTTGTCTTCTGGGATGATGCAGGTGTAATGGTATCCATAATTTCACTAAGCCATGCTTCCGTAAAAGCTGAGCAGCACTTTTTCTTGGTTGCAGACCCCGCATCTGTGCCTGAAGTGGAGGGGTGGGTTAGCTTTTGCTTCAGCTGCTGAATTGTTAATCTTCTGCAGCATTCTCTAGGTTAATCAGGATGTAATCCTTTTCACAGTTAATCTTTTTATTGTAATTATTGTGATTATACATACAAAAACATTACATTCTCCAATATACACTTACATAAATTCTTAATAGGAGAAGGAAAAAACATGATGTCTGAAGTATTATACAATGATATTAAAGGGGGAAACTAATGTTGAGAAAACAATATGTAGCAGTACAATCTGTATGACAGAAAATATGGCAATTTATGGTTCAAGGGGTTAAAGGAGTAGATACAAACAAGAAATGTAAGCAGTCGTGATTGTATTTCTATTATGCTGTAATTTAATACAAGTAAGTGTAAGATTGTATAAAGGAAGAACATAAAAAAAGAAAAATATCTAACAAAGTGAACAAGAATGAAGAGTGAAAGGGAATAAGAAAAAGGAGATAAAAAGATAGAAAGAGAGTAGATGAAAAAGGAATGAAAGAGCTAGAAGCGAGATTCCAATGTGAACATATAACAACCCATTAAGTGATTAATGATTAAGTGACGATATGTGTAGACATGTTTAAATATTTAAAATAGTCCTGCCAGCATTTATTATATAAATTAAGTTGATCAGAGGCAAAGTGTGACATACGATCAAGGATTGTAATCCTTTTTAAAGAAACACAAAAATATAGAGAAATACACTTGTTTGAAATGGACTCCAACAGGGAGATACTATTCTGAAGCGGACATAGTGCAGGTCCTTGCTATGCAGGAACGCCAACAGGTAACATACTTTTCAGCAGACATGGAAAAAGACCTTGCCATGGTTCCACTACTTGCAACCATTTGGTTCCACTACTTGCAACCAAAGGTTGTGCTAACGCTTTCCTACATTCACGTGGTAACAAATAACGAGAAGGCACACAAACTGAACCAGTTATACCTTCAGGGTAACAGCATCTTCCATAGTTCTCCTTTGAACACTGTTTCTTTCTGCTTGGCAGAAGACACCAGGAGAAAGGACTGCTGTGTGACTGGACTTCTTTGCTGGGACTAAAGAAGAAGAACTTTTGTACTTTGGCTTTAATTTAGGGTAAAAAAAAACTAACAAACAAAACAAAAAAAATTGTGTGTTTGAGTTAACTGAACTGAATGGTTATCTGAACAGTTATCTAGGTGTAAATCTCAGGTGACTGAAAGGACTTAATAGCTGTGAGGTTTAAATTACTTGTAGAAACATCTAGTAAGTAGGGGGAGTGGCTCAGCTAGAAGGAAGCTACATTTAAAGACTGCCTTAGAAAGATTCTGCTAATAGCTTGGCAGAAGACACCAGGAGAAAGGACTGCTGTGTGACTGGACTTCTCTACTGGGACTATATTTGCCCTCCTTCCCTCCCCTCCATCCTTCCACCCAAAACTAGTTCTACTTCTATAGGTACAGGATTTGACTGACAACAGGAACTTCCTGTTTGGGAGCAGGAAGTGAGTGATCACAGAGCCACCAAAGACCAACCATCCTAGAAGGCAAGAAGTAGCTCTCCGGCCCCCTCAAGCTACTGGAGGTCTGCCTCTGAGCAAATACGGGGTCTACTGAGAAATATAGGATATTCTTGTCTCAGAACAGGACAATCAGGAGCTTAAGGGCACACAGGCAGAAAGTAAGGAGAGAGAGAAAAAAAAAACAGAGGAAAGAGTAAGGATTGCAAACAGTTAAGGGGCCAGAAATAAGACATGATGGGAGTGGTGCAGTGCAGTGGCTGTGGAGCAGCAGTCTTCCGGGAGACGTTCTGGAGGATGCGGTGTTGTCCCATATGCAGAAACCTCTCTGGGCTGAGGGAGGAGGTTGCTCATCTCTAGGCTCAGTTGGCCAGGATTTGTGGGACCTCTTCTTCCATCCAGGGACCACCAGTGCCACTGCCGTTGCCTCAGAGGTTGCCAAGAAAGAGGGTGGTTGGACCACAGTGGGCTCCAGGGAGGGTGAGGGTGGTGGAACAGAGGTGCATCCCTCAGTTGTACCTCCACAATTCCTATGCCATTCTGGCAAAGTGTGGTTCCTCTGTGGAGGCACCCGCAGTGGAGACCAAGGAGGATGTTGGGAACCTCCACAAAGAAGACCCACAGGAGGGGTGGCAAGAGGACACGAGGGAAGAAAGCACACTTTCCTGGTGGGGGACTCCATTTGTTAGGAAGGTAGAACTGGGAGAGGAAGGGGAGAGGGAGGTAAGGTGCCTGCCTGGCGCCATGGCTTGGAGGGACAGGGAGCGAATCCTCAGGATTGCAGGACCAGCTGCACAGGGGAGGGAGCTGGATGTCATTGTCCATCTAGGGACAAATGACCTGGCTAAGAAAGGGATTAGAGAAGTGCAGGAAGAGTTTGTTGAATTGGGAAGGGGCCTTAGTCAAGTAGCCAGCAGCGTGTAACCTTCTCGGTGCTGCCCATCTATGGCATAGGAGAGCTGGGGTGTTCGCTTCCATAGGATTCAATCAGTGGTTGAAAAACTGGTGTGGAGCTCAGGGATTAGCTTCATTGGGGACTGGAGGTCCACCTGGAGAGATGCAAGCCTATACTGGCATGATGAGCTGCATCTGTCCGGGAGGGAACCAGGATCCTAGGTGATAGGTTTAAATGCTAGCACTGGCAAGCATTTAAACTAGCCAAGGGAGGCACTGGAAAGAGGAAATCTTAGCCCCAAAAAAATCACTGATGAGTAAGTCAACAAACCAACATAGAGGTGTCGACAGGGAGAAGGGCAGGGGTAAATGGAGAAAGTGACAAAAGGCAAGAAGGACAGGGATGGGGCAAAAGGAGTAAGGCCATCAGGAAATGGAGGTGTGGTACCAATGCCCGTGGTCTGGGCAACAAAGCTCCCCTGAGCTGGTGGCCTTGATGGAAGAGGATGCCCTGGATATCGTAGCAGTCACAGAAACATGGTACACAGAAACCACGACTGGGATGTTAACTACCAGGGTAATAACCTACAGGAGAAGACAGGCAGGGGGAAGAGGGGAGGAGGCTCTCTGTAAAGGAAGGGATAAAAGCAACTGAACAAAAGAGTAAACAGGGAGGAGAGGAGGCACTGTGGATCACCTTGGAGACTAGAAAGGGCACTACAATCCACACAGGGGTTGTGTACAGACCCCATGTCAGGGGGAAGGAATGGACAAGGATATGATAGAAGGCATTACTAGAATGGCAGAGAAAGGGGAGATACTGTTGATGGACGACCTGAATATGCCAGATGTTAACTGGAGCACATTTGCTGCAGCCACATCCAAGAGCAGGGCCATTCTTGATGCCCTACAGGTGGCAGGCCTCAGACAGCTAGTTTCAGAACCCACTCATGAGGGACAATCTTAGACCTCATACTCTCAAATGGGGGCAGTGAGAGGATCTCAGATCTAGAAGTGGGTTGCCATCTGGGAACAAGTGACCATCAAACAGTGTGGTTCACGTTAAACTCAGCTACAGAGTCAAGCCATGCAAAAGTGAGAGCACTGGACTTTAGGAGGGCTGACTTTGGCAAGATGGGAGAGTGCCTTAGAAAAGCACTAGCAAACAGGCTAGAAGGAGGTGTGGAGCAACAACGGGGAATCATCAAAACTGCCATCACAGAGGCAACAAGCCTTTGTGTGAAGCAAATAAACAAATCAAAATGAAAGAAAAAGCCTCTATGGTTCTCAAAAGAGGTGGCTGTGAAAGTCAGGAAGAAAAATATAGCATTCCGGAGTATAAGGAAACACAGAAGGAGCAGGACAGAGAGCTGTACCAGTTAAGACAGAAGAAGGAAGCAGGAGGAAGTCAGAATAGCAAAGGCCAAACTGAGGAAAAAGATAGCCAACTCAGTTAAGAGGGGGATAAGACCTTTTATAGGTACATCAGGGAGCGTTGAAAGACAAAGGGAGGGATAGTGAGGCTGAATAGAATGAACGGTGGGTGGGAAGAGGGGGACAATGAAAAAGCAGGGATACTGAATGAATATTTCTGCTCAGTATTCACAAAAGAGAAGGGGGAAGTGCCTAATCCAATTAACAGAAGCACTCTTGATAGGGGAGTCGATCCCAGTCCTTTCACAGAAGAAAGAGTTCTGCAAGAACTCCTAAAACTGAAGGTGGCAAAGCAATGGGTCCTGATGGAATTCACCCCAAGACTCAAAAAAATTAAGGAGGAACTAGTGAAACCACTGGCTACTCTTTTTAACAAATCATGGGAGGATGGTGTGGTACCCGAGGACTGGAGGAAGGCGGATGTGATTCCCCTTCACAAAAGTGGGACCAAGACAGAGGCAGGAAACTACAGACCTGTCAGTGTGACCTCTGTGGTAGGGAAAGTGATGGAGTCACTTCTGAAGGAAAGAACAGTTGAGTACCTAGAGGCCAGTGGGGCACAGGACCCAAGGCAGCATGGGTTCACAGTGGGAAGATCATGTCAGACGAATCTAATAGATTTCTTTGACTGGGTGACCAAAGTGGTAGACCAGGGAGGGGCTGTGGACATGGCCTACCTAGACTTTAGCAAAGCATTTGACACAATCCCACACAAAAGATTAATAGTCAAATTAACCAGCCTGGGAGTGGGTCCCAGGGTGGTAGCCTGGGTAAAACATTGGCTGCACAACAGGACACAGAAGGTAATTGTAAATGGAGTCCACTCTGAAGAAAGAGGGGTTACTAGTGGGTACCGCAGGAGTTCAGTATTGGTCCAGTCCTTTTAATGTCTTCATCAGTGACATTGCAGAGGGACTGGAAGAAAAGTATGCCTTTTGCAGATAACACAAAGATCTGCAACAGGGTTGATACACAAAGAGGCGTGGAAAGGATGAAAAGGACTTGACAAGGTTGGAGGGATGGTCAGAAGTATGGCAGCTAGGATTCAATGCAAAGAAGTGCTAAATAATGCACCTGGGAAACAAGAACACAGGAAAGAATACACAATGGGTGGGGAGGTAATAACAACAACAAAAAAGGAAAGGGACCTGGGGGTAATCATATCAGATGATCTTAAGGTTAGCAAGCAATGTGAGAAGGCAGTAGGGAGGGCTGGGGGTATACTGGGATGTATAGGGAGAGGCATTAGCAGCAGAAAACAGGAAGTTGTTATCCCTCTGTACAGACAGTTGGTGAGACCCCATCTGGAGTACTGCGTCCAGTTCTGGAGACCCCATCTCAGCAAGGACATAGACAGGATAGAGGCAGTCCAGAGGAGGGCAACTAAAATGGTGCAGGGTCTGCAAGAGAAGCCATATGAGGAGAGAGACTAAAGGAGCTTATTATGTATACCCTTGAGGAACAGAGGAGAGGGGGGTCATGATAGAAACTTTTAAGTACCTCAGTGGAATCAACAAAGTCAAGAGGGCAGCATCTTTCAAAAAAGTGTGCAAGAACAAGGGACACAATTTAAAGATAGAAGAGGCGTTCAGGGCAATGTGAGGAAGTATTATTTCACAAAGAGGGTAGTAGATGCATGGAACAGCCTTCCTGAGGAGGTTGTGGGGTCTAAAACTGTGGGAGAATTCAAGAATGCAGGGGACAGACATAAGGCAATTCTTGTTGGGGGGGGGGTTGGAAGAAATAGGCTGTTGGTTAACTTGGATCTGCGGCCTATCCTGTAGGTAGGGAAATGGGCAGACTAGATGGGCCAAGCGGTCCTTATCTGCCATCAAAGTCTATGTTTCTATGTTACACATCCTCAGTTTCTATTGTATCTCTCCCAGATGACTTCTCATTTCTGCAGCTTAGCATCTTCTCTTTACCTCTTACATACTTTTGAATTCTTCCCTTCCCTTGTTTTTTTTTCCCCTATGGCCAGTGTGATTTTCTCCTACCCCAGGCACACAGCACATAATTTCCCCAAGGACACCACTTTAAAAATGCTTGTGCTGTACTTCTGCAGGACAGATGTTGACCTGGCAGGCACAGTGAAAAAAGTAGCAGCAGTGCATATGTTACAGCTAAGCATTTTGACATACATTTGTTTTAGTTTATGTTTGATTGGCCCCATCTCACGTCTTGTCAATACTCTCCCTCCCTTCATTGAGTCTGCTTTGCCACTTCCTGTAGTTAAACATTTTTAAGTGATAAAAAGAGTGTTCCTTAACATAGCTCAGTCCAGGTTTTCGTTAGTATTCTTTCTGTTGTTTTTTTACACCCCCCTCCCTCAACTGTTCAAAATGACACTGCTCCCTGACCATATGGGACGACAGGTGTAGAAAGATGACTTCAAATATTTTTTAAAACCTGGTCAGAGCAATATTTAAAGGCATTCCCCTTTTATTGTTTCAAGTGTAAAAACATAGTAATGCACACACATCAAATGGGGAAAGATGGCTATTGTACAAGAAGATAACATGGAATGGGAGACCATCTAAAATGGAACAAGAAGATATGGGTCAAAATGTTCATGATGTAAGCACCCCTCCAAGGAAGGCTTACTATAGTGACCCTCTCCTCCCTTCTATATTTGGGCTTGGGGGGCTGGTCACCTGCCTCCAGGTGGAGTCAGCTGGGCCCCCCAGGGTATTTAAGTCTGGTTTTGGTGTGTTTTGGGGGAGCTGCGGGAGACAGACACATTGCTACAGTGGGTCGGGGCTTTGGCCTTGGCTGAGGATTTGGGCTTGTGCGATTCGGCATCCAATCCACTTGGGAACTGGGAGGTGGTGCAGTGTTTGTGGTCGTTTGGGACAGGGTCCATGTTTCATGGGAGCTGTGGCCTGGGGATGATTTTGGAGTCCCGCCTTGTGCTCCACGGCACTAGGGTGGGCAGGGGCCTGTTTTCTGCATCGTGAGGCCCAGAAGAGATGGTGGGGATGCTACCGTGGTAGCAGCCTGTGGCGTGGGGTACAAAGGTGGTGGCAGCCCTCCTTCCCCTTTACCTGTGTGGCACTCTGTTTGCCTTCATTAGAGATGGCCTGCAGGGAGAGTTAGGTGGGCCCAGGGGTTCCCTGGATTGGCCCGTGCTGAACCTGCTCCAGGCATGCTGGGGGAGGCCCCATACCTTATGTTGCAGGATGGAACAGTGTGGAAGAGCAGCAGCCTGTGTGTCAGCTTCTGGGAGCTGTTGTTGATTTTAAATGAATTAATTTTTATTGTTCCTTTTAATCGAGTGTGACCTCCCACTTTATGAATTTTGCTGCTTGTTTTAACCTAGGTTACCCTCCCCCCCCAGTGGAGACTCCGTTTGCCAGTCCTCCCTTCGGTGTTGCTGTGTCTGGTTCTAGCAACTTACTCCAGCACTAAAGAACCCATTTAGCATCTAAAGGTATGTGTCATCTTATTATTTTACTCAGGATAGACTGCTGTGGTTTGGGTGCCCTTCCTTGCTCCTCATTTCCATCAGGCCCCTAGACACAGGTAGGCAGGGTAGCTTACAACTATAACATGTACTACTGTTTTACATACCCTTTAACTCATTACCTCCACAGGCTCACTCTGAGATTACACCACTTACCTCCTGAGTCTCCTGTATACTTTTAACAGTAAATCATGGGCCTTTCTAAGCAAAATCAAGCCATAGTCAGCATGTTGCAAACAAATGCTAATAGCTCAATAACTGTACATGCTAGACACAAAGTATGAGTGGCTGAGTTATTCAGCACAATATTGCCTTTCAATGGTGGCATGCATGTAATAATAAGTAATTTTGTTTTTTTTTTCTATGCTGGTCTGAAAGAGCAAAGTAAATATTTTTATGTAAAAAGGCAACATAAGCCATTTTTTGTTGGAAAATATGTAAAATATCAACACCAAATTAAGCATACAGACATTAGATGGTGTTTTGATATTATGTTTGTTAAAAAAATATATATATTTTTACTATAAAATGTAATTTTTCCCCATTTAGTCAAGGTGCTTTGATGAGATTTGAGGCTAAATCTCAACCACACACACCATATCATAAACAAATGCGTATAACTCTAAAGTATACATGATACACACAAGTATCAGCATGAAAGTTGATGAGCACAAAATGCCTCCAATGGTGCTATGCAACCAGTTGTAATCAATAAGGTTTTTATTTTATACCTGCTGAAGTGCCAAAAAAGTGAATTTTATTCAATCTGCTTAGGTGAATCTTGATGGAAAACATGTCAGCCATACACACTATACCATAAACAAATGCAAATAACTCCTAAAGTATACATGATATACACAAAATATCAGTGACAAAGTTGTTCAGCATAAAATTATCTTTCCAACGGTGCCATGCAGTCAAATATATATTATATTCTGTTACACTATATACTAAAATATATAAGTGACTTCTCCAGATGTTGCAAGGGCACACTGGGAGTCAGTAGCTGACTTCTGCAGACGTCCTCAGGACACACCAGTGTTTTTTTACTGACAACTACAGGCGTCTGCTAGGAGACAATGATTAACACTTGTTCTCACTGTATTTGTTTTCCAGTTCCATTCTGCTCAGTTAGAGTTAGGTGTTAACTACTCAGACATTCCTTAGGCCTTTAAAGGCCTTTAAAACTACATGCCAGCCCAGAGAGGTGCACTATTAGTTAACCATTTAAAATCTCTCATATTCAAACACAAATAATTTCTTATTCCCGTAAAATCTCACAGACATACAGTTCCCTTAAGCAGTCTACTATACTATACTGTACAACAGATAGGTAGATGGATAGGATGACAGGCCTTTTCCTGATGTCATTGTCTATGTATCTATGTGGGAGGGACTAATGCACACTACTGCACTTTGCAAGGTGAAGTGAGGCCCTCCACAAGCAGTCAATTCAAAAACCTCCACAAAGTACTAGAAAACAATGCAGACTCCTCTCCCGAGATGGAATGTGGCATCAGGAGGGCTATAAATTGTAAGATGTTTGTATTCTAAGAGCCTCCCTAAACACAGACTCTGTGTGTGCGTGTTTTATTTATAGTCTAATACACACACACACACTCTCTCTCTCTCTCAGAGTATATATTTAGGGAGGCTCTTGGAATTACAGATTGTAGGCCTATTGCCTACAGCTGTCACATTCCACCTCGGGAGAGGAGTCACATCCCAATCTGATTTACACCACCTAGTATTTCAAAGACTGTTTTTTTTTTGGTTTTCAGTTAATAATTTGTATTAAATTTCCTGGTTTTGCATACAAGCATTAGAAAAAAAGTAGATAAATAAATCAAAAGTAAAACACACAACCTTAGCAGAGAATGATCATAGCAACAATATGTCTAGAAGTTCTTGACATACAGCATACGTGTATAAAGAGTGCAATGAAGGACTAAAGAAGGAGAAAATAGGGGAAATTCCCCTATACTGTCTTCCCAACAACGATGCAAAATCCAATGAGAGAACAAGACTGGGCATCTGCATGGTACCAACATGAATCCTTAGGGGACTGAAAGTTATGTATGAATAGATTCACATTGCTTAGCTGACTAAAGCTGAGTTTGTGTCCGGGACTATCACACCGGGAATACTAAAGGAGAAGAGCCATAACAGTGACCACTTATCATAGTCATCCTATCCCCATCCTGAGTTTTAAATAGGTTAGAAAGGGGGCCCAGCATTCGGTGTATACTGCCAATGTATTAACTGTGGTATGAGATGTGCAGTCAAGTGAAGCCAACTGTGTGAGAGCACGCTGAAGTTCTAGAATAGGAGGGACTTCTGTTAACCTCCAGCTACGTAGGATAAGGCACTTGGCTGAGATACCAAGCAGGGCTAGCCAGCAGTGTTGCTGAGCCTTGAGGCAGGTTCCCTGTGGAGGTAGCCCCAGGAGCCATACCAGCGGATCTAGTTGGATCTCAGAGTTTAGGGTTTGAGTAGCTAGCTGACAGACTGCTTGCCAAAAGAGGGCCAGCAAAGGACAGTGCCAAATAATATGGTATAGGTCTCCGGTTTGGGTGTGGCACTGCCAGCATAGATTATTATGCAGGAGCTTAACATTATGCAGTACCTCTGGCGTCCTATACTAGTGGTGCAGCAGTTTGTTCTGAACAGGTCTACTGCATGCATCTGGATAATTTGAGTGCACCAGTTTCCAGCATAGGGCCTATTGAGTGTCATCTAGCTTTAGCTGCAGTGCCTTCTCCCACTTCAGCTTAGATCCTCCTGATTGTGAGGGAATGGTCTATCTGATAGCAGCATAAACTTTACTAGCTTGGCCCTTGGGGAGCTTGAGTCAGGTGGTTGGTTTCTGGGAGGTGACTGAATTAGCTGGGCTCAATTTAAGGAATTCAGTCAAGGAGCTGCGTAGTTGCAGATACCTCCAGAAGTCGCTCTTGCCCAGACCTCTCGTCTCAGCAAGATGATGATAGGATTGCAGCCCCAGCCTGGTCTCATCCATGATATTGGCCAAAAAATTGATACCCTGCGCGCTCCCAATGAGTCCAATTGATGGGCTTACACTCTACCATTATATACTTATTGTTAATAATAGGAGTATAAAGACGAGGTGTAGGATTGCCTTTAATCCTGGTATGTACTTTATTCCAAATCTGGACAGCTGGTGCTATAGTGGGGTGAGTCCATAGAGATTTAGGTAAAGGGTTATATATTAGCAGAGGGAGGGTGTTAACCCATGCAGTGGATTTTTCCATATAAAGCCATAGTGGGGACTCAGAAGAGAGGGCAACCCACCATCTTAGGGACTGTGCTAAACAGTATGCCCATGCGTATCCCTCAAACCAAGGGAGACCCCATCCACCGGCCCTCCAGTGGGATCGTAATTTGCCTCTGCTGTAGTGAGGTTTTTTGGAGTCCCAAAGGAAATTCCCTACAAAAGAGTCTATGGTGCAGAACCATTTTACGGGGGGCAAGGGATGTGACAAAGGGGTAGAGAAGCTTGGGAGCAGAGGTCATTTTAAGAGCAGTAATTTTATCACCTAGCGTAAGGTGAAGTTCTTTCCACCTTTCCAGTTCCATTTTAAGGTCAGTGATTAATGGGTTCATATTGAGATCCCAGATTTTAGAAAGGTCTGAGAAGATATGCTTGCCTAGGTAAACCAGGGAAGTCAAGGTCCACTTAAGCCCCAATGGAGAGATATCGTTCTAACTGCATTTCCAGTTGAGAGGGAGCAGTTCTGTTTTAGGTTTGTTCATCCTCAGACCGGATACTTTTGCGAAGTCAGCAAGAAGGTGAAGGAGGGCAGGGAGGGCTACTTTAGCATCTTCTACTGGGACTAAGAGGTTGTCTGCATACATGAGCATGACATATACTTTTTTCCCAATAGTGACTGCACGAATGCTTGGGTGTTGCCTAATAGCTGCCAGTAATGGCTCAACCGCTAAGATGAACAGGAGAGGAGATAAGGGGCAGCCTTGACGGGTGCCTCTACCAAGTTGGAAGGGAGAGGAAAGCACTGCATTGGTCCAAATCCTGGCTATAGGTTGTTGGTAGAGTGCCATTACCCATTTCCGAAAGTGGACCCCAAAGCCAAAATGGTGCAAAACCTTCTCCAGGTAATCCCATTCTAGGGAGTCAAGGGCTTTCTTGAAGTCGACCACAATCTCTGCGGCTGAGGTGAGGGAAGTCTTAGCCTGGTGAATGATATTGACCAGTGACCCAATGTGATCCCGAATGAGGCGCCCTGGCACAATGCCTACTTGTGATGGGTGAATAAGAGAGGGAAAGAAGGGGCTGAGCCTAGTGCAAGAATCTTGGCAAATATCTTACTGCCCATACTGATTACAGAAATTGGGCGGTAGCTGGAGGGGCGATTAGGATCTTTACCTTTTTGGGGAAATACAGTAATAACAGCTTCTTGAAAAGTAGGGGGAAAGTGCCCAAGCGCAGGGCCTCGTTATAGACCTGGGCAAGGAGAGGGGTGACTTGAGGGGCAGGAATCTGCCAAAGTTCAACCGTGATGCCATCCCCTCCAGGGATCTTACCCGGGTTTAGGGTCTTAATGCCGCTGCAACCTCAGCTGGGGTAATAGGTTGAAGGCACTGAACATGTACTCCCTGGAGGAGAGGAGGGAGAGAGGGGATATGATAGAGACATACAAGTATCTTACAGGGAGGAACAGGGTGCAGGAATGCACTATTTTTAAGCGAAAAAGATGTTCCAGGACTAGAGGACATGGGATGAAGTTGGAGGGAGGACGATTCAGAAGAAACGTGAGGAAGAATTTCTTCACAGAACGGGTGGTGGACAAGTGGAACACCCTGCCAGAGGAAGTGGTGAGGGCTGAAACAATCACGGGATTTAAGAATGCATGGGATAGACATAAAGGAATTCTGGAGGTCAGGGGTAAGGGACAACAGACTTCCTGGAAAACATAAACTGAACTTACAAACTTAAATGGGCAGACTGGGTGGGCCATAGGCCCTTATCTGCCGACACTGTCTATGTATCTATGTATCTATGTATCAAGTTCTGCAGCCTGAGATGGTGGGAGAATAGGGAGGTGGAGAGACACCAGAAAAGTGTCCACTGTATCAGCCTGCTGGGTTATGGTGGAGTACAGCTCCAAGTAGAACTGCTTCATGATAGCATTAATAAGCTGCAGGTTTGTACATGTTAGGCCTGCCTGGTCTTGGAGACCAGTGATACAGCATTCCACCTGCTGCTTATGCAGGCGGTAGGCCAGCAATTTGCCAGCTTTCTCCCCACCCTCCCAATAGTGATGTTGCAATCTCAATATTGCAGTTTCAGCCTTGCGAGTTAGCAGGTCATTGATTTCCATATGAATTGAAAGCATGTCCTTATTCAGTGAGGAGTCTGGCGGCAAGTTAGGGGTCCACTTGGCCTGGGTCTCCAGGGTTTTGAGCTTTGCTTCGAAGGAGACCAATAGATGCTCCTGCTGTTTCCGGTGCCTAGAAGTGAAACCCATTATAACACCATGTAGGGTGGCTTTAAAGGTCTCCCATGAGATGCCTGGGGAAGTGTCCAGAGGGGGGGTTAACAGCCAAAAAGGAAGCAGTTTCAGAGATTACCCACTGTACAAGCTCAGGATCTTTAAGGAGAAGGGGGTCTAGTTTCCAAGTGACCGATTTAGAAGATGGTAAGCCCCAGAGAATATGCAAGTGCACTGGAGCATGGTTGGATCTCACCTTGGGTAGGATCACTGAGTCGACTGCCGCCTGAGAGACATCCGTGGATACCAACCAGAAGTCCAGCCGGCTATGTGATCCATGCACTGAGGAAGTAAAGGAGTAATCCTTCTCTCATGGGTGAAGGGTCCTCCAAATGTCAGTTAGGTCAGCTTCTGCCATCAAGTGCTGCAAGGGTTGGTGACCACTTGGATGCTGCACTAAGGTAGGGAGCACTGTGGTCCACCTGGGGCACCAAGACCAGATTAAAATATCCGCCTAAAATGGTGGGTGTGGGGTTACAGAAAATGGAGGTTAGCTCCTGGGCCAGTGCATGAAAGAAGGAAGGGTCATCCTCATTCGGGGCGTAGATACAACCTAAGAGCAAAGGGCCATTTGGGGTTTTCATTAATGCAATTACCCATCTGCCATGTGAGTCTGTCTGAACTTGCACGAGGGTCCAGGCAAGTGACTTATGGAGAAGTATAGCAACCCCTCTCTTTTTTGAGGAGAAGGATGATGAGAGAACCTACCCCACCCAGTCTCTAGCCAGCTTAGCATGATCCTGTTTTGTAAGCTTAGTTTCTTGCAGGAAGGCCAACATGGCCATCAGCTTCTTCAGATGAGACAACCCCTGTTTATGCATTACCAGGGTGTTTAAGCCCCGCGCGTTCCCGGTGTAAGCGTGAAGGTCAGCCATGATCCCAACGGAGAACGGAAGTGCAGAACATATTTATGGAATGTTCAAGGGTAGAGGCTGAGGGGCCATTTTCCCAGTCCCACAAGAAATCCTGGATACCACCCGACCACCCAGCATAGACAAGCCAAGCCTCATTTAAAACATAAGCAGAATCAATAGGTGCCCAGTCTTCACAATAAACATAAGAACTATTTGGACTAACGGCCCAAAACAACCACCAACTATGTACAAAAGCTATAGAAATCTTAACCGACTCTGTAGTCGGAGGGGGTCGGTCATGCCAGCAGACAAGCTGCCAAGGCCATCCACCTCCCTCTTGTGGGGTGGGTGCTAGAGGAGAGCAGACAGATCATTGCCCATCACTCATTGGGATAAGTGTGTACTGCTCCTTCCTCCTGTGGGATACATGACCATGGGGAATGAATAAGGGTGCAGTTCCCAGTCGCACCTAAGCCACAGTAGGGGTGGAAAAATCAGGCACCATGAGTAGTGGGGTGAAGTCACGAGTAGCATATAAAGATATGGAGGGGGTAGAAAATAAACCCCTGCTGTTAGCAGGGCTTATTTTAGTAATTCCTGATACCAGAGCCTAGGAGGAGGCATGGGGGGGGAGATTTGGGTAACAACCAAGCTGATGCCCAGTCCCTGGTTTAGGCCTTAAAAGGGGTATTCAGAGTTTGGGTCCCAGAGGTCCTTAAGTGCCTTGAGTGGGATGAGGAAAATAGTGCTCATAAGGATAGGGTTAAGAGCAAGGTTAGAGCGCTCGGCCTCTTCAAATGTGAATGTGGGTAGGGTCAGGCACATATGATAGCTATGCAGTGGGACCAACATGGTTCAGCTATGGCCTATGCCAGGAAAAGAAAACAGAGACCCCCAGAAAAAGAGAAGAGCCCCAGGGGAGTCCCTTAATATATAGCCCTGCATCAGAGGGTATTATTAATAATAAAAGTCTTAGTTCTCATATGCATGTGACCTGCTATGATCGGTAGTTCTTGCTGGGGCATCGTTTGGTTGAGTATCCAGTCCTTAGCTCCCAACTCGGAGCAGATGGGGAGGAGATTCTGTCGTTAAAGAAGGACCCCAGAGTCCAGTCCACAACCAGTCCAGGAAGAAGCAGAGCAAAGTAAGTCGCTTACTACGGGAGCTGTTCAAGGCGGTGCCTCGGTGGTCAGAAGTGGAGGGAAGCACTCCGATGCTTCCTTGTCTTGTGCCAGCTGCCAGGATGGACTAAGAGGGGGCAGGGCCAGATTTCCAGATGAGGCACACTGAGTGTTAGCTGCCACAGCTGCAGCCCAGGATTTGGGTGAAACTGCCAGTACGGAGAGGTCTGAGCGATCTTCCCCCTGTAGGGAATCCTCCGGCAGGGTCAGTAGAGGAGCAAACTTATTAGGGGAGTGAAACTGTTGCAGGGTTTCTTCCTCTGTTATGGGAGGCATGTCTCCCATCTGTCTGATGATTGGGTTCTGTCTCCTCTCATGGTGCTGTGGTGAGTGGCACTGTTGGCTCCGGTAAGGGGGGGGGGAGCCTTAAATCTGTAGACCTGAACCTTAGGAGAATGCGGCAGGGAGCTGGATGAGTCCTCCATGTGGCTCAGGGTGTCAGAGGGGCCCCGAGGAGGTTTAAAGAGATCCGGGTTCTGAAAATTCCTGAGAAACTCCTTATGCAGGTAGTCCTAGAGACTGTTGGGGGTAGAAAAGAGGACAGGAGCCCCATTAATCATCACCCACATGGTTGCCAGGTACCTGAGAGAAAAGGCAATGTGATGGGCGTGGAGGATTTTCCGGCAGACCATGTATTTCATTGCACCTTTCATTCAAAAGGCACCTGGGCCACCACATCGTTAGGAACACTCGCAACTCACAGATATTATCTCAGTCTTGGCAATACCCTATACTGTGATTGTTAAACTCTTGTAATGTCCTGGCAATTTTCTGTACAAACCTTGTCTCTATGTAAAATTCAATATTACAACTGACGTAGCTCTTGACTTAAGCTATGATTTAAACGTTTGTCGAAATGTAATTTCTCTGTTTTGAGAACATTGTCCATACTGTCTTGTTGTAATTGTACTGTCATGACTGACGTGGAGCCTTTGCAAAGGAGTCCTTGACTCAAAGGTTGTAATTCCGAAATTTTCAATAAATAAATAAATAAATAAATAAATACCTGGAGTAATACTGATACACCTGAATAGAATTGCCATTCCATTTTAACTGAACCTTTGTCCCTAGCCACCGCTGCGACCATCTCTTTTTGTTGGAAATTAAGAAAGCGGGCCAGGATTCGGTGTGGGCACTCCCCTTGCTTAGGTGGCAGTGCTAGTGTGCAATGAGCCTACTTGATGTGCAAGGCAGTTGTCGGAGGAAGGCCCAAAATCTGTGGCAGTGTATCTTGTAGAAAATGAACTGCATCACGCTGCTCGGCTCCCTCAGGGAAGCCGAGAAACCGTAAATTATTGCTGCTGTTGTGATTTTCAAGGTCATCTACCTTGCCCTGGAGGTGGTGAATAAGGCAGGCCTGTTCCCGGGTAATAGCAGTAAGGTCTTGCAGGGTTGAGTCATGAGCCTTAAGGTGCCTCTCAGTATGAAACAGCCGTGTTTCTATAGATTGTAGTGTTTGCGTGTTATTATTTAGAGCCGGAGTCATTTGAGTCATCTGTGCCAGCAATTGGTTAAACATTGTTTCCATTCTTGAAGGGTCCATTGAGGCTGGAGAGAAAGATGCCATCCTGCAGGCCACAGGCCCAGGAGAAAGCTCCAAAAGTTCTATGTTGCTCAGGTAAGAAGAAAATGAGGACTTTGGGGTATAGCAGGTAAGTCCCTCTTCTGACACTTGTGCCTTTTAGGAGTAACAGTAGATCCCCTAATGCAGGATGTCTTAGGATGCAAGCCCACAGTTAGGGAGCAAAGAAATTATACTGCCATCTTGGCGGAAGGCTAAGCCACGCCCCCAAAGACTTTTTTATTTTTTTTATGTTCACCCTTGCGCTTGCACAAAGTACATATTGGTACGATAGTTGATTTTGAGAGGTGTGGTTCTGTCAGTCCAATGCAGGGTAGTCTGCAAGGGTCTCAACGGTGTCAGACCAATTATCAGCCAAGCTGACCATGACACTTTTCTGGTTTTGCTGGGCAGAAATTTTGTGTAGTTCAAAGAAAAGAGCTGTCTGAATCATGGGGGGAGGGGGGCTCTTTTCTTTGATCTGCATAAGCCACCCAAAAAGAAGAGGTGATCAGTCTGCTGTGGTTCTGCAGCCCCAACGTACAACAATCCCTTCCACTCTTTGCCAAGTTTCCCTCCCACCTCCCCTTTCTTTCCCCTTCTTAATTTTCCAATGCTTAGGTGCCCAATCCCCAGTTCCATGCACCTATTCCCCCTCACCCCACTCGTTTTCACTGTGCGACATTGGGGAGCCCACCCCCAGTGCTGCCAAACATATCACCAACACTGAGGTGCACAGTCACCAGTGTTGGTAGCTGAAATAAAGAAAGCCGTCCCTCATAGACTTTTTTTTTATACACAATGTAAAAAATTAAAAAATCCATTGATGTTTGTTTCCACTGCTGGCACACTGCTGCTATTACCCTCCCCACACCTGACCCTGCCAGTCAGCACCCCCCACACACCTTACTTTTAATTTTCCAGCAAATAATGAAAACCATCCATCACAGTTTTTTTATACACCCTGTGAAAAGGAAAAACATCCACTGATGTGTGTTGCTGCTGCAGGCACACCGCCAATGTTACCATGTCCCCACCTGGCCCTCCTACTCAACATCCATCATCCCACACTCCACCACCCTTTAATTAACCTGCTGGGGGTCCAATACTGTAATCTTCTTTGGACCAGAGACATGTCTTCACTCTTCAATGCCAGACCAGGAACTGAGAAAATCAATGTATTTCAATGAGTTTTGAACTGGTCCTCATAACTTGGTTATTTTTTTAATATTTTCCCCCAATTTTCAATATGGCCCTTTTAGGATTGCACTTTCATGACTAAAGATGGTAAAATTATGCAAAGCCATCCCGAAAGATGACTTCGTGGTCACTGCAGGAACTCACCTTTCAGGTAGGATTTAAAAATGTTCTCCACCTTTGTTCATAAGGTGGGGTCATATTAAGGCTATATTGAAAATCTGGAGTAAAAATATTTAAAAAACAGCAATGTTAAGAGTGTAAGCTGAACTGTTTCAACGCAAACTTGTAATGCTGGTTTTAATATTTTGACCCCAAATTTCAACATAGCCATTTCATACCACCTCATGAATGTGGCAGCTGTCATTTTTCAAATCCTGGTTAACATGTGTTTTCACACTTGTGGCACAAAATCACCTTTCAGGCAGGATTTGAAAAATCTCTCCACCCTTGTTCATGAGGTGGGGTCATAAGAAGGCTATGTTGAAAATCTGGAGTAAAAATATACAAAACAAAACCAAAAAAAATGATGAGTGTACATTGAAATTTTTCAATGCATGCTCGTAACATTGGTAATGTTCAATACACAATTTTTCATACCACCTCATGTACTGTTATTTTTCAAATCCTGGCCAAAATGTGTTTTCAGACTTGTGGCAAAAAATGATATTTCCACTATTTTTTTTTGAATGACACCTATCATGTTCAGAAGGAATGGTCATAAGAAGGCTATGTTAAAAATTTGGGATTAAAATGTGAGAAAGAAGCAAAGTTATAAAGAAACGTTGAATTGTTCCAACATTTACTTATAACCTTATTTTTGCAGATTTTGGCCCCTAACGTTCAGCATATCCCCTCTGTTACCCCACCTTATGAACATGACAGGTGTAATTTTTCAAATCCCCTCCGAATCTTGTTTTTGCAGTCACACTGTGAAATCACCTTTCTGATGGGATTTTAAAAATTCCACCTGTCTTGATCATGATGTCAGGTCATAAAAAGTGTGTTGGACATTTGGGATCAAAATGTGGGAGACCACTGTAAACTAGATATTGCCTCTTAGCTGGCCTATCCTGGGTGAATTCAATCTAAAAATGTTTAAAAGCAGGACACCACTGAAAATGAGATACTGCATCTCATCTGGTCTATACTGGCTAAATATATAATGACAATGTGTACTAGCAAGATCCAGCACAACAGCAATACAAGTGGTGAACATTCAGCATTGAGAAATACTTTTTTTTTTTTTTGGCTCTGCATACTTTGTTATCAGCAAGAGATGGGCTTTTAAAATAAAATACTGTTTGCGCTCCTCTCTTTCCTCTAATTTTTGCCCAGTTAGTCACATAATATAAGTACGGTCTTAGACAGAATCCATTTCTCAGTCTATATATGTTTTTTTTTTTTGGGGGGGGGGCATCCTATTCTTCTGTCCCAGATGCTGGCCTTCCAATGAGTCTCCATCATCTGGACGGAGTCTCTCACCTTCATTTTCTAGCTACCCTGGCTGTTTCCCTCAAGTAGCATCAAAAACTAATGACATTAATGGGGCAGCTCTCTCTCAAAAGGCTCTATGGTAATAATCAAGTCCAGTGAAGTCTTCTGTTCTGCAGCTGTGCTATCCCTCAAAACTTGACTCAGAGGAATCTGTCAGTCTTTAAGTAGTTGGAAGCAGCTATGTAGATTGTAAGAAGCATTTGTCAATGCCGACTGTTTGCTTTTTTGTAGTTGCTGTATGGCTGTTGGATGTATATAGTACAGAGGTTACAAGCTACAAATTAACCACACGAGTTGCAGTAGTAAAATGGTATGGGAAATTGCAAATAAACACACAACATTGTCGTTTTCTTAGATTCTTAATCCACATACATTTTGTCCCTTTTCTAATCAAAAGTGACATCTTGAGACATTACTGGGGCATAGCTAGAATGGTGCAGGGGGTTCAGTTGCACCTGGGCCCAAGAGGATTAAGAGGTTCTCTTGGTCGAACTAAATAGCTATTTTTTTCCTCCCTTTAAAACACCACTCATGCATGCACTGCTTGTGGTGAGGTTGCTTTTTTTTTTTTTAATTTTGCTCCGGACTCATCTCGGAGGAGCCTTCAGTGGGGGGGCGGAGGGTGTGGAGCCATGCTGTTGTGCTGTGCTGCTGGTTGCTACTGGCTTCTTGCAATGCTTACGGTACAGTAACAGTACTACAGTACCACATGACTCTGTAATCAGAGACAGTAGAGTCATGTGGTACAAGAAGTTGGAAATGCGCATGCCTCAAAGAAAATCACACCTTAAGACACTCACGCACTCTATTGTTGTGTTGGTTTGAGTCGAGTTGGTTGTAGTGTAGCAGGTCCAAGATTGTGCCATTCCCAATCTGAATCCCCAATTTTGTGCTGAGGAGAGAATTTTCCTCTAGACTAGTAGTCTCAGTAGAGAGAAGTGAAGTGTCGTGGTGGTGGGAGAGTCTTTACAGACAGACTCTTATTGATCGATCAGATCAATCTGTGTGTAGGGCTGCAATGAGGAGACTGTGAGCTGAGGAGTGGCGGTCTGAGGACAGTAGTGTGTCTGATCTGACCATGGCATGTTCAACGAGGAGAGAGAGAGAGAGAGAGAGAGAGAAGAGAGGGTCCGACTAGATATTTTCAATCGTCCTTATTTGGGGGCCCGTGGGGGGGGGGGTCTTCTGTGTAATGTTTATTGTCTCTTATGTTTTGTAACCAGGAACGCTGAAGGCACAACACAATCTGAAGTTAAAACAAGCAAAAAAAAAATCCACTCATTTTTTCTTTCCACTGATAGTGTGTCTGACTCTAAAAAGTAGTTCAATGGCCTATGCAGCCAGTAAGTGTTATGTTTGTGCAACTGTATTGCTTAGGTTTTGGCCATTCTCTCTCTCTATTCCGAAAGAAGTACCACATGTAGAGGTACCAAAGGCAAGGAACCCTCTAGAGGGTTCCACCCCTAGAGGTGCCGCGGGACGCTTCCTTTGGCTAAAGATACCTTAGGAAGAATCCCCAGGAGAGACACGCTGCCGCTGGAGGAGGAGGGGAGGATGGTGGGGCAAAGAAAAAGTGCTTCAGAAGGAGGCTGAGGGGAACTGCTTATATAGCTCAGGAAGTGGGAGTGGCTGGCTGCTTGTCCATCGAACCATAGGCGGAGCCTGCCAATTCAATGGCCTACGCAGCCAGTAAGTGCTATGCCTGTGCAACTGTGTTCCTTAGGTTTTGGCCATTTGCACTCTCTATTCTGAAGAAATTACCACCCTGTAGGGGTACCAAAGGCAAGGAACCCTCTAGAGGATTCCACCCCTAGAGGTGCTGTGGGATGCTTCCCTTGGCTAAAGGTACATTAGGAAGAATTCCCAAAAAGAAAGTAATAGTATGAAGCAACTGGGCATCCCAAAAGGAAGTAGTAAGAAATGTACAAACAATCAGAAGTTGTGAGCCATGGTAATAAATAAGCATGAGGCAGCTTGATCAAGTACTGGGATAGCAGGGTAACCATGGCATGAGTCTGATGGGTTGCAAAAGGGGGAAGGAACTTCCTAAAGAGAGAGGAAATGGCAAATAAGGGACACCATCCCCCTCCATCCAACAGCAGATCCTACCTAATGGAACTAGGAAATACTAACTAGATATTATTACCTTCAGCATGGAGGAGAGGAAAAAAAAACCTTTGAGGAGGAAATCTCTGGGGATCCAAGGCCTAGGTTGCCTTCCCTCCAGGCGTGGGATAATTTCATTGGTGACGGCTCTGCTACTGCAATTTGGAAGCCCCAAAGAATAAGAATGGGAAATATTCCAATTTAGAGGAAAACTCTCACTCTATCCTTCTAACAGGAATGTCGTGGAGGGTTGTGAGTCGGTAGCTCTATAAACGCCACTCCAAGGCCAGGAGCAGGAGAGTAATGACCACCGAGGCACTCACCCAGCCTGCCAATTTAGAAAACAAACTAGGTGAACCAGAGGTGGCTGTCGGGAGAATGCGGTGAAGGTGCCTTGCCAGGGAACCACTAAAGCCAATGGACAACCGTTACAGTGGAAACACTGGAGCTAAAGGAAATCGCTGTAACCTCCCTTCATGGCTGAGTAATAAAATTCTACAACTTGGGGTGCCATCAGCATGGTTGATGACTGGTCATTCCCAGCTATGGGCCAGGTGAGAAGGACCCCACCCCAAGCTTCACATGCCCAAGCTACAGGCTCTAGGTGCAGAGCGAGACCATCAGCTGCAGGGGAAACCCACACCAGAATGGTATGGTTGGCTTGCCCAGGGACTGCTGAAGAGCTGAATAAGCACTGAGTGCTGAGATCTTGCAGAGAGGGTAGATGGCAGGGAGCAGTGATCAGTGATGGCGTAATCAGGGGTTGATCTGGACCTAGCTCAGCAAAGCAGGGCAGTTGTTCAGGGAAGCATAGCAATAATTGGACCTGCACGTAGGTCAGTAAGCAATAGGAATAGTCAAATCGACACATAGGTCTGCAAAACATAGTAGCAATGATGGAACATGAACGTAAATGGGGGCAGCATGATAGTGGGGCAAGCCAGTCAGGCACTGAAAAAGCCAAATTAAGGTGACAAATACTCTGAGGATTTTCAGCCGCGAAGGCGGGATGTAGAACAGAATAATTAGCCACATGGGGCCACGACTCCCCAAACACTTCCCAGTCCCTGCCGTAGGACAAACAAGAAAGTGATGGAAGGGTTGAGAACCACATGCAGATATTAAAGCTAGCTAACAGCATCAGCAGGAGTTTTAGTTGACCTCAGTGTACAACAGCAGTGTACAAAACAGGGAATAGCATCAGCTATAAGTGGTTGTAGTCTTTAAGCATGGAAGAACAAAAGCACAGTGCTGCGAAAACAGTTATAACCACGGGGAACTAAATTGAGCAGGGAAAACATGATTCAAACAACATGAAGTCTTGCTATATTATGACATATGCAGTGAGTCCCAACCTTCGAACTGCTCCGGAGGTGAAAGAGTTAACTTTCCATGCCAGGCATGGAACTTTGAGCTCGCGCTCAGTTGAAAGCTCTATTTGTTGTTCTTCAAACTCAAACTGTCAGATTCTTTACTCCGCCTCACTGAATAGTCGCTCCGGAGATTTCTCCTTCTGCTCGGTTCATTTTGTCGGTTAAAGTATTAATATTTCGGCTTTTTAATCAAATTTAAACCTCAAACTGTCGGTTCAAGCTCTGTCTGTGGTATTTGTAAGTACTAGATAGGTTTTACATTTACTTTCTGTGTGGAACTTGTAAACGGTTTTATCGGTTCGGTTTGAACCGATCAGGTTGATTTAAATACATTATCTGTCTTTTAGAAGTGCGCTTCCCGGTTCTTATCGGTTCTAAAAAAAATGGATTTCATTATGGTTTTTTCCATGACCCGTGACACGGTTGGGAACCGATAAGGGAGTCTTGCTTGGCGGATTGCCATAAAAGGGCAAGTTTTTGGTTAGGCTGGCACTATGTCTGAAAAACCCAAAAGAAAAACTGGGCCCACTGGGTTTCAACACTGCAGTGTCTGTGGGGAAGTCTTTGCCAAGGCTGACCGCCACACCACCTGTGTTTATTCTCTGGGGTTTTACCACCTCAATGCAGACTGCCAGATTTGTAAAAATTTTCCTGCAGCTACCCTGGAGAAAAGAGTTGGTAGGCTCAGGAAAAGGGAGGCCAAAAAGTCTGCTGAACCGGATGGCCAGCCCGGTTTGGTTGAAACCGAACTGGAGGGAGTGCCCTCTGACCAGGGCGAGACTTCTTCGGGAAAAAGGAGAGCTGACTCTGAGGAGTTGATTCCAGCAAAAAGGACTAGAAAATCAGCTGGTGTGGAGCCAAAACTTCCCTCTCCAACCGCTGAAGAAATAGCCAAAGCAATTAAAATTGTCCAGTCGCTTTCCCCGGTTCTGACCGAACCAGCACCATCAGGTAAGCGTAAGATTCGGTCGGTTCCACCGGTTCAAGAGTATGATTTAGAGGAATATTATGAACCAGAGGAGGGGGAAGAGAAGTATGAGGAGAGTGAATGTGGATTTGAAAGTCTGGATGTGCCCATTGAACCAGACATCTCCCCAGACAGACCTTCAGGAGTGTCTCCCCCTAGGTTTTCTGAGTCCCTTTCTCATTTTATGTTTTATAAAAAAGTGGCTGAAACCCTCCAGCTCCCTATGGAGGAAACTGTATTTGATCAAGAAGAGCCTGATTATGTAGAAATGATGGATATCCCAGAGTCTAGGAGACTGTCTATTCCTTTGCATAAATCTTTTGGGAAACAGACAGTAAAAATTCTAAAAACTCCTCACACTATACCTCCTGTGGATAAAAGAATGGACAAGAGGTACACATTGTCAGGCTCTGATATGGAGTTCCTTACACAAAAATGCAGCCATGTTGGGGTAGTGCAGGCTGCAGCCTGTGACAAGGCAAATATTCCCTTGGCCTCACACCCGCTGACAAGGACTCCAAGAAGATTGATGCCATGGCAAAGAAACAGTACATGGCAGCATCCTTGGGACTCAGACAGGCAAATTATATGGCTTATGTTGCTAGATACCAGAAATCCAGATGGGACACTGTTTTGGCTCTAGCAAAGCAGGTCCCTGGCCAGCTTGCCAAGGAGCTGGAGCAGGTGACTGCTGATGGTATTGAGGCATCTAAGGTGCAATTTCATGCTGCAGTGAACTCTAATGATGTGTCATCAAGAGTCATGGCTACATCTGTGGCTCTCCACAGAATGGCTTGGCTCAGATGTACTAGCCTGTCACAGGATACCCAGACTAAGGCCATGGATTTTCCTGTTGTGGGTAACTCTCTGTTTGGGGAGCAGACAGAGAATTACATGAAGAAAATGGATGAGTATAGGACCACCTATAGGAGTGCACAGGCCAAGAAAAGGCAGGCCACTCCTCAAATGCAGCCTTCCAGGGGCAGGGGCAGGCCTTTTCATAGGCCTTTTTACCAAGCCCAGGCCTCCTCTTCACTTATGCCCAGAGGGGGTTCTTTAGAGGGAGAGGCAGATGGGGTACAAGCAGACCTGCTTCCACTCCTCAGCCTAAAGCCCCTGCCAAGCAGGCACCCTGAAGGGGTGTCCAGGGTTGATTCTCCACTACCGGTAGAGGGCAGGCTGGCTTACTTTGTCCAGGACTGGAAGTCTCTAACATCAGACAAGTGGGTCCTGGAAGTAGTAAGCCAGGGACTGGTTCTCAGCTTCAAAAAAGTTCCGAAGATGAGAGCCAGATCCTTTCCACCTGCAAATCCATCAGAGGCTCTTGCCCTAGAGGCAGAAGTTTCTACCCTCCTGGCTCTCAGAGCTGTGGAAAGGGTTCCACCCCTACACCAGGGCAAAGGATTATACTCCAGGTACTTCCTTACCCCAAAAAAGACAGGAGAATGGCGGCCCATCCTGGATCTCAGATACCTAAACAAGCACCTTTTAAAACCAAAATTCAAAATGGTGACTCTGGGAATTATTTTACCCTCTCTAAGGCCAAGGGACTGGCTAGCGTCCCTGGACCTCAAGGATGCCTACTTCCATGTTCTCATCAGAAGCTCCCATCGGAAGTACCTCAGATTCGAACTGCCCTCAGGCCATTACCAGTTCAGAGCAATGCCCTTCGGCCTCACCTCTGCCCCAAGGGTATTCACAAAATGTCTGGCAGTAGCAGTTGCCCACTTAAGAAGGCAAAAAATTGCCATCTTTCCTTACCTGGACGATTGGCTCATAGTAGGCCAGTCTCCAGACCAAGTCAGATTACATCTTCAGGTAACTCAGCAACTGCTTACTTCTCTAGGTTTCCTTCTCAGTCTTCCAAAGTCATTCCTGGAGCCTGTCCAGCTTCTCACCTTTATAGCTGCAGAACTGAACACAAAAGAAGCCAGAGCCTTACTTCCTCTGGAAAGAGCAAGGACCCTGATCTCTCTGGCCTCCTCTTTCACCCTGCAGGTCTCTCGACCAGCAAGGCATTTTCTTCAGCTCCTGGGACACATGGCTGCTGCCACAGCAGTAGTGCAGGGAGCCAGATTTCAGATGAGGGACATCCAGTTCCATTTGAGTGCCTTCTGTTCTCAAAGGAGAGACCCTCTAACCAAATTGATCCCAGTGACTCGAACCCTGATCCAACCCTTCAGTGGTGGCAGGACCAGAGCAATCTGAGACCGGGGGTTCCCTTCGCCCCTCAGTCTCACTCCTTAGTCCTTACTACAGATGCATCCCTCTTGGGGTGGGGAGCTCACATGGGCGACCTCACTACCCAGGGATTGTGGTCCCCTCAGGAATGTCTGCTCCACATCAATCTGTTGGAACTCAGAGCAGTTTTTCTAGCACTTCAAGTTTTTTCCAAATCTGTCCAGAACAAAGTTATTCAGGTCAGAACAGACAATACCACCACAATGTGGTACATCAATAAGCAAGGGGGCACACGGTCTATGGCCTTGTGCAGCGAAGCAATGAAGTTGTGTTCTCTGGCTTACTTTTTGAACACCTCCCTTATGGCAGTTCACCTCCCAGGCAAGGACAATGTTCTGGCAGATGCTCTCAGCAGGATTTCCCAGGGCCATCACGAATGGTCACTGGATCCCCTAGTACTGGAGGTAGTATTTGCCAGATGGGGCACCCTCAGATAGATCTTTTTGCAGCCCCAGACAATCACCAACTCCCCTTTGTTGCTGCAGGCCCCCAGTGTTGGGCTCAGTCCCTCTGGATGCCTTCCTTCCCAGTTGGGAAGGGAAGTTCCTCTATGCTTTTCCCCCCTTCCCTCTTCTGTTCAAGGTGCTAGTCAAAATCAGATCTCAACCCTGCAAGATGATCTTGATTGCTCCAGATTGGGCCAGACAGCCCTGGTACCCACTCCTTATGTCCTTAGCAGTCCACCTTCCCCTGTGTCTTCCCAGGAATCATGACCTGTTAACCTGTGCTCAGGGGAGAGTTTGGTACCCGAACCTCAAATATCTCAATCTCAAGGCCTGGCTCTTGAAGAGTTAGAGTTTGCTGACCTACACCTCTCCCAAGGTGTATTGGATATCCTGAAGGCTTCCAGGAAGCCTTCCACCAGGGCTACTTATAATTCCAAATGGAAGAGATTTTCCATATGGTGCTCTGGAAAGCATATTTCACCAGAATCTGCTGACTTACCCACAGTCCTGGATTATATGGTCCATCTAAATACTTTGGGGCTGAGACCAGCTACCCTAAAAGTGCACCTGGCAGCCATGTCTGCTTTCTTATCAGCAGGTAAACCCTCTTTTCTTTCAGCTCATCCTGTATTCTCCAAGTTTTTCAAGGGGTTGCTTCACACCAACCCTCCATTCAGGGACCCTGCCCCTGCCTGGGATTTTAATATTTACATTGCCCAGCTTATGCAACCCCCTTTTGAGCCCTTGTCTTCAGCAGAGCTTAAGTACTTGACTTGGAAAACTGTGTTTTTGGTAGCCATCACTTCTGCCAGACGCATAAGTGAATTACAAGCATTGTCAGTGGAGCCTGATTTTATCTCCTTTCACATAGATAAGGTGGTCCTCAGGACTAACAGAAAGTTCTTGCCTAAGGTGGTTTCAGACTTCCACCTTAATCAATCTGTGTCTCTCCCTGTGTGCTTCACTGACCATTCCTCCTCTGGCGAGAGGAAATTGCACAGTTTAGATGTCAAAAGATCCCTTAGTTACTACATAGATCGTACCAAGGGTCACAGGTTTGACTCCCTCCAACTGTTCCTCACTTATGGTGAGGTTGGCAAGGAAACCTGCTACTAAAAGATCCATTGCCAGGTGGATTGTCTCTTGTATCCAATTTTGCTATGAAAAACTGGGTAAGGTTCCTCCCTCAGGCCTGAGGGCTCACTCTTCCAGAGGTACAGCTGCGTCTCTGGCTGCTGCCAGGGACATCCCTATCCTAGAGATATGTCAAGCAGCTACCTGGAAAACAGTTCACACTTTTACCAAGCATTACTCCCTGGACATCCAGGCTAGGAGTGATGCTCGGTTTGGCACAGCTGTGCTTCAGATCCTATTTCCTAAGTAGGTTCTGTCCTCCTCCATGGAGGTACTGCTGTGTAGTTGTACTGCCATAATATAGCAAGACTTCATGTTGTTTGAAGAAAAAATTACTCACCTTAGTAATGTTGTTTCTTCTAATGGAGTCTTGCTATATTATGAACCCCCCCACTTCCCTGCCCCTCTCAGAACCTCTACTTTTGGGATGTGGGTGGGCAGGGCAGTGTTGGCACTTAGTAGATGCCCATCTTGTTTTTCACCCCTCCCTTTTGGGGTGACTGGTGGTGTGTTTTTCATTTTTTGGGTCTTCTGACTTGAGTCTTTGTTTTGGCACTAAAAATGTGTTCTTATATTTAGTAGCCAGTTGGCTAGTGTAGGTTTACAGCTTCCACACAGAGCCTTAGTGAGTTTTGCTCGTAAAGATCTGACAGTTTGAGTTTGAAGAACAACACATAGAGCTTTCAACCGAGCTCGAGCTCAAAGTTCCATGCCTGGTATGGAAAGTTAACTCTTTCACCTCCGGAGCAGTTCAAAGGTTGGGACTCACTGCATATGTCATAATATAGCAAGACTCCATTAGAAGAAACAACATTACTAAGGTGAGTAATTTTTTCTTGAACCGCACAGCAAGGTTTAAAAGGAGCTTGAATCAGGTGAAAACAATCAGGCTTGATAGCATGGGGAACAAGTAATCCTGTAGCATGGGAAGCAGCTTTGGGTTGTGTAAAAATACAAGTATTGGGTACGATAGCAGTGGAAGTAAGTAAAGCAGTAGCAAGGGGCTGCAAAAAAAGGCCAAACAGCAGGAGCAAGCAAATGGAAGGACAAATGGTAAGAGCTGAGAAACCAAACCCCACCAAACAAGAAAACAAAACCAAGACATAAACATAAAATAAACAGAGAGGAAATAAAAGGAAGCACACAGCCGGAGGCAAAAATACAAACCAGAAGCAGAAGAACAAAACACAGAGTCCAACAGAAAGAAGCAGCAAGGGGGGGGGGGGGTCAGGGTAGGCCCCAGCTTGGCACAGAGCAAATGGATGGAGCCTCCGGCCAGCAAAGAAAAAGTGCTTCAGAAGGAGGCTGAGGGGAACTGCTTGTATTGCTCAGGAAGTGGGAGTGGCTGGCCGCTTGTCCATCAAACCATAGGCGGAGCCTTCTAATTGAAGAATTCCTGGAGGGGGTCAGTCATCATGGGAGTGGCAGATAATTCAGTAATACATGTTGCTACAGAGCTAGAGAGCAAAGCAAATCTAGTATCATGAAGCAGATAATAGAAAAGAGTAAGAAAGACTTAAAAGTCATAAATCAAGAGAAAGAGAAATAAAAAATGAACAGACAAAAAGAATACAAAGAGCATTATCCAGAACCAGCACTTAATGTCATTATTGTGCCACATGGAGGGTTGCTTGCAAGAAGAATGATTATAGTGAGTCTGGAACAGATATGAGATTCTAGAACCAGTGTGGTAGGATTCACAGCAACCATGTGAGGGAGTACTCCAGCTATAGTAGGTTCAGGACCAGGTTGATAAACAAACAAAACAAAAAAACGAGGTATGGAGGAAACTGCACTGCAAATATGAAGTACATGCAGTCAGGGTCCTTGAGAGGGACTGGGTCAGACAGCTGTTGATATTTGTTTCCGGGGTCCAGGGTCCAGCACCAAAGAGGGGCCCAGGCCGTCTGGCATGCTACAGTATGCAGCTACATAGGGGCCACGGCCCCAGAGTTTGAACTTTTCCCAGGAGGGCCCAGAATTCTTCTCAAGGGGCCTGAGTGCAGTTTTTGTGGGTTTACAGAGATCAGTTTCTTTAGGGTGATTGGCTATGGCTTGCTTGGCAGACTGCTGCATGCCACCAGTATCTTGGCAATTCCAGAGTTTTTTTTTTTCAGCAGTTTTTGGGATTATTTAAGTTTTTGTCTGCAGGCAAGGTGTACTTAGGCTGCTGAAACTTGATGAAAAGTTTTTTTTTTCATATATACTTTTTGGGTTTCTGTCCCCCCACCACGAGGCATGGAGGCACAGGCACATGCACACGCCAGGATGCGGTGGCCTCTTCCACCCCTCCCCAGATTTGTGTCACCACTCCTTGTTGCCTGCGCTTCCCACCGGACCTCCACCCAGTGGGAGTGGGACTATGGAGGAGCGGGCATCCACCACTTGGAGGGGAGAGCTGCAGCTTGCGGTTCAATCCCACTCAAACCCCCCCCCCTGAGCTGGCTTCCTGGCAACCCGAGGTCATTCCCAAACCCAGGTCACCAGCGTAGCATGAGGTAAGGCACCAGCACTCAGCCCTCAGTGCCACTAGCCAGTTCGATGAAAACTCAACCCAAGTCACACATATCTCAAAACTGGGGGGGGGGGGCCTATAACATACCCTTGCACCCAGGCCCTATGGGAATTTGCTACACCACTGAGACATCTCTGTGTTCCACAGCTGCTCAGTTTTGTTTCACAGTTCTCAAACACTAAGATGTCTCGAGATGACACTCGCGATTCATCAAGAGACATCTCAGCCATCCCATTTACCTATCAGACTGGGGTTCCTAAGAGCCTTTAAACCTCACGGACACACAGAACTGTGTAAGGTGTTATAAGTTCATACAGACACACTCCATTCCTTAGGCTTTTAAACTTCACACAGCCACAGAAAAGTCCAATAAACCTGACACAGACAAACCCCGAAATGCAAAACATAATCTTATAAGTCCCTCACACAGACTTGTTACAATTGCTTAGGTATTTGAAAAATATGATTGAGAGGACTCACTGTTAGGCCTCTAACAGACTAACACACACACACATATTTTTGTACAATCCAAGGTCCACTGTACTGCACTATTTAGTACTAAATTGTATTATAATTCATAAACATATGGGGTTATAGATTCACATTCTACCTGCTGCATCTACTCATTTGTGTTTTTATTTTTCGTGTGACAATGACAACACCAGACAGACTGTCCCTCTACTGAAAAGCCTTAGTTTTCTTTGTGCAGAAAAAATATATAACCCATTCTTCAGCATTTTTGGTGGTGTTAAATCCATTTTTATGTTGCTTGCATGCATGTGCAAGAAACATAGTGCCATCATCGGAGATTTCGGAGGTGTGTCACCTCCTCCTCCTCCAATTCAGTCAGTGTGCTGGCAGGCGCGGCCCCTGTAAGCCAATGCATTTTGGAGCTGTCTATGACACGCTCCAAAATGCAGTGTCATACAGTTGAAAGGGGAGCAACGCCTTGAGTGAGCACTGATAAGATATCGCTGCTCACGCCAAGCAGCTCCCCCCACACACCGCGGCACGCCCAAGACGAGTTGTATAGCCGTGACGGGTGCCCAACTGCCGTGGCTGAGCTGCGCCCTGCCCCCCAGTAGTAGGTGCCACGCTGGGAGCCCACCCCAGCATGGCAACAGTCCTTTTGCTGACGGGGGTGCCCAATCCCCCGTCGGCTGAACGCCCCCCCCGTCCTTGTTCAAGTTCAAGTTTATTGCTGGAAAACTCCATTGAGCAAGCTCATTCACAGTGACTGCGAAATCACCCCATAGGCCTGAATACCGCCATGACAGTGACATCATTCATGAGAAGGGGTCCCAAAAACCCCATGTTGAAAATTTGGTGCCAAAATTCCAAAAAATGACTGTTTTATGAGCGTGCGTTGCGCAGTTCCTACGCAGGCTCGTAAGTTCGTGAAATTTCAATATTTTCACTCCCGATTTTCAACATTGCCATTTTATCACACCTTCTTATGAGTAGTACAGCTGCCATTTTTCACATCTCACCCAAAATGTGTTTCCGCCCATGTAGCGCACAATGGCGCAGTCGGTGTGCAAACTCAATGTATGGGACACATTAACAAAATCACAGTGACACTGTTCATGAGCAGAGGTCTTAAAATGGCTATGTTGAAAATTTGGTGAAAAATTCCTAAAAATGACTGGTTCGCAAATTTTCAATATTTGCACTCCAATGACTTCCAAATACCTAAACAGCACATAGAAGCAAGCAACATTCAGCATTGACAAATGCTTGTTTACTTCAGACAGTACACTTCTTTTCAACCCACGAACATAGAAACATAGACTTTGACGGCAGATAAGGACCACTTGGCCCACCCAGTCTGCCCATTTCCCTACCTATTGGATAAGCTGCAGATCCTAGTTAACCAACAGCCTACTTCCTGCAACCCCCCACTATAATTGCCTTATGTCTGTCCTATGCATGTTTGAATTCCCTCACTGTTTTAGACCCTACAACCTCTCCAGGAAGGCGGTTCCATGCGTCCACCACTCTCTCCGTGAAAAAGAATTTCCTCACTTTACCCCTGAGCCGTTCCCCCCTCTAACTTTAAATTGTGCCCCCTTGTTCTTACACATCTCTTTTTTTTTTTTTACACAATGTTTTGGATCCCAGTTCTGCACCATATGGTCACCATTTAAGTTTTTTAAGAACTCATCAGTTTGTGTATATTTGAGTCACACAGCCAAACAAGAAGCAGACCATCTCCCATTTCATCACTGGTACTCCCCAAACCATTACCTTATGTTTTAAAAGGAACAGCTTTTTCCTCTGAATCCCTCTCTTTGATTGTCCTTGTTTCTAAAGGGCCAGACCATCCACCCAAACACACTGCCTTTCCCATGATATATTTTATTTCAATAAACAAGAGCTGGACCTGCAAAACCAATACTGTATGTGATTCTCTTCCCCCCTTCCCCAAGCTAACAAAAACTTTTTTTTATAATTTTAGCCAATTAGCCACACCAAGATCCTTTTAAAGAAGCATTTGTCAATGCTAAAAGTTCACCATTGGTATTGCTATTGACCCGCACCAGTCAGCAGGACTACAGTTCCCAGGAGCCTTGGCTGCTGACTTATTTACATGTGCTTTGTAGTGCTTTTAGAAAACAACTTTTGCAGGCCATCAGGTCCCACCGTCATGTCTCCAGGTGATTTGGGGTTCTGGGAGCAGGGGGTGGGGACCTCCATTTTGCCGCAGGAGAGGCTTTAAAACAAATACGCATGAGCTGCCATCTTGCACTTTGCCTGCAGTGGCAAGGCAAGCCTCCCTTGAGAGGTAGGGGAAACGTCTTTAGAGGATGCCCAGTTTCTGATGTAGTAATCTGACTGTGGCATCCACATGGGGCAAAATGTCATTTCTTGGTCAAGTGAGACATCAAGATACTTCAATATCCTTACCACTTGAAGGGGAATGGCACCAGTGGTAGGCAACCTTGGAAGGTGTTGTCTATCAGTGCCAAGCTTCCTGTGTCCAAAGACCTTAGTTCTGGTCTTTTTCAAATAAAGGACACGTTTATCTGTTAGGTTTCAAGTTATTGGAAATCCATCTCCAAGATGCTGTTAATTGATTAAATATTAGCAGAGGACCTGTTTAGGATGGCATCATCGGCATAAAGCTGTAACATGGCTCCTGCACAATTACTGGGCATGCCATTAATAAATAAATAAAATAAAATCTGTATATGTTTGCAAAGCATACTTGTTAGTTCCAGCTTATGAAGTGGGGGGATGGGCAGGCATGCCAGCATGGACCACATGTCCCTTCTGACCGTAAATACTATGTTTCTATGTCACCTTCTCAACAGAAACAGTAAGAGTATCACTTATTTTTTTGGTTTCTCTGTATGTTCTGCTGTTCTCCTAGCCCCCTCAGATGCTTACGTGCTGTCCTCCCAGCCGCGACAGTCACATGGTGACCCTCATTCCCCCATGATGTACCCATCATAGTGTTGCCTTTGAAGGCCCCAGCCCCACCATCTGGATGGAGACTTAGTCAAGGTGGTGCAGGCCTCAAGACTACCCTGTGAGGCAAAATCTTTTAGTGGTAGTTTTTCCCCCTCATTTTCCTCCTTCCCCTTCCCCCACCCACTTACACTTCATATGGCTTACCTCACTAAGGCCTCACATGCCTACGCAGTGGAACTTGTGTGGGAGAGCAAGCTCCCAGGCCCACTGTAGGGGGTCTCTGCCATGGCCTCCTCTCCCCATCCCACTAAGCTGTGTTATGCTGCAAATATCAGCATTTCCCAGTCATAGGTGAGTAATCACAGCCTGCACTGATTCACTGCCAAATGGAGATCCTTTGCACAGCATGCAGTCCAACACAGTGTGATTCTCTAAGTGACTTTTTTTTTTTATCCTGACAGCTGCATATTTCAGAAATAGAGTTGAGCTTTGACAATTAATGGGTCTGAACATGGCCGCCAGCATGCAAGAGGTAAAACCTGTTCTGGTGAAACTCAGATCAGCTCTGGAAAGAGACAAAGTACTCATAGCTGTTCTGCATAAGGGGTTGTTAGAATGGCGGGGGACTTGGATACACATAGCATGTCTTTAGCTGTGATCACCATCATCTACTGGTGTGGCACGATATCAGTAGATGCTGGTGCCTGCAACTTCAGCCATTTGCGTGCACTTTGTAAAGACTGCAAGAACTCCCAGTAGGGGTTTTGGCACTACTGGTCCTCCAGGGGCATGGTTGACTCAAATGATTTGGGTGATAGGTGATAGTTGTAAGGCTTTGTGAAACAATTTTGTTGTTGATTAATTTAATTTATTGACAACTGTTTATGTAATTTTGTATCTTTGTGTATTTGAAAAACTTTGTTCCCACCACTTGTATCAGGAGAGTATTGTAAATGAGCTATCACTCAATTGGTTATATGCCATCTTTCCTGTTTTAAATCAAATCAAATCAATCATTAAGTGGAGTGCAAACATATTTGTGTAGAGGTGAGTATATTATTTGTAGTTATAAAATGGACTATAAAAGTGCTGTAACCTCACTAGACAAAACAGGTCACAATGGCCAATTATTGTCTTACAACTGCGCACCGTCCACAAAATTCATATATATGTTTATTTACAAATAAAACACAATTTTACAGTATAAGCAGGCCAACAAACTCCAGCATGAGTATTCAGATGGGAATAATGTACTCCTTGGGTGGTTGTAGCACCTGGTTGCCGCTGGTGCAGAACCACCCCATGGCATGCATATTCCATTTCAACCACACACCCCATTGTATATTATTCTGGCTCCCAGTCACTGCAGGTGGCAGCATTCATTTCCTATGGAAAGCACTTTGGCAGCTTCTCTTAGAAGGATCCTTATATGTTGAGGCACCACACCATTTATTAGCTTCCATACTACCCCAAACTGAGATGCTAGTCATCCAAAGTTTTAAAAGGCTTTTCCATTTTATATCAATGCCATCTTCTTTAGTTTTGCAGACACAATCCCTAAGCTTTGCTTTAGGGGCTCTTTTACTCAAACTGCATAAGATAACCTTTTTTTTTACCATCTTGCGGTATAATGCCCATAACTGGTCTGCAGTTCAACTTATACATGAGGAACCTAGAGGCTTTTTAAGTACGGCAAAGCATCCGTACAATAAAATTGAACAAACAAACATATTTTACTTCTACAAAAGGTTCCAGCCACCTTCCAGATTCATTTGCTGTATATTTTTTTTCTGCCAATAGGTACGTTATTTTTAATGTTTTATTTTTGTTTTCTTTGGCAAGGAAAAAATGTGTCCTTCATTTGGCCTATAAATTTAATTATGCATCTGACAATGGTTAAATCTGAGAAGATAACTAGCTGGACAGACAGACAGATAGATTTTATTCTTTGGTAACCAGGTAAGGCCCACTAGGCACAAAGGCCTGTTTTCAGGGGTGACCTAGGAGCACTGGGTGGTTAAGTGACTTGCTCAGAGTCACACAGTATGCAAGTGGAGGTTGTGAGAATCAAACCCAGGTCTAGTCTACTGGATGTAACACGCTCATTCATAACTCATTACTCTAACCTCTAGGCTATACTGCCATACAGATAGATAGATAGATAGATAGACAGACAGACAGACATATATAGAGATAGACATATAGATATAAATATATATTACACAGCATGACAAACATCTGAAAAGCAGATTAAACAGACATGCTAGTATTTTTATTAATAAGTCTGTAGCTAGAAATTAAATTTTGAAAAACAAATGTTCACTGCACTGCTGCTTTAACTGAACACTAATTTATAAGGACACATGCCTTTCAGTGCCCACAAGTCAGTGGTTGATACTTGTAGAGGGAATCACAGTTCAATCAGCTGGGAAAAAAATAAAAAAAGCAAAAAAAGGAGCTTAAGAATGCAGCCAGCCTGTGGTGACTCAAGGTCTCCTGCACTTGAACTGAAGAGGTAGACAGAGACTTAATACAGCAATTTTGAAATAAACGATTACAGAAAAAAATTGAACAGCCTTCTCTCCTGACAAGTTGATGGTTCAATTACTTGTTTTCTGGGTCAAGATTAAGACCAACACATTTCATATGTTCACTGCCTCTGAGGTCTTGTCTTTGGGTATGGAATGAAAAAGGCACTACTAAGTGATCACACACTTCATCTTACTTGGACTTGCTTTTCATCTATTGCTCTGATCTCATACTGCCTACTTGTAATCACAGACTAGGGCAAAAAGTTAACCAGGGTTTCTAAACTAAATTAAATGATATAATAAGCTGTCACATATACCACAATCAACTGTTTTACATGTAGCATCATCATGGACTTCGTTTACAAAAGCTGACTCTCATAAAACTCAAATCAGGCAGCATCATACCTCTCAAGTTTTCCTCACTGAAATGAGGGACACAGGCAATCAAAATGAAGGACAATGATGAACACTGGTCCTAATTATAAGCAATTTGAGGGGTTAAATGAGGGATGTCCCTCATAATCAGGGACAGTTGAGAGGTATGCGAACACCAACCAGCTGAGAGCAATTATAAGTCTTAGGACTTTTCGCACCCCTTATTTGTAGGGGTTACATTAACATGGTAAATTTGTTTACCTGGTCTCTTGTCAGGGGTTTCAATTTCATATGTGACAGGACCTGCCTGTCTCAAGATCATATAAGGCCCCTGCCATTTCATCAATAGTTTATGGGAGGAGGTGTGGAGTAACAACACCACCCATTCCCCAGTCACAAATTATTTACTTCCTGTCCATTGGTCATACCTTTCCTTTTGTACTTTTTGGGCTTGACAGTGGCCTGATGTGCTGTTTGGGTGTATTTCCTAAGCCTTTCCCCTTAGTTGCCTCATATATGCCCCTATGCCAGTGTATTTCATGGCCTGGCCTTCCTCCCAGTATTCTTTTACAATATCCAGTGGGCCCCGGGGGTTCCTCCCATAGAGCAGAGAAAAAGGGGAATGGCCTGTAGAGGCCTGAGGCACCTTCCTGTAAGCAAATAATATAAAAGGGAGAAACTTATCCCAATCCTTCCCCTCATTATTGACAAACATTTTCAGCATTCATTTTAAGGTCTGATTAAAACGCTCTGTTAGCCCATCTGTTTGAGGGTGGTAGGGTGAGGTCCTTACTGCTACTATTCCCAAGAGTCGATAGAGCTCTTTCAGTAGGGCAGCATTAAAATTACTACCCCTATCCGTGAGGATCTCTTTGGGGATGCCCACTAGAGATGCAGTGAATTTAAATTCCGCCGGTGAAGTGAACATGAAGTGGGCACTTCGTTTGTGGGCAATGCAAAGTGCTCACTCTGCCTTGTCATTGCCACTCCGCATTAAGGCAGAATGGCAATGCGAAGTAAGGTGAAGTCATTGTTTTTAATGGACTTCACATTCCTCATTCTAAGTGATCCAATTGGTGTTTCAGATTTGTCAGCCCCCCCTCACACATCACATGGCTTACAGTACTGTAAGTTACATGCTCTTTAGCTAGGCAGGAAGAAAGCGAGTCATACAAGCAGACGCTTTTACTTTCTCCTGTGCACACGGAGAGAGAGTAGTGTGGTTTGTGACTGCTGATACTTTGAGATTAGAGCGAGGAGGAGATTTAAACTCTGATTTAGACCCAACAGCTTTTTTGAAAGCTACATTTTTTTGTCTTTTTTACTTAATTTGTTCTTTCTGTAAATTTTATTTTTCTTACCTCTATTTTTTTCAGTTAATAATTTTTATTCAACATTTTATGCTTGAGCACAGCAGTATATAACACATCATATATCACCACACTATTGGTCAGAGAGAAGTCATCACAAGGAAAAGGTCCATAACATCTCACTGAGTATCTGGAGAGAAGTAAAGTAAAAGAGGACTCTTAGTTCTCTGGCCATATATATGTAAACTAGTACAAATTACATAGCAGTCAGTAGCATTGCAAGCCAGAAAAATAAAAAAAAGGAAAGAAAAAAGGCTAAAACATTAAGATAAAATACAGTAAACACACCACAGTACCGTAATCACACCTGGGTACCCATCTAATGCAGTTGGACGTCTCAAGGAGAGTGATGTAGAAAGACAAAGATATGACAGATTACTAGGTTGGCTAGGGGGAGCTTACAGTGGGGGGTTAACTTCGGGAGATCAAGTGAGTAAAGCAGATATATTAAGTATCTTGGTGCTCATCCTATCCCAGTTCTGGGTTTTAAGTAAGCAAGAAAGGGGGCCCAGCAGGCATTATAGGCTGCTAGAGCATCCCGTGTGGCATGTGTCATGTGATTGAGAGAGACCAATTGTGCAAGAGCATGCTGAGGTTCAGCGAGGAAGAAACATCAGTGGTCCTCCACCGAGATAGGATTAGGCGCTTAGCTGAGATACTTAGCAGGTCTATCCAGCAAAGCTGTTGCCCCTTGAGGGCCATATTTTGAAGGGGTAGTCCCAAAATCCACATCAGGGGTCCATCTGCACTACTTGGGTCAGGGTTCAGGTTGCCAGTTGACAAACAATTTGCCAGAATGGGGCAATTAGTGGGCATGTCCAAATAATTTGGTATAGATCATCGACACGGTCTTGGCATTTCCAGCATAGATTATTGTCTAGTAGCTTAGCTTTGTGTAAAAAATCTGGAGTCCTGTACCAGTGATGCAGCAGCTTGTTTTGTATAAGTTTGCTGCAGGTGTCAGGATAACTCCAGTGCACTCACTTCCAGCAGAGGGCCCATTGCTCAGCCTCCAGCTTGATCTGGAGCACATTCTCCCATTCTTGTTTGGATTCTTCGGTCTGGGAAGGAAGACTGTCTCGTAGTTCAGCGTACACTGTCCTGGCTTGGCCCCTGGAGAGTTTAAGCCAGAAGGAGAGTTTCTGAGGTGGGAATGGCTTGTCATGATGTGTTTTGAAGTGGGTCATCAGTGAGCTACGAAGTTGTAAGTATCTCCAGAAGTCGATTTTGTGCAGGCCCTTCATTTCAGCCAGCTCCGAGAAGATTTTTCTTACCTTTATAAGTAGTTAGTTGTTTGTCTGTGTGTGTGTTGTGTGACAGTGTGAGTAGTGATTGCTCGGACTGAGGGAGCTCAGTAGGAGAGATGGACCAGGGTGAGAGAATGTCTGGGGCAGGGGCAGCTCTGGGAGAGTGTGGTAGTGGTAAGCTTCATACCATGTGCATGTGTGGAAGGCATGGACACCCATTCCTGTTGGACCGCTCAAAACTTGTGAGTGTCCCCCCTCAGAAGCAGGACCAGCACCACCTCCTGTCCTGACTCTGAGGCAGTTGAACCACCACCACCACCACCAAGTCCAGCATCAGGTCCTGTGGAGCAGGATGTGCCTGTTCCCCTGGGCCCAGGTGTGGATCCCATCCCTGTTCAGCACCGTGACCAGCCGGCTGCCAGTTCAAATGGCCATCCCCTGCCTGTGCCTGGTCCTCCCCGCACCTCCATTGTTTGGCAGTTTTCTGACTGTGTCTGGGGGGACAGCAGAGTGGTCAAGTGCTGCCTATGTGAGGTGGAGGTGCGCCATGGCCCCCAAGGGACTCACCTGGGGACTGGGGGCCAGCACATCCATATACTCAATCTCCAGCAGTTGGAGTGGCAGGCTGCCACAGAACAGACCATGCCTGCACCTACTGGCCGTTCTGTGGCAGAGGGTGCAGCTCTGCATTGCGGCATCTCTAAAAAGAGGAGGGCCATAGCAGCACCTGCTGCTCCACCAGCACCCCCACCCCCACCACCACCGGCAGGTCAGCCTGTAGAACGAGTGGACCCCAGAGAACTGCGTGTAACACAGGCTGACCTGGCAGTTCTCTGGAGTGCTGCCGAGGAGAACAACGAGAGTGGGAGTGCTGTGGAGCAGTGGCTGGATCACATAGAGGGACATCAGTTGCAAATTATGTCCATGCTGGAACTGCTGCTGGATCACCATGGGATCCCATATTAGTTTTTTTTTCCTCACACCATGTGCCCTCCCACACCTTCCTTGCTGTGTTATAAAATGTATTCCTCCACCATTCCGACCCTTGCATGTAATTATGCCCTTTTTTTGTTGTCTTCCGTATGCGTGACACTTTGTATTCTGAGCAGTGCAAGTATACTGTGCTAAACTGCATGTGTGCAGTCAGTCTTCTTTCCAGTCTGTGTATGTACTGCAGACACTGTCCAACTCCCCGACTTAAAAACAAACATTAATGAGTACAATGGTGGGGTGGTGAAGCATGGAGAGATACTAAAAAACAGGCTTACAATACATCCAAGTAACTCTTAAAAAAAATTAATGTTGTGATTCGTGATGTGATCGTAAATTGCGATTTCTGACTGCACTTGAGACCGTGATGATGAAGAAACGTGAATGCCTTTGGCTGTACTTCCCCAGGCCCCGATGAGGTGTGGCACAAAACTCCCAGACTTAAAAACAAATATTAATGAGTACAATGGTGGGGTGGTGAAGCATGGAGAGATACTAAAAAACAGGCTTACAATACAAACAAGTAACTATTAAAAAAAATTAATGTTGTGATTCGTGACGTGATTGTGAATCGTGATTTGTGACTGCATTTGAGACCATGATAATGAAGAACATGGTTCGGTGTTGATGGTATGAGATAACCAGTATGAAACTGTATTGGGAACGTGAATGCCTACGGCTGTACTTCCCCGATGAACTGTAGCTTAAAACTCCCAGACTTAAAAACACATATCAATGAGTACAATGGTGGGGTGGTGAAGCCTGGAGAGATACTACAAAACAGGCTTACAATATATCCAAGTAACTAGAAAAAAAATTAATGTTGTGATTCATAACGTGATCGTGAATCGTGATTTGTGACTGCATTTGTGACCGTGATGATGAAGAATGTGATTTGTATCACGAGAGACTCGTGATGATGGTCCTGACTGAAAAACGCATATTAATGAGTGCAATGTTCATGTAGAATTAAGCACCACACCTGTCCAGTACTCTGAAGGGAAGCCAAAGAAACAACTGTGATTTAAGTTACAGATGGAGATTGGGCCCTAAAGAGATACAAATTTACAGACAGATTAAGATTGTGCTGTGCACTGAAGAGATGCAGACACAAAGGCACAACACCTAACCAGTGCTCACCATCAGAAATTCAAATCTGAACACAGTATTTTGGTACTGGGAGGTAGACTACCCCCCTCTTCTAACTGTATTAACCCTGTATCTCAAGTTGGTTCCATCTACTCACTTAATTTCATAGACCTACAAGTTCCTACAGACTACGATTGCTGGGCTAGAAGGACAGAGATTTTACTGGTGGGATCAATCTCTTCCATCTTCTGATTCCCCTAGATGTTGGTTAAGAATTTGGAAACACTTATATAGATATATTAAGTGGGACAGGTATAGATACATGCAATTCCAAATTGTACATAACATGTATTATACTCCAGTTAAATTATCTAAGATGGGTTTCCTGCAGTCTAATCTTTGTACCAAGTGCTCTCGAGCTCAAGGAGATTTGTTGCATATGTTATGGTCATGTGATAAAGTCTCTCCATTATGGAACAGTATTAGGTCCCAACTGGATCCCCTATTAGCTCTTTCAGACAAATTTACCCCTGAAATTTGTATTTTAGGGGATTACACGACTCTCCAAGGCAAAACCCAAAGGGCACATATGGCGTTGTTATCTGTTTGTGCCAAAAAAGTATTACTTAGACATTGGGTAGATGCCCTAATACCAACTTATACCGAATGATATAAAGAAATTACTGTATATTTGCTATGCAGGTGGAGCGGGTTATTGAGGGATTAAACCAAAGAATGGGAAAATACAAAAAGCTTTGAGATCCCTTTTATAACCGGTTACTAATCCAACCCAATAGAGTAACGGTTAATTCTAATGCCCCTCTATGATCTAACCTACTTTTTTAAAAGGATTTTCCATTGATGTGTATTCATAACTGTCAAGATAATATTTGTGGCAGTGGGGGATAGGGAAGATGGGGGGATAGGAGGGGGAGGGTATGGGTGGATGGGGGCAAAGTGGGGTTACAGACATTAAATGCGATTATGTAATATTGTATGGGGATCAGAAGATCTGTTCAACAAACATAGATATAATATTGTATGGGCTTCTGTATGTAAGATGTCTGTACCTATGAAAAATTAATAAAGTATACTTAATGATAAAAAAAAAAAAGAAATTCAAATCTGGGAAAGAATACCTTTGCCGGTTGGGGCGGGCCGCGGAGGGGGGCGCAGTATACTGCACTGCTGCAGTAACAGTCACTAGTACTAGTACCAGTAAAGATACCACAAAGAAGTACAAAAATCACACAGCTGCAGTGGATAGCAGCTTCACATTGCTGAAATTATTACGTGGCACAATAAAAGGTGTCTGATTTGATGACACACGTCACACACACACTAAGTAATACGTAGCAAATTGAAAACTTCAGTAATATAACCACATATTTTAAACAAACTAAAATTATGCACTGCTGCACCACAACAATCAGCAAAAAAATGGCAAGAAATATTGAAAATATTACTGTGTGTACATTAACACAGTTATACAAGAAAAATATCACCAAAACAGAAAGCACTGTCTTTTTCTCAAAGTTAATCTACCTACACCACAGATACGCTCCTCCCCCAAAGAACACTTCCACTGTCTCTCAGAACACAGATTGAATGTTGTACATTAACATTCAAAATCCATACACAAACAATAAACGCTCGATGATATGAGCTCAGGAGGGTTTCCTATAATCGATGAACTAAAGTTTCAGCCCAAAAAAAGACTCCAAAAGGCTTTTTTTAACAGCTTTTTGAAGGTTTGAATTGCAGAGAGCTCTCAGAGCAGATTGTCTCCTACAGCTTCCTACACACACTACCCCAAACTGAGGCTGTGCAGAACAATCTAGAGCCCATGTGACCTGAAATCCCATGAATCACTGCAAAATTCACCTTTGGAGCGTAAAAACAAGGCGAAGTGAGGCTACATTGTTTTCAATGTACTTCGCATTAAGAATTGGTGAAGTAGTGGTTTGGGAAGGCAGAGTAACGTGAAGTTATTGTTTTCACTGGACTTCGCGTTACCCATTATAACGCGAAGTACTCTGCTTCGCATTGCGGTGCACTCCGCAAATTCGCCTTTACTCTGCGAATCACTTTGCGGAGCGAATTGGGGCCACTTCACCCAGCGAATTGGGGCCACTTCACCCATCACTAATGCCCACCCTGCTGAACAATTTGACTAGCTCCTCCGCAATTCTTGGGGTAGTGGCGGCCCGCATAGGGATGGCCTCAGGGTACTTGGTAGCATCGTCTGTAATAACCAAAATGAATCTGTTCCCTTTTGAGCTTTTATTCAAGGGTCCTACCACATCAATCTCTATGCGCTCTAAGGGTGTGGTAACTAGAGGTAGGGACATTAGAGGTACTTTTTACATTTTTACAACAGGGGTCTCTAGCTGGCACTCCCTACAATATCGTGCTACCTCCTCATGTATTCTTGGCCAGAAAAAAGGTTGGGTTAAACGACCCAGTGTTCTCTCTTTTCCAGCATGCCCTGCCGAGGGTAGGTCATGACTAAGATATAACAAGTCTTTCCTATAGCATGTAGGAACCATTATCTGTTCTATCTTTTCTTGGGAGACAGGGTTGGTACATACTCTGCAAAGTATCTGATTTTGTATAATCATTTTGGGTTCATTAGGCTTATATGACTTGTCCACCTGCAAGAAAGAAGATTTCAATGTGTCATCTGACTGTTGTTCCTGTATTAACTTTTTCAAAAACTTTGTCAACAGTTTCAATTGGCAGTCCCCTTTTTCTAGTTGCCATTGTTTTTGGGTTTTCCTTTTTGCATTCCTTGATTTTTTTAGTTTCCCAGGTTCCCCAATCACCACTCCCTCAAAAGGAAACAGGTCCCCTATAAGTTGATCAGCATGTTCCTTTTTGGCTTGGGCCGTGATAGTTACTGCAGTTAAAGTACCTCTTTCTATAAGCAAAGAGGCAAACCCAGGGAAATCATTACCTATAACAACTGGTATTGGCAGATGAGGTACTACCACACTTTTGATTTGCCCTTGTATACTTAAGTCCACTTTAACTGTAGGATATGAAAGGATGTCTGGAGTCAATATCAATTCTGGCCGGATTAAAGTCTGTTTGCTGCCAGAGTCTATTAAGGCAACTGTAACCTGGTTTCTCACTGCTACTTCAGTGGTAAAAGTCCCAGTGTTCGCTAGGATCAGATGTGTCAGGTCTGTTTTCTTTGAGGGGCAAAACCAGGCCATATGTCCTTTTCCCTGGCAGTTTCTGCAGATTATATCTTGGGGGAAGGTTCTTCCACCTGAACTGTTCTTATTATCAGGCCTACTTCCTTACCTTCCTTGTTGGCCAGTCTGATTTGGTCTCACTGGTTGGGGCCCTTTTCGTGTGGGTGTTTCTGAGGCTCTTGTCCCTCCCTTTCTTACAGAATGATGAGCTGCAACATAATCCTCAGCAAGGGTGATAGCTACTTCAGCTGATTCAGGGTTATGTTCCTTTACCCAAAGTTGAACTTCAAGGGGCAAAATCTGAATAAATTGTTCCAATACCAGCAGCTCTATGATGTCCATCACAGTTTTTTCCCTCAGGTACCAGCCACTTGATGTCTAGTTCTCTCAACCTGGTAAAAGTCTCTCTTGGGTTATTCTGTGTCTGATATTTTAAAGCCCAGAACCTCTGTCTGCATGTTTCAGTGTTAATATCACACCTTTTCAGGATCTCCCTCTTTACTAGGTCATAAGTGTTAGCACTTCTGGAATCCATATTACTGTATGCTAACTGGGCTTTGCTGGTCAAATAGGGAGCCAGACGCACGATGCATTGGTTTGGGAGCCAGCCACATGCCCTGGCCACATGCTCAAAGGTCATGAGATAACCTTCAGTATCATCTGTAGCAGTCATTTTAGTTAATTTAATGTCCTTGGGGTCAGCCCCATCACCCCCATCAGTTCTTTGTCTAACTCCCAAGTTTTGTAAAAGTCTCAAGGTCTCAGCCCACCTTAAATCTTGACGTCTTCTTTCCTGCTCTCTATCTCTGTCTAGCTCCAATTGGCGAATGGCAAGCCACCTTAATAATTCAGATATTTCCTCTGGAGGTTCCTCTCTGGGCATATCAGCGTCCTCCATTCTGATTTCTTCCTCCTTGAAAGCCAAGCTATCCTCTTCATTATCGAGACTGGTCTGTTCTCTCTTCATTGGGGTCCTTCTCCTACCAGTGGACTCCACCCAGATAACAGAGGTTGCCCAGTCTTCAGAGTCTGGGAGTGGATCACAGTACCAGTAGCCAAGTCGCTCTTCCATTCCTGGCTGTCATCCATGGTGTATCTGAGGTTACCCTGATACCAGGACTGGTATCTGCAGCTGACTTCCCCCTCCAAGCTTGGAGAATCAGCTTATCCCACTGCTGATGCTAAACTGTGATGAGGTGTGGGATGGATAACACAGACTATTAGATGTAAGGCTGAACACACCAGCTAGTATGTCCTTTTATTCAGCAAAATACAGAATGGAAAATAAAAACTTTCAGAAAGCAAAATGAAAAACGGATATCACAGAGTGGAGTTCATATGGCAGTATATCCTTCCACTATGCTCTGCAAGTTCTTACTGGTACAGCCTCCCAGACTGAACTGATCTGAACCTGGGTTTAGAAGAGCATTTTTGTAGGACAAAAAGGTCACAGGACCATCCTGACCCACCCCTAATCTAATACAAAAATTAAACTATCCTAATACAAAGAATAGGGATCAGGAAAATATTTAAGGCATGTTCAAACATTAATATAAAGCAATATAAATGTTCAATATGTGCTTTCAGACTCATATAAATGGTTTTAAAACATATTTGTCCTGGAGCCCCTCCCATATCCATAGACAATGTATAAATATGTTTCTGTTTGGGCCTGCTGACTCCTATAGGGACACTCTTTACACAGAGGTGGCAGACCAGCATGTTTCAGGTAAGTGTACTCATACCTTTTCTCCAGATATTACTCATTTCTCTCAATTTCAGCTGCATTTTTTTAGAGCTAGCAAAAAGAAAAACATTGTGTAAACACTGGTTTAGCAGGACAGCTAAGTTTACTGGAAGCTTTAAACAACTGCTTTCCATAAGTTATTTTTCCAATAAAAAAACAAAAACAAATGTGGAAGGACTGAACTGTTGTAGAAAAGAGGTGCTACCAAATATGCAGTCTTTCACTAAACGAAGGAGTAGCACACTTGCAGTGCTCATGGTAGAAATATAAGCAGCTTTTCTGTCCTGCTTCACAAACATTTAAGCAGAGCCTGCTATTTCACATGTGCAGCTGGACCAGAAAAGGAGGGGGGGGGGGGACAGTCAACCACGCCTTGCAGTTGAGTACTTTATATTACACACCTATTGTTTCTTTCAGGCTAGATGCCAAAAACGTGTGCTGTGCATTTGTATTACTTTTCTACCAGTCTGAATATTCACTTGCAGCATCTTACAGCACAGGGAACTTGGCTCTAAGAGTGAAGCTTACAATTTAAATGCTGCGCACAGTCGCACTACTGCAAAGGAGTTTAGCAGAGCAGAGCTAAAGTGTGCTACAGGGCAAAACACAATTATAACTATCATTATTTCACAGGGGCAAACGAGAGAAAGCACCACATTTACCAGCTTCCCTTTTAATCATAAACCGCAAAGCAAAGCAGTCGAAGTGATCACACAGGGCTTCATTACCGGGCTGCAGGACAGACCTGAGACACAATAATGAATTCTCTCAGGTAAATGGGCAGGGAACAGAAAAAGGAAAACAGAGGGAGCAGCGCAGAGTGCAGAGAATACTAGAGTAGGTGGCCAAGTCTATTCTGGTAGAGCATGAAAAAATAATAGAACAGCTGAAAGGAAAGAAATTTACTACTGCAGTAGTCTTTTGGCGAAAAAGGAGAGACTGCCCAACAGTGCCTGAATGGAGAAGCAAATGGGGGCTCCACTAACACCACCACAGTCTGTACAGAACCATGGACAGTGACTAGGGGAGTGTTTACTAAAAGTACTGTATATCCCCTCTGCTGTCCATGTTAGCACTACATGAACTAGTGCTCTGTAGACTGGCACTATTTGTGTAGTGCTAATCTAACTAGGCACCAAAAGTCCTGTCCTGCTGCTACGTCCCATTCATCTGCTTCCCTGCATGCGCACTTCCATAAGAAATCACCCAGAATAAAATGAGAAAATATTTATGTCAAGGGAATATGCCTGTTCTTCTACCCCAGTATGTCTCCTGCCAGAAAAACACATGTCATATAGATGCTGCTGCTAGACAGCTGTGCAGTTGCTGAATGAGAACAAGAATTGCAAGGCTTGCCGTGGTTCTATGCTCCTCCTGGCTGGTCCAGGATCATTTTCTTTGTTGCGGCCGGAGGCTCTGCCCTCCCTAACTCCTGGCTGTTGTCCCCTTTCTCCTATGCCTTTGGCCACTGGTCCCCTTCTCCCATCAGTATTTTCTCCAGTCGGCTACTCGCTCTACCTCCCACTCCTTTTGCCTCCTGTTCCCTTTCCCTAGTTGGTGTTTCTCTCCCCCCCACCCACTCATTTTCATCCCTTCTGTTATTTGTATCTAGGATCCATTTTTCCCTCATTGCTTCTTCCCCCATCTGCTCCCCACCCCGTCTTTCATCCTGTGTGTCCTTGTTCCGCATTTTCCTGTCATTCCTTCCTCTCCTCTCTTTTCCTTTGGACTTTTCTCTCCCTGACTGCTACCCCTATTCCTCAACGGCACTTCCGGGTGTGACGTCATTGGCCATGCTCAGCTTTCGGTGGCTGTCTCACCCGGAGCATCTCCATTTCTCAGCTTATTTCTCTCTCTCAGTGCACAGCTGCCACCTCGGAATTTCATATCCTCCGAGTACAGTTCCGTGCAGGGTTCCTCAGCAGTCCTTCCCTCTCGCTTGCCATTTCTCTGCCTGCCACTTTCATTTTGTTCCTGGCTGCACTGCATTCTACTTCCATGCTCCTTCTCTCTCCTCAGCTGCTCATTCTTCCCTGCATTCCTCACTTGTTCAGCACCCCTTTCACCTGCTAGCTGCTGCCCTCAGCAGCTGCTTGGCATTCTGTTACTCCTTCGGCTGGGGTCATTGCTGAAATCGGCTGCCCTCCTTCCTCCCTCACATGGCTCCCCCAGCTTCCATCTGGTCACTCACATATAACAATACTTCACCCTCTCCCAGGGAATGTTTTATTGTAGCCGCAAGGTCTGGTTTTGATCCAGACCCTCTCACCTCCATCTGCTTTCATTGGCACTGGTCTTAGGGCCAACGGTCCTCACTCACCTACACCTTCCTCCTCGACATCAATGTCATACCCCTTGTAGAGCTACTGTGCTTGCATAGACCAATGCTCATCGGTCGGGTCAGGGCTTCACCATTTTGCCCTGACCGGAATTGAGTTGTCTCCTTCAGGTGCACTCTGTCAGGTTCATGTCTGCCTTTTCACATGCCAGATAGTTTCCTTTCCCATTCCCCCCTGACCTGGGATATTCTCTTCAGTATGGCATGATTTTTACTCTTCTCAGGGCTCTGATTACATGGCAACCTGCTTGACCAACGGTTGCTCCTCTGCTCGATATTTGCAGCTCCTCGACCCATGGACCTTATTGAACTTGCTCTACTCATTTTCCTCACCACCCTTATTCATATCAGATGCCATCCGGCTCACCATGCTCTAAATCAAAAATCTCTGCCTCTCTGCAGTAGGTCTGCTGCCTGCATTACCTCAATTTCCTTTCTCCTGCACTTTTATTTTGCTTCTTGGTGTCCCAGTGCCTAGTTAGTGGCTCTTTGTTTTTCCCATGGCGGGGGACTGCTGAGTCGCAGTGAGCACCATGGCTCCAGGTGGCTGGCTTTCTACCATCTTCCACTCATACCAATGCCCCTGTCTTCCCTACCCTCACATTACCAGCCTCCCACACTCAATGCGGCTCCTTCCATTCGCTGCACCTACAGTGCTTCCAGTACTCATGAGCATTTCAGCCTTCTTGGCTACTGCAATCCCACCTTCCACCACTCCCTTGGCCCTCGCCTCTTCTCCTTCCTCATCCCATACCTTTTGGGGGGGGTCCCAGTCCTGCCATCTCCATACCTATTCATATCCTCCTCTTACCCTAGTCCTATATTCTGGACCACTCAACTTGTCTATCCTCCACTCCATGTCAACCTCCATCATTACCGAACCTCATCCTTCCTGTACCCTACTTACTCTTTTACCTACCCCTAACTGTACTGGCCTTCATGGCTTTCACTCCATCATCATAATACATCATCCATTTCATACCTCACCTTAATCATTCTGGCCTTCATGACTTCCAATTTTATTTATTTATTTAATGATATCTTGGAGAACACCTGTTAGTGGATGCTCATTTGTAGGTTCTGTGTCAGTTACAAGAAGAAAGTGAACAGGTACATAGCATTACATTACAAGCAAGTACAAAATTGCATTGGTACAAAACAATACATTACAAGCTAGGTAGACAATAAATTGGTGTGGATTACAAGATTGGGATAGCATTTAATTTAAGGTATAGTATTTAGACATTGCTTCGGCATTGGTGAGAAGGTGCCTGTGTCAGAGCATTAAGCCTACTCATGGGTGGAGAAACAGAGTGGAGAACAGACACAGCTGTGGCATAGTGAAGTGTATGCCTGCAAGTTGTCCTCTGTAACTCTCCCGGGTTGCACCTGAAAATAGGCACTTGGCTGTCTAGTGTGCTTACCCGTTAACAAAAGCAAATAAATAAATAAGGGGTTAAGAACAGATTTAAGGAAGGTAGGAGACAGTGGGGCTAGGAAAGCAGCCAACAGGGGGGCATGAAGGTGGGAACAGAGAGGGAAATGGTGCCCAGTGGGGTGGGGAAGGGGGTAGATGGGGGGGACTATGAAGTACTGTAAATGCAGGTGCCCCTAGGATTAGGTGGAACACTGAGTGCTACTGCTTTATGGTGGTCCAAATGTAGGAGAAGTATTTTGGTCACTATGAATGGCCAACAGAGTCACAATTGTCATCTGTGGCAAGGTGCTGCCTGAGCTTTCGCTTGAAAGCACCAATGGTTATGGTATCAGAGATGTCTGAAGGAAGGGCGTTGGTCCAGTGTGGTGCACGGTGGTAGAATGCATGTTGACCCTGTGCAGTGCGGCATCTAGGTTTGCTGAACATTTGACTGCGGGTGCCTCTGTTCAGCCTGGCACTTACATGGCATGTGAGCAGATTCTGGACTCCTGGTGGCATCAGATTTAGTGTGATTTTTCTGGCCAGTAGACAGGTATGGTACTTAACTCTGCTCTTTAGCTGGAGCCACCCTGCCTGTGAATAGAGCTCACAGGTGTGAATAAGCCTTGCAGCACCTGTGAGGAGATGGCAGGCCTTATTAAGGGCCAGAGAGGTGCGATGGAGGGCTGAGTCTGGTGCAGAACCATAAACTGCTAGGCCATATTCAACAAGGGCAACAACTGAGCTGGTGCTGGCCATGTTAAGTGCTTCATATGTAAGGCTGTGCTTGTGGCGATGGAGTATCCAGATTCTGGAACTGATGGCCTTGGCTGTGTTGCCTATATGCTGTGCATAGGACAGGGTGGAGTCAAAGGTAATACTCAGGTACTTAAAGTACTGCACAAGGTCCAGCACATCACCACTGTTGCTCAGGATGGATAGTGGGAAGGTCTTGTGTTTGCTGTGGGTGCTGGAGTAGATCATAGTCTTAGTTTTCTTGTAGTTAAGGATTAGTCTGTGCTCCTTAAACCATGTTTCAGCAGCAGTAAATCCTAGTTGGAGGTCGTTTTGAAGTAGTTTGGGTTCGGGTTGCAGGTAAAAATGACAGCATCATTACCATACAATAGCATGTGACTGGTGCAAGAGCCTAGAAGTTTATTTAAGAAGATACTAAAGAGAAGGGGCCCCAGTATTGATCCCTGGGGGAACCCTGAGTGAACAGGTTTGCTATCTGAGACAATGTCCCCAATCTTGACTTACTGTGATTGCTGAGATAGCTGTTAAACCATAGAACTGCATCAAAAGGGAGACTGGTGTCAGCTAGTTGTTGAAGGAGGAGTGTGTGGTGAACCGTATCAAAAGCTTTCGATAGGTTGATGAAGGTAACCCCCATTAGCTGCTCTTGATCCAGGGCTTGGTGGATATAACCAGTGAATTCCAATAGGGCTGTGATAGTGCTGTGTCCTGCTCAGAACCAATGCTGTTCTGGGCATAGGAGTTGGTACATGTTTAGGTATTCCACAAACTGATCCGCCACTATCCATTCAAGTGCTTTGGAGAGTGGCGGAAGTATGGAGATCAGTCTGTAATTGTTCTGTAGTGCCCGGTCTCCTCTTTTGTGAACCAGCGTCACAGAAGCCAACTTCCAGAGCTGGGGGAACTGAGAGTGGCGGAGGGATAGATTGATGATGGTGGTCAGGGGGGCTTAGTACTTCCGCAAGTGCCATAGCAATGAACTTAAGGTCCAGGGTGTCTCCACTGTGCCTTGACTTGCTCAGCACCTTCTCAAGGTACTTTCAAGCCTCAGTAGTGCTGACTTCTTTAAAGTAAAAAAGCAGATGGTTCCCCATAGGGGATTGATCACCCACTTGGTGCTTCTGGACTGGAGGATCAAAGTAGTCTACTGGGAGCACTCCACTTAGGTCAGTGAAGGCAGTATTTAGGGCATTTGCTATTTGGAGTGGATCCACTGTGGGTACAACATTAACCAGGAGCATGGAGGGGGCTGTTTTGGAGCTTGCCAGTAATATTGTGTACAGACCCCCATGTCAGGGGGAAGGAATGGACAAGGATATGATAGAAGGCATTCTTAGAATGGCAGAGAAAGGGGAGATACTGTTGATGGGAGACCTGAATATGCCAGATGTTAACTGGAGCACATTTGCTGCAGCCACATCCAAGAGCAGGGCCATTCTTGATGCCCTACAGGTGGCAGGCATTAGACAGCTAGTTTCGAACCCACTCGTGAGGGAGCAATCTTAGACCTTGTACTCTCAAACGGGGCAGTGAGAGGATCTCTGATCTAGAAGTGGGTTGCCATCTGGGGACAAGTGACCATCAAACAGTGTGGTTCACGTTAAACTCAGCTACAGAGTCAAGCCATACAAAGTGAGGTACTGGACTTTAGGAGGGCTGACTTTGTAAGATGGGAGAGTGCCTTGAAAAGCACTAGCAAACAGGCTAGAAGGAGGGGTGAAGCAACAATGGGGAATCATCAAACTGCCATCACAGAGGCAACAAGCCTTGTGTGAAGCAAATAAACAAATCAAATGAAAGAAAAGCCACTATGGTTCTCAAAAGAGGTGGCTGTGAAAGTCAGGAAGAAAAGATAGCATTCCAGAAGTATAAGGAAACAAGAAGGAGCAGGACAGAAAGCTGTACCAGTTAAGGCAGAAAGAAGCAGGGAGGGAAGTCAGAATAGCAAAGGCCCAAACTGAGGAAAAGATAGCCAACTCAGTTAAGAAGGGGGATAAAACCTTTTATAGGTACATCAGCGAGCGTAGAAAGACAAAGGGAGGGATAGTGAGGCTGAATAGAATGAACGGTGGGTGGGCAGAGGGGGACAGTGAAAAAGCAGGAATACTGAACGAATATTTCTGCTCAGTATTCACAAAAGAGGAGGGGGAAGTGCCTAATCCAATTAACAGAAGCACCCTTGATAGGGGGGTCGATCCCAGTCCTTTCACAGAAGAAAGGGTTCTGCAAGAACCCTAAAACTGAAGGTGGACAAAGCAATGGGTCCTGATGGAATTCACCCCAAATTCTAAAAAGAATTAAGGAAGGAACTAGTGAAACCACTGGCTACTCTTTTAATAAATCATGGGAGGATGGTGTGGTACCAGAGGACTGGAGGAAGACGGATGTGATTCCCCTTCACAAAAGTGGGACCAAGACAGAGGCAGGAAACTACAGACCTGTCAGTGTGACCTCTGTGGTAGGGAAAGTGATGGAGTCACTTCTGAAGGAAAGAATAGTTGAGTACCTAGAGGTCAGTGGAGCACAGGACCCAAGGCAGCATGGGTTCACAGCGGGAAGGTCATGTCAGACGAGTCTAATAGATTTCTTTGACTGGGTGACCAAAGTAGTAGACCAGGGAGGGGCTGTGGACACGGCCTACCTAGACTTTAGCAAGGCATTTGACACAGTCCCACACAAAAGATTAATAGTCAAATTAAGAGAACAAAAGAAAGCAGGAGCACCAGGAATTGTGTGGTGCTATGTATTCCAAACGATCAAAATATACAAATAAGCACCCACACAGCTTAAAGAATAAAGGCCAAACACTATAGAAAATATTAGTGTTTAATATCCAAAGTGCAGCAAATACAAAAACGGAGGACAAACGGACAGATCAACATTTCATCTAGTCTCTGCTAGGCTTCATCATCCGTTTTTGTATTTGCTGCACTTTGGATATTAAACGCTAATATTTTCTATAGCGTTTGGCCTTTATTCTTTAAGCTGTGTGGGTGCTTATTTGTATATTTTGATAGTCAAATTAACCAGCCTGGGAGTTGGTCCCAGGGTGGTAGCCTGGGTAAAACATTGGCTGGACAACAGGACACAGAAGGTAATTGTAAATGGAGTCCACTCTGAAGAAAGGGCGGTTACTAGTGGGGTACCGCAGGGTTCAGTATTGGGTCCAGTCCTTTTTAATGTCTTCATCAGTGACATTGCAGAGGGACTGAAGGAAAGTATGCCTTTTGCAGATGACACAAAGATCTGCAACAGGGTTGATATACAAGGAGGCGTGGAAAGGATGAAAAGGGACTTGGCAAGGTTGGAGGAATGGTCAGAAGTATGGCAGCTAGGATTCAATGCAAGAAGTGCAAAATAATGCACCTGGGAAACAAGAACCAGGGAAGACTACACAATGGGTGGGGAGGTAGTAACAACAACAAAAGAGGAAAGGGACCTGGGGGTAATCATATCAGATGACCTTAAGGTTAGCAAGCAATGTGAGAAGGCGAGGAGGCCGGGGTATACTGGGATGTATAGGGAGAGGCATCATCAGCAGAAAACAGGAAGTTGTTATCCCTCTGTACAGAAAGTTGGTGAGACCCCATCTGGAATACTGTGTCCAGTTCTGGAGACCCCATCTCCGCAAGGACATAGACAGGATAGAGGCAGTCCAGAGGAGGGCAACTAAAATGGTGCAGGGTCTGCAAGAGAAGCCGTATGAGGAGAGACTAAAGGAGCTTAATATGTATACCCCTGAGGAAAGAAGGGAGAGGGGGGACATGATAGAAACTTCTCAAGTACCTCAAGGAATCAACAAAGTCCAAGAGGGTAGCATCTTTCAGAAAAAGAGACTTGCAAGAACAAGGGGACACAATTTAAAGATAGAAGGAGGGGTTCAGGGTCAATGGAGGAAGTATTATTTCACAGAGAGGGTAGTGGATGCATGGAACACCCTTCCTGAGGAGGTTGTGGGGTCTAAAACTGTGGGAGAATTCAAGAATGCATGGGACAGACATAAGGCAATTCTTGTGGGGGTTAGGAAGAAATAGGCTGTTGGTTAACTAGGATCTGCGGCCTATCCTGTAGGTAGGGAAATGGGCAGACTAGATGGGCCTAGCGGTCCTTATCTGCCGTCAAAGTCTATGTTTCTATTGCTGAGGTTGGCCCAGAAGGATTTGCTGCAGTTCCAGAAGTTGGAAAGAGCTTCCTTAAAGTAGGAGCATTTTGCTAGGTAGATAGCTTTTGTGCACCTGTTTCTAGCTTCTTTATATAGTTGGATATTGGCAGCTGTACCACGTGCACGTGCCTTTATTCAGAGTTGGTCCCAAGCATTGAGTTGTAGCAGGAGTTCTGGCATTATCCAGGAGTTACAGGGAGCTTTAAATTTTCTTGTTTTCAGGGGGGCATGTTTATCACAAGTGGCATTAAATTTTGTGATAAAGCATCCGAGTGCGATGTCTACGTCATTTGTTTCAGGTAGGTCAGACCAGTCTAAGCCTTGAAGGTCTGCCTTGAGTTGTGGTAGGTGCCCTTTGAGGAGTACATGGCTGGTTATGGTTCTGGGCGGAGGCTTACTGACATTGTTTTGCCAGGTGCGGTAATGGGTGAATGATCACTCAGTGAGTCAGGGAGGACAGTGGTGTTGGTGAAATGCGCTGGTCGGTTTGAGAGGATCCAGTCCAGCAGTGCACTTGTACCAGTTTTGTAGTTGACCCTAGTTGGGGTTGCCACCATCTGAGAAAAGTGGAAAGTCGCTAGAGCGTCTCTCACTGTGGCAGCTGCCGGAGAGGGCCAATTGGTGTTGAAATCCTCGAGAAGAATGATCTCAGAGTTAAAGCACAGGGTGGCAATAAAGTCCATGAGGTCACTAGCATGGGGAATTGTTGTTTTAGGTGGGATGTAGACTGTAAGGATCATAAGTGCCTTGTTGTGGGCGCCTAGTAGGATTTTGATCGGTAGGATTTGCAGATTGGTGCTTCTGTTGGGGGGGGGGGAGTATGCCCCTGAAGTGTGTCCTTTACATAGACTATGCAATCCTCTCCTTTCTTCGAGGTATGGTCCTGTCTAAAAAGGGTGTATCCAGGCAGCACGATGGCAGAGACTGGTATCTTGGGAGATAGCCACATTTCCATGATAGAGAGGATATCGGGGTTGTGTTTGGTAATCCATACCTTTAGGGTCTCCAGTTTGGGCAGCAGACTGCAGGTGTTTAAGGTGGTAAGGGTGAGTCCTGTAGATTTTTGTTGTGGGCTGTTCTGAGAGAGAGGAAGGACAGGGTCGGGGTGTATGTTACCCGATAGTATTAGTAGTAGCAGCAGCAGGCAGGTAATGTGGTTCAGAAGGAGTCTGTAACTTCTTGAGCATTGCCGTGTCCCTGATATCAGCATTTTAGAGGAGATGTAGCAGGCAAGGAATCCTTGGATGTGCCAGACTAAGGAGGGATATTTAGGCATGTGGTCCTGGGGACAATGCGTGGGGTGCCCTTTCATAGAGTATGAGCTTATCCAGGAGTCAGGAGAAGGTTTCCAGGACTTAATACTTCATTTTTTAAGGTGGTTGTGTGTGGATGCATATCCAGCAGGGCCATTAAGTAGTAAAAGTAGGATGATTCTGAGCAAGTTTCCTTTAAGTTGTTTGTGCAAAAGCTTATTGGAACTTCTGGGGCTGAGGTGCCTTCTGTGTTCTGAGCACAGTACCGTTAGCTTAACTGGAGTAATTAGGGTGAGATATGAGGCAGGGACCCCAGCGGCAAGCCACCCCTGTGGAGGCACCAAGAGCCAGTGGCAGGATCAGTGACTCTCGGTTAACAGTTTAAAATTTCCTGTGATAAAGCCGTGGTCATAATGGATATTATGCTCGATAGCAGTATGGGATAGGGGAACTGGCATATCACTTTGTGAAGTGCCATTGCTTAGAATCAACAGCATTATGAAAGAGAGAGACTGGATGAGGTGAACATAGCCCATGTTCATAGGAGAAAGAGCTTGTATGTAGCCCTAGTTTCATAGGAGGCAGAGGAAGCAGGCAAATGTGATGATCACAGCTGGGAAACAAAGTGTGTGGTGTGCCAGACAAGATAGGCACCCCTAATGGCAGCTGCATATAACCTGCTAATAGTGGAGTAGACACAGAAAATGTCACTGCTACCAGAGATATAGCCCTCTAGTGGCTAGAAGATATAATCTGCTAATGGAAAAGTCAGCAAAAAAATTAAAAATAAATTCACCATCATTCATTCATTCTCACCATCTTCTTCTCCTGCATCGACTTCTCCACTCATTGTAGGCTGCAGTCTTCCCCCGGCCGTCATTGTCTCTTCCCCTCGTACTATTCACTCCCATTCTGCTGTTCTATGCCTGCTTTCAAGGATTCCCTTTGTTATCATATCTCGTATATTCCTTATTGAACCTCCAGTCATCCATTCTAACTTCATAGCTCCTACTTCACTTCTTCTGGTACTTTGTACCTCACCTGTCGGCTGTGGGCTTTGCTTGGCCATTCTTGTTTCTACTTTCACGCAGTTTGACCCACTCCTAATTTGGCTTCTCAATGGATCAGGTTGGCATGCACTCCTGTGGTTACTAATCACACTCAGCCTCCTCAAGACCCACATCAGGATCTCCTTCACTCAGTCCAACCTCTCTGTCGGCTACTTGTTTACACTGACTAATCAAGCATACCCCTCATGTGGGTCCTGTTACCTCGATTTAACCTGCGCTCCACTCTGAGACGTGCCTTCTGTGTCCATTGCTCCATGGCTCGGGGCTAGCCTATAGCCAATGGTCTCACTCTGCACCAACGAAGTTTGCATCTAGAGCATGCGAAGCTCAGAGTAGGGTCCTTCTCCAATGCCCATAGTGAGAATGTCTTCCCTCTGGGTGGACCTTCAGTTGTCACTTATTTCGGTGATACCTCTGGATGTAGAATTTATGACTTCTAGCTGTGAGGGGTGGGGCTCTCATCAGCAGGGCCCCTTTGGCTGCCCAAGCGGGTTCAGAAGCACCCTTTACACTATTATCCATCTGATCACCTCTGGTTCACCTGGTCTGTTTCATAGGCTTGTGTAGGCTGGCTGAGTGCCTCAGTGGTCATTTCTCTCCTCTCTTGCTTTTGGGTGTCTAGTTGCAGAGACGTCACTCACAATCCTCAACAGCATTCCTGTTAGAAGGACAGAGTGAGAGCTTCTTCAAGATTGGAATCTTTTCCTCTTCCCTCAGTCTTGACTCTACTTTGCAGTAGCTGAGCCGTCACTAACCAAAATATCCTTCAGCCTGGAAGGGAGGGAAGGAAAACTAGGCCTTGGATCCACAGAGGTTTCCTCCTCAAAGGGGTTTTTTCCTCTCCTCTGTGCTGATGGTCATAATATTTAGATAGGGTTAGTGCTTTCATAGGTTCCGTAGTTAGGTTCCGCTATTGGATGGAGTCGGATGGTGGCCCTGGCCGTTCCCTATCCTTAGGAAGTCCCACCCTTCAGCATTGCGTAAGCTTCCATTTCACTCAATATTTCTCATTGTCCCCCATTCATCTCTTGTCCTCCCCATCTGCATCTATCAACTTTCATTCCTGTCCTTGATATCATTCTGACTCCTCGCCTTCTTTGATGCTTGACACCCTTTTGGGTATTCTTTTTGGGATCCTTCCTAAGCTACCTTTAGCCAAGGGTATCATTCTTATGGCATCTCTAGGGGTGCAACCCTCCTCTAGGGTTCCTTGCCATTGTACCCCTACAGGGTGGTATATCCCATGGATAGAGAGGTGAATAGCCAAAATGTAGCTAAGTCGCACAAACATGCAACATACCAAGTTGTGTAAACACATTGAATTGCATGGCTAGCCATAGTTCAATGGGCAGAGCAACAACCCACTCCCTCAATCAGGCCTCAAAAGGCCGTTCCTCATGGCTGTTCCTGGATTGTTTTCTTCACTGCCCCACCATCCACCCCTCCTCCTTCAGCGGCTCGTCTCTTTCTTTCCCATGGGCTCCTTCCTAAGCTACCTTTAGCCAGGGAATCATTCCCATGGCATCTGTAGGGGTGGAATCCTTCTCTAGGTTCCTTGCCATTGTACCCCTACAGGATGGTGTATCCCATGGATAGAGAGAACAGCCACAATGTATCTAAGTCACACAAGCATACATCATACCAAGTTGCATAAGCACATTGAACAGTCTGGAATAATGTGGATAAGGAAAATTCACAATGTCTGGTCAATAACATATGAAGACTTGTGACACTCAGAATTTACAGTAAAAGTCTTGTTGCTACTGTTGCCGCTGCTGCTGCTATTATTATCATTTATCTCCTGAAAGATTACTTGTAGTGCTGGTGCTGCTGCAGTCAGTGTGCTGCTTCTGGACTGATCACGTACGATGGTGACAGATCGATGGTGCCCATTGTATCTGAGGCGGCGGTTCAGTATAAACAAGTAACTACCTTCAGTTTGAGACTCAGTGACGGGGACTAAGACTTTGTTTTTTCCCCAGGCTTGCTTCCCACTCATTGACGTGACATCCTGTCCGTCCTCGATGTTTCTGACATGCGTACTTGATCGGGCTGCTTGCCAGACACTTTGAGCATTGGGAAATTGAGTCTTTCAGCAATATGCGGGATAATAGTTGTCCCATATTGATTCAGTATGATCGGAAAAGGCAATTCTATTTTTCCTAGAAGTACGGGATATCCTGTACTACATACTGCTGAGGTATGGTTGGGGGTGGGGTGGGGGATACTGGGTGCATTTTTACATAAAAAAAGTAAAAAAAAAATAACAGCCTGCAATGCATGTGGGGGGGGGGGGCAACTATCCCCTCTGCCCCCCTAAATAGCGCCTCTGATCCTGTATCCCACTCCTGCAGTTTTGTTTTTGAAACTCAGTACTTATTGATGGATCAGTTCACACACATACATTACATCTTCCTCTGTACAGTTAACATTCCTGAACAGAGGATACCAGTCATTGTAGATTACAATGCTTTGTTGCTCTTCCTTTCTCTTTATGCTGGTCAATCACCTACAATTTACGTTATACCATGCCTTTGCATTTCATAAGTAGATTACTTTTCCAATCCCCTGTTTCCTGTCCCTGTTTTGTATTTATCTTTCCTTTTTTGTTTTGCTTTGTAGGTACTACCTTACCTGGGCGGTATACTTCCAGCCTCATCCTTTCCTCCCCTCCTGCCCCTCGGAGGTGCCACGAATCCAGCAGAAAGGACTGTTCATACCTGCATGCACCGTCCCCTTCTACATTGGTCACTTCTTTCTTAATACCTGTAACCTCTTGTTGCTTTTGTGTGGGTATCCATTTATTCAAGGGTAAAATGGGGAGTATACTTTGTGGGCTGGATATTCAAACTGCGCCATTCTGAGGCTCAAGCCCTTGCGCTGCACAAAATAGTTGAGCAGGGTTGTGGCCGGGGCGATATTCAAAGGAGTTGCCCTATTGAGCAACTCCTTTGAATATCACCCCCCAGCCACAGCCACTGTGCATGGCGCAGTGAAACTTGCGCCACCGCAAGTTGTCAGAGTGGAGCATTCAACTTGCGGTGGCCAAGTACCATTGCGCCATGCGCAAAATCATGATATTCAAAAGGTGACATGCAAATGGGGCCATAATTCATGCAAGGCGCAGGGGGGGCCATTTGCATCTGATTATGGCCCCATTTGCATGCCATTAGCATGTAGATACGCTGATCCCCAAGGACTTGTGCCTGGCGCCTTGCCAGGCAGCAGCCGTCAGGGACTGAAGCACCCTGAAGCCCGATCGCGGGCAGCAATGTGGCTCCCCCACCTCCTCCTGTACATCTCCCTGGTGGTCCAGTGGACTGAAATGCCCGATCACGGGCAGAAAGTAAATTGAACCCCCCCGAACATGTCCCTAGTGCCCGATCGCAGGCAGTAAGTAAAGTGCCCCCACCCGAACATCTCCCTGGTGGTCCAGTGGACCAATGCCCGATCGCAGGCAGAAAGTAAATGAACCCCCAAACATCTCCTGGTGGATAGTGTCCCCCACCCCACCCACCCACGAAGCCCCACCACCCCGCCTCCCCCGGCAGCCGGCGGGCGGCAGCATCCCACCTGCCTCCCCCGCCGCCCGCCGACTGACCTGTTGGTAGGCTGCACGCCTATTGGTGCAGAGCAAGAGCCAATGGGCGGCAGCCCATACTGTACATGACAAGTCCAGATTTGTGATCGGGGGCGGGTGGTGGCTCTGTGGGTGGGTGGGTGGGGGACACTAGCCACCAGGGAGATGTTTGGGGGTCATTTACATTCTGCTTGTTCGGGGGTTCATTTTACATTCTTCCCGCGATCGGGCATTACGGTCCACTAGACCACCAGGGAGATGTTCAGGGGGTTCAATTACTTTCTGCCCACGATCAGGCAATTAGGGACATGTTGGGGGTTCACTAATATTCTGCCCGCGATCGGGCAATTTTGGTCCACTAGACCACCAGGATGTGAATGGGAGGGGAGCCATGTTGATGCCCGCGATCAGGCTGGTGGGGAGGCCACCATGCCCCGCGATCGGGCTGGGGGCACAGGGACTGAGTTAGCCAGCCAGGTGGCAGCTGCTGTGTTGGGCGCCTGCACACAGCAGCTCACCTGTGGGTGGCCCCACTTAAGCCTTTTATTTTTGGCTCAAGGTCCTGCAGGCTCAGGTTGGGGTGCGCTGCACTACTCTGCACAGCCCGGATGAATATCGGGCTGTGCAGTTTATGCATGGTTCCTCCCCCTCCTGTTGAGCATGCATTCATTTGCATTGCGCCGTTGCTCAGCCTGTTTTCAGTGGCGCAACTGCCTCCTGCTGAATATCGCAGAATGGCGCAATGTAGGACTTGAGCATGCGCAACCCTTTTGAATATCTGGCCCTGTATGTACAGGTAGGAAAACAGCACAAATGTAACGGAACAAACAGTGACTGTAAAGAGCAAGTTTCCTCCTGGATTACTGCATATGTACTCTTGACTACGCATTTCTACTGTCTACTTTCTGTGTATTATACTGTTTCCATCATACCATAATGCCTTCCAAAATGTCATTACATCAGCTGATGCATAGGTCCAACCTGTTTTTGTAAACACTAATAAAAAGTACAGTAAACAAAGCTGTGTGCTTTTTGTGTGTGCTGGTATCCTCCTGTTTCTGGGGTTTTATTAAAGTGTTTAAATGGCCTGGGAAGAGAGAAAAGAAAAAAAAGGGGGGGGGAGCCGACTCCTGTCTCTGTATCCGGTTTTCCCCTCCCCCTTCCCTGCAGTCCGGGGCCTGAGTATATTGTTGCCACCTTCTCCAACAATCCACTAATTTATCCACTGTTAACATAAGTTTGGCTGTCAAGAACTCCATGTCATATATTTGAGACACTCTCTGTCTTCGCTCCACTATCTCTGGTGGGGCTGGGTTCAGCCAGTGAGCTGTAGCTGTTTCGATTGCTACTAATACCGTACATTTAAATGTTTCCTTTTGTTTCTACCAGATATACCTAATAGCCTAATGGGCAACCCCCCAGCAGATATATATATATATATACCCTGAATCAGGCATATCCACTCCCCAAATCTTGTTTAATTCCTCCCTGACATCTCCCCAGTATTGGTGCAATCCTGTACATGCCCACAGTATGTGGTAATGGGTCCCTCTACGCCCACAATTCTGCCAGCATAGGTCTGTGTTTGTGGTGCCAAAGTGTTTCATTGTTATTGGGATGTAAAAGAACCTCTGTATCACCTTGCATCGATATTCCCTCCAGTTCTGTGATGCTGACACTCTCCATCTTCCTGCACTTTCTAGCCACAGTTGGTCAGAAATTGGCTGTCCCCCTTTGTCTTATCTTTACCAGTGTTGAGCCCCTATCCTGCTTGAATAGCTTGTACATGAGAGGTATGTATTTAAGGTCATCCTTAATAATAGTCTTCCCGTAGAGGAAGCTTTCCCATGGGGTCCTATACCTGGTAATGCAATGCTTCGGCTCTGCCCCTACAGATAACTCCTTACCTGTAAAAATTTGTAGAAATCAGGCCTGCCCAAATTGTGTCTCTCCTTTAACTGCTGGTAGGCTGCTATGTGCCCTCTATCTAATAGCTGTTCATATCTAATTAGCTTTTTCCTGTTCCATTCCCTGAATCCCATATCGTCCCTTCATGGGGTGAAACCTAGATCCCCAATGATTAGAGTGAGGGGCCCTATCTCATTTGGGATATTAGTCTTTACCCGCACCTCCAATAGAACCCACAGAGAGTGTCTTGTCCATGGATTTTTTAATCTTTTTTGACCATTTCAGCTGATATTTGTGCCATGAGCAGAGCATAGAAGGGCAAAGGGAGGTCTCTGACCTCCTCCATGGAGTACCACCTGGAGTCTCTTTTCTGCTTACTCCAAGTGATTAGGTAGGGTGTCTGGGCCACCAGGAAGTACAGTGGCAAATCTTGCACTCCTGCCCCCCCCATCCCTGGGTAATGTCATTATGACTCTGTTAATTCTTGGTCTCTTCCCTTCCCAAATAAACTTCTGTAATGCTTTATTCAGCTGGGCCCAATATACTCCTTGGATTTTAATAGGTAGAGTCTGGAAAAGAAACTGCTATCTTGATAGCACATTCATCTTAAGTCTATCAATCCGTCCATACATAGAGAATGGCAGGATACTCCATCTAGCCAGGTCCGCAAGACATTCGTGCATTAGTTTACCATAATCTGCTTTAAATAACTCAGAGATCTTAGGGGTGACCCTTACGCCCAAGTATCTAATTGTGTCATTCTTTGGCCATGCGTAGGGGATAACCACCTTGTCACCTACAGTAGGGTCAGTGTACCACTAATACGTATTACTTCTGTTGCTTCCACATTTATCTTGTCTCCTTATACTGCTCCATACTCCTGTAAAATTCTCTGTAGCTCAGGGACCGGAGTGGAGGGGTTCTGAAAATATATGAGGGCATTGTCCACATATAAAGACATTTTATGCTGTTCTCCCTCCACCTTCACTCCCTTAACTGCCTAACACTCCCTTATTTTCACTACCATCGGTTCAGTGCATAAAGCAAAGAGCAGTGGGGACAATGGGTGCCCTTGTCTTGTACCCCTCATGAGGGGAATCATTCCAAATTGACCCCGCTGAACTTTACTACAGCCTGTGGATTTGTATATAATGTCTTTATGCATGCTTGGAACTTTGGCCCAAAGTTCATTGCCTTCAGTACCCCTGTCAGGAAGCCCCACCTCATCCTATCAAATGCTTTTTCTGCATCTAATGATATGGTTAATTGAACCTTTGGGGACCTAGACTGTGATATAAAAATGTTCAGGAGCCTCCTGATATTGTCCTGAAGTACCCCTCCCTGAATAAAGTCCATCTGATCTGGATGGATTAATCCTGTATGTGGTCCACTCCTGCAGTTTGAGTGGTAAGTTCATTTTATTGTGTTGAGATAATGTAGTAGTGAAAGGGGATGGTTAGTCTTTTGGTTTTTAAACATTGATTGTGTCTCTTTCCTTATAGGGATTTCACATACTCAAGAGTCGGGATCGTTCCAGTGGTGCCAGGTAAGTACATTTTTTTCAATTTGGGGGGGGAGGGGTTTCAGTGAAGGTAAATATTTTTTTTTTGTTTTGCTGCCTCTGTTTCCTCTGGGGCATGTTAATCAAAACTGTCAAACACTGTATTTTTGAACATCTGTGTTTCTGCGTCCTTGCAGGTATTTGTTGAATCCATCCATCATTCTGAATATGATTGAAGCCCATTATCAGGCACTGATGCTCTGGATTACTGGAAGGTAAGTCTTTTAAATTATTAGGTGATGTGGTGGTTTTCTTTTTCTGAATATGTACAGTTGCATGGATGGTATACATATTGTTTTCTGCTCTTGATTATATCACATCAAGACATTCCCTGAAGCTTTATCCAGCATGCATAGAATGATGCTGTCTCTTCTGTGTGATGATGGGCAAAAGGCAGCAGCAGCAGCAGAAATACAGTTCTGAGAAGGGAACAGTAACAGTCATGACAATAACAAATTCTGGAGCTGTCGTATGTGAATATAATGGCATACAAAGGTGATACAACACAATATTTTCTTTAAGTGTCACCTTCCTCAACTAAGCAGCCCTCCAGTCCACAAGACTGGAGTTCTCACCTGGGTATTCACATTGCAGAACTGAGTCATCAACACTGGTGTCAACAGTGTATGACTTTGTCTTTCTGCCAACACCACCATCTGTCTCTTCATCTTTCTTGGAAGATCCACTATCAGGAGGATGTGGTAGGAACATGGATTTCATGATCTTGCATGGAATGCATCCCTTACTCATTTTTATCAATGTGAAGATTTCCACATTCTTTGGTGACAGGTTTGTGTGCCGGTCATGTACAATGGCACCTGCAGCACTGAACACATGCTCAACACTGACACTAGAGAGGGGGCAGCTAAGGTATTTTATCACCACAGATGTCAGTACAGGCCACTTGTTTATCTTGCTTGCCCAGTACAATAATGGCTTATCACCAGTTTCAAGGTGTTTTTGTCCAGCCATGAAATAGTCAACCATGCAATGTGCTGCTCTGAGTCTGGCCACCTTATCATGCTCCTCCTCATCATGGTCTTCCATGGGTGCAACTCCAACCACTCTTAAAACATCCCAAATGGGATTGATGGTTTTTGGTTTTTCTCTGTCTGATGACATAGTTGTGGCATGTGAAGCTGACAGTGGTGTGGTGGTGGTGTGGTGGTGGTAGCAACAACACTTGGTGCCCCATGTGTCTTCAGCATCTGTTCCCCTCTAACCCATCTGACCAGAAGGTTGATAAGGTTTTCTACCCTCCGAGACCCACCATCTAGTACAGACTCAAGGCTATGCTTATAATGTGGGTCAAGCATGGTGGCAATGCCAAAGTCATCAGACTGCAGAATTCCAACAATATGAGGGCTGGAGTCCAACAAGTCGATCATGTGCTGCATCAAGGTCAAACTGTCACTGTCACCTCCTGCCTCAATCAATTGCTGCACATTGATCAGTGTCCACATCAGCATGCATAGCAAGGGGATGGACTGACTGATACTGGCAGTCTCCTAACTCACTGCCTGTGTTGCATGTTCAAAGGGATACAGAATCGTTATCAGTCCATCCATGAAATGCCACTATTCTGTGGCGAGAGCCATGGACACTCCAGCACTGTCATGACTGGTGTGTAGCAGCAGATAATTGGACACAGCTTTATACTGCTCATAGAGCCAGTCCAACATGTACAGTATGTGTCATTTTAACTTGCTGGTGGTTGGCACTACTAGTGGTAACAGAAATAAAAGGGTCTAATTTGTGCTGATATTTCGGCGCTTATTTGGATCCCTCATAGAGGTCCACAGAAGCAGACTGCACTAGGGGTCCCTAGTGTTTGGTTCAGCCTTTTGAGCTGCCAGGTGCTGGTTAACCTGCCTTTTTAAAGGCAGGTTATGTGCATGGTCTGCCTGTATTGGGAGGTATCTTGTGGGTCATCATAGTGATGAGTGATGTCATGGAGAGAGCACCCATACATGTATATTGCTCAGCTCTAAGAAGTGGAGCCGAGTGTGGAGCAGAGGTGATGCTGGCAGAGGCCAGCAGCATCTGCAGGCATTAGCAAGGGAAGAAGGGGAAGGAGACTATAACACATATTCTTGAGAGGATAACAAGTTGAGTAACGAACTACGAAGTTGGTAACTAATATAAGGTGTGTGCTGAGACAAGGCAATAGCATGTGCAACTTAGTAAATCTATTTTAGAAAAAGCTGTAAGTGTATTCTACATTCTAGGAGTGGGGAAAGGAAGTTTAATATATAAGGGCACAGTGCTAACATGGATACAAATATGGTGAGGTTAGAAGGGGTGAACCAGGTTTCAGATGTACATTATGTAACAACATATCAACAGAGGTGGCAAATGAGGTATTGGTATATACTTGTCAGGAGTGTATATTAATTAAAGAATTAAGACAAACAAATTTGATGTTGGAAATTAAATAAATTTCAATTCAGCAACAAAATGTAATACAGTACAATCAAACACATTGTAACAAGGGTGTAATCAATAGTTCTGAACAGCAAAATAGTAGAAAAAGAGACAGAGAAATAGAGAGAGATGACTGATTGGTAGAAACTAGAAAATATAAGAAAGAGAGAAGGGCTATGAGATTTATCTTGGAAAGAAATAATAGATATGAACAGTTAATTGATTTGGAAGGTGATGAAAATCAAGTTCTAAGTGAAATTTTAGAAACAGGACAGAGCACATGTTTTGGGTGCCATGAACAAACAGGAAAGGGCAGCAATATACAGCAAAGCATATATGAAGGAAATACTAAAGATATAGAGACAGGGAATAAAGACAATGTTAAAAGAATGGAGGAAAGGTTTGAAAAGGAGGATGTGGCAACCATAGAAAGCCATTTTGGGAATATCAGGAATACTTCAAATACAGATGAAAATTTGCAAGATTTAGGAAATAACCAAACTGAAGGACAGGACCGACAAGAGGGAAAAGTCAAAGTGTAGAGATGGAAGAAAGGGAGGTAGGAAGTACAGGAATGGAAATACAAGGGGATGAAGAAAATAATGCAGGACAGACAGATGCTGTTAATGCTTATGTTTTGGGAGATTCAGTCCTAAAATACACAGACAGGTATACATCAAGGGGGATTATACAATGGGGTATGAAAATCCTGTAACCTTATTGGTCAAAACAGATCACATGACTGTGGTAAATCCTCCAGTATACCCACTGTAAAAGTTTTCTGTCACTATAAAAACAAAAAAACCAAGTTGAACATTGTATAATAGCAATATACCATGACAGGGAGTGGGTATATGGGTGGATTTATCACTTCTGGTGTGGTTAAGTCACTCGGCTGTGCCTCGTGACCGAACCACACCAGGTGTGGTAAATCCACCAATATACCCACTCCCTGTCATGGTATATTGCTTAAATAAAGAATGCGTAACAACTGGTTACTTCTCAGGTGCAAAAGTAAGAGATATTCAGGAAATGTTGCCCAATACTATAAAAGCTACAACTGGGAAAAATGTATTAGTTCTGCATCTGGGTGTAAATAACATCAAAAATCAGAATATAAGTGATATTTAGCAAGAGTTTACAAATATAAAAGATGAAGCAAGTAGACTTGGATGTAAAACATACTTTTCTGAAATTCTCCCAGTACCAAGAGAAAGTGAAGTTATTCATAAAAAAATTAAAGATTTAAACAATTGGTTGAGAGAATGGACATTAAAAGAAGGGTTAGGCTGCTTAACACATTGGGAACAAGTTGAAAACAATCCAGGCTATTTTTGTAAAGATGGATTGCATTTAAGCAAAAAAGGAAGTAGAAAGTTAGGAATAGAAATAAAAAAAGTGTTGGATAGTCATTTAAACTAATACAACAGGAGAAAGGGGTGGAAAAAAACAGGTAAAGGAGTTCTGGATCTATAAAATTAAATAGAAAGTGAAATAATCAACAAAAAAAAAAAAAAGTAACTACAGGTATATATAATGGGTTGAAAGTATAATCTTTGAATGCTAGGAGCCTTAACATGATAAAGAAATGTGAACTAGAAATTAAACTGAAGATAGAGTGTATAGATATCTGTAGTATAACAGAAACATGATGGGAGACAGATGTTTTATGGGATAGAGAAATAGAGGGATACGATTTGTTCTCAAAGGAGAGAAAGAATAGGAAAGGAGGAGGCATTGCAATGTATATAAAACAAGGAATAAAGCGTGCAGTATATAACAAGTATGATAAACAGGAAGAGATAGAATGAATATGGGTCTCAGTACAAGATTCTCAAATTCAAAGTAGAATCTTGTTAGGTCTGTGCTATCGGCCACCTAATTCTAGTAGAATACAAGATGAATATATAGATAAAGAAATTAGACAAGTAGCTATGCAAGGTGATGTAGTCATTATGGGAGATTTTAATTTACCGGATATTAATTGGGTGAAGAGAACTGCAAAAAATGCAACACACAGAAGATATTTACAAATGGTGGAAGAGATAGGATTAACCCAATTGGTTTATAAACCAACAAGGGGAGAAAATATATTAGACTGGATAGTAACAAGCTGTGAAGATTTGATTACAAAGATAAGTATTATAGAAAATCTAAGTAATAAAGATCATGGGGTAGTTCAATTTTTCATTTAAAGAAAATTAAGAATTCAAAAAGGGGTTACGGTTATTAGAAATTACAATAAAGCAGATTTTCATAATATTAGAATAAAACTGGCAGAATGGAACTGGAAGGGTTTATTTAAAAATAAAACAGTGGAAGAAATATGGACAACATTTAAAGAAAAACTACAGAAATTTGAAGATAAATATGTTCCTAAAAAGAAGCTGTACACACAAAAAAAGGAAAGAAACCTATATGGTGTATGAATAAAATAATGAGGTTGTGTAAAGAAAAAAAAGGCATATGATAAAAATCTTATGAACTATAGAGGCTACTATGGAGTATAAAAAAATACTGAAGATGTTAAAAACAAAAATAAGAATAGAAAGAAAGAGATTGGAAATAAATTTAGTATTTCGAAAAGACAATGGTAAAGGGTTGTATTCCTATATAAATAATAATAAGAAGACATTAAATCAATTAGGACCCTGCTTGTAAATGATAGTGAAGTGTCTGATTCACTAGAAATGGCAGAACATCTGAACCAGTACTTTTGTTCTGTATATGATGAATAAGCAAAAGATATCATTATAGTTAAACAGAATATAAAGAGTGATTTGGAAATGGAAGTTAGTACAGAGCATATAGAAACATTATTAAAAAGGTTAAAACCTCATAAATCCTCAGGGCCTGATTCCTTGCACCTAGAATGTTGAAGGAAGTAAGTACATATATAGCAGCTTCATTAACATATTTGATAAACAAATCATTGGTCACAGCTGAGGTGCCGGTGGATTGAAAAAGTGCAGTAGTAATACCTATATATAAAATAAGCATTTGTCAATGCCGAATGTTGTCGCGCTGGCATTGGCAGTGGTGGAGATGGAGAGGCATAGTGCTGTGAGTTTGTTAATGTGTCCCAAAAGGTGATTTTGCACAGCGAGTACGCCACTGCGCGGCAGAGCTGCGGAAATGCGTTTTGGGCAGGCTGTGGAAAATGGCAGCTGGACTGTTGATAATGAGGTGTGCAGAAATGCCACCGGTGAAAATGTGGCATGAAAATATTGTAGATTGACAAAGTTACAAAGGTGTGTGGAAAGTGCACAATGCACGCTTGCAACACAGTCATTGTCTGGACTTTCGCCACCAAATTTTCAACATAGGCATTTTAGGACCTCTGCTGATGAATAGTGTCACTGTCATTTCCTCAAAGTGTCTGGAAAAGAGATTTTGCACAGTGACTGTGCAATTCTGCTCCGGACATGCGAAAACACATTTCAGCCAGCTGTACTGTTCATAAGGAGGTGTGGAAAAATGCCAATGATGAACAGCTGGAGTGAAAGTATTACAAATTCACAAAGTCACAAGCATGCGTGCAAACTGCACAACGCGCGCTCATAAAACACTCATTTTATTGACTTTCGTCCCTACATTTTCAACATAGGCATTTTAGGACATCTGCTAATGAAAAGTGTCACTGCCATTTTCATAATGTGTCTCGAACACGGGCTTTCCACAGCAACCACGCTGCTGTGCGCCGGAACTGCGAAAAAAGATTTTGGTCAGGATGTGAAAAATGACAGCTGTAATGTTCATTGGGAGGTGTAGAACAATGGCACTGTTGAAAACGTGGAGTGAAAATATTCTAAGTTTGTGAACTTACGAGTGTGTGTGCAAACTGCGCAACGCACGCCCATAACACAGTCATTTTATGGAGTATTGTCACCAAATTTTCAACACAGGCATTTTAGGACCTCTGCTTATGAACAGTGTCACTGTCATTTTCGTAATGTGTCATGAACACTGATTTCACACAGCAACCATGCTATTCTGCGCCTGAAGTGCGAAAACACATTTTGGCCATGATGTGAAAAATGACAGCTATACGGTTCACAAGAAGGTATGGTAAAATGCCAATGTTGAGAATCTGGCATGAAAATAGTGCGATCGGGCTAACTTACGAAAGCATGCATTATGAAGTCAAGCTGCGCACGTCAGAAACAGTCATCTTTAGGATTTTTTCCAATTAACCACATAGGCTTTTGAGATTCCTCTCATGAACAGTGGCACTGTCATTTTCATTACTCAGTCCCAAAAGGTGATTCCGTGCAGTGACTGCGAAATCACCTTTCGGTACCGAATAACGCCATGTCAGTGCAAGAATTCATGAGAAGGGGTCCCAAAAACCCCATGTTGAAAATCTGGGGCCAAAATTCACAAAAATGTCCGAGATATGCATTAAAGTTGAAAAAACCCTATTCATTCCATTATACAGCTTACCGGCATTTCTTCAGTTCGCGGTTGGCTTTGAAGAATGTAGACGTGTTCCCGGTCCACCGAAGATCATTGCGCCCGGACTCCGCATGGGCATGGGATGAGGGGGATGAGGGGAGGCAGGGTGCGAGAGGGTGGGTGCGGGTGAGGGAGGGGGCATTGAGACTACAAGGGACCGCTTTCATTTTACAGGAAACAAAACAAACAAAAAAACATTGCAGGACAATTTTTGTTTTAGACGGCACACTGGGATGGGCTCAGCATGCCACCTAACTGTTTGGTGGGGTCTATAGCCTACGGGATTGAGCACCCTCGCCGGCACACAACACGGGGGTGAGGAAGTAATGACGAGGATTGGGCACCTCTGTTGGCACACAAAGAAAGTGGGGGGTTAACCGACAGGGGATTGGGCACCCCCGGCATTCAACAATTGGGGTTATGCCGACGGGGAGTAGGCTCCCCATCGGTACACAAAGAAAGCGGGGGTTAACCAACAGGGGATTGGGCACCTCAAGTAGGCAGTAGTTACGGTTTCGCCACTCGACTCCTGTTTTCATAAATGTCGGCGGCACGAGGGAAGGGTCCACTGCATATGATAAGCTTTACTAGGATTGCAGCGGACCTTTTTTTAGATGTGCTCGCCACATTATGTATGCATGGTGTGGCGCCGGCATGCAGGCTGATTGGGGAATGAGGGACGCACCTACCGGTGCGTGCCCTGCATTCGCCCAACAGTGACCCCACCTCCAAAGCTGCACTGTCCCACGATGTTGGCTGCGCAAGCATGCCAACATGAAAAGGGTTAAAAACCTCAATGACAAACTATAGGCCAGTTAGCTTAACAGCTGTTTTGTGTAAGGTGGTGGAGTGTTTTCTGAAAGACAAGATAGAGGAAGACCTAATGAGGTTAAAAGTGAATAATATTAGACAACATGGGTTCAAAAAAAATAGGTCATGTTTGACTAATCAACTCATGTTTTATGAATACGTAAATAAAAATATTTACGAAAATAAGCCTATGGATATTTTCTTCCTTGACTTCCAGAAAGCATTTGATAAAGTACCACATAACCATCTTATTGCTAAAATGGAGAGAATAGGAATTGACAGTAGACTAACAAGGTGGGTGCAGAATTGGTTTGGGGAAAGGAAACAGACAGTAAGGATAAGAGGAGTATTGTCAAGTCAAGTGGGGGTGACATGTGGAGTACCACAGGGGTCGTTGTTGGGCCCCACATTGTTTTCATTATATATAGGTGATATCCATCATGATATACAGAATTTTATGGTAAAATTCGCCGATGATGTAAAGTTGGGAAGGCAGGTGGGTTCATTGGATGATATCCAATGAATGGAAGCTGACTTGGAACAACTGGAAGAATGGGCAAGGGAGGATAGGATGCCATTCAGTATACAGAAGTGTAGCGTGATGCATGTAGGGAGCAAGAATACCAATCATAAATACTATTTAAATGATTGTAAGGTGAGAAACATGAATAAGGAGAAGGACTGTGGAATAATAATAGATGAGGGTATGACTTTTAAGGAACAGAGGTTATTAAAAAAATGAATTACATGATAAGAAATATAAAAAGAAGTTTTATAAATAGATCTAAACAATGCCTAGTACTATTATACAGGGTGTATGGAAGACACTATTAGGATTACGGATCTCCATTGTGAAGCCCATGTACTAAGGGGGAAATAAATAGAATAGATAGAGTGCAGAGAACATACAGTATACAAAGATGATTTGGTCAGAAAAAAATAATGGATATGAGGATAGGTTGAAAAGGTTAAATATGTTTTAAATTGGAAGATAAAAGAAAGAGAGGGGACTTATTACAGCTATTCAAGATTATGAAGAATCCTGAGCTGGTTAAAGAATTAGGCTTGGAAATGGTGAATAAACCAGAAGGGCTGAGAACACATACCCTCCAAATAAAAGTTAACATGGTTAAAACAAATTTAAGATACTTTTCTTCTGTAAAGAGAACAGTTAGAATATGAACTGCTCTACCAGAATATATTGTTCTTAGTAATGCATTGGATCAGTTTAAGAGAGAGATAGATAAATTAGTATATATAAGGAATTGATTGAGTCCGCTATGCGGGAAATGGTATAATGGGCGAAGATGCCTTCTTCCATTCCATTACCCAGTATGAAACCCAGTATACAGCATGGAGCTGCATCTGGCACCACATCCGTCTTCATGCAATTATGTGGCACATTGTTCTTCCTCTGAAGCTGGCCTAGCTGGTCATAGACCTTCCCAGAATGGGCAAAATGGGCACAGATGCAGTAGACCACCAGCAAGATATTCTTCACATCAGGATGGCTAAGAAACTGCTGGACCACAAGGTTGAAGCAGTGTGCCAGGCATGGCACCCTGAGAAACCCACCATCACTTATGCAATTTACAACATTGGAGCCGTTGTTGCTATCAATAAAGCCAGCTTTTATTGAGAGAGAGTGGGTGCAGCCACTCATTAGTCTAACCCAGTAGTACTTCAAGCATTTTCTCCCCTGTGTGTGATCCACGTGCTTTTCATTGTGAGTGACACATGCTGCCTAATACTGCTGATTGCTACCACAACAGTCTGCCTTGCTGCACCATCCGCACCACTCCCAGATTCCAATAAGACCACCCCAGATACCTGTGCCCAGTGTGGTGTAATGCACATATAGGAGCTGCCAACTGTTCTCCCACTGGTCCACATATCCATGCTAAGATGGATGGATGGTGATAAATGCTTAAGCGCGCGGAACACCACCTTCTTTACTGTGGCATGCAGCTCAGGGACAGCACGTTTGGGGAAGTATGGCCTTGATGGTACCTTCCATTTTGGACATACACGAGCAGAAACAGTTCTAAATCCTTCATTCTCTACAAAGGAGAGTGGGAGCAGGTCTATTGTGAGCATTTCTACAGCAGCCGCACTAAGCACCTGTACAGTACAATGATTCATAAGGTATTTGATGTGCCATTCAAACATGCTCGCATGAGCTGGCTGTAATGTTCGGGGTGTTGGGCTAGAAAAGAGATGGCCACATTGTGGTGGCCCAGTAGGGGTTCTGTTTGACTCAAGAGACATACATGGTGTTGCTGATAAAGGGATACAAGTCATTTTAGGTGTCTTATGGATTGTCGATGGCATTACTGTGCACTGCCTCTGAAGCTGCCACTGCTGCTATGCCCAGTAGTAGTAGGAACAACCTCCACATTCTCCCCCTCCACCACATACTCCCCCTCAGTGACACCACATAAAGATGATGAGGATGAGGGACCAGGACCATGTGCAACTGCTTCCTTCTGGTGTTTAAGCCATTAGAGAGGGTGCTGGTTCTTTAAATACATGTGCAGACCACCAGTGCCTAGGTGGCTGCCCTTCATCCCCCTACTGACCCATACGTGTCACAGCTGACATATTGCCACCATTTCATCTTCTGCATCCAGCACATAGAAGTCCCACACTAGAGATTTTGTAGCCCTTTTTTTCTCATGTTGCCTGGACTGGGACAGCAGAGTTGAAGTATGGTGGGGAAGGAAGAATTCATTTTTGGTAGCTTGACTCTCTCTCATCACATCAAGCACAGGAGTGACACTCCCTGTGACATTTGGTGGTTAAATCAATGGTGCAGTTAAGAACCCCATGCACTGTCACCACCTTTCTGCTTCTTCTTGTCCGGTTCCCATGTGGGATCATCCAACTCCTCATCATCATCTTCCTCAGGCTCATGCTCATCATCCCATGCCTGCCATCCACTGTCGATGTCCTCCTCATGCTGAACCTCAATCTCAACAGTTTGTGTGTCCATCGTCTGCACAGCAACTGTTGTCATGGTGGTGTGACCCACGTTTTGGGGCATTCCAACATTCCCCTCACCCACTGCCTCAACTGTATCGTAAGGAATACTGCCAGCACCTCTAGCAGCGACGGAGACAGGAAGATGCTCCACCGTATCTTTATCACACTGCTTCTGGTGTAATTTTCAGGCTGCTTACACTATTACCTCTTCCCACATCATTACCCTCACCCACTAACATGGCTGCCACAGAGGCCACCATAAAAAATGTAGATGCAGGAAAGCTACTGGTAAATATTCCAGCACTACTGCTAGCAGCACCTATCCCAGAGCACGTAGAACTTGTTGATGGCAACTCCATGTCAGAAGACAGTCCTCCTTTCCCCGTTTTTAGTTGCACCACTTTCCACAAATGTTGCTAAAGTTTTGCCTGCATGACTCACTCCTCTCAATTTCTTGTTTCTGTTTGCTGGCATTCTTCTTTTCTTAATGTCTGGCAACATGGAAAACTGATACTTCTGGGCACTATTTCTCACATCACATGACAGGGGTACAGCAACACATCAGGTAGGGTACCCAAGTGATTAGGTGGATTTCTAAACCTTGTACTTTGCCAACAGAGCAGTACCACACCACAGGCTGGGAGGAATACCACTTGTGTTCTCAAACAGGGGAAAATTCAGTCAAATACAAGAAAATTCAGTCAGGAAAACTGATATTTTTGGACACTGTTTCTCACATCACACCGGGGTACAATAACAGGTTGAGTAGGGTACCCGAGTGAATAGCTGGATTTCTAACACACCAGCTGGGAAGGATACCGCACTGCTGCTATGCTGTTCCAAATGTGTATGTGTGTGGGGGGGGACAGCAACAAGGCACAGGACAAGCAGGTTTTTGTATTATTTTCAAAGCACAATGGATTAAAAAAAGGAAGGGGAGGGAAACTGCAAAACACAAGGGGTGGGGGTGAGGGCAGGGCCAAGGGGTATTCAAATCAAAACATGCACACTCACTTATTCACTCACACACTCAGACAGTCACAATCACCACACTCAGACTAAAAAAACAAAAAATTAACCTAGCACAGTAATCTAGCACACAAAAAAGTAGGTTTGAAAATGTTTAAACAAGAAATACTTAGGTTTATCCTCCACAGTCTCTTCAGATTCAGTAGCTGCTGTGTCCTCTTTCCTCACTCTCTGAACACTGCATAGAGAAATGCCCCCTCAGCTTTCTATTGGCTGTTCAGCCACTGTGACCTCCAACACCACAATACTTTGCAAACTTCTCCTGTTTGTGGCAAATGTTGCCTGTGAAGCCAGTACTGCAATGAGACTTTGCTTTTTGCCTGAATGATTTGCGAAGTTTGCTCTGCCCACAAAGTGAACAAACCCTGCAAAATGTAGATTCCGTGTAGAGTATTTTGCGAGGTTGTGCTGTTCCGCAAACTAATCCATGGAGCGAAGTTCTGTGACTTCACACACCTCCACTTATGGGTAAGTAAGGATCGCTGCACAGAAAAAAGCTGAATTGCCACTGATTGAGAGTTGCTGCTGTTTACAAGTTAGACAGTGCTTTACAGGTTTACTACTTTTTCTAAATGAAAAAAAACAGTTCTGCAAAAAGTGCTGTTTGCTTGCTTAGTCAAGCTCAGCAAAGCTAATCCTCTCTACTGCCTGCTTCCTCCCACATGGCCGTCTTTAGAGCTGTTCTTGCTCAGTTCGTTCTGCTCGCTCTACACTGCCCAATGTCATCAGACCAGATTCTTTCAGACTACCATGGACTACAATGGGAAATCATAAAATACTGTACTTAATTAAAAAGGCCACGTCACTTATTTTAACAGTGTATGGTTTACACCCCATGCGGGGGGAGGGTTGAGGCATCTGTTTATTTATTTATTTTATTTATTTATGACTTTGGTAACCTGGTAGGTGTGTTGATCCCAGGAACTGTTTTCAGGCATGATCCGGGCTACATACTGTGGCACAGGAACTAATGTAACAAACAATAAAACATGGAACAGTTGACAAAAAAACCAAAAAAAGATAAAGGTTACGATAGTGCATGGGAATAGGAAATAGAAGAGCAACAGAAAATACAGGATTCCATAAACCATACATCAGTTAGGCAATACAATAAGTAAGGGTATGCATAAGTTCTATCAGCGCAGTTACAATAGGAGACAAACAAGGGAGTCTACGTATAAGTAGAAAGAGGGATAAGGCATAGCAAAGTATAGGGGTGGAGAGGGGAATGGGTTTTGGCTGCCAGAACAGGACAGAGACAGACTGGAGACACCTGAAGAACTTAAGTAATCGTGACAGCTATCACATCAGCTAGCTAGTATTTCGCCATTTAGAAGCCATGGCTACAATACGGGGGTGGCTTCTATTACTAAAAGGTTTTTCAGCAGTGGTTTAGATTTACGAGTGGTAGCCTTTAAACGGTGTACTATGGTATGTTCTGATTGGGGCATGGTTTTTGAAGCAGCAGTGCAACGAAATTGGGCAAAAAATCTGACCCTACCTTTTTTCACACTAAAAAAAATTGCAGGCATCTTCAGTTTTATTTGGTGATAAAATGTTCTAGTGCCACTAACAGTTTAGTATTTTATAAATGTTTTAATTTATTTTTTTCTCAATAAAAAAAAAGATGGCCACCACAGTATGCTTAGAATAGCATTGTAGACCTGGCTAGGGTTTGGATCAAGAAAATTAAAAAAAAATACAGCATGCAGCATAAGAGGTACTTCAAAGAGTAGACTTGTCAGGTATGATAATATTGTTATTAATTGCAGCTGAAACTAACTTTTTGGAAAACATTTTCATTGCATTGCTGAATTAAAGATATTAAGAAATTCACTGGCAAAAAATTCCCAGGCATTATAGTAAGGTGGCGAGGGCAACTGTGGGGAAAAAAGGACGTTCAAAACAAACAAGAGGGCCCAGAGGGAATAAGATAGGTAGTTTTACAGGGAGAAGCTGAAGGAGGCAGGGCAGGAGATTAGGAGGGCAAAAGTGGATACTGAAGAGAGGATTGCTAGAAAAGCCAAAAGAGGCGATACAACTTTCTTTAGCTATGTTAGGGAAAGGAAGATGGCTAAGCACAAGATAGATAGACTAAAGGGGGAAAACAGGTGGAAGAGGATTTTGAGAAGGCAGAAGGGCTGAATAAGTACTTTTGCTTGGTTTTCACAATAGAGAGACAGAGAGAGAGAGAAGGAAGGGGACCAGAGTTAAAGAGGAGTGGAAAGGAAGACACGGGGGGGGGGGTAGATCCGAACCCTTTCAGTGATGACAGGATAAGGGAGGAACTAGGAAGGTTGAGGGTGGATAAGGCTATGGGTCCAGACGCCCTCCATCCCAGTGTACTCTAGGAATTAAGGGAGGAGCTGGCAACATCTTTGGCAAGACTGTTTAATCTGTCCCTGGAGATGGGGTGGGTGCCTAGGGACTGAAAAGTGGCAGCAGGGCGAGGCAGAAAACTATCATCCAGTCAGCCTCACCTCAGTGGTCAGAAAGGTGATGGAGGTGCTCTTAAAGGAAATGGTGGTTAATTACCTTGCAGACAGTGGACTGTGGGATGACAGGCAGCATGGCTTTACCAAAGGGAGATTGTGCCAGACAAACTTCAACAAATTCTTCAATTGGGTGACCAAGGAGGTGGATCGGGGGACGTGGACTATCTGAACTTCAGGAAGGCCTTTGACTTTGTCCCTCACAGAAGGCTGGTAAGTAAGTTGGAAAGCTTAGGGGTGTGACCAAAAATAAAGTGGGTGGAGAACTGGCTGAGGGACAGAAACCAGAGAGTGGTGGTAAATGGGGTGCATTCCAGGGAGGAAAGGGTGAGGAGTGGGGTCAATCAATCAATCAATCAAAATCTTTATTTAATCAGGCGAACATCATTGAGCATAGCTCATTTACAAGATGGACCTGAGTGGTCAAGAAGTGCAAGTATTATTACATAGACAAGAAAAACATAAACAGTAGTACAGTGACATAAAGTGCTAACATATAACAATTTACATATATACAAGGCACATTAAAACCATTTAACCTGTAAGAAAAGGAGGCAATGGGTATAGCAGACATAATATATAAATTATAGGTCCTAATTGGCTTTTATGAGAGTATATCAGGTGACTGGAAAAAAGAAGTAGAGCTAGCATAATGGAACACGGAAAAGGGGGTGGGGGTAGGTAGGGTCGGGGATTAGGCCTTGTTAAAGCAATTGCAGAGTTCTGGGAATACGGTGGAGAATAATCTTTTGAAGGATGTTAAAGGTAAGAGGCTATTTAGCTTCATGGTTTTTTGAATGAGTTCCATGCAACTGCTAGTGAGTAGCTGATAGCGCCCTCCCAAACCGGGTGCAGGCATTGGGACCTTTAGAATGATAAGTTTGCTGACTCATGTTGTATGGCCTAGAAGTAATTTGGGTAAAACAGTCTGTGATATAGCTGGGTAGTTTGCCTGATAAAGCTTTGAATATCCAAATTGCAGCATTTCCATTTCTTCTGTGTTGTAATGATGTCCAGTTAACTACCTTATAAAGGGAGCAGTGATGGGTGCTGGAGGGAAGGTCAGTAATAAATCTGATGGACCTGTGATATAGGGTGTCCGGCTTATTTAAGAGGGGAGTGAACAATGGCCATAGAGAAAGTCAGCATAGTCAATGAGGGATAGGAATGATGCCTGGATTAATCTTTTTGAGTCTCTGTTGAGGTAGTGCTTTATTCTAAAAATAGACCAAGCCTTTGTCTCAGTTTTTAGTAGCTCCTCAATATGGACAGAATAGCAAGCTTTTATCAATACAGACTCAAGGTATTTGAAGTTATCAACGAATTCCAGTCTCTCCAAGTAAGGTGGATAGTTGTAGGGTGGTGATGGGGTAGTGGCAGAGCAACTCTTTGTGGCAAGAACATAGCTTTTGTTTTTTGGCATTTAGAAGTAGCTTTTATCTAGTAGATTGTGTTGCAGGATGGAGAATTCAGATTGTAGCAGTTCACAGGCTTTAGGTAATGAAGGATTGCTGACATATAATACAGTATCATCAGCAAACAGATGAATGTTGGATTGAGTGAGGTTGTCATCAATATTATTAATATAAATGGCAAAGAGGATGGGGCCATAGAATAGGGTACCCTAGGGGTCAGTGTTGGGGGCCCATCATTTTTAACATTTATATCAGTGATATAGCAGAGGGACTGGAGGGGGAGGTGTGCCTGTTTGCAGATGATATGAAGATCTGGAACAGCGTGAGCACCCCGGTAGGGGTAGAGGTAATGAGGGAGGACCTAAAGATCCTGGAGAGGTGGTCAGATACATGGTGGCTGAAGTTTAATGCAAAAAAGTGTACGGTAATGCACATGGGGTATAAAACCCCACAAGCCAGTTATACACTAGAAGGGGAGGAAATAAAGGCAGCGGAGCAGTTGGAAAGGCAAATAGAATGCTGGCATGCATAGGGAGGGATATAACCAGCAGGAGGAGGGAGGTGCTAATGCCCCTTTATAAGCCAATGGTGAGACTTCACCTGGGGTATGGGGTCCAGTTCTGGAGGCCTCACCTGTGCAAGGATGTAGACGGGATGGAGAGGGTTCAGAGAAGGGTGATTAAGATGGTGTAAGACATGCATCGGAAGCCCTACAAGGAAAGGTTGAGGAAGCTGGTCACCTGTACCCACTGGAGACTGGGGGGAGTGGAGGGAGACATAATAGAGATGTTTAAGTAAGTGACAGGGATAAATAGGGTGGGAAAGGGGAGCTTATTCACAAGGAAATTATGTGACAAAACAAGGAGTCACAGTCAGAGTTTAGAGGGAGGAAGATTTAGGAGTAATGTGAGAGGACACTACTTCACCAAGAGAATGGTGGAACCCTGGAACAGACTGCAGGAAGAGATGGTGGGAGCCGTAACTGTGGAGGGTTTCAAGCAGGCATGAGACAGATACAAAGGGTTGGACAGAGGACAGAAGGGGAGGTATCTGGACTTCGAGGGTGAATGGGGGGGGGGGTGTTAAGGGGCAGACCCAATAGGCCAGGAGGGTCCTTTTCTGCAGGCAAGATTTCTATGATTCTATGAAACATAGACACCAAGAATTTGTCAGCAGAAAAGGACCACTTGGCCCACCCAGGAAGGAACAAGGCTGATATAATCCTATCATATGGTGACGAAATCTTTATAGAAATCTTGTGATATGAAAAGCTCATATGAGTGAACTGGGGTCATTCTTGGAGATTTTTTGCTATGAATTTTTCAGCTATAGAAGGTGGTGGAGTGGTCATGGAAGCAGTCTGAAAGTAGATCCGCAGCTGAGATTCTATCAGGGCAGTTAACAAGAATCCAGTGTAGAAGGCTATGGTTGTTTGTGGTATGGTTGAGTCTCGTGGGTAGTGTGATAACTTGGGAGAGATTTTAGCTGGAAAGAGCATGTTTGTCCTTCCCCAACAGGATGAGGTGAAGGTCACCAAGCAGGAATGTCTTAGGCTGTAAATACCAATAGTAGAGGAAGTGAGACTGTTTGGTAGTCCGTAAATACAGCCCACTAGTATGCTGTAGCCTTGGTGGAGATAAGGTGGACTTTCTTATGAAGGGAATCCATATTATCAGGCATATTACCAACTACCGTGGACATTATGAGATAATCTGAGATATAGAAAGCCATACCCCTTCCTCACTTGTTTCTAGTTTGTCTGTAAACAGGCTGTCCTTGTATATGGAAGCATGAATCGGAGATTCTGGAGTAAAGTCACATTTTCAATAATGCAGAGATATTAGGCTTGTATGTATGTTCAATATGTAATAAAATGTATATTTTCTACAGCAACTACACATTCGGGCTATAGTCTGTTTTCACACACATTTATACAATTTACAAAATAGCACCATGTCTGTAGTTCTAGGGCTGGAAAGTTCTGTATTCTAGCCTCACACCTGGTGCTTGGGGTAATACCCAGAACTGATACTGTAGTGCAGTACAAGGGGGGTGCTGTACTGGTGAGGTGCTGTCCTTCGGATGAGACATTAAACTGAGGTCCCTTCTGCCCATCTCTGGTCACTGCCCAGGTGGAAGTAAATTTGCCATGGCACTTATTGAGGACAAGCAAGGAAGTTTCCCCGGTGTCATGGCCAGCATTCCCCTGTCAATAAAACAGGTCCGTGCAACCCACTCCCAGGACACACCTGGAAGGAAACAAGCTATAATAGATTAGTGTGCCTTTCCTGGTCAGAGATTATGAATAAATAAATAAACATGTTTTCTTAAAAGGCAATTACAGGCAAACTTCAGTGAATTTAAAATAGCGCTCTTGAAAAAAATTAGAGTTGGCTTGGTTCTTGTTTCAATGCTCAACTTGTTCCAGACCACAGCTACATTGAAAATCAAAAATAATCTCTTCAGATTTAATCAGTGTTTTGGGAACTATCATTCATTTTTATTTGTTGCTACCAACTGGCTTCCTCTTGGTCCCCCCCTCCCCGGAACTGGTACCCTGGCTTAACCCCCAGGGTGGGGCCATCGAGGATGGGAACCTACTCCCTAGTTGGAGACTGGATACTGATCTGAAGACAGAGTGCCTCATTCCACTTCATGGAGTTTGGTAGGATGGATGTTCTCCTGCTCAGCATGGTAATTTTTCCCTATATGTTTTTTTACGGGAGGTGTGGGGTGCAATGATGAATGGCGTGTAAGCACCAACATCTGGCATGCCTTCCCAGCTATGCACACTCCAGTTGCTGGCCCCTAGCCTCTACTAGGGGAGTGGTCAAGCGCTGGCCACTTCAACACCCTTCCCACTGGAAGAGGAGAGAAGTCCCTTGGATGCTCAGTTCTTCTCCCCCGGGCTGGCCCTCTGACTCCCCATTTTGCTTCTGAACCCGGGACATCAGTGTCATGAATGCAAACACTACCACTGCACTGGCAGGCCAGCCCTTGGGAAATGTCATCCCTCTGACCTTTGTACGCCTCTCCTACTGTACTTAAAAAAAAAAAAAAAACAAGGGCACTAACTACTGTCTGGACAGCCCATCCATGGACCATGTTGTCATACTGTGACCCACAGCAGTGCCTAATGTCTACAGCTGGCAGAACTCAATGAAATTCTGACCCTTAAGAAACAGAACATGGGCGGTGGGGTTTGATTAGTTCTGATAATTTATAAATATTGAAAAAATGTGATAACATGAATAACAGGGGCCAAACTATAATGTTTAACACAGAGACACAAAGGGAATGATTTAATTCATGATTTGTATGAAAAGTAAAGTAAAACTTGCTAATACAAAGCAGCTAGCAGCTCTTTGAAGGATGGCCTCCCTTGGTGGCATACCTGCTTGGGCCTGTGAGTGCACGGGGAGGGAGGGAGAGAGAGAGTGAGAGAGAGAGAGAGAGAGAGAGAGGGAGGTGCAAGTAGTAGTAGTAGTAGTAGTAAACATTTTATTTTTATACAGGAATACATGTCATTTGGACTTTGTAGTCCAGTTTACAAGACAGCAGCTAATACTGTACCTACTCCCATTCAACACCAAGAAGCTTTTTTAAGCAATAAAGATGATAAGGTGTGTGTATCACAGACGATATCATTCTGGGTGGTTGAAGCACGAGGCGGCTGAAAAGCTTCCACCACCCCAGGAGGACCTTTATTACACAATAACACACATTTTGGAGTGCCTTATTGCAATTATATAATGGCTCAATTTTATACAAAATAAAAAAAAATTATGTTTTTTGTAGATTTTTTGTGTTTCTAAAGAGACAACAGCGATCTATCAAATGGTCCAATTAATCAATACAGTGATGTTATTGTGTAATAACATCACTGTCTCAGGCAACCATTGGCCAATCAGAATACAGGAAATGTCCTTGCCATTGTATAAGTTTTTTATTAATCCTTGGTGGTGGTGGGGGGTACATTATGATGGATGTTCCAGAGCAGGTCAGGTCAAAAAATGGCTTAATGACCAATCAGATGAGCAGCAGTCGGAGCCCATCCACCCTACCACCATATCCTGTGATGCCGCTGCGTTATGTGTCCCAGTGTAGTGGGGTACAGTACACTACCTGGTCCAACAGGTAGGAATGTTACTTCTTCTGCTGCTTCTTCTACTCAGCACAGCAACATCTTTTAGACAAAAAATAAAAGATGTCTTCTTACTGACCACCACCTAGGCAGTCATATCACTCAAGTGCAGTGCAATTTATAAAATAAAGTTTGCTACTGCTGTGTGTGCACCTGATGACACACAGTGATAAATACATTCTTCCTAGTTCCAAAGAACAATTGCTGCCAGTGCCAAGTGCATTAATCAGTACATAATATAACATATAACCTCAGTCCAGTTACTGTAACTGAGACGTAGCATTACGTCATACCACAAACAATGAATGAATGAATTTAGTAACAGTTTTCTTTAATAATCTCACAGCCAAATATGGTAATGGAAGGATGTGCAATAAGGTATGCTCACCCGATGGTGACACCAACACAGCGAAATACCTCTCTGTTGGAAAAATCAACACTTTGCCTAGAGGTCGCTGTGTTGGTGTGCACGAGACAGGGGCACACTGTCTCCCAGTTCTGCACCCCCTCCCTGAATCAACTCCGACTGGAGTTGATAATCCTAAGTATGGGGGGTACAGTGGGCAGAGTCCTCTGCATGGGGGGCTCGGGGGCGAAGCCCCCCAATGAAAGAACAGGACCGGGAGACATTAGGGACTTATGTCTACTGCAACTTGCGGTCAACATAAATCCCATCGCTGAGATGCCGGTTGTCAAAAGTGTTGTTGAACCAGCATCGTAGAACTGAAAAAATATGTTATTTACCCAAAGATGAACATTCAGGTGTCAGTTAAGCCATCTGTCATAAGAACATTAAAACACTAAGTATTGTATATGAGATATGAGAAACTGTATTTGGAACTAAGGACTTTCAGTAGGGAAACAACAGCCCATAAATTCCAGCTGCATGCTAAACATTTTAAGACAGTAAGGAGAGGACGCTGGTTCACTCAAAGGGCGGTCTATCTTTGGAACAGTTTGCCTGAGGCTGCAGTTACTAGCGAAAATCAGAGTTTCTTTAAATATAGGTTGGACAGCGTAAGAGAATGATGGTTTGGAGGTCTTTATCATTGAGAAATTGTCAAACAGGTCAGATGGGCATCTTTTTGTTTGTTTGTTTTCTGTCTGAGTTCCCAGTTTTTTGTAAGAAGAGTGATACAAGTGTACCATGAGTACCAAAGCTTTTGGAGTGGCCCTTTTAGTTTGGAAATTTCATTTGAGTCATAAATTATGTAAATGTTTTAATCACACACAGTGATTTGCCTTGATCAGAACAATTTGATTTTCTCTCTGCCATGTGCTGAGGCTGAAATGTCACCGTGGAAGAACAATAGACATCGGACAACATTTTATAAGAGTTTTCTTGCCATACAGTTTCTAAATTGAACAAACAGTCCCTGTCACTCAGCAGGTCTAGAGGATGGGGACCCCCCCATACACACACTCACCCCCACTACAGCACCTTCAGCAACAGCCTCAGTAAATGTGTTGTACATTGTGTACTTCAACATACTCATTTAGACAACGGCAGATGTTTTTTTTTTTTCCCTTTTCTTCAATTGTTTAACCAGGTGAGACACACTAAGCTGAAAGCTTTTTTACAGGTACAACCTGGGAGCACAGGGAAGTTAAGTGACTTGCTCAGGGTCACACAGTATATGCAAGTAGGGGCTTTGGGATTCAAACCCAGGTCTCCAGATCTGCAGCTCAGAGCTTTAAACCACTACACTATACTTAGGTGTAAGTGACTCTGGAAGGCTAGTTCACCTTCAAGGAAAGGATTTATTGTTTTTGCTTTCTTTTGAACAGACATCTATCACACAGCAGGCTAGATTATTAATGTATTCCTAAAAAACTAAATACAGGTAATGCAGTGCTTGCAGCAAGGATAGACAGTATAACTCTATCTGACCATAGCCTAATAGGTATTAGCCTAGGATTTGGCAAAGGTGATCCAGAATCATTTGGATGGAGGCTAACTACATACTGAGCCAAAGGAAAAGAATTTGTAGAATGAGTAACTAGAGAAACTAAGAAGTACTTTGAGCTGAAGATCAACTGAGAAGACTTGCCCGCCAATATCTGGGAAGAATATACGCTTTTATACAGGACAGAATAATAAGCCTTTCTACTGCTAGGAAAAAGGGAGAGACTTAAAGTACTTTCTAGCAGAGAAGGAATTTAAGAGTTTACAAAGCCAACTCAAAAACTCAAAATTATTGGACAGAAGATTATTGCATAAAGTGACCTTTCTTAAATTCACATAAATAAGATATTGCCAGATCAGGCAGCGTACCCTTCATTCAGAATCAAACATGATATTGGGAATTCAGGGAAACATTTGGCAAATTACTAATTTTCTGCCTGAAAAAAAAATTCTAAATCAAAATGTAATTCTGGGAATAAAAAGTAAAGTGGATAAAATTTGAATGAATAATATAGACATACAGTAAATAAGGAGGGAAGTGAATATACAGTCAAATCTATTCTCCGTGGCAACTTCCAACCTAATCTTCCCAACACAGGGAAAGACTTCGCAAGGTAATGACAACAGAGGGGGCAGCAAAGATAATCAAGGATCTTCCCTCTGAGAAGACACCTAGTCCAGATGGCTTAAAAGGGGAGTTTTACAAAGTGCTTGACTCTTTTTAAATCAGACATCTATTTCATGTTTTTTTCAAAACATGAAAAACTAAATTTCTTCCTCTAACTATGAATGAGGCTTACATTACACTACTAAATAAGAAAAATAAGGACCACTTGATTGTGCCAAACCTATTACTACAAGATTCTTGCTAAAATTCTATCCATAAGAATTTAATTCGTCATAGTGTTTTTTTTTTTTTTAATTTAGCTTTTTGGTCCCCGTCGCCTCCTCCTGCCAACTGGCGACACAGACACATATGTATTTTTTCAGATTTATCTCTCCTGACCCCCCCAAGGCCCCAGCACTCAGCTATGTGAGTGTGTGGAGGCATGCTTCACACCTTGTGGCACCAGCTCAGCCCCTTCCCCCTCCTGATACTTTGCCACTCCCTCTCCACCTACACTATCCACCGGACCTTCATCCAGAGGAAGCGGAACTATGGGGGCGGGCACCAACCCAACCTCACCACCCTCAGGAGAGGTGAGCTGCCCGCTGGCATGCTAAATCCTGCTCTGCCCTCCCCTTCCCACACTGGCACCCCGATGACCCAAGGTCATATCTGACCCCAGGTCGCCCGCATAGCGCAAAGTAAGGTGTCCAGTGCCTCAACCCTTTGTGCCACTGGGCCGGCTGTTTTTTTTTTTGTAGGGAAACAGCAAGTAGGTTTTATAAAGAACAGAGCAGGGGAAGACAGTGCCAGATGCTTTATCAATGTCTCACGGTGGGCAAATTAAGATGGTTACACATCCCTATCACAGGACATCTTTGGGGAGTTTGACTCTGTTGGATGGACTGTATGCTTCAACTGCTACTCCAGTTTGATTGTGGAAGTAAGCAATAAGACATGGCTGAGTAACAGTAGTGCTGAGATACCCACACACCCAGGGGTGTAGTGAGGCATGAGGCCACTGGCCGAATGCCTTCAGCCCCTGGGTGTGCAGGTATTCCAGTACTGCCAACACTCAGCCATGTCTTACTGTGCTATTAAAATGGGCTTCTAGTTTTGAAATTTTTTAAATAATCCAACTTTTTAATACCTAAAAGCTGTAATGAATGCCTGTTTTTAAGCTAAAATAGTCCTTCCACATACTGGGACTATACTGAAATTATTGCTTCGCAGTTGGGTCTTTTGACCTAATAGAGGTTCCATAGTTGTAGTTTTTTTATTTTTTTAATTTTTCATTACAGTCTGTATGGCACTCCCTACCTGACCAAGTTGTCATATCATAATGTCAGCAAGTCATAATGCCCTTCCCCCCCATCATAATGTCCAGAGCTGAAAAACATGGAGAATAGCAGTATTCGTTTTGATAGGGGTTTGCTCCCTGCACATCCGCTCTTCTGTACATTCTTAAGAAACAGACTGTAAAGTGCAAGTGTAAATACCATTTGGGAGCAGAAGTGGCTCGGTTGACTGACAGAAGTGGGAGATGGTCAAACTAACTCTTTTTAGCAATCTACCTGCTTTGTCTGTCACTGTCTGCTACATTATTTTAGTTGGGATGTTGCTTTAGTCTGTTTCGCCACCTCGCTTCTGACTCAGGATGATACGTTGCAGTGCTGGCTCTTCAGTTTCTGAGGCTCTGTTTTAACAAGGTTAAAAAAAAAATTGCTGCCAAACACTTTTAAGGATCTGTAGTGTGCATTGATATGTGAAGAGGCTAAGCACCAGGATGACCGTGGGTAGTACTGAATCACTGCATGGTCAGGTGACTGGTTTTAGTGAATCAGGATTTGGGGATTTCAGTGCTCATTTTATAAAAGAATTTAGCTCATGGGTTTCCATGATCAACCAGAAGCCTCCTGCCCAGGTCATAACTAATGGGATACTTTCCTCTCCTTTTGAACTGTCATGCGGAACAACCAGGACTGCCTCCAGTAACTTTTTTTAATATTATCATTTGCACCATTGATAAGTATATTAAACATGGATCTTAGCATCAGCGGTATTCAAATAGGAAAACAGAAGTACAAAATATATGCCTTCACTGATGATGTCCTATTAACGCTTACCAGACCAGTAAAATCTTGTGCAAATCTTAAGAAAGTCCTTACAGAGTTTGAAGTAACTTCTGAGAGTCAACTCTGATAAAACAAAGGCCCTAGATATGAATTTGTCAACAGTCATTAAAGGCAATTTTCCACCTAGGGAAGCCCGCCTTCTGGCAATTCCACAGCTCATTCATAGCCCATATTAAGAAACTCCCTGCAATAAGATGTGGAGGGAACACCCCACTGCACAAATGGCTCTCTTTCAAAGCAGGCAGAGCTTGTCTCATATAATTCCTTATCAGGGAGCAGCTTCCCTCTCACTCGATGCAAGCTAAATCCCAATGGAGGAAGGCCCTTCAGCAACCTCTCTTGGACGTTCAATGTAAACAATGTTGGAAAACTGCCCACTCTGCATTTCTTGATGCAAGAAGCAGACTTATACAAAACAAGATCCTTTCTCATTGGTATCACACCCCATCTCTGCTTTATAAACTACATCTAGTGGGCAGTGCCCAATGCTGGAGGTGCCACTGTGATGTAGATAATCTCATACACATAATATGGTGATGTCCACTTCTCCATCCCTTTTGGGTGGCCATACTTGGCCTTGCTGAGCAAGTTGTGGTCATGGCCTGGTGCTAGACCCCCTGGCATGGATCCTAGGTCTAGCTCCTGCCGCAATAAAACTGACACAACAACTGAGGCGGTTGGCTTTACTCAGTCTTCAAGCCAAGTGGCTTATTCTCTGCCGCTGGAAAACTGAAGAAGTACCCACAATATCTGAATTGTTCAATTCCCTCTCAGTGGTGGCAACGCTGAATCGCCTTTCCCATGTGGTGGCCAATACTCTTCCACAGTATCACCTATGTTGGGCCCCCTACTTAGCTTATCTGTCCCCGTAAGCAGATTTAGGGTGAGCCCTGCAACCAATATGGAGTGGTCTAAACTGTTGTGATGATATAGTGTCTGTTGGATAGGCTCTTCAGAGCCTTTCCCCCCTCCTCTCCCACTGAGATACAGGGTAACCTTTATACTCCTTAAACAATAGAATGTGTGATCTGGATGTATGACAGTGTTTGTTTCTTGTTGTCTTTTCTCTTTGCTCCCCTGGCAGAAGATAATGCACTACGACTCCTTCCAGGATAATCGTCTGGACCTGTTAGCCACATCTCCTTCATCCTATTTTCTATCTCGATGGCAACAAATTCTGGTGCTACGTCCTTAGTACCTCCCCTATGGACTCTTTTTATCGCCTAGATCATGCTTATCTGCCTAACCACTTGTTCCTTATGTGTACCACTCTGAGAACCTGGGAGATACAGTGTATTATGTGCTATGATTCAGATGTTTTCATGTTTAAAATGCTATTTCTGTGCTACACGTATGCATGTGCTTAATGTAAAGTAAAATTAATAAAAAGTATTAACCGAAAAAAAATAAAGCCAATTTGCAAAAGTTTCTAAATGAGGATTGGCTAAAAGAAAAAAATGACGTATTTTGGGCTAGATATTACTAACAAACTTGAAAAACTACTAGAAGTCGACATTGTTCTACTTCTGAAGGACATAGAATTAGACGTTGACAGGTGGAGAAAATGTAATCTTTCCCTATCGAGAGGGTTAATGCAATCAAAATGATCATAGCCCTTCAAAGTTTTCTTTATCTTTCAAAACCACCAGATCATATTAGATAAGAAGCTATTTCAGAAATTAGACTGAATCATTAGAACATTTTGTTGGGATGGTAAACCTCCTAGACTCAGTATTAACAAACTTAGAGCTTCATATGAGGTTGATGGCTTTGCTCTCCCATGGTTGGAGCAGTACCAGTGGGCTTTCTTCTTTATGCAGAGAGTTCATCACTTGCAGGAAGACTCGACCAAACTAATCAATGCTCCCATGGCTCCCTGTAGAAACCAATTTTATAAAACCTAATATCCTCTCTGACTTTTTATACCTACAAACACCCAAAAACAGGAGTTGTGGCCAGCCACCAGCAAGATGGTTGCTTAAGTCTGTAGCAGTGAACTCTCTGCATAAAGAGGAACCCGACCTGCCAGACTGCCACCCGCAGTCCAGGTCCGAAGCCACCAGTCCCTCACAGAACCGCAGGTACGGACTTGCCCTCAGGGACTGATTACCTCCAGGAAGGGTAACAATTTTTGATTTCTTTACATGAGGACAGTTGTCTCTGGGTTTAAATCCAGAGTCTTTTACTGCTGTGGCCCACCGGCTGCAGTCAGCCCCAGGAGCACTCCAATTGGCTCCATATAGCTCTGCACTTTTAATGTTTGATTATATTGTGCTAGACTATGTTTTCTGTTAAAACTTTCTTGTTTGTATTTTATAGCTGAAGTTTTCCGATTTAATGTAAATGCCTGTATTGTGATCCTCATAAGACCAGTAGCGATCTCAGCTCAGGCCTTTGAACCCCTCCTTTACCTTTTTATGCTAGTATTGTGTTTTAAATAGCCCTGTTATTGCTCACTCAGACTTGGAGGCACCTTGCCTAACATCTTGGTCTGCAACACCCCCCCCCGTTTAAGCCAGTCTACATTTCTTTTTAGCTCCACGAGCAGCCCCACCCCCTCTGACTTTCTTATTTAATTCTCCTCTGCCTTCTCCTTCCAGGTAGTCTGAGAGCCACAGCTGTGGTTCTTTGATGAACCTGACCTGCCAGACTGCCACCTGCAGTCCAGGTCTGAAGCCACCAGCCCCTCACAGAAACACAGGTATGGACTTGCCCTCAGGGACTGATTACCTCCAGGAAGGGAGCCCTAGCTGCCAATTTTTCGTCCCCCGGTCCTGATTAAATACACATAAGCCCCACCCCAGCTTTCTAGCTCACTCCTCTCTAGCCCCCCCCTCATCCTTATTCCACTATGTGTGTCAAATCGTGGATCCTGTTCTGGTTCTTCTTCTATCTCATATCACATGCCCAATATATGCCACCTCAAGCCTTTATTACTGTGGATACTAATCTGATCTGTTCTGTAACTAGTTCCTGTCCCTACATGGATATATGCCTTTTCAACTCCCCAGTTCTTCAGCATTATTTTCATATTACCTTTAACGCTGGTACATGAAATGAATTACCACCTCAGCTTATGACTTCCGCCAACATCATAGAGGCGCCACCTCTACGGGTAGCAGTCAGAGTACTCATCTCGCTACTCTTAGTGGAAGGGCAAATGCTAGCGCCCAGAACGATGGCCCACAATGACGTAAAGGGGTTACCAGTACGAAACTTACTATCGCCACTCTAAGAAAACTTTTACTCCTTCTTCTCCTGTGCTCAGGAAATGTGGAGCTCAATCCAGGGCCACCAGCTGCAATCACATCGCCCTCTGACCTTGCCTCACCGAAAGAAATGAGTTTCTTCCACATTAATGTATGCAGTCTGTTAAAAACGTTCTCCATGATCCAGGCCTGGGTCCTCCATACTCGACCAGACGTCCTAGTGGTTTCAGAAACCTGGCTTAGACCGGCCACCTTCCACAGGGAAGTCAATATCCCTAACTATTTACTATTTAGAGCAGACAGACACTCCAGGGGTGGAGGGGTTGCCATCTATGTCAAGGATAGGTATACGGCATCCTGTCTGAGTGCTTTATCTGTTGCAAATGCTTATGAATGTCTGTCTCTTCAAGTTACCATCTTGCACACTTCAACATTATGTATCATAGGGTGATATAGACCTCCTTCTACGATCTACAATTGTTACCTCATCTGAGTAATATCATCGAACAACAATCATCAGAAATAATTATTCTTGGGGATCTTAATTTAGACTGGCTATCTAAAACTGCCGCTCCTCTAATAGCTTTCTGTGACACCCATGGATTATCACAACTCATTGTCGAACCAACATGAGTAAATAAAAAGAGCGTGGATAACAGCTCCCTGCTAGATGTTATCCTAGTGAATAAACCACATCTCTTCTCCTTTGCCAGAACCTTCTTCACTGATATCATAGATCACTCATTTATAGCTTGCATAAGATCAAGCAACAAACCTACTACTTCGCCGAAGTTTGCTGCCAAGAGATCTAGATGGAACTTTGATCTCACTGCCTACATAAATTAACTGAAACACTCCTTGTATTGGCAAGAGTTCTATTTGGCAAAAAACATGCAATCAGCATTCAACATATTCAGCAAAATTATCCTAGATGCCCTAAATAAATATGCCTCTATAGTTAAGGTGTGAATAGCAAAAAATGCATGCAGATGGTTCACACCATTATTAAAATCTGCATTGACTGAAAGAGATAACCTATGGAAAAAGCACGCAAAACCCAGTCTGCTGCGGACTGGTGCTAGCTCAAAAGGACACTACACTCATGTCCTAGAATGGTTAGAGATACAAAAGCTGCATACTACCATTCTGAATTTCTCTCTGCCTCCAAAAATCCTACAACATTTTGGAAAACCGTTAAGGACTTGTCTGGTCACATGTCCGGTGGCTCCTGATGAAATCTCTTTAAACAATAACACCATTAGTGACAGACTGGAAGTTCTGGATGCCTTCAATAATTACTTTGTGACCGCAGGCTTAGCCTTCGACAATTCCCCTGAAAATTTGATACGCTCTCAGGTGGATAATCAAGGTGCAGATCCTAGCATCACTGATTCAGTCTTCTCCTTGCGTCCTACTACTCTGAAAGAAGTTGAAGACCTATTGCTAAAACTGGATGTAAAAAAAAGTGCTGGTGCGGATACCCTCGACCCATATTTTTTGAAGGTGGCCATCCATGTGTTAGCTGTGCCCATAACCCATTTATTTAACCTATCATTAACTCAAGGATCCATTCCTTCTATATGGAAAACAGCGCACATCATACCCCTGTTCAAGTCCTGAAATCCCTGTGATCTAAATAATTACAGACCAATTTTGATTCTCCCAGTCTTGTCAAAATTACTGGAAAAAGTCATAAGTAACCAGCTTAGGGAGTATCTAGAAGCTAATAACCTGCTTAATCCAGTTTAATCAGGGTTTAGAGCTAAACATAGCACCATCACAGCCCTTGCCAAAGTGACTAATGACTGACAAAGAGAGCTAGACAACAGGAATTACACCTGCGCTGTATTCTTGGACCTGAGCAAGACCTTCGACACTGTTGACCATTCTCTGCTACTCTCTTCCCTGACCTCACTAGGTGCTGATCCATTATCTTTACCGTGGTTCAACAACTACCTCTCTGATCGTTTCCAGCAGGTGAAAGCGGAAGGAGATCTCTCAACTCTCAAACTTCTCCTAAGAGCTGTTCCCCAGGGTTCTATCTTAGGACTGATCTTATTTGCAATATACATCAACAATATTGATGAAAGCATAACTAAGGCCAACATTCATTTGTTTGCAGAGGACACAGTTCCTTACTTAAGCCACCCATCATTACAATCTGCATGTAATGACCTTCAATCTGAGTTCAACCTGCTGCAACACCAACTCCTGAACAAAAAACTATTACTTAACGCCAAGAAAATAAAAGCAATGCTCTTTTCTCCCTCTGCCCAAATGGTAAATTCAGCCCTATCAGATCCTGTGCCACAGATTACTACAATTCTTGGCAAGAAGTTGGAATTTGTCCCTAAATTCAAATACCTGGGAGTATGGCTGGACCATAGGCTCTCCTTTATAGAGCACATTGAAGAATTACTCAAAAAATTACGACAGAGACTTGGCCTGTTCTTTAGGATAGCCCGCTTCTTAACTAGTGATGCCAAACTACAGCTGGTACAATCAACCTTTCTATTCTTGATAGATTATACTGACATCCTCTACAGTCACTGTCCCATTTCCTACCTCACCAAACTTGACACATTATATCATAGAGCTTTGTGGTTCATCACAGGTCTGCCTTATTCCACTCACCACTGCTCCCTATATCAATCAGTGGGGTGGAGTTCTCTTCAGTTCAGGCATGATAAAAATGCAGCCTTATGGACCCTGACAGCCATCTCCAAAAAACTGCCCCAATACATTACAGACTGTCTTCCTATAACACCAATAGGCAATTACGCCCTGAGAAGTTGCAAATCTCTCCTACTGATGGTTCTCAAAGTTAACTCTTGCTTTGGCAGGGCTGCTATAAGCTTTACACTGTCCTCCTTGTGGAATAAATTGCAAAAAAAACTGAAACTGAGGTCACCCATCAGCATCTCATCTTTCAAGCTCTTATATTCACGTCTCAGAAATGATCAGTGCAATTGTTTCCAATGACCTTGAATTGTCGTCATGCTAACCTGTACCATTAAACCATAAACAAATTACTTCTAGTGCTTGTCTCCTCCTTGGCCCTTGTCAGATCTAACTCTTTTTTGCATTTACCCTGACTGTGGTTCCAGTTTGTGCAAGAGTACTGTACTGCTGTTATTTACTGTGTATAACCTTGTTTTACAGGGGGTCCCCAGGGATGAGCCAGAGGAAAGCCCTGGTGGTAAGTGCAAACAGTGTGGGTACTTGTGTGATGTATCAGGGGTACCGTGAAAGTGATTATTGTGTATTGTTCCAGCCACTAGTAAGGAAAGAGGGGGGTTACAGTGTCCCAAAGGGCTGTGCCCAGGTTAGCTTGACTACTACCAACCCTAACCTCCGTGTGGAGGCACCCGTTTCAGAACTCAGGCCCCTTATCCTGCCACTAGCTAAGCAGGCAGGGGTAGTCGCCCTTGGGATAGCGCCACCTGGGGTTACATATCTAGTGGCTTTCATCTAACCCTTCTTTTGATAAGAGTGAGATATCTTTTTTTGAAGGAATTGAAGAATGGTGGTAAAATAGTCAAGGGCTTCATCCACAATACAGGAGCAATACAGCAGATACCAGTCTATGAGGTGAAGCTCATCAAGGAAAGCAACAGGATCTAATGTGGAGAAGTCCCACAGGAGTAGCTTCTTGGGAGGGCAGGTGGGAGTGTGTATATTCCATATGCAATAGTCCAAGGAGTGATCACTGAGTGCGTCTGCAAGGGTGCCAGCAGCAATGATCACATCTTTCCTATTAGATAGATCCCAGTCTATGAGTGAGTGGTTACCTCCTTGGGGGGAAGAGTCTTGCAGGGTCATCAATCAGCTGTGAAAGGTGGATTTTACTTACGAGAGACTCAAGAGATTTAAAGTTAATACTGTGCCAGTCAAGATTAAAATCACCCATGAGAATAATGTCATTCTTCCCTACAGCAGAGGACAGGTAATCAATTAACTCAGTTAAGCCAACCCTGCTTCCCCTTGGGGGGGTTGTATACACACACAAAATGAACTTTCTTGGTATCCCCTAGGAGCAGTAGGGAGTGAGGTACTTCACATGAGGACAACGTGACACTAGGCAGAGCAATTAGTAGCAAGTGGCCCTTGAAGTAAAGGACAATGCCCCCACCCCATTAAATGGGGAAAGGATCAATTGTAAGCAGCGTATAACCTTCTGGGGATCACATTGAATCAGGAATCAAGGGTTTTAGCCATGATTCTGTGATACCAAGAACATGAGAACAGTAGTAAGAGACCCAGGTTTCGAGTTCAGGAAGGTTGACCATAAGGCCGCTAATATTGAAGTGAGCCACCTCGATGCCCTTTGTATTAAACTATGAGGAGTGGCTATTTGGACCATGGCTGCACTGTGGACTGGAATTGGTTTCAATGCCACCTGCCAGGGTTATGTAGAGAGCTAGGAGCCACAGAGGAAATAGGTCTACAGTCAAGGAGTCACAAAGATAGCTGTAAAGTTTGTGCTTACTGAGGTACTGAATTATCAGAAAGAAATGCTTGGGTCTCAGGCACCACATTAGAGTAGAATTTGAGGCTGAGGTGACTAAGGAGTTAGACAACTGGAAGTCCTGGGATTGATTGGCGGGGGACACAGAATGTTGATAAGGAGCAAGAACTAGGTAATGTACCACAGATATACACCTTGCAAGAACAATATAACTGCTGAGTGCAGTGGTAACATCCTCTCTAGAATAAACTTATATGGAAGCAATTAAATTATTAGTGTACATAGTCAGTATGGTACAGACTGACCTAGAATGTAGCAGACTGGAGACCTATTTTGACTGACTGAGAAGTGCACCCTGACCCAGGTAGGGGGTAGCCAGTATTTAAAAATTAGCAGTGCAAATGATAATGTATAATTTCATCAGTTGTGAACAAAGCAGCAACAGACATAGGATAAATGTTGGGAGGCTGTTAAACTAATGCTACATAGACACCGTAGAATACAGCACAACAAATAACTTCCCATTTCAGTACACAAACTAAGCCCCAGGAGTCAGCAGTTATGTAACACTGTAGTGAACAATGAGTTGCAATTCACATAAGCATTAAAAAGACGTGAGAAATAGAGGTAGATAACTAGAAAACTTAAACCAGACAGAGTAGACTCACAGTCAGAATAATAGTATAGAGAAATAACACAGAAGTCCATGATTTAAAAATTGGTGCCAGAGCAATCCCCAATTCTGATTAGCTGCTCGGTGGGGGTGTCACTCAGTCAGTCACGGCCAATTTGGGCCAGGTCCAGTAGGCATTAGTGGTTGGTGGCTTCAGCAATGAGGAAGATCAGGTCCCGATAGTAGGCAAGCCTCTGACAGTGCTGGAGCATGCGACAGACAGTATCTTGTAAAAAGCACACAACTGAGCTTCTAAGTGCTCTGCCAGAGGTAACACAGAAGTCCAGGATTTAAAAAAATGGCACCAGGGCAGTCCCTGAGATACCTCCCTGGGCAGTCCACTGCTCATCGGTTCAATATTGAGAGCGCCCGTGGATTCTGACTGTTGGGATCGACAACTCTTCAAGCAGAACAGCCACCACAAAGGGCCCCACACTCAATTGTGGAGCTGGTTCCAATGTGCACTTTGCATGCAGAAATATTTTGGTTTACTTACAGTTTACTAAAGTGTAGTAGTTTGTATCAGACTAGTTTTATTTACTTCTAGGCTGACATCTTCTGTTACTACAAATTCCCGTATCCCCTGCAGCTGATAACAGGGCAGTAGGCAGCAGTGGGAGATTCATTAGCTTGCAATGCATGTTAACGCTCTTATAATCTCTGATCAGATGTTTCCTGGTTCTGCTTTTCTCCAGGGGCTAAGTGCGGTCCTCTGTGACTGTACTCTGCATTTAGCCCAGGGAGGGCAGCACGGCTAACAAACAAAAGATCGGAGCTTATATAAACTCTAACATGCATTACAAGCTATTGAATCTCCCACTGCTGCCTACTGCTCTGATGTCAGCTGCAGGGGATACTGGGATTTGTAGTAATAGTAAATGTCAGCCTAGAAGTAAACAAAATAAGTCCGCCACAATCTACTGTACTACAGTAAGTAGTAAGTAAACCAAAATGTGCACATTGGAACTAGCCCCACACTTGAGTGTGGGGCCCTTAGCGCTGACTGTTTTCCTTTAATAGGGCAAAGACATTAGGCACAAGGGAATTGTAGAGGTAAGAAGGGGGGGGGGGGGCAGAGAGGGAAGTGCCATAGATCAAGTAGGGTCGACAGTAAAAATGAAAGTAGAAGAAAACGGACAGACTGAGAGGGCCAAGTTGGCCCTTATCTGCTATCAGATTCTGTGTTTCTATGTTAATCTAGTATACTGTACCTGGCCATATCTTTATTTTTCTGTGTTATGCAGTAGTTCACCTGTAAACAATCATTTTCTTTCCTGGCCCTTTCATTTTCTGTCCTGCTAGAGGACAGTGAAATGCATGGCTGGCATCTCGACTGCTGGGCCTATATATTACATCAACTCTTGAAAAACAGTGGTTTTCTCCTCATCGGCCCCCCTTGACATGTCTCATGTGTCTGCCATGCTGCAGCGTATTCTTCATAAAATTGCAGAGATTAAGCAAATGGCTGCTCAAACCAATAAGGACTTGGCAATGCTTGGCCTGAGAGGAGAAAGTGCTGACTGCCACCCAGGACAACTGGATGGAAAAGAAGAGAATATGCTTGCCTGGCTTGAAGAGCAGGATAGATCAATAAAACATCTGCTCACAAAGATAGATGACCTTGAGAACTGAGCCAGGCACAATAATATTCATCTGGTTAGGCTGCTGGAGGGTGCTGAAGGCAGCAAAATAATCCTCTTCCTTCAGCAAATAATACTGGTCATCTTCAATGCCCCGAATTGCCCTCTCCTTGAAACCAAGAGGGCTCACAGGACTGTAACCCCTCACCCCAAGCCTGGAGACTGGCCAAGGCCCATGTTATTGAAAGCACTGAGGTACCTAATCAACGAAAATAACTTATGGATAGCTATGGAATGGGGATAACTTAGATGGGAGGCTCAGCAAGTTTCTTTCTATCAAGATGTTTCCACTAATCTGTCCCACTGCTGGTGAGCTTACACAGCAGTGAAGTGTAAGTTCTCGTATCTTGGAGTGAAAACTGCCCTTCGCTATCTGGCACACTTCCACATACTTTTGAATGGAGCCCAACATCAATTTGAAACCCCAGAAGCTGTTGAGTTTATCAGAAGGCAGTGGTCCCGATTACATCTTTCCAGCAGGCCCTCAAGACCCTCTCCCACTACGTGCCTCATCCTCTGTTATGGAAACAAGTGAGAGAAGTAGTATGGGGGACCCACATTTGTCCCAGGAGGATGATGTCCAGTGAATTCAGTAGAGACAGGGCAGGGGGCAAACTTGAGTGAAGGCAGAGATCTGGCTTGCGGAGGCTAGAGCTACTAACCAGTATAGAAACCACCGGTCTTCAGGCTCTTCAGGTAGTCCCTCAGTGATAGCTTCCCTGCCTACTACAAACAGGTTGGCTCTATTTAACGAGGATGTACATTCGGACTCAGTGACTACTGTATCACTGTCTGCCCAGACTCCTCTGAAACCTCCATGATTAGCAGAAGAACATGCACCTCTCACCTGGGCAGAAAGAGCTCTAACCTCCTGCACCACCCCCTGCTAATCTGCACCATCCATCCACATTTGCTGTGCCCAAACTCAAATGTCGCCTCAGAAATAACCAGGGTGATACTTTTGTCACAGTGAGTACTGTAAACTTTTCTGAACAGTAAACTACCCCCTCATAGGATGTGGCCTACTATTAATGGCAAGGTGCCTTTTTCTGTCATTCTTTTCCACAGAGAGATGCAGCTGCTTGGCATTAACAGGGTTTGACACTAGTGAAGTGCTTTGATTAAGACTACTGTACCCTTGCATGTAACCCGGAGGTCATTATTTACCAGAGGGTGATGGACAGTACATCTTTTTGCCCCTTCCAGCTGTTGCTCTTTTTTCCCTGTCCCATGTCTTCAGCCACATTGAAGGACTCTGACCATACCTGCAGTATGTGGTGTCCTTGTCCTCTCAAGTATGACTGTCCAGACATTCTTCATGAAAATGCTGCAGCCCAAACATTGCGTTCTCCCTCAACAGTTTTTTGCAGTCTTTGGTTGTTGCAATGGGGGGCCAAGACTCTACTTGTAGCACAAGATCTCTTTACTCTTCAGCTGTTGGCTGTACCAATGTACTTTGTGTAATACAACAGCTAACCAGTTGTTATTCATTTTCTTTTTTCTAAGAGGCTCTATATAATTGTTAATTTATTACTCTTAAAAGCAGGTTGGCACTATGTTTTGGAGTGTGATTGTTAATATGTATTTCTCATGCATAGCACGGTGTTGCACTCCTACTTCTCCTCCCCAAACCCTTCCACAGTCACTTGATAAGAAAGAGCTGTGGGTGGCTCTTCCTAGAAAATGGCATCTTGAGCTGAGGCACCTACACATCACTGCCTCCTCTTGCACCCCCTTTCACTCCTCTCTCAAATCAGGCACCTTTCCCCTGTTTGATTGTTCTGTTATGATGTAGATCACTGCCTGCATGGGAAGCCAACTTTCCTCCCCTCTCTCCCTCCTCCCCACTCTCCCCCCTCCTCTAGCTGTGAGATCTTCTATCTTTCCTCCCCATGGTTAGACCCTCATTGGTGGGTCTCCTTCGCAGTCTGACTGTGCTGGTCATTCAATGCATTTTTACAATACTTTGGATATCTGTTCCATTGAATGGCTTCTGCACCATATATGATTTCATGCAAATTTCTCATTGTCTACTTGTACATATTTTTCAGCTTTGTAGAATAAAATGCCTGTCAGCATTTTATTAAGCTGTGATATTTTTGGCTAACAGTTTGTTTGGTTTAGCTAAGATACATTTCTGGATCACTATTAGATGTATAAAAATGTTAGAGTATATGTTCTTCATTTGTACTGTTTTATAAGAATGGGATTTTATTTGTAAATTTATGTTTGTCCTGCAGACAAATTTACTGAATTTGTATTTGTGCTCCCTGCAACCATATGACATTGTTTCTGATGTCAGGGGGTGACTGTGTATTTATTTTGACCCCTTTTTAGTTACCAAACATCCGATGAAGCTCTGGTGGGTGAAGCAAAACATTACGTGGTGGTTTGAGATGGCTTCCACTGTCTTGCCAGAGGTTATCTTCACCCAATGTATACCTGGAGTTTTCACATTGAGCTGTATATGAACTGTTTTTAAAATATTGCAGCATCAAATAAATGACGTTGGAGGCAACTCAATTTGGCCAGTGTAATTAATGAAGCATTATATCAGAAGGACTACAGTTCAGTGAATGCTGCCTAAACCATTTGAAATTCACCCTCCAAGTTCTGGAAGGCCACCCATGCCTTTTTCTCTCCCCAAACTCAGTCCCCTCTCCCTGTCCTAAAGGTGAGTGACGTTCCAGTTTCTGACCCCTCTTCTGTTGCCTCAGCTTCTAACTCCTCCTTCACATCCTGTGCCTGCTCCCTCCTCTCCCCTCTTCACAACCCCTACCCAATTTACTACTCTCCACCCCACCCCTTCTCCTTCCCTCTGACCATTGCCACTACATCCATTAGGGCCCTTCTGTCTCTAAACCTCCACAAAGACATAAGCCCTGATGGTCTAGATCTCAAACTCATGATGTGCCTCTCTGCCCCTGCTATTATACCACCTATTACCTCCCTTCTCAACCTCTACTTCTTTTCAGCCTCTATCCATGATTGTAGGAAACAGGCTACAGTTATCCCCCTTTCCAAAGGGAGTGATCCCACCTCTTCCGATGGAAAAATACTGCCTGATTCGTGGCCAAAAACTATTGCTAGCTTTAATAGATTTCTCTTCTGCATTTGGTTTGGTCATAAGAACAAGGCTTTGGCTAATAATGCTAAATATGGGTATTAAGTATTCACTCATATCCCTTATTTCTAGGCTGTATGGCGATACTTGGGCAAAAGTCAGAAAAGAAAGTGAAGGTAATACTCAAACAAATTTAAAGTTAATAAAGAGATAAGGCAAGGATGTACTGGCCTCCATGCTATTTAAATATATAAATATATATATATATATAAAATATTTTCTTGACCCTTGATGCGCTTTCAGTTGATTCGCCAAATATTGGTTCAATTCATGTTGCTGCTTTAGCCTATGCAGATGACCTGATACTCATTTCTCTCTCTTACTCAGGCTTGAAAAAAATCTGGATTTTTTAGCAAAAGAATCCAGCCATCTGGGTCTTAAGATCAATGACAAGAAGAGCTAAGTTATGAGTTTTAATAAGGATAGCTTGTCGCTCCTGTAAAAAAGCTTTCAGCTTAGTGTGCTATACCTGGTTAAACAACTAAATAAAAAAAATAAATAAATAATTGGTCCCTGCAAAAAAAATGGAACTTGGGAAATCTTATTATCCACACTGTTAACAAATATTCATATTTAGGCTTAATGTGCAGTATATGGCAAATGTAGCAGTAAAACATCTTTATTTTTATACAAGAAAGGTAATACAAATAACACCATTAGGATATTAATCCAATTTGCAAGGTGCTCCTGTAAAAATTTTACATTTACATTTGCAATAAATAGGACATGTAGAAACTTATGAGAAAAGAAACATACATGGACATATTATCATACAACTTAGTCATTATAATTATATCACACTGCTAGTTCCTGTCTTAAGGCAGTATTTACATCATTAGATTTTTTTGTAGCTTGGCCAACACTTTGAATAACTCTATGCTATACTTAAGCAGCTATAAATGAGACAGTTTTCTCACCATGCTTGTTTTTTGGGTTTTGGTACCATAAAGAAGCTTTTATTTGAGCTTCTCAAGGTATACTTAAACTCAGATTTTACCAACTTATCAGATAAATTTGGTAATTTAGCTGAATTTATTACTCTCTAAACCATGTTTGCGCTAGCTACAAATACTCTATTTTCAACTGTAAGCCATGCCAATTTATCATATAAAATACAATGATGAGTTCTCAAATCTGCTCTCAATATAAATCGAGCTAACTGATGGTATACTATTTCTATCGTTCTTAAATTAGTTGAGCTTGCAAGTCCATATATGTGTATTCCATAGTCCGTAATTGGAAGTAAAAGCTGATTGATCACTTTCATTCTCATATCCAAATGTATACAATAACCAGTTCTTTTCATAGCTCCTAGTTTAACACTTAGTTTCTTAACTAGTTCCATTATATAATAATCAAATTTCTATTTACTATCTATCCAAAAACAGAGATATTTATACTGTTACTTGAGTTAAACATTCTCCTGTTTTAGTTTTTATTTTTAGCTCTTGTTTTTTAATCTTCCCTATTATTAAAGTTGGATCAAAAAATATAAACTAAGATTTTTTTACTGTTTAACATCAAGTTTGAGTCTTCAAACCACTTCTAAATTTAAAGGAAATCCTTCTGTAAGTTTTGCTGAACTTGAATCAAATTTATGCCAAGTGACACTATCACAGTGTCATCTGAATACGTTTGTACAGTAGTTGTGTTGTTTCCAGAAAATTTGGTAAATTGTTTGTATAAATTAAAAATAACAATGGCCCCAATACTGAACCTTGGGGAACACCCCTGTATATCTTTTCTTGGTTTGGAAGTTCATTTCCCACCAGTACCTGCTGTTTTCTTCCCTCCAGGTAGGACCCAAACCACCTCCAAACCTCAACAGATACCCCTGCCTCTAGCAACCTAGTCAACACTATCTGATGGTCCACCATGTCAAGTGCCTTCGATAAGTCCACGAACATTGCACCCACTGACATGCCATCCACTAGTGATGAGCTTGTTTGATCTACTAAGTCAGTGAGCATGGTGCTCATGCCCATAGCTGATGGACTGCACATGTCTCTGAAACTCTAGGCAAGATTAAGAAGTGAGCCATGGGCTTAATGAGGTTTAATCACAAATTTGGTGACTACAACATAAGACCTTTGATTCAAGTGATTACCTCAAAACTGGGTCCTTTAGCATTGTATGGTAGAGATTTGGGGTCCCTACACATCTGTAAAAAAAGAAATGTGGTGGGTCCCTACATGAAAACTAAGTAGAATCCATCTCAAATCAACTACTTAAATCCTTGATTGGCTTATCAAGGTCCCTTCCTACACCTTACTTATGAGCAAAATTGTGCCTTGATAGCTGTAAAACTTTAGCTGATTCGGCAACTCTGGGATTTTAGATGAAGTGCAGTAGATCCTCTAGCAAAAGCTTGGTAAGGTTATCTCTCTGGAAGAAAAAGAGTGCTGGAGGCATATTGGTTGTAAAAACTCCCCCTGGTTATCCCATCTAAACTTCCTCCTTGAAAACTGCTACATTGACGTCTTGCTAAAGTATTATGGTAAAGGTGTCCTTATTAGCTCTAAATATAAGACATAAAAAAGAAAATTAGGCTTCAGAACCAAGCTTTGGATCTAGATTGTTTTATTGATTTAGTTTTTGTTCACTGGGTAAGTGCACTAGACAAATTCTGCCTATTTTCAGGCATGACCAGGGGGAAGGGGATACAGATGTAAACCAAATGACCTTGAACCAGATTAAGCTGTACTGTATTGCTGCCTCAAGGATTTCACCTTGGTATGCTGACAACAAATCCTGGTTTGGGTTCACACCACATCTGGATTATATTCTGGACTTCCCTCCCTTCCACAAAAAGAGTCATTTTCCTTTGATATAAATTTGCAATTTTTCCCAGCAACGTTCTGGTTGTCAGATACACTCATTTCCCAAGGCAACTGAGACTCCTTATTCCTGCTTGATTGGTGGTATAGAAAACTTAGAACATGTAGTACGGAAATGCTCTTTGTATCAGAAACCTCACTTATCCTGGATCCAGAGTATTGTTTCTGAATTGAGCCACCTTCCAGATGACCCTCTAAGCTTTCTGTTCACGGTGCAACATCCTATTATCATAAATATGCTTGCTAATTATCTTTTTACTATTAATAAGAAAAGGAGAGGGAAACTTTTTATTGTTTAGTGTTGTGACTTACTTGCTGTAGATTTTATCTTTATGAATTTTATGTTCCTATGTTGTTTTTGTTACTGTATCTTATTTTATTGTATTTTATCATTAGTCTTTATTATGGTTTCTTTTAATGGTAATGACTTATGCCGAACCCAATAAAGTCTGAACTGAACATTTTCTGACAACTACCATCCTATTTCCCTCTTCCCCACCCTGACAAAGCTCCAGGAACACCTTGTGCTATCCCAGCTCTCCCACCTTCTTGATTCTTTTGCCTTCTTCACTCCTTACCGGTCTGGCGTCCAGAAGTCCCACTCCATCTCCACCTCCCTCCTCTGGCTTACCGATTTGATTCTATCTGCCATGGGTCAGGGCCTGACTGCCTCTGCCATTTCGGTTGTCTTGGCCAAAGCCTTTAACACTGTTGCCCACCCCTTGACAAGCTCAAGGCAGCAGGGCTCTATGGTTCTTCACTCAGGTGGTTTTGCTCCTACCTTGAGGGAAGGTCTCAGGCTGCCCAGACAGAAGAATCCATCTTCTTCCACTTGCCCTGGACTGTCCCCCCCCTTCACCCACCACTGCTCTCTGCACTCCTCGCTTCCCTTCCCCTCCCTTGTTCTTTCTTTACCTCTAAAGACTGGCTTAGCTCCCCCCTCCTACTTTGCTTCCCTGTTCACGTCCCCTCCACCACTTCCTTGCCCGCTTTGCAACTCTGGCTGTCACTCTTTCATACTCCCCTCAAGGGAATCCATTGCTGGTCAAGCTGCCTTCTTCTTTCAGTTCCCCAAACTTTTGGGTTCTCACCCCTTGCCATCTGCTTACCCCTTCCTACCACGTATTCATCTCTTTCCTCTGTGACTTCACTACTCAACCCTACAGTTACCCCTGATACTGGACCTAGGCTGCTGCTGTTTGTCCTCTTACCCCTGCTCATTCACCCTGCACCTACACTAATGAATTCTCCTTGTCCAGCCTCCCTTTCCCACAACTCTTAGCATCCCCCAAACTCAGTACTGCATTTGTACATTGCAAATGTTGTTATCCTCCTGCACTTTACTGCATTGTAGTGTATTTTAGTAATACAGAATCTGTGTCCTTGCTCAATTGTTCATTATTATGCTTACCTACCTATCTGTAGTAACTGTATTTGAATTTATTGTTCTTAGTGTACCTCTGTTTCTTCCTGCCTCCTCCCCCCAGGACACATCTGGTAATGAGCTGTTACCAGTTCAGTATGTCTTTTCTGGTAAAACTTTTGAAATCAATAAATCAATCAATAAATAAATACACACTCTGGAACATTTCTATCCTTTCAAGAAATCAAAGAGAAGTATAGCATATACAGATGTCAATGTTACTACTACTTATAGATCAGGGACTCCCTTAGGAAGGCCATACTCGTGCTATACTCTCCCGTGTCTAACTGTCCGGACAGGGCTCAAATCATTAAAGTATTTTCTCTTAAAAGAGGATCTAACCTGCTCTATAAAATCCTGACTAACAACACTCCATCTCTAACAATTCAAGCTATGGAAAAATGGGAATCTGAACTACATGCACAAATACCTCCCCCCAAAAAAAGAGACTTGACATCTACCTGAAAGGTTGCTTACCACGGTAGCAAGGAATTACAAGGTAAACTTCTACAATATAAAATCCTACACTATTTTTATATGTCTCCAAAACATTTAAAAGATATAGGATTAACTGAAAATAGTAACTAATGGAGATGTAAACAAGTTGAAGTAGGCCTGGCTCATATGCTATGGTTCAGTCCTAAAACTGTACTCTTACAGTATTGTCAAATGTGATACAAATGTATGAAAAACATACTGGTCTCTATATTCTTTTTTTCCCCTTTAATGTTTATTTTAGGAATTTTTCCCACATCAAATAAGTTAATTTTTCCCCCAGAAGTTATGGCCATCTTTAGTAGCACTAGCTTCAAACGAATTCTCCTGAGGAACTGGTAAACCTCTCTTGAACCTTCCTTGCAAGAGTGGTTTAGTGAAATAAGTTTGGTGGTAAGAAATGAAACAATTAGTTACTCAGTCATCAATAAATGGGTTAATTTATGATAACAGGTAAGTAAGATACACTAGGCATGACCTTCGGCACTAGTCAGAGGCTCTCTCAGCTCCCCTTCCTCCCTTCTTTCCACACCCTGGATGGAGCAATACTTTAAAACTGTCCCTCCTTTAGATACCTTGGTGTTTGGCTTGACCAACACCTCAATGTTTCTGTACATGTTGAGGCCATAAACAAGAAATTACACCCTAAACTGGGTGCCCTGTATCGCAACTGGGGCTGCATTCCACTGCCAGCTCACCGGGCTCTTGTACATAAAATGATGCTCCCCATCTTCGATTATGTGGATGTCGTATACAGTGCCACCCCATCCTCCTCCTTAACCAGACTGGACACACTCTTCTACTCCTTCTGCCGCTTCACCTTCGACTGTCTCCTCACAGTCACCAATGTACCCTTTACCAATCTCTGTCTCTCCCCTCCCTTGAGAATAGACAGCACACTCATTGCATCAGCCTCTTGGCCAAATTCTGGTCACAGTCCCTACCTTCCTATCTCTCTTTCTCTCTCTCTCTCTCTCTCTCTCCACCCTTACCTCTTCCCCTTCTTATTCGCTCAGAAATTCTGACCCCCTCACTTTAACCATCCCTCGTCGTACCTCCTCAGCCAGTCAAGCCACCTTTTTCATCAGGTTTCCAACTCTGTGGAACTCCCTCCCAAGGCATATTTAATTTGCCCCCTTCCCTGGCTTTTCAATTACCTCATTAAAAAAAAAACATTTCCACTCCCCCTGCACCTGTTCCACATCCTTTGCCTCAACCACCCCAGCTGCCCCTTTCCTGCTGTCTTCCGCTGGTGCATTCAGGCTTTAGGCATTTAAGTAAGTAATAAGCCATGACAGGGTGTGCATTAAAGGACTGTAATAACTGCTTGCTGTTTTTTTCAATGACAACAGCAGGTCATAATCCGCCGTTATAACTTGCCAGTTATAATGGCGAACACGTGCCATCAGCTGTCTCCCTTGCCTTGCGCTGCAGCATACCACACCACTAAACCTCCTCAGACAACTGTCATTCGCTAAACAGCACTACCACAGAAACAAGATAAAACCGCAAAAATTCCGTCACGAAAATTCAGTGTCTTAATACATACGGCAACTCACCAATATGACTGCTCGATTCCAGCTCCAAAACCTAGAGGAAAGAGAAAAATTTGTTAGTGAGCAGGAGAGCAAAAATACCTATTTTAAAACACAAAGCGACCTACGGCTCTTCAACACATTCCTGAGGCAAACCAGAACAACAGTGAAGTTCAGCGAACTACCACTAGCAGAACTAGACAGCAAGGTAGCACATTTTATTTTTTGCTTGAAATGTCAGGATGGCACTGAGTATGAACCCAGAACAGTGCGTGGGATAGTAGCCAGTATAGACAGACATTTAGTTAAGGTTAAGTACCCCCACTCAATTTTCAAAGGTACTCAAACAGACTTCGTAGAAACAAAGCGCACTCTCATAGCAAAACAGAAGCAGTTAAAAAAATGGGCAAAGGAAACAGACCGCGAAAAGCAGAAGCACTAACTGAAGAAGAAATAGATTTACTGTACTCATCAGGCACCTTATCAACAGACAACCCCACATCATTTCTAAACTACCTTTTTTTCAACATAGGACTTCATTTTGCCCTACGAACTAAAGAACAGTATGACCTAAGATGGGCAGACATTCAAGAAGGAGTAGATGCTCAAGGGAATGTATACATATAGTACAATGAGCGCCAAACAAAAACTCAACCTGGGGACAACCCTACACACATACGACCTGTTAAGCCTCAAATATATCAAAATAAAGAAAACCCACTACGTGACTGTAAAGTGGGTTTTCTTTATTCACAATATATATTACAATCAATGGCCGGCTTGACCATTGGCTATGACTGGAAATGTTATATACTGTCCCCAATTGGCCAAGGCCAGGTGTGTGGGAGTGGATTTCTTTTTGGGACAAAATCTAGCTATGTGTCCCTTCCCTTGGCAATAATGATAGGTTATCTCAACATGCGGCACTTTAGACATATTCAGTGGCTTAACAGAATTACTTGAAGCTGGCAAAGAAGGTGTGTACGTTCTTACCATAGGATGGGCGGGGCCAGCTCCCGATTGTCCTTTAGTCCTGTTAGGATGGGCAGTTAAATAATCTTCGGCCAATTGGACTGCTTTTGCAGATGCCTCTGGATGGTGTGGGTATCATGAAGGAGGAACTCTGGACAACAGTTGAAGACTTCAAACAAAAAATGTATTTATATGCTTAAACAAAGCAAAAGTTGAACTTCAGGCGATTAAATAAAAAAAAAAATTAAAGCTGCAATGATCAATGACCAGACAAACACCAGAATACTGCTAGTGCATCTGCCTTGAATGAGGACAGAACAAGTCTGCACCTCATGGAACTCTCTAACTGACTGAGGCTACCAGAATCTTTCATATCCCTGTTTCACCATGTGACCCTTCTGTCCCTCCCCTTTTAGAAAAATTAAATTATTTTATTCAAAATAAACAACAGTTTTATATTACAATATCTTCACGATACAATCTTTATCCTAAAGGGCTTCATACTGCTTCAGGTTTTAAAAATAAGAAGGTTAAATTAAAATTAAATTCCAAAATGTTGCAACAGAGCTCCACCCCATAGAATATCCCTTTAAATTAAGGAATACTTCAGTCGGCCGGCTCTAAGAGAAGACCCCTAAAAAAAATGATCCCACAAAGGAAGGACTGTTCACTTAATTAGCAAGGTATATTTAAACTTATATTTACACATAAAATCCTTATAAGATTTTCATAATGAGGAAGGGTCATACCAGGAGACTAGGAGGGCAAAAAAACAAAAATTAAGACCACAGATATTAGTTTATAACAGAACTGTGCTAAATTTGAAAGTTTCAGCGCTTAACAGGGGAGGCAACACTGTTTTAACAAAGCGCTGCATAACATAACCTTCACAACGGCTGAAACGCTAAACCTCACTATTTACAAGGAAAACATTTCTGAGCAATTCAGAAAGACTGGAAGTGAAATTAATGTTAATTTTACCAGAAAGGGCAATGCATTAACATAAAAACCGAATGCCAGAGCGGCGGGTTTGTTTACTGGAGAACGCCGCCCGGACGACATGACAGAGAAAATGTAAAGAGGAAGACCAGATGAGTTTGGATTAAATTATTTCCTTGAAAGCTCCCAGAAGTGGAGTATTTTACACTAAAATGCTCTCATTACAACAAAGACCGCAATGCAGGGAAAAAGGGGGGGGTTACCAATACTCGTAACAAAGTGAGAGAACATTCGCACAATCGTGCAGGAAGAACAATCGTATAATCGTGTACACGAACATTTAGCGCAGCATTAGTGTAGAAATTCTTTTAAAAAATGGAAATTAACAATATTTATATTTCTTTCCCTCCTCTGTAATTTATTATGATATTTATCACAAAACCTCGGGGGGGGGGGTACAGCCTCTCGCAAGAACGCAAGAGAAATATGCGAAGTGTTACCTAAGACAAATTAGATTGAGAAACCCACTTTGGTTTAAATGATATAACAAACTCAAGTTGCAGCATATTCTAACAGAAAACAGTTATTCTTTTTTATATTTCTATTCGATACTGAGTCCAACTAGGTAAGACCTCAAGGGGGGGAGGTTCCCAAAAGGGGGAATTCAATACTAGCCATCCAGAAGAAAAAAAAAATAAACAATACACAAACAAGAAAGACGATAGAGAGGAGACAGAGAATTTATATAGGTGGCCAGCCTATAATAAAGAACAGAGTTTTTTGGAAGGACAGGCAAAACAACAACAAAAAAAACAATATGTTGTTGCAATAGACTAAAAAAATTTTTTTTTTTCTGGAAGAAGTATTTAACCCTTTACAGTGACACCATACAAGCATACAAACTATACAAATCCCATAGGCCTGAACCAATGTTGTTACCCGAATCACCATTTTACATCGCACCCGACATAAACCATAAAGAAAATGGACTCTGGTATAGAAATATGACCATAGGACTCAATAAACTTTGATGCATGATGAAACAAATGAAATTACAATCCAGCTTGCCAGACACAAAGCACATCACGAACCATTCAACCAGAAAAACGAGCATTCAAAAGCTCATCGATTCCAATGTGCTCCCCACAGAAGTACAACAAATCTCTGGCCATAAAAATGTGCAGTCCATAAACAATTACTCTGTCTTATCAGAATCTCGTCAAAAAGAAATAAGTGACCTGCTCACCAAGCGCAGCACAGATCAACAGCCATCTACATCGTCTGCCACCCTAGAAATCTAAAAGGAACAGCCACAAAATCTCTCCATAACTGAGCTTGCAGCAACCTCCTCAATGCATACACTGTTTGGCGCAAACTGCGTCTTCAATGAGGGAGTCACTGTAAATATCTACCATGGACCACCGCTGAAGAAATTCCACAGAGTCCAGCAGATATCATCAAATGGAATCAGATGACTGTAAGTACAGTATACAGTCACCACTTGCTTCACGCTCCTCAACAGCAAAAAAAAAAAAATCACTAAAAATCCAGTATTACCACAACAAATCACATAACATGTCACAGTAAAATGCAGACCTCCCCTAATCACTAACCGTCTCTCTCTCACTCTCTCTCCCATCTCCACAGGAACTAACTGAATTTCAAGCCTCCAAAAAGAAAACATGAAAAAAACGGCCTGTGAATCAAAAAAGGGGCATCAAATAAAAAAAAAAAAAATGATTTCAGAGACTTTCAGTCTGACAACAACCAATTCCTACAAGACACTGACTCAATAATTACATTGTGGTTCTAATCATTATTTTCCAACATAGTTCAGAGTTCCTATTCCTTCTTCTAGTTCTGACAAGAAATATATAATTACTTTACCAATCTACTTCTGATTTAAAAAAAAAATTCCTTTACAGTTAGTTATTGACCTAGTTACAGCATAAAATGTTGCAGAAATAAATCTTTTCTCTCAAATACTTCTCAGCTTATTTTCTCTTGTCATTGAAAAAAACAGCAAGCAGTTATTACACATAAAAATGCATGGTGTGGTGTACATAATGAGAAAGGATGTGCACCCTCGGTGTGGAATGCTTATATAAACCCCTCGGGCTTCGCCCTCGGGGTTTATGTAGCATCCCACACCTCGGGAGTGCACATATTTCTCATGTACACCACCCCATGCATTATTGTATATTTAATGCACGCCCCAGGGATGTGCTAAGGAATGAGGCTGAAAGCCGAGTGTCCTTACGCCCCTGGGAAGTGCATCAAAACCCTTTAATGCACACCCTGGAGTGGCTTATCACATTTATAAAATGGGCCACCATCATAAAATAATTAGTTTGATGTACTCTGATTGGGATTAAAACGTATTTACTATTTTCAAAAGAGTGTACAATACATTACCTCTAAAACATCTAAAAACTGAAAAAAGTAGTCCCTATTAATGCATAAAATAAGATATGTCAGCAATAGGTTAACTAGTACAGTACTTTGCACTAAAAGTATTTATTAGTAGAGTTGGTTGAAAATAAATACTTTCTCTGTCACATGTAAATTTTATCATATAAATGCACTGTAACATCTGTAAATTTGCAAGACATAAGCAGTGTTTAAAACTTAATTTTCATTACACTGTAGTTATATAGTCTCATTGAAGGCAACCTTCTCTTTATTTTTGTGTTTTACTTATGTGCTGTGGTCTAGTACATAAAAGGAAAACTGCTATAGGATTGAGGTGAAAGGTTAGTAAGAAAAAAAAACTTTAAACCTGCCAGGTTGCCTTTTTTTGGGTGGGCAAGGAGGGTGGATTTCACCTAAAAACTCCCATATAAGATTCAAATGTACATGCTTTTATTAACATTAGCAATACATTTGGGCACTTTGGGTTTGCCTCTGCCTATTTAACTGTGTTTTCCCACCTTTTCTTTTTGTTTATAAAGTATTACTGTATTGCCAATTTTCTTCATTCTGTTTTTTGTTTTCTATTTTTCCCCACATTCAAGACATAGAATGTTCATCATGGAATGTTTACCATGGAATACAGGGATTCAAAATTCTGCTCTCTTCCACTTGTAGAATGTTACTCTCCTGACATTCTGTACACACAGACAAGAGAGGCCTGTTTTAGAGCCAGAGACTCAATTATATCACTGTCAGGGCAAGCATGAGAGATTTCACTGCTGAGCAGGTAAAGACAGAAGGGGGATTCTTCACTGTTAGTAAACAAACAGTTGTAATGAAAACTATAAACAATACTTAATATTTCTAATGTGTTTATGTGTGTAAGGAGAGTATGATGATCAGGGAAACAACATTTCATTAATTGTTTTATTTTTTATTTAAGGTAGTTTTATTTTTAGGGCCCAGTTGAAGTTTTTTTTATAATGTAAAGGTAGCAGCCATTTTTGTGATGGAAGACCAGTTCTGGTTGCAGGGGGGCTGATGAAAGATAGTTCTGGCTGTAGGAGGACTGATTTGTTCATTGTGTGATGTGGTTTAGGACCAGGATGACTGTGCTTATAAAGAGATTTAATGTACAGTCAGCTGATGTCTCTTGGCCAATGAGATTTCTAGATTTTTTCTTGCCATTTTATAAGCACATATTAATCCACCACCAAAGCAGTTTCTGTATCCTGTTTATTGCACCATGTAACTAGTACTGTGTACTAGGTTCTTGCAAGTTCCTGGAACTCTGTTGTTCTATTCATAAGTTGTGTAAAATGTGTATCTGGATTATTATAAACTTCCTGTATTTTGTAACCGTACTTTCTCTTATTTTTATTCTGACTGAACAAGATGACTTGCAACTGTTTTTACATGCTCTGCATCTATAAATCTATGTCTGTGGTATTCCTGGACTAAGGTAATTTGTTACTGTTAACAAAATAGTTCTAGCCTCCACTTGGCTTCGGGTTAAGAGACTGTCTGAAGAGCCTGCTACTCTGTCCCTACAAAGCGATTTGCAGCTCTTTTTTATTTGCTCTGTTCTTGTAAATTTTTGTCTGTGGTATCTCTGGACTGAGGCAATCTATTTATCATTCTAATCAGAATAGTCCTAACTTTAGTTTTCATTGAAATTGTTAAAACCTGAGTCTGTTCCTACATTTTAGAGTTTTACAAACTGATCTTATTTTACACAGCATATACTCAGAAGCAGCTATGCCTGCCATAACTCACAGTAAGAATAGGGGACCTATGAGTAATAGGTTAAACGGTGGAGGGATGGCATGGGAAAAGAAGCACCAGCAAACTTAAAGGCCCTCCTGCATTGAAAACTCTAGTCCTAAGAGTATTAGGTAAGCACCACAGTCAATCCCTTGAGGGGTCTATTATTAGAATAAAAGATCTGGGGAAAAATATTAGGAGAGATATTCACAAACTCATAAATAAGCAATCACAGAGGGAAAAAATTCAACCCCAGTTTATATCAACACCTAGTGGAAACAATGAAGATATCTATAAGTTTTACTGTTGCAGAAACAAGGCTAAGAACTGGTTCCTTTGCCCAGGCTTGTTCCAGCAATGTACCCTTAAAGGAACATGATAAGCCCTTATTAAATAAGATCACCCCAGCTCATTCTTTTTTAAAAGAAAAACAGGATCGAGATTTATCCCAGTCAATAGATCATAAAATTGTTTTCTCTGACATTTTTCACAATCTATCCATTCTGGATACTGAAGTAAGAAGCATGAGGGAATCACTGCGGATCAAAAATAGTGAAACAGAGAACTGTGAAACTAAACTCAATCAGTCATATCAACCTTACAGCTCCCTGCAGAGAGTTGATTTAAATACACCAAGTTGTAATATTAACCACAAAAGATATAACCCAGAAAATAAGATGGAAAAAATTTGGGCAACAGAGGGGGATAATTCACAAGAAAAGAATAACAAAGTTAGAGTCAATGATAATCCAGAAGAGACTTCAATTAATTTTAATAGTTTTTGCTCCTGGACAATGAGCCCTGACCCTGAGACAATATCTGGTGCTCTCAGTATAGAAGGAATATCTAGAGATTTGTTGATTGTTGTCAGAAACCCAATTAGTACTAATCTGATTTTGATAAAACAGTTAACTGAGTTAAAACAGGATATCTCATTTATAAAAGGGCTCTGTTTAGAAAACAGAACTACATTAGAATCTTTAGCATTGAATTTTTCCCCTAAAATGCCCAGAGTCTGTGAAAGGGATGTTAAGCTTAAAATATCACCTTTCTGTTATGATTTTGTTGATACTAAGAATCAAATCACAGAAAAAAATGGCTAGTAAACTAGAACCCTCCCTGACATCTCTGATGGATGAGGCAAGAATCCCATTAGAAGACACATTGTCAGAATGGGACAATTCTAATAACCAAGCTGAATGTATTATGTTACCTACCGAACATTATAGAGACAGTAGCATATGCAGAGAAATGGCTGCCAAACACAGAGTTATGGCAGAAGGGTGAATTACAAGAAATGGTAGTTCTTGAATCCCCAGAAGACAGTCTCCATGATATTACTGACATAAGTGGCAAGTCAAAAACAAAATTAGCCCCAACTGACATAGACAAGGTTACCCCAGTACATATTAATGGGGGGGGGGGGGCTGAACAACAAAGTCAGTTTAGAGATGACAGTAACTAGTCAAATGAAAGGGCAAAATAATCCGGAGCCTTATCTAAAGTTCCAAGGATTAAACAAAAAGGGAGCCAAAAAAAGAAACTTCAAGAGCGCTGGAATAAAAAGGAACAAAAAAAGTTCAGTAAAATCAAAAAAAGGGGAAAAAAAAGAACATTCAACAGAAAGAAACTCAGAGTGTTAGGAACCAAATCAACCCTGACACAAAATACATAGAAACATAGAAGTTGACGGCAGATAAGGACCACAAGGCCCATCCAGTCTGCCCATTTCTTTTTCTACCTTATAAATGTGCCATCAGCCTTTGCTGTTTCCTTGTATGTATCAATTGTAAATACTGTATATTGATACCAATGTATGTAATCTAGTGTAACTAATTCCGGGTCGCCCCTGAAAAAGGGACCTCTGGTCTCAGTGGGCTTACCCGGTTACCAAAATCTAAATAAATAGATAAATAAGAGTAATCACAAAACCAACCCGACAGGGGAGCGCAATCTACCTGAGAGAATTTCTAGGGAATCACCAACTGTAAATCCTAATTCAAATATCCAGTCAGATCATTTTAAGCTTTTTTTTTGGCAAAAACCTTGAGTACTGATTTTGTATTACCCCTATACAAAATGACCTGTCTGCCAAACGAATCACAAAAGGAATTAAAGAATTCTGTAACCAGTCTACTATATGCACTCCTGAATGGCCACATTACAATGAAAGATAGGGTCAGTATTATCAGGCCTATAGTTGGCTCAGAACTAGTCCTGCTGGTCACGAATCAGTTTTATATTCTGAATGCCATAACCCAGAGGGCTAAAAGTCTAACTAATCTGGGAATCATAACTGGAGATATCTCCCCACTAAAGGAACTTTTCCTGAATTCTATACACATAGAGGTGTCAATGGGATAAAACTGGCAGATATAATATTATCAATCTTTGGGCTAAAACAATTCTCAAAAGAGAATAAAACTAACATAAGGGGTAAACTGACTGACTTTTTAAATGCATGCTTGGGATCACAAGCTAGCAGCCTCCAAAGGGAACGTGTGAGTAGATTGGAATTGGATGGCCAGTTATCAATTTGTGTAAACCAAGATAAAATGGCAAGGGAATTGTCATGTAAGCAGACTGCTTTAGACAAACTGGGGATCCATCTGTATTTAGAGAAAGAAACTGAAATATTGTTCTATAACCAGGACAAAATCCAAATGAAATCTGAGACTTGGGAAAGTTTGGTTGAAACATCAAACAGATATGAAATACTTACTACCTGGAAGCAATGACAGAACTGGACTTGGGAGGGGAGATCACAGGGACCTACCATCAGATCTGAAGTCAGAGGTAGTACTCATGTTCTGGACTTAGAAAAATTGCCCCCTGAGCAAGGAGATATATGTAAAATCCTTTCATGGAACTCATCAGGACTGGGCAATAAAATTGGAGATTGTGATGTTAATTATTTGAATCAATTCCATCTCATTGCTATGCAAGAAACTTTGGCACTGAACAACCTATTTCTAAGTGATTATAGCTCTTATAATAAAAAAGCTAAGAAATTAAAATACTCTGGGTGGGGAGTTGGGAGCTTAGCTATATTTATTAAACTGAACAAAGGCATAGTGACTGAGGAAATAAAAACTAACAGTAATAGTATCCTGGCTGCCAAAATGACTGAAAGAAATAAAAGAGTTTGGTATGTTGTTAATGTTTATTCACATCCAACAGGAAATAATAATGGGGACTCAAACTATCTTATTACATTAGGTGAATTGATTGATAAAATGCAAAATGGCTATCCAGAGGGATTTCTAATTATTATGGGTGACTTTAATGCTACATTGGGACAACTACAGGGATGTTCAAGGGATATCTCAGAGGCACTTTCTTCTTTTCCTGAAACTAAACTTAAACTAGTCAGAAATACTAGAGACAGAATTATTAATAAAAAAGGTACAGAATTACGTGACATACTGACAGGACAGGGCCTACTCCTTCTGAATGGCAGGGCACTCCTGGATTCAGAAGGAGAATACTCCTTCCTAGGAGGAAATGGTGTTTCTGCCATTGACTATATTTGGATTAATTTACACTTAATTGATAGATGCTATTCATTAAAAATGGTGCCCAAAATCAGAAAGCCAGCATTTGGCACTTGTATTAAAAATTGTGAAAAATTTTAATTCTTATTTATTTATTAAATTTTGGTGACCGGGTAGGCCCACTGAACCCTGAAGGTCCCTTTTTCAGGGACAACCTGGGATAACAATACAAGTTATAAGAATGAACAAGGACATAAGGAACATTCGAGGCATTGTGAGTTACATCATGTGGTGGTTACAGTAAAGAAAAATAGTGGATACAGGCATGGCAAAAGAAAAGCAGTGGATACAGACATGGTAAAAGAAAAGCAGTTGTATTGCATATTGTTTACAAAGGAGAAAGAATGTTGTATTGATGCTATTTTGATATTGTAATGACTTTATAGCCGTTCAATAAACTAATGATGATAGTTCTATGTCACTGCATGACCAGAAAACCATGCAAACTGCACGAATTAGCACAACTTGCATAACAACTCACTACATGAAGAGCAAACATCACGTTCTGCATAGGATGTAGTGTGAACTTCATAAGATGTATCAGTACTTGAAGCTACGCACTATGGTTTGCACTACGTGAAGTACAACGTTTTTTTCACTTCACCCACAGCTACTCCTTATGTTAAAGGGAAAAACATAACTGAACATAACTGATCTCAGATGTCTATTTTTTAAGAGTTGATGTTTTTGATTGCTGTCCTGAATGCTTAATGTTATTTAGGAATTCAACTGTTACATGTTACTAAATGTTTTTTATACCTTTGGATTTTATCTTTAGGGAAATAACATTTATTATGGGAACAAACTGAACATTAAGTAGACTAGTAATAAGTGGCATAAACACAACAAACATTCTAAATAGTTCCCATTGTAATGCATATTATGAATTTAGAAATCACTGCTAGGACCCTAAGGAAGTTGTCGATTTATTTTTGAAACTAGTGCATGGCGATGTGAAATAGTTTTTAAATTCAGGTTTGTGTTAAATTGTATTTTAAAGTACATAGCCATAGATTAATGATATTTTGTTACACACCCACTGTCACCTTGAAGATCCATTGAGTCAGTCTGTCCTTTACAATCAGAATGTAACACATGGCTGTAATGGATAGTGTCCTGAAGATTATGAGTTTGAATTCTATTGCCTGGAGAAGTGTCAGTGTAAATAGGGAGCAGATGTAGGGGTCTGCTCGTGAAAGGGCAGGACTTGGACTTTGAGTATTTTGGACAGAACTCTTACTGAACTACTGTAAGTGTTGGATATCAGCCTGGCATCACTAATTGACTTACTTTATTTCATCTTAGTTATTAGATTGATTTGTTGGCGTGACCGGGGGTGTTAGGGAGAGTGTGTGTGCATAGGGTGAGGAATGTCTGTATGTTTGTTGTTTGTGTGGGGGGGATAATTGTGGGATTGTAAAGAGGGTGGAGGGGACTGTTTTGGGGGTTTAATTATATAGGGTGTAGTAGTGCTAGCTTAGGGTAGCTGAGATGTGTAGGCAGCAGCAGGCCCCTAGGCTCAGCTACTCCCCAGCACTGCTCCATGATCTGTGGCCCTTCCATGATCCCCTTCTAATGGCATCTTATCATCGCTGCAGGAAGGTGGAGATTGGGAGAAGGCATGGAGAGGGAGGGGGGGTTTGAGGGGGAGGTGCTGGGGGGCACTATTGGGATTGTGAGGACTAGGAGATGCCCCTGAAGAAATGGGGTCTTCAGTGAGGCTTCACGTGTTTAGTTTCTAAACCCAGTGTTTCCACTGGATCGAGTGGGCAGGTAGCTGAAGGGGCTACTGCCACTACTCATCCTCTTCGAGCAGTGCTATGCAATGCCGATTGATGAGGAACAAGACCACTGTTATACTGGTTTTTATTTCTTGTTCCCTGTTCAATCTAATGTGTATTATGGAGACCTGGCTTGGTGATGATGCTAGCCCGATATTGGAGTCAGCCTTCCTGGGGGTCTCCGTTGTGCACTACACAAGGAAGAAACTCAAGTGGGGGCCAGCCATCTGTTTTAGAACTAAATTGAACTTGGTCATGCACCTTAGAGTGTGGGATACCTCATCATTTGAATGCATGGCTGTTCATGGGGTCCCTTGCGGAATCCTACTCATGTACCTGCCTCTGGGGCATGAGTGACATTTTCTTCAGGAAATCACAGATTTTGTTGTTGACAAGTCTTGGAGTCACATAGATGGCTTGTTCTGAGTGACTACTATTCTCGGGTCAGTGATGAACTCTCACAGTTTTGTCAGGGTTTCCTCCAGGGTATAGAGTCCCTGGGACTTGCACAAGTCATTTTTTGTCTTGATCCATCAGCACAGCCATGCCTTGGATCTGATATTACGAACATACAAACATATACGAAATTGCCAGCAGATACAGACCATTCAGTCCATCTAGCCTACTCTAGTGTGCAGCACACGCTGTTTTGTTAAACTGCAGCTACCCCCCCTAACTCCCCACTCTTACTTAGTCCCCCCACTTTCAACCTCTCTCCTTCATTCTCTCCACAGTTTTAACCCTCCCTTTGGCCCTATCCCACCCTTTCATGAAGCTGCCCACAGTCTGCAGTGCCACTACTTCCTCTGGCAGCACATTCCAACCAGCCACCACCCTCTCTGTAAAATAGTACCTCTCATCTCTCTCTCTCTCTCTCGCTCTCTCTTGAACCTTCCTCCTTCCAATTTCAGGCTGTGTCCCCTGGTGTCCCTCACCCCTTTTAACTCAAATAAGCCATCTGAATTAACCCTTGTTATGTCCTTAAGATAACTGAATGTCTTGATCATGTCTCCCCCTCTCTCTTCTATCCTCCAGGGTGTACATGTTTAGTTCTCTTAATCTCTCCTCATATGTCCTGTTGGTAGCACCCAATATGAGCATGTATTATTGAGCATCTCATCATGAACGACTCAATAATACCACTTCATTGTAAAGCGAGTATGGAAAAAGAGCACTATGTAGATAAAGCGAGTATAGCGCTGAGGGATATATGCTACACTTGCGAGAATAGGAGATAAAATGAAATATCTGGCCAAGCTCTGCTGAGCTGGTCATGTGGTGTAGTGGCTTGAGCCACTGCCTCCGGAGTGTGTGGTGCCGGGATCAGGACTGGGTACAGGATCAGGACTGGGTGCAGGTTACAGTTTTGCTTTTAGGGGGATTTTCTATTTTTTTGTAAGTTCGCTCCCCCTGGAGTTGAGAATCTTTAGATTGGGTGCAGGGCGTATAGCCCCCTGCAACAATGAAAAGATCCAATTACTTCCCAAGGACTGATGCTGTTTGCAGCAGTCTCGGTATATGTCAGTTGCCATTTTGCTGTGGGTGGTTTGTGCGTCACTCTACGTGAGCCGCATGGTAAGGGACTTGCCATAATCACATAAAACCATCCTGTTCCCTCATCTCCAGGATCATTTTCATCGCCCCACGCTGGACCCACTCCAAAAGCTTGATGTCCCTTTTCAGATATGGGAACAAAAACTGCACACTGTACTCCAGGTGTGGCCTCACCAGGGACCTGTACAGGGGCAAACTTACTTCTTCCTTTCTAGAGGTGATGCCCCTGGCAATGCATCCCAGCATTCTGTTCACATTTGCAACTGCCTTCCTACACTGGGCTGAGTGTTTCATGTCTCCTGTCACCAGCACTCCCAGATCTTTCTCCTCATCTGAAGTAGCCAGCTGCACTTCCTCCAGCCAGCAGCTGTTTTTTGGGTTCTTAGCCCCCAGGTGCAAGACCTTGCATTTTTTTGGCATTGAACGCCAGCTGCCATGTGACTGACCAGCTCTCAAGAGTCGCCAAATCCTCTTGCAGTACCCTCCCCCTTCCTCACTATCCACCTCCACACAGATCTTAGTGTCATCTGCAAAGAGGTTGATCTTGCTCCTTTTCCCATTTCATATGTCTGCTATGAATATATTAAATACTACTGGTCCTAGCACTGACCCCTGTGGGATCCTGCTGGTAACCACCCTGGGTGCTGAGAGCTGTCCCCCACCTACCACCCTCTGCTGCCTGCCCTGTAGCCAGTTTATCCACCTGACCAGCTTCTTCCCTTCTGCAAGGTTACTTAACTTGCTATTCAGCTTTCTGTGGGGCACAGAATCAAACGCTTTACTGAAGTCCAGGTAAAGAACATCAACTGTATGGCCCTGATCTACTGACCTTGTCACCCAGTCAAAAAAATTCACAAGGTTGGTCTGGTATGATCTCCAAGATACAGACCCGTGGGTTGGTCTGGTATGATCTCCCAGATACAAACCCATGTTGCCTATCATCCTGTAAGTCATTCTCCTCCAGGAAATGCACCAGCCTTTCCTGAAGTATAGCCTCCATTAGCTTTCCCACAATGGCTGTAAGTCTCACTAGTTTGTAGTGCCCTGGTTCATCTCTGGGCCCACTCTTATGGATTGGCACCATGTGTGCCATCCTCCAGTCCCTGGACATGCATCCAGTATTCAGAGAAGTGCTGAACAAATCTGTCAGTGGTCCTGCAGGACCTCTGCCAACTCTCTGAGTACACTGGGATGCACGCCATCTGGACCAGGTGCCTTATCCACTCTTAGGGACCTTAAGCCCTCTAACATCCTTTCAACTGGGATTTCTTCATCTATCACCTACTTTTCCCCTGCCCACTGTGCACCCTTCCCATTAGGTATAGGCTCATCCTTCTCCCTGGTGAACACTGAGCAGAAGTACTTGTTTATTATTTCTGCCTGCTCTGCCCCCACTCTACCCACCCTCCCACCTTCCTAAACCTTACAATCTGGTCCTTGCAGTTTCTCCTCTCCCCTATATACTTAAATAAGTAATTTTCCCCTTTCTTGATCCCCTGCACCAGTCTTAGTTCTTTTGAGGCCTTGGCTGCCCTCAATACTTTGCTTATCTCCCTGGACTTCTTCCGGTATTCCTCCCTGTCCTTATCCCTGCCACTTCTCTTATACTTCCTAAAGGCCGCTCTCCTTTCCCTTACCCTTTCCACAACCTCTCCATTCACCCAGCTAGGTCTCTTGTTCCTGGTCTTCTTGCTTTGTCACTTGGCTCAAGAGCTAGTGGTCTCTGCCAGACCCCTCTTTATGGTGTTCCATTTCTGCTACACATCCATGTCCAGGCTGATGTTGTTAGGTGCCCTTTCAGAAAGATTCCCATCCTGCCAAAATCTGCCCTCTTAATATCCACCACTCTTGTTTTTGTAATGGTCACATCCTTTCCAAGGTTGAGGGAGAACCACACTGTATGGTGGTCACTTCCTGCTATGGGATCCTCCACCTCAATATCTTGGACTAGCTCTCCCTCTGTGAGTACCAAGTCTAGAAGGTTGCCCTCCCTGGTTGGCTTCATCACTTTCTGTGAGAGGAAGTGGTTCAGAAAGGCCTCCAGGAGGACCTGTTCTCTGGCACTTGAGGTGGCTGGGGTGTTCCAATCCACCCCCGGAAAATTGAAGTCCCTGATCACCACTGTGTTGCCTTTGCTGCTAAGCTTCTTGATTTGTTCTCCCAGTTCCCTATCTATTTTCACACTTTGGGAAGGTGGCCTATACACTACCCCCAGCCTTACCCGCCTACCTTTGGAGTGCTGTAGGCGAATCCGTAAGGATTCGGCCTTGCCCTCCTCCCCTTCCTCTCTGTTGCACACTATCCTCATTGATTATCCTTGTACCTTGCTTTTATTGCTATGTATTGTAGTACTGTACTATGCCCATTTGTGCTATATGTTCTATTATACTACTGTACTACTTATCCTGTACCTACCGGGACCTCCTTGAAAATGAGCTTGCTCAATGGAGTTTCACCTGGCTAAATAAAGATTGACTGATTGATCCCTTCCTTAACATATATAGCTGCCCTTCCCCCTTTCCCTTTGTCCCCGTCCCTCCGGTACAGTTTGTACCCAGGGATCGCTAAATCCCAGTCCTGGTACTGGGTGGTCCATGTTTTAGTTATGGTGGCTATGTCTACCTCTCTTTCTGCCATCAAAGCCTGCAGTACTACCACTTTATTGCCAAGGCTTCATGCATTCAGTGAGACCACCTTCCACTGTAAGTTCTTCCCCAGTTTTTCTATACCTTCTTCCCTAACCATTTCCCTTTTTGGTTTTTGCATCCCCTCTTCCTGCCTGTCTATGGGGTAGAGGCTGATGGTCTCCCTTGCCTGGTGGCTGAGTTTGCTGGCCACACCCTGGACCCCCCCCTAGTTGAAATGATGTTTTTCTGCTATGAACTCTCCCAGTTTTTCCTCAGGACCTCTGAGCCTTTCTTACTCAGGTGTGGCCTATCCTGTGCAGACAGATCCTGGTTTTCCCATGTGCTACCCCATCCTCCCACAAGTCCATAACCCATGTTCTTGCATCATATCCCCAGCCATCTATTGCACTCTGAGATTCTTAGTTTCCTGGCTGTGCTAGCCCTTGATATTGGGAGAACCTCAGAGAACGCCACTGTTCTCCCCTCACTCCTGCACAACCCTCCTTCCTTGAATCTCTCCTGCACTTCTTCCAACCTATTTCCCTCCAGATCATTAGTGCTCAGGTGCACCACGATATGGGGCTTCCCCGACAGCCTCCCCATACATATCTTAACATGCTAGTCCACTTTACCTGCTGTCATGCCCGGCATACACTCCACCCATATGTGGTGCTGGTTCCTCTGCCCCCTCATGTTACGCCTTTTACTATTGGATCCCCCAGGATGATAACTCTCCTCTTTTTATGCTGCTGACCTCTCTGGTGCAGCCCCTTCTTCTGAAACCCCTCTTGGTCTAAACCCCCTCAATTCCATCCCTGAGGGCCCCCCTGCCTCTTTTGGTCCCTGTGGTGTCAATGCCCTAGACCCCTCTTGCTCCCCCTGCTGCTGTCTGTGTTAACTGCATCTGTGGTGGAAGAGCTGTGGTGGTTTGTATCCCTATAGTTTAGGGTGATGCCATATAAATCTGGAAGGAGAGGCTGGAGACGTACTCCAGAGCCAAGATGAAAGGTTTATTAGCCACAGTTGGAGCACACAAAAAAGACTTAGCATTCACTAACACTATACACATGAGAAAGAGTGAATAAGGTTACCGGAACCACAAACTGGCCCCACTAATGTCCTACAAAAGTCCAGGTTATTCAAGTCTTAAAGGTGTAGCAATCCGATGCTCCAAGCTTGGGTTTCTAGAATTTTGGTCAGCCAACTGCTGAGGGTGAACCTAAGGAAGAGCTTCCTACTCAGGCCATAAAATGGGGCATCCCCCAGTGGACCAAAAACCAAGTAAAACATTGTAGACCTCCTGGCCCTGGGAATAAGATGACTCCTGGCATCGCTGAGGCAACGTCGAAAGGGAAGCGCCTGGTCGAGGATGGGTGTTGACGTCCAGTTGTGGTGGAAGAGGACCCTTAGCTGGGGATGTCAGCTGCAGTGACCTCAGGAGGGTGATCTCTAGTCGAGGAAAGGATGCTGGGTGCAATGACCCATTGGACAATCTCTGGGCAGGTCCCCGGCACCCTTACCACCTCACCCCTGCAGCTTCAGAATCTGACAATCTTCGATGTGACCTCTTGATGCATCACTGTAACACTAGCCACCTATGGGCAGTACAATCAAGAGTGTGGCGACTCTTGGTGTGGCCTCTTGCGTGGGCCACCGGTATTTATGCCACCTCAGGGAATGGGGCACAGAGCCTGGCAATCCTCGGCAAGGCCTTGGTATAGGCCACCAGTACTGTTGCCACCTTAGGACAATGTCTATTCGGGAGAATGGGCAACATGACTCCGAGTTCGACAGATGACTTAAGTCCCTCAAGCTACAGCCGGGATGGCCCCTAACCTGACTCACTTTGGTGGGCCCTAGCTACCAGCAGGCTACCACTTACGACCCGCAACTCGAACTTAGAGCGACGTGGAGAACACTTGGAGTTGGTGGAGGTCATTGGAAGTGGGTGCAGGTGATACTGGGCTTCTCAGGGACCCTCCCTGGGTTGAAGAAGAGGCACCGGAGGACTTCTGGATGAGGTGTGAGGTGTGTGCAGGAGCCTGGAACAGAACAAAAATTAAAAACCTGAAAGGCAATTCCCTCCTTCTTGTATGACCGAGAGCCCTGCCATTTGGGATGGGGTGGTCCCAAATGTCTTCAGAGGAAGTAGCAGTAGGCAAGTGTAGCACTCAATCCCTCAGGGCAGTGCAGTCACCAGGACAATTGAGAAAATAAGGCAGTGCAGTCATTTAAACTCCTCAATTGAATATAGCAGTTCAGTCACAGCAAGCAGTGGGTCCAGGCAACCATACCTCTCAACCTCCCTCATTACAGGGCAGGGACAAATGACCAAAATCAGGAACACATCAATTAAAACAGTAATATTAGTCCCAGAAGCTGTATACAACATGTTTCTTAGTGTGACTAGCATTTTCTTAATGAGAACTAGACTGTAGCATCAATGGCTGGCATTATTCTGTGATCCCAATCCCTACTCTTTAGTGCAGAAATGCCAGACTTAGGAGGGACAGAAGAAATCTCTGAGGCAAAATCAGGGACATCCCTGAAAATCAGAAACAGCTGAGAGGTAGGCAAGCAACAGGAGATTGCAGGCAGATAAAGAAAATACAGTTTGCTTCATGGGCATTGAAACAGTTTGATGTCCCACCCCTTTTGTTAATATGCATCAGCTCTGGTTGCCTTCTGAATATGGAGGCCAGGGCCTAGTGTCTCTGTCCCAGCTATGGGCTGCCACGCCCTTCTACTACATGGACAAAGGACTACATTTTTCCCATTACTTGGGCTTAGATTATCCTAGAACTCTGAGAGAAGAATTCACTAAGGCTCTGCCAGGCGTTTAGTAATTAGTTTTTTACAGCTAAACAAAAGGGAAATTTAGCCTGAACATTTTCCGTTTTACTAGTAATACCTTGAGCTGGCTTTACCTAGCAATTCTGTGACTCTTGGCTGAGAGGGACTGCCCAAGTCTCTCTATTTGGAGCACAGACTGCCTAGAATAAGTTAAACTAGCAGAGATTCTTTCAAGAGAGGAGTTCACAAACACCTTTAATCTTGGTCCAACAATTATTTGGTTTGAACCCTTCTAGCTTGTGCCTTTTTGGTTCTCATTTCTCTCTCTCCCTCTGTCTCTATACAGTTGGACAAGGTAGCAGCTTTCCTCCACCCGGAGGTGGAGTACAATGGAAGCAATTTAACAATTCTAAACAATAATTACACAGCGTAACAATACAATTGCTAAATAAACAATTATTCCCCTGGCTGAAGCAGGTCTAGCTAGGACTAATTATTAAAGGAAATGCTGGCCAACAGCCTACTCACCCCTGGAGTTCAACCAACATTTCTGTACTCTGGGGAACACATAACCACAAAGGAGTGATAAGGCCTCTTCTCCTGGAGGCTGCTGTATGAAAGGTTCACTGGGTCTGTTTCCCGGCCAAATTAACTGACTCGACACACTGGGAGACCGGACTAGATGGCAGATTTCTGCAAAAAATGACCGAGGCTGCTACTGGGGATGTTCTGGTGGGTGTTACACCAAAGGGACCCAGGGGATTTGCTTCAACCTCCTAACAGGGAAGCCAACATCCATTGCCTTGCTGTCCTTCACCCTCCCTGGTCAAACTCTTTCTCCTCTCCCTCCAGCCTGGCAGAGCCTCCTCTAGGTTGGGGTAGTCCTGGCTACCTGTCAGGGGATTGGCTCCTTCATCCATAGGTCAGCCTCCTGAAGCTGGGTCAGTGGCTTAAAAAAAAAAAAAAACATCTCCAGATTTGAATCTACCCTGGCCACAGGGATTGGCTGAGAGGGCTCAGTCTGGCTTCCTTCTCCACTGGGGACAGGAAAGTTGCCCAACTGGTTTGGCTTTGGCTGGCTGGGTGTCGGTCTTGAGCAGGGGGGAGGGAGAGGAAAGAAAAAAATGGTTTTCTTTTAAAACCCTGAATTTAGACTTCTAGGACTGTCTGCTGGAGTTGGGCCTGTTCTGTGTTTCAGAGGGTCACCAAAGCTTTTCAAGGGTTTCCCATTAAGCTGCCAGGGTCCCCATAACTGTCTGACCCCTCATATCTCTGAGGATCCCCTATTTTCTGTGGTGGTCCCAATTTCCCTGGGGCACTACACATCCTTACCTGTACCATTCGCCACCCGCCTTCCCCTCCATCTCCCTGACTCAGGCCCCCTCTGCTTTGTAATAGTCCTCTCCTTGCCTCCACTCACTAGTGTTTCCCTGGTCCTTTCCCTTCCTTTACCACTGACCCTCTCCTCTCCCTCTTAGTACTACTGTCCTGTTTGTGTTCCACCCCCTCCATTTCATTCCCTTCCCTTGTCTCCACACACTTCCCCAAGTCTTCTGGCCCCCCTTCTGCCACCCCTCCTCTGCTAGCTCCATTACCCTCCCCTTAGTTGCCCCTGCTGTTAGCCTCCCCACTAGTTCCCCTGCAAACACTACTATCCTGTTCCCCTTCTATCCCCGTGACTGGCCTACCTCCCTCATGCTGCTCCCAGCTGGCTAGCACCGAAAACCTGTTATCTTAAATCCCTTTATCCTGGGCTTCCCCACTCCCTCCCATGACCTCAAACCATGACCTGCACCCTTTCCTCCTCCTTCCTCTTATCTTGACATCCTTCCAACCCTCTGCATCCTGTTCCAACAATTCCTTAGTGGTTGTATGGTCTGCCCTTGGGCTCATTCCCCCTTCTAGTTTCCCCTGTTTGCCTTTCGTGTCTACTGTGTGGGTCCTTCTGGCCCTTGGACCCTGCTGCTCCTCCCCCCTGCTCTGCCATCCCCTCCCACTCAGCTTCCTTCTCAACCTGTCAACCTCTTCTCTAAGATGCTCTATCTGTTTACATACCATACAACTCCCTACCCTCTAAGCAATCCTCAAGAAGACGGCCACCCCGCACACATTGCAGCTGACCACCCATCCCTGCTCCCCTTCCGGTCTGCCACTGCCACCCATTCCCCACCTCCTTGGCCTTCTCCAAGCCCCCTGTCCCTCCATTATTTCTTTTTTTTTTAAATTCAAATTTATTAACATACAATTGGCACACAGATGAAGAAACCAAACTTTACATAAAATGAACCGTGACCACTATATGCCATATACCTTTACCAACTAAGTAACTTCCCAATACATTTTCAAACTCATAATCCCCCAACCCCCTATCCCTTCCCAATTTCCCCCTATCCCTTTCCAATTTCCCTGCCCCCCACCGGGTTGCAAAGGCCGAGGCAGATCCGCCCGTGAGGACATGAGCCGGGGTCTAGGTCCACTACTCCACCGCGGCTAACTATGAATGGAGCAAGTAAAAGGTTTGGAGGGGGGCCCACACCCGATCAAATTTCGAAAAGTTACCCCTTCTTGCGGCCCCAAACTTCTCCATACTCAAATTGAAAAGCAGTTCCTGCAGCCATTCCACATACCCGGGTGGAGTAGTGTCCAACCAGTGTCTTAACACAATTTTCTTGACCGAAGATGAAATCAAAGCCATATAGTATCTTCGGGGCTTAACAGCAATGTCAGCATAGTCCCCTACAAGACAAACTTCAGGGGTAAAGCAAGATTCAATGCCCAGTAATGGATCTGCCTTTTGCTTGATCTGGTCCCATAGTTCTTTTACCGTCGGACAGTCCCAAAAGATATGCCTGAGATCCCCCAACGCTTGATGACACCGGAAACATAGAGCATCTGGAGCACGCCCAATTCTGTATAACTTGGAAGGGGTCCAGAACAAATTATACAAAAAATGAAATTGCATATGTACATAATCTGTCCTGAGTAATATACTGGTACATATGTTGCCAAACCCGAACCCAGTTTGACCCTGATCCCTAGACAGATCTCCCAGTACCCGGTTTAATACCAGTGTCTGTATAAGCCTGTTCAAAAGAGCTTTGTACACCCTGGAGACTCGTGCAGTTCCCAGACCCATGAGTCAGGGTCTCAAACCCGTCCCATTAATCCTACCCTCTTTAAGTTTAGATTTGAACCCCCTAACAAATGCATAAGTTGGTATAGTTTGAAAGATTGATTTGGCCCTATATTAAACTTTGTTAGTACCTCTGCCACCTTTAAACACCTGTCTCCCTGCATGAAATCTGCCACCCTTAACCCCTCCAGAAAAGGAAGCGGATACCTTTATCATGTCTCCCAATCTTCATGTTGGGATTAAGACATATAGACTGAGAGCTATCAGCACAAGGAGTAGCGGAAGAAGCACACATTTGGCGGTGCGTGCGTAGAAACCTGATTGGGGTAGCAACTAATCTAGAGGAGGGATTTCAGTGGGGTAAAAAGAAGAGCCTTCTGATCCACCCCGGCCTCTCTAATTAGATCTAATTCCACCCTCACCCAAGAAGGGACATACGGTAAGTACTCCAGCTCTCTAGGAGGCAAGAGCCAGCGTAAATATTTACATAGGTTACTTGCCCAGTGATATAGTCCAAAATGCGGAAGTCTTAAACCAGCCTTCTCCCTGGCAGCCGCCAGTTTATGATAGGCTCTGGAGGTGTTTTCTTTACCCAGATGAAATCCGAAATAATTGAATGAAGGACTCTGTGCCACTTCAACGGTAACCATACATTGAGCATACTTAAAGGGTACAAAATCCTCGGCAACACATTCATTTTTACTATATTGACCCTCCCCCAAAGAGAGAGCGAAGTTTGCTCCACCTCTCAGGTCCGCTTGATGGTTACTTTAAGGGCATCAAATTAAGTCTCACCATTTTGACTACTGAAATAGTCAAAATGATGCCCAAATACCTCAGAACAGAGGAGACCAATGGATTCCCAACTGTAAGATATCTGATTTGCAGGTCTTAGCATTCAGCGGAGGAACTGAGTTTTCCTATGTTGATTTTATAGCTGGATAGTTTGCCATAGAGGCAATGTGATCGAGTACCACTGGAATGGAGGATCGAGGATGGCTAACATGTAGCAGGATGTCATCTGCAAAGGCAGAGATCTTGAACTCCTGAGACCCAACTCTAATCCCCTTGATTCTAGGTTCCTGTCTGATGCTACACAACAAGCGGCTCTAGATAAATGTTAAACAAAAGAGGGACAAGGGCAGCCCTGCTTAGTCCCCGACAACAAAGGAAAACTTGCAGAAAAAACTCCATTACAGTATATTTTAGCAGACGGCGACCGAAATAGCGCAAACACCATGTCTATAAAATGATCCGGAAAGCCGAAATGCTTCATAGTTAGCGACAGGAACCTCCAGTCCACCCTGTCAAATGCTTTCTCAGCATCGACAGACAACAGACCACCTGAGATATTACTATCCTTCACAACCGAAACAATATGAGATAACTTACGGAAATGGTCTGATGCCATTCTACCCAACATGAATCCCACCTGATCCGGATGGATTAGCCTAGGAAGCACCCCCGCTACCCGAACCGCTAGTAGCTTTGCCAGTATTTTTATGTCATAGTTAATCAGAGCAATGGGCCTATAGTTTGAAACCTGATCTCGATCCTTCCTTCTTTAGGGATAAGCACTATCAGGGATTCAAAGAGGTGCTCATCAATGTTTCGGAGGTAAAATCCTGTGAAAAGAGCGCATTAATCCTGGGGATAACTGCCTACTAAAACATTTATAAAAATCTGGAGAAAAACCGTCTGGACGGAGCTTTCCCAGCGGGGCGTCTATCACACTTAGTATTTCCGACTCGGAAATCGAATGATAAGCTGATGCTTTCTGTTCCTCCGTTAATCAAGTGTAAATTGCACCCAGCCAGGTATGCCTAATTACTTCATCGCTTAATCTATTAGGCATGGGACTATATAAGGCTCTATAGTAATCCTCAAACTCTTTGGCTATTTCAACTGGGCAGTTTAATCGACCCATCGGCAAGGGAAGAGATACTTTGAATAATTCTAGATGTTTCGGTCGCCTTAAGGCTCATGGCCAAAAGATGCACCGACTTCTCCCCCTGGTCTAAGTATAGGGCTTTTGTTTTGTTAATGGCATATTCAGCCTTTTCTCTCAACATGTCATCGTATTGGTGTCTGAGTCTGGCCAGCTTTTCCCTTAGTGCCATTGGTGAGGACTTTGAAAGAACTTTCTCTATATCCCGAATCTGGGCTAACAACTGCTTCACCAAAGCCTCCCCCTTTTTCTTTCTAACGGCCGCTAGCTTAATAAGCTCTCCCCTAACCACACACTTTAATGCACTCCACTCCATGTCCCCTTACCGTCTAGTTTGCAGTTCTCCTGCTCATACTGCTCTATAGTCTGACTAATACTATCTCTGATCTCCGGTACTCTGAGAAGCTGGTTGTTAAGCTTCCATATGGTCTGCTTGGGTGTATTAGATAGAAGGTTAAGGGAGCATTGGACCATTGAGTGATCCGAGATGACCCTCGGCATGATTGTGCAATTGACCAACCCAGGGAGCAAACACTGACTTATCAAAAAATAGTCAATACGAGACCTGGTTTTATGGACTTCAGACAGGAAAGTATATTCCCTGCTCAAGGGGGACAAGACCCTCCACGGGTCACACAGACCCAAGTTGTCTGCCAGCTCCCTGAGGGCTCTTTGAGCTGGTGAGAGGCCCCTCACATGCCTGCCCTCTCTATCCAACTCCGTATTGAACACCAGGTTCCAGTCGCCTCCCAAGAACATAGGGAGATGGATAAAGGGAGACAGAACCTTGAGTAGGTCAGCAAAAAAACGGGGGCGAGTCCCCATTAGGCCCATATATGCTACCTATCACCATCCTAGTTTGACTAACAAGCCCGACTACTATCATGTACCGGCCCTCAGGGTCTGCCAGCTTCTCCTCACAGACAAAAGGGGTGCTCCTAGAAATCAGAATGGCTACTCCCTTACTAGCAGTGCTATCCCCAGCAGCGTATACCTGGGCCACAAATTGACTTCTCAAAACATTAGCCTCCCAATCCAATAAGTGTGTTTCCTGCAAACATATTATCTGAGCTTTCTGCAGTTGCAAGTGTCTTAGAACCTTGTATTGCTTCAAGTTCTTCCTAGCCCCCCTTGATATTCCACGAGATAAATTCTAGGGTACTACCCATAATCCCTGCATTCTATTTTAAAATTATTCATCTTTAACTGTAAACGCAATCCGCTCACCTTCCTCGGCCTACCCTCACGAGAAGATCTTCCCGAACTCCTGCCTACCAACCTTACTGCAACCCGGATCCCCTTACATACCCACTCCCCTGTTCTCACCCCTACCCCCCTTATGTCCCCCCCCAACAAATAGACCACACCCTAACATAAGCTGAAAAAAGAACCCATATTCCCCACCCCCCCAAACCCAAGCTCGGGGCCCCACAGTCTCAACAGTTTGCAGGAGAAGAGAGGAAAATTAAAAAAAAAAAGAAAAAAAAGAAAAATAAAATGGAAGGGGATTACGAACTGCCCCGTAAAAACAACAAGCACTCCACATCAAACTCCAGCGAAGCCTTTCCATGACCTTCTCAACAAACCATCAACACCGCCATGGTTAAACCTTTATTTCTTCTTGAACAGTTCTGGAAGGGCCTCTTGGAGCCCTTTTTCAGCTCTCGCACTGTCAAAACTGACCCACCGGCCAGACAAAGCCACCTGCAGACGCGCTGGGTAGCCCATCCGAAATCGGATGCCTGCAGCAATCAACTTGTAAACAGCCTGATGATACTCTGCTCTCTTTTGCCGGACCGATAACGGGAGATCCTGAGCAATTCTTAGTAAAAAACCCTCCCATCGTACCTCCTTGAGTTCTTTGATTTTGGCAAAAACGTGCTGTCTCTCCTGATAATTTAAGAAATGAAAGATCAGGATACGGGGCGGAGAACTGGCAGGAGGCATGGCTCTCAAAGCACGATGGGCCTGTTCTATCGTGTAATTTCCCCCGAAGGGCGAGGGGCCTGCAATCCGATGTAGGAACTTTTGAATGAAGGTGATGGCGTCGGGGCCTTCCTCTCTTTCCGGGAGACCTACGATGATCATGTTGTTGCGCCTGCTTCTCCCTTCCAGGTCCTCTAATTTTGATTCCATCCTGTTCAGCTTCTGTTTTAAAAAACTATCTCAGGCCTTGTTTCTCTGCCCGCTTCTGTAGAGAGGTGACCCTGACCTCCGTGTCTCCTGTTCGGCGGGATAAGTCCTCCAGCGCTTGGGTGACTGCTTTGAGCTCTTCAGTCACCTCCCCAGCTCGGAGCGAAAAGGTTTAATTTCGGCGAGGAATTGCACCAGAGTCAAAGGGTCCTTGTCCAAATTACCCCCTTCAGACTCCTGCCCGCATGCCTGGGACGAAGTTCTAGCTTTCTTGGACAGGGCCTTAGCAGGGGACGCTGGTGGGGTGTGTTTTGGCGGCGACTTTTTCATTTCGGCATCCATCAGCACCGGGGACACTCGCAAAGCTGTCAGGTTGTCTTCTGGAACACAACTCACGCTTCAGTGGTGTAGTTGCTCCCTCTAAACTGGGGAATTTAAGGACATATTGGAGCGGGAGGCTGGGACAATCGCAATCAGGCAGCCGCCATGAAACCTGCACCACGTGACCAATGTCCCTCCATTATTTCTGTAAACCCCCACTTTGGTTTGCTTACATACTGGGCATCCCCCCCCCACCTACCAACACAGAGTTACAATACATGTTAAGGCATGTCTACAATACTGATATAATGATGTTTACAAAATGCTGTGGATTCTCCTCCCTTTCCTGCTACCACACAGGCAGCCCCTCCCCTGGCCCAGGTGGACACACAATAAAGGTAGACCACCATAGGGTGGGTGGGATTGGGGGATGGATGGTGGGAGATTGCTTTATGGTACCTGGAAAGGAATATCAAAATAAACAATCAGGCCAATGTGCCCCCAGACATTCAGACCCTTACTTCCCACAGTGTACCCAAGTACACCCACAGTCCCCAACAGGTAATTTCTCAATAGGAGGAAAAATGATATTAAAATACATGAAACAGCCCCCCAAAAGGAAGTATTCCCCTAGGAGGAATTTAGAAAGCGTTTACCAAAATACACAATGCAGCTGCCCCTTCTTGTCAGCATCACCGTACCTCTTCCCTTTTAACAACCGTTAGCACAACTGGCCCAATGTCCACCATCTGGCATTCCTGTGCTGCTCTCCGACTCCTCTCTCAGATGCTAGGCCAGTCAGATGATGCAGAACCAGCCCTAGTAGCCACCAGAGTCCCCGATGCCCACACGATCACAAACGTGGCTCACATCGAAGGCCGCAAGTTTAACTTTGACCTTATAACGGCCGAGCTGGATTCAAATGTGGCATGGTCACCCAATAGGCCCACCTGCTACCAGCATCACCAGCTTCTTCTGATTCCTTTGTGGCACCTGGAAAGGAATATCAAAATAAACAATCAGGCCACTGTGCCCCCAGACATTCAGCCCCTTACTTCCCATAGTATATTCAAGTACACCCACAGTCCTCAAAAAGCAATTTCTCAGTAAGAGGAAAAATTATATTAAAATACATAAAACAGTCCCCCAAAAGGCAGTAGTCCCCTAGGAGGAATTTAGAAAGCGTTTACTGAAATACACAATGCAGCTGCCCTTCTTGTCAGCCTCACTGTACCTCTTCCCTTCCAACAACCATCAGCACAACCAGCCTGATCTCCACCTAACCAGCACTCCTGTGCTATTCTCTGACTCCCCTCTCAGATGCTAGGGCAGTCAGATGATGCAGAACCAGCTCCAGTAGCCACCGGAGGCCTCGATCTGCACCCAATCGTAAACATGACTCACTCATATTCACTCTGGGCTCGAGATAGGTGATCTCAAGATTAATCTGATCAGTTGGTCAGATCATTGTACTATCAGATTGTCCTTCAGGGCTCCCTCTTGTTGTCCACCCCCTGTGGAGTTGGTTGGTCTGGTACTGCATTTTGTGTGGACTTCAGCCAGAGGGACTTTTGGCGGTACTGGATACTTTAGGTGTGCTGACGGCATGCTCTGTGGGATCAGAGGAAACCAGAGCCACCTATAATAGGGCAATTGGAACAGCCTTTGATCACATGGCACCAATTTGTGTATGCCTGTTGATTTCCTGCCTTGGTTCACCATAGTTTGATGGAGAGCTAAGGGAGCTGAAGGCAAGGGGACAGAGCATGGAGCATTGTTCAAGGAAGTCCAGGGTCCAGAAGTACAAATTGGCTTTGATTACTCACCTTGAGGGGTATCATAGGGCAATCACCCATAAGAAGGCATGTTGTCTGTCCAGGGATATTGCTACTGGGAGGAACTGACCAGCTCAGCTCTTTCAGAATGTGGACAGGCTCCTTCATCCTGCCTGTCGACAGTCCATTTGAGCCTTTCCACCAGTGAAATACGAGGAGTTTGCTTGGTACTTCTCAGATAGGGTGCCTTCTATTCAGGCTGGGATTTCCTCAAGTGTGCCATCACAGCCCAACAGTTTCTGGTTTATGTGTCACAAGTGTATTTAGCAGCCATGGGATGAGTTTATACTGGTGACAGTGCAGACAGTTAGTAAGATGATCTTGGGGCTGTGGCCGCCTTTTTGTGATCTGGCCCCAAGTCTGATGTGGCTACTAGTGAGCTGCATGGGTCATCTGGGTCCAGTCTTCACTGAGATTATTCGGTGTTCCTTTTTGGATGGGGTGTTCCCAACTGCTTTGCAAAATGCACTGATTAGGCTCCTTCTGAGAAAAACAGTGTCGGACCCAGATGTCTTAGCAAACTATTGACTTGCCTCCAGCCTGCCCTATCTGGGCAGGGTTACTGAGAAGGTGGCTGCACTGCAGCTTGAGGCACACCTCTTTGATGTCTATGATCCTCTCCAGTCTAGTTTTAGGTTAAAGCATAGCATGCAGATTGCATTTATCAGGGTGAATAATAACCTGCTCAGGGCGAGAGATGGCGGGCAAGTCAGTTCTCCTTCTCGATCTCTCCTCATCACTTGACACCGTGGACCATGGGCTGCTATTGAATTGGCTCAGGGAGCATGTGAGGCTCATTGAAAAAAGTCATCTGCTGGTTTAGTCCTATTTCAGCGGCAGGACACAGAGGATGATGCTGGGAAATTTCTGTTCATCCTGGAGCCGGTGCCCTGTGACATACCCCAGGGATTTGTCCTTTTGTCCATGTTGTTTGTGGTGTATGTGCTGCCCTTGGGTAGGATAATTAGACAGTACAGACTTGGGTTTCATTGCTATGTCAATGATACCCAGCTCTGTCTGTTTTTTGCACTGGGCATGCAGGCTGCAGTCGATGTGCTTAATAAATGCCTGGCTGAGATCAGGTTTGGATGTCATCAAGTTGGTTGAGATGTAACCTGGACAACACTGAAGTACTAGTTGTCAAGCCAGGTCGTAATGGGGTAGTGGTGGCTGCTGGCAGGGGACAGGGCTTTTGCTTGGTTCCACTGGTCTGGTGGCTTCCTCTAAGGTGAAGAATCTCAACTAAACAGATATGTGTTAATGGGTTAGTATTTATGCCAGTTTTTAACTGTTTGTTGTTGGGAATGTCCTACTGCTCTTTGCAATGGCACCCTGAGCATCTGGGGAAGAGTGACAGATTATAGGGGTGTGGTAGCACCTCTGCAGTTAGGGCAGCTGGTGAGTTATATGTTAAACTCTATTTTGTGTTTGCTGCTTGAAGAAAGATGGTTTTACAGATTTGCAAGAAACTTGCAGAATTTGTTGTCTGTGGCAGAATATACAGTCCCTAAACGTTTCGTGTAAATCGGTTCTGTATTTTTAGAGATATTAAAGTGTGAAAAAAATACAGTTTTCCTATTGACTTCAATGGGTTTTTTATTCTGAATTTTGGTCTTGTCTAGATAAAAAACTGTACATCTTTAAATTGTGCAATTTTGTATGGTTGTAGAGGTTGGTGGGGGGAAGGGTTGATGCTTGTGGGTTTTGTATTTTTTAAGCTTGTTACATATGAAAACTTGTGTTTTTATAGATTTCCTGTCTGCTCAAAATCAGGCTGTGAGATAATGTACTGCATGCTATAAGTGAATGGAGTTGGGCTGTAGGTGATGTGCTGCATGCGCAGAGCACCGAATGATCACTGTCCCATAAAGAATAGAAATTATCCATGGCAGTCTAGTGGTGCCCTTCCCCTTCCCATCCTCCTATCACTATCTCATAAAGAATAGAAATGATCCCTGGCAGTCTAGTGGTGCCCTCCCCCTCCTCATCCTCCAATCACTATGTCATAAAGAATAGAAATGATCCCTGGCAGTCTAGTGGTGCCCTCCCCCTCCCCATCCTCCAATCACTATGTCATAAAGAATAGAAATGACTCCTGGCAGTCTAGTGGTGCCCTTCCCCTCCCCATCCTCTGATCGCCATCCCATACAGAATAGAAAAGATCCCTTGCAGTCTAGTGGTGCCCTCCCCCTTCCCATCCTCCGATCACTATCTCATAAAGAATAGAAATGATCCCTGGCAGTCTAGTGATACCCTTTTCCCTCCCAGTCCTCTTATTGCCATCCTGTAAAGAATAGAAATGACTCCTGGCAGTCTAGTGGTGCCCTCCCCATCCTCCGATCGCCACCCCTTACAGAATAGAAAAGATCCCTGGCAGTCTAGTGGTGCCCTCCCCCTTCCCATCCTCCAATCACTATGTCATAAAGAATAGAAATGATCCCTGGGAGTCTAGTGGTGCCCTCCCCCTCCCCATCCTCCGATCGCCATCCCATACAGAATAGAAAAGATCCCTGGCAGTCTAGTGGTGCTCTCCCCTTCCTATCCTCTGATCACTGTCCTGACAACCGTCCTGGGGCAAGATGCACAGCAGAGCAGCAGTTGTTTCAGCTATGGCCTGGCCCCCAATGGAGCTTCGCCGGCATGCTTCCAAACTTAGGTCTTCAGCCGACAGGGTGAATCACTGCCTCTGAGCCACCAGGGCAGCCTGAGCTGTTATGTTTTAAAATACTTTTTGCAGCTTTTCTCATACTGTTGAACAGACTTTGGTCTCAGTGGTGGTAGACCTGGGCTTTGATTTCTTTTACATTTCCTAACAGACAAACCACTGCCATAGAGAGTCCCCGGAAATCTCATTGGGATTCTGGGCAGAATCATTACTGCCATTCTCATCATGGCAGTAGCAGTGACCATCTTTATAATGTATGGGTAGCTCTTATTACCCACTGAAAGTAAGCTGTTTGCAATCTTGTAATCCCACTGTTGTGATGTTAGAACCTTATAAACCCCTCTCATCTATGTCATTAGCAGTGAGTTTACAAAATGGAATGCCAGTGTTATTCAATATTCTGCACACCAAGAATGTGATTGTTAGTCTCAGTTCAGTATTCAAATAACATTCCATTGTCACAGCTTACTGTTATTGAATCTAACAATCTCCTTGTCTGATAGAGATTTTAACTCTGGTGCTATTTTGGCCCACTATCATTCAGTCCGTGTATCGTAATAAATTGTTTTCCTACATAATCATATGGCCATAGTGCAGATTCATTAATAAAGTACGGCTAAATTACTTGTGTTCGGGGGGGGGGGATAACTTCTAAAGTCAAGTCCCATACACTATAAATAACAATGCCTGATGTATAGGTGATAACCATGGTGTAATCAGCTCTTGTGGTTGCTAAGGTAATGGTAAACTTCTCAAGTTGTGCTCTCGAGGTTTACTGATGCCTTAGCAACCATTGGAGGCGATTACACCATGTTTATCACCTGTACATCAGGCATTATCCTTTATATAATCTATAGACATCAGCAGAAGAACCAAACAGAGACAGACAATGACCTGTAAGTATCAGACCCTCAATGATACCCCCCACCTCCTACACATACAAACACATGTACACCCCATGTTTCTGACTTGTACCATCAATGCTTCTTGTTTGGTGATTTCACACTCCTGTTTCTGTGTATGTGTATTAAGTGAGCACACATAATGAACCTTTTTTTGATAAGCCCTTTATTTCAGAGGGAAACTTTGTAAAAATATCATTTTGTGACACATTTGTGGTCGTTGTTCATATATTTTCTGTATTTAGCTGCTAAACACTTTCCCATGATAACAATGTACATTAACATGAAAACAAAGTCATGGTCCACTGGGACTTCAACTGCTCTGGTTGTTTGCCTACAATGGATATCGTAATCCTCTGCTTGTGACATTTGGATAATTTCACCAGCAACAGATTGTGATGTCAAATGTAGGCATTTATTTTATTTAAAATACGGCAACCGGGATTGGCACATTGAATTGGAACTCGTTTCCAGGTGCGGATCAAGAGAGAGGATACATTCAAGCAGTCAAACGTCGTGTCTGGGATAGTGTTCCTGTTTTCATGCTATTGTACCGAGTTATGCAAAAAAGGGGAAACCAAATACAAAAATGACCTAAAATGGAAACTGAAATTTATCAAAAATAATGTTTTTCCCAAGGTCCCCCCCCCCCCCGCCGACGCCGGGGACTCTAACAGAGAGCATATCTCTTCTACTTGTTGGCTGATTGCCCAATTTATTAATTTAAACTTTTAGATACTTAGCAGGACATAACACAATAGGGTACATTATGAATCAAATACTAGACTCACAAAGTCAATGTGTTTGTTCCTGTAAATAGCAACATTTTTGATACATCAGAAACATGGGCTTGTAAAATACCAAGTGACATCTTTAATATAGCTTTTCCTGCTTGCACTGCTTTTATAGATTGAACAAGAGGTTACAGAAGTTAATCTCTCACCTGGTACTACAGTATATCCTCAAGCCCCTCTATTCTGTGTTTAATCTAACCAGTAGGCATTTGCTCTCGGGTATTACTAATATTTCTATAACATTTTTGACTTTAGCATCATAAAACCAATTCTGACAAAAACAGTAATGACAAGAGAATGTTAAATTACATTTCACTTCTTAAACAGATTATTCAGAAATTCCTTTGTGTTCACAAGCTGTTGTTTTTTTTTTTCTTTCGTTAAATAAAATTAACAAGGAAATGCTGTCTTTCCTCCTTAAAAGCTGGTAAGTACAGGAAAGGTCAAAGTGATTTAAGATTTACCCAGGTGTAAATGCCAAGCTATATAGGTAACAACAGTGGGAGTTATAAATGCTAAAAACTTCTATAAAACAGGGTGTAAATAAAATTGTGTGTGGCCTTAAAATATATATTTTAGCATCATTCAATTCTGCTAGTAGTTTGGATTCCTTTTACTTTGCAGATTTGATGCAACAGAAGCAGTGTCAAGACGTTGATTAATCTGCCCTTACCACTGGAAGTCCCAGCTTTATTCAAAATGGATTAAATGCACTATTGCAAAAATAGTAAGAAGCATGCCAGGAGACTTCAATGACAAAACCCCCTCTAGAAACTATTCAATGAATCTTAATTAGCCGTAACTAAAACTATAGTAATAAAAATAGCTTGATTTCAGGTTAGTCAGACCCAAATTTATAAGTAATTAAAATGCAATAAAAAGCACAACTGGTTTTCAGACTGCTTTCCTGTAACTTGGAAGAGACGTCTTGTTTTTAGATATACAAAGTAGAAATAACAAGCATTTGTCTATGCTGAATGTTTGCTTGCTGGCATTGGCATTGGTAGTGTAGAAGTTAAAGAGATGCATAATAGGAATGGCAGTGAAGTAGTGAACTGAAACCAACCCCACCACCACCCTGTGGAAACTGACAGGCATTGGGGTGTGCCTTTGGGTCATCGGGAATAACGCCCAAGCCATTTCACCACACCCTACCCTGCAGACACCGACAAGTGTCACAGTGTGCCTTGGGGTCTTTGGACCTTATGCTCACCCCATTCCATAAGGAAATATAGTAAGATGGGTGCAGTATACAGGGTTTTATTTAACTCTAAAAATTGATTAGCATTTTGCTCATAAAAGTGCTAACACTCTGTGAAAATGCATAGCTCTTGCCTTACTGTGTTTAACAAACACAGCACTTCTAGAAAACTATATAAATACTTTCTGTACAGTTAGTATCGTCCCAAGAAAAAAACTGCTACTCAATTATTTAAAACCCTGAAGTATAGGAGAATGGTGTGAACTTTGAGGCCGAAGAGTCCAAGGCACACCTCAGTGCTTGTCACTGGCTGCAGGGTGTGGGTGGGGTTGGAATGGTATGAGCATTACAGGTGACAATCCCAAGTCACACCCCTGATGCCTGTCAGTCTCTAAAGGGTGGGGCATTATGGTTTGAAATCCTAACGCCCTGGACGTTCATTGGTATTTTCACTCCAAATTTTCAACGTGAGTGTTTTGTGACCCCTACCTCATGAACAGTGGTAATATCAGTTCATTAGCCAAAAGCTGATTTTGCACAGCGACTATGCCATTTGGCACCATGGGTGTGAAAACACATTTTGAACAAGATGTGAAAAAATGACAGCTGTCCTGTTCATAGGGAGGTATAAAAAAATGGCAATGTTGAAAATCTGGAGTGAAAATATAAAAAAACTAGTGAAGTCACAAGTGTGCGTAGAAACTGCACAACGCACACCTGTAAGGTAATTAGTTTGGGGATTATTTACAGCAGATTGTCAACACAGGCATTTTAGGACTTCCGCTCATGAACAGTGTCACTGTGATTTTCTTAATCTGTCCCGAACACTGATTTCCCACAGCGACTGCGCATTTCTGCACTAGTAGTGCGAAAACACATTTTGACCAGGGTGTGAAAAATAGCAGCTGTACTGTTCATAAGGAGGTATGGAAAAATGCCAGTGTTGAAAATCTGGACTGAAAATATTACAAATTCGTGAACTTACGAGGGTGTGTGGAAACTGCACAATGCAAGCGCGTAACACAGTCATTTTGTGGACATTTGTCACCAAATTTTCAACATAGCCATTTTAAGACCTCTGCTCATGTACAGTGTCCCTGTGATTTTCTTAATCTGTCCCAAACATTGATTTTGCACACCGACTGTGCCACTGTGCACTACATGTGTGAAAACACATTTTGGGCAAGAAGTGAAAAATGACAGCTGTACTGGTCATAAGGAGGTGTGGTAAAATGGCAAGGTTGAAAATCTGAAGTGAAAATAGTAAAAATTCTTGAAGTTACGAGCGTGCATAGGAATTGCACAATGCATGCTCGTAAAACAGTCATTTTGGGGAATTTTTTCAACATATTTTCAACATAGGGTTTTGGGAGGCCTACCTCATGAATTGTGACACTGTCATTTCATTACTCAGTCCCAAAAGGTGGTTCCATGCAGTGACCGTGAAATCACCTTTCAGGACAGAATAACAAAATGACAGTGGCTGAGTTCATGAGGTGGAGTCCCAAGAACCCCATGTTAAAAAATTGGTGAAAAAATTCCCCAAAATTGCCAAGATATGCACCAAAATTGAAAAAAAAAAAAACTATTTATGTCATTATACAGCTTACCAGTATTTCTTCAGTTTGTAGTCGTTGAAGAGTGCAGATGTGTTCCCGGCCCACTGAAGATCATCACACTAGCCTCCGGAGGTAAGTATGGGGTGAGGGGGGTGTGGGAGGTGGGGTATGCAGAGGGTGGATGCGGGTTGGGGGGGGCAAGAAAGTCAATGAGGGACCGTTTTTCTTCTGTTCTAGTTGTTTCTTTCTTTTTTTTTTATACGACAACGTTGGACTTTTGCCACACTGGGGTGGGCTCTCAGCATGGCACCAGCAAGTTTTTTGGGGAGAAGCAGTGGAGCTGATGGGGGATTGGGCACACCCATGGGCCACAGACTTCTGCCACACTGCGGTGGGCTTCCAGTGTGGTACCAGGAAGTTTGCTTTTGGGGAGGCAGAAGAGCCAACAGGGGACTGGGCAGCCCTGTCAGTCATGCAGTGTGCTGGGGTGGAGAGGAGTGCATGAGCATGATGGGGTTGGCTCCCAGTGTGCTACCTAGGTGACGCTGTGGTGGGCTTTGAAAGTGGCACCAGGAAGTTTGCTTTTGGGGTGGGCAGTGGAGCCAACAGGGGATTGGGCACCCCCTTCAGTCATACAGAATGCGGGGGTGGAGGGGAGCGCATGAGCCCACTGGGGTGGGCTTCCAGCATGCTACCTACGTGTTTGTGGGGGGGTGGATCAGAAACGAACTGTCTATGACAGTTCAGATGCAGTACTGATGTAGGCAATTTGCATACTGCTGATGGCAGTATGCAATTTGCCTACACATTACCACCACTGATTGTAGCGGTGTTTTTCATTTTTCTCTGAACTGTATGCCACTGCATCTGAACATCTGTCATAGACAGCTTGGACATTCATTAGTGCATTGCAGCCATGCCTGAAAAAAGGAGCAGGGCATTGGAAGTGGGGGAGGCACACCTGCTAAAACTCATATGGTGGCACTATGTTTCTTACACATGCGTGCAAGCAAACATAATAAATGATGTATTTTACTCAGAACAAAATGAAGTTTCTGGAAAAAAGCAGGTTCCCATTGAAAAAAGGATATTAAAAAGTCTGTGAAAGCATTGTAGCTGATGTCCCCTTGACAGTGTCACCTCCCGTGTAACCGTGCCTTAGGTAGGCAGGTAGGGTTCCACCCATAGGGTAGGGAGTAACTTTAGCATCACCCACGAGGGAGAAACCACTGGGGCTGCCAACAGGGCAGGAGGATCTGGATGGGTCAGAGAGTGAGGGGTTAAAAAACATCTGGAGCCTCTCTTCTTGGTTTGTGTAATGCTTGTTCTCTCTCAATTTCATAGTTTGTAATGTTTAATCCAGAATTTATAGTGCAAGATTTCATGTCAATTATTCTACAATTGTTTGTGATCACATGCTGTTTCATCTCTTCCTCTATGCTCATGTGTATTTACGTACTTGGAAGACATCTGTTTATCTTGATGACTACTTAATAAAAAGATCAACAACAAAAAAACAGCTGGAGCCAGCACCTCTTCCTCATGCTCCTCACACTCTTCAAATTTCAGGACTCCAGTCCAGCAGCAGAAAGGAATACAAAGGACCCCTACAGAGGTAAGGCTTAGGCTGTTATCTCCTTTCTAAGTAAACAGAGTCCCTGAACAATTTTCATGTTTGCTTGCGCTCAGCACAAGAAACATATTGAGGCAGCTTGGTGCCGAAGTCGGTTCTGGAGGTGCGGCACTGTTGAGGCCAATACCGGCACAGCATTTTGGGGGGGTGTGATGTCCACCAATAATGGGGGACACAGCCAGTGACACTAGTTTGTAACCTTGCCACCAACTTGTGAAAAAAATAGCCATTGCAATCAGGCGCCACCTCGTCATTGCAGCGTCAGCCATTCTCTGCAATAAGGGAGTGACCTGTCATTGCATGGCGGGACCTTGCAGCCCTGATATTGTTTGAGAACATGGCGGTGGCTTGCCACCTGTTCACAAACAATATTAACCCACTTCCCTGCTGAGGGGATGCCCAATCCCCCTAGCAGCATGTGCCACCCCAACACGTTTGTTTGCCAACTGGGGCCTCAGTCCCCGTCGGCTGCAGTGCCCCAGATGTATGTTGATGACGGGGGAGCCCACTCCCCATCGGCAGTATGCAACAGCCCCCTTCCACTTTTCTTGTCTGCCGACAGGGTGCCCAATCCCTGTTGGCATAATGTCTCCCCCTTTGTTGTGTGCCGACGGGGGTACCCAATCCCTGTTGGCATAACATACCCCCCACTTGTTGTGTGCTGACGGGGGTGCCCAATCCCCTGTTGGCTACAGCAGCCCCCCCAAAAAAAGACTCAGTTGGCATGCTAAGAGCCCACCCCAGCATACCACATTGCCCTGTAAATAAAAAAAAATCCCGTGATGTCTTTTTTTTTACCTGTAATGAAGGAAACGGTCCCCCAGCAGTCTCCCTGGCCCCCCTCCCACAACCTGCACCCATCCATTGCGCACCCTACCTCCCCACACCCCCCACCCCATACTTACCTCCAGAGTCCGGTGCGATGATCTTCGTGGACCAAGAAAACGCCTGCACTCTTCAAAGCTGACCGCAAACTGAGGAAATGCCGTAAGCTGTATAATGGAATAAATAGGGTTTTTAACTTTGATGCATATCTCAGGCATTTTTTTAAATTTTGCCACCAAATTTTCAGCATGGGGTTTTTGGGACCCCTTCTCATGACTTCTATCACTGTCATGGCATTAATCAGCCCCGAAAGATGATTTTGCGGTCACTGTGTGGAATCACCTTTCAGAACTGATTAACAAAACGACAGTGCTAGTGTTCATGAGGTGGGCTCTCAAAAAGCCTATGTTGCAAATTTGGTGGGAAAAATCCCAAAAATGACTGTTTTATGAGCATGCGTTGTGCAGTTGCTACGCACGCTAGTAACTTTGTGAATCTGCAATATTTTCACCCCAGATTTTCAACATTGCATTTTTTCACACCTCCTTGTGAACAGTACAGCTGCCATTTTTTACACCCTGGACGAAATGTGTTTTTGCACTTCCAGCACGGAATAGCGCGGTTGGTGTGGGAAATCAGTGTTCTGTACAGATTAAGAAACTGACAGTGGCACTGTTCATGAGCAGAGGTTCTAAAATGCCTGTGTTGAAAATTTGGTGATGATACTCCATAAAATGACTGTGTTATGAGCATGCGTTGCGCTGTTCCTATGCATGCTCGTAAGTTCGCGAATTTTCAATATTTTCACTCCAGATTTTCAACAATGCCATTTTACCACACCTCCTTATGACCAGTACAGCTCTCATTTTTCACATCTCACCCAAAACATGTTTCCACGCATGTAGCGCACAATGGCGCAGTCAGTGTGCTAAATCAATGTTCGGGACAGATTAAAAAAATCACAGTGACACTGTTCACGTGCAGAGGTGTTACAATGGCTATGTTAAAAATTTGGTGAAAAAATCCACAAAATGATTGTGATAAGAGCGACCATTGCGCAGTTTCCACACACCCTCGTAAATTCATGGATTTCTAATATTTTCAGTTCAGATTTTCACCACTGGCATTTTTCCACACTTCCTTATGAACAGTATAGCTGTCACTTTTCACACCATGGCCGGAATGTGTTTTCGCACTTCCAAAGCAGAAATGCGTGGTCGCTGTGGGAAATCACTGTTCGGAACAGATTAAGGAAATCGCAGTGACACTGTTCATGAGCGAAGGTTCCAAAATGCCTGTGTTGACAATCTGCTGTAAAACATCCCCAAACTAATTTATTTATTTTATTTATTGAGAGTATCGGATTACAACCTTCGAGTCATGGACTCATTTCCAAAGGCTCCTCGTCATAGTACACAACATAGAAGGAAGTAGACATTTATACAAAATTGCAGTGGGGCGGGTTAGAGATAACAACAAGGTTAACAATGCATGACAAGTAGTAGGCAGTATACAAATTACAGTGAGTGTAGAAGACAAGGCAAACAGCAAGGAATGTGAAGTTGCTAATCCTATACAGTTGGGTAGCTAAACAAGTCCTGTCAGGAGCTAGTGAATTGTCAGCGAACCGTCTATACAGAATATGGTGTCACATATGCACTAGCAGAAGGTGCAAACAGTTGGTTACCCACATTGTCAATAGTTCACAGTAACGGTATAAGTGCATATTATCCCATTATCACGCTGCCCATAGGCAGGTACCAGTTCTAGTGGGAGCAATGACAGTGACGGGCGGAGATTATGTGTTTTGTGAGGGTTGTTTTGAAGGGGCCTAGCCTGGGGATAGAGGTGACGGCCTGGGGGAGAGCACTGTACCAGGACAGTGCTCTGTAGGAAAAGGACCATTGTGCTAGGGTGTTGTTGACCCTGGGAACAGTCCACATTAATGTATCTGCCACTCAGGTGTTTGTAGAGGTATGTGCCATGCAGAGGGAGGCTGAGACACCAGTGGGAGTGAGGCCTAGCTGGATTTTCTTAGCAAGGAGGCATGTTTGAACACTCTTTCATCCAGGGTGAGGATTTTTGTTAGGTCATACAGGGTGCAGCTAGGGGTATGTCTACCCACTCCAGTGAGGAGCCTACAGGCTTTATTAATGAACTGATGTATTTTATCTAGTGCCGTGAGGTCAGCGGTCAAGTAGATGGCTAGTCCATAGTCTATGAGGGACAGAATAGGGGAGGTAATTCAATATTTAGGGCCTCTGGAGGTAGGCAGGCTTTATGTCGAAACAGCAGTCCTGTGCGTAAATTTATGGCAGTGGAGAGATTAGTAATATGTGGGTGGAATGATAGGTTAGGATCAAAGGTAATGCCCAGGTATTTATATGTGTCGACCTGTTCAAGTGGGAGGAGGGCTTTGGAGAAGATTGTTAGCTAGGCCTTGTGTACCTTGCTCTGTCGGTGTGTAAAGATCATAGATTAAGTCTTTTTTACATTGACCACAAGTCTGTGGTCAATGAACCAGTTTTCAACTTGATTGAAGGCAAGTTGTAGGGAAGACTGCAGGATAGTGGGATCCGAGTGGGAGGCATACATTATCGCATCATCTGCGTAGAGCAGAAGCTTACATGGACAGGATTTAGGCAGGGAATTCAGGAAGATGCTGAATAGCAATGGACCAAGGATGGAGCCTTGGGGGAACCCTGAGTGGACTGGTAGAGTGGATGAGAGGGTGTTGTGTATCTTCACACATTAGGACCTATCCGTGAGGTAACTTGTGAACCAAGCAATGGATCCAGGGGACAGACTGGAGCGGCAAAGAGTATTTAGGAGCAGGGTGTAGGAGACTGTGTCGAACGCTTTTGACAGGTCGATGAAGACTGCTCCTGTAAGCAGCTTTTTACCTAGTGCATTGTGCAGCGAGTTGGAGAACTCTGTGAGGAAAGTGGTTGTGCTGTGCTCAGCTCTAAAACCATGTTGTTCCCTACATAGGACATTGTACATAGTTAAGTAGTCTGTGAGTTGGGTGGCAACGATTTTTTCCAGTGCTTTCAAGAGGGGAGGTAGTATGGCGATAGGCCTGTAGTTGTTAGGTAATGTGGGGTCCCCACTCTTTAGTATAGGTGTGATGGTGGCCACCTTCCAGTCATTTGACAAATGCCCTAGACATAGAGAGAGGATAAGGAGGTCAGTCAGGGGGGAGAGTACCGAGTCAAGTACCTTATTAAGGATTTTCATGTCAAATGAGACTTTGCAATAGTTGGAGCCCCCTAGGGCTTTTTTAAGGTAAGAACTTGCTTCATTCATAGAAACAACCCTGAGGTAGAAGGGGGGGTAGGCATTTCTGGGTTCTGGGATTTTAGGGGTGGGGTTGAAGAAGTTGGAAGGCAAAACTGTGCTTAGATCCGAGAAGGCTGCATTTAGACTGTCGGTGATGGTGAGTGGATGTGAGGTACTACAATTGTTTACATTTAATTGGGGGGGGGGCATCCTAGACTTTCCATTCAGTTCCTTTAGGTTGTCCCAGAATAGCCTAGCATTCCCCCAGGATGAGGCCAGGGTGAACTTGTAATAGCTGGATTTTGCCATTCTAACAGCCCAGGTACACTTGTTGCGGGCCGTTTTATAGGCCAGTCTGTCAGCATCCACACCAGAGGCAAGTGCTTTGTACCAGAGGTCATCTTAGTTTTTTAGTTGCTGGAGCAGTGCTGGCATTACCCAAGGAGCATTTCTTTTTTTGGTTTGAACCTTAGTGAGTGGGGCAAAAGTATCACAGGCAGCGTTGAATTTGCGGGTGAAGTAGTCAAGGGCTACATCTATAGTAGGGGCATGTTTGATGGGAGACCAATCACACTGGGTAAGATATTTCCTTAGTTTGGTGAGGCCACCACGTAGGAGACATTTCCAGATGAAACTGCAAGGTTGGGGTGGTTGCCGCTGACAAGACCAGGTGAAGAGGATTGGTGAGTGATTGCTTAATGAGTCTGGGAGTACTTTTAGGTTTGTGATTCTATTGGGTCAATTGGTGAGTAGGAGGTTGATTAGGGTGCTGGAATGATTTCTGGGACTGACCCTGGTTGGTTGGTTAACTAATTGGGTTAGGTCTAGTGCTGAGAGGATGTCTTTTATAGCAGCAGTTGAGCTGGATAACCAATTCACATTAAAGTCCCCAACAATAATGTGATCAGTTTTGGGTGGGTAGCTGGAGGTATAGTCAGCTAGGGCTTGACAAGCTGAGGCTTGGTTTTGTGGTGGGATGTACACCACTGTAATGGTTATAGGGGCTCTGGTGGGGTCTGGAGTAAGATGTGGTGTCAGAGCCTGTGCCCCCGTGGGTCAGTGAGGGAGTTGGTTGGCTTTGGCATAACAGAGAGTCTCGGACGTAAAAGGCACACACCCTCCTCTCCATTTGCCTCATCTATTGGCTCTATACATGGCGAGGCCTGGGAGTGCTATGGAGGAGTCTGTGACTTTCTTTGGCAGCCAGTTCTCAGTGAGTGCTAGCACATCTGGCTGATATTGCTGAGCCCAGCATTGTAGCTGAGCTCGTTTTTTGGATAGGCTGCAGATATTCATTGCAGCTATATTTAGCCCATTGCGTGGGGCGTCAGGACTGACTGAGATGGGGCCTGGGTTAGGGTGAATACTGCCTGACATAAGGAGTAGGAGTGCAAAGATTCTGAGGATGGCTAGTATTCTCAGTTTGCTGATGTTGGCATGTTGCTTTTTTTGCTGGGGTGCCACTTGTGCATGGGATGGCCAGGGAGACGAGGGTGGGGTAGGAGAGGAATGCAATGGGACATGGAAGGAAGTGTTGCTAGGAGAAAGGTGGGTGGTGACAAGGAGGAGGGTGAAGCAGCGTTACCGTGACAGGTAGGGTGGGTGGAAGCCGGTGATGCATCGCAGCAGTGCCATAGGGGTAGGTCATGGGCGGGGGAGGGGGGTAAAGAGGAGTACCAGTGACAGGTAGGGTGGGTGGTGGCCAGGGGTGCATCTTAGGGGTGCCATAGGTTACAGATCAGGGACAGGGGAATCCCTGGAGGAGGAAGGTAAGCATTTTTGTGCCGGTGGTCTGATTAATGGGGTGGGAGTTGGAAGGCTGATGGGAGTAGATGGTGTGGTACAGGGGGGAGGCTATTATGCGAGCATAGGAGGGTGAGAGAGAAGGAACAGGGACCGAGGTCTTAGTATATAAAGTAAAGGAAGGGGAAAACAGTGTTTGGAAATGTAGTACAATGCTGCCTCTGGTGGTGAGTTGTTATAGGCTGCTAAGTTCTGAATCTCTATCCTCCCTATTGGTCTGTCTCCAACCCTATATAAGAGCATGTTGGCCAAGGGCAGTGGTGGGGGCGGTGGGGAGCTGACTCTTTGCATTGACGGGGCCTACACCAAGTCTTTACTGTGCCACAGTTCTGTGGCTTGCTGTGCCCGTGCTCTGGTTCCCGTATTCCCATACCTGTTCAGTGTCTCGGGGGGTGGGGGAGGGCGTCTGCTCTGGCTCTCGCGACCTCCGGGGTGTGGTGGACCCTCACTTGGATCCTTTGTGCAGTGGGCTGTGGAGAAGCAGGTAACAGTTATTTGTACCATTTTGTAGGGGAGGAGTTACACAGTCTGAAGCTACGTGTCCTTAGCACTGAGAGATACACTTTAGTAATCATTCAAGTTTCAGTATACAGCTAAATTAATTATTTTACAGGTCTTGTAAGCACAGTTAACTTTAAGGTACAGAATGCTAAAATTCGGGAAATAAAGCTAAATCAATTCCTTTTTTAGAGGTCTTGTAGGCACAGTTAATTCTCAAACAATAAGGCTATATTAGATTTTCCCCTTAAAGCAAATAAGGCTATATTAGATCCTCATTATGGGTGCGCGTTGCGCAGTTTCTATGCACGCTCGTGACCACAAGTTTTTTTAAATATTACATTGCCATTTTTTCCACCTCCCCATGAACAGTACAGCTGTCATTTTTCACATCCTGTTTGAAATGTGTTTTCACACCTGAGGTGCCAAATGGTGTATTCGCTGTGCAAAATCAGCTTTCCGCTAACAAACTGATATCGTCGCTGTTCATAAGGTGGGGTCACAAAAAACCCATGTTGAAAATTTGGAGTGAAAATACCAGTGAACACCTGAGATGTTAGGTTTTCTGACCATAATGCCCCACCCTGTAGAGATTGACAGGCATCAGGGGTGTGACTTGGGATTCTTGCCTGTAATGCTCATACCATTCCACACCCTGCAGCCAGTGAGAGGCATCAAGGTGTGCCTTGGACTGTTCGGCCCCAAAGTTTACCCCATTCTCCTATACTGCACCCATCTCACCGTATTTCCTGATGGAGTGGGGTGAGCATAAGGGCCAAAGACCCCAAGGCACACCGTGACACTTGTCGGTGTCTGCAGGGTAGGGTGTGGTGAAATGGCATGCCCATTATGCCTGATGACCCAAAGGCACATCCCAATGCCTGTCAGTCTCTGCAGGGTGGTGGCGGGGTTGGTTTCAGTTCAATATTTCACTGCCATTCCTATTATACATCTCTTTAACTTCTACACTACCAATGCCAATGCCAGCAAGCAAACATTCGGCATTGACAAATGCTTGTTTTTTTTTACTACCACTGACAAGTTAGGGTGCGTACTTTAGTCCTGTTCTAGTTGGGGGTCATCAGACTGGGGGCTACCTTGCTACCTCAAGTGGGCTATACTGTTGGCTGGAGCTGGCAGTTTTTTGATTCAGTTCCTTCCAGGGCAGTGGGACCAACATTCAAAATTGCACAAGTGCTAGGAATCATAGGAAGCTCAGTTTGGTCCCATATTCTTTAAGACTCTAACCCAGGGGCACATGGTGTGGGGGGAGTCAGGAGAAACAAACTCAGCACCACACTGAACCAGCCACGTGGCATGAAACTACCAGGCAGGCAGCCTCATAGTTTGTGCCCCCCCGGCAGGCATTTGCTTTCATATTGTTGAATGAAAGGTTCATTAAACAAAAAATAGGACTGTTGCCATTTCTTTGCATTTTAGTCCCGATGCATGATGCATTTCAGGAGAGAACACCAGCTGCAATCTGATATGGGTTGCCCTGCAACCGCATAAGGTGGCTGGTAGCTGGTGGGTCAAGTGAATCCCGTTAGATGTGGAGAAATAGGAAAAGGCACAGACAAAAATTTATTGTATCACTGTACTGCTGACAGAAGGGATATTCTGGCACTGGAGAAAGTTCTTGTTAACCACTGAAAGGTTATAGTGGCTGTTCTGCCTATGAGAGGGACTCCTGACTGCCACATTGTACAGGTTGCCTTTCAACCACACATGGTGGTCGGCGGATGAAAGAAATCCCCTTTCCTTTGAAAATAAGCAGGATTTTATTTATATTAACTAACAGATGGCTTAATATCTCTTTTCTATTAGACATTCATGCAGTTTTTTTTATGTACTGTTACTGGATCATTAATATTAGCGAAGTTCAAACAAAGGAAAAGCTAGATTTATAACTGAATAACATATGAGTAATGCTACAGTAAGTTTAACTATGTCCTTTGGAAGCTTTACAATTTTTCAGATGTAAATAGCTGTATAGTGTACACAGTATGCACTCAATGAGAGCTCCATTGGCAGCCAGCCATGGTGCTGAGTGGAGGGCTATGCTGGTTGGGGGGAACTGGAAACTGGGGTCTATTTACATCATGTATCAGGCAGGTGGGAGGTGGAACCACTAGACTACTATGGTTCTTATACTGTTGCCACCAGATGGTGATCAGGGAATGGGGGAGAGGGGAGGGGCCACTGGACTGCCAGGAATATGACATTGTTCAGCTGGAAACGGTGATCAGGGAATGAGGGAGGGTGAAGGGCACCACTAGACTGCCAGGGATCATTTCTATTATTTAAAGGTTGGCGATCATCCCTAAATTTATACATAAGTCCACCACACCCCCACACCTGCTAATATACAATGGTTGAGGTGTAGATATAGCATAGGTATATTGTCAACATAACCACATTGATAACAGGCTGAGAAAGAAATATAAAAATGTTTACTGTTGTAACCTGTGAGAACACTTCAATATTTTGCTATTAGTAAGTTGCGTACAACTCCATTGTCTCCTCCACTGCATGAAATCTCAGCCTTTTTGCATCTGTATAACATGCCACTGCTAGTTACGGAGGACTGCTGGGTTTTTTTTTGGGGGGGGACTGCAGGAAGTCTGAGTGTTACAGTATAATATGGATGAAACTGAATACCTTGCATAACATGAAGGGGACCCACATGCCTTTGTTGAGGTCCATGGAAAGGGGTATGTATTTCTCCTAATATGTATTCACTGTCCCTGATTCTGTCATAGCATATTAATGAAGATATCCCTTTTACAGAGGTGTGAGAGTAATGCTTTTATTAAATTTTCATGTCAATAATCTGTTCAGTGATAGGATTATTATACTACTTACACTTGCACTGAAAGTATATTCTGTGTTATAATGTTCTGTGATATTAAAAGTTGTTGTGTTCTAAAATGTCCAATACTGACTTCCATGGTATAACCTGAGAGCAGGGGCTATAAAGTCTCCAGAACAGTACCATGTATGGATTTGCTTTCTACAGTAATATTTAACCATGCATGCTCATCTGTTACTCTCAGAATTCAGATTTTTGTTATAAAGTTGAACCCAAAATCATTGTATTTCATGGTCAGCACTGAACAGTGTATGGAAAACACAAGAAAATCGATGGGTTTTACTCATGCTCCCTGCAGTAACAACTCCCGGGTTTCATGGACATTTATTATGTATTATAGGAGCCATAGATACACATTGCTCCTTTTTGGCCTTATATACCACCCTGCCCCCACCCCAACAGAACTAAATTTTTTTTATCCCCAGGATGACTTCCTTAGTGAGGAGAACAATGCCAGTGACCCCCCCCCCAAAAAAAAAAGGCCAGGGATCCAGAATCCAGATTTGTGCATTTTATTTTTTGCTTTCAAAGACCTTTTGCCATTTCCTTTGGAAAAAAGCCCCACATAAGAGCACAAGGCCAGACCAAGAACCAGTACAGAGGTACTACAATCCTAAACAAAGCAGATTACTTGTACACAAGAACCTCAAGAAGCTGAAGTTATCTACTGGCAAGGGGCTGCGTGAGTTTTCTTTTTATAAGAACCCTTTTATCTCTTTATTCGTAGACCATCACTGTGCATTTGTTTCAAAAATCAAACTAAGGCTTATGTAAATACAAAGTCTGAAATTATTTTGCATTCCAAAACTCTCTGCCTTCACACCATCGCTAGGAGCTGTTTGCAGCATCTTCATATCAGTTTGTGCTCTTGACTTTCCCAATAATTCACGTTTGACAACATGCCTTTGTTTACCCTTCAAAGACATGAAAATATGTTACCTGAATAAGTTGCCTTCTTGCAGTAGCCTTTAGCTGAAAAGTTGGAAACCCTAACGCCCCATGTGCTAACTTTTTTGGCATTAAGCCACCCTAATGTAGTTTTTTGCAAAGAATATAAATAAACTCTAGTACTACAACTACTTCCAAGTGCCAATTCAGTTGGAACCTGTATGCAATGCTTGAGAGAGACATTATGAATGGTTATTAGAGGCCTTGATGTCTGATGCACAGTAAGTCTCTGCGTGGAAGGATAACTAGAGAACCATCTGCTGGACTCTGGCATGTTCAGCATGATACTGCGCATCTGCTACACACACACACACACACACACACACACACACACACGCACAGAGTAAGTTGACATACAATGGCAGCAACAGGCTGTGGTGTGATACTATCTCTGTTTACTTAACAAGTTTGGCGTCTGAGTTATTTTCATTTACATTTGAATAAATGGAACAAATGACACACACAAAACACAATTTTAAAGGAAGCTGTTGTGCCCATTACATCAGAATGCCTTTGCATGTCTGCTGTGCACTACTGTATTATTAATACATCAGTTATCAGAACAACAGGTTTAGCTCAGGGAAATATCCAGTATGCAAACCCATTCAGCAACAAGTAGTGACAGAATAGGCAAATCACGTTCCTGGATTTTCTGTCAAAACAAGGATGGATCTGGCAGTGCGTAGAAAGGACATGCTGTTGGAAAAATATCCACAGGAAGTGCCTGCTGAATCTGCAGGGATCTGGCAGTGCTTAGAAAGGTGATCTTCTATGAGAAACATCCACAGGAGGTGCCTGCTGAATCTGCAGGGATCCGGCAGTGCTTAGAAGGGTGATTCTCTGTGAGAAACACCCAGAACCTGCGGAGATCTAGCATTGCTTAGAAAGGTGATCCTCTATGAGAAACAGCCACAGGAGGTGCCTGCTGAATCTGCAGGGATCTGGCAGTGCTTAGAAGGGTGATTCTCTGTGAGAAACACCCAGAACCTGCGGAGATCTAGCATTGCTTAGAAAGGTGATCCTCTATGAGAAACAGCCACAGGAGGTGCCTGCTGAATCTGCCGGGATCTGACAGTACTTAGAAAGGACATGTTCTTGGAGGAACATCCGTCAGTGGTCCCTGCTGAATCAGCAGGGATCTGGAAGTGCATAGAAAGGGCATGGTGTTGGAAGAACAACCACAGGAGATGCTCACTGAATCAGCAGGGAGACAGCACTGCTTAGAAAGGTGATCCTTTTTTGAGAAACATCCACAGGAGAAGCCTGCTAAATCCACAGGGATCTGGCAGTGCTTAGAAAGATGATCCTCTTGGAGAAACATCCACAACAGAGATGCCTGTGAGAATTCTGCCCAGTTCACATCTCAAAGTGAGCTGTTACCAGCTCTGTATGTCTTTCCTGCTAAACCTTTGACATAAATAAAACAAGCATTTGTCAATGCCCAATGTTTGCTTGCTGATATTAACCTTGGACGTGCAGGAGTTAGACAGATGCAGAATAGCAATTGTAGTGAAGTACTGAACTCACGCCAACTCCACCTCCACCCTGCAGGGATGGACAGGCATTGGGGTGTGCCTTTGGGTCATCAGCCATAATGCTCACAGCATTTCGCTTCACCCTATCCTGTAGACACCAACAAGTGTTAAGGTGTGCCTTGGGGTGTTCAGCTTCATAGTCACCCCGTTTCGTAAGGACATACACTGAAATGGGTGCAGTATAGGAGAATGGGGTGAGGTCTGGGGCCGAAGAGTCCAAGGCACACCTCGATGCCTGTCACTGGCTTCAGGGTGGGGGGTGGAATGGCATGAGTATTACAGCCGGCAGTCCAAAGGCACACCCCTGATGCCTGTCAGTCTGTACAGGGTGGGACGTTATGGTTAGAAGTCCTAACGCCATGGGTGTTTGTTGGTATTTGCACTACAAATTTTCAACATGGCCTTTCTGTGACCCCTACTTCATGAAAGCATTTGGGACCTCTGCTCATGAACAGTGGCACTGTGATTTTGTTATTGTGTCCCAAACTTTGATTTCCCACAGCAACCGTGCCATTCTGCGTCATATGTGCAAAAACACAGGTCGGGCAGGATGTGAAGAATGACAGCTGTACCATTCATAGGAAGGGTGTGAAGAGATGGCAATGTTGAAAATCTGGACTGAAAATATTAAAAATGCTCGAACTTCCGAGTGTACATGGAAACTGCACAATGCACACTCATAACACAGTCATTTAGTGGAATTATTTTCAACACTGGTATTTTGTTACCTCTGCTCATGAACACTGTCACTATGATTTTCTTAATCTGTCCTGAACATTGATTTCCCACAGCTACCACGCCATTAGAAACATAGAAACATAGAATTTGACGGCAGATAAGGACCGCTTGGCCCACCCAGTCTGCCCATTTCCCTACCTACTGGATAAGCTACAGATCCTAGTTAACCAGCAGCCTACTTCTTCCTACCCCCATCCCCTAGAATTGCCTTATGACTGTCCCATGCATGCTTGAATTACACCACGGATTTTGACTCCACAACCTCCTCTGGAAGGCTGTTCCATGCATCCACAACCCTCTCTGTGAAAAAATACTTCCTTAAATTACCTCTGAGCCGCCCCCCCTCTATCTTCAAATCGTGCCCTCTTGTTTTTGCACACCTCTTTTTTTGAAAGATGCTACCCTCTTGGACTTGTCTGCCAGATGTGCAAAAACACAATTCAGGCAGGATGTGAAAACTCACAGCTGTACTGTTCATAAGGAGGTGAGAAAAAATGCCACTGTTCAAAATCTGGAGTGAAAATATTACAAATTTGCAAAGTTACGAGGGTGCATGGAAACTGCGCAATGCACACTCGTAACACAGTCATTTTATGGACTTTTGTAACAAAATTTTAAACATAGGCATTTTAGGACCTCTGCTCATGAACAGTGTCACTCTGATTTTCTTAATCTGTCCTGAACACTGATTCCCCACAGCGACAGTGCTATTCTGCGCCTGAAGTGCGAAAACACATTTTGGCCAGGATGTGAAAAATGACAGCTATACTGTTAATAAGGAGGTGTGAAAAAATGCCAGTGTTGAAGATCTGGAGTGAAAATATTACAGATTCACAACATTATGCGTGAACTGCACAACACAAGCTCGTAAAACAGTCGTTTTTGGGGAATTTTTTCACCAAATTTGCATCATAGGTTTTTTGAGAGCCCACCTCATGAACAGTGACACTGTTGCTTCATTAATCAGTCCCAAAAGGTGATTCTGTGCAGTGACTGCAAAATCACCTTTTGGGATTGAATAACAAGATGACAGTCACTGAATTCATGACATGGGGTCCCAAGAACCCCATGCTGAAGATTTGGTGCAAAAATCTGGAAAATGTCCAAGATATCCAAATAGGTTGAAAAAAAAAAAAACATTTATGCCATTATACAGCTCACCAGCATATTCTTCAGTTCTCAATCGGCTTTGAAGAGTGCAGACGTGTTCCCGGTCCACCGAAGATCATCACGCTGGACTCCGGAGGCAAGTATGGGGTGAGGGGGGGGTGTGGGAAGGTGGGGTGCTCAGAGGGTGAGTGTGGGTTTGGGGATGGGCACCGGATTCAACGAGGGACCGTTTTTGTTTTACAGGAAAGTTTAAAAAAAAATGCAAACGTTTTCTGTTTTTGCAGGTACTTTGGCATGCTGGGGTAGGCTCCCAGCATGCCACCTGAGTGTTTCTTGGAGGGGTCTGTAGCCGACGGGGATTGGACCCCCCCCATCGGCAGAGTGTTGGGGTGCACATGAGCCGAGAGGGAGTGGGAACCCGCTCGGCACATGACAGATGTGGGGGGGCATCATGCTGATGGGGATTTGGCTACCCCATCACCAAATGAACTGGGGAAGGGGCATGCCGACAGGGGGATTGGGCACCCCATCAGCTTTAATAGGGGCTGTGAGAGGTGGTGGCTATCCATCAGCTTCTGTGGGGACTGTGAGAGGCCGACAGAGAAGCTGCCATGTTTGTTTGAAATCAGACACCAGACAATGCAGATCTAATTCGCTGCTGCAATCAGGGACCGCACACGAAAACAGCTGTTTGTTAATGACAGGATGCTCCAAGATTGCAGCAGTGAGTTTCTTTCAAGTTGGTGGCAAGCTACACTACTGCTGTCATGGACAGCGTGATCCTCTATTGGTGCCACACAGACCAACCCCAAAATGGGCTGCTGGCATTGGCAACAACACGGCCTCTCCTCCACAACTCACTACTGCAGCAAGCTGCCCCAATCTGTTTCTTGCACATGTGTGCAAGCAAACATAAAAATTGAAAGATACATAGATAGATAGATAGACAGACAGATAATTACTTCAGCACATCCTCATTACAGGTTTTGTCCATTTTTAAGTATAAAATGGGCTTAAGAATCCTAGCAACATCACTGGTCAAAACACATTACCTGACCATCTCTGGTACACCAACAATTTGCAACTAACCTGCCCTAATCTACCTAGCAACAGCCCAACTAATTAAAAATAAACCCTTTTTCCATTAAAAATAGAAACATAGAATTTGATGGCAGATGAGGACTGCTTGGCCAACCCAGTGTGCCCATCTTTCCTTACCTACATTATTACTGCAGATCGTACTTGATCTACAGCTCTTTCTGCCTCCCCTCTTCCTTTCCACTATGATTCCCTTCTGCCTATCCCATGCGTTCTTGAAACCCACCACTGTTTTTGCCCCCACCACCTCCACTGGAAGGCTGTTCCAGGAATCCACCACTCTTCATTTTTTTTTCTGTGAAGAAGTACTTTCTCACATCTCTCCTGAATCTACCCTCTCCAGCTTCATAGTATGTCCCCTTGTTCTTGAACACCTTTTCTTCTGAAAAATACTTCTCTCCTGAACCATATTTACTCCTGTGAGGTATTTAAAGGTCTCTGTCATACCCCACTCTCTCTCCTCTCTTCCAGGGTGTACATATTGAGGTCTGGTATTTAATCCTCATAGGGCTTTTGATGCAGACTCTGCACTGTTTTAGTTGCTCTCCTCTGAACTGCCTGCAGTCTGTCTATGTCCTTCTGGAGGTGTGGTCTCCAGAACTGGACACAGTACTCTAGGTGGAGTCTTACCAGTGATCTATACAGAGGCAACACCACCTCCCTCTTTCTGCTGGTGCTTCCCCCCTCCCTATGTACCCCAGCATCTTACTAGCCCTCCCAACTGATTTGTGCCAGCTGTTTCTACTTTTTAAATCTCAAAACCCCCTAAGAGGGCACAAGTTTCTTTAAAATAATGCACTTATCAGGTTCACTCAAAGACACGTGGCCTTTGTTACTAATCTCAAATATTCTACCTAGCAACAACCTAACTAAAGGGAAATAAAACCTATTTCCATCAACAACAAGCATTTGACAATACCGAGTGTTCACCACATGCAGTGGTGTCATAGGGTGTGTGTGGTACTGATGCCACTGAAAGTGACATTTAAAAGAGCTGTCCCTGTAAAAAAAAAAAAAAAAAGGAAAAAACTGGTAGTCTAGTGGTCCCTTCCCCTGCCCTCCCCGATGCATCACTGCCCCCAAAATAAATAAAAACACCGGTAGTTTAGTGGTCCCTCCCTGTCCTCGATGCCTGATCCCCATCTGTTGATAAAAAAATATCTTATTAGTCTAGTGGTCCCTCCCCACACTGTTACTCTCCCCGATGACACTGTGGCATGTCATCAGTTATCCATGCCCTCCCCCATGGTGAACAGTCTCAAGCCCCCCACACACACACACCACAGATGATCTTGGCCCCCCACTTCCAAACCAGACACAAATTTCCCACCAATAGCAGACACAGATGATCCCAACCCCAGCATTCAATTCCCACCAGTGGCACATAGTCTCAAGCCAGACACACACACACACACACACACCCCTCCAACAGTTTCTCTGCCCCATCTATTACAAATCAGACACAGATCTCCCACCAACAGCAGATGTAGATGATCCCCAACCCCAGCACCAGGCAACTCTGGTTCAACCCAGTGGCACAAAATCTCAAGACACATGTACACACACGCTGCTGACAGTCTCTGCCCCCGCACCCCAAAGCAGACACAGATTTCACACTAACAAAAGTGCAGATGACTCCCAACCCCAGCACCAGACAGTGGATCAAACTCCCCCCTGGTGGCAGACAGTCTCAACCCCCTCCCACCCCAAACCCAGACACATATTCCATGTAGTTGATTTCTCAACCCCAGCTCTACATAACTCTGGTGTACTGTAGACAGATTTTGCTAACTCGAAAACCAGATAGATCCCACCAGAACCAAACACAGATGATTCCCAAACCCAGCACCAGATACAACACTCCCTTCCCCCACACTAGATGACTCTGGTAACCTTCCTCCTAAGCAGTGGGCAGTCTGAAGGTCACGCAGGCACATGTACACACACACACACACACACACACACTGCAGGCAGTCTCCCCCCCCCACCTCCAAACCAGAGAGCACAAGACTCAACCCCTTCCTCATGGTGGAAACAAACTTGAGCACCCCTTCCCCAAAACCAGACAGTCTGCCTTCCTCTCAAGAAAAAAAGTCATCAACTAATGGCTTTACTTGAGAACTATTTAACTAAAATGACCAACCACTGGGACAGGCGAACACAGCTACATTTTTTGGCCAAACATAATCAAGGGAAGATGAGCTTAGACTTTGGTTTTCAAACAGTCACAGTGGCCACATGCTCGACCCCCTAACCCCCTTCCCCATTCTTTAATGGATTTCAAAATTAATTGTGCTAAGTGCTTCAGATTTAACCTGGGCAGAATGACTTACTTGGGATGGGTTTATGGTACATTTCCACTTGTTCCAGCTGGAGAGTCCCTTGGAACTGCAAGCGGTTAACTCTTTGTTTTCAGTTTCCATTCTTGTTCTCTCTGTAATTAGTCTCTGTGATATCTTTGCAGTATTTACTTGTGGCAGGCAGCTATGGTGTGATACAAAATGCACACAAGAAATGTTCCTGCCTACCGATGTTGAGAAAGATGGGCATTTTTCCTATCATAACCCCAGTCCCCATAAGCAAAACAAACAAAAAAAAAAACTGAGCTTCATGTCCCATGAAAGTCTGCCTATTGAAAACAGCATAGTTTATGTTTTCCACCCATGCAATTTGCTGAATCATCTTAACGTTAAACAAGGGAGCTTTCAACACAAACACTCAAGAGGTTGAAGGTTTTGGGTTCTGTCCTCCTCTGCTACCTCTGACTAATGCTGTTCAGTTCAAGGGCCTCACTATTCACCATTACCGAGATTATGCTGCTGGTAAGATAAGGTGCACCTTGATGCTGTCCTCTCAACTAACATCCATGGTTGTCTGGTCATCAGGTCTGCTAGCTAGTCCTACTTGGATACACTGTAACCTTTTTCACTTGTCTATGTTGGGTCCAAAAATATGTTTACCATGACCACACAGAAGAAGCATGCCGAAAAACACAGTATCTAAAACTTGGTTTGAAAAATCCATGGATGTACCCACATTGGGACCAAGCCAATTGGAAAATGGTTGCTGTCCAAGGCCTGCTCCATAGGCAAACAACTGATGTGGAATTTTGTTTTCTTCCTGTAGTCACCCCCTCTCCCCTGCCAGCCCTCAAGCACTGGAAACAGTGGATTAGGTTGAACAGCAAGCAAAAGAAGTAAAAAAAAAAAAATTGCAGCTCATCAAGGTGACTAAGCTGACAGGGCGATTGGTAGGGCTAACAGCAAGAGACATCAATGGGCGGTTTTCTTTGTTGCAGGCACACATTCCAGGCTGACTAGGACAGATCAGCCTGGCTTGCTGGGTGGCACAGATCAAAGGGAAGGCAACTTCTTTTGAAGATGGTGACTAACCCTGCCCAGCAAGCCAAAACTCTGATAGCCTGGGAGCTGATTGGTCTGCCACTCTCGTGTCCCTGCTACACTACTCTGCATTGGGTGGACAGTGTCACACCCCTCAAGTGGCACTCTCATAGCAACATGTTCGCCTGTGATTGTGCACACGGCGAACACAAAAAAATGCCTAGCGGTAGCTATTGCTTAATGAAGGAGATCTCAAGGTGCCCGGTGGTACTACAGCTGATTTGATTTAAGCCTGACCTCGCACTGAAGAAACAGGAATGCTGTTCAATGCATTTTTTAAATGGGGTTTTGAACTTAGAGGCATAACTTGTTTTTTTAACCAGTACATCTGTGGTCACAGGGGCATGCTTTCAAGTCAAATACTGTTTGAGGCATTTTTTTGGTAGCACATGCTGCTACATAAGGCAACAGAGCTCTCTTGCTCTCTGTCAAGTCACAGATTGTTCATTTTGCTGGTAGTTTGTATAGCCAGGAAGGCTGAAGAGATTGGGTTGTCAGGTCAGCTGTATCAGCACTGTAGAAAATGAACATTCTGTGACTTGACAGACACCCTATCATAAGCTGAAGTGTTATTTGTGTCTTGGAAAAAGTTTATGCCAATATGATCTGAACTCACTCTGACACATTTATAGATGGAATGTGACTAAATGTAACTGTGCTGTGGAGGGAAGGCATAAATTTTTTCTTAAATTGTTTTTTTTTTTCTCAGCTCCGATGTCCATGCTAGCAGTGCAAGGCAGGAAGATTGGGGAGGAAGGAAAGACTTTTAATGCAGCTTTAGTTCTTTGTATTTCAATGCCTCTATTCTAGTTTATAACCATAGCTGTATCTCAATTACTTGCAGCAAAAAACCCATGGAAGTTCTTTATAAAGAAATCATTAATATATGTGTGGGTGCAGTATCAGAAATATAAGAGAATGTTAGAAAATAAAAATGAATTTAATTATTTTATTAAAATCAGCAAGTCCCTGATAGGTATGCCGTTCAGTGTATTTCAATGGGATTTAGAACGTTGAGGCATAACTTGTTTGTCTAGCTATTGGAAAACAAGTAGCTGTAAAGAAGAGAGAAAACTTTGTAAGTTGAGGTAAGCATGTTTAAACAGTAAACAAATGACTGGAGGTAGGTATTGCTTAATGAAGGAGATCTCAAGGTGTTGGGTGGTACTACAGCTAATTTGATTTAAATCCGACCTCGCACTGAAGAGAAAAGAATGCCATCCAATGCATTTTTTTAAAAAATACACAGAAAACACTTAACATAAAAGTTACAATTTTGTGACATCATAGATGGACTGTTCTCTGATTGGCTATACCACATTTAAATTTAATTGATCACTAAAATCTAATCAAGGTCGCTGCATATATACAAATACCTACATAACAACTAACACTGTATACATATATATATATACACACACACACACACACACACACACACACACACACACACACACACACCCATATTGATATAACAAGAACAATATGAATGGAAACCAGATAAAAAACCTATATTCAGAATGGGTGGGATGGATATACAGTATAGTGTAACATACAATTACTGGACAATACCTTTTATCATTAAAACTGGAGTCAAGATGTTAAGGGGTTGTGAGAGACAGGGAAGGGACAAAGATTTGTTATTAATGAAACAACTTTGTGGCATATAGAAATGCAGTAGAAAAAAACATTAAAAATGACAACAATAAAACTCCACAACTTCCTGGGCCCCACCTGGCCTTGTGTATTCTTCCATGGTTGGTTTTACAATAGAAATAACTTGAGAAATTGATTAATGGGTTTGATCTCATGTAACAGTCATTGTAAAGTGAATTTTCAACATGAATGAGTATTAAAGCAAACATGGAATTCAGGACAGAAAAGCATTTTGTAATGTGTGTTAGCTCAATTACTTACAGCATGAAACCCACAGATGTTTTATTTTTAATAAAGTTTTAGTATATTTGTGGGTGCAGCAATAGAAATATAAGAGAAGGTTGGAAAATAAAAATAAATTTAATAATTTTAATAATTTCAGCCAGTCCCTGACAGGTACGCACTTCAATGTATTTCAAAGGGATTTTGAACTTACACAGACATAACTTATTTGTCTAGCTATAGAAAAGGAAAAAGAGCTGTGGAGAAGCAAGAAATCCTTGTAAATTGAGGGAAGCATGTTTAAAGAGTAAAAAATGACTGGAGGTAGCTATTGCTTAATGAAAGGGATCTCAAGGTGCCAGGTGGTACTACAGCTGATTTGATTTAAGCCTGACCTCAAACTGAAGAAACAGGAATGCTGTTCAATGCATTTTTAATGGGGTTTTGAAATTAGAGGCATAACTTGTTTGCTACAGTATAGCTACAGTATAGTGACAAAAAAGAGCTGTGAAGAAGCAGGAAAACTCTAATCCATATTTATTTATTTATTTATTTCAGATTGGGATTAATACATTTGAGTCAGGGACTCATTTACAAAGGTTCCAGGTCAATACAGGTAGGAGGAAAGACAAGCAAAACATAGTTGCAGATTGGTACACAATGTATGGAGCATATACAAACAGTAGCAAAATGAGTTACTGTAGCTACAGACTGTTGCATATGGCAGTCAGTGAAACTAGTCATACAGAAGGCCACAGATTTTGAGCATACATAAATGCATTTAGGAGAGGTGAAATACTGATTCAGGGAGAGTGTATATTATGGGAACATGGAGTTGGAATGTACAGAGAGAAGAGGGGAGGAACAGAGTTCACAGATACTAACAAGTGGAGGACTTGGCTGGGCGTAGAGGCACAGTCAGACACTGGCTTTGTCAGATGAGGCATGGGAGGTGTGTATAAGTGGGCTAGAAAGAGACTAGGAGGATGGAGAGCGTAGTGGAAAAAGGGGGAAGGGTGGGAGTGGGAGGACAGGTGCAGAAAGAGAGGGAGGGAGGGTATAAAGAGAGGGGAGGGCTGTGTGAGGAAGGGGGAAGAGATAGAGGTGGGAACAGGGACAGCAGGTGAGTGAAGGGATGAAGGTTAGTATGGACATATGGGGGGGGTTGAGTAGGCCGGGGGAGGGAGTAGAGGTAGGAGCAGGAGAGGATAACGGTATCTAAAGGCAGTTACAAACATTTTCCCCAGCCAAGTGTGTATGTAGTCCTGACTTTAATGCATATGGGTGGGAGAAGAGGGAGGAAAAGATTGTCAGGAGGTGGAGGAGGCCAGTGCAGTAGTAGTGTCTCCTGCTATTTGAATTGTGCCTGGAAGGGGCTTGAAGCAGGAACATGGGGTGTGGGGCCACAGGAGTTTCCAGAAGAGAGGCACACCCGCAACACAAAAAGGGTCCCAGCTAAAAGCTGGATGCAGTGGGAGCTGCCAGTTAAAGATGCGCATCAGTCATTCAGAAAATGCCTTGAGGGGCTTGTTAATGCAGATCGGGGAGAAGAAAGCAGCAAAGGAGGCAGAACCACCAGGAAGAAAAGTCACACCGCAGCTGTGTTAAATGTCCCGAGATGCTTATTGGAAGGAGCAGAGAACCTGGAGCGAGGTGCATGCATAAGGAAAAGATGCTGCTGCAGCTGTGGACAAATGTCCAACATGGGCTTTAAATTTTTAATAAATGTGCCTGTGGAGGCAGACTCAGTTGACTACCTGAGGAGGAGCAACAGAAAAAGTCACACCATGCCTTATGTGCAACCCCTGAGGAGGCTTCACTTAAGGATCGGCAGTGGGCAGATCAGCATGAGGGCTAGGAGGATTCATAGACTGGCAGACATCAAGCATCAGTAGGATATCCCGACATTAGCTGCAGGACGGATCAAGAAGATATTGTATGCAGAGTCAAGGGCGGGCTGCCTGCTACTTGGCCACTCGCAATTGCCAAACTATGTATATTTTTTTTAAAAAATGTGTGAAAAGGGATTTATGGAAAATGCCAGCCCTATCAACCCCAACTATTTTGCCACTGTAGAAACCCCTGTAAGGCAAACATTAAGGTGCTGAATCCAACTGCATGCAGGTTCTGGAGGGGTAAGCTCAAGTGTCTGCAGGCTTACTACACGTCCTGATGATACCACTCACCACACAATCAGCATCACATTGGAATCACCACACACTGCTGACCGACATGTGCCCGGACTGGACATGGTGAGGGGAGGCCTGTCTCTCTCGCTATCAAGCAGTCATGGGAATTTGTGGTGCACAACTAGCTGCTGTCACTTTCTCTCACTGATTCTTGCAAATAAGTAATTTTTAACCATGAAACAGATTTAAATGAGCTCAAACTGGTGAACAAAGTTTAAATATACACTAGGGTAATCTGCCATGTTGGTGGGAGGCAGAGGTCCATTTGGGTTGAATAAATTATTGTATTCCAGGCTGACCAAGACAGATTAGCCTGGCTTGCTGGGTGGCATGGATCAAAGGGATGGCAAAGTCTTTTAAAGTTGGTGACCACCACGCCCAAAAAGCCACAAACCCTGTCATTGTCGGCCTGGGTGCTGACTGGTGTGGCACTGTCGCCCCCTGCAAGACTGCTCTGCATTTGGTGGACAGTGTCACACCCGTTAATGGGCACTCTCATACCAACGTGTTCGCTTGTGCACTGGGTGAACACACACACAAAAAATTAAAAATAAAAATAAAAATTCCACTTTATAAGAACAATGACCCACTCCTGGGCATGGGTTTCTTGAAAAGTAAGGCATTTCTTTGTGTTGAAAGTCACTTGGCTGTTGGCCTAGTGCCTTACAGTTCACTGGGGACATGCATTAATGCTCTGGAAATGCATGCCCTGTTGTGGGTTATTGCTTACTTGTATTACTTCCAAGCGATATATATGTAAGCATTAATCTCCGAGACAGGAGGTATTTCCCAGGAATTAATGCATGGTTGGGGTGGGTGGGTGCACAAGGCCAAAGGCCGAGTGCGTCCCACCACCCAACTATGCATTAATTCCTGGGAAATGCCTCGTGTCAAGGGGATTAATGCACTTGTAACATGGCAAGTGCAATGTAAGAATTCCTCACATACCATTTTGTACAACAGTAAATACAGATCAGTTACAACAAAGATAATGCTTTACAAAGATTGCTGACGTGTAGTTCTACAGTGGTGTGTGTATGTGGAAAGATGTGCGTGCATGTTGAAGTATTCATATACATTAATGTTGTGCTTTCCAAGTTCGTGACAATGTTCATCATGTGGATGTGTTATAATGAGTAAGAAAACACTGATAAGGGTAACAAAATGCCTCCTCGTTGTTCAGAGTCTCACTGTTTTTAGCTTGGTTTGTGTCTCGCATTACTACTTTTCTCCGTCGTTACTAACCGTGCTGCATTGTGGTCACTCTGCTGTATTGCGTTCGATACCTGCCACAGTATTCTGACCACAATGCCACCTATAGGTCGAGTTGCGATTGCTGCCGAGACACACTCCTGAAGTTGACAGGCAGTTATTATGCCCTGAGGTGTGCGTTTTCTTGCTTCACAATGTAGCCGTGCATATCTAGTGAATTAATGCACAGCTACGTTCAGGTCAGGTTACCTCTTTGCTCCAATCACTATGAAGTATTTTGCTAGTACTATTAATGATATGTTAATATATATATATATATATATATATATATATTTACAAAATGGGTAGGAAATCCAAATCCAATGTTCTGACTGTATAAAACACATAACACGACCATGCATATATCATAGTGTGACTGCACACCTGCACTTTTACTCCCCCTCCAAAACAATTTTGCCATTTTATAAGATAAATAACCCACTCTAGGGTGTGCGGTCGTGCTCTGATATACACACGCCTTGGGTGGTTGATGCACTTGGCCTGTGGCCTCTTGCGTAACAACACACACCAAGGTGTGCGTATATCAGTGCGTGACCACACACCTTAGAGTGGGGTATCTATTACATGCATATATGTGTGTGTATATAGATATAGATATAGATATAGATATAGATATATAATATTTATACAATGGGGTGGGAGCTTCTAGAATGTGATAGCTGGAGATATCTTCACTGGAGTGGTATATGTAAGCATTAATGCCTGACGAAGGAGGCTTCTACTGGGGAATTAATGCATTGTGGGGGGGGTTGTGGTACGAGGCCTTGGCCGAGTGCCTACAAACACCCAACCATGCATGAATTCCCCAGTAGAAGCTGACTCTGGAGGGAATTAATGTGCTTGTAATATAACAATACTTGCATTGTTGTTGTTTTCATTTTTTCAGTTCTGTTCACTGGAACTGTTTGGCTTTGTGTGCGCGGTCAGATCCTGGGTCTTTGCCATGATGTGCTTTCTGTGGTCTGCTGTTTTGTGGGATATACAGCATCTGCTGCTGTGACAGCTACTGGTGCTACAGCTTGACCCAGTGACCCCGTGATTAATAGTTGGAGCAGGCATTACCAGTGATTAATCCCCACTCAAACTTTGATCATGTGATGCGTTTTGTCCAATGACGTTGCCTTATTTCACACTTCTTTTTTTTGCCATGTTACAAATATATTTATACCATGGGGGGTAAGAGCTTTCTCAGTAAGATATCCTGTATTATTTCCACTGCAGTGAGAATAAATCCTGAAGATGACATTTATCCACACTCTGCTGATGTCACCAGAGTGAGAATATCTGCACTGCAGCTTGCATTCTAAAGGAAACTGCTTCAGAAAACAGTTTCTCTTTCTCACTGAAGCTGCAACTTACTTAATTAGCTTTGCAAAACACACTCACCTATGTTTCTGCCTCCTAGTCCATTCAGAACACACACACACACACACTCTGACAGCACACACAGAATGAGCAGGAAAAACACAGACTCAGAAAAAATGTTCTTTAAAGAGCTAGTGTACTGCTTGGAATTAACATTAATTTTCAGATGCAGTCAGCTATCACTTCTTATATCTCAAGTATTTTTTTCTTTCTGTTTGCTAATTAGAAGATTTTCCACTTGGCAGTACTGGGGTGATGTGTGAGCACCACTCTGGGGGAAAAAAAAATGTCAGTTTTGTTCCTCCCACTACATCGTCAGGAATGAGACCAAACACCTTCAGGCACCACAATCCTTGCAGCCTGAACAGTGACTCTCACAAACTACCAATCAAAATGCAGGAAATTTTGACATCACTAGTAACCAGGAAGAGCCAGTCCCTGCTGCTTATTGTGAAAGTGAAACCTGGCAGTGAGACATGGTTCTCATTGGTTACTAGTGATGTCATAGTCAGTGTGGTCTCAGTGTTGATGCAGTGGGAGGAACAGAAATTACTTTTTTTTCCCCCTCTAGATAGAGTGCTGCTCCACACATCACCCCAGTACTGCCAGGTGGAAAATCGTCTAATTAGCAAACAGAAAAGAGAAAATACTTGAGATATAAGAAGTGATAGCTGACTACATCTGAAAGTTACAATTAATTGCAGGCAGTTTCCAGGCAGTACACTAGCTCTTTAAGCTCTCACCTCTGTGGTATAAATCGCACACATGATGGGCAGATCATGGGATATGGAAAATATTCTCACTCCTGCTGAGTGAGCTGTGCATTCTCACTCCTGTCTTCTGCACTCGTGAGAATACACAGTTCACTCTGCAGGAGTGAGAATATTTTCCATATCCCACTCCTGCCCGTCATGTATCTTCTATTTATAGATACAAATATACACACACTACATACTGTATATATGTGTGTGTGTGTATATATATATATATATACATACACACACAGTATATATATATATATATATATATATATATATATATACTGTGTATATATATACACAGTATATATATATACACACATACACACACACACACATTTATATATATATATATATATTTATGCAACAGACATGGACATAAATCCTATGAGATAAATCTGAGCTACTATGGGATAAATTCAAAATTGTATATTTATACACACAGTAGACACATCATCACAGATTTATTCACATAGTAGATATGTCACAATCACTCGAACTCATTTAGAATGTTCAGCCTCAGTACCAGTACTAACTATTTTCAAATGCAAATAACTTTAAAATGAAAAATGATAGCATGGTACTGTGAGCACAAAGTTTATTCAGCACAGAAATATCTACAAAATGAGTGATGTTTCATTTATAGATACTTTTTAGTTTTTTCAGAATTAGCGAAAAACAGCAACAAATTCCATTTTTGTGTACTCTTTCATCAAACAAATGCAAATAACATAAAAACAAAAAAGGTAGTATGGTACTTTGAGCACAAAAGTTTTTCAGCTTAAAAATATCTACAAAATGAAATGTGTTTTGTTTCTAGATTCCTTTTAGATTTTCTATAATCAGCAAAAATTGGCAATAAATTAAATTTATATTCACTTTCTTGACTAACAAATGCCCCCTACAAAAGCAAAAACAAAAGAATTGCATAAATGGAATATGCAATGGAAAACTCATATAATAAATGATGTATCTGCACTCGAGCAGTTTGACCTCAGACACCACACTCATGGCTTACGCCACTTGTGAGGTTACCCGAGGTCAAACTGCTCTTGTGCAGATAAATCATTTATTACACTTGCTTACATTGCATATCCCTTATATATTATGGTAGCACGGTAGTGCTACCATAGTTAGGGTTGAGTAGCCCTTTTAAGATTAAATGGTGAAACTTCACAGCTTAATAACTTTGCCACCATTCAACGGATTTGTCTGAAGTTGGCAGGCACAGGGCATAACCATAGATCTTGGGATCTGATAACTTTCGTACCGGTCGGATATACAGCTGCGGATTTATTAAGCAACATCTGTGCACACAATTACCTTTTTTTCCAAATTCTTTGCTCGCTCCTACAGGTCCACAACCAGTCCAAAAACTTCAGGGAACATGCAGCCAGGGTCCCCGATTTGTCTTTTGAAGATTTCATGAAAAAATATTGAACGGTTCAAACGTTATTCAAAAAAACAAGTTCCCATTATAAGTCAATGGGAAAAGTTAACAAAAAGTTTGACACTTTCACAAATGCAGTTTTTAGTGTCGCAAATGGCCCTAGTAGTGTCGCAAATCCACCATTTTGTTTTCAGTTACTGATCACAGAAATGCTTGGCATTTAAAATTGGGACCATCTAGGGACACAATTGTTTTTGTGTTTTCCCATTCGAGCCCTGAGGATGCTAGCCATGTCTTTATTTTGGGCTTAAACACCCCAGAAATATGTTTTTCACATTTCTGGAAAAAGTAGTATCATGATGAAGTGTTGCACTTGTGACACTTTTGCAAATTTTTGTGAAAGGTGTCGCAAATCACGACACTACTTTTCTAGACTATGGCCAAAATGACAGGAATTCTTTGCCATCCTGTTGCAAAACAACAGTTTGGTCTTTTGGGCTGAAATTTGGAGGGAAGGCAGCCAGCATCAAACAGATGTGCCTTTTGGTAGTTTGGTGGCAAAATATTGCAGGGATGCAAAGTTACGGTACTCCGAAGTTGACTTTTTTCCCATAGACTAACATGGTGGTGTCCACCACGCCTTTCGGGGCTCGTAGCTCGTAAACGGTGCGAGATATGGAATTTTCAGTCACGACAATGCGTAGCCCTATGGGCTATGCAGTTAGTGAAAACCTAGCCAGGAAACTCGTGAATGATGTGAAATTTTAATTTTTTTTCTACGTCGTACGGTTACTGAGATATTAGCATTTCAGTATTACAACTGCTCATTTTCTGCTCCAAGGCCCCTTATTATGCATACATTTTTTGTTTTCACTATCTTTCTCAATGGAGCTTTTGGGGAAAAATAGGGTGTGCGCTCCACTTACTGTTACACGTAAGCTTTACACTTCTGTTTCCTTGCCAGTTTTGCGATAGCGTTCCCGTGTACGCCACTGTATGCGTTACCCTTTGTGTTTAAGTTTGCATTTGCATTACTGTTTTCTTTGGTGTTATTGTTGCTGTTACCATTACCATTTGCGTTTACAATTGCGGTACCATCACTGTGCATATTATAGTTTGCATTTCCGTACGCGCTTGTGTTTGCATTTCTGTTTCCTTTCCCATTACAGTTATCATTTGTGTTTACAATAGTGGTACCTAGACTGTGTGAGTTACCAGTTGTGTTTCCATATGCGCTTGCATCTCCATTTGCATCACTGTTCCCTTTGGCGTCACTTTGCACCTGCATTTCTATTCATGCTTGCTTTACAATTTACATTTGCTTTACCATGTGTGTAACTGTTACCGCTTCCGTTTGCGTTGCTGTTACCGTTACTATGTCACAAAAACTCATGTGGTGGGAGCATTCCATTCACTATTTATACTCCTCATTCTCAAAAAGAAGGGAAATTAAAGGCAAAAAACTCAATTTAATGCATCAGTTAAGGTTGTTCCATGGCGACAAAAGCAAGGAAATTCAGTGTTAGGTTGAACCCCTTGACTCCACCCCACCCCCAGCCGGCATCAGGGTGTGCATTGGGGTCATCGGTTCTAACTCTCACCCCATTCTCCTATATTTCACCACACTTAGCTTCTACATGTGATGGGGTGAGAGTTAGGGCTGCCGACCCCAATGCTGGCTGGGGGGGGCGAGGTGGGGGTGGATCCAAGCGGGGGTTTCAACCCTAACATCGAATTTCCTCACTTTTGTCACTGTGGAACAACCCTAACTGATGCATTAAACAGAGTTTTTTCCTCTAATATATAAACATATAGACTGTGTAAATTCACTGATGAGACTAAGTTGAATGGGGTAGTGGACTCTTTTGAGGATGCTGAGAAGCTTCCTGAGAACCTGAACGAGTTGGGTGATGGCTGGGTTTGTGGACCCTCCAATTCCATCACTGATGTGCCAGAGGGGCTGTCACAGGCTCTGTAGAGGTGGTTGTTTAATTTGTCTCCCATTAAAATGAAAGGAAAGGGAAGAGTGGGGATCCAGTTGTTAACTCATGAGAGCCTGTTATTAAATGTTTGGCAGCACATCACATCACTGGATTCAGTGTAACAAAATGCATAATGCTACCCATGGGCTGTGGTATGTAACATAATAACTTAAGGTTGAGAGGACCTCTAGCTCTATCATGCCTAGAGCTGGGCAAAAATGTGAAAATCTGTTTCATGCACTGTTTATGAAATTGTACCATTGTCATGTAATTTTGCAAATTCAGAACATTATACAGTACTATGTAACTTTTTCCGCAAAATGAGTGCACTTGCGCAATTTTGCAGACCAAGTTTTATAAAAATGTACAGTTTTGATTGTTGTGCAGGTGGAGGGTGGCAGTGGGATGACTAAGGGAGGGGGTTGGGCAGCTGCAAACTAGGGGTGCTGGCTGCATACTCGAGCAGACTTAGATGGACCGGGTGGTCTGTTTCTGCTGGCATATTCGTATGTTTGTATGCTTAGCCGGTGGCAATATTTGCTGAAATGGCACATTTTTTAAAAATATGCAATTTCTAGGGAAGAGCACTATTTGGTGAAATTGCATATATTTAAGAACTCACATTTTGAAAAATGCACAATTTGGGGAAAAATACACAATTTTGGAAAACGGAAGCAAAATTATGATGGATTTTGATGCAGTTTTGCACAAATGCGAAATCAATGATTTTGTACAATTCCGCAAGGGTACTAGAAATTTTGCCCAGCACTATTCATGTCTGCTGTCACTCCTCACTTCAGAAGCTGGAATGCTATATGCATGGGGTGCAAACATGTTGCAACTTATTGGAATTCCTTTCCCACTCCAAAACCCAGCATCTAGCGATTCTCTTAGTAAGAGGATATTTGTCCATGTTTGACATAGAGGCCTGTACTGTCTTCATGTTCAGTGTATTCATTGGTAGACTTTCATAGGTTTACTACCCTCTGGGATAAAAAAAAATTCCTAATGTTACCCTTGACCTTACCAGCCCTGAGCTTTAGGGCATTTCGCTATGACCTGCCCGGGGATACCAAATCAATCATCTATGACTGTTCAGTCTAGTCAATACCCTCCAGTATGTGAAATACAGAGATCATGCCCACTTACAGCCTCCTTTTCTCCATGGCAAACATGTTAAGGTGATCAAAAGATGCACTTCTTTCATAGAGCTTCATCAAGGGCATCTAGTCAGCAGGAGCTTGTCCTGTGTCTCGATTTATTTGCTTAATAAAGCATGCACTGTCGCCTAACTTGTTACAGTGCTTCTTTTGATCTCTGAGACTCCACTGATTCAGGAGCTTAGCTTGTTTTGCAGGAACAGGTCATCCTCACAGCGACACCACAAACTGACACCAGGAAGCAAGGGCAATCTTTGTTGTTTTGCTCAAACATGTTAAGGGTCTCCAACCTCTACACAAACAATAGATTTTGACCCATACCTCTGATCATTTTATTGGCTCTATGCTATACCCTCTCGACATCCTCAATGTTTGCTTTGCATTGAGGAGATCAAATCTGCACATAGTACTGGTAAGGACTGACCAAGGCTTTGCAAAGTAGCAGGGATCAATCCCCCTACTCTGTTGGTCACTTCTTTTTGATGCATCTCAACATTCTGCTCATCCTCTTGAAAGCAGCTGAGCACCACTTGTTCTGCTTCTGCCTGTTATGACCCCAAGGTCCATTTCCTCTTTGACTGCAGCAAGATAATCCCCAGTGCGTAAGCCCTACCTCTGCTGTTCATCCCTGTGTGTAGTAACTTGCATTAGGCTGCACTGAATATGAGGCTCTAAGAGTCTGACCAATCAGGCCACATGTTCAGATCCTCCTGAAGTTTGCCATCATTCTCAAGGGTGTCCACCACCCTGGGCAGCTTAGTGTCCTCTGCAAAAGAAAGCAGCCTGCTGGAAACCCCAGCTTCCAGATCGGTGGTGAAGAATTTGATGGGCAGTGTCCCCAGCACCGATCTTGGAAGGACATCATTAAGCGCTCTTCTCAACTCAGAGTGGTGTCCACCTACTGTACGTACACCCCATAAAGAAAACCCCTTTCCTGGTGATCTAGAGACCCCTCCCCAATCCCCAATGTCACCAGTAATTACAGTGATAATAAACACCCCTTTCTGGTGGTCTAGTGGACCCCCACCTCCACATGAGCAGGTATGACCCTGCACCGCTCCCCACTGAACACATCAATGACTGGTGCACAGTTCACCTCTTCACTTCCCGGCCGGTCAAGAACTGTCACTGAGTGCCTACTGAATAGTGTATGCACACGCACACTATTCAGTGGGCATTCAGTGACAGTTCAGTTGGCTGCTGGCCACTGAGGTGAGAGGTGGGCTGTACCAGTCACTGGCTGTGTTTCAAGATGGGGGGGCAGGGTGGTGGGCACTACCTGCTGGAGTTCACTAGACCACCAAGAAGGGGTGTTTTTTATCATTGTAATTACTGACCACATCATGGATCAGGGAGGGGGCCATTAGATCACCAGGGAAGGGATTTTCTTTATTTGACCCAGGAATGGGGGACTTCTCACCTTTGTCACAGGAACCTACGGCAAACCACTCCCATGAACCATGTGTTTGTCACACAGAAGAGGTTGCCACAAGTTTTACTTATTTAAAAGTTGGTAACCAGGAATGACACCATGAGCTAAAAAGCTATTTCCAGGTGTGACCTGGAAGTGTGGGGACTCAGGCACCAGAAGCCCTCCTGTACCAGAATCTGGTGCAGGGCCCCTGGTGTGCCAGGCTTTGGTGCAAGCTGTTGTTTGACGCAGTCTGCACCGATCAAAGCCCCCCTTTGAGAATTGATCCCAGAGAGAATAGGAAAACCAACAAATTCAACAGCAGACAACATCAGAGTGCAGAAAAAAAATATTAAGTTGAGCAGAGACAGACAGGACAGGAAGACTATATTTGAGGAGGGAGCTTATTGTGCCATACATAGAAACATAGAAACATAGAATGTGACGGCAGATAAGGACCGCTTGGCCCACCTAGTCTGCCCATTTTCCTACCTAAAAATAAGCTGCAGATCCTAGTTAACCAACAGCTTACTTCCTCCTACCCCCCCCACTAGGACTGCCTTATGTCTGTCCCATGCATTCTTGAATTCCCCCAATGTTCTTGACTCCATGACCTCCTCAGGGAGGCTGTTCCATGCATCCACAACCCTCTCTGTGAAAAATACTTCCTCACATTACCTCTGAGCCGTCCTCTATCTTCAAATTGTGCCCCTTGTTCTTGCACTATCTCTTTTCTGAAAGATGCTACCCTCTTGGACTTTGTTGATTCCCTTGAGGTACTTGAAAGTTTCTATCATGTCCCCTCTCTCCCTCCTTTCCTCAAGGGTATACATATTAAGCTCCTTTAGTCTTTCTTCATATGTCTTCTGGTGCAGACCCTGCACCATTTTGGTTGCCCTCTGGACAGCCTCCACTCTGTCTATGTCTTTGCGGAGATGGGGTCTCCAGAACTGCACACAGTACTCCAGATGGGGTCTCACCAACTGTCTGTACAGAGGGATAACAACTTCCTGTTTTCTACTATTGATGCCTCTCCCTATGCATCCCAATATCCCCCCAGCCTTCCTTGCTGCCTTCTCACATTGCTTACCCACCTTTAGGTCATCTGATATAATTACCCCCAGGTCCCTTTCCATTTTTACTGTTGTCAATACAGATTTTGAAGGGGTGGTTGTCACCAAGGTCTCAGACTGGGAGGGAGGGTCATGTCTTAGACTCTGTGTTGCCCATCTCTGTTCCTGAACTACTACAAGGTCATACTGCCATACAGATTGTGAAGGGGGGATAATGTCTCAGACTCGCTGTTGACCATCTCTGTGCCTAAACTACTACTAAGTCATGGTGCAGTAGACTCTGTGTTGCCCATCTCTGTGTCTGAACTACTACTAGGTCATAGTGCAGTAGACTCTGTGTTGCCCATCTCTGTGCTTGAACTACTACTAGGTCATAGTGCAGTAGACTCTGTGTTGCCCATCTCTGTGTCTGAACTACTACTAGGTCATAGTGCAGTAGACTCTGTGTTGCCCATCTCTGTGTCTGAACTACTACTAGGTCATAGTGCAGTAGACTCTGTGTTGCCCATCTCTGTGCCTGAACTACTACTAGGTCATAGTGCAGTAGACTCTGTGTTGCCCATCTCTGTGTCCGAACTACTACTAGGTCATAGTGCAGTAGACTCTGTGTTGCCCATCTCTGTGCCTGAACTACTACTAGGTCATAGTGCAGTAGACTCTGTGTTGCCCATCTCTGTGCCTGAACTACTACTAGGTCATAGTGCAGTAGACTCTGTGTTGCCCATCTCTGTGCCTGAACTACTACTAGGTCATAGTGTCATACAGACTGTGAAGGGGGGCAGCGTCTCAGACTGTGTGTGTCCCTTCTCTGTTCCTAAACAACTACTAGGTCATACTGCCATAGCATAGGCTCTGTGTTGCCCATCTCTGTTCCTGAACCACTACTAAGTCATAGTGCCATACGGATTGGGGGGGGTCATGTCTCAGACTCTGTGTTGCTCTTCTCTGTGCCTGAACTACTACTAGGTAATAGTGCCCTATAGATTGTGAAGGGGGGGCACATCTCAGACTGTGTTGCCCATATCTGTTCCTGAACTACTACCAGGTCATAGTGCCATAAAGATTGTGAAGGAGTGGGGGGGGGGGCAAGTCTCAGATTCTGTGTTGTTCATCTTTGTGCCTGAACTACTATTAGGTCATACTGTCATATCGTAGACTCTGTGTTGCCCAACTCTGTGCCTGAACTTCTACTAGGTCACTGTGCCATGCAAATTGAGAAGGGGGTCATGTTTCAGACTCCCCATCTCTATGTCTGAGCTACTGCTAGGTCATAACTGCTGTAGCACAGACTTTGTGTTGCCCATCTTTGTACCTGAACTACTGCTAGTCATAGTGCCATAGAGACTGTGAAGTGTGTAAGGGGGGGTCATGTCTCAGACTCTGTTGCCCATCTCTATGACTGAATTACTACTAGGTCATATAGTGCCTTACATATTTTGAGAGGGGGTGTCACATAGACTGTATATTTCCCATCTCTGCATCCCAACTAATACTGCTAAGTAAGCAATTAAGTTAAAACCCTAAAAATGGATTCAGAATCAGAGTATGTTATGGAAATGGAGCACGTGGCCAGCACCAGTAGTATGGCTAAAATCAGTACATGTAACAATATAAATATTTCCCCAAAACAAATTCAGAAAAAAAGGGAAATTCACTGTTGAAGATATAAATAACATAATTGATAAAAATGAAGCAACACAACCAGAAAAAGAAAAGAATGTCGGTGAGTCCCTTGATCAAAGTAATGCAGAACTGTCAGCATTGCCAGAAAAATCAGATAAAACTAAAAAACAGGTAGCCAAAATAGTTAGATCTAGAAAGTCAATGATTAAGGAAAAGGCTCTGTCTAGTAACACTAGATGTGGCATTCCATGATATTCCACTCAATCATATCAGGCTCCTTCTTCAGAAGCAGTGCCTCTGATGAAGAAGAGGTTGTAAATGTACAAGAACAAGATCACGATGTATAAGTTATTGTCTTCCAAAGCTGATGAATCAGAATGCGATACTGATGAGGTAGAGGATGCCACCTGGGTTCCTCTACTCAAAAATAAAAAACACATACAGCAAGCACCACCACTGAACATAGCCAGTAGTGGGAAAACAATCAATAATCATAGTAGCTCTTCTGGGGACAACCACAGTGTGCATGAATCAGGGTCAGAAACAACTGCCACCAAAATTGGTGCAGTTCCTGGCATGATGACAAAAGAGCACTCACGATTGCACATATCAGCTGTATTTTTAACTGAGACTGGAAACCAGGGTTATAATAGTGCGCTAAACACAAAAACCTAACGTTAAGCTTATAAATAACAGGAGGTAGCATAGAGCTGTCATTTTGTACATAACAAATATGGAAGTCCGTCATAACTTTGTAGCACCTGTCAAATGTTTGGATGGGGTAATCAAACTAAAAACTATATCTGTGATAAATATTCTTTAGTGCAGACTTTGCAGGAAGAAATCTTTGGAAGGCAGGTACAATTGTCTATTAAACCAGAAATTGAAGATTTAGAGCAATTCATAGATTATATGTCTGAATCCTTACTCTCCACTAGCACGTTATCTAAATCTGAGGTTACTAGTTGTGAAGTAAGCTGTTCTTCCCCAGGGGATTATTCCCCCCCCCCATGGTTAAGCAGGATGATGATTGGTCGATTCTTTCTAACCATAAAACAAAGAGAAGAGGAGGTCAGATCTTTAGCAACCCCTCTACATTACATGTATATAATAGGTTTGATAGTTTACCTATTGAGGACACTTCCCCCACCCAGAATGAGTCTCCTAACATATTTCCAATAAACCCTAATAATACAAGAGACATTCTTAAAAATCAAAAAATAGTCAATTCATAGCCAATGATTAATTTACCTTCTAACACTAAGACACAAGCAACCTTGATTTCCTCTTCTGGGGTATCAGGTTCCACTGTATTATCCAATTCTACAGATATTAAACAAATTCTAGCATTAGGGGATTCTATGATCAAACGTATTGATTGAATCACATGTAATCCAAATAAACTTAACCACACTTGTTCCAGTTTTAGAGGGGCTAGGGTGGCTGATATAATAAACATTGCTAAAAAAGAACTTAAACATTCAGGCAATAAACCCCTTATTCTGGTACACGTAGGCACTAATGACATAAACAGGACTAATTTAGATAATATTAAGAAATATTGTGTTGCCCTTAACAACATTCTGGCAGAAAAAGATTGTACTGTTTGCTTTTCTGAGGTTATGCCAGTACCCAGAGCATCCCCTGATCTTACTGTACCACTAAAATCAAAGCCTTAAATAAGTGGTTAAGAAAATGGTGTTACCAACAGGGAATTACTTGCATAACTCACTGGGAAAATTTTGATGACAAACCTTCACTGTTTTGTTGGGACGGACTCCACCTTAGTAGGTGAGGTAGCATCCTGTTGGGGAAAAAGCTACTTATCTACAATTAATAATCATTTAAACTAGCACATCTGGGGGAGAATGGGAAGATTCCCAGGTCTCTTGATACAAAATCTTTTACAGTTAAATCCTGCAACTTTTTATCTTTAAATGCATGATCTTTAAACTTAACAAAAATTGCAGAACTTGAAGCCAGATGTAAAATATACAATTATGGTATTGTATCAGTTACTGAATCTTGCTGGAATTCTAATACTGCTTGGATTAAAGAAATTCCAGGCTATAAACTTTATCACAAAGATCGACAAGATCAAATTGGTAGAGGGGTCTGCTTATATGTGAGAGATGACGTTCCATCTAATTAAATTCTTTATGATACCAGTATTGAAAGCATTTGGGTTAACATACACTTTCCTGGGCAACCCCAAATCATTGTAGGTACTTGCTACAGGCCCCCATCAGCAGATCATGTATATTTAGATTTATTGATTAAAGATATTTCAGTATTGGCTGACAAAGGCCAAGTTATTATTTTGGGCAATTTCAATATGCCCTCAATAAATTGGCATCATCTTACTAGTAAATTTCAGATAGAAAATAATTTATTATCAATTCTAATTGATTTAGGGCTGGAGCAACTAATCAAAGAACCCACAAGAGAAAATAATATTCTGGATCTTGTAATTACTAATCTATTTGATAACATATCTAGTCTATCCTTACTTGACCCTTTAGGTAGTAATGATCACTATGTCATTTCATTCTCCTTGATTTATAAATATCAGCTGCCTCATAATTTTTTCCCATTTAAAAATTACTACCTAGCCGATTTCAGTTCTATTAATGAACATCTAAACAAAATAGCATGGTGTGATATACTTTACCATTATCACTTGAGGAAGCTTGGATCTATGTTAAAACCACTATTTTCAAATTAGAAAATATTTTTGTCCCAGATCAGAAAAAATATAATTCTAAGGGCAAGATTGCCTTATGGTTTAATAAAAACATTTAAAAAGTGATTAAGAAAAATGAAGATCTTTTTAAGAAACCTAAAACCTGCAATATTATAGATAAAGCTGAAAGTACAATTAAATATAAAGAAGCAGTTAGTAAACTTAAAGATCTTATACTCTTATCTAAAATAAATTTTGAATTCAGACTAGCACACTCTAAGGTCAGTCACAAATCATTATATTCATGCCTCAATGGAAAAAACGGATCCACTAGACAAATCGGTCCTCTTATGATTAACAACTCTACACTATCTACAGATATAGATATCGCTAATTCTTTTAACAATTATTTTTGTTCAGTATTTTCTCCAAAGGTAACTTCAACTCTGATCTCTATTACTGAACTTAGCAACCATAATCATATTATTTTTTTAGCTGATACACTGACAGCACTTAAATCTATAAACCAATTTTCCAGTCCTGGACCTGATAATATAAATCCTAGATTTCCACATGCAGCATCCACAGCTTTAGCTCTCCTTTTTTCTTTTATATTCAACAAATCACTTGGAGAGGGTCTGGTTCCAAATGACTGGCACAGGGCCATTGTGGTACCTACTGTATCTTTAAAAAGGGAAATCGATCTAATCCCAAAAATGATAGACTCATTAGTTTAACATCTGTTCTTTCAAAAGTGATGGAAAAAATCATTAAAGCACTTCTTGAAAAAGAAATGGATCTATTAAAACTTAATGATTTAACTCAACATGGCTTCAAAAAAGGCCAGTCTTGTACCACAAACCTAATTGCCTTTTATGAAAATGTAAGCCAGGGTCCTGGTCTTAACATTCCCCAAGATGTGTTTCTTTTAGATTACAGCAAGGCTTTTGATAAAGTCTCTCATAACAAACTTATTACTAAATTACAGCTGGTCATTTTTTCTTCCATCTTAGTTAAATTGATTAATAACTGGGTAACTAATAGAACCCAGCAAGTTAAAATACAAAGTACTTTATCAGAAGAAGGACAAGTAACAAGCGGGATCCCTTAGGAATCTGTACTTGGCCTACATTGTTTAATATTTTTATTGGGGATATGCAGATTGAATTTACAAATTTTCGGTCAAAATTTGCTGATGATACTAAGTTGGGAGGGAAGGTTGATTCATTATCAAATAGACTTTCACTTATAAATGATTTAAAACACATTGAAATATGGGCACAAATTAATGATATGCACTTTAACACTGACAAGTGCAAAGTCTTACATTATGGTATAGCTAATTCCCTACAGACATATATCCTTAATAATATTCCCTTGAAAGTGTCTGTTTGTGAAAGGGATCTGGGAATACAAATTAATAATAAATTGACTTATAGAGACCACTGTATTAAGTCAGCTAAAACCTCTAACCAACTACTTATGCGTATAAAATGCACCTTTGTCACTAAATCTGAGGAATGTATTATTCCCCTATATTGAACATATGTAAGACCATATTTGGACTATGGTTCCCCACTTTGGAGTCCATATTTAGTACAGGATATACAAGGTTTGGAAAGAATTCAAAGAAGAGCAACTAAAATGATTCCTTATCTGGCCTCAAAAAATTATGCTTCAAGATTGCAGACTACAGGCTTACATTCATTATAGAAAAGAAGAATTAGAGGGGATCTTCTTCTCCTCTATAAAGTTCATCAATCTTCTGAATTAATGCAGCAATTTGGATTATATTTTAGAAATAGACGTATTGCCCCAAGATTGCATAATGTACAAATCAATGTAGCAAAAGCAAACACAAATAAAAGATTACATTTTTTCACAATCAGGACTTCTAGACTTTGGAACTCCCTGACCCCAAAACTTGTAGATTCATCTTCTTTTTCTTCTTTCAAATCTGAACTTGATAAATGGCTCGAAGATAATCTGACCATAGATTAATGTGCCACATATACTGTGGGGGACAATCTCGATGCCTTCTTTTGTCTCAAGTAAACTAAGTTCTACCTCAGTTGTGTGGCGCTATTTTCATGTAAATCCCTAAAATGAATGTTTTGCTATCTGCACTTTTTGTCATTGGGAAGTTAGCAGGGGGAAAGTGAGTTGCCAGTTTGGGACAACATCACTATAAAGGCATTTGCAAAGAGCACATACAACCATTCAGCCGGGCAGCAGTCCTGAGCAAGGGACAAATATCTGTGGTTAAAATAATCCTGCAGACAATAGTGATGGTGAAGAGACTGAGAGACATGGGAAGAAAAATAAAAACATGTTTGACTTCATTGACAAAAGTATTAAAGTTAGATTAGCCACTGCAATCCTGTGGCTCATCCCCTCCCCCGTGAACTAAACAGCAGAGCATTACTATGATGCTTTAACAAAACCTGTCTACAGTTGATCACATCAAGTTAAATTAAAAATTAATCCGTTAATAGCTAAATTTATTGCCAAGTACCTGCAATCATTTTCTGTGGTGGAAAATGACGGTTTTAGAGCCATTTTAAAATATGTTGCTCCATCTTACAACATACCAAGCCGTAAATATTTTGTGACTGTGGCTGTTCCCAAAATGTCTGAATGTAAAGTAAAATAAAAGTGGCTCTTCAACAGAGTGAATGTGGTGCTGTGCACCTGACCACAGACATGTGGATGAGTTCTCAAACCACTGATTACATTTGCATCACAGCACATTGGGTGTCACGATTGTCTTCAAAAACCACCACAAGCAGCAGTCTACAGTAAGGAAGACAAAGAATGGCAGCTCTTTGCATTTCCATGTTTGGTAAGCATCACACCACTGACAATAATTTGGAAGAGTTGCGTGATAAAATTTCTGACTGGTTAGAGCCCCTGGGACTCATTACTGAATTTGTGGTTCCAGACAATGGCATCAATATCGCTAGTGTATTGAAATGTGGTGGTTTTACTCACATTCTGTGTTTTGCCCACTCAATAAATCTGTTAGTACAAGCTTTCCTTTCCAGTGACAACAGTATAGTAACATTATTGGGAGCTCAATGAATATCTGTGGCCATTTTAGTCACTCTGTGAAATCACATGGTATCTTGGCTGACTTCCAGAAGAAAAACAACTTGCCAACACAGCAACTAAAACAAGATGTTCTGACAAGACGGAACTCAACATTTTACATATGTGTGACTTCTCAGACAAAAGAAGGCAGTCCATGAATATACCATGGAGCACAATGTAGCAGATGGTGTTGTGCTGAATTCATTCGAGTGGGGCCTTGTGGAGCATCTTACATTGTTCTTGACTCCCTGTGAGGAAGCAACCCAACAGATTATTTATTAATTTATTTAGTTTTTGTTAACCAGGTGCACTGGTGCACTAGCCTTGAAATTACTATTTTCAGGCATGACCCAGGAGAGTACAACAATCAAAAACAGGTACATAGCATGAGTACAGTGAAATTACAATAGTACATCTCAAAACAGTCAGTAATAATGCATGCATGCAGCCAGGACAATAACAATCAATGAAATTCATATAGAATTTTGGACATAAAAACCCACACAGTCAAGGAGGAAATAATACAACATAGCCGCAAAGAAATATTGTTCAAATTAGTCACAACAATGAAGGTTCAAATAGGCAGCAAAACAAGGAACAAGCAAATTCCTGGCTGGGCAGGATGCATTATCACAGCCTCCAAGACAAGACAGGTCCATGGGGGGGTATATTAGCCCTCAAGGAGATAATAAGGCTAAGAAGTGCTATGAGGTAGGGAGCTGAAAGTGAGGCGAGGAAGCATCTGCCGAGTGAATGGATTAAGGAGGATTAAAACAAGTGCAGAGATCAGCAAGAGATAAATGTAAGCACAGCTCCTTTTTGAAGCTACCATGGGATCCTGATATTCAAAGTGCTTGGGGGAGGGAGTTCCAGAGCTTAGGAGCAGAGTGATTGAAGACAACAGAGCCTTTTGATGTTTTACATCTAGATTCTTTCAACAGGGATTTCTCTACCAAGCGCAGTCCATAGGAGGAGGTTTGAGGTACCAGTAATGTTGCAAGTGCTGAAGGGGTCTGGTTTTTGAGTATAGAGTCAATCAGGGAGCCAAGTGAGCATTGACGGCAAGCTGGGGGGGATAACCAGCTGAGGTCCCTGTACAGTTGACAGTGGTGCTTAAGCCGAGGTGACAAGGAGGCATACAGACAGATATTATTATGAGTAACATCCCACTTATGAAGGATGGTTTTGTGTGCAGCAGCAAAGGTCAGTGTGCTGTAGGTGAGGACAGGGAGTAGTATGCCTCTGGCAATAGCAAATTTAGCAGAGGGGGTTAACATGAAACTGGATTTGTAAATGACCCGCAGTTTAGCATTCACTGCATGTGGATTGTATATGTAGGCTGAAGTCCAGGGACTGGTCCAGAAGAATTCCCAGATACTTAAAAGATGTAACGCATTCTATTTGTGCACCACTGCGGTCTTGCACCAACAGGGGAGTTTGACATGTCCTAAGTTTAGGGGCAGATCCAACTAACATTGCCTGGGCTTTCTTAGCATTAGGTACAAGCTTATGTGCAGAAAGCCAATTTTGAACATTTGTGAAATCTGAGGAAAGGGATGCATTTATGCTGGTGACCTTATCAGAGATTGAATAGAGTACAAAATCATCCCCATAGAGAATAGACAAGCATGAAAGAAAAACCTTGGATATGTTATTGATAAAAAGTGAGAAAAGAAGGGGTCCCAGAATAGAGCCCTGGGGACCCCAATATTGATGGTAGCACCATCAGATAAGGAGGAGTTGAATTTCACAATTTGGGGCCTGTCTGATAGATAGCTTCCATACTAGGCAACAACTGGGGGTGAAAAGCTCAGATTGCAAAGAGTGGAGAGGAACAAGGGGTGATCAACAAGATCAAAGGCCTTTGTAAGGTCTATAACAACTGTCCTTGTCAGCTGGCTGGCATCCATATTGGTAAGCATATCGGTAGTGAATTTGAGAAGAGCTGTGTAGGTACTATGACCTTTACAGAAACCATGTTGGGTGTCAGAAAGAAGGCTGTAGTTTGTGAGGTAGTCAATGGTTTGATTTGCAACAAGTCCAGAATTTTACTTAGGACCGATAGGCTGGCTAGAGGCCTATAGTTAGTAATCTCCTTGGGATCACCTTTTTTAAAGACAGGCATTACACAAGCAATCTTCCAGAGGTCAGGAACATGGCTACTGGAGAGAGACAACGTGAAAATTTTAGCCAGAGGAGAAGCCATGTATGGTGCTGATAATTTCAGGAGCCAAGGCTCAAGTGTATCTGAGCCAGAGCTAGTGTTGTCAGAGATAGTCCATAATAGTTTTAAGACCTCAGTCTTTGAGATTGCCTTCAAGTGGAATGGGGGAATTTTAGACATTCATTGAGAAGGATAGCAGGAGGTAGTGGACTGTGTTGATGTTGAAAGCAGAGAGGCTGCCTGATGTGATGGGTAGGCAGAGGTATACTAAGACAGGTCCGAGAACATTTGATTGAAGGAACTAGCAATGGTGTTGGAGTCATTGCAATGCACTCCATTTAATACCATCACTCAAACCTCCTCCCCCCACCGGCAAGCCCTCCAGCTTCCCAGGCTCATTTCTGAACCCCAGTCACCAGCGTTGCAAGCAGTAGTGCTACCGCTGCACTGACGGGCACGGGCCATCCCTCCATTCCCGTCTTTGATATGTTCTGACTACTTGCCTCCTTCGCTGTTCGACATCTTTTTGGGTATTCTTTTTGGGCTTCCTCCTAAGCTACTTTTAGCCAAGGGAATAATTTTCACAGCACCTATAGAGTGGAACCCTCCTCTAGGGTTCCTTGCCGTCATACCCCTATGTGGTGGTATATCGCTCGGATAGAGAGGCAAACAGACACAATGTATCTAAGTCACATAAGCATACAGTACATCATACCAGTTGCATAAGCACATCGAATTGCAAGGCTATGCCTGGAGTTCGATGGGAGGAGCAACAAATCACTCTCCTATCAGGCCTTAAAAGGCCGCTCCTCCTGGCTAGTCCAGGATTGTTTCTTTCCTTGCCCCACCATCCTCCCCTCCTCCTCCTCCAGCGGCATGTCTCTCTTTTCTGTGGGCTTCTTCTAAGCTACCTTTAGCCAAGGGAATCATTCCTGTGGCACCTATAGGGGTGGAATCCTTCTCTAGGGTTCCTCGCCGATGTACCCCTACAAGGTGGTATATCCCACAGATAGAGAGGTGAACAGCCGCAATGTATCTAAGTTACATAAGCATATTGTACATCATACCAGTAGTATAAGCACATTGAAATAATTAAGACATACAAATACCTGCATGGGATAAATAGGGTAGACACCAAGGAACTATCCTCCTTGAGTTCAAACACAGGGATGAGAGAGAATTCACTGAAGCTGGCAGGAAGGCAACTGAAAAAGAACATCCATAAGCACTTCTTGATGGAAGGGTAGTGGATAAATGGAACATAGAAACATAGAATTTGATGGCAGATAAGGACCACTTGGCCCACCCAGTCTGCCCATTTCCCTACCTAATGGATAAGCTGCAGATCCTAGTTAATGCGCAGCCTACTTTTTCCTACCCCCACCTCCTAGAATTGCCTTATGACTGTCCCATGCATGCTTGAATTCCACCACTGTTTTTGACTCTACAACCTCCTCCGGAAGGCCATTCCATGCTTCCACAACCCTGTCTGTGAAAAAATACTCTTACATTACCTCTGAGCCACCTCCCATCTTCAAATTGTGCCCTTGTTCTTGCACACCTCTTTTTCTGAAAGATGCTACCCTCTTGGACTTTGTTGATTCCTCCTTTCCTCGAGGCCATACATATTAAGCTCCTTAAGTCTCTCTTCATATGTCTTCCGTGCAGACCCTGCACCATTTGTTGCCCTCCTCTGGACAGCTTCCATCTTGTCTATGTCTTTGCAGAGATTGGGTCTCCAGAACTGCACACAGTACTCAGAGGGGTCTCACCAGCTGTCTGTACAAAGGGATAACAACTTCCTGTTTCCTACTGGTGATGCCTCCTATGCATCCCAGTATCCCCCCAGCCCTCCTTACTGCCCTCTCACATTGCTTGTCCATCTTTAGGTCATCTGATATGACTACCCCAGGTCCCTTTCCATTTTTGTTGTTGTTAGTATCTCACCCCATTGTGTACTCTTCCCTGGGTTTGTTTCCCAGGTGCATTACCTTGCATTTCTTAGCATTGAATCTAAGCTGCCATACATTTGACCATTCCTCTAACCTTGACAAGTCCTTCTCATCCTTTCCACCCCACCTTGTGCATCAACTCTGTTGCAGATCTTTGTGTCATCTGCAAGTGACATACTTTTCCTTCCAGTCCCTCTGCAATGTAAACATAAATACATTGAAGAGGACCGGTCCTAATACTGAACCCTGCGGTACCCCACTAGTAACCCTCCTTTCTTCAGAGTGACTTCATTTACTATTACCCTCTGTGTCCTATTCTCCAGCCAGTTCTTCACCCAGGCTATCATCTTGGGACCCACTCCCAGGGTGACTAACTTGTATATTAATCTTTTGTGTGGGACTGTGTCAAATGCCTTGCTAAAGTCTAGGTAGGCCATGTCCACAGCCCCTCCCTGATCTACTACTTTGGTCACCCAGTCAAAGAAATCTATTAGATTCATCTGGCATGACCTTCGCGCTGTGAATCCATGCTGCCTTGGGTCCTGTGCCTCTCTGGCCTCTAGGTACTCGACAATTCTTTCCTTCAGAAGTGATTCCATCATTTTCCCTATCACTGAGGTTAAACTAACAGGTCTGTAGTTTCCTGCTTCTGCCCTGCTCCCACTTTTGTGAAGTGGAATAATATCTGCCCTCCTCCAGTCCTTAGGTACCACCCCATCCTCCCATGATTTGTTAAAGAGGGTAGTCAGTGGTGTCACTAGTTCTACCCTTAGTTCTTTTAGAATTCTGGGATGAATCCCATCAGGCCCCATTGCTTTGTTCACCTTCAGTTTTAAGAGTTCTTTCAGAACCCTTTCTTCTGTAAATGGGCTGGTATCAGCTTCTGTATCCAGATTGTTTCTATTGTTTGGTTTAGGTTTCCTCTTCATTTGTAAATACTTGAGCAAAAATATTTGTTTAGTATCTCTGCCTTTTCACCGTCACCCTCTGCCCACCCCACTCCCCTTTATTAAGCCTCACTATCCCTCCCTTGGTCTTCCTACGCTCCCTGATGTACCTGTAAAAGGTTTTACCTCCTTTCTTAACTGAGTTGGCTATCCTTTCCTCGGTTTGGGCCTTTGCTATTCTGACTGCCTTCCCAGCTTCCTTTTGCTTTAACTGATACAATTCTCAGTCCTGCTCCTTCTGTGATTCCTTGTACTTCCAGAATGCTTTCTTTTTCTCTTGAACCTTCACTGCCACCTCCTTTGAGAACCATAGTGGTTTCTTACATCGTTTTGTTTATTTGCTTCACACAAAGGCTTGTTACCTCTGTGATGGCTGTTTTTATTATTCCCCATTGTTCTTCCACCCCTCCTTCCTGCCCATTTTCTAGTGCATTCCTTAGGCACTCACCCATTTTGGCAAAGTCAGCCCTCCTGAAGTCCAATACTTTTGCCTTTGTATGGCTTGACTCTACAGCTGTGTTTACTGTGAATCATACTGTTCGATGGTCGCTAGTTCCCAGATGGCTGCCCAATTCTACATCTGTGATCCTCTCTCCATCTCCATTTGAGAGAACCAGGTCTAAGATTGCTCCCTCTAGAGTGGGTTCCAATACTAGTTGTCTAAGGCATGCCCCCTGTAGGGCATCTAGAATAACCCCACTTTTAGAAGTGACTGCTGCAGCTGCACTCCAGTTAATACCGGGCATATTCAGATAACCCATCAGCAATATCTCCCCTTTTTCTGCCATTCTAAGTATACTTTCTATCATTTCCTTGTCCATTTCCTCCCTCTGAGAAGGGGGTCTGTATACAACCCCTGTGCGGATTGTGGTGCCATTGCCTGTCTCCAAGTTGACCCACAGTGCTTCTTCTTCTCCCTGTTTACCCTTTTGTTCTGTTGCTTTGATTACTTCCCTTATGTAGAGAGCTAATCCTCCTCCTCTTTTACCCTCCCTGTCCCTCCTGTAGATAGTGTATCCTGGCATGTTTATGTCCCAGTCATGGTTTTGTGTGTACCATGTTTCTGTGACTGCCACAATATCCAAATGTTCCTCCTCCATCAAGGCTCCTAATTCAGGAAGCTTGTTACCCAGACTACGGGCATTGGTACTCATTGCTCTTCATTTTTTGATGGCTTTACCTTTTGTAGCAGCATCCCCCACTGTCCTTTCTACCTTGGTCTTTTTCTCATTTAGTACCTCTTTGTGGGGAGGCTGGAATTTCCTGCTGTTATCAGTGCCTCCCCTTGACTAGTTTAAAAGCTTGTCAATGAAGCATTTAAACTAATTGCCCAAAGACTTGTTCCTTCCTGGACAGATGCAGACCATCCTGCCAGTATAGGCTGGTGTCCTCCAGGGAACCCCAGTTCCAATGAAGCCAATCTCTGTGCTCCACACCATTTCTTCAACCATTCATTAAATTGCATGGTGCAAAGTACCCTTGCTTCACCCATGCCATAGACAGGCAGCACCTCTGAGAAGGATATTGAGTGTGCTACTTGTCTTAGGCCCCTCCCCAACTCTACAAAGTCCTCCTGCACTGCTCTAATCTCATGATGAGCCAAGTCATTTGTCCCTAGGTGGACAATGTCATCCAGCTCAGACTCCTGTGCAGCTGTTCTCGTGATCCCGAGGATGCGCTTCCTGTCCCTCCAAGCCATGGCACCAGGCAGGCACCTTACTTCAGTTTTCCCTGCTACCCCCGGTTCTATCCCCCTAATAATTGAGTCCCCCACCAGGAGCTGCTTCCTATCCCTGTGGTGTCCTCTGCCTCCTTCCTGTGGGCCTCCCTTGTGACAGTTGTCCGCAAACTCCTTTGTCTCCTCTGCGGATGCATCCATAGAGGAACTATGGTCCCCCAGAATGGTGTATGGATTATGGAGTGGAACAACTGACTGGATGTGCCTCTGTTCCACCACCCTCACCCTCCAAGAGCCCACTGTGGTCCAACTGCTGTGCTTTCTTCACAACCTCTGAGGTAGTGGTGGTAGCTCAGGTTCTCCCTGGATGAGGGAGGTTCCCTTACTACTGTCCAGTGTGGCCTGGGGGGAGGTTCCCTTACTACTGTCCAGTGTGGCCTGAAGACGGGCAACTTCCTCCCTCAGGGCAGAGAGTTGTCTGCAAATAGGGCAGCATCTCAGCCTCCAGAAAGACACAAGATACGTGAAGAAGTGCTACAGGACAAAGCAATCAGCAGCTTCAAGCAGGGATGGGGAGGGCTGGTGGGTTTAGTTAGAAAAGTGAGGGACAGTAGTAGTGGGGAGGATTATCACAAGGACTAGGAAGAATAGTTAGGTTGGGTCAGCAGACTAGATGGATCAAGAGCATCTTTCTGCTGGCAACTTAGAAACATACAAACATAAAAAATGATGGAAGAAAAAGACCACTGGACTATCCAGTCTGCCCATAAACCCTAAAATACTCGCAACCTATTGTCCATTCAGGGTTCTAACACACAGTATCGACCCCCTTCTCCCTGCCCTACTCCTATCACCCTGAGCAAACACTAAGTCCCTTACTCTGTTCCAGCCATGATTGAAACAATTGATAGTTTTGGTGCCCACCATATCAACTGGCAGACTGTTACAAGGCTCCACCACTGTTTCTGTAAAATAAAATGTTCTCACTTCCCTCTTGAATCCCATCTCCCCCCGACCAGTTACTTCTGTTGCCAGTTCCTTGAACACCTCAGATGCATCCCATCTGACCCCTGGCCTTATACATCTTAAGGGCTACTAGCCCTATCCAAACCCTTTCACCGATAAATACTTGCTGCTTTATCTCAGGGACTCCCCTTACAGCTGCCGTAATGCCACTCTCTGGCAGAAACCATTTGTCTTCCCTTGAGAATACAAAGCAAAAGTAGTTGTTAAGAATGGCTACTTTGTGCATATCCCCTTCAATTATCCTACCTCCCTCTGTTAGCCTAAGAATTCCTCCTGCCCCCCTTCTTTCTTTTTTTCCCTAATCTATCTAAAGAACTGTCTTTCCCCACTCTTGACACCCTCCACAATACACAGCTCTGTGTCTGCCCTTGCTTCTCTGATCACCCTTTCGGTTTCCCTGGTTCCCATTTGGTACTCTCCCATACTTCCTTTCCCTTGTTTTTCCTTCTACCTGTTGAATGACTTCTTTTTGGATCTTACTGCCTCACTGACCTTTTCCTTTTGATTACCATTCCCATGCAAGATTTTGTTGCCTTCTAAATGGCCCCCTTGACTGCCCCCATCTTTCTTCCACATACCAGACAAACTTGTCCTGGACCAGCTCCCCCATCAGGTTGAAGTCTGCCTTCTAAAATCTAGGGCTTCTGCCTTTGATGAGGGCTAACTTGTCTGAAGGGCCCGGTCAAACCATGCAGAGTTATGGTTGCTGGTCCCTAGTGGCTCCCCTACCTCACTTCTCCTACTACTTCCGAGTTGGTGATCACCATGTCAAGAATGGCAGCCTGCCTAGTAGGTTCCAGAACTAGCTGCACAAGTAGGCAGTCCTACAATATATCCAGTAGGATCAGACTTCTAGAGCTCCTGGCTGCTGGACTGACCCAATCAGTATCGGGCAGGTTTAGGTTTTCCACCACCACCTCCCCCTTTGCCAGTATGCTAATCAAACAGTGACACATCTACCATGATTGATAGCACAGTGACACAGTGAATGGTTACTGTACTGTCACCTCGGGACCCCAGCACTGCCTTCTTGGGGTCTTGCACCCCCCTTCCTGAATCAACTCTGACTCTGAATTTATTATATTAATGTAACCCCCTGCCAATGGGGGCTACTAAAAAGTCTTCCTTGAGCTTGCCTAAATGCTCACTGTCAGGCTGGTGTCCAGCATTTCAGCGGTTTAAATGTGATTGCCAGAGAGTGCCTGTATGGCCTCTGTGTACTGTCTCTTTAAGAGCTGCCTGGATTGCAGTCATAAGTAACTTGAGAGGGAGCTCTGTTGAAAGATGTAACTATTTACTGAAAATAATTTAGAGTGATAATGATAACGTAGTTTGTCTAACCTGCCTTATTTGCAGCAAGGACTGTTTTGTTTATCTCCACTGTCTTGGTCCTGGACTGCCGAACTGGACCAATCACTACTGGTGGGACCTAAAATGGAGCCGGACTACAGGAGCTGTCTGGAGTCAAAATCTGTAGGAATTGTAGTTTTGGGCTTTTGGCACCTTTTTGCACCTGAAGGGGGAGCCTTTGTTGTGACTGACAGACAGATCAGCAACCAAACCTTTTGAATTCTGAGGAAAGTCCCAGACTTGCTGGTAGTTGAGTCAGATCTAAGTTGGGAGCTGAAGAAGCAGCAGCTTGAGACAGTCAAGCAGCCGTTTGAGTAGTTTCAATGGGAGAACTGTGGAAAGGTCTGAGTTGTGGCCTGCATGTCTGCCTGCTGCCCCTGAGAGGGAGAGAAGAGAATTATTTTGGACTAAATATAAGTTTGTGAAAACGAAGTAAGCCACTGATTTTTTACCAATCTCACACCTGAAGAAGACCAAAGATTTTGCTGAATGAGATCGGCCTGTCAGGATTTCCAGCTGCTTTTGAATCCCCAGTTTACGCAGAGACTCTGCGATCATGACTGGAGAGCGGTTTGCCTGGTACAGTAGAATTTCCTTACATGTAAATGTGCTGTGAGTTGTTAGTGGGTCATGATTTGGTTCCCCACTGTGTGAACTGTGTTCTGCTTGCTGGAAGCTGTATCCAGCCAAAACGGACTGTAACCAGCCCAAAATGGATTGTAGCCGAATTTGTCTCCATTTGGCCGGGGCCTTGTCACACTGGCCCAGCCTGACTACCCGCTGCACAGAGAAAGCCATTGATGAGACCTGCCTGGGGATCAGCCCCCTGCTCCATGCTTGAACAGGAACGATGCTTCAGCAATTCGGGTGGGCCCTGCTTCTCCTGGCACTCCAGATTAGCCACCTGCTGTCTCGATTTTCATCCAGCCTGTGTCCAGTCTTGACTATCATGAGTAATCATCAGGGTAGCTCCCTGCAACAACAGCCTAATCTAAAATTGTGTCATCTGATTGTTTTGTTGTTTTCTGTTCACGAACTGAGCCCACCAGCTTCGGATTACAAATAGTGTGTGTTGTGCATGTTGTTTTCTTCCATCACAGGGCCCCAACCAGCTGCAACATTCCTGGCTAGCCCACCATTCTCCATCTGGGTACCCAGAGTGTGTGACTGTTTATGGACCCTGAAGTGCATGCATAACTGTTTAATTGTTACAGGCTTGAAGCAAATTAACCTGATTACACCACTTCCTTGTTCAAGTCCCTTAAATTAATCAGATCTAACTCTTTTTTGCATTTACCCTGACTGTAGTTCCAGTTTGTGCAAGAGTACTGTACCGCTGTTATTTGCTGTGTATAACCTTGTTTTACAGGGGGTCCCCAGGGCCAGGCCAGAGGAAAGCCCTGGTGGTAAGTGCAAACAGTGTGGGTACTTGTGTGTGTATCAGGGGTATTGTGAAAGTGATTATTGTGTATTGTTCCGGCCACTAGTAAGGAAAGAGGGGGGTTACAGTGTCCTGGAGACCTGTGCCCAGGTTAGCTTGACCACTACCAACCCTAACCTCCAGGTGGAGGCACCCATTTCTGAACTCAGGCCCCTTAACCTGCTACTAGCCAAGCAGGCAGGGGTAGTAGCCCTTGGGATAGCGCCACCTAGGGGTTATATTTTGGAGGCTCACCGCTGGGATTTTGTGCCTTCTAGTGTCCAAAAATTACTAATTATTGTTAAAGATTAATGGCTACCCCAGTAGAAATGGCTGTACACCAGTTGGTGGGGTGGTGTACTGGGCAGGAGATCGACCCCCAAAATGCTCTACTTATACTGGATATTCCCCTGGTTACCAGTATAGACACTGTAGAGGGAGCACTCTCCAAAGTTGAATGTTTAAAAAAACCCTGTGGTGGTGGGTCGACAGGCTGATTTGATCGCCCAAACTTTCATAGCCTTGGTAGAGCGTAGTGACCTCATGGGCAGCTCTAAAGTGCCACAGACTATTGCCCCAGAAGGGGTTCCATCTGCCTGGAGAGTGATAACAAAAGACAGTAAAGACCCAAGGGAGGATGAGCTCCCACCATTATCTGAGACTTTTGAGGAGAAATTTGCCAAGTTGTTGCTGGAGGAAGGGAAAACCATAGAGGACTTTAAGAAACTATTCCTGTCACCTGGGGGTGTTCCTTTCCCAATACCCCCTCCCACTTCAGCACCTGTTACTGCCCTGCCTTCTGTGCCCACACCAATGCTGGCCCCTGTATCTGTACCTGCCATTAGTCACAACTCCTACCGAAGGCTGAGAATCTTCTCAGGCACCCTCCTCACCCCCCAGGAGGAGGATGACTGGGAGACCTGGATAGACTATGTTGCCCCTCTAGTATTTGAATGGCAATGCTCAGAAACAGAGAAATGAAACAGATTGAGTGAGAGCCTCTGAGGTCCTGCCCTGGCTACCATCCATGCTAAGCGGGCCAATAACCCAGAAGCAACTGCACAGGACTATCTTGATACATTGGAGAATGTGTATGGGAGCCCAGATTCAGATGTGGATCTGTGGTGGAGAGTAAAAAATGCTCAGCAGTACCCAGGGGAACCATTGTCTGTGTATGTACCTTGGCTTGAAAAGCTGCTACAAGAGTGCCTCAGAAAGGGTAGTTTGCCATCAAATGAATTAGCTCAAACTAGGCTGGACCGGATCCTTAAGTTTAATCTGTTTTCGAAATTGTTACTGCTTCAGTTGTGCCTTGCCACCTGACTGGAATTGCCCCCCTCCTATGACAAGCTAATGAAAGAAATTTGGGGGGCTGAGCAAAGGTGACCCTGTGGGGGAATTGCACCCATATCTGCTGCTGCTCCGCAAGTGACTGAGAGTGATCAGCCAAGTGAGGCTCAGGGGCAAAAGTTGGCACTTAACAAGCACTCTGAGAATGCAAAGGACTTCCCGCCCTTGGCCCAGCATTAGAAAGACAAGCTACTAAAGGAAGTCCAAGAGTTGAAGACAGGTACTTCTGCAAGGGTTTCCCCCATTGAGCAAGATTCTGGTCCCTTTCAGGCTGTGACTGCCATGGGGGTGGGGGCGCACCCTCAGGCATCCGCTACCGAGGGTGGCTCCAAAGCTGAGATCACCGGATTGACTGCCACTCTAAAGGAACTGTTAAGACACGTTGCACTACTCTCACCGCTGCAGGCAGATACTAGACCCCAATCTCTTACTACTGCTTTAGTTCCTCATATGATGTTCTCTCCCAGGATGACCCAGGAGTCTATCATTTGTCACAACTGTGGAAAGGATGGCCATATGAAAAGAGAATGCCGGTCTCAGAAAGACTTAGAAAGAGTAGTAAACAGACCCCAAGGGGAGCTCCGAAAAGCAAATCAGTGGCCAAGGGGTGCCCGAAATGACCACAGTGAGAGTTCGAGAAACCCTAACTCAAATTTCTTTGTGGCCAAATCATCTGTCCAGGCCTCTGCTACTGCCTCTCCAGACTGGTCCAAAATAGTGGGCCCTTCAATGGAGACTATGGAGACTACGGTGACTGTGAATGGTATTCATACTCAGGCTGTGCTTGACAGTGGGGCACAAGTGACCATTGTATTCCAGGACTGGGATGACAAACACTTATCTGATGTGCCTTTGCAATCTCTGGAAAGCCTACATGTGTGGGGCCTGAGCAACAAGTCTTATCCCTAACTAGGGTATGTCCGCCTCTGGTTGTCTTTTCCTGCAACTGTAACTGGTGTAGAAGAGTGAGTAGAGACATTGGCCCTAGTGTGTCCCCCCCACTGGACTGTATGATGGGGTCCCCCTGTTAACTGGGACAAACACCCATATGTTTGGGAGACTGGCACAACTCTGTCATGAGAAACAAGGGCGATGGAGTGGGAGGGCACTGAAAATTCTGGCTCTGATCAAGAGGACCTATGATTTGCAACAGAAACCCGAGGAAGTAGACCAGGATGAACTGGTGGGGCTTTTGTGGAAGAAGGATCCCGAGTCAATGGTACTGGCCCCTAACGCCCAGTGTACCATTCAAGGGGAAGGCTGCCTCTGGAAAGATGTCAAGAACAAAATACTGATGTTGGATGTGCCGGGCAATGGAACATTGCCAGGATTATTGGTCAAGCCCAGCATCTTGCCTGCTCGTGCCCATGCCTATGCATGACGAGTGATGGTCTAGATTCACAATGTGTCAGATCGGCAGAGCCGGGTGAACAGAGGGTCCACCCTAGCTACAGTACACTGTGCAGACACTGCAGTATTGCCCAGCAACAAGCACCCTGGTGAGAAGGAGAGACTGACCCCAGACTTGTTTGACTTTGGTGACTCCCCGGTGCCAGCTGAATGGAAGGCTAGAATAAGCAAGAGACTTGCCCAGAGAGACCAAGTGTTTTCATTGAAGGAATGGGATGTGGGATGGGTCCAGGGTGCGGAGCATCACATACGCCTGCACGATGAACGGCCATTTTGAGAGAGGTCCCTACATCTAGCCCCAGCCTACATAGATGATGTGAGAAGACACCTGCAGGAAATGCTCGCTGATGGCGTGATACAAGAATCCAGGAGCCCATACACTTCTCCCATTGTGGTTGTGTGTAAGAAGAATAGGTCTGTGAGGATGAGTGTTAATTATCGAATCCCTGAATCGGTGGACCATCCCAGACCAATACACTATGCCTCGTATACAAGATGCCCTGGACTGCCTGAATGGGAGCAAATGGTTCTCGGTGTTGGATCTTCGCAGCGGATACTACCAGATTCCGATGACGCTGGAAGACTGTGAGAAATGAGCCTTCTTCTGTCCATTGGGGTTCTATGAGTTTTTGAGGATGCCACAGGGGATATCAGGTGCCCCAGCCACCTTTTAGCGACTGATGGAATGTGCAGTGGGAGAATTTGCTGGAATACCTGGTGTACTTGGATGATGTCATTGTGTTTGGGAGCACCTTAGAGGAACATGAGAACCGACTGTTTAAAGTCCTAGACTGACTGGAAGACTTCATCTTCAAGCTGTCCATTTGAAGTCTGAAGTTTATTGTTCTAGGAATTAATATCTTTGAGCCAAGGCTCTTTTACAAAGGTTCCACGTCATTAAGTACAAAAAACATAGTAGACAGTGTTACAAACAATCAGTAAGCCGTTTAACAAGGCCACAACTTTAACAGTAACATTTATGTACAGAAAAGAAAAAGGAACTCAGAGGCAGTGTCAAGGGCAAGGAATAAGGATTGGAGAGCTTGAGAGGGAAGAGAGGGAGAAATAAGAAGTTTAGGAGCGGACAGAACCAGGTTAGTGGTACTCAGGTTGTCTTTGACAAGTGCCGGTTCTCCGTGAAGTATGTGTGGCACATAGTATCTACAAAAGGGATAGAGACTAATCCCAGTAAGTTTGAAGCACTGACTACTTGGCCCCAGCCCCATAGTCTGAAAGAACTACAACATTTACTGGGGTTCTGTGGCTACTACTGCAGGTTCATAAAAGACTATTCCAAAGTGATTTGCCCACTCTTGAACCTTACCCAGGGTTACCCTCCTATCAATCGTAAATACAAAAAAGGGTCTGTTAAAGAACCAGAAGAAGTATACTTCCGCCCAGGTGAACTGTTTGGGCCCTGTTGGACACCCGACTGTGAAGCAGCCTTCCATGAGATCATATACTAGCTCACCCACACCCCCATCCTCGCCTATGCTGACCCCACCAAACCCTATGTGCTGCATACGGACGTTAGTCTGCAGGGTCTAGGAGTGGTGCTGTATCAAGGCCATGAGGATGGCCTGAGACCAGTAGCTTTCACCAGTAGGAGCTTGACCCCATCCGAACAAAACTACCCTGTGCATAAGTTGGAGTGCCTTGTGCTAAAATGGGCCATCATTGGCCAGTTTCATGAACACTTCTATGGGGCAAAGATATTGGTGAAAACTGAAAACGACCCACTGACCTATGTACAGACTTCAGCTAAGTTAGACACCACTGGGCACTAATGACTTTCTGCATTATCAACCTATGATTATGCTGTCGAATACAGACCGGGCCTAAACCATATTGATGCTGAGGCCCTCTCACGAAGGCCCACTTCCAAGAGTGATTGGGCCAGGCTGTCTGAACCTGACATTCGAGCATTGTGACAAAAGTTTGATAGAGATAAACAGATGTCTGCAGACACAGTGGACTGTTTAGTAGATTGCTTGGGCCCTTCTGACACCTGCATACCAGCTGCTTATTGCCCCTTCTGTGCTCTAGATATTAGTGCACTACCTCCATTTGACAATGACAGCATTCAGTGGGCTCAATCCCAAGATCCTATGATTCAGCAAGCACTTGATGCCCTGCGTGCTGGGAAAGATGTGTCTAAGTTACGTTCCACTGACTTGCGAACTGCTTTATTGTTTAAAGAAGGTCCCAGATTGAAGTTGCTCAATCAGTTGTTGTATAAAGAGACAGTAGATTGTAGTGGCAAAGTAGACAAGCAACAATTGGTCCTGCCCACGGTCTTTAAAGATTTGGTACTGAGGTCCCTCTACAGTCACATGGGGCACCTCGGTATTGACAGAACCCTTGACCTGGTACGATCTCGCTTGTACTAGCCCAAAATGGGGGCCGATGTTGAGCACCATGTAAAGACTTGTAGTTGCTGCCTGCAAAGAAAAATCCTGCCTCAGAGGGCTGCCCCCCCTTGTTAATATTACTATCAGCACCCCCATGGAACTAGTCTGCATAGACTTCTTGTGTATAGAACCTGATCAGCGGAACATTGGCAATGTGTTAGTGGTTATGGATCATTTCACATGGTATGCACAAGCTTTTCCGACCAAAGATCAAAAGGCATCTACCATGGCCAAGGTGCTAGTGGAAAATGTCTTTGTCCACTATGGTGCCCCCCAGCGGAGCCACTCTGACCAGGGCAGAGACTTTGAGAGTCGGCTAATCAAAGAAATGCTCTCTCTATGGGGGGTGCGAAAGTCAAGATCCACCCTCTATCACCAGCAGGGAGACCCTTAACCAGAACGTTTTAACCTTGCACTTCTAGACATGCTTGGTACCCTCCACCCAAAAGACAAGCATAAATGGAGCCAGCATATTTACACCTTGGTACATGCATACAATTGCACAAAAAAATATGCTACTGGGTTCTCCCCCTACTGCCTCATGTTCGGGATAGAGGCTCGGCTGACGGTTGATGTCTGTTTTGGGGTCTCTCCAGATGGGGTCTGAGATGAAAACCACTTGAAATATGTGCAAAAACTGAAAGCTCAATTGAACCATGCCTATCAACTGGCCCAGACAATGGCCACCAAGAGAAATCTAGCCAACAAAGAGAAGCATGATAAAAAAGTAAAGGCTCAAGAGCTTCGACCTGGAGACCATGTGTTGTTACGCAATTTGGGACTGCATGGTAAACACAAAATTGCTGATCGGTGGCACCATGCAGTAGCTGGAAAGTTGGATGATTTACCTGTGTACAAGGAGCGCCCAGAGAACAACTTCAAAGCTGTCAAGACCATGCACCATAACCACTTGCTACCTATTGGCCAAGTCATAATTGAGGCTGAACAATCAGAGATTGATTCCCCTGGGCCGGTGACTCATGCTGCTGCAAGGAAGAGACAGAGTCAACCTACCCCAGTGGATATAGATTTAAGGGTTCCCCCCCCCAGCAGGTCCAGACTGACAGTGATTGTCAGTCAGATTCTGATGATAGTGAGTGTGACAATGCCTATTACCCATCCTATGAATTGAGTCAGTTGTTTTGAGGAAATCCTATTATAATTGCGGGGATGAAGCTGGGCCTTCTGGACTGTCTAACCCCCCCAGCTTCGTCCTTGGAGCCAATGCTCCCTGAAAGTGAAGTGCAAAGTATCACATCTGAAGATGCTGATTCCCCGTGTATCATGGAACTGTATGATTTGCCTGAAGGAGGGGCTGATGGTTTGAGTCTTTCTGGTGACATACCAGAACTTGAAGAACACTATGAGAGTGCTGACAACCCCCTTCAGTGCCTCAAAGTTTGATTGTGCTTGAGCCTTCGTACAATGGGCCAAGTGTTATGGAAACAAAGCCTGCAGAGCAAGGAGCCAACAGTGCCCTAGGTTTGGACGTTCCCATCCAGGCAGAGGCACCCCTCACAAGTGATGAAAGCCCCAGGGCTGTTACTGAAAGTATAGAGACTGTGGCTGTTCCCCCCAGAAAGACTGACCGAGCTGTCAAGCCAGTATTGCGTTTCAGTTATGATTCTCTGGGGAAACCTATGGACTTGCCTCTCCATGTGGTTCACAAAGGTGTTTATGTTTCATCGAGCTCACTGCCCAAACTGAGCTTGATGGCCCATTCCAGGTTACTTGTTCTGCCCTCTCACCATGGTGCCCCTGCCCCATCCAGCCCCAAGTTAGCAGATAGGGAAGAGCCCCCGCTTGCAGTGTTCAATGTACAAGAAGTTATTATATGATTCAGCATAGTAATGTGTAAATTACCTGTGTGAAATATGCATGATGTATTGTCAGAATGGATATAGTATTGTGAAGTGTAGAGAATATGTATAGTAAAAGGTATAAGTTTACATTGACTGATGCATCAGATGTCACTTGTATAACATGCTAATGGTATAAATGTCTCATATAGTTTGCATTTGCAATATTGTGATTGTACAGACTTGATGCGGATGCCAAGTTTTCTACAGGCAGGGAAGGGTGTAACCCCCACCTACAAATGGGGGTTCCCGAAAAGTCTTCCTTGAGCTTGTCTAAATGCTCACTGCCAGGCTGGTGTCCTGCATTTTAGAAGTTTAAATGTGATTGCCAGAGAGTGCCTGTATAGCCTCTGTGTACTGTCTCTTTAAGAGCTGTCTGGATTGCAGTCACAAGTAATCTGAGAGGGAGATCTGTTGAAAGATGTAATTATTTGCTGAAAATCATTTAGAGTGATAATGATAATGCAGTTTGTCTAACCTGCCTTATTTGCAGCAAGGACCGTTTTATCTCAACTATCTTGGTCCTGGACTGCCGAATTGGACTAATCAGTACTGGTGGGACCTAAAATAGAGCCAGTCTACAGGAGCTGTCTGGAGTCAAAATCTGTAGGAATTGTAGTTTTGGACTTTGGGCACCTTTTTGCACCTGAAGGGGGAGTCTTTGTTGTGACTGACAGACAGATCAGCCAACCAAACCTTTTGGATTCTGGGGAAAGTCCCAGGCTTGCTGGTAGTTGAGACAGATCTAAGTTGGGAGCTGAAGAAGCAACAGCTTGGGACAGTCAAGCAGTTGTCTGAGTAGTTTTGTGTGGGACAACTGTGCAAAAGCCTGAGTTGTGGCCTGCATGTCTGCCTGCTGCCCCTGAGAGGGAGAGGAGAATTATTTCGGACTAAATCTGAGTTTGTGAGAATGAAGTAAGCCACTGATTTTTTACCAAGCTCATACCTGACGAAGACTGAAGATTTTGCTGAATGCAATTGGCCTGTCAGGATTTCCAGCTGTTTTTGAATCCCTGGGTTGTGCAGAGACTCTGCGATCGTGACCAGAGAGCGGTTTGCCTGGTACAGTAGAATTTCCTTACATGTAAATGTGCTGTGAGTTGTTAGTGGGTCGTGATTTTGGTTCCCCACTGTGTGAACTGTGTTCTGCTTGCTGGAAGCTGTATCCAGCCCAAAATGGACTGTATCCGAATTTGTCTCCGTTTGGCCGTGGCTTTGTCACACTGGCCCAGCCAGACTACCTGCTGCCCAGAGAAAGCCATCGACGAGAGACCTGCCTGGGGATCAGCCCCCTGCTCCACGCTTGAACAGGAATGACGCCTCGGTGATTTGTGTGGGCCCTGCTTCTCCTGGCACTCCAGATTAACCACCTGCTGTCTCGATTTTTGTCCAGCTTGTGTCTAGTCTTAGGTATCGTGAGTAATCATCAGGGTAGCTCCCTGCAACAACACCCTAATCTAAAAGTGTGTCATCTGATTGTCTTGTTGTTTTCTTTTCACGAACTGAGCCCTCCGGCTCCGGATTACAAATAATGTCCGTTGTGCATGTTGTTTTCTTCCATCATAGGGCCCCAACCAGCTGCAATGTTCCTGGCTAGCCCACCATTCTCCATCTGGGTACTCAGAGTGTGTGACTGTTTAAGGACCCTGACGTGCATGCGTAACTGTTTGACTGATACAGCCTTTAAGCAAATTAACTTGATTATGCCCCTCCCTTGTTCAAGTTCCTTAAATAAATCAGATCTAACTCTTTTTTGCATTTACCCTGACTGTGGTTCCTGTTTGTGCAAGAGTACTGTACTGCTGTTATTTGCTGTGTATAACCTTGTTTTACAGGTGGTCCCCAGGGCCAGGCCAGAGGAAAGCCCTGGTGGTAAGTGCAAACAGTGTGGGTACTTGTGTGGTGTATCGGGTATTGTGAAAGTGATTATTGTGTATTGTTCTGGCCACTAGTAAGGGAAGAGGGGGGGTTACAGCATCCTGGAGGGCTGTACCCAGGTTAGCTTGACCACTACAACCCTGACCTCCGGGTGGAGGCACCCGCTTTGAACTCAGGCCCCTTAACCTGCTACTAGCCAAGCAGGCAGGGTAGTAGCCCTTGAGATAGCGCCACCTAGGGGTTACATTATTACAGGGTGCAGGGGCAGAGCCCCGTGGCTGGATTCAAGGAGCGACGCACCCCAAAGAAAATGAAGTGTTTCAGACAGATTTATGCCGACAGCAGTTGCTGTCAACATAAATCCATCGCTGTAATGTCAGTCGACAGTGATGTTGTTAAACCTGTGTTGTACAGCCCACTTTGCCACCCCTTCCTAGTTCTGCCTCTAGTTCCTTATCTCTCTCTCTTCCCCCTATTCTGGAGGTATATAGATAACCGCCATTCGTAGTTTCTTGCCCGAGGATGTTGTGAGCTGAACCTACAGTGATTCTGTTTCCCCATTACCTCCCCTGTCTGTATGCCCTCTCTGACACACAGGGCTACACCTTCTCCTTTTACTTTATCCTCTAAGCAAGGTGTAGTCTGTGACTGATACCTACCAATTGTTGTTTTCTGTGACTCACATTTCTGTGATGGCTACTAGATCTGTCTCAGTGTCTGCCACCATTGCCTGGAGCTCTCTAGTTTTATTTCCCAGATGTGATAGGGTCACTGACCCTATCCCAGTTGAAAAATTGTAGTGATGGTTTAAAGCAGCTCAGCTTCTACAAAGTTTACCCCATGGTGCCAAATTAGGGATATGCAAGGCATGAAGTAGTCCCTGGAAGTAAAATAAAGTTGTAGTTACCTTTTCTTTCCTCTATGTAAGTCTGTTGTACTTCATATCTTGTTATTCATTTCTCTGAGCCTTGCTAGCTGGCCACTACCAGGGTAGTCTTCTATGTAGTTTGTGTTCTGCAATCCTCCCCCCCCCCCAAATGTAGCATGCTGGTCTACAGAGATCATCATAAGAAGCATTGCATGAGGGCTTTGCTTTTAAACAAGTGTAAAAGAAACTGCCCAAGGGGTGTAACCTGCCAGCTAACAAATGAATAAAGCTCTCCTTGCTGTAGAAACTCTTGAGTGTGAGCATGGCAGTTTGGCTGTTAATGGGAGGATGCAACCCCCTCCTCCAGTACAAGTATAACAAAGTGTTGAGCAGTAAATCCAGGCAAATACACCTGTGCTAAATAGTTTGCCGTTTGCAGGCTGCTGCTTTTGGAAACAGTTGAGGCTCTCTTCCTGTGAAACAAAACATGATATAAGGAAGTATTTTATAGCTTTAGAAAAGGAGATGTGTAAAAACTATATAAACTATAAAAGTACATACAGGATGACAGTTAAAATAGGTTGAGCTTTTCTCTAGAAGAATCTATGCTTTTTAAAGGGAGTTTGTACCTGGAAGCTGGGAGTTCAGAAGCTCCTGGGTCTGTGTTCTTGCTGCTACTACATCAGCAGCTGCAGCCATTTTAGAAAGGTATTCCCTTAGGGAAGGGCTGGCCCTTAATTGCGTTAGTATATAGGGAAGGCTTTGTTGCCCAATCAGACCCACAATAAATGCACACACGCACCACGTTTCAGTTTCTTGGCATAAAAAGGCCGCAGCTTTACTGTACAGCAAACATTTGATTTACAGCAAATAAAACTCTGTATATAATTCTTACATTGTACACATTTACAAATGCAAAAAGACCCCTGGGGCAGCGAATTCAGATGGTATGGTGCTTCCAATGGGGGAACTCTGGCCCTTGAGTCGGGCAGACCCGCCCAGGGCTGTGCCTTTCCCTCAGACAGTCCCCCCCCCACTCAATTGCATCTTGGAGTATCTTCATGACCGTTGAGCTGTGCCAGTGCCTGCCCAGGGCAGCCTTCCCCATTCTCCAGTCATGAGCCCCTACCATGCCCACTGTGTTTTTGGGTGACCCTTTTCCTTTGTAGCATACCCACCCCAGGGTTACCCAATACCACGAATGCTTATTTTAACAATCCAACCTGAATTTATGCCCCTTCCCTTAACCCGTGCTGTGACTTAAAAAGGCACCCATGAGGGCTAATCAAACCTGCAACCCACGACAATTGCCGCGCCAATGTGAAACCGAAGAAGGGGTGGGCGGGTGGGATGTCTGTGGGCAAGGGCAGGGTCAGAGAAGGAGAATACCCTCTGCCCAGCCTCTTTATACCCCTGTGATCCCTCCTGAAGCTTGGACTGCACTGGGGCCAGCGATTGACTGGCCACGTGGGTCTGTCTGGGTGACCACTTACTGAGGTCCTTGTGGCCCAGCTTCTTCCTCAACACACTTCCCATTGGGGCCATGTGTAATGTTACCTCTCCCGTGAGAGAGGCCGGGGGCCATTCAATCAGACCCACAATAAATGTTCACATACACCAGGTTTCAGTTTCTTGGCATAAAAAGGCCACAGCTTTACCGTACAGCAAACATTTGATTTACAGCAAATAAAACTCTATTTGCAATTCTTACATTGTACACATTTACAAATGCAAAAAGACCCCTGGGGCAGCGAATTCAGATGGTATGGTGCTTCCAATGAGGAAACTTGGGCCCTCGAGTCGGGCAGACCCACCCAGGGCCATGCCTCTTCCTCAGGCAGTTTCCCCCCCACTCAGTTGCATCTTGGGGTATCTTCATGACCACTGAGCTGGGCTGGTGCCTGCCCAAGGCAGCCTTCCCCATCTTCCAGTCATGAGCCCCTACCATGCCCACCGTGTTTTTGGGTGACCCTTTTCCTTTGTAGTGTACCCGCCCCAGGATCGCACCACCAGGGCCCGGGTCACCCAATACCACAAATGCTTATTTTAATCATCCAACCTGAATTTACACCACTCCAAAGTGCATAGCACATTTTCCCCCAATGCCCCAGAGGTCTCACCTGATTTACCACCATCTCACAAAAATCTTGAATTGTAGCATTGAAGATGTCATTCCCAATCCCTGACAGGTGTACCCCATCCCTGCTATACATAGCATCACATGTCCTGGGTATGAGGAAGTGACACAGAATGGCAATTCCATGGGGAGCAGCAAACCAGGATATCTCCCGATTAACTTCCCTTCCGGCTTTCTCAATGCCCTTGGTGCTGTGGGCACCTCTCCACTGCTGCCGAGAGAGGATCCTATACCAGGCCAGCCTGATTGTCAGGAGCAGGGTGTGAAGCTGGGCCAAAACCCGCTTGATTTCTCCGTAAAGTCTAGGGGCCCCCAGCCCTTCCAAATCATTTCCACTCAAGTGCACCACAAATGCCAGGGGTGGTTGTCTATCCAACCCCAGTCTAATCACAGTGTCCATTAGCTGTCCCCAATGCATCCCCACTTTTTCTGCCCGGCGAAGCGTTGCATGTTTTTTCAGGACCCCAAGCTGTACTCCATACGGGCGGGCCAATGCTCGACTGTGTGCCTCCCGGATGTAAGAATGGCGGATGACACATATATCCAGTCATGTTACTCGATCTGCTATAAAGTAAACAAAAAAGAGACATTATCCATAATCATACCTGTTTGTTTCCAACAGACTTCCATTACCCTTGTAAAACCTTTGAGCCCAGTTGAGGCCTGATGTATCCTTTAAAGGCCTCAGAAGACCATCTACTGATCTTCTTAATCTGTGCCTCCCCGAGGCCCAATCTTGAGGCTTCCATAGCTGCCCCAATTCAGAATAAGTGAGTGCCGAAAACCTTGGGGTCCTTACCCATGAACCACAAACTCTTACGCATGATTGCCGTAAATTTATTTATTTTATTTTTTATTGAGTTCTAGGATTACAATACCTTTGAGCCAGGGCTCTTTTACAAAGGTTCCACGTCATTAGGTACAGATTAGACAAAAAAGTTATTGGTAACACAAGTAACTGTTGTACATACATATATTGTAGGCGAGGACATAAATTGAGGCAAGCATTCAAGAAAGGGATGAGGAGTGAGTTGAAAAAGAAGAGATGACAGAAGGAGAAGAGAAAGGGGAAGGGGGGACAGCAAGGGAGAAGGGAGGCAGAGGGAGGAAGGGAAGGGGTGGTGGTGGAGGGAGGGGGAAGCAGCCCAGAGAGCTTTGTCAGAGCAACAAAAAGTAAAGTGCAGACATTGGGCATGGTTAGTGTCACAAAGTGCTAGGCGACAGAGGCTCTTGCGGGTTGTCGGCAGAGCAGCGGAGCCACTGAGTTGTGAACTGGTTCAGTAGACCTGGGGGGGGGGCATCCAGTGATGTGTTAGAGGCTAGATATTACAGTCACAGGTGCTGGAGGCAATGAGAGAGTGGTGGAGCCTGGTTTTGAAGGCACCAAGAGTGGGGGCGGCAGTGATATCACTAGAGAGTCCATTTAGCCAGTAGGCAGCCCGGTAGGCAAAAGCTCTTTGACCTTGGGTTGTGCGGCAGTAGGGGATTTGGAACTGCTGCGGTTTGGTTCCTCGGGTGCTCTGGCTGCTTATCTTAGGTTGTAGGAGGGTGGCAACAATGGGTGGGGTGAGGCCCTTCTGAATTTTCATAGCCATAATGCAGGTTTGATATTTAATATGCTTGTCAAGTTGCAGCCAGTTGGTTTGGGAGTAGAGGTCGCCTGTGTGTGTAAAACGTTAAGTGCCATTAATTAGCCGACAGGTCTTGTTGAGGGAGGTTGTTACCCGTTTGAGCGCTGTAACCGAGGCAGAGCCGTAGATGATGAGGCCATAGTCAATGGTGGCAATGATGGTGCTCTGGATGGCAGCAGCCAGGGCTACAGTGGGAAGGTGTCTCCTGAGGCGGAACAGCAGGCCTAATCTGGAGTTTCCAGCTCTGGCAACGTTGTTGATATGGTCAGTGTAGGAGAGCTATGGGTCAAGGGTGATCCCAAGGTATTTAAAAGTTTGGACTTGTTCTAGCATGCTGCATTGGCTGGTTGATATGGAGAGGTGACGGAGTTTATGTTTGTTATGGCCGCTGCTGAAAATCATGGTCTTAGTTTTTTCTGGTTGAGGATCAGTTTGTGTTGAGTGAACTGGTTCTCAATGGTGTACAAGCAATGTTGGAGGTTGCTTTGCAGCTGGTTTGGGTCCTGGTGTGAGGCTAGAATTACCGCATCATCAGCATACAGTACGATCTGTTGGGAGCATGAGGTAGGTACTGTATTTAGGAACAGACTGAAGAGGAGTGGCCCCAGGATGGATCCCTGTGGGAAACCGGAGCAGACAGGTTTGGCATCAGAGACCACATTTGTAATTTTTACACACTGTGCCCTATTAGCAAGGTAGCTATTGAACCAAGGGATAGTATTGGGGAGATCCCGGCTTTTTGAAGCTGGGCAAGAAGAAATCGGTGGTGGACAGTATCAAAAGCCTTCTTTAGGCCTATAAAAATTGCCCCAGTGAGATGACCTTTATCCAGGGAGCTGTGGATGGCCCCAGTGACTTCAAGTAATGCAGAGGCTATGCTATGGCCTTTCTGGAAACCATGTTGTTGCCTGCAGAGGATATTGTGCTTGTCCAGGTATTTGGTAAGCTGATCTGAGACAATGCGCTCAAGGGTCTTTGAGAGGGGTGGCAGGATTGAGATCGGATGGTAGTTCCCATAGTCAGCCTTGTCACCACTTTTGTGGACTGGGTGACAGTGGCTGACTTCCATATTTCTGGGAATTGGTTGAGTGAGAGGGAGATGTTGAAAATCTTGGTAAGGGACCCTAGCACCTCTTCAAGGTTGGGGGCCAGGAGCTTTAGGTCAAACGTGTCTTTGCTGGCTCTGGACTTGCTGATGGCTTTGGTGATGTACTTACGAACATCATTCTTATGGACTGCTCTAAAGTAGAAGGGAGGGTGATTGGCGAGAGTTGAGGAGTTGGGGGTTTCGGGGGCGTCATCATCATTAAAGAAGTTGGGGGGAAGGACACTGCTAAGATCAGTGAACGCATTGTTGAATGTATCAGCGATGGTTTTAGGGTCAAGTGTGGTATTCCCATTCACCTTTAGCATAGCTGGCGCAGACTTAGGTTTCTTCCCAGAGATTTCATTTAGGTTGTTCCAAAAGTCCCTCCCATTACTCCTGGATTCGGTGAGTACCTTCTTATAGTAGTCAGACTTCTGGGACTGGATGGTTTTCGTACAGTCATTGCGTGCACGTTTATAATTTTGGATGTCTCCTTGTTTCGCAGTGGATCTTGCCAGTTCCCAGAGGCAGTCCCTGGACTTTAGCTTTTTCAGGAGGTCCCCGGTTATCCAAGGTTTGCAGAGGGTTTTAATTTTGCACTTCTTCAGGGGTGCAAATAGGTTACAGGCTTGATTGAAGATGTGGATAAAGTGGTCTAGGGCCAGGTTTGTATCGGACGCCCGGAAGATAGGAGTCCAGTCTTGTTGGAGAAGGTGGGCATTGAGGTGGGTTAATTGGCCACAGGGGAGGACTCTGCTGTAGATGATCCTGGGGGGGGTTGTGGAATTTGTTTGACCAGGTACAGCTGATGGGAGAGTGGTCACTTAGTGAATCAGGAAGGATGGCAGAGTTTGAGATCCTTGAGGGGTGGCTAGTAAGAATCCAGTCGAGCAGGGTGCTGGTCCCTGTTTTATAGTTCATTCTAGTTGGGGAGTCCAGCATCTGCATTAGGTTGGCCGATATGATAGAGTCCTTGAAAGTATCCACCTCAGCCGAGAGCCAGTTGATGTTGAAGTCACCCAGTAGGATGGTTTCAGTGTCAGGGGGTTGTGATCTGACAAGGTCCAGGACAGCGTTTATGCCTGAGACCTGCTCCTTTGGAGGAATATAAACCGTAATGACTGTGAGTGCCTTGTTATGGGCCCCAAGTAGGATCCTGTCAGGGAGGATCTGTGTGGGGCAGGCCGCATTGGTTGGTTCAGATCGGTGGCCCAGAATAGTGTCTTTCACGTTCATGGCACAACCTCCCCCTATTTTAGACTTGCGATCGAGTCTAAAAACATTGTATCCTGGGATAGCAATTGTTTGGTCGGGAACCAGAGTGGTAAGCCAGGTTTCAGTAATTGCCAATATGTCCGGATTATGTTGGCTAGCAAAGACTTGCAGGGAGTCGATCTTATGGAGTAGGCTGCAGATATTTAGGCACATGATAGAAAGAGTGCCGGACGAACTCTGTTTGGGTGAGACTTTGCTGGTGTGCGGGCCAGGGTTCGGGTGGACATTTCCCGATATCAGTAGGATCAGCAGCAGAAGCTTCAGTGTGCAGAGACGTAGTTCCCTCAGTGAGAGTTTATGCTTTTTTCTGTGACTGGGGCATGCCATAGTGTGGAAGCTGTAGTTCAACAAGGGGGAGCAAAATTATGCCAGTGTAGGCGACCAGACATCAGGAGGCAATTTAATTGTTGGAGGCTGCCACATGTGGTCCGGACTAGAGATCCCTGAAGAGGAGCCAAGATGGCAATAATCAGGGCACAGTTGGAAGGTTTGAGGGGAGGAGGGTAGGCAGGTACTGGGAGGGGAGAGAAGCAGGAGGAGGGTGAAGAGGCAGAGGAGGAGGGTGGTAGTAGAGCGGAGGGAGAGCATGGTGGGCAGGAAGAGAACACTATAGTAGAACAGAAAAAAAAGAAAAGGAAAGGGCCTAGGTAGGCAACAAAAGAGGTGGAACAAGTGAAAGGGCAGGGTGGGCAAGGCCTAGGGCTGAAACCAGTGAGGAGCTAGCAAGGGAGGGACTAAAGTGGGTTGGGCTGGCTAGGTCTATTTAATTAAGGTCTAGGGGGGAGGGGGCGTAACATTTCAGCCGCTTTCAATGTAATTCAATGGGCGCACGGCCCTGGTGCACAGAAAGACTCAGGCAGAAAGCACAGTCCAATAGGGAGTCAGGGAAGGGAGCAGCAGACCAATCAGAGCTGACCGCTGAGGGCGAATGTCCAATGGCGGCAACCCGCTGCTTCCCCAGGCAGTCTGTGGTGCTTACCCGGCTTTGTGGAGCTCAAAGGTCGGGCTGGAGGGAGGCGCCCAGGCAGCTGGTTCCGTGGCCACGGCCACGCTGGCGGTGGACAGAGTGTGGCCCGGTCAGGGGTAGTTCCGAGTCTGCAGGAGGGTAAAAGACAGTAGATGTAGTTAGTGAGAGGAACAAAAGTACAGTGACGCGGGGTCTAAATCGGGGGGCATGGAGCTAAGGCAGCAGAAAGCAGGTGGGGGGTCGGCAACCAGAGCAAAGTGAAGCGTGGGTACTTAGTCTGGCACTGGGGAGGGGCTGAAACAGAGACAGCAGAGGGAGGTTTTCACAGGGGGGGGGATGGCACAGGTGGAGAAAGAAATCAGGGATAGGAGTGAGGGGGGGGCGGGCGGTACAAGCCCAGTAGGGAGGAAAGAAAGGCAGAGGTAAATGGAAGGCAGAAAGACAGCAGAGCAGAGAGAGGAATAACAATCAGAAATACAGTGCAGTCTAATTAGCAATCGGAATCGGTACTAACACTGTCTAAAATGGAACCCCACAGCAGAGAGAGGTTTTACATTCACAATACAGTGCAGTCTAATTGGCAATCAGAATCGGTGCTAACACTGCCTAAAAATGAACCCCATACAAGTATCCCACACAGTAAATTAGGCAAGAGCAATGTGCTGGAAGAAGCACAGAAAGCGAGCGGGCAAAAATTTCGGCCGCTTTCAATGTAATTCAATGGGCGCACGGCCCTGGTGCACAGAAAGACTCAGGCAGAAAGCACAGTCCAATAGGGAGTCAGGGAGGGGAGCAGCGGACCAATCACAGCCGACCGCTGAGGGCGAATGTCCAATGGCGGCAACCTGCTGCTTCCCCGGGCAGTCTGTGGTGCTTGCCCGGCTGTGTGGAGCTCAAGGTCGGGCTGGAGAGAGGTGCCCAGGTGGCTGGTTCCGTGGCTGCAGCCGCACCGACAGTGGGCAGAGTGTGGCCTGGTCAGGGGCAGCTCCGAGTCCGGCCTCATGGAGCTCAAGGTCGGGCTGGAGGGAGGTGCCCAGGCGGCTGGTGTCTGGTCACTGGGGATCTATCCCCATGCACAAATAAATGCCTCCCCCCGTGGGTCTATCCACCATATATGCCTGCAGAAAGGTGTATGGGCAGGACTCACTGGCACTTGACCGATGTAATGTGATCATTGTTGGAAGGCCAGCTTGGTTTGTTTTGGAACTTCGGAGCAATAGGGCAATCCTGTTGAGCATCCAGGAGACATCCTCCAACTGGATGTTATATCCCCCCAACAGATGCTTTTGAGTCTGGCACCAGCTCTGAAATCCTGAATGCACCATAAAAGGCACATGCGAAAAGGGACCCGAATAACTGGGCCTCATAACGCGTGCTACAAACTGCACCTAAGGCTGCCAGTATGTTGGTGAGCTCACCCAGGCCAATTGGCTTCCTGAGGTCTTGCCTCTTTCCCCTCCAGCATCTTGTGGGTTGTGAAGTTGCTGGTTGGGTCAGGGTGGGCCAGTGCCTGCCAAGTGAACGCTAACCTGGACAAATGTGCCCTGACGGTGGAAGGGGCCCGGAGCAATTGAATAAGGTGGAGCACATAATCTTGTACCTGTTGTGTTTCATGTGGGGTCTTGCTTACCTGCTGTCCACAGAAACAGGCAAATGCTGCAAAACTACCTGAGTATTTCTTCCAGGTCGAAGGGGCAACAGCAAGTTGAACCCATTGAAACTTTCCTGACTCCCAAGTTGCCAAAGTGCGTCCGGGATCAGTGTTGGGGATGCTTCCGTGTGGCGCCAGCTGTCTGAAGCGATCGAACTGCAACTGAGACAAGGCATCAGTGACTACATTATCCTTCCCAGGCACATGTTTCACCCAGAATGTGATGTTCAAGGATAGGCAGCTTAACACAAACACTCGCAGTATCCTCATCACATCCTCAGACTTGGAAGATTGTGAGTTGATGATATCCACCACTGCCTTGTTGTCCGAGAAGAACAGCACCTCCTGGTTCTTCAGCATGTGTCCCCACACCTGGACTGCTACCATGATTGGGAACAGATCTAGCAGCGTGATGTTTTTTGTTAACCCCTGCTCCACCCAATTCTGTGGCCACATTCCCACAAACCAGGACCATTAAAAATACACCTCAAAACCCAGACCCACAGATGCATCAGTCACCATATCCAATCCATGGTGATGGTGTGCCTTGTCTTGCCACATGCTTACCCTGTTAAAATCACTGAAAAAGACTTCCCACACCCGCAAGTTGGCCTTGAGACCCCTTGAGATCTGTATATGGTGGTAGGGTTTTGTAGGGCCAGACATTGCCGCTGCCAGTCTTCTGAGGAACGGGTGCCCAGGGCTCACCGCCTGGCATGCAAAGTTGAGGTGGCCTAGCAGGGACTGCAATTTAACTAGAGTGGCCTTTTGAGTGCCGATAACCTTGCCCAACAACTGACGTTGGTTTCTTACCTTGTCCAATGGTAACCATGATACCATGGCCACAGAGTCAAGCTCGATACCTAAGAATGATATGCATGTGGTAGGACCTTCTGTTTTCTCTAATGCCAGTGGTACCCCAAATTTGTCCATCAAAGTCTGAAAACCATTCAGAGTGTCCTGACACTTACCAGAATCCTTGTGAACTGCAAATAAAAAGTCATCAAGATAAAGAATGATCACAGTGTTCCCTGTGAAAACCTTTGTGGCCCATTCCAAGAAGGTAGAGAATGCCTCAAAAGCAGCACAGCTAATTGAGCAACCCATGGGCATTGCCATGTCATAATACTGTTGCCCCTGAAACGTAAAACCCAGGAGTTCATAATTCCTTGGTCGTACCGGTAACAGGCAAAATGCTGACTTTATGTCACTCTTTGCCATCAAGGTGCTGGTGCCTAAACCCTGCACCAACTCGACCGCCGCATCCAAGGATGCATAGTTCACTGATGCATCCTCTGGTGCAATGTGGTCATTCACCGATCTTCCTTTCAGGTAGGAAAGGTGGTGGATCAGCCGGTATTCCCCTTTGTTCTTTTTTGGAACAAGGCCAAGTGGGGACACTCAGAGTGCTGGGAAAGGAGGCTGCCCAAAATGATTAGGTACCCATCCAGTTTGTATTTCTTTTTCGATCTTGCATGCCAACATTGTAGGCACAGCAATAGCAGACTTTAGGTTGCAGGCTGCCGTAGCAATCTGGGGGCCCTTGTAAGGGATTTCAAATCCTGTGCTAAAACCAGTCCACAAGAAGTGTGCTGCTCATTGGTCAGGGTACTGGGAAAGCCAATTCAACATCCTCTGGAAATCTACTGAAGTGTTTGCCAGCTTAACCGTCCCTGGACTTTGACTTGTCAGAATGGGGTTGACCTGAAGATCCGGACGTGGCTTTTTACATTCTGTAACCTGCTGACTTCCGCCACAAGACTTGCAGACATGTTGGAATTTACAGTGGCTCCAAAAGCACTTCCCTTTATTATAATCGTAACTAGCCTTCTTGTCCCATTTCTTGAACTCTTTCCTGTCACCGGTACTGGGTCGGGTGATCACATGCCCACTATCGGTGTATGTTACCGAATTAGGTCTGCCCCGGTCATGTACCTGGCCCATAAGTCGAGATGCATATTTTCCCACTTTAAACTGGGTTGTCGAGCCAATTTCAGACGAAACTGCTCATCATATTTTAGCCAGGCAAACCCATCAAAGGACAAGTGAGCAAACTTAATGGTGTCCCTGTACTTAAGTAAGGGCAGCAGCTTATCCGGGTACTTCATCCCGTATACTGACATAAAAATGTCAAAAGTCGCCGTCCAATTCTCAAAAGTAAAGAGGACCTTCGGCCTCCGCACCCTCTCCTTCTTTCCTTTTTTGTCATTCTCTTCCTCTGGGAGTTCCCTGTGTAGCAGAGAAACCATGTCTATATACTCTCCCTTCCAAATGTTTTCCCTCACATTGTCTGCTAAGTGATCCCCTAAGGGATCCTCCAATCCCACATATGCCCATTTGCTGTTGGTGGGCACTGAGGCAGGGGGTGTAGGCAGGGGGTCATACAGCTGAGCTGCAGCCAAGGCCCCAGAGGACCCTGCTGGCCCACTTGGACCTTTCCCACTGTCAGAGTTATTCCCTTGCTCTCCCAGTGGACCGAGGCAAGGGGGCCCCCACTGCAACCACCTGCATGCTAGCTCCACCTAGGGTGTTGTCTCCCCTGGTCCAGAAACATGTTGTTGCATCCCCCACTGATACGTGATGCCCTGCACTTGCCCTTGGAACCACAGGAGGTAGCATTCCCATGAGGGGTCCTGGAGGGGTGGCCCTAAATAGTGTTTCCAGGGACACCCCTGCCCACCTTCTTGTCCCAGCCCTTGTTGCATTGGGACAATGAGCCCCATCTGTTGTGATGAAGGGGCTCCCCACCATCCCCATGGGTTCTGGCCTGCTGGGCCACCTAATCACCAGGTGTATGCAGGTCAGAGAGGGGGGTCTTGTGCCCAAGGTGGTCCCCATGGAAAAGAAGCCCATGGATTTGCGTGAATACCCCCTTCCAGTTGGGCCCAACCTGGGCCGGTTCCAGTCATGGCTGCCATGCCCAATGTCATAGGATGTATCCGATTGGTGGCCTGTGCTAGGACCCGCTGCTGTCCCCCCCCATCTGGTCTCCAAGACACAGGTGTGTGCTCCAACTCCAGGATCATCCTGCCCGTATGGGCCATCCCCAATTACTGAAGAGTCCCTGAGGGGTGGTGGACTACAGGGCTGCCGGTGATCAAAATCTCACCCATATATGGCAATGGGTTAGTTTGGGAGCCTGTTGGACCCATGTAACCCCCCCGTGACCCTTCACCAACTTCTAGGGGAGTGTCTGGGGCATAACCCTCTCTTTCCGCAATGGATCTCCATGTCCGCAACCTCACGGGGGATTGTACCGCTATGGAGGATGCATCATTTCCCTCCTGGTCCTCCTTCCCCTCAGTCAGCTCCTCCACCTCGGAAGTGTGGAGCCAGTCCTCTGAAATTAAACCCTCTGACTCACCAGTGGGTTCATATCCATCACACCCCCAAGCCTCAGTTCCGCTTGCTCTCCAGGCATCAGAGGTGTTCTGCCCTGCATTGCTCCGGTTCCGCCTAGACATTCAGTCATTTGCTGATGACCTCTGATCTTTGTGATTCTTGCTTGCTGCTTTGCCGCCAGTATCCCTTTACCTCGGCCCGCGTTCCTCCCATTAGGCAACTGGGCTACTGATTCCAAGAGGCGTGGGAATGGCTTTCTGATGTGCAGGATGCCTACCCAGCACTACCTCTTGTCCACCAACTGAGGTATTGCCGCTCATGCTAGGCCCCGTGTCGCATGCCTGTGGGGTCTGCGTTACGGGCAGTAGCCTGCAACAACGGATCCAGCTTGGCTGCAGCCTCCCACGAATTGGGAATGTCCAGTTCCTTCATTCATTGAAAAGCTTCCATGAAGGCTCTGTGGGGAACCCTCGGACTGCTGTGAGCTGGGACTGACCAAGGCCTGAGAAGTTAGCTCCAGTCTCATCCTTTTGGCAACCATAATGGGTTAGCGGATGTTAGGGACAAGACAATGGACAGTAGATTCCAACCTAAGCTATGTGGAAGAGAAAAGACAAGACACAGTTATCCCCGCAGGCCATCGCTGTAAATTGGCTTAAAAGCAGTAGCTGTTACCTGGTCTTGTTGCCCACCCCCCTGGTAGGAATATCTCATGTGACGGGCGAACAAAATTAAACTGCTTTTTTCCCCTGATGTAAATGAATTGTCAGACATATGTCCTCCCTGGGAATCTAACCTGTGACCCTTTACTTGTAAGGCAAGGAAATATCCAGTGCACCACCAGAGGCCCTATTATTTGCTAACCTGAAAGGGGGCTGGGCACCCCTTAGCCTCTGTGCTGTATGAACTACGTAATTCTATGCCACACACTTTTTTTATTGTTGAGACTAGGCAGGCCGAGAACCAAGCTTGCCACTAGCCATGGCCATGAACAATATCCCCCCTGTAATTAGGCCAGTGAAGTTTCCCTATTCGCTATATAGCAGGCTATAACAACACAGGTAGTGTGTTGGGCTTAACAGTTCCAGCAGCCAGGAACAACTGTATTGTGGACAGTAAACTATCACGAATGTTCATAAGGCAGGCTACCTGGAGGATCTTTACAAACGCATCAATAGCCATACAATGTCTGAGTGCTTAAAATAAAAACTAGCCCGCTGAATACTAATGCACTGCTTCTGGATTCGTCCTAACCATGCTTGTGTGAGGGCCCAAAATACCTTTTCCACCTAAGGCTTACCACAAGCCACTTTGTTTGATAAGTTTTCTTTTAAACAAATTTTTTTTTTTTTAACCACAGCAACCTGCCTTACATGGTATTCATAGGGGTGCCAACTATAAATATATATATATATATATATATATATATATATTTTTTTTTTATCACAGCCCTACCCCTATAGAGCCACATGGGCCCAGCCATGTGGGCTGCTGGCATGGGCCTGGTGAGGCCTATGACTTTGTCGGGCCCAGCTGCCAAGTAAAAGCTGTGGAAAATGAGCTCCAGGTTGGTGGACTGCTGGTGTGGGCCTAGTGAGCCTACCACATGGTCGGGCCCAGGTGCTGCTCAAAAGCTGTAACCCTCAAGCCCCAGGTTGGTGGACTGCTGGCGTGGGCCTAAAACAGCCTACCACGTGGTTGGGCCCAGCTGCTGAGAAAACGAGCCCCACGTTCATTAAAAACCCTCCCAACTAAGCTCCAGGTCTGTGATACAGAGAGGCCTGCCACGTGGTCAGGTTAAAAAGCCATCCCAACTAAACCCCAGTTCCATGACAACAACCAGTTCCTTCGGCAGAAAATTGATCCAATAACTTTTACAATCTCCCCACCCCCAAAGTCTGCTGCCTCCCCTGTGGGCTCTGCCTCCTGGCCAGGTCCAGCTGCATCAGATCTGTGTAAGTGGTGGCCGTTGGTGCCTGTGACCTCTAAATTACTGTTTCAGTTGCTTTAGCCAGAGGGTGGGAGGAACTGCCCATAAAACCACTTGCCTGCAGTCCGACTCACAGGAGGCACCGAGATCTCCAGAAACCAGCAACCAACTGAGAAGGAAACAAGCGGGGTGGTGGCACACTGGAATGCAGGGGCAAAAACTGGGAAACTGCTCAGATGCCGGTGACGAAACCTCCGAGTACAGGGGCACAGGCCGAACCGCGATCTGCCAGGTAAGAACAACGCAATGTCGGAAAAACAACGCAATGTCCATGGGCAAAGGCAGGGTCAGAGAAGGAAGAAGACCCCTCTGCTCTGCCCTTTTGTACCCCCTGTGATCCCTCCCCCAGAAGCTTGGACCGCACCCCCTCCTGGGGGGGTGCATCACCGATTGGACTGGCCGCGTACGCCTGTCTGGGCCACCGCTCACCGAGGACATGGCGGCCCAGCTTCCTTCCCACACACCTCCCATTGTGGGCCATGTGTATTATCTCCGTGAGAGACCGGGGGTCAGTCTTGTCCTGCCAGGAAGTGACTAGTTTAGAAGGATGAACTTTCTGAAAAGGAGATTTTTTTGTTTTTATGCTTATGTAAGGGGTTTAGCATTGTGTAACAATTGCTCCTATATATTATATATATATCTATATATCCTGTATATTTCCTTGAAAATAATGCAGCTGTGTGAATTATAAATCTAGTATTCCTCTAATTGTGTAATAGAACATGACTGACAAATTATGTGACACCTGAGCAGTATATAACGGCTGCTCAGGTAACTTACAGTTAGTTTTTATTTTGGGATGAGTAGAGAGGAACCTCAGGGAGAAGCAGTGTGGAGCCAGAGAAGCAGCCACAAGTGAGAGAGACATGCCAGTGTTGAATTACTGAGATTTTGGTTACCCAAGGGTGAAGGTGAGGCAAGCTTAAGGTGGAGCTCAGGTTGAAAGTCCTGTAAAGCCTAAAAGCAAGTAGGAATCACTGTGGCCTGGGATTGGCCCTGGACCTCCAAAGGTCAGGTCTGGGCAACCTGGATGCTAGAAGCTGCTCACCTAGAATTTACCAAAGGGAGAGGACTCAGACTGGTGAGAAGCTGCAGAGGCCTGAGTGTGCAGATACTCAGACTGCAGAGGAACTTGTAGAAACCCAATGGTATTGGCAGGGTGACCATACCATGCGATGGGTTCAGTTCCTGGTCTCTAGAGGGCATTGTAAGGTCCAACTGCAGTGTTATAGTGAGAGGTCTCCTAGCTATGCTCCCAGTCCATACTCTTTATTGTTTTTCTTATAGTATCCTGACAAAAGTTTGCATCTGAAAATACCACCTGTACATAACTGGCAATAAAACAACACCTCAGGGTGTTTTGCACAATGTTTTATGATTCCTGCTGTCTTCCTTAACTGAACCCCGTGACACCAGGCTCCTGACATTAAGGCAGAACCCTTTTCATCTTTCTCCTGATCCCATCTTGCATTTTCCTATTCCTTTTTCCTTATTCCTTATTCTTCCCTAGTCTCCTGAACGTTTTATTTTTCATGCTGAATGTAGGCTTTGTCAGCACTCCCTCATTAGCCTCTTCACCTAATCTAATTTGAACCTCACCCTTACTGTTACTCACCTTGCTGCTACTTGTCCCTGTTCAGGGGGAGCCCAAACCAGGTTCCCCATCTGCTCTCTCTTCTCAGTGCTTACCCTATCCTCTGTCTCCCCCGCAGCATTTTAACTGTCCAACCTCTGCTCCCGAGCACTGTCTCTTTCTCTGATCAGGCTGAAGGCCATCAACCTTGATGAGCCTCCTGTCTCAGAAGCCCCCCCATCCCCTACAAAGTGATATCTTCCTCCTGACATCATACCTTCAACCACCAATTAAATGCATAAGTCTCTTCCTTCCTTCCTTCCTTACTGTATTGTACCCATTCCCCTTATTCCACGCAGGGAGGATCTTGGAAAAAGACAGGGAAGTTGAGTGTACCTTCAGTCTCTCCCCCAGCCTCTTAAAGTTCCACTGCATTGATTCCCTAGGCTGGTTTACCAGATTGCTGGTACCCAAATGTACCATCACCCTCATCTCCCCCTTACCTTTCTCCACCATTTTCCCCATCCTATTTATATCCCAGATGACTGATGCACCAGAAAGGCATCTGTCCATTTCATTCCCATTCCCTCCCTTGCCCACCACACTCTCTACTTCCCAAATCATTGAGTCTCCAACCACTAGGACTCTGCTTGCTGAATTCCTCCTGTTCACCTCCATGGATGCCACCATTTCTTCCTACCCATTTCTCCCAACAGGTTAAGCGTCCCCCCCGATGGTGTCATGTACCTGAGCCTCCTGCAGGGTGCAAAGCAATTTGCTGACCAGCAATTTCCTAGGATTCCGAGACTACAAACCCTAATGTTTCTCATTTCATGTCTGCTTTGCATTCCTTAACTCTAATGTCTACATTAATGTAGTTTTTTGAAATGAATTTCTCTTCTTTTTGTGATAGTGGAATTACAGCTTCATTCCTTTAGGTTCCTGTGTGAACAGGTGCCTCTGCACCCTGTGCCAAGGGAAAAGTCTGTCTAGCTGCCAAAGTGCAGGGCCCTCTGGGCCCTGCATTTTTGTGCAGCTACCTATGCAAAGAATCCAAGAGAGTGCAGAAGCACAAGGCCCTCTGGGCCCTACACCTCTACATGGCTCCAGATGGTGACACACAGCTCCAAGAGTCCATATGGAGCCCTGTGCATCCATTTAGCTGTAGATGCAGAGGCTGGTTAGTTATTACCCTTGTGGCACAACACTGTACCATCTGTTCCTGGGGTGGGAGTGGAGTTGCAATGCAGCGTAGCCCCCCCCAAGTCCTCCTATCCAGCTTCTTCACTGAGCTCATCTTCGAGTTCAATTCACTAGTACGGGATCATAAGCTACCCACTTGGACAACAGCCAGCCCTGCACACAATGTTTCTTCATAACTTTTTTGATATTTTGACAGCAAATTTTCAGCATAGACTTTCTTTTTATTTCCTCCTCTTAAAATGACAGGTGGCATTTATAAAATACAGTACTGGCTGAACCACAGCTTTTGAGCCAAAAATGCGAAAACACATTATGGGCAGGTTTTAAAAAAACAACACCTACCATGTTCATCAGGCAGGGTAAAAAAAGTTATGTTGAAAATTTGGGGTCAAAATGTTGAAAAATAGCTCAGTTATGAGTGAACATTGAGAAAGTTAAACATTCCTTTATAACTTGTTTGTTTATTTATTTATTTGGAAATTGGTAACCAGGAAAGGCACAATGAGCGAGTCTCATTTCCAAGTGCGACCCAATAACTCTTGTTTTTCAATATTTTCACCCCACATTTTCAACATAGTTTTTTATGACCACACCTCATGAATTTGGTAAGTGCGTTTTTTCATATCTGGGCTGAACGATGATTTCATGGAGCGAATGCAAGATCACCTGTCAGGCTGGATTTGAACATTTCTCCTCCCTCGTTCATGAGGTGGGGGTCACTCAAAAAAATATGCTGAAATGTCGGGGTCAAAATATTTGAAAAATAGCAAAGCAATGAGTGAACATTGAAACTTTTCAATGTTCACTCATAACTTAGCCAACTTACCATATTGTTTCACCAAATGTCAACATAGTCTTTCTATAAACCCACCTCATGAACCTGGCAGTTGAAAATTTTCAAATCCCACCTGAAAGGTGATTTCCCAGAGTGACTGCACAATATCACCTTTTGGGATCGATTTGAAAAATGTCAGCTACCTTGTTCACAAGGTAGGGCCCCAGACAGGCTATAATAAATTTGTTTTTAAATATTTAAAAACTACAAAGTTATGAGGAAAAGTTTAAAATGCATTGAACATACCTTGTTTCCTCATTTCACGGTCGCGCTTCAAGGAGAAGGGCATCTTTTTCAGTGAGTATGGATCAATGCTGAGGGACTCTGTAGATGAGCGGGGGTGTGAGGGGAATGTAGGGTGGTGGGTGCTGATTATGGGACTAAAGATGGGTTGGGGTTAGAGGGTTAGAGATCAACAAAGGACCATTTTCTTCTTTTCAGTTTAAAAATAATAAGATCTTTGAGGGTCAGTTATCTTATTTTTAGAGGTACCGACACTGGGGATTAGGCACCCCAGTGTTGGCAGAGTTTTCGGCTCCACTGTGGGTGGGCATCTCAATGTCATCAGCTATGTGTGGGGTAAGTAGATGGCCAAACAGGAGAGGACAGGAGGAGGGGCCATCAGTTACAGCGGTACTGGGGCAAGCATCCCTAACTGCTTCTTATTCACGGGGGGAGGGTATCTTAGCCAACACTGGGATGGGCGCCCTGCTGTCAGTTTTTACAAATATGCAATGGCCAATGGGATTGGGCCATTTTTCTCCATACTTTGTTTATCTCTTTGGCCACAATGAGGCATGGCTTCTGATGCTGGCTTCCACCACCCCTTTCTCACCATCTGCCTCTCCCCTTGTCCTTACCTGGTAGCAAAGGTACCCCCCATGGAATGCCAACCATGGTGAAGTCAGGGGAGGTAGGGCTGTCCTCCCTCCAGGGCACATTATCCAGTGCTCACTGCAGGCTGGCAAGGTGACATGGCAAGTGGGGGTGTGGTAAGCGGGCATCATGTGCTCTTGTGATGCCATCTTTTTCTCCTGGCTTTTCTCCTCTGTTATGGCCTGGGGCCTCAGCAAACTCGGTCATGCATGCACATGGAAGCATGCATACACCCCAGAACTGGTGGCCCTACTCCACCCACCCAGACTAATGCCAGCCTCCCATTGCATGGCACTACCACTGAACCTCCACTCATAGGTGGCCAAGAGCCAGGAAGACCAACATCCCCAATCCAGGAAAAGAGAACTGCCAAGTAACTGTTCAATCCTCTCATAGCCCTTCTCCCCCGGCCAACCTCCAGCAGCCCGAGCTCATTCCTGAACTCGGTCACCAGTGTGGGAGGTAGAGGTAAAGTGCTTTAAGTGCCTCAGCCTTTTATGCCATTGGGCCGGTGGGAGATTGGCCATTTTTAGATTTTTAAATAGTGGGTTGCTAAGGGGGCGTACTGGTGGTGGGATTCGGCACCCTCTGTCTGGTAATATAAATTGAAATGTGAATTGGGAGAAGGGATACCAGCAGCAGAATTGGGAATCCACCATCCAGTAATTGTATCGGTAGCAGGGAGGTAAGGTGTTGGGGGTGGGGGGCTGTGCATTACCATCATGAGTGAAAATAATCTCTTTCACACTGTTTTTGTCAACCAGCTGACGAATGCAGCATGAAGGAAATCACATCCAATGAAATCACTTTTGATTTCCCTTAAACTTCTTACGTCAGCATACTGTTGAAAGCAATTTTAAGAAAATGACTTTTACTCAGACTGGTAATGCAAAAATCCAGCTATCCTTAGAACACTGATTTTTTTAACTGAGAAAATGGCCTTGTTTTTAACTTACATTTTAAAGCTATGCAAGTTAAAAACTTAAAGTCTGCAAAAGCGTGAACATTCGTCCAGACTCTATCAAACATGTAACAAGTTTCAGGTCTAAATAAAAAACAAATATCTCTTAATTTGCATGAATTTTAGCATTTTTTGCACCTCTGTAACATTGCTCCCCTTAAACTGATTGACACAAAACTTTCAGAATCCAGAGACCTGGCCCAGGCTCTACCCCTACCACATTTTGGGCAAACTGGATGAATGGGGGCAGAGTTATTATGGTGCAAAACTTGGTGTTTAACATAGAAGTGCCTACTCAACCCTAATACTGAGACCTTACCAACCCTGTGTAATATATGACTGTGCAGTGTTTTACAAACATAAGGTAATCTGTTTTATTGGCCATTCCACTGATCCATGTCTGAGAGCAACTACCATCCTAAAAGTAAAGTCTGGTATTGAGAAGGTATAAGCTGCACAGTGTACCAGGAGTGACTAGTGGGGTTTCTGAGCCGAAAGGCATATTTGTGTGTGACCAAGAGCCTGGCCTCGTTCTGTGTAAGCAAGAGTCTGTTGTGGAATGAGAAAGGAGACACCCCATACAAGTCATAACCTGGTGAGTGGCAATGTTGACATAAGCAAACCACACAGTGGACCACTCGGGGGTACTGGGTAGTTCTGTGATAGCTTCCTTTTTGTGCCTTTCAGAGTATGAATAAAACAAGACCTTGCTCTGCTCACCTTTCCTTGTGAGAAAATAAATAAATAAATATTGTTGTGTGAGTCTGGTATCTAAATGTCTGTTGGCATACTTACTATAAAATCAATATTCAGACTGCACAGCAAGGCTGGAAGCTGATGATAAAGGAACTGTTAATGCCAATCATGGTAAATATTTTATGATGCTAATTAAATTTTAAAGTGCAGGAACACCTCACCTTGACAACATGCTGACAGGAATCCTAGTTGAATGAATTGACTTGTGAATATTTAATGAAAACAAACTGGAGTAACTGATATTGCAAATAAAAACTTTCATCAGCAGATTGTGCACCCAGGTACAGAGTGTGGTAACTGAATATCACCATCAGAGGCTCACTCTTCTGTGATTTGATACAAAGACGGAGTGAGAATGAGACCAAGTATAGTCAGGGGTGCTGACAGAGTGGGGGGAGCCAAGACAACTGTCCCAGGCCCAGGTGGCTCAGGGGGGCCCGTATTTACACATTTATATGTCTTGGGGAGGGGGTTCCAGACCTAAATGTGTGTCCGAGGCCTACAAATTTCTATCGGCACTACTGCTTACAGTACAGTCTCCACTAGGCTGACAAAAGCACTGCCAAACATGTTCTGTACTGCTAAAGTAATATCCTCAACACATGCATGTCTATTGCACAGAAAACCTTCGACATTATTGCCCAGTCACCCTGAATTCCTTCCACAACAGCATCACTCTGCCACCGTGCATGCCTCAAAACATACAATGTACTACTGTATCTTATTGTGCCTTGCAATAGTCTACAAGCCAATACCACTAAAAGATTACTGTACAGACAACCTGAGACCACAGTGGATCTGTCTACAAACATCTGATACTGTACTGACAACTTGATATCATACTACAACTGTCTACAAACCTCTGATCTTGTGCTGACGTCCTTAGACCACCATGCAACCTTTTACAAACCTCTGTTGCTGACACCCAAAGACCACCATGCAACTGCCTATAAACCTCTGATACTGTACTGTTAACTTGAGATCTCCATGAAACTGCCTACAAACCTCTGATACTGAAACCCTGAGACCGCCATGCAGCTACCTACAGTACAAACCACTGCTACTGCACTGACACCCCTAGGCCTCCATGCAGCTGCCTACAATCCTCTGCTACTGCACTGACACCTGGAGACCAACACGCAAATGCCTACAAACCTCTGCTGCTGTACTGACACCCTAAAACCAATATTTAACTACCTACAAAGCTCTGTTACTGTACTGACACCCTGAGACCACCATCCAACTGCCTACAAACATTTGCTACTTTACTGACACCATGACCTCCATGCAACTGCCTGCAAACCTCTGCTACTGTATAGATAAACTGTGACCACCAGTTCAGCTTAGTTCAAAGTTTATTGTTTGACAATATTGCCTTTGCGTTCTTATAACATGAGTTGGCAAAAAATGCACAACCCAGTTGGTTCAGTCACTCTGCGTGCCCATGGATTAAATTCCCTATTTAATCCACGGTTTCATGGAGCAGTTCAGGGCAAGAGCCATCAGGACTTGTTAGCTGCTGAAGACAGAAAAGCAGCAAGGCAGCGATTAGAAATGGGGAGACAGTGATGTTTGACATAGTGAGTGGGAGGCAGAGAGCTGATGTAGCTGTCAGCTGTCTGTCATGCACTGATCGCCCACCCACCGAGCAACAGTGTCTTTATTGGAACTCCCCATAGTGTAGATCAAGAGAAAGAGACACCCAGAAGCTCACAATGAATCCCAGCCCTGCGATGAATATTTTAACCCCTGTAGTGTAGAAAAAGTAAGCAGCAGTGCGCTGCGGCTAGAAGGAGTGAGGGAGAGTGACAACGAGAAGCCGGCCTTGATTCCCCATTCTTCCCCCAACTCCATTACGAGCAATTCTGCCTTCAATTACCCACATTGTAGATTAAGTAAGCAGCAGTGTGTTGCGGGCAGACGGTGTGAGAGAGCACGACATCAAGAAGCTCATGGCGATTCCCTGTGTACTCCCTCAATGAGCAAGTTTTTCTTCTATTTGAGAACGGGCATGTGTTAATGGTGAGAAGTGAGCAGCCCCTGCCTTCAGAGCTGGTACCTGTACAGCAGAACTGCCACCTGTATCCCCATCCCACGAGAGGCAGCAAGATTGAGCAGTGGCATGAAAACTGCTTCATGTGAAGCTGTTCACATGCTGTGCAGTGGAAGTAGTACTGCCACCTCTATTAGGGGTGTGTAAGTAATGAATACTAAGTTCCGAATAGCACGAATAATACACTATTTGGTATTCAAAATCCAAATACCGAATAGTGGCACTATTCGGCCAGTATTTGGATCAACTTTCTCGCAGGATTTTAAGATTTCATAGAACTTGTTGGCCAATCGCTGAGCATTTGCCAAAGCTATATCATGTGACTGCCACAATGCAGCAGAGAACGACATGTTGGAGAGAGCTCTGAGAGTGGGAGAGATTGAGCACTAGCAAATTATATTTGCGTCACAAAACCTTTGCTTTTTTGTTAGTGTACTGTGTTTCTTGGTGCCTGGTACTAGTGGGAGTTTTTTTTTCTCTTACTATTTATGCGCCCCTTCTCTTTTTCCATGTCTGCCTCATTCCTCGCGGTCCTCAATGCACTGTTGCAGGCTGTGCCGCATGGACCATGAATGCCAGACCCCCATAGAGTGTTCCACTCCCCGGAATCCTTCTAGAACCCTGGATGGTCCCTTCAATGGGGCTGAGAGGTGCTTTTCTAATCCCCTCCAAACCTCAGTGGGAAGTGGACACTCAGAGCTGCTCCACGGATCCTCACAGTCACCTGCACCGAGGCCCGTCTCCTGGCACAGGCATGGGGCATTTTCCTGTTTTTCTTGGTCCCAACCCTGCAGGTGCCAGCATGCAAGGACAGCCAATGAGATGAAGGCACACAGAGATGTGCCTTTGCTCCAGGCTCTCAGCTGACACCTGCCCCTTCCCAATTCTGCTGCATCCTTGACTGCACCTCCACCTGTGCTCACTCAGGTGGCAGTATAGCAGTGAGGACTGCAACCCCCCCTCACTGGAGAAGGAGAGCAGCCCTGTGGGTGTCCGATCCTTCTCCCCCCAGCTGGTCCTCCAGCAACCTGGGTTCACTACTGAACCTGTGTCGCTGGCGTCGCAAGCAGTAGCTCTACCGTTGCTCTGGCGGGATGGCTACTGGGAGTTTTTTGTCCCCCAGAGAAATTGTCTGATCTAGTGATTGATTTGCCAGGAGCTGGGCAGAGAGAGACTTGCCATTTCACTACCTTGATTTCACAGGCCTCTGTAACATAGAAACATAGAAATATAGACTTTGATGGCAGATAAGGACCACTTGGCCCACCCAATCTGCCCATTGCCCTTCCCATTGGATAAGCTGCAGATTCTAGTTACCCAACAGCCTACTTCCTGCAACCCCCCACTATAATTGCCTTATGTCTGTCCCATGCATGTTTGAATTCCCCCACTGTTTTAGACCCAACAACCTCCCCAGGAAAGCAGTTCCATGCATCTACCACTCTCCCTGTGAAAAAAAATTTCCTCACATTACCCCTGAGCCATCCCCCCTCTATCTTTAAATTGTGCCCACTTGTTCTTACACATCTCTTTTTCTGAAAGATGCTACCCTCCTGGACTTTGTCGATTCCCTTGAGGTACTTGAAAGTTTCTATCATGTCCCCCCTGTCCCTCCTTTCATCAAGGGTATACATATTAAGCTCTCTCAGTCTCTCTTCATATTGTTTCTGATGCAGACCCTGCACCATTTTAGTTGCCCTCCTCTGGACTTCTTCCATCCTGTCTATGTCCTTGCATAGATGGGGTCTCCAAAACTGCACACAGTATTCCAGATGGGGTCTCACCAACTGTCTGTACAGAGGGATAATCACTTCCCTTTTTCTACTTATGATGCCCCTTCCTATGCATCCCAGTATCCCCCTGGCTCTCCTTACTGACTTCTCACATTGCTTACCCACCTTTAGGTCATTTGATATGTCTACCCCCAATTCCCTTTCCATTTTTGTTGTTGTTAGTACCTCCCCAACTATTGTGTACTCTTCTCCTGGGTTTTTGTTTCCCAGGTGCATTACTTTGCACTTCTTTGCATTGAATCTAAGTTGCCATATGTCTGACCATTCCTCCAACCTTGCTAAGTCCCTTTTCATCCTTTCTACCCCCCTTTGTGTATCAACTCTGTTACAGATCTTTGTGTCATCTACAAAGAAGCATACCTTTCCCTCCAGACCCTCTACAATGTCACCTATAAAGATGTTAAAGAGGACTGGACCAAGTACTGAGCCCTGAGGTACTCCACTAGTAACCCCCCTTTCTTCAGAATGTGTTCCATTCACTATTACCTTCTGTGTCCTGTTGTGCAGCCAGTTTGCTACCCAGGCTACCACCCTGGAACCCACTCCCAGGCTGGCTAACGTGATTATTAGTCTTTTATGCGGGACTGTGTCAAATGCCTTGTTAAAGTCTAGGTAGGCCATATCCACAGCCCCCTCCCTGGTCTATTACTTTGGTCACCCCAGTCAAAGAAATCAATTAGATTCATCTGTCATGACCTTCCTGCTGTAAATCTATGCTGCTTTGGGTCCTGTGCCCCACTGGCCTCTAGGTACTCAACAATTCTTTCTTTAAGAAGTGATTCCATCATTTTCCCTACCACTGAGGTCAAATTTACAGGTCTGTAATTTCCTGCTTCTGCCTTGCTCCCACCTTTGTGAAGGGGAATCACATCTGCCCTCCTCCGGTCCTCAGATACCACCCCATCCTCCCATGATTTGCTAAAAAGTGTGGTCAGTGGTGTCACTAGGTCCTCCCTTAGTTCTTTTAGGATTCTGGGGTGAATCCCGTCAGGCCCCATTGCTTTGTCCACCTTGAGTTTTAGGAGTTCTTTCAGGACTCTTTCTTCTGTAAATGGACTGGTGTCAACCCCCCTACCCAGAGTACTTCTATTGTCTGGTTTAGGTAACTCCTCCTCATCTTCTTTTGTGAATACTGAGCAAAAGTATTCATTCAGTATCCCTGCCTTTTCACTGTCTCCCTCTGCCCACCTCCCCTCTCCTTTATTAACCTTCACTATTCCTCCCTTAACCTTTCTATGCTCCCTAATGTACCTATAAAAGGTTTTATCTCCCTTCTTAACTGAGTTGGCTATTTTTTCCTTGGTTTGGGCCTTTGCTATTCTGACTGCCTTCCCCACTTCTTTCTGCTTTAATTGATACAGTTCCCTGTCGTGCTCCTTCTGTGACTCATTATACTTTTTGAATGCAGCCTTTTTTCTCCTTAACCTTCCCTGCCACCTCTATTGAGAACCATAGTGGTTTTTTACTCCGCTTTGTTTTCTTAATTGTTTCACACAAAGACTTGTTGCCTCTATGATAGCAGTTTTGATTTTTCTCCATTGTTCTTCCACCCCTCCTTTTTGTCCATTTGCTAGTGCATTCCTCAGATATTCACCCATTTTGCCAAAGTCGGCCCTTCTAAAGTCCAGTATCCTTGTTTTTGTATAACTTGTCTCCATGGTTGTGCTTATTGTGAAGCACACTGAGCAGTGGTCACTTGTTCCCAGATGTCTACTGACTTCTAAATTTGTGATCCTCTCTCCATTTGAGAGTACCAGGTCTAGTATTGCTCCCTCCCGAAGTGGGTTCCAACACTAGCTGTCTAAGTCCTTCCCCATGCAGGGCATCGAGAATGACCCTGCTCTTGGATGTGGCTGCAGTACATGTCATCCAGTTAACATCTGGCATATTCAGGTCCCCCATAAACAGTATCTTCCCTTTTTCAGCCATTTTGAGAATGTCCTCTATCATTTTCTTGTCCATTTCCTCCCCTTGAGATGGGGGTCTGTATACAACCCCTATGCGAATTGTGATGCCACTCCCTGTCTCCAAGGTGACCCAGAGCACCTCTTGTCCTCCCCCTTTACTTTTTAGTTCTGTAGCTTTCTCTGTACTTTGTGGAGGTGAAGGAGAAGAAGACAGTGTTCCTGAAACTATTTTATATCTATTAATTACAGTACTTCTAACTTCTAGCTTGACTGCTGTAGTTGTTTAAAAAAATTGACTTTAATTTGGTGGTGTAAATAATAAATATTCGGGAGGGGCTCAGGTTTCATGAAAGCCAATAGCAGTCAGAAATCTCGGAGGGCATTCATCTGACTGCACTCCCACCGTCCACAGTTTAGGGCCAGGTAGTGATGCTGCGCAGTTGCACTGCACGCACACCTTTGCCTGCCTTGCATGCTGCCTGCAAGAATTTTTTGTGCTGGAGTCACGTAACACAGAGCACCGATAGCAGCTTCCTCCATGACCTCCAGCGACCCGACTATCTGATTTCATCTAATTAATTTATCTGTCTTTGATTTGTGGACCTGATTTGCTAGAATTACCTTACAGAGGGTGTCTTACTGTTCTAATGGGGTCTACAGAAGTGGAAATGAGAAAAACGATCCGTAAACATACCACGCCAGCTACTCCGGAAAGGCCCTGAAAAAGCCTAAGGCTGCCGTAGCTGTTCAAATGCATAACACAGCTGCTCACCATCTGGATCAAGAACCACTTACATTAGCGAGATTCTTGGAGGAATTTAAACCTTTTAAAATGGAAATGCAGCAAATCGCCAGAGAGGTTAAATCCATCTCCCAAACCCTGGAGGATGTCACCAAGCATGCCTCAGATAATGAGGCCCGTATCTACTCCATGGAAGGCAAGCAAGACAAACTTGAGCCCAAAATGGTGATCGCTTGTCAATGCATAGCTAGACTAGACAATAAAGTTGAGGACTTGGAGGGTCGCAGCCGCCACAACAATGCGGTGCTGATAGGTTTGCCTGAAAAGGAGGAAGGTGCAGACTCGATTGTATTTGCACAAAAATTTGTGTAAAAAATCACCAGACCTTCTCTATTTGGGCCCAAATATATAATCGAGAGAGCCCACTGCATGCTTTGCCCTATGCCAGCCCCGAGTGCACCACCCCATACCTGTATCTTTCATTTTTTAAATTACCAAGAATGGCAACATTTATTTGTCAAAGGTATGGGACATTAAAGAACTGACATGGGAGGGAACAACAATCAGAGTAGCTCAAGATATCCCGCTTTCTGTGCGACTAAAATGGGCATCCTTTCACCTGCTTGTTACCAAGCTAGTGGCAGCTGGGATTAAGTTCAAGATGGGATATCCAGCCCATCTACAAGTCCTCCTCTTAGGCTCCTGGGTTGCCTATGACAATGTCGACCCAGCAACTGCTAGCCTGAAAGCAGCCTTCTCAGACCTCTTCAGAGAGATCCTTTAGTATTTTGCCATTTACATTGGGGCTTTAAAAGAAAAAATTACTTACCTTAGTAATCATGCTTCTTCTAGTGGAGTCTTGCTGAATTCTGACAAGTGCAGTTAGCCCCAGCCTTTAAACTGCCCCGGAGAACAATGGGTTAACTTTTCTATGCAGGACATAGAATGTTCATCTCGAGCTCGGTTGATGTCTCTGCCTGTTGTATTTTGAGCTGCAATCGTCAGATCTTTATGAGCAAAACTCACTAGGTGTTCTGTGTGGAAACTATAAAATTTTTGCTAGCCAACTGGCAGAAAAATAATCTTTTGGGTTCTCAAAGGAAGACTCAAGTCAGGAAACCCAAACACAAAAACCAATCAAATGAAATAACAGCTCACCTCATGAGAAACAGAGGGTGTAAATGGGGCACCCCTAGGGTGCCAACACTGCACCTGCCAACCCACATCCCAAAAAATCTAGGTTCTGAGAGGGGAGGCAGGGGGGAGGTCAGAATACAGCAAGACTCCACTATAAGAAACATAATTACTAAGGTGAGTAATTTGTTCTTCGAACAACATGAAGTCTTGCTGTATACTGACAAGTGCAGACTACCAAGCAGTACCTCCATGGAGGAGAGACAGAACCTACTTTGGGAATAGGCTCTGAAGTACTGCTGTGCCAAACTGAGCATCACTCCTAGCCTGGATATCCAGAGAGTAATGCTTGGTAAAAGCATGAACTGTTTTCCAGGTGGCTGCTTGACAAATTTCTATGAGAGGGATATCCCTGGCAGCAGCCAGGGAAGCAGCTGTAACTCTTGTGGAATGAGCCCTCAGACCTGAGGGTGGAGTTTTTCCCAGTTTTTCACAGCAGAATTGTATACAAGACACAATCCACCTGGTAATAGATCTCTTGGTGGCAGGTTTGTCCTTCCCAACTTCTCCGTAAGCAAGGAACAACTGGAGGGAGTCTAACCTGTGACCCTTGGTATGCTCTATGTAGTAGCTAAGGGCTCTTTTAACATCCAAACTGTGTAGCCTCCTCTCGGCCGAGGAAGAATGATCAGTGAAGAAAACAGGGAGAGACATAGACTGATGCAGGTGGAAATCTGAAACCACTTCAGGCAAGAACTTTCTGTTAGTTCTAAGGACCACTTTATCTCTGTGAAAAGAGATAAAATTGGGTTCCACTGACAGGGCTTGCAATTCACTGATACGTCTAGCAGAAGTAATGGCTACCAAAAACACAGTTTTCCAAGTCAAGTACTTAAGCTCTGCTGAGGACGAAGGTTCAAAAGGGGGTTGCATAAGCTGAACAATGCAAACATTAAGATTCCAAGCAGGAACAGGATCCCTAAAGGGGGGATTGGTGTGAAGCAATCCCTTGAAAAACTTACAAAATACAGGGCAGGATGACAGTGGAAGACTTGCCTACTGACACGAAAGCAGAAACAGCAGACAAGTGTATCCTGAGAGTAGCTGTTCTGAGGCCCAGGCTATTAAGATAGACCATATAATCCAGAACTGTAGGTAATTCAGCAGTATCCAGGGAGATCTGCCTCTTGGAACACCAAATGCTGAATCTCTTCCATTTGGAGTTATAAGTCTTTCTGGTGGAAGGCTTTCGAGAAGCTTTGAGAATATCCAGAACTCCGTGAGACAGATGCAAATCTGCAAACTCTAACTCTTCAGAAGCCATGCCTTGAGACTGAGAGACTGAAGATTGGGGTACCAAATCCTCCCTGAGAGGAGGTTAACAGGTTGTAATTCCTGGGAAGAGACAGGGGAAGATGGACTGCTAGGGACAGCAACAAGGGATACCATGGCTGCCTGGTCCAGTCTGGAGCAATCAGAATCACTTTGCAAGGTTGTGACCTTAAGCTAGACTAGAACTTTGAACAGGAGAGGGAAGGGGGGAAAGCATACAGAAATTTCCCTTCCCAGTTCAGAATCAGAGCATCCAGGGGGACTGAGCCCAAGACTGGGGGGCTGCAACAAAAGAGAGGAAGTTGGTGATTGTCTGGGGCTGCAAAAAGATCTATCTCTGGAGTGCCCCATCTTGAGAAAATCACCTTCAACACCAGAGGATCCAGGGCCCATTCGTGATGGCCCTGAGATATTCTGCTCAGTGCATCAGCTAGGACATTTTCCTTCCCTGGAAGGTGAACTGCTATCAGATAGGTCTGCAGGGAATAAGCCAGGGACCACAACTTCATTGCTTCTGTGCACAAGGCCGTAGACTGAGTGCCGCCTTGCTTGTTGATGTACCACATGGTGGTGGTGGTGTCTGTGCTGACCTAAACCACCTTGTTCTGTACTGATTTGGAAAAAACTTGCAGTGCCAGAAACACTGCCCTGAGTTACAAGAGATTGATGTGTAGAAGAGATTCCTGAGGCAATCACAGTCCCTGGGTGGTGAGGTCCCCCAAATGGGCTCCCCAGCCCAGCAGGGAAGCATCTGTGGTAAGGACCACCGAATGAGACTTAGTGGAAAATGGAACTCCTTGCCTCAAATTGTCCTGATCCTGCCACCATTGCAGGGCTTGGATCAGAGTTCAAGTCACTGGGATTAGTTTGGTAAGGGAATCCTTTCTTTGGGACCAAAAAGCTCTTAAGTGGAACTGAATGTCCATCATCTGGAATCTTGCGCCTTGGACCACTGCTATAGAAGCTGCCACGTGGCCCAAGAGCTGAAGGAAATGCCTTGCTGGTCGAGACACCTGAAGGCTGAATGAAGAAGCCAGCTCCATGAGAGCTCTTGCCCTTTCCAAGGGAAGGAAGGCTCTTGCTTTTACCGTATCCACCTCTGCCCCATGAAGGTGAGGAGCTGCACTGGTTTGATAACTGACTTTGATAGGTTGAGAAGAAATCCTAAAGAAGTGAGCACTTGCTGGGTCACTTGTAGGTGTGACTTGACTTGGTCTGGGGACTGGCCCACTATGAGCCAGTCATCCAAATATGGAAAAATGGAAATCTTTTGTCTTCTTAGGAAGGCAACAACTGCTACCAGGCACTTTGTGAAGACCCTTGGGGCTGAGGTTAGGCCAAAGGGCATTGCTCTGAACTGATAGTGGCCTGAGGGCAACTCGAACCTGAGGTACTTTCTGTTGGAGCACCTGATGGGAATGTGAAAGTAGGCATCTTTGAGGTCCAGGGAGGCTAACCAGTCCCCTGGCCTTAGAAAGGGAAGGATAATTCCCAGAGTTATCATCTTGAACTTTGGCTTTAAAAGATGTTTGTTCAGATATCTTAAGTCCAGGATGGATCACCACTCTCCTGTCTTTTTGGGGGTTAGGAAGTACCTGGAGTACAGTCCTTTGCCCCAGTGTAGGGTAGGTGCTTTCTCTATAGCTCTTAAAGCTAGGAGAGAAGAAACCTCTGCCTCTAGGGCAAGGGTTTCTGAAAGATTTGCAGGTGGAAAAGATCTGGCTGTCATCTTTGGAAATTTTTTGAAGCTGAGAACCAGTCCCTGGCTTACTACTTCCAGGACCCACTTGTCTGATGTAACAAACATCTAGTCCTGGACAAAGTAAGCCAGTCTGCCCCCTACTGGGATAGGAGAGTCGACCCGGGCAGACCCTCAGGGTGTCTACTTGGCAGGGGCTTTAGGCTGAGGGGTGGATGCAGGCCTGCTCATCCCCTTCTGCCTCTCCCTCTGAAGAACCCCCTCTGCGAAAAGGAAGAAGAGGCCTGTGCTTGGTAAAAAAGGCCCTTGAAAAGGCCTGCTGCCTTTGAGGAGTTGCCTGCCTTTCCTTGGCCTGAGCACTCCTGTAAGTGGTCCTGTATTCATCCATTTTCTTAATGTAATTCTCTGTCTGCTCCCCAAACAGAGAATTACCCACTACAGGAAAATCCATGGCCTTAGTCTGGGTATCCTATGAGAGGCTAGTACATCTGAGCCAAGCCATTCTCCGAAGAGCCACAGATGTAGCCATGACTCTTGATGATACATCATTGGAGTTCACAGCAGCATGAAACTGAACTTTTGATGCCTTGATCCCTTCTGCAGCCACCTCCTCCAGCTCCTTGGCAAGCTGGGCGGAAGCCTGTTTAGCCAGTGCCAGTACAGTGTCCCACCTGGACTTCTGGTACCTGGCTGTATAGGCCATATAATTAGCCTGACTGAGTCCCAAGGAAGATGCCATATACTGCTTCTTTGCCATGGTATCAATCTTCTTGGATTCCTTGTCTGGGGGGTGTGATGCCAAGGGAATGCTTGCCTTATCACAGGCAGCAGCCTGTACAACTCCAACATGGCTGCATTGCTGATAAAGGAACTCCGTATCTGAGCCTGAAAGTGTATACTTCTTGTCCATTCTTCTATCCACAGGAGGTATGGAATTGGGAGACTTAAGAATTTTTTGTGTCTGTTTCCCAAAAGATTTGTGGAGGGGAATAGACAGTCTCCTGGACTCTGTGATGTCCAACATCTCTACATTGTCATGCTCCTCCTGATCCTTCACTGCCTCCTCCACTGGAAGCTGGAGGGTATCAGCCACCTTTCTGTAAAACATGAAGTGTGAAGGGGACTCAGAAAGCCTAGGAGGAGAAACACCTGAAGGTCTGTCTGAGGAGATGTCCGGATCAATAGGCACATCCAGGCTTTCACCATCACCATATTCATCTTCCAACTCTCCCTCCTCAAACTCCAGTTCATAAAATTCTTCCAGGGTATAATCTTGAACCGGGGGAACTAACCGAACCGAGCCCCTGCCAAAAGGTGCCGGATCAGTCAGAACCGGGCGAAGCGATTCCACAATATGAATCGCTTTGGCTATTTCTTCGGGCGGTCGGAGTATGAGATTCTGGATCCGAACCGGTCGATTTGTCTTTGCGTTTTCTTTTTGTCAGAACCGATTCCTCAGAATCGGCTCTCCTTTTCCCCGAAGAAGTATCGCCCTGGTCAGAAGGCAGTCCTTCTGGTTCGGTCGGAACCGAACTGGGCTGGCCATCCAGGTCAGCGGACTTCTCGGCCTCCCTTTCCCTCAGTCTACCTAATTTCTTTTCAAAGGTAGATTTGGGAAAATGTTTACAAATTTGGCAGTCTGAATCGAGGTGGTCAAACCCCAGACAATAAACACAGGTGGTGTGGGGATCGACCTTAACAAAGACCTCCCCACACTCACTGCAGTGTTGAAGCCCAGTGGGCCTGGTTTTCTTCTTGGGTTTCTCAGACATGGCCAACCTAACCAAACTTACTGTTTTTTCAGCAACCGCCAGGCAAGACTCCCCTATCGGTTCCTGACCACGTCACGGGTCTTGGAAAAAAACGTACTAAAACCCATTTTTTTTAGAACCGATACGGACCGGTAACCACACACTAAAGTAAAATTCAAGATTTACCTGAATGACCGGTTCAGCCAAACAGATCCACACTTTTTACAAGTTCCACACAGAAAACAGAACAAAACCTATCTAGTACTCACTGTACCACAGACAGAGACTTGAACCAACTATGCGGAAACTAAATTTCGGTAGAAAACCGACCAAAAACTGACACTTCAATCGACTTCGAACCGAGCTGCAGGAGAAATCTCCAGAGCGACTGTTCAGTGAGGCGGAGTAAAGAATCTGACAGTTGCAGTTCAAAATATAACAGGCAGAGACATCAACCGAGCTTGAGATGAACATTCTATGCCCTGCATAGAAAAGTTAACCCATTGTTCTCCGGGGCAGTTTAAAGGCTGGGGCTAACTGCACTTGCCAGAATACAGCAAGACTTCCTGTTGTTTGAAATATGCCACTCTAAAGAGAAACCAATATTTGGTTTGACTTGTCTGCCTACCTTGGCAAAGATTGTAGTTGAACAAGTCCTAGCACCTGAATATATCGTTTGTTGCTTTTACGCCATCCTGACAAAACTAATTTGGTGGACTGGATCGATTACACTGTTCAAACTTTTAGACTAACTCAGGGAACATTACCAGTTCACTCCTTAAATGCAGGGTTGTTGTGCACCTGTAATTTGAACTGAGTTGCCTATGTGACGCAAATCACCACCTGTGGGAATCCGATTGGATTTACTGCAAGCTTTCTCTTGCTATCGTCCAGCAGCCTAATCAAGCATGCTGAGCCAAACTCTTATATGATACCAGACTAAGAGAAGGACTGTTATAACATTTAACCACTTCCACTGGGGCTCTAAATATATGCCCACATTAAGGAGAAACTACTTTCGGGACTGATTTGGACTTTTACTTTGTGGATTGGTGTGGAGCAAGCCCTGACCTCTGAATATATAATTTGCTACCTCGGAGCCATCTTGATACAAGCAACTCCATGGACAGATCAGATTGCGGTAGTAACTACTTCATTCTGTCCATCTAAATGTAGAGCCACGTCCTCGTAGGCTGCTGTATCTCTGAGATTTTCCCTATTCCACGGATTGTTTTCAGCAATTTTTTCTAATGCAGGACTGTGATTCAACTGCAGTTCATTTTGATTTTCTTTAGGAGTGCATATCACCACTAGAAGGAGCCACAGACCACTCTTTACGCATCTCTCCTCCTTATGATTTATATTTTTTCCATTATTGTCCCTACGAAATTACTGCCAGAGGCACAGTATTTTACTTTAATGCTATCTCAGTTCCCTGCCATTTACTGGTACTAATGCAAGTGTTTTCCTTGTAAATGCATAGAAGCCTGAATAAGAACACTGCACTGTATCTTTTCTTTGCTACAGGAGTAAGAGTAATGTTGATTTTCCTCAGAGACTGATTCTTCTTGGTATGTTTTCTGTTCCCACACCAACTAATGTTCCTCCTGCTTCGTTATGTTAACTTTTGAATATTAGGAGGTGCTTCCAGTATTTCCGGTAAGGCCTTTTAGTTTCAGTTACTATTAGCCAATTGTTTGTACCTGTTAGGAAGGTATATAAGTGTCGCGTCTTGTTGAACGTTATTGACGATTCTTTAAAATGTTGGATTTGGGTTAGGTTAAATAACAGAATTATATTTCTAGAACTTATAAACAGTTAATGGGAGTGGGGCGGCTGGGGTGGAGGGTGTGAACTTGGTGGACTGTCTATCATGGGACATGATAAGAGGGGGTGGGGGTTAGGGAGGCGGGAATGACGCATACTGGGATTTTTTGTGCTTAGTTTTTGTAGGGAGGAGTTTTGGGGACGAGTTGAGTGGTTGGGGGTTGCTGCGGGGATGGGATGCACAGAACCTATATTGATAGAGGTATGTTGGGCAAATCATCTCTTAAAAAAACTATTAAGACATTTCTCTATTTGTAGCAATATCCAATGGCTAGGATTTTACAAATGATTACATGGAATATTAAAGAGGCCAGGCAAAAGAACAAGCAATACAACATTTTGAAACATTTAAATCTGTTGAAAGCAGATATTATGTTTATACAAGAATCTCACTTACTCAACTCTGAGGCAGTTAAAATGAGGAGGCAGCAGGTAGGACAAATCTTCTCGGCAGAAGGGAATACTCAGAGTCGGGGTGATGATTTTGATAAATAGATCTGTACCGTTCACATCAATCTAAACCATTAGTGACCCACTGGGCAGATTTTTATTAGTTAAAGGTAAGTTACATACACCGGAGATTTTATTGGGTAGCATATATGGCGCAAACATTGGTACACCAGGATTTTTTGTATAATTAATCAATGCTTTAAATCCATTTCTAAATAGTCCAATAATTATGGGTGGGACATGAACATCACTTTTGACCCAGCCATAGACTGGTCTAGAACTTTCCACGAGGGTCTTTCTCCTGCCAGAGAACTGTTAGACCAAATCAGCCTCTGTGATATATGGAGAATCCTCCATTCCGCTGACAGACAATACACTTTTACTTCCCAAGTACGCTGGACTCCTCCTGTATTGATTATCTGCTCATTTCTCAATCTCTCATCTCTGGAGTGCTGGACTCCACCAGTTGCCTGGGACCACCGTCAGACAATTCACGGGTCACCTGCCAGATCTCTTTTCCATCTCTTCCTAAACAAGGAGGCAGATGGAAAATTAACAACCAAATTATAAAAGACCCGGAAATGGTTAAATACATCTCAGATCAAATCACGCACTTTATTTCAACTAATTATAATCCTACAGGAAAACCCAATATAGAGTGGTGCACACTTAAGGTGTATCTAAGAGGAGTTCTCATAGGGCTGGCCTCTCATAGGAAGAAAAAGTGAGAAAAATAGTTAACGTCCCTTCTCTCTCAAATTCGGGGATAAAGAATCTAAGCTTAACCCCCACTCCTCTGAACAGTATAGACAATCATTAATAAAATTAAAGTAACTGTATTTAGATCTTCTAAGAGAATAAGCCAAGTTTGCAATCCTTAAAACTAAAGTTGCGTATACTGACCAGGGGGAGAAGGCAGGTCGTATGCTTGCCTTATGAATTTAAAAACAGGAGTCCTCTAGACTAATCACAGCTGTCCGCTCTATGGTAGACAACACCCTAAAAACTTTCCCGGCTGAAATTGTTGTGGAATTCAGTTGTTATTATAAGCAGTTGTATGGTCCCATGGTAAACCCCCATCTGAACAAGTTCTGGATGAATACCTATCAGAGTCTCACTTGCCCACCCTTTCTGAACCACAGCAACTTTCCCTTATAACCGCTATTTCTCAAGCTGAGTTAGCTAGAGTAATCAAAGATCTCCCCTCAGACAAGACCCCCGGGCCAGATGGCTCTTCCTCTGTTTTTCACGAGACATTTGCCAAACAGTTAATCCCTGCTCTCCTACCACTTTATCAACATATTCTTTCTGGTGCTTACTCTGACAAATCTCTGTTTGAAGCTCTGATTGTCCTCCTACACAAATCTGATAAACACCCAGAATTAGTGACAAGTTATAGGCCAATATCACTCTTTAATAAAGATATTAAAAGTTTGTCTAAACTTTTGGCTGATCATGAGAACAGGGTTCTTCCAGATCTCATAGGACCAGAGCAAGTGGGCTTTATGGAAGGTAGGTCCTCTTTGGATCATCTGCATACTCTTACACATGTCTTCTCTGCTTCCAGGGATGCCAAGTTTCCAGTGGCTCTGGTCTCCCTGGATGCTGAGAAGACATTTGATAGGGTCAATTGTAACTACCTATTAAGTTCCCTGAAGGCATTTAGCTTTCCCTCTGAATTTCAAAAATGGATCAGTTTCCTCTATAAATCTCCTACTGCACAAATTTCTAGCAACGGAATAATTCAGATTTACTCCCATTATATTCATGTACAAGACAAGGCTGTCCCTTGTCCCCACTTCTCTTTAATATTTATGTAGAACCTCTTATACGCCGATTAACAGAGCACCAGGAGATTCAAGGTATACCCCTCAATGGCCATATGGTCAAGGTTTCTGTTTATGCAGATGATCTTCTACTCCAAGTATCTCAACCAGTGGTATCTATCCCGTCAATGTTGAAAACTATTGAGGAGTTTAGTAAAGCCTCTAATTATAAACTGAATACTGAAAAAACAGTGGTCTTCCCTCTTAATTATAAGGTGCATAAACATGAAATTTCTGTTTTTGGACTTTCCTGGAAATCCAACTCCATGAATATACCTTGGAATTGTACTTACGAGGAATCTATCTCATCTTCAACAACTTAATCTGGACCCACTTGTTCACATGATTAGCCAAGACCTAAATAGGTGGTCCCTTCTTGCCATGTCTCTTTGGAGAAGGATTAATTTAATTACAGTAAGATGAATGTTTTTCCCCAACTCTTTTACCCCTTAACCTTCTGAATATTTGGCTCCCTTTGATTTGATTTAAAAAAATTCATAGCATCCTCACAGATTTTATTTGGGTGGGTAAAAAACCTAGAATGGCATTTCACAAATTGGTTGCCCCCAAACTGAAGGGATGGTTACAGCTACCACACATAGGTTTTTATTATTGGGCCAACCATGCTAATAAATATCTTAGATGGGCAACTGTGGAAGATCCCCAATCTCATCTCCCCTTATCCCAGTTTGGCTTAAGGTCAAACTAGACATAATAAAGGATCAGAACCTTTCCCTGGCAGCTATGCTACATGTAAAACTGCAATCCCTGCCTTTATCTTTGCAAACCTCTCCTATAGCAACATCCATTAGAGTTCATTCCCAACTATGTTCCTTTTTAAAGTAAAACTACATAACAGACCTATCTCAAACACTAAGTGGCAACCCTAACCTTCGGATAGAAGGCAAAGTGGGGTGGAAAGGATGAAAAGGGACTTGGCAAGGTTGGAGGAATGGTCAAATGTATGGCAGCTTAGATTCAATGCAAAGAAGTGCAAAGTAATTCACCTGGGAAACAAAAACCCAGGGGAAGAGTACACAATGGGGGGTTGAGATACTGACAACAACAAAAATGGAAAGGGACCTGGGGGTAGTCTTATCAGATGACCTAAAGGTGGGCCAGCAATGTGAGAAGACAGTAAGGAGGGCTGGGGGATACTGGGATGCATAAGGAGAGGCATCACCAGTAGAAAACAGGAAGTTGTTATCCTCTGTACAAACAGTTGGTGAGACCAGATCTGGAGTACTGTGTACAGTACTGGAGACCCCATCTCTGCAAAGACATAGACAAGGTGGAGGCTGTCCAGAGGAGGGCAACCAAAATGGTGCACAGTCTGCACCAGAAGACGCAAGAAGATTAAAGGAACTTAATATGTATACCCTCGAGGAGAGGAGGGAGAGGGAGGATATGATAGAAATGTTCAAGTACCTAAAGGGAATCAACAAAGTACAAGAGGGTAGTATCTTTCAGAAAAAGAGATGCGCAAGAACGAGGGGGGATGGCTCAGAGGTAATGTGAGGAAGTATTTTTTCATGGAGAGGGCTGTGGATGCACGAAACAGCCTCCCTGAGGAGGTCATGGAGTCAAGAACGGGGGGGGGGGGGATTCAAGAATGCATGGGACAGACATAAGGCATTTCTAGTGGGGGTAGGAGGAAGTAGACTGTTAGTTAACTAGGATCTGTAGCTTATCCATTAGGTAGGGAAATGGGCAGACTAGGTGGGCCAAGCAGTCCTTATCTGCCATCAAATTCTATGTTTCTGTGTTGTAAAACCCTCCCACTGAGCTGGCTCCCTCAATTAGGAGACTGCCAACTTAAAAACTTTGTTAAAGAAGACAGGAGGTGGCTCTCCTCCCCAGAGCTTATGACTGAGTTCAACATTCTGAATACTAGTATTTTTAAGGTCTTCCAATTACGCCACCTTTTGATTCAGGGTATAGGAGTTACCCCCCACAATCGACTGATTCCTCTTTCCAGTCAGAATTAGGTCCACTAGCAGGCTCCCCACAAACGGTTTCCAAAATATATGGTACCCTTTATAACTGGACCTGCTCTAACAGCTTCGCCCCCACTACTTTTTGGTCTTCTTTGTTCCCAGACAAAAATTTGAACTGGCCTCTCTTATGGCAGAGTTGCCATAAATTCTTCAAACAAGATCGACTCCGGTTAATGCAGTTTAAAATATCACACAATATTTACTATTCACGGCATAAATTAGCCAGGCTGGGTATTACTCCTTCCCCCATCTGTACCAGGTACGAGAAGGAGGAAGTAAACCTACTTCATATTTTTTGGAGCTGCTCAGAAGTAGCCCCCTATGGAATATTATTGAACAAAAGGCTGACCCCCTTTAGTGTTTGTCTGGTCTATTCACTGTGGAAATATGTCTATTAGGGGATTTTTCAACTATTCCAGTTCTTAACAGAAAATATCATATGGCATTAATATCTATGTCTGTTAAAAAGGTGGTCCTGAGACACTGGAAAGATAACATGGAGATTACTTATGCAGAATGGTTACAAGAACTTTTGACAAATCTCAGGATGGAGTGGTCCATTGCAAGTCTCCAGAATATGTCTAAGTTTAACAAGATTTGGAGCCCCCAATAATCCTTGTACTCCCTACAACCTCTTTGTAGGGATACCTCCACCTCTAACTGATGTGGTTTTGGGCTATAGTTCTATGCGGGATAAAAAGGGGGGGACCATGGGAGGGAGGGAGGTGAAGAGAGGGAGAGAATAGACTCTTTTATGTAACTGAGTATCTGTTGACTAAATCATGTACACAATAGATTTGTTCTCTGTATTGTAAAACTCTAATGAACTTTGAATTAAAAATTAAAAAAATTTGCGCTAAAATAAATCAGTATTTCAATCTGTACATTTAAAAATAAAAAGTATTGCAGTAGTTCTGCTGTACAAATCTGACTTAAAAATATTAGTGGTTTAATCTGAAGTTGGGCTTAAGTTTCACAAAAGTCAGAAGCAGCCAGCAGTCTCAGAGGACAGTTGGATGACTGCACTCCCACTGCATACAGTTTAGGGCCAGATAGTGATGCCTCACAGTTACACAGCATGCACCCCCCCCATGCTGCTTGCAAGAATTTTTTGTGCTAAAGTAAATCAGTACTCCCATACTTTTACAAAGTATTACAGTACTTGAGACTGTTTAGAAATTGTTGGCATAGACAAAGGCAGGTACAGGTGGTTACAAAACATACTTGGTGCAGAGTACACAAATCTACAGTAGAGGAACAGTTTGGTAATGGTAAGCCTGAATGTGAATGACGATCAGGCCATATTCGATGCCCAAAATTATTCTTTATCCCTTCAAGCCTATTTCTTCCAGCACAGAAGAAAGTGATACAAGAAGCACAAGCAGTAGGACACTGTTTCTCAACCTCCACAACCACCAACATGTCTCCACTTTCATCAGTACCCTCACATCTCTATCGTCCCCACCACCACCACCACCATAGAGACCCTGTCTTCCACAACAACTGGCAACATGACTACTACAGCCAGTCCTGCAACTGTGACTGCCACTCCAGCCACTACTGACACTATGAACCCTGCCCGTTACTGTAACACTATCACCACAGTCTGGTATCCCTGCCACGGTGCATATTACCAGTATGACCACTACAGTTGATACAGTTATGCCTCCTGCTTCTCATCTTCTCAGTACTCCTGAACAAGTTGTGGAGCAGCACCAGTCATCTGGTTCTGAGCAATTCCCTACACATGAATTGCCCAGTGACACGTCATCTTCATTATCAGAGGCAAACGAGAGTAGCTTTGAGGATGAGGCAGAGTATCTATGTACCTTGAGGTCAGAAAACAAAAGGTGGCTGGCAAAAGAGCCTCTTGGAGTAGCACTAGTACCCAGGGTAGTAGAAGTAGCAGTTAGCATAAACGTTCCCCTCCCCCTAAGAAAATCAAGCAAGCAACACTGACGTTTCTTTGGCAGGCTGCGTCACAGCCTAAAGGACAGCCAAGTGATGGCAGCACTGGTATGGCACCATCAGGGCCAGTGGTCACGGGACAAGAACATGAGGACAAGACAGGCACATCTGTTGAAAAAGAACTGGGGGATGTGGTGCTACCAGAATCACAGGTAACCAAAATGTTAAGACTCTTAAGAGTGCTGTGTGGCTGCATTATAGGATACAAGGGGACCTTGGTAGTAAGGCAAGGGGAGGAGATGACCGGAGATTAAATAGGGTCTGTGGTGGCACAGTTGGCAGGGAAAACTGGAAAATCCATTCTAAGTTATTTTAAAAACATATTCTGAGATGTGTATTTATTAACTGTATCTAACTTTTGTTTATTATTATAATACAGGACATATTTTTTTCCCATTTGAGTTACCAAAAATCACAAGATGAGTTTTTCCATGAGTAATATGTAAATGCCTGGTTTTACACAGCTCTCCAAATTTATTCATCTTTCTTTCCAATCCTAACACATTAGTAGAAATGATAATTTAGTAATTTGCATAAGTTAATTGTGGTATTATCTTCACAAAATGTTTTGGAGAATGAACACTACATAGAAGCTGTCAGCAGATAAGGACCTATTATCCCACCTCATCTGCCAAGTTTTCCCTGCCTACTGTGCCTCCACAGACCCTATTTGATCTCCAGTCATCTCCTCCCCTTGCTTTACTGCCAAACATAGACTTTGATGGCAGATAAGGACCGCTAGGCCCATCTAGTCTGCCCATTTCCCTAACTACAGGATAGGCCGCAGATCCTAGTTAACCAACAGCCTATATCTTCCTGCCCCCCACAAGAATTGCCTTATGTCTGTCCCATGCATTCTTGAATTCTCCACAGTTTTAGACCCCTAACTTCCTCAGGAAGGCTGTTCCATGCATCCACTACCCTCTCTGTGAAATAATACTTCCTCACATTGCCCCTGAACCGCCCTCCTTCTATCTTTAAATTGTGTCCCCTTGTTCTTGCAAGTCTCTTTTTCTGAAAGATGCTACCCTCTTGGACTTTGTGATTCCCTTGAGGTACTTGAAAGTTTCTATCACATCCCGCCTCTCCCTTCTTTCCTCAAGCGTATACATATTAAGCTCCTTTAGTCTCTCTTCATACGGCTTCTCTTGCAGACCCTGCACCATTTTAGTTGCCCTCCTCTGGACTGCCTCTATCCTGTCTATGTCCTTGCGGAGATGGGGTCTCCAGAACTGAACACAGGATTCCAGATGGGGTCTCACCAACTGTCTGTACAGAGGAATAACAACTTCCTGTTTTCTGCTGCTGATGCCTCTCCCTATACATCCCAGTATGCCCCCGGCCCTCCCTACTGCCTTCTCACATTGCTTGCTAGCCTTAAGGTCATCTGATATGATTACCCCCAGGTCCCTTTCCTGTTTTGTTGTTGTCACTACCTCCCCACCCATTGCGTATTCTTCCCCTGGGTTCTTGTTTCCCAGGTGCATTATTTTGCACTTTTTTGCATTGAATCCTAGCTGCCATACGTCTGACCATTCCTCCAACCTTGCCAAGTCCTTTTCATCCTTTCCACACTTCTTGTGTTCAACCTGTTGCAGATCTTTGTGTCATCTGCAAAAGGCATACTTTTCCTTCCAGTCCCTCTGCAATGTCACTGATGAAGACATTAAAAGGACTGGACCCATCTGAACCCTGTGGTACCCACTAGTAACCGCCCTTTCTTCAGAGTGGACTCCATTTACAATTACCTTCTGTGTCCTGTTGTCCAGCCAATGTTTTGCCAGGCTACCACCCTGGGACCCACTCCAGGCTGGTAAATTTGACTAATAATCTTTGTGTGGGACTGTGTCAAATGCCTTGCTAAAGTCTAGGTAGGCCATGTCCACAGCCCTCCCTGGTCTACTACTTTGGTCACCCAGTCAAAGAAATCTATTAGATTCATCTGGCATGACCTTCCGCTGTGAATCCATGCTGCCTTGGGTCCTGTGCCCTCTGGCCTCTAGGTACTCGACAATTCTTTCCTTCAGAAGTGATTCCATCATTTTCCCTATCACTGAGGTTAAACTAACAGGTCTGTAGTTTCCTGCTTCTGCCCTGCTCCCACTTTAGCGAAGTGGAATCATATCTGCCCTCCTCCAGTCCTAGGGTACCACACCATCCTCCCATGATTTATTAAAAAGAGTAGCCAGTGGTTTCACTAGTTCTTTCCTTAATTCTTTTAGAATTCTGGGGTGAATTCCATCAGGACCCATTGCTTTGTCCACCTTCAGTTTTAGGAGTTCTTGCAGAACCCTTTCTTCTGTGAAAGGACTGGGATCGACCCCCCTATCAAGAGTGCTTCTGTTAATTGGATTAGGCACTTCCCCCTCCTCTTTTGTGAATACTGAGCAGAAATATTCGTTCAGTATTCCTGCTTTTTCACTGTCCCCCTCTGCCCACCCACCATTCATTCTATTCAACCTCACTATCCCTCCCTTTGTCTTTCTACGCTCGCTGATGTACCTATAAAAGGTTTTATCCCCCTTCTTAACTGAGTTGGCTATCTTTTCCTCAGTTTGGGCCTTTGCTATTCTGACTTCCCTCCCTGCTTCCTTCTGCCTTAACTGGTACAGCTGTCTGTCCTGCTCCTTCTGTGTTTCCTTATACTTCCGAATGCTATCTTTTTCTTCCTGACTTTCACAGCCACCTCTCTTGAGAACCATGGTGGCTTTTCTTTCGCTTTGATTTGTTTATTTGCTTCACACAAAGGCTTGTTGCCTCTGTGATGGCAGTTTTGATAATTCCCCATTGTTGCTCCACACCTCCTTCTAGCCTGTTTGCTAGTGCTTTTCTGAGGCACTCTGCCATCTTGCCAAAGTCAGCCCTCCTAAAGTCCAGTACCCTCACTTTTGTATGGCTTGACTCTGTAGCTGAGTTTAACGTGAACCACACTGTTTGATGGTCACTTGTCCCCAGATGACAACCCACTTCTAGATATGAGATCCTCTCACTGCCCCATTTGAGACCATGAGGTCTAAGATTGCTCCCTCACGAGTGGGTTCCGAAACTAGCTGTCTAATGCCTGCCACCTGTAGGGCATCAAGAATGGCCCTGCTCTTGGATGTGGCTGCAGCAAATGTGCTCCAGTTAACATCTGGCATATTCAGGTCTCCATCAACAGTATCTCCCCTTTCTCTGCCATTCTAAGAATGCCTTCCATCATATCCTTGTCCATTCCTTCCCCCTGACATGGGGGTCTGTACACAACCCCTGTGCGGATTGTGGTGCCCTTTCCAGTCTCCAAGGTGACCCTGCTAAGGTCCCCTTGTATCTGTCTCATGAATGCCTGAATCCCATCACTGTTTTGGCACCCACCACCTCCACTGGAATGCTGTTCCAGGCATCCACCACCCTCTCTCTGAAGAAGTATTTCCTCACATTTCCTCTAAACCTCACCCTCCCACCCTTCCAACTTTATAGCGCGACCCCTTGTTCTCAAACTTATTTTTCAATGGAAAATGCTATTTTTCTGTAGCTTATTAATACCTGTTAGGTACTTGAATGTTTCTGTCATATCCCCCCCTTTCCCTCCTCTACTCCAGAGAGTGCATATTCAGTTCGATGAGTCTCTCCACATAGGGCTTTTGATGCCAGCCTTGCACCATTTGTTAGCCTCTTTTGTACCATGTCCACCTTATCAATGTCCTTCCAGAGGAAGCCCTCCAAAAGGGGGCATAGTACTCGAGGTGGGGGTCTTACCAGTGATCTGTACAGTGATAGTATTAACTCCTCCTTCCTACTGGTGATACCCCTCTCTATGCATGTGAGTATCCTGCTAGCTTCCCCCACTGCCTAATCACACTGTTGGCTACCTTCAGGTCATCAGAAATGATTACCCCCAGGTCTCTTTCCTGCTTAGTGGTTGCAAGTACTTCTCCTCCCTTTTGGTATGTAGCCCCCTGGGTTTCTATTATTCAAGTGCACGATTTAGCATTTTTTTTGCACTGAAATCCAGCTACCAAACCCTTGACCATTCTTCCAAGTTTTTCAACTCATCCCTAATTTTTTTCCCCACATCCCCCTTCCCCTTTCGTTGTGTCTACTCTGTTACAGATTTTTGTGTCATCCATGAACAGGCATACTTTCCCTCCTAGCCCTTCTGTAATGTCACTAATAAAGACATTGAAGAGGGCCGGGTCTAGTACTGAGCCCTGAGGCACTTCACTGGTCACCTTGCCTACTCCAAAGTGGACACCATTTACCATCACCCTCAGGCTTCTGTTGCATTAACAACTTCTTACTCAGTTTATAACTTTTTGACCTACTATCAGACAGGCCAGCCTGTTCACATATTTTCTGTGCAGAGCAGTGTCAAAGGCCTTACTGAAATCCAGGAAGACCACATCCTCCACATCCTCCGCTCCTCTCTGATCCACTACCCTGGTCATCCAGTCACAGAACTTAATCAGGTTCGTCCGGTAAGACCCCCATTAAGCCATGTTGCCTTGCATCCTGTAATCCAATGGTTACAAGGTATTCCACTATCCTTTCCTTCAGAAGTATTTCCATTACTTTACCCACAACCAAAGTCAGGCTGACAGGCCTGTAATTTCCTGCCTCCTCCTTGTTCCCACTTTTGTGAAGTGGGACCACATCTGCCACCTCTTGTCCTTTGGAACTTCTCCTATTTCTAATGATAAGTTGAACAGAGTTGTCACAGGTGCAGTCAGCACCTCGTTGAGCTCCCTCAGTATAGTGGGGTGCACCCCGTCAGGACCAGTTGCCTTGTCTTAGTTTAATTGTGCTTGTACCTTGAGGACTTTCTTTTCTGTAAAATGACTGGTATCCACCTCCCTACCTTTTATGCCATTGTCCCTTATCTTTGGCCTGTCACAGAAACATAGAAACATAGACTTTGATAGCAGATCAGGATGGCTGGCCCACTCAGTCTGCCCTTCCCCTACCTATTTAATAAGCAGCAGATCCTAGTTAACCAACAGCCTACTTCTTCCTACCCCCCCCACAGAATTGCCTTATGTCTGTCCCATGCATTCTTGAATTCCCCCACTGTTTCTGACCCCATGACCTCCTCAGAAAGGCCATTCCATGCATCACCACCCTCTCCATGATCAAATGCTTCCTCACATTGCCGCTGGGCTGTCCCCCCACTATCTTCAAACTGTGCCCCCTTGTTCTTGCACATTTCTTTTTCTGAAAGATGCTACCCTATTGGACTTTGTTGATTCCCTTGAGGTACTTGAAAGTTTCTATCATGCCCCCTCCTCTTCCTTTAGGGCATACATATTCTGTCTTCCTCCGGCTTCTGGTACAAACTCTGCACCACTTTAGTTGGTCTACTCTGGACTGCCCCCATCCTGTCTGTCCTTGTGAAGATGGAGTCTTCATAACTGAAGAAGAGAAGGAGGAGGGGAAGGACCCCCTTAAAGCATTAAGTGGTGACAAGGGGAAAGGATGTTTACAGGAAGAGACAATCTTAATAAATAATTGTGGGAGTGAGGATTTATCTCAGGGTATAGTTGGATTTGACAGAAGTCGGTTTGAAATAGCACTTACAAATAGTTATCAAGTACTTGCAGAACCTTCAAGTCAACAGGAAGTTATAATGGAATCTAGTGCTGGACTGGCATCACATGAAAATTCTGTAGATTGGGAACAAAGATAGGTCATAGTGATCAGTGATTCTATTATAAAGTTCACCGATAAATATATCTCTGGAAAAGATAGGGCAAACACGATGGTTAGCAGTTTCTCAGGAGCGGGTGTCTTGGATTTGCATGAAATGGTTGATAATATTTTTAAAGGAGCAGGACAAAAACCAGTAGCAGTAGTCCATGTTGGCATAAATGATATAAGTAAAAAACCCTTGCCAGATTTACAAAAGGAATTTATTAAACTAGGAAGAAAACTTGAGGAGAAAGATTGTGAGATTCTAATTTCAGAAATACTTCCGGAACCAAGGGCATCTGTGTATAAGACAAAAAAAAAATTGCCCTGACTAATGCATGGTTGAGAAAGTGGGCACAGGAAAATAAGAAGTACTTTATTAAACACTGGTATGCCTTTCATGATCACCACAACTTGCATAGCAGGGATGGGCTTCACTTAAACTTTAGGGGGAGTAGAATTCTGGGGGTGAGAACACAAAATTGGATTGATAAATGTTTAAACTGAAAGGACGGGGGATGAGGGGTACCAGCGTAGGATCCACTTTAGCTGATGGAAATCATGTAATGACCAAAACTAGTATTGTGTGCTGTAACGCAAGAAGTTTAAACAAGGACAAATTAGCTGAACTGGAACTTATAGCAGGTAAAGAAAATTGTGTTATTATTGGGGTAGTAGAAACTTGGTGGAAGCCAGACACAAATTGGAACATTCAATTACCTGATTATAGTTTAATAAATAACAATAGGATGGAAAAACACGGGCGTGTGTGACCATATATATTAGGGAAGACACTGAATGCACTAGCAACAATACTAGTAATACTGGTAATATTGAACTTATGCAGGCAGGTATTTTAGGTTTAGCAGGGAAAAAAGTTAATTTGGTAACTTTTTATAGACCTACTGATACTTCGGGCAGAGACACTGAAGATTTTGTGGAGCATGTTACTACCATTGCTGAGGACTCCTATATACTATTAATGGGAGATTTAAATACCCCAGGTATAGAATGGGGAGGGTTGGCTAATAATAATTCCATGATAGCTAGAGTACAAAATTATTTCTTATCAGCTGGGTTAGAGCTGCATATTCAAGAGCCCACTAGAGGGGAAAATACCCTGGATGTTATCATAACAAACTCACCAGATGACATTTTAAATATTAAGGTTGCCACCCCCTCCCCCCCGGGTACTAGCAACCACAATATTTTTATCTTTCAATATACAGTAACAGGATCAAAAGAGTTATAAGAGGGAAAACATTACATAGAATGCATAATATGACAAGCTATTCAGAAATAAGAAACAAATTAGCAGAAATTAATTGGAAATCATTAACTGAAAGACTGTACACAGAACTATGTTGGGAGCAGTTTGTGAAGATTATAAATTAGCTGGAAACCCAACATATTCCATTTAAAACAGTTTATAACAATAGATGAAAAACACACAATGGTTAAACAATAGGATCAGTAAATTTATTAATAAAAAAGTGTATATTACAATGAAAAAAACAGTCTAGTGAAAGTAAAAATAAATATAGGAAGTCTCTGTATCCCCTCAAAAAGTGAAATTAGAAACGCAAAAAAACCAAAAAATGGAGTTCAGACTAGCTACTTCCAATTCTCACATAAAGATTTTTTCTCTTATGTAACTAGCAAAAGGGGTAACAGTTGAAATATTGGTCCACTTAATATTGAAGGGGTAACAGTCACCAAACCAGATGAAATGCAAATGAATTTAATACATTCTTTAGTAAGGTTTTCAATAATGATGATTCTACTGTTACTAGTACTGTACTTGAGGACAGAAGCTTCGAACCAGATGGGGTGTATTACAGTCGATAAAGTGCATAGTAAAATCCAGTCACCTAAGGTCAATAAGATAGCAGGTCCTGATGGCCTTCACCCAAGATTTATAAAGGAACTAGGTAGGGAACTGACACCACTTATAACAGACATAGCTATTAGGTCATTACGGGAAGGTTATGTGCCAAAGGACTGGAGAACAGCCACTGTGGTCCTGATATTCAAGAAGGATAAAAGAGAGGAGGTGTCAAATTACAGACCAATGAGTTTGACATCGATTGTGGGGAAATTGATTGAAGGGGTTATCTCGGATGAGATTGAGATACTTGATAGAAAATAATTTAGTTGATAAACTATAGCATGGATTTACCAAGCATAGATCTTGTGATGTCAGTTTGACCTGCTTCTACAATTATGTAGGTACTTGTGTGGATAAAGGGGTAGCAGTGGATGTGGTAATGTTGGATTTCAGTAGAGCATTCAATACTGTGCCTCATGGGATGCTAATCTCAAAACTGGAGAAATTAGGTATAGATGGTACTTTAAATACTTGGATTAAGCAACAGTTGATGGGAAGAACACAGAAAGTGAGAGTCTTGGGGTATGTATCAGGGGAGGTGGGGGTAACGAGTGGGGTGCCACAAGCATCTGTGCTGGGACCCCTGTTGTTCAATATTTTCATTAGTGATTTGGTGATAAGTAGTAGGAACAAATTAACTAGATTTGCTGATGATGTGAAGCTTGGTGGGGTGGTGGATACCTTTGAAGATAGACTAACCCTTGGGGAAGATTTAATGACTATTAGTGAATGGGCAGTACTCAATAAAATGAAATTCAGTTTACCAAACTGTATAGTACTAAATATGGGGCAGAACAACATACATCAGGAATATTACATGCAATGAGTAAAGTTAAAGGGCTCAGTTTGTGAAAGGGATCTGGGAGTGTACATCAGAAATGACCTGAAAAACAGAGCACACAGTAGTTTTGTATCTAACAAGGTAATCTACTTAATAAATTGTAGCCACAGAACCTTTTTTTCCTAAAGTGAATGTATTCTTCTACCAGTATACAAAATATATATAAGGCCACTTCTTGATTATTGTTCAGCTATGTGGAATCCTCATTTGAAGAAGGATATAAAAAGGGCTGAGAAGCCACAGAGATCACTAACTAAATTTGTATAAGGACTAAGAGATTTAACATATGAATCTAGATTGAATAAATTGGGTCTATGGTCATTAGAATTTTGTACAGTAAGAGGGGACTTGTTACTACTGTACAGGATCCTTTTGCAGGAAGATTTGAGGACTGAGTTTGGCCTAAATCACAGAGAATCCACTTACTTTTAAGGGGTAATACTCTACAATTAGTTGAGGTGCACTGTAGAACTGAATCATGGAAACACTGTTTTAAGCCTAGACTAGTCAGATTATGGAACAAACTGCTGGATGAGGTACTTTTGGCACCTAATTTTAGTATTTTTAAGGCTAGATTAGACCATCATATTTTGGTTGGCAACCATGGTGGCCTCCGCTAAGAAGTGGGGACAACTTTTATGGATTAACATCTTCTGTTGTTTTATTTTCCAAGTATGAAATCCAAGTATGAAACTGCACCCAATACTCCAGATGGGGTGTCACCAACTGTCTGTACAGATGGATGACAACTTCCTGTTTTCTACTGGTGATACCTCTCCCTGTGCATCCCAGTATCACCCCAGCCATTCGTACTGCTTTCTCACATTGTTTGCCTACCTTTAGGTCATCTGATATGACTACCCCCTGGTCCCTTTCCATTTTTGCTGCTGTTAGTACCTACCCTCCCATTGTGTACTCTTCTTCTGGGTTTTTGTTTCCCAGGCACATTACTTGGCACTTCTTTGCATTGAATCTAAGCTGCCATACTTTCAACAATTCCTCCAATCTTGCCAAGTCCCTTCTCATCCTTTCCACTCCCCTTATGTATCAACCCTGTTGCAGATCTTTGTGTCGTCTGCAACGAGGCATACTTTTCCTTCCAGCTCCTCTGTAGTGTCACTTATAAAGACATTAAAAAGTAGCGGTCCCAGTACTGAACTCTGTGGTAACCCGCTAGAAACCCCTCTTTGTTCTGAGTGGACTCCGTTTACTATTACCCTCTATATCTTGTTTCCAGCCAATTGTTTACCCAGGTGACCACCCTGGGACCCACTCCTAGGCTGGTTAACTTGTATATTAATCTTTTGTGTGGGACTGAGTCAGATGCCTTGCCAAAGTCTAGGTAGACCATATCCACAGCCCCTCCCTGGTCTACTACTTTGGTCACCCAGTCAAAGAACTCTATTAGATTTGTCTGACATGACCTTCCTGCTGTGAAACCATGCTGCCTTGGGTCCTGTGCCCCACTGGCCTCTAGGTACTTAACAATTCTTTCCTTCAGAAGTGATTCCATAATTTTCACTACCACTGAGGTCAAACTAACAGTTCTGTAGTTTCCTTCCTCTGCTTTGCTCCCACTTTTGTGAAGGGGAATCACATCTACCCTCCTCCAGTCCTCAATTACCACATTACCCTCCGATGGTTTGTTTAAAATGGTAGTCAGTGATGTCACTAGTTCTTAGTTCTTTTAGAATTCTGGGGTGAATCCCATCAGGCCCCACTGCTTTGTCCACCTTCAGTTTTGGGAGTTCTTTCAGAGTCCTTTCTCCTGTGAATGTACTGGTATCAACCCCCCAATCCAGAGTGCTTCTATTGATTAGTTTAGGTACCTCCCCCTCCTCTTCTCTTGTGAATACTGAGCAGTATTCATTCAGTATATTACTGTATCCCACAGTTATGGAACGCCCTGCCAGCTGATATAAGACACTCACTCAACCCCAGCCATCGCAATCTCCTACTCAGCGCCCACTTCTCCTCCAGCTGCTCTTGTTATAGCTAATGCCAAATTATGTATTGAAATTGTGTTTCTGTGCTCAGATATAACCATCTAAAATGTTCCTGTATCGACCTACTGACTGTCTGTATCTATCTGCCGATTTTCTGTATGGCGGATGGCCATTCATTGTGTTGTTTAACTCTGTACCTAGTGTTTTGTACTATTGTCTTGGGTCTTGACTCCCAGGTCACATCTGGAATCAAGCAACACTGCTCAGTATGCCTTCCTGGTTAAACTCATAAATAAATAAGTATATCTGCTTTTTTACTATCACCCACTGCCCACCCACCTTCCACTTTATTAAGCCTCACTATTCCTCCATTCATCTTTCTTCACTCCCTAATGTACCTATAAAAGGTTTTATCACCACTCTTATCTGAGTTGGCTATCTTTTCCTCAGTTAGGGCCTTTGCTATTCTGACTGTCTTCCACACTTCCTTCTGTTTTAACTGGTACAGTTCTCTGTCCTGCTCCTTCTGTGTTTCTTTATGCTTCCTGAAGGCTATCCTTTTCTCCCTTACCTTCTCCTCCACCTCTTTTGAGAACTGTAGTGTTTTTTCCTTGGTTTTGATTTGTTTATTTGCTTCGCACAAAGGCTCATTGCCTTTGCAATGGCAGTTTTGATTTTTTCCTAATTGTTCCTCTACCCCTCCTTCTTGCTTGTTTGCTAGTGCTTTTATGAGGAACTCTCTCATTTTGCCAGAGTCAGACCCCCTAAAATCCAGTACTCTCGCTTTTGTATGACTTGACTCTACAGCTGAGTTTATCGTGAACCAGACTGTTTGGTGGCCACTTGTTCCCTGATGGCTACTCATTTCTAAATCTGAGATGCTCTCTCTGTCCCTGTTTAAGAGTACCAGGTCTAAGATTGCTCTCTCCTGAGTGGGTTCCAACACTAGCTGTCTGAAGCTTGCCCCAGTAGGGCATTGAGAATGAAATGAATGTCACATACCCCTTCTTCTGTAAATACTGAACAATAATGGTGCAGTTTAAGTAAGGAATGAGACATGACAAGGTGTGGTTTATGGCCTGATAAGAGCATGCATCAGGTACATAATGAGGTACAAGGCGCTTGTGCTGAGTGCCTTTAGCACATGGGAAGTGCTCTTATCAGGCCACAAACCACACCTCGGAGTGTCTTATTCTGCTTATAAAATGAATTTCCCCAGTAAAAAAGCTAATTAAAAAATGCACATACAAATTGTACATAAAAAAAGAGTGAAAAGTATCATCATATCATAGAAATAAATGAAAAATAATCCTTCTCATTGTATTGGAATGGAGATGTTACCAGTCACTAGAGTGCGGTGACGTGTCTCTGTCACCCCTCACACACACACACACACACACACTTGAAAGTCTCCATAATATGCTATCTATTTATTCATTTGTCTGTCTGCCTCTCTATCTAGCTAGCTAGGTGTATCTTAAGTTTGCCTTTGTTTTGTTCTCGGGTTTGTGTTTCAATGAGATTTTGAGTGGGAGCAAGCTGGTCTCCCCTGCCCCCCCTCCACAAACAGAAAATGTCCATAATATGCTTATTTTATTATTTTTCTACACTTCTTACTTTGTGTTTCATGACTGCTGGAGTACCCACCTAGTTAGATTAACAGCGAGCAGGAGTGAGTGTGTCTCATATCAGCTGCCGTAGTTAATGCTTTTCCTTAGTGCTTTCCCACACTCCATGCTGCTATGATGCTGTTTGAGACATCCATTGCTCCAATTTCAATAAAAGAGAGATCATCACTTTGTAACTTTTGTAGGCTCACAGTATCGGAGCTGTATTGCTACTTTATTATATAAGGAGGTAGCCAGGATGGAGGAGTGGGTTTCCTTTGTAACTTGAAAGCCTGGTCCTCGTGACAAATGCAATGCTCACTTGATCCAGGACAACTTTCTCTACAGAAGGAGTAGAGGTCAGATTTTTATTTTTAAATTTGGGGAAAGGCATAAAAACCTTCTTCTCCACCGATCTCTATGCTGTAGTAGTGTTGTGCAGTGAGAAAAGTAACAGACATAGTGTTGCTGGGGTGGAGGGAGGGAGGGGCAACTTGGACATGCAGATTTAAGATGTGGGCAGCAGGATTTCTCTTGTGGTGAGTCCTGAGTGGCTGATGAGGTACCAGTTGGCAGAATATGCCCTGATAAGGACACGGGAAAGGTACCTCTTAGCCAATCAGGACTCAGAAAACTTCAGACCCATTTTATAATATCTGAGATTGTGTATCTTATTTGCAGTTGCTTCAGAACTTTGAGGGCACCATTTTTCTTTGGTTCTCTGTTTTTGATTTATCAATTCTAGGGAGGCAGTATAGCACAGTGGTTTAAGGCTCTAAGATGCAAATCTGGTGACATCCACCAGACCAGACCTGACCTGGGTTTGAATCCCACAGCTTCTACTAACATACTGTGTGACCTTGGGCAAGTCACTTAACTTTCCTGTGCTCCCAGGTCGTGCCTGTAAAAAACCTTTCAGCTTAGTGTGCTACTCCTGGTTAAACAACTAAAAAAAAAAAATTCTGGAAACTTCATCTGAAATCCTAATTGCTGTAAATATTGTCCATTGTTCCATACTGGATACAGTGTTTCTGTATTCTGAAAAATGATTACTATTACTGGTTATTTGCCATCTATATAACAAGTCTCACTTCTGCACACTGTAAATGTGATTGGTGTATCTCTTCTTCTCAATACATAAATTATATTATCTTTTAAAGATTTATTAGTTTCATTTTTATGCTGACTCGCACTTGCACATGAGTCAACATATTGCAGTAATAGCAGATTGGGAGGTGCGGTCACTGTGGGTGAATGCAGGGCACGCATCAGTAGGTACGTCCCTCATACCCCAACAAGGCAGCATGCAGGCACCACACCAGCAATACGGAATGTGGACACCAGATCTAAGAAAAGCAAGCTTCTCATTGCAGTGGCACAATAACACGCCTCCCAATGTAAACCTGGTCGCACTGACTGCCACTGCCCGACTTCAAGACTGCCCAATCCCCCTGTCACATGCACCGACCCACTTCATTTGCCAACAGGGGTGCCCACTCCCCGTCGGATAATACCCTCCAGGTGCTGAGGGGTGCCCATTCCCCTTGGCATCATGCACCCCAACAGTCTTTTGCTGATGGGGAGCCCAATCTCGCTGCCTACAGTCCCCCCTTCCTGTTTATTTTGCCAATTGGGAACCCACCCGTTGGCATAATGTCTCCCTCCATCTGTTGTGTGCTGAGGGGTGCCCAATCCCTCGGCTCATTCCCCTTTCCTATGTGCCAGCGGGCATGCCCAATTCCCCGTTGGCTACAGGCCCCAGAATAATCAGGTGGCACGCTGGGAGCCCACCCAGCATGCCAAACGTCCCTGAAGAAAAAAACTGCCTGCGATGTACTTCTTTTTTGTTTTTCACCTGTAAACAGAAAACGGTCCATCGCGGTCTCCCTTCCCTTCCCCAACCCATGCCCACCCTCCGAACACCATGATTCCCCACCCCCTACCCCACACTTACCTCCGGAGTCTGGCACGATGATTGTCGGTGGTCTGTGAACATGCCTGCACTCTTCAAAGCTGACCACGGAACTGAAGAAATGCAGGTAAGCTGTATAATGGCATAAATAGTTTTTTTTTTCAACTTTGGTGCATATCTTGGGTATTTTTGGGAATTTTGATACAACATTTTCAACATGGGGTTATTGTGACCCCTCCTCATGAATTCTGTCACTGTCATGGCATTATTTGGTCCCGAAAGGTGATTTCGCTGTCACTGCGCATAATCACCTTGCAGGACAGATTAACAAAACAACAGTGCCACTGTTCATGAGGGGTCTCTCAAAAACCCTGTGTTGAAAATTTGGTGGAAAAAATCCAAAAAATGGCTGTTTTATGAGCGTGCATTGCACAGTTTCCTTGCATGCTCATAACTTCATGAATTTGTAATATTTTCTGTCCAGATTTTCAAATGTGTAATTTTTTCATACCTCCTTATGAACAGTACAGCTGTCATTTTACATACCTTTGCCAAAATGTGTTTTCTCACGTCCGCCGCAGAAAAGCGAGTTTGCTGCACAATATCAGTTTTAGGGACAGTTTGAGGAAATGACGGTGACAATGTTCATGAGCAGAGGCTCTAAAATGCCTATGTTGAAAATCTGGTGAAGAAAGTCTATAAAATGACTGTGTTACAAGCGTGTGTTGCGCAGTTCCCATGCACCCATGTAACTTCGCAAATTTGCTATATTTTCATGCCAGATTTTCAACACTGGCATTTTTTCACACCTCCTTATGAACAGTACAGCTGTCATTTTTTACATCCTGCCCAAAATGTGTTTTCGCACCTGTGGCACGCAATGGCATGGTCACTGTGGGAAATCAACTTTTGGGACAGATTAACAAAATCACAGCACCACTGTTCATGAGTGGACGTCCCAAAATGCCTATGTTGAAAATGTGGTTAAAAAAATTCCAAAAATAATTGGGTTATGGACGTGTGTTGCACAGTTTCTGTATATGCTCATGACTGCCAATTTTTCATATTTACACTCCAGATTTTCAACGTTGCCATTTTTTTACACCTCCTCATGAACAATACAGTTGTCATTTTTCACTTACTGCCCAAAATGTGTTTTCAGACTTGTGTCGCCAAATGGCATAGCCACTGTGCAAAACCACTTTTCAGCTAACAAACTAATAGTGCCGCTATTCATGAGGTGGCGTCACAAAAAGCCGATGTTGAAAATTTGGAGTGAAAATACCAACACACGCCTATGGCATTAGGGTTTCCAACTGTAACACCCCACCCTGAGCAGACTGACAGGCGTCAGGGGTGTGACTTGGGATCATCGGCTGTAATGCTCCCTATTCAACCCTAACCCACCCTGCAGCCAGTGACAGACATTGAGGTGTGCCTTGGAGTGTTCAGCCACATAGTTCACCCCATTCTCCTATACTGCACCCACCTGAGCATATTTCCTTATGGAATGGGGTAAGTATAATGCCCAAAGACCCCAAAGCACACCATGACACTTGTCAGTGTCTAAACAATAGGGTGAGGTAAAATGCCATGAGCGTTATAGCTGATGACCCAAAGGCACACCCCAATGTCTGTCGGTCTCTGCAGGGTGGGGGTGGGGTTGGCGTCACTTCAATACTTCACTGCCATTCCAGTTAATTGTCTCTAACTCCTGCTCTACCAATGCCAATGCCAGCGAGACAACATTCGGCATTGACAAATGATTGTTGGTTTATGGTATTCCTGTTAATTTCATCTGTGTTTTACTAAACTGATTTACGTTGAACTGTCTTTGGTCTTTTTCCATTTCTTTTAACATGGTTTCCATGCTAAGTGGTTCCTGTATACTTAGTCCTAGTCCTTCCATTGCATTATTTTTTTTATCCATGTATAATGGAATTTTGGTAAAATGCAAAAACAACCATTCTCTGATCAGCATTATTAGCAGACCTAGGGGCATGTACAATACCTTTTTCCTTTAGCATGTCTGAATACAATGAATAATCCAATGTTGAAAATAGCATACCTTGTGTCTCATTTTGTTCTGCTTTAAGTATCCACAATTACAACAAAAGATGTTAAACTACAAAATGTCACAAATAAATTACAATACATTATCCTACAGATTTAAAAAAAGCAAGATTTTCAAGTCAGAGAAGAGGGATATGACCATATGTATGGAGACACAAGACATGTCTATTAAAAGAGGAATTGAGAAACTTCTGGCCAGTATACATAACCATATTCGTCTTAAATATACAAACAATAAAACTAACATAAGTAAGAAATGGAACCAGGAATTACAAATGGAGTTAACACAACAGCAATGGCTAAATCTTAGAAAACAAACAGATAAAATATATATATCTACTAGAAACAAAACTATACAAGGACAAATAATAGATAATATTATACCCCTGTTCACATTTTCAGAATAAACCCAACATATAGCGAAACATGCTGGCATCAATGTGAACATAGTGGAACTCTTTTCTATCATTTATGGTCATGCCCTCATGTACTCAGTTCATGGACCAAAGTTAGAGATATCTTAGAAGCCTTACAGGACATTGATATACCTTTAAAACCTGATTTATTTCTATTTAACGACTTTAATAAGTCATTCACAAATCATATTCATCGGAAAATATTTTCACTGGCTACATTATCACTAAAAAGATTAATATTAAACAATTAGAATAATCATACACTTCCAAGATTTGAAATATCCAGATGGTGGAATACTTTAAATGAAACCATGCTGTTTGAGAAAATAATATACACTTTAGATGAAACAGTGGATGCTATTTTTGGTAATAACTGGAAACAAATACAGGTCCAATTCTCTTAAGACAACCCCTAAGTCTTATTATTCTTAGAAACATAGAAACATAGAAGTTGACAGCAGATAAGAACAGCAAGACCCATCCAGTCTGCCCATTTCTTTTTCTACCTTTTGAATGTGCATCGGCCTTTACTCTGTCAATGGCCTATCTATTCATAGTAATTTGTATTGCTCCCTTATCCCTATCCCATACCTGTTTGAAGGCCTACACTGTATTCATATCCACCACTTCCAGAGGTAGGCTGTTCCATGCATCCACCATCCTTTCTGTTAAAAAATTTCCTCACATTACCCCTTAATCTGCCTCCCTCTAATCTCATGCTGTGTCCTCTTGTCCTGTTATTTTTCTTATATTGAAACATGTTAGACTCTTTCCCCTTGTTAATGCCCTTAAGGTGTTTGAATGTTTCAATCATGTCACCTCTCTTCCTCCTTTGCTCCAGGGTATACATATTGAGTTCTGCTAATCTGTCCTCATATGTTTTCTGATGCAGTCCCTGCACCATTTTGGTTGTTCTTCTCTGGACTGCCTCAATTTTGTCAATGTCCTTGTGAAGAAGTGGCCTCCAGTACTGCATGCAGTACTCCAGATGGGGCCTAACCAGTGTCTTGTAAAGAGAGATTATTACCTCCCTCTTATGACTTGATACCCCTACTAATACACCCCATCATCCCCCTAGCCTTACCTACTGCTTTAGTGGTCTGCTTGGATGATATCAGGTCATCTGTGATGATGATGCCCAAGTCTCTTTCTTCCCTTATGACTGCCAGCAACTCCCCTCCAAACCTATAGTTGGCTTCAGGGTTTCTCTTCCCTATGTGCATGATCTAGGTATATAAACCTATTTACATTACTAGCATGCTACTATTATGGTTTAATAAGTACCTTTTGTATGAGATTTGATATTTAGGATTTCCAGCATTAGTAGGGGTGGGGAGGGGGTAATAAACACACATAGGATAATAGCTAACAGATAAAGATTTTGTGCATATAGAGAATATATGCAGTATACTATGTGTACATATTTGAGAATGCTGCTGTATTTTGCTATCATTTGTATTATGGATGTCCTATATGTTTGAAAATAAAATATTTAAAAAAAAATTGTTCTGCTTTAATTCAATTTTATTACAAATAGTGCTAGATCTTTGGTTTCCATCCCGATATTGTCCTTTTTCGTTTGGTTACTCGCTAGTGTTATCCCTACTGATGCCTGATGTGCTATATTAATATGCTCACGCTCCATTCTTTTACGTGGTGACCCACAGAACAACAACACTAAAACTGCGAAAGCCCACTACAGTGACTAAATGGGCAGTTCACTGAATTGGTCTTATGTACATTGACACGCGCCTGAAAGGTAAACTCTCCCCAAAACAACTCTGACCTGGAGTTAATTATATTAAAATGCAGAGGATGCAGGGGGCAGAACCACCTGCATGGGGAGTGTGGGGTGCACAGCCTTCCTCAAAAAAACACATCATTCTTCTCATAGCACAGTGCCAAGTGTCGGCATAGTGCCATCGCTGTAGTGGACTTCGACAGATTATCTGTCAATAGGACATGATGGAACAATTCTTAAGTGATCTACCTGTTCACGCTCATCCTGTTCTGAAGACTGTTAATACATTTTGATTGTTTGAATTTATATTCTGGAGTGTAACAGGTGTGCCAAAGATTCTGTTTTATCCTTTTTATGCTTAGATTTTTGTGTTCCCTGATTATGGTTTCCTTTTCTTTCCTGCCTATTTACTTTGCCTTTTCCTTTGCTTTTTTTTTTTTGTCTTCCTAGCTGTATTCCCGGGGGAGTCTAGGACTTGAGGGGGAGACTGATTTGTAGACATTTATTCTCATTCTCTCTCTCTCTCTCATTCTCTCTCTCTCTCTCTCTCTCTCACTCTGTCTCTCATATTACTTTTTATTTTCCATTTCATTCTGTGTCTTTAATGATAAAAGATTCGTCTTCATCCACTATGCAGTTATTACTAAGATATTCATCCAACAGTCATGTCACCATAATTTGTTTTCTAAATGTTTGCTGTGTCCTAATATTTCTACTTTCATTACCCAGAGTGTTACTAACATTATAATATTTGCATTATATGGATTTTCAATATAAATCAAAAGCTCTGCAGACATTGTTGTTGCTACCAGGGGTCACCTGATTCCATCCCATTGAACATCTAGATGTCTGTATTGTTTATTATATTTCTCCTTTCCCCCTCCAAGATAGTACCTGTGAATGACTCCCGACTAAACTTAGGTGAAGAGAGTTCTGTCACCTCAGGAGAGACTGAGAGGCAAGGGATATTATTAACTAATTAGTTACCATGAATTAAACTGGAAAATTCTGCCCTGTTTCTGTCTTGGCATTATATAATAATTCCTTTAACCCATCTATTGTGGAGCCAAGGTTAATTGGCACCTTTGCCAAATTATGTGATTTAGAGACAAGGGGATGCAAAACTTTTCCAGAAAGTAGTTGTACCTTATTGACATCCTTGTGGTTTCCAAATGACTAAATAAGTAAATGAATAAATAAATATTAGTAAGAACATTTTGTTACTCAGGTGACTTACAATCTTTCAATGCAGAATATATTCATCAATGATTATCAATAATCACCCACAGATCTTCAAAACCATCATGCTGATTTAAGCTTACAAAAAGAAACAACGATCATCAGTTGATGATTTGAAAGTTTATTTATTTATTGAAAACTTCAGAGATTATCTTTCCGCACAAGTGCACATTTACAGTTTCCACGTCAAATACATAGTCACAAAAAACACTACAATAAGCAGCTCCAGACGAAATGCAGTCATGTCAGGCTTAAAGCACTTAAGATAGATGATTACATACAGTTTTGAAAACATCCATACAGATTGTTGTATAAAAAGTGACAGGATATGTACAGAAACAAACCAAATAAAACAGGTTAATGCTTACAATTGCACAGGACTTCAAAGGCAAACCACAAAGATCTCTTAAACTGATTAAACTTGGGGAGATTCAGCAGTGTATCAGGCAGTTCATTTAACCAGTTAGCAGCCCTGGCAGCAAATGATTGCTTGCCCAGATGAGTACACTGGAAAGGAGGCTTAAGGGCATTCCTGGCCATGTTCCTAGTGTTGTATTGGTTGGAGACAGTCTAGAAGAATTTGTTAGGAGTGTTAGGCCTAGAAGCACCGTTCTGGCTAGAAAACAGGTCTGGAGTTTTATTCTGCAGGATAAAGGTAGCCAGTTATTGCGCACCTAAAGTGTACAACTATGAGAGCAGTTATCTGCACCAAAAACAAAGCAGTACACCTCATCACCGATCAGCTTTACTCTGTTTAACACTATGTTACAGGCAGCTGCACAGACAGGGAGGCCATAATCTATAAGTGACAGAATGGAACAAGCCATAATTAGACATCTAGCATACCCAGTGAGATTGTTCCTGTTTGGTATAAGGCAGTGTTAGTGGCTCAGTAGGTAGCACACTCACCTCTGAGGCCAGGAGATCAGAGGGATGTAGGTTCAGTTCCCACATCTAGCACTTGGGTTAATATCCCAATACTGACACTGTAGTGCAGCATAAGAGGGGTGCTGCACTTATGAGGTGCTGTCTTTCGGATGAGACATTAAACCGAGGTCCCATCTGCCTGGATTGGTGGTAGTCCAGGTGGATGTTAAAGATCCCATGGCACTTATCGAAAAAGAGTAGGGGAATTTTCCTGGTGTCCTGGCCAAATTTCCCTCATTCACTAAAAATACCACCAACAGCTTAATCTGGTTCAAGGTCAATTGGCATTCATCTGTATCCCCCCCCCCGGGTCGTGCCTTGAAATAGGTAGAATTTGTCTAGCGCACTTATCCGGTCAACAAAAAACAAATAAAATAAAATAAATCCAGTCTTCTGTTAACTTCTACAACAATTACAGACCAATCTCCATACTCCTGCCACTCTCCAAGGTATTGAAGTGGATTGTGGCTGACCAGATGGTGGACTATCTTAACCAAGACAAGCTCCTCTGTCCAGAGCAACATGGGTTCCAGGGTGGCCACAGTACCATCATGGCCCTTCTAGAGTTCACTGGGTTCATCAATAATGCCTTGGACCAAGGCCATGAAGTAGGGACGTCCTTCATTGACCTATCAAAGGCTTTTGCCATGGATCACCATACCCTCCTCTGCAAGCAGCTTTCTGAAATTGGACTTGCAACAGAAACTGGGGACTGGTTTAGCAGCTCCACTCTCGACAAGTTAGGATTGGGGATGTCCTCTCCAGTAGCTGACCTGTCAGATGCGGTGTACCACAAGGGTCAATACTGGGACTGCTGCTATTCAGTGTCTTCTTAAACAACCTACCAGTCACTTGCCAGTGCTGCTTGCTCTTATACGCTGATGATGCTGTAATCTTTGCCAGCAACCGGCACCCGGAACTTCTCGAAACAGATCAGCCAAAAAATGGTTCACAGAACAAAAGTTGGTCATGAATTACAAAAAGACCAAAACTATGCTCTATGCAACAGCCCAAAGTAATCTTAAAAACTACCCCTTGGCAATATGGAATGACAGTGACAGCACCCTAAAACTCATCCCACACTTCAAATACCTAGGGGTTACAATCAACTTCTTGTCCTTCACACAGCACATTGACAACGCTGCTAAAGCCATCAGCACCAGAATCGGTGTCCTCTACTGACACAGGCACTGTTTCACGCATGATGCACTGAATCTGGCAACTAACAGCTTGATTGTATCCCTTATAGATTATGGTCTGACAATATATGGATCTGCAATGGACATGGCACTCCAGTGCATCACTGTTTCCCTAAATGAAGCCTGCCACCTGATTACAAATGCACCTAAACTAACCCATATCTGCAAACTCTATACCTGTGCTGGCTGGCTTCAACTTAATGACAGAATAAGACATCAAAGTTGCTTTCTCGCCAAAAAGGCTATGTTAAATCAGCTTCCTCCTGGAGTTCAGAACCTACTGTCCCTACCACTAGACACCATTCAAACCAGGAGCTGATCCACACAAACCTTCCATGTGCCCATATGTTGCACAACCATGGCACAACGTGTTTTCTCCTACCGGGCATCACTCTGGACAAACACACTACCGCCTGATATCTCTGGTGCTACTACTCTTGGATCCTTCAAACTCAGACTGCACCAACACCTTATTGACAGGAGTTCTTGCAGGTGCCACTGTTAGACACCCCAAGCACCGACTGACTACAATCAGCACTTCCCAGTCCCTATCCCTTGGCATAAGCAAACCCCAGCAGTAAAACAATTCCCCCCAACCTCTTGTACCCATATCCTGTCCCAGTCAAACCCCTGCCTCTTCCCACACTGCTGTGCTTACCCTTTCCCTCTTCCCCCCTTTCCCCCTTCCTTCTCTTGCTCCTCCTACTGACACAGGCATACTTTGTACAATGCTGCAGTTTACCTGTTTCTGGCTGTATTTTTTGTACCCGTTATGTTTAATACTGTCATTATTTGTTTACTGAACTCTCATTGTATTGTCTGTAAATTGTCCTAAGTCTTTTTTCCTTTTGCCTTGCTGTTTAATGTATTTGATGTGGATCCTTTCAACTAGCATCCACTCACAGGTGTATCCAAGAATTCAATAAATAAAAATAAATAAATAAAACTGTGGCCACAGGATTGTCAACATAGGGGGCAAAAGATAAGGTGTCATCCAGAGTTATTCCAAGGTATTTGAAGGTCTCCAACTGTTCAAGGTTTTTTCCCTGGCTGTTACAGATGTCAAAGGGTGGAACATTCCTTTTCTGTGGGATGCTAGAGAAGAGTATGCTCTTTGTTTTCTGTGGGACACTAGAGAAGAGTATGCTCTTTGTTTTTCTGTGGCACGTTAGAGAAGAGTATGCTCTTTGTTTTTTTGTGGGATGATAGAGAAGAGTTTGTTCTTTGTGTCTTTGTTTTCTTGTGGGATGCTAGAGAGGAATATGCACTTTTTTTGTGGGATGCAGGAGAAAATTATGGTCTTTGATTTTTTTTGTGGGACACTAGAGAGGAGTATGCTCTTTGTTTTTTTGTTGGACGCTAGAGACGAGTATGTTCTTTATTTTTTTGTAATTGAGGACTAGTTTGTTGTTGCAGAACCAGCTTTCTAGTGACCTGAAGTTATTTTGGAGAGCAACAGAAAGGTAATCAATGTCAGGGGTTTTGGAATAGATGACAGCACTGTCAGCATAGAGGAGTATATTGGCTGTCTGACAGGCATCAGGCGGTTGACTTGTGAAGAGGCCAAATAGAAGTGGGTCCAAGATGGAGCCCTGAGGTACACCAATAGATACTCCCCTAGTGTCAAACAAAGATTTATCAGTCTTGGGAGTGACTGGTGAGATAGTTGTGGAACCAATTAACTGTGTTCTGTGACAAACCCAGGCCAAGGAGTTTATTAAGTAGGCATTTATAGATGACCATGTTAAAGGACTTAATAGAGTCAAAATATATAAGTTCAATGTGGTCACCATTTTCAAGGACCTCCTAAACGTAACTGCTGTATTCCAACAGTGCTGTGTTGGTGCTGTGGAGTTCCAGAAGCCAAGCTGCTGTGCACACTGGACACTGTGTTTTCTGAGGTATGTAACAAGTTGGTCAGAGACTATTCTCTCAAGGGCCTTTGACAGGGGGCAAGAATAGAAATGGTTTGTAATTGGCAAGGCTAGTGCAGTCTTTGCCTTTTTTTTTTTACCTTTCTTGATATTTAAATGTGATATTTGTTTTTATAACATGACAATGACATATATAACAAAATACAAGACAGTACATTACAATACAATACAATATACTAAATTACATATAACTACACCCTACCCCTCCCATTCCCTTCCTTGACTATGGCATCGATTTAACAGGGATTTATTTTTCCCCACCATATCAACAATATACATTGTTCACACATAATATAAAGTTTGTAAAGTATAAAGGTTGCCCCATCATTTATCAAACCTGGAAAGACAATTATTTACACTGGCTATAATCTTTTCTACTGATAGGTTGAATAGTAGCTCCTGGAGCCATTTTGTGTAGGTTATCTCTTCCCCATCCAGCCAATGTCTGAGTACCAACTTTTTAACTGACATTGCAATCATGTTTATGTGAAATTTCCTTTCTGTTACCTTTATAAGAGAGTAGTCTCCCACCAGACATGCTAATGGTTCTGTATGGTCTGATAACCCTAACAAAGGGTCATCCCTTCTCTTAATTAGGGACCAGAGTGGGGCTATTTTTGAACAGTCCCATAGGATGTGATACAGGGATCCCACCTCCACCCTGCAGTGGATACATGTAGCATCTGTCTTTACCCACTTTGGCCAGTTTCTCCAGTGTGTAATACATATTATTAATAATTTTGTATTGCATTAACTGTACTCTATCCTGAGATGTGAACCTATGTGTGTTTTGCCAAATTTTAGTGCAGTTAAATGTTTCCTCAGGGAATTGCTTATCCTAATATTTAGAAGAGCCTTCCACATTTGGGAAAGCTACTTCCAAATGGATGGAATAAATCTGGGAAATGGCATGTTGTTCATTAGCCATCCTTCCATCCTGGCTTATAAATTCCCCTTGTTTCCCCGAGTCAATAGTCAGCTGGCCTTTGTTTATCATGTGCCTCAGTTGTGATACTCTAAAAATTATGTTTAGTATCCAGTTTGTTATTTTTAATGATATCCTCTAATGCAAGGACTTTTCAGTTGGCCTAAAAATCTGTTATTTTTTTCCCTGCTAGTTGTGTAAGCCAAGTGCTTTTAAGCAGTTGATTTCCAATTTTGAAGTTTGGTTTCCCTATTATTGGTTGGTTTGGATCTTGAGAATGTTTGTAGGACAAGGAGTTGCACATCTGAATGTGTACCTTTACTGAGATTCCTATTGGATTATCCTTGAAGGCTAGGGGAAGTAATTTAGGTGTTATATGCAAAAGGGCCGTAGGTGCAAACCCGTGAGTTTCTATCAATTCTATTTCTAGTAATAGCCAGGTGGGACTGTATTGGGATGGCCCTGAGTTTTTGTTTGGGTTCATCCACTTCAAGTATTTTGCTGCTTGATTTGCCCAGTAATAAAGCTTAAAGTGCACCTTTAAGTTTAGGGATTGTTAATTTATTGTATGCCATACATGCCTGTCTCTTTTTCCATATGAAGGCCATGAGTAGGTAGTGTATTTTTGAAAACCATGATTGAGGTAACCATATATTCAGCATGTTGATGGGGTAGAATATTCAGGGTAGAATATTCATTTTGACTGAGTTGATTCTTCCCCAAAGGGATAGCGGTTGCTTATTCCATCTGTCCAAGTCTTGTTTGATAACCTGTACTAGTGCTTCCAGGTTACTTACTTAGAAGATTTTGAGCTCCTAGTTAGGGTAATACCAAGATATTTTATCTGTTTGTATTCCCACTGCACTCCTAGGCCTTCTATTTCCTTCTTGTTAGTGACCATATTCAAAGGAAAGACTTTAGATTTTCCAAGTTTAACTTGCAGGTGGATAGTGCACCAAAACCTTGTATTACTTGCAGGGATTTGTATATTGAGTGTTTTGGGTTTGACAGATGTAGTAGTATATCGTTAGCATATACTGACAATTTTGAATTCCCAGGTCCCAATATTTATACCCCGGATCTCAGGATCAGTTTTGATTCAGATTAGAAGAGGTTCTAAATATAAGTTAAACAATAGGGGAGATAATGGTCAGCCTTGTCTAGTACCCGAGAATAGGGAGAATCTTTGTGAAAAAGTTCTATTACAGTATATATGAGCACTGGGAGCGGTCTATAGGGTTTGGATACATTGCACAAAGAGAGGAGGGAATCTGAATTTATGTAATACTCCGAACAGAAAGTCCCAGTCTACCCTGTCAAATGCTTTTTCTGCATCTAGTGACAGTAGCACAGTGGGAGTCATGTTATCTCTCGACACAGAGAATATATGGTCTGTTTTCCTTAGATGATTTGACGAGGATCTGCCTTTCATGAAACCCACTTGTTCTATGCAGATCAGGAATGGCATCATCCGTTCCATCCTAATAGCCAGGATTTTAGCCAGTATCTTAATATCATAACAGGGAGATTGACCTATAATTTGATACTAATTCTGGATCCCTCCTCTTCTTGTGCAATACCGCTATCAGGGACTCAAATAAATGGGGATCAGAGCCTTCCTCCTTCAGTATGGTATCAAATAATGATAGCAACCTTGGGGATAGTTCCTTCACCAGAACTTTGAAAAAATTGGGAGAGAAGCTGTCAGGTCCTGGAGCTTTGTCTAAGGATAGAGTGCTGATTGCTAGTTGAATGTCCTGTTCTGTAATTGGAGAAATCAATTGTATTCTTTGCTCTTCGGACAGCTTAGGTAATGGTAATGTGTCCAGGTATGTATCAATGCAGTGTGACGACGGGGGATTGATCATGGCCTTGTAAAGGTCTGTATAGAACTCCTGAAATTCTTTTACTATATCTTTAGGATTAGTCTTTAAAGTACCATTTCCCATTGATTTAACTGTATTGATCACCCTCGACATTTCCTGCTGCTTGACCCTTAGAGCGAGCAACTTCCCTGCCTTGTCCCCCTGATCTATATAGGTGGATTTTGTTTTAATAATGGCATATTCGGCTTTCTCCTCCAACAGGTCATTATAACATGCCCTCAAACGAGTGAGTTCCTGATATTGTGATTCGTTAGTTAAAGAGTTAGTTCAGGTTTTTATCCGGTTTCCTAATATTTTCAAGTACAAGTAGTTTGATTTGCTGCTGTTCCCCTTGTTGTTTACGTCTAGAGGCAATTTTTATTAGTTCCTCTCTTAAGAAGCATTTTAGCCCCCCCCCCCCCATTCCATGTCTGCATGTCCAGTGCAGTTCCGGTTGTGCATTGTATAATTCTTAATACTGATCTTTAACCCTTCTATTACATTTTTATCCTCCATTATTCAGTTGTTAACCTTCCAGATTGTCTCTGTCTTAATGTTATGAGATAAAGACAGGGTGCATATCACCAGTGAATGATCTGATATCACCTCTGGAGAGATCTGACAATCCATGACTTTGGGTAACAGGTATTTGCTAATCAGGTAGTAGTCTTTGCAGGATGAAGTACCATGTATTAAAGAGTGAAACATATTTTCCCTTCCTCCTGGATGTAAAACCCTCCAGGGATCACATAATCCCATCTTGTCTGTCATGTCCCTAATAGCTTGTTGTATTGGGGATAGTCCTTTACCTGTTTAGATTTACCTGTTCTACCTATATCAGGAGAGCATGGTAAATTCCAATCTCCTCCTATTATCACAGGTACATCTAAAAAAGGCAATAATGTGTTAAGCAATTCCATGAAGAAAGATGGAGTGTCAGTGTTAGATCCATATATAGATCCCAATAAAATGTCAGATCTTTCCAAAGTGCCTCTTACAAATACATATCTGCCGAATGGGTCACAGATGCTATGACTACATTGAAATCCTAAGTTTTGTGATAGTAAAATTGCCACACCTTTACTTTGTGTGGATGACCCTGCTACATAGAAACATAGAAACATAGATTTTGATGGCAGATAAGGACCGCTTGGCCCACGCAGTCTGCCCATTTCCCTACCTAATGGATAAGCTGCAGATCCTAGTTAACCAGCAGTCTACTTCTTCCTACCCCCACCCCCTAGAATTGCCTTATGACTGTCCCAAGCATGCTTGAATTCCACCACTGTTTTTGACTCCACAACCTCCTCCGGAAGGCCATTCCATGCATCCACAACCATCTCTGTGAAAAATACTTCGTTACCTCTGAGCCGCCCCTTCTATCTTCAAATTGTGCCCCTTGTTCTTGCACTCTTTTTGAAGATGCTACCTCTTGGACTTTGTTGATTCCCTTGAGGTACTTGAAGATTCTATCATGTCCCCCTCTCCCTCCTTTCCTCGAGGCTATACATATTTAGCTCCTTATGTCTCTCTTCATATGTCTTCCGCTGCAGACCCTGCACCATTTTAGTTGCCCTCCTCTGGACAGCTTCTATCCTGTCTATGTCTTTGCAGAGACTGGGTCTCCAGAACTGCACGCAGTACTCCAGATGGGGTCTCACCAACTGTCTGTACAGGGGATAATAACTTCCTGTTTTCTACTGGTGATGCCTCCTGTGCATCCCAGTATCCCCAGCCCTCCTTGCTGCCCTCTCATTGCTTGCCCAGCTTTAGGTCATCTGATATGACTACCCCAGGTCCCTTTCCATTTTGTTGTTGTTAGTATCTCACCCCCATTGTGTACTCTTCCCTGGTTTTGTTTCCCAGGTGCATTACCTTGCACTTCTTAGCATTGAATCTAAGCTGCCATACATTTGACCATTCCTCTAACCTTGCCAAGTCCCTTCTCATCCTTTCCACCCCACCTTGTGCATCAACTCTGTTGCAGATCTTTGTGTCATCTGCAAAGAGACATACTTTTCCTTCCAGTCCCTCTGCAATGTCGCTTATAAAGACATTGAAGAGGACCGGTCCTAATACTGAACCCTGCGGTACCCCACTAGTAACCCCCATTTCTTCAGAGTGGACTCCATTTAGTATTACTCTCTGTGTCCTATTCTCCAGCCAATTCTTTACCCAGGCTGTCATCTTGGGACCCACTCCCAGGCTGGCTAACTTGTATATTAATCTTTTGTGTAGGACTGTGTCAAATGCCTTGCTAAAAGTCTAGGTAGCCATGTCCACAGCCCTCCTGATCTACTACTTTGGTCACCCAGTCAAAGAAATCTATCAGATTTGTCTGGCATGATCTTCCCACTGTGAATCCATGCTGCCTTGGGTCCTGTGCCCCTCTGGCCTCTAGATACTCAACATTTTTTCCTTCGGACGTGATTCCATCATTTTCCCTACTACTGAGGTTAAACTAACAAGTCTGTAGTTTCCTGCTTCTGCCTTGCTCCCATTTTTGTGAAGTGGAATCACATCTGCCCTCCTCCAGTCCTCGGGTACCACCCCATCCTCCCATGATTTGTTAAAGAGGATAGTCAGTGGTGTCACTAGTTCTACCCTAAGTTCTTTTAGAATTCTGGGATGAATCCCATCAGGCCCCATTGCTTTGTCCACCTTCAGTTTTAAGAGTTCTTTCAGAACCCTTTCTTTGTAAATGGGCTGGTATCAACTTCTGTATCCAGAGTGTTTCTGCTGTTTGTTTTAGGAACCTCCCCCTCTTCCTTTGTAAATACTGAGCAAAAATATTTGTTTAGTATCTCTGCCTTTTCACAGTCACCCTCTGCCCACTCTCCCTTCCCTTTATTAAGCCTCACTAACCCTCCCTTGGTCTTCCTTCGCTCCCTGATGTACCTATAAAAGGTTTTATCCCCCTTCTTAACTGAGTTGGCTATCTTTTCCTTGGTTTGGGCCTTTGCTGTTCTGACTGCCTTCCCAGCATCCTTTTGCTTTAACTGATACAGTTCTCTGTCCTGCTCTTTCTGTGATTCCTTGTACTTCCTGAATGCTTTCTTTTTCTCTTGAACCTTCACTGCCACTTCCTTTGAGAACCACAGCAGTTTCTTACATCATTTTGTTTTGTTTATTTGCTTCACACAAAGGCTTGTTACCTCTGTGATGGCAGTTTTTATTATTCCCCATTGTTCTTCCACCCCTCCATCCTGCCCATGTGCTAGTGCATTCCTTAGGCACTCACCCATTTTGGCAAAGTCAGCCCTCCTAAAGTCCAGTACTTTTGCCTTTGTATGGCTTGACTCTATTGCTGTGTTTATTGTGAACCATGCTGTTCGATGGTCGCTAGTTCCCAGATGGCTACCCACTTCTACATCTGTGATCCTCTTCATCTCCATTTGAGAGAACCAGGTCTAAGATTGTTCTCTTGAGTGGGCTCCATACTAGTTGTCTAAGGCATGCCCCTGTAGGGCATCTAGAATAACCCCACTCTTTGAAGTGGCTGCTGCAACTGCACTCCAGTTAACATCTGGCATATTCAGATCACCCATCAGCAATATCTCCCCTTTTTCTGCCATTCTAAGTATTCTTTCTATCATTTCCTTGTCCATTTCCTCCCCCTGAGAAGGGGGTCTGTATACAACCCCTGTGTGGGTTGTGGTGCCATTGCCGGTCTCCAAATTTACCCACAGAGCTTCTTCTCCTCCCTGTTTTCCCTTTTGTTCTGATGCTTTGATTCCTTCCCTTATGTAAAGAGCTACTCCTCCTCCTCTTTTACCCTCCCTGTCCCTCCTGTAGATAGTGTATCCTGGTATGTTTACATCCCAGTCATGGTTTTGTGTATACCATGTTTCTGTAACTGCTCCCCACATTTTTTGTTTGTGTGTGTGTGATTGGTTTGTAATATAGAAATATATATATATTATACAATGTGTATGCTTATATTGTCAGTGCAGTGTGCTAGAGAGGATATGACAGTGATATGCACCTTGCAGTCTTGACACTCTTGAGGAAATGATGTCAGAACCGCAGGTATAAAGTAACTATTTCCGGGGTGGGTGGGGTGAGGTGGGAAGGGTTGGGCCTAAACTGTGCCCTCAGAAAACAATCAGCTAAAAGCTCTGACCCACCGCTGCGATGAGTGCCTTCCTGTCAGCAAGATGCCCTACCCAACAATTTGACAGAGAAAATACCCTGCTAATCAAACAGAGAAAAATCCACACATCCAAGTCAGACACAGGTAAACCTCCCCAGCCCCAAAACAGACCTGGTGGTTTGTGCTCTGAAAGCTGTCAGCCCCAAAATAAGTCAGCTGTGCTTTAAAATCTTCTTGCACTGAAAATCTTAAGAATTGTAACAAAGAAACATAAACCTAGATCCACCTCCCTCTGTTGCTTGAAAGACTGTCTTTTCCTGTTTCACACTGCAGGTTTTGCTACAACAACTCCTTAACCACAGTAACTTATTTAAAAATAGTTTAACTATCACAAACTCCTAAGCACCAGTAAATTATTTAAAAATAGTTTCTGTCCCAAAATCCTAGTAGTCAATCCAGCTACCCCCAAGGGACTACCAAAATGCAGTATTCCAACACTTGTGAAGTTACTTCCAAGATAAGCAGAGTTTGCAAGCTCCTTTTTCAACTCCTAAGCCACCTGTAAGTTATTTAAAAATAGTTTAACTGTCAGAAAATCCTAGTAGACAATCTAGCTACCTCCAAGGATCTACCCAAATGCAGTACTTAAATCCTTCTGAAGTTACTAACAAGATAAACAGAGTTTGCAAGCCCCTTCTTGGTTAAACACTAAATAAATATGTGAATAAAAAGCAATTACCAAGGGTAGTTAGTTTTACCTCCCACATAATTAAGCAAAAGTGCTTGTTGTTGCAGATATCAAGTGCAATATAGAATTTCTCACACAGCTCACAGCTGAATAAAGAAGTAGTGTCCTTCCAGGTCAAGAAAATGTGCTTTGTGACTTGTGCTTTGTGCATAGACTTGACATATCTGCATCCTACGTAGTAGCTTGGCTTCTGTATCTAATAGATGTGTCTCTTGCAGAAAATTATTTGACTCTTAAGTACATGTAGGTGTTTAAGCACCCTGTATTGCTTGTTCTTACTGTGCAGCCCTTCCACATTCCAAGTAATAGCTTTACAACTGTTCACTATTCTGTGTTGTTACATTAAGAAATAATTGGCTGAGAATGATAATAGTAGAAGTCCCAACTGTCAATGCCATGGCATCCCTCCCCTCACCCCCCCCACATCCCCAAAACAAACCAACACATACCCACCATCCCATTTCTGTTTTACCACCCTCCCTTCCCTGCCTCCTGCCCTCTCCCCTGCTTTTTGGATTTTTTATCTTTATTTTTTGAACTTGCAAGTATCCAAAGCTACTCCTGACCTGCTTATTTACTGTTCTGTTCTGAATATTTCGAGCAGGTGACATAAGGAATCCCTTCCTCGATAAGGCACATGGTTCTGCCAGGTTCAGCTTATCCCTTTCCCTCCCACTCCTCCTTATTCCCAACATGATTTGGACTATTAAGTATAATACAATACCTCTGTAAGAAAAATATGCCCATTATGAATCTTTTGCTCTTTGATGATATCTCCTTTAAATCCAAGCCCAAATCCAGTACATGTATTGATCTTATGTCCACTATAACTTAAATTGGCTAGGTCAGATTTCTTATTCTAAAATGCTTAACTGTGTCTGGAGAATTATACTTCATTCCTCTGATAGGGTCTTCTGCTTTATCTAACCCCCAAAAAATATTGCCCCTGTTTGGTTACCCTAATAAAATAAAATAAATGAGATTGCATTATTTGCCTGTCCCTACTAACGCTATAATTCCAGCAGGTTCACTAACCCAATACCTAATTTCTGTAAATAAAACTTATTGCTTTAGGTTCCCAGCCTCATGTAGTTCTACAGAACTTTCAGTTGCACAACTGGTTCAAAGCAAACCCAAACATTAACAAATGCAAGTCTCTCCCATTTCCTTGAGGTGGCAGAAAAAGCACGGCTTGTCTGCAGCTCAGCGACATTGCACATCTTCGCGTTGTTCTAATAACAAAGCTGCTGCTACTGCTGCACCCGCTTGGTAGTGCGCATCATCAAGGAGTACAAGAACCATTTGGAGGTCCATGTAGATTCCGTTCACCATATTTGCCAAAGTGAGTCTATCGGTGCACTCTCCTTCCTCCAGAACAGTACCATCCAAGTTATATAAAAGCGAGTCGAGGAGTGACCTTGAAAAACTAAAATACCAGTTCTTCTTACTTTGTTATTCAGTAGCAGACTCACCCGAAAGGAAATAGGTTACAACTTCCAGAGTGTCTTGTAGTTTCAGGTACAGGTCCACCACGTTACTCCCAAATAATGAAGAATATTATGAATTTCTCAAAGTATATTTTTGAAGTAATCTCCATAAGTCCTTCTACACCCATTTGTCTGGTCCCCTTTCCTTCACTATTAATCAAAACATTTTCTGTTCACTCAATCATTACAGCCCAAGACCTCTTCCCAGTCGAGATTTCACTTTTTAAATAAGTCTGGCAAGAGACATTGCAGCTCTTGCCCTGCTTCTTCCTTCAAATTGTAGGTGTGCCATTTGTCTTGAATCCCGACCTGCAGTGGTGCTGGGTATAGCATCCTAAAATGTATTCCAATGGGTATAATTCGGGATATTGTAGCATGGAAGGAACCCCTTTTTTGTCACACTGAAGCTGGCAGGTTCTGTGCAATGCAAATTCTGTTGCCCTCCCACACCACTGTTTGGACTTCTCTGAGCTTCATCAGAATATGCTGTCTGTCAAAAAAGTTCAGAAGCTACAAAATGAAGGGCCGGGCGGGGGCTGGTCAGGTTTGAGCCATAGTGCCCAATGATCACGTCCTATTACATTGGGAGAATTGCCTTCCTCCCCCTCGGGTAGCCCGATGATTACTAGGTTGTTACGGTGGCTATGTCCCTCCAAATCTTCCAATTTGTGTTCCATTCTAGTTAATCGCTTTTTGATTGCCACTAGTTCAGGATCGGTAGTTGCCTTCCACTTTTCCAGAGAGATTGCCCTCGCCTCCATGTCCCTTTACTGTCTGGATACTTCCAACAAGTCTGTTTTTAGTGAAGATACTTCTTTAGTTAGAAGAGCAATGGCTTCTTGCAAAGGTTTCATTTCTAACAGGAAGCACTCTTCCAATAAGGGTGTAGGCATCGCCTTGCTTGAGGTGATCAGGGTTGTTTTTGCACTCTGCTGCTTGACTTTCTTGGTGGCCTTGTCTGGAGAGGGAGGAGGAGTATGGAGAGGTAATTCCTGCTGCATTGTTACCCCCATCATGCAATGTGGAGTTCTTTCCAGTGATTGGGCTTCAGGTAGGTTGTTCTGGATCATTTCTCTGCCAAAATAGTTGCCAGTAATATAGGTTTATATCCTAAATACTGCTCAGGAGAATGGAAGGAAAGCTGCGACGCTGCTTACTGCTAGCCAGACATCATGTGACCCAGGAGTCTTTGCTTTTAAAAACTGGTGTAACCAGTGTGAATTTCCACTTCTCAGGAAACTGTGAGTAGCACAGAGAAAAGTTAAAAATTCTAGTGATGAGGTGGGACAGTTCCTCTATCTGCAGGGCAAGAAGTTTTGGCTCTGTGATGCTGGTTTGAAAAGAAACACAGCTGGCATCACAGCACCAGGCTCCATGTCGACTGCGATTTGCAGTTGACATGGAGGAACCCCCCCCCCGCAACCCACATACTGATCGATTCTAACTCCAGGTCGGAGTTGGTTCAGGGAAGGGGTGCAGGTCGGGGAAGGGGTTGCCTAGTTCCAGCACTTCTACAGTGGCATGGTGCTGTTGGCAATATTCACGCATGTCGCTGTACAAATGTTGCTGTTCAGGGGGCATACCAGAAGTTTCATATCAACTGAGTCAATCCCACATCTAGTTTTGACAAGTACCCTACTGATGTATTTTGAGGTGTCTTTGACTAAAAACAACTTTAAAATAGAATTTAGGGTACCTTGGTTCAGAGCCCACCATCTAGGAGGCTTCAGGACTAGGTTCCCTGCAGCGGGTATGGGAATGCTTAGTGGTGATGACGGAACTCAGGTCATTAAAAGCTGTGTTGAAATAATTGGCAATTTCATTAGGATTAAGGATCTCTCAACCCTCTCCCATGACCATTTGAGGAGTGGTTTTAACTCCCTTACCAAGGAACTCTGAGATGTCCCAGAATCTTTTGCAATTTCTCCAGTTTTGGGTCTGCAAGTCCTTCTAGAAGTCAGCTTTGGACTTTCTAATCATACTGGTGGTACACTTATTGTGAGCTTCTTTCTACCATTACAGAGAGACAGGGGACCCTGTTTCCCTGGCCAGTGCCCACAGATTATCCCTCTCCCTCCTGCAGGCAAGGAGCTTGGGTGTGATCCACCCAGATGATGTTGCTCTTGCCTTACACTTTTTAAAGGTGCAAATTTATCACAGGCAAGTGTGAATTTGGAGACAAAGAATTCTAGGGCCGAGTCAGTATTGAGAATGACACCCAAGAGTCTCCAATCAATTTGGGCCAAGTAAGAGTTGAATTCAGGCCCCTTCATTTTGTTTAGGACTCAGCTGGCTGCGATCCTGGGGGATGGCCTTGTCTCTGTAACTGCCCATACTTAGGATACGCAGTAGAACTTTGACAACTTTAACCCCATCAGGATGTGTAACTAGTATCCAGTTGAGAAGCGTCATGGTGACTGTTTTATAATTGGTCTTGGTGTGCTCATTGACCATTTTTGTGTGAGAAATAGGCTGGACATCTCATCTCTATGACCTGTGTGGACTTTGCATTTAGATTCATATTAAAGTCACTAGTAACAACATATTCCCAATTCTGATCGAGTTGCATGAAGTAGGGACTAAGTGACTCTATACCCGGATTCAGTTTACCTGGCAGGATATATACAGACGAGAGAACAAGAAATTTGTGCTGTTGCCCTATCAAAAGTTTTATTGCTAGGCATTTACAGTCCCTGGTTAAGTCTTTGATCATGATTTTCGAGGCTTGCATGTCTGATCTGAGGTAGATACGGCAGCCCCACTTCACTTGCCTGTTCTGTCCTCCCTGAAGATATTGAAGCCTGGCAAAGAGATAGTGGCATCAGGTATGTGTGGACTGAGACAAGTTTCATGTTCCGTGGAAAGTTACACGTTTGATGATTAAATCATGATCTAGATGATGATCCTAAATTATGATCTCCCTTGAAGATAATCTGGTGACATTTGCTGATTAACAATGGTCTGCCATGACTGACATTCAAAAAACATGATTGATGACTTATTGATTTACCTGAACTGCCTACAAAACTCTATAACTGAACTGACACCGTATGACCAGCTGCCTTCTAATCTTTTAACTGTGCTGACATTCTGAGACCACCGTGCAACCACCTTCTTCAGTCTGCTACTCTACTTGACACTCTGAGACAACCATGCAACTGTCTACAAACTGCTACTATTGCAAAGACACCCTGAGACCACCATGCAACTGCCTACAATCCTTTGCTACTGAACTTTTTTTTTAATCATAGAAAGATTTTTATTCAATTATTTATGATCCATACAAACCAGGTAGTGTACATACGCTTTGCTTACAAATTGAAGCATACCAATGAAAGCAAACCAAGCTATATACAGAGTCAAGTAATCCTCTGAATTTTAGATATGGCGTAAAGACTTTTACACAACCTTCAGTAATTCTTCCAACAGACAATATCTACTTTAAACACAGCTGTTTAGAATTATCCAGTAAATTTCAACTTGTCTTACAGTAAAAGAACAGAGATTTCAGCCAACTATACGACTGGGTAAGCCACTCTGTTCCCATTATCGGCCAGAATGCCTGCCAGAAGAAGTGAAAAAGCAGAAAGTATACAGGAGGGATACCATAGTGGGGAAAGATATAATCCGGCTTACTCTGTTATATCAGCTCAACATCAAACCTGAGAGATGTCAAAGGGAGTCAAGAAACAGGGGGAGTGCCCTCTGGAATTCCTATGTATTCATGAGCATCCCTCGGGCCAGGGGGTTTACTGGGGGGGGGGGAGTGGAGCCTTACACAGGGGGGAGTAAAGGTAAGCTCCCCATTTCTGGAGGAATGCTGCCATTTGCCCTCTGTTCCCATAAGTAGGCTTTTCAAAGGTGGTGAGCCTAGCTAGAGCAGAGTGCCACAGTGAAAGAGATGGGGGTGATGCTTGTCTCCTCCAGAACCGAAGCAGAAGCCTCTTAGCCTCCAGAAGGACTGCGAGAAGCCATTTTTTATGTGGTTTAGGCAGGTGGTGCACAGGAGCTGGGTCCCCCAGCAGGAGTAATGGATTGGAGATATCTATAGATAATCCCAGCACCCCTGAGTAGTCTGTGGCAACACCAGACCAGAAGGACTGGGCCTTCCCATAACAAGTGTAGGATGTTGGCCGGGTCATGCCTACACCGCCAGCATTCTGCGTGAGGGAGGATACCACAGGAAAAGAGGGCTGCTGGGGTACGATGCCATCTGAGAAGCAATTTGAATTGTATCAGTTGGCTCCTAACATCCATGTATGCAGAATGAGCTAAATGCAGACATCTGGTCCAGGTTTCTGTGGTGATGGGAACCTTGAGATCTGAGCTCCATGCAGACCTGCATGGCTCTGTATTGTCTGGTTGTGCCTCATGCCACATGCTATAAAAGCGCCCTGCCAGGCCTTGAGAGGCGGTTTTCTTATGCAGGGAGTCCAACCAGTGCCATTTAGGGTCGGTTTCATACTTCTTGCTGAGAGTCTGTACCGCACTACGTATCTGTAGGTATTTCCAGAAATCATGAGCTTGCAAGGAGTACCGGTCTTTCAGTTGTTCGAATGACATCATAATGTTGGAATTGGCCACATACAGGTCTTGGACAGTGAGTATCCCTTTGGTCTCCCACGTGGCCTAATGAAGTGGTTTGTTGTCAACCAGAAGGAGATGGTTGTGCCAAAGGGCCATGTACCGGAGCGGGATAAAGCTCACTGCTTTACTAGTGTAAGAGGCTGCCCTAAGCTTAAACCAGGCTCTTCTGGTCTCGATCATGACTGGTGTGAGCTTATTATGGTCTATAGGGGCCTGTATGAGCAGTGAGCTTAGGGAAGCATGCTGCAGCTGCAAACCACTTGGTAGCTTGTGCAGATGTATAAGCCCAGTGGTAACTCTGTAACCACGGGAGGCCCAGGTCTCTTTTAGTTGAGTGGTCCCTCAACTTGCTGCTGCTCCATCTGGGAGCTCTGCCCTCCCAGGGAAAGAAGGATATCAAGTTATCTAATGGCCAGAAGATTTTGTTGGAGAGGGAGATAGGGAGGTTGTTAAGAAGATACGCCACTTTGGGTAGTAATAACATACGGATAGCAGCCACCTTGCCTGAAAGGGAAAGGTTAAGTCATCGCCACCTGCTGACCATTAGTGATTTTATCAGGGGGCCAAATTTTTCTTGTGGTATGAGTTTCCAATTAAATGGGATTTTTATGCCCAGGTATGAGAAGCTATGTGGGACCCATATTAAGTCTAGACCTTGCATGCACAGATTTATGCAAGCTGCATTGAGAGGGGTAACACTGGTTTTCTTTTGGCTGATGTATAGGCCAGACAATTGAGCGAACACCTGCAGAATTTGTAGAACATTAGCGAGTGAATTTTTAGGTTGTGCCAAGGTTAGAAGTAAATCATCAGCGTATAAGGCAGTCAGGAAGGTACCCTGACCCACCTGGATGCCTTTAATGTCTTCGGCAGCTTGCAGTTTCTGTGTAAGTGGGTTAGAGCCAGCAAGAAGAGTAAAGGGGATAGGGGGCATCCTTGTCTACTGCCCCGTTGCAGAGAGAAGGAGGGGGGGATATGTCCTTATTTGTTAGGATTTTTGCAAGAGGGGCATTGTATAACACCTGTATCCATTGTCGGAAATAGGGGCCAAATCCGTAGAGCTGGAGTATTTCATGGAGGAAGGGCCATTCTACGGAATCAAATGCTTTGGAAAAGTCCACCATCATGGCTGCCATTGGATTTTTTAATTGCATTGTAAGCCATTTGATATCCAGGACCATCCTAATGTTGTCCACTACACCTCTGCCTTTAATAAACCCGACTTGGGAGGGGTGGATAAGGGAGGGTATAATGTCCATCAGACAGGTGGCAAGCATCTTAGCTGCTATTTTGCAGTCGATGGATATGAGAGAGATTGGACGAAAATTAGCACAGTTCTCAGGGTCATCCAATTTCTTCAGAAGTAGGGTGATTAAAGCTTCTCACTTTGAGGGGGGAAGGATACCAGACTTGTGGGCTTCTTGCAGTGCGGAGAGGAGAGGGGTGCTGATCTGAGCACTGATGGCTTGGTAAAGTTCAGTGGTCATGCTGTCCGGCCCTGGTGCTTTATCCTTGGCCAGCTGGCTAAGGGCGGTCAACAGTTCTGCTTCTGAGAAGAGCTTGTCTAAGGCCTGTTTCACTACGTCGGGTAGCTGAGGAATGTTGACATCAGCACAGAACTTAGATGGTTCCCGCTGTAATTGGTTAGGTTCCCAAGTGTCATGCGACTGATATAGTCTCTGATAGAAGTGCTGCATACACTCATTGATTTGTTTTGGGCCCATGACGACCCGGCCATTTGAGTCCTTGAGGGCATGTATCCTGGAATCAGCTTGCTGTTTCCTCAATTGAAAGGCCAGGAGCTCCCCCCCCCCTTATCTCCTCATTCCCAGCATCTGTGCATGGACCTAAGTAAGGCCCACTCTGCTTTTTGCTGCAGCCTGGTGTTTATACGATACTTGAGCCCAACAATCTCTCGCAAGAGGGATGGGTCAGGTGCTTGGGCATTAGAGGTCCTAAATCTAACTTCTAAGGTGGAGAGTTTAGCTTGCAAGTCATTTAGCTCAGATCTCCTCTGTTTATTCTGGTGAGCTGTATAGGCAATGATCTGCCCCCCGCAGAACTGCATTAAAGGCCTCCCAGACCGTAGCAGCAGAGGTGTCCGAGGCATGGTTCAAAGAAAAATAATCCCTAGCCATCTCCCCGCACCATAGCCTGAAACTGTGGGTCCTTAGGGAGTTGCATCTCCATCTAGTACCCGATCCACCCTGGCCTGAGGGAGTATACAGGCAGGACACTGGGGCATGGTCTGAGACAAGTATATTATGCACCTTGGTGCATGTGACATCCAAGGCCGCAGGAGCGTTGGCTAGCCAGAAGTCAATCCTGCTACTTGAGGTGTGGGCGGTGGAGAAGAAGGAGTAGTCCCGCCCTGAGGGATGGTCTCTGCGCCATACATCGGTCATGCCCCGCTCCTCCATCACTCCTTGCAGGGCCGAGATTGACTTGGGGTGTGTTTGTGGGGTTGATGATGACTTATCAAGGAAGATATCTAAGGTGAGATTAAAGTACCCGCCCCCCTCCCCGAGTATGATTGGGATCTGTGGATATGGTAAAGACAGAGCTTCTACAGCCTTGTTAAGGTCTAATAGGATCTCTGGATTGTCCGTATTTGGACCATAAGTAGTCGCTAATATCACATGACCCCCTGGGTATGAAAAGTTTACCGCCAACCAGCGGCCTTGGGGATCAGAGACTGAGTGTTCCTGCGCCCAATTACATGATTTCTTGAGTAAAATAGCCCCTCCTTTAGATCTGGCTGATGCTGAGCTTGCTACAACAGTACCAACACAGGCTTTCCTAAGCCACTGTACAGTTCTTGCAGTGAGGTGGGTCTCTTGGATTAGAGCGATATCTGCCTGCAAGGAGTGTAAGTGTCTAAGAACCATGGATCACTTAACCAGGTGGTTTAGGCCCTTCACATTCCAAGATACAAGTTTGGTACCTGCAGTAGCAGACTGTGCCATAGTTCCAGCCATGGAGTATTGTACAGGTACTTACCACCCAGGTCCAGAAAAGAAAGAGAAAAACAGGAGTGAAGGGACTGCTTGATGCCAAGAAGGTAGGAAAGAAACAGAGCAAGAGAGAGTAATCACTTAATGTAGGTGTGAATATATACCTGGCACAAAGGGAAAGAAGAAACAGTCAAGTTTAAAACACGAGGTACTTACATCAAAATACACTTAACAAGGTTCAATACAGATTTCTCCAGTAAACAGGGTCTTTCCATAACTACCACAAAACTAATAGATAACAATAAGTAGATAGTCACAAAACTAAAGGTGAATAGGTGTAAGCGCATAGTGCAATCCTCCTGTGTTGCGAGGAGGAGCACTCAGCCACACTGACCTTTCACCCTGTTGGGGATGGGTGAGAGCACGAGAAGACCAACTAACAACGTTAACCTCTAAACTTGGTCCCCAGCTCCATGGATAAATGAGAGGTACATGAACAGTGCTCATAGGTAAGGGAAGGTGGGGGGAGTCAGATGATGCCCTGTGGATTAAAAGAGCATCGTGGGCATAACTGAAACTTGCTGGTCAGGTTACCCTAGTCAGCTCCTATGTTGTTACGGTATACCATGCCTGTGGTGGGTTTCCCAGCACCGGGTTACCCCGGTGGTGAGTGCCATAGATGTTGGGCTACTAGCCGGAAGTGAGTGTAGGGAAAGGGCGGTATATGGGTCATAGACTAGGTGTATATGGGTTAGGTACTCAGGCCTCTAAGTTACCCCTCCATATACAAACTGTCTGTAGTACACCTACAAAGTCTGAAAATAGGGTCCCTCATCGGTCGGATGTTTCCTATAACCTGTGACCCCAGTGTTAAGTACCCAAATGTGGGGGGGTAAGCAACAAAGAAAGCATTTTACAGGCTAATTGTACTCAATCATTGGGGGCTGGCGCCCCTGTTGTAGCAGTGTTCGTTGCAACTGTGGAGAGGTCTTGGGATGCTGCCTGCACAAAGGTTAGCAGGCCTGGTTTGACTGGGACATTTGGAAAATCCTGACAGCTCGCCAGATCAGGAGGGATGTCTGCCCAAGATGTGGATTCAGCTACTTCCATTAGAAGCTCATCCGCAATATCTTGCAAGTCAAAATACTCCCATGAAGGATAGTCATCCCTGGTCTGCAGGTGCACCTGTTTTGCAGGTGGTGCTGTCCCAGAGCCTTTAGAAGGGGATCCTTGTTCACTCAGGGATTGCTGGCATATGCGAGCAGTTTGATTGGGTAGCCGTTGAGATAGAGGTGGTGAGCGCTGCTCCCCTTGCCCGACTAACAGAGATTTGGTGTTATTGTCTGCTCCTGGTGGCTTGCAGCGGACTGAAGACCCAGGGGAACCAATTGGGGAAGGAACAGTCCATTGTGCTTTATGGTCCTCCCAACAACCATCCCTAGGAGTATGGTTCCTCCTGTCCCTGGTGTGAGGGTCTGGTGCCCAAAGCCTCTTGGGGGATGTAGTGTGCAGGGGAATTTTGGACCAATATCTAGAGGCCCAGCTTTCCACTTCCCAAGGTGTCTCTGCCACGGTTTCTCTGCCTTCTTTGGATACATGCAGGTATGACATATTCCTGAATCAATATTTAAAGCCGCGAGCAGCTAGAGCTTTTTTTAAGGGCAGAAAGCTTTTCCTACGGGCGGCAACCTCTGCGGAGAAGTCCCGAAAAAAGGATATTCTTTCCCCATGCTACATTACTTCACCTTTATCTCTTGCAGCACTAAGGATTCTTTCTTTCATTGAGTATCACAATAGATAGGTGATAAGGGGTCTGGGAGAGGTGTTGCTAGGCCATGGACCGCCTGGGATATGGTAAGCCTTTTCCACCTCTACTGGGTCATGCCACCTATCCCCTAGCATTTTGGGGATCTCTTCTTTGAGGAATCTCTCTATGTTTGCCCCTCAGCACCTTCTGGGATTCCAAGAATCCTAATATTATTACGTCGACCACGGTTCTCTTGGTCCTCCACTCTTTTCTACAGTACAGCCAGCTTGTCATCTTCTTCCCTCAGACATTGTAAGATTTTTGCTTGCCCAGCCTCCAGATCTTCGGTGCGCTGAGCTGTAATGTTTAACTTATCATTAAGCACTTTTACTTCTGCAACAGTGCCCAATAAGGTGAAGGAAATTGTATCCACCATTGTGAGCAGGGTTTCAAGCATGGCTGTGATGCATTGTAGTGATGTACCAACGTCCACTGAGGGAGCAGGACCATCTGTGAAGGCTGCACCTTGGTCTTGCATAGAGAGGCTAGAGGAGGCTAATCTGGGATCGTGGCAACTATACTACCCAGTTATGAGCATTGTTATACACAGAGGAGCTGTCTCATGTAATTCCAGGTGACCACGCTACATTTCCCGATGCAACAGAGGCCTTGCCGGGAGGGGTCATAACGTGAAGGTGGTGCTGTCAGGGCCTGCTCAGTTCTGAGGCAAGTCGTGTAAGGGCCGACACTGCACGTTGATGTGCCGGATCGCTGAATGCAATGAAACCGGCACCAGGCAGAGAACTGAGTCTATGGCATCACCTGTGGGGTTTAGGAAAGCCTAGAGCACTGGATGACTGTGATTGCAAGCAGATTGTAATAGCCAGAGATGGAGTTAACGGTTCAGGTGGCCATCTTCGTCAGTGGTCAAGTCACACCCCCTTTGCTACTGTACTGACACCTTGAGACCACATACAGCTGCCTACAATCCTCTGCTACTGTACTGACACCCGGAGTCCACATACAACTGCCTACAAACCTCTGCTACTGTACTGACACCCTGAGACCACATATAACTGCTTACAAACCTCTACTACTGTACTGACACCCTGAGACCACATACAACTGCCTACAAACTTCTGCTACTGTACTGACACTCTAAGACCACATACAACTCTCTACAAACCTCTGCTGCTGTACTGACACCCTTAGACCACATGCTACTGCCTACAGCCCTCTGCTACTGTACTGGCACCCTGAGACCACATACAACTGCCTTCAAACCTCTGCTGCTGTACTGACACCCTGAGACCACATACAACTGCCTACAAATCTTTGCTACTGTACTGACACCCTGAGACCACATACAACTGCCTACAAACCTCTGCTACAGTACTGACACCCTGAGACCAACATGAAACTGCCTACAAACCTCTGCTACTGTACTGACATCCTGAGACCACATACAACTGCCTACAAACCTCTGCTACTGTACTGACACCCTGAGACCACATACAACTGCCTACAAACCTCTGCAACTGTACTAACACCCTGAGACCAAATATAACTGCCTACAAACCTCTGTTACTGTACTGACATGCTGAGACCACATACAACTGCCTACAATCCTCTGCTACTGTACTGACACCCTGAGACCACATACAACTGCCTTCAAACCTCTGCTACTGTACTGACACCCTGAGACCACATACAACTGCCTACAAACCTCTGCTACTGTACTGACATCCTGAGACCACATACAACTGCCTACAAACCTCTGCTACTGTACTGACACCCTGAGACCACATACAACTGCCTACAAACCTCTGCTACTGTACTGACACCATGAGACCAACATGAAACTGCCTACAAACATATTACTGTACTGGGTGACAATCATAACTTGGCCTCGTTCAATGTGTGTAGTAATAGCCAGTGCTGGGGTGAGAAAGGAGCAGCCCCAAGTGAGTTGTGACCAGGTTGGGAGCAGCATTGATAATGAAAACAAGAAGCACAGTCAACCACCCACTCACCTAACCAAGGGACCTTTGGTAGTGTCAAGGCACCCTGCGATCCCGTACTCCAGCAGCATACCTGTATAATTGTTTACAGTGAGTACTGTAACGCTTAAGTGATTTACTGTACACAGTAACATAGTAACACAGTAATTTAAGGTCAAAAGAGCCTTTGTGTCCATCCTGTTTGTCCCCACCCTGCTTCACAAGCTGGGATGAAATATGTTTATTGTGCAACACGTGCCAGTTTGTAGGGATTCCAGCATGCCTCTGTCACTCAGGGTACCTGTTTATTCTATTCATAGGCAGAAATGTATCCAAGATGATGTTAAAGGCCTCTGCTGTCTACATTTCCACTGGTTGTGCCAGAAGGAGGTTCCAGTGGCTCACCACCCTGTAGCAGAAAAAGCATCTTCTTATGTTACCCCTTGATTTACTACCACTAAGCTTCAGACTATGTCCTCACCTCCGGCTGGATGATACCGGATCAAATATCTCTGACCGTTTGACCTTGCTGATACCTTCAAGTATGTGAAAGACTGAGATCATCTTCGCTCTCAGCCTCCTTTTCTCAATAATGAACATGTGAAGGGCCTCCAGCTTCTCCTTAGGCCTTTTCTTGACATTACCTTGATCATTTTGCTGGCCATACATTTCACCCTCTCGATTCCTCAGTGATCTTGAGGAGACCAAAACTGCAAGCAGTATTCACGATGGAGCCTACTCATTATTTTGTGACATAGGGAACATTAGGCACTATTCATGGTTATTTGGCTGCAGTGAGAGTTATTAAAAACCAGCAGCTGTCAAACCGAATGTTGTCTTGCTGGCATTGGCACTGGTAGTACAGAAGTTAGAAAGATGCATAATAGGAATGGCAGTGAAGTATTGAACTGATGCCAACCCCACCCCCACCATCTAGAGACTGACAGGCATTGGGTTGTGCCTTTGGGTCATCAGGCATAACGGCCATGCCATTTCACAACACCTGACCCTGCAGACACTGACAAGTGTCACGGTGTGCCTTGGGGTCTTCGGGCCTTACGCTCACTCCACTCCATAAGGAAATACACTTAGATGGGTGCAGTATAGGAGAATGGGGTGAACTTTGGGGCTGAATAGTCCAAGGTACACCTTGATGCCTGTCAGTGGCTGTAAGCTGGGGGTAGGAGTGGAATGGCATGAGCATTACAGCTGAAAATCTCAAGTCACATCCCTGACACCTGTCAGTCTCTACAGGGTGGGGCATTACAGTTGAAAACCATGATGCCCTGGGCATTTATTGGTATTTGCACTCCAAATTTTCAACATGGGCTTTTTGTGACCCCACCTCATGAACAGTGGCACTATCAGTTCATTAGCCGAAAGGTGATTTTGCATAGCAACTGAGCCATTTGGCACCACTGGTGCGAAAACACATTTTGGGCAGGATGTGAAACATGACAGCTGTACTGTTCATGAGGAGGTGCAAAAAAATGGTAATGTTGAAAATCTGGAGTGAAAATATGAAAAACTGGTGAAGTCACGTGCGTGCATAGAAACTGTGCAACATACGCCCGTAACTCAATTACTTGGGGGATTTTTTAAACCAAATTTTCAACATAGGCATTTTGGGACCTCTCATTATAAACAGTGGCACTGTGATTTTGTTAAACTGTCCCGAACATTGATTTCCCACAGCGACCACGCCATTCTCGCCACGCCACGCCTGGATTGGTGGTAGTTCAGGTGGATGTTAAAGATCCCATGGCATTTATCAAAAAGCGTAGGGGAATTTTTATTAATACTGGCAGAAATTACATACATACTTCATAGTGTTACTCCACATTAAATCAGAATGCAAAAAGAATGGTAAAAAACAAGGATTTCATTATACAGCACGACAGCATTGTAATATCATAGTCATATATCCCCAAAATTCCATTAACAAAAGCTAGCAAAGAAGTATTAAATGCATACTTTAAATAAATAAATAATATGAAAGCCATATAAAAGGAAAAGCAAAAAAAAAACAAACTAAAAAATCAAATAAGTATCATATACATCCATAGTCTAAAATAAAAATATATAAACCCAAAGAATATCCTAATGCATTTCAAAAAGAAAAAAAAACAGTGTTAGTCTGCACACAAGATAAGAAAACTGAATCATAAAACAAGAAAACCTGAATAAGTCATACAGTAAAACACAGTGAAGGTTATTCCTGAGAAAACTACGAGATCCCCAAAAAGGAGAAGCAAGTAACATAGATTCAAGTACAGGCTCTGGAAATACATGGCAACACGGAGTCTGCTTATACCCGGCATCATATCCAACTTACTGAATCCAGCGGATACCCTTCCATACAGGTGATCCTGTCTCATCACCAAGGTGGTTACTGACTGGGAAAAAAAGGAAAATTAATATATATAAAAAAAAAAAAGAAGTGAACATTGAATACTTTCCTTTAGAAGGGGGAAAACATAAACAGCAAATGGTTGAGTAAGATAATCAAAACAAAACATTACAAGAGCCACAAAACAAAAGAAGTCAGATTAGTGAATCCAATCAATGGAACCCCACAAGGCATGAAAAACTTGAGGAGGTAAAAGATTCCGTTCAGAGGACTTAATTGTCAAGATGGCAGATTCAATCATATGGAGTAACTGTAATTCTGTAAGAATAAGTTGTTGAATAGATAAACGACATCTGACATTCCAAATAAAATATTTAAAACACGCCAGATTTATCCAAATAGTGGGAGTATTATAAACCATCCATGGGAAAGGTAGGATACCTAAACATAAAATGTCAAAGTTAATGTCTGTAAAGGGAGAAGAACTCCAATGTTGACCTACCAATACCCAAAAGGACTGAATAAATGGACAAGTAAAATATAAATGATGCACAGTTTCTATTTCAGTAGAACACGAAAGTCGAGGGCAAAATCTATCTTTCAAACCTTTGTGTTCTAGGTTACCCTTAACATTCAATTTACACATGGCAGACAACCACATAACATTCCACATATGAGGGGGTATACAAGGGCAAATCAACATGTTGCCAATTTGGGTTCTCTTTGAAGCAGTACATTCAGAAAAGGGGGAAGGTTCCAAAAAAATGTATTCAAAATCAAATGATATAGCTGTTTTCTAGTCAAAGAGAGAAATAATCCCTGGACAATGACCAAAGCTTAATTTTACTAAAACAAGAAGAAAAAACATCTTGGAGAGATAACAAAGATCGTTGTCTAGGAATAACACCATGTAAAGGCCAGAACTGAGAAATGGGATTGAGATTATCCATGACCCAAGGGATCCATAATTTGTCCTTAGTTAATAGAACTGGACTCAGGTTCTTAAAGGCAAACATGGAAAAGAAAAAAGTATCGGATGGACCAATCGAAGGTCTCCATGTTTCTTGTCCAAAAATAAAATGCCTCTCTTCACTGGATTAAGCCTACTACCCCATATACAGGAAAAAAATAACCCATACATCTTAGTTTCGAGCTGTAGTGGTAAGGGGTAAACAATACCAAGATGAAGAAAAAATGAAAGTAAATATGTTTTGATCACATAGATTCTTTTTGCTTTAGCCATTCTCCATTTATTCCAGACATCAACCTTGACCTGAAGTTTGGTTTGCCAATTCATTAAAGCCATGTCCCCTTTCCCAAAAAGCACACCAATGATACTGCAGGGTTCAGAATATAAGGGAATACCAATATTGTCGATCTGATCAAAAGGTGCTGTACCAATCAACAAACATTTGCGCTTGTGAAAATTTAGCTGAGCTGCTGTGCATTGAGAAAACAAAGATAAGATGTGACCGGCAGCAGTGCAGGAATCAGTGTCTGCTAAAAGAAGGCACAAATCATCTGCATAAGCAGTGGATCGAATTTCAGGATCCAAGCTGGAAAAGGATAGGCCCATAATCATTGCATCCTGGTTTAATCTGAGAATCAAGGGATCCAGGGAAAAAATATACAGTACAATAAGGGGCTAAGGGGGCAGCCCTGCCGTAAACCTTTTTGCACTTTAATAGGATTACCAATCCAACCATTACAGTAAGGTCTAATAATAGCATTCTTATAGCCCAATTTCAACCAACTGATGAATTGAGGAGGAATGCCATAATGTTGGAGACATTTCCAAAGATACTCATGGAGAACCTTATCAAAGGCCTTGCTTTGATCCAATGCAAAAAGGAACCTCGTGAGTTCACCAGACTGACCCCTGCTCCAGATTTCAAGAAGCAAAATTAAGTTATCAAAAATAGACCTGCCTGGGATACTACAAGTTTGGGATGAATGTATCAGATCACCAGCCACCAGTGCCAATCTATTAGCCAACAATTTAGAAAGAATCTTATAATCAGCATTCAATAGCGAAATCGGTCTCCAGTTAAACAATAGGGACCTAGCACCAGTTTTGTATAATAATATAACAAGGCCTTCCCACATACTGGGTGATAATTGTTCTGTGGTCAACATAGTGTTAAGTAATAAAACCAATTCTGAGAGCAAGACACTGGAAATATTTTTGTAAAGTTCATAAGGAATACCATCCGGACGAGGTGCGGAACTCATTCTCATAGACTTAATGACTCCTTGAAGCTCCAAAGCAGTAACAGGCTGAAGCAATAAAGCTGACATTGAGGGAGACAAACAAGGCAAATCGCAACTCTCCAACCATAAATTAATACCACTGTCAACACCAACAGGAACCTGAAACACAGCAGAAAAATGCCTATCCAATTCTGCCAAAATATCAGAACGTTTAGTAAACACGGTACCCTGTTCTGTAGTTAGAAAGGATATGACTTTCTTATGATGCTGGGAAAGGCCAAATTGAAAGGGATTGGAGAAGCTTGAGACCCCTGAGTCCCAAACCTCTGTTCAGCCAATAATGATTTATATCTATCGTACTGAATATCAGACATCTTTTGTTTGACTAAAGAGATCTGAGCAGATAAATCCAAAGTAGAAGTCGCTTGTTGAGAAAAAAGGGTGTGTGACTCCTGTTTATACAAAAGATACTGGTCCGTTTTGTGTCTATCAACACGTTGCCCTATTTGTTTAAAATAGGACTGAATGTAAATTTTGGTATCCTCCCACCAAAGTTGAACATCGACATACAAAAAACAGACAGACTTCCTGGCCTGTAAAAGCCCTTGAAAGCCATCGTACACCATAGGGATATTTAATAATGTGAGATTCGTTCTCCAGTACCCTGGACCCCTCCCCATCTTCTAAAAGTTGGAAACTGTTTGTAAGGCTTAATAGCACATGATCAGAAGAGGGCACCGGTATAGTAGCAGAATGAATAATATCCAAAGTTTGAGAAATAAACCAGTAATCAATTCTAGTTGAGAGAACCCCTCTAAAATATGTTTTTGGGGGAATACACCCAGGTCTATCAAAACATTCATCAGACTACTATTGGTGAGAAGAGTATTTAGACTGGAAACATCACAAAAAACTTTGGAGGTCCGGGACTCTCTGTCAGTTTTATACCAGCTACAATTAAAATCACCACCCAAAAGAACATAACAAGAAGTAAATAAATAAGGTTGGATGGCCTGAAACAAGTCAATCCGTGTCTTTTTAGTTTGGGGTGCATAAACATTTATACAACGAAAAGCTGCAGAATGCAACAAAACATCTAGCAGAAAAGCCCTACCAGGGACTATATCTACCTGGCGTACAACAGAAATATCAGGGTTATTTAGGCAAATCCCAGCACCACTACACTCGTCTTCTCCCAGAGACCAATAGGAAGTGCCATAGAACCATGCTGAGCTAGCAGAAGCCACATCCTCCAAAGAATGTAACCGAGTATCTTGTAAAAAAAGATATCTGAGGGGACAGAGGACAATTGTGCGTATGTCACAGCCCTTTTCTTCTCAGATTTAATGCTGTTAGCATTCAATGAAGCTATAGCAATGTTATATAATGAAGCAGAGGAAGGGCATACTTATCAGCATTTTTTTTTACCCTAGCCCTGAAACCCAGTCTCCGAGTTTGGGGCTTGGGGTCATGATCTTCCTGTGGAAGTTCACCCTCAGAGCCCCCATCAATCTGAGAAGATTGAAAGGAGGCAGAATCCGACTCAGAGCCCATGTCACCATCCTCAAGGGGAAGACCATCAAATTTATTTTGCATGGGAAAAGGGTCGGGAAGAGGTTGTAACACCTCCCCACCCTTGTGTCTGGTACTCCTACATCTCCCAACTACTTGAAAAGGATCTGGTACCCGAAGGGGAGGGGACATAACCTGGGAAGAATCTCCAGGCAGGGACACAGGGACAGGATCAATAACCAAAGGATCAGGGGAAATTGGAGTAATCTGTGGAACCAGAGGGGCAGAGGTGGATAGAACAGGCACTGGAACCGCAGGACCTGGAAAGGGTACCCGCGAGGGGGGGGCCTGGAATCAGGCAGAGGTCTGGCGGCCTGTTTCAGAGTAGAGTTAATATAGTAATCTTGAATGGCATAATCATTATTAGAAGTATTATAAAAGGCCCAGGGACAGTCAGTGAATGAGTGACCATCGTCACAGAGACTGCATTTTAAAGGACCACGACAATGAAACATGGAGTGGCCAAAATCCCCACACTGAGCACATTTAACAATATCACAGGTTCGACTCAAATGTCTAGGAGCCCCACATTTATAACAGTGATGGGGCTGACCCGGATAAAAAATAAACCCTTTGTCACGACCAATATAGAAACAATTAGGAAGATGTTGCAAACCAGAGTCTTCCTGATGCAAATTAATTTTCACCCTCCACTCCCCAGTCCAGAAACCTTCATCATCAATAATAGGGTCAGGGTTCCCCTGAATTTTACATCGTTTCTCCAACCAGTACAAAATATCCGTGATATTGACTCCCTCATTGCGGAAAAGAACAGTAATAACCTTAAATGTCTGCTTAGTGAGGGGTATGGCTTGAAATATTTCCCATAAGGGGTTTGTTTTCATGGTAGCATACTTTAACCAAAATCTATCCAAAATATCAGAAGAGCGAAAACTAATGTCGAAAAACTGTTCCGCAGATAAGTGGATAAGCGCATATACCTCAGTAGGAGAAAAGCCCATTTATTGCTTTAAGAGGACTTTCCCCACATAAAATCTGCTTGGGGTATCATCCACAGGTCCTGTAAATCGAAGGTGAACAGCATAACGCCGCTTTGCCAAATCAACCGGCTTGTGCAACAGGCTAGCATAAGTAGGAGCCTCCATCTGCACCGAAGCTGGTATATTAACTTCAACTGGAATAGGCAGGTCTCCCCCTAAGTCTCCCTTCTGAGAGGACAGTTCAGTAAAACCTTCAGAGGAATCAATACCAGGACCCATATCAGCAGATAACAACGGTGAAAAAGGAACAGTACCTGAGTCAGTCGGGAGATCTGACGGAGGGAGCTTCATAGGCAAAGGGTCCATAACAGAGGGGGTATCTTTAGCAGTTAAAGCAGGAACCAAATCCTTATCTGCAGAGGCCTCAACAACCACCGCAGTAGGCGGAGAAGATCCAGGGAGCAGCACCGCGGGGTCAGGGGTCCATGTACCGGAGGCTCGTGGAGTCCAACCAGCTTCCTGTAAGGCCATATCAGCCGACCATGAGGAGGAATCATGGAAATCCGCAGAAGGCAAGGCTGTGCAAGCAGCAGCAGGTTCTGGCATGTCGGGGGAATTAGAAGAAGCCATGAAAAGTTTTTTGTTTTGGGTAGGCAGCTGTGAGGGTGAAGGTTGCTGCGAATGCTTACGTTTAGCCTGGTCTTCTTTGGTCTTGTGACAAGCATCAAAATATTCTCTTTCAGCAGCATGAAGACGGGCCACCAAGCAAAGTAACTCCTCTTCCGAAGAAGCATCAGGAGGCTGTACAGAAAGACCCAATTCGGGCTCCTTTGGAGTCGCGAAACTCGCATTCATTCTGGAATTTGGTAAATTAACATGCTGGGGGAGAGGCTCACCACTCGAGACCAATTGCTGGCTGCCTGGCAGGCGTAATCTAGCTGTCTCATGAGCCATCTCCTGTACTGGAACAGAGCTTCCTTCTCCAACAGCGTCCATCGCAGAGTGCAGAACCCTGACGGACAGAGACACAGCACCCACTATCCTCAGAGTAGGGGAATTTTCCCGGTGTCCTGACCAAATTTCCCTCATTCACTAAAAATGCCACCAACAGCTTAATCTGATTCAAAGTCAGTTGACATTCATCTGTATCCCCCTCCCCCGGGTCGTGCCTGAAAATAGGCAGGATTTGTCTAGTGCACTTACCTGGTCAACAAAAACTAAATAAATAAATAAATTCTGCGTCAGATGTGCAAAAACACATTTCAGACAGGATGTGAAAAATTATAACTGTACCATTCATAAGAAGGTGTGAAGAAATGGCAATGTTGAAAATCTGGAGTGAAATTATTAAAAATTCTCGAGTTACAAGCATGCTTGGAAACTGCGCAATGCATGCTCGTAACACAGTTATTTTTTGGAATTTTTCCACCAAATTTTCAACACAGACATTTTGAGGCCTCCACTCATGAACAGTGTTACTGTGATTTTCTTAATCTGTCCTGAACATTGATTTCCCACAGCGACCACACCATTGTGAGTCAGATGTGTGAAAACACATTTCGGGCAGGATGTGAAAAATGACAGCTGTGCTGTTCATAAGGAGGTGTGAAGAAATGGCAATGTTGAAAATCTGGAGTGAAAATATTAAAAATTCTCGAAGTTACGAGTATGTGTGGAAACTGCGCAATGCATGCTCGTAACACAGTCATTATTTGGAATTTGTTTAGTCAGATTTGCAACATAGGCTTTTTGGAAGCCCACCTCAAGGACAGTGGCACTATCATTTTGTTAGTCGGTCCCGAAATGTGATTCTGTGCAGTGACCGCAAAATCACCTTTTGGAACTGAATAACGAAATGACAGTGACTAATTTCATAAGATGGGATCCCAAGAACCCCATGTTGAAAATTTGGAGCTAAATTGAAACCTCCCCCATTAATGCCATTATACAGCTTACCGGCATTTCTTCAGTTTGCAGTTGGCTTTGAAGAGTGCAGATGTGTTCTTGAGCGAAGAGCGCAGTGCCAACCTCGGAGGTAAGTATGGGGTGGGGGGTGGGAGGTGGGGCACAGAGAATGGGTCCAGGTTGGGGGAGGGGGCACCGCCGACAGCGAGAGACCATTTCTTTGTTTCAGGTACTTTAGAGAGAAAAGGAACACTACGGACGGTTTTCTTTCTTTACAGGTGTAAGAAAACGAATGTTAAGTGTGCCCCATGACTTTGGGGTGATGTTGGCCACACTGGAGTGGGCTCCCACTGTGGCACACAATGGGAGTGGGGCGGGGGCAGGAACATGCCGATGTGGTTGGTTTCTGAGCACCACAGAGGCACACTGGGGTGAGCTCCCAGTGTGCCACACAATCTTGGGGGGTATTAAACATGCCAACAGGGGGATTGGGCACCCCTGAAGTCAGCTTTCTAGGGATTGTGAGAGGTGGATGGCGCAAGCTGCCGCCATGCTTATTGAAATGTTTCACCAGGCAACACAACGGAGGTGGGGTGGGGGCAGGAACATGCTGACGTGGCTGGTTTCCGAACACCATGGAAGCACACTGGGCTGGGCTCCCAGTGTGCCACTCAATCTTGAGGGGGTATTAAACATGCCGACAGAGGGGACTGGGCACCCCTGAAGTTGGCTGCCATGTTTATTGAACTGTTTCACCAGGCAAGGCATGTAGGGGAGGCATGTCATCTGTGCCGCTGCATGACGAGCTTGTCTCTGATTGCAGTGGCAAGTTTGTTTCAGGTTGGTGGCACTACATTAAACTTGTGTCATCGCTAGCATGCTCGCTAACTGGCAAAGGGGGGATGCACCTTCTAAAACGAGCCCTGCATTCACCAAAACTGACACACGTCTGCATTTCTCCTACTACCATCTCCTACTGCCACAAAATGTTGCTTGCATGTGCACAAGACAAAAAAAGTAAAAAATGTTTTCCCTCTCCCATCTGCCTTTTTCCTGGAGCCCCAGAGAGAGAGAGAGAGAGAGTGCCAGAGTAAAGGAATTCAGTTATAGTCTCCCAGCACTACACCAGGGACTAACAGTGCCTTGTGACATTCACCCCCAGATATAGCCCCCTTCTCATCCCTGTCAATGTTGGTAACAGAAACCCCCTCCCTTTCCCACCCTCTTGTGGGGGAGATGGGGAAGAAATGATTTGTAAGTGGCTGGACTGGTAGCCAGGAGATTGGCCCTGACAGTCAGGTGAGGAGATAGGGTGCTTTTAAGTGGTTTTCTTTTTGTTCCAACTCACAGATGAATAATGAATCATGAATTCTGAATACCTGAATATTTGGGGACCCAAACATTATATTTTATTTGACCCAAATATTTTGGATAAAGTATTCATACAGCTCTAATTGTAAAGTGGCAATTTACTGTATATCACCTGCTCTGCTGGTCACCCCCTTTAGATGTACTCCAACATTCTGTTGGCCTTCTTGACAATGACCTATCACTGCAGTCCCTTTCTTGGCCCATTAGATCCCCCCCCCCAGGAGCTGCGATATCAGGTACATATGCAGTGCACAATAACTAGATGATATAGCACTCCATGACTCTCCAGCTGAGCAGGGAGAAACACATCATGCAGATCACTTCACTCCCATTTTGTTTGACCTGAAGAGCTTTGTGTAGCAGCAGGAATCGGATCACAACCCCCTTTGTTCTTGAGTTATGGAGATTTGCCATCACCTGGTCTATCCACTCCCTTCTCAGTTTCTGAAATACAAATTCATCAAAAGGAGTGTGTGTGTTTTTTTACTGGAAGGTTTTCACAGCCTTATACAGTAGTATGTTTGTGTTTTCATCAGACGATGTATTCCCTGCACATTTTTCACTAGACTGTGTATTTCCTGCGTGTTCTAGAGCATGCCCACTACAGGGCATTAGTTACATGTCTAAAGTTAACCGTAAACTACTGGATTTGGTTCACCCAATACTTCACTCTACCTGCTTGCATACCTCTCAAGTGTCCCTCATTACGAAGGACATCCCTCATTTTGCCCCTTAAAATTGCTCTGTCCCTCATCCGTCCCTCATGGAAAAGGTGCCCACACAAAGGTGCTGTTGTAAATTCAGACTTTAAAGCAGAAACTCTTAATATTCTAAAATACTAAATCCAAAATAAACATTGCACAAGTAAACACTATGGTTTTCACAGTGTTCTGAGCTTGTATCTCCATGTTTGAGGATGTGTCCCTCATTCTGAGGGTCTGTGTCCCTCATTGTCCCTCATTTTGGGTGTCAAAAAATGTCCATGTCCCTCATTTCAGTGACAGAAGGTTGAGATGTATGCCTGCTTGATTAGCGGACTTCTTGTCATTTTGTAGATGAACATGCAGTATTCTAGACCTAACACACAAGAGGAGAACTAGTATTGCATAGTAACAAGGTATTTTAAGTTGAAAAGGTAATCTTGTTCCATATTCCCCCTGCCCCCCCACACACACACCTTATTAATAAGCAGTGATGCATTAATCTACTGTGTAAAGTTTGTCAAGATGCACTGACTTATAAGGATTTCTTACAGACTTCACTACCTGGGGTAACTCTCCAGCTTACCCTGATGTATACGTGTAACCCCCAGGTGGCGCTATCCCAAGGGCTACTACCCCTGCCTGTTTGACTATGGACAGGTTGAGGGGCCTAGGTTCTATGGCGGGTGCCTCCACCCAGCAGTCAGGCTTTGTAGTGGTTAGACTAGCTCAGTCACAGCCCTCTGGGACACTGAGATCCCCTTTTATTCCCTCTGGTGGCTCACACAGTACACCGGAGTTACAGCCCTAATACCCCACGTATACACACTGTTCACTCATGTAGATACCACTTACCCTTGAGACTGATTCTGCAGCATGTCTCTGAGGACCCCCTGTAAAATAAGGTTAAACAACATACACAGCAAAACACAATACTGTTCACATAAGTATCAACACCACAGACAGTATATAGTATAACAACAATAAATCTGATTTATTTAGGGGGCAGTAACACGGGAGGGGGAAATCAGGTTAATTGGTGGCATTAAATCACAGTACTGTGCACACATACAGGAACTGAAAAGTCACACTCTGGGTACGCAGGTTGGGGGGGGGGCTAGCCAGGTCCGTTGCCTGGGGTTGGCCGGCATGTGCAGATGGATAGGGCCCTGTAGAAGAAAATATATGCACAACACCCAAATGTAATCCGGAACTAGATGGCTCAGTCCATGAAGCAGTGAAACAACAAGAATTAGATGACACACTTGTGATTGAAAACAGGCTGCAGGGGAATACCCTGACTTGTACTCACAATACCCAAGCTGAAAACTGGATGGTGGATGTTCTTCTGGATTGCCAGAACAACAAGGTATGGAGACAAAGTCCTTGTGACTGGACCCCACTGTAGTTGATAGCAAATGGATTTAGTCCGAGACAAGCTGGGGTTTGCTTCCAGCTTCAACACACAGCACATAGCACTGGGGATTAGAAATAGCGATTCCTCACAAGCACTGCGCACATTCATATGTAAAAAGAAAGTACTATACCAGGCAGACTGCTCCTCGATCCCGATTGCAATTACTGCAAAATACCCGGGAGCACACACAGCAACTTCAGTTCCTGACAGACCGAGCGCAATTCTGCAATTTCTCCAGTCTTCTACAGGGTGAGCCTGGTTTCCAAACTTCTAGTGCTTCTTTCTCCTCACAGCTAGGATTCAGTCAAAACTGGCACTCACAAAGGCTGCAGACCGAAACTCAAGGCCTCACACGCGCTTCCTGCACGAAACTACACCACAGAAGCACAGAGCTCCTTCTCTCTTCACAGTCACAACTGATCTAATCTTTCCAGTCACAGAGCAGGGCATTTCCTTTAGCTCCACACCATTCTGTTGGCTGGTTCAGCTGTCACTCACACTAAGACTCCCTCTGTTGGTGGGAAAAGGCACCAAGGTTAAAACTACATTTCCCAGAGTCACTGCCCATACAATCCCCTTGTGACTGGCTCAAAATTGAGAGTCCAAGTTCTGATTCATCCACATGCTCCATTTTAGGGTCTCCCTATCATCCTGATTGGTCCAAGTCAGCTATTCAAGACCAAAATAAAAGAGTTACATTGAAACAGTTCATGCTGAAATGAAGACAGTTTAGACAAACTACATTTTCTCAGTCACTCTAAATGATTTCTGGCAAACAGTTGTATCTTTCAACAAGGCTCCCTCTGCACATGTAGCAACGGCAGAAACAGAGCGAATTGACAGCAGCTCGGACGGGATTCCAGCATTAAATACACAGTCCCCCCATACAAACTAATTAAGTCTGCAAGCAGACAGCTCTTAAAGAGACAGTATGTGGAGGCTCAAATAGCACTCACTTGGAACCACATTTAAACAGCTCAGACGCCGAACACCGCCCAGACTTGGAGCATTCAGGCAAGCTCCTGGAAGACTTTTGGGAACCCCCATTTGCAGGGGGGTTACATATGGAACTAATTCTATTTCCATGTCTCCACTCCTCTTTCCCCCAGGTCACACCTGAAAACGAGCCTTGGCTCAGTGTGCCTCTTCCAGTCACCAATTTTCAAGTAAATGAAATTTTTTTTTAATTTTGTGATAGTATTTTGGCCTGTATTAAATATTTCTTGTCAGACATGGCTGAAAAAGGATTACATTTAAACAATAAAACCTGAATTGGCATGGGTCATTGTGGGATTTAACCATTCTTCGTTTAGTGTGGCTTGAGGTGTGGCCAAGTGCCTTAAACCACACAAGAAGTGGGTAAACCCCACAATGACTCACACCCTGGAGCACCTTATTGCAATTATAAAAATAACCCATCTGTGAAAAACACTAACATACCAAATACATACATGATTTAAATAAACATTTTTTTCTTAAAAATGCAATAAACAATGATGTGAGGCTCACTTGGTTCAACATGAGGTTCCCAGACACACTTCCTTTCTCTGGAACTGTATAGCCTGCAACTAGGAACAACTGAGGTAACAATTAGATGAGCCTATGTGAGCCTCTAGCTCCGTGGTTAGAGTATCAGGATGGTATTCCAGGGGCCTGAGTTAAATTCCTAGTAGGTCATATTATTTCTTCCTCACTACAATTTGTGGTTCAGTTGCTAAGCAGTGGCTAATACTGCACAACAAAACATCTAATTGTCATTCCAATTGTTCCTAGTTGCAGGATGAGACAACAGTCGCATTACAGTGGAAAACTGTGTCAAATCACACAGTCCTGAATAAAGGAAATGAAACCTTTTGTTAAGGCACTGTATGCACTGTTTGGTCAATATTGTCAATGAATGTCACTGTCTGAAATCCACAGTGATGTGTAGTGTCATGTACGTTACTAAACATTTTCCACGGAAGTAAAATACTTTCTTGTTTCTGTCACTCATTTGTTACTGTGTACCATGGAACTGCTACTTTTTATTCACGTCCATTAAATTGTCATTCTGGAGCAGTCTAGTTCATCTGTACTTGACTGGTTCGGTGATGTGTGCATCCAGTCTTTGAACAAGAACAGAAGGTAACATGAGAATATGATAGTATTAAATACAGTTCAAGTTTAGAACATAGGTTGAAAGACTTCCGGTTCTGGTGGCAACAGGGATGTAACACGTGGTACTTAACGTCTAACCCAAATCCCAGTAAAAAGCTCCTAAATAGTGACTAATTTAGTTATAACCTAAATAAAATGCATCCAAGGAGCATCTGTACAATTGATGGGTAGGAGGAAGTGGACAGCAATAGTGACAGGGACATCTAAGCCAACTGTAGAGCATCTACCCTGCCTACTTACCTCACCGCCCTCCTCCAGCATGGCATTGGACCAAGCAGGCGACCCACAGCTTTCAAATATGGCTATTCTTGCAGAGTTGAGGGGAGTTCTGATTGGAGGTGCGGGAGTACAAAAAGGACCTACAAGCTGACTTACCTAAACTAGAAAGTAAAGTGTAGGACATAGAAACACAGGTTGGGGCCACTAACACGTGGATGGCCTGACTGGAACACATTAGATCCCTGGCAGTTGGTCGACAAATTTGTTGTCAACCAATGTTACAGTGACACCTTCATGTGGACCGCAATTGTGGTCAGCATAAAGCCAGTCACTTGAGACTGTGTTTTCTTTAGGGGGCTTTGCCCCCAAATCCCCATCTGGGGGTCTCTGCCCCCCACACCCCCATAACTAAAATAATCAACTCTGAGCCGGAGTTGATTCAGGGAGGGGCTGCAAGACCCACAGAAAGTAGTGCCTGGGTCCCGCACCAACACTACAGTGACCTATCGCTGTTGTCGCTGTACTGTCGGTTGGAGTAAAATTGTCACTGTAGTGACAGCATACCAAACACATCATGGCACATACCTTGCAGGAGTGCCAGGCTCTCAGTGACAAATTTGAGGACCTTGAAAATAAGTCCCACCATAACAATCTCAAAATATATGGCTTACCAGAAGGAGTCAAAACCAAGGAGATGGAAGCCTTCATGGAGGATCTGCTCTGGGAATCACTACAGCTCAACCCAGAATACCCTATCGACACTGAGAGAGCCCACTGGGCTCTCCAGCCTAAGCCTCATAAGCCAACCAACAGACCAAGCTCCATTGTTATCAAATTTCTGAATTACACAGCCAAGCAAGGCCTTCGGATCCATGCATGGAGAATGGGCCAAGTTCACTATAAAAATGCCAGATTGTTCATCGACAGTGACTACTCACTGGGAGTCACAGTCAAGCGCCGGGCCTATTTATCTATATTAAAAGTACTCTAGGTTCAAAAACTTAAATTCCAAACTCCTTATCTGACATGATTGGTGATCCTCTATCCAAATGGACCAAAATGCTTTTATAATTCAGATGAGGTGTTGAGGGATGTGGCAGCTGGGGGTATGGAGGTCCCCCTTCTGCAGCAACAGCTGGACCAAAAGGACACCGCCACTCCTCAGGAAACTCTGTGGTTGAAAGCAGCTTCCTGCACAGAATGCAGATGACAGGTCCTCAGTATGTTGGCTGAAATCCACCACGTCCTCCAGTCATTCAGCAGGCAACCACCAACTTGAACCAGGATCCTTCCATATCTTTTTTTACTGGAATTTCAAAACTTGGAATTCCTATAGGGAACCCTTTTTCCCCCTTACCTAATTAGGTGAAATGGCTCCAGTGGGGTTGAGATTCACCCTGTGGCTCTCCCCCCACCAGTAAGCCTTTATTGCCTTTAACATTGAAGTCGTTGAGGTATGTGACAGGATCCCTTTGCTGGGAATGATATCCCTTTTCCTGGCTCAAACTAAAATCTAGACTGTTTTGGGGCACTAGTTGGCTAATGGGAATTTGACCTCACTCGGCCGTGGGGGATCCTTAATGATTGTGATGTTCTGGGTGGAATTTCACACCAGGGGTATGGGAGGGGGGAGAACTGTTTCACCCTGCAGGGGAATGGGGAGGGGGGTGAAGTGGCCAGTTGCTGCAGTATGTACATGGGGTTAGCTCAAATGAATGTGAACTCTAAATGTATGCCTGTGAAAGGTAGCAGTCCTACTCAGTTAAAGGAAAAAATCATGTCCCTCTTCTCTGCATATACAGTAAGCCATTGTATGTCTGTAGAGGTGGCATCCTGCAGAGATTGGCTCCATTGGGATCATTTGTTGACCCACTGGCCTGTTTATACATGGACAACCCCCCAACTATACATAATAGCCCTTTTCAGGAGAGTTTCTTACTCACCACAGGTTGGAGGTAGTTCATCTGGGCTGGCACCAACAGTTTAGGGAACCTTACTCCATTCCCTCTGGAGAGGGATGACAAATTTACTTTTTCAGTACAATCTGGGGTCATTAATAACCACTAAAGGACTCCCCTATTATTCCCAGGTTCCCCTCAGATCTCTAACTAATTGGTTCACGTCACTGGGCAGAATGATGCTTCCTTGTGTCTTCAATTCTATCACTTCTCAATGACTCGTAAGTTCAAGCTGCTTTCCGTCAGGCGCCGAGGAGATTCTAGCAGGGCTACACCATACTAGTCAAGGGAAGGGGTTAGACCTCCCCAGGGCATCTATCCCTAGGTGCCTGTTTTTTTTTTCCTTTTCCTTTTTAATCTTTATTAATTAAACTGGACAGGAGCTGGCAGACGACTGTCAAGTAGAACACAGTCTCCTTTCCTCAGACAGTCGAGCTGCTCTGCAATCTCACATTTGGCATTCGGAGACTTATTCAATTTAAACCATATCCCCATGACATCATATTAGGTCAGGGGCCGGGGCTCACCATGAGTGCCCTATACAGCTCTTAGCAAGAGCCTAGACTTTCCTCCCTTCCCGACCAGCGGAAGATTTGTCACGATTTGCATTTAGACCCTACAGCTGGGGACAGAAATAAACCTTTTAGTCAGATGGCGCTGCTGGTGATCTGATCAGTGTCTTGGAGGTAACCCTTAATTGTTGATCGAGACTGACAGTTTCTTTGGGCTCTCCTTTAAGAGTAAAGCAGCCCATACAGACTATAGCAGGATTCTGTTCCATTGGTAGCCTTCCCATGGATTTCTGCAGTTTTGCTGCCACCTTGTAGTAATGGGTAATATCAGTATAGATAACAGAAGGCAGATCACTATGACAGTTATATGCATAAATAAGACAAGGCCCATAAGAGACCTGTTTCCTGGCAATGTACTTCGAGAAGAGGCTGAATTTTATATGCCATATCCACTGTATCCTTCAGTAGATCAGGACACAGCAAGTTTGTGATTTTACAGCAAAGGCCGCATGGCATGGGAAGACTGTTAGAGAATTTGTCATTAATCTGTACCTGAATATTTTGGTACAAGATCAGAAGACAGTATGTGAAGAGTATGAAGGCTCCTATAAATAATTATCTATATATGCCAACAAAACCAATAGGGCTAGTGGTGTGCCTGATGAATCCTGCCCTCAAGCCCAAACAATGCATAGGGGTTTGGATTCTTCGCATTTTACTGAGGTTTAATCTCCCGGCCCGGTTGTTTAACTAGTGGGGGTCAGCAAGGTTAGGGATTCCTACCGTCTTCCCCTTCTGAGTAGCAGTTAGCGCTACAGGGGCCTACAGCAACTGATGTGACTTACCCCGCCCCAAAAGGGATATCCCCTGGTAGGAAGCGACCACCGCACAGTGTGGTTCTCCCTTAACCTAGGAAAGGAGGTAGCTAGAATAAAGACAAAGGTACTGAACTTCAAAAGTGCAGATTTTGGCAGGATGGGAAGTATACTGGAAGGGCACCTCACCAGCATCTGCCCAGACATGGATGCCGAGCAGAAATGGACTATCATCAAGCTCGGACTGGCAGAGACCACTAACTCATATAAAAAAGAGCCAAAGCCAATCAGCCAGGATCAGTGAGCCAAGCTGGTTAAGCAGGGAGGTAGTGGAGAGAATGAGGGAAAAGACAACTGCCTTTAGAAGTTATAAGAGATCCAGCCGAGAGAAGGACAGGGAGGAATACGTGAAGAAATCCAGAGAGGTGAATAAAGTAGTAAGTGAAAGCACTCTTTGGGAGCGTACTAGTTAAATTTTCTGTAGCTAAGTGTAGTTCGGCAGGAAAAGTTGTGGTGCTGGTAGGTCTGGGATGTGGGCCTGCCTGCTGACTGCAGGGGGACCCATTCCAGAGGAGATAAATAGGTGTCGTTTAGCAAAGATCAGGAGGAGATCAAGTAAGAGAGAGAGTCATGGGGTCAGCCCGTACATGTGGCCATGAGGGCCACAGTGGGGCTGGGGTAGACTGACCGCCACCTTGGCCCTCCTCCCTCGAGGACTGGGGAAGTGTGGTGGTTCAGGGTCGATGAGAGAAGTGTGGACCAGAAAGGAGTTTCCTTGGAACCATGGAGTCTCACCCGTGGGTGAGTGCATCTTTGAGAGCCTGTGAGAGGACTGTGGCAGGGCATGTTATGGCAGGAAAGGATCTGGGGTGTGGTCCAGAAGTGGCAGCCTGGATCGTTGGTGGGATAGTGGTGGCAGCCTATCCCTTTTGCTTGTACTGAGTGCCACTGCTGAATTGGAGCTCCCAAGGTGAGTGCAACCTGTGCAGGCATGAGGAGTTTTATGTGGGGTATGGCCATTTGGGACCTCAGGCGGGGGTGGCAGGCCACCTGTGGACTCCATTTGGCACCTTGGCTTGGCCCCTGGCTAAAGGTATTCCTGGACTGAAATCACTGCATGAGCGGAAAGTGCCTCAGGTCTCTGGGATCACCAGGGATAGATAAAACTCCCTGGGATACTCGGAGCAGGCATGTGGCATCAATGATTGGGTGGCAGGAGGGTTTTCGGTTGGATTGTTCATGTTTAAATTAACACCACCATTTGAGACAAAAGTGCTTCCCATTTTAAGGAAATGACCTAGGAATGGAACTGGGCAGTAGAAACATCTTGCACTGTCCCAGTTTACTACCTCAAATTTAAGTCGCTAATTGCCCAAGGAAAACGAGTTTAACTAAATGTGCTGGTGAATGGAATGCTTGGAAAGTTGCAAGGAGTAAGTAAAGGAATTGCTGCGAAGTTCGGAGTACAAATCTGGTGCGGCCTTTTCAGCAAACAGTGACAATGCTGCTGCCAGGAAATGTAGCCTTTTTTACTTGAGGAGAAGTACTGCATAAGTAAATTCAATCTGTTGGAAAAAGAGATTGCTGCAAGTTCAAGGTCAGGTTTTGTACCTGCATAGTTGCCCCACCGTTAATCATTGTAACCCATGTTCCATGGAGTGGACTATTAATTTAATCGGTTACATTAAATCAGTAATTTGCAATTTGATTCTCATGTGGACAATGGACTTAATATCCCTTCAGGGTGCCTTCCTCAAGCAACTGGTCATGGAACCAACTCTGCAGAAGGCAATACTGGACCTTGTGCTCACAAACAGGGACAGTATGATGGGGGTAACAGTGGGGGAGCACCTGGGGAACAGTGACCACTAGTCATTGTGGTTTGAAATCACAGAAAGAGCAGAACCAAACCACACAAAAACACGTATCCTGGATTTTAGGGGGGCAGACTTTGGGAAAATGGGGAGATACTTGAAAGAGGCATTAAGGGGAATGGGGCAGGAATCAAGGGTTGAGGAACAGTGGGCAGTATATAAAATGGGGATTACAAGAGCAACAGAATTATGCATTAATCAGGTTAGCAAGAGGAAAAGGAAGAGGATACCATTATGGTTTTCCAAAGAGGTAGCAAAGAAAGTGAAAGCCAAAAAGATTGCATTCAGGCAATACAAAAAGACACAGGCAGAAAGGGATAGGGAGAAGTACCAGGAGAAGCAAAGGGAGGCAGGGAGGTCAGTAAGGGAAGCCAAAGCTCAGACAGAAGAACACATTGCAAAATCAGTGGGTAGAGGGGACAAAACCTTTTACAGGTACATAAGTGAAAAAAGAAAGGCAAAGGGAGGGGTAGTGAGACTGAAGGGGGAGGATGGGGGCGTGAGAGGATGACAACAGTAAAGCTGACATATTGAACAGGTATTTCTGCTCAGTCTTTACTGAGGAAGAGGAGGGTAATGGGTCTGAAGGGAGTACAAGGGGTGAGAATGGTGCAGAAATGGACACAAGTCCCTTTACTCGAGGAAGGGTCCTGAAGGAACTGGAAGTAATAAGAGTTGATAAAGCAATGGGGCCAGATGGGGTGCACCCCAGGGTCCTTAAAGAACTAAGAGAGGTGGTGGCTGAACCTCTGGCTATCCTGTTTAGCCGATCACTGGAAACAGGGAGTACCCAAGACTGGAGGACAGAAGATGTAGTCCCTTTATACAAAAGTGGGAACAAAGAGGAAGCGGAAACTACAGACCAGTCAGCCTCACCTCGGTAGTGGGAAGATCATGGAAGCACTACTGAAGGAGAGACTGGTGGAACATCTGGTTGTCAATGGACTACAGGACCCAAGGCAGCATGGTTTCACCAGGGGAGGTCAGTGTCAGACCAGCCTCATTGAATTTTTGACTGGGTGACTAGGGAGGTGGATCAGGGGAGGGCAGTGGACATGGCCTATCTGGACTTCAGCAAGGCCTTTGACACTGTGCCACATAGAAGACTATTACACAAACTGGGGAATATGGGTGTGGGCAGGACAGTAGTGTGGTGGGTAGGTAACTGGCTGGGCGGCAGGACACAGAGGGTGGTGGTAAATGGCTGTCACTCCACAGAAAGAAGAGTGACTAATGGGGTACCACAGGGATCAGTGCTGGGACCAGTCCTATTCAACATCTTCATCAGTGACATTGCGCAGGACCTAGAAGGCAGAATGTCACTGTTTGCTGATGACACAAAGCTCTGTAACAGAGTAGACACACCAGAGGGTGTAGACAGAATGAGAAGGGACCTGCAGAAACTTGAAGAATGGTCAGGGGTTGGCAGTTGAAATTCAATGCAAAGAAGTGCAAGATAATGCATATGGGGCACAAAAACCCTGGCACAATATATCAGTTGGGGGGTGAGGATATAGCATGCACCAAGCAGGAAAGGGATCTTGGGGTTTTCATCTCTGATAACCTCAAGGTAGGGAAACAGTGTGACAAGGCAGCAGGTAAAGTAAATAGGATGCTGGGATGCATAGGCAGGGGCATCACCAGCAGGAAAAGGGAGGTCATAATTCCACTATACAAGACACTAGTGAGGCCCCACCTGGAGTACAGTGTACAGTTCTGGAGACCTTACCTACGCAAGGACATAGACAGGGTAGAGAAGGTTCAGAGGAGGGCAACAAGGATGGTACATGGATTGCATCACAAGACTTATGAGGACAGGTTGAAGAAACTGAATATGTACTCCCTGGAGGAGAGGAGGGAGAGGGGGGATATGATGGAGACATACAAGTATCTTGCAGGGAGGAACAGGGTGCAGGAATACACTATTTTTAAGTGAAAAAGATGTTCCAGGACTAGAGGGCATGGGATGAAGTTGGAGGAGGATGATTCAGAGGAAATGTGAGGAAGAATTTCTTCACAGAACGGGTGGTGGACAAGTGAAACACCCTGCCAGAGGAAATGGTGGGGGCTGAAACAATCACAGGATTTAAGAATGCATGGGATAGACATAAAGGAATTCTGGAGGTCAGGGGTAAGGGGCAACGGACTTCTAGGAAAACATAAACTGAACTTACAAGTTCAAATGGGCAGACTGGGTGGGCCACAGGCCCTTATCTGAAGATATTGTCTATGTATTGTCTATCTTTTACAGGTACATAAGTGACTTTTACAGGTACATAAGTGAAAAAAGAAGGACAAAGGGAGGGATAGTGAGACTGAAGGGGGAGGATGGGAGCCGCGTGGAGGATGACAACAGTAAAGCTGACATATTGAACAGGTATTTCTGCTCAGTCTTTACTAAGGAAGAGGGGTGTAATGGGTCTGAAGGGAGTACAAGGGGTGAGAATGGTGCAGAAATGGACACAAAGTCCCTTTACACGAGAAAGGGTCCTGAAGGAACTGGAAGTAATAAGAGCTGATAAAGCTAATGGGGCCAGATGGGGTGCACCTAGGGTCCTTAAAGAACTAAGAGGTGGTGGCTGAACCTCTGGCTATCCTGTTCAGCCAATCACTGGAAACAGGGAGGTACCCAAAGACTGGAGGACAGCAGATGTAGTCCCCTTATACAAAAGTGGGAACAAAGAGGAAGCAGGGAACTACAGACCAGTCAGCCTCACCGGTAGTGGGGAAAGATCATGGAAGCACTACTGAAGGAGAGATTGGTGGAACATCTGGTTGTCAATGGACTACAGGACCAAAGGCAGCATGGTTTCACCAGGGAGGTCATGTCAGACCAACCTCATTGAATTTTTGACTGGGTGACTAGGAGGTGGATCAAGGGAGGCAGTGGACATGGCCTATCTGGACTTCAGCAAGGCCTTTGACACTGTGCCACATAGAAGACTATTACACAAACTGGGGAAACATGGGTGTGGGCAGGACAGTAGTGTGGTGGGTAGGTAACTGGCTGCGTGGCAGGACACAGAGGGTGGTGGTAAATGGCTGTCACTCCACAGAGGGAAGAGTGACCAGTGGGGTACCACAGGGATCAGTGCTGGGACCGTCCTATTCAACATCTTCATCAGTGACATTGCACAGGATATAGAAGGCAGAATTTCACTGTTCGCTGATGACACAAAGCTCTGTAACAGAGTAGACACACCAGAGGGTGTAGACAGAATGAGAAGGACCTGCAGAAACTTGAAGAATGGTCAAGGGTTTGGCAGTTGAAATTAATGCAAAGAAGTGCAAGATAATGCATATGGGGCACAAAACCCTGGCACAATATATCAGTTGGGGGTGAGGATATAGCATGCACCAAGCAGGAAAGGGATCTTGGGGTTGTCATCTGATGACCTCAAGGTAGGAACAGTATGACAAGGCATCAGGTAAAGCAAATAGGATGCTGGGATGTAGGCAGGGCATCACCAGCAGGAAAAGGGAGGTCAGATTCCGCCATACAAGACACTTAGTGAGGCCCCACCTGGAGTACAGTGTACAGTTCTGGAGACCATACCCACGTAAGGACATAGACAGGGTAGAGAGGGTTCAGAGGAGGGCAACAAAGATGGTGCATGGTTGCATCACAAGTCCTATGAAGACAGGTTGAAGGAACTGAACATGTACTCCTGGAGGAGAGGAGGGAGAGGGGATATGATAGAGACATACAAGTATCTTACAGGGAGGAACAGGGTGCAGGAAACACTATTTTAAGCGAAAAGATGTTTCAGGACTAGAGGGAATGGGATGAAGTTGGAGGAGGACGATTCAGAGGAAACATGAGAAAGAATTTCTTCACAGAACGGTGGTGGACAAGTGGAACACCCTGCCAGAGGAAGTGGTGGGGCTGAAACAATCACGGGATTTAAGAATGCATGGGATAGACATAAAGGAATTCTAGAGGTCAGGGGTAAGGGGAAATAGACTTCTAGGAAAACAAACTGAACTTACAAGCTCAAATGGGCAGACTAGGTGGGCCGTAGGCCCTTATCTGCCGACACTGTCTATGTATCTATGTATCTATGTATCTATGTATAATAATGGTTGAATAAATGTTTTAAGCACTAACCATCATTGTTCCTGCAGCTGCGCCCCTCTAAGAGAAGTGAAGCACATGGTCTCCCTGTTCCATCTACCAAGAAGCTGGACCAGTTGATGAGCATATTTCATTTTCATGGCTGTGTTTTCTGGCTGTACAGCCACCACCTCCCACCTTTACCATCTGGCATACCCCTAGACACCAGGAGGGGGTGCATTAAGGCAACCAAGGCTTCAAGGGAACTGAGGCTGGCACAGGGGATCAAAGAAGGGGAAAAAGATTTCTTCAGGTATATAAGGGAGAAGAGAAGCAGGAAGGATCAGATTGTAAGGATCAAGAGGGATGGAGGGGGGCAGAAATGGGGGCAGAGCGGGCAGAAGCACTCAACAAGTACTTCTGTTCAGTGTTTACCAGGGAGAGGGATGGGCTCATGCCCCAGGGGAAAGGTGGGGTGAGTACAGGGGGAGAGTGGGTTACAGATGGAGTGATCCCAGTGGACAGGGTGTTGGAAGGCCTTAAATCCTTGTGGGTGGATAAAGTGCCAGGGTCGGGCAGAGTGCATCCTAGGGTCCTGAAGGAGCTGGCAGAGGTCCTGGTGAGACCTCTGGTGGATTTGTTCAACACCTCCCTGGGTACTGGGTGTGTGCCCAGGGACTGGAGGATGGAGCATGTGGTGCCCCTCCATAAGAGTGGGCCCAGGGATGAAGTAGGGATCTACAGACTTGTAAGCCTTACTGCCATTGTAGGGAAGCTAATGGAGACTATATCCTTAAGGAGAGGCTGGTGAGATTTCTAGAGGACAATGGTCTCCAGGATGGCAGGCAACATGGGTTTGTCTCAGGCAGATCCTGTCAGACAAACCTGGTTGACTTTTTTGATTGGGTGAAGAGGGCACTGGATAAGGGCGATGTGGTGGATGTCCTTTACCTGGACTTCAGCAAGGCCTTTGACTCAGTGTCTCATGGAAGGCTGTACAGCAGGTTGAGTAGCCTAGGAGAAAGGAAAAAGCTTGTTGGGTGGTTTAAGATATGGTTTAAGGATAGGCCGCAGAGGGTAGTCATTGGGGGAGAGCTATCGGAGCCTGGAGCAGTAACCAGTGTCATTCTACAAGGCTCGATGCTAGAACCAATGCTATTTAACATCTTCATTGCTGGCATATCAGGTGGGATAAAGAGTAAGATCAGCCTCTTCTCAGATGACACAAAGCTCTGTGCAGAGGTGAATAGTGGTGAAAGTGATAAAGTACTCCAAGAGGTTTTAGCAAAACTTGAGCACTGCTCAGACACATGGCAACTGGGGTTCAACATTGAGAAGTGCAAAGTCATGCACTTGTGTGCCAGAAACCCATGGAATTTATTTATTTATTTATTGAAATGTTTCACCAGGAAGGGCACACTGAACAATAAGTTGCTTGTCTCAGGGTGTGTCCTAGAGGAAAGGTAACGGGAAAATTGGCATACATAAAACTACAAATACATACAACCAACTGACATTAATACAGATTAAACAGTGACGTGAGACAGCAACATCATAACAGATTACATAATGTACTATAGATAAGCAATGTTCAAATGACTACAAAATGCAAACAACCAATTAACATTAATACAGTGGCGACAGTGGAGAGAGTCGGACCATCCGATGTTGCATAGCGCAAAAGCTACAGGAATCGCACGCCGCTATAAATGTAAGCATAACGTAGCGCTACTCGGGCAAGTGAAGTAACGGTGACGAGACATGCATGGCAACTGACCCAGCTATCGGGGGTCTATGCCCCCTTCCCCACAACCCCCACTTCTCCTTCACATCACACAACTACCATCAATGGGGCAATAAAAAACTAATATGAAAAAGTGAAAAAGAAAACAAACTAGGAGATAGTGTAGTGTGTCGGACCATCTCTGATCAATCATAGACATATTCAATTTATTTTACCTTTCATCGGAGGGTTGAGCCCCCCACACCCCCCCCCTCTAATTATCCATTTAATAAAAAAAAATCACAATAAAAAATATACAAACACAAGTAGCACGGAACTACGCACCATGATGATTGCGCATTGTCAGTTACGCATTAAGCGCAGCACCACGACTGGTCCAACACACTCCACTATCTCCAATGTAGTTTAAGCGGTGAAGCAAGACATAGTATCACCATAACAGGTTACACAAAGCACTGTACGTGAAGCAATGTACAGTTAGTGCATTAGTGAAGTGCATTCATTGACAACCAGAGCTACTGGTTGGGGGAGTGCAATTATCCACTTCAATGGAGGAGAAGGATCTGGGGGTACTAGTAACAGGGGACATGATCCACACAACACAGTGTAGAATGGCAGCAGCAAAGGCAAATAGAATGCTGGGTTGCATCACCAGGGGACTCACCTCTAGGAGAGGAAGTCATTCTGCCCCTGTACAGGTCCCTGGTGAGACTACATTTGGAGTACTGTGTGCAGTTCTGGTACTCTTATTTGAAAAGTGACATCAAGCTACTGGAGGGGGTTCCGCGAAGGGTGATGAAGATGATCCTTGGACTGGGAAACAAACCATATGAGGAGAGACTGAGGGAGCTCAGCATGTATTCCCTAGAAGATAAAAGGGAGAGAGGTGATATGATTGAGACCTTCAAGTACTTGAAGGCCATGAACAGAGTTAATACCGAGGGTATGTTTTGATTAAAAGATAGGAGGGACGTCAGGGGACACAGTCTGAAACTAGATGGAGGAAGATTCAGGAGGGGAAATCAGGAGGCACTATTTCAAAGAGAGGATGGTGGCAAGGTGGAATGTGCTGCCAGAAGAGTTGGTTTCATGGAGGTCGGTGGGAAGCATTAAGAGGGGGTGGGACAGGTAGGGTCAAAATTGTTGGGATACAGGGGAGGGGGGGAGATGAAAGTGGGAGGAAATAAAGCGGAAGGGCTGGCAAGGGGAGGGGGGCAGCTGCAGTTTAATAGATTGGGTGCTGCACACTCAAGCAGACTCGATAGACTGTAAGGCCTGTACCTGCTGGCAATTTCATATGTTCATATCTATCCCTCAAAGGGGAATTAGTATTCTACCTGCCATACATCTATTTTTTTTCAGCCTCCCTCCTTTAGAGGGAACAGTTCTAGGTTTCTGCTGTTCTATTAAATATTTTCTATGTGTGCCTAGTTAGCACTTGTTTGGATCCCTTTAATAGGATCCTCTTTTACTGTTGATGTTTCACAAAGTTTATTAGACTACCCATGTAACCAACAATCCACCTATCAATGCATTGCTACTCCAGGTATGTCACTCTTTTCTTTTACCGTTCCCTTTTTATTCTACTCTTCTTGCCCTTTTGCTCAGGTTGAAGCTTTTTGGGAGGAAGGGGGAGCACCGGTCCTACTAAAGCTAATCAAACCCGTTACCTGCACCAATGGATAAGCCATCGTTAGTGATTTCTTTTAACATTAATGGGATATGTAGCCCAGTAAAGAGTTGTCGTTTGCTACACCAGCTAAAGAGGGAACAACCTGAAGTAGTACTGATCCAGGAGTCCCATCTTTCAGCATCAGAGCATGAAAAATGTACCTCACTGGGATACCAAGGGATATATTATGAAGTGCAGAAAGTCTGTTTCCCGACTTCCCCAATCCTGACACCGGGTGCCCGAAACACAGGTGCCCGACATCTGGAATTTGCCTGCGGTGAACATTTTTTTAATGTTTCAGTGGTCTTCGCCCCCCACTTAATAGAACCAACTCTGCCACAGGCAAAATCCCAACATCGGGTAACTGTGTTTTGGGCACCCGGCATTGGGATTTTAATACAAAGGAAACAGAGTTTCTGTATTTTAAATGGATCCCATACCAAATGGTAACAGCATCGTCCCACTCTTCTGGGAGGAAATGAGGTATGGCAATTCTCATACCCTGAAGGGTAACCTTTTCATAAGAGGATCAGATTACTGATCCCGATGGTCACTTTGTCATTGCCACAGGGACACTCTACACCTCCCCTGTAACCTTGGGGTCCCTGTACCTCCCCCCGGGTTCTAAAAAAAATAACGGCTCAGCAGTTTTTTAACAAGCTGTTGCCACTCCTGAAAGGACAACTGATCTGGGGGAGGGGTGACCTGATTGTTACAGTCTCCCCAGACCTAGATACCGCTGGCTTGCTTGAACATTGTAGCACACCCCTCCAAAAATCTCTTAAACAAACCCTTGCCCACCTGGGATTCATTGATATCTGGAGACACTTTTTTCCATCAACTAGGGAATATACTCACTATGCCCACTGTATGGGCACATCCTTCCACCTCAACTATGTTTTCACTACAGCAGAATACATGGACTCGATCCATGACCTGCGACATGACACAACTCTCCTCTCTGCCCACTCCCCAGTCTGCCTAAGGCTCGATCTGGGGAAACTGCCAAGGTCTAGCCACTGGAGGCTAAATACTATGTACCTCAAAGACTCAGAATTCAGGGATCTGGTAGAGAATGCCATAGTACACACCCAAGAAGAAAATAGGGATACTACCATAGCCTCCATCATACTATGGGACACCCATAAGGTCATCCTTAGGGGGGATATTATCTTGCATACTTCTAAGAATAAAAAATAAAGAGAGGCATGGCATTGGGAGCATCAAATGGAGCTATACACCTACAATAGTTCCTGCACCAAGGGGACCGCTACTTGAATTCCAAAATCAGGAAGATTAAGCAAGAACTCCAAATAATACAGGACCAAAAGATTGAACAACAACAACAACTGTTTCTACAACATTACCATTATGAGGGTGGCCCCAGAAGAGCACGAAATTTGGCCTGCAGACTTCTAAACCGTAAAGCCCAGGCGTGTGTAATGCAACTAATCGACCCGTTCACAGGTTCCCTCCTCACAAAACCTGAAAAAATTAGAACAGCAATGGCCCACTGTTATCAACAACTCTATGCAGCAGACACACAACCAAATAGCCATTTACTTCCAAGACCTCTCCCTCCCACAATTAACAGAAGAACAGTCCCAAAATTTACTAATCCCCCGTGGGCTTAATGGAAATTGAAGCAGTCCTATGAGACGCAAGAACCCCAAAAGCCCCAGGGCCGGATGGGTACCTAGTAGAATTTTATAAAACTTTCAGAGAATCTATCTTACTACCTTTACACCTGTCCCTTAAGGAAATACAAAATAGAATCCCCCCTCCCTCTTGGAAATAAGTCACTCACAAAAATATTAAAACCCCAAAAGGATCCCTGACAACCTGCCTCATATATTCCCATATCTATGCTCAGTTGTGACTAAAAAATGTATATGTCAGTCACATCCAGAAGACTTGAACATCTCCTCCCCTACTTAATCGACCCAGATCAAGTTAGCTTTGTCAGACAAAGGCAGACTCATGACAGTGTCAAAAGAAATTTATATTTAATAGATTACGCGACCACCCAACAGATTCCTCTGGCGCTGCTAAGCCCGGATGCAGGAAAAGCCTATGACTAGGTGGCCTTGCCTTTCCTTTGGGCCACCCTGTCACATTTTGGCATCCCACCTGACTTCATACAGACTCTCTAGGACATTTATGACCCAACCCAAGCTTACCTTAAACTGGATGACTCACTATCGAGCCTGTTTCCACTTTCTAGAGACACTTGGCAGGGATGCCTGCTATTCTCACTCTTATTTTCCTTCTATTTGGAACCCCTGGCAACCACAATCAGAAGCGACCAGGCAATTAAGGGAATCCCCCTGAGGGAAGACAGTATAAGATATTAATCTTTGTTGATGACATATTACTGACAGTCACCTCCCCAGAAGCCTCCATTCCAGCAATGTGGGAACAATTAACTTCGCAGGGTTGGAGACTTATCAGGATGTAAACTAAATGCCCTCAAGACAATTATTCCCCTACAGTGTGGCTTAAAGACAATTTTCCCTTTGAATAGTATAAACAGACCATCAAGTACCTAGGTATTAAACTCACCAAAAACTTGAACCATCTTGATCTTCTTAACTATGAGCCCCTGACCCAGCAGATTTCGGCAGACCTCTCCCCATGCACATCCCTTACCCTAGGTTTTTTTCTTTTGCTTGTGCATATGCGCAAGGAATGTCTTGATACAGTACGACTTTGGAGGCATGTGACCCTCCTAGCGAATGCAGTGCTCAGTGTAGCAGGCGTGACCCTACCACACCAATAAATGCTGAGCTGTGTATGACAGGGTGCACTAGAGCAGGAAGGGGAAGGGAGTATTAAAGGCCGTAGTGCTGCTGGCCCACTGGTGCTAAGGGTTGAGGCACTGGACACCACACCTCGCGCCATGCTGGCGACCTGGGTTAGGACGCGAGCCCGGGCCACCAGAGGCCTGCAGGGGAGAGATAGGATTGAGCATCCAGAGGACTCCTCTCCTATCCCGGGGTGGGATCCAGAGACCCACCGCTCTGTAGTGGCCCCTGGTGATAACCAGGGGCGCTAATAGAATGGTGTAGTAAAGGGAGTGGAGTGTTGCGGATGTTGGCAACTGTGCCTAAGCGTCATTGCACGCCCGCACTCCACAAAGGGGAGGAAAGTGGAAAATGGGCTATGGTCGGGCAGCATGAGCTTCCGTCCCCCACTGACAGTTCTTAGGCATGGTACTTTCACTTCCAAATACCTAAACAGCACATATACTGTAAGCAAGCAACATTCGGTATTGACAAATGCTTGTTTACATTGTGTTGCACTATAAATGTGTAATCGAGCAGCAATTTAATTTGCATTGTACCAAGACTAGATCCCACCCCCGATAGCTGATTCTTTTGTCTTTCCCCTCACTCCCAGACCATGCTGGCGCCTAGCCTTCAGTTGGAGACCTACCCCCGTTTTTAATCCTTTTGTGACTGCAGCTCCCCTTTGCGAAAATTGTAAATTAGCCCCTCACCACTCCTGAAACCTGTCTCAACCCCCTGTCTGTCCATCTCTCCCTCAGGCATCCCTCACTAGCCCTCTGGGCTACCGCTGCATCTGTGGTCACCTCTGATGAGGAATCCCTGCACCAAGCAGGAGCCTGCTGCCACCTGCCCCTGAGACCTAGCTCGCAGGTATGACCTGGACTACAGCTCCAGGGACCCAAGGCTCTGTGTCTCTCGCTTCTGTACTGGGTTTTTCAGCCCACCCACCATGCCCTGCCTCCTTTCTCTTTTAAATACACTGAAGCACCTCCCTTTTAAATCCTAATCCTTCCTGATTGGTTCCTGCCTAGCACTTGGTTTTGTAAGAATCAATCCCCTTCCCCCAATCACATCTGGTCAATTTCCCATCCTTACTAGGACACCTATTTCTTTGTATTTCTTTGTTTTTCCCTTTCAGAACACCTATTTCTTTGTTTTTCCCTGTCTCTGTACTGATCTACTCCCACCCTTGCCAGGACACCCTTTCCTTGTCCCCGCACTGTCGTACTCTGTGATTCTATCTCTATTTTCCAATCTGTTAATCTGCTCCCTGTCTCACTCCTCTCCTGTCTCCTAACAATTACAAATTAAGGGGACTGCAAGTATCTTGCTTGACCTGATTTGCCCTCCCTACACCTTTTTTTTTCCCCTGCAAACTCTGCACCTGACAAGCATGAACCTGCTGCAACTCTCACTCATCACCATCTTACTGCCAGCTTGCCTCACACTGACTGACTCCTGCACTACTGTGCCCTCCCGGGACCAAGAGCACCTTGTGCTCCTCTCTGTCACCCACTGCTCCCTCCTATGCCCTACACTCCACATGGGAACTATCCTCTCTAGTGCCTATCACACTCTCCCTTCTTGCAAACCAGGAACACCACTTGCTCAGACACTACCTGCTCTCCTTCCACTCCCTTCTCCCCTTATATACTCCTGCTATCCCTTCTCCTCCTAGCCAGGGATGTTGAAAGTAACCCTGTGTTTCCAAACCCCCACATCACTTCCTTCTCCAGCATCTGGGCAAATGCCCCTGGTCTAAAGATTGCTCATATCGACATTTGCAGTCTTCTCTCCAAGTTCCCGGAACTGTAGACGTGGGTCACACTTTACAAGCCCCATGTCCTGGGATGTTCCGAAACTTGGCTAACGCCCCACCATGCCACCTCTGCTTATCAATTACCTAGGTACTCCTCTCTGTGCCATGACAGGCCAGGCAAAAAAAACGGTGGTGGTGATGCACTTTTCATAAAGGAACCCATCTCAGCTAACATTGTCCTCTGCCTTGATCCCAACTCTCCTAGTGAATGGCTCCTCTCGGAACTAACCCTAGGCAACAGTAAAAAAATGATCCTAGGCTGCTGCTACAACCCTCCTACTGACAGAACAGAGGGTATTGTTAAGAAAGACTCAGAAATGTCACAAGTTAGCTACCAGATGGGAAACAGAACCATTCCTCATTTTTGAAATTTCCTACCCCAACTTACCCGTGTACAAGATTCAAAAAGAAACTGGTAGTGGCATAAAGATTGTGCATCAAAATCTTCTTAAATCTTGTGTCTTTAGAAACAGTACCTTAACCCACACTACAAGGAACCTTAGGCCAGAGGAGAAGCAGGAGAACGCTACCTGCCAAATGATGGAACTGGATTCACCAACAAAATGGTGTAGAGATCCCTGGGTTAGGTCTTCCCAGGTACGCTCAGTTAATCACCCTTTAGCTAAACCCATAGCAAATCCAGAAGCTCCAGATTTGCTAGTATTAGCAGGTAGTCCTTTAGAACCAGAGCATATTCCTGTAGAGCCAGCAGCTTTTCAGCCTCGTAGGTCACAAAGATCCAATTTTGGTATCCCTCCTAAGAGATACATAGTAGAAGCCCTTCAAGTAGCACTTTCCTTTTGTAGATAGTCCATAAACAGATTAATTCTAAGACATGGTCACTTAATTTAGCAAATCAGAAAGTTCTACTGGAAGGTATAGCTGTTGTAAGAGTGTTTTAACTAGAGTAAGGTTTCACAGAGATTTAAGTGAAATATTAAAGTGTTAAGAAATGTTACAAACACCTATAGAAATAATAATTAAAAAATGTTCTTTTATGTGCATAATGTGTTGAAAGGGAATACATGAGGACATGTATTTTTAGGTGGGCCTGAATCTGTAATGCCCCAAAGTATAGGGCACCACAGGAAAAAAAAGAAGGGATCTGTGTAGGCATAAGGGGCTGTAGAAGGGGCCCCTGGGTGTTTGTTTTCCCTCCCCACAATCACCTGACAGGGCATATTTAAAAAAATGATAAAGAGTTTGTGTTTTTCTTCCCTCACTGCTGCTCCATTAAAATCCCCCACCCCAGGAGGAAGCATCAGGTAGCTGAGACAATGGGCACCCACATACAGGGCTGCTGTCCTTAGCCGCATGTGGTGCCCCAGTGAATTGGAAGGCATGGGCTCGGGGCTCTAGAACAGGAACCCCGAGGGTTTTTTTAAAGAGTAACTTTTTTTTTCCATAGAGTAGTTCAGGCTGACATGGAGTGGAAGTGAACACAGGAGCGCGTCAGGGAATCAGCTTATCTGGACTGTGTAAGTGGTCCCAAAGACTCCTTTGTGCCTTTCCTCCAGTCAGTGAAGACATCACCTCTGTCCTGATGTTCCTCTGGCACCCGTAGCTCGATGTTGTGAGCCCCATGTTGTTTTTTTTTGTGGTTCTCCCCCTCGCTGCATCATGATGCCGCCGCCAGCCATGGTGAAGACCTGCAAGGTGTCCAAGTCATCCCCCTCTTCGCCTGAATCCCTCTATCTGCCTGCAGTTTCTTCCGCCACCTACAGCAATTTCTGTCACCCTGGGCTGGGGTGGTGAGTTGGTGGCAGTGCAGGACAAGAGTGCTGTCCACCAAAGTTTATTTACAAGTGTTTGTAATTCTGTTATTGGCGCTGCAAGGGCACCTCAGGGGACAGCCGGAGGGGTGGTCTAAGACTATATTAAAGAGGATTTAGGCTGGCGCCACCCCCGACATTATCATACATTTCAAGAATCACTAAGAGCACCTGCTGCACTTAGATGAAGTCTTTGCTCGACTGATCCAGTATGGTCTGAAAGTGAAACCCTCCATATGTCACCTCCTGAAGTCTCGAGTAAACTACCTGGGCCACATAGTGTACACCACCAATGTGCCGCCTGACCCTGAAAAGCTGGAAGCTGTGCGAGAATGGCCAGACCCCGTAACAGTGCAGGATGTTAGAAGATTCCTAGGTTTTGTTGGTTACTATCAGCGGTTTGTTAAAGATTTCTCCAAGATAGCTTTGCCACTAAATGAACTTCTCTGAGGAACAAAAGCAGGGCAGATACCAAAAAAACGACTGGTCAAGTGGGCTGCAGAACAACAAGAGGCTTTTGACATGTTAAGGCAAATTCTAACTCAAGTACCTGTACTAGCATACCCCAACTTTTCCAAACCATTTCGGCTATACACGAATGCAAGCAATAAAGGACTGGGAACAGTACTGTCACAAGAACAAGAAGGCATCGGGTATGTGATAGCATATGCAAGTCGTGGTCTGAGAGGCTTGGAGTGGAATGATGCTTGCTACAGTTCATTCAAATTGGAATTTTTGGCTTTGGTCTGGGCAGTCACTGAAAAATTCAGGCATTACTTAGCCATCACTCCTTTCACCGTTTTCACAGACAATAATCCACTGGCACATCTAAACATGGCAAGGCTGGGAGCTCTGGAACAGAGTTGGGTTTCGAGGTTGGCTAATTACCAGTTCTCTATAAAATATCAATCAGGCAGGTCTAATGTCAATGCCTACACACTTTCCAGAGTACCATCCCAGACAGAGAGTGAGACTGATGATACAGTTTTGGAAAATGTGGAAATGCCGCCTTTTCTTTGGGTACCAACAGTGATAATACAGGCCTACTGTCAAACCAGTACAGTTGAGGGTACAGAAGCGGAACAAGCACCAGAACGTCCCGACAAATTTGCAGAACAAAATAACTTATGGGTGCAGTTACAGGACCAAGACCCAGTGGTCAAACAGATAAAGGCATAAATCTTAACAGAACCGAGTCTGACACCTCAAGAATGTAGATGGATGAATCCGGAAGTAGTGAAGTTGTGGAGATGCAGAACCCACTTGATCATAAAGAATCCTAGACTCATTTGACAAACCCGAGATCTGACTACCCATTGTGAGATCTCCCAGACAATTGTTCCCAGAAGAAGTGCGCCGGTAGTACTTGAGGCCTATCAAGATCACTCTGGACATTCCAGTCACAAAAAGAGGCCATCATTCGAAAAAGATTCTATTGGATCGGGATGAGAGACGACATCACAAAATGGTGTGAAGAATGCCCAACTAGTAGTTTGGAAAAGTCCTACCAAAAGTAACCAGCAAGCTTCCCTCCACCCCATAGCTAATAGAGCACCTCTAGAATTAGTCACTGTAGACCATCTCCAGCTAGAACCCAGTGCTAATAGTCAAACATGTGTCTTGACAATGGTGGACCATTACTCCAAATTCATGGTTGTCAGTGCTGTCAAACATCTGCCTGCCCGAACCACAGCTGAAACATTTTTTAAACTCTTTTTCCACCCATATGGATATCCAACCAAGATCTTGACTGATCAAGGAACTGCTTTTGTATCACAACTCTTTAAAGAACTCTGTGCCCTGCATGGTAGTCACAAAGTGAAAACCATCACACATCACCCTCACTGCAATGGACTGTGTGAAAGAACAAACAAGACACTCTTGGGAATATTATTATTTTTATTTTTTGTTGAATATTGAGAGCCCTACCTGAATACAAGCATCTGTATTGGCCAGCCTTACTTCCTGAACTCACCTACTTGTACAATGATACTGTCCACTGTTCGACTGGATATACCCCGCACTACTTGATGTTTAGTCACCATGGTAGACTCCCCCTGGATCTAGTGCTTGAAGTCCAACCAGATGAACTACCTGTTACAGATTGGGTACAAGAACACAGCAAAAGACTGCAGGAAGCTGGTCAGATTGTAAGTCAACACGTGGATCAGGTGCGAATAAAGCAAAAGATAATGTATAATACTAAAGCCAATGCGACCCCACTGCAGATTTAGAAAATGGGCATTGTTAAGAAAGACTAAGAAATGTCACAAGTTAGCTACTAGATGGGAATAGAAACTTTCACATTTTTGAAGTTCCCTACCCTGACTTACCCATGTACAAGACTCAAAAAGAAACTGGTAGTGGCACAAATATAGTGCATCAAAATCTTCTTAAGCCTTGTGCCTTTAGAGACAGTACCTTAACTGACACTGCAAGGAACCTTAGGCCAGAGGAGAGGCAGGAGAACCCTACCCGACGAATGATGGAACTGGATTCACCAACAAAATGGTGTAGACATCCCTGGGTTAGGTCCTCTGGTGTATGCTCAGTTAATCATCCTTTAGCTGAACCTGTAGCAAATCCAGAAGCTCTGGATTTACTAGAACCAGCAGGTAGTCCTTTAGAACCAGAGCATATTCTTGTAGAATCAGTAGCTTTTCATCCTTGTAGGTCACAAAGATCTAATTTTGGTATCTTTCGTAAGAGATACATAGTCAAAGCACTTCAAGTAGCACCTTCATTTCGTAAATAGTCCATAACAGCTTAATTCTAAGGCATGGTCACTTAATTTAGCAAATCAGAAAGTTCTAGTGGAAGGTATAGATGTTTTAAGAGTTTTGTAACTAGAGTAAGGTTTCATAGAGATTTAAGTGAAATATTAAAGTGTTAAGAAACGTTATAAACACCTGTAGAAGTAATAATTAAGAAATGTTCTTTCATGTGTATAAAGTGTTAAAAGAGAATACATGAGGACATGTATTTTTAGGTGGGCCTGACTCTGTAATGCCCCAAAGTATGGGGCACCACAGAAAAAAAAAGAAGGGATCTGAGTGGGTGCAGAGGGCTGTAGAAGGGGCTCCTGGGTGTTTGTTTTGGCCGAAGAATCAGGGTCTGTTTAAAAAGTTCTCTTATTCCCCTTCCAACCTCTCCTAGGTATTCACACAGGTGTAGCTTGGCACCAAGCAGGAGCCCCGTTTTCCCTTTTCCCCATTGTTACACCATTCTTCGGCTGTGCGCATGAAGATAGCAGGGAAAAGTTTGTACCTCCTTTAACCTTATGAACTCTTAGAAGTGGTTATGCCACCCGATCCTCTGGGATTTATACTAACATAGAAACATAGAATTTGACGGCAGATAAGGACTGCTTGGCCCACCCAGTCTGCCCATTTCCCTACCCAATGGATAAGCTGCAGATCCTAGTTAACCAGCAGCCTACTTCTTTCTACCCCCAACCCCTAGAATTGCCTTATAACTGTCCCATGCTTGCTTGAATTCAACCACTGTTTTTGACTCCACAACCTCCTCCGGAAGGTCGTTCCATGCATCCACAACCCTCTCTGTGAAAAAATACTTCCTTACATTACCTCTGAGCTGCCCCTCCATCTTCAATTGTGCCCCTTGTTCTTGCACCCCTTTTTTTGAAAGATGCTGCCCTCTTGGACTTTGTTGATTCCTTGAGGTACTTGAAAGTTTCTATCATGTCCCCTCTCCTCCTTTTCTTGAGGCTATACATATTAAACTCCTTTAGTCTCTCTTCATATGTCTTCTGGTGCAGACCCTGCACCATTTAGTGCCCTTCTCTGGACAGCTTCCATCTTGTCTATGTCCTTGAGGAGATTGGGTCTCCAGAACTGCACACAGTACTCCAGAAGGGGTCTCACCAGCTGTCTGTACAGAGGGATAACTACTTCCTGTTTTCTACTGGTGATGTCTCTCCCTATGCATCCCAGTATCCCCCCAGCCCTCCTTACTGCCTTCTCACATTGCTTGCCCACCTTTAAGTCATCTGATATGACTACCCCCAGGTCCCTTTCCATTTCTGTTGTTGTTAGTATCTCACCCCATTGTGTACTCTTCCCCTGGGTTTTTGTTTCCCATGTGCATTATCCTGCACTTCTTAGCATTAAATCTAAGCTGCCATACATTTGACCATTCCTCTAACCTTGCCAAGTCCCTTCTCATCCTTTCCACCCCACCTTGTGCATCAATTCTGTTACAGATCTTTGTGTCATCTGCAAAGAGACATACTTTTCCTTCCAGTCCCTCTGCAATGTCGCTTTTAAAGACATTGAACAGGACCGGTCCTAATACTGAACCCTGCGGCACCCCACTAGTAACCCCCCTTTCTTCAGAGTGGACTCCATTTACTGTTACCCTCTGTGTCCTATTCTCCAGACAATTCTTTACCCAGGCTATCATCTTGGGACCCACTCCCAGGCTGGCTAACTTGTATATTAATCTTTTGTGTGGGGCTGAGTCAAATGCCTTGCTAAAGTCTAGGTAGGCCATGTCCACAGTCCCTCCCTGATCTACTACTTTGGTCACCCAGTCAAAGAAATCTATTAGATTCGTCTGGCACGACCTTCCGCTGTGAATCCATGCTGCCTTGGGTCCTGTGCCCCTCTGGCCTCTAGGTACTTGACAATTCTTTCCTTCAGAAGTGATTCCATCATTTTCCCTACCACTGAGGTTAAACTAACAGGTCTGTAGTTTCCTGCTTCTGCCTTGCTCCCACTTTTGTGAAGGGGAATCACATCTGCCCTCCTCCAGTCCTCAGGCACCACCCATCCTCCCATGATTTGTTAAAGAGGGTAGTCAGTGGTGTCACTAGTTCTACCCTTAGTTCTTTTAGAATTCTGGGATGAATCCCATCATGCCCCATTGCTTTGTCCACCTTCAGTTTTAAGAGTTCTTTCAGAACCCTTTCTTCTGTAAATGGGCTGGTATCAACTTTCGTATCCAGAGTGTTTCTATTGTTTGTTTTAGGTACCTCCCCCTCTTCATTTATAAATACTGAGCAAAAATATTTGTTTAGTATCTCTGCCTTTTCACAGTCACTCTCTGACCATCCCCCTCCCCTTTATTAAGCCTCACTATCCCTCCCTTAGTCTTCCTTTGCTCCCTGATTTACCTAGAAAAGGTTTTATCCCCCTTCTTAACTGAGTTGGCTATCTTTTCCTCAGTTCTGGCCTTTGCTATTCTGACTGCCTTCCCAACTTCCTTTTGCTTTAACCGATACAATTCTCTGTCCTGCTCCTTCTGTGATTCCTTGTACTTTCTGAATGCTTTCTTTTTCTCTTGAACCTTCACTGCCACCTCCTTTGAGAACCATAGTGGTTTCTTACATCGTTTTGTTTTGTTTATTTGCTTCACACAAATGCTTTTTACCTCTGTGATGGCAGTTTTTATTATTCCCCATTATTCTTCCACCCCGCTTTCCTGCCCATGTGCTAGTGCATTCCTTAGGCACTCACCCATTTTGGCAAAGTCAGCCCTCCTGAAGTCCAGTACGTTTGCCTTTATATGGCTTGACTCTATTGCTGTATTTATTGTGAACCATACTGTTCGATGGTTGCTAGTTCCCAGATGGCTACATCTGTAATCCTCTCTCCATCTCCATTTGAGAGGACCAGGTCTAAGATTGTTCTCTCTTGAGTGGGTTCCAATACTAGTTGTCTAAGGCATGCCCCCTTTAGGGCATCTAGAATAACCCCACTCTTAGAAGTGGCTGCTGCAACTGCACTCCAGTTAACATCTGGCATATTCAGATCACCCATCAGCAATATCTCCCCTTTATCTGCCATTCTGAGTATACTTTCTATCATTTCCTTGTCCATTTCCTCCCCCTGAGAGGGGGGTTTGTATACAACCCCTGTGCGGACTGTGATGCCATTGCCTGCCTCCAAATTGACCTACAGTGCTTCTTCTTCTCCCTGTTTACCCTTTTGTTCTGTTGCTTTGATTCCTTCCCTTATGTAGAGAGCTACTCCTCCTCCTCTTTTAACCTCCCTGTCCCTCCTGTAGATAGTGTATCCTGGTATGTTTACGTCCCAGTCATGGTTCTGTGTGTACAATGTTTCTGTGACTGCCATGATATCCAGATGTTCCTCCTCCATCAAGGCCATTAATTCAAGAAGCTTGTTACCCAGACTACGGGCATTGGTTCTGGTACCCATTGTTCACTGCAGTGATTGTCTTATCCCATGATAAAGTAATAGATGTTTGAATTTGTTTCTTGGATCACTAAGAGGAAGTTTATCATGGAGTACAATAGATTATGGCCTTAGGCGAAGTTGCACCTTTTAGAGTTGGTATAGGGTGTTACTTGCTGTTCTTGTTTGGTTTTGTTCTCCCCTTCCCTTGTTACCGTATCTACCTTTCCCTGTAGTATGAATAAAGCCCGTTGGGCATCAAACTTAGAGATTGTCTCCTGCCTCTCCTTACCGGGTGCCTCCATCCACCCAACCCCATTTGAACCATAACGTTGTCTCGCTAGTCCACCTACTTGAGGTGACGTTGGGTGTGCAGCGTGGTCAGTACTCAGTTGAGTAAGATCACCACACATACAGCAATGATTTGGTCAGTCATAGACATGAACACTGTGGATGCCTGCTTGACTAGAGATTAACTTCTCTCTCTCTCTCCTTTTTTTGTATTTGGCATTTACTTGAGGTTAGGCTTAGTATAAAACAAGTGTGATCCATTCCACTAGTGTCTGCTGTTGGCAACAAATCTCTGCTGATAGGCTTGCACTCGCGCCCGAAGTTTATCATTGCCTCTTTCAGTCATCAGCCACAGACCAACTGAGCAAAGATTTGCACTTTCCAGTTAAGCAGTTCCATTGCCAAAGCTGGACTTCATGTAGATGGAGATTTTTTTTTTGAATGGACATGGGATTGGCGCTGTTGCTCTCTAGCACTTTGGAAGTACACCGCCTGGCCCAGGGAATCGTACAGTGGCCGCCAGCACTAATTGGTGTTATTTGATAATGTGGACCTGTAGATGGTACTCATTCTTCCTTTCATTTTAACTTTGTCGGCTAATCTGTTATTTTATTTTACTGCAGGCCTACTCTATACACTGCGGTCGAAAGGCCACAGTGGTAATGGGGACAGCAGGTCCTTTAATTTTTAATTCCTGTACTGCTGACCGTGGGTGAAGTCTGGGAAACCTGATGGGCCCACTTTGTGCGTTTGGAGGAAGTGTGTGAGGACTTTGGGAGGGTCCTGTGTATTGGGGGGAGCAGAGGGTGAAGAGACCAGAGTGGCACAGTGTGTGATAGCTTGTGCGTGAGTGTGTTAGCTTGTGTGTCTATGTATGTGCTAGCGTGTGTGTGTGTCTGTGTGTCTGTGTGTGTGTGTGAGAGATCTGAAGACCCTGAAAACCATGAGGCCCATTGTGTGTAGGAGGACTGGGGACCATGAGTGACCGGGTTGTGGGGGTAGTAATAGTGAAGCCCACCCAGCAGAGAAACAATGGCCATCACTGCATGGGCAGTCTGGGGACCCTGAGGGCCACAGTGTATGCATGTGCTAGCATGGGGGTGGTCCTGTGTATTGGGAGAGAGGATGGGGAAGGATACAGAGTGGTGCACTGTGTGCATGCGTGTGAGGTCTGGAAACACTGAGGTCTGTGGTGCTTAAGAGGTATAGGAACTTTCAGTGACCTTGGGGCAGTAGCAGAGCTAACAAGCATTTGTCAATGCCAAATGTTTGCTTGCTGGTATTGGCATTGGTAGTGCAGGAGTAAGAGAGATGCATTAGAGGAATGGCAGTGAAATACTGAAGTAGCGCCAACCCCCACCTCCACCCTGCAGAGACTGACAGTCATTGGTAGGTGCCTTTGGGTCATCAGCCTAACACTCATGCCATTCCACCTTACCCACCCTGCAGACACTGACAGGTATTGCAGTATGCTTTGAGGTCTTTGGCCCTTACACTCACCCCATTCCATAAGGAAATAAGCTGAGATGGGTGCAGTATAGGAGAATGGGGTGAATGTTGGGGCCGAAGACCCCAAGGCACACCTCAATGCCTATCAGTGGCTGCAGGGTGGGGGTGGTGGGGAATGGCGTGAACATTATGGCTGACGACCCCTGATGCCTGTCAGTCTGTACAGGGTTGGTATTATAGTTGGAAACCTTAACACTATGGGTGTTTGATAGTATTTTTGCTCTAGATTTTCAACATGGGCTTTTTGGGACCCCACCTCATGAATAGTGGCAGTATCATTTCATTACTCAATCCCAAAAGGTGATTTTGCACAACGGGCGTGCCATTTGGCACCACAGGTGCGAAAACACATTTCGGGCAGGATGTGAAAAATGACAGCTGTCCTGTTCATGAGAGGGTATGAAGAAATAGAAATGCTGAAAATCTGGAGTGGAAATATGAATGTGGCAAAGTTACGAGGGTGCAACGTGTGCTCATAACACGGTCATTTTTTGGAATGTTTTCACCAAATTCTGAGTATGGCCTTTTTGGGAACTCCCCTCATGAACAGTGGCATTGTGATTTTCTTAATCTGTCCCAAAAGATGATTTTGCACAGTGACCACACCATTCTGCATCATATGTGAAATAACAAATTTTGGGAAAGATGCAAAAAATGACAGCTGTAATGTTCATAAAGGGGTGTGAAAAAATGGCAATGTTGGAAATTTGGAGTGAAAATATTAAAAATTGATGAAGTTACGAGCGTGCATATAAACTGTGCAACAGAGGCTCGTAATACAGTAATTTTTTTGAGTTTTTTTACCAAATTTGCAACAAGGGCATTTTGGGACCTCATCTCATGAACAGTGGCACTGTTGTTTCATTAGCTGGTCCCAAAAGGTGATTCTGCACAACAACCGCAAAATCACCTTCTGGGACTGAGAAACGAAATGGCAGTGCCAGTGTTCATGAGATGAGGTTTCAAGAACCCCATGTTGAAAATTTGGGACCAAAACTCCAAACGTTGGCTGAGATATCAACCTAAGTTGAAACACCCCATTGATTGCCATTATAGGGCTTACCATCATTTCTTAGGTTCCCGGTTGGTCTTTGAAGAGTGCAGATGTGTTCCCGATTCACAGAAGATCACTGCTCCTGACCTCTGGAGCTACATATAGGTGTAGTCACGGGCAGGTGGGTGCACAAATGGAGGAGTGCGGGTTGGGGAGGGGGCGAGGGGAGAGCAGCAGGGGGCCGTTTTCTTTTCTTTTTAGCTTTTAAAAAATAAAAGTTGTGAGACTGTTTTCTTTTCTACAGGTGAAATATTAACAAAACAGATTTTTGGCACACTGGAATAGGCTCCCAGTGAGCTGGGGGGGGCGCGGATCAGTGCCAACTTGGGGATTGGGCACCCCGAGGTTGGCTGAGAACATAGAGATATGGGGTGGCGTATCTGACACTGGGAGAGAGCAACCCGGTGTTGGAAGCATCAGAGAAGTATTTTCTAGCACACTGGGGTGGGCTTCCAGTGTGTCACATTAATGGGGGGAAGGGGATACATGCTGACAAAGGGATTGAGCACCCCTAGAACAGTGGGTGCAGGGCGGTCAGCAGCAGTGGGAGGGAGCTAACATTTCAATTTATTGTTCTGCTGTGTGCCTGGTTGGGGGGGGACTGCTGCTGCAATGACTAAACTGCCCCTGATTGCAGCAGCAGATTTCTTTCAAGTGCGGCGCTCGCTGTGAAACTGCTGTCATTGGCAGCTTCAGCATTAATTGGTGGCCAAGGGACGTGCCATTTAAAGCATCTGCTGCATTGACCACAACACTGCCACACCTCTGCAATGTTCTACTTTTTCAATATGTTTCTTGTGCACAGCGCTGCGCTGCACATGCAAGCAAACTTAGAAATGTGACAGGGTGATACAAAATATTCCTGAATATACAAACAAATAAATAAACAGATTTAAAATAAGTAAGATTTTGTAAAAGTTAAAATATGCAGCAGGAAAAGCTTTATTAAAAAGATGAGTATTCAGGCCCCTCCTGAAAGCTTCCACCAAAGGGGCCTCCCTCAAGGATCTAAGCAGCGAGTTCCGGAGGACCAGGCAGGCACCCTGAATGAACGGTCACCCACTGTTTTGAGCCTTGTCCTTGGAACTGCCAAGGGGTCCTCAGTGAAAGAAAAGGGAGCATGCTGGGATGGCCAGAGTAAGGAGGTCTGACAGGTAGCCAGGGCCTGATTCGTATAGGGTCTTACAGTTGAGCAAGCCCACGATGAAGAGAATCCCCCACCTGACCAGCAGCCAGTGCAGAGCCTGCAGGCCTGCGGTCACATACTCACATACTACACATATCACCGTCATTAGCCTTTAAACATTTTTTGAGACACAGCCACTGTGGTTACATGGTCTTAGTATTCTTTTTTTCAATTAACATTTTATTCATTTTAAGTTACAGGGTACATGCAGCCATAGAGTTGGCCTTATATATAAAGTTTGCACGATCCACAATCATGGCCCTGTAACAGACCCCTCCCCACCCCTCCCCAGCCCTCCCCATCCCTCTCCACCCCTGGCACAAGTCTGAGGAGATAGGGTGATATCAATAGAAACAGCATTCATTCTCACGAATAAATAGCAAGTGAAAAAGGGGCCCCAGATTTTGTCAAACCTGGAGAGCTTATTCTGAAGGATAGCGACATCCTTTCAGTTCTCAAACAAGCAAGTAATTCCTCCAACCACTCCTTATATCTTAAGACCACGGGTCTTTCCAGTGCCTAATCACCACCCTCTTAAGCGTGGCAGCAATCAGAGCCATATAAAACCTCCTATTCAGCACAGGAATGCTTGAGACATCTCCCAAAGGCATATCTCTGGCGTAAACAGGTCTTGAGACCCAACAGAGGTTAACCCTCTTCCTAATGTCCTCCATAGCGGGCTACCTTGGACATTTCCAGAAATGTGTACCAAGTCTCCTTCCTCCCCTGACATCTGAAACACCTCGAATCTCTAGCCAACCTAATTTTCTCTAACTTCCATGGGGAATAAAAAATATTGTGAAGAATTTTGAATTGCATGAGCCTCAATCTGTCCTGCAATAGAAATCTATGACAATTCTTCCACAGCTCCTTCCAGTTAAACTTCAAATTCGGGAAAACTGAATTCCAGTATAACCCTTGCACCGGGTCAGAGGCATAGGCCCAAGCAATCAATACCTGGTAAATTTTAGAGATCGCATGTCTTAGCCCCACTAAAGGGGATAAGCCGTCCAAAAACTCCAGACTCGGTTTCTGCACTGCCACCTTTCCCAATTGCTCAATTAAGAGATGCCTGACCCGATAGATCTTAAAAATAGCTCTATTGGGTAACCCAAATTTACCCATCATAATATTCGAGGGTAATACCACACCTTCTGCGGAGAGCAGATCTCTTACGAGACATATCTTGGGTAAGGGTAACCATGTGTGCTCCAATGTTTTACCACCCAAAACAAAATGGGGGTTCCCCCATAAGGGTGGATCCCAATCTCTTAGATGATCATATCTTAGAAAACCAGCAAGCTGGGTATGATTCTTCACTACCCAACACCAATGGGGGGAATTAGAGTAACCACGGGGCAACCATTTAGGCTTAATATAATATAGGGCATCTGGTCTTAGACGGCTTCCTTAATCAAGGCTAATTCAATCCATAATCAAAGTGGTATATAACTCTGTTAATCAAATCCTGCTTCTCTTTGCCCATCTCACATATTTACTGGTTTGGGCTGCCCAGAAATATAAGGCAAAATGTGGAAGTCTGAGTCCCCAGCTCCTAGGTAGCACCAGTTTCACGTGGGCCATTACGATTTCTTCTGACCCCATCATGAAATTAGCAATCATATTATGTACTTTTTAAACCATTTGGATGGTATAACAACATTCAACATACTCAGGGGGTAAAACAATCTAGGAAATATATTCATTTTAACAAGATTGACTCTTCCCCATAGGGAAATTGGGAGTTTCACCCATCGATCCAAGTCCAAGGCAATATTCCTTAGTAACAGATCAAAATTCAATTGAAAAGTCTTGATGTCCCTCCTAGCTATGTTGAGGCCCAAGTACCTAATAAAATTCGGCTTCCAGGAGAGATCTAAATCCGCCACTTCATGTCTGAAGACCAAATTATTAGGGAAATACCGATTTATCCAAATTTAGCCTATAGTTAGCCAGTTTCCGAACTGTTAATAACTTCAACAGTGCTCGTATAGAAGTACCTGGGTTAGTTAAATAGATCAACAGGTCATCTGCATAAGCTGTGACCTTAATAGTATGGTCCTTAATAGTAATACCTTGTATTGCTTGATTGGCTACCACAGATCTTATAAAAGGCTCCAAGTATAGATTAAAGAGGAGAGGAGATAAGAGGCATCCTTGCCTAGTGCCAACATATAAAGGGAAGGGTTCGGAAATTGCACCATTACAACCAATCCTTGCAGTAGGGCAAGAGTAAAGGGAGTGAATCCAGGTCCTGAACAACTCCGGAAACCCGAATCTCTCCATCGCCATAAGTAAAAACTCCCAGTGTACCCTATCAAAAGCCTTCTCGGCATCCAAGGACAGCAGGGCCATAGGCGCCCCGCTGTCCTCAGAAACCGAAAGCATGGCAAAAGTCCGGACATGGTCCATCAGAGGATCTTCCCAGGATAAAACCCACTTGCTCTGGACCAATGAGGTATGGAAGGACCAAACTTATCCTCTCTGCCAGTAACTTGGCCAGTATTTTAATGTCATAATTTAGCAAGAAATAGGTCTGTAACTCGAGGGTGTTCGGAGGTTTGCCCTGTTTAGGATCAATACAATCAATGCCTCAAATATGGACTGATCTTGGTCCTGCTGGGACAGAATATATTGGAAGAGACTCAAGAGCAAGGGGATATCAGCCTAGCAAATTTCTTGTAAAATTAGCGAAAAGTCCATCCGGACCTGGCATTTTATCTAAAGGGAGACTTTCTATCACCCTTTCAATTTCACTTTGAGTAATCTCCCTCAGCGACAATTCTTGCTGAATCTCCGGAAGACGAGGAATATCAATCCCATCAAGAAAGGTAAGAATCTCCTGTCTAGAAGGGGGAGAAGCCATTTTGTTATATAAAGACTTAAAGTAGTTTCTAAACTCCAAAACTATTTCCCCTGGAGAAGTCTTGATCGTCCCATCCACCCCAGACTGAATCCCTGAGACAATCTGTGATGACTCTATTTGCTTAACCCTCCTGGCCAGTAGGGACCCGGCTTTTTCCCCTTGATCCTGATATTTTGCCTTGATTTTAATTAAAGCCAGCTCCGCCTGTTCCTCCAGCAGCTTAAGATAAAGGTCCCTCACCCCTATCAACTCCATCTCGTCCTTCTCATCCCCCAACTCCTCTATCTTGCTTTCTAAATCCTTAATCCGTTCTAGCAGTTCGGTGAAAACCCGCGTTTGCTCCGTCTTACAATAGGACGCCTGTGCAATCAACATTCCCCTAATATAGGCCTTAAATGCCCCCATACCATATCCAGCCTAGCCTCAGCCCCAGCATTATTGGCTATAAACTCAGATATCTGATCTGAAAGGGACTTGGTGACCCGTGGGTTATGAAGCAGCTGATTGTTGATTCTCCATCTTCTTCCTTTTTTAGGCAGAGCTGACACCAAGATGGAAACAACAACCGCTGCATGGTCAGAAGGAGGACCCGGCATAATTTCTGCATCCAATACCCCGGGAAGGAGGTCCTTAGAAACTAAGATATAATCCAAACGAGATTGGGATCCACGCACTGTGGAAGTAAAAGTAAACTGTCTATCTTGGGGATGAAGGACTCTCCACACATCAACCAGACCATATTGTTCCAGCACCTCATGGAAGGCCCGACGAGCAGGCGATGACCTAAGCCTCTCACCCCTAGATTTATCCCTAAGGGGATCTAACACCAAGTTTAAATCTCCACCTAATATCATGGGTACCCTCACAAAGGGGGCAAGCATTCCAGAAAGTTTAACAAAAAATTCCTGTGAGTCCATATTCGGGCCATAGATCGCCCCAAGTAAGACATCTTTATTTTGAAGTTTTCCCCTTACCAATACAATTCTCCCATCATCATCCTGAGCAACTTGCAGTGGAACAAAAAGTACAGCTCTACCCACCAATATCATTACTCCCTTACTCTGAGTGTTACCCTGTGAGGGAAAAACTGACCCGAACTGTCTATGCCTCATAGTATTAGCTTCTGAATGTAGTAAATGCGTCTCCTGTAGGAATACAATATTTGCTCTAAGAATCTCCAGGTGTTTCAAGAGACAGTACTGTTTATGTTTCTGGCGTGCACCCTTTACATTCCATGTAGTGACCTTAAAGGCCCCAACAATGTCATACACCACTATCATATAAAATAAGGTATGCACAGTAGTGTGATACACCCATCCCCTATAAAGCAGACTTGTGCCCCTCCCCCATACCTCAAAAGCCGAGAAAACATACAACCTCTGATCCTCAAATCCCACCACCCCTCCCCGGCCCACTTGTCAAAACAAACATCTGATAGATAGATCTTACTATAACCCCTCCCCACAGCCACCCCCAACCACCACCCCTACACCGATCCAACATACCAACTATCTCCCACCCAGCCCCCAACACCACCCCCTCCCCACTCCATTGGCCCATGAACACCGACATCATAGCTTTGCTCAACCTCGCCCCCGCCTCCTCCCAATCATCAATGTCCCCATTCCATAAGATGTCCCCAGGCACTTATCTCCGATAGTACCGACATTGAAATCAATTCACCAAAACCCTAAAAGTCCAGACTCGATAAGCAGACCTGTACCATTTAAACAGAGAAACAAAGTTAATGTTAACACCCCCTAGAGTATCAGGCTCAGCATTAAGTATAGGGCCAGATTTAGCCAACCAAAAAAGCCCACCAGTCCCACCCCCCCCCAAACATAACCAATCACATCCTCCTACTACTGCGTAGCAATACAAGGTAGTAAACAAGGATGTTACACAATTCAAGTGCCACCATCATTCTGCGATATATATAAAAAAATAATAATAAATAAAGGGGAGGGGGAAGGGAGGGGAGGGAAAGGAAATGAGAGAAGAGGGAGTGGGTCTAAACCCCCCCTCCACTCTTTTCCTTTAGTAGGTCCCCAATTGCCGTAATCCAGAGAGCATAGTCCAGAATAAAATCCAAAGTAAAATCTGCGTTGCAGCCCATCTTAGAATTCCATTGATTAACACAAAGAGTCAACCAGCACCAGTCCATCCAACATGATAGTCATTTTTAATTTTTCCCACTGAGGTAGTAATAAACCAGAGCCAGATAGTACACGAGATGTCATCACAGCATAGCGTCCCTTCACAAACCGCAGTCCACAGCAAAGTGACCACACACCAGGATCCTTCCATTCCCTTTCATGGATCCTTAAAAAGGTTAGGTAACACAGCCTTTAATGCCACACGAGCGGCCTCCGCCATATCAAACTGCATCCATTCCCCCTTAATTATAACTTGGAGTTTGGCTGGGTAAATCATTTTAAAACGGACCCCGGACGCAATCAGCCTGTTAATCAAGGAATTGAAAGTGGCTCTTCTTTGTCTGACCGTCGCCGGGATGTCTTGAGTGACTCTTATTTTAGTACCTTCCCAATAAAGATCCTTGTTCTCCCTTGCTTTAGTGAGAAAAAGCTGACGCCCAAGTAATTAAGAAAGCGAAGATTAAGGGCCGAGGTGGAGAGTTAGGCGGGGAATAGGCCTTAAGGCCGATGAGCCTCTATTACGTATGCCTGGCCATAAGGGAAGGGCCCACTATCTTCTCCACAAACTCTGCACGATCTTCACAGGATCAGTACCTTCTTCTTTTTCGGCAGCCCCAAAATGCACAGCATTATTCTGGCAGGACCTCCCTTCAAGGTCCTCGACCTTTTGTTTCTAGCTTAGCAAGCCTTTGCCAAGATAAAACAGACCCCTCTTCCACCCTTTCCATGTGCCCTTCTAAAGATTTAATTCTCACTTCATTATCAGATACTCTTTTAGCGATATCCTCCATCGTGGTGGACAAACGTTTTATGTCCGTGGCCAATTCCTTGATCTCCAGTTGAAATGGTCTGAACTCTTCTAAAAATCTAGCCAAAGTCAATACCTCATACTCCAACTCCTCCTTCGCTGAGCCCTGCGGGTGTTGCGCACCTGAGGCCCTTGCTTTTTTTCGGGGCCTTTTCCGGTGAAACAGGAGGTGTGTGCCTCAGGGGGGTTTTCGGCATCTCCTCCTCCATACGGCACCAAACAACAGTCGGCAGGCTCCTGAGGCTGTTAGGCGAGGAAATCTGATTCGGAATCCCAAAAGTGTGCCCACAAAACAGCAAAATTGGGAGGAGGCAGACGGAGCTCCCCGGGAACGCTGCTACCCCGTGCACCGCATTACGTGACTCCCTATGGTCTTAGTATTCTGAATACTGAATATGCTGAATAAGTATTCCAAGTACTACGTTTACATGAAATGGAGTATATATTCCAGTTTGTGTTCTGCTTTTACATGTAACTCAGTATTTTGAAGAAGTCTGACTTGGAGTACTCTGTTTTTTTTTGTTGTTGTTTTGTTTTTTTGTTAATTACTGGATGCCTTTCTACTGTGTTTATTTCAAATACTGAAATTGCTGTGCGTATGTGACCCAGGATTCCTCTGGTATTTGGAATACCACTGGAATATCCACATTGTATTATTTAGAGTATTTATACTGTATTTGCAGTGCTAGTGTTCTGGAATACTTATTTCAGAAGCTATATTAATTGTATAGATATTAAGGGTTTTTTTTGCGGCAGGGGGCTTTTATTACATGTTCATTCAATGGCAGTGACGTGCTGGAAATGAGCATCGCACCAATACTCTTTCATGCAGTACTGGAAATGTTAAAACATTTCCTTGATACTGTTATAAAGCTTTAATACTATTGTTTTGTTTTTCTAGGTTTATAAACTTAGTTTCGACATGTACCAGGATAACAGTAAAAACAGGGTGTTGCCTTATAGTCTTAATCCTGTTGAAAAATAAAGTTTTTACCTTCCTTTTACAAAACATAGGGAGCCCTCAAAAATCAAGTTTTGGTCTAGTTCTGTTATGTGTTAGCCAGTGATATAAGAGGTTGACAAGGAAGCCCTGTTATAAGGATCACATTGAAAATGAGAGGCCTCTCAGCTGGGATGTCCTGGGTAGACAAAAAGAAAGAAGATTGTCCCTGTCATGAGAAGATTTACACTACGGCATGTGCGTGTCTAGATAGAGAGAAAAACAGATGGGCAGGCAGGTGTCAGCATGGCTGAGTTGGCAACACATCCGTTTCTGGGCTAAAAGGTCATAGTTTCTAGTCCCACACCAGGATTGGGCTCATACCATAAACACTGGCACCCCCATGCAGTGCTTGGGTGGGTGGGGGCATGCTGTCCTGTCTGGGTGTGCCATAATTCAGATGAGATGTTAAACCAAGGTCTCTTCTACCATCTCTGATGCTGTCCTGGTGGGCTTCCTAGTGGAAGTAAAAGAACCCAAAGCACTTTTCGCAACATTAGTGGATTTTCTCCATTGTCCTGACAAACATTCCCCTTCTATTGTCCCATGGTGTCTGGGCATGTGCGTTTGTTGATATGTGAAATAGCTACACATTCACAGTCACTTCACTACCAGTCTGTAATAGCTTGTTAAGAGCTTTGGGATACAATATATATGAAAAGTACTAAATTAATTCTACTTCTTCCCCTTCTTCTTCTTCTTCTCCTTCCAGATACTGTATTTGCAACCTTAATAATATCCTGGGTACACTGTGTAAGTAGAGTAATTATGCAAACACCTATAAATTAGTTCATGTATGCACAACATATTTATTTCTCTACTTATGATTGGGGGGGGGGGGTAAGACATAAAGGACCTAGAGTCTAGGTAGGTAGGTAGGTAGGTAGGTAGATAAGTTTTAGCTGCAGATACATATTTAGCCCTTCCTTCTGATTTTTAATGGTATTGACCTGATTCAATTATTCTGCTTTAGAAAATGGGATCGGAAAATAAATGAATGTCATTGGTTGAATCGTCAGATGAGAGATTCATTTATTTTTCTATAGCTCCCCCCTTTAGAAAAAGAGCCTAGTCGGTTCTCTCATGTACAGTATTGGTGTCAGGGATAACGTGCTGTCTCAGTAAAGCCACCCATTGCAGTCTTTTAAATGGAAACCATGGGAAATACAAATAAAGTTGATTCCCAAAGATGGAAAAATGTAAAAAAATGTCAGACTTCCTTGATTTATAATTTAACATTTCACCACAAAAAAACTGGGATGTGGGACTTCTTTATCTCAAAACTGAAGAAATATGCTATAAAAAGTTAAAATAAATTATTCTAACATTTTAAAACTTTTAAAAACTGTGTCTGACAGTTTCTTTCCATTTTCTAAGTGCAATAATACCCTCCAGGGTGGGCGGTATGGGCTATACTGGAACTTCCAGGAGCTATAAGGCCCTCCGCCTGCAGCATCGGGCCTCATTATGCCCCTGGGCGGTCCAATATAGCCCAATACCGCCCACCCTGTTGGGTATTATTGCTTACATACTGCTTGATGTAGTTATTGTGCCCTGTAACCCTTCTTCCTGACTGACCTGATTGTAACTGTAAATAATTGCCTATTTCACCGTCTGCTTCATGGCCTTTGTAATATTCAGGTTGTCAGCATCTGTGACTCTTCACTTACTCCCTGACCAAACTGCAGTCACGTAAATAGCATTGCTACTTTTATATGGTTCGCCTAATATTTTGTAACTTCACTGAACCTGCCCTGCTGCAGTAACTGATCCCAACCCACTTCAAAACTGATTTCCCCCAAAATGTGTCTCTCCTGTAGTGCACAACGACAAATAAAGCAAAAATAAAATGGTCCCTTGAGGTCATTTTCTCCCCCATGTGGTAACAGTTGACGCCTCTAAGGCTCACATCCTTTTCATATTTAGATTAGATGTTTTACTAGCCCAAGAAAACTCACGTGCTGCCATGTGTTTAAGTGGCAGGATATATCCTTTCACCCCGTCTGCCCCCCCCCAACAAAAACTCTCCTGATTCCATCTCTAAAGAGTTTGACAAAGTTGTGCTTTGTTTCTGAATGCAAACACAGTTGCCTTCTTCACAGTGCTCATATGATCTGATACCTGGTCAAAACCAGAGATTTATGAATTATCATCTTTCATAGATTAGCAAGTAGACACCACAGAGGCATGACTCATGCATTATGACAGAACTGTCTGAAAAGGCAGTGATCTTGCTTATTTGAAACTCATATTTAGAATGCATTGATTTCAGTGGTCTGCCTAAAGGGAATATAAACCTTAGCGTTATACTTTTTTTTTCATATAATTAGAAATGTGAGCATGGCTGAGGTTTTTATAATAGCTCAAGTGTACTGTTTTATGTGTTTGTTTTGATAGTCTTATTTTGTTTCTTAGTTAGTGTACCTTGGTAATGCTACCTTTTGCTGCCTGCCCTGTACTCATTTTTTAATAAATGGTGACCCCCTTTATCACACTGTTTAGCAGTGTGATCAAACACCGTAATAACTGGATATGATGCCATACTCAATTATTCCGTTGTTTGGAGCACTCACACTTCACTGCCCCTGTTGGGAAGCTTGATTTATGTGCTGATGTCCCTGCACTAGTTATTATAAAAAATAAAACACAAGCAACTGCATGCTTATGAAGTTTTTTTTTTTTTTACACACTGTTGGTATATGATGACCTCATAATCGTCTCGAGCGTCGCTCTCAAGGTTTATGGGTGATAGGCTTCATAACATACAGTCGTCTATGTAGTATTCTTTATATAATTAATGGGCCTCTCCTATTTCCCATAGAGAAACTGTGCCATTATTTGCCATAATAAAGGAGTGTTTATTATGGCAAACACATGCATGGTTTCCATCACTCTGAGCATGCGCTCCGCTTGCCTAAACACAACTGCCCGTGGAACTCTGCAGTAAGTTTTTTTTTTCTTCAAAACTTGCACAGTTTTGACATTTACCTGCAGAAAAAGAAACATATACAAATATTTTAAAATGAGGGGTTGATCTCAAATTTCAGAAGCAGGCACCAGAACCACTATTTTATATAACTGCTGAGGTGAACAAGCATTTGTCAATGCCGAATGTTTGCTTGCTGGCATTGGCAGTGGTAGTGTAGAAGTTACAGAGCTGCGTAATAGGAATGGCAGTGAAGTACTGAACTGAAGCCAACCCCACCACCACCCTGCAGAGAGTGACAGGCATTGGGGTGTGCGTTTGGGTTGTCAGGCATAACGGCCATGCCATTTCACCACACCCCACCCTGCAGACACTGACAAGTGTCACGGTGTTCCTTGGGGTCTTTGGCCCTTATGCGCAGCCCATTTCATTAGGAAATATGGTGAGATGGGTGCGATATAGGAAAATGGGGTGAAGTTTGGGGCCGAAGAGTCCAAGGCATACCTTGATGCCTCTCACTGACTGCAAGGTGTGGAATGGTATGAGCATCACAGGCAAGAATCTCAAGTCACACCCCTGATGCCTGTCATTCTCTACAGGGTTGGGCGTTATGGTTGGAAACCCTAATACCTCAGGCATTCGTTAGTATTTTCACTCCAAATTTTCAACATGTTTTTTTTGTGACCCCATCTCATGAACAGGGGGAATATCAGTTTGTTAGCCGAAAGCTGCTTATGCACAGTGACTACGGCATTTAGCACCACAGGTGCAAAAATATTACGAACAGGGTGTAAAAAATGACAGCTGTACTCTTTCATGGGGAGGTGTAAAAAATGGCTGTGTTGCAAATGTGTAGTAAAAATATTTAAAAAAATGGTGAAGTCACGAGCGTACATAGAAACTGTGCAACGCACACCCGTAATATAATTAGGTTGGGGATTTTTTACAGCAGATTGTCAGCTCAGGCATTTTGGTGCCTCCGATCATGAACAGTGTCACTGTGATTTTCTTTATCTGTGCCGAACAATGATTTCCCACAGCGACCATGCATCTCTGCACTGAAAGTGTGAAAACACACTTTAGCCATGTTGTGAAAAATGACAGCTGTACTATTCATAAGGAAGTGTGGAAAAATGGCACTGGTGAAAATCTGGACTGAAAATATTACAAAGTCATGAACTAACGAGGGTGCATGGAAACTGGGCAATGCTCACTCGTAACACAGTCATTTTATGGACTTTTGTCACCAAATTTTCAACATAGCCATTTTAAGACCTCTGCTCATGAACAGTGTCACTGTGATTTTCTTAATGTGTCCCATACATTGAGTTCAGCACACTGACTGCGCCATTGTGCACTACATGTGCGAAAACACATTTTGGGTGACATATGAAAAATTGCAGCTGTACTGTTCATAAGGAAGTGTAATAAAATGGCAATGTTGAAAATCTGGAGTGAAAATATTAAATTTGCAAACTTAGAGCATGCATAGGAACTGTGCAATGCACTTCATAACTCCTGATCATTTTAAATTTTTTCACCAAATTTTCAACATAGCCATTTTAGACCTCTGCTCATGAACAGTGTCACTGTGATTTTCTTAATTTGTCCCGTACATTGATTTGCACACCGACTGCACCACTGTATGCTACATGGGCGGAACACACATTTAGGTGAGATGTGAAAAATGACAGCTGTACTGCTCATAAGAAGGTGTGGTAAAATGGCAATGTTGAAAATCTGGAGTGAAAATATTGAAAAGTTCAGCGAACTTACGGCGTGTGTAGGAACTGCATGACACCGCGGCTCATGTAAAACAATCATTTTAGGAATTTTTTCACCAAATTTTCAACATAGCCATTTTAAGACCTCTGCTCATGAACAGTGTCACTGTGATTTTCTTAGTTTGGCCCGTACATTGATCTCGCACACCGACTGCGCCATTGTGAGCTACATGGGCAGAAACACATTTTGGGTCAGATGTGAAAAATGACAGCTGTACTACTGATAAGAAGGTATGGTAAAATAGCAATGTTGAAAATTTGCGCAACGCACACTCGTAAACCAGTCATTTTTTGGAATTTTAGCACCAAATTTTCAACATGGGGTTTTTGAGATGCCTTCACATGAATGATGTCACTGTCATGGCGTTATTCAGGCCTGAAGGGTGATTTCACGCAATGACTGCGAAATCACCTTCAGACTGCTCTTACCATGACAGTGACATCATTCATGAGAAGGGGTCCCAAAACCCCTATGTTGAAAATTTGCAAAAATCCCAAATGACTGAGATATGCAACAAAGTTGAAACCCCTATCTAGCTCATTATACAGCTTACGGCATTTCCTCAGTTCATGGTCGGCTTTGAAGAGTGCAGACATGTTCCCAGTCCACGAAGATCATTCGCAAGGTCCGGAGGTAAGTATGGGGTGAGGGGTTGTGGGAAGCAGGGTGCGCAGTGGGTGGGTGCAGGGTTGTGGGAGGGGCCAGGAGACTACGTGGGTAAGAAGCGATGCGGGGCGTTTGCCATGCTGGGTGGGCTCCCAGAGTGGCTGGGGCGAGTTGGGGAGGCCGTTCAACCCGGCGGAGTTGGGCACCCCGTCGACCAAAGTATCGATTGCCATGGGGTGGGCTCCCAGCATGGCATATCTCGGGGGTGAGGACAGTGGAGCCGGCGGAGGTTGGGCAACCCCGTCGGCTATATCGTACTGCCACGCTGGGGGTGGGCACCCAGTGTAGCATTTTCGAAGGCTTTGGAGGGGCGGGGGGATGCAGCACAGCCGATGGGGATTAGGCACCCCGTCGGCATTATTCAATGTGTGTGCGTGCGAAGTGCGCTGCGCTTGCGTGGTGTGTGTGTGTGTGTGGGAGCTGCGCATGAGTAGGCAATATCTTATCGCTGCTCACTCCAGCGTAACTCCCCTTTGAACTGTGCCACTGCATTTTGGAGCTTGTCATAGACAGCTCAGCATGCGATAATGACTTACGAAACGCCTGCCAACACACTGACTGAATTGGAGGAGGAGATGACACACCTCCGAAATCTCCGATGATGGCACTATGTTTCTTGCACATGCATGCAAGCAAACATAAAAAGGGGAAACCTAGAAATTATATAAAATAAAATATGGGGTGGTGTGTGTAAACTCGAAGTTGACAGACACCTTCAGTGTTAGATGCTTTAATAAACCCCACAAGCTTCACTCTGGGGGTTTATGTAGCATCTAATACCTTGGGGGGGTGTAAACCTCTCATTGCACATACCATCCCATACGTTATTCTATTTATAATCACTTATGAGTCCCAGAGTCCTACAACATCAATTGACCTGAAGCATAGTGTGATGCTTCCCATGCAGGGCTGCCACTCTCCTGATGTCACCAGCCAACTGATAAGGAATTAAAAAGTGAATATTGGGCAGGAAAGAAGGTAGCATCAACAGCGGACCCTAAATAATGAAAAATAGGACTATTTCAAAACAAATACATAAAACATTTACTGGAGGCAATAAATAAACTACACACATGCCCACATTTCTAATTATATATATTTTTTTAAAACAAGGTTTATGGTCTCTTAAACATTTCCATTTATGTTTTAGACAATAGAAGCACTCTGGGTTGAGGGGCTGACACCAGTCCATTTATAGAAGAAAGAGTCCTAAAAGAACTCCTAAAACTCAAGGTGGACAAAGCAATGGGGCCTGATGGGATTCACCCCAGAATCCTAACAGAACTAAGGGAGGACCTAGTGACATCACTGACCACACTTTTTAACAAATCGTGGGAGGATGGGGTGGTACCTGAGGACTGGAGGAGGGCAGATGTGATTCCCCTTCACAAAAGTGGGAGCAAGGCAGAAGCAGGAAACTACAGACCTGTAAGTTTGACCTCAGTGGTAGGGAAAATGATGGAATCTCTTCTGAAAGAAAAAATTGTTGAGTCCCTAGAGGCCAGCGGGGTACAGGACCCAAAGCAGCATGGATTTACAGCAGGAAGGTCATGTCAGATGAATCTAATTGATTTCTTTGACTGGGTGACCAAAATAATAGACCAGGGATGGGTTGTGGATATGGCCTACCTAGACTTTAGCAAGGCATTTGACACAGTCCCGCACAAAAGATTAATAATCAAGTTAGCCAGCCTGGGAGTGGGTTCTAGGGTGGTAGCCTGGGTAGCAAACTGGCTGCACAACAGGAACCACAAGGTAATAGTGAATGGAACACATTCCGAAGAAAGGGGGGTTACTAGTGGAGTACCTCAGGGCTCAGTACTGGGTCCAGTCGTCTTTAACATCTTTATAGGTGGCATTGCAGAGGGTCTGGAGGGAAAGGTATGCCTCTTTGCAGATGACACAAAGATCTGTAACAGAGTTGATACACAAGGAGGGGTAGAAAGGATGAGAAGGGACTTGGCAAGGTTGGAGGAATGGTCAGACATATGGCAACTTAGATTCAATGCAAAGAAGTGCAAAGTAATGCACCTGGGAAACAAAACCCCAGGAAAAGAGTACACAATAGCAGGGGAGGTACTAACAACAACAAAAATGGAAAGGGACTTGGGGTAGTCATATCAGATGACCTAAAGGTGGGTAAGCAATGGAAGAAGTCAATAAGGAGAGCCGGGGGATACTGGGATGCATAGGAAGGGGCATCTCAAGTAGAAAAAGGGAAGTGGTTATCCCTCTGTACAGACAGTTGGTGAGACCCCATCTGGAATATTGTGTGCAGTTTTGGAGACCCCATCTATGCAAGTGTAACCCCCAGGTGGCGCTATCCCAAGGGCTACTACCCCTGCCTGCATAACTGCTAACAGGTTAAGGGGCCTAGGTCCAATGGCGGGTGCCTCCACCCAGAGGTCGGGGTTAAGACAGTCTGGTATGACTTGGTCACAGCCCTCTGGGTCACTGCAACCCCCCTTTCTTCCCACTAGTGGCCCACTCAATATATCAGAAGTACCTTCACAGTATACACTTACCCCCAGGACTGGTTCGATCAGCTTGACTCTGGGGACACCCTGTAAAACAAGATGATACAATGCAAAAGCCACAGTACAACACTTTAACATAAATGAATACCTCAGACAGTGTAACTTTGATGAAACAAACAGATCTGATTTATTTAGGGGAATATAACAAGGACAGGAAAATCAGGTTAATTAGTTTAGACACCTTCATAATCACAGTACTGTGCGCATGTTCAGAGTCCCAAATTGTCACTTTCACTTGGTACCCAGGATGGGGGAGGGGGGGCTAGCCAGGATTGGTGCAGCTGGATGGGGCCCTGTGATGGAAAAACACTTGCACAATACCCAATTGTAATCCGGAGCCGGATAGCTCAGTTCGTGAAGAAATGAAACAGCAACAAATAGATGACACACTTGCAATTTGATAAACAGATGGCAGGGAGCTACCCTGCTTTGTACTCACAGACTCAGTGCTGGGAACTGGATGGAAAGCAGATTGTCCTGGCTTGCCAGGAGGAGCAGAACATGTGGAAAAGGTCCTTGTGACTGGACCCTACTGCAGTTTAGAGAAAATAGATGTAGTCTGGATCAAGCTGGGGTTTACTTCCAGCTTCATGCACTCAATTCGCTGTACAGGGGATTTGAAATGCGATTTCCCACAAGCACTACACACTTTTATATGTAAAAGGAAAGTACTATACCAGACAGGTTACTTCTCGATCCCGACCGCAATTACTGCACGATACCCGGGAGAACACACAGCAGCTTCAGTTCCTGACAGACCAAGCGCGATTCAGCAATTTCTCCAGTCTTCTACAGGGTGAGCCTGGTTTCTACTCTTCAGATCTCCTTGATTCTCTTCACAGGTCGGATTCAGTCTAAACAGGCGCTTACACAAGCTGCGGACTGAAACTTAGGGCCTTACTCATGATTCCCATGCTAAAACTACACACCGAAGAAGCACACAGTTCCCTGTCTCTTCACTGCCCAAACTGATCTGATCTTTCCAGTAGACAGAGCCGGGCATTTCCTTTGAGTTCCTCCCAGTTCAGTTGGCTGGTCTGGCTGTCACTCACAATAAACTCCCCCTGTTGGTGCAAAAAGGCACTGAAGTCCAAACTACAATTCCCAGAGGCATCTGCCATACAGTACATAGGTGGCTGGCTCCACAATGAGAGTCCAAGTTCTGATTTGCCAGCAGCAGGCTCCATTTCAAAGGTCCCACCACACTGATTGGTCCAGTTCAGCAGTTCAACCAGAATGGAGGGCTAGGCAAACACAGTTCTGATTGCAAAGAAAAGCAGGTTAGACAAATTGTATTTTCATTATTACTCTAAATGATTTCTGGTAAACAGTTACATCTTTGAAAAGTGCTCACTCTGCCCACTTAGTGACGGCAGAAACGGAGCGATTTGGCAGCAGCTGGAGTGGGACTCAAGCAGGGAAACACACAGTCCCCCCATAGATAGAAACTAATTATGTCTGCAAGCAGACAGCTCTTAAAGAGACAGTACCAGAGGCTCTAAAAGCACTCACAGATAAATGGCTTAAACGCCAAACACCATTCAGGCTTGGAGCATTCAAGCAAGCTCCTGGAAGACTTTTTGGGAACTCCTATTTGCAGGGGGGGTTACACAAGGGCATAGACAGGATGGAAGCAGTCCAGAGGAGGGCAACTAAAATGGTGCATGGTCTGCATCAGAAACCATATGAAGAGAGACTTAGAGAGCTTAATATGTATACCCTTGATGAAAGGAGGGACAGGGGGGACATGACATAAACTTTCAAGTATCTCAAGGGAATCAACAAAGTCCAGGAGGGTAGCATCTTTCAGAAAAAGAGATGTGTAAGAACAAGGGGGCACAATTTAAAGGTAGAGGGATGGATCAGGGGTAATATGAAATTTTTTCATGGAGAGTGGTGGATGCATGGAACCACCTTCCTGGGGAGGTTGTTGGGTCTAAAACAGTGGGGGAATTCAAACATGCATGGGACAGATAAGGCAATTGTAGTTGGGGGGGGGTGGCAGGAAGTAGGCAGTTGGTTAACTAGAATCTGCAGCTTATCCAATAGGAAGGGAAATGGGCAGACTGGGTGGGCCAAGTGGTCCTTATCTGCCATCAAAGTCTATGTTTCTATGATCGAAACTTACCAAAAACACTATTTTGTTTAAAGTAACTTCATCAGTAATTGTGCCCCACCACTCACAAATATTTTGCATTGCTCCTGAGAAAAAGACCTTTGTGGTTTCTTAATTACCCAGATAATCCCATTCACTTTTGATGCATATAAATGCAACACTTAATTGTGTTTAAAACCAATCAAGCACTCTGGGTAATTATGCCAATCGCAATAAAATGCAAATGGCATTGTAAACAGTAATTACAAGAGACAGATACGTGTGCTTTGAAGCAAATTGGGATGTTTTGTTACTGTTCAGCATGAGGCCCATAAAGCTCCTAATTTAGCACCAATGAACAGGTTCCATTTTGTGGATATTGTACAGCATTAGCTGTTCATTCCTCATGCCCATCAATAGCAAGCTCTCCACAGAAGCTCTCCAGTCCAAAGTCAAATGCTGCTTTTGACAGTCAGCTCCCCTGCAGTTTGCCATTTGGCAATGCTCTCACTGAGCTCCAGATTGGCTCTTTATCTGATTCAGTTTCAGGGAGGGGGGGGTCAGAGGTTTATTTATTTACTATTTATTAGCTTTTGGTGACCAGGTAAGTGCGTTACGCATTTGGACCTGCCTATTTTCAGGCATGACCCGGGAGAGTATAGAATACAGAGATACAAAATTATAGAGAGCATAAACAGTAGAAAATGGTACAATATGACAAGCAGGACCCCACGCAGGAAGGTCAAATACAAATCATTTTAACAGAAAACTGATTTTTCTGGGAATTTTTGTGACAGGTAAGTATGGGCAGATTTGGCACTCAGTTGAGACCAATTAAGCTGGTACCCCCACTTGTCTTGATTAAATGTTTTTTTTTTAAGGGGGAATAGTAACTTGAAGGCTGAGAGATTGTAACGGAAGTGCTACACGGTTTATTTTTCGATTTAAGGAGCATATTTTTAATTACTTTAAAATCTGTTCAGAAATCTTGTACACTGTCAACCCTGTTAAACAACTGGCCAGCTTTGAGACACGTTCTTTTCAGAACTCTTGTTACAATAGATCTCTTTTGCTCTGGCAAAACTATGACCACACTGCACAGACAGGCTGACCAGCTCAGATTTTTGCTGCAAGTATGGCATGCTTGCTTTGCTGCTAATTTGACTAATACCCATCCACAAAAAGAGCAGGGTGGTAATGAATGAGATCAGGGACTGATCCTCAACAGGTTGATTATGTGGGAAAAAAATCTCTTACTGTTTTGCAACTGGGAGGATACACAAAGAAAATTTCTGCTTAATACTTCCGGGGGTTGGGGGGTACTTTGAACATGATGGGCTCTCCTACTGTTTTATCAAGAAAATATTTAAACCAACACTGGAAAGCCAAACAAAGGAGAAAGTCATGCAGTGCTTCTCTAACAAACTTGATATTTGAGTCCATTTGTTTTTAAAAATGTGCTGTATAGTTGAAAAAGACACCCCTACTTTGAAAACTGCCTGCCCCTGAAGCATGCCAGTCTGGCAGAAAGAGAGAGGAGAGAGAGAGAGAGAGAGAGAGAGAGAGAGAGAGAGAGAGAGAGAGAGAGAGGAGGAGAGAGAGGCAGCCACTAAGCAAATTAACATGTCAAAATGGTGAATCAATATCTTTCTTATTTGGAACTGGATTCAGTGGGAAGAGCTGGAGCAGCTCAAGGAACCTCATGACAGCTGCAATGCTGGGCTCGAGAGGGCTTTCGATAAGAGCATAGGAAATGAGACAGCCTGATTTACCAGCAAGACTAGCAGGTTAGGTATGCAATCCTGACATACAAATGCCTGACATTTACAATACCATCACCGGAATCCCGACCAATTATTATTACCTGACACGTTGAATGCCCGCCTGCCAAAATCCCAACTTTCTGTTTTGTTAATGGGACAGTGTCAGCTGTCAATTGATGTTCACCTATTCATGAAAATTTTAGCGTTTTTGGAAATAGGTTGCTATTGCGTACCCATTGGTAAGTGCCTTCTGTAAGGCTAGTTTTGAATTAAATAAAAAAGCATAACCTAATATTCATTGGGCTGGATATTCAAAAGGGTTGCGCCATGTGCAATAGGGTTGCACCTGCGTAAGTCCAAAATTGCGCCATTCTGCCATATTCAGCAGGAGGCAGTTGCGCCCCCCCAAGTCAAGCTGAGCAACAGCGCAATGCTAATGAAGGCATGCTGAACTGGAGGGGGAGGAACCATGCATAAACTGCACAGCCCGATATTTAGTGGGCTGTGCAGAGTTGTGCAGGCGCAACCCCCAACCTGCGCCTGCACAACTTTGAGCCAAAGAAAAAAAGGAGTAAGTTGAGGGCCACCCACAGGTGAGCTGCCACATTGCAGGGTGCAAAACAGCAGCTGCCACCTGTGGGTGGCCTCAACTCTCCTGTGCCCCTGCAGCCCAATTGCGGGCATATAGTAACCCCCTCCCGTGACTGGCCCGATCCCGGGCATAAGTATAAAACACCCCCTCCCCGACTGGCCCGATCGGCGGGCATAAGTGTAAAAACAACCCCCACCTACACTAGCCGGTCAGCGGGCATAAGTGTAAAGCAACCCCCACCCCCCACTAGCCCGATCGCGGGCATAGAAGTATAAAACAACCCCACCCTCACTAGCCCGATCCTTGGGCATAAGTTAAAAAAAAAACACCCCCACTAGCCCAATCACTGGCATCAAAGAGGTCAAACACCCCCAAGAACATATCCTGGTGGTCCAGTGGACATGAAGCCCGATCGCGGGCATCAAGAGGTCAAACACCCCCAAGGACCACCTACCCTGGTGATCTAGTGGCCCCCACCCCACCCACCCACGGAGACCCACCGCCCCGCCCCCGTCAGCGGCGGGCGGCAGCATCCACCGCCTGCTGCCCACCGCCCGCCCGACTGACTGTCGATACTGACTGCAGCCCATTGGTTCAGAGCAGAGCCAATGGTGCATGCTGCATCCCGCTCAAGGCAGTCAGATATGTGAATGAATCATTCACATATCTGGACTTGCTAATACAACCGCGTTACACACCGCAGCTCTTGCTCTACGAACCAGTAGTGCGGCCTACCCGGCAGATGGTCGGCGGAAGGCGGCGGCGGCGGCTGAGCGCGGGTGAGATGCTGCACCATCGCCGTGATAACCAGAAAAGCGAGGTGGTGAGAAGCCGCGTGGGTGGGTGGTGGGGTGGGGGCCACTAGATCACCAGGGAGGTGGTCCTTGGGGTTTGACCTCTTTGATGCCCACGATCGGGCTTTTCATGTCCACTGGACCACCAGGGATATGTTTCTGGGGAATGTTTGATCTTCTTCGGCGCCCGCGATCGGGCTGGTGGAGGTGGGGGTTGTTTGTACACTTATGCCAGCGATCGCTAGTGAGGGTGGGGTTGTTTACACTTATGCCTCCTCGAGCTACTGGGCAGTGGTTTTTAAACTTATGCCCGTGATCGGGCCAGTCAGGGGTGAGAGATTTACACATGCCCTGCATCGGGCCAGCTCGAGAGTGGGGAGATTTACCATATGCCGAGATCAGGCCAGTTGGGGGGTGGGAGAGATTTGCACATATGCCCGTGATCGGGCCAGTCGGGGGAGGGGGGAAGTTTACACTTATGCCCGCGATTGGGCTGCAGGGGGCGTCGGTCCACCATGGCTGCTGCCTGGCAGGGCGCCAGGTGCAAGTCCTCGGGGATCGGCGCACCTGCATGCTAATGGAATGCAAATGGGACCATAAATAGATGCAAATGGCCCCCCCGAGCCTTGCATGAATTATGGCTCCACTTGCATGTCACCTTTTGCATATCAGGAATTTGCGCATGGTGCAATGGTACTTGCGCCAGCGCATCTTGAATGCTCCACTCTGACCACTTGCGGTGGCACAAGTTCCACCGCACCATGCACAGTGACTGTGGCCAGGGGGTGATATTCAAAGGAGTTGCTCAGTAGCTCAACTCTGTTGAATATCACACCGGCCATACCCCTGTACAACTATCTTGTGCAGCGCAAGGGCTTGCGCCACAGAATAGCGCAGTTTGACTATCCAGCCCATTGTTTACACATGTGGTTGGCACAGTTTGCAGCCTCTGATGTCCACTCAGATGCAAGGCTTTGTTTTGATTTCCTCGCAGCATCAGGATGCCGTGTGGTTTGGTTGTGCTCATGTACAGTATTCACAGTGTGCACATGAATGCGCCAGGTACTATGGACATACAAAGTTGTTAAAATAGGCCACCTGGTCTATCAAGTCTGCCCGAGTGTGCAGCTAGTACCCACACCTTTCAGCTGCCCCACCCCCTTCCCAATTACCCCCACCTACTGTGTACACACGTGCAGGCATATTGCTGCTCGCAGACTCAAACACAATACTATAAGCATGTGACTACTGTATGTCGTTTTCCAAGGTACAGCTTTAGTCATGATTTTTTTTTTTTACTTGCAGTCTACTTTGGAACCTCTGGCAAAAGGCCACTATATATTTTCTCATCATTCTGTAATTTAGGCAGTCACCCTAAGTATATAAATTTCTGAATGTGTAGTTGGGGACAAGGATGTGGGCAGGCATACTCACTGTACACATTTGTGTACCACTTTGTTGAGTGCCTGTCCCAAACCATATGCTTTTTGTCAACATTATCCTTCTCATCTGTACTATTTGAGTTAATGTAGACCATTGAGTAGTGCATCTCTGTTTAAACTTACATTGTTTAGGAGACAGATGTGTTTATAACCTGTTTAGAGATTATAGAGGAGTTAGCAGACAACAATCTGGGTTGTTTGTAATGGGAACAGCATTTGGAGAGGGTATGTACATTTTGTAATGGGGGGCAGCAGTTGGAGATTGTGTGTAGCAAATGGATATTTCTAGCTATGCCCCTGGTTGGGGGGTTATTTATTTATTTATTTGTAACCCCAAGGGCTACTACCCCTATCTGTTTGGCTAGTAGCAGGTTGAGGGGCCTGTGTACTGAAATGGGTGCCTCCACCCGGAGGTCAGAGTTGTTAGTGGTCAAGCTAACCTAGGCACAGCCCTCTGGGACACTGTAACCCCCCTCTGTCCCTTCTAGTGGCCAGAAAAATATACAGTAATCACTTTTGCAATGACCCTTATATACCATGCAAGTACCCACACTGTTTGCACTTACCACCAGGGCTGGTTCCATCAGTTTGACCTTGGAGACCCCCTGTAAAACAAGGTTAGGCACAGCAAACAACAACAGTAAGTACAGTGCTTTCAATACAAACTGGAACCACAGTCAGGTTAAATGCAAAAAGAGTTAGATCTGACTTATTGAGGGGACTTGAAAAAGGAGGGGGCATAATCAGGTTGCTTGGCTTAAAGGCTAAATCAATCAGACAGTCATGCATGCACATCAGAGTCCCTACACAGTCACACAATCTGGGTACCCAGCTAGGGAAAAAGGTGGACTAGCCAGGAATGTTGCCTGGGGTAGGCCAATGTTGCAGCTGGTTGGGGCCCTGTGAAGGAAGAAAACAACATGCACAACACACACTATTTGTAATCTAGAGCCATAGTGCCCAGTTCGTGAATGAAAAGACAACAAGGCAATCAGATGACAACACTTTAGATTTAGCTGTTGTTGCAGAGAGCTACCCTGATGTTTACTCACAATACCCAATACAGGACACAGGCAGGACAAAATTGAGACTGCAGGTTTCTGAGCTGGAGTGCCAGGAGAAGCAGGCCCACACGAATCACTGAGACATCATTCCTGTTCGAAGTGTTGAGCAGGGGGCTGATCCCCAGGAAGGTCTCTCGTTGATGGCTTTCTCTGTGTAGTGGGTAGTCTGGCTGGGCCAATGCAGCAGGGCCCAGGCCAAAAGAAGATGAATATGGATTCAGTCTGTTGGAGCTGGAAGCAGCCTCCAGCAAGCAGAACACAGTTCAGCACACAGTGGTGAACCAAATCACGACCCACTAACAGCACACAGCACACTTACATGTAAAGAAATTCCACTGTACCAGGCAAATGGTTCTCCAGTCACAATTACAGTCTCTGCACAATCCCGGAGGTCAGAGGTGGCTGGAGATCCTGACAGGCCGATCGCATTCAGCAAATATTTGGTCTTCTTCAGATTTGGAGCCTGGTCACGGTTCAGTGGCTTAAATTGTTCTCACACTTCGGATTCCGTCCGAATAAACTTCAATTTCCCTCTTAGGGACAGCAGGCAGGCCAAAGCTCAGCCCTTTCACAATTCTCCTGCACGAATCTATGCAGGATTGCTGCTCGACCATCTTGAGCTGTTACCTCTTTCACTTCCCAACTCAGACTGACTCAAGCTGCAAGCAGCCTGGGACTTTCGCCAGGATCCAAAAGGTTCGGTTGGCTGATCTGTCTGTCGGTCAGAACAAGGGCTCCCCCTCCAGGTCCATTTGGGCGCCAGAGTTCCAAAACTACATTTCCTACAGAAATTTACTCCACAAAACCCCTAAGGAAATGCTCCATTTTAGCGTCCCCAAAGGTACTGATTGGTCCATTTTGGCAGTCCAGGACCAAGATGGTGGTGATACACGAAACTGTCCATGCTGCAAAGAAGGCAGGTTAGACAAACTACAATATCATTACTACTCTAATAGATAATCAGCAAATAAGTACATCTTCTAACAGAGCTCCCTCTGTGCAAATAGCAATGGCAGAATGGAGCGATTATCTGGCAGCCCAGGTGGGACCCAAGCATAGAAGCACTCAGCCCCCCCTTTCAGATTAATCATAACTGCAATATAGGCAGCTCTTAAAGAGACAATACACAGAGGCTAGACAGGCACTCTTAGGTAATAACATTTAAACTGCTAAAATGCAGGACACCAGCTGGGCAGTGAGCATTTAGGCAAGCTCAAGGAAGACTTTTCGGGAACCCCCATTTGTAGCTGGGTTACACCCTTCCCAGCCTGGAGAAAACTTGGCATCCACATCAAGTCTATACCATCACAATATTGAAAATGCAATATAAATGAGACATCTATACTATTAGCATGCTATGCAAATAACATCTGATGCATCAGTCAATGTAAACTTATACCTTTACTATACATATTCACTATACTTCACAATACTATATTCATAATGACAATACTTATGCATGTTTCATACATGTGATACTGATTCCACTATGATTAACATACTTTAAACATCACAATAATGATTCACATTATAACTTCCTGTACATTAAACAATGTAGGAGGGGGCCCTTCCCTGTCAGCTAACTTGGGGCTGGATGGGGCAGGGGCACCATACTGAGAAGGAAGAACAATCAACCTGAAATTGGCCATCAAGCTCAGTTTAAGTAGTGAGCTCTGAGAAATATATATACACTTGTGGACCACATTGAGAGGCACGTCCACATGCCTCCCAGGGGAATCATAGCTGAAACAAAGCACTGGCTTAACAGGTCGCCCAGATTTTCTGGGAGGAATAGACACAGGCTCTGGGCAGTCAATACTGGCATTCAGTTCTTCTCCTGTAGTGAGAAATGCCGCTGCACTGCTTGAAATGTCCAGACTGGGAACAATATCAACCCCTGGCTCTGTAGACTCTGTTTCCACCACACTTTGCTTATTATTTCTTTCTGGCGAAGGCCCAGGTTGCTCATTCTGAGTAGACTCCGGCACACTTAGGTTTGGTGGCACTGAGGGGGTGCTATCAATACTTTCATATTGCTCTTCAAATCCTGGCATGTCCCCAGGGAGACTCAGACCATCAGCCCTTTCATCAGGCAAGTCAAACAGTTCTACGAGACACAGAGAGTCTGCAACCTCGACAGGATACTTTGCACCTCACTTTCAGGGGGCACTGGTTCCAGGGAAAAAGCTAGGGGGGTTAGGCAGTCCAGAAGGCCCAACTTCATCCCCATGATTCTGCATAGGATTTCCTCATAACAGCTGACTCCGTTCATATGAGGGATAATAGGTATTACCATAGTCACTTTCATCAGAGGTGGATTGACAGTCACTATCATTCGAGGCCTGCCAGGGAGAGGGCTCTGAATCTTTAACAGCTGAAGCAGATGGACTCTGTCTCCTCCTTGCAGTACCATGAGTCACTAGCCCAGGGGAATCAATTTCTGATGGTTCAGCCTCAATTATAACTTGGCCAATAGTTAGCAAGTGGTTACGGTGCATGGTCTTGACAGCTTTGGAGTTATTCTCTGGGTGCACCTTGTACACTGGTAAATCATCCAACTTTCCAACTACTACATGAGGAAGATGGTGCCACCTATCAGCAATTTTGTGCTTGCCATGCAGTCCCAAATTGCATAACAACACATGGTCTCCAGGCCTTAGCTCCTGAACCTTTACTTTCTTCTCGTGCCTCTCTTTGTTGGCGAGATTTCTCTTCGCGGCCATTGTCTGGGCCAGTTGATATGCATGATTCAATTGAGCTTTCAGTTTCTGTACATACTACAGGTAGTTTTCAGCTTGGACCCCATCTGGAGAGACCCCAAAGCAGACTTCAACTGGCAGTTGGGCCTTCCTCCTGAACATGATGTGGTAGGGGGAGAACCCAGTAGCATAAAATTTTGGTCCAATTTTATGTGTGTATCAAGGTGCTAATTTGCTGGATCCACTTATGCTTGTCTTTTGGATGGATGGTGCTCAGCAGGTCTAGGAGGGTGCAGTTAAAATGTTCTGGTTGAGGGTTCCCCTGCGGGTGATAGGGGGTGGTTCTTACACCCCCATAGAGAGAGCATTTCTTTGATTAGCTGACTTTCAAAGTCTCTGCCTTGGTCAGAGTGGATCCGCTGGGGGGCACCATAGTGGATGAAGAAATTTTCCACTAGCACTTTGGCCACGGTAGAGGCCTTTTGATCTTTAGTTGGAAAAGCTTGTGCATACCGTGTGAAATGATCTGTAACCACTAACACATTGCCAATATTCCGCAGATCAGGTTCTAAACATAGAAAGTCTATGCAGACCAGTTCCATGGGTGTGCTGGTAGTAATATTGATAAGGGGGGCAGCCCTCTGAGGCAGGGATTTCCTTTGGAGGCAATGACTCCAGGTCTTTACATGGTGCTCAACATCAGCCCCCATCTTGGGCCAGTAGAATCGAGATCATAACAGGTCGAGAGTCCTGTCAATACCGAGGTGCCCCTTGTGATTATGGCGGGACCTCAGTACCAAATGTTTAAAGGCTGTGGGCAGCACCAGTTGTTGCTTGTCTACTTGACCACTATGATCCACTATCTCTCTGTATAACAACTGATTGAGTAACTTCAACCTGGAGCCTTCTTTAAACAATAAGTCAGGGAAATGCAACTTAGACACATCTTTCCCTGCACGCAGGGCATTAATTGCTGGACGAATCATAGGATCTTAGGATTGAGCCCACTGAATGCTGTCATTGTCAAATTGAGGTAGTGCACTAATATCTAGAACAGAGAAATGGCAATAGGCAGCCGATATGCAGGTTTTAGGAGGGCCCAAGCAATCTACTAAACAGTCCACTGTGTCCGCAGACATCTGTTCATCTCTGTCAAACTTTTGGCACAATGCTCAGATGTCAGGTTCAGACAGCCTGACCCAATCACTCTTGGAAGTGGGCCTTCATGACAGGGCGTTAGCATCAATATGGTTCAGTCCCGGTTTGTATTCAACAGCATAATCATAGGTTGATAGGGTAGAAAACCACCGATGCCCAGTGGCGTTCAACTTAGCTGAAGTCTGTACATAGGTTAATGGGTTATTGTCGGTCTTCACCAATATCTTTGCCCCATAGATGTACTCATGAAACTAGTCAACGATGGCCCAATTTAAGGCAAGGAACTCCAGCTTGTGCACAGGGTAGTTTCACTCTGACGGGGTCAAGCTCCTACTGGCGAAAGCCACTGGTCTCAAACCATCCTCATGGTCTTGAAACAGCACAGCTCCTAGGCCCTGCAGACTAGCATCCATATGCAGCACATAGGGCTTGGTGGGGTCAGCTTAGGCGAGAATGGGGAGTGGGTGAGCTAGTATATGACTTCGTAGAAGGCTGCTTCACATTCGGGTGTCCAGCAGGGCCCAAAAGGTACACCTGTTCTGAAGTACACTTTCTCGGGTTCTTTGACAGACTCTTTTTTGTATTTACGGTTGGTAGGGGGGTAACGTGGGGTAAGATTCAGAAGCGGTCGAATCACCTTTGAATAGTCTTTGATAAACCTGCGGTAGTAGCCATAGAACCTCAGGAAACGTTGTAGTTCTTTCAAGTTATGGGGTTGAGGCCAAGTAGTCAGTGATTCAGTCTTACTTGGATTGGTCTCTATCCCTTCTGCAGATACTATGTGCCACACATACTTCACGGAGGTTTGAAAAAACTGGCACTTGTCAATGGACAGCTTGAGGCCAAAGTCTTCCAGTTGGTCTAGGACTTTTAACAGTCGGGTCTCATGCTCCTCCAATGTGCGCCCAAACACAATGACATCGTCTAGGTACACTAGACATTCCAGCAAGTTCATATCTCCCAGTGCACATTCCATCAGTTGCTGAAAGATGGCCGGGGTGCCCAAAATCCCCTGTGGCATTCTCAGGAATAGATAGAACCCCAAAGGACAGATGAAGGCTGTTTTCTCATGGTCCTGCAGGGCCATCGGAATCTGGTAATATCGGTTCCATGTGAAAAAATAATCACGACTGACTTAATAGCACGTACATTTCAGTGAAGTAACAAATAGCGCCTGCACAAAATTGCCATTACAAATATAATTAAATAAAATAATTAATATATATTGTAAATATAGTGATCCCTGCAAAGCTAGTACATCTATTTAAATAACAAGTGCTAGCGAATTCTCGCACACACAGGGAAGCATTCCTCAAACAGCCCCGCCATCACCTCCCACTGTCTCACACAGTACCTGCATTGCCCCAATAATAGTAATAATAAAGAATTTCTTGCCATAAATGTGGGCCTCCATGTCAGTGATCCTCCTACTAATGAGCTTCAGGGTCAGTTTTATGATTTAAAATCTGCCACTAATTCAAACAGGACTTCTCTAATAGTGGCTAAGTCCTTAGAGAAGCTATCAGAGGTAGAGAAGTCATCCCGAGGCACAGGGGGGCTCTGTGTTGACAGATCCTCCTTGGGCAACTTTAATACCAATGAAAAGGAGTTGTAAATGGCTGCTAGCAGTTGTAGGAACTAAGAGTGACTTAAAATAAACAGTGATGCATGAAAAAAAAAGTTATCCAAATCAACCCTGAAGCTGAAAAGCAAGTGGCAGGAGGTTTGGCACTACAACCCCGTGATAATAATCGATGATGACAGAGACTGGGATGGCAGGAGACACCTATCCAGGATCTCGATTTAAACAATCGCTGTTTTTGTAAAGAAGTATGCAGCAGTATTCTCTGTTATGTCTAGGCACTGATAATTTGTGGTCACTAATAAAACTTAATCCATATTTGATTCATGTTTTTGTAGTTGCGATTATTTACTCACTTTTATCACAGGTTACCGGTAATGTCTGCTGCAAAGATCCAATACCGAGAACCATTTGCTCCCATTCAAGCAATCCAGGGCATTTTGTATACAAGGCATGGTGTATTGATCTGGGATGGTTCACCGGTTCAGGGTTCGATAACCAACACACATCCTCACAGACCCATTCTTCTTATGCACAACCACAATGGGAGAGGCATATGGACTCCTTGATTCTTGTATCATGCCAGCAGAGAGTATTTCCTGCAGGTGTCTCCTAACATCATCTATGTCCACTGGGGCGAGGTGTCGGGATCTCTCCCGAAATGGCTGATCATCATGAAGGCATATGTGATGCCCTGCACCCTGGACACACCCCACGTCCCATTCTTTTAACAAAAATGCTTGGTCTCTCTGGGCGAGTTTCTTGCTAATTCTAGTCTTCCATTCAGCTGGCAATGGGGAATCACCAAAGTTAAATAAGTCCAAGGTCCCTCTCTCATTCTCACCAGAGCACTTGTTACTGGGCAATACTGCAGTGTCTGCGCAGTGTACTGTAGCTAGAGTGCACCCTCTGTTCACCCGGACCTCCTGATCTGACACATTCCGAATCTGGACCATCACTCATCGTGCATAGGCGTGGGCACGGGCAAGCAAGATGCTGGGCTTAACCAAAAATCCTTCTGACAACTTTCTATTGCCTGGTGCATCCAACATTAATATTTTATTCTTTACATGTTTCCGGAGATGAACTTCCCTGTGAATGGTACACTGGGCATTGGGTGCCAGTACCAGAGAGTCAGGATCCTTCTTCCAGACGATCCCCACAGGTTCATCCTAGTCTACTTCCTCAGGTTTTCGTTGCAAGTCATAGGCCCTTTTGATTAGAGCTGGAATTCTTAGGGCCAGCACAGTACATTGCCCTTGCTTCTTGTGACAGAGTTGCACCAGTCTCCCAGACATATGGGTGTTTGTCCCAATTAATAGAGGAACCCCATCATTCAGTCCGGTGGGGGGACACACTTCTTCCAGTAGGTTACCCTCAGTCTGGGTTTCCAAGGAGATGACGTGCACCCCCACCCCACTATGCGGGCCTCGCTCTTTGACTCAGTGGGTGCCTGATAGAGGTTAGTGTCTCTGGCCACCTCAGTGGCTTGTTGGCTGATTCTCAACTCTGTCAATTCTTTAATTAGTTCTGTCATCTGCTGCACCTCAGCCTCATCACTTCTTTCAGGGGTCTGGCAAGTATGGGCAACCTCAGCATAGGGCTACCATCTCTCTTCACCATTCTCTGCTTCAAGAATCTCTTTTATGAGATGACAATACTCGGGAGGGTTAGCCTTCATATATTGCAACTTAAGTTTTAGCATCATCACACTAGAGTACTTGGTGGACTTAAGAATATGGTCCAACCTGATCTGATTCAGTTCACTAGCCAGCACCCCTCCTTTTCTGTGAGCCTTCTGCAGAGTCCTCTCAATTCTGGTAACACACATAGACAACTTTTCATTCTTCCATTGCTTGTTGGATTTGAATTTCCACAGTAAATCATCCCCTGACTCAGTGCTTCCAAAAACCCCTTCCAATGCAGAGAGGTATTCAGCCACAGTAGCCTCTGGGCTAGTGGCTTGTAGGAAACGAATGGCCTCCAGTGCAGGGCCCCTCAAACTTTCCATGAGTCTTTTTCTTTTCTCCCCCTCAGAGCACTGCCACTCCTGGACCAGTGAAGTAGCCATAGTCCATCCATGTTTCCAGGTCATTCTCCCCTACGGGCACTGGGACTGTGCCTGAAAAAAGCCTAAGTAAGAATACAGGTGCACAGATGGCATTACTATGGGGGGGGGTGAACATGGGGGAGACCCTAGGGGAGGCAGGAGATGCTGTCTGGGACTGCAAGGGTGTGGGTTCTTCAGAAAGGTCTAGCACCTTCACTAACTCTTGGGCGGTTCGCCCTTCAGAAACTAACAATTTAAGCAGCTTGTCCTTGAACCCCTCTATGCTGGAGGACCAACCCAAGGTAGCCAGATCACTATGCAAGTGGATGACCCTCCACCCCTTCTGGGCTGCTTCTGACAGCATAACAGGGGGTACTTATTCTGGATCTATGGGAGAGCTGCAGGAGAGTAGAACCACCATGATCTGGTCAAACAGGTCCGAATCCCTTCCCTTCACTTCAGCCTTCCCCAAACACTTAATGTGCTCCACAGCTTCTACAATAACAGCATTAGTGGTCCCTAATGGGACATCCATTAACAGGAGGACCTGTCAGGGGTCTACCCCCTCAGCCTCACTCCACCCCATCATTTGGTGTACTAACAGCTTATGGGGAGAAATTTTGAGCTTAGGCGTGGCAAGCTCCTCCATTTTGTCACCAGTTCTAAACATAATGGGGTAATTCCCACCTCTGGCCAATAGAGGACGCTAATCCCAGCAGTGCCTCCAAGATGTAACCCCTAGGTGGTGCTATCCCAAAGGCTACTACCCCGTCTGCTTGGCTAGTAGCAGGTTAAGGGGCCTGGGTACTGAAATGGGTGCCTCTCAGGGTTGTTAGTGGTCAAGCTAACCTGGGCACAGCCCTCTGGGACACTGTAACCTCCCTCTGTCCCTTCTAGTGGCCAGAACAATATACAGTAATCACTTTTGCAATTACCTTTATTCACCATGCAAGTACCCAGACTGTTTGCACTTACCACCAGGGCTGGTTCCACTAGTTCAACCCTGGAGACCCCCCTGTAAAAAAGGTTAGGCACAGCAAACAACAACAGTACAGTGCTTTCAATACAAACTGGAACCACAGTCAGGTTAAATGCAAAAAGAATTAGATCTGATTTATTTAAGGGACTTGAACAAGGAGGGGGCATAATCAGATTGATTGGCTTAAAGGCTAAATCAATCAGACAGTCATGCATGCACTTCAGAGTCCCTACACAGTCACACACTCTGGGCACCCAGGTAGGAAAAAAGTAGGCTAGCCAGGAATGTTGCCCAGGGTAAGCCGGCATCGCAGCTGGTTGGGGACCTGTGATGAAAGAAAAACAACATGCACAACACAGACTATTTGTAATCCGGATCCGGAGGGCTCAGTTCGTGAAAGAAAATACAAGGCAATCAGATGATAGCACTTTAGATTTAGCTGTTGTTGCAGGGAATTACCCTGATGTTTACTCATGATACCCAATACAGGACACAGGCAGGATGAAATTGAGACTGCAGGTTGTTGAGCTGGAGTGCCAGGGGAAGCAGGGCCAACATGAATCACCAAGGCATCATTCCTGTTCGAAACGTTGAACAGGGGGCTGATCCCCAGCAAGGTCTCTCGTTGATAGCTTTCTCTGTGTAGTGGGTAGTCTGGCTGGGCCAGTGTGGCAGGGCCCAGGCCAAAAGGAGATGAATATGGATTCAGTCTGTTTGAGCTGGAAGCAGCCTCCAGCAAGCAGAACACAGTTCAGCACACAGTGGGGAACCAAATCACGACCCACTAACAGCACACAGCACATTTACATGTAAAGAAATTCCACTGTACCAGGCAAATGGCTTTCTGATTGCAATTACAGGGTCTCTGCACAATCTGGGAGTTCAGAGGTGGCTAGAGATCCTGACAGGCTGATCACATTCAGCAAATCTTTGGCCTTCTTCAGGTTTGGAGCCTGGTCACAGTTCAGTGGCTTAAATCGTTCTCACACTTTGGATTCAGTCCAAATAAACTTCAATTTCCCTCTCAGGGACAGCAGGCACGCCAAAACTTAGCTCTTTCACAGTTTTCCCATGCAAATCTATGCAGGATTGCTGCTCAACTATCTCAAACTGTTACCTCTTTCACTTCCCAACTCAGACTGACTCAAGCTGAAGCAGCCTGGGACTTTACCCAGGATCCAAAAGGTTCAGTTGGCTGATCTGTCTGTCAGTCAGAACAAGGGCTCCCCCTCCAGGTCCATTTGGGTGCCAAAGTTCCAAAACTACAATTCCTACAGGATTTTGCTCCCACAAGACCCCTGGGGACAGGCTCCATTTTAGAGTCCCCAAAGGTACTGATTGGCCCATTTTGGCAGTCCAGGATCAAGATGGTGATGATAAATGAAACTGTCCATGCTGCAAAGAAGGCAGGTTAGACAAACTACAATATAATTACCACCCGAGAAGTCACCACTGTGACACTTTGGCCAATCTTCGTTGGCCCACATTGGTCGCCCGCTTCCAACACTCCTTGCTTGTTCAGGCCTACAAGCTTCTCAAACCCCATGCTCTGCCAAGCATTGCCAGGACCATAACCCTCAAACACAACCCAAGGAACCTAAGGACCTCAGATAGAATGCTATTAGAAGTCCTTAGGCTAAGGACAAACGCTGGTGGAAGATCCTTTTCCTCCCAAGCCACCTGCCAATGGAACAAGCTCCCTCCCCAGGTCCAGGCCTCCTCCTCACTCATGAACTTCCGCACCAGGCTTAAGTCCCATCTGCTGACCTCAAGCGCATGCCACTTTCATGGCACTTAAAGCTCTTAAGGTACTCCCCGCCTCTCCAACTCCCGTCTCCTAGCTTAACCTTCCTACTACCTGCCTTATACAGACTGCTCACCAGAGGCCACATGTAATCCCTGAATAAACTATATGCAAAGTACTACCAATTGCTTACATGTCATGATGATAATCATGCTTGTACCCATGCTTGCATCCACTGCTTTTCTTTTACTGTGCCTGTAAGCCATGCCTGTATCCACTGCTTTTCTTTTGCCATGCCTGTAACCATGCCTGTATCCACTATTTTTCTTTACTGTAACCACCTCATGATGTAACTCACAATGCCTCAAATGTTCCTTATATCGTTGTTCATTCTTATAACTTGTATTGTTATTCCGGGTCGCCCCTGAAAAAGGTACCTTCGGAGCTCAGTGGGCCTACCCGGTCACCAAAACTTAATAAATAAATAAATAAATAATTACTACTCTAATAGATAATCAGCAAATAAGTACATTTTCTAACAGAGCTCCCTCTGCACAAATAACGATGGCAGAACTGAGTGACTATCTGGCAGCCCAGGCGGGACTCGAGCATAGAAGCACTGAGCCCCTCTCTCAGATTAATCATAACTGTGATATAGGCAGCTCTTAAAGAGACAATACACAGAGGCTATACAGGCACTCTCAGGTAATAATGTTTAAACTCTAAAATGCAGGACACCGGTCAAGCAGTGAGCATTTAGGCAAGCTCAAGGAAGACTTTTCAGGAACCCCCATTTGTAGGGGGGTTACATATTTATTTAGGAAATTGGAATTACAACCCTCTGAGTCATAGACTCATTTCCAAAGGCTCCGCGTCAGAATAAAACATAGACATTCATACAGTACATACATAGCATAGATGTGGATGTGCAATCATACAGAGTATAAGTACAATGAGCATGGGTTAATGCCTCATTTGGTAGCTAAAACAGGGCAGAGCTATTTGCACATTTACCTAATGAGCGGTTAAGACCTATACAATTGGTAGCTAAAGCAATGCATGATATGAGTTGGTAGCAAGCCACCTCAGGGAGGCCTTGTCTTATACATAATACAATGCATTCATAGTCCAGTTCAACTATGTGGTAACCGGGGGAGGTGAGGAGCCTCTAGGCTAGAAATAATGAGTGCTCTCCAGTGCCAGGCCAAGGGCGGCCTCTAGGCGGTTACACTATGGCCACTCATACCTGTCATGTTTAAAAGTGTAAATGTGAATTAAAAAGTTATGATATGGGCATATATCTTGCACTTGTTTTTTGTTAAGCTATTGGTGTTTATCTTAAATCTATTAAAGTTATTCTGCGGACACAACTTACAAGCGCTGTCAGATTGCAGCTTGCAGACTCGAACGTGATCCTGTCAGACAGTGACCGTGTAATTTTCCACATTGCTTTGCATGACATAGTCATTTCTGAGGTACAAGGTTCAAGCCATGTTTCACCTTGGAAACCTGTTAAACGATGTAAAAAAATCACCACACAACCCTGAGCCTGATTCTGAATAAAATATTAAATAACTTAGGGTAAACTACCTTTTTTGAATCAAGGCTGCCACTTCATTCCATTGTCAAACATATCATTACTGATCATATCTCATGTTCGTTTCAATTTTTCACTATATTAAGTGATAAGCAGCGCACCACTAGTCACAACAAAGCTCATCAGTTCTGATAACAATTAAATCAATCTTGCTCTCATTGACAAACTTCCCATTTCAAATATAACATGACAGCAGCTGAGTGATGTCACTTAACAAAATAGTAGCTAGCTCTGAGTGATGCATTTGGCAGTCACTTAACAAACAGCAGCCAGTTCTGAGCGAGTGACTGAGTTTATATGTCGGGATTTCAACAGTCGGGCATTTGATGTGTCAGACAATTGAGCAGTCGGGATTCCGATGATGGGATTTTCTGTATTGGGATTTAGTATGGATCCCAGACTGGGTCTGATCTGAGGATGGCTGGAGAAGTTATTTGGGAAATGACTTCAAAAGGAATTGACAGTCTCCGAAGCACAGGGGCAGTTCACCTAATTATGAAGAGGATTAGAAGAAAAATTGTCTGGAAAGCACGGATCAATACACAGCTTCTGGCTGGTTTAGTATACTCCTTGTTCAGGGCTAGTAATTTAGTTTTCCAGTTTTTGAAATTCAATCCAAAAATCTGGATTGGCATCTCAGATTAAGGACAGTTTTACAGTTTTTAAAAGGTAGGTCTTCAAAATAAAATGTACGTATACAGAAATCAACTTTCCATCCACAATGTTTGGTGTGCTTAGCATACCAAATGAAAATAAAATTTAGAGTCATAGGTTACACTTCTACTCCCCTCATTTAATAATTTTGCGTAATGTAAACAGGTAAGCCTTGTGAACAGGGATTTTCAGAACCCTAATGGCTGTATCACTGTATAAATAAAATTTTACCATACCATACCATACCATTTAGTCAATGAAGGTGGCTAATGCAAAGCTCTGATTAAGTCATACCACTTAGCAGTTCTTTTGGAGGACAGAGCTTATTCTTTTTACAATTCTTATTAAAAAAGAGAGCGTAGCACAAGCAGTGCATGTAGCCACTGGCACTGCAGTCGGGAGTGCACTCAGTGCAGGAACGTGTGCCAGCGAATGGAGTGGGTAACTCACCAGCCATGCGCTACTCACCAGTCTAACAAGGTGGCATGACAACAATTACAAAAGAACATCAATTAATCATGGTTCTGCTCCAATTCCAGGAATACTCGAGGAGCTCTTGGGGATATCAGAAGTCGAGTCACAGCAGAAAGGGTAGGTGGTTGACTGCTGTCCTGACCAGTCTGTGTTCAAGTGTATTGCCAGGGGTTGGTTCATCATGAGGCGCAGTTTGTAGCAGTCACTGCTGCTTCAAACTTTGCAGCTTGCGACTTGTGAGGCAAGAGATAGAGGCATGCAGGTCCCAAGTCCCACTAGGGGTGACAAACCTGTGCTGCTGCAGCTGCTCACGCTGTATCAAGGTGCAGAAGTACTCACCCGTCTGTATCGAGGTGAAGAAGTACTCGTCCATCTGTATCGAGGCACAGAAGTACTCTCCCATCCGTATCAAGGTGCAGAAGTACTCACCCATCCGTATCAAGGTGGAAAAGTACTCGCCCATCCGTATCGAGGTGCAGAGGTACTCACCCATCCGTATTGAGGTGCAGAAGTACTTACCTATCCGTATCGAGGTGCAGAAGTACTCACCCATCCGTATCGAGGTGCAGAAGCACTCACCTATCTGTATCGAGGTGCAGAAGTACTCATGCATCTGTATCAAGGTGAAGAAGTACTCGCTCATCCATATCGAGGTGTAGAAGTACTCACCGATCCGTATCGAGATGCAGAAGTACTCGCCCTCCCAACATCAGTCGAGATGGCTGCTGCACTTGCCACTTGGTGTCCAAAGTGATTGAGAAAGAAAGAGGGAAGAGAACCTTGGGCTCTTTCATCCTGCAGAATAATATGCCTGTTCCTGTGAAAGTTTTATGCAACCCTTCACATGAGGTGAGGGGATACCTCTCAACCTTCTGCTTCATAAATCTCAGTTAAATGATCAGAATCAGGGATATATCTTAAAAATTGGGGATATCCTCTGGAAGTTGACAGAAGTGTAAAATGCATTTTCTGATAAAGAACAAGTCTAAATTTTGTTTGACATTTTCTGCTTACAGTCTCCATTGTTTAGTCACAGAAACCCACTTTTTAGGGGCAGAAAAAAAAGGTAAAATCAGAGACAACTGAGAGGTATGGGGGTGGGGCACAGATGGACAGTCTGTTCCTTGCAATATTCCCTCCATGCTATCCAATCTTGAGCAGCAGATTCACCCAGTAACAGTATTTCCAAGCATGGTGCTTTATCATGCCATCTGTCTTTATGCAGAAACTAAGGATTGGAAAATGGTAAACTACATTGAACTTCAAATGGTCCCGTTAGTTTTTATGAAGGAGCATGACGAGAAGGCGCTATGTTTGCCGATGACCTGCATGCACACACATTTATGAGTTTGTCTAATGAGGAGAGGGATAGGGAGGGGGACGAAGAGGCTCCCATTGGTCTGGAGGACAGTTGGCTTGTTGCTGGTTATACACCTGCCAGATACAATCTGAAAGCTGCCCGCTACAATTAGGAACTCCCAGGCATCACAGCTGATTGTTCAGTGACGAGGTACTCCCTGATTGCAGCGGTCATTTCCTTTGAGCATAGTGGCATGCTCATTAACTGCTGTCATCGGCAGCATGCTTCTATATTGGCCGCGGCTGAGACCAGCCCCAGAACGGACTGCTGCCATTCACCACAACACTGCCGTGTTTCCACAACCTGCTAGTGAAGAAAGCTGACGCAATGTGTTTCTTGCACATGAGCACAAGCAAACACAAAAAGGGGTTGGGGTAGTAGTTGTCCCTCCTGGCTGCCCCAGTATGAGTAGTGGTGCCCCTCCACCATCTTTATTCACTGTTTAATACTCACTGTGGACCCCATGGTTGACTGAATGGCCCACCACCCATCCTTCTTCGTCTCCCAAACCTACTCAAGGTAATGAATTTAATCTGACTAATCAAGAAGAAATTCTAGCCATGGCATAAGCTATTTTTATGAAATGAACACTGTGTGACATCAAAAAGCCACAAAATCAGTGCAAAAATTGTAAACATTTCTGGGGGCTTATGTGGCCCCCAGAATCCTAACCCTTTTATTGAGTCCCCCCCCCACATTAAAGTCACTTGAACTTCCCCGACTGAGTAGGTGCACTAAACAAAATGATTGCTTATTTTCAGGCATGACCCGGAGGAGGTATAGACAATAAATAGGCAGCGAGTTACAGAGACAACAATAAACAAATGTTTGTTTTCACCAGATTAAGTATTCCCTGCACAGTCCCCAGCTTGACCACTAGAGGGCCGTAGTTACCCATCTAAAGTTAACTTTCGCCTCCTGTATTTGCTTCAGCCATGTGGATAGTGATATGAGATTGTAGCAGCAGTAGGAACAGGAGCACTAACCATTCACTCACAAAGCAATGTCCAAACTGTTATGTGTAAATTAAAACAGTTTATGTACCAGTCCACAAGCAGCAGATCAGACAAACATAGTATAGCAGTGACTCTTCACTGCTACAAGGGCGTGCTTACATTTCACCCTGCCTTCAGGGCTTCATCTGAGCTGGTTACAGATAATCATAGGCGTTTATTTATACAAAAGACAAGTGATTCAATTAGTGTGTTAACCAATAAAAACATCACGTGTCATACTACATGTATTCTAGTTCAGAGGAGACATTTCATTTAAAGTAACTTAGGTGCTTGACGGCATAAAGTGATACAAATGAAACTTATTAAGGTAAAACTCTAATTTTCATAGTTCAGTGTTTAATAGTAAACAAAAACATCCTTTTGTCATCACCAAGACATTGGCTAAAAGATGCAATTCTTTTATCATCGCTAAGACTTGGGTTTAATAATTCAGTTCTCATCAGACTTTCTTCCACAAAAGGTAACTTTTCTGGGATCCACCTGTAAATGAGTAAACACAGCAAGATAACTTAAAACAGAGAAAAAACTGTTTAAGAATTTCTTGTATGTGTGCATCATCTCAGTACAAAGTGGCATCAGAGAGACCTTCTGTGGGGGGTCTTAAAGTAAACAACTAAAATCTCCATCTCTTTTTCAAGAATGGAGCCAACTCAGATATTTCAATGTGCCTGTACAACTGGTTTTGTGCTTGTGTAACATAGGTAAACTTTGGCTGTTCACCTCTCTATCCATGGGATATACCACCCTGAAGGGGTATGAAGGCAAGGAACCCCTAGAGTAATGACTGCCGAGGTGCTCAGATGGCCTACCAATCTATGAACAAACCAGGTGAACCAGAGGTGGTCGTAGGGAGAATGGCATGAAAGGGTGCCTCCAAACCCACTCAGGCAGCTAAAGGGCCCTTCCCATGAGAGTCCCACCCCTTTGAAGCCAAAGTCTTAAATGCCTCATCAAGAGGTGCCATCTGTACAGTTGACGACTGAAGGTCCACCTGGAGTGAGGACCTTCCCAACTATGGACTAGGTACATAGATACATAGATACATAGATACATAGATACATAGATACATAGACAGTGTCTGCAGATAAGGGCCTATGGCCCACCCAGTCTGCCCATTTGAGCTTGTAAGTTCAGTTTATGTTTTCGTAGAAGTCTGTTGCCCCTTGCCCCTGACCTCTAGAATTCCTTTATGTCTATCCCATGCATTCTTAAATCCTGTGATTGTTTCAGTCCCCACCACTTCCTCTGGCAGGGTGTTCCACTTGTCGACCACCCATTCTGTGAAGAAATTCTTCCTCACGTTTCTTCTGAATTGTCCTCCCTCCAACTTCATCCCATGCTCTCTAGTTCTGGAACATCTTTTTCGCTTAAAAATAGTGTATTCCTGCACCCTGTTCCTTCCTGTAAGATACTTGTATGTCTCTATCATGTCCCCTCTCTCCCTCCTCTCCTCCAGGGAGTACATATTCAATTCCTTCAACCTGTCCTCATAGGACTTGTGATGCAATCCATGTACCATCTTTGTTGCCCTCTCTGAACCTTCTCTACCCTGTCTATGTCCTTATGTAGGTAAGGTCTCCAGAACTGTACACTGTACTCCAGGTGGGGCCTCACTAAGGTAAGAAGGATCCTGCCCCACACTTTGCATGCTCAAGATGCAGACTTTGGGGTGCAGAGAGAGACCATCAGCCATAGGGCTATCCCCAAGTCCTTGAGTAATGGATATGGTCTGCATGTCTCTAAAATGTGGAAAAGTGACTTGTAATGAGCATGAGACCCACACATGGATCATAATGAATGATAGCAGACATGGGTAGACCTGTATGTAGATCAGGCTGAGCAATATGGACTCTATCATGGGTCAAGCTAAGGTAAATTGCAGTTGTCAACCACAGGAATACATGCCGATCAAGTCCATTAGAAAGCCAAATTGGGAGTGAATTGGATAGTATATTATAAGTTCAAGAATGGCGAGGCCAGGCGAAACCCAGGGCAGATGGTCAAAGAGGAGGAAGCTGTAAAGCCAGTTAGGTAGGAGGAGGCTGCAAAGCCAGTACTGTAGGAGGTAGGGTTCAAAGCAAGTAAACATGATATGCTGTCAGACTTGGAAAGGGATGAGCATTGCAAGGGACAGGAAAGCTGGGATGATGGAGTAAACCAGGTGCATAATATTAGGGAAGGGATGGTAGAAGGCTGGGTAGAGCCAGAAGCCCTTAGGTAGAGAGTTGCCTGGAGTCGCTGGTTGTGTATTGCCATGAAGGCTATGGGGAGCAGCAGGAGGAGGAGGAAAAGGCTGGGCAAGCCAGGGGCTTATACAATACACTACAAATAGGAAGCTGCTCCCACTGCCTGGGGCCATGAGACCTGCTGTGACTCCTTAGTCCCCCACCATAAGAAAAACAAAGAAGCCACAAACATGATGCCACGTCACCAAGCAGCTAATGAAATAAGTTAAATATGTGCCAGACATGAAAGCAGGATTAGGTTATCATTAGAAGCAGACTGCTGTGGGTTTGGTAAAAGTGAGGTTTGGTAGAAGTGGGAGCAAAAGGGGACCACAGCAACTGTAATTCTAGTAGGGTAGGGATCGCCAAAAGAGGTGCCTTTACAAGCAAGGTCCTAATGAAGGACAAGCCATAGAAAAACAAGCTGGTAGAGCAATAGGAACAGGGGAAGTGAATTAATGACTGAGAAGTTCAAAACAGAGTTAGAAACAAATTGCTAAAAGGCCTGCAGCTGAAGCTGAGACCGGAGAGCCAGTGTAATAGCTGAATGTATCAGTAGAGCAATGCAGCAGTTGGGCCAGGCTGAGCAAACTCAGAATAAGGTGAGCAGAGCACACTGAACTCCCAAACTGAATGAAGTGAGCTAGCACTGAGTGGAGTAAGAGCAGAGCTGGAAGAACAGTGAGCAACAAGGAGGAGCAGGGTGAAGCCTGGACCAGGTACAAAGGATTAGGCTGAAAGCACTGGAGATAGCAAGTAGGAAAACAGCAGTGGAACCTGAAACACACAATAAAAATGCAAGCGACTGAGGGCTGGGAAAATCTGGTGAGGAAATACAGCCTGAGAGCACAGGCACGGGGCAGCTGAAAGTAAGGAAACAACCTAAAGCACAAATAAACAATGTAGACACAGGTGGTAGAAACTAGAAAGCCCAAAAGAAACAAACAAAGGAAAACACAAGTAAAGAAAAGAGGAGATAGGAAGCACATAGTAGCTGGAAGCAGGTAATACGAACCAAAGCAGGAGAATGCAAAAACAGAAGTCCAGCACAAACCAGCAGAGCTCAAAGCGCAGCAACATGGGATGGGGGGGCAAGCCCCTGGTGAGCTCCAAGGGAGAAGACAGACCAACAGAGCCTCCGGCCAGTAAGGAAAAATGCTTGTGTGTGGAGTGAGAAGAGCAGCCCTTAAATAGGCCAAGGGGGGTGGCCTGTTTCACTGCCCCCTTGAACTATAGGCTATAGCCTTACAATTGTCATTAAGGCCAGGTCTTTTAATTACCCATAGTCTGAAGATTCATCTCTGTTCCACACAATTGAGGGCATTCTCCATGTCTCCACCCCTGACATCCTTGTCAGTACATAGTATGCCTAAGGAAGTAACTTTATGTGTGACGACTGGGTTTTTATGAACATGACCAGCCATAGCGTAACTGAGGTTTTTGGTTTTAATTGCTTGAAGATGTTCATGAATCCTAAACCTCAGTTTACACTAGGTCCTGCCAACATAAAAGCTCCCACATGAGCAATTTAACCATAGCCTTGGTGATGACAAAGTATATTTTGGTTTACTTTTAAACAGTAAACTATAAAGATTAGTGCTTTACCTTAATAAGTTTTATTATCACTTTATGCACTTATGCACCTATGTCACTTTAAATGAAATGCCTCCTCTGAATTAGAATGTATGTATTATGACACATGGAAATGGGGCACTAAACTGTGTGGCCTGTGTAAAATCAGCTGCCACATGAGGAGAAAATATAAGTTTCCCAACCCAAACAAGCATTTGTCAATGCCGAATGTTTGCTTGCTGGCATTGGCAGTGGTAGTGTAGAAGTTACAGAGCTGCGTAATAGGAATGGCAGTGAAGTATTGAACTGAGGCCAACACCACCCTGCAGAGAGTGACAGGCATTGGGGTGTGCCTTTGGGTTGTCAGGCATAATGGCCACGCCATTTCACCACACCCCACCCTGCAGACACTGACAAGTGTCACGGTGTGCCTTGGGGTCTTTGGCCCTTATGCGCATCCCATTCCATCAGGAAATATGGTGATATGGGTGCAGTATAAGAGAATGGGGTGAACTTTGGGGCCAAAGAGTCCAAGGCATACCTCGATGCCTCTCACTGGCTGCAGGGTGTGGAATGGTATGAGCATTGCAGGCAAGAATTCCAAGTCACATCCCTGATGCCTGTCATTCTCTACAGGGTTGGGCGTTATGGTTGGAAACCGTAATACCTCAGGCATTCGTTGTTATTTTCACTCCAAATTTTCAACATGTTTTTTTTTGTGACCCCACCTCATGAACAGTGGCAATATCAGTTTGTTAGCCAAAAGCTGCTTATGCACAGTGACTACGGCATTTAGCACCACAGGTGCAAACACATTCCAAACAGGATGTAAAAAATGACAGCTGTACTGTTCATGGGGAGGTGTAAAAAATGGCAATGTTGCAAATCTGTAGTAAAAATATTAAAAAAACTGGTGAAGTCATGGCGTGCATAGAAACTGTACAGCGACACCGTAATGTAATTAGTTGGGGATTTTTACAGCAGATTGTCAACAGAGGCATTTTGGGACCTCCGATCATGAACAGTGTCACTGTGATTTACTTTATCTGTCGAACAATGATTTCCCACAGTGACCCGCATCTCTGCGCTGAAAGTGTGAAACACATTTCGGCCATGTTGTGAAAAATGACAGCTGTACTGTTCATAAGGAAGTGTGGAAAAATGCCACTGGTGAAAATCTGGACTGAAAATATTACAAAGTCATGAACTTACGAGGGTGCGTGGAAACTGCGCAATGCTCATTCGTAACACAGTCATTTTATGGACTTTTGTCACCAAATTTTCAACATAGCCATTTTAAGACCTCTGCTCATGAAAAGTGTAACTGTGATTTTCTTAATCTGTCCCAAACATTGCTTTCGCACACTGACTGCACCATTGTGCGCTACATGTGCGAAAACACATTTTGGGCGACATGTGAAAAATGGCAGCTGTACTGTTCATAAGGAAGTGTTATAAAATGGCAATGTTGAAAATCTGGAGTGTAAATATTGAAAATTCGCAAACTTACGACTGTGCGTAGAAACTGCGCAACGCACGCTCGTAAAACAGTCATTTTTAGGGAATTTTTGACCAAATTTTCAACATAGCCATTTTAAGACCTCTGCTCATGAACAGTGTCACTATGATTTTCTTACGTGTCCCATACATTGATTTACGCACACCGACAGCCCATTATGCGCTACATGGGTGGAAACACATTTTGGGCAAGATGTGAAAAATGACAGCTGTACTGCTCATAAGGAGGTGTGGTAAAATGGCAGTGTTGAAAATCTGGAGTGAAAATATTGAAAAATTCCTTGAACTTACGAGCATCGCGTAGGAACTCGCATAACGCATGTAAAACAGTCATTTTAAGTTTTTTCACCAAATTTTCAACATAGCCATTTTAACACCTCTGCTCATGAACAGTGTCCTGTGATTTTCATATGTCCCATACATTGATTTCCGCACACCGACTTCTGCGCCATTAATGCGCTACATGAAGGCGAAACATTTTGGGCAAGATGTGAAAATGACAGCTGTACTGCTCATAAGGAGGTATGGTAAAATGGCAATGTTGAAAATCTGGAGTGAAAATGTTGAAAATTCGCGAACTTACGAGCATGCATAGGAACTGCGCAACGCACGCTAGTAAAACAGTAATTTATTTGGAATTTTTCCACCAAATTTTCAAAATAGGCCTCTTGAAAGACCACCTTATGAACGCTGGCAGTGTCATTTCATTAATTGTGCCCGAAAGGTGATTTCACGTAGTGACTGCGAAATCACCCTTCGGATCTGAATAACACCATGACAGTGACATCATTCATGAGAAGGGGTCCCAAAAACCCCATGTTGAAATTTGGTGCAAAAATTCCAAAAAATGCCTAAGATATGCAACAAAGTTGAAAAAACCCTATCTATCCCATAATACAGCTTACTGGCATTTCCTCAGTTCGTGGTAGGCTTTGAAGAGTGCAGGCGTGTTCCCGGTCCACGAAGATCATCGGCGAACTCCAGTGAGAGGTATAGGGGTATGGGGGTGTGGGAGGCAGGGTGGCACAGTGGGTGGATGCGGGTTGTGGGGGGGCAGGGAGACTGCGGGACCATTTTTTTTACAGGTTTTTTTAAAACTGATGATTGGGGACATTTGCCATACTGGGGTGGGCTCCAGCATGGCACAAGGATGACGGTTGGGGGTGTGGAGCTGACGGGGATTGGGCACCCTATCAGCTATAGCATCAGTTGCCACACTGGGGTGGGCTCCAGCGTGGCACCCAGTACTCTTGGGGGGGAGGAGCACAGTGCAGCCGAGGGGGGATTGGGCACCCCCCTCGGCTATACGATAACTTGCCATGCAAGCAAACATAACAATGATAAAATGGAAACAGTCAAAGAGGATATTGACTGTACCACAACTAATCATGTCATTATTTATCACACTTTGGTTCTGTATTTCTCTTATTAATTTTTTTTGAGTTCTGCCTAATCTGCTTTTTTCACCTGTACCTCACATCCTCCCTGCCTCTCCTACTAACTCTTTAGCTCAGTCCCACCCACTACCTCTTGTTTTCACACCTCTGTTTATACTATCTCACACTCTGTTTATCTAGGCCTTTGTTCTTTTCTTTCTCCTAATTTCTTGACTTCCTTGCATCTCTTAGGCATCTCTTATCTATTCTACCCTTACAGCCAGCCTCTGATCTCAGATCCTATCTGTGTGACTTTGTCTTCCCTTTAGCTTCCTTTCATCTCCTACTGACTTGTTCCTAGTATGCCCCCCTTCCCATTTCTTTTCATGTTTTACTTTGCATCTTAGACTTTCATCTCTAGTCCCCTTTATCACCTTCCTACTTCACTTCCTGATTTTTATTTTTATTGCTCCACAGTGGATATAAATACTGCTTATGTTGTTCAGTTTTACTAGTCACCTGAAGAAGGGACCTGTGAGACCCCGAAAGCTTGTGTATAATTCCATCTTTGTACAAAACACTTGTAGGTCCAATAAAAAATATCAAACCTTTCAACTTCTCCTGTTTTCCAAAGACCAATATGGCTGGAATCTCTTTTTACAAAATAATGGACGATACCGCAAATCACCGTCTGAAATGGCAACTCTGAAACATGAAGAGAAAGGAAGCCAAATTTGACAGTGACATCTATTTCCTAACTGCATGCAAAACACAGAACATTATACCTAAAGGATTTCAGATCTACAATCCACTGCAGACTACATACAATTCAAGATACGCAGAACAACTTTGTCGCAAGACATCTGAGAAACTCAAGAATCACTTTATTCATCAGATATACGCTAGACAATCTCACCTTAAAAACAGATATTCTGAGCTTTCACACACCTTTCAAGGAAACAACAACAACGTATTACCAGGATTTAGCTGTGATCTCCAAACACATTATCAAAAAGCTGTCCGGGCAGCCCCATCACAGAAGAGGAGGAAACTCAGAGAACTACAAGACAGCAGCTACAACAACATCTTGACCCATGCAGGGGCAGTAAAGCACAGCACTAACACTGTTGAATGAGATAATACACTGCAACAACCACCAGTAATCAACCTATCTAATAAAGAACCCACATAAGCTGAAACATTTGTATTATCTGGGGGCTTAACTTTCTGCCACACACAGGAATTTGATAACATTAGATTCTGTGAGGAGATAGAAAAATTTTTTAGACTGCTTCGTCTAAAAGAATATTTCTTCAATAAAAAACACACTCAAACAACACATTATAACAGCACAAAGAAAATGTCAGACTGGACCCCTCGGAGCAGATGCAACCCCAAGTTGGATGCCTATATCAACTGCTTCTTTGGAAGAATAAACTCCCAAATCCTTACCAAACAGCAGAAACTCCTGTACAATATTACACCACTAGAAAAGAGGGCAGTACAAACTCTGAATGACAACCATAACATTGTATTAAAACAAGCTGACAAGGGTGGAGCTATGGTTGTGACGAACACAGAAGATTACATTAAAGAGGCACACAGACAGCTGTCAGATACAGCATACTACAGCGAACTCACTGAAGACCCTACTATACAATATATAGAAGAACTTAAACAAATCATCATGTCTCTACCAAACAACATCCAAGAACAGTTAAAAATACTAATTCCAAACAAACCTACTCTGGGGACATTCTAGATGCTACCCAAGATACACAAACCCGGGAATCCAGGACGACCCATCATCTCTGGCATTGGCACACTCACTGAAAACATTTCAGGACTTATTGAATCCATTTTAAAACCACTAGTAAGAGCTACTAGCAGTTTTATTCAGGACACCACCGATTTCCTCAGGAAACTGAAACAAATTGGACAACTGCCACCGAACACTATCCTAGCCACAATGGATGTCACTGCCCGGTACACTAATATCCCACATGAAGATGGCAAAGCAGCATGTCAGAAATGTTTAAAGGGCAAACACATCCACAGGAGACATTCCAGAAACCACCATCAGCACCCTAATAAAATTCATTTTGACACACAACTTCACTTTTAATGGCAAGCACTTTTTACAGATCATGGGGACAGCCATGGGCACTAAAATGGCACCTCAATATGCCAATCTTTCCATGGCCTGCTTACAGGAGGACTTTTCTAAACACCATCCTTATAAACCATCAGTCTATCTCCATTTCACTGATGACATATTCCTGATTTGGACAGAAGGTGAAGACTCTCTCAAAAAATTCCATCATGATTTTAACAACTTTCATCATTCCATACATCTTACTGCTGAATACTCCACCACCAGCATACATTCACCACAGTCAGTATCACTAAAATGGACATATACAAACTGCTCTTTACAGAAAACCCACCGACAGACACCACTACCTGCATAATTCCAGCTTCCACCCAAATCATACAAAAAATCTGTAATCTACAGTCAGGCAATTCAATACCATTGAATCTGCTCTGATGAGAGAACAAAAGACATACAGCTCTCCACACTTCAGAATTCCCTAATTCAGCAGGGCCACTCTCCATGGCAAACTGACAGAGAATTTGAATGGGCCATATTGCATGTGCTATTGCATATGCCCTTCCCTCCATTTGGAGCCAATTACAAACCGTACTGAATCTAACTAGCACAGTTTCAATAAACTTCTACAAATCGCTTAGTTCAGCCAAAATAAAAGACACCTGTAACTGTCATTAAGTCTCTTCCTTCCCCATGTGTGCCATATTTATCCACTGGTAAGGTATAATTGATTTGTCATATTAACTGCTTTCCTTCCCTTCTACTCCTGGCTTTATCTTTGCTTACGCTCCACTGCTACTCTATCAAATCTCTCCTCCCTCCATATCAGTTGTAGACTGTTGTTTGTCCTAGCTGCCAAAATACTATATATTTGATTTGATTTGATTTGATTAAATCAAATCACACCAGTCATCATGTTTCATTTATCAGTATGCGACCTATAAGTCGCCTCCCTGTCTCATATCAATGTTTACCACCTGAGGTCACCCTATGTGGTACCCTTGTATGTATATCCAGCCTGCATCATGTAACATGTATTTCATGTATATACTGTTATTACCTATCTGTGTTTGTACTTTAAGTGTTTATGTCACAGGACCTCCTTGTGAATGAGCTTGCTCAATGGAGTTTTCCTGCAATAAACTTGAACTTGAACATACAAATACCATAAGACAATCTGCAGGAATACAGGCAAAGACATCAAACTGACCTTACACCCCTAGTGTTCACTTACAGCCCCATGCTAAAACCCCTTCAGGAAATTATCAAAGAGCTACAACCCATACTGACAGAAGATGAAATACTGATCAACATCTTCTTTGAACCACCTGTCATTGCCTATAACAGCCCCCAGCCTCTCGAACATAATAATTCATTACAAACTCCCAGCAGGTCAAAATAACCAGAAAACAAGAGGGACAACACCACGCAACATGGTAAGATGTAAGACCTGCACCCACATATGCACACAGGCCACCATTAAGACAAGCCAGAACAACAAAATACAAATTAATGGATCCTACACATGTCAATCCAGCAATGTGGTTTACCTAATCAATGCAAGAAGTGCATACATGGATGCTATATTGGGGAAACTAGCAAACCACTGAAAACCAGAATGAATCACCACCATCACAAAATAGTAAACTAGATTAGCAACATACCTGTAGGAAACCATTTTTCACAAACAGATCACTATCTCTTGGATTTATCTGTCTTTATACTAAGAAGCAACTTCAGCAACACACAGGACAGAAGGACATGGGAATTGGAATATATTAAACAATTTAAATCTAACATTTCTGGACTAAATTGGGACATGGTGTCATAACACACTATGGTAAACTGTAATTATTTTTTATTGTGAACTAATCATGTTATTGTTCATCACACTTTGGTCCTGTATATCTTTTATTATTATTTTTTTCTGAGTTCTGCCTAATCTGCTTTTTTTTACCTGTACCGCACATCCTCCCTGTCTCGCCTACTAACTCTTTAGCTCAGTCCCACCTACTCCCTCTTGTTTTCACACCTCTGTTTATATGACCTCACACTCTGTTTATCTAGGCCTTTGTTCTTTTGTTTCTCCTAATTTCTTGACTTCCCTGCATCTCTTAGGCATCTCCTATCTATTCTACGCTTACAGCCAACCTCTGATCTCAGATCCTATCTGTGTGCCTTTGTCTTCACTTTAGCTTCCTTTCATCTCCTACTGACCTGTTCCTACTTAGCGCCCCTCCCCATTTCTTCTCGTGTTTTTACTTTGCTTCTTAGACTTTCATCTCTAGTTCACTTTATCACCTTCCTACTTCACTTCCTGACTTTTATCTGCTCCACAGTGGATATAAATAATTCTTATGTTGTTCAGTTTTGCTTTTCACTTAAAGAAGGGATCTGTGATGCCCCAAAAGCTTGTGTATAATTCCATTTTTGTATAAGACACTTGTTGGTCCAATAAAATATATCAAACCTTCCACCTTCTCCTGTTTTCCAAGGACCAATATGGCTTGAATTTCTTTTTACAAAATATTGAATACATACAAAAAATTCTAAAGCAGTGTTTTCTCTGTTTTAATTTATCTTGCTGTGTTTACTCATTTACAGGTGGATCCCAGAAAAGTTACCTTTTGTGGAAGAAAGTCGGATGAGAACTGCATTATTAAACCCGTTTCTACTTGCTGCTACATTGTGAGTTTAGATGGTGCACATCCACCCGCATGCTCTGCTCCTCCGTTTTGATATTAGTAACATGAGATTATTTCACTCTACCTACAGTACTTGGGTGATTAGCTGACTCCTTGCCATTCTGTAGACAAAACATACACAGCGTTCTGGACCTTGTTGTCGAGGCCCAGGTCAGGAAGTATAGGAAAACCAGGAGCAGTTTCAAAATTCACAAATAGCACTTTATTGTTAACAGCAAAATAATAAAAGAAAATGCACAGTGTAACTATTTACCATGGCAGCACAAATATCGAAAACAGAGTCCTTCTTCTGAGTTTTTTCTTCTCAATTTAAAATCTCAGTCGTTGTCTCTCTCTCTCTCTCTTGCACAAGCATTGCTGAGCGCTCTTCTGGCTGGCTGGGCTCGGGACATGGGGAACATAAAATAAATAAATATTAAAAAGTGTAACTAGTAATGGTGGACCGCACCTGCTGAGCATGCTTGGTGGCTGATTTCTAAAAATTTAAAGGAGCAGCTGCTTCTTTAAGGGAGAGTAGTCCCGTGCCAGTTGTGCCGTTTGGAGCAAATATAAATTGTGAGTTTGGGACTAAGTATCCCAGGGGACATTGGGGAGCACAGTGTTTTTTGGCACCCTGGAGCTAGTGCGTGATTGGACCTCAAGGGTTTTTTTGACACCTGGGGAGTCGGGGATAAAAGGGTAGTGCAGGAGAAGCACTGGGGATCAACAGAGGAGAGAGGAGTGGAGAGAAGAGAGAGAAGGTTGGAGCAGGCTGATTGCCTGCTTGGCCCTGTGGCCGTGTGTTTGCTTTTAGTTTAGTTGTGCAGCAATCGGGGAAAGGGATGTGGTGACAGATGTTGTTTGTGACCCCCTTGAGGGGACCAGGCTACAATGTAGCCTCTGTCAGGGGGGATGAAGGGAGAGATTTACCCCACAGAAGGAGGGCTGCTCTGGTGGGAGCAGTGGGGGAAGCACCTGTCTACCTTTGGGCACAGAAGATGGACAGTGGAAGTCAAGTAGGAATAGAATGGACCTTGTGAGGTGAGGGAATCAGGGGGTTTGGGCACAGCCCCTGGTTCTAGGACTATTTGAAATTTGGAGGGACTATGAGTCGGGGTTCTAGTGGATGTTGGGGGTCTGGGGCAACCCCTGGTCTGGTGAGGCCCTATGCAGAGACTGCTCTGTCTGGAGTTCAGAGCCAGGTGTGGGGAAGCTCACTTTCGCTGGCTAGAGTGACTCCGGTGGCCTGGAAAAGGAAAACTTTTGCTCCCTGCTGCTAGGCCTATCCAGCTATGTGTTTTTGCTGCCTGCATGTGGACTGCTGGCTGCCTAGGCAATGGGCATCCACCTGTACTAACTTGCTCATGAGGTGACCTCCATGGTTCAGAGCACAAATTAGCTTATTATGTGACCTGCATGGTCCTAAGCAACTTATTTGTGTTCCACTGTTCCACGGAGTGACTGTTGCTGTTTTATCAACTTTTCAGTAAATGGGATCCCCTGTTTCTGCAGTTTTGGTGTTTCCCTTATTTGTGTTGAGGAACTGTTTGCTGCTAGAAGAAGTTCACCTCCACAGCCATGCCCCAGTGTGTGTTCCAGGGTGGCATCCCATGGGTCTGGATCATGATCCCCACTGAGGAGGACGTCGAGAGGCCTGCCTGGTGAAGACAGTCTACAAAGGCCTGGGGGTGAAGTGGGAAATGCAGGCAGGTGAAGGTCAGCATCATCGCACCAATGTACCATCTCTGCATTGTCTGGAGGTCCAAGGGCACCCCAATGGAGCCAATCTATTACCTGCAACACTCATACGGAATCAGGTACTGTTTTTCCTGTCTTATTCCTGGACTGTGTTTTCTGGCTGTTGTGCGCTTCCCACTTCTCCACAAACTTTACCATCACAGTATACCCCTAGACAGGGAAGTGGGGGGCTTACATAAAAATGCAGTCAATGATGATATGAGGCCCACATGGTTGAACCTGAGGTTCTTGAACACACTTCCTTTCTCTGGTATTATATAGCCTGCAACCAGGAAACATCAAGACAACAATTAAATGAGCTGGTGTTAGCCTGTATCTCAGTGATTAGAGCGTGAGATTGAGAATGAGAAAAAAAAATGGATTCTTCCAGTTATTGAATATGCCAACATCATCTGCAGCTCAGCACCCACCTCCTGCCTCGCCAACTTTTTATGTCATTTTGCCTCCAACTCCCCTCCACTGACTCACCACTACATCCTATACCACAGTCTCTCTCTCCCCTCCCTTCAACAGAAATTGGCTCACAGCCTCTCTTTCATCTCTAAATACTGATTCAATTCCATCCTGTCTTACCTCTTCTCTCTCCTGCCACCCCCTCCTCCTACCCCTTCCACTCCTGTCTTTCTCGTACTTTCTCCCTTCCTTGAGCCCAGACTTCAGCAGGCCAGCATGCCTTTTCCTTTCATCTCCCTTCCCTCTGGAACAAACTGCCCACTTCAGTTTGCCTTATTCCTCATTTCCAGCCTTAAAGCATTCCCTTAGTCCATCTCCAGTAACCTCCTGCTCCTAATGAGCCCTTAATCTTAAACGCTTAGATATTCAACCCTTTCCTCAGCTTCCTCAACCTTTTTCATTCAAGATTATTTACTTGGCTGTCTGTCTGCCATTCTGCTCACACCCTACACTGTAGTTTATTGTTTATCTTAAGTTATTATGCTCATCGAAATTCATCACTTTGTATTCTGTTGTTATTTCAGTGGAAAATTGTTAATCATTATTATGAATTGTTTATCTTATCTTCATGCATTTTGTATCATATCTGTAATTGCAAATCTATAATTGTTTTTCTTTATTCCTGATCATTAAACTTCCACGGGTCACACCTATTAATGGACCACGGCTCATTGTGCCGTTCATTGCTACCAATCTTTAAATACATATCTGATGATCTCAAGGTTGCAGGCCAGTGCAACAGGACAGTAGGTAAGATAAGCCAGATGCTGGGATGCATAGTGAGGGGAAATCTGTGTCAATAGAATGGAGGTGGAGTTGCCTCTACTGTATATCACTCAGTAGTGAGACCCCACCTTGAGTACTGGCTCCAGTTGGGGATGTTGCACCTCAGCAAGGATATTGACAGGGTATAGACAGTCCATAGGAGGGCTACTAAAATGGTGCACAGTTTGCACAAGAAGACATTAGAGGAGAGACTGCGGGTCCTCAGCATGTACTCCATGTAGAAGAGAAGAGCAATAGGGGACATGAGTTAGACCTATAAGTACCTCTCACGGATAACCAAAGTGCCATTGGTGAGCCAGTTTCAAAGGATAAGGAACATCAATACACGGTGGAATGATATGAAAATTGAGGGGGGGAGTTTAAGAGGGATGTGAGGAAACACTTCTTTGCAGGAAGGGTGGCTGATGACTCAAACAGTCTGCAAGGAGTTGTGTTAGGCCTGAAGACAGTGGGTAATTTCAAACATGCATGAGATAGGCACATGGGTATAATAAACAGAGGTGAGGGAGGAGGGAAGAGACCTATGAGCCAAAGATGGTCCAGAGTGTGGTGTTACACAAGGTCAATAGGGCAGACTAGATGAGCTGACTGTCCCTTTTTTCCCCAACAGTTTCTATGTTTATGTTTCTATGTTATAAAAGGCACAGTACAAAACTATTACAAATCTCTTTTATTATTAATTAGTTTATTTTAAAGGATGGTCTTTCATGTATTCTGTACTGTCGCAGTATAGTTATTTGATGACCTTCTGTAGTGGATTATGACAACTGTCTGCAAGTACCTGCACCTTTATTTCATACATATCATTTTGGTGAATAATAGAATCTCATAATTAGCTGATATGCTATGTGAACCTGTGTGTCACATTATATTTTTAGACAGCAGCTGTTTGACATATGATAACCAGAACAGTGGTGTTAGCCATACCTGATAATGATGTCAAACTGTTGTAGTGTGCAGAAATAACATAACACTCTGGTAGACAATGCATGTCATGTTAATAGAATAAAAAGTTTTGTTTTTTGGTATGTGGGTTGAGTAATTGACAGGAAATGTTTATCCAACATATGCGTCCCATCTTAAGTTTTCTCTCCTTACACACGTGTGTATATATTACATCTGTTATGACAATCATTTTTTTCATGTATAATGTATAAACAATGTTACACACACATATATGTGATAATTTGTACACATGAAAATTGTTCGCATATATGAAGGACATACAGTACCTGTCAATTGTTTCACAATCCATAAAAACAAAGTTGAATACTATATTACCACTAGTTAAACAGTATATCACAAAATATTGTATTATAAAGCAGCTAAAAGTGTCATTCAGGTCTAAGTATATAGAGTCATGTCATACTTAGAACTTATTTCTTTGATGCTCGTGAAAACCATACACATGCCAGAGGAATAATTTATGTATGTCACACCTGGCTTCCATAGTCTCGTAGTACAAAAGGACACTTTTGGGTGTGAAAAAAATGACCACTTAGTGGAACGCCTCCATCAAAGATGTCTGTTCAGCGGGTGGCATGTTGCGGATGTCTTTACCTAATATCTCGTTATTTTATAATCATTTCATGCTTTTTATGCAATTTACTCCTTGTTAGTAATTAGAAAATAAACACACACATTATCTTTGTTATTATGTGACACAGAAAGAAACTTTGTGCTAATACATCAACTGAGGGTCATTGTCTCAGACAACCAATTAGAATGGCATAAATACTTTACTGTTTGTTGTCCACTAATCAATTAGTAGTCTATTCAAGGATAAACTAAACACCTTTCATCACAGTGGTATCAGAATGCTCTTGTATGTGAAGCCCACCAGGATGAAGTGCAGTGCCACAGGTTTACTGCATGACAAAAGGGATAAACTCCCATTGAAACTGCATTGTTTGCTGCAGTAACTCTACTGCAGAATTCTGCAATGCTGCGCTTCATCCTGCTGAGCTTCACTGTACATACTCATACTACATGTAATATTTTTTATCTTCATTAACGTCGTTATTTCGCATTAGAAGAACAAGTTCATTCTCGTGGGTGTCCCATACAGGACAGCAGCAGATGAAAGAATAATGTACTGCAGCAGAAGCTTATCACAAAGTGTGTGTGTGTGTGTGGGGGGGGTCAGAACTACATAGAACACCTTAGCCCAGGGTGCTGGGGAAACAATTGCTTTCTTGAATATACTTTAGTCAGCCTACCCAGCTATTTTATAATGCTGAATAATCCAGGATTTTGAGGGATAGTCCATGATTATTAACAGAAATGCGTGGGCCATCAATGCTAATCATAACAGAACAGGGTCAGCAATTGTACTGAATAATCCAGGCATTTTGAGGGATAGGCCAAGATTATTAACAGTCAATGGCCTACACAACCAGTATAGTGATATGCTTGTGGGGGCCAGCCCGGTGGCACTCAGAGTTGAGGCGCTGGAAGCCACACCTCTCACCACGCTGGCGACCCGGATTTGAACGCGAGCCTGGGCTGTCAGGGATCAGCAGGGGGGAGATAGGATTCAGCATCTGGAGGACTGCTCTCCTATCCCGGGGTGGTATCCAGGGTGCCACCACTCTGTAGTGGCCCCTGGTGATGACTGGAGGCACTACTAGAGACAGTGGTGAGTAGGGGAGTGCAGCAGACATAGGTGCATATGCGCCCAACGTCATTGCACGCTGCATTCCCAGGGTATTAAAGAACACAGGAAAATGGCAGCACAGACTGTGGCAGCTTGATGGATGCTACTTCCATCAGCCGGCGATGCCTGGACAGGCGTGTGCCAGTATTGGACCCTTGCCAAGCACGGGGACAATCAGGGGTGCCTCTCTCACAGGTATAGCTGCATATGCCAGCTGGGCATGCAACATCTGGGTTGGTGGTAGAGGTAGAAGTGGTGGCTGGATTACGAAGCAGGTCAGTGGCTGCAGGGACCAAAAAAAAATAAATAGTGATATGCTTGTGCAACTGTGTCACTCTATTGTGGCTGTTTGTACTCTCTGTTCCCTGAGGAATTACCACCCTGTAGGGGTACCAAAAACAAGGAAACCTCAAAGAGGGTTCCACCCCTATAGGTGCTGCAGGAAGGTTATCTTGGCTAAAGGTACCTTAGGAAGAACCCCCGAGGAGAGGAGAGGAGAGGAGAGGAGAGCAGCTGGAGGAGGAGGGGAGGATGGTGGGGCAAAGGAAAATTGCTTCAGTTGGAGGCTGGGAGGAATTACTTATTTAGCTCAGAAAGGGGGCATGGCTGGTTGCTCACCCATTGAACTACGGGTGTAGCCTTTGAGTTCAATGGCCTATGCTTGTGCAAATGTGTTACTCTCTTGTGGCTGTTTGCGCTCTCTGTTCCCTGAGGAATTACCACCCTGTAGGGGTACCAAAGACAAGGAGCCCTTGAAGAGGGTTCCACCCCTAGAGGTGCCATGGGACGGTTCCCTTGACTAAAGGCACCTTAGGAAGAACCCCCAAAAAGAACTTTAGCAATGATCATTGATTTATGAGGTAGAGATGCAGACTGAAGCAACAGGCTGCTTGATAAAACTTAGAAGAGAAGCACAAGTTAGCAGAAAGCACTGATAAAATGGATTGCATTGGTGACAGTAGGGGGGTTCCTGAGGAGAGAGGAAACAGCAAGCGGGGTCACCATCACCTTATTCCAACTGTGGAACTTACTGAGTAAACTACGGAATACTACTAACTAAGTATTATGACCTTTGGCATGGAGGAGAGGAAAACAACCCTTTGAGGAGGAAATCTCTGGGGATCCAAGGCCTAGGTCACCTTCACTTCAGGCTTGGGGTATTTTATTTAGTGATAGCTTGGCTACACAACTGAAATCCAATTCAAGGGGGTGAAAAATGTTCCAATTTGAAGGAAGGCTGTCACTCTGTCCCTCAAATGCTCTGCTGCTACAACTTAGAAACCCAATCAAAGGGAGTAATACTCCATTTTGGTTGAGAGGAAATGGCCATGGTTGGCATGCCTCCAATTTATGAAGGAGAACTTTCTTGGATTACAGCATGAATCAGCTTCAATTGCTAGATGGTAGAGGTCAGGCAACCCAGCAGTCATAGATTAGGAAGTAGTTTATGCTGAGGAGGCCGGGCAAGCCAGTGGCTGCAGATGTTGAGGAGGCCGGGCAAGCCAGTAGCTGTAGATGTTGATGAGAAGGCAGGGATACTGAGTCATAGAAGAAGTGAGCATAGTGTTTCAATTGAATGAGCATAGTTCCAGTAGAGGAAATAAAATTATTACTTGCATAACATAGTCCTTCAGAATGCATGAGAAAACTAGTAATATGACTTGTCTTTTTGTTTTGTAGGTTCAGTGAAGTTAATTCACAACATGAGACAAGTAAGGAAGATACTGCATGATGAGCCAATTTGTTAAGTGCAGAGACAACAGCAGCAATTGACTTCCTGAATCTCAGTTGACAAAGTGGATAATGAAGCAGAAGAGGCAGCCAGGACAGCAATTTCATGTTCAGGAAGAAAGGAAAACTTCTGGAGTTGAGATGAAGTATTTGCGAAGGCAGGGTCTCCATGTGCACACAAAATGAGATGGAACATAAAAGAGATAATGGAGCTTAGCAGGTATGAATTTGAGATGTCCACGTAGATGAGCAAGTATTGAGTGCTGGGTTCTTCATCTGGAGAACTGCAAGGCAGCAAAGGCTAGCAGGAGCATAATAGTTGTGGCCTAGATTATTTGCAGTATCAGGTTTTTGTTTTCATGTCGAGTAGATTTTTGTGAATACAAACTGAGAAATCAAATGGATGGATAGTTGATGAGAATGACACGATAAAGTGGAAGTCTACTATTGCATTTCAATTGCAGTTGGCACAAATCAAGAGGGAAAAAATGAAAAGAACTACTAGTACCTTTGGGGGCCAAACAATATATTAAAAAGACTGCCCATTTTGCAAGTTCAACATCTGAGGGGGCAACTTTGGATTTATTGTTTGCTTCCCCTCAGATTCAAGTGCAAAGAGTCAGAATTATGCCACCGAACTTTGGAGATCACAATTTAATTTGGGCAACTATATTATGTGAACAAAAGGGACATTTTAAGCCTAATATGGGGTGGATTAGAAATATGATAAATTGATACATTTTTCAGTAGAAATTTTAAGTTGGATATGCAGAAAGAATGCTGGGAAAGATGTTATCTGATTCCTGACATTGATACAATGGTTCAATATTTTACAGATACTTTTCAATCAGTTTGTAATAAACATGCACCAATTCATAAAGTATAGAATCAAGGAGACAGAATACCTTGGGTCACGGAGAAACTGCTTAAAGAAATCAGGATTAAAAATAGGTTGTGTAAATTAGCCAGAGAAACAAAACTGAACACAGATTGGGAAAACTTTAAGCAGAAAACATAGAAATATAGAATTAGATGGCAGATAAGGACTGCTTGGCCCACCTAGTCTGCCCATTTCCCTACTTGATGGATAAGCTGCACATTTTAGTTGATCAACAGCTTACGTCCTCCTACCCCCCCACTAGAATTACCTTATGTCTGTCCCATGCAATCTTGAATTCTCCCACTGTCCCTGACTCCACAACCTCCTCAGGAAGGCTGTTCCATGGATCCACAACCATCTCTCTGAAAAAATACTTTCTAACATTACCTCAGAGCCATCCCCCTCTATCTTCAAATTGTGCCCCCTTGTTCTTGCACATCTCTTTTTCTGAAAGATGCTACCCTCTTGTACTTTGTTAATTCCCTTAAGATACTTGAAAGTTTCTATCATGTCCCCCCTCTTCCTCCTTTCCTCAAGGATATACATATTAAGCTGCTTTAGCCTCTCCTTGTATGCCTTCTGGTGCAGACCCTGCACCATTTTGGTTGCCCTCCTCTGAACAGCCTCCACTCTGTCTTTGCAAAGATGGGGTTTCCAGAATTGCACATAGTACTCCAGAAGAAATGTTTGTAAGGGTTTGATTAAAAAAGCAAAATCTGGTTACTTTAAAAACAAAGTGGAGGGAAACAAAGACCCCAAACATTTTTGGAAAACAGTGAACAGTTTAATTAGTCCAAGCAAAAAAGAACAGCAGCAGGTCGAATAAATGGTTTATGAGGGGAGGCAGACTAAGGACCCCTATGGTATCTCTAATATTTTGAATAATTATTTCGTAGATCTCCCAGGATTAGAAATTAGTGACAGACTGGATAATGAGAGGGAGGAGGATACTCCACGCTATGGCTCTGCACCTCCATTTAGGTTCAGAAACTTGAGTATATCTGAAGTTAGGAAGGATCTAAAAAATATCAAAGTGAATAAATCACCAGTACTAGGTGGGCTAGAGGGAAGGTTTTTGTAAATGGCAGCTGATTATATTGCACCTAGTATAGCATATATATTTAATTGGAGGTTATTTTCCCTCAGAATGGAAGCAAACAAGATTATTTCTATCTACAAAGGGCGTGGACAAAATGATCCAGGGAATTATCATCCAATTGCCCTGTTGTTAATTTTATCAAAGTGTCTAGGGAAACATGCACAGTATATTTACAGACAATGGGACACCTAGAAAAATATAACTTAGTGGCACCCTTTCAATTGGGTTTTAGAGGAGGATACTCTATTAATACTGCTTTGATAGAATTTAATGATTTGGTGCCTACCTCACTGGATGCAGGGCTAGAGACTGCTGTTCTGTTTGTAGATCTGTTGAAGGCTTTTGACCTGGTGAACCACTCCCTGTTGCTAAAAAGGATTAGGATGGTGGGAATAACAGATGACCCCTGGGACTGGGTTAAGTCTTACTTGGCAGACAGGTCCCAGAGGATATCTGTGTCCCAAGTTCTGGTCCCCTAGTAGAGGGGTAAATTGAGGGGTCCCACAGGGATATATTTTGGGACCAATGCTGTTCCTGATGTTCATAAATGATCTCCCACTGGAAGTGCAGTATTCCCAAATAAGATTATATGTCAATGATATGGCATTGATTACTACAGGGGTAGGAAGATCTGAACTTTAAGATAAGCTACAGAAGGACTTTGATGGCATAGGGGAGTGGTTCACCAGCTTGAGACTTCTAGTGAATGCTAAAAAAACAAAAGTACTCCATTTTGGAGCAAAGAAAATTTCTGAGTTGACTATTTATACTGTAAATAAAACAAAGCTAGAACAAGTAACAGAATATCGTTACCTAGGAATAACATATGATGTGGAATTAAATTTTACCCACCATATCACAAACATACTTAAAAATATAAATGGGAAGCTAGGAGCACTTAAGCATATGTCCAGGTATTTAGACTTAAAAACTAGAAAGACAAGCCAGCCCAGTGGCACAGAGGGCTGAGGTGCTGGGCGTCTAACTTCACAGCACACTGGCATCCCATGTCCGGGAGTGAGCCTGGGACATCAGGGGTCGGCACGGGAAGGGGTGATGAAACTGGATGGAGCAGCCAACAGGCAGTTCAGGCTAAGCAGGCAGGGTGCCGGCTTAGGCCAATGGGGTGGGCAGAAGGGGGTCATCACCGGGGCTGTAAGGTGTATGCATGCTTCGATGCACATGCAACTATCTCCTTGGGCCCTTGGGAAAATGGGGAGAAAATGGTGGATGATAAAACTCCGGCAGCAGGATGACGACTGTCTCTCCACAGGCACCGCTCCCAGGCCAGGCATAAGGTAAGCTCCAGTAATTCCAGGACACAGAGCTGGGGAAGTCGGTTATATGGGGGCCATTCGAGGAGGCACATAAATAAATAGAATAAAAAAAAATAGAAAGACCTTGGTTGAACAAATGGTTTTACCTGCCATGGAATATGGTAGTGATATTTATAGGACAGCGAATACACGGATGCTATCAAAGTTGGATAAAGTCCAGTACAGACTAGTTAGATTTATTCTAGGATGTAGTTCCCATACACATCATTGTGACATGTTAAACAAATGGGGGTGGTGTACCTTGAACATAAGAAATAATATGACCTGTTTAAAGTTACTCCACAAGTCCTTTGTAAAATTTCCTTTACATAATATTTCAGTAACAGCCCTGGGAAAGAGCAAAATATCAACTTGAGAATTAACTAGGACAGTCCATGAGAACCAGATATCTATAACTTTGTGTAAAACTAAGTTTGGGACTAAAACACTGAGATATCAGGCTTCTGCTCTATGGAACAAGTTACCGCACTCCATGTGTAATATTACTTCATGTAGTGTGTTTAATTCCCTGTCAAATTAAATTTTTTCCATGGTATGTAGATGTTAACATATTTTATGTATCTTGTTTACATTTTTGTATTTTGTCTAGTTTGTCTTGTGAACCTATGTGTTTATTATTATTTTTTTATGTATCAAAGAACACCTAAACAGGACTGTCTTGAAAACAGGGTATTTTACCCTTACGACATGTACTTATCCTGTATAAAAATAAATGCTTTTATCTATTGTGGTTTTAACTTAGAGAGTGAAAAGGGGGTAAATTATCTTCCCCTTTCAATATAAATAAAGGCGTGCATCAATGATGTATCCTGGCCCCACTCCTTTTCTCCTTGTATGTTGATAAAATGTTAAGTAATGCCGAGTAGTTATCTTCTGATTCTCCTAAGATCTTAGTTTCCACTTGCCCCTTACTTGCTTATGCAGACTGCACTGTCTTATTTTCTTTAACTAAGCAAGGATTGCAAGATAAGTTAAATTATATCCAACAACAGTCTTCAGTATTAAAGCTGCAAATTTACTTGAAAAAAAAACAAAAGTAGTTATTTTGAGGACAGTAACTTATCTGGCACTTAGAAAGTGGAAGGGCAAAAAGTGGAGGTAGTGTCATGTTATACCTGTCTGGGAATAGAGTTCCATACTTGTGGTAGCTGGAACTCCTTGTATAAGGCTCTGCTAGAGAAACATATGAATACTATTGGAGTGCTGGCTCGATTTAACTATAAGTATGGTGGGTGTACAGTCAAACCTTTTCTTCAAGTCATACAGGCATAATTAGAAGCCCAATTACTATGTGGTGCTGAGGTTTGGGACTTGAAAGATACTGTAACAAGCTTATTAGCTTAATGTCCCCCCTATATAAAACCCTAAGGAGCACCCTAAGATTGGGGCATTCTTGCGCCTCAGCATACTTACAATCTGAATTAGGTCGTACTAACTTAAGGGCAAAAACTGATATTAGAAAGTTGAATTACAGGATTGAGATCTCCAGAATGTCTGAAGATAGGGTAATAAAGCAATGCCTTTCTGAAAAGGAGGTTTGGTTCAATTTGGGATATAGAGGAGATTATTGGTATACCATCCTTATATCACTTTATGATAAGTATGCTTTGTTAAACTTGAAGAAACTGGTTGACAAAGGAATAACCTTAAGTCTCAAAAACAAAAAATATATTTCCAAAAGGGTAACCAGTTATTGGAACTGTGAGGATTTAAGGTGTGTTGCTGAATCACGTTATTCCAGACGGTTCAGTAAGAACAATTTTTTCTTCAGTTACAAACCATACCTAGCTAGACATTCTAGCTGACATTAATCTCAGGACTGCATTTTTAAAATATAAATTTGAGCAATTCCCCAGCAATGTTCTCTTACAAAGATATAATAAAGAAATAAATATTTCAGACACTTGTGACTGTTCTGCTGGTGGTAGGGAGGACTTAATTCATGTGATGTGTTACTGTATGTATTACACAAAAGAAGGATTGTATTGGCTTTGTGCTTTTAACAGTACTATGTATCAAGTTGACAAAATGACCTTAACAACTATAATTTTGCATACTGCTGATGTCCTAACTATAGAGAGATTAGCAAAATTCTTTAATGCAATTGGTAAAGTGAAAAAATGAAAGTAACTGTATGAATTTCTGTCGATAGCTCAGTTCTTGGTTCATTACCTAGTTTTGTTCTCTGTACAATATCACATCTGATTGTCATTGTGTTTTTTTTTCTTTGTACTCCATAATTTATAATTGTATTTTACTGTTTTTAAATTGTAATAGCCTATGGGCTACACAATAAACTTGTTTACTTACTTACTTACTTAGCGAGTGCTCTGAATGGCAGGTGAGTAAAAACTGTAGCAAACATGTGGAGGCTGTAGGATTGCGCATCCAAAGATGAGGGATGGTGCCCAGAACTGTGATAATATCATGTTTCTAGTATGAGTAGTCCTGGGAATGCTGAACTTGATGATTCAGGGATCAAGCAGGAATTGAGCAAAGGCAAGCCAGGTAGGTAGGGATTCTGAAATATAGAAGATGCCAGTCACTTCGATGTGTGGATTGCTATCCTGGAGATGGAGATGGAAACTGAGGAGCGAAGTCTGATAAAACCAAGATGGAGAGGGCTGCTACATTGAAAATGATGAGGATAAGCAGTGAAATTCTTTGTGGGACTCCAAAAGCCTGACAACTGGAAGCAGTGCCGGAAATATCCATTTCCATATGGAGCCAGGTGAGATAGAACCTGTAGGCTGGTGCACAACAGATGAAGACCAAGCAGAAATCTGGCTGCAGTGGTCCAACAGGAAAAACCAAACATCCAAGACCAAAGGAAAATGACCAGAAACTGCAGCAGAGAGTGAAACAGGCAGGAGAACATCTGAGAATTGCAGGCAGAGTGACGGTGAAGTGGAGAATGGAGCTATCCATGTAGATCTGGAGAAATGACATGAATGATGATGGTAGGAAATGAAGTCAAGGTTAGGCAGGAAGAAGTTTGGGGACCCTCAGAAACTATCCTGATGGAGGGTGTGTGAAGCAGAAACAATGGAGACTGCCATCCTGGCAAATGGAGGACACCTGCCCGCACTTGTAGTTGCTGATTGAACAAGTCAGATAGGTGCTACAGGAGTGAGGAGAAGCCTGAGGAAATTCCTGAAGACCTTCGGTTGATGAGGAAACAAAGAGGCAATTGAGACAACTGAGGCTCCCATCCCATGGGATGTAGGATGCCTACCCACACATGTAGCCTCCAGAAGGCATGAATCAGATAAATGTTAGAAGAGAGATTAAAGCAGCTTAATATGTATACCCTCAAGGAAAAGAGGGAGAGGGAGGACATGATAGAAACTTTCAAGTACCTCAAGCGAATCAACAAAGTCCAAGAGGGTAGCATCTTTCAGAAAAAGAGATGTGCAAGAACGAGGGGCATAATTTGAAGATAGAGGTGGGACAGCTCAGAGGTAAAGTGAGGAAGTATTTTTTCATGGAGAGGGTTGTGGATACATGGACTGGCCTTTCTGAGAAGGTAGTGGAATTGAAAACAGTGGGGGAATTCAAGAATGCATGGGACAAATATAAGGCAATTCTAGTGGGGCTGTAGGAAGAAGTAGGCTGTTGGTTAACTAGGATCTGCAGCTTATCCATTAGGTAGGGAAATTGGCAGACTAGGTGGGCCTAAGAGGTCCTTATCTGCCATCAAATTCTATATTTCTATGTTGCCCCAAGCCACCACAATGGAATTTAATGGTCGGGCAGAGATGAAGCACATGATGGTGTGAAGAACCAAGGTGGAAATGGGCATCTACATTGCGTCCAAATAAAGGTCCCCAGAATTACATCTTTGGCAAAGGGAGGCAAAAACCAGGAGTTCCATCCAGGAGCAGGAAAGAAGTGGACACAGTAATAAATGACAGGAGGAATGTTTCTCCAAACTTTTTCTCCCAAAGCGTAATAAACCCATGGAAATTACTACCTCTGTCAGTAGTTATTAGTGAATCTAAAGAAATATTTAAAAATAGATTAGACAAATACATGTCAAAAGAATGTTCTTTAGTATATTACGAGTGAATGATAGGAGCTCTACATGGGCCATGCCCTCTGCTCCTATACCTTAGAAATAAAATAAAAAAATTGGCAAGTTATGGCAAAGCTGCTGGAGGAAACTGACAGGGACTGGAGAGAACAAGATTGACAGGATAATAGCAAAATGAGTCCACTGCGCACTAATCCCATGAGGTCTAGTGAGTAGGTACCAGAGGGAGCTCTCCCCGGGCTGAGCTTGGCAATCCATAACACAGAACAATGCCACCACAGGAACTCTGAAAGCGGAAGGCAAGCAGATGGAACTATGAACTGGCATAGTGAAGACCCAAATGGAGCCCAATGTGTCATAGAAAAACCAATGTGGCAGGCAGCAGACTTCTGCCAGTGGAAATGCCAGTCAGGTAAATGTACAGTATGAACAGATGCTGGGCAGAACCAGAGCGAAATGACCCAGAGCAGCAGACAGAGTTAGTAAGGTAATGCTGCTAGGATGAATATTGGGAGTCCTGTACAGCAACAAACGGAACAGCTCCTCAGGGATCCAGCACAAAAGCAGCTTGTGAGACAGCCAGATGATGCAATGTGTCCAAAACTTGGAAGTACAAACGGACAGGAGGCTAAAAGCAAAAGAGGAGCCAAAAAAACAGGGTACTCACATATAGCAGATGGCAGCTCGGCCACACCTTACCACTGGTGTAAAAAACAGCTTTTCACAGTCAGGTTATAAGCAAAACAATAAACTTTTATTGCACCAAAGACACCAGTACACAACTAAAAGCATGCCCCTCCCCAGAGAGCTGAACATTTTTGTGCAAATCTCACACTTTCTTAAGGCTGAGCCTTGAGAAAGCGTGAGATTTGCGTGAAAACGTTCAGCTGTCTGGGGAGGGGCATGCTTTTAGCTGTGTACTGGTGTCTTTGGTGCAATAAAAGTTTTCTTTTTGCTTATAACCTGACTGCGGCAAGCTGTTTTCTACACCAGTGGTGATGTGTAGCTGAGCTGCCATCTGCTAAAACTTGGAAGTGTAAAGGAGCATTGTGGCAGGGAGGAGCAGGGAGGGGAGAGGAGAGACAGGAGGTAGGGATAGCAAGAGCAGCCCATGAGTCACACAGCCACCAGGTGCAGAAGACAACAAACAAAATAAAAAAAAAAAAAGAAAGCTGGGAGTGGAGTGCTGAGACTGGTTTATGGAGGAGTGGGGGAGGAGCTACTCCCTCAGTGGACCAAGCCTAGGAGCCCCGCAATTCTGAATGATGCCAATAACATAGCAAAAGTCCAGACTCATGAGTGGCAGATGCTCATGAAGTAGAAGACAGTGCCAGTCAAGCTCAGCAGGGAGCAGGTCAGGTGACAGTGCAGCAGTAGGATCAAGAGTCGGCAGCCGGGAGTTATCTGTTCAAGTCATGAGGTAAACTGAGATGAAGATGTCGGTAAAACACTAATAATTGAGGAGCTGCTACACAAGTGAGGCCAGGAACAACAGCAAAAACAATCCTAGAACAAATGCAATACAGGCCGAGTAATCTCTGCAAACTACACTGCAGTCAATAGTAAAGCAGGTGTCTGGACCCATATGGAAGAATTTGTAGGTCACAGTTTAATAGTGTCAGGTGTGCACAGCAAGCACAGGAGATTGCCTTCACACAGGCCAATCTAGCAATCATCAAACCAGCATAGGAGTCTGAGAAACTGGTACAACACAGTTTAACTCTCATAATGAGGTGTCCCAGTAGTAGAAGGGAATGCTTGCCAACCAGGTCCATGGGAGCCAAATTATTTGTGCTAGTCAGACTAGTATCACTAAAGCACAATAAACTACAGTGAACAATAGTAGTAAGTGCAGGGCCGTAATGGCAGGAATACCAGCTATGCCATAAGGTAGAGTTAAGGTTCTGCAGGCAGCAATAGTGAATCGCATTAATGGCTAGGAGAGCTTAAAGGAAGTTTGCACACTGCAGACTGTCACGTAGGTCACACATGTATTATAGCAAGCTTAAAGCAGACTGAACGCCCAAAGGCAGCGTAATCATGGAGCAGAGCTGCACGTTGGTCTGTGAAACAGATCTTTGCAGCAATATGCATGACTTGCAGGAGGCAAGCCAGCCAAGTCCAGGAGGGAAACCATGTTATAATGAGCAGCAGAATTATCAGATTAGCCAGCAGAAGCCAACATAGCACTTTAGATAAAGCAGGAATGAAATACACACATATCGAGAAAGCCATGAAGGCTGCACGGTACAAATAACGCTTGTCATGGATAGCTAAAAGACAGGAATGCAAGGAGCAGCACAGCAACAGGAGAGTCAGTTAACTTACTTAAAGCCTGCTCCTGCTACTGGGGTCATGATGCACTGCCGAGTCACCACAGTCCTCCGCTGTAGAAATAATAGGGAGCCAGGAGCAAGGCACCATGAGACAAGGCATCCATGAAATAGCAGAAACAGTCAGCATATCAATGGAGCATCAGTTCTGGGGGGAGCCAGCACTGAGTAAATCAGGAGCAGGGCTGCAAAACAGGCATTAGCTGCTAGCTGAGCAGCAGAGCCAGGTGTAAGCAATTAAAGGGGAGGAACAGCACTGTAATGTTAACAGGGCAGGTACCTCCAAATAGAGGTACTTTTACTGGCAAGGTACTAGTTAAGAACACAGCCAAATAGCAAGCCACTGAGGCAGTAGAGCAACAATAAACTGCAGCAGAGCTACAGAACAGGGAGAGGCAGCTAGCTTGGGAGAGGCAGCCAAGACCAGCTGCAAACAATTAAGGTGGGAGCACAGGGGACAGAAGAGAAACAGCAATGGGATATGAAGCAGACAAGAACAACTGCAGGGAAACAGAGGATTAGTAGACAGGAAGGCAGCAGGCCGAGCTGAGCATACAAAGAACAATGCAGTGAACTGAGGGCTTGCAAAATCAGGAGAGCAAATTTGAGCACTGTCACAGGGCTGTGTAAGGTAAGAAAACAATAAGTAACGTGCAGCATAAATAAACAGTGTAGACACAGGGCACTAGAAACTAAAAAGCTCAAAAGAAACAAAGCAAATACAGTACAGGAGCAGGAAGGAAACAAGCACACAAGGAAGCACTAGCAGCCAGAGGTAAGTAATACAAACCTAAAGGAGGAGAACACCAAACAGAAGTGCAGCTGCGGCACAAACCATGCAGACCCCAAAGCACAGCAAAACTTGGGGGGGTTGGGGAAAAGCCTCAGCAGGCCCAAAGGGAGAAGACAGACTGACAGAGCCTCTGGCCTGGCAAAGAAAAAATGTTTCAGAGGGAGGCTGGGAGGAACTGGTTACATAGTTTAGAAAAAGGGGCGTGGCTGGTTGCTCGCCCACTGAACTACAGGCATAGCATTTCAAAAATGCATGGGTCATCCATACTAATCATGACAGAACAGGGCCAGGAATCGTAATGAATAATCCAGGCATTTTGAGGGATAGTCTATGATTATTGACGGAAATGCATGGGTCATCCATGCTAATCATGGCCACTTCCAGCCATTAGAGTGCCAGCATTAGTGCGCCAGCACATCAGGGCATCCAATTTAGGATTTATGCCACCTCCCCGAGGTCTGCCCCCCCCCCCAGAGTTAGAATCCTAAGAAGTGGGGGTGCATGGGGGGCACAGCCCTCCACAAAAACAGAGATTGGTGAAATCCCGAATTGGCACCCTGATGACCGGGCACACTAGTGCCAGCGCTCTCAATGGGTGTAACCAATCATGACGGAACAGGGTCAGGAATTGTACCGAATAATCCAGGCATTTTGAGGGATAGTCCATGATTATTAGCCGAAATGAATGGGTCATCCATGCTAATCATGACAGAACAGGGCCAGGAACTGGACTGAATAATCCAGGCATTTTGAGGGATACTCCATGATTATTAACCAAAATGCATGGGAAGCCTAAGGTCAGGAAGCTCATGTCAAGGAGTTGCCTGACCCGAGCACCCTAAACTGTCCCATTGCAATTTTTTTTAGTTAGGTACTAACACATGTTAAAGGGATAGTATTTTGTTTAACATATGTAAGTGTATTCTAAGAAAACTATATGCATTTACAGGGCACTGCTCCCCCTGATTACAATCCACAGCTATTAGTAGTCATGCAGCCCATTTCCCACTTAATGCTGTCAAAATGCTGATTTTTGGGTCGTGGCTGTGGAGGGCACCAAGCAACGTTCAACAATATGGAACTGGGAATGAGGGTACAGTAAATTTAATTTCTAATTAATGCCTGACTAAAATAAAATCGCAGTGGGGCAGTTCAGGTCCCTGGACACACAGATCTTTAATCTGAATTGCCTGACCCAAGGTAAGTGCCGTGTCAGCTGCTCTTTAATCACCTCATACAAAGCTTCATACATTCTAAGGTGCAAAAACAGAAAAAAAAAGGTGATGAGCCCATAAATGCTCTTATCCAGTCATCCATAATAAGTTGGCATGTTTCCGTCATTGATACACTTGTCTAGTCTTTTTTTGAACTGCTGTTTTTCTTCACTAACAATAATATTTAACATAGAAACATAGACTTTGACGGCAGATAAGGACCACTTGGCCCACCCAGTCTGACCATTTCCCTACCTACTGAATAAGCTGCAGATTCTAGTTAACCAACAGCCTATTTCATGCAACCCCCCCACTACAATTGCCTTGCGTCTGTTCCATGCATATTTGAATTCCCCCACTGTTTTAGCCCCAACAATCTCCCCAGGAAGGCAGTTCCATGCATCCACCACTCTCTCCATGAAAAAAGATTTCCTCACATTACCCCTGAGCCATCCCCCGTCTATCTTTAAATTGTGTCCCCTTGTTCTTAAACATCTCTTTTTCTGAAATATGCTATCCTCCTGGACTTTGTTGATTCCCTTGAGGTACTTGAATGTTTCTATCATGACTCCCCCCATCCCTCCTTTCATCAAGGGTATACATATTAAGCTCTCTCAGTCTCTCTTCATACGATTTCTGATGCAGACCCTGCACCATTTTAGTTTCCCTCCTCTGGACTGCTTCCATCCTGTCTATGTCCTTGATGTAGATGAGGTCTCCAAACTGCACACAGTACTCCAGATGGAGTCTCACCAACTGTCTGTACAGAGGGATAACCACTTCCCTTTTTCTACTTGTGTTGCCCCTTTCTATGCATCTCAGTATCCCCCTGGTTCTCCTTACTGACTTCTCACATTGCTTGCCAACCTTTAGATCATCTGATATGACTACCCCCAAGTCCGATTCCATTTTTGTTGTTGTTAGTACCTCCCCTGCTATTGTGTACTCTTCTCCTGGGTTTTTGTTTCCCAGGTGCATTACTTTGCACTTCTTTGCATTGAATCTAAGTTGCCATATGTCTGACCATTCCTCCAACCTTGCCAAGTCCCTTCTCGTCCTTTCTACCCCCCCCTTGTGTATCAACTCTGTTACAGATCTTTGTGTCATCTGCAAAGAGGCATACCTTTCCCTCCAGACCCTCTGCAATGTCACCTATAAAGATGTTAAAGAGGACTGGACCCAGTACTGAGCCCTGAGGTACTCCACTAGTGACCCCCCTTTCTTCGGAATGTATTCCAAGTTTATTCCAGGGATTCACCACCCTCTGGGTGTAAAAGGCCTTCCTTCTGGTTGTAATAAACCCATGTGGCCTAAACTGTAGGGGGTGGCTTCTCGTACTGCAGTATCATTTTTAAACTCTAAGCCCATCTCATTTAATTGATGTATATCTTGCATGGCATCAAAACATAGTAATAATAAGTCTCTTCTAATCCTTCTTGTCTCTAGCGACATTAATCTCAAGTGTTTTAGGCGTTCTTGGTATAATAGAGCCCTTATATCATATACCAGTTTGGTTGTTTTCCTTTGCACATTCTCTAATTTATTTATCGTCCCTTTGTCTATTGGTCCTCAAACTGGGCTTGCATAGTCCAATAATGGCCTTATGTAATTTCTTTATAATGGCATTATTACCTCACTATTCCTCGTCTTGAAGGGTTTTTTTGATTGTATATAGGCCTTACCAATCTGGCTTTCACTCTGATGGTTAGAACTCAGTCTATTGTGAAATATCACCGCAAGGTCTTTTTCCTACTGAGACACTCTCAATGGCACTCCATCCATTAAGAATGTGGCTGTATTTAATTGGCTGCCGAGGTGTAACATGCAACATTTTTCTTTATTAAGAGCCATCCCTCGTTCTTTTGCCCAGTTATTTATTTTGTTCAGATCATTTTGTAAGTCTGCCTGTCCTTCTGCTGTTTGTACAATTCCTGCTAGTTTTGAGTTGTCTGCATATTTTGTTACCCAGTTCATAAAATCTTTTTGCATGTCAGAGATGAAAATCTGAAGCAAGATAGGTCCAAGAACCGATGTCTGTCAAGATAAAACAGTAAGTCTGCATGTTAAAACTGATTCTGTACAGGCTCACAAACAAGACAGAAACAGTAAACAGAAGCACACACCCTACACGATCACATCACAGGTCCTGAACCATCACCAGTCAACATGTAATCCCTTGCCCGCAGACAGCGTTGTACAGTGAGCAACACAGACCTCATCTCACGGCTGCCCCATTGCACAGTGTGAGCTGTGACTGGACATGCACACTGTACAAGCCTCTGTTTCAACAGTATGCATGATCAATGACAGAACATGCAGCGTTACTCTGGTTATGTGCTGTACTGTTGGGCTTGATGACGTGCTTGTTTTCATGTGAGTCCTGGACACTCTGGAGCGGGGATGGCACACAGTATGGGTATGACTTGGCAGGTCATTTGTGGCTCCTCCTCCTCTCTCCCTTAACATTGCCTCTATAATTTGTTGCACTCTGTGCTTGACTGGGCTGCTGAGCCAGCCTTTCATGCCAGGATGTGGTTAACCACTACCCACCTCCCCCCCTCACTCAGCACATGTGGCTGACAAGAAAAAAGATACAGTTATCACAGATCTCTTGCTAGGAGGACTAATGAAGAGTAATCTGCTACTGATGGTGGAAAAAACTAGTTGAAATCAGGAGAGTCGTGCTGTGCAGAAGGTCGGAGTGGGGCAGCATGCTCGAAGAGGAAGATGTCAATAGAGAGATTGACTGTCCTATGTTAAATGTGAAGCCAGGCACAACAGACCAGACAGAGCCAGCAGTGGAGGGAGTAGTGTGTGGTGCCGCCAAGTGGCAGACTACCAATTCATTCCCTTTGCAGCGCATGGCCATGAAGTGCATTAGCGTGGAGTGGGGAGCTTAGCATGTCAGATGGCTAGGAGCAAAAGGCAGTGCAAGCCTGTGCAGAACTACCTTATCTGTCACAGGCAGAGACTGACCCTGCCACAGCCACTACATGAAGTCCTGGTCCACACTCTCCTTCCTGAGATTAGTGTCACAGTCACACTAAGTGTGTCTGTGACAGTTTGACTGCATTGGTAGGGAATAGTAATTACTCTGGCACTGTAAGTTTGACTGGCAAAAGGAAGGATCAAGACAGAAGATTGTCCTAATTCTGTGCAGGGCACTGAGCCAGTTCGGCCATGTGATGAGTTGGTGTCGGGGCGACCGTTACTGTGTCCCACACTAGCAGCTGTGTCCTATCTTTATTTATTCTTTGGTAACTGGGTTAGGCCCACTAGGCACAAGTGCCTATTTTCAGGGGCAACCCAGGAGCACTGGGGTGGTTAAATGACTTGCTCAGAGTCACACAGTATGCAAATGTAGTTTGTGGGAATCAAACCCTGGTCTACTCGAAGTACCAAGGTCATTCACAGCTAGTTACTCTAACCTCTAGGCTATAGTATTTTAGGTTCTCAGCCATGCTGGACATTCTGCATGCTGAAGTCTGTTTTGTATCATGTAGTTAACAATGTGGAGTTAAGAACTAAGAGCCACTGTTTGCAACAGACTATTTTGTTTTTAAATTGTGTGCACCTCTCAAGCCCACCCACCACCCCACAACACACACACGCACGCATGCACACACACACACACACACACACGCATGCGTAAAGTATTCAGCTCTGAAGCAGTTTGATAATAAAATATTTATGGAAAATAAGAAAGGAATTAATTTCTATTTCTGGGGGTGGTGGGAGGGTGGCCTCAGCTGGGAAATGCACAGTGGCATTTTCAGTCTTAATCCGGCTCTGAATGTCACACCACAACAGAATCGAATAACTCTGATTAGCAATCAAGTGGTGTGAAACATTACTTTGTGATGCATATCAATCCATTGTTAAACTGTCAGTGATGTCATCATCGGGGTCTGAATTATCAGTCTCAGTGCTTGAAAGGGACCAGTTTGTATCAGTGATTGGGCCATGTTAATGTTGATATCCTCCTCATCATCATCACCTGATCTAAAGTCAATGACTGGATCACTGTCTTCATTGCCTTCATGTTGTGTTCCAACAGTTACTGTGCTGGTGTTTGGAAGAAAGACCTATATTCCCTTGTTGACTCCAATGGGAAACGTCTGGGTGCCATATAATGTTTTGGTTTTTATTCCACCAGTATTCACATGTTTGCTAGTCTGTGTCCCCTTGTTTATATAGACCTGTGTTAATACACAACAATTAGTTAAAAGAAACAGTATTAAACAGCATTCAAAGTTGCAAGTAAGCAAGAAGGCATGACATGGAGTGTATTATGGTGGGATAATGGGCAACTTTGGGTGGGTTAAAGCACATTGGGAAGCAAAGTGACTCAACCACCCAACAAGGGTTGTTAGAGCACTACAAAGGCATCCATAGAGTGCATTATTGAGATTCTGAAATTGCTACTATGTGTTAAATTATGTGTATTTTTTAAATATATTTTTTATTGAGCTACTTTCAGCCAGGTTCAGAAGCCAACATTCCTTGTACCCATTTCATAATGTGAGATGAGATATATTCAAGAGCCACATTCCAATAGAGGGTGATAAATGGAACATTAGCCTGCTTCAAGTAACTTGGAGGAATTATCATGCTCAAACACTTTGACACCATTTTTTTTTCCCAACTATTTTTCTAGCCTCTGTCTCGGAACTCTCTCGGGCCACTGTGCTCGCCTGCTTGCTCTACTGCCCGCTGTGTTCCTCTACATATTCAATTTTGTTGCAGCTCCCCAGGATGGGAGGAGGCAGTGATGGGGAACCATCACTGGGCGTGTGGCAAGGGCACTGACAGGGCCGTCGCCTATCCGAGGCAGAGGGTATTTTCTTGTTTACGCCCTCGAAGTTGGACATGCAATGCCGCCCAGCCCACAACGTGAGTGCTCCCACCCACATCCGGAAGGCAGCTGCCAATGTCTACCCCATGCTTGTGAGCCCATGGGCATCACAATGCCGCCAGTCTCCACCAGGGACTGCTGCTGCACCAGGCTTCCCCTGGATCCCTCCCCGAGTGAGGAGAGCAATCCTACGGACACTCAATCCTCTCTCTCCCCCGTCGACCCACGACAACCTGGGCTCGTTCCTGAACCCAGGTCGCCAGCGTGACGCGAGGTGTGGCGTCCAGCACCTCAACCCTCAGCGCCACCGGGCCGGCCCTCACTCTGACAGCATTGACAACATCAACTACTAGGCACCCCTCCAGGCAAGAATGATGTCAACTATCACATTTCTTCCCTTTTGTACTTCATTGCCTACATTCTCTGTCCACCCACCTCTCAACTATCTTTTTTTTTTTACTTGCTAGTATATGTTAGCCATGTAGCCTTCTGATCATACCAGATTTATTCACTTTCCTGCTGTGAAAGGCATTACTGTCAATAAGGGTTTCCGCTCTCCGTGCTGACAAAAGCATCTGTATTACACTGAGCCCAGTCATTATTGATGTGATACTTTGATAGCAGCACTGAACACTTTGCAGCCTGTATGGCAGACACAGGGGCTGAGGTGCCAAACAACAAAACTTGCAGAACAATAGTGACCCCTGCTGGAATGCGTACATGCCTCATCTCTGGTCGGCCATGACAAGAGAGGATTGAGCATATAAAGTAATACATTCATGTACCACAAAGGTAGGTTTCAAGCACCAGTTGATTGCTTGTATCCTGGCACTGAGTGGCGGTAAGGTAGATATGACTACTGTAAGCCGGGCACCATGTAACAGCAGGGCACTACCCCTGACTGGTGGGCTTCAACCAGGTTGAGGGGACTGGGCTCTGTTAGATGGAAATGGGGGGGGGCTTTCCCAAGAGTAAAGTAAATAGTGTGGTGCCTCCACCCCGAGTAAAATACAGTGGGACAGTTGTTTGTGTGATACATCCCCCTGGTATGTTGGACCTACCCACCTTCCCTGCCAGTCACTCCACACATGGATTACCAAAAACAGTTGCAGTACTTTACCCTGCATGCAGTTAATGATTATTACTAATAATATGCTCACAGCCAGTTTTAACAACAACAATAATGGGTTTATTAACAGGTAATGGGGAATGGGAATGACATGATAATTAACGATTTGATGATGCAAAACACAACAGAGTAACATTAACACAGTGCCCACCCCCACAGCAATAATCCAACAGTAAGGTCCACATCCCCACTGGTACCAATGCCCCTTGAAGTCCTAACTTAGTAGCCAGGGTTAGTTGAAGGCCTGTCTATTGCCATGGGTTGGCCGGCATTGGTTCACTTTTAAATTATGAATGAAACCTGGAAGAAATTTTGCATACCTCCCCAGATCAGGGCAAGCCCTATGTTTACTCACGGTTCTGGAGACAGTCATACGGGGTCTGGCAATGCTGGCCAGTGCAGCCAGTTGAGATGGGGGGCCTCCAGCTGTACAATGGGTTAGAAGCTTACTGGCTATGGTAGGATTTGGCAGCTTGTCCCCTTCAAGCAGCTTGCCACCCTCTGACTTGCTTACAGAGTCTGGCAGCTTGTCACCTTCTGACAGCCTTCACAGGATCACAGAACCGGACCAGTACTGAGAACCAGAGCCACACACCTACCCACTAGCTCTCTGGGCAAATGCTGGGTAAGCTGTAGTACTACTACCTTGATGATTCCCTAGTTCATCCTCGGCAGGTGGTGGCTCCTATTCTGGAACTCAGGAATTACAGTCTTTTTTTTCTCTGCAGGCAGCAGACTTTGATGCCTCTGGAAACCACAGCACACCCTCTAAGTCTAGGAGGGCAAACAATCTCTCAGGCAACTTCTCTTTCTACAGGCTAAAATTCCGAGGCAAAGGGATGTTGCTGTAAGAGTCTTTCGTTGTGGGCTCAAGCAGCACTTGGGCCCTTGGCAGGAATACAGTCCATCCCTCCTCTCAGACTGAGAGCTTCTCTCAGATGCTGCAGAATTCTGGCTTTCCAAGGGATAGAATGCTTTTGCCAAGTTCCTTACAGTTTAGCTGTGGAAGCCTTAGGCTGACTTCCAAACTTTTCTAGACACTAAATGTACACTCTCCTCACTTGGGATGAGCATCAGGTGATCTGCCCCAAGCTGAAAGTATCCCTGGGGTCTGAAAAAAGAATGGCAGCTTCTGACTGGCAAAAACAGCTGTCCATCTGCAAAGTTAATATGCATTAAGGCCCTTTGACTTCTGATTGGATGGCTGCTTAAGCACCAACACAGTGTTCTCACCCTCTTCCCAGGAGCCATAGCTGTAGACCTTCAGGGCTCCTCAATCTCTGATTGGTGGAGGTCGGGGCCAGGGGTGACAAATATGGTGATGGCAAAACAGTTATTGCACAGTCCCTCAGCCAAACTAAATTTCGTTAAGCTTATTTGCCCCCACAGTCCATTAGCTGCCCCTCTGCCCTATTGTCCTTTGGCACAGTAGAGCTTTGCAGGGGATCCCCCTTCCTATCATTAGTTCCATAGTGCTGCCCGACAGGTGGCAGGCAGAGCTTCATTCATATACAGCAGCTACAGCTGCTCTTAGAGATATATGTGCCCCTGTAATAATATGGCACTTAAGAGCGCTTGCTTTAAAAATTTTGTTTTAACCCCCTACAATGTGCCATCGCACCCCCACTTATTCCTTTAGAGTCCCAGGGGTGAAAAGGGGCACCTGCAAAAGCCACCACAGTGGCTTGTACACTGAGGGCGCCATAGCACTGTTGCAACTGGAAGCTGATCCACCAGCTCATACATTCGAGAAGGACAGAAACATAGAAACATAGAATTTGACGGCAGATAAGGACCACTTGGCCCACCCAGTCTGCCCATTTCACTACCTAATGGATAAACTGCAGATCCTACTTAACTAACAGCCTACTTCTTTCTACCCCCACCCCCTAGAATAGCCTTATGACTGTCCTATGCATGCTTGAATTCAACCACAGTTTTTGACTCCACAACCTCCTCTGGAAGGCCGTTCCATGCATCCACGATCCTCTCTGTGAAAAAATACTTCCTTATATTACCTCTGAGATACTCCCCCTCTATCTTCAAATTGTGCCCCCTTGTTCTTGCACACCTCTTTTTTTGAAAGATGCTATCCTCTTGGACTTTGTTGATTCCCTTGAGGTACTTGAAAGTTTTTATCATGTCCCCCCTCTCCCTCCTTTCCTCGAGGCTATACATATTAAACTCCTTTAGTCTCTCTTCATATGTCTTCCGGTGCAGACCCTGCACCATTTTAGTTGCCCTCCTCTGGACAGCTTCCATCCTGTCTATGTCCTCGTGGAGATTGGGTCTCCAGAACTGCACACAGTACTCCACATGGGGTCTCACCAGCTGTCTGTAAAGAGGATAACAACTTCCTGTTTTCTACTGGTGATGCCTCTCCTGTGCATTCCAGTATCCCCCCAGCCCTCCTTACTGCCCTCTCACATTGCTTGTCCACCTTTAAGTCATCTGATATGACTACCCCGGTCCCTTTCCATTTTTGTTGTTGTTAATATCTCACCCCCCATTGTGTACTCTTCCCCTGGGTTTTTGTTTCCCAGGTGCATTATCTTGCACTTCTTAGCACTGAATCTAAGCTGCCATACATTTGACCATTCCTCTAACCTTGCCAAGTTCCTTCTCATCCTTTCCTTTCCATCCCACCTTGTGCATCAACTCTGTTGCAGATCTTTGTGTCATCTGCAAAGAGACATACTTTTCCTTCCAGTCCCTCTGCAATGTCACTTATAAAGACATTGAAGAGGATCGGTCCTAATACTGAACCCTGCGGTACCCCACTAGTAACCCCCCTTTCTTCAGAGTGGACTCCATTTACTATTACCCTCTGTGTCCTATTCACCAGCCAATTGTTTACCCAGGCTATCATCTTAGGACCCACTCCCAGGCTGGCTAACTTGTATATTAATCTTTTGTGTGGGACTGTGTCAAATGCCTTGCTAAATTCTCGGTAGACCATGTCCACAGCCCCTCCCTGATCTACTACTTTGGTCACACAGTCAAAGAAATCTATCTGGCATGATCTTCCCGCTGTGAATCCATGCTGCCTTGGGTCCTGTGCCCCTCTGGCCTCTAGGTACTCGACAATTCTTTCCTTCAGAAGTGATTCCATCATTTTCCCTATCACTGAGGTTAAACTAACAGGTCTGTGGTTTTCTGCTTCTGCCCTGCTCCCACTTTTGTGAAAGGGAATCACATCTGCCCTCCTCCAGTCCTCAGGTACCACCCCATCCTCATATGATTTGTTAAAGAGGGTAGTCAGTGGTGTCACTAGTTCTACCCTTAGTTCTTTTAGAATTCTGGGATGAATCCCATCAGGCCCCAATTGCTTTGTCCACCTTCAGTTTTAAGAGTTCTTTCAAAACCCTTTCTTCTGTAAATGGTCTGGTATCAACTTCTGTATCCAGAGTGTTTATATTATTTGTTTTAGGTTCCTCCCCCTCTTCATTTGTAAATACTGAGCAAAGATATTTGTTTAGTATCTCTGCCTTTTCACAGTCATCCTTTGCCCACCCCCCCTTCCCTTTATTAAGCCTCACAATCCCTCCTTGGTCTTCCTTGCTCCCTGATGTACCTAAAAAGTTTTATCCCCTTCTTAACTAAGTTGGCTATCTTTTCCTTGGTTCAGGCCTTTGCTGTTCTGACTGCCTTCCCAGCTTCCTTTTGCTTTAACTGATACAATTCTCTGTCCTGCTACTTCTGTGATTCCTTGTACTTTCTGAATGCTTTCTGTTTCTCTTGAACCTTCACTGACACCTCCTTTGAGAACCATAGTGGTTTCTTACATCATTTTGTTTTGTTTATTTGCTTCACACAAATGCTTGTTACCTCTTTGATGGCAGTTTTTATTATTCCCCATTGTTCTTCCACCCCTCCTTCCTGCCCATTTGCTAGTGCATTCCTTAGGCACTCACCCATTTTGGCAAAGTTCAAATATGCGCAGACTGAGTTGTGCGGAGATCGGCGAACTCCTTCATGGAAAAATGTAAATAAGCCCTATCTGTAGCATCCCTCTTACTGTGGAATAGAACCCTCATGTCCCGTAGGTCATCTGACACACACCTCGCTTTCAAATCCCTCCTCAAAGCCTGGCTTGCAGTGAAAGCCAGATGTTCTTGTTCACCAGGGTAGCCCCTTGCCCCCATCCCCATTTCTCTGTCTCCCCGGCCCTGCCCACCTCAAGCTACTAGCCTTCTTACTGGGGGTCCATCCCCATTCTGCTTACCTCTGCTCATCCTCCGCTTGCAGTAGTACTGAGCATATCTACCCAGGTCCGCCCTGGCACTATGCCCGTGCACCCAACGTGACTTACCAACTTGAGAACTCATTTCTCCTATACGTATCCTGTCTCATTTGCCAGCAGTATGTGGGCACTTGACCTTCTATTGCAGGGTAAGCTGTGCTCTACCCACCTTATTTTGGAGTTACCCACTCCCAAGGGTGATCATTACTACTTTGTAGCTTGCATTTTCATGTGTTACTGTCTTGAATTTCGTATTGTAACTTGTATTTCTTTGTTCTTTCTCATACTTTCACATTGTACTCCTATGATGTATATGTACCATTTGTACGCTTGCATTATTCATTTGTAACTGTGTTGGATTTTGTATGTGTTTATTTCTGTATTGCTGTTTCTTGATACATTTTGCATTGTGTCCTTTTTATGCCATTCAGTGACCCAGGTCATGCCTGAAAATGGTGCTTTGAATCAGTGCACTTACCCGGTAACCAAATAAATAAATAATGGGCTTTTTTACTTGCACTGTGCTCCTCTGCCACCCCCCCCCCGAAGGACTTGAACACACTGGATGTGGGAGGAGCATTTAGGGGCTCCATTCAGGATCAGGACTGTCAGGACAAGTAGCACAGAAGAATCATCAGGTAAGCCCCACCCTTGGGGAGCGTAACATGTCCAAGACAGGTGTAGTGGTGGCTGCAGACCTCAGATTTACGGAAGCATCTCAGGGAGTGCATGGCCAGCATTTCACACTAAGTACTCAGGGCCGGGGACCAGAGAATGGAAATATGGATGACTCTACAGCCAACGATGACATCCATAACTGCAAGAACGAAGGCAATTCTGCATCATGCAGAGCTTAGCCATGGAGGAAAATCGAGGTATAGGGACAGGGTTGGCAGCTGTAAGGTGACCTGCTCTCATCTCCGGGGGAGGAAGGTTACAGTGCATGGCATTAGCCAGACCCTAACTGTCAGATGTTGGTACATGAGGCACGAACTGTCAAGATAAGGATGCTGACTGTCAGCTGCTGAAGTCCCAAAAACAGCAGCATGCATGGTGCATCTTTGCAGCATTGCATGCACACTACATGTACAATAAGATGTAAACATGGATTACGAACATACAAAAATTCCCAGCAGAAAAAGGCCTTATGGTCTACCAAGTCTGCTCAGTTGTGCAGCTAGCAGTCTCTATTTTGCAGCTGCCCCTCCCTCCCTTGCCACCTCTCCCTTGCCCCTCCCTCTTGCTCTGTTCCATCCCCTCTTGAAGCCCCCCACCGTTCTACTGGATACCGCCTCTGCTAGTAGCGCATTCCACCCAACCACCACCCTCTCCTTAAGAAAGTGTCTCCTCATCTCCCTCCCGAACCCCCCCCCCCAGTCTCATATCATGGCCTTGGTTATCCCTCCCTCCCTTAGTTTGAAAAGCCCCTCCATACAAGACTTGTTTATCCCTGTCATGAACTTGATGGTTTCAATCATATCTCCCCTCTTCCGGTGAGTACATGTTCAAGTCCCTCAGTCTACTCTCGTATGGTAAGTCCTCCAAACCTTTGAACATCTTTGTCGTCCAGCGTTGCACCCCTTCTAGTAGGTTAATGTCCCTCTTCAGGTATGTCAATCAGGAAGCAAAGTATTTGAGCCAACCAGCCGCACCTCTTTGTTTTCTAAAATTTGAAGTTTTATTTTCTTTTTTTGAATGAACACAATGATTCCCTGGTGTGCCCACCATTTTATCCACATTGGGCTTCTTCAGGGACAAGGATCTATGTAAATTTACAACAATAGTTTTCAGAATATATACTTGACATCAATTATTAATATTATTTTCACTTTTAGTGTCTATATAATGTTACGGCCCATATCTGGCCTCTAGCATCTCTGGCACTTTATGTCTTTACTGCTAGATTCATTGTGGAACCTCAGCCATACAGTTTATGCATTACTGAAACAATTAACTGTAAGAAAATGTGTTCTTTTTTTGACTGGATTTACAAAATGTCCGCCAAATCATGGTCTCTGTGATGGTCCCACCTCAAGACATCATTACCCCTCACTTGCTGAAACCTGGCCCTCTCGACTTCACCCTCCCGGCCCCTTGATGACATATATAGGAAGTGAATTTCTAAGAACCTTTTTAAGTAAACAAATAACAAATGTAAGAGTGGTATCTATACATCCTATATCATTTCACCTCAAAATATCCTTGGGGAAGTGAATTTCAGAGAATCTTTTTTAAGGAAACAAACAACAATTAAAAGAATGACATTTATTTATCTTTTATTATTTCGCATTAAGATGTAATTATCCTATCACGGCTCGGTGGCACTGAGGGTTGAGATGCTGGACGTCACACCTCATACCACACCGGCAACCTGGATTCAGTGATGGATTCGGGTGTCCAGGGATTGGCAGGGGAGGGAGATGAATGAGCATCCGGAGGAGTGCTCTCCTCTTCTCTCCATGGGGTGGGATCCAGGGATGCCCAGTGTCCTGACAGCCCCCCAATGGAGATCAGGGGTACTGCAGGTTCACCAGCCAACATCAGGGGTGGAGTGCGACAGATGCCAGCAGGGCAGCTGTGTGCAAGCATCATTGAACGCCACACTCCTTGGGAGGAAACAAGAAAATTCCCAGCCTTGGGGATAGGTGAAGGCACCTCTGCCCTGGACCACGTTCCCAACACTGGGTACACTCCTCTCTGCACCCTGCTCACTTGGCCCGACAGTTTGCACTATAGATGGAGCACCCTGTGTGGATAGGGTAGCCCCTCCCTGGGGTGGGTTCAGAGCTGAGGGACTTGTTGGGACAGATTGAGGGAGACAGACAGAGTGTCTAAGGTGGGAGGTAGAGACCAGAGGACACAGGATGCTGGAGAGAGTTCCCTGAGGATGGTGCAGAAACAGAATAAAAAAAAAAGATGTAATTATCCTGCCTGACACAAGCAGTATTAGTGAGGGAATCACTGCTAGTACATAGAACGCAGTTGGGGGAGCATAAGGAGGGGGTGTGTATGGAAGAACAACCACCCTTGAACTCTTAGCAACACACACAGCCTCCTTAAGTTGCTTTGCAACTCACTGAGTGACTGACAAGGGGCGGTTTCTGGATAGCCAAAACCACAGTGTGGCTACCAGTGATGTCATTTTCTCCAGGTGCTGCCCCTTCTGCTGGTCATATAAAATGAATCATTATGGCTGGGACACAAGCTTATATACAAGTGCACCAGACGCTAAGGAGCTTGCTAGCAAGGTAAAGTGTCTTAAAAATGTGTACAAAATAGCGCATGTGGAACCAAAAGCAATGTCGTCAGTGCACTGAATAACAACATGTCATTGTTAACAGCTCTGGTGTAAGAAATACCCTGTGAAAAGGGAGAATGAAGGGCCATTGCCTCAAGTAACAACTTGAATGCATGAATGGCCATCAGTCACGTTAACTTTATCTAAATGTATGTAAGTGAGATATTGAGATTACTAACATAATAGATGCAATGATATGCGATATCGATTTAAAGGGTATTGAGATAGATAATGAATAAATGAGAGCATAAATTGCCAAGAGAGCAGGAGGTATGGTTTAAACGAATTGAAACAGGCAATGCTAACCCAGAATGTTAGAGCATCATGGAGAAATGCATTTGTTTATCTTACCTAATGAAATACATTGCTAGCATTAGAATGAGGTTGTAAGATGAAAGAATTGTTATTAAATTAACAAACAAAAAACAGTGTAGGAAATATAGTGAAATATATGCTAAGTTAGCTTAAAAGAATAGAATGATATTGAGCATAGAGATTACTATTTTTAAAGTTAATTAGTAAAATAAGAAGTTCAGGTGAGTGAGAGAACACATTATAAAGTGAATACCATAAAATCAGATGTGAAGCATAACATTTATTTAGTACATGATGTAGCAACTTTAATAATCAAGTGAATGTTTATGTTAATGGAATGAGAACATGAAACATATAGATCATTTTTATGTTGATGCGCTTGAGCAGTCAACATCTTGCGGAACTGGAGATTTGGAGGCATGGTTGCTGTTGGGCGAATGCAGGCACATACCAGTAGGTGTGTCCCTCATTCCCCAATCAGCCTGCATGCCAGCACCACACCACCCAGGCGAGCACATCTAAGGAAAGGTCCGCTGCAATGCTAGCAAAGCTCGTCACACGCAGAGGACCTTCCTACGTGCTTGCCCAGCATCAAACATGGTGGCACAGTGGCAGCTAAACTATACGACTTGATTGCCCAATCCCCGGTTGGCTTGCAACCTCTCAAGTATGTGCCTCTGGGGAGCCTTCCGCCAGCAGAATGTGTCCCCACCCACTTTTCATTGTTTGCTGACGGGGTGCCTAACTCCGCCAGCATCCGCCCCCCTCCTGTTGTATCAGCCGATGGGGAGCCCACCCCATCAGCATGATGTCCCCTTCTTCTGTGCTGATGGTGGTGCCCAATCCCCCATCAGCTACTGTACCCCCCAAAAAAAGAAAACCACCTGTAAAAAAGAAAACTGTCTGCAATGTTTTCTTTTACTACAGTACCTGTAAACAGAAAATGGTCCCTTGTAGTCTCCCTACCCACCACCCGCACCCGCCGCACACCCTGCCTCCCCACTCCCCCTACCCCATACTTACCTGTGGAGCTCGGCGCTACGATCTTCGGTGGACCCGGAACACGTCTGCGCTCTTCAAAGCTGACCGCGAACTGAGGAAATGCCGGTAAGCCGTATAATGTAATAAATAAGTTTTTTTCAACTTTGATGCATATCTAGGGCATTTTTTGGGAATTTTTGCACCAAATTTTCAACATGGAGTTTTTGGGATCCCTCCTCATGAATTCCATCACTGTTATGACGTTAATCGGACCGAAAGGTGATTTCGCAGTCACTGCATAGAATCACCTTTCAGGACTGATTAACACAAGGACAGGGGCAGTGTTCATGAGGTGGGCTCTCAAAAAGCCTATGTTGCAAATCTAGTGGAAGAAATAAAAAAAATGGCTATTTTACGTGCGTGCTTTGCGCAGTTGCTACGCATGCTCTTAACTTCGCAAATTCGCAATATTTTCATGCCAACTTTTCAACATTGTCATTTTTCTACACCTCCTTGTGAACAGTACAGCTGTCATTTTTCACATCCTAGCCAAAATGTGTTTCCGGGGCACAATAGCGTGGTTGCTGTGGAAAATCTGTGTTCAGGGAAGATTACGAAAATGACAGTGACACTGTTCATGAGCAGAGGTCCTAAAATGCCTATGTTGAAAATGTGGCGATGATACTCCATGAAATGACTATGTTACGGGCGTGCGTTGCACTGTTTGCACGCACGGTCGTAACATGCATTTGTAATATTTTCACTCTGGATTTTCACCATTGGCATTTTTCCATACCTCTTGATGAACAGTACAGCTGTCATTTTACATATTCTGCTCGAAATGTGTTTTTGCATGTCCGGCACAGAATAGTGTGGTTGCTGTGCGAAATCACTTTTTGGGACAGTTCGAGGAAATGACAGTCACACTATACATGAGCAGAGGTGCAGGAATGCCTATGTTGAACATTTGGTGCCGAAAGTCCATAAAATGACTGTGTTACAAGTGTGCATTGCGCATTTCCCATGTACCCTTGTAACTTCGCAAATTTGCAAAACACTGCCATTTTTTTACACCACATTATGAACAGTACAGCTGCCATTTTTCACATCCTACCCAAAATGTGTTTCAACACTGCACTACCAAAGCCAATGCCAGTGCGACAACATTCGGCATTGACAAATGCTTGTTTGAATGTGATACAAATAGAAGTACTGGACACAAGGTAAAAAACAATGTTTATTGTAGAAATGAATTTCAATTTATAAAGAAGTTAAATAGTGATAGTCTTTGAAGTAAAAAGTAGATATATCATTTGGTGGCCATTTTGTGAATCCAGTCAATAAAGAAAAAAAATGTTCTTACAGTTAATAATTGTTTTAGTAAAATACAATGTTTATTGTAGAAATGAATTTATGTTTACATAGAAGTTGAATAATGACAGTTTCTGAAGTAAAAAGTAAAATACACGATTTGGTGGCCATTTTGTAAATCCAGTCAAAAACAAACACATTTTCTTACAGTTAATAATTGTTTCCGTAATGCATAAACTATATGGCTGTGGTTCCACAATGAATATAGCAATAGAGACATAAAGTACATGAGTTTCTTGAGGCCAGATATGGGTCATAACATTATATAGACACTAAAAATGAAAATAATATTAATAACTGATGTTAAGTACCCCAGGTGAGGTATAACCAGCAGCGATCTATACAATGGCAGAATCACCTCCCCCCCCCCGCTCCTGGAGGATTTACTCCTAGTAATACAACCCTGCATCCTGTTGGCCTTTGCAGTTGCTGTGCTGAGTTGTTCATTACCCCGTAATGAGATCCTGGATCCTTCTCCTCCTCAGTCATTGCCAACTGCACACCTCCCAGGTGATAGTTTCTCCTTGGGCTTTTAGCCCCAAAATGCAGCACCTTGCATTTTTTGGCATTGAATCCCAGCTGCCAGGTGTCCGACCTGGACTCCAAGCTTTGACAGATCCTCCTGCAGCCCCTGCCAGCCCCTTTGGTCATCTACCACTGCTCTCATCTTGGTGTCATTAGCAAACAGACTGATTCTGCTCTTGATGCCCACCAAAATGACTGCAATGAATATCCCAAACAGCACTGATCCTAGTACCGAGCCCCGTGGAACTTCACTCGCCATCGCCCTTGGGGATGATAGCTCCCCACCCACCACCACTCTCTGCTGCCTCCCCTGCAACCACTTCCCTATCCAACCCACCAACTTTGCTCCCGCTCCTGTAGCTTACTAGCTAGTCTCCCATACTGCACTGAGTTGAATGCCTTACAAGGTACAGGACATCCACTGCATAGCCCCCATCCAGTTGCCTAGTTACCCAATCATAGTACTGCACCAGGTTGGTCTGGCATGATCTGCCAGTGACAAAGCCATGCTGTTTACTGTCCTGTAGCCCACTAGCCTCCAGAAGGGTCACCAACCTCTCCTTCAGAATTGTCTCCATCAGCTTTCCCCGAATGGATGTGAAACTCATCGGTCTATAGTTCCCTGGTTCATCCTTGGGGCCACTCTTATGCAGAGGTACCATGTGAGCCATTCTCCAATCTTGAAGTATTCACCCTGAATCAAGTGAGGCATTTAATAGGTCTCCCAAAGGCCACACAAGTACTTCTGCCAGTTCCTTCAGTACCCTGGGATGAATGCCATCTGGCCCTGGTGCCTGGTCCACTCTCAGTGCTCTCAGTCCATCCAGCACCCTGTCCTCTGTGATTTCCCTATCTGTTACACATTCACCCTTCTTACCTGCCTTCAGTCCCCCCTTGGGTATCTCCACCCCCTTTCCTTAGTAAATACTGAACAAAAGTAGTCATTTAGCGCTTCTGCCATTTCTCCCCTCGCTTCCACCCATCTCCCTTCGCTCTTAATCCTTACTATACTGACCTTAAAGCCCCTTTTCTCCCTGATGTACCTGAAGAATTCCTTCTCTCCTTCCTTGATGCCCTGTGCCAGCATGAGCTCCCTTGCCACCTTTGCCACCCTTACTACCCTTGTCACCTCCTTCGCTTCCTTCAGGTACTCCTCCCCCCACCTTTATTCTTGTACCTCCTAAAGGCGGCTCTTTTCTTCCTTATCTTTTCCATGTCTCCACTGGTCACCTGGCTAGGTTTATTTGCCCTTGCCTTCTTACTCCTAGCCTTCATGCAGGTCTTCGTTGCCTCCGCTAACCAAAGCTTTATGATCTCCCACTTCATGTTAGTGTCCATACTAGGGTCAGCTTTGGTGACGTACCCCTTTACTATTTACCACATCCTGAAATCATCTAAGTAGACAACTAAAGCAGTAGGTAAGGCTAGAGGGATGTTGGCGTGTATTAGTAGGGGTATCACAAGTTGTAAGAGGGAGCAGAGGTAATAATCCCTCTTTACAAAACACTGGTTAGATCCCATCTGGAGTACTGCAGGCTGCACCTGCAATTAACAAAATGGTGGCAGTCCAAAGAAGGGAAAACAAAATGGTGCAGGGATTGCATTTGAAAACATATGTGGACAGATTAACAGAGCTCAATATGTATACCCTAGAGCAAAGGAGGGAGAGAGGTGATAGGATTGAAACATTCAAATATCTAAAGGACATTAATAAGGTGAAAGTGTCTAACATGTTTCAATATAAGAAAAACAGCAAGACAAGAAGATACAGCATGAGATTAGAGGGAGGCTGATTAAGGGGTAATGTGAGGAAGTTCTTTTTCACAGAAAGGATGGTGGATGTATAGAATGGCCTACCTCAGGAAGTTGTAGGTATGAATACAGTGCAGGGATTCATACAGGCATGGGATAGGCATAAGGGAGCAATACAGATGAATATGAATAAATAGGCCATTGAAGAGTAAAGACCTATGGCACATTCATAAGGTAGAAAAAATGGGCAGACTGGATGGGCCTTGTGGTCCTTATCTGCCATCAACTTCTATGTTTCTATGTTTCTATCCTCCCAAAGTCAGCTCTCCTGAAGTCCAACACCCTTGTGTCAGACACCACTCCTTCCTTACCCATATCCAACATGAACCATACCGAGTGATGGTCGCTCCCTGCCAGTAGCTCATGCACCTTTAGTTCCCTCACAAATTCCCCATTTGCCAGCACAAGGTCAAAGGTATTCCCTAACCTACATGGTTCACTGACCATCTGCACCAGGAAGTTGTCCTGGACGGCATCTAGCACTACCTGCTCGCTACTATTATATGTGGATGGTGTACTCCGGTCCACTACCGGCAAGTCAACACCAGGCTAGGGAGGGCAGCAATCAGCTATTCTCTAGCTATAGCATGGAACACCCTACAAAAATCCCTAAAACTGTCCAATATCATTCCATTTGCATCCTTTAAACAGCACTGTACAGTCTTCTTCAAAGAGAAATGCAATTGCTACCACTAGAGCTAGCATTGTCATCTCACAAATCTCCCTTCCAAACCATATATGGCATATTCCTTCCAGACAGACACCCCATCTTATGGCACCCAGTAATACCGTCCACCATCCTAGTATTACATTATGTTGAGTGTCTGCCATGGCTCCCCACTGGGATATGTATATACTGTACATACTGTAAATATTAGCTTAACTTTCCTGTAACTGTTTTTTATCATGTGAATTTACTGTACATCACTGTGTTTATAAACGTTATTTTCCCCTGTATGTATAACTGTCTTATATAAGTGTATGATGTATCTGTTGTGTATTAACTATTGAACCTTGACCATATCAGGTCCATCTTGTAAATGAGCCTTGCTCAATGATGTTCGCCTGAATAAATAAAGATTTGATGATGATGATGATGATGAAGTTGAATTCCCCCACTATCACCACATTCCCTTTTCTGCAGGCCCTCCAGATCTCTATCGCTAACTCTATGTCTAATTCTTCAGTCTGGGAGAGTGGCCTGTAAACCACTCCCATCCTGACAGTCCTATTCCTTGAGTCCTGAATTTGCACCCATAGTGACTTAGTACTACCCTTCTCCCTCACACATTTAATTCCTTTCATCATATACAGTGCCACCCCCCCCTTTTCCCTTTTCCCTTATCGTTGTGGAAAATCTTGCACCCTGGTACTGCCAGGTCCCAGTCATGGTACTGGGTTGCCCATGTTTCAGTAATTGCCACCATGTCCACCTCCCCTTCCGCCATGAGGGACTGAAGCTCTGCAGTTTTGTTTCCCTGCATTCTAGCATTCAAGGTGACCACCTTCCACCCCCTTATCTTCCCCTCTCTCCCCTCCTTCTTTCCCCGTCTAGCATCCTCTGTAGTACCCACCCCTAATCCCTTGTCCCTGTTATGGGGGGGTGAACCCATGTGACTTCCCTTTCCAAGGCCTCTGCTTGCCTCCTGCTCACTTGCCACCCTCCACTCCTAGTTTAAATACTCAACCTCTTCTACATAATTACTTATCCCCTTTTTCAACACTCTTGTCCTCCTCTCTTAAGTGGAATTGATCCTTCAAGTAGAGACTGCTATCCATCCAGGTCCCTCCCCACTTCCGCCACTTGCCCATACCCTCTGGCCTGACACCAAGTTCCTAGCCATCTATTAAATTCTTCTATCCTCCTTTTCCTTGTGGTGCTCATCCTGGGAACAGGAAGTATTTCTGAGAAGGTTACTGATCTACCTGCTCCTTCACGTAATAATCCTACCTCCTCAAACCTCCCCTATACTTCTTCTACCATCCAATCAGTCAGGTTGGAGATGGTCAAGTACCGCCCTTTATGGGATGTGACCCCCAATGGTCTAACTGCGGCACTTGACCTATCAGAATTCCCTGGGATATGCACGGATCCAGAGGTTTTGGTTCTGGCCTATAATAAGGCCATTACCTCTGCTCTGGATTCCATTGCACCCTTTCGTGTGCATCCTCTCTTCCTTCGCCCTCTGACCCCATGGTTTGATGGGGACTTCAGGGAGATGTGACGTTTAGGACACAGGTTAGAGAGATGTTGGCAGAAATCCCGCTTGGATGCCAACCATCTCAGACTGCAAGAGCATTATCAACTCTATCAGTCAGCAATTACTCCTAAGAAGGCAGTGTTCCTGTCCGGGGAAGTTGCTGCCACACAGAACCGACCGGCTCAGCTCTTTCAAACTGTGGACAGACTGTGCAACCCAGCCTGTCTACAGGTTCATAGAGCCTTTTCACAATCTCTGTGTGATGAGCTTGCTCAGTTCTTTGTAGATAAGGTGGAAGACATTAGGGCGGAGATTCATCCAACACTCTCTATAGGAAGGGCCATGAACCAGCCCTTGGTCGCTTTCCCTCCTCGTTCCTGGAATCTCTTCAAAAGGCCAGATATCGAAGTTGTTATGAGGCTTGTCCAAGGTATGCGCACTACATGCTGTAGTTTAGACCCGGGCCCTACAGCCTTGATTATGGACTGTAGGGAGATTATCATCCTGGTTTTAGCGAGGATAGTCTGGTGATCCTTAGACTCTGGTGAATATCCCAGCTCCCAGAAGGAGGCTGTGGTGAGACCAGTGTTGAAGAAGGCTTCTTTGGACCCCGACTCCATCGCTAACTACAGACCTATCTCAAACCCTCATTTTGTTGGGAAAGTAATTGAGAAAGTAGTGGCTACTTAGTTGGACAACCATTTGACCATCCATAGCATCTACGATCCTCTCCAATCTGGTTTTAGAAAGAGGCATAGCACCGAGGCTGCGCTGGTTCGGGTGCTCAATGATCTCCTGATGGCGAGAGACCAGAAAAAATGGTCCATTTTGGTCCTGTTGGATCTGTCACCAGCATTTGACACTGTAGACCATGGGGTACTGCTTGAGCATCTGGAAAACATCTGTGGGCTTTCAGGTTTGGTCCACAGATAGTTTACATCTTTCCTCACTGGTAGAACACAGAGAGTGGTATTGGGGGTATTTTCCTCTGACCCTATCTCTCTGTCCTGTGGGGTGCCCCAGGGCTCGGTGCTGTCCCCCATGTTTTTTGCGGTGTACATGCTTCCCCTCGGTGACATTGTATGAAGGTATGAGCTGGAGTTTCATTGTTATGCTGATGACACTCAGCTCTACCTGTCTTTTGCACCCGACCAGAATGGAGCACTCTCAGTATTTAATAACTGTCTCGATGAAATCCAAGGATGGATGAGGTCCAGCTGGCTGAAACTGAATTCTGGAAAGACGGAGGTGATGGTTGTGGATCCTGGTCAACAGATAGGGGGGTTGGGGACAGACAATCCCTCAGGTTTATTCCTGGGGGCGGTTGAGCTTCCTATCTCTGAACAGGTGCGCGACCTAGGGGTAATTCTTGACGATCGGCTGACACTGCTTGTGCAAGTGTCGGCTGTCATTAAGCTATCCTTTTACTATCTCAGGAATATCGCTAGGATCAAGCACCTTGTTCTATCTGGAGACCTACCCATGTTGATCCATGCTTTGGTGACCTCACGCTTGGACTACTGCAATTCCTTTTACTTTGGGCTTCCAGGGATTGATATCTGCTGCTTGCAGCTGGTGCAGAACTCCGCAGCCCGGTTGTTAACTGGGATGCCTCATTCCTCCCATATTACCCCGGTGCTGCGGGGCCTGCACTGGCTGCTGGTTCAGTGGCGGATCTCCTTTAAAGTTGGTTTGTTGACTTACATAGCCCTGCATGGTCTGGGCCCTGACTACCTGAAAGAGCTTCTGGTTCCTTACATCCTGGAGTGACTGCTCCGCTCAGCCAATGAGGGGTTGCTAGAGATTCCAAGGGTAGTTCTGAAATCTTCCAGTGCCCGGGCATTCGTATTCGCATAACCGATCCTTTGGAATTCTCTATCCCATTGGATTAGAGAGTGCACGAAGGTGGGGGGCTTTAAAAAAGCTTTGAAATCCTTTCTGTGGAGAAAAGCAGTTGGGGAAGATATTGAACCAATTTGATTGTATTATTTATTATGTGGATGATATTATTTTTTCTATTGATTTTTATGATATGTTATTTGGATGTATTTTAAAGACTATTCTGAGCCTTGATTTTTTGAAAGCCGCAATAAAAATAAAGATTATTATTATTATTATTAAATGCAGAATTAAATGAGGTTTCTCCCTACCCCTTCTAGCAAACTTCAGTACAGATTGCCACACCTTCTCTGTTGTCATTCCCAGCATGGCCTCCACTCATTTGTGGCTATGCTTCTCCCCCCTGCTACCTTACCTGACTCCCCTTATTACTGAGTCCCAAACACCAGGATTCCACCCAGATTTTGAACGATATGTTCCCTGTCCTACCCTCCCCTACTCTCCGATGCCTTCTCTTCCTCCTGCACATTAATTCCGTCTTTCAGCCCATTGCACTTTCCCCATCCGTACTCCCCCCATGCCTCCTTCATCCTGGCTACCCTTAGTATGCCACCAGGTTCTCCCCCTTTCTCTTTTTTATTTCTCTCCAGGGCTCCGAACTGATTCTTCACAGACCCAGCTCTTAGGCCTACTTCTGCCTCCCCCATGCTAGCCCATCCTCCCCTTCTGCCCCCTAGACTTTCTCCCCTTCCCGTCCCCCTTCCACCTATGTTTGCCCCCTCCCTCCTCCCTCCAACCACTTCTTATCCCTGCCCTTTTCATCAATGACCTATGACCCTGATTCCCTTAATTCATTGCTCCACTGCCTGGGTCTTCCTGGTTCAGAAACCCTGCCTCGTACCCTTTCCCTCCCTCCCTCGACCATTTAAATTGCCCTCCCTCCTCATCTTCTCTACTGTCTCCATGAACAGCTGGATTATAACTTGCCGCGGCCCTCTCTGCCTCCCACAGCTCCTCCAGCAGTCTCATGATCTCTTCTTCTTTTTTTTTTTACACATTATTTCTTCGCCCCCTTGCCTGAGAAACTGTCTCCAGCAACTGCCTAACCTGCTCTCTACCTACCGCTGTGGCGACTGCAACCATTCCCACACTCTGACCAGGCTGCACCCCCCCCCGGATCTAAGCCCCCACAGGGAAGGGCTGCCCTATCCTCCCAGGGTACTCTATCTGTAGTATAGTGCTACTGTTGGAGTGGAGGGCCAGGGAGAGTGACGGAGCCCAGCATTGGGAGTGTGGAGCTGCCGGCAGTGCCTTCGCCTATCCTCTGGAGGTTTTTTTTATCCATTTTTCTCTGTTTCCCCCAATGCTCGGTCATGCAATGGTGTCAATGGCACTAATGCCGACACCTGCCACAGCACTGCCCCTCACAATGCGTGGCAATGCAAACTCGGCTCCCCCAGTCTCCACCCGAAGGTTGCACTTGTGCGATGCATACCCTAGAGCACTCCCTGGGAAGAGAAAGCAGTCCTCTAGATACTCAATCTCTTCCCTCCCCGACCAACCCCCGATGACTTGAGCTCACTCCCGAACCAAGGTCGCCAGCGCAAGGCGAGGTGTGGCATCCAGCGCCTCAGCCCTCAGCACCACCGGGCCGGCTCATGATCTCTTCTTTAAGCTTCCCCATTTGGATGCACACTAAACATTCCCCCCACCCTCCATGTAATTTTAAGAAAGACTGATTCTCTGCAGTTGTTGCAGCCCACCATTCGTCCCATTTCTGTACTCTGGCACCAATGTCCAGCCCCTACCAAATGAAGAATTCCCCCTCCATCCCCCAAACCTTCCCTTTTCTTCCTCCACCAAATTTACAGAAAATCTATAGCGCCTCCTATTAAATGCCCTGCCTATCCCTACAATTATACTTTAACTCCTTACTCCCTGTGTCCCTATGTGAGTTGTTGATGCCTAATGCGCACCCTCCTTTAAATGTCCTCTCCCCTTCTTCCAATCAGAGCCTCTAATGCCTTCTGAGCAGCCACTCTAAAAGTCCTATCTGTCACCTTTACAGTTAGAGCTTAATGTAAGACAAAATTAAACTTCTCAAGTTTCTACTACAGGTTAACCCACAACTAAACACAGTTCACCCACAATTTCTCCATAGGTCACCCAAATAAACACAATTTTCACCACGTCTCTTAACAATTATTGGTATCCCATCATAAGAGCACTGGGGAATGGGCACCTACAATAACAGCAACCTACTCCCCAGTGTATTTCAGGGATGGCTACAGGAGGGCAGGGCAGCTGGATGGGGGGTTGGGCGACTATAGTGACAGGATGTTGCTATACCTATGCGCTTGGGGGGGAGTGGGCATGCACAGTGAGGGATGTGGGGTGGTGGTACCACAGTAGGTTGCAGAGCTGACCCCATAGCATGATGGATGGGTTGCCGGTGTCGGTTGGCAGGGTACTGGGACTGGACACTGGTGCGTTTTTGTTGTGCCCTACCAAAAACTCTTTTTTTTTAAATGTTTTCACCCCCCCAACATGCACCCCCTTGAGTTCAGTATCCTTTAGTAAGGGAGTGTGAGGGGCGCAGACCCCCACAGAATACATTAAAAAACTAAGTCCTCAATGCCCTTTTGCTGTGCTCCAGGGTGTCAGAGTGCCAAAATAAATTTTCGGCACTTTTGACTTCTGCATAACGGTGATCACCTTTAGGTTTTCATCGTTATGACATAAAACCTAATTATCTACCACTGGTTAACCCACAACTAAACAGGGTCCACCCACAATTACTTCATAGGCAACCCAAAATAAATGCAATTTTTACCACGTATATCAAATCAAATCAGACTTTATTTGTAAAAAGCGCCTTTCTAAAATCAAGGCACTTGTACATAATTCATTAAAACAGATCAATAAATAAACAAATACAACTAATTAAAACCATAAATACAGCAGATTAAAACTCATAATAACAACAGCAGCGTTAAAATTCAGAGTACGCTAGGCTAAAAAGATGTGCTTTCAAAGCCACTTTAAAGCTTTGGACGGTCAGGCAATCTCGCACCCAGTGAGGCAGAGAATTCCACAAGGTGGGGGCCATGAAACTGAAAGACCTATCCCCAGATGTCTTTAATCAAACCCTGGGAATCTCTAGCAATCCCTCGCTGGTGGATCAGAGAGGGCCAGAGGGACAGTAGGGGTGAAGGAGATCTTGCAAGTAAGCAAGTCCCTCATTGTGTAGGGCCTTATAGGTTAGCAAACTGACCTTGAAAGTGATCTGCCACTGTACTGGCAGACAGTGCAATCCGCAGAGCGCAGGCATTATATGACTGGTCCTAGAAGTACCAGTCAGCAGCCTGGCTGCCACATTCTGCACTAGCTGCAGGAAGTGGATCTCAGCCCCTGGTAGCCCAAGGTACAGGACATTGCAGTAGTCAAGGCAGGAGGTAACAAAGGCATGGACCAAAGTTGGAAGAGCTTCGGAAGCAACCAGGTGCTTCACCCAGGTGATAGAAAAATGGTTTTGACAACTGCCGATGCCTGAGATTTAAGGGTCAAACAGTTATCAAATATAATGTCCAGGTCCCGCACCCAGTCTGAGGTAGTTAGCTGAACATCCACAAACCACAGACCTGAAGGTGATCCCACCAACAAACCAGCCTCCCGGTGACCTGGGTCCACAACCAACACATCAGTTTTTTCCAGGTTTAACCACAGCCAACTCACATTCATCCAATCCTGGATCTCGGTGGAACAGTTAAATACCAAAACAATATCATCCTGGCCAGGCACAAAAGACATGAACAGCTGAGTATCATCTGCATAGCAGTGAAAACTCAAGCTGTACCAACTATATTAAAAATTATCAAGCATAGGCACTCAAATGCTTGTTTTGCCCAATATAAATAGGATAATCAAGGCATACCATCAAATGCCGTTTCCCCTTCTTAGATGGAATTTTCAAAGAGTAGTCACAGTACTTTATTTCTGATAACAATTCTCTCTGGCCAACAATTGAATTCTCTTCTTTTCCACTCCTTGAGTCATCACCCTGTGCCCTCTCCTCATTGGCCTGACTCCCTGTTAGATGTGGTTTCTGAGACTATTTCATTTGGTGGCGGTGTGGGGCAGGTGTGTGGGAGAAACAATCAAAAAAGAAGGTGTGGCTGGGCTCCTACCTGTTAAGGCCCAGCCGCTGATTTGAGCTTGGCATTCTTTAACCTGGTTGACTCCTGCTAGGACTCATTCCCCTCCGATTGGCTCCTGTTGTGAGCCCTCACTTCTTGTGGCTCCTGCCACCTCCCCCACTGCCACTGGTCAGCCTGAACTTCGGCCATAGTTGCGGTCCTCTTTCTGAGTTGCAGGTGTGACCTCTCCTGCTCTGATGAACCACCTCCTCCTAATCTCCGCTGCAGTTGAGGTCCAACTGCCCAAACAATCAAGAAAGAAGGTACAGCTAGACTCCTGCCTTTTAAGGCCCAGCCACCGATTCAAGCTTGTGCTCTTTCATCTGGCAAGAAAAGACCGTCCCAACAGTAATGGATGTGCTCAGACCCAACAATTCAATCCACAGCAAAAAAGTTCAAGCTCCATCCTGCTTACCAGAAATAAGGCAAACTAGCACACCAACATTCAAGTAGTGCTCATAACTGCAAATTGATTTTGCCCAAAAGACACAGGGTCAGAAATATATCCTACCTCCACACTAAAGGGGGCACGCCAGACAGCATTCCCATCAGACTAGCTCCAACTGGTTTCACCCTAAGGCATCATCAGGGAGTGTCTGAGGTTACTAGATACATCCTTTTATTTTTAAGGTCTTAAAGTGACAGTACATAAAACACGCTGCCTTCCATGTTATTGACATACATGTTAAATACAATTCATTTACCTTAAACATAAGTGACACTAAAAAACAAAAATAGGTGATTCTAAAATCAAACTTACTCATCAGATGGTTCTGTGAGTACAGCAAAAAACAGGTTGTTCATTACATTTAAAAGAAATATGGTATCGAATCATATACAGTATATATATATATATATATATATATATATATATATATATATATATTACCATTTTATCATGGCTCGTTTAATAAGAACCAGATAAGTACTACCAGAACAATTTGAACTTATACTTTGCCTAGGACCTTTGTCCTAGGCAAAGTGAGACGTTAAACCAAGGTCCCATCTGCCTGGATTGGTGGTAGTTCAGGTGGATATTAAAGATCCCATGGCACTTATCGAAAAGAGTAGGGGAAGTTTTTATTGAAAAGAACATAACATCACCAGTTAAACATATTTACACAATAATACAAAAATTGTATACAGAAATACACATGTCAAACAAAAAAAGATTTTCAAAAAGAAGCAAATTTAACAGCAGAACATTTTTGCTTATCTTTGACTTTAACAGAGGATAAACCAGTCTCCACTTGTGACAAAATTATAGAAATAGGAACTAATTGTTGCTGAAAAATAAATTGACATCTGGCTTGCCAAAGATAAAATTGAATAAAGGCGAAAAAAACATTCAATGTGCTGGGATGATAAGACTGCCATATACCTGTATAATCCCCTAAGACCAAAGCATTATATGTTATCTTGCAGCATCGAACCCCTAATGATCAGATGCCAGACACCAAAAATCTTTTAACTGACAATCAATAAGAAAGTGAGATAAACTTTCTTCAATAGAGTTACAAGAAGACCTTAAACAGTATCTTTCAGTTGTCGGTTTGTATTTAAGATTCCCCCGCACCCCCAATTTCCCATGCAAGGATATCCACACAATGTCCCATATAGAAGACGGTATTCTATAGTCAGTTAATTTACATAAAGCAAAGGACATTTTGGTTGGCACACAGTCTGGAAAAAGGAAAACGGTGCCCTGTACAGTAAAAACAATATAGTTATAAAAAGATATCCTAGTATGTGAAGTAAGGACATTAAATAATAAATTCCACTGCCTACATTTTTAAGAGAAGGCACTCCTGCATAGGGGCAAATAATTTTGTTTTAACAATTTAGGGGGGATCATGTCCATTTCTGAAAGTAAGGACCCATAGAAAATAAGACCAAGAATGCCAAAGGAACCGTGTGATTCCAAAGAAACCAAAAAGAATTAAACAAAAAATGGAATGAAAAAAAAACAATTGGGTTTATCATGGACAATCCACCTTTCTTAACTGGTAAGTAAAGGAAATCCCTGAACTGGATTTAAACGATTCCCCAAATCATCTGAAAAAAGACACTGTAGAATCGTGTTTCTAATGAAACAGGTGGCGGGTATAAATAACTAAGGTATAAAAATATGGGAATCAAAAATTGCTTAACAATAGAAACCCTTTTCCGTTTCCTAAATTTCCATTGTTTCCAGACATTCACTTTAGATTCCCCTATTTTTAACTGCTTTTCCCAGTTAAAAGTAGCCATATCACCTAACCCAAACCAAATTCCTAGAATTTTATTAGGTTGTGATGAGAATGGAATACCCAGTATCAAAGAAAGTATCTTGTTCAGGATGTAAAGAAAAATAAAACTTTTGAAACGTCAAGTTCAGATCCAGAGATTGTTCCCCAAGTCTGAAAACAATGCAAGGCTTTCTGAGGGAAGGCTTATCCTGAACGTAAAGTGTAATATCATCTGCATAGGCGGTTATTTTAACCCTTGGCAAGGATATATCAGGGGTCAAACCCATAATCTCGGAATGCCCCTGAATATATCGAATAATAGGGTCTAAACAAACAACACATACAAAGAGGGCTCAGGGGACAACCCTGCCGATCCCCTAACCACAGGAACCGCAGGCCCCATGCTTCCATTCACTAAAGGATGTATCACTGCTTCAGAGTATAAAATCGAAATCCAGTATACAAAGAGTTTAGGAATTTTGTAGTTAATAGTATATTAAATAAGTAAGAGTGACACACTTTGTGAAGGCCTTAACCTGATCCAAAGCAATAATAAAACCCGACCCTTTTCCCATCACTGTTATCAAATAAGTCTCTTAACAAATATAAGCTATGTTGTATCTTCCATGTGGTACTGCACAGGATTGGCCGGGATGAATAAGGGATTCAGAAACTGAGGACAATCTATTTGTGAGGATTTTAGCAAAGATCTTATAGTCACTATTAAGAGACTGATCGCCTCAGTTAGTAAGTAAGGAGGAATCCCTTTTTAAAAATAAATTTCAATAAGGCCACATTAAATTCTGAAAACTGGAGCGGAGGTTAAGATAAAATTGAACACAAGAGGAAGAAAATGCACATGTATGAAATGAAGGTTTTATAAAATTCATTTGGAATACCATCCAAACCAGGGGATGTTTTAAGTTTAAGGGATAGGATAACTTTTTCCACTTCTAATGGAGAAATGGGTTTCAATAATTGAGCTTGAAATGTAGTGTCCAGCACTGGAAGATAAGGCAAAAAGGCCTCAGGCAAATTCCCACTAAGCTCGGATTCTCCCCCAAAGGTATCTGAAACAAATTGCTGTACAACAGACATCATATCTATTTCTGAGGTTACTATTTTACCTTCGGAAGAGGTTAATTTAGACATTAAAGTCCAGTCAATGCTCCTTACGCTACAAATAGGATCTGAGCTGGTTGGGCTTGTACCCCAAATCTAAATTCCATGTCCAGTGATATAGCTCTACTGTATTGATATTCAACCATCTGTTTTTTAATTCTGAGATTTGGGACAACAAAGGGAGTTTGTCACCGGTGATAGTGACATCAGTTTGTAAAATTGATCCCATAATGTAGGTATTTAAGATATCGTGAGTTGGCCTTGTGTTTCCCCTTAGAACTTAAAAGGGATTTAATCTCTATTTTAGTATCTCTCCACCAGAAAAAAAGGTTCTCGTAACAACAAAGTGTGGAATGACGAGCAAAAAATAGATTTTGTAAATCAGAAATACAATCACTGTCCTCCAAGGAGGACACATTGAGACGCCATCTAGGGCTAGCTGAGAATAGTTTAGGGGGAATATCTGCTAGACTAAAAACCCCAATTAAAAGGTGATGGTCTGAGAACTCAGTTGGTTTAATATATGTAAGAGAAGGTTTTAGAAATTTAGAGACAAAAAGATGGTCAATACGTGAAGAAAATATGTTCCTGTGATATGAAGAACCACCTGTACTATGTAATGACCTATAGACGTCCAATAGGCCAGCATTTTTAATAATCTGTTTTAAAGCTAAAGAATCACAATATATTTTTTTCTGGACTTCCCCTTTAAATTTAGTATCTATATCACAGTTAAAATCCCCTCCCCAGATAACGTGTCTTTGAGTATATAGAAAGGGCTTAACATCCTCAAATAATTTAATACGTGCAGTTTTAACTTGAGGGGCATAAATGTTTAATAATCTATAATCAAAAGCATGCCAGGAAAAATCTAGGAGCAGGGCACGTCCTGGACAGATGTCGACCAGTTTAGGAACTCTAAAGGCCGTGGAGGTAAAGAGAACCCCAATCCCATCAGCTCGTCAGGCCCAAAAGTCCAAAGGAAGGCCCCATACCCATCTTTTTCTGAGTTTGTTTGATTTCAGCCAAGGAGGATAGCCTAGTTTCTGCAAAAGAATAATGTCTACATTTAAGGTACTAAGAAAGGAAAGGACAGCAAGTCTCTTCTTAAAGTTCTTTATACTGCAGACATTATAGGAGGCTATTTTCAGGATCGCCATGATGCAGAGATATTACCATCAAGTTCCAAACTTCTGGGAATGGCTAGTTTTCCTTTTCTTCCCTTTCTTCCCCTTTTTCTCTTTTGCTAAGTCTGTGGCTTTGCTATCTTCCTTTTCTGAAATCAATTCTGATAGGTGAGAAGTATCAGATTCTAAATCTGAGTCCCTGCCTTCCATTTGCAAAGGAGAAAAAAAGTTTTCTACTGGAGTGGGAGTAGTAGAGGAATCTTTATTGGAAGCTCTCGTAAACCTACGGGGTTTCACTATCTCAAAGTGGGGGGCATGGAAGAAGAGGCCTGTTGAGAGTCAGAGATATCGAGTGGAGAAGATGAAATAGATACATCTGCAACCAAAGGAGTCACCCAGTCTCTGAGGAGGAAGGCTTGTCCAGCAAGAGGGGTGAAGGATCAGCCTGACTACCTGATGTGTGAAGGGATCCAGGATCAATCACTGTTTTCCCCTGGGCCTTGCTAATTAGGGCATCAGAATCCCAGCCTCCAGCTTTGTTATGAGAGGCCCATGGGCATTGGTGAAAGGCATGGCCTTTATCACCACAAAGATTACACTGAAAGATGTTTTGACATCTGTCTGCTACATGCCCAAACCCTCCACACAGTGGACATTTGAAAGGTCACAGGAGCTACTTAAATGTGTACGGCTCCACATTTATAACAGGCCCGAGGCTGACCACTAAAAAACAGACCTCTATCTTTCCCTAAAAGAAGCTGTTCGTAAATGGATAATTTCACCATTTATTTGGGGTAACTCACTTTAAATTTCCAGCTCCCTGTCCAAATACCTTCTAGGTCTAAGATAGCTTCAGGGATCCCATCACCTCATTTATTTTGCAACCATTGGTGAATATTACCCTACGCTGACACCGTCATTCCTAAACATGATTGTAATGTAACGAAACACTGGTTTAGTAAGGGGGATAGCATAAAATGGAACCCACAAAGGGGTATTTTTCAAAATGGAATATCTATCCCAAAATTTCTCTAAGCCTTTAAAGGATTTAAAACTAATATCATAAGAATCCTCCCCTGAGATGTGAATCAATGCAAAAATATCAACAGGAAGAAAATTCATGGAACCTTTCAAAAGCGAGTTAGCAATATAATATCTATCCGGATGTGTTTGAAGGCCACCCCTATAACGTAAACGAACAGCATTTCTTCTAGGTGCATGTTCTAATTTGTTTTTAAATAAGTCAGACATTATTGCTCTGGGTTTTGCAAGCCAGCCCGTGCCTCTATCTGGGCGAATCTGTACAGGTCCTATACCCCCGAACTCGGCCCAGGTATGGCGAGGGCGGATTTCAAAGCTCTGATTATCAGTAATAGTTTCCTCCCAGAATTCTGAATGTCCATACTTGAGCTCATGTTTGTAGAAACGTTGGCATGCATGGTAGAAGACTGAGAACTGTCCGTCCACGTAGGGTCTGGGATCCATGTGCCTGTTTGTGATTTAGTCCATCCAGCATCTTTTAAAACCTCCTCCAATGACCAGTCCATAGTAGGGTAGGATGATTTTCTGTTATGCAAGCCAAATTGTTGTTTTAGAATCTGTGAGGCCGTAGGTGTAGAGCGAGAGTCCAGCGTTCGTATTTCCTGGTCCAATGCAGCTTCCTTTGTCCGGTGCTCTTCAAAATGAGTCCCTTCCTGTATTTCCTGCGGTGCGGCTGCTGAAAGGGCCCGACCGGAATCAGTCACCTGGCCGTCCGACATCGCGATTTCCACGGGTACAGAAAACTCGGCTACAGAAAATACAGTAGGTGCAGCTCCGATTCAGACCCGTAATCAGTCTGAGGCTTCTCCTGGATATCAAGCACGTCTCCCGATTCTCGAGGTAAGGGTTTTTGCTCCGGTCTCCATTCCCTAGTAGGCTCCACTGAGCCAGACAACACAGCGTCCGATTCCATGCTAGACTGAGGGCCTACTGAGCAACCCCTCCGGATTACCCAGCAGCACTCTCTCCACACAGAGTAGGGGAATTTCCCCGGTGTCCTGGTCAAATTTCCCTCATTCACCAAAATTACCAAAAACAACTTCATCTGGTTCAAGGTCAGTTGGCGTTCATCTGTATCCCCCTTCCCCGGGTCGTGCCTGAAAATAGGCAGGATTTGTCTAGTGCACTTACCCGGTCAACAAAAACTAAATAAATAAATATGTTTTGCTCTTTAACCTGGTTGGCTCCTGCTAGGAGCCCTTCCCCTCCGTTGGCTCCTGTAGTGAGCCCTCACTTTTTACTGGTCCTGATGCCTCTCCCTGCTGCCACTGGTCAGCTTGAACTTTGGCCATGGTTGCAGCCCTCCTACCTAGCCGCAGGTGCAGCCTCTCCTGATCCTTCAAACTACTCCCTCCTTATCCCTGCCACGGTTGCAGCCTGCAATTAAGAAAGAAGGTGCGGCTGGGCTCCTGCCTTTTAAGGTGGTTCTGTGTGATAATAGCAAGTGCCGAATGGCGACTCGCATGACCACAACATCAGGGGGGTGAAAATAATTTCGCCACCCTGACATCCTCGGCGCACAGAAGAACAGCATCACGGATTTCTATACTTTGCTTTCTTTTGGGGGGACTGTACTCCCCACACCCCCCCACGCAGGGGGGCTTCACCCACCACACCCCTCTACTTAAGGATTCTCAACTCCAGGAGGGTGCATGTGGGGGGGGGTGAAAAAGCAAAATATAAATAACATTTGGGCCGAGCGCAACAAAAAGGCAGTAGTGCCTGGACACAGCCCTGAACCTGGAACCCCAGCACTGCAAGTGGAGACCAACCCCCGATGCCACCATACAGCCCGGCAGCTGACCGCAGTGCCACCCCTTACATCCCCTCTGCTCCCTCCCAGGCCACACTTGTCGTGTTCACTCCCCCCCTTGCGTGCATGTACGTATAGTGACATCCGGTGGCTAGGGTCACCCACAACCCCACATCTGGCTGCCCTCCCTGCCCCCTCACCTTTCGGGCTTTTGCCCACAGCACGTCACCGTTTCAGACTGCGCGGTCTTTCAGGCTCCAGCCTCATGTGCTACCTTTAAGACCCAGCCACCAATTCGAGTTTGGCCCTCTTTAACCTGGTTGGGTCCTGCTGGGAGCCCTTTCTCTCCAGTTGACTCCTGTAGAGAGCCCTCATTTCTTGCAGCTCCTGCTGCCTCTCCTCACTGCCACTGGTTGCCTTGAATTTCAGCCATGGTTGTGGCCCTCCTCCCTAGCCACAGGTGTAGACACTCCTGCTCTAATGAAGTACCCCCCTCCTAATCCCCACCACAGTTACAGCCCAACTGTCCAACCAATCAAGACTGCTGCACACTGCCAGCTACCAGACACCCCGAAGTCCAGGACCACAGTGAATAACAATAACTCACTGCCTTATTGGGATGGTATTGTCAAATTCTCAAAACAGTCTGAGTTACTAGTACTTAAATAATTCCACGGACTGACATACAAGTCTGTCGGGGTTTCTAGTTTAGTCAGGGTAACATTTCTAAAAGGATATTCTTGTTTCTCTATTGGCTTGGAGTCAGTATCAGCTGAAGGATCTGATCCTGCACGAAACATACATGGCTTTAACAGGTTTCTGTAAACAATCTTGATACTTTTTCCAGTTTTTCCTTGGATTTTGTAAACTGGTTGTTCTCTACATGGTATCTCTACTATGAAATATGGCTCAGGTTACCATTTGGAAACTATTTGTTAGTCTCTGAGTTCTCTTTAGTAGTACTCTATCTCCAATCTGTAACAGGCATGCATTGACTTTGGCGTTATACAGTGTCTTTTATTTTAGTTTCACTTGAGTCATATGCTTGTCTAGGATTTGTCCTGCTTCTTGCAAACTTTCACTATGTTCATCTACCCAATCTATGCATAGGTCAAGAGTAGCAGTGGCTTTCAAATCTACATCAAGTACTAAGTCCATAGGTAAACGACTGTGAAGTCCAAATAGTAAATAGTACTGCGTATATCCAGTTGAACTCTATACAGTATTATTGTAAAAATAAGTTAATTCAGGCAAAATGCTAGGCCATTATGGGTGTTGATGCTCAGGTAATGCTCTTAGCGTATTAAGTAAGGTTCGATTAGCTCTCTCGCACAGTCCATTGGCTTGTTGATGATAGGCAGTTTTACGACTCTTTTGACTTCCATGTAAGCTACAAAGTTCATGGAATAGTTACAACTCAAAGGCAGTTCCTTGGACAGTTAAGATTCTGGTTGGGAAACCATACAGTTAGATAAAGTATTTGACAAATGTCGCTGCAGTGCTTTTGGAGGTAAGATCAGGAACTGGAGTGGCTACAATAAACTTAGAGTAGTGGTCTATCATGGTTAAAACATAACTAATACCATTTCTGCTAGGCTCAAGTTTTAAGTAATCTAAGGTGACCAATCCCAAAGGAGCATGACTGATCATTGGCTGTAGAGGAGCTTTTTGATCAGTTTTACTGCTTCTCTTTAGATTACAGGTAAGACATTTTTCACACCATTTCTGAATCTGAAGTTTAATTCCGGCCCAATAGAATTGCTTTCTTATATTTGCTTTTGTCATTTTGCTTCCAAAGTGTTCAGACTTGTCATGATAGGTTTCCAAAACAATTGGTGCATTCTCTTGTGGCACAATGATCTGTGTGATCTCACAATGGGTGTGAGGGTCTCTACTTTGCCTTCTTAACTTGGAGTCTTGTATGACTAACCGGTTTCTATGTTACCACAATTTTATCAATTCAGGGTTTGCACCTTTCTTAAGTGTAGGCCCAAGACCTTGGTTAGTGTCCAACAGATTTCTGATTTGTCGTAACACAGGACTCTGGTTCTGGAGCTGGATCCATAAATTCTCTAGTTCTGCTACATGCGTTCAAGAAGTAGATTCGGATTTGGTTACTGTGATAGGGCAGACCTGACAACATGCGTGTACCATCTCTATATGGACTTGTAAGAATGCAGGCATGTCCACATCTTCAAAAGCAGAATCTTCATGTTCAGGTTCAGGGTCTGTTGTGGCAGTCTTGACAAGGCATCAACATTGACATTACTTCTTCCTGTACGGTATTTCAAAGTGAACTGATAAGTGGACAAATGTGAGGCCCATCATTGCTCCAATGCTTCCAATATGACAATATTTAAATGAGCTAAAGGACTGTTATCTTTGGTATACAGTAAAAGGTGTGGCGGCTAGGTAATGCTGAAACTTTTCTGTAATTGCCCATACCAAAGCAAGGAATTCCAATTTAAATGAGCTGTAAAGTTCATCATTTCACTCTGATCCTCTGAGACTGTGACTAGCGTAGGCTAGGACTCTTTTTTTTCCCTGACTGTTCTTGTGCTAGCATAGCACCAAAACCTAGGTTGCTGGCATCTGTATATACCTTGAAAGGTTTGGCATAATCAGGGTAGGCCAAAATTGGAGCTTCTGTCAAGGCTTGGCGTAAACCATCGAAAGCAGTTTGGTGTCTGGAAGTCCAAGTGAATTGTTGGGTTTTGGATGTGCATCCTGCTGTTGACCCTCAAAGTACTCTAACTTGTGTAAAGGTGTAGCTAGTTGAGCAAAGTTTTGAATGAATCTTCTGTAGTATCCAGTGAATCCAAGGAATTTTCTGACAGCTCTAATGGTAGTTGGTACAGGTCATTCCCATATGATTCATAGCTTTTCTGGATCGGGTGCTACTCTATCTGCTGAAACAATGTGTCCTAAGTAATTGATTTGTGGTTTCAAAAAATGACACTTGGACGGTTTGATTTTGAGTCCATACTGGGTCAATCATTTGAAGACTTCTGCCAAATGCTTTAAAGAGCAGCTTCTATGCTCTTGACTAGCCCCAGTGACACATATCCCACAACTGACCTGGTCAGGAGTTGTTTTAAATAAATGATTCCTTTGTGGGCTACCATTTAAGAATGTTATTTTATGTGTAACTTTATTCCCTGACCCGCTGGCAAAAAATGGAGCCAGTTCTGCACCCTACGGCCATGCCTCCATGCCGGCACATGCAGCCCTATTTTGTGATGTCAGAAAATGAAGGCTGCACGTGCATACCCCATTGACTTGAATGGGGGTGATTTTTCCAAAGGCTTTATGTATCTTTAATGTCGGGATTTTAAGAAATCGAAGAGGCCCCCGGCTAAGAGCGTCCCTCTCACTCGAGCGGTCACTTTGCTTTCCTAAAATCCAGACATTAAAGATACATAAAGCCTTTGGGAAAATTGTCCCCATTCAAGTCAATGGGGCACGCACACGTAGCCTTTGCTTACTGACATCACAAAACAGGGCTGCATGTGCTGGGGTGGGGGCATGGCCATAGGATTCAGTTTCAGCTGAATAAAGTTATGAGTAAAAAAAACCTTTTAAATGGTAGTCTACAAAGGAATCATTTATGGAAAATGACTCCTGGCCAGATCACTCGAGGATATGTGTCAGTGGGGGGCTAGTCGAGAGCTGCTCTTTAAGTGATCTTTATGGTTTTTCAAGTAAATAATGATGTCATCTTAATATAAGAGCAGTATGTCGAAGATCCGGCTTCCTAGACAATGTTCTACTAGGCACTGAAAAGTTCCTGGTGCATTGCACAATCTGAAAGGCATGCAAGTGAATTCGAATAATCCCATCGGGGTGATGAAAGCTGTTTTCTCCTCATCTGAAGGTGCAATTGGTATTTGCTAGTAGCCACTGGTCAACTCCAAAGTACAGAACATGGCTGCTGAGTGCAATGTAGTAAGAGAGTCTTCTAACCGAGACAGGGGATATGGATCCTTCTGGATTATATTATTAAGCTTCCTATAGTCCATGCAAAAATGAATTTTTCCATGCTTCTTTTTCACTAGTACCACTGGTGCAGCTCATGGACAATGGCTTTCTCAAATTACATCTGCTTCTTTCATCTCTCTAAGAATGTCTTTTACTGGTTGGTACATAACAGGTGGAAGAGGTCAAAATCTCTCACAGATGGGTGGATGATTATTTGTGGGAATGTAGTGTTGAACTCCTTTAGCTAGTCCAAAATCTAAAGGATTCTTGCTAAATGCTTGATGATGCTGCATCACTACTTGTTGGACATCTTCTCGCTGGACGTCTGTAGTGTGAGTCATACCAGTGTCAAGTTCTCTTAACCATTCGGGTAAATCTTTGTCTTTTGAGTATGGATGGAGTCTTCTAGTTGTTGATTGGTTACAGGTTGTAGTGTGAACTTGATGTTCTGGCTCTACAACATCCTGGATACTGATGGCATGTAGTCTGACAATAGGCTGGTTCTTGTAGACTTGTACAGCATAATCTCCATAATTAAGGACTCTGATAGGGATTCGTCCTTTGCTGATGGTCACAATGCTGTGAACAACAATGATAGGCTCCTCCTTGGCATCAGGATATGGTTCCACTAGGGCATCGTAGTCCTGTCCTTTAGGTCCTACTTTGGCTTTACACCATAACGTGGTTTCAGTGCCCAGACTCAGAGTTATGGGATGAGAGTTAGTAACTTTCACTTTTCTTATTTCTCCATCCGGGTTGGCAAAACGTTGATGGCATTGGATCAGCTGAATGGTCTGCTGTAGTACCTGTTTGTCTGCAATGGGTACCTCTTTAGCACATTGCCATAAGATATGGACTAATTCTTCGAAACAATGTTGCAGCACATTCATTCCAAGAATAAGTGGAGGTAATTCACTGCTGTCGGAGTCACTCACCATGATGCCTTGCTGAGTCTGGACTCAATTACCTTACTGGATATCTGCCTCAATGTATCCTAAGTACGGGACATTTGTACCATTGCTGGCTAGCAATCAAATCCAGAATTGTGGTTGAGGTTGCAGTTCTTTAGTGTCCCAATATGGATGTAAATATCTCTTCTGTAATGTGGTTACTTGTGAGCCTGTATCTAAGAGTGCAAGAAGATCTTGTCCATTGACTTTCGCTGTCACGGTCGGGCATTTTCCTATGAAAAGGGATTTGTCCTCCCTTGAGGCTGGACCTGGTCCATTGCTCTCTTAAAATCAGTCCACATTCCCAGGGAATGGCTGTTTAATGTTACAGCACTTGTAGTTGTTTGTCTGCATCACTTTTCTATATGTTCGGCTATTCTACATCGTTGACAAATGGGTCTACCATAGCTGTCAAAATGATCAGTCAGGTGTTACCTTTCTGCTTTCCTTGGCTAGGACATCAATTCCCTAGGTCCTTGGTTTCTATCTTGTTGCTGTCCATCAGGTCTAGGTCTCCAGTTACTTTTAAGGTCACGTACCTCTTGACATACCTCCATAACTTTTCTGGTAAGAGCAGCAATTTGTTCTGTCCATTCAGTACTAGGTCCTGAACTAGGCCAGTGAAATTGGGTCTGCACCTGAGCCATCTGTGTGTTTGTCTCTTCTGTATTTTAGTATCCTTCAGCATGAGCTCCTTGCGTACAATGACTTTCTGATCTCCATCTACTAGTGGAGTAGTCTGACCATGTTTCTCCAGGAAACATCATCTGTTGTTAGCATACAGCGGCCTCTCCTCCAGCTCGACTTGGTCCAAATATTCGTACTGCCTCCTCTTTAAAATCTAAAAAGAGAGCATTGGGATCTTGAAAGTGAAGCATTTGCAACTCTCTTCTGAGAACGTTGCTGAGTTCTCCATGGGTCTCATCCAGATCTCACACTTCTCTGGTGTCTATCCTTTCTAAAGCTCGAAGAGCTTCTTGTAAACTCAGGGCATACTCCTTTAATGTTCCTTTTGGTCTCTGTGTTCTTGAAAAGAAGCTAATTTTCAATTCGGACACTGTTCTGGTATCAAATAGTTCTCTTAATTGATTGAAAATTTGATCTGCGGTAGCTTTTTCTCTTTCTAGCCATGACTGTACTTCTGTTTGGGCATCTCCTTTTGACTGACCCAATAAAATTTCTACTTGTTGATGATCAGGTACTTGATAAAAGTCAGAACATTGTCTGTATTTTCACTTTAAACTCCCCTAAACTACTGGAGTCTTCTCCACCTGGCTCTCCTGTATAACTATAAAGCCATGGCACACCAAAATAGTATGGCATGTTCAAAGGGGAAGGTTGCTCTCGTCTCGAGCCTTCTCTTCTTGCTCCATCCACCTCTCTATCCATCTCGTAATCCATCTCTCGATCCATCTCGTCGCTACTTCTGGATCCTAATGGTATCTGAAGCTGTACTCTGTTCTCTACTTGCTTTATATCCTGTTCCGTATCTGTACTCTACTCTTTCTTTGGCTTTGGTCTCTTTGGAGGACTTGCTCTATACCCTGCTTGCTGCACCAAAATTAGAGGTATGGTGCCTTGAAGATGGTAAGATGGATGTTAACATGTGCTGGGTTTCCACATCTATATAAAAAATGTGTAAATAAAGTAAATGTGTCAATGACACCAGCAAACTTGCACACAAATTACTAACACAGGTTCCAAATGGGTGGATGCTTGCACCAGACAAAGAAAGGTGAGAGTCAGAAATAGGTTCCAAATACTCCTCAGGATTTTTATGTGAAACAAACCAGGGATGGAACACAGTCATAGGGAACACTTACTATCCCTACTCTTTTATACAAGGGGAACTCTAAAAGCAATGACTGTAACAGCTCCACTTTACAAGTAGTCTATACTCCATAATCAGCAAATCACAATGCAATCTTTCCAATATTACTTTGAGGTGCACCTCTACCTAGGGCCTATTACCTGGAATATTCCACTCTAAGGAATTCTAAAACGTATTTCTGTAATACACTATATTCATCATGAAAGGCAGTTCATGCATGGGTAAACTTTCTCTGTCATTGGGAAGAAATTGGGTTGCAGGATAAAACAATGGGAACACCTAGTTGACTGGAATAACAACTAAGGGACTGCAAAGAGGATTTTGTACAGGCCATGAGTCTCTCGGCCACACCCCACCTCTCTAGGGATTGCCTGACTTTTAGGAACAAAACAAAGAGATCCTCAGCGCAGAACCCACTAAGGGCCATGGGAACTGAAGCACAATAAGCCCAGCTGCAGTTCTCTTCTGGACTACCAGGACATGAAGAAGATGAAGATGCTGACCTACCAGCCCAAATCCCTCTTCTGGACTGCTGGGACATGAAAAAGAAGAAGATGCTGACCAACTGGTCCAAAGCCCTCTTCTGGACTGCTGGGACACAAAGAAGAAGAGGAAGAATAACTAGCCAAAGCCCTCTTCTGGACTGCCAGGACATGAAGAAGAAAAAGATGCTGACCAACTGGCCCAAGCCCTCTTCTGGACTGCCAGGACATGAACAAGATTCTGAAGAAAGGAAGTCTGTGAAATGTGAGCAACAATGGGGTTCTGGTCACCAAGGCCAGACCAGCCAAGGACTATGTAAAATAAGAAACAGGATGAGGATGCAAGATACTGTGGCAGAAACTCTGGATAACACTTCAATACAAATGGTAAAACAAGAAAATGGACAATACCTTTGTACCAGGCCAGGCCGTACTTTGGAGGAAATTTTAAGAGCGGAAAACAATAAACAGGACATTGCAAATTACTGCGGCATGGTTCCTTAAAGTTCTGCTTCTGGCTGCTTTGAAGATGAACTGGAGACAACTTCTGGAGTACAATGAAGAAGACTGATCTGGATGCCAATGGTGAAGAGATGCTGGAAAACTTTGGAAGACTGATTTGAACCCCTTGTAACTTGGAAGGCTGGCAACAAAGCAATACTTTCTGGCACATTCACTGCTTGTAGCAATAATAGCATGCAAATAAAGTCTCAGTTCTTGTTGCAGTAGTTCCTTATTCAGTCTTAATGTCCAAACCACAGTAAATACACAGGCAATTCACTTTTCTGATTGAACCCTAGCACTGGTGGGGTCCCTCTGACTAGATTGGTTCTTCCTGTTACTGTGATTCTGTATGGCTAGCTAGACTCCCTAACCATCTGGGGTCACTAATGCTGCTGAGCTCCTATAACACCTGGGGTATCTAAATGGCTAGCAGTGGGCCTAACTTGCCCTTTTAAATGGGAGTGCACCCGATAGTGGGCATAACTTGCCCCTTTAAGCAGTAGTGGGCCTATATTGCCCCTTTAAGAACTAGGTCTGGCTTGTCTGGGCCCCTGTCTGATCACAGAGTCTTTATCTGGCATGCCCACTTTAAAATCACTGGGCCACCCGGTAACCCTGGTCCCTTTAAGATCGCTGGGCCTGATTGTCTGGGCCCCTCTAAAACCACTGGGCCTCCTTTTAAATATTGCTCCTGTGACTGCACTGGGTCTGTCTGTATAAGCCCCTTTAAACACTCTGACTTTTCTGGACTAGGCCCCTTTAATTCATCTGGCCTATTATGACTGGGCTCCTCTTAAAATACTGAGCCTCTCTTACTGACAGGGTCCCTTTAAATCGCTGGGTTGCTTGCCCCTTATAAACTTCTGAGCCTGTCTTCTAACCAAGCACCTTTAAATGGTTGGGCTTTGTCATTGCACCCCATTTAAAATACTGGGCTATGATTTGAATGGGGTTCCCGGCCCTTCATAAATATTCATGGCACCCCTTTAGACTCTGCTGCTGGCCCACCCCTGGGTGTTGCTGCACCGACTAAATAATTATTTATGCAATCCAAGCCTCTGATGGCCCCTCCTCACAACTCTGAACCACTTTGTAACTTTTCTGCTTAGTGCTAAGAAAACAGCATAAGAAAACAAACTTTGTCTTAATTTTCAGGCAGACAGCACTTTACCATGTGCTACTGCCTACTCACCACACCAGACCCGGGATGGAAGGATGCAGGAGGGAGGTGGAAGGTGCTACTGCAGAGGGAGGGATTTTCAGGCAGGTTTTGAGCAAACGGGGACCTTGCGAGGTCCTAGAGCAGCATAACAATGCGGCAGTGCAATCGCCGCCTCCAAGGGACCGAAACTGACTTTTAAATTTAAAAACAACAAAATGGGAGAGGACACAACGGGATGTTTTCCACTTCACTGGTGGCTTGGGATGGCACTGCAGACTGGACAGCTGTGCAGGTACATCATCTTCAGTGACTGGAGACAGGAGGCACACAGCAAAGCACTTAGGGACAGCTTCAGCCCTCCTGGCAAGCCCTTTTCATCTCTTCTGACTTACTTTCTGTGTCCTCACTCCTCCACAGTCAGCACAATTCTCCCTAACAGAAACTTATTTTTCAAACTGCAGCACTCTGTATTCTAATTCTGGAAGCATGGTAGGTGCCACACAGTGGGCATTTCATCAGCTCAGCCTAACATTCCACTAGCTGCAGCATGGCATAAAGGCTTAATCTGTGCATTATTTCTATGCTATTTACAATACTTTTGGCAGGCTTTGTACAGGATTTTGTACTGGCATTTTAAACTGGTACCTAGGCATTTTCTTGGGCACCTTTTTACTGTACTGAGGCCCCTATAGATGAACACTTTTCTATTCATTATTTTTTCTGTGGTGCCCCCCAACTCTGGGGCACTACAGTATGCTATGTTGGAAATTGGAGGAGATGCCCACTATGCTGGTTTGGCTGGCATTAGGATTGATGTTAGTTTAGAAACATAGAAACATAGAATTTGATGGCAGCTAAGGACCACTTGGCCCACTTAGTCTGTCCATTTCCCTACCTAACGGATAAGCTGCAGATCCTAGTTAACCAACAGCCTGCTTCCTCCTACCCCCCCACTATAATTGCCTTATGTCTGTCCCATGTATTCTTGAATTTCCCCACTGTTTTTGACTCTACGACCTCCTCAGGATGGCTGTTCCATATATCCACAACCTTCTCTGTGAATAAATACTTCCTCACATTACCTCTGAGCCACCCCCCATCTTCAAATTGTGCCCCCTTGTTTTTGCACATCTCTTTTTCTGAAAAATGGATACCCTCTTGGACTTTGCTGATTCCCTTGAGGTATTTGAAAGTTTCTATCATGTCCCCTCTCTCCCTTCTTTTCTTGAGGCTATACATCTTTAGTTCCTTCAGTCTTTCTTCATATGTCTTCTGATGCAGACCCTGCATCATTTTGGTTGCCCTCCTTTGGACAGGAGATGGGGTCTCTGGAACTGTACACAGTACTTCAGATAAAATGCTGTTGTTGATTCCTCTCCTGTCCTTTAACTCCTGTGTTCTGTCAATTTATCTGCTTTTCACTGTATCATTCCTGTGTGAGTCTTGAATCAGTGTCCCCCTAACACCAGCTCCTTCCTTAGGATGTAGCCCTACCGTCTACGCCATTCATCAAATTAAAAAAATACCTTCACAAACACATAAATAGTAAACAATCCATTGGTCAGTGTGCTTTTACCAGTTGACAATTTGCAGGTAAAGCAATGATTTGAAAAAACATACACATCATGTATCACAAACTAGAGATGTAAATGATCTACAGTAAACTCTATTATCTACCAACTTTGGTGCACCAACATGTTGGCAAATAATAGAAGGTGGCATATAATAGAGGTATGTTACAGCATGTTGCATTAGTGAAATATGGGAAAATGTTCACATGACTACATTTAGATATTAACTGTTCAGTTTCTTTATTTGTGTACAATTTGATAACAAAAATATATAAAAAGCACAGTATGACTATTAAAATCTTGTTTAGTTCATTTCCCATTTACCATCAATCAATTTTAAAGTAATTAGTGATGGACATCTACTTGGCCTGATTTGTGATGATTAATTTCATTTTAGGACTCACATCCTTTTCTCTTATTGGACTGTAGTGGTGTCCAAGAAAATGCATAGCTGAAAGATTGGGAAAGGCGAGAGAGTGACCATAGAGAAGCTCATATAAAACCCATCACCTGCATTGCAGGCACTATATACTGTACCTCTTAGTTACCTCTTAATATTTGAGCACTGAAATGTTGGGCAGTAATACTTAAAATGTAGGAAAATGAGACACACCAGCCTTAGTAGTGTGGGGCACATCAACAGACGCATTGAGACACAAGCTTAGAACACTGGAAGAGAGTGATTTAACAACACTCCACCCCTGATAATGGGCACCAGTTGGAAACCCTAACAGTGGGGGTGACAATGACTCACACTGAGTCTTTTGTGGGGTTCCCACCTTGCACTGCCAGGTACTAGGTAATTGCAGCTCTTAAAGAGCTGTTAATCGTAGATGGCCATCTGAAACAACAAAGGAGATTAGCATGAGCACTGGAGCCTGCTAAAATAGGGACTTTTTAACTTCATTGCTAGCCATGAAAGACCTACACTAGTCAGGATGGACAAGTAGAGGGTTAGCTGCACTAGTCTAGATCAAATCACGCTATTCCCAGGACAAGTAAAACAATGTTAAAATCCTCCCTTGCTTGTAATATGAAATCTTCCTTTTCTTCACGCCTGACAGTTTCAATATTCCCTTCATCAATGATGTTACTAAAAACCACACAGACTTTTTCAAAGGTAACATAGCCATCAGCAGTGCATTGTAAAATATTTCTCATCAAGACATTTACAACAACCCAAAAAAATTAGAACATTAATGCACTGCATCAGTGCCAGTGATGTGGCCGATGGTAGAGGTAGAATGACAAGAGAAAGATATGCCTTACACAAGACAGTGCTGGTGGATGCCAGCGATGGCGGTAGATAATAGAGGGAATTTCCATAGAGAGAGAGAATGGTACAGGAGATCAGGATGTTGGGTAAGGAGAGTAGCAGTTAATAGAGGGGCAGGTACTAGAGGATGCACTCTATAAGTAATACATATTAAATATGCATTAATAAACCTTGTCCTCAGTCTGCGTAGCCATTTCTATGAATGTATTACTGTCTAAGCAGGGTGCATCAACACTACCTTCTGCTATGTTTTCAGTGTTGTCCATATCTTGCTGAACCTCAGCCTCATGCTTCAGTTTACTATGGTTGGCATTAATCAGTTCTAGTTCTTGAAAGATGTAAATAACAACAAAATGTTTGACAGGAATTGTCATCCACAACTTGAGTCAAAAAAAATACACAATAGTTGACACCCACCATACCAAACACTAAAAAGGAATTACATTACTCACACAAAACCACTGAGAAAAATAACCCCCCCAAAAAAAAAAAACATAACAGCAGGCATAAGACAATGGGACGAACCTGAAACAGTCAAAAACCGCCCTGTTTGACATGCGACACAGTGCAATGACAATGGTAAATCAGATGCATTACATGACACTGCTGCAAATGAGACATAAGGCAATATTTTTCATTAAGATTCACTAAGAAAGTTGGAAGGGGTATAAGGCCAAAGCCCATAAGCAGTCCTATCAGTCACCCATAACACCCAAGGGAATGGTTATGCAATAAGTAGTTGTCTAGGTGTTTTTTTGAAGATAGTCTTGGTTTTACTGATGACAATATCTGTAGGGAGTAAATTCCATGGATTTATAATTCTCTGAGAGAAGAAGTATCCTCTTTTTTTGTATTAAAGCATTGTCTTTTTATTTGAAGTGGGTGTCCTCTTGTGTTAATGCGTATCTGCTTGAAATTTATACCAATTTCAAACATTGCGTTTTCTTCATTTGTAATATCTCTAGTGAGCATAAGGTCACCCCTGAGTCTTCTTTTTTCAAGCGACATTAATCCAAATTTGTCCAGTCTTTGTTCATAATTTATGGACTGTGCACCATCTATATATTTTGTGGTTTTTCTTTGAATTTTTCAATTCTTAAGATGTCTTTCTTATTGTATGGACACAATAATTGAGAAGCATAATCAAAATGTGGGGTGAATACATGATCTATACAGCAGAAGAATAACGGATGTGTCTCTTGATTTAATATTCATCTTATACTCCACCAAATGTGGTTTGCTTAATATTGTCAGTTATTTGAGTATTAAATGTTAATGTTTTCTGTATTGTTATTCACAAGTCTTTTACAGACTCCACCACTTTTAAGGATAAATTATTGCATGAGTAGAGTGTAATAGAATTTTCAGTTCCAAAGTGCATGACGCTGCATTTATCATTGTTAAATTTGAGACCCTATTTTTTTGGACCACTCATATTTTGGACCACTCAGTCAATATATTTAAGTCATTCTGTATAGAAATTGATTGAGACAGTGTCTTGCAAGGACCTCCAAGTTTGCGGTCATCTGCATATTTTATAATATAATTTTCTAGATTATCAGATAAATCCATTACAAGCAGTTGAAATATTAGGCATGCCAAGACTGATCCTTGGGGTACCCCACTAGTAACAGGTCTCCATGCTGAAGCATGACCATCTAATAGGACTCTTTGAGACCAATTTAGTACCCAGTTTTTTATCCATTTTATAATGCTAGTGTGTATGTTATAGAGATTCAGTTTTATTAGTAAAGCCCAGTGAGGGACAGAGTCAAATGCTTTCTTGAAGTTCAAAAATATCACATCACATAGTGTTCTGCTATCAAGATGCTTACTCACCGATTCATAAAAGCATAACAAGTTTGTAATACAAGATCAACCTTTACAAAAAGCATGTTGTTTTGAGTCAATTTCTGATAAGTTGTTTATTATTTCTTCCTTTAAGTATGCTTTCCATAATTTTACAGAGAATTGGGGTAAGGCTAATAGACCTATAGTTATCCGGGCACGGGGTCATAATGTCACAAGACATTATGCTACATGGCAAAATCACGTCACCAATGTAGCGCAATTTCTGCCATGCAGCATAGCTCTCTTTTCTGTGCGGGGCTCCGTTACAGGGGGATGTGCCCACCGAACCCCCCCAATAAAGATTCTCAACTCCAGGGAGGGGGTGCAACTTGGGGAGTGCACAAAGTTAAAATAAATAAAAGTTTCTGGGACCAGGAATCAAACCCGGTCCCAGAAGCAGCACCTGGGTTCATGCTGCTGTGGCTCATCCCATTGAGCCATGGCAGCTGCTCAGTGGAACCCACTCCCAGCAGAGGTCTTATCCTCTGCGTGGGATAGTGCGAATGGTACAATACCACATACAGCAGTATACACAGTATTGCACCATTCACTTATCTGTACAGCACTATTCTGGATTAACTGGAATGTCGTACGCTATTAAGCATACAACATTCTGACCCAGTAGGAGTTATCCGTATCCCCTCTGTCTCCCTTTTTATATAGTGGTATAACATGTGCTTTATTCCAGTCTGCTGGTACTTCTCCTGTTTTAATGCTGTAATTAAATAATATTTGTAATGGTTTGGTCAGATGCGCTTGCATAATTTTGATCATATACTGTACTTGGAGATGCCATCTGGGCCTGGGGATGAACCAGGTTTTATAAGTTTAACTTTAGATAGAATTTCTTCCTCGGAAATAACAATATCAGATTGACTAGTATCTTACATTGTTTGGGTATTGGATGAAGGGGTAGCACAAGATTTACAGAAATGGTCATTTAGTAAATTGACCATCTTTCTTGGATCTGATATCACATTATTTTCAAGTGCTAATGGACCTACTTTACTTGGCAGTTTCCTTAAGATGTTTATATAACTGTAAAATGTTTTGTTGTTTCCATTATTTGCTTCAGCTGCAAATTGTAACTCTGCTGCTTTTTCTTGCTTTCCTGATTTCTTGTTTGCATTTATTTTGGATCTATTTAAATGTTGCTAATCTAGATGTAATTTTGTTTTTTTATATTTATTATAAAGGTGATTTTTTTTCTTAATCATTTTTTTTAATTTTTACAGCTAGTCATTTTGGGTTATTCTTAGCAGAGCAGTTTCCTCACATTTTTGGTATGTTTGTGTTAGCTATTTGCAAGATTTTTTGTCTTTAGGATAGTCCATACATCTTCCACTGATCCATTATTAAATAATTAATCCCAGTCAATATTAGTGAGTGCTTTATTGATCATATCTAAATTAGCTTTTTATAAAAAAAAAAAAAAAAAAAAAAGATTTTGATGACCTTCCTAGACACAGAAACATCAGAAACTGTGTCAAATGAAATCATATTGTGGTCACTACATATAAGTGGTGCTTGTACCATGCAGTTTTTTTATAATAATATTTCTGAATTTATCACAATGTCTAATATGTTTGAACCCCTTGTTGGAGTTGTAACTGATTGTGTTAAGGATAGTTCACCACAAAAATTCAAAAAATCTTTGGAGATGCTTGATTGGGCAGTATCTTTGATCCAGTCAATGTCGCCCATATTTAAATTTCCCAGAAACACGGTCTCTGCTTTGTCTACAGCTTTTTCCAATTCATTCATAATAATTTATTTCGATATTGGGAGGGTGATATCTGGAGGACAGCAACATAAACCTATTAAAATAGTGTCATTATTTGTATTCAATAGTTTTATCTATAAGGTTTCGGTGTCATTAGATGTTTTCATTTTGTTTGTAATATTTATAGATTTTAGTTCAGATTTTATATATAGTGCGATTCCTCCTCCTCTCCTGTTTTCTGTACTGTTAAAAAACAAATCACAATCAAAGATTACTGTCCCCCACATTTTTCATTAGGCCACCAGGTTTCAGTGATGGCTACGATATCTGTGTTATGCAGATTACAGAGTGCTTTTAGTTCATCCATCTTATTATTCAAAACTTTGTACATTGATTAAACATGTTTTTAAGGATGTTTTATTTATCAGAGACTTAGTTTTGATAGGGTTGGCAACTTTCATAATGAGTATATGATAGAAAGTGGCAAAATGGTACTTTTGACCCTCCCCACCCTTTTACTAGTTTAAATCCATGATGTTAAGAGACAAAATAAAAAATGAAGTTAGTTGATCTGTACCTCTTTTATTTAGATGTAATCCATCTCTGGCAAACAAAGATCTGTTTTGTGAGAAAGTTCTTCAGTGGTCAATAAACAAGATGTTCTCTTGAATACATCAGTTTCTAAGCCTAGCATTAATTCTGGCTATAGTATTATTTTTTTTTCCTGTGAAGCTCTTGGTATGGGTAGAATAGCAGATATGGCAACATGGCACTTATTTTGCTGTATTTTCTTTCCTAAGTCTAGCAATTCATAACATATGTACTTTTCGTGCTTGTGTCCTACATTATTAGAACCTACATGAATGATAATTTTAGTGTTTTCTTCTTTCAACAAATTGTCAAGTCTTGATGCAACATCTTGTATTTTTGACCCTGGAAGACATATAATATTGTTTCTTAATTTACTGGTTGGTGGGAGGTGAGAATCAATGTGTTTAAATAATAGAGACTCTAATGATTTTATGTTGAATCATATAACTAGAATGAGAATTATTCTCAGTGACAGTGTCAGGGACTTCCATAGTCTCTTCTAAAGATGCAAATCTATTATTAGTTGATACTGAATAAGAAGGTGTGGGAAAAATATTATCTATAACCAGAGGGGTATGCCAATGGTAGAGTGAAACCACTAGCATGAAGAGCATCACAGTGACAGGAATAGAGCAAAAACCTCGGGTCACTGTGATGGTCTCTACTGGCACTGGGACTGCCTCGCCTGGGGTTTTGCCCTCTCCCCCAAGACAACTCCTACTCAGAGTTTTATCCCTAGAGACCAGGGACTGTGGGGGTGGAGCCCCCCACATGGGGGGTTTGGGGGTGCAGCCCCATATAAAAACTCTGAGACATCCCCGACAGTGCAATGCCAGCACTCGACACTGCAGCTGTCGGGGATGTCAGCGTGGCGTATGTCGCAGAGCTATAGGTAAACCAATAGGAAGTTATAAGACCTCTGCTCTCCTCCCTTTTCTTGGCCTTCTATGTTGTACTGTTTCCCAGTCCCCTGTTTCAATATTAAATTGCTCTGGTTCTCGTGATCTTTCATCTCTTTGTGTGCTGTTGCTTCCTACTTCAATATCAACACCCTGAGTTATATCTTGCATTTTGTTAAAGGTATGAGATGCACCATTATCTGTGGTAATAGCTGGCTTTACAGTTGGAGAGGTTATATTTCTAAGCATGTTGTCCATGAAGCATTCTAAACTGCATAATTCTCTTGGGTTAGTCAATTCCAAATACCATCAGGGCTGGTCAGAGAAAGCAGTACCAAGCACTACAGAGAATGCTATCCTCCAACAGGGAGTGAAGGCTGTGTTATATTCAGTGAGACTGTCACCAGGATGACAACAGGTGGTAGTGCAGCTGGAGAGGGATGCGGAATGGTGGGTACACTGAGGATGCTCAGCATGAATGGACGTGGCTCGAAGTCATTGCACACAACCTGACAGGGGGTTGCAACAAGAAAATAAGAGACATCGCCACAGCACCTCCTTGATGATGAGCATGGAAAATTGGGATACAAAACTGCACAGCATGACGCTGCCTGATGACACCAGATCTGCAGGGACTCATCACATAATATGACCCTGCCTGGTGGGCAAACCAAGGTCACATGGAGGTAGGTGGCCATAGCTGAGGGAGGCAAGGGTATAGGTAGGTTCCTGGAGGTCCTGATGAGAAGTAGGGGCTGGAGATATGGGCATTAAAAGTAAGCTTCCTGGAAAAAAAATGAAACAAGTTATACATACAGGTGTGTTAACCAAAGGTAAATGATCAACTCAAACACTAAAAATACATGACATGTAAATGATATACTCAGAAGTACTTCTTTCACCATATGCAGAAAAATAATCGTCAATGCAAACAATACACACACACACACATTTCCGTCTTTCGGATGAGACGTTAAACTGAGGTCCCATCTGCCTGGATTGGTGGTAGTTCAGGTGGATGTCAAAGATCCCATGGCACTTATCGAAAAGAGTAGGGGAATTTCTCCGGTGTCCTGGCCAAATTTCCCTCATTCACTAAAAATACCACCAACAGCTTAATCTGGTTCAAGGTCAGCTGGCATTCATCTGTATCCCCCTCCCCCAGGTTGTACCTGAAAATAGGCAGAATTTGTCTAGTGCACTTACCCGGTCAACAAAAACTAAATAAAATAAAAAAATAAATACTAACCATGCCGCACAGATAAAAACACTCCAAAAGACACACACACAATAACCATGCCACACAGATAAAAACACTCCAAAAGACAACTACTAACCTCCATTCATTTATGTTTTTCAAGAACCTCTCCTCGTCTCTTAGAAGCAGACTTCATAAATGAGAGTATAGTAGAAACTGTGGTTGTCTTAAATCATCTTTGTGTGGGCTGAAAATCAATGCTTAGAAGAAACTCTGGTTGATACTGTAACTGCTCTCTATCAAAGTATCAGAACAAATAACAGAATGGTCTGTTGGCTGGGAACCATCTCTTCTGAGAGCGACAGTCCATTGATGATACCACTGGTTGTCCTTGGGGGGGGGGACTATACAATTTTTTTTCAAGCACCAGTGCCATTAGTACATCCAAATGCACAACAGTAAGAGATTTTTAAAAGTTAGTAGAATAACACACTAACGAGGTAAAAAATAAAGCGACACTGCTATTAGTATCCAAAATATTACTTTATTAAAATTAACACAGAACTGCAAAGTAGAACACAACAAACTGAACAACAGAAGATGTGTTATTTGATTTATATTATATGCACAGTATGTAGTATGGTAATATATCACCACAGTCACAGTTGACAAATTAGTTTGTTAGATGCAGCTATGAATTTAAATTTCTATGATAAAATACTCTGTATGACTTCCTTAAACAATACTGTCTGATTCATATCTCTCATCACATTCTCAAAATGTGATTTTATAAAGCACTGTCGGTGCTGTGACTTATGGACTTGGTCCTGCACTCGTTTGACATATGATAAAGAAAATGATTTTCAATATGTATATATCTATATACGTGTTGAAAATAAATGCAACTGTATTTTATAGCTAGAAAGCAAATCCTCAGGATCACAGAAGCAGCATCACGAGAGAGGGAGCTAGATGTCATTGTCCATCTTGGGACAAATGACCTAGATGGGCATGGGATCAGAGCAGTGCAGGATGAGTTTGTGGAGAGACTTTAGACAGGTAGCATGCATGGTAACCTTCTCAGAGGTCTGCCTGTCTATGGCATGGGTGAGGCTAGGGTACTCCACACCATACAGTTCAATGAATGGTTGAAAGACTAGTGTGGAGCACTGGGTTTCAGCTTCATTTGGGACTGAGGGTCCACCTGGAGGGATGCAGGCCTATACTGGTGTGATGGTCTGCATCTGTCCAGGAGGGGAACCAGGCTTCTGGGTGAGAGGTTTAAATGCTTCATTGCCAAGCTTCTAAACTAGCCAAGGGGGAGGTACTGATGTGAAGTAGGAAATTCCCAGTCTCCCCACACAAAACAGGGTAGTCAGTGAGGTACTGTAAACAACAAGGTACAGAGTTCAAAACGGAGCAGGAATGGGGTAAATGGAGAAAAAGGCAGTAAGGGCAGGGATGGGCAAAAAAGGGGTGAGGCCATCATAAAATGGAGGGCAATGAGTACCAACACCTGTAGTCTGGGCAACGAGCTTCCTGAGCTAGTGGCCTTGATGGGAGAGGGACACCTGGATATCATGGCAATCACAGAAATAGTACACAGAGAACAATGACTCGGATGTCAACTTACCAGGGCACACAATCTACAGAAGGGACAGGGAGGGTAAAAGAGGAGGAGGAGGAGAAGGAGTAGCTCTCTATGTAAAGGAAGGGATCAAAGCAATGGAACTAAAGGGTAAACAGGGAGGAGAGGAGGCAGTGTGGGTCACCTTGGAGACAGGTAGTGGCACCATATTCCACACAGTGGTTGTATACAGACCCCTGTCTCAGCGGGAGGAAATGGACAAAGAAATGATAGAAGGCATCCTCAGAATGGCAGAAAAAGGGAAGATATTGTTGATGGGGGACCTGAATATGCCAGATGTTAACTGGAACACATTTACTGCAGCAACATCCAAGAGTAGGGCCATTCTCAATGCCCTACAGGGGGCATGCCTCAGACAGCTAGTGTTAGAAACCACTCAGGATGGAGCAATCTTGCACCTGGTACTCTCAAATTGGGATGGAGAGAGGATCACAGATTTAGAAGTGGGTAGCCATCTGGGAACAAGCGGCCACCACACAGTGTGGTTCACGATAAACAGAACCGTGGAGTCAAGCCATATAAAAGCGAGGGTGCTGGACTTTGGAAGGGCTGACATTGGCAAAATGGGGGGTTGCCTAAGGAATGCACTAGCAAATGGGCAGGAAGGAGGGATGGAAGAACAATGGGGAAAAATCAAAACTGTCATCATAGAGGCAACAAGCTTTTGTGTGAAGCGAATAAAGAAAACAAAATGAAGTAAAAAACCACTATGGTTCTCAAAAGGGGTGGTAAGGAAGGTAGGGGAAAAATATAGCATTTAGAAAGTATAAGGAATCACAGAAGGAGCAGGACAGAGAACTGCATCAGTCAAAGCAGAGGGAAGTGGGGAAGGCAGTCAGGATAGCAAAGGCTCAGACTGAAGAAAAGATAGCCAGCTCAGTTAAGAAGGGGGATAAAACCTTTTATAGATACATTAGGGAGTGAAGAAAGACCAAGAGAGGGTTAGTGAGGCTTAATATAGGGGAAGGGTGGAGGCCAGAGAGTGACACTGAAAAGGCAAAGACACTGAACAAATACTTTTGCTCAGTATTCACAAAAGAAGACGAGGGGGAGGTACCTAAACCAAACAATAGAAGCATTCTGGGTAGGGGGATCAATACCAGTCCATTCACAGAAGAAAGGGTCCTGAAGGAACACTGAAAATTCAGGATGGACAAAGCAATGGGTCCTGATGGGATTCAGCTCAGAATTCTAAAATAACTAAGGGGAGACCTAGTGACACCACTGACTACCCTTTTTAACAAATCATGGGAGGATGGTGGGGTACCTGAGGACCAGAGGGACCAGAGTGGGAACAAGGCAGAGGCAGGAGACTACAGACTTGTAGTTTGACCTCAGTGGTAGGGAGAATTATGGAATCACTTTTGAAAGAAAGAATTGTTGGGTATCTAGAGGCCAAAGGGGCACAGAACCCAAGGCAGCATGGATTCACAGTGGGAAGGTAATGTCAGACAAATCTAATAGATTTCTTTGACTGGGTGACTAAAGCAGTAGACCAGGGAGGGGCTGTAAATATAGCCTACTTATAATTTAGGAAAGCATTTGACACAGTCCCACACAAAAGATTAATAAACAAATTAGCCAGCCTGGAAGTGGTAGCCTGGGTAACAAATTGGCTGGACAACATGACACAGGGTAATAGTAAACAGAGCACACTCTGAAGAAAGGGGAGTTACTAGCAGGGTACCGCAGGGTTCAGTACTGGGACTGGTACTCTTTAATGTCTTAATATGTGACATTGCGGAAGGGCTGGAAGGAAAAGTATGCCTCCTTACAGATGACACAAAGATCTGCAACAGGGTTGATACTCAAGGAGGGGTGGAAAGGATGAGAAGGGACTTGGCAAGGTTGGAGAAATGGTCAAGAGTATTGCAGCTTAGATTCAGTGCAAAGAAGTGCAAAGTAATGCACCTGGGAAACAAAAACCCAAGGGAAGAGTACACAATGGGGGGGGTACTAACAACAATAAAAATGGAAAGGGATCTGGGGGTACTCATATCAGATGACCTTAAGGTAGGCAAGCAATGTGAGAAGACAGTAAGGAGGACTGGAGGGATTCTGGGATGCACGGGGAGAGACATCACCAGTAGAAAGCAGGAAGTTGTCATCCCTCTGTACAGACAGTTGGTGAGACCCCATCTGGAGTACTGCATGCAGTTTTAGAGACCCCATCTCTGCAAGGACATAGACAGGATGGAGGCAGTCCAGAGGAGGGCAACCAAAATGGTGCAGGGTCTGCACCAGAAGCCATATGAAGCAAGACTAAAACAGCTTAATATGTATACCTTGAGGAAAGGAGGGAGAAAGGGAACATGATAGAAACTTTCAAGTACCTCAAGGGAATCAACAAAGTCCAAGAGGGTAGCATGTTTCAGAAAAAGAGATCCAAAAGAACAAGGCGGCACAATTTGAGGATAGAGGGGGGAAGGCTCAGTGGGAAAGTGAGGAAGTATTTTTTCATGGAGAGGGTGGTGGATACATGGAACAGCCTTCCTGAGGAGCTTGTTGGGTCAAAAACAGTGGGGGAATTCAAGAATGCATGGGACCAACAAAAGGCAATTATAGTGGGAGGTAGTAAGGAGGTAGGAGGAAGTAGGCTGCTGGTTAACTCGGATCAGCAGCTTATCCAATAGGTAGGGAAATGGGCAAATTTGGTGGGCCAAGTGGTCCTTATCTGCCATCGAAGTATATGTTTTAGATTGTTTTTGGCTGTGGATAGGTCTATAGTAAAGCGCTACCTCATCGACCAGACAGCTGCCTGGAGGGAGTTGTCAGAATGAGAATGCTCTAAAAGCAGCTGCACAGCTCTCACTCCCTTTCACGTCAGTGGTAAAACCACACCCACCACTTGCACTGCAGCACATCATGCCGACTCTGACTGAGGAGTTTCATTTTTACAAGGGACATAGCAAATTTTCTAAAAAGGTAAAAAATGTAACTTTTAGCCAGAAATACTCAGATGGCAATGCTGTATTAAACCATGCACCTTAGGTTCAGTTTAAAAGCTGTGCACATGATCATTAATACTGTATTGAACCCCAACTGCCATGCTTTAGACCACACCTCAGATTTCCCCAGATCTTTGCTCACTCTCTCCACCCCTTGCTAACTGTCCAGCCTATTATAGATTTTGGTATTATCTGCAGAAAGCTGTACATTCCCTTCCATTTCCTCAGCAATGTCACTTATGAAGACATTGAAAAGGAGCAGTCCCAGTGCTCAGCGCTATGGCACCCCACTGATCACTCCTCCATCATTCTAGTGAGTACTGTTTACTACCTGTCTCTGTCTCTAATCTGTTAACCAGTTTCTAAACCAATTCACCATTTTGGAACCCACCCCAGGCAGCTCACGTTCTTTATCGGCTTCTTGTGTGGCACAGTGTCAAAGGCCTTACTAAAATCCTGATAAGCCACTTCCACTACCTTCCCCTGATCTAGTTCTATGGCTATCTAGTCACCACTACCTTCCCCTGATCTAGTTCAATGGCCATCCAGTCAAAAAAGCCCATCAGACTCATTTAACGTGACCTCCCCCCATAAATCCATGCTGCCTGTGGTCCTGCAACCCACTGTATTTAAGATACTATACCAGTCTTTTTTTAGCATGGTTTCCATTAATTTCCCTAACACTAAAGTAAGACTAAGACTACTTGCTGGCCTCCTTCCTGCCACCCTTATATAGAGGGACCACATCAGCTCTTCTTCAGTCCTCCAGAACCACACCTGGTTCCAGTGAGCTGTTGAACAAGGCTGTCAATAGAGCAGCTAAATTCCTTTAGAACCCCTGGGCTCAGGTTCAATACAACCAATATGCCCAGATTACAACCCCATTTCATACTAACCTCGGAGTCCGGCAAGGATGCATATTAGCATCAACCCTTTTTAATATTTATATTAATGAAATATTGGCAAAATTATAGAATCCAGACTTTCATGCACCTAAAGTAGGGAACCATAAAACTGATTATCTGGCTTATGCAGATGATCTTATATTAATCTCCACTACTACACTGTGACTCCAGAGGAAATGAAATATTTTTGCTAGTCCATGTACAGAACACAAATTAAAAAATAATCTGTCCAAAATGAAGATTCTCATTTTTGGAAATCATAGCAGAAAGATCATTCCACTGCGGATTAATAAAATCAAAGTTGAACAGGTGACAATTTATGATTATTTAGGGGTACGAGTTTGTCAAAATCTTACCTGGAAACACCATATAGAAAATTTAAACTTAAAATTAAAATCGTCTTTCAACGCTTTGAGAATATTTAGTTCCAAAATGGGTCATACATCAGTGAAAGGCATTTTGCAGGTATTGACTGCTAAAATTAAATCTAGCCTTCTATATACCTCAGAAATGTGGAGAAATACAGACTATCGAAAACTGGAGATAGCAATAAATAAAATCAACAGATTTATACTGATGGTACCTCAATCTATCCCTTCTGATATTTTAAACTTAGAAACAGGTCAACATTCTATTTCTATTATGACAATTGAAAGGCAAATGTTGTCAACTTTGAAACTATTTATCCTACCAGAAAGGTGTCTCCCTAGACAATGCCTAGAGGAAGAAATTAAGTATACATCTATAGGCTTTGAATCTGAAACCATTAAAAATATTAGGAAACATATTTTCCCTTACGGTCTAGGTAGGAGACACTCTATGGGAAATTTATACACGCCCTTGGGAAGAAATTTTACTGACTATTAAAATTAGATTAAGGGATATTGACAAGACAAATATGATAGAGAAGATTAAACAATACAAAGTGTTCAGGTGGTATAAACACTTGAAAGAAGAACATAGGCCTGAACCATACCTCTTAAAGATAGGTGACCCTAAGAAATGGAGATTGTACACCAAATTCCAGCTCGAAAATTATAGAACAGATTATGTCAATTTTAGACAAAAAAGACAAGGGATTGTAGATTCCCCCTAACTGTAAGTGTGGATTATCATTGAAAGATGATGTTAAGCACATGTTGTTGATTTGTCCCTTATTCAGGCAGCAACGTTTAAAATATTTAAGTGACATCATGGTTGGTCTCCATCTCCCTCCAGATAAAATGTTACTATACTTAATGAATTCAAGTGATATACATATCTTAGAAAAAGTCATCTGTTTTCTACAAACACTACATTTATGAAATGCTAAATGTTGTCAGTTAGTATCAAAATGTTAATGTATTTTATGTATTGTAACATATTGTTTAAATGCGCACTTTATTAAATGTATGTTCTGTTTTATTCTATTTTTAATTGTAATAGCCTAGAGCTGATCAATAAATCCTACCTTCTTTTTGTTGTTCCTTTAGAACCCTTGGATGCATCCTGGTCAGTTTCATATCTTTGTCAACCTTTAGTGCTGTAAGTCCCTTCTGGACTCTTTCTTCTGAAAATGGGCTCATGTTCATCTCTTCTCCCACCTGTTTCTGCTAGTCCCCGATAGTCATCTCCCCCTTCCCCCGCCACCTTCCTCAGTGCTGATTTAACCAACCCAGATAACTTGTTACTTTTCTGTGCCTTTTCTCTTCCTACCTGCTTTAGACAGTGACTGATTATCCACAGATTACAGTGTACCCTTCTAATTTAATCAGTGACTGATCACATGTTACAACACACCCTTTCAATTAAACTAGTGACTTTTTATTACACCTTACAGCATTCCCTTCCAGTTTAACTAGTGACTGGTTATGCACACACAGTGGCGCATACAGATTGCCAACCCTGCCTAACTATACTACGTAAGCCCTAGAGGCTATCCCTCCCCCTTGCTGCTGCCCCATCCCCACTGATTATGGACATGTGCCTGTCTCACCCTGCCTGGAAGATCCCAACTGATCTGGCATTTACCACTTCCTCAGGTAGTTCATTCTACTTGTCCATCACTGTTTTGGTAAAAAAGTGCTTATGGACATCACTCCAGAATATTTCTCCTGCCAGCTTCGGAGAATTGCCCTACTTGCCTGTGTTTGTGCTTAAGAAGAATGTCTTTTCAATCTGCCTCATTTGTCCGACATAGGTACTTGAATGCTTCGATTATGTTCCCCTCTCCCTTTTAGCCTCTATTGGGGACATTCTGAGGTCTTGCAGCCATTGCCTTCACTTCATTACTTTAACCTTCACACAGTCCTTGCACAGGCATAGACTACAGAACCTCGCACAATAGGGGACTTCTAGTTCCGCCTCCAAATAGGATGGCTCCCTGAGTTTGAAAGCCTACAGCTGAAGTAAAATATTTGTTTATTTTTGCTGTTAAGATGTGCACCCGTGGTCTGGATTTTACTGATTCAGTTACTGTTTGGGTCTAAGACTTATTTGATGTACAAATCTCAAAGTAAAGTAATTTAACTTACGGTCATCGATTGAAGTGTGCGCTTTCTTTTGCACTGTGAAAGTCATGTGGCTATTACAATGACAGTGCATGTGGAGGAAAAAAATTATTTTGAGCTAGCCGAGATTAAATAAATGCTCATGAAATTGCTAGATGAAACCCCAACTTTGAAGAAAAATGTTTCAGAACTGGAACAAAGAGTAGAAGCTGCTGAATTTAGAATTGTGGACAGTGAATGAAGCCATGACCACATAGACTCACAAGTATTCTCCCAAGCGGACTGGATAATTGAGGGAGAAGAAATAATGCAGAAGAGGGGGATGTGATTTCATTTCTACAAATAGTTCTCTATAAAATATTGGATCACTACTGGGATACCCCGCTTGAAACAGAAAAGGCTCACAGAATCCTAGGGCCTAAGCCTAATAGAGGGATGCCCCCTCACCCTATTTTGGCATACTTTCTTAGATTTTCAGTTAAAGAAAAGATTCTTAAGCTGGCAGGAGAAAAAGGGGTTTTGTCATGGAATGGTTGTAAAGTGCTTATTTTTCAAGATTTCTCAAAAGATCTTGTGAACAGACGAAAGGATTTTAATCCAATTTAAAAACAGCTAGCAAGGAACCATATTCCATTCTCTTTGAAATACCCTGCTACATTTCAAGTTCAGTTCCAGAGGAAATGGTTTTCATTCACAAGTTTTCAGGAGGCAGAGAGAGCTGTAAAGAAATACCTGTTGGAAGCTAAAGGTCGACAAGTGGGACATAACAAGCAGTCGCCAGCTACAGCACCTGAACCAGTGTCTAGTCCCACTAGCACCTGCACATCTTCTCAGTTGCCACAACAGCCTAAAAAAAATGATTTTGAGCATCCCACTGAAAGTTGGGAGACTGTTCAACCCAAACGCTTTAGAGACAGAGGCAGGTCTTGAACCTCCAGAGCTGGGAAATACATTAATGTGCAGTGATCTATAAGCAGAAGCAGAGGGTTGAGGCATTCAACTACTGAATCTAGTCCACCCTCTGCTGAATCTACTCCTGTGAACTAGATGACTAGAAACCGTGGCAACGCACAAGGTAACCCTCCCATGAAGAAAAGTACTTTGCATGCAGCACTGGAGAAAATGGAGTGTGAAGACCCCAATTTGTCTGAATAGGACTTCTCCTTAAGACCAGCTTGGGCTACTGTGACATCCAAGAAGAAGAAACCCAGCACAACAGAGGATGACTCTAAAACTCAGAAATAGATAGATAGATAGATACTTTATTTATAAAGTGCCCATTTCTATGGACTCTGGGAGCTGCACACACAATTCAATAACACGGTATATAAAGGCAGCAGCTTAAACACAACTAAAATTCTATCCATCCATTTAAAACCAATCAATCATTAAAAGCCTGCTGGAACAGATAGGTTTTAAATGCTTTTTTAAAGGCTTCTACTGAGGGAGCCTCCCTTAAATAAACTGGCAGGGAGTTCCACAGAGTGGGCGCGGCCACCGAAAATGCCCTATCTCCAGAATACTACAGCCTCACTCAGGGAAGTCCAAGGAGGCCCCCCCCCCGGCAGAATGGAGTGCCCGGGGCAGATGGTAGGGGACAAGAAGATCTTGCAGATAAACAGGTCCCCTTTCATGCAGGGATTTGTAGGTCAGGAGCCCTACCTTGAAGACAATCCTCCACCTGACTGGCAGCCAGTGCAGACCGCGGAGGACTGGGGTGATATGATCACTTCATCTCACCCCAGTCAGTAATCTTGCTGTCGAATTCTGCACTAGCTGCACCCTGTGGAGGTTGCCCCCAGATAACCCTAGGTACAGGGCATTATAATAGTCCAGCCTCAATGTGACAAAAGCATGCACAAGTGTGGTCAGATCCTCTGGCGGGATCAGGGCTCGGATTTGAGCAATGTTTCTTAGATGATAAAATCCTCTCCTGACGATAACTGACACCCAAGCATCAAGCGTCAAACTGTCATCGAGGATCATGCCCAAATCCTTCACTTGACTAGATGGAGTAAAGGGAACACCCCCCAACACAAGGTCAGGGGCTAACCCATCACAGCGCCCTCCACCCCGATGAACTGAATCCACAACAAGTACCTCTGTCTTGTCTGGGTTGAGCCTAAGCCAGTTTTGAATCATCCAATCCTGGATCTCATCAAGACAGCTGTTAAATACAGAGTCTGACACCCGGGTATTGGGCATACAGGACAGGTACAGCTGGGTGTCATATGCATAGCAGTAAAAACCCAGCTCATACCACCTGATAATGTCCGCCAGTGGCAGCATGTACACCATGAACAACAAGGGTGACAAGACCAAACCTTGCAGTACCCCACAGCACAGAGGTTTCGGGTGGATGAAGCTAACCCCATCATCACCCTCTGCACTCTGCCTGGCAGGTATGACCTGAACCAGTTGATGACAATACCAGACAGGCCACACCAATACCGTAGGCAGTCAAGCAACACCTCATGGTCCACAGTTTCAAACACTGCAGAGAGGTCCAGGAGGATCAAGATGGTCCAGTCTCTCCTGTCCCTTGCTACCAGGAGATCATTAAGCACCCTCACCAGGGTGGTATCTGTACTATGTCCTGCAAGAAACCCAGAATGGTAAGGCTCATAGGTGGAGGAAGAGGCAAGATGTCTCTCAAACTGCATGGCCATCACTTTTCAATAACCTTCCCTAAAAATGGGAGGTTTGAGACTGGCCTGTAATTGCTGAGACAGTCCTGGTCCAGGGAGGTTTTTTTCCAAAGGGGTCTCACCAAGGCCTCTTTCAAGGCCACTGGAAAGACCTCAGTCCTCAAGGAACTCCAGACAACCCCAGCAACCACAGGCCCAACCTGGTCCAAACAACCAACCAACAGTCGGTCAGACCTGGGTCCAGTTCACACTGGGTTGGCCGCAGCTTCAGGATTATTTTCACCACATCCTCCACCCCAACCAGTTCAAACTCATCCCAGGCAGGAGGAGTGTTTTGACACTCTCCAGACTGGTCCATGAATCCCCTTTGAGAGATACTCGAGGAGATTTCATCCCTGATAGAGGACACCTTGGCTCCTCGCACCTAGTGCTTGAACCTGCTCCCCCAACACAGAGACAGGCAGGATGTAATAGCCCATCTACTGTGCAGAAAAGCTGAGCCGATCTGTTCCTCACTGCAGCAGTCTCTCTAGACAGATATTCCACCTTCTTACTAGAGATTGCCCCCTGATAGTTGGTATAATGCAACCTCAGGGCCAACCTGTTCTCTGGCAGGCCAGATCTCCTCCAGCATCTCTCTAACCTCTGCCCCTTAGTCTTTAAACTCCAGAGATCCCCATCAAACCAGGGAGGTCTCTGGCAAGCAGACAAGGGATGGACATAAATGGGTGTGATGGAATTGAAGACCGCTGCAACCACCCCATTATAGGCTACCACCACTTCCTACACTCCAATCGCACAAGCCACTGCAACACTTAATAGGTACAGCACCACTGATAGTCCTGTCAAGGAAACTCCTCTTAATGGGCGGTACCGGACCATCTCCACGGGGGCTGGACCATCTAGGGGGGAGCCACCAAGTGTGAACCTCACGGTGCTATGATCTGATCAAAATACAGGATCAATGCTGAGATCATTAACCTCTAAACCCAATGAAAAAAACAAATCCAATGTGTGGTCACCCGAGTGCGTAGCTGTTGTTACCAAATAATGTAAGGTGCTACACAGTGTGCACTTTGTGGTGTCTTGATGGCTACGATTGTTTTGAAAGGTGACTGTGACAGTGCATAGTGTTAGCTGAACACTGGTCCTGAACAGTGCCTCTATGTTTGTTTCAGTTTTTTCTTTCCTTCTTGTTCTCTGCTTTTTCCTCCCCTCTGTTTACCTTACACTTTCTATACAGGTAAGTATGCTTAGGTAGTGTGTGGCAGGGGTTGGGGGGGAGCAATCTATTGCAGAGCTATTACTTCACATTTGAGGGACATTTTGCTTTAAACAAGGGGGAGTCCATGCTGTATATTACACTTGATTTACTTGGCTTGGGATAAATGTTTTATTAAATTGAAATGGTATGTTATCTAGGCAGTAAGCTATGTTAACCTAAAAAGTACTGTGGAAATTACTGTGTAGATAGTAGTAGTAGTAGTATGTGGCTAGTTATGGGGGGGGGGGTCATATTAATAAATAATTAGGACAGATAAAGTTAAAAAAATGTTACTTACTTGTAATAGACTAATATTTAGCATACTCTGCATATGATCTAGTGGTGAGGATGGGGGAGTGGTAAATGTTAGATAAAATATTGTTTTGGATTCTCATATGCAAACATAGTATAATTTGTATTTCTTCATTTGTTTTCTAATTTAACTGGCAACATAATTATACAGTAATAATAACAACTCTAAAGGTTATGGAAAATAGGTAGCGTGAATTCAAAGAATGATTTGCTAATGGCTTCTTCGTAAACAAAAAGAACATTTTGTTGTCTTATTTTATTATTCTTTAGTTTAGAGATTTTGTTACATTGAGGGACTCAAGTGTTTTACTGGTTAAGTATTATAAGGTAAAAGACATATAAATAGATTAAAAAAAGATTAAATAAGAAATTATGCTTTCTTTCTCTCGCTCCCTCTCTTTGACTAGTAGTCTTAAATAATTTATAATGCTTTTTCTATGTACAATATAACAATTTCATTCTGAATTTATATTGCTGTAAAGAACAGTTAGGTAGAGTTTAGAATTAAGTTGAAGAGGGGGTGATAAACTGGGGATGAGGGCTGGAGAAGTAGATGATCGAGGGATTACACTTCATCGGTTGAGTTCCTCAACACAGACCAAATGATTGCTCATCTTTTATGCCTGTGCTATCTCAGTTTGTGAATGCTATATGAAGTTTATATGGTATAACGTGGAGTACCCTTGCCAATTTCTAACTTCTTTTATAGAATTTCCTCTGGAATAAAAATGTTTGATTTGCTTTATGCTGATATAAGGATAGGAAGTGAACATATACTTATGGAGTCCTACGTATCTCTGATGCTAGATGTTTTATGTTTTGTTTAATATATAGTGGATCTTACATATTCCTGTTGTTGATGTTACAGTACCAATTAATACAAGTTTTCCTGTTCCTAAGTAGAGACTACATCGGGGCACAAATCAAATTAATACCTGGCTACATTCTGGATATTCTTCATGTTCTGCATTTTATTGATTTAGAGTTTAGTAATGGACCTTAAGTGAATGTCCTGGAATGTTCAAGGGGTTAATCATCCCATTAAAACGAAGAAAAGTTTGACATATCTGAAGCAACTTAAATGTGATGTGGTATTCCTTCAGGAAACACATTTGCTTAAAGAAGAAACCATGAAATTAAGAAGGGACTGGGTGGGATCTGAGGTTTCCAGTTGTTTCTCTAAAAAGAAAAGAGGAATCTCAATCCTGCTGAAGAGAGGCTTTCCTTTTCAAATGAGTATAACTCAGCAAGATAAGGAGGGAAATGGGTTATGATTAAAGATAACTTACAAGGAAAAGAATTGCTATTGGTCAGTTTATATGCTCCTAATGTGGATAATGCTGAATTTTTTCACAATTTGTCTCAGAAGCTTTTGGAAATTATCTCTCCAGGGACAGAAGTTAATCTGGGGGATGACTTCAATTTAGTTTTAGATCCACTTCTGGACAAATTACCAAAACAATGTTATAATACATCACACAAAAAAGCCAGGGTAGCTCTTAGTATGCTAATAAAATATGTTATGCTAACAGATATTTGAAGATTATTGTATCCTACTGCAGCTGGTTTTACCTTTCGTTCAACTAGATTTGGAAAGCAAAGTAGGTTAGATTACTTTTTAATTTCTAATAAAATGGTTCAAGAAGTAGCACATGCCAAAATAGAATCCATAGTATTGTCAGATCATGCTCCTATTTCTATTTCTTTTGCCCCCGCTTATGCTTTGGCATGGACACCAAGATGGCAATTTAATCCATTGCTCTTATGTTCCCCTGAATTTGTTCCATGGATAACATAGGAGATAAAATTCTTGTTTGCAGTTAATAATCCTGTAGGCACTTCAGAGCAAATTACTTGGGGCACTTTTAAAGCATTTATTATGGGATGCATTATTGCATTTTCATCAAAGGTAAACAGGCAAAGAAAGGCTGACTTAATAGACCTGCAGAAAAAAATTAAAAGAAACAGAACTTATCTTATATTCAGACTTATTGTAGGTGATAAAAGAAGCCTAGAACATAAAATATTGCAAATTAAATATAAACTTAATACAATCCTTCATCGACAAGCTGAAAGAAGTCTGTTTTTCTTGAAGCAGCATTACTGGGAGAGTGTGGAGAAAACTTCTAAACTACTTGCATATAGACTGAAAAAGATGAAGGCTGAATTACACATTTCAACATTAAACAAGCATTTGTCAATGCCGAACATTCGCTTGCAGGCATTTGCATTGGTGTTTGGCATTTATGCAGCCCCCCCCCCCCAGGTTGTATCCATGACCCCTCAGCATCCATATCCGAACAAGCACCTCTCTGCAACTCCTCTTGTATCTGATCAACATTTCACCCTCATACTTCTTAAGTGTCTATCTTAGGAACCCTAAAGCCCTGGTAGTGCTCAAGGGTACGAGCCTGTGTGGAAACTGCTCAACACATGCTTGTAACACAGTCATTCAGTGGAATTATTTCACCAAATTTTCAACATAGGCATTTTGTCACCTCTGGTCATGAACACTGTCACTATAATTTTCTTACTGTGTACCGAACACTGATTTCCCACAGCGACCGTGCTATTCTGCGTTGGAAGTGTGAAAACACATTTCGGTCAGGATGTGAAAAATGACAGCTGTACTCTTCATAAGGAGGTGTGGGAAAATGCAAATGCTGAAAATCTGGAGTGAAAATATTACAATTTCACGAAGTTACGAGTGTGCATGGAAACTGTGCAATGCACGTTCATAAAACAGTAATTTTTTTGGAATTTTTTCACTGGATTTTCAACATAGGCATTTTAGGATGTCTGCTCATGAACAGTGTAACTGTTATTTTCTTACTCTGTAATGAACATTGATTTCCCACAGTGACCTCGCTAGTCTACACCGGAAGTGCAAAAACATATTTTGGCCAGGATGTGAAAAATGAGAGCTGTACTGGTCATAAGGAGACGTGGAAAATGCCAGTGTTGAAAATCTGGAGTGGAAATATTATAAAATGATGAACTTACGAGTGTGTGTAGTAAATGCACAACGCACGCTTGTAACACAACCATTTTATGGACTTTGTCACCAAACTTTCAACATAGGCATTTTAGGACCTCTGCTCATGAACTGTGTCACTGTGATTTGTCTTACTCTGTAGCAAACACTGATTTCCGACAGCGACCATGCTATGTTCTGTCCTGTACGCCTCTGACCCCGACCCATTTAAACTCCACCAATCACTCCAACATAGCTTCCAAGAAGCTGAACATTGGTTCTCCACCCAACGACTAGTAATCAACTACAAGAAAACTAAAGTCATGGTCTTCTCACACCCTCAGAACCCCCGCAGGTACCTCTGCCCCCCATTTCTCACTGTCAATCACACCCCTCTTGAACAAGTTAGCAGCTTTAAATACCTAGGGATCACTCTAGACCCAGCCCTTAGCTTCAAGGAACATAGTCTACACCTAACCTCGGCCCTAAACTTGAGACTAGGTCTGCACAAGCACCGTCTCACTCCCAAGGCCCTACGTCTCACCGTAAATTTTTCTGTCCTCTCCCTACTAGATTATGGTATCATCATATACAGTGCAGCCCCATCCTCCACTCTAAACAGTCTTCACCTGGTACTAAACAAATCCTGTCACCTCATCCTTGGGTGTGATCGTCTCACACACACCTGTTCACTATATAGCTCCACAAACTGGCTAAACTTAGATAGCAGAATCAAGTATCATACCTGCCTTATGACAAAGAAGATACTCCTTGGTCTAGCCCCCCCCAACTCTCACCACTATTATCCGCCCAGCAACACCTGTCAGACCCACATGAAACTCGGACATGCCATTACTATGGGTACCCCAACCTCGCACATCTCACTTTTAAAGATCTTTCAGCTACCTAGCCCCGTACTGGGCAAACTCTCTCCCTATCCCAGTAGCCAACGAAACTAGACTAGGTCCCTTTAAATCTAGACTAAGGGAGCTCCTCCAGGAAGCAATTGTATGTGATTGCCCCTGACACTGTCATACAGCATGATGTCCTATACAGCCCCAAACTATTTCCAGTTCTCGGTCTCATAATTCCCCCCCTATATCATTGAATGACTATCAGCCTGCTCCAGTCTCTCCTGCAAATATGTGGCTGTGCTAAAATGCTCTTCTTTACTATTCCTGTCTGTCTGCCTCCTACTGCTTCTTTCTTGAACTGCCACGTACACTAACATAATGAAAAGTTTCCTAATCTGTACTGTACTGTTTCGCCCAGCTCTGCCTCAAGTGACTCCCATCCACTGTAATGTAATCTTAATGTAATGTATCCTAACATGTACTGCACTGTACCTACAACTTTAACTAATGTTACTCTGTAGCTAAATGTATGACGGGAACCTTTGTAAATGAGTCTTTCACCCAAAGGTCTTTCTGATTATTTCAATAAATAAATAAATAAATATTTTGTGCTGGAAGTGTGAAAACACATTTCGGCCAGGATGTGAAAACTGACAGCTGCACTGTTCATAAGGAGGTGTGGAAATATGTCTATACTGAAAATCTGGAGTGAAAATATTACAAATTCGTAAACTTGTGAGTGTGCTTGGAAACTGTGCAATGCACACTCGTAAAACAGTCATTTTAATTTTTTCACCAAATTTGTAACATAGGTTTTTTGAGAGCCCACCTCATGAACACTGACACTGTCATTTCGTTAATCAATCCTGAAAGGTGATTCCACACAGGGACTGCAAAATCACCTTTTGGGACAGAATAACTCCATGACAATGACAGAATTCATGACAAGGGGTGTCAAGAACCCCATGTTAAAAATTTGGTGCCAAAAGTCAAAAAAATGGCCAAGATATCCACCTAAGTTGGAAAAACCCTATTTATGCCATTATATAGCTTACCAGCATTTTCTTAGTTCACGGTCGGCTTGAAGAGTGCCGACGTGTTCCTGGTCCACCGAAGATCGTCACACTGGGCTCCAGAGACCCACCGAGGGACCGTTTTCTTGTTTCACAACAATAAAAAAAAAAGAACACTTTTGATACACTAGGGTGGGCTCCCAGCGTGCCACCTACATGTTTATTGGAGGGGGCTGGAGCCATCGGGGATTGGGCACCCTTGCCGGCCATACAGTGTGTGTGGGGGGGGAGTATGAGCATGCTGGGGTGGGCTCCCAGTGTGCCAACTGGTTGTTTGTTGGGAGGGCTGCAGCTGACAGGGGATTGGGCACCCCATTGGTCACACAGTGTGTGTTGGGGGGGCACATAAGCTGAGGGGAATTGGGCATTCCCCTAGGCTCACAATGTGGGGGCCGGGGAGAACAGTAATGAGGGAGGGGGAGGGATTTCATGCCAAGCTGTGCATGACAGCAGTTCGGCTGATGACGTCCATATGCTAATTGCATACACGCTACCACCGCTGATTGCAGCGGACCTTTTCTTAGTAGTGAAGACCAACACAGCTGAACTGCTGTCATACACAGCTCGGCATGTATTGGTCTGGAAGGGTCGCACCTGCTACACTGAACACTGCATTCATGAGGAGGGTCACACACCTCCAAAAGTCATACTGTTGCAAGACGTCCTTATGCATGCACACAGTGAATGTAAAAGTGGACGGCAATTATTCATTTGATATTAAACAAATTAATGAAATGTGTATGAGTTAAAAACTATATGAATCAACAACCAGGCCACCACTTGAAATAATAAATACTTTTTTAAGAAAAATAGATTTTCCACAACTTGGGCAGGAAGCCATACCACAATTAGATAATGCTATCTCTGTTACAGAAGTTATTTCTACAGTCACATCTCTTCCTAAATGTAAAGCACCAGGACCAGATGGTCTAAGTGCTGCATTTTATCAGAATTATGTTTATGAGTTAGCACCCCATTTTGTTAAGGTAATAGGAGATGATTTGCCACAATCGATGCAAGAGGCTATAATAACAGTGCTGCCAAAACCTAATAAAGATCTTACTTGTTGCTCTAATTATAGACCAATTTCACTTATAAATGTAGATTCAAAAATGTTTGCTAAATTAATGGCAAACAGGCTAGAAAAAATACTTTCACAAATAATACATCCTTCCCAATCAGGTTTCATAAAAGGCAGGCAAGGTTCAGATAGCCTGAGGGCCTTGGACACAGCGAGTCGAGAGGGCAGGGAACTGTTGCCCTCCCCCAAACACCTACGAGTCGTGAGAGACTTCTGCCCTCCCTGGGACAAGCCGAAGCCCCCCCCGAGCACCCGAAGACTAAACCAGCGGGTCAAGAAGGCAGGGGACTGCTGCCCTCCCCCAAACACCCACGAGGTCACGAGGGACTTCTGCCCTCCCTGGAACAAGGCAGAGCCCCCCCCCCCGAGCACCCAAAGTCTAAACCAGTGGGTCGAGAGGTCAGTGGACTGCTGCCCTCCCCCAAACACCCACCAGGTCGCGAGGGACTTCTGCCCTCCCTGGGACAAGCCAGAGCCCCCCCCCCGAGCACCGAAGACTAAACCAGGTACAACAGGCCTGTGATCCAGGAAGCAGAGGCCTTTGTCTTGCCTTAGTGCCAAATTCAAATGGTGGAAATCTGTGGCCGAGCAGCTCAGCAGCACAGGGCCGCATGGAGCAGTGCTGCAAAGGTCTTTCTATTTAAAATCGCACACATGTGAAGACAGTTTTTGAAGTGATTTTTTTGCTCCACGACTGTGAATCCAGGATTAAATCTCAGGTTCCTTAATAAGCCTGCTTGTATTTCAGTAGTTGTACAGTGAAAGCACATGTTACCTTAAGCGAGCCTGTCTACATTGAATAAGGGATTCCTGCTTTTGCTGCAATATAGTTAAATGTGTACAGTCTTAATCCTGTAAGCTCCACCGAAAGCAAATGGCAGTTTCTACTGTAGCACATGTACTGATTTTTAGAGTCTGCCTAATATTTCAAACGCATGCCTGCTTTTTAACTGAGCTGCTGCCTAGATCCTGCATGTAATTCTCAAACGTCTGCCTGCTTCCAATCCGGGCTATAGCATACAAAAGCTGCTTGCTGTACTAGCTAGATTCATTATTTTAGAACTCCGACCAGAACGGCATATTTGGGCTGTGAATTCTCTTACCTGGCTTCGGAGACTGAATTTGGCTTTCACTAAAGGTGTAACAGCACTCTGTGAAGCGCAAGCAATTCTAGGCGGAGGTAAACATTCTCGGCAGCCATTTTCACTGTGCCTCCTAACCTAAGGGCAGAATAGTACTACAAACTTACAAGGCAAACCTTAAAGCATGACACAAACCTTCAGGGTAACTTTGTTATGTATATCGATTTAAGAGCAAAGAAAGAGTCGGGTGCCTTTTAAACACAGGGAAAAGCAATTTTCAGAGTTGGGGGCCTTTTTAAAACACAGGGAAAAGCAAAATTCAGCACAAAACACTCGGGGACAAAGTGAAACCAAATAAAAAAAAAATTAAATTACAATTAACAACTTTTGGGGGACTTTTCTTCCTTAACACAAGGGACACAAGGGACGCTAAGCAATAATAATGTGTGGCACACACTTCAGTGAATTTTGGGTGAACAACCAGTAAATTACCTCTCTATTGTAAACGCAGCTAGCTCAAGTTACCTGGCTTAACACTCTACGCCCTTCCACTTGTACTATAAATAATTCTTACCTTTCCTTTTCTCCTCCACAGCGGGTTGAGAGGGCAGGGGACTGCTGCCCTCCCCCAAACACCGACGAGGTCGTGAGGGACTTCTGCCCTCCCTGGGACAAGTCGGAGCCCCCCCCGAGCACCCCAAGACTAAACCAGGTACGACAGGCCTGTGAGCCAGGAAGCAGAGGCCTTTATCTTGCCTTGGCACCAAACTGAAATGGTGGAAATCTGTGACCGAGCAGCTCAGCAGCACAGGGCCGGCTGGAGCAGTGCTGCAAAGGCCTTGTCCCACCGCCCCCACCACCTCCCTTGGTCGACACTCCAATTTATAGGTAGTTGAGAGGTCAGGTGGCTCTCAAAAATCTATCAGCCCACTTTCAGATCTGCAGGTTATCAGATCTCACCAGCAGAGCCGCTATCACTAATTACAGCTTGCTACTGCTAAAAAAAATACTCCTTTACATTTTAATTATGTTAACCATTGACACTCCTTTGTATCGCTACCCCATCCACCCTGCCCCAAAATGACCCTAAGCTCCTACTCTAGCTCTTCTTGACCCCCCATGCCCCTAAATACACCCACTGAGGAGTGCCAGGCTCAGCCACTGACTCTGGTTGATTTCATATCCTCCGTCAGTCCCACCCTCTTTCACCCTGTGACTATCTGCCCTAAGCAGCCTTGCAGTCGATCTCCAACCACACCCCGAATTTTACCAACCCCAAATTTAAAACTAAAAGTAAATGGCATACTGCCTTACAATACCTCACCCTGATGCTCCTACTGGCGGAAGATGTTGAAACAAACCCTGGTCCACCGCCCCACCCCACCCCCCAAATCCTGCCAAAAGGTCTTAGCCTAATTCACCTCAACATCCGCAGCCTACTAAACAAAGTCCCGGAGTTGCAAACCACTGCCCTAACCCTCAAACTGGATATCTGTATAATAACCTAACATGGCTAAAACCCCATCGTGATGACTCTGAAATAGCCTTGCCCGCTTCACAGTATTAAGGCAGGATAGACAAGGCAACAAGAAAGGAGGTGGCATTGCCATGTATATATCTAACGAACTCTAGTACACCTCTGTCCAGCTCCCAAGTCACACTCTCATATTGATACCAAGATGGTAAAACTAGTCCTGTCACATAGCTCATCAGTGTATGTAGCAGAGATATACTGTGCCCCTGCCACCCCAGCATCAACCATCATAGACCACCTTGGATTTCTTAAAGAGATGGCTATTGTCGGTGAGCTCTACATCCTTGGGGATTTTAACTACTAGTTAGACAAAGACTGCTCAAAACTATGCAGCAAGATCAAAGCCCTTAACCTCTCTCAACAGATTGAGCAACCCACCCGCCTAAACCCAAAATCCCAGAACCACTCCCTCCTGGACTGGGCTCTTACAACACACCCACACAGGATTACAAAGGCTGGCCTCCTACCTGACTCAATGAGCGACCACCACATGATCTACGTGATCAGAAAGTTTCACAGACCTACTAACCACCTCCCCCCAAGGACACTCCGCATGACAGCATTCAATTCTCTCTGCCTCAGCTCCCTACTAAATGACCTCACCTCTGCCAACTGGTCGTTCATCCAACTGGCACCTACCATTGACCATGCTTTCGACACGTTCAGAAATCAAATTCTTGCTGTATGGGACCATCACCGCCTCAGAAGCAAAAGGGTAAGGGCAACTCATTTCCTGGGTCTCTGCCAACATTATTTCAGATGTCGCAAAGAGACCAGGCCTGGAAAAACAAAGGCAAACAGGCACCCTGGAATCTCTGCAGCATTACCGTACCCTCCGAAACAACTGTACCAAAGCCATAAGACAGGCAAAAAAGAACTACTTCCGAGTGGCCCTTTCCTCTAATCTTAGCCATCCATCCAAATTCTGGAAATCTATTAAAACCTTGCTCACTCCCCCTATCTAGCCGCCCACACCTACCCTTACCATTCTTGGCAAAAATGTATCTATGCCAAGCGAAGTTGCCACAACTTTCAATAACTTTTTTACCAACTGCACAAAATCTCTCCTAACAAACCTACAAACCTTTTCACCCGCACCTAACCCCCCCGCACCTGCCCAGCACTATCCCCCATGCCACCAAGTTCTCTTTCCATCTGGTTTCCACGACATATGTCCTAGCTGCCCTACGTTCCTTACCCCAATAAAGGTAAATGCCCATTAGGACTGGATGCAAACTCTATTCCTATCTGCCCTGCCATTGCAGCCCCCTAGCTGGCCTCCTAAACTGTTCCTTCTCCTCAGCCCAAATTCCAACAGCATGGAAGGAGGCAGTAGTCATTCTGCTACCAAAGGGTGGCACCCCATCTGAGCCTGAAAATTACCGCCCTTCTCCTTACTCCCAACTGGCCAAATTACAGGAACACCTAACCTCTCACAACTCACAAAATTCCTTGATACCACCTCCTTTTTCACCCCTCTACCAATCGAAGCTTCGAAATCCCACTCCACCACCACTGCGTTACTAAGACTCACTAACGATATTGCCTCAGGCATGGACAAAGGGTTCCTCACCTCAGCTATATTCATTGACCTGGCAAAGGCATTTGATACCGCCTCCCACCCCAAACTCCTCACAAAACTACAGGATGCAGGCCTATCCGATCTAGCCACCAGCTGGTTCCAAGCCTACCTATCTGGCAGGAAACAGGCAGTAAAATCGCCCACACGTATCCCCCAACTCCCAGTCACCATGGGGGTCCCCAGGGTTCTGTCCTGGGTCCCCTTCTTCTCCATATTTCTAAATGACCCCATTTGCATGCCCAAACTCAGCTATACAAATGTACGCTGACGATACATTCTGTACGCCCGGCCTTTCCAGTGAGGTCTTAAACTCTGCAGCAGGATTTTGATGCTGTGCAAACCTGGCTTAGCTCTAACCAACTCCTCCTAAACACAGAGAAAACCGTCTCCTTAACTTTCGGCACGCAGCCTAGACTCTCCCGACTAGCTGCTCCCCCCACTTTCCATACACTAGACGGTACCACCTTGGAATCATGCACCTCCTTCAAGTACCTGGGTGTATGGCTTGATCGCCATTTAGATTTCTCCGTCCACATCTACTCCCTTCAGAAAAAACTATACCCAAAACTAGGTGCACTATACCACAACAAAGGTTTCCTACCCACCTCAGTCAGGAGGGAGCTAGTACTCAAAATGATTCTCCCAATCTTCGACTACAGAGACGTGATCTATAGCGCAGCCCCCCATCCACCCTGGCAAACTTGGACCCCTTTTTCATTCTTTCTGTCTGCTCATCCTAGAATGCCCCTCACCACCCACCACTGCGACCTGTATAGCGCCTAGATCTCTTCCTGCACCCAGGTGCCAGCTTCATTGTGCAAATCTCATAGTGAAGCACTGGTTCAACTCCTCCCCACCTATCTCAGCTCTGTCCTGTCAGCTCAACCCACCCTGGCCTACCCTTGAGAGGCTCGACTCAAGACTTCTGCATATCCCTTTCATGCACACCTCAAAGGGCCAATCTGCTTCCAAATATAGACTGCCCAAACTCTGGAATGACCTCCCTGCTGAAATGAGGCAGTCCTCCACCCCAAGGACCTTGAAAACTCTCCTTCAGGCCCACTTCTCAGTCACATGTTACTGCAACCTGCAGCCCAGTTCTGTTAGCAAGAGGCTTCATAACGTGCCATAAACTGTAAAATTGTCAAACAACTGACTCTAATTGTTGTCTTCACCAATGTGTCACTGTCTGCTTATGCACTACGGTTATAGACCCTCTACTATGTTTTAGCAACTCATGCACTCTGAACTAAACTCATAATTAAGTACCAAATGCATAGTCCAGCCTGTAACATTTTCTGGACCTGATGTTTCACCCTTTATTGTACTCATTCTGTACCTGATGTATGCACCATTGCCTATGCACCATTTGTATTGTATGTATGTAACTCCCAGGTCGATCTGGAAATGAGTGGATCCCGCTCAGTATGCTTATCTGGTAAATCTCTTAAATAAATAAATAAAATTGGAAGCAGTGCATACATCTAAGTGTTCTGTGGCATTGGTAGCTGTTGAAATAGAGAAAGCTTTTGACTTGGTGGAGTGGGATTAGTTATTTGCAGTGTTACAGCAAATTGGCATTGGACAAGTCTTTAAATTGCATTAAAAAATTTATAAGACTCCAAAGGCACGTGTCCTTACAAATGGTCTTCTTTCCCCAGCATTCCCACTCCACCGAGGCACTAGACAAGGCTGCCCACTGTCTCCTATATTATTTATACTGGCTATTGAACATTCACCTGTGGCCATTAGGAAGCATAGAGACATTCATGGGGTGTCAGTAGGCAATTTACAGTGTAAGGCATTATTTTTGGTGGATGATTTACTTCTATTTCTATAGTGAATTCCTCTTTAAAGAATATATTCTCACTTCTAATGAATTTTGAGACATTATCTGGTCTTAGAGTGAATTGGGCTAAGACAGAATTGTTTCCTATTAGTGACTGTTCTGTAATATTGGGAGAATTGAAAGGACACAAACTTAAATGGTCACTTAATAGCCTTTCTTATTTAGGAATTAATATAAAACCAAAAATAAAAGACTGGATAACAGCTAATTTACAACCATTAATAAATACCTTAAAACAAGACTTTGAGAGATAACAGCCTTTCAATTTATCTTTAACCAGTAAAATAGCTCTAAAAATGATAGCTTTACCTAAAGTTTTGTATTGTATTAATAATCTGCCTACTGTATATCCATTCCTAATAAATGGTGGTGACAATTTGAAAAAATGCTTATAGACTTTTGTGGGAAAACATAAGCCTAGATTTAGCAAGAAAATGCTAACAGCAGCTACCATAAAAGGTGGATGGAACTTCCCACACTTAAGAGCCTATCACATTGTGAATGGCGTGAGAAATGCTTTAATATGGATTAAAAATAAGGAAGGTCCTTTATGGCTCAAAATTGAACAGGCCTTATCAAGTTCTATGTCTCTTCAATGTAAGCTTGAAGGTAAAAAATATCCATATTTGGCCTACCACCTTCAAATATATTATTAATTTTTCAAATTAGTATGTAATCAGTTGAATTGTAAAGAACTTCACTTTGGAAAGCAGAAGAATTTATGGCATAATCCCAGACAACAAATTGAAGGCCAAATCATATTTGGCAACATTGGGACAATAAAAGAATTAAGAAGTTAGCTCACTTATTATCCCCAATAGATAATACACTCAAAACATTTCAAGGTTTGCAAAAGGAATTCAAAATTTCTACATCAGACTTTTGGAGATCCCTTCATCTAAGAACTGGTCTAAGGGGTTTAGATAAATAATATGTTTATAATCCCTCTTCTATGGATTCTGTGATTAATATATGGGTTGGACCTCAACTGATATAAGGGGCCTAATATATAAACATTTACAGATATTAAAATAACCCTCTTGGGAAACACATAGACTTAGTGGAAAAGGATTTGAATGCAATAATTCTACATCTGTTTGGAATAGATGTTGGTCCATGGCACATAAAGCTAATATAGGTCCCCATCACCAGCTTATTCAGAGAAAATTGTTAGGTAGGTGGCATAAAACTCCTGAAGTACTATCTAAAATAGGCAGCTAGTTTCAAATGAATGTTGGCAATACCATAAGTCTCAATGATCTATAGGCAATATTATTTGGTTATGCCCAGCAATATACATTTTTGGGTTTGGTACAATGGAGAGCTAAATATATTTTAAGATTTACTATACTGAATTCTCCTTTGTTTTGGATTTTAGGGACATTTCAATCCTCAAGGGAAAACTTTATAACTTTCATCCATTAATTATTCATATGGCCATGGAAGCTAAATGACAGGTATTAATGAAGTGGAGATATCCAGTCCCTTCCACGATATCAGAATGGGAAACAGGAAGCCAGCCCACTAGTGCAGAGTCAGGGCATCCGGCATGATGCTGACAACCCAGGTTCAGGAATGACCCGGGAGTCAGAGGGCCGGCCATAGTGGAGAAGAATTGAGTGCCATCAGGTGACTCACCTTCTCTGGGGGGGGCAGTTGGTATGTTAGCAATCCCTGGCAGAGGCTGGGGAACAGCATGTACTGAGGCCACATGTCATAGGAGGTGGGACAGATGCCAGACCTGTCTGTTGATGTCATTGCACATCCTGCCTCCAAGGAACATCAGCATTCACAAAAATATGTCCCTGTTGGTGATACTTCTGCCTCCACTGCCTCCACTGCCACTCCTGCTGTGATAAAGGTCTGCCGGGGGGGGGTCCTACTCCCATGGCCCCATCATGGGTGTAAGCCAGGGCTTGAGATTGAATATCCTGGGAAAGAGGTGCTGCCTGGTGGCCCCACCCAGGGGGAGAAAGTGTGGGCTGGTAGGGTGGTGAGTGGGGGACTGAGGAAGCCTCTGCCCAATTGGGCAAGGGTGGGATACTGGGTCAAAAAAAAAGAATGGGAAAGAGGGGTCTCAAAAATAGCATCATATGTCAGGGTACATTATAAATCTAGAAGTTTGTTACCATCAGTTGGATGTGCTTGGCAACCATAGTTTAATTATCTGGAAAGATTAGCTTGCAGAACTGTTTCATAATTGAATTATTTGGTTTAAATGAAGTGATGGTGACTAATGAAAAGAGAGCAACAACATCTAAATAGTAGGAATAAGAGAATATATTTCTATGTATAAGTTCTTTAGTGTAAAACAGAGGTTTGTTGCTAAAAGGATGGGTTGTTTGAGATGTTATTTTCTAGTATTATTATTATTATTATTTAATTACTTTTTTGATGTTGCTCTCCTTTGTTAATTCCCAACATCAATTTATAAGGTGTATTATCCTCATTATTTATGGTAATTTGTTTTGGATATTTGGGTATTACTATTGATGGAATTTGGCAAGGTACGGAACGTTTAATTGAAAGGGTATATAAGTATTCTTATTTTAATATGATGGTTGTTTTAAATTTTTGATTTATTGATGGATATTGTTGAGATGGTACAGACTGTATAGTTTTATAGTTATGCAGGGTTTTATTTAACTCTAAAAATTGATTAGCATTTTGCTCATAAAAGTGCTAAAACTTTGTGAAAATGTATAGCTCTTGCCTTATTGTGTTTAACAAACACAGCACTTCTAGAAAATTGATATAAATACTTTCTGTTCAGTTAGCATCGTCCAAAGAAAAAAACTGCGAATCAATTATTTAAAACCCTGTTATGTATTCTTTTAACTTTTTAAAGTAATGAATTGGTGTGTTATGTTATATATTCTAGCCACTAGAACAAGTGCCTGTTTTCAGGGACAACCTGGGAGCACTGGGAAGGTTAAGTGATTTGCTCAGAGCTGACTAGTCCCAGATTGACCCTGACGGATGGATTGGTAGCAGCTTGTATACTACGTGCTCTCATTTTTGAGGAGAATTGAGAAACAGGGGAGCAGCAGTGCTTTCATATAATTTGGGAAAGGTATGCCATTGTTGCCTTAGTCTGCACCCTTTCTGGGCTATCTTTTGTGACTGCCACTGGTGCTGTGTCTTCTTCTGCTGTGTTAGTTTCATTTCAGCCCAGCGGTCGGTAGTATTGCCTACCTGCCTCCCTGCCACTACTTACTGCTCCAGTTTCCGGTTGTTTTCCCTGGCCATTTTCAGACTGCCCCAAGCTAAACCTAAGCCTACGAGAAGATTGAGTGGAATCTGTGGGACTTGTGGTGGAGTGCTAGTGGTGTGCAGCGAGTGTGGGCGAGTGCATGGAGAGGTTGGGCCACAGCAGCTGGTCAGAACGGTGAAAGCAGCAGAACTACCAGCAACCTGTAATGGTAGTGGATTCCATCCTTCAGAAATCTCTTGCTATTACTACAGTTTTAAGTTACGTAGACCTGTATTCTTTTATTAATTGTAGTAGCGCTTATTGTGTTAACAGATAACAGCAAACATGCAGTATAGTTATTATAGTTAAAATACGCCTGTGGTTATCAGAAAAGGGTTAACTCTTATTCTTAGTAAAATTTATTAAAACTGCCAAAATAGAAGGCTACTGCATACCTCTCAACCTCCTGCCTCATAAATCAGGGACAAGGCTTAAAAAAATCAGGGACAAAGTCCCCAAATCAGGGACACATTTTTTAAATTGGTGATATCCACTCAGGAAGCTAGCAGAATAAGGGACTCAGTGTATAATACATTTTCTGAAGAATAAGAAGTCTGCAACTTTATTGTTTGATATAATTTTATTTTTACAATCATCACTGTTTAGTCAGGGGAACACAGATTTTAGGAGGGACAGAGTAAAAATCTGAGGTGAAATCAGGGACATCACTGAAAATCAGGGACACTTGAGAGGTATGGGCTACTGAGCGAGATACTTTTATACATGTTTATACTGTTACAAGTGCTTAAAGTAAAAATGTTTTAAAATTCCCACCATATGTAAATGAGGGTGGTGTATCTGAGTATAAATGAGCATGAGCATCGTCTGCTCCAGGCAGTCTACTCTTAGTTCGCTCAGCTAGTGCTGCTCATGTGCTCGTGTTGCTCAGAGTTTTTTTATATAGCTAAAAGCCTACTGCTCAGTAGAAACTTATGTTTTTTCTCATTCCTGTGGATTTCTGTGTACCTCCGTGATTTTGGGGGGCTGAGTGGTGCTTTGTTTTATACTCTGGTTTTCCCGAAAGCTGTATCGTGGTGCTTCCCCCCTCTATGCAGAGGGTCTGCGGGACACATTTCCTCACAGAGAAGTAAAGGGAGAGTGAAGGGGTAAGAGGGGACTCGTGTGCAGCTAGTAAATGCTGTTAAAGAATTACATAAGAGTTGCACAAAAAAAGAGTAAGTAATTTTTTTTTAACCTTTATGTGTCCGCTTTTAGAGAAGTTTTAAGAGAGATTTTAAAACTGTAGAAGTTGTTTTTTACTTTCTTTTTCAGTCAAGTCAGATAAATTAGAGTCCTGTAGAATGTACTAATTTTAGCCTGTTTCATCTTTCTCCTTACTTATATTGCATATATCTTGTCGCTAGTTTCTGGGGTTTTTTTCTTTCTGATTCTAAGAACTGAGTGCTTAGGTCAGTGTTTATACCTGGTGTTCTGTTTTTGCCCTTTTCATGCATCTAACATATAACAGAGCAAAGCCAGGAGAGCTGGAATTCAGCCTTTATTTGGATTTCCTTTCGGATGCCTTTGGACATTCCCGTGTACTCCTGAACCTTGAAACTGTAAGACTTATTTGGTCCAGGTCTGTTCCTTTAACTGGAGTGAAGAGAACTCATTGTTATTATATTTCAGACTTTTTATTAGACTTTTATCTTAGCTGAAAGAACATTTCCCTAAAGTGCTTTTATCTGGATTAAAGAGAAGGCCGAAAGTCTACCTCGAGGAAAAAGGAAAGGAAGAAGAAAAAAAAAAAGGATTATTTAACAAAGTAATTTGTGGCTACTTTTGATTCATTTCTCTTTTCGGCACTCCCAGGAGTTATTATAAGAGATTTGATAAAATGAAGAAGGAGCCTAGAACATACAGTAAGGAGTGCTCCAAAAAGGGGTGTAGTAAAGGAAACAGAGCAGAGGAAAGTGAGTTGAAAAGGCAAATAAGAAAATTACCCAGTATTTTTAATCACCAACTAATCAAATAGAATTAAGATATAATAAGAAAATAGTTAAAAAATCATTTTTCCCCCAATTAACATCTTTTTCAGTTGGGACTAGGTCCTTAAAGTCATGGTCCTCTATACACATACTTCTAAAGAGAATTAGGTGTCTAGAAGAAGCTTATTTTTCCAATTGTTTAACCAGGAGTGGCACACTAAGCTGAAAGCTTGCTTACAGGTGTGATCTGGGAGCACAGCTAAGTTAATTGACTTGCTCATTGTCACATAGTATATAAGTGGGGGCTGTGGGATTCAAACCCAGGTCTCCAGATTTGCAGCTCAGAGCCTTAAACCACTGCACTATACTGCCTCCCCCTTCTGATAAACATATGAAGGTGGTACAGATTGGTGGGAGAGAGAATACAATAGGGAGATGGATAGAAATAAAAACAGCCAATATTAATGTGAACAAATCAAATGAAATGGGTTCTGAATTACATATATCTGTTCTTGTTGAAAATGTGCCTAACTTAGAGACTAATGAGAATCAGGTTATTGAGACTCATCAACTTGCTCAAATAGTCATCTGTCTTGGGGCAGACAATAATGAGGGAATAGTTTCTGAAACCAGTTCTGTAAAACCAATTCCAGAAGGTGGGGAGACCCTCAGAAGCATTAATCAACCTGAGTTACATATTACAAAAAAAGATCCCTTTTTAAGGAATTTGACTCTTTTTTTTATCTCCAAATACACAGTTTTGTAATCTAGAGACAAAAACTTCAAGACTAGATATCTTGAAGAAGATGCCACCTATGTATAAAAAAATTAAAATGAGTCGGGTTATCCACAGATGATTCCTAAAGAGGGTGAGGTACCCCACAAAGAGAGGATTAGCAGGGAAAATGAAAATCTACTATTCAAAATCAATTCTTTAAAGAAAGAAATTTGTTATGGGAACACCCAGCTCTTGAACTGGTTTCTATTGTTAGAGCGTTTGTGGACTTTTATGTTTCTGAAAACTCTCATAGCAATCAAAATGGAACAATGTCACAGGTTCTAACAGAGGAATCACTTTCAGTGTCAATGTTAGAAAAGGAGAATTCCAAAACAGAGAAAGATAAGGAGCAAATTGATAGGCAGAACAAATTAGGATATCAAGAAGGACGAAGTATTAAATTAATTACGGACTCAGTATCCAATAAAGAAGTGGAAGAAATAAATTTGCTAATAAAGGAGCTTAAGGAAAGGAGAAACCAATTAGAGAAAATGGGAGTGGAATCCAGAAAGGGTGACAACAAGGTAGAAAGCGGAAAAAGCAAAAGAAATATCTTAAATGAAGAAAAAAAGAACAAAAGATCTAATAAAGAAAGATAAGAGAAGACAGATTGATAATACAATTACAGCTGAGCTCGAGGCACAAAAGGAGGAAGCTGAGGATAGTAGGGTAAAGAAAAAAAAAGAGTTCAATTCCAGAATGCAACTAGAAAAGGAACCAGATTATATCAAGGAAACAGGATAATGTGAGTATCCATTCACTTTTTTTCAAGGAAACAGGATAACTTAGTAGAAACACTAGAGGAGAAAAAAGGACCAGCTGATAGCAACAGATGATTTATTACCCAGTCTGTAAACAAAAAGGCTGCCAAAAGCAAAATCGTAAAATAATTATATTCTCAAACTGGCTACCTACAACCTGTTCAAAGGTTTCTTAGGTAGCAAAGTTTGCTGGAAGGATATCAAGTCAGCATACCGATATCAGGTCAGCCCGTTCAAGGGATTGGTTTGTGTGGTCCTTAATGTTGAAAAAAGGAAAAGATTGACTACTGTAAATTTTCAGATACTGGAATAACATTAGATGTTACAATAAGGCCAACTCCAGAAAAAGTTTTAAACTCTAAACTAACAAAAAGGAAAAACTACTGAAAAGAGTGGTGGAAATAATGAAACACCTGCCCTCAAACAGCCCCGTATAATGGTATATATGAAGTCAAGTGAAATTACACATAATTTGCATGGAGACAAGGAAGCAATAGTAATGAGAAGAGGAGGAAAACAATTAGGTAAAAGGATAAACAGTAATATAATATTAGAGGACGAGGAGATTCTGGAGGTATCCACATCAACTGAAGAAGAAGATACTTTGATTAGTATTGCTAGTAACAGTTTGACCATAAGTTTGTCTGATGGATACAACTGACTGGGCATTAGGGAAAAGTTAATGAATAAAATTTTATTTTTAGCTGGAATATAGCGGGCTTAAAAAGTAAACTTTTAGATAAAGAATGTATGCAATGGTTAAAGCAATTTACTATTGTATTATTACAAGAAACATGGATGAAAAGTTTTGAGAAACAAATGATAGAAGGTTATGATGCCCGGGTCTCCCCAGCATATAGGGGGAAAAAGTTTGGATGGCTAAAAGGAGGTTTGGTCATACTGATTGATACTAGCATAGAATATAGGGTAACAGAAGTAGGCTCCTATAATGAATTCTATTTATATATTGTTATTGCAGATTGTAAAAATGTTTGGGTTATATTCAGTATTTATATTCCCCCTGGTCTGAAGCCGTATGATTATTAGAAAGTGATAAAAATGATAGGGGACAGTATAGAGACTATAAAGTCCAGATTTCCAGGGAGTAAATTACTGTTGGCGGGTGATTTTATTGCCCATATTGGAAATTGTTTAGAAGGACAAACAGACTGGTGCTTGGGCAATGTTTTTAATATCCCAATAAGACACTTGAAAGATAAACTAGTGACACATGATGGTAAAACTGTCTTACACCTTTTTGACAAGTTTGGTCTAAGAGTTTTGAATGGGCGTATTGGGTGGGCAACTATACCTTTCCCACAAAAAAAGGGGTGCTGTGTTGGATCTGTGTACACTAGAGTCAAGTGAATATAATCTAGTTGAAAACTTCAAGGTTTTAAAAATGTGGGACAATGACCATTTTCCAGTGAAGTACACAGTATATACTGTATGTCATATTAATAAAATAAATAGGAAGGCCAGATACATTACTGACCAACATATGTGTATCAAGTTTGGGAAAAAATCCAATGGAATGAATATAGAAAGGTAGTAGTGGATTAGATCATCGAGAAAGAAGAAACAGTGTAAAACAATTAGTATCTTAGGAGATAATTTGGGAAATGGTGAGAATATAATAAAAAAATTTGATCTTCTGCTTAAAATCTTCATGGACGAACTAAGTTCCCAGAATAGCCCTAAAAGAAGCAATGTGATTAAAGCAGATAAGCCGTGGTTTGACTTGGAGTGTTATAAGCTTAGAAAATAAATCAAGAAAGTTGGTAAAATTATATTCAGGGGCCCAGATATTCAAACTGTGCCACAAAGTAGCGCAATAGCAGGAGCAGGCGCAAGTCCACGGTGCCCATGCGCAACACGCACGATATTCAAACACTGTGCAGGTCAAGATGCGCCTACGGCACACAACTGAATATCATGCCAACTGCACCATTGCGCAACCAGTGATGTGCAGTGGTGCAGGTCAGATGCTCAATAGCACAACCAGGGATGCTCAGTGGAGCAGGGCAGCAGTGCAACAGCACAACCAGGGATGCGCTGGGACAGGATGCAGGGGCCCACCACCTATGGTAGAGAAGGGCAGAGGAGCACACAGCTGAACAGACATGGCCCCCACACCCCATGCACTGCACAGCTGGAGGAGCGCTGGAAGAACCACCAGCCCATGGACACCAGCAACAAACCCACAGCTGGGGCATGGTGCCCCAGCACACCCCCGGCAAGCTGTGACCATCACACATGGATGTCCGGCCACCCTGTGCCACACCATCCCACCAATGCAGAGCACACCCTGCACTATGATCCCCATACACCCTGCCCAGGAGTAGCGCCCAACAGTGCTGGACACCCCATGCATGCCACCACCCCCACTGTGACAATGCAACCCTGTGCACCACAGAACCATGCAAGGCAGCCCCACCACGAGCACCCTTCAGCGGGTGGCAGCACACAGTGATGCAATGACTGCATACACAGCACCACCACGCATGTCCCCCCGAGGTACAGCTGAGAGACCGACCATGCGTCGGTACACGAGGTACCCCACATGTGACAGGGCATGCCCTGGACCCCACCACCAGTGGTACAGCACCCTGCACATCCTCCCAAGGACACATCCTCATCCCAGCACTGGCCACAACAGCCAGCGAGACACTCCACAGTGGTGCATGGATGCTTGCACACACAGGATGTAACACAGTGCATGGACATACACCCACCCATACCCAAGGGCACACCAACACAGGGACATAGTAGCGGGTCAACCAAGCCCCCGGTGTGTGGCCACGGCAGCCGTGTACACATGGCCAGAACCCCTCCACAGCACAGGTGTGCCAGAAACCCTGTGCAGGCACCACGATGCTGTACACCACCAGCATGTGGCCGGAGCACAAGTGACAGACAGTGGAGCACATCCCCTGCAACAGACACAAGTGACAGCATTGCAAATGCTGAAAATCTGGAGTGAAAATATTACAATTTCACGAAGTTATGAGTGTGCATGGAAACTGTGCAATGCACGTTCATAAAACAGTAATTTTTTTGGAATTTTTTCACTGGATTTTCAACATAGGCATTTTAGGATGTCTGCTCATGAACAGTGTAACTGTTATTTTCTTACTCTGTAATGAACATTGATTTCCCACAGTGACCTCGCTAGTCTACACCGGAAGTGCAAAAACATATTTTGGCCAGGATGTGAAAAATGAGAGCTGTACTGGTCATAAGGGATGTGGGAAAATGCCAGTGTTGAAAATCTGGAGTGGAAATATTATAAATGATGAACTTACGAGTGTGTGTAGTAAATGCACAACGACGCTTGTAACACAACCATTTTATGGACTTTTGTCACCAAACTTTCAACATAGGCATTTTAGGACCTCTGCTCATGAACTGTGTCACTGTGGATTTGTCTTACTCTGTAGCAAACACTGATTTCCGACAGCGACCATGCTATGTTCTGTCCTGTACGCCTCTGACCCGACCCATTTAAACTCCACCAATCACTCCAACATAGCTTCCAAGAAGCTGAACATTGGTTCTCCACCCAACGACTAGTAATCAACTACAAGAAAACTAAAGTCATGGTCTTCTACACCCTCAGAACCCCAGAGGTACCTCTGCCCCCATTTCTCACTGTCATTCACACCCTCTTGAACAAGTTAGCAGCTTTAAATACCTAGGGATCACTCTAGACCCAGCCCTTAGCTTCAAGGAACATAGTCTACACCTAACCTCGGCCCTAAACTTGAGACTAGGTCTGCACAAGCAACGCCTCACTCCCAAGGCCCTACGCCTCACCGTGAAATTTTTCTGTCCTCTCCCTACTAGATTATGGTATCATCATATACAGTGCAGCCCCATCCTCCACTCTAAACAGTCTTCACCTGGTACTAAACAAATCCTGTCACCTCATCCTTGGGTGTGATCGTCTCACACACACCTGTTCACTATATAGCTCCACAAACTGGCTAAACTTAGATAGCAGAATCAAGTATCATACCTGCCTTATGACAAAGAAGATACTCCTTGGTCTAGCCCCCCCCAACTCTCACCACTATTATCCGCCCAGCAACACCTGTCAGACCCACATGAAACTCGGACATGCCATTACTATGGGTACCCCAACCTCGCACATCTCACTTTTAAAGATCTTTCAGCTACCTAGCCCCGTACTGGGCAAACTCTCTCCCTAGCCCAGTAGCCAACGAAACTAGACTAGGTCCCTTTAAATCTAGACTAAGGGAGCTCCTCCAGGAAGCAATTGTATGTGATTGCCCCTGACACTGCCCCTGACACTGTCATACAGCATGATGTCCTATACAGCCCCAAAACTATTTCCAGTTCTCGGTCTCATAATTCCCCCCTATATCATTGAATGACTATCAGCCTGCTCCAGTCTCTCCTGCAAATATGTGGCTGTGCTAAAATGCTCTTCTTTACTATTCCCGTCTGTCTGCCTCCTACTGCTTCTTTCTTGAACTGCTACGTACACTAACATAATGAAAAGTTTCCTAATCTGTACTGTACTGTTTCGCCCAGCTCTGCCTCAAGTGACTCCCATCCACTGTAATGTAATCTTAATGTAATGTATCCTAACATGTACTGCACTGTACCTACAACTTTAACTAATGTTACTCTGTAGCTAAATGTATGACGTGGAACCTTTGTAAATGAGTCTTTCACTCAAAGGTCTTTCTGATTATTTCAATAAATAAATAAATAAATATTTTGTGCTGGAAGTGTGAAAACACATTTCGGCCAGGATGTGAAAACTGACAGCTGCACTGTTCATAAGGAGGTGTGGAAATATGTCTATACTGAAAATCTGGAGTGAAAATATTACAAATTCGTAAACTTGTGAGTGTGCTTGGAAACTGTGCAATGCACACTCGAAAAACAGTCATTTTAATTTTTTCACCAAATTTGTAACATAGGTTTTTTGAGAGCCCACCTCATGAACACTGACACTGTCATTTCGTTAATCAGTCCTGAAAGGTGATTCCACACAGGGACTGCAAAATCACCTTTTGGGACAGAATAACTCCATGACAATGACAGAATTCATGACAAGGGGTGTCAAGAACCCCATGTTAAAAATTTGGTGCCAAAAGTCAAAAAAATGGCCAAGATATCCACCTAAGTTGGAAAAACCCTATTTATGCCATTATATAGCTTACCAGCATTTTCTTAGTTCATGGTCGGCTTGAAGAGTGCCGACGTGTTCCTGGTCCACCGAAGATCGTCACACTGGGCTCCAGAGACCCACCGAGGGACCGTTTTCTTGTTTCACAACAATAAAAAAAAAAGAACACTTTGATACACTAGGGGCCTCAGCGTGCCACCTACATGTTTATTGGAGGGGCTGGAGCCATCGGATTGGGCACCCTTGCCGCCACAGTGTGTGTGGGGGAGTATGAGCATGCTGGGGTGGGTTCCCAGTGTGCCAACTGGTTGTTTGTTGGGAGGGCTGCAGCTGACAGGGATTGGGCACCCATTGGTCACACAGTGTGTGTTGGGGGGCCATAAGCTGAGGGAATTGGGCATTCCCTAGGCTCACAATGTGGGGCCGGGAGAACAGTAATGAGGAGGGAGGGATTTTGCCAAGCTGTGCATGACAGCAGTTCGGTTGATGACGCCCATATGCTAATTGCATACACGCTACCACCGCTGATTGCAGCGGACCTTTTCAGTAGTGAAGACCAACACAGCTGAACTGCTGTCATACACAGCTCGGCATGTATTGGTCTGGAAGGGTCGCACCTGCTACACTGAACACTGCATTCATGAGGAGGGTCACACACCTCCAAAAGTCATACTGTTGCAAGACGCTCTTAGCATGCACACAAGTGAATGTAAAAGTGGACGGCAATTATTCATTTGATATTAAACAAATTAATGAAATGTGTATGAGTTAAAACTATATGAATCAACAACCAGGCCACCACTTGAAATAATAAATACTTTTTAAGAAAAATAGATTTTCCACAACTTGGGCAGGAAGCCATACCACAATTAGATAATGCTATCTCTGTTACAGAAGTTATTTCTACAGTCACATCTCTTCCTAAATGTAAAGCACCAGGACCAGATGGTCTAAGTGCTGCATTTTATCAGAATTATGTTTATGAGTTAGCACCCCATTTTGTTAAGGTAATAGGAGATGATTTGCCACAATCGATGCAAGAGGCTATAATAACAGTGCTGCCAAAACCTAATAAAGATCTTACTTGTTGCTCTAATTATAGACCAATTTCACTTATAAATGTAGATTCAAAAATGTTTGCTAAATTAATGGCAAACAGGCTAGAAAAAATACTTTCACAAATAATACATCCTTCCCAATCAGGTTTCATAAAAGGCAGGCAAGGTTCAGATAGCCTGAGGGCCTTGGACACAGCGAGTCGAGAGGGCAGGGAACTGTTGCCCTCCCCCAAACACCTACGAGTCGTGAGAGACTTCTGCCCTCCCTGGGACAAGCCGAAGCCCCCCCCGAGCACCCGAAGACTAAACCAGCGGGTCAAGAAGGCAGGGGACTGCTGCCCTCCCCAAACACCCACGAGGTCACGAGGGACTTCTGCCCTCCTGGAACAAGGCAGAGCCCCCGAGCACCCAAGTCTAAACCAGTGGGTCGAGAGGTCAGTGGACTGCTGCCCTCCCCCAAACACCCACCAGGTCGCAAGGGACTTCTGCCCTCCCTGGGACAAGCCAGAGCCCCGAGCACCCGAAGACTAAACCAGGTACAACAGGCCTGTGATCCAGGAAGCAGAGGCCTTTGTCTTGCCTTGGTGCCAAATTCAAATGGTGGAAATCTGTGGCCGAGCAGCTCAGCAGCACAGGGCCGCATGGAGCAGTGCTGCAAAGGTCTTTCTATTTAAAATCGGCACACATGTGAAGACAGTTTTTTGAAGTGATTTTTTTTGCTCCACGCACTGTGAATCCAGGATTAAATCTCAGGTTCCTTAATAAGCCTGCTTGTATTTCAGTAGTTGTACAGTGAAAGCACATGTTACCTTAAGCGAGCCTGTCTACATTGAATAAGGGATTCCTGCTTTTGCTGCAATATAGTTAAATGTGTACAGTCTTAATCCTGTAAGCTCCACCGAAAGCAAATGGCAGTTTCTACTGTAGCACATGTACTGATTTTTAGAGTCTGCCTAATATTTCAAACGCATGCCTGCTTTTTAACTGAGCTGCTGCCTAGATCCTGCATGTAATTCTCAAACGCCTGCCTGCTTCCAATCCGGCTATAGCATACAAAAGCTGCTTGCTGTACTAGCTAGATTCATTATTTTAGAACTCCGACCAGAACGGCATATTTGGGCTGTGAATCTCTTACCTGGCTTCAGACTGAATTTGGCTTTCACTAAAGGTGTAACAGCACTCGTGAAGCGCAAGCAATTCTAGGCGGAGGTAAACATTCTCGGCAGCCATTTTCACTGTGCCTCCTAACCTAAGGGCAGAATAGTACTACAAACTTACAAGGCAACCTTAAAGCATGACACAAACCTTCAGGGTAACTTTGTTATGTATATCGATTTAAGAGCAAAGAAAGAGTCGGTGCCTTTTAAACACAGGAAAAGCAATTTTCAGAGTTGGGGCCTTTTAAACACAGGAAAAGCAAAATTCAGCACAAAACACTGGGACAAAGTGAAACCAAATAAAAAAAAATTAAATTACAATTAACAACTTTTGGGGACTTTTCTTCCTTAACACAAGGGACACAAGGACGCTACAATAATGTGTGGCACACACTTCAGTGAATTTTGGGTGAACAACCAGTAAATTACCTCTCTATTGTAAACGCAGCTAGCTCAAGTTACCTGGCTTAACACTCTACGCCCTTCCACTTGTACTATAAATAATTCTTACCTTTCCTTTTCTCCTCCACAGCGGGTTGAGAGGGCAGGGGACTGCTGCCCTTCCCCAAACACCGACGAGGTCGTGAGGGACTTCTGCCCTCCCTGGGACAAGTCGGAGCCCCCCCCGAGCACCCCAAGACTAAACCAGGTACGACAGGCCTGTGAGCCAGGAAGCAGAGGCCTTTATCTTGCCTTGGCACCAAACTGAAATGGTGGAAATCTGTGACCGAGCAGCTCAGCAGCACAGGGCCGGCTGGAGCAGTGCTGCAAGGCCTTGTCCACCGCCCCCACCACCTCCCTTGGTCGACACTCCAATTTATAGGTAGTTGAGAGGTCAGGTGGCTCTCAAAAATCTATCAGCCCACTTTCAGATCTGCAGGTTATCAGATCTCACCAGCAGAGGCCGCTATCACTAATTACAGCTTGCTACTGCTAAAAAAAAAATACTCCTTTACATTTTAATTATATTAACCATTGACACTCCTTTTGTATCGCTACCCCCATCCACCCTGCCCCAAAATGACCCTAAGCTCCTACTCTCTAGCTCTCTCTTGACCCCCCCATGCCCCCTAAATACACCCACTGAGGAGTGCCAGGCTCAGCCACTGACTCTTGGTTGGATTTCATACTCCTCCGTCGTCCCACCCTCTTTCACCCTGTGACTATCTGCCCTAAGCAGCCTTGCGAAGTCGATCTCCAACCACACCCCGAATTTTACCAACCCCAAATTTAAAACTAAAAGTAAATGGCATACTGCCTTACAATACCTCACCCTGATGCTCCTACTGGCGGAAGATGTTGAAACAAACCCTGGTCCACCGCCCCACCCCACCCCCCAAATCCTGCCAAAAGGTCTTAGCCTAATTCACCTCAACATCCGCAGCCTACTAAACAAAGTCCCGGAGTTGCAAACCACTGCCCTAACCCTCAAACTGGACATCTGTATAATAACCGTAACATGGCTAAAACCCCATCGTGATGACTCTGAAATAGCCTTGCCCGGCTTCACAGTATTAAGGCAGGATAGACAAGGCAACAAGAAAGGAGGTGGCATTGCCATGTATATATCTAACGAACTCTAGTACACCTCTGTCCAGCTCCCAAGTCACACTCCTCATATTGATACCAAGATGGTAAAACTAGTCCTGTCACATAGCTCATCAGTGTATGTAGCAGAGATATACTGTGCCCCTGCCACCCCAGCATCAACCATCATAGACCACCTTGGATTTCTTAAAGAGATGGCTATTGTCGGTGAGCTCTACATCCTTGGGGATTTTAACTACTAGTTAGACAAAGACTGCTCAAAACTATGCAGCAAGATCAAAGCCCTTAACCTCTCTCAACAGATTGAGCAACCCACCCGCCTAAACCCAAAATCCCAGAACCACTCCCTCCTGGACTGGGCTCTTACAACACACCCACACAGGATTACAAAGGCTGGCCTCCTACCTGACTCAATGAGCGACCACCACATGATCTACGTGATCAGAAAGTTTCACAGACCTACTAACCACCTCCCCCCAAGGACACTCCGCATGACAGCATTCAATTCTCTCTGCCTCAACTCCCTACTAAATGACCTCACCTCTGCCAACTGGTCGTTCATCCAACTGGCACCTACCATTGACCATGTTTTCGACACGTTCAGAAATCAAATTCTTGCTGTATGGGACCATCACGCCCCCCTTAGAAGCAAAAGGGTAAGGGCAACTCATTTCCCCTGGGTCTCTGCCAACATTATTTCCAGATGTCGCGCAAGAGACCAGGCCTGGAAAACAAAGGCAAACAGGCACCCTGGAATCTCTGCAGCATTACCGTACCCTCCGAAACAACTGTACCAAAGCCATAAGACAGGCAAAAAAGAACTACTTCCGAGTGGCCCTTTCCTCTAATCTTAGCCATCCATCCAAATTCTGGAAATCTATTAAAACCTTGCTCACTCCCCCTATCTAGCCGCCCACACCTACCCTAACCATTCTTGGCAAAAATGTATCTATGCCAAGCGAAGTTGCCACAACTTTCAATAACTTTTTTACCAACTGCACAAAATCTCTCCTAACAAACCTACAAACCTTTTCACCCGCACCTAACCCCCCCGCACCTGCCCAGCACTACCCCCATGCCACCAAGTTCTCTTTCCATCTGGTTTCCACGACATATGTCCTAGCTGCCCTACGTTCCCTTACCCCCAATAAAGGTAAATGCCCATTAGGACTGGATGCAAAACTCCTATTCCTATCTGCCCCTGCCATTGCAGCTCCCCTAGCTGGCCTCCTAAACTGTTCCTTCTCCTCAGCCCAAATTCCAACAGCATGGAAGGAGGCAGTAGTCATTCTGCTACCAAAGGGTGGCACCCCATCTGAGCCTGAAAATTACCGCCCTATCTCCCTACTCCCAATTCTGGCCAAATTACAGGAACACCTAACCCTCTCACAACTCACAAAATTCCTTGATACCACCTCCTTTTTCACCCCCTACCAATCGAGCTTTCGCAAATCCCACTCCACCACCACTGCGTTACTAAGACTCACTAACGATATTGCCTCAGGCATGGACAAAGGGTTCCTCACCTCAGCTATATTCATTGACCTGGCAAAGGCATTTGATACCGTCTCCCACCCCAAACTCCTCACAAAACTACAGGATGCAGGCCTATCCGATCTAGCCACCAGCTGGTTCCAAGCCTACCTATCTGGCAGGAAACAGGCAGTAAAAATCGGCCCACACGTATCCCCCCAACTCCCAGTCACCATGGGGGTCCCCCAGGGTTCTGTCCTGGGTCCCCTTCTCTTCTCCATATTTCTAAATGGCCTCCCATTTGCATGCCCAAACTCAGCTATACAAATGTACGCTGACGATACCATTCTGTACGCCTCCGGCCTTTCCAGTGAGGTCTTAAACTCTGCCGTACAGCAGGATTTTGATGCTGTGCAAACCTGGCTTAGCTCTAACCAACTCCTCCTAAACACAGAGAAAACCGTCTCCTTAACTTTCCGCACGCAGCCTAGACTCTCCCGACTAGCTGCTCCCCCCACTTTCCATACACTAGACGGTACCACCTTGGAATCATGCACCTCCTTCAGGTACCTGGGTGTATGGCTTGATCGCCATTTAGATTTCTCCGTCCACATCTACTCCCTTCAGAAAAACTATACCCAAAACTAGGTGCACTATACCACAACAAAGGTTTCTACCCACCTCAGTCAGGAGGAGCTAGTACTCAAAATGATTCTCCCAATCTTCGACTACAGAGACGTGATCTATAGCGCAGCCCCCATCCACCCTGGCAAACTTGGACCCCTTTTTCATTCTTTCTGTCTGCTCATCCTAGAATGCCCCTCACCACCCACCACTGCGACCTGTATAGCGCCCTAGATCTCTCTTCTCGCTGCACTCCAGGTGCCAGCTTCATTGTGCAAATCTCATAGTGAAGCACTGGTTCAACTCCTCCCACCTATCTCAGCTCTGTCCTGTCAGCTCAACCCACCCTGGCCTACCCTTGAGAGGCTCCGACCAAGACTTCTGCATATCCCTTTCATGCACACTCAAAGGGCCAATCTGCTTCCAAATATAGACTGCCCAAACTCTGGAATGACCTCCCTGCTGAAATGAGGCAGTCCTCCACCCCAAGGACCTTGAAAACTCTCCTTCAGGCCCACTTCTCAGTCACATGTTACTGCAACCTGCAGCCCAGTTCTGTTAGCAAGAGGCTTCATAACGTGCCATAAACTGTAAAATTGTCAAACAACTGACTCTAATTGTTGTCTTCACCAATGTGTCACTGTCTGCTTATGCACTACGGTTATAGACCCCTACTATGTTTTAGCAACTCATGCACTCTGAACTAAACTCATAATTAAGTACCAAATGCATAGTCCAGCCTGTAACATTTTCTGGACCTGATGTTTCACCCTTTATTGTACTCATTCTGTACCTGATGTATGCACCATTGCCTATGCACCATTTGTATTGCATGTATGTAACTCCCAGGTCGCATCTGGAAATGAGTGGATCCCGCTCAGTATGCTTATCTGGTAAATCTCTTAAATAAATAAATAAAATTGGAAGCAGTGCATACATCTAAGTGTTCTGTGGCATTGGTAGCTGTTGAAATAGAGAAAGCTTTTGACTTGGTGGAGTGGGATTAGTTATTTGCAGTGTTACAGCAAATTGGCATTGGACAAGTCTTTAAATTGCATTAAAAAATTTATAAGACTCCAAAGGCACGTGTCCTTACAAATGGTCTTCTTTCCCAGCATTCCCACTCCACCGAGGCACTAGACAAGGCTGCCCACTGTCTCCTATATTATTTATACTGGCTATTGAACATTCACCTGTGGCCATTAGGAAGCATAGAGACATTCATGGGGTGTCAGTAGGCAATTTCAGATGTAAGGCATTATTTTTGGTGGATGATTTACTTTATTTCTATAGTGAATTCTCTTAAAGAATATATTCTCACTTCTAATGAATTTTGAGACATTATCTGGTCTTAGAGTGAATTGGGCTAAGACAGAATTGTTTCCTATTAGTGACTGTTCTGTAATATTGGGAGAATTGAAAGGACACAAACTTAAATGGTCACTTAATAGCCTTTCTTATTTAGGAATTAATATAAAACCAAAAATAAAAGACTGGATAGCTAATTTACAACCATTAATAAATACCTTAAAACAAGACTTTGAGAGATAACAGCCTTTCAATTTATCTTTAACCAGTAAAATAGCCTCTAAAAATGATAGCTTTACCTAAAGTTTTGTATTGTATTAATAATCTGCCTACTGTATATCCATTCCTAATAAATGGTGGTGACAATTTGAAAAAAAATGCTTATAGACTTTTTGTGGGAAAAACATAAGCCTAGATTTAGCAAGAAAATGCTAACAGCAGCTACCATAAAAGGTGGATGGAACTTCCCACACTTAAGAGCCTATCACATTGTGAATGGCATGAGAAATGCTTTAATATGGATTAAAAATAAGGAAGGTCCTTTATGGCTCAAAATTGAACAGGCCTTATCAAGTTCTATGTCTCTTCAATGTAAGCTTCGTAAGGTAAAAAATATCCATATTTGGCCTACCACCTTCAAATATATTATTAATTCTTTCAAATTAGTATGTAATCAGTTGAATTGTAAAGAACTTCACTTTGGAAAGCAGAAGAATTTATGGCATAATCCCAGACAACAAATTGAAGGCCAAATCATATTTGGCAACATTGGGACAATAAAAAGAATTAAGAAGTTAGCTCACTTATTATCCCCAATAGATAATACACTCAAAACATTTCAAGGTTTGCAAAGGAATTCAAAATTTCTACATCAGACTTTTGAGATCCCTTCATCTAAGAACTGGTCTAAGGGTTTAGATAAATAATATGTTTATAATCCTCTTCTATGGATTCTGTGATTAATATATGGGTTGGACCTCAACTGATATAAGGGGCCTAATATATAAACATTTACAGATATTAAAATAACCCTCTTGGGAAACACATAGACTTAAGTGGGAAAAGGATTTGAATGCAATAATTCCCACATCTGTTTGGAATAGATGTTGGTCCATGGCACATAAAGCTAATATAGGTCCCCATCACCAGCTTATTCAGAGAAAATTGTTAGGTAGGTGGCATAAAACTCCTGAAGTACTATCTAAAATAGGCAAGCCAGTTTCAAATGAATGTTGGCAATACCATAAGTCTCAATGATCTATAGGCAATATTATTTGGTTATGCCCAGCAATATTACATTTTTTGGGTTTGGTACAATGGAGAGCTAAATATATTTTAAGATTTACTATACTGAATTCTCCTTTGTTTTGGATTTTAGGGGACATTTCAATCCTCAAGGGAAAACTTTATAACTTTCATCCATTAATTATTCATATGGCCATGGAAGCTAAATGACAGGTATTAATGAAGTGGAGATATCCAGTCCCTTCCACGATATCAGAATGGGAAACAGGAAGCCAGCCCACTAGTGCAGAGTCAGGGCATCCGTGCATGATGCTGACAACCCAGGTTCAGGAATGACCCGGGAGTCAGAGGGCCGGCCATAGTGGAGAAGAATTGAGTGCCATCAGGTGACTCACCTTCTCTGGGGGGGGCAGTTGGTATGTTAGCAATCCCTGGCAGAGGCTGGGGAACAGCATGTACTGAGGCCACATGTCATAGGAGGTGGACAGATGCCAGACCTGTCTGTTGATGTCATTGCACATCCTGCCTCCAAGGAACATCAGCATTCACAAAAATATGTCCCTGTTGGTGATACTTCTGCCTCCACTGCCTCCACTGCCACCCTGCTGTGATAAAGGTCTGCCGGGGGTCCTACTCCCATGGCCCCATCATGGGTGTAAGCCAGGGCTTGAGATTGAATATCCTGGGAAAGAGGTGTTGCCTGGTGGCCCACCCAGGGGAGAAAGTGTGGGCTGGTAGGGTGGTGAGTGGGGTGGGACTGAGGAAGCCTCTGCCCAATTGGGCAAGGGTGGGATACTGGGTCAAAAAAAAAGAATGGGAAGAGGGGTCTCAAAAATAGCATCATATGTCAGGGTACATTATAAATCTAGAAGTTTGTTACCATCAGTTGGATGTGCTTGGCAACCATAGTTTAATTATCTGGAAAGATTAGCTTGCAGAACTGTTTCATAATTGAATTATTTGGTTTAAATGAAGTGATGGTGACTAATGAAAAGAGAGCAACAACATCTAAATAGTAGGAATAAGAGAATATATTTATATGTATAAGTTCTTTAGTGTAAAACAGAGGTTTGTTGCTAAAAGGATGGGTTGTTTGAGATGTTATTTTCTAGTATTATTATTATTATTATTTAATTACTTTTTTGATGTTGCTCTCCTTTGTTAATTCCCAACATCAATTTATAAGGTGTATTATCCTCATTATTTATGGTAATTTGTTTTGGATATTTGGGTATTACTATTGATGGAATTTGGCAAGGGTACAGAACGTTTAATTGAAAGGTGTATATAAGTATTCTTATTTTAATATGATGGTTGTTTTAAATTTTTGATTTATTGATGGATATTGTTGAGATGGTACAGACTGTATAGTTTTATAGTTATGCAGGGTTTTATTTAACTCTAAAAATTGATTAGCATTTTGCTCATAAAAGTGCTAAAACTTTGTGAAAATGTATAGCTCTTGCCTTATTGTGTTTAACAAACACAGCACTTCTAGAAAATTGATATAAATACTTTCTGTTCAGTTAGCATCGCCAAAAGAAAAACTGCGAATCAATTATTTAAAACCCTGTTATGTATTCTTTAACTTTTAAAGTAATGAATTGGTGTGTTATGTTATATATTCTAGCCACTAGAACAAGTGCCTGTTTCAGGGACAACCTGGGAGCACTGGGAAGGTTAATGAGATGGTTCAGAGCTGACTAGTCCCAGATTGACCCTGACGGATGGATTGGTAGCAGCTTGTATACTACGTGCTCTCGTTTTTGAGGAGAATTGAGAAACAGGGGAGCAGCAGTGCTTTCATATAATTTGGAAAAGGTATGCCATTGTTGCCTTAGTCTGCACCCTTTCTGGGCTATCTTTTGTGACTGCCACTGGTGCTGTGTCTTCTTCTGCTGTGTTAGTTTCATTTCAGCCCAGCGGTCGGTATTGGCCTACCTGCCTTCCTGCCACTACTTACTGCTCCAGTTTCCCGGTTGTTTTCCTGGCCATTTTCAGACTGCCCCAAGCTAAACCTAAGCCTACGAGAAGATTGAGTGGAATCTGTGGGACTTGTGGTGGAGTGCTAGTGGTGTGCCGGCTAGTGTGGAGCGAGTGCATGGAGAGAGGTTGGGCTACAGCAGCTGGTCAGAACGGTGAAAGCAGCAGAACTACCAGCAACCTGTACGAGTAGTGGATTCCATCCTTCAGAAATCTCTTGCTATTACTACAGTTTTTAAGTTACGTGAGACCTGTATTCTTTTTATTAATTGTAGTAGCGCTTATTGTGTTAACAGATAACAGCAAACATGCAGTATAGTTATTATAGTTAAAATACGCCTGTGGTTATCAGAAAAGGGTTTACTCTTATTCTTAGTAAAATTTATTAAAACTGCCAAAATAGAAGGCTACTGCATACCTCTCAACCTCCTGCCTCATAAATCAGGGACAAGGCTTAAAAAAATCAGGGACAAAGTCCCCAAATCAGGGACACATTTTTTAAATTGGTGATATCCACTCAGGAAGCTAGCAGAATAAGGACTCTGTGTATAATACATTTTCTGAAGAATAAGAAGTCTGCAACTTTATTGTTTGATATAATTTTATTTTTACAATCATCACTGTTTAGTCAGGGGAACACAGATTTTAGGAGGGACAGAGTAAAAATCTGAGGTGAAATCAGGGACATCACTGAAAATCAGGGACACTTGAGAGGTATGGGCTACTGAGCGAGATACTTTTATACATGTTTATACTGTTACAAGTGCTTAAAGTAAAAATGTTTTAAAATTCCCACCATATGTAAATGAGGGGTGGTGTATCTGAGTATAAATGAGCATGAGCATCGTTCCGTTCCAGGCAGTCTACTCTTAGTTCACTCAGCTAGTGCTGCTCATGTGCTCGTGTTGCTCAGAGTTTTTTTATATAGCTAATAGCCTACTGCTCAGTAGAAACTTATGTTTTTTCTCATTCCTGTGGATTTCTGTGTACCTCCGTGATTTTGGGGGGCTGAGTGGTGCTTTGTTTTATACTCTGGTTTTCCCGAAAGCTGTATCGTAGTGCTTCCCCCCTCTATGCAGAGGGTCTGCGGGACACATTTCCTCACAGAGAAGTAAAGGGAGAGTGAAGGGGTAAGAGGGGACTCGTGTGCAGCTAGTAAATGCTGTTAAAGAATTACATAAGAGTTGCACAAAAAAAGAGTAAGTAATTTTTTTTTAACCTTTATGTGTCCGCTTTTAGAGAAGTTTTAAGAGAGATTTTAAAACTGTAGAAGTTGTTTTTTACTTTCTTTTTCAGTCAAGTCAGATAAATTAGAGTCCTGTAGAATGTACTAATTTTAGCCTGTTTCATCTTTCTCCTTACTTATATTGCATATATCTTGTCGCTAGTTTCTGGGGTTTTTTTCTTTCTGATTCTAAGAACTGAGTGCTTGGGTCAGTGTTTATACCTGGTGTTCTGTTTTTGCCCTTTTCATGCATCTAACATATAACAGAGCAAAGCCAGGAGAGCTGGAATTCAGCCTTTATTTGATTTCCTTCGGATGCCTTTGGACATTCCGTGTACTCCTGAACCTTGAAACTGTAAGACTTATTTGGTCCAGGTCTGTTCCTTTAACTGGAGTGAAGAGAACTATTGTTATTATATTTCAGACTTTTTATTAGACTTTTATCTTAGCTGAAAGAACATTTCCCTAAAGTGCTTTTATCTGGATTAAAGAGAAGGCCGAAAGTCTACCTCGAGGAAAAAGGAAAGGAAGAAGAAAAAAAAGGATTATTTAACAAAGTAATTTGTGGCTACTTTTGATTCATTTCTTTTCGCACTCCCAGGAGTTATTATAAGAGATTTGATAAAATGAAGAAGGAGCCTAGAACATACAGTAAGGAGTGCTCCAAAAGGGGTGTAGTAAAGGAAACAGAGCAGAGGAAAGTGAGTTGAAAAGGCAATAAGAAAATTACCCAGTATTTTTAATCACCAACTAATCAAATAGAATTAAGATATAATAAGAAAATAGTTAAAAAATCATTTTTCCCCCAATTAACATCTTTTTCAGTTGGGACTAGGTCCTTAAAGTCATGGTCCTCTATACACATACTTCTAAAGAGAATTAGGTGTCTAGAAGAAGCTTATTTTTCCAATTGTTTAACCAGGAGTGGCACACTAAGCTGAAAGCTTGCTTACAGGTGTGATCTGGGAGCACAGCTAAGTTAATTGACTTGCTCATTGTCACATAGTATATAAGTGGGGGCTGTGGGATTCAAACCCAGGTCTCCAGATTTGCAGCTCAGAACCTTAAACCACTGCACTATACTGCCTCCCCCTTCTGATAAACATATGAAGGTGGTACAGATTGGTGGGAGAGAGAATACAATAGGGAGATGGATAGAAATAAAAACAGCCAATATTAATGTGAACAAATCAAATGAAATGGGTTCTGAATTACATATATCTGTTCTTGTTGAAAATGTGCCTAACTTAGAGACTAATGAGAATCAGGTTATTGAGACTCATCAACTTGCTCAAATAGTCATCTGTCTTGGGGCAGACAATAATGAGGGAATAGTTTCTGAAACCAGTTCTGTAAAACCAATTCCAGAAGGTGGGGAGACCCTCAGAAGCATTAATCAACCTGAGTTACATATTACAAAAAAAGATCCCTTTTTAAGGAATTTGACTCTTTTTTTTATCTCCAAATACACAGTTTTGTAATCTAGAGACAAAAACTTCAAGACTAGATATCTTGAAGAAGATGCCACCTATGTATAAAAAAATAAAAATGAGTCGGGTTATCCACAGATGATTCCTAAAGAGGGTGAGGTACCCCACAAAGAGAGGATTAGCAGGGAAAATGAAAATCTACTATTCAAAATCAATTCTTTAAAGAAAGAAATTTGTTATGGGAACACCCAGCTCTTGAACTGGTTTCTATAGTTAGAGCTTTTGTGGACTTTTATGTTTCTGAAAACTCTCATAGCAATCAAAATGGAACAATGTCACAGGTTCTAACAGAGGAATCACTTTCAGTGTCAATGTTAGAAAAGGAGAATTCCAAAACAGAGAAAGATAAGGAGCAAATTGATAGGCAGAACAAATTAGGATACCAAGAAGGACGAAGTATTAAATTAATTACGGACTCAGTATCCAATAAAGAAGTGGAAGAAATAAATTTGCTAATAAAGGAGCTTAAGGAAAGGAGAAACCATTAGAGAAAATGGGAGTGGAATCCAGAAAGGGTGACAACAAGGTAGAAAGCGGAAAAAGCAAAAGAAATATCTTAAATGAAGAAAAAAAGAACAAAAGATCTAATAAAGAAAGATAAGAGAAGACAGATTGATAATACAATTACAGCTGAGCTCGAGGCACAAAAGGAGGAAGCTGAGGATAGTAGGGTAAAGAAAAAAAAAGAGTTCAATTCCAGAATGCAACTAGAAAAGGAACCAGATTATATCAAGGAAACAGGATAATGTGGAGTTCATCCATTCACTTTTTTTTCAAGGAAACAGGATAACTTAGTAGAAACACTAGAGGAGAAAAAAGGACCAGCTGATAGCAACAGATGATTTATTACCCAGTCTGTAAACAAAAAGGCTGCCAAAAGCAAAATCGTAAAATAATTATATTCTCAAACTGGCTACCTACAACCTGTTCAAAGGTTTCTTAGGTAGCAAAGTTTGCTGGAAGGATATCAAGTCAGCATACCGATATCAGGTCAGCCCGTTCAAGGGATTGGTTTGTGTGGTCCTTAATGTTGAAAAAAGGAAAAGATTGACTACTGTAAATTTTCAGATACTGGAATAACATTAGATGTTACAATAAGGCCAACTCCAGAAAAAGTTTTAAACTCTAAACTAACAAAAGAAAAAACTACTGAAAGAGTGGTGGAAATAATGAAACACCTGCCCTCAAACAGCCCCAGTATAATGGTATATATGAAGTCAAGTGAAATTACACATAATTTGCATGGAGACAAGGAAGCAATAGTAATGAGAAGAGGAGGAAAACAATTAGGTAAAAGGATAAACAGTAATATAATATTAGAGGACGAGGAGATTCTGGAGGTATCCACATCAACTGAAGAAGAAGATACTTTGATTAGTATTGCTAGTAACAGTTTGACCATAAGTTTGTCTGATGGATACAACTGACTGGGCATTAGGAAAAGTTAATGAATAAAATTTTATTTTTAGCTGGAATATAGGGGCTTAAAAAGTAAACTTTAGATAAAGAATGTATGCAATGGTTAAAGCAATTTACTATTGTATTATTACAAGAAACATGGATGAAAAGTTTTGAGAAACAAATGATAGAAGGTTATGATGCCCGGTCTCCCAGCATATAGGGGGAAAAAGTTTGGATGGCTAAAAGGAGGTTTGGTCATACTGATTGATACTAGCATAGAATATAGGGTAACAGAAGTAGGCTCCTATAATGAATTCTATTTATATATTGTTATTGCAGATTGTAAAAATGTTTGGGTTATATTCAGTATTTATATTCCCCCTGGTCTGAAGCCGTATGATTATTAGAAAGTGATAAAAATGATAGGGGACAGTATAGAGACTATAAAGTCCAGATTTCCAGGGAGTAAATTACTGTTGGCGGGTGATTTTATTGCCCATATTGGAAATTGTTTAGAAGGACAAAAAGACTGGTGCTTGGGCAATGTTTTTAATATCCCAATAAGACACTTGAAAGATAAACTAGTGACACATGATGGTAAAACTGTCTTACACCTTTTGACAAGTTTGGTCTAAGAGTTTTGAATGGGCGTATTGGGGGCAACTATACCTTTCCCACAAAAAAGGGGTGCTGTGTTGGATCTGTGTACACTAGAGTCAAGTGAATATAATCTAGTTGAAAACTTCAAGGTTTTAAAAATGTGGGACAATGACCATTTTCCAGTGAAGTACACAGTATATACTGTATGTCATATTAATAAAATAAATAGGAAGGCCAGATACATTACTGACCAACATATGTGTATCAAGTTTGGGAAAAAAATCCAATGGAATGAATATAGAAAGGTAGTAGTGGACGAGATCATCGAGAAAGAAGAAATACAGTGTAAAACAATTAGTATCTTAGGAGATAATTTGGGAAATGGTGAGAATATAATAAAAAAATTTGATCTTCTGCTTAAAATCTTCATGGACGAACTAAGTTCCCAGAATAGCCCTAAAAGAAGCAATGTGATTAAAGCAGATAAGCCGTGGTTTGACTTGGAGTGTTATAAGCTTAGAAAATAAATCAAGAAAGTTGGTAAAATTATATTCAGGGGCCCAGATATTCAAACTGTGCCACAAAGTAGCGCAATAGCAGGAGCAGGCGCAAGTCCACTGCGCCCATGCGCAACACGCACGATATTCAAACACTGTGCAGGTCAAGATGCGCCTACGGCACACGACTGAATATCATGCCAACTGCACCATTGCGCAACCAGTGATGTGCAGTGGTGCAGGTCAGATGCACAATAGCACAACCAGGGATGCTCAGTGGAGCAGGCAGTGCAACAGCACAACCAGGGATGCGCTGGGACAGGATGCAGGGGCCCACCACCTATGGTAGAGAAGGGCAGAGGAGCACAGCTGAACAGACATGGCCCCCACACCCCATGCACTGCACAACTGGAGGAGAGCTGGAAGAACCACCAGCCCATGGACACCAGCAACAAACCTACAGCTGGGGCATGGTGCCCCAGCACACCCCCGGCAAGCTGTGACCATCACACATGGATGTCCGGCCACCCTGTGCCACACCATCCCACCAATGCAGAGCACACCCTGCACTATGATCCCCATACACCCTGCCCAGGAGTAGCGCCCAACAGTGCTGGACACCCCATGCATGCCACCACCCCCACTGTGACAATGCAACCCTGTGCACCACAGAACCATGCAAGGCAGCCCCACCACGAGCACCCTTCAGCGGTGGCAGCACACAGTGATGCAATGACTGCATACACAGCACCACCACGCATGTCCCCCCGAGGTACAGCTGAGAGACCGACCATGCGTCGGTACACGAGGTACCCCACATGTGACAGGGCATGCCCTGGACCCCACCACCAGTGGTACAGCACCCTGCACATCCTCCCAAGGACACATCCCATCCCAGCACTGGCCACAACAGCCAGCGTAGACACCCACAGTGGTGCATGGATGCTTGCACCACACAGGATGTAACACAGTGCATGGACATACACCCACCCATACCCAAGGGCACACCAACACAGGGACATAGTAGCGGGTCAACCAAGCCCCCGGTGTGTGGCCACGGCAGCCGTGTACACATGGCCAGAACCCCTCCACAGCACAGGTGTGCCAGAAACCCTGTGCAGGCACCACGATGCTGTACACCACCAGCATGTGGCCGGAGCACAAGTGACAGACAGTGGAGCACATCCCCTGCAACAGACACAAGTGACAGCATTGAGGTGGGACAACAGCGGAGGCAACAGTGCCACCCAAGGCAGACGTGCACCACACCAGTGACAGGAGGCAACTCAACATCATGCTGAGTACAGTGGCTGTTCACCATGGGCAGCCACCACTGACATGCCAGAGGACTGTGCAGGTCACAGACTTGCAAGGGTGTCAGCTGCACAGGCCATGGATGATCTGACAGGGGTGCCATGGACACAGTGCATGCACTGTGTACCACTGCACAGAGTCATCCAGTACACAGGGAACAACACACAAACCACAGACAGTGACTGAGCTACGCCCACACCAAAGTCACCTCCCCTATGGAGACACACACACACACACACACACACACACACACACACACACACACCCATGATAGCACCACCCCTGATGCCATGCACACCACTGCAGCTGAGCAACTTTAGCCCACTGCAAATCAGAGACCACCACAGTAGGTATAACAAAACAAATGTATTTGAAAAGTTAAAACAAAACTATATACAACTATATACAATCATTATGGGGTGAGGGCCACAAACCAGGTGGGGTTGGGTAAGGGGCAGGGGCGAACATATGGGAGGGGAAGGAGGGGTGTGAGGGTGGGTCCAGAGGGGTAGGTTTCTTCCTGGGGCACATGAACTTCAGCGGTAGCCCCTCTCCCTGCTCCGGTGGCGCTGCCTGCCATGCCTCCTGCAGATGCCGTGTTGCTCCACCCACTGCAGAATCTCTAAAGAGACCCAGGCCATCTGCAGCAGCTCCTGCACTGCCCTCTCAACCCTCATCCTCCATTGTCCACCTAGGACAAGGGAGCAGAGTCAATAGGCGTGAATGCACAGCCTCCTGCAGCCCACCCATTGTGCATGGCATGCAGCCGTGGGACACGCCCCTGTAATGGTGTGTGACCACCCACTGTGATTGTGTCCACATGATCTGCCCACCCAGACTCACACAGCCATGTGGACTGCTGCACACACCCACTGCCCAAGTCCCGCACAGCACCACCGTGGCTGTACAGTGACATGGCTATGCGGTGTGAAGGCAGTGGCACAGTCATGTACCCGGTGCATGCATGGTCCACCAGCGCTGCACACCCAGACATGCAGTGCCACTGGACAGTGCTGACTGTACCATGTGGCATGCACAGCAGTGGTGTCAATGGATGGTGACCATGCTCCGCCACCTGCCCTGCTACACAGCATGCACAGAATAACCTGGATGAAAGGCACTCACCATCATCAGCCTGGTCCTGGCGCTGACCCACGATGGGACCTCCAGCACGAGGACATAGCTCTCCTCCCCTCAGCTCGCATCTCTGTCTGTCCTCCCCAGCACAGCGATGCTCATCAGGGCCTAGGGTGCAAACATGGAGAGAGGAACATCAGTACAATCCAGTAGCAAAGGCCTCCTCCACCTGGGTGTGTCGCGATTCACTTTGCTTCAACCATTCGGCCCCCCCACACCACCATCACCACCACTGCCCACACTGGACAGCCCACCCCCCTGTGTGGTGGACACATGCCAACCGTGATACCCATACAGACGCAACCAGTGTATGGATGGGCACCTACCTGGCCATGGAACAGTGCCTCTCCTGGCATGTGCCTGCAAGCGGGCAAGCCTGTCTGGGTCCCTCCACTGGAGGTCCCCGTACTGGTGTCGACACTGCTCTGCCAATCGGTCCATCCCTCTGGCCTCCTCCAGTGCCACCGCCACCTCCTCCCACACGGCACTCCTGGCCCTGTCTAGGGGTGCATCTCCAAATAGAGCACCAGTATGGGGCTCCACTATTGCCACCAAATTAGCCAGTTCAATCTGGCTCCATACTGCAGCCCTCCTACGTGCCATCTCTGAATCTGCTTGGATTCAAAATGGCACTCCCTAGTGCACGTCCGCCACATGCAGATGCTGCATGATACAGCGCTGTCATTCCCCATCGTGCTGTCACTGAACAGCATGATAGGGGTGCACCCATGCAGATGCATGGCACCTAGGGGGCAAAGTTCGGGCACAGGGTCAAGGGTCTCTCGCGCATGGACCACCACAGCGTGATTGGTACTCCCCTACTGTGCTCCAGGGCAAGGGTGCCATGCATTCGAACAGCACACTAGCGCCACTGGCACAGTGGAGGACATGCCCTGCCCTGCCTCCCGTGCTCAGCATGTCAGCAGCGCGGCAGGCATCGGCGTCAGCTCCTCTAGCATGAGCCGTGCAGTGATTACTGCGCACGTCACAGAGCTGCGCCTGTGCCTGAGCACATTCAACACAATTGTGCAAGGCGCAACAGTGTGATATTCAGCTGGCATATGCAAATCAGCTCATCACCAATTTCATGGCACAGCTACTGCATTAGCATCCACTTAAATTTGAGCCTCGCCTCATTTGCATGCGTTGCGCTATATAAATGCTACATGGGGCTGCAGAGGCCATAGTCTGGTATTGCAGTCTATTGTGGTGGGTTGCATGCTGTTTGCCAGTGTGGACTGTGGTGTGTGGGAGATGCATGGGACTGCACATTCAGAGGTACCCGTACCAGAGGGAAGCAGTATAGTGCAGTGGGTTAAGGTTCTGAGCTGCAGATCTGGAGACCTGGGTTTGAATCCCACAGCTGCCTGGGTGCATACTGTGTGATCCTGAGCAAACCACTTAACTTCCTTGTGTTCTAAGGTCACATCTGGAAACAAGCTTCGACTTAGCATGCTGACAAGTGGAACACCCTGCCAGAGGAAGTGGTGGGGGCTGAAACAATCACAGGATTTAAGAATGCATGGGATAGACATAAAGGAATTCTGGAGGTCAGGGGTAAGGGGCAAGGGACTTCTAGGAAAACATAAACTGAACTTACAAGCTCAAATGGGCAGACTGGGTGGGCCATAGGGCACTTATCTGCCAACACTGTCTATGTATCTTTGTATCTATGTACCACCTGTCATTCCCACAGGATCAATAATGACCGAACGTGATGAGGAGGAGGAGGAGGAGGAGGAACAGAGAAGTGGGAGATGGAGGAGGCCCAACTTCATCTGGGCAGAATCAGATGCCCTGTTTGAGGCCTACCTTGACCGGGAACTGCTGCTCAGTGGACAGCGGGGAACACCTCAGGCCCATGCTGCGGCATGGGATGAGGTGGCACATGCCATCAACTAGCATGGTAGACACCAGCAGTCCGTGCAGGAGTGCAAGAAGAAGGTGGGCACGGACAAGAGGAGGATAAAAGATAAGGTGGCTGCCATCAGAGCAGCACGTGCTGCGACTGGTGGTGGACAGCCAGCTGTGCCACGCCTGACACCACATGAAGAGCGGGTGACTGGCAGCATGCGGCCTTGTGCCCTAGAGGGCATTCCAGGTGGTGGCTTCCAGACAGGTGGCAGCCCATAACTGCATGGTAGGTCCTGATCTGTCACTGTGTGAGGGGTGGGGGGAATGCCACAGGGTCGGGCAGAGACATTAATGCTACTGTGTTCCCTTACAGCTCCTGAGCATCTACATGGGTCAGCAGTGGTGGGTTTGTCCACTGAGGGTGATACCCTGGACACAGAGGAGTGCCCACCCACCTCCACAGGTGTCCAAGGGTCAGGACAACAGTGTACCCGCCTGTCTGTCCGGACTGAAGTTGGTGGTGCTGGTGCAGAGGAGGCCCTGCCCATGTCCCAGCGTGACAGCGTCCATGGATGCCAGCATGCTGTGACTTGAACTGGTGCCGGATCTGTCACCGATGATGATGGAGCTCACATCATGGACAGTGATACATGTGGGCCGCAGGATGGCCCCACAGCAGGTAACAGCATGGACATAGCCGTGGGTGGTGCCACCGTGGAAGCCTGCGTGACATCACAGTCCCAGCATGTGCTTGTCTGCACCAGTGAGGCAGCATTGGTGTGTGTCCAGGCTGGTGGGGCTGTTGCGGCTGCTGCGGCAGCACCTTTGAGCCCTGGCAGGTGGCGGCCGGAGGGGCAGTGTCAGCAGTCGGCCAATGGTGATGGCGGGACAGTGTCAGGGGACGGCGTCAGTGCACTGCGTGTGGACATTCCCCGGCATGGCTCTGGTGTGCAGCACCCATCATCAAAGGGTGATGCCCAGCACAGCCAGGAACACCATGAGGGATGTCATGCCGATCCGGCGGATGACCTCTTTGATGACCACAGCCGACTACTCCAGGCTTCCATGGATCAGCAGTCACAGCTTGTTAGGGCAGTGGATGCACTCAGTGCAGTTCTGTGCCAGGCAGAGGAGCAGTGCAGCAGAGACCACGCTCTGCTCCTGGCAGAGATGGCCCGGCAGTGGGAGGATGTGACCGCTGCCATTGACAGGCAGACACATGCATTCACAGCTGTCATGGCCACATTGGGCACACAGTTTTTTGCCCATGCACCACAGACACCGTGCAGTGTCATGTCCACCCCCCATTCCTGGCATCGTGCGACACTCTCCATGTTGACACCGGGTTCAGCTGTGGGCATCCCGAGCATGCCTGGTGCATGCATGTTCGGTGAGCTGCAGACCCCTGCTTGAACACAGTCACATTCCCGCAGAGTCATCCCTGGGGTACCATCGGTGCCACCCCATGAGGCCAATGGCCATGACTGGCAGGTCTCAGTGTGGCCTCCCACGTATCCATGGCGGCCATGGCACTGTGCCATGTGACTGACCTGTCTCCCACCATGGCTACTGTCTGACACTGCCTTGTGTGCAGTGTGTTGTGCAATGTGCGATGCACAGGTGGGGTACCCGGGCCTGCACACACAGACACGGTCCATGTGCACACCCTCCCAGCTGCTGGCCACTGTGGCGTGTGCATGATGATGTCTGCGTTGTGCTGTCCACCACTGTGCAATGGTGCCCAGCGTCTGAGACGTGCACAATGATGGGCACTGGGCGTGGTCATGTGTGGACCTGTGTGTGGCTAGGGGTAGCAGTCTGGGTCAGTGTGCCTTCCACCCCTTGTGCATGCCTTGTGGGGTGTGTGTGTGTGTGTGTGTGTGTGTGCATGACTGTGTGTCGTGTTAGGCCTTACCCATCCCTGATGGCGTGTGTGGTTCCACACTCAGCCAATTCCCTTGCTGCCATGCACCCCTGGGGTTCGTCCATGCGAGTTTGTGGGTTGTGCCCTTGCCATTGGTGGTTGCACATGGCCCCATGACCTACCTGGGTTGGTTGAAGTGCTCCTCTGTGATGGTGTCCCAGTGCAGCTGTGACATCCAGACCAGGCCGGGGGTCTCTTCACCCAAGGGGGGGCTGCCCATCACCATCTTCACTGGCATCTGCATCGTCCCCATCGCTGTCCCCCTCTTCGACCTCTACAGCTATCCCACAGTCGTTGGCCATGTTGTGCAGGATACAACAGGCCAGGAATAGCCCGAAGGCCTTTAAGGGGCTGTACTATAGGGCACCGCAAGACATGTCCAGGCAATGGAAACGTGCCTTCAGCATCCTGAACACCCACTCTATGACATTGCATGTGGTGGCATGTGCCTTATTGCACCATTGCTGTGATGGGGTTGCGGGGTGCCGGTATGGTGTGAGCAGCCAGGGATGGAGTGGGTAGCCACTGTCACCTGTGTGTAGAGGGTGGACATTAGTATGGTGTTCAGTGTTGCTCTGCCATGGTTCTTCAAGGCCGGTACCCATGGCAGCTCTGACTATGCACCCCCCCAAAAAACCCATGTCATCCTGCGTGATGCGCATACTCACCCACTAGGTGGCCAATGGGGATGTTCCACTCTCGAACCTGTGGCACAGTGCAGACTGGTGCCAGATGAAGGCATCATGTGCTCCCCCAGGGTGCATGGCACAGACATTGGTTTTGCACCCCCTGGCATCGCACACCACCTGGCAGTTGATGCTGGCATAGCCCTTTCGGTTGATGTATGCTACACCATCCGGGCCAGGTGGCATGTGGATGGCCACATGGGTGCAGTCAATGGCCCTGAGCACGCCAGGCATATGTACTACCCTGTGGAACTCTTGTATGTGTGCTGTGTGCTCTGCCTGTGTGCTGGGGAAATGGATGTACTCTGCAGCATGTGGCAGCAGTGCGCTGAGGAACTGTGTGAGTAGGCGTGACGCGGCCGACTGGGTTATGCCTGTTGTGTCCCCTGGTGGTCTCTGGAAGGTGCACGTGGTGAGCAGGCACATGACAGCTGTCACCTTTGTCTCCACTGACAGAGCATGGCTCCATCGTGTGGGTGCCTGCATCTCATCACTGCACAGCTCACAGAGTCGCCTCAGGATCACCCAGTTCAGGTGGTACCAGCCCACAATCTCTGTGTCACTGTAGTGCTCGAAGGTGGTGCGGGCTCGGTACCACCTGTTGGGGGCATACCACCGACTGGCCCTTCCATGGCCACGCCCCCCTGCTTCCTGTCTTCTCACACCCCTCATTACTGCCTCCATCTGAAAGGTGGCACTGGCCATGTCCCTGACTGGTGTCCCCCCCACCAGCTGTTATCTCGTTTCCCCTGCTGTCCTTTGTGATGCTCCCCTCTGCACCAGGCACACCTCCAACCTTGGGCTGTCCTGCCCACTGCCACTGCCCTCAGTCCACTGTGGCACTTTCCCTGTCTCTCGTGCACAGTGGCACAGGCTCCCTACTCCTGTCCTGTTGCTGTTTGTTCCCAGGTGTGCTCTGTCCTGCTCCTGTCCAGTCCTACTCACTGCTACCCCATTTCCTGTTGCTGTCACTTTGCTCCCACCTCTGGCTTCCCTATAGCGTTCTTGTGCCTCTCTCTTGTTCCTTTTTATTTTGGATCATTTCCGCTATCGCGCAACTTCCACTTGCTCCCCTATTGTGCATGGCGCATGCTGTTGAATATTACACTGCACCATTTATTCATGGTTCATTCCTTCCCCTATGGTTGTGCATGCATTCATTACCATTGCACTCTTGCACATTGCAACTTGAGCAGCACAGCTGCCTCCCACTGAATATCGCACAATGACACATTTTCAGACTTGTGCTGGCGCATCTCTGTTGCGCATGGCGCAACCCTTTTGAATATCTGGGCCAGGATGTCATCTTGTACAGTTTTGGGTGCACTAAAAAAACCTAAGAAGTGAATAAAGAAAGCTGTTAGACTCTAAAAAGAAAAGTTACAGTAAGAAATTATAGGAAGATCTTCAGGACTGTATTGTAAGGAAAGACTCTAAGGCCTTTTGGACTATGGTAGCTTGTGGCTGCAATACGAACGATGTTCATTATAATATGATCGGCCTAATCAGTGCTGACAAATGGACTGAACATTTTAGTAAAATATATAAAACTACAATTGAAAGTATGAAAGCCCTCAGATAGATCTCAGTAATTGTGTTGACTTTCTAGGGAAAAATACACTGGGACTCACAGTGAAGGAAGTAGAGTTAGCAGTTTTAGCTCAGAAAAGAAACAAGGCAGCAGGAGTGGATGGTCTCCCTGTGGAGATTCTCCTACATAATCCAGACTTTTGGGCAAAAATGCTTACTCCAGTATTCATTGCAATTTGTTCCTATTTAATGTTACCATATGGTTGGAACAAAGAATCATTGTTCCACTATATAAAAGGGGAGACAAGCATGACCCAAAAAACTATAGGTCTATTACCCGTTGTGCAAAAAGTGTTTTCTGGAGTAATTCTAACAAGACTGCAGATGTGGGTGGAGGATAATAATTTGTCGTCTAAATTCCAGTGTGGATTTAAAAAAGGGTCCAGTACTTTGGATCTACTTTTTGTTTTGAACTTTATGGTGGAGAAGTATGTTCACTATAAAAAAGGTACCCTTTATATAGCCTTTTTGGATATAAGGGCAGCCTTTGATTCAGTGAATAAAGGAAAGTTGTTGGATATTTTAGTTAAATTAGAAATTGACCCCCATTTGTTGGCTATCTTAAAGCTTCTGCACCAGGACACAGTAGTTGAGGTAAGATACAGGAGAGACGGCGCTCTGTCCAATGAACTAGATATAAATGGTGGAGTCAAGCAGGGATGTCTACTGGCTCTAATTTTGTTTAATTTATACATAGAAAAACGTATTGTCAATATTAATAAAATTTATACTTTTGCCCCAATAATAAATAAGAAGAAAATCAAAATGTTATTATATGCGGATGACGCAATTATCATTTCCCAGACCCCTCTGGCACTTAGAAGAGGTTTAATTAATGCCCTGGACTCGTTATCTGAGTTGGATTTAGAATTGAATATAGAAAAATCTAAAATATTAATTTTAGGAAAGGACAAGAAAAAAGAGAAAATTTGGATTATTGAGAGGAACCACTTCGAAGTAATAAGAGAATTTAAATATCTCGGGATAAAGACTGACACAAATTGGTCATGGAATTCACATTTATTAGAACTCAAAAATAATTTGTATAAAACTATGGGTGCAATAAGAAATGTTGCGAATACATTTGCAAATAACTCCTTTACGGCTCTGGAGAAAACTTTTGAGGCAAAATTAATGACCCAAATATTCTACGGCAGCGAAATCTGTGGTTTAACTATAGAAAAGTTAAATGCAGAATGTATTCAAAATCAGTTCTTAAGAACAACACTGAATTTGCAACGGGATACACCATCTTACTTTCTCAGATTGGAATCAGGCATGCTTTCTGTTAATACAAAAAAATTGATAAGGGTGGTAAACTATTGGGGTAGAATGGTGCAGATGAATGCCGATAGATTACCCAAGATGTGCTGGGAAGAGTTCATTAACAATGTATCCAAATTGGATGCAAGGCAACTTTGGTACTATAAATTAAATGTAATTTAAAAAAAAACCATAGGCTGTAGAGAGCTATGGTGTACTACAACACTAGAAAACCCTCAACCTTACTTAAAGAGTGTAAGAGAAAGAACAAAGGATGTAGTAATGCAAACAAATTTCAGTAACATTCATGAGCTGGACTCTACAGATATATATTCAAGTACCAAACTGAACTGGGAGCAAGAAAAATATTTAGCTGTGTGTGAGAACAGTACGCACAGCGACGTGTTATGTATAGTAAGGTTAGCTTGCTTGGGAAATATTTACTATAATCTAAATAAATGCTACTATAAAATACACAATGGAGGTTGCTCTTGTCAGAATATTTCAAAACCAGATATTATGCATATTTTATTTGTCTGTAAAACTTGGTCTGAACAAAGGCAAAAGTGTCTTGACTCCTTGCTCCCACAGCATATTGTTAAGCATGGCGAGCTGAACAAAAGTCATATACTGAAAACGGATTCTATAAAGTTGATGTTTAGATTGGCAAAATTCTTTTTTGGATAGCATTGCTACTTGTTGATGTAATTGAATGTAATTTTTATATAATATATTTATTATGTATCAAATTTTGTATAACGTGGAAGATGTGTTGTTATTTATTGAGTGTAACAAACTTGTTTTATACATTTTTTACTCAAATAAACTGAACTGAACTAGTTAAAAATGTAAGGATATTTTCCTTTTCATTAGTTAGAACAGTTATTACTCTAGTTAAATAGTGTTTTAATAGATAATTTATGATTTGATTTTAATTATTTTCCTTATTGATACTGGTAAAGATAGTTAATGTTTAATTATTAACTTTTTGAATGTTTGATTATCGAGAGATGATTCTCTTGTTTTGTTGAAAAATCTTAATAAATATTTACTTATAAAGAAGAACCCTGCACAGTACTCCAGGTGTAGCCACACAATGAGTTGTATAGTACCTCATGGAGTCTGCTGCTGATTCCCCTCCTATATACCCTACTGTAGCATCCTGTTTGCCTTCCTCATGGCCCTAGTGTAATGTGCTGTGGAATTTAGGTTTTCTGATTATTATGACCTCAAAGTTCTTCTCCTCCTTTGAGCTTTCTAGTGTCACACCCACCACTGTGTATTGTCCTCTGTTTTTTTTTTTCCTGATGTGTGTTTCTTTACATTTGTTTGCATTAAAGTGCAGCTGCCAGATCTTGGACCATTTTATCAATCTATCCACATCCTCCTTTAGTGCCCTAATCCCTTTCTCAGTGCCTACTTTGTGCAGATCTTGGTGTCCTCTGCAAAGAAGAACATCATGCCTTTTCTTCCCACCCTACTGTATGTCACATATAAAAAAGTTAAAGAAGATGGGGCCCAGGAATGAGCACTGTGGCTCCCTGCTCATTACAATGTTAATCTTGAAGAATTCTCCATTAAACACTAGCCTTTGTGTCCTCCCCCTAACCCAGCTCTCTATCCATGCTGCTATTCGTTCCTCTATCTCTACTACAGGTCCCTTAGTTGTTTGACCAATCTCCTGTGGGGGACTGAGTCAAAAATATTGGTGAAGTCCAGGTACAGTATGTTGACTGCCTGTCATTTGTCAGACATTCTGGTCACCCAGTCGAGGATCTCTATTAGGGTCATCTGGCATGAACTCCCCCAGGTGAATCCATGCTGCCTATCATCTTCAAATCCATTTATTTTGACAAAATCCAACAGTCTTTTCCCTCAGTATGACCTCAGATAATGTAGTTTACCCACTATAGATGCCAGGCTGACTGGCCCACATTGTAGTTGCCTGGATAATCTTTCTTTCCATTTTTATGTAGAGGGACCACTCCACCAGCCCTTTAGTCTCTGAGGAATACTCCTGTGTCCAGTGAGCAGTTAAACACATTTGCTAGTGGACCTGCTAGCATTTCTGCTGCTTCCTTGAACATTTTAGAATTCAGTCCATCTGGCCACATTGATTCATCCACCTGTAACCCTCTTAGCCCTTCCTGTACTCTTTTAACCATGTCACAGCCTTGAGTAATACAGCTTCCTCCTACCTACTCTGACCTCACACTCGGGTTATGGCCACTCCTTCTCCTCCCAGGTAAACATTGAACAAAATACATTGGTTTCATTTCTCTGCCTTGCTTCTGTCCCCCTTCCATGTCTTCTCTTTCATCTGCCACATAGTGCCCTTCCTGACTTTGCATTTCTTCAGCCTCACAATACCATCTCTGACTTTGCATTTCTTCAGCCTCACAATACCCTCCCTGAATTTGCATTTCTTCAGCTGCAAAATGCCCTCCCTGACATTGCATTTCTACAGCCTCACACTACCCTCCCTGACTATGCATTTCTTCAGCCTCAGAATGCCCTCCATGACTTTGCATTTCTTTAGCCTTACAATGTCCTCCCTGACTTTGCATTTCTTCAGCCTCACAATACCCTTCCTGACTTTGAATTTCTTCTGGATGTACCAGGAGAATACTTTGTCTCCCAACTTGGCTCTCCTTGCAGTTCTGGGCTCTATCTTAGCCTTTGAATGCCCAATCTTCTACTAACCTCCCTTGTTGCCTTTAAGTAATCTGCTCTGTCCTCCTCTCTCTGGCATCCCTTGTACTTTTTAAATGCTCCTCTTGTCATTCTCACTGCTTCTTTTTACATCAGATGTGAACCACAGTGGGCCCTTTGCTCTCATCCCCTTACTAACCTTCTCAACACAACTTGCCACATCCTATAGCATTCCTAACTTGACTGCTTTCTCTTTTCCCACTTGTCATTCTATCTCTGCTAATCCTTCAGATTTACTCCCAGTAGCTTATGCACTCTATTGAAGTTGGCTCTCTTAAAGTCTCATAATTTCACTGTGCTATTCTCCTTGTTGGATTCCAGCTGGATCTCCAAGCACAGCATCTTATGGTTGCCTGACCCCAACAGCTCCTGGAATACTTCACTTGAGACCTGGTCACTGTTTGTGAGTGCTAGGTCCAGCAGTGTTCTCTCTTAGTTGGGTCAGGAACCAGCTGTGCTAGGAATGTCACCTTGCATGATTCTACCAGGAGCTGGTTCCTTGCACTTGCCATGACCAGGATATTCCAGTCCTCATCTGGGATGTTGCAGTTCCCTACTATTAGCACCTCCCCTGGCCCTGCTGCCCTTCTTAACATCTCTCCTAGTCCCTTGCTGTACCCTGTTTCTGGCATGAAGGTCTGTAACCTCCCACCCCCCACCACACACACACACACACACACACACACACTTGGATTTGTTTACCCTTTGCATTGACTATTAGTGCCCCTAGAGTCTCTTCTATATCCCAGTCCTCAGAGATTGGTTAATTTTGTGGCCTTGATGTATTCCTTTACCACAGAGTGATACTCACTGCCCTTTACCTTACCTTTCCTAAAGAATGTGTGTCCTGGTATGTATGAACATGTCACATTCATGGTTCTGCTTTACCATGGTCTCTGTGACCACCATTAGGCCAAACTTACCCTCTGCAACTAATTCTTCAAATTTAGGCATTTTGTTGCCCAGCCTCCTTCAAATGGTGCATAGCAATCTCCAGCAACATGTTCCACCTGTCTTCCCCCTTCTCTCCATCCCCCCAAGTTCCCTTCAAGTTTAAACATCCATCTAGTTGGGGGAGGTCATGAGGGCCTACCAGGATTTCTTCACTGTTTGTGTACCTAATCAATCTGACTGCCGCTACCTAACTAAACTAATTCTAATGCAGTGTGCCTATCTTGCTCCCAGTGCCCTCCTGCCTTCCTCAATGGGACACATGCTGTTTATTTTGAATAGCCTCCAGTCCGTCCAAGCTGGGAAATGGACCATCATTCTAATTTAACCAGTAACTGGTTATCCACACCTTAGTCCATACCATTCTTAATTAATCAGTGACTGGTTATTCACACCTTACAGGCAGCATGCCCTTCAAAGTTAACCAGTGATTGGTTATCTTCACCTTCAGCATACATTTCAATGTAACCAGCTACTGATTAGTCACAACTTACAGGGTACCCATTTAATTTCACCAGTGACTGGTTATTCACACCTTACTGTGTGCTCCTCTTTCTTACCCAGAGATTGATTATTCACACCTTAGGCCTTACCATTCAAGTTAACCAGTGACTGATTATTCACACTTTACAGTATGATCTTCTGATTTGACCAGTGGCTGGTTATTTACACCTCATAGACAGCAATACCCTTAAAATTTAACCAGAGACTGATTATTTACACCTTACAGCATAACCTTCTAATTTAAAAATTGACTGGCTATTAACACCTTACTAAATAGTCTTGTGATGAAATTATTGACTGATTATTCTAACATTATAGAATATCGTTATCATTTAACTGGAGACTGGTTATTCATACACTGTAGCACACTCATCTAATTTAACCAGTGGGATGTAAATCCTTTATTGATGTCCATTGGAAATTACAATTCATTAACAAAATGTATTTAAAATTCTCATAATAATGATTATCATAAGACACAGTGCTATAATACCAGTTTGCATTAGTACAAAAACACATGTACAGTATTTAATAGCCAGAATACTTCACTCTTGGATGGATCAATAAAGAATATATACAGGTAACATACACATTAGAAATAAAAATAAAACAAGCATTTGTCAATGCCGAATGTTTGCTTGCTGGTATTAGCATTGGAAATGCAGGAGTTAGACAGAAGCAGAATGGAAATGGCAGTGAAGTATTGAACTTCATGCCAACCCACCTCCATCCTGTAGAGATGGACAGGCATTGGGGTACGTGTTTGGGTCGTTGCTCATGATGTTCATGCTATGTCATCTCACCCTATTCTGTAGACACTGACATGTGTCGAGGTGTGTCTTGGGGTATTTGGCTTTATAGTCACCACCTTCCATAAGAACATACGCTGAAATGGGTGCAGCATAAGAGAATGGGGTGAACTCTGGGGCTGAAGAGTTCAAGGAACACCTCAATGCCTGTCACTGGGTGGGGGTGGGATGGCATGAGCAGTAAAGTCGGCAATCCAAAGGCACACCTGGATGCATTTCAGTCTGTACAGGGTGGGACGTTATGGTTAGAAACCCTGACGCCTCAGGCATTTGTTAGTATTTGCACTAAACATTTTCAACGTGGCCTTTTTGTGACCCCACCTCATGAAATCATTTGGTACCTCATCTCGTTAAGAGTGCGGCAGTGTGATTTTGTCAATGTGTCCCAAACTTTGAGTTCCAACAGCTACCTTGCCATTCTGTACCACATGTATGAAAACACAGATCAGGCAGGATATGAAGAATGCCAGCTGTACCATCCATACAGAGGTGTGAAGAGATGGCAATGTTGAAAATCTGTAGTGGGAATAGTAAAAATGCTCGCACTTGCGAGCATACTTGGAAACTGCTCAACGCGTGCGTGTAACACAGTAATTTTATCGACTTTCATCACCAAATTTTCAACATAGGCATTTTAAGACCTCTGCTCATGAACAGTGTCACTGTGATTTTCTTAATCTGTCCTGAACACTTATTTCCCACAGCAACCATGCTGTTTTGCGCTGGAAGTACAAAAACATGTTTCGGCCAGGATGTGAAAAATGACAGCTGTACTGTGTGACACTTGGACAGCTGGCTCTGATTACTCTATGATTTTTGTAATATAAAAAAAATAGTGTGATTGTCTGTCATGAGAAATCCTGTGCTCCTGGGATGAACCCCCCCCCCCAGGTATCACTTCAAAGGACACTACATGTTAAACAGCAGATCTCTGTAATGTGATTAACTTCCAAAGACTCACATGTTATGGTCTTGTTGTTAAGCTGTGCTTCTTTGAAGCCAGAAACTAAAAATATTAATTTTATGATGTCTTGTTGCATGCATGGGACAGTCATAAGGCAATTCTAGGGGGTTGGGGCAGAAAGAAGTAGGCTGCTGGTTAACTAGGATCTACAGCTTATCCATTAGGTAGGGAAATGGGCAGACTGGGTGGGCCAAGCGGTCCTTATCTGCCGTCAAATTCTGTTTTTCTGTGTTTCTGTGTCTTCAGAGGAAGCCCAGTTAATTTCATCTGGTGTGACAAAGCATGCTACACCTCAGTGAGATCTGCAGAGTTAGTCATAGAAAGTACTTTGATGTCTTTGAAAAGCAGGAAAACACACTAAATCAAAGAGGAGCAGGAAACCATTCCAGATCAAAGAGTCATATTGGACATGAGATTTTGCTTATGTCATCTTACTTAAAATACCTCCTGAGTAATAAGACTTTCTGGTTGTATTTTTTTTTAATAAACAGAGGAGGAGCTGGGTAACATCATGGAGGAGGAAGGTCCAAAGACATTTTTTTAACTATGCTGTGGCTGACCTTTAGTGACATTCTTGTTTGGACACTCTGAAGCAACAACTTCTACTTCAAGCACTGTTAGAAGATATACATTAGATAGACAAGTCTAATTGTCTGGTGGAAGGAATTTGTTTGCAATTTTTAAACCTTGTTCTTTTAAGTGATTGTATGTGTTGTGATGTATTGTTCTGTATTTACATTTTACATTTTTATCTATTTTAAAGTAAAGTTTTTTAAAGATACTGCTTGGTGTGCCTTCAAGATTCTTTCTTTGACAAGTGAAGCATATATGGTTAAAGGTGGTACTGTGCATAGCTTAATGGTAGTACCAAACTGGGAAAAGGTAAGAGTTTATGTGAGGTCTTTCATAAAGTTTTTAAGGGTTAATTTTGTGCACCTGGTTAGGTGCCCATAGGAGAAAGATATCTGGCATCCCCCTGAAAAGCAGAATTATCTGAGCATCTACTTTGGGTCTGCTAGCAAGAGTTTCACAGTTTGAATCTCTCCAGAACTTGAGACCAAAGGTGATTTGAACCCACAAAACAGACAGGAGGGTTGCCCTGTTCTGTTCCTGTTCACACTACTGTGCTCAGAGGTTGGCACTGTGGGAGCAGGTGGCCTGACCTGCTGAGTGGGGTTGTGACAGATTGGTTGACAGCGGTGCGGATAATTTTGGTATTACAAGCAGTGTGTCAGTCATCTAGATGCTGTACAGCTCACTTGCAAAAAAAGGCAGTGATTTATTTTTTTAAAAAAGGAAACAGCACTATATCACTAGGCTTACAGTCAAGTTCCTAACTGTTTTATTTTTTTTCTAAACTGTAAGCTAGAATAGCCATAGTTAGGGAAGAAGATGGCTTCCAACTACAGTGGGCACACTGTAGACTACTTAAAACAGCTGTGCAGGGACAGAGGAGTCCTGTACAAAGTGAAAGCCACCAAACAGAACCTCATGGATGCCCTGATGGTAGCAGATGCCCAGAGCATCGAGTCATAGACAGTGACTGTAAAGGACTGAACCTTGAGTGTGGAAGGGCTAGCAGCCAGTGCAGTGTCCAGATCTGATGAGGAGGGCAGCAGGGCCAGTGCCAGCGAGGGGCCACAGCAGCAGGGGAAGGTCACCAGCATTCTGGAGCCAGAAGTACTCAGGCTGCAGATTGAGTTGTACAGAATGGAGCTGGAGTTCTAGAGAGAAGAGAAGAGAAGCAAGAACAGTGAGAGGCAGATTGTGAGGTGCGTGAGTGCCAGAGGCAACATGAACGGGAGAAGCTACAACTCCAACCACCAGCACCAGAGCAGGTAAGTGGCTTGGATTTAACTGGAACTACAGGACTGGGTTACAAATTGAATTCCAAATTGATAGCCAAATTTAAAGAGGGAAAGCATATGGATGAATTTTTAAATTCTTTTGAAAAAGTTTGTATTCAGGCTGAAATTCCTAGGGAGTCCTGGAGCTTCCAGCTATCCCCACTACTTACCGGAAAAGCTTGGGATGCATAGGGTCAAATGGACAATGAGGACAATAATGATTACAGCAAACTTAAAGCTTCACTGTTAAAGAGATTTGAATTAACTGCTGAATCATAAAGAGCTAAACTCCATAAGCTCAGGAGAAGCCCTGACATGAGCTATGAGGAGCTAGCCACGAAACAACGTCAGTTTTTAAAACGTTGATGGGAAGGAATTGAAGCCAACTCTGTAGATAAAATTGAAAATGTGATTCTGTTATTACAGTTTTTCTGGACATGCCCAACAGAGCTGAAAATATGGCTGGAGGACCAAGATCCCAAAACAGTGCAAGAGGCTGCTGAACTCTCGGACCGCTATGTCAAGAGCAGACCTGTTCTGAGAGCGAACGGGGGGGGGCTTGGCAGTGCAGAAAGGTAAAAGTGCACCTTCAGTGCAGCTAAAACCCTCACTGCCTCCACCAAAACCAGTTAGCCCTAGGTTTCAAAGAAAAGATTTCTCTGAAAAAAATGAATGAATGTTGGGTATGTAAAGAAACTGGGCATATTTCCAGACAGTGTCCCAAAAGAATGAGCAATACACAGAATGGTACTAGGAAAGAAGTGGGTTGGAAGCATGCCTGTGAACATGAGGGAACACATGCACCCAGTCATGGTGAATGGTGTACAGGTGCAAGGGTTAAGGGACACAGGGGCCTCCCTAACATTGGTAAAAGGGGTTCTAGTAGAGCCTGGTTAGCTTATACCCAATAAATACATCACTGTATAGGACTTTAGTGGTGAGGAGAAAACACTGCCACTCACCAGTGTTCTACTAGACTGGGGCGAAACAGGGGGAACTGTGCAACAGGTGGCTGTAGTCAAAACATTAGCAGTGGACATCATCCTTGGCAACAATTTCAAACAGGTGATGGTGTGTACAGTTACCTGTAGCCAAGTGGCCAGGGAAAATGGTGGTTCCCTGAACCCCACAAAAGCCATTTTGGAAACCACTGGGAGGCTGGTTCCCCAGCCTGTGTCTCCAGATGGGGAGACAAATGAAAAGGGGACAGAAATTTCCCCAGTAGCAGTTAACCACACAGCTATGGAGGGTTACTCCAAAGAGGGAGGGGTAACCCATTGTCAGAGGGTTGCGATTGACAGTGATCCTGAGTACCCAGTGGTTTCCAAAATGGCTTCTGTGGGGTTCAGGGAACCACCATTTTCTCTGGCCACTTGGCTATGGGTAACTGCACACACCATCACCTGTTTGAGATTGTTGCAAAGGATGACATCCACTGCTAATGTTTTGGCTACAGCCTTTGTGTGAAGCAAATAAACAAAACAAAAAGATGTAAGAAACCACTATGGTTCTCAAAGGAGGTGGCAGTGAAGGTTCAAGAGAAAAAGAAAGCATTCAGAAAGTACAAGGAATCACAGAAGGAGCAGGAAAGAGAATTGTATCAGTTAAAGCAGAAGGAAGCTGGGAAGGCAGTCAGAACAGCAAAGGCCCAAACTGAGGAAAAGATAGCCAACTCAGTTAAGAAGGGGGATAAAACCTTTTTTAGGTACATCAGGGAGCGAAGGAAGACTAAGGGAAGGATAGTGAGGCTTAATATAGGGGATGGGGTGGGCAGAGGGTGACTGTGAAAAGGCAGAGATACTAAACAAATATTTTTGCTCAGTATTTACAAATGAAGAGGGGGAGGTACCTAAAACAAACAATAGAAACACTCTGGGTACAAAAGTTGATACCAGCCCATTTACAGAAGAAAGGGTTTTGAAAGAACTCCTAAAACTGAAGGTGGACAAAGCAATGGGGCCTGATGGGATTCATCCCAGAATTCTAAAAGAACTAAGGGTAGAACTAGTGACACCACTGACTACCCTCTTTAACAAATCATAGGAGGATGGGGTGGTACCTGAGGACCAGAGGAGGGCAGATGTGATTCCCCTTCACAAAAGTGGGAGCAGGGCAGAAGCAGGAAACTACAGACCAGTTAGTTTAACCTTAGTGATAGGGAAAATGATGGAATCACTTCTGAAGGAAAGAACTGTTGAGTACCTAGCGGCCAGAGGAATACAGGACAAAAGGCAGCATGGATTCACAGCAGGAAGATCATGCCAGATACATCTAATAGATTTCTTTGACTGGGTGACCAAAGTAGTAGATCAGGAAGGAGCTGTGGACATGACCTAACTAGACTTTAGCAAGCTATTTGACTCAGTCCCACACAAAAGATTAATATACAAGTTAGCCAGCCTGGGAGTGGATCCCAAGATGATAGCCTGGGTAAAGAATTGGCTGGAGAATAGGACACAGAGGGTATTAGTAAATGGAGTCCACTCTGAAGAAAGTGGGGTTACTAGTGGGGTTCCGCAGGGTTCAGTATTAGGACCGGTCCTCTTCAATGTCTTTGTAAGTGACATTGCAGAGGGAGTGGAAGGAAAAGTATGTCTCTTTGCAGAAGACACACAGATCTGCAACAGAGTTGATGCACAAGGTGGGGTGGAAAGGATGCGAATGGACTTGGCAAGGTTAGAGGAATGGTCAAATGTATGGCAGCTTAGATTTAATGCTAAGAAGTGCAAGGTAATGCACCTATGAAACAAAAACCCAGGGGAAGAGTACACAATGGGGGGTGAGATACTAACAAGCACAAAAATGGAAAGGGACCTGGGGCAGTCATATCAGATGACTTAAAGGAGGGCAGACAATGTGAGAGGGCAGTAAGGAGGGCTGGGGAGATACTGGGATGCATAGGGAGAGGCATCACCAGTAGAAAACAGGAAGTTGTTATCCCTCTGTACAGACAGCTGGTGAGACACCATCTGGAGTACTGCATGCAGTTCTGGAGACCCAATCTCTGCAAGGACATAGACAAGATGGAAGCTGTCCAAAGGAGGGAAACAAAAATGGTGCAGGGTCTGCACCAGGAGACATATGAAAAGAGACTAAAGGAGCTTAATATGTATGGCCTTGAGGAAAGGGGGGGACATGATAGAAACTTTCAAGTACCTCAAGGGAATCAACAAAGTCCAAGAGGGTAGCATCTTTCAAAAAAAGAGGTGTGCAAGAACAAGGGGGCACAATTTGAAGATGGGGGGCTGCTCAGAGGTAATGTAAAGAATTATTTTTTCACAGAGAGGGTTGTGGATGCATGGAACGGCCTTCCAGAGGAGGTTGTAGAGTTAAAAACAGTGATTGAATTCAAGCATGCATGGGACAGCCATAAGGCAATTCTAGGGGATGGGGTAGAAAGACGTAGGCTGATGGTTAACTAGGATCTGAAGCTTATCCATTAGGTAGGGAAATGGGAAGACTGGGTGGGCCAAGCGGTCCTTATCTGTCATCAAATTCTATGTTTCTATGACCTGATGCTAGTGCTAGGGACCCTATTTTAGTGACTGAAGGGGACCTGTCCCATGCCTTGGAAATGTGTGAGGAGTTTGCAGCTGCTCAGAGGAGTGACCCTAGTCTAGAGAAGCTGAGAGCTTTGGCAGACTCTGACTGAACACAGGGAGGTGACAGCAGACATAAGTTTTATTGTGAAAATGGACTGATGTATACTCATGCTGTGCAGACAGAGGAAGGGGTGCTAGGCAGGCAGCTTGTCATTCCCCAGGGAAATCGTGAGCAGTTGCTCAAGACTGCAAAAGATATTCCCTTGTTTGGTTATCTGGGAATCACACACACTAAGCAGTGGTTGGCTCAGAATTTCTATTGGCCCAACATCACCCAGCAGGTGGAGTATTGAAGGTCTTGTCACTGGTGCCAAGAAATAGGGAAAGCAGGCAAGAAAACCCAAGCTGCCCTGATTCCATTGCCCATAGGGAAGGAGCCATTCCAGAGGGTGGGAATAACTGGAAGTTGTGGGGCCTTTAAATACCCCCAGCTCCTCAGAGAAGAGATTCATCCTGACTGTGGTGGATTATGCCACCCGGTACCCAGAGGCAGTCACCCTATCTTCACTGAGGACAGACAAAGTGGCAGATGCCTTACTTGGGATTTTCTCCCCTGTTGGGTTTCCGCAGAAGGTTATCAATGATCAAGGGGGTTCCTTCATGTCGAACCTGATGAAATATCTGTGGGAGAAGTGTGGGGTGGTGCAGAGATGCTCGGCACCGTATCACCCACAAGCCAATGGGCTTGTGGAAAGATTTAATGGTATCCTGAAGTCAGTGCTCTGGGCATTTGCAGAACAGCATGGGAAGGACTGGGAGAAACACTTTCCCCACCTGTTGTTTGCAGCCAGGGAGATGCCCCAAGAGTCAACAGGATTTTCACCCTTTGAACTCTTATATGGACGTCGGGTACATGGGCCCCTAGACTTGATCCGGGAGGACTAGGAAGGCAAGCACACCACCCAGGGAACTCCCATTGTGGATTATGTCCCTAGGTTTAGGGAAAGGCTAAAGAAGTTTATGGAGACAGCGCAGAGCAACCTCGCAGCTACCCAACTGAAACAAAAAGTGTGGTATGACTGCAGAGCCAGAGCTCACTCATATATGGTGGGTCTGGAAGTCATGGTCCTTTTTCTGGTCCAGAAAGACAAGCTGCAGGCTGAGTGAGTAGGACTGTACAAAGTCATTAGGAAGGTAAATGGCGTGAACTATATTACAGTTACCTGACAGAAAGGATGTACCATTTCAAGATGATGAAGCCATATGCTAATTGGGCTGACATGGTGTTCACAGTGTGTAGTCCTGGGGAGGGGATGGATGAAGGAGATCCCCTTCTGGACTTGCTGGAAGAAAGCAAGCAGGAGTCCTCTGTGGAAGAAAATTGTCTCCCCAGCTGACCCCGGACAAGATCTGGGAAGTTAGGGAGATTTTAGCAGACTTTGCCCCATTGTTTAGTGCCAAGCCTGGATTAACCCATTTAGTGATGCACGATATGGAGACAGGGACACAGACGCCCATACGGCGGACAGCATATCAGGTGTCGGAGGCAGTCCAAAAGGGCATTAGGAGGGAAGCGGGGGAGGAAGCGGGGAACGACAAGCTGCCTGCCTCACCTGCAGTCCTTGTTTCCCAAGCAAGATGGGTTTATTAATTTCTGTGTGGACTATCATGGACTGAATGCAATCACGAAGTCAGACACCCACCCGATGCCCTGGACGGATGAACTCCTGGACAAGTTGGGAGGGGCGACCTGCCTTACAACCATTGACCTGACCAAGGGGTACTGGTAGGTAGAGTTAACAGGCAGAGCTAGGGAGAGGTCGGCCTTCATCACTTTGAAAGGCTTATTTGAATTTGAAGTAATGTCTTTTTGATTGAAAAAAGGCCCCAACCACTTTCCAAAGGTTGGTGAACCAGGTGTTAAATGGTGCTGAGGAGTACACTGTGGCGTACCTGGATGACATTGCCATCTTTAGTGCCAACTGGGAGGAACACCTGTCCTACCTTAGGGAAGTGCTGGGCAGGATACAGAGAGCCAGGCTCACTGTCAAAGTTGAGAAGTGCCAGGTGGCCATGGAAGAAGTGGCATACCTCGGGTATGTGGTCAGCTGGGGACAGCTCCGTCCTAACCAAATAAAAATAGAGGTGAGCCAGTCATGGCCCATATCAGAAACACAGAAGCAGGTCAGGAGTTTTCTAGGGACAGCAGGGTACTATAGGAAATTTGTACCCAATTACAGTGCCCTGGCTTCTCCCCTATCTGAACTGGTAAAGAAACAGATGCCAAAGAAAATTACCTGGGACCCAGCCAGTAAGAAAGCCTTTACCAGATTGAAGGAGGCACTGTGCAGTTTTCTTGTTTTGACAAGTCCTGACTATAGAAGACCCTTTATAGTTCAGACTGATGCCTCAGATGTGGGTATTGGAGCAGTATTAAGTCAGACATCCAACCAAGGGAAAGATCACCCAGTAGTGTACCTGAGTAAAAAATTACTTCCCAGGGAGCAGGCATACTCTACTGTGGAAAAGGAGTGTCTTGCCATAGTGTGGGCCCTAAAGAAGTTGGAACCATACTTGTATGGGCAGCATTTTGTGGTACAAACTGACCACAACCCCCCTGGTTTGGCTGATGAAAATGAGAAAGACAAATGGTAGATTGTTAAGATGGAGTCTTGCTTTGCAAGGGTATGACATGACAATCTTACATAGGGCTGGAGCGAAAAATCTGAACTCAGATGGCTTGTCTTGTGTCTATGAGGACTGAACTTTGGGAAGCTCATCCCATGCAGGGGACAGAGCCCCCAAATTCAGTCTTGGTGGGGAGGATTGTGACACTTGGACAGCTGGTTCTGATCACTCTATGATTTTTGTAATATAAAAAAATGTAGTGTGATTGTCTGTCATGAGAAATCCTGTGCTCCTGTGATGACCCCCCCCCAGGTATCACTTCAAAGGACAGGATATATGTTAAAACAGCAAATCTCTGTAATGTGATTAGCTTCCAAAGACTCACATTTTATGGTCTTCTTGTTGAGCTGTGCTTCTTTGAAGCCAGAAACTAAAAATATCCATTTTATGACATCTTCCTGAGGAAGCCCAGTTAATTTCATCTGGTGTTACAAAGCATATCACACCTCAGTGAGATCTGGCAGTTAGTCATAGAAAGTCCTTTGATGTTTTTTAAAAGCAGGAAAACACACTAGATCAAAGAGGAGCAGGAAACCACTCCAGATCGAAGAGTCATATTGGACATGAGTTTTTGCTTATGTCATCTTACTTAAAATACCTCCTGAGTAATAAGACTTCCTGGTTGTATATTTTTTTTAATAAACAGAGGAGGAGCTGGGTGACATCATGGAGGAGGAAGGTCCAAAGACATTTTTTTAACTATGCTGTGGCTGATCTTTAGTGACATTCTTGTTTGGACACTCTGAAGCAACAACTTCTACTTCAAGCACTTTTAGAAGATACATTAGATAGACAAGTCTAATTGTCTGCTGGTAGGAATTTGCACTTTTTAAACCTTGTTCTTTTAAGTGATTGTATGCATTGTGATATAGTGTTCTGTATTTACATTTAACATTTTTATCTATTTTAAAGTAAATCTCTATTTCAAAGAGACTGCTTGGTGTGCATTCGAAATTCTTTTTTTGACAAGTGAAGCATATATGGTTAAAGTTAACACTGTGAATAGCGTAATGGTAATACCAAACTGGGAAAAAGTGAGAATTTTTCTGAGGTCTTTCATGAAGTTTTTAAGTGTTCTTTTTGTACTCCTGGTTAGGTGACCATTGGTGAAAGATATATGCATCCCAGTGAAGAGCAGAATTATCTGATCCTCTACATTGGGTATGCTAGCAAGAGGTTCACAGTTTGAATCCCTCCAGAACTTTAGACCAAAGGTGATTCAAACCCACAAAACAGACAGGAGGGTTACCCTATTCTGTTTCTGTTCACAATACTGTGCTCAGAGGTTGGCACTGTGGGAGCAGAGGGCCTGACCTGCTGAGTGGGGTTGTGACATACTGTTCATAAGGAGGTGCGTAAAAATGGCAATGTTGAAAATGTGGAGTGAAAATATTGCAGCTTTGCAAAGTTTAGAGCATGTGTAGCAACTGTGCAATGCACACTCGTAAAACAGTCATTTTTTTTATTTTTCCCACCAAATTTGCAGCATAGACTTTTTGAGATCCCACCTCATGAACACTGGCACTGTCATTTTGTTAGTCACTTCCGGAAGGTGATTCCATGCAGTGACCACAAAATCACCTTTCGGGAACAAATAACGCCACGACAGTGGCTAAATTCATGAAGATGGGGCCCAATAACTCCATGTTTAATATTTGGTGCCAAACATCTCATAAATGCCTGAGATATGCACCAAAGTTGTAAAAACCCTATTTATGCCATTATATAGCTTACCGGCATTTCCTCAGTTCACGGTTGACTTTGAAGAGAGCATACGTGTTCGCTGTCCACTGAAGATCATCGTGCCGGGCTCCGGAGGTAAGTATGGGGTGAGGGGATGTGTGGGGAGGCAGGGTGTGCAGAGGGTGGGTTCGGGTTTGGGGAGGGAGAAGGACAGACCACAAGGGACCATTTTCTGCTTTACAAGAAAAAAAATTGCAAGATTTTTTTTTTACAAGGGCATTTAGCACATTAGTGTGGGCTTCCAGTGTGCCACAGAGGGTTTTTTTGGGTGGGCAGTAGCTGACGGAGGATTGGACACCCCCATCAGCACATGGGGGGCCAGAGCCGAGGGGGATTGGGCACCCCATTGGCACAAACCCAATGTTTGGGGGGGAACTTATGTTGATGGGGAGTGGGCTCCACCATTGACAAATTACTCTAGGAAGAATGAAGCAGACAGGAATTGGGCCCCCTGTCAGCAAATAAAAACTGTTTGGGGGGGCACATGATGCCAAGGGGGATTGGGCACCCCTCGGCACGGGGGGTAATATTGTTTGTGAACCTGGAGGTGGCTTGCTGCCACATTTACAAACAATATTACAGTAGGCAACATTCCACCCAGCAATGACAGGTCGCTCCCTTATTGCAGCAGAATGGCTAACACTGCAATGACGAGGCAGCTCCTGATTGCTACGGCAAAAACATTTCAACTTGGTGGCACTTTTGGAGACCAGTGTCATCAGCACACTGTGCCCCATTGGTGCACCAGTGCGAAGCCCCCAAATACAGTGCCTCTGTTGGCTGCCATAGTGCCGTGCCTTCACAACCCACTTCTCTGCTAAGCTGCCAAATCATGTTTCTTGCACACACGCGCAAGCAAACATAAAAAGGAACACATTGAGGCCTAGAATGAGATTATGCCACAAATGAAAGCTTAAAAAAACCTGATAGCAGTTTTCCAGATTTACCAACCCTAAATATAAATTATTAAACATTTCCAGAATTAGAATTAGAAATTCAGTCAGTGGCAATTAATTTACACTTTACAGCATATCTTTCCAAATGAACCAGTGGCTGGTTATTCACACATTACAGTGTACCCTTCTACTTTAACCAGTGATTGGTTATTTACACATCAGTGTACCCTTCAGATTTAACCAGTTAAAGATTATTCATGCCTTACAGCATACACATCTGATAAATACCATCAACCATTAGCTAATGACTGCAACACTGCGAATAATCTAGATGTGAAGTGGAAGGCAGAGGATTTCAAAGCCTGAACTATCAGTGAGCGTGATGGAAATGGTTTAAGGTTATAAACATTTTCACCAGATTTGGTGCAAACTGGAGATGGGAAACTGTCATTCGGAATGAACACAAAGTGTGACGTTCTTATAATTTTCCCAGTAAAAATACCCTTTCCGAAAACTCCAGGAACCCCATAAGCTCCTGTGCCGACTCACAGTCTGAACCACACAGCCCGGCATGTGTTCATAAATATATTCGGCCACAGCCACTGCATTTGAGTTTCTGTCCCAACTCTCCATGAGTTGTCGAATTATATATTTATCGATGGGCTCTGGGTTGATACTATATGTAACTACAACATTAACATCATTAAGTCTAAAAATGTCCAGGTGAGTTTTGCCAATAATGTTATAATATTTATCTTTGGGTTGCCAGGGCAAAGAGTTACTGCTGGATTGGTTATAGACACAGACACACCACCTAACCCAGTCATATTTCTTCTTTAAGAAATCATGAATATAGTTTGAAAATTGCTGATTGCTTTTGTCACCCTTATCTTTAACAAGTGTTTCTGTGTCCATCTTTGCCTGTTCTACAAAGTTATTAATACACTCATCTATTACAGATTTCATTTTATTCTCAATTTCTTGCATTTTCTCACTCCACACCTTTCTTTTAGCATCTTCGTCATCTCCAGAGATGGCCGAGTAGCCCATCAGTGCAATCAGGCCGATGCAGAAGAGCTCTTTGAGACGGGCGCACAGACCTTCCATGGCACGTCTACTCCTCTGTTCATGTTGCACAGCTATGTCCAAAATGGAGTCCCCAAATGTGCTTCCCCCCATGACTGCACCATGGAGCACATGAAGGTTTTTCTCCCCTCCACTTCTGCTGAAGTGATCAAGAAACAAATCTTTCTTTACATTCCGGTATTGTGGTTTAGCGTTGAGGATGTCCATAAACTTCCGGAACTGACTCTGTATAGTTTCTTCTATTGTGAAGTACTTAATGTCCATTTTGCTTTTCTCAATTTCCTTATTGATATTCTGAATGTCTTCTGAAATGATATCTAACTTGTCCCTGACTACCTGAAACTGTTCCTTTATATAGTTGGCCTCGCTGCTCTCCACATTGTCCAAGGCAAGTTGTAGAATAGGTGCTGCTATCTCAAAAATGGGAAAGAGCTCACCAATAACAGTGGCAAGCGCTTCTGCTCCTTGCTCAAATATTTCCATCACAGTTTCAATGGTTTCTTTTTTGTCTGCTACGATCTTTCCCAGGCTTTCAGACATTGTTAATCAGGATACAGATCACCCAGATGTAAATCTTCAGAACACAAGGAAAGCCTGTGTGATATGCAAGTTCTCTTGTCAACTCTGTAAAAGAGAGCAGCATATTAGGACAAAAATAATATTTTTCTAAATACTCTGGTTCTAGTCCTAGGCGTAATTGATATTATGCTTGTGAAACAGTGCACAATTTACAATTTCACTTTTGCATACCATTTGCAAACTACAGACAAACTTACATGCAATCCACCCTTTCGCTTGAAATAAAAAAAAATAATCGTGGTTTGCACTGCTTCAGAGGTGCAGTTTACATAGCTGTTGCTGCTACCATAGTTGCATCGCTTATATAGCTGAGATGACTAAAATACAGTGCATTGCTTGATCATCAGGGTAACACCTGATGCCACTAGAAATGACTAAAAAGAAATCACAGATTGCACTGTTTCAGTGATGCAGATTATATAGCTGCTGCTACTGATTCTGCTGTGTGGCTGATATAGATGGTCTGATGTAAATAACCCTAAAAGTTTTGAGGCCAAAGTGTTGTGAAGCAGGCTGGGTATTCAACCCAAAACAAAAAGAAAGCAACCACTGCACTGTGGTGCAATTACTCCCCTGAAGTTGGGAAAAGTATGGGCGCACCAAATTCTCACTGAAACCATGATTAGCATTTATTAATAAATACAACAATTTCACTGATTCCTCTCACAGAGTTATCTGCAAGTCACCATTATTTGATTTCAATAAGCTATGCAACATACAAATAGGGACTTTTCCACGAGAGTTTGGTGTGCCCATATGTTGCCCAGTGTCAGTGGAGGAACTACACTAAGGTACAGCTACAGTTTTCTAATGTCAATAAGTTGATCAAGCATCAGGTGATAGCCTTGCACCTGAAGGTACTTCAAATAAAATATTGAAATAACGGTTTGCACGGCATCAGTAGAGTGGCCTATATACAGTCGCTGATGCTGCGGATACTGTTGTGCTGCCTCTATAGCTAAGTTGAATAAAAGGCTATAAGTATCTCCATCACTGGGTTACAGGCTAAAACCTTCTAATGTCTTATGGCCAGGCGCAAGATTGTCCGGAAGATGATTCTCGCTATCTTTGACCACTGCGATGTAGTATGTAGTGCCGCCCCAAATCCGCCTTATCCATATTGGACCCCATTTTCAACTCATTCTGTCACTTTGCTCTAGACCATTCCCTGCTTGTACTCATCACTGTGATCTCTACTTCTCTCTGTCTTTCCCTTCCCTGGCTAACAGGTACCCATCCTACTGTGCCAAACTTATCTCTAAATACTGGCTAGGTGCTTTATCCTTGTATCTCTCCTCCTCTGCTATCCACCCAGCCCCCTCCCGCGCACTCCTTAAGATCCACTGACTCACATACCTTCATTATATCTCACTGTTCTAGTCTTGCAGGCCAGTCAACTTTTATACACCGTTGTCCTAAAATCTGGAATGCATTTCCCCCACAAATATGTTACTTCTCATCCTCCCACTCCCTCTCCTCTGCCCTCCACAACTTCCTATCCTCTGACTGCACTTGTTTTCCTCATTCTTAAGGCCCCCTATCTCTCTCTTACACTTTTCCTCCTAACCAGGAGTGTAACATTCTCTGCTCAACCATTCCTACATACCAGTACTTGCACTTTAAATGCTCAATTAAGTGTTGCTTCTCCAGCCTGCTGAATACTGTTTACTGTTATTGCTGTATTTTTTGTATTACACACCATTTTCCTTCATTTCTGCATTTTGTATTACACACAGTTTTCCTGCACTGTTGTATTGTATTCTAGGCATGTGTGAAAAAAAAAATCTCCACAGGCGGAATTTTGGTGAAAGTGTGAATTTCACTTCCACGAAAGTTCGAAAATAATTTTTGGAACTTTCACGGAAATTGCACCTTAAAACTGCAGAAAAAGGCCAGCCTGGTGGTGCTGAGGGTTGAGGCGCTGGACGCGACACCTCGTGCCATGCCGGCAACCCGGATTCGGGAATGAGCCCGGGCCATTGGGGGTCGATGGGGGGAAGGAGATTGAGCATCTGTAGGACTGCTTTCTCTCCTCCCGGGGAGGGTTGGTGAGATGCGATCACTCCTGGAGTGGCCTCTGGTGGTGATCGGAGGCACCTAGTGGGGTGACGAGGCTGACGCATGGGTGGAGTTGTAAGACAGGCATTGCCTTTTCAGCCGCACTCAGAGGAGAAATAACTTGCACATAAAAAGAGAAAAAAAACACTCCTGGGGATAGATGAAGGCACCTTGGCCTCCTAAGCTCTCACTCCCAATTTCCAGACTGCCTCTTCTTGAACCAGGGCTTCTCATGTGCCAGCTCTTTGACCTTGGAATAGAGCGCCCTGGGTGGATAGGGCAACCCTACCTCCGGAGGGTATAGACCTGGAGGTGGTGCTGGGCTGCATGAGAAGAGAGGGGAGTAGTAGTCACAGAGGGAGGTAGTAACTGGGAGTCCCCGAGGATGCCGTAAGGAGTTCCACAAGATAGTGGTGATAAATAAAGTAAAAAAAAAAAAAAACACAGAAAAAATAAAAAAACTGTGGGTTCATTTATTAAACTGTGGAAAAGAAATCTGCAGAAATGATCACTGCTAGTGGTCATTTCTGAGGCTTTTTTTACTGCAGTTTAATTCATTAATCCACCCCCCACTGATCAGGGGTTCTAGTAAATACCTCCAATCCCTTCCTTGGACCCTCATGGTTTCTAGTGGTCCCCCCACCCACCAATCATGGCCCCCAAAACATTTTATTTCCCTGATGTCTCGCAGACCCCCCCTCCATATCCTGGATTATTTAATCCACAAATAAATAGCCAGCAGTCCACCAACTCATCCCTCTCTATTCCCAGGTGTCTACTGGACCCCCCAACCACCACCCTAACAGTTCATCTGGCACCACCCTACTCCCCTTCCTACCCTGCCCCAAAGTGGGCCACCAGCGCAGCACTCCTCTCTCCTCCACTACCAGTGGGCCACTGAATAGCCAGTGAATGACTGCATGGTCGTACAAGCAGGCGCTCATTCACTGGCAGGTCATTAAATGTGGATAGAATAAATTCCACAGTTTATATGCATTTTTCCACAGTTTACAAAAAAAGTCCGCAGAACTCGGTGAAAATCCACAGAAAATTCCAGTTTTGCCAATGGCGAAAGTTCCACAATTTCCACGAAATTTCCAAAATTTCACAGAAGTTCAGCGAAAGCGGAAATTGCAGCTTTCACCCACCCCTATTGTATCCATACACTACATGTTGTATTTCTTCCACTGCTTTATTTTTCGTGTCTCACGCAGAGTAATAACTAGTAGTGTACTTTTACTTTTGTACTCTCCCTGCACCCCTTCCCCCCAGGTCACCCCGGGAGATGAGCTACCTGTTGTTCAGTGTGCCTTCCTAGTGAAACATTTCAATAAATAAATACGTGTTTGAAATTAAAAAATAAATCACAGTTTGCAGCGCTTCAGGTGTGCGGCTTATATACAGTAGCCACTGCTAGTGTTGTGCAACTAATATGCTGTAGCTGAGCTGAAGAACATAAGCTGCTCCATCACCGGGATACAGTGTACCATTTAATGGTACTAGAAATGGAGAAAATGAAATAATTGTCTTCAGTTCTTCGGAGGCACAGTTCATATACTACAGCTGCTGCTGTGTGGGTTACACCCTGTAGCTGAGCTCACTAAAAGATGTTGCTCGATTGCCGGGTGGCCGCCTAATACTTGATGGTACCATAAAATAGAAAAATTAAACCACTGTTTGTACTGTTTCAGACATAAGTCTTTCATAGGTGCTGCTGCTGCTGTGTGGTCTATACACAGTAGCTGAGCTAAGAGAAGTTGCTCGAGCACTGGGCGACAGCTTAACATATTATGGAACAAAATGTTTTTTCAAATTGTATCACGGCTTGCGCAGCTTCAGTGGTGTAGAATATATAGCTACTGCTACTGCTGCGTAACCTAAGTACAGTAGCAGAGCAACTGAAAATTTGTTGCTGAATCGTGGGTGCCAGCCAAACACCGGATTGTACTGGAGATGAGTAAGCAATGAGTAGTAATAATAATAATGATAATAAACTTTATTCATAAGAGCAATATCTAAAATCAAAGCGCTGTACAAACAATAACTAATAAAACAGTAACCAGATGATTTAAAATGAGACTATTATAGTAAGTCACCAAAAGCCTGTCAGAATAAATAAGTTTTCAGTGCTGTCTTGAAGCTCTCCATGGTCTGGCACTCTTGAAGCTGGCAAGGTAGAGAATTCACAGGGTCAGGGCTCCAATCATAAAGGCACGAGAACCCGAGGTTTTTAACCATATCCTGGGAATTTCTAACAACCCCTCATCAGTAGAGCAGAGTGGGCAGATGGGGCAGTAAGGATTCAGGAGCTCTTGCAGGTAGGTTGCACGAATGGTTCTTTTTTCTCTTTGTATAGAATTGTTTCACCCAAAAGGTCAAAACCATGTGCATTATTTTGTATAATACATATGTTAGGCTATGGTTCTGTTCATTTTGTTTACTTAAACATGCTGAAATTGTGTTTTAATCCAACTGACTTTCTCTGTTGCAAATCACAGTGCAGTACAAATCTTGAATAACCTGGTGGTCTAGTGGTTATGGTGGATTCAAGATGTTACAATGGGAGTGCTGGGGTGTTGTGCATGCTTAATATGCACTTTTTAACATTTGTATTAAACCTTTATATTTTCTGCTATTATTCTTTTCTAGTACGTTATTGACAGAACCAACAAATGTAATCCATAGTTTGAATGTAAACATTTGTACAATCAGTAAATCAGACTTCTTCAACAAAGTGAAATGCAGCAGCAGTAGCAAGTATGTTACCATGTGTGGGGGAAGGGGCTGCAGCCACACCCTTCACCATTCCCCCTAGACGAGCCACCACTTTATGTTGCAAAGTTCTTGTGCAGACCAATGTTAGAGTTCATACTTTCTCGAAATTCAAATATATGCTTGTCTTGTCTTCTTTTTCCATGGGAAATAATAATAATAATAAGAAGCAGCATTTATATAGTGGTTTTCATACACATTGTATCCCAAAGAGCTTTACAAGTAATACTAGACTGGAAATGAAGTGACTGAATATGTAGTGACAGCCATTTCATACATTAATACCCACACACAGCCTTGGACGATTGCATGAGCTGGTTTTATGGGAAGGGGAATGTTGGCTACGACAATAGGGTCAGGTAGTGATCAAGGTGCTGGCAGCCCCACATCTTATTTCTCACAGTAATGTGCTCATATTTCTCTCCTTCTGTCTTCCCTCTTCCCTGAATATAGCAATACCTTGCAAGAGTGGCCTTCTCAGTCTCCCTCTGGTATTCGTTCTTCACTATTCCTCTTCACACTGAAAACTGGTGAACTGATCACCCTTCTGCATCATGAATGCAAGTAGTACAGTTCCCGGTTTATTTTGACATATCAAATATAAACATATCTTTTCAGTAAGTCAGGCTGATAGCAGCAGGGAAAAAGGGGGATGATAGGCTTTCCTACCCTTAAAAGGTCTAGGCTACCTTTTTATTTATTTATTTATTTAGTTTTTGTTGACCGGGTAAGTGCACTAGACAAATCCTGCCTATTTTCAGGCACGGCCCGGGGTATGGGGATACAGATGAATAATGCCAACTGACCTTGAACGAGAATAAGCTGTTGGTGGTATTTTTAGTGAATGAGGAGAAATTTGGCCAGGGCACCGAAAATTCCTCTACTCTTTTCGAGAAGTGCCATGGGATCTTTAACATCCACCTGAACAGGCAGATGGGACCTTGATTTAATGACTCATCTAAAAGAAGGCTTGGCCGTTGAACAGACTGGTTGTAGGGGCCATGCAGTGCAGGTCTGGGTGCTTGCAGTAGGCATGCATTATCCCGCAGTGCAAGGGATCCACTTTTGGACTCAGGACAGGCATCCCAATGGATGCCCACCCGTGTCCACGACTCAGTCGTTGGCCACCATGCAGAGTCCTGCACGCCAATTGAGGGAAGAGCCACAGAGCAGTGTCTGGTATTAGTGACTGCCGGTATGGATGCACCTGTCTACGAGAGTGCAGAGCTGAGGTTGGGGTAGGTAACTTTTCGCATACCCTCACTCACTTCGTGCATAGCGCCCTATATCCTTAAAGTCTATGCTCCACAGGATACTACCTTTCTAGGTGTGAGGGTGTAGTGAATAGTAAAGGAGCATAAGCTGAAATTATCTTTCTGCATGCCTGAAGTGTATGTTTAACAGAAGCACCAAGTTTGGTCGACAGGGACAATGCTGACCTCCCCCACAGCGACAGCACAATACTGACGCAGGTATTGTGCCGCCTGTTCTAAAGGTGTTTTCTGTTGGGGGGGCTGCACCCCCCACACACCCCCATGCAGGAGGATCTTCCCTCTACACCATCTGGACTTTAGGATTCCAATTCCAGGTCGGAATTGGTCCAGAGAGGGGGCAGAACACTGGGGGAAGGCGAAACACTGAAAAAGGACCATCAACCCGAATGTCGCCATAATGGTCTTTTTTCCCGGTTCGCTGTCGGGTGTCAACAAAAAGGGATGCACTGATGTTTAACAGGATATTGCTTAACTAGGGGCAAGTGTATAGGGGAAGGTAATGGAGTATGCACTGACATTATTGTTCTACACCCTAAAGTGTATGTGAAACAAGGTGCTGCCTCTCTAGGGGTGAGTGTGTAGGGGATGGTAAAGGAATATAAACTGATAAAATCTCTCTTCACTCCTAAGTGTACATTTAACAGAATACTGGATTTACTATGCTATCCTGACAGTCAGTCTCCCGAACTTCATAAGCCCAAGTTTAGGAGACTGACTGTCAAAAGACTGATAGGGTCTTATTGGAATGCGGAGGGCAAGCCCCCTACACACCCAGTAACTAAAATAACCAACTCCGAGGGGAGCAGACCTTATAGTAGGTTAAAAACAGGTATTGTGCCATCTGAACGATGAGTGCCTTCTGTGGGGGGCTATGCCCCCGCACCCCCTGGAATTTAGAATTATCATCACCGGTTCAGAGTTGTTCCAGGGAGGGGGAAGAGACTGGTAAAGTAGTATAAACTGAAATTATCTCTCTACACCCCTGAAGTGTATGTTTAACAGCATACTTGCCAGCCTTCCTGAGGAGTTTATGGGGTCTAAAACTGTGGGAGAATTCAAGAATGCACGGGACAGACATAAGGTAATTCTTGTGGGGGGTAGGAAGAAATAGGCTGTTGGTTAACTAGGATCTGCGGCCTATCCTGTAGATAGGGAAATGGGCAGACTAGATGGGCCAAGCGGTCCTTATCCGCCATCAAAGTCTATGTTTCTGTTTCTATGTTTACTGCATCTCTGGGGGGGGAGTGTGTGGGGGAAGGTAAAGGAGCATAAACTGAAATTATCTCTCTACATCCCTGGAGTGTATGTTTAACAGGATACTGCCTCACTTGGGGTGAGTGTGTAGGGGAAGGTAAAGGAGTATAAACTGAAATGAATGCTCTAAACCCCTGAAGTGTATGTGTAACAGGGCACTGCCGCACTAGGGGTGACTATGTAGGGGATGGTAAAGGAATATAAACTTAAATAATCTCTCTTCACTCCTGAAGAGTATGGTTAACAGGATACTGAATTTAGTATGCTATCCTGACAGTCAGTCTCCCAAATTCCATAAGCCTGAGTCCAGGACACTGACTGTTGGAAAACTTGACAGGGTCTTATTGGAATGCAGGGGTCAAGCCCTGAACCCCCGGTAACTAACATAACCAACTCCAGAACAGGTTAAAAAGTTATGGGGGAACAACAGTATGAAAAAATATGTTTCCTCCCAGGAACAGAACCAGGGTCAAGAGCACCATGTTGGCCAAGCTGCTAGTGGCTTAGCCCTCCATGCTACAGGAGCAGCTCTGCCAGCTTCTGATTTCCTCCTTACTTGTGGTGTCCAACTAGAGGTAGGGTAGTGGTTCATCACTAGAGATGCAGCAAATCTAAATTCTGCCAGCAAAGTGAATGCGTAGTGGGCAGTTCCTGTTGCCACGCCGCTACCCAGAGTGGGCAATGCAAAGTGCTCACTCCGCCTTGTCATTACCACTTTGCATTAAGGCGGAATGGCAATGCGAAATAAGGTGAAGTCATTGTTTTTAATGGACTTTGCGTTCCTCAGTATGATTCTAAGTGATCCACTTGGTGTTTCAGATTTGGCAGCCCCCCCCCCCACACATCACATGGCTTACAGTACTGTAAGTCACATGTTCTTTAGCTAGGCATGAAGAAAGTGAGTCATACAAGCAGACACTTTTACTTTCTTCTGTGCAGATGGAGAGAGAGTAGTGTGTTTTGCGACTGTTGATCCTTTGAGATCAGAGCAAGGAGGATATTTAAGCTTTGATTTAGACCCAACAGCTTTTTTAAAAGCTACATTTCTTTTTCTTTTCTGTACTCTTTTTAACTTAATTTGTTCTTTCTGCAAATTTTATTTTTCTTACCTTTATAAGTAGTTAGTTGTTTGTCTGTGTGACTGTGTGTGTGCGTGTGTGTTGTGTGACAGTGCGAGTAGTGATTGCTCGGACTGAGGGAGCTCAGTAGGAGAGATGGACCAGGGTGAGGGAATGTCTGGGGTGAGAGCAGCTCTGGGAGAGCATGGTAGTGGTAAGCATCGTACCATACACATGTGTGGAGGGCAAGGGTGCCCATACCTGTTAGACCACTCAAAACTTGTGAGTGTCCCCCCTCCTCGGAAGCAGGACCAGCACCGCCTCCTGTCCTGACTCTGAGGCAGTTGGACCACCACCACCACCAAGTCCAGCACCAGGTCCTCTGGAGCAGGATGTGCCTGTTCCCCCTGGCCCAGGAGTGGATCCCATCCCTGTTCAGCACTGTGACCAGCTGGCTGCCAGTTCATCTGACCCTCCCCTGCCTGTGCCTGGTCCTCCCCACACCTCCATTGTTTGACAGATTTTTGACGGTGTCAGGGGGACAGCAGTGTGGTCAAGTGCTGCCTATGTGAGGTGGAGGTGCGCCATGGCCCCCGGGGGACTCACCTGGGGACTGGGGGCCAGCACACCCATATGCTCAATCATCAGCAGTTGGAGTGGCAGGCTGCTTGGCCATTCTGTGGCAGAGGGTGCAGCTGTGCATTGCAGCATCCCTAAGAAGAGGAGGGCCACAGCAGCACCTGCTGCTCCACCAGCACCCCCCTACCACCACCAGCAGGTTAGCCTGTAAAACATGTGGACCCCAGAGAACTGCGTGTAACACAGGCTGACTTGGCAGTTCTCTGGAGTGCTGTCGAGGAGAACAACGAGAAGGTGAGTGCTGTGGAGCAGCAGCTGGATCCCATAGAGAGACATCAGTTGCAAATTACGTCCATGCTGGAACTGCTGCTGGATCACCATGGGATCCCACATTAGTTTTTTTTTTCCTCACACCATGTGCCCCCCCACACCTTCCTTGCTGTGTTATAAAACGTATTACTCCACCATCCCTGACCCTTGTATGTAATTATGCCCTTTTTTTGTTGTCTTCCATATGCGTGACACTTTGTATTCTGAGCAGTGCAAGTATACTGTGCTAAACTGCATGTGTGCCGTCAGTCTTCTTTCCAGTCTGTGTATGTACTGCAGACACTGTCCAACTCCCTGACTTAAAAACAAACATTAATGAGTACAATGGTGGGGTGGTGAAGCCTGGAGAGATGCTACAAAACAGGCTTATAATACATCCAAGTAACTATTAAAAAAATAATGTGATTTGTGACGGATCGTAAATCGTGATTTGTGACTGCATTTGGACCGTGATAATGAAGAATGTGATTTGGTGTCGATGGTGTGAGATAACCAGTATGAAACTGTATTGGGAATGCGAATGCCTACGGCGGTACTTCCCTGATGAGCTGTAGTTTAAAACTCCCAGACTTAAAAACATGTATCAGTGAGTACAATGGTGGGGCCGTGAAGCCTGGAGAGATACTATAAAACAGGCTTACAATACATCCAAGTAACTAGAAAAAAAATTAATGTTGTAATTCATAACATGATCGTGAATCATTATTTGTGACTGCATTTGTGACCATGATGATGAAGAATGTGATTTGTATCATGAGTGGCTCGTGATGATGGTCCTGACTTAAAAATGCATATTAATGAGTACAATGTTCATGCAGAATTAAGCACCACACCTCTCCAGTACTCTGAAGGGAAGCCAAAGAAACAACTGTGACTTAAGTTACAGATGGAGATTGGGCCCTAAAGAGATGCAAATGCACAGACAGATTAAGATTATGCTGTGCACTGAAGAGATGCAGACACAAAGACACAACACCTAACCAGTACTTACCATCAGAAATTCAAATCTGGAAAAGAATACCTTTGCCGGTTGGGGTGGGCTGCGGTGGGGAAGGGCAGTGTACTGCACAGCTGCAGTAACAGTCACTAGTACTAGTACCAGTAAAGATACCACAAAGAAGTACAAAAATCACACAGCTGCAGTGGATAGCAGCTTCACATTGCTGAAATTATTATGTGGCACAATAAAAGGTGTCTGATTTGATGACACGTGTCACACACATACATACACACACACACACACACACACACACTAAGTAATGCATAGCAAATTGAAAACTTCAGTAATATAACCACATATTTTAAGCAAACTAAAATTATGCACTGCTGCATCACAACAATCAGCAAAAAAATGGCAAGAAATATTGAAAATAATACTGTGTGTACATTAACACAGTTATACAAGAAAAATATCACCAAAACAGAAAGCGCTGTCTTTTTCTCCAAGTTACTCTACTTACACCACAGATACACCCCTTCCCCAAAGCACATTTCCACTGTCTCTCAGTACACAGACTGAATGTTGTACATTAACATTCAAAATCCATGCACAAACAACAAACACTCGATGATATGAGCACAGGAGGGTTTCCTATAATCGATGAACTAAAGTTTCAGCAAAAAAAATGACTCAAAAAGGCTTTTTTACAGCTTTTAGAAGGTTTGAATCGCTGAGAGCTCTCAGAGCAGATTGTCTCCTACAGCTTCCTACATACACTACCCCAAACTGAGGCTGTACAGAACAATCTAGAGCCTATGTGACCTGAAATTCCATGAATCACTGCAAAATTCACCTTTGGAGCTTAAAAACAAGGCAAAGTACATTGTTTTTAATGTATTTCACCTTTAGAATTGGTGGAGTAGTAGTTTGGGAAGGTGTAGTAACGCAAAGTCATTGTTTTCAATGGACTTCGCGATACCCATTATAACGCGAAGTACTCCGCTTCATGTTGCGGAGCTCTTGAATTCACCTTCACTCCGTGAATCACTTTGCAGAGTAAATTGGGGCCACTTCGCCCATCACTATTCATCACAACTGCTACCTTACCTCTGTTAGTTCCAGCTTCCTTCTGTTGGGTGGGTGTGTTTCAGACTGCCAAACCCGGGATCCCTGATTGTTGGGATCCCGAATGTCAGTATTTAGTAAGGATACTAGGATACTGGTTCACTAGGGGTGATTGTGTAGGGGAAGGTAAGGGAGTATAAACTGAAACTATCTCTACTGTGACAGGGAGCTCCTGCCACTCTTGAGGACTGATCTTTTCTTAACTCTGTTGCAACAGTTGTTCTGTTTCTTAGCCTAATCTATTCTTTACAATTTCTAGTCCATATGGTTGGCCACCTATGGGCACTCGCTTCCCTTTCTTGACTATGCTATAGTGTCCTTTTTAATGTTCCTTTTCCCTCTCAGGTCCTCATACAGTGAGGTTATTGTTGTAACATCTGAGCTGATATAAAACCGGTTGTGTTTATCGTTTTTGGATTTAGTCTGTAATAGCACTACTATGGCAATTTGCATATATCCCACGATGCTTTGCATTATAGAAGTATTTGTGATGTTGTGTTTCTTTGAAACTTGACTTATTGTCAATGTCCTTTGGGGTAACCCATGTTTCAGTGCTTCTGCACTGAGGTTCTTTGTCTTTAGCATGTTTTTTTTTTTTATTTGAGCCCCCAACTACCCAAGCAAGCAAGGCCCTCATAGGGGTAGAGGATGAATCTCGACTGTTAAGTTAGGTCAGAAATCAAGTGTCAGTAGGTGCTGGATAAGTGCAGAGAAAAGACATATATAGTCTGTTGCAGCAAACTGATGTACTGAAGAAGGGATTTGCCATTGCTTAAGGTTATTCTCTGTATTTTGAATAAACATCACACAGAGATTGTGTGTTGAACTTGAAGTTTGGTGTCTGGTCCATCTGTTATCCCACAACCCTGCCACACATTTGGTGTGAGAAGTGGGATAACTTACTGGAAGCATCTGGACTGGCCAAAGAGGGACATTTTCTTGTGGATATCGCCCAGAAATCCCAGGTGGACCGATGCTCCAGGAGATGCCATGGAGATCTGACCAGAACCATGGTTGACAGATGTAGAGAAGCTGCTACCTGAACTGGACCTGGGAGCTCAGAGGAAAGCTAAGTCTGAAGATGATGAAAAGATGAAGGTCGAGGCAGACTGGAGGTGTGAGAGACCACACACAGGAGGTGAAGACCCTGATGAGGATGATCCATTGGATGAGTGGGCAATGGCTTGTGGCAGACTGACAATGCATAGAGGCAGAACACTGATATCAGGTGCTCAAGAGGTTCCTGCCAGAGAGTTTGGATAAATGGTCAGAGAAGGATTTTTCATGGGCTCAGTTTGAGGAGGGCCCCCTGACTGAGGAGGATATTCCTTCATTTCCTGTGTTCCCAGGATGTTACCTGTTGGAGGTCAGAGATGCAAGTATGGAACTTGAATGTGACACACCAAGTAAGACTGTGCCTAGTGATATTGTGCTGGGGGTGAGTTCTCCAAGCAAGCAAGAATAAGCTTATGGGGACTTTTGGTGCAGCTCCTGACCTTAATCGCTGCCTAGAACTCCCGCACCGCCAACCCATCCCGATATTTCTCCGCTAACCACTGACTTGTTCACCGAACACACTAAAAAGTTATACTAGAGTGCATCCCAGGATGACTGCTACAAAAAATAAAGGCGGGGGGAGCAATCGCTACCAACTGTTGACTCCATCAGCTGAAAACTCGGAGCATGACTGCTCCAACTCTGAGGCCTCTGCACACTCACTTCCAATCAAACCATTTTCCCACACAAAAAAAGGCAAGGGGAAAGCCTCCAATATGGACCTGAAATTGGACTGCATTCTGAAAGAAATCCATGAATTTAAGACTGATTTTTCCACTTTTAAACAAACCCAACAGGAGATGAAGATGGAAATTGAAGATACGAAAACCCGAGTTTCCACGCTTGAGCAAAGGCACGCAGGCACAAACAGACACAACCCAGCAAATACAAGCAGCACTTACCAAAATTACAGAACTATGCCATTTAACGATCGTTCACCAGAAGGATGCTGAAAATAGGCATAGAAGGAAAAATCGTCATCTTTATGGTATACCGGAGGGCAGTGAGGGAACCGACTTACAGGAGTTTGTGGAGACCATGCTGCTCACAGCTCGCACCCTAGATCCTGCACACCACATGGACATAGAGAGAGTTCACAAAGCCCTCAGTCCTAAGCCTACACAACTCAGTGCAAGGCCACATTCTATAATAATCCATTTTCTGAGTTATCAAATTAAAGAACTAATTTAAACAGGCCTGGGCACAAGGAAGAGTGTATTATGGACAACAAAGGATCTTTATTGACAATGATTATGAGCCCTAGACTATGCAATGCAGGAGACACTATATCCCATTGTTCCCTCTCTTAAAACAGCACCAGCTTAAATTCAAAACTCCCTATCCACACAAGTTTATGGTGCAGTTTCCAAATGGCCAGCAATCATATGATACAGCTGAGGAGACCATAAAAGATCTTAGAACCAGGGGCAATGCTTTGCTTCAGTGCCCTTCTGTAGCCACTAGATTCTGGAGGACCCCAGAAACAACCCAGGCTGCAGCATAGCCAGGCACAGCCAGAAATCAACTCTAGAGGGAATTAAAGCTCTTTTGCAACAGTTCACCAGGACATAATCTCACCCATTAACTTTACCCTACCACAGTTGCCACACTACACCCCCCTTTCTTACTGGAAGTCAGAGGACTCCTACATGAACAGACAAGGCCCCCATTGTCCTTTACTGGAGCCCACACTCTCGGTTTTTCAACTGGACCATGTGGTAGACATATCCTAAAGTGTAAACCTGGATCTCATTACCTCTTACTTTCTCCACTGCTTACACGGGCTCCTCACTGTATAGTCATTCGGCAATCAGGCAACTTATCAAACCAAAGGTAGGTGGCTGGCCCTGAGGTGTGCCCGGGGCTCTAACCTCAGGGGGGCAATGGGACAGAGGGATACTGGGGGCCACCTCAGGGAGGCATCTGGGGTTGATTGCGGAGTGCTAGGGATCCCTATGCCCCTCAGGCAGTCTAGAGGGCTCCTCTACCCTGGAGTCATAAAGGGCTCACTGTACATAAATATTAGCTCCTGGAAAGAAAGAAGCAGAGATGACTAAGGAGTGGGAGGGTTGGATACTGGGGGACCTGAGAAAAATTCTCTATTGAGTCATTATATAACCCACAAGACCTCAGGCAAACAAGCCTGATCTTATTTGGCAAAAAGATAAACTTCGGAAATTGGGTAAACTCCACTGGTGTGCTCGTCTCATGTCCATATAGCTGGAAACCCTAAATCTAAATACCTACCTTCCGGTCTTGCCTGAGAACTAATTCCCTGGACTAATCCCCAGCACTAGCCCATAATAGCTGAATAGCAGGAGGAAGCTTTTAAACAATCTGCCTCCGCTGCTTCAGACAGTACTAGGAGTGGACCGGACTCTGGCAGGAGGCCTCCGATCTGCTCCGGAGGAGGGGAGACCATGGAGGTGACTATTGCCAGCATCTACATCCCTCCAGGTAGTGATGCATCCTCTTTACAATGCCTATTTGACATAATCCTATCCTACTAGAGAGGCCCCATGATCTTAGGTGGCGATTTAAACTGTCAACTTAACCCATCATTGGATACCTCAGCAGCTCATCTCTCCCCCAGAATGCAGGCTCTAAACACCTTAGATGCTTGCTTAATGACACAGGCATAGTAGATACAGTACATGGAGACAGCTCCACCCCAACAACGAAAATTTACCTTCTACTCCCATGCCCACAAATATTATACCCAGTTGGACTATATTTGTCTTAGTAGGAAGCATATAGACATGATTCAACAGGCAGAAATATAGAATATTGATTTGTCAGACCATACACCTATCTCTCTAACCATACAACAGGCCGGAGACAGGAGATGACGAACCATAAGGAAGCTTAATCCCACATTATTCAGAGACAGGGAATTTAAAAATTTGCTAGAGAACAAAATCCATGAAATAGTGAGAGATAATCAATCTTCCTAGACCTTACCCAACTACTGTGGAATACTATCAAAGTAGTACTGTGTGGGCATATCATAGCTTATGTCTCACACAAGAAAAAAAACAAGAAGAAGCCCATCTACAAAGTCTACAGGATAGGCTGCAATTTCTGCAGGAAGTTCATATGCAAGGGGACAAGGAGGTATTAACCCTCCTACTCCAAACACAGACCTCCATACAGAAGCTACTAACTTATAGAACAGAGCAAGACCTGATGTGGCTCCGTCAGAGATATTATGAGGGTGGGGTCCGAGCATCCTGTTTGCTGGCCTATCGGCTCCGTAAACAGACCCAAATACATACAATGTCTAAATAAAAGACCTCATGACAGGGCAGAATCATTACACTACAGAAAATATACTCTCAGCATTTAGAGCCTACTATCAACAATTATACTCCTCTCCTCAGGAGGTTCCCCCCGTGACACTGGACAAATTCCTAGCTGAAATAAAACTACCCACTTAAACCATCAAACAGATGAACAAACTTACACCCCAGTCTCTGAATCTGAAGTCCAAAGAACAATAAAAAACCTTAAGAATGGAAAGAGTCCTGGCCCAGATGGTTTTGGACCAGAATTTTACATAAACATATCAGAATTAATAATGGAACCCCTATTAACAGCATTACAAACCACTCAGAAGACTGCTGAATGCCCTATGTCCTGGAGACAGGCAGCAATTTCTGCCAAATTGAAACCCCAAAAACCTCCTCAGCTTTGCGATTCCTATCAACCCATATCAGTACTAAATCAGGACTACAAAATATTTACGAGTATTCTAGCCCATAGACTGGATGACATTCTGCCCACCCTAATCCATCCAGATCAATCTGGATTTATAAAATCCAGAAGGACCACAGACAATATCAAGTGGATCTTATATCTCCTAAACCACTCCACCTCCTCAGGTTCCCCAATAATGCTCCTAAGTCTAGATGCTCAGAAGGTGTTTGATATGGTGAACTGGGATTTTTTGCTAGCCACCATGTCTAAATTCGCATTCCCTTCCTCCTTCTTAGATATTATTAAAGGAATATATACAGCCCCAGAGGCGATAGTAAAGGTTAATGGGTCACACTCCACCCACATCTCCCTGCACCGAGGTACCAGACAGGGGAGCCCCCTGTCCCCGTACTTGTTTGCCATCTTTGTGGAACTTATTGCACATATATTCAGGCAGATGGACCAAATGCAAGGATATCAAGTTGGGAATATTATACACAAAGTGGCCTATTAAGTGGATGACCTACTCATCTATCTGTCCCATCCAGAAGACTCCCTTGAAATACTTTCTGAGATCTTAGCAACATTGCAAGAGTCTCCGGCTATACCATTAATCAAGCAAAATCAGAGGCCTTAATAATCCGAGGATCCCCCTTCCCTTCAAAACTGAAATTATATAACTATAGATGGAATAAACCCTCAATTACATACCTTGGAATTCAAATCCCTGCAAAACTTGGTGAATTATATACTGGGTCCTGCTAGAACAATCTATGGCAACTGTATGCCTAGACTCCTCCTTCATTTTCCAACCTAATCAAGTGAAAGAACCCACAGCTTGCTCCATATTCACTAAAGCTATATTAAATAGCTGGATTAAATTTCTGGCTTCACCGGAGAACTCCTTTTTGGCAGGCTGGTTGGGAATTCCAGCTCGAAACCCAGACTTCATTCCAGCATTAACAGACCCCACCTTTCATAACTGGTGTGTCATAGGATTATCAAACACTTGCAGATTCTACGGGGCAGGGATCTTTATGAGTTTTGATCAACTCCAAAATTTATATGGCCTCTCACGCCGGGATTTCTTCTAGTACCTGCAACTCAGACATTACTTAGCCCAAAAAATAGGATTAGTGATCCCACAAATGGAAATCCATATTCTCGACCCCTTTTTAATACATATAACGGGAGGGGGGACCAGAGACTTTTGGTATCTCGGGCATACCAGGCTTTACAGAGTTCATCCCCTCATAAAATAACCACCTCATACTCCTGGAGGGAATTTGCATGGAGGGTAGCTATCTGTTATGTCCGCACCCCTCAGATAGTGGAGAAGTATTCTGAGTCTGGGGACTTGACGTGCTGGCACGGATGTGGCTGTGAGGTCTCCACATATACTCATTAGTTCTGGACCTGCCCAGGTCTGAGTGGATTCTGGGAAGGAATAGACAGAGTCATTGCGGATTTATTTACAGACTTTGGCACACTTACATCTCAAGCAGCTACAGTATTCTCCTTCTGCTCCCCAAACAGATTAAACATAAACCACAAAAATACCTACTTAATATACTTCTTACTGCTGCTAAAAAATGTATAACTAGCTGAACCCAGAAGCCCCCACCATGACTTCCTGGGAGAACACAATTTATGATATTTGCAAGATGTAGACCCTCAAGGCCCACCTCCAGGACAGAACACAGATAATTCAAACATATTGGACACCCTGGTTTTTGCAAATTGCACAGACCAGACCAGATCCGATTCCTTGAGAGAGAGGCAGTGGATTGTGCTGCTTTTCCTTTCGATGGGCTCTAATGACTTATTGAGGTCTCCGGCCGGGCCACTCCATTTGTTTAACACCAACAACCTGACTTAGACTCAGATGGGAGATCCTTACCCAGTTTGTCTCACCCCCTTGGTATTCCCCCTCACCATATAATCTGTAACTGATCACTGGGAAAAATGTTCTCATAGATAGTTTATAGGCCTGGATCTTAGTCTTGGTTCTTTGCAACTAAAATGCTCATTAAGTAATGTAATGACAATAATATAAGTTTTCACCTATAACTTTGACTGTAAGGCCAGAATTGATGTGAAGAAATGTGCCTTTAATACAAATGTATGTATTGAATGTTGACTGAACCGAAAATGAGAAAATAAAAAGTTAAAAAAATTAATAAAAAGAAGAAGCCTACGAGGCTGAAGGGATCTTTCTTGTATTGATGCAGCAGAATCTATTAGCAGTATTGACTGGGGTATATTGCAGACTAAAGATGCTAATATTGCCTAAATGTTACAATATGTTAAGATCAAAGAGGTGGTACATGTATTTTATTTTTTTGATGAAAAACCTACAAAGGAGGAGGTGGAAGGAAAATGGACTGGAACCTGTGTTGGGGTAGCACCAAAACAGTGTTTACCCTCAGGTGTCTGTATCTGTAGCAAATGAATGAATCAAGAGACATGGTGGGTTTATATAGAAGGGTTGAACCTAGGACTAGGCCCCTGCTTAAAACTGACGTCTGGTGGGACTGGAGCAGGTAATTACTCACCCCAGAGAAAGTCTTTCTATGGTACTGGACTTTACCGCTGACCAGATTTTTGGTTAAGAAATATAATGGACTCTTTCTAAAAGGAGATGGGAAGGTACCATGAGTCTCTGTTAAGAAATGAGTTAATGCCGCAGGGTAAAGAATGATTATATCCACTATGTTCCTGATAGAATGTTTATCCTTCCTAGGGACCTTGAGACAGAGCTTCTGAAGATGGATGGGTGGAAGTTTCATCCCTTCCTGGGAGAGGAAGGTGGTAAACAGTCTGAAATAACTGCTTCCCTCTTAAGGTGGGGGATATGTGACAGGGAGCTCCTGCCACTCTTGAGGACCAACCTTTTCTTAACTCTGTTGCAACAGTTCTTCTATTTCTTAGCCTAATCTATCCTTTACAATTTTTAGTCCATAAGGTTGGTCACCTATGGGCACTCCCTTCCCTTTCTTGACTATGCTATAGTGTCCTCTTTAATTTTTCTTTTCCCTCTCAGTTCCTCATACAGAGAGGTTATTATTGTGACCTCTGAGCTGATATAAAACAGATTGTGTTTATGGTTGTTGGATTTAGTATATAATAGCACTACTATGTCATAAAATACCTTGATATATATATCTGATGTTTATATGTCCTCCCTGTATTGTTGTACTATACCCTCCCAGGTTGTGCCTGAAAATAGTCATTGCTATGGCTAGTGCACTTACCCAGTAAACAAAAATGAAATAAAATAAATAAATAAAACCTTTAAATGTTGAAAATACCATGGCACTTGGTGTTTTTGAGAATGGTAAAAAGTACTATGTGACTATTATAAAAATTAAGTTAATTGTGCTATTTAAAATGTATGTAAATTGCTGTAAACTGAACAAGTCTGAAATGTCATGGTGATTTGCATATATCACATGATGCTTTGCATTATGGAAGTATGTGTGATGTTGCGTTTCTTTGAAACTTGGCTTATTGTCAGTGCACTTTGGGGTAACCCATGTTTCAGTGCTTCTGCACTGAGGTTCTTTGTCTGTAGCTTGTTTTGCTTTTTATTTGAGCCCCCAATACCCAAGCAAACAAGGCCCACATGGGGTGAAGGCTGAATCTCAACTGTTAAGTTAGATCAGAGATCAGTGTCAGTAGATGCTGACTAAGTGCTGAGAAAAGACATGCATAGTCTGTTGCTGTAAACTGATGTACAGAAGAAGGGATATGCCATTGCTTAATGTTATTCTCTGTATTTTGAATAAACACCACACAGAGATTGTGTGTTGAACTTAAAGTTCAGTGTCTGGTCCATCTGTTATCCCACAACCCCGCCACATCTACACCACTTAAGTGTATCTTTAACAGGATACTGCCTCACTAGGGGTGAATGTGTAAGGGAAGGTAAAGGTGTATGAATGGAAATTATCTCTCTACAACCCTGAAGTGTATGTTTAACAGGATACTGCCTCAATAGGGGTAAGTGTGTAGGGAAGGTAAAGGAACATAAACTGAAATAATCTCTCTACTCCCCTGATATGTATGTTTAGCAGGATACTGTATCATTAGGAGTAAATGTATAGGGGATGGTAAAAGAGTATAAACTGAAATAATCTCTCTACACCCCCGAAGTGTATGTTTAACAGGATACTGCCTCACTTGGGGTGAGTGTATGGGATGGTAAAGGAGCATAAACTGAAATGATCTCTCAACACCCCTGAGCATATTTTTAACAGGATACTGCCTCACTAAGGGAGAGTGTGTAGGGGAAGGTAAAAGAACATAAACTGAAATTATCTCTCTACACCCCTGAAATGTATGTTTAACAGGATACTGCCTTACTAGGGGTGAGTGTGTAGGAGGATGGTTACACCCCTGAAGTGTATGTGTAACAAGGTACTGTCTCACTAGAGGCAAGTGTTTAGGTAAAGGTAAAGGAACATAATTGGAAGTAATCTCTGTACGTCACTGAAGTGTATGTTTACCAGGATACTGCCTAGGTGAGGGGTGAGTATGTGGGGTTAGTGGTGGTTTGACGCAGTTGACCAGGTAGTTTGTTCTTTGAATGAAGTTTGTAGTATTGCACATTTATGGGTAGCGTAGTTCAAGCACTTTATCTGAAGCACTTTATTAAGCATTTTGCAAAAAGCACTATTTGTAACCCATATAATGTCTTATATTTGTGAACAGAATATGCATCATAATGCTTTTATTGCTTTTGCTTCCCTATAAGCACTCTTTGAACAGCTACCTCACAACCCATCCATTTCTATTTTGCTCACCAGTACTAAAACAGAAATACAGCATGTTTAACAGGATACTGCCACACTAGGGGTGAGTGTGTAGGGGTGTAAAGGAGCATAAGCTGAAATTCTCTCTCTACACTCCTGAAGTGTATGTTTAAAAGAATACTACCTCACTAGGGGTGAGTGTGTAGGGGAAGGTAAAGGAGTGTAAACTGAAATGATCTCTCTACACCCCTGAAGTGTATGTTTTACAGGATCCTACCTCACTTAGGATGAGTGTGTAAGGGATGGTAAAGGAGTATAAACTGAAATGATCTCTGTATACCCCTGAAGTGTATGTTTTACAGAATCCTACCTCACTAAGGGTGAGTGTGTAAAATATGGTAAAGGAACATAAACTGAAATTATGTCTCTTCACCACTAAAGTGTATGTGTAACAGTGTACTGCCTTGCTAGGGTATAGGGAATGGTAAAGGAGTATAAACTGAAATGTTCTCTCTCCACCCATGAAGTGTATGTGTAACAGGATACTGCCTCACTAGGGGTGAGTGTGTAGGGAAGGTAAAGGAGTATAAACTGAAGTTATCTCTCTACACCCCTGAAGCAAATATTTAACAGGATGCTGCCTCACTGTGGGTGAGTGTGTAGGGGATGTTAAAGGAGTGTAAACTGAAATGATCTCTCTACACCCCTGAAGTGTATGTTTAACAGGATAGTGCCTCACTAGGGTTGTGTGTAGGAGAGAAGGTAAAGGGGTATAAACTGAAATTATCGTTCTACACCCCTGATGTGTATGTTAAACAAGATACTGTCTCACTAGTGGTGAGTATGTAGAGGGATGGTAAAGGAGTATAAAATACATCATGTTTATTTATAAAAAGGCACAATTCCTTGCAATTAATGCATTGGAAAAGAATAAAAACCATCAGACAATAAATATAAATACTCATTAATCCATTTTTAAAATTACAGTCATTAAAAATCCTATGTCAGCAGATTTAAAGAGCTTCAGAAAAGGCTAAGCCAAATAAATAAGTGTTAAGGGCAGACTTAATGCTCCCGATGATCAGGCAGTCTCTCAGCCAACAAGGCAGAGTGTTCCATACAGTGGGGACTGCAAAAACAATAAAGCAGGTCCCGGAGGTTTTAATTCAGACCCTAGGAACCTCTAGCAATCCCTCATCAGCAGAGTGGAGTAGGCGGTAGGGGCAAAAGAGATCTTACAAATACCAGGGTTCCTGACTGTGTAGGGCATTATAGGTCAGACACAAAGCACATTTTCTGGAGCTGGAAGGACACTACTTTCTTCAACTGCGAGCTGTGTGAGAAATTCTATATTGCACTTGATATCTGCAACAAACGTGCACTTTTGCTTAATTCTGTGGGGGTGAAACTAACTACCCTTGGTAATTGCTTTTTATTCACATATTTATTTAGTGTTTAACCAAGAAGGGGCTTGCAAACTCTGTTTATCTTGTTAATAACTTCAGAAGGATTTAAATACTGCATTTGGGTAGGTCCTTGGAGGTAGCTAGATTGTCTACTAGGATTTTCTGACAGTTAAACTATTTTTAAATGAATTACAGGTGGCTGAGGAGTTGAAAAAGAAACTTGCAAACTCTGCTTATCTTGGAAGTAACTTCATAAGTGTTTGAATACTGCATTCTGGTTGTCCCTTGGGGGTAGCTGGATTGACTAATAGGATTTTGGGACAGAAACTATTTTTAAATTTAATGGTGCCTAGGAGTTTGTGATAGTTAAACTCTTTTTAACAAAGTTACTGAGCTTAAGGAGTGGTCATAGAAAAACCTGCAGTGTGAAACAGGAAAAGACAGTCTTTCAAGCAACAGAGGGTGGTGGATCTAGGTTTACGTTTATTTGTTACAATTCCTAAGATTTTCAGTGCAGGAAGAGTTTAAAGCACAGCTGACTTATTTTGGGGCTGACAGCTCTCAGAGCACAAACCACCAGGCCTGTTTTGGGGCTGGGGAGGTTTACCTGTGTCTGACGTGGATGTGTGGATTTTTCTCTGTTTGATTAGCAGGGTATTTTCTCTGTCAAATTGTTGTGTAGGGCATCTTGCTGACAGGAAGGCACTCATTGCAGCAGTGGGTCAGAGCTTTTAGCTGATTGTTTTGTGAGGGCACAGTTTCGTCCAACCCTTCCCACCCTCACCCCACACCCCCTGGAAATAGTTCCTTTATACCTGGGGTTCTGACATCATTTCCTCAAGAGTGCAAGGTGCATGTCACTGTCATATCCTCTCAAGCACACTGCACTGACAATATAAGCATACACACTGTATAATATAAATACATATCTATTTCTATATTACAAACCAATCACACACACACACACACACACACAAATAAAAATAAAAAATAAAAATGTGGGGAGTAATGCAATGTAATGGCTGTGGGGCAGCAGTGTTCTGGGAGTCTTTCTGGAGGCTGAGATGCTGCCCTATTTGCAGACAACTCTCTGCCCTGAGGGAGGAAGTTTCCCGTCTTCAGGCCACACTGGACAGTAGTACAGGGACCTTCTCCCAGGCCACACTGGACAGTAGGAAGGGAACCTCCCCCATCCAGGGAGCACCAGAGCCACCACCACTACCACAGAGGTTGTGAAGAAACCACAGCAGTTGGACCACAGTGGGCTCAGGGAGGGTGAGGATGGTGGAACAGAGGCACACCAGTCAGTTGTTCCACACCACAATCCATACACCATTCTGGGGGAGCATAGCTTCCCTATGGATACACCCGCAGAGGAGACTAAGGAGGCTGAGGACAACTGTCACAAGGGAGGCCCACAGGAAGGAGGCAGAGGACACCACAAGGAAGGAAGCAGCTCCTGGTGGGGTACTCAATTATTAGGGGGCTAGAACTGGGGGGAGCAGGGAAAACTGAAGTAAGGTGTCTGCCTGGTGCCATGGCTTCAAGAGACAGGAAGCACAACCTCAGGATCACGAGAACAGCTGCACGGGAATCTGAGCTGGATGTCATTGTCCACCTAGGGACAAATGACTTGGCTAATCATGAGATTAGAGCAGTGCAGAAGGACTTTGTAGAATTGGGGAAGGGCCTAAGACAAGTAGCACACACAGTATCCTTCTCTGAGGTGCTGCCTGTCAATGGCATGAGTGAGGTAAGGGTACTTGCACCATGCAGTTTAATGAATGGTTGAAAAAATGGTGTGGAGCACAGGGTTTGGCTTCATTGGGACTGGGGTTCCACCTGGAGGACACCAGCCTATACTGGCAGGATGGTCTGCATCTGTCCAGGAGGAACAAGTCTTTTGAGCAATCGGTTTAAATGCTTCATTGGCAAGCTTTTAAACTAGTCAAGGGGAGGCACTGATAAGCAGCAGGAAAATCCCAGCCTCCCTACAAAACAGGGTACTAAATGAGAAAAGACCGAGGTAGACAGGTCAGTGGGGATGCTGCAAAAGAAGGTAAAGCCATCAAAAATGGAGAGCAATGAGTACCAATGCCTGTAGTCTGAGTAACAAGCTTCCTGAATTAGTGGCCTTGATGGAGGAGGAACATCTGGATATCGTGGCAGTCACAGAAACATGGTACACGAAACCATGACTGGGACATAAACATTCAGGATACACTATCTACAGGAGGGACAGGGAGGGTAAAAGAGGAGGAGGGGTAGCTCTTTACATAAGGGAAGGCATCAAGGCAACAGAACAAAAGGGAAGACAGGGAGAAGAAGAAGCACTGTGGGTAAATTTGGAGACCGGCAATGGCACCACAATCCGCACAGGGGTTGTATACAGACCCCCTTCTCAGGGGGAGGAAATGGACAAGGAAATGATAGAAAGAATACTTAGAATGGCAGAAAAAGGGGAGATATTGCTGATGGGTGATCTGAATATGCCAGATGTTAACTGGAATGCAGTTGCAGCAGCCATTTCAAAGAGTGGGGTTATTCTAGATGCCCTACAAGGGCATGCCTTGGACAACTAGTATTGGAGCCCACTCGAGAGGAGCAATCTTAGACCTGGTTCTCTCAAATGGAGATGAAGAGGATCACAGATGTAGAAGTGGGTAGCCATCTGGGAACTAGCGACCATCGAACAGTATGGTTCACAATAAACACAGCAATAGAGTCAAGCCATACAAAGGCAAAAGTACTGGACTTTAGGAGGGCTGACTTTGCCAAAATGGGTGAGTGCCTAGAATGCACTAGCAAATGGGCAGGAAGGAGGGTGGAAGAACAATGGGAATAATAAAACTGCCATCACAGGGGTAACAAGCCTTGTGTGAAGCAAATTAACAAAGCGAAACGATGTAAGAAACTACTATGGTTCTCAAAGGAAGTGGCAGTGAAGATTCAAGAAAAAAAGCATTCAGGAAGTACAAGGAATCACAGAAGGAGCAGGACAGGGAACTGTATCAGTTAAATCAAAGGAAGCTGGGAAGGCAGTCAGAACAGCAAAGGCCCAAACCGAGGAAAAGATAGCCAACTCTGTTAGAAGGATAAAACCTTTTTAGGTACATCAGGGGCGAAGGAAGACCAAGGGAGGGCTAGTGAGGCTTAATAGAGGAGGGAGGGTGGGCAGAGGGTGACTGTGAAAAGGCAGAGATACTAAACAAATATTTTGCTCAGTATTTACAAAGGAAGTGGGGAGGTACCTAAAACAAACAGTAGAAACACTCTGGATACAGAAGTTGATACCAGCCCATTTACAGAAGAAAGGGTTCTAAAAGAACTCTTAAAACTGAAGGTGGACAAAGTAATGGGGCCTGATGGGATTCATCCCAGAATTCTAAAAGAACTAAGGTAGAACTAGTGACACCACTGACTACCGCCTTAACAAATCATGGGAGGATGGGGTGGTACCGAGGACTGGAGAAGGGCAGATGTGATTCCCCTTCACAAAGGTGGGAGCAAGGCAGAAGCAGAAAACTACAGACCTGTTAGTTTAACCTCAGTGGTAGGGAAAATGATGGAATCACTTCTGAAGGAAAGAATTGTTGAGTGTCTAGAGGCCAGAGAGGCTCAGGACCCAAGGCAGCATGGATTCCCAGCGGGAAGGTCATGCCAGTCAAATCTGATAGATTTCTTTGACTGGGTGACCAAAGTAATAGATCAGGGAGGGGCTGTGGACATGGCCTACCTAGACTTTAGTAAGGCATTTGACACAGTCCCACACAAAAGATTAATATACAAGTTAGCCAGCCTGGGAGTGGGTCCCAAGATGACAGCCTGGGTAAAGAATTGGCTGGAGAATAGGACACAGAGAGTAATAGTAAATGGAGTCCACTCTGAAGAAAGGGAGGTTACTAGTGGGGGTACCGCAGGGTTCAGTATTAGGACCGGTCCTCTTCTATGTCTTTATAAGCGATATTGTGGAGGGACTGGAAGAAAAAGTATGCCTCTTTGCAGATGACACAAAGATCTGCAACAGAGTTGATGCACAAGGTGGGGTGGAAAGGATGAGAAGGGACTTGGCAAGGTTAGAGGAATGGTCAAATGTATGGCAGCTTAGATTCAATGCTAAGAAGTGCAAGGTAATGCACCTGGGAAACAAAAACCCAGGGGAAGAGTACACAATGGGGGGTGAGATACTAACAACAACAAAAAATGGAAAGGGACCTGGGGGTAGTCATATCAGATGACCTAAAGGTGGGCAAGCAATGTGAGAGGGCAGCAAGGAGGGCTGGGGGATACTGGGATGCACAGGGAGAGGCATCACCAGTAGAAAACAGGAAGTTATTATCCCTCTGTACAGACAGTTGGTGAGACCCCATCTGGAGTACTGCGTGCAGTTCTTGAGACCCAATCTCCGCAAGGACATAGACAGGATGGAAGCTGTCCAGAGGAGGACAACTAAAATGGTGCAGGGTCTGCACCGGAAGACATATGAAGAGAGACTTAAGGAGCTGAATATGCATAGCCTCGAGGAAAGGAGAGAGAGGGGGGACATGATAGAAACTTTCAAGTATCTCAAGGGAATCAACAAAGTCCAAGAGGGTAGCATCTTTCAAAAAGAGGTGTGCAAGAACAAGGGGCACAATTTGAAGATAGAGGAGTGGCTCAGAGGTAATTTAAGGAAGTATTTTTTCACAGAGAGGGTTGTGGATGCATGGAATGGCCTTCTGGAGGGTTGTGGAGTCAAAAACAGTGGTGGAATTCAAACATGCATGGGACAGTCATAAAGCAATTCTAGGGGGTGGGGGTAGGAAGAAGTAGGCTGTTGGTTAACTAGGATCTGCAGCTTATCCAATAGGTAGGGAAATGGGCAGACTGGGTGGGCCAAGCGGTCCTTATCTGCTGTCAAAATCTATGTTTCTATGTTTCTATGTAACCCGACCTTAAAGGTAATTCACCACTGAACTGGCAGCCAGTGCAGGCTGCAGAGCACTGGTGTGACATGGCATGAGCTTGTTAAACCAGTCAGCAACCTGGCCACCATATCCTGCACTAGCTGCAAATGGTGGATATCAACCCCCAGAAGCCCTAGGTAAAGGGCATTGCAGTAGTCAAGATGGGAGGTCACGAAGGCATGGACCAATGTTGGAAGATCGCCGGGCAGCACCAAGTGTTTTATCTGGGCAATATTCCTCTGGTGGTAAAAAGAGGTCTTGGCAATGTCTGACACATGAGATTTTTTTTTCTTTCTTTCTTTATCCCCCAGGGACCACTGATCTGCCTTACCTTCACGTCACAGCTTCACCCCCAGGTCTGTCCGGCCGCCATCCCTCGGACTACCTACGGCGCCATGTTCGGGACTCGCGGTTACTCAAGTGCTTGCCCTCACGGTGGGGTGGGGGAGCACTCCTCCGGAGCTCAACTCACCCAATCGGGATCCATACTACCATGCACCCAGGTACTGAGGAGTCCGCTGCAGGGATGGCCATCATGCCGCCGCGACCAGTGCCCTACTTTTTCCACTTTTTCCTTCCCCCTAAGCAGGCTGGCATGCAATGATGCCAATGGCCATAAATGTGCATGCATCAGCCCATATTCTGGCTAGGCTTCAGCCCCTGACTGCTGTACTTGTGCTCTCGGCAGCAGTAGTACCTCCGGTCTCCACCGGGGGTTCCCCCTGCACTGGGATACCCCTGGATCCCCCCCCCAGGAAAGGAGAGCTGCCCATTGGATGCTCGATCCTATTCCCTCCCTGCTGATCCCCAGCACCCGGGCTCATTCCCGAACCTGGGTCACTGACGTGACGCGAGGTGTGGCGTCCAGCACCTCAACCCTCAGCGCCACCTGGCCGGCCCGACACATAAGATTTAAGAGTCATACTGTCATCAAAAATAGCACCCAGATTCCACACCTGGTCAGTGTTCACCAGCTGGGTACCACCGAGCCAAAGCTTGGAAGGTTGTCCTGCTGGGAACCCTTACATCCGGATCACCTGGGTCCACCACCAACATCTCAGTTTTATCCAGGTTCAACCTCAGCCTGTTGGCACTCATCCAGCCTTGGATCTCAGAAAGACAGTTATTAAAACCGAGATAACATCATTTTATCATTTTGTTTGGGCACAAAGGACATGTATAGCTGAGTATCATCTGCATAGCAGTAAAAACTCAGTCCATACAATCTTTTAATGTCTCCAAATGGCAACATATACACCTCGAGCAACATGGGAGATAGATTGGAGCCCTGTGGGACTCCACAGGGTAGGGGGAGAGGGACCGAGGAATAAACCCCCTACACCACTCTCTGAGTCCTATCTACTAGGAGGGATCAAAACCACCTTGGGACTGTACCTAACAGTCCACAGATCAACCGCAGATGCTCCAACAACACACCATGGTCCATAGTGTCAAACACTCGCAGACAGATCAGGGAAAACCTAGATCGAACAGGTCCTCTGATCTCTCACTATTAGGAGATCATTAAGTACCCAAACCAATGCAATCTTAGTACTATGCCTCTTCCTAAATTAGTACTGGAGAGGATCCTCAACATTGTGGATGATAAAATGATCCTTCAGCTGCAACGCAACCACCTTCTCAATAACCTTACCCACAAAGGGTAGGTTAGAAATGGATCTGTAGTTAGCCAGACAGTCAGGGTCGAGGGAAGGTTTCTAAAGGAGACGTCTCACAACCGCCTCCTTCAGGGGGTCAGGAAACACCCTTGTCTCCAAAGAAGTCCAGACTATCTCAGCTAGGTCCGAGCTGATCACCTCAACACACCCCATCCGGAGATGTGTTGGGCTTGGATCCAAACTGCAGCAGGTTGGTCGCAAACTCTGGATGATCCTCACGATGTTAGTGACTGCTGGACAGCCAAAGTTGGACCAGGTAAAGTGGGCACTCACCACCTCCTGCCAACTTCCACAACACTCAATAGAGGGTGCTAGGCAGATCTCAGAACTGATAGTGGCAACCTTATCTATGAATAAGCATGTGAACTAATCACACTAAATTTGTAAAAAAGCTCCCCAAGACTGAAGACAGACTGGATTGCACAATCTGTTGACAGTCCAGAAGAGCTGAGCTGGTTGATTCTGCACAATGGCCATCTCCTTGGACAGCAACTCTGCCTTCTTATGGAAGAATGCTGATTGATAGTCTTTATGATGATCCATCAATCAGTCTGTCAACCAACAGGCCCGATTTCAACTAGCACGTCTCCAACCTATGACCCACTCACCTCATCTCCTTCAAAGTCCATCAAAGTAGGGTGACTTTGGGTGAAGAGTGGGGGGGGGTGAACACGGACAGGAGCTATAGAATCCAGGGCTACCATCACTGCTTTATTTTAGACATGTAAAAGATCTCCTGGCTCCAAGCTTTCACTCATCACACCCAATGGATCCAGTACCTCCATTAGACCATCTGGGGTCTTGCCCCTTAAAGGACGATACTGGACCTTCTCCATAGGGGCAGGTCTATTTGGGGGACGTTGAAACTGAACCATATGGTGTGGTGGTCCAACCATCTGATCAGCTCCACCACCAAATCAGAGATCTCCATCCCCAGGAAGAACATCAGATCCAATGAGTGACCACAATTGTGAGAGGCAGAGGTAATTACCTGCGTGAGACCCAACGAGATCATAAATTGGAGGAAGTCTTGTCCAAATTGTGAGAGTTCATCATTGACCCAGGCACTGAAGTCCACCAGAATTAACCATCTGAGGGACTCCAACATCATGTCAACAATCAAGTCCACACCTTCCTGCAGGAATTCCTTCTCACCACTGGCTGGACAACAACTGAGAAGTATCCTGCAATTTAAACCTACCCCCATGATGCACTCAAAGGATCTGGTTAACCCCACTGGACTATCCAGAAGGCCCAGTTCCAATTTTTTAAATAAATAGCTGTACCCCCACCCCTACAATCCACCCTTGGGTGGTGTATCACAGAGTACCCTGCTGGAACTGCTGATGCCAATACTGGGCCAGCATTTTCATCCAGTCAGGTCTCAGTGATGCAAGCCAGGTCATCTGTCCCAACAAGATCAGCTATCACAGCAGTCTTGTTTTTCCATAGACCTGGCATTGCACAACACAGCCCAAGTAGGATAGGCAGACGAGGAAGACTGTGCTACTTGCCCACATAAATTGGAGCCCTTGGATATGGGAACAGGTAGGTGTCTTCTTGTTACCACAACCCCAATCTGCCCACTCCCCTCCATTCCCCCAACATGCCCAGCACCGCTCCATTTCCTTCTCCTCCTTCTAGCTATGCACAAGGCACAGCAAAGTCTATATGTCTCAGCAGATTGAGGGGGACAGCAAAAAGGATGGAGGTCCCTGAACCTGGTGGGAGAGTAGTACTGACTGTCTGTGCCCTCTGCCAACACACACTAAACTAAAAGCAGCCACACAGCACACAATCAGAAAACAAACAGTATAGCAACACATTCTCACATCTACAATCAAATAACAAACAAACAATACACCACCAAATATCAGACACACTCACACCACTTACAACACAAATTCCACAATTTTTCCAAATTTACCAAATAAAACACACAACCCTGCATTATAACTGAATAACAAGACCAATAAAAACAAAAATAAAATGGAAATCTTTAGGCAGTTTTTATATGTCTTTTCACAATTCAGTGAGTCACCAGTTCTCTCAAGGCAATATAACAGGCCATTGGAGCTCTCACTTTACTCTGGCCAATATGTACAAAAAGCTTCAAAGTATTGTTAAGCTCTCACCAAAACCTCAACAGTGAACCTCAGCAGATTTAATAGAAATTGAATAAATACCATGCACTCTCACTGCCTCTAAATATCCAGATATCAATTGAATAAGTCCAAAACCTGACCAAGATGGATAGAGATCTCAAGTCCTTTCTTCTAGTGTCCCTGTAGGAGTCACTGATGTTCCTTACTTTTAGCCCTCTTTCCTTGTCGATTGCTCCTTCCAGTTCTGAACAGACAGCCTTTAGCTACTAGTACGCTGCACTTTGTAGATTTTGCCCATGGCTACTGCCACCACAGCAGCTGCTGTAGCTCCCTGCAGGCCACAGGTAAGGGCACAATTCAGGAGCAATGATCAGGCTCTAAAATACCCATCCACCCCCAGAAAGCAGCCAGCCTGAACCAAATAATCCCTGCACTACGGCCTCAGGACTGCGTCTGACCACCGGCAGACACCCCCGAAAACCAAGAGGAGCCCGTCACAATGTCCACCCTTTGGTGGACCTGGAAACACTCCTCCCACCAAGAATTAAGCATGATAGTCACCCCTCCCCCGATAGGCATACAAGTCGCCATTGCTCCTACTGACCTCCAACTATAAGTGTTCCAGAAATGCCCCAACACATGTTCGACTGAAATTATCTATCCACACTCCTGAAGTGTATGTTCAACAGGTACTGCCTCACTAGGGGTATGTGTGTAGGGGGGAAGGTAAAGGAGCATACATGGAAATTATCTCTCTACACCCCTGAAATGTATGCTTAACAGGATACTGTCTCACTAGGGGTAACTGTATAGGGGAAGGTCAAGGAACATAAACTGAAATTACCTATCTACACCCTGGGAATGTATGTACTGTACAATAGGGTATTGCCTCACTAGGGGTGAGTGTGTAGGGCATAATAAAGGAGAATAAACTGAAATTATCTCTCTGCACCCCTGAAGTGTATGTTTAACAGGATACTGTCTCACTAGGGGAGAACGTGTAGGTGATGGTAAAGGAGCATACATGGAAATGATCTCTCTACATCCCTGAAGTGTATGTGTAACACGATACTGCCTCACTAGGGGTGAGTGCGTAGGGGGAGGTAATAAAGTACAGTATAAACTGAAATAATGTCTCTACACCCCTGAAGTGTATGTGTAACAGGATACTGCCTCACTAGGGGTGAGTGCGTAGGGGGAGGTAATGAAGTACAGTATAAACTGAAATAATGTCTCTACACCCCTGAAGTGTATGTGTAACAGGATACTGCCTCACTAGGGGTGAGTGTATAGGGGAAGGTGAAGGAACATAAACTGAAATTATCTATCTACATCCTGGGAATGTATCTGCTGTACAATAGGGTATTGCCTCACTAGGGGTGAGTGTGTAGGGGATGGTAAAGGAGCATAAACTTAAATTCCCTTCCCTTGCCCCCGGGTCGCCCCTGGAAACAAGCCATGGCTCAGTGTGCCTCTCCCAGTCACAAACTTTCAAATTAAATAATTAATAAATAAATAAATAATTTCTCTTGAACCTTGGAGTGTATGTTTAACAGGATACTGCCTCACTAGGGGTGAGTGTGTAGGGGAAGGTAACAGTATAAACTCAAATTCTCTCTCTACACCCCTGAAGTGTATGTTTAACAGGATCCTAACTCACTAGGGGTGAGTGTATAGGGGGAGGTAAAAGAGTATAAACTGAATTATCTCTCTACACCCCTGAAGTGTATGTGTAACAGTATACTGCCTCAGTAGGGATGAGTGTGTAGAGGGAGGTAACAGAGTATAAACTGAAATGATCTCTCTACATCCCTGCAGTGTATATTTAACAGGATACTGTCTCACTATGGGTGAGTGTATAGGGGGAGGTAAAGGTGTATAAACTGAATTATCTCTCTACATCCCTGAAGTGTATGTGTAACAGGATACTGCCGTAGTAGGGATGAGTGTGTAGAGGGAGGTAACAGAGTATAAACTGAAATGATCTCTCTAGACCCCTGCAGTGTATGTGTAACAGAGTACTTTCTTACTAGGAGTGAGTGTGTAAGGGAAGGTAAAGGAACCTAAGTTAGCAGTAACCCATGACAGGGTGTGGGGTTTATAGGCATTTAATCCATGCCTGGGGAGCATTGTGTGGCACAAGGCCACAGGATGAGTGTCCTCACAGCACCCCAGGTGTGGATTAGATGCTTATAACCCCTCATCCTGGAATGGGTTCACTCATGTTATAAAGTTAAATAATCTGTCAGCAGGACTGCTGCAGCAGCAAGGCAGAGTGCAGCTGGTTTACATTTGGCAAGCCATACAATAAAAGATTATTAATGAATATTTCAGCAGCTCAACCTGCTCTTCCTGTATTGGAAGTGACATGGGTCACCCTGCTGCTTTTACAACCACCCCAACTCCAAGTTCTACTTTCTAAGGTTCTGTCCTTGTTACTGGTTTTCAGAGCTTCAAAAAGCCTGGGTAAATATAGTCTCCACATGTTTGGAGAGCCTGACGATGGCAGTAAGCAGTTTCCGTCCTCACTATGCTATGCGGTTATGTTACTGTTAGGACAGCATGCCTCCCACATGTCCATGAACAGATTTGGTCACACACCTCTTTTAAACTTGATTCTCTACAGAAAAAGCCTGTCAGCATCTCTTCATATGAGGCCTAATATTTGTTTCCTGTTTTTTCCTGTAACCTTAACTACAAACTGTGGTTTTCTTGTCTGCAGGACCTGCTACATAAAACGGATACTGCTACTAAGTATGCAGAGGAAAGGTTTGCATGCATACTTTGTAATCATTTTTCCGGAACATATGCTGTGACTCCGAAGGCCTTTGTCTATGTTATATGGTGCCGTCATTTGTTGGCATAATGTACAGTTTTTTTCCCGAATTAATCAAAAGGTTTTAACACTAAACTTTACAGGGACCCAATAAATTTATTTACTTATTTGACTGATTCATAGATTGATTGAATTTTGTTAACCGGGTTGGCTCACTGGGACTAGCGTCCCTTTTTCAGCAACATTAATTACATTCAATAAGAGAAAAAAGTCAGTATTTACAGATACATCAAGTACATCAGCAGTAACAAACATAGGGCCCTATGCACTGACAGGTGGGCTATACCCGTCTGAGGCACGTACCCCAGCATTGTACCTATGTGGCCCTAGACAGGTGCAGGGTGCATGTTATGCATGACCGCATAAATTCAAGGGTGCCTGTCCATGTCCACACCCCCTCAGAGTGTAGGATGACATAGTCAGTACGGGGTGGCCAGTACCGGGTCCCTCAGTGGATCCCTTACGCCCATGCAGCGGGCACACAGATCAGGAGCAAGTCAGGTAAAGTGGCTACTTATGGACACCTGCTGGGCACTCACCTGAGCTGCTGGCCCCAGCGCTCCCCTGCAGCATAGTGGACTGGGGCAGCATTGAGGTCCATAGCCTGATACCACTGCACCCGGCAGACAAAGAATACAGGGGTGCATACTGGGTTATGCCTGGTCTCGGATGGCATAACCAGTGCCCCCTGTGCCTGGCACTACACAGCTTAGTGAATATGGCATACTGTAGGCACACCCCTGATACGGCCCCAGCACCAGGTGAATACCACAGGGGGGTCTACTGGACCCCTGCTACATGGCATTCACACTTATGGTTGCCTACATGCCTCAGATATGTGGCACATAGGCAACGATTTTGTTAGTTCATAGGGCCCATTGTGCATTGTACATAGTTACCAGGATAAATCAAAAGGCTTTAACATAGAACTCTGCAAGGCCCCTATAAATACTTCTTTTATTACACTAGTGCAGTGTACATAGTTACCAGGGTCAATCAAAAGCCTTTAACACAGAACTCTGTATGGCCTTATAAATACTTCTGTAATTACACTAGTATAGTGTACATAGTTACCAGAATAAATCAAAACGCTTTAATATAGAACTTTGCAGGGCCACTAACTTTACTAGCTCTCCATGATACTGCTCTCATTCAGTCGGGGGGGGGGAGGCACTGAAAAGGAGCAGGGAAAACCCAGCCTTCCCCCACAAAACACAGTAGTTAGAGAGGTAAACACCAAGATAGAGAAGTCAACAGGGAACAGGACGGGGGTAAATGCAGAAAAAGTCAGTAAGGAGAGGGGTGGGACTTAAAAGGATAAGGCCATTAAAAAATGGATGGTGATGAGTACCAATGCCCATAGGCTATGTAACAAGCTCCCTGAACTAGTGGCCTTAATGGAAGAGGGACACCTGGATATCGTGGCAGTCACAGAAAATGGTACACTGACAGCCACGACTGTGATGTCAACATACCAGGGTACATAAGCTACAGGAGGGACAGGGAGGGTAAAAGAGGAGGAGGAGTAGCTCTTTATGTAAAGGAAGGGATTAAAGCAATGAAACTAAAGGATAAACAGGGAGTAGAGGAGGCACTGTGGGTCACCCTGTAGACAGGATATGGCACTACAATCTGCACGGTGGTTGTATACAGACCCCCATCTCAGGGGGAGGCAATGGACAAGGAAATGATAGAAGGCATCCTTAGAATGGCAGAAAAAGGGGAGATATTGTTGATGGGGGACCTGAATATGCCAGATGTTAACTGGAACACCTTTGCTGAAGCCACATCCAAGAGCAGGGTTATTCTCAATGCCCTACAAGGGGCATGCCTCTGACAGATTGTAGTGGAACCCACTCAGGAGGAAGCAATCTTAGACCTGGTACTGTCAAATGGGGATGTAGAAAGGAACTCAGATTTAGAAGTGGGTAGCCATCTGGGAACAAGTGACCACCAAACAGTGTGGTTCTTGATAAACACAGCCATAGAGTCAAGCCATACAAAAGCAAGAGTATTGGACTTTAGGAGGGTTAACTTTGGGAAAATGGGAGAGTACCTTAGAAAAGCACTAGCAAACGGGCAAGAAGGAGGGGTGGAGGAACAATGGAAAAAAATAAAAACAGACATCACAGAGGTAACAAGACTTTGTATAAAACAAATCAACAAAGCATTATGAAGGAAATAAAACTACAGTTCTCAAAAGAGGTGGCAGGGAATGTTAAGAAGAAAAAGGCAGCATTCAGGAAGTATAAAGAAATGCAGAAGGAGCAGGACAGAGAACTGTACCAGTTAAAGCAGAAGGAAATGGGGAAGGCAGTCAGAAGAGCAAAGGCCCAAATTGAGGAAAAGATAGCCTACTCAGTTAAGAAGGGGGATAAAACCTTTTATAGGTACATTAGGGAGCGGAAAAAGGCCAAGGGAGGGATAGTGAGGATTAATGAAGGGAAGTGAGGGTGGGAAGAGGGGAACAGTGAAAAAGTAGGGATGCTGAATGAACACTTCTGCTCAGAATTCACAAAAGAAGAGGAGGAGGAGGTACCAGGGGTTCAGTTAATTTATTTTCAACAGAAGTCTAAAACTTCCAGGACTCGAAATCTAGAAGTCGTTCCAATGTTTTGGAAGTCAAAATACTTCCAGGATCCTACTTTTGGAAGTCAGTATTCTAGGATGGACAAATTTATGGATGTTAATATAATAAATTAGTGGTGAAATACAGTTTCTTTCAGAAAAATCCACAATTTCTGACTTCCCTGTTGCAATTTTGGAAGTCATCTAACTTTTGGTTTTATATCTGGAAGTCAACAACTTCCTTCCTCTTTATTTTGGAAGTCTTTGCCTTATTTTTGGAAGTCAAATACTCCCAAATTGGAATTAACTGAAGCCCTGGGAGGTACCTAAATCAAAGAATAGAAGCACTCTGGACAGGGAAATAGATACCAGTCCATTCAAAGAAGAAAGGGCTCTAAGAGAACTCTTAAAACTGAAAGTGGACAAAGCAATGGGGCCTGACAGGATTCACCCAAGAATTCTAAAAGAACTAAGGGTAGAACAAGTGACACCACTTACTACGCTTTTTAACAAATCATGGGAGGATGGTGTGGAACCTGAGGACTGGTGGGGGGTGGATGTGATTCCTCTTCACAAAAGTGGGTGCAAGACAGAGGCAGTAAACTACAGACCTGTTAGTTTGACCTCAGTGGTAGGGAAAATGATGGAATCATTTCTAAAAGAAAGATTTGTTGAATTTCTAGAGGCCAGTGGAGCCCAGGACCCAAGGCAGCATGGATTCACAGCAGGAAGGTCATGTCAGTTGAATCTAATAGATTTCTTTGGCTGGGTGACCAAAGTAGTAAACCAGAAAGGGGCTGTGGACATGGCCTACCTAGACTTTAGCAAGGCATTTGACACAGTACCACATAGAAGATTAATATACAAGTTAGTTAGCCTTGGAGTGGGTCCCAAAGTGGTAGCCTGGGTAAAAAATTGGCTAGACAACAGGATGCAGAGGGTAATCGTAAATGGAGTTCACTCTCAAAAAAGAGGGTTTACTAGCGGGGTACCGCAGGGTTCAGTACTGGGACCAGTCCTCTTTAATATCTTTATAAGTGACATTACAGAGGGACTGGAAGAAAAAGTATGTCTCTTTGCAGACGACACAAAGATCTGCAACTGGGCCAATAGAGAATGTGGGGATGGAAAGGATGCAAAGGGACTTGGCAAGGTTGGAGGAATGGTTAAATGTATGGCTGCTTCAATTCAATGCAAAGAAGTGCAAAGTAATGCACCTGGGAAACAAAACCCCAGGGGAAGAGTACACAATGGGGGGTGAGATACTAACAGCAACAAAACTAGAAAGGTACCTAGGGGTAGTCATATCTGATGACCATAAGGTGGGCAAGCAATATGAGAAGGCAGTAAGGAGGGCTGGCGGGATACTGGGATGCATAGGGAGAGGCATCACCAGCAGAAAACAGGAAGTTGTTATCCCTCTGAACAGACAGTTGGTGTGTGACCCCATCTGCAGTACTGCATGCAGTTCTGGAGACCTCATTTCTGCAAGGACATAGATAGAATGGAGGCTGTACAGAGGAGGGCAACTAAAATGGTGCAGGGTCTGCTCCAGAAGACATACGAAGAGAGATTAAAGGAGCTTAAGATGTATACCCTCGAGGAGGGAGAGGGGGGACATGATAGAAACTTTCAAGTACATCAAGGGAGTCAACAGAGTCCAAGAGGGTAGCATCTTTCAGAAAAAGAGACGTACAAGAACAAGGGGGCACAATTTGAAGATGGAGGGAAGACGGCTCAGAGGTAATGTGAGGAAGTATGTTTTCATGGAGAGACTTGTGGATACATGAAATAGCCTTCCTGAGGAGGTAGTGGAGTCAAAAACCTTGGGGGAATTCAAGAATGCATGGGATAGACATGAGGCAATTCTAGTGGTGGGTAAGGGTAAGTAGGTTGTTAGTTAACTAGGATCTGCAGCTTATCAATTAGGTAGGGAAATGGGCAGTCTAGGTGGGCCAAGCGGTCCTTATCTGCCATCAGATTCTATGTTTTCATGTTTCTATAGCTGAGGAAGTTATGGAGGTCATGCTAGTCACTGTTTATCTTTATATTTTGATTATAGATGATATGACAGAATAAGATTGGAATCTGGTGCTTGTGTACTAGGAAGGGGTTATACTAAGATATGAGGTGAGGAGGGTAGAAGTTGGAGGGGTGGGTGTTTGATGGGATGAGGAAAAAAAACTTAATTTTTTTAGTTTTTATTAACCCCATCTGACACCAGGATTGCACACTGTCAGACTTTGAGTGAGGCACATTTCTGGGGGTGGAGAGTACTATTTGAGCCAAGGATATGGGGACACAGGTAGGGTATATGAGGGGGACCACTGGATGCCAGGCATACTTGGACATGAGGCAGGGTGTGTAAGGGGTACCACTGGATGCCAGGCATAGCTGGACATGGAGCAGGTTGGGGGAAGTAGTGCTACTACATGTTAGGCATACTTGGACAAGGACAGGGTATGGCAGGAGGATACCACTGGATGCCAGGTTTACTTGGACTGAGCACAGAGTGTGTAGGTGAGATGTTCCACTGGATGGTAGGTATACATAGAGCAGGGTATGTAAGGAGTATCACTGGATGCCAGGTATACTTGAACTTGGGAAAGGTTGTGGGTTGTGGTTGTCACTTAATGCCAAGTGTGTTTGTACATGGGACAGGGTGTGGTGGGGGTATTACTGAATGGCAGGTGTACTTGAACATTGGCAGGGTGGGGGGTGTGACTGCAGACCTGGTATACTTGGACATGGGCAGGGTGTGGGAGGGGGACCCCAGGTGGTCCAAGGTATACTTGAACACTGGCAGTGTGTGGGAGGGTGCAACTGCAGACCTGGTATACCTTGACATGGGCAGGGTGTGGGAGGGGGATCCCACTGGATTGTAGATATATTTGGACATGGGCAGGGGGTAGGAGGGGGTGCAACTGCAAACCAGATATATGTAGTACCTGGACATGGACTGGGTGTGTGAGGAGGTACCACTGGATGCCATGTATGTTTACTTGGATATGGAGAGGGTGAGGGTGAGGGTGAGGGTGAGGGAGAGGGATGCCACCGGATGCCAGATATGCATTAACATGGGCACCAACAATGAACTGCAGCACGACACAGAGAACAAATGGGCAGTGCGAGTTCGAGGTTGCTAACCTCATAACACACTACAGAAAGCAAGAAACCACACTGGAAGAGCAGGCAAACAACTCAAAAGGCTTACATAGCTAAATTTACTATGGTAAAACAGTTGAATAACCAAACAGTGGACACCAAACCCCAGTGAATTCGACCTTACGTGGTCTTCATCTGACCACCCCACTTGGTTTAATAAACCATTCACCGAGGTAAATTTTGCTATGTGAGCCTTGTGATTTTGCTGCCTCCTCTTTGAGTGTGGTTTCCTGTTTACTATACATGGACATTGGGAATGGTAAAGGAAGGGGAACTGCTGGATGCCAGTTATACTTGGACATGTGGCAGGGTGTGGGAGGGGGTTACCACTGGATGCCAGCCATACTTTGACATGGGGCATGGTGTGGGTAGGGGTACATCTGGATGCCATATACTTGCACATGGGGCAGGGTGTGGGAGGGGTTTAACACTGGATGCCAGGCATATCTGGACATCGGGCAGGGTGTGGGGGGTATCACCAGGGACCAGGTATGTTTGGACATAGAGCAGGGTGTGGGAGGGGATATCATTGGATGCCAGGTATAGAAACATAGATTTTGTTGGCAGAAAAGGCCCATCCAGTCTGCTCCTTGTTTTATTTAATTTATTTATTTATATATTTAATCATCCCACCCCTCTATTTTTCACCCCCTTTTTCCCTGCATATCCCCTTTCTTCTCCCCTCCTTTTGCCTCTGTCTCTCACCATTAACCCCCCACTCTCCCACTCTACCCCGATCTCCCCCTACCTTACTACCCCTCTTGACAAGGCCACCTGGCTGCTACTTTCCCACCCTGTATTTCTGACCTAACTCAACTTACCTCCCTTCTCTTTCACTTAGTTTACCACCACCTTTATACTGCAAATGCATCAGACAGTGTCGTTAAACTTCGTGCTATGGTGTTTGCTGTAAACTGTAAATTTATTTTTTGCTTTCCCTTGTCTGTCTTTGTAACTCCTCCCATTACTGACATGGAACCTTTGTAAATGAGCAGTTCACTACTCAAAGGTACTTGTAATCCGAGACGTAAGGGGGGTAGATAGGGACTGGGTGCACCGGAAAGCACATTGTGAGCTTAGGGCAGTCACAGGTGCTTTCATTTGTAATGTGCTTGTGGTGGGGTTGCCACCTGTCAGGTTTTTTACCTGGCGATCAGGTTTTCAGGGTCCCTATCAGGTAATCCGGTTTTGCTCTGTGCTGGTCAGGTTTTTGAGCCATTTTGAGTGCTCACATACCTTTGAAACAAATTTTGTCATACAGTATAATTAATTGTTTCAGCTACATGTCCAGGTTACAGACAAGTTCTGTTGTCAGTGTAGCCTGTTGTTTGTGAATGTAGTCACCCTGGGAGGTGTAAAGTATGGCCATTAACACCATTAGCACTTACCTAATCTTTCCACTGCATCTTAAAGTGGCATAGCAGCACAGCTGCCCCCACCTTTTGTAACAGTAACAGAGCCAGTTGTCCTCCACTTTCATTTGCTGGTAAACATTTTCATCTCGAACAGAATTTAGGCATTTTTAAATATTTTAAATTATTTTTTTTACCTCAAGAAAAAAGTATGGTCACTTCTTTGGCTTTGAAATAGTACTGTGGACAAGAACAGGAAATGGAGGCAGAAAAAGATATAAAGTATGTATACTGGTGTATGCTATTTACAGTATTTCCCTTGTCTCCCCCCAGAGCATATCTGTAAATGAGATTTCTTTTATCTCTGTATGTTTATCTGGTTAACCAATGTCAATAAATAAATAAATAAATACATAAATAAATAATTAGGAAGAACCTAGGAAAGTAACTTTAACAGGCACAGTACAATTTTTATTTAACTGCTGCATTGTGTTGTTTTTTAATGACATAACAAATGGACTTCTAGGAAGAACAATGCGTGTTGATCATGAAAAGGGGTGGGGCTAAGGGTGGAGCTTATGATCCGGTTTTTGCCTCATCCAAAGGAGGCAACCCTAGCTTGTGGAGGAGAGGTTTAAATTGGGTCAAATGAGGTAGGCTATTTAGAACATAGTCCAAGCTGTTTAGCCAGTTGGGGGCTCTGTAGAGGAAGGATCACTGGCACTGGGTGGTCCGGACCCATGGAACGAGTAGGTGTTCAGTGACACAGGCCAGAGTTTAACGAGCCTTGAGGGATCTAGGCAGAAGACAGGAGATTCCAGTTGACAGCGCACCAAGGAGCATCTTTTTGGCTAGTATGCAAGTTTGGTACTTGACTCATCCTTGGAGATTAAGCAATCCAGTTAGTGCGTACAGATCACATGTATGGGTGAGGCGGTTGGTGTCTATCATGAGCCTACAGGCTTTGTTCGAGGTAATATTTAGTCTTTTTAGGGATGTAGCGAAGGCAGCTCCATATATTACCAAACCATAGTCAATGGTGGAGAGTACCAAACTATGGACAGCAAGTTTAAGTGCTTCAGGAGTCAGATTCCTTCTATTCCTGAAAAGCAAGCCTAGCTTTGCATTCACCAACCTGGCAACAATCTCAATGTGAGGTGCATAGGAAAGATGACAATCCAATGTTACACCAAGATATCTGAATTGATTAATTTGTTTGAGGGCGGCTCCAAGGTTATTCTTGACTGCCAGGGCATGCAACCTATCCTTGTGGCGTGAGGAAGAGAACAGGAGTTTGTTTTTTTTGTAATTAAGTACAAGTTTGCGCATTTGGAACCATTTTTCAAGTTCGAGGAAACAAAGCTGGAGGTTGTCTTCAAGCGCAGAGGGATTAGGGTTGCTTGCAAAGATAACAGCTGCCTATTCCATCACCACTGACCCAAGTTGGTCATACATGTCATTCCCTCCCTCCCTCCATTCCTCCACTTGATATACCCCTGTGCTTATCTCAAGCATGCTTGAAGCTCCCCAAAGTGTTTACCCGCACTACCTCCTCTGGCAGGCTGTTCTAGTCATCCACCACATTTTCCACAAGGAAGTATTTCCACATGTAACCCCTAGGTGGCGCTATCCCAAGGGCTGCTACTACCCCTGCCTGCTTGGCTAGTAGCAGGTTAAGGAACCTGAGTTCTGAAACGGGTGCCTCCACCCAGAGGTCAGGGTTGATAGTGGTCAAGCTAACCTGGGCACAGACCTCCGGTACACTGTAACCCCCTCTTCCCTTACTAGTGGCTGGAACAATACACAATAATCACTTTCATAATACCCTTGATACACCACACAAGTACCCACACTGTTTGCACTTACCACCAGGGCTTTCTTCTGGCTCGGCCTTGGGGGACCCTTGTAAAACTAGGTTATACACAGCAAATAACAGCAGTACAGTACTCTTGCACAAACTGGAACCACAGTCAGGGTAAATGCAAAAAAAGAGTTAGATCTGATTTATTTAAGGGGCTTGAACAAGGGAAGGCGTAATCAGGTTAATTTGCTTAAAGGCTCTATCAATCAAACAGTTATGCATGCACTTCAGAGTCCATAAACAGTCACACACTCTGGGTACCCAGATGGAGAATGGTGGGCTAGACAGGAATGTTGCAGCTGGTTGGGACCCTGTGATGGAAGAAAACAACATGCACAACACACACTATTTGTAATCTGAAGCCGGAGGTCTCAGTTCGTGAAAAGAAAACAATAAGACAATCAGATGACACAATTTTAGATTACACTGTTGTTGCAGGGAGCTACCCTGATGATTACTCACGATACCTAAGACTGGACACAGGCTGGACGAAAATCGAGACAGCAGGTGGTTAATCTGAAGTGCCAGGAGAAGCAGGGCCCACACGATTCGCCGAGGCATCATTCCTGTTCAAAGCGATGGGGCAGGGGGCTGATCCCAGGCAGGTCTTTAAATCGGTGGTTTTCTCTGTGCAGTGGGGTAGTCTGGCAGGGCCAGCGTGGCATAGCCCAGGCTGAATGGAGATGAATGCGGATTCAGTCCGATTAGGCTGGATAAAGCTTCCAGCAAGCAGAACACAGTTCACACAGTGGGGAACCAAAACACGACCCACTTTCAATACACAGCACATTTACATGTAAGAAAATTCTACTGTACCAGGCAAACTGCTCTCCGGTCACGATTGCAAAGTCTCTGCACAAACTGGGGATTCAAAAGCAGCTGGAAATCCTGACAGGCCGATCGCATTCAGCAAAATCTTCGGTCTTCTTCAGGAATGAGCATGGTAAAAAAATCAGTGGCTTACTTCATTCTCACAAACTTGGATTTAGTCCGAAATAATTCTCTTCTCTCCCTCTCAGGGGCAACAGGCAGACATGCAGGCCTTTTCACAGTTCTCCTGCGCGAAACTACTCAGACGGCTTGCTTGACTGTCTCAGGCTGTTGCTTCTTCAGCTCCCAACTTAGATCTTACTCAACTGCCAGCAAGCCTGGGACTTTCCCCAGAATCCAAAAGGTTCGGTTGGCAGATCTGTCTGTTAGTAACAACAAAGGCTCCCCCTTCAGGTGCAAAAAGGCACCAAAAGCCCCAAACTACAATTCCTACAGATTTTGACTCCAGACAGCTCCTGTAGTCTGGCTCCATTTTAGGTCCCACCAGTACTGATTGGTCCAATTCGGCAGTCCAGGACCAAGATAGTGGAGATAAACAAAATAGTCCCTGCTGCAAAGAAGGCAGGTTAGACAAACTACGTTATCATTATCACTCTAAGTAATTTTCAGCAAATAGTTAGTTTTAAACAGAGCTCCCTCTCAGATTACGTATGACTGCAATCCAGGCAGCTATTAAAGGGACAGTACACAGAGGCTATACAGGCACTCTCTGGCGATCATAATTAAACTGCTAAAACGCAGGACATCAGCCTGGCAGTGAGCATTTAGGCAAGCTTGAGGAAGACTTTTCGGGAACCCCCATTTGTAGGGGGTTACACACACATTTGTTCTAAACCCTCCCTTTAACTCCATTGCATGTCCCCTTGTTCTAGTGCCTTCTGTTTCTAAAATAGACCCTCCACTTGTACCATGTTCACTACTGTAAGGTACCTGTAGGTTTCAATCAAGTCTCTCTCTCTCTCTCTCTCTCGTCTCTCTTCCAGAGTATATGTTGATTTCCTGTAGTCTTTCCTTGTATGGCTTCTCATGTAGCCCCCACACCCTTTAGGTTGCCCTCCTCTGTACCACCTCTACCCTTTCAATGTCCTTGCAGAGGTACAGCCTCCAAAACTTGAAACAGTACCCCGGGTGGGGCCTGTCCAGTGAATGATACAATGGCAGCACCACCACCTCTCTCGTCCTGCTAGAAATTTCCCTCCCAATACACTCCAGTATCCTGCTAGCCTTTCCCACTGCTGCGTCACACTGCCCAGCTACCTTGAGATCATCAGATATCATTACCCCTAGGTCTCTTTCTTGCTTGGGGACTGTAAGCTCCACCACCTCATCTTATACACAGCCCCTAGGTTCTGCAGCCCTAAGTGCATAACCTTGCATTTTTTGACATTGAAACCCAGCTGCCACCTTTAGATCAATGCTTCTAGTTTTCTCAGATCCCTTTGCATTCTCACCAGCCTTTCCTGAGTGTCAGCCGTGTTACAGATTTTTGTATCATCCACAAAGAGGCATACGTTACCCTCAAGCTCCTCTGCAGTGTTGCTTATAAAGACATTGAAGAAGCCCCGTTCCAGCACCAAACCATGTGGCACCCTACTAGCTACTCTCCTATTTCCAGAGTGGCTACCATTTACCACCACCCTTTACCTCCTTTCCCTTAACCAGTTTAATACTTAGCTTGGCACTTTCTCCTCCATAGCCAAGCTGATTAGTTTCTTGATTGGCCTTCTGTGTGGCACAGTGCCAACAGCTTTACTGAAGTCTACATAGGCCACGTCCACTGCTCTCCTTTGATCCGCCTCTCTGGTAACCCAGTCAAAGAAATCTATGGGATTAGTTTGGCATTTCCTCCTCCATGTGAAACCATGCTGCTGGTGGTCTTCCATTCCTTTTGCCTCCAGGCGCCCCACAAGCCTTTCCTTCGGTAGTGTCTCCATTAGCTTCCCCACCACTGATTTGAGACTGGCTTGCCTGTAGTTGCTAGCATCCCCCCTTACTGCTGCTTTTGTGCACAGGTACCACATCAGCCCTCTTCCAGACCTCTGGAACTTCCCCCATCTCCACTGAGGTGTAAAGCGTACTTTCAGAGAAGCAGACAGCACTGTGCTCAGTTCCTTTCAGACCTTGGATGAATCCCATCTGGCCCTATTTCCTTATTCTCATTTAAGGCTTCCAACCCCTTCCACACCTTCTCCACTGAGAATGAACTGGTGTCCATGCCTTCCTCTCCCTTTTGCATATTGCAGCATGCTGGTCCATCCCTCCTACCCTCTACCATGAAGACCAAGCACAGGTAATCATTTAGTATTTCTGCTTTCTTGATCTTCCTCTGCACAGTCCCCCCCCCACCTTTCTGATTCTCACTATCCTTCCCCTTGTCTTCCTCTTTTCCCCACATACTGTATCTGAAGAAGTTCTTGTCCCCTTTTTTGACCACCTCATCTATCCTTTCCTCTTCGTGCTTTAGCTGCCCTCACCCTTCTTCTTGCCTTCGTTTGTTTTGCCAGATATGCCTCCCTGTCTTTATCCTTTTGGGTCTCCTTGTACTTTATAAATGCTGATTTCTTCTCCTTCATTGCCCTTGCCATCTCCTTACAGAACTACAGCGGACTCTTCTTCCTCTTTCCCTTGATCATTTCCTTCAAAGACCATGTTGTTGCCTGGGTTATACCATCCACAGTTTTTCTCCATTGAGTCTCCACTCCCCCCTGCCTTCCCCACTTTGAGGCATTCTCTGAGGCAGATAACCATTTCATTAAAATGTGCCCTTCTGAAGTCCAAGGCCATTGTCTTAGTATGTTTTTTTTTCTGTCCTATCCATATGAAAAAACACACAGTATGGTGATCACTTATACCTAGGGGACTACCCAGAGTGACGTGCTGTTTCTGTTTATAAGTACCAGGTCCAGCACTAGCCTGTCCCTACTGGGTTCCAAAACCAGCTGCCTGAGAAATGCACCTTGTACAGTGTCAAGGACAATACTGCCTCTTGATGTAGATTCAGTGAGAATGCCCCAATCTACATCCAGCAGATCAGAGTCTTCCATAATCAAAACTTCCCACTGGCTGGCCTTTTTGTTAATGACCTTCCCCAGGGCTCTGTCTAAACTGTCCCCATGTTGGAGACCTGTACACCACTCCATGAAAATAACAGCCTCTCTTTCCTCTCTAGGTTGACCCATAATACCACCAGCCCATTACTGTCCCCCTATTGCCCCTGTATCTCAGTGGCCACTGTACCCTCCTTCAGATATAAACAATTCCTCTGCATTTCCATCCTGACCTATCCTACTGGAATGCAGTATAGCCTGGGATGGCCATTTCCCAGCAGTGGTTTTCCATGCAACATGATTGCATTATGGCCACCAGATCCAGGTCTACCTCTGAAATGATTGCCTCAAGGTTAGGAATTTTGTTTCCCAAACTCCTTGTGCTGGCGTGCATGGCTCTCTGTTCTCTTTGTCCCTCTCTTCCTCAGACCTGCCTCCCATTCCTGCTTCCAATACTTGCCCCCTCTGATACCCCAGTCCTGCTGTCTGCTGTTTTGTTGTCTTCCTGCCTTTGTTCCTTCCCATCTCTCGCAACCAAAGTTCCTCCTCCAGACTTATCTTCCTCTCCTCAGCTTCTCTTTGCTTCTATCAGCCTCTGGGAAATTTCTTTTCTCTTGGTTAACCTTCTCTTTTTCACTAGTTTCTGGGGGGGGCAGTCTCTGCCTCCCTCAGTCCATCTACCTCCCCATCGATAAGTTTAAATGCTCATTAAAAGTAGTATTTAAACCTTCCAACCAGGACTGCCATTCTTCTCCTGGATGTGTGAAGTCTATCTCCATTGTACAGGCCTCCACCTCCCAAGTGTGACCCCAGTTCCTGATGTAGGCAAAGCACTCATCCCTGCAAAATAGCTTCAGTCATTTGCTGAAGGGCCAGGTGCAGAGTTTCCTAGCCTTCCCCCGACCACGCACAGGTAACACCTTACTAAAGGCCACTGTGCAAGATACTTTCTTCAGGGCCCTCCCCAGCTCCCTTAACCTATCCTGTACTACTCCAACAACTTCCCATGCAAGATGGCTCATTCCAAGGTGGACAACAACATCCAGCTCCCTCCCTACCCCCTCTTCTCTGGTGATCTTCATGATCCACCCTCCAGTGCTCCCCGCTGAAGTGCCTGGAATGCACTGTACTAGCCTGTAACTCCCTTGCCCTAGCTCCAACGTAATTCCCCTGACTATGGAGTGCCCCACCAGCAGCTGCCTTCTCTTTGAGTGCATGATTCTCCCACCCTCCTTGGGGCCTGCTCCTTTGAGGACCTTACCCTTCTGTCTTACTGCTCCCTTGGGTGCCTCCTCTTGGATTCCCCACCCACTAGAATGGTGAAGGACTTTCACAGCAGTAAGGTCTGAGGGGTGTTCTTCTTCCTTCCTTCTTCCTTCCTCCCCTCACATGGACGAAGGGCTTGGTGTGGAGGGGGTACCACTGAATGCCAGCTATACATGGACATAGTGCAGGATATGTGAAGTGGTAACACTTGATGCCAGGTATACTTGGACAGGGGGCATGGTGTGGGGTTAGGTGGTAACACTGGATATTTGCTATATTTGGACATTGGCAGGGTGTGGTAGGGAGTACCACTGGATGCCAGGTATACAGTACTTGGACATGAGGCAGGCTGAAGAGGGAGTACCACTGAATGTGATGTGTAACTGGACATGACTCAGGGTGTGTGGTGGGTACCACTGGATGACAGGTATATTTGGATATGGGGCAGGATGTGGGGGTACCACTGGATGACAGGTATACTTGGACATGGGGAAGGGAGTGGGAGGGGGTACCAGTGGATGACATGTTTACTTGAATGTGTGGTAGGGTGTGTGAGGGTGTAGCATTGGATGGCAGGTATACTTGGACATGAGCCAAGGTGTGTGAGGGAGTGCCACTGGGTGAGCGGTATACTTGGAAATTAAACAAGGTGTGGGAGGGGGCATCACTAGAAGCTAGGTATACCTGGACAAGAGGCAGGGAGTGGGTTGGGGTGCCACTGGATGAGAGGTATCATAGATATATGAGCTGAGGGGACTTTCATCCATAGTGCTCGTCATTTATGTCTAAAGCTGATCTGGTTGGTATAGTTCATCTAAACAACTTTTAAAGACCTCCATGAAGGGGCTTTCTACTACTGACCCTGGCAATATGTTCCATAGGAATTACCCTTTGATTGAACCACATCTTTCTTCGCCATGTTCTGCAGTGTTCCCCTTTTAGCCGGAGTGAATGTGCCCTAGTATTATGTAATTTATTTCTGAACTTTAATCCCAGCTTATCCCATAACGTATGATCCGTTAGGGTATAACTGAACCTGAGGCAGCATGTGTGAGGGGATACCAGTGGATGACAGGTATACTGGAAATGAGACAAGGTATGGAAGGAGGTACCAATGGATGCTAGGTAGACCTAAACATGGGAGAGGTTGTGAGAGGGAGTGTCAATGCATTTTAGGTATACTTGAACAAGGCAGGGTGTGGGAGGACAATTCCAATGAATGCCAGATATACTTAGACAGAAGACAGGGTGTGTTGGAAGATACCATTGGATTCTAGGCATACATGGAAATGGAAGAGGGTGTGGGAGGGCTAGCACTGGATGTTAGGTATGCTTGGACATGGGGCAGGCTGTGGGAAGGGGTGCAACTGCAGGCCAGGTATAGCTGGACATGGCCTGGGAGGTACCATTGGATGCCAGATATACTTGCGGATGGTGACTGGTGAGGAGGGGGTACTACTGAATGCAAGGAATATTTAGACTTGGGACAGGGTGTGGGTAGCATTACCACTGGATGCCAGGTATACTTGGACAATGGGCAGGGTGTAGGAGGGGGTAACAATGGATGATAGGTATACTTGATCATGACACATAGTGTGGTGGGGGTACCACTGGATGCTAGAGATAATTAGATATTGGCATGGTGTGAGATGGGAGAGGGGGTTTTCCCTGAATGCAAGGAATACATGGACATGGATAATGTGTGGGAGGGGTTTCACTGGATGCCAGGTATACATTGACATGTGCAGGCTGTTAAAGGGTGTGCAACTGCAGGCCAGGTATACTTGGATATGGAGCATGGTGACAGAGATGGTACTCCTGGATGCCAGATATACAAACACATTGGACAGCGTATGTTAGGGATATCACTGGATGCCAGGTATACTTGGAAATGGGACAGGGTGTTGGAGGGGAATGCCACTGGGTGCCAGGTATAGTTGGACTTGAGTAGTGTGTGGGAAAAGGTATACTTGGACATGGAGCAGAGTGTGGTAGGAGGGTACCACTAGATGCCAGGTATACTTAGACATTTATTTATTTAGTTTTTGTTGACCAGGTAAGTGCACTAGACAAATCCTGCCTATTTTCAGGCACGACCCAGGGGAGGGGGATACAGATGAATGCCAACTGACCTTGAACCACATTAAGCTGTTGGTGGTATTTTTTTTAGTGAATGAGGGAAATTCCCCTGCTCTTTTCGATAAGTGCCATGGGATCTTTAACATCCACCTGAACTACCACCAATCCAAGAAGATGGGACCTCGGTCTAACGTCTCATCCGAAAGACAGTGGGGCAGGGAGCGGGAAGGGGTGTCACTGGATGCCAGGTACACTTGGACATGGAGTGGAGTGTGGTAGGAGGGTACCACTGGATGCTAGGTATACTTGGACATGGGGCAGGGAGTGGGAAGGGGTGTCACAGGATGGCAGGTATACTTGGACATGGAGCAGAGTGTGATAGGAGGGTATCACTGGATGCCAGGTATACTTGGACATGGGGCAGGGAGTGGGGGGGCTATCACTAGATGGCAGGTTTACTTGGACATGGGGCAGAGTGTGGTAGTGGTAGCACTAGATGCCAGGTATAATGAGACATGAACAGGGTGTAAGAGGAGTTTCACTGATTGCCAGGAATATATGGACATGGGCAGGGTGTGGGGTTGCCACATGAATGCCAGGTATTCTTGGTGTAACAATACTTTTGCAATTTGTTTGTGTGTGTGTGTGTGTGTGTGTGTGTTTATATAAGCTCTATCTGCTGTGGGAACAGAGATGTGCTGGGGAAATGAGATTAAAATTGTTGCCAGAGGCTGGATAGCTGGCCCTGGAAGATGATTGCTCTCCCTTAGTCCTGTAACTATTGGACACACTTGTTAGTTAACATGGGTGCTTCATAGAAGCCCAAGGTCTTTCATGTCAGGAAACTGTCCTAGCCATGCAGCCACTACCTGCAGGGACAGACATGGCTCATAACAATGAGAAGTGGCCTTAAGTACTCAAAATCCATAGGCCCAGTTTCAACCAGTTCCTTTAGAGGGCCTGTCAGAAAAGAACAAAACCCCTGGTCCTGAAATTTTGTCACCAAGCTTGGGTGACAAGGGTAGGTGGAGCCTAGGCTTGAACCTGGGGCAGGCTGAGGAAGGGGGTGCAGTTGCAGGCCAGGTATGCTTGGACATGGACTGGATGTGAAAGGAGGCACCACTGGATGCCACATATACTTAGACATTGGGCAGGGTGTGGGTAGGGGTACCACTGGATGCCAGGTACACTTGGGCATGGGGCAACATATGGGAGTGGTGTCCCACTGGATGCCAGGTATGCTTAGATATGGGGCAGTGCATGGAATGGGGTATCACTGGATACCAGGTGTACTTTGACATGGGACAGTGTGAGGGAGGGGGTATCACTGGATGACAGGTATACTTGGTCACAGGGCAGAGTGTGGTACAGGTACCACTAGATACCAGGTATAATTTGACATGGACAGATTTGGAAGTGTGTTTCACTGGATGCCAGAAATACATGGACATGGGCAGGGTATGAGAGGGGGTGCCACTAGACACAAGGTATACTTGGACATGGGTCAGGCTGTGGGAAGTGGTTTCACTGGATGGTAGGTATATTTGGACATGGGCAGGATGTGGAGATGCCATTGGATGTCTGTTATACATAGACATGGGAAGACTGTAGGAGGGGGTACTACTGGATGCCAGGTGTACCTGGACATGGGTCACGGTGTGGGAGGTGGTTTCACTGAATATCAGGTATTCTTGGACTTGGGACATGGTGTGAGAGGGGTATCACTGGATGCCAGATATACTTGAACATTGGCAGGTTATGAGAAGGAGTATCACTGGATAGTAGGTACACTTGGACATTGGACAAGGTGTGTGAAGGGGTACCACACAGGATGACAGGAATACTTGGAAATTAGGCAGGGTGTGGTGGGTACCACTGATGCCAGGTATACTTGGACATGGGGCGATATGTGGGAGTACTATATTACCAGATGTCTTCCATACTTGGACATAGGCAGGGCATGGGAGAGGGTATCACTGAATGTCAGGTATACTTGGACATTGTCAGAGTGTTGGAGGGAGTTCCACTAGTTGGCAGGTATATTTCGACATTGGCAGGGTGTGGGTGGGAGTGCTATAAAGGTATATGAAATACAGATGGACACACACACAAGATTTTTGGTGCAACCCACTTTTTCCAAGCGGGATGTTTATTTTGTAATCATAAACAACAACAGCTTTTGTACCACAAAAAGTAAAAATAAAACAATCAAAGCAATTCAAAAGAAAAGACTTGTAAATACTTTTCACAATTTTCTCCTTAGCGCAGCACAGGACTCTCCTAGTCTTTCACCTACACTCAGTCAGAAGACACTGACCCTATCTAACATTTGCTTGCTCAGGCAGTGCTGTTTATACCTGACCACCTGGGTCAGGTAACCAAGCATCATCATGGCCCTTCATTTAATTCAATAACGGGCTAAAAGGACTTAGTTACCTTTCTATAATGAGGAGCAGCTTTAGATAATAAAAGGAACTTTCCCAGAAGGATTGCTCCCTTTTTAAAGGTGGAAAACTTTCCACTGGGACTTGAGTGACAGATAGCTTACTATAAAAAGGGGCCACAATGGGCCGCTGTTCCCCTGTTTCAGGTAAGAACAGACTTAATTTACTCCTTTTCCTTCCAAAAGCCCCTTTATTTAAAGCATACTGTGTTGTCAGAAGAAGGTTTGTGTTTACTTTACTCCCTTTCAGTATTCTAGTCAGTAGGTTTCCACTAGCTTCATTGGATAAGCACATTTCCAAGTGTTTTGTTATGTACAGGGTCAGCGCTGCTTCTTAAAATTAGGTTCTAGAACCTAATATGGCATAACTACAGCAGGGTTGCTTCTAATTTCTACCTATGCAAGAACAGTTTAACATCAGCATAACGCATCCAATAGATAAACAGCATCATTCAGTACAGGTTCTAACATTTCTATAGTGGCAACAGGGTTTACAGAAAATAAAAAGGGAAACGGGTTTACCACTTTGCAATAAATATTAATGTACAGGCTAGTCATGTAGGTCTTTCTCTCTCTACACACTGTATCCCTTTTGATTAGGGTGCTTTACTGTATGTAATACCTATCATTCATTCTAGCTAAAGCAGCCTGTCATTCTATAAAGCAATGGCTATTATTATATCAGCTCCTTCTGTCTAGGAGCTCGAGATCACTGCCAGTTGACCTCCATACATACGGAAACATGGAAGGAAGAGAAAAGAAAGTTAAAGAGAAGCACAGAGGGTTATCTGGAGGTGGCCTGCCTCCAGATGGAAAGAAAGGGATAGCTTTATTAGGTAAGCATATATAGATAGATAGATAGATATAGAGAGAGCGAGAGACAGGTTGCAACGTAAAATACTCAAGGGGTCCTACTACAATGGCAGGGACGCATCATGTCACAAGTGCCACTGGATGCCTGATATACTTGAACATTGGCAGGATGTGGGAGGGGTGTCACTAAATGCCAGGTATATTTGGACATTGGTAGGGTATGGGGTGGTGCCACTGGATGACAGGTATACTTGGACATTGGCAGGGTGTGGGAGGGGTGTCACTGAATGCCAGGTATATTTGGACATTGGTAGGGTATGGGGTGGTGCCACTGGATGCCTGATATACTTGAACATTGGCAGGATGTGGGAGGGGTGTCACTGAATGCCAGGTATATTTGGACATTGGTAGGGTATGGGGTGGTGCCACTGGATGACAGGTATACTTGGACATTGGCAGGGTGTGGGAGGGGTGTCACTGAATGCCAGGTATATTTGGACATTGGTAGGGTATGGGGTGGTGCCACTGGATGACAGGTATACTTGGACACTGGCAGGGTGTGGGACAGCATGCCACTGAATGCCTGGTATATTTGGACATTGACAAGGAGTGGGAGGGGTAGCACTGCATGCCTGATATACTTGGACATTGGCAGAGCGTGGAAGACAGTGCCGCTGAATGCCAGATATACTTGGACATTGGCATGGTGTGGGGGGGTGCCATTGGATGCCAGTTATACTTGGACATTGGCAAGTGTTGGAGGGGTACCACTGGATGCCAAGTATACATGTACATTGGCAGGGTATGGGAGAGGGTGCCACTGGATGCCAAGTATACGTGTACATTGGCAGGGTATGGGAGAGGGTGCCACTGGATGCCAAGCATAATTGGACACTGGCAGAGTGTGGTAGGAGTCATTACTAAATGATGAGTCTAATTAGATATGGGCAGGGTGTGGGAGGGGATTTCACTGGAAGGCAGGTATAATTAGACTTTGGCAGGGTGTGGGAGGAGGTGCGGCTGGATGCCAGGTATACTTGGTGTAACAATAGTTTTGTAATGCTTTTTTCATTTTCTTTCTTTTTTAATTACCTCTGTCTGCTGTGGGAACAGAAGTGTGCTGGGGAAACGAGATTACAATTCAGTGTCAGTGACTCAGTAGGTAGCACACTCGCCTCTGAGGCCGGGAGATCAGAGGGCTGAGGGTTCAGTTCCCACATCTGGCACTTGGGTTAATATCCCAGTACTGACACTGCAGTGCAGCATGAGAGGGATGCTGCACTTCTGAGGTGCCATCTTTCGGATGAGATGTTAAACCGAGGCCCCATCCCATCTGCCTGGATTGGTGGTAGTTCAGGTGGATGTTAAAGATCCCATGGCACTTCTCGAAAAGAGTAGGGGAATTTTTTATTAAATGGAGGACTCCAAACAAAGTACAAACACAAGTCATGATGCAAAGAGAAAAACAAAAAGAAACATTAAGTCAACCAATGATAACAATTCACCCATAAGGCAGAGTATTCAGGTTGTCCAAAGGATTTGACATCAGAGTTATAAACAGTATGAAGAGTCTGCAATATATTATGGAAAAGTTCTTCAAACTTAACAGTACGTTGTTGGGTAGACCAAAAAGTTCTAGACTGCCAGATATAAAATCTAATAACAAAAAAAACCAAAAGTAAAGTATCTGCAGGATACCTAGACCATTCACCCTTATGTGAACCATGCATTAATGTTTCATAAGAAATAGATGTAAACAAAGGTTCCTTCCATTTATCTGCTAACCAAACCCAAAAAGGTACAATGTATGAGCATTCTAAAGAGATGTTCCTGAGTTTCCAACTCAGAATGACAGAGAGTCACAGAGTACACCATCGTTCTTTTAACTGTTTGTGTTTTATGGAAGTACCTAAGACGATCTACCATGTCACTTTAACCAAACACTATCCAAATAAAGGCCGTATCCGTCCATGGGAAAGTAATTTCAAAATCCTGTCTTGGGACTGAGGGAGACAATCAGGAAAGGTTAAAGGTTCAGAAAAATCTGCAGAAATCATAATGTTATATAACTGTTTTCTATGCAAGGTTTCTAAATGATATAAGCAGGTTCCATTTTTAATTAAAGAAAAGCCCTTTACCATACAGGGGATAAGGGTAACTTAGACAGAGAAGTCCAAGTAGCTGATCTCCAATACGATAAACATTTCAAGAACCACAAATTAACATAAGAAAACCAGGGCTTGAATCCAGGTCGTAATAAAGGACTAAAATTATTTGACAAAAATATACTAAGAAAAAGGCTATAGGATGTACCATACCTACTCCACCTTGATTAATAGGCCTATATGTAAAACCCGCTTAATGGGGTTTAGCCTACTCCCAAAAAGCTTGAAAACACTAGATAAAGACGAAAACTGAAGATGGGGAGGAAACACATAACTTAAATATAAAAAATAGGCAAAAGCAGAGTTTTAATTAATAAAACTCTTACGCTTTTGCTATCTGTTTCCTTTCAACGAGACACCACAGATTGAGCAATAGCAATCTTTTGAGACCAATTGGCATGCATCATATCAAGATCACCAAACTCAATTCCTAATATGGTTATAGGAGCTTTAGAAATAGGGATTCCTGCCAAGGTACCAGATTCAGGAATGGGTGAGAGACCAAAGGGAAACCCTTTACACTTACCATGATTAATTTTAGATCCCGGAATTTTAGAAAATAACTCTAAAATTGCAACAAACTGAGGTTCGTCATGAAGTGAATGTAAACAGACCACCAAATCATCAGCATATGCTAAGATTTTAATCGGTAAAACAGTATCAGCCAGCCGCACACCTGTGAAAACACTATTAGTGAGAACCATACGGATAAAAATATCAATATAAAAACATATAATAAAGGACTCAACGGACAGCCTTGCGAACACCTCTCCGAACTGAAATAGGAGGACCACACCAACCATTAACATTAGGAATCAGGGAAGCGGAATGGTAAAGCAGCCGAATCCAATCAATGAAAGGAGTGGGTAAACCATAAGCTCTTAAAACAGAGAATAAAAACTTGTGTGAAACATAATCGAATGCCTTCTCTTGATCCAAACTTAGTAAATAACCTTGCAGGGTACCAGTTTGGGACACTGAAAAAAGTTCGCGGATAATTAATAGATTATCATACTGTGAACGGCCAGGTACAGAACAGGTTTGAGATGAACTTAGCAAGGAATCTACTATCGGGTTAAGCCGACGCAATAAGATTTTACTTAAAATCTTTAAATCAGTGTTCAGTAAACTAAGTGTCCTCCAATTTCGTAATCAGTTTTAAACCTTTTTATAAAGTAAAATTACAATAGCATGATACATAGAAGGAGCCAGACTAGCAGAGGATAACATTGCATTAAACAAAGATGTCAAAAGTGGGGACCAAAGTAGCGTGAAATGTCCTATAAAAGGCTGCCCCAAAACCATCTGTACCAGGAGCAGAGTCCAATTTCAAGGAAAAAATAGAATCCTTCACTTCTGACTCAGTAATGTCACGCAACAAAAGAATACCATCAGCAGAGTTTAAGCAGGGCAAATTTAGGTCCGCTAGATCCAATAAATCCGGTTGAACGTGCTCATCATCACTATATAAGTTAGTTAAATAACTAGTCACCACCTCTAATAAAGCTGCTGGAGTGTGTACTAAATCCCCAGAATCCGAGTTTAATTCCGTAATAACACGATTCTCAACTCTGTTTTTACAATCAGTGAATGGATCCAAAGCACCTTTATGTAATTTTAAACCAAAACGATGTTCGAAATCAAGAGATTTGGCCCTATCATATCGGTATTGAAACATGAGATGTTTCACTTGACCAATCTGGGCACTATAATCAAGACCGTTAGTTTCAGTTAAAGAAATTAGTTTCTGCAACTGCGACCCGCAATCTCAGATATTCCAAGTATTGAGAATTACATTTCCTCTTGGAACGTTTTTGAAAAAAATTCTTCCAAACAGATTTAGAATCTTCCCACCAAGAGGCAGCATCATCATAGACATCCAATACAGATAATCTAGCAGCAAACCTTGCTGCCAAGCTTTGAACAGACTCATCCAATAGCAAGGAGTCATTCATCCTCCAAATATTTTTTACAATGGGGAGCTCCATCCCATGACATTCGTACTGTCAAGGATTTATGATCTGAAAATTCCCAAATATTCAATAACACCGTAGTGATTTGTAAAGACAATGAAAGAAATACAAAATCTATACGGGTAGATAACTGATTTTTGAAAAAAGTCCTACCCCCATCAGAATAAATACTTCGATAAGCATCTCTAAGCTGTGCCGTGTCTAGAATCTGATTCAGCTTTTGGGAATCACAAAACAATTTGGATGTCTTCATCCCTCTGTCTTTAATATCAAGCACACAATTGAAATCACCCGCCCAAATAACAAAACGTGAGGTATGCAAATATGGGTGTATGTCATTCAGAAGAGCTACTCGTAATGCTTTGGTCTGTGGGGCATATATATTAATCAAACGGAATCTTTCCGCACCAAAATTTATATCTAATAAAAGAGCACGCCCTGGAAAAATATCCACCATTTTGGACACCCGTAAGGATGGATTGTAAACAAAACCCCACACCCAGAACAAAGATCTTCGCCATTAGACCAAAAGGACATTCCTAATGACCAAAGATTACGGGCTTGCTGAACTTCATAACAGGTCTTCAATCTGGTATCCTGGAGACACACAATGTCAGCTTTCAAAGTTTGTAAACAAGTCAAAGCGTAACCAGTTTCTTATGACTTTTGATGCTATTAACATTAGCGAAGTCACAGTTAAAGCAGTCATCAGAAAAGGAAAAGGATGAAACACTTGAAAGAAACCATCCACTCAAATTATCAAGAAACTTTCGACACTCTTCGCCTCTGAGAACGCCTCGAAATGTTTACATTTCTCTGTATCACCGGCCTCCCCGTCTGAAAGATTATCATTAATCACAGAGGCTCTAGAAGAGCGATCAGACTCATCTCCTTCAGACTCATCCTTGGAATCCAAAACAGCAAAGCTGTTTCCTGCTTTCCAAGACTCTGAAGGGGCAGTGCTCATAGGTACTTTAGACCCTTGTTGGGACGGAACCATTTTACCCGACCTATGACGTTTTTTTGCGGCAACCTTCTTAAAGGGGATACCTTGGGATAAAGGAGGGGGCATATCTGAAATCTCACCTTGAACCAAGGGAGTGGGATCAGAAGACGTAGACTGGGGGGTTTCCAAATTACCCTCTGCCAATGGGGGTGAAGACACCAAATGGGAATCTACTGGCAGAACTGCACTATTCAACCCAGTGTCTGTCACTAGAGCAGAGTCAAACGGTAGGAGGGACACACGGAGGAATAGAAGCATCAGAGGATTTAGTAGTAACAGAAAACCATGCTGGGCTCCTGTAATTAGGTCTTCATGGAAGGGCAATGATCTCGATTGGCGAAGCCCAAGGGCATTTGGCATAACCATGTCCGGACTGCTCACACAAATTACATTTAAATAAATTCAACAACGTGCAGCTAAATGGCCAAATTCAAAGCAATGGGAGCAGCGTGGAGTATCACAGGCCGTATTCAAATGGGATCTAGAGCCGCATTTAAAACAGGCCTTGGGTTGTCCAACATAAAACAGGCTACCTCTATCACGTCCCAAAAAAAAACTATTTGGAAGGTGTTGTGGACCAGCGGGAGAGGAAAACAATTTAACCCTCAATTTCCAACCCCCATTCCAAATCTGTTCGCTATCCAAGATAGGAACAGGTTTATCTAAAATCTCACACCGTCGTTGAAGCCAAAAAAGGATGTCTTCAATATGCACACCTTCATTGCGGAATAAAACAGTGATTAGTTTTATCAAAGGCTTCGTCAAAGGGACTGCAAAAAAAGGGGTCCAAAGAGGGGAGTCCTTAACCTTCTGAAATGTGGACCAAAAACGCTCCAAACCCCCAGAGGTTTTAAAGCTAATGTCATAATTGGCATTCCCTAAATGTATCAGGGCATAAATGTCTGAAGACATAAATTTCATTGAACTTTTTAGTAACACTTTAGAAATATACAGCCTGTCCGGGGGATCCTCTAATCCTCCCTTGTATAACAAACGCACAGCATTCCTACGAGGAGCAGGTTCCCCAGTATTAGTAAATAAATCAGAAAGCTTAAATGGAGGAGGAGGGACAGAACCATTAATGCCAGAATTGGAAGAAGAAGCCTTTGGCAACCCCGACAGGGAATGGGGCTGACCAACAGAAAGAGTTACATTACTAGCTGTAGCTGTAGGGGAAACAGTATCAGACAGAATAGGTCCAGAAACTACAGTTTTAAATGGGCTATGGTCCAGAGAAACACCCAGGCTGTTATATGATTGTACATTAGAGTCGTTAGGATCTGGTATCCATTCCCCTGTGGGTGTTTGTACCCAACCAGCCTCAGAAATTGCTGGATTCGGGACCAATGGTGCAAATCAGAGAGGACAAATTAACAGTCTTAAGTGGAGCCGTAATATCAGTTGCATTAATAGGGGACATCGGAGAATCCTGCAAAGGCTTAGTACTATTTGTCGTAATAGTAACCACATCCTCTCCCCTATGCTGTTCATCAGTGTCAACCATATCTGTAGGAGGGACAGCCTTACTCGAAAGAACAGCTGCAGTCATCCCTAATCGCTTCACCTGCTGTCCTGCAAGCCGAAACGATGAACCCTTAACCGGTGATTCAGAGGAAGAAAGCTGTGTTAAAGTAAAGTCTGAAGGAGTTAAGGACTTACATGCAGCAGCCTCGCCACAAACCATCCCCGTATCAGGAACATCCACAAGGGCAGCGGTCGGCTCCAACTGCGAGCCGAGGCGTTACCATAACCTGAGCAACCAGAAACACAGAGGCTGTTCGTGACAATCTCAAGGCATCAGACCGCAAGTCCCTCAGTTCACTCAATAGGCGTTGTTTGCCGCTGCAACTATCAGCATCCGCAAGGACATCTCGTAACAATCGCTTCCTTTTGTTCAATAATAGCCGATAATCCACCAGCATGCTGTCAGGGTCAGAGTAAGTAGATACCTCATCAGAGACCTTAGGAACGTGAAAAAACTCCTCAGGAATAGACGATCTTGCTGACCAAATCCATAATCTGACTCTTCCTGTGCAGGGTAAGAAGCCCATCTCTCTGCTCAGACACCTCCATCGACTCCAGAGGTTGGGACACAGTGCCATCTTGGCCCGGGTCCACCTCAGGTGTCCCTCCAAAGAGTAGGGGAATTTCCCCAGTGCCCTGGCCAAATTTCCCTCATTCACTAAAAAATACCACCAATAGCTTAATCTGGTTCAAGGTCAGTTGGCATTCATCTGTATCCCCTTTCCCTGGGTCATGCCTGAAAATAGGCAGGATTTGTCTAGTGTACTTACCCGGTCAACAAAAACTAACTAACTAACTAAATAAATAAATAAATAAGCAATAGTTGCCAGAGGTTGCATAGCTGGCCCTGGAAGATAATTACAACCCATTTGTCTGTAACAAAAGGACCCTTTGATCAGTTAATGAGGGAGTTTCAAAGAGCCCTGTATGCAAGGATATGTGCACGGTGTGGGGGTGCCACTGAATGGCAGATATACTTCTTTAGTAATAATTTTGTAATGTTTTTCTCTTTTGTTATTTTTTGTTAATTAACTCTAACTGCTGTGGGGACAGAGTTGTGCTGGGGTAAATGAGATTAAAATTGTTGCCAGAGGCTGAATAGCTGGCCCTGGAAGTAATTACTGTCCCTTTGTCCTGTAACAACAGGACCCTATGGTCAGTTAATGAGGGAGTTTCAATGAACCCAAGGTCTTTCATGTCAGGAAATTGTCCTAGCCATGAAGTTACAACTGCAGAGGCAGACATGGCTTAGAACAATGAGAGGTGGCATTGAGTACACAAAATCCATAGGCCCAGTTCCAACCAGTTCCCTTAGAGGGTCTGTCACAAGAGAAAAATATTGCTGGTTCTGGAAATTTTGTCACTGAGTAGGGGATGATGAAGGTGGGTGGTGCCAGGATTGAACATGGGACAGGGTGTACAGTTGATGTAACTGCAGGTCATGTATACTTGGACATGGACCTGGTGTGGGAGGAGATACCAGTGGATGCCACATATATTTTGAAATGGGAAATGGTAATGGGGTACTACTGGATGCCATGTGTATATTGAAATGGGAAATGGTAAGGGGGTACCACTGGATGCCATGTATATATTGAAATGGGGAATGGTAAGGGGGGGTACCACTGGATGCCAAGTATACTTGGACATAGAGTGAGGTGGGGTGTGGGAATGGGGTACTGCTGGTTGCCAGTTATACTTGAACATGGGGCAGGGTATGGAAGGGATACCACTGGTGCCAGGCGAGTATGCTAAACTTGCGTCGAGCCTTCTGAAGCCGATGCATCACTCGCTCTCCTCACTCAACACTCGGCGGCTTCTTTGTCAGCAAGCTATGAAAACTAAGGTAGAAGAACAAACCTAACATTTTTTATACCAAGTGCTGTTTCTGGAAAATTTGTACAATATTGTTTAGAACACAGAACACCACTCAGTCACGCTACAGTATGCGGGGAAAAGTGAAAGTTCTTTGAAACGACGCAATAACTGGATTTCGTGTTATTACAGCTTTTGGGAGCCTAATGACCCAAAATCCGATTGTTATGGCATTTGAAGAGACTGGTAATCCAGTTGATAAATCAGGTCACTAGTAATTATAATTAGAATAATGTCATATTTTTTTCATCTATATGTTATCCTCCTGCACTGCCTCTGTCAACCTCCTTATGCTGCACCCCCTCACTCATGTCGCTCCACCTCTAGGACTTACCCCATCTTCTTCCTTACTTCAATGTGTGAATGGGTGCCGTTGAAAGTGAGTGTGACATCTGTTGGTTGCAGCATCATCCTGCCAGTACGGGTTTTTTTTGCATGAGTTTCCCCCCTAGATCAGGGCTTATGACATGAATGGTGCACACGGACAGCATTAAGACTCCACATGCCCTCAATGCTCACCCCAGATTTTGACTCTTGTGCCCTCTTCTGTATGACTTAGCCTCTACTAGGTGGCAGCTAAGTGGGGGTACATGCTGTTCCCCCAAAACAAAGGAGCAGCGTCAATGGACAATCAATCCTCCTTCCCTGGGTCAGCTCCTGAACAATCCTGGTCCATTCCCAAATGTAGGTGGCCAATGTGGCAGAAGGTGTGGTGTCCAGCTCCTCAGCCTTCCACACCACTGCATCATCTGACTAATGTCATTTAAGGGGTTGCAAGAATGTACCATCCCACAGTCAGGGGTGTATTACCCTGCTCATGGTGTACAAGTAGAACATACCTTTGGGTGGGCTATTCTTTTATTCACATCCTTATCTTGATGCCTTCCTGACTAACTAATTGCAGTACATATAACCCAGATCAGTTACAACTCTAATAGTGTTATTTGAGAGGTTACACAAATTTAGTAATCCACAGTGAGTGTGTATTGCCCTGCTCATGGTGTACAAGTGGTACTTACAGCTATGTGGGTTTTTTTTACTTGCATATTTATACAGATTTGCCCCTGAATGGCTACATGTAGCATGGATCAGGGGCAATTCCAGCAATGTTATTTAAGAGCTGACAAGAACTTACCATCACTCAGTGAATGGTATATTATCCTGCTCATGGTGTAAAAGTAGTTCATACTCCTGTGTGAGTTATTTTTATGTTGGCTCGTGCATGCACAGCCAACATATTGCGGTAGTAGCAGATTTGGAGGCGCGGTCACTGTTGAGCGAATGCAGGACACGCATCAGTAGGTATGTCCCTATTCCCCAATAAGCCTGCATGCGAGTGCCACACCATGCATACATAATGTGGTGAGCACATCTAAGGAAAGGTCCGCTGCAATGCTAGCAAATCTCGTCATATGCAATGGACCTCCCGATGTGCTTTCCCTGGTGGTGAAAAAAAAATTTAACATGGCGGCACACTGCCTGCCATAATGCCAACTTTGGGGGTGCCCAATCCCCCTGTCGGCATGCCCTGCCCCAATGTATGTGCCGACAGGGGAGACCACTCCCCATCAGCATAATGCACCCCCCATTTGCTATGTGCCGAGGAGGGTGCCCAATCCCCCTCGGCTCATGCCCACCCCCGCTTTCATTGTGTGCCAACAGGGGTGCCCAATCCTCACGCGGCTACAGCACCCCACAAAAACACTTAGGTGGCACACTGGGAGCCCACCCAGCATGCTAAATCCCCAGAAAATAAAACCGTCTCCCGCGACTTTTTTTTGTTTATTTAAACCCTGTGAAAATGAAATGGTCCTTCGCCATCTCCCTGCCCTCCAGCAATCCGTCACCCTCTGCACACCCTGCCTCCCACACCCCCTTCACCCCACACTCACCTCCGTAGTCCAGTGCAACGATCTTCAGTGGACCAGGAACACGTCTGCGCTCTTCAAAGCCGACCGTGAACTGAAGAAATGCCTGTAAGCTGTATAATGGCATAAATGGGTTTTTTTCAACTTTGGTGCATGTCTTGGGCATGTTTTGGAATTTTGCACGAGATTTTCAACATGGGGTTATTGGGATCCATCCTCATGAATTCAGTCGCTGTCATGGCGTTATTCGGTCCTGAAAGGTGATTTCGCGGGCACTTTGTGGAATCACCTTTCAGGACCAAGTAATGAAACAACAGTGCTACTTTTCATGAGGGGGGCTCTCAGAAAACCTATGTTGCAAATTTGGTAGGAAAAATCCCCAAAATGGCTGTTTTACGAGCGTGCGTTGTGCTGTTTCCACGCATGCTCATAATTTCGTGAATCTGTAATATTTTCACTCCAGATTTTCAAAATTGCCATTTTTCTACACCTCCTGATGAACAGTATAGCTGTCATTTTACATATCCTGGTCAAAATGTGTTTTCGCACGTCCAGCGCAGAATAGCGCGGTCGCTGTGCGAAATCAGTTTTTGGGACAGTCTGAGGAAATGACGGTGACACTGTTCATGAGCAGAGGTCCTAAAATGCCTATGTTGAAAATTTGGTGCCGAAAGTCCATAAAATGACTGTGTTACAAGCATGCATTGTGCAGTTTCCACGCATCCTTGTAACTTCGAAAATTTGCAATATTTCCATGCCAGATTTTCAACACTGGCATTTTTCACACCTCCTTATTAACAGTACAGCTGTCATTTTTCACATCCTGCCCAAAATGTGTTTCTGCACCTGTGGCACACCATGGCGTGGTCGCTGTGGGAAATCAACTTTTGGGACAGATTAACAAAATCACAGCACCACTGTTCCTGAGGGGAGGTCCCAAAATGCCTATGTTAAGAATCTGGCTAACAAATTCCCCAAAATAATTGGGTTACGGATGTGTGTTGCACACTTTCTATGCATGCTCATGACTTCACCAATTTTTCATATTTTCACTCCAGATTTTCGACATTGCCATTTTTTTACGCCTCCTCATGAACAACAAAGTTGTCATTTTCCACATCCTGCCCAAAATGTGTTTTCATCCCTGTGTCACCAAACGGCATAGCCACTGTGCAAAACCACCTTTCAGCTAACAAACTGATTGTGCTGCTTTTCATGAGGTGGGCTCACAAAAAGCCCATGTTGAAAATTTGGAGTCAAAATACCAACACACACCTATGGTGTTAGGGTTTCCAACTGTAGCACCCCACCCTGTAGAGACTGACAGGCATCAGGGGTGTGACTTGGGATCATCGGCTGTAATGCTCATGCTATTCCACCCCCACCCTTACCCTGCGGACAGTGACAGGCATTGTGGTGTGCCATGCACTGTTCGGCCACAAAGTTCACCCCATTCTCCTATACTGCACCCACCTAAGCGTATTTCCTTATGGAATAGGGTAAGTATAATGCCCAAAGACCCCAAAGCACACCACGACACTTGTCAGTGTCTACAGGGTAGGGTGAGGTACAATGGCATGAGCGTAATGGCTGATGACCCAAAGACGCACCCCAATGCCTGTCGGTCTCTACAGAGTGGGGTTGGCATTACTTCAATACTTCACTGCCATTCCTATTATGCGGCTCTAACTCCAGCACTACCAATGCCAATGCCAGCGAGACATTTTATATGAATTTAAAACCAGGGTCAAAAATGCTTTTACCAACAAAAGACAACACCAGAGGGAGCTCTCAAAACAGCTTTATTGAAGAGCAACTCGAAAAAACAGACTGCATAGAAGCAGCGGAACAGACTGTGGTGTTGCCTTTCACTATTTGCTGATAGAAATCTGAGATATTCCGGAGCTGAACTTAAAAAAAAAAAACATAAAGTGGGTGTACCTGGGCTTCTCAAATTATATAATGTATAGTGCATGTACTTGTGGCCACCTTTTAAATTCATTTATAATGACTGAAGTGGCTATTTTTAAGTTCATGCACTAAGTACTTAGTACACTAGCACAACCATTTCATGGAATGACCCATATAAGAGGCTCTGTGTATCAGGGTAGGGTGGTGGAATGGCCAATGTAAGAGGCTCTATGTATCAGGGTAGGGTGATGGAATGACCCATGTAAGAGGCTGCATATATCAGGGTAGTGTGGTGGTATAACCCATGTAAGAGGCTCCATGCATCAAGGTAGGGTGGTGGACAGACCCATATAAGAGGCTGCATGTCCCAGGGTAGGGTGGTGGAATGACCCATGTAAGAGGATGCATGTCTCAGGGTAGGGTGGTGGAATGACCCATTTAAGAGGCTGCATGTATCAGGGTAGTGTGGTGAAATGACCCATATAAGAGGCTCCATGTGTCAGGGTAGGGTAGTAGAATGACCCATGTAAGAGGCTCCATGTATCAAGGTAGGGTGGTGGAATGACCCATGTAAGAGGCTCCATGTGTCAGGGTAGGGTAGTAGAATGACCCATGTAAGAGGCTCCATGTATCAAGGTAGGGTGGTGGAATGACCCATTTAAGAGGCTCCGTGTGTCAGGGTAGGGTGGTGGAATGACCCATGTAAGAAGCTCTATGTATCAGGATAGGGTGGCCGAAAGTGATCGGCTTCACTTCACACTCCTCTCACCCAAACCTCGTGTTTGGCCTCTCTGATACCATAGCAAACACCCTTCGAAGGTCCTTTTATGTTATGTATAAGTACCTGGAATGTTTAGAAATAAACACTCCAAACTGTCCAAAAAATGTCATTATTTAAGCTTATAGGGAAAGGGGAAATTGTTTAACCAGGAAAGGCACACTAAGCCGAAGCTTGTTTCTAAGTGCAACCTGGGAGCACAAGGAAGTTAAGTGACTTGCTCAGGGTCACACAATATGCAAGTGGGAGCTGATGGGATTCAAACCCAGGTCTCCAGGTTTGCAGCTCAGAGCCCTAAATCACAGTGCTATACTGATACACACACCTTGCAAATCACTTGCAATCAGGTAAAATATATTTGCTTAATGAATGGAAACTAGTAAGGCAAGGTCAAGTAAAACTGTCCGGCACCTTTTGAAGATTCAGCCTGGCCCACAGGGTACAAACTGCACATAAAAACAACCAGAGAAAACTGACCTATAATAGTGCTGCACGTGAATACATACAGTAGATGCCTGTTCAAACATAATCTTTTTTTAACCCTTTCCTAAAACAGCAGTTTGTTACTCAGACTCCTCCCTCCCAAAGATTGCCTTTTTTGATACAGTAAATGAGTGTTTTGTCCGCATTACATAGAAACACAGAAACATAGAAGTTGACAGCAGATAAGGACCATGTGGCCCGCCTAGTCTGCCCATCTGGTCTATCAGTTTCAAAAACCAAGGATCCTAGTTTGTCTGTGGTTTATCCTTTCTTCCCTATCACTAGGGTCCCTTTTTTTCTATCCCATGCATTTTTGCATTTCTTAACCACTTTTGCCCCCACAACCTCCTTCGGGAGGCTGTTCCAAGCATCCAATACTCTTTCTGTAAAAAAGGGTATCCCATCATATGGGCAAAGCAAATTGAGTGGGGGTAGAAAAGATGAGAAGGGACTTAGCAAGGTTGGAGGAATGGTCAGACATATGGCAACTTAGATTCAATGCAAAGAAGTGCAAAGTAATGCACCTGGGAAACAAAAACCCAGGAGAAGAGTACACAATAGCAGGGGAGGTACTAACAACAACAAAAATGGAAAGGGATCTGGGGGCAGTCACATCAGATGACCTAAAGGTAGGTAAGCAATGTGAAAGTCGGTAAGGAGAGCCAAGGGGATACTGGGATGCATAGGAAGGGGCATCACAAGTAGAAAAAGTTAAGTGGTTATCCCGCTGTACAGACAGTTGGTGAGACCCCATCTGGAGTACTGTGTGCAGTTTTGGAGACCTCATCTATGCAAAGACATAGACAGGATGGAAGCAGTCCAGAGGAGGGCAACTAAAATGGTGCAGGGTCTGCAGCAGAAACCATATGACGAGAGACTGAGAGAGCTTAATATGTATTCTCTTGATGAAAGGAGGGACAGGGGTGACATGATAGAAATTTTCAAGTACCTCAAGGGAATCAACAAAGTCCAGGAGGGTAGCATCTTTCAGAAAAAGAGATGTGTAAGAACAAGGGGGCACAATTTAAAGATAGAGGGGGGATGGCTCAGGGGTAATGTGAGGACATTTTTTTTCATGGAGAGAGTGGTGGATGCATGGAACTGCCTTCCTGAGGAGGTCATTGGATCTAAAACAGTGGGGGAATTCAAACATGCATGGGACAGACATAAGGCAATTATAGTGGGGGTTGCAGGAAATAGGCTGTTGGTTAGCTAGAATCTGCAGCTTATCCAGTAGGTAGGGAAATGGGCAGACTGGGTGGGCCAAGTGGTCCTTATCTGCCATCAAAGTCTATGTTTCTATGTTTCTCAGATATAAGTGACTCAATTTGCATACCTGACAGAATAGCTACTGTGAGAGCTTAGTGAGGGGAAGGAATAGTGAGCGTAGAGGGTCGGAGCATCGAGGGTGAATGACGAGGAAGGGTATAATCATGTTGGTTAAATATGGAAATAAAGCCTGCTGCTGCCAAGCCAACTGCCTGGAATGGTGGATACGGCTATCACTTGGAATGCCGATGGTCCCAGGTGTGGGATTGCCCGCAGGTATATGTTTTTCTGACTTGCGATGGCTGTTAGTTTTTTTTATTATTTTGTGCCCCCTGGTTCCCCCGACTGTAGTGCCCCAGCTGTGGTAGCCCCTCCCCCGTGTATTCCCCTTCCCCCCCAAGAGTCTGCCCCCGGAGTTGATTATATTAATATAGGGGTGGGGAATTTGTCCCCCACAACGGTGGATGTGGGGGCATAGCCTATCACATTAAATGTTAGTTTATGTTGTCTTGGTAGTGTTTTGGGTAGTGTCGACGCTGTAATGGGGCTTGCTGTGGTGGCTGTGTAGTGTATTTTGGATTTGTGTCACATTGATCTAAGGTGGGCAGAGAGAGGTAAACTTTGCCCTAACTAGAGACACAGTGAAGTTTAATTCACTGGTGAAGGCAAATTTTATGGTGGTCATACCAGCTGTGTGAATTATTATTTGGGCTTAAAAACCCACCAAATTTAATAAAAAACCTCCCACCACCCACTGTGTTGTTATACCACCCCAACTCCCCAGACCTTTTTTCATAAATCCCCCTATCCTCCCACTAGTACCCTCCTCCCTCCTCCCTCCCTGATGAATTTCAGCTTGAAGATGTACAAGCTGTATCAAGCAAGCACATGATGGAATACACCCCCCCCCACACACACACACACTGCTTGCCAGACACATTCCCCTCATTCCCTGCATTTTATTTATTTCTTATTTCTGAAAATGAATGTTTTTTGTTTTTTTTTAACTCTACTTTTGCACCTCCTGCCACTGATCTCGCTCCAGCATGGTCGCTCGGTTGTTGGCTCTACCCATCCGCCTAATGCTCCAGCCATCCATACTCATGGCTGGGGGGCATCCTCCTCCTGCACAGCTTGCCCTTAACCCCTTGGCTCTGAGTCCCCTGAGAGAGGACCACCCACTCCTACTGGCATTCTATCTATAGTGCTGGTGGCTTCGCTTGTAGTGCAGGGGAGGAACCGGAGTGAACATTATGACACCTGTCATTGGACGTGGGGCTGCAACCCCTGGACCCACCTTCACCTATCAGTGGGGGGGGGGGGTCCTTAAGTGTTCCCGGTGGCACAGACATGCAGTGATGTCTAGCGCAGTGCAGGCATGCTCCCACACCTGCTGCAGGACATGTGCCACTGTCATCATACCTCACTGAAATGTGCACTGCGCAGCTGAGCCCCCATTCTCCACTAGGGGCCGCCAAAGCTGTGCAGTGCTGGTACACCCTTCCCAGGAAAGGAGCGCTGCCTGCTGGCAGCTCAATCCAAGTCCTTGCCCCCCCCCCGACTGACCCTTGGCAGCCTAAGTCTGCTCCTGAACCCGGTTCATTTGCATGGCACAAGGTGTGGCGTCTAGCGCCTTAACCCTCAGCACCACTGGTCCTGACGAAAATTAGTGTTTTGATGTCACCATTGCTATGCCTTATCGCTTATGCTTAGCTGGAGACATTTTAGTAAAAACAATGTTTTTTATGTTAATGTTAAAAGGGTTAGAGGTCTCTCAAGCCTAAGGACCCTTGCACTACACCACCTGAGACCTGGAGACAACTTGGACCCTAGCAGACGACCAAGTTCCCTGTCTTAAACTTCAGATTACTATTTTTCCCTGCTGAACTGAGAATTTTCCTATCCCTGGTTTTAATTCATAAAAGAAATATACACAAAAACTTCTGGCCTAGGCTTAGGAAACTGCCTTATTGCAGCCTTATTTTGGAATGCCATTTCTGAGAAGGTACCTGAAATGCGGGGGGAACAAGCAGACACATCATTTCAAACAGTGCATTTGTTTTACAAGCACGGCTGCAAGCAAGGAACTTTCAGTTCCAGTGTAATTCTGTACAGTTCAGTTTCCGAGGGGGAGGAGCTACCCTCTACACCCACTAAGGCCCTGAAAAAAAACAGAAAAATCAAATCAAACACAAACTGGTCCTCTCTGGCCAGCACTGGGCAAAAAGATGGAAAGCAGATATTCTAATAAAGAAAGAACAAATGCAAAATGTGCAATATGGTTTGTGAAGGGAACTGCTTATACAAAGCAGAAATACTAATAATATTCCAGGATTTCTTTCCCATCTTCAGTGTCATGGCAAATGCCTTGCTGGGGCAAACCCACTTACCAACCAACTTCCTTCTAGTGAGTAGGGGCGTCTGACCCTGTCACACACTGCCAAACCCTTTACTAACAAGGTGTGTGGTGGGAGCAGTCAACAGCAATATAGCAAAAAGAAGTTAAAGGAGTACTACACCCTCATATCTTGTATACGTTTATTGGTCTGGTTAGAGGGCCTCTTATGGCTAGGGTAGTGTCGCTGCATTTTAAATGACCAGAGGGACTACAAATTGAAGGTGAATATTCTGTGGTCTTAAGGGGCCAAGAGGCAACACTCTTACAGCCATAGGAGGCCCTCCAACTGGCCCCATAAAATTATTATAGATGGCTGACTTTATTAGCAAAACAAATTTATTTAATAAAGTTTGTGGCACAAGTCTCTACAGGGTGGGGGTAGGGTCGGCGACACTTCAATACTTCACTGCCATTCCTATTATGCATCACTAACTCCGGCACTACCAATGCCAATGCCAGTGAGACAACATTCGGCATTGACAAATGCTTGTTTTATTTACATCTTTATATAGATGTGTACCTGAGTGGCTACATGTAACATGGATTAGAGACAACTCCAATAATATTATTTAAGTGTTGGCAAGAACTTGCTATCACCCAGTGAGAAGGGTATTACCCTTCCCATGGTCTACAAGTTCATACATGCTCCGCTGTGGTGTATCATTTCATTTCTGTCCTTATACCACACCCTACATGACTGCAGCAAATACACACAAGTATTATTTCCTTTTCAGGTCTGGTTTTGCTCATTCCTTTCCTGTCCTGCACTGACTCAGGACATTAGGGCCTCTTTGCAGATGACACAAAGATCTGCAACAGGGCTGATACACAAGGTGGGGTGGAAAGGATGAGAAGGGACTTGGCAAGGTTGGAGGAATGGTCAAAAGTATGGCAGCTTAGATTCAATGCAAAGAAGTGCAAAGTAATGCACCTGGGAAACAAAAACCCAGGGGAACAGTTCACAATGGGGGGGGGTATTAACCACAACAAAAATGGAAAGGGACCTGGGGTAGTCATATCAGATGACCTAAAGCTAGGCAAGCAATGTGAAAAGACAGTAAGGAGGGCGGGGGGATACTGGGATGCATAGGGAGAGGCATCACTGGTAGAAAACAGGCAGTTGTTATCCCTCTGTACAGACAGTTAGTGAGACCCCATCTGGAGTACTGATGCAGTTTTGGAGACCTTATCTCCGCAAGGACATAGACAGAATGGAGGCAGTAGAGAAGACGGCAGCTAAAATGGTGCAGGGTCTGCACCAGAAACCATACAAATAGAGACTAAAAGAGCTTAACATGTATACCCTCAAGGAAAGGAGGGAGAGGGGGACATGATGGCAACTTTCTTTTTTCTTTTTTTTTTGGGTTATGTATTTTCCCCCATACATGCTGCTGCTTCAGCCACTCCTTCAGGCTGTGCCAAGGCTGTGACCGACCCATCCTGTTCCCAGGCCACCACACACACATGGCAGTCATCCCCAGGGTACCCCAGCATAACCCATTGCTGGGTGGGTCCCCCTCCTCTGAGGGGGAGGGCACCAGCCGAGGGGCCAGACCAATGTAACACAGTAGGCTCTGGGGTACTGCTGAGTCAGATGGCTCATGGGACATTGATGGTGTCAGGCAGCCAGGCGGCCGTCATCTGGCTGAAGCGGAGCCATTTTCCTCTTTTCTGGTGATGTTCTCTCCTACGTTGCATCTGCAGTGCTCCCAATCTTCACCGGAGGCCACTGCAGAGCGACGCTGACCCACTACCCACCCCAGGAGAGGAGAGCAGTCCTGTGGATGCTCATCCTCTCCTTCCCCTGCCAGCTCCCAGTGTCCCGAGTCCATTCCCGAACCCGGGTCGCTGGTGTGGCGTGAGGTGTGGCATCCAGCACCTCAACCCGAGGCAGTATAGCGCAGTGGTTTAAGGCTCTGAGCTGCAAATCTGGAGACCTGGGTTTGAATCCCAAAGCCCCCACTTGCATACTGTGTGACCCTGAGCAAGTCACTTAACTTCCCTGTGCTCCCAGTTTGCACCTGTAAACAAGCTTTCAGCTTAGTGAGTCTCACCTGGTTAAACAATTGCCAAAAAAAAAAAACCTCAGCACCACCGGGCCGCCAGAAACTTTCAAATACTTCAAGGGAATCAGCAAAGTCCAAGATGGCAGCATCTTTCAGAAAAAGAGATGTGCAAGAACAAGAGGGCACAATTTGAAGATAGAGAGGGGATGACTCGGGGGCAATATGAGGAAGTATTTTTTCACTGAGAGGGTGGTAGATGCATGGAACGGCCTTCCTGAGGAGGTTGTCTAGTCACAAACAGTGGGGCAATTTAAGAATGCATGGGACAGACATAAAGCAATTCTAGTGGGAGGTAGAAGGAAGTAGGCTCTTGGTAAACTAGGATCTGCAGCTTATCCATTAGGAAGGGAAATGGGCAGACTGGGTGGGCCAAGCGGCCCTTATGTGCTGTCAAATTCTGTGTTTCGATGTTTCTTCCAGTCCAGTTGCAACTTTTCAAATAGCATGTCATCACTTGTGGCATAACTTCTCACTTTGCTGCACCACCTCATTGGACACTGCCAAGATGAGCCTCCACCTTCAAAAGGGGTTGAGCGGGCGATTGCTTGCTGAACTACACCTTGCCCCACTGATCACCTTCATACCAGCTAACTCTAGAAATTTCAAACCAGGAGGTCTGCTGGACTACTGCTGCACCCCCACCACATCCTCTGCCAGTCAGGCAGTCTGCTACCAGAAGGGATGTTTGTGGCACTGAAACAACCTTCATCTCCTTGCACTTTGTTATGTTTTGCACTGCTTGCTTGAACATTGGGCACAGGGTGCAATAACATTTTGAAATGAGCATACAGGTCAGTAGTCTCTTCCTCGTAAAACTCTTCCAATTAAAAAAAAAAAAATTAAAAAAAATATTCCAGGTTAATACATCATGTTAATTTGTTATTGTAAGTACTGCTGTATCCTACTGCTGGCATTCCCTGGTTTCAGCACATTTTACCGAGTGAGAATAAGCCACATAAATATCGACACTATTAACAACCTAGCTAAAATAGCATGTCCAGTACATAACAATGTGGAAATAAATACATTCAAAGGGCAGAAAATTAGCAAAAGCATTACCTTCACTTGAGCTCTGTCTCTTGAATTAAAGTCCTTGACCAACTGTTCACCAAAAGCAATTGCTAATGGTAGTCAGACTTTGTATAAATGTTCCTTTCTGAAAACCAGTCCAACACTGAGAGCCGTTCTGTCGCATTGGGTTGGGTCGTAACTGAAACTGTTTCTCAGATGGACCATTTTAACTAGAATGTTCCTGTGTGTTAAGAGAGGAAGTGACGGGGGGTGGGGGGGGAATAGTTGTTTCACTGCTAAATTGTTAATTTACCATGTCAGAACTAGAGGTAGGGAAGTGTGTTTTATTCCGGAAGTGCTGTGATATTCTAGGTTTCTAAACTTAAATAATACCCTCTAAAGTCACAGTAGTATACACATATTGATTGTTGTGGAGGTATATAGTGACAAAATATTGACCACAAGGGAAGAACTATTGCCAGTTAATAGTTACACTGTCTAGAGTCCAAGGCTGAGGTTAATATGACTATTGAAGTCAACTGTTAATCTTGAGGTTGTTACTATTGTCCCACAGTAGCTCTCAACTTCAGTGAGTATCTGTTTTTTAAAACCTTAACTATGCCACCCACATTATGCAGTCTCCTACTTAATGTCTATGTAGCTCCCACCCCCCACCCCAAAAAAAAGTAAGGGCTTACCTGCTGTGTCTCTGATGATGGTCCTTTTTATGTTGATTGCGCGCATGTGCAAGAAACATGTTGCGGCAGGTTTCTGCAGAAGCAGGTTGTGGAGGCGTGGCACTGTTGTGCCCAATGCCCCCACAGCCTGCAAAGGCTAGTCCCCCCATCCCCCAATGCCGTGGCACGCTGCTGCTGACACTAGTTCAGCCAGCGTACCACAACTTTCAAACAAATTAGCCGCTGCAATCAGGGGCCCCTTCACTCTTGCAGTGTCAGCCATCCACTGCAATGAGGGGAGCGAATTCGTCATTGCAGGGGGGATGTAGATTTGTTGTATTGTTTAGAATACATGTTGCTTTGCCGCCATACTACAAACAATATGTACCTCCCAATGTTTATTTGCCGACGGGAGCCCACCTCTGTCGGCAGAAAGAATCCCCCTCCTTTTGTTGTTTGCCGACAGAGGTGCCCAGTCCCCGCCAGCAGAAAGAATCCCCTTTGTTGTTTGCCGATGGGGTGCTAATCCTGTCGGCAGAAATAAACCTCGCCTCTTTGTTGTTTGCCGACTGGGTGCCTAATCCCTGGCGCTACAGCTGTCCCCCAGATTCTGGTGGTATGCTGGGACTCCACCCCAGCGTGCCCCATGCCCCCGAACTGTGGAAAGCGCCCCGCGACTTTTTCTTGTACCTGAAAGAAAGGAAATGGTCCCTCGTAGTCTCCCCGCACCCCCCCACAACCCGCACCCACCCACTGCACACCCAGCCTCCCCACACACACCCTCACCCCATACTTACTTCAGGAGCACGGCGCGATGATCTTCGTTGGACCGGGAACAAGTCTGCACTCTTCAAAGCCGACCGCGAACTGAGGAAATGCCGGTAAGCTGTATAATGTAATGAATAGGGTTTTTACAACTTTAGTGCATATCTCGGGCATTTTTGGGAATTTTTTCACCAAATTTTCAACATGGGGTTTTTGGGACCCCTCCTCATGAATTTTTGAACTGTCATGGCGTTAATCGGCCCAAAAGGTGGTTTCGCGGTCACTGTGCAGAATCACCCTTCGGGGCCGATTAACGAAATGGCAGTGCCAGTGTTCATGAGGTGGGCCCTCAAAGAGCCTATGTTGCAAATTTGGTGGAAAAAATCCAACAAATGACTGTTTTACAAGCGTGCATTGCGCAGTTGCTACGTACGCTCGTAAGTTCACGAATGTACAATATTTTCATGCCAGATTTTCAACATTGGCATTTTGTCACACCTCCTTGTGAGCAGTATAGCTGTCATTGTTCACATCCTGGCCGAAATATGTTTTCGCGCTTTCGGTGCAGAATAGCGTGGTCGCTGTGGGAAATCAGTGTTCAGGACAGATTAAGAAAATAACAGTGAACTGTTCATGAGTAGAGGTCCTAAAATGCCTATGTTGAAAATTTGGTAACGATACTCCATAAAATGACTGTGTTACGAGTGTGCATTGCGCAGTTGGCACGCACGCTCGTAACTTCGCGAATTTCTAATATTTTCACTCCAGATCTGCAACATTGCCATTTTCCCAGACCTTGTTATGAACAGTATAGCTGCCATTTTCCCCATCCTGGCCAAAATGTGTTTTCGCACTTCCTGCGCAGAATAGAGCGGTCGCTGTGGGAAATCACTGTTCAGGACAGATTAAGAAAATGACAATGGTATTGTTCATGAGCAGAGGTCCTAAAATGGCTATGTTGAAAATTTGGTGATGATAGCCCATCAATTGACTGTGTTACAAGTGTGCATTGCGCACTTTCCACGCACCCTTGTAACTTCGTAGATTTGTAATACTGTCACGCCACATTTCCAACAGTGACATTTTTTCACACCTCCTTATAAGCAGTACAGCTGTCATTTTTCACATCCTGACCGAAATGTGTTTTCACAGTTCTGGTGCAGAATAACATGGTCACTGTGGGAAATCAGTGTTCGGGACAGATTAAGAAAATGGCAGTGGCACTGTTCATGAGCAGAGGTCCAAAAATCCCTATGTTGAAAATTTGGTTGACGGAGCTCCATAACATGACTGTGTTACAAGCGTGCGTTGAACTGTTTCCACGCACCCTTGTAACTTCGCAAATTTGTAATACTGTCACACCACATTTTCAACAGTTGCATTTTTTCAGCTCCTTATGAACACTGCAGCTGTCATTTTTCACATCCTGGCTACAATATGTTTTTATACTCCTCCGGACAATAGCACGGTCACTGTGGGAAATCAGTGTTTGGGACAGATTAAGATCGACCGAGTGAGAGGGGGGAGTGACTGAGCTCAACTGAGCTCTGTCAGGACTGCTGCGGATTTGTTTGTGGCAGGCAAAGGCCACAACACAAGAGCCCAGAACAAAAGGGCAGCCTGCAGCACTGGGAGAAACAGAACGAGAGAGCGAGTGAGGGAGGGGGAGTGAGCGAACTCACCGAAGCGCTGTCAGGACTGCTGCAGATTTCTTTGTGGGCAGAAAAAGGCGTCGATACAGGCATAGAGGCCCAGTACAAAAAGCCAGCCTGCAGCAGTAGGAGAAACAGTACGAGCGAGTGAGACAAGGGGACTCAGTGAGCTCAACGGAGCTGTGTCAGAGCTGCTGGGATTTCTTTGTGGGCAGAAAAAGGCGCCAATGCAGGCAGGAGCCCCATATAAAAGGGCAGCTTGCAGCGCCAGGACAAACAGAATGAGCGATGACAGCTCTGTCGGGACAGCTGCTGATTTCTTTGTGGGCAGACAAAGTTGCCAACACAGCCAGGAACTCCATGCAAAAGCACAGTCTGCGGCGCCAAGAGAAACAGAACTAGCAAGTGACAGAGCGGTAGTGAGTGAGCTCAACTGGGCTCTAATGTGACTGCTGCAGATTTTTTTGTGTGCAGACAATGCGGCAACACAAGCAGAAGCCCAGTACAAAAGGCCAGCTTGCAGCGCCGGCAGAAACGGAATGCGAGAGTGACAGAGGGGGAGTGAGCAAGCTCAGTGGAGCTGTGTCGGGACTGCTTCAGATTTCCTTCTGGCCATAAAAGGCCACCCAATGCAGGCAGGAGCCCAGTACAAAGGGTAGCCTGCAGTGCCAGGAGACACAGAACCACCACGTGAGGGAGGGGGAGTCGGTCAGCTCAACGGGGCTTTGTTGGGACTGCTGCAGATTTGTTTGTGGGCAGGAAAAGGCAGCAATGCATGCAGGGGCCCAGTACAGAAGGGCAGCCTGCAGTGGCAGGAAAACCAGAATGAACGAGTGAGTGAGTTCAACAGGGCTGTATTGTAACTGCTGCAAAGTTCTTTGTGGGCATAAGAAGGCAGCAACGCAGGCAAGAGCCCAGTAGAAAAGGGCAGCCTGCAGTGCCGGCACAATAGAATGAGTGAGTGAGAGAAGCGGAGTGAGCGAGCTCAACAGAGCTCTGTTGGGACTGCCATAACATGACTGTGTTACAAGCGTGCGTTGAACTGTTTCCACGCACCCTTCAAATTTCACAAATTTGTAATACTGTCATGCCACATTTTCAACAGTGACATTTTTTCACAACTCCTTATGAACACTACAGCTGTCATTTTGCACATCCTGGCTAAAATATGTTTCTGCACTCCTGCCGCACAATAGTACGGTCACTCTGGCAAATCAGTGTTTGGGACAGATTAAGATTGACCGAGTGAGAGGGGGGAGTGGCCGAGTTCAACAGAGCTCTGTCAGGACTGCTGTGGATTTGCTTGTGGGCAGACAAAGGCCCCAAAACAAGAGCCCAGTACAAAAGAGCAGTCTGCAGCACTGGAAGAAACAGAACTAGAGAGCGAGTGAGGGAGGGTGAGGGAGCGAACTCACCAAAGCGCTGTCAGGACTGCTGCAGATTTCTTTGTGGGCAGAAAAAGGCATCAATACAGGCAGGGGCCCAGTACAAAAGGGCAGCCTGCAGCGGTGGGACAAATAGTGTGAGCGAGTGAGACAAGGAGACTTAGTGAGCTCAACGGAGCTCTGTCAGGACTGCTGGAATTGCTTTGTGGGCAGAAAATGGGGCCAATGCAGGCAGGAACCCTGTACAAAAGGGCAACTTGCAGAGCCTGGACAAACAGAATGAGCGATGAGAGAGGGAGACTGAGCGACCTCAACGCAGCTCTGTCAGGACAGCTGCGGATTTCTTTGTGGACAGACAAAGGTGACAATGCAGCCCCATACAAAAGCACAGTCTGCGGCGCCAAGACAAACAGAATGAGCGAGTGACAGAGCGGTACTGAACAAGCTCAACGGAGCTGTAGTGTGACTGCTGCAGATTTCTTTGTGGGCAGAAAATGCGGCAACGCAGACAGGAGCCCAGTACAAAAGGCCAGCTTGCAGCTGGCAGAAACGGAATGCAAGAGTGACAGACGGGCAGTGAGCGAGCTCAGTGGAGCTGTGTCAGGACTGCTTCAGATTTCTTTCTGGCCAGAAAAAGCCGCCACTGCAGGCAGGAGCCCAGTACAAAAGGGCAGTCTGCAGCGCCAGGAGACACAGAATGAGCAAGTGAGGGAGAGGGAGTCAGTGAGCTCAACGGAGCTTTGTTGGGACTGCTGCAGATTTGTTTGTGGGCAGAAAAAGGCAGCAATGCATGCAGGGGCCCAGTACAAAAGGGCAGCCTGCAGTGGCACGAAAACCAGAATGAGCGAGTGAGTGAGCTCAACAGAGCTGTATTGTAACTGTTACAAATTTCTTTATGGGCATAAGAAGGCAGCAATGCAGGCAGGAGCCCAGTAGAAAAGGGTGGCCTGCAGCACTGGCAGAACAGAATGAGCGAGTGAGAGAAGGGGAGTGAGCGAGCTCAATGGAGCTTTGTTGGGACTGCTGCAGATTTCTTGGCGGGCAGAAAAAGGCACCAACAGAGACAGGAGCCCAGTACAAAAGGGCAGCCTGCAGCACCACGAGAACCAGAATCAGTGAGTGAGACAGGTGGACTGAGCGACCTCAACGGACTTCTGCCGGGACAGCTGTGGATTTCTTCATGGGTAGAAAAAGCCACCAACACAGGCAGGAGCCCAGTACAAAAAGGCAGCCTGCAGTGCCAGGAGACACAGAATGAGTGAGTGACACAGAGGGAGTGAGTCACCTTAATGGAGCTCTCTTGGGACAGCTGCGTATTCCTTCCTTGGCAGAACAAGGTGCCAATGCACACACCAGCCCAGTACAAAAGAGCAGCCTGCAGCACTGGGACTAACAGACTGAGCCACTGACAGAGGCCCACTGCACGAGCTCAACAGACCAATGCAATCAACATTCGGCATTGACAAATGCTTGTTACCCTCTGGCTTCCTATGTATGGAACTGTAGCAGTGGGGACCAGTAGAATAGCAATGCACAACACCAACAGCTGTTTAGAAGGGGAGTGGAAATGACAACTCATGGATGTTTGCAGCTGCAACTGCTGCCTCGTGTGAGAACCCATGGTCACACACCTCAGCATTGGACAGAAGTGGTCAGGACTGAGATAGAGAGTGCCTCTGGGAGCAGAGTCGGCTTGCTCCCTGACCTTCGGATAGGCAGAGAGTCAGGAGAGAACAAACAATTGGCAGCAGATGCAAATGCTGTTGAAGGCGGAAGGGACTGGAAACCACTGCCTGCTGTCTAATAGACAGTATGTTCACTTCCTTTACAGTATGCAGGATGCACACTCACTGTTATTGCAAATGGCGACTGGCCAAGGTTGTGAGAGGAAGGCTGTGCCGCTCGTGGTTTGGGCTCCAGCAGTATGTTGACTATAGTAAAGGGGGCAGGTTGGTAGATCCACTGTGAGCAGTGCAGGGGGACTGCTAGATGCCAGGAATGTCTTGTACAACACTGCAGCATGTGATCGGGGGGGGGTTACCAGTAGACACCAGGGAATTGTCCAGTTTCACCGGGGCCAAGGACTGGAGAGTGCAGGAGACCACTGGACAGCAGGGAATTATTTAGTTGTACCAGGGCTGGTGATCGGAGGGTGGAGGGACCACTGGACACCAGGGAATCACTTAGTTGTAATAGGGCAGGTGAACGGAGGGTAGGGGATCATGGGATACCAAAGAATGATTTATTTTCATATGACCAGGGATCGGAGGATGGAGGGATCACTGGACATCAATGAATGGTTTATTTTTCACAGGGCTGGGGACTGGAGGATTGGGGGACCCCTGAACACCAGAGAATGTTGTGTTTGTTACCATAATGGGGTTTGGAGGATGGGGGGTACTACTAGAAAACAGGGAGCAGGTGTGCTTCCCCAACCACCAACATGGTTGTTGGCTACTTGGGTTCTACGGGTAAATCAGACTTCTTCTCAGCAGTAATTATGCAGTACAAAATGGCCTGTGCTATTATCCTTGCATGGCACTAATGGACTGAATATTGCACTGTGCCTATATTCATGTTGCTGCCCCTCCCTTTGTGCATCAATCCTCGTGCATTCACTATCAAATATAGTGGGCGCTCCTGACCACTTTGGATGTTACGCATGGGCACAAACTCTTGGCAAACAGCAGGCAGTCACGTTGCTCACAAGGTAAACTTTTGAATATCTGGCCCCAGGACTTTATTAGTTGATGACAGAGGTCCTGTAAAGGGAATGAGGTTATACAAAACTGTTCCAGCAATGATTTTATGAGATAAAAACCAGTGACCACTTTCATTATTTTCCAGTGCATCACCCTCAGCTATACACTCTCAGGTGTCCAGGCCTGTCCACAGAGATAGTGCAATAGGTACCCCAACACCCTCAGACAAGATTTGCAGACAAAGCCCAACTGTATTGGAATGCCTTCCAGTACCCTCAGCAGCAGATTCCCACAGGTTCAAATAAATTTTCAAAAGCAATCACATTCAGGTTTTTTTTAACTGCAGTCCTGTTTTAACTATTGGGTACCCAGGTAAATTAAACACTGTTGCAGGCCTGATGTCACGGTGCCTGGGATCTTGCATTGGTGCACATAAAGGCATGCACGCTTGCTTTATACCAGCCGAGTGACTTTTAGCTAGCCCTATATTAGTGAAACAAATTGTAATCCAGCAGGGAGTCCAACACAGATTGTAACCCAAACAAGCAAAAATTCAGCAGCACCAGTTTATGACCCACAATTCAGTATGCATGTGTCCTGTATCAATGGAAAGCAACCTCAGATGCTTCCGAATGGACAGTGTTACAGCAGCAGGCAGATGGTGGTTGTAGTCCCAGTTTATGCCCAACCCCCGCATTGCAGTTCCTTTCTCTCATCAGCATGTGGCAGAATGATGAGTTCAGAAGGGCGGAGACTGATGAGCTACCCTGCCTCACCCAGTGGGCGTTCGCTCGATCAAGGGTACAAGTACCCTGGAGAAAAGCCCCTAGCCGTCTCCTCTCTTGACACACCAAACAGAGTAGAACAGATTGTTCTCACTTCTGATCACAGCAGTCTGCAGATGGCTTCAGCAGATTTGGTCTTTCACAGCTATTCAGAACTCATAGAACGTCTCTTTCACCTGAGATGGAACTTCAAGAACTGGATTTAGCTCATACCAAGATCTCTGGTTCTGAAGCCTGGCTAGGCCCTCAGCTCTCCTCTTCAGCACATTTCTTCTCTCCAACTGCATGTGAAGGACTGCCCTGAACTCTTTCTAGATGGAGGGAAGGGTTCAGCTTAGTCACCTCCTCTTGTCTCCTTTTGGCTATCAGACTTGTTACTCACATGCTGGCACCCTGAGTGGCTGCAAAAGGGTGCCAAAAACTATGTTGCTGTTCTTCAAGTGCCTCTAACTTTACTAGACCCCTTGCATTCTGGTTTTTAGATCACTTGGGGGCCAAGGGTCACAAGATGGTGATATCCATCGATTTACATGCAGTTCCATGCCTGGCAGCTGTTTCTCATAGTATTTATTGCTGCTGGGTGCTACTTTACTTTTCACAATGCTTAATCCAGCCAAGATGCTGTCTGGGTTATCAGTCATGACATCAGCGACCCCTCTGGTTTATCTTCGGATGCAAGGGGCACCCTTTTTGTTCTTAGCTTATAATGAATGAACAAAATGAACAAGCATTACTCTTCTCCTGGTCTCCAGCAGAAATTCTAGCCAGAAGACTCGGGTGTCATGGGTAACCCTACCTCGAGCCTCTGTGGACTAAAAAGGTAAGCCCCAGCTTTGGTGGGGACACATGGCTACAAATCATAGTAGTTATAAGGTGGCTATATTATTGGTGATAGCAACCCACTGTGGTTGTTTTTAAGGTAAATGTATTATTGGTGACAGCAATAAATCATAGTAGTAGTAAGGTGTCTATAATATTGGTGATTTTGAATTTGAAGTTAGATTTTATTTAAAATCACATCTACAGCTTTACCTGGAAGGTCAAGTTGAAGTGCATTACAGAATTGATAACAAAAGTGCAGAAACTACACATACCTTTAAACACAATATTCGGAAAAAAGGTGCAAACCACAACAAGAATTGGCCATTGCCAACCATGCTTGCTTGCTTGTACTTGATGTGCAGTTGTGGGACAGAGAGAGCACAGAAGTTAAAATTAATGAATTACCAACACAAATTATACAAATGAAATTGTCATGATTGAGAAATGAACCGATTCACACACAGTGTTGCTGTTTTCTTAGACTGTGGCCCTGAATTTTCTAGATAGTATTTCTATTATGCCAGAATATGAATGACAGGTGCCATTTATCAAATGCCACCTGAAATGTGATTTTGCAGAACAAGAGTGAAAACAGGCTTGGTAGAAGATTTGAAAATGACACCTGCCATGCTTATGAGATGGGGTAAAAAATGACTATATTGGAAATGTGGGTTAAAAAAATACATTATGAGGAAACACTGAAAAACGTTAACATTTCTTCATAACATTGTTCTTTGACATTTTGGCCACATATTTTCAGCATAGTCATTTTATGACTCTTAACCTTTGAACATGGCAGGTGTCATTTATGAAATCCTGGCCAAAATGACACCTGTCATGTTGCTGAGGTGGGATAAAAAGGGCTACATTGAAAATCCAGGTCTAAGATCTGAAAGAATAGCAAAGTTATGAGTAAATGTTGAAAAATGTTAATGTTTCTTCATAATGTTTTTTGCATTTTGAGATTTTGACACCCAAATATTCAACATAGTATTTTTATGACCTCCCCTTTTGATTAAGACAGGTGGAATTATTCAAATACCATCCAAATTGTGATCTCACAGAGAGACTTGAAAGCATGTTTTGGAAGGGATTTGAAAACTTATACCAGTATTGTTTATGAGATTGGATGGAAAAGGCTATGTTGAAAATTTGGGGCAAAAATGTTAAGAAATGACAGTTATGAATAAACATAGAAACAGAATTTCATGGCAGATAAAGACCACTTGGCCCACCCAGTCTGCCCAGTTCTCTGCCTAATGGATAAGCTGCAGATCCTAGTTAACCAACAACTTACTTCTTCCTGCCCCCTGCCCCCTAGAATTTCCTTATGACTGTCCCGTGCATTCTTGAAATCCATCACTGTTTCTGACTTCACAACCTCATCAGGAAGGCTGTTCCATGCATCCACAACCCTCTCCATGAAAACAATACTTCCTCACATTACCTCTCAGCCTCCCCCCCTCAGTCTTCAAATTGTACCCCCTTGTTCTTGCAGACCTCTTTTTCTGAAAGATGCTACCCTCTTGGACTTTGTTGATTCCCTTGAGGTACTTGAAAGTTTCTATCATGTCTCCCCTCTCCCTCCTTTCCTCTAGGCAATACACATTAAGCTCCTTAAGTTTCTCTTCATATGTCTTCTGGGGCAGACTCTGCACCATTTTAGTTGCCCTTCTCTGGACTGCATCCATCCTGTCTATGTCTTTGCGGAGATTGGGTCTCCAGAACTGCACGCAGTACTCCAGATGGGGTCTCACCAGCTGTCTGTACAGAGGGATAACAACTTCCTGTTTTCTACTGCTGATGCCTCTCCCTGTGCATCCCAGGATCCCCCCAGCCCTCCTTACTGCCCTGTCACATTGCTTGCCCACCTTTAGGTCATCTGATATGACTACCCCAGGTCCCTTTCCTTTTTTGTTGTTGTTAGTATCTCACCCCCCCATTGTGTACTCTTCCCCTGGGTTTTTATTTCCCAGGTGCATTACTTTGCACTTCTTAGCATTGAATCTAAGCTGCCATACACTTGACCATTCCTCCAACCTTGCCAAGTCCCTTCTCATCCTTTCCACCCCACCTTGTGTATCAACTCTGTTGCAGATCTTTGTGTCGTCTGCAAAGAGACATACTTTTCCTTCCAATCCCTCTTTATTGTTGCTTATAAAGACATTAAAGAGGACCAGTCCCAGTACTGAAGCCTGCGGTACCCCACTAGTAACTCCCCTTTCTTCAGAGTGGACTTGGTTTACTATTACCCTCTGTGTCCTGTCTTCCAGCCAATTCTTTACCCAGGCTACCATCTTAGGACCCACTCCCAGGCTGGCCAGCTTGTATATTAATCTTTTGTGTGGGACTGTGTCAAATTCCTTGCTAAAGTCTAGGTAGGCCATGTCCACAGCCCCTCCATGATCTATTACTTTGGTCACCCAGTCAAAGAAATCTATTAGCTTTGTCTGACATGACCTTCCCACTGTGAATCCATACTGCCTTGGGTCCTGTGCCCCTCTGGCCTCTAGGTACTCAACAGTTCTTTCCTTCAGAAGTGATTCCATCATTTTCCCAATCACTGAGGTTAAACTAACAGGTCTGTAGTTTCCTGCTTCTGCCCTGCTCCCACTTCTGTGAAGTGGAATAACATCTGCCCTCCTCCAGTCCTCAGGTACCACTCCATCCTCCCTTGATTTGTTAAAGAGGGTAGTCAGTGGTGTCACTAGTTCTACCATTATTTCTTTTAGAATTCTGGGATGAATCCCATCAGGCCCCATTGCTTTGTCCACCTTCAGTTTAAGAGTTCTTTCAGAACCCTTTCTTCTGTGAATGGGCTGGTATCAACTCCATATCTAGAGTGTTTCAATTGTTTGGTTTTGTTAGTTCCCCCTCTTCATTTGTGAATATTGAGCAAAAATATTTGTTTAGTATCTCTGCCTTTTCACAGTCATCCTCTGTCCACCACCCCTTCCCTTTATTAAGCCTCACTATCCCTCCCTTGGTCTTCTTTTGCTCTCTGATGTACCTATAAAAGGTTTTATCCCCCTTCTTAACTGAGTTGGCTATCTTTTTCTCGGTTTGGGCCTTTGCTGTTCTAAATGCCTTCCCTGCTTCCTTTTGCTTTAATTGATACAGTTCTCTGTCCTGCTCCTTCTGTGATTCCTTGTACTTCCTGAATGCTTTATTTTTCTCCCTAACCTTCCCTGCCACCTCCTTTGAGAACCGTAGTGATTTCTTACATCGTTTTGTTTTGTCTATTTGCTTCACACAAAGGCTTGTTGCCTCTGTGATGGCAGTTTTTATTATTTCCCATTGTGCTTCCACCCCTCCTTCCTGCCCATTTGCTAGTGCATTCCTTAGGCACTCACCCATTTTAACCAAGTCAGCCCTCCTGAAGTCCAGTACTTTTGTCTTTGTATGGCTTGACTCTATTGCTGTGTTTATTGTGAAACATACTGTTCGATGGTCGCTAGTTCCCAGATGGCTACCCACTTCTACATCTGTGATCCTCTCTTCATCTCCATTTGAGAGTACCAGGTCTAAGATTGCTCCCTCTCGAGTGGGCTCCAATACTAGTTGTCTAAGGTATGCCCCCGGTAGGGCATCCAGAATGACCCCACTCTTAGAAGTGGCTACTGCAAATGCACTCCAGTTAACATCTGGCATATTCAGATCCCCCATCAGCAATATCTCCCCTTTTTCTGCCATTCTAAGGATACTGTCTATCATTTCCTTGTCCATGTCCTCTCCCTGAGATGGGAGTCTGTATACAACCTCTGGAGCCATTGCTCGTCTCCAAATTGACCCACAGTGCTTCCTCTTCTCTCCTCTCTGTTTACCCTTTTGTTCTGCTGCTTTGATTCCTTCCCTTACGTAGAGAGATACTCCTCCTCCTCATCTTTCACCCTCCCTGTCCCTCCTCTAGATAGTGTATTCTGTTATGTTTATGTCCCAGTCATAGTTCTGTATGTACCATGTTTCTGTGACTGCCACGATATCCAGATGTTCCTCCTCCATCAAGGCCACTAATTCAGGAAGCTTGTTACCCAGACTATGGGCATTGGTACTCATTGCTCTCCATTGTTTGATGGTTTTACCTCTTGTAGCACTATCCCTGTCCCTATTGACTTTGCTTTCTTCATTCACCCCTATCCTGCTTCAGAACACATTACAAAGCCATATACAGATTTACCTTGTTTCTGACAGTTCAAGGTCACACTCCATTGCAGCAGGAAGGTCAGTAATCATGCCAGCATTACATCGTGGGACTCTTCTTAGGTAAGTGAGGAGTGGGTGTGTGCGGGATGGGGGTCAGTGTGTGGCGGGGGGGATTAGAATATATTGATGGATGATTTTCTTTTTTCAGATTGTTTAAAAAAATAACAAGGGTTGATTTTTCTCTTTTATAGATAGCCGACACCAGAGGACTGGATATCCTAGTGTCAGCAGGTTGTTTGCCGGCAGTGGGGGTTGGCCACCCTGGAGTAGGATTTAAAAGTGTTTTTTTCATATAGGTTTTTATCCTACATCTCCCTATCTACCCCTTTCTGAGCAACCACCCCCTCAGTCCCATTACCTGGCTCCTCTGGGACTTACCTTCTGCCAGCATCCTCTCCCACAGGGCTGTAGCATGTGTCTGGTCACCAGTGCAGGGCCTGCAGGGGGGCGGTCATCATCCAGTCATTGGGGATTTTCCCTCCAATTTTCTCCCTGCTACTCCACAAGGCCTCAGCAAACACGGTTGTGCATGCGCATGGAGGCATGCATGCACACTGGAACCAACAACTGCTCTGCTCCACCCACCCAGCTTAGTGACAGCCCCCCTCATTTGTCCAACGCTACCATCAATCCTCAACTAAGTGGCAGCCAGGAGCCTGGAAGGTCTACCTCCCCAGTCCAGTAGAGGAGAGCTTCCTGACAGTGCTCTATCCACTCCCAGTCCACCCTTCCCCTGGGCTGATTTACAGCAACCCATGCTCATTCCCAAACATGGTTTACTGGTGTGATGAGAGGTAAGTCATCCAGAGCCTCAGCCCTCTACAGCACTGGGCTGGCAATATGATTTAAGGGTTTCCAGAGATGGGCCAGACATGGGGGTTGGGGCATACTAGCATTGGATGATAGCAGTTGCAGGATTGAGCATGTGATGCAGGTTTAATTGACCAGCTGGACTAGATGGGAGGGAAGATTCCAGCGGTGAGATTGAGCATACACTGCCGGTTTTGTATACTGGCTAGGAGAGGAGGTGGGAATAGCAGTGACAGGACTGAGCACCTGCTGATTAAGGGTTGGGGGAGTTTGACATGGTGGCCAGAGAGAGGAAAAAGCTGTGGCTAATCTTCAACATCTCTACGATTCCCTTAGAAACAAAGCATTGAACAACATCACATATAGTATGTGGAAAGAAGATCACAGCAAATGTTGCTAGTAGGAACAACAAGATGCACAAGAAAACCTGGGGAAGCAGTTTAGCACAGTGATTTGAGGCTCTGAGCTGCAAATCTGGTGATATCCAGCAAACCAGACCTGGGTTTGAATCCCACAGCTTCCGCTTGCAGACTGTGTGACCCTGAGCAAGTCACTTAACTTCCCTGTGCTCCCAGGTCGCACCTGCAAAAAAGCTTTCAGCTTAGTGTGCTAGTCCTGGTTAAACAATGAAAAAAAAAACACTTCCTGCTTGCATTTTCCAGCCTTCTGATTGGCCAAGTACTTTAAAGTAAAAAGCAGCAGAAAGGTGGAGAGTGGGCAAACTTGGGGAGAAGATCAGATATTTGAAAGCTGTGATGGGGGAGGACAATTCTCCAAAAGCCTTCTCACAGCTCAGACCAATCTCAATATGTTTGCTAACCTTTGTTTTGTTTTGTCTTCACATTATACCATTAAAAAAAAAAGTAAACATTTCACATTTCAAGTTAAATAACGTACAAATAATGATTCAGCATAAGATTTAGTTCTGACATATGTTTTTCCCCAAAATGTCTTGGTATGCCGTTTATAATCTGGACTGCTTTTCTTAGTTAATAGGCAGTGCAGCCTATGGTCTGGTTTACATATATTCAGAAACTGACCCCCCTAGTTATTTTCTCTGTTGTTCTGCTGTTCCCCCTTTCAGACTGGCATTCCGATTGTGCATCAGTATATTTCATTGATTTACCCACAGGTAATTCTTATAGCTATTTTCTGAATTTTTTTCACTATCATTTGATTCTGCTATGCTCAATGTCCTGTGCTATATGGCAGTACCATATTTTAAGACTGGTCTGACAATTGTTCAAAAATAGTAAAGGAGATCAGCCTGGCCGAGTCTTGCCATCCTTAGGGTCATCAGAAAGTACATTTGCTTATCTGTTGTCCTTACCATATTCTCAACATGTAGGGACAATAGGAAACTGACCTAGAAATAAACATCCAGCAACTTTGCATGGTCCACAGTCTACCTTTTCCTTACCAAAATTCAGGGTTGGCACCTCCCATCTTGACTGCATCCCAAACCTAAGTTCTTTGGTTTTCATCATATTGATTTCCATCAGAATTCTTTTGGACCATTCCTTGATCTTTTGAAGATCATTTTGCATGGAGCTGTTCTCCCTAGAGTCACATACATCACAAACTGTGGTGTCAGTAACATATTTAACACACTGACCAGTTGTGTGGAGAGAATTAATCATCAAAAGAAAGAGAAGGAGGCTCTATTATAGTAGTACAGAGGAAAATATTGGTGTTAGCAACCAAATCATAATTGTAATAAGGTGAATGTATTGTTGGCTCAATGGCTTTCAGGTCTGGGACACAAGATCCTTCTCATCTACGTGCACCATGGGATGGGAGGTAATTCTTGCAGGAGGCTGTGGACTTCATTGTCAAAAAGGTGTTGTAGTTGCCCAGATAGATGGTATCAAGTTATTATAGCAACTCAAATTGAGCGACTCAATTTTGAGTGACTCAATTTGAGTGCTTGTGGTTTGAGCTACCCTGAAAGTGTAGCAAGCATGGTTATAGTGACTACTGTAGGTAGGGGGAGAAAATAGTGAAGGAATAGGAAGGCGAAGGACAGGAAGCAGAGGATTCAGGCAGGAAGCAGGGTCCAGGCAGGAAGATAGATGTGTATTTTTCCCTGGTCACTGTTGTTGGGTTCGCTGGGGAGTGTACATTGCCATTTTGCTTTTCAGCGATGTACACTCTCTGAAATAACGATCGCTCTTTTGCGATCACTTTTATGACACAGAACTCAGATGGATTATTTTGGGTGACTTCAACATCTGGGTCAACAAAAAACTCTTGCAGTTTGTTCAGGACTTCCTCCAACTGTTGGATAAATATATGGGATACTAGGCTTGCCCCACCTAATAGTGGGGGATGGACTAGATGGGCCTTGGCCTAATTTCATCCCATTCTACGAAGTACAAAGTAGAAACTGATGGGTTTGTTGGGCCTGACGCAGGTTGTTATCTCTGCAATCCATACACATGGCCATTCATTGGACCTCGTCTTCCCATTGGAAGGGAGGTCACTCACCTTATGGTTCAGCTGGTCATTTGGTCAGATCACTATACCGTGAGGTTCTCATTTGAGGCTCCCCCAATTGATCTTCCCCTATAGAGATTGTCCAGTACTGCTGGTTAAGGGGTTTGACCCCACAGGGTCTAATGGTAGTGCTGGATCTATCAGGTACAATGAGTATGCTCAAGGAGCCCGGGGAGTTGGTCTTAGCCTATAATAGGGCGATTACTGAAGCCCTCGATTCCATCACACCTGTCCATGTTTGACCCCTCACTTCACACCGGGGATCCCCCTGGTTTGGTGGGATGCTCAGGGAGATGAATATGAGGGGTTGAGGTTGGAGCAACGCTGGTGGAGATCAGGATCTGGTGAGGACAGACTTAGATTCATGTCCCACTATAGGGACTATCAATCAGCAATCTCCTGTAAGAAGGCAGAGTTCCTGTCCAAGGAGATTGCTGCAGCAATCCACAGACCAGCTCAGCTCTTCCACACTGCCAACAGGCTATGTAATCCTGCCTGTCTTCAGTCCAGCAGAGCTTTTTCACAATTGAATTGCGATGCGTTTGCTCTGTTTCTTACTGATAAGATTGCCACCATCAGGTCTGAGATCCAGTCAATGCCCTCTAGAGGTGTGTGCAGTGATCAGTTGGAAGTCACTGGTAACCAGGTTGTCTATCCAACTTTGACCAGTTGACTGTCATAGATGTCGTGAAGGTCATCCAGGAGAAGAGGCCTACTTACTGTAATTTGGACCTGGGACCAACACACCTCCCTGTGGAGTGTGTTGATCTCATTATCCCAGTCCTAGCCAGGATAGTCTGGTGTTCCCTAGTGACGGGGTTTTCTCCTGAGCCCTTAAAGGATGTCTATTGGAGAAACCTCCACTGGACCCAGACTGCCTGGTTAATTACAGGCCTGTCTCTAACCTTCCTTTTGTGGGTAAGGTTATAGAGAAGGTGATGGCCCATCAACTGGAGACTCACTTGTCAACTCATGACATTTATGACCCTCTCCAGTCTAGTTTCAGGAAGGGGCATAGCACTGGGACTGCCCTTGTTTGGGTGCTAAATGATCTCCTGGTGGCAGAGGAATTGAGGAAGTCATTCCATCCTAATTGTCCTCAATCTCTCAGCAGCATCTGACACTGTTGACCATTGAGTGCTTTTGGAGCACCGGTGGATCTGTTGTGGACTGACTGGTACTGTCCACAACTGGTTTTGATCTTTACTCACAGGCAGGTTGCAGAGAGTGGTGTAGGGGAATTTTTGCTTGGCACCTATGCCCCTGCCTTGTGGGGGTACTGCAGGGCTCTATTTTGTACTTCTTGTTGTTCACAGTGTATATGCTGTTGTTACTGATCCCACAGTGAAATCTTGACAGCAAACATGTCGATGCTCACAACATCGACATTTCACTGTAAAGCCTGCCCGGGACCATGGCACACTTTCCCTCAGTCTTGCACCCCATCCCCAAATCAACTCTGACATAGAGTTAATGATCCCTAAGTCTGGGGGTGTGGGGGGTCAGAGTTCACTGCATGGGGGGTTCTGGGGGTGAACCCCCCTGATAAACAGAAACAGTTCTCTGATGGATTTATGTCAACAACAAATTGCAGTCGACATAAATCCATTACTGTAGGGTCAAATTGGGAAGATGTTGACATTGTAGCTTCTGCATCACAGAGCCTATATGCTGCCACAAGGGGACATTATATGCCGATATGGACTGAGTTTCCACTGTTATGCAGATGACACTCCGCTATACCTGTCTTTTGCACCCGAGCAACAGGCAGCGATCTCAGTGTTTAATCAGTGCCTTTCTGAGATTCAGGGCTAGATGAAAGCCAACTGGTTGAGGTTGAACCCTGACAAAACTGAGGTCCTAGCAGTGGGAGCTAATCACCCGCTGGTGAAGGTGCAATCTGGGCAGGTCCCCAGGTTAATATTTGGAGACTTCTAGTTGCTCACTTTGGCTAGTGGGAAGAATCTGGGCATCATTTTAGACTGCGGCCTGACACTTAAATCTCTGATGTCTGCTGCGGTCCAAAGTGCATATTGCCACCTGCAAAACATCACCCGGATCAAGCATTTAGTCCTCCCAGGTGACCTGCCATCTATGGTCCATGCCTTTGTGACTTCGCAACTGAATTACTGCAATGCTCTCTACCTGGGACTTCCAGGGGTTGATCTCTGCCACCTGCAGCTAGTGCAGAATGCAGCAGCCAGGATATTGGCTGGTCTTCCAAGATCATGTCATATTAAACCTGTATTGTGCTTTCTGCACTGGCTGCCGGTTAGGTGGCGGATCACTTTCAAGTTTGGTTTGCTGACCCCTAAGGCCCTGCATGGTCAGGGACCCGGTTTTCTTGCAAGACCTCCTGTGCTATCACCACTCTGCCCATCCCCTCCACTCCACTGATGAGGATCTCTTGGAGGTTCCCAGAGTTTGCCTCAAAATATCTGGCACTCACGCATTTTCATAAAGTGTGCCAATCTTGTGGAACTCCCTGACCCACTACATCAGAGACTCTCAATCCATAGATATCTTTAAACAGGAACTAAAAATACTTTATTTAATCAAGCTTTCATATCTGATTAACTAGCTAACCTGTAATGAAGGATCTTTTAAGTAAGGTTGTGTATTGTCTTAATGTTTTAATATTTTTAAGATGTTTCATTGTAACGCGCTTTGAGTTGTAATTAAGAAAGTGTGCTAAATAAAGTTGATGATGATGATGATGATGATGTTGGTGTTAGCAGCCGAATAGTAATAGTACTAACGTGAACATACTGTTAGTGATAGCAACCAAATCGTAGTAGTACTAACTGACAAACAATACCGTTGGTGATAGCAACCAAATCATTTTATACTAAGGTGAATATATTGCTGAATAGTAATACTACTATGGTGAATATACTATTGGTGATAGTTTGTGATAACAAGCAAATTTTAATAGTACTAAGATGAATATATTGTTGTCATAGCAACCTAATCATAATAGTACTAAGGTGACTATATTGTTATGATATATTCAGGATGGAACTATCATGATTTGGTTGCTCTTAATCACATTAGTACTAAGAAGAATATACTGTTTGTGACAGCAATCATATCGTAGTAGTACTAAGGTGAATTTACTGTTAGTGATAGCAACTACATCGTAATAATACAGAAGTGAATATACTGTTGTGAAAGCAACCAAACTGTAATAGTACTAAGCTGAATATACATTAGGTGATAACAACCAAATCCTTAATAGTAAGGTGAATATGCTGTTGGTGGAGAAACATCACCAGTAGAAAACACGAAGTTATTATCCCTCTGTAAAGACAGCTGGTGAGACCCCATCTGGAGTACTGCATGCAGTGCTGGAGACCCAATCTCCGCAAAGACATAGGCAGGATGGAAGTTGTCCAGAGGAGGGCAACTAAAATGGTGCAGGGTCTGCACCAGAAGACATATGAAGAAAGACTTAAGGAGCTTAATATGTATAGCCTCGAGGAAAGGAGGGAGAGGAGGGACATGATAGAAACTTTCAAGTACCTCAAGGGAATCAACAAAGTCCAAGAGGGTAGCATCTTTCAAAAAAAGAGGTGTGCAAGAACAAGGGGGCACAATTTGAAGATGGGGGGCGGCTCAGAGGTAATTTAAGGAAGTATTTTTTCACAGAGAGGGTTGTGGATGCATGGAGCGGCCTTCTGGAGGAGGTTGTGGAGTCAAAAACAGTGGTGGAATTCAAGCGTGCATGGGACAGTCATAAGGCATTTGACACAGTCCCACACAAAAGATTAATAGTCAAATTAACCAGCCTGGGAGTGGGTCCCAGGGTGGTAGCCTGGGTTAAACATTAACTGGACAACAGGACACAGAAGGTAATTGTAAATGGAGTCCACTCTGAAGAAAGGGGAGTTACTAGTGGGGTACCGAAGGGTTCAGTATTGGGTCCAGTTCTTTTTTAATGTCTTCATCAGTGACATTGCAGAGGGACTGAAGGAAAGTATGCCTTTTGCAGATGACACAAAGATCTGCAACAGGGTTGATACACAAGGAGGCATGGAAAGGATGAAAAGGATTTGGCAAGGTTGGAGGAAAGGTCAGAAGTATGGCAGCTAGGATTCAATGCAAAGAAGTGCAAAATAATGCACCTGAGAAACAAGAACCCGGGGAAGAATACACAATGTGTGGGGAGGTAGTAACAACAACAAAAAAGGAAAGGGACCTGGGGGGTAATCATATCAGATGACTTTAAGGTTAGCAAGCAATGTGAGAAGGCAGTAGGGAGGGCTGGGGGTATACTGGAATGTATAGGGAGAGGCATCATCAACTGAAAACAGGAAGTTGTTATCCCTCTGTACAGACAGTTGGTGAGACCCCATCTGGAGTACTGTGTCCAGTTCTGGAGACCCTATCTCTGCAAGGACATAGACAGGATAGAGGCAGTCCAGAGAAGGGCAACTAAAATAGTGCAGGGTCTACAAGAGAAGCTGTATGAGGAGAGACTAAAGGAGCTTAATATGTATACCCTTGAGGAAAGAAGAGAGAGGGGGGACATGATAGAAACTTTAAGTACCTCAGTGGAATCAACAAAGTCCAAGAGGGTATCTTTCAGAAAAGAGACGCAAGAACAAGGGAAACAATTTAAAGATAGAAGGAGGACGGTTCAGGGGCAATGTGAGGAAGTATTATTTCACAGAGATGGTAGTGGATGCATGGAACAGCCTTCCTGAGAAGGTTGTGGGGTCTAAAACTGTGGGAGAATTCAAGAATCGTGGGACAGACATAAGGCAATTCTTGTGGGGGTAGGAAGAAATAGGCTGTTGGTTAATTAGGATCATGCCTATCCTGTAGGTAGGGAAATGGGCAGACTAGATGGGCCTAGTGGTCCTTATCTGCCATCAAAGTCTATGTTTCTATGTTTCTAGGGGTGGGGGTAGGAAGAAGTAGGCTGCTGGTTAACTAGGATCTGCAGCTTATCCATTAGGTAGGGAAATGGGCAGACTGGGTGGGCCAAGCGGTCCTTATCTGCCGTCAAATTCTATGTTTCTATGTTCTATGTTTCTATGATTGCAACCAAATCATAATAGTACTAATGTGAATATACTGTTGTGATAGTAACCAAATTCTAATAGTACTGAGGTAAATACGCTGTTGTAATAGCAAAATGAGATAGTGTTGGAGATAACACAGACTGTGGTCATTATGTGCTTTACCCTCACGTCATCTGGTGAGGTATCACGTATAGCCAGGTGTCGTAACCCACACGAGAAGTGTGTAAATCCCAGCACTTGTCATGCCATGGAGTAGATTATACAGATTATGAAATGGGCCTATTTCGGAAAATAAACCACTAAAATATGAAATGAATACATTTGAATTTAGACACATTTGTTAAAACATTTCATAACTAGTGTTGTTATACTTCTACCAGTCAATAAAACAGTCCCACATTCAATAACTCTGTATAACAGTCAGTAGAGAGTTTGTGTCACAAAAGGGGAAATTATGTTTCATGTTTTAACTTTTGTTTGTTTGTTCCTCCCCTCCATCCACATCTTTTAAGGCCATATGCCATTTCACTCCCTCGCCCCACCAGCTACATAGATATGCAGTTTCTGATGACATATAAAAAGTCATTAACCAATCCAGTCTGTCCTTTTCCCACCTCACTCTGTCATTTATCCAACCTGACATTGGTCTGAAGTGATTGGGTCTTTTGCCATTCTTGTGCCCCCTTCCCTTGATGTCCAGTGCCCACTTTAGGTCTTACTATCCCCACGTGCCTATTCCATTCATGTTTTTTTTTGCAATTAACTTTATTTTAGCTTAACATAAACATAATCCAACATTACCATGAGTGGATAATACCAGGTAGCCATACAGCAGAAACAAAACATACATAAAAATATAAAATAAGGAAAATTAGCCAAACCAATACAAGAAAACAATACAAAACCACCCTCCCACCCCAACCCACTTGCAGCAGATACCCTACTGACCCCTATAAAGATAGCGGCCCATATAATGGCCATGATAGTTCTATAGAAATAACTTCTGAAATACCATTACAGGAGGAAAGGACAGAGACATGGCATAAATCTGGATTTAATAACCAAGTAAAGGCAATATTGTAGAGAGGAAGGGAAGGGAGACCCATCAGAGGAAATATTGCCAGGGGAGTACTAAACATATCACAGGAAAGGGGATAGAAGGTAAGAACCAATGATAAAATAAGTCAGGACAATTAACCTATCCTGGGGAGTGGAGTTTATCAGATAGGATGTAGTTACCCCAAGAGCCTTCTGTAAAGAGACCGATGGGAGCGAAGGAAAAATGAGCAGTTGAACTTGACCTTAATTTCCAAATTTACACCTAAGACTTAACAAAAGACCACCCAAGCACTTATGAAACTTCTCACTAGTATGAAAAAACCAGGCTACACATCTCTCCACATTTAGAGCATTAAGAAACTTGTCCCACCATTCCTTAAATGAAGGTTACCATTTGTTCTGCCAATGCCGAAGTATTAACAGTTTAGTAACCATAGCAACCATGACTACTTGTGCCTTTTGTGAAAGGGTAGGGATCTGAGCATACATCCCTAACAGATATGTATCTTTGTTAAAAAAAACGAAATGTTAAGATAAGGAGCCACACACTGCTTGACCAAGTTCCATAGTTTAGCAATTTTGGGGCATGCCCAGAGTTTGTGATGTAAAGTAACGAGTTCACACCCACAATCTCCACACTCAGGTGAAGGTAGTTTATGGATTCGAAATAACCTGGCGGGCATAAAATATAAAATATGTAGATTATTAAACTGGATATTTCTTAGACTATCCCGTTTAATCAGGGAATAAATGTCAATTCAAATCCTTTCCCAGGTTTTAACTGCCCAGCCTCTGTTATAATTGTTTTCCCAATAATAGGCTATGGGGGTGTACTTGGACTTCACACAAGACAGGATTGTTTTATACAACTTAGTTATTGCTTTCTGGCCCTTGGCTACTATTCCATTCATGTTTAAAAATGGCTTCTAGACTATTCCAGGTATCCAGAACTGTCTCTGTGAGAAAATACTTTAAAACATTCCTTCTGAATCTTCCACTCACCGTATTCCAAACATGTTCCCTGGTTACTGTATTTTAATTTCTCATTAATGAAGCCCTGCATTCTACCCTGTTGATACCCCTGAGAACTTGTAGGTCTCATTCATATCCCCCCCGCTCTCTTCTGGCCTTCAGAGAGTACATGGTCAGGTTCTGCAGCCCCCCCTCATATATCCTGCCCTGCTGCCCCAATACCATTTTTTAGCCCTCCTCTTAACCCCCTTCATGTGGCCCCTGTCTTTTCTGAGGTGGGACTCTACACCTGGGCACAACATGAAGGAGAGAAATCAGTCCCAGACTAAAGTCCTAGATTTTCGGGAGGGGGGGTGATTTTGATAGGATGATGGAGGTGCTACAGCGGAACTAGAAAGGTATGAGCTATGAAGTGGGAAATTATAAAAAATGGATAGTAGAGGTCAGTAATCTCTGTGTAAGAGTAATAGGAAGTATAAGAGGGGAAGAAACCGTGGTGGGCCACAAGAAAGAGACAGAGAGAAAGGCTAAGGGTGATACAGAGTTGAATATAGAGATGGTATGAAGAAAGGAGACAAAATCTTTTTTTATCAGATATGGGAGAAAATAAAAACTAGGGAAGGTATAGTCAGACTGAAGAAGGGAGATGAGTGAAAGGAGGATAAAAATAAAAGCAGACTTACAATATCTGTTAAATATTCGCAGTAGTGTATAGGGGCGGATACCTGACTGTGTCATCAGGGCAAGGGGGAAGGGTGGAGGGTGTTACTGAGGATCAAATTTCAATGAAAAGGATACCAGAGGGCTTAAGTGCACTTACAGAGGAAAAGTGTGTGGGCCTGGACAGGCATCCCCATGTGCTAGTTCACTGGAGGCAGGGATAGTACCCAGCAACTGGAGGACAGCGAATGTAATTCCGCTGCACAACATGCCAGATGCCAGGATGGACTGAAGAACTACAGACCTGTCAGTCTAACTCCCACAGCGGGTAAACTGCTAAAAAACATAATTAGGCAAAGGGCTGTAAGTTTACTGGAGGCAAACAGACTACAAGACAAAACACAGCACAAGTTTATGGGAAGCGGTCTTGTCTGAAGAACACAATCAATTTTTTTCAATTGAGTGATGGAGGTACTAAACAAGGGGCAGGCAGTACACATTCTGTACCTTGACTTCAGTAAAGCCTTCGACTCCATCCCACATGGACATTTGGTTAAGACAATGCATGACCTGGGGATAGAGGACAAAGTTCCAAGAGGGGTGGAAAACTGGATCAGTGGCAGAACCCCAAGGGTGGTAATTATTGAGAATTCTCAGAGGACCGGAAGACCACTAGTGGTGTACCATGGGGATCAGTCTTGGGTCCTGTCCTCTTCAACATCTTCATCTGCAACACTGAGGTAGGGAGGAGGGCATGGTTAGCAAAAGAAGGGGGCAGACATGTTAGGAGGTGCTCTGCTTTAATCAGCATATTAAATGAAGATCTTACTTTTACAACTGCAGCAAAACATAAGGCCGCAGCTATAGCTGGGAACAGCAGAGATGAGATCTCAGAGGACACAATTTAGATGGTCAACCACAACTCAAAGTTACTCTGTAAAACAGTTACCAATCTCAATAAGAAAGCAGTTGCTTTCAATTATCATGGTGTCTACTTGAAACATGTGGTAGCAGCTGTAAAACAAACTTCTACTGCAGCCTCTGGTGTGGTGTGTGGTGGATAAATGACTGGGGTTGGTGGCTAGCCTGTTAGACAGCATGCTGTCTTAAAGTTAAGGCTCAACTATTTCAAAAACACAACCAGAGAAATGCATGCTCACATGACAGGGATGCTAGAAGATGCCAAGGACTCAAACCTAAAAAAATAATCTTATGTTAGTTGGAAGCAGATTTTTGGGACAATCGAGCAGAGGAAGAGCAATTCACATTGTGTAACCATATAGTATCACCCCGCAGGGCTCTGCCAACAATTGTAAGGGCCCCCCTGCAAAACATGTTGTGGGGCCTACCTCCCCACCAATAAACATAAAATAAATAAACATTAGCGCTTATAACATTTTTATTGCACCTTTTTGTATCAGTCCTTCTGAGCATCCATAGTTTGTCCATGCTGCCCTTGTCCCCCATGGTGGCACCATAATCAATGCACTGAACAATGCAATTTTCCCTACTCCTCCTGGGCACAACAGCACCAAGATTTGATGTTTTGAGCAATAGGCCCTGTTGCTCCATTGTTCCGTACCCCCCCCCCCATAACCATCCGAAACTGGAGTTGGAATCTTCTGACGCAACTGTTGACAGACCCAATTTCAAATGAATAAGCAATTTCCAAAGAGAACATTGCAAGTTTGTTTGTGATAAAAGATTTTCTTAATGCTGACCTCTGAAGCAGTGGACCCCCTGACTGTGCAGGCCCTACTGCTACTGCAACTTTTGCACTCCCCCGGTCATGGTGTTACCCTGCAATGCTGTACCACCACCAAGAATCATCTTGCTGATACTGGGGTTGCTAGAAAACCAGGACAGAGTGCAACCAATGGCTTGGAAGCCTAGGGCTTTACAGCATGAGGGCTTTAGTCTCTTGTAAGACTGTTCCCCTACTGGAGCATTGCCACCCAGCAAAAAATGCACTTCTTTGACGTGGTGTGTAAGGAACTTGCAGTACTGATGATCCCAAACTCATTTGCCTTTCCTGCTAAACTGTGGGCATAGTATGAAGGCAAGTATTTCCTTTACACAGACCCAGAAGAGGAAGGCAAGTTAGTGCAGAAAATATAAGCAGCCTGGGTGGAGTCATAGGTACAACTATTGGACTCTAATGTGGAACAAGACAAGGAACCTTAAACATTGTTTTTATTTCTGTCTGGTTGCCTGTAATAAAGTAAAGTTTGAACTGCTCCTCGGGTGCAAAATTAGAGACATATTAAGACTCATACTATGTGAAACCAAAATTTAAAAAAAAAATCTAGCAACTGTTATGTATTGTATTGTTATTTCTGAGTTGTGAACTGAAATGGACTGCCAACTGCAAAGCACTTTACAGCTTATGTGTTTTTCACCACTATTAATCTTGCTGTTAGGGTCCTGCTTATTTATCTGGTTTTACAGTTAGGGTAAAGTACACGCAATTCAGGGAATCTGCAGTTCAGGGACTCTACGTGCTTTGTTTTGCAGTCAGAGTTTGTAAATGCATAAAATGGTGTCAGTGGGACACTCTGAAATGCAATGTGGTGAGAAACGAAATAGCACACAATGAGCAACAAGCTACCACAATACCGATCAGGGTCACCCCAGGATCTGTAAGTAATGCAAATGTACTGGTATAGCGGGGGGGGGGTGTAGTTTTCAGGCTGTTGCCTCAAGTTCAAGTTTACTGTTGGTTGGTCAGGGTTTCAATGTTTGTTTTATCAGACCCTTACTTTTCAAAAGAAGTACTGAAAGGGTAGCAACATCTATGTTTCTATGTATGCTTCTATGAGTTAGTAGAAGGGGGAGACTGGAGAACATGTCCCCTCCCCGGCTGACTGAGTGGGACAGCTAAAAGCTATGTTCCTGACCCCAGCATCATGAAGAAAGGGGCTCCATCAGTGGTTGAACTGTGAGTAGTGCTGAGCAGAAACTGAATTCTTAATTTGCAGAAATTTCACAAAATCTGTCAGATCCCCAAATTTTTTCCAGAACTTCAGTTCACAATACATGCAACCATTCTGCAGTTCGGTGATCAGTTCTGGGGAATTTTTTTTTTGCAGTTTACTACATCAATCTGCAATTCATACATTCATTCTGCTGTTCTAAGTTGTAATTTTGGAAAAACTGCCAAAGTGCTTTCTGAAATGTCACTGAAGGAAAATGTATTTGAATTCTTTGGTAACCAGGTAAGGCCCACTAGGCACACATGACTGTTTTCATGGGTGATCTGGGAGCACTGAGGAGGTTAAGTGACTTGCTAAGGGTCACACAGTATGCAAGCGGAGGCTGTGGGAAACAAACCCAGGACTCCTTAATGTAGTATGCTCATTCACAGCTCATTACTCTAACCTCTATGCTATACTGACAGCACCTAGAGGTTAAAGTAATGAGCTGTGAATGAGTTTGGTACACCTAGCACAACTGCGATTGATTACCACAAGCTCCACGTGCATGTTGTGTGACCCTGAGCAAATTATCTAACCTCCAGTTTTCTCAGTAATTCTGCTGGTGGAATTTTATTTTCGCACAGCAGTACCTGTGAGTCAGATCAGGACTTTTAACTGTTACGGGGGATGTGTACAGCAAGTTGAAGAGGAGTTAACAGACATTGGCCATTGTCCATCAATCTACAGAAACCTTAATTCAAGGTCCATTGTGCTATTTTTGAAATTATATGGCCTTTTGGTTTGTGGGTTTCTGCTGGACAGCTGAAATCTGTTTGTTAAAAGTGTACCATTGCCAGCCAACCAGCTGCACCATTGTACCAACCCACACCAATTCAACAACTGGGTACCTAGCTACTTATAAGGGAGCTCCTTCAGTGTTAGCAAGAGTAACACTGCCACCAGGTGGGAGAGAGTAGTGCCTCCACTACAGGAGTGTGATCAGCTACATTGGTACTGTGCATTGTGGTGTGGGGGCAGGCCAAGTGTTAGGGCTGCACCTGGAAGGGACTTATTGTTTGTTTGTTGATTGACGGATTGAATGACTGATTGATTGATTGATTGATTGATTGATTGATTTCCGTATTTGTTTGTTTGTCTAGCTAGTGGATTTTGGTAACTGGGTCTGCACACTAAAATGTAGGTCCCTCTTTCCAGATGTGAGCTGGAATTGATTACTGACAACAATAGATACCCTGCTGTCAAGGATGAGAGTCCTGAGATTGCTTTTGAAGGTAGAGAGGGAGGAGCAGTTCTGGATGTTAGGAGGCAGCCTGGAAACACATTTCATTTGGTCAGACTTGCTCAAGGCAAGTTAAAGTGATCACTGGTTTAGGCTGGGCCTATATAGGGCATCAGAATATAGGCCAGACTACAACCAACTACAGTACTACTGCACCTCAATAATATTGCCATCTCAGCCTTTTCCCTCATTTAGGTTCATTCCCTGAAAAAAATATAATTTGCCAAAACTATTGCTCATTATTGTCTACATAATATAAGTGTGTGCTAATTGCCCATATGGACAGGAACTATATTTCGTTAATATACAAACTATATCTTAAATATATAGAAACTCAGAAACAGATAATCTGATAGCAGGAGGAGACCGAGGGTCCATCAAGTCTGCCCATAACATACTTTACTGTATTTCTAAATATATCACAAACATATTTCAGATATTTGCAGATTTTTCCTGATGTATTTCAGATATTTGTAGAATTAAATAAAATATGCCTTATACTTACCACAGATATATATGTATTTGTCATTATACTATCAAAAGTGATTGTTTTTGTACTTTGCAATGTCTTTATGGACTTTTAAATGAAACATTCTTATATTGGTATGCAAGTGTAATTTTACACCCTCTTGAAAATGTTCTCAGCTTCAAATACTTGAGTGTAACCCTAGACCCCTCTCTCTCATTTGCGGAAGACACTAACAATATAGTGCATAGGGTAAATCAGAAACTTGAGGCTGCTTACCAGAATAAACACTACCTGACTACGGAGGTGTGCCTAGCTATTGCCCAAGGCAACCTCCTCCCCTTATTGATTACTGCACCCCCATTTATTCCCAAGTGCCCTCTTCACCACTCTGTAGACTTAAGTCAGTCTATAACAGCATCCGTTGGTTTGTGCTCCTGTCACCATATTCTGTGCACTACTGTGATCTGTATCAATTGCTAGGGTAGCTCCTGTGATGGGAAAGGGGACCAGAGCCATGTATTCTTTTGATTCATTTATTCTTTTCTAAATATGCATCTGATTCAGGTCCAAGATGGCTACCAGATCACAAGATCATGTAGTATATTACAGCTTATGTCAGCCAGGGTGGAGGGACTGATGTTGTCATGGGAAAGCTAACAGGAAGGCTAGGGAGGTGGCAATAAAGCAATAAACCCAGAGTGGAGTCCTTCCTGGAGATGTTCCCATGTTGGACAAAGGACCCAGAGGTGCATGCTGTCATAACGTTAGCAGGAGATGCTGAAGAGTGGACACACACACACACACACACAGCCGCACACACAATCTCCACTGACATAGGCAGTAAAGCCTTTTCCTTTACTGCCCCCGCTCTCTGGAACAAGCTCCCAGTTACTCTCTGCTCAACCAACCCTCACCTCATCTTCAAAATTCATCTCAAAGCCTGGTTGCTGATGGAAGCCAAATGCTCAAGCCCACCCGGGTAATGCGATTCCTCCTCTGTTTTAGATTCTCCATCCATTCCCCTCCCCTGTTAAAGGTTTCACCCCTTCTCAGTGTACCTTCACCCTACTTTTCACAGTACTCTCTCCTTTCCTGCTCATGTTATAACACTTATATTATATGAGGCTGCATGTCAATTTTTCCCTGATTTTGTTATACTCAATGCACTGTGTACCTTTCTGCAACCATTTTGTACATATGTATCTCCTAGAGTTGCTTTTGCCACTGCTGTTGATGCCTGTATGCAATGTCTTGTAATTTGTATCATTTGTACTCATTGTACCATCCTTGTGGCCCAGGCCATGCCTGACTCTATGCACTGTGTACCTTTATGTAACCGTTTTTGTACTATCTCATGTTTTAGTGTTGATTTTTACCATGTTGCTGTTGCCTGTAATCCATGTTATGTAATTTGTGTTGTATGTATGCATTGTGCCATTTTCATGGCCCAGGTCATGCCTGAAAATGGTCCATTGGATCACCGCACTCACCCGGTAACCAAAGACATAAATAAAATAAAATAAATAAATAAATAATTTCCACAATAAGTGAGTGTGGACAAACAAATATTTTCAATATATTAGATCTTTATATTCTAAGATATAGTTCATATATTGCTAATATAGGTTTGGCCTGATATTCAGTTTACTGCCTCTGGAAAATATATGGAATATGTGTGTTATTTATCCTCATTGTCTACTGATAATAAATGTTAAATTTTTATTCAGCAAATTAATATATTTTTGTAGGTGATACATATGGTTGGTACACAGCAAGCCGCCACCAAGTGGCACGAGGAGCGACCAGAAGAGACAGTAATTCTTTCTCTTTTTTATATTGCCTTTGGCTTGTTGCTGTATTGGGTGTGTGTGGGATGTTTGGGGGAATGTAACTTTACTTCTTTGTATGGGGATCTTTTGTGGGGAACTATGGAGGGGGGAGGAAGATGCCAGAAGGAGGAAGAAGGAGGGAGTAAAGAAGGTTGCACTACCGGATTCCTGGTCGGTCGATTGGGCTGTGGAGCCTGGGGCTTTATAAGGTGCCATATTTGTAGTTTGGTCACACAGCAAGCTGCTGCCAAGTGGAGTGAGGAGCAACCAGAGGAGACAGTAAATCTTTCTCTTTCATGTTACTGTGTCTACTGCATTGGGATTGAGTGCATCCTCTGAGTTGGGGGATCAAGCAGACCTAGTAGTGGTGAGAGAGAGAGCTGTGGTGCACTATTGTGTGTGAGGCAGAATGACTCTCACAGGAGTCGACATGGCCCAACCCACCCTCCCCATCCCTCCCACCCACGATCCTCTGCATTTATCAGGGAGGTGTTACGTTGGGATTGGTGGATTGCACAGCCAGGTGTATCCACTATCGTGCCCTGATCATCCCTGAAAATCAGAAGGAGAAAGAAGCAAACAAAAACAAATAATTGTGTAAGCTGGATATACAGTAGATATCTATCAGTGAGAAAGAGGGTGAGGAGTACAATAACATGGAAATGCCTAGAAGGAAGGGAAAGCCTAGGGGATGGGGCAGGCAACCATTGGCTGTGAGCGTAGGGGAGAGTTGGATGGCATGTAGAGATATGGTGAGGGTGGTAGATTGCAACAGCTGTGGGGCAGCTATCTTTTTAGGAGTAATGTGGAGGGCAGGGGTGCTTGGTGTGCAGACAGCTTGCACAGCTTAGGTATGAGATTAGTGGGTTATGGGCAGAGCTCAGGAAAAGGAAGGGGTAGTGAGGGGGAACCATCCAGGACATGGGGCACATAGGAGTACCCCAGAGGTCGACAAATATCACAGACCAAGGAGAGAGAGAAGGGGGCAGGGTAAAGGGTCAAAAATGGTCACCCCCTCAGGAACCAAGGGGTACAGAACCAGGGGACTGGAAGAGGATCAGGAATGGGGGCAGGAATAGCTCAGGAGCTGGCAGGAAATGGAAGTCTAAAAACAGTATGCCAGAGGTAGCTCAGGGCAGAGTACAGGTGTCAAACAACAGATACTCAGTGTTGGCTGCAATGGAGGATAAGGAGGGAGAGGAATTGGTGGATGGAGCAGTAAGGCAGAGGGGTACTAGCAACCCAGAGGGCAGCAGTACAGCAGATGGAGGGGGCAGGGATTTGATGGGAAATGGGAAGAGGGAAATGGCTAGGACAGTGGGTGAGGGGACTGAAGATGAAGAGCAGGAAGGGAGGCAAGGGTAAGTGGTAATGAGAATGAGGGTGCTAATGCAGAGAGGGAATTGGAAGAAGTGGCAGGTGGGTCAGCTAAGGGATGCAGTGGAGGGGGAGCAAAGGTGGGGATACTGGCTGACAAGGAGGCAGGTGGGGCAGGGAGCATCATGGATTTTCAAGAGGGAGTAAAGATTCAGAACTTCGGACAGTGAAATGGGAAGGAGCAGGCTAAAGCATAACATAGGAGGTGGGACCTTAGTTCTGGGAGACTCAGTGCTAAAAGGGATGAGATAGGGAAGTAAAGGAGAATGCCATAGTCGCATATGAGTGGAGTGCATGCCAGGAATGACAGCAGGTAGGGTGGGACAGTTTATTCTTAAGTATGCAAAGAGGGGAAGTGAGAAACCTCAAGTCATGGTGCACTTTATTTAAACACAATCACAGTTGAGGAGATACAAGACAGGTTCTTGAAAATGTGGAGGTTATGTGGGGAAGTAGGGAGCTCAGTAGCTTTCTCAGAAGTACTCTCAGTACGCAGAGCAAGTGCCGCGAGGAAACTGAGAACAGAGGAGTTTAACACCTGGTTGGGAGCATGGTGTCAGACCAAAGGGTATGGGCTGGTGGGGAGATGGCATAGAATTTGAAATAGCAGTGCCCTATATTCTCAGGACAGGCTACGCTTGAGCAAGGAGGGCTTGGGGGTATTAAAACGGAGACTGGGGGAATACATAGCAACCAGGGTGGATTTAAGCTAGGGGTTGGGGGAGGCAAGCAGGCGAAATTCTAACAAGATCTCCAGAATGGGAAGCTAAGCAGGCTTACCTCCAAACCAGTAAGAACAAGGGGGCACAATTTGAAGATAGAAGGGGGGCGGCTCAGAGGTAATTTAAGGAAGTATTTTTTCACAGAGAGGGTTGTGGATGTATGGGACGGCCTTCCAGAGGAGGTTGTGGAGTCAAAAACAGTGGTGGAATTCAAGCATGCATGGGACAGTCATAGGGCAATTCTAGGGGGTAGGGGTAGGAAGAAGTAGGCTGCTGGTTAAGTAGGATCTGCAACTTATCCATCAAGTAGGGGAAAAGGGCAGACTGGGTGGGCCAAGCGGTCCTTATCTGCCGTCAAATTCTACGTTTCTATGTTTCTATGTTAGAAATGGATCAAGGGAGGGTTCATACACTATTGATATAACAAATGTTCAGAAGGGAGAAAGGTTGCGAGGGGTACATATTTGAGGATTGTCTCCTTGAATGCAAGGAGCCTGGGGAACAAAATGGCCGAGTTGCAGGCTCTCATGGAAGAGGAGGAGGAGGTGGACATAGCTGCTATCACTGAAAAATAGTCCACCCAACACCAGGACTGAGATCTGGTGATCTCAGGGTACAGGATACACTGCAGGGATAGAGGAAAAGGAAAAGGGGATGGAGTGGCAGTGTATGTGAGGGAGGGGATCAGGAGTGCCATGGAGGAGGGTAAAACAGAGTCATTATGGATACAATTCCAGGATTCAAGAAACAGGTCGCTTACGATGGGGGTGGTGCATAGGCCACCATCTCTTGCAAGACAAGGCAGGGCAGGGCAAGGCAAATTTCATTTGTATCGCGCCCAATCCCAGAGGCTCTGGGTGGCTTACATTAAAAACATAGCAGGAAAATACTTGGGATGGGAGAACTCGGTGAAGTTCTGACCCTTGTTAAATAAGAACCAGAACATGGTGAAGTCCTGATTTATCCTGATTAATTCTGATTAGTTCTGATTTATTGACCAATATTTGAATGCGTGAAAAAATACATCAAAGTGGCCAAAGTCACTCACATTTGATACAGAGGCCCAAAGGAAATAATTTAATGAATTATTTGTATAAAAATTAAAGTAAAACCACTAAATAAAAAAGCAATCTGTCACTGCTAGCCCCTTCTTGGCTGGCCTATAATGGTGGCATATCATGCTTGGGCCTGTGACATGAGTATGCTGGGAGAGATGGAGAGAGAGAGACAGACAGACAGATGCAAATATCTATAGTATATCATAGCACCACCAAGCACTGCAGGCACTGCCAGGCAGATAACGTTTCTTTTTTTATTACTGGTGCTGTGTGGGTATTATTTTGATGGATGTTCCAATCAAAGCCAAACAAATAGATATGAATGGTCAAATGAGCAGCACTAAGAGAGCCCACCCACCCTACCATGTGAATGATGCAACTGGTTTGCACACCCCAGTGTACTGTGGTATATGGTACACTTCTCAGAAGAAGCCAGAAGGGGAAGGAAGGAAACATATTCAATTCAGTGCTTTAGAGTAACTGGTAATTGCTATTTTTCTTTTAAACTTAGATTGTGGGCTTTTAGTGACACTGTACTTTCTTTGTTGTCTTATAATTGTTTTTGGGCTATTGAAAATTTAAAATATGGTGGTGTAATTCTGTGCTGTCTTTAATTGCTGCAAATTTTCGGCACCCCTTCCCTTCCCCCAACTCTTAATTATATGCCCTGTTAAATCTGATTGACAGGAGCCAAACACAGGGTATAGTAAGGGGTGTGAAGTAGGAGGGGCACAAGGGGGAAAAAGCCCCCCTCAGCACGACAAGTGTTTTGTCTCATTTATTTATTTATTGGTTTCTTTTTTTTTTTTTTTTTAAAGAAAATTATCTGAGGATCAGTGGCAGGATTTTTAGGACAGTAAATTAATAAAAAGGGAACTAGGAGAGCTTCAGTAGCAGACAAGTAGTGGAACTACAGTATAATGTGGGGAGTGGTGCAATGCAGTGGCTGTGGGGCAGCCATATTCAGGCAGACCTTCTTGACACTGAGGTGCTGCCCTAGCTGCATGCATCTCTCTGGAGTGCAGGATGAGGTAGCCAGACTCAGAGCAGAAGTAAACTGGGTCAGGAGTACCATCACCCCTATCCAGAGACCACCCAGTCCAATGCAACTGCCTCAAAGGATGCCGAGAACGAGGAGCACTTGGATGACAGTGGGCTCAGGGAGGGTTAGAGCGGTCAGGCAGAGACACATCCCAGATCCTATTCCACTCAAGAACTCATATGCCACACTGGCAAACGAGGACAACCAAATAGAGGTGCCCAGAGAAGTGGAAGGAAAGGATGTGGAGGTTAGCCAAGGAGGTGACCTCAGCGGGGAAAGCAGTGGACCCCAGAGGAGGAGGAAGCGAATCCTGGTGGGGGACTCCATCATAAGAGGGATCCAGCTAGGATCACAGGAGGGGAGGACAGGGAGGTGAGGTGCCTACCAGGTGCCACGGCATAGAGGGATGGAAGGAAGATCCTGGGGATCAGTGGGAAGGCAAGACGGGAGGGTGAGCTGGATGTCATTATCCATCTAGGCACTAATGACCTGGCAAATGGGGAACCAAAGGAAGTTCAGGAAGAGTTTAGGAAATTGGGGAGGGGTCTCAAGCAAGTAGCTACTTCTGTCACTTTCTCAGAAGTACTACCTGTGAGAGGCAAGGGAGAGCATAGAAGTGCATGCACCAGGAACTTTAACACATGGTTGAAGAACTGGTGCTGTGAGAAGGGTTTGGATTCATTGGTGACTGGGGACCCACCTGGAGGATGGAGGTTTGTTCAAGCCTGATGGTCTGCATCCATCCTGGAGGAATCAAGCAATCAATGATAAGTTTAAATGCTACATTGACAAGCATTTAAACTAGCAAAAGGGGTGGCAGGCCAGCAAGGTGGGTACCTACTTGCTCACCCCCACAGCTAGCAGTGGAACCAGTGAACCAGAGGAGTGGCTATCTCTGCAAAGCAGTGTGCAAAAGATGGAGATTAGTGCCCAAGAGGGGATAGGCAGAAAAGGGGCAAAATTCAGCAGAAGGGCAGACAGCAAGGAGAACCAGGATAAAGGACAACCAAGGAAAGGGCTGGAGTAGAACAGTGAAACAGTCTAGGGAGGTCAAATCATGGAAAGCCATGTGTGCAAATGCCAGGAGCCTTAGCAACAAGATGGAAGATCTGGAGGATGTCATGGTGCAGTCCGACCTGGACATTGTGGCCATCACTGAAACCTGGTGTAATGATAACCATGACTGGGAGCTGGCCATACCTGGCTACAACATATTCAGAAGAGACAGAGCAGGCAGGAAGGGAGGAGGAGTGGCACTGTATGTGAAAAATGACATAAGAGCCACAGAGATCCAGGAGGAACAAAATGGGGAGAGATACTGTGGGTTAAGCTGGAAAGGAAAATGGGAACAGCCATCCACACAGGTGTGGTATAGACCACCAGCCCAGGAGGAAGAAACAGATAGGAGTTGATGCTAGCCATCCAAAGGATGGCAGACAAGGAGTGAGGTGTACTGGTTGGAGACTTCAATATTCCAGACGTGGACTGAGCATCCCAGCATCAGCATCAACTAGGAGCAGATTTATCCTGGACTCCTTCAGGGTGCCTTCCTCAAGCAACTGATCATGGAACCAACTTCGGAGAAGGCAATACTGGACCTTGTGCTCACAAACAGGGACAGTGTGATGGGGGTAACAGTGGGGGAGCACCTGGGGAACAGTGACCACCAGTCATTGTGGTTTGAAATCACAGAAAGAGCAGAACCAAACCACGCAAAAACACATATCCTGGATTTTAGGGGGGCAGACTTTGGGAAAATGGGGAGATACTTGAAAGAGGCATTAACAGGAATGGGACAGGAATCAGGGGTTGAGGAACAGTGGGCAGTATTTAAAATGGGCATTACAAGAACAACAGAATTATGCATTAAGCAGGTTAGCAAAAGGAAGAGGAGACCATTATGGTTTTCCAAGAGGTAGCAAAGAGTGAAAGCCAAAAGATTGCATTCAGGCAATACAAAAGACACAGGCAGAAGGGGATAGGAGAAGTACCAGGAGAAACAAAGGAGGCAGGGGAGGTCAGTAAGGAAGCCAAAGCTCAGACAGAAGAACACATTGCAAAATCAGTTGGTAGAGGGACAAACCTTTACAGGTACATAAGTGAAAAAAGAAAAGACAAAAGGAGGATAGTGAGACTGAAGGGGAGGATGGGGGCCGTGTGGAGGATGACAACAGTAAAGCTGACATATTGAACAGGTATTTCTGCTCAGTCTTTACTGAGGAAGAGGAGGTAATGGGTCTGAAGGGGAGTACAAGGTGAGAATGGTGCAGAAATGGACACAGTCCCTTTACACGAGACAGGGTCCTGAAGGAACTGGAAGTAATAAGAGTTGATAAAGCAATGGGGTCAGATGGGGTGCACCCCAGGGTCCTTAAAGAACTAAGAGAGGTGGTGGCTGAACCTCTGGCTATCCTGTTTAGCTGATCACTGGAAACAGGGAGGTACCCAAAGACTGGAGGACAGCAGATGTAGTCCCCCATTACAAAAGCGGGAACAAAGAGGCAGCAGGGAACTACAGACCAGTCAGCCTCACCTCGGTAGTGGGGAAGATCATGGAAGCACTACTGAAGGAGATTGGTGGAACATCTGGTTGTCAATGGACTACAGCACCCAAGGCAGCATGGTTTCACCAGGGGGAGGTCATGTCAGACCAACCTCGTTGAATTTTTTGACTGGGTGACTAGGGAGGTGGATCAGGGGAGGGCAGTGGACATGGCCTATCTGGACTTCAGCAGGGCTTTTGACACTGTGCCACATAGAAGACTATTACACAAACTGGGGAATATGGGTGTGGGCAGGACAGTAGTGTGGTGGGTAGGTAACTGGCTAGGTGGCAGGACACAGAGGGTGGTGGTAAATGGCTGTCACTCCACAGAGGAAGAGTGACCAGTGGAGTACCACAGGGATCAGTGCTGGGATCGGTCCTATTCAACATCTTCATCAGTGACATTGCACAGGACCTAGAAGGCAGAATTTCACTGTTAGCTGATGACACAAAGCTCTGTAACAGAGTAGACACACCGGAGGTGTAGACAGAATGAGAAGGACCTGCAGAAACTTGAAGAATGGTCAGGGTTTGGCAGTTGAAATTCAATGCAAAGAAGTGCAAGTTAATGCATATGGGGCACAAAAACCCTGGCACAATATATCAGTTGGGGGTGAGGATATAGCATGCACCAAGCAGGAAAGGGATCTTGGGGTTATCATCTCTGATGACCTCAAGGTAGGAAACAGTGTGACAAGGCAGCAGGTAAAGCAGATAGGATGCTGGGATGTATAGGCAGGGCATCACCAGCAGGAAAAGGGAGTCATAATTCCGCTGTACAAGACACTAGTGAGGCCCCACCTGGAGTACAGTGTACAGTTCTGGAGACCATACCTACGTAAGGACATAGACAGGGTGAGAGGGTTCAGAGGAGGGCAACAAAGATGGTGCATGGATTGCATCACAAGTCCTATGAAGACAGGTTGAAGGAACTGAACATGTACTCCCTGGAGGAGAGGAGGGAGAGAGGATATGATAGAGACATACAAGTATCTCATAGGAGGAACAGGGTGCAGGAATACACTATTTTAAAGCAAAAAGATGTTCCAGGACTAGAGGGCATGGGATGAAGTTGGAGGAGGGACGATTCAGAGGAAACATGAGGAAGAATTTCTTCACAGAACGGGTGGTGGACAAGTGGAACACCCTGCCAGAGGAAGTGATGGGGGCTGAAACAATCACGGGATTTAAGAATGCATGGGATAAACATAAAGGAATTCTGGAGGTCAGGGGTAAGGGGCAACAGACTTCTAGGAAAACATAAACTGAACTTACAAGCTCAAAAGGGTAGACTGGGTGGGCCATAGGCCCTTATCTGCCGACACTGTCTATGTATCTATGTATCTATGTACCTGGTCCAAGAGGTGGTAATGTTTTCTAGTACTACAACTACTTCTACTAAATTTGATCAACATGCTGAGAAATGGATGCTGAATACTTAAAGAAGAAAAATGAAAGACATAGTGATCACCACCCACCCAGGCAGGCAGTCAGTCACACATTGCATTGGTCCAGTGCAGTGCAGTCATAAAAAAGTTTGCCACTGCCACCTGAAGACCTGATGATACACAACACAACACAATGACATCCTTCCTAGTTCCACAATTGCTTGCTGCCAGCCACTGCCAAGTAATTTAAGTATCACAGATTAGATATAGTAATATAAAAATCTCAGCTCAGTTACTGTAAGTGAGATGTAACCAGGCTAGCATACTGTGCACACATGCACAAACAATAGAGAAATTATATGAATTTTCAATTTAGTAGCATTTGTTCTGTGACGTTTTTGCAGCCAAATATTGGGGACGTGAGAAATATACAAAGAGTACTCAGTTTCTGAACTTTCAGGCATCTGCTAAGCCATGCATGCACTGTACGAAAATTAAAACAGTACAGTCAGGATCACTTTGAGGGCAAAAAAGTGACGACTAGTAGTAGTAGTAAGGAGGACAGGAGTAAGGACAAAAAGAGACAGGTAGTTATCGTGAGTCATAACTGTGACTCGTGATGACAAAAAGTGATAATAGTTGTAGTAGTAGTAGTAGTAATAGTAGTAGACAGCAGTACCCTACCTTACAGATCACATAGTGGTACCTGGTACCACCAAATAAATTTGTGACATGAAATGCAGCTGCTTACTGAATTTGGACTCTGAACCCACTGATGCGAATATTTTTTTTTCTCTTCTGTGCTGCTCATGTGATCATAGTGGCCTGGCCTAGCCTGTCCTGAATTGACTTGTTGCAATTAATTGCAGCCTCATGTAGTTGATCCTATTCACAAAAGATTTTGACCACAGGCACAAATTCTTGAAAGTGTTTTGTGCATAGGGCCTGCTACGAGCAGTTACTCTATATTTTATTCAGGTATCATATTTGAAATTAAAGTGAGGAATGTTGACTTTCAGAAACGTGAGATGCTCAGCATTTTCTGGTGTCAAACGGGATCATATGTCAGTAATAACATTATCAGTTGAACTGAACAATCATTCTGAACAGACACTAGTCGGAGGGCAATTCACGTACTTCATTGCAATGTTTACTAAAGCAGGCCACATATTTTGTTTGGCTTTCCAGCATTTCAAAGGATCAACATTCCAGCTGACACTGGTCTCTGCCAGGTACATTTCAACAATGATCTGTGCTGAGGCTGTTACAAGAGGCAGATGAAGATGTTACAAAAACATCTTCTAAGTGACTCCAGAGACATGAAACTGAACCAATTGACTGTGGGACAGTGCTATCATGCTTGGCTGGTGGTGAAGAAGATTTGGCTGCAGTGGCTGAGGAAGAAGAGGAAAAAATGCCACAACAGTAGAGGACGGGCCACCTGATACTGTGCTGCTGTGTTGTGAAGAAGGTTCTGAATGTGGTGCTGCTGTTGTACTCTGTCCCATGACAGCACACACCTTGTCAATTATTCTTGTTTGTTTCTCTCGAAACAAGTGTCATCATCATCACTCAACAGTTGTTTCGATTTGTATCGTGGGTGCAAGATTGTTGCTTTAATGTAGTAATCAGAATGAAACATTTTACATAGTTTTTCATCTTCAACTGTTTTTTTTAATATTCTCTTTTATGTCCTCCATGGATGGGGGTGGTGGTACTTATGGTCCCTCCCAATCCGTCATGCAACACAGCCCCCTCGCCACTCCAAGTCTCCATGCTCGACCCCCTTCTCCATTCCACGCATTGGCCACATCGTGGCAGGTACTTACCCCACCACTGCGGAAGCCAGGGGTCAAGATCCAGGGGGAGCATCCAGAATCGGGGTGGCGCGGTGCTGCTGGGCCATCCATCACATAGCATGCCGAGGTATTTTTACATATTTTTTACTCCCTCAGCATAAGTGTGCAATGGTGTCAATGACGCTGTTGTGCGTGCTCCCATGCACACCCGTCCGACTCCTGCTCATGCTGTCCCCACATCTACCTGCCACTGCAGCAACCCCCAGCCACCACCAGGAGCCAACAGAGCTGCAGTGTACCCACTAACCCTCCCCGGAGAAGGAGAGCAGTCCCTGGCATGCGCAATCCTTCTCCCACCCTGGCCACCCCCAGTGACCTGAGCTAGTTCCTTAACTCGGGTCACCGGTGTGGCATCCAGCGCCTCAACCCTCAGTGCCACCAGGCCAGCATCTTCAACTTTTTTGATTATACGTTTCGTTAGATCTTGTTGTATTCTGAAGGGTAACCTGCATGTGTCAGTGCCACTGGCAGCCTATGTGATCATGGAACTGTCTTGCTTCTCTAACTTTTCCCTAATCAGATTCAATCTAAATTTAAACATTTTTATTAGGGGTATCACCTGGCTCAGAGTTGTAGTGTTTGCACTAACCTCCCTGGTGATTTCTTCAAATGGCCGGAGCAGTACAATGAAAAGCTTCAGCATGGCCCACTGTGGTGGAGTGATATAGACGTCTGCATCACCAATTTTATTTCCTAAGTCGTACTGCCTGACAGTTTTCTTTTTTCCAGCAGCCTTTGGAACATATAAAAAGTAGAATTCCATTGAGTAGAAATGTCTTGGATCTGTCTGTGTAAAGGTAAACTGTGCTCCTGCTGTATTTTTTCAAACAAGTGACGGGCTTTGCTTGAGTAACTGAAATGAGTGTACATTCTTTTACCAGTGCTAACAAGAGCCTTAATCTCCCTGTCATCATTCGAGAACACTGTGAACTAATAAATTTATACAATGCGCAAAGCAGCAGATGTAAACAAAGCCCCCCTCCTCCAAGACCTTCCTTATTATGTCGGACCCATTATCTGCAACTATAAAGACAACTGGCAGTCCCTGTGCCTTGAACCATTGTGATATTGGTTTTTGGAGCTCTTCATTGATGTTGCATGAGGTATGTTCAGCTGGAAAAATAAAACATTCTTAGAACAGCAAACTGCGATGCCTCACTGTCTCCGCTCCCACGTGAATTATCGAAACATGCCAAATGGGCTGTGACAGACATGAAGGGTTAAGGCTGACAACTTGTACAGATATCTGTTGTGAGATGCACCACCCTTCCAACAGCACTGCACAAGATGCGTCTTAATTTTTTACATACAACATTGTAAAGATTGGGAATCCCTGTTGCCGAGATGTAATTCAGCAACGGTATACTATATCAAGGTTTGAGGTACTCAAGCAGCCACCTGAATCCTATGTGTTCAACCAGGTTATATAATAGCAAAACAACAGCTATCATTTTGGACATTTTTTGGATTATTGAACCAGCAACAGGGTGACTCGTGGCATATTTGACCTTATGTTCATATGTTTCTGAGATGGTAAGCTGTCTCCTTGAAGGATGAGGGCTTCTGAACACATGGTCACTTTCAGTAGCAGCCAGAGGAGTCCTTTGAATGGCAACAAGTGGTGGTGGAGGTGTAATGCCTTGGGGGCTGCCACTGCTTTCATCTATGAGCGTTACCCCCGAGTGTAGTGAACTATCACTATCTCTTTCTCTTCGAGACTCACAACTGACCTTCTCACTAATATTATGACATCTGTCTAGCTGCCTTTTCAGTGCTAACATTCCCAATGCTCCTTTCTTTTTACCCCTGCCGATTGGCCGTTTACAAATAGCACATGCTGCTCTCAACTCATTGGAAGCACTAATGGAGTAGAATGACCAAACATAGGATGATATTTTTTTAGTTTTTTTCCCAGGAAGGCAAGACACCTTGGTCATCTTTTCAGGGTCCACCCCCCGGATTTGTCCTGGGCCTGTTCTTGTTCTGGTTTATTCCCACTGCCCCCCTCCACCACAGCCAAAACATTTCTGCCAGTTCCTTCCTCATCTGCAATTTCCATCCTCTCCGGTACACTATTTGCTGCCTGGTCATTCTCTTCATCTTCCTTATAATCATTGACATTGCCCTTGTCAGGTTCAGTCTCAGAAAAATTGGATGAGGGACTGGCAGTAGCATAGTATGCAATTGTTCCATACCATTGAGTGACTCTGAGGGTGGTACCACCACATCTTTAGTTAGTTTAACTACACAACTTTTTTTTTTTACTTGAGACTGATGATGATCTGAGATAGTCACCTTTTTTGGATTTAAGCATTCACTTGGAAGATGAAAGCTTATTAGATGTGAAAAAATCCCTTTTTGGGGTTTGATTTTGTTTTCCCTTTTCAGGCTGATTGCTGTCTTTTGCAGTGCCACTGCCTACCTGGGAACTAGAAAGTGCCTCATCAACGCTTTGATCCATTTTGGAACAAAAAGATCCCTCTGACGTGAAATGTGATGTCCTTCTGATGACTCCCACCCACATAGACCAAGGACAAATTTACTGTCGTGACTCGTGACTGTACACAGCACACTGACAGCACAGCAGTCCACCACCACTTCTTTCCAAGATTGCTGGACTGGCTCCTATAATACTTACTGATAAGTGAAAGTAACCAAATTCAGCAACTGTTAAGTGTGCCTCAGAATTTTAATTGGAGATGCAGACACATCTGGTGCATTAGCTGCACGCAGCACAATCCCACACTAGGGACTGGTTAACGCTTATACGTAATGTAAGTTTGTAACGCAATATACTATGAAACTAATGATAATAAGTTTAATACCTGCTGTTGTAGGTGCAACTAGCCCCTTGTTGTAACCTGTGGTACCCGCCCGCCTTGCCCCTTAGCTCGACAATGTCCACTGGGCAGTCTCTCCCTCCTCCAGACCCACTCCTTCCCTACTAGGTCCAAATAGGGATGCAACCTGCTGTCTTCTCTGAGGACCTACTATATCCATGATTGTAACTCACAATTTTGTAACATTGTGTAACCTAAGTAACATACAAACTACTATATTATGTAACCTAAGTGTATCTATGTTAAATGTTCCTTTAACTGCACCTGTAATGTTATCCTCTGTTTTAATACACACTGTAATAACCGTCTTGATGTCTGCTCTCCCTGCAATGAGGTGCCTTTGTAAATGAGTCTCTGACTCAAAGGTTGTAAACCCAGTTTGTAATGAATAAATGAATAATGGGGAATGAGTGATGATGATGACACTTGTGTGTCATGTTTGTGCTTTACTTGTGTTGTACTGTAAACACTTAGCCTGCTACAAATCACAGTCAGATTATCCCCTGGTCCACCCACAGCCAACAGCACAGGGCAGGCACATTAACTTGTATGTCATTTGAACTGTATTTTTTTTTTTTTACTACATGAAATTATGATTGAACATAGGTGATGATGATAGTTATTTCTGATTGGATTGTACACCCAGCCTCACTGAAGCCAAAAAAAAAATATTTGGGATTTCTGGGATGTCACATTCATTGTGGCCCACCCTGCAGTCTCTTTCTCTTTCCTCGCTTTATGTGACAAAAACATTTATTTTGCCACCCTACTGCATTTGCTCTGTACACACAGCCACACTGAAGCCAGGATTTTCTGTAACTGTAATCTCTGGGCCACCACCACCAGTACTCTCTCCTCTCTGGTTCTGGAATAGCACAAGTCAGATTTTGCCAGCGACCAGCCTACCCTTTTTGAACACACAGCAACTGCTGTCTGAGGCAGAGAAAATGTTTAATTTGGGATTTTCTGTAAGTATAATCATTCACAGCCCCCCATACTCACGACGCTCCCTCCCATCATCAATCAACCAACTTCACACCCCCCCCCCATCCTCCCAGCTGCTGCTAGTCTCCAGCCTCTCTCTTCTGCTGCTTCATCAGCAGCTCCTCTGTGCAGCTCAGCGATCCTCCTCCTTTTTGGCCATATGGCACACTCACCAGCCTTATATACTGGTGGGTACGTCACGTGACCTTCTGTTGACTGATTGGATGCCGCCGGCTGCCTGTACATCCCGATGGCATCCCCCAGGCAACAGGAAAAAAATGTAGAAACAGCATCTCCTTGGACCCGGAACTGGACTTCTACCGCAAAGTCTGTATTTATCTGGGTTTGTGGATTGTGGGTTTGATCCAGGGGTCCGTATCTCCCATGGAACAGTCTGCCCACCTGTAGAAAATACATGAGTAAATAAGACAGATCAGACAAATAAAACAATGAAATAAATAAAACAGATATCATAAAATCTTGCACAGCTCTATAAATACAGCTCAGGCAGAGGACTTGAACAGAGAACTAGTGGAGCAGATAAGGAGGGTCAGCGGGAAGGGTAACACAGTGATCATGGGAGATTTCAATCTGCCTGGTGTGGATTGATGCTCCCCAGCCACCTCAAGTGCAAGGGAGCAGGTCTTCCTTGAGGCGTTCCAGGATAGCTTCTTGGTACAGATGGTGAATGAGCCAATCAGGTTATGCAACACTCTGGACCTTGTGTGTCCAATGGAGAGTTTGTCAGAGAGCTGAGGGTGGAGGATCTGCTGGCAGGGAGTGACCATCACACAGTGCAGTTCTCATTAAGCAAGGGGAAGGAGGCTGTAGAAACAGAGAGCAGGGTGTTAGACTTCAGGTGGGCTGACTTTGGGAAGAAGGAGCAAGTAGTGGCCATGCACCTAGCCAAAATTCACCCACATGTGGATGCTAACCAGAAATGGAAAGTAATCAAGTTAGGGCTCATGGAGGCCACTAGATCCTGTACCAAGACCCAAAGCTAAAAGGCTATGACCAAGAAACGAAGTTGGTTAAGTGGGGAGGTGTTGGAAAAAGTGAGGGCAAAAAGGGCAACCTTCAGGAGATTTAAGAGATCCAGGCATGGGGAGATAGAGAGAAGTACCTGAAGAAATCAATGGAGGTGACAGAGCAGTCAGGACAGCCAATGCCTCCAGAGAGCTTAGGCTGGCACAGGGCATCAAGGACAGGGAAAAGGATTTCTTCGGGTACAGTATGTGAGAAGAAGAAGAAGAATCAACATTTACATAGCTCTTTCAATTCACAGTGTATCCCAAAGCGCTTTACAAGCAATGCTAGATTGGTAGTGAAGTGACTGAGTGTGCAGTGGTAGCCATATCACACATCAACACCCACACACAGACTGGATAATTGCATGAACTGGTTTATGGGAAGGGGAATGTTGGCCAGGACACCAAGAATGTCCCCTACTCTTTGCGAAGAGTGCCCTGGGTTCTTTTACTTCCACCTGGACACCCACCAGGACAACACAAGGATGAGTAGAAGGGACCTTGGTTTAACGTCTCATCCAAAGGATGGAGAGAAGTAAGGGAGAGGAGGATCTGCAAGGATCAGATAGTTAGGATCAGGAAGGACAGGGGGTGGGCAGATAAAGGGGTGGAGCAGGCAGAAGCACTAAATGAATACTTCTGTTCTCTATTTGCTAAGGAGAAGGATGGGTCACTGCCTCAAGAGTTAGAGAGGGAAGGCTTGGGAGGGAGGAGTTGACAGATGGTGTAAATAGGAATCAGGAATAGGAATAAGGTAATCACAGTGGACAGTTTACTTAAAGATTTAAGGGCACTGAGGGTGGATAAGGTGCCAGGACCAGATGGCGTACACCCCAGGTACTGAAGGAATTGGTGGAGGTCCTAGCAGAGCCATTGGCAGACTTGTTCAATGCCTCTCTGGAGACAGAGTGCAAAACCTCTGACTGGAGGATGGCTCACATGGTGCCCCTTCACAGAGGTGGACCCAAGGATGAGCTGGGCAACTATAGACCGGAAAACCTCATATCCATTGTGGGGAAGTTAATGGAGACAGTCTTAAAGGAGAGGTTAGCAACCTTTCTGGAAGGTCATGGACTCCAGGATGGGAAGCAGCATGAGTCTGTCCATGGCAGATCCTGCCAGACAAACCTAGCTGACTATTATGACTGGGTGACTAGGGAGCTTGACAAGGGCCATGCAGTGGATGTCCTGTATCTGGACTTCAGCTAGGCATTCGATTCAGTGCCACATGGGAGGCTGATTAGTACATTTGGATACCAGAGAGCAGAGACAAAGATGGTGAACTGGGTTAAGAACTAGCTGCATGGAAGACAACAGAGGGTAGTGGTGGGTGGGGAACTCTCATCTCCAAGGGCTGTGATGAGCGCAGTACCGCAGGGCTCGATACTGGGCCCAATGTTGTTTGGTATATTCATTCCCGACATCTCACATGGTATCAAAACAAGATTAGTCTTTTTGTAGATGACACTAAGATTGGTGCAGTAGTGGGTGACACAGTAGGGTGGCAGGGACCGCAGGATGATCTGGCCAAGCTTGGGAATTTGTCAGACACATGGCAACTGGGATTCAATGCCAAAAAGTGAAAGGTCATGCACTTTGGAACAAAGAACCCAATGAGGTGTTATCAGTTGGGAAGGTGGTACAGATAGCCACTACAGAGGAGGAGAAAGATCTTGGGGTGATAATGACAGGGCAGATGAACCACTTGGCACAGTGTCAGAAAACAGCAGCTAAGGCCAACAAGATTCTGGGGTGTATAACAAGGGGAATAACCTCCAGGAGGGGGGAGGTGATCCTGCCCCAGGACAGGTCTCTGGTAAGACCGTGCCTGGAGTACTGTGTGCAGTACTGGTTCCCTATGTTTTGAGTTATTCTGTAAGTTCTGAATCCAAGCTGTATAGTTCATTGTGATGTAGCTTTGCTTTCTCCTATTGTACTTTGTTTTGCAATCTATGATGTGGAACCTTCGTAAAAGAGCTTGTGCTCAAAGGTCTTTTCTGAATCATTAAATAAATAAATACTTAAAGAAGGATGTGAGATTACTGGAGGTGGCCCTTCACAGGGCAACAAGGATAATGTGGGGTTTGGAAGACAAACTCTACAGGGGCAGGCTGAGGGAGCTGAACATGTACTCCCTGGAGGAGTTGAGGGACAGGGGAGATATGACTGAGACTTTTAAATACATGAAGGGTATAAACAAGATTAGTACCGAGGGGATTTTTAAGTTGAGGGAAAGGACACAAGGGTATGCACCCAGGATGGGGACACTATTACAGTGAAACCGTCGATGCCGACAACATCAACATTTTCACTGTAATAGACCGCCCGAGACCCCGGCACTCTCTCTCCTGGTCCTGCACCCCCTTCCCGATCCAACTCCAACTTGGAGTTAGAATCCTAAAGATTGGGGGTGTGCGTAACAGAGCCCCCTTTATGTGGGGTTCGGGGGGCAAAGCTCCCCAGTGAAAAAACAGCCGGGGTCTCAAGTAAGATTTATGTCAACCACAAGTTGCAGGAGACATAAATCCATCACTGTGATGGCAGTCGACAACTTAGTTGTCAAACTGACATTGCAGAGCTGGACACAAGGGGACATGGTCTGAGACTGGAGGGTGCAAGATTCAGGAGAGAAATGAGGAGATTTTTTTCACAGAAAGGGTGATGTCTGTGTGGAATGCACTGCCCAAAGAGGTGGTGTCCTGTAAGGACAGTGGACAGTTTTAAACAGGGATGGGACAAATTATAGGGGAGGGTCACCATGAGGGGGGAGGGGGAGGGGGGGCAGCTGCAGTGTAAGGGATTGCTTGCTGCACATTCTAGCACACTTGATAGACCATCTTTAAAATATATGTAGACTACATTATATGAATATTTATACAATGGGGTGAAGGAATAACACTCTGAATAAATGTTGCTATTTTCACCACTATTGAATATCAGGGAGCTGACGTAGACACTGTGTAATATCTTAACAGATATTCCACAGTGTCTACGTCAGCTGCTGATATTCAACAGTGACTATGTCACTAAGGCGAACTCCAAACGTAACACAACAGAACTTCTTCCCCCTTTAAAAACCATTAAATAAATACTTATCACCTGAAAACATGAAACGCACAAATAACTCGTGCCACCTGTACCATCACAAATGCTGCATTCTGTCTGGAAAAACTGATCTCTTGCAGACAGTTCTCACACCTGCAGAAAACAGCACGAATGTAACATTAAACTGATTACAGCGCACAGAATATCCACAACATAAACTGTGTGCTACATTAGAAATGTATGACTGTGACCACAGCAATAAAATATATCATACTCCAGTGAAATAGATAGGAAAGGAATCTTAAAATAGAAGTGATACAAATTGCACATGAACCTCCAGCAAACGCCAAAACTCTGCACCGAATGTCAACTCCACCCCCAAACCACAACAACCAATAGAACAAAACTCATCACGGGACGAAACCAAGAACCAATGACAACTCTGACTATACACCATTCATTAAAATCAACCAATGGACAGAACAAAACCACAGCAACAAACCAGACCACACAAACGTCCCCCCACATACTACTTCATTCATGAAAACCAAACAACAGCGGCATAACACAGCAACACTGAATAAAACCACAGCACAACAACATACACCTAAAAAACATTACCACACATACCCTATTGTATAAATCACACACATGATGTGCGACTTGTGGAACATGGACAATATTAGCACTCATGCAGAGTGCACTATGATAATATCACTTGTGGCTTCGCCACTCATGATATTATCGCAGTGCACTCTGCACTCATGCTAATATTATCCATATTCCACAGTCGCCCATCATGCATCCCCTATATATTGAATACATCATTATACATATCTTCTTATAGCAAAATATGCCCCTTGCTTACATGCAAGATATGGTCTGTATGTATAAAATATGTGTAGAATGTAGAATACATGTTCTATATATACATTACCTTTTTTATAAATACTTACTTTGGTACTGTGTATATGTTTGCATAACTAAATTGCAGATTTCAAAAGCACAGTTCAACCCCAACCATGGTAATTGTTATTTTTCCTCTACGTCGGAGGGTGAGAAAAACAAGGGAGGGGGCTTGAGGGTGGTGGAAGGAGGTGGGGGAGGGAGTCAGTGAGAGTAGGAGCACCTACTGGGGGTGCAAGTGTGAAATTGATTCCTCTCACTGACTACGGATGGGGAGGGGGAGGGCCGAGGTAAGGAGAGTGGGCCAGTTCAGTGACACAGAATGAAGAAGGTAAGACAGATTGAGGGGGATGGAGGAGTGAAATGGGCGCAGGAGTGAAGAAGATAATAATAGAAGCAGAGGGATCTGAAGGGGGTGTAAGGAGGGGAGGAAAGGTATGGGGGAGTGGGCTACAGGAGGGCAAATTGGGGCTAGAGGAGGCAACTGTAGAGAGCAGAGCAGGGAATCAGTCAGACTGGTAGGGGTGGGAAGGAGGTCAGGTCAGAGGGTAAGGCTGGGGTGGGGTTAGATGGGGGACTCAGGAAATAGATAGTATGGGAGTGGAAGGGAAAAGGGACTGGCAGAGTGGAGGAAGAGTAGCCATCCTTGACTGTGGAATGGTGAAGGGAGTATGATAGGAGGGGAAAGAGAAAGGTGGCATATATATACTGGGAATGACAGCAGTGTGTGCACCCAATGATAGGTCAGCTTACCCAGGGGGTGGGAGGGAAGACTTATGTAATAATATGTCTAGGTATGAACAATCTAGCTGGAAATGAGGTGCATATAATTCAGGAGAGGTGTATGGTGGGGGGGAGAATGTGTAGAGGGTTGTCTAGATCAGTAGTCATCTCAGAAGTGCTACCAGCACCTAGAGCCAGCTCAGCAAGATAGAGAAAGGAGGATTCCAATAGTTAGTTGAGGGAGTGGTGTGGAGGAGATTTTGGTTGTATGGGGAGCTGGCAGGGGACGTGGAATAAAAAAATGATATGCGCTGGATAGGCTGACTCTTTACTATCGGAGGTTTTATGGTGCTTGCAGACAAGCTGGGAAAGTACATGGGCAGGATCCTTAATTTAAACTGAAAGGGGGCACAGTTGTGTCTTTACACCCAGTCTCTGGGAGGAGGGGACCATCAGGTCCCCCCCCAAAACCAAATAGGATGAGCTGGAAAGGGAGTATGGGATGGAGAGGGACCACAACAGCAGCAGGGAGGAGAGGAGAAGGGGTCTTCAAGGGGGGAGGTGTGGAACAAGAGATAAGGGCATATAAATGGGTGGACATCACAAGAGTGGAGGGAATGAGGGGTGGGGGGAGGAACAGTTAGTGGAGGGCAAGGGAAACGGTAACTAAGTTGAGGGGAACAGAGGCACTGAATCCTGGTGGAGGGTGGTGTCTCTAAATGCAAGATGCCTTGGGAACACCTACAGGCATTGATGGTGGAGAGGAAGATGGACATTGCAGCAGTTACAGAAACCCGGGCTACACTGAACCATGACTGGGGCCTCTCTATCCCTAAGTACAAGTTGTATACAAGGGACAGAGATATGGGGAAGGGGTAGAGTGTAGCACTATATGTTATGGGGGGCATAACTAATATTAGGGAAGAGGTAGAGGAAGGGAGGGCAAAGATACCATGGGTGCAACTGCAAACCACTAGAGGCACAAAGGTAAGCGTGGGGGGTATTATTCAGCCAACGTAATCAGGAGCTGGAAAGTGTTAGAGAGTTGGGGTCCATAATCAGGGTAGCTGCTGGCAAATAGGAAGTGGTGATGTGGGTGACTTCATTCTTTCCATGGTTAATTGGAAGATTCCAGACACAGTTTATGTCAGAAGTCAGCTCATCCAGGATATGGTGCAGAGTGGGTTCCTGACCCAAAGTGTCATGGAACTCACAACAGAGGGAGCCATCCTGGACCTAATACTAACAAACAGGGACCATATTCAGGACACGCAGATGCAGGAGCCTCTGGGAGGGAGTGACCACCATACAGTTTCATGCAAAGCAGACTAGGGGAGGGAGAGGGCAAACACCAAGACTAGGGTCCTGGACTTCAGAAAAGTGAATTTCAGGAAGACTAGAGAACTGCTTAGGGGGCACCAGGCTAGCCTCAAAGAAGGGATGGTGATGGACCAGGGAAAGGGAAAGGGAAAGGGGAAATTGTTTAACCAGGAAAGGCACACTAAGCTGAAGCTTGTTTCCAGGTGCGACCTGGGAGCACAAGGAAGTTAAGTGACTTGCTCAGGGTCATACAGTAAGCAAGTGGGGGCTGTGGGATTCAAACCCTGGTCTCCAGGTTTGCAGCTCAGAGCCTTAAACCACTGCACTATACTGCCTCCTATGATGGACCAGAAGTGGTCCATCATCAAAGACATGATAGTAACTGTCACAAAGAAGTGTGTCAGGCTGAAAGAGAAAAACTCTAGAACCAAAATGCCTAATTGGCTTGGTAGGGAGGTAGCCCAGGCAGTCAGAGAAAAGAGAACTGCCTATAGGAAGAGCAGGAGGACACAGAAGGAGGAGGGGAGGGAGGATTAGCCTTGGGAAAGCAAAGGCTGCAAGTAAAGCAGTCCAACTGACCAAGGCCAGGAAAGAACTGCAACTAGTGAAAGGGATCAAGAAAGAGGAAGAGGAAAACTTTTCCAATACATCTGCGAGTAAAAGGACAAGAAGAATGGTATTGTAGGGCTACGGGGAGAAAGTAGCATCACAGGCAGAGGTACTGAATGAATACTTCTGCTCTGTCTTTCCAAAAGACAAAGATGGCCTGGTACTGCAAGGCAGATGAGAACAGGGAGGAGAGAGAAGACATAGATGAAAAGATCATCAGGAAAAAGTAAGGAAGGGATTAATGATCCTAAAGATTGGTAAATCCCCATGCCCTGATGGTATACATCCCAGGGTGCTGAGGGAATTCCCGGGGTAACTAGCAGGCCCATTGGTGGACCTGTTTAACAGTTAACTGGAGTTGGGGGTAGTACGACTGGAATGGAGAATGACGCACATGGTACCACTCCACAAGAGTGTGACCAGAGGTGGCCTAGGGAATTAAAGGTCAGTCAGCCTGACCTTGATTGTGAGTAAACTTAGGTAATCCTTAAGGAAAGGCTGGTAGGATTTTTGGAGGAGAACAGCCTCCAGGATGGGAGACAACAGGGGTGATGGGAAGGAGATCCTGCCAAACAAACCCAATCAATTTCTTTAACTGGATAACAAGAACAGTGGACAAGGGTGGTATGCACCAGCTGTGGCAACACCTCTACAGCCAAGGGGGGAGGCACTGAAAAGGAGCAGAGAAAACCCAGCCTCCCCCACAAAACACAGCAGTTAATGAGGTAAACACCAAGGTAGAGAAGTCAATGGGGAGCAGGGCAGAGGTAAATACAGAAAAAGGCAGTGAGGAAAGGGATGGGGCTAAAATGGGTAAGGCCATCAAAAAATGGAGGATGATGAGTACCAATGCCCATAGTCTGTGTAACAAGCTCCCTGAACTAGTGGCCTTGATAGAAGAGGGACACCTGGATATCATGGCAGTCACAGAAAATGGTACACTGAGAACCATGACTGGGATGTCAACATACCAGGGTACACAATCTACAAGAGGGACAGGGAGGGTAAAAGAGGAGGAGGAGGAGGAGTAGCTCTCTATGTAAGGGAAGGGATCAAAAAACAGGGAGTAGAAGCACTGTGGGTTACCCCGAAGATAGGTTATGGCAACACAATTTGCACAGGTGTTGTATACAGACCCCTATCTCAGGGGAGGCAATGGACAAGGAAATAATAGAAGGCATCCTTAGAATGGCAGAAAAAGGGGAGCTATTGTTAATGGGGGAACTGAATGTGCCAGTTGTTAACTGGAGCACCCTGGCTGCAGCCACATCCAAAAAAAAGGGTTATTCTCAATGCCCTACAGGGGGCATGCCTCAGATAGCTAGTGGTGGAACCCACTCGAGAGGGAGCAGTCTTAGACCTAGTACTGTCAAATGGGGATGGAGAAAGGATCTCAGATTTAGAAGTGGGTAACCATCTGGGAACAAGTGACCACCAAACAGTGTGGTTCACAATAAACACAGCCATAGAGACGAGCCATACAAAAGCAAGAGTGTTGGACTTTAGGAGGGCTGACTTTTGGTGAAATGGGAGAGTGCCTCAGAAAAGCACTAGCAAACAGGCAAGAAGGAGGGGTAGAGGAACAATGGGGAAAAGTCAAAACAGCCATCACAGAGGCAACAAGCCTTTGTGTGATGCAAATCAACAAAGCAAAATGAAGGAAAAAAACACTATGGTTCTCAAAAGAGGTGGTGGTGAAGGTTAAGGAGAAAAAGGTAGCATTCAGGAAGTATAAGGAAACACAGAAGGAGCAGGACAGAGCACTGTACCAGTTAAAGCAGAAAGAAGTGGGGAAGGCAGTCAGAATAGCAAAAGCCCAAACTGAGGAAAAGATAGCCAACTCAATTAAGAAGGGGGATAAAACCTTTTATAGGTACATTTGGGATCAAAAAAAGACCAAGGGAGGGATAGCGAGGCTTAATAAAGGGGAGGTAGAGGGTGACCGTGATAAAGCAGTGATACTGAATGAACACTCCTGCTCAGTATTCACAAAAGGGGGGGGAAGGGATGCCTAAATCAAAGAATAGAAGCACTCTCGATAGGGAGGTCGATACCAGTCCATTCACAGAAGAAAGAGTTCTGAAAAAACTGTTAAACTGAAGGTGGTGGACAAAGCAATGGGGCCTGATGGGATTCACCCAAGAAGTATAAAAGAACTACGGGTAGAACTAGTGACACCACTAACTACCCTTTTTAATAAATCATGGGAGGATGGTGTGGTACCGGATGACTGGAGGAGGGCAGATGTGATTCCCCTTCACATAAGTGGGAGCAAGACAGAGGCAGGAAACTACAGACCTGTTAGTTTGACTTCAGTGGTAGGAAAAATGATGGAATCACTTTTAAAGGAAAGATTTTTGAGTTCCAAGAGGCCAGTGGTGTACAGGACCCAAGGCAGCATACAGTCACAGCAGGAAGGTCGTGTCAGACGAGTCTAACAGATTTCTTCGACTGGGTGACCAACATAGTAGATAAGGGAGGGGCTGTAGATGTGGCCTACCTAGACTTTAGCAAGGCATTTGACAGTCCCACACAAAAGATTAATATACAAGTTAGCCAGCCTTGGAGCGGGTTCCAATTGTTAATAGTCTGGGTAAAAAATTGGCTGGACAACAGGATACAGAGGTTAATAGTAAACAGAGTTCATTCTGAAGAAAGGGGAGTTACTAGTGGGGTACCACAGGGTTCAGTACTGGGACCAGTCTTCTTTAATGTCTTTATACTTGACATTGCAGAGGGACTGGAAGTAAAAGTATGTCTCTTTGCAGATGACACAAAGATCTGTAACAGGGTTGGTACAGAATGTGGGGTGGAAAGGATGCAAAGGGACTTGGCAAGGTTGGAGGAATGGTTAAAATGTATGGCAGCTTAGATTTAATGCAAAGAAGTGCAAAGTAATGCACCTGAGAAACAAAAACCCAGGGGAAGAGACATGTTGGGGGGGGGTGAGACACTAACAACAACAAAAAATGTAAAGGGTCCTAGGTAGTCATGTCAGATGACCTTAAGGTGGGCAAGCAATGTGAGAAGGCAGTAAGGAGGGCTGGTGGGATACTGGGATGCATAGGGAGAGGCATCACCAGTAGAAAACAGGAAGTTGTTATCCCTCTGTACAGACAGTTGGTGATACCCCATCTAGAGTACTGCTTCCAGTTCTGGAAACTCCATCTCCGCAAGGACATAGACAGGATGAAGGCTGTCCAGAGGGGAGCAACTAAAATGGTGCAGGTTCTGCACCAGAAGACATACGCAGAGAGAGAGAGAGATTAAAGGAGCTTATTATGTATACCCTCGAGGAGAGGAGGGAGAGTGGGGACATGGTAGAAACTTTCAAGTACCTCAAGGGAATCAACAGAGTCCAAGAGGGTAGCATCTTTCAGAAAAAGAGATGTGCAAGAACAAGGGGGCACAATTTGAAGATAGAGGGGGGATGGTTTAGAGACAATGTGAGGAAGTATTTTTTCATGGAGAAGGTTGTGGACACATGGAACAGCCTTCCTGAGGAAGTAGTGGAGTCAAAAACAGTGGGGGAATTCAAGGATGCATGGGACAGACATAAGGCAATTCTAGTGGGGGGTAGGAGGATGTAGGCTGTTGGTTAACTAGGATCTGCAGCTTATCCATTAGGTAGGGAAATGGACAGACTAGGTATGCCAAGTGGTCCTTATCTGCCGTCAAATGTTATGTTACTATGTTTCTATTTTTCTATATGTTTCTGCCGACAACAGCGCCAGGTTGCTGTAGAGGTTGAGCCGGGGACCTGGCAGCTCTTTCCCCTGATCTGCACCCCCTTCCCGAACCAACTGTGACTTAGAGTTGGTATCCTTTGGAACAGGGGGTGCAGGGAGCAGAGTCCCCCACATAGGAGGTTGTGGGACAAAGCCCCTCCAAAGAAAAAATCTGTCCCTGCTGTGCACAGCTCCCCAATGACTGCAACTCGCTGCAATGCCGGTCAACGAATTAGTTGTCAACTCAGCATCGTAGATCCAACAAGGGCCAAGCTGTTGACATCCTTTACCTTAACTTCAGCAAGGCCTTTGACTCACTGTCCAAAAGGAGGCTGATCAGGAAACTGAAGGATGTGAGGGTAGGAGAGAAATTCACTAGATTGTTGGTGAGCTGGCTGCCGGATGGGACTCAGAGATGGTGGGGAGGGCTCTCAGACTCAAGGGAAGTCTCCAGCAGGGTTTCACAAGGCTTTGTGCTTAGCCCAATGTTTTTTAATGTATTTATTAAGGATACTGGAGAAGGCATAAAGGGTAAGATTTGCCTGTTTGCTGATGACATCAAGCTCCGAGGAAGGGTGGACACAGCGGAGAAGATTCAGGACCTTAAGAAGGATCTGGCCAGGCTGGAGAGATGGTCAGGAATATAGCAGCTCAGTTTTATTTCAAAAAGGGCAAGGTCAAGCACATAGGAGGTAGGTGTTTGGGACTGAGTACCACCTAGGGGGTCCTGGTAACCAAATCAGAGGAAGAAAAAGACTTAGGGCTGACTATCAATAGTGACATGAACCACTGCACACACAGGAGGAAGGCAGCAGCCAAACCAATAAAAATGCAGGGCTGCATTGCTAGGGGAAGCACAGTAAGGTAGGAAGAAGTCATATTGCCGCTATACAGATCATTGGTGCAGCAGCACCTGGAGTATAGCATACAGTGCTGGTGACTCTACCTGATAAAGACAGAAACATAGAATTTGATGGCAGATAAGGACCGATTAGCCCATCCAATCTGCCCATTTCTCCCTACCTATACTATTACCCCAGACCGTGCCTGATCTATAGCTCTTTCTTCCTCCCTTCCCTCTTCCTTTCAAGGATTCCGTTGTGCTACTCCCAAGCATTCTTGAACCCCACCACTGTTTTGCCCCAACAGCCTCCACTGGAAGGCTGTTCCAGGAATCCACTACTTTTTCTGTGAAGAAGTACTATCTCACATCTCTCCTGAACCTGCCCCCCCCCAACTTCATAGCATGTTCCCTTGTTCTTGAGCACCTTTTCTTCTGAACAATATGTCCCACCTTTACTTACACCTGTAATGTCTTTAAACGTCTATACCATATTCTCTCTTCTCCCTCTTCTGTTCCAGGGTGTACATATTGAGGTCCTTTAGTCTGTCCTCATAGGGCTTTTGAAGTGGACCCTGCACCATGGTAGTTGCCCTCCTCTGTACTGCCTCCACTCTGTCTATGTCCTTCTGTCCTTCTGGAGATGTGGTCTCCAGAAATGGACACAGTATTCTAGGTGGGGTCTTACCAGCAAGCTATACAGAGGCAAAACTACCGTCCTTTTTATGCTGGTTATACCCCTCCCTACGCACACCAGCATCCCAATAGCCATTCTTATTTCCTAGTCACACTGCCTGGCCACCTTTAGGTTGTCCGATATGATTACCCTCAGGTCTCTTTCCTGCTTGGTGATCGTCAATACCACTCCACCCATTTTATACTCTATCCATGGGTTTCTGTACCCCAAGTGCATCATTTCACACTTTTTCACATTGAAACATAGTTGCCATACTGATGACCACTCCTCGAGTTTTCTCATCCCCAGTGAAAAATAAATCCAACATTCCGGGTCCATTTAGGGAGAATATTACAAATGTTATTAATAATAAAAAATATGTAATAAAAAACTTACTATTTATAAGCATGGAAAATTCACCATGTGGAGTACAAAAATCAATTTCAAGGCTCCATTCTTTCTCCAGCCTCTGCTCACCCTGTCCCCCTTGTCCACACTATTGCAGATTTTGGTGCCACCCACAAAGAGGCAGACCTTCCTTTCCAGTTCCTTTGCAATGTCACTTATAAAGACATTAAAGAAGAAAGGACATTAATCTGCTAGAGGAGGTCCAGAGATGGGCAGCAAAAATGATTCAGTGTCAGCAGGGCAGGACAAACCAGGAAAGGTTGGAGAACGTCAACATGTACTCCATTGAGGAGAGGAGAGAAAGGGAAAACATGACTGAGATCTTTTAAGTAACTGAATGACATAACTAGGGGGAACACAGATAGCCTCTTCACTCTTAGCGAAAGCAAAACTCTGAGGGGTACTGCCTTAAACTGGTGGTGGGGTTCATGAGAGAAAGATCAGGAGGGCTCTGTTTTATGCTGGCAGGTTCCACAGTCTTCCTCATTGGTTCATCCAACTCGGGCGGTGTTGTGCAACTCCAGGTCTATTTATTTATTTATTTGCTTTTGGTAACCAGGTGGGAGCACTAGGCATAGGAATGCCTATTTTCAGGCACGACCTGAGAGGATACAAGTCAAATACATGAACAACAACAATGTGATGCAGCACAAAGAATAGGTTATACAATGGGAGAGTTGTCAGAAATATAAACAAATAAGTGAGTATGTGAATACAAAATTGGACAAAATCAAAATATAAACAAGTACAGTTAGAAGATATACAAAATATATACAGGTTCAAAACCAGTACTAAAATAGGCCTACACAAAGTGTTAAATACAGTGTACAGTAAGTGCCAGTTACAAGGCCAATAAACATAGTCAGAGTAGAGGGGGAGGAGGAGGAGGTGGGAGGGCACAGAGGAGCCAGAAGAAGAGAAAGTATGTTGAAGAAAGGGTGAGAAGTAGAGGATAATGAAAGTATGTAGAGGAAGGGTGAGAAGGGTGGGGGAAGGGAAGAAAGGGGAAATTGTTTAACCAGGTAAGGCACACTAAGCCAGAGCTTGTTTCCAGGTGCGACCTGGGAGCACAAGGAAGTTAAGTGACTTGCTCAGGGTCACACAGTATGCAAGTGGAAGCTGTGGGATTCAGACCCAGGTCTGGTCTGCTGGATGTCACCAGATTTGCAGCTCAGAGCCTTAGACCACTGTGCTATACTGCCTCCAAAAGTAAGATAAGGCAAGAGTGAGAGATAGACAGAGATGAATGAACTTATGGTGGATGGAAGCAAGTGCAGGGATTTGATGCAAGTAGATGTTCACGGAGGAGTTTCTTGAAACCAGCATGGGTAGGGGCTAGTCGAACAGATTGGGGGATTGAATTCCAGTACTTAAGGGCAGCATGAGAGAAAGCTTGTGCACCCATAGAAGTTTTGCATCTGGGGATGTAGAGAGGGGCTTGGTCATTAGATCGGAATCTGTAGGAAGGGATTTGGGAGTGAAGCAAGGAGGCAAGGGATTGGGGATGCCTGACCTAGTTATACCATCAATTAGAGAGCCATAGGACAGGAGTCAGTGAGCAGCAGGGCTGGCCATTTTAGATCAGCATAGAGCTGACAGTGATATTTGTACCGTGGAGATGGAGAGGCATAGCGGCAAATGTTATTATAGGTAGTGTTCCACTTATGGAGGGAAGTCTTAAAAGCACCTAGGTAGGTGACTGAGCCATAGGCCAGGGCTGGGAGCAGAAGGCCTTCTGCCACAGCAAGCCTGGCCAATGGGGTGAGGACATAGGTATTACTGTAAGCACCCTCAATTTTTGCATTAACCGATTTGCATGTAGCGGTGATGTGGGGATCAAACTCCAGGGATGCATCAGGAAGAATGCCCAGGTATTGGAAGGAATTGGACCTGACTAATGGGGAACCATCATCAGCACAGGATATTTTGAGGGAGTTTCAATTCGCTTTGAGCCTGGCAGGAGAGCCAAAGAGCATGGAATACATTTTACTTACATTAAGAACAAGGTTATTATCAGTTAGCCAGGTCTGTATGCTTTGGAAGTCCTGTACTAGGGAGTTATTTATATTAGAGACATTACTAGCACTGCAGTAGAGGACAAGGTCGTCCACATAGAGCAAGGAGGAGCAAGTAGGTGCCAGTGATGGGAGGTGATTAATGAAAATTGTGAAGAGCAGGGGACTAAGTATGGATCCCTGAGGAACACCAATATGTATGGATGATAGATCAGATATAGCTGCGTTGAAAGCTATGGCCTGCTTCTGGCTGGGTAGATAGCTGTTGAAAGACCACCGTTTCGGCTGAGAAACCTAAGGAACAGAGTTTTGTAAGGAGAAAGGTATGGTTGATCAGGTCATATGCCTTGGTTAGATCAACAAAGATAGCACCAGTCAAGAGATCAGATTCCACAACAGCGTAAATGTCATTAGTCAGTTTTAGGGGCGCAGTGGAAGTACTGTGGCCTTTGCGGAAGCCATACTGGGAGCCAGAGAGGAGGCTGTGTTGCTGTAGATATGCTATGGTTTGGGTTGCCACTAACTTCTCCAAAATTTTATTGAGCACAGAAAGGATAGCTATGGGTCAATAATTAGACATGTCTTTAGGATCACATTTTTTAAGTATAGGAGTTATTCTGGCTATCTTCCATATACTGGGAACTGCACCATGGCAAAGCTACAAGTTGAAGATTTTGGTTAAAGGGGAGGCTATGAAAGGGGCAGCAGCTTTCAGGAGCCTGGGTTCCAGACCATCAGCACCAGAGCTGGTGGAGTTGGGGATGTTAAGTAGCAACCTTAGGACTTCTGTTCTAGAGATAGTCCGAAACCGGAAGGGTGGATGAGAGAGCAGGGGTACAGTATCTACAGGTAGGAGAGTGGGGTGACCAGAGGGCAAAGATGCCACGTAGCTTGATTGGTCTGAGAAGTGGCAGTTGAAAGAGTTGGCGATGGTTGCCAGATTGTTACAATATACGCCGTTTAATAGCATGTCATTTTTGGTGTTCGATTGATTGGCTACAAGGAGAGATTTAATAACGGACCAGAATTTCTTGGAGTCGCCTGCGGCTTTTGTTAACAAGTCTTTACAGAAAGTGCTTTTAGCTTGGTGAGTATCCCTTTTGCAGGAGTTTGTCTGGGCCCTGTAGTCATCATAATCAGCCTGAAGCCCCGAGGCCTTGAAAAGCCACCAGATTTTGTCCCTAGCCTGGAGTTGGGTAAAAAGATCTTTGGTGAGCCACTTTATTTGTGTTCCACATATGCAGTGAAAGACACGGGGAGCATTGATGTCCTGGAGGCTTCCAAACTTAGCAAGGAAGTAGTCAAGGGCTGACTGAGCATTCAAGGAGACGAAGATGGGTGACCAGTCAGTCACTGAGAGATCCTGCATAAACTGAGTCTGATTAAAATTGGCCAGATTTCAGAAGGTAATGAGCTTTGGGGGGGGGTGGTTGTCTGGTGGCACGCCAGATGCAAAAGATTGGGGAATGGTTGCTTATAGCATCAGCAAGGGTCCCAGCAGACACTATACAATCAAGCTGGTTCATGAGGGCCCAATCAATTAGAGTACTGGATCGGAGGGGGGGGGGCCATGATCCTGGTAGGGCCAGCAATTAGCTGGTGGAAGTCATGGCCTTGTACCATGGTGTGGAGGGACTGACTAGCATTACCAGTCCAGTTTAGGTTTAGATCCCCCAAGATAAGGACCTGTTTACGTCCAACAGCTGTATCCACCTGGGAAAGGAGTTCCTCGAGACTAGTGATGCCACCAATAGGAGGGTTATAGGCATACACAATGTGTAGCCTCTTAGAGCCCAGTTGTAGGGTAGCATGAATAGATTCACAGTGAGAGAGGGTGAAGGAGACATTGCTTTGAAGTAAGAGGTGAGATTTACAGAAGATTGCAACAACCCCCCCCCCCCATGCTTAGATGAGTACTTGTCTTGCCTTAATATTCTGTAGTTGGGTAACAGGCATAGGTGATCAGGGGTGGAGGGTTTTAGCCAGGTTTCAGACAAGCATAGATTGTCTGGGTCATATTGAGTAACCCAAGCTTCAAGGCCAGTTAGATTATGGGGAAGGCTCCTAATATTCATGCGAACAATACTCAGACCCTTGACATCATTCCAAGTAGTACCAGTGTGGCAGATGTTGCCTGCAGGTCCTGGATTGAGCTCAGTATCCCCTGTTAATACCAGTGCTAGAAGGAGCAAGTACCACAGTTTACAATGGATAAAAATGTCGGGTAGTGGGGGGCTGCAAAGAGTAAAGTTGCATAATACATAGGCTACATGGTATAATATCCTGTTAGGGACCAAAAGTGGAGATGTAGCGGAGGCAGGTGAGATAGTATAAGCATGTTGGAAAACCTGAAGTCTTTATAGTGTGGGTGTTGGCCATTTGAGGAGGGTTGGCAGCTAACCGCAGTGATCTATATGAGAGGAGCAAGAATTGAAACTAATAGAAGTATGACAACAGGATTTAGGGCCAAGAATTTAGTTGGAGAGATGACCATTGGTGGAAATGGATTTGTAGCAAAGTAGTGGCTAATTAGATGAGGAGATTTGGGTAGATATTGAGGAGTAGAGCAGAAAATGCTGAGCCACAGACTGGTAACCAGATGTGAATGTCAGATGGATAGAGAGAAGCTTACAGATGCCCTCAAGTGGTGATGAAATAGAGGCTGTTAATGAGAAAGTGAGGAGATAGTAAAAAACAACTCACCTATAGGGCGTGGCTTTGTGTTACCGCACATTATATAACAAAAGCCAGCCAAGGGTGGCAGTGGTGGGGGGTGAGGAGTAGCCACAAAGTGGCTGCAGGACTAAGCGCTAAGCCACCATCCATTTACAGGAGATCTGTCCCAGCTAAGAAGCCTAGCAAGAGGTGAGTCCTGAGCTGCTGTACCACAATCAAAATGCCTGAGGGATTTTAGATGCGTGTGTTAAGTTTCCAATTCAGAGCTGAACTAAATGGAGCAATGAGTGAATTTTAGCCATGTGTTTCTCTGGTGCTTCCCTTAGTCCTCTGAGAGGGTGGCCTAGCGTTTGGGCAGTGGAGCTGTAATTTAAAATGCCTGCCCAAAATGAAAGCAACCACTGACCCAGAAACAGCTGCGAGCAAAATCAAGTAGCTCCTAGTACAGAGTGCTTTACTATGGGACACAAGAAGCAACCGAAGTGCTGCTAGAAATTAGTGTTTGAAGCTGGCACCAGAATTCTAGCAGTAGTCGCCTTTTCTTTAGCAGATGATTGGTTTGCTTTAAACAAATTCGACAGCTCTAAACAATTTTGCTTCGCTTTAAACAGTTCGACTTTGCTATAAACAATTCGGCTATGTTCTAAACAAATTCGGCTTTGCTTTACAAAATTCTGTAAATTAGAGTGCAGCAAAGTCCATGCTTGGCTAACAAAAGGCAGCTATTTCTGCATTAATTTAGCAAAGGGAGAAACTCCCTAGGTAAAGTGGGGATGGCTGGAGCCAAGTGTAGCAGTCCAAGAAAAAGGCGCTTAGTTTCAAATGGCGTACAAAGGCTGCAGTAAACAACTGTGTGCGAGGTTCAAGGAGCAAGAGCTAGTGAGTTATCTTATGTTCTTTGGGGCAACGACTTGGCTTGCTCCAGGGTAGGGTGCCCTGTTGAAGCAGGGTCTTATGTTCCTTGGGGTGATGACTCAGCTTGCTCCAGGGCAGAGTGCCCTCCTGAAGCAGGTGCTTATATTTTTTGGGGCGACATCTTGGCTTGCTCCAGAGCAGGGTGCCCTCCTGAAGCAGGGGTTTATGTTCCTTGGGGTGATTGCTTGGCTTGCTCCAGGGCAGGGTGCCATCCTGAAGCAGGGGCTTATGTTCCTTGGGGTGACGGCTCAGCTTACTCCAGGGCAGGGTGCCCTCCTTAAGCAGGGGATTATGTTCCTTGGGGTGACGGCTCAGCTTACTCCAGGGCAGGGTGCCCTCCTTAAGCAGGGGATTATGTTCCTTGGGGTGATGGCTCACCTTGCTCCAGAGCAGGGTGCTCTCCTGAAGCAGGAGCTAAGAACAAGACTGCTATAATTGCAGATCTTGTTGGTTCATCTGACCTGGCATACATCACGAGATCTGGCTGGATGAAAAAGCAGGCCCAATATAGACTGCTGTTCAAGCCAGGTGCTTGAGTGATGCACCACCTGAGTATGGATAGTAGGGGTGGGGGTGTGCCATTTGTTTTTAAAGTGGAGCAGGGCATTATGGGTGTGCCAGTGGGGTCCACTAGACCCTCTGAGTGTATCGTGTGTGTGGGGTGTAGGATTCTGTTTATCTACCGCCCACTCAATGATGGGAATGAATTCCTGCAGGAAATCATGGACTTCATTGTTGATGCGGTATTGGGATCTCCCAGATGGTTAATTCTGGGGGATATCAATGAATTCTCACACTTTGGTCAAGATCTCCTCCAGGTTATGTCTTCACTGGGTCTCACACAGGTTGTTTCCTCCGTGACTCACATTGGTAGTCACTCATTGGATCTGGTGTTCCTCTCGGGGACAGAGATCACTGATTTGGTGGTGGAACCTTTCAGTTGTTCTGACCACCACACCATAAGGTTCAGTTTTGTGGCCCCCCCTTATGGGCTTGCCCCTACGGAGATGGTCCGGTACCATCCTTTGAGGGGCATGACCCTAGAGGGCCTAACAGAGCCTTGCTAGACCTATCAGGCCTGGCCAGTGAAAGCATGGATCTGGGGGATCTTGTTCTTGCCTTTAATAGGGTGGTGTCAGATGCCCTGGATTTCATTGCTCCTGTTCATGTTCAACCACTTGCTCTTCACCCAAGGTCCCCATGGTTTGATGGGACCTAGAAGGAACTGAAGAGAGTGGGTCAAAGGTTAGAGAGGGCCTGTCAGAAGTCCAGCCTAGGCATTGACAGGCTTAGACTGATGGACCATTATCCTGTCTATCAATAGACAATCACCTGTAAGAAGGCAGAATTCCTGCCCAGGGAGATTGCCGCTGTATAAAATTGAGCAGCTCAGCTCTTCCGGACTGTTGACAGATTGTGCAATCCAGTCTATCTGCAGTCAGACAGAGCATTGTCACAAGAAAGATGTTAAGAGTTTGCTCGATTCTTGCAGATAAGGTTGTCACCATCAGATCCAGTATCCGCCCAGCCCTCTCTATGGGGATTGCAGAGGTCAGCAGGAGGTGGCAAGCACCTGGTTTGTCTTGTCCGACTTTGGCCTGCCAGACATCATGGACATCATGAGGATCATCCAGGCTTTGTGGCCAACCAGCTGTAGTCTGGACCTGGGTTCTACGCATCTCCTTGTGGGGTACATTGAGAAAATCAGCCCAGTCCTGGCTGAGATAGTCTGGAGGACATTGGAGAGGTGTTCTTTCTCGGCCCCTAGCGAGGTGGTTATTTATTGAGAATGTGGTTGCACTGCAGCTGAATGATCATTTATCCACCCACGATGTCTATGACACTTTCCAGACTGGATTTAGAAAAAGACATAGCACCGAGACAGCTATTGTCCAGGTGCTTAATGATCTCTTAACAGCAAGAGGTTAGAAGACTCATTCCATCTTGGTTCTTCTTGATCACCCGGCGGCATTTGACATTGTGTACCATGATGAGCTGTTGGAGCATCTGTGGTTCATCTGTGGACTGTCTGGTACTGTACTCAGATGGTTTCACTTTAGCACCCATGTTGTTCACAATGTACATGCTGCCATTGGGGGACATTATTAGGTGATATGGTTTGAGCTGTCACAATACTTACCTATACATGTCCTTTGTGCCTGAACAGGGAGATATTCTCTCAGTGTTTAACAACTGCCTATCAGAGATTCAGGACTGGATGAGTGCTAGTTGGCGAAGGTTGAATCCGAATAAAATCAAGGTGATGGTGGTGGATCCGGATCATCAGGGGCAGGCTGTGTCAGCCGGACAACCCTCAGGTCTTTGGCTCAGTGTGTCCAGCTTACCACCTCAGATCGGATGCAGAACCTAGATGTTATGTTTGACAGCTGTCTGACCCTGAAAGACCAGGTGTCAGCTATAGTCAAGACCTTTTTTTCCACCTGAGGAATATCGCTGAGGTGAAACACCTGGTTCCTCCTAAGGATCTTCTGACACTGTTCCATGCCTTCCTGACTACCTACCTTGACTATTGCAATGCCCTGTACCTAGGATTACCAGTGGTTGAATTCAGCTGCCTGCAGCTGGTGCAGAATGCGGCTGCCAGGCTTTTGTCTTGTATTATCTAGGACCAATCATATTATGCCTGTGCTCTGCAGACTGAACTGGTTGCCAGTGCAGTGGCGTATTACCTTCAAGGTCGGTTTGCTAACCTATAAAGCCCTACATGACCAGGCACCCTGCTATTTGCAAGATTTCCATTCTCCCCACTACCCCTCCCGGCCTCTCCAAACCACCGATGAGGGATTGCTAGAGATTCTCTGGGTGCATTTACAAACATCTGGGGCCCATTAATTTACATTTGTGGTCCCTACCCTATGGAATTCTCTACCTTATCAGATAAGAGAATGCCTGACCGTCAAAAGTTTTAAAGCTGAACTGAAGACATATCTCTTTGGCCTGGCATTTTGTGATTAAGAGTAATGTTGCCATCATTTTTAGTAACTGCTGATAATATTGTTATATTTTATTGTTTTTATATTTGACATTTAAGTTATGGAATTTATTGATTGATGTTATATTTATTGTATGTACGGGCACCTTGAACTACGGAAAGGTGCTTTTTTAAAAATAAACTTGACTGACTGGTTGATTGATTCTTCATTTAGGGAGTGGTTACATGGTGAATCAAGCTCTCCAAGGAAGTGGTCTTCTTAGAGACAGTAGACAGATTAAAAAAAGGATAGACTAGGGTGTAGGGAATGTCAGGGTCAAGGCGTGTAGGCATGAAGGGGAGACAGGGAGGAGGTGGAGCCCTCAGTAAGCACTAAGAATTCTGCAACATGAGTGGATCTGATAGATCACCAGGCCTTCTTCTGCTGGCAGTATTCATATGTCCATATATTCATACTGTATTATTAAAATAATTTTTAATTGACAGTATTGGCCAGAGCAAAAGTACAGAGTATACACCAAGTGCATGTAGGAACTCAGCCCAACCTGAAAGGAAACCACAAGGTGTGGTGTTGTATAAATATGAATCTGAGCATTTGTGTGTAAACTATGTCTGGGTTAAAGGTACATTATTAAATGATCATTCAATATAGCTATCAAAATGGTTGCTAACAAGATGAATTTCAAATGTACAGAAAAAGACGCATTGCCTCATTAGATTATTTCATCTTGTTGTCTAGGTATTTTAAGATATTTTACAATGCATGTATTTACAAAATATTTTAGATATACATCAACTACACACAAGGTTTATCTTTTAAGTATTCAAATGTATATCAGAAGACATCTAAAACATATGTCATGTACTTATTAAAATATATTGTGTGAATATATTTGCAGTATAATATGTATAAAAATACGTTCCATATATGTTACAAATAAATCAGATATTTCAGTTCAGCCTATTTGAGATGGATTTATGTGATAAAAGTGAATCTGAAAGACTGCCCATCACATAAAGCAACCACAAAACAGCCTGTGGTCAAAAGAGCACCCGATAATGTAGCGACTGTCGCAAATAGCGACAGTCGCTAGAATACTTTCATTCCACAGGCACAAAACCTTTATTTATGGGAAGCGTGACCCCACATCCCTTTGTAGGGGCAAGCCTCCAGCACCCTCAAACTAAAATAATAAACCCAAGGGGTGCGGACAAGGGCAAATTATTAATTTAAAAATATATATATATATATATATATATATTCTGCCTGAAACCAGACCCAAACCCAGGTTTGTTGGCATCACAAGCTGTTGCATACACCACTACACTATGTGACCAGCTCAACAGGAATAGGCCACACAGGATCCTATATCCTGTACTAGCGAGTATAACTCCTTGCTATACTGGCTCTACAGGATATAGCAACCTACTTCACCACTGGCTCTGAGAGCAGTATTACCGAGTTGCTCAAACTGTAGTGCTCAATAATACATGTTCAACATGGGTACTACCTTTGTGATCATTTGCATATACTTCAGAAATATAAAAATATTGTTTGAAAATCTGTTTGAAAATATATCAGAAATACAGATTAAGAAATATATTTATAACATATTTCTTATCCATATGCGTGGGAGGCACTGCCTGCTGTTGTTTGGAGCCTATGGTAAGGATAGGCAGGTATATGGAAACATGGAATTTGTCATTGGATAAGGACCATTTGGCCCATCCATTCTGCCCATTTTGTCTCTGCCTATACTGTCACCACAGACCCTACCTGATCTCCAGCAACCAGCCCCAGCTTTCCTACGAAGATTCCTTTCAGCCTTTCTATGCATGCTTGAAGCCCACCACTGTTGTGGCCCTCACAGCTTCTGCTGGAAGATTGTTCCAGGTCTCCACCACTCTTTTGGTGAAGAAGTATTTCTTCACAGCTCTCTTAAACGTACCCCTTTCCAGCTTCATTGCATGTCTCCATGTTCTTAATCATCTTTTCTCTCTGAAAAATACTCCCCTCCTTATTTACTCTCTTGCGGTATTTATAGGTCTGTATCATATCTCCCCTCTCCCTCCTCTCTTCCAGGATGTATATATTGAGGTTCTTTAGGGCTTCTGATGCAGACCCTGCACCATTGTAGTTGCTCTCCTCTGGACAGCTTCCACTCTGTCCTTCCTACAGTAGATGTTGCCCCCAGAACTGGACACAGTACTCCAGGTGTGGTTTATACAATGGTAACACCACCTCTCTCCTTCTGCTGGTGATTTCCCTCCCTCTGCACCCCAGCATCCCACTGGCCCCGCCCACTGCCTTGTCATACTGCCTTGCCAGCTTGGGGTCATCAGATGTGATAATCCCAAGGTCCCTTTCTTGTTTACTAACTGTTAATACCTCTTTCTCCATTTTATACAGTGCTTCTGGGTTTCTGTATCCTAGGTGCATGATTTTGTAGTTTTTCACATTGAAACCCAGCTGCCATACCTTTGACCACTCCACAAGTTTCCTCAGCTCTCTACTCATTGTCTCCACCCCATGTGGAGTAGCTACATTATTGCAGATTTTGGTGTCATCCTCTAAGAGGCATAGTTTCACATTCAGCACTTCTGCAATGTCACTTTTAAAGACCCGGAAGAAGACTTGTTTCAGTTCTGAACCCTGAGGTATCCCACTGGACATTTCCCCTCATTAGAATGAGTGTCGTTTACCACCATCCTCTGTCATCTATCCATCACAGATACATAGAATTTGATGGCAGATGAGGACTGCCATGCCCATCTAGTCTGCCAGTTTGTTTCCTATTCCCTATCCCCTAAGTGTCCCTTGAGTACCCTTTCTGTGCTGTTGCTAGGGTTCCCTTATGCCTACCAACCAGTTCTGATCCAGTTTACCACCTTTGGTCCCACCCCTGAACTGTCCAGTTTCCTAATCAACCTCCTATGAGATGTTGAAGGCCTTGCTGGTCTAAACTGGCCACATCCACTGCTCCACACTGATCTATTGTCCTGGTCACCTGTTGAAGAAATCAAGCAGGTTCTGACATGACCTTTCTGTTAATCGATGCTGCATCAGGTCTTGCAACCCACTGGATTCAAGACACTCCCCTAGCCTTTCTTTTAAATGTGCCTTCATTAACTTCCCACTACTGACGTTAGACTGACCGGCCTACAGTTTTCAGCCTCTTCCCCGCTGCTGTTATTGAAGTGGGATTACATCTGCCCTCCTCCAGTCCTCTGAAACCACTCCTGTTTCCAATGAATTGTTGAAAAGGGCTGTAAGAGGTGCAGCCAGTACCTCGCTGAGCTCCCTCGGCACATTGGAAGTTCCCCATCCTGCACCATTGCCTTATCCACTTTCAGATTCACAAGTCCTCTCAGGACTCTTTCCACTGTGAATGGACGTACATCTACCTCCCTCCGCCCAGTGTTCCTTCTGCTTTTGTTTGGTCCATTCCTATCCATCTCCCACTCCCTCCAGTATAAAGACTGAGCCGAAGTATCTGTTCAGGGTATCTGCTTTTTCTGATCCTCATGTGCAGTTTCCCGTTGCCCTTCATAACATAACAATCCCTCTCCCTGTTTTCCTCCTTTTGTTTATGTAGCTAAAAAATATCTTGTTCCTTTTAGTTACCCATTTGGCTAGCCTTCCCTCTGCTTATGCCTTTTACCCTTCACAGCCTTCTCTGCTTTCCTTTACTTTTCCTGGTACACCTCCCTACCCTCTTCCCTCTGCATCTCCTTGTACCTCCTGAATGTCAGAATGTCACCCTCTTAGCCTTAATCTTTGCAGCCACTTCCTTCGAGAAAACAGTAGTCTCTTTTCTATTTATTTATTAAATTTTGGTGACCGGGTAGGCCCACTGAGCCCCAAAGTTCCCTTTTTCAGGGACGACCCGGGATAACAATACAAGATAAAATACAGTGGAGAAAAACTTTCTATTACATAGGTTGATCAAGCATAAGGTGGTTACAGACAGTGGTTACAGACATGGTTATCATCATGACACAGTTTTCTTCTTGATTTTCCTCAGTTCTTTTGCGCAGAGGTTTCTCCCCTTCACTATGCTATCCCTTAATTTGGCCCACTGTTCCTCCACCCCAATCAGGCAGTCCCCCCTATATTAGTTCGTCTCCTAGGCATTCACCAGTTATTTTAGAATCTCCCCATCCGAAATCCAGGACCCTCGTCCTTTTGTTGTTAGCCTCTGATACCATCTTTATGCTAAATCACACTGAACGATGATCACTGGTCCCATTGTGGCATCCAATCTTGATTTCTGCAAAACTGTCCCTGTTTGTGAACACCAGGTCCAGTAATGCCTCATCTTGAGTGGGCTCTCTGACTAGTTGTCTGAGAAATGTCCCCTGCAGGACGTCTAGGATGTCTCTACTTCTAGCTGAGGCTGCGGTTGGGAAGCTCCAGTCCACATCTGGCAGGTTGTAACCCCCTATGAGCAGCACCTCTTCCTTTTTTGCAGTTGTGCTGCAGGTTTCCCTCAGTGCTTTAACCAGTACTGCCTCCTGTGATGGAGGTCTGTATATCACCCCAGTTCAAACAGTGGCTTTGGTTCCTGTCTTCAGGGTGACCCACAGCACCTCCAACCCCTCCTTCCCCCTTGCTTCCCTGGTATTTCTGTCCCTCTGTAAATGAGAACCTATCTATACTATACCATTACTATCTGGATTCAACCCCCCACTATCACCTTATTAGTAATGGAGACAATCCCAGAAGCCACTGAAGCATCTGCTTTGACCTGGTGTCGTTGTAAGGTAGTGGCACCCCTATCCCTAAACTAACTGTAGGACACCCACCATACTGGGTCCCTGACACTTATAAAAGAGCAATACTACTGTAGGTGTTAGGACCATAAGCCAAAACAAATTTTCACATTTATGCATTCCTTTTGAAATGCTCTAAACTGTTTCTGTAGCTTATCAAGAAACTATAGAGCTGCTGTCTGTCTGTGGCTGTTGATTGCAAGCAACTGTTTCACACCCACCCTGCAAGAGGAAGTTACTGCAACAAGCTGTGGGTTGGATAAAAATAACTGATGTGAGGGTCTGTAAATGAAAAGGGAACAGAAACTAGTTCATGTTTGCACTGCTGTACATTCCATGACATTCACAGATGCTAAAGTCAAAACAGAAATGACCCAAATAACTTGTTACACCATATTATTCCTACATGTTTGGAAATGAGGAAGCTGAGAAAGGTTTTATTTCTGACCACAGAATATATATTGACTAATGCAAAAACCTAAAGAAGATAAAACCACCGAGGCCACATTCTAAGTTACAAGGGGTTGACACAAAACTGTATGCGCAACCAGCAAGGTCTGGATTCTCTGACAAAAGGGACTGATACAAAAGCACAACTACGTGGGTGGCATTCTTAGTCACAAGGGACTGACACAAAAGTGAATGTACAATCAGCAGGGGTGGGGTTTTAGGTCACAAGGCATTAGCACAAAAGTGCATGCACAACCAGCAGAGGCTGGATTCTCAGTCTCAAAGGACCAGCACAAAAGTGCATGAACAATCAGCAGGATCTAGATTCTGAGTCTCAAAGAACCAGCAAAAAAAATGCATCGACAATCAAAGGGCAGGATTTTCAGACCCAAGGACTGACACAAAAGTGCATGCAAAACCAGCAGGGGCCTGATTTGGGAAAGAATGCTGAGCAACCAACCACATTACAAACATGTCAGCAGTACTACACCCAATAAAAGTTGTGGACATTAGTCATGTCTGAAAAAATAAACATAAATATAAAACAGGAAAATGGCACCACCAGCTGTGCCAGCTTATTGGTGCACTGCATCAGAAGCCTACCTGGTGATCCAGAAACCATGTCCAGCCAAGGGTTCACTTCTCTCGCCTGCAGATAATAGTTCTGATAAAAAAGCCCATGACTGCAACATAACCTACCCTCGTGATCTGCAGTGGTATGGATGAGGAATAGTGAATAGCCTTGCTTGAAATCTATTAACCAGACATGGATACAGAAGATTCTGAGCCGATTTTCAGAATTTAGCATTTCAGCATTTAAGGACATAAAATCCAAGTTTCAAAAAACCTTGCTAGAATTGGAATCTGGCTCTGATTCCATAACATGGATGTCTTCACAAAAGTGGGAGCAAGGCAGAAGCAGGAAACTACAGACCTGTTAGTTTAACCTCAGTGGTAGGGAAAATGATGGAATCACTTCTGAAGGAAAGAACTGTCGAGTATCTAGAGGCCAGAGGGGCACAGGACCCAAGGCAGCATGGATTCACAGCGGGAAGGTCATGCCAGACGAATCTGATAGATTTCTTTGACTGGGTGACCAAAGTAGTAGATCAGGAGGGGCTGTGGACATGGCCTACCTAGACTTTAGCAAGGCATTTGACACAGTCCCACACAAGATTAATATACAAGTTAGCCAGCCTGGGAGTGGGTCCCAAGATGACAGCCTGGGTAAAGAATTGGCTGGAGAATAGGACAGAGAGTAATAGTAAATGGAGTCCACTCTGAAGGAAGGGGTTACTAGTGGGGTACCGAGGGTTCAGTATTAGGATCGGTCCTCTTCAATGTCTTTATAAGTGACATTGCAGAGGGACTGGAAGGAAAAGTATGTCTCTTTGCAGATGACACAAAGATCTGCAACAGAGTTGATGCACAAGGTGGGGTGGAAAGGATGAGAAGGACTTGGCAAGGTTAGAGGAATGGTCAAATGTATGGCAGCTTAGATTCAATGCTAAGAAGTGAGATAATGCATCTGGGAAACAAAACCCAGGGAAAAGTACACAATGGGGGTGAGATACTAACAACAAAAATGGAAAGGGACCTAGGGTAGTCATATCAGATGACCTAAAGGTGGGCAAGCAATGTGAGAGGGCAGCAAGGAGGGCTGGGGGGATACTGGGATGCACAGGGAGAGGCATCACCAGTAGAAAACAGGAAGTTATTATCCCTCTGTACAGACAGCTGGTCAGACCCGTCTGGAGTACTGCGTGCAGTTTTGGAGACTCAGTCTCCACAAAGACATAGACAGGATGGAAGCTGCCCAGAGGAGGGCAACTAAAATGGTGCAGGGTCTGCACCGGAAGACATATGAAGAGAGACTTAAGGAGCTTAATATGTATAGCCTCGAGGAAAGGAGGAGAGGGGGACATGATAGAAACTTTCAAGTACCTCAAGGGAATCAACAAAGTCCAAGAGGTAGCATCTTTCAAAAAAGGGTGTGCAAGAACAAGGGAGCACAATTTGAAGATGAAGTGACTCAGAGGTAATTTAAGTATTTTTCACAGAAGGGTTGTGGATGCATGGAGCAGGCCTTCCCTAGAGATTGTGGAGTCAAAAAGCGGTGGAATTCAAGCATGCATGGGACAGTCATAAGGCAATTCTAGGGGGTGAGGGCAGGAAGAAGTAGGCTGCTGGTTAACTAGGATCTGCAGCTTATCCATTAGGTAGGGAAATGGGCAGACTGGGTGGGCCAAGCGGTCCTTATCTGCCGTCAAATTCTATGTTTCTATGTTTTTTTACACCCCCAAAAGAGTACAGTGTTTTTATACAGTTTCCCTTAGTGGGCCAGGAAAAAACCCTCCCACCCCACTACCCTTGGCTACCTCTACTCTTTCTTAAAGCCACTACCAGGGGTACCCATGCTGTCATCATCATTAGTGGAGAGTACATTGGGCATAGATGTGTATAAATACCTTTTCTTGACTGTTAGACAGCCAAATATTTGGGACAAGGTATTCAGTATTTGGTTGAATAACTAAAATAAAAACATTAAAAAGAAACAACCCCAGCCCAGTCTGGTGGTGCTGAGGGTTGAGGTGCTGGATGCCACACCTCACGCCACGCCACGCTTGCAACCCAGGTTGGGACACGAGCCCGGGCCATCAGGGGTCAGCAGGGGAAGGATAGGATTGAGCATCTGGAGGACTGCTCTTCTATCCTGGGGAGGGTTCCAAGGTGCCACCGCTCTGCACCGGCCCCTGGTGACGACTGGGGGCACTGCTAGAGCAGTGCTAGCAAGGGGTAGAGTGCAGCAGACATCAGCACGCTGTGCCTGATGTCATTGCAAGCTCGTGCTCCGAGGAGACTAAAGAATGGAGGAAAATGGCAGCACTGTCTGAGGCAGCTTAAAGGCTGCTACTTTGCCGGCTGGCGATGTCTGGATCGGCCGCGTGCTAGTATTGGATCCTGGCCTGGTGCAGGGACATGGGGAGGTCCCTTTCGAGGGTACAGCTGCATATGCCAGCTGGGCACAACCCTTTCTGGGGTCAGCGGTGAAGGTGGAATGGTGGCTGGAGACTGGCAGATCAGTGGCTGCAGGAGGATAAAATAAGAGTAAAAAAAAAAAAACAGCCCTTGTAAGAGATCATAGGATTTATTTTCAAACATAATGATAAATGTACCCAGTTGTAGGTTCTGGGGGAAGAAGGTGGGACTGGACTTGACAGAGGGTGGGGGGAGGCGTTGCCTTTAACAGGATTTGGGCTAGGGGGAAAAGAGTGGGGGTCCATTTCTTTTTTATTTTAAAGGAATAGTATTTCCCAGATACAAAAAGTCCCCTATTTGGAAAGGGCTCCAGAATACCTAAGAGTCCTAATATTTGTGGTATTTGGAAAATACTATTTGGCCCCTGCACACCCATAATTAGGTAGCTGTAAGTGGAGGTGGCAAGACAGCTGTGACCGGTCCAGCAGCAAACTGTCCCAAGGACTTCTCCAGTTTATGTTGAAGTTTTTTGTCCTCCAAAATAAAAATCACCGTGCTCCCCTCCACAGCAAGCATCCCCCCCAAAACCCAGGCCTCTCCATGTAGTGCCCTGAGAGAGAATAAGGAGAGGCTCCCTTCCTCCTTTCCTGACCTGATTCCCTGACCCTGTAACTGGATGTAGAAAACCTAAGCACACACAGTCACACTATTGGTGCTGCCATGGTCAATTCAATTCCATTTCCCCATTCACAGGGCCTCAGTTTTCCCTGATTGACCTGAGTGACTGACCTAAAGAAAGACCTAGGGTTAGCCACCTCTATATGCGATGAGGGAGTGAGGTTGGGGGCATCTTCTCCCTTCTCACTTTCTCTAGGGATGCTACATGTTGGGGGGGGGCTTGGCTATATAAATAAAGGATTGTGTGGATTGTGGAATGTCTCAAAGAAGTTAAGTACTCTTGTGGGCCTGGGAGAGTTGCACTAGGGAAAACTTTTCATGCGGGGATCAGATATGGAGGAGGCCAGGGTGTAGTTTTTATTCTAAAGGATGATGAACTTTAACATAAACTGGAGGAGTCATCTGGACAGTTCACCGCTGGACTGATCACCAGAGTCTAGCTGCCTCCACCCACAGTTTCTCAGTGCACTGAAACATAGGAACATAAAATTTATTGGCAGAAACAGATTGCTTGGCCCACCTAATCTGCTCTGTTTGCCCTGCTGTACTGTCACAGCAGACCCTGCCTGGTTTCTGGCTATCTTCCCCACTTTCCTGCCTAGATCCCTTTGTGCCTATCCCATGCATGAGTGAAGTTCAACACTGATTTTGCTTCGTCACCTCCACTAGTAGACTGTTCCAGGTGCACACTGCTCTTTCAGTGAAGAAATATTTCTTCACATCCCTCCTAAACATCACCCATTCCAGCATCATTGCATGACGTCTTGTCCTGGACCACCTTCTCCTCTAAAAAATACTCCCTTCCTGTACCTTGTTCACACTGTGAGGTACTTATGGTCGCTATCATGTTTCCCCTCTCCCTACTCTCTTCCAGGTGTACATACTGAGATCCCTCAGTCTCTGTTCACGAGGTTTTGATGCAACCCTTGCACCATTTTAGTTGCCCTGCTCTGGACAGCACCTACCTTGTCTATGTCCTTTATGATATGTGGTTTGTTAGTCATAGTACTCTAGGTGGGGTCTCACCAACGGTTGATACAGTGGCAACAACACCTCTCTCCTTCTGCAGGCGATTCCCCTTGCTATGCATCCGAGCATCCCTCCTGCCCTGCCCTACTGCTCTTTTGCATTCACCCATCAACTTGCAGTCATCAGATGGGATAATCCCAAGGTATCTTTCCTGTTTGTGACCATCAATATTTCACCCCCATTTTATACACCGCCCCTGGGGTTCTGTGCTCTAGGTGCATGATTTTGCAATTTGCACTTTGTTGCATTGAAACCCAGTTGTTAAACCCTCAACTACTCCAGTTTTTTCAGGTCTCTACTCATTTTCTCCACTCCTTCCAGAGTATCTACACCATTGCAGATTTTTATGTCATCTGCAGAGGCATACCTTCCCTTTCTGCTCTTCTACGATGTTGCTTATGAATACATTGAAGAGGATTAGTCATGCACTGATCACTGAGGTACCCCCAGTTACCTTCCCTTTATTTGAGTGGGTGCTATTTAGCACCACTCTATCACCTATCCATCAAATAGTTCCTTATCCAGTTTGCCACCTTGGAGCTCATCCCTAAACTGCCCAGTTTTCTTATAAGCCACCTATGTGGTACTGTGCCAAAGGCCTTGCTGAAGTCTATGTAAGCTACATCTATGGCCCCACCCTGATCTATTTCCCTGGTCACCCAATCAAAGAAATCAGTCACGTTTATCTGACATGACCTCCCTCTTGTGAATCCATGCTGCCTCAGGTCTTGTAACCTGCTGGATTCAAAATACTCCACTAGTCTTTCTTTTAATTGTGTTTCCATTAACTTTGCCCTGCTGACATGAGACTGACCAGCCTAAGTTGTCAGCCTCCTCCCTACTGCTGCTCTTATAACTTACCCACCAATGATGTTAACAGCCAGGAGATCTCATGCACTGGCTTAAGGTAAGCACAGAAAGAGCAACAGATGGTGAAATGGGAGGACATTGTTCTGGTCCATGAAGGGCAGCAGTTTAGAAACACAACATTGGGTGGGGGTGATATATCTGAATGTATTGAAGGTGAGTGTTAAATCTGTTTATGCGAATCTGCAATTAGAGTTCCTTAAGCAGTTGTCTATGTTATCTGCTGCACCGCAGTGGTTGCTATGTTTTATTTCCTTATGTGCTGCTGAAATGACCATGACTGAGAGGTGATGATCCATGGATACAAGCTGTTCAGGAAGGACAGGGCTAACAGGAAATGTGTGGGGGTGGCAATCTATGTGGGGAAGGAATAAGGTACATAAGGGAGAGGGGAGGAAGGAGAGATGGAGGCCCTGTAGATTCAGTTTCAGGATCCAAAGGGCAGGGTTTTGAGAATTGATGTGGTGTATAGGGCACCAACTGGACAAGGAGTTGGCAGAACAGATTAGAAGGGTTTGCAGGAAGGGGAACACAATGGTGGTGGGGGACTTCAATCTACCTGGGATGGATTGGAACACACCAACCACCACAAGTGCTAGGGAGCAAGTTGTACTGGGGCATTCCAGGATAGCTCCCTGGTACACCTGGTGCATAAGCCAACTAGATTGGGAAGTACTCTGGACCTGGTACTAGCACACGGGGAAGCCATAAGGGACATGGAGGTTGAGGACCCGCTAGCTAGGAGTGATCACCAATCTGTGTGGTTCGCACTCAGTATGGGGAAGCAAAGCAGAGAGCAGTTCAGAAATTCTAGAAATCGGGGGGTGGGGGAGATGGGGATGAATATACGAGGAAGTCCAGGGAGGTTACAAGGCTTGTCAGATCTGCCAAGGTATCCAGGGAGCAGAGGCTGGCACAGGGTATTAAGGAAGGAAAGAAGAAACATAGAAACATAGAATTTGATGGCAGATAAGGACCGCTTGGCCCACCCAGTCTGCCCATTTCCCTACCTAATGGGTAAGCTGCAGATCCTAGTTAACCAGCAGCCTACTTCTTCCTGCCCCCAACCCCTAGAATTGCCTTATGACTGTCCCATGCATGCTTGAATTCCACCACTGTTTTTGACTCCACAACCTCCTCCGAAAGGCTGTTCCATGCATCCACAACCCTCTCTGTGAAAAAATACTTCCTTAAATTACCTCTGAGCCGCCCCTCTATCTTCAAATTGTGCCCCTTGTTCTTGCACACCTCTTTTTTTGAAAGATGCTACCCTCTTGGACTTTGTTGATTCCCTGAGGTACTTGAAAGTTTCTATCATGTCCCCCTCCTCCTTTTCTCGAGGCTATACATATTAAGCTCCTTAAGTCTCTCTTCATATGTCTTCTGGTGCAGACCCTGCACCATTTTAGTTGTCCTCCTCTGGACAGCTTCCATCCTGTCTATGTCTTTAGGAGACTGGTCTCCAGAACTGCACGCAGTACTCCAGATGGGGTCTGACCAGCTGTCTGTACAGAGGGATAATAACTTCCTGTTTTCTACTGGTGATGCCTCTCCCTGTGCATCCCAGTATCCCCCCAGCCCTCCTTGCTGCCCTCTCACATTGGTTGCCCACCTTTAGGTCATCTGATATGACTACCCCTAGGTTCCTTTCCATTTTTGTTGTTGTTAGTATCTCACCCCCCATTGTGTACTCTTCCCCTGGGTTTTTCTTTCCCAGGTGCATTACCTTGCACTTCTTAGCATTGAATCTAAGCTGCCACACATTTGACCATTCCTCTAACCTTGCCAAGTCCCTTCTCATCCTTTCCACCCACCTTGTGCATCAACTCTGTTGCAGATCTTTGTGTCATCTGCAAAGAGACATACTTTTCCTTCAGTCCTCTGCAATGTCACTTATAAAGACATTGAAGAGGACCGTCCTACTGAACCTTATGGCAACTCACTTAGAACCCCCTTCCTTCAGAGTGGACTCCATTTACTATTACTCTATGTGTCCTATTCTCCAGCCAATTCTTTACCCAGGCTGTCATCTTGGGACCCACTCCCAGGCTGGCTAACTTGTATATTAATCTTTGTGTGGGACTGTGTCAAATGCCTTGCTAAAGTCTGGAAGCAGGTCCACAGCCCCTCCTGATCTACTACTTTGGTCACCCAGTCAAAGAAATCTATCAGATTCGTCTGGCATGACCTTCCCGCTGTGAATCCATGCTGCCTTGGGTCCTGTGCCCTCTGGCCTCTAGATACTCGACAATTCTTTCCTTCAGGACTGCTTTAGATACATTTGGAAGAGAGGAAAAGCAGGGACAGGGCAGTGAGAATTAAGAAGGATGGGGTGGGTAAACAGGGGAGGGCAGGCAGAGGCACTCAGTGAGTGTTTCTGCTCTGCATTCACAGTGAAAGGACGGAATATCTCAAGTGAGGGGTGCTGTGGGTTGGGGAGGGGTGACAGATGGGGAAATTATAAGCATAGGACAGAGATGTACTGAGGGCATTGTTGGTGGACAAGGCACCGTGTCTGATGGCATTCACCCTAGGGTACTCAAGGTACTGGCAGTGTGCCTGGCAGAATCACTGGCTGACCTGTTCAATACCTTGCTGAACACAGGATGTGTACCATAGGACTGGAGAATGGCCCATGTGGTACCCATTCACAAAGGTGGCCCAAAGGACAATCCAGGTAATTACAGACTGGTGAGCCTCACATCAATTGTGGGGAAACTCATGGAGACAATCCTTAAGGAGAGACTGGTGACATTTTTAGAGGACAACAGTCTCCAGGACAGGCATCAACATGGGTTTGTCTCAGGCAGGTCCTGTTAGACACATCTGATTGAGTACTATGATTAGGTACCAGGAAGCTAGATGAAGGCCATGTCGTGTATGTCCTGTACTTGGACTTCAGCAAGGCCTTCAGTTCAGTGCCACATGGGAGGCTAGGGGTGAAGCTAGAGTATGTAGGGGTGGGTACTAAGATGGGCAACTGGATCAATAACTGGCTGAAGGGGAGGCAGCAAAGGGTGGTGGTGGAGGGGAAACTCTCCTCACAAAGAGAGGTGACAAGTGGTGTGCCACAGGGATCAGTACTGGGATCAGTGCTGTTTGGGATATTCATAGCAGATATCTCACACAGGACCCCAAGTAAGATCAGCCTGTTTGCAGATGATACTAAGATGGGAGCTGTGGTGGATGATGACGAGGGGTGGAGGGGACTGCAGGGAGACTGACGAAACTACAAGAGTGGTCAGAAGCATGGCAGTTGGAGTACAATGCCAAGAAGTGTAAGGATATGCACTTCATGGCTACAAACCGGGGAGGAGCTATCAGCTGGGAGGGGTGCAGTTGGGAAGCACAGAGGAGGAAAAGGACCTGGGGGTGATTATAACAGGGAAGATGAACAACTCAGCACAGTGCAGGAAGGCAGCAGCAACAGCCAACAAGATGCTGGGCTGTATAACGAAGGGGATCTCCTCAAGAAGTAGGGAGGTGATCCTTTCCTTGTAGAGGTCACTGGTAAGGCCACACCTGGAATACTATGTGCAGTACTGACCCCCATTTCTAAAGAAGGACATCAAGTTGCTGGAGGGAATGCAGTGCAGAGCAACAAAGATGATCCAGGGTTTGGAGGGGAATTCCTATGAGGAAAGACTGAACAGGCTCAACAAGTATTACCTAGTGGAGAGGAGGGATGGGGGACATGATCAAGACCTTTAAGTATCTGAAAGGGATAAACAGGCTAATACAGGAGAGATATTCTGGATCAGAAGGGGAGGAAACTAGTGAGCATCATCTGAGGCTGGAGGGAAATTCAGGAGTGAAATAAGGAGTCATAATTTACAGAAAGGGTGGTAGGCAAGTAGAACACTCTACCAGATGAGGTGATTTTTTATAGGACAGTGGCCTGCTTCAAGAGGGGGTGGGACAGAGTGAGGGGGGAAAATGACCATGGGGCAGGGAAGGAGGGGTGGGGCAGCTACAAGATAGGGGGCTAGCTACACAGTCAAGCAGACTCAATAGACCACATGGCCTGTTTCTGCTGGCATTTCGTATGTTCATATGAGATACACAGTCAGAAGTAGTTGCTCCAACCTCAGGTGTGTGCTGGTGTTTTTGAGCAAGGATTCATGTTATAACCAGCAATATATAATGGGGAGGGGTAGTGAGCACAGAAGTGGAGACAGATGCAGAACTGGAACTTTCTTGCTCCACTTTTTGCTCCTCGGAGGTGGAATGGAATCAGACTCAGAATTTCTGAAATTCAAAAATGCACAAATGAAACAGATACCAGAGGATACAAGCACCTTAATAGTAATGGACTTAATAGTAATGGACTTGACTGTGGTCCAGCCACCCCTTGGCACACCTATATTTTCACAATGGACACCTCAGTCTGGCCTAGGCCTGCAAATAACCACCAGGGCATGGCTTGCTCCACCACCCTGCAGTGTATGTTTTGTTACCTACTACCATTTGCACTGTGTACTTCTCTTTGGCAGCATTCTGTAACTCTGTATCTTTAGCTGCTTTACTGTGTTATCTGTAACCACTTTTGTATCCATTTATAACCATTTTGTATCCAATTCTGTAATTATTGTGTTAGTTGTTGCTGTTGTCCCTGATGTCTCTGTTTTCAGTGACGTGGAACCTTTGTAAAGGAGTCTTTGACTCAAAGGTGTTATCTGATATACATCCGTAAATAAACAAATTCATACTGAGAAACATAATCAAAAACAAAAGGTGCAGTGATTTAGTTGTGACGAAGTTGGTTGCCCAACCATTCCTCAAGGACATGACATGATTCTTACTCAACTGGAATTGGTACAAAAGTGCATACAGAACAAGCAGGGAGTCAGATTTTTAGTCACAAGGGAGTGGCACAAAAGTGCATGGGCAACATTTTATAATTACAAAAAAATTTCAACTCAGGAAAATAAAACACATATACAAAACAAAGCGTAAGTCCATATACTTCTTGTAGATGCTCATAGTCTCTCAAATAAAACTGACAAACTTAAAGACATTATGTTAACACGCAACACTGATATTTGTGGGGTAACCAAAACGTAGTTCAATGAGAGTGATTGGGTTACTCAGATTACAGGATATACAACATTTGAAAAAATCAAAGAAACTCAAGAGGAGGTGGAATTGTATTGTATATCTCAATCGGTTTTAAATCATGAAGCGGACAGCAGAATGGACAACAACATAGACATTAAATTTTTATAGACTAAAGTCCTTTTCCCTAACAAACGCAGCATAACTATTGGCCTTGGATATAGAGCAGCAAACTTAGATAGCATTGAGAACTATCTGTTTATGAATAAAATCAAAGCTCTGGAACTCGATGGTGATTATATTCTCATGGGAGATTTTAATCTCCCAAATATCAACTGGGAATCATGCAAGGGCTCTTCAACTCTGGAAAACAGATTTATTCACATAATGATCCTAAATAATATAAAACAATTAGTGAAAGTCTCTGCTATGGAAAAGAATATTTTAGATTTATTCCTAACAAACTTAGAGGAAGAAATATGGTAATATATCCACTATCAAATAGGGACCACAGCATGGTTCTTATAAAAGCGAATATCAATCAAGATGCAGGGACTCATGGCTGCACCTTGATTAAAGATTTCTATAAAGCAGATTATAAATCAGTAAAAGAATACTCTAAGACTTGGGACTAGGAAACTGAACTTGCAAATTGTGACCTTAACAAAATCTGGTTTAAAATTCAAGAAAAACTACAGTACTGTATAAATATTTGGGTACCCACCAGAAAAAAATATAATAAAAACAAGAGACTACCCCAAGGTGGAACAGAAGCATTAAATGTAACCTAAATAAAAACCAAAGCCTATATGAAAAATACAAAAAGCATCCATCAACTAGTGACTGGACAGCATATAAAATGATCTGCAAGTAAAAATAACAGCTTAATTAGAAAGTCTGAAAAACAACTAGAGAAAAACTAGCCATCTCTGTTAAAGACAACAAAAAGAGATTTTTTAATTACATTGGCTCTACAAAAAAAAGCAGTCCAACAATCGGACCCCTAAAGGCGATGAAGGGATTAATAATAGAGGAGGTGGAAATGGCCACAGAATTAAATGAATATTTCATTAGCAATTTTAGTCCTAAACTTTCCATGCCTACAGTCAGTACAGAATCTTTGAATACTATTAAACAAATCAGTATTAAAGATGTGTTAGAGGTCATCAGCTTGACTAAATCCAAATGGATCCACTGGCCCTGATGGAATTCCACCAAATTTCATAACAAATATAGCACATCAGTTAGCTGGCCCTTTAACTACATTGTTTAATGCTTCTCTTAATACAGGTACTACCATCCCAATATGCAATCAGGCTACAGTGATTCCCCTAAATAAAAGAGGTAGCAAAAATTTGGCAAAAAATTACAGACCTATAAGCTTAACAGCAGTATCCTGTAAATTAATGGAGAGACTATTAAATGAAAGAATAATGACACATCTAGCAGATTTCGGGCACATAAATAACCCAGCATGGGTCTGACAAGGGCAGATCATGCCAAACTAACTCTTGAACTTTTTGAGCCAGTGTTTAAGCACTGGATATGGGCTATCTGTTGATGTGATCTTTTATACTTTTCAAAGCCTTTGACTCAGTATCACACAAAAGATTAATAGATCAGATGATATATTTAAAATCCACCCTTTAATTATATGCTGGGTAGAAACATGGCTGTCAAATCGAACACAGCAAGTCTCATTAAAGGGACAGCTGTCTCCTTGGGATCCCATTACAAAATATGTTCCCCAGGGCTGTGTCCTGGGGCCAGCTCTCTTTACTATATTAATATCTTCTGTGCTTCTTAATAAAAATTGCTGGATAGGAAAGTATGCCGATGATTGCAAACTTGGAGGCATCATAACAGATTTTACTTCAGCACTAGAAATTCAAAAAAAATCTTGCCCATCTTGAGAAATGGTCAGTAGACAATAAACTATTGTTTAATGAGTTCAAATGTAAGGTGATGCACCTGGGAAAAAAAGAAAAAAAATTACTCTCCTTAGTAATTATGTTTCTTCTAATGGAGTCTTGCTGTATTCTAACTATTGCAGTTAGCCCCGGCACTCAAACTGCCACGGAGAGTAGAGAGTTAATTTCTTTGCAGAGCATAGAACGTTGAGCTCGAGCTCATTTCAAACCTCTGTCTGCTGCACTTTGAAGTGCAACTGTCAGATTCTTACGAGCTAATACTAACTAACATGTGGAAATTGTAAAATTTTTACTAGCCAAATGGCAACCAAATATTTTGGATCCCCAAAAGACTCAAGTCAAGAAATCCAAAATCAAAAACCAGGTAGTGAACAACTAAAGACTGTTAAATAAACAATATAACCCACTCCCCCTCTCTAAAAGGAGGGAATACCCAAATGCACCCCTGGGGTGCAACACTGCATCTGCCAGCCCACTTCCCAAAAACAGGATCTGAGAGGGGAGGTAGGGAAGGAGGTCAGAATACTTCAAGACTCCATTAGAAGAAACATAATTACTAAGCTGAGTATTTTTCTTCAAACAACTTGAAGTCTTGCTATATTCTGACTATTGCAGACTACCAAGCAGTACCTCCATGGAGGAAGGAATCGAACCTACCTTGGGAATAGGCTCTGCAGAACTGCTGTACCAAACCGAGCATCACTCCTAGCCTGGATGTCCAGGAAGTAATGCTTGGTAAATGTATGGAATGTTTTCTAGGTGGCTGCTTTACATATCTCTAGCAAAGGAATATCCCTGGCCGCAGCCAGGGAAGCAGCTGTACCTCTAGTCGAATAAGCCTGAGGGAGGTATTTTGCCTAGCTTCTCATAGCAGAATTGAATACAAGAGACAATCCACCTGGCAACAGTTCTCTTAGTGGCAGGTTTGCCCTTACCCACTTCCCCATAAGTGAGAAACAACTGAAAGGAGTCAAACCTGTGAGCCTTGGTACGCTCAATGTAGTAACTAAGGACTCTTAACATCCAAACAGTGTAAACTTTTCTTTGAAGAAGAATGATCAGTGAAGAACACAGGGAGAGACATAGATTGGTTCAGATGAAAATCTGAAACCACTTTAGGTAAAACTTCCTATTAGTTCTAAGGACCACCTTATCTCTATGGAATGAGATAAAATCAGGCTTCACTGACAGAGCTTGCAATTCACTGATACGCCTGGCAGAGGTAATAGCTACCAGGAACACAGTTTTCCAAGTCAAGTATTTAAGCTCTGCTGAAGACAAAGGCTCAGAAAGGGTTGTATAAGCTGAGCAATGCAAACATTAAGATCCCAAGCAGGGTAGGATTCCTAAAGGGGATTGGTATGAAGCCCACTTCTGACACAGCATTCTTTGCAGTGTCAGTGGCTCAGTAGGTAGCACACTCGCCTCTGAGGCCGGGAGATCAGAGGGCTGTGGGTTCAATTCCCACATCTGACACTTGGGTTAATATCCCAGTACTGACACTGTAGTGCAGCATGAGAGGGTGCTGCACTTGAGGTGCTGCTTCGGATGAGACGTTAAACCGAGGTCCCATCTGCCTGGATTGGTGGTACTTCAGGTGGATGTTAAATATCCCATGGCACTTATCAAAAGAGTTGGGGAATTTCCCGGTGTCCTGGCCAAATTTCCCTCATTCACTAAAAATACCACCAACAGCTTAATCTGGTTCAAGGTCAGTTGGCATTCATCTGTATCCCCCTTCCCCGTGTCGTGCCTGAAAATAGGCAGGATTTGTCTAGTGCACTTACCCGGTCAACAAAAACTAATAAATAATAAATCCCTTGAAAAGATTTACAGAACACAGGGTGAGATGACAGTGAGGAAGGCTTTCCCGCTGACAGAAAAGCAGAAACAGCTGACAAATGTACTTTGAGAGTAGCTGGTCTGACGCCTAGGCCATTAAGATGAACCATATATCAGAACTGTAGACAATTCAGCAGTGTCTGGGGATATCTGCTTCTTGGAACACCAAATACTAAATCTTTTCCATTTGGAGTTGTAAGTTTTTCTGGTGGCAAGCTTTTGAGAGGCTTTGAGAATATCCAGAACCCCTTGGGACAGATGCAAATCTGCATACTCTAACTCTTCAAGAGCCATACCTTGAGATGTAGAGACCGAAGATTGGTTGTAATTCTTGAAAAGAGACAGGGGAAGATGGACTGCTAGGGACAGCAACAGGGGGTACCAAGGCTGCCTTTCCCAGTCTGGAGCAATCAGAATCACTCTGCAAGGTTGTGACCTTATCTTGACCAAAACCTTGAGCAGTAGAAGAAAGGGAGGGAAGGCATATAGAAATGTCCCTTCCCAGTTCAAAATCAGAGCATCCAGAGGGACTGAGCCCAAGACTGGGGGTCTTCAACAAAACAGAGGAAGTTGGTGATTGTCTGGGGCTGCAAAGAAATCTATCTCCGGAGTGCCCCACCTTGAAAAAATCACTTTCAACACCAGAGGGTCCAGGGACCATTCATGATGGCCCTGGGAGATCCTGCTCAGTGCATCTGCTAGCACATTGTCCTTCCCTGGAAGGTGGACTGCTATCAGAGAGGTCTGCAGAGAATAAGCTAGGGACCACAATTTTATGGCTTCCATGCACAAGGCCATGGACCGCGTGCCTCCCTGCTTGTTGATGTACCACACGGTGGTGGTGTTGTCTGTCCTGACCTGAACCACCTTGTTCTGTACTGACTGAGAAAAAGCTTGCAGGGCCAGAAAGACTGCCCTGAGTTCCAAAAGATTGATATGAAGAAGGGATTCCTGAGGGACCATAGTCCCTGGGCTGTGAGATCCCCAGATGGGCTCCACACCCCAATAGAGAAGCATCCATGGTTAGGATCACAGAGTGTAACTGAGTGATGAATGGGACTTCTTGCTGAGGTTGCCCTGATCCTGCCACCACTGGAGAGCCTGGATCAGAGTCTGGGTCACTGGAACAAGTTTGGCTACAGAATCTTTCTTCTGAGACCAAAATGCTCAGGTGAAACTGAATGCCCTCATCTGAAATCTGGCCCTTGGACCACTGCTGTAGAAGCTACCATGTGGCCCAGAAGTTGAAGAAGTACTCTTTGCTAGCCGAGACCAAAAGGTGGAATGAAGACGCCAGCTCTACAATAGCCCTTGCCCTTTCCAGGGAAGAAAAGCTCTTGCTTTGACTGTCTCCAACTCTGCCCCTATGAAGGTGAGGAGCTGTACAGGCTCAAGAACTGACTTGGGAAGACTAAGAAGGAATCCTAGGAAATGAGCACTTGCTGAGTCACTTGAAGGTCTGACTTGACTTGGTCTGGGACTGATCTACAATGAGCCAGTTGTCCAGGTATGGAAATATGGAAATATTTTCCTTCTTAAAAAGGCCACTACTACTGCTAGGCAATTTGTGAATACCCTTGGAGCTGATGTCAGACCAAAGGGCATAGCTTTGAACTGATAATGGCCTGAAGGCAATTCGAACCTGAGGTACTTTCTGTGGGAGCACCTGATAGGAATGTGAAAGTAGGCATCTTTTAAGTCCAGGGAGGCTAGCCAGTCCCCTAGCCTTAGAGAGGGAAGAATTATTCCCAGAGTCACCATTTTGAATTTTGGTTTTAAAACATGTTTGTTCTGGTATCTTAAGTCTAGGATGAGGCGCCACTCCCCTGTCTTTTTTGGGGTAAGGAAGCACCTGGAGTGCAGACTTTTGCCCCTGTGCAATGTAGGAACTCTCTCTACAGCCTTTAGAGCCAGTAGAGATGAAACCTCTGTCTCTAGGGCAGTGGTTTCGGAGATGCTTCAGGTTGAAAAGATCTGGCCTCAGCTTTGGAAATTTCTTGAAGCTGAGAACCAGCCCCAGGCTTACCACCTCCAGGACCCACTTGTCTGAGGTAACAGACATCCTGTCCTGGACAAAGTAAGCCAACCTGCCTCCTACAGGAATGGGGGAGTTGACCCGGGCTGACACATCAGGGTGTCTGCTTGGCAGGTGCCTTAGGCTGAGGAGTGGATGCAGCCCTGCTCATCCCCCTTCTGCCTCTCCCTCTGAAGAACCCCCTCTGAGGAAAGCGAGAAGAGGCCCGCGCTTGATAGAAAGGCCTAGGAAAAGGCCTGCCCCTGCCCCTAGACTGCTGCCTTTGAGGAGTTGCCTGCCTTTCCTTGGCCTGTGCACTCCTATTGGTAGTCCTATACTCATCCATCTTTTTCATGTAATTCTCTGTCTGCAGCCCAAACAGAGAATTACCCACCACAGGGAAATCCATGGCCTTCGCCTGGGTGTCCTGTGAGAGACTAGTATATCTGAGCCAAGCCATTGTCCGAAGAGCCACAGATGTAGCCATGACTCTAGATAACACATCATTGGAGTCCACAGCAGCATGGAACTGTACCCTAGATGCCTCAATCTCATCAACAGCCACCCCCTCCAGCTCCGAGGCTAGCTGGGGGGAGGCCTGCTTAGCCAGCGCCAGTACAGTGTCCCACCTGGACTTCTGGTACCTGGCTGCATAGGCCATATAATTAGCCTGCCTGAGTCCCAAGGCGGATGCCATGTACTGTTTCTTTGCCATGGCATCCAGCTTCCTAGAATCTTTATCTGTGGGGTGTGAAGCCAATGGTATATTAGCCTTATCACAACCCCAACACTGCTGCATTGTTGACACAAGTACTCTGTACCTGAACCTGATAAGGTGTACCTTTTGTCCATCATTTTGTCGACAGGAGGTACAGAATTTGGAGTTTTTAAAATCTTTTGTGTCTTTTTCCCAAAAGACTTATGAAGGAGAATAGACAGTCTCGTGGACTCTGGGATGTCCATCATCTCCACATAATCAGGTTCCTCTTGTTCCTCTACAGCTTCTTCCACAGGGAGCAGGAGGGTTTCTGCCACTTTCCTATAAAACATGTAGTGAGTAGGGGACTCAGAAAGCCTAGGAGGAAACACCAGAAAGCCTGTCTGGGGAGATGTCCGTCTAATGGGCTCAACCAGACCTCCCACACCATCATCATCATAATCTTCATCCCTCCAAATCCGGTTCATAGAAATCTTCAGGGCATAATCATGAACCAGAGGAACTGACCGAACTGGCGCCTGCAAGAAGCGCCGGATCAGAGCGGAACCAAGGCGAAGCAATTCTCCTTTATCGCATTGGCAATCTCTTCGGCAGTCGGAAAATGGGTCTCTGGATCCGAACCAGATGATTTTTCTTTTCTTTTTCTTTTTGTAGGAACCGATCCCTCAGGATCAGCTCTCCTCTTGCCTGAAGAAGTATCACCCTGGTCAGAGGGCACTCCCTCAGGTTCGGTCGGAACCGAACCGGGCTGGCCATCCGGGTCAGCGGACTTCATGGCCTCCTTATCCCTGAGCCTACCTAATCTTTTTTCCAGGGTAGACTTAGGACATTTTTACAGATTTGGCAGTCTGAATCGAGGTGGTCAAACCCCAGACAATAAACACAGGTGGTGTGGGGATCAGCCTTAGCAAAGACCTCCCCACACACACTGCAGTGCTGAAACCCAGTGGGCCCGGTTTTTCTTTTGGGTTTCTCAGATGTAGCCATCCTAACCACAAACTTACCCTTTTTATGGCAAACAACCAGGCAAGACACCCTTATCGGTTTCTAACCGTGTCACGGGTATTGGAAAAAAACACAAGAAAATGCAGGTTTTTTTAAACCGATAAGGACTGGATACCACACTCTAAGTTTAAAAACAAAGACAGAATAAATCACTAAACGGCCGGTTCAGCCGAACCAGTTGAAAAATCAATTTTTACAATTTCCACAAGTTTACTATGTCTAGTTCACTACCTAGTACTTACTGTACCACAGACAGAGATCTGAACCGAAACTTGCGGAAAAAAAATCGGTAAAACCAAGAACTTTAACCGTCTTCGAACCGTGAGCAAAGGAGGAATCTCCGGAGCAGCCATTCAGTTAGGCGGAGTAAAGAATCTGACAGTTGCACTTCAAAGTGCAGCAGACAGAGGTCTGAACTGAGCTCGAGCTCAACGTTCTATGCTCTGCATAGAAATTAACCCTCTACTCTCCGGGGCAGTTTGAGTGCCGGGGCTAACTGCAATAGTCAGAATACACAAGACTTCATGTTGTTTGAACAACTCCTGTTACAGCTGCAAACTAAATAACATAATCTTATAAACAACCGATAAAGAAAAGATCTTGGAGCCACCATTTCAAAAATTTTACCTTTGTCATACACACAGAAAATATTGTAAAGAGGGTAGTCAAATATTGGGTTGCATACTGAAAAATATTAAAACAGAAATGAAAGGTCATAGTCCCCTACTCCAGCCTTTAAGACCACACCTGGAATATTGCTCACCTGTATGTGTGCCACAATTGGTAAGCAGAAACAAACTAATAGAAAAAGTTCAATGTGAGGCAACTAAAAAATCATGTCTGTAAGTATTCTGGACTATAGTACAAGATTAAAACACATGAATGCGAGCAATGTTGGAGAAGCGATGGCGGAGCCGAGCACAGGCAGTGAGTCTGTGGGAGAAGATGGAGTGAAGCGGACTACGAGTGCATTTGGGCTAACTAGGCAGGGGTTGGAGATAAACAATTCGAAATAACTGGGGAGGCATGATACATTGCAGTGTGTTTGATCAATAATTGCAGGGGTACATATTCAATACCTGACTGAATAATACCGAACTAATGGGAAATCAAGATAAAATGCTGAGTATATAGATGAATAACCAGTGGGTGGTGCATAAACAATGACTGTCTAATAACAACGAACGGGGGCAAAATAAACTGCAGTGTGTTTGATGATAATAGGCGGAGGGATACATTTGTGTGTTTGTGCTATTGTGGGAGAAAGAAGTGTTTGGGGCGGGGAGCAGCAACAGAAGGAGCTGCTGCAACGTGGGCTTATTTGCTTGATCTTCTTACTCACAACTTAAGTTAACCCTTTATCCCTACTCAGAGCCCCAGCTGCTACTTGGTGCCAAACTGCTGTTTTGAAAAAGGCAGCTGCGACAATTGGCTCCTACATCAGTGACGCCTGGGGCAGCCTAGTTTAAAGGCTGGCCTGATCTTACAAACTGCTGGGACTGCATTCTCACCAGGGGGGAGCAGGAGGATCTTGTGAGAGACTCCCCCTGCATCAAGAGAAAGAAAGGAGCACCTCGGGGTTGAGGCGCCAGTAAACCGGGCGGACTTCCCCCGACAAACATTTTCGGGACTTTTTGGGTGTTTGTGCTATTGTGGAAAAGAAGTGTTTGGTGCTGGGGAGCAGCAACAGAAGGAGCTGCTGCAACACGGGCTTGTTTTTTGACCCACCGCGTTCCCTACTCCCATTAAATGCCCGGTAGCCACGCCCCTGTTGACCAGGACCAATCGGCTCTGGCCATAGATGGGAACTTGGATACCACAAAGAATCTACTATCATAATTTGAAATAGCTATAATATCCAGCGATGCAGTTGCAGTTATTTACTAAGTAGCAGATCGGTCTTTCAATACCAGCATAACCTGATCCTACAACTCCTATAGTACCCTGTATTACAGCTATTAACTAGTAGCAGATAGATTACACAATGTCTAAAGCACCCTGGTAAATAGTTTGTATGGTGCAAGATCATTCATTGTCTTATGTGGGCTATACGGTTTGCTGGTGGTTGGTATTTGTACACATATATCTCAAGAAGTCAAAGCGCACTGGCTTTACTTTGACTGAGCTACCTGCATATTCCTGTAATACTGTACTGTTTTATAGTCTCTAATCTGTTACAGATGGCCTGCATACCATAGCATATCACGGGTGCTCACAAACCTAAGGGCTTAGTTTGTGCTCTTGTGAATGCATGAGCTCAGCATTGTGTGGTAATAGTAGGTGGTAATTGTTGATAACCGGGCAGTATCTGGTGTTTGGTCGTGGTGTGGGAATCACCACTGGCTGCGGATTGGGAGCCAGTGATCAGCACTGATCTGTACCATCCCCCTCTGTCAGTCTGCCACTGGCATGGACATGGGGAACCCTCAGCACCTGTTTAATACCACGGCATCCACTCGTGTGCACACTCGCCTGTGGTCTCCTCACTGTCCTTGGCATCCCCTGGTATACTGGTGCAGGTGTCTCTAGAGCAGGAGAACCATGGGGCACTTGCACCCAGCTGGCAGAAACTGACTTCACATTCTCCAACCTATTTGCAGAAGGCAGACCCCCTCCCTGGGTTCCCTGCAGTCTTGACCTGAGGTGCCTTCTGCGCCCTGCACATCTGGTCAGGAGATATGGCTGCAGGGCGCATGCTAGGGATGGCTCCCCTCCCTTAAAAGACCTCCTATGGCAGCTTCTGGTGATCCTAGCGCTATCAGGTGACATCGAGCTTAACCCTGGCCCACCCTGCCAAACAGCCCCTGCTGCTTTGGGCTGGACGGCAGTCAAAGGGCTGAAAATAGCCCATCTCAATATCCGTAGCATCCTGCCCAATCTGGCTGAACTACTTGCTTGGGTCACCCATCACACCCCTGACATCCTTGGAATAACAGAAACCTGGCTTAAACCCACCATTCCAAATTCTGCATGTGCCCTCCCAGGCTATGACCTCCTCAGGCATGATCACCCAGGAAAAAAGAGGTGGGGTGGCATCTTGGTCTATTACAGAAGCCATCTTAACCTGTCAGTGTTACCCTGTCTACAACCAGTGCAGCCCCCCTGCGAGGTCCTGCACACGGTGCTGTTGCTCGGGATGACCAAAAAGATGCATGTCGTATTCACCTACAATCCCCCTAAGGGCTACCTAGAGGGGCTGTCCATCCTCCTTGACACAGTAGGTGCTGTGACCCGACATAATGAGCTAATTATCCTAGGTGATCTCAACCTAAACTGGCTTGATAGCAACACCAAAGCATATGAACCACTCCTTGCTGGTCTCTCCTTGTCACAACTGATCAAGGAGCCTAGCCGGTGCCCACCTAATGGTGGGGGGAGCTCTCTTCTGGACCGGGGCATGACAAATAGACCAGAGAGGATCAGCTCGTCGGGCATCGTCCCTGACTTCATCTCACATCACTCCCCTGTGTACGGGGTGTGGAAGATCCCTTCTCTGAAAATCCCACATAAAATCATCCAGGTCCGAGACTATTCCAGGTTTGATCTTGGCTCCTACCATGATGATCTCCAGCACACCGACTGGTCAGTAGTATGGAATGCACAGGACTCCTCATCTGCAGTCAGTCACTTCCTCAGTATGTTCAGGATGCTGCAGGATAAACATGCACCCCTCACTAGACGGAGGGTCAGGGGGTCGGCGACAAAGTGGCTACATGGTAGTCTGCTAGCCCTCATGGAGTACAGAGATAAGTGCTGGGCAAATTTCAAGGCCAATGAGGAACAAGCTGTATTTCTGCCGTGCAGGAAACTCAGAAATCAGTGCAAGAAGGCTATCAGGGCTGCCAAAGGTGAAGTTTGCAAAACGGTGCTGCTGCGCACAGCAAGGGACCCCAGGAGGTTCTGGAGAAACATTAAGAATATAGTCAGTGGGACTCCAAGAGGTGAGACCTCTGATATGATCATCAATGGTGCCAGTTGCAACAACTTTCTGACCATCATAAATACATTCAACCAATACTTTTGGACCTATCTGCTTTTACCTCGTCATTCCCCCATGGGGGAAGGGAAAATGGTGAACAAGGGGCAGCACCATCCCCATCTTACCCGCCCTTTCTTTTTAAGGTGGTGATGGCACAAGAGGTGCAGAGATTGCTCTCGGGCCTCTCCCACTTCTCGAGTGCTGGCCATGATGGACTGGAGCCAAAACTCCTGAATCTTGGTGCCAGTAAGATTGCCCCCATGGTAACCCATATCTTCAATCTGTCCCTGTCATCGGGTGTCATTCCAGAAATATGGAATGTTGCCAGGGTGGTCCAGATACTTAAACAGGGGAACCCCAAACTCACAGAAAACTACCATCCAATATCCATATTGTCAGCAGTCAGCAAACTTCTTGAGAATGTCGTGGCAGGGCAACTCTTGGAGTACTTGCAGTCTCATGACCTGTTGTCCCCAGTGCAGCATGGCTTTAGGAAAGGGCACAGCACATCCTCTGCCCTTGTCATGGTCTCATCTTGGATCAGGGCGGCTATGGACCAGGACAAACTCTCTGGAGCTATATTTATAGATCTCTCTAAGGCCTTCGATCTTGTTGATCACACCATGCTCTCCACCTAGTTCAGTTCCTATGGTCTATCACCTGAGGTGCTCAACTGGTTCTCCAACTACTTAAATGGCAGAAAGCAACTTGTTAAGTATGGGAAGGAGCTCTCGGGCACCATCCCTGTTACCATGGGTGTCTCACAAGGCTCGGTCTTGGGGCCCCTGCTTTTCTCCATATTCATGAACAAACTCCCAGCTGCTGTTGTCCACTGCAAGCCTATCCTGTATGAAGATGACCTGGTCATCCTGACCCATTTCCCAAAGATAGGGATCATAAATCACCACCTGAGTGAAGACTTGAGAAACATCCAATCCTGGATACTGTTCCACAAGTTGGTTCTAAATCTCAGAAAAGCCCAGGCCATGATCTTTGGGTCTCAGGCCAAGATTAAGGCCGCCTCTGCTCCATTATGTGTTTCTAGTGCCGACGGGGTCCTGATCCCAGTTACTGACAACTTTAAATACCTTGGGGTGCCACTGGACCCACAGCTTGGCCTTGGCCGCCCCATTTAGAATACTTGCAAGACTGTTAACTGCAAACTGGGTCTGGCCTACAGAGCCAAAAGCAATCTTATTCCAGCAGCGAGGATTGCACTTGCTAGAGGGGTGCTCCTCCCTTCGCTCTGCTACGGGCTCCTCTTGTTTGCCCGCTCATCCAAAGTACACCCCTCTAGGTGGTCTACTGCCTATAACAATGTATGCCACTTTGCGCTGACTGCCCCCCATCTCACTCACCATTGCGACCTCTATAGCAAGCTAAACCGGCTCTCACCCTCAAACCACATAGACTTTGTCCTAGGATGCTTCACCAGAAAGGTCCTTGGCACTGGCACCCCTCCAGGGCTGGCGAAATCCCTCGTACTGGCTGCCTCCTCTTCCTACTCCCTCAGGTCCCAAGGACATGCCCTCCTTAAGATACCAGCTACACGGACTCAAACGGGTAGTCGGGATTTTGCTGCATGTGTTCCCAGACTGTGGAACACTTTCTCTGCCCAGGTCCATTCCTCGCACTCACAGGTGTGTCTTCGCTCCACCCTATGGAACCACCTTAAACTTTCTTCAGCTTGTGGCTGCCCCAAACCCCCGTAAACTGATTCATCACAGCATTCCTCTGCCCTGGAGGTCTTCCTGGACAAAAGACCTAACTCCATGAAGTCGCTAAGCTTTATATAGTGTCATATCTGAAGAATCTCTAAACTGTACCTCCGGTACTGCTCTTAGTTGCTACAAGGTGTTTATTTTGTTATGTACATACTGTATAAATCTATGCCTTTCTACATTTTGTATGCTGTTTTGAACCTGTAATCATACTGTCCTCACATGAACTGTAACATGTCTGATTTGTACAGTGTTGTTTTATGTACTTAAATCTGTTATTCCTGTACTCTCTCGGGTCGTACCTGAAAATAGGCAATTGTCTTGTCTAGTGTACTTACCTGGTTAACAAAAGCTAAATAAATAAATAAATAAAAACAAGCATTTGTCAATGCCAAATGTTTGCTTGCTGGTATTAGCATTGGAAATGCAGGAGTTTGACAGATGCAGAGTAGGAATTGCAGTGAAGTATTGAACTTCACGCCAACCCCACCTCCACCCTGCAGAGACAGACAGGCATCGGCATATGTGTTTGGGTCATCGCCCATAACGTTCAAGCCATTTCACCTCATCCTATCCTGCAGACACTGACAAATGTTGATGTGTGCTTTGGGGTGTTCGGCTTTACAGTCACCCCATTCCATAAGGACATACATTGAAATGGATGCAGTATAGGAGAATGGGGTGAACTCTGGGGCCGAAGAGTCCAAGGCACACCTCGATGCCTGTCATTGGCTGCAGGGTGGGGGGGTGGGTGGAATGGCATGAGCATTACAGTCGGCAGTCCAAATGCACACCCCTGATGCCTGTCAGTCTATACAGGGTGGGACGTTATGGTTAGAAACCCTAATGCCCCAGACGTTTGTTGGTATTTGCACTACAAATGTTGAACATGGCCTTTTTGTGACCCCCACCTCATGAAAACATTTGGGACCTCTTCTCATGAACAGCGGCACTGTGATTTTGTTAATGTGTCCCTAACTTTGAGTTTCCACAGCAACCATGCCATTCTTCGCCAGATGTAAGAAAACACAGATCGGGCAGGATGTGAAGAATGACAGCTGTACCATTCATAAGGAGATGTGAAGAGATGGCAATGTTGAAAATCTGTAGTGAAAATATTAAAAATGCTCAAACTTCTGAGCATACATGGAAACAGTGCAACGCATGTGTGTAACACAGTCATTTAGTGGAGTTATTTCTCCAAATTTTCAACATAGGCATTTTGTGACCTCTGCTCATGAACACTGTCACTATGATTTTCTTAATATGTCCTGGACATTGATTTCCCACAGCAATCACGTTATTCTGTGCCAAATGTGTAAATGCATATTTCAGGCAGGATGTGAAAAATGACAGCTGTACTGTTCATAAGGAGGTGTGAAAAAATGCCACTGTTGAAAATCTGGAGTGAAAATATTACAAATGCGCAAAATTATGAAAGTGCATGGAAACTGCACAATGTACGCTCGTAACACAGTCATTTTATGGACTTTTGTCACTAAATTTTCAACATAGGCATTTTAGCACCTCTGCTCATGATCAGTGTCAATGTGATTTTCTTAATCTGTCCCGAACACTGACTTCCCATACGACCGCGCTATTATGTGCCAGAAGTGTGAAAACACATTTCGGCCAGTATGTGAAAAATGACAGCTGTACTATTCATAAGAAGGTCTGAAAAAATGCCAATGTTGAAAATTTGGAGTGAAAATACTACAAATTTGCGAAGTTACAAGGGTGCGTGGAAACTGCACAACACATGCTCGTAACACAGTCATTTTATGGACTTTTGTCACCAAATTTTCAACATAGGCATTTTAGGACCTCTGCTCATGAACAGTGTCACTGTGATTTTCTTAATCTGTCCCAAACACTGATTTCCCACAGTGAGCATACTATTCTGCGCTGGAAGTGCAAAAACACATTTCCGCCAGGATGTGAAAAATGACAGCTGTACTGTTCATAAGAAGGTCTGAAAAAATGCCAATGTTGATAATCTGGAGTGAAAATATTACAAATGTGCGAAGTTATGAGGGTGTGTGGAAACTCCGAAACGCAAGCTCGTAGCACAGTCATTTTATGGACTTTTGTCACCAAATTTTCGACATAGGCATTTTAGGACCTCTGCTCGTGAACAGTGTCACTGTGATTTTTTTTTTAAATCATATTTTATTGAAGTTTTCATTGCATAAAATACACATGCAAGACAGGACAAAACTTTACTACAAATATCAGAAAGAAAATAAGTATTAGTAAAGACAACTACAAATGAGAAAAAGAAACCATACATCATACCAAAAGAGTAGGATTCCCAAAAGAAAAAAAAAAAAAAAAAACCGGTGAAAGGGGGTTGCACACCTATGAAATTCATCAACTCTAATTTATTGTACTTCTGCTAGTTGATTAAATAGAAGATTTAGATTGAGTGAAAGGGAATGGAGAAGAGGACCTCTCCTCATGTATAGCAGACAACTCACCTCAGTAGTGAGTAGCACCTGGGCCACCAGGCCCGGCTGATGGAAGTAGATTTAAGGAGTGTCTGGCTAGTATTTCTAAAACATTTACCTGCTCTTTTTCCACCTGGTAATGGAAAAAAGGGAGCCACCTGCTATTAAACTTATCTTTACAGAGACAAATTCTGGCCGTAAGTTCTTCCATATCTAGAATTGCCACACAAATCATATACAAGGGCTCAACAGTAGGAATGTCAGGGGTCAGCCAGCAGCGGGTAATTGCTTTTAGCACTGAGGGCAAAACAATATTATAAAGGTACTGTTGGGCCTTAGTTTGCATTTTCTGAGGGTATACCCTCAAAATCCAGTTCCCTGGGTCCCCTTGGAGGTCTACGCCAAATATTTTTGTCAGGGTTACCAAAAGCTGTTGCCAAAAAACTTGAAGCCTAGGACATGCCCAAAACATGTGGGTATGCATTCCCCTGTCTCCACAATCCCGCCAACAGAGCTCTGAAGGGTGGTGGCCATAATGCTTGGAGATTACTGGAGTCGGAAAAAACAAACTACAATTTTCCACCGAAATTCCCTCCAGGTGTTTGAAGCTGTAGTAGAGTGGATAGCCTGCCATGATTTCACCCAGTCTGAGTCTTCCAGCTCCCTCTCCAGCTCCACCCTCCAGGTGTGCATGAGTTTAGCCAAAGAGCCTTTCTCAAGGATTAAAAACAAAGGAATCAGTCTTGAGATTAAACCTCTGGAAGTCTGGAGGGGGATCTCTTGAAGCAACATATCCAAGATAGGATTATTAAAAGGATAACCACTCAGTCTCCTTAGTTTGTCTTTTTCTAATAAAAAGTGACAGAGTTGCAGATATCTGAATAGGTCCTGAGGGGGGAGCCTGAATTCTGCTGAGAGTTGCTGAAAGGATTTTAGTGTATCTACCACATACATTTGCCCTATTCTTACTAAACTTTTCTTTGCCAATCTCCCAAAACCCATATCCCACCTGAGAGGACCGAAGTCCAAACATGCTTTGATTGGGATATTATCACCTACTGCCAAGGCGAGCCCCAGCCTCCTATTCAGTTCTAGCCAAGCATTTTTAATGACTTCTGTCCAGGGTTACTTATTTGTAGGAGCGAGACTTCCTTCTGATCTATCAATACCAAGTTCCCAATATAACCCAGAGAAGAAGAAGGTCTTTCAATCTCGACCCAAAGGGGGCGAGTCTTTCCCTTGGTAGAGCAGAGGCCAATGGATGAATCTGGAATGCTTAATAATATTTTTCAAAGTCTGGGAGACCTAATCTACCTTTCTCCTTAGGTTTAGTCAGGACATTCCACCTCACCCTAGGGCGCCCACCTGCCCAAATGAACTTAGAGAGTGAAGACTTAAGAGATCTTCAAAAATTGTCCAGGGGTTTAAAAGGGAGGGACTGAAAAAGGAAAAGGCAGAGAGGGAGCACATTCATCTGCACACTGTCAATACATCCCATTAAAGAGAGGGGGAGGTCACCCCATCTACCAAGGTCCACCTGTACCATCTGAAGGAGCTTAAAATGGTTAATTGTGTAAAGTTTATGTACGTCATTAGGCTCCCAGATACCCAAATACTTAAAGCTTTCCTTTGACCATCTATGATTACCAATGACTGGAAGCTTCTCCTTATGGGTCTTTCCCCAGAGGCAGCAGTTCAGTCTTGGATTCATTAATATTGAAGCCAGAAACTTTACCGAAGTCCCTTAGCAATGAGTTAATCAGGGAAATCTTATTGACCGGGTCTTCAATATATAAAAGAGCGCCGTCTGCATAGAGAGAAACTCTGATCTCTACCCCTCATACTTTGATACCTTTGTATTCCTCCGATTGTCTAATAAGGGCCACTAGCGGTTCCATACAAAGGGTGAATAAAAGTAGGGAGCGAGAACATCCCTGCCTGGTATCCCTACCCATTCACCCTTACCCTCGACCATGGGTCTCTATACAAATTGGAAATCCAAAGTTGAAACTTATCCCCAAACCCAAATTTGTGCAAAGTGCAGTCTCGGAAGACCCAGTCCAGGTGTCAAATTCCTTCTCTGCATCGAGAGACATCACTGCCTGGATGGGCCCGAGAGGGGATGCTCCTGAGGAGGAAACAGTGTTGGGTAGAAGTCTAATGTTGTCATGGTTATGTCTCCCGGGGATGAAACCCATCTGGTCCTCATTAATCAAGTCTGGGATGAAGCTCTGAAGGCGAGAACCCAAGATTTTAGCAAATATTTTTGCATCCTGGTTAATCAAAGAGATGGGTCAGTAGCTCTCACAGACAGTTAAATCCTTACCAGGCTTGGGCAGGAGAGTGACCACCACCTCCTCCTAGGAAGGTGGAGTTGCACCATCCTCATGGGCGACATTGTAAACCCTGGTTAACAATGGGACTAGATTGGCCAAAAAATGTTGGTAGAATTCGGCTGTGAAACTGTCAGGTCCAGAGGCCTTTCCTCTACTGAGGGATTTGATGACCTTTTTCACCTCAGTTTCCAGGATATTAGCTTTTAGGCTAAGTTTCTGGGATTCTTCCATTCTTGGAAGGGTGGTCCATTGCAAGAAGTCTTCCACCATAGTGGTGTGGTCAGGGGACCTCTCCTAGCTGTATAATTTAATGAAATATGCACGGAATTCATCCGCAATTTGGGTTGGATTATTAAATCCGACCCTGAGCGAGGGGTCTTGATTCGGGGGATATACCTATTCACCTCTTGATTTCTCAAGCATAAGGCCAACAAGTGAGTTGCCCTGCCTCCCATCTCATAGTATCTCTGTTTGGTGTACCAGAGATAATTCTCTGTCTTCCTTCTCATCTCAACATTATATAGCTCCTTAGTCTCTTTCAGTTTCAGCAGGGTAGCTGGGTCTTTAGTCCTCTTATGATCCCTCGCTAACCTTTTGTCATCTAATAGACCATCTACTTTCACCTTGTGGATTCTGTGTTTATGGGAAGCATAACTAATGCTTCTACCCCTAAGAACTGTCTTTAGTCCATCCCAAATAAAATGGATATGAATGTCCTCCTACCGGTTTTACTTGATCTAAAACTGAATGGTCTCCCTCATCTGGTCCACAAAAGTTTTATCGTTGAACATTCCTGGATTAAACCTCCAGGACCCTTTATTTCGAGTATCAGACCACTTAAGAGTTGCACTGATCATTACATGGTCTGAAAAGGTAACTGGGTGAATAACCATGTTGGTCAGATTATGTGCAGTCACCTTCTGCATGTAAAACCTATCAAGCCTAGAATATGAGCCAGAAGACTCAGACTAAAATGTGAAGTCACGAGTCTCTGGATTCTGAAGTCTCCAAGGATCTGTGAGGCCCCCTTCAGTAATTAATGACCGGAATAACCTGGAACTGGAAGCATCCGACACCCATTCGTGTTCCTGTCTAACTCAGGATTCTCAACACAGTTCCAATCTCCTGCAAGAATAATACGGCCAGGAGATAGGGAGGTCACTCTGGAAAAGAGGTGTCTGAAAAAGGCTCCAGTTGGCAGGGTAGGGGCATAGACAGAGGCAACGTGCAAGGGGCGACCAATATATTCCCCTGATACTATAACAAACCTGTCTGAACCTTCCACTTGGGTTTTGTGGACTTTAAAAGGGAGGCCTCTTCTGATCTAAAGAGTCACTCCTGACTTGGAGGCATCTGGGTGGGAGTCAGAGTACTCCGACCCAACCCACATTCTTTTTAGTTTGGCGTGTTCTGAGAGTTTTGTCTCTTGTAGACAAGCCGAATCACATTTTAAACTACCCAATTCTTGAAGGACTCTGGCTCACTTTACTACACCATTAATACCTTTAACATTAATAGAAGTGATCTTAAGAGACATCATAGTGTAAAGTTAAGCATATTATACACCCGAGTTGTCTTCCCCTTTCATATTTGATTCCATGAGGAATATATCCAAAGGTGAAAAGGTGTGCATAAAAACCCAACAAAAAACACACATAAAAAGTTCAAAATACAAATAAAGACTGTAAGTCCAAAAACTGAAATCAGGGAGTATACTACCCAGTGTGACCTTAACTGCACATCGAGGACTTATAAGACGAGGTACCAGTTACATCACTGGGTACTCAAGCTCTTCAGAGCTTAACCCTGAGGGGAAGGTGGAAAGGCATCAGGGAACAAAAGGTTCTAGGCCTTAGGGTAGGAGTCAAGCATCAATATACGCCAAGGGGTGAGCACCCAATCAATCCAGGAGCCCAGACCCTCTCCTAATTTGTGTCTTCCGTTTAGTCTGGTGACCAGGGCAAATAACCCTGGGCAATTTCCTAGAGAAACATGAAATAATCAATAGGTCACTGAACCAACAAATATTTGTAAAGTGGCATATCTTAGGGGTAATTCTTCATCTCTTCACACATCCTGGGCAATTTTCCAAATTGTAGAAGGTGTGGGATAATTGACAGACACCAGACGGTAATATTTAGTGCATAAAAAACACAATACATGTGTTTATCAATTTATTTGCAAAAACTTTGCAAAAACAAAACAAAACAAAAAAATATATATATTTACAGAAAGGAAATTGTGGGTGTTAGTCCATCACACCATTTCAACACATCAGGAAATACTTCTTCTTGAGACTCCTGTCTTTCTTCTGTATATTAAATATCCAATACTTAATTTCCAACAATACAGTGTGTAAGCTCTCACACTTGTTCCTTCTCCCTCAGTGGTCAGAAGATACTGACCCACACACTCTTCTTAGACCCCTGGTGGTAGGTTTTTTAGCAATCCTTAGGGTGACATTTCAATCAGGGGATCTCCCACTTAACATAAAATAGATTTTTATGTGGTCCTATCTAAAGCCACCTTGGATCATTCTTGTACAATAGGAAAAACATGCATTTATGTTATATTCCTTCTGTGAATATATCCTAAAATATCAGTTTTAGATAATCTAAACCTTAATTAGGGGGGTTATACCTCATTTGGAGCATAGCTCCTCCCACTTGCTGTGACCTCATCTCTCCTGATTATTACAAAAGCAGTCACTTCAGGGGCTTTCAGTCCTATAGTAGGAATCTCCCCATAATGGCAAGAATTCAGGTAACAACAAAAGAAAAACATTTATTTGTTCATGTTCACATGTTTTATATACAGGAATACCCAGCTTGGACAGGGGAATGACAAATATGGGGTGCGCTCCCTATTTGCCTTCCCCTGCCAGCCCAGGAGACCGGATACTGAAGCACAGGTTATTTATTTTAACAAAGAAAAAGGAAAAAGGATTTATTTATTTAAAGTTGCAGGCTTTATACCTAATAAGCTTCTGCAAACTGTTTTAGCAGTCTTCCCTAATTTTACTGATGTTGGCTTTATAATCCCGATGGCTGAAATGTCAGCCATCTACTAAAACATTTCATTTTGACCTTGGTTTTGACAGCTCCCAAGTCACTCGCTTTCTGGGCTGTCTAAACAACTAATATTTGCAGTACTTCCTTTGCTTTTTAAGCTCACAAGAGCTTTTCATCAATACTGCAACAAGCGTTGTTGTTTTTTTATTTACTTCGCCTGACATCGGGCTTGCAGCACAGCATTTCTGTGCTTCTTAAAGGGGCACCAGTTACAATAGTGCATAGCGCTTCACATTTGACACCTATTTCCAGCACTGAAGTGTAACATAAACAAACTGGGGGCACCTTAGGAGCACAACCATTACTCAAACACAGAGCTCCTTACGGAAAAAGGATAAACTTTCATTGTGCAACCATAAGGGTTTTTAGGATTATTTAAAGGGACAGTAAAGTTTGTAGAGATATACCATGTTGGCCACCCTGACACGAAATTTAGTAAAGAAAGGAGGAAGAAAAAGATGAGAGAAAGTAGGAAAAGAAGATTTTTTTTGGGGGGGTTACACATTTTTATTGCAGGACTATTCATTCATAACAGGGGCATCCTGTTACACTACTCCCCATTTAAGAAGGCAACACAGTATGATGTTGGCTGAACCCTTCACCCCTAGAAGGGTTGAAACTTCCACCCACCCTCACCAGAAGTTCCCCTCAGGGACCCTTAATCAGCAGAACAGTTTTTAACATATAACTAAATTTTATACATTCAATAAACTGATCCTACTGTTCTTTCCCTGAGGTATGTGTCTTTTTTAAAACACAACATTCATTATTACAAGTCACATCACATTTTTCAGTCATAACATGTTCAGCTCCATACCGGGATAAAAAATCTGCATTTTGATGTTGAGAACCAGTTCTATGTTTTACCGAAAATTTATAGGATGGGAGAGACAAGTACCATCACATAATGCGCATATTCTTATCCTTCATGAGGTGTAACCAACATAACGGGATGTGGTCAGTTACAATAGTGAATTCATGCCCCCATATATAATATTTGAGAGCCTCTATAGCCCATTTTATGACCAGGCACTCCTTCTCTACTGTAGAACACTTTCTTTCTCGCTCATGCAATTTCCTGCTAATGAATAGAATCTGGTGCTCACCTGTGTGATCATGCTGGGTTAACACTGCCCCAATGCCCATGTCAGAGGCACCAGTTTGGACCGTGAATGGTTTTCTAAAGTCTGGACTTAGGAATACTGGCACAGAACATAAAGATGCCTTTATATTCCGAAAAGCTGTTTCACAATCAGCAGTCCACTATATTGTATTTGGATACCTGTTTTTAGTCAGTTCTGTAAGTGGTGTTATAATGGTGGAAAAGCCAAGAATGAACCTTCGCTAGTAACTGGCTAGCCCTTAAAAAGATGTAACATGGCTTTTGGTAGTGGGAATAGGACTATTGGCCACAGCCTCCACTTTGCCAGTTTCAGGCTTCACAGTTCCCTGCCCAATTATAAACCCCAAATATCTGGTCTCAGTTTTAGCAATAACATATTTGGATGAATTTATTGTAAGTCCTGCATTTTTAATGCTTTGAATGACAGTGCTGAGATTAATTAAGTGGGTATTCCAGTCCAGGCTATAGATGACTACGTCATCCAAGTAAGCAGTGCTGTATTGATTATGGGGTCTTAAAATACAGTCCATGTATCTCTGAAAAGTGGCCGGAGTCCCGTGCAAACCGAATGGCATGGTCATAAATTGGTATAAACCAATAGGGGAACTGAACGCTGTTAACTCTTGGGCCTGTGGTGCTAAGGGTATCTGCCAGCACCCCTTCGTCAAATCTAGGGTGCTGATGTACTGTGCAGAGCCTATCTGATCTAGCAGATCATCAATTCTTGGCATAGGGTAGCCATCAAACTCGGAAATTGCACTGATTTTCCAAAAATCCAAACATAACCGAACACCAGCCTCTTTTTTATTTACCACTACTAAAGGTGAGGACCAAGGGCTATGTGAAGGAACAATCACCTTTGCTTGTTCCATTTTTCGTACTTCATCCACTACCTCTTTTCAGATTTTCTCTGGTAACCTATAGGGCCTCTGGTGAATTGGTTTACTTTGTGTCAGTTTAATCTCATGCACCACCCCTAATGCCTTCCCTGGTGTTTTAGTAAATGTTTCTTTAAAAAACTGCAAGAGTTGGTCAACCTCTTGTCTTTGATCAGGCTTTAATTCCAGATTAATCTGAATTTCATTCTCCCCTTGTTGTGTCTCTAGTCTATCATAAGCCACCTCAATCTCTGATAGGCTTTGTTCAGGTTGAATGTAGAGGAATGGGTTTGGCTTATCTATCCATTTCCTTAACAGATTGGCATGGAATACCCTTTTTACTGGTCTCCGTTCAGCATTTCAATCTCATAATTCACAATACTACTCTGTCAAAGTACCACATAAGGCCCTTGCCATCTCATTAGAAGCTTGTTTTCTGTACTAGTCAACAAAAGTAACAATAAGAACAAATAAGAATTGGACAGGTCATCCTTCCATTAGATAGAGAAGTGTCTACTGTTCTTAGGGGCAATTCTGTACCTCCTCCTGAATTTCCCCTCCTGTAATTCTCTCATACAGGAAAATTAACCAGGGAGTTAACAAAGGAACACTACCCAGTATTCCTGAACTGCCATACCCCTGGAAAAACATAAGGACTCTAAGTGAGACTACAGACATATGCTCACCCCCCCCCCACACTGGTGCCCCGGAATGAGAGGGATTACCCGACTCATCAAACCCCAGGTGGAGAGGACCAAGAAAATAAATTATCCCCAGGAGTTTAAGAACCCGGAGGACCAAAAAAACCCACCCGAATGTGCAGAACCTTTTTACAATGATTCAGTAGTGAACAACAATAAGAACCTATTAATAAAACTTTCCTAGACCCCACAACGAAGGAGAGTACATCTAAACTAAATGCCCAATGTTAACACTCAGGGCAAATTTAACATGGAGGATCCTAGGTAGTATTAAGTATATGGTAATACACCTTTGCCAAATTCCTCAACCACCACCCAATCATACAGCATAGCCGCCTTTATGACTGTGGAAACAGTATTAGCAGAGGGATAAACAAGCATTTGTCAATGCCGAATGTTGTCACATTGGCATTGGCTTTGGTAGTGCAGTGCAGAAACACATTTTGGGCTGGATGTGAAAAATGACAGCTGTACTGTTCATAAGGAGGTGTAAAAAAATGGCAGTGTTAAAAATGTGGCATGTAAATATTGCAAATTTGCAAAGTTACAAGGGTGCATGGGAAATACGCAATGCACGCTTGTAACACAGTCATTTTATGGACTTTCAGCACCAAATTTTCAACACAGGCATTTTAGCACATCTGCTCATGTACAGTGTCACTGTCATTTCCTCAAACTGTCCCAAAAAGTGATTTTACACAGCAACCGCACTATTCTTGCACTGGACATGCAAAAACACATTTTGGGCAGGATATGTAAAATGACAGCTGTACTGTTCATCAAGAGGTGTGGAAAAATGCCAATGGTGAAAATCCAGAGTGAAAATATTACAAATGCATGTTATGTTATGAGCATGTGTGCAACACGCGCAACTATCAGAATACTGAGTCATTTTATGCAGTACACTCACCAAATTTTCAACATAGTATTTTGAGATTCTTTCGCTCATGAATAGTGTCACTGTCATTTTCATAATCTGCCCTGAACACTGATTTCCCACTGCAACCACGCTATTGTGTGCCAGAAGTGAGGAAACACATTTCAGCCAGGATGTGAAAAATGACAGCTGGACTGTTCACAAGGAGGTGTAGAAAAATGACAATGTTGAAAATTTTGAGTGAACATATTGCGAATTCACGAAGTTATGAGCATGCATAGCAACTGCGCAATGCACGCTTGTAAAACATCCATTTTTATGTTGACACACTTGCGCAGCCAACATTGTGGGACAGTGCAGCTTTGTAGGCACAGTTGCTGTTGGGCAAATGCAGGGCATGCACCAGTAGGTGCGTCCCGCATTCCCCAATCAGCCTGCATGCCGGCGCCACACCATGCATACATAATATAGCGAGCACATCTAAGAAAAGGTCTGCTGCAATCCGAGCAAAGCTCATCATATGCAGCAGTCCTTTTCTTGCCTCGCTGCCATTATGTGCACGGTCAGCTAGCGGGCAGCCGCCTAACTACTGCTGACTTCGGGGGTGCCCAATCCCCCTGTTTGTTAACCCCACTTTCTTTGTGTGCTGACGGGTAGCCCACCCTGTTGGCATAATCCTCCAATTGTTGAATGCGAGAAGCCCAATCCTCCTTGGGTCGCGCCCCCGCTTTCTTTGTGTGCCGACGGGTGCCCAATCCCGTTGGCATTACCCTCCCCATGTTGTGTGCCGGCCGGTGCCAAATCCCTCATTGGCTACAGACACCCTCAAACAGTTAGGTGGCATGCTGGAGCCCACCCCAGCATGCCAAATCTAAAAAAAAAAAAACTGTCCTGCAATGCTTTTTCATTTTTTCCCTGTAAAATGAAAACAATCCTCGTAGTCTCGATGCCCCTCCCCACCTGCACTCACCCACTGCGCACCCTGCCTCCCTCACCCCCACTCCATACACCTGCAGAGTCTGGTTTGGCGATCTCCTGTGGACCGGGAACATGTCTGCCTCTTCAAAGCTCGACTGTGAACTGAAGAAATGCCGTAAGCTGTATAATGGAATGAATAGGGTTTTTTCAACTTTAATGCATATCTCGGGCATTTTGCAATTTTGGCCCCACATTTTCAACATGGGGTTTTTGGGACCCCTTCTCATGAATTATTGCACTGTCATGGCATTGTTCGGTCCCAAAAGGTGATTTTGCAGTAACTGCACAGAATCACCTTTTGGGACTGAGTAACAAAATGACAGTGCCACTGTTCATGAGAGGGGCTCTCAAAAAGCCTATGTTGCAAGTTTGGAAGGAAAAATCAAAAAAATGACTGTTTTACGAGCGTGAGTAGCAACTGCACAACCCACACTCATAAGTTTGTGCATAGGCAATATTTTCACATCACATTCTCAACATTGGCATTTTACCACACCTTCTTGTGAACCATACAGTTGTCATTTTTCACAACCTTGCTGAAATGTGTTTCCACACTTCCAGCGCAGAATAGCGCGGTCACTGTGCGAAATCACTGTTTGGGACACATTATGAAAATGACAGTGACACCATTCATAAGCAGAGGACCTAAAATGCCTGTATTGAAAATTTGGTGACAATACTCCATAAAATGACTGTGTTACGAGCGTGCATTGTGCAGTTTGCACGCATGCTCGTAAGTTCGCAAACTTATATTTTCACTCCACATTTTCAACAGTGCCATTGTTCTACACCTCCTAATGAACAGTGCAGCTGTCATTTTTCACATCCTGACCAAAATCTGTTTTGCAGTTCCGGCGTACAATAGCGCGGTCACTGTGGAAAGCCTGTGTTCGAGACACATTATAAAATGGCAGTGACACTGTTCATTAGCAGATGTCCTAAAATGCCTATGTTGAAAATTTAGGGACAAAAGTCAATAAAATGAGTGTTTTACAAGCACACATTGCACAGTTTGCACGCACACTCGTGACTTTGTGAATTTGTAATACTTTCACTCCAGCTGTTAATCAGTGCCATTTTTCCATACCTCCTTATGAACAGTACAGCTGGCTGAAATGTGTTTTCGCACGTCCGGTACAGAATTGCACGGTCACTGTGTGAAATCACTTTTCGGAACACTTTCAGGGAATGACAGTGACACTATTCATCAGCAGAGGTCCTAAAATGCCTATGTTGAAAATTTGGTGGCGAAAGTCCAGACAATGACTGTGTTGCAAGCGTGCATTGCACAGTTTCCACGCACCCTTGTAACTTTGTCAATCTGCAACATTTTCATGCCACATTTTCACCACTGGCATTTGTGCACACCTCATTATCAACAGTACAGCTGCCATTTTCCACAGCCTGCCCAAAACGCGTTTCCGCAGCTCTGCCGCACAGTGGCGTACTCGCTGTGCAAAATCACCTTTCAGGACACATTAGCAAACTCACAGCGCTATGCCTCTCCACCTCTGCCACTGCCAATGCCAGCGCAACAACATTCGGCATGGACAAATGCTTGTTTTGGATTTCTTACACCAGATTTGCACCATAGGCTTTTTGAGAGCTCACCTCATAAACACTGCCACTGTCCTTGCGTTAATCGGTCCCGAAAGGTGATTCCGTGCAGTGACTGCAAAATCACCTTTTGGGACCGATTAATGTCATAACAGTGACAGAATTCCTGAGGAGGGGTCCCAAAAACCCCATGTTGAAAATTTGGTGCAGAAATTCCAAAAAATGCCTGAGATGCATCAAAGTTAAAAAAAACCTGTTTATTCCATTGTACAGCTTACCAGCATTTCCTCAGTTCGCGGTTGGCTTTGAACAGTGCAGACATGTTCCCAGTCCACCAAAGATTGTCGCACTGGACTCCAGAGGTAAGTATGGGGGGGGTGAAGGTAGGCAGGGTGCACAGTGGGTGTGTGTGCGGGTGGTAAGAAGACTACGAGGGACCGTTTTCTGTTTACAGGTGTTTAAAAAAAAAAAACATTGGACAGTTTTCTTTTTTTCATAGGTGTTTTGTGGGGTACAGTAGCTGACAGAGAATGAGCATCCCCATCAGCACATAGAATTGGGGACAGATGCCGACAGGGATTGGGCACCCGTCGGCAAACAACAGCGGGGAGTACCTGAACCGAGGAGGATTGGGCACCCTTGGCAACCAAAAGGAAAGGGGGACACATTATGCCGATGGGGAGGGCCTCTCTGTCGGCACATACAAGAGGGGCAGGGTAGAGATTACGTGATGCAGAGTGCTGAGTAGAAGCTCCTCCACTAAGCTTCTGCCTCCCGAATATAAATTTGTCTTTTTTAAACGTTTAAACTTATCTAATTCCTCTGCCTACGAATTCCTTCATCGCTTAAACATCTTGTGATCTGGTTTTGGGTGTCAGATTGGTAGATGGAGGCTTACATGAAGAAAGCCCCACAGAAACATACCCCCCCTGCTACTCCTGAAAAGGCCCCAAAGAAATCCCGAGCCTCGAGTGGGCCAGACAAGCCTGATCCATTGTGTCAAGCTGGGGAACAAGATCCTTTAACACTCAATTGGTTTTTAGAAGAATTTAAGCCTTTTCGAGAAGAGATGAAAGATATGGCGATTGATTTGAAAACCCTCTCAAGAAAACTGGATGAAGTCTCGCTCACGGTTTCTGACAATACTGCTTGAATGGTCTCGATGGAGAGGAAGCTGGAAAGCTTGGATCCTGAATTGGTGTCAACGAGACAGAAATTGTTTCACTTAGAGGCTAAACTTGAAGATTTGGAGGGCCGTAGCCGCAGAAATAACATTGTAATACTAGGGCTACCAGAAGGAGAAGAGGACCAGCATGCTGTAGTTTTTGCACAGAAACTGGTGGATCAGGTTGCTGGTCCCTCTCCCTTTGGCCCAATGTACATGACAGAGCGAGCTCATCGGTCCCTGCGACCAAAGCCTTCTCTGGATGCTCCCCACCGTCCCATTATCTGCCACTTCTTGAATTATTTGGAAAAGCAGCATTTCCTGTAGAAAGTGAGGGCTTTACTAGAGGTTCGTTGGGAGAATGTAAAGTTGAGAATTGCACAAGATCTCCCTGGTTCGGTCCATCTGAAGCGGAAAGTGTTTCACCCTATTGTATCTAAGTTCATCGCAGCGGGTTTGAAATTTAGGATGGGGTATCCAGCCAGGTTACGAGTCTCAGTAAATGGTTCCTGGTTTAACTATGAAGATCCTGAAACTGCTCTGTCAAGCCTTAAATCTATGCTACTAGATTTGTTCTGGGAGACCTGAGAGTTCCTGCTAAAGTATCAGGAATCACTGAGAGCTGTTGTTGGAGCTGTTATTCTTTTTCCTTTTGGAGAAAGCATTTTCCACTATCTGGGTTTGGACTTGCTCGTTTTCTCATCTGGAACTGGGCTACCCTCTACATAGCCTAATCGTTAACAATCTTCCAAGCCCTGGCTTCCTAGTGTTAATTCTGGTTCAGGGCGAAGCCCTTTAGGGGCCTGGGGATGGCTCATTTAGGAGTGCAGTTTGGATATTATTATATACTCAGTCTTGGGGGGTTGTATACAGGGGGAAATCTTTGGGTTGTTGATTATGGGAGTAGTCTCCATGTTTCAGTTTGGTAGGCTCCAGAGTGGTTTCGGGCTTTCATTGCCATTCTGATATACCTTGTTAGGATTGGTGGACAACCACAAGAGGGCGCAGCTCGCCTAACTAATATACGCCCGTGTGGCTTTGAATTCGAGAAGGATTTCTCCCAGTCCTTGAGCTACTCCAGTTTTTTTTTTTAGGGGGTATTTTGGAATCAGGGGCTGGCAGCCCCAGGGGAGTCACATTTCTCAGTTTTCTCTTTTCAGGGTCTCGTTTTCATTATTTATCTTGTTTCTTGTTCTTAGCTCGCGGTTGGGGCTATCCCTCACTATTAGTTTTTCCTCTGGTTCTGGTTTTGGTACAGCTCTCTTTTGGGGTTAGGTAACCCCTAATTCTCACTCTGGTTTGTGTGGCTACCTGTCATACTCATGATTTTGACAGCTAGTTTCATTTTCCCTGGTACTATTGGATTCATAATCATGCGTCTATAGGTACTGGAAGCTCAAGACCGCTCTTTAGTTGTTAGGAGCTAGCTAAAATTGTTTGTAATTTGTATATGCATCTTGAGATTTAAGTGGGTTGTCATTAGCAGAGGTATATTATCGGGGGCCGAAGAGGGAGGAAATGACCCAGTACTGTGCTAAACGTTGCTTGTGACAGTTTGGGGGGTTGGGAGGGGGGTGGGACGTATGGGTTCTTATTGGGGGATGGGGGGTATAGGGGGTTTATAAATTGGCTAATAGTGGGGGGGTTAGGGTGGCTGGAGGGCCTTACAGCAGCAACTTGTGGGGTTATGTTACAGAGTGCAGGGCTGAATCTATTAAACATTTTAATTATTATTAGGTGGCCAAGGAAGTGACTTTTGCAACTTGGAATGTTAAGGGGATCAGGAAAAAAATCTAAACAATATCAGGTTCTCAAACACTTATGCCTACTACGTTCACAGATAACTTTCCTACAGGAATCCCATTTATTAGAAGTGGAAGCTTCACAGTTAAGGAGACAGCAGGTAGGGACGGTGTACGATGCTCAAGGCTCCAACAGTAACTGTGGGGTCATGCTTATTATTAATAGGGCATTCCTTTTGTCTCTACACAAGTCATTAACGACCCGAGGGTAGGTTTGTCCTAGTTAAAGGTACTCTCTGGTCAGTCCCACTGTTACTTGGCAGTATATATGGTCCTTATGTGGATGATCCTGGGTTTTTTATGAGACTCATAAACATAATCCTGCCTCTGCTTCCTATTAGGATTATTTTGGGAGGTGACTTTAATCAAGTTGTAGATTCTAATCTCGACAGGTCAGGTAGTGGGCCGGGAGGGATTTTTCCAGGACAGAGGGCTCTTAGAGACTTATTGGATCAATGCGGGCCCTGCGATGTCTGGCGTGTCTTATATCCGGACTTTAAGGAGTTCACCTACATGTCATTGGCGCACGGCTCAGAGTCTCGCATCAACTACATTCTTATTTCTCAGGCTCTCCTACCAGGGGTTAAGACTTCTTCGATCCAACCTGGTCCTGTTTCTGATCATTCATTGGTGTTATGTAAACTGGCATTTCAGGACTTTTCAAAAGGGAAACAAGATGGAAACTTAATTTATTTATTTGTTTAACCAGGTATAGCACACTAAGCTGAAAGCTTTTTTACAGGAGCGACCTGGGAGCACAAGGAGGTTAAGTGACTTGCTCAGGGTCACACACTATGTAAGTGGAAGCTGTGGGATTCAAACCCAGGTCTGGTCTGCTGGATATCACCAGATTTGCAGCTCAGAGCCTTAGACCACTGCTCTATACTGCCTCCTAAATGATCCTTAATGATCAACTTCTTAAGGATTCCAAATACTGTAAGCTCATAAGGGAACAAATTGAGGCCTTTTTTCTTATCTAATCCCTTAGATAGTGCAAAACTGGATATTATATGGGGGGCCTTTAAGGCCTACATGAGAGGGATCCTTATTAGTATGGCGGTGAGTAGAAAAAGGGCAAGGGAGAAGGAACTATTATCATTACTATCTCAAATTCGGGTACTCAAAATTAACATTTCAGTTAATGCTCCAGAAGAAGACAAGAGGAAGCTCTTACTGCTGAGAGATAGATATTTAGAGTTGCTCCGGGAAAAGGCAGAATTAGCTATTATTTGTACTAGAGCTAGTTACACAGATCAGGGAGAGAAGGCGGGGGCGCCTATTGGCACTCCGTATTAAGCAACAAGAATCTGCGAGATTCATCCCTCCAATTAGGGCGTTAGCTGATGGGTCTCTGAAAATATCTCCTACTGAGATAGTTCAAGAATTTGCCCAGTACTATAAAACGCTGTACAGCGACATGGAGCACCCTCCCGGTCCCGAGAGCACGGAGAAGTATCTGATGGATTCCCATTTACACTCCCTTTCAGCACATCATAAGGACTTTCTGGTCTCTCCTATATCACAGGAGGAAATTGCTGAGGTCATTAACGGATTACCCTCAGATAAAGCTCCCGGTCCTGACAGATTCTCCTCCCTTTTTTACAAGATGTTTCGAGATCTCTTACTGCCAGTACTCATTCAATTATTCCAATATATCCTATCCGGTGCAGAGGTTGATTTTTATCTCTTTGAGGCCTTGATTGTACTTCTCCCTAAACCAGATAAGGACCCAGAGCTTGTCCAAAGTTACAGACCCATATCTCTCCTAAATCAAGACATCAAAATTCTTTCGAAGATTTTAGCTAATAGGCTAATCGTTGTAGTCCCTGAGTTAATAGGTATGAACCAGGTAGGATTTATGAAAGGGCGCTCATCAGCTGGCCATTTGCGTACATTATCTCATGTCTTCTCGGCTACCAGAGATGCTGAGTTCCCCGCAGGTCTGGTCTCCCTGGATGCCGAGAAGGCATTTGATTGGGTAAATTGGAGCTTTTTGTTTAAGGTTTTGGACGCCTTTCAATTCTCTCCTGTATTTATATCTTGGGTTGCTGCACTATATAAAACCCCTACAGCAAGAATTTTGGTGAACGGGGCCTTCTCCAAATCTTTTCCACTCCATTCAGGGACTAGGCAGGGTTGCCCCTATCTCTTCTGTTATTTAATTTAGATCTGGAACCCCTTATTCAAAATATTCTCAATAACACCTCTATACAAGGCATTTGGGTTGGGCGTCATGAAATTAAAGTCACCGCATATGCGAATGATTTGTTGATACATCTATCCCAACCAGTATCTTCTGTACCAGCCTTATTGAATGAAATAGCCAGATTTAGTGAATTATCCAATTACAAGTTGAATGCCAGTGAATCTCTATTCTTTCCATTAAACCACAAGGTATTCAAGAATGATATTAGTTCCTTAGGTTTATGTTGGACTCCCAGGTTATTTAAGTATTTGGGTATTAAACTATCCAGTAATCCTCTAACATGGTTTAAGGATAATCTTGATTCCCTCTCACAGCTCATTATTCATGACCTTGATAGGTGGTCTAAACTTCCCACAGCATTATGGGGCAGGATTAACATAATCAAGATTAATGTTTTTCCTAGAATTTTTTAACCCTTATCTCTTCTCAATACTTTTATCCCTTTACTCTGGTTTAAAAAATTACACTAGATTTATCTGGGCAGATAAATATCCCTGTTTGGCCTATTATAAATTAGCTCCTCCAAAATTTGAGGGGGGGGTTGCGGATTCCTCATTTGGCTATATACTACTGGGTCAGTCACTTAGTAAAATGCTTAAGATATTGAAGTATCCCTGGGCCCTGAAAAGGAACGACCGGTATGGCTTAGGATCGAATTAGATGCAATTAGATCTAAGAACCTGGACCCCCTAACCTAATTTTACCTTAAAATATCCCAGGTGCGTATAGTTGATTGTCCCACAGTAGGTATCTCACTAAGGGTATATGTGCAATTATGTTCATTTCTACATTATATCCCCCAGGCAGATCTAGCTCAGTCTATTTGGAATTTCCCATCCCTCACCATCAATAAGAAGCAGATTTTCCGTAAATGGTTGCCCCAACTGGGAGATGGGAAACTGTACTCTTTGGTGGATGATGAGGGGCATTGGTTGTCCCCAGGTGATATTACCAAAAAATTTCTCATTCTGGTTTCCTCTCATTTCAAAGTTATACAGTTAAGACATCTACTCACAATAACGTTGGGGAACATTTCCCCCTCTCAGACGGTTTCAGCCCTGATACCCGAGGTCTCCTCAATTACTGGATCTTCAGGTGCCATATCTAAATTATATCAAGTGTTGTTTCACAAAAGATACGGGGACTCTTTTGAACCCACTAGACTCTGGAACTTGCTTCTTCCTCAGTATCAGTTTGAGTGGCAATCTCTGTGGAGATCCTGCCATAAATATGTTTCCCAAGACAGATTGCGCCTCATGGAATATCATACAGTATATTACACTATATGTATTGCACTCCTGTAAAACTAAAGAAATGGTTTTTTTTTTGGATTCTAATACATGTACTAAGTGTATGCGGGAAGAAGGAACACTTCTTCATATGTTCTGGTCCTGTCCTAAAGTTTCCCTTTTATGGGATTCAATCAGGACTTCCCTGGATCCCTTACTGGGCCTTCAGGAGTATTTCACGCCTGATATATGCCTTTTAAGGGACCTGTCCTCTGTCAGGGTTAAAGTAAGGAAATTTCATATTTCCATGATTGCCCTATCTGTTAAGAAACTTATCTTATGTCATTGGAAAGATAAATCCACCCCAACCTTTCAAGAATGGTTGTATGAAATTCTTGCTAACCTTCAAACAGAAAAGGCGATTGCCAGTCTCTACAATAGACTCGCAGTTTATACCAAAATATGGGATCCCCTTCACTCTTTAATTTCTCTGGCCCAATCATAATTATGTCATATCTCAAAACCTCTAATAGGTCCTCTGGGAATGAGCTTTGCACCTAGGGGTTATACGGAGTAGTTGCTGCTGTAAGGAGAGAGGAGGATGGGTGGGGTGGGTTGGGCAGTAATGTTCCTATAAATGGTTGTGTCACATACTGTAGTGCTTTCATTGTAACTGCCCTTTATAATGGAAAATGTATAAATAAAGTTTAAATTGAAAACAAAAAGAGGGGCAGGGTAAGTCGACTGGGGGATAGGGCACCCTCGAAGTCATTAGGTTAGTGGCCACTGTGCTACCATGTTTGTAGCGGGTGAAGCACATAGGAAGGTCTGCTGCATGTGATGAGCTTTGCTTGCATTGCAGTGGACCTTTCCTTAGATATGCTCACCCAGGTGGTGTGACGCCGGCATGCATGCTGATTGGGGAATGAGGGACACACCTACTGGTGCATGCCCTGCATTTGCCCAACAGCTACTGCGCCTCCAAATCTCCACTACCACAAAATGTTGGTTGCACAAGCGCGCCAACATAAAAAATGGCAGGTTGTTAAATTAAGAAAGGAAATAAGCATTAGGTTTTAAGCCACGTATGCAAAACAGAAAATAAAATTGGTTCAAAAGTTCCCAAAGGTGCTTATCTTAAGTCCAGATTAAGTCCTAACAACAGGAAATAGGGAGCACTGGGGGAGACATCTGCAGACTGGAACAGAAAAACTGTGTAACAGCAGGATGGTCCCTCCTGGGACTATCACCTTACAAACCTTTGGGCCGGTCCATATTGACCAAAACCTTAATCAAACCAAGAATATTGGCCATCTAGATTGAGAAATATCTTCTAATTGGAGATCAAGAGGTAAAACTTGTTAAACCACAGTCTCAGAGTGTCCATAGTCCCAATTACATCTTGTGAACACCAAAACATGTGTGTCCTGGGTATCCAGAACAATGAAGAAGGCTGATCTGTAATCTTCACAGAGATCTTCAGGTCTTCTTTTTCTGGAGCAATTTAGAAATGTCTGCATGTAGGGGCAACAAAGCATCTCCGCGTCTTCCTAGGCGCTTTCTGGGACTGGGGCTACCGACCAGAGTAGTTCTTCTATTTTCTGCTCAGCCTGTTCCTCTTTGGTGTCTGGAACTGGGACCTCCAATGCAGTAAGGTAAGGGGTAGCTGCCAGCAGAGATTTGAATACTTTGACCCCCTCCTTATCCTGTATCCAAAGCTTGGTGTCACTGTGATTTTCTTAATCTGTCCCGAATACTGATTTCCCACAGCGACTGCACTATTCTGCTCCCGAAGTGCAAAAACACATCTCGGCCAGGATGTGAAAAATGACAGCTGTACTGTTCATAAGGAGGTGTGCAAAAGTGCCAGTGTTGAAAATCTGGAGTGAAAATATTACAGATTCGTGAAGTCACGAGTGTGAGTGAAAACTGCACAACCCACACTCGTAAAACAGTAAATTTTGGGATTTCTTTCACCAAATTTGCAACGCAGGCTTTTTTAGAGCCCACCTCATGAACAGTGGCACTGACTGTGAAATCACCTTTCAGGACTGAATAACACCATGATAGTGACTGAATTCATGAGGAGGGGTCCCAATAACCCCATGTTGAAAATGTAGTGCCAAAAGTAAAAAAAATGGCTGAGATATCCACATAAGTTGAAAAAACCCTATTTTTGGGAGGGCATTAAACCCAAGGTTTAATGGGCGGAGCAACAATGTCACTTCCCCATTGAGTTTAAAAGGTCACAACATCCTGGGCTTTGCCAGGATTCTTTTTCATTGCAGCTGGAGGTGCTGCTCCTCTCCACTTTGCTGGATTCGGTTTTGTTTCCCCTTGTCTCTGCAATGCCTCCAGCTGCCCGTTTTTCCCTTCCTGCCTTCTTCTGTGGTTTTATCCATGCCTTCTCTCTCTTCCTGCAGCTACTGCTGCTTCATTCTGTTGACCCCATCGGTGCTTTCGAGCACTGCTCTCACTCTATTTGCTCCCCCCCCCACGTGCTTCCATCCCACTCCTGTCCAGCAGCTCCAGTTCCTTTGCCCTGAATTGCTCCCTCCCTCCCTGCTGTGACCTGCCTTATCCTTATCCTGCTCCTTCCTGCATTTCTACCTCAGCTTTCTCAGCTCAGCCTTCCCCCCATTCTCGCTTCTTCCTCCTCCTGTCAAGTGTCCATTTCCCCTGTTGTCTCTGTTTTCCTTCCCCCTGTCCTGTACCTCATTTGTCGCTCTTTTCCTGTTGCTGGCTCCCATTGGATGTCCCTCCATTCTGGACTCATTCCTTTCAGGGCTGTCACTCCTTCTTCATCTCCCCTAACAAGGTCCAATGTCCACCCCACTGTGCTCACCATGGAACCGCTGAATGCTGCGCCTCCTGACATCATCTCTCAGTGTGGCTTTATCCCCACTTCTCTCATGTCTGTTGATTTGCGCCATTCCTTCTTGTGGGTTTCTGTGTCTGTTGTGGGGATCATACTCACTTGATTTCTATGTCCACTGTGGTTCTTCCTCACCACCTGGTGCACTCGACTACCTATTCCTATCCTTGTGCGCCTTCTGCTTTCCTGCTATTGTGTGGCTGGGTGCCCTGTCTAGGTGATGACTCTGCTGTATTTGTTGGGCTGCATGACCTGTTTGCTCCCAGTCTTGGACTTTCCCAGCACCTGGGCTGAACCCGCAATGGGACGTGTTGCTCCCCTCTATCACATGTCTCATAGGGGACGTTCCACATTTTGTACTCACTATTTTTGTTGTATGCTCCTACTTTCTTGCTTATTGATTTGTTCTCTGTCACTTTGCATGGTTGGGTATTCCATGCATATGTGCTATTTCTTTGCTGCCGTGGCTGCAACTTGTATGGAAGCTCCTGTTCCTCATTGCTTCATTCTTTGCCTTTCCACCTATTGTACCTCTGCACACTGCAGATTATGCCCTGCTCCCATATTTCCCCACTAGATGGCGCCCTTCTTCCTCCACTTGCATGTTCTTTCTCAGCCCGTATGCCCTGTTTCTCTGCAAATTGTGCTGTGTCTATCACCCTGGCCCTGCATTTCAGTGGTAACAGTGTGTAGCTTGCTGCTGCTTCCGCTGTACTTCACCCCTCTTCCTCGTCCTGTCTGTACTCGATTTCCTGTACCAGCCTCCATAGCTTCCATCCATCATTGTACCTCATCTGTTCCTTATTTTACCTTCCTTGGCCTAGCGCCTATTCTTGTCCCAGCCATCATGGATTCTCTCCACTCCTGGCTTCCCTCCTCATCATACATCGTCTGATTTTGCTCATCATACAACGTCCTATTTTGTTCCTCGATCACTCAACCTGAGTTGCTCCTCTGCCGCTCCTCCTGAGTGTACCTTCTGGTTTGTATACCCTTTGGTTCCAAACATGCCTTCTTGGCCTTGGAGTCTACCTCCTTTCGAGGAGCCTACTTACTCATCCTACCTTTGTTCAATAGTTTCCAAAACTAGGTGACTTCCTCATCCTCCCTCGCTTTCACTATGCCAGCCTCCACGGCTTCCCTCTTTTACTGTACCTAGCTCTCACCATTCCAGTATACCTTGCCTCAACCTGCTCATCCAATTCAATTCCTACTGTCCTACATCCTTTCCTATCTTGCTTTCAAGTACCTGCCTTCATGGCATCAATCCATCATCGTACTTCATCCGTTCCTATGTTACCTTCCTCAGCTGCATTCAATTTTTTCTTTCTGGGCATAACTATCATTTTTCATATGCCCACCTCATCACTCCACGCCCCTCACAACACATGTATCCAGTTCCTGATTCCATCCATCATCAGCCATCAAGGATTCACTCCAGTCATGGCTTCTATATCTCATCATGCCACGGTTATTCTATTAGCTTTCTCTGCTATTCACATCATTGAGCCATCTATGGATAACGCCATCTGGCCTTCCATCGAACCTGGCCTGCATGCTACCTCATCCAGTTCACCTTACTGCCATTCTCATCCTGTATCAACTGGGTCCTATGCTATCCCATTGACCTCTCTCCATCCTTTGTCCTTTCATACCTCGCATTCCTGTACCAGCCTCCATGGCTTCAGTCCCTCATTGTAACTCATCCGTTTCCTAATTTTACCTTCCTTGTCCTAGGCGCCTTTTCTAGTACCAGCCATCATGGTTTCACTCTGTTCTTAGCTTCCCTCCTCATCATACTTCATCCAGTTTTGCTCTCTCCTCATCATACCTCATCCAGTTTTGTTCCTCGATCACTCAACCTGAGTTGCCTCTGGTTCCAGATCTCCCTTCTTGGCCTCGGAGCCTACCTCCTTTCCAGGTGCCTACTTCCTTTTCTTCCTTCATACAAGTTCATTTTCAAGTTCATTCCTGTCTACTCTTCCAATTCCATACCAGCCATCCAGGATTTACTCCACTCATGGCCTGCTATCGATATTCTTTTTGGGCGTACCTACCATAACTCCTATGCCACCTATCAACCACGGCCATTCTGCCGCGTGTATCAAGTTCATAACTCTATTCATATCGAGTTCATAAATCCAGTCATCATTCACTCAGCATTACCTCAAGGTTTATCTATTTACATCACTTACTCGAACATTTCTATCATTGAATTCCATACTACCTCATCGACTACAACCTCAGGGTCTAATCATTCAGAGTCTAATTGTTTACATTGCATAATCAAGCATGCCTCTTCAACCTCAGTGTCTGCTCAATCGCATCACTCAATCAAGCGCATCACTCAATCAAGCCAGTCTGCATTATCATCTGTCTCCTTATCAGCACATCTGGAATATCCTCGTGAGCACATCTGGATACCCCTTGCTCCCCTGACTCATACATGGATTTACTCCCTCCCATCCTTGCTCCTCTGATCTACTATCTCTCATCGACTACTCAAGCATACCCTCCTTGGGTCCCTGCTACCTCATGTTCCTTATTTAATCTGTGCTTCTTTAGAGTTTTTTCCCTATCCCATCATCATCCTCCCTACCTATATACTTCATCTATGAACCATTCTCTTTACCAACATATGTCCTCAAATCAAATGTCATCAGACTGGAGGGAAGGTGACTTAGGCCTTGGATCCCCAAAGGTTTCCTCCTCAAAGGGAGTTTTTCCTGTCCTCCGTGCCAATGGTCATAATATTAGTTAGAGTTAGTACTTTCTTCTCATTAGTTAGTCAGGTTCCCCTGTTGGGTGGAGGCAGATGGTGGCCCGGCTTTCCCCTCTCTCCTTAGAAAGTTTGCCCTTCTCTTCATAAAATTAATTTATCATCCTCGCCTCTTCAAAGCCTGACATCTTTAAGTATTCTTTTTGGGCTTCTTCCTAACCTACCTTTAGCCGACGCATTCATTCCCGGCACCTGTGGGGGGGACCCTCCTCTAGGATTCCTTGTGTCATTCCCTTACAGGGTGGTATATCCCATGGATAGAGAGGCGGAAAGCCACAAAGCAAATCAAGTTACACAAGCATCAGCATCTCATATTATCTCATTCAAAGTGCGTAGTTAATAACGTAATGGGAGGGCTTTGCTTCCAGGTTCGCTGGATGGAGCAACAGCATCACTCCCCCATCGAATTTAAAAGGTCACAACATCCTGGGCTTTGCCAGGATTCTTTTTCGTTGGCCACCATCCACCCCTCCTCCTCCAGCGGCTCATCTCTCTTCCCCATGGGCTTCTTCCTAACCTACCTTTAGCCAACGCATTCATTCCCAGCACCTGTAGGGGGGAACCCTCCTCTAGGGTTCCTTGTTTCGTACGCCTACAGGGTGGTATATCCCATGGATAGAGAGGTGGAAAGCCACAAAGCAAATTATGTTACACAATCATCATCTCATATTATCTTATTCAGTTGCATAAACACATCAAAATGCCATTATACAGCTTACCAGCATTTCTTCAGTTCGCAGTCGGCTTTGAAGAGTGCAGACGTGTTCCCAGTCCATGAAGATCGACTTGCTGGGCTCCGGAGGTAAGTATGGGGCGAAGGGGGTGTGGGGAGGTGGGATGCACAGAAGGTGAGTGCGGGTTGGGGGAAGGGGCACCAGAGACTGCGAGGGACCATTTTCTTTGTTTTAGGGATAAAAATGAAAAGACGTTGGGAGAAGGGTTTTTTTGTTTGCAGGCTTGCTGTGTGCACACTGAAGTGGGCTCCCAGTGTGCCACCTGAGTTTTGAGGGGAAGGGACTTAAGCTGACAGGGACTGGGCCCCTGTCAGCAAAGAAAGATTATTTGGCGGGGCATGATGCTGTGGGGGATTGGGCATCCCCTCGGCACACAACAAATGGGGGGCCATTATGCCGACAGGGAGGGGGCTCCCCTGTTGGCAAATGAACTGGGTCAGCTACAACAGTCAGGGACTGCCCACCATTGCACCATCAGCTTGCAGTCTGCACTATTCAGACCCAACACAGAGATGAATGGCTGACATTGCAATGCTGAGGTGGCCCCTGTTTGCGGCGGCCAAATCTTTTCAAGTTGGTGGCACTTCTGGAGAACCAGTGTCCTCAGAATAGTGGGTCTGCATTGGTTGAACACTGCCAAGCCCACAAATGCAGTGCCGGCACTGGCCGCAACAGTGCCGCACCTCCACAACCCACTTCTCTCCTAAGCTGCCATATAACATTTCTTGCGCATGTGCCCAAGCAAACATAAAAATTAGGTCTCTATTCAGTGCAATACAGGAGAATGAGGGGAGATCTGTGCCTAACATACAAGACAATAAATGATGAGTCAATATTGGAGACAATCAGTTTAAATAAAAATCTCATAAACATAAATACTAGAATGCACGATATGAAATTAAAAGGTAGTCACAATAAAACGAATAAGAGGAGTCATTGGTATACACAAACGGTTGTCACTACATGGAATGCCTTACCAAAAAGTGTAATGGACAGCAACACAATTAATATTTTTAAAAATAGAATGGACGTACACATGGGTAACAAAAAATTTGATTTACACCAATAATAATGGTGGTGAGTTCATAAAAGGCAACTTCTGCCTATCGAATTTGTAAATTACCTATGATCCTATGGTCCTGTGTTTGTTATAATATAGCACCCCGATGTTAGGGGACACAACAACAAGAAGAAAACAGGACCCTTACCCAGGTTTGGGGAATTTTCATTTTCTTTTCCCTCAAGCTCCCCTCCATTCTCCTCCGCTCTTTCCCCTTCCCTTGCCTGCAGTCCCACCGACCCCTCTCTTTTCCCTTTGTGCAATTTTGCACCAGTTTGTGCTAAGAAGGGGGGCCGTGGGCAAGAGATCAACCCACCTCAATGACGGCGTCCCAATCCCCGGGGCTGCCTAGCAGAACCTTTCTTGCCCTTTAAGTGGTCTGGGGAGTAGTTAACTGAGGGGTCGGCGGTCAGATACAGAGGGTGGAGGACACAGGGAGCATGGAGTAAGGACATATCTTTGATCAGTCTTTGGCTCCCCTGGCATTGCTCCCCTCATTCTTCAGTCCATGGGGCATGTGGCAGCAGTAGGGTCCATCGAGTGGGAACATGGCTTCCGGGCGTGATCCATCTCTTTCCCCAAAGCCCTGTGTGGTGTGGGGGGAAGCTTCTGCACATCAGATCAGGTGGTACAGGACCAAATTTGGTCCGAGTGGACGACACACCCTGGGCCATTAGTTCTGGCTATAGCAGGGTTTCTGCCTCCCCCAGCATCACTGGAGTCCCAGGCTGTGGTGGTAAGTGGGCTGAGTGCCCAATTTTTTCGGCTTTTGCCACAGGCAGCAGAGACTGGGCAGGGGGTGGGAAAAGAAAAAAGTAAAATTTAAAGAGCCAGTGCCCAGTAAAGACAAGGGAGGGATGCAGTGGGCTCCTTGGGTGAACTGTCAGCCCTGAGGGGTTGGGGGAGTTAGACAGCAGTGGGCTGAGTGCCCCAGAGGGAAAGGACAGACCTTATGAGTGGCCAGAGGCCACTAAGTTGTCCTATGTTTTTTTCTTATTATTATTTTATTTTAGAAAAAAGTGACTTTAAAGGAGGCAGACAAAGGCCTGTAGTAATATTCATTAAAGGGCTAATGCTGAGGGCCCAGGCCCATATGCATAGTAAAAAGAGTCCACAGGCACAGCACATGATGTAAGAAATAATCTTGTAGCCCACTCAATAAATCTGCATTTTGATGCAGTTTTATGCTACAAGTATATTTCTTACATTGTGTGCTGTGCCTGTGAAAACTTTTCACATGTCAGGTTTGTTATCTATAGCACTGCACCAGCCATCCACAGTTTGAAGTGCGGCAGCCGCCCTGTGGACTGTACCTATGCATAGTAAGTAGTATTAATTAAAGGGGTGTGGCTGTGGGGGAAGCCAAAGCAAAAATATCTGTAAAAGTACAGTATCCTCTGAGGGGGAGCAGGGCGGATGGTCCTATGGCCTAAGTGGCCCAACAAATTATGTGTATGTGTTCTGTGCCCCCAGACAACCTGAACTGTGCTGTCTGCCTGGCACCACCTAAAGACTGCACCCTTTGCAAGGACTGATCTGTCTGCTTAAAGACTGACTTGCTTGCCAGAACTCAAACAGTTCGCTTGCTTCTACACTGGTTAGTGAATTGCATCCTTGTGTACTTCATGTCCAGCTTCCCCTTTGTTGTCCAGACCAGCTTCTTCAGAGCCTGATGCTAACCCAGGGAGGTCCATGGCCCATTTTCCATCTGCTGCAGAACTATCTCCAGTGATGTCAACCTGTTTTGAAGTTTCACCAGAGTGTTCCAGCATCAGCCCTGTGATGGTAAGTGCAGAGAGATGCTTGTCAGGTATCCAGCAGTAAGTCAGCTTAGGAGCCACCCTGTCTCAAGCATGAGGGACCACAGTTAATGTTGTGTATGCCCTTTTCTTATTTTGCTGGCTGTCCCCAAGTAGGCATTAACCCATGTCACTCCATAGAAGCTGCCTGAAGATCATACCACCAGCAGTCTTCTTGTGAGGAGAGGGTCTGGGTGCTGGGGACTTGTCAGTGGTCATTGATGCGGATCGTCCGGAGAATCTTCCACTGACCAGAAGTCTTCAGCTTCTTGCCTGGAGCTGCACAGGATCAGCAAGTTCTTCACTGTCCAGCCAGCAGTATTCCTCTTTGTTTTCTGTTCATCCAGGGCATGCCCTGTTATGGCCTGTTGGTAAAAGGCGCTTTGTGGGGTCAATGTCCACCTCCTGATCAGCTGACTTGTCACAAAGTCCAAGCTTGGTTCATCCTCCAGTTGTCATTTTGGCCCAGTGTACACAGGACTTGGACTGAAAGGGGTTAACCCCCCCCCCCCGCATTCTGGGTTTGACCAATTGTTGGTCCCATTCGTATTGTTTTGTTTATTATCCTGTGGCATTGTCGAAGACAGTTTTTTGTTATTTTTCTTAATCCTTGTATATAAAGAATTATTATTGCAAATAAACCTTTTTGTACCTTGTTCCTAGAGTAAGCTTCCTGTCTCTCTTTTCTGATTCTTCTAGCCTACCCTGAAATAGTTAAGGAGTCCTGAACCCCCATCCCACCGGGAACCATCAACCCCTACAATAGTCCATTACTTGTGGCCGCCTGTGCTATGCTCAATGGCAACCGCTCCCTTAAAAAATCCCTTTATGAATTTACACAAATGAGGGTGGGGTCACTATCTGAGCAATGTGAATATTGTGGATTTTCCTATGAAATTCTGCAATGCTTGCCAAAAGTTCAAAAAATACTGCCTATGCAAAATCTACCAAATTATATGGCATACCACAGAATATCACTTGTTTTGGTGGATGTTTCATTTGAACTGTGACGTTTCAAATTGATCTATGGGAAATAGTGAAAATATAACTACTATTTTGTAGTTCACAGCAAAATGTTTTTGTTTACTGTGGAATTCCACAGGAATTTATTCCACGGACAATGCAGTCATATGGTAGTCTTCTAGGCAGGAATGGAAGGATTAAAGGGTTATTTGCTGCAGCAACTCTCATTCTCTTTTTGAAGCAAATTCTACCATGCCCCATCCCTACCAAAGATTATTCCAAGCACTGCCATCATATGTTAGTATTCAGATCCCATAGTTTGTCACTATGTTCTGCAGTTTTGCAGTCAAATTCTGCAACAAACTCCAAAAATGATCCCGTGAGCAATGCAGGCACAAGATAATTTTCTCCTAGGCAGGACTGAAAGGGTCAATGGGCTAGTTGATATTTAATTTTATTTTATTTTATTTATTTCATAGGATACAGCAACCCCTCTTTAGTGGCTGCTTCTCCTTATCTGCTGTACCGGTCTGCAGCCGGCATTGAAGGTAACCAATCTACTGCTCCATCTGGCTTACTTTTGTAATCAGAAGAAAACAGGAAGTTGCATGAAATCTCCCTTTCTTATGAAGATGTACTGCACATGGGAGCAGACCCCAAGGAAACACTCAAAGCATAATATGGGGCTGGGGGGTTGCTCACACAGCATTTTGAACAAAAAAGTACTAAAATGCTGATCAGCAATGCGTTTTTATTTATTTTCAGTATGTCCTGGTGTTTTGCCCTACAATAAGCTTCTTCAGGGAACACTGTAACATAATATTTATAATAATACTGTTATTGTCTCAGCAGGTTGCACATGTGCCTCAGGTGCTGGAATACTGAAAGGCCCCAGGTTCTAACCTCACTTAGAGTAATACCCATATCTGGCACTGTAATGCAGTATGAGGAAGGTACTATGCTCTTGAGGTGCCATCCTTTGGATGAGATGTTAAACCAGGATCCCTTCTGTCCATCTCTGGTCAGTGGCCTGGTGGAAGTTAAAGATCACTTGGCGCTAATCAAGGAAGAGTAGGGGAAATTTTAATTAAAAAAAAAAGCATACAAAAAAGGAAAAAGCTGGGTGAAAGTCTGCCTTGGGCTCCCCTGCAGCAGATACCTATCTCTCTATCTGTGTGATCTCTGTTATATATAGAAAAACTGAAAAAATATATCCAGTCCTTGTATATGTATTAGGAGATATTGTACTGTATAAGAAGGCAAAACAAAATGGTTACATTAAATGCACACTGAAAATATAAAATACAGTTAAAAATCTATGTTTTGACCTTAGGTCTTCTTCAAGAAATATCTAAAAGAGAAAAAAACAAAGTTAGCATAGCGGGGAGGTAAAATAAGGGATATATATATGTATGTGTGTGTGTGTGTGTGGAGAAAGAAACAAGCATTTGTCAATGCTGAATGTTTTTTTCTGGCATTGGCAGTGGTAGTGTAGAAGTTACAGAGCTGCGTAATAGGAATGGCAGTGAAGTATTGAACTGAAGCCAACCCCACCACCACCCTGCAGAGAGTGACAGGCATTGGGGTGTGCGTTTGGGTCGTCAGGCATAACGGCCACGCCATTTCACCACACCCCACCCTGCAGAGACTGACAAGTGTGACATGTTCCTTGGGGTCTTTGGCCCTTATGTGCACCCCATTTCATTAGGAAATATGGTGAGATGGTTGCGATACAGAAGAATGGGGTGAAGTTTTGGGCCGAAGAGTCCAAGGCATACCTCGATGCCTCTCAGTGACTGCAAGGTGTGGAATGGTATGAGCATCACAGGCAAGAATCCCAAGTCACACCCCTGATTCCTGTCATTCTCTATAGGGTTGGCCATTGTAGTTGAAAACCCTAATACCTCAGGCATTCGTTGATATTTTCACTCCAAATTTTCAACATGTTTGTTTTGTGACCCCACCTCATGAACAGGGGGAATATCAGTTTGTTAGCCGAAAGCTGCTTATGCACAGTGACTACAGCATTTAGCACCACAGGTGCAAAAATATTCCGAACAGGATGTAAAAAATGACAGCTGTACTCTTTCATGGGGAGGTGTAAAAAATGGCTATGTTGCAAATGTGTAGTAAAAATATAAAAAAAAATGGTGAAGTCACGAGCGTACATAGAAACTGTGCAACGCACACCCGTAATATAATTAGGTTGGGGATTTCTTACAGCAGATTGTCAACTCAGGCATTTTGGTGCCTCCGATCATGAACAGTGTCACTGTGATTTTCTTTATCTGTGCTGAACAATGATTTCCGACAGCGACCACGCATCTCTGCACTGAAAGTGTGAAAATGCACTTCAGCCATGTTGTGAAAAATGGCAGCTGTACTGTTCATAAGGAAGTGTGTAAAAATGTCACTGGTGAAAATCTGGACTGAAAATATTACAAAGTCATGAACTAACGAGGGTGCATGGAAACTGCGTAATGCTCACTTGTAACACAGTCATTGTATGGACTTTTGTCACCAAATTTTCAACATAGCCATTTTAAGACATCTGCTTATGAACAGTGTAACTGTGATTTTCTTAATCTGTCCTAAACATTGCTTTCGCACACCAACAACATCATTGTGCGCTACATGTGCAAAAACACATTTTGGGCGACTATGAAAAATTGCAGCTGTACTGTTCATAAGGAAGTTTAATAAAATGGACATGTTGAAAATCTGGAGTGAAAATATTAAATTTGCAAACTTACGAGCATGCATAGGAACTGTGCAACACACGCTCGTAAAAGTCATTTTTAGGAATTTTTTCACCAAATTTTCAAAATAGCCATTTTAAGACCTCTGCTCATGAACAGTGTCACTGTGATTTTCTAAATTTGTCCTGTACATTGATTTTGCACACCGACTGCGCCATTGTGCGTTACATGGGCGGAAACACGTTTTGGGTGAGATGTGAAAAATGACAGCTGTACTACTCATAAGAAGGTGTGGTACAATGGCAATGTTGAAAATCTGGAGTGAAAATATTGAAAATTTGCAAACTAACGAGCGTGCGTAGGAACTATACAACGCACGCTCGTAAAACAGGCATTTTTTGGAATTTTTTCACCAAATTTTCAACATAGCCATTTTAACACCTCACCTCATGAATAGTGTCACTGTGATTTTCTTAATTTGTCCCATACATTGATCTCGCACACCAACTGTGTCATTGTGCGCTACATGGGCAGAAACACGTTTTGGGTGAGATGTGAAAAATGGCAGCTGTACTACTCATAAGAAGGTGTGGTAAAATGGCAATGTTGAAAATCTGGAGTGAAAATATTGAAAATTCATGACCTCACGAGCGTGCGTAAGAACTGTGCAATGCACGCTCGTAAAACAGTCATTTTTAGGACTTTTTTCACCAATTTTCAACATAGCCATTTTAAGATATCTGCTCATGAACACTGTCACTGTGATTTTCTTAATTTGTCCTGTACATTGATTTTGCACACCGACTGTGCCATTGTGCGTTACATGGGCGGAAACACATTTTGGGTGAGATTTGAAAAATGACAGCTATGCTACTCATAAGAAGGTGTGGTAAAATGGCAATGTTGAAAATCTGGAGTGAAAATATTGAAAATTCGCGAACTTACAAGCCTGCGTAGGAACTGCGCAATGCACTCTCTTAAAACAGTCATTTTTGGGAATTTTGGCACCAAATTTTCAACATGGGGTTTTTGAGACCCCTTCTCATGATTGATGTCACCGTCATGGCGTTATTTAGTCAAGGGTGATTTCGTTATCACTGCATGAAATCACCCTTCAGGCCCGAATAACGCCCATGACAGTGACATCAATCATGAGAAGGGTCCCAAAACCCCATGTTGAAAATTTGCAAAATTCAAAAAATGCCTGAGATATGCAACAAAGTTGAACCCCCATCTAGCCCATTATACAGCTTACCGGCATTTCCTCAGTTCGCGTCGCCTTTGAAGAGTGCAGACATGTTCCCGTCCACCAAGATCGCCGCGCTGGAGTCCGGGGTAAGTATGGGGTGAGGGGTGGGAGCTGGGTCCGCAGGTGGGTGGTGCGGTTGTGGGAGGGGGGTGGGGAGACTCACCGTGGGACCGTTTTTTCTTTACAGGTTGAAATAAAAAAAATTGACAACGCAGGATGTTTGCCAAGCTGGTGTGGGCTCCCAGCATGGCACAAGGACTTGGGGGGGCCGTTCAGCCGACGGGGGATTGGGCACCCCCGTTGGCCTAAGGAATAGATTGCCACGCTGGGGTGGGCTCCCAGTGTGGCACTCACTACTCGGGAGGGGGGAGACAGTGCAAGCCAACGGGGGATTGGGCACCCCCGTCGGCTATATGATTAGTTGCCATGCTGGGATGGGCACCCAGCGTGGCATTTTGAAGCCTTTGGGGGGGGAGGTGGGGGGAACGCAGCACAGACGATGGGGATTGGGCACCCCGTCGGCTATACAGTGTGTGGGGGGGCCCACACACCTGCATGGGCACGCGCGCCTGTGTGTGTGTGTGGAGGGGAGCTGCGCATGAGCAGGCGATATCTTATCACTGCTCACTCAAGTGTAGCTCCCCCTTTCAACTGTATGCCACTGCATTTTGGAGCGTGTCATAGACAGCTCCTGCATGCACTGGCTTACAGGGGCTGCGCCTGCCAACACACTGACTGAATTGGAAGAGGGGGTGACACACCTCTGAAATCTCCGATGATGGCACTATGTTTCTTGCACATGCGTGCAAGCAAACATAAAAAGGGGAGGCTCAGAGAGAAGAAGTGATAAATGGCAAGATTAACAATCTGGAAAACAAAAAGGTGATGATAGGAAAGACAAGGCATAGTGGGAGTGAATGAGCTTGAGAAGTCTCCAGGTGGGGACTAATTAACGGGGCCTAGTCAGAAGGCTGAACGGTGACAAACGTGGGAGAAGGAGACAGAGATGGAGACATATGGTGAAAATGAAAAAGAAATTAAATGTGTACAGATACAAACAGACTTTAGGGAAAACAAGGGGTGGGTGAAAGATGTTAGGCCCCAGGTTCTAGGTTAGAAGTTAGTAGAATATAGGTCTATCATTTAAACCGGAGGGGTGCTGGGGCCAAGGCGGATGATCAGCTTGGTTTCCATGTTTTTTCTATGGTCAGAATCCCAGAAGCCCAGCTGAAGGACACAAACAGAAAGGTCACTGACACTGTGGTCCCTGGAAATAAAGTGATGTACACTGGGTTCATCAGTGTCTCCATTCTTGACTGCACTGTAATGTTCCCTGAAATGGTCAGCAAGGCATCTACCAGTCTCACCAATGTAAATAGCTGCACACTTCCTGCAAAGAATACTCTAGCAGGCAAAATATCCCACTTGCTGAAAATCTGCCTACATCACCCCGGTACATAAGAGTGGAGACCGCAACGCGCCTAATAATTACCGCCCCATCTCCATCCTACCCCCTCTATCCAAAGCATTACACCGTATAGTCTCCGATCAACTCACAGACCACCTTATCAAATATAACATGCTATGCAACTAGCAACACGGTTTCTGAAAGGGACACAGCACCACCACCTCACTCCTTGAACTTATCTCACATATGCACACTGCCTTAGATAGCGGACACCTCACAGGAGCTATCTTTGTGGACCTCTCTAAAGCATTTGATACCATAAACCATGCCCTCTTACTAAACACACTCACCCACAGTGGCCTCTCCAATGAGGCAGTAAACTGGTCCACCAGCTGTCTCTCTGATAGAACACAGCTGGTTAGGGTAGTCACTGTCCTATTCTCCAGCCTCCCTGTCCGCTCTGGTGTCCCTCAGAGCTCCATCCTAGGCCCCTGCTATTCTGTCTATACCTAAACTCCCTCCCATCGGCCTGCCCCACCAACCTACTCCTATACGCCGACGCCGACGTCCTTTTCACAACTGATCTGGACCCCCTGAAACTCCACCAAACACTCCAACACTCACTCCATGCGACTGAACACTGGCTCACCTCCCAGTGCCTAATAAAATTAATTACAATAAGGCAAAAGTCATGATTTTCTCCCACCCACAGAACCCACTGAAAAACCTCTGCCCCCAATTTCTTACTGTAAACCTAACCCCCCTCGAACAAGTGGACACCTTCAAGTACCTAGGAATCACACTTGACCCGGCCCTCAGCTTTAGTCAACATATTCAGCATCTATCCACTGCTCTAAACTCTAGACTTGACATACTTTACTGGTACAAACACTGCCTCACCCCCGAGCCTCTACGTCTCACCATTAACTCCACTGTCTTCTCGCTGCTAGACTACAGCATTCTAATCTACAGTGCTGCTCCCAACTCTGCCCTAAATAGACTTCGTCTTGTACTAAACAAAGTCTGCCAACTCATACTCGGATGTGATCACTCCACGCACACCTGCTCCCTCTACAGCGCCACTAATTGGCTAAACTTAGACAACAGAATCAAATACCACACCTGCTTAATGACCAAAAAGATAACCCTAGGCCTCACTCCAACCACCCTAATCAAAATCATCCACCCAGAACCCCCTGTCAGAGTCACACGTAACTCAAGCAAACCGTTACTAAGGGTACCCCATTGCCGGACCTCCAAATTCCAAAGAACTTTCAGTTACAATGCCCATCCTGGACCAATGCACTCCCCACTCTAATATCCAGCGAAACAGGATTAGGCCTTTTTGAATCTAGCCTAAGGAATCACCTCCAGACCTCCAGCCTATGTGATTGCCCCTAGGCCAGCCTCTAATCAGGCTCCAGACCCAATTCCCACTGAAACTCTGTCTTGACAAACAGCTTCTCCCCTACCGTGGGCTGTGCTAAACCCCGTTATTCCATGATGTCCTTGTTTACAGTTTCATTTTTGTATCTAGTGTATATCACAATGCGAAATTAGGTCATTTCATAGCTACCTGTATGTTTTCTGCTACCCTTGTACCTCACTATGTATAATGTGGAACCATTATAATCTCTGTAATGTAATATACAGCAACCTGTCTGTTTCTGTTCCCCTGTACCGCACTATGTATGATGTGGAACCTTTGCAAATGAGTCTCTGACTCAAAGGTTTTTCTGATTATCTCAAATAAATAAATAAAATAAAAATAAATACAATATACCACATTAGTGGTGGTGCATGAGAACTCCCTGGTGATGTGAAAAACACCTGTAGGACCCCGAATTTCAGTCACACTTGAAACAAATTTGCAGGTGTAGCAGCGAGTTCTGTTGCAAGGTTTGGTACATGGTAGGGACGAACTGTTAGGAGTAGGTAGGCTGCTTTTTACCAGGAGATTCCACAGGTTGGGTGACCAGCGACAGGAGGAAATAGGTGGTTCTATAAAGGAAGCACCAATGTTGGGGTCAGTCTGCAAAAAAGAAAGTTACTGGTAATGATCCTGTGGAGAGAAGGTATATTCTGATGTAAAGGAAGCACTAGTGGAATTGTCCATTGTTCTTGTGTGACAGTATCCTTCCTGCGGGGGTCAAGGTTAAGGGACATGTTACTGACCTGGGAGAGTGCTCTGTCCACTGTGCTTTTAGGGTATCCCCTGTTGATAAAAAGAAAAATGCATTATTTGGACCTGCTCAGCAAAATCATCCTCTTCACTGCATAACCTGCATAGTCTAAGAAACTGTGACTAAAGCAGGCCATTCCTGACATGTTTAGGATGGAAGGAGCTGTGGAGGAGGAAACTGTGAGAGTCAATGGATTTGTAATAAACTGATGTCTTCAGACCAGTGTTCTGTACTAACAGTTGGATATCCAGAAAAGGCAGTGTAGAGGAGGATACTTCAACATTGTATTAAAGGAAGGGTGAGCAGTGGTAAACTTCTCGAAGAAGTCTTGGAGGGTCTCCCTGGAGCAGGAGGTGGCCCCCACACAGTCATCTATGTAGCATTTGTAGAGTTCAGGCACAGTCCCTGAGAATGAGAGAAAAAACTGTTCCTCCACCCAACCCACAAACAGATTAGCAAAGCTGGGACCCATCTTGGTACCCATATCAGTTTCACAGACCTGCTGAAAAAAATGTTATTAAAAGAAAAAGCATTGAGTTTGAGAACAAGTTCTGCCAAATTAGTTAGTGTGTGTGGGGGTGGCTGCTGGTCTTCCCACTTATTCAGGAAATGTTGCAAAGCTGTCAGGCCATCATCTTGGGGGATCACTGTATAAAGAGATTTGATGTCCATGGTGAAGATGAGCTGATGAGAGCCACTGAATCTGAACCTGTCAAATAATCAGAGAGCATGGTTAGTGTATTTAACGTAGGAGGTCAGGGACTCAACGAGTGGTCTCATGAGGTTGTTCAAAAATGCAGAGATGTGGGATGTGGGGCAGGAGCAGGCAGACACAATAGGATGACCAGAGTTTGCAACATTTACTGAATAAGCAGGAAGAAAAGCAGCCACCCACACACACACAAACTCATCTGGCAGAACTTGTTCACAAACTGAGAGCTTTTTCTTTTAATAACAGTTTTTTTTCAGCAAGTCACTGGAGCTACCATAGGTACCAAAATGGGTCCCAGCTTTGCTAATCTGTTTGTGGGTTGGGTGGAGGAACAGTTTTTTCAGTCATTCACAGGGACTGTGCCCGAACTCTACAAACGCTACATAGATGATTGTGAGGGGGCCACCTCCTGCTCCAGGGAGACCCTCCAAGTCTTCCTCAATAAGTTTACCACAGCCCATCCTTCCCTTCAATACACTGTTGAAGTATCCTCCTCTACACTGCTTTTTCTAGATTTCCAACTGTCAGTACAGAACACTGGTCTGAAGACATCAGTTTATTACAAACCCACTGACTCTCACAGTTTCCTCCTCCACAGGTCCTTCCATCCTAAACATGTCAAGAATGGCCTGCCTTATTCACAGTTTCTTAGACTTCACAGGTTATGTAGTGAAGAGGATGATTTTGCTGAGCAGGCTCAAATAATGGATAGTTCTTTATCAACAGAGGATACCCTAAAAGCACAGTGGACACAGCACTCTCCCGGGTCAGTAACGTACCCTTGACCCCCGCAGGAAGGATGCTGTCACACAAGAACAATGGCAAATTCCACTAGTGCTTCCTTTACATCACAGTACACCTTCTCTCCACAGGATCATCACCAGTAACTTTCCTATTTTGCAAACTGACCCCAACATTGGTGCTTCCTTTACAGAACCACCTATTGCCTCCTACCACCGACCACCCAACCTGTGAAATCTTCTGGTTAAAAGCAGCCTACCTACTCCTAATAGTTCCTCCCTACCAGGTAGCAAACCTTGCAACAGAACTCGCTGCTACACCTGCAAATTTGTTTCTAGTGTGACTGAAATTCGGGGTCCTACAGGTGTTTTTCACATCACCAGGGAGTTCTCATGCACCTCCACTAATGTGGTATATTGTATTCTTTGCAGGAAGTGTGCAGCTATTTACATCGGAGAGACTGGTAGATGCCTTGCTGACCATTTCAGGGAACATTACAGTGCTGTCAGGAATGGAGACACTGAGAAACCCATTGTATCTCACTTTATCTCCAGGAACCACAGTGTCAATGACCTTTCTGTTTGTATCCTTCAGCCAGGCTTCTGGGATTCTGACCATAGAAAAAGCATAGAAACCAGGCCGCTCATCCGCCTTGGTTCCCAGCAACCCTCTGGTTTAAATGATAGACTTTTTTTCTACTAACACCTTTCAGCCACCCCTTGTTTTCCCTAAAGTCTGCTTGTATGTGTACACATTTAATTTCTTTTTCATTTTCACATGTCCCTATCTCTGTCTCCTTCCCCCACATTTGTCTCCTTTCAGCCTTCTGACTAGGCCCCATTAATTAGTCCCCACCTGGAGACTTCTCTAGCTCATTCACTCCTATTATGCCTTGTGTTTCCCATCATCACCTTTTGTTTCACAGATTATCTCTTGCTCTTACCGTTTATCACTTCTTCTCCCTGAGTCTTCCACTTTTTTCTTTCCCTACATATATATTCCTTATTTTACCTCCCCTCTACACTAACTTTGTTTTTTTCTCTTTTAGATATTTCCTGAAGAAGACCTACGGTCGAAATGTAGATTTTTAACTGTATTTTCTATTTTCAGTGTGCATTTAATATAATCATTTTGTTCTGCTTTCAGACCATATGCTGAAGCAGTGCTTTGCTTTTGTTATTGTATAAGAAGGACGCTCTACCTTGGGGAACACTCAGTGCTGCTGGGGCAAAGACTGCTGGAAGTCAGGAGGACCTTAAATCCTGCTCCTTCTTACTCTCCCACAGTACAGGGCAGGGTCTAGAGGGACTGTGTTTTTTCTTTTTTAACCTGTCTAGACAGATTCAGTTGGCTATTTACATCTATTTTATAGTTTAGAATCATTTGTTTGCACTAGTGCCGAACCGGAAGTTGCAGGTGTGCACTTGTGGTCTGGCATCATATACCTGTAATGCCTTCCCTATAGCGAGCATCGGGTAAAAGCCGGGCAAGCTGCTGCCTGGGGCTCCCCTGCAGCAGCAATCTATCTCTCTGTTACACACACACACATACGCGCACACACACACATATATATACACACATATTTACAGTAGGAGCCACTTAAAGGGGATGCGGTTAAAGGGGACATTCACTTAATTGGGACGATCCCCATGGCACCGATTTGTGACAAATGTTATTAAATGGGACCAGCTTCTGTTCAATTGGGATGGTCCTGTCGCTTAATTGGGACAATTATCTAGTCATAGATGTAGGAAAAAATACTGAAAATGTATTTGTACCTCGTTAAGTGCCTGCATTTAAGCTGTTTCACATTTTCACCTGCTTAGCGTCTCTGTGTTTAGTGTCTCTCTGGAGGTGTTTGGTTTGCAGGACGGCATCTACAAGCAACAGCAAAAGAGTCAACCTCCCACTGAGAGAGAAAATATAAGTTATCAAGGCTTTACAGCTAGCCCAACTCCCCTCTCTCAAAAGTTGCTAATTGAAGCTAAGTGATTTTATTTAAAGTTCAGTGTGTTGCTTTTGCCACTTAAATAAAGGTTAACTCAAGAACCAAATGAAACACACTTTTAAAAAAAGGAGCTATAATCATAAAAGTACTGGTATCCGTACCTCTTGGTGTTTTGTTTGTTTCCTCTGTTTTGTTTGTTACTGTAATGTGTGTGTCTGTCTTATGGGCAAAGACTTTTCTGGTTACAATGGAAAAAAAAAAAGGCTGCTTCTGATAAATGGGACAGCAGCTTAAAGAGGACGATAGGGCATCCATGGAGGTGTCCCCTTTAAGAGGCTTCTACACTGAAAAACATTTTCTTGTGCATTTATTTGGGGATGTTGTATAAGAAAGACTCCCCACCTTGGGGAATACTCAGTGCTGCTGGGACAAAGGCTGCTGGGAGTCAGGAGGACCCTGCATCCTGCCCCCACTTCTGATCCTCACACAGTGCAGGGCAGGGTCCAGAGGGACTGTGTTTTACCTTTTTTAACCCACCTAGACAGGTTTAGTGGACTATTTCAATCTCTTTGATTGTTTTAAAATCGCTTGTTTGCTTTAGTGCTGAACCAGAAGTTGTGGTCACACACTTCTGGTCTGGTGTCAGATAAGGCCCCCATATAGCAAGCATCAGTGAGCACCAAGAGGAGGCAAGACAGGGAAATCTAAAGACCAAACATGCCCCAAGTACAATCAGTTCCATAGTGACTCTACACCCTGCTAGTGATGCCCTGCATGGTCATCTCCAGCCATATTATATCACAATGGTGGAAAAACAGAAATCGGCTTTTTGAAGTGACCCCCAGTACTCCATTCATGTAGCAAAAAATCAATAAACCACTCAATCAATCAATAAAAAATCAAAGAGATTTTGTGCAGTGTGGGAATATGATATAGACGACACAACAAATCCCCCTGAAGGGTCAGTCAGGGTGAGTGTACTGTACTTTAACGTTAGGAACCAGCGTTCAGGCCGATCACTCAAAGTGGGGACTTGGCATCTTCACAGCCACATCCATTGTCAATACCCACCCTGGTCAGATAGGCCAGCAGCAGCAATGAAGGTCAGGTACTGGAAATAGTGGGATTGGATGGTTCATTCAAGTAATGCAACAGCCAGCCGGCCCATCGGCGCAGCGGTTGGATTTCCGCTTGCGACGCCGGCGACCCGGGTTCGGGAACGGACTCGGGTCGCTGGAGGGCCGGCCGGGGGGGAGAAGGATCGAGCGCCCCACGGGCTGCTCTCCTTCTCCGGGGGGAGGACGGGACAGTGTCCGGAACCTCAGCGACCCCTGGCAGAGGCCGGGGTATCGCGAACCGACCAGCGCTCGCTGACTTGGAGGCGAGGCAGACGTTCGACGTCATTGCACGTCCCCACCTCCCAGAAAACCAGGGAAAATGGACGGCTGCCGACCGCCCTACATGAAGCCCGCCACGGCTTCGATTAGCCTCCCAGGCCAGCTTCCCCGACCAATTCCGGTCTCTGCAGGGTGTTTGGGTCCGCACCCTGCAGCTCCGCCGTGGGGGGTAATCCACGGGGTATCGGGGGAGCCGTGGCCGATCTGGGGGGTGGAAGCCAGTGGCCCGTGACCGGGCAGAATTACCGGGAGGTCGGCAGCTAGGAAGGGGATAAAGAAGAAAAATTAAAAAAAAAAAAAAAAGTAATGCAACAGCCATGGCAGCACAGAAACAAACTGATGCAGACCTAGGTACTGTTGCTGATTTAAGCATCACTCCAACCACCCCACCGCCAACAATATAAACTACTGTATAAGTCATTGCATGCATGCACTAAACTACACTAAATGGGAACATACTCAACACTCAGTCAAGTTCTGTCCAAATGACACAATTCATGGGGTAGATGATGGCCTTTGATCATCAGTCATTCTCTATCACAGAGGACACCAGTTTTTAAAGGCTGGTGCAAGAAGTGAAGTCCAAGTACAACATTCTGTCATGCTTCACATTGTCCAGGCATGTTCACTACAGTATATATGAGGCAATAGACATGTGCATGATGACACTTCTGATGGAGGCTGAGGGGTTTATGTGCATTTCCATCCCCTCCATAGTGTCTATCCTATTGCACATGTTGGTGACATCTGCAAAAAGGCAACCTTCCCTTCCAGTGCATTTTCAGTGTCACTTATAATGTCTGAGATGGACAGTGGCAGCAGCATGCTGAAGGTAATGAGTGATGGAGATTTCTCCTATGCAGCTTATTTTATACATGCCCCAAATCTAATGTTGAGTTGCATGCATGACAAACATGTACAGTTATAAGAAACACTTGGCAATCTATCGGATATCATTACAGGACATCATTAAATATTTCCATTGCTTCTTCAGATGCACCAGGCTTGTCTGCCATTACTATCAAAAACACAATGTTCCATAGCATTTCGTATATAAAGACAATTCCACATGCGGTACTTTATCATTTATATGATGGAGAGACTAATAGAGCAAAAACCTTTGTTCTGGACTATATGATGATGTGGACTGTAGTGGATATTTTACATGGGTTCAGTGATGTGTTCTGTAAAAGTTTGTTCCACATCTGTGACCATATGAACAGGCCACTAAAGATTTCAGTGCTGAATGAGCAACCCTTAGCATGATCTTTCCCATTGTGCATCTACTTGAATGCCACACAAGCCATTAATTACAGTATGATCTTCCACAGCAACCTAACAAAACAAGGTTGGTGGTGAGGGTAGCTGTGGTGACACTGGTGGTGGGGCAAGAAAGACAACTATGATGATGGAAAGGAGTGGGTGGTGACACCACTTGCGCATCTGAGTCATTGAGCATCAGTATGCAATGCTCATTAAAGAAGTGGCAGAGGTGTTTCTGACACAATGTTCAGACTTGTTTGACAGCATTATACTGTATCACAAACACTACGCATCACGGCAACACTACTTGATCCTAGATATAAAGATGTGTTTATTCCCTCTGAATGCACAGAGTATATCAAACAGAAAGTGTTGCAAACACTTATGATGGAGCACCAATGACAACTTGAGAAACTGGCAAGAATGTACATTCACAACTTTCTGGTCCTACTGCTTCCCCCCTTTTGCTGACTTTGCTTGGTGCTAGTACCAGGCATCAGTGTGACATGGGAGAGGAACTGGATGGTGAAAATGCTGAGACAAACAAGGTAATTTTGGGAGATTTTCAATACTGAACACTGACACTGCTTAGTTTTTTAGGAAATGGCTTAAACTAGTTACCTGAGTACATCATGCAATCTTATCTAACAGAGTTTCTGATTAGCAAAAATATAAATGCAATCAATTTCTGGCAACACAGGTAAGTCATTTGTCTTGCAATGGCTAAAGTGGCTCTGCATTTTCCTGGATGCCCTCCAGCACTGGTTGCTTCATAAAGATGTTTTGCACAACTGGGTATTGTATATTTATTTATTTAGTTGTTTTTTAACCAGGTATAGCACACTAAGCTGAAAGCTTTTTTACAGGAGTGACATGGGAGCACAAGGAGGTTAAGTGACTTGCTCAGGGTCACACAGTATGCAAGTGGAAGCTGTGGGATTCAAACCCAGGTCTGGTCTGCTGGATGTCACCAGATTTGCAGCTCACAGCCTTAGCCCACTGTGCTATACTGCCTCCTCTATTGTATATTGCCTCACCACATCACCCAAAGCTACAGTAGATCCTACAAATCTTGAATTCCTAGCATTTCTCAAATTCAGCTTAGCCAGGATCAACTTTAACAATCCATTAATTTATTCACATGTCCAGCAAGTGACATCTGGCACCACATTCCTGCTCACTGCTCCCAGACGTGGAGGCACAACTCCTCCTCCTGGTGATACTAAAGCAACTTACATAGTGTTGTAACCAACAAGCTCAATATGATTAGGTGTGCCACTGAGCACACAGAGTCAAATAACACCCACCGTAAATAGAATGCTGATGGAAGAGTTTGTTTGTTTGTTTGTTTATTTTTATACTGTATAATCAGTGAGCATAATATGCCCATTTTCACTGGTGCCCAGTCACAACATAATTACAATACAATATATAATACAAAACATACAAAATCATACAAAAGATGTATCAATTAAAACAATAGCATGTTGCTTCATTTGACTTAAATTTTGCTAGAACGCTCTTAAATAATGAAATAGTAACAGACTTTGCAATATGACAAGGCAAATCATTATATAATTTAACTGCATAATATTGTAGTGAATTTTGAGCCATTGTACTTTTATAAAAGGGAATTTGAAATTTAAAGCTGACCTGTGACCTTGTCCTAACAGAATTTAACAATCTTGGAAACATCTTACAAATAACACTTGGTAAGAATCCTAAATGTATTTTCTGCAGAAATACTTCAGCATGCATTCTAAATCTATCAACCAAGGACAGACACCCTAAAGTACTGTAAAGAAAACAATGATGAGTTATTTTATTCTGACCAGTAACAAATTGAATGATATTATGATAAGTTGATGTAAGCTTAGTTTGCATTCTATCTGAAGAAAAAATATATATTAATAACCCATAATCAATAACTGAAAACAACAAACTATGTGCCAATATTGCCCTAGTCTTGTATGTTAGATATCTTTTTAATCGATACAGCATTCCTAATTTTTGATATAACTTACTAATTACTTTCTGTATGTGTAATTCAAAAGATAAGTTATAATCAATAGTTAAACCCAAATAAAATTCAGAAACCCTTTCTATTTTATTATCATAATTATCATTCAAGGTCAGCTCAAAATTTACTTTAGATCTAGGATTTTTAAATATCATGCATTTTGTTTTAACATGATTCAACACTAAATTATGCCCAATAAACTAATTATGCAGTAAGCTAAAATCCTTTTGCAACTGCTGTTGTACAGATTGACAATAATCTCCAATACATAATAAAACTGCATCATCTGCAAATAAAATAGTTTCAGCATCATTACATACATTATGCAAAGAATTTAAAAAAAGAAAAAACAACAAAGGGCCCAATATGGACCCTTGTGGGACACCACACATCAAATTACCCTCTTCTGACATTACACCATTAATAAAAGTTTTCTGTACCCTTTCAGATAAATAATTATCAATCCAATATATGACTTCATTAGAAAAATTTACCTTAAGTAAACTCAACAATAGTTTCCCATGGTGAACAAGGTCGAATGCCTTGGTGAGGTCCACAAAGCCGGCAGCCACTATTTTACCATCATCTAAGGCTTTATATACCTGGCCTGTGAACCTCACCAAGGCAGTCTCCATGCTGCATTCATGTCGAAAACCATGCTGAGATAGGGACCAAAGATGATATTTATCCAAGTGCTCCTTAATCTGATCTGAAACAACCCTCTCTAACAATTTAGATAATGGAGCTAACAATGTTATTGGTCTATAGTTATTTACATTTAACAAACTACCAGATTTAAATATGGGCTTAACAATACCACATTTCCATTTTGTGGGAAAAACATTATTACTTAAGGAAAAATTAAAAATTTTAGTCAACATTGGGGCAATTAATGTATCAATTTTTTCAGGATCCTATAATCTATTTCATCTACTCCTATATAAGGTCTGGGATCCATCTTTAATAAATATGTCAAAATGCCCTCTTCAGTCAATGTCCGAAAATAGAATTTTGGAACTCCTATCTGTTCCATATTATCCACTTTTTTAGCCAATATCTCTTTTAATTCAGAATTTGTTACCTGCCCTTGTATATTAAACCTCTCCAAATTAGTAAAATGAGAGTTAAATCCATGATGAGTCCTGGTAGGACGAAACACGTGTCTATGTCATCTGTTAGCAACCTTTTCAAACTGTTTGAGAGGCCTTTCGGCACCATGCAATTCTGCTTAAAGTTGAACCAGCATAACATTCTGTGGTGATTTGCATATGCAGCCCATGATACTTTGCATTGTGTGGACATGTGTGATTTTGTATTTTCTTGAAATTTGGCTTCCCAGCCAAATGCTCTTTGAGGTAACCCTTGCCTCAGTGTTTGCACACAGAGGTTCTTTATCTTTTAAATAGTTTTTTTATTTTAATGGGTTCACCACAACATAACCCAGACAGGCTGTCTTAGGGTAGCTGGTTCTTTCCACTGGGGTGTCAAACAGATGAGGCATACTGATGAGTCCTGGTAGGACAAAATACGTGTCTATGTCATCTGTTAACACCCTTTGCAAACTGTGTGAGAGGCCTTTCGGCACCGTGCAATTCTGCTTAAAGTTGAACCAGCATAACATTCTGTGGTGATTTGCATATGCAGCCCATGATGCTTTGCATTGTGTGGGCATGTGTGATTTTGCATTTTCTTGAAACTTGGCTTCCCAGCCAAATGCCCTTTGGGGTAACCCTTGCCTCGGTGTTTGCGCATAGAGGTTCTTTGTCTTTTAAACCCATTCAACACTTTGATTGGATTATTAACCAATTGCCCATCAAGCTGAATGGAGATATTCTCTGATTTCTTACTCTTACCCATTCAACTATTTAATATTTTCCAAAGGGCCTTAGTATCACCAGATCCAGTACCTAATTTCTTCTTAAGATAATCACTTTTAGCTTTCCTTACCTTAGTTTTACACAAATTACGCAATCTCTTGTATTCTTGTTGAAATCCAACTGTTTTGTTTTTCCTAAATCTATTTCAAGCTCTATTTCTAGCCTTTGTAATCTTTCTCAATTCATGATCAAACCATATTTTTTCATCAATCTTTATTTTAACAACCTTAATCGGTAATAACTTATTACAGATATCAATAAAATGACAACAAAATTTATGAAAAACTTCATCAATATCCTTAATGATACCTAGGAATGACCAATCAATTAAATGAACTTCATCAGAAAAGGACTGTAGATGAAAATCAGTGACTTTACAATACTGAATAATTCTTTGAGGTTCTCTAAAACATTTCACTGTCCACCCTCAATAAACAGCACAATGGTCACTAAGACAGTCAGATTTAACTCCTGAAGTGAGCTGACCAGTCGCATACAGGCTTCCCCAGTTCCCCAGTCTGAGCTCTAGTCAGTAATTAACTACTACAGCCTTTGCTATCAGTGAACAGTGTGTGCATTCAAACTATTTCAAGTATTGTAAAAAAAAATAAATAAATAAAAATGAAATATAAAAAATATCCCACCCATGGATAGAAAATATTGTGACGGGTAACGTAATGCCATGCACTAATTGTCTTTTTATTTATTTATTTTTTTACATACACAATTTGTTTTTTCTTTTTGGGGTATTATTACAGTATGTTATTTGATATTCAATGGAGCTAGAGAGAATATAGTGATTGGAAAAGAGGTGGTGTAGAGACTACAGGGGTTATATGCCCATGGTGGTAGTCTGGGTAAAACACTGGCTGGACAACAGGACACAGAGGGTAATAGTAAATGGAGTCCACAGAGAAGAAAGGGGGTTACTAGTGGGGGTACTGCAGGGTTCAGTACTGGGGCCGGTCCTTTTTAATGTCTATATAAGTTACATTGCAGAGGGACTGGAAGGAAAAGTATGTCTCTTTGCAGATGACACAAAGATCTGCAACAGGGTTGATATGCAAGGTGGGGTGGAAAGGATGAAAAGGGACTTGGCAAGGTTGGAGGAATGGTCAAATGTATGACAGCTTAGATTCAACACAAAGAAGTACAAAGTAATGCACCTGGGAAGCAAAAACCCAGGGGAAGAGTACACAATGGGTGGTGAGATACTAACAACAACAAAAATGGAAAGGGACCTGGGGATAGTCATATCAGATGACCTAAAGGTGGGCCAGCAATTTGAGAAGCTAGTAAAGAGGGCTGGGGGATACTGGGATGCATGGGGAGAGGCATCTCCAGTAGAAAACAGTAAGTTGTTGGCCCTCTGTACAGACAGTTGGTAAGACCACATCTGGAGTACTGTGTACAGTTCTGGAGACCCCATCTCTGCAAAGACATAGACAGGGTGGAGGCTGTCCAGAGGAGGGCAACCAAAATGGTGCAGGGTCTGCACCAGAAGACATATGAAGAAAAACTAAAAGAGCCTAAGATGTATAGCCTCAAGGAAAGGAGGGAAAGGGAGGACATTTAGAAACTTTCATATACCTCATGGGACTCAACAAAGTCCAAAAGGGTAGCATCTTTCAGAAAAAGAGATGTGTAAGAACAAGGGGGCAAAATTTGAAGGTAGATGGGGGACGGCTTGGAGGTAATGTGAGGAAGTATTTTTTCTCAGAGAGGGTTGTAGATGCATATAACAGCCTTCAGTACCTGGCTATGTACTGTTCAGAAGAGACTGAGGTGCAAAAAGGGTTGGGGTGGAGTGGCCCTGTATGTCAATGAAAATATCAAAGCTACAGAAATTCAGAATACACATAAGGAGCCAGAAAAACTGTGGGTCACCCTGGAAACAGGAAATGGGACATCCATAAGAACTGGGGTTGTCTACAGGCCCCCAGACCAGGGGGAGGACACAGACACATTACTGTTAGAAGATCTACAAAACACGACAGCTAAAGGGGAGGTTCTGATAATGGGAGACTTCAACATGCCAGATACAGATTGGTCAATACCAGCAGAAACATCTGCCAGAACTAGACACATAGTAGATTCCCTTCAGGGGGAGGGCCTCAAACAACTGGTACAACAACCCACAAGAGACAGGGCAATCCTAGATCTAGTGCTGACTAACAGGGAAAGGATCACATATCTCCAGGTAGAAGGTCACCTGGGGGCCAATGACCATCCCACGGTATGGTTCAATTTGGCCACTACAACTAAATCATCCCATTCCAAGGCAAAAATATGGGAATTCAGAGGAGCTGACTTTGATAAGATGGCCAACAGAATTAAGTTAGCCCTGGCAAAAAGAAATACAGATGAAGGTGGGCCAGCCCGGTGGTGCTGAGGGTTGAGGTGCTGGAAGCCACATCTTGCGCCGTGCCGGTGACCCAGGTTCGGGACCGAGCTTGGGTGCCAGGGGTCAGCAGGGGTGGGTGAGGATTGAGTGTCTGATGGGCTGCTCTCCTCCCCGGGGGCAGAGGTCGGTGATTGCCTGGTGTGCCAGTGGCTCCTGATGGAGACCGGGGACACTGCAACATGTTCTGCAGCACGTAATTTGCATGCCTTGACACAGGAAGGGGTTGCCATGTAAGCCTTGTGTTGGGGAAGTGCACATGCATGGGAAGGGGGAAGGATCTCCAGAACAAGGAAAAGCCCAGTCTGAGGGGTAGGCGACGGCACCTGCCCCCATGCCCAAGGCCAAGTCCATCCTGCCTGGCCTTCCAGGTTCCTCCACCCGGGTCCTCTCCCATGTTGGAGTCTGTCTCTAAGTGTGCCCAAAAGAGGAGGGGCTGCCCCACCCCGGAGAGGTTAAGCCAGGGGTGCCGATCGTGGACAGAGGAGGAGAGAGGAGGCACAGGTAGGTGGACTTCAGGCAGGGCAGAAACTGGCAGGATGCCTCAGAGAGGCTCCCCAGACCATGGTCAGAGGGAAAAAGCGATTGAAAAAAATATATATAAATACAGATTGGGGGGGTACAGGCAAAGTGGGCAAGCATTAAAGATGCAATACTTGAAGCAACATCCCATTGTGTTAGAGAGAAAAGGAAGCGCAAAAGAAGAAGGAAACCACTTTGGTTCTCAAAAACAGTAGCAGAAAAGGTCAGAGCCAAAAGGCTGGCCTTCAGGAAATATAAGGGAACACAGCAGGATGAAGACAGGGAGGCATACCAAACTTCCCTAAGGGAAGGCAGTAAGGCAGGCAAAGGCCCCAACCAAGGAAACACTAGCACAAACAGTAGAAGAAGGTGACAAGACTTTCTATAGATTCATTAGTGAAAGAAGAAAGTCCAGAGGGAGGAATTGCTTAGATCAAAAGATCAAAAGGAGGACCATATGTAAAAGCATATATCATAAAGAGATACTTCTGCTCAGTATTTGCTGAAGAGAAGGTAGGGCAGGGCCCACAGCTCAGCACCATGGACACAAGGAGGAGGGAGGTGAGCACTAGTCCCTTCACAAAAGAAAGGGTCCTACAAGAGCTCAATAAGCTCAGGGTGGACAAGGCAATGGAATCTGATGGCATATATCCCAGGGTACTAAAGGAGCTAAGGGTGGAACTAGCAGAGCCATTATCAGAACTGCTTAGTGAGTCTCTGAACACAGGAGAGGTCCCAGAAGACTGGAGAAGGGCTCATGTGATCCCGCTCCACAAGAGTGGTAGCAGGGAGGAGGTAGGGAACTACAGACCGGTCAGTTTTACCTCTGTAGTGGGCAAGATTATGGAGGCACTCCTTAAGGAAAGGATAGTGCAACACCTGGAATCCATAGGAGCACAAGATCCAAGACAATATAGATTTACAAAAGGAAGGCCCTGTCAAACTAATCTCATAGATTTCTTTGACTGGGTAACCAGAGTGGTGGACCAAGGGGGAGCAGTTGATGTAGCCTACCTTGACTTCAGCAAAGCGTTCGATACTGTTACACATAGAAGATTGATTAATAAGCTGTGTAGGCTTGGGGAGGGTCAGAAGTTGGTCAACTGGGTGACAAACTGATTGACAGGCAGAAAGTGGTGTTAAATGGTATACAGTCAGAAGAGATGCAAGTCACAAGTGGGGTACCTCAGGGATCAGTCCTGGGACCAGTCCTCTTCAATATATTCATCAGCGACTTTGCAGATGGACTGGAGGGTAAGGTTTATCTGTTTGCAGATGACACCAAGATCTGCAACAGTGTAGATGATCAAGATGGGGTGAGCAGAATGAGAAGAGCTCTGGATAAACTGGAAAAATGGTCAGAAGAGTGGCAACTGGGGTTTAACGCAAAGAAGTGCAAGATCATGCACATGGGGAAAAGAAACCCTGAAGCCACCTACAGGCTGGGAGGGGAGTTGCTGGCAGTCACAAGGGAAGAAAGAGACTTGGGCATCTTCATCACCGATGACCTGAAATCATCTAAACAGACCACTAAAGCAGTAAGTAAGGCTAGGGGGATGTTAGGGTGTATTAGTAGGGGTATCACAAGTCGGAAGTGGGAGGTAATAATCCCTCTTTACAAGAGACTGGTTAGGCTCCATCTGGAGTACTGCATGCAGTACTGGAGGCTACATCTTCACAAGGACATTAACCAAACTGAGGCAGTCCAGAGAAGAGCAACCACAATGGTGCAGGAACTGCATCAGAAAACATATGAGGACTGATTAACGGAGCTCAGTATGTATACCCTAGAGCAAAGTAGGGAGAGAGGTGATATGATCGAAACATTCAAACACCTTAAGGGCATGAACAAGGTGAAAGAGTCTAACATTCAATATAAGAAAAATAGCAAGACAAGAGGACACAGCATGAGATTAGAGGGAGGCTGATTAAGGGGTAATTTGAGAAAGTTCTTTTTCACTGAAAGGGTGGTGGATGCATGGAACGGCCTACCTCAGGGAGCGGTGGATATAAATACAGTGCAGGGCTTCAAACAGGCATGGAATAGGCATAAGGGAGCAATACAGATGAGTATGAATAGCTAGGCCATTGACAGAGCAAAGACTGATGGCACATTAATAAGGTAGAAAAAGAAATGGGCAGACTAGATGGGCCTTGAGGTTCTTATCTGCCATCAACTTCTATGTTTCTATGTTTCCTGAGGAAGTCATAGAGTCAAAAACTGTGGGGGAATTCAAGAATGCATGGGACAGATATAAGGCAGTTCTAGTGGGGGGTAGGAGGCAGTAGGCTGTTGGTTAACTAGGATCTGCATCTTATCCGTTAGGTAGAGAAATAGGCAGTCTAGGTGGGCCAAGCGCTCCTTATCTGACGTCAAATTCTATGTTTCTATGTTTCTATGCCTTGAGCTCAGCAATGAATAGGTGCTGGTTCTGTGTAGCTCACGCTGGGCCAGAGTAGTATTAGTTAGTTTTGTAAACTCTACCACATCACCACAAACAATAGCCCACAGCAGGTGCATGCCAATGCCACCTGCCACAAGCAAGCTGCAGTAATTAATATTCATTGTGTATCTTACTGTATTTATTTATCTGATTTGTTAACGGGTTATAATCTTAGAGCATCACATGCCCATTTTCAAGGGGAACCAGAAAAGTACAAAAGGAGCCCACAAAACAAACAATACAGAATAAACACAGATAAATGCATACAAACTATACAGATTAGTTAGTGAATACAAGTACACATAAACACGTCTCAAGGCATTTTAACCAATATTTAGAGTCTGCTTCACCCCATTCCAATTACTGTATCGCAACCAGCATTGTTTGGCTAACTTCTCAAAGCTAAAGTGAATTTATGGGACCCAACTGGAACCAAACTGAAGTTGCCAGGGGCCCACTTCTCTCACCCTTAATCCAAAGTCAGAAAGTTTGCATGGATCATGTGCTGCTGTCCAGATACAGAAGATGTTTTGCTGATGAACCAGACAGAGAGCCCTGTGCAGATTCTTATGTTTCTCCTGCAGTACAGTGGGGCTAAACCAGGATGTAGCACAGCACTGAACCTTAAGCAGTATAACTGCAGAGTGCTAGCATATGCTACAGGAGGTGCAATTCAATGGCAGTTAGGCCCATCTGTCATACAGTAATCTGTAGCATGTCATTCAAAATCAATGGATCAAAATGGGCAGGGTAGGTGGGCCAAGCGGTCCTTATCTGCCATCAAATTCTATGTTTCTATGTTTCTATATTCACTGCACTGCACCCTGGCTTGGTGCCACTGTACCGAGACCCACAGTACCATTCCAGAGCTATCGATAGAAATGTTCAACCATACCAGGGAGCCAGAAAATCATCAAATATTAGCAGGACAGCCTGAATGTGGAGCATCGACATAGAAACATAGACTTTGACGGCAGATAAGGACCGCTTGGCTCACCTGGTCGGCCCATTTCCCTACCTACAGGAAAAGTTGCAGATCCTACTTACCCAATAGCCTATTTCTTCCTACCTGCCACAAGAATTGCCTTATGTCTGTCCCATGCATTCTTGAATTCTCCCACAGTTTTCAACCCCACAATCTCCTCAGGAAGGCTGTTCAATATGTCCACCAGCCTCCCTCTGAAAAAATACTTCCTCTCATTGCCCCTAAGCCATCTCCCCTCTATCTTCAAATTGTGTCTCCTTGTTCTTGCACATCTTTTTTTCTGAAAGATGCTACCCTCTTGGACTTTGTGGATTCCACTGAGGTACTTAAAAGTTTTTATCATGTCCTCCCTCACCCTCCTTTCCTCAAGGGTATACATATTAAGCTCCTTTAGTCTCTCCTCGTATGGCTTCTCTCGCAGACCCTGCACCATTTTAGTTGCCCTGCTCTGGACTGCCTCCATCCTGTCTATGTCCTTGTAGAGATGGGGTCTCCAGAATTGGACACAGTACTCCAGATGGGATCTCATCAACTGTACAAAGGGATAACAACTTCCTGTTTTCTGCTGGTGATGCCTCTCCCTATACATCCCAGTATCCCCCCAGCCCTCCCTACTGCCTTATCACATTGCTTGCTAACCTTAAGGTCATCTGATAATACTTACCCCTAGGTCTCATTCCTTTTTTGTTGTTGTTACTACCTCCCCTCTCCCATTGTGTAATGTTCCCCTTGGTTTTTGTTTCCCAGGTACATTATTTTGCAATTCTTTGCATTGAATCTAAGCTGCCATACTTCTGACCTTTCCTCCAACCTTGCCATGTCCCTTCTCATCCTTTCCACGCCTCCTTGTGTATCAACCCTATTGCAGATCTTTGTATCATCTGCAAGAGGCATACTTTTCCTTCCAGTCCCTCTGCAATGTCACTCATAAAGACGTTAAAAAGGACTGGACCCAGTACTGAACCCTGCGGTAGCCCACAAGTAACCTCTCTTTCTTCAGAGTGGACTCTGTTTACAAGTACCTTCTGTGTACTGGTGTCTAGCCAATATTTTACCCAGGTTACCACCCTGGGACCCACTCCCAGGCTGGTTGATTTGATTATTAATCTTTTGTGTGGGACTATGTTGAATGCCTTGCTAAAGTTTAGGTTGGCCATGTCCACAGCCCCTCCCTGGTCTATTACTTTGGTCACCCAGTCAAATAAATCAATTAGATTTGTCTGACATGACCTTCCTGCTGTGAACCAATGTTGCCTTGGGTCCTGTGCCCCACTGGCCTCTAGGTATTCAGCAGTTATTTCCTTCAGAAGTGATTCCATCACTTTCCCTACCACAGAGGTCAAACTGACAGGTCTGTAGTTTCCTGCCTCTGTCTTGTCCCCACTTTTGTGAAGGGGAATCACATCTGCCTTCCTCCAGTCCTCAGGTGCCACACCATCTTCCCATGATTTGTTAAAAAAAGTTAGTCAGTGGTGTCACTAGTTCTCCCCTTAATTCTTTTAGAATTCTGGTGTGAATTCCATCAGGTGCCATTGCTTTATCCACCTTCAGTTTTAGGAGTTCTTTCAGAACACTTTCTTCTGTGAAAGGACTGGGATTGATCCCCCTATCCAGAGTGATTTGTTAATTGGATTAAGCACCTCCCCCTCCTCCTCTTTTGTGAATACTGTGCAGAAGTATTCATTCAGTATCCCTGCTTTTTCACTGTCCCTCTCTGCCCATCCACCGTCCTTTCTATTTATCCTCACTATCCCTCCCTTTGTCTTTCTATGCTCCCTGATGTACCTATAAAAGGTTTTATCCCCCCTCTTAACCGAGCTGGCTGTCTTTTCCTCAGTTTGGGCCTTTGCTATTCTGACTTCTCTCCCTGCTTCCTTCTGCCTTAACTGGTACTGTTCTCGGTCCTGCTCCTTCTGTGTTTCCTTATACTTCCTAAATGCGAGCTTTAGGCCAGAACATTGAAGACTGTGGCTACAACAGTGGAAACCACTGTGGATGAAATGAGAAGAACACAAGGTCCTACTAAAAATGAAAGACGTTACTTGCACTGTGTTTGAAAACCACCCCTCTGGTTAACTCTGGAAGTAAAACTAGAACAGTAAGCATGTTCACAGCCATGGGGCAGAATAATCCTCTGAACTTGAAGAGGAAATATTTATTTATTTATTTATTTACAACTGGTAACTGTGAGAGGCACACTGAGCCAGGGCTCATTTCCAGGTGCAATCCAGGGAAAAGGAGAAGGGGAGAAGTACAATTATAAAGTACAACCTGTCAGGTGATGTGGTTACAATGAGGGTGACGTAAGTGCACAGGTTGAGTGTAGTACAGACAAAATGGCAAAATACTGTATATGGAGGACAAATGAATCAGAATACAATCATCTGTGCAAACTGGGCAGACTGAAAGTGCATAGTGCCAGAGTGAAGGAAGGCTTAGCTGCTGATGAAAGTAGGAGTCAAAACTTCAGTGAGGTTGCTGGAATTACAAGGTTAGGGGCGGGGGAGGTAGGGGGTGGTCAAAATCAGGCAAGGGTGAGGAAGGATTCAGAAAGAGGGCTGGTGGGAGCAGGGGAGGAGTTTGACTAGCATCTAATGGAGGGGAGGGAGGGAGGGGGAGAGATGGATAGAGGAGGATAGCTGGTTCCTGAAGGAGGGGTGGTGGCATGAGAAAGCACATTTCCTGGCTGAGGAGTGTGGGTGGGGAAGGGAAAGTATGCAGGGGTCTCTTGAGCATAGGGAGTAGTAGGAGGAGATGGGGAAGAGGAGATGGGATAGGGATGAGGCAAGGGACCCAAATCAGTATTTAGAGATGAGGGAAGCACAGTGGGACTGGCAACGTGAGGGGAGAGGGAGGGTGGATAAGGAGGAGTACAGGGAACAGTGGTGGGTGCAAGAGGATAAGTTAGTAGCAAAGTGAAAGAAGGCATTGCCGAGGGTGTCCAAACTGACAAGGGAGGTGGAGGAGGTGGTGCCATAAACCATATCTGCACAGTCAAAAACCGGGAGAACCATTTTGGTGACCAGTTCTAGTGGACCTGGGGAGATAAAGAGTCCTTATTGCAGTACAGGGCACGGAGTTTGGGGCAGAGTTTGGCAAGGATGGTGTTAATGTGGGCAGAGAAGTTAAGCCTGCTATCTAACTACACACCATGGTACTTAAAAATTGGGACTACTTCAAGCTGCATGCTATTCAGTGGGGAGAAGACAGGAAGGGAGCAAGCCGGGCCAGATTCTGGCTGGTACCAAAGGTCACAGACACCTTTCTTGTTTTTATGTTGATTGTGCACATGCGTAAGAAACATATTGCAGCAGCATTCTCCAGAAGCAGGTTGTGGAGGCACGGCACTATTGTGGCCAATCCCCCACAGCCTTTAAAGGCTTAGCCTGCTTCCCCCAATGCCATGGCACACTGCTGCTGACACTAGTTCAGCCTGCGTGCCACAACTTTCTAAAATTTTAGCCGCTGCAATCAGGGGCCGCCTCGTCATTGCAGCGTCAGCCATTTGCTGCAATAAGGGAGCTACCTGTCATTGCAGGGTGGGATCTTGAAACCCTGATATTGTTTGTGAACATGGTGGTGGCTTTGCTGCCGTGTTCACAAATAGTATTAACCCCCCCCACTAAGGGGGTGCCCAATCCTCCTCAGCAGCATGTGCCTCCCGTGTTTATTTGCTGACGGGGGCCCCAATCCCCATCTGCTTCAGTGCCCCAATGTTTATGTTGCTGATGGGAGGCCTCCCGTCAGCATTATATATCCTCGCTTTTGTTGTCTGCGTGGAGTGCCCAATCCGTAGCACAATTTCACCCCCTCTTTGTTGTGTGCCGGCGGGGTGCCTGATCCCCATCAGAATAATGTGATACCTCCCCCTTTGTTGTGTGCTGACAGGGGTGCCCAATCCCCCATCGGCTACAGCTGCCCCCCAAAAACAAGACTCTGATGGCATGCTGGGAGCCCACCCCAGCGTGCCACTTGCCCCGTGAAATAAAAACAGTCCCACTATGTCTTTTTTTTTTTTACCCTGTAAAAAAGGAAATGGTCCCTCGGCGGTCTCCCTGCCCCCTTCCACAACCCGCGCCCACCCACTGTGCACCCTGCCTCCCCACACCCCACCTCACTCCATCCTTACCTCCGGAGTCCAGCGCGATGATCTTCGGTGGACCGGGAACATGTCTGCACTCTTCAAAGCCGACCATGAACTGAGGAAATGCTGGTAAGCTGTATAATGGAATAAACAGGGTATTTTCAACTTTGATGCATATCTCATGCATATTTTTAAATTGTGGCACCACATTTTCAACATGGGGGTTTTGGGACCCCTCCTCATGATTTCTGAAACTGTCATCTCGTTATTCTGCCCAGACAGGTGATTTTACGGTCACTGTGCAGAATCCCCTTTCGGGACAGATTACCAAAATGACAGTGCCAGTGTTCATGAGGTGGGCTCTCAAAAAGCCTATACTGTAAATTTGGTGGGAAAAATCAGAAAAAATGATTGTTTTACGAGCTTGCATTGCACAGTTGCTACTCACACTTGTAACTTTGCGAATTTGCAATATTTTCATACCAGATTTTCAATATTGGCATTTTTTCAGACCCCCTTGTGAACAGTACAGCCGTCATTTTCCACATCCTGGCCGAAATGTGTTTTCACACTTCTGGTGCAAAATAGCGCGGTCACTGTGGGAAATCAGGACAGATTAAGAAAATGACAGTGGTACTGTTCATGAGCAGAGGTCCTAAAATGCCTATGCTGAACATTTGGTGATGATACTCCATAAAATGACTGTGTTACAAGCATGCGTTGCACAGTTTGCATGCACGCTCAAAACTTCATGAATTAATATTTCCACTCCAGATTTTCAACATTGCCATTGTTCTGTACCTCCTTATGAACTGTACAGCTGTCATTTTTCACATCCTGGCCAAAATGTGTTTTCGCAGTTCCGGCACAGAATCGCGTGGTTGCTGTGGGAAATCCATGTTTGGGACACATTATGAAAATTACAGTGACACTGTTCATCAGCAGAGGTCCTAAAATGCCTATGTTGAAAATTTGGTGACAAAAGTCCATAAAATGAGTGTGTTATGAATGTGCACTGCGCAGTTTCCACGCACGCTTGTACATTCTCAACTTTACAATATTTTCACTCCAGATTTCCAGCATTGCCATTTTGCCACACCTCCTTATCAACAGTGCTGCTGTCATTTTTCACATCCTGGCTGAAATATGTTTTCACTCTTCCGGCGCACAATTGCGCTGTCGCTGTGGGAAATCAGTGTTTGGGACATATTAAGAAAATCACACTGACACTGTTCATGAGCAGAGGTCCTAAAATGCCTATGTTGAAAATTTTGTGATGAAACTCCATAAAATGAGTGTGTTATGAGCGTGTGTTGTGCAGGTTCCACGCACCCTTGCAAGTTTGCAAATTAGTAATATTTTCACGCCAGATTTTCAACACTGGCATTTGTTGATACCGCCTTATGAACAGTATAGCTGACATTTTTCACATCCTGGCTGAAATGTGTTTCCACGCTTCCGGCGCAGAATACCGCAGTCAATGTCGGAAATCAGTGTTTGGGACAGATTAAGATCGAGTGACTTAGGGGGGAGTGACAGAGCTCAACTGAGCTCTGTCGGGACTGCTGCGGATTTCTTTGTGGTCAGGAAAAGGTGGCAACGCAGGCAGGATCCCAGTACAAAAGGGCAGCTTGCAGTGCTGTGAGATACAGAATGAGTGAGTGAGGGAGGGGGAGTGAGTGAGCTCAATGGAGCTCTGTTGGGACTGCTGCGGATTTGTTTGTGGGTAGGAAAAGGCAACAATGCATGCAGGGGCCGAGTACAAACGGGCAGCCTGCAGCGGTGGGAGAAACAGGAGGAGCGAGTGAGAGAGGGGGGGAGTAAGCAATCTCAACGGAGCTCTATCGTGAGTGCTGCAGATTTCTTTATGGACAGAAAAGGGTGGCAACACAGGCAGGAGCCCAGTGCAGAAGGGCAGCCTGCAGCGCCAGCAGAAACGGAATGAGCAAGTGAGATGGGGGAGTGAGTGAGGCCAACGGAGCTTTGTCGAGACTGCTGCAAATTTTTTTGTGGGCAGAAAAAGATGCCAACAGAGGCAGGAGCCCAGTACAAAAGGGTAGCCTGCAGCAGTGGAAGACACAGAACGAGCAAGTGAGGCAGGGGGAGTGAGTGAGATCAACGGAGCTCTGTCGGGACAGCTGCGGATTTCTTTGTGGGCAGAAAAAGGTGCCAACACAGGCAGGGGCCCAGTACAAAAGGGCAGCCTGCAGTGCCAGAAGAAACACAACAAGCTAGTGAGAGGGGGAGTGAGCTACCTCAACGAACCTGTGTCAGGACTGCTGCAGATTTCTTTGTGGGCAGAAAAAGCTGCCAACAGAGGCAGGAGCCCAGTACAAAAGGGCAGCCTGCAGAGCCAGCAGAAACAGAATGAGCAAGTGAAGGGGGGGAGTGACCCACCCCAACAGAGCTCTGTCGGGACAGCTACAGATTTCTTTGTGGGCAGCAAAACGTACTAATGCAGGCAGAAGCCTAGTACAAAAGAGCAGCCTGCAGTGCTAGAAGAAATGGAGCAAGCAAGTGAGAGAGGGGGAGTGAGCGAGCTCAATGGAGCTGTGTCGGGACTGCTGCAGATGTCTTTGTGGCCAGAAAAAGCCACCATCGCAGGCAGGAACCCAGTACAAAAGGGCAGCCTGCAGCAGCGGGAGACACAGAATGAGTGGGTGAAGGAGGGGAGTGAGTGAGTTCAACGGAGCTCTGTTGGGACTGCTGCGGATTTCTTTGTGGGCAGAAAAAGGCAGCAATGCATGCAGGGGCCCAGTACAAAAATGCAGCCTGCAGCGGCGGGAGAAACAGAATGAGCGAGTGAGAGAGGGGGAGTGAGTGAGCTCAACGGACCTGTGTCAGGACTGCTGCAGATTTCTTTGTGAGCAGAAAGAGCCACCAACAGAGGCGGGAGCCCACTACAAAAGAGCAGCCTGCAGCACCGGGAGAAACAGAATGAGTGACTGACACAGGGGCAGCGAGCGAGCTCAACAGACCAATGCAATCAATAGTTGGCATTGACAAATGCTTGTCTTTTTTTGGTGTTAACCTAAAACTAATTGGGTTGGGCTGGAATCAGCACAGAGCATTGCATAAGTCTTGCTAAAATAAGACTTCCAGATTTGAGGTCAAGGGACCGAAGGTGTAAAGAACTGTGTCATCTGCATAGATGTGATTATGCAAGTTGGCACAGCTGGAGGGTTGGCCATTTAGGAAAAAGGAGAAGAGGACTGGACCTAGAAGGGAGCCCTGTGGGACCTCAGCCTCGATAGGGAGTGGTGAGGAGATGGTGCCTCCAACCTGTACCGACTGACCATGCAGGAGGTAGGAACAGAATCAGTCAATGGGGGGGTTGCTGAGAGGTCGGTAGAGCTCAGCTTATCCAAGTGGAGTGTGTGTGACAATCAAAGGCTTTGGCCAGATCAGAGAGAATGGCCACAGTCATATCTCTCAACTTCCTGTCTCATAAATCAGGGACAAGGCTTAAAAAAGTCAGGGACTAAAGACCAAAATCAGGGACACATCTTAAAACTTAATTGTACTATATCTACTCAAGAAATTGGAAGAATAAGGGGCTTGCAGTAGTATAAAATTCATTTTCTGAAGAAGAGGAAGTTTGTAACTTTAATGTCTGACATTATTTAATGTTTACAATCCCTACTGTTCAGTCACAGAAGCACACATTTTAAGGAGGGACAAAAGACAATTTTGAGTCAAAATCAGGGACATCACTGAAAATCATTGACAGTTGAAAGGAACAGCCGCTATGATGATCCCCTGATCTATTGCTGAGAGGATGGATTCAGTGATCCTAAGTAGAGAGGAGATGGTGGAATGATTCTTCCTAAAGCCAGAGTGGAAGGGGGAGAGGAAGCAGTAGGAGTGGAGGAAGTCTGCAAGCCGTGAGAAGGCTAGTTTCTCCTGCAGTTTTGCTAAAGAAGGACAGAAGGGGATACGGCAGACGTTGCCAGGAGTGGCAGGATTACCACATTTGTAGAGTGGGAGAACATTGGCAATCTTTCAAGACTGAGGGACAGTGCAAAAGGTGCTGGAGAGATTTAGGAGGTGAGTAAGGGGAGAGACAATGGCCAGAGATGACAAATGGAGAAGTTTAGGGTCCAAGCCAACCAGGCTCTATTTTGAAGGGTTGAGTGAGGAAAGGGTAAACTGGGTCACCTGGGGAGTGACGGGGGGGGGGATCAAATCCCTGGGGTGAGGGAAGGAGGGAGAGGAGTGGAGCAATAAGGTCAGAGGGAGAGGAGAGCACAAGTCGTAAAAAAACTTGTTAAAGTGAGCAGCAACAGAGGGAGGGTCAGACACTGGTGAGCCATTAACTATGAGGACAGGGGGAGAGGACTGGGCTGGGCACAGTCAGAAAGGGGGTGAATCACCTTCCTGAATTTGTCTGGGGAATTAAGATTATTTTGGAGGTTGGTCTTGAAGTAGATGGACTTGGTGGAATGAAAAACCTTAGTGCAAGAATTCCTAAGTGCCGGCCTGGTGGTGCTGAGTGCTGAGGCACTGGACGCCACACCTCATGCCACACCAGTCACCCGGGTTTGAAAATGAGCTTGGGACACCAGGGGTCAGCTGGGGAGGAGAGGATGGAGCATCTGTACGACTGCTGTCCTCTCATGGGAGGGAGGGGGGATTGTCTCACGCAGACAGTGGCACCAGGTGGAGACCAGGTGCACTGCAGCTGCAGAGACCACATTGGGAAGGGGAACATTGGGCGGCTGGCTTCCGGACGTGTGTGGGAGCGCTCATGTAGCGGGCTGGACGGCATTACACATCCTATGTAGTAGTGGGCGAAGTGGGCTCAATTAGCTCCCCAAAGTGATTTGTTGAGCAAAGGCAAATTTGCAGAGTACTCCGCAATGCGAAGCGGAGTAATTTGCATTATAATGGGTAACACGTAGTCCATTGAAAACAATGACTTTGTGTTACTCTGCCTTCTCAGACCACTACTCCACCAATTTTAAAGGCAAAGTACATTGGGCCAGATATTCAAACTGCACCATTCTGTGGCGCAAGCCCTTGCGCTGCTCAAAAAAGTTGTGCAGGGGTGTGGCCAGGGCGATATTCAATGGAGTTGTGCTATTGAGCAACTTCGAATATCGCCTGGCCATTAGCGCATTGCATGGCATGAGTGGAACTGTGCCATTGCAAGTGGTCAGAGTGGTCATTCAGGATGCAGTGGCGCAAGTTCCATTGTGCCATGTGCAACCTGCATATTCAAAAGGTGACATGCAAATGGGGCCATAATTTATGCAAGGCGCATGGGGGACTATTTGCATCTAATTATAGCCCCATTTGCATACTAGTAGCATGCGGGTGCACCAATCCCAGCGACTTGTGCCTGGCGCCCGACCAGGCAGCAGCCGTCGAGGTTTACCTGCAGCCCGATCACGGGCATGTATATTCCCCAGCAGCCTGATCACAGGCATAGCAAGCGGCCGATCGCGGGCATAATAGTAGCCCCCCATTAGCCCGATCGCGGGCTTACCATTCTAGTCCACCCCATTAGCCCGATCGCGGGCAGAACGTTATGTCCTCCCGAGCAGCCCAGATCGTGGGCATCAGTTTCCCTCCCCAAAGTCCAGTATCCCTGGTGGTCCAGTGGACGCGAGAAGCCCGATCGCGGGCATAAAGTCAAACCCCTCCCCAAAGTCCAATATCCCTGGTGGTCCAGTGGACCACGAAGCCCGATCATGGGCATAAGTCAACCCCTCCCCAAAGTCCAATATCCCTGGTAATCTAGTGGCCCCACCCCACCCACCCACGGCCCCCCTACCCGCTCCCCGTCAGCTGGCGGCGGCAGCACCCGTGCTAGTCGGTCAGATATGTGAATGAATTAATTCACATATCTGGACTAACTAATATACATAGGCTACTGCGCCTTTAGCTTGCTCTGAACCAATGGGCATACAGCCCTACCGAGGCTGTGGGTGCTGTCACCCGCCAGCTGACGGGAGGCGGGGTGGTGGGGCTCCATGAGTGGTGAGGTGGGGGCCACTAGATCACCAGGATATTGGACTTTGGGGAGGATTTGACTTTGCCCGTTCGGGCTTCACGATCCACTGGACCACCAGGGATGGACTTGGGGAAGGGGTTTGACTTATGCCCGCGATTGGGCTTCTCGCTAGTCCACTGGACCACCAGGGATATTGTACTTTGGGGAAGGAAGTCTGATGCCCGTGATCGGGCTGCTTGGGGACATACAGTTCTGCCCGCTCGGTCTAATGGGGGATATAACGTTCTGCCTGTGATCTGGCTAATGGGGGAATAACATTATGCCCGGATCGGCGGGCTAATGGGGGCACTTCAGCCTGTGATCAGGGCATGGGGGGCGCCGCCGGGAATGAGTGGAGGATCACCCACAGGTGGCAGCTGCTGTGTTGCGCCCTGCAATGTGGCAGCTCACCTGTGGGTGACCCTTGACTTGATCCTTTTTTTTTTGGCATAAAGTTGTGCAGGTGCAGGTAAGGGCTGCGCCTGCATAACTCTGCACAGTCCGGCTGAATATCGGGCTGTGCAGTTTAGTCATGGTTCCTCCCCCTTCGGTTGCACATGCCTTCATTATCATTGCGCTGTTGCTCAGCATGATTTGGGGGGTGCAACTGCCTCCTGCTGAATATCGCAGGATGGCGCATTTCGGACTTGCGCAGGCGCAACCCTATTGAGCATGGCTCAACTCTTTTGAATATCTGGGCCATTGAAAACAATGTACTTCATCTCACTTCACCTTGTTTTTATGCTCCAAAGGCAAATTTTGCAGTGATTCATGGGATTTCAGGTCACATGGGCTCTATATTGTTCTACACAGCCTCAGTTTGGGGTAGTGTGTGTAGGAAGCTGAAGGAGACAGTGTGCTCTGACAGCTGTCTGTGATTCAAACCTTCTAAAAGCTGTTAAAAAAGCCTTTTTTGAGTAATCTTTTTTCCTCAAACTATAGTTCATTGATTGTAGGAAACTCTCCTGTGCTCATATCATCGAACATTTATTGTTTGTGTGTGGATTTTGGATGTTAATGTACAACATTGAGTCTGTGTAGTAAAAGATGGTGAAAGTGTGCTTTGGGGGAGGGGCGTATCTGTGGTGTAGGTAGATTTAAGTTGGAGAAATAGGGAGTTCTATGTTTTTTGTTTAGATTTTTGTTATATAACTGACTGTGTTAATGTACACAGAGTAATATTGTCAGTAATTGTTGACATTTTTTTGCTGATTGTACATTGTGTGGATCTGGTGCAGCAGTTCATAATTTCAGGTTGTATACAATACGTGGTATATTACTAAAGTTTTCAATTTGCTACGCATTACTTGTAGACATATACTGTGTGTGTGTGAGTGTGTGTGCGGAGCATGACATCAAATAATACACCTTTTATTGTGTCACAGTGTAATTGCAGGCACAGCAGTGTGAACCTGCTATCCACTACAGCTGATTGATTTTTTACTGCCATTGTGGTATCATTTCTTTGTTTTGCTGCTTGCACTGCCGTAAAAATCTGGAGTCAGTGCTCCCCCACTGGCAAAGGTTATTTTCCAGATTGGATTGTTTGTGACTTCAGCACCACTGGTTAGGTTAGGCATTGTTGAACTTGTGAATTTGCATCTGTATCTGTTGCTGAAGCCACAGTTGTTTTTTTGGCTTCACATCCAGTGTCCCCCCACCCAGAGTGAACACTCCAAATTCTAAATTAGTTTAGAATATTGTTGTTGATCGCCCAAAATGCCGGCAAAGAGATTTGCAAGCAAAGCTGGTTCTCGCCATGGCACTGCTGCCAGTAAGATAGTCTGTGGGCATGGTAGTACGCAGACACAGAAGTGCATTGCTGATGTGAGGAAAAGTATTTCTCCTGCAATGTATTTTACAGCGCAATCAGTAGCTTCACTCATAGTTGGAGGAGATGATGTTGTCCCAGCTGGTGGTGTTAGTGCAGTTGCTGGTGGTGGTATGAGTATTGCCGCCTCAAGTTCCACTCCTGACCAGTGTACCATGTCCAAAAATATAATGGAGTGTGAAGCAGTGTGAGTGAGTGGCAGTGTAGATGATGTCCAGTGTTGGGTAAGTTACTTTTTCTGTTACTTTCCATTTCTTTTGGAAACTTGTTCCAGGATGCTCTGTGCAGTCACTAGCAAGGATGGAGAAGTACTAGAAAAAGTAATACACCTTACAGTTACAGTTACTTTTTGTACAAAAACAATACAAAAATAATAAATAACTATAACAGATGACACTTATTTGAAAGTAATAGGTTAGTTACTAGTTACTTTCAAATAAATGTAATCAGTTAAGAGTTACATATTACTTTTGTATGAAAAGACATAAGTAATTGTAACTGTATGGTGTATTACTTTTTCCAGTACTTCTCCATCCTTGCTAGTGACTGTACAGAGCTTTCTGGAATAAGTTTCCAAAAGTAATAGAAAAAGTAACTTACCCAACACCGATGATGTCATACTTCCCAGTAACATCTCAGTAACTGAACATGAGGATTCTGATAATCATGTCAACTATAGCATACAAAGTGACATTTCTTCTACCACGGTTCGGGTCATGCATTTTCCATGCAGTGATTCACAGTGTGGTGAAAAAATATCAGGTGATGGTGGCGTTGATGATGATAATGAATCTGATGATGATGATGATGTTGCTGTGGTTGCAACATGCAGTCCACATACCAGCATCCAATCAGAAGATGTGGATGTGGGTGATGTTGATGAATATGATGATGATGTAATTGACCCCAGTTGGAAACCGGAGAAAAAGAAATTCAAGGTGGCTGTGTCTGGGTCTGTTTGCATTACTTCCCCTCCCCTGTAAAAAGTTGTGATTTACCAGTTTCAGTTGATGGTGGTGATGATGATGATGATGACCCAGTAATAATGATCAGTAGTCAGTTGCAGTCCAAGTGTGTCCTGTTGGAAAAATCATGTAGCACTTCCCCCACTTCATGACTTAAAAGAACGGAGTCCAATAAGCAGCATCAGGGACATGTTAAAAATAGAGCATCACAATCCCTTGTTTGGGATTTTTTTGTGCAAGATGATGATGAGTCAGTTGCAATCTGCCAGGTTTGCCAGATGTGTGTGTGAGTCGAGGTAAAAAGGGGAGCCATGTGGGCGCAGGAGGACAGCATACGCATGACACTGTGGACCTAGTGCAAGATGGCAGCTAATACCACAGTGGGGCATTCACCCTTACCATCAACTATAACGAGCATGTTATCCCCTTCCATGACTGTTGAATCAACTAGGAAATTAAATGTGTGCAGTAGTGATGAAATAAGAGCAGAGGATTACTACAGGCATGATGAGGTGGAGGAGCATAATGATTTTGAAATGTGGTCCAGTGCTGGTGAGACTAGCAGTTTTGGTGGTGGTGGTGAAAGCAGTATGTCTAGTGCAAGTGGTACATCAACCCTGGTTGGTAAATCTGGCAAAATAACTGCATTTGTGGGTTTGCCATCATCACCTGTGCAACTGTCTTCATCAAACGTCCACACTCCACCCCCTGCGATTCACAGAGCAGAACCATTTGTCATCACACCCCCTGTAAAATGTTTAAGTCAGCCCATGATACAGTGTGCTTTTGAACATAAGCTAAAGCACCCACCCGATCATACAGTGTCACATGAACTTAATGCTGCTGTAGCTGAAATGCTGGCAATTGATCTTTTGCCCTTCTCCTTTGTGGAGAATTCTGGGTTCTGGCAGTTTGCTGCATGTGCCAGTCCCAAATGGAAAGTCCCATCCAGGACATACTTTTCGGCCCGTGCTGTCCCTGAGTTGTACCGTACTGTGTCCAACTCAGTAAGACATGCCCTTCAACATTTCTCCTCTCCATTCATCTATTTAAGTATGGATATGTGGACAAGTGGCAAAACAGTGGGGCATTCATATCTGTGTATAACTGCACACTGGGTGCAGGTGCCGGGTGTTGTTTTTGCTGTTGGTAGAGTGAATAATCAGTGCAGTAAGGTGGAGTGCCGTGGAAGCAATCTTCCAGGAATCTGACAGCATGCAACAATTGTTATGCACAATGTGACCTGTTCATACACTGGTGAAAACATGTTGGACCTTGTACTGACTGAAATTGACAAGTGGCTGAACCCCCTGTCCCTGAAAGCTGGGTTCATAGCAAGTGACAATGGGTCAAATGTGGTGAAATGCATCATGAATGGTGGCTTTGTTCATATTCCATGCATGGCCCACTCTTTAAATCGTGTGGTGCAGGAGTTTCTGCTGCACCCTGATGTAAAGGAAATGCTGACAGCTGCATGCCATATCTGTTCTCGCTTTTCACAATCTGTGAAGGCCCGTGACCAACTGTGGCAGTTGCAGTGCGAATCAGTCTCCCTCAGCACTGCTTGAAGCTGGAAGTTGTCACCCAATGGAACTTCACTTTATACATGGCAGAGAGGTTGTATGAACAATGCAAAGCCATCTCAGAATATCTTGTCATGCACACTAGCCGTGACAGTTCTGGGGCCTCCATGTCTATGACGTCTGAACAGTGGCGCCTTATGGACTCAGTAATAACAATTTTGCGGCCTTTTGAATATGCCACACAGGCAGTGAGTGGTGAGTCTGCCTCCATTAGCCAATCAATTCCACTGCTGTGGGTGCTGAGGCAGACATTGGTGAATGTACAGCAAAGTCTAGATGTTGCCAGAGACAGTGCTAGCAGTATGTTGCAGAAACACATGCTGACAGTATTCGACCAGAATCATCACATCTTGAGCATTCAGCATAGTGACAATTTTACAATAGCAACAATGCTGGACCCATGATACAAATGTGGAATTGCCTCAGTACTGGAGGGAGGGAATGAACAGGTAAAAAATGTCAGTGGGCAACTGATGCGCTTGGTTCATGGGGCACAGAAGTTACGTGCCAAGGTCAGCAAACCTCAGCAGCATAATCAGGCTAAAGGTGCACCTGGAGGAGTATCAAGCATATCCTGTAAGGGGAAGGGGACTGCAGTTCCAGGTGGTCTGTCATCCAAAGTGGTTGGCATCAACCCACTTTGGGAGGCTTTGTCCCAAGTGGGGATTTGTGAAATAAATGATGCCAGAGAACAGGATGATGCATCAACCACTGGACTTAGTGCGGCACAGAGAATGGTTGAGTCATATTTGTCTGAAAACAGGCATCTGTCAGTAACTGATGATCCCCTTTTGTACTGGAGTGGAAAGGTCAGTGAATGGCCAGAGCTGACTGCAGTGGCACTGAAGTACCTGACATGCCCACCCTCCAGTGTAAGTGTCAAAAGGATATTCAGCTCAGCAGGTGCAATAGTCAGGAATCTTCAGACAAACCTCTCTCCTGCAAATTATAGTTTGCTAACATTCATAAAAATGAATGAGAGGCACATACCAGCACAGACTGAAACCTCGGTATTCATACCCCGGCCTAGTCATGGTTTTGGTGATGTAGAAATAGACCAACCTGGTGGCACTGGCAGTGGCAGCATGAAATGGCCTACCACTGACATAGATGATGGCACAATGGAGAAAGAATTTCCCAGTGGTCAGACTTCAGACATAGATGACTGTGAGGGCAGCTTTCTTTATGTTTTCTTTTTCATACGGTTCAATGACTGTGCCACTTAGAGTGCGACTCAAATTCCATATGTCACGTCACATTTGTAACAGAGAGCACAATATATCCTGGCCCCTGTACCACCATCATAAGACCACTGTTAGCCACTGTCACCACAGGGAATGACTTTGTGTGCCCTCCTTGGGCCACCACCATAAGACTGCTGTTAGACACTGCCACCACAGGGAATGCCTTTCTGTGTCCCCCTGGACCAACACCATAAGATTGCTGTTAGCCACTGCCACCACCACCAGATGCAGGAAGATGTCAGAGGGAATGTCAACATTTGCTGCAGCTATAACCATCAGCACCCACCACCAATGTCATTCTGACAATGGTTTTCCATTACATTGGCCATGCCAAGGCAGAGGGAGTCGAACAGGAGACCACATCCATCAACCACAGGCACAAGGCTTCTTAATATTAAAACTATAAAGTGAGTATGTGTACTAATGTTTTTTTATGCTATTCAACTTCCTTTAGCTGTGTGTTTTGTTTTCTGTTGCTTTTCTGAGCTGCAGTGGTCAAACACATATGGCAAACTTATTTTGTTTTTTTACAGGTTAACAACAAATGACTCTCCTTCACTGAAAGTTGGTATCAATGGTACAGCAGCATTACCGTACAGAGGAACCTATGAAATATCCATTTAAAATCCATACTGGTAAGTATATGTATTTTATTTCATCTGTTCATTTTTTTCTAAAAGAGTGCAACAAATCCGACAGGATTTATAAACTAGGTGACGTGTACATCACAGAAACTATTTCTGCAAGATATCATGCACTGTATTCCGAACTTGCAGCTGTGAAGCCATGACAGTGTTGAAAAAGTTGGACACAGGTTGTGTTACTTGACAAGATGAGGTTTTGAAATGTAACTTGAGTTGAGATGCAAGGACACTGGCACAGTGTATTTGTTACACAGCCTGGTACTAAATTAAGTTATGATTGATCTGCTGATTGTAGTGTGACAGCTTACTATCTGTGTTAATAATCCACACACCTGTGGAACAGCCACAGCTTAAACATAATGTGTTACTGATGCAATCAAGTTGTAATAAGTCCTTCATTTATTTTTTAGGAAACTTCCAGATGCTTTATTGTGGCATAGTTGCCTTATCCAAATAAGTTCTTTAACAGCAGCCCCTTCCCCCGGGCTGGGGCAGCCATGCAACACGCAGAAGTCGTTTCAATCACTGACCATGACCAACCAGACTCGAGAGGATGCAGATGAAATCCGTGAAGAAGTAACCAGATAAGAAACCATAAATGAGACAAACCTGCAAATATGCTTCCCCCCAAAAAAAATACTTACCTTCATTGGCTTGAGAGTATTCCATTATTTTCAATTTTAACGCAAAAAATTCTCATCAAGCACTGGGATTTGCACACCAACAATATCTGTGACCTGTGATACAAAGCAATACAATGAGTACATGTCTTTAGAAAATGGGCTTCAGAATTCAAGAAATATGATTGGCTACCAGGGGTACATTAACTAGCAGTGAGAGCCCTCCTAATAAAAAGTCCCTGGCATACGAACCCACTGCAGTATCATAGTGCCAACCCTGTTCTTTTATTGGATAAAACAACTCCTCTCAGTTTAAAATTGCCGCCATTTTTTTCTCTTGCTTAGCGAGAGATACTATCTACCAATACTCCTTCGTTTACTACCAACTACCTAAGTAAAACCCCAGATCAATCTCCGATGGGCAAAAGAACTGTTCTAATTTATTCTGCAATATTTAAAAAACCCTCCTGCTCTGCACCTACACTGTGCCACGGCTCACAGCTCACACGGTACCTTGAAGTCACCGAACTGATCCACAGTGCCGCTAGTTATTTCTCCTTGCTCCTCCACAGCACCACCTCTCATTTCCCCTCGCTGCGCTCTCCAACACCACACATTAATCTCTGACCATCACAGGAGGAAAAAAATAAGAATACAAACCAAAATTAAATATAAAAATGAAGGAATAATTAAATGTGTTTCTCGTTCTACCGCCTGTTATAGTTTCGGGTCTGACTTCACCAGGCATGCACGTAGTGCTGCATCTCCCTCTTAAAATATATACATTTTCTAAACAAACCAAATACACTGCTAAAACAGAAAAGAAAAAGCAAAGACACTTTTGTGGAGACAATAACTACAAACTCCATGTCTTATATGGGATAACTGCAAGAGAATGCAAGGGGGAGGGAAGAGACAACAGATGACACAGCACAGAATCAGGGACTACTTTACCATACAAACATTTAAACTTTATTAATACTATATCTTCTGTTTTTTTTTTAATTTTTAAATCCCATATGAAATTGCCACAGTGCCTATTTTCTAAGCACAATAATACCCTCCAGGGTGGGCGGTATGTGCAATACCGGACCTTCCAGGGGCCTGCGGTGTTGGGCCTCATCATGCCCCTGGGTGGTCCAGTATTGACCAATACCGCCCACCCTGTTGGGTATTATTACTTGCATATATGTCAACCCTCCACCTAGAAAATACAATATATATATATATATATATATATATATTATCAACTCACCAAGGCTACTATTAGTGTATAGACAAAGGGCACCCTTCCATCCAGCTGAGGTGATCGCTTTGCATTTGCGGGAATCGCAGCACACTTTGGACCAGCAGCAGTTCTCGCACGGTCATAATTTCTGACAGGACTTTGCATGTGGTGTAACGCTCAACATTTCACTTCCTTAGCACTTGTCAATTTTCTAGACACAAGACAGATGCATTTTGGGGATGGAGAAGAATTGTGGGGACTCTGTGTGACCACTGTGCACATGAGTGAGTGCTCAATAAATTCTGGGGGACTTTGCATGTGGTATAATGATCCCATTTCACTTCCTTAGTACATGTCAATTTTCTGCACATAAGACAGATGCATTTTGTGTGTTGTGATTGTGAGCATATAATGTTATACTTAAATTATAAATTAAAGCGGCATTGCAACAATGTGGTGACAGTTTTGACCTATACTTTTTATGCTATTTTACATGGCCAGCCACTAGTTACTTCCTGACTTGTATGATACCCTTCTTTTCACAATTTGTGTCTGCTTTTCTGCTTTTTCTCATGTCTGAAAAAAAGGAGCACACCTTTTAATATTATTCTGACCTGGTTTTTATCATTATTTAACACTCTGTCAGGAACAAGATGGTTTCCGGAGGGGTCACAGCACCTCCACCGCCCTCGTTGAATTTACGTCATACATACATGAGGCCCTTGAGCAAGGCTCAGTGGTAGGGGCTCTCTACGTGGGCCAAACTAAAGCCTTTGATACAGTTAGCCATGTGCTTCTTCTCCACACCCTACCATCCCTTAACATCTCCCCCGAGGCTATCGCCAGGCTAAAAGACTATTTCTCTGGCCAGACCCAGCAAGTAAGAATTAATACAACACTATCTTCCAGTAGACCAGGCCAAACAGGTGTCCCACAAGGGTCCATTACTTTTCGCCCTCTTCCTGAACTCCCTCCCCCAATCCTGCAGTGGGAAGCTAATGCTTTATGCAGACAACGCAATAGTTTTCTGGAAACATCCCCATCCAAATGTGCTACAATCTGCCTTGCAGGATTTCTTTAGAGAACTTGAAACCTGGTACTCTGAACACCACCTTATATTAAACTACAAGAAGACCAAATCTATGGTCTTTGCCCATCGCCAAAACCCGATCAGTAACATAACTCTAAAGGTAACAAACTCCCTGGGTGCTGTGCTAGAGCAGGTCCACTGTTTCAAATACCTCAGTGTCATACTGGACACCTCCCTCACCTACCATACGCACATACAACAAGTCTCCTTCTCTGTTAACTCCAGGCTAGGGATCCTATATAGACACAGACACTGATTCCCCCCACAGGCAATGCACCTAGCAGTATCTTCTTCCATACTACCCTTGGTGGACTATGGCATAATAATTTATGGCTCTGCTGACCATACTGCCCTACGTAGCATCAACCTCACCCTAAATAATGCCTGCCGCCTGGTATCAAAATGTGACAGGCAAACCCATACCTGTGAGCTTTACAAGTCTACTGGTTGGCTTAATTTCCAAGATAGGCTTAAATATCACACCTGCCTCCTTGCAAATAAGATTCTACACAAACAGGTACCGACTGGCCTCCACCCTCTCATCCAAACAGTTACTCACAGGTGGGCACCAAGGCACTCTGCTAACACCCCCTTCCAGTACCTCACTGTAGAACCTCCCTTGGCCAACGGTCCCTCAGATATCGTGCCCCCTCATGGCTAAACAACCTAGCATCCAGTATCTCTCTTGTATCCAGTCAGGGCCAATTTAAAGCAGATCTCAAATCCTTTCTCCTTAACTCTGCAAACTGCCAATGTACATAATGTACAAATGTACTCAACCCCCCCCCCAGGGTTTCTCCTCCAGTGTTACTGAGATAGCCCCAGCCTAGGGATATCTTCTTTTTCTCCCATGCCAAGGCTCATCAAACGCATTATAAATATTTCTCGATTCAGGGCCTATTGATATGAACCTCTGAAACTTTTACTGTCATATGAACATAATATTAACCTAGACCTTCTTTTACTGATCCCTGCTGATAAAACTGTGCAATGTTTACTGTGCCGAATGTTTTGACCTGTAATATTTAAGTGATGCTTGTATATTTGCTTGTTTTACTTTCCTACTGACGTGGAGCTTTTGCAAAGGAGTCTATGACTCAAAGGTTGTAATTCCGATACTTTCAATAAATTAATAAACTATTTGCAGCTGTTTTTGAATAAATATTGTTCTGTGAGGTCATAAACACTGCCTGCTGCATAATTGTTAATTTGACAACAAAAGTAATATATAACAACTGATGGAAAAAAGCAGCGGAAATTACTGACGAAGACCTGGTCCGCACAGTATTAAAAGAAGTGCTCCTTTTATTATTTCAGACATGAAAAAGAGTAGTAAAGCAGACTCAAATACTGGAAACAATGGTATCAAGTCAAACAAGTCAGGATGTAAGTAAAGTGGCAATGTAAAATAGCATAAAAAAAGTATAGGTCAAAATTTTCAACAGATTGTTGCACTGGTGCTTTAAAGAGATTTTACCAAGTTACATAGTTATGGTATTGCACCCAACATATGGGTGCCTTACCTCCAAGGGAATCTTTCTTGCTCCATATGTCCTTACATAGTGCAATGCTTTTCTGGCAAACAACGCTCGTAATTTCATTAAACCGGGTCACAGAGGACTTCCCATTCTGAAGAGCTGCCCAAGTTCCACCCCCGTGCTCAGCAATGTTATGATGTGATGCCAGAGAGAGCACGGGGGCACACTCCATTATACTGAATGGCCGGCAGCTTTCCGAATGTTTCTTTATGTTATAATGGTCAGTTTGTAGTGAAACGTGGGCACGTTTCCACTAACAAGGCTCTTGTTAGTCAAAACGTGCCCACATTTCACCACAAACTGACCATTTTAACATAAAGAAACATTTGGAAAGCTGCCAGCCATTCAGTATAATGGAGCGTGCCCCCGCACTCTCCCTGGCATCACGGCATAATGTTGCTGAGCATGGGGGGGAGGGCAGAACTTGGGCGGCTCTTCAGAATGGGAAGTCCCCCATGATCCGGTTTAATGAAATTATGGTTGTTTTTGCCAGAGAAGTATTGCACTATGTAAGGACATGTGGAGCAAGAAAGATTCCCCCGGAGGTAAGGTACCCATATATTGAGTGCAATGCTGTAACCTGATGAATTTCTTCAATATCTGTTTCAAAAACAAAATATTTATGGAGCCTCAGTAATGTTTACTCTGTGATGGGACTCGTGATTTGAAGTGTTTCGCAAAAAGCATGACTGAGCAATGCAAGTATGTTGTGCTAAACTGCATGTGTGCCATCAGTGTTCTTTCCTGTGTGTGGATACATTGTCCAGCTTTGTGCAAACATATATATGGTGTGACTTGTTGCAGTATCTCAAGAATAAAGATAAGAAAGAATATATGCTGTATATTTTATTTGTACCATCAGCACCAGCGGAGTAAGTGATATGATATTTTTTTCAGACGTATTGGGTCAATGTGCACCTCAGTCACTCACAGTGCACGCATGACTTAGAGGAGATCATAGCACAAAAAACACATGCTCTCCTAAAAGTCATGTGTGCAGTATGTGGCTAAGGTACACTCTGGCCAGACACCTCTGAAAAAATATCATATCACTTAGTCCGCTGATGATGATGGTGACAATAAAATACATGTTATTTTGCTCACTATTCTTTATACCATAAGCACTACAATAAGTCAGCAATATATGTTTGCAAGAAGCTGCACAATGTCTGATGTCACATACACACACACACACACACACACATATATACCATACACAGGAAACAACACTGACTGCACACATGCAATTTAGCACATCATACTTGCACTGCTCACACCAGCTTTTCCACAACAACGCTACAATAGAAAGTAAACATTACTGAGGCACTAGATTATAACAACAGGTAATAAGGAGCATGAATGACTGTCTGTTATTAAACATAAAAAAAAAACACAAAACACTACAGCAGTGGGGGGTGCCCAGAAAAAATAAGTTAATGGGGGATCCCATGATGCTGCAGCAGCAGATGGAGCATTGACACTGTATGAAGCTGGTGTTGCTCAATCTGCTCCACCTGCTGCTGCACAGCACCCACCCTCTCATTGCTTTCCTCAGGCGCAGCCCATGACAGGGCAATGTCTGCAGGCACTGTGGCGGGGTCCGCTGGTGTGTGGGGGGGAGACCAGGTAGTGGTGGTGGTGAGGGTGGTGCTGGTGGCAGTGGTGGGGTATTGATGGAGCAGCTACTGCTGTGGCCCTCCTCCTGCTGCGGTGGTGAGGTACAACACCAGCAGCACCCTCTGCCACTGCCACAGAAGGACCAGCAGGTGGAGGCCTGGCCCATTCGGTGGCAGCCTGCCACTACACCTCATGGTGTTCAGCATATGTGTGCGCTGGCCACCAGTCCCCAGATGTGTCCCCCAGGGGCTACGGCGCACCTATATGCCACACAGCTGACACCACAATGGTGCTGTCCCCCCCACACAATTAAAAAACTGCCAAACTGGGGAGCTGCGGGGGGGGGGGATCAGGCACAGGAGGGGCAAATGTAGTGCAAGCAGCACTGTCACACACCTGGGGCTCCACGTGCTGCTGTGGAGGTGGTGCTGCTGGAGCTCCTGCAGCTGCTACTGGTGGTGGTCGTGGTGGTGGCGGCAGAGTTAGTGGATGTGCCCATGGCACTGGCAGTGCTGCTGCTTCCAGAGGGGGAGAGGCGAGACCAAACAGTCAGGAGTGGTCCAATGACACCCGACGACCCCTACACATGTGCACTCCCTTCTGCCTACAGCCATGGGCTACAGACTCTCCCTGGTCCATCGCACAACCCACTCCTTCCCTCTCCGATGCATCACATGATGAGCGACTTCTACACACACACACTCACAGTCTCACACACACGCACACACACATACACAAAACAAAACTTATAAAACAAAGAAATCTGTCACAAAAAAGAACTGAAAAAACACTACAAAAAAAACTAAAGATTTAGCATTTAAAAAAGCTGTTTGGTTTTCTGCTATTTGCTCAAGAACAAACGAATGACAATTGAAATACTCCTCTCCACACAAAATGCTTCCTCCTTCTACCTCTGCAAAGGAGAAAGTGAAACTATCTGCTTGTATGACTCAGTTCCTTCCTGCCTGGCTAAAGCATGTGACTTACATTACTGTAAGCCATGTGATGTGTGTGGGGGTCTGCCCTATTGTTGTCATTCCACCTTACTTCGCTTTAAGGCAGAATTACAATGCGAAGTTATAATGACAAGGCAAAGTGAGCACTTTCCAATGGTCACTTTACGTAGTGTTATGATAATGCAAAGTGGCCACTTTGCGTTCAGTTCGCCGGTGGATTTTAAATTCGCTGAATCTCTAGTCCTTTGCTCAAAGGGAGGGTACTAAGTGAAATCCCCTCCCTTGGGATAGGTGAAGGCACCTTGGCCCCAGACCACACTCCTTATACTGGGTGTACTCCTCTCTCCTGGCCCCTCCTGGCTTAGCCCAGCACTCTATAGTATAGATAGACAGCCCTGGGAGGATAGGGCAGCCCCTCCCCAGAGAGAACAGATCCGGAGGATGTGTCAGGCTAGGTGAAAGGAGATAAGGTGAAGCATCTCAGGTGGAAGGTAGAGACCGGAGGTAGAGGATGCCAGAGAGAGTTCCCTGAGGTGAGGTGCAAGAAAACGAGTTTGGGGGGAAAAAGTTCCTAATTGCTCTGTGGGAGACATGGGTGTAGTCAGGCATACTCCAAGTACTCCACAGTGTGCAATTTTATTCAAGGGGGGTAGCAAATAGCTCTGAACTGCTTCCTTTTTCCATGAAAACCAACAAAGAAAATGCTGAACCTTTCTGTAATTTTATTCATAGGAGTAGAAACTAGAAGGACTTGTCACTAATACTCTCTCTGCATCCCAAGGACAATACAACTTTACAGGCTCTGGGCTGGTATGTGGGTGTCTTCGGGAGCAATGCATGGCATTTGTATTTATACATGCGTGGCAACAACCATTGTCATGAGATACAAAAGTTGCATTTATTGTGCCAAACGAGGCAACAAACATGGTCCTGATGTACATTTGTATAGTGGCTGGCTACACCCCGGGGGGGGGGGCAGCACACTGTAACAAGGGGGGAAGGGTAGCAGTGAGTCCACTTGGCGTGCAATTCTGAAATCCCTGGCTACACCCCTGGTGGGAGAGGAGGTCTAACAGGGAATGGGATAATTTATACGTGTTCCAGACTTGGTCACAGGTCTTACAAAAGTCGATAAGACTGCAAGTGATCCAAGGGTGGTGAGAAGATTTAACCCTGGATTTCCTGATTGGGGTGTGTTTGTCCCAGACAGAATTAAATATTGATCGGAAATAAGGGGAGGGCCATATCAATGTCTGGGGCAGTGAAATTGTTATGTAACTTTACAAGCTGAGAAAACTATAGTTCTGATGACTTTATGCTTAAAAAATGCTGCATTCAACTACCATTCCCATTATCTTTGTAATTGCAAATTTCACGATAGCTACAAAATAAAATTTTCTAAGGTAATAGAAGCAATATCCTTTTTAGAAGGAGCCGTTATGAAGATACACACTCATCACTTTTTGCCCACTCTGTGATTTTTTTAAATTTGATATAATGCACATTGACTTCATAAGTTGTATGATATCTTTTTAAGTGTCCTTATTCACATACAGTGTGTTCAGACTGCGATATGGCCACGCATTTCTTTTCAATAAACTTTGAACTTGAACCTTGGAGTTTCCAGCCATGGGGCAGAAACATCCTCTGAATTTGTCCAAGGCCAGAGCAGTCTGCCTCAACCTTGTGATGTCATTAAATGACAATTTGTTATCCTTGACATTTTCATGTGTAACCTTTTCCCCAGGGCAGAGATGGAGAAATATACAGTAGTATTCTATGAAAAGTTTAGTGTTGTACTGCCACCTTGTGGTCCAATCTGCTATTGTTACTTGTAGCCTGTCTCACAGGAAATACTGTAGGACTACACTTGCATGAGTCAGAGAACTGTATGCAGGAAGTTATGACTTATGTTGCAAGACAAAAAGCATAGAGTGAGTTAGCAAACTGTATGGTCTCCATCACTGCACAGAGGTTACTATACAAGATACTATAGTTTTCATCCTCTCTCATCTTTACTATATGATGGGCAGATCATGCCAAATCAATAATTTCCCATTCCTTGATGGGATGACCAGAGGGCAGACAGTGACAGAGCTATAGACTATTTGGCTATTTGCAATACCTTTTACACTTGGGTGCTTTGTAAGCTTCTGGTCAAAGTTCACCAGTGTGGTTTACACAATTTGCTAACTAGCTTGGAGGCAGGAAGCAGAGGGTGGTGCTTGATGGGCTCACCACCAAACTGAGAGGAATACTCAGTGACACCACCCAGGGAGAAGCACTGGGGCCATAGCCTGTCAACATATTTTTTATGCTCCCTCCCAGCTCTGAGCTGGCCTATCCTTCAGACCACTTATGCCCTCCGTTCCACATTGCCTCGGATCAGCCACCTCTTCACCCCCATATTGCAGCCCCCTGGGTAACCCCCAGAAATAACCCTTTACTGGGTGGGTCCCTCTCCTCCGAGGGGGACAGCACTGGTGGGGCAGCCAGCACCAAACTTGCCCTGGGTGCTGCTGGGGATGGTGTGTGCACTGTCCTCAGACTTGCGGCAACGGGAGCTGGCGACTGTTATCTGGTCGGCTAAGGGGCTCTTTTCACATTTGCTCCCCGTGGGGCATGGTATGCCACTAACATAAGGCCGACGCCGACGTTCACCACACCCCCTTAGTGAATGGGACCCCAGGCATTGCCATGCCTCCAGCCTCTGCTAGGGGTCAACAATCGCCGGGTCGTGTCCCCACCCTCCCCCCGAGAGAAGGCGAGCTGTCAGCTGATGCTCAAGTTTTCTCTCCCCGGCCAGTCCAGCACCTGAGTCCATTCCTGAACCCCGGTCACTGGCGTCACAATCGGAGATCCAACTGCTGCGCCAACTTTCAACATTTTTAAATGTTTGGAAGATGAAGTCTCCAGAAAACTGCTTACCTTTGCTGGTGACACTAAGTGGTCAGGGTGGTGGACTCCATTAATGATGTGTACAAACTCAGCGATACTATGCATTAGTGTCTTGGCACAACTCCTCACACCTTCCCTAACCAGAAATAGTCACGCATTGGACTCAAAACAGTTTGATAAAGGTGTAGTAATTTACGCCCTCTCCTGACCAAATTTCCCCCCATTCACTAAAAATACCACCAACAGCTTAATTTGGTTCAAGTATAGTTGGCATTCATCTGTATACCCTCTTCCAAGGGTCATGCCTGAAAATAGGCAACATTTGTCTAGTGCACTTACCCAGTCAACAAAAACTAAATAAATAAATAAGGCAATATAATGCCCTTTCCCAAGATCTCTGGGCACTTAACAAACAATCATAAAATTCAAATTCAAAACATTAAAATATATACAGAGGCACTAGTCAAACAAGAGTTAATCAGCAGGTCCATAGACTATTTTAACAAGATGACTTTTCAAGCCCTGTTTAAACACCTCCATCGAATGAGAATTCCTAGAATGGCTAAGATAAGGAGATCCAAATTGCCAGTGCCGCCACAGAGAATGCCCTATCACCAAATTGCATCAGAGGTGATCTCAGGATGAGTAGCAACAGCACCTCCGTGGAGCAGACAGAGTGGCTGGGATTATATCAGGACAAGAGGACTTTCAGGTAGGCAGGGCCTGAACCATGCAGGGCTTCGTATGTTAACAAAGCAATCTAGAAGGTGGTGCACCACTTCATTGGAAGCCAGTGTAGCTGCTGCAGCACAGGGTTAGTATGATCTCAATACAACATACCTGCAACCATCCTGGCTGTGATATTCAGCACCATCTGTAAACCCCTAGGTATCCAGGGATGTAGAGCATTACAGTAGTCCTATCTCAAGGTCACCAAGGCATGTACTAGAGTTGACAGGTCCTCCTGCACTAGATAGGGTCTAATCTGGGAGATATTTTTTAAATGGAAAAATCCTGTACAGACCACAGCCAACACCTGATGTTCGAGCATCAGTCATGAGTCATGCCACGACTCCCAGATTTCTGAGCCTATCCATAGCTGTCATAAATGTGCCATTCAGAGACAGAATTTTGATGGCATCATATCTTCTAGTTTACCCTCAAGAAATCAGCTGGAGGACATCCAATCAGAGATTTCAAGACAATGTTTCAGCCTTTCTTGCCTGTCTGATGAAAAGGACATGTACAAACATATGAAAGTAGCCAGCAGAAGGAGACCACATGGTCTATCTTGTCTGCTCAAAATGGTGCAGGGTCCTTGCTTTACCGTTACACCAGTGACCCTGGCCCCCCTCCACCCCCATCCCCCTTCCTCTTCCTTGGTCCCACATGACTTTCCTGTGTGTTTATCCCAGGCTCTTTTGAATGAACCCACTGTCTTAGCTGCCACCACCTTCTCTGGCAGCTCATTTCAGGCAGACACCACCCTCTCTGTAAAGAAATGCTTCCTCACATCTCTCCTGAATCTACCGCCCCATAGTTTTAGGTTATGTCCTCTGGTGGTGGTGTTTTCTCTCATGTTGAATAGACCCTCACATTCCACTCTGTTTACTCCTCTCAAGTACTTGAAGGTCTCTTTCATAGCCTCCCTCTGCTGCCTCTCTTCCAGGGAATACATCTTTGAGCTTTCAGTCTCTCTTCGTATGACTTATACTACTGTCCCCTGATCATTTTAGTTGCACTCCTCTGGACCCTCTCCAGCATTTTAATGTCCTTCTTCAGGTATGGGTGCAAATTCCTCACTCCATATTTCAAATGTGACATTATCAGTGACCTATACAGCAGCAAAATAACCTCACTCTGTCTACTACTAACCCCTTGAAATACATCCCAGAATCTAGTTTGCTTTTGCCACTGCCTTTTTGCATTGAGTGGTCTGTTTCAGATCACTAGTATCACCCTAGGTTATTTTCCTTCTCAGGTACAGCTACCTGAACCTTTCCTATGCAGTACTCTGCTCTTGGGTTCTTGGCCCAGATGCACATCACTTTGCACTTTTTGGCATTGAACCCTAGCTGCTATATTCCTGACCATCTCTCTAATCTGGCTATGTCCTCCCTCATCTCTTGTATCCCTTGCTGTGTGTCCTCCCTCCCAAAGAGCTTGGTGTCATCTGCAAACAGGCACATTTTACCCTGAATGCCTTCCCCAATGTCACTAATAAAGATGTGAAACAAAACTGGGCCCAACATTGACCCCTGTGGAACCCCGCTGGTGACCTCCTTGGTACTGGAAAACTCTCTTCTACCATTACCCTTTGTGTAATTCCCCATAACCAGTTTTCAACCCATCTTACTATTTTCTTCCCTCCCCTCCCCTTCCCCTAGGTCCCTACAGTTGATTAACATCTACCTTGCAGTGAAAACTCACCTTGTAATGTCTGGTAACCTGCCCCAGTGGCAGTATATACATCCCGAACAACATGGCAGACAGAATGAAACCCTGGGGACACAACAACAGACCACAACTGGCTGTGATGAGAACGTTCACATCCCAGCCTGCTGCAACCGCCAGTCAGGAAGGACTCGACCCACCTTAGTGTTGTTCTGGCAAGTCCCCCATATTCCACAAGATGTTCTGTCTAAACCCCATGGAATGGATATACTATGTAATCCCTACACCTGGTACACTGATGCTCAGCATACCAAGTCAATCTGCCCGAAATGCTGAGCCCCAAACGGATTGTATGCCTGACAGCAGTATTTCAGGCATTTCAACCGTAGCTAAGTATAATATGCGGGGGACACCCCCGTAACTAAAATAACCAACCCAGAGGGGGAGCGGACCCTGGAGTAAAAAATAAGTGTTATGGGTATGGGGGGGGGGTTGCAAAAAGATATACTGGTCCAGAACCCAAGTCTGAGGGAGCGCGCCAGCAGAGTTGCAGGTGGTGTAGCCCTGTACACCACCGGAGCAGCTCGGCCAACTCTCGGAATCCACTGTCCCTTGATGTGCATGAACAAGTGTTAGGTAGCAACCAATCACAACTGCTATCTTACCCCTGTTAAAATCTGTCAGAGAATCCATCACCAGGATTCTCACTACTGGGACACTACACCTATCGGTCAATAGTGACCAGGCAGGTGAGTATCAGGATAGTGAGCCACAGAAGAACATAAGGGTACCCATGGTCCACAGTGTTACATGCTGATGAGATCTCAAGGAGAATGACAACTGAGAACGTCCCCCCTCCCTCGCTAAGAGTAGATCATCAAACGCCTTGACAAGTGCAGTCTCTTTGTACTGTGGCATGGTCTAAGGCCTGATTGGTGCAGCTTGTAGATGTTATAGAAACATAAAAACATAGAAGTTGATGGCAGAAAAGGACCACTCAACCTATCCAGTCTGCCCCCTTTTTCCCTGCCTAATATAAAACTATAGGCCTACCTGGTCACCAGCCTCTGCCCTTATAACGCTTGAGGTTAGCCTCCAACTCTGTCGCCACCACCTTCTTGATAACTTTCCCAAAAAGGGTTCAAAACTGGCCTGTAGTTTGCCAACAAATCCAGGATCAAAGAAGGTTTCTTTAAGAGCAGTCTCACTACAATTTGTTTTCACAGCCAGTGGGACACAGCCCTCCATTAGGGAACCCTGGACTATGCTGGCCAACATGCAGTCAGGGTCGTCCAGCAGTGGACTGTCGATCGGGAGGACATTGGATCAGACCTACATTAAGTGGGGCACAGTGCCGCTATCACCTCAAGCTCATGCTCCATAACAACCGTGACAACTGGCTGGCACTGACTCCAGACCCGTGGTGTGCTCTCGAGCCTTTTCCAGAGATGACTGCCGGCCCCAGACAGGCTACATGTCAAGATCACAACTCAAACTGGGGACATTCCGTTCAGAAAGAAAAGGCCAAATTCCTCACATATTTCCTTTTTTAACTTTCTGTTTATTGTTATTCAATAGACATACAGTCAATTCTCTGGAGGTAGTACATATGGAGACATTCTTAAAAAAAAAAAAAAAGTCCACATGAGGGCACCACCCCCCATTAATACAAGCAGGTTAAAGCTTTATCATACTGCTTCAATTAGATACATCATATGGGGGGAATCAGTAAATACATTTTAATCCAGTAATAAATTGAGACATTCAGCACTGCTTTAAACAAGCCCATGAGCTACAGTATGTGATAATATAGTCCATAAAAAATATCCATATTGCTTTCAAGAACTGTATCCTAAATAGGTTAAAAAGAAAATTATCATGCTAACCCGCTTTTTAGGAATCATAGTGTGTCCTTTTTAAAATTAATTGTATATCTCTCCATATGCTAACTTTTTTTTTAAAGTATTCAGCCAAAGTTTAGAATAATCATAACCAGTGTAAACCAAATGTGTTTAAAGAGGCAAGCTGCACACAGGAATGTACGTCCTTAGCCCCAAGGTAAAATACCCTTTCCAAGCCACCTTTTTTTATTTTTTTTTTTATTTTTCCCCTTTAATTAAACATGCCTGGAGTTAGGATGTCACTCTCACAAGAATATATTTGACAAGAAAAACAATCCCTTAAATAGGAAATAATCATAACCAGGAGCCTATTCAGATCAACATATTCAGTGCATTATAGTACTATATATGACTTGCTGTACTATCAGTCTCTAATTCAGGCTGTAATCTCTAGCCTGAATATAATAAACCTGGAGCCAGTTGCAAGAGCTGAAAATCAGGTCTCCTTTCATCCATATTATCCTGGTCATCCTGGTCTGGGGAATCTGCTCAAGCAGGTGGTGCTGCAAAACATTGGGTCCACTTCAGGGCTTCACTATAGTCTGAGAAGATAAAGACCTTGCTGACATGGATAATCTGCAGACATGCAGGGAACAGCATGTTGTGGGATATTCCTACTTCCCTTAAAATGGCCCTGACTCCGTCAAAGTGTTTTTTCTTTTGCCTTGTGGCATAACTTGGGTCTGAGTAAATTCTAACTTGGGTGCCATTGTAGAGCAGCATTCGTTTCTGGTGTGCTAATGCCAGAACAAAATCTCTTGAACCCACTCCATCCAGAACTGCGACTATTGCTCTGGGTGAGTTGGAGCTGTTGCGGCCCCTGGATGCTACTCAATAGGCTTTCTGGTTCTTGATCTGGTGATCTGAAAAGGTTTTCCCCAATTGCTTCTCTATCCATTCATATACAAATAGGCCAAGATGGTCTCCTTCACTCCGTTTGGGCACACTCACTATGGCTTGGTTTTCTAGTGCCTCGAGCCTGGAGTGGAGATGCATGTTTTCCTTCCCCAACAGCGAGGCCATACCCATGGCTACCTCAGAACTCTTGTGGATCTCCATAGTTCCCAATTTGATGACTGTTTCCAGTTTCTTCATCCTGTTCGCCATGGTATCGAATTTTTCTGCCAGTCCCAACACTGTGGATATTAGATGATTGATTTTGAGACCCAAAGTTTGTAGGGTTTCCTCTCCGGTACTAGGCTCTTTGGTAGTATTGCGGCTTTGAGTTGAGCGCATGGCTGGGGGACCTAAGAGATTCTTGCTTTTTGCTCCTTCTTGCTGGTATTTTTCTTTTTTGGGATTACCCATTTTTGTTGCTCTGATAATCTGATAGTCATATCTGGTTATGTAATTCTGTAACTCTGACAATAAAATGTATTTGTTTATTATTCTCCCATCTTTGAGGAGTGCTCTAACACTTAACCACTGATTAGCTCGGGCTCAACAGTGTCCCCCCACCTCACATTTTTCTTGAGACAAAAATCTTCTTGACTGTAAAAAGGATTTTTTTTTTCGCTACTGGAAGCTTAGATTACCTTTAGGTGATCTATGTTAATAGTTTTTATTTAATTTTTCAACAAAGCATATATACAAACATAAGCAAAAACACAAAAAACATGACATCATACTGACATAGCAACAGGGAGAAAAGTCACTGTACAATTATATCCATAAACTCCATAGTACAATAGCGGTGAACATACACATTGAGACAAAGGAGCATCAAGGCTACTCACAAAGGGAAAGTACCCCACGTGATCACAAGCTTGGGCTAATAAAGGAGAGCATTGCTAATTGCCATAGAAGTCCTTAGTAACTGCCCAAAAGAAGGGTGGGCTACAGGGACCGAGCTCTCTGCTGCATACATTATATCAGTGATATCACAGAACAGCAAAAGATAAAGAGAAACAAAGAACAAACACAACGGGTATACCAAGATAATGGGTGTGACACTTGGAGAGCTGGTTCTGATTAATCTATGCTTTTTAAAACAAATCAAAATGTATTACTGATTGTCTCTGCTGAGAAATCTGGTGCTCTTGGAATGACCTCACTCCCCCCCTCCCCCCCCCCCAGGACTCAGCTAAAAGATGAAAGCCATGAACTAATTACAGACCAGGCCTTAATCAAGGATCTCCCTTTTTGTCTGACTTAATTATAGCTGTAGTTGCTTAGAGGAAAATCACAAACATTTATGACGTTCAGAGGAAACACAGTTAAATTTTCCCATGGTGATACAAAGCATGTTGCACCTCCGTGAGATCTGGCAGAAAGATGTAAGTGCTTTGATGTCTGCATGAGAGAGGATACTGCTTATAGATGAAAGGAAATTTACAGACTTGACTGGGAAAGTCACATGGGGAAAGGAGTTTCTGCTAATGTAACCTTAATTAACTTTCCTTCTAAAATAATAAAACATCCTGGGTGTATGATTTCTAATAAACAGAGGAGGAGCTAGGTGACCTCACACAAAGGGGTTGGCAAATATAGTTTTTTTTTAAAGAATATTCTGTTTTCCTTGAGACACTTTTTATCTACACTCTGACAAAGAAACATCTTTGAGCACTTTTAAGCAGGTATTTAGAGAGAAAGAGACACAATCTAAGTACTGTAGTAGGAATTGCACTGTTAAAACCTTGTTCTTTTAAAATATTGTATGGTTCTTGTGATATAATAGTTCTGTATTTTTTGTTTTATATATTTTTTTATCTATGTTAGTAAAACTCTATTTTTAGAGCCTACTTGGTCTGTCTTTAAATTTCTTTCCTTTATAAGTGAAGTATATATGGTTAAAGCAGACACTGTGCATAAGCTTGAATGGTGATACCAAACTGGAAAAAGGTAAGATTAATCTGAGGTCTTTATTAGAGTTCAAGGGTTCATTTTGTACACCTGGTTAGGTGCCCATAGGCAAAGATATTTGGCCTCCCAAAGACAGAATTATCAGAGCCTGTGCATTGGGTACACTAGCAAGAGGTTCACAGTTTGAATCCCTCCAGAACTGAGACCAAAGGTTGATTTGAACACACAAAACAGACATGAGGGTTACCCTGTTTCTGTTAACTGTTCACAAGACTGCGCTCAGAGGTTGGAACTTTGGGAGTATAGGGCTGACCTGCTGAGTGGGTTTGTGACAACGGGTACCATGCTAATAAAATAGGATTGATGGTAGATAGCATGGATAGTCTGGTCCCTTGTAGGCAAAGAAACTTTGGGGAGCACTTTAAGGGGGGGGGCATAGGACAACCACGTTATCCTCATCCAATACCTGTCCGAGGCTTCAGGTAGGAAAGAAAAGGGGGCCCAGCAGGCAAAGTAGACATCTAGTTTGTTAACTATAACATGAGACATATGGTCCAGTGAAGCCAGCTGCATAAGTGCTTGATACAGCTCTGAGATAGAGGGGATTTCTGTAGACCTCCAGCAGCACAGAATGAATCATTTGGCAGAGATGCTTAATAGGGCTAGCCAGTGGAGATGCTGGCCCTTTAACCGAGTCCCTTGAGGAGGAAGGCCCAGAATCCAGACCAGTGGGTCCATTTGAATCGTGTAGCCTAGGGTTTGGGCAGCCACTTGGCCAACCTGTTGCCAAAAGGAGGACAGCAGAGGGCATTCCCAGAGGATATGGTGCAAGTCTTTGACTTGTGAGTTGTTATCTATGAGCTTGGCTTTATGCAGAACATCCGATGTTCTGTACCAGTGGTGCAGTATTTTGGTTTGGAGAAGTGTACTTTGCATGTTTGGGTAGCTTACATGGGCAAATTTCCAGCATAAGTTCCAGCTAGTCTCATCCAGCTGCAAATCCAGGGCCCTCTCCCATTTCTGCTTTGTCTGTTCGGATTGTGATAGGACACTTTCCCGGAGATCAGTGTATGTCCTGCTAGCATGGCCTTTGGACAGCCTGGGGACTAAAAACAGGATTAAGCAGCCTTTCCACAGTGTGGAAGAGTTGGGCACACCTATTTCCTCCTGAGGTAATAACCTGGGACAGGAACTTTGCCTTTCTCAGGGTTATTGCCCTCTGATAGTCATATTAATGTGATCTCAGAGCCATCCTATCATCCACTGAGATAGGTCTCTTCCAGAAACACTCTAGCCTCTGCCCAGTTGCCTTTAATGGCCTCAGCTTGTCATTTTACTGCTGCAAACTGTGATGGGAGGTCAGCTGGTGGACATGGATCAGTACAATGGCATCAGTTGCTGCAATGATGGTGAAATTGTAGCCGTCAATGGCTGGCTCCACAGCCCAACACATGATGCTTCCATGCCTGAGAAGTCCAAAACTATGAAGAGATGTTCCTATGTCAGAGCACATCTAGGATGGTATTGGATCACCTCCACTGGGGAAGATGGTTTTCCGGGGACCATTGTGAAAAAGTCAGCTAAATGAATTCTGTGAGAGTTAAATAAAAATAAAAAAATAAAAAAAAACTTGATATACTGCAAGTACACAAAAGAAAATTTTCAAACAGACCAGCTGATACTCCTACAGTACCACATTTTATTGTAGTTCCATTTGTGCAGTTCAACAGCATTCCATACAAGAAACTTTATCTGCCACAAACTTCCGAGTGTATATGGTGAAATGTGAGCTCATCAGTGCGATCGTCTGTTAGTGCGACTCCAGTTCTCTCTCCCTCTTCAGCTATCCTCAGTTTGAGAGCACAAAGAAGAAACAAATCAGAGTAAACAATCTCTGAAAGTTAGTGGCAATTAAAGTTTGCTGTATAGAATGTTGGAAGCAATGAAATCCATAGAAGCTAAGGTGAAACAGATGCATACATGGAACTACAATAAGATACAGTAAGACTATCAGCTCTTCTGTTTCAAAATTCTTTCGTGTGAGTCCAAAATAGTTAGATGTACCCAGTGGAAGATGGCAAAAATTTGTACTTTGTTGAGTAAAAAATATTTCTGGATACCTACTACACCCTCGAGAATAAAAATGTAATTAGCTTGTACAGTACCAGGTTGTGCATTTGGGAAAGACTATGGTGCTTCTGGGAATCCCAGGTGTTTTGTTACCATGGTGATACAGATGGTAGCGCAAAGAATATTTTTCTAAGTGGCCTAGTTTCAAATCCCAGCCAAGGCCCATATTTCTTCCTCTCTTCTGTTTGCTTCAGAGACATGCACTGTCCATGGAAATCCATAGCACTGTACCAGATATCACTAGATATTTCCATCATTCCCAGTGCTCCCAGATCTATGGGGATTCCTGTATTTTACTGGATTTATGGGTTGAAAATGGGATATGGGAAGGAAAACTGTATTTATTGATTTATATGAGGAACTGCTGCCAAGATTTAAAGCCCAGATGCAGTACATTTTAAACAAACACTTCCTCATATTAGATAAAATGTCTTAGGCTGACTATGCTGGAGATCTCCCCAAAAGCCATCAGTTACTTTCACAGCAAGAGCAGTGCCTGTTTTCCAAAGATAACAGATACAGAGCCTGTCAAATGGAGAGGTCTCACAAATTTATATGGGCACTTGCCAAAATTTTAATTGTTCACAGTTCAGAAAGTTCATTACACTTGACTAGCTCTTTTTTAAGTGAGAGTTTTTTTTGAAGATCTGTGCCATAATTAGGATATTTTGACAAACTATCATGCATTTTGAAATGCAAACTTGTGATTTATTAATCTAGTCAACCGTTCTCTTGATTTCAAGCACAATGCGTGTAATTATCTGATTCCTTATGTTCCCATGTGGAGTTATAAAAAAAAGTAAAAACAACTGAGAAAGAAATTTGTAGGGGACAACAGTTGAGTTTTTCTTGTGTTTTGGGCCACCAATTCTAGCCAGTGGAACATAAATGTAGTGTTTATGGTTGGAATGAACAATCTATACATTAAAAAGGTCTCTGAACAGTAATATTTTAATTTACTGGTAATGTAATCTTGCATCATTTCTATAAATACATTTGAGGTCTGAGAATGATGTAGCTAAGGGTATGTGTTAATTTACTTTCGTTGCCTTTACTATGCTCTTTTTTCATGCTGACCCATTTTCCCTCTACCACCCAAAACCTCTCATCTCACCAAGTCCTCTCAGATGCATTTTTCATTTTTGTAAAGTCAGCCCTTCTGAAATCCAGGACCCTCACCCTTGTGTGGCTGGATTCCACTATTGTTCTTATATTAAACCATACTGTGCAACAACATGCAAGTAAACATTTGGCATTGACAGATGTTTGTCAAATAAATAGTCCTTGCACTGCTGACACAGCTGGGAGTTTTAAGCCAGACTGTAGTGCTGTCAGTGCAGAGTGGGAATACAGTAGATGTGAGTTAATGGCCATGGGAATAGTCAAATGGATAGCTGAATTTGATCCATGGCACAGTAAGCTGAGTTTGAAAAAGGCTAAGAAGACAATAATCTCAGGACCTAGCCTGGAGTAATGTGGTAAGGCAGTAATCCAAGTTGTATTGAAACCTTTTTCCGAAGTGGCCAGTGTTGGATGGCATCCAAGAACATACATAGCTAGTTTAGCCAGTGCAGGCCAAATGGCTTTTCTCTCTTGCTAGAATTTGATAGATTTACTGCAGGTCATCTAGATAAGCCTCCATCTTGTACTCTAGTGACATGCCATTTTCTTTCTCCACAGTGTTTGCGCTGCACTAGCAATTGGTGTCAAAAAGCTCCCAAATGTCTTTTTGAGCTTCTGGATCATCAGAGACCAAGTCATCTTCCATGTTGTCATGCTGATGCCTGCACTGGAAGAATTAAAAGTCGACAGAGGAGAAGAAGGAGCAGTACAAACAGCAGGAGGAGATTTATTCTTGGCTGTTTATTTATATTGTCTTTGTTTTTCCATTTTAAGTGTACACAATAGTTTCTGCTTGATATAGGTGATGAATACAGGGAGAACAGAGAAACATAGAAATTGACGACAGATAAGGACTGCAAGTCCCATCCAGTCTGCCCATTTTTTCTACCTTATGAATGTGCTATCTGCCTTTGCTCTGTCAATGGCCTATCTATTCATACTCATTCATACTCACAGTGGCAATGTGAAAAGGCAGTAAGGAAGGCTGGGGGGATACTGGGATGCATAGGAAGAGGCATCAATAGTAGAAAACCGGAAGTTGTTATCCCTTTGTACAGACAGTTGGTGAGACCCCATCTGGAGTACTGTGTGCAGTTCTGGAGACCCCATCTCCATAAAGACATAGACAGAATGGAGGCTGTCCAGAGGAGGGCAACCAAAATGGTGCAGGATCCGCACCAGAAGACATACAAAGAAAGACTAAAGGAGCGTAATATGTATACCCTAGAGGAAAGGAGGGAGAAAGGAGACATGATAGAAACTTTCAAGTACCTCAAGGGAATTAACAAAGTCCAAGCAGGTAGCATCTTCCAGAAAAAGAGATGTGCAAGAACAAGGGGGCACAATTTGAAGATGCGGGGGATGGCTCAGAGGTAATGTGAGGAAGTATTTTTTCACTGAGAGGGTTGTGGATGCATGGAACAGCCTCTTTGAGGAGGTCGTGGAGTCAAGAACAGTGAGGGACTTCAAGAATGCATGGGACAGGCATAAGGCAGTCCTAGTGGGGGGGTAGGAGGAAGTAAGCTGTTGGTTAACTAGGATTTGCAGCTTATCTGTTAGGTAGGAAAATGGGCAGACTAGGTGGGCCAAGCAGTCCTTATCTGCCATCAAATTCTATGTTTCTATGTTTCTATGTTTCATCTGTATTGCTCCCTTATGCCTATCCCATGCCTGTTTGAAGCCCTGCACTGTATTCATATCCACCACTTCCTGAGATAGGCCATTCCATGCATCCACCACCCTTTCTGTGAAAAATAACTTTCTCACATTACCCCTTAATTGGCCTCTCTCTAATCTCATGCTGTGTCCTCTTGTCCTGCTATTTTTGTTATATTGTAACATGTTAGACTCTTTCACCTTGTTAATGCCCTTAAGGTGTTTGAATGTTTTGATCATATCACGTCTCTCCCTCCTTTGCTCTAGGGTATACATATTGAGCTCTGCTAATCTGTCCTTACATGTTTTCTGATGCCATCCCTGCACCATTTTGGTTGCCCTTCTCTGGACTGCCTCAATCTGATTAATATCCCTGTGAAGGTGTGGCCTCCAGTACTGCATGCAGTACTCCAGATGGGGCCTAACCAGTGTCTTGTAAGAGGGATTATTACCTCCCTCTTCTGACTTGTGATACCCTTACTAATACACCCAACATCCCCCTAGCCTTACCTATTGCTTTATTGGTTTGGTTGAATGATTTCAGGCCATCTGTGATGATGATGCCTAAGTCTCTTTCTTCCCTTGTGACTGCCAGCAACTCCCCTCCCAGCCTATAGATGGCTTCAGGGTTTCTCTTCCCTATGTGCATGATCTTGCACTTCTTTGCGTTAAACCCCAGTTGCCACTCTTCTGACCATTTTGCCAGTTTATCCAGATCTCTTCTCATTCTGCCCACCCCATCTGGATCATCTACTCTGTTGCATACCTTGGTGTCATCTGCAAACAGACAAACCTTACCCTCCAGTCCATCTGAAATGTCACTGATGAATATATTGAAGAGGATTGGTCCCAGGACTGATCAATTGGTTTTTAACACAACTGGGTTTAAATGCAAAGAAGTGCAAAGTTATGCACTTTGGGGCAAAGAACCTGAGGAGGGAATATTGGCTGGGGGGTACATTAGGGGTTACTGAGGAAGAGAAAGATCTGGGGGTCATAGTAACGTGGAGCATGAACAGCTCAGCTCAATGCAGAAGGGCTGTGGCTAGCACCAATAGGATGCTGGGGTGCATAGTGCAGGGATTCTCGTCCAGGAACAAGGAGGCAATAATGCCCCTGTATAGGTCTTTGGTTAGGCTGAAGTTGGAGTATTGTGTGCAGTACTGGCATCCATATCTGAAGAAGGATATCAGGCTGCTCAAGGTGATGCAGCACAGGTGGCAAAAATGTTACGGGGATGGGAGGCAGATCCTACGAGGAGAGGCTGCATCAGTTGAATCCATTTATCCTGGAAGAGAGAAGGGATCATGGGGACATGATTGAAACTTTCAAATACTTACAGAGGATCAACAAATCAGGCACAGAGGGGCTTTTTAAGCTGAGAAAAGGAAGGGACACAAAGGGGCAAGGGCTATGATTGGAGGGAGGCAGGTTCGGAAGTGAGATGAGAAAGCATTATTTAACTGAGAGGATGGTGACGAAACAGAATGCTCTACCAGAGGAGGTAGTGGCATATAGGACAGTAGGGAGTTTTAAAAGGGCATGGGACAGGGTGGGGAGACAGTGTAAACAACGCTGAACAGATTCAAGGGGAGAATGGAGGTTGGGGGTGGGGCAGCTGCAATATAAGGGTGCTAGCTGCGCACACAAGCAGACTTGATAGATGTGAGACTTGATTCTGTGGGCAAGTTTTCGTATGTTCATATATTCATACTTTCCCTTCCAGCCCCTCCACAATGCCACCTACTGTATAAAGACATTAAAGAGGACTTGTCCCAGTACTGAACACTGTGGTGCCCTGCTAGTAACCTCCCTTTCTTTTGGTGTGGACTCCATTTACTATTACCATCTGCACCTTGGTGTCCAGCCAATATTTTACCCAGGTTACCACCCTGGGACCCACTCCCAGGCTGGCTAACTTGTTTATTAATCTTTTGTGTGGGACTGTGTCAAATGCCTTGCTAAAGTCTAGGTAGACCATATCCACAGCCCCTCTCTGGTCTACTACTTTCATCACACAGTCAAAGAAACCTATTAGATTCATCTGACAGGACCTGTGCCCCGCTGGCCTCTAGATACTCAATAATTATTTCCTTCAGAAATGATTCCATCATTTCTCCTACCACTGAGGTCAAACTAACAGGTCTGTAGTTTCCTGTCTCTGCTTTGTTTCCACTTTTGTGAAGGGGAATCACATCCACCCTCCTCCAGCCCTTAAGTACCATACCATCCTCCCATGATTTTTAAAAAGGATGGTGGTGTGACTAGTTCTCCCCTTAGTTGTTTTACAGTTCTGGGGTGAATCCCATCAGACCCCATTGCTCTGCCCACCTTGAGTTTTAGAAGTTCTTTCAGGATCCTTTCTTCTGTGAATGGACTGGTATTGACCTTCATATGTCAGCAAAAAGACTGATGGACATAAGGGGTTGATATATGAAAATGCTGAAACTAAACTGATAACTGATTGTGATTTTGTTTCTGATCAAACTAGCCATGTTTCTTTCCATGGTTACTTTAAGCAACTAGAGGTGAAAAAAACCCAGAGTGAACCAATGTTTAAAAAATGTAATGGGCTACTGTACAAAGTTTGGATTAATCCTCAGATGAAGGAACAGATAGAACAATTGGTTGTAGCAAAGATTTATAGAAGTGAGTCGTTACAGAGAGCACATGATAGTCCTAGGATTGGTCACTCCGAGAGGGATTGCACCCCTGCAAGGCTGTTGTACAGATTTTACTGGACTGGGACTCATGAAGGTGTTACTACCTATATGAGTTATTGTGCTGAATGTCAAAGAGTAGCCCCAGTGACTACAAATGACAAGGTGCCTCTGGCGCCCCAACCATTGATAGATGCGCCTTATGAGAAAATTAGAATGGATGTGGTTGGCACCTCAGCAAAAGTAAAAAAGGCAATTTCATTTAATTTCATTCATTTTATTTTTATACTTGTGGGTTTGTGGGACAAACCCATTTTCACAAACGTCCAGTTTTCACAAAAAGATACAGGACAAACACACTTTACAATACAATTGAACATCAGTATAAATACATAAAGCATAACATTTACAAACTGAATTTGCTAACAAATTATTTCTAAGGTAATTGATTCATTTTGGTAGTATGTGACTATGCTACTCAATACCCAAAGGCAGTTCCAACGCGTACTGTCACAGCCCCAAAGGGGGAAATAGAACTTGTCAAAATGTTTGACAGGATGGGCACACCTGAAGAGATTATTACTGATTAGGGTAGTAATTTTGGTGCTGCATTACTGAAGGAGCTGTACTGACTACTAAGTATCACTGCCAGGAGAACCTCCCCTTATTACCCTCAGCCAGACAATCTTATTGAATGTTTTTATCAAACCCTAAAAAGGGTCATGAAAGGTGACGGGAAAGACTGGGACCAATATTTATCTTACCTGCTTTTTGCTTAAAGAGAAAAGTCACAAGCATTAATAGGTTTTTAACCTTTTGAAATGTTTTATGGTAGACAACGTAGAGGGCCACTAGATAGAATAACAGAAACATGGGAAGATAACCCCAGTCAGGAAGAATCTATTACACTTATATATGTGCAATGAGAAAGAAACAGGCAAATATGTTGAAATTGCTCACAGTGTTCGGGAAGAAGTCCCAAAACAGCAGATGGTGTACTGCAACCATGGGGTAAAATAAATGTTTCAGCCAGGTGAAAAGGTCTTGCTACTAAGTGGCAAGGGCCTTGTAAAGTGGTTAGACATGCTGGAACAGTTAACTAGGAGATTGAGACTCCAATACGAAAAATCCTACCAAGACATACCATGCTAACCTCCTGAAGAAATGCGTTGGAAAAACACCAAAGGTTGCTTTGTTAGTGAGACTGCTAAAGAAGATATTGATATAGCATATGACAGACTGGAACAAACTGTAACTTCTGATGCTGTAAAGGTGAATGTTGTCTAATCCACAGAACAAATTGCAGAAATGCATAACTTGGCAAAGACATTTAAACATACTTTACTACAGTACCAGCTTGATATGTGGCTGCATCTGCAGATAAGTAACGAAAGAATATAATGAAATAGACATGTATGATAAGTGAACAAACAATCTTTACAGATGGAGGTATCTACTGAAAAAATATCTATACACAGTTCTAATATACCTGAGTCAGAGACACAACAAATGCTTCTGTACAACATGCACCTCTTCTAGAAATAAATCAGCAATTTACTCAATGATATACAGTGATCTAGATTTTGTTATCCTTCAGAAAACGTGCCAGTTCTATTGATCCATTGGGACCAGGTGGATAACGTTTGTATCCTTAATATCTACCTGGTCCCACATTGACTCTCTCTGGCTTCCAGGTTCTGCGCTCCCCTGAATCCCAGCATGAGTCACTCAGTACCAAAGAACTGTATGTGGTAATCTTTCAAATTGTAATTGAGCATGTTTCCCTATAGCATATTTTAAAGCAGCAGTGCAACAAGATTTTTTCTTTCAAAAAGCTAGTTTCAGCTACACTTAATAAACATATTAACAAACCTATCAAGTTTTGTTTCTTGGTACCTCCAACGCTGCCCACCATGAGTTTTTTTTATGTTCTTGGTTCTAACTGTTGCCATGTCTTCAATGCAATTTCTAAGCTAAATGAAGTGGCCATCTTTCTTCCCTGAGAAAATAATAAATTAAAATGTTAATTATATACTCATATTTTGATGGAACTAGAAAACTGTAACACCAAATAAAACTGGAAGATGCCTCTAACCTTCCTACATTGGTCTATGCCTTTGTGTCCTCTTGCTTGGATTATTGCAATGCCCTTTACCTAGAGCTTTCGTGGGTGGATATTCACCTCTTGCAGCTGGTGCAGAATGCAGTGGCTCGGTTATTGATGGGAACCCCCTGGTTCTGTCATATTTCTTCTGTGCTGCGCGAACTGCATTGGCTGACAGTAAAGTGGCGAATCACCTTCAAAGTTGGACTTCTGACTTATAAAGCCCGACATGGACAGGGCCTGGACTACCTGAAAGAGCTTCTGATCCCTTACTGCCCTGGGTGAGTACTCTATTCGACTGACGAGGGGTTGCTAATAATTATATAATAATAATAATAATATTAAATACAGTCTTTTCCTTAAAGGAAACATATAGATTTATTTTTAATTTTTTTAAACAATAAAGTGCAAAACTAACAAAAGTAGATTGGGACAGGGTGAAAATTACCCCTGACAGTAAAAGGGTTAAACATACAATAACAACTAAAATTCAAAATACATACAGCAGCCAGGGAATATCGGTTAACACAATTGACTAGGCAGATAGCCATACAGGGTACAGCGTACAAGACTAAGCAGAGAAAGGGTGTTTAGTTAGGGGTTTGGTAATACATGGTCTATTATTTCTGTGTTTCGTTCCCTTAAAGTGGTTGGGATTCCCTGAGGCAAGTCTATCTGTACTATTACACAGCCACTTTCAGAGCCTGTTGCTTTAAGGAGCTCCCGCCCCTTGGTCTCCACTGTTGCAGAATGCTATGAATATTAAATGAGAGAGGGACACTTTTCAGAGACGGACAGGAAGTGCTGGAAGTCTCTGTCAGCAGCTTGAGATAAACAGACCAAAGCTTTGCAAAATGCAGAGAGTGCTGCAGCAGGAATATGTTTTCTGTAAATTATCAGTTGGTCACCAAGTCCCAGACTCTGAAGAACAGTAGCTGTTTGGGTTACAGAAGAGCACGGATCTGAATTGTAAGGAGGTGGTTTTGGGGACTGAAACAGAGGATCATGAAACTGGAGGTAAGAAAGGGTAAGCTGCTGTGCAGTTCTGAGGCAACACATTTTTTTCTAATAATTAAAGTGATTTATAAAAATGTTTCTGCAACTGCAAACAGTACTATTGAAAGGGTGAACCCAATAGCTGCAGCTGAGTTTAGACACAGTTCATTATGTCACTGCTGTGTTAAGTCTAGTCAAAGATGATGAATAAAACAGCCCTGGTCATTCCTGAAAATAGGCCTTGAAAGTCTAGTGCACTCAACTTATGTACACAAAATAAGGCATTGTATTAGATTAGGGGACATACAGTGCCCATTTCCTATTTTCAGCGGATTACAGTATTGTGGCTCACCACCGACGTCACGAGCACTGAGACACTAAATGAGTGAATGATTACACCCTAACAAGATTAAGATCAAAAAAGTGCGAGTACTAACAACAGCAGCAGTGCTAGCAATATTTAGAACAAAGAATTAGAAAAAAATGTGAAGTGGCATAGTAATTGAGTGATAAATTGACATCTTTCTTCTGTGGGGGCGCTCCGTCCCCCACACACACCCAGGTCTCCAGCGGTGATCTGAACTGTCATTTGTGCATACTTTGGTGTTGAGCGTTCATTATGCTATGAAAATGAAAAACTTTTAAATTCCATTCTTTCTGTGGGGGCGCTCTGCCCCCCACCCCCCGAGTCTGCAGTGTAAAATTATTTTGAGCGTTCCTTACGCTATGAAATTACAAAACTATTATTGTTTCTTTCTTCTGTGTCGAAATTGACAACCCAGTGACGTACCATTCGCTAGAATGCGCATGCGGCCATATTTCTCACCGGTGCACTCAAATCCACAGACTGTCCCCTAAAGTAAATGAATGGCAAAAATAAAACAATGTTGAGGGTAATTGGCTTTTAAAAAAAAATTTTTTAAGGAAAAATCCAGTTTTCATTTCAGAATCTAGTCTTTTATTTACAGGAAAACTCCACGGCTGTACTGCAGTGTTTGGGTAAGACAGGAATCAGTATGGAGGACGAAAATACCATGGCAGGCAGTAATACCGTCAGTGCTATGTCTGATGGGAAAGACCTTCAACGTCAGTGTGGAAAACTATAGGACTGACGGCTGGAGTGTGGTGCAACAGAACTGCCACAATGGCCTATAGGATAGAGCAATGAGGCATCAGTGTGATACATCCTGCTGCCCTGGGTTTGATTCCGACAAACTCATCTTACTTACTGTGACATCCCCTTGATCTGAGATTGATTCCCACAGTGTCCGCTTGTGATCTGGGATCCATTCCTGCAACCTCCACTTGCACACTGTGTGAAATATGCAAGGCATGGAGTTTGTTTAGTTTTTGTTTTGTTTAGTTGTTTAACCAGGAGTAGCACACTAAGCTGAAAGCATTTTTACAGGAGCGACCTGGGAGCACAGGGAAGTTAAGCGACTTGCTCAGGATCTCACAGTATGCAAGTAGAAGATGTGGTATTCAATCCAGGTCTGGTCTACTGGATGTCACCAGATTTGCATCTCAGAGCCTTAAACCACTGCGCTATACTTTCTATTATTTATGGGGGGGCTGTGGGGTGGTGAAGTCCCCCATGAGGAGTGAGGGGGGCTAAGCCCCCCACAGAAACTAATTATCCGAAGTGGCATGCATACTATATTATGGTCTCAGGTTTCAGGTTTTTCATTTTGCAGCTCAGCGCTGATGGTGTTCTTGTGAGCTACGGTATCCCCATCCGCCATATTGTTTCCTGTCTGCCATATTTATTACCTGAGAACTGCAGTCTTTCCATAATAGCATCAAGGCACTTCACTGTAGTTTATCTGCTGTACCGAGAGACTCCCATGAAAATGAGATATGCCATCTTTTGTGGCCATCCTGCCTTCTGTTTTCTGCAAATTTCTAATGTTCCCTAGAATGCTGAATCTTTTGTAATGTAGTTGCATTAATTCATTGTGGAAAGCCATGTGGGGACTAATGTCTTGGCTAGGGACAGGACTGGGATAGTGCAGGGGTAGTTTAAGGAGCAGGGGAAGGGGCTCAGACAGGTAGCAAGCTCAGTGGCTTTTGCTGAGGTGCTGCCTGTCTGTGACGGGGGGGGGGGGAGAGATCTCTGCATCAAGACCTTCAACTCGTATTTGAAAGAATGATGCAGAGGGGAGAGGTTCAGCTACACTGGGGAATGAAGTTACCTGGATAGATAAGAGCGTTTACTTGGGTGACGGGGAGAAGAACCTTAGTCCTCAGTGGATGGTTTAGATTTTACTTTGAACATTTAAACTAGCTGAGGGGGGTAGCATAATCAATTGGGGAGGCAGTAACTGCCCCCTTCCCCCACAGGCTGAAGTAGAAAGTAGGGATAACACAAGGGTAATGGAATCCCCAAGGTGGAACTTCGTAAAGGAAATAGGACAGTAGTTACGAAGTGGGGTGGGAACAGAAGCATTAAAAAGAGATGGAGGAAGGAGAGAGGGTAAAAAGGAAAGAAGGGCGGTAACAAGCAGAGTGTTACCAAAATCTGGACGGCCATGTGTGCAAATGCTAGAAGTCTAGAAAATAAGATTCTGAACCTAGAGACCATCGTGGCAGAGGGTGACCTGGATATTGTGCAATTACTGAGTCATGGTGCACTGAAAACCTTGACAGGGACATGTGCTTAACAGGCTACATTCTGTTCTGGATGGACAGGGTGGGAGGGAAAAAAGGGGGGTGGTACTTTATGTGAGGGAAGGCATAAAAGCACCAGACATACAGAAACATAGAAACATAGATTTTGATGGCAGATAAGGACCGCTTGGCCCACCCAGTCTGCCCATTTCCCTACCTAATGGATAAACTGCAGATCCTAGTTAACCAGCAGCCTACTTCTTCCTACCCCCACCCCATAGAATTGCCTTATGACTGTCCCATGCATGCTTGAATTCCACCACTGTTTTTGACTCCACAACTTCCTCCGGAAGGCCGTTCCATGCATCCACAACCCTCTCTGTGAAAAAATACTTCCTTAAATTACCTCTGAGCCACCACCACCATCTTCAAATTGTGCCCCCTTGTTCTTGCACACCTCTTTTTTTGAAAGGTGCTACTCTCTTGAACTTCGTTGATTCCCTTGAGGTACTTGAAAGTTTCTATCATGTCCCCCCCTCTCCCTCCTTTCCTCGAGGCTATACATATTAAGCTCCTTAAGTCTTGCTTCATATGTCTTCCGGTGCAGACCCTGCACCATTTTAGTTGCCCTCCTCTGGACAGCTTCCATCCTGTCTATGTCTTTGTGGAGATTGGGTCTCCAGAACTGCACGCAGTACTCCAGATGGGGTCTTACCAACTGTCTGTATAGAGGGATAATAACTTCCTGTTTTCTACTGGTGATGCCTCTCCCTATGCATCCCAGTATCCCTTCAGCCTCCTTGCTGCCCTCTCACATTGCTTGCCCACTTTTAGGTCATCTGGTATGACTACCCCATGTCCCTTTCCATTTTTGTAGTTGTTAGTATCTCACCCCCCATTGTGTACTCTTCCCCTGGGTTTTTGTTTCCCAGGTGCATTACCTTGCACTTCTTAGCATTGAATCTAAGCTGCCATACATTTGACCATTCCTCTAACCTTGCCAAGTCCCTTCTCATCCTTTCCACCCCACCTTGTGCATCAACTCTGTTGCAGATCTTTGTGTCATCTGCAAAGAGACATACTTTTCCTTCCAATCCCTCTGCAATGTCGCTTATAAAGACATTGAAGAGGACCGGTCCTAATACTGAACCCTGCGGTACCTCACTAGTAACCCGCCTTTCTTCAGAGTGGACTCCATTTACTATTACTCTCTGTGTCCTATTCTCCAGCCAGTTCTTTACCCAGGCTGTCATCTTGGGACCCACTCCCAGGCTGGCTAACTTGTATATTAATCTTTTGTGTGGGACTGTGTCAAATGCCTTGCTAAAGTCTAGGTAGGCCATGTCCACAGCCCCTCCCTGATCTACTACTTTGGTCACTCAGTCAAAGAAATCTATCAGATTTGTCTGGCATGACCTTCCCACTGTGTACAGGGAATAAAGGGGGAGCAGAGGTACTGTGGGTCAACCTAGAGACAGGAAATGGAGCCACTGTTTATACTGGAGTGATCTACAGACCTCCAGCACTGAAGGTAGATAAGGTACTGGTGAATGCTATTGGCAAGATGGCAGAAAAGGGGGAGGTGCTGCTGATAGATGGAGCATCAACCTGCCAGATGTAGATTGGTACCTCAGAGCTGCAACTTCAGATAGAAACCGGGACATCCTACACTTCCTGCAGGGGTGTTCCTGGGGCAACTAGTCAGTGAACCCACTCGTGATAGTGCAATACTGTACCTAGTACTAACTAACAGGTACAGTGCAGATGTCAAGGTAGGAGGCCGCCTGGGGAACAGCGGTCACCATGTGGTTCATTACAAGGATGGCTCGTGGAATTGAACCACACAAGGGCGAGGGTCCTGACCTTCAGAAAGACAGATTTTAAAAAGATGCGTGATTGCCTCAGGGATGACTTGACAAGGAGCATGACCTGCGTGGGGGTGGAGGAACAGGTAGCAAAGCTAAAAAGGGCCACCGAGGAGGCAGCAAACCTCTGCGTCAAGCATGTGAGCAAAAGCAAGAGGAAAAAGAGACTGCTGTAGTACCGCACTTAAAAGAGGTGGCTTGAAAAGGTAAAGTCTAAATGGGTAGCAATCGGAAGATCTAAGGAGATACAAAGGGAGGAAGAAAGGTAGGTGTATCAGCGAAACAGAAGGAAGCAGAGAGAGCAGTAAGGAGTGTGAAAGTTTAAACTAAAGAGAGAATAGTCCCAGCAGTGATGAAGGGGGACAAGACATTTTTTTAGGTATGTGAGCAAATGGAGGAAGAGACCAGGGATGGAATCATAAGATTAAAAAGGGAAGGTAGGGACTGCGCAGAGAGGGAACCAGGAGAAGACAGATATTCTAAACAAATACCTTGGGTTCACTGTTCACAGAGATGGGAGAAGAGGAGGGGCAACAAAATTGTAACTGGAGCATTGGTGGGTGGGTGGGTGGTGAATAGTAGTCCATTTTCAGAGGAAACTGTCCTGAGAGGATTCAAAATCTGAAAGTGTACAAAGCAAAGGGGCCAGATGGGGTGCATGCAAGTGTATTGAGGAAGTTTAGGGACCTACTGGCTGCACCTCTGACAGTCCTATTTAATAGCTCATTGGAAACAGGAGTGGTTCCAGAGGACTCGAGGAGGGCAGATGTAGTCCCACTTTATTAAAGTGATAGCAAGGAAGAGGCTGGCAGTTATAGGCCAGTCAGCCTGACATCGGTGGTGGGAAAGTTAATGGAGTTACTGCTGAAGGCAAGGATTGTGAAATGAATCCAGTGGGTTAGAAGACCCAAGGCAGCATGGATTCAAGGGGGGAGGTCATGTCAAACAAATCTGCTACATTTCTTTGACTGGGTGACCAAGGCATTAGATAACGGTGGAGCAGTAAATGTGGCCTACTTAGATTTCAGTAAGGCTTTCAACACTGTTTCACATAGGAAGCTAGTAAGCAAGCTGGGTAGCTTAGTAGTGGGTCCAAAGGTGGTAAACTGGGTAAGAAATTGGTTAGGGATAGGCAGCAGAGGGTGGTGATAAATGGGGTTTACTCAGAGGAAGGGAGCGTGACCAGTGGGGTGCCTCAGGAATCAGTGCTGGGACTGGTCCTCTGTAATATCTTTATAAGTGACATTGCAGAGGAGCTAGCAGGGAAGGTCTGCCTCTTTGTGGATTACACCAAAATCTGCAGTAGGGCAGATGCTCCCAGGTGATGTTGGGAGGGTGGTGGAAAGGATGAGCAGAGACCTGAGAAAACCCGAGGCATAGTCAAGGGTATGACAGCTGGGTTTCATTGTGAAAAAGTGCAAAGTTATGCACTTGGGGCACAGAAACCCAGGGACAGAGTACAAAATGGGAGGAGTGGTACTGATGACCACCAAGTAGAAAGGAGACCGGGGGGGGGGTAATCATATTGGATGACATAACGGTGGCTAGGCAGTGCAACAAGGCAGTTGGGAGGGCTAGTTGGGTGCATAGGGAGGGGTATCACCAGCATAAAGAGGGAGGTGGCGTTGCCGTTGTATAGATTGCTGGTAAGACCCCACCTAGAGTACTGTGTCCAGTTCTGGAGACCACATCTCCAGAAGGTCATAGAATGGAGGCAGTACAAAGGAGGGCAATTAAAATGGTGCAGAGTCTGCATCAGAAGTAATCTAAATATGTACACCATGGAAGATGGGGGGAGATATAATAGAGACCTTTAAATACCTCACGGGGTAGATAAAGTACAGGAGGGAAAAACTTTTTCAGAAAAAAAGTGCTTGAGGACAAGTGGCACGATTGCAGGTGTAACCCCCCTACAAATGGGGGTTCCCGAAAAGTCTTCCTTGAGCTTGCCTAAATGCTCACTGCCAGGCTGGTGTCCTGCATTTTAGCAGTTTAAATGTGATTGCCAGAAAGTGCCTGTATAGCCTCTGTGTACTGTCTCTTTAAGAGCTGCCTGGATTGCAGTCATAACTAATCTGAGAGGGAGCTCTTTCGAAAGACATAACTATTTGCTGAAAATCATTTAGAGTGATAATGATAACGTAGTTTGTCTAACCTGCCTTCTTTGTAGCAAGGACTGTCTTGTTTATCCCCATCATTTGGCCCAGGACTGTGAATTGGACCAATCAGTTCTGGTGGGACCTAAAATGGAACAGCACTACAGGAGCTGTCTGGAGTCAAACTCTGTAGGAATTGTAGTTTGGGGCTTCTGGTGCCTTTTTGCACCTGAAGGGGAAGCCTCTTGTGTGACTGACAGACAGATCAGCCAACCAAACCTTTTGGATTCTGGGGAAAGTCCCAGGCTTGCTGGCAGTTGAATCAGATCTCAGTTGGGAGCTGAAGAAGCAAGAGCTTGAGACAGTCAAGCAGCCGTGTGAGTAGTTTTGCATGGGAGAACCATGGAAAGGCCCGAGTGGTGGCCTGCATGTCTGCCTGCTGCCCCTGAGAGGGAGAGAAGAGAAACATTTTGGACTAAATCCAAGTTTGTGGGAATGAAGTAAGCCACTGATTTTTTTTTTTGCCAGGCTCATACCTGAAGAAGACCGAAGATTTTGCTGAATGTGATCGGCCTGTCAGGATTTCCAGCTGCTTTTGAATCCCCGGTTTGTGCAGAGACTCTGCGATTGTGACCGGAGAGTGGTTTGCCTGGTACAGTAGAATTTCCTTACATGTAAATGTGCTGTGTATTGAAAGTGGGTCGTGATTTGGTTCCCCACTGTGTGAACTGTGTTCTGCTTGCTGGTAGCGTAGAATCCTTTACATGTAAATGTGCTGTGTATTGAAAGTGTGTCTTGATTTGGTTCCCCACTTTGTGAACTGTGTTCTGCTTGCTGGAAGCTTTATCCATTCTGCTTGCTGGAAGCTTTATCCAGCCTAATAAGACTGAATCCATGTTCATCTCCATTCGGCCTGGGCCATGCCACTCTGGCCCTGCCAGACTACACGACTGCACAGAGAAAGCCACCGATGAGAGACCTGCCTGGGGATCAGCCCCCTGCTCCACACCTGAACAGGAATGACACCTCAGTGAATCCTGTGGGCCCTGCTTCTCCTGGCACTCCAGATTAACCACCTGCTGTCTCGATTTTCGTCCAGCCTGTGTCCAGTCTTGGGTATCGTGAGTAATCATCAGGGTAGCTCCCTGCAATAACAGCCTAATCTAAAATTGTGTCATCTGATTGTCTTGTTGTTTTCTTTTCACGAACTGAGCCCTCCAGCTTCGGATTACGAATAGTGTGTGTTGTGCATGTTGTTTTCGTCCATCACAGTGCCCCAACCAGCTGCAACGTTCCTGGCTAGCCCACCATTTTCCATCTGGGTACCCGGAGTGTGTGACTGTTTATGGACCCTGAAGTGTATGCATAACTGTTTGATTGATATAGCCTTTAAGCAAATTAACCTGATTATGCCCCTTCCTTGTTTTAGTCCCTTAAATAAATCAGATCTAATTCTTTTTTGCATTTACCCTGACTGTGGTTCCAGTTTGTGCAAGAGTACTGTGCTGCTGTTATTTGCTGTGTATAACTTTGTTTTATAGGGGGTCGCCAGGGCCGAGCCAGAGGAAAGCCCAGGTGCTAAGTGCAAACAGTGTGGGTACTTATGTGGTGGATCAGGAGTATTGTGAAAGTGATTATTGTGTATTGTTCTGGCCACTAGTAAGGAAAGAGGGGGGTTACAGTATCCTGGAGGGCTGTGCAAAGGTTAGGTTGACCACTACCAACCCTGACCTCCAGATGGAGGTACCTGTTTCAGAACTCAGGCCCCTTAACCTGCTACTAGCCAAGCAGGGAGGGGTAGTAGCCCTTGGGATAGTACCACCTAGGGGTTACATTTTGGAGGCACCGCTGGGATTTTGTGCCTTCCAGTGGCCAAAAATTACGAATTATTGTTGAAGATTAATGGCTACCCCAGTAGAAATAGCTGTACACCAGTTGGTGGGGTGGTGTGCTGGGCAGTAGATTGACCCCCAAAATGCTCTACTTATACTGGATATTCCCCTGGGTACCAATAAAGACACTGTAGTGGGAGCACTCTCCAAAGTTGAATGTTTAAAAAAACCCTGTGATGGTGGGTTGACCGGCCGATTTGATTGCCCAAACTTTCATAGCCTTGGTAGAGTGTAGTGACCTTGTGGACAGCTCTAAAGTGCCACAGACTGTTGCGGCAGAAGGCATTCCTGCTGTCTGGAGAGTGATAGCAAAAGACAGTAAAGACCCCGGGGAGGATGAGCTCCCACCATTATCTGAGACTTTTGAGGAGAAATTTGTTAAGTTGCTGCTGGAGGAAGGGAAAACTGTAGAGGACTTTAAGAAACTATTCCTGCCTCCTGGGGGTGCTCCTTCCCCAACACCCCCTCCCACTCCAGCACCTATTACTGCCCCGCCTTCTGTGCCTATGCTAATGCTGGCCCCTATATCTGTGCCTGCCATTACTCATGACTCCTACCGAAGGCTGAGAATCTTCGCGGGCACACTCCCCACCCCCAGGAGGAGGATGACTGGGAGATCTGGATAGACTGTTTTGGCCCCTTGGTACCCGAGTGGCAGTGTGTGGAGCCTGAGAAGTGGAAAAGAATCATAGAAAATTTGAGGGGTCCCACCCCTCAAAGCTGTTAAATTTTTGAGGTCCACAAACCCTGATGCATCTGCTCAGAAGTACCTATCTGCACTCAACGGCAATTTTGGAAGCATTGAGTCAGGGGAGAATTTAATGTGGAAATTCTGAGGTACCAAACAATGGAAAGGGGAAAGTTTGTTTGTGCATGTCACTCATCTAGAAAGAGCTTTGCAGAAAGCTTACTGGAAAGGTGGGGTAGCTGCCAGTGATTTGAACCATGTGAGATTGGGGCACATTCTGCAACATGCAAAGCATTCTAAATTGCAGATCCTCCAGTTAAGGCTCCAGGATAGGAAAGGTAACATAGAAACATAGAAACATAGAATTTGACGGCAGATAAGGACCGCTTGGCCGACCCAGTCTGCCCATTTCCCAACCTGATGGATAAGCTGCAGATTCTAGTCTATCAACAGCTTACTTCCTTCTGCTTCCCCCCCCCACTAGAATTGCCTTATGCCTGTCCCATGCATTCTTGAATTCTCCCACTGTTCCGGACTCCACAACCTCCTCAGGAAGGCTGTTCCATGCATCCATAACTCTCTCTGTGAAAAAATACTTTCTAACATTACCTCTGAGCTGTCCCTCCTCTGTCTTCAAATTGTGCCCCCTTGTTCTTGCACATCTCTTCTTCTGAAAGATACTACCCGCTTGTACCTTGTTAATTCCCTTGAGGTGCTTGAAAGTTTCTGTCATGTCCCCCCCTCTCCCTCCTTTCCTCAAGGGTATACATATTAAGCTGCTTTAGTCTCTCCTCGTATGTCTTCTGGTGCAGACCTTGCACCATTTTTGTTGCCTCCTCTGAACAGCCTGCACTCTGTCTATGTCTTTGTGGAGATGCGGTCTCCAGAATTGCACACAGTACTCCAGATGGGGTCTCACTAACTGTCTGTAGAGAGGGATAACAACTTCCTGTTTTCTACTGTTGATGCATCTCCCTCTGCATCCCAGTATCCCCCCAGCCCTCCATACTGCCTTCTCACATTGCTTGCCCACCTTTAGGTCATCTGATTTAATTATTCCTAGGTCTTTTTCGATTTTTGTTGTTGTTATTAACTCACCCCCCATTGTGTACTCTTCCCCTGGGTTTTTGTTTTCTAGATGCATAGAAACATAGAACCCCGTTGGCTACTGTGACTTGATACAAGAACTCTGGGAGGTTGAAGGGGAAGAGGGAGATTGTAATTATGGGGTGAGTGCAGCTCAAGTGATCATGACACTGGAAATCCCTTCTGAAATGGAGACCACTAGGGGTGTCCCGCCGTAGGCTAAACAGTGGGGAGAGGAGTTGCTGAAGGAAGTCAGAAAGGTACAACTGGATGTTCTCACTGAGGTATCCCCTTTTGACAAAGACCATGGTCCCTGTCAGAACGTGACTGTTATGGGGCTGGGGGGGGCACCCTCAGGCATCCTCTACTGGGGGTGGCTTCTCGGTTAAACTCAAGGAATTGACTGCCACCCTAAAGGAACTTTTGAGACATGGTACACTGCCTGCAGAAGTCAGATCACAATCTCCCGTTGATGCTTCAGCATCCCCTGCTGTGTTTTCCCAAAGGATACCCCAAGAGTATGTCATTTGTCACAATTGTGGCAAGGATTGCGATATATGAAGAGGGAACGCCAGTCTCAGAAGGACTTAGAGAAAGTGGTAAACCAGCTTCAAGGAGAGCTTCGGAAAATGAGTCCGTAGTCAAGGGGTGCACAAAATGACTGCAGTAAAAGCTTCTGCCATCCTAACTCAAATCCCTCTTTGGCTAAATCGTCTATCCAGTCCCCTACTGTTGTCCCTCCAGACTGGTTCAAGATAGTGGGTCCTTCAATGGAGACTAATGTGGCTGTGAATAGTATTCCTACTCAGGCTATGCTTGACAGTGGGTTGCAAGTGACCATTGTGCCTCAGGACTGGTATGACAAACACTTATCTGATGTGCCCTTACAACCCCTGGAAGCCCTACATGTGTGGGGGCTGAGCGACAAGTCTTACATAGAAACATAGAAGTTGACGGCAGATAAGGACCGCAAGGCCCATCCAGTCTGCCCATTTCTTTTTCTAACTTATAAATGCGCCATTGGCCTTTGCTCTGTCAGTGACCTATCTATTCATAGTCATTTGTATTGCTCCCTTATGCCTATCCCTTGGCTGTTTGAGGCCCTGCACTGTATTCATAGCCACCACTTCTTGTGGTAAGCCATTCCATGCATCTACCACCCTTTCTGTGAAAAAGAATTTCCTCACATTCCCCCTTAATCGGCCTCCCTCTAATCTCATGCTGTGTCCTCTTGTCCTGCTATTTTTCTTATATTTAAACATGTTAGACTCTTTCACCTTGTTTATGCCCTTAAGGTGTTTGAATGCCTCGATCATATCACCTCTCTTCCTCCTTTGCTCAAGGGTATACATATTGAGCTCCATTAATCTGTCCTCATATGTCTTCTGATGCAGTCCCTGCACCATTTTGGTTGCCCTTCTCTGGACTGCCTCAATTTAGTTAATGTCCTTGTGAAGGTGTGGCCTCCAATACTGCACGCAGTACTCCAGATGGGGCCTAACCAATGTCTTGTACAGAGGGATTATTACCTCCTCTTACGACTTGTGATACCCTACTAATACACCCTAACACCCCCTAGCCTTACCTACTGCTTTAGAGGTCTGCTTGATGATTTTAGGTCATCAGTGATGATGATGCCTAAGTCTCTTTCTTCCTTTGTGACTGCTAGCAACTCCTCCCAGCCTATAAGTGGCTTCAGGGTTTCTCTTCCCTATGTGCATGATTTTGCACTTCTTTGCATTAAATCCCAGTTGCCACTCTTCTGACCATTCTGCTAGTTTATCCAGATCTCTTCTCATTCTGCCCACCCCATCTGGATCATCTACTCTGTTGCAGATCTTGGTGTCATCTGCAAACAAACAAGCCTTACCCTCTAGTCCATCTCGAGGTCACTAATGAAGATGTTGAATAGGACTGGCCCCAGGACTGATCCCTGAGGTACCCCACTTGTGACTTGCATCTCTTCTGACTGTATACCATTTACCACCACTCTCTGTTTTCTGCCAGTCAACCAGTTTGCCACCCAGTTGACCAACTTCTGACCCACCCCGAGCCTACCTAGCTTATTTATCAATCTTCTATGTGGAACAGTGTCAAAAGCTTTGCTGAAGTCAAGGTAGCGACATCAGCTGCTCCCCTTGGTCCACCACTCTGGTTACCCAGTCAAAGAAATCTATGAGATTAGTTTGACAGGACCTTCCTTTGTAAACCCATGCTGTCTTGGATCCTGTGCCCTATGGATTCCAGGTGTTGCACTATCCTTTCCTTAAGGAGTGCCTCCATAATCTTGCCCACTACTGAGGTAAGACTGACCGGTCTGTAGTTCCCGCCTCCTCCTGCTACCACTCTTGTGGAGCAGGATCACATGAACCCTTCTCCAGTCTTCTGGGACCTCTCCTGTGCTCAGAGACTCACTAAACAATTCTGCTAATGGCTCTGCTAGTTCCTCCTTTAGCTCCTTAAGTACCCTGGGATGTATGCCATCAGGTCCCATTGCCTTATCCACCCTGAGCTTAGCAAGCTCTTGTAGGACCCTTTCTTTTGTGAAGGGAGTAGTGCTCACCTCCCTCCCTCTGTGTCCATGATGCTGAGCTGTGGGCCCTGCCCTACCTTCTCTTCAGTAAATACTGAGCAAAAGTATCTATTTAGGATAGATGCCTTTACAGGGTCCTCCTTCTCACATGCTCCCTTTTCTCCATTAAGCTTAGCAATACCCCTCTGGACTTTCTCCTTTCACTAATGTATCTATGGAAAGTCTTGTCACCTTCTTTACTGTTCAGTGCTAGTGTTTCCTCAGTTTGGGACTTTGCCTGCCTTACTGCCTTACCTGCTTCCCTTAGGGCAGTTTGGTATGCCTCCCTATCTTCATCCCGCTGTGTTCCCTTATATTTCCTGAAGGCCAGTCTTTTGGCTCTGACCTTTTCTGCTACTGTATTTGAGAACCAAAGTGGTCTCCTTCTTCTTTTGCACTACCTTTTCTGTCTAACACAATGGGATGTTGCTTCAAGTATTGCATCCTTAATGCTTGCCCACTTTGCCTGTATCCCCTCACTTGTGTTTCTTTTTGCCAGGGCTAGCTTAACTCTGTTGGCCATCTTATCAAAGTCAGCTCCTCTGAAGTCCCATATTTTTGCCTTGGAATGGGATGATTTAGATGTAGTAGCCAAATTGAACCACACCATGTGATAGTCACTGGCCCCCAGGTGACCTTCTACCTGGAGATCTGTGATCCCTTCTTTGTTGGTCAGTACTAGATCTAGGATAGCCCTGTCTCTTGTGGGTTGCTGTACCAGTTGTTTGAGGCCCTCCCCCTGCAGGGAATCCACTATGAGTCTAGTTCTGGCAGATGTTCCTGCTGGTATTGACCAATCTGTATCTGGCATGTTGAAGTCTCCCATTATCAGAACCTCCCCTTTAGTTGTCATGTTTTGTATATCTTCTAACAGTAATGTGTCTATATCCTCCCTCTGGTCTGGGGGCCTGTAGACAACCCCAGTTCTTATGGCTGTCCCATTTCCTGTTTCCAGGGTGACCCACAGTTCTTCTGGCTCCTTATGTGTATTCTGAATTTCTGTAGCTTTGATATTTTCATTGACATACAGGGCCACCTCCCCCCTTTTTGCACCTCGGTCTCTTCTGAACAATACATAGCCAGGTACTGAAGTCTCCAAGTGTGGTTACTGGTAAACCACGCCTCACTAATTGCTACTATGTCCAGTTTAGCCTCTGACATTATTGCCTGCAGGTCTGGGATCTTATTCTCAGGCTGTGAGCATTTGTGTACATGATTTTCCATTGGCCAGATTTTGGTGTGTTAGTTGTTGGGTGAAGTTTGGCATTACCCTGTGCATTGTATGGGAGACAAACCTTTTTCTTACCTGGTGATGCAAATGAACAGCAAACACGCTGAATTCCTGTTTGACCACTAGCTGAGGGGAGGGTGTTCTTCCCATTCGACGTGATGGGTGCTGCACCCCTCCCCATTTGCTAGTTTAAATATTCTGCAAAGACGTCAAACTTCTTCCCAATGCACTGACTCCTCTTTAGTCAGATGCAGTCCATCAAATTAAGAACTTCGCTCCCAGAACTGTTGCCAGTTCCTACAAATCTGTGTCCTTTTTCCTGGCACCAGTCCTTGAGCCACGTGTTTAGCTCCCCTATCTCCCCTTCTCTGACCTTCCGTCCATCTGCTCCCTTCTCCCAGACTGGCAGGATCTCAGAGAAGGAGATGCTGGATGAAATAGATGATAGTTTGTCACCCAGCCTAGTCAGGTGTTCCTTGGTCTCCACAACTGACCGACTGGCGAGATCATTAGTCCCTATGTGTACTAGGACATCAATGTTTTCTCCTGCTTTGTGAACAATTTTAGCAATGCGGTCAGTGTCTCTCCATGCTGATGTACCTGGGAGACATCTGACCATCACCCCTGGCTGGAGATGGGTATCAACTCCCCGAATCATGGAGTCTCCTATGATCAGAAGTTTTTTGGATTTCCTTTGTGCTTGTTTATTTTTGGTTCCTGATTTGGGTGAGTATTGTTGTGCTAGCTCCTGTGCCGCAGTGTCCTGCTCTGCAGTGTCTTCTGCCTCTTTATTTGATTTCAGAGATAGAGGCAGATACCTGTTTGTAGTGTTTATATGGTTTTTGGAGGTAATGTGTTGGAGAGCAGAGAGTGATGGGGCACCTGATTTGCTCCTCCTAACCACCTGCCAACCTCCTGGACCAACTACCCTCTGCGTCGAGGTTTTCTGTTGGATGCTGGGAAATGGCGGGTGGTTCTTATAATGTATTTCCTCTTCAATATGAAATTTGAGGCATGCAATCTCTGCCCATGCTGCCCGGAGCTGAGACCTAAGATCTCCAAAGGCCCAGCATGTAGGACAGTGTCCTAAATCCTGTAAGACTGTCCTTCTGAAAATTGTTCCACAGTACCTGCAGTTAATGAAATCCATTCCAAATAAGTTGCTGGGTTTGTAACCTAGTCAGAGTAATTAGAAGGAAAAAAAAGGAAAAATGCAAGTAATGGTTTAATTGTGCTTTGTTTAACTTGTTATAACAAGTTAAATTACTAGTGCCCCTGTAAATGAGATCACCTTGTGGAGGCCCCACTGATCCGCCCCTTCCTGCTGTGCCACAGGAAATGTCACAACTGTGGTACCCTATAAAAGGAGTGTAGCGTGGGGTGGTTGGGGATGGGGGTGGGTGGCTGGGCCCTTCCCCTGCCTAAAAAGAACAACCACGGACAAAAGAACAAGGAGGTAAGAGCAGAAACAGTCAACAACAAATGCAGTAACCCTGAAAGCTTATCCTAATGTTAGATAAAACTGTAAAACCTGTAAAGCACCACCTGTAATAATTTCAGAGAAGATATACCCTGTAAGAAACACTTTGCTCCAGAGAAAAATAAAGCAGAACAGAAGATATACCTTGCAAAAGACAATTTGAATCAGAAGATTACAGCAGTAATCTGTTAGCACACACCTGTAGGCACACCTTGTAATAATGCAGAAGAAGTTATACCAGCAACAACAATTTGAATCAGAGAAAAAATAAAGCAATGAAATGTTAGCAACAAACAGTAGCAATCCCTGTGAATAAAAAATAAAAACATCACCACACAGTAAATCTGCTTAGCCAAACTAAGTCTTAATCCTTCTCCCTTGCTCTGGTAAGTTTCTCTACTCTGCCTTTCAAGCAGTCTTAGAAGGAAAGAGCTCAGGTGAAGCTAGGTGCCTTGGCTCTTGTCTTATCCATATCTAGGATATGCCTACCTCTGGTTGTCTTTTCCTGCAGCTGTTACTGGTGTACAGGAGCAAGTAGAGACACTGGCCCTAGTGTGTCCCCCCACTGGACTGTATGATGGGGTTCCCCTGTTAATTGGAACAATTGTCCATATGTTTGGGAGACTGGCCCAAATCTGTCACGAGAAACAAGGGCGATGAACTGGGAGGGCCCTGAGAATTCTGGCTCTGATCAAGAGGTCCAATGATTTGCAACAGAAACCTGAGGAAGTAGACCAGGATGAACCGGTGGGAATTGTGTGGAAGAAGGATCCTGATTCAATGGTACTGGCCCCTAACACACAATGTACCATTCAAGAGGAGGTCCGCCTCCAGAAAGATGTCAAGAACAAAATACTGATGTTGGATGTGCCAGGCAATGTAAAATTGCCAGAAGGATTATTGGTCAAGCCCAGCATCTTGCCTGCTCATGCCCATGCCTATGCACGACGAATGATGGTTCAGATTCACAATGTGTCAGATTGGGAGATCCGGGTGAACAGAGGGTGCACCATAGCTATGGTATACTGTGCAGACACTGCAGTATTGCCCAGCAACAAGCACCCTGGTGAGAAGGAGAGAGTGACCCCAGACTTGTTTGACTTTGGTGACTCCCCGTTGCCAGCTGAATGGAAGGCTAGAATTAGCAAGAGACTTTCCTAGAGATACCAAGTGTTTTCATTGAAGGAATGTGATGTGGGATATGTCCAGGGTGCAGAGCATCACATATATCTGCATGATGAACGGTCATTTTGAGAGAGGTCCCAACACCTACCCCCAGCGGACGGAGATGATGTGAGATGACACCTGCAGGAAATGCTCGCTGCTGGCGTGATACAAGAATCCAGGAGGCCATACACCTCTCCCATTGTGGTTGTGCGTAAGAAGAATGGGTCTGTGAGGATGTGTGTTGATTATCGAACCCTGAACCGGTGGACCATCCCAGGCCAATACACTATACCTCGTATATAAGATGCCCTGGACTGCTTGAATGGGAGCAAATGGTTCTCGGTGTTGGATCTTCGCAGTGGATACTACCAGATCCTGATGGCCCCGGAAGACCATGAGAAAATAGCCTTCATCTGTCCATTGGGGTTCTATGAGTTTCTGAGGATGCCACAGGAGATATTGAGTACACCGGCCATCTTTCAGTGACTGATGGAATGTGCAGTGGGAGATATGAGTTTTTTGGAATGCCTGATGTACTTGGACAATGTCATTGTGTTTGGGAGCACCTTAGAGGAGCATGAGAACTGACTGTTTAAAGTCTTAGACCGACTGGAAGACTTCGGCCTCAAGCTGTCCATTGACAAGTGCCAGTTTTTCCAAACCTCCGTGAAGTATGTGGGGCACATAGTATCTACAAAAGGGACAGAGACTGATCCCAGTAAGGTTGAAGCACTGACTACTTGGCCCCAGCCCCATAATCTGAAAGAACTACAACGTTTCCTTGGGTTCTGTGGCTACAACCGCAAGTTCATAAAAGATTATTCCAAGGTGATTCACCCACTCTTGAACCCTACCCAGGGTTACCCTCCTACCAATCGTAAATACAAAAAAGGGGCCATTAAAGAACCAGAAAAAGTATACTTATGCCCAGATGAACTCTTCGGGTTCCGCTGGACACCCGACTGTGAAGCAGCCTTCCATGAGATCATATACCAGCTCACCCACACCCCCATCCTCACCTATGCTGACCCCACCAGACCCTATATGCTGCATAAGGACACTAGTCTGCAGGGTGTAGGAATGGTGCTGTATCAAGAACATGAGGATGGCCTGTGACCAGTAGCTTTCACCAGTAGTAGCTTGACCCTGACTGAATGAAACTACCCTGTGCATAAGTTGGAGTTCCTTGCACTAAAATGGGCCATCGTTGACCAGTTTTTTGAATACCTCTATGGGGCAAAGATATTGGTGAAGACTGACAATAACCCGTTGACCTATGTACAGACTTCAGTTAAGTTAGACTCCACTGGGCACCGGTGGCTTTCTGCATTATCAACCCATGATTATGCTGTTGAATACAGACCAGGCTTGAACCATATTAATGCTGTCGCCCTATCACGAAGTCTCACTTCCAAGAATGATTGGGTCAGACTGTCTGAACCTGACATTCGAGCACTGTACCAAAAGTTTGATAGAGATGAACAGATGTCTGCGTACACAGTGGACTGTTTAGTAGATTGCTTGGGCCCTTCTGACACCTGCATACCAGCTGCTTATTGCCACTTCTCTGCTCTAGATATTAGTGCACTACCTTAGTTTGACAATGACAGCATTCAGTGGGCTGAATCCCAAGATCGTATGATTCAGCCAGCACTTTATGCCCTGCGTGCGGGGAAAGATGTGTCTAAGTTACATTCCACTGACTTGCAGACTGCTTTATTGTTTAAAGAAGGCCCCAGATTGAAGTTGCTCAATCAGTTGTTGTATAGAGAGACAGTAGATCATAGTGGCAAAGTAGACAAGCAACAATTGGTCCTTCCCACAGCCTTTAAAGATTTGGTACTGAGGTGCCTCCACAATCGCATGGGACACCTTGGTATTGACAGAACCCTTGACCTGGTACGATCTCGCTTCTGCTGACCCAAAATGGGGGCCGATGTTGAGCACTATGTAAAGACTTGTAGTCGCTGCCTTCAAAGAAAAGCCCTGTCTCAGAGGGCTTCCCTCCTTGTTAATATTACTACCAGCACCCCCGTGGAACTAGTCTGCATATACTTCTTGTGTTTAGAACCTGATCGGTGGAACATTGGAAATGTGTTAGTGGTTATGGATCATTTCACACAGTATGCGCAAGCTTTCCACACCAAAGATCAAAAGGCATCTACCGTGGCCAAGGTGCTAGTGGAAAATTTCTTCATTCACTATGGTGCCCCCTAGCGGATTCATTCTGATCAAGGCAGAGACTTTGAGAGTCGGCTAATCAAAGAAATGCTGTTTCTGTGAGGGGTGCGAAAGTCAAGAACCATCCCCTATCACCCGCAGGAAGACCCTCAACCAGAACGTTTTAATCGCACCCTTCTAGACATGCTGGGTACCCTGTACCCAAAAGATGAACATAAATGGAGCCAGCAGATTAGCACCTTGGTACATGCATACAATTGCATGAAAAATTATGCTACTGGGTTCTCCCCCTACTGCCTCATGTTTAGGAGAGAGGCCCGTCAGCTAGTTGATGTCTGTTTTGGGGTCTCTGCAGATGGGATCCAAGCCGAAAACTACTTGCAATATGTACAAAAACTGAAAGCTCAATTGAACCATGTCTATCAACTGGCCCAGACAATGACCACCAAGAGAAATCTAGCCAACAAAGAGAGGCATGATAAAAAAAGTAAAGGCTCAAGAGGTTTGACCTGGAGACTGTGTGTTGTTATGCAATTTGAGACTGCATGGTAAACACAAAATTGCTGATCAGTGGCACCATCTTCCCCATGTAGTAGTTGGAAAGTTGGATGATTTACCTGTGTACAAAGTGCGCCCAGAGAACAACTCCAAAGCTGTCAAGACCATGCACCGTAACCACTTGCTACCTATCGGTCAAGTCATGATTGAGGCTGAACCCCCAGAAATTGAGCCCCCTGGGTCGGTGACTCATGCTGCTGCAAGAAAGAGACAGAGTCAGCCTATCCCAGTGGTTACAAATTTAAGGTTTCCTCTGCAGCAGGCCCAGAATGATGGTGACTGTCAGTCCACTTCTGACAAAAGTGAATACTACCATGCCTATTACCCCTCTTATGAACTGAGTCAGCTGTTTCAAGGTAACCCCCTGATAAATTGTGGGGATGAAGCTGGGCCTTCTGGACTGCATTACGCCCAAGCTTCGTCCTTGGAGCCAATGCTCCCAGAAAGAGAAGTGCAAAGTATCACATCTGAAGATGTTGAGTCTCTGTGTATTGTGGAACTGTATGATTTACCTGAAGAAGGCGCTGTGGGTTTGAGTCTTTCTGGTGACATACCAGAACTTGAAGAACATTATGAGAGTGCTGACCACCCCCCTTCAGTGCCTCAAAGCTTGATTATGCCTGAGCCTTTGCAAAATGAGTCAAGTGTTATAGAAACAGAGCCTGCAGAGCAACGAGCTGACAGTGTCCCAAGTCTGGACGTTCCCACCCAGGTAGAGGCACCCCCTCACAAGTGACGAGAGTCCCCAGACCAGTGCTGAGAGTATAGAGACTGTAATTGTCCCCCTCAGAAAGTCTGGCCGAGCTGTCAAGCCAGTAGTACACCTCAGTTATGAGTCTTCCGGGAGGCCAGTGGATTTGCCTCTCAATGTGGTTTACAAAGATGTTTATGTCTCACCAAGCTCACTGCCCAAATTGAGCTTGACAGCCAATTCCAGGTTACTTGTCTTTCCCTCTCACCATGGTGCCCCTGCCCCCTCTAGCACAAAGTTAGCTGATATGGAAGGGCCCCCTCTTGCATTGTTTAAGGTACAAGAAGTTATTACCTGATTCAGTATAGTAATGTTCAGTTTACCTGTGTGAAATATGCAGTGTGTTGTCAGAATGGATATAGTATCATGAAGTGTAGTGATATGTATAGTAAAGTAATAAGTTTATGTTAACTGATGCATGATGGTATAGACTTGATGCGTACGCCAAGTTTTCTCCAGGCAGGGAAGGGTGTAACCCCCCCACAAATGAGAGTTCCCAAAAAGTCTTCCTCGAGCTTGCCTAAATGCTGACTGACAGGCTGGTGTCCTGCATTTTAGCAGTTTAAATGTGATTGCCAAAGAGCGCCTGTATAGCCTCTGTGTACTGTCTCTTTAAGAGCTGCCTGGATTGCAGTCATAACTAATCTGAGAGGGAGCTCTGTCGAAAGACATAACTATTTTTTTTATTATTTATTTATTTTAAATTCGGATTAATACCTTTGAGCCGGGGGGCTCGTTTACAAAGGCTCCAAGTCAACAAGGAATACAAGACATTTACAGGTGATGAAACACTGCAGAACAGAAAGACGTCAACTAACAAGTGGTATTAGTGTGCAGTTACAACATTAAGCAGGGTACAACAAGTAAGGAGAAACAGGACCACACTTCCAGAGAAACATATTAATGCAGCACTAATTAATTGCAGTACAGTGTTTAACAATCATGTTACAGTTCAGACAGGGTGCTCCCAGTCTGCAGAAATACATGTTTTAGCAGCCAAGGTGAGGCTTTGTCAAGGGGAGGTAGTAGATGGTGGGAGGTGGGAGGGGGAAGTGGGCAGTTGTGGAACAGGAGGGTGGGAGTGAGAGAGGGTAGCACTTGACGGGTGTGAGAACCGCTGTCAGAGGCCATGGGTTAACAGAAACACTGGCAGTCAGATTTGTTGGCAAGAAGAGATCGAAGCCCATTTTTAAAGTAGTCTGAGAGGGAGCTCTGTTGTAAGATGCAACTGTTTGCTGAAAATCATTTAGAGTGATAATGATAATGTAGTTTGTCTAACCTGTCTTCTTTGCAGCAAGGACTGTCTTGTTTATCCCCACCATTTAGCCTGGAACTGCAAATTGGACCAATCAGTTCTGGTGGGACCCAAAATGGAGCCAGACTACAGGAGCTGTCTGGAGTCAAAATGAGTAGGAATGGTAGTTTTGGGCATTTGGTGCCTTTTTGCACCTGAAGGGGGAGCCTTTGTTGTGACTGACAGACAGATCAGCCAACCAAACCTTTTGGGTTCTAGGGAAAGTCTCAGGCTTGCTGGCAGTTGAATCAGATCTCAGTTGGGAGCTGAAGAAGTAAGAACTTGAGACAGTCAAGCAGCTGTCTGAGTAGTTTTGCATGGGAGAACTGTGGAAAGACCTGAGTTGTGGCCTGCAAGCCTGCCTGCTGCCTATGAGAGGGAGGGAAGAGAATTATTTCAGACTAAATCCAAGTTTGTGAGAATGAAGTACGACACTGATTTTTCACCAGGCCCATACCTATAGAATACCGAAGATTTTGCTGAATGTGATTGGCCTGTCAGGATGTTCAGCTGCTTTTGAATCCCCAGTTTGTGCAGAGACTTTGTGATCATGACCAGAGAGCAGTTTGCCTGGTACAGTGGAATTTCCTTACATGTAAATGTGCTGTGTATTGAAAGAGGGTCGTAATTTGGTTCCCCACTGTGTGAACTGTGTTCTGCTTGCTGGTACTGTAGAATCCTTTACATGTAAATGTGCTGTGTATTGAAAGTGTGTCTTGATTTGGTTCCCCACTGTGTTAACTGTGTTCTGCTTGCTGGAAGCTTTATCCAGCCTAATTGGACTGAATCCGCGTTCATCTCCATTCGGCCTGGGCCATGCCATGCTGGCCCTGCCAGACTACCCCACTGCACAGAGAAAGTCACCGACGAGAGACCTGCCTGAGGATCAGCCCCCTGCTCCACGCTTGAACAGGAACGACACCTCGGCGAATCGTGTGGGCCATGCTTCTCCTGGCACTCCAGATTAACTACCTGCTGTCTCAATTTTCGTCCAGCCTATGTTCAGTCTTGGGTATCGTGAGTAATCATCAGGGTAGCTCACTGCAACAACAGCCTAATCTAAAAGTGTGTCATCTGATTATTCCTTTCACTAACTGAGCCCTCCGGCTTCAGATTACAAATAGTGTGTGTTGTACATGTTGTTTTCTTCCATCACAGTGCCCCAACCAGCTGCAACGTTCCGGGCTAGCCCGCCATTCTTCATATGGGCACCCAGAGTGTGTGACTGCTTATGGACTCTGAAGTGCATGCATAACTGTTTGATTGATAGAGCCTTTAATGATTGATAGAGCCTTTAAGCAAATTAACCTGATTATGCCCCTCCCTTGTTCAAGTCCCTTAAATAAATCAGATCTAATCCTTATTTGCATTTACCCTGACTGTGGTTCTAGTTTATGCAAGAGTACTGTACTGATGTTATTTGCTGTGCATAACCTTGTTTTACAGGGGATTCCCAGGGCTAGGCCAGAGGAAAGCCCAGGTGGTAAGTGCAAACAGTGTGGGTACTTATGTGGTGTATCAGGGGTGTTGTGAAAGTGATTATTGTGTATTGTCTCAGACACTAGTAAGGAAAGGGGGGGGGGTTACAGTGTCCTGGGGGGCTGTGCCTAGGTTTGCTTGACCACTACCAACCCTGACCGGTTGGAGGCACCCGTTTCAGAACTCAGGCCCCTTAACCTGCTACTAGCCAAGCAGGCAGGGGTAGTAGCCCTTGGGACAGCGCCACCTAAGGGTTACACAAGCTGAGGGGATGGATTCAGTAGAGATGTGAGAAGGTACTTCTTCACAGAAACAGTGGTGCATTCCTGGAACAGTCTTCCAGTGGAGGAGGGGGAGGCAAAAACAGTGGTGGGGTTCAAGAATGCATGTGGTAGGCATAAGGGAATCTTAGGGAAAGGGAAGGGTGGGCGAATAGGCCAGAAATCAAGTATGATATGTGGAATGTGGTGATAATATTGGCAGGGAAAAATGATCAGACTAAGTGGACCAAGCAGTCCTTATCTGCCAGCAAATTCGACATTTCTATAAGGCCAATATTGCTGGATACAGCATTTACATTCAGTGTGGAAGGAAGCAGCACAAAGACCATGGCTGTCACAAAATTGATGCAAACTAATTAAGTGACTGTCTCTTGCTTGTGATCCCCCCCCCCGGAGTTATGCTAAAAGGAGGATGGGGGGCCCTTCTGCACCAGCACACTTCAAAGTGCACTGGTGCATGGAAGGAGTGGAGTTAGCTTGCAAATGGAATGCAGTGTGTAACTCACATTGCTTACTACCACTGTAGCAACGGGTGTAGCAGTTTTGTGACACTCCTCATAAAACAAAAATGCTAGCAGTAGGGATCATCACACTGAAACACCAGCAGTGCCCAGTTTTAAGGGAACATGTTCAATGTGGGACCAGTTCGTTAAGGAAATATAACTAGCTGGGGGGAATTTGCCTTCTTCTGTTGCTGTTGAGGGGCGAAAGGAAGGGAAGGGAGGAATAGCGAGGGGAAGGGGAGGGACAGGGAAGGGATTTTGAGGCACTGGTGTACCTGCTGCCACTGAGCTAGCTGTGTAGTGTGGTGGTGTAGGAGGCTAGCTCTGGCAGAGCAGGTACTGGGTTCGAGACCAGGAGCAGGTTACATTTTGTTGCAGCTGTGAGCTGCAGCATAAATTTGCCAAGATCAGATTTTGCTCCTCTGATATATACCCCAGATTGAGAATCCTAAGTAAGAAGTGCAGAGAAAGCATAGCCCCGACAAAACATTTTCTTTAAATTCCAGATGTCGGGTCATCCTGAGGTGTATATCGACGATTTGCTTTTCGGTGATATACATTTCCCATAATAGCGATCACTGTTTTGCATTCGCTATTATGGTATGGAACCGTATTTATTGGCATGTTAATTACTTTAGGATTTGCACATCTGATGTTTAGCTAGTTAGGTAATTCCCTGGACGCATCTGGAATCGAGCAGTAGTCTGCTCAGTATGCCTTCCTGGCAAAACATTTAAATAAATAAATAAATAATTGTAATGTTCAGTGGTGTACACTATTTAAGCAAGATATTTTGCTAGCTAAAACAACTCCCAAATGAAGACTGCGTAGTCAACTCTGGTTTGGATGATGAGTTAGTCCTCTGTGGGATTAAGCATGGGCCTGAAATCTGCATGTGTTTGGAGTAATAAAAATCTTTGATTGCATCTTCCTATGGAGTTGTAAGTAGTGTCTGTGCTGAAAAGTGTTACAAACTAGTTTAGGGCAGAAGAGGTGTCTAGACCTGTGCCCTTGGTATATGGAGACCTGGAGGGGAGTTTGTTGGGTATTGGATGGATTTCTGTATTTTTCTGTTTATTTTTCATTACTAGGTTTATTTACATGTAAACAGGTTCCCAGCTGTCCCCTACGGGTGAACTACTGCTGTTGTTTAATCCTCTACTGAAGTCACTTTCAGTCAGTCCACAATCCCAGTTCAAACGAGTGTGCTTGCTAACTCCAGTCACAAGTAGTCCAACAAATGCCAGCACTACAGGTCCTGTGCAAAAACGCTTTATTTCCAGAGTGAAACGTACATACCACTGCAGCTTGGGCAAAGCCTCTACTGGTTTCGTAGTAGGCTACATCATCAGGAGTGTGTTGGACTATTTTGAAGTCACTTTCCCTTATTTGTGAAGTCATAATCAGTTTCACAGCAACAAACTGGGATGTCATAAAAAGGTTGTTTTCACTGCCACCTTTGCACCGCTGCAACCCATGTGGGTGGGTTGCAGTGGTACAAAAGTGACAGTGCAGACACATTCCATAGCATGGTAAGTTGTTCGTTGATCCTCTCCCTGAGTCGGCACAGGAGTAGGGACGTGTTCTGGAGTGGGTGACTTAAGCTGCCATATGGACAGGCTGCCCAGCTCGCTTTGACACACGTTGCACGCTGACATCCTTGAGTTTCTAACTGCCCCCGGACTGCTGGCCCCTCTGCAGCGCAGCTTGCAATGATGCAAAGAGGGACCGTGTAAACACTTTGCAGAGTCATCTCTGTTGGTGCTGGATAGAGCAGCACTAGGGATCAGAGACATTGCATCAGCAATGTAAACATGCCTAAATAGAGGATTGACTTCAGCAAAGGATTTAATACAGTAGCAAGGCTAACTGCTACTTTGAATCCAGTCGTATTGAAAAGTTACAGATCTCTCAGTGTGTGCATAGTTACAGATCCCACAACGTGTGCATTAAAACCAGGAATAAACACATCTTGTGTCTTTCAGGTACCAGACTCCTTTGAAGACGTTGCTGTCTTTTTTTCTGATGAGGAGTGGAACATGATAAGTAAGCAGGAGAAGGAGCTGTACAGAGATGTGATGGTGCAGAATTACGAAATGATGACTTCAATAGGTAAGGATAGTCATCGAAGTGGGGGGCTGCATTCACCGTGGCGGAGGGATAGGGGGCCTGATGCACAAACTGAGGCTTAGAGAAGTGGGTCATTGACAACTTTGGTTTGGCTTGGAGTTGGGCCTCATGGATTCAGTTAGTCTTTGAGAGTTTGGCTAAACCAATTCGGGTCCCAGTGCTGTACTTGGCATAGCGTGAAACAGACTACAGACTGAGGGTAATAAAATCTGTAATCTCTGCAATGAATATTTATTACTCTAGCATCCTTGCAGTAGATAGCGTTGGCATGCCTCAGTTGAGGACTGCCATTTGTGGTGTTGTAAAAGAGTCTGAACCACTGACCCAAGGGTGCAGAGGGTTGAGGCATCCGCTTACCTCTCGCCATGCCGGTGACCCTGGTTTGGGAGCGAGTCCAGGGAGCCAGGGGTTGGATGGGAAGCAGAGGATTGAGCATCCACCAGACTGCTTTTCTCTCCTGGAAGGGAGGGAAGACCCTGTTCCATGATGCTAGTGGCACCCAGTGGAAACTGGGTGCACTACAGTTGGGAACTCTTGCAAGGTGCTGGTATTGGCAGTCGTCCTGTGGGTGTGTGTGGGAGCAGACATGCCGCATGCTGGATGACATTGCATGTCTGTGCTGGGGGGAGGACACCAGAAAAACAAGGAAAAAGCCCTGTCACCTGGGAAGGCGATGGTGGGTCCAGGGGATAGCTCCCATATCCAGCCCTGGGTCTGCTTCTACCAGGCCTCCAGATCTCCTCTCGCACTACTGCACGGCAGCCCATCTAGATTCTAGATGGTGCACCAGATGGAGTATGGCAGTCTCACCTGGGGGGGGCTCAGATCCGGGGGGCTGAGAGGTCGGAGATGTGGTGGGGAGAATTCCCGGGATGGAGGCCTGGTCCAAAGAGACCTTAGGCAGGATGGAAGGAGAAAAAAAAAAAAAAGAGTCTGAACCCACTAAAAGTGCCACATCCCTGTGGTGAGCTAGAGTAATAGTTAATATCCATTGCTGACCTCAAATCTTATACCCTTCTATAGTCTTTGCTTCATCTCCATGCTAGTTACTATATTCTCCCAGACCCCATAGATGTTTACATTTCATAATAATAAATCCCCCCCCAAAAAGGATGCGTTAAGCAACACACAAAACAATTGAAATTAAATGTAGGGCATTATAGGCTGCCCAGTGACATGGAGTGCTGAGATATTCATGGATCACTTGCTGTCATGCTGGCGACCCGAGCTCAGTAATGAACCTGGGCCACTCGGGGGGCGGCTGGGGGAGGAAGATCGAGCATTCCAGCGGATGCTCTCCTCCTCTGGGACGGAAGGGCAGCCTGCTCCATTACAACACTGCCACCTGGGATACCATGGGTGGTGGTACAACTAGGAGCAGCAGTTCTGGGTGGGGAACACCCCCGACAGAAGATGTCAGCATGTCTGACAATGTGCATGCATCAAGCTGACACCTCCATGGAGCATTCATCGGTCGGGGAACACAGAACATGGAAAAACAATGCCGGTGGCAGGATGAAGCTCTGTGGCTCCTTGTAGACCTCACATCATGTCGTAGTGGGTGTGAGGGAGAAGAGCACAGACAACAAGAAGTAGGTGCAAACACACACAAATGTGTAAATTTATTTACAAAGAAAATAAAGACGTTGAGCAAAATAAAAAAAAATCAAATTAACATTACACAGCTAGGACTTAGCTTCAGTCCCACCCTCTGTGCTTCCTCAACCTGTTCCAAGGTTGAACTGATCTGCTCTTAGACTGGAGAGTGATACTTTTATGCAAAATTGTCACATGATGGTGAGGCTCCGCCTCCTAGTCTAATACAAATTGTTTTCTAAGCTAAGGAAAATAGTAATACACATAATATAATGAATAACAGCAATAATACTTTATACTGGTGGTATTTCATGTGAACAATAAAGCAACTGAACAGCTTTAGCAGCATTTCCATACTTGTAGCTCCACTCACCTACTGTGAGTGACAGTTTACCCAGGATAAAAACAGTAGCACAAAGGGGTGTTGACCCCTAAGAGAAGACCTGCAGAACAGCACCTAGGTGAGGCCTGCTGAACAACACCCAGGTGAGCTACAATTGTTTGGGAGTACAGACTAAAGAAACATTTGTTTGTCAGGAATTTCTGGGCAATATTTACAGAATTGCAGTCCCTGCTACAGCTTCAGAAAGAAAAGGAAAACAACTGCAAGTCTTTCTAGTTTACAGCTGGGCTTTCCTGTTGTTGAAATACATATAGAACTCTTGTTTGCAGAGGAAACATGTTTTAAAACAGGCAGAATGAGCTGAGCAGTCACGGAGGAGTTCTCATGCTTGTAGTACTTCTAGCATGAAAAACCCTTCGTTGCACTGCTTGTGTTAACATAATTGTGCTCTGCAAACCTGCGAGTGTTTTTGGAGCCAAAAAAACACTGGCAGGGAAAAAAGTGACAGAAACAAACAGGAAAGAGCTCCTGTTCGTTTTAATGCCATGTGTGGAATTTTTAACAGCTCTTCCACCAATTTGGAGGCACTTTAAAGGCTTTTAGAAAGAAAGAAGATGGCAGTTGTCAGCATCTGCCTAAAACACAGCTCTCAGGGCAGAGCTTAAACCTGTAGTGCAGTGCTACAAGTAACAGGCTGTAGCACAGAAAAAAACTTCTTTTCTTTGGGTTTTGTATACTTGTTTGTGAGTCAGACTCTTAGACGAAAGGAAACCAATGGGTAATTCTGAGAGAGAGAGGAGCAAGGATGATTAAAAATGGCTCCCTCTATCCTTACAGGGGTTTTACAAAGGTTTTAAACAAGAGTTTGCCTAAGAGCTCTGTTTCTTTCCTAATTTTGGCAGTTCTGCTATGGGGAAACAAGCCACATATTTAACTGATTATAATCACCTTTTTACAATACATGCTGGCATAACAGCCAGGCAGAGGGAGGCAAACCAGGTGCGAGAGAGAGAGATACACATAACATAGGACAGGATAGAAAAAGAGTGCTGTTGCGCAACATGCTTTAAGCAGGAAAAGAAGATGACAGTGCAGGATCTCTCTCTCAGATTTGTCTCCCGGGGTATGGGGGGCACAGTGCTACCACACACCACCTACTGGGCACAGGGCCATCAACTGAGCAAGGCCCCCAGAGGGGGACTCGGGAACCCCTGATGGCCCTGCCACAAGAGGAAGCTTTGGAGGAACAGGTGGATCCTCAAGGTAAGTCCCAGAGATGGTGGGTGATGAGGATGGGGAAGCTGTAAGGGTCAGACGGGAACCAAAAGTCAAAGTGTTCCTGTGGGTAATGGTTTTCCTGATTTTCTGTGAGGTTCCCGAGGTGCAGTACTGTCGTAAAAAAAATTTTTGGGGGTGGGGGTACCTCTCTTCACAAAGACTTTCAGTCCATTGTTGTCCTTCACTCTGTATTCTTTTATTTAGTGGCCAGTAAATAAAATAATATTGAGTGAAGGACACCAGCGAATTGAGTATCTTTGTGAAGAGAAGTACCCCCAGCCCAAAAAAATGTTATGGCAGAAGGGAACCAGCCGGGGAGGTGGGGTATGGCATTGTATTGCCCATCACAACATTTTACCATCCATTCTATTTTCATTACTTTTTTATATATCACACATATGTCATTGCAAGACCTACAGTATGTTAATCTGTCAGGGTCAAAGCACACAAAGTAGGGAAATCAGAAGTTAGTAGAAAAAGTACCTGGAGCCTAGAGTTTGAATGGTGACTTGATGCATTGTCTACGTTACCCTAACTTTGCACCCTCTTTGCAAACATTACTGGGTTGATATTTTAGTTTGTGTGATAAGACACTGTTCAAGTTAGGGTAACCTCAGTGCTATGTCACATGATCATACAAAGCCTGAGGAACAGAATAGCACAGATTCTTCAAGGCTCCGCATACCCCCCCATTTTTGATTCCTCTTAGTGCACTTTAACCCCAACAGTGCACTAACGTAGGTTTTTTCCCCCAATAAATTTCCTAATTTTGTGAGAAATGATAACTTGCCTAGAGTCCTGTGCAGAAGCGTGCAAGCCAGAGTGGAGTTCTAACTTGCTTCCTGCAGACCCTGAAGCTGAGTCTGTGCAAAGCAGGACATGCTTAGTCCCTGTGTGAAGTGTGCACATAACCGTCTTACTGTTTTGTCTTTGTACCACTTTAACTGTTAGTACAAAATGCACATGATTTTTTTTTTATTGTTTCATGTTTGTGACCATTTTTCATGCTTTTCCCTTTTAAACTTTTTCTTTTTGATGGACTTAGAATATTTCTCAAGATGGTTTTGCTGCTTTAAACATTTTGTTTGTGATGGACTTAAAATATTTTTCTTGATGAATTTTATGTTTTTTCTTTTGCGTTTAAAAAGCTAAATCTTGATATGCAAGTTTTGTCCATGCATGTGAATGTACAGAACAAGTCATTTACAGTTGAGTACCATCTGTCTAACAGTGAAACTAAACACCTTACCACCTGATGCTCCTCCAATGGGATCATGTACACTGAGAACAACACAGGGTAAGGACTGATCCTTGAGAAGATCCATGGGATCGCAGAGACTGCAGATATAAAATTACCTAGGGATACCTGCTGCATTCTCCGAGTTATGTAGGACTCTAACCAGCATAAAACTGTAGCAGTGGTATGGCCCATATAGTTCCTCAGGGGATCCAGTAGTACCCCATTCTCAACTGTGTCTAACGACAATGAGAGATCCAGCTCCAACTGTCCACACCACTTCATCCACGGTCCACCCACCTGCAGGGTTTGATTTGTTTTCTTAATTACTTTAACTTTAGTAACACATATGAGAACACTGGAGGTGCATTTTAGGCTTACCATGATATAACCACCACCACCCCAGCACCTACCAAAGCAGACATAGGCTCAGGTGGTACACAGGAAAGACACTAAACAGCACAGCATTTCAAATCAGATACTGATTGACTGTAGACAGTACAGTAGACATGACTAACACAGCACAGCAGAGCAGACCACCAATAAACATAATTAAACAGCATGTACCCTTGCCTTTTTGAAGACTAGAGCTATGTTAGCTCAAGTTGAGAAGCTAGTCAGAATTGTGCCGTTTTGTTGTGCTAGTCACTGGTAGAGCCACTGGACCACTCCATGGCACTGCAGTAACAGGAAAGAGACTAGAGGATGAGAATGCCTTGCAGATTGCAGCAGGCTTCTTTTCTCGGGTGCTCCCTGACCCTGATTGGCACCAAATTAAATGACCAATAGTTTGTAGCCCCTGTCAGCTCAGAACCACCCTGTGCACAAAGTGAATTCCCCCACTGGATGAGAATGTTGCTGCGGCTGCCCACCATCCGCCTTCACAAACATCACCCCCACCCACCTCAGCACCATGCAGTAACCAGTCCAGTCAGTGAAAGTCCTACCTCCCAGTTGTTGCTTGCAGCCTCCAGCAGTCCTTACTCCTCTCTGTCCCAACTTCCAGGCAGACAATAGTGTTAGTTAAAATCCACAGGCTCAGCCCGACTCCCCGACCAGCTGACCCCCTTGTCAATCACACCGCATTACAAGGCGCCCCACCCATCTGCTCGATCCGATAAGGACTCCCCAGCTCAGCAGCTCCCCAGCAGTATTTGATTTAAAAGACAGAACAGGAGAGGAAGAGTGATGAACACCAAACTACTCGATGACCAGCAAGCTAAGCACCACACTAAGTTATCGATGCCAGCAGTCTCCCACCTGCTCATCTGGACTCCTCGCTATTGGTGGCCATGCACTAATCCTACTTCCAGGTGCAGTGACTGCGGTCCCGCCTTTCCAGCACTTTCTACCTCCCTGTTGCATTGGACTCCTGCTCCTCCTAGTTCCAGCCAGGCCAGCTTGTGTAGCAGTGGTCCCGCCCCCGGCTATGTCTGTGTCACTCTTTCGCATCTCTCTCTCTCTCTCCTGGATGGTGACTCACACCAGTGATACCCAAGCCCCCAAGCACAGTAGGCTTCCATATCCCCACCAGCAGGCAGCAGCAGCAACGTAAGGGGCTGCAGGTTGGGGGTGACAAATGTGATCACCTGAATTGTTGGGGGGGACTTGTGCCCCCTTATAATTACGCCCCTGGCTCTAAGAGGACCAAGATGGAATAAAGTCCTCAGTCCCTCATTATCATGTGTCACCCTGACTACTTCAGTCTCAGTGCTGTGAAGGGGCCAAAAATCTGACTGGTGAAGTTCATAGATGTCATAAGTCTCTAGGTGATCCACAGGTTGCTACACCGCCACCTTCTCAATAACATTCCACAGAAAGGGAAGCTTAGAGACAGGTTTGTAATTCACCAGAACATTAGGATCCAAGGAAGGGAAGGCTTTTTATGGAATGGTCTAACCACTGCCATTTTCAGAGCAGAAGGAAAAACACCCTTCCTTAATGAACCACTGATGATCTCAGTGAACACTGAACCCAAGGAGTTATCACAACCCAGGCACAGCCAGGTTAGTCCTGAGTCCAGTATATAGCTGGTGGGGCACAAACTAGAGACTACCCAGAGCACTGTACCTCAAAAAACATCTGACACTCACCCCAGTCAGGCAGATTTACAGCACCAAAGAAATGACCATTACTGTCCCATGACAGATCTAATGGAGGACACATTGTCAGAGAAATATTTTCCAAACTCCTTGCCCATTTCTGCTGAAAAAGCTATAATTGATCACAGGGAGGATTTAGCAACCTTCCTACAGTGTGAAAGAGCTGAGCTGAGGGGTTGATTTTTTCCATGCAGCAGCCGATCTTGACAAGAACTCTTGTCTTTTTCAGATCGCTTGCCCATTGTTACTCACCATAATGAGTTCTTGGTGCCAACCAGTCCTGCTCATATCTGGACCTTTTCCAGGAATGCTCCAACTTCCATCTCTCAGTCTTCAATCGATACACTTCAGTACAGTACCACAGTGGGCTACAATGGGATATCAAGGGACAAACAGTTGGGGACAGAGGAATCTAAGGCAGCTGTGAGGACTGTATTATAGTGCACCATGTTCTTCTTGGGTCCCTGTGCACAAGCAAGCAACATACCTGAGACATCCAGTACCTCCTGGAGTTTGAGAGGCCCCAAGTTGTGTTTCAGACAGTATCGGATGATCTCTGCAGATGAGGTAATTAGACATGACCCCACTAAGGAACAACACTACATGGTGATCCAAACAAAAGACAGGATCAACCTTGACCGCACTAATATCAAGTCCCAGTAAGAAGATCTGATCCAAGATGTGACCAAGTTGGTGTGTTTCAGAGGCAACTACCGAGGTGAGTCCCAGTAATGACATCAACTGGAGGAGTTGCTGTCCATAGTGCCAGGATTCATTATCAATCCAAGCATTGAATTCCCTCAGCACCAACAGTCTGGAGGCATCCAATACCATTCGACTGTGAAGCCTGCCAACTCTTGCAAGAAATCACTCCCATAGCCTTGGAGACAGTTTATGAGGATGATCCTGCCACTAACACCTGGAGCACATCTAACAGCCACATATTCAAAGGACCTGAAAGTTACCACGGGGAGTGCAGTGAACCCCAAGGTGGATCAGGTAGTGTACTGTGAAATAACCAGGTGGGACATATGCCTCCAAAACAGGTCCATCCGTCTACCAGCCAGGTCTCTGTGATACAAACAAGGTTAGTTGAGGAATCTGTAATGAAATTCTCCATCAACGCTGCCATATTCCTCAGTGACCTTGCGTTACATAGAATGGCCCAAAGAGAGTAGTAGTGCTGGCCAGATATACTGCTATCTGCTCGACATTTAGCAGGGCCCTAGGAGGGGAACCAGGCTGGGAAGACCCTGATTCCCCTGTAGAAGAGAGAAACTTTATGTTTAATATGACACTAGTGGTACCAACCGCATACATTCTGCTGAAGATCCAGAAAGATCCCCCCAACCCCGGACACCCTATTATATCTGGCCTGGGTTCATAAACTGAGAACATTTCCTTTCTTATTGATTTTTTATTTTCTTGGAGCAAATAGCAGTTACATTTCCAACTTACATTAGATACAACATGGATGTTTTTTCCAAACCTGAGGGGTTGTTCTGGTATTTGGATTTCTTGTGGTTTTCAGTAGCTGTAACATCATTATAGCATCAACTGTAAATGATCATGGTGTCAGTGCACTTAGCTATCATTTTCTGAAAAATTATGTTGTACAGATTTTTTCCAGTTGGTTTCCCTTTTAGAAGTCATATGTCTCATCCTTGCATCAAACTTTTATTTTTGATGATTATTATTACTTTCAGACCCATGGTTGGGCCATGGGGACCACCATGGCCCCCTCCTGTGCCAACCTCCTTTTGGGTGTTCAACAATGACTGTAATCGACACCTGCTGGGGATTGCCTTTTGTGGTAAGTCCGTAGTGGTATTTTGGGTATGTGGTACAGTGATGTCAGCTCAGTTGAGGAATTTGTCACTCCTCAATAACAATACTTTAAACCCGAACTTCATATCTACTGTTGATCCCGCCCGACACCAGGTTGGCAAAGGAATGGCTATGCTGGTCCTTATGGCCCCTAGGTAGGGGAACTAGCAAGTAGTGGGGTAAGGGGTGGGATCATGAGAGATGCAACAGCAGTGGGAGCATTCAAAGATGTGCTCTTAAGCAATACATTTCACCAGCTGTCTGGTAGTGAGAAGGGGGGAAACAGGAGGTAGATGGATAGACAGATAAAAACTGTATTTTTATACAGGAATACTAGTCATTAGGATTGATGCAATCATGTTCACAAGACAGTCCTGTTTGTCAGTGTACTTAAGTTACTCTAAAACATTGTAAGACATAACCACATCACAAACAATACATCTTGTAACAAGTACAATTACACTTATTTAATAGATCTCAAAGCTGCAAACACAAGCTAAAAAATATAGAACACACAGTTAGTATATACATACCATTGGCTAATCACAAATTATATACAACTACAGCTCATCTGGTAGAGTTTTGAGGTGGGGAGAGAGACTGGGTTAAGATAACAGGGTCAGGGTGAGTAGGACAGGAGAAGGGGGTAGTACAGTACAAAGTGGTCATGGTGGACTGTGAGGAGAAGAACATGGAGGAGTAAGGTGGGAGGGAGGAGTAAGATGACAGGAGGAAGGGGAAAGGAGGGTATGTGTGGTGGCCAGAAAGGAAAGGATAGGATGAGGGGTGAGAAGACAGACAGGGGGGATAAGTAGAGGCTCTGGGGGTGTCAGTCAAGCAGGACTTGGGGATAATAAGGGTGGGGTTGTAACCATGATGGAAGGGAGTGCCAGAAAGGGAAGGACAGGGAGAGGGGTGGGAAGATGGACGGTAGGGTGAGTAGAAGCTGTGGGGGTGTCAGTCAAACAGGGCTTGTGGAGAATAAGGATGGGATGGTAACCATGATGTAGGGGAAGCAGATAGGTGAGGGACACGCTTGTAAGGTAGTCAAAGAAGGAAAGGAGGGAGTCAGGATTGGGAAGGTGGAAGGGTGGTAATCCTAGGGGGCTCCATAATTAAGGGTATTCATTGGAGAAAGAAAGGTGCTCCAGATATGGGTAGGGAAGTGGTTTGTATGCAAGGGATTATATTGGAGAAGGTGTGCCCAAATCTTGGGGAGTTGTTGAGGGGAGTTGGGGGCGACCAGTTGTAGTTATGCATCTTGGTACCAACAACCTAACTAGGATGGGGTAGTACAGGAAAGATTCAGAATGGTAAGAAGGACGTGTAGAAAGGTAGCCAGATCGCTTGCATTCTCAGAACTTGGGGGTGGGGTGATGGGGGGGTTGCATAAACCAAAAACCTAGCTTAAACCACTGGGGAGGGGGAGGCAAGTGGGCCTGCAGTCCCAAAGTCTCCAGGAGAAGGGAGATAAGCATACCTCCCTCTCTCTTACTAGTGGGGGGGTAGGAGGGTGGAAGTGGAGAGGGAGTGAGGAGGTTAACAGCGTAGAGTGAGGGTGGCACAAATAAGTGGGAGAAAACAGAAAGGCAGAATGGAGGTAAGTGAAGGTGGCAGACTCTAACATAGAAACATAGAATTTGATGGCAGATAAGGACCGCTCGGCCCACCTAGTCTGCCCATTTCTCTACCTAATGGATAAGCTGCAGATCCTAGTTAACCAACAGCCTACTTTCTCCTACCCCCCACTAGAATTGCCTTATGTCTGTCCAATGCATTCTTGAATTCCCCCACTGTTTTTGACTCTACGACCTCCTCAGGAGGCTGTTCAATGCATCTACAACCCTCTCTGTGAAGAAATACTTCCTCACATTACCTCTGAGCCATCCTCCCTCTATCTTCAAATTGTGCCCCTTGTTCTTGCACATCTCTTTTTCTGAAAGATGCTACCCTCTTGGGTGGAAGGTTGTGCCACTGAATGTACAAAGTTTTGGAAACAAGATAGATGAATGGCAGGCATTGTTGGCTGAGAGGAGAGGGGACATCACAGTGGTCATGGAGACATGGGACACACATAACCAAGACTGGGACCACTTGATCCCTGGTTTTAAATTATACAGGAGGGGCTGCGAGGTAGGAAAGGGGGAGGGTGGCTGCTTACATCAGGGAGGGTATAACTTGTACGATGCAGGAGTTGGAAGAGGGGAGGGTGGAATCAATGTGGATTCAGTTACTAATAGAGGGAGGAAGATGAGGTTGGAGGTAGTTTACAGACCACCCAGCCAGGAGGAGGAAACAGAGAAGGTATTGAACTTGCAGATATTGTCTGCTGCAGGAAAGGAAGAGGTGGTAATTTTGGGAGACTTCAACCTGACTCATGTGGATTGGAGGGCATTGGCCATGACCTGTGCCATGAGTCAGGTGATTCTAGATATGCTGCAAAGTGAGTTCCTGATACAGGGCATCACAGAACACACCAGAGAGGGTCACAGTCCTTGATCTGGTGCTGACGAATGAGGACCATGTCAAGGAGCCCCTGTGTGGAAGTGATCTTCACAGAGTGTGAGTCTGGTTTGGACATGGGCAGAGAAAAGGTCCACAGTAAGACTAAAATTCTGTATTTTTGAAAGGTGGACTTCGAAAAGATGGGTGAGCTGCTAAGGAGTCACCTGGCAAGTATCCAAGTGGAAATGGGGGTGGACCAGAGGTGGTTCATCTTCAAGGAGGGAACAGTGCTTGCCAGAAGGGAGTGCATTGGACTCAAAGGGAAGAACTCAAAGGCCAAAGCACCTAGCTTTTTTAGTACTGAAGTCACCCAGGCAGTAAAGGATAAGATGTCAGACTGCAAGAAATTCAGGATGACCAAGAGGGAGGAAGACAGGCAGGACTACCTGAAGATGGCACTATGACCTTCTCCTCTGCAGCCCCTACTCAGTGGAACAGCCTCCCTACTGGGGTTCACACCTGCTTAGAACCTAACACCTTCAGAAGGCAGCTCCACCCCTTCCTGCTACATCGCTCAATATGCGCATGCCCCTAACCATCTCAACATCTTGCGCTTATCCCCCTCATACTTCCTCTCTGTTCCTTTCCCCCACTCCCACCCTCTGAACCCTTCCTGCCCCAACCAAGCACTCTTGCCACTCTCTCCTTGCAAGAGTGCATACCCCTCTCTTCCCCTGCTCACTACCTCTGCTCTGATAGTGGTTTTCTCCATGTAACACTGTGTTGTTCTAACCTGTGAGATACTCTTATTGATAATGTCTACCCTCTACTTGATCTTTGGTTGCCCTAGGTTACATGTAATACTGTATTATTCTTGTTATGTTGCTTTTTGCCTTGTAAATATGTGCAAAATGTTGTACTGTACTCTCCTGGGTCATTACTGAAAATAGGCTTATTTAGGCCTAGTTTACCATACCCAGTCAGCAAAAGCTAAATAAATAAATAAGCAAAGCAGATAAAGTAGTCCGGTGGGTAAAGCTCAAAAGGAGCTGCAGCTAGCCAAGGGAATTAAAAAGGGAAAGATGTTTTTTTTTTCTGTGTATTAATGAGAAAAGGGACAAGAAAGATGGGATTGTTAGGCTCTGGAGAAGTGACGAGTGAATCGAGGACAGTGGGAGCAAAGCAGAGGCACTGAATGATTAATTCTGTTGCATCTTCACCAGGGAGAGATATGGACTGGTGCCACTAAGGGGAAGGAGAGGAGAAGGTGCATAGATGTTTGGATAGAGCTGGGTAGGGGAGGACAGGGTTGCTAGCATTGAGGCTAGATAAATCCCCAGGCCCGAATGGTATACACCCAAGGGCGTTGAGGGAACTGTCAGAGGTGACCTGTTCAATAGTTCAGTAGAGTTGGGATTGGTACCACAGGGCGGGAAAATAGCACATGTAGTGCCCCTCCATAAGAGCGGTTTCAGGGACAACCCAGGGAACTGCAGACTGGTTGGTCTGACCTAAGTCGTATGCAAGCTCATGGAGACCATACTTAGGGAAAGTTCAGTGGAGTATGTGGTTGAGAATGGCCTCCAGGTTGAGAGGCAACACGAGTTTATGGGAGGGAGGCTGTGTCAGACACATTTGATTGACTTCTTTGCCTGCGTCACTAAACCAGTGGACATGGGCCAAGAGGTGGATATCCTTTTCCTGGGCTATAGTAAGGCCTTTGACTCTGTACCCCACAAGAGGTTGATCAGGAAGTTGGGGGACGTAGGAGTTGATGAAAAGTTAACCCAATGGGTGGAAAACTGGTAGAGGGGCAGGACCCAGAGCGTGGTGGTGGGTGGTGAGCACTCCAGCATCAGAGAGATCACCAGTGGTGTTCCACAGGACTCTGTGCTCAGACTAGTGCTTTTCAGTGTCTTCATCAATGATATTGGATATCACATTAAGGGCAAAATTTGCCTGTTCATGTACGACACCAAGCTCTGTGGGAGGATGAACACAGCAGAAGGAATACATGACCTAAAAGAGGATCTTGAAAAGTTAGAGAGGTGGTCCAAGATTTGGCAACTTGGTTTCAATGGAAAGAAATGCAAGGTTATGCACATTGGAGCCAAGAATCCGAGGACTGAGTATAACCTGAGTGGGGTAGTATGGGTATCTGCATCTGAAGAGGAGAAGGACCCGGGAGTGATGATCACTAGTGACCCAAAACACTCCATGCAGTGTAGGAATGCAGCAGCAGAGGCAAATAAAATGTTGGGCAGCATTGCCAGGTGAATCGGCAGCAGGTGGGAAGATGTAATACTGCCCTTGTACAGGTCTTTAGTAAGGCCACATCTGGAGTATAGTGTACAGTACTGGTACCTATATCCTAAAAACAACATAAACATGCTGGAGACAGTCCAGAGGAGGGATACCAAGATGATCAGGGGCCAGCAGGGTAGGACATATGAGGAGAGGTTGGAGGCCCTGAACATGTACTCCCTGGAGGAGAGAGAGAAAACATGATTGAGACCTTCCACTATTTAAATGTAATAAATAAGGTGGAGAAGGATGGTCTCTTCAAGCTTAGTGGGAACTAAAACATGAGGGGGAGGATTAGTAGGAGGCACTTTGTCACAGAGAGGGTGGTTGGTTTAAATGGGCTTCCTGAGGAGGTGATTTCATTGGAAATGGTGGGCAACTTCAAGAGAGGGTGGGATAAAGTTAAGGGGAAAATAAGGTTAAAAGATGGGCAGATGGAGGGGAAGGGCAGATTGGGGGGGAAAGGGTCAATAGCTGATACTGAGGACCCTGTAATATGAGTAGACTCGACAGACCTAATGGCCTTATTCTGCTGGTTTAGTCGTATGTTTATATTACCTTCCTTGGTATAAAATGTTATGCTTCCCCGATGAGAAGGTTTCTAGTAAGGCATACAGGAATCCAGCTAGTGGAAATGCAGGACTTTTAACAGTTGGTTGAAGGCATTGTGCATGGAGGAAAGCTTTGGCTACATTGAGGACTTGGGGCCAACTTGGGACGTTACGGGCCTCTATGGGGGGAAATGGCCTGCATCTTCCAGGAACATGGCCACAGTCCTTGGGGGGAGATTTAAATGCTACTTGGATGAGCATTTAAAGTAGCCGGGTGATGACTGTGGAACTAAGGGAGGCAACAACTCCCCCCCCGTTAATGAAGCAAGAGGGAAGGTCAGCCCAATATGAGTAAATTCCCCTGGGCAGGGGGGCAAGAAGACAGGGTTGGGGACAAGGCAGAGGACAAGGGTGGTATAAATTAGGGAAGCAAGAAGGAAAGAGCAAAGGAAACAGGTAATGGAGAATAATGGAGAAGGTTAACAGGGAAGAGGTGGGTTATGAAGAGCTTCAGGGAACAGCACAAGCAGGAAGGGGGAAGCAGGCACGGAGGGAGTAAGGTACGGAGAGTCAAATGTGCTAATGTTAGGAATCTCGGAAATAAAATTCTGAACCTGGAGGCCATTACGGCAGAGGCGATCCTGGATTTGGTGGTCACAGCTGACTCATGGTGCACTAACAGCCATAACTGGGACGTGACCATACTGACCTGCTCTCTGTTCAGGAGAGACAGGAAAGGGAGAAGGGTTTGTATTGTATGTAAGAGAGGGAATCAAGGCCGTGGATGTGCAGGGGCACCAGGAGGAAAAGGAAGGGTTGGAGATGCTGTGGGTCATCTTGGTGACAGAAAGCTGGGGCCGCTATCCATTCAGGGGATATACATACATACATACATCTTTTGAAGACCATAAACATGTTAAACTTGCCATTTTTATGCAAAGATGGCTCTGAGTAAATACCCTAATACTATTACAGGCCTCTTTACCCCTCTAGAGAAGACAAAAGATTCTCATTCTATGGAATCTCTTTCACCTCTGAATGGTGTTCCTTTTAGTTACACTCAGCAGGGTCAGATTTTTGTCATACTATGCAGTTACACTGTACAATAATTTACCATCAAACCTTACACAGAACACTACTGTCTCTGCTTATACATGGAATCTTATTATTTGGTATGGATCAGTGTCCATTTGTCATTGTAATGGGTTAACATGACATTTGCTATTTATATATTATTTTATTTATTACTAATTTTATATTTTGTTGATTTATTTTATTCTGGTTGCATGTGAAAATGGGCATTTTTGCCTACTATGCTTACCAGTATAATCAATAAAATAAAACAATAAACAATACAGACCTCTGTCAAAGGGAGAGAAATTCGATAAGACACTTGGAGAAACCATCATCAGGATGGCAAGTAAGGGGGAGGTGCTACTCGTTGATTTAAATCTGCCAGAAGTGGATTGGAGTCTTCCAACTTCAGCTTCAGCAAGGAGCAGAGCTATCCTTGACTCCTTATAAGGGTTTTTTCTCAGGTAGCAAGTCAGTGGACCCCCTAAGGATAGGAAAGTGCTAGATCTCATGCTTATAATCAGGAACAGCATTGCAGACATTAAAGGGTACGTAAACAAGCAGTTTTTTAAAACCACAAACTACAAAATCTGGCTTCATAACGAGGTAAAGTAAATGAAATTGGAAGGCTGATTTCACAACTTTCAAATGCTCTGGAACCATATTTAGGTAAATTATGCAAATGTAGTTTTAGCATTAATGAATATAGCAGCCTTTCCTTTAGTCACCTACGGAGTCAGATTTTTGAATAGTTTGTTGTCAAAATGTTGTTTAGGTATCCTTTAAGGTGGTCAGTCCCTGAAGGAAAAACTCCCCTACTTTTCCTGCGGGGTGCAGTATTTGCTTCCTGTTGGGAGGATGGAAGAGCATGGAGAGGAGGGTGAGATGGTATCATGGGTGGAGAAAACTGCTTCCTTCCCCACCTGGAGTAATTTGGAAGCCACCTTTGAGACATCAGAGATGGGGAATGCCCTAGAAACAGTTAGCATGAATATGGCGTTGAAATACCCTGTGGAAATGACTAGCATGGAATGCAAACAGAATGACCTGAGGTGTCATACATTGCCTGCAGAGATGGCTGATCAGAAATCCAATGGTGGTGGTTGAAGTTAATGTGCAACCTGCAGAAGGCTCCAGAATTTTGCAAGTGCAAATGAAGATGATGTTTCTAGCCTGAAACAGGAGCAGCAGATGGAGACATCAGATGTTTAACAGCTGCTGAACTTGGAGCTGAGTAAGAGGAAGGCAGCATTGCTCAGACTTTTAGCAGATGAGGAAGAGCACTGCCATAAGGAGAAATTTAAATGAAAAAAGAAGCAGGCTGGGTTGGCGAACCCTAATACACAAATGCCATGATTCCCATTTAGAATGGAGACTACAAACATCAGTTTGGCTGGCTCCTCTTTGAATCCCGTATGTAAACCCGACTTGTTCATGGTAATGCCTGTGCAAGAGACAGCAGATTCTTAGTAACAGATTACAAACTCACGGAGTCTGGTTTCTACAAATGCTGGAGAGAAGGCTTCTGTATTGCAGCAGACCATTTGTAATTTACAGACAGCATCTCCTCACTTGACAGCAGGTACTGACTCTGTCAGTCCAACACTGCTTCAAGTGAGTGGCGGGAATCAAAGGGCTGTGGTTGTTAATGTCAGAAGACCAACTTTTCCTGCTAAAGATACTCCTCTGGTTCTCCCAGGAATAAGCGTTGGTGAAAATGGGGAGAGTTCCTCAGTGGCATCTACAAAGAAATGCATGAGCTTCCTTTAGACACCCTGAGTATTGAAGAAGCTTTGGGGAAAGCAGAGTGGGTCCAAACACAAGACAGTAGAGGCTAGATATCTCCGTGACCAGTACGTGCAGCATATCTGGGGTGAGTGAGCCCTTGCCCCTCAGGTCAGTCAGTTTGTATCAGTCATACAACTATAGCTTACCCTCTTTCCTTGATCTTAAATCTTTCCTTCTCGTCTTCATCTGTCCCTTCATCCTGGAAACATGCAGTGGTCCTCCATCTCCCAAAGAAAGTGACCCCTCCCCCCATGCAAATTTTCACCCAGTCTCCCTACTCTCTGCCCTTGCTAAACTCCAAGAACACCTTGTCCTCTCTCAGCAAACCTCCTTCCTTGATGACACTTCCTTTTTTACCCCATTTCAATCTGGTTTTCGGAAGAACCACTTTGCTACCACCTCCCTACTCTGGCTCACTGACTCCATCCTCACTGGGATGGATAATGGTCTTATAACCTCTGCCATCTTTGTTGACTTTGCCAAGGCATTCAACACAGTCTCCAATGCCCTACTTCTTGACTCCCTTAGGGCTGCTGGGTTGTCTACTTCTGCTCAAAACTGGTTTGGAGCTTACCTCTCAGGCAGAACACAATCAGTCAAGATCCAGGATACAATCTCTTCCCCCATCTCTATTTCCACTGGAGTCCCACAGGACTCAGTGCTTGGACCTATTCTCTTCTCCATCTTCCTGAATGACTTGCCCTCAGTATGCTTCCCCTCCACCTCTGTCCATATGTATGCTGATGACACTGTCCTGCTCTTGTCTGGCAAATGCCCTGCTGATGTTGTAACCACCTTTCAGCTTGACTTCCACCAGGTTCAGTTATGGTTTGCCTCACATCAGCTATTCTTAAATGCCAAAAAGACTGTCTCCATGACCTTTGGCACTAGGCAGAGACTATCTAGGCTCCACCCTTTACCATCTTTCCATACCCTTGATGGGACAATATTAGAAGACACCTCTTCTTTCAGATACCTTAGGGTTTGGTTGGACCAACACCTAAGCTTCTCTGACCACAGTGACACCATCCTGAAAAAATTGCACTCCAAGCTTGTTGCCTTATTCAGGAACCTTAATTGCATCCCTCCTTCAGCATGGCATGAACTAGTCCAGAAGATGATCCTTCCCATTTTTGACTACTGTGATGTAGTCTATGGTGCCACTCCCAAATCCTCCCTTACCAGATTGTACACTCTATTTAACTCCTTCTGTTGATTTGCCCTTGATGCTCCATCACGCACCCATCACTGTGACCTCTACCACGCCATTTCCCTTCCCCTACTTGCCAACAAGTGTCTCTCTCATTGTGCCAAACTTACTTCTAAATATTGGTTAGGAGAACTTCCCTCCTACCTCTTATGCATACTTTCTTCCCCAACCCCCCCCCCACTCCCTAAGATCCTCTGACACACACTTTGTTGGTCCCCCGTCATACCACTCTCATCGGTCAGTCAGGCTTTACCTATCGTTTCCCGCAAATCTGGAACTCCTTTCCCCCCCAAATATGGCACTCTTCCTCCTCTCACTCTCTTGCCTCTGCCTTACATAACTTTCTGTCATCTAACTGCTCCTGCTTTAACCCTCCTTAACGATCCTCCTATGCCTCTGCTCCTATTCATGATTCACATCACCTATTAAACCTTCCACCCCCCCAGCCTACATCTCAGAATGCTCTCCTCTCCATTCACTGCTATGTACTATGTTCTTTAGATATGCCACTTGTAATTAAATGCGTATTTCTTAGGTATGTTATATTTAATTGTACGTTATGTTACAAATGTGACTGTATGATTATTTATATTTTTTTAACTGTATGTCTTGTTACAAGTGTAATTGAATGTTTAATTTCTTGTATATTTTAAATGTTAAGCTGTATGTCTAATTCTTCATCCAATTGTACCCCCCCCCCCGTCTCACCGGGAGACTAGCAACTTGTTGTTCAGTGTGCCTTCCTGGTGAAACATTTTATTAAATAAATACACAGAACAATACTGTGGAATGTGTTTATGTGGGGAGCTATATTCCACTCCAGGAGGGAACAGTTTGCAGAGGGAATCCAGTAAAGAACTAAACAGGTAAGGAGTGCTGTTTGAAATGAATTTACTGTCCAGTTTTGATTTTTCAAAAGGCAGGAACCTCAGTTATTTAAAAAGAACTCCTTGGGCTTGACAACAGTGCTAGTAGCCCACCCCCCAGTAGCCCACAGTGGAGTCTTGTGTATCTGAGTCTGCAGCTACCACTCCTAATATGGAATCTGGTCTAGGTAAGGAACTGGCCACTAGGACCCCAGAAATAAGTATGCACATTACTGAACCTCATATAGCTTCTGAACTCCCCAAAAGTGCATATGATGGTATAAGGATGTGGCCCCTCCCCATTGCACCTGACACGATGAATCCCATTGAAGATAAGGGTGACCCTGGACCTTCACACAGGCGAGAGAGTATTAGAACTGCTTCAAAAAGTTCAGCAAATCATAGAACTGAGGAGAATCCCAGGAGAGACTGGTGCAGGGGGTAGAAGGAGGTATTCAGACTTCTTTTGTCCACATAGAAAAATGCTGTGAGTCTCAAATATAAAATGGGATTACTGGAACAAACAGACAGAATTTAAATCACTAGAACTCTATTAAAAGACAGCATTTTTTTTTTTTCATTTGCCATGGAGAGATATGCACTGATCCATAGGCCTGGGGAAACATCATTCAACATCAGTTTTAAAACAGTGGAAGGACAAGAGAGATTATTAGGACAAATATCACCAGCTGAAAAACATTTTTTTAATTTTATTTATTGGATTTTGGTAAACATGCCTCTGTGGTATCCTTTCTTTGTCATTCCACAAACCAGGCATACAATAAAAACTGTCATGGTATATTTTTTAGAAATGGGGGCATGGTTTCAGCAAATCTGCATTCTACAGTGATTAAAACAAAAATGCACTGTATTAGGTTCTTTAGAACCTACAATAGACTCTGAGTAAAGGTTGACTGGGGGATTGAGGATCAGAGTTAAATTTTCATGCACTAATTCAGAAGTTAGTCACTTGCTGAACTGCTTGTATCTGGACTGGGCCTAAGGTGTGGTGTTTTACGCAGGTTAACCTAAGGCCTGCTACATCTGTGGATGTAAAGCACATCTTAGTAGTGCATGTGATAGTCGCAATGTGGTATTTGTGCTACAGTTGCACACTGCAGCCAGTCATGCACTAACAAAGTGAAGAAGAGCTACACTCTTTATGTGCAAATCCTTGTGCATCTCACAATGGAGGGATTATATGGAAATGGGTGAATAGGAGTTTTGTTTATTTATTTATTTAGCTTTTGTTTACCGGGTAAGTACACTAGACAAGTATTATGCCTATTTTCAGGAACGACCCGGGAGAGTACAACATGAGGATCAACAGTCAAGGAGACATGGCAAAGAGAGTACAGTTTTTTGTCACAGTAAACAAACGTGGGAAATACATCATTTGACGCTAGGGGAAACATACAGTAGTAAGCACATTTCAGATTATATACTCTAGACTAGCTAGTTCAATTGTGTTAAGATGGCTCAAAAACATGGCCGAAGGAAAGTCCTGCCCCCTCCAAAAAAGAGACACAGGTGGCCATCCCCCACTGGCCCCCATATAACATACAGACCCCCCGTAACACATCCTAATAGCTGCACATGCAGCTCAGTGACAGCAGTAGAACTTAGCCCTAACCCTGTGCAATACCACTGAAGAGATTACAGATACTGCTGTGTTCCTGATCAGCTGATGAGGGTCCTACAGAGATTCTGGTAGAGGATATGGATGAAGATCAAGGGATAGAGGAAGAAGAAGAAGCACCAGATATTGCATGGAAAGCCTCAGAGATTCCACCTCCATCTACACCAGAAACTGAAACATTTCAGATGGTAAGTCCACAGAGGAAATGGAAAGGACAACCTAAATCTAAACTGTCCAGGAAAGACTTTTTAGACCTGTTGAATCCATTTGAGGTCCTCATGGCTCAAAAGGAGTGGGAAGACATAGAAGAGGATTCAGATGCTTCTTCAATTCCCTCTTCACTCCAAGACCCATCAGGAGGAACTGAGGAAGTGTAACATTATTACACAATCGCACACACCCTTTTGTGCTTTATTTCTCAAATATATACTCTACAAGCCCAAACTGGGCACATTAAGATGTTTAAGGCAATTCAGCCATATTTATTTACTACACAAGGAATAATATTTGGAGGTGACTTCAGCAGTGGTTTCCCTTAATAGATCTGCCATGACATCCAAAAAAGTTTACTGTGACTCTGCTATCTTTTAGATATGATAGCATCTGCTTTCCTGGTGGATGCTGCTACTGAAAGACATGGGGTAAAAGAAATACATTTTACAAGGGACCCCTTGCTTCCTGTATTGAACTTTATTTCAGCATGGCTGGGTACTAAAGGTGTATCACTTATTCCAATTGAAACCTCCGATCATAAGGCGGTTAGCCTGATTATAGGAAGTAACTCTCCAGCCAGGGTAGATAATGGTTGCTGGATATGCAACATCTCACTCTTGGAAGATCTTGGATACAAAGAGATCATTAGAATTTTCATTGAAATGTTTGGCTCCCCTATTGAATGGTGGAAAGAGTTTAAAAACTCAAAACACTTATCATTAAGCTGGCAAAATGAAAAAGAAGTCTGCATATGTTAAATATTTGGATGTGAGACACCAGCTCCAAAAAGTTCTCTCTGTGGCTGAAGGAGGTACTTTTGTTTATTTATCCTCTTTACCAGTACTAAAGAATGAATATTCTCATTCAGTAACAAAAAATTTGGGACCCTGGGGAAAGAGGGCCATGTAAATCCATTTAACACATGCAACAACATAATCCAACACTGGGTGATGTCTTGTCTTATGGATGACATAGGCACTGTCTACACAGATTTACCAAGCACGAAGAACATAGTGGATTCGTATGTTTGGTGTCTGAGAACTCTGAGCAATAAAGAACAATTTCTGTCAGGCTTGTAAGTTCCTCCCCTTGAATCTCATACTATAGAAGCCTTGAAATCAGAAATCACAATGTCGGAAGTGATGGGAGCAATAAGAACTTTGAATAACAGTGTAGCTCCTGGTGGGGATGGTCTCCGAGGGAAACTGTATAAAATATATAAGAACTGGATGGTGCATTAGTTAAGACATGTAATTCCCTTTTCAGGAAGAAGCATCGGACCCAGCCTTTCTGAAGGGGATCATGTTCATTTTGTTTAAGAAGGGAAATACATCTGAAATCAAAAATTGGAGGCCCCTCACTCTTATAAATATAGACATGAAAATATTGGCTAAAATATTAAGAGACTACCAGCAGCAGCATTCGCTTTGTTAATTCTGTCCCAGACATTTATATTATTTTATTTTTATTTATGACTTTGGTAACCAGGTAGGTGTGCTGATCCCAGGGACAGTTTTCAGGCATGACCTGGGCCACATACAGTGGCACAGAGTTAAACATAAACAACAATGCACAGAACAGTAGACAGTCTGACAAATAATAAAAGGTTACAATAGTACACAAGATACAAGGTAGAAAAATACATAAATCCACACGATACAAGGTGAAATAGTGCATAAATCTGATGTGCATATACAGAAAGAGAAATATATACTTGAAATCGATATACAGCAAGTTGCATAGGAGATAATGTTCCTCAAGAGTAGCATGAAAAGGATAAAGTGGGACTAGTAGAGGGAAGGGGTGTGAAAGGAAGGGGAATTGGAGGATTTACAAAGGGAGTTGCATAGGCATGAAGCTCATGTGGTAAGGGCAGGCAGGAAATGAAGGACTACCCAGGAAAGCAGTGGCAGCGGGAAGTCTCAGGAGCCAATCTTTGAGGCAAGATTTGAACTGGCTGTGGGAGTCAATGGAGCGGATCTTGGCAGGCAGTTTATTCACAGCATAGGGACTGCCACTGACAAGGCTTTACCTGGTGGATACCCTGGGAATATTCGGAGGGGGAATGCTGTTTGGAGGCTGCAGTGTAAAGTTTGGACCTTGAGAAGGCCTGCAAGGGGAGATTCCTGGCCAGTATGGATGGTGGAATCCACCATGCAATAAAGGGCAAGGTCGAAGCCACCTTGCAGCGGAAGCCATCCTAGTGAATTATAAAGGACACAGTGGTGTGTAGTTAAAGGGGCAAGCAAGTCAAATGACAGGCACTGTTGTAGGCAGAAGAGAGCTTAGCCATAAGGATTGTGGATGTCCTAGCATAGATGGGGAGCAGTAATCCAGGACTGGGAGTAGATTTCCCTTGACGATGGCAAGTTGGGCCTCTGGGGTGAGGTATTGTCGGAATCCATAGGCAGCACCTAATTTTTGGTGAAACCTTCAAACTAATGAGTTGATATGCTCGGAAATAGGGAGGGGTCAAGTAGAACACCTAGGTATCTGAAAGTATTGACATCTTCAAGGGCTTGGCCATCAGGGGAGATGATGTTGAGAGGGAGGGTGAGTTTTGGATTTGAATCTATATGCGCTATACCAGAAAGGAAAATCCAGGATACATTCTCATTATTGTGTGATGTTTTTGACAGTGGTATGTTGTGGAACACTGAAGGTCTTCTCCTATCTCTAGATCAGGAAAAGGCTTTTAACAGGGTACAGCATGATTTTATGTCACTAGGTTATTGAAGACATAAGTAGGCATATGCACATCGTGAATGTCTCCAACTTCCTGGTGGGTGAATCGGTCCCTACAAGCCATCCAGTTTAAGTATTTTTATAGTTTGTTTTTGAAACCTGAAAAATCCTTAGCCTCAACTCATCTTGTGGTAGTCGATTCCATACTTTGGCTGCCCTAATTGTGAAAAAGTGATCTCTCTCACAAGTATTTACTTTCAATACTAACTGTTTGTAATGGCTTCTCAGGTTAACCTTACGGACTGCATTCTGGAGACCACATTGCGATGTTAAATCTTGTTTTTGTAATATTTTATAGAGCTGCTGTACATCTCCCCTGCTTCTCCTGTCTTCGAGGTTGACTATGCCGGTTTTCATTAATCTCTCATAATATGACGGATTCCTTAATTTTGGTATAGGTTTGGTTATCCTGTGCTGCACCCTTTCTACAAGCTTGATATCCTGTTTCTGGTAGGGATTTCTAAAGGGGGAACCAAAATCTAAATGTGGTCTTATGTAGGTTCTGTATAAGGGGATAATGCAGTATTTATATTTATTAACAAATGTGCATTTTATACTGTTCAGTAATGTGTTGGCTGAGTAATCTTCTTACAGTGTTCTGATGGTGTTAACCTGTTGTTGATGATTATTCCAAGATCACGTTCTTTAACCGCAGATTTTAAAACTTTATAATTTAGTACATATTTATAATTGGGGTTGTTTTTTCAAAGTGTATTACCGCATACTTATCTTGATTTAAGGTCATTTTGTTTTTTCTTTGACCATAGCTCAATGTGATCTAAGTCCTTTACTAAAGTCAAGTGCTTGGCCAATGTGTCCACTTCACCACCGATTTTAGTGCCATCTGCAAATTTCATTATAGCATTGCTTAAGTTGTAATTGATGTCACTTATGAAAATGTTGAACAGAGTTGGTCCAAGGACAGATCCCTGCAGTACCCCACTACTGACCATCACAGTATAAGAGAGATGATCTCTTTCCCAAACCCTCTGCAATTTCCCCATGTGCCAGCTGTTTATCTATCTAACCAAATTGTAGCTTTGGCCCATATTTGCAAGTTTCTCAATCAGTTGCTGTGAGGCACTTTGTCAAAAGCTTTGCCAAAGTCTAAAACGATAACATCTACAGGGATGTTATCGTCCATAGTTTTTACCAACATTATTGTAGAATGAGAACAGCTTTGTGGTGCAAGAACATCCTGCAGTAAATCCATGCTGGTGTATGTCAAAGACTCCTAGTGTGCTTAGTTCAGACTCTATTTTGCCTTTAACTAGTCTTTCCATTATTTTGCTGCATACGGACATAAGACTGATGGGTCTGTAGTTGTCAACTTGACTCCTCCCTCCTCTCTTGAATATAGGTATGACTACAGATGTTCTTGAGTCAGCCGGGACTTCACCTGTTGCCATGGATTTATTAAATAGTGTAGAAATTGGGTGTGACATAACAGATGAAGTCTCAATTAGTAACCCGGTATTAATGTTATCTGGCCTGGGGGATGCATTAACTTTTAACATTTTAATAGACACCATAACGTCCTCTTCTGTGAAACAGGTATTTGCTGATACCTGGGCTTCTATGTTTCTAACCATATTTTTTAGATTGAAAACTGAACAGAAGTGACCGTTGAAGATATTTGCAATTTTGTTGTCATTGGTTATTGTTGTGTCGTTGTAAATGATTGTGCCCAACTCTTTGGGTACGTTTTATGCCTGTAAACATACAAAAATAATGCTTTATTATCATCTTTGGTTTGGGCAGTCTTCATTTCTAAGTACTCTCAGGAACAAGGCACTACATCAGCATTTAAAGACTAGAAGGGCTAGTACTTCAGCTTAAAGCATGTTTATTGCAAAAAAAAAAATCTCAGCATACTGGCAGTCGCTTTACATGTTTTGGATCAACATCCTTTATCAAAAGCTACAGCCAGATTGCAACTACCACAATAAATACCATCAATTAGTGACATCATCCCATAAAAAATTCAAACTCATTGGTGCAAAATCATGTGACAGAGATTACATCATAACATACCTAATACACTTAAAAACAACATGCTTCACACACATTTTCATTAAGAACACATAAATAACTATTGCATCTATATTTCTAATAGAATATAAATATCAGTACCATCACCAGGGTGAAGGAACAAAAGAGAAGAGGGTGTTCTAGGGACATGGATATGTTGTTCATCCACACTATCTGGCAGGTTCCTTGCCGCTTTAAATCTTGCCGGAAGGTCTTCAAGCTGGCTCCTCCCACCCACCTGGGTGGTAAAACTCTCGGCTCCGCCCCATGACACCAGATCTTCCTTACCGCTTGGAAGTTCAGGTTCCCTCCTTAACGCTCTGCGATTAACGACTGGTTCCTAATTCTTCAAACTTTTCAAGCTAGTTTTGAAATCTTCAGAAAAGTCTTGGTCTTTGTCTCCTCGTGGCTGCGATGGACAAATCGACTCCCGGAGTTGGGAATGCCCTGCAGAATCAGAAAATGTCTTGAATGGACCGCACTCCATTCGTCTACTGCCTATGGGCCTGGAGCACGACCCGCGGGCTTGCGACCTGTGCTCCTCTTTCTCGGCCTACGTCCTCGAGGATCGTGCTGCCCGGTTACAGTTGGGGTGCCCCGATAAGAGGTTTCCTCCGGTTAAGTCGAAGGAGGCCCAATTGGCGGTGTCCGTGGCTGCAGGCTCTGCAGAACAGCTTGAGCAGATGATCGCCCTCGAAGAGGAGGCAGCGCGGGCTGCTCCATCTTCGGCTGCGGCATTCGTCCCGCTCTCTCTCGGCGCCTCGTACTCGGCTTCCTTTAAGGAGCTTTGCTTGACCCTCTCGACCAAAGGCGAGGGTCCAACCTCTTCTGGACCGTTTTCTCGGTCAAAAAAGGGCAAGGGTAAGTCCATCGTCGGCGCTCTTGGCAGTGAAGATCTCCCTCCTGGTGGGCAGTCGACTTGGTCGACCCTTCAGCTTCGGCCACTGGCTTCACGGTGTCCCCGTCAGGCCAGTTGACCGAGACACCCGACGAAGCGGTCGAGATTTTTCTCGACTCGTTAGAAGGGCTGTCGGCTGGTGAAGCTGATAATCCCCTCTCCCCAGTTCCCCTGGTTAGAGTTGAGGATCCCGTCGGCTCTTCTGTGCCTCCGGTCTCGGAGCCGTCAGCGGAAATTTCCGAGCCGAAGGGAGTACCGATCCTCGGCACCCCGCCTCACCGACCTCGGCCTGGCCGAGATTCTCGGTCTCGGACCTCCTCGCGGTCCAGCCAATCCCGCCATCATAGGCGGTCTCGGTCTCGGCACCACGGTAAGTGGCATCGCCGCTCTTCCTCTTCTTCCTCCTCCTCGGACGAGGAGGCTGGCTAAGCTGCGCCCACAAAGAGGGGAGCTTATGGCAACAGTTTCTGTTGGCCGGCAATAAGCCGACGCAGTCGTCTTCACCGGCCATTAAGTGGCTGTCACCGGAGCGGTCGAAACAACCCCTCGCTACGGTCGAGGAGCCTGTTCCCAGGCCGGTTATTTGGCCAATTACAGCTGCCCCACCGATTCTGGTGGAACCGCCGCCTCCTCAGCCGTTAGTTGGGGCTCCGACCAAGAGTTCTCGGTCGGCTCAGGGGCTGCCCCATAGGCTGTCGGTCACCCTCACTCCCGACAAACCTTGGCAGGTGGAGGGTGTCTCTGGCTCGAGGCAGCTCTTTGAGGACTCATCTGAGTCCGAAGATGACTCCTCCTTGTTCTCCAAGCGGATGGACTTGGAGTCCTCAGGGGGGCAGTCAGTGGACGATAGCCCTTCGTCCTTTATGGGACTTCTTCGGCTCATCTCGGAGTCCACCGGGATGAAGCTCGAACCCATTTCTGAACGGGCTAGATATCCCCTCACGGAGATTCTGGACCGAGGGGATTCTCCTACAGAGGCCTTTCCTGTGGCCGAAGCCATTGTTGGTCCAGCCTTGGAACTTTGGCAGCGTCCTGCTTCCTGCCCTGCGCCTTCGGCCAGGATGGCGAGGAAGTACGCGGTCCCTACCGGTTCCCTGTCTGGTTTCTCGGAACACCCCTCTGTGGAGGGGCTGGTTACCGACAGCGTTTTCCGGCACGCCAGGAACGCCAGGGACGTGGACAAACCACCCGACAAAGAATCCAAGAAATTGGATTATGCTGGGTGGAAAGTTTATGCTGCATCATCTCTCAGCCTTCGTCAGGCCAGTTCGGCCGTCCTGATGGCACACTTCTCCCATGCCCTGTTGGGCTCCCTGGATGAGGTCGTCCCTCATCTTCCCGCGGACCTGCAGACCACGGTCAGGCAGGTGCGGGACCAGGGCAGGGCAGTGGCAAAGCAGCAGCTCCAGACTGCTCTCGACATCGGGGACTCTTGTGCCAGAGCAGTGGCGACTGCAGTGGCCATGCATCGACGGGCGTGGCTGAGGATATCCACCTTCACCTCGGATACCCAGCACAAGTTGGCAGATGTCCCCTTTTTGGGGACTGACCTCTTCGGCCCTGGGGTGGAGGGTCACCTCCAGAGGATTGAAAAGTCCAATGCCACCTTGGACTCGATCTCTTCCGCGAAGAAGGACAAAGGCCGGAAACCCCAGCCTAAACCTTTTCGCCCTTCTGCGCCCGCGACGCGCCCGGCCCAGCAACGTCAGGGCCAGCAGGCTTGACCTTGGTACCCCAAACCCAAGCCGTCGGCTTCCTCCAATAGGAAGCAAGGAGGAAAAGGCCCAGGTGGTCCCTCAGCCGGTCCTTCCTCCAAGCCTGCTCAGTGACAGGCTGAGGGGTGTCGCCCCCATCCCCGTCACCTCACCCTTGGTTCCCCCCATTGGGGGGCGGCTCCGGCACTTCCTTTCCGCCTGGTCCGCTGTTACAATGGACAGGTGTGTTTTGGAGGTGGTGGGAAGAGGCCTGCCTCTAGAATTCGAGCAGGCCCTGCCCTTCAGAGCCGTCGCCCCTCGGGGGGCTTCGGGGTCCCCAGCCTCTCTGGCGGCTCACCGAGCCGACATCACTCTCCTCCTCCAGAAGGAGGTGATAAGAGAGGTGGAGGACCCTCCTTCAGACCCGGGGTTTGTGTCCAGGTATTTCCTGGTCCCAAAACGGATGGGGGGCTGGCACCCCATTCTCGACCTACACGACCTGAACAAGTTCCTAAGGTCTCGAACCTTCAGAATGGTCACTCTGGCTCAGATAATACCATCTCTGGAACACGGCGTGTGGTTTTGTTCTCTGGACTTTCAGGACGCGTTCTTTCATGTCCCTATCCGTCCGTCTCACCGGAGATTCCTCCGCTTCCGAGCGGAGGGATCCCTATTTGAGTTCCAGGCCATGCCCTTCGGCCTTTCTGTAGCTCCCAAGGTCTTCACCAAATGCATGGCAGTGGTGACAGCATTCCTGCGGCGCCGAGGGGTCCGGGTGTACCCTTACCTGGATGATTGGCTGATAGCAGCCCCCTTCGGACAGGAGGCAGAGCGGTCCAGAGACCTGGCTCTCCGGGTTTGCTCTCAACTCTGCCTTCTCATCAACGAGGCCAAATCGGAACTCGAGCCTAAGCAGGTGATACTGTTCATCGGGGCAGAGCTCGACTCTCTACGAGCCAGAGCTCGGCTCCTGCGGACAGGGCCGAGGTTCTTACCTCCTTTGCCCAATCATTTCTGGTTGGGCAATCGCGCCCTGCCCGGGACTTCCTGCGCCTCCTGGGTCTCATGGCAGCCTGTACCAACGTAGTCCGCTGGGCACGTTGGCACATGCGCCCCCTTCAGTGGGGGCTGGCCAGCCAGTGGTCACAATGCTGTGATCTCTTGGGCCAGCTTGTGATGATGACCCAGGAGATGTGGAACGCTCTCCAGTGGCGGACCGTTCCATCCCATCTGCAGGAGGGCATCCCGTTTGTCCGCCCCGAGCCGACGGTCCTTCTATCGACCGACGCATCTTTGATGGGTTGGGGTGCCCATCTGGGGGTACACCGGGTGCACGGCCTCTGGTCCCCGAGGGAGTCCCAATGCCATATCAACCTGCTGGAGCTCCGAGCAGTCCGCCTAGCTCTCACTGCCTTTGCTCCGTTTCTCCGGTGTCAAGTGGTCCGAGTCCAGACGGACAATACCACGACCATGTACTACCTAAACTGCCAGGGCGGGACGTGCTCCATGCCTTTATGCAAGGAAGCTCTCTGCATTTGGTCTCTCGTGCACAGCCTGGAGGCGGATCTCCTAGCCATTCATGTGGCAGGAGCCTCCAACACACTGGCCGATGCCCTGAGCCGGATAGGGGCTGCATTGCACGAGTGGTCTCTCCTGCCGGAGGTAGTACAAGATCTGTTCTCCCACTGGAGCACACCTCTGGTGGATCTGTTTGCCTCCAGGGAGGCAGTGAAGCTGAGCTGTTTCATGCCCGGCCCCCTCAGCAGGGCTCGCTGCAGGGGGATGCCTTCTCGAGGCCGTGGACCCCGGGCCTCTTTTATGCCTTCCCCTTTCCCTGATTCACAGGGTCCTGCTCAAAGCGAGGAGGGACAAGGCGCAGGTGATTCTGATAGCCCCAGACTGGCCCCGCCAGTTCTGGTACCCAGATCTCCTCAGCCTCAGCTCCAGGCTCCCGAGGCAGCTTCCAGCTCGCCCGGACCTGCTCTCAGTCAATCAGGGGAAGGTGTTCCATCCGGACCTTCAATCCCTGCACCCTGGCCTGGTTCCTGAGTGGCTAGAGTTCCAGGCCTTGGGTCTTTCGGCGAGGTCCTCAACGTCGTTATGAGGCGGCCCGTAAGTCGACCAGAAAATACTTTCATCCTTCAAATGGAAGATTTTCCATTTGGTGTCAGAATGAGGCTTGGACCCTTCCTCTTGTTCTGTGGCCAGCATTTTGGACTATCTATGGTCCCTATCTGAGTCAGGGCTTAGGTCAGACCTAAAGGTGCACCTGGCAGCCATCTCTGCTTACCGGGCGCGGGCCGGTCAGCAGTCAGTGGCGCAGGAGAAGGTGGTCGGGCGCTTCTTCAAAGGCCTTGATCACATTTCCCCTCCAGTGCGGGAACCCCCACCTCCGTGGGATTTACTGCTGGTACTGGCAAAGCTCATGGGCAAGCCATTCGAACCAATGCACAGGTGTGGTCTCCCCACCTGTCGTGGAAGACCGCCTTCTTGGTGGCTATCCGTCAGCCAGAAGGATGGGAGGCTCCAGGCGCCAGCATCGAGTCTCCTTACCTGGTCTTCCACAGGGACAAGGTTGTCCTACGCCCCCAACCGAAATTCCTTCCGAAGGTGGTGTCGGAGTTTCACCTTAATCAGGTGTTGACTCTGCCGGTGTTCTACCCCAATCACACCTCGGAGGCCGAATATAGGCTCCATACTTTGGACCCTAGAAGGGCGCTCGCCTATTACAAGGAGCGCACGGCTGGGATTCGGGGAGAGGTTCGCCAGCTGTTTGTCACCTACGCTGAAGCCGCACCTGACAGACCTGCAGCCAAGCGGACGATAAGCAGATGGGTCACCTCCTGCATAGATCTCTGCTATGAGTTGGCAGGCATGGAGCCTCCCAGAGGGATAAGAGCTCATTCTACCCGCCATACTGCTACCTGGAAGTCAGCAAACACCTTCATTACCCACTACCACATCGACCTTGAGTCACGCCGGGATGCTGGTTTTGGGACCTCGGTTCTCCAGTCCTTATTTCTCAAGTAAGTATAAGGGGGTGTGCGCCTTGCCTCCCTCTTCCCGGAGAACTGCTAGGAGTCTGCCAGATAGTGTGGATGAACAACATATCCATGTCCCTAGAAATACAGGTTACTCACCTGTAACAGGAGTTCTAGGGAATGGTATATGTTGTTCTCATCCACACGACCCACCCGACCTCCCCGGCTTCGATGCACAACCTGAGCTTCCAGCGGGCCAGATCTGGCGTCATGGGGCGGAGCCGAGAGTTTTACCACCTGGGTGGGTGGGAGGAGCCAGCTTGAAGACCTTCCGGCAAGATTTAAAGCGGCAAGGAACCTGCCAGATAGTGTGGATGAACAACATATACCATTCCTAGAACTCCTGTTACAGGGTAAGGATATATATTTTTTAATCCTCATTTCTGCTTTACTGTTTTTGAGCCTGATTAGTTTTTTAAATTTCCTAAGTTCAGTTTTATATTTACTGTATGACTCAGGGTAGTTATGTTTTTTAGTTTGGAATAAGCCTTCTCATTAGATTTGATTTTTTTTGTTCAGTTGTTTAACCAGGAGTGGCACACTAAGCTGAAAGCTTGTTTGCAGGTGCAGCCTGGGAGCACAGGGAAGTTAAGTGACTTGCTCAGGATCACACAGTATGCAAGCGGGGGCTGTGGGATTCAAACCCAGGTCTCCAGATTTGCATCTCAAAGCCTTAAACTACTGCGCTATGCTGCCTTCCGGTTTTTGGACAGGTCTAGTGAGCCATGATGGAATTCTGCCCTTATTGTTATGTTTTTTTCTTTTTTGGGACAAACCTAGATTCAAGATCCAGAATATTGTTTGTTTTTTTAAGACGGTCCAGCTGTCCTCCACTGAGATGTTGTCTCAGTATTGGAGTATTGTGGCATACCAGATGTATTTATACAGTGGATTAAAATCCTGTACAAGGGAGTGTCTATCATGCCTTGATTAAATGGGCTGTATCATGGTATTAGGCAAGGCTGGCTGCCCACTGTCTCCCATCTGATATGTTTTCTGCATAGATACTCTTTTACGTAAAATACAGTAGGATCAGAATATTCAACACTTAAATATTATGATATGGTCACTGACGTGTAAGACATCAGCTTATGCAGCAGATATTTGCCTGTTGGTAAAGGTCCCTGAGGATGGAAAACTGGCCCTTTAGCATTTTGCAGATTTTTTTAAAAGTCTCTGGTTCTAGGCTTAATAGAGATAACAGTTTGGGGAAAGTAGTAGGGAATGTTAATTTTAGATCATTGACAGACATTAAAGGGATAAAGTGTACCTCTGATTCAGTAACAATTTTGGGGATATAGTTTGGCACTCCAAACTTGGGAGAATATAATTAGAAATATAAATTAAATCTGGCAGAGGCTTGGATTATCAAATGGTTGTCTAGCCTATGTCAAAAGTCAAACAACTTTTTATATGGTTAAAACTTTTTTGTCTACTCAGGGAAGCAGATTAAATTCCATTAAAAGATGCAGTACATAATGGGAAGTGAAGAAAAGGGGCCTTAAAGAGCAACTCCATATGTCAGACCCCCCCCCAAACATATAAGGAAGCTTACCTGGCTTCAATTAGATTGCAATATAAATTTGGATTTATCTGTTCCATTGCATACGGAGGGAAGGGGTTGTAGTTCCCCCCATGGAGCTCACAGGCAAAATGCTTGCTCTTCCATACTCTGAGACACGCCCCTGTGCTAGCACATTTTGTGATAAGTAGAAGAAGAGTGTGGGGGCATGCTCCATAGGGTACAATGGGGATGTTTTTTAGTGGAGAAAGCTCAAACCGCTGGAAGATTTGTGAGTGTAGAGGGGGAGAGAATTCCAAAGAATTGGTTTAACCAAAGAAAAAGCACACTGCAGAAACCATCATGAAGTTAAGTTTAGGACCAGCAATAAAGCCACATCTAAGGAGCAAAGTAGGAGGTAAGGTGATCCATGGCCAACAGGACTAATTGAAAAGTTTCAACATGCATTCCCTGGTGGAAAGAAGTGAGGGGGGATGTCCGAGATTTTCCGATTCATGAAAGGGGTTCAGCAGCATAGACACAGCATGTTTGTTCAACAGAGTGGACAAACTGTGAACAGGTATGTCAACAAAGGGACATGTGCTCAAGCTGGAGATGGAAAGGTTAAAAACAACATTAGAAAGCATTATGAAATGGGTATTAAGAATTCCAGCTTCTGATTGGTTCAGAGCAGCTTTCAGCGGGGCCATTATCCCAGCACAACTGCCCGGGTGAAAGTAGCTCCTGGAAAACAGACGCTGCACCTGAGAAATAGCCCTACACTCAATTTCCCACAGTTTGTCCCCACACACATACCTCAAGCAGATATTCTGATGTCCCCTATCACACACATTCTCCCGTCTCACTCTCACAACAGCTCTCCAGTACTGTATTTTTTTTTTTTGGACTGCTAGTGCTACTCCCTTCATGTTGATTGGCTCCATTTCGCAGACCACACACATGTTGGATCACAAAAGAAAGATTGATTTTTTTTTGTAATTAAAAAAAATAAAAGACAGGCTAGCAGCAAAATACACTGCTCCATCTCTGTCAAGTACCCGCTGCTCTTTTCGTCCAGTCAGCAGCCTGAGTAGTGAGCAACAATTCCATGGCCTCATCTGCTCCAACGCTAAACAGTAAATTACCGATCCAATCCAAGACTCTCTCTCCCAGCTTCTTAGCGCCACCTATTGACAAGCTTAAACAGACATGTTGCTGCAAGCTGGCACTATTTTGTTTCTAAAACTTTAAACAGTAAAAAAAGTTTTAAATAATATCAATAGCAACACTTAAAAAAATAGATGAAAAATTCAGTTTACAAATAGAGACCCATTTCATAATTGAAATATGGCACAACAGGGGGGCATTATTTTGGGATAACGGCCCTTCTCTGGTGGCAGAAGTACTCGACTTTACCACTGCTTCAACCCACCGAGGTGGTCCATTATCCCACTGTAATTCCCCCCCCCCCGTTGTGCCTTATTGCTTAACTATAAAATGGGTATAAAAATCCAGAAACCTGATTGGCTGAGGAGCTCAGGACCCAGTGCTGATATCCCAGCACAACAGCACTGGAAGGAGATCCAGCAGCCTCTTCACAATAAAATCAATACTACCATCACCAATGTGGCTGTCACCTTTACTCACTAAAAACCTTCAACTAGGCCCTAAAATTAAAACTGCCTTAAATTTAAAAACATAATAATTAGATGTTAGTTGCCCTCATAATCCTCTTCTTACACACACGCATAACTTAAAAAATGAAGTACTATAGTACTTTCAGTTTTAATTTTATGGTGTTCCTTTGCTGACCATGAAAACACCCTCTCCTATCCTCACCTGCTGCTGGGGAAATCTGTGCTGTTTAACCTGCTACAGATAACACAAAAGCCCTGGTTCCATCTGAGACCTTCTGTTGCATGATAGTGGAGGTAAAAATTCTGCCAGTAGAACTGAGCAGGGATTTGAATTCTTGTATTCCATACATATTAAGCATTCCATCTCTTGAATGTATGCAAGACAGAAAACAAGGTGGGGAAAAGGGTGGTAATAATAGAAAGAGAGAGAAAGAAAGAAAAGAGCATGAGGAAATGGGTAAATGAGAGTGGGCTGGGAAAACTAGAGGGTTTAAGAGCTAATTAACAGTATATAGAATAGTGGATGGGTGACCATCCACAACAAGGCTGTGTTTCCATCGAGGGAGTTGATGACATTGGGATCTTGAGAGCGAAGCTTGAGAGGTCTCTATGATGTCAACAACTGCTGAAATGGAAACATAGCCTTAGTTGTGGATGGTCACCCATCCACTATTTTATATAGTATGTGGTTCCATGAAATGCATAGAGTTTAATTTCACAGGGTTCATACCTTGTGTTCATGCTCCTGCTTGCTCCCAGATCTGTCCTCTCTACATTCCCGCTCTGCTCCCTGAAGATACCAGCTGCCGTACTGCTCTGCTCTAACTCCATAACTGCACTGGTAATTTTAAAAAAAAAAAGAAAACTGGCAAATTGATAGTTTGGACACACGGAGCCCACTATGGCAGTCCATGTACAAACTATCCTAATCAGCTGCTCGCCTGACCACTCTCTAAGTGACACCACCATTTTTGTGTATATTTTTTGATCAGGGCTGTTTCAGTCAATCTGGTAACAGCTCAAGGCTAAAAAGTTGTTGTACCATCAATATGACATCAGAACGACAGTACAACTTTTTTGACCTTTGAACTGTCCTACAACAAGATTTGGAAAACCATAGTTTTCCATCCACAATAAGCCCTAGCCATATACTATACATGTATTTTGCTGTGCATAATATTTGAACCTGATATGGCATGTCAGTGCTGGGATGTGCTGGGACTATTTTGTTGAGGTGGGTGAATTTTCTGTTTAAAAAGTCATAGAAATGTTTCTTTTTTGATTGTGGTTCATTTCTTCATGCCCCCCCCCCCATTTTGTAATCGCAGTAAGACATTCTGGGGTGTTTGTGGTGGGATAATGACACTTCTCAGAAGGCACTTGGTGGTGTCTCATGCCTCACAACACACCTGAGGAGTGCCATTATCCCACCAACGTGCGTACCCTGTCATGTCTTATTGCTTAAATATTTCATGGAGAAGGTGGTGGATACATGAAAGAAACATCCTGCCAAAGTTGTGGAGGCAAAGACACTAGTAGGGTTGAAAAAGATGTAGGACTCATGTAAAGCAGTTATGTGATGAAGAGGTGAGGGAGTGGGAGAGGAGACTGGAAGGGAAGACTGAGAGAAGATCATCTCCAAATAGGGAATTATAGGACAGACAGGCTGACTGGGAGGACTGAAAGCAGATTGTCTCTAAGTAGGGAATCTTGGGACAGACTGGTTAACTGGAAGAATCAAGAGTAGATCATCTCCAAGTTGGGAATCTTGGAAGGACTGAGAGTAGATGATCTCTTAGTATGGAATCTTGGGACAGACTGGTTGACTGGTGACAGCGAGATCATTTCCAAGTATGGAATCTTTGGACAGGCTGGTTGACAGGGAGGACTGAGAGTAGATCATCTCCAAGTAGGGAATCTTGGGACAGATGGGTTGACTGCTGAAGTCTTTTTCTGTCCATTAGTTTTCGGGATCTGTGAGTGGACTTTGAAACAAGCTGTGTGTTGTGTGAGGCTGAGAAATTGAATTTGGATGGCAAGTTTTTTAGTAGATGGGGAGAGACGATTAACATTTAAATTGCCAAAAACTATTTGCTCCCCAGTGGCTGAGAGGGAGGAGGAAGCAGTAAGGAGTTCAAGGATGCAATCTGGGTTAGTACTGGAGGGTTAGTAGGTTCTACAAAGGAATTTGGACCCACCTGCGATACTGCAAGTAAAAGAAAACTCCAGTCAGGGAGTAGTCTGTTCCTATCGGGGCACAGCAAACAACACAGGCTATGGGAAGAAGGGACCACTCACCCAGATTAAAAAATACATTTTGTTGTTTGTTGTAGTACAGCTCTTTAGTCACCTATGAACCATAGAAACAGAATTTGACGGCAAATAAGGACCGCTTGGCCCACCCAGTCTGCCCATTTCCCTACCTGATGGATAAGCTGCAGATCCTAGTTAACTAGCAGCCTACTTCTTCCTACCCCCACCCCCTAGAATTGCCTTATGACTGTCCCATGCATGCTTGAATTCCACCACTGTTTTTGACTCCACAACCTCCTCTGGAAGGCTGTTCCATACATCCACAACCCTCTCTGTGAAAAAATACTTCCTTAAATTACCTCTGAGCCGTCCCCTTCTATCTTCAGATTGTACCCCTTGTTCTTGCACACCTCTTTTTTTGAAAGATGCTACCCTCTTGGACTTTGTTGATTCCCTTGAGGTACTTGAAAGTTTCTATCATGTCCCCCTCTCCCTCCTTTCCTCGAGGCTATACATATTAAGCTCCTTAAGTCTCTCTTCATATGTCTTCCAGTGCAGACCCTGCACCATTTTAGTTGCCCTCCTCTGGACAGCTTCCATCCTGTCTATGTCTTTCGGAGATTGGGTCTCCAGAACTGCCGCAGTACTCAGATGTGGTCTCACCAGCTGTTTGTACAGAGGATAACAACTTCTTGTTTTCTACTGGTGATGCCTCTCCTATGCATCCCAGTATCCCCCAGCCCTCCTTGCTGCCCTCTCACATTGCTTGCCCACCTTTAGGTCATCTGATATGACTACCCCAGGTCCCTTTCCATTTTGTTGTTGTTAGTATCTCACCCCATTGTGTACTCTTCCCTGGGTTTTGTTTCCGGTTCATTACCTTACTTCTTAGCATTGAATCTAAGCTGCCATACATTTGACCATTCCTCTAACCTTGCCAAGTCCTTCTCATCCTTTCCACCCCACCTTGTGCATCAACTCTGTTGCAGATCTTTGTGTCATCTGCAAAGAGCGTACTTTTCCTTCCAGTCCCTCTGCAATGTAACTTATAAAGACATTGAGAGGACGGATCCTAATACTGAACCCTGTGGTACCCACTGCTAACCCCCTTTCTTCAGAGTGACTCCATTTACTATTACTCTCTGTGTCCTATTCTCCAGCCAATTCTTTACCCAGGCTGTCATCTTGGGACCCACTCCCAGGCTGGCTAACTTGTATATTAATCTTTTGTGTGGGACTGTGTCAAATGCCTTGCTAAAGTCTAGGTAGGCCATGTCCACAGCCCCTCCCTGATCTACTACTTTGGTCACCCAGTCAAAGAAATCTATCAGATTTGTCTGGCATGACCTTCCTGCTGTGAATCCATGCTGCCTTGGATCCTGTGCCCCTCTGGCCTCTAGATACGCAACAATTCTTTCCTTCAGAAGTGATTCCATCATTTTCCCTACCACTGAGGTTAAACTAACAGGTCTGTACTTTCCTGCTTCTGCCTTGCTCCCACTTTTGTGAAGGGGAATCACATCTGCCCTCCTCCAGTGCTCAGGTACCACCCCATCCTCCCATGATTTGTTAAAGAGGGTAGTCAGTGGTGTCACTAGTTCTATCCTTAGTTCTTTTAGAATTCTGGGATGAATCCCATCAGGCCCCATTGCTTTTGTCCACCTTTAGTTTTAAGAGCTCTTTCAGAACTCTTTCTTCTGTAAATGGGCTGGTATCAACTTCTGTATCCAGAGTGTTTCTACTGTTTGTTTTAGGTACCTCCCCCTCTTCCTTTGTAAATACTGAGCAAAAATATTTGTTTAGTATCTCTGCCTTTTCACAGTCACCCTCTGCCCACCCTCCCTCCCTTTATTAAGCCTCACTATCCTCCCTTGGTCTTCCCTTTGCTCCTGATGTACCTATAAAGGTTTTATCCCCTTCTTAACTGAGTTGGCTATCTTTTCCTCGGTTTGGGCCTTTGCTGTTCTGACTGCCTTTCCAGCTTCCTTTTGCTTTAACTGATGCAGTTCTCTGTCCTGTTCCTTCTGTGATTCCTTGTACTTCCTGAATGCTTTATTTTTCTCTTGAACCTTCACTGTCACTTCCTTTGAGAACCATAGTGGTTTCTTATCTTGTTTCATTTTGTTTATTTGCTTTACACAAAGGCTTGTTACCTCTGTGATGGCAGTTTTTATTATTCCCCATTGTTCTTCCACCCCTCCTTCCTGCCCATTAGCTAGTGCATTCCTTAGGCACTCACCCATTTTGGCAAAGTCAGCCCTCCTAAAATCCAGTACCTTTGTCTTTGTATGGCTTGACTCTATTGCTGTGTTTATTGTGAACCATACTGTACGATGGTCGCTAGTTCCCAGATGGCTACCCACTTCTACATCTGTGATCCTCTCTTCATCTCCATTTGAGAGAACCAGGTCTAAGATTGCTCCCTCTCGAGTGGGCTCCAATACTAGTTGTCTAAGGCATGCCCCCTGTAGGGCATCTAGATACAAGTTAGCTAGCCTGGGAGTGGGTCCCAAGATAACAGCCTGGGTAAACAATTGGCTGGAAAATAGGACACAGAGAGTAATAGTAAATGGAGTCCACTCTGATGAAAGGGGGGTTACTAGTGGGGTTCTGCAGGGTTCAGTATTAGGACCAGTCCTCTTCAATGTCTTTATAAGCGACATTGCAGAGGGACTGGAAGGACAACATGTCTCTTTGCAGATGACACAAAGATCTGCAACAGAGTTGATGCACAGTGGGGTGGAAAGGATGAAAAGGGACTTGGCAAGGTTAGAAGAATGGTCAAATGTATGGCAGCTTAGATTCAATGCTAAGAAGTGCAAGGTAATGCACCTGGGAAACAAAAACCCAGGGGAAGAGTACACAATGGGGGGTGAGATACTAACGACAACAAAAATGGAAAGGGACCTGGGGGTAGTCATATCAGATGACCTAAAGGTGGGCAAGCAATGTGAGAGGGCAGCAATGAGGGCTGGGGGGATATTGGGATGCATAGGGAGAGGCATCACCAGTAGAAAACAGGAAGTTATTATCCCTCTGTACAGACAGCTGGTCAGACCCCATCTGGAGTACTGCATGTTCTGGAGACCCAGTCTTCATAAAGGCATAGACAGGATGGAAGCTGTCCAGAGAAGGCAACTAAAATGGTGCAGGGTCTACACCGGAAGACATATGTAGAAAGACTAAAGAAGCTTAATATGTATAGCCTCAAGGAAAGGAGGGAGAGGACATGATAGAAACTTTCAAGTACCTCAAGAGGAATCAACAAAGTCCAAGAGGGTAGCATCTTTCAAAAAAGAGGTGTGCAAGAACAAGGGCACAATTTGAAGATAGAGGGGGCGGCTCAGAGGTAATTTAAGGAAGTATTTTTCACAGAGAGGGTTGTGGATGCATGGAGCGGCCTTCGGAGGAGGTTGTGGAGTCAAAAACAGTGGTGGAATTCAAGCATGCATGGGACAGTCTAAAGGCAATTCTAGGGATGGGGTAGGAAAAAGTAGGCTGCTGGTTAACTAGGATCTGCAGCTTATCCAGTAGGCAGGGAAATGGGCAGACTGGGTGGGCCAAGCGGTCCTTATCTGCCATCAAATTCTATGTTTCTACATCTGGAAGGTTTGGATCCCCTACCAGTAGTAGTTCTCCTTTTAGGGCCAGCCTTGTGACTGCCTAAATTAACTATCAATCGCCCTCCTCCCTTTGCGTAGGTGGCCTGTATGCCACCCCCAGTCACAAGGATTCTCCTGTCCTCCTGCCTAGTGTTACCCACAGTAGCTCCATCTCCCCATCCTCCTCATGTCCTTCAGTTACACTTATGTCTTCTCTGATGTATAAGGCAACTCCCCTCCTTACTTTCTACTCCCTCCAACAGTAAAATCATCAAAAAACATTTTACAATGAACATACAACTTTACCAGAGAAACTCAACTCCTCCTTCACAGTGGTTACTGCCGTCTTGGTCAGTGATGAATCAGCAATGTGCGGCTCCCTCTCCCCACCAGGGGTAGTCTATCACCATGCTGCTATTTTAATGATGCAGCAACGTTTTCCTTGTTCTCGTCACACATCCTAATGAAAGCATTTAGATTGATCATGAGCATTCTAGCCCTTATATGCGTTTATTTGCTCTCCCTTGAGGGATAACTCTGGATTAACTTCAAAAGAGGGTAGTTAGTTGTGAGGCATTGCAAAGCCCCATATCTCATATCACGAATGCCCACACTCATTCAGGAAAAAGCATTGCTTGAGGAATCTGTAAATGTTTCTAGAATATTACTAGGGCTGCAGAGGCAGATTTCTGCATTATCAGGCTTGCTTCAATTCTGTCTCCAAATGTCCCTATAATACCGAATATTACCAGGGGTGCAGGGGTAAATTTCTGCACTATCTGGCCCCTCTCAACTCTGTCTAGAAATCTTTCTAGAATATTACCAGGGCAACAGGGGCAGATTTCTGCACTATCAGGCCCATCTAAACTCTGTCTCTAAATGTTTCTAGAATATTACCGGGGCTAAAGGGGTAGCTTTCTGCATTATCGGACCTGCCTTAACTGTCCCAAAATGTTTCTACAATATTACTAGGACTGCAGGGGTAGATTTCTGGAACACCGTGCTTAAAAGTAGGTGTGCTTCAGTTATAATTGACAAGAGCTAATCAATCCTGGGGGGGGGGATATAGAACTTCCTCTTCTAACTGTGATACAGAATTGCATCTTTAATGAAAACCCTTATATCGTATCCATTTTTGAAGTATTCCATGTACTCCCTCATATCTAGCCCTCCACTTACTGCTGGTTGTAGCTTCAAGATGATCTTTCTGCTGTTCATGCTCTTCCTCTTTTACATCTCCATGGGGAAGTACTTTATCCCTCTCTATCAGCGATAGCAAATGTCCCGTTGGAATATTGTATCCTGGAAATTCATAAAAACAGAAACAAGATAAAAGAAATGTGAACTACAATGTAAATGAGATGCACAGAATTTGTAGGCAGACAAGGACTGCATGGCCATTACAGTTTGCCCATTTTTCCTGACTTTCGCTTTCGATCAGCAGCTGTCCCTGGATTTCCTATCTCTAAGATTCACTTATGTCTGTCCCACGCAGTTTTGAATTCTTCCACCATTTTTGCCACCACAACCTCTGTGGGGAGGCTGTTTCAGGTATCCACCACCCTTTCTGTAAAGAAGTACTTCCTCACATTACCCAATACTACCTCCCTCCAACTTCATATCATGTTCCCTAGTTCTTGTCCATCAACTTTTCTGAAATATGCTACCCCCTGTACCTTATTTATCCCTTTAAGGTATTTAAACATCTCTATCATGCCTCCCTCTCTCTCCTCATGTGTTGCTAAAGGTCAGCACAACAACACCCCCTCTCTCATCAGAGATATCTCCTCCCACTGTGCCACCTTTCTCTCTAGACAGTTTCCAAGATTCTGGCTCATGTCAAGCAGGGGTGTTGCAGATATATCTGCTGCTGGTTATACACAGCAAAGGCAGAACCATGGTAAGTGTGGGGGAGGAGTTGAGTGTTTATGTACAACATCCTCAGTCTCAGCTGTGATGTAAAGTACCATAGGCAGCTTAATTTGCTTTCATTTCAGCTGGCTTGTATCTAAATCCCGGAGGCTGAACATGCAGTATGTCTAGCCCTCCTATCCTGGTCAACAAAAACAAGATAAAATAAATGTTATAAGTCGGGATTCCATTCCCTCCTCAAGTAAATTCATTCTGACTCTGTTTTTCTTCTCTTTCTCCCCCCAGTACTTGCAAGTAGCATCTAATACCATCAAGAATACTGGAAGCAAAGAGCACTCACCTAGATTTAAAAATAGATTAATTTGTTATTGTAGTACAGATCTTTAGTCACCCATGACTCCCCTACTGTTTCCCACTCTAGATGGATGGGGGAAGGGCTATGCTAGTGACAACTACATTTCTTCACTAATAAAACAAGACATATCAGGAGTCTGAAAATTTCCTGAGGAAGTAACAAAAGAGAATTAGAATTAAACCCCATGCGTATTTAGTACAGTGCTGAGGTACCCCATTCTATCCAAGAAAGGAGCCTGCCCCAAAACATTAGGTGGTTACCTCATAGTCTTCAAGTGAAGCTACCTCTGGCTGCAAGCTGCAACACTGGACTTAAGATTTGCAAGAAAGTGAGTAGTGCTCACAACAGAGGGAGGTGAACCTTACAATTTACAATTGTCTTTGGTTTGAAGCAGATTCCTTAGGAAAGTTAATATTCTTCAGGTGGAGGATACTTCTAACTGAAGGGTGAAATAAGCAACTTAGAATTATCAGAAAAGGCAGTCTTTCAATCAACAGAGGGAGGTGGAGTTGCTTTACTTGTTACAATTGTTAAGATTTTACTGTTTTCTGTGTTTCTGCCCTTCTGACTTGATTGGAGTTAGTGATTGACTGTTTGCATTGCAATATTTGTAATACTGTGAGTATTCACTGGGCTAAGAATTTGTCATAAGCCCTGAATTGAGAGTAGGTTACAGGCTGTTTATTGGACCCAGACAGTCCCTAGGGGGAAACTGGTTTTTCTTTTGTTTACCTCAGTGTGCCTTATAAGGCCAAGCCAGACTGTGTCAGGAAGTGCTTACATCACAGCTACTTAACAGCCAATAGCTCTGGAAGAATCTTACAGACCTTGATAAAAGTACTAATTTTAGCAGGCTCATCAGATAACCTCATAGTCTTCAGGTGAAGCTACCTCTGGCTAAAGCTGCAACACTGGACTTAAGATTTGCAAGAAAGTGAGTAGTGCTCACAACAGAGGGAGGTGAACCTTACAATTTACAATTGTCTTTGGTTTGAAGCAGATTCCTTAGGAAAGTTAATATTCTTCAGGTGGAGGATACTTCTAACTGAAGGGTGAAATAAGCAACTTAGAATTATCAGAAAAGGCAGTCTTTCAATCAACAGAGGGAGGTGGAGTTTGCTTTACTTGTGTTACAAGTGTTAAGGTTTTCAGTGCAGGAAGAGTTTAAACCCACATAGGCCAAATACTGTTTTCTGTGTCTGCCCTTCTGCACAGCTGACGTGTTTTGGGGCTGACTGTTTTCAGAGCACAAGTCACCAGGCTCTTTTGGGGCTGGGGAGGTTTACCTGTGTCTGACTTGGATGTTTGGATTTTCCTCTGTTTGATTAGCAGAGTATTTTCTCTGTCAAATTGGTTTGAAGCAGTATTACAAATTGTCGTGTATGGCATCTTGCTGACAGGAAGGCACTCATCGCATCGGTAGGTCAGAGCGTTTAGCTGATTGTTTCATGAGGGCACATGCTTCATTGGCAAGCCTTTAAACTAGTCAAGGGGGGGAGGCACTGATAAGCAGAAGGAAAATCCCATCCTCCCCCTACAAAACAGGGTACTAAATGAGAAAAAGACCAAGGTAGAAAGGTCAGTGGGAGTTGCCACTACAGAAGGTAAAGCCATCAAAAAATGGAGAGCAATGAGTACCAATGCCCGTAGTCTGGGTAACAAGCTTCCTGAATTAGTGGCATTGATGGAGGAGGAAGATCTGGATATTGTGGCAGTCACAGAAACATGATACACACAGAACCATGACTGGGACGTAAACATACCAGGATACACTATCTACAGGATGGACAGGGAGGGTAAAAGAGGAGGAGGAGTAGCTCTCTACATAAGAGAAGAAATCAAAGCAACAGAACAAAAGGGTAAACATGGAGGAGATGAAGCACTGTGGGTCAATTTGGAGGCAGGCAATGGCACCACAATCCACACAGGGGTTGTATACAGACCCCCCTCTCAGGGGGAGGAAATGGACAAGGAAATGATAGAAAGTATACTTAGAATGGCAGATGAAGAGGAGATATTGCTGATGGGTGATCTGAATATGCCAGATGTTAACTGGAGTCAATCAATCAATCAATCAAAATCTTTATTTAGTCAGGCGAACATCATTGAGCATAGCTCATTTACAAGATGGACCTGAGTGGTCAAGAAGTGCAAGTGTTATTACATTGACAAGGGTATCATATACAGTAATACAATGACATGGGTAACAAAAACAGAAATACAATGACATAAGTGCTAGTATATAACAATATACATATGTACAAGGCATTAACACTTTTAATCTGTCAGACAATAGGCGAGTTGGCACATCAGAGTTAATATGTAGATTATAGGACCTAGCAGGCCTTTTGGGTGAATCTTGGGACTGGGAACTGGAGTTTTCAGCATATAGAAACACGAGCAGAAAAAGGGGGGTAGTTAGGGCAGTGAATTAGGCCTTGTGGAAGCAGTTGCAGAGTTCTGGGAATAGGGTGGTGAATAATCTTTTGAAGGATATTAAGGGTGGAGGTTATTTAGCTTCATGGTTTTTGGAGTGAGTTCCAAACAATTGCTAGTGAGTGGCTGATAGCAGCCCTCCCAAGCTGAGTGCAGGCAAAGGGACCTTAAGAATGATAATTTTGCTGATCCTTAGGTTGTATGGCCTAGAAGTGATTTGAGTAAAACAGTCCGAGATGTAGGTGGTAGCTTGCCTGATAAGGCTTTGTAATCCAATACAGCATTCCTGTTTCTTCTGTGTTGTAATGATGACCAGTTAACTGCCTTATAAAGGGAACAATGGTGGTGCTGAAGGAAGGTCAGTAATGAATCTGATGGACCTGTGGTATAGGGTGTCCAGTTTATTTAAGAGGGGGAGTGAACAGTGTCCATACAGAAAGTCAGCATAGTCAATGAGGGATAGGAATGAAGCCTGGATTAATCTTTTTTTGGAGTCTCTGTTGAGGTAGTGCTTTATTCTAAAAAATAAACCAAGCCTTTGTCTCAGTTTCTTTAGTAGCTCCTCAATATGTGGAGTGCAGTTGCAGCAGCCACTTCTAAGAGTGGGGTTGTATATTAATCTTTTGTGTGGGACTGTGTCAAATGCCTTGCTAAAGTCTAGGTAGGCCATGTCCACAGCCCCTCCCTGATCTACTACTTTGGTCACCCAGTCAAAGAAATCTGTCAGATTTGTCTGGCATGACCTTCCTGCTGTGAATCCATGCTGCCTTGGGTCCTGTGCCCCTCTGGCCTCTAGATACTCGACAATTCTTTCCTTCAGAAGTGATTCCATCATTTTCCCTACCACTGAGGTTAAACTAACAGGTCTGTAGTTTCCTGCTTCTGCCTTGCTCCCACTTTTGTGAAGGGGAATCACATCTGCCCTCCTCCAGTCCTCGGGTACCACCCCATCCTCCCATGATTTGTTAAAGAGGGTAGTCAGTGGTGTCACTAATTCTACCCTTAGTTCTTTTAGAATTCTGGGATGAATCCCATCAGGCCCCATTGCTTTGTCCACCTGGATGCAGCATTGACAAGGAGCTGGGAGATACTAGCTGTGCTGCAGGGGGTATTCCTTCAATAGCTAGTCAGGGAGCTGATAAGGGGAAACAACCTACTGGACGTGGTCCTGACAAATGGGGATAGTGTGGAGGAAGTGCAGGTTGGAGAAGTCTTGGAGACCAGCAGCCACAGCACGGTAAGGTTCAGGGTCAGAGCATGGAGGGAGACAAGTAAAACCAGTACCACAGTCATGGACTTCAGACACACAGATTTTGACAAGATGAGGATAGTAAGAGAGACAATGGAGGGTACGGTGAATATAGGGGTGGTGGAGGAGTTATATGAAGCTATCAAGGGAGGGGTTCTGGAAGCCGCAGAAATGTGCATAAAAAAAGTTAGGAAGAGCAAAAGGGGGAGGAGACCACTTTGGTTTGCAAAGGAGGTTACGCGGGCAGTCAGGGGAGAAAGGAGGATGGCTTTCAGAAAATTTAAGAGGACATTCAAGTGGGGAAGATAGGGAAGAGTATAGGGAGAAGAGGAGTCTGGCAGGGAAGAAGATCAGAAGAGCAAAAGCAGATAGTAAGGAGAAAATAGCCAAAAAGGCCAAAAGGGGAGATACAACTTTTTTTCAGATATGTGAGGAAGGGGAGGAGGGCAAGGTAGGGGATTGCTAGACTGAGGGGGGAGTGAAGGATAAAATTGGAAAGGGTCTGAAAAAGCAGAGGTATTAAATAAGTTATTTAGCTCAGTATTCATGGAGGAGGAGGAGGATGGTTGGGGACCTGAGCTAAAGTTGAATGGAAAGGAGGGCAAATGGGTAGATCAGAGCCTGTTCACTGTGGATAGGGTTAGGGCAGAGCTAGATAGACTGAGGGTGGACAAGGCAATGGGGCCAGAAGGGGTACACCCCAGAGTGATCAGGGAATTGAAGGAGGAGTTGGCCGCACCCTTGACAAGGCTGTTCAACTCTTCCCTGGATATGGGAAGAGTGCCAGAGGACTGGAATAGGGTGGACATGGTGCCTTTACACAAGGGAGGTAGTAAGGATGTGCAGGAGAACTACCAACCTGTCAGCCTCACATCAGTGGTGGGAAGGTAATGGAGGCAGTAATCAAAGAGAGGATGGTGGATTACCTGGAGGAGAGTGGCTTGCAGGATGGCAAACAGCATGGCTTCATAAAGGGGAAGTCATGCCAGACGAACCTAATTGAGTTCTTTTATTGGGTGACTCTGGTGATTGACCGGGGAAGGTGGACATTACCTATTTGGACTTCAGTAAGGCCTTCGACACCATCCCCCATAGGAGGCTGTGAGCAAGATGGAAAGCCTGGGGTTGGGTGGAAAATTAACAAGTTAGGTGGAGGCCTGGATGGCAGGGAGAACTCGGAGGGTGGTGCTAAATATGGTGCACTCCAGGACAGTGAGGGTGAAGAGTGGAGTGCCGCAGAGGTTCGTTTTGGGTCCACTTCTCTTCAACATCTACATCAGAAATATTGCAGAAGGTTTGAGGGGGAGGGTGTGCCTATTTGCTGATGATACAAAAATCTGCAATAGGGTAGACACCCGGGGGGGGGTGGAGGACATGAGTGAGGACCTAAAGACACTCGAGGAGTGGTCTGGGATGTGGCAGCTGAAATTTAATGCCAAAAGTGCACTGTGATGCTCTTGGGGAGTAGAAACACATGAGCAGGGTGCACCCTAGTTGGAGAGGAAATCAAAGAAACAGAACAGGAGAGGGATCTGGGGATCATAGTCTCCTCAAACCTTAAGGTAGAAATCCAATGTAGCAGGGTGGTAGGAAAGGCCAATGAAATGTTGGCATGCATAGGCAGGGGCATTACTAACAGAAGGAGGGAGGTAATAATGCCCCTTTACAAAGCCTTGGTGAGGCCGCAACTGGAGTATGGGGTTCAGTTCTGGAGACCACATCTCTGCAAGAATATAGATGCGTTGGAGAAGGTTCAGTGAAGGGAAACCAAGATGGTGCAGGGTATGCAGGGGAAGATATAGAAGCAGAGGTGTAAGGAGCTCAATCTGTACACGCTGGAGACAAGGAAAGAAAGGGAAGACATGATTAAAACTTTTAAATTATGTAAAGGGGCTCAATAAAGTAGGAGAGGGGGGTTTACTTAAGAGGAAGGAGGGGTCCAGAACTAGAGGGCACAGTCTCAGACCGCAAGGAAAAAGCTACAGGGGCAATGTGAGAGGGTGTTTCTTCACTGAGAGGGTGGTAGATCCCTGGAACAGACTGACAGATGGAGCGGTGGTGGCTAAATCGGTGGAAGAATTCAAAAGGGCATGGGACAGGCATTTGGGGTTGAGTATCTTGGGGCTGGTGGGGGCTGGCAGGGAGGGGGGGAAGATGTAAGGGGGAAAATGGGGCAGACTAGATGGGCCGGTATGGTCCTTTTCTGCCGTCAAGCTTGTATGATTCTATGATCGAGGGAGGGTAATACAGTCACATGGGATAGATGTGCTCAGATTGCTAAACTATGTTGCAACATCATGGTCAGAAAAGGTACTGCAACTAAATATGCAGGTTTAACCGTTAAAGGGGCACAGCCAGACACAAAAAGACTCAACATTTTAAAATGTCTAAAAAAGATGCACATTACTGTGGCAGAGCTTCAAGAGAGACACTAACGACTCAGCTGATGGGCTTGCTATGGGAATGAGTGGGACAGGTATATGGCTCGGGGAATTTTTTATTTATTGAAATGTTTCACCTGGAGGGCACACTGAACAACAGGTTGCTCATCTCACAGTGCAACCTGGGGGGGGGGGGATACGATGAGGATGAGTAACAGGAATTACACATAAGTAAATGGTAAGGACAGTTACGCATTTTGTAGGAAGCAGGTAGACAATATGATACAAAAAATTAGGGTACATTACAGACGTTACAGCTTATTGAAATTTATACAACAATTTGGAGTACACAGAGCTATGATACAATAATAAAGACAGCCAATAATGCGACAGTACAGTTTTAGTGCAATAATGTTCCAAGTGCTTGGCTCAAAGGCTGTTAACAAGTGCAGTTGAAGGAGTAAGGAGGAGTGAAGGTAGGAAGTGCTGGAAATGGAGGGAGGGAGGGAGGTGGGGAAGACAGCAAAGACCTGTTTCCCCTTCAGGATGCTGAGAACCCTGCAAGGGTGGAAGGGAGCTGGCAAGTGGGAACAAGGTATAGAGGTATTAAGGAGGATTAAAGCAGGAGCAGCTGGGAGAGAAGAAATTATGGAAGGCAGTACTGAGGGAGAAGGTCGAGGAAGAGTGATGTATTTGAGGGGGAAGGGAATTCCAGATTTTAGGGAAGTGGTGGGCAAATCCAGACTGGCTGATAAGGATAGAACAGTGTGGGACAGACAAGGAACACATGTTGCTAGATCTGAGGGAGTGGGAGGGAGGGGGGAGTGGAGAGGGAAGATAAGAGATAAGGAGGGAGTTCACCAAACCAGAATTTGGAGGTCAGTTTAGCACAGTGGAAAAGGCATCTGTTAGCCAATGAAGGAAAGGCTAGGGCATGATAAAGTTTGCAGTGATGAGTACATGAGGGAGAGTCAAGGGCAAAGTGACAAGGAGTTAAAGGGTGTGTGCAATTTGATTAGAAAAGATTTGGGAGCAGCACCATAGACTACATCACAGTAGTCAAAAATTGGGAGTATCATCTTCTGGACGAGTTCACACCACACAGTCAATGGGATGCAAGTGCAGTTCCTGTACAGGGCACAAAGCTTGGGGCACAGTTTCTTCAGAATGTTGTCGATGTGTACAGAGAAGTTGAGATTTGGTCCAACCAAACCCCAAGCTATCTAAATGAGGCGGTGTCCTTAAGGGTTGTCCCATCGAGGGTGTGGAAGGAGGGCAGGTCTGTGAGCCTGGAGAGTCTCTGCCCAAAGAATATTCAATCCTTAAGAGAGGGGACAACCAACCCAGTGATGAGTACAGACCACAATGGTGTGTACAAGCTGGGGCTGCAAGAACAAATCTATAAATATTATTGTAAATACTTGGGGACATCCTTTACAGATAAAAAATGAGATTTAAAACAAAGGATAGAAAATATTTTTATACTTTAAGAACAGTTTCACTCTGGAATAAGTTGCGAATAAAAATGATTTTAAGTAGCTCAAAGGAAAATTTCAAAAATAATCTTGATATTTATATTTCGAATAAAGGGACACTTAATTATTATAATTTGTCTTGATATCGGAACTATTATGGGCTTATGCGTTTTTTGCTCTGTTAGAACCTAGTGAACCTAGTGAATGAATGCAATTCCTTCAAACCCAAATTAAAATACAGATTTGATGCATAATCAAAGTGTGGGAGAAGTGACCCAATAGCAACAGCCTTTTGTGTCTCCACTGTAAAATATGATTTAAACTTGTAAAGTAAGCCTCCTTTTTGATTAATAGTTCTAACAACAGACTGTACTTGCAGAGAAAAAGTGAGCCCAGATTTTAGGAGAACACCTAGATATTTGAACTGATTAATCTGTTCGATCAGAGACCCAAGATGATCACGTAAAACTAGCCCCAGATTGTCCCTAAGCATTGATGGCATACCAAAAAGCATCGTCTTAGTTTTTTTTTTTAATTTAACACCATAAGATTATTCGTAAACCATGAGCAGACTTCCCCAAAATTCTTCTCTAAGGCAAGGGCCAATTCAGATACTGACTTGGACTGGGAAAAAATAATCAAATCGTCAGCGTACAAAATAGAATCACTAGAAGAACATAATTGAGGGAGCTGATTAATAAATAAAGAAAATAATAAGGGGCCCGCAATGGACCCCTGAGGAACACCACAAAATATCTGAGGTACATTCGAAACAGCATTTTCAATTTGAACAAATTGGCATTGATTTGACAGATAATCCCCAGTCCAGGACACAGCAGCTTCAGGGGAAACCAATGTTCTTCAATTTAGAAAAGAAAGATTGTGATCAATCAGGTTGCATGCCTTGGTCAGGTCCACGAACACCAACCCCATCAACTCCACAAATGTTCTAGCAATCTCATTTGCCAGTCATCACCTTAAAAGATGTATGCTGAATAAATACTAATGGGGTGACCCTAATTGCCATTAGGAGTAAAGGCAACAGACTATCCCAATGTTTTTCAAACATTACATTGAAGTTGGCCTACTGGTTTTGGTTTTATACATCACCAGAAGATGGAGGCTGGTAAGTAGGCCATTGATGGCTGCTGCCCACCCCCTTTTCCCCCGGAGGGGTAGGTCTTATTACTTCCAGTGATTCAGTCCCTGGTCAGAGGGACCCTCTTCTTCCTGAAAGAGAGATACAAGCAAAATACAACACAAAGGAAGGCCTTTTTTAGACCATTCTCTCTGTGATCGGTTAGCATTGGTCTTAAAAATGCTGCTGCTTTATCTTTATATGAGGGGTATGCCTTATGAAGTACTGTTTAACATCTGTTGTAGATAGTCCTGTGACTGCTGGCCATACGTCACTTGATTCCTGAAAGTCAAATAAAATTAAATAAAAACAGAAGAAAGGCATTCCTTTTTTCTTGTTTTTAGGTTACAAAACAGTTTCAGCTGAGTCACATAAAATCCGGATTAATGCCATACAGTTGTATTCCATGGCATTGTCTATGTACATTTTATTTACATATTGAGTTAGTCACATTCAGGCCTGTAACAAAAAGGTTCAAATAAGTACAACTGATTGGGAAAATCTCCCCATTTATCTAGGATGTCATTCCCAGATCATCTGCCCCCTGGTGGTGTCCCTTGGGCACAGTAGATACTGCAGAAATAAATTTCCGAAGAACACAGTTGTAATATTTTTCTTTAGCAGTTAAAACTTCTCAGCAAATAGGCTTTACCTTTTTTCTGTCACTGTTTTGGCTTCCATGCTGAGTCACACCTGGCCAGTAACAATGAATATTTTAACATGAGCACCCACACTTACACTTCTCTGGTAAACCATAGAAAAACCTTCTCCCAGAGTCTGTATTTGTGGAGGCAGTATGCATTTGCTATTATTTCTATAATGTTATTTTTAGAATAAAGTAAAGAAAATGAAATTAGTTGTGTACTTTGAAACTGCGTGGGAAAAATCTCCGCAATATTGTTTTATCTGCCTCTGTTGGTGTTCCATGGGCACATTAGGTAATGTCTGAAAAACCAAAATATTTATTTTTTCCCAGCAGTAAAACTGCTTTTAGCAGATGGGTTTGCTTTTGTCTTGCCTATGTAAGCTGCCAAAGTAAACTGTCTTTTATTGTCCTGTGACTATTTTGTCACAAATATTAGGGGTTTGTGGAAGATCCAAGTCCCCCCCCAATCAGTTTTCTTGGCAAGACGATTGACGTGGCATTGCAGTGGACAACAGAAGCCATAGTTGAAATAAATTGTAACATTTCATAGACAAAACCTTTGTGAAGGAGTAGCAAGCTTACATGTTGCATTTGGAAGATGGGGTATGGCTAGTGGATGCAAGCAATGGGGAAAAATGGTTCCCCCTCCCAGTTAGAAGACAATTACCAAGTGTATGCTTTTTGTAAAAAAAAAAAAAGTAAAATTTCAGGAATCACCAGTTGATGTGTGTTTTGAAAAACTTGCATAAAAGGGAAAAAGAATTGCTTCATTAGGAAAGGCACACCGAGCCGGAGCATGTGTTTGGGTGTGATTTGGGAGCATAAGGAGGTCAAGTGACTTGCCAAAGGTCACACATTATGTAAGTGGTGGTTGAAAGGATTCAAACCCAAGTCTCTAAGTTTGTATTTTCGGTGCCTTAAGCACTATGCTGTACCAAGGTGCACAGAATGTGCATGTTCCCATCTGAAAAACAAAACAAAATATGACAATTAAGGCAGTTGTAGTATAACCACTTAGGCACCTGGTATTTAAAAATGCAGTGCAATATGGAATAACTTTCCTGGTTTCAGACAAGAAAAGGTGTTTTGAGAACAGTCCTATCTCAGTCACTGACACTCTGCTGGTTTGGCCTTCTACCCAGACTTGACGTACTGTAAGCAAGTTAACCTTGTTTAAAACAAAACTTTCTATATCTTTGATGTTGCCAAATTTCAACCATTAAAAATGTTTTGATTTATCTGAACTCCAAACAAATCACAGATTCATTGTACACTATGCTTAAAATGATTTTCTGACCTAGCTTGGAGCAGCTACTACTCACATATTGTGGTAGTTGCCCTCAGCGACAGTTATTTTAGCCAGGATTTAATAAGTAATGGCAGCCAGTACCTTTATAATATCCTTCGTAACTTTAGATTTTGATATGCACCTCGATTGAATCCTAGTGCCCCAGTCCTGTTGACATGCCCCTGTGCTCAAGCATGTAATGACGTGTGGCCACGTAAAGCGCGGTGGTGTGCCCCATTGAAATGAATGTGGCATGAGTTCTCTTTAATTTTAAACTAAACAATGGCCACCTAGAGATTAATCAAAGGTCGCCAGCTGACTAACAAGGGCTTGTTAGTCAGCGTTGACCATCATTAATCTCTAGGTGGCTATTACTAACAAAAATGAAGAGAAGTAATGTCCCATTCATTTCAATGGGGTGCCCCCCCCCCGTGCTCTCCCTGGCCACACGTCATTATGTGCGTGAGTTAGAGGGTTTGTCAACAGGACTGTGGCACTAGGATTCAGTCGAGCTGCATATCAAAATCTAAAGTTACGAGGGATATTATAAAGGTACTGACTGCTAATACTTATTAAATCCTGGCTGAAATAACTATCACTGAGGGCAGCTACGACTATATGTGAGTTGTTGCCTTACATCGCATCTAAAATTTCCTTTAAACCAACAATCTATTTCTTTACCAAATGCAATAACAGTGTGGCATTCTAAGCTGTTTTTACTGTATTCTCAGATTACAGTACACATTTTAATGAAACAAAACTTAAACTGGACTATGTCACATCTTTCTTTCACATTTGAAGTCCTCTCAAATTTCCATGAAACCTACAAAGGCATTCTGCAGTCAATAAATCTCCACGCACATACATTTATAACTCTCGTTCTCAGGCCCTTTGCAACATACCAAACAATCTTTTTATCTTATGATTGGGGATTCTCCCCATATGTTTTTAGAAACTAGATTTGTGAAACTATATAAACCAGACAATAGTTTTAAAGGCAAAATTTAGCCCACTTAGCTTCTCAAAATATGAGAAGGCCGTAAAAAGAACAAACATTTCTTTTCAGTACTGCTATCGTAGTACAGCTTGAAATATGACCTTAAGTTCTTTTAGTTCCACATTGTTCGGTTTAGGAAACCAAACAGTTGGTATTCATATAGCAGATTGCAAAACCACAGCATATAGTTTCTTTAGTGCATACTAAAGTAAGTAACAAGTAACAATTGTGTGTGTGTGTGTGTGTGTGTGTGTGTGTCTGTCTATAAGATGCCCCAGACTTATCAGATCTGAGAAGACAGTGGCCGGCCAACAAACAGATAGCATATTTTAATTCTGTTTTACTTACTTTACTTTGTGAATGTTACTGCTGAAATCTTTTTAGGTTTAGACTGGACCCCCCCCCCCCCGGGTACAATAAGTCAGTTTTCTGTTTGGAAAACTCCAGCTCCAGTCGCTTGGAAACTTTTTCTTGGAAGTCTAACACAGACTGTAATGTGTCTGATAAAGCATAGAGCTGCAACCGTTACTCCTTTCAGTTCAGGTTGCTGCTCAGCTGTAGTTTTGAACTCCAGATACAGTGTGCACACATGCTGTTTCAGGTGGTCCTGTGATTTCACATCCAGCATGAAATCATTTTAGCCTCCAGGAAAGGCAAGAAAGTTTGAGCTGTCTAGTCTCAGTTTTTGGTGGACGTTAACTGCACTTCACTGAGAATTTCCAGGCCTGCCTTTTTACCTTGAATTTTGTTCACGAGATATTTACATGTTTGAGATATGGAGTCCTTCAGGATGTTAGAGCCTGAAAGTTGTTCCATAAAAGGGGAAGGTGCAAGAGTTTTGACATTTGTTGCCAGAGCTCTTTACGTTTGAGACCAGGTGGACAAATACGCAAACCTAAAACAGCATAGCAAACAAAAGTTTTTTTTTCCTCTTAGTAGCTCATTTATAACCTTAATGGTAAAACTCCACACAGTAACAGATATGCAGAATAAAGGTGTATTTCTTACTATGTGTTCCTGTACTAACCGAGAAGCCCAGCATGGCCTGGACACCGGGTGCTTTCTGTTAAACAGTTACACTTTTTCTTTGAGTCAAGGAGCCCATCAGACAAGCCTCAGGGTCATTCCATGCAAATAAATAAATGGGAGGGACACAAAAATTCCCTATCTCATCCATTTCCAAAATCCGCACATTACTGTTAACATTTTCAGTGAATTAGTGTTCTGTTACAATCAAGTAAAATTCTAGGGACTCCATGAGGAGATCCCTTTTACCTTGTAAGCAATCCTCTGCCTCAGCAGGAAGGTATTGACCAATCTGGCTCCTTTTCTCCTCTGGTTGATCAGGTGTCTCAGCCCCTGCATTATTACCATTGATCTGGGGTGCCATTCCCAGATCCTCTGCCCCTGGTTTAGCTTTGACCAATCAGGTGCTACTCGCAGTTGCCATTTGTCAGATTCTGGCAGGTTCTACACCTGATGGCAAAGTACAACACAAGAAGCAGGTTCCTGCAGAGTAAAGGTTTATTCCAAGTACATGATACAGATCTAAAAGCAAATTGTTTGATACCCTTTATTGGACCAACATAGATGTTACAACAAAAGAACAAAGTTTTCTAGCATTCGGACCAACCAAATACTTCTTCAGAAGCTTTATGACAGTTATTTAGAAAATCCCATACTATTAACATCCAGGTAATGCATAAGAAACAGAAATAATTCTCATTGGTTTAATATACTTATTCGAAACATAGATTATGTCAGTGAAGCTAATTAACACCAGTATGTTTTTAGCTGAGAAGCCCATGAAGGTCAAAGGTTATCAGAAAATAGCAACAAGCAGAGAGTTCTCCTTACATAAATTTTAAAATGTCTCAGTATGTTTCAAGAAAACAGTCTAATGAAAACAAAACCTTAGGATACTAGTCTCCCTAATTACATGTAAGATGAGGCGCTTACAGCTTTAATTGCAAGTATCTTTGTATTTTAAAGAACACAGTCAATGATAGGCTAACCTGTGGATAATAAATACATGCTAAAATGAGGCTGAATTGCAATATATACATATGGCATACAGAGGGTTTAAAGTGAAGTTTACTCAAAGTGAGCACATTTTTTCACACATAATGTAATATAGAACTTAGCTGGAGACATTTTCCCAGCTATACTCTCAACCAGTTAACATATATTTCATAAACTTTAAAGCAGCAGTGCAACGAATATGGGCTAAAATTTGACCCCGCCTTTTTGCTTACTAATTGATGCCAGATGTCTTCCAGTTTATTTTGGTGGCAAAAGTTTCAGTTTTCATTATCATTTAAGAATTTTATGAAAATTTTAATGTAATTATTTCTCAAGAAAAAAGATGGCTACCCAATTTTTGCATAGGAATAATATTGAGGACCCGAGGAGGGTAAGAAACCAGACAAAAATGCAGATATACAGTAGACAGCATAGGAAGCATCGAGAAAACCCAAATCAACAGCTCTGGTAATGTTTTTCATAACTGTAGCAGAAAATTAGCTTTTTGGAATAATTTTATTTCATTGCACTGCTGCTTTAAGGCATTCAGTGTTGTAACAGAAATAATACATGATAATATCAATTGTAAGTATAAGTGCCAAATAAAAAACAAAACTGCTTGTCAAGGACCCCCAATAAATTGAGACCATGAGCCTGATATGTACAGATTTCAGTAGTGTCAGTGCATAACAAACATGTACAGAAACAGTCTAAGGAATCTGAATAGAAAATCATAGAAATGAAATCCCCCAGCTCCCTTCATGGGGAAAGATAACTAGTTCGAATGAGACATATTCACAAGAGTCCTAATACATCATCATTGACACCAAGTACATGATATATGCATGCAGAAAGGTCAGCTTATTGTCAGCTGGGAGTTTAGAACCTCCACATAGGAATCTCATAATAGAAGAACTCAGAGGAAAACAGAACTACACACAGTCTTATACTAAGATGAAATCAAGTTCCATTGCTATGGCGATGGATTCATGTACGCACTAGTTTTGTATTCTACATTGTCCTGATTGACTAATTTGTCAGGCAGTATAGCTGTTATTTAAGTTGCCCTTTTGGATGCAACATCTAAAATATTGAAGGTTTGGTGTGTCCTTACATATTGCAACTACTGTAGAACAATGACTTAGTCACAGATAAGCTGACTTGTTATCTGCTGATTTCAGCAGTGTGCATCCTGGCTGTAGAGGGCGCTGGAGACCACAAATGTGTAAATAAGATTTCTCAGTACGTTTCCGCATAAGGATCACTTTCACTGGAAATGGAATATTCCTATACTAGCATTACGTTAGCAGAATCGCATCTAAACATAGGCAGAACATATCTCATAACTGAGCAGAAGCAGAAATAAAGGTGAAAGATATTTATTACATTCTACACTAATCCCTAACTATACATAACATTCCTAACTAAGCATAAACTCATACATAAGGTGCTAAACTATGACATCACATTAGTCCACGTGAGGGATTGTAGGTCAGGCAGGTCTACATGTATACCATATGCTGACTAACTATAGGGTTATGGGATGGCCTGGGCCAACACTACTCTTACACCTCAGACCCTACTTGATCTCTGGCTTTACCCCCCATTCCCCTACCTCTAACGTTCCCTTATGCCTGTCCCATGCATTCTTGAAGCCTGTTACTGTTTTTGAGACAGAGCAAGTTTGGAAGGAGAGGGAGGGATTTAAGGTGAAGCTGCACCAGACAAACATGGGCACATGTCACCTTTCAGGTAGCTATTTTCCAGGGAAAGACAGGGGCATTTTCTTTTACCTGGGCCAGTCACACAAGTGCCACAAGTTTGGAGCCAGGAGCCATCTTTGTGCTGCATGCGATGCAGATCACTGCAGTCTCTGTTTTGAGTACAGGCACATCAGTCTGAGGTGCCCAAACCCTTTCAAGTGTAGCCTGTGTGAGGAACAGTGGCATTCATATAGGCAGTGCCCTTGGGCCTCGCACAATATGATTTGTGGTCTGACCAAGAATTTCTGATAACTGAAAGCCAGGCACATGGGTCTGTGTAAGCCTTGGCCAAAAGGTTTGGAAAAATGGCAGTCTGACTGTCTGATTACCCAACATGATGCAAGTGAGACTCCAGAAGCATGGCCTCATTTGAGTAGAGAACCCCCCTGACCCTGAGCATCAGCCATGCAAGGAGTTGTCCCCAAAGAGGACCCAGACTGAGGAAGGATTGTCCAGACCTATGGTCACTAATGAGACAAGTTTTGGAGGTAGGACATGATAAGCAGGTAGCAGTGGATCAATCAGAATGAATTGATGCACAGTCTGATATCCCCGGAAGAAGAGAAGGAGGTGGTTACCTCTACAAAACTTGATAGGCTGAGAAAAATTAAGATGAAAACTGCAAAATCTCAAACAGTTCATTTAGAGAACAGGTAGCTTTGTCCTCAGCTAACCAGTGGAGGGATACTGAGGAAGAGGAGAGGCTGAGGCTTCCTCAGTAGCCTCTTTGGTCAGAGGTATGTCATCTGACTGGGATGATTATCTCCAAGTGACATCTGCTGCAAAAAAGAGTAGAAGGAGAATGATATCCCAAGTTAAGGCTGCAACAGCAGACCCACCACTCATGAAGTAAAATATGTATAGGGCCCACTGTTTCACAAGTGATGCTAAATGTAAACAGTATTAAGACATATAGGGAAAGGATAGCAACTTTCTCAGTACTGGAATCTTGCCTGGCAGCATAATATTTTTGCAAGATACCCTTATTAAAACCCATTTTGAGGTGTCAGCAGTGAAAAAAAACTGTGGCTTCTGGAACTATGCTTCTGGTCGCAGGGAATGAATAGATGTGATGGGGTAGTTATCTTGTTTAATGATGCCTTTGTTAAAGTAACAAAGCTGTGGTTGAAATAAAACTTGAAAGGGCCCCCTTGCTGGATATGGAGGAAGGAGGACAGAGTTTGCGCCTCGTCAATGTGTATGCTTCCCAGACCAAAGCTGCAAGAGTAGCCCATTCCAGAATATCAGGTACTATTTGCACATGAGGAGGCTTGTTGCACTTGACTGTGATTTTAACGGTGGCCTGTCCCTTAAAGATCCTTGTCCCTATGCCTCTACCAAGATCTCATATTCATCCCTGGTTGATTCTCTTTCCACCATTGCCTTTCGTTCTTCCTCAGGTGAACTCATCCTCCTTGGGGATTTCAATGACTATTGGCTCTCCCTGTCCTCCAAATCTATCACTCACAAGGTTGAGTCCCTTAATTTGTCCCAGGTTGTTTCAGAACCCACCTGGCTCAATCACCCCCTCTGTTAACCATACCCTTTTACACTGGGTTCTAACCTCCCACCCCACAACATTGTTGTAGCAGCTATTTTGCCATATTCATTTAGTGACCATGGCATGACGTTCTGCTTCAGGAAAATGCATCAACCCCCTTCGTGCCTAAATACATTTGGTCCAGATCTCTCTGGTCATTAGATACCACTGCCCTAGTGAGTGACCTCATTGCATCTGACTGATCAGCTGTCTTTGCCTTGGATATTAACATGGCCCTCGCACTATTCCACTCCACATTCTCATCAGTATGGGACAAGCATGCCCACTTAAGGAACTCTAGAGTGAAAAGTTCTCACCACCCCGGATTACCACAGTTATCATTGATTTGTGCAAGTCATCCTTGTAGCCCACTGGGCTACCTACCGCACCCATGGTTCACCTCCTGCATGCCTGGACACCACTCTGCACCTCAGTCAGCACCAAGGAGCCTGCTGCCACCAGCCCCCTGGAATCAGGCATCCTTGTAGCCCACTGGGCTACCTACCCCACCCATGGTTTGCTTCCTGCATGCCTGGACACCACTCTGCACCTCTCTCAGCACCAAGGAGCCTGCTGCCACCAGCCCCCTAGAATCAAGCATCAGGCATCCTTGTAGCCCACTGGGCTACCTACCCCACCCATGGTTCGCTTCCTGCATGCCTGGACACCACTCTGCACCTCTCTCAGCACCAAGGAGCCTGCTGCCACCAGCCCCCTGGAATCAAGCATCAGGCGTCCTTGTAGCCCATTGGGCTACCTACCCCACCCACAGTTCGCCTCTTGCATGCCTGGACACCACTCTGCACCTCTCTCAGTGCCAATAAGCCTGCTGCCTCCAGCCCCCTGGAATCAAGCATCACGTATGGCCTATACACAGCCCCAGCCTCCATGGCTGCTGCTCCTGCTGCCAAATTTTTCACCCATGCCCCCTTCCCCTCTCAGGCCACCCTTAAGTACACTTAAGCTCCTCCCTCCTCTACCCCATCCTGCCCCCATTGGCTCCCAGTACTAGTGCTGTGGAGCTTAAAGCTTTCTGTCTCCCCACCTCCTTTGTTGATCTCCCTCTCTCAGTTAAAGCTTCCTCACTAGTTTGATGTTCTCACCCAGCACTGCTCACACAAAAGTGTCCTAGACCTACTTCCCTGTTAAGCCAATATTGTCTCCCACCTAGTCTAAAAGTGTCTCTCCGTCCATCCATAACACACTTACTCTGTAACCCTCTGTGCCTCTGCGGGGCTTGTTTTCTCTCCACTGGTGCCATCTCTTTTGGTTCTATTCTCATCACGCTTTGCTCTTGCCACATTGCATCCATCACTGAATCTCCAGTAGTCTCTTACTCCATTGATCTCCTAGTCTCATGACTTGAGAATGTTTAATCAATTGCTACTGCTTCTACTCATATCCATGCTGCCTCTGTTACGCCTATCAATAATAGCAGTCCCCCATGCTGGAGCTGCTCTTCCTCACTCTCAATATTATGATTTTACATTTTCTAATCTTCTAGTGGGACTTGCATTATGTTATGATCCACACTATTACCTCTCAACAAGGCCTGGATCCATTTGGTTGCCCGTGCCTATAAGTGCTGCTCCTTGCGAACTCATGCCCTGTCACCTTTCCTGCACTGTAAGCTCTGGTACCTTTTCTTACTGGCCATTCTGCTCTCTGGGGATATACAGCCAAACCTTGGGCCTTTAACTCCCATGGCCACTCCTATTACAAATGCCAAAGACCTACTAATATCCCACCATAATATTAGGAGCCACGAGCAGAACTTTGTGGAACTTGAATCCTGGATAGCACTCTATAAACCAGATATACTGTGCCTTACTGAAACCTGGTTGAAGCCATCCACCCCTGACTCATGGTGCTCCCTACCATCCTATAATCTTCTGAGGTATGATAGACGTGCCCCTAAAGGGGGGGGGGGAGGCACAGCCATATATTTCAAATCACACCTTCAGCTCTCGGTCATCAGCTCGTCTTCCTTAAACCTCTGCAAGGTTCTTCATGTCCTCCTCACCCTTAGCACAAAGAAGTTGCATATTATCTGTGCCTACAATCCTCCTACTTATGGCCTAAAAGGGTTGGATGAGCTGTTCGACCAAACCGCTTTTCACTCAGGGAATAACGAAGTTCTTATACTAAGTGACTTTAATGTTAACTGGCTGGGAAACACACAAACGACAGCCCTGACCAGACTACAAAGTTTCATCCTGCACCAGCTTATCTCTTTACCCACAGGGACCGCTCCTCAGTCCAACACCTGCACCCTGCTGGATGGGATTATGATGAACTGTCCTGGGAACATCGTCCTACATGACGCCATCAATGACCATTCCCCCACTTTCTGCATCTGGGGTAAAGGTAGGCCTGAATGAAAGAAGCCCCGCCTTATTACCTACTGTAATTACATGAACTTTGATCCACAGGCCTTCTTGTTTGATGTTGCCCGCACTGACTGGTCCATTCTTTATAGCGCATCAGATGCTCAGACTGCTCTAAATCTCTTTTTGGCCAAATTCCTAGCCCTACAAGAAAACCACTGTCATCTGGCTACCAGATGGGTAAGAAATAGGCAGATCCGATGGCTAAAATACATCCTTCTCTCTAAGTTACGACAGAGGAACAAAAGCTGGTTTCGTTACAAGACATCTGGTCATCTAGCAGATTTTAATATCTACAGAGCTCTGAGAAACTCCTGTAAGAAAGAAATCAAACAAGCGAAAAGCTCATACTGCAAGGACCTATTAATAGACTCCCGGGAGACCCTAAAAAATTCTGGTCTTATATTAAGTTCTTCATGAGATCCAATCAGTCCCCTGCACCTAAAGACATGTCTCTAAATGGCATCCATTGTAACAATCCCCTCACTATTGCTAACTTTTTTAATGTACAATTTGCTGATCTAACTCACTACACCTCCACTTTCTCTACCTCATCAAATCCTGTCACACCAGCCAACCCCAACTCCACCGGGCCCACTTTCCACTTCAAGTCTGTCTTAAAAAGTGAGGTTCTTAGACTGCTACAAAACATCACAGAGTATGCTGCCATTGTGTCTGATAACTTGGAACCCAAGCTCCTGAAACTAGCTGCCCCTCACATAGCTGCTCCCCTAGCCAAGATTTTTACTCTCTCCCTGTGTCAAAGCTCTGTCCTGGATATAGCCAGAATTACCTCTGTATTTAAAAAAGGTGATCCTCTTGACCCATCAAACTACAGACCCACTGCCATCCTATCAGTTCTCAGTAAAATCTTTGAAAAACTAGTTGCCACCCAAACAACTGACTTTCTACTGAAACACGACCTCTTAACTGTTGCCCAACATAGTTTCTGCAAGGGACATAGTACCACTACTGCACTACTCAAACTCGCGTCTGACACCCTAGTGGCCGTCGATGCTGGCAGGCTCATTGGGGCCATTTTCATTGACATGACTGGGATGTTTGATCCAGTTGACCATTCCATCCTCACTGCCACCTTAAGCTCTCTAAGTTTCTCGCCAAATGTTGTGAACTGGTTTGATAGCTATCTTACTGATAGGTCTCAATATGTGAAATTTAACTTCACCCTCTCTGACAAGGTCATGATCAACATTGGCGTTTCATAAGGGTCTATCCTAGGTCCTCTGCTTTTCTCAATTTTCATCAATAACATCACCACAAACCTCCGCAGTACTTCCTCCTTATTATATGCAGATGACATTGTACTGTATACCAGTTCCAGTAGTATTGAGGACATTAATCTTCGGCTCTCTAGTGACTTTCAACTTATCCAACAGTGGCTCGCCAATCACAAACTTGTTTTAAATAAATCTGTGATCCAAGCTATGTTATTTGGCTCCAGTCTCAAACTCAAATGTTCCTGGACACACTTTAACGTCTCCTCCCTTGATGGCACATCTATAGGGGTGGTAAATTCCTTCAAATATCTGGGTGTCACTCTTGACCCATCTCTGAGCTTTGATCTCTACATCCAAACTACCTGTAAGCAGGTTAACTCCAAACTTGGCATCGCCTACCATACTAGTTATGCACTCACCCCCTCTGCTAGGCTTGCCATTGCCTGTGGGATATTACTTCCCTCTCTCACCTGTGGGGTCATTACGTATGTTTCTGCTTGCAATTCGAGTCTTCGAAAGTGGGATGTCACCTATAATAACATCTGATGCTTTGCATCCTGCTCCTCCTGGCTGAAACATCACTGTCTTCTCTACGCAGTTCTAGGATGGCTTCCGCCCCAAGAACTAAGGTCTTACACACTCGGGTCCATTACTGATAACATTATCAGATCCCAAATACCTAAACCCCTGTGCTGTCTCTTTCAGTACCAGAAAACCAGCTATGGCCTTCACTGTGCCGAAAATGTCCCAGTTCACATCCCGAGACACTGCACCACAAAAAGTGGTAGTGCCTTTGCTTGTCATGCGCTGAATTTCTGAAACTCAATCCCTCTAACTCTGTGCAAAACTGCATTCCACATCTCTTTTAAGAGAGAGCTATGCCACTACCTCTTCTCCTCCTACAAATGCTCCTGTTTCAAACCACCCTAGCCCTTTACTCTCTTGACTCCTCTTTTACCTCTGTGGTCTCATGGGCACCTGGGGTCCACTCCAACATGGAGCACTTCTTCTCACTTTCACTTCCTAAACTTCTAGCATTCATCTACCATTTCCTACTGCACCTTTCTGGAAAATGTGTTTGCTTTCTCTTCTTAATTGACACAGCTTCATTCTTCTGTCACCTGCTGTACCCTACTGGGTAATCTGTACTTATTCTATACCTAATCTACACCCCCCCCACCTAATGCCATCCTACTCCCTACACTTTCTTTCTAGTTCCCTCTTCACCTATTACTGCATGGCTGCTACTGCTCTCATAGCACTTTATCCCTTGCTGATTGAACATTGCTTAGTCACTCTATTTGTCCTGAATGTATTGTCACTTGTAAATTTTAATGCTGCATTTTTCTTACTACCTCAGTCTTAGTCATGTATTGCTGTTAATGCCTCATACATCTACATGTAACTTGGTAGAACATTGCTTAGTCACTTTATTTGACCTGATTGTAATTGTCCCATGTTAAATTCTACTGCTGTATTATTCTTACTAACTTAAATTTTTGTCATTTTCTGCTGTTAATGCCTCAAACATCTATATGTAACCTGTATTTTGTTCCATAATGTTCTCTTGAAGTTTGTCTCTGTACTCTCTCAGGTTGTGCCTGAAAATAGTCATTTTTTGGCTAGTGCACCCGCCCAGTAAACAAAAACTAAATAAAAAGTCCCGAGACCCACTACAAATTCTTGCACTCCTCTATCTACCTTATCTCTTATAGGACTCTGAGGAACAACAGTATGAAGGCTGTCTGGGCCACAAAACCACACTATTCAAGGCAAACTTTTATTTATTTATATATTTGTTGACTGATTAAGTACACTGGTCCGGTGGACCTTTTTCAGGCATGACCCGGGCCATCAAAATGGCACACAGATGCACAATACAAAAGATATTAGCAGTGGTACCTCACAATAGAAATTACGATTCTACAGTGGTACATACAGAGAGAGCACACGAAAGTTGCAACCAGCAACTTGCAACGTTTAACCCATGCACAGAGAAAAACAAATAGAGCATCCCAACCTCACCAGGTAGCTCCAGGATATGCAATACTAAATAACCTCAATTTCTAGCTAAATTGTGGAAGGTTAACCACTGTCTTTTCAACTCCAATGTCCAGTCTGCTCCTCCAGACCTCATGGTAAATGGCTCACGTGTGTCTGACCCTACTTCTGTTGCAGCTCACTTCAATAATTTCTCCCCCCAGCTCCTTCTCCCCCCCAAAAACCACTCCCACACAACTCACCTGTTTTCCACTTTCCCTGTCACCATCCATGAAAACCTGCTTGCCCTTTCCTCCCTTAACCCATCGAAGTCCAGCACCTGATGGTCTGGACCTCAAGCTTCTCCATCTGTCAGCTCCTGCCATTGCAGCTCTCTTTACTCACCCACTCAATCATTCCTTCTCCCTCAGTGCTGTTCCTTAATTCAGGAAATTGGCCAAAGACTTTAGAATGACCAAATTGATTTTAGAATGGAACAGGAAAAGGCCATTGTCAGTGTTCATTTACAAGAGGTTGGGAGATCAATTAGTGTTGTAGAGAATGTGGAGTAAGGCTGTTTTGTCAAGGGAAACAAACAACCTGCTCCAGACGTAGTTTGGAGGTGATTTAGGTTAGCTATTCTTTTCTGACTCAGTAGACCATTCTGTGGTCACTTAGAGTTTCAGGGTAGATTCCAGTACCCACAGTGTGGCGCAGTTGGAGGACAGGATGGAGAGAATCTGGAAGTGGTTACAAGAAGAAAGCTTTAGATAAGTAGGCTCTGAGAGGAACTGTGAAGTTGAGGGATTGAATTTGAAGGTCACAGTTTTAGTAGAAGAGGAAAGACAGATTTCCAAGGACTAGTAGCTCACCAGTGGATGAGAATGAGAATAAAGAAGTAAGGAGATCAAGGATGGAGTCTGGTTTGGTACTAGCATGCAATATATGCCATCTACAGTAATGGGGAGGGAGTAGGGTAAGGAAAGCTTGAGCAGAGGATGAATTTGTATGACAAGGGTGTGGAGGTTTAATGTATAACCACAGCTGAGATTTAGGATTACATACATGGCCACTCTATCCGCACCACAAGCTCCATGGTCCTGTCTTTGGGTTGCATAAGTAATGGAGACATCTTCAATACTGATTACTGAAGAGAGATAGTCTCCGATAATCTCGGATAGCAAGGTAACACCACAGGAGGAGATATTTTGACTAGAAAAGAAGTATCATTGAGATGTACAAGCATGATAATTAGTACTTTTGTCTTCAAGGTTGTGACATTTTTATCAGTGTATTGTATGGTGAGATAACCTTTTGAGTAAGTGTCCTTATCCACTAATCAGTTTCCAGGATGTGCTGTTTCTTTTCTAAGTAACTCCAGGTGCAGAACAGCTGTACCATGGAGGATATTTGTTGACCTTCATCTCTTTTGTCTTGCAGTTCATATTTCTTTTATCTTATTTCTGTTTTTGTGAATTTTCAGGATACAGTATCCCAGTGGGACATTTGTTATCACTGATAGAAAGGGATAAGAAACTTACCATTGGTGATGTCAAAGAGGAAGGGACTGATCATCAGAAGGATCATCTTGAAGACATTATCAGAAGTAAGTAGATAGAAGAATAAGGAGTTTACATGGGATTCTTCATACTGTTAAATGAATTACATATTTACATTGAAGAACCCTTCCTGTATAACAATAAAAAGAGAACTCTACATTCTCCCCATCCCCATCTCAGGATAGGTTCTGAATCATTTTGGCTGTAGGCTGGTTACAATAGATGCAGTAAGTTTCAACTTCTCTGTAACTGAAACTCATTTACCTTCAGGCATGGTGTTCCAGAAATATAACCCAGCAGACCTTGAGATATTGTTGAAACATTCAGAGACACAGTTGACGCAAAGATCCAGCTATGAATTAGGGTCTGTGAGTAATGAGTACTAAATCCTAAATACCACAAGTAATTGGCTATTCAGTATTCGAGACTAGGATGTATGAGTAATGAATTCTAATGATCAAATAAAATGAATAATCAATATCTCATTACTTGAGACCAAGGCTGTATGACTAACAAATACTAATACCTAAACACTTTGAATAATCAACTTTTGATTACTGAAGACATGGGGTGTACGAGTAAGAAATACTAAGTAATTCTTAAATGTCATAAATAAGTAACTATTCATTACTCAAGACTAGGATGAACATAATGACTACTAATTCCTAAATATCATGAATAATTGACTATTCATTATTCGATACAAGGGCTTGGTAAGTAAGAAATAGTTCCCAAATACTTTGAATAATCAACCTTTGATTATTTAAGAGTAGAGGTGTGTGAGTAACCATTGCTAATTCCTAAATGTCAGAAACAAGTACCTCTGGGCTGGGTGGATCGGTGGATGGCTAAGCCTGCACTGCAGCAGGAGGGAAAAATAGCATTAACTAAAAAATAAAAACATAAAAACAGTTGTTCCATTTCCCCTCTCTAGGGTGACCCACAGTACCTCTACCTCCCCATGCATTTCCTGCATCTCTGTCTCCTTTATACTTTCCCTCACATGCAGCACCACACACCCTCCTTTTTTCCCTGACCCTGTCCGTCCTGAACACAGTATAGCCTGGTATGGCCATGTTCCAGTCATGGTAATCAGTGTACCATGACTTAGTAATGGCCACAATATCCAGGTCAGACTCTGCCATGATGGCCTCTAGATCTGGAATCTTATTTCCTAGATTTCTAGCATAGGCGCTCATATCCTTCCAGCTTTTGTTTCCACTCTGCTTGTTACCTGCCTTTTTTCTTTTTCCCTGCTTCTTCACCCCTGTCGTTTTAATGCTCCTGTTCCCTTACCCCTTCATTTCTACCACCCTGCTTCCTTTAATAATTTGCACCCTGGGGGATTCCTCTCCCCTCGGGTTCTGTGTGCTTTCTAATTCAGCCTTTGGGGGTCAGTTTCTGAGTTCCTAATTCCTTCTGTCAACCCTTTGACCAGTTTAAATATTCATCAGAGTAACAGGTAACCATCCACTGAGGACTGTGGTTCCCCTCCCAAATGGATGCAGGCCATCACCCCAGTATAGGCCCTTATCTTCCCAAGTGGGTCCCCAGTCCCCAAGGTAGCCAAACCCCTCCTCTGGGCACCATTTCTTCAGCCATGAGTTGAAGTTCCTGGTGTGGAGATCCCTCTCTTCCCCGTATCATAGACAGCACCATGTCAAAATCCGCTGAACATGCTACCTGTCAAAGACCCCACCCCAGCTCCCTAAACTCCCCCTGCACTATCCCTGCCCTGTCTCTAGACAGGTCATTAGTCCTCAGGTAGACAATGACATCCAGCTCTCCCACCTATCCTGCTGCCCTAGCGATCCTCAGGATCCGGCTTCTCATATCTCTGGACTGTGGCACTGAAGAGCACCTAACCTGCCTCTCCCCCTTTCCTATTCACAAATCTGTCTTCCTAGTTACTGACAAGTGAGAAGGTGTCACCTGGATGTATAAATCTGTTTATACATGCTTTCCATGTAGATGACATTGAATTTTTTATCAGTGATTTTGTACTATGAATAAGGACTCTGCACCAGTCAATGTATTCTTACTGGCTATTCTAAGCAACCAGGTGCAATGCAGTTATACTGTGGGAGGGTATTTGATGACTTTTATAAATTTTTCATTATGAGTATCCTTTCTTTTATCTTGTTTCTGTTTTTATGAATTTCCAGAATACAATATTCCATCAGGACACATTGTATCACTGATAGAGGGAGAGGGGGATAAGAAACTCCCCACTGGTGTTGTAATGGCAGAAGAGACAAAACAGGAAAAAAATGATCTTCAAGACACACCCAGCTGTAAGTAGATGGATAAATAAGAGGTTTATATCGGATTCTGCAAACTTTCATATGAAAAAATATTTACGTTAAGAAGGCCTTTCTGTATCACAGTAATAAGAGGACTTTTTATATCCCCCATCTTGAGACTGTCAGTTATAGCTGCAGTGTGACGTCAGCATATTTAACTTCAAATATGGTGTGTTAGAAATATAACCCGATAGACCAGTAAATCTTGTAGAAACATTAAGAGGCAGAGATGATACAAAGGCCCAGCTATGTAGTAAGACTATGTAACACATTCCCCACATGCCAAAAATAATTGATTCTTCATTACTCAAGACTAAAGATGAATAAGTAATGCTTGCTAATTGCCAAATACCACAAATGTTTGACTATTCTTTACTTAAGACTGGAGTGCATGAGTAACGATGATTAATTCCCAAACACTGTGAATAACTGACTATTCATTACTCGAGACTAGTGTTGTCTGAATAATGAATATTAATTCCAAACTACCATTAATAATTGACTTTTCATTGCCTAAAGGAGAACTGTGCTGAACCTATAAGTCATTTTTCCAATAGAACAAGTTTTTTTAAGTACTGGTTAAAATGTTTGTATTGTTTCATCTATACAAGCCTTTTAGTAACCTCAGGTCTTTCTGCTCTACAGTCTGGTGGCAAGTACCATTTTAGAACTGTATGATGTAGTTTATGTCCCAAACAACCTCAGAGTTCTGCAGTAGAACATAAGTGAATTGTGCCAACAACAGAGTAGTAGAACAGGGACATAAACTACATCATACAGTTATAAAATGTCACTTGCCAGCAGCATGTGAATCAGAAATGCCCAGTAAGATAACTAAAAAGCCTGACTAGCTAGAGCTATAACAACATTTGAGCCAGTATTTAAAAAAAAAAAAAACTTCTACTGTGAAAACCAATTTACAGATTTAGTGTAGTTCTCCTTTAAGACTAGAGGTGTGTGTGAGTAACAGATACTAATTCCTAAATACCATGAATAATCAACAGTTCCTTTTTTGAGACTAGGGGTATGTGAGTAGCGAACGCCATGAATAATCTAATATTCATTACTTGAGACTAACATTGTGTAAGGAATAAATACAAAATACATCAAATAATTAACTGCTCTCTCCTTACCGCTCTCGCGTGGAGTAGGTCCTTTGCTTCAAAAAACCTTTCGCTTTGTGAATACTTTGTTTTCAGGTTATTCCTTCACCTCATCCATGATGGACGATTCGAAGCTGGCACCGAGATTCAAAAAATGTGCATGCTGGCAGAAGATGTCTTTGGACCCACACACCATGTGCATGTACTGCCTAGTCCGCGAGCACGATCCCCAGGCATGTATCGCACCTTGCATCCTACTATGTTGGAAGACTGGCACACTCAACTTCTACTGGGGTGCTTGACGAATGGGATCCTCCCATTAAATCTAAAGATACCTGTTGGGTGGTCTTCGTGGCTGTGGGGTCCGCTGAACAACTTGTGGCATTTGAAGAGGGAGGCAGTATAGTGCAGTGGTTTAAGGCTCTGAGTTGCAAATCTGGTGACATCCAGCAGACCAGACCTGGGTTTGAACCCCACAACTTCCACTTGCATACTGTGTGACCTGAGCAAGTCACTTAACTTCCCTGTGCTCCCAGGTCACACCTGTAAAAAAGCTTTCAGCTTAGTGTGCTACTCCTGGTTAGATAACTAACAAAAAAAAAGTTGTGGCTTAGGCCACGAAGCGTGCTTCTTCGGCTTCGGCCTTTTTGTCACTTTGTCACTTTCTTCAGGTGCTTCCTTCTCTGGGGCATTTAAAGATTTGTGCCAGGCCCTTCCCACCTTTGGGCATGGACCTTCTTTGAGCATGAAATCTAAAAAAGAGATTGAAAAGAAGTCTCGCCATTGATCGTGTCATTGAGAGTGCTCACAGACCTCGGATTCCTGCGCTTCTATGGAGGTGTTGACTATGGTCGATCTTTCCGCCAGGATGCTGGCTTCATGATCTCCCCATCAGACCAGTTGGTTGAGACACTGGTCGACCAGCTTGTTGAGATTTTTCTAGAGACGATCGACCCATTGTCACCAGATGAGGCCGACTCCTCCCTCTCAGGGACTCTGGTCCTGCCTATTGCCTACCATGGAGGGTTGGACCAGCCTGCTGATTTGCTCCCACCTCAGGATCTGGTGAACCTGGAGGATCCTTGGCTTTCACTGGCTTCCTCTGATGTCTGCAATAGCATTCCTGCTCTCGATATTCAGGCAACCAGTGCTGCCGCTATTTCTCCTCTTCTTTCTCCTCAGATGAGGAGAAGCTCAGCCACAAGGTGCATTGGTGCTATGAAGAGCTTATGTGGCACCAGCTCATATTCACTGGGGTTAAGCCAATTTTGGATACTACCCCAGCTATCACATGGCTCCCGCTACAGAGGCCTCAGCATACCCCAGTTCGGCCTTCCCCGGCCTCTCCACCTATCCTGGTGGAGCTGCCACCAAAACAGCCGAAGGAGTGCCCTTCTCCTAAATACACCAGTACTGTTTTAGGGCTTCCTCATCAGCTGTCGGTCACCATGACTCCCCAATAGGCCCCATAGGGTCAGCGGGGACTGTGGTGGTTGACCTTTGTTTAATGAATCCTTGAAGTATGGGAAATTTCTCTCATTGTGGGACAGGAGAAATGGGAAGATATGTTTCAAAATGGGTCAAAGTTATCCTGGGATGTTTTTAGACAAAAATATAGCTTAAGTAATTAAGACTTTTTCTATTTTAATCAATTGATCAGTATTTACAAAAAAGATTATCAGAGATGGGAAAGGGCTCCCAACAATAAATTGTTGGAATCTGAACTGAAAGAAATGTTCAGTTCCAAGTCCCGGACCCAAACTAAGAAATTATATGCATGGACATTATCTAAATTTCATAAATGTCCTTTGGTAATATATAAAGGTACAAAACTTATATGGGAAAAGGAGATAAACCAGCAGTTAACTGAACAACAATGGTTGATGATTTTGTCCCAAATTCAGGTGTATAAAGTAACACGAAACAGAACCATTCAGTTTATGATTATTAACTGAGCCTGTTATACTCCATATAGGCTCTCTAAAATGAAATTATCATATTATAACTGCTGTTGGCATTGCCAGTCCTTTTCAGCAGATTTTGTCCATATGTTTTGGAACAGTCCTTCACCATATTAACAAAAATCCGTCTCCAGCTAGAAAATTGGAATAACTATACTTTGGTAATAATGGAGATGTAAAATCAACAACAAATAGATAACAATTATAAAATTATTCTCAAAGCAAATACGTCTGCAAAAGGTTAATTTTAAAATATTGGAAATCTTCCGGGACTAGCTTAAGATTTCTGAAGTTGGAATGGAAACAGACTTTTTTAAGCACATTTTATAATAACAACCACTTTTTTGATTACGATTCAATCTGGATGCCGTAGAATAAGAGGATGGAGGACTGGGCTAAAATATACTTTTTTCCTTGATGACATTTTCTAGTTTCGACCTGTTAAGATTTAATTAGATTTACACAATTGGGATATCATACATGTATTTTTAAGATGCCACCCCACACCCCACTCTAGTACTGGCCTCAACATTGCATTCATGAATATTTGCAGCCTCCTATAAAAATCCACCGCTCTCCAGTGCTGAGCTGTACAACACCAGCCTGATGTTATAGCACTAGTTGAGACCTGGCTCTCGAGAAAAACTCCCAACTCGGTTATTTCCCTCCCTGGCTACAGTCTGTTCAAGGAAGACCATATAGGCAAACGTGGCGGCGAGTGTGCAGTCTTTATGCGTGACACACTTTTAGGCCATGCTCTTCCTGCCCCCAAGCTTGGTTTTAGTGCCCAAGCCCTCACCCTCAAGGTTACCCCTGACCCAGCCAGGGACCCTCTTTTTCTCATAGTCTCTTACAAACCCCCAGGGACTAGGGACCAGCTGTCCACTCCCTCATTGATTACCTCACCACACTCCCACACAAGGCAGAGCAGCTCATCCTAGGTGACCTTAATGTCAATTGGCTGAGTACCACTGCCCCCCATATCAGGGACTCCTTCGCTGCCCTAGATATGACCCAACTAGTTACCTCACCTACTAGATTTAACCAGTCAGGTGGCTCCTGCACCCTCCTAGATGTAATTCTGTCAAACCGCCCCCATAAAATCAGGGATATTAATGTACTACCAGACTCTCTTAGTGACCACTCTCCTGTCCTCTGCCACTGGTCATCCCCCACACCAAAACCAGTGTCCCAGGTCACCTCGCACCAGCGCTTTTGCCCCGGGGGTCTCAGAAAGCTAAAAACGCACCTAGCCCAGCTTGACTGGTCCCCAGTCCTACTCGCAATGGATATTGACTCTGCCCCAGCCTATTTGTCCAGTGCAAGTATTGTTGTATGCAATGGTCCATCTGGTGAGGTGGACTTTGGACGTACTGGCAAACAGGAGAAGCCCTTAGTGGAGAAACACACCTCTAGCTAATGCAAGGCAAGCAGCCAGCGTAAGATTGCTCTTTGCACTTGTTTACCCCCTGGCGGAGGCCGGAAGACAGGGTGCCGTGCTGCAGCAGGGAGGAGCTGGGGACAGACACTTTGAGGAGAGTGTGCACGGAATCGTGCGTGCTCTCATCTCCGTTAGCATCATTGCACATCCTTTGACTCCAGGGGGGAAAAAAGAGAAAATAAAATGCCGGCCCCCATGTGGGCCGGCTTCCACCACGGCCCTCGGGGGGCATCCCAAAGTATGAGGAACAGGTTGCGGGGCCGGCGAGCCTGCTCTAAGGCTTGGGGAGCCCTGGCAGCAAAAATAAATAAATAAACACATGAGGGTTTCCCACAATCGATGTACTAAATTTTGACACATAATGTCACTAAAATAATTTTTAAAGCTTTTTCAATGGTTTGATTCTCAGAGATCTGAAAGCAAACTGTCCCAGCTTTCCACTATACACGCTATGCTGAACTGAGGCTGTGCAAGACAATATAGAGCCCATGTGACCTGCCATCCCATGACTCACTTCAAAATTCACCTTAAAAAGCAATAAAAAAAGAGAAGTTCATGTGAAGTCCATTGTAACCAATGGAACTTCGCGTTAAAATTAAAGGCAAAGTTATACGCTTCATGTTGCGGAGTAATACGCGAATTTCACATTATACACGAAGTACTCCACATAGTGAAGTTTAGGGACTTTGCACACCACTAATAGAGAATAATACATGGAGGCAGGGGAAGGTGTAGCCAGAATTGTACACACACCCGAGGTGTGGGATGCTACATAAAACTCAGCAAAGCTTGAGGGATTTATAAAAGCATCCCACACTGGTGATGTGGTCACCAATGTTTTGTTTTTTTATAATTACTAGTGGAGCAATTTTTTTTTACTGATGGCAGTTAAATATTTGCTAATGACGATCTCAGCGCAAACGTGATTGGCAGGCACCAGAATTGCAACCTTGTGGCTGTAACTCAGTTTTAAGAGCCTGTTATCCAGATACTAAAATTGCTGTCTAGTAATTATGTAAGTATATGTCAGTAGTGGTATCATCACCCATGTGATGGACCCTATGCACTATGGTGCCCAATAAGTGCCACTGCCATTGTCTGCTCCCTAGACCTCTGCAGCACAGTAGTGGGCTGGAGTCTGTTGCTGTGGGGCAGAGCAGGAACCGCTGGATGCCAGAGCAAGGGGTGTGCACCCATTACAGCATCCCTCTGGCTAGCATCATGAACACCCTGCTGACACCAGTCTGACAACACATATCTAGCATCATTCAGCATTGGCCAAATGCAGGCTTGCCGACTCCTTGTCTAGACTTACTGTGCAGTTGCATGGGGACAGGCATTTATGCTCTCAGGAAAGGATGATCAGTGGATGCAGAGTGTTCATGCATCTGGTGGTGTCCTTTGGACACACAGGATGTGTGTGTATCCCAGCTCAAAGTGTCACATGTTATGATGCATAAGGCCATAGATCCTATGTGCATAGGGTTCACAACCAGTATAAAAATATAGCAAGTAATCTTCTTGAGGTTATGACCCTGTATTGAGCCACATTATGGAACTGTAAGCCATCGACGTCGGGACCACCTCGAAATTTTTGCTTTTTGGGGCCCACCATGTCAAGCGGGCCTTGTTGCTGCCTGTATAACATGGGCAGCCCCATCATGCCTCAGTGTTGGTCCTCTGCTGCTGAAGAACACTGTCAAACTTTGCAAGTATACTAACACTGCTACTGTGTTATTTTAAACTTAAAACTTTCATGCTACTATCGAAAGAAAAGGAACCATTGTTCCATTATTGTCGACGTGATGACATTAAGATATACAAGGATGATTGTCACTCCACGTACATTCTCTGCTTAGGTCTGTCCCACAACATGAAGGCCTGCAGCATTTGCCAGGGCTTTAAGCAGAAAATAGGAGATGTCACAAGAAGACCTTGGAATTCTATTTAAAGATCAATGCTGTGGAGGAGAATCGAGGCACGCCTAAGATGGCTTCACCACCATCAACCACTTCCTCTTTCCCAGGCTTGCTGTCAACCTGCCGTTCTTAATGGTTGCCGGTGTCTGCATTTGAGTCAATGAAAAAGAGGAACAAGTCGGCTAAGTTGATAGACAAAAACTGCCACACAGACAAGGACAAGAGGCACAAAGAAAAGGATGCCTCTCCAGTCTGGTCTCGGTATCCTCTGAACAAAGGTCAGTTCAATAAAAAAAAGTCAGAGCCCAATTTAATATTCTGAGTGAGCTTGTAGCTTGGATTCAGGTTCTTTATCACATTGGGTAGCTAGGATGGTTTGTAATGGGGTCCATTCTAATTTGTTTTTATTGCAGCGGGGCACTCACCAGAGCTGCCTGCGCTCTTTTTTTTTTTGGTGTAACCTTTTCCTGGAACTGCTAATATGGTGGATTAACTGTTCGGTTGAGATTCAGGGAATAATGGTTGGACCCCGTCTATACAAACTGTTCATTTACATGGACAATATTTTGCCACATTTGTCCTTACCCAGAACTTCCCTATCCGCAGTTTTTCTTCTTGTTAGGAAGTTTGGTATTATTTCTGGTTATAAGGTAAATCTTGATAAAGTGGAAATTATGCCCTTGAATGCTTTTGTGCATAAGGCTGACTTGGCAGATTTTGGGTTAGTCTGGGTGTTGGATGAACTTAAATATTTGAGGCTTTTTCTTAGCAGTTCTGAGCAGCGTATGAAAAAATTTAATTTAGACTCCTTGTTTGATAAGCTTAAATCGGATTTTGACCACTAGGCCCATTTTCCTCTTTCACTTTGGGGTCAAGTCTGTGTAGTTAAGATGAATGCGTTACCTCTGGTTCTGTATCCTTTAAATATAATACTGCAGTATCTTCCATGTAAATGGTTAATAGTATTGTACCACTTACTGTCTAATTTTATCTGGTGTGGTAAAGCAGCTCAGCGGGCATTTCATAGACTTACAGCCCCCAAAAAGGAGGGTGTTCTCCATCTTCTGAATTTTTTTCTATATTACTTTGCTACTCATAGCGCTAAATATTTTAAATGGTTTTGTGACCTTTCTAAGGACGACCCCGGAATTTATGTTCCTAACTGGTTGGAGATTAAACTTGTTCTGTGTCAACAAGAAAAAGTAATTCCTGGTGTTCTTCCTCATGCCTCCTCTCCTACCTCTCCCCGTAAGTTTCGTGGTACTCCGATTGAGACGTCAGTGAGAGTTCATCGTCGGTTATGTACTCTACTTCACCTGGACAATGTTGGGGATGTTTCCCAGTTGATTATAGGAAATCCTAATTTTAGATTGAATAGGCCAATGATTTTGTCTTTTTTGGCCCTATCCGACCTTTAATTCAGTCGACCAACTTTTCCAAAACTGTTTTTTTTTTCCTTTTTGGAGTTTCCACACCACTGGGGGCTCCTACTAGGCAGTGCTTTAGATATATGCAGCTTTTTCATTTGCTTCATAAACGTTTTGGACTTGGCCCTTGGATCATGGCCAAAACCTTTTATCTTTAGCCTCTCGGGCTAATTCTCACCATGCTATTTTTTTATTCCCAGTTCTATGCTTTATTACCTTCTGCCGGGGTGAGTGCCTCCCCCTGTTGGGATCGTTTACTTCCTGCATCTATGGGTTCAACTGAGTTGGCCTCTCTCTGGGGGAATCTGTATAAGTATATTAAATTTGATAAATAAAGGTTTATACAGTTTAAATTGTTGCATAATTTGTATTATACTCCTGTTAAGTTGTACAGAATGGTCAGGCGTCTTCAGACTCATGTATGCAATGTCAGGGGTCCCAGGGGTCTTTGTTGCATATATTGTGGGAATGTGTTCAGGTTGCACCCTTCTGGGATATTATTCGTTTGAAATTAGACCCATTATTGGGGTTAGATCATTCTTTTTCACCAGAAATTTGTTTATTGGGGGGTATAGGAGGATTCCCTTATTGAGGCACAGTGGTATCATATGGTATTAATTTCTGCTTGTGCTAAGAAAGTTATATTACAGCATTGAGGGGATCAAGCTGTACCAATATATGAAGAATGGTATAAGGAAATTTTGTTCACATTGAAGGTGGAAAAAATTATTGCTAGTATGGCTGATTGTTCTAGAAATTGGGGTGGTAGAGTTTTGGGGGTGCGTTTTTTGGGGGGGAGGTTGGGAGACTGGGGGTGGTTATGTTTGTGGGGGAAGTTCATATTGTTGGGGCTTTTTTGTTTTTTGGGGTTTGTCTTGGTTAGATTTGTTTAGTACAGTAGCTGTATTCTTTTGCTGTTTTTGCTTATTTGCTGTTTTGTAATTTTATTTATTGATGTATTTTATTTAAAACTTGGTAATCGGGAAAGGCACACTGAGTTGAAGCTCATTTCCAGGTGCAACCCGGGGGTAACAGGGAAATGATACAGACAAGGGGGGCAAAACACCATAATAGTTGTACAGTATAATACAGGCATAACATAATACAATAACAACATTACAAGAAATTGCAAGACATGTAAACTGGAAATACAGTTGTGGCGAGTCAGTGCAAGAAAACACACCTTAGAGCAAATTAAGTGCAAACTACAGTTAGGGTGGGGATGCAGATATAGTACAAGCAGGACATCAACCGGGACAGAACCACAAAGTGCAAGTGTAGCAACTGTGCAAAATTAATAATAAGCATAAAGGGCGAGGGTGCAAAAGGAGGTTAGGAGCAACAGAGGAGAGGTGTGGGGAAGGGAGGTAAGAGGATTAATAGGCTAGGTGGGAGGAGAATAAATGGAGGTGGGACAGCAACAAGTGGAGCTAGGAAGGAGACATAGATTGGTTTTTAAGGACGTGAGTGAGGGGGAGTGGCGAACAGTCCTAGGGAGTTGGTTCCAAAGAAATGGGAGGCAGTAGGAAAAAGCATACTGTCCCACTGCAGAGTGAGGGTGGGGGAAGGAGAAAGTTTGAACATCCTTAGAGCAGAGGGAGTCGGTAGAGTGGAGAGCAGAAGACAAGTGGGAGGTGAGGTATGAGGAAGAGACCCAAACCAGTATTCGGCAATGAGGGGGAGGCAATGGAACTCTCGTCTGTAGGCATGAGGGGAGATTGAGAGGGAGGAGTAGAGATGACAGTGGTGAGTGAGAGGATGGGAGGAGGTAGCGAAGTGGCAGAACAAGTTTAGGAGAGTATCAGATTTTGAGGGGGAGGTTGTAGGAGCAGAAGTGTAGACTACTTTGACATAATCAAATATGGGTAGAATTGTTTTTACAACCAGGTCGCAGCAAGTAGTAAAGGTAGGCAGTCCTGGCTGCGGTAGAGGATGTCCAGTTCTGGACAGAGTTTTGAACAGATAGTATCAAGATGGTGAGAAAAATTAAGGTAACTGTCCATCCAAACTCCTAAGTATTTGAAGGAGGGGACCATTTCAAGGAGAGCCATCTAGTGAGATTAATAAAAATGTACTCAATGGGAAAAAAAAGTCAGAGCCCAGGCCAAGACCTCCAGTTCTGCTGTTTCCAATCATCTCCCAGACAACAAGGTCAGGGTCAGGCAAAGGCTTTAATACCGCATGAGGGGATTCACAGCTGATTCTGCCATTGGGGACTGTCCTGTTGACGGTTCTATCATCGCTAACCCCGTCGGGGCTTATTGACACATGGCTTCTATAGCAGTCGGTGTTGGAACTGTTTCAAAGCCTAATGCCCTTGCCTTCATCATTGACACCATCCCCATTGATGCACTTAAAGATGCTGCCGTCAACCTCATCAATGACACAGGAATTCCCTCTACCTGCAGTAATGCCATTCAGGAATCATTCTCATCAATGGCAAATCCGTCGATGGTACCTCCACCACAGCCTCCTCTGTTAGTCAACCCATTGCCAGTGCCCATCAAGGACAACATGGAACTGGAATACAGTCCAGAATATATGGAGGAAGAATATAAAGAAAACATGGTGGAAGAGCTGTATCCACTGGATGTAGTGGGTTCCGTGCCTACTGTAGTGAAGGGAACATGAAAAACAATTCATGGTCACTTTTTGAAGGTGCCTTTTTTCAAGCTTTCCTCAGGTGGGATTTGTAGCTGAGGAAGAAGAGAGAAATTGTTATGATTTCTTGGATACACCTACCTCCTCTACTGTCCTTATTCCTCCAATTCATTCAGCTCTGGAGGATGCCACTCTGGCTGCCTGAAACAGAGCTGGTGCACTTCCTACAGTCCTAAGGAAGGTGGATAATCAGTATCAAGTTCCTTCTAGCAAACCATAATATTCCTCTCAACCAGAAATGGATTCAGTGGTAATGGCTACCCATGACCAATCAAAGGCTCCAAAACACATGTGCTCTTGTCCTCCTGATAAGGAGTCAAGGAAGCTGTGTGCCTTTTACAGTAAGACTGGTTGTCTCTCCCTCCATCTCAGGGTGCAATACTAGATCTGCATGCTGGCAAAAAAAAATCAAAGTTGGGGCTCACACCTGTGGCAGCCTCTATCCTTTTCAAAACTGCTCAACCCACTATCAACCATAGAAGTGCAACTAAGGGAGTGTTTCTGGTACCCTTTAAGCACATCATTCTTGCCCTGAGATCCCTTTCCTACTGTGAACCCAAGTGGTTCAATGACTTACCACCTGCATTAATCAAATGTAACAGGCTCAGCCTGTTCAAATCCGGGCTCCGTACACACCTAGCCAACAAGAATGTTTGATGTTGCTCTGTCTGACTGATGTTGCTCTTTCTGTTTCTGGTCTTGCCCCATTTAACCCTAGCCATCTCTTCTCCCCACTTTCATGTCCTCCCCACCTCCTCTCTTCCCCCTATCTTTCTCCATCCCCCCCCCTTCTTGCTCTACCCCTTCCTTTTCACTTCTAGCACTGCCCTTCCCCACCTTTCCCTGGAGAAAGATAAGTCTGGCTGCTTCTTCCATCCTACTCCTTAGCAGTCTGGGACCCTCTGTCCTTTGACTGCACTCTGTACTCTGCACTCTGCACTTCCAAAAGCATTGTACCACACTCCTATAGTGTTGTTGTTGGTGGTGATTCCCCATGGAAACCTTGTATTCCTATTTGCTGATCTTGTAACTACTGTATTTGCTGTCAATGCACTTGAAATGTTGCTGTTAATTGTGCTTACCTGTACTTATTGTTATGTCTTGTTATGTCATGTTTTTGCTGACTTGGAACCTTCGTAAACGAGCCATTGACTCAAAGGTACTAATCCTAAACTGCAATAAATAAATAAGTTTGATGTAATAGGGAAAAGAACATTGGCTTCAGCATCTCTTGGGCAACAGATTGCAAATTACAAGGCTTGTATGGTTAAACATCAAAACTGCTTGTGGAAATCTAGGGCTACAATAGCTGACAAACTGCCAGATGGCCCAGATACACTCATTGTCCAACAAACCATGGCTAATGGCCTAGAAGCTGGTAAGCACCTGTTATTTATTTATTTATTTATTTGAAAAGTTTCACCAGGAAAGACAACATGAGCCACAAAGAGCTCATTACCAGAAGCATCATGGGGGTAATGGGACACTGGGATACAATAAATATAGCGGAGTACAAAATACCAAGAATAAAAAAGTGTAACAAAATTGTACAAAATAAAGTGCATAAATGAACCCAGACACATCTACGCCTACAAATAATCATGTAAATACATATACATTTATAGTACATATACAGACACATATATATTATAGAAAACATACACCTACATATAAACGTACAGCCACATAAGACAGTATAGAGGGATGGGTAGAGGAAATAGAATGAAAATTAGGGAGGGAGACAAGGGTAGGTAAGAGAATGAGGATACACAGTAAGACAAGGAAGGAATAAGGGTCAGGAGCAGTTGCAGGATGGGGAAATATGTTTCTCGAGAATACAAGACAATGAACTAGTGGAAGGGGCAGAGCTTATCTCTCAGGGGACCGAGTTCCAGAGATTAGGAAAATGGTAAGAGAAGGTGGCCCTACCAGAATTGGAGCTTCGGGCAGGGAGGGCAAGAGTCCTATAAGTAGAGTTACGTAGGGAATAGGAGATAGAAGAGGGGTTAGAACGGAGTGCATTAAAGTAGGATGGAAGGGAGCCAAACCAGAACTTACCAAGTACTGAAGCACAATGAGCTAGGTGTCTGACCTCAAGAGGTGGGAAGGAGAGAGCAGTGTAGAGGTTGCAGTGGTGTGTACATGGCAGACAAATTAGGGCAAAGCAGCAGAAGGAATTGAATAGGGTGTCCAGTCTGGCGAGGGTGGTCTTAGGGGTGACACTGTAGATTATGTCTCCAAAGTCAAAAATCGGGAGTATTATCTTCTGGATGATTTCATGGCAGGCCTGAATGTGGTATAGCCACAGTGTCTGTAAAGAGCGCAGAGTTTGGGATGAAGCTTTTTTTGAATAGCATCCATATGTCCAGAGAAGTCAAGGTTCCTATCGAGCCAGAGCCTGAGGTACTTAAAGGAGGAGACGTCTTCCAATGGGGAACCATCAAGAGTGTGGAAAGTAGGGGTGGCTGTAAGCCTGGCAAGCCTGCAACCTGTTAAGATCTGTTATGATGCATCACATTCTGCCACTTATGTGGCTGCCTCTGGCATTTGTATTTTTGCTGCTTTGAATTAGCTCCCAAATTTATTAATTTAATCCAAATGGTAACGTTTCAGAACTTCAAAATTGTTCCTTCATCAGACCTGGAGATTAATTTTCACTGTAAAAATAAAACAGAACATGTTTTAGAACATTTCTGTTGGAAATATCTAAACTTGATATTAGTTATATTATTATTGCTAATATATAAATCAGGTGGAACAAACCTGATAAGTCGCTGGCAGGTAATTGGTGTTGGAAGAATGCGGGATGTCTCAAAATGACTTCAAATTCAGAAGTCTGTAAATAATGAAGAAATATATGTAATTTTTAATATGGTTTGCCAATATATATTTTTTAACAAAATAATTAGCAATAATAATATAATATCAAGTTTAGATATTTTCAACAGAAATGTTCTAAAACATGTTCTATTTTATTTTTACAGTGAAAATTAAGCTCCAGGTCTGATGAAGGAACAATTTTGAAGTTCTGAAACGTTACCATTTGGATTAAATTAATAAATTTGGGAGCTAATTCAAAGCAGCAAAAATACAAATTCATTTGTTTCTGTTTGATTCATTCTGGAACTATACATTTTTTCATATAATTAGGAGAATTTACATTAATTAAAATATTAATATCAAAATGAATCATTATACATGGTAGAGTGTGACTTATACATTTTGAAATTAGTTTATAGTAATCCAATTATATAGTCTCACTCCCTCCTTCTTCTCTTTTGATAAAAAAGGAACCTGGAGAGACTTCTTAGTTGATTGGTATATGCCTCTGGCATTTGCCTACATCGTTACCCTTGGTTACATATTGCAGGTTTTGTGTCTGATGTCCGACAGTTGGCCCTTAATGTTACCTTTAGAAGAATGTAGCTTTTCGATACCAATGTACAGTCATCCCTACAGGATCTTCAGACATCCAAAGGTTACTATACACTGAACCCTAAGCACTGTAATAGAGGCCGGGGTTCATTTCATAGGCCCTGTGCCCATCCAGGCAGAAGTTACTCAAGGGGTTCTGGATGTGACTTTCAGGATCCACATGCCTCCCTCCTGGCCACTTTGCCTCCCAGTGCCAATGCACAGGTCAACAATAGGGCTGTATTGGTGGCAAACCAAATCCACCTTACGCTACGTGGAGTATTCTGGAGCAGCCGACATTACAGCAAAATCGATTAATTAAAAAAAAATGCCTTCTGACTTCTTCCCTCACCCTTAGCCCCTCCAGTCAGGGTGTCCTTGTAGGAGGCTGCCATCTCCCTCTCCCTACCAAAATGGAGGGAGATCAGTGCAGATGCTTGGGTGTTGGAGGTGGTTCAGCAAAGGCATGCCCTAGAGCTCTTCTGTGTCCCTCCGGTACATCTTCCAACTGTTATCCTCTGGGACATCTTGCCCTCCTGCTGGAGGAAGTTCAAACTAGGGATGTGTGAATATCTTACATTGAATATTCACTGAGCATTCATATTCGTGGTCTCAATTATTTGTTCTTCATGCTTTGTTACTTGGCCACTGGAACTAGCTGTCAGACTGCAAGATCTCCCGAATCTTCCTGTCCAGTCAGAGGTCACTATAGAGGCTCACTGAAGGCAGATCATTTGACCCAGCACAGAAGCATCAGGCAGGAAAGACAGATGTCTTGAGCGTCTGCAGAGAAATAATCTACTTCCATCTACTTGTTAAAACTAGACACAAATTAGAAATCTTTAAATTTGTTGTTCCCTTTCTAAATCCCAAGCTAGAGAGGGTAATTTTTTGTCACACTTTTGTATGATAATTTTCAGTGTTTCTCAGGAGAACTGATAATAGTGTTTTTCCCCCCAAATACAGTACTAGGCATGTGTTTTGCTCTGTAAGCAAAAGCAATCAGACAGTCACAGTCTGGCCAGTAGGGCTTAAGAGATGCCACTCAGTCAGCAGTTGCAATTTGTACAAAGCCAAAAAAATACAGAACATTGACAATATCAAGCTGTTCATTTTTTTTCCAGTAAAACCACACATTAACTCCAGCATTTTGCTGATAGGGCTTGTTTAGAGGATTGCTTTTACTGTTGTCATCATTTTACCATCCCTTTCTTACTCGTAATAATTTATCACACAATTATAAAACTCTGCCTGCTTCTGTGGCTCTTTTTTTACATCCGTTCATTTCATTTTTGAGGAGATTCCAAGGGCAAGGGCTCTGGACATTTGTTCTAAAGTACCGTGCTGGTATCCTTGCAGGGATCCACAACCCACTCGGAGACCAACATAGTGCAGTCAGAATGTTTTGGTAGTGTGACCGCCCCAGTGGGCCAGAAGCAGGATGAACAGTGGTGGGCAGGTGCTATATGGTGTAACGGGCCCTTGACTGAACAGAAAACCTCCCTGCTGTCTCATTGACCATTCATAGCACCTGGACAGGGTATATCCCATTCCCTGTCTCATTGCAGAGTAGGGTACTGTATATCCATCTGTTTTGAGGGTAGATTCCTATTTGATTATGAGGTGTATCCCTGGTAGACAACAGGAGGGGAAAATGAAAAAAAAATCAGTGTTTTAGTTTCTAAAATGAAAAAAAGAAAACAAGCCCCGTAGCACTGCAGTTCCCAACAAACCACGTTTCTGCAGGGACCTTGGTCACTCTGGGGCCAACCATTTGAGAGATGATGTAGAATGCCATGGGTGGGTTTGTCTTTTGGAAAGTGAAGGCACAGACAGTGTCCCCCTGTGTGACTGCCGAGATGCCCTAGTATAAGCTGGGTGCTGGGTGGTGACAGCTTAGCAAAGTGGGTGTGCAAATAAAAAAAGAAAATGAAAGTATTTTAAAACAACAGTAAAAGCAGGCAGCTTTTTTATTTGTGAGATAAACAACTGCAAGCATGAAATGGAAATCAGAATGATGAAAGCAGCAAAAACAGTCCCCTAAGCAAACCGTATCTGCAAAATATTGGGGTGACGTGGGTACTGGGAAGCAGGAAGATTTGGGGAATGTTGTTTTTGTAGGTTTTATGCAAAAACGGAATGATGAGTGGTGGTGCACCATGCAGCGCATCCAGTTTCACAATCTCATTGTTATAGAAACACAGAAAAATAGAAGTAGTCTGCCCAAATACCCCCCATCTGTTAATCTTACCTTTCCTTCCATGTCATTTTGCTTTTATTTAGCCCCACGTAGTCAACCCAGGCCCTCTTGAATTTAACGAATCTACCCCCACCACCCATTCTGGCAGCCTATTCCAAGGACCTATCACTCTCTCTCAGTAAAGAACCTCCCCCTTGCATTTCCTCCAGATTTGCTCCCCTTCAGCTTGAGAGCATCTCCCCTTATTGATTTGTTTTCACTCATCCTGAATATGCTACCCTCTCACACCCTGTTTATTCCCTTCAGATACTTGAAGGTTTCTACCATATCCCCCCTTTCCCTCCTCATCTCCAGTGTGTATAAGTTTAGTTCCTCGTTTGACCTCCTGTGCAGCCCTTGACCCATCTTGGTTGCCCTTCTCTTGACCCTTTCCAACCTGTTCCTGTCCCCCTGCAAGTGTAGCCTCCAGAACTGGACCCCTTATTCCAGATGTGGTCTGACCATAGTTTTGTATAATGACATGATCACCCCCTTCCACCTGCTTGTAAAGCCCCTCCCTATGCATGCCAACATTCTACTAGCCTTCCCCCATCACCTTACTACATTGGTTACCCACCTTCAGGTTATCTGAAATGCTGATCCCCTGGTCCCTTTCCTGGTCTGTTTCCTCAAGCTCCTCCCCCCAGCCAGTATGTTGCCCTTGGGTTTCTACTCCTTATGTGCATTATTTAGCATTTTTTTTTATATTGACTTGTAATTGCCATTTCTAGGGACATGGATATGTTGTTCATCCACACTTATTGGCAGGTTCTTTGCCACTTTAAATCTTGCCATAAGGTGTTCAAGCTGGCTCCTCCCACCCACCCGGGTGGTAAAACTCTCGGCTCCGCCCCATGACGCCAGAACTTCCTTACCGCTTGGAAGCTCAGGTTCCCTCCTTAACGCTCTGCGTATAAGACTGGTTCCTAATTCTTCGAATTTTCGAAATCAAAAGGTTTTAGCTAAAAAGACTTTGGTCTTCTCTCCCTCGCGGCTGCGATGGACACATCGACTGCCGGTTTCCGGAGATGCCCTTGCGGGCAGAAGATGTCTCGGACGGATCCGCACTCCACGTGCGTCTACTGCTTAGGCCTTGAGCACGACCCACAGGCTTGCGACCTGTGCTCTTCTTTTTCGGTCTACGTCCTTGAAGACCGTGCTGCTCCGTTTACAGCTGGGCGTCGAGAAAGATTTCCTCGGTTAAGTCAAAGAGGCCCGGTCGGTGGCGCGGCAGCTCAGCCAGATCAGCAGGCAGATGATCGCCCTCGAAGAGGCGAGCGCGGGCGCTTCTACCGGCTCGCGACATTTGTCCCGCTTTCTCGGTGCCTGCATTCGGCTTCTTTAAGGAGCTTTGTCTGACCCTCTCAATGAAAGGTGAGGGTCCAACTTCTTCTGGACCTTTTTCTCGGTCCAAAAAGAGAGACAAGAGTAAGTCTCACCGTCGACGCTCTTGGGACTGGGAAGATCCCCCTCCCCTAGTTGTCGACAGTCGACTTCGGTCGACCCCTCGGCTTCGGCCACTGGCTTCACGGTGTCCCCGTCAGGCCAGTTGACCGAGACTCCTGTCGACGCGGTCGAGATTTTTCTCGACCCGTTGGACGGGTTGTCGGCTGGAGAAGCCGAGAATCCCCTCCCCAGTTCCCCGGTGGGAGTTGAGATCCTGTCGGCTCGTCCCTGTGCCTCCGGTTCCAGGCCTTGAGTAGGAATCGTCCGAGCCGGGGAGTGCGATTCCTGGACTCCTTCCGCGCACGTCCTCGGCCCTGGCAGTGCTCGGTCTCGATCTCGGGCGTCTTTGCGGTCAGCCGATCCCACCGTCATGGTCGGTCTCGGCACCGCACAGGCAGCGGCACCGCTCATCCTCTTCCTCTTCCTCGGATGAGGATGCTCGGCGCAAAGTTGCGTTGGAGGTATGAGGAACTCATGTGGCAACAGCTCCTTCTGACCGGGAATAAGCTGGCGCCGTCATCTTCCCCGGCCATTAAGTGGCTGTCACGAGATGGCGAAACAACCCTCATTTTAGCGAGAGCTGTTCCAGGCGGTTGTTACCAATTCCAGCTGCCCCACCGATTCCGGTGGAACCTCCGCCTCCACAGCCATTATTTGGGGCTCCGACCAAAAATTCTCGGTCGGCTCAGGGACTGCCCCATAGGCTGTCTGTCACCCTCACTCCCGATAGACCTCGGCAGGTGGAGGGTGGCTCAGGCCCGAGGCAGCTCTTTGAGGACTCTTCCGAGTCCGAGGATGATTCCTCCCTTTTCTCCAAGCAAATGGACTTGAAGTCCTCAGGAGGACAGTCAGTGGACGATAGCCCTTCGTCCTTCCTAGGATTGCTTCAGCTCATCTCGGAGTCCACCGGGATGAAGCTCGAACCCGTTTCTAAACGGGCCAGGTATCCCCTCACGGAGATTCTGGGCTGAGGGGATTCCCCTATGGAGGCCTTTCCGGTGGCCGAGGCCATAGTGGGTCCGGCCTTGGAGCTCTGGCAGCGCCCTGCTTCCTGCCCTGCGCCTTCGGCCAGGATGGCCAGGAAGTATGCGGTCCCTACCGGTTCCCTGTCCGGTTTTTCGGAACACCCCTCTGCTGAGGGGTTGGTTACCGACAGCGTTTTCGCGTGCCGGAAACGCTGGGATATGGACAAACCTCCGACAAGGAATCAAGAAATTGGATTATGCCGGGCGAAAAGTCTATGCTGCGTCCTCTCTCAGCCTTCGTCAGGCCAGTTCGGCCGTCCTCATGGCACATTTTTCTCATGCCCTGTTGGGCTCCCTGGATGAGGTCGTCCCTCATCTTCCCGCGGATCTGCAGACTACGGTCAGGCAGGTGCGGGACCAGGGCAGGGCAGTGGCCAAACAGCAGCTCCAGACTGCTTTAGACATTGGGGACTCATGTGCCAGGTCTGTGGCGGCCGCAGTGGCCATGCGTCGTCGGGCTTGGCTGAGGATATCCACCTTTACTTCGGATACCCAGCACAAGTTGGCGGATGTTCCCTTTTGGGGACTGACCTCTTGACCCTGGGGTGGAAGGTCACCTGCAGAGGATCGAAGTCCACGCTACCTTGGACTCGGTCTCTTCCACTCAGAAGGACAAGGCGCAAACCACAGCCTAAGCCCTTTCATCCTTCTGCGCCTCGGCGCCTGCCCAGCAACGTTAGGCCAGCAGGCTAGGGCTTGGCATCCCAAACTCAAGCCCGGAGCTTCCTCCAACAGGAAGCAGGGAGGTAAGGGCCCAGGGGGTCCTTCGGCCGGTTCCTCCTCCAAGCATGCCCAGTGACGGGCTGAGGGGTGTCGCCCCCAACCCCGTCACCTCACCCCAGTTTCTCCCCGTGGGGGGACGGCTCCAGCACTTCCTTTCTGCCTGGTCCGTTATTACCACGGACAGGTGGGTACTGGAGGTGGTGGGAAAAGGCCTGCCTCTAGAATTCGAGCAGGCTCCGCCCTTCAGAGCCGTAGCACCTCTGGGGGCCTCGGGGTCCGCAGCCTCACTGTCGGCTCGTCGGGCCAACATCGCTCTCCTCCTCCAAAAGGAGGTGATCAGGGAGGTAGCGGACCCTCCCTCAGACCCGGGGTTTGTGTCCAGGTACTTCCTGGTTCCGAAACGGAGGGGGGGCTGGCGACCCATTCTCGACCTACACGACCTGAACAAGTTCCTAAGGTCTCGAACCTTCAGGATGGTCACTCTGGCTCAGATAATACCATCTCTGGAACACGGCATGTGGTTCTGCTCTCTGGACCTGCAGGACACGTTCTTTCATGTCCCTATCCGTCCGTCACATCGGAGATTCCTTCGCTTTCGAGCGGAGGGATCCCTCTTCGAGTTCCAAGCCATGCCCTTGGCCTGTCTCCAGCTCCAGGGTCTTCACCAAATGCATTGCAGTGGTGACAGCCTTCCCTACGGCACCGAGGGGTCCGGGTGTACCCTTACCTGGATGATTGGCTGATAGCAGCCCCCTCCAGACAGGAGGTGGAGTGGTCCAGAGATCTGGCCCTCCAGGTTTGCTCTCAAGTCGGCCTTCTCATCAACAAGGCCAAGTCGGAACTCGAGCCGAAGCAGGTGTTTCTGTTTATCGGGGCAGAGCTCGACTCTCTTCGAGCCAGAGCACGGCTCCCAGCGGACAGGGCCGAGGTTCTTACCTCCTTTGCCCAATCATTTCTGGTTGGGCAATCGCGCCCTGCCCGGGACTTCCTGCGTCTCCTGGGTCTCATGGTGGCCTGTACCAGCGTGGTCCGTTGGGCATGCTGGTGCATGCGCCCCATTCAGTGGGGACTGGCCAGCCAGTGGTTACAACGTTGCGATCCATTGGACCAGCTAGTGATGGTGACCCAGGAGGTGTGGAACGCTCTCCGGTGGTGGACCATTCCATCTCATCTGCAGGAGGGCATCCTGTTTGTCCGCCCCGAGCCGACGGTCTCTCTATCGACCGATGCCTCTCTGATGGGTTGGGGTGCCCATCTGGGGGAACACCGAGCGCACTGCCTCTGGTCCCCGCGGGAGTCCCGATGCCACATCAACCTGCTGGAGCTCCGAGCGGTCCACCTAGCTCTCACCGCCTTTGCTCCGTTTCTTGAGGGTCAAGTGGTCCAAGTCAGGCGGACAATACCACGACCATGTGCTACCTAAACCGCCAGGCGGGACACGTTCCATGCTTCTATGCAAGGAAGCTCTCCGCAATTGGTCACTCGTGCGCAGCCTGGAGGCGGATCTCCTAGCCATTCATGTGGCAGGAGCCTCCAACACCCTGGCCAATGCCCTGAGCCGGATAGGGGCAGCATCTCACGAGTGGTCTCTCCTGCCAGAGGTAGTACAAGATCTGTTCTCTCACTGGGGCACACCTCAGGTGGACCTGTTTGCCTCCAGGGAGAACGTGAAGCTGAGGCTGTTTCATGCCCGGCCCCCTCAGCAGGGCTCGCTGCAGGGGGATGCCTTCTAGAGGCTGTAGACCCCGGGCCTCTTTTACGCCTTTCCCCATTTCCCTTATGATTCACAAGGTGCTTCTCAAGGCAAGGAGGGACAAGCGCAGGTGATTCTGATAGCCCCAGACTGGCCCCGCCAGTTCTGGTACCCAGATCTCCTCAGCCTCAGCTCCAGGCTCCCGAGGCAGCTTCCAGCTCTCCCGGACCTGCTCTCAGTCAATCAGGGGAAGGTGTTCCATCCGGACCTTCAGTCCCTGCACCTGACGGCCTGGTTCCTGAGCGGCTAGAGTTCCAGGCCTTGGGTCTTTCCGACAAGGTCCTCAATGTTGTTGAGGCATCCCGTAAGGAGTCGACCAGGAAATGCTATCCCTTCAAATGGAAGAGATTTTCCATTTGGTGTCAGGGCAAGGGCTTGGACCCTTCCTCCTGTTCTTTGGCAAGCATCTTGGACTATTTATGGTCCCTTTCTAGTCAAGGGCTTAGGTCGACGACCCTAAAGGTGCACCTGGCAGCCATCTCTGCTTACCGGATGCGGGCCAGGGAGCAGTCGGTGGCGCAGGAGAAGGTGGTCTGGTGCTTTTTCAAAGGCCTTGATCACATTTCCCCTCCGGTGCGAGAACCTCCACCTCTGTGGGATTTACTGCTGGTACTGGCAAAGCTCATGGGCAAGCCATTCGAACCAATGCACAGGTGTGAACTCTCTCACCTGTAGTGGAAGACCCTTGTTGGTGGCTATCACGTCAGCCAGAAGGATGGGAGAACTCCAGGCGCTCTGCATTGAGTCTCCTTACCTGGTCTTCCACAGGGACAAGGTTGTCCTGCTTCACCCGAAATTCCTTCCGAAGGTGGTGTCGGAGTTTCACTTAACCAGGTGTTGACTCTGCTGGTGTTCTACCCCAATCACACCTCGGGAGGCCGAATACAGGCTCCATCACTTGGACCCTAGAGGCTCGCTTATTATAAGGGCCCTTGCGGCTGGAGATTCGGGGAGAGGTTCGCCAGCTGTTGTCACCTATGCTGAAGCCGCACCTGGCAGACCTGCAGCCAAGCGGACGATAGGCAGGTGGGTCACCTCCTGCATAGATCTCTGCTATAAGTTGGCAGCATGGAGCCTCCCAGAGGGATAAGAGCTTATTCTACCCGTCATACTGCTGCATCGGTGGCTGCTTCCAGGGACGTCCCTATCCAGGAAATCTGCAGGGCTGCTACCTGGAAGTCAGCACACCTTTAATACCATTACCACATCGACCTTGAGTCACGCCGGGATGCTGGTTTTGGGGCCTCAGTTCTCAGTCTTTATTCCTAAGTGAGGTGTGCACCTTGCCTCCCTCCTCCCGGAGAACTGCTAGGAGTCTGCCAATAAGTGTGGATGAACAACATATCCATGTCCGTAGAAATACAGGTTACTCACCTGTAACAGGAGTTCTAGGAATGGTATATGTTGTTCATCCACGACCACCGACCTCCCGGCTGACGCACAACCTGAGCTTCCAGCGGGCCAGATCTGGCATCATGGGGCGGAGCCGAGAGTTTTACCACCCGGGTGGGTGGGAGGAGCCAGCTTGAAGACCTTCCGGCAAGATTTAAAGCGGCAAGGAACCTGCCAATAAGTGTGGATGAACAACATGTACCATTCCTAGAACTCCTGTTACAGGTGAGTAACCTGTATTTTCCTGACCACTCCTCCAGCCTGATCAGGTCCTTCCTCATATTTTCCACCCCTCCCATCATGTCCACCCTGTTACAGATCTTTGTGTCATCTGCGAACAGACACACCTTCCCATTCAGGCCTTCTGAATTGTCCCCAGTGTATATGTTAAATAGTATGGGACCCAACGCTGACCTCTGAAGAACCCCACTTGTCACCCCTCCCTCTTTGGAGTGCACCCCATTTACCACCACCCTCTGAGTTCTACCTTCCAGTCAGTTTTCCACCCATTTTACTAGTTTGCTCCCCATCCCTAAATTACTCAACTTGCTTATTAGTTTCCTGTGTGGGATGGTGTCAAAGGCCTTTCTGAAGTCCAGATAGGCCACGTCGACCACCCCGTGATCATATAACTCTGTTACTCCATCAAAGAATTCAATCACGTTGTTTTGTCATGAACTACCTCTTGTGAACCTGTGTTGGTTTTCATTGATGAGCCACTCCTCCCCTTATATTGTGCCACTCTTTCCTTTATAAGTGCCTTCATCAGCTTACCCACCACAGAGGTAAGGTTAATCGGATGACAGTTCCCCGGCTCTTCCTTGCCTCCCCCTTTGTGCAACAGCACCACATTAGCCCTTTTCCGATCCTCTGGGACTCTCCCTTTGTCTAAAGACAGATTAAATAACTTTGAGAGTGGGCCCACTAGATCCTTTGTTAACTCTTTGAGCACCCTGGGGTGGATTTCATTGGGATCCATTGCCTTTCTGTCCACAGTTTTCCTAAATACTCCAACACCCTACCCTCTGAAAAGGGGCTTGTGTCCATATCCCTGCCCACTCTTTCTCTGTTGCTTAATTCTGGCCCCTTTCCTTCTTCCTCAATTGTGAAGATTGAGGTAAAGTATTCGTTCAGTAGATTTGCATCTTACTTCGAGAGGAAGCTCTTTCAGCAGGTAACAAATATAGGACTGATGCCACCTGGCGTCTGTTCTCTGCAATTCTTTTTTCTAGCAGTACTGATATGGGAATGCCCCCGCTGACGTCAGCGCCACCCCTGACATCACCCTACATAAAGGGGAGTTCCCCACAAGCTCCAGTTCTTTCCCACTGCATGGATTGTGTTAATTCGCGTCAGTTACCGCATGTCAGTACTGAACACTCGTCAGTTTTCCTCCACCATCTTTCTCGATTTGTTGCTCAATTTTTTTAGACAATCTTCAACGTATGTTCTCTTCTTCAAAAGGGCTCATCAACAAGTGCTTCTGTGGGTGGCAGATCCCCTCTAAGTATGGCTACTCCACGTGCCTCTACTGCCTGGGCCCTGACCACAACACCGGCACCTGCCCCCACTGCTAGACTTTCAATAGTTGGAAGCATATTAGGTGACAAAAGTCCCTTTCCACCTTCCTTGCAGAGTCCAGATTAGCTGCCATAGAGAGATGATCTTCGGGGGAATCATCCCACTCACAAGAAGCACCAGAAGGATAAGCATCGGGACAAGGAGTGAGAGAGGTCCCGGTCTAGGCCCAGGTCATTGGGCTTGAGGTCCGCTTCTTTGGGAGAACCCCACCTGATGGCACTCTGGCAGCAAGGCGTTGTCTCTGCCACCAAAAACCAAACACTCTAACTGTCGTCAGCCCCCGGTGTTTGATCAACAGTCGTCGGAGAAACATGATAAACACAAGTACTCTGACCATCCCAAGGGCAAGGCCACGGAGGGAAGCCCATCAGAGTCCAGGGATCAGCGTGTGCCGGACCGACGCCCTGACGTCGCTACACCGACCTCCACCCCCCCCCCCCGCCGGCAAAGGTTGTTCTGCCACTGGTGACGGTGATCCCAGTGCCAGCTGTCGGCCTGGCCCAACCCATTGTCAGTCCTGGGACCCTTCTCCACAACAGGCCGTGGTCCATCAGATGTCAGAGCCCGACAGCAGGGGTTACGATGCCCCATCATCACCTATTACACAATGCCGGTGACCCGGACACTGGCACCGGTGGCTGTAAGCCGATGCCAGCACCACTTGGCGACAGCACTGGCACCTGCTCTGGTGTGCCTGCTCCCCCTACACCAAAGTCCCCTAAGTTAGGCCTCTCGCAAGTAAAGGAGCTTTTCTCCCACTGGTGGGACACCATTAAACGGGATATCCCAGTGGGTGTGCCTCCTCCCACGCCTCCCGTTCTGGACCCTCGAGGGGAGCCCATACCAGACTCAGTTCCTGATCCAGAGCCCTCTGACCATGAGGCAGAGGAGGAGCCCACTGCACCCAGGAAGTACAGGGACAAGAGACACAGGAGGACCAGATCCAGAAGCTCCTCCCACTCTCCATCTCCCTCTCCCTCTCCCGATAGGAGGCACAAGAGGAGAAGGCATTGTTCTCCCTCCTCTTCCTCCTCCGAGTCCTACGTCAACTCCGAATTCCTCAGTACCGGACTCGGACGTCAACCCTGACCCTGATCTTGCGGACCGGGGGGGGATACCCTAAATCCCCTCCTGATGACCCCAGCTTTATGGAGGTAATGAGGCACATTCAGGAGAACATGGGCTGGGATACAGAGGCCCTGGACCTGAGCACCTGCAGTTGGCTAAATACTTCCGCCAAAAAGACCCTAAGCCAGTAGTCAACCTTCCCATGGTCAACACCTTTGAGGATGTCAGTTACACCACCTGGAGGCATCCTCATTCCTCCTCCCCGTGCCCAAAAAGGCTAATCAGTTGTACCGGGCACCTAATGACCACCCCTTTTTGTCCAAACCACCCGCTGCAGACTCTGTGATGATTTCGGCGGTTCATGACTGTTCACAGAGGCCCAAGCACCTGAGCTCCCAGCCACCTGACAAGGAGTCGAAGCAGCTGAATTCCAAGGGACGCAAGGTGTACTCTGCTGCTACTTGTAGTATCAGGAGCCTTAACTTCCTGATACACATGGTCCAGTACCAGAATGCCCTTTGGGAACAGGGTCTGGACATTGTGCAACGCCTGCCCGACTGCCCTCAATGGGCCTAGCTTGCCAAATTGTTACAGACTGGCTCAGACATGGGGATCCACATTCTGTGCTCAGCCTACGACTCTGCGGACACCTCTTCGAGGGCGGTAACTACTGGCATCAGTCTCCGATGCCATGCCTGGCTTCGGGTTTCTGGGTTTGTTCCAGATGTGCAATCGAACATTCTGGATGTTCCCTTTAAGGGCTCTGTGCTCTTTGGAGAAGACACGGAGAAGATCATCACTAAGTTACAGGACTCTGGCAATGCTATCCAAACCGTGCAGTCTATGTACCACCCAAAACAGTGACAAACACAGAAGTCTTGTTTTTGTGGCTGTGGGGGACAACAGCCTCAGCAGCCATGCTGTCAGCACCAGCAGCAGCGGGGGAGCTTTGGTCACAGAGGTGGAGCCAGGGGTACCTTGGCTGCTACCTCCTGACAGGCCAAGTCAACAGTTGCTGCCCTCCCTCCGCCCCACAGCCTGACTATCCAGGCGACCCACCTCCCATAGACACCTCGCCAGGGGAGCCGGTAGGAAGTCACTTTTCTCTTTATGCAAAAACCTGAAGTAAAGTGGCCTCCAACCAGTGGGTCCTCGAACTCATGGAGTTTTGACACTCTATAGAGTTCGACGACATCCCTCTGGACAGACCACCACCCCCATCCCGTTATCCGAGGGAACACCGGGTTCTAATCCAGAGGGAAATCCTATCTCTCCTGGACAAGAATGTTATCAAGATGGTGCCTCCGGCCGAAGTAGATACAGGGTACTATTCCCACTTCTTCCTGGTTCTGAAGAAGTCAGGGGATCTCAGAAGCATTCCGGACCTCTGCAAACTAAACAGATGGGTCACTTACCGAAGGTTTCGGATGGTCTCCCTTCCCACTCTCCTGCCACTTATTTCGGCAGGAGATTGGCTGGCTTTCATTGATATGCAGGACGCGTATCTGTGTATCCCAATTGTCAGGTCTCATCGAAGATTCCTGTGGTTCAGGTTCATGGGAAGGTGCTATCAGTTCAAAGTCCTTCCCTTCGGTCTCTCGTCAGCCCCCAGGGTATTCGCCAAGTGTCTGGTGGTGGTCACCATGGTGCTTCGGAGAATGGGCTATTTCATATTCCCCTACTTGGATGACTGACACCTCCTGGCTCCCTCTAGGCCCTGCCTGTAGGAATCCTTCAGAGACACTCTTTCTCTGTTTCAGCAGCTGGGAATCACTGTCAACAGGGACAAGTCTCAGCTTCTCCCATCCCAGAAGTTTTAGTTCATCTGGGCCCTTCTGGACACCACTCTTGGGAAGGTTTTTCTCCCCTCCGACAGAGCAGACCACATCCAAGTCTTGGTGTCTCAGGTCTCTGCAGCCCTGCAGCCTTAAGGGTCCCGACAAGACTCCTTCTCAGGCTGCTGGGACACATGGCAGGCGCCATTGTTTCAGTCCCTCTAGCACGACTGTGCATGTGGACCATCCAGTGGTCTTTAAGAGTCCAGTGGGATCAGACACAGGATGATTTGGACAATTTGATAAGGCTCACAGAGCCAATCCACTGGGAGTTACTCTGGTGGATGTTGTCACATAACCTTCTTGCAGGGCTTCCCTTTCATATGGGAGCCCCATCCCAGACTCTGACCATGGATGCTTTGTCTTGGGGATGGGGTGCTTATTTGGGGACTCATCGCACCCAGGGTTCCTGATCCCCAGTAGAGGAAGATCTGCACATCAATATCCTGGAATTGAGGGTAGTCCTGTATGTTCTCTAGGCCCTAGCCTCGGTCCTGATGCCGGGCCACCTGTTGATTCAGACAGACAACACATCCATGATGTTCTACATCAGCAAGCAGGGCGGCACACACTCGTATCCCCTCTGCTGGGAAGCTATGAGAGTGTGGGACTGGGCACTGGAGCATTAGCTCACCTTGACAGCAGTTCACGTTCCTAGGTCACAGAACATGCTGGTTGATGCTGTCAGCTGAACCAGGTCACAGGCTCACGAATGGGAGCTACTTCAAGGAGTTGCAGATCAAATCTTCTGCAGATAGGGGACTCCAGAGCTTGACCTTTTCGCGTCTCCATCCAGTGCAAAACTGCCCATTTTCTGCTCGCTAGGGCTAGAGCCTGGAGCTTTTTGGCAAGACACATTGTCCCTCTCCTGGAAGGGGGAAGATTCCTTTATGCTTTCCCTCCCTTCCCTCTGCTGCAGAAGGTGCTTCTCAAAGGGCAGTCAGAGCAGTCCACGCTCATTTTGATAGCCCCTCTGTGACCTTGTCAGATTTCATTTCTGTTGCTTCAGCATTTAGTGGCAGAGCCTCCGCTTCCTCTTCCAATCTCATCTCAGCTCCTGTCTCAGGACAGTGGGACCCTGGTCCATCAGAATCTGTACTCCCTTCACCTGCATACCTGTCTCCTCAGGACATAGCTAGAACTAGGTTTGGAGTCTCAGACAAGATAGTGCAAGTTTGGGTTGAGGCACGTAAGCCTGTCACCAGGGCCACTTACGCTATGAAGTGGAAATGTTTCTGCATCTGGGCCGCAGCCAAGAAGGTGGACTCTTTGGTCTGTCTGGTTAATTCATTGTTGGAATACCTGCTTTCCCTTTCAGAGTCAGGTCTCAGTTACTCCTCCATCAAAGTACACCTGGCTGCCATCTCTGCCTATCACATGCTGGTCCAGGGTAAGACGGTGGCTCAGATGGAGGTTTCTAAGGCTTTCCTTCATGATATCAGACCCCCTATCTGGGATCCTGTCCCTCCTTGGGATCTGCTCTTTGTTCTGGAAAAGCTGACTCTTCTCCCTTTCGAACCAGCAATGGAGGCTAAGCTTCATTTTCTATCCTGAAAAACCCTGCTTTTGGTAGCTATTACTTCGACAAGGCATATTTCAGAGCTTCATGCTCTTACGTGTAAAGAACCCTATCTGATTTTTCACAAGGATAGGGTTGATCTTCGCAGCAATCCGAAGTTTCTACTGAAAGTAGTCTCAGAGCTCACTCTCAGTATAGCCTAGAGGTTAGAGGAACGAGGTGTGAATGAGCTTGATACATCCAGCGGACCAGACCTGAGTTTGATTCTCACAACCTCCACTTGCATACTGAGTGACTCTGAGCAAGTCACTTAACCACCCAGTGCTCCCAGGTCGCCCCTGAAAACAGGCACTTGTGCCTAGTGGGCCTTACCCGGTTACCAAAGACTAAAATAAAATAAATCAGGCTGTTCAGTTCCCGGTGTATTACCCAGAGTATTCTAATAAAGGAAAGCGTTGCTTCATTCTTTGGGTGTTCACAGGGCACTCCGTTGATACCTGGCCAGAACCAAGGGGGACAGGAAATCCGATCAGCTGTTCGTTTCCTTCACTCAAAGGTCCTTAGGTTGCCTGGTTACCAAGCAGATGCTTTTGCGCTGGCTGGTCAACTGGATTTCCTTTTGCTATGAAAATCATAACAAGTCTACTCAAGGGCCAATCAAGGCAAATTCTACCAGAGCAGTCGACACCTCCTTTGCAGCTTTAAAAAGCGTCTTGGCGGCTGACATTTGTGCTGCAACCACTTGGCACTCTGTTCATACTTTTATCAGGCATTCTAGCCTGGACATCGTTTCCAGATGTAGAGCAGGGTTTGGCCTTGCAGTCCTGCAGGGCTTGGTCTCGTGAGGGATCCCTCCTGCTCCCTTTTGCCTGTCTTTCTTTCTCCCCCTCCCAAGGGTTGTCTTTAGTTTATACTGCTTGGGAATCAGTCCTATATGTGTTACGTGCTGCAAGAGCTTCCTCTCGAAGTAAGATAGTACAGTTATGTAAGAACATACCGTAACAGTAGATCTTCAAGAGAAGCTATTGCAGCAGGTGTGTTTTCCCTCCCTCCTTCCTCCCGGGATCAGACCTCAACTATGACGGCCATTTCCTTTCTGTTATGGGGAGAATGTATACACTCCTATTTTTGTCGCCTCATGCAATTCCGCTTACCTTGGGTGGGTGTGCAAGAACTGGAGCACGTGGGGAACTTCCCCTTTATGTAGGGTGACATCAGGGGTGGAGCCGATGTCGGTGGGGACGTTCCCACGTCGGTACTGCTGGAAGAAAGAATTGCTGAGAACAGCCGCAAGGTGGCATCAGTCCTATATGTGTTACCTGCTGCAAGAGCTTCTCTCGAAGATCTACTGTTATGGTAAGTTCTTATGTAACTGTACTTTTCTTCTCATCACCCTCTATCAGAGCTCCCCCCTTCCCTCTTAGCCTCATTATCCCCTGCTTGCTTTTCCTTCATTCACTTACATACCGAAAACATTTCTTATCTCCTCTTTTGGTCTCCCTGGCTGTTTATTCTTCCGTATGTGCTTTAGCTCTCCTGACTATTTTCCCCACTTCCTTTAGCTTCCACTTGTAAACTTCCTTATCCACCATCCCCTGTGAGCTTCGTAGGTCCTGACTGCTGTCTTTTTTTCCCTGACTGCTGTTTTCACCTCTTTTGTAAACCATAGTGGTTTCCTCCCCTCTTGTGTTTGCTCACTCTCCTGATGCATTGTTCTCTCGCCTGCATAATTCCCCTGTTTATTGCTCTCTATAATTCCTCAACACCCTCTAGGTTCTCTTTCCCTTCTAGTTCTTTTTTGAAAATTTCTTTCATTTTTCTAAACTCCACTTTCCTGAAGCCCAGTACCCTAGTGGTGGACCCGTTCTTATCCGTCCCAGTCCGTAGACTAAACCTTACCATCCTGTGGTTGCTATTGCCCAGATTTTCTCCGACCTCCACATCCTCAACACTATTCCCATTGGTCCTTACTAGATCGAGTATGACCTCTCCCCTAGTTGGTTCACTGACCAGCTGTTGAATAAATGCCTCCTGTTATGAATGTTATGAAGTCATAACATGAGAAGCAAGTTATATTAGCACTCACTGGGTTTTGATTTACCTTGGAGCTGTTATTGCTGTGTTCTTTTTCAGCATCTTTGCTGTTTATAAGATACCTGATAATAATGTAGCCCCCCTGCAAATAGGGGTTCCCAAAAGACTTCCAGGAGCTTGCTTGAATGCTCCAAGCCTGAATGGTGTTTGGCATTTAAGCCATTTATCTGTGAGTGTTTTTAGAGCCTCTGGTACTGTCTCTTTAAGAGCTGTCTGCTTGCAGACATAATTAGTTTGTATGGGGGGACTGTGTGTTTCTCTGCTTGAGTACCACTTGAGCTGCCAATTCACTCCGTTTTGCAGTCACTAGGGTGCAAAGGAACCTATCTGAAAGATGTAACTGTTTGCCAGAAATCATTTAGAGTAATAATGAAAATACAGTTTGTCTAACCTGCTTTCTTTGCAGTCAGAACTGTGTTTGCCTAGTTCCCCATTCTAGTTTTGAACTGGTGAACTGGACCAATCAGTGTGGGTTAAGGTAGCTCTAAAATGGTGCCTTGGGCGAATCAGAACTTGGACTCGTAATCTGAGCCAGCCACAAGAGGATTGTATGGGCAGTGACTCTGGGAGATGTAGTTTGGACTTGGCCTTTTTGGACCAACAGGGCAGTCTATTGTGAGTGACAGCCAATCCAGCCAAGAACTGGGAGGAACTCAAAGGAAGTGCCCGGTTTTGTCTGCTGGAGTTTCAGTTGAGCTCTGGCAGTGAAGAGGGAAGGAGCCCTGTGCTTTTTCGGTGTGCAGTTTTAGTCGGGAAACGTGTGTAAGGCCCCGAGTTCCGGTCTGCAGCTTGTGTAACTGCTTGTTAGGACTGAATCAGTCCTGTGAAGAGAATCAAAGGATATCTGAAGAGCAGAAACCAGGCTCACCCTGTAGAAGACTGGAGAAATTGCTGAATTGCGCTTGGTCTGTCAGGAACTGAATCTGCTGTGTGTTCTCCCAGGTATTGTGCAGTAATTGCGATCGGGATAGAGAAGCAGCCTGCCTGGTATAGTACTTTCTTTTTACCATATAAATGTGTGAGGAGGCTTGCGTAGCTCAAGTGAATCCTGTTGCCATTAAAGGACTTTTGCCTGTTACTGTTTACTATATAAATGTGTGAGGAGGTTGTGTAGCTCAAGTGAATCCTGCTGCCATTAAAGGACTTTTGCCTGTTGCAGTTTGTCATATAAATGTGTGAGGAGTCTCGTGGAGCTCAAGAGTAGCCCTGCTGGCGTTGAAGGACCCTATCTTGTTTGGAGGTCGTGAGTACTAATTCAGGGTCGCTCCCGGTTGAATTGCCACATTGAATCCAAATGGAATTACTGTACTGCTGACTGTTTAACTAATTTTTCTTTTCTCTGTGTGAAAGGGCCCCTACCAGCTGCCACGGTTTGGACTAGCCACTAGGGCTTGGGTACCCAGAGACAGTAACTGGTAGGGATAGGCCTGTGCAAAGAGCCATAGGTAGATGAGTAAAATGATAAGCTAATTAACCTGATTTCCCCCTGTCCTTGTTATATCCCCCTAAATAAATCAGAGCTGCTTGTTTCAGCAAAGTTATACTGCCTGAGGTATTTGTCTATGTTAAAGTATTGTACTGTGATTGTTGCACTGTATCTTCTTATTTTACAGGGGGTCCAAGTGTCTGAACCAGTCCTGGGGGTAAGTGTGTACTGTGAAGGTAATTCTGATATACTGTGTGGGCCACTAGTGGGAAGAAAGGGGGGTTGCAGTGTCCCAGAGGGCTGTGACCAAGTTAGTTTAACTATTGCAAACCCTGACCTCTGAGTGGAGGCACCCGCATCGGATCCAGGCCCCTCAACCTGTTAGTGGCAAATCAGGCAGGGGTAGTAGCCCCTGGGATAGCGCCATCTAGGGGTTACAATAACATGTATTGAAACAACAAGAAGAGTACATAAATCTGGGTCAGAAAAAGTTAATGTATTTAATCATATTATAATGAAGATGCATGCATTAAGCATTGCAGGAATGAAGCATGGGGGAAAATACGCAGGTTAACTATGAAGAAAAACACTCAGCAAAAGCAGACTTGAGAGGCTATATTTCTGTTTTTGTGGGAGTAACTCATATTTGTACCTGAGTAATGGCAAGTTAGACTTGATAAAAACAGCGCTGAACATTTGCTGATTTGCATCAGACTGTTGGGTCTATTTGTGCCCAGGCTGAAATGCTATTTATTGCCTACTCCCTATCTCGGTCACCTTGAACTAGTGTTTCTGATACATGTAGCCTACAAAAATTGCTTCTTGGTTTATTTGCTCCTGCTACAGCCGCCTCACCTGTCATAGATCTGCTTCTCAGGCCTGGTCTAGTTGCTGTCTGTAGGTTTACTACCATTGTTTGCTTACACTGTTTGCCTAGAGCCCTGTCTGACTTGGTCCAAGTTGTTAATTATTGTCTCCACTGTTATGATATTTGCTTTTGATCTACTTAAGTAAAATCACCTGCCTCTGATTACACCTTGCTATGCTCCATACCCTTCCTGTCGAGTCAATCTTTTCTCTCACCCCTATTCCTGTAACCTCCTTCCTCCTTTCCCTCCCACCAGTCCTATTCTGATACCTTCCCCTCTTGTCCTCTACCCTGTCTCCCTCGATCCCCCTCCTCCTCTCTTACCCCTCACACCACTCCTCCCCCATACTCTCTCCCCTCCTCTCCTCTCCAACCCTTCCCTGTACTTTACCCCCACCATCCACCCTGGCCTCATCTATACCCCCTCCCTAAACCTTGAATCTCTCTACTGTGCCTTCCACTCCCTTCCACTTTCCTGCCCTTTCCTCTGCCTTCCCATCATTTAAGGGGTGGAAGTCCCATTCCATTCTCCTTCTCCTCTTCATTTTCCTCCTCCATGCTGGCAGTGTTGAGCCCAAACCTGGCCTCCCTTCTTTCTCCTCTCTACCTACTCTCCCTAAAGGCCTCAGTGTTTTAAACCTTTAATTCTAGGAGTTTTCTCCCTAAGCTCGACCACCTTTAAGTCTGGATCTCTCAGCACTCGTCTGGCCTGTTGTGTATCTCAGAATCCTGGCTGTCCTCTAGGGTACCTGACTCCAGCTTGGTTTTCTCTGACTGCCACCTCTTCCATCAGGACTGAAGCAACCGTGGCAGTGATGTTGCCTTGTATGTCCGTCAGAACTTTCCTGCTCCATCACCTTCAGAGACTTAGTCCCTTTCTGTCACAAGCTCCTTTTAGCCAAGCTATTCCAGCCTTCATTCTCCCTGTCTTTGTCTGTGTCTTCTGTGCCTCTCTTAAAATTTCTCCCTCCTCTTTGATTGACTCCTTCTCATCTCTCGTTTCCCATGCTGCCTCCAGTGAGCTCATCTTCCTCGGGGAACTTCAACTTAAATTGGCTCTCCCCTGACTCCAGGCGCACTCACTACAGGATTGAATCCCTAAACCTCCTGTTATTAATTACTGCACCCACCTAGCTCATTCTTCATTTCCCCAACCACTCTCTTCTAGACTGAGTGTTGTCTTCACACAACACTGTATCATTGCAGTAGACATTCTACTTTACAACTTCAGTGACCTCTGTATAATCTGCTGCATCAGGAAAGTTAGGTCCACTCAATTTACCCCTAAATACATTTAGTACAGGTGACTGAGGTCACTTGACACTAACTCCCCCCTAAATGACCTTACTGTCTCTGATTGGTGCCCTGCCTGCTCTGCCCAGGACATTGAAACAGCCCTCTTCCTCTTATATGCAGTATTTAACCACACCTGGAACATTCACACACACCTCCTTAGAACATCCAGGGTTAAATGCTTCCATCACTCCTGGATCTCATCTGACCCTATCAACTTGTGCAAGTCCCAGGACAAAGCTTGGGCACAATACAAATCCTTCCTATCCTTGTCTGACCTCTTATCCTACAGGTCACTCAGGTACTCTTGCACAAAGGCTGTCCGCACTGCGAAGGCCCACTGCTTCAAATCTAATCTCCAATATAACCTTTATTGCCCTGCACAATTCTGGAAGGTTGCCCACTCCCTCTTTTATCCCCAGCCCAATCCACTCCCCCTGTCCTCCTGGTGGATGGCTCATTGGTCTCCGACCCTCCCTCAGGTACTTCCCATTTCAATTAATTCTTCACCACATGTGCACTTCCCACTCCTCCTTCCCCAGATCACTCCCCCCTTTTGTCCTCAGCTGTGTCTCCCCCCCACCACTCATCTGAAGGTTTCCAGTTCCCTCCTGTTTCCTCTGAGGAAGTCTTCCTTGCCCTTACTTGACTTAACCCTTCTAAATCCAGCCCTGATGGGTTGGACCCTAAACTTCTGTGTATCTTGGCTCATGCCATTGCTTCTCCACTCTCTCACCTTCTGAACTTCTCCTTCTCCATCAGGGCTGTCCCTCAAACCTGGAAGGTTGCAAAGATTCTGCTCCTGTACAAAGGGGCAACCCCTCCTCCCCTGTCAACTTCCAGGTTGATCTCACTCCTCTCCTGTCCTGCAAAGCTTCAGGAGACCATTGTGTTTTCTAGGCTTGTTGACTTTCTTTACTACTCTAATTTTCTTTGCCCCTTCAGTCTGACTTTAGGAAGCACCACTCTACTGTCTCCTCCTTGCTGTGTGTAATAGACTCTCGTCACTGGAATGGATCAGAGACATATCACCGCAGCTAGGTTAATCAATCTGGCCAAGGCCTTTGACTTGGTGTCCCAGCCCTCTTCTCCTGGATGAGCTTAGCTCTGCTGGCCTCTCAGCATTCATTGTCGACTGGTTCCCCTCATATCTTATGGGCAGTCAACACTTGGTACAGGAGGGAGGCATCCTATCCCCACCCTGGCAGGGGTCCTACAGGACTCCATCCTGGGTCCTATCCTGGTCTCAGTTTTCCTAAATGACCTCCCCTCTGCTTGTGTCTCTTCGAATATCCACATATATGCCTGTTGTCTCCAGCTGTGGAAGGTCTGCTCGAGCATGACTTTCACATCATCCTGCACTGATTTCACATTAGCCAACTCAGGGTCAACACTAAGAACACTGTGTCCATCACCTTCGGCACCAGCCAGAAACCGGCCAGGCTATCACCCTCCTCTGCCTTTTCCACACTGGATGACCACCCTCCAGAGGTTGTCCCTGCATTCAAGTACTTTGGCATGTAGCTTGATAGCAAGCTTGACTTCTCTATCCACCTCGACGCCATCCATACCGAACTCCACCCTAAACTTGGTGCCTTGTACCGCAACAACGAGTGCTTCTCACTCTAGGTCCGCCGGCAGTTGATAACCAAAATGGTTCTCCCAGTCTTTGGCTATGTGGATATGGTCAATGGCACTGCCCCTTTCTCTTCTCTTGCAAGGCTGGATACCCTCTGTAGTGCCTTTGGTCATTTTGCTACCAACTCCCCACTTTGGCCTCATCATTGCTCCCTCTAATCCTCCCTCTTAACTCTTCCACTACCTTCACATCAACAATCCCACTGTGCCTCTTTCCCTGCTAAATACTGGCTTGAGTCCCTTCCCACCTAACTTTTCTCACTCTTCTGCCCATCTTCTCCTCTTCATATGCTGTCCACTCATGGATTCCTGTACCTTCTCCATTCCACACCCTCACTCCTCTGTTGGGCAAACTGCTTTTTCATACCACCTCCCTCCCCTCTGTGACCTGCTCCCTTCTTCCCTCCTCCTCTGTCCCTCACTCTCTCTTTGCCTTTAGATGCCAACAAAGGCATCTTCCTGCTCCCTCCTGTCCATGTCATCCCCCTTCATGACTCTCCTTCCTCTCTCCCTCCTGCTTATGACCCCCATTTAATGTAAGCTAGTTGTGACTATGCCCACTGTCTCTTCCTGTATCCCATTAGCGCTGTCTCCTTCTCCAACAGGCACTGTGTGCTTTACTGTATTATTGCATGATTGCCCACTTGTCATTGTGTCAGTTCATGCTATTATTTAACATGCATGGTCACCACACTGCTCCTGTTTCTGTGATGTTGTCTCTGTAGTCAAACAATCAAACAAGGCTGCCCCACAGCTGGGTGTGCTGTGGAGAAAAACAGGTTCATGAATCAAACCATTCCAGCACCACCCTGCAGCCCGAACAAAGTAGCCATGCACGAAACTGGTTAGCAAAAGCAGGTTCAAATATTTATTCACAAATGCCAAAACAGGGCAAAAATGGATCTCTTACCAACAAAGGAGGCACAAGAAGGACCCCCTATGACCTCCTAATCTGTGATGTTGTCTCTGTAGCCATAATCTGATGTTTTGTAATTTTATTACTTCTGCACTCCCCTTTCCCCCTCTCTTGGTTCACACCTGGATGTGAGCCTTGGATCAGTGTGCCTTTGCCAGTTACTAGTTTTTTTAAATAAAACATGCTGTAGGATGTATTCAAGGTCTAGTGCTGAACAGTGAGGCTCAACAGCATCACCAGCTGTGCTAAACAACCTCCCTGATGGAACACTCTTAGGGGATAGCTGATGTTATCTCATTGCCAGTTGTACCAACTGAGCAGATAGATGCTGCTTCACTGCCCAGTAGCCTAATGGATCAACCCAAAATGGCTTAAGAGATTCTGCAAAGTAGCCATTCAAGATATTTTCCACAGAAAAAGGCTGTGACTGTGTCCTGTTTTGTTGCTCTTGATGTAAGGATGTGCTCAGCAGTGCCCACTTACTCCCATCAGTTCTATAGGAATGTCTTCCCCATCTCCACCAGTGGAATCAGACCTTCCAGATGGAATTTCGTCTCCTCTCATGGCCTTTTGCACTAGCCACCAGAGTCACCAGTCCCCACATGCAACCAGTTAGCTCATAACACATCTCTTGTCAAAAGTGAATCACTCTGTGGCTATTTGTAGATATGTGAAGGATCTCACATTTGAACCAGGGATTCAGCATGGTTGCAGAAATATGGCTATTTCAGTGTGCAGCTGCTCAAGGAACACAACTGCCCCATCTGAAATCTCCCTGGTTTGCTCTACATATCTCTCCATGGGAGCTTTAAGTGTATCCACAAAGAGTTGCAGTGGACACACTTAGATCATGGGTGCTCCTCTGAAATGGCCCAAGTACTCTCACCATGGCATCATTCATTGAACACTCATGGTGGCCTAAGACTCCCCCAGTGTTGCACTCCATTGCCATGTCATGGAATGCACATTTCTGTTCTAGCTGTCTAGATAGCATCAGGTATAATGAATTCCCTCTGGTACTGACATCCTCTATCAAGCGATGTTGAGACAGACCAAGTCATTGTTGCACATCTCTTAGTTGATTAGTTGCCTTTACAAAGCAATGAAGATGAGCACAGATGAAGCGTGCTAGCCTCGATACTGTGACATAGCGCAGGTATGACTACTAGATTCAAATTGTTGGCAAAGCAACGAATGCTGATGAAATTTCCATCAACAGCCGCTATCACCATATTTGCCCCATTATCCGTGATGAAAAAAACAACATGTAGGTTGGTACTAACTGTCCGTAACTGCAGCATGTCTTGAATGAATGTCAGGATGTTCAGTGACTTGTAGTCTTTCTCCATTACCCAACATTTAGAAGAGCAGACCTTGAGTGACAGCCAGGCTGCGGAGGGATGAAGGGAGAGCCAGTGACACAGGGAGAGAAGGGGGAATCCACAACAGGAGACAGGGTTTTGCATGCACCAGTGTGAGGTCAGGGAGATATATGCATGCTTGGAGTTTGTACTGCTCCAAATGTCTGATGTGCAGAGGAAAACTCCACCCACAGCCTCAGAGAGTAGTGTGCTAATTGCCATTCACACACCCTCATATATCTTTGACACCACAGTGCGTGAAAATGTGGAATGTAATGGGAGTTGGTATGATGGCTGTAGGTGCTGCAGAAGTCTCTGAAAGCCAGTGCCTTCCACATGAAAAAGGGCTGCACATCCAGTGCCGTCATTCACCCTATTGTGTGATGTGCTGATCTGTTAGATGAGATGAGTGGAACTTGGTTCTGGCCAGGAATGCTTCCACTATTGGGATTGACCACAGATGGGGAGAGATGTTCCATGCTTCTCAGATGGTGTGCAAGCAGGAGGGGCCTGGTGCCTGGTGGGAGTGCTGGGGTTGCATGGAGGACTGTTTGGAGTTGAGAGACAAGGAGTGGTACAGTAGTAGCCACAGACATTGCCAGCTATTTCCAGATATTTTGCGAAATTTCTAAAGAGTTTCTCTCTGCTGCCCCTTACTGTGGAAATGCAGAAAGCAGGAGATTTCTCTAGAAATATCACAGAAATTTGGAGAAATAGCTGGCAATGTCTGTGGCTACTACTGTAGCAGCAAGTGCAGCAGCATTTATTTTCAGAGGCTGAATGTTCTATGGCTTTGCCAATGCCACTGGTACCGCTGCCTGTTTCATCACCACAAGATGAGTCTGATGAACCCATAGGCACAGACCCTGATGATTTTAAAACCTGGAGATGCTTTGTCTTTAGGCGGTTCATTAAGGAGGTGGTTGTCAAATTTGCCAGGGGAATTCCTCCTGCTGATAGACGAACTACACAGTGTGCAAACTGCCTTTCAGTTATCTTCTTTTGGTAATGTGAAATGCAGCATTCCGTGCTCTTTCTGCTCCTGACACGCTCATGTGGCTAGTGTCACCAGTACCGCCACCAATTTGGTCCACACTAGTCTTTTTTATTTGGACCTGCATCTGCAGGTTTTCACCTGGCATCACTGGTGCCATACTCTACTTGGCTGTCCAGTCTGGGACTGAACCTGCTGAATAAAGTGCTGAAGGGTAGCTTGCTGAGTTTTTTTTAGGTGGGGAGGAGTCATATTTAGCCTGTTTTCTCCTGTCACTGCGAACTCGAAAGGTTGTTTTTTTGGACACCCGACTTTCTTGTGTTACACCTGTCAAGGTACTTCTCATATTCTGCATCATCATCAAAGCTGCTTGGTTAGTCTCCTCAGATGATGTATCAGTGGGCAAATCTGTTAGAAAATACTCAGATGTGTATGAGAGCCACCTATTCATCTACATTGACAAGTTCAACAGTAGAGGGGACAGGCCAAGAAACAAGAGGTGTCACAGTAGGAGTGGGCACAGGACTGGAAATAGTTGTGCAACTGGCTGGGCCCACAGTGGTAGTAATGGATAGTGCCACCATAACAACACAAAACTTCCATATTTTTGCTTGCTTACTCCAGGGCCTGGAGTTTTTTGGCAAGATGCATTGTTCCTCTCTTGGAAAGGGAGGTTCATGTATGCCTTTCCCCCATTCTCTCTAATACAGTGTGTTCTGGTCAAGTTGAGGGCCAAGTTGGAAACATTGATTCTGGTGGCCCTGTAGTGGCCCAGACAAATCTAGTTTCCTCTGCTTCAGCAACTAGCAAGGGAACCCTCTGTCTTGCTCCCTCTATGAGTGGGACTTCTGCTGCAGGAGCAGCGTGCTTTGGTGTATCCGGAACTTTGATCCCTGCACCTCCATGCCTAGCTCCTGAGGACATAGAGCTCTCCCACTTTGGGGTTTCCCCAGTGATTTCAGCTTTTCTGCTGGTGGCTTGAAAGCTGTCTACTCCATAAACCTACTCACAGAGCTGGAAACATTTTACTCTGTGGTGTGCTGCCAATGACTGGACCACTTTACATGTCCATTGAGTCTGTTGATGGACTACCTCCTGTCCATTATGGACTTGGGCCTCAAATATTTCATCTTTAAGGTCCACTTGGCCATGTTGTTGGCTTTTCATGCCCTCACCAATGGCAAGACAGTGGCTCAGCTTAAGGTTTTCGAAGGTTCCTCTGAGGTATTCTACTTCTGCAGCCCCAGTCCATGATCCAGTTCTGGTGTGGGACTTTAATTTGGTTCTGGAGACTCTTACTGTGCCTCCCTTCAAGACTGAAGTATTATATCAGTAGAAGTATCAGCTAAGTACTCATTTTCCATCTAAGCAGACGTTGATTAAAAAGCAGGATCCCTGTTATATTGTGTACTACAAATGATGTAATATAACACATACACTGTTTAATGTGAACTACTCTAGGGTAGCAAAGCCTTTTGATGAAGTACATACATGATACTGGGGTTTTCTATACTTCAAGCATTAGTTTTAATGCCAATAAGTCTATGAATTTTTGCCTTAAATGTGCTGTTTTGTACATGTACAGTAGGTCTGGAAAGAAGTAGTGCTTTTTTTTTTTTTTATGACAGTGCCTGGCAATTTTAACAAGTGTATTCTACTATGAGTTTTCACTAGCTTAACTGTACATCACCGCCTGCAAACTAAGAACAAAGCATTGCCATTATTTTTTTTTCAATCAATATTTTATCTACTGAGCTGCCACAATTGCTCCCATCTGACTGGTCCCCCTGGCCTTGTCACCTGGCTTATCCAGAGATTACCTTGCTCCATCATCCTCTGCCACAGGACTTGTGGAGGTGTCCAGTTGTCGATGTGGGGCCTGCAAGGAACTGGGCTGTCATCATGTTGTCAGGGTGTTTTTTTTCCCCCTCTCCTCCCCACCGGGGCCACATTGCGTGTAGTGGCATGATGTGTGAGTTCCACCTCCATGGAGATGCCCCCATCACCTGCTAGTGGGGTCCCTTCCCTAAATGGCCTCACTATACTGCCACTCAGATTCTCCTAGGTGGTAGATGAGCAGTGGCACACATTCCCTCCCCCTCCAAGGGAGGAGAGCTTTCCCAAGGGTGCTCAACCCTTCCTCCCATGCCAGCTCCCAAGCACCTTTAATCCATTCCCGAACTATGAACACTGGCATAGTCGGAGGTGAGACAGCCAGTGCCTCAGCCCTTCACATCAGTGGACGAGCCTCTGCTGTCCTTATTAATACAGTTGTAATGTTTAATTTAATGAAGTGTTGTTTTGTAGGGCAGTTATCTTTGATATGTATTGTGTGTTACTATTTTCTTCATCTTAAGTCATTAAAAAACAAATAATGAAGCATCTCTGTTTCCTTCTAATTCTAGTTCCTAAGTCTGCTGATCAAGAGAAGGACCAACCATCGCAGTTTCTTGCACACCAGCAGAGCATCTCAGGAGAGAGGAGTTTGATATGTAACACATCTGAGAAAGGGTTCCTAGATCACCTGACATTTAGTAAATGCATGTTTGGAGAATATCAGCGAATTCACAAAATGAAGAGGTCTCATACCATACACAAACATTTCAGATCTCCGACTGATGGAAAGAGGTTTACTCGACTGGGAAATTTATCTGTACGAAGGCAGATCCAGACAGGACAGACACCTTTTAAATGTATGGATTGTGGAAAAAGTTTCCAGTATAAATCAAGGCTTACTAAACATCAGCAGATTCACACTGGACTGAAATTTAAGCCTTTTAAATGTGGTGATTGTGGCAAAGGCTTCCCATATAGATCACACCTTACTACACATCAGCAGATTCACACAGGAATAAAACTAAAACCTTTTAAATGTTCTGACTGTGGCAAAGGTTTCCCATTTAAATCAAAACTTGCTACACATCAGCAGGTTCACACTGGACTGAAACTGAAGCCTTTTAAATGCACCGATTGTGGCAAAAGTTTCCCATATAAATCTAAACTTACTACACATCAACAGATTCACACTACAGTGAAACTGAAGCCTTTTAAATGTACTGATTGTGGGAGGGGATTTGGAATCAAAACTGAATTAACAGACCATCAGAGTGTATGCACAGGAGAAAACGAGCATGGGAGGTGTTTTACACAACTGTCTAATCTCTCAGCACATCACCAGACTGACTCTGGAGAAAAACCTTTTAAACCTGCTAAATCTTTTAAATGTACTGATTGTGGAAAAAGTTTCAGCCAAAGCTCAAATTTTAATGTGCACCGAAGGATCCATACAGGAGAAAAACCGTATCAGTGCTCAAACTGTGGAAAGAGTTTTTCTAGTCAATCAAATTTTACTATTCACCGACGGATTCACACGGGAGAGAAACCATTTCACTGCTCTGATTGTGGAAAGAGATTCCCTTATCACTCTTCCCTTACTAGACACCAACGGATACACACAGGAGAGAAACCATTTCTTTGTCCTGACTGTGGGAAGAGCTTTTCTCAGCAGTCATCTGTAACTAGTCACCGACGCGTTCACATTGGAGAGAAACCTTTTAAGTGCTCTGAGTGTGGAAAGGGTTTTAGACAAGTGTCATCTCTCACAGAACATTGTCGGATTCACACAGGAGAGAAACCATTTCATTGCTTAGTCTGTGGAAGGAGTTTCTCTCAGCAGTCATCTCTTACTAGTCATCAGTGGTATCACACAGGGGAGAAACCATTTAAATGTACTGACTGTGGGAAGTGTTTTACAAGATTGTTAAACCTCTCAAAACATCAGCAGTGTCACTCTGGGGAGAAATCTTTTACATTCACTAAACCTTTTAAATGTACTGAATGTGGAAAGAGTTTCAGCAAAAATTCAAACCTTACTGCTCACCAGAAGACTCACTTGGGAGAGAAACCGTTTCAGTGCACTGATTGTGGAAAGTATTTTTCTCTACAATCCTCTCTAATTAGACACGAGCGGATTCACACAGGAGAGAAACCATTTCAGTGTTCTGAGTGTGGAAAGAGTTTTTCTGTTCAGTCATCTCTTACTAAGCACCAGCGAGTTCACACAGGAGAGAAACCATTTCAGTGCCCTGTTTGTGGAACGTGTTTCTCTCTGCAGTCATCTCTTACGAGACACCAGCGAATTCACACAGGAGAGAAACCATTTCAGTGTTCTGATTGTGGAAAGAGCTTTTCTCTTCAGTCATCTCTTACTAAACACCAACGGATTCACACAGGAGAGAAGCCATTTAAATGCTCTGAGTGCGGGAAGTGTTTTAAACAACTATCACATCTGTCAGCACATCTGCAGATTCACACACGAGAGAAACCCTTTAAATGCTCAGATTGTGGGAAGTGTTTTAGTCGAAAGTCATCTCTATCAGAACATTGTCTGATTCACATGGGAAATAACTCATTAGAGAGTACTAATTGTGGAGACATTTACTAAGCAAAGACAGCCTTCTAGACATTAGCTGGCTCATACAGAAGAAAAGCCCTTTAAATGCTCCAAGTGTGGAAAAGTGCTTTAGGCACATTTATGCTGGGAAAAATATATACAACTGTGCTAGTGTTTGGAAACCTGGATTCGATGAGTATTGTGATCCCTTTTATTGGCCCAACAAACGATTTGTACTTAGATGTTACAGTACACAAGTTTTTGAGGTCACTAGGCTCAGCTAAAGAAGGAGGTAGCGCAGTGGTGCATCGGTTAAAGAAGGAGGAAACTCAGTGGTGCATCTGGGAGGAAGCTCGATAACACATCAGTTAATAAAGAAGGAAGTGCAACAGCACATCAGTTAATGAAGGAGGAAGCTTTGACAGCATATCAGTTAATGGAGGAGGCTCAACCGCACATCAGTTAATGAAGGAGGAAGCTTGACACCACATGAATTAATGTAGGAGGAAGCTTCAAGGTACATCAGTTAATGAGGGGGGAAGCTCAATGATGCATTGAGTAAAGGAAGAGGAAACGTAGTGGTGCGTTAGTTAATGAATGAGGAAACTCAACAGTACAAGTAAAGGAGGAGGAAGCTCAGTAGCATATGGGTTATACAAGGAGAAATCTCAAGACACATCAGACAATAATGGGGAAGCTAAGTGGCACATCAGTTAAAGTATCTGTTAGGTATCAGCATAGTTCAGCTGGTAGCTCATTTGCCTCTGGGCCAGAAGGTCAAGGGTTCTAGTCCTGCACTGTGATTGGGCTCTTATACCATAAAATGCTGGCATCTGAATGCAGTACTAGGGGGATGCTGTAATGCTGGGGTGTGCCATCCTTTGGCTGAGACATTAAATAGAAATCCTGTTTGCCTGTTCTTTTAGTTGTTCAAGTGGTTGTTAAAGATAAGAGCAAGGGAATTTTCCCTGGTGTCCTGGTCAAATTTTTCCTTATTCTCTAAAATACCATCATTAGCTTGATCAGGTTCAGCTTCACTTGGTTTGCTTCTATATTAACTGCCACTCTCCCAGGACGAGGCTGAAAATAGGCAGCATTGTCTAGTCCCCCCCCCCCAGTTGACAAAAACAAGCTAAATAAAATTAAAAGTGTGTATGCTCAAGTGCATCTAAATTTATGAAGGAGGAAGCTTGGATTGATGTCAGCTAAAGAAGGAGGAATCTCAGCTGCACATCAAGTAAAGAATGAGGAACCTCAACAGCACATCAGGTACAGAAAGAGGATGTTCATGGCATATCATGTAAAGAAAGAGGGTGCTCACAGCACATCAAGTACAGACAGAGGAAGCTCAACAGCACATCAACTACAGAAGGAGGAAGCTGATGGCACATCTGGTACAGAAGGAGGATGCTCAACAGCACATCAAATACAGAAGGAGGAAGTTCATGGCACATCTGGTACAGAAGGGGGATGCTCAACAGCACATCAACTACAGAAGGAGGAAGCTGATGGCACATCTGGTACAGAAGGGGGATGCTCAACAGCACATCAAATACAGAAGGAGGAAGCTGATGGCACCTCAAGTAAAGAAAGAGGATGCTCACGGCACAGCAAGTACAGAAGGGGGAAGCTCATCACACATCAGATCCTGAAGGAGGAAGCTCAACAGTGCATCAGGTACAGGAGGAGGGACCTGAACAGCACATCAAGTACATAGAAACATAGAAGTTGTTCACAGAAAAGGACCTTTTGGCCCACCTAGTTTGCCCTAAAGTCCCTACCTACTGTGCTACTGTAGACCCTAATTGATCTCTGGCCTTATCCCCCCAGCCCTGTTACTAAGTAACCCCTCCATGTGAATCCCATGCCTCTTTGAAACCTGTTACCATATTGGTACCCACCAGCTCTGCTGGGAGGCTGGTCCAGGTGTCCACCACCTTTTCTGTGAAGAAATATTTCCTCACATCCTCTCCAAGTCTTCCAGCTTCAAATCATGCCTCCTCGTCCTTGAGCATCCTATCTTGCCCCTTCGTCCTTGAGCATCTCTTCCTGTGCAATATGCCACCCTCCTGTACCTTATTGATACCCTTGAGGTATTTGAATGTTTCTGTCATGCCTTCCATTTCTCTTCTTTCCTCCAGTGAGTACATATTTAATTCCTGGAGTCCTTCCTCATAGGGCTTCTGATGCAGGCCATGCATCATTTTGATTGCCTTTCTTTGTACTGCCTCCACCCAGTCCATGTCCTTCCTGAGATGGGGCCTCCAGAACTGGACACAGTACTCTTGGTGTGGCCCCACCATTGATCTATATAGGGGTAACACTACGTTTATTTTTCTGCTGGTGATAGCCCTCCCTATGCACCCCAGCATCCTGCTAACCTTTCTCACTGCCTTATCACACTGCTTTGCTACCTTCAGGTCATCAGATATGATGGCCCTCAGATCACTTTTCTGTTTTGTAGTTGTTAACACCTCTCCCCCCCCAAAAAAAAATTATACATTTAGTCCTTAGGTGTCTGTGCCCTACAGTATGTGCATACTTTTAAATGTTTGGGCATTCAAGCCCAGCTGCTAAACCCTTGACTGACTAGTCTTCCAGTTTTTTTAGATCTTCCTTCATTTAGGAACATAGGTCCTTTTCTGCCAAAAGATTTCTATCAGCCCACCTATTCTGCTCCTTTCCCTCCCCATAGGCTCCTATGTCCCTTCCCCTTACTCCCCCACTTTTTTGGCCCCCAGAGCAGTCTCCAGTCTCCCTTATACCAAATGGAATCATACTCTTTCCTGTCTTGTTTAAGCCCATGTAGTCATCCCATGCCCTTTTGAACTCCCCCACTGAGTTTATACCCTCCGCCCTCTCAGTGAAATATTGCCCCTTCACATTTAATTTGAATTTACCCTCTTCAGCTTTAAACTGTGCCCCCTAGTTTTTGTATTTTCCCTCATCTCGAAGATGCTTCCTTCCCTTACCTTGATTCCCCTCAAATATTTAAAAGTTTCTATCATAACCCCCGTTTCTTTCCTTGTTTCCAGGGTAAACAGGTCAAGATCTTCCATCCTTTCTTCATACTGTATGATCTCTTGTGCAAGTCCTGCACCATTTTGGTCACCCTTCTCTGGACCCTCTCCAACCTATCTATGTCTCCTTGTAAGTGAGGTCTCCAGAACTGTACCCACACTCCAGGTGCGGTCTAACCATGGACCTATACAGTGGCATGATCACCTCCCTCCTCCTACTTGTAATGCCCCTCCCTATGCATGCCGGCATTTTGTTTGCCTTTCCAGCTGCCTTGTTGCACTGGTTTGCCACCTTTAGGTTATCCGTTATGATAATCCCCAGATCCCCTTCCTGCTGTGTTGCCTCAGTCTCCTCCCCTCCCAGTGTGTACTTGGCCTTTTGATTTTTGTGCCTTATGTGCATTATTTTGCATTTCTTGGCATTGTAGCACAATTGCCACTTTCCAGACCACTCCTCTAGCTTGATCAGATCTTCCTTCATTTTCTTCACCTCCTCTGGTGTATCCACCCTATTGCAGATCTTTGTGTCATCTGCAAATAGGCACACCTTCCCATTAGACCCTCTGCTATATCCCCAATGTAGATGTTAAATGGTATTGGTCCCAATACTAACCCCTGGGGTATGCCACCTGTCACTCTTTCCTCCCTGGGGTGAGCCCCATTAAAAACCACCCTTTGAGTTCTGCCTTCTAGCCAGTTTTCCACCCAGTTTGTTAATTTCCTCCTTACCCCAAACTGCTCAACTTGATCACAAGCCTTCTTTGAGGGACAATGTCAAAGACCTTACTGAAGTCCAGATAGGCCACATCCACTGCCTCTCCCTGATCGCATACCTGCATCACCCAGTTGAAGAATTTGATCAGGTTCGTCTGGCATGACCTTCCCTTTGTAAATCTGTGCTGGCTGTCATCCTTGAGTCCACCTTCTGCCAGGTACTGTACTAATCTTTCTTTTAGGAGTGCCTCCATCAGCTTACCCACCACTTAGGTAAGACTGACTGGATGATAGTTACTTGGCTCCTCCTTCCTTACGCTCTTATGCAGTGGCACCATGTCTGCCTTTGTCCAGCCCCCTGGGACTCTCCCATTGTCTAAATATAGATTAATCAGCTTCGTGAGTGGCACCACAAGCTGAGCACCCTGGGATGTAATGCATCAGGATCCATTGCATTGTCCACCTTTAATTTACCTAATTCCTCCAGTACCCTACTTTCCATGAAAGGACTTGTGTCCACCTCCCTGCCCTCCATTCCCATATCGTGCAGCTCTGGTCTCTTTCCCTCCTTTTCAATCATGAAGACTGAGCTGAAGTATTTGTTTAACACGTCTGCTTTTTCTTTGTCCCTCTCCATCTGAGCTCCCCCTCATCCCTTTTTAGTTTCATAGAAACATAGACTTTGACGGCAGATAAGGACCACTTGGCCCACCCCGTCTGCCCATTTCCCTACCTACTGGATAAGCTGCAGATTCTAGTTAACCAACAGCCTACTTCCTGACACTCCCCACTACAATTGCCTTGTGTCTGTCCCATACATGTTTGAATTCCCCACTGTTTTAGCCCCAACAATCTCCCTAGGAAGGCAGTTCCACGATTCACCTCACTTTCCATGAAAAAGATTTCACATTGCCCTGAGCTGGCCCCTCTATCTTTAAATTGTGTTCCCTTGTTCTTACACATCTTCTTTTTCTAAAAGATGCTACCCTGTGGACTTTGATGATTCCCTTGAGGTACTTGAATGTTTCTATCATGTCCCCGTCCCTCCTTTCATCAAGGGTATGTATATTAGCCTCTCAGTCTCTCTTCATATGATTTCTGATGTAGACCCTGCACCATTTTAGTTGCCCTGCTCTGGACTGCTTCCATCCTGTCTATGTCCTTATATATGAGGTCTCCAAAACTGCACACAGTACTCCAGTTGAGGTCTCACCAACTGTCTGTACAGAGGGATAACCACTTCCCTTTTTCAACTTGTGATGCTCCTTCCTATGCATCCCAGTATCCCCCTGGCTCTCCTCACTGACTTCTCACATTGCTTACCCACCTTTAGATCATCCGATATGACTACCCTAAGTCCTGTTCCATTTATGTGTTGTTAGTACCTCCCTGCTATTGTGTACTCTTCTCCTGGGTTTTGTTTCCCAGGTGCATTACTTGCACTTCTTTGCATTGAATCTATTGCCATATGTCTGACCATTCCTCCAACCTTGCAAGTCCCTTCTCATCCTTTCTAACCCCTTGTGTATCAACTCTGTTACAGAGCTTTGTATCATATGCAAAGAGGCATACCTTCCCTCCAGACCTCCATGTCGCCTTATAAAGATGATAAAGAGGACTGGACCCAGTACTGAGCCCTGAGGTACTCCACTAGTGATCCCCTTTCTTCAGAAGTGTGCCACTCACTATTACCTTCTGTGTCCTGTTGTGCAGCCAGTTTGCAACCCAGGCTACCACCCTGGGACCCACTCCCAAGCTGGCTAACTTGATTATTAATCTTTGTGTGGGACTGTGTCAAATGCCTTGCTAAAGTCTAGTAGGCCATATCCACAGCCCCTCCCTGGTCTATTACTTTGGTCACCCAGTCAAAGAAATCTATTAGATCTGCCTGACATGACCTTCCTGCTGTAAATCCATGCTTTTTGGGTCCCATGCCCCGCTGGCCTTCTAGGTACTAACAATTCTTTTTTCTTTCAAGTGATTCCATCATTTTCCCTGCCACTGAGGTCAAACTTACAGGTCTGTAGTTTCCTGCTTCTGCCTTGCTCCCACTTTTGTGAAGGGAATCACATCTGCCCTTCTCCAGTCCTCGGTACCACCCCATCCTCCCATGATTTGTTAAAAGTGTGGTCAGTGGTGTCACTAGGTTCTCCTTAGTTCTTTTAGGATTCTGGGTGAATCCTATCAGGCCCCATTGCTTTGTCCACCTTGAGTTTTAGGAGTTCTTTCAGGACTCTTTCTTCTGTAAATGGACTGGTGTCAACCTCCCTACCCAGAGTGCTTCATTGTTTGGTTTAGGTAACTCCTCCTCATCTTCTTTTGTGAATACTGAGCAAAGTATTCATTCAGTATCTGCCTTTTCACTGTCTCCTCTGCCCACCTCCCTCTCCCTTATTAATCTTCATTATCTCCCTTAACTTTTCTATGCTCCCTAATGTACCTATAAAAGGTTTTATCCCCCTTCTTAACTGACTTGGCTATTCTTTACTCAGTTTGGGCTTTTGCTATTCTGACTGTCTTCCCCACTTCTTTCTGCTTTAATTGATACAGTTCCCTGTCGTGCTCCTTCTGTGTTGCCTTATACTTTTTGAATGCAGCCTTTTTCTCCTTAACCTTCCCTGCCACCTCTTTTGAGAACCATAGTGGTTTTTTACTCCGCTTTGTTTTCTTTATCTGTTTCACACAAAGGCTTGTTGCCTCTATGATGGCAGTTTTGATTTTTCTCCATTGTTCTTCCACCCCTCCTTTTGCCCATTTGCTAGTGTATTCTCAGGTATTCACCCATTTTGCCAAAGTCAGCCCATCTAAAGTCCAGTATGCTTGTTTTGTATGGCTTGTCTCCATGGTTGTGCTTATTGTGAAGCACACTGTGCAGTGGTCGCTTGTTCCCAGATGTCACTGACTTCTAAATTTGTGATCCTGTCTCCATTTGAGAGTACTAGGTCTAGTATTGCTTCCTCCCGAGTGGGTTCCAACACTAGCTGTCTAAGGCCTGCCCCCTGCAGGGCATCGAGAATGACCCTGCTCTTGGATGTGGCTGCAGTACATGTCATCCAGTTAACATCTGGCATATTCAGGTCCTCCATTAACAGTATCTCCCCTTTTTCAGCCATTTTGAGAATGTCCTCTATCATTTTCTTGTCCATTTCCTCCCCTTGAGATGGGGGTCTGTATACAACCCCTGTGCAGATTGTGATGCCATTCCCTGTCTCCAAGGTGACCCAGAGTGCTTCTTGTCCTCCCCCTTTACTTTTTAGTTCTGTAACTTTGATCCCTTCCCTTATGTTTAGAGCTACTCCACCTCCTCTTTTCCCTCCCTGTCCCTTCTGTAGACTGTGTACCCCGGTATGTTGACATCCCAGTCATGGTTCCCCATGTACCATGTTTCTGTGACTGCCACAATATCCAAGTGTTCATCTTCCATCAAGGCTACTAGCTCAGGAAGCTTGTTTCCCAGACTACGGTTTGTACTCATTGCCCTCCATTTAATGCTGGCTTTATCCTTTTTTCCCCCATGCCTGCTCTTTTTGCCCTTGTCTATTTTTCCATTTACCCCTGTCCTGCCCTCTGTTGAGCACTGTACCTCAGTGATTACCTTACTACCCGTCATGTTTTGTGGGGGGAGGCTTGAAATTTCCTGCCTCTTATTAGCACCTCCTCCCATAGCTAATTTAAAAGCTTGCCAAGGAAGCATTTAAACCTGTCACTTAGGATCTTGGTTCCCTTCATGGACAGATGCAGACCGTCGTGCCAGTATAAACCTTCATCTCTCCAGGTGTACCCCCAGTCCCCAGTGAAGCCAAAGCCCTGTGCTCTGCACCAGTTTTGCAACCATTCATTAAACTGCATGGTGTGTAGTACCCTAGCCTCACCCCTGCCATGGACTGGCAGCACCTCTGAGAAGGTAACTGTGCTTGCTACCTCTCTGAGGCCCCTCCCCAACTCCACAGTTTCATCCTGCACTGCACTGATCCCATGCCTAGCTAGGTCATTTTGTCCCAAGGTGGACAATGATATCTAGTTCCTCCTCCTGTAATGCTGCTTCTGCAATCCTGAGGATTCGCCTTGTCCCTCCAAGCCATGGCACCAGGCAGGCACCTTACTTCCTCTCCCCTTCCCCAGGTTCACCCTCTAACAATTGAGTCCCCTATCAGAAGCTGTTTCCTTCCCTGTGGTGTCCCTTGCCACCCTTCTGTGGGTCTCTTGTGGGTGTCCTCATCATTCTTCTTGTCTCCACTGAGGGTGCCATCATAGAGGAACCTTGCTCTGCTAGACTGGCATATGGTTCTGAGAATGGTACAACTAGGGGGTTTCACCCTTGTTCCACCAATTCGCACTCCTCCCAGCACCACTGTGGTCCACCTGCTCTTCATACTTGGCAGCTCTGTGGCAGTGGTGCTCTTTGGGTGGGGAGGCCTCCTTGTCCTTACCAGTTCAGCCTGGAGGTGGGCTACCTCCTCCCCAGAGCTGACAGTTGTCTGCAAATAGACAGCAAACGCAGTTTCAGAAAGTCTCCCAGAAAACTGCCCCACAGCCAGTGCCTTGCACCACTCCCCACATGCCCCTCTCCCTTATAATATACAATATGTAATATATATATATTTTTTCTTCCTTTGTGTGGTGTGTTCTTACCCTTTATGCACTGTGCTGGGTTATTAAGAATATGACAGTTCTGCCACAAGACCTGTTGAGGAAGTGATGTCAGAACCTTGGCTATAAAGGAAATGTCATGCCTGGGGGGTGTGGGAGGGTAGGTGGGTAGTCCACAACCACTGGTGACTGTTAGAAACAATCAAATACACCACTGCTCCACCACCCTGGTGAGTACTGCCCTTTATAGTAATTCAGCTAATCTCCAGTAACTGATTTGTCAACTATTTAAAAGTAATTTGATGCAAACTGTTACAGAATACTAGTAGACAGTCCAGTTAGCCACAAGGAAAATCAAATATGCAGTTATTTCAGCCCTTCTGAAGTTGCTCACAAGATAAGTAGTTTTGAAAACCCTTCCTGATTTAAAAACGAAATTAAACACAAAGCAATCCCAATGTAAGACTGTAAAGTAAGGAAAACTTCCCTCAGATGTAAGTAAGAGAGATCAGTTGCAGATTTCTAGTCCAATATAGTATATCCCATGCAGCTTCTCAGTTGTTTCGAAGCACAGCCTGTTACACCACTTGAAGAGATGGGCTTCATTGTACCCTGATTGTTTTTTTTCTTCACTTGCTTATATAGCTGAAGAACTTTCTGTCCCCCCTTTTGGCCTCTCTTGCTATTTTCTCCTCTTTATCTGCCTTGCCATCCTGACTGTTTGCCCTGCCACCCTAAGCTTTTCCCTGTATACCTCCCTTTCCACCGTTCCTAGGTTTGTATGCCCTAAATGCCTTCTTTTTCTCCCCTGTTGCTCCTGCTACTTCCCTAGTGAGCCAAAGTGGCTTCCTTCCTCATTTTGTCTTGCCCACCTTCCTAATGCACTGCTCCGTGGCCCTCAAAATCCTCCCTTTATTGCCTCCTACAGTTCCTCAGCATCCATCAGATTATCCTTTCCTTCCAATTTCCCCCTGAAAATTTCCCTCATTTTCTTAAAATCTGCCCTCCGGTAGTCCATTACCTTAGTTGTGGTTCGACTTGCTTCTGTCCCTATCCTAAGACTAAACCTAACTGTTATGTGATTACTAGCCCCCAGATTTTTCCTTACTTCTACCTTTTCTACACTGTCTCCATTTGTCATTATTAGGTCCAATGTAGCCTCACCCATAGTCGGTTCTCTAACTAGTTGCTGTAGGAGTGCCTCCTGTATGGATTCCAATATATCCTTGCTCCTTTCTGATGCTGCAGTGAAATCCCCAGTTCACGTCAGGGAGATTAAAATCCCCCACCAGCAGAAGTTCCCCATTTCTTGCCATCCTTTATATTTCATTAATCAACTCCTTATCAACTTCTTCCCCTTGATTTGGTGGTCTGTACACCACACCCATATGTACTGCCTCCCCTGTCCTCTTGGTTAATGTGACCCAGAGGACCTCTGCCAATCCCAGACTTTCCTGCCATACTGTCACCTTTATCCCAATCTTCACATATTGCACAACCCCTTCCCCCCTTTTTCCCCTTCTTGTCCTTTCTAAAGAGACTGTACCCTAGCATTACCACCTCCCATTTATGTTTTCCTGTCCACCATGTCTCAGTTATGGCAACTAGGTCCATTCTCTCTTCCACCACTGTGGCCTCTAAATTCCCCATTTTATTTCCCAAACTCCTACTCTTTGCTAGCATACCCTTCCATCTATCCCCCCCTGCCCATTTTCTTCCTCTCCTATATCACCTGCCCCCTTCTGTGGGGGAGTGCTAACTAGGCAAGACCCTCTTGTTTCTTCTTCCAACCCTTCCCTAGTTTTGTACTCTCCCTCCCTTAGTTTAAATCCCTACCCCGGATCCTGTCACTATAACCTTGTAATTCTCCCCTTAACACTCTAGCACCCCCCTCATTTATGTGTAGTCTGCCCCTTGTGAATAGTCTCTTCTCTGACCAGGTGCCCCCCATGCATGTAAAACCCTCCCTTTTGCTCTGTTGCCTTAGGCCCCCCCCAGTGTGTCCACTCTGTTGCAGATTTTTGTGTTATATGCAAACAAGCGTACCTGTCCTTCCAGACCCTCTGCAATGTCACTAATAAAAACATTGAAGAGGACCAGTCCCAGTACTGACCCCTGTGGCACCCCACTGATTACCTTACCTTCCTCCGAGTGAACTCCCATTTACCACCGCCCTCTAAGTTCTGTTACTTAGCCAACTTTGTACCCATTTTACTATCTTTGGACCCATTCCCATGCTGCCTAACTTCTTTACCCATCTTCTGTGTGGAACGGTGTTGATGACCTTACTAAAATCCAGGTAGGCCACATCCACCGCTTCTCCCTGATCCACCTCCCTGGTTACCCAGTCAAAAAAACTGTCAGGTTTGTTTGGCAAGATCTAACCCCCTGTGAACCCATGCTGCCTCGGATCCTGCAATCCACTGGTGTTAATGTACAGAAGGAGGATGCTCATGACACATCAAGTAAAGAAAGAGGACACTCGAGGCACAGCAAGTACAGAAGGAGGAAGCTCACGGCACATCAAGTAAAGAAAGAGGACACTCGCGGCACAGCAAGTACAGAAGGAGAAAGCTCACGGCACATCAAGTAAAGAAAGAGGACACTCGAGGCACAGCAATTACAGAAGGAAGAAGCTCAACAGCACATCAAATACAGAAGGAGAAAGCTCAATAGCACATCAAATACAGAAGGAGGAAGCTCAACTGCACATCAGGTACAGGAGGAGGAAGCTCAATGGCACATCAAATACAGAAGGAGAAAGCTCAGTGGCACATGAGGTACAGAAGGAGGAAGCTTAATGGCACATCAAAAACAGAAGGAGGAAGCTCAACAGCACATCAGGTACAGGAGGAGGAAGCTCAGTGGCACATCAAATACAGAAGGAGGAAGCTCACGGCACATCAAGTAAAGCAAGAGGAAGTGGAATGGCACATCAAGTAATGAAGAAGGAAGCTCACTGCACACTGTTAGCATTCAGCACCAGGGTAAACCTCACTTACCATGCAGCATGACATTACTGAGGCATTGGTAGATTTTTTCCAGCAGCTGTACACACAGGAAAAGGGGAATTCAGTAACACAGACACGGGAAAGGGACTAATTTTTAAGACTGCCAGAAATAACATTGGAGGAGAAGCAAATGATAGCTGCACCAAACTCCAAGCAAGAGTTACTGAAGGTGTTAGCAGCCATGTCCTCTGGCAAAGTTGCTGGACCCAATGGCTTGCCCTTTGTATTGTAACTAAAGCTTGCACATGTATTACTGGCTCAGTGGTTCAGGCCTCATTAAGAGAGGGGGTGCTCCTACCCACATTTGCAGAAGCCCGAGTATCTGTTATTCTAAAACTGGAGAAACCCCATGACATAGTCTAATTATGTATGCCTCTTTCACTGCCAAATACAAATTTTAATATTTTTGCAAAAACTATTAGTGGGTAGAATGGCACAGTGCTCCCCATGGTCATTTCTACTGACCAGTCTTGATTTGTGAGAGGGAGGAATACCACGATAAATGTATGAACATTGATGACATGGAGCAAGCAGTGTTGGTATGATTGTCCAGTAATGGTATCATTAGATAAAGGGGAAGCACCAGATCAGGTGGAGTAGGAACACTTTTAAGACACTATACACAGCATGAAATTTGGCAATTTACCAGGCTCCAAAAGATGGCATACAGACTAATTCTTGTGTATTTATTTATTTGAAATGTTTTACGAGGAAGAATGCATACAGAGCTGTGATGTCTCGGGGGAAGGGAAATCCATACAATATAATCAATACTAAAGCAAGGTACAAGAGAGTGAAAATTAACATAATAATGCAGGTATAGTAGAGGTGTAAAACATAATAGTAATAAAATGAGAAATGAAATAAAAATGTAGAAATACGTGTGCAAACATATACAGCAAGTTGCGGACTACAGTACATAATGTGCAGAATTGGATAACTGAGTACAGAGAACATTTGGCATAAAACCCTTGAGAGGCACAAGTTGAGGTAGGTCAATGCATTTACAGACATGGGTATTCTGGCAACCAGCCTTGGAGGGGGAATGATGTACTTCTATTTCCTGTTCCAAAAGTATTCATTTTTATGGCTGTGTGAGCGGAGCTCCGCAAACATTGTGACATCACTGTAGGAGAAAAAGGGTCTGCTGCTGGACAGCATAATCTTTACAGCACTCACTCCATTAGCCTTGTCCTCTGCTGACAGAGCTCCCCTCTGCAGCTTGATCACCTCCCCCCTGCAGGTGCACTACTTCCCGACTGTAGTTCTGGGATAACTGCACATGCGCGAATAGCACACATGTGTGGTTTTGTTGCTGCTGCTATCTTGTGAATGGCACATGGTCACTGTGCTGACAGCTGTGCCATCCGCTCCAGAACCACCGCTGCTGTGATAGCTGTTTGCCACTCCTGCTGCACCGGTAACGCCACTCCGCCACTTGCGCAGGTAAGAGCCCTATGCAACCATGTCGACTCTGACCAGAATTTGTTTTAATTGAGATAGAGTGCATCTGCCTGACCATGTCAAAAATAAACTGTGAATTATACTGAATAAACTGACTCTTCCATATGGTAAGAGAGGCACTGGTCTTCCCAATTTTGAACATTATTATTGGGCAGCTCAATTGGTGGGTTTGTGAGGGTGGTGTGATTGCCTTCAGACTGAAATAGGAATTTAACTTGAAAAAATATACACAAGTTGTGGCAAAAATACTGGATAGAAACCTATTCATTCTTGTAACAGAGGCCCAGAACCTTTTATCTTCTATACAGTTAATTACAGCCCCTCACAACATCATTGTGATGGATTTGTCCCACTACAGTAACCATGCTATGACCTGTAATCTTTTCCTGGACACTTCCAATTCCTGTTCCATTCTAGCATCCATGTGCCTCCTGAAAATACCTTGTCCCACCTGATCTCTCTTCAAACCTACGAATCCCTGGTCCTTGTGTCACCATCTCTTTTTGAACTAATCTATCTGGTTAGAATGGAGCTTGAACTGTACACCAGCAGGACACCCAAAATGTTCAGGGGATATCTGCCTTGCTTACTGGTCCCACTGGACCTGCTGTCCCTAACTGGGTTGTGGTGCCTTGAAAGTCTTGCTTCTCCACACACTTGGCAGGGTCTTTATCAGGCAGAGCTTCACATGCTGTGGCACCTCACAGTCTTCCCCTACAGGACAGCCTGGCCTGATGCCCACAAATGCACACTTTACCTTTTGGGCAAGCCTCCCCACCTTCTCAGAGACACCATCCTACCTTTTACCAGTGACAGCTTCTGCTCATGTACCTGCCCCTTCCATACTTCTCTTGGTCAAACATGGTAATACTGTGTGTTTACTGATGTTGCCCTCCCCCCCCAAATAATCTATAATACCCGCACCATCTTCTGGGGAATTTTTTTTCAAGCACCCAGTCCATCAAGTGGCACTCCTTTGGGAGGCTAACACCAGGATTCCATCCTCAGTGGGATATAACTGTCCTGAATACTTAAGGCTACAAGACCACCTCCTGGTTCATCTTCCACCTTCAGTTCAGGTGGAGGAACATCTAGTCTTACCAGGCCTGCAGATGTACGGTGAGACTGCCCTGCCATATGAGGTGTCTCATACCCATACCATTCCCAGACCATGAGAGTGGCTTGGCACTATTGCCTCCTGTCCAGAGCTTGCAACATGAACTGTGCATGTATGGCCCATATCCTGAGCTAGTCACATGGCAACACACACTGCATATCCACCCTTCCAGGCACAACCACCAAGCATCTGACTCTCAGCCATGAAGCTGAAAACGTTATCATGCTTCCCCTAGCCAGATCCTTGGCATATTGTAGTGCATTTGTCTCTTGCCCATGCCAAGAGGGCACCCACTAGGTAAGGGCATTGGGGACCTGCCCCCTTTTGCCTTCCTGCATGTGGCCAAGCCTGGCCTGGCCTTCACTCTCTCCTTCTGGGGCCACTGAAGTACCCTCATATACTCCTCAACTCCTCCCTTTTCTACTAACCCTCAGAGGCCGATGTTAAAGCACCCAGTCCCTTTGGTGGGCACTAGTAACAGCCCTGACCTTATCTGTGGGAGTGGGGAGGTTTCGTATTCTTCCTGCAATTATACATTTCCATTCCCAGAAAGAAATGGTGAGGGTTTGCCTCCTTTTGCACACACAAAGTGGTTGATAGAACTATCCTTTGCCCAACATTCAGTGTGGGCACTTGTGTATAGCTCTTTCCTGGAATAAAACCCTGAGGGAAAAGGAAGGGAAATTATTTATTTATTTATTTATTTATTTATTTATTATTTATTGAATTTTGATGACCGGGTAGGCCCACTGGGCTCCGGAGGTCCCTTTTTCAGGGGCGACCCGGGAATAACAATACAATAATAATTAAACAGTAGAACATAAGCAGATACAGGTTATCATGGGTATACAGTATTCGGCTGTGTACACATAGCAGTTGTAATAGTGGTTTCATATATGTAGTTGAAAAGTTGTTATTTCATTACATTACATTACAGTCTTCTTTGTCCTACATATTAGTGAGACAGTACTGGAGATTCATTAGGTATAATAGTTCTGGAGCATCGGGAGGGTTCAGAGAGGGGGAGGAAAAGTTAGTGCTACCTTGTGGGGAGGGTTAGAGATTTTGGTTTGGTAAGTAGGCAAGTTGTGGTCACTAGTAGTAGTGTCAGGTGCGGTGGCACTGGCATACGCTTGTTGTCATAAGATAGGTCTTGAGTGAAAACTCTGCACCGATTGGGTTTCTCTTACCTCCAGAGGAAGGTTGTTCCACAAGGCAGGGGCAGCATGCGTGAAAGAATTCTGACCTGCCTTAGTCCTAACCTTGGGTACCTCTAGTAACGTTAGGCCCGAGGACCTTAGGCTGCGCTGGTATCTTTTTACTGTGAGGAGTCCACACTAGACTCAGGGAGGCGTGGGGCTAATAATCTTCTTCGACAGACAGAGCACAGGGTGTAACTGAGGCGGGCTTCAAGGATGGCCAGTTTAGCTTAGCTAACGCCTCACAGTGGTGACTCTGAATGGGATAAGGTGGCAAAGGGGCCACCTTGTTATATAGAGTACATAATTTCTGTACTCCAGCTTTGTAATACCCTGAATGACTGGGGCAGCATATGTTAGTGTTGGAAGTAGAACACTGGCTGCAATAGCAGTCCTGGCTTCTGGGGTTAACTGATCCTTAATCCGATACAGTAATCCGAGTTTTGTATGGATTACTTTAGTGACTTTACCTATCTATTTAACCAGCAAAGGCACACTAAAGCTGAAGCTTGTTTCCAGGTGTGACCTGGGAGCACACAGACATTAAGTAACTTGCTTAGGGTCACATAGTATGCAAGTGGGAGCTATGGAGTTCAAACCCAGGTCTCCAGGTTTGCAGCTTAATACCCCCTAACCACTATGCTGTACTGCCTCCCCCCCAAAAAAAAAAACACACACATTGCCATAGCAACCCCCCTCACTTGTTACCCACCCACATTTTGCCACAGGACCACAGTGGCAAAGATACCCGTTCACATGTTTAGTCAACCTACAGAGAGGATCTAACCATCTCTTTGAGCACCTACCTTGCCTGGTAAACTGGTGTCCTATCCACCCAGTGTGACTGCCAGGGCCTGCACAATGAACCATTGCCTGTATCATTTGCATCCTTTTGAACCATTCCTCCCTTACACCTCAGGCAGGTCAACTTGGTCCAGCCTTCTCTTCTTTAAGGGATGAACAGACCTCAGCTGGCAAAACATGCTGGTTGCCTTGAGTTGTCCTGCCCCCTAGTGCACCACCTACTTTGAAGATCCCCATCTCTAGGGGGTCCTGTATGTGTAGCCGTGATCCCTACCCCCAGAAAAAAAAGAGACGAGGGCTTAGAAAAAAAAAAATATATATATATATGCTGCTGTAACCTTTTGTAGTCATGCATTGCACAGACATATACACAGATACTGTGGATTGTGACAACATTTATCATAATTTATTTGTAGAGAACTAGGGGCTATCCCCAATGGCAGTCCTTTCTGGATCTGGTCATCCCCCTATTTCTGACCTACTGTATTAAGCATCATAGGTCAAATTCTTCTCCAGCTTCACCTTGACTGGGCGTTTCACCCACTGTTTACCTAGGAATATAAGAGAAAAACGTGCATGTGTGTGTATATATATACTGTATGTGTATATATATATATATATATATATATGCACATTTCTTATAGAGTTTATATAGGTTGTTTGGTAACCAGCAGACATGGCCAAAGATTTCATATGCAGTGTGCAAGTATTCATCAGCTTTATAGCATTTAAATACCATGCTCATCTCCAGCACACAGTGTGAGGTCAGCACATCTAATCAGTGCTTCTCAAATACTGACTGGGACTAATCCTGCAGGGTCATTAAGCATTCAGGAACTTAAACAACCTTTACTTTGTCTGTTCCCTGTTGCTAACATAGTTCCTGCAGTTGGGGGGCGGTGTAAAGTGGATGAAGCAGCACTGGACCTTTATATGCACTGTACACCCCCATTTGCAGAGTGTTGTGGTCTGGAGTTCAAGGGTCAGAGCATAAGGGTGCCACACTTCTGGGCATCAGTGTGGGGTAGTAGTCTGTAGGAGATGCAGAACCCCAGTGGCGATACTCTTCCACATGGTGTACATAATACTGCAATGTTATGGAAAATATCTATAGTCTAAACCATAGGTCTTGTGAGAACATACTGTAGGTCATTAAAATCAGTGCTCTTACAGTAGCCAGATGAGCGGTCCATCTAGTTAAGGATGGGAGTAGTGCTGCAATATTATTCATCAGGATTAACAACCTTGGAAGGAAGGGAATGCGGGGTATATATATATGGGACTGCTATAACATTTAAGTACCTGTGCCATTTTGTAGAGGTCTGTGCCCCAGCATTTACTGACCAGCAAGGGTGGAAAGGTGAGTAGTAGTCCACAGACAGGGGTGGGGTGAAGTACATGAAGAAAAAACAAGACAAAGTAAAAAGTAGACCAAGGAAAATGGGATTTTTTGTCAGGATTTTGTGAACTGGATCCGGGCCCGGCACATCTCCTTGTAAGATGTGTGGAGTCTGTCGGCCGTGTGTGCTTGCTAAGATTGTCTGATGTTTGCTTTCTGAGGGGCTGACATCTTGTTGAATTACAAACCCATCTCTAACCTAGGGGCTGATATCTTGGCGAATTACAAACCATCGCTAACATGCTCTATTTGGGCAGCGTTATTGAGAAAATCATGGTGCTGCAGCTCAAGCCCACCTCACTACTTTTCAGCATCTTTGAGCTCCATCAGTTGGGATTTCAGTTAAGGCACAGTACAGACATGGCACTAATCTAGGTGCATAATGACCTGCTCAGGGCTAGAAGTAGAGGTGAACAGTCAATTCTCGGTCTTCTTGATCTCTCTTTAGCTTTTGACACTGTGGACCATGGTTTGTTGCTGGATCACCTTGGGGGGGCCTTTGTGGACTCACCGATGCTGTCAACTGGTTTGAGTCCTTTCTCACTGGCAGGATGCAAAAGGTAGTATTGGGGAGTTCTTCCTCTCGCCCCAGGACCCAGCCATGTGGAGTCCTCCAGGGTTCAATCCTCTCACCTATGTTGTTTGCAGTGTACATGCTCCCCAGGTGAGATCTTTCAATGCTACAGTGTGGGTGTCCACTGTTATGCAGATGATACCCAGCTGTATATGTCTTTTGCACCTGGGACTATTGGTGCTGTAGAGGTACTAAATGCATGCCTAGTCAAGATCCAACACTGGATGTCTTCTAGCTGAATAAGCCTCAGCCCGGACTAAGCGGAGGCACTAATGATTGAGCCTGGTTGCTGGCAGGAAGTGGAAACTGCCGGCGTGAGCTCCAGATTGATGATGGGCCTCATTCCATTAGTGGGCACTACAGGGCTGAAACTGGGCATTATCCTCAATGATGGATTGCCAATTGAGTCTCAGGTGTCATCCATCCGGAGTGGTTTCTGTCACTTGAGGAATATCATCCAGATCAAAGCCCTTATCCCGCCAGAGACCTGCCCTCACTGGCGCATGCATTTGTGAAGTCCAGACTTGACTACTGTAATGCTGTTTATCTCGGTGTTGGCAGAGGGGTCCTTTGTTACCTGCAGCTAGTGCAGAATGTGGCAGTTAGGTCACTGATGGGCCTTTCGAGGTCATGTCATGTGACCCCGGTGTTACATGATCTGAACTGGCTGCTGGTTATGAGGAGAATCTCCACCAAGGTGTGTCTTCTCACCTATAAAGCCACATGTGATATGGACCCTAGCTATCCGAGCAATCTGACTCCATACCACTCTCAGTGCCCTCTCCACTCCTCTGAGGAAGGCCTTCTTGCAATTCTCAGGACCTGGTTAAAAACATCTGATGATCACACATTTGCAGTGGATGTGTCAGTCTTCTGGAAATTGCTTCCAAGGTCCTTGAGGGAGGCCCCCTCACTGGAGACCTTTAAGCAGGGTCTGAAAGCACATCTCTTCTGGGAAGCCTTTGGGGTTTAATTTACATTGGTTTTATGTGTTTAACTGCAGTGTTTTATTTTACTAATGCTGCTACTAATTTAGCTACTGTGTTTCGTTGAAATATGTATTTAATCCACTGTTCACTGTCTATATGGGGCAAAGTGCCCTGAGTCTCAGTGATAGGGCACTCTATCAATAAAAAAAAATTACCTACTTGCTAAAGGCAACAGTTGTGCAAAATGTTCTGCAAGCCTAGAAAAATCCTAGTTGGGGTACCGTATAATTGAGGGCAGAGATAGCGGTTCTGTGAGATTTGAGCTGCTGTACAAGAGGGTGATCAGTGTAAACATGCTGCAGAGGAGGAACTGCCAGAGAGGAAAGGGGCACTTCATACTTATTAATGTGTGGCTGGGCCCATATCATGAATGTATTATCACTGTGTGGTATGTTCAACCTTGTGTACACGTTCTAACCAGGTCCATCTTGCAAATAAGCATTGTTCAATGATGACCACCTGGATAAAGGCCGGGAGATCAGAGAACTGTGGGTTCAGTTCCCACATCTGGCACTTGGGTTAATATCCCAGTACTGACACTGTAGTGCAGCATGAGAGGGGTGCTACACTTCTGAGGTGCAGCTTTTCAGATGAGACGTTAAGCCGAAGTCCCATCTGCCCGGATTGGTGGTAGTTCAGGTGGATGTTAAAGATCCCATGGCACTTATCGAAAAGAGTAGGGGAATTTCACCGGTGTCCTGGCCAAATTTCCCTCATTCACTAAAAATACCACCAACAGCTTAATCTGGTTCAAAGTCAGTTGGCATTCATCTGTATCCACCTCCCCCGGGTCGTGCCTGAAAATAGGCAGGATTTGTCTAGTGCACTTACCCGGTCAACAAAAACTAAATAAAATAAAGACTTTGATTGATTGATTGATACTGAACACACAAGCGAGAGGGATGAGTAAGGGGGGAAAGAGGAAGCTCAGAGGGGAAAGTCATGTGGGCTGCAATGGCTGTGGTGCAGCCCACTTTAGGACAGTGCTCTAGAGGTGGGGTTGATCCCCAGTTTGCAGAAGAGTGGGGACACTCACCATGGAGCTAGCAGCAATAAAGCCTGACAGGCCTTCTTTTGGGCTGTTCCATTTGGGGGCAGGAGCAGCCAACTGTAGCTGAACTGCCCCAAAGTGTACTCAAGATATAGAAGGGAAGGTGGACAGTATTTGTCGGGATATGGGGTAAAGGGCATGTTCATATGTTGGGGGAGTGAGGAACCAGTGCATGCGATACAAAATTGTTTAATTCCACTGAGCAGATCAGTGTCCTTGGGAAATCTTCATGAGGAGCTGGAAGACCCATTACTGTTAGGAAAAAAGGCATGACTAGGGGTTAAAGTAACAGTTTGTTAGTCACCCCAGAGGCATAATGTGGCACGAGCACAGCCGAGTGGCATATTGTACTTGGGGTGTGATTGACTGTTAATCTAACTATTGGGAATGTCTTATTGCTATTATAAAAACTGATTTCAAAATAAAAGTGTTAGAAATGTACCTTTTGAATGTTTTCCTCATTGAGAGGGAGATAATTAAATGGTTCGTCCACTGACGGCTGTTTAAGAATACTGGTTCAGAATCAAAATGCATCATTCAAGTTATTAAGCAGTGCTAGAGAGTGGAATGCTGACAGGAAAAATTCATGTGCCATAGTGATCAGGCTGAACATGGAAATTTCTTGCCAGCTAACAGATACAACTGCTTTAATGTAAGGCTCTCTGAATGATGACCGCCAAACAGAATGGAGCATTTCTGAGACCATTTTTACCACACCACTATAGTTAGGGTTTAGCAGGCTGTTTAATGTTAACCCCCTAAATTTTCAGTTTAATAGCTTTGCCAGTGTTCAACAGATTTACGCAAAACTTTGCATGCGTGGTATTGGGGGCAAGGTCTCTTGACCTGCCAAGTTTCATTCTGTTTGGATGTGCAGATTTTGACATGTGGATAGCGTAAAAGTGGAAAAATCGGGGTGGGGTGCTGTTTTTTTTTGCTCATCGTCTGGTACCCAGACAGTTTGGAATTTTGCTTAGACATTTTCAGGGTGGAAAGGGCTTAGGCCAGAGTGGTGCCCTGCACTGGTTTGGTGAAAAAAATATTAATCCGTTCAAAGTTATAAGGATTTGAAATTTCAGTTCTGAGTATACTCAGTACAGTCTTTTGGATAGCTGTTTCATACAAAAAAAGAATTTGGCCCATATGAAAAAAGATTCTGTTTCATATGTGGGTAACCTTTTTCATGAGAAAAATAATTGTTTTTCATATGGCCGTCATCTTGTTTCTGTCCCCCCCAACTAAAAAATGATTTTGAAAATCCATAAAAATGAGATCCTGCAGAGACACCAGCACATGTATCTTGCATATCTGGCCTCCCTTAGGTGGATTCTGCAGTTAGTTTTTGGCAAAATCATCCAGAAGTGTGTTTTTAACATATTTTAAAATCTTTTTCTAGGATTGTGAATATGTTGTTCATCCACAATGTTTGGCATGTCCTTTCCCTTCAAGAATCTTGCAGGAAGGTCTAAAAGCTGGCACCTCCCACCCACCCGGGTGGTATATCCCTCGGCTCCACCTATTGATGCCAGATCTTCCTTTCCGCTGGAAGAGTCAGATTCCCTCTTTATCACTCACGTGTTATAGTAGGCCCTGGCGAACAAATATCTGGATTTACCAAAGATAAAACTCGTTTGAGTTTCTCAAAATCACTTTCGCGATCATGACCACGGTGGAGGACAGGCCCTCACCTGGTTTCTGCCACTGCTCATGCAGGCAAAAAATATCTAGAACTGACCAACATGCCTCATGCGGCTATTGCCTGGGCCATATTCATGACATCCAGGTGTGCGATTTTTGTCTCTCGTTCCTACCCAATGTCTTGGACGATCATCTCGCGTGACTTCAGTTGGTCAGACCAGAGAAACGGAACCCATCAGTCAAATCAAAAGAGGACTGTTGGGTGGTCTCTGAGGCTAAGGGGTCTGCTAAGCAGCTGGAGCAGATGAAGGCCTTCGAAGAGGAGGTGGAGACAGGCTGCTGATCGGTCCTGTTCCCTGTTGTTCTTTGCCCAGCTTAATCTGGGCTCCACCTTCTCAGGCTCCTTTAAGGAGATGTGTCAGTCTCTCCCCACCAAAGGAGAGGGTCCTTCGGGTACGTATGTCTCTCGCTCCTGTAAAAAGGACAAGGAGCAAAAAGAAGGTTTGTCTCATCAACAACATTCTTGGGACTGTGAGAGACCTTGGTCCCAGGAATCTACTGTCTCAGCTTTGGTTGCAGTTGCAGCATCAGCCACTGGCTTCATGGTACCCCCATCAGGCCAGCAGTCCAAGACATGGGACGACTACCCGGTCGAGATCATAATTGACCCTGTCAACCCATTGTCACTCAATGAGGATGACAACTCCTTATTCAGGCACCTGGTCATGCCTGGACCGGCTGAGGAGGAGACCCAGCTCACTGGGAACCTCTTCACGGTCCCAGACCCTGACCTGGAAGAACCACGATTTTCCCTGGCTCCTTCCGAGCAACCCTGTCAGTCTTCCTGATGGTCTAAGTCAAGGTCTTGGACCCCTTCAGCCGATAGGCTGAAGAAAGCGCATAAATGCTTCAAGAAGCAGTGCCACCACCTTTCTTCTTCGTCCTCCTTGGAAGTGGGGAGGCTTCAATGTAGGCTGCGTTGGCGCTACGAGGACTTTATGTGGCAGCAGCTGATTATGGCCATCCCAAAGTCAACCCTGGCTTCCACTCCGGCCATCACTTGGCTGTTGCCCTCCAGGCCAATGCCGACTCCCCAGGAGCCAGTCAATACCGTCCCTCCACCTGTGGAGCTGGTCAAGACTCTCCTGGCTCGGCTGAAACCTGCCCCTCCCCAAAAATTTGGTGGAACTGCCACCTAAACAGCCTATTTCTGGGGCTCCTGCCAAGGAGTCTCAGCCTGATATGAACCTTCCATGTAGGCTGCCTGTCATACTCACTCCTGACCATCCCAGGCAAGTGGAAGGTGACACAGGTGGCCGGCCGATCTATCCATAATCCAAGGACTCTGACTTGCATTCCCTTCCTTTGGACAACAAATCCATAGGGAGTATCTCAATGGAGGAAGGTCCCATGTCCTTCAGGGGTATCCTCCATTTCATCTCTGAATCCACGGGAATGCCCTTGGAGCCCATTCAGAAATGGACCAAATATCCCCTCACTGATATCTTCAAATGAGGGAATTCTCCAATGGAGGTCTTCCCTGTGGCCAAGGCCATTATTGGCCTGGCCTTAGAGCTGTGGCAGCACTCAGCCTCCTGCCCTGTGCCTTCAGCCCAGATGGCCCGCAGGTATGCAGTCCCCATTGGCTCCCTCTCGAGATTCATAGAACACCCCTTAGCCGAAGGGCCAGTGACCAAATCTGTGTTTAGGTGCTCAGGAAATTCAGGAGACACTGACAGACCCCCAGACAAAGAGTCCAGGAAACTGGACCACTCAGCTCAGAAAGTCTGTGATGCTGCTTTGGTTGGCCTTTGTCAGGCAAGCTCAGCCATCATTATGGCACATTTTTTTCATGCCCTCTCTTGGGCTCTCTGGATGAGGTCCTTCCTCATCTCCCCACAGACCTCCAGACCACAGTCAAGCAGGTCCATGACCAGAGCCCAGTGGTTGCAAAACAGCAACTCTAGATGGCTCTGAACATTGGGGACTGATGCGCCCACTCAGTGACATCCACGGTTGCCATGCACTGCAGGGCCTTGCTGAAGGTCTCCACTTTCATTGCAGACACTCAGCACAAATTGACAGATGTCCCCTTCCTGGGCACTGATCTTTTCTGTCCAGGAGTGGATGGTCACCTTCAGCACATAAAGAAGTCCAGTGTCACCTTGGACTCCATGACTTCAGTTCAGAAGGAATCCCAGGTTTCCAAAAAGCAGAAGAGAAAGCCTTTTCAGCCTTCTTCCCCTGCAGCCAAGCAGCCCCACTTTCAGTCAGGGCAGCAACAGCAGCAGGCTCAATTTTGGTGCCCTTGGCCCAAGTCAGGGTCCTTGGTGGTCCATAAGCCCGGAGGAAAAGGTCCCAGCAGTCCCCAAGCTATATCCTCCTCTTCCAAGCCTGCACAGTAATGGGATGGGGTTGCAAACCCCATACCCATCAAACCAACTCTGGGTCCTCTTATGGAGGGCCAACACCACCACTTCCTTTCTACCTGGTCTGCTGTCACAATGGACAGGTGGGTTTTGGAAGTGGTCGGCCAAGGGCTGCTTCTGGAATTCGAGCAGTACCCACCAAGCTGAGCCCGCACCCCAAAGGAGGAGATGGTTTCTGTGCACACTCAGTTGGCTCTCCAAGACAACATTGCCCAACTCCTCCGCAAGGAGGTAGTGGCCAGAGTTGCAGATCCCCCTGTCAACCCAGGGTTTGTTTCCAGGTATTTTCTGGTTGCAAAATGGATGGGGGGGGGGATCTGGTGCCCCATTCTAGATCTGCATGACCTGAACCAATTTCTAAGCTCTTGCACATTCAGGATGGTAACTCTTTCTCAGATCATACCATCTCTTGAGAAGAACATGTGGTTTTGCTCACTGGATCTGCAGGATGCGTTCTTTCATGTCCTGATCCATCCATCACACCAAAGGATCCTCTACTTCCGTGCAGAGGGAGCCCTCTTTGAGTTCCAAGCCATGCTGTTCGGCCTGTCATCAGCCCCTCAGGTCTTCACCAAATGCACTGCAGTGGTGGCAGCCCATCTTCAGCTTCGGGAGGTCAGAGTGTACCCCATCTCGATGATTGACTCATAGCAGGTCCCTCCATACAGGAGGTAGAGAGATTCAGGGATCTGGCTCTCCAGACCTGCATTGAACTTGATCTCCTTGTCAATGAGACCAAGTCAGAGCTTGTGCCTTCACAGGTGATCTGCTTCATCAGGGCAGAGCTCAGCTCTTGCTCAGCCAGGGCCAGACTCCTGGTGAACAGGGCGAAAGTTCTCTCCTCCTTTGCCCAATCATTTCTGGTTGGGCACTTGCTCCCTTACTGGGACTTTCTGTGCCTTCTGGGTTACATGGCAGCCTGCATATCCATGGTCTGATGGGCCCGGTGGCATATGCTCCCCCTTCAGTGGGAGCTGGCCAGCCAGTGGACTCAGCGACATGGTCACTTCGACCAGCTAGTCACTGTGACCCAGATTATGTGGGGTGCTCTCCAAATGGTGTACCATTCAAGAACATCTGAAGGAGGGGATCCAGTTTGTCGTCCCCAAGCCAATGTTCATTCTGATGACTGATGCCTCTCTCATGGGCTGGGGTGTCCACATGGGGGATCACAGAGTCAATGGGCTCTGGACCCTCGAGAAATCCTGATGTCATATCAACCTGCTGAAGCCCCAAACAGTTCGGCTGGCACTGACTGCATTCACTGTGTTCCTTCAGGGTCAGGTGGTGCGGGTTCAGATGGACAATACCACGACCATGTACTATCTCAACAAGCAGTGTGGCATGCACTCCTGGCCTCTGTGCAGGGAAGCGCTCCACGTCTGAACCCTTGTGAGCTGTCTGGAGGCAGATCTCCTGGCCATTCATGTGGCAGGAGCCTCAAATCAGCTTACAGACACCCTCAGCCATGTGGGCGAGGCATCCCACAAATGTTCTCTCCATCCAGAGGTGGTACACAGCCTGTTCTCCTACTGGAACAAACCTCAGGTGGACCTGTTCACCTCCAGGGAGAATGCAAAGCTGAGGCTAAGGTGCACAGTATTTGGCATACCTGGATTTGACACCAAGTGGATGATTGACGCACCTTCCATCAGTCTAAGGGCCCTTTGAAAATGTGGCCTGTGGTCTCCAGAACTGGACACAGTACTCAAGGTGGAGTCTTACCAATGACCCATTCATAGGCAAGTTAGGCAACATCACCTCCCAGTTTCTGCTGCTAATACCCATCTCTATGCACCCCTAGCATCTCACTAGCCCTCCCAACAGCTTGATACTTTTAGGGCATCTGACATGATTACTTCCAGGTCTTTGTTCTGCTTGGTGGTTGTCAATACCACAACACCCATTTTGTACTTCACCACCAGATGTCTGTACCATAAGTGCATTATTTTAAACTTGTTTCACATTGAAACCTAGCGGCCATACCCTTGACTGCTCCTCTGGTTTTCTCTGGTCTCTGCTCATCCCCCTCCCCTTCCCGATATATCCACCCTTCATTGATTTTGGTGTCATCCGCAAAGAGGCAGATCTTCCCTTCCAGCTCCTCTGCAATGTCAGTTATAAAGACATTAAAGAGGACCAGTCCCAGCACTGATCCCTGAAGCACCCTGCTGGTCACCCTTCCTCAGTGTGAACTACATTTACCACCACCCCTTGACAACTATCTCCTAACCAGTTTCTTACCCCGTTTACCACCTTTGGACCTAGTCCTTAGCTACTCTGCTTGTTCATTAGTGTCCTATGTAGAATGGTGTCAAACACTTTACTGAAATCTAGGTAGGCCACATCCACTGCTCCACCCTGATCTAAATCCTTTGTCACCCAGTCAAAGAAATCTATCAGATTAGTTTGAAATGACATCCACCCATGAACCCATGCATCTTCAGGTCTTGAAACCCGCTATATTGAAGATATTCCACAATCCTTTCCTTCAGCCGTAATTCCATTAACTTTCCCACCACCAATGTCAGGTTGACTGGTTTGTTTAGTTAGAACACCAAGGTGGCCACCATGGAACGGTTTGGAGCTCAGAATTATAATCTAAAGTATCAGTCAAAAATCTGGCTGCTCAAAAAATGCTGTCACAAAAACTAACTTCGATGCTACCACTTTTGTGTAGTGAAACTACATTCACCCTCCTCCAGTCCTGTTTCCAGTGAACTGTTAAATAGAACTGTCAGAGATGCAGCATGTAGTTACCCTGAGCTTCCTCAGTATTCTTAGATGAACCCCATCTGACCCCATTGCTTTGTCCTTCAGATTAGCAAGTTCCTTCAGGACTCTCTTCTCCCAAAAAAGGACTACTGTCCACCTCCTTCCCTCCCAAGCTTCTGTTACTTTTTTGTGGAACCTCCCCTTCTCTTTCCTCTGTAAACACTGAACAAAAGTATTTGGTTGGGATGCCTGCCTTTCCTTGTCTTGCTCTGCACAGCACCCCTTTCCTTTTTAACCTTACAATCCCAACTCTGATCTTCCTCTTGTCACTTACCTAAAAAAATGTCTTGTGCCCTTTCCTTGCCTCCTGGGCTATTCTCTTTTCAGTTTGCACCATTATGCTCCTTATAGCTTTCTCTGTTTCTATTGATACACTTCCCTATCCTCCTCCCTCTACATCTCCTTATACCTTCTGAATGCTACTCTTTTAACCTTTACCCTGTCATCTACCTGTATTGAGAACTGTAACTGTCTTTTTTTCTGTTGCTTTTACTCATTTGACAGAGGTTTGCTTTCTCTACTATGTTCCCTTCTAGCTTTGACCACTGTTCCTTCACCTCACCCAGGCCACTCCCACATCCCTGAAGCATTCACCTTTCTTTATAAAATATGCCCTCCTAAAATCCAGGAACCTTGCCCTTGTGTAGTTTGATTCCACAGCCATCCTTATATTATACAAAGCCATGGTGAGGCCGCACCTGGAGTATGGGGTTCAGTCCTGGAGGCCTCATCTCCACAAGGATATATGTGCATTGGAGAGGGTCCAGAGAAGGGCAACCAGGGTGATGCAGGGTATGCAGGGAGAGTCATACCAGCAGAGATGAAAGGAGCTGGATCTGTACACGCTGGAGACAATGAGGGAAAGGGGAGACATGATTGAAATGTTTAAATATGTAAAGGGGCTCAAAGTGGGAGAAAAGTGTTTACTTAGGAGGAAGGAGGGGTCAAAACTAGAAGGCACAGTCTCAGACTGCAAGGAAAAAGATACAGGGGCAATATGAGATGGCATTTCATCACAGAGAGGGTGGTGGAGCCCTGGAACATACTACCAGATAGAGTGGTGGTTGCTAAATTGGTGGAAGAATTCAAGAGGACATTGGACAAGCATATGGGGCTGAGTATCGGGGGAGGGTGGGGGCTGGTGGGAGGGGGTGTACAGGGAAAAAAAGGGCAGACTAGATGGGCCAGTATGGTCCTTTTCTGTCATCAAGCTTATATGATTCTGGTTCTTTATTGAACCTCACTGTACAGTTATCACTGGTCCCTAGGTGGCCTTCCACCTTGACGTTTGCAATACTGTCCCTGTTCATGAGTACAAGGTTCAGCATTACCCCATCATGAGTGGGTTCACTAACTAGTTGTCTCTGGAACACACCCTGCAGAGAGTCCAGGATGTCCCTTCTTCTAACTGAAACCTCTGCTGGGAGGATCCAATGTATATCTTGCAGGTTGAAGTTCTAAACCAGCAGCACCTCAGACTTTTCTGCCATCTTGTCAGTGGCTTCCACCAGTACATTATTTAATTCCTGTGTGCTGGAGGTCTGTATATTATTCCAGTGCACACACTGGCTCCATTCCCCATCTCCAGGGTGTGACCCTCAATACTACAGCTTCTGCCTGTATTCCCTGTATCTTCATCACTTTTATGCCTTCCATCACAAAAAGCACCCACCTCCTCCTTTCCTTCCCACCCTGTCCTTCTTGAACAGAGTATAGCCTTGAATGGCCATGTCCCAGTCATGGTTTTCAGTGCACCATCACTCAGCAATGGCCTCAATATCCAGGCTTGCTTCTGCCATGATGGTCTCTAGGTCCACAATCATATTTCCCAAACTTATAGCATCTGCACACATGGCCTTCTAGATTTTCTTTCCACTCTATTTGTTGCTTCCCTTTTTTTTCTTTTTGCCCTCCCCCCTTCACCACTCTCTTTGTATTGCTCTCATTTCCTTCCCCCTTTATCTCTACCATGCAACTTCCTTTATTAATTTGCACCCTGGGGGATTTGTCTCCACTCAGGTTCTCCTTACTTTCTACTTCAGCCTTGAGAGGGGAGGGGGGAGTTTCTGACTCCCTGATCCTTCTGCCACCCCCTTCCCTTGGCTAAATGTTCATTCACGTAACATTTAAACTGTTCACTGAGGACTGCAGTTCCCCTCCTGGATGGATGCAGGCCATCACCCCTGTATAGGCCCTTATCCTACCAGGTGGGTCCCCAATCCCCAATGTAGTCAAACCCTTCCTCTCTGCACCATTCCTTCAGCCATGAGTTGAAGCTCCAGGTGTGCAGATCCCTCTTCTTTCCCCTTTTGTAGACAGGCAGCACCTCACTGAAAGCCACTAAGTGAGCTACCTGTCTAAGATCCCTCCACAGCTCCTGAAACTCTCTGCACCATCCCATCTCCATCCCTAGCCAGGTCATTAGTCCCCTCATTGACAGTAACATCCATTCTTCCCCATCTTGCTGCCCTACTGATACTCAAGATCCACTTCCCATCCCTGTGGGCTATGGCACTGGGTAGGCACCTAGCCTGCCTCACCTCCCCTTTCCTGTTCTCAAATCTATCCCCCTAACACTCATGTCCCACACCAGAAGCTGCTCTCTCCTCCTCCTTCTCTGGTGTCCTTTACCACCCTCCTAGGGGTCTCCACTGTGGAAGGCCCCTACATCCTCCCTGGTCGCTACTGCAGATGCCTCCTTCAGGAAGTCCTGCCTCACCAAGTGACATAGAAATCATGTAGTGGTACTGGCTGAGGAATGTGCCTCTCTCCCACTACCACCACCCTTCCAGAACCCACTATAGTCCAACCATTCCTCCTCCATGGCATCCTCTGAGGGAACAGTGGCAGACTTCATGGTCCCTGGGTTGCGGAAGAAGTCTTCCAAGTCCCAGAAAACTCAGCCTAGGTTCTAGTGAATTCATCCCTCAACTCAGAGAGTTGTGTGAAGGTGGGGCAGCACCACAGTGTCCAGAAAGTCTCTCTGAAAACTGCAACCCCACAGTCTCTGCACTGCACCATCCCAGCATTCTCAGCTTCTGTTCTCACACTTTTCCTGTATCAGCCTAGTACCCTTACACTAGAACATAAATATACTGAGTACTTCCTATACCTCCCTTATTCTCTTAACCTTACATAAATATAATATTAATTGCAAAGACACTTCCTTAATGCACCAGTTTGGGTTAAAATGACAAAAGTAGGGAAATGTGGTGTTAGGGTTCCCAACCCTAATACTCCACCCCCACCCTGCAGGCAGCAACAGGCAAAACATTACTGTTTGACCTCTCCTGCATCTTTGCAAATCAGGCATGGGGTGTTCAGTACCTTGGGGTTGTCAACCCTAACACTCAGCCCATTCCATCAGTACATAAGCTGAGATGGCCGGCCTGGTGGTGCTGAGGGTTGAAGCATTGGACGCTACACCTCACGCCACAGCAGCAACCCGGGTTTGGGAGTGAACATGGGTCGACGGGGGCTGGCAGAGAAGGACAGGGATTGAGCGTCCGATGGACTGCTCTCCCTCTCCAGAGGGGGTTCACAATGGTTGGCATCTGACTGCCCCCTGGTGGAGGCTGGGGGTCGGGGATGGATGCCATACAAGGGGGTAGAGTTGGGGGCAGATGCCTGGGCAAGACGCATTCAGACGCATGCGCGCTTACGCCCGCTGGCATCATAGCACACCACCGACTCAGGGGAAAATAGTACAGTGGCACCCGACATGGCTTGATGGCCATCTGTGAGTTTGCCCGGGTGCTGACACCTGAACTGGATCCATTGGGGTGGGGAGTTAGGGGGCTCCCTGCCACCCCACTGTGGGGGTAAGCTGCAGGGGTTACTGGGTACCAGCGGTCCCAGTAGAGACAGACGGCAGCCGGATCCCCATAGGTAGGGTTGCGAGGCTACGGGGAAGCATCTGGGTGGCCACAGGAGAATAAATAAATAACAAAAAAAATAAAAAAATAAGCTGAGATGTGTAGAGTATATGAGAATTTTTATTTATCTGTTGAATTTCAGAAACAACCTTTGAGCAATTTCAGAAGCAACCTTTGGGTCCACATCCATATGGGGTGAACATTAGGGTTGACAACCTCAAGGTACACCCCATGCCTGATTTATGAAGATGCAGGAGAGGTCAAACCATAATGTTTTTTCCTGTTGCTGCTTGCAGGGTGGGGGTGGGGTGTTAGGGTTAGGAACTCTTAACACCACATTTCCCTCCTTTTGTCTGTTTAGCCTTACAGTAACTGGTGCATTAACAAAGTTTTTTGCAATGAATTCGCTTTGTTTCTGAGATAGTATAATTGTATCCTCATTTGCCTTTGGGAGTGCAAAAAGCACAAGGCCAAAACAGCAATTTATTTGTTTTATTGTATGGCTTCTTAAAGTTCCAAGTTATCCTATGGGAATTTAAGTTTTAAATTTATATGATTTTTATTTATGAGCCCTATTTTTTAGGAGTAGGGGTGTTATTCTTGTAGTACTCATTAAGACCTTTGTTTTGATAGATATATATTGGCCCATAACTGCAATTATTGAGGAAATTATGGCTGGTTGAAGTTCAAATGTGGGGGGGGACTTTTTTTTTATATGAAGGAATCCTTTTTTGTATGAACAAAAAAAACATACTGTAACAGCGTATATGAGTGTTCCACAAGAATAGGTTAAACTGGGTACCTTAGTTCTAGGAGGGTCACCTGGTAGTAGGTTCGAGACTGGGGTCATCCAGAAGAGAAAGAGAGGATGGATCCTGCAAAGAATTTGATAAAAATAGTTGTGAGCATATTAGCAGTTACTAAGTGTATAGCACATTAAGAGAGAGTTGGAGAGAGAGAAGAGTGTTAATGCCTCCCCTTCTGTTTTTTTTCCAACTCTGTTTATGCACCGTGAGGCTCGGACATCCTTCTGGGATGCTTTCTCGGCAGAGGCCTCTACTCCCAGCCTGAACCCCCCCACTACCAGCTTCTTCCCCCCCCAAACACCTAGTCAAGTCCAGCCCCCTGGATCATCCCCCCTGGGGAGGGCCCATCCTCCCATGGTGGCCCTTCTGAAAGTAGAGGAACCTACCTGACCATTGGGTTGGCCTGGGAGTCCCCCAGTGTGCTGGGCCAGTAGTGGGATGTGGGCCTGTCCCTTGGAGTCCCCTTCATCTCTGTGGTGCCACAGAGGGATTTTCTGTGTTGTTTCCCCCTCAGTGTGCAACGTGCAATGACACCTGCGCACAGCTGCCCTGCTAGCATCTGCCGCACTCCATGCCTTATGTCGACTGGTGTATCTGCAGTGCCCCAATCTCCATCGGGGGTCGTCAGGACACCAAGCATCCCTGGATCCCTCCCCAGAGAGAGGAGAGCTGTCACCTAGATGCTTCATCCTCTTCCTCCCCTGCTGACCCTCGGCTACGCGAGTCCATCACTGAACCCAGGTCGCCAGCGTGGCATCCAGTGCCTCAAGCCTCAGTACCACCGGGCTGGCAATGCTTCCCCTTCTTACTCACATTCACCCACATATACATTAAATTATTTGCTGAAAACGGGATTAATGCAACATTTAGGGTTAAACCTTAACTGACAAAAGTAATGAAATGTGTTTTTTGGGTTTCCAAATCTAACCCCCCCGAAGCAAATTGGGGTGGAGTCTTCCTTGGGGTTGTCAACACTAACACTCACGCTGCTGTATACAATCCTGAAACATATGCACCTATGTCCACATTTGAGCTTTCTTGCTACAGCAGTGTGGTGATCTTTTGGATTGACAACCCCAATGAAGACTTCACCCCTGATTTGCTTCATGGTCGGAGTGGGGTTTTAGAGCTGGAAACCCTAAAACCACATTTCCCTACTTTTTTCAGTTTAGGATTAACCCTAAATGTTGCATTAGCACAGTTTTTTGTAAAGAATTTCCTTATTTTTTGAGACAGCACAATGGCATACAGGGACTGAAAACTCTTGGCTATGCCTTGTACCTTACCACAAACCCAGGAAATGAAAGCACTTGGATGCATCTCATGCCTTACTACACCCCAGCAGGTGTAGTAAAGCACTCAGCTTAATCCTCATGCCTTATGCCACACCCAGGGCCTGAAAGTGCTTAGCTGTGCCTCATGCCTTCTTACATACAGGGGCATAGTAAGGCACTTGGTTGTGCCTTGTGCCTTACCTCTTGTCCAGCAGATGAAAGCACTTGTCTTACCCCATACTCAGAGACTAGAGCAGATTTTCTCCTTCCAAACTAAAGACACTACCTGTAGTTGGAACCACAATTTTGGGGTCGCAAACCAGATGACCAACTGACAACCACTTTTTCTGGTTTGCACCGAGAACCACTTTTTTTCTGGTTTTCACCAACTAAGAACCACATTTTCTGGTTTGTACCTACAGAGCACCACTTCTTCTTGTTCTCAGCAACTGAGAACCACTTTTTCTGGTTTGCAGCAACTGTGAATCATTTTTCTGGCTTGCAAACTATGGCACTCTGGTTTGCAGCATCTGAAAACCACTTTTTTCTGGTTTGCACTGAGAACCACTTTTCTGGCTTGCATACTTTGGCACTCTCTATCTCAAAAACCATACAAGATGCCTTAATGAAACTTTCCATGTCTTGAGACACTGACAGCCTGACTGCATACCAAATGTTGAGCTAATTTATCAAACAACATCAAAGTTATTAAGGTGCAAACTTGCAAAACATATTACCAACTGAGAACCACTTTTCCTGGCTTGCAAACTTTGGCAGTCTTTTTCTCAAAATCCATACAAGATACCATCACAAAACTTTCCATTTCTTGAGACTCTGAAAGTTTGTGCATGCTGCATTTTTTGGCTATTTTGGCAAACAATGCCAAAGTTATTAAGGTGCAAATCTGCGAACCAGATTACCGAGGACCACATTTTCTGGTTTGCAAAAATTGGCACTGTGTATCTCAAACACTGTACTATGTGCTGTCACAAAACTTCCCATGTCTTGAGTCTGTGACAGCCTGACTATGTATAACAAATTGTAAGCTATTTTGTCAAACAACAGTTATTAAGACGCAAAATTGCAAACCAGATTACCAACTGAGAACCACTTTTGTTTGGTTCACACTAGCTGTGAACCTTTTTTTCTGGTTTACACCAGCCGAGAGCCACATTTTCTGATTTACTCCAACTGAGAGCCACTTTTTCTGGTTTGCAGCAACAGAGAACCACTTTTTATGTTTTTTATCTCAAAACCCATAAAAGGTGCCCTCACAAAACTTTCCATGTCTTGAGATACTGATAGCCTGACTGAACATGCACAATTGTGGGATATCTTGTCAAATTATGCCAAAGTTATTAAGGTGCAAAACTGCAAACCAGATTACCAGCTGGGAACCACTTTTTCTGGTTTGTGAATTTTGGCACTCCATAACTCAAAAAACTGTACATGACGCCGTCATGAAATTTTTAACTTCTTGAAACTATGATAACCTGAGTATACATGCCAAATGTGGGCCTGTTTTGTCTAATGAAGCTAAAGTTATTAAGGTGCAGTATTATCAACCAGATTACCAACTGAGAACCACTTTTTTCTAGTTTGTGAAATGTGGTACTCTGTATCTCAAAAACCATAGAAGATGCCATCAGAAAACTTTCCAAGTCTTGAGACCCTGACAGCATGACTGTGCATGCCAAAATTTGGGCTATTTCACCAAACACCACCAAAGTTATTAAGGTGCAAAACTGCAAACCACATTACCATCTGAAAACCACTTTTTCTGGTTTGCACTGAGAACCACTTTTTCTGGTGTGAACCCCGTTTTTTTTGTTCAAATCACTTTTGCTGGTTCGTGAACCAGAAATGTTTGGATTGAATTGCTCTAGCGAGATTGTGAATGCATGAAATATAAAATTGTTGAAAATTTTCCTATAAACAGACAATGACGTCTTGATTAGGGGAATCATTTAATATCAGGGATGTTTTAGTTTTGCTAAAACTGTCCCATTACAAGTGTTTTCAAACTTCTCTAGCAACAGAAACAAAGAAACAAGATGGTGACTGTCACAAATTAAAAAAAGTGGTTTGTGAGACACATTTCTGGTTCATAATATATCAAATGTGCAAACCAAAATGCAGTCTTGTGAACCAGAAACTTAAACCCATGTTAAAGACAGGGAAAAGTATGACTTTTTTCCCTTTTTGGCACTCTGTATCTCATAAACTGTACAAGATGGTGCACAAAACGTTCCACATCTTGAGGTGCTGAAGCCTGCCTATGCATGCCAAATGTGGAGCTATTTTGTCAAACGGCTCCAAAGTTATTAATGTGCAAAATTGCAAACCAGATTACCAACTGAAAACCACTTTTTCTTGTTCGCACCAACTGAAAACCATTTTTTCTTGTTCGCACTAACTGAGAACCATGTTTTCTTCCTCGCACCAACTGAGACCAACTTTTTCTGGTTTGCAGCAAGCAAGAACCACCTTTTCTGGACCATACTGAGAACCATATTTTCTGGTTTACACCAACTGAGAATCATTTTTTCTGGTTTGCAGCAACTGAGAATCATTTTTCTGTTTTTCAAACTTTGACACTCCGCATTTCAAAACCGGTACAAGATGCCATCATAATAATAATAATACTTTATTTATAATGCGCCTTTCGAGTACCAAGGTGCAGTACAGTTAAAACAGTTAAAAGTGAATAAAACAATAGCAATCATCACAGTAAAATATACAGTGCAAACCAAGTCGGCAATCATCATCACCACCGTATGCCTTTTTCCAAAGAAAAGCTTTTAGTGCCTGTTTGAATCCCCCCACAGTCATGCACTCCCTAATCCAATGGGATAGAGAATTCAAGAGGGTAGGGGCCACAAACATAAATGCCCAGACTCCAGCAGATTTTAAAACCACCTTTGGAATCTCCAGCAACCCCTTGTCGGCCGAGCGGAGTGGTTGCTCAGGGTGATAAGGAATGAGAAGCTCTTTCAGTGATCATGAAACATTTCACATCCTGAGACACTGTGCATGCCAAATTTTGGGCAATTTTGTCAAACTACACCAAAGTTATTAAGGAGCAAAATTGCAAACAAGGTTACCAACTGAGAATCACTTTTTTTGGTTTGCAAACTTTGGCACTCTGTATCTCAAAAACTATACAAGATACCATCATTAAACTTCCAGTTTCTTGAGACTCTGACAGTTTGACTGTGCATGCCAAATTCTGGGCTTCTTTGGCAAACAACACCAAAGTTATTACAGTGCAAAATTGCAAACCAGAATACCAACTGAGCACCACTTTTTTGGGTTTGCACCGAGAACCACATTTTCTGGTTCGCACCAACTAAGAACCATTTTATCTGGTGTGAACAACTTTCCTGGTTTGCAATCCAAAATTATTTTGGTTGAACAAAAAAAGTGGTTTGTATCAGAAATTGCTCACGAGAGACCATGAAAGTGTGAAATATGAAATTGTTGCCAATTCTTCAAAAACACACTATTCAATCTTGCTTAAGGAACTCATTTAACATCAGATATGTTTTAGTTTTGCTATCTATCCCTTTAAAAGTGATTTGAAACTTCAGTAGCAACAGAAATAAAGAAAGAAGATGGTGACTGTTACAAATGGAAAAAAAAAACTTGTTCATAAGACTATTTTTGGTTCATGATACATCAGATCTGCAAACCGAAAAACAGTCTCATGAACCAGAAATGTCTGGTTCACATGCAGTGGCTAACTTTTAAATCCTTAAAACTCAGGAACCGTTTAATATTTTTTTCACCAAACCTTTGAAAGGCACTACCTCAATACAGAACACTTGAACCCTGAAAGTTTTTTGCAGAAATTCAGTACTGTATAACCTCTACATGAGAGCAAAAAAAAAAAGAAACATGTTAAGTAAAGGCAGAAATTGTGACTTTTTTTCAGTTTTTTGGCACTCTGTATCTCAGAAACCATACAAGATGCCATCACAAAACTTCCAAGTCTTGAGATTCTTGACAACATGACTGTGCATGTTAGTTTTAGGCAATTTTGTCAAACAATGCCAAAGTTATTAAGGTGCAAACTTTGGGGTTTAACATTAAACAGCCTACTCAACCCAAAATATAGAGGTGCTACAGTGCCCCTATAATATGGTTGAGGTGGCCAAGGGCCAGTAACTGGTTTCCTTGGCTAGTGGGTAACAGCCCAGAATATGTATTTTTTTCATAAATAATTATTGTGCCTTGATGATTAATGTGGCAGTCTGCTACTTCAGTAATAAATGTAGAGCTGCATCTGCATGGTGCTAAGGCTCCAAGAGCAATGGAGAAAGTGAGAGAGTCGAGCACTGGCTCCACAGCAGAATGCTAGTGTGCTGAGGGGAAGTCCCTCTGTACTGCTGAGGAGTAGCTGTGCGAGACTGTGACAGCAGTTGCATAGCATGCTAAGGCCTGCCAAAGTGTCATCTCACAGAGAGAGAGAAAGATGCTGCAAGAGGGCTCTTCTCACTAGCAGGTGGGTAGATATTTTTCTACATTAAATATATAGAATAGTGGATGGACAGCCATCCACAACAAGGTTGTGTTTCCATCGAGGGTGCTGATGACATTCTAACATACTAACATACTAAAATGCCAGCAGAATAGGCCTAACGGTCTTTCATGTCTGCTCATTTGGTCAGCCCCCACCCTGGGTGCTGACCTTGCTGTCCCCCTCGCCTTCTCTGGCTTCTCCCTTCCGAGTTCTGGATATTCTTGCTGCATTGGATTTTGCTTCCAGAGGCCCTTCCCTGTACCTGTCCCACCCCTCTTGAACCCTCCACTGTCTCTGCCTCCACCAGCCCCCTAGGCAGTGCATTCCATGGCTCTACCACCCTCTCAGGTGAAGTAGCACCTCCTCCTTTCTCCCTGAATCTTTCCCTCCAGCTTCCACCCATACCCTCTAGTGGCCCCTTCCTGCTTCCTTCAAAGCACCCTGTCTGTTCCTCCCTATTTACCCTCTTCATGTACCTGAAGACCTCTATCATGTCCCCAGTCCCTTCTCTCTTCCAATGTGTACATATTTGGCTCTTCGAGCCTCTCCTCATAGAGTCCTGTCCCCAAGCCCCAAATCATTTTGGTTGCCCTCCTCTGGACCATCTCCAGGAGGTTAATGTCCCTCTTTAAGTGTGGCCTCCAAAACTGCACGCAGTACTCAAGGTGTGGCCTCACAAGGCGTTATACAGAGGGAGTATCACTTCCCTCCTTCTGAAGGTGATCCCCCTAGCGATGCATCCCAGCATCCTGTTGGCCTTGGCTGCTGCCCTCCTACAAGTCTCAGAGTTGTTCATCTTGACATCCACCACCACCCCCAGGTCCCTCTCAGCCATGCCAGGACTTGTGGCATTTCCCCAAGTTGTACACTTGGCCTGGGTTCCAGCCCCCAGGTGGAGTACCTTGCATTTCCCTGCATTGAACCTCAGCTTCCACTTTCTAGACCATCTTTCCAGAGCCTCCAGGTCCCCTGTGAGACCACCTTCCCCTCCTCCCCATCCATCACCGCCCCAGTTTGAGTCATCTGCAAAGACTCATCTCACTCCTGATTCCTGTCCTTATGTCCAGATACGTAGGCGTTGAACAGAAGGGGCCCAGGACTGATCCCTGTGGGACCCCACTAATGACCCTCCTTGGGGATGAGACTATCCCACCAACTACGACCCTCTGGGTCCGGTCCTGGAGCCAATTGCCTATCCATCTGATCATCTGGTTCCCCACCCCCATTTCTGCCAGCTTATCCAACAGGCCCACGTGAGGAACAGAGTCAAATGCCTTGCTGAAGTCTAGAAAGAGGACATCACTGGTCTACCCAGGTTCAAGGCACTTGTCACCCAGTCATAGAACTCCATGTCTGACACGATTTCCCCGGGATGAATCCATGCTGTCTATCGTCCAGGCACCCTGACTTATCCAGGTCCCCCTAGCCTCTCCTTGACAATGCCCTCCATCACCTTACCCACCACCGATGTCAGGCTGACAGGCCTGTAGTTCCCTGCCACCTCCCTTGATCCCCCCTTGTGGATAGGCACTATATGCGCCACCTTCCAGTTTTGGGGCACCCACCCTGTCCTCAGAGAGATGGTGAAAAGCTCTGCCAGGGGTTTTGCCAGGACATCTGCAAGTTCCTTCAGCACTCTGGGATGTATTTATCCGGCCCCGGTGTTTTCTCCATCTTAATGGAGCTGAGGGCTTCCCTCACTCTCTCTGCTGTGATTTCCACTTCCGGTACCTCTTCTCCCTGCTTAGCCCTCCCCCCACCTGCCAGTGATGCCTCCCCCTCTCCCCAGACCTGCCGATCGGTAAGGGTCCCCCCCTCCTCAGTATCTCTGTCTCCTCCCATGTATGATGCAGCACCCCCATTTTCCCTGGTGAAAACTGAGGTGGAAGTACTCATTTTAGTACCTCAGCGTGCTCCCCGGGTCTTGTACCCATCTCTCCCCGATTTAATCCTGCTAATCTGCCCCTTCACCATTCATCTTTCCCCAATGTATCTAAAGAACCCCTTGTTTCCCTCTCCTAATTTCCTGACAGATGTTCTGCTCCTTCACTAGCCACCCTCACCACTCTAGTGGCCCTTCTAGCCATCAGCTCCTACTCCCTCGATCCCTTTCCTCCTTGAGCACTTGAATTGCTTATAGGCTGCTTTCTTTACCCGCACCACCTCCTGGACCTCCCTGGTCCACCAACAGGGTTTTTGGGCCCTACCGCATTTTCGTCTTACTCTTGCACAGGTGCTGGTAGCATCCTGCACCCCCCTCTCCTGATGATTTCCCACCTACTATCAGCGTCCATGTCTGACCCAATCCCATCCAAGTGCTCCTTGATGTCTTCAACTGCCCGAGATGGAAACATGGCCTTAGTTGTGGATGGGTGACCATCCACTGTTTTATATAGTATATGGTTCCCCTGGGTTTTGAAAACATTATATTACCTTGTTTTCACAGTCGCACTTGCTGCCGGTCCTCGCTGGAGACCTGCTGTGTGCCAGACCCCGGAGGTCCCCATCCTGATTCTCACTTCCGTTTTCTGTGCTCCGGCTGCTCCCGACCATAAAAAACAGCAGTTAGTGCTAAAAATAACAGGTGGGGGATAGAACTGGGAGGAGCTGGGAAAACTGAAGTAAGGTGCCTGCCTGGTGCCATGGCTTGGAGGGACAGGAAGTGCATCCTCAGGATCACAACAACAGCTGCAAGGGATTCTGAGCTGGACGTAATTGTCCACCTAGGGACAAATGACTTGGCTCATCATGAGGTTAGAGCAGTGCAGGAGGACATTGCAGAGTTGGGGAGGAGCCTAAGACAAGTAACACACACAGTATCCTTCTCGAGGTGCTGCCTGTCAAAGGAATGGGTGGCGAGGGTAATTGACACCATGCAGTTTAATGAATGGTTGAAAAATGCGGGAGCACAGGGGTTTAGCTTCATTGGGGACTGGGGGTTCCACCTGGAGGACACCAGCCTATACTAGCAGGATGGTCTGCATCATCCAGGAAGGGAACAAGTCTTTTGAGCAATCAGGTTTAAATGCTTCATTGGCAAGCTTTTAAACTAGTCAAGGGAGGCACTGACAAGCAGCAGAAAAATCCCAGCCTCTCCCTACAAAACAGGGTACTAAATAGAGAAAAGACCGAGGTAGAGCGGTCAGTGGAGGATGCTGCAACAGAAGGTAAAGCCATCAAAAATGGAGAGCAATGAGTACCAATGCCCATAGTCTAGGTAACAAGCTTCCTGAATTAGTGGCCTTGATGGAGGACGAACATCTGGATATCATGGCAGTCACAGAAACATAGTACACACAAAACCATGACTGGGACGAAACATACCAGGATACACTATCTACAGGAGGGACAGGGAGGGAGGAAAAGAGGAGGAGGAGTAGTTCTTTACATAAGGGAAGGAATAAAACAAATAGAACAAAAAAAGGGTAAACAGGGAGGAGAAGAAGCACTGTGGGTAAATTGGAGACAGGCAATGGCACCACAATCCGCAGACAGGGTTAGATACAGACCCTTCCTTCAGGGGGAGGAAATGACAAGGAAATGATAGGAGTATACTTAGAATAGCAGAAAAAGGGGAGATATTGCTTGATGGGTGATCTGAATATGCCAGATGTTAACTAGAGTGCAGTTGCAGCTGCCACTCAAAGAGTGCAGTTATTCTAGATGCCCTACAGGGGCATGCCTTAGACAACTAGTACTGGAGCCCACTCAGAGGGAGCAATATTAGACTTGATACCTCAAATGGAGATGGAGAGAGGATCACAGATGTACAAAGTGGGTAGTCATCTGGGGAACTAGCGACCATTGAACAGTATGGTTCACAATAAACACAGCAATAGAGTCAAGCCATACAAAGACGAAAGTACTGGACATTAGAGGGCTGACTTTGCCAAAATGGGTGAGTGCCTAAGGAATGCACTAGCAAATGGGCAGGAAGGAGGGTGGAAGAACAATGGGAATAATAAAACTGCCATCACAGAGGTAACGAGCCTTTGTGAAGCAAATAAACAAAACAAGACGATGTAAGAAACCACTATGGTTCTCAAAGGAAGTGGCAGTGAAGGTTCAAGAGAAAAAGAAAGCATTCAGGAAGTACAAGGAATCAGTAGAAGGAGCAGGACAGAGAACTGTATCAGTTAAAGAAAAGGAGGCTGGGAAGGCAGTCAGAACAGCAAAGGCCCAAACCGAGGAAAAGATAGCCAACTCAGTTAAGAAGGGGATAAACCTTTTATAGGTACATCAGGAGCGAAGGAAGACCAAGGGAGGGAAAGTGAGGCTTAATAAAGGGAGAGGAGGGTGGGCAGAGGAGACTGTGAAAGGCAGAGATACTAAACAAATATTTTTGCTCAGTATTTACAAAGGAAGAGGGAGACATAAAACAAACAGTAGTAACATCTGGATACAGAAGTTGATACCGCCCATTTACAGAAGAAGGGTTCTGAAAGAACTCTTAAAACTGAAGGTGGACAAAGCAATGGGGCCTGATGGGATTCATCCCAGAATTCTAAAAGAACTAAGGGTAGAACTAGTGACACCACTGACTACCCTTTTAACAAATCATGGGAGGATGGGGTGGTACCCGAGGACTGGAGGAGGGCAGATGTGATTCCCTTCACAAAAGTGGAGCAAGGCAGAAGCAGGAAACTAGAGACCTGTTAGTTTAACCTCAGTGATAGGAAAATGATGGAATCACTTCTAAAGGAAAGAATTGTCGAGTATCTAGAGGCCAGAGGGCACAGGACCCTGGGCAGCATGGATTCACAGCGGGAAGGTCATGCCAGACGAATCTGATAGATTTCTTTGACTGGGTGACCAAAGTAGTAGATCAGGAGGGCTGTGGACATGGCCTACCTAGATTTTAGCAAGGCATTTGACACAGTCCCACAAAAAGATTAATATACAAGTTAGCCAGCCTGGGGTGGGTCCCAAGATGACAGCCTGGAAAGAATTGGCTGGAGAATAGGACACAGAGAGTAATAGTAAATGGAGTCCACTCAGAAGAAAGGAGGGTTACTAGTGGGGTACATGAGAGGTTCAGTATTAGACCGGTCCTCTTCAATGTCTTTATAAGCTTACTTTGCAGAAGGACTGGAAGGAAAAGTATGTCTCTTTGCAGATGACACTAAGATCTGCAACAGAGTTGATGCACAGGTGGGGTGGAAAGGATGAGAAGGGACTTGGCAAGGTTAGAGGAATGGTCAAATGTATGGCAGCTTAGATTCAATGCTAAGAAGTGCAAGGTAATGCACCTGGGAAACAAAACCCAGGGAAGAGTACACAATGGGGGTGAGATACTAACAACAACAAAATGGAAAGGGACCTGGGGTAGTCATATCAGATGACCTAAAGGTGGGCAAGCAATGTGAGAGGGCAGCAAGGAGGGCTGGGGGATACTGGGATGCATAGGGAGAGGCATCACCAGTAGAAAACAGGAAGTTATTATCCCTCTGTACAGACAGCTGGTGAGACCCCATCTGGAGTACTGTGTGCAGTTCAGGAGACCCAATCTCTGCAAAGACATAGACAGGATGGAAGCTGTCCAGAGGAGGGCAACTAAAATGGTGCAGGGTCTGCACCGGAAGACATATGAAGAGAGACTTAAGGAGATTAATATGTATAGCCTCGAGGAATGGAGGGAGAGGGGGGACATGATAGAAACTTTCAAGTACCTCAAGGGAATCAACAAAGTCCAAAAGGGTAGCATCTTTCAAAAAAAGAGGTGTGCAAGAACAAGAGGGCACAATTTGAAGATAGAGGGGGCGGCTCAGAGGTAATTTAAGGAAGTATTTTTTCACAGAGAGGGTTGTGGATGCATGGAACGGCCTTCCGGAGGAGGTTGTGGAGTCTAAATCAGTGGTGGAATTCAAGCATGCATGGGATAGTCATAAGGCAATTCTGGAGGTGGGGGTAGGAAGAAGTAGGCTGCTGGTTAACTAGGATCTGCAGCTTATCCAGTAGGTAGGGAAATGGGCAGACTGGGTGGGCCAAGCGGTCCTTATCTGCCGTCAAATTCTATGTTTCTAAAAAGAACCCTGAAATATTGACAAATTGGAAATGCGGAGCTAGGTATGGTGGTCCACGTCCAGACTTCCTTCAAGCACTCACCCATCCGTTTGCTTAGTACTGCCGCCATTTTATTCTGAATTTTTTTGTGAGGCATTTAGTTTCCACCAATCAGGTTGCAGGACAAGATTAAAACATTGTTGTACTATTGGTGTGATGTCAGAACAATAGTACAACAACTTTTTTGATCTTTGAACTGTCCTACAACAAGATTTGGAAAACCACTGTTTTACATACACAATAAGCCCTAACCATATAATATAAAGTAATTGGCAGGAGACAAGCACCAGGATTTTTCTTTAGGAACAGGCTTCTGTGAATTTATTTAATAAAATACAAAGTGCATGTAGCCTGTAATGGGGATGAGCTCCCACACACGTAATACTGAATGTTAACGCAAACTAGGCACCATTTTAAAGCAGCAGGAAGGCTACACAGTAACAAGGAAACCAAGTGGACTTTACATGATGAAATAAATATGAATTGCTAATTAAAATTATAATAAAAGCACACAGGGGGATAGCTGACAGTCCAAAGGACATTTCCATATATATTTTATGGCACAAAAATACATTGTTGTAAAAATGGCAACATTAGAAGCTCAGTGGGAAGAGAGAAATGAATCAGTCAAGTTAAACTGCAGAGAAATGCAACTTTTTTACTAAAATGCACTGCCAAGCTGTTTTAAGTTCAATTTCCACCAAACTTTGAAAGAAATGTAGCTTGAGGTGTGCTCTGCCAGGAAAAAATAGTATTTAGTGAATAAAACTACAGGGAAAGGGGGTTGCTAACCTGGGAAGTTGGAGTGACTGGAATTTAGGATCCATGCTGCTGGGAAGCAGGGTAGAGGAGGAACCAGGAGAGGGTGTGTGCTTTAGGGCAGGAAATGTTTTAGAAGTCCATGGGACAGTATCAGAGAGGGGTTTACTAGCATATGAACATACAAAATTTGCCAGCAGATAAAGGCCTAGAGGTCTATCAAGTCTGCTCGAATGTGCAGCTAGCACCCCTTATTCTACAGCTGCCCCTCCCTTCCATCCTTCCCCTACATTGACCCTCCACCTTGTCCTGTCCCATCCCCCTTTTGAAGCAGTCCACTGTTCTACTGGATACCACTTTTGCAGGTAATGCATTCCACCCAGCTACTACCCTCTCTGTAAAAAAGTGTCTCCTCATCTCCCTCCTGAACCTTCCTCCCTCCAGTCTCATATCATGGCCCCTGGTGTCCCTCCCCTCCCTTACTTTGAACAGCCTCTTTGTACCCATCTTGTTTATTCCTTTCATGTACATAAAGGTTTCAATCATGTCCCCCCTGTCCCTCCTCTCCTCCAGCGAGTACTTGTTCAATTCCCTCAGCCTCCTCTCATATGATAAGTCCCCCAGCCCCTTGATCATCTTTGTCGCCCTGCACTGCACCCCCCTCCAGTAACTTATTGTCCCTCTTCAGATACGTGCGCCAGTACTGCATGTAGTACTTCAGGTGCGGTCTAACCAATGACTACAAAATGACTATTTAAACAGACTAGGCTCAAGACATAAGCAGAAAAGTAATTTAAAGGAGAAATGTTTTGTGATAATTTAGTTTTTGACAGTGAGGAAAGTCACTGCAAGTTATTCTTTTTCTTAGAGTGGGGGAAATTCAAGCCTTAGTGACTCTAGGATCCTATTACTTAATTTATGTGAAAAATATACTGCATAAAGCTGGCAAAGTGAGCTTGGGAAAACTCTAAAAGTGCTTATACTATGTGCCATAGCAATGTATTTGTGTTAAAAAGTTATATATAGAATACAATTGTCCAGGCTGACAGAGCAAGGCAGCCTTGGAATTTTCAGGGATGGCAGTTTGAATTCAAAAGTCAGGATTCCATTGTGGCTTATGCTGCTGCAGAATTCCAAGCTGGAATTTAATGTGATTTTGCTGAGGGTTGGAACAGGGTTTTGCCCACTCACAGACCGTGATTTTGTAAAAAAGAATGTTCACAGTTCTGTTTAGAACAGTTTGTGTAGGGAAAGCAACCTGAAGAGACCAGACCAAACCAGAGTCAGTCCATCCTATAGAGGCCTACCAGTTTGATAGTGCCTGAGGGGACTAGCCTTCAGTTAAAGTTAATAGATCTAGGGGATCACCTGTATCCCAGTGTTAGGGATAGCAGGGCAGTCAGTGAGAGCAGGGCTAGACGAGATTAGCCTGCTGCTTCAAGTACCTGTTTTGCCACAAGAGTTTTCAGCTTCAGCCAAGAAGATTGCAGCTGCTGGAAGTATCCTGAGTAACTCCAAAGATCGCCATCATCCAATCTACTGTATACTCCACATGGACCAGGACACCATTTTCTTCTGCCGAAAAGGGAAGTGGTACTGTACAATTTATTATAGGTTCATAGTGTAATTTACAAGTTCAACAGACATTAGCCCCTAGAGAACTTGCCACCCGATTTATGTGTGGTACTCATATTTATAGCTTCCCATATATTTGTCCTCTTTGAACTAGTTCAAGAGGAACACTCTTCTGTATTGTGAGTTTGGGATCCTTCTGTCTGCAAGAACTACCGTCCATTTACTGAAGGACTGTGATTTTCTGAGACTCTAGGGAGAAAAGTGTACTCTGAATGTTAATGTGTAATGCTGTGTGATGCAATTAAACAGTGAATTTGAATATATAGAGGTTTTAGGTGAATAGAGTATAAGTATTATAGAGTGAAGTTGCAGTTTACATACCAGGGAATGGTATCCAGATTGATAAGGGCGAGTGGCCTCACTGAGGTTGGTATAGGCCTAGTGGGCCACTGCATTTCCTTAAGGTTAGTGAATGTGAATGTGCAGCAACTGAGGTCTGAGGTGTGGCCTAGTACTGATTTTGGGTTAACTGGAGAGCTTGTGGGTGGTGAAATAGCCTGCAGTCTCCACGGGTTAGCAGATACAGACCTGTGGAAGATTAAGTCAAAGGATTTAATGTGTAACAGTTTATGTAGAGTTCAGTCATTCACAAAAGTTGATGTTGTTATTGTTACATGCTATTTTTTGTTATACAAAACTGTCTCTGTATACTACACAGCAGTTCAGTAAAAGATACCTTCATTTTCTCTTTGAAACTGAGTCAGAGCCATGCTTTAGGTTGTCTGAGTCTCACGTTTCCTGTGTCAGTCCAGCGCAGCCCCTCCCTCTCCTACACAGGTTCTACAGTCACCTGATTGGGGAGGTAATTCAAAAGATTCTTGCATGTACCTAGATCAATGGTTGTAGGTGGGAAGAGAGACAAAGAACCTACTCTTGGTGCAACCCTGATAATCTCTGTATAGGTGCTGCATTTTCCTGGTATTAACATATCACAGACTGTTACCTAGTGTAGAACTGTGTGTGATAGTGTTACAATACGAAAAATCATCCCCTCATATGGAAAAATAATTGGAAAAAAACTGAGTCCAAAATATTTTTTGTATGAGGGTATCCTTTTTCATATGAATGAAAAAAGCTTACAAAAAGGGATCCCTTCAGAAAAAAAAAGAATTGGAAAAAAACCCCTAAGTTCAAAATCTTTTTCGTATGAAGGCACCCTTTTTTCATGTGAATAAAAAAAAAACATACAAAAAAAGGATCTCTTCATATGAAAAAAGAATATGGATTTAGTTTTTTTCCCCTGGTTCTTTTTTCATATGAAGGGAATCTTTTTTACATGGTTTTATCATATGTACAAAGAAGGATGCCTTCATATGAAAAAAGAATAAAAAAATCCAAATTCTGTTTTTTTTTTCATATGAAGGGATTCTTTTTCACATGGGCCAATTCCTTTTTTGCATGGCCTTATGAAAAAAAAATATTGGCCCATGTAAAAAGATTTTAAAATGTATAGAAAATACATTTCTGGGTCATTTTTCAACACAGTGAGCGAGTAGTATTAGTTCATATATATTATTCAATTTTAAGGAAGCAGTACCACAGCTGGTTGCCCCACAACAAGATACAGGAAGCAACATAACTGAGGCTGGAAGTGCCGCAAGTCTCAGGCTCCTGGAGGAGCCAATCAGAGTAAGAGAAGATGTCAGGGCTCCCAGAGGAACCTATTGGAAGGAAGGGTGCCTGATTTGAAGAGCAGGCAGGCATTAAAAGGCCCGGCTACCACCCTAAAAACAAAAAACCTCATCTGTAGCTGATGGGGGACCAGTGGCAGGAGCCGCTTCCAAGCCAGCAGCAGCAGAGAGGGAACCAGTTCTTCTAACACCTGCAGCAACACATTTTTTTTCTCCTGCCCACCCACCCTGGCCCTGATCACCCACCATGGCCCCGACTTCTGTTAAATACACAGGAAAGGTGGAGCCATCTTAAAGGAGGTAGAGAAGCCCAGAGAGAACAGGAAGGTGCTGCACCCTGAAGGAAGAACTTAATACAAAAAAGGGCTGATCACTTCTACAAGCCGGGGAACTGATTTGGAGGGACAAATGAGTGTGGAAGGACTTAATGCAGTAAGGAGCAATCACAACTACAGGCAAATCTTGAGCTTGGACTGATTTGGTGAGATTGATTAATGTGGAATGAGATTAATGTAGAATGATGGCTAAGATACAGTAGGTTAAACGTGGGTGCAGCAAAATAGGCACAGTAAGGTTGCATAAATATAATTTATGATATAGCAAAGTAGGAAAGAAGGACAGTAGGTAAAGAGAGTGTACAACAAAGTAGGCAACTTTTAGTTTCGTTACTGGGGTTTTTAAGAAGTTCAGACCTGGGGTGAAGTGTTTTGAGTCAGCTTGCTCTGAGGTTGTAGTTCAGATAGGGAACATGGAGCTAGAGGGGAACAGGGATGAGAGGAGGGCATGGATCAGTGGGAGGGATGATGGAGGTTGGTGGAGGGGCAGAGTAGAGGCATGCCAGGGGAAGGGTCAGGAACAGCATAAGGGAGGGGGGACCGGTGGAGGGAGGGAGTAGGGGGCACAGTGGAGGGAGGATCATGGGGTGTAACAACTGTGGAGCAGCCATATTGATGAGCACACTGTGGAGGCTGGGGGAGTGCTCAGTTTGTTCAAGGCGAGGGAGGCTGGAGGCGGAGCTATCATGCCTCAAAAGGGAAATGTCATGGTCAAAAAGAGAAATGGAAAGGAGAAACACAGAAGATAACAGGGTAAGGAACAGGAGACAGGAAGAAAGAGGACAGGAGGCTGGGCAAGCAGGACACATTGTGGGGAGGTGCCAGGGCAGGAGTCAGGAGTGAAATTGGCACAAATGACAATGAGAATGAGCATAGACACACAACAGGGTCGAACAGGTATTGTCCTTAAGGGAAATGGTGGAGCAGGACGAAGTAGCTTGGAGGGAAGTTAAGGGTAACAGAGCTAGGCCATGGAAGGCAGACAGAATCAGAGGTAAGGGCAGCTCTCACAAAGGGTTTACGAGATAAGAGCAGTAGGGATGACACACTGAAGGAAATAAAGACTCTATTTGGAGGTACAAGGTGTAAAGAATGAGGGTTGCAATAGAGATGGAATTGGAGCAGGGGGTGTCAACAGGAAAGGAGTAAGTACAAGCAACCAGGTAAGTGATGGATTGCAGGGAGAGAGAGATACAGGAAATGGCAAGAAGGAGGATGGGAGGAGGTGGGAAGGGGGTGAAACAGGGAACTATCAGGGAGGACGGGGGAATAGAGGGCTAGGGGGTGCAGGATTGGAGGTAGGGGGTGACCTGGGGGCATATGTGACTCCAGGAGAAGTCAGGTAAGGGATGTGGTGGCACCCTTGGGGTTAAGGCAGGCTAAATCAGTGATAGTGTATGGGGACTCAATTATAAAAGGGATCCGCTGGTTAAGGAAGGGAGTGGCTTTTAAAGGGATGTCAGTTTTTTGTGAGCCAGGAATGGAAGTGAGCAGGGTGCTACCAAAAATTAGGGAGTGCATTAGGCTAATTGGGGGGAACCACACCTGGTCTTACACCTTGGAACAAACAACATAGCTGGGGAACAGGTGGAGGTGGTACAGAAGAGATTCATGGAGCTAGCAGGAGGGTGCACAGGAATAGTGAGTTCCATAGCTTTTTTGGAAATTCTGCCAGTACAGTGCACTAGTATGGCTAGGCAATTATGGATCAAGGACTTTAACCACTGGCTGAGGCAGTGGTGTGGGAAGGAGGGCTATGAATGTATAGGTGAGTGGGGGGGGACATGTGGGTAGACCAGCACCTGTATGTGAGGCAACAGACTGCATAACAGTGATGGGGGGGCTAGTCTGTTGAGGGGAAACATCTAGGAATACATAGATAAAATACTGGGGAGCAATTTAAACTAGGGGAGTAGGAGTGCAAAGCTAGGAGTGGTCCAGAGAAATTGGCTAGTGGAACTTACCTAACTAACACTCCACCACAGCTAGGGGTGGGAGATACTGGGGGGAAGGAAAGGGAGAAAGGTGGGACTGGTGGAAGGGGTTGCTAACAAACTTCAGGAGTCATGGAAATAAGATGGTGGACCTGCAGGTGGTGGTGGCGGCAGACAATCTGGACATAATTGCAGTCACGGAGACCCGGTGAACTGAAAACCATAGCTGGGAGGTGGAAATTCCAGGGTATGGACTCTACAGGAGGTATGGGACAGGAAGAAGGGGGGGAGGGGTTACCCTGTATGTAAAGGATGGGATTCGAGCAATGGTAAGTGGGGGTAGGGATGGATCAGTGGAGACACTATGGGTCACTTTAAGTGGAATGGGGGAGAGCTAGTGAGGATAGGGATGATCTACAGACCACCAAATCAAGAAGAGGAAGTGGATAGAGAGATCATTAGTGAAACACAGGAGATGGCCAGGAAAGGGGAAATAGTGGTGGTGGGCGATCCAAATCTAACAGATGTGGATTGTGAAATCCAGGCAGCATCCACAGAAAGGAGTAGGGAGCTGCTGGAAGCCATGCGGGAATTGTTCATTCACCAGCTAGTCCCAGAACCTACTTGTGGACCATACTAGATCTGGTAATGACAAATGGGGATGGGGTCAAGAAGGAGGAGGTTGGAGAAAATTTGGGAGACAGTGACCATAGGATGGTAAGCTTTAAAAATAGAAAAGGGATAGTTAAGAGCGTTTCCACCACTAAGGTGCTAGACTTTAGGAAGACAGATTTTAGGAGGATGATTGAAATTGTGCAGAAGGAGCTAGAAGGAAAGGAGAACTTGGACGACATAAAGGAGCTGTGGAGGGAAATTAAAGGAGGAATACTGAAGGCTATAGAACTACTGTATGTGTTAGGATGGTCAGCAAAAATAAGAGAGGAAGGAAACCACTTTGGTTCATTAAGGAAGTGGAGGAAGCAGTTAGGGAGAAAAGGAGGGCATTCGGCATATAAAGCCTCTCAGAAGGAGACAGACAGGGAGGTACATATGGAAAAACTGAGAGAAACAGGGAAAATAATCAGAAGGGTGAAGGCGGATATGGAGGCGTATATATGAGGGAGGCAGAAAGGGGGGATAAGAAGTTTTTCAGATATGTGGGTGACAGAAGGAAGGGGAGGATGGGGATTGTTAGACTCAAGGGGGGGAACTGGTAGAAGAGGATAAAGAGAAGGCTAATGTTCTGAATGATTACTTCACGTCAGTTGTCACAGTGGAGGAGGGAAAAGGGCCAGAGTTGAAAATCAGGGGATGGGGGGGGCAGGAAAATGGACTCCTGTCCATTCACAGAGGACATGATATTGGAAGAACTGGGGAAACTGCAGATGGATAAAGCGATGGGCTTGGATAGGATTCACCTAAGAGTGCTCAAAGAGCTGAAGCAGGAGTTGGAGGCACTGCTCACGAGATTATTTAATCTGTCACTGGTCAAGGGAAGAGTTCCTAGGGACTGGAAAAGGGCTGAGGTGCTGCCATTGCATAAAGGTGGAGGAAGAGAGGGACTGGGGAATTACCACCCAGTTAGCCTTACCTCCAATGTAGGTAAGCTAATGGAGACCCTTATTAAGAAATGGCTAATTGAATATCTGGAGGCAGAGGGCCTCCTGGATGTCAACCATGCATGGATTCATGGGGGAGGGGGTAGGTCCTGCCAACCTGATTGAATTCTTTGACAGAGTCATGGAGATACGGGACCAGGGCGGGGTGGTGGACGTGGCCTACCTGGACTACAGGAAGGCCTTTGACATTGTCCCCACCAGGAGACTGATAGGCAAAGTAGGCAGCTTGGGAGTGGGGAACAAGCTCACAAAATGGGTAGCGCATTGGTTAGAGGGGAGGACACAGAAGGTGGTGGTAAATGGGGTGCACTCAAAAGAGGAAAGGGTAATGAGTGGGGTTTCTCAGGGGTGGATGTTGGGACCCATACTTTTCAACATTTACATTGAGGACATTGCGGAGGGTCTACATGGGAAGGTGTGTCTGTTTTCAGATGACATGAAGATCTGTAATAAGGTAGATATGATGGGTGTGTGTGTGGAAAGTAGGAAGGAGGATCTGACAAGTTTGGAGAAGTAGTCAGAAAGGTGGCAGCTACAATTCAATACAAAAAAATGCAGAATTATGCACATAGGATGTAAAATCCCGAAGGCAAAATACTGGCTTGGTGGAAGAACTGGAGGTAACAGATCAGGAAAGGGATCTGGGGATCATTATTTCAGACAGCCTGAAAGTTTGGAGTCAATGCGTCAAGGTAGCGGGGAAAGCACTCTGAATGATGGCGTGCATAGGGAGGGGTATACAAGCAGAAGAAGGGAGGTGATCATGCCACTATACAAAACCATGGTCAGACCTCGCCTGGAATATGGGGTTCAGTTTTGGAGGCCATACTTATAAGGGGATAAGGACAGGCTGAAGAGGGTCCAGAGAAGGGCTACCAGAATGGTGAGTGGGCTGCAGGAGATGTCATACGAGGAAAGACTGGGTGAGCTGGGCCTGTACACACTGAAGGAGAGGAGGGAGAGAGGGATATGGTTGAAACATTCAAGTACTTGAAAGGCATAAACAGGGTGGGGGTCGACAACATCTTCAGACTGAGTGAGAACAAATACAGGGTATACATTGAAACTGAGGGGCAGACTTTAAAGGTGACATCAGGGGGAAATTCTTTAGTGAGAGGGTGGTGGGCCATGGAAAAGACTGCCAGAATGGGTGGTGGGGATTGATTCCGTGGACAAATTTGAAAGAACGTGGGATATGTAAATGGGCCTACCCATATAAACTGTTACTACTTTGCCTTAAAAGTTGGTGGCTTTAAATGCTGGGTGTAATTAGGTTAAAAACACTTGTAACAGCCCCATTGGTGGCTGAGATCAGCTGATTGATTATAGCATTTAAGTGGCATTGGTTTAAACTGCAGTTTTATTCTCTGATGAAGCCTCCAGTGGGAGGTGAAATGTAAGGATGTTGGTATTGCTTGGTGTTATGGATTTATGGCTACAATAAACTAGGCAGCAGCCTTAAAGGTATCCTCATTGACAGGTTGGAGGAATGGTCAGAAGTATGGCAGCTTGGATTCAGTGCAAAGAAGTGCAAAATAATGCACCTGGAAACAAAACCCAGGGAAGATTACACAGTGGGGGGGTAGTAGCAACAACAAAATGGTAAGGGGCCTGAGGTAATCCCATCAGATGACCTTAAGGTTAGCAAGCAATGTGAGAAGGCAGTAGGAGGGCTGGGGTATACTGGGATGGCAAGGAGAGGCATCACCAGCAGAAAACAGGAAGTCGTTATCCTCTGTACAGCCAGTTGGTGAGACCCATCTGAGTACTGCATCCAGTTCTGGAGACCCCATTCTCGCAAGGACACAGACAGGATAGAGGCAGTCCAGAGGAGGGCAACTAAAATGGTGCAGGGTCTGCAAGGGAAGCCATACGAGAAGAAACTAAAGGAGCTTAATATGTATTCCCTTGAGGAAAGGAGGGAGAAGGGGGACATGATAGAAACTTTTAAGTACCTCAGTGGAATCAACAAAGTCCAAGAGGGTAGCATCTTTCAGAAAAAGAGATGTGCAAGAACAAGAGGACACAAATTGAAGATGGGGGGGTGGTTCAGGGGCAATGTGAGGAAATATTTTTTGCACAGAGAGGATGGTGGACACATGGAACAGCCTTCCTGAGGAGGCTGTGGGGTCTAAAACTGTGGGAGAATTTAAGAATGCATGGGACAGACATAAGGCAATTTTTGTGGGGGTTAGGAAGAAATAGGCTGTTAGTTAATTAGGATCTGTAGCTTATCCTGTAGGTAGGGAAATGGGCAGACTAGGTGGGCCAAGTGGTCCTTATCTGCCATCAGTCTGTGTTTCTATGACAGGGATGAGTGTGTTTTTTCATTGTGCTGACTGTTGAATTAATTTTGTTCTTTTTTTTTTTTGCTGTTGTTGCTATTATTTAATACTGCTTGCTGGTCTTATGTAGTGGCAATAATTTAAATTTTTATGTTTGGAAACTGAACTGTATGATTCTCTCGATCATACGATGGGAAGGTGTAGCATTATATGTAAAGGATAGAATAAATATCATCTCAAAAGCATCAAAAAGGAAGGTGTGGAGTCCCTGTTGATGCTGCTCAGCTCAGCAATGGGGCAGAGGATCCATATTTATTTATTTATTTTTATTTTATTTTATTTAAATTTGGTGACCAGGAAAGACACACCGAGCTGAGGCTTATTTCCAGGTGTGACCCAGGTGAGTGTTACATAGATTTTGGGATACATTATAGGTTGCAAAATTCAGATTGTTTACAGAGAGAAGCAGGAGATATGGTAAAAATTTACAGCGTGAGTAACATTACAGACTTTACAGCTTACAGTATGTACAGAGTATAGGCACATTTTGACATAGGAGAACCTATGGAGCTTTCACACCTTATGCACATAGATTAGATCAAGTGTAGGCACCTATTTCCATAGGCAAACCTCAGTCATACAGCTATGATAACCATAACAAAATAGATCAACCAGAAAATCTGGGAAGCCTAATCGACAGGGGTTAGGAGCACTGAAGGCACTGGGGAGTGGGGAGGAGGCAGAGGAGTCTTTTGAAGGATACAATAGGGGAGGCTAGACGGAGGTCAGAAGGAAGATTGTTCCAGAGGTGAGGGAGGCGGTATGAGAAGGTAGATTTGCCAGCAATGGAGTGAGGATGGGGGATGGAGAATGTGTGCACACCTCTGTGTCGAGAGTATGAGGTGGATTTAGTAGGAGAGAGATTGGAGGAGAGATGGGGGGAAGGGAGCCAAACCAGTACTTGGTGATTAGGGATGTGCAGTGGCTGGTATGCCTGTGAGACAGAGAGGTAAGGGAAAGTGGAGCATAGAGGAGACAGTAGTGAGTAAGGTGAGGGGAGGCTGTGGTAAAGTGGCAGAAGGAGTTGATAAGGGTGTCTAGTTTGGAGAAGGAAGATGGGGGTGGTGCCATAGACAACATCGGCATAATCCAGGCTAGGCAAGATTTTGTTTTTGCACTAGTTCATGTCTAGTGTGGAGAGGAAGGCTGGCTTTGTGGCGGTATAGGACTGCAAGTTTGGGGCTGGCTTGTTGCAGATGGAGGTAATATGAGTGGAGAAATTGAGGTAGCTGTCCAGCCAAACACCTAGGTATTTGAAAACAAGGACCCTCTGAGGGTGAGCCATCCAAGGTGTGATTGTGGGGTGGGCAGGGAGGACACTAGCTTCTGTCTGAGCCAAAGAACATAGTGACAGTCTTGTTGGCATTGAGTTTTAGCTGATTTGTTTTGAACCAGGATTGTATTCTGTTGAAATCGTGTTGGAGATTGGGGAGGATACTGTTATGGGATGGGCCGGAGGGAAAAATGACAGTGTCATCTGCATACATATGTATGTTTGTGGAGTGGCAGACTGTTGGGAGGTCATTTATAAAAAGAGAAAAGAGGATAGGGCCAAGGATGGAGCCTTGGGGACCCCAGAGAAGATGGGAGGGGAGAGGAGAGATCATCACCTATTTGTACAAACTGTTGCCTATTATGGAGATAGGCGCGAAACCAGTCAACTGTGGGTATTGCAAGGCCAAAGGTAAGGAGTTTATGTAGGAATAGGGAGTGGGATATGGAGTCGAAAGCTTTGTCCAGATCAATAAACACGGTGCCCGTGACTTGGCTTTGGTCTTGCGCGGTCAGGATGGAATCAGTGACACACAGTAGGGAGGTGATGGTGGAGTGCTGTTTGCGAAAACCAGATTTGCACCAGTGATAGAGGGTTGTTTGAGGAGAGAAAGTTAGACAGTTTAGCAAGGATGAGGGATTCCTGGACTTTGGCTAGGGAAGGGAGGAAAGACATGGGCCTATAGTTACCTGGTGACGAGGAGTCATTTCTCTTGTGAAGGGGTAGGACTTTTGCGATTTTACAGGTTTTGGGAACGGTAGCTGTGGAGAGAGAGAGAGAGGTTTAGTAAGTATGTCAAAGGGGTGACTATAGCAGGTGCGGACAAGTGGAGCTGTCTAGGGTGGAGACCGTCCAGGCTAGATTTGGAGGGGTTAAGAGCCATGAGGGAGGTATAAACTTCGAGAGGGGTTAACATGGAAAAGAGGTAGAGGGAGAACTAGGTGGACAGGGAATGGTGTCCGGTGCTGGAGGGGGAGGAGAGTCGGGCAGGGCACAGGAGATAAAGAACTTATTGAATGCATCAACAGTGGCCGGGTCAGAGATAGAAGAATCGTCAATTTTAAGGACCGGCAGGTTTGTTGGGAAGGAGGAGGATTGAAGAGGGAGTGGATCACTTTCCAGAAAGAAGTAGAGGAGTTTTGGTTAAGCTCAAGCTGGGACTTGAAGTAGGAGGCTTTAGCAAGCCGAAAAGCCTTTGTGCACCCATTTCTGAGCTGTTTGTAGGATAAGAGATCCTTTGGGACATTGGATATTTTGTAGAGTCACCAGGCTTTATCCCTAACAAGGTACAAGGTGATAATGTCAGGAGTGATCCAAGGGTGATGGTGACATTTAACCCTGTGTTTTCTAATGGGAGTGTGACTGGCCCAAGTAAGGTTAAAGGTGTGTAGGAAGTGGGACAAGGCTTTGTACACTTCTGGAGCACTTAAGACAGGCATCCAGTCTGCATTTAGAAGGTCGTGCTGCAGGGCAGTAACATTGAGTGAGTGAAGGGGGTGGGTCCAGATGAACTTAGGAGGGTGGTGAGAAGTATGGATTTTGCAGATGCAGTACATGACACAGTGATCACTTAGAGCATTAGAGAGAATACCCGAGGTGAAGATGCAGTGGGAGGATAGAATCCAGTCAAGGAGTGAATGGTTCTGGGACTGAGGGTTTGGACGGGTGTGTTCTTGAATGAGTTGGGAGAGGATGAGGGCCTCGATAGTAAGGGTGGTAGGCTTGGTAGTGGTGGAGAGTCAGTCTAGATTAAAATCACCCAGTAACAGGAGTTCCCCATTGTCAGTGAGAGTGGTGATAGAGAGATAACCTTGATGATGGCGCTTAGCGCCTGCAAGATGGGGCATAGGGTACCAATGTAGATGGGAGCAGAGGCAGAAGGATAGTTTAGCCAGTATGAGTTCATGGGAGAAGGGGCTAGATTCTTTGAAGAGTAAAGTGCTGGAAATGGATTGCCTAATGTACATGGCTACTCCACCATCTCTTTTGCCTCTGTCCTGACGGATGAGGTTAAAGTCGGGGATGGCGAGTGAAGAGTCTGGAATTTTGGCAGATAGCCAGGTTTCGGAGATGCAGAGTATGTCAGGATGATACTGGGTAAACCATACATTAAGGGCATCAGTTTTGGGTAGGAGACTCCTGGCATTGAGATGGAAGACGTGAAGACCCTTGAGAAGTGTATAGGCAGCGTGTGACAGGGGTGATACCAGAGTGGAAGTAATTAAGGAGTGGAGGGTTGAGACATGTATGGACCAGGGTTTGGTTGAATGTTACCTGCGAGGAGGAGGAGGAGGGAGATAGGGAGGAGTGGGTGGTATTTGGATTTACTTGGACTGCATGAGGTGGGGGGGGTGGAGAGTTTTAGGCAGTGGTAGAGGGCCTCAAGATTCTTAAAGTGGAGGGAGAAGGCAGGGGTGCACTATGGGACTGAGAGGGGAAGGGGTGAGGGATAGGACCCTGGGCAGGGGGGAGGATGGAAGTGGGAGGGAGGGGGGCATACCATGGAGAGGCAGCAGGGTAGGGGACTGACATGGGATGGTAGAGGAGTATTAGCATGTAAGATGGGTAATATCATGGGAAGGTGTGGAGGGAGAGGGCAGGAAAGAGGGGTAGTGGGAGGAGTGGGGATGTGCAAGAGTAGGAAAGATAGGAGGGTGGTAAGTGTGGAAAGGGGCAGTGACATGATCAAGAGAATAATAGTTATGTGGGTAGGTGAAAATGGGTGAGACACTGTAGAGAGGGGAAGTTTTGCTGCTGATAGAGATGAAAGGGCAACCTCTGTATGAAGTGTTGTAAGGAGCAAACAGGGAAGTCAGAAAAAAGAGAGGAGCTGAAGTAAGGCTGCGTGATAATTGGTCAACATAGCCCTTGCCAGGAGGAGTCAAGGTTCAGCAAGTGCATTTAAAGGTGGCTGGGGGGGTTGAGGAGGGGGCGCCAAAAAACAAGCTAGAGAGGCTAGGCATAGAGCTGCTCTGTAGTAAAACCTTATGGTGGAAGTGAGAAATTAAGGCGTCCATTTGGCTAGATCAGGAGCCAATCAAGAGGAGCTGAAAACAAGCAGAGGCTAATGAAGGACCTGATGCTTGAGAACGCCAACATTTTGAAAAAGCCCTGGGTCGTACCTGTAGTTTGGCTACTGGTCGGCAGGCGAGGTGGCCGGCTGCAGGGAAACCTGCACCGCAGGGGCAGTGCACCCAGTCGGGGGGCTGGCTCTGTGGAGGAGAAAGAAAATGAAGAGCGTTTAGGTAGACAAAGGAAGTTTAGGGGGCAGGGATAGAGACAGAAGGCACAACAGGAGAGCGGAGATGTCTTGGGAGGGGATTAGCTTGATCGTTGGCAAGATAATAATAGTGTTAGCAGGGGAAGAGGCAGGGTGAGATCAGCGCCAACTTCAGAGATGAAAGAGAAAGGGGTGGATTTGAAGAGGCTGTCAAGAATGTAGTGGGGGAGGTCAGGAACAGAGACTGTAGTAATGAGGAAAGGAGTCAGAATCCTAAATTAGCATAAACAGTAAAAGTAAACACGATTTGATACAGGACTTAGCACTAATCAGGTTACACACTAAATTAATAAATGCAGAAGGAAGATAGCTTGTCCACTGGTATGAAAATGGCTGAACTGTAAAATGAAATAAATTCAGCCTGCTGGTATAGCTACTTATTAGGCAGGAGGTGTTAGCAATTTAGTCAGACATTTCAACAAGATAACACAGGTTCTAGGGCCACTAATATTTTAGTCACAAATCAAATTCAATTTGTCAGGCATTAACTTTTAACACAGCAGGTTCAAATTAGGCTGAAAAACAAGCGTACAGAGGCTAGGAATTGAGCTGCTCTGTAGTAGAACATTATAGTGGAAACGAGAAATTCAGGCATCCATTCGGCTTGATCAGGAGCCAGTCAGGAGGAGCTGAAAACAAGCAGAGGCCAATTGAGGAGCTGATGCTTGAGAGTGCCAAAATCTTGAAAAAGCCCTGGGTTGTACCTGTAGTTCAGCTAGCGTTCGGGAGGTGGGTGGCTGCAGGGAAGCCTGCACCACAGGGGCAGTGCTGTTGGTCAGGGGGCTGGCTCTGTAGTTTGGCTAGTGGCTGGGAAGCAAGGTGGGCAGCTGCAGGGAAGCCTGTGCCACAGGGCAGTGCACCCATTCGGTAGGACTGGCTGGTGGAAGTGAGAAATTCAGGCATCCATTCGGCTCTATCAGAAGCCAATCAGGAGGAGCTGAACGCAAGCAGAGGCCAATCCAGGAGCTGATGCTTGAAAGCGCCAACATCTTGAAAAAGCCCTGGGTCATACCTGTGGTTTGGCTAGTGGTCAGGAGGTGAGGTGGGCAGCTGCAAGGAAGCCTGCACCACAGGGGCAATGCACCCAGTTGAGGGGCTGGCTCTGTAGTTTGGCTAGTGGTCGGGAGGTGAGGCGGGTGGCTGCAATCCATATAGGTGTGGTATACCAACCTTCAGGACAGGCTGACGGCAGGGACAGAGAGCTCCTATAGGAGATTAGAGGTGTAGCACAAAAAAGGATACAGTGGTGGTAGGAGACCTGAATATGCTTGATGTTAACTGGAGCATCCCAGTGGCAGGTTCTGTTAGGAGCCAAAAGGTGATTGATTCCTACTTACACAACTAGTTAGTACCCTGGCTAGGCTGGACACCATCCTGGATGTGGTCCTCACTAACTTGGAGATGGTAAGGGCTAAGAGCCACTGGCCAACAATGACCACAACTCTGTGTGGTTTGAGTTAGCTCTAGGGGTAGAAAAATCACAATCCAAGACAGAGGTTTTAAACTTTAGAGGAGCCAGTTTGGACAAAATGAGGGATGTAGTCAGAAGCAAGCTGTTATGGATCCAGGAGCATTGAGATGTGGAAGAAATGTGTGGGCTGGTTAAGTTAGCCATTTTAGAGGCTACCAGGATGTGTGTAAGAACAGTGATGAAAAAGAACACTCACAAAAAAACAATATGGCTCAGTAACCAGGTAAGGACCACAATCAGAACTAAAAGGGAAGCCTATTGGAACTATAAAAGAACTCAGGAAGACAGCGCATGGGAAGCCTACATTCAGATGAACAAAGAAGCAAACAGTATGATGAAATCAGATAAGGCTGCAATGGAGCTTCAGCTTGTGGAACAGGTTAAAGAAGGGAACAAACACTTTTTTTGATGTACAGTATACAAGAAAAAAAAAAGAAAAGGGGAGGAATAGTTAGGCTCAAAGGTGGTGACAGAGTAGTGGAGGAGGATAGGCAGAAGGCCACTGTTCTGAGCAACTTTTTTTGCTCAGTGTTCACCGAGGAACATAAAGGCCCAGTACCAGACAGTGCTTCCATTTGTGGATCAGCCTAGATGCCACTATCAATCAACAACAGTAGGGTTAGAGAGGCCCTGGATCAACTCAGGGAAGACAAGTCACCGGGGCCCAGTGTAATACACCCAAGGGTGCTAAAGGGGCTAGCAAGTGAATTGTAATGTCCCTTAGCACATTTATTCAGTAGATCACTTCAGACAGGGGTAGTGCCGGGAGACTGGGGAAGAGCTGATGTGGCACCTCTCCACAAGGGAAGGAGTTGAGAGGAAGCAAGCAACTACCAACTGGTCAGTCTTACATCTGTAGTAGGGAAACTGATGTAAACCTTAATAAAAAAAAAGGCTTGGTACAGTACCAAGATAAAAAGGGTCTGCAGGATGACAGAAAATAGGGGATCATGGTGGGAATGCCATGCTAAACAAAACCTAATCATATTTTTTGACTGGGTCACTAGGGAAATAGACAGAGGCCACCCAGTGGAATTTCTCTACTCTGATTTTAGTAAAGCCTTTCATTCAGTGCAGCCCAACTGCCTGCTGAAAAAGTTGGAGGACCTGGGTGCAGCCAAGTGCATAGTCAGTTGGGTAGGTAATTGGCTTAGGTTCAGAAAATTAGAGATTAGTGGTCAACGGGGTGAGGTCTGATGAAGGTGCAGTCACTAGTGGTGCGCCCCAAGGCTCAGTGCTGGGGTCAGTCCTGTTTAATGCCTTTATCGGTGACATCAGCATAGGTATTCAGGGTACAATTGCCCTATTCACAGATGATACCAAGCTAGGAGGAAGGGCTGACAGAAAGGAGGCAGTTAAGGACCTACAAAAAGACCTGCAGAGGCTGGAAAGATGGTCCAAAGTCTGGCAGCTGAAGTTCAATGCAAAGAAATGTAAGGTTATATATTTGGGTAAAGGGAACCAAAGGACAGAGTACCACCTCAGTGGAGTCCAGTGCAGTGCCATGTAGGAAGAACAGGTCCTAGACAGGGCAGCCACTGACACTACCTCTCTTTTGCAATGAATCATCTGTTGGCTTACCCTAGAGACAGTGACCTCTTTCAAATATATACCTGTATATGTTATGTGACCCTAGTCTCTAGACCCTTTGAAAATAGGCACAGCTTAAAGGATCTTGTGTGTAATAAATAAATAAAATAAATAACTAACTAAATAACTACCTGGGTCACCCTTGACCCCACCTGACAGTCAATGATTAACACACTGTCTGGCATGTGCACCAGAAACTAGGAGTCAGCTACAGACTTAAGGACTATTTAATCCCTGAAGTCAGACTTGCCATCACCCAGGACACCTTACTTCCCCTTCTCCACTACTGCAGCTGGACTGAAGAGACCTGATAATTAGGTTTGAGTGAAGATAGGTGCTATCTACACTCAAACTTCATCCTCAGATCTTTCCAGACTAAATAAGACCTATAGCAGTATCTGCACAAGTTTGCCATCGTAGAACCCTACTCCATGCATCACTTTTCCCCTCTACCAGGCCCAAGGATGGTTCACAACCCCCCACCTCCAGGCCCACCAGGACTACCTTCTAGGCTGTCTCATAGATAGATCCATTAGGGAAAAGGAGGTGTCCCCCCTCTCACCCCTTGCCAAGCCAAAGCCCTGCCTTCGAGGTCTCTGGAACTTTTCAAGCCTTGCATAAGCCTTGCATAAGAGACTCCACAGGTAACCACAAGCAGGGGACAGAAGGCCTTCTTCTCAGCTTCTTCTCAGCTGCCTCTAATCTGTGGAACAGGCTATCTGCTCCCCTTGGCTGACACTCCTATTCAAGTCCCACTGCCTAAGTTTACTAGTGGCAGTAGTCACCTGCACCTGCCCCACTGGTTCATTGAATGACGCTGCCTCAGGGATGCCAGTCTGCCCAAAGTCCCTGAAAATTGGCACCCCTAGCATAGTATACCTGAATTTGTTTAAACTGCTGTAACTAAATTGTATTTTGTTGGGGACTGTGCTACAACTCTATCTCTGTGCACTATGCTTGTTGTCACTGTGTTCTCTTTATACCCAAGTTTGCACAAATTGTTCCACTTGTATATCATTGCTTAATGTATATCCTCTGTGTTGTACTTATTTCATATATCTTTTGTACCTTTATCCTGTGTGCCATCTTTATGGCCTGGCTTGTGCCTGAAAAAGGTCAGCTGGCTCAGTACACCCACTCAGTAAACAAATGAAAAAAAAAACTCTAGAATTTGAAAATTTCCTGAGAAAGACCTTAGGATCTGATTTGGATTACCCATGTATAAAATAGAAATTATACCTGAAGAGACAGATGAGAAACTATCCCTATCAGTTAAGACCATGCTGACTACCCTCTTGGATAATAATAGGCATTTCATGGAAAAAGTTAGTATAATAAGACCTATCACAGATTCTGAATTAGTTCTACTGATATCAAACCAATTCCACATTTTAAATATTACAGTAAATAAAAAAGAGCTAAAAACATAGAAATAGAGATAGGTAATATAGCCCCTTTGGGTACACAATTCACAGAATTTTATAAAGGACTCAGACAATCGGCCTCGATAGGAAATAAGAATAATATCAATATTTGGCCTTAATTAGATGTACAATGATACACCAAGAAATATCTATCATAAAGTGAGTGAAAATATATTATAAATACCCAGCATACAACAAGTAATTAAAAGGGTTGTCAGATGAGAAATAGATGGACATGTCACAATGTGAATTGAAGAAGGGGAAGTCTACTAGGTTCTAATGTCTACAACAGTTGATTTGGATTCCTTAGGCATTCATATAGTGTGTGAAATGGAAGGTAAAGAGAAAGAAAAATGTCTAAGTAAGATATCCTTTAGCTGGGAATCAATGATAGAAACTACAAACAGACACGATGTATTGGCAGAAAAAAATGATTGACATAAAATGGGAATGAGGGTGACAAACCACAGACTCCACTTACTCTGCAAGGAAGATACGATTCTGAATTATTGGTTGTTTCTTGGAATGTCTCAGGTCTGAAGAACAAAATGGGAGATTCTGAGTTCCAAGAATTAAAAAAAATTCAGTGTATATGTTTACAAGAAACCCGGTTGATAGAAGGTATTGATCTTAATGGTTAAAACTCCTTCTACAAACAGGCCAAGAGAAATAAGAAATGCAGCAGAAATATGGGGGGGAGGGGTACTTATTTTGTGGAAATGTGCAGAAAATATGGAAGTTACAAAAAGTAAAACAATCAGTGATAATGTCTTGGGAAGAAAAAATAGAAGACAGTAAGGAATCTCTGGCTATTTTCAACATGGTTCTATGTGAAAACCTGTGATCACTATTTGGGCGAGTGTACATTGCCAAAAATTAATTACAGTGATGTACACGCACAGTGAACTGCAAGGCAGTGACCAGGCTTGCATGTATGTGGGGGGCTGCACCCCTGCCTCCCCCCGCAAGGGGCTTCACCATCCCCCCCTACTTAAGTATTCTCAACTCCAGGGGTGCTTGTCATGGGTGGGTGAAATTTAAAAAACAAGACCACCTGCTGGGAATAAAAAGCGTGCTGCTCCAGACCCGAACCCTGCACCCTGCACACTCCAACTGACCACCCTCCCCACCATGCTAGCTGCCTACCACACTCCTTCCCCTTCCCTTATGCCCTCACATAGTGTGGTCCCCCACCCATGCATATGCATGCATGTACACTTCCCATTGCCCTACCTCACCCACCCAGGTATCTGGTCGCTACCCTGCTAGGTAGCTCTGATCACAGGCACCATAATTGAGTGGCCATTTTTGTAAGCAGTCAATTGTAGTTGTCATGCTCACTGTGTACCTTTCAACATTTATATCCCCCAACTACAAGATGAATTGAATTTTGAAAATTTTAGACACATTTGAACCTTTGATTGAAGAACTATGTGGCAATAACCTATAAATAGGAATAAAAATAGTCGGTGATTTCAACATAAGAACAGGCCAATTTTTAGAATTGGAAGATGAAATGAGTGCTCTGGTTGAAGCCTTAGAGAATATGAAAATATCTTAAATGTGGAGTATAATGGATAAAAATACTAATGAAAAGGGTAAAAAGGTGTATGAAGAACTGACAAATAACTTTATTCTGTTAAATGGCAGAACAACCTCAGATAGGGTTGGTAACTATACCTATATCACTACTAATGGGTCATCAATTAATGACCTAACATGGACCAACATGAATTTGATCCCAAACTGTTTGGATTTATTAACTGCAAATAGGGCAGAGAGTCCACATCAACCAGTTGTTTTAAAACTAAACTTGGAGCAGCCAAAAATAAGAAAAAAATAGGAAGGTACTCCACTGATCATCAGAAATAGAAAATGTGTAAAGTGGTTAAAAATAGAAAGTAGGGAATTGATGGAGGAAATGCTGACTGAGGTATATTAGTAAAATTACAGGCCATGAACACTATAGAGGATGACTTAACATACATTAAAACATTTAAGGAAATATTGGCATTAACATCAGATTTGGTTTAAGAAAAATGCTCAGGTTTGTTCCATGAAAAGTGCCATCTGGTTCAATATGGAGTGCAATTCTCAGCTGAGAACAGTAAGAACGGTTCTGAGTAAAAGTAACAAAAGACAATCTAATAAATTAAAGAAAGATTATAATTAAAAGATAATTCAAAATAGAGAAAATTAAAGGAAGGACATTTGGAAAAATTAGGAAAGGCAGTAACAGAAACAGATAGCAAGACATTTTGGAAAATAGTAACAAAAGGTATGGGGAATTACTCTGAAGAACTCAAGGCACTTTTTGAACCAGAACAATGGGTAGCACATTTCAAAGCTTTATTCTATGATAAAGAGGCAAACCATGACACAGCTCAGATAACACTGGATAACTGGAAAAAGCTAGACAAAGAAATAAAAAAGGAAGAAATTTATAAAGCCATTATTTCCTTTGCAAAACATAAAGCACCAGGACCAGATGAAGTCCCAATAGATATAATAGTTAAAATTGTATAATTTTGGATCCCCTGTTTATATGTTATTCAATAGTACAAATGAAAGTGCTAAAATCCCTGAGTAATGGAAAATAAATGTACATGTTCCTATTTTTAAAAAAGGAAATATGAGGGACCCCAGCTGTTACAGGACAATAAGCCTGTTAGATAGAATCCAAACAATTTGTAATAGAATCATAAATAACACATTATTGAAATGGATGAAAGATAATATTATTGATGAGGCACAAGCTGAATTTATGCCAGGCTACTCAGCAACTGACCAGGGCTTTGTACTAGGACACCTCATACATAAATATAGGAATATAAAACATTAAAAATTATATTGTGTGTTCATAGACTTGAAAGTGGCATTTGATAGGGTAAACAGGAGTTTGTTATGGTCAATACTGGAAGAACAGGGTGTAGATAAAGCATTGATCAATTTAATTCAATTATTGTATCGGGATAACATAACCTAAGTCAGATACAATTCCAATGGTGGAAAAAGCACTTACTTTACAACAATGAGTACTTCCAGCTCCATGCTATTTAATGTGGGAACAGGAGGCTAGTGGACTGCTGAGGTGAAGTTGGGAGCACTATGGGGGTGCTCCCCAATTACTTTCACAAACAGAAGGAGTGTGCTGATTTCGGCAGGCAGGACCAGACTACAAGTCATGTGACCCATTCCTCCTGACTGCAAGGGGAATGGGTTCAGTACAGACTGCTGCACTTAGCAGGACAGTTGGTTGAGCCCTTTAGCACTAAACCAGCAGCTGACTAGATTGCCTTTATAAAGGCAGTCTATAGCTGCAGTCAGTGACCACACCTATGTGCTGGGGTTGCTAAGCAACCACCAGGCAAATGGGGAACGAGTACTTCTGCCTTCACACTATTTAATTAACATCCTAGTGAGTGGAGGTGAGCACAGGGTGGAGGCGATGCATGCAAAGGCAAGCAACGTCTTTTGGCATCAGGCAGTGGAAGAAGGTGAGAAGGGGTGGAGTACTAACCTAAATTATACAAAAGGTAAAAGAGTATAAGGAAATCAATCACCCATCTGTATAAAGGAGTGGAGTATTGTACAATAGTTAAAATGATAATTAAAATGAAACACTTGTGGAGGGAGTAACAGGAACTAGATGCGCCATGTGCAATAAAATAAGCACACAGGACAACATTGAAGTAACAGTATGTTTGTGAACAGTATCAAGAGTTGAAACAACTTAAGATGGTTATAGTGGGACTGGAATTACAACTTGGTAGGTAGGTAGGTAGAAATTTATTGTTCGACAATATGTCATTACAAATTTTAATATAGACAAAGATATAAATACATTCAATAACCATTAGCATTTTCCATCATTACATAGATATCATATAAACTGTATACATCCCTAGCTTTCACAAGATAATTATACACATTTTGTGAGACAAACATGGGATCCACTATGATTACTACATAATAAGCTTAAACAAATTTAACAATTTATCATTTCATCTTTCTTATTTATCATAATTTAGTTGACATTAAGAATCTGCTTAATCTTTTTAAAATTCTAGTGTTTTTGGAATGAAAGAAAAATAAAAGCATCTGATCAGAGGGAAGACCGAGGGTTGCTAAGATAGGTTCCAGACAATACTTTCTCTGTTTGTTATAAAGTGGGCAATGTAACACAATGTGCTTCTAAATCACTTCTGACGTTGTTTTACAATTACAGTATGGTGTTTTAACATCATTTCTCCTTCACTAATGATAAGCTACACCTCATGCCATTTTATATATTGCACAACATCTACTATACCCCACAACACCGTCACAGGATGGGGAAACTTCCCAATAATCTCTGTGATGTGGTAGAGCTGAAGGTCATCTCTTTCATATTCTATGGGAATGTCCTAAAGTTACACCTCTTTGGGAAAGGAATCAATTGATACTGGACCCGCTTTTAGGCTTACAAGATTACTTCACCCCAGAAATCTGTGTGCTAGGAAAGGTGGCGGACTTACTAGTGTTAGAGAGGAGATTCCACATATCACTAATAGCACTCTCTGTGAAAAAATTGATTCTCAGACACTGGCTTGACCAGGAAACCATTACCTACTCCAAATGGTTAAATGAAATCCTGTTCAGTCTCAGAGTGGAGAAAACAATTGCTAGTCTGAGACACCAATCACTAGCGTACACTAAAAGGTGAGGGAAATTGGAAGCCCTCTTAACAGATCGTCCTTCTTCGTAATGGTTAAATCTTTTTTCCCAGGAACTTAGATTTATTTTCCCCAGGCCTTCTTTACACTGTCCCTCTGAATATTTGGTCTTTGATGTTTGCTGCTGGTTTCTAATACAGTATATTGTTATGCCACAATGTCTATATTACATTGAACCATGTGTCTCGGGGGTTGGGAGTAGAGGAGTGGAGGGTAGCTCTAGTGGGATATGTTAGTGTCTTTTTCTTTTTGTATGTACTTGTTTATGTATTTTTTTCCTTTTTAATATGTCCTCTTGTATTCCATATGTCACAAGTGTTACTTTTAGTGGACCATGTTTAAGTTCAGACTGTCACTGTACATGGTTGTATGTTTTTCAAAATAATAAAGTAAATTAAATAAAAAAAAATAATTTCTCCTTTGTTTTAACATAATATAGTTCACAGGATGCAATTCCATTCTAAACCTTGAAAGGACTCTTTGTTCATTCCAGGCTGTCAATATTGTCAAATATTCTTCTAATCCCCTGGAGGTTTTTATGCTCTTGTACCATCGGTAATTTACTAACCGCACTATTTTACTGTATTCATCTAACTATTCTATGTCTGTTAACCGGGTTTTAATTTGCAATATTATCTCCTCAAATGATCTGATATAGATCTCATATAATAAATGACCTAATCCTAAGGAAAATAGATACTTTTTAATCATTAAAATAGTTGGGGATAGAAAACCTCTTTTATGATTACTGCTTGGTTAGGCCACACATCGAGTACTGTGTCCAGTTTTGGAGACCACATTTAAAGAGAGACATTACACTCCTAGAGAGGGTCCAAAGGAGGGCAAACAAAATGATCTGGGGCCTGGGGGAGAGAACCTATGAGGAGAGGCTCACGGAGCTCAACATTTACACCCTGGAGGAGAGGAGGGACAGAGGGAACATGATAGAGGTCTTTAAGTACATGAAAAGGATCAATAAAGGAGGCCTAGTCAGGTTGCTCCAAAGCAAGAAGGGTGGGGCAACAAATGGTCATGGGTGTAAGCTGGAAGGGGACAGGCTCAGAGGGGAGAGGAGGAGATGATATTTCACTGAAAGGGTGGTGGAGCCATGGAATGCACTACCCAGGGAGCTGGTGGAGGTGGAGACTGTGGATGGGTTTAAGTGGGGATGGGACAGGTACAGGGGGAGGATAAATCTGACCAGGCCCAATACAGGTGGAACACCTGGGACTGGGGACAGTATAATCCAAGGGGGAGGGGGGACACCAAAATCAGCCCTCAGAGTGGGTGCTGAAAATCGAGCAGACTTGAGAGACCATTAGGCCTATTCTGCTGGCATTTTAGTATGTTAGTATTATAATCTAGTTATTTTTCCAAACACATCTGTGGGAGGTGTTTTAAGGGAAGAAGAAAATGTTTTTAATATGAATGATAGTCTCCTTTCCAAAGCCTGGATTTTAAATGATTTCTGCCCAAGCTCATGTCTTAAGACCTCTGCTGGTACTGATTGTGGGCTCCTCAATAAGTATCTCTACATCTGATTTATGGTTACTTCCAGAGATTTTGTATTTGCTACAGACAATATTTGAGAGGCAATATAATGCACTTGTTTTAACTTTAGCAATCAGATTTCTCAATAGACCTTCAACTGATCCTTGGCAATAGTTAATATTAAACCCTTTAAAAGCCTTTGTTGTTACATTAAGTTGTGTTGCATAGTTATATATTGGTTCCACTGCACAGTCTGTGAAAATGTGACACCTAAATATTCAAAACTATTAACCGTGTCTGTTTTTTCCCCTCTAGGAAAACTTCAATGTTTGAGAAAGCAAATGCAGGAACAGGTGTTAGAAGACAGTGTAGAGAGCAATCAACTAGCAGGTACAGCAAGAAGGGAAGGAACAATGCCAATAATAATGGAAGATAATGAGGAAACTAATGAGAGGCAGCAGATAGTTGTTACAAACCAGCAGGAATCTACAAACATAATGTAACACCAGACATGAATGTACTAGAGAGGAATGGAATTAATCAAATATTAAATCAGGACAAGTCAGACATAGGCAGAGAAGGGGCAGAAGCACAAATTGAGATAATTGTAGAAACAGAAAACAGATATGTGCCTCTAATGAATCTCATGAATACGGTGGAGAATGAAACAATGGAACTACTGGAGATAGAAACAGACATAAGGAAGATACCCAAAGAAAATGACATACAGAGCAATAACATTGATGTAGGGAAAAGTGATACAGGCATGAAAAATGTAACAAATGGAAATGGAACTAAATGTAGAGCATGGGTGTAGAGATATTTACATAGCTAGAGACTCAGTGGTAAAGCATACATCTTCTGTTACTATGTTAAATAGAAAGGAACAGGTGCTTACCAGGTCCCTGCTAGGGGCAGGACTGAATTATATTTTTGATTTACTATCCAAGATTATCAAACTGAAAGATATATAACCACTAGTGCTCATAGGTGCAGGGACAAATGATTTGAAGAAATAAGCAGAACAGCATATACTTAACAATAAACATAAATATCTAACATGAAGGAATTCTGAAGTTATATTACTAGAGAGTTTGCCAATCCCATGAGCAGCAAATAGTATTAATAAAAAAATGTAAGGATTAATAATGAAATGAGAAAGTGGAGCTTGCAAAACTGGACATATATGTATTAAAACTTCTGAATCATTCTAGAATAAACACAAATTGTTTTGAAAGATGGGTTACAGTGAAACAGAAGTGGCAGTGAACAGTTGGGTAATGCCTTCAATAATACAATAAATAAATGTTTAACTTAGTGTCAGGGATAGGAAGGCTAAGTAAAAACACAGGCAGTGAAAGACAATCACACACACAGGGACATGACAACAATAGAGTTCACAAAAATACTTAAAAAGAAGTTGAAAGAGTAACATTCTTGCTACTAAATGCAAGAAGTTTAAAGAATAAGCACGATGAGCTGTAGTTCATTCTAAAAAAAGAAAATATCTCAGTATGCACAGTTACTGAGGCATGGTTAACAAGGAATGACTTGGGAGTACATACACCAGGGTATCAAGTTTTTCATTAGGAGAGAGAACACAGAAAAGGAGGAGGTGTGACTTTATATGTCATAGACAATATTAAGGCCAATGAAGGTCAGACTATAGAAGAAAATCAAGAGCTTAGTGAAAAAATCTGAGGGGAGCTAGCTATAAATGGCAAAAAAATAACTATTGGTGTTTATTACAGTCCACCAAATCAAAATAAGGAGGAACATGATATCTTCATTAAACATATAAAACAAGTAGACGTGGAGGGTAACTACCTGATGATAGGCATTTTCAATAATCCAGATACAAACTGGACAAAACTACATGGAGAAACATCACATGAAAAACATTTATTGGACGTAATAGTGAGTAAAAATCTGGATCAGATAGTAAGAAAACCAACAAGAGGGAATGGGACACTTGACCTGATTTTGACCAATTTAAGAGAGGATTTAGATAGAGTGGAAGTTAGAGATCCTCTGGCCAATAGTGACCATAATATGGTAACAGCAAGTCTTAAAATTGACAATAGGTCATATGGGTGAATAACCAATCTAAAATGTTATCATAAAGCTGATTACGAAAGTACGAAAAAATATTTGAGGGCTTGGGACTGGAGAGCAGAACTATCTAATAAACCACTTGAGGTGACATGGAGTATCATTTAATATAAACTGGATTACCGTATAGAAAAAGTATGTACCGGAGATTAGAAAATATAATACAAATAGAAGAATACTAAAATGGTTTACTAAAACAATTAAAATAAAAATGAACAAGAAAAAGAAAAAGAAAGCTTATAGAAGATATAAAAAGAAACAGACAGAGGAAGCTAGGATTAGATATGTAACATTAAACAAAGAGTGTAAACAGCTGATAAAAATTGTTAAGGCAGACAATGAATACAACATGGCAACTGCTACTTTAGGCAACAAGAAACAATTCTATGGCCCAGTTGCGTTGAGGATTGAGGCACTGGACACCACACCTTGCATCATGCCGGTGACCAGGATTCGGGAATGAGCCCAGATCGCTGGGGGTCGGCAGAGGAGAGAGAGAGAGAGGATAGAGCATCCGAGGGACTGCTCTCCTCTCTTGGGGAGGGATCCAGGGGTAGCTCGGTGCAGCAGCAGCCCCCGGTGGAGACCGGTGGCACTGCTATGCACCAAGCTAGTAAGCAGTGGGGGTTGACATTGGGACAACTGCTTGGCTGAGCAGCATTGCATGTCCCACACTGGGGAACGTACATTAGCCAAGAAAATGGAAAAACCTGGATCAGAGGGATAGGCAACGGCACCTATCCTCCATGCCCAGCGCTGAATCCAACTCGGCTGGGGCCTCATAGCTCCTCCACCTCCAGCCCTACCCGCTGCCAGAGTCTGCCTTCTAAGGAGCCCAAGTTGGAGTCGGGCTACCCTCCCCGGGTGGGTTAAACTGGGGGTGCTGGCAGCGGGGGGGGACACAAGAGCAACAGACCATAGTGGATTTCAGGCAGGCAGGCATAAAGGATGGGATACCTGAGAGAGATCCCCGGATCCGTGATTGGAGGGAAAAAGAGTCAGCAAAAAAAAAAGAAACAATTCTGTAATTATGTTGGCAGTCTCAGAGGTGGACAAAATGCAGTAGGACAAATCAAAGAAGTGAATTACATAATCTCTGATGTAAAAGAAATTGCAGACACATTTAACAAATACTTTGTTAGTACATATACAAATAAAGGGATAAGTCAAACAGTTGAAAAGGCAAACAACACTAGTGACTTAGGATATATAACTGAGAAGGAGGTATGTAGTAAATTACTACAGCTTAAGACTAATAAATTACAAGGTCCAGATGGGGTTCACCCGAGACTCCTTAAGGAACTTTCAGTAGAGTTATCAGGACCTCTATGTATGCCTTCTAACAGATCCTTGAAAGAAGGTGTATCATTATTAGGACGGAGTAAGGCTAATGTTACCCCAATACATAAGAAAGGAGACACAAGTAATGTGAACATTTTTTGACCCATACATCTTACATCCATTGTAGGTAAAATCATGAAATGCTTTATAAGGGACTATGTGCAACAGCATATACAAGCAAAGGGGCATGTAGACGTTTCACAATATGGTTTTTGTCAGGGTGGAGCTTGCATGACAAACATGATGCATTTCTTTGAACCAGTAAGTGCTGCACTGGACAAAGGATTATCAGTAAATGTAATATATCTAGACTACACCAAGGCATTTGATTCTGTTTCACACAGTGAACCAATAAATCAACTAGGGGAACTGGAACTGCATCACAATACAGTTTTATGGATTAAGACATGCTTGGATGATAGACAACAGAGGGTCTGTATATGGGGTCACAAGTCAGAGTGGATGGGTGTTACAAGTGGAGTACCGCAGGGGTCCGTGTTGAAACCCATGCTGTTTAATATCTTAATAGCATCCATGAGAACTTCTGCTAAATCCTGGATTTGTAAATATGTGGATGATTCAAAAATGGGAGCAATTATCAACAGCAATGAAGGTGCAGTCAACATACAACTGGACTTGGACAGGCTGGGAACATGGGCACTAGGCCATGGTTTGGACTTTAACATAGACAAATGCAGAGTGATGCACTTGGGGCATAACAACATACAGGCCAGATATAAGTTAAGCAACAAAATCTTTGAAATAACTGATGTGGAGAAAGATCTGGGCATACAGTACATAAAGATAATAAACTGACATTTGATCAACATATCAAAGAAATGGTTAAAACATGTAATAGAATTACAGACTGCATAATGAGAAATATAAAGAGTAGAAGAAGGGAGGTGATAATCCCACTGTATACATCATTGGTTAGACCACATATTGAATATTACTCTCCCCTAGCTGCAATACTAAACAACAGAAATAATACATTAATAGAAGGGGTGCAAAGAAAAGTTACTAAAAAGATCAAATCTATCAAGAACTAATGATATAAGGAAAGATTATTCGAGTTAGGTTTATACTGTACCCAATATAGACAACTAAGGGGGATATATGTTATGTATATAATGCATACCACAATGAACAACTATGGATAACAGCAGGTTTACTAAAAATGAAAATGTGAGATTAACTAAATCATACAGATACCAGCTGAAAGGTGAACTAACAAAAAAACAAATAAAAGACAAAAAAAATGGTGTAGCCAGAGGGTACTGAGTGCATGGAATGGCCTACCTGATTATGTGGTAAACAGTAATACATTGGAGCAATATAAACATGAATTGGGTAATGATATGGGAACAACCAAAGTTGTCTACCTCCACTGATATGTGGCAAGTCATAAAGACTTATGCTGTTAGACTTGTATAGTAACTATGAAATTTTGAAACTATGAAATAGAGAGGTAAAGCAAAGCTGTTCTCTTTCCCTGATTCTGTTCAATATTTTCTTTTGTGAGGTATTAATTAAGAAGTATGATTAGAAAATCCATATGCCTCAAATAGGGAATCATTGCTGCCCCCTAACTGGCCTATGCAGACAATGTGGCCCCTTTATGAACTAGTTATCTGGGGATGAAAGATTATTGCAGACATTTTACAGAGAATGTAAACAGGCATACTTACAGATTAATTATGAGAAAACCAAAGTACTAGTTTGTGGGAATATAATAGGAAATATAAATATATAATGGACAACAACTAATTAGAAGTGGTGAAGAGTTGTTGCTGCTTGGGAGTAACTTTTATAGAAAACTTAGCTGGGGAAAAACATTTTAAAGAAACTGAATCTCAAGTAAAAAGATTCATTTCTGTAATTGCCAATTTTGCCTATAAATTTGGTGGTAATTCATTTATAGGATGCCTCAAAGTTATCAACACTAAAATAAAGACTCAAATTTTATATGGAGCAGAAATTTGGGTATACAGAAAAGGATAAATATTGAAAAATGTTTGAATATTCTTATAAGAAGTTATTTGGTCTTACAAAATGGGACCCATCCTCTCTGATCATAGTAGAACTGGAATAATTGCCCATTGAGTGCATTATACAGGAGAGAATGTTTATATTTTGATTGAGACCCTATTCAATGAGACAGGAAAGATTACCTAGATAATGTATTGCAGAAACTTTAAACTACTTACAGGGACAAATTGTATTCCCAAGTACCTCTATCTTGGAATACATTATAAAACCATATGGCCTATTACAATACATAAGCGATATATTTAGGAAACCTACAGTAGAAGTTTTTTTCTGAAGTAAAGGAAAAAATAAGGGACATATTTAGGTAAAAGGAAATGGACTTTTGTGCCAAATATAAAACCAGTAAATGGTTGATAAAAACAACAACAAATGTTACTTTGGATTTGAGCCCTACCTGTGTGTAGTAGCAGGCCCTTGCAGGAGAAAACACTTCACCAGAGTTAGGTTTGAGTATTTTGATTGTTGAAGACTAAGAAAGATCAACAGAACACATATTACAAATGGATTGTGTAAATGTGGACTGGGGATAGATGATTTGACTCATCTGCTGATACTTCTGTATGTCCATTATATATAAAATCATAAAAAAAAAAAAACTATTGGGTAATTTATTAGCAGCTATGGAACTGGAGCCTCATACCATTATGACACATTTGTTCAGATTAAATCTGGGGACATTTCTGGAGTTTGTGGTCTCTCTCCCTAATGTTACTACAAAGAAAAACAATTGCACATAGTGTAGCAAAAACATCCTGTTTTTTTAATGTATATTGGTAACATTTTCTTATCTAATTGTCGATTTATATAAATATCTTTACCTATTTAGTTTTATACTGTAGATATTTCTGTATTATGCTGTAATGTTTTCTTATGAATTTTATGAATGTGTAAAGACAAAACTTGTCAATCAAATAAACTTAACTTGAATAAATAAACAAAGATAAATCACAATCAAATTTAAAGGGAAAATCAATTGCTTAAATTCAAGGCTTCAGGTTAAAAAAGTGCATTCCTTATTCTGAGATTGTGCTATAGGTTTGTAACCCTTAGCAATTATTGGACAGAGGCAACTGGATCAGTAGTATTATAATATCTGGTTATTTTAATGGAAAAAAATGGGTATCTGTCAGGTTAAAGTACTCCCTAGAGGTTACACAATGAATTACAGTTCACAGTCTTTGCGCCTCTGGTCCCTTCATCATAAAACATTAAGAAATACCATTTTGCAGATGTCGCCTTGCTATGGTGTTAGGAAGAAATCTGACATGTATGGGAAGTTAAGGGAATCTTGCTGAGTTGCAGCACGATTGTGGGAAGATATCACTGAAGTAGTATTATCACAGTTCTTGAACCTTCAAAGTTATATTTCTGTGATAATGAACAATCACATATTTTTTTTCTTAATCTCTCACATTCCCTTCTCTCCTTTCTCTCTTCACCCTTTCTTTCACACTTGCTTTCTAGCTCTCTTTATTTTTCTCTGTCCCAATTTTGCTTCAAGTTACAGTTTTAAGCAAAAACTCGACATGAGTACATTTCAAAATTTACATTTAATAGTATAAAACACTTTCTGAGCTTTTTATTACTCATTCATTCTATCCTGCATAGCTTTTCTAGTTACATACTCACGAGTATTCATTCCAGGTTTAAATAAAAGTATGTAGCATTTGGGGAAAAATATGCATGTTAACAGACCAGTACTTGAACAGAAAATAGCAAATATTTCAACTGCTACTGTATATTTGCCCTTTGTGCTTAGATAGGCTGGGATAAATGACAGCCAAACACTTACACAAACTATCATACTGAATGTAAGAAATTTTGTCTCATTGAAACTGTCAGGTAAGTTCCGTGCCAAGAATGCGACAATAAAACTGACAGTAGACAAAAGGCCTATGTACCCTAACATACACCAGAAAGCAAAAGTTGAGCCATTGTTACATTGTATTAGAATCTTTCCAGTTTTGGACTTTGTGTTCCACTCAGGGAAGGGAGGAGATGTAATAATCCAGGCTGTGCACAAGACACATTGTAGAAGTGTACATATTACAACTATAGTGTTAGGCAGCTTTGCTCCAACCCACTTTCTCAAGTTACTGTTGGGGTTTGTAGCACTGAAGGCTATAACCACCATGATAGTCTTTGCCAGCACACAGGAAACACACAGAACAAACATCACTCCGAATGCTGCTTGTTGAAGGAGGCATGTTACTTCTTCAGGGAGTCCAATCATAAGCAGAGCACTCAAAAAACAAATGGCAAGGCCACAGAGGAGGACATAACTGAGTTCACGATTATTAGCTTTGACAATAGGGGTGTTCTTGTTCCTTACAAAAATGTTCAAAATAGCCAAACTAAGGAGTGCAGAAGAAGTTGAAACAGATGCTAAAATGATTCCCAGAGGATCTTCATAGGACAGGAATTCAATTATTTTTGGGATGCACTTATCTCTTCTCTCATTGGACTGGTGATATTCAGGACACTGCAGACACAGAGTGGAATCTGGAAGCAAGTAAAATGCAATATATGCCGGAAAGATTATTTGATCATTATAGCAGTATTCTGTACATCTAAAAATCATTTACATTTAAAACACTCTACTGAGTACAACACATGTTTTATAATAAATAATGCAGTAATTTACCCTACCAAATAAAACTCTTTGGAAAGTTATTTTTGTGGCATGGGGTATAATTAATTCTAGTTCATACAGTATACACTAAGTATATGTACAGAAATCATTATTTCAGAGATGCTACACTGTCAGTAGAGATAGATAGATAGATACTGTAGATAGACAGACAGATAGGCAGACAGACAGATATGGGCAAATGCAGTGTTTTCACAATAATCAGAAGACCCTTTGTGAAGATTCACCCATAATGAAGAGCTAGGCCAATGAAAATAAATTAGTACAGTGAACCCTTGGTTAAAGGCCAATCCTTGAAGGTGGAAGTTTCATTACCAAAGTGTGCTACGACACAAAACATAGTGGCCTGTAAAAAAAGATTAACACAAGTTAATACTTCATAGACTATAGGGATGGATTCAATATTTCCTCTCCTATGACTGCCCATACTGTGGACCCCGCCGCTGCACCCCTACCGTGGTACACAGTGACCAGGTCCCCAATGATAAAGGGCAGCTGATACTGGGCAGCAGTAGTCTGACTGTGCATCAAGCGGGTGGATGCTCATAAATAAACATGAGCATATTTGGGGCACTCTGTTGTTTCTTGTGCCATACGCCAGTGTGGCTGTAGCCTGTGCTTCAAAGCAGGAGACCTCTCTCAACATTGTGGGAAAATCCACTGACAGCTATAGCAGCATCAAACTCAATCACATGGTGAGTAAGTCACCCTCAGACCAGTTGATGCCTGTAAATACTGGTCCAGTACCATAGGCATTGCTGTGTCTGTGTGCACTGCTGTCCTTTTCTGACGTTTGAGGGTGGTTCCTGTGTTGGCCTGAGGGTGGCAGACATCTAAGACAGAAAATATTCCAACTTAAGTTAAGCCTGTATGGCCATCTGCTGGCCCTTCCAGCATGCAGTTTTCCAGTGCAGAGCACATGTGTCGCAGGTTTGAGCACAGATGGACCACAGAGGCAAAATGCAGCAAAAACTTAAATATTTATTATATAAGGAAAATTAAATAGGACTGTATACATCAAAACAGCAAACAAAATTCCAAGAAAATAATTCCAAAGCAGGCTAGTAATTACTAGCTATTGGGAGCATGCAATAGCCTCAGCTCTCATTCAAACTGTAGATTATAACAGCATGTCCTCTACAGCAGCATTCCAGGTAGCATCTAATCTCACAATGAGCAAAGTAAGCCTTATATACTTATCAGAGTAGAATGTGACCATCAAACCCCACCTCACTATTCCTTTAAATTTAACATTTTAATAAACATTGCATTTTATTTCATTTACAAACTCTGAATCCCTTTAAGAGATTTTATTCCTTTAAGTCTTATAAAAAAAAAATAAGCTTTTTAGCATCTTTAACAATTTTTGTACCATCTCAGAAGCACCTCCCCTTTAGACTAAGATAAATACAGAAGCAGAATGGTTGGTTGGCTCTTAAAGAATGCTGCAGGAGAAGGAGGAGGAAGTATAGCATTCTGGAAATCCAAACAACAAGCAGGATCTCCTTCATTTTAAGTAGAATCGAAAACATAACATTTGCAAACAGAAAAAAACATTACTTCAACTCAAAATAGTAAGTATGCAATCCACAGAGCAATAGTCTTGAAAATTCTTTCATTTTTAGATCAATTTTGAAGCAAATGTCTTCGTGACTGTGCGCACATTTGAGCGGAAGCTGAAAATCGGTGCTCGCAGCCGCACAGTAGGGAGACAGCAACTAAGGTAGATTACAGCTATGCACAGCCTATTTCTTGTGACAGCCTAAGGATACTGCATAAATATAAGGTTTCACAGCAATTCTGAACTCCAGTGTCAAGAAAACTGTTTACTATTTATGCGGGGGGGGGGGTCCTTTGTTAACCGAATTTAATACCGCCATCAAAATGACGCTAAACCCCACGGAGCTCAAAGCTTCCATTTAAAGGGCTACCAACAATTACTTTATACCATAAGAGGGGTCTCTTTTCATTTCTAAACAATGCTATAGAATATCTAGGGCAACATGCTCATAAAGGGTAACGCCAAGAAGGACATTATTTCAGTTTTGAATATAACTGGGAATATTAGGTTTTTCAAGCAGACATTAAACATGACACAGGACACACAGACAGGAATAAACAAGCTGGGTGGCCAGCCCAACGAACAAACATTAAACACATAAACAATGTATAGACAAGGACATTGCCTAAAATACACTAACTTCCCAGTAAAACGATGAAATAATGTGTGTAATAATTGAAAAGAGGATACATAAACAAAAAAAAAACAGGGGGGGATCCTCTATCACAACATGAAAGTGAGTCCAGTGGTCAAAGGCATTGCCATGGCTGCTACCACTGCTAACATTGCAGGACTCAGCCCAGGACTGACACGAGGATCCCCAGTCCTGCATCAGAGAGGGCATGGCCACTGGGAGAAGGACAGATACCACTGGAAATACCAGTGGTATCCAACCATGAATCCAGACCATAGAAACATAGAAATGCAGGTGCAGATTAAGGCATGGAGTGCATCCACCAGTCTGCTTTGGAACCCCACTTTGAAATTACCTGTATGCTTTGGAACCCTACCTTGAAACTATCAGTCTGCTTTGGAACCCTACCTTGAAACTACCAGTCTGCTTTGGAATCACACCTTGAAACTACTAGTCTGCTTTGGAATCCTTCCTTGAAACTATCAGTCTGCTTTGGAATCCCACCTTGAAACTACCAGTCTGCTTTGGAACCACACCTTGAAACTACTAGTCTGCTTAGGAACCCTACCTTGAAACTACCAGTCTGCTTTGTAGCCCTACCTTGAGAGTACCAGTCTGCTTTGTAACCCTACCTTGAGACTACCATTCTGCTTGGTAACTCTGCCTTGAGACTACCACTCTGCTCTGAAACCCTACCTTGAGACTACTAGTCTGCTTTGTTTTATTTATTTATTTATTTATTTCAATCTAGGATTACAATACCTTTGAGCCAAGGCTGTTTTACAAATGTTCCACGTCAGCGTGTGCAACAGTCATAATTTTTAGTTACAAACATATAGTCATTGACTTACAGACATGTAATAACAGTACAAAGACTTGAGCTATGAGCAAGATAAGGAAAGGGGGTGGGTGGGGTGATGGTAGGAGATTGAGGGGATGGAGGTGCAGTGGGTAAGGGGAGTATGGGAGGTGGTTAGGGGGGGACAGGAGTGGAGATATGGGGGGAGGTGGGTGAGGGTGGGAGACAGGCAGCCGGGGGCCTTGTCAAGGGAATATGACAGGTAAGGTGCTAGGGGTTCAAAGACTGATTGTAAGTGCTGGGTGCTGGGGCATGTGCAGCTGGAACGGTGGAAATGTTAAGATGGGCAATCGCAGGATACAAGCAGTGAGAGGCACAGCTTAGACTTGAAGAGGCCGAGTGTTGGAGCGGTCGCTATGTCGCTGCCAAGAGAGTTGAGCCAGTTGGATGCCCGATAGGCGAATGATCTTTGTTCTTGGGTCATGTGACATCATGGGATATGTAGTAGATGGGAACTGGATCTCCTTGTAGTGACGTTCCTATGTCTAGGGTTAAGAAGGGCATAGACACCAGGTGGGGCAAGCCCCATTATAATTTTCTTGGCCGTGATGCAGGTTTGGTATTTTATGCGTTTGTCCAGTTGAAGCCATCCAGATTGGGAATAAAGGTCACATGTGTGGGTACAGCGATGTGAGCCAGTGATGAGACGACAGGCCTTATTCAGGGAGGTTGCGATACGTTTGAGAGCAGTGGTAGTTGCAGACTTATATATGATAAGACCATAGTCTATGATGCTGATGATGGAGCTTTGGACGGCCACTGACAGTGCTTCTGGGGTGTTTCGTGTGCCAGAATAATATGCCTAACCTCGCATTGGCAGACTTTGCAATATTGCTGATATGGACAGCGTATGAGAGATGGGGATCAAGGGTGATGCCGAGGTACTTGAACTATTGTGTTTGCTCTAGGATGGCTCCTTGTTCAGTTGCAATGGAGAGGTGGAGTTGATTGTTTTTGATGTGGGGGCTGCAGAAGACCATAGACTTGTTTTTTTTCTGATTGAGAAGCAGTTTATGATTTAGGAATCAGGATTCGATGGAGGAGAAGGCCCGCTGAAGTTTATTTTATAATTGGATTGGATCAGAGTCCGAGGTGAGGATCACAGCATCGTTGGCGTAGAGAATTATTTGTTCTGGGCAGCTGTCCAGTAGTGAGTTTAAGAATAGGCTGAAGAGGAGGGGTCCCAGAATGGAGCCCTGGGGGACTCCCAAGCAGACCGGTCTAGGGTCCGAGAGTGTATCAGCGATTCTTACTGTTTGGGACTGTTCTTCAAGGTAGCTCTTAAACCAGCCAATGGAGTCAGTTGACAGCCCAGTGTTCTGAAGCTGGACAAGCAGGAGGCGGTGATTGATGGTGTCGAAGGCTTTAATTAAGTCAATGTAGACTGAACCTAGTAGATCACCAGAGTCAAGTGAGTTGTAGATTGCGCCGGTGAATCCAAGTAGGGCTGTGGAGATGCTGTGATCTTTGTGGAACCCATGTTGCTGCTTGCACAGGATGTTGTACGTATCCAGGTATTCTGTGAGCTGGTCAGAGACGATACATTCTAGTGCCTTGTAGAGTGGGGGTAGTAGGGAGATAGGTCTGTAGTTATCGTGGGCAGTTTTGTCACCACTTTTATGGATTGGGGTGACAGTGGCAGATTTCCGTCTGTCCAGGAACTGGCTAAGGCTGAGGGAGAGGTTGAAAATTCTGGTCAGAGGACTAAGCACTTCATCAAGTGTGAGAGACAGAATTTTGAGATCGAGGGAGTCATTACTGAATCTTGATTTACCAAGGGCTTTGGTAACATATTTGCGTACTTGGTGAGCCTTGACTGCTTTGAAGTAGAAGCAGGGGGAGCTGGTGGGAGTAGTGTTCATTGCGGACAAAGGGGCTTCACCATCTTTGAAGTATCCTGGGGTAGAACAGCGCTGAGGTCGGTAAAGGCTTTGTTAAAGGTATCCGCAATGGTTTTGGGGTTGAGGATTGTGGTTCCATTGATGTTGAGTATTGATGGGGGGTTTGGGTGGATTCCCAGTGAGTTCCTTTATGTTCTTCCAGAATTCCCGACCATTGCCCCAGGGGTTTGTGAGGGCATGCTTATAGTAGGCGGACTTTGTTTGCCGGATGGTTTTGGTGCAGTCATTGCAGGCACGTTTGTAGTTTTGGATGTCGTTTTGCCTTCCAGAGTTTCTGGCCAGCTCCCATAGGTGGTCTCTTGTTTTTAGCATCCTGAGGAGGTCACCTGTGAGCCAAGGGTTACTGAGTGATTTGACTTTGCATTTCTTAATAGGAGCATACGTGTCACAGGCCTAAGTTAAGATGTTTATGAAGTGGTCAAGGGCAGTGTTTACATTGGTTGCATTGAAGATAAGGGACCAGTCTTGATGGAGGAGGTGGGATTTGAGTCGAGGAAGGTGACCACAGGGTAGAACCCTGCTGGTGATAGTTTTTGGCAGTTGTTTGATGAATTTATTTGACCAGGTGCAGGTTACAGGGGAGTGGTCACTGAGATAGTCAGGGAGGACATTAGTGTTAGATATCCGTGATGGGTGACTGGTAAGGATCCAGTCCAAGAGTGTGCTGTTGCCAGTCCTGTAATTTTTCCTGGTTGGTGAGTCAATCATTTGTGTGAGGTTCGCCGCAGCAATGGTATCCCTGTGTGCACCAGCATCAGCCACAGGCCAGTTGATGTTGAAGTCGCCTAGGAGGATGGATTCAGTGTCCAGTGGGAGTGACTTTACAAAGTCAAGAACAGCTGTTAGACCAGTTCCTTGTTCTTTGGGAGGGATGTAGATGGTGGCAACAGTGAGGGTATTGTTTTGGGCTCTGAGGAGGATTCTCACTGGCAGTATCTGAGCAGTTGTGGTTGGAGTGAGGTAATGATGTGGTGCACCTGTATGGAGACTTTTAGGTACAGAGCGCAGCCCCCGCTTCTTTTGGAGAGGTGATCCAGCCTAAAGACATTGTAGCCAGGAAGGCTGAATGCATGGTCCGGTACTGATGGCGTGAGCCAGATTTCGACAACTGCCAGGATGTCAGGGCAGTGTTGGCTGGTGAAGGCCTGTAAGGCATCCATTTTAGGAAGGAAGCTGCAGATGTTGATTGATATGAATGAGACGGCACCTGAAGGCTTGCTCAGATTAGTGGCTTTAGAGCAGAATGGGCCAGGGTTTGGGTGCACGTTGCCTGACAGCATTAGGAGGAGGAGGACTAGCCTCAAGGAGCTGCGGCATATTTCTTTAAGGGAATGATTTTGCCTGCTAGCATCTCGGGAAATTGCTGAGCATCGACAATAGTGGATGAGGGTAAGCATAGACAGGGGGGACCAGAGTGGAGGACTAGGACCAGTGTGGGTGTAGGACAGTTTCATGGTGGTAGGATGAACCCTGGGCAAGGGGCAGTGACCAGTATGCAGTGTGCCTATGTGGAGGAAGGATGCAGGAAAGTGGAAGCTGTGGGGGAGGGAAGGAAAGCAGGCTTTTGGGGCCTGCAGTAGGAGAGGAAGACAGGCAAGAAGAAATAGAATAGGGGGTAGAGAACGGTGGAGGTGCATGATTAAGGTAGGATTTGGGCTAGACAGAGGGAGGGGGTTAAGACAGGCTGGCGGGGTTAGGAGAAGGGGGCGGAAGAGCAGTAGCTAGATCAGTGGGAAGTGAGGCTACAGCCAGGAAGGCCCAGCAGCCAGGGAGTGGGAGGTGGTGACTAAAAGATGGGGAGTACCAAAACAGGTACCCAATGGAGCATGGGGGTGGAGCTACCAGGGGTGTGGAGAAAGGTCTATAAAGTTAAAGTTGGAGGGGGCGGGCATAACATTTCAGCCATTTGCCATAGAAATGAATGGGCGCAGCAGCTCTGAGCAGAGCAAAGTTTCAGCTGGCTCAAGAGCCAATCCCTGAGCAGGAGGCAAGAGAGCATCCAATCAGGGTGCTGTACAGATGCCATGGGGCCAATGGCGTGGCTCTCAGCAATCCCGTGGTTCAGGGAAGTCTTATCCGGTTTGAGAGGATCCCGAGGGCGGGAAGGAAGGTATATAGTAAGCAATGCAACTGTGTCTTTCAGAGGGTAGACTTTTTTTTTTAAATGAAAGAACAAGAATCTCTCTAATGGCAGGTCTTTATAACCTGCTAATGGAAAACTAACCTCAGATGAAAAACTTCTATTAGACACTTGAAATTAGCTTAGTTCTATCTAAAATCAATGGGTAAAAAGTGCAAGGTGGCAAAAGCAGGCAAAAAGTCCTGGCCAATCAGAGCTGGTTTGCTGGAAGTGCCCGTGTTCCGATTGGCTGCGCTGTCGCCGTACCTTCCAAGGAGCTGCAAACGGGCATCCTGGTCTCGGTCAGTGGCTGGCTGGGGGCCGACCAACTGTGGGGGAGTTGAAGCAGCTCTGTTCAAGGGCAGGCAGCTGGAGAGAAGAAAAACTAGCAGGGTTTAAATAGCATAGAGGTAGGATAGGTTTAGATTGAGCAGTTTAGCAAGACAAAGGAGAGTTAGACTTTTTGGCACCAAGACAGAGTGCTTGGATGGGAGGGGTGCAGGAGCAAGGAAACAGAAGAGCTGTAAGCACTTTAAAACAGTAGTAGAAATTACAATTCAGCTAATTCAGTTGAAAAACCTCTATTAGACACTTGAAATGTGCTTAGTTCTATCTAAAATCTATTTGTAAAAATCACCAGGTGGCAAAAGCAGGGGAAAAGTCCTGGCCAATCAGAGCGGGTTTACTGGAAATGCCCGTGTTCTGATTGGCTGCGCTGTGGCAGTACCTTCCAAGGAGCTGCAGGCAGATGTCCTGGTCTCGGTCAGTGGCTGGCTGGGTGCCGACCGACTGTGGGGGAGCTGAAGCAGCCCCATACAAGGGCAGGCAGCTTCCAAGGAGCTGCAGCTGGGCATCCTGATCTCGGTCGGTGGCTGGCTGGGTGCCGACCGACCATGGGGGAGCTAAAGCAGCCTCGTTCAATGGCTGGCAGCTTCCAAGGAGCTGCAGGCAGGCATCCTGGTCTCGGTCAGTGGCTGGCTGGGGGCCGGCCAACTGTGGGGGAGCTGAAGCAGCACTGTTCAAGGGCAGGCAGCAAGGAGCTGCAGGCGGGCGTCCTGATCTTGGTCGGTGGCTGGCTGGGTGCCGATCTACTGTGGGGGAGTTGATGCAGCCCCGTTCAAGGGCAGGCAGCTTCCAAGGAGCTGCAGGCAGGCATCCTGGTCTCAGTCGGTGGCTGGTTGGGTGCCGACCGACCATCAGCGGAGCCGAAGGCCAGTCAGTGCAGACAGCTCCCATGAGCCGCGGTAGGCTGCCCTGGCCTTGGCTGGTGGCTGGCTGGGTGCCGGCTGACCGTGGGGAGGTGAAGCAGCCTCGTTCAAAGGCAGGCAGCTTCCAAGGAGCTGCAGGCAGGCATCCTGGTCTTGGCCGGTGGCTGGCTGGGTGATGGCCGGCCGTGGGGGAGCTGAAGCAGCCCTGTTCAAAGGTAGGCAGCAAGGAGCTGCAGGTGGGCATCCTGGTCTCGGTCGGTGGCTGGCTGGGTGCCAACCGACTGTGGGGGAGCTGAAGCAGCCCCATTCAAGAGCAGGCAACATCCTGCCTTGAGACTACAAATCTGCTCTGTAACCCTACCTTGAGACTACCAATCTACTTTATAACCCTACATTGAAACTACCAGTCTGCTTTGGAACCCTGCCTTAAAACTGCCAGTCTACTTTGGAACCATACACTGAAACTACCAGTCTGGTTTGTAACCCTGCCTTAAAACTACTCATCTGCTTGGTAACCTTATATTGGGACTACCAGTCTGCTTTGTAACCCTACCTTGAGACTTCCAATCTGCTTTAGAACCCTAACTTGTAGCCACCAGTCTGCTTTGGAGCCCTACCTTGAAACTGCTTCCCTTTTATCCTCACCCTATTTCTTCCCTTTATTACGCCCTTTGGAACAATACTAGCTATAACCGAGTAAGGGCTTTTATATTTACCACTGCACTAGAAAGCTATTCAACTTATTTACCGCTATCTAGGTGATAAAGTTCCTCACTTCCTTTTTGACTCAGACCCTTGTCAAGTTTAGGTCTTCATGGTCCTTTGTGGGTAAACTGTTTTTAACTTAGGAAAGTTTGGAGTTGTTGACCCTATTGTATCCTAATGAAAAATACCTTACAGGTCTCTATAATATCCCTTGCCTCCCTTCTTGCCCCCAGAGAGTACTCATTAAGGCTATCCAAGCTTTGGTCTGAAAAGAGCTGCTCAGAGTTATGGGTGCCCGTGATACAAACCAATGTCTTGAAGTTCGAGTCACAGTACTCGCAGCCACTCACTCACTCACTCACTCACTCACTCACTCCTTCACTGTTCAGTGGAAAAGGAGAATCAGGCAGATATACATCTTTCCACCTTTTAATAGCAGTTCAACAGACATTATCCAAGAGAGTGGGGGTCAGCAAATTGTGACATTTCACCCAATGGTTTTCTCAAATGAATAGTACCCTCTAGAACACAACCGCTTTTTATATCACATGATCCAGCTGCAATCAATTACACAATTAAAAAAATACACACATACATATATATATATATATATATATATATAGGGGATACATGATGGGCGAGTGTGGAATATGGAAAATATTTGCACGGGTGCAAATGTTTGCCATATTCCACAAGTCACGCATCATGTGTGCGATTTATACAATAGGGCTACTATCCATTGGGAACATTTTTGTCTGTGTTTTCTCCCTGTTTACTCTGTTTTTTTTATTTTGGTAACTGGTTAAGTTTTTATGGGGGATCTGGGAGCACTGGGCAGTTAAGTGATTTGTTCAGAATCACACAGTATTGAAATGGAAGTTGTGAGAATGAAACACTGGTCTGGGCTGCTGGATGTAGGAAGTTTGTTCATTGCTTGTTACTCTAAACTCTAAGCTATACTGACAGCACTGTTTTTGTCTGGTCTGAGTGTGTGTAAGTGTTTCTGAATGGGCTGAGACTGTTAGACACTATGAGAAACAGGTGCATGTGATTTACAATAATAATTGTGTTACCTGCAGCTAGGAGTGAGAAACAGACTGTTTATTCAGTAAGTTGCTGGCTTCACTGAGACAGAGAAACTGTTGCAGTCAGCACTCAGAAAGAGAAACTGGTTTATGAAGGAGGCTGGTCTGAAGATGAGAGTAGCACATTAATGTGCTAGGATTGTCAGAATAACTATGGGACACAGGTGATTGTCTTTTACAATGCTAATTGAGTTAGTTGCAGGATTCAGTGAGAAAGAGAAACTGTGAAGCTATTAAATGCAGGCTGCAGTGTAGATGGTCTCACTCTGGTGACATTAACATTGTTGTATATTTGCTGGTGATGTAGACACTCTGGGTTTATCAGGAAATAAGTCCACAGTGGTGATGTCATCACAGTTGTTATACAATGGCTGTGAAAATAACATCATTTACTTCATAGCATATACTACTTCCCTATTGTGTATATATATATATATATATATATTTCTATATACTATATATATATATATATATATATATATATATATATATATATATATATATATATATTTATACATACATATCTATCTATAATTATATATCTATACACACATATATATATATATATATATATATATACACACACACACAATGGGGTCAGTGGTAAATGAATGTTAAATTATGTTATTTTCAACAGGGTGTGATAAATATAAGTCCTGACATTTATCACACCCATAAACTTATAAATGGTACATTTGCAACAATGAGGCCCCATTGTATATCGGATACATGATGGGCCTTTCGTGTGATATAAGAAATATGTTCAGTCTGTACGGTGACCTCTGAGACCTCACTCGTGGCTTCGCCACTGGTGAGAGTTCAGAGGTCACTCTATAGGAGTGAAGATATTTTCCATATCACACTCATGCCCATCATGTATCCCCTATTTTTACAGTAGGGGTGAAGTGATATGCTATGAAGTAAATGGTGTTATTTTCACAGCCATTGTATAACCACTGTGACGACATCACCACTGTGGACTTATTTCCTAATAAACCCAGAGTGTCTACATCACCAGCAAATATACAACAATGCTGATGTCACCAGAGTGAGACCATCTACACTGCAACCTGCATTTAGTAGCTTCACAGTTTCTCTTTCTCACTGAATCCTGCAACTAACTCAATTAGCATTGTAAAAGACAATCACCTGTGTCCCATAGTTATTCTGACAATTCTAGCACATTAATGTGCTACTCTCATCTTCAGACCTGCCTCCTTCATAAACCAGTTTCTCTTTCTGAGTGCTGACTGCAACAGTTTCTCTGTCTAGTGAAGCCAGCAACTTACTGAATAGTCCGTTTCTCACTCCTAGCTGCAGGTAACACAATTATCATTGTAAATTACATGCACCTGTTTCTCATAGTGTCTAACAGTCTCAGCCCATTCAGAAACACTTATACACACTCAGACCACACAAAAACAGTGCTGTCAGTATAGCCTAGAGTTTAGAGTAACAAACAATGAACAAACTTTCTACATCCAGCAGCCCAGACCAGTGTTTCATTCTCACAACTTCCATTTCAATACTGTGTGATTCTGAACAAATCACTTAACTGCCCAGTGCTCCCAGGTCTCCCATAAAAACTTAACCAGTTACCAAGATAAAAAAAACAGAGTAAACAGGGAGAAAACACAGACAAAAATGTTCCCAATGGATAGTAGCCCTACTGTATAAATCGCACACATGATGCGCGACTTGTGGAATATGGCATACATTTGCACTCGTGCAGAGTGAACTGCAATAATATCACTCATGCCTTCGGCACTCGTGATATTATCACAGTTCACTCTGTACTCGTGCAAATATTTTCCATATTCCACACTTGCCCATCATGTATCACCTATATATATATATACACACACACATATTTTTTTTAACCAGGAGAGACATATAAAGCTGAAAACTTGTTTACAGGTGCAACCTGGGAGCACAAGGAAGTTAAATGACTTGTTCAGGGTCTCACAGTATGCAAATGGGGTCTGTGGGATTCAAAACTAGGTCTCCAGGTTTGCAGCTCAGAACCTTAAACCACTGCACTATACTGCCTCCTAATTTAATCAAACATAGTGCTAAATAAAGATAAATAAGTGTTTTTCCCTTTACCTTTTTCACATAAACAAATGTAAACATAAATGGCACAAAACAACACATTTATTTAAAATCCTCCACTGCAGTTCTATTTCTCACTCATACACTCACATAACTTCCTTTATTTATTATTTAACTTATGTTCATGTATATTTAAGGTGAGAAAGACTGTGGATGGAATCAAGAGCATAAAAAACAGGGCATGTACTTAGCAATACATTCATTTTGTATCCTTAACATGCCCCACTAAAAATCCTGATTTCTGGAGTGGGGGTAGAAGGTAGAAAGGGAAAGAAAATAAATAAACAGGGGAATCAAAACAGAAACCAAAATAAAAACCAAGGGCCATGGATGGAGTGTATACAGGGAGGTCAAGTGAATGTGCCAAAGATCATTTCACAGAAGTAGCTAGAATATAGGAAAAGGAGACAGATTTTGGCTTCATAAAAAAGAAAATATTACAAAACAGTGTTCAAAATCCATGAATCAGAATTGCCTATATTATGAGTGTTACCATCCTATGATGTAAGTTTGGATACAAAAATGATTCTGGACCCAATCATGGACAAACAAAATACCTCCATTTTTTGAATTCCTGCACCACTGGGTCTGAGATTCAAATGGGGCTCCACTCTTGATGGCTAGGAGAGGGAGTCATTCTCTTTTAACCTATATGTAAACATTAGCGAATTAGCATCTATCAATCAAATAGAGTGATAGCTCAATGTATTCTTTCAACCCCTGTTCTGTGCTGTTGGTACCAAGTTGGTAAATCCAACATGGTGCTGTCTTATTTACAGCCAACTCCCTACTTCCACCTCTAGGACCCAGTTTTACTTGTTCCAATCTTATGAATGAAATACTATTGTCACCTTTCTTTTCAACATTTTTCATGTGGACTGCTAGTGCAGACCCTAAATCCTCATTCTTAATGGCTCTTATGTACACCCCCATTCTTTCCTTGACTTTCTCTTCTGTTCTACCCATGTAGTACTTTCCACATGCACTTTTGTCCATGTAGACTGCATATGCCGTGTCACAATTGATGAATGTGGCGATGTCAGTCATTTCTTGGTTTGGGGATTTGGGATTCCTTTGCACTCTTGCACATACATGCAGTATTTGCAACTACCACATTTTACACAGTCCCTTGGTAATGATGGCAAAAGGGTATTTTGCTTACTGATGGGATGCACAGAGTGGACCTGCTGGTCTGTCAGGTTACTTGCTTTTCTGTATACCTGCCTCGGGGGTGTTTTTGCTGTTTCTTTCCATCTGGGGTTACTGCCCAGAACAAACTAGCTTTTCTAAATTATTTCTCTCCCCGCCTCCCTGCTCTGATACTGTATGTGGTAACAACATTAATTTGTTCATCATTTTGCTTCCTCCTTTCTCCGCTGTTGTCCTTGTTTTTTGACAATGCATCTCTGTTTATTGCATCACTACGTGCCTTTGCTTCATTGATGCATCTCTGACTATACTCCCTGTCCCTAAACCTTTTCTCAATTTTCTTAGATTCTATCCCATATTCCCATTCTTCACCACCATTTCTCTTGATCCATAGATACTGACTGCATGGGATGTTTTTACCTTGTGTCTACGGTGGCAGCTGCTGGCTAACACAATTGTATTATGTTCAGTTGGCTTCCTCTACAGACATTAAAAGTATAGGGTCTTCAAAACTTTATAGGCCAGTTTGAGGAGCTTGAACATGCTGCGAAAATCAGAAGTTTGCTAGACCTCATTCAATAATGATTCCAACATTTATATAATCTTCTTTCACTTTTATTGTCCCCTACGTTTTGCTCGAGATAGAGCTTGTTCATGAGGTAAACATTTCCTTTTTTTCTGTTAATATAAAACATTTTTCTTTAGTTTGCACTTTAAACATGTTTTTTTTGCATTAAAAATTCTCTCGATTAAATTATACCACTCAACTGCTGTCCATCATATCAGCTGAGTGATGCCTTGTATTCAAATCTCTCCTTTGATAAAAGGTTTTCATGTATTACTCTTGTTTTTTTCATTTTAAACATCCTGAAATGTAATTGATGTTGATTTACTTTAATTTTTTGCAAGTTTGACAACTTTGTGTAACCAACAAGAAATTTACTGCTGCATACATATGCCTGACCCCCCTTCCATATCTAGACAAGCAGCATACCTGCTCAATTTGGATTTGTGGCTTGCGTTTGTATTTTCTGTCATTCAGATTCTTTGTATCTGAATGGGGGTTAAAATGACGACCCATTATTAGTTAATTTCTTTAAGTGAATATTTTTAAACTTCATATTATCTCTATCAATTGTTTCAATTGTGTGTAGAAATACCTGTGTTTCATTTGCCTTTGCTTACAGGATGTTTAAAGAAATGGCCCTTTGGTCCATAACTGTGCCACAAATGCTGCATCCTTCATTGCCTCTCGAGCCCATTTTCTAAGGTCCCACAGGATGAAGTGAGATGTTAACTTATTTACTATAATATTCATAGTCCCTGTCTTATCGACACTCACTGCCACTACCTGCTCCAACCCGTATCCACAATCTTGTCATTTGGTTTTGACATTCATGCGTATATTGCTGTGTAAAGTTTTCATTTGGAATATCCACTTCATTTCAGTGTTTAACAATCTGTGGTTATATTTTGTTGCCAATACTATTTGCTGTGTGTTGATGTTGGGTTCCTTCTCTGATAGAAGGTCTTCCCGATTTGTTTGTTTCATCCTACATTCTGCACTACTTAGTGTTTCTCCGTTATAGCCCCTCTGTTTGAACCTGTCCACCATCTTATCCATCTGACTCCTCGATTCTTGTTCTGTGCTATAATTTATTTTTACTCGAACTAACTGAGAATACGGTATGCTATTTTTTAGTTTTGATTTGTAGAAACTACTACCATGTAGAGTAATATTTCTATCACTGCTTTCCTGTATAGTTTCATTTCTATTTTTCCATTATTTAGCATTATCAGAGGATCCAGGTATGCCACTTGTTTCCTGTCATAATGTAATACAAATTTGAGATTCTCATCTTTTTCATTCAGCTGTATATGAAACTCCTTTAATTCTTCCTCAGTGCCAAGCCATATGACAGAGAGGGAGCACAATACCAACACACCACAAAGAGTACTGGCAACAAAATAATAACACAAATATAACCATAAATTCACAGACATCAGGAAAGTGGTCAACAAATACTGGTATCTAGTACAAATGGACAACCAACATATACTGAGTCTACAGAGTAGAGCAATTGTAGCAGACACAAAGGCAAATAACATCAAAGACCAGATAGCTAGATCACAATTTAAAATTCCTGAAATGAAACAACTACTACTAGGCCCATTACAGGGGGGAATGACATTGTGTGGTAAACGTTCTGTATGTGGACACACCACAAAGAAAAAGGAGTCCATTCACCCACATACAGGGGAGAGGTTTAACATTTACCAACATATCGACTGCAACACCACAGGGATGGTATATGTACTGCAGTGCCCATGCAACAGGCTGTATATTGGGCAGCCCAGCAGAATGTTAAAAATGCAAACATGAGTGCACAGGGCACATCAGAAGAAGTGAGGAAACCTCATCAGTAGCTGTGCCCTTCAAGGCAGAGGTGCACAACGTAGCATCCCTCTGGTTCTGGGGACTGGAGATAGTAGAAAAAACTGAAAGGGGGAGAACTATAGGGATATGTTATTAAATACTGACATGAAGAAGATATTCCAAATGGAAACTTTCTACTGGAATATAGACATGAATGTCAAAACACACTGGCAAGCTTCTGGACAGAGGTCGAAGCAGGTGGTGGGGGTGAGAGACAATAAGTCAGGGACTATACAGTAAAGAGATGAACAGGAATAAAGGTTAAACAAGGTGAACATAAGGATTTAACACAATGAAATGTGTCCTATAGGTAGGGGTAACAATACTGATTAAAAAGATAGAGATAAAAAGGTATGTATATGCCAGTGCATAAAAACCAGTGCACTAATGAAATGTCGAACACATAGGTCTGAGGTGTGGTTAACCTGTTGCCATAGAAACATAGACTTTGATGGCAGATAAGGACCACTTGGCCCACCTAGTCTGTCCATTTCCCTACCTACTGGATAAACAGCAGATCTTAGTTAACTAACAGCCTATTTCTTTCTACCCCCACAAGAATTGCCTTATGTCTGTCCCATGCATTCTTGCATTCTCCCACTGTTTTTGACCCCACAACCTCCTCAGGAAGGCCATTCCATGTGTCCACCACCCTCTCTGTGAAAAAATACTTCCTCATATTACCCTTGGCCACTACAATGTGATGATTTAAATTGATTTGAAATGATGAGACAACGTTAACATATATATCAAGGAGGATAGATCATAAAAAATAGTGGGCACAGAATTGATCACTCCTAGGGCCTATGAACATTATAGTAAATATATTGAAATGTTAAACTAGTATGCAAATGTATATATGAAGAGAAAAATACAATACCAGCTGTACTCTTTATTTGACCCTTCATCCTCTGTCTCTCCCCCCTCTCTTTATCCATACCAGAACTTACACAATGGTCAATGCATAACAGAATGTAAGAAAGAACAATATAAATGGACATAAAGATCCATTGGGGATGTGAATATAAATAAAATGTAGGCTGGTCCCAATCACGTCCCCCCTCTCTCTCTCTCCTGTCTTCCAGGGAATACATGTTCAGTGCTCTCAACCTCTCCCCATATGCCTTAGCCTGCTGACCCAGTATCATCTTTGTAGCCCTCCTGTGGACCTTCCCCAGCAGGTTAATGTCCTTTTTGAGATGTAGGCACCAGTACTGAACTCATACTCTAGATGCGGCCTTACCAGTGACCAGTACAAGGGCAGTATAACCTCCTCTCTCATACTTCTGATCCCATAGATATACAACCCAGCATCTTGTTTGCCTTTGCTGCTGCTTTCTTGCACGTTGTGGAGTACTTCAGGTCACTAGTGATCATCACTCCAGGTCCTTCTCCTCCTCTGATGCAGATACTCAGAGTCCACCCAGGTAGTACTCTGTCCTGGGATTCTTGGCTCCAATATGCATAACTTTGTATTTCTTGGCATTAAAGCCAAGCTGCCAGATTCTGGACCACCTCCCCAGCTTTTCCAGATCTTCCTGTAGGTCCTGTATCCCTTTAAGGGGCATGTGCCCTGAGGGACTGTTGGTGTTACCTGAACTATCTTGGGTTGACGTGGCATGTGCAATGGGTTCCAGAGAGGTGGTGGCCACTTACAATAGGGTGGTCTCCGAAGCTCTGGATGATCTCGTACCAGTTTGTGTACAACCCAGATCTTCTCACTTGAGGTCTCCCTGGTTTTATGGGGACCTCAAGGTGATGAAGATCAAGGGTCAAAAGTTGGAGCATTGCTGGTGGAAGTCCTAGCTGGAGAACGATAGGCTGGCCTTACATGCTCATTGTGTGAAGTACCAGGGGGCATTTTCCCATAAGAAGGCAGAATTCCCATCCAGGGAAATTGCTGCAGGGAAAAACAGACCATCCCAGCTAGTTCAGACTGTAGACAGGCTTCTTCATCCTGCCTGCTTGCAGTTGAGAAAAGTGTTGTCATCCACCTTGTGTGAGGAGTTTGCTCTGTTTTTCTTCAACAGAGTATCAGCCATCCGGTTAGGGATCCTGCCAAGGAGGCATCTGCCTTGCAGTGATTGGGCTGAGGGTCTCAGAGGCACTTCACCTGTCTGGGATGAGTTTAGACCAGTGGAGGTGTCTGAAGTGAGTAAGGTGATCTTAGAACTGAAGCACACCTTTTATGAACTGGAAACGGCCCTGAAGCGTTTCTTAATGGGATGTGTTGAGGCTGTAGGCCTGATGTTCACCAGGATTTCCAGGTGCTCAATGGCAGAAGGGATCCTCCCTGCAGCTTTGAAAGAAGCACTGGTGTGGCTTTTCCTTAAGAAACATTCCCTCGACCCTTATATCCTGGCGAATTACCATCCTATCTCCAACCTACCCTTTTTGGGTAAGGTTGTTGAGAAGTTAGTGGCACATCAGCTCAAGGATCGCCTGGTGTCCTCGGACATTTATGAGCCATTTCAGTCAGGTTTTTGGGCTAGACATAGCTCAGAAACAGCTCTAGTGATGGTGCATAATGAACTTCTTAGGGCTACTGATAGAGAAAAGAACAGTCAATGCAGAGGGTACTCCTTTTGAAGAATCAAGAGAAGTCAAGGTGCTAGGGTGACTGAGAAGGAGCTTTTGTACTGTTGGGACCTTTGGATCATTTTGAGGCAAAAAAATATATTTTTGCAAAAGAAAATTGGTTGTATCAAGTCTTTTGGGGTCCTGAGTGCCACCGCATTGACAGTTCTTTGGCATTTTGGAATCGAGGGCTGGCTGCCTGAACAGTGGTGAGAACCGTCCTAAGCAGGGTTAGTCGCAGCAACTCCTTGTTTTTTTCTAGAGATAGAGGAGACAGGTCAGTTCTCATTCTCCTCCATCTTTCCTCAGCATTTGACACTGTTGACCATGTTGTGCTTCTTGATCAGCTCTGTGAGTTTTGTGGACTCGCTGGTTCTGTCTTCAGATGGTTTGAGCCCTATATCTCAAACAGGGTGGAGCAGGTAGTGATGGGGAATTTCTATTTTTCCTGAATATCCCGTCTGGTGGAGCACCACTGAGCTCGATCTTGTCGCCGATGCTGTCCGCAGTATACATGTTGCCCCGAGCGACATCATTTGACAGTATAGTGTGGAGTTTCACTGTTATGCAGATGAAATACAACTGTACTCTTCTTTTGGCCCTGGAACATCAGGAGCTGTTGATGTGCTCAATAACTGACTAAAATCAATGACTGGATGGCTTCCAGCTGGCTGAGACTTAACCTGCTCAAGATGAGATACTGGTGATTGAGCCTGGTTGTGGACATGATGGGTTGCCACCTGGGGCTGATTCAGGGCTTTTCCTGGGTTCTGGTCAATTGGTGGCTTCTCTGAGGGTGCAAAATCTGGGTGTGTTCCTTGATAACAGATTGACCTTTGAAGATCAGGTGTCATCTGTTGTCAGTAGTGTTTTTTTACCATCTACAGAACATTGCTCGGATTAAGCCCCTTGTTCTGTCCAAGGACCTGTTGATGCTAGTGCATGCCTTTTTGACCTCTAGGCTTGACTACTGCAACTTTTTGTACTTCAGGGTCATGGGAGGGACCCTCTGCAGACTTCAGCTAGTGTTCACGTAACTTGCGTGTGAAGGGTCCAATCTTAGACTCTGATAAAAAGTCACAGCAAATAGAGCTGAGCCAGAGGGGGACACGATATGCAAATGATCTTTGCCTCTCTGCTGTACGGAAGAAGGGGACCTTGAACATCTGTTTATCAGTACCTCTGGTACGATGAGGGCTGGCTGCATGGCATATTAAGTTCTGGAAGTTTTTTTAGTCAGAAGGTAAGTCTGATACTTCATCCTGCCCTTCAGGTGAAGCCATCCAGGTTGCACATGCAGATCTCAGGTATGCATGAGCCGATGGGCTCCTTTGACTAGCCTACATGCCTTGTTTAAGGCTATTGTGACCCTTCTGAGGGTTGTGTCCACCACCGCACCATAGATTAACCGGCCATAGTCAATTATGGGGATAACTGAGCTGCCCACTGTAATCTGCATTGCCTCAGTGTTCAGACAGTGTTTATGTTTGTATAGGAGACCAATTCTTGCATTGACAGCCTTTGCAACCTGTTCCACATGGTTTGGATCTGAGAGGGTACTGCCTAGGGTGACCCCTAAGTACTTGAAAGTGTGGACCCGGTCCCAGGGGGTGTTGAGTCTATTTAGAATTATGAGCAGGAATGCTCTGTGCTTATTGTATGGGTTGGTGAAAGTCAGAACTTTGTCCTTTTTGTAGTTCATGAGCAGCTTTTGCCTCAAGAACCAATTCTCAATGCTAGTGAAATTCAGCTGAAATTGTTTTCCAGGGTTAGTGGATTTGCATTGCAGATATAGCTCACAGCATCATCTGCATCAAGCAGAACTCTATCTGGGCATGCTAAGGGGAGACAGATGAGGAATGTATTGAAAAGTAGGGGACTCAAAATGGAACATTGTGGGACACCGGTATGTACTTCCCATCTTTCAGAGAGTACACCATGTATCTTTACTTTCTGTACTTTGTATGCGAGGTAGCTTTTGAATCAACCCACAGTGCTGTCAGAGAGTCCAGAGATGGACCTTTGGTCAAGCAGCAGTGCATGGTTAACTGAATCAAAGGCCTTGGTGAGGACGATAAAGACCACCCACACCATCTGACCATGGTCAAGAGCCCTATGTATATAGCTAGTGAATTCAGCAAGTGCAGTCATAGTACTGTGGGATTTTCAAAATCCATGCTGTTGGGGACATTGAATGTGATGTTTATCAAGATATTCTACTAGTTGGTCTGATGCTATTTGCTCCAATGCCTTGGAGGGAGTGAGAAGAATGAAGATGGGGCAGAAGTTAGTGTGCATGGTTCTGTCCCCACCTTTATGGACAGGGGTAACTACAGCATGTTTCCTCTTTGTGGGAATTGGGCAAAAGGTAGCAACAGGTTAAGGATGTGTGTAAGCAGGGCAAGTATAACATCGAGGGTAAGGGTGATAAATTTAAGGTCAAGTGAGTCAATACAAGATCTAGTTTCCCCTAGGGACTGTAGCAAATACTTTTTGGCTTCCCTTCTGGAGATTATTTAAAAGTAGAAAGGGGAACAAGCTCTGGGGTTGGTTTTCCTCTGTACCATTATTGTTTTTCCCATCTTCTTCCTTGAAGTAGTCTGGGGGTGGGCACACTGCTGAAGTACCTGAAAGCCATATTGAGAGCATCAGCAATCACTTTAGGGTATTGGGGTAATAACACCATTGATATCAAAGATAGATGGTGAGGCTTTGTCAGTTTTCCTCATGAGTTCCTTTAAGTTGCCCCAAAATGTTCTCCCATCCCACCAAGGAGTTGGTAAGTTTGTCTTTAAAGTGATGACTTTTGGCTGGGTGGATAGCATGTGTACAGCCATTCCTGGCTTGCTTATACTGTATTGTTGGTTGTTGGCTTGCTTGCTGAAGGAATGAGCCCAGTGCCAGAGTTTATCCATATCAGCCATGAGTTTGAGAATGGGTGGTGTGATCCATGAATTGCAAATTCCCTTAATCTTGCATTTCTTGATAGGGGCATCTACATCACAGGCTGCAATGAACACCTCAATGAAATGGTCTAGGGCTTGATCAACATCATCAGAGGTGTTAATGGGGCACCAGTATTGTTGCAAAAGGTGGGATTTTAATAGTTCAAAATGCACTTTTTGGTACTCTTCCAGTTATAGTTTTAGCGGGGGGTTTAGCAACTTTGTTGGGCCAGAGACACAGGATAGGGGGTGGTCACTAAATGAGTCAGGGAGGACTGTAGTATTCATGATTCTGTCTGAATGGTTGGTAAGTAACCAGTCCAGCAGAGTACTTGTGCCAGTCTGATAGCTGATTCTAGTAAGAGAGTCCACCATTTGAGTTACACTGATGGAGAAGCTAGCATCTTTATAAGGAGCTGCTTCCAGGACAGCCAATTTATATTAAAGTCACCAGCTATTATTACTTCACAGTTGATGTGAAGATTAGTCTAAGACCCCTTGTTAGACTTAATGGATGCCTGGAGAGTCTTACATCAGGATGAAAAGAGTTTACATATTGGAGAGCATGCCATAAATCAGGTTGCAGGATTGACCACGTTTATGTTCACAGAAATGTGATTACAAGGTTAATCAACTCCCAAATAAGAGAACATGTAATATCAGACCACTGCCCGGTATCTATTTCCTTTTTGGAGAGGGGGGCAACAAGAAGGGTAGATGGAAAATAAATAATTTCATATTAAATGATGATGAAGTAGTTTCCCTGGCCAAAACGGCAATACAGTAGTTTCTAGAATTTAATAATGCATTGGACTCCTCCTGGGGCAATAACTGGGATAGTCTAAAATGTCTCAGAGGTTCCCTGATTAGTATTTATTCTAGAGGAAAAAAAGGGTCTGAAAGCAAAAACAGGAGGAAATCCTATGTAAAATAAAACAGTTTGAAGAAAAACTTTCAAACAGACATCTGGGACGAAATGTGAGAGGCCTGATCCAAACTCAAAACTGAATATTATGAACTGATTAGAGAAGAAGTTGAGTTTACACTTTGAAAATCTTAACTACATTGATTCTGGTTCAAAGGCTGTCAAAATACTTGCTATTAGAGTAAACCAGAATAGGAATGCTACTAAAATTTGCTCCATGAAAGACGCCCACAATGGCTCACTGGTCACAGTGGACAGGAAAATTAATGAGGTGTTCCTGCAATTTAAAAAAAACAAACATTGTATGATATGCCAGACAACCTCCCTCCTCTCAATATTGTTAACTTTTGTGTAGGCATAGATACCCCTAAAGTACCAGATGGCTACAAATAATCTCTTAAACAGGGTATCAGTTTAGAAAAAAACAAGGAAGCTGTCAGCAAACTCTCAAGAAACAAGACTACGGGGCCTGATGGTTACCCAGTGAACTTTTACTATAAACTGTTCGATGAGGTTGAGCTCATTCTGCTGGAAATCTTCAGGAAGCCTTTCTTAAAGGGGAATTACCACCTAGTATGTCATAAGGACTTATCACTCAAATTCATAAATCAGGCAAAGATCAAAATCATTGCAAGAATTATAGTCCCATAACCCTTATAAACATGGACACTAAGATTTCAGCCAAAAATATTAGCAGACAGGATGGAGAAGGTGATACTATTGCTAACAGAAAACAAACAGCCTGGCTTTATTAACGGTAGGTTAGTTGCTGATAGCACAAGAAAACTCCAGTTTTAAACTGAAATACTATGTACTGTGGAGCTCATAACTCTATTTAAAAAGCAAAAAAGGTCTATAAGTGCTTGTACCAGGGAAATTATATGAAGTAGACTCCCATCATTTTATAAAAACCATGAACAATTTTACTTACACTCTCTTGTATGCATTCTAGGTTCAAATTATTTTAGCCCCAAGTCAGATGCATATGTAAATCATTTGTAGTGTATGGTAGAATATTATTGTGGGACAAAATTCAGGGGAAACATACAGCTGATGTACCATCATGGAGACGTCACAATGGTGTTATACCTGCCTGAGGATGACAACACAATGGTACAACAACATGGAACGTCCCTGCACATGCGCTTTAGGCAGCACTCAGCCGCGTGGAGGACAGATCTTTTGCGATCATGGGGAAATGGCCGCAGCGGTGAGATTTTTTTTAAATGAAGACGGCAGCGCTGAGGAAATGACATAGTCCATATGTTTGGCATCAGTGGGTAGCATTTTGTTTTATTTAAAAACGTTAGTCTGTTGCAGTTTGAGAACATGGACCGAGCGGGGCTTCTTCTTGTTGGGGGGAGGGAGGGGGGGATGAGCAACAGCACACAATTGTTACTGGCATGATCAAGAAATTTGTTTGCTGATGCCCATACGTTATACAAGACAATGTATAGGCATCAGTTAACAACATCACTGAATTCACTTCTCAAGGTTACCAGGCAACCATAAACCTCTTGATCTTTGCTCTCGAGGTTTACACAGTTGCCATGGTAACCTCTCGAAGTGAATATAGCGTTGTTGTTAACTGATGCCCATACATCATTCTCTATGTTCTTTATTTTTTTGTAGTGCTTAACATCTTTCACAAATAAATACAGCTTTTTGTTTTGAATATTTTCTTTTGCATATTCGAAATACCATTTACAAGACCTGTTACTGTCAAAGTCACTTTACTCACATCTGTTTTGCAGTTGGCAGGTATCCATTTTTCTTGCGCAGTTGGCTAATCCACTGTTCTGTATTTACTTTTGCCAAAAATGCAGCCAACACTGCCTCCGTTCTGCTGCTCCATCCTTCTCTTTTAAGGAGCACTTGTGCACTATTTAGGAGTTTTGTCTGGCTTTGAAGCCTTTTCTGGACATCCAGTTTGGAACCGCTCTCTCCTGTGATGCATCTCTGTACTTCTTGTCATCCTCAGCATACACTTTGGCGGTCAGACTACATAAATGTGCTGACATTTCAGAGAATAAAATTCTCCATCCACAGAGCTGACTTTACATGGGGTTTCATCACTTCTTATAAAGAAACTGTTACTAGGCAACAATCAGCAATCCAGTCACTTATTTTAGGGTAGATTTTTATATTCTATACCACAACATTTTACACCTTGTACTTCCCTTATGCATTGCTATCTTGTGGTCAGTATATGTACTATTCCCCTTTCCATTTCTCTCTTCTCAACTATTTTCTGCATCTTAATTTCTAGGGGCTCCCACTCATTTTTGCATGATTCTCTTTTTCCACTTTCACACACATTTTGCATCCACCCATCTCTTTCATAAACCTAGTGCGTTTCTTTAAACTTAAGCCTTATAGTCCACTGAACAAGGCACCCCTCTCCTTGATGTGCAGTTTTACTTTCTATCTATATTTTTATAAACCTCATGCACATTCTGATGCATCTACATCTATCTTGTACTTAATTATTTTTTTATTTTGTATTATTCATTTTTACATATTTTCCATTAGCTATGTGCAGACCTCAATCCCTATTCCCTAAAAAGTGCTAGTGCTGCTATACTAACTTAAACTATTTTCAATATAAATATCCTATAATAACAAAAGACACAATTCATATACTTCTGTCACATTTGTCAAAAAAAATGTTTACTTGTTTTTAAAGAAATGTGCAAATTCATATTAAATGCTCACATTACCAGTCTATACAGTTAAAACTTTTTCTACTGAAAATTACGATTTAATCCTTATCTTTCCATTCTTTCTATTTGTGTTTGGATGTCAAAGCAAACACAGGGGTTATAAATAACATCTATAACCTCCATCCTTTTGGGGACAGTGTCTCACACTCATATATCTAATGTGCTTCTCTCTGTAACGGCAGGTCCTTTAGGTTGCCACCTCTAGCAGGAATAGTTACTTTTGCCAGTCCTACATGGGTGAAGGAAGCTACCAGTCCATATCCTGCTTCCAGATAATGTTTGGCCATAGCATATTTTGTATTGTTAGTGCAGATTGCTGTCTTATGCTCTCCTTTCTTGGCTTTAGCACTCTCTTGGTCTGCCCTATATATGTGTACCAACAAAAGCAAGTTAACGTGTGTATCACTGCTTCTCTTGAACAATTGATGAACTCTTTCACTTTATCCTTTTTTTCTGGACCTTGAGTGATTAATAGTTTTAGTATTCCTGGTACTCCCACAGTGAGTGCAATTGCCACATTTATAACTTCTTTCTGGTGCCACTGGCATCCAGTCTGGCCTAGAATTTATCTTCTTGCTCTACAAACATAGCTCTGACAAGTATATCCTTCAGATTTGCATTTCTCTTATAACTTACCAGAGGTCCTTTTTCTATTATGTCTTTTAAAACTGGGTTGATCTTTAATATTTTCCAGTGTTTCTTTATAACCCTGTTTTATTTCCCCATATGCATCACTGTATTCTGTTCTAAACCAAATCCTGTCTTCTGTGTTAGTTTTTTGTTCCTTAACTCATAATAGTCATGTGCTTGATTTAAGGTTCACTTTTTCTACTGCTTGCAACAATACTCTTGGTTCGTATCCCCTATTTAAAAGTCTACTGCACATTTCTGCTGATTCCTTCAGAAGCATCTCTTCCTCACTGCAGTTTCTTTTAACCCACAAGAGCTGACCATATGGTATATTTTGTTTGGTGTGTTTAGGTTGCTGGCTTTCGTAATATAAAACTGTATTTCGATCCATCTCTTTTCTGAACAATTTCATGTCTAATTTACCATGTTTCTTGTAGATTGTTATGTCTAGGAAGTTCATTTCATTTTTACTATAAGTTGCTACTTAGTTAAAATTAATAAATCTGACATCAAACACACTAATAGAAAAACAAGAAGATGTGTTAAAAAGTGTTTATCCTTTGTACCAAAACAGAGGGTGAATGCATTTATGGTGAAAATAGACTTGTACAAACATATTGACAATTGCACTTAAAATCCTATTTTTCTAAACAGCAGAATATGTAACCCACAGTCCCAATCATAACTACATGGAACAATGTTGTGAATATTAATAAGGAAGAAGAATAAAACACCATTTAGTAAAATAAATGTAAAGTTGTTCCAAACATGCGGACTAATACATACAGCAAATTAGTAGACATGGATATAGAGAAAGTACTAAAAATATAAAAGGAATGGACAATTTAAGCATGGAGAGAGAAGCAGTAAAACAAGCAAAAACCTTACCAGATACAGTAATAAAAAAGACTGACTGACAAGGGAGGAGCAGTAGTAGTAGTAGTACTATGGGACAAAAATATGTATGTGACAGAAATGTAAAGGCAATTGAAGAACAAACAATTTTACAGAATATTGAAATGTGATCCAACAGAAAATATAAAATTGGAAATAAAAAGAGAAATAGAAAGGGCATACGAAAAAGTGGATAACAGAAAAAGAAAAGTATTTTTTTAATAGTGGAAAATCCAGAGAAACCAACTATTTACCTGCTCCCTAAAGTTCATAAAGACAGAAATACCCTTTTGGGCAGACCAATTGTCAGCAGTTTAAATTCAGCAACATAACCATTGTCAAAATATATAGATTGTTTTCTATGACCCCTGGCAAAAAGAGGTAAAGTTGTATATAGCTGACACAAAGGATGTTCTCAATATATTGAAAGATTAACAAATAGGAGAGAATACTATATTGGTCACAGGCGACTTCGAAAACCTCTACAATAACATAACTCATGATGCAGGTTTCGAAACCATTAAAGCCAAATTGTCAAAAAGAGCAAGAGATACAGTCCCCCCACAAGCTTCATAATGAGATTGTCCAATCTAGTCAGAACCAAAGATGGGTGAAATGGCCAAAATTCACTATGTGAAGCAATTTGCGGAGTAATATGGAATACGCAAAGTAATCCACAACGCGAAGCGGAGTACTTCGCGTCATAATGAAGAACGAGAAGTCCATTGATAACAATGACTTTGCATTACTCTGCCTTTCCCCAACCACTTCTGCACCAATTTTAATGTGAAGAACATACAAATCAATATACTTTGCATCACTTAGCCTTGTTATTGAGCTTCAAGGTGAATTTTGCAGTAATTAATGTGATTGCAGGTCATATGGGCTCTAGATTGTTCTGCACAGCCTCAGTTCTGTGTAGTGTGTGTGTAGTGGTAGCTGGTAACAGTTTGCTGTCAGAGCTCTGTGATTCAAATCCTCAAAAAACTAATAAAAAAGCATTTTTGAGCCATTTTGTTTGCTCTTCTTCTAGCGCTGTTGAGGTCATGCCTTTGCCATCCAATGATTCAGAGTGTGGTGCAAAAATATTGGATGATAATGTTGATGATAATGCTGTGGTTGGAACATGTTCTCCACATGACAGCATCAAAGCTGAAAATCTGGATGCGGATGATGTTGATGAATATGATGATGATGTCAGTGACCCCTGTTAGGAACCAGAGAAAAAGAAAGTCAAGGTGGCTGTGCCTGTGTCTGGTGGCATTAAATCCCCCTCTCCTCAAAAAAGTTGTGATTTAGTGGTTCCTGTTGACGATAATGATGATGGTGTGGTGGTCAGTTGGAGTCCAAGTGTATCCAGCCTACTCCTAACCCCATCAGTTTCTCCACCAGACCATTGTGCGGGACAGAGTCAAACGCCTTGCTGAAGTCCAAGAATAATACATCCACAGGCTTACCTCTGTCCAGTTCTGATGTTACCCATTCATAGAACTCCACAAGGTTGGTTTGACATGATCTACCTGGCACAAACCCATGCTGCCGACTATCCAGACCTCCCACCTCCTCCAAGTAAACCCCCAATCGTTCCTTTAGTATACTCTCCATTAATTTTCCCACCACCAAGGTTAAACTGATGGGTCTATAGTTTCCTGGTACTTCCTTCGACCCCCCTTTATGGATTGGTACCACATGTGCCTCTCGCCAATCCCTAGGTACCCTCCCTGTCTCAAGTGACCTGTTGAAAAGTTATAAGAGTAATACAAATTTGAAAGGTATGCTTGTCAGGGCTATGTTTGTAGAGCAAGAGAAAAGAAAGTCTATGCCAGACTGGATGCCAATGGCATCAGAAGGAAATTACAAATGTATCAGTTGCGCTCACTATGTGAGTACCAGGATTACTAAAACTATTAATCACTCAAGGTCCGGAAAAAGGTATGAAGTGAAAGAGTTCATCAATTGTTCAAGTGAAGCAGTGATATACATGTTAACTTGCCCTTGTGGGTACCCATACAGTATATAGGACAGACCAAGAGAGTGCTAAAGCTAAGAACAGGAGATCATAAGATAGCAATTCACAATAACAATACAAAATATGCTATGGCCAAACATTATCTGGAAGCAGTACATGGACTGGCAGCTTCCTTGATCCATGTAGGACTGGCAAAAGTAACTATTCCTACTAGAGGTGGCAACCTAAAGGACCTGTTGTTACAGAGAGAAACACATTAGATATATAAGTGTGAGACACTGTCCCCAAAAGGACATAATGAGGATGCAGGTTATAGAAGTTATTTATAACCCTTGTGTATGCTTGGACCCCAAACAGAAATAGAAAGAATGGAAAGATGAGGATTAAGTTGTAATTTTGAATAGAAAAAGTTTTAACTGTATAGCATGGTAATGGGAGCATTTAATATGGATTCGCACATTTTTTTAAAAAAGGAAATTTTTTTAGACACATGTGACAGTAGTGTATGAATTATATCTTTTGTTATTATAGGATATTTATATTGAAAATAGTTTTAGTATAGAAGCACTAGCATTTTTAGGGAATAGGGACTGAGGTCTGCACATAGTACATGGAAAATACATAAAAATGACTAATAAAGAATAAAAAAGAGCTGTCAAGTACAAGACAGATGTAGATGCCTCAGAATGTGCATGAAGTTAATAAAAATATAGATAGAAAGTAAAATTGCACATAGAGGAGTGGGGTGCCCTGTTCAGTGCACTATAAGGCTTAAGTTTAAAGAAACACACTAGGTTTACAAAAGAGGTGGGTGGATGCAAAATGTGTGTGAAAGTGGAAAATAAGAATCATGTAAAAATGAGTGGGACCCCCAAGAAATTAAGATGCAGTAAACAATTGGTAGGAGAGAACTGGAGAGGAGAATAGCACATTTATAGACCATAAGATAACGATGCATAAGAGAAGTGCAAGGTGTAAAATGTTGTGGGATAGAATATAGAAATATACCCTAAAGTAAGAGACTGGACTGTGGATTGTTGCCTAGCAACAGTTTCTCTATAAGAAGCGATGGAACCCCATGTAAAGTGAGCTCTGTGGATAGAGAATTTTTTCTCTGAAAAGTCAACATGTTTTACCTAGTCTTACCACTAAAGCATATGCTGAGGACAAGAAGAAGTGCAGAGATAAGTTGCAGGAGAGAGCAGTTCCAAACTGGATGCCCAGAAAAGGCTTCAAAACCAGACAAAACTTCTAAATAGCACATGAATGCACCTTAAAAGGGAAGGATGGAGCAGCAGAATGGAGGCACTGGTCAGCTGCATTTTTGGCAAAAGTAAATACCGAACAGTGGATTAGCCAATTGCGCAAGAAAAATGGACACCTGCCAACTGCAAAACAGATGCAGGTAAAATGACTTTGACCTTAACAGGTCTTGTAAATGGTATTTCAAATGTGCAAAAGAAAATATTCAAAAGAAAAAGCTGTAATAACTTGTGAAAGACATTAAGTACTACAGGAAAAATAAAGAATACATGATTTACATATGCTTCTGACTTAGGGTTAAAATAATTTGAACCTAGAATGCATACAAGAGAGTGCTAGTCAAACTGTTCATGGTTTTCATAAAATGATGGGCGTCTACTTCAAACACAAGAAAACTGTTCTGCCTAATGAAGGTAGCGAATAAAAGCAAGACCACTGCTGGCCTACTTGCACTTGATGCCGAGAAGGCACTTAATGGGATGGTCTGGCCTCATCTGTTTGATGTTTTAAGTGCCTATGGTTTCCCAGGGGAGTTCATAAGGTGGACCCAATTGCTATACAAAAAACCCTCTGCCTCAGTAATCACTAATCTCCCCTTCATTTACCTTAAAGAGGGGCACTACACAGGGCTGTCCTCTATCCCAGCTTCTCTTCAACCTGTCTCTGGAGCCACTAATGTGAAATCTTTCTGCTGACTGTAACCCCCAGGCCACTTTTTAACTAGTATGCACATCCTCCAATAAAGATCTGGAAATGTTGGTGCCCATAAAATGGCATGCTAAGTTACTTTACAAAAAGGTAGGCACCACCTTTGATGTTAGAATGTATACCTCTCTCATTTTCTAGAGGAAGAGAGGGGTGGGGGTACAGAAACAAAACAATTTGAATCTTGTGCGAACAACACAACCCAGGTCCTGGGTGGAGGCTGCTAGGCATATGCCAGATCTAACATTCTGAAAGGTCCTCAGTAAATCCGCACAACCAGAAACAATAATTGGAATGTCCATAACAGAGGCTGGGATTGTGCAGTATGGCTTTACTAAACAGATGGAAAGTAAAAGCAGAAGTGTACCCCCAAGGGTCAGTCCAGGCTGGACAGGTACAATTTACAAACTCTCCTTGCATGCAGTACAGTTCATGGACAGTAAAAGAATATCTTCTTCCCAAATTTCCAAAAGGTGCATTAGTGGACACCTGGCCATCTGAACATCTTCTCCCATGAGTGTTACTTCGGTGGTAAAAGCCACACACTCAGAACTCTTCTTAGCACATCAGGTGCGTATTTTAGTGAAACTCAGTCACCATCTCAACCTGCAGCTTAGCCACTTGCTCAGTTTAAAATACTGGTGCCCTTTATGAACCAAGAAGTCCTGCCTTGTAAGTTCTTAGATGGTGTTCCTCTGACCCTTGGCCCCAGCTGACAGTCTCTGCCACTCTTCAGGGTCACACCATTGAAACCCCCATTCCCCACTGAAATGCTAGAGGTCCCATCCTTTAACATGTCACTCACTGGGGTGACCCAAGAACAATCTGCGCTCACTTGGATCCACAGTTTACTAGTACTTCACTCACTTGGGGGAAACTAGGGGCACTGACAGGTGCAATCCAGCCTTATCTACCGGCACATGCACCCCAGACTATCAACTCTCCTGAGAAATGTGGATATCTAGTCTCCTAGAACAGTACTCACAGAAGTTGTCCCATCCTGGGGCATGGAACAATGAAAGAACAGAAAGGCACTCTCCTGGGTAGCTGATCAAAACTGTTTCTTTCAGGTCCTATCCAAGGCAGCTGAAAACACCACAGAGCATTCAGAGGATTGCCCCTTGAGTCCACAGAGAACAAATAGTTCCTTCCACTTCACAGGGAGTAGAAATCAGGAAATTCTGCTGTAACCCATGTCTCCATCACTTCTCCGGAAGCTGGAAATGACACTCCTTAAGGTGAGAAATCCTGAGCCCTCTCCTCAAAGTCCACTGGCAGTCCTTCTGCCACTCTTACTTCCTCACTCAAGCTCACTCTGAACCAAACTCCAACTCAAACTGACATTTTAAACTTCCCAGAGCAGCTATCCACGGAGTATGGCTTATGCTGCTGCAAGAGTTCTAAATTACCTCATCATTCTTCCCTCAGGCTTATTGAGTAAACAATGATGTAATTATGTAGGCAGCCCCCAAAGAGCTCCCTACCAGCTGCCTGCTATCTTTCTATCAATAATACCGATAGGATTCTAGTAACCCCAGGGGACTGGGTGGTTACATGATGAAGATATAAAAGGAATAAGAATTCAGAGTAAGAAATATCTACTATCGATATACGCTGTCGACATACTAATGTCTGTTTCAGCCCTGGGTAGATCCATTAAAAAAGCCCTGGAGATCATTTTGGACTTTGGTATTATATCTGGATAAAAATTAACAAAGAAAAATTGTTTTTCCTGCGCTTAAACCAGCTTTGCATTAAGCAGTTCATCACTGAGCTAGGCACGGCATGGGAAACAGAAAAACTTGGCTACCTAGCAATTAAGGTATTTAAGACCACAACAAAAACTCTTAGTAAAAACCTGATTATTCTTAAACAAACTATACAGGAGTACTTGGTTAGATGGGACAACCTACCACTAGGGTTCTGGGTTAGACCTGAATCTCAGAAAATGATGATCCTGCCTACTTGCCTATACCAGTTTGCTATGATACCATTCAATATTAATAAAGGTTTGTTCATAGGGCTACAGAGCTCTATCTCAAAATTCCTATGGGCAGACAAGAAATGTAGAATCTATGACAGACTTTCTGAATTGAAGGATATGGGTGGCCTTAAAGCACCAGATTTCTGCTGCTATTTTCTTTCTTGCAGAATCACCCAAATATCGAAATGGTATGATAGTCAGGTAGGAGTATCCACTAACCCTGAATGGTTAGCGATCAAACTGGGTGTGACCAGTGACACACCTGTCAACCTTTGTTTGCTAATATTCACAAGACCACAAAAGCCCATTAAGAATAGAATACTTGTGGATAACATATTTGTTCCAAAGAGATGGTCTAGTCTCCTAAACTTAAACCTAAGGAGATCTAGGTTGCAGCATATTTTTTGCAGTCCCAGTGTTGCAGAGCATGGGGTCATCTCGCTGCAGCCAATAACCACATGACAAGATATGCCACAAGCAAAACAGTGGCACACACAAAAAAGGTTGGGAATGGCAGTGACCAGACTATGACATCGAACCCCATTGAATACAATGGAACTTTTTGTTTTATGCGGTGGGCTATACCACCTGCACCCCCCACACACTCCCCCAGGACTTAAAATAGCAAAATCCGGGGGCTCATGGACTTCGGGGATGGGGAGAAAATTGGGAGGGGGGAATTACATTACAAAAATCAATATAAAAAGTTGTAGCAGGAGCAGACCTGGCAGGAACCAAACCACGGTCCCGGGTCTCCTGCTGTACCATGTGCTGGTACCCTAGGCACTCCACCACAGAAACAGGTCAACTAGCACCCCAGCACACAGCAACTCAAGTCCTCCAGAGGCTGTGTGCAGAGCAACAGGGTTAGCAGTAATTCCCTACTGCTATTCAAACCCCTGTCTCTCTAAACCGCCTTGTGCTTTACACAGTGCAGTTCTTTCAGTGTGCTGTTCTTGCTGTGCTGCTATGACCTGGTACCATGTTGCACACGGTGGTCTGATTTATAATAATCCAGACTGGGAAAGGAAGGGTCTGATTAAGATTAATGATGTATTGCCTGCAAAAGTATGTCCAACATTTAATACACTAGCTCAGAAATATGACCTTCCTCCTGAGGATGTGGACCTTTTTGACTGCATGATCAGATGTTTTTGTAGCCTTATTTGTGAAGAAGGGGTACTAATAGATGTTAATGTTAACTCTTAGAGCTTCCTAGCATGTACCCAGATCAGGCCCAGAATATCCAGCTTCTACAGTCTACTTTTGACTACCCCTATGGGACCTGACTCCCTGTGTACAAGATGGTGGGCCAACTTTTTTGTGACAAAGCCAGTCATTGGGACTGAAGCAAGATTTGGTTGAACTCCATCAGAATCTTTAAATAAGTTAATGCAACACTAATTTTGTTTAAAACCTTACACAAGTTTTACTATACCCCTCTCCATATGAATAAGATGGATTTACATACTAACATACTAAAATGACAGCAGAATAGGCCTAATGGTCTTTCGAGTCTGCTCGATTGGTCAGCCCCCAACCTGGGTGCTGACCTTGCTGCCACCCTCACCTTCTCTGGCTTCTCCCTTCCCAGTTCCAGATATTCTTGCTGCATTGGATTTTGCTTCCAGAACCTTTCCCCTGTACCTGTCCCAGCCCCTCTTGAACCCCTCCACTGTCTCTGCCTCCACCAGCCCCCTAGGCAGTGCATTCCATGGCTCCACCACCCTCTCAGTGAAGTAGCACCTTCTCCTTTCTCCCCTGAATCTTCCCTCCTTCAGCTTCCACCCATGTCCTCTAGTGGCCCCCTCCTCCTTTCTCCGAAGCACCCTGACTGTTCCTCCCCTATTTACCCTCTTCATGTACCTGAAGACCTCTATCATGTCCCTCTGGTCCCTTCTCTCTTCCAATGTGTACATATTTAGCTCTTCGAGCCTCTCCTCATAGGTCCTGTCCCCCAAGGCCCAAATCATTTTGGTTGCCCTCCTCTGGACCCTCTCCAGGAGTTTAATGTTCCTCTTTAAGTGTGGCCTCCAAAACTGCATGCAGTACTCAAGGTGTGGCCTCACCAAGCAGTTATACAGAGGGAGTATCACTTCCCTCCTTCTGGAGGTGATCCCCCTAGCGATGCATCCCAGCATCCTGTTGGCCTTGGCTGCTGCCCTCCTACAAGTCTCCGAGTTGTTCATCTTGACATCCACCACCACCCCCAGGTCCCTCTCAGCCATCGAGACTTGTAGCATCCCCCCCCAGGGTGTACACTTGGCCCAGGTTTCTGGCCCTCAGGTGGAGTACCTTGCATTTCCCTGCATTGAAGATTTGAGGGCAACTTTTATTTGTTTGAATTTTGATGACTTGGTAGGCCAGCTGAGACAGACAAGTCCCCTTTTTAGGGTCAACCCAGGGAACAGATACATTCCAAGCATAACAAGAGATACAACAATGAACAATAAAATAGACAATCTCAGTCACATCCAAGTAAATCACCTTATACTAGGTTATACATCAATCAGTGTAAAGCATGGGGTACAAGTGTGAGGCGAGAAGAGCCATAAAGCATTATAAGTTAATACAATCGTTGTTCTAACATGTGGTTATGTAAGCATTAACAATTGGAATGGAAGATAGGAGGAGCCAGGGGGATGGAGAGGATCAAGGGTTATGGTAGAGGTGGGGTGGCGAGAGAGAGGGGGAAGGAGTAAAGGAGATTAGACTGCTGGGAGGGGATTAGTTGCATTTAGATTGTTGAAGAGGAATTAATTGCAGTTACCATTACATATTGGGGGTGGGAAGAAGATTTCTTTGAAGAGTCTTTTAAAGTGAGGAAGAGATGTAAATGACAGTAGAGTGAGAGGGAGGTTATTCCATTTCTGAGGCACAGCAATGGAGAAGGCTCTTCTGCCAATTGCTAAGTGACTTTTAGGGTGAGTTAAGATTGGGAGGGGGGAGGATCTAATGGTCCTTGGGGAAGCTTTCATGGTGATCTGATTTGAGAGGATGGGTGGGGAAGGGAGGGGGATATTTTGAAGATGGTACAGAGCACAGAAAAATCCATTTTGGCATCAATGGATGGCCAACATAAGGTACTGAGCACATCACAAAGGTGGGCCCGAGCTGGTGCCTTGGCAGCAAAACATGCAATTCTGTGATAGGCCATTTTAAGTTTGGCCAGATTTGATGCCTTAGTAGAGTGAATTATTGAGGCCCCGTAGAAGAGGCCAGGGAGAAGGGTTGCCGAGGCAATAGTCTCCATTGCAGAAGGTATGAGGTAGGGGGTAGTGTGGTATAGGAGGCCATGTGTTTGGTTAATGGCTTTGATAGATTAGATGTATGCATGTCAAACAATAGATGTTCATTAAGCATCAGACCAACATCTTTGAAAGAGCTTTCCCCTTCTAGAGGCACACTGGAGGTGGTCTTGATGATGAAGGATGGCTGGGAGGTCATATCAAAGGAGGAGTGGTGTAACAACATGAACATAACTTTCTTCATGTTCAAGACCAGCAGGTTATTCTTGAACCAGGTTTCAAACACATGGAAGTAATTTTCCAGGTCAGACCTGGCACTGTAGGATCTATATAATATGGCATCATCAGCAGATAGCTGAACCGATGCCCCCTCCACAGTGCAGTGGCAATTCATTGATAAAGACAGAAAATAGAAGTGGCCCAAGGATTGAACCCTGGGGCAGTAATAGGAAATAGGGATGATAGGGCTGCAGCTCTTTTCATGTACTGGGAATGGTTAGATAAGAAGTTAGAGATCCAAGAGAGAGAGAGAGAGTTGTGGTCGAGGCCAAGGCAATGGAGTTTGCCTGTGAGTAGAGGGTGGTTTACTCAGTCAAATGATACATAAGATCTATGAAGACTGCCCCAGTGGTGCTGTCCTGGTCCATGGCCTGATAGATATCAGAGCTGACCCACAAGAGAGCAGACTCAGTACCATGAGATTTCCGAAATCCATGTTGATGGATGGTAAGAACATTGGCCTGTTCTAAATAGGAGTATAACTGATTATACAGAATTCTCTCTTGCATCTTATGGGCACTGGATGGATATAGGCCTGTAGTTCTTGACAAGGTTAGTCATGCCAGTTTTGTGTACTGCGATGATGATCGCAGTTTTCCATTTGTCAGGGATGGTATGCGTTAGGAAGGACTTATTGATTAACTGCGTGACTGGGTGAGCAAGAGCACCCACTCCTATCTTAAAGAATTTTGATGGCAGAGTGTCAAATCATGGTGAACTCTTAGGGTTGAAGCCCTTAAGAAGTTTAAGGACCTCTTTCCATGTGGTAATCTTTAAATGGAAGTGGGGGTGTGGGGCTGCTGGGGGGGGTGCATTAATCAGGGTGAAGGACAGGTTGGTCCGCTTTATAAGTTTCAAGGTCTGTGAAGAGGAGAAGAGATTTATTCCTTTGGCCATCTCCAATGGTGTAGTTAGGGTAGGGTCTTTCAAAATCATATTCAGAGGGATGCTATGTTCTGTTCCCTTAATTAAAGCATTAATTTGCTTCCAAAAACATTTGGGATTAGCAAGATGTGTTTCCTGGTGGGATTGCAGATATTTCCAATTGGATTTGTTAGTTTTAGATTTGCAAGTGTTCTGCAGTTGGCGATAGGTTATCTAGTCCATATGGAGACCCAATCTTTTGAATACCTTCCAGGCTTTGTCACGAGAGCACATTGGTTGCCTTTACTCCTGGGAGAGCTATGGGGAGTGAATCCCTTTGGTTCTCCTTAGTTTAATAGGGGTGTGGGTATCTAAAATTGAGCTGAATGTAGTGACCAGATACTCTAATGCCTGATTTATGTCAAGGAGAGAGGTGATGGGGGTCCAGTAGACGGATGCAAGATTTTGTAAAAAAGCAGCAGTATTAAAGTTAGTTAGGTCCCTGTTTTTGAGTATGTTTGGTGGGAGACTCAGACAGGTATTCTTCCAGATACAGAATGTAAGGGAATGATCACTTAGTGTATCTGAGAGGATTCCAGCCACCCTGATAGAGAATGCATTTTTAGTTAGCATCCAATCCAGCAAGGTGTGCTTACCTGACTGCATGTTAAGCCAGTGGGTTGGTTAATTAATTGCTCTAAATTAGCTTCTAAGACAGCTGCTTGGTATTGACTTTTATTGGGTGCTATCCAATCAAGGTTAAAGTCTCCACAAAGTATGACATCGCTATGGGGGAGGGTGTCAAGACTGGTGAACAGTTCATCATAGGAGGGGGATGCAAGTTTAGGGGGTAGACAAACACGTCCTATGGTTATATGTTTGACATGACCAAATGTAACTTTGATAAATAGGTGTTCAGTGGCAGTTAACTTTTAAGTCTGACAGCTCACTTGCAGACAACTCTGCCTTGGTGTAGATCAGTACCCCCCTCCCTTTTGGTGCGGCTGATTGCGCCAGTAGGAGGAGAAGCCTGAAAAAATAATTTCATAAGACTGGATGGAAGGCTTTAGCCAGGTCTCTGTTGTGGATAGGACATCTGGTCTGTAGTGCTGTGCCCAGGATTCCAGATCAGCTATCTTCCTCTTAATACTGTGTATGTTCATATGGGCTATTTTGAGCCCTTTTATGTCAGTCCATGAGGGACAGGAGGTTAGGGGGTTAGACAATGGCCTATAATTGGGTTCAGCCATTGCTTGTGTAACATGTCTAGGGTTTAGTTCAATGTCACCTGATAACAGGATGAAGCACATTCGAGTGCAGATCAAGGGTGGGTGAAGGAAAGGTGACTTGTGTTTGTACTTACATCAATGTTTAAGTAGGATAATTTTATACCATTGGGCTATGGCCAGGAGACCAAGGTAAGGTTGGGATTTGCTCAGGATCCTGTACTGGCATTTAAGAGTGATAGCTTTACATCGTTGGGCAAGGTCCAGGGGACCATGGTGAGGTGAAGTCTCACACATACTACTGCATTGATAAGTGAAGTGGTGAGATTGATTGATGGCATTGGTGAGGGGAAACATTGAGGCACTGGTTGTGCCAGTCACATCGATGTGAAAATAGGCCATGAGGTAACAACCAACAGCAAATCCTTTGGTGAGGAGGAAGAACATTTTGTTGGTATGGTGTGGTCATTTTGGAAGGAGAGGTGAGAAGTGGAGACTGCGGTGATTTAGGCTAACCTATCAGCTGTGATTGGTCCCAGCCAATGAAGTGTTACCCAGATAGGAGGGTGAGGATTAGTGAGGGGAAATAGAGAAAAATAAATATGACCGTAATTCAGGGAAGGACTGTGTGAGTGAGAAATGTTTCTAATTACAGGGGTCAGGCTAACAGGCAGAGGATGGGGCTTATTGCTTTAAAGTGCTACTGAGCAAGCTTTGCCAATAGAGGAGCAGCACAACTAGAGGGCGGGGAAACAGGCGTATTTAAAGAGTGCCAGAGGCAGAGGTGGGCAGGCAGGAGAAAATTTGAGAAGAAGGATCAGAAGAAATTCAGAGAAACTCAGTCCTCACCAACAAAATAGCTGGGCAAACTGCACCCCCAATGAAAAGCAGAGCCCTGGTGGCAGCAGCCAATAGGGAGCCAGGCACCGAGAGCACCAGCCAATCCAGCACCTAAGATGTAGCCCCGGGGCTCATAGGGCAGCTCATCTGCTTAGGGACTTCGGCAGTCAGATGAGCAGAAGAGCACCAGGTGATCTGTCCAGCTGCAAGCTGCAGGGGATCCACGGCTTTGTCCAATCAGAGCAGTCCATAGGAGAGAGAGGGAGAGAAGAGAAAAAATGTCAGGATTTAAGGCAGAGGTCTAGGTGCAGTAGAGGAGCTAAATCGGGGGCAGGGAATAGAACAAAAGAATAATGACAGGTTGAGTGGCGGGGGGGGCAGACAACAACTTGAAGGGGGGTTGCTTGGTTGGCACTAGCAAACTCAGGACACAGCAGTTGAAAAAGATTAAGTCTGCGGTCCAAGTAGGGAAAAATTGAGATTAGCGGGTAAGTCGGTAAATAGAGCAGGGAGAGGATAGAGCAGGCAGGTAAATCAAAAACATTAACAGTTCAAAATACATTTCCCGCACATTTCCCAAACAGGTCAAATCCATCCCAGACAATAACTTCACCGACAAGCAATATTAGGTGACTATTCAGAAGTAGAAAGAATTCAGGAGCAGAAGGAGCAGGAGAAATAAAAAGAAAAACTCAGTCCACACCAGCAAAATATCTGGGGAAAAGACACTCCAATGAAAAGCAGAGCCTTGGTGGCAGCAGCCAATAGGGAGCCAGATGCCGAGAGCACAAGCCAATCCAGCACCCAAGATGTAGCCACAGGGCTCTCAGGGCAGCTCACCTGCTTGGGGGCTTTGGCAGCAAGCTGAGGAGAGGAGCAGCAGTGGTCTGTCCAGCCACAAGTTGTAAAGGATCTGCTGCTTGGCTTGATCAGGGCGGTCCTGCTTAGGGCCTTCGGCAGCCAGCTGAGGAGAGGAGTGGCAGGTGGTATCTCCAGCCACAAGCCGCAGAATCCACAGCTTTGCCCAATCAGGGCAGTCCTGTTTAGGGACTTTTGCAGTTGGCTAAGGAGAGTAGCAGTGGGTGGTCTGTCCAGCTACAAGTCACGGGGGATCCATTTTTTTGCCTGATCAGGGCAGTCCTGAGGAGAGACTGTATGAGGTGTGGGGAAACTAACTGTGACCTTATACACATGCTGTGGTTCTGTCCTAAAATTGCTCATTTATGGAACATGATTGCTGATTAGTTTAAAAAAATCACATGGCTAAGAGAGAAATTCAATGAAAAAACAGCACTTATGGGTTATTTTGATGAGTCCGAAATTTGGACTAAAGAACAGTGCTGCACTATAACTCTAATATCTGTAGCAGTTAGAATTCTGTGCTTAGGCTCTGGTTGAATGAACATGCCCCAATATTTAATGAAGGATGGTTAAGTGCTTGGAAGCTTTGAGGATTATAGATACATAGAATTTGATGGCAGATAAGGACCGCTTGGCCCACCCAGTCTGCCCATTTCCCTACCTACTGGATAAGCTGCAGATCCTAGTTAACCAGCAGCCTACTTCTTCCTACCCCCATCCCCTAGTTGAGAGGCTTACCCATCTAATCGTAGATCAGGCTCATGTGTGTAAGTTTAAATGGGCTACCATATACAGTTTCTTTACAGCTCCAAACAATTAATAATAACAAGTGTGACCAAATTTCATTACTGTTATTGCCCCATCTCTTTGGCTTTTCTTTCTTTCTTTCTTTCTTTCTTGACTCATTATTTCAAGGGAATGGTATGACAAAGATTAGTGATATCATACCCATTGTTGACATTACAGTAGGTTACTTTTTTATATATATCTCTTGGGTATAATTAGAATGCATACTTGTAGAAATAAGTTGATAATGTATTCAGTGTATTTTACTTGGATTATTTGATGTTCGTGGCTTGTATTTTGTTGTAATGTACTTAAATTGCATAAAAGTTTTATTGAGAAAAAAAAGATACTCTATCAGGTTGAAGTACAGGATTCAGATAGACTGGAACTTTTTGAAATCCCACTTGATAAGTTATATAAATCAGCCTGAGGACGGTGTATGTCAGTTCCAGCTGTCTTGGTAAGAGCAGAACTATGACCATCCCAGAACTTTGACTGATACAAAAAAAATCAATTTTTGGATTAGACTAATTAGAATGAATAACCAGAAATAGCCATATCTGTGTCTGGCAGAAAAAAAAGCTTGGCAATCAGTCTAATGTAGGCAATCAAAGTGGTTAAAAAACCTAGAAAACCTATGCAGCCTATATAGTTTAGAGTTTCTGAAAGTACAGTATATGCAAATAAGGGGATTCTGATCAGTTTAAAATACAGAAAGTATGTCACAAATGTAATCATTAACTTTCACGAATCTAGAGATTTTGAATGAATTTCACACTTAAAAATCTCACCTTGGATCATACAAAATGATAACAGGCTGATTTATAGGTACCACTTAGATAAATTAACCGATCATACAAAATGTAAGCTATTTACTAAATATTGCCTGGAACTTTTTCAGACTAATATATTAAAGGTTAGATAGTTGAAATTAATAGAATTATCTGATAAATTCTGTGACTGTGCTAAGTCTGAAATGGAAGATCTTTGACGTGTTACGTTCTTATGCATACGGTATAACAAGGCCAGGAATTACTGGTTGCAACTAATATAGAACTCAACACAAACATCTGATAGGAATATTATGCTCCTTATAATGTTCAACATACAAGATGAACAAATCATTAACAGGATAGCAGGTTATTTAAAGGCCATCTCTTCTATGTGGTACCTCAAGGCTCAGTCCTCGGTCCTATCTTATTCTCGATCCTTCTATATGACCTTCCCGTTGCCCGCTCCTTAGCGTCCATTCACACGTACATGTCCACTGATGGCACAGTCCTATTTGCTTCTGGCCATTCCCCTGCTAACCTGGCAACTAGGCTTCAATGGGACTTTGACAATGTCCAACTCCGGTTCTGCTCAAATCAGCTGGCCCTTAACACACACAAAAAATGGCATCTATGAACTTCAGCACTCGGCAAAAGCTCTCTAGGATTTGCAACTCCCCCCCTTCTGTACTCTAGATGGGCCCACCATTGAGAATGTACCATACTTTAAGTACCTCGGGGGCTGGCTTGACAACCACCTCAAGTTCTCTGAACACGCTAATGCCATACATAAAAATCTCCAGACTAAATTGAGAGCATTGCATCGCCATCACAGCTGCATCCTGCTCCCGGCAGGTAGAGCTGTTGTACAGAAATTACCTTCCCCATATTCGACTATGGCAACGTAGTCTACAGATTTGCCCCCAAATCTACCCTTTCCAGACTGGACTCTCTTTAACTCATTTTGTTGCTTTGCTTTGGACAGCCCTACACATACTCATCACTGTACTCTTTGTATGTCCTTCTCCTTTCCCTCCCTTGAAGCTAGGCATATGGCATACTGCTGCTAATTTTTTGCCAAGTAATGGTTTGGCTCCCTCCCTTCCTTCCTGTCCTCTACCCTCTCCCTGCCTTGAACCAACTCCTATGCCCTCCACAGCTCCCACTCTCACTCCTTTGCACTCCCCCTAGATTCTCCGAAGCTGGCCAGTCTGCCTTCTCCTTCTGCTTCCCTAGGCTCTGGAACTCCCTCCCTCTCCCAATCTGTTCAGCCACCTCTCCCTACTATCTGTCCTATCTCCTGCATAGTCTCTCCTCCCACACCTACAATTGTAACCTGTAACCTCACCTAATTTCTCCCCTATATCAAATCTATCCCTTCCCCCTATCGCTTACCCTCCTTCCTCTATACCACCGCCACTTTGCCCTGTGCCTCCTCACCTCCTCTCACAACCCTATCCCTACCCCATCCCATTCCCTCTACCAGCTCACCCTTCCCCTCCTCTCACAACCCTATCCCTACCCCATCCCATTCCCTCTACCAGCTCACCCTACCCCCTCCTCCTCACAACCCTATCCCTACCCCATCCCATTCCCTACCAGCTCACCCTACCCCCTCCTCTCACAACCCTATCCCTACCCCATCCCATTCCCTCTACCAGCTCACCCTACCCCCTCCTCTCACAACCCTATCCCTACCCCATCCCATTCCCTCTACCAGCTCACCCTACCCCCTCCTCTCACAACCCTATCCCTACCCCATCCCATTCCCTCTACCAGCTCACCCTACCCCCTCCTCTCACAACCCTATCCTACCCCATCCCATTCCCTCTGCTCACCCTACCCCCCTCCTCTCACAAACCCTATCCCTACCCCCATCCCATTCCTCTACCAGCTCACCCCACCCCTCCTCTCACAACCCTATCCCTACCCCATCCCATTCCCTCTACCAGCTCACCCCTACCCCTCCTCTCACAACCCTATCCCTACCCCATCCCATTCCCTCTACCAGCTCACCCACCCCCCTCCTCTCACAACTCTATCCCTACCCCATCCCATTCCCTCTACCAGCTCACCCTACCCCTCCTCTCACAACCCTATCCCTACCCCATCCCATTCCCTCTACCAGCTCACCCTACCCCTCCTCTCTGCCCACCTTTCCCTACTCCACCTCCTTCTCCTCTCCTTTTCTCCTCCTCTCATAGCCCTTTCCTTACTCCTAATTGTTCTCATCTATCTCTCACTCCCCACGCCAACCCACCTTTCTTAGTCCTTGACCGTAACTCTGTTTCCATGTTCCCCCTCAAGCATGCTTTCTCCTCCCCCCCCCCCACCATTGTAACAAGTATTCTTCTACTACTAGCCGGTGCTGGCACGCATTCAGCTTTAGTAGCTATAATTTTCAATGCTGTGGTGCACTGTCTACGAGTTCTCACACTGTTTGATTATTTGTTTATTTGAGTGGGTTATATCCATGTACACAATTTACTGCACATAGTTACTTTTGTATTTATTTCTCTGCTGTTTACAGTTGTAACATGTTGTTTTTGACGCTATGTATTTTCAAGTGTACTCCCCTTTCACTTCCCCCCAGGATGCATCTGGAAATGAGCTTTTGTTAGTTCAGGTTCTCTTTCCTGGTGAAACTTTTTAAATAAATAAATAAATGGCACTTAACTCAGAAAAGAAATGGTACTAAATTACAGGATATCTATTGTACTTACTGTATTTATATTTTGCAATATGTATTAATTTGGACAGCATGTGCTAAGTAAATTAAGAGGAGTGACACAGTCAGTATACATCATTTTTCTTTCAAAGTCTTAAAACTATGTGCATAATCTATCTTGTTCTAATGGGATTTTATCTGATTTTGTTTTTATATTGCATTTGTAGGCACGTATTATGTCTGTGCTAATTATGTAACTATTTATGTAAAGATCTTTGATTGAACAATAAAGTCTAACTTTAACTAACTAACTATTAATCTATATTTAGCAGTGAACTTAATTATTTATTGGCTGTGCTGTAATCATTTGTATGGTTTCCTGATTTGTAATTGCTGAAAATTACTAACATCTGAAATTGAAACAAAAAACACTCTGCCCAACATATGTTTTTGTAAATTTTGACTGTAGTACTCCTTTAAATCTGTCCCAGTTTTGCTTGAAACCATCATTAGCCTTGGCACTTACCACCTCTTGTTCCCCAGCTCAGCCACTTTCTCTGTAAAATTAAATGTTCTCCCATCCCTCCTGTCCCTCCCCCCCCCGAAAGCTTCCACTCATCTCCTTCTGTTCTTGACTATTCCTTTTGAATAGCACCTCACTGTTTATCCTGACATTCCTTTCGAGAACTTGAAGTTCTTTGTGATGACTTCCCTCTCCCTCTCCTTTCTGGCCTCCAGCAAGTAAATGTTCAGTGCCCAAAGCCGATTAGGATCTGCCCTGTTAGCTCCGAATCATTTTGGCTACCCTATGCTGCAGCGTCTCCAGTCTGTTTCTTCTAATCTGGGGAGTCCACAACTGGGCACAATATTCCAAACGAGGCCTCGCCAGTGATCTACAGGGAGGTAATATTACCTCCTTCCTCCTGCTATAAAACCTCTTCCCAATACATCCCAACATCATGGCTGCTTTGCTGTAGGCCTTCTTATGTTAGCTAAATTGCTTTAGGGAGTTGCTTATGGCGAATCCTTTGTCCCTTTTCTTAGAAGTTGGGTCCAGTTTAACCGCCTTCCATCCAAGATTCCATCCTGGTGTTCTTGTTCCCTTCCTGCATCATCTTGCACTTTTGGCATTGACTTTTAACTGTCAAGCTATGGACAACCTTTCTAGCCAATGCAGGGTCCTCTACAACTCCTTTACCTTCTTCATGCTGTCCACCCTGCTAAAGAGCTTAGTTTTATCTTGCAGAGATGCATCTTGCACCATATCCCTTCTCCAATGTTTCTGATTAATGTATTGAAAAGGAGTGGACACAGGACTGATCCCTATGGCACCCCATTTATGACCTCTCTCCCTCAACTTGACTTCATATGCCATCAAGCTCTGCTGTCTCCCCCAACCATCCTCCCATTTAACCAGATCTTTTACTGCACCTTTATCCTCTAACTTCTTGAGCAACCTATTGTGTGGCACTGAGTTGAATGCCTTGCTGAAGTCAAAGTACAGTAAATCCCTGAGTGTTCCTTAGCCACTGTCTTAGTAACATAAGCAAAGAATACTACTAAATGTGTTAAAAGTAATGAGCCAGACGTTCAGTAAGTGATGATGCCAGTTCCCTGAGCACCCCAGGTGCATCCCATCTGGTACTGGAGTATTTTCTATTTTTAGGGCTACAAGCCCTTTCCTGATCCTTTCTGACGTGATGGACCTAGAATCCCTCCTGACCTTAAATTACTATGTTACTGTATTATCCTGTGGTGGGAGGCAGACATGATGGACCTTGAGTCCTTTCTGACTTTAAATTACTATGTTACACTGTTGGAGGGCAGACATGATGAGCCTGGAGATCCTTCTTATCTTACATTGCTGCTGTGTTACTATGGTAGACTGTGGGGGGGGGGGCAGACACGACAGAACTAGAGTCTCTTCTGTCCTTTATTTACTAAGTTACTACTGTATGTTACACTGTGTGTGTGCAGGGGTGCAGACCTGATGGACCTAGATTCACTTCTGACCTTAAATTACTATGTTACTATGTCACACTGTAATGGGGGGCAGATATGATGTACCTAGAGTCCCTTCTGACCTTAAATTACTATGTTACTATGTTGCACTGTGGGGAGGGGGACATGATGGACCTAGATTCCCTTCTGACCTTAAATTACTATGTTACTATGTCACACTGTTGGATGGGGGGGACATGATACACCTAGAGTCTCTTCTGACCTTAAATTACTATGTTACTATGTCACACTGTTGGGGGGGGAGATGATGTACCAAGTGTCCCTTCTGACCTTAAATTACTATATTACTATGTCACACTGTGTGAGGGAGCAGACATGATGGACCTAGAGTCCCTTCTGATCCTAAATGACTATGTTACTATGTCACACTGTGGGGGGGGGACATGATGGACCTAGAGTCCCTTCTGACCATAAATTACTATGTTACTATGTTACACTATGGGGGAGGGAGACATGAAGGACCTAGAGTCCCTTCTGACCTTAAATTACTATGTTACTATGTCACACTGTGGGGGGCAGACATGAAGGACCTAGAGTCCCTTCTGATCCTAAATGACTATGTTACTATGTCACACTGTGGGGGGCATGATGGACCTAGAGTCCTTCTGACCTTAAATTACTATGTTACTATGTCACACTGTGTGGGGGCAGACATGATGGACCTAGAGTCCCTTCTGACCTTAAATTACTATGCTATTATGTCACACTGTGGGGGGGGGAGGGCAGACATGATGGACCTAGAGCCCCTTCTTACCTTAAATTACTATGTTACTATGTTACACTGTGACAGACAGACTTGATGTACCTAGAGTCCCTTCTGACCTAAAATTTTGAAGTTTCTATATTGCACTGTGGGGGACAGACATAAGAGAAGAGACCTAGAGTCTCTTCTGACCTTAAACTACTATGTCACATTGTGGGAGCAGGGGGGACATGATGAACCTTTGGTCCTTTCTGACCTTAATTTACTAAGATACAAAGTTATGATAAGGAACTGATATTGGATTACATTGTGTTCAAGCAGTATCATGTAAGGTATCACTGGCAAGAACTGTGATAAGGCCCGGTGGCACAGAGGGTTGAGGCGCTGGACACCACACCTCACGCCATGCTAGTGACCTGGGTTTGGGAATGAGCTCGGGTCATTGAGGGTCAGCGGGGGGAAGGAGAGGACATTGATTAGCTGCTGGCTGGCAGCTTTCCTCCTCAGGAAGTTTCAGGAGGGCTTCCCAGAGATTGGCTGCCCACTAGTGGAGGCTGAGTGGCAGTGATGCATCTGAGGAGCCCGGCACTAGGCTGGGGAGGGCAAAGGGGTCTGTCTACTGGAGCTGTAGTGTGCAATCACATCTCCATGCAATGCATCATCTCTTCTGGGGCCCTGGGTAAGCAAGGAGAGAAACAATGGAATATTGAGGGTCACCGCAAGATGAAGCCTCCAGGTCGGCTCTGGAGTCCCATCAGGATGTGCATAGTGCAAGGAAGATCCCGAACGACCCTGAGTCAAGGTAAAAGTGGCAGATGTTACCTGTGGCCTGCTGTGGTGGATAAAGAAAATGTACACAGAAAAAAAAAAGAACTGTGATAAGAGGCTTCACCCTGTATAACCTAGTGTAGGGGGGCACATCAAAGCAAACAAAATGCTTGGAAACTATCTTCTGTCCAATCACTCATGTTGATTTAGCTGTTTTTATGTTTGCTTGCACGCATGTGCAAGAAACATAGTGCCATCATCCGAGTTTCGGGGGTGTGTCACCCCCTCTTCCAATTCAGTCAGTGTGTTGGCAGGCACAGCCCCAGTCCTCCAATGCATGCTGGAACTGTCTATGACAGCTCCAAAATGCAGTGGAGTACAGTTGAAAGGGGGAGCTATGCTTCAGTGACCAGCGATAAGATATCACCTGCTCATGCGCCAACCCCTACACACACACACACACACGCGCACGCATACTGCGCTGCCCCACACCACATTACAGCCGGGGTGCCCAATCCCCAGTTGGCTGTGCTGCACCCCAAAAGCCTTTCCACATGCCATGCTGGGTGCCCACCCCCAGCGTGGCAACTCATCGATATAGCCAATGGGGGTGCCCAATCCCCCATCAGCTTCCTGTCTCCCCAGATTACAGGGGTGCCACTGGGAGCCCACCCCAGCGTGGCAGCGTGTTATGTAACCCGACGGTGCCCAATCCCCTGTCGGCTCCAGCCCAACAGTCCTTCTGCCACGCTGGAGCCCACCCAAGCATGGCAAACATCCCGCATCGTCATTTTAAAACAAAAACCTGTAAATAAAAACTGTCCTCGACGCTTCTCCCTGCCCCCCTCCCACAACCCGCACCCACCCACTGCACACCTGCCTCCCCACCCCCACCCCATACTTACCTCCGGTCTTGGTGTGACGATCTTCAGTGGACCAAGGTACGTCTGCACTCTTCAAAGCCGACCGCGAACTGAGGAAATACCGGTAAGCTGTATAATGGGATAGATAGGGTTTTTTCAACTTGCTTGCATATCTCAGGCATTTTTTGGAATTTTTGCACCAAATTTTCAACATGGGGTTTTTGGGACCCCTTCTCATGAATGCTGTCACTGTCATGGCGTTACTCGGGTCCAAAGGGTGATTTCGCAGCCACTGCACGAAATCACCTTTCCGGAATGATTAATGAAACGACACTGCCAGTGTTCATAAGGTGGACTCTCAAGAAGCCTATTTTGAAAATTTGGTGGAAAAATTCCAAAAAATGACTGTTTTACAAGCGTGCGTTACGCAGTTCCTACGCAGGCTCGTAAGTTCGCGAATTTTCAATATTTTCACTCCAGATTTCCAACATTGTAATTTTACCACACCTTCTTAGGAATAGTACAGCTGTCATTTTTCACATCTTACCCAAAACGTGTTTCCGCCCATGTAGAGCACAATGGCCCAGCCGGTGTGCTAAATCAATGTACAGGACAAATTAAGAAAATCACAGTGACACTGTTCATGAGCAGAGGTCTTAAAATAGCTATATTGAAAATTTAGTAAAACATTCCTAAAAAATGACTGTTTTTACGGTGCGTTGTGCAGTTCCTATGCATTTCGTAAGTTCACAAATTTTCAATATTTTCACTCCAGATTTTCAACATTGCCATTTTACCACACCTCCTTATGAGCAGTACAGCTGTCATTTTTCACATCTTGCCCAAAATGTGTTTTCGCCCATGTAGTGCACAATAGCGCAGTTGGTGTGCGAAATCAATGTATGGGACACATTAAGAAAATCACTGTGACACTGTTCATGAGAAGAGGTCTTAAAATGGCTATGTTGAAAATTTGGTGAAAAAATTCCTAAAAATGACTGTTTTACGAGCGCGCGTTGCGCAGTTCCTACGCACGCTCATAAGTTTGCAAATTTTCAATATTTTCACTCATGATTTTCAACATTACCATTTTATTACACTTCCTTATGAACAGTACAGCTGCCGTTTTTCACATGTCATCCAAAATGTGTTTTCACACATGTAGCGCACAATGGTGCAGTCGGTGTGCAAAAGCAATGTTTGGGACAGATTAAGAAAATCACGGTTACACTGTTCATGAGCAGAGGTCTTAAAATGGCTATGTTGAAAATTTGGTGACAAAAGTCCATAAAATGACTGTGTTACAAGTGAGCATTGCACAGTTTCCACACACCCTCGTGAGTTCATGACTTTGTAATATTTTCAGTCTAGATTTTCACCAGTGGCAGTTTTCCACACTTCCTTATGAACAGTACAGCTGTCATTTTTCACAACATGGCCGAAGTGTGTTTTCACAGTTTCAGCGCAGAGATATGTGGTTGCTGTGGGAAATCATTGTTCAGGACAGATAAAGAAAATCACAGTGACACTGTTCATGATCGGAGGTCCCAAAATACCTGTGTTGACAATCTGCTGTAAAAAATTCCCAAACTAATTACATTACGGGTGTGCGTTGCACAGTTTCTATGCACGCTCGTGACTTCTTCAGTTTTTTAAATATTTTTACTGCAGATTTGCAACATTGCCATTTTTTACACCTCCCCATGAACAGTACAGCTGTCATTTTTTACATCCTGTTCGGAATGTATTTGCACCTGTGGTGCTAAATGCCGTAGTCACTGTGCATAAGCAGCTTTCGACTAACAAACTGATATTGCCACTGTTCATGAGGTGGGGTCACAAAAAAACCATGTTGAAAATTTGGAGTGAAATTACCAATGAATGCCTGAGGTATTAGGGTTTCCAACCATAACGCCCAACCCTGTAGAGAATGACAGGCATCAGGGATGTGACTTGGGATTCTTGCCTGTAATGCTTATACCATTCCACTCACTGTAGCCAATGAGAGGCATTGAGTATGCTTTGACTCTTCAGCCCCAAAGTTCACCCCATTCTCCTATACCACACCCATCTCACTGTACTTCCTGATGGAATGGGGTGCACATAAGGGCCAAAGACCCCAAGGCACACCGTGACACTTGTCAGTGTCTGCAGGGTGGGGATGTGGTGAAATGGCATGGCCGTTATGCCTGACGACCCAAAGGCATACCCCAATGCCTGTCACTCTCTGCAGGGTGGTGGTAGGGTTGGCTTCAGTTCAATACTTCACTGCCATTCCTATTACGCAGCTCTGTAACTTCTACACTACCACTGCCAATGCCAGCAAGCAAACATTCGGCATTGACAAATGCTTGTTCAGTACTCCTTCAAGGAGGCATCAACTGTACAGATATTTACTTACCACTTTGATTAGAAATTTCCCCTTCTGAACAGGGTATGCACTTAAAACAACAGATGGGTTTTTCCCTGTTCACTTGCTTTTCTGTAGCCGGGGAGACAACTTTCAGAGCAAACAGACCTTGGAACCTGAGAACAGAAAGATTAAACATTTCATTACACAATGGCTAATTAAAAATGATGCTACTGGGTTGTTTGTGAGTTCCATGCTGTTTGATATCCTCAGATATGAACATTGGTTTGATACAAAGGTGTGGTGTTGATATCTAGTACTGTACAGTAACTCTGTTAATTATAGTAAGTACTGTATATTAACTCTGTGAATTATAGTAAGTACTGTATAGTAACTATGTGAATTATAGTAAGTACTGTATAGTAACTCTGTGAATTATAGTATGTACTGTATATTAACTATGTGAATTATAGTAAGTACTGTATAGTAACTGTGAATTATAGTAAGTACTGTATATTAACTCTGTGAATTATAGGAAGTACTGTATATTAACTATGTGAATTATAGTAAGTACTGTATAGTAACTCTGTGAATTATAGTAAGTACTGTATAGTAACTATGTGAATTATAGTAAGTACTGTATAGTAACTCTGTGAATTATAGTAAGTACTGTATATTAACTATGTGAATTATAGTAAGTACTGTATAGTAACTCTGTGAATTATAGTAAGTACTGTATATTAACTCTATGAATTATAGTAAGTACTGTATAGTAACTATGTGAATTATAGTAAGTACTGTATAGTAACTCTGTGAATTATAGTAAGTACTGTATATTAACTATGTGAATTATAGTAAGTACTGTATAGTAACTCTGTGAATTATAGTAAGCACTGTATATTAACTCTGTGAATTATAGTAAGTACTGTATAGTAACTATGTGAATTATAGTAAGTACTGTATATTAACTCTGTGAATTATAGGAAGTACTGTATATTAACTCTGTTAATTATAGTAAGTACTGTATATTAACTCTGTGAATTATAGTAAGTACTGTATAGTAACTATGTGAATTATAGTAAGTACTGTATAGTAACTCGATGAATTATAGTATGTACTGTATATTAACTATGTGAATTATAGTAAGTACTGTATAGTAACTATGTGAATTATAGTAAGTATTGTATATTAACTGTGTGAATTATAGTAAGTACTGTATATTAACTATGTGAATTATAATAGGATACGGTGCATCCTGAGTGTTGCATCGTAACAGCTGGCAGAGCATTGCAGCAGGAGAAGTTTAGTGTGTGTTGTTTTGTCACCATCAGCCCCTCACAAATGCCAATCATCTCAGCCTTTATGACTTTTTTTTAATTAACACATTTTTCAGTATGTGTTGGTTGCACGCATGTGCAAGAAACATATTGCATCAGCTTCCTGCAAAAGCGAGTTATGGAGGCGTGTCAATGCTGTGCCGAATGGCAGCAGTCGGTTCTAGGGCTGGTCTCTGCCACAGCCAATAGAGGAGCATGCTGTCGATCACAGCAGTTAATGAGCATGCCACAATGCGTAAGGAAATTCTGCCATGTCACCACGCGATCAGCTGTTTTGGTGCATTACAAGCTACCAAAACAGCTGATTGCATGGTGTCCCCATGGTGACGGCTTCTCCATCAGCCTTTCACAGTCCCCATGAAGCCAACGGAAAGCCGCCACCCGCTGTTCAGTGTGCCTTCCTGGTGAAACATTTCAATAAATAAATAAAAAAAAGGTGGTGCCCAATCCCCCTGTCAGCATGACCCCCTCCCCAGTTCATTTGCTGATGGGGTTGCCCAATCCCCATTGGCATAATGCACCTCCCCCCATTTGTTGTTTATCGAGGGGGGTGGCCAGTCCCCCTCAGCTCATGTACACTGTATGGCCAACAGGGGTACCCAATCCCTTGTTGGCTCCACTGCCCCCCCAAACAAACTTCCACCTGCCATGCTGGGAGCCCACCCCAGCATGGCAAAAGTCTCTTTGGCCAACTGGCGTGCCCAATCCCCCATCGCCTCCACTGTTCCCCCCAACAAACTTCCATGTGCCATGCTGGGAGCCCACCCCAGCATGGCAAAAGTCTCTTTGGCCAACTGGCGTGCCCAATCCCCCATCGCCTCCACTGTTCCCCCCAACAAACTTCCATGTGCCATGCTGGGAGCCCACCCCTGCATGGCAAAAGTCTCCTTGGCCCAAGGGGGTGCCCAATCCCCATCAGCTCCACTGCTCCCCCTCCAAATAAACTTCCTGGTGCCACGCTGGAGCCCAACCCAGTGTGGCAAAAGTCACTGTCATCTTTTAAAAAAAAACCTAGAAGAAAAATATGATCCTCATTGATTTTCTTGCCCCCTCCCCAACCCGTGCCCACCCTCTGCATACTCGACCTCCCCATGCCCCCATCTCACCCCATACTTACCTCTGGAGCCTGGCGCGATGATCTTCTATGGACCGGGAACACGTCTGCACTCTTCAAAACTGACCGCAAACTGAAGAAATGCCAGTAAGCTGTATAATGGCATAAATTGTTTTTTTCAACTTTGGTGCATGTCTCAGCCTTTTTGGGGAGTTTTTGCACCAAATTTTAAACGTGGGGTTCTTGGGAATCCACCTCATGAACTCACTCACTGTCATTTTGTTATTCAGTCCCAAAAGGTGATTTCGCGGTCACTGCATGGAACCACCTTTTGGGACTGATTAACAAAACAACAGTGTCACAGTTCATGAGGTAGTCCCCAAAAACCCTATGTTGAAAATCTGGTGAAAAAATTCCCAAAAATGACTGTTTTACGAGCGTGCATTACACAGCTCCCTCACTTGCGCTCGTAACTTCCAGCATTTTAATATTTTCACTCCAGATTTTCAACATTGCCCTTTTACCACACCTCCTTATGAACAGTATAGCTGTCATTTTTCACATCTTTCCCGAAATGTGTTTTCACACATGTAGAGCACAGTTGTGCGGTTGGTGCGGAAAATTAATGTTTGGGACAGATTAAGAAAATCACAGTGACACCATTCATGAGGTAGTCCCCCAAAAACCCTATGTCGAAAATTTGGTGACAAAGTTCAAAAAAATGACTGTTTTACGAGCGTGCGTTGCGCAGTTCCTACACATTCTCATAACTTCAAGCATTTTTAATATTTTCACTCCAGATTTTCAACATTGTCATTTTACCACACCTCCTTATGAACAGTATAGCTGTCATTTTTCACATCTTTCCCGAAATATGTTTTCGCACATGTAGCACACAGTTGTGCAGTCGGTGTGGAAAATCAATGTTTGGGACAGATTAAAAAGATCACAGTGGGGGGCGTGGTTAGCACTCTGACAAGATGGCGACTTAATTGAGGAGTTCCTTTCGCACGGAGCCAAGAACCCAAAATTTATTACCTTCGGGGAGGATTTCAGATTTGGTTTTAATGGACCAGGCTGCCTAAACTGTGGCTCAACGGAGCGGGAGCTTTTGAAGTCAGGGATTCAGTGCCATAGCGCATCACGAGTGAAGGAATTCACGGCCCAGCTCTACGAACAGCAAAAGATGGTGCAGGCAGCAAAGGAACAAGAGGACCCCTCGATCAGGGAAATGTTCACATCAATTATGGCCAGTATAGACAATCTCACGCCGGCAGCTAGTAATTCAGCTTTTGCTATTCGACAAATTAATGCCCGAGTTGACGTAGTGGAGCAAAAGGCAAACATGCAGGAGGATTCACTCCTTAATCACTTGGCCCTAATGCGTGAACAGGCAGCTAAGATAGTTCAACTACAGGACAAAGTGGATGATTTGGAGAATAGAAGTAGGCGGAATAATCTGCACCTACTGGGTTTTCCGGAGGGTTGTGAGGAAGGGAGGGTCTTGCCATTTTTACAGCAGGCACTGCCAGAAATTTTGAAGCTCCCCCAGGGCACTAAAATTACCATGGAATGAGCTCACCATACTGCCCAGCCTAGGCCTGCCCAGGGAGTACGTCCTCGCCCCATTTTGGCTCGAATTCTGAATTTTGCCGGAAAAGTAGCAATACAGATGAGGGCGAGAGAGCTTGGTCAATTACAATGGCAGGGTCACAAGATCATGATTTTTCAAGATTACTCAAAGGAACTTGCAGCTCGGCATAAAGCTTTTACTGAAGTCCGAAGGAAGTTACATGTTTTAAAGATCCCTTTCACTATAAGATATCCGGCCATGCTGCAAATTTCAATAAATGGTACAACACAGCAATTTCCATCTTCAGAGGCAGCTCTGGAATTTATTGATAACACCTGCCCGAGAGGTTTGACTTCTCAATCTTCCAGTCAGGCGGGAAACAACCAGCCACTTCCCAACTCAGCTGCTTATCCTCCGGTTACTTCTCCCCAGTCAGTGCCCCTGGTGGGATTAGAACCCAGCAACTCAAAAGTTCAAAAGAGGCCTCCATCCTCCCCGCATACTAAATGGGGCCACCCACAAGATAGGAGGAACAGTGTCGACAATCTGACGTCTCCCCCCTTAGAGGCAGAGGGTGAAGATCAGATAGAATATGTTAGTACCTACTTTGCAAAAAACAGGTTTGTGGTCTTGAGTGATTTTCCTGATGCAGAAGTATGCGAAGTGATGGAGAGTGGGGGGGCGGTCACTTGGAAGGAAGTTGTCAGGAAGAACCACATAAGGACAGTCCTAATGGCAGGAGCAGAGTCGCAGCAAATACATCACTGGACTTTCTGGCTCCAGGCTCCCCCCAGGTCATTCCGCGGATCAAGAACCAGAAGAGGGAAAGCAACTGAAAACTTCATGAGAATTGGGACTTTTCTTTCCTTGGATTAAACTGTTCACTGTTAGATAAGTATTTGAAGGGCTGTTAATCTAATGTTGTAATTTTGTGGGTGGGAATAGGTATGGCTTCTAGAGTTATACCTGGGGGAAGCCCTTGGGGAAAGTGTTTTTGCTTCCAGAAGGTGTAGGGTTGAAGTATACCAGTTAATATGCTCAGACAGAAGATCTGGCTGCCAAAGGTGGTCCACTCGGAAGGCAGTTGCTGGGGTTAAAAGGAAAATGGATATGTGGTCCGATATTGTAGGAGGTAAAATCACGAGGTTTGGGGGTGTTTGAATATCCTCCCGTGATAAGTATGAATCCCTGGGTGTAAGAGATATCCAATAGGATTCCCCCTGTCTTCCTTCCGTGTCTTACTCCTTGCCATAGTCTGCTCTGAGGGCCTAGTGGGAGGAGAATAAGGGATTTAACTGGACCCTATAGATGGTATTTAGAACCTATACATTGCCAGAGGTAACACAATGGTCTCTAGGTATGGGGTGGAGAACGGGCCGCACTTCTTAATGCTATTCAGACTATGAAGTGTATGGTTCGGTATATATGTAGGCCCTACTGAATGGTGGTAAATAATTAATAGAAGGACTAATGCTTAAGTATATACCAGATGCTCAAGTCAGGGGAATGTCCTATAGTAGTATCTGAAGACTTTATGTTGGTATGAGGAGACTTTGATTTCTCCAGCACAGATGGGTAGTAAACAGGTCCAAAGACTTAAGACTTGGTCACAGAACTGTTACCCCTCCCCCGTAAAAGGGGACAGTGGGAAGATCCGTAGAAGGCTCTAGTTGGTGCGGATTTGTCTTTGGTTTCTGCCCCAATTTTAGAGTATTTTGGTATATGCTCTACAGTAGCCATGGATCTTCTCCTCTTCTGAGAAGTATCCGGTCCACCCCCCCGGAACGATAGGATATACTATTGGCTAGGCCGCTAGCCAGTTTAATCCTACCGCTCTTTCCTGGATAAGAGTAGGAAATTAGTTTGGTTGTTTGTTATTTAGGTATAGTATTTGCACATAGTAGTTGTAGTCTAGTTAGCTAATCCCTGCCGGCTGTTTTTTTTGCCTCGACCGGTGCAGAGACTTAGTTCCTTTCAGTATTTTACACGCTAGGTTCACATTGAGGATCTTAACTAAATGGCTGACATTGTGATGCACACCTGGAATGTTCGGGGGCTGAACTCCCCGACAAAACGTAAGAAAGTCCTTGCACACCTGAAACGCAAAAGGTCTCAAGTGGCTTTTCTCCAGGAGACAAAGTTTAATGGGGGAAGATCACACCTGTATGATGAAGGATTGGGTTGGCCAGCAAGTGCACTCTAATGCCCTGACCAGGAAACATGGGGTCCAGATTTTGGTGCACAAGTCCCTTCTCTGGAAGTTAATCCAGACACGTGCAGATTCTGACGGCAGATGGGTTATGGCCAATTATAACACTCCCACCGGCCCAGTTACTTTCTGCAATGTATATGCCCCCAATGGTGATGCCCCGCATTTTTTTCATAAGTTGACAGAAGTAACAATGGAATTGAATCCCCCGGATTGTCCGCTACTTATTGGTGGGGATTTCAATTTGACTTTGATGCCTATGTTGGATAGAAATGATGGGGGGGGAAAGAGGCACATCCCAGAAGTGTGAAGGCTCTTCAGCAAATGCTGTCTGATCAGGGGCTAGTAGATCTCTGGAGACTGTTCCATCCCAGATCAAGAGACTATACATTTCACTCAGCTCCAAACGATTCATATAGTAGGCTTGATTTCTGGCTTGGATCAGCTACTCTGACTACTAAAACTCTGGATGTTTCAATTCTACCTTGCTGTATCTCTGATCATGCTTTAGTTCAACTTCTGCTGCAGTGGGACCCAGGGGTTCCCCCGACTAAGCAATGGAGACTGGACCCACTTCTGGTTCAGAACCCTGAGTTTGCCCCCTGGCTTATTAAAGAGGCTTCTCTTTTTCTGGCAGAAAACCCTATAAGTGACACCTCTGCCTGTACAACTTGGGAGGCTTTTAAAGCCACAATGCGAGGAAGTATTATGGGGTTTTCGGCTGCTAAACGCAGACAAAGAGAATCACAGTTGCTTACTCTGGAACAGGAATTGGCTGAAGCTGAACGTATTTTTAAGACGCTGCCCTCCCCTAATATTCATTCTCCCATTGGGAAATCCATTTTGGCCATTCGGTTTGAAATTAATCAGCTTCTGAATAAGAAAGCTGAAGCTGCTATCTTACGTCTTGAACACACGTTTTGGGAAGGAGGGGACAAAGGGGGCAAGGTACTTGCATACCAACTAAGGAAACAACAGGCTAGTAGATATATCCAGGCTTAAGAAATACTATAGGTTCACTTTGTACTTCTCAGGGGATATTAATGAGATTATGTCTTCATTCTATAAAAGTTATATTGTTCCACCCATGCAGGCCATAATTTGGACACTCGGGGCTTCTTAAATTCGCTAGGATTGCCTAAGCTGCAGAATCAGCACATACAACGGTTAGATCTCCCTATATCAAAGGAAGAACTGATGTTAGCTATCCAAGACTTGAAAAAGGGGAAATCCCTGGGCAGTGATGGATACCCTGCAGAATTCTATCAGACTCTTGGCCACATTATTTCTCCCCTTTTGACTCAGGTGTTTCAGGAGGTTGAACTTAAGGGTGCCTTACCGCCTTCCATGAGGGAGGCAATTATAGTTGTGATTCCCAAGAAAGGCAAAGACTCCACGGATCCGGGGAATTATTGCCCTATCTCACTTATAAATGTGGACAGCAAATTGTACGCTAAAATCCTAGCCAACAGACTCAGTCAAATGCTGGTGGAATTGATACACCCATCACAAGTGGGATTTATACCGGGCAGACAGAGTTCAGATCATCTAAGAACCCTGATGAATTTGATTCCGCTGACCAGGTCTCTTCATACCCTCGCGGCAGCTAAAACGGTAGATTTTGAAAAGGCATTCGACTCCGTAGAGTGGAATTATTTATATCTGACTCTTTCTCATTTCGGGATAGGGGATACCTTTCTTGCAAGGATAAAAGCTATATATGGCACCCCCTTAGCCAGAGTTAATACTAACTCGTTGCTTTCCCAACCTTTCCCATTGGGTAGAGGGACCCGGCAAGGATGCCCGCTCTCTCCCTTACTTTTTGTCCTGGCGGCGGAACCTATGGCGGCAGCTATCCGTAATCATCCAAAGATTAAAGGGTTGACAGTGGGGAAAATATCCTACATAAGCTTTATGTATGCAGATGACCGTCTCCTCCTTTTGGAGGATGCACATACCACTAACCCTCTGCTTCTTGACCTGCTAGAAGAATTTTCTAAGCATTCAGGCCTACGGCTGAATCGGCATAAGACAGAAATACTCCCCCTGAACGAGCACTGTGTTCAACAGAAATTGCTGCGGAGGAGCTAGTTTGGGCTCCAGGGGGGATTACGTACTTGGGCATTTTTCTGACTCCATCCTTAGAAGCAATTTGGCATGCCAATATACAACCCCTTTGTCCTCCTTAAGACAGATTTCGATAGATGGAGGTTACTTAAACTTACTCTTGCAGGGAAAGTGGCGGCAGTGACTATAATCTCTGCACCCAAACTATTTTACTTCCTGAGACACTTACCGGTCCCCTTACCTGCAAAGTGGTTCCAGAGCATTGATAAAGTAATTGGGGACTTTTTATGGGAGGGATCCAAACCCAGGTTCAGTTGGGCCAAATTAAGATCACACTGGCGACAGGGGGGGGGTGGAATCTCCCGTGGCTAGAAGGATACCACTGAGCCTTTCTTGTAGCACAAACGGTTAATTGGGCTCATCCTCTCTCCCCTCTTTCACCACAGTGGATGCAGCTTGAGACAGATATCGCGGGGCTGTCTCATCCCTTATCTCTTCTGGTACAGAAGGATAATTTCAAAAAAGCTAGGGTGAGTAAGATTGGGACAGAGTGTACGTCCCCCACAATAGATACAGCTAGGAGGAACTGGGTCAGCTATCATAGTAAACTCAAGCTGGCCCCTCTTCCTTTTTCATATGTGCCTATATGGCACAATCCAGACATCACCATAGGTGGAAGCAAAATTATATGGAGGCAGTGGGTAGCATTGGGTATTACTAAGGTGGGAGACTTGTTGACCCCCGATCAAAAGACTATTCAGAATTTTCAGTCTCTAAGACAGCAATGGGGAATTCCTGCAGGTGATTTCTGGAGATATCTCCAGATTAGGGACGTTATCCGGCAGCTTTCACCTTGTCCTTTGGGTTGTGTCCAATCATCCCCATTGGATAAATGGATATCTTGTACCAAAGGCCTAGCGGGTCAAATATATGCCACCCTCCGTGATACTCTCCCATCACAATCTGAAATAGCGTGGCACAGATGGGAGAAGATGTTGCGGACCAATATAGCTTCTGAAGCTTGGGATAAAGCTTGGGTTAACGCCCACTCCTGGTTCACTGATGCCAAATCTAGACTAATACAAAATAAAATTGCACACTCTTGGTATAGAACTCCAGCTATTCTATATAGAGCTAAAGTAATAGATAAGGACAACTGCTGGAGGTGTCAACAGCCGGGGGGGGGGATCTAGCACATGTACTGTGGACCTGTCCCAAGATCCAACCTCTCTGGCAAGAGATTCTGGATTTTGCTTCCCGGGTTCTCCAACAGACCATTCCTACATGTCGTCTTTTCTTTATCTTGGGGTTAAGTGGGGTAATGCCCAAAGTGTCACCGTTAAAACTTAGGTGGCTGGCTTTGTTAGCGCTACAAACCAAAAGAGCTATAATAAGCCAGTGGAGGACCGCAGTGGTCTCCACGGTAGCTGCAATAATGGGGTCTTTGTCCACTTTGGCCAAACTGGATCAGATATCCTACATACAGAAATCTAAACTTCCCTTATTTACAGCCTGTTGGAACCCATACCTGAGATACTTGGTGCAAGTTCCTCCACCAACGGGAATTGGGTGAGTACCCGCAGTCTCCTTTGCTGGTCTTATAGGTAAACAGAGGAGGTGAAACTTGAACTAGGGTCTTAGCATAGTTGTGTCAAGCCTCAAGGTGGCTGTGGCAATATTGGAACTACAACAGCCAAGTATGAATAGTGGGGACATGTGACATCTGGAAGGTTTATTGTATGAGTATTAAGCTTAGGATACTTTGGTTTCATTACAGGATCAGGCTGGTCTTTGCAGAACATATCTATGCTCATAGTTAAATTGTTCCAGATGCCTTGATAAGGAATACCCCTGGCAACAATTATAAACTTACATCTGTAGAGTTGTGTATGTCCGGCAAGGAGAAGGTTCTGATTTGATCCCAAGGTTTTGGTAAGTACTCTGTATACGATTAATACTGGGGACTCATGTGATTGCTGGGGGGTATCCTGTTTATTTCAAGGTGTGTCATTACATAATCAGAGCCTGTAACCCAGATGTGGGATAGTATTCTTTATTTTATAAATAGAAGTGTTATGGGCATACGGGATACTTTGAAGTGACACTCTGCGGTCTTTACATGGCAACTGTACCAGTATACCAACTTTACAGGGATGGGCAGGGGGGGCATATATATATAGATACATTTATAGATATATAAACATGTAATATCACAATTAATGACTATATGCTGTAACGTGGTTTTATGTTCTGTTTGTTTTGTTTTATATTTTGAAACAACAATAAAAAATATTATAACAAAAAAATCACAGTGACACTGTTCGTGAGCAGAGGTCTTAAACTCTCTATGTTGAAAATTTGGTGACAAACGTCCATAAAATGACTGTGTTACAAGCGTGCATTGTGCAGTTTCCACGCACCCTCGTAAGTTCACAAATTCGTAATATTTTAAGTCCAGATTTTCAACATTAGAATTTTTTCCCACCTCCTTATGAACAGTACAGGTGTCATTTTTCACACCCTGGCCAAAATGTGTTTTGCACTTCTGATGCAGAATAGCGCTGTCGCTGTGGGAAGTCAGTGTTTGGGACAGACTAAGAAAATCACAGTGACACTGTTCATGAGTGGAGGTTCCAAAATGCCTATGTTGAAAACCTGCTGTAAAATATCCCCAAACTAATTACATTATGGGTGTGTGTTGCGCAGTTTCTATGCACACTTGTGACTTCACCAGTTTTTTTATATTTTCACTTCAGATTTTCAACATTGCCATTTTTTACACCTCTTCATGAACAGTACAGGTGTCATTTTTCACATCCTGTTCGAAATCTGTTTTCGCACCTGTGGTGACAAGTGGCGCGGTTGCTGGGCAAAATCGGCTAACAAACTAATAGTGTCACTGTTAATGCAGTGGGGTCACAAAAAGCCCTAGTTCAAAACTTGGAGTAAAAATACCAAGAAATGCCCAGGGTGTAGGGTTTTCGACCATACTGCCCTACCCTGTAGGGACTAACAGGCATCAGGGGTGTGACTTGGGATTGTCGACAGTAATGCTCATGCCATTCCACCTCCACCCTGCAGCCAGTGGCAGGCATCGAGGTGCGTCTTGGGCCCTTTGGCCCCAGCGTTCACCGCATTCTCCTATACTGCACCCATTTCAGCATATTTCCTTATGGAATGAGGTGAGTGTAAAGCCTGAACACTCCAAATCACACCTTGACACTTGTAAGTGTCTGCAGGATTGAGAGAGGTGAAATTTTGTGACTATTATGGGCAATGACCCAAAGGCACATCCCAATGCCTGTCCATCTCTGCAAGGTGGGGGTGGAGTTGGCATCAGTTCAATACTTCACTGCCATTCCTATATTGCATCTGTCTAACTCCTGCACTTCCACTGCTAATGCCAGCAAGCAACACTTGGTATTGACAAATGTTTGTTTTTAATGGGTCCTTTCAGAAGGATGACATGATGTGATTTAAGGGATAAAGGTTGTTTTGGTTTTTTTGCAAAGTGCCATTTTGGCAGTGCTACATGGTGCGTTCATGCTGTGAAAGAGTGTCAATCGTTTAGGAGAGACTAATTGGTAGGGTATAGTCATGACAAAAATATAGGTTTTCTAGCTTAACAGCAGATCAGAAAAAAAATATCACACACTATAGTAGTGTAGTCTTGTAAGCAGCAGAGAATCAGAGTAACAAGGAGATGCCACCTTGTGGCCGTAAGGGAGATAAGCATTTTCCCCTTTAGTAATGCTGCTGCTGTAGTGAGCTTACTCCCAGGGGTCAGATAGAATCAAATTGTTGACTGCATAGCCGCACAAGTACAGATCTAGAATAAAGCTTCTAACTTCTAACCTCTAGACTCTTCAGTTTTAATGAACTACATTGGCAGTGAGGAAAAAAAAAATTGCAGTACATTCCTGAGGGGGACATAGTGACATAGTCAAAACTCCAAATTTGTGGTTCCATGAAAGAAACTGCAAAGAATGTTGTCAATACAAAGAAAATAATATAAAACACAATTGACAGCTTCAGCTTTTATACAGACACAGTTAAATAGGGATCATTTAGTGGTATGAATATAATTGATGAAAATAGAGACATTTCAAACAGCTGCACATAAGTAATCAATTCCTGTCCCCTCTAAAAGAAAAAATACTTTTGACACTGGAGCGCTTTACAGCAGACAGCAGCCAAGGCTTCAGGAGTGAGACTGGCCCTATGCTAAGGATCTCTTGGATTTATCTTAAAAGTAAACTTATATAACACCTTCATCACTAGTATCTCCACTCAAGGACCTCAACCTCCCATTTCTCCGACATCCCAATCCTAGTGTACCAACTCCCCTCCTTTACTCTGCCTTCCCTGGTGTTTGCAGTACCCATCCCCCTGTGCCGGCTTACCCTCATAACGCTATCTGTCTCTCCCTCCATTTATCTCACACCAACCCCCTCAACACCTTTTCCCCTTTCTCTTCTAACCCAGCCTCCCTCACGTTTCACCCTGGTTTTCTTCCCTTCTATTCCATTAACTTTAAGCTGCTTCACAGGCTCCACCTCTCTTTTCCAACCTTACCCAAATCTAAACCCACTCATCAGCATATAATGCATAGGTCTAACCTTCATATCCTCTTCCTCCTTGTCCTCCTAGCAGGTGATGTTCAAACCAAGCCTGGCCCTTCCTCCCCCCTTCCCTCTCCCCCTTGCCTAAAGGCCTTATACTTCACCACCTCAGTGCTAGGAGTCTGCTCCCCAAGATGGACACCCTGAAAATCTGAGTCTTCTACTGTTTTCCCATCCTACAGTACTCTGCATATCAGAAATCTGGCTCTCCTCAAGAGTTCCTGACTCCCAACTATGTCTCCCTACCTTTTATGTCAAGACCACAGCAAATGATGTGGTGTCATTGCCATCGATGTTCTCCAAAAGCTTCCCTGTACTGAGTCTCTTCCCTCCTTTCATGAGCTTCTTCTGATTTATCTAAAGTTCTCTCCATTCCTTCCCATCTTTTTAGAAGTGATTTACACCTCTCCAAAAATCTCTCCTTCCCTCTCTTGTTAACATCATCTCCTCCCTTGTCTCTCAAGCCTCTTCTGGTGAGCTGATTATTCCTGGGGACTATAATCTAAACTGGTCCTCTCCATCCCTTAAGCCCATCACAGGGACTTCTGGTGATGTCAAGCTCCTGAATGGAAGGCTGAAGCTGTAGCTCCATCCCACCTGTCTAATTTATATCTTGTTTTATCTAATAACCTGCTAGAAATGAAGTATTGTTGTTACTGAAGGGTTGCTTGCTTCATGAGTGGCAAAGAAAAAAAAGAAAACAATGAAAAAAACTTACAAATCTGTGGAAGCGACAGCTGATATTCCTAGCCCCAATATGGCCTGCTTATCTGTCCCTTCAGCGACTCCAGTAATGGTGGTGGCTACCCTGAATTCATCTCTGCAGCCAACTAATGCAATCATTTTATCTGAACTCTGGGAGTTTTAGGCAGAATATTGGGCATCCCAGGTGGAGCTTATGGCTACTCTAGCTGCCTTTGAGGACTGTCTGGTGGCTATGAAACAATCCCTTCCTCAGGTGGACTCCTGGGTCCACTGACTGGCACAGTTGCTGGCAGAAACCCTACAAGATTAACAAGAGATGCAGGACTGCTGTGAAGATCTCGAAAATCGATCCCACTGCAACAGCGTTTGAATTTACGGGATCCTGGAAGGAGCCACAAGCAAAGGGCTAATCCTGTTCCTACATAATCTTTTCACTTCCCTGCTGGATGTCTATGATTTAATGTCCTTACATATAGAGAGAGTGCACCATTCCCTTGTGCCTAAATCCTCCTCCATGCCAGATGCCTGACCACATTCTATTTTGGCCTGTTTCTTAAAATTTTCCATCAAACAAGAACTGTTGGCTAGAGCCTGGCATACTGACTGGCCGACTGAGCTGCTGCCAAAAGCCCACAAGTGCAGGGTCTAAGGGCAGGTGTATGAACCTTCCCACCCTCCCCAGCGCCTGACTGAGCCACCGCTGAAAGCCCACAAGTGCAAGGTCTGAGGACAGGTGAATGAACCTTCCTGCCCTCCCCAGCTCCTGACTGAGCCACTGCTGAAAGCCCACAAGTGCAGGGTCTGAGGACAGGTGAATGAACCTTCCTGCCCTCCCCAGCTCCCGACTGAGCCGCCGTTGAAAGCCCACAAGTGCAGGGTCTGAGGGCAGGTGAATGAACCTTCCTGTCCTCCCCAGCTCCTGACTGAGCTGCTGCTGAAAGCCCACAAGACCAGGGTCTGTGTGCAGATGAATGAACCTTCCTGTCCTCCCAGCTCCCGACCAAGTTGCCACCAAAAGCTCACAAGTGCAGGTACACATCCAGCTGAATCAAACTGCTCGGCCAGATTTTGAACTTGGCACCATTCCTCAGCAGCCTACGCTCACCTTTCTGTTTGTGCTGCTGCACTTTGAGCATTTTTCAGCCCGCCCCTCCACCCCATCCTCCTGCCTCAATTAAATATGCTGCAACCCCACCCCTGCTCCTTGCTAATTGGTTTCAAAAGTGTGGAGGTATGTCAGAACACCAGCAAGCTTACAGATCCCACTTCCTGCTGTTCTAGCCACACTCTTCTACCTGAAGGCACTCCTAGCCTGCTGTCAGTGCACTCTAGTCCCCAAATCTGTACCACCACATTTGATTCCCTCCTGGTCTACTATAAGCCTGCTTCTGTCATTGCACTCTAATTATTCCCCTATTCACTGTTGGAAAATCTTCTCAGCCTCTGCATATCTCCTGGTTCAATAACTAGCTCACTGATCAGACTCAATAAGTCAAAATCAACACCACCCTCTCTGCTAAGCTACCTGTTCACTCAGGTGTCCCCCAAGGGTCGATCTTAGGCCCCCAACTATTCACTCTGTTTCTAAACTCCCTCCCTCAGGCCTGTAGTGGTAAACTACTACTCTATGCAGATGATGCCGTAGTATATTGGAATCACTCCAACCCAATCTCTCTTCAAAATACCCTGAAAAGATGCTTTAGAGAACTAGAAACCTGGTTCACTGATCATAGGTTATTACTTAATTACAATAAGGCCAAATCTATGATCTTTGTTCACCGCCAAAACCCCACCAGTAATGCCCTGCTATCTATCTCTAATCCACAGGGCATCCAAATTGAACAGGTCACTAACTTTAAGTATCTGGGCATTACTCTGGACACATTTCTTACCTACCACCAACATATTAAACAACTCTCCACCTCTGCCAACACTCGGCTGGGAATCCTATAGAGGCACAAACACTGCTTTCCCCCCCAGGTGCTAAGACTGGCAGTAACCTGTTCAGTCCTATCTGTGGTCAACTATGGGATTACAATTTATGGCACCGCTGATAACACAGCCCTAAACAGTATCAAACTAGTCCTCAACAAAGCCTGCTGATTGGTCACTAACAGTGATAGATTAACACATACATGTGAGCTCTACAATCGAGCTGACTGGTTGACCTTTGAAGGGAGACTAATGTACCACACCTGCCTCCAAGCAAAAAAGGTCCTGATGAAACTTGCACCTTTGGGCCTTCACCCCCTCATCCAACCAACCCCTCACAGAAGCACCCCTAGGCACCCGGCTAACACCACACTCCTGATCCCCACTGTAGGACCTCACTAGGGCAAAGGTCTTTCAGGTATCGAGCTTCACTCTGGCTAAATCAACTTTTTTCCTCCATCTCCCAGACCCCCAGCCTTAGCCTATGTAAAAAAGGCATCAAGCGATTTCTCCCAGACTCAGAGACTTGTGGCTGCTACAACCTGTCCTCCCACACTAGGTTGGAGACAGAAAACCTGCATCTCCCTCAACTCCAAACAAAGCCAATATAACGCTAGGTACCTAACGCACTATCTCTCAGCTAGTTGCTACCTTCTGAATTTGGCAACCAACCTCACTTCACCGCAACGACACAGGGTCCACATATAACCCTTCAGAAACCTAGAGAAACTAATCGAGCAAGTTAAATATTCTGTACCAAGTAACCTTGTAATATTTGTCTTAATGTAATGTTTGACTAGAAAGCTATGTACAATTTGTTTCTAAGTGTTGTTTTGTTTGTATTGACATGGAGCCTTTGCAAAGGAGTCTTCGACTCAAAGGTTTGTAATTCCGAAATTTCAATAAAATATCTAGTCTTTGGCACTGAAGCTCTCTCCTTTCTTTTAGCTGTACGTCACCCTTTATTACTTATTGTTGCTGCTGTCTCCGTGTTCAACAGTATCTCTCCGTCTCATTCTCTACCTTACTTTATCTCACCCTCTACCCTAGTCATCTCTATCTACCCATCCTGCTTCTCCATACCATCTTGCTCACTCTCAGTATCTTTATCCTCCCTCTGCTATTTCCCTTGCTATCCCTTCCACCCTCTTCCACCACTATCTCTCCGGCTATTAAATCTGTACACCTCTACCTCGCTCTCCCACCCCCCTTTAGCACCTCCTCCCTTACATCACTGGCCAACTTATGGCTGCACAACCCTTGGCCAATAAGCCCCTTGATCCCCCCCCCATTTCCACGCTGGACTGGCTCCCCTAGATTCCGTCACTGGATAGCCCTTAGTCTCCCCCATTCACCATTGCTGTTCCAACCGAATCTGCCTTGCACCCCTGTAAAGTGTATGTTAACTGTACTGCTACTATTAGCTGGAGATATTGAACCCGATCCTGGCCCAGACCCCTCCATGCCCTTACAACTTCCCCGTGGCTTCAGGCTAGTTCACCTAAACATCAGGAGCCTACTCAATAAAATCTCACTGCTCCAACCCTTAGTGCTTTCCCTCAAACCTGATGTTCTAGTCATCACAGAAACTTGGCTAAAACTTCACATCCAAAATGACTGTATCTCTATCCCTGGCTACTTCCTCATCCACCAGGACTGGCTTGGAAATGGCAAGGGTGGAGGAGTGGTCCTGAATGTAGCCTCTTCCCTTACACTCACCCCTATACTCGCAACATCCATCCCACAGACATATCAGTTTCTGCTGGTGAAACTCACCTTTCCTTGCACCATACTTATTTTCATTGCAGGCTCCTACTGCTGCCCCTGCGTACACACATCATTGATCACTGACCTCTTAGCCACCCTACATACTCATGCGGCTAGTGGCGAACTTCATGTCTTGGGTGACTTCAATGTAAACTAGCTTGCTTCTTCTCAATCCAAAATTTGGCAAGACATTGCTGCCCTAAACCTTACTGAACTGCTCCGCGAACTCTCCTATCTAAATACAAAATCCCTCAACCACTCTCTGGTAGACTGGGTCCTCTCTTCCTACCCAAATCATATAATTATGACTGGTACTGCCTGATTTATTAAGTGATCACCAATTGATCTATGCAGTTAGGAAAATGCACTGCCCCACCCCACCCCCCCCAAAAAAAAAAAAAACACTGCTGTTATGGCCCCACAACTCCCTAAATATTGCACTCCCTAAATATTGCTCCCCTCCTACATGATCTGGCTAGCATAGACTGGTCCTTTATCACCAGTGCCCCCTACACTGTTGCTGCTATTGAATACTTCAAGTCAAATCTTCTGTCTGTCTGGCATACCCATGCACCTCTGAGAAGAATCTGTGTGCATGGGACTCACCTGTCCTGGGTCTCCGCTGATCCCTTAGTCTGTTTCCGAGGTCATGACCAAGCATGGAAGACTCACAAATCTTCCGGCCTTCCAACAGACTTCCAGAAATATAGAATGCTCCAAAATGCCTGCACCAGGGCAATCAGACTTGCTAAGTCAGAATACTTTTCAGGACACCTTCCTTACTTATATAAATCACCCCTCCAAGTTCTGGAAGGTGGTAAATTCCTTATTCCACCCCAATCTCAGCCTACACACCCATGATCAAAACTGGGAACAGCACATTGTCAGATCCTCAATCTGTAGCAACAGAGTTCAATTCCTTGTTTACCACCTGAGCGTCATCACTGCTGTCCTCTCTCCCCTCAGTTTCTGCTGATTCTGTCCTCTCCCCTTCCCCCTTTCTCCCCCCCACCTCACATTCCTTCACTTTCAGCCCTGTTACCCCAAGGATGTCTACAATGCTCTTATTTCACTCAGTCCCTCTAAGGGAAAGTGCCCCTCAGGACTGGATACCAAAATGTTATTTTTATCTGCCCCAGCCATAGTGCCCCTTCTTGCCTCACTTCTAAATTTCTCCTTTTCCCTCACAACTGTTCCTGCTGAGTGGAAACAGGCCACTGCTGTCCCACTCCCTAAAGGAGGTGACCCCTCCTACACTGGTAACTACCGCCCAATCTCCCTCCTTCCCATTCTCGCTAAACTGAAGGAATGTCTAGTCCTATCTCAGCTTTCCTCCTTCCTTGACTCAGCTTCCTTTTTCACCCCTTATTAGTCTGATCAACCATCACCTCACTGTTGAGGATCACTGACTCCTTCCAAATAGGCATGGACCAGGGACGCATTAATTCTGCCATCTTTGTCAACCTAACAAAGGCTTTTGACACTGTGTCACACCCCCTCATCCTGTCTTATCTTTCCAATGCAAGGCTCTCCATTGAGACTACCAGTTGGTTCCATTCCTACCTAGTAGGTAGGTCACAGTCTGTTCGAATTGGCAAGTCCCTCTCCCCTCCTCTCCCCATAACCACTGGTGTACCCCAAGGCTCTGTCCTTGGCTCTCTGCTATTTTCTATCTTCCTAAATGACCTGCCTTCTGCCTGCCCACACACCTCTATCTATATGTATGCAGACAACACCGTCTTGTATGCAACTCACCCCTCCATCACTGAGGTGGCAGCCAGAATTCAGCATGACTTTAATAATGTTCAGCTGTGGTTCTGCTCAAACCAACTTCTCCTGAATGCCAAGAAAACATTCGCCATGACCTTTGGCACTAGGCAGAGACTCTCTCAGCTCCCCTCCCTCTCTCTCTTCCTTCCACACCCTGGATGGAACAATGCTTGAGGACTTCTCCTCCTTTAGATACCTTGGTGTTTGGCTTGACTGACACCTCAACTTTTCTGTACACATTTAGGCCATCCACAAGAAACTGCACCCTAAACTGGGTGCCCTGTACCACAACCAGGGCTGCGTCCCGCTGCTGGCTCACTGTGCCATTGTACAGAAAATTATTCTCCCCATCTTCGACTATGGGGATGTCGTATGCAGTGCTGCCCCAACCTCCTCCTTAACCAGACTGGGCACACTCTTCCACTCCTTCTGCTGCTTCACTCTCGACTGTCCCCCTCGCACTCACCACTGTCCCTCCACTCCCTTGTTGACAGACAGCGCACACATTGTAGAAACTTCTTGGCCAAATTCTGGTCCCAGTCCCTACCTTTCTATCTCTCCTCCTCTCTCTCCACCCTTTCATCTCCTCCTTCTTATTCGCTCAGAAATTCTGACCCTCTCACTTTAACAGTCCCTCGTCGTACCTCCTCAGCAGGTCAGGCCACCTTTTTATATAGGTTTCCAACTCTGTGGAACTCCCTCCCACTGCACATTCGATTTGCCCCCTTCCCTCAGGTTTTCAATTACCTCATAAAAAAACACTTCCAATCCCCCTGCACCTGTTCCTAATCCCCTGCCTCTTCCGCCCCTGCTGATGCTACCCTGCTATCTTCTGCTGGTGCCTTAGGCTAAAGGCATATAAGCACATATTAACCTCTACCAAAGCAATTCTGTATTCTTATTTATGCAACATGTAACTAGCTATGTGTACCAGGATATTTGCAATTGCTGCTACTCTGTCACTCTATTCTTAAGTTGTTTCAACTGTGCATCTACATTACTATAAATTTCCTGTATTTTGTATTTTACTTATTTTGTTTACTTACACCGTATTTGTTTTGTGCTGTCAAGCATCTATATTGTGTATTTGCAATCCTCTATTATACAATTGTGTAAATTCAATTGCCCAATCCCTGCAATCTGATTGGTTGGCCGGCACCTTTCCAGAGTGATAAATCCTCCAGTGTACCCACTGAAAAAGGTGCCAGCCACCAGTCAGCCGCATCAAGAACTGCTCCCGAAATCACTCCGAACATCCCAAAGGCAAGCCTGGCAAAGACTGCGACTGACAGCGAGAGGCTCTGGCACAGTACTCACCAGCAGTGACAAACTATCCACTCCAATTCCGCTCCCTCTTCAGTCCAACCATGATCAAACTGACCACACACACAAAAACTACCCATTCTTCTATTTTTTATTCCCACTTAAAAGCATTTTTTTATGAGTCCCCCATCTTACCGGAACTTTGTCCTCATTCTTCGTCTCCCGAAGGCTTTCTATAATGGTCCCAAAGCAGAGTGAAGCTGGAAGCCATACAACTAAATACACCACCACTCCACATTTCAGAACTGTGGCAGTTAGCCATGAGCACCAAGCGGACTGTCAATTTTTCAGATGCAGACGATGTCTAAAGAAAAAAAACTCGGTCCCAGCCCACAGTATCTTACACAAATGGCACCGCACTTTAACTCACGGTGCTCACACATGGACCTCATCCACATTAAACGGTTCCGTCTGTCTCTGACTCAACATAATAAAACTGTCACTTTCTATAGTAGTGGCAGGTTAAAGCAGTGGACTTTGAAAGTAGAAACTATCAGATGCTACAATGAAAATGGTACAGTTCAGATGGCAGCAAACGTGCAGGCTCTTAGGGACATAAACAGCAACAGGGAACTATTTTTTCTCACGGCACAAATAACTAAAATCATTTAAAAAGTGGAAAAATGTTTTTCTGTTTTTGTAACACATACACAAAAAAAGGGACATTGTATAATAGCAACATACCACGACAGGGTGTGGGTATATGGGTGGATTTACCACTTCTGGTGTGGTTTAGTCACTTGACCTGCGGCCTCATGACTGAACCACACCAGGTGTGGTAAATCCACCCATATACCCACACCCTGTCATGGTATATTGCTTAAATAATGCTATATTCACTATGATTGTCTGTAGTCCCATTTTTTTCCCTTTCCTCCCCAGGACGCATCTTTAAACAAGCTTCTGCTCAGTATGTTCTTCCTGGTAAAACTTTAAATAAATAAATAAATAAAATAAGGGGCCTATACATTATCATTTCACCCTTTATTGTACTTATTCTGTACCTGTTGTATGCACCATTGCCTATGCTTCAATTTGTATTGATGTATGTAACTCCCAGGTCGCATCTGGAAATGAGTGGATCCCGCTCAGTACGCTTATCTGGTAAATCTCTTAAATAAATAAATAAAAAAGGATCTACTTGGACAATGATTACTCTCGTCTTGTGCAGTCTCAGCAGAGAGCAGTTGCACTCATTTTACGGCTCCTTAAGGAGAAGAAAATCAAGATCACCATCCCTTACCGGGCACATCTCCTGGTGAGCTTTAAGGACGGCCCTAAGAGTTTTGATATCCCGGAGGCGGCATTCCTTGAGCTGAAAACTAGGAAGATAGTGACTAGTAAAGAACAGATGGAGACCGAGAGTTCCAGGGAGAAACATGCTCTACAATGCAATCAATGGCAGCAGGTCTACCCGCACAGTAAGAAGGGGTGCCAAGAAGAATCCCTGTCTGAGATTCGTGCTCTCCTGTAGAATGTTCACCATGAGGAGCTGTCCTGAACTTGTTCGTTGCTCTTTCTGGATGAAAATCCTATATTTGGCCTGAATGAGCTCAACAGCCGTTTTTTTTTTTCAATTTGATTGATTTTTTCCCACCTGAGTCCTTCTGATGGCTTATTGGTAACAGCTGCTCTCTTTCTATGTCTTTGCTTACTGTCCTAGAGCTCTCCCTCATCTCACACTGTTCTATTCTATATGCTGTCTTTTCTTTGTCTGCTTTTGCCTATGTATTTCATACTGTCCCTTCAAAATTTCTCTGAGGTGTCACTACTTTAGTTATTAGTGCTCTCCTGTCTCTAGTTTCTGATTCTTGCTTTCTCTCATGGCTTTGTGGGAGCGCTATAGGCTTTTATACAGTAGTAAGCCTATTTTCTCTTCGCGTACCAAGGCTCTCTTTCTGCTCTTTCATTTCCCTATTTAACTTTTCTACTTGCTGTCTTGTCTTTCTAGTTTTTTTCGAAGCCCTTTTTATGGATTCCTTGGCACTGCTACTTCATTTTTATTAAGCTACGTTTGCCTGCCCTCCTGAGTCTTTTCTTTCTCTGCTCATTCTTTGTTATTCTCTTTTGGTGTACCTGTTTATCTGCAGTGAGAAAGCCTTTCTTGGCTGCTGCTTACAAATGTTTTTTTGGTATGTCCTTTGTGTGAATATCGTTTTTTGTATTTCATTCTGGCTTGTCTTTTTGGTGCTTTCATGGTCTCTGTCTCCATCTTGTGGCTCATCTGGTGAACTGCACCTTTAGTTATATGTCTTCTGCTCCTTACTTTTGGCTTTTCTATTTTTTGGTTTCTAGTTTTGGAGATTGTGTCCTTGTGGTGTCTTCTCTCCTTATTTTTTTTTTTTATGCTTGTCATGCTTGGGGGAAGGAGGGAGGGCTCAGGCATATATTTTGGCTATTGGATGATTTTGTAAACCTCACAGCATAATTTTATTGTTCTGAACTGTGGACCTGTATTACCTTTTACAAGGGTTACCTTTCTCATCTCAGGGGCTGGGTGAGGACTGAGAGTGGGTATATTGATTTTGTTTTCTAAGGGTTTCCTTAGGGGCTGATTGACATGTGTTTTTTTTACCTCGTTACTCAGATGGGACTGGGTGGGGTTGGGAGATCTGTCCCAGGTTTTCCCTGGAGGTTTGTTACCCTTCTAGCCTGGATGTTTCTATTTCTCACCACCTCATTCTGTTATACGGGTGGAGTAGTGGGTCCATGGTTATACTGTGTCACCCCCCCCCCCCCGGGAGCTCATTTTTGGTCCTGTATAGGAGGCTTGTTTTCTGCCTCCCTACCTAGGAAGGCACTCAGATGGGCGGTCTGCCCTCTGTTCTGGGTTTGTTACTTGTTCTCAGTCATGTTTGACAGTTCTGGGTTTTCCCTGTTCCCTTTTGTAGAAGTCTTTTTCGAATGGTTGGGTGTAATATTACTGGACGTTTTCCTATTTTTGGTACCATGCTTTTTCCTGGTATATGTTATCACATTTTTGGCAGTACAATTCCTAGTACAGCTGTTTTCAGCCTTTTTGAAGCCTGTCTTCATGGGTGGAAGGGGACTTATGTACAGGACACAATCCTGCATGTTCTACTTGTGTTTTGTGTGCCTTCCCCTAAAGGTTGTCATCCTGTGGAGGGATCAGCACTACCAGCTTATAAACTATCCAGCTCCCCCTAATGGAGAGAATATATGTGGAAACTCAGGGTACGTTTTTTCCGCACCTCAGCTGTTGTTGCAAAATTTACTAAACCCTCACTTGGGAGATGCTGGAGAGAGTGCAGATGCTTAAATGTGAATCAGACTTACATTTTGTGGGCTTTCCACTTTTAAGCTCTTTTTTTTCCCAAATTCAATAAGCCTTATTTATTTTTCAAGTTTTCCATTAAAAAAAAAACATGTAGACGTTGTTGTACAAGGAGTTATAGTAGGAGTAGTAGAAGTTCTTATAGGATCACTACATTTTGTAATATACATTTGCATTATAAAAATTGACTCCATGAATCTAGTAGACAAAAACAAAACAATGATAACATGTGAATTACTACAAAACAAACAACCCCCTTCCCCCCTTTCTCAACCCCTGTGGACTCTGCCTCTACCCTCCTCCCTCCCTTGGTACACACTATCATACGGGTTAATCAGGGGGATTTAGACTCGACATGACAAAGTAGCAGAAAAATGAGATTTATTTAAAAGGAATGCTACCAGTATCACTTAGTATATTAATCTAGGTAGACTGTTAGCAAAGCATGAAGAGGGTCCCAGTCCATAATGATTGGTAGTAATGGGATTTGTCAGACATCTGTAGGGCAAAAAGAACCTCATGCAGCCACTCTGCTCTGGAAGGAATTGCCTGGTCAAGCCAGTGATGTAATATTATCTTCTTAGCACATAGAGAAATAATGGCCATGTACTCACGCTGATTACCTGTTAGGGTTTTTTTCATGGTCTCCCCAGATACAAATTTCTGGTGTAAAATAATTTGAATGACGCAGTAGGGGATCTAAATTAGTTTTAATTTCATTCCAAAATGGTGAGATCTTTTCACATTCCCATAGTATGTGCAACAAGGTACCAATTTGTGTTCCACATATGGAGCACAGATTGGAGAAGAGTTGTCCTATTCTATATAATTTGACTGGGGTGTAGTATAAATCATGAATCACAAAGAATTGTATTAAACGGTACCTGTCCCATTTCACATCTTTGTATAGAAGGGCCCATATACTAGGCCAGGACCTCATGCCCGGGGAAGGAGTAGGTAGTGTCCTGTTCCATGAATAATACGGTTGGCAATTGAGCTCTTCCTGGAAGTCTCTCAGGAGATGGTAAAAGAAAGAAATGAAATGTGAAGCAGGAGGAGATATGAATGACAGGTAACAGGAGTCATGCTAGATACTGCTCCCAGAGTCCCATCCCAAAATGGCAACAAAGCATGTGTGATAGTAGAAGATATTTAAAGCAGTAATCAGGAGACAAATTGTATTTGATACAGGCTTCTTGTAATGTCAGCAACACTTTTAAGCTCTTACTAGGAGGGGATCATACAGGAATTAGAGGCTATCTTTGAGTGGTAGGATTTGCTGACTCCAGTTTACATATTGACAGCTACACCTCCGGATGGGGTCTGGGTGGACAGGATTACATACAGACAAGTCACTCACCTTGTCCTGGCAGCCAAAAAAGCCATAACTCAGTTGTGGCATAAGAAGGTAATCCCAACTAAGATGGCATGGTGTGACCTAGTTAGAGAAATATATGCCTTGGAGAAGCTGTCAGTGAGATTACGGAACAAAGAGTAGACCTTTGATCTTAGGTTGTGTAAGTGGGTCATGTGTCAATTGGACCATTACCCTGATTTTGTCCCTTAATCAATGGTGGATCTCACAGATTAGGGGCAATGGATACATTATGCTTGGTTTGGGGGCATGTGGGAGATGGGGAGTGGGGATAATGCCCCTATTCTTTGCTGGGGAGGGCTTTCCTCATGACCCTCCCTCCTCTCGTTCCTCTATGGATTAGGTAATCTACCTCTTCCTGTGGAGTGGGTGAACTATACATTTCCTTTTTCTTTTGTTTTCTCCCTTTAATGGTACCCATAACCTGAGGCTGAGATATTGTAAGGACAGGTGCAGTCATTTTTCACAATTATTTTTGTTCATAGCTGATAACCCGTGAGGCACTGCGGGATGGACTCCTTCACTATGCAGTGAGTTAGAGTTGTATTTAAATGACTGCCTTGTAGGAATTGATCTCGTAGTTGGAGTCAACATTCCACACGTCAAGGACATTGTTTAATAGACAATCATTTAACTAGACCTTGCCCTATGAACTTCTGCTCTTGAAGAGCATGGAATATTGGTCATTAATATTCGGTTGTATTTACTATGTAATTTTTTGGTGGACTATTTTCCTTTTTTTTCTTATTATTTGCCTTTAATGGCTGAATCTAATGTTGTAATTATCTGTCAGTGTATTATGAAATGTGTACCACCTATGTCTTTCTTTTTATGCTTATTACAGTTTGAAACATAAAAAAAGCCTGTCACAGAAAAGACTGAATTTCTGAACCTCCACCAACTCATCAAGGAATCCACCAGGCCAAACCTACTCTCCCTCAACCACTCCCTCATAAACTGAGTGCTGCCCTCCCACCCCTTCTGCATTGCTGCTGCTGGCACGTTTACTGATATTTTCAGTGACCACCATGACATTGTGTCCATAAGATACAAATGTCCCATTCTCCCCATAACTGCCTCTGGCATAGGTCTTATAGGTCACTAAATACTGGCACCCTCCTCCATTATCTTATCTCCTCTGACCGGTCTCTTGTGTACACTGCCCTGGATATTGATTCAGTCCTTTCCCTGTTCTGCTACCTCCTTACTAATGTATGGAATACTCATGCCCCCTTCAAGAAGATGCAGAGTCAGATGCTCTCACCACCCCTGGATTTCTGCTGGCATCATCCAGCTTTGCATGTCCTGTGATCTTGACTGGACATGTTGCAAAGCCTCGTCCTCTTCCTCCAATCTCCACCTCTACAAGGCTCCAAGTAAATGCCTGTATGAAGGCTATTAGAGCTGGGAAAGCCCAATACTTCAAAATGACCTTGCAACAAAACCTCAACTTCCCCTACAATTTGTGGCAGGCTGTTCAATCCCTCTTTGTTCCCCCTCCCAAACCTTCCCCATCCAATACTGGTGGCTGATTGCTCACCTGTCTTGGACCCCTCTGCCGTTGCCACAATACTCAACTCCTTTTTCATGACTTGTGTTCTCCCCTCTAGCCCTGCTCCAGAGCCTCCAGCCTCCTCTGCTCCTCCCTGTCTAAAGGCTTCTACCTATCTCCAGTTTCTGTGCAAGTAGTACTCTATGCCCTCCTCTCACTCAGTCCCCACAAATCCAGCCTGGATGGCTTCAACACCCAGCTTCTCTGGATCTTTATACCTGTTATCGCTCTCCCTCTGTTCCACTTGCTAAATCTCTCCTTCACTCTAGGAACTGTTCCTCAGGCATGGAAAGTTGCCAGGGTGCTCCTCCTTCACAAAGAGGCAATCCCTCTACTCTTGGCAACTACAGACCTATATTGCTCCTTCTGTCCCTGGCAAAATTGCAAGAGTCCCTTATATTCTCTAGACTGACTGATTTCCTAAACTCCATGGACTTCTCTCTGTTTCATTCTGGTTTCAGAAAAAAGTCACTCCAATGTTACTTTCCTCCTCCATGTCACCGACACTATTCTTACAGACATTGATCGGGGTCACATCACTGCAGCCATATTTATCAACCTAGCTAAAGCATTTGACTCTATGGGCCCAATACTCAAAGGGCCCGTAGATTGACACAAACTGTGGCAAAAGGCAGCTTGCATCAAAACCCCGTGTGCCAGGGACCCTGCACTCAGTTCTCTATTGGGTACGGTCTATTGGGTATGGTCCTGGCAGCAAAGTCCAGCAGGTTGTGGCAACCATGGCCATGTGCTTAACACATGGCGCAATATGCATGGTATGCTACAAGCTGCTGGGTGGCTGTGTGCCAAACCCTGGTGGCTAGCCCATACTCAGCCAGCCCCAATCACTCATTTGGAATAATTTCCCTGCTGGTCTAGCAGATCACCCCCCCCCCAGCCCCAATCCCTCATTATGAAAAACTTCCCTGGTAGTCTAGTGGACCACCCACCCCCATGCCCTGATCCCACGGTATGAGATATCCCCAAGTCCAGTGTTTTAAAATAACTTCCCTGATGGTCCAGCAGCCCCTTCCAAGCCCTGATCCCCCATTCTGATATATAAAATATTCCATGGTGGTTTAGCAGCCACCCCCAAGCCCTGATCCCCCATTTTGAAATATAATACCTTCTCTGGTGGTCTAGCAGGCCACCCCCAAGTTCTGATCCCCTGTTCTGAAATATAAAATATTCCCTGGTCGTTTAGCACCCCCCCAAGCCCCAATCCCCCATTCTGAAATATAACAACCTTCTTGTTTGTCTAGCGGACCCCACCCATCACCCCACTCCAACACTGTTGAGCAACTGGCACAGCTTCACTGTTTCACCACCATGGCCAACTGCTGACTGAGCAGTCACTGATTGTGTACTATATACAGTATGCACTCAGTGACTGACAGTCCACTGAGCTGTCAATCAATGAGTACATGCTTTATTCAGCATGTGCTCATTGAGAGCTCAGTCGGCGGCTGGCCAAGGTGGTGAACTTTGGGCTGTGCCAGTCACCAGCTGGTGTTTGGGATGAGGGAGAGTTGGGGTCCGCTAGACCACCAGGGTAATTATTATTCTATACTTGGTGCTGACCTGTGGGGGCATGGTTAAGGATTTGGTTGTGGAGGACCCTCTGGTGGGAAGTGATCATGCCAGAGTTTGGATCTCCCTAGACCTGGGCAGGATTGGGAATCATAAGAAATCAACAATGGTGGATTTCAGGGGGGCAGATTTTGTGGGCATGACAGCAATCCTGGAAAGACATCTAGTCAGTATTAGTCCAGGTGTGGACATGGAGAACAAGTGAGAAATAATAAAGGAGGGTATTCTGGAGGCCACTAAGGTCTGCACTAGGGTTGTCCACAAGAATGCTAGGGCTACAAAACCCAGCTGGTGGACCAGGGAGGTGCGGGAGGTGGTGAGAGAAAAAAGGCTGGACTTCTGAAGATTCAAGAGACTGAGAAAGGATATGGACAGGGAAGAGTATCAGAGGCGCTTCAGGTAGACTGGTAGGGTGGTGAGAGCAGCCAAAGCAGATAAGGAGCTGCAGTTGACACAGGGGATCAAGCAGAGGGGAAGATTTTTTTCAGATATATCAGAGAGGGGAGGAAAGCAACAGGGGGAGGACAGATTGATAAGTTAAAGAAAGGGGGGCAAGGAAGTGGTGGAGCAAGCAGAAGTACTTTTCTGCTCAGTCTTTACAATGGAGGGGAAGGAACCTTCGCCTCAGGGGGTTGAGGGAGGGGGCGGGGGAGACACTCATGGATGGAAAGATACCATTGGGGTGGGTGAGAGAAGCTCTGAAGTCCCAGAGATATGATAAGGCTCTGGATCCAGATGGGATTCACCCAAGGGTATTGAGGGAAATGTCGGATGTCCTGGCTGCACCTCTGACGGACTTAATCAACTCATCCCTTCAAACTGGATGGGTTCCCCACGACTGGAGGGAGGCACATGTCATGCCACTCCACAAAAGCTGTCCATGGGAGGAGCCAGGAAACTACAGATCAGTTATCTGATGTCCGTAGTGGGGAAACTGCTGGAAACCATCTTAAAAGAATGGGTAATGGAGTTCCTTGAGGCTCATGGTCTCCAAGATGAATGACAGCATGGGTTCGTTAGATGACCCTAGTTGAATTCTATGGCTGGGTCACAAGATCTTTGGACTAGGGGAAGCTGCTAGATGCCCTGTACCTGGACTTCACTAATGCTTTTGACCCGGTGCCGCACCATGGACTGTTGAAGAAGCTGAGGAGCTTGGGGTTGGGGAGAAGATACTAGGGTGGATTGGGAATTGGTTAATAGATAGGCACCAGTGGGTGGTGGCTGGGGGTGAGGTTTCATTTCCCAGAAAGGTCATTAGTGGGGTCGCCCAGGAATTGGTATTGGGCTGGTCCTATTTAATGCATTCACCTCAGACATCGGGGTTGGAGTTAGGAGCAGTCTGAGTCTGTTCACAGATGCCTCCAAACTGGGAGCAGTGGTAGACATGGAACAGGGGAGTAGGATGCCCCAAGAGGACTTGGAGGCACTTGAAAGGTAGTAGCACACTTGGTAGCTGGATTTCAAAGCCAAGAAGGGCAGTGTACTCCACTTGGGGGCCAGGAACCCTGGGTATACTGTCTCAGAGTGTAAAGCTGGAGGTCTCCAGGGAGGAAAATGATCTCGGGGTGGCAATATACATCAAAATGAATAATTCCAAGCAGTGTAGGAGGGCAGCTGCAAAGGTGAATGGGATGCTGGGGTGCATAGCCAGAGGGATAACATCAAGGAGGAGAGAGGTGCTACTGCCCCATACAACTACCTGGTTAGACCGCACCTGGAGTACTGTATGCAGTTTTGGTGCCCATACTTGAGAAGAGATGTTGCCCTTCTTGAGAGGATCCAGAAGAGAACATCTAGGATGATTCATGGCCTGAAGGACCTGTCCTATGAGGAGACACTAAGAGATTTGAACATGTACTCCCTGGAGGAGAGGAGGGATGGGGGGATATGATAGATGTCTTTAAATATTTGAAGGGGATTAACTGGGTCAGCTCAGATGGACTGCTCCAGTTGAAGAAGGATGGAGCCACAAGGGGCATAACCTGAGATTGGTGGGGGGTTTAAGGGGAGATGAGGCTTCACTATTTTGCTGAGATGGTGGTGGGCCTGGAACTCACCATCGGAGTTGGTGAGGATGGAGACAGTGGGTGGATTCAAGAGAGGGTGGGACAGACACAGGGTGTTGTCTGGGTTGGGGGCGGAAGGTAATGGGTCTGCAGGGGTCACAAAGGGAGGGAGCAGTTGCAGTGAGTGGACTGCAGGCTATTACTTGAGCAGACTCGATAGACCACTGGGCCTAATCTGCTGGCAATTTAGTACGTTAGTATGTTATATTTCAGAAAGGGGGATTGGGGCTGGGGGGGTCCACTAGATCACCAGGGAAGGTAATATATTTCAAAACAGGGGATCAGAGCTTGAGGGGGCTGCTAAACCACCAAGGTATATTCTATATTACAGAACAGGGGATCAAGGAGTGGGGGTAGTCTGCTAGACCACCAGGAAAGGTATTATATTTCAAAACAGGGGGTTGGGGCTTAGGGGGTGGTCCACTAGACCACCAGGTAAGTTGTTATATTTCAGAATGGGGGATTGGGGCTGGGGAGGGGGAACCATGGCACATTGCCACAAGTTACTCAACTCTCCCTGTGGGCAGCTTTCTAAGCACCATTAGACTAGCCCTGGCTGGTCTAACAGTACTTAGAAATTTGTACTCTGGGAGAGTTTTGAGAATCCTGATTTAGGGAATTTGTCAGGCTGCAGATGCTACAAGCTTCTAGAGCCATGCTGCAACTCATTTTATGCTGCAGGGATGGCACAAGTCCCCTTTGGTGCATGTAGCCTGTGGTTGACACAGGCTGTGTTTGAGAATCCCTTCTTGTGCATTTTATGGCACAAGGGCCACTTTGCCCCATTCCTTGTGACACAAGCTCCTTGTGCCATGCTAGGAGGTTTTAGAATTGGGCCCTATGTCTCATCCTCTTCTCCTATCCAGACTTCTCTCCACTGGGCTCTCAACCCATGTTATGGACTGGTTTAAGTCCTATCTTACAGGCTGCATGCAATGTGTCCAAGCAGGTGACACCCTTCCCCCCTTCCCATTCAAGCAGGTGTACCTCAAGGCTCCATTCTGGGTCCTGTCCTTTTCTCGATCTTTTTAAATGACCTTCCCTCTGTACGTCTCTCCTCCATTATCCATATCCACAATGATGACACTATCCTTTATGCATCTGGAACCTCAATTCCCAAGGTGGAGACTTAGCTACAGACTGATTTTCTGAAGGTACTGCACTGGTTCCAGGCAAACCAAATGAAGGTAAACACTAAGAAAACTGTATCCATGACTTTCGTTACCACCCAGAAACTAGCCAAACTTTCTCCCCTCCCCGCCCCTCCTTTTCCACCATTGATGGCACCACTCTTGATGTAGTCCCCACCTTCAAATATCTAGGTGTCTGGTTGGACAGTCAACTCAACTTCCCCTCCCATATTGACAATATCCTCTCCAAACTTCACCTCAAGCCAGGAGCCATGTATAAGAACAAAGACTCCCTCTCTCTCCTATTGTCCAACGAGAGCTGCTTGCAAGAATGATCCTCCTTTTTTGATTATGCCGACATGGTCTTTGGGTCAGCTCCTGCCTCAGCCCTCTTTAGACTGGACTCTTTCTTTAATGCCTTTTGACATTTTGCCTCCAATGCTCCACCCCCTGCACTCACTACTGTTCCCTCAACACCTTTCTCTTCCTTCTCTCTCTTCACTTACACCACCAGCACCATGTCACCACCCTTAGTTCCAAGTTCTGGTTTGGATCCCTCCTCTCCTACCTTTACTCTGTCTTCTCCCCCAGTCCCCTTGCTCTTATCCACTATGCTCCAGAGACTCCTGCACCTTCCCTCCTTCCTGTCCTCTATCCAACGTGGGGCAGGCAGCCTTCTCCTACTGTCTCCCCTCCCTCTGGAACTCTCTTCAAAGCTAGACACAATGGATCCCTGACTACAAAGGGCAACTAGAGTGTCAAATATGTCTAAAACAAATGGGCAGACTAGACTGACCTCAACTTCTGCCGACAACTTCTATGTTTCTGTGTTTACCTTCATCTAGCTCCTTCACTGCTCCACTTAAAACAGACTCTCTCCCAATATTCCTCTCTCTTGCTCCTGTCCTTCCTCCTCCTCCTGCAGATGTGGCGATGCCCTTTCTACCTCTACTTTACTCGTCTGTTTATGCACTTTACTTCTCCCCACCCATTTGGTTTCTGTTGCTTATCTCAGACTCTGCCTTGCTTCTTCTTCGCAAGATTCTTCTCTTCCCTCCTGCTTATCTTTAGCTGCTTCCTGTAGCTGCTGCCAATTCAAATTGTGGGGTAAATAGCCAAGCATCATACCAATCCCTACCGCTCTCTTCATTGTAATTCCATGCATCTTATGTTTCTATTACTTGTATTGCCTTATTTATATTGTAATCAGTCCTTATATTTGCTTATTTACATTACTCCACTTTCCCTTTCCCCGGGTCACTCCTGGAAACAAGCTTTGGCTCAGTGTACCAAAATTTGTAAATAAATACATTTCTTATTTTTAGTTGACCGGGTAAGTGCACTAGACAAATCCTGCCTATTTTCAGGCACGACCCGGGGGAGGGGGATACAGATGAATGCCAACTGACCTTGAACCAGATTAAGCTGTTGGTGGTATTTTTAGTGAATGAGGAAAATTTGGCCAGGACACCAGGGAAATTTCCCTACTCTTTACGATAAGTGCCATGGGATCTTTAACATCCACCTAAACTACCACCAGTCCAAGCAGATGGGAACCTCAGTTTAACGGCTCATCCGAAAGACTGCACCTCAGAAGTGCAGCACCCCTCTCATACTGCACTACAGTGTCAGTACTGGGATATTAACCCAAGTGCCAGATGTGGGAACTGAACCCATAGCCCTCTAATCTCCCTGCCTCAGAGGCGAGTGTGCTACCTACTGAGCCACTGACACTGACAGCTATTTTAAACCCTATACTACAAGAAAACAAGATTTGGCTGGAGCTGATAGGGCTGCAGCTGAGGAATATGATGTAAAAATATTTAAAATGTGTTTTTTTTATATTTAGACACCAAATTTTCAACATAGCCTTGTTAAGACCAGGCCTCATGAAGAAGGGCAGAGAAAATGTCCAACTCCAGGTCTAAAGGTGATTTTGCACCGAGACTGCAAAATCAACTTTCAGGATGCAAAAACACATTTTGGGCCAGAGCTGAAAATGACAACTGTCACATTCATGAGCTGCTGTAAAGATATGGCTATGTTGTAAATTTGGGGTAAAAATATTGAAAATTACCAAAGTTACAAGCCTGCATTCGCAAAATTCAGTGTAGGCTCATAACTTTATTGTTTTTTAATATTTTTACACCAAATTTTCAACATAGTCTTCTTATTACCCCACCTCATGAACAAGGGTAGAGAATATTTTCAACTACTGCCCAAAAGGTGATTTTGTGCGAGGACCATGAAATCACCTTTTGGATGTGAAAAAAACAAAAAAAACATTTGGACCAGGATTTGATAAATGGCAGCTGTCACACTGATGATGTGCTATAAAGATATGGCTACGTTGTGAATTTGGGGGGCAAATAGTTCAAGTTATTGTTCAAGTTTATTGTGAAGGGATAAATCCTTAGAGCAAGCTTATCTGCAAGGAGGTCCCCACATGCAAACAGTAATACAGACATGTGCAAAGAAGATACAGGCAATGCATGGGACAGGATACAAGACAGAGTTACAAAATATTACATGAACAAGGAATATCAGAATTTTTTAATCAAGATATATATAGTGTATACAATAATTCATTCAGAGAAGACTTCAAACCAACAAATGCACAAAGACTATTGTCCTCGCAGTACCATTTTAGCACTATTGTCCTCGCAGTGCCATATTAGCTGTCTATACAGAATGACTTTAGTCAGAATAAAATAAATTTTTGACAGCCCTGTGGCGCGGATGGGGCTATTTCATGGTCAAAAGAAAAGTACTTACATTGAGAAACATGTTAAGCAGCACCATGAAGATGGTTGCTGGAGTAAGTAACAATATTCTTCTTGCTTCTTGTGAGGTATTAGTATTAAGAAATGTGTATAGTAGCCATTTCTGGTGATGTAACCATCAAGATGGTTGCTTGAAGACTACTGTAATACCCACCATTAAATTGGGACTATAGTCAAAATTTCTGCTATCAGTGAATTCAGAAGCTCATGCAAAAACGAGATCTCCAGGTTACATTGTTTAAAAATTACAAATCATTTTACAATCCTAAATTCACTGCCTGTTCAAAAAATCTTACAGGGAGGAACAGGGTGCAGGAAAACACTATTTTTAAGCGAAAAAGACGTTCCAGGACTAGAGGGCATGGGATGAAGTTGGAGGGAGGACGATTCAGAGGAAACATGAGAAAGAATTTCTTCACAGAATGGGTGGTGGACAAGTGGAACACCCTGCCAGAGGAAGTGGTGGGGGCTGAAACAATCATGGGATTTAAGAATGCATGGGATAGACATAAAGGAATTCTAGAGGTCAGGGGTAAGGGGCAACAGACTTCTAGGAAAACATGCTGAACTTACAAGCTCAAATGGGCAGACTGGGTGGGCCATAGGGCCTTATCTGCTGACACTGTCTATGTATCTATGTATCTATGATTTTATCGTCCATAAAAAGAGAGATTAACCCTAGCAATTGAGGGGTATGATGTCGATTAAGAGCAGAGACAGGTGTCAGAAGTGAATTTATTAATCAGGGTTTTGAATTCATTTAAAGGAATTAAGGTTTGAAGCTTAAGTGTCGTTTGGAATTTGTTCTAAATAGTTCATGTGTTGTTATCTCAACCCCTCGATGAAAACACAGGCTCATTGTGTATGGTCACCCATACATCATTGTATATATTTTATTATTTGCACAGTGCTTTGAGTTTCTGAAATGAGTCTCTTTAAGAATAAAATATAATGATGATGATAAATGGAAGTCATGCCCATGCAAGGAGACCATGTGTTGGTTCTGTCAGAAAAAGGGCCATCTAGCAAAAATGTACCTTACCAAAGGCCATCAGGAAAAACCCTGCTATACCAAAGTGATAGACATGATGACAGAAGGATCTGAATAGGGAATCAGTGATGTGGTATACACCATGTTTAATCTCTCGGTAGTAAAAGGCAAACAGACAAGCCACTGCACAATAACATTCCCATAAATGGGCAAAGAGTGATTATGGAGATTGATACAAGAGTCCTTGTTTCAACCATTAGTGAGGTTGTGTATTACCAGTCATCGCCAGAGTAGGAGACACCATTTCTGGCACCTGCTACTGCAGTGCAATGCAGTTATACAGGAGGGCTGGTTCTGTTTCAGATGCAGTGTGGCTTTGATATACCATGATCAGACAACACACTTATGTTTAGTAACAAACAAAAGGGTTCCAAGCACTCCCACCTCTAAAAGTGCTCACGCTTGACATCCAATGTACTGAAAGCAGAAAGCCAAAAAATAGAACACGCACAGTAAAGAGTTACCTCTCTCAATTTATTTCAGAGCCATATGCTGCATGAATGTATACAGTGCTGAACACTGCTATGTATCGTCATACTTACGGGACTTCAGAGGGGCATGTTCATGTGCCAAAGACTATTTAAATATGTTTCTCTCATAAATATGCATCAGTGTTTTATAGTATATACATTCATTTTACTCTCTAATTACCTTAAAGTAAAAATTTTTGAAAATATAATGATACACCTATTAAAACATTGAGCAATCTGTTTAAAAAGTGCCCGCTTATATTTGTTATCACAAAAAAAGTTTAGAAACTTTCAAGCACTATGCAAGGAGAACCAATAGAACTATTGGCATAAGCCCTCTTCATATTTAATTTCCGATCTGAATGAGTCAGTCCCTTGAACAAGTGGGGTAAGAGGGGGTTTGTTTTATTTGAAAAAGACAAAGTCCCTCTGCTCATCCATGCTAGTGCTTGGAATCTTTCCAATAATGGAAAACTCTGATGAGGGGGAGGTTTCCAAACAATAAAATGGTTGAACTCATCAAACCTACTGTTTTACTGCCCTAGCCCATCTGTTTTAGATCATATAAGACACTGCTGACAGATATATTTTAAACTGGGTAATGGATTTTATTTTTTATTTATTTTTTGCTTCTACTGCTTGCATTGTTTCATTGTCAGGTGCCCAGAGCCTAAGGGATTGGGCGCCATACAAATACAATGTGCCTTGCCTTGCCTTGATGTACTTTTTCTAGCCTGGTTCGGAGTTTTCCAACAGGCAGGGGAAGTGAACTTCAAAACTATGAAATAGAGCAACAGCATACTAATTTGAAATTCAAAACACAGCAAATTCTCATAAATATTAACAGTTGAAATGCACACAGAACAAAAAGACAAAAGCACATACATGAGAATTGTGACTGGCTAGACACAACTAGAAAATTTGTTTTTAGATGTTCTTATCTATAAGAGATATACAGTGTATAATGAATTTTACCTGATAAACCAGAGGATATAGAAGTAGGAAAGGGGGAAGGGAATGGGGATAAAAAAGGAAAAAAAAACATTGTATAAAATGGGGGCCTGATATTCAAAACAGTGTAAAGTGGAGCACAATACTTTGCGCTGTGCCTTGCAATTGCCAGGGAGCTGGAGGATGCTATATTCAGTTGTATAGCACACTGGTGCCAAGTCAGGTAGCGCTGCCCTGAAATGGATCTCATAGGACGCTGCCAGAGTGGATAGCGCCAGGGCGCTATTTGCAATATTCAAAGGAACCCATGCAAATGAGCTCATTAGGTATGCAAGGCACTAAGGGGCCATTTTTATGGATAGTGAGGCTGGTTAGCATGGCGCCACCTCCCCCCAATTGCTTTGTCCCAGTGCTGTGTAGCTATAACTGGTGCCTAGTGGCCCCTCTTCCCACTAATTGCCAGACCATAATAAAATGATGACTTCCCTGGTGCGTAGTGGTCCCTGTCCCAATCTGCAGCCCATAATAAAATCAAAACTGGTGCTAGTGGGCCCCTCTCCCTCAGATCACCAGCCAGTTATAGCAATATACCATCCCTGGTGCTAGTGGTTCCCCCCAATCGCCAGCCCATATTAAAATGATAACTGCCTTGGTGTGGTTGGTCCCCCCTTCTTCCAATCACCAGACTGTAATAAAATTAAAAACTGCCCTGGTGCTAGTGGTGCCCCTTCCACCAATCACAAACCCGCAATAAATTTATAATGTCCATGATGCCTACTGGTCCCTCCCCTGATGGACAGCCCACAATAGAACCAATATTGCCCTGGTGCTAGTGGCACCCCTCCAGTCACCAGCCTGTAATGACATTATACCGTCCCTGATGCTAGTGGCCCTTCCATCGCCAGCCCATATTAAAATCAAAACTGCCCAGATGCGAGTGGTCCTCCATCCCACAGATAACCACCCTATAATAAAATGATGACTTCTCTGGTGCCTAATGGCCCCAATCACCAGCCCATAATAATATCAAAACTGCTCTAGTGAAAGTGGTCCCCCCCCCGATTGCCAGCCTGTAATAACATGATACTATCCCTAGTTATAGTGGTCCTCTCCTTCTGATTGCCAGCCCATATTAAAATCAAAACTGCCCTGGTGCTACTGGTTCCCCCTCCCTCCAATCGCCAGCCTCTAGGAAAACTGACAACCTCCCTGGCATCCAGTGCCCCACTCACCCACCCACCCTGTCACCTCACCAGTATCCTCGGTGCCATGGGTGTGCCTATAGTGACCCATGCAGCCGTCCTCACACCTCCTCATCCACCGGTGTATGTCCAGGCAGGGAGTGTGCAGCTTACATACAGGACAAGGTGACGCACCCTATCCTATAAATAAGACACACACTCCCTGCCTGGACATATGGCAGCCAGCTGAGGAGATGTGAGGAGGGCTGTGCCAGTCGCCATATGAACACCCACAGCACTGAGGATACTGGTAAGGCGACACAGGGTTGGGTGTTCAGTGCCGCAGGGGAGCCGCTAGGCATCAGGGAGAGTTGTCAGTTTTCCTATGGGCTGGTGACTGAAGGGAGGAAGGGGGGACCACTAGCACCAATGCAGTTTTGATTTTAATATGGGCTGATAATTGGAAGGGACTACTAGCACCAGGGATGGTGTAATGCTATTTCTTTTTTAATTTAATATGCTTTATTAATTTTCTCAACAAGCAAAAATTCAAACAACCGTACAAAAACATAGGCAAACAAAGAATACAATTAGCAATACCAAAACAATAACAACATTACACCCCCCCACATCAAGACCACCCCATACCATAAATCACCCACCCACCTAACCTCACCAGTTACCCAAAACCCCTGAGCACTGTCAAGATGCAAGGGAGAACCTTGATGACATGGAAAACGGCACCTGGGAATTAACCTATCAAGCCAATGGTGCACAATCTACGTAAGGGTGCACCAAGTTAATTGGAAACAAGGGCTTCCAAAGGTCCACAAAGATCCCTGTATTTTTGGAACCATTCATAATGTATTGCAATATGTTTCTCAACTGCCAAAGCTTGGAGAATCTCCTGTTGCCATTCTGAAACAGATGAGACTGTATCATCCATCCAATGGCACAAAATTACTAACTTGTTAGTGATAGAAATTAAAGAGATATATACCTTACAGGGCCCAAAAAGATCTCCTAGTAGGTGACCCACCAGACAGATCGCAGGAATGAAATAATGTGTCAAGGCCAGGAAGTGGTCAAGTGAATCTCGGATGTTAGCCCAGAAAGGAGTGACCTTAGGACAGTCCTGCAATACGTGTTTGAAGGAACCGATAACTGTTCCACAATGAGAACTGTCTGAAGAAGGAATATACCCCATCTTATGTAGTCTCTGTGGCATTAAATAAGGTTATGTAGGGTGCGGAATTGAGTATAACGGTATCAGTCTTGCTTCACAAATCTGTAAATTTCCAAATATTGTGCCGATGATCAGAATCAAGTTGTAAATTTAACAAATATTGCCAATAGAAACAAGTCCCTGATTAGCCTCTGGGATCAACAGTTTGAAAAAAATAACTAAAATTGGGAAACTACATGTCAATCCTGAGCTATCATCTGAAGGTGTGATAATACAGAGGAGGACTGCTGGATCCAGGGTTGAAGCCCTAGAAATCCCACAATAGCCCCAGCAAGTTGGTAACTTGGTCCCCTTCACAAAAGTGGGAGCAAGACAGAGGCAGGAAACTACAGACCTGTCAGTTTGACCTCAGTGGTAGGGAAAATGATGGAATCACTTCTGAAAGAAAGAATTGTTGAGTACCTAGAGGCCAGTGGGGTACTGGACCCAAGGCAGCATGGAGTCACAGCAGGAAGGTCATGTCAGACAAATCTAATTGATTTCTTTAACTGGGTGACCAAAGTAGTAGACCAGGGAGGGGCTGTGGACATGGCCTACCTAGACTTTAGCAGTCCATTTGACACAGTCCCGCACAGAAGATTAATAAACAAATTAGCCAGCCTGGGAGTGGGTCCCAGGGTGGTAGCCTTGGTAAAACACTGACTGGACAACAGGACACAGCGTGTAATAGTAAATGGAGTCCACAGTGAAGAAAGGAGGGTTACTAGTGGGGTACTGCAGGGTTCAGTACTGGGGCCGGTCCTTTTTAATGTCTTTATAAGTAACATTGCAGAGGGACTGGAAGGGAAAGTATGTATCTGCTGATGACACAAAGATCTGCAACAGGGTTGATATGCAAGGTGGGGTGGAAAGGATGAAAAGGGACTTGGCAAGGTTGGAGAAATGGTCAAATGTATGGCAGCTTAGATTCAATGAAAAGAAGTGCAAAGTAATGCACCTGGGAAACAAAAACCCAGGGGAAGAGTACACAGTGGGGGGTGAGATACTGACAATAAAAAAAAATGGAAAGGGACCTGGGGGTAGTCATATCAGATAACCTAAAGGTCGGCCAGCAATGTGAGAAGGCAGCAAGGAGGGCTGGGGGATACTGGAATGCATAGGGAGAGGCATCACCAGTAGAAAACAGGAAGTTGTTGGCCCTCTGTACAGACAGTTGGTAGGACCACATCTGGAGTACTGTGAACAGTTCTGGAGACCTCATCTCCACAAAGGCATAGACAGGGTGGAGATTGTCCAGAGGAGGGCAACCAAAATGGTACAGGGTCTGCACCAGAAGACATTTGAAGAAAGACCAAAGGAGCTTAAGATGTATAGCCTCGAGGAAAGGAGGGAGAGGGGAGACATGATAGAAACTTTCAAATACCTAAAGGGAATCAACGAAGTCCAAGAGGGTAGCATCTTTCAGAAAAAGAGATGTGCAAGAACATGGCGAGAAGTCGCTGCAAGTGACCCGTGATTGGGCCATACAGCCTATGCACTGAAACCATTGGTATGCTCACGGTCCGCTGCTAGCTCTGCACTTTAAATCTTTCACTGCAAGTACCTGTATTGCACAGTAGTTCTCTGGGTGATTTTTGATGATGGTATCCTGAAATGTTAAATTGAAGTAGCAGTTCTGTTTTAAAAAAAAAAAAAGAAAAAGAAAAGCTAGCAAGAAGTACAGTGACTGTTAGCCCTTTTGTAGATAGGGATAAGAAATTACTGTGATTAATTGATTGTGTTGTGCTGAATCCCTGTCTGATCGCCTACTGCTCCTAGAAGTGCTGTACTAACTATTTTTTGCTAGACTACTGTTTCACAATTGTGCTCTGTCTCCCCTTCCCGTCTCATTCTTCTGGGACCCCTCTACCTTCTTAACTCTATCCGAAATCGACACTGGAACCCACAGCCTGACTAGCTGTTGCTACCGATTTCCCCCACCCTCCCGAGGGTTACGAAGTACAGGCTCTGACCCGCGCTATCCTCACCTGATTCTCCCACCTCCTCTCCCCTTCCCCGCTTATTTGTAATTTCTCACCTTCAAACAGCTCTATGGGGCTCCTTTGTGTCTCTACCCCACCTTTCAGCCACGACACCTCCCGCCCACTAAGTCAAGCTGTCGCCAGTCTCCACACTGCAGCAGACAGCTATTTAACAATCTCTGCTCTTATTTAGCCCAGTTAGTGCATCCTCGGCAGAAGCGCTGAAAAGCAGCGCTCAACGGCCGCCGCCCCGACTCCAGCCACCAAAGCTGCCCGACTCCCTTGAACTCGCACCCGGACCAAACATTGAGGTAGGGCCGCCTAACCCAATGAGAGCTCCATAGCTAGCGACGCCACTCTGATTGGCGAGAAGTTGCTGCAAGCGACCCGTGATTGGGCCATACAGCTTGTGCACTGAAACCATTGGTGCGCTCACAGTCCGCTGCTAGCTCTGCACTTTAAATCTTTCACTGCAAGTACCTGTATTGCACAGTAGTTCTCTGGGTGATTTTTTTTCCTGCCCCCACCACCCCTTCCCAGGTCTCCTTTAAATACACTCCCGCCCCGGCCACCTCTTCCACCACTAATTCTGATTGGATATAGCACACCCAAGTTTTCAACCTATCCCTTCACACAAACGAAGCACCAAACCTGTTGCCTCCCTGATCTCTGTGGCTCTCCCCTGGTGCCCACTCGCAACTGTAGATCCCCCCCTTCTCCCTGCCTCCCAACAATCTGAACCTAAAGCAGAGCAACATAGTAAATTACCTATTTTACCAGTAGAAAGACTACTGTAGGACTGCCATCCCAATTTAGCTAATATGGGGATAAACCACATAATACAACTTTTACTCCTCTCTACCTCCCTTGGCTTGGTAGGCACCACATACACATTTGGTCCTCAAACACCGCACTCTGAAACCTCCTTGGGCGCATCATGGCCCATAAGCATGAACATGGCCATAACCACCTCCGGTATTATTTGGCCCCTCACTCCCCCCCCCACCTCCCTTTCACAGTCACCACTAAGCTAGCCTACCCCCCACTAACTGAAATAGTTAACCTTCCCCATGTGATGCAAGCGTCTAGACACCCCCCTTTTTTAAAACACAAACGACGGTCAAAAGTAAAAATAAACATCACCCTATCTGCCAGGAAGGTTACCCTCATGCTACTGCTACTCTCAGGCAACGTTCACCTCAATCCTGGACCCTCAACACAGAGGAGTAGGGATGCCCGCTCTGTGGATGGCCTTAAGATAGCATCGCTAAAATCCACAGCCTAACTGCAAAACTTGACCAGCTCCAGGCTTGGATGACCATTCACACCCCAGACATACTCTGCCTAACGGAAACCTGGCTGTCAAAAAAGATCAAATATAGCGAGGTGTCCATTGCAGGATTCCAAATTTTCAGACTAGACAGAATAGGCAAGAAAGGCGGCGGCTGCCTCATGTATGTCAGGGACACACTAAGCTGCTCCATCCTCCCCATCTCCAAAGTTGCTGAGGACTATGAGCTATTAGTGGTAAAAACACAAGCCAGCCTAAATGGTAAGACCATTACCATTGCCATAACCTACCTGCCCCCCAAAAAAGCCAAGGATGGACTTCCAATGGTTTTGCAAGACATAAGCAGGCACAAAATGAGCTCCAATTTCGTCTTGATGGGCGACTTTAACATAAACTGGCTCTGTAATGATGCAACAGCCGCCAAAGATCTAATCACCTCACACAATCTCACCCAACTCGTAACTCATCCCACCAGACAGAACTATAAGGCTGGCACCAGCACACTAATTGACTGGGTTCTGGTCAGCACACCATCCAGATTCTCGGAACTCAGAGTTCTCCCAGATGTACTGAGCGATCACTCACCAATCTCCTTTCTCTGGAACAGTAAAATTGCCAAAAGCCCACCATGTCTCATTGAGAACAGGGTCCTGCGAAAGGGTAAACTTGGTTCCATCATATCAGCACTGTCTGCCTACAACTGGTCCCCCATACACAAGGCGCCCACCATGAACCAGGCACTCAGCTTTTTTATGGAGGGTTTCAACTCTCTCTCTGTGATATTTATGCACCACGTACTAAACGAAAAATCCATGGAGCCGAAAATGGCTGGCTGGATGGAAAGCTCCTCTCTCTCTTAAAAGAAAGGGACTGCCTTTGTGCCAAAGCCTTAAATTCTGGTTGCAAGCACGACTTACAAAGTTACAAAACTGCTAGAAATCAGTGCACAAAATTGGTCCGGCTTGCAAAGGCCATCTTCCACAAGACCCAGCTCAACAACGCCTGGGGATATGGGAAGAGGTTTTGGGATAATCTCAAGAACACCCTCGGCAAAGACCAGAAGTCGAGTCCAAAAACACTCAATATAAACAACACACCCTCCACAGATCCTATAGCCATTACAGGCGCCTTCAACCAGGCCTTCACTGACCTATCCCCAGTACTCCCCCCAGACTACCTTCAGCCGGTGGATAACCAAGGCTGCGAAAACCCCACCAAAACAAACCACTCAACTTTCTACTTTAAGAAGGTGATGGAAAGGGAGGTCCAAACAGTGGTCAGGAAAGTCCTGGGAAAAACTAGACTGGGGAGTGATGGGATAGACATGAAGAAACTATCTCTGACACTTGATGTTATGATCAAACCCATTACGATGCTATTTAACAAATCCCTGGCCCTAGCCCAATTCCCAGAAGTCTGGAAGCAAGCTCTGGTAACCCCAGTGCATAAGAATGGTGACAAGGCAATGATATCTAACTACAGGCCAATATCTATCCTCTCCCCACTATCTAAAGTGCTGGAGAAAATCATAGCATACCAACTCACCGAATACCTAAGCAAGTACAACCTGCTCTGCCCAAACCAACATGGTTTCCGGCAGAAACACAGTACCACCACGGCATTGCTTGCATACTCCGATTTCACACACAAGGCACTAGATGAAGGTAAATTGGTGGGCTCCATCTTCATTGACCTCACTAAAGCCTTCGATACTGTCAACCACCCTCTACTGATATCCCAGCTCCAAAAATTGGGAGTGGCACCAAACGCCCTAAATTGGCTAAATGATTACCTATCACAAAGGAGTCAGCGAGTCAAAATTGGGCAGACACTATCCAGCTCCAGTGAGGTACTCCTAGGAGTTCCTCAGGGATCAATCCTTGGCCCCCTGCTTTTCAGCCTCTTTATTAATGAACTGTCCATGGCCTGTGACACCAGTCTCATCCTGTATGCGGATGATGCTGTACTGCTAAGCAGTGGCACCTCCCAGGCAGCACTACAAACAGGACTACAAACCTCCTTCAACAAACTTGAGGACTGGTTCTGTAGGAAAAGGCTGCTACTGAACTACAAGAAAACCAAGGCTGTGATCCATTCCAGCCATTACAATAAGCGCAGGCTCCCCCCCTCAATATCTTCAATAATGCAGGTGAGCAGATTGAGCAGGTTCAATCATTTAAGTACCTAGGGGTCATCCTTGATGACTCTCTCACGTATACAAACCACATTGACTCCCTTGTCAGGTCAGTTAACACAAAGATCGGGGTTCTCTACAGACATAAGAAACATAGAAACATAGAATTTGTCAGCAGATAAGGACCGCTTGGCTCACCCAGTCTGCCCATTTCCCTACCTGATGGATAAGCTGCAGATCCTAGTTAACCAGCAGCCTACTTCTTCCTACCCCCACCCCCTAGAATTGCCTTATGACTGTCCCATGCATGCTTGAATTCCACCACTGTTTGTGACTCCACAACCTCCTCTGGAAGGCCGTTCCATACATCCACCACCCTCTCTGTGAAAAAATACTTCCTTAAATTACCTCTGAGCCGCACCCCTTCTATCTTCAAATTGTGCCCCCTTGTTCTTGCACACCTCTTTTTTTGAAAGATGCTACCCTCTTGGACTTTGTTGATTCCCTTGAGGTACTTGAAAGTTTCTATCATGTCCCCCTCTCCCTCCTTTCCTCGAGGCTATACATATTAAGCTCCTTAAGTCTGTCTTCATATGTCTTCCAGTGCAGACCCTGCACCATTTTAGTTGCCCTCCTCTGGACAGCTTCCATCCTGTCTATGTCTTTGCGGAGATTGGGTCTCCAGAACTGCATGCAGTACTCCAGATGGGGTCTCACTAGCTGTCTGTGCAGAGGGATAATAACTTCCTGTTTTCTACTGGTGATGCCTCTCCCTATGCATCCCAGTATCCCCCCAGCCCTCCTTGCTGCCCTCTCACATTGCTTGCCCACCTTTAGGTCATCTGATATGACTACCCCCAGGTCCCTTTCCATTTTGTTGTTGTTAGTATCTCACCCCCCATTGTGTACTCTTCCCCTAGGTTTTTGTTTCCCAGGTGCATTACCTTGCACTTCTTAGCATTGAATCTAATCTGCCATACATTTGACCATTCCTCTAACTTTGCCAAGTCCCTTCTCATCCTTTCCACTCCACCTTGTGCATCAACTCTGTTGCAGATCTTTGTGTCATCTGCAAACCCCGGAAGCACTCCGACTCTCGGTCTCCAGCTCAATACTTCCCACGATAGACTATGGGCTTGTGATCTATGGAGCTGCCACTGACACTGCACTCAACAGGGTCCAAATTGCATTAAATAAGGCATGCCACCTAACCCTGAGTGCAGACCATTACACCCATACTTGCACTCTGTATAAAAGCACTAACTGTTGTGCCTAAAAGACAGGCTCAAATACCAAACCTGTCTATTGGGTAAAAAGGCTCTCCTCGGAAAAACACCACCCTGCATAGTAAACCTGCTCGAGGCCTCTCCCTCATCATGTAACACCAGGGGGAAGAAAAACAGTGCACTGTCCACCCCATTCTAGCGAACCTCACTTGGTCAGCGTAACTTCGCCTACCGAGCCCCACCTCTGGCTAAATGAACTCCCGCAGGAACTACATACACACAGCCTGCCTCAGTTCAAACCTGGCCTCAAACTGCACCTACAGTCTATCTCACAATGCATGTGCCCCCCAGAAAAGACCTGTAAGACTCTCCCACTACTGTTGTTAAACCCAGCACTGAAACTGTGACTATTGAACTGCCTAATGCGCTGAACCTGTATGACTGTATCCTTCTGTTGTCTGTAACCACTGTATTTGTGCAAATCCTGAAAAAACTATTATCTGTAACCACTGCATTTGTGCTAATCCTGAAAAAACTGTAAATGACCTGAAATCTGTATTTACTGTACTGGTGTTCTGTATCATTTGTCCTCCATGACGTGGAACCTTTGTAACTGAACATGTTCCGAAACCTGTAACCACTGGATTTGTGTTTTTATATGTTTGTCCACCCTGATGTGGAACCTTTGTAAAAGAGCTCACGCTCAAAGGTTTCTTCCAAATGATCATAAATAGATAAATAAAGAAAGAAAGAAAGAAATAAAGAAAGAAAGAAAGAAAGAACAAGGGGGCAGATTTTGAAGATAGAGGGGGGACGGTTCAGAGGTAATGTGAGGAAGTATTTCTTCACAGAGAGGGCTGTAGATGCATAGAACAGCCTTCCTGAGGAGGTCATAGAGTCAAAAACAGTGGGGGAATTCAAGAATGCATGGTACAGACATAAGGCAATTATAGTGGGGAGTAGGAGGAAGTAGGCTGTTGGTGAACTAGGATCTGCAGCGTATCCTAAATACACAGTGAGTGTTGTGCGGCAGTCTCAGTAACTTTTTAACGGCAATATAATTTTAACAAGTGGATGTACAATCCATTCTCCATTAGTCATGTATTTGCAGATATTGCATTGTCTGCAGCTGTTAAAGCCTGGTTTTAGTGGTGAAGGGGCAATGTTAGGATTAATAAAATGGCTGTTTGTTAACTGATCTCCTATATTCTTCCCTCTCCAGAAGGTAATTTTTGGTGTGCTACCCACCTGAGGACCCATCTCAGGGTCTCTGTATAGGATTTTCCAACTGTCCCTTATGATTTTCTGTTCTGCTATGGCCTGGTGGTTAAACTCTAGTACTTCTATAATTTCACTAGGCTCTTCCTGTTCTCCAGACTTTGGTTTTATTTTTAGCAGAGTACTCCTCTCTACCTGTTTAGCTTTCTGTGATGCTTTTGTAACCCCCTCAGCTAAGAAGCCTGTCTCTCAGAATCTGGCTGACAGCACTCCAGCCTCTCTATTATGAGTCTCTTGCTCACTGGAGTTCCTTTTAATTTGTAAAAATTGGCCAGATGGGATGCTGTCAACCAGATTATGCGGATTATAGCTCTCTTGGATAGCTTATGATTACATTTTTTTTTCCATCCTCTGTTTGTTCTCCTTCTCCTGTGGCAAACCCCATTCATCATCAACCTGCTCCTCTGGGGCTTACCTTACCACTGATGTCCTCTGCCACAGGAGTTGTGGTGGCCAGCCGCTGGTGTGAGGCTTGTGTAGGGTTCATAGATTCATAGAATGTATACAAGTTCAATAGGCTTGATGCCCTTTAAAGAACTCGCACCTATTTGTAGGTGATAAAAGTATTTTCTGTTTCCCATATGTTGAGCAAGTCTAATTTTGAAGGTTTCATGGTCGGACTAGATACCACTAATGCAGGTAAACTGTTCCATACAATAATCACCCTCTGTGTAAAGAAATTGCTTCTTTTAATAGTTTTTATACATTCTCCCTTAATTACAAGTCCATTATTTCTTGTATTTGCTGTAGTATTATTTAATGTCAGGCCTATAGTTGCACTCAAATAATTATCTTTTAGTGCTTTATATGTGAAGCATAAATATCCACGTATCTGTCTATAACCTGCAGAGTATAATTACAAGTTAGTTAACCTGGAAACATAATCCAGTTTCTCTTGACTTCTTATCATTTTAGTAAATTTTCTCTGGACCCCCTCAACCATTTTATAGCTTCTTATAGAATGAGACATGTTGAACTGAGAGCAGTACTCAAGATGGGGTCTCACTAAACTAGAATAAAGTGGCATTAAAACCTCATGCTCCCTGCTTTTTATATAAGCCAAAATGCATCCTATTATTTTATGACACGTCTTGACTTTTAAAGTGGTGTTTCTTCTAAGTTAATATCATTAGTTATTATAGTGCCTAGGTCTTTCTCATCAGATACAGACTGCAGTAAATAATTACCTAGCTTATAACTATAACATGGATTGTTTTTTCCTATATGCATAATTTTGCATTTTTCTAAGTTGAATTGCATACACATATTATGCCCCCACTCCACAAGTAGATCCCGCTGTTTTCTTATATTGTTCTAGTCTGTTATTGTAGTTACATGTCCCCCCAACCTGCAGTTGTCTGCATATTTGTCTAACCATATTTTCTCCAAGATTGGCATGGTTGCGACTAAGATATTAAACAGGGTTGGTCCCAAAACCGATCCCTGAGGGACAGCACTAGTCACACTACCCAAAGAGGAGTAATACCCTTTAACTGTAACCTTTTGATGTCTATTATTTAACCATGAACTGATCCAGGTTACAATATTAGGTGGTAATTCAATCTTCAATAATTCATTTATTAATATGTGGAGAGATATTTTATCAAACACTTTAGCGAAATCAAGGTAAATTACATCACTGGGAATATCCTTGTCAAGTGCTTGACTTATGGGCTCACAAAAATTGAGTTGATTAGTCAAGCATGACCTCCCTGGAACAAATCCATGCTGACTATGATTGGATAATCCTTTATTAATCACATGTTCATTAATTCACCTTTGTAATAATTTTCCTTAATTTTACCAACCACCGAGGTAAGACTTATAGGTCTGTAGATCTTAGGTTCATCTCTTTTGCCAGCCTTGTAGATTGCATTCACAGTAGGTATATACCAGTCATTCAGTGCTATACCACTCTGTATGTATTTGTTATAGAGATAAGTAAGTGGTTCAATTATTACTGGGGCTAATTCTTGAATATGTCTCAGTGTTATACCATCTGGTTCAGGTGAACTATTGGTTTTAAGTGAATGTATTATGTCATAGACTTCCGAGGTACTAATAATATGTAAATATGAATTAGTCAAATATATCTGTTGAATCTGAGAATCTTTTTTTTTCAAAAACACTTAAGAAATATTTATTCAGAGTTTCCACTATCTCTTCTTCATCTGTAACCGAACCTTTCAGTTTTTAGGAGCCCTATGGTAGGTTGATTGCCTTTTACTGTACCAATATAATTATAAAATTGTTTTTTGTTATCCTTAACCCCGGTTGCTAATTTTAATTCTGTTTGTTTTTTGGCTCTTTTTATCATTCCTTTAATGTTTTTGTTACACAATTTAAGTTTGTTACATAACACTGAAGTTTTTGATTTCTTAAATTTCTGTAATATTCTTTCTTTTTGCAGATCTGTTTCCTAAGTTTGTTGTTTCACCATGGGGGAATGAGTCTAGTTTTATTATATTTGACTCTGATAGGCACATATTTCTCAATACAGTGCATGAGTTGTGATTTAATTAATTCCCAGATGAGTTCAGGATTTTTACCTATAAGATCATTTTCCCATTCCCATTTACCCAGTAAATTCCTCATTTTCTTATAGTCAGCTTTATGAAAGTCTCTTACGACTGTTTTCCCTTTAGTATGTTCAATATTGTTCTTATAAGAGTCAGATACCATATTGTGATCAGAATCACCGAGTGGCAGATACAGTTGAATATTATATACTTTTTCATCACAGTTTGTTAAAATTAAGTCTAATATGTTATTACCTCTAGTTGGTATGAGAATACATTGTTCAAGATTTAACTGAGTAAATAAATCAATAAATTTCTTTTCTAATGCTGACTTACTATCCAATGAGGTCCAATTAATGTGTGGTAAATTAAAACCCCCATGACTACATAGTCACCTATAATATTTCTAGTTTTTATAATATGTAAAAGATTATTATTTTGTTCAATAGTTAAGTTTGGAGGGCGATAAATTAAGCCAACAGTCAAAGAATTATAATTAAAGAGCTTTTTAACCCATATACATTCACATTCATTAACATTATCCTCAGTAAATATTTCAAAGGATTTGACGTCATCTCTTACATATAAGGCTACTCCCCCACCTAATCAATTTTTCCTATTCTTATAAAATCTATTATAGCCAGTAATATCCATATTCCCACTCACCAAAGAGGAGAGGGATCTAGGGGTTCTCATATCTGATGACCCGAAGGTATCAAAGCAGAGTGCAAAGTCTGCAGGGAGAGCTAGTCGTATACTGGGGTGCATGGGCTGAGGTATTACTAGTAGGAGGCAGGAAGTGGTGATGCCATTGTATAAAGCACTAGTAAGGCCTTACCTGGAGTACTGTGTGCAGTACTGGAGACCACACATCCGTAAGGACATAAACATGGCAGAGGTTGTCCAGAGAAGGGTGACAAAGATGGTGCATGGTTTGCACCACAAAACATATGAGGAGAGACAAAGATACCTCAATATGTATTCACTGGAGGAGAGGAGACAAAGGGAGACATGATAGAAACTTTTAAGTACCTCAGGGGCATAAACAAGGTGCAGCTGGGAGATCTTTTCCAATGTAGAAAAGATACCAGAACAAGGCTGCACAATATGAAATTGGAGGGTTGAGATTAAGAGGTAACATAACAAAGTTTTTCTACACGGAGAAGGTGGTGAATGTTTGGAACAGTCTGCCACAAGAGGTGGTAGGGGCAAGCACAGTGGAGGGGTTTAAACATGGCTGGACAAGCAGAGGGAAACCTTGGATGGGAAGGGAGTGATGAAAAGTCTTTGACCACTTAGGGTGAGTGGATGCATACATGTTTAGGGCCTATGGGCAGACTGGATGGGCCTAGCGGTCCTTATCTGCCAACAATTTCTATGTTTCTATGTTTCTGTCTTCAGTACCCCAAGTCTCCGTGATACCACAAATGATTATATTATACTCTCTAAGAAAATGTTGTAGTTCATTCATTTTGGAGCTTAAACTTCTAGCATTTAGTAATAGCATACCTAAACTCTGGTCATGATTTTTTCATTATTATTACTATTTTTTGTTTGAAATATATTTTTAGATATATTGATATCGTCCTTATTATTTTCAAGAGAGGTGTTCATAAGACCACTCTCCCCCCAAGCCTTAAGTTTAAACTTTTCTGAATAATTTCATTAAGCTGTGACCCCAAGATTTTATTTCCTCTTCTACTTAAATGTAGACCATCATAGGAGTACATATTTGATACTCCATACAATTCTTCCCAATGTGTGATACATTTGATACTCCATTTCATACATCAATTTCAGAGCCAATTATTAATATCTCTAATTGTTATTATTTGATGCTGTCTTGATGCTCGTGGAAGGGTTGGTCGTCATCTGTCACCATGGGTGTTTTTTCCTCGCTCTTTCTCCCCTAATCCCCAATGTCAAGGTAACAGATTGTGCATGCATGTGGAGGCATGCATGCACCTTGAGCCTTGTGCAACCCCGATCCTCTTTCCCGGCCAAGCACCAGCCCCCCACTGCCTGACACTACCATCAAGCCTCCCCCCAGTGGCAGTCAAGGGTCAGTAGGGCTCACCTCCCCAATCCAGGGAAAGAGAGCTTCATGGTGGCCCCTCGATCTTCTCCCAGCCCTCCCCCTGGCTGATCCCCAGTGGCCCAAGCTCACTTCCCAACATGGGAGAGGTCGGATACTAAGCACCTCTACAGCACTGGGCCATTATATGATGAAATCTTTGAATAAACCTGTGAAAGGCTTAAAATATATGGATTTCCTAAGCAGACTTCTTTTACCTGACAGCCCTGGAAATTCACCTCAACCAGCCTTGTCTGCCCTGCTTATTGAGCTACTATAGCCATCTTTAGTGGATGGGAGCACATACAATGGGAAACAGAGACAGACCCTGTACTATCCAGATTTTTCCAGATTGTTACTCATGGTTATGCTGAGATTACAGGTGGGGAACTCTAACTTTATCATTCTCAACAGGAGGCCTGAAGTATCCAGGATGGATTTTTACTATAGGGGTAAAGAATGATCATACCCCCTTCAGGGAGAGCAAAGGTACTTCGGTGGTTATGTGAGGCATGCCCAGGTGTAGTATGCATGAAGCTTCTTGCAAGCAACTATGTGTGGTAAACAGGTATGGACCAAGACTTACTGTAGGGAAGGTAGTCCATCAATGTGAGGCATGTCAGACAAATCAGCAAACACCACCAAATGCTCCCCTGCACCTTTGGAAGTGGCCTTGGTGACTTTGGGTCAGATTTCACGCGGACTGTGCTGATCCATTGATGGGAAGGATGATTTTAGTGACAGCTGATGTATATTCAAAATGGATTGAGGTGCATACTATGACTACCTCCACTGGAGAAGCAACAGGTGTAAACTCAGACTTACATTTCCTGTCAGGTTGGGAATAGAGTTGGGTAGGAAATAAACAGCCTGAAGAGACTAAAAAGCCTTCATCTTCTATCACAATCTAAATTATAGATCATGGGAGCACTCCTGACCAATAGAAGTGCTCCTCTCTTCTGTATGTGAGACCCCCTCATTCAATGAAGAGTGACTTATGCACAAATGCCATGGAAATGAACACATTCCAGGATGCTTTAAAAAAAATTAATAAAGTATTGATCGAACTTAGTCAATAATCTATTAATACCACTGTGGAGACCACTCTTATGGTTGCAATAGTGGTCTTAGCTACATTCTTAGGGTCTCATAACCGCTCACCTTCAGTTAATGGTTCTTATACCCTAAGAATGTGCATGAGAAAACCCTTACAACCATAAGAGTGACCTCCACAGCAGTATTAACATGCAGTATGTATGTATGTAACTATGCATCTTTGGACTTCAAGAAATCCCTCTGGCAGACAATGGTACACAGTTTACATGGGCTGAGTTTCCAGAAGTCCCGCTAGTAGACAATGGTATGTAGTTTACAGAGCCTGTGTTTAAGGGGGTTGTGTATCTCTGTAACTATGCACCTTCAGATTTCCTGAAGTCCCTCTAGCTAACAATGGTACGCAGTTTGCAGGGCCTGTGTTTAAGGGGTTTATTCACAAGAATGGCATCAAGATTTTTCAAACTGCATCACACCATCCAGCTACAAATGACCTGGCTGAGCAGCTGATATGAAAACAAGGATGAAGAAGATGGTGGAAGGCACTATGGAAGCAAAATGAGTTCCTTTTCAAGTACTGGGTGATGTCACATACTGCCCCAGGGAAGTCCCCAGCTGAGCTTCTTATGGTATGAAAACTGAGAGCACATCTTGACTTGCTGTACCCTGATGAAGTTGCTACAGTGAGGGAAAAACAGGTAAAATAAATAAGGCACCATAATGCACAGCATATGCAAAGCCAAGAACACTGGGTATGGGGATGTGGTCTGTGCATGGAACTTTGTGTGACCTCAAGTGGATACCAGGACTTATTGTAATCAAGATGGTACCATTCTGTAATGTGATAGAGCTATTTGATATATGTGTTTGAAGATATCAAGGTCAACTTTGTCTTTGGTTCAGTGAGGAGTTTTCTGTAAACAAGGAGCCTGTGAGCTCCTTTGAGTCAGCAACCACAGAAGTAAAGTATCAGAGTTGCAGGATTAACTGGTTCCCACTCCACAGAGCAGCAAACACATATTACAGACTTTCTCTGAACCTAAAAGCCAGATAGCCCCAGGTAGTGACAAAGGCCTACTGACTGGGCTGTTACACCATTTTAAATGTACTTCTAAGCGAAAATCAGACCATATTTGTAGTTAGTGTGGCAGCTATGCAAAAACGCTGTGGTCAGAGCCACTACAGCTGCTAATGCATTAACTTAATAAGGGTGGATCATGGACTTAAACATAAAGATGAATTGCCATAGTCAGCTCTGTACGTAAATTTCATTTTTGGTAAAGTTAGATAATTTATCTTGTTGATCCTGTGTTTCCCATGTGTTTAAAATGCCAACGACGAGTGCATCTTGTACTATGTGGGGAAGGAGAGAGAGAGATCGGCACCAAGGCCTTCAAGTAATGGTAGAAGGAATAGTGCAATGAGGAGAGGTATGGCTACATTGGGGGCTGTGGTCCAACCTGGAAGGATTAAAACATATATTGATGTGATGTCCAGCTTCCAATAAGGAGAGAACCATAGTCCTCAGTGGACAGTTTAAATGTTACTTCGATGGACATTTAAAGTAGCCGAGGGGAGTGATGGAAGAAATGGGGTTGGCACAAAGTGGGCCACCACATGCTGAGATAGACAGTAGGGAGATCTTGAGGGGATAGTCCTATCAAGATGCTAGTTATTCAAGGAAGCAAGGGGTTAGCAAAGGAGGAAGGGGGGAAAAGGAGCAGTCAAAGCAGAAAGGTGAGGAAGGTGGAACAATTGTAAATAGGAGAAAGCAACAAGAAGAGAGCTGAGAGATGTCAAAATGGTGCAAGGTCTACATGAGAAGACTGAAAGAGTTCAATATGTACACCCTGGAGGAGAGGATGGAGAGTTGGGATATTATGGAGCCCTTTAAATACCTCACGGGGGTTAATAAGGTACAGGAGAGAGCTATGTTTCTGAGAAGAAGCTGCTGTAGAACAATGGGTCATGATATGAAGGAAAGAGGTTGATTTCAGGAGAGATGTGAGGAAGTACTTCTTCATAGAAAGGATGGTGGACTCTTGGAACAGCCTTCCAATAGAGGCAGTGGGGATGAAACCAGTGGTGGGTTTTAAAAATGTCTTGGATAGACACAAATAAATCCTACGAGAAAGGAAGGGGTGGAAGAAACAGTGCTGTATATCAAGTTGGGACAGCAGCAAAAGTGATCATAATTAAAAATGGTCTGACTAGATGGGCCCAGTGGTCATCATCTGTCATCAGTTTCTGTTTCTATGTATGGCAGGTTATGTGATTCAAATGGATACAGTGTGAAATTATTAACGTGTTCAACATCGCTACTGTAAGCTGTGTGGCACACATAATTCATGTTGCACTATGCTACACAGACATGATAATATAGAAACATAGACTTTGATGGCAGATAAGGACCACTTGGCCCACCCAGTCTGCCCATTTCCCTACCTATTGGATAAGCTGCAGATTCTAGTTAACCAACAGCCTACTTCCTGCAACCCCCCACTATAATTGCCTTATGTCTGTCCCATGCATGTTTGAATTCCCCCACTGTTTTAGACCCCACAACCTCTCCAGGAAGGCGGTTCCATGTGTCCACCACTCTCTCCATGAAAAAGAATTTCCTCACATTACCCCTGAGCCGTCCCCCCTCTATCTTCAAATTGTGCCCCCTTGTTCTTACACATCTCTTTTTCTGAAAGATGCTACCATCCTGGACTTTGTTGATTCAAATCGATCAAATGGGTAATAATATATGCATTGAGCACGGGAGAAAAATCAAAGGGGACATGTGAAGCAATATGCTACTCACAGAGGGGTGACACCATGATAGGTATATACTGTACGAAGTGACTGTATTATGATGGTACCCAGCTGTATATCAAAGTTGAGTTAGCTGCAATATGGGATTTTGTTTAGGAAAAAAACAGAGAACAGTAGCTCAAAGACTAAAGTGAAAGTCAAAAGCTCAGGGCGCACTTACCAGGGTGATGCAAAATATCAGAAACAGAACTGTTAAAACAGTAAGTGGTCAGCACTCCAGGGCCTCAGATAATCAAAGAGTTTTTAAGGATAGGCTGGCAGCAGTTTTTCAAAAAGAACGTAGTTTTATTTGTATTCCAAAAGGTTTAAAAACAGCATAGCAGGCAGGTACCTAGTCTCAAGTAAGTAGGTTTAATAAGGAGAATCAAAACATTGTGCAAAAGGCTGAAAAACTTATCAAAGTACTTAAACCAAGTGCACCAGAGCTACAACAAGACCCTTGGCACACCTGAGACGATCACCTGTCCAAGTCAGGGAGAGACAGAGAAAGTAATTGTAAACTCCTCTGGAGTTATTTCCTCTAGAAGCTTGCTGTGCCCTCGGTTGGAAGTTATGTCAATAAATAATTTATGCTCCAAAGACTTGCAAATCCCATTTCAATAATAAATACAATTAACAATCCAGCAAGTGAACATACTGAATCCTGTGTTAAAACAGGTCAACTAGACTTCTGATGTTTTCCTTTTACAAATGCCTGGTGCTTCTGGCTACAACCTAGAGCGCTCTCTCTCTCTCTCTCTCTCTCTCTCTCACTCTCTTTTAGTGTGGTCAAGTGATAAGTGGTAGGCTATTCAAGCAAGGTTTTTTTGACACTAGTATGCAAAAAAAAAGTTTCTAATTGAACTGTTGCAGACAGTTTAACTGCTTCAAAGAAATGGTGTAACTTGCCTTTGTGCTTGCTCAGAGACACTAGCTGTGAGGTCACTTAAAGCAGGCATGACGAGAGACAAACAAGCTGAAAAAATAGTGTTAGGACTGTTCTACTAAACAGAGAGGGTGGAGTGCTTCAGTCAAGTGGTGTAGTGACAGAGCTGCAACTCCAAAGTTGCTGTTCAGTCAGAGTGAGGTGAGCTGTTTTTTCTCCGCTCTGATAGCAAGACTGCAGAGATCCACACCTGCAGCCACAGGACCAAACTAGCAGAATAATCATTAACAATTGCCTGGAGTTCAAAGCAGTATACTCCTGTCCTCATAGTTATATTGTTTCTGTTATATATTCTGTTTCCTGTGTTAAATGGTTTCTCTGATATTCAGGAGTATTTATATGCTATATGGAGAGGAGTGTGGTATTGTAAGCAGAGAATCTGAATTTCAGTAGCAGTCAGATGCCATCTTGTGGCCACAGTAGACATTGTCAAGTTTGTCTTTATGCTTATTCTGTAGTGGCCTTGCTCCCCAGGGTCACGTACTGTGATAGCATATCTGTACTTGCACAATGGACCAAGTAAAAAACTTCCAATTCCCAATTTCTGGACTCATCTGTTCCAAAATACTACAGATAGCAAAATCCATATCTTCTTTATTTGAAACATTCAAAATGATAAATACCTTCATCCAGATAAGGAAGGTAAATGCAAACAAAATACAGTTTCGAGACATTTGTTAGAGTCTGTAAGGGTTGAGGGCAGACAGCAGGGAATGAACTAGCTGCAACTAGAACTTCTACACCCTAACCAGCGACTGGCTCTGCAGACCCCGCAGTACTAACATGTAATGCTAACTACTTCCTGGAGATGGGGGAGGGGGCACTCCCAGGGACTCGCCTGCTAGACAGACAACAGACCATAACAGCACATAATGTGTAAGCAAACCATTACATTGTTTGCCAAGTTTCTGTGGTTACATCAGAGTGAATACGATTAGTCTGAAAGAAGCGATGGTTGAGGTGGAGTTGGTTCCATGTCAGAAAGCAGATGAAATTTTTTCACATATTGTTTAACTGGGCATCTAAATTTTAGATGTTTTATTCTGACCTAGTATTTATTCCCCTCCTTTCCTTACCTGAGCCTCTCTGGACCATCCTCCCCTGTTCATTTCCCACCATCCCTGAGGCTTACCCCGATTCCTGCCATGACGTCTCTCTCTCTCTCTCTCTTGTGTTGGGACCTTGGATGACTTGACCTTATATAAATGATGCAGGATCCCATTAGCACCCAAAACTGGGCAGGGATTTTTTCCCTCACCAGTCCTTGTCACAGACCCACTCCTGTGGAACAGGATTCCCTGGGCTTACAGTGAACTCCCCTAAGGGCAGCCTGTGCACCGAGTGTCAGAAAACAACCCTCTTGTCCTTTCAGGGCACTCTCTGGGTTTACAACTCAGCATACGCCAGAAGGTTCTGGGGTTTCCTTTTCTCTGTGTGAGAGGTGAAAAAACAGTCTTGAGTCTGTGTTACTGGGGAATAACCCTTTTGGCCACTGTGCAGCGAGAAAGAAAAGCCACAGACATTTACAGGCCTTGGAAGTACCCTATAAACCCTATATGTGCCTTTTCCAGGTAAATGCAGGGATTGGTTCAAACCACACAGACCACTTCATGAGACCTCCCCCCACACTCACAGAGTCCCTTGTCATGTTCCGTCCTGGAAGCATTTGGCCTTTAAGCATTTGGTCAGGTGTGGTGTTGCCTGAACAAAACCCTCCCAAGCTTACACACACAACAGACAATTTTAAAAATATTGTAAAATGATGCCAACGGCTTTATTAATATCTGTTTGAGAATATAATTTAACATATAAACAGCATTCAAAGATTGGTTACAGGATATAAGAGATAAAGTTGGACAATATACAAAAAGTAGTTATACTTAAGTTTCCTAAACCTAACATATATTTCCTACATTGTTCCAGTTGCAGTTGATGTAAGTAGAGTCCAGTAAAATTGTCTTGGTTACCTGTCTTGTGGTGGAATTCAAAACTGGGGTCCCACCTGATCAGTCCCTCATCACAAACAGAACTGAATTCAGCAAGCCTTTCTCTGACTTTTACAAAGGCAAGTTCAAAAGTGCTGCCTCTGGATTTTCCTACTGTAATTGGCAGGTCTTCGTCACATGACTGCAAAGAATCAAACCGCTCTCTATGTTCTGTTTTAAAAATTCTACTGCCAGAAGATTCTCTCCCGCTTTTTCTGGTTAGGACAAAAGAGCCCAGTTTTTACTGCTACCTTGTGTTTTGAGACACTATGGCTCCACTCCCTGCTGAGATAGCTGGCCCAAGGCCTTTGTCTTCCTTCTTTTCCCACAGAACTATTCAGACTTAAATGATTCGGCTTTTTAGCTTCTGATTACCCTCCCATTAACTGAATCTGCCTCACCCAGAAACAGTTTCTGAAAACAAAGAACCAGTTAAAACTAGCAATATAGACCCTTGAAATATTCCATGACAACAGAAGTTTACAGAGGAAAAAAAAACAGGCATGATCAACACCATACAACAAAGGGAACATTAACTATAAAAACAACAGAAATATGATGCAGGAAACTACAGACCTGTTAGTTTAACCTCAGTGGTAGGGAAAATGATGGAATCACTTCTGAAGGAAAGAATTGTCGAGTATCTAGAGGCCAGAGGAGCACAGGACCCAAGGCAGCATGGATTCACAGCGGGAAGGTCATGCCAGACAAATCTGATAGATTTCTTTGACTGGGTGACCAAAGTAGTAGATCAGGGAGGGGCTGTGGACATGGCCTACCTAGACTTTAGCAAGGCATTTGACACAGTCCCACACAAAGATTAATATACAAGTTAGCTAGCCTGGGAGTGGGTCCCAAGATGACAGCCTGGGTAAAAAATTGGCTGAAGAATAGGACACAGAGAGTAATAGTAAATGGAGTCCACTCTGAAGAAAGGGGGGTTACTAGTGGGGTACCACAGGGTTCAGTATTAGGACCGGTCCTCTTCAATGTCTTTATAAGCGACATTGCAGAGGGACTGGAAGGAAAAATATGTCTCCTTGCAGATGACACAAAGATCTGCAACAGAGTTGATGCACAAGGTGGGGTGGAAAGGATGAGAAGGGACTTGGCAAGGTTAGAGGAATGGTCAAATGTATGGCAGCTTAGATTCAATGCTAAGTGCAAGGTAATGCACCTGGGAAACAAAAACCCAGGGGAAGAGTACACAATGGGGTGTGAGATACTAACAACAACAAAAATGGAAAGGGACCTGGGGGTAGTCATATCAGATGACCTAAAGGTGGGCAAGCAATGTGAGAGAGCAGCAAGGAGGGCTGGGGGGATACTGGGATGCATAGGAAGAGGCATCACCAGTAGAAAACAGGAAGTTATTATCCCTCTGTACAGACAGCTGGTCAGACCCCATCTGGAGTACTGTGTGCAGTTCTGGAGACCCAGTCTTCGCAAAGACATAGACAGGATGGAAGCTGTCCAGAGGAGGGCACTAAAATGGTGCAGGGTCTGCACAGGAAGACATATGAAGAGAGACTTAAGGAGCTTAATATGTATAGCCCGAAAAAGGAGGAGAGGGGGACATGATAGAAACTTTCAAGTACCTCAAGGGAATCAACAAAGTCCAAGAGGTAGCATCTTCAAAAAGAGGTGTGCAAGAACAAGGGGGCACAATTTGAAGATAGAAGGGGGCGGCTCAGAGGTAATTTAAGGAAGTATTTTTTCACAAAGAGGGTTGTGGATGCATGGAATGACCTTCCAGAGGAGGTCGTGGAGTCAAAAACAGTGGTGGAATTCAAGCATGCATGGGACAGTCATAAGGCAATTCTAGAGGGTGGGTGTAGAAAGAAGTAGGCTGCTGGTTAACTAGGATCTGCAGCTTATCCAGTAGGCAGGGAAATGGGCAGACTGGGTTAGCCAAGCGGTCCTTATCTGCCGTCAAATTCTATGTTTCTATGTTCTATGTTTCTATGACATGGCACCATTCCACCACAGTCCTGTTGTTCCTGGGATGTCAATGTGTGATGACAGGGAAACTACTGACATCCCGCACTCTTCAAGTTTTCCCATCTGCCATGGTACCATGTCTCCACTAGGTTTCAGGCATGTTGCAAGAGGTCAACCCTCCCAACCTGGGAGAAGATGGCATTAGGAACAGAAATATTGAAGTTGACTGCAGAAAAGGGCACCCAGGTCCACTGTGTCTGCCCTGTTTTGTATCTAATGGATCCTTGATTAGTCCGATGGTCTCCTATTAGTGTAAGAGTCACTCCCTTATTATCCTCAGGCTTCCTATGTGCACGTCCCATGCCTTCTTAAAGCCCATAACTGTTTCTGCCTCCACCTCCTCAGCCAGCAGACTGTTCCATCTGTCCACCACCCTCTCTGTGAAAAAGTACTTCCTCATGTTACTCCTGAGCCTCCTCCTCACCTCTTAGCTTCATGCTGTGGCTTCTAGTTCTTGAGCACTTGTTCCTTTGGAAAAGTTTGTCACCTTGCCCTCTGTTTTTACCCATGAGGTATTTATATATTTCAATCATGCCACCCCTTATCTCCTCCAATGAATACATATTTAACTCCCAGAACCTGTCTCCATATGGTTTATTGTGTAGGCCTCCTACCATCTTGGTTGCTCTGCTCTGTACAGCCTTCACTCTGTTTATGTCTCTCTGGAGATGGGGTCTCCAGAACTATATGCAATACTCAATTCTGGAGGATGTGGTGTTGTCCCATCTGCAGGCACCTCTCTGGGCTGAGGGAGGAGGTTGCTCATCTCCAGGCTGAGTTGGCCAGGATTTGTGGGACCTCCTCTTCCATCCAGGGAAGTTGCCTCAGAGGTTGCCAAGAAAGAGGAGTGGTTGGACCACAGTGGGCTCAGGGAGGGTGAGGGTGGTGGAACAGAGGCACATCCCTCCAGTTGTACCTCTCCACAATTCCTATGCCATTCTGGCAAAGTGTGGTTCCTCTATAGAGGCACCTACAGTGGAGACCAAGGAGGATGCTGGGAACCTCCACAAAGGAGACCCACAGGAGGGTGGCAGGGGACCCTGCAGGGGAAGGAAACAACTCCTGGTGGGGGACTCCATTGTTAGGAAGGTAGAACTGGGCAAGGAAGGGGAGAGGGAGGTAAGGTGCCTGTCTGGCACCATGGCTTGGAGGGACAGGGAGCGAATTCTCAGGATTACCGGAGCAGCTGCACAGGGGAAGGAGCTGGATGTCATTGTCCACCTAGGGACAAATGACCTGGCTAAGAAAAGGATTAGAGAAGTGCAGGAAGAGTTTGTGGAATTGGGGAGGGGCCTTAGTCAAGTAGCACGCACGGTAACCTTCTCGGAGGTGCTACCCATCTATGGCATAGGAGAGGCTAGGGTGTTCCGCACCATGGGATTCAATCAGTGGTTGAAAAACTGGTGTGGAGCTCAGGGATTTGGCTTCATTGGGGACTGGGGTCCACCTGGAGTGATGCAAGCCTATACTGGCATGATGGGCTGCATCTGTCCGGGAGGGAACCAGGATCCTAGGTGATAGGTTTAAATGCTTCATTGGCAAGCTTTTAAACTAGCCAAGGGGGCACTGGAAAGGAGCAGGAAAATCTAGCCCCTCCCAAACAATCATGGTAGTAAGTGTGGAAACACCAACATGGAGGTGTCGATAGGGAGAAGGGCAGGGTAAATGGAGAAAGTGACAAAGGCAAGAAGGACAGGGATGGGGCAAAAGGGGTAAGGCCATCAGGAAATGGAGGGTAATGAGTACCAATGCCCGTAGTCTGGGCAACAAGCTCCCTGAGCTGGTGGCCTTAATGGAAGAGGGATGCCTGGATGTTGTAGCAGTCACAGAAACATGGTACACAGAGAACCATGACTGGGATGTTAACATACCAGGGTACATAACCTACAGGAGAGACAGGCAGGGTAGAAGAGGGGGAGGAGTAGCTCTCTATGTAAAGGAAGGGATAAAAGCAACTGAACAAAAGAGTAAACAGGGAGGCGAGAAGGCACTGTGGGTCATCTTGGAGACTGGAAAGGGCACCACAATCCGCACAGGGGTTGTGTACAGACCCCCATGTCAGGGGGAAGAAATGGACAAGGATATGATAGAAGGCATTCTTAGAATGGCAGAGAAAGGGGAGATACTGTTGATGGGAGACCTGAATATGCCAGATGTTAATTGGAGCACATTTGCTGCAGCCACATCCAAGAGCAGGGCCATTCTTGGCCTTACAGGTGGCAGGCATTAGACAGCTAGTTTGGAACCCACTCATGAGGAGCAGTCTTAGACCTCATACTCTCAAGCAGGGGCAGTGAGAGGATCTCAGATATAAAGTAGGTTGCCATCTGGGGACAAGTGACCATCAAACAGTGTGGTTCACGTTAAACTCAGCTACAGAGTCAAGCCATACAAAAGTGAGGGTACTGGACTTTAGGAGGGCTGACTTTGGCAAGATGGGAGAGTGCCTCAGAAAAGCACTAGCAAACAGGCTAGAAGGAGGTGTGGAGCAACAATGGGGAATTATTAAAACTGCCATCACAGAGGCAACAATGCGAGGCCCCTAATTCTCCTGCTGCTCCTGCTCTCCGGCAATGTGAACCCAAACCCCGGGCCTGTCATCCCAGCCACGCCTCTGCCCACCGGTGGCAAAGGCCTTCGAATCGCCTTTATTAATATATGCAGTCTCCCTAAGAAAACTGCAGCCCTCCAATATTGGGTCACCCACCACTCCCCGGATACTCATGCTTGCTGAAACCTGGCTCTCCCTCACGCCTGACTCAGCCATCTCCCTTCCTGGTTTTGCTATTTCAGGGCCGATAGGATGGGCAGGCGTGGAGGGGTGTGCTATCTACTCTAGCAACTCGATCCTCGGGCTTGCCTCCCCAACCCTGAGCTTAACCAGGGGCACAAGCCATTACCTTAAAAATCACACCCACCCTGACGCCGGTCCGCTCTACCTAACTGCGGCTTATCTACCCCTCGGGTCTAACAAAGGCTCTGCGGCCACCTCTCTCCTTGACTACCTGTCTACCTTACCCCGAAAGCTGAACAGTTAATTATGGTGACAATTCCAACTGGCTCAGCCTGTCGGCTGATAATTTGAAGAATGAGCTTGCAGCCCTTGACCTGTCCCAAATGGTCACCAGCCCACTAGACTTAACAAAGTAACAGGAACTAGCTCCCACCTGGATGTCATCCTCTCTAACCGACCTCATAAGTAGTCTCCGTTGAAGTCCTTGCGGACTCACTCAGTGACCACTCCCAGTCATCTGCTTCTGGTCCTCCCCACCCTCAGCGCTGTGCAGCAGGACCCTCACGCGCTTTTCTCCCCAGAGGTCTCGCCAACCTCAAACGTCACCGCCCAAATCGACTGGTCCCCATTGGCCAGCGCCCTGACATTAACTCTGCCCCTAACCTACCTCACACGGCCTTCAACCATGCCTGTGATCTGTATGCACCCCTCAACACTCATAGGATAAAAACGGACTGCTGCATGGATAACTCCTGCACTGATCCAACAACTAAAAGAGAGATAACCTCTGGCACTTAGCTAATGACCCGGTAGGTTGCTGACAGGCAAGCCTACAGGGCAGCAAAATCAATGCACCTGGACAATCAAGCAGGCTAAAGCTAAATTCTACCAGGCTGCGTTGACATCCTCCTGGGGCTCGTCCAGAGCTTTCTGGGACAACATTAAAGATTTAAATGGTAAGACCGCTCCCCCCTCCATCCCAGATTGTCATAAATGGGACTGTCTCGACTGACCCCACCTGTATTGCTGACTGCCTTAATAAAACCTTCACAAACTTAAGTGCCGTCCTCCCGGCCCACTTTTCTGACCCGGTTGCCAAACCCACCCACGCTCCCATTTCCAGGCCACAATTCCACTTCCGAATGATCTCACCCCACGATGCCAAACCTTTCTTAATAAAGTCCCTCGCCTCTCAGAACCCTATCAATGACCCTCTTGACTCCAGGATACTTCACCTCGTGCTGGATGTCATGCTTACCCCGCTGACGCTTATCATTAACAAATCCCTATGCCTCGGCCAATTTCCTAAGGCCTGGAAGCATGCTGAAGTAACCCCCATCCACAAGTCTGGGGACCGTACTCTGCCTAATAACTACAGGCCCATCTCCATCCTTCCCCCCCTATCCAAAGCCTTAGAAAAAATAGTAAACACACAGCTCACAGAATATCTTACTAACTACAACCTTCTATGTCTGGAGCAACACGGTTTTTGCCCTGGCCATAGCATCCACTGCCCTTCTGAATTCTCCCACCACATTCACTCAGCACTTGACAAAGGTCATCTTGCAGGGTGGTTTTATAGACCTATCCAAGGCCTTCGACACGTGTGCCACCCCTGCTATTAAACTCCCTTAGCATACTGGGTTTCGTAGCCGCCCCTTGAAGTGGTTCGTGGTTACCCACAACAGGTCCCAAAGAGTCAAGCTAAATGGGACCCTCCTCCTCACCTTCCTGTACACTCGGGTGTCTCCAAGGCTCCATCCTTGGCCGACCCTTTTCAGCCTATTCTGAACACCCTCCCCAGCTCCTGTTCCAGTAAAATATTACTCTATGCTGATGACGCTGTTATCCTTGCATCACACCCTGACCCACTCCTACTCCAAATCATGCTGCAAAGCGCCTTCCTCCAAACTGAAAAGTGGTTCAATAATCACCGCTTAGTCCTGAACCTAAAGAAAACTAAGTCCATGCTATTTTCTTATCGGCAAAACAATGCCAGGGACTTTCCCCTCCACATCACCACCTGCATGCCCCTCCCTCTGGAGCAGGTTACATCCTATAAGTACCTGGGCATCACCTTTGACTCCGGCCTTACTTTCCACGCCCACCTTAAAGCTTTGTCATCTGCAATGAACTCCAGGATCGGTCTTCTCTACTGCCACAAAGACTGTCTCCCCGAACCCGCCTTAAAACTAGCCATCCCCTCATGGTATTATAAGCAGCCAACTCACGGACTCCTGTTTACGCTGCTGAGCGCCCGCCTTTATCTAAAGTCCAGACCTCTATCAACAAAGCCTGTAGGCTCCTTACCGTGCCCACAGCAGAACCCACACCTGTCTGCTATACTCCGCCACAAAAATACTCACTATTGAGGAAAGACTGAAATATCAAACCTGCCTACTGGCCAAAAAATCCATGTCAGGTCTCTGCCCTCCTGGGGTCTCTGGACCTTTTCAGCGGGCTGCCAGGTCCCTGCCAACCCGGTACGCTGCCGCAGCCACCTTCGACGTTCCCAGAACAAGGACCTCTCGTTGCCAAAGATCTTTCCATCACCAAGCCCCGTCCTGGTTTAACTCCCTTCCTGAAACTATCTCCAAGATCCCAGGTATTGGCCGCTTCAAAATCGCCCTCCGCCAACATATTATTGACAGCCGATGTTGTAAATGCTTGTAGCTGCCCTGTGCCGGTCCCTCCTAACCCTTTCAGGCCCCTCGCCTACCGGTCTTTTAACTCTACATATTAGTTTGTGACATGTTGTTAAATTGAATAATGTATCTCTTGCTGTTTACCAATGTTAGTACCTTACACTAGTTTGTTCAAGTACAGCTTCGCTGTCTGCTCTCTCCAAGTGTGTATTTTATGTATCTAACCTGTACGTCATCCCTGTCCTAACCTCACTCTACTGTTGTCTCCCCCCCCCTTTTTTGACGAGGTACCTTTGTAAACGGAGTCTTTGACTCAAAGGTTGTAAAACTGATCTCAACAATAAATAAATAAATAAACAAGCCTTTGTGTGAAGCAAATAAACAAATCAAAACGAAATAAAAAGCCACTATGGTTCTCAAGAGAGGTGGCTGTGAAAGTCAGGAAGAAAAAGATAGCATTCCGGAAGTATAAGGAAACACAGAAGGAGCAGGACAGAGAGCTGTATCAGTTAAGGCAGAAAGAAGCAGGGAAGGAAGTCAGAATAGCAAAGGCCCAAACTGAGGAAAGATAGCCAACTCAGTTAAGAAGGGGATAAAACCTTTATAGGTACATCAGCGCGTAGAGAAAGACAAAGGGAGGGATAGTGAGGCTGAATAGAATGAACGGTGGTGGGCAGAGGGGACAGTGAAAAGCAGGAATACTGAACAAATATTTCTGCTCAGTATTCACAAAGAGGAGGGGAAGTGCCTAATCCAATTAACAGAAGCACTCTTGATAGGGGTCGATCCCAGTCCTTTCACAGAAGAAAGGGTTCTGCAAGAACTCCTAAAACTGAAGGTGGACAAAGCAATGGGTCCTGATGGAATTCACCCCAGAATTCTAAAAGAATTAAGGAAGGAACTAGTGAAACCACTGGCTACTCTTTTAATAAATCATGGGAGGATGCTGTGGTACCGAGGACTGGAGGAAGGTGGATGTGATTCCCCAAAAGTGGGACCAAGACAGAGGCAGGAACTACAGACCTGTCAGTCTGACCTCTGTGGTAGGGAAAGTGATGGAGTCACTTCTGAAGGAAAGAATAGTTGAGTACCTAGAGGTCAGTGGAGCACAGGATCCAAGGCAGCATGGGTTCACAGCGGGAAGGTCATGTCAGACAATCTAATAGATTTCTTTGACTGGGTGACCAAAGTAGTAGACCAGGGAGGGGCTGTGGACATGGCCTACCTAGACTTTAGCAAGGCATTTGACACAGTCCCACACAAAAGATTGATAGTCAAATTAACCAGCCTGGGAGTGGGTCCCAGGGTGGTAGCCTGGTAAAACATTGGCTGGACAACAGGACACAGAAGGTAATTGTAAATGGAGTCCACTCTGAAGAAAGGGCAGTTACTAGTGGGGTACCTGGGGTTCAGTATTAGGTCCAGTCCTTTTTAATGTCTTCATCAGTGACATTGCAGAGGACTGGAAGGAAAGTATGCCTTTTGCAGATGACACAAAGATCTGCAACAGGGTTGATACACAAGGAGCGTGGAAAGGATGAAAAGGACTTGGCAAGGTTGGAGGAATGGTCAGACGTATGGCAGCTAGGATTCAATGCAAAAAAGTGCAAAATAATGCACCTGGGAAACAAGAACCCAGGGGAAGAATACACAATGGGTGGGGAGGTAGTAACAACAGCAAAACAGGAAAGGGACCTGGGGGTAATCATATCAGATGACCTTAAGGTTAGCAAGCAATGTGAGAAGGCAGTAGGGAGGGCCGGGGTATACTGGGATGTATAGGGAGAGGCATCAGCAGCAGAAAACAGGAAGTTGTTATCCCTCTGTACAGACAGTTGGTGAGACCCCATCTGAATACTGTGTCCAGTTCTGGAGACCCCATCTCTGCAAGGACATAGACAGGATAGAGGCAGTCCAGAGGAGGGCAACTAAAATGGTGCAGGGTCTGCAAGAGAAGCCGTATGAGGAGAGACTAAAGGAGCTTAATATGTATACCCTTGAGGAAAGAAGGAGAGGGGACATGATAGAAACTTTCAAGTACCTCAAGGGAATCAACAAAGTCCAAGAGGGTAGCATCTTTCAGAAAAAGAGACTTGCAAGAACAAGGGGACACAATTTAAAGATAGAAGGAGGGCGGTTCAGGGGCAATGTGAGGAAGTATTATTTCACAGAGAGGGTAGTGGATGCATGGAACAGCCTTCCTGAGGAAGTTATGGGGTCTAAAACTGTGGGAGAATTCAAGAATGCATGGGACAGACATAAGGCAATTCTTGTGGGGGGCAGGAAGATATAGGCTGTTGGTTAACTAGGATCTGCGGCCTATCCTGTAGGTAGGGAAATGGGCAGACTAGATGGGCCTAGCAGTCCTTATCTGCCGTCAAAGTCTATGTTTCTATGTTTCTATGTAAGGTGAGGCCTCACCAATGATCTATACAATGGGAGTATAACCTCCCCCCTTCAACTGGTCAGGGGTGTAGCCGAAATTTCCATTTTGTACACACACTGTCCAACTGCTGCCCCCCCCATTTAAAAATGTACACATTCTCTCCAGTTGCTGCCCCCCCCCTTTCAGGAAATGTACACATTCTCTCCAGCTGCTGCCCCCTATTAAAAAAATCAGATTGTTGTCAGATAACTCATCTAATCTCTAAACAGACCGTATACAGATCTATGTCATAATATAAGTTTAATCAGATATAGACACTACTCAATGGCCTACACTTATTCTAATACACCAAACGGAAATAATAATGGTAACAAAAAGGCATATGGTTTGGGAGAGGTATTCAAAAAAACGTATACAAATGTGTACAGTGTGTATGCCTGCCTACCCCTTGCTACTGATTAGACCCCTACCTTTGCAAGTCAGCATCCCGCTGGCTTTTTGCTACTGCCTTATCTCATTGCCTGGCCTTCTTCAGGTCATCTGAGATGATGACACCCAGATCCCACTCCCGCTTGGAACTTGAAATGTTCTCTCCTTCTCGGTTGTACACTGTTCTTGGGTATTTGTTGCCCATATGCATAATCTTGTGTTTCTTAGCATTGAACCCCAGCTGCCACTCCCTAGACCAGTCTTCCAGTTTCTTTACGTCCCTTTGCATTTTATACACCCCCTCTGGAGTGTCTACTCTGTTGCAAATGTTTATGTCATCTGCAAACAGGCAAACCTTCCCTTCCAGCCCCTCAGCAATGTCACTGATGAAGACATTGAAGAGGACTTGGCCCAACACTGATCCCTGTGGAGCTCTGCTGGTCACTCTGTCCTCTGTTGAACATGATCCATTTACCAGCACCTTCTGAGTTCTATGGCTTAGCCAGTTTCCCACCCATCTCAGTATCTTGTATCCTACCCCCAGGCACCCTAGTTTATTCAGCAGCCTTCTATGTAGTACCGTATCAAAAGTTTTGCTAAAATCCAGATACGATACATCCAGTGCCCTGCTCTGCTCCGCCTCCCTGGTTACCCAGTTTAAGAAATTTATAAGATTCATTTGGCATGACTTGCCTTCAGTAAAATCATTGTGTCTCAGGTCTTGGAGACTGTTTAATGTCAGGTGGTTCACTATCCTTTCCTTCAGCAATTTTCCATCAGTTTGCATGCCAGTGAGGTCAGGCTTACTGGCCTGTAGTTTCCTGCTTCCTCCTTATTTCTACTCTTATGTAGTGGGACCACATCATCCCTCCTCCAGTCCTCTGGAACCTCCCCCATCTCCAATGATAGACTGAACAACACTGCCAGTGGTGCCGCCAACACCTCCCTTAGCTCCCTCAGTATCCTTGGGTGCACACCTTCTAAACCCATTACTTTATTTTTATTGCTGTTAGCTCCCTGAGGATCCTTTCCTCTGAGAATGGACTAGTATCAACCTCTCTTCCCTTTGAGTCCCTCACATTTAATGATGGGTCATTCCCCTTCCCCTCCTCATTGAATACTGAACAGAAATAATTGTTTAGCGCTTTTGCCTTCAGTAGATCACCCTCCACACCCCCCATTCCCCACTTTTCAGCCTAACAATATCCCCTTCCAATTGTATCCTATCACTTATGTACCTGAAGAATGTTTTGTTATTTTTTATTGTATTTGCCAACTTTTTTTCCACTTGCGCTTTCACCAACCTAACTGCTTTCCCTGCTTCTCTCTGTTTTATTAGGTATCTGTCCCAGTCTTCCTCTGCCTGAGTCTGATTGTAAGTCCTGAAGGCCAGCCTCTTGTCCCTCACCTTATTAGTCACTTCTCCAGTGAACCAAAGTGGCCTCCTTCACTTCCTTCCCTTGTTCTGTTGTTTTAGATATAGTTTTGTTGCTTGCTCTATGGTTGCCTTAATTTTTTCCTCAGCTTCCCAACTGTTGACCTGCCTGTGACTTCTCCTAGGGCTGTCCTCATTAAATCCTCCATTTTGCCAAAGTCCACTCTTCTGAAATCTAGGGTTTTTGTCTTTGTGGGGTTTGCTTCGTGCTCAGCTAGTACCTCAAACCACACTGTCTGGTGATCACTGTTTCCTAGGTGTTCCCTGTGGCGAGATACCTGACTGCCAGTCCTTGTTTGTAGATGTAATTTTGTGTATATGTACATGCCACAAGAAATGCCAGTGTTAATTCAAGGCACTTAGAGAAAAGACTAGATTTCATTTTTTTTTTAAGGTTTGGCCTTCCTTTGCCCTGCAGGCCAGTTCCTTGCCAGGAACTGAGATTGCATTCCCAGGTTTTTTAACAAAGATATGCCAAAATCCATTTGTATGTCATAAAACCATGCACTTCAGAAGCAGAATGCTTTGATCCACGGAAGCTGTTATAAGATGCTTTGTTTTATGAGGTAACAGGAAAGAAATATGCTTCTGACAGATCTGTGTGAAATTCCCTTCCAGTGTGTTAACTGTTAAACTGTTAACTGGTGGGACACTGGCACATCAAAAGGCTTAATCTCTGAATGTCATATCCATGTTAATTATATGTCAGGATCTGAGTTTTGATAATTTTGGAAAACAGCAGAACAGTGACATTTCCTGGCCAGAGTAGTTGCTCTGATAAATGGACCAGTTTCTCTGGAACCAGAATAATTGATGACACTGCAAGATTACAGAAAGGTATTTAAAACCCCAGCTCATGGCATTTACACACACTTTTCATCTGGATACCATCCCAACCACAAGCACAGAGACTAAGAACCAAAGACTGCACCTATGCTTTATGGACTTTCAAGTTGCTACCAAAGTATGGTAGACTTTAGCCAATAGTTTTAGTGCATTTCCATTGTATTTTTTTCCAGTTGTGTTTCTGTATACTGTAACCCAAATTAGTGTATTTTCTTTTTAGTCTCAACTGTATGATTATTTAAGTATTTTAGTAAAAATGTTTGTTTTTCTAAAGAAAATCTGCCTGTGTGAGATTTATACATGGTGTGTGTGAATTGTGGAACAGTATTAATAATCTGTGACAACCGTTAATTACTTAGAGGTGCCACAATTAGTAACCAAATAGAGTAAAGAGTCTGTAAGGGATCTGGAAGGATATGAAGAATACCAGCATCTACAGGGATTTTGAACCAGGCTGTTGCATGTCCTGTAGGAAGAAGGCCAATTCAGGTTTTACACTGCCACCCCTGAAGAGAGTGTGATGCCTGGGTCTTCCTCCTTTGCGTAATAGCCAAGTAAAGGGTTCATATTTGTCCGCAAGACTTGAGACTGGTATTGTGCCCTTATCCAGAGTTGGAGGGACATCCTGGGTCCTCGTGGTAGAAGTATAGTCATGACCTCGGAGAGCATTCTAAAAGGATGAGGAGGGTATCCCTGTCCACCCCATCATGAATTGCACTTAATAGTGGGCACTGTGAGCTCAGTGGGCCTGACCCCAGGAGTGGGTTCATGACACTCCCTCACTGTGACACTTCCCACATTCTTCATGTCTGAAAGCACCAGGTCGAGTATTGCCCCTTCCCTAGTCGGGACTGTGACTACCTGTTTTAGGAATGCCTCTTTAAGGCCCTCAAGGAAATTCCCCCTCCTAGTTATAGCAGCTGTCTGTAAGCCCCAGTCCACATCTGGGAGGTTGAAGTCACCAACTATGAACACCGCCCCCTTATGTGCCATTCTATTAATAGATGTTAACAATTCCTGATTTTTTAGATTCATCCTGGGATGGGGGTCTGTAGACCATCCCTGTATGAATAGCTGTTCCTTATCTCTTTTCTAGTCTGACCCATAGTATTTCCTTTGTTCCCTGATCACACTGTGTCTCAGTTGCTTTAATGGGGCCTCTAACATACAATGCCACCCCTCCGTTTTTGCCTACTTTGTCCTTTCTAAATAGATTGTACCCTGGAATGGCCATCTCCCAGCTTTGGTTGCTGTTGCACCACGTTTCTGTTATGGCCACTATGTCCAAGGTTGCTTCCACCATAGCGTCCTTTAGGTCACAGATTTTGTTGCTCAGACTGTGAGCATTGATGCACATGGCTCTTCATTTTTTGACTCTATCCCTTCCCATTTGCTCATTCCTATTTACCCATGTCCTGCCTGCTTTATAATTATACCTGTTTGCGCAACTATTTGGGTCCTCCAATGTATTCTTGCTGCTCTGTCCTGATATTATTTGATATGGGCCTCTTTTTTTGTTACTCTTCATATGTCCTGAGAATTCAATGATGATGCTGTGTGGGGGAGAGACTGCTCGACACCCCATCGCTTGCCGAGCAGCATCTTCCTCCTCTTCCTACTTTAGATGTTCCAGGTAGACCTCAAACTTCTGTGCCAGTGTCCTTACTCCTTGGGATGTGTGGTGTAGTCCATCCCATTTAAAGAGCCCTCTGTCCCAAAATTTGCCTCATGATCCGACACAGTAGAAGCACTGTTGCTGACACCATTCCCTCAGCCAGTTGTTGAATTCTTCAGTCTCTTCATGATTTATTTTGTCCTTGCATCTGTTCTTGCCTCACACCAGTAGGAATTCTAAAAAGGCCAGGGATGTTGCTCTTCTAGATAGGCCCTTTGACAAGTTCTCGATGTTCAGTTTGGTGCCCTCCATCTTATTGTTTTCTTAGTCATTGGCTCCTATGTACAGAAAAATTGCATGGTCTTCTCCTGAACTGTTGACTGTCCTCCCAATGCGTTCACAGTCTCGGGCAGCAAATGTTCCAGGGAGGCATCTGACTTTCACCTCCTTTTGTGACTGCTTGTTCAGCCTAGTTTCCATTCCTCCAATCACTGAGTCACCGATCAATAGGATTGCCTGGACTTTCTCCCCAACTTCCAGGTTTTGTCAGTGGTTTCTGGGCTGTTTTCTGTGTTTGTTTCCCTTTCTGGATGAGGGGCTGTCCTTCCTGGGGTAGTAGTATGGTCTTGCACCAGGGGTGCATAAAGGTTTGTGGATGTGCGAGTACATCAGCTTTTTGGAAGATATCGCAAAATATTGGCTGACTGCACCGCTGGTTCCGAGTGCATGGTTCGTTTGTTTTAGAGTTGCATAAAGGTTTGTTGTCCATATGGGAGGCGAAACCTGGTGGCCCATTTTGTGCAGTCTGTTTCCTCATCTCAAGATGCTCCAGCCTCCTGGCTCAGTGGTTGTCTGTCGGAGTGATGGAGGGGGTGGTGCACCCCAGTACAGCTGCTGACTTATGTTGGCTATTTCTCCTCAGGCTTCCTGCACTTTCAGCTTTCATCTCTTTGAATCTCATGCATTCAGAGCAGTGTCTGTTTCTCCAAAGATGCATTGTGGTGATGGTTGTCCCACAGTCTTTGCACTGATAAGGTCCATGCTGGTTGTATATTCTGATGGATGCTTGATCCCCTTCCCCACCCCTGCCCCCCGCTAACCACTGACAACTCTAGTCTGCTCCAGAATCCATAGCAGATGGAAGTGCTACCACCAGCATAGTGGTTAAGGGTACTGATCTGCAAACCTGGATACCTGGATTTGAATCCCATCAGCATTTACTTGCATAATGTGTGACACTGAGCAAGTGACTTAACTTCCTTGTGCTTTCAGCTTGCACCTGGAAACAAGCTCTGGCTTAGTGTGCCTTTCCTGGAAAAACAATTTCTCTTTTCCCCCCCTTTCCCCCATGCCTTTTAGCTCACCACCACCCTGCTGACCACCTGCAATTCAATTCTGCTCCTGGACTCAGAGCAGATGGTAGTGTTACTGCCATGCTACTGAGCTCCCCACCACCTGCTGACCACAGGCAACTCGAGTCTGCTTCAGTACCCGTAGCAGATGGTAGTGCTATCGCCATGCCTCTAAGCTCTCTACTGCCTGCTCACCACTAGCAACTCAGGTCTGCTTCAGAAACCATAGCAGGTGGTAGTGCTAATGCCATACCACCAAGCTCCTCTTCCCCTGCAGACCACTGATGACTCAAGTCTGCTCCAGAACCTGTAGCAGATAGTAGTGCTAACACCCAGCCATCAAGCTCCCCACCTGCTGCTAACCACCGGTGACTTGGCTCTGCTCCAAAACCTGTAGCAGATGGTCGTGCTACTGCCATGCCACTGAACTCCCCACCCTTCTGGTGACCACCGATGTCTCAAGTCTGCTCCAGGACCTGTAGTAGATGGTAATGCTATTGCAATGTCACTGAACTCCCCACCCCTTGCTGACCACTGGTGACTTGAGTCTGCTCCAGAACCAATAGTAGATGGAAGTGCTACCGCCATGCCACCGAGCTGCTCACCCCTCTGCTGACCACTGATGACTCAAGTCTGATGTAGACCCTGTAGCAGATGATAGTGTTACCACCATACTATTGAGCTTGCCACCCCCTGCTGACCACTGGTGACTCAATTCTGTTCCAGAACTCAGAGCAGATAGTAGTGCTACTGCCATACCACTGAGCTCTCCATCCCTTGCTGACAACTGGCAACTCAAGTCTGCTTCACAATCTGTAGTATATGGTAGTGCTACCACCATGCCTCTGAGCTCTCCACTACCTGATGACAACTGGCAACTCAGGTCTGCTTGAGAAAAGGTAGCAGGTGGTAGTGCTACTGCCATGCCACCAAGCTCAGCACCCCCTACTGATCACCGATGACTCAAGTCTGCTCCAGAACCTACAGCAGATGGTAGTGCCAACATCAAGCCACCAAGCTCCCCATCCACTACTGACCACCGGCGACTTGAGTCTGCTCCAAACCCCTTAGCAGATGGTAGTGCTACTGCCATGTCACTGAAGTCCCCACCCCTTGGATGACCACCGGTGACTCAAGTCTGCTCCAGAACCTGTAGCAGATGGTAGTGCCAACACCAAGCCACCAAGTTCCCCATCCACTGCTGACCACCGGTGACTTGAGTCTGCTCCAAAACCCTTAGCAGATGGTAGTACTACTGCCATGCCACTGAAGTCCCACCCCTCTGATGACCACTGGTGACTCAAGTCTGCTCCAGAACCTGTAGCAGATGGTAGTGTTACCACCATGCTACTGAGCTCACCACCCCCTGCTGACCACCAGCAACTCAATTCTGCTCCAGACCTCAGAACAGATCATAGTGCTACTACCATGCCACTGAGCTCTCCATCCCCTGCTGACCACCGGCAACTAGAGTCTGTTTCATAATCTGTAGCAGATGGTAGTACTACTGCCATGCCTCTGAGCTCCCCACTGCCTGCTGACCACTGGCAACTCAGGTCTGTTTCAGAAAAGGTAACAGGTGGTAGTGCTACTGCCATGCTGCCACCCTCACCCTCCTCTGCTGACCATCAATGACTCGAGTCTGCTCCAGAACCTGTAGCAGATGGTAGTGCTACTGCAATGCTATTGAACTCCCTACCCCTCTGCTGACCACTAATGACTCAAGTCTGCTTCAGAAACTGTAGCAGATGGTAGTGCTACTCCAAAGCCACTGAGCTCTGCAGCCCCTGCTGACCACTGATGACCTGAGTCTGCTCCAGGACCTGTAACACATATTAGTGCTACTGCCATGCCACCAAACTGCCCACCCCATGCTGACCACTGATGACTCAAGTCTGCTCCAGAAGCTGTAGCAGAAGGTAATGCTACCACAGTGCCACTGAGCTCCCCACCCCAGCTGACCACTAGCGACTTAAGACTGCTCGAGAACCCATAGCAGATGGTAGTGTTACCACCATGCCACCAAGCTTGTCATGCCCTGTTGACCACGATGAATGGAGTCTGCTCCAGAACCCATAGCAGATTGTACTGCTATCACCATGACTACTGGTGACTTGAGTATTTTCCAGAACCTGTAGGAGATGGTAGTGTTTCAGCTATACCACCGAGATCACCGATGACTCATGCCTGCTTCAGAACACATAGCAGATGGTAGTGCTACCACCATACCACTGAACTCCTCACCCCCTGCTGGCCACCAGTGACTCAAGTCTGCTCCAGGACCCATAGCAGATTGTAGTGCTACTACCTTACCACCAAGCTCCCCAACCCCCTGCTGACCACCAATGACTTGAGTCTGCTCCAGAACCCATAGCAGATAGTAGAGCTATCATCATGCCACTGAGCTCCCAACCCCCTGCTTACCACCAACAACTCTGTCTGCTCCAGAACCTGTTATAGATGGTAATGCTACTGCCATGCTACCAAGCTCCACACCCCCTACTAACCATCAGTTACTCATGTCTGCTCCAGAACTCATAGCACATGGTAATGATACCACCAGGCTACTGAGCTCCCTGCCCACTGATGATCACTGTTTAGTCAAATCTCTTTCAGAACCCATAACAGATGGTAGTCCTGCCATTATGCCACCAAGCTTCCCACCCTCTGCTGACTGCTGATGACTTGAGTCTGCTCCAGAACCCATAGCAGATGGTAGTGCTACCACCATGCCACCAAGCTCCCCACCCCCTGCAGATCACTGGTGACTGGAGTCTGCTCCAGGACCCATAGCAAATGGTAGTGCTACCACCATGCCTCCAAGCTGGCATTTGAGATGATATTTAACAATGAGTAGTACTGCATTTAGGAAGAAAGAAAAACACAGCAGTGTATAACTTGCATGAAATTCTGCTATGAGCTATCACCCAGGAGAAAAATTTAGGTACTCTGTCATTATTTCTACTAATGACATTAAGTGGGATGCACATTATAAATCAATGTGTTTTAGGCTGTGTCAAGAGAAATTCAGTGTGTAGAAAAATGAGGGTCTTTATGCCCTTGTATAGGTCGTTGCGTTGGCAAGACTGCATACTGAGTACTGAGTTCAGTTCTGGGCCCTTTAAATGAGAAGGGATGCATTCAGATTTAAGGTAGCACAGAAGAGGATTACAAAGATGGTTAGGGGTTTGAATGAATCAGAATATATAATGAAATATAATGTGTTTTAAATATGCACTCACTAGAGAGAATGAGAAGGAGGAGAGGACCTGTAATAACGGTATTTAAAGCAACCGTATTTCATAGTCACCATATAGTTTTATTCAACAATAATGATTTTCTGGTAGGAATATTAAGATAACCATTTGTCTTTTCATTTGATTTCATCCCTGAACCAAGATATGGGATTTTGAAGTTTTTAAAAGTTTCCACTTCTGTATGATGCTCACCATGAAAAAATTAAATATTTTGATACGGTTCTGTTCTGTTTACCATCACAAAAATGTGCTACAGTAACACTGTCCTAATGTATCCACAGTATGAATCTAAGATATACATTCTACAGGTAACCTTAATGGAAGAGATTTTTAGAAATTGCGAGTGCCGCCATCTTTAATGATGTGAGTTATTGAATACACAATTAACTATAAAAAGGGTTTTATAAACTATCAGAGAAAATTGAAAACTATGCTGAGGATGAATATAAGGATGTCAGAAATATATTTTTGCTAAAAAAGTGATGAAAATTTTTGCCTACTAATTTAGGATAATGTACAATGCTACGGGATTGTTGGCACTTTAATACGAGGGATCTAGTATCCTCTACCAGTAGCCTTGAGCATTCAGCAACAGGAAATCATTTTAATACAGAAAGGAAGAGAACTTGCTTCCCACAGAGAGTAATTGCATGGAACATCTTACCACACTCATTCGTTGCATGCCAAACAGTAAACTTCTTTAAGAATAATCTCACCAGAAACATGGATAGTATGGGAATCTATCGGTGTTATCATATTGGTTTTGGATAGTACGGGAATCTATCTGTGTTATCATATTGGTTTTGGATAGTATGGGAATCTATGGGTGTTATATTGGTTTGCTCTGTCTATATTGTCCTTCACTCCAAAGATTGTAATACAGTAGTTGTTTCTGTTATGCTAGGTAAGGTCACAATGTGCTATTGTATGACAAAATATATGTGATTGGGTCTAACTCCTAAAAACAAGCAACACAATCCATTTTTAGGGTGTAAATGGTTTGTCACTGTCTTAAAATGGAGTCTGCTCTTTATACTGAAATCGTGAAATCTAGCTGAAAATCAGAAACAAAAAATAGCTAATGAAAGTCTCAGAAATCTCTAGTGTATTAGTTTTCAGTTAGCAATCCTACTATAGCTGACGGTTTCTTAATTCTATAGGCTTTATTCCAAGAATTGGAAAAGAGGGCAAAGAGAACTCTCACATTCCATTTATAAAGAGTTTCTTTGAGGATAGTTATAAAATGTATAACCTGATTTTGGCCTCCAGTCCACATGATACTGTTCATGCGAATACTCAAGCCACCACGTTGAGGGTGATAACTGCCCACGCTTACATGCTTTACAGATCCATCAGATGTAATCTGCCAGTTCAGAATGTCATATGACCCTTCAGGGCAACCATCTTCCTTAAACTCAAAATCATCTCCCAAAGTGGTTCTAAATTTGACATTTCTGAGGAAATGGAAAAGCTGTGGAAAGAGAAATTATTTTGGTTTTGATTTGTGTCTGTTCTGCATTCTGTTGTCACACAGTTAGAAAATGGGACAGAAAACAAACATGACTTTATTATCCATGTTGACTAGCAAAAAGATCATGTGACTTAATTTTATACCACTTGCTGTTATTACTGCTAAGTGCAAAGTGACTCATAGAAACATAGAAGTTGATGGCAGATAAGGACCGCAAGGCCATCCAGTCTGCCCATTTCTTTTTCTACCTTATAAATATGCCATTGGCCTTTGCTCTGTCAATGGTCTATCTAGTCATACTCATCTGTATTGCTCCCTTATGCCTATCCCATGCCTGTTTTAAGACCTGCACTGTATTCATATCTGCCACTTCCTGAGGTAGGCCGTTCCATGCATCTACCACCCTTTCTGTGAAAAATAACTTCCTTGCATTACCCCTTAATCGACCTCTCTCTAATCTCTTGCTGTGTCGTCTTGTCCTGCTATTTTTCTTATATTGAAGCATGTTAGACTCTTTCACCTTGTTAGTGCCCTTAAGGTTTTTGAATGTTTTGATCATATCACCTCTCTCCCTCCTTTGCTCTAGGGTATGCATAATAAGCACCGTTAATCTGTCTTCATATGTTTTCTGATGCAGTCCCTGCACCATTTTGGTTGCCCTTCACTGGACTGCCTCAATTTAGTTAATGTCCTTGTGAAGGTGTGGCCTCCAGTTCTACACACAGTACTCCAGATGGGGCCTAACCAGTGTCTTGTAAAGAGGGATTATTACCTCCCTCTTCTGACATGAGATACCCCTACTAATGCACCCCAACATCCCCCTAGCCTTACCTACTGCTTTAGTGGTCTGCTTGGATGATTTCAGGTCATCATTGATGATGATGCCCAAGTCTCTTTCTTCCCTTGTGACTGCCAGCAACTCCCCTCACAGCCTATAGGTGGTTTCATGGTTTCTCTTCCCTATGTGCATGATCTTGCACTTCTTTACATTAAACCCCAGTTGCCACTCTTCTGACCATTTTGCCAGTTTATCCAGATCTCTTCTCATTCTGCCCACCCCATCTGGATCATCTACTCTGTTGCAGATCTTGGTGTCATCTGCAAACAGACAAACCTTAACCTCCAGTCCATCTGCAATGTCACTGATGAAGATATTGCAGATGGACTGGTCCCAGGACTGATCCCTGAGGTACCCCACTTGTGACTTACATCTCTTCTGACTGTATACCGTTTACCACCACTCTCTGTTTTCTGCCCATCAACCAGTTTGCCATCCATTTGACCAACTTCGGACCCACCCTGAGCCTACCCAGCTTATTAATCAATCTTCTATGTGGAACAGTATTGAAAGCTTTGCTGAAGTTAAGGTAGGTGCTATCAACTGCTCCCCCTTGGTCCACCACTCTGGTTACCCAGTCAAAGAAATCTATGCATTTAGTTTGACAGGACCTTCCTTTTGTAAACCCATGCTGTCTTGGATCCTGTGCTCCTATGGATTCCAGGTGTTGCACTATCCTTTCTTAAGGAGTGCCTCCATAATCTTGCCCACTACTGAGGTAAGACTGTCTTGGTTTGTAGTTCCCCGCCTCCTCCCTGCTACCACTCTTGTGGAACGGGATCACATGAGCCCATCTCCAGTCTTCTTGGACCTCTCTTGTGTACAGAAACTCACTAAACAGTTCTGATAATTGCTCTGCTAGTCCCACCCTTAGCTCCTTTAGTACCCTGGGATGTATGCTGTCAGGTCCCATTGCCTTGTCCAGCCTGAGCTTATCGAGCTGTTGTAGGACCCTTTCTTTTGTGAAGGGACTAGTGCACACCTCCTTCCCCCTGTGTACATGGTGCTGAGCTGTGGGCGCTGCCCTATCTTCTCTTCAGTAAATACTGAGCAGACGTATCTGTTTAGGATAGATGCTTTTACATGGTCCTCCTTCTCACACGCCCCCATATCTCCTTTGATCTTAGCAATACCCTCTCTGAACTTTCTTCTTTCACTAATGTATCTATAAAAAGTCTTGTCACCTTCTTTTACTGTTTGTGCTAGTGTTTCCTCGGTTTAGGCCTTTGCTTGTCTTACTGCCTTCCCTGCTTCCCTTAGAGAAGTTTGGTATGCCTCCCTATCTTCATCCCGCTGCGTTCCCTTATATTCCCTGAAGGACAGCCTTTTGGCTCTGACATTTTCTGCTACTGTTTTTGAGAACCAAAGTGGTTTCCTTCTGTTTTTGCATTTCCTTTTCTCTCTTACACAATGGGATGTTGCTTCAAGTATTGCATCCTTAATGCTTGCCCACTTTGCCTGTACCCCCTCACCTGTATTTCTTTTTGCCAGGGCTAGCTTAACTCTGTTGGCCATCTTATCAAAGTCAGCTTCTCTGAAGTCCCATATTTTTGCCTTGGAATGAGATGATTTAGTTCTAGTGGCCAAATTGAACCATACCATGCAATGGTCACTGGCCCCCAGGTGACCTTCTATCTGGAGATATGTGAGCCTTTCCGTCTTTGTCAGTACTAGATATAGGATAGCCCTGTCTCTCGTGGGTTGTTGTACCAGTTGTTTGAAGCCCTCCCCCTGCAGTGATTCCACCATTTGTCTAGTTCTGGCAGATGTTCCTGCTGGTATTGATCAATCTGTATATGGCATGTTGAAGTCTCCCATTATCAGAACCTCCCCTTTAGCTGTCGTGTTTTGTATATCTTCTAACAGTAATGTGTCTGTGTTCTCCTCCTGATCTGGGGGCCTGTAGACAACCCCAGTTCGTATGGCTGTCCCATTTCCTGTTTCCAGGGTGACCCACAGTTCTTCTTGCTCCTTATGTGTATTTTGAATCTCTGTAGCTTTGATATTTTCATTGACATACAGGGGCACTCCACTCCCCTTTTTTGCACCTCAGTCTCTTCTGAACAGTACATAGCCAGGTACTGAAGTCTCCCAAGTGTGGTTACTGGTAAACCATGTCTTGCTAATTGCTACTATGTCCAGTTTAGCCTCTGTCATTATTGCCTGCAGGTCTGGGATCTTGTTTCCCAGACTATAAGCATTTGTGTACATGATTTTCCATTGGCCAGATTTTGGTGTGTTAGTTGTTGGATGAGGTCTGGCATTTCCCCTGTGCGTTGAATGGGGAGCAGGACCTTTTTCCTTACCTGGTGATGCAAATGCACTGCAAACATGCTGAATTCCTGTTTGACCACTAGTTGAGGTTGGATGGGGGTTCTTCCCATTCGACGTATGGGGTGCTGCACCCCTCTCCCCATTTGCTAGTTTAAATATTCTGCAAAGACATCAAACTTTTGCCCCAATGCACTGACTCCCTCCTTAGTCAGATGCAGTCTATCAAATTTAAAGAACTTTCGCTCACAAAACTTCCAAAATCATTTTCTCTGTTTTAAAACTCATTTTAAAATATACAAAAATTACAGCAATTAATAGACTGCAAAGAGAGAGGACCTGCATGTCAAGCTGGGTGATTCAAATTATTTGATAATTGTACAAGTCAATGGTCAGGCCACAACTTGCATTCCTTATGCTATTCAAATCTCCACACCAGCAGTACATGAGAACATCATTGAAATGAAATTATAAAATGGGTCAAAGAAAATTCCTGACATCTGAAAGGTCAGTCTGAGTCTTCACCCAGGACCTACACAGCACTTTGTATCCAACAGCTTCTGTGATTGCTTCATCTACTGGCATACCCTCACTGCCCCCTTCTCGGTTGGGAAAACCTTACCTCAATCCCTACACCACACCCATCCCCCTTTCATACTGCCCTCTCCTACGACTCTCCCTCCCTACCTTGCCTGCTACTGTCAGCACCACTCCTTCCCTGTCATTCCTCCTTTTACCCCAATCCCAGTTCCAGTGCACTTCCCTGCCTAACCTCTGTAGTTTTGTACCCCCCTCTTGCTAAGCATGACAAGGCCTATGGCTGCTCCTCATTCCCCTCTTGCTGCCTCTACCCCCCTCTTCTCCCCCCTTCACCTTCCTGTTCCTCCTACCCTTTTATGTTATTTTGATTATGTTAATGGATAAATTACCATTTTTTATCTTGATATTTTCCTATTTGCAAAATTGTTTTATTTTCCATTTTAGATTACCTCTGTTAGTCTTCCTTTGTTTCTATGTAACCCTCCCCACTGATGTGGAATCTTTGTAAAAGAGCTGATTTGCACTCAAAGGTATTTTAATCCTAGACTGAAATAAATAAATAAATAAAATAAAGCTCATAGTGTACATACAAGTAAATTCACAGCTGTTAGTTTACAATTAATTAGAATTTGTCTTCAGTTTCTTAACTTGCTTTCATTATTTCCCTTCTCTGAGTCACATATTCAGAGCCATCCAGATGCACGTGCAGACAGCTGCAATGCGCAAACAAAATGTGCCTGCCGACTCTGGAGCCATAATCAAACCGATGGTGTGATTGTACAATCTGTTTGAATATCAGACCCTGGATGCACGCTGGACAGCAAGCGGCCAACATGTATGGCACAGGGCATCCAGGGTCGCTATTGGGGAATGTGAGGCATCTACCAGTATGTGCTGCAGCCCAATGTGGGATATTCAGTCCAAACATGCAAATGACCCCATTGGGCATGCACAGTGCGAAGGGGCCATTTGCATGCCCATTATTGGCTCATTTGCAGGGCTGCACCTGGTGGAATGTGCCGGGCCTGCGCCCCTCCATGCCCCGATCATTGTATGAAAAGTATAGAGACACCACTCCATAGCTCCAATCACAGTAATGAAGATAAAAAAAAAATCCCTGTTTCCATAGTGTATGGATCCCCTGTCCTCAGATCCAATCACAGTAATAAAGAAAACAACCCCGATCCCTGTTTCCATAGTATAGGGACTCCCCCTCCCAGCTCCAATCACAGTAATAAAGATACACCCCCTGATTGCTGTTTTCATAGTGTAGGAACACCTCACCACCCTGATCACAGTAATAAAGATAAGCCCCACTGATCCCTGTTTCCATAGTGTAGGGACCCCTCACCAGCCATGATCACAGTAATAAAGATAGGCCCCCGATCCCTGTTTCCATAGTTTAGAGACCCTCCTCCCCAGCCCCAGTCACAGTGATAAAGAAAACAACTCCAGATCCCTGTTTCCATACTGTAGTGTCCCCCCCCACCCCAATCACTTGCATAACAATGAACACCATGAATCTGTTCCCTGGCAGCTAATAGGCCCTCCATCTCCCCCTCCCTGTAGGCAGGAGCTCACCACACTGCACCCCCCCCCCATCCTGACCCATGTAGGCAACTGGTACCGCCATCCTTACCCTGCCATGGCTAGCCACTGACTTATTGGTGCCGGGGCACGTACAGTAAACAGTACAAGCTCATTGGTTGTTGAGACAACCAGTGTAACAGTTGTTATGGGGATGGGGGTTCATTGGTGTACCAGTGATTGGGGAGGAGGGGACACTATACTATGGAAATGAGGATCAGGGGTTGTTTTCTTTATTACTGTGATTGGGGTTGGGGAATGGGGTAACCCTACACTATGGAAATAGGGATAATTTTTTTTATCTTTATTACCATGAGTGGGGGTCCTACTCTATGGAAACAGGGATTGGGGATTGTTTTCGTAATTACTGTGATCATGCTGGGGAGGGGTCCCTACATTATGGAAACAAGGATAGGGGAGTTATTACATTTTTTACAGTGATCAGCGCTGGGGGGGGGACTGTGTACCCAGCCCTAGACTGTGCTCTGGGCACCAACCTTCTCCAAACATAGTTAAAGTAGGGTTTTAAAAGTGTAACTATGCACCAGCGCAGTCAGGTATTTTTATACTTGGGGGGGTTCAATATTGCGATGCGTGGCAAATGCATGAGCAACCCCTCATTTGCTTAGGCATATCACAGTATTGTGTGTGGTGGTGCAGTCCGGGGAGGGGTATGGGCATTGGTGCTCTTTGAGTATGGCAGTGTATCTGATGGCCCGAGCAAGTCTAGGGATGCACAACACATCAAGGAATGCACCATGCACCTCCTCTGAATATGTGGGCCTCTCTCTTTACCTTTTATCTGTTTTGGTCCAATTTCCTTGTAATTCTGTTTTTCTATTACTGTGTCTTCCTCGTGTTAGCACACACATCCACAATATTATTTTAACCCAACCCTCGTTATTAAAGTTTCAGCACACATCCCCAAACCCCAGTTTAAGTTTCTCTTTTCACTTGCTTTAATTCTTTCTCTTCTCTGTCTTCATTAGTTTGTGTCATTCTGTCTTATTTTCCTGTATTTCCTTAAAACTTCTTTTCTTGTCCTGACCCCCTTATAGTGTAATTCAGCAGTCCCGTCCTCCAGGACGTGGTCACCCTCCTCCCAGTCCTAGCACACTAGACTCCACATTCACTTTCTGTTCCAGTCCCCTCTCTTAATGCTTCTTTTTTCCCCAATTTCTTCTTTTAATTCTTTATCTTTTTTTCTCAGTCCTCCAGTCCCAAACCATTCCCACTCAAGCTTTTATCCCTTCCCCCATGTCATCTGTGTCATTACGTGGAGTCCCCCCAGCCCCCACTTGAAATTTCCCCTGGTCCTTTCTGATATTGGCTTGGCTTTTGTTCACTTGTAAAATTTTTTTGTAATGTTGACTTTTCATTGTAAAATATAAGTTTTCTATTCATTTTTCTCTGCTTAGTTTTTCTTGTATCATCTATTTTCCTCAGCCCTTACCACACCACCCAGACTGCTGCTACTACCACAGGGCCATGCATCTGTTCAGACTCAGACTTCTCTCCCAGTCCCAGCATGTCCGCTGTCTTGCTCTGCACATCACAGAATGACACCAATCTGCAGCACAGTCTGAATTTTAAACCCCAACTTGTGCATGTCAAACTGGAGTAAGGGGCCCGTTGCAGGGGTGCCCTTTCACCTCTCCTGTAAGCCTCAAATGTCAGTTACATGACTGGCGGCAAAATAAAGGGAAAAGAAAAAAAAATATGAGCTGAAATGGCAGTAGTCACCTAGGAATTTGTTGAAACTGAGCCAATTGAAAGCCAGCCCAGTGGTGTGGAGGCCTGAGGATCTGGTGCCTTGCCTCCTGCCACACCGGCAACTCATTTTTACTGTGTGAGTAGGTTGCTGGGGGTCCGTCAGGGAAGGAGAGAATCAAGTATCTGGAGAGCAGCTCTCTTTTCCTGGGGAGGGTGGCCTGGCAGTCCTGACAAATGACTGTCCCAGGTGGAGGCCGGCGGAGGAAGCAAAATGGATCAGGGATACCCGAGAAGGGAGGGTGCTGTGGAACTTCACAGCATGCACATGCTGACATGTGCATCCCTGAAACTGGGAGGGGTCAACCAGAAAAAGTTGAAAATGGGGGACATCGCTGGCAGGATCTGTGAAGCCTGACTGCAGTTCCAACTCCCAGTTCTAGCCCCGGTGACCAGATTTCTGTGCACCGGAGAGGAAGAATGGCCCTCAGCTTCCTGGTCCACCCACTGGGGGGAAATTCATGGGGGCTCACCAGGGTAGAAGGTTGGGAGAGAGCAATGCAGCAGTGGGTGGAGGACAGCCCTCCTGAAGGGGGAGCTGTAGCTGCCTGTCAGCCATCCTGCAGGAGTTTCAGTGTAGGGGTTTATGCCCATCCATTTGGAAAATGTTATTAATTTGTAAAAATAGTATGTTCTTACTTTTTATTTCTGAAGGATTTTTCTTTTTCCTTTTTGCTGAATAAAGAGTCTTTGATCTGATAGTGTTAGGTTTGATGTAAAGAACTGTGCTTTATCTGGCACTTGACATATCGAGTTCCATCACTGTTCACACCTCATCAGCAGGACCACTGGAAAATTGCGGAACAGGTTACCCAAAATTGAGGAGCATTTAGCAAAAATTGTGGGAAATTGTGGGGGTTTCTACTACAGACCCTGAGTACTTCACAATAAATCTTTTAATGTTTTCTGCAGCATATATTAGTCAGTATATATTGCTAAATGAATACACCGACACCTGAATCTATTTAAAACATAAAGAAAAGTTTATGTTCCTAAAAGAATACTAAACTGATAAGCTATCATAAGCATTGCCTATCTTCCAAAATTTATAAACATCTGCCTCACACAGTGCTAAACAGATTCTATAAAGTGAGCCACAGCAAATAAATATTAAATAAAGCCAGAAGACATATTTTTTTGTTTGTTTCTGACTGTAGAATAATGAAGCCTAATCAACAGCTGTTTACAGTGCTCTGCCAACTATTCACCCACTTTGGTAGAAGAAAAAATAAGCAGACAGAGTGGTGAATAATGTGTTTTAGTTAAATGTTGTTAAAGTGTTTAATGGTCATAATTTGTTCCGTAGGTATTGTACACTATTTTTGAAATCACATATTTAAACATTAAATCAGGGGGTTATTGGGGCTGGCAGTATAATCTAGAGGTAAGAGTAACAAACTGTGAATGAGCTGATGACATCTAGCAGACCTGGGTTTGATTCTCACAACCTCCACTTGCATACCATGTGATTCTGAGAAAGTCACTTAACCTCCTCAGTGCCCCTGGGTTGTACCTGAAAACAGGCACTTGTGCCTAGTGGGCCTTACGTGGTTACCAAAAAAAAAAAATACCAATATATTTTTACTGCATCATACAGTAGTCAGAGCACCCTGTAATTTACCTTTGTTTTACTCTGGCTGCAATGATTTTGTTTGGTTAAAGATAAATGTTCTGATACATTTTGTGTTTTATAAGCTTGTTTTTAGATTTTAGTCAGGTTTTTATTGTAGTCTTTGCATGTGAGCATCTAGGGGGTAGTTGCTAAGAATGAGATCACTGTTACCAACTAGCTTATTCAAGTTTAAAATCAGCAGGGCATCCAAAAATCCTCAGCTGTTTGAATCAAAACTAGTCTGAATGAAAGTATGCTCCCAAGGAATAACTTGCCCTGCCACTTACAAAAAGGCTTCATAGTTAGCACCCCATTTAGGTGAATGGGATCATTTGCACCTTTTCTCCCATCTTTTGTTTCAGTCTGTGTATCAACAAAAAGTTTTCTGATAGACTGCTTCAATACAAAACAAATGTTAAGTGTTTAAGTGTACTTAAGCTTGGCCAGTGAATTTTGAAACCAAACAAGACAAAGATTCAAAAGAAGTCAGTGTCACATAAAACCCTTGCTCTACCTCGCACTCCATAGTTTTGGCCAAACCCAAGTCTGCATGCAACCGTGTCAATATATTGAGAGTATTTTATTAAAAATGTTAATACTTTTTACACAGTTCAATATAAAACCTCAAAAATTGCAAGAAATTGTGGAACATGTCAGTTTTTGCGGAGAATGGTGAAAATTGCAGATTCCGCAAAAAAATTGTGGGCGCAATTTTCCAGTGGCCCTGCTCATCAGCACTGTGGCCTCACTCACTGTGCCATAAGTGTAACCTGTATCCCGTCTGACAGCTGCTGAGTGCCTCTTCCTGAGCAGTTGCAATGCCAGAGTCAGCAATGTCACAAAGCTGACGAGATATAGAGGAACAGAACAATATATGTTAGAATCCAGGCAGAGTGTGGTTCTGCACATCAGATACAGTAATGTGAAGCACAACATCTTCTAATTAGCCAAAGGGAAAAGAAAAACATACTCAGGTATAAAAAGTAATAGTTGGCTACTTTTAAAAAATAATATGACTTTCAAGTAATACACTGGCCTTTAAGCATCAGTTCTGTCAGGGTTTTGTGTGTGATCCAGCAATGCCTATACAACTCATTGTAAAAGGCTTATGCAACTCACTGGGGTGGCAGCTTGATATAAAATGTACCATATGTTCAGGGACAGACTTTCATGGTAGGACAGCAATAGTTGAGCAGTCATAAAATACTACCCACTTATCACTTTCTGTTATTGATGGTCAAACAACAACTGGAAGGTGTTGCTTGAGTCTGCAGAGGTTTACCTTCCATCTCCCAAGCTGCGTGATGTCACAGCTGTAGCATGCACTGCTGAAATAAACCCCACAGTCCTACAGTATTAGGGAGTACTTTTATAGTGCTTGCTTGGAGCTGCTGCTATTTCTGTTCAGTTAAGACATGTTTTTCGTGTACCATAACATTTAAAGCACAAATGGTTGGTAGTGCTTCCAATACACTAGGGCATTAATATTGATGAGTTTGCCTCTCATTAGGATATGCTCCAGAGCAGAAGTAGTGTGGATGCACAAATTGGTTAGTGCTAACCAGAACAATGCTTCAGTATGTCCCTTCCCTAACAAACTGGTAGCTAAGCACTTGCAAAATTAGTTTGACCTCAGTGGTAGGGAAAATGATGGAATCACTTCTGAAAAAAAGAATTGTTGAGTACCTAGAGGCCAGCGGGGCACAGGACCCAAAGCAGCATAGATTTACAGCAGGAAGGTCATGTCAGATGAATCTAATAGATTTCTTTGACTGGGTGACCAAAGTAGTAGACCAGGGAGGAGCTGTGGATATGGCCTACCTAGACTTTCGCTAGGCATTTGACACAGTCCCGCACAAAACAGTGGTGGAATTCAAGCATGCATGGGACAGTCATAAGGCCATTCTAGGGGGTTGGGGTAGGAAGAAGTAGGCTTCTGGTTAACTAGGATCTGCAGCTTATCCAGTAGGTAGGGAAATGGGCAGACTGGGTGGGCCAAGCGGTCCTTATCTGCCATCAAATTCTATGTTTCTATGTTTCTATGTAATCAAGTTAGCCAGCCTGGGAGTGGGTCTCAGGGTGGTAGCCTGGGTAGCAAACTGGCTGCACAATCTTTATAGGTGACATTGCAGAGGGTCTGGAGGGAAAGGTATGCCTCTTTTCAGATGACACAAAGATCTGTAACAGAGTTGATACACAAGGGGGGGTAGAAAGGATGAGAAGGGAACTTGGCAAGGATGGAGGAATGGTTAGTCACATGGCAGCTTAGATTCAATGCAAAGAAGTGCAAAGTAATGCACCTGGGAAATAAAATCCCAGGAGAAGAGTACACAATAGCAGGGGAGGTACTAACAACAACAAAAATGGAAAGGGACCTAGTTGTAGTCATATCAGATGACCTAAAGGTGGGTAAGCAATGTGAGAAGTCAGTAAGGAGAGCCAGGGGGACACTGGGATACATAGGAAGGGACATCTCAAGTAGAAAAAGGGAAGTGGTTATCCCTCTGTACAGACAGTTGTGAGACCCCATCTGAAGTACTGTGTGCAGTTTTGGAGACCTTATATATGCAAGGACATAGACAGGATGGAAGCAGTCCAGAGGAGGGCAACTAAAATGGTGCAGGGTCTGCATCAGAAACCATATGAAGAGAGTTGGAGAAAGCTTAATATGTATACCCTTGATGAAAGGAGGGACAGGTGGGACATGATAGAAATGTTCAAGTACCTCAAGGGAATCAACAAAGTCCAGGAGGGTAGCATCTTTCAGAAAAAAGAGATGTGTAAGAACAAGGGGGCAAAATTTAAAGATAGAGGGGGGACGGCTCAGGGGTAATGTAAGGACATTTTTTTTCACGGATAGAGTGGTGGATACATGGAACCGCCTTCCTGGGGAGGTTGTTGGGTCTAAAACAGTGGGGGAATTCAAACATGCATGGGACAGACATAATGCAGTTGTAGTGGGGGGGTGGCAGGAAGTAGGCTGTTGGTTAACTAGAATCTACAGCTTATCCAGTAGGTAGGGATATGGGCTGACTGGGTGGGCCAAGTGGTCCTTATTTGCTGTCAAAGTCTATGTTTCTATGTTTCTAGTTTGCAAGGGTACTGGGTCATTATAGCTCAGACAAAACTATGGATGGAATACAGTGCATGGAATAGCCTAAATGGCTATACAGTGACAGGGGTTGTTTTAGCATGTGGAACAAACTGCTACCCCTGTTGCTGTATGTTTCCAGGATGAACCATGAAGGATGCTGCCAGGGCAGTGCTTGGCCGAGCCGCTTCTATGGTGGAGTGGCTAGAGCACCTGCTTCTGGTGTGGTCGGGGACCTAAGGCTGCAGTTCAGTTCTCCCTAGGTCCCACTATAATGTGGCTTTTTTTTAAACAAGTTTTCCCCACTTCTGGGATTCCTTTTTCCCTGAAGTCCACAATCCCCCAGAGTTGATTATAATAAGTCCAGATGGTGAAGCCCCGCACATTGCGCAATGCAGGGTGCAGAGCCCCCCACAAAAAGATATTCCTCTGGTGTGCAATTCTTTTCCTATTCAGCGTGTTGTGCTAACGTTATTTTGCTGCATGCTAATTTGTGTGCAGCATTCTTGATGTGCACCGTCTTGACCACAACATTATAACCCTGTGCCATTTGTGAGGCACAATTGCTGTTTGCAATACACACACTATTGCAATATAGGACTGCCATCACCTTACCTGCCATGGCTGGATGTTTTTTCTGTTTGCACATGATCCGTTGTGAAAGGGCCCTTCTCCGGGTCTACATGAATACAGATTATGCAAGGCATGAGCGATGGCAAAGGTTCCAACATAGGAATTGTATGTATAAGTTGGACTTGTAAATCCTACATCAAAAAAGGGTAAACTGAGTGCATTTAAATCCTCTTTCCCTGTACATATACTCAGTTCTTCTGTAACATTGCTAGTCTTTGCTGGGTGTGTTCCCGAAGGAAGCCATTTACATCCCAACACATGTTCCCAAAACATGATGGTTAAAAAATCATCTACGTTCTCTGCAGGACGGAGATTGTACAGAAAGTTTTTAAATCCAGGCATCAGACCTGCATGGGTCGTAATCCATATGGTGCCCTGCAGTGTTTTAAAGAACTCCTTCTTGGAAAACAACCATGAGCGTGGCCAGTCCTCTGTTCCAATCCATACTTTCCCACTGATGTCTGATTTTGCAATTTCGCTCATTATAGGAAGCAGCCTACTATCTGCTACTGTTATAACTATAACATTGACCAAGGAATTTTTCAGTACTGTGATCAGATGGGGGATGATGTTCTCTGAATTAACATCTTGAATAAGTACGAAAAATCCCAAACATATGCCATTTTGGTTAAATTCATGTTTTAGGATTTGGCTAATCTCTTGTCCATATTCATTATTCTCAACTACCATTCCAACCCAGTTCCAGCCAAACTGTAACATCAGCTGAGCTAAAGCACTGAACTTCATATTGCTGAAGGGAAAACTGCGGAGAAAAGATGGAAACTGATTCCTGTCACTAAGTATCATTGTTCCAGCTCCATAACTGATCTGAAAGTAAAAAGGGTATTTTTATTTATTTATTTAAAATTTTGGTAACCGGGAGAAGCACACTGAAACAAAGGTTATTTCCAGATGTGACCCGAGGGGGCCGGGAAAGAGGGGTGGAAACATGTGAACAGCCAGGTTACAATATAAATATGGCATGCAATTATTACAAAAATAAATGTAATGAAATAACAATGATACACTGGCAAATACTGCGAGACATTTATAGTCCAAAGTTATCATAAGAAGGCAGCTGTAAACGAGAAAGTAAGGGAGGAAAGATCATATGGGGATAGGTGGGGATTGCTTTTGGTATTAATAAGTGGAGAAGTTATGGAAAGTTGAGCACAGAAAGATGCAAGTTAAGGATGTTTGGAGAGAGAGAGAGAGAGAGAGAGAAAGAGAGAGTGAGAGTGAGAGAGAGAGAGAGCACATCACCTTAGTTGCTGGGATAAGGAAGGGCTGGAACAAGAGGAAGGGAGAGATTGGGAAACAATATGTTTTAGAGAGTGTAGTGAAAGAGATAAACAAAAAGAGCTTGGAAGAGAGAGTTCCAGAGGGAGGGGAGACAGTAAGAGAAGGTAACCTGCACCAAATTGGAACAGTGACACGGGAAAGAGAAGGTATGGGGGTCACTGGAGCATGGTGGATAAGAGGTAGGGGATGATGGAGAGTAGAAAGGTAAGAGGGGAGAGACACAAACCAGAATTTGGAAATGAGGGTGGTGGCGTAGTGCTGGTGGCATAAATTAAGAGAGGAAAGGGAGTGGGCAACGTAGAGGAGCATGGCACGTACATGGGACACCATTCATGGCAAAGCAGCAAAAATCATTAAAAAGAGTGTCCAGTCTGGAGATGAATGAGGCAGGAGTGTACCAAAGACCACATTGGCATAATCAGTAATAGGTAGAATCATCTTGGTAAGGAGTTCTCAACGCACCACAGCAGACTGGGATTTTTTATTTCTATGCATGGCTTCTAGTTTAGGGTGAACTTTGGTGTAGTTATAGGTGATGTGTGTATAGAAGTTGAGACAACTGTCCAGCCAGATGCCAAACAGGGACTACATAAAGTGAGGTGCCATTAAGGGTAGAAAAGGAGGTGAGGGGGGAGTGTCTGGATAATTTGTGAGCAGTAACAAACATGGATATAGTTTTCTTGGTATTAACTTTGAACTGATATGTCTGGAACCAGTGTAGCACTCTCAAGAAGTCACTCTCTAGTTGGGACTCCACTTCTGGAGCTGAGGGACCTTAGTACCAGGGCTGGGGAGGTTAAGGATGGAAGTCAATTAGGGTCTGCGGTAGCACATTAGGTAGGGATTATTATGGCAGACAAGGTGGGCCAAGAGGTCCTTATTTGTTTCTTTATTTATTGACTGACTGATTGACTGATTGATTGATTGATTGATTTGTTACACACAAGATCCTTTAGGCTGAGCCTATTTTCAAAGGGTCTAGAGTCAATAGCAAGAGTGAGTTGCAAGATGATGCATCATATATACATCTTATACATGTTTACATTAGCCAACATACAGCATATACATTGCTGAGTAACAATTAAAACTTAGGTAGTGAGTCCGGTGGCCTAAAAACAAAGTTGAGAGAGAAGGAGCTTTGTGAGTGTAGGCAAAACATACCTAGGAACCAATCAAACACACTTAAGGCAGTAATCTGTTTGAAAATTAAGGTGAGTGTGAATCAACATTAGCAGTCACAGGGGTTGGGTGATAAGTTTGGAGAGTAGAAAGGATTTAAAGAGGGCCAGGGAGTTAATGTCTCTAAGGGAAGGGTCAAGAGAGTTCCATAGTTTAGAAAATCTAAAAGACAAGCAATATTGTCCTAGTGCAGTTTTTCTATGTGGGAAGGCAATGGAGAGTTGTACAACACCCCTGGAGGGCTAAGAGGAGACAAGAGGCTTCAATAGAGGCCTGACTCTGGGTGATGACAGCCCTGTGATGGCTTTTTTGCATGCAACCAGTGTGTTGTGTTTCAGGCATGTGTCCAAGGTTAGCCTGTCTAGGCTGCTGTATAAGGAGCAGCTGTGTGTGTCTGATCTAGAATTAAGGGCATAACAGCAAGCTGTATTCTGCAGGCATCTCACCCTAGCAAGTGTGCTTTCACATGTAGCACCATAGACCAACATACCATACTCTATGTTGTAGCTTCTCACCAACAGCTGTTTGACCTCAGGGAGGATAGTACTCCTATGCCTATAGAGCATTCCGAGTCTGGAATTAGTGGTCCTAATGAGGGTGTCTACATGCAGTGATTAGGTGAGTTCAGCATTAAGGGTTAGTCCTAGGGATTTGAAGGAGGTCACCTGCTGAATAGGGATACCCAAGGAAGTGGTAATGATCAGTGAGTGCAGGGTAGGGGCTTTGCAATGTGTGTGGAAGATCATTGATTATTTTTTTTGGTGTGAAGGACCAGACGATTGGAAGTGAATGAGTCCTGTATTGCTGAGAAGTCAGTAGGGAGATCACATTGTAGAATGGCCTGATTGTAGCTTGTTGTGGTGATGACTGCATCGACAACATACTGGAGGAGTTTGGTAGACTTGCAGACTACTGGGAGATTGTTGATAAATAAGCTGAATAAGAGGGGACAGAGGACTGAACCTTGGTGAGAGCCCAGGTTAAACACACAATAGTTAGACAAGGAGTTGAGACCTTTATCTGCTTGTGATCTGCCTGTAAGATAGCATGAAATCCAGGGAGTGACATCATCAGAGAGACCAATATTAGTTAATATTTGGCATAGCAGAGCATGGTTGACCAGGTCGAATGCCTCACTAAGGTCAGTAAAGAAGGAGCCAATGACCTCCCCCCATCTAATGCACCATGCAGGTATTCAGTGTATTCAACCAAGTCTGGACCAGTACTGTGCTTCCTTCAGAAGTTTCTTCTACAGAAGGTCATAATGGTCAAGATACTGAGAGAACTGGTCACTGACAATTTTCTCAAGTGTTTTTGAGAGAGGGCAGGATGGAGATGGTGGGATAGTTTGAGGGTAGGTCTTGGGCACCTGCTTTCAAGACAGGGGTGACATGGGCAATTTTACAGAGCTTGGGCACTTGCCCCGTTGAGAAGGATAAATTAAAAGTTTGCAGACAGTTTCTATGTTTCTGTGACTGGAGGCCTAGACAACTATATTGTTGGCATACAAGGGAATGTGGGAAGAGACACAGACAGATGGAAGGTCATTAAGGAAGACTGAAAAAAGGACTGGACCCAGAATGGAGACTTGAGGGACACCTGTTGGAATGGGAAGCCCTGCTTGAAAGGACAGGACATCACCTACTTGGACACACTGTGTACTGCCCATAAGGTAAGTCTTAAACCAGTATATAGCATGGGAGGAGAGATCAGCTGAGATGAGTTTGGATAGAGGAAGAGGTTAGGACATGGAATCAAAAGCTTTGACTAGGTTGATGAATGTAGCAGCAGTGATGTTGCCATGGTCAATGCCATTGAGATCTGTGCCAGTGACATGGAGGAGGGAGTTGACAGTAGACTGTTTTTTCCTAAAACCTGACTGATATGGAAAGAGAAAGACAGAGGAGTTGAGAAAGTCAGAAAATCTAGAGAAGACAAGGGACTTCTGCAGTTAAACCAGAGAGGGGAGAAGAGACATAGGCCTGTAATTACCAGGAGTAGAGGGATCATCCTCTTCATGGAAGGTAGTGCCCTGGCAACTATCAACACCTAAGGTACAGTACTAAGAGTAAAGGAAAGGTTCCATAGATGGGAGAGAGGAAGAGCTATAGCAGGGGCAGAGATTCAGAGAATGCAGGGGTCAACGCCATCCGTGCTGGATTTGTGAGTGTTGAGAGTGATGAGGGCAAGGAGGACTTCATGTGCAGAAATAGATGAGAAACTAAAGCCTACAGATGAGGAGGAGGCAGGGGAGGCCAGGGGGCATTTACTGGACTACAAATGAAGGCACAGGAAGTGAAAAAGGAATTGAGGCAATGGAGGAAGGGTCAGAGACAGGCGAGCCATCAACCATCAGGGTAAGTGGGGACAGCTTAAGAGTGGGAGTTGAAGAGGGAGCAAAGGGTCTGTCAGAAATTAGAGGGGGAGTTGAGGTTCTGTTTTAGGGCCAAATTAAAGTATTGGACTTTTGCTGCTCATGTAGCCTTAGTACAGACATTTCTGAGGGTCATATAGAGATGGTGGATGGAGGGGGAGGAAGAGGATTTGCATCTAACCAAGGCTACTTTCTAAACAAAGCTTGGAATACCCACACCCCTCCCAGAAGGTGCAGAGTCAGACACCCCTCACCCCTCCCAGGCAATGCATGGAGGGGCATGGGGCATGCATTGCTTATGAACACAGTAGGTCATGTAGTTGTCACTAAAGGAATCTAGGAGAGTGCCAGCAGCAGCAATGCAGAAGGATGGTAGGTGAGCACCCAGTCCAGGAGAGGGTGGTTTTGGGAGAGTGGGCAGGGCCTAGCAGGCTTGTTGATTAGATGGTGGTGGTTTGGAGATTCAATCTTTTTCAATGAAGGGCTTAATGGTGGGGGAAAACCAGTTTAGTCTGAAGTCTTCAAGAATGATAAGCTCACCATAGGAGGCTAGGGAGACAAGGGATGAGATGATTTCAACAAGCAAGGAGGAAGAGATTTTTGGAGAGGCATATAGTACAGTTACAAACATGGGGAAGGAACTTTAATTAGAAGGAAGCCTTGCGAGAAGGAGATGAATTCACATAAAGAGACAGAGCAGGAGCTCTGCTCTGGCAAGCATAGATGGCTGTGTTGCTGCCATGTTTGCCATGATCCAGGCAAAAAGGTGAAAATTAGAGAAGGATAATTGGGAATCAGGAAGTCTGGATGACATCCAGGTCTCTGAAACATGAAGAAGGTCCGGGGAGTACTGAGTGACCCAGACAGGAACTTAATAACTTCCACCCAACCATAAAGTTGTCCATGGAATATTCTGCCACAAGTGTTAATTTTCTGGACACAACTGTCACCATCAAGGATGGAACCTTACATACATGTATTTACAGGAAGCCAACAGACAGACAGAGATACTTACACAGGAATAGTAATCATCCACACCTCACTAAGAAATCTGTTATGTACAGTCAAGCACTTCGGCATCAGCATATCTGTTCAAATGAGGAAGCCAGAGATACACATTTGGCTATAGTGAAAAACACCTTTATAGAGCAGGGACAGTCTTCCAGAGAAATTGACAGGACAATAAAATGTGCAACACAGGTACCAAGACAACAACCTCTTCAGTATAAGGAAAGGACAGCTACCAACAGAATACCATTAGTAGTCCCATATCATCCTTACCTTGAACGTCTGCGTAAGATTATTAAGGACCTCCTCCAAAAAGTTAGTGAGGATGAAACCCTAAATTGTTTTTTAAGGAACTACGATACTATCTTTTAAACAACTACCAAACTTAGCCAACCTAATTATTAGGAGTAAACTTTCCCCTGATCAGAATACCATGACACTAAATGGTACACAACCCTGTAATCAACTCAGATGTAAGACTTGTGAGCTCATTTCCACTTTGGACTGTGTGGTTACATCACAAAACAGACAACTCAGAGTACAGGGGAATTATACATGTGCATCACGGCATGTTGTTTATTTCATTCAATGCAAGAGATGTTCACAAAAAGGTTATGTTGGAGAGACAAGCCAACCACTCTGCACTAGAATGAACTCTCGCAGATTTAATATTAATCTGAAAATGACTGAAAAAACAGTGGGGTAACACTTCTATTGGCTGGACAACTCAATCTCAGATATGTCAGTAATGGTCTTAAAAGGAAATCTCAAAAGTATACACGAGAGATGGACTTTTGAGATCAAACTTTTTTTACTTCTCAATATGGTAGAAGATGGCGTGAACTCAGATTTGGGGTTTATGGCACATTATAGGACATAAACATCCACAGACCTTTTCTTCAAAAGATAGACATATTATAGGACTTCAGCATCTGTGTGTGTGTGTGTGTGTGTGTGTGTGTGTGTGTGTGTGTGTGTGTGGTGGGGGTTATGTTAGTGTGGTGGGTGTGGGGGTTGCTGTTACATTGAGGTGGGCTTATATTTAGGTACATGACATAATGTTGTTACAGTGTGTTATGACTCTTAGTTCACACTCAAAATGAATAGTATTTCCTTTTTACTACTTATCTTCCCCGGGATGGGGTTAATTTCATTGGGTCTTATTCAGATTCCCTAGCCTGTTACTGTACATACAGTAGTTTTATTATATACTGTCACATTTTTGAACTCTGAACATATTGGGGTACAGGATCACATTTGCATGGGGGTCCTTGATATATTAAGTTACATTGGGCTAATATTGTAGTGATTTGTGAAAATTATGGTACGTCAGGACTCTTGTCTCACATACATAGTACACATTCATGTTTAACTATTTATCTTACCCTGGGAAGGGTGGACGTTTTATTTCATTGTGGTTCTATTTAGAATCCTTGGACTGTTACTGCACATATAATAGTATGATTATATAGTGTTGCATTTTTGAACTCTGTACTTATTAGGATGCATTATCTCCTTTACTTGAAGGTTCATGGCTTGTTTAATTCCTTTGGGTACTACTGAAGTGATTGATCTGAATGATGGTGCATTAGGACTCCTGTGCGTGTGTATGTGTGTGTGTTTGTGTGTGTGTATGTGTGTATGTATATATCTCCTTACAACTAGTTATCTCCCTGCCTGGAGGGGGGGGGAAGGGATTTAATTCCTTTGTTTTCTTATTCACATTTCTTAGACATTTTGAGTACATCAAGTAGTTTTATTATACACTGAGAATTTATTGAAATCTGTACATATCAGGTTGCACGGTCTTAGTTTCTTGGTGGTCCTTGACAAACAGCTTTTTGTGTGGCTCTTATACTGCTAATTTACATTATCATGTATAAACTCCTGTTAGAACACTTAAGACCTTAAGGTTTATGGAGCATAATAACCAGTTTGAGAGTATGGTTGGGTAATGTTTCCGGCTAAGTTTTACATTCCATATAGTGCGAAACTATTGCTCACTTTAGGTAAACTTTACTTTAAACCCTTTCTATGCCATGCATAATTACTTTTTGTAGTTCTGTTTTGTGGGGCTTGTTTTTAACTTACAATTATGTCACATTTTAGCACATCTTTAATCCAAGTGGGTTTTGCTTTTAATGAACTGCATTCTTAAACACACTGGGAAACTCAGAATTGAGTTATACAGCTCTCTGCTAGAGCTGTATCTTTTCTTACTCTGACGGTATCTCTAAGCCATTTTAATTTATGTGCAGTGCACTCCTTGCATGATGTTATGCTCTAATCACATGTGACCTTTAGGACCTTCCAGCTGAAGCTGAACTGGTACTGGCTTCTATGATATTTCTTCGGCTTTTTTTGAATGAGTATTTTAAACCAATGGCGGGGGGGGGGGGTCTGTTTTTTTCTGCATGATCTGGGTGTTAAAAGTGTGGGATTTTCTAAATAACTGTCATTAAACTTCCAAGAAAGGACTGGGTTTGTCCAAAGCTAAAGCTCTTTGTTCATTTTGTTAAATCTATGTTGGTCCAATAAATGGTATCAAATCATTTGCTTCTGGATCCAGACTTTAAGGGTGTCTAATGTTTAGCTGTTATATACAATATATACTGTTATATTTGTTATTGAGTTACACACAATATAATGTCTATTAGATTTTTTCAGATATTTCTTATTTCTCACCAGATTACCACCATCTTTTTTTTTTTTTCATTTAGTTGTTTAACCAGGAGTAGCACACTAAGCTGAAAGCTTTTTTACAGGAGCGACCTGGGAGCACAGGGAAGTCAAGTGACTTACTCAGGGTCATACAGTATGCAAGTGGAAGCTGTGGGATTCAAACCCAGATCTGGTCTGCTGGATGTCACCAGATTTGCAGCCCAGAGCCTTAAACCACTGCGCTATACTGCCTCCCTTGACTCACCTCATGGCCATCCATGCTGCTGAAGTGATTTCCATACGCACTCGCATCCTTTTTTTCTGCAATAGGTGGGAACAACTGGTGGGCTGATACAGACTCTGTATTTACATGAACCTGTTGAGCATGCCATGGGAAGGTGTTTAGTTTGTTTGCATTAGATTTCAATGGAATGAGTGGGACCAACTCTTGCTGAACATTGTGGTGTTAGCTACAGTGACACTTTATGAATGATTGGCACCCTCTACTGGTTCCCTTATGTCACTCACAATGTTTAGTGAAGAACTGCTCAGAATAGTTAAAGCCATCACTTTGGTCTTGCGTGTTACCTTCAATTTGCCAGCTGACTACTAAAGCTAATTGGCTAAAGGGATTGTGGAGAAACACATATGCACATCACTGGTTCTGTGCAGTGTCACCTACTGCTACCTTAGCAGCTTTGCAGATGACAATTAATATTTACAGCATTTAAAAATGACGACACCAGACATTACAACAAGTTGTGACTGAGGACAACATGACAGTCATATCAGAGTATCTTTATTAATGATGGAACCTGACACTGAATACCACTGTACACTGTTATCTTATATTTGTTATTGAGTTACACACATTATATCTCCACTCCAGCCAAGCCCTTATCTTTCTTGCATTCACTTGCCTTGTCTAGGACTGCTTTAGATGAAACTAATGCTGATTTCAGGACTGCGCTGTGCAAAGCTACAGTGTAAGCAAGAAGTGATCCTTTTGTAGTCCTACCCAGTGCCTACAGCTATAACAGTAACAGTTAACTGTGGGTACCACTGCTCAGTACAGCACCCAGAATGCTCAAGAAAATGTAAATAGTGCCTGAAGTACTTCAGTAAAGTTTCTATGCACAATTTTAGGACTGATGTAAGAAACAGACAAAGTGACATACAGTAGTAGAGAGGACACAACGCTAGAAATTGCATGTGTTTCTCCATGGTGGAATACCACTAATAATTACCACATATTTTATCCCAGCTATTTATGAATGCCACTAAAGGAATAATGTATGGCAGGGTGTGTGTCATGCTGGGATAATGTCATGCCTCAGGTGGTTGGTCTCGAGGCCGCAGGCTGAGTGCATCCAGCACATGAGAAGTGACATTTCCTAGCACGACACACACCCTTGAGTGCATTATTTCTATTACCAAATGACTTATTTGTAGAAATAAAATAAAAGATTAGAAAATATTTTTAAGGAATTTGTTTTCATAATTTTCCTGTGTGTAGGTACATGTTTTTTTTTAAACAGGCCCCAGTTTCTGCTTTGTCCTCTAGATGGTGCTGCCACTACAGAGTGGCTTCTCTTTCACACAGCACTTGTTTGCTCTCCACAAGTCTTTGCCTTGGTGTATGTCTCTGTCACTGTCAATGACTTCATGCTGGCCCCTGCAAGTCTGCCTGTCTACTGTAAGTCTTTATGTTTCTTGTTGTGCTAAGACCTCGGCAACAGATGATGTTAGTGCTGTAGAATGGGGATGCTGCACCACAAGTTAGCCCCCTCATGCTTTCAGAATTGCAGTTTCTACTATGTGACATTGAGTTCTGAGGAGACACTACCACATCCCAGTATGTGGTTGCATGTTCTCTCAGTTTAATGCAGGAAAGATTGGCATACTATGGTCGGGCCAACTGACTGAAGTGCGATATTAACAGATGCACTCACATGCTGACTCAATATGCCAGCAGGGACTAACGGACTGCCATGAAGCCGATCATAATCATGGCTTTTAGATTTAGAGGTGGGGAGTCTCATTAGAGCAGGTGTCATTGTCTCAAATTACATGTAAAGGAGATTTCACAGCTTTATGTTTCACTGTCACTTAAATCTTTTTTTTTTTTAATTGGATGTTCCCTGAGTGGTACTGTGACTGCAACCAGTAGTGGGAAGTCAATCACAAATGTGTCTTTCACTCCATTTGAAGATAGGACATAGACTGATATTTTTTTCTTGTGATTGGGTCATGTGTGCACTGGGACTAGATTCGTGATGGGATAACATCACGGGTCCAGCACCAGACTGACCAATTACAGCCCAGCATTCTTTATTATCACATTGCATAATAATAATTATGCACTGGACAGGAAAAATTAAGAAAACTGATTGGTCAGCTGCATTCCAGAACCGTACTTACTGTATAGTCCTTCATAACAGAATGGCTAAAAACAAGATTCCTGACCAGACACTGTTTACCTACAGCAATATCCCTGAGCCCTCTTAAAAACTTTCCGCGCTAAAACCCTTCCCCTTATTCTTGTTGGCATGTAACCAGTTTCCCAGGCAACAGAATTAAACAAAAAGACTGCTGTACATGTACCACTACACATAAAAATACATTTTAATACCTTTAAAGCCACTGTACTAAATTATTCTAGGAGGACTTCTGTCCGAGAAACTCCATGCACTGAAATCATCTCTACATTCCAAAGGCCCCTCCGTAATGCCACCGACCTAAATCCAAAACTCAAGCATGGCCATTTTTATGTTTGCTTGCACGCATGTGCAAGAAACATAGTGCCATCATCCGAGATTTCGGAGGTGTGTCACCTCCTCCTCCAATTCAGTCAGTGTGTTGGCAGGCGCGGCCCCTGTAAGCCAATGCATGCTGGAGCTGTCTATGACAAGCTCCAAAATGCAGTGGCATACAGTTGAAAGGGGGAGCTACACTTCAGTGAGCAGCGATAAGATATCGCCTGCCTGCGCGCAGCTCCCCCACACACACACACACACACACACACACACACAGAAAAGCACGACACGGCGGTACCCCTTCGCACATGCCGTATAGCTGACGGTGCCTAACTTCTGCCGCTTGTGCTGCGCCTCCCCCAAAGCCTTCCACATGCCACGCTGGGTGCCCACCCCGGTGTGGCAAGTCATAGAATATCTGACGGGGGTGCCCAATCCCCCGTCGGCTCCACTGTCTCCCCCCCCGAGTACTGGGTGCCACGCTGGGAGCCCACCCCATCATGGCAAATGATCATATGGCCAACGGGGGTGCTCAATCTCCCGTCGGCTCCATGGCCCTCCCAGCCGTCCTTGTGCCACGCTGGGAGCCCACCCCAGCGTGGCAAACGCCCCACGCCGTCTTTTTTTTTAACTGAAAATAAAACGGCCCACGGCGCTCTCCCAGCCCTCCCCCACAACCTGCCCCACCCACTGTGCACCCTGCCTCCCACACCCCTCACCCCATACTTTACCTCCGGAGCTCGAGCGACGATCTCGTGGACCGAACACGCCTGCACTCTTCAAAGCCGACCCTAACTGAGGAAATGCCGTAAGCTGTATAATGGGCTAGATAGGGGTTTTTCAACTTTATTGTGATATCTCAGACATTTTTTGGAATTTTTGCACCATATTTTCAACATAGGGTTTTTGGGACCCCTTCTCATGAATGATGTCACTGTCATGGCGTTATTCGGGCCCGAAGGGTGATTTTTCAGTCAGTGACATCATCCATGAGAAGGGGTCCCAAAACCCCATGTTGAAAATTTGCAAAATTCAAAAATGACTGTTTTACTTTAGCTGCAGTCAGCAGTTCCTACGCAGGCTCGTAAGTTCAAATGTTCAATATTTTCACTCCAGATTTTCAACATTACCATTTTACCACACCTTCTTATGAGTAGTACAGCTGTCAGTTTTCACATCTCACCTAAATGTAAGCTCACTTATGATGCATAAATGGCGCAGTCAGTGCGAAATCAATGTACAGAAAAAAATAAAGAAAATCACAGTGACACTGTTCATGAGCAGAGGTCTTAAAATGACTATGTTGAAAATTTGGTGAATAAATTCCAAAATGACTTTTACGAGCTGCGTGCTAGACAGTTCCTACAGATGTCAGAAGTTCGCGAATTTTCAATATTTTCACTCCAGATTTTCAACATTGTCATTTTACCACACCTTCTTATGAGTAGTACAGCTGTCATTTTTCACATCTCACCCAAAACGTCTTTCCGCCCATGTAGCGCACAATGGCGCAGTGGGTGTGTGAAATCAATGTACGGGACAAATTAAGAAAATCACAGTGACACTGTTCATGAGCAGAGGTCTTAAAATGGCTATGTTGAAAATTTGGTGACAAAAGTCCGGTAAAATGACTGTGTTACGAGTGAGCACTGCTCAGTTTCCACGCACCCTCGTAAGTTCATGACTTTGTAATATTTTCAGTCCAGATTTTCACCAGTGGCATTTTTACACACTTCCTTATGAACAGTACAGCTGTCATTTTTCACAACATGGCTGAAGTGTGTTTTCACACTTTCAGCGCAGAGATGCATGGTCGCTGTGGGAAATCATTGTTCGGCACAGATAAAGAAAATCACAGTGACACTGTTCATGATCGGAGGCTCCAAAATGCCTGAGTTGACAATCTGCTGTAAAAAATCCCCAACCTATTTATATTACGGGTGTGCGTTGCACAGTTTCTATGTATGCTCGTGACTTCACCATTTTTTTTAAATATTTTTACTGCAGATTTGCAACATTGCCATTTTTACACCTCCCCATGAACAGTACAGCTGTCATTTTTACATCCTGTTGAATGTTTTTGCACCGGTAGTGCTAAATGTCAGCTGTGCATAAGCAGCTTTACTAACAAACTGATATTCCCCTGTTCATGAGGTGGGGTCACAAAAACATGTTGAAAATTTGGAGTGAAAACACCAATGAATGCCTGAGGTGTTCGGGTTTCCAACCATAATGCCCAACCCTGTAGAGAATGACAGGCATCAGGGGTGTGACTTGGGATTCTTGCCTGTAATGCTCATACCATTCCACACCCTGCAGCCAGTGAGAGGCATCGAGGTATGCCTTGGACTCTTCGGCACCAAAGTTCACCCCATTCTCCTATACCACACCCATCTCACCATATTTCCTAATGAAATGGGGTGCGCATAAGGGCCAAAGACCCCAAGGAACACCGTGACACTTGCCAGTGTCTGCAGGGTGGGGTGTACTGAAATGGCGTGGCCGTTATGCCTGACGACCCAAAGACACACCCCAATGCCTGTCACTCTCTGCAGGGTGGTGGTGGGGTTGGCTTCAGTTCAATACTTCACTGCCATTCCTATTACGCAGCTCTGTAACTTCTACACTACCACTGCCAATGCCAGCAAGCAAACATTTGGCATTGACAAATGCTTGTTCTTTGTGTGAAGCTGATAAAAAAATTAAGACAGTGTTTCAAAAGTCTGTTTTATTCTAAACATGTAGAGGTCTGTCCCAACTCAAAATGCAGTATCAAAAGTCATTAAAATGATGCCTGAAAAAAAAAAAACAAGCAAGATCCCGAGCGTGTGCATCAGTGGGATTCTCTAGCATGCATGCGCAGGATCTTGCTTGAGGTTTTTCAGACATGGTTTTAATCACTTTCAGGTGTGCATTTTGACTTAAGACAGACCTCTACAAGTAATTAATTAAAATGGCTTAAAAAAGTATTAAATTGTGCTATTACACCAAGTGGAACATTCATAGCAGTTATTTTTTTTAGGCTAAAAGAAAACTGGTATCATGTAACAGTAAATGCACTACAGTTACCAGTATAATTACTGCAGCATAGGACTATGTTATGCACTAATGTACTTCCACGTTTCAAACACTTAAAAAAAATTTGTTAGACCTGTGTTTGTATCTTTTTTTTTTTAGTTTACCTTGGGGATCCAGTGCATAATCACAATAACATGCTCCAGGGCATGCTTTATCATAGAATATCGGCACTTCTTGTGTGCATAAGGCACCCGAGGCGTGCTGATATCCTATGATAAAGCATGCCCTGTCATGTGTTATTGCTTAATCACCACACACTTTATCCCACCTATTTAGGAATACCACTAATAATTATCACATGCTTTCCCCGTGCTATTTAGGAAGACCAATAATAGTTATCACATACTTTACCCCATTTAGGAATATCACTAATAATTACCACTTACTTTACACCAGATATTTAGGGAATTTTCATGTTCCCATTTATGCCAAACAATCCTGAAAAGATTGAGGTGGTCTAGTTACAGAACCAGCTTCATCATAAAGATACGTTCATGGCTGAGTATTAAGGGTAAGCTTATGTTCCGTTCCATCCCACCACCCCACACATATTGCTATGTCCTTTTTGCTTTTCCAACCCCCACTGTGCCTGTATTAGTAATTTCCCTTTGCCTATTAAAGCTCAGTTTTATCTACTGCAAGCCCCTGTTTTCACTAATTTACCATACATTGTTAGGAGTACACGCCTTGATGTACTGTATTGCTGTATATGATTACATTGGCCTCTATTCACTAATTGGGTGGAGGGTACACAACAAAGGCAGTACCCCACCTGCGTAGCTTTGCAGCCCCGGATAGGCACAGGGTGTACGGTACTCACGACTGCATGCACCTGTCCATGGCCCCCCCCCGTTGTGCAGGTTTGGGGGGGGCAGCCCAGATCAGAGGGGTAGATCTGGGCAGACATCCAGTCATATGCCTGACCAGGTCCCATAGTTGATCCCTTGCACCCAGGGGATGGGCGGACAGTGGTGGAGCTGATCCACATAAAGCAAGCAATATATTAAAATGTACAGGCACTCACCTGGACAGCTGCCCCAGCCCTCCCCATCAGCCTGGTAGGCTGGGGCAGCACAGAGTGTGGATTCCTGGTCCCACTGCAACTGACAGGTGATGTCCATAGGGGCATGCACTGGGTTATGGTAGGGTCCCAGCTACCATATCCTGCGCCCCTTTGCCTGGCACTACATGCCTTGGTGAATGATGTGTAGTGCATGCATGCTCCTGGTACACTCCCGACCACCCCATTGTTGACCACGTGCCCAGGGAATCTTGCACCTAATGGTCTTGTGCACCATTTGTGAATGCTGTTGGGGGTCCACGGGCCCCCTGATGCATGGCATTTCAAATTAGGGGTGGACTATGAGCATCAGATACTTGGGGCATAGGCACTTTTTTTTTCATGCATAGGACCTTATTTTTGTAACATCAAATGAAGAACCAGCACTTTAGACACAAAGATTCAGTGAAAGTAATAATGAATTTTACTGAGAAAAATCTCCTGATGAAGGTGTAGGGCACCCCGAAGTGCTGAGGCTAGATGTCACCAGTGCGAGAGCTGGATTTATCATTATAATGAGAGATATTGCACAGTTTTTGATTATTTGTAAGTTCTGAAGATTTTTTTTCAGTAAAATTCATCATTACTCTCGCTAAATCTTTGTGTCTGGAGTGCAGGTTCTTCATCTGATGCTATTCTATATTTTCCTAGCAGCCTCCCTTGTTTGAGAGCACTGTCATCTTCATTACATGGATGAACCATATTTTTTGTAAGACTGCTGTTTACTATTTATCCTTTTTGCTCCTCTCTGATATGACCTTTCTTACTGTTCACCCCCAGGACACATCTGGAAATGAGCTGTTTTCAGCTCAGTATGTCTTTCCTGGGAAAACCTTTGAAATAAAAAAATAAATAAAATTGGAATTTGGTGAGAAGGACTCCAGTGCTTCTGATACTTGTGAAGCAGAACCACAGGGAAGAAGCTTTACTTTGGTGTTTTGACCCCTTAATGTCATGATGTAGCATTTGTTTTCAGAGATAACTCACTGAGTTTATGCAAGCTGCATGACCTGCAACAGCCAATCAGCAACACTGGAGAGAGAAAAGCTCTTCCTGCAGCACACGCCTCTGAGCATTTTGAGCTTTTTCTAAGTAAATAAGAATGGGGCACCTGAGTGCTGTTTTTATACTTTTATTTTTAAAGACTCATTTTTGATCAGAAAAAAATGAGAACTTGTCAGGTGCTAGGGAACTGTAATTTCACATAGGCAGGGCAGTACATTACAGTTATGTCCTGCTGCAGAAGGGAAACAGAGTGTATTATTGGTACAGCTGCTATATTGCAGCAGGGGAAGTTCCTTTAGCAGTTCAAGAAAAGTGGCAGAGGTGAATTTTAAAGGTTTTATTTAGCAAATAAATTTTATTTTATTGACTGTTGGTGGTGTTGAGCACACAAATCTCTGAGGCCGGGAGATCAGAAGGCTGTGGGTTCAGTTCCCACATCTGGCACTTAGGTTAATATCCCAATACTGACACTGTAGTGCAGCATGAGGGGGGTGCTGCACTTCTGAGGTGCCGCCTTTCGGATGAGAGGTTAAACCGAGGTCCCATCTGCCCAATTGGTGGTAGTTCAGGTGGATGTTAAAGATCCTATGGCACTTATCGAAATAGTGTAGGGGAATTTCCCCGGTGTCCTGGCCAGTTTTCTCCCATTCACTAAAAATATGACCAACAGCTTAATCTGGTTCAATTTCAGCTGCTTACCATCTGTATCTCCCCTCCCCCCGGTCGCCCCTGAAAAAGGGACTTCTAGGCCCAGTGGGCTTACCGGGTCAACAAAATTCAATAAATAAATAATACTAATAAATAAATCTATCTATTTATTATTTTGCTTTGCCAATATGTAAGCCAGTTAATGAATGAAAGGTAAAGTAGGCTACTGGGTTCCCTGTCACAACAGCGACTGCCAAACAACGATCGTCGTTACAGCAAGTGTATATCACTGAAAAGCAAAACGGTGATGTACACTCATCGGCGACACCACAGATGACAACCACAAAAAATTTGGCAGGGGCTATGCCCCTGCACCCCCTCAGGGGGCTTCACCACCCAGCCCCTGATTTAGATCAACCACGCCAGCGGCTGTCGGGGAGACAGTCCAAAAAAAACAACAACATTCCGGCCAAGGCAAAACATTTATGCCCCTCCCCAGCCTGGAACCCTGTATCTGCTGCATCAAAGCTAGCCACCCTCACCACCACACTGCATGGCTAGCTTGGCAACAGCATGTCACACTACCCCACACAAACCATCTTCCCTATCCCTCTCCTTCCAGTTGCCATCCTACACTACCGCTAACCCTCCCTTGCTCATCCATACCCTCACTGTACCTTTCCCTCGCTACCCTTACAGGGTTGCTCACATGTGAGGTGCTGCAAATCAGTCGCTCATTACAGAGTTGCTCATTTACAGTCTCCATGATCACTGGATACCAGGCTACTGTGTGTCTCTCAGTAGAGTATGCAATGGTATAAGGGTGTGTGTTCAAGGGTGTCTAGGCTTTCTTGCTCTTGCTTATCTTCCTTTAGTTAGTTAATTAGTTAGTTAGTTAGTTAGTTAGTTAGTTAATTTATTGCTGTTTTACCATGAGAGCCCTTAGGCAACAAATACCCATTTTCTTTTTTTTTGTAATTATATTTTATTGTTTTGTATGTGACGATCAACATTACACTTGATCACATATAGGCAGGCATACTTTAAACTGATATGAATCCACATTTTTACAGTAACTAGAAGGTTAATGCCCCTATACATTGTTACCACACGTGAGGGTTACCAAATGCTATCATCTTAAGTAACATCCAAAGAAATTAGAATCTATGCTAATTGTACACAATTGTGTTAAAAGCACATCACTGTAAGTGAAAAAATAATAATAATTTTTTATAAGAAAGGTTTAATCAGCCATGAGCAGGGCACCAAATCCAGGTTAACTATATCGTGCTCCCTAAGAAATAAGGGTAAATTGCCCCAACTAACATCGGTTGTATACATATAGTTATACTGATTTCTCCCCACCAACACCCCATCCACCATACACCCTGCAAATCAGCAACAAACAGCAACTTCTAATGAATACTGAACTTTTAAGAGCATAATCAGATTATATTCAGTCTAAGGTGGAGAGTTACTTGGTTACTTGGTTACTTGGTTAATGGACAAAAGAAGGCAGAAGCCCATCGAGATTGTCCTCCACACTTGGTGGATCATTATGCCATTCAAGTTGACTTTAGGAGCCATTTATCAAGTTTAATTTTAAAGTTGTTTATGTTCTCACAGTCTATAACGTCCTGTGGCATACAGTTCCAGATTCTAGGTGCTCTAACTGTAAAAAATTGCTGTCTTTTGTTTGTTTTTGTTCTATCAATTTCTATCTGTTTATTGTGGTTTCTTGCTACAATTTTCCTTGATGTGAAAGACAGTCCGCATAAATCCATTAGGGTAGCAGAATGGACAATCTTGAAGAGCTGAAGTAGATCGCCTCTTGTTCTTCTAAAACTGAATGAATATAATCCTGTTTTTTTGAGCCTAGCTCCATAGTCTAGCTGAGAAAGATGTGGTACCAGTTTTGTCACTCTTCTCTGTACCTGTTCTTTTCTAGTAATATCTCCAGTCAGATATGGACTCCAAAAGGGTGATCCATAATCCGTATAAGGTCTGATGTGTGATTTATAAAGAGACATAATGCATTCCTCTGATTTAGCAACAAATGTGTTATCTATTCTGCGAAGAAGTGCATTTGCTTGGTTGGCCAACTTATTACAGTGATCAGTAGATAATAATTTATTATTTACCAATATTCCCAAATCCTTTTCCACCGATGAATCCCTAATTTTGATATTATTAAGGAGATATGTTTGTTTGGGATTTTTACTACCCATGTGCAATACAGCACATTTTGAGACATTGAAAAACATTCTGTTGATATTTGCCCAGCTTTCAATCCTAGCAAGGTCATTTTTTAAAACATTTCTGTTTGTGACACTATCAACACAACCACCCAACTTAGTGTTGTCTGCAAATTTTGAGATTGTATTTTTGTTTGATGAAATAATTAAATCACTAATAAAGATATTAAACAACACCGGTCCCAAAACAGAGCCCTGAGGAATGCCACTTAATACCCTTCTTCTTTCTGAGAGTTCCCCATTCACCCTAACGCTCTGTGTTCGATCAATCAACCAATTGTAAACCCATGAAACAATACCATGTGAGAAACCCATTTTAATTAGTTTGTTTATGAGTAAGGAATGTGAGACTTTATTGAAGGCCTTACTATAGTCAAGCAAGATGACATCAACTGGGATATTTAGGTCCAAATTTTTACTAATCTTGTTGTAAAAGGAGAGCAAGTTAGTTGTGCATGAGTAACCTGACTTAAAACCATGCTGAGTTGTGTCACCTAGATTTAAGGATTGCATTTCTTCTTCAATTAATAGTTTGATCTTTTTTTCCAATAATTTGCAGGGTATTGACAGTGGCTGTTTTCCAATCCAAGGGGACCCTAGATTCCTTAAGGGATTTATTAAAAATGATGGTGAGTGGTATGACAATAGTGTCGGATGTTCCTATAAGAAATTTAGAGGTGATATTGTCTGGACCAGGACTTGTTGTTCTTTTCAACAATTCTAAAAATGTGCTTGTTTCCTGAAGTGTTATGGTATAATTAAGATTTATACCTGGGTGAACTGGTGGTATGAAATCTTTATCTTGCTCAAAAACTGAGCAAAAATACTTACTGAATACGGTAGCGGTAACCTTATTTGAAGTGATAGTGGTATCTATAATTAATGGACCTACCCTTTTGGTATCTCCCTTTTTTCCATTTAAGTATGAATATAGACTTTTGTGAGAATCTTTAGTGTGGGCAATTTTAAATTCCAGATTCTGTTTGGCTAGTAAGATGGATTTCTTAAGGTCCTTCACTGCCTTCCTATATTTTGATAGTAATCCCTCATTTTGGTCAGGCCGACACTGTTTTAATTGTGTAAATAATTTCTGTTTGCGTATACTTAATTTCTTGACTGAACTGTTGTACCATGCTGGAATTTTACCTTTATTACTATTTTTTTTTTTCCGGCAACATATTCTTTTTCTAGATCATAGATTATATCTTTGAAAGTGTTCTGAGCAGCTTCTATATTTAGTGGAGAAAGTATTAACTCCCATGGTATGGCCTTGAGCTGCTTGTTGAATTTAAGAAAATCAGCTTTGTCATAATGTTTTATCATAAGATTATTTGTAGATGTTTTATGAACCAAAGGAATGGTAAAGAAAATTGACATATGGTCGCTATTACCTATTGGGTCAGTAATATGTAAATTAGTTAGAGATGTATCCATGTTAGTTATAACCAAATCCAGTATATTTGTTCCTCGAGTGGGTTCTCTAACTAATTGGGTAAGACCTAGATCTATGATTGTTGAGATTAGCTGAGTATCGTATTGATTAAAGCCTGATAAATTGTCCCAATTAATAGATGGGAGATTAAAGTCACCCAAAATAATAACTGGACCCTTATCTTATTCTTGTGTTTGTGATCTAGAACAGATTATTACACACCATACTTCCTTTCCGTCTCTAAACGTTATATGTCCTACTGAGCTTTCCTAAAGTATTAAGAAGGAAAGTTAGTACTCATACATAAAACCTGTTCTTAAAAACAAAACATTTGCCTTAGTTATTCTCCCCGACAGCCCTTCCCAAATCCATTGACATTTAAACTTTACAAGAAATAACTCCTCTCAAGTGTCCCATTCCTCATCTGAGTCAGAAGCCTCCTCTCTTGCTGAAAATTGCAGTTCTATTTTTTCTAATAACTTGGAGGCCTCTGTTGACTCTGAAAACTGATATGTCCGTACACGATTTGAAGGCTTGCAGGCATCAAAAGTACGTCTGCAGGCAACTGTCAGCTCTGAGGGAGGAGGTAGCCCACCTCCAGGCTGAACTGGCAAGGAGTAAGGAGACCTTCTCCACCCAAAGAGCACCACTGCCACAGAGGCTGCCAAGTATGAAGAGCAGTTGGACCACAGTGGGTTCTGGGAGGGTACGGGTGGTGGAACAGAGGCGAAGCCCCCTAGTTGTACCTCTACACAAACCATATGCCAGTCTGGCAGAGCAAGGTTCCTTTATGATGGCACCCTCAGTGGAGACCAAGAAGAATGCTGAGAACACCCACAAGGGAGACCCACGGAAGGGTGGCAAGGGACAACACAGGGGAAGGAAACAGCTTCAGATAGGGGACTCAATTTTTAGAGGAATAGCCCTGGGGAAGGGAGAGAAGAGGGAAGTAAGGTGCCTGCCTGGTGCTATGGCTTGGAGGGACAAGAAGCGAATCCTCGGGATTGCAGAAGCAGCATCACAGGAGAGGGAACTAGATATCATTGTCCACCTTGGGACAAATGGCTTAGCTAGGCATGGGATCAGTGCAGTGCGGGATGAAATTGTGAGTTGGGGAGGGGCCTCAGACAGGTAGCAAGCACAGTTACCTTCTCAGAGGTGCTGCTAGTCCATGGCAGGGCTGAGGCTAGGGTACTACACACCATGCAGTTTAAAGAATGGTTGCAAAACTGGTGCAGAGCACAGGGCTTTGGCTTCATTGGGGACTGGGAGTACACCTGGAGAGATGAAGGTTTATACTGGCATGATGGTCTGCATCTGTCCATGAAGGGAACCAAGATCCTAAGTGACAGGTTTAAATGCTTCCTTGGCAAGCTTTTAAACTAGCCATGGGGGGAGGTGCTAATAATAGGGAGAAAATTTCAAGCCTCACCCCCCCACAAAACATGATGGGTAGTAAGGTAAACACTGAGGTACAGTGCTCAACAGAGGGTAGGACAGGGGTAAATGGAAAAATAGACAAAAGTAAAAAGAGCAGGCTTGGGGGAAAAAAGGATAAAGCCAACATTAAATGAAGGGCAATGAGTACCAATTCCTGTAGTCTGGGAAACAAGATTCCTGAGCTAGTAGCCTTGATGGAAGATGAACACTTGGATATTGTGGCAATTGCAGAAACATGGTACACGGGGAACCATGACTGGGATGTCAACATACCGGGGTACACAGTCTACAGAAGGGACAGGGAGGGGAAAAGAGGAGGTGGAGTAGCTCTATACGTAAGGGAAGGGATCAAAGCTACAGAACTAAAAAGTAAAGGGGGAGGACAAGAGGCACTCTGGGTCACCTTGGAGACAGGGAATGGCATCACAATCCACACAGGGGTTGTATACAGACCCCCATCTCAAGGGGAGGAAATGGACAAGAAAATGATTGAGGATATTATCAAAATGGCTGAAAAAGGGGAGATACTGTTACTGGGGGACCTGAATATGCCAGATGTTAACTGGATAACATGTACTGCAGCCACATCCAAGAGCAGGGTCATTCTCGATGCCCTGCATGGGGCAGGCCTTAGACAGCTAGTGTTGGAACCCACTCGGGAGGAAGCAATACTAGATGATTTTATGGGGGAAAAAATTTGAATTCCACCCATAGGGTATACGGGTGGTGAGTACAATAAAGGGCATCTTTCTCATTTGCCTACTGTGCTCGTAAACTTCTATGAATCTATGAACCTGGTACACTCAAATGGAGAGAGGATCACAAATTTAGAAGTCAGTAGACATTTGAGAACAAGTGACCACTACACAGTGTGCTTCACAATAAGCACAACCATGGAGACAAGCCATACAAAAACAAGCATACTGGACTTTAGAAGGGCTGACTTTGGCAAAATGGGTGAATACCTGAGGAATACACTAGCAAATGGCCAAAAAGGAGGGGTGGAAGAACAATGGAGAAAAATCAAAACTGCCATCATAGAGGCAACAAGCCTTTGTGTGAAACAGATAAAGAAAACAAAGCTGAGTAAAAAAACACTATAGTTCTCAAAAGAGGTGGCAGAGAAGGTTATGGAGAAAAAGGCTGCATTCAAAAAGTATAAGGCATCACAGAAGGAGCATGACAGGGAACTGTATCAATTAAAGTAGAAAGAAGTGGAGAAGGCAGTCAGAATAGCAAAAGCCCAAACTGAGGAAAAAATAGCCAAGTCAGTTAAGAAGGATACAACCTTTTTATAGGTACATTAGGAGCATAGAAAGGTTAAGGGAGGAATAGTGAAGATTAATAAAGGAGAGGAGGTGGGCAGAGGAGACAGTGTAAAGGCAGAGATACTGAATGAATACTTTTGCTCAGTATTCACAAAAGAAGATGAGGAGGAGTTACCTAAACCAGACAATAGAAGCACTCTGGGTAGGGGGGTTGACACCAGTCCATTTACAGAAGAAAGAGTCATGAAAGAACTCCTAAAACTCAAGGTGGACAAAGCAATGGGGCCTGATGGGATTCACCCCAGAATCCTAAAAGAACTAAGGGATGACCTAGTGACACCACTGACAACACTTTTTAACAAATCATGGGAGGATGGGATGGTACCTGAGGACTGGAGGAGGGCAGATGTGATTCCCCTTCACAAAAGTTGGAGTAAGGCAGAAGCAGGAAACTACAGACCTGTAAGTTTGACCTCAGTGGTAGGGAAAATGATGGAATCACTTCTGAAAGAAAGAATTGTTGAGTACCTAGAGGCCAGCAGGGCACAGGACCCAAAGCAGCATGGATTTACAGCAGGAAGGTCATGTCAGACAAATCTAATATATTTCTTTGACTGGGTGACCAAAGTAATAGACCAGGGAGGGGCTGTGGATATGGCCTACCTAGACTTTCGCAAGGCATTTGACACAGTCCCGCACAAAAGATTAATAATCAAGTTAGCCAGCTTGGGAGTGGGTCCCAGGGTGGTAGCGTGGGTTGCAAACTGGCTGCACAACAGGACACAGAAGGTAATAGTGAGTGTAACACATTCCGAAGAAAGGGGGGTCACTAGTGGAGTATCTCAGGGCTCAGTACTGGGTCCAGTCCTATTTAACATCTTTATAGGTGACATTGCAGAGGGTCTGGAGGGAAAGGTATGCCTCTTTGCAGACAATACAAAGATCTGTAACAGAGTTGATACACAAGGGGGGTTAGAAAGGATAAGAAGGGACTTGGCAAGGTTGGAGGAATGGTCAGACATATGGCAACGAGATTCAACGCCAAAGAAGTCTGAATAATGCACCTGGAAACAAAACGCAGGAGAAGAGTACACAATAGCAGGGAGGTACTAACAACAACAAAAATGGAGTGGGACTTGGGGGTAGTCATATTAGATGATCTAAGGTGGGTAAGCAATGTGAGAAGTCAGTAAGGAGAGCAGGATACTGGGATGCATAGGAAGGAGCATCACAAGTAGAAAAAGGGAAGTGGTTATCCCTCTGTACAGACAGTTGGTGAGACCCCATCTGGAGTACTGTGTGCAGTTTTGGAGACCTCATCTTCGCAAGGACATAGACAGGATGGAATCAGTCCAGAGGAGGGCAACTAAAATGGTGCAGGGTCTGCATCAGAAATCATATGAAGAGAGACTGAGAGAGCTTAATGTGTATACCCTTGATGAAAGAAGGGACGGGGAGACATGATAGAAACATTCAAGTACCTCAAGGGAATCAACAAAGTCCAGGAGGGTAGCATCTTTCAGAAAAAGAGATGTGTAAGAACAAGGGGACACAACTTAAAGATAGAGAGGGGACAGCTCAGGGGCAATGTGAGGAAATTATTTTTCATGGAGAGAGTGGTGGATGCATGGAACTGCCTTCCTGGGGAGGTTGTAGGGGCTAAAACAGTGGGGGAATTCAAACATGCATGGGATAGACACAAGGCAATTGTACTGGGAGGTGGCAGGAAGTAGGCTGTTGGTTAACTAGAACCTGCAGCTTATCCAGTAGGTAGGGAAATGGGCAGACTGGGTGGTCCAAGTGGTCCTTATCTGCCATCAAAGTCTATGTTTCTATGTAACTCCAAAGGCTCTCAATCTGTCCCATATACCATCAAAGCTTCTTCGGCGTGTTCTGGTTGCAAAACTTAAATCTGGGAACAGATGGATTCTGTGTTCATTCCAAGTAAGGGGGCTAAGATGTTTAGCCTGTTGCAAGACCATGTCCCTCTCGGCGGTAGTCCGTAGCTCAATCATGAAAGTATGTGGATAAAGCACACCAGTTGCTGCCCTCTGTTGGTTACCACGTGGCATAATTCGGTGGGCTTTGAGAACATGAAATGGCTGGTCAGTCTGTAACAAATCTTTTAGCCATGTTTGTAAGAATGCCAAAGGAAAGTCCCCTTCCAATTGCTCTGGGAATCCCAGAAGTCATACGTGAGAGGCTTGTACCACATTTTCTAAATTTTCTAACCTCTTCTGAAGCAGTCCATTCTCCTTCGTGAGCCCTGTCAAGAGAACTAAGGCCTTGTCAGCTTTGTGGGAAGCATCCTTTACTTCTCCTTCCACTACTTCAACTTTAGAGCTCAATTGTTTAAGGTCAGTCCCTAGATTTTCAATTTTGCAGTCTAATCCCTGATTCACCCTCAGAAGGGTGGCATTAGAGGGCTGAGGCCCTTCTTGTTCTGTCTCCTCAGGCTGATTGTGTTTACTAGTGGTTGCTCTGGTCTCCTTCGGGTGGGTTCCATCCACGGAGGCTCCCGGTTTATTTGTTCGACCCATGTTCAGGTAATCGGAGAACTCTCACCAGAAATATTTACAGCAAAATGCAGCTCTAGGTGTCCTCTCGCCTCCTAGACCCAAATAATATCAGAATTTTTATGAAACTACATTGTTCTATTTGCTGATACCGATCTGGATGTGGAGCTGTGGGAAAAAGCTGTTCATAGCTCGGCTGCTGACCACGCCCCCCAAAAATACCCATTTTCAATGATGCCCCTCCTTAGGTCTAAACTGAAAAACAAATAACAAAAGGTAGAATACAATAAAAATAAGTAATAATAGTAGGAGTAGAGCAATCATGCTGTCACTAAATTTAGGAGAGATGACAACAGAATGGAGAAACCATGTTATAACTACATACAGGGAAAATAACAGGATTGGTGTAATCATGTTATACATACAGGAGAAATAATAACAGGATTGTTGTAATCATGTTATCACCACATACAGGAAAAAAATAACAGGGACTGGAGTAGTCATGTTATCACTAGGTACAGACTAACTGAGCTATCACATATTTTTCATAGAACTTTTAAACAGTGATTTGGTTTGGCTTTGTAAGAACACTGAAGTGAAAATAATCCAATACTTTGCAGGCTGATATGAAACACACCTTTATCCAAGAGCAGTACGCTGTCATGAGACAGGAATGTTAGCTTCAGAACTAGATCTGGTTATATGAAGAGTGCTGGGTCTGGCAGATAAATTCTGCAAAGCCAGCTCCATGGTGGGGAGTGGGTGTGTTGGGCAGGAGCAGGATAGTAGGCTGAGAAAAGAAGAAAAAAGAGAATGTAAAGCAAGCTTAAATGATAGGGACAGAAGTAGAAGAAAGGTTTGTGTAGGACTGGACAGACAGCCCTACATTTTATACATGGTGGAGTCTTACAGCTAACCACTATAAAGGAGTCAGTGGCAGATGCTGTATGCTGATGATTGAAATGCAGGTGGTGATGGGGTGAAATTGAATTTTTGGCTAGTTGGCCAGTTCTGAAAAACAAGTGGGCTACAATCCCTAGCAGAGGTGAGCCCACTAATAACATTTACTTTCACTAGGAGAGCACTAGGGGAGCTTGTAGTACCAACACAGCCTCAATCCATGGGAGGGTGAGCAGAAAGGAAATCTGTCACTTTAAAATAAGGTGATGAAGTCAAATAAGTAAAGTGATATAAGTCATAGTGCCCCAAGTAGACTGCTAATATAACAAGCAAATGGTAAATTGGACACTTAGATTAACTGGTCATGTGACCCAGAATTAGTTATAAAAGAAGTCCTGATAGTGTGGTGAATAGAGGTCTTCTTGGTGACATCTTTAAAAGAATTATAAAAACTCATTTAGTTTCTCTTATTTATCAGTTCCTTTTATCTTTCAAATTCTCCATGCTAACGTGGTTTCTAAATATTGGTCTTACCAACCAAATTTTTAAGGAGGTGGATTGGCTTAAGGTTTGGAAAAATTTATACAGGTATGTTTCCAGCAACAATTTAAGGCTGGTTCAAATTAAAATATTACATGATGTTTATTGTACTCCAGCAATGCTTTTCAGATTTGGTCTTACATCCTTAGTGAGTTGTGTTAAATGTGAATAGGCTGAGGGCTCTCTCCTCCGTGTGTTTTGTGAATGCCCATTGGTTAGACCCCTCTGGTTAAATTTCAGAAATAACCTACAGTAAGTAAGACATTTGGGATTGAGCATTATATTACACCTGAGACCTACATTATGGGGGGTTTTAGACAATTAAGCTCCATAGACCTAATGCATTACCTTTCCATTATAGCCTTATCAGCCAAGAAAGTTATTCTGAAACACTGGAAGGATCAACTAATTCCTTACTTTCATTAAATGGAGGCATGATCGTTTATTTAATCTTAGAACAGAAAAAGTGTTAGCCAGTATGAAACACAATTTGGTTGGTTTTTCCATGACATGGGGAAAGTTATATAATTCTATTGTTTCTAGTTGATCTGGATCTGATTCTTTGTTTTATGCTGATATAATATTGGGCTCTATTTATTTATTCCCTTTCACTCAATGTTATATTTGGGTCTCTAGAGTCTGAGGGGGATATTTTTTTTCTGAAAGGGTTGTAGGTGGGTTTGATATATTGTTGTTTGAGTCTCTCTGGGGTTTTATTTCAACTTTAGTTATTTAACTGTGAAGTTTATGTATTCATCCCCATTGTTCTGTTATATGTAATGTTCTTGTATTTTCTTTTTTGAAATCAGTGGCTCACAGATGTCAGTGGCTCAGCAGGTTCCACACTCACCTCTGAGACAGAAAGATTAGAAGGCTGTGGGTTCTATCCACACACCTGACACTTGGGTTAAATTCCAATACTGACACTGTAGTGCAGCATGGGGGGGGGGGGGTGCTGTACTCCTGAGGTGCTGTCTTTCAGATGAGACTTTAAACCGAGGTCCTGTCTGCCTGTTCTGGTGGTTGTTCAGGTGGCTGTTAAAGATCCCATGGTACTTCTCAAAAAAGTAGGGGAATCTTTATTGAAAAGAAACACATCAAAAATACATTAACAATAAACATGTACAAACCATAAGAAACTTGATAACCAAAGGATATACACTTTTAACTTAAACCAAGGAAAAACATATTGCAAACAAACAACAAAAAATGTGAAAAAATGATGTCCATACTTTAGAAATAAACCTTATGTATACAGTTTTCTGAGTCCATATTACTCTTTCATCTCTTTAAATTTTTATATAAACCCTTATGATTCTCCTCCCTTTCCCTTTAAAAAAAATGATTAATAATCCATTTAAACATTCCTACCCCCTTTTATTCGTATTTTATAAATATTGTGAACCCTTTCCACCATTTGAGTACTTTGTTAGAGGTATGCATTCTTTAGATATAAAGACTTCATTACCTGAGAAACCAATACACTGAAAGTTTCAAAGGACATCTGCTTCTGTTGCAGGACCCACTGGCATCTCGCGTGCCATAAATAAAATTGAAGGCAGAAAAAATTACTATTAATGTTTCCATAACATATTTACTGTCTAAATGAGGACAGTTACTTATTACCAGGGTTTCATAATCCAGATATTTTAACCAGTCCAAGTTTCATTGAGGCAGTCCAGAGAAGGGCAACCAAAATGGTGCAGGGACTGCATCAAAAGACATATGAGGACAGATTAACGGAGCTCAATATGTATACCCTTGAGCAAAGGAGGGAGAGAGGTGATATGATCGAGACATTTAAACACCTTAAGGGCATAAACAAGGTGAAAGAGTCTAACATGTTTAAATGTAAGAAAATAGCAGGACAAGAGGACACAGCATGAGATTAGAGGAGGCCGATTAAGGGGAATGTGAGGAAATCTTTTTCACAGAAAGGGTGGTAGATGCATGGAATGGCTTACCACAAGAAGTGGTGGCTATGAATACAGTGCAGGGCTTCAAACAGGCATGGGATAGGCATAAGGGAGCAATACAAATGACTACGAATAGATAGGTCACTGACAGAGCAAAGGCAGATGGCACATTTATAAGGTAGAAAAAGAAATGGGCAGACTGGATGGGCCTTGCGGTCCTTATCTGCCGTCAACTTCTATGTTTCTATGTATGTTTCATTTCAAGGCTAAAAATTCCCACAGTTGTTTCACATAGGCACATGTGAAAAAAAAGTGTTCCATGGTCTCTTCTATGGCTTGGCATTAATTGTAAGGGCAATTCCACTCTTCTTGTTTTTTATGTTTACAATTGCCCCTCACATTTAGCCTCCCATAAACTGACAACCATAATATTTCCCACATATGTGTAGTGTATGGTAGAACGCAGTTGAGCATGGAAATCCATGCTCCCAACAGCGTTGTTATGCTGCACTAGCTACGTCATCATAGCTGTTGTGCTGCGCTAGCTACGTAGCTAGTGCAGCATAACACCTAGCAGGTGGGTGTGAATGCAAGGAAGCTGGGTGCACATGCACGATCGGGCGACCGGCGAAGCATCCGGAATGGCCGCGGCAGTGACACATGCCAGAAGATGAAAAAACTGTACACAAATGTGGGAAAAAGTAAGTGCAGTCTATGTATGAGCGACCATACACTATAAAAGACTGTGTATGATCGCTCATACACAACAAGGGTATTTTTCAACTCACGAGGTTTCCATGGTAACAAGACCTCTCGAGCTGCGCTCTTGAGGTCTCCAGTTATCATGAAAACCTCTCAAGTGAAAAATACCCTTGTTGTGTATGAGTGATCATACACAATCCTCTATATGGGAATCTTATTATTATTATTATTCAGTTGTTCCAACACTTTCTTTCTTAGGGATGAAGGACCATTTTTAAACTTTGATTCAATTGGGTGGATTTTAGTCAAAATGGCATTATACAACTGAGGCCCCGATTTTTGGCAGATCAGGTGTTTAGATATGGTCCATCTGGTTAGTTTTTGTATACTAGGTTTAAAGAATTCAGGAAGTTTCAATCGAGGTGAAAGTTTAGGAGGAGAGGGGTTATCCCCCTACAAATGGAAAAAATCATTTTAGATTATTTATGACCCCCTGGTAGTATAAAGTATCAGTAGGTTGAAGGCCTATTCTGATGGTCTGTGAGAAAAATAGGGAGTGAAAAAAGGCTACGGGATCCACCATCCCCAGTCCTCCTTGTCTTGTTGGTAAATATGTGTAGCACCGTTTTATTGAGTTAAGCCTGCTTCCTCACAGCATCTGGAAGAAGCAGGCATAAAGTCTTGTCTCCAGAGATACTGAAGAAGGAAAAATCATTGCCACATATAACAGGCATGGTATGAATATTTTAATAAAATGTAGTCTTTTAATTTTCGACAGCTTCCACCCCTTCCATTGTTGCACCTTACATTCTACTTTCTTCAGGACACGGTCCCAGTTTTCATGTGGACAGTTCTGAGGTCCAGAGGTTATTCCTAAAATGTTAATTGACTCTGATGAGATCTGTATCCCCTGAGTATTAGAGGGGGCAGGGATGACCTACAAGAAGCCCTTTACACTTCATAATGTTCAAACTGGAATTTGATATTTTTGCATAGTCTCTAAATTCCTGTAATATTAAAGAAATCTGAGTAGTGTCTGATAAAAATAAGCAGATATCATCTGCATAAGCCTGAACGTTTACCAGGTCTCAGATTCCTTGCCCTGAGAGACCTTGCCAGTCTATTGAATTATGCAATCTTCTGAGGATGGGGTCAATGGAAAAAATTAAAAGGAGTTGACTTAGGGGACATCCTTCTCTGACCCTTGTAGAGGTTTTTATGTGTGGGTCAATTTGTCCTTTGATAACTGGGTTTACTGTCATTAATGAATATAGTGATTTTATCCAATTGATAAAGCCCCCCCCCCGGGATCCCATAATGCTTTAGGGTATGGAACAGAAAAGGATCGTAAACTCTATCAAAGGCTTTGCCTTGGTCTGGCAAAACTATACAACCTTGCTTTTGTTTTTGAGTATAATATTCTATTACATCCCTGATTATCATGAGAGCATGCTGAATCTTTCTGTCTGGGAGCCCAGAGAATTGTGATGGATGTATTAAGGTACTGGCTACATTCCTTAATCTGGTATTCAGGATTAAGAATAACATTTTAAAGTCAGCATTTAGCAGCGTAATTGGTCTCCAGTTAGAAATGTTCTTCCTATCTCCTAATTTGAAAAGGAACACTAATAGGCCTGACATAAAGAAGGAGGGAGCTATATTTGAAAGGAAAATATATTTAAAGACAACCTGTAAACATGTTGCAAGTATAGTTATGAAAGATTTATAAAACTCATAAGGCAGACCATCTGGTCCAGGTGATGAGCCTAACTTTAGAGTTTTTATAGAATTTTCTATTTCATGGATATTAATGGGGACACTTAAAGCCTCAATTTCCTCAGAGGGTGGTGAGACTTTAAGAAATGAGATTATGTCTCTGTTAAGGGGAGGTGCTATTATGTTATGGGACTGTAAGTGAGTAAAAATTTCTCTATGAATTTACTCTCTGGGCTCAACAGCTTGTCCAAGTTCATTTATTAAACTGGTCAGAGACAAGGAGTCATTTCTAGTTTTGAAGGCTTTGAAGGGGTCTCCTGTTTGAGCTCTTTGTGTTCCAAACTGTAATTCAGTTCTTAAGGTTTTGGCTCTGTCCTATTGAACCTCTCTCATTTCACTCTTTATTTGCTCAATTTGGGAGGAAAAGTCTTCCCTAGATGTAGTAACCACAGTAAATAAATATTGCAGCTGGTTTCGTAGTTTTAGATATTTAAGAACTTTTTTTCTTTCTCTCTGTTTGCAAACATTTTGAAACCACCTCTTGATGTAATTTTTTGTGTCCTCCCACCATTCCCCTATGTTGTCATATAGTTCACACACAAAGGTCCTGGCCCATAATAATCTTATTATCCCTCTTCTGACATAGGAATCATCTAGGCTAGATGTATTCTAATGCCATCTAGAGTTTTTAGGTTTAGGTGAGGGCTGGTTCAGAAATGAGAGTTTTAGCAATAAATGGTCTGAGAATTCTAGAGGACATATGGACAGCCAGGGGTTTGGCATATTATTTGAGATGAAGAAATGATCTATTTTTTTATTTTTTTTTTACGTCTTTATTTCTGTGCCCCTACTGGTGGGGACATCCAGCCACTGACCCTGCCCGTGGGGAGAGCAGCAGGCTCACTCACATGATGAGGGGATTCGGCACAGTCATGGCTGACCCATTGGAGAGCTCCCCTATCCCTGCCAGCCTGGACTGGCGCCAACCCCCCCAGCACGATTCCATGACAGTCTTCCCAGTGAGACAGGGCGCGGCCATCAAGCAGCATGGTTGTACTGGCCCTTTTTCTGTTTTTCGCCCAATGGGAGTGCGGACGTGCAATGACATCCATGCACAAGCTTGTAGATGTCTGCCATGCTCCCCCCCCCCGTTAGACACCACACATCTGCAGTACCTCCAGGCATCCCATGGGACCACCAGAGCATGGTGTGAATCCCCACCCTTTTCCCAGGACTAGGAGAGATATCATTGGATGTTCAATCCTAGTTCTCACATGCTGACCCCCAACGACCTGTGCTCATTCCCAAACCCGGGTCGCCAGCGTGGAGCGAGGTGTGGCGTCCAGTGCCTCAACCCTCAGCACCACTGGGATGGCAAAATGGTCTATTTCTGAGGTAAATTTTCTCCTTCTATAGGTATATTTTGGGCCCTGGGTCTGGAGGGTTGCATAGTTAATCGTGGCAGTCATTTCAGTGCTCCTTTTTAAAGCATTTGAATCACAGTAGGTTTTTCTACCCTCAAGGGACCGACCTGGTTTTGGCAGTTCACAATTAAAATTTCCTTCCATAATCACATAGGAGGATGTTGCTAAATATAGCTGTACTGCATTTAGTAGGGTGACTCTTTCAGCTTTACCCTAGGAGCCATATACTGAAATGAATCTATATGAAGAGTGTTTCCATTTCCCATCCAATATTAAAACTCTACCAGGCAGTGAATCTATCAGTTTAGTAAGTGAAAATGGAAAGGATTTAAAGATTATGCCTACACAGTCAGCCCCACCAGGACTGAAGGACCAGAATCAGGATCCCCATATCCACTCTGACTGAAAAAGACGGGCTTGATCTAGTGTAAACATCCATGTCTCTTGTAATAGGCAAATATCTATATTAGAGTTTCTACCAATTGAAAAATAGCATGCCTTTTGGTTATATTTAAGAGACTGCAACAGTTCAATGACCCCATACTAAACTCAGCCATGCTTTATATGTGTAGATGTTAAGAGTTCTTTTTTCTCCTTTTTTTCTTTTTCCCTTTATAATTTGCCATCTCTGTGTTTGTTTCTATTTTCCCTTTATTTTGAGATTGAGTGTTGGAGTCTCCAAACTCCATGTCTGATCACCCCCATGTAGGGGCTAGCACTTAAACGGGGTTTTCTGATTCCACGTCTTGTACTGGCGGGAGGGGGGGCTTAGTAGTCCTAATCACATATCTCCTAGGAAGTGGTATTGCTTGGGGGAGAGGGGGCAGGGGGCTGGAACTTTTTCACTCATGTCATCCTGGTTTGTTGATGGATCTTGGTAACACACTGGAGGACATTCAACAAGGTCAGGGATGTTAGAAGGTATCTGAACCTCAGGTCCCGTGGGTGTTTCTGTGGGTTTTGAATCCTGTCCCTGGAGTTGGTCTTGTTGTTGATCTGGGGGGGGGGGTCTCCTGTCCTGACCTGTTTGGGTTTTGTTTCCTCATCCTGCGCCTTCTGGATCAGTGGTACTGGACTAATTACTGTGGCTTTGTTTTTGGCTGCCCTTGGGCATTCAAAAAAAAAACATGGCCTGTCTCTTCACAGAGGTCACATCAGGTGTGATTATCACACTGGTGAAAACTATGCCCCACTTCTCCACAATTGTCACAACAGGGGGTGTCACAAACGCTGGACAGATGTGTTCGGGCTCTGCATTTATAGCAGCCCTGAGGCTGTCTGGCATGAAAGAACCCCTGCCATCCCTTCCTAGAAGAAAGGACTCTGGAATATGTTTAATCTCATTATTATTTTGTCTCAGATTCACCTTGTACTTCCACCCCCCACCCCGTCCAGAATAGACTGGAATCTAGAATTACTTCTGATGAGCTCAAAACCTCACACTTCTGGGATAACCAGTAGGTGATGTCCTCTAAGTGGACTACTCATTCCTAAACATTATAGTGACAAACTTAATCAATGGTTTTGATAGGGGGATAACCATGAAGGGGATCCACAGAGGAGAAAACTTTACTTGATTGTACCTCTGCCAGAAGAGGTCTGTGGCATAAGAAGATCTAAAACTTATATCAAAGTTGTCTTCACCTGATATACTTATAAATGCAAACACCTCTTTTGGGGAAAAATGCAAAAATTCTTTCAATAAATTTTCCCCAACATATAACCTATCAGGTCTTGTTTCCAGTCCCCCTTTATATCATATCCTCACTGCATTTCTCCTGCGTGCAGCTTCTTTCTTAGATTTTGAGAACAGGTCCTAAAGCAAAGGTCTCTGGGGAAGGGGGTCCTCAGATTGTTCTTCATTGTCTCTTGAAGGATTTTGTTCAGTTGGGTACACCCTTTCATGTTCTTGCTCTCCTGATGAAGGAAGGGGTGGGCCTACAGTGACTTGCGGTTAAACATTTTTTTCTTTGTCCTTAGGAACCAAGGAAGCAATTGTTGATGAAACAGGGTTACTGGTTGTCAGAGGTGTAGGTACCTGCTTCCCAGTCAGTGGGTGCAATTCTGGGGAAGACTGTGAGAAGGGTGTTGTTGCTTGCCATTCTGGATCGGGTATCCAGTTTCCTTCTGGCATCCTCTTCCAACCTGCTTCAATGAGGGCTTTATCTGGTGACCACTGAAAGAAGGGGTCTGAGGACATTGGTTGTACAATGAAGGCAAATTGCATGGCAGCTGAGGTTGTTTGAGGCTGAGGCCCGTTTCCCACTTTGGGGGGCAATCTCATCTACTAGGTCATTACTCAGGATTGGTAAATCCATAGGAATTTTTCATTTTGCTAAGATTAGGGCAGCTCTTTTATTTGTCCTCCCATCTTTAGCACCAGGTTGTAGAGATCCACTTCTGGCTGAAAATAGGAAAGTTGTTGCTCCCTCTTGAGCTTGAGAAATAGTTTAGTACACTATAGTGTCAGTATGAGGATCTGATGATTTTATATTTTTGGGAGAGGCCTCATTTTCATTTCCAGTTATGTTTGTATCATTTTCTACAGACAAAACAACCTCCATGTAGTTTTTCTTTCAATGGATAGCAGAAATGTTTTCCTGGCCACTTGTCAGGTTAGATGAGGCAATTTTGGGCTGCAAGGGGTTTATTTCAGCTTTTTCCTGCAAAGCTTCGGTCAGCTTTAGGCACACGTAATGCTCAATGTTTTCACTGCCAGCTGAATGTTTACCTGAAGCTTCACTAGCTAAAACATTTTTTTGCCGCACTCAGCCATAGCTGTACATTCCTTTGATGCTACTGCATCATAAATGTTTGTGTCAGTTCGGCCATGCACGCTGCCAAGAGCACTCTTGGCCCGAACCGTTGCTAGTTCTACTTGTGAAAACTTTTTATACTTTTCATGTCTTTCTTCTTCCTCTAATAATTTCAGCAACATTTTTTCTTGAGACATTTCAATATTTGAGTAAACAGTTTTACTTATCTTGATTTGTTCCTCCAAGTCAGGTTCTGCAATAGTGCTTTCAACAGACATACTTAGATCCTCAGTAGAGACAAAAATTTCATTCCCGATCTCTTCATCTTTCAAACCCAGCAAATCCATATAGATCTTGGAGACCTCTTGCACAGAAGGGGCAGAGGAAGAGGCCTGCTCCCATGCATCTGAGACATACATACACTACAAAGGGGAAGTGGCCATCCAGCTGCTCACAGGAAGCAAGGCCCCCTGCAGGCAGTAGGGGAATTTCCTCGGTGTCCTGGCCAAATTTCCCCCATTGACTAAAAATACTAGCAGCAGCTTAATCTGGTTCAATTTCAGTTGGTTATCATCTGTATTCCTTCCCCAGTTGCCCCTGAAAAAGGGACTTCTAGTCTCAGTGGGCCTACCAGGTCAACAGAATTCAGTAAATAAATAAATAATAAATATTATCGAATTTGAAAAAAAATCTAGATTTTTTTTTCAAATTTAAGAGCAGTAAATGTTTATCAATCATTTCTGCAAACTATGAAAGCCAAGTTGTAAATAATCAGTTAGTATGGAAAACCAAGGATGGTTATTATAAATTAATGTGTTCTTAGCAAACAAATAATACTGGTGAAATTGCAAAGAGTAGGACAATTGTTCATATAAAGATTGAAGAAGACAGGTACTAAATTTGACCCCTGAGGAATTCCAACATTAATAACAGCTCAAAAAAAATATTTCCAATGTAACACTTTGTGTTCTGTCCTTTAAATTAAGTAATCAACAATTCAATTTAAAGCAGAGGTAGACATTCCAAGGACACTTAATTTATAACAATGTCATTTATGGTTCACAACCGGAAAAGCTTTGGCTAAATCAATGTACAGTATATACAATAGCACAACAGCATAATCATCTTTGTCAAAGACCCTCTGATGTCAGTGTGTTTTATCAAAGTGTAGAAGTCCTACGGTTATGACTTATGTCAAGGCTAAATTTGAGACCCTTGAGGTAACATTCCAGCCAAATAAATCTGTCTGTGATGCTATTTCAGTCAATCTCTTGAGATGAACAAATAAATATCTTACAGTTACTTCTATCTACTTCCCCCCAGGTTTTTCAAAACAAGGCTTAGAATTGATTTCCATACTTAAAAATTCCTCCCAATAAATAGGGAGCGGATCTTGATGGGGGATTTCAATTTAAACTGAGGTACTGAGAAGAATACCCCAGTATTGGATTTGTTCTTGGATTTAGGTGTCCAGCAGTTGATTACAGAAACCACTAGATTTAATTATAAATCGGGAGAGGGTTCTATTTTCGACTGGGTTGTGGTCACTCACCCCTCCAGGATTATAAACTCTGGAGTGTTACCTGATGGGGTCAGTGACCACTGCCCCATATATTGTGAATGGCCAGCTAAACAAGAACAGAGTCCCCCCTTCCTGCTACATAGAGTTCATGAATATTAAAAAAGTAACATCTGAAACCATGAATGTGGCCTATGAGGAAGTGAATTGGTCTATTCTTGATACACAAAATGATATGGATGTTATGCTGGAAACCTTTAGTGGTTTGTTTTGTCAAGTTGTTGACCAACTAGCCCAATTTAAAAAAAAATGAGGATCAGAGCTAATAAAAAGTGATTGGGTTTCTAAAGACTTGTTAACCTTAATGAAACAAAGGGGTAGAGCCTGAAAAGCTTATAAAAACATGGGGAGCAGAAGCTACTGTTAAAGTATAAAATGCTCAGGAACAAATGTAAGATTTTAACTAGGGAAGTGAATGCAGATTTAAAAAAAAATACTAAAATCATTGGGCAATCCTAAATGAACGTGGCATACACTTAATAATTTAATTGGAAGGAAGGCATAGGAAACTGCAATAACTATACAGGAAGGTGATCGACTTGTTAGTGATCCTCACCAGGTGGCCGAGATGTTTAAAGACTGTTTTGGTGACCTGGCGATGTTCCAAGTTAAAAATAAGGCCATGGACAACATAGAATGTTTGGATAGTGACCCTTAAGTAAGTCATCCCAGATTTTATTTACATATTGTTACTCCAGAACAAGTTATTGACTATGTCTTGAAGCATAATCCTAGACCCCAAACTGGACAGGATAAAATAGATTATAGGTTTCTGAAGTTGGGAATTTATGCCTTAGCCACACCTCTTACAACTATTTTTAATTATTCTCTTTGCTATGGCGTTTTTCCTAACTGTTGGAATTAGCCCTTATTAGGCATATATTCAAGTCAGGGTCTAGAAATCTTGTTTCAAATTATAGACCCATATCCCTTTTGGCACCTCTGTCAAAAATCCTTGAAAGAATTGTATTTGATCAGACCCAGGAGTTTTGCTGAAGTACAATTTACTAACAAGTGTCCAACATGGGTTTAGATCAAATCATAATACAGAGATGGCCTTGGTGGGTTTCACAACTGGCATACAGAGTACCCTAGATTTGGGGCACTCCGTTGCAGGGGTGTTTGTGGCCTTCAATTTGGTAACTCACTCTGTTATGTTGGACTCATTAACAAATGTTTATTTTTCAGGGGAAGTTATATTTTTGCTAGATGGATACTTGTCCAACAGGGAGCATAGGACTACAATTGCCCAGAAATGTTCAGATGCCCATCCAACCACCTGTGGAGTACCACAGGGTTCAATACTGGACCCACTTTTGTTTTCCCTGTTTATGAACACTGCTCCATCATCCTGTTTGAACTTTAATATGATTCTGTATGCAGATAACGCGGTTATTTTTACATCTGGAGCCAATCCTGATCAAGCTTTGACTCTTGTTCAACAGGACTTTGATTTATTTCAAAGATGGCTGCTTTCCCATGAACTGGTTCTAAATTCTGGGAAGACAAAAGTCATGGTGCTTACAGACCTAAGAACAGTTAGAGACATTAATATTTCAATTGCTGACCTTAAGGGGATAAGACAGAATGTGTTGATGGTTTTAGTTATCTAGGGGTGACACTTGAGTCACAACTTACCGATTAATCACATGTGAGTAAATTAGTTAAAAGAATTCATCAAAGGTTGAGAATGCTATTTAGAGCCAGATCTTATCTTATTCCTGAATGCTGTAGATTATTGGCACCCAGTTTTTTGCTTAGTACATTTGATTACAGTTTAATGGTTTACTCTGGTTCCAGTGAAAAAGTGTTAAATAAGTTACAAGTAACATACCACAGTATATTGCGATTTATGATTGGTCTTCCCCTGAGAACCCACCATTGTAATCTCTTGAAGGAGGTTAACTGTCCTTCTTGAAGAGATAGGATTAACTTCAAGTTGGGTACCTTTGTCTTTAAAAGTATTAAGGGTTTTCTCCCTCCATCTATCCAATCCTTTTTCATTAAATTGCAAAAGACCCAGGTGACAAGGTCACAGACTCAAGGTCTCCTTAGGGTCCCTTTCTTTAGGAAAACTATAGATCAAAGATCAGTTGTATATAGGATTTCTACATTTTTCAACACAATCCCTAATGTTGCTACTAATTGTAGAACTGCTAGGTCCTTCAAGTATAAGCTTGCCCAGTGGCTCAACTCCTTCACTGAGTGTACCTGTTTGCAATAGTAATTAATTGCTATGTGTATTTCTGCATGTATTTATATTTTGTATGTGTTTATATTCTGTAATTTGTATCATTAATTATGTCCTGTTTGATAATACGTTTTATAGGTTAACTTGTCACTTGTGAAAATGGACTGTTAGCTCATCTTGCTAACAAATATAAAAAATTAAAAATGAAATGAAATATGAACCCATACAGACTATGAGTCAAGATTTCATCCTGAGATAAGCAATTGACTTTTGATAACTCACTAAAAGAATTTGTATGATGGTACACAAGTAATATTTTATTGTTCAACGTATCTGTTATTACCCCTACCAGGTCAATATGTTGTGCACTTAATAGCGCATGACATAACTGCATATGAGGAACAGCACAGCAGGGAAGAGCGAGAGGGTGTAAAACTGCAAAAGTGTGTATGTGCAGTAATACACCCTCTCACTCTCCCAGGCAGAGGATAAGACCTCTGCTGGGACAGGGGGGCCGACGAGCAGCTGCTGTGGCTCAAGGGGATGAGCCACTGGCAGCAATGGAGGCGAGCAATGCATTTGGGACTGAGTTTTGATTTCCGGTCCCAGACATATGGATTTTTTTATTTTTCACACTTTGTGCTATTTTATGTACCCCCAGAGTTAGTTACTTTAATTGGGGGGTCTGAGGGCACAGCCCCCATAACATGGGAGTGTGGAGTGCGGAGCCCCCCCACAAAACAAAGTCTTATGCCACTGGCAATATATTGTGCTGTATTGGCAGCATGGTATATTGATGCAGCATAATGCCTTGCAACATTATGACCCTGTGCTGTTATTACCATATACAAACAGACCAAATTAAATAAAATATACACAAACAATTTTTTTATTAATCCATTCAGCATCAGACATAACATACAGACTAAATGTAAGAGTGGTCCCAACAGTGCTATTAATATATTATTCATCAAGATCAATCAATAATATATTGTAATTTTTAAAAAAATCATCCCCAGAGGTACTTGTTTCCAGGACAGCTATGCAAGAAACACTCATAACAGAATAAGAGTGTCTCATGCACAAGAAAATGGAGCCCTCCAAATGACCAAAGCCCTTCCCCAACTATAATGTATAAATAAACTGTTTGTGAAGCATTTTTTGTAATGCGGTATATCAAAAGTACTACATAAATGTAAATTCTATTCATTCCTCAGCCCAGGGATTACCAGTAGTTAGCAACATACTTTTTGTACTGTACTGAGATGTGTCAAAACTCAAATGGCAAGAAATGAACTGATAGACTGGGGCAAGGCCATAGCTGGCTATTCTCTGTTCGGGAGCAACTGGACAGGGAGGTTGGATGGAGGAATTCCATGTGAGGAAGAGAATTAAGATCATGGAAGTATTGTACAGGGGCATGTGGAGGAAAAGAAAGGGCTGGAGTTGTTATGGGTCATTCTGGAGACAAGCTTGGGAATTGCTCTCCATATTGGAGTGATGTACAGACCTCCAGTACAAGGAGAGGAGTTGGATAGGGCACTTGGGGAAGCCATCATCAGAATGGCAAATAAGGGGCAGCTGCTGCTAGTCTATGACTTCCTTCCACCATACATGAAGTGAAGCCATCCAACTGCAGCTTCAGCAAAGAGTAGGGTTCTTCTTGATTCCCTACTAGTGGCTTTTCTCAGGAAGATAATCAAAGTACTTACTAGGAACTGGGCAGCACTGTACCTAGTGCTTACAAACAGGGGCAGCATTGCAGATGTCATAGTACAGTAGGTCATCTTCTAGGTAGCAATAATCCCTGCACAGTCTGGTTTAACATAAAGACAGGAATAGAGGCAAAATGCATGAAGAAGAGAGTGTTGGCCTTTAGGAGGGCAGATTTTTAAAGAATGAGAAACTGACTCATGGGGGGGTTGTCAGGCAGGGATAGAGACACGGCAGAGAAAAATACAGGAGGGCATCAGTAAGGCAACCATCCTCTGTATGAAGGAAGTGAGTGAAAGCAGAAGGGAAAAGAGACTGTTATGGTTCTGTAAGGAACTGGCCAAGGTGGTGAAGAAAAAAAGGTGGCATTATGGTGGTGCAGTATAAGGAAAAACCGAGGGAAGAGGACAGGGAGGTATGCCAAGTAAAACACAGGGAAGCAGGAAAGGCAGTGATGGGAACAAAGGTGTAGGCAGAGGAAAAGATAGCTACATGGGTCACAAAAAGGAATAAGACTTTCTTCAGATACATACGTTAGAAGAGGAAAACAATGGGAGGGATAGTGAGGATTAGAAGGGCAGAAAAGAGAGGCTGTGCAGAAAAGAACCATGAAAAAGCTGCCATCCTGAACATGTGCTTCTGTTCAGTCTTCACACTGGAGGGAAGGGAGACAAACCACCAGGGAGTAGCAGGGATGGGGGGTGAACATCAGTTCATTTTCAAACAAAATGAGTCCTGAAGGGACTTGCAGCTCTGAAGGTGGACGAGGCCATTGTACCAGATGGAATACACTCAAGAGTCAATCCCATCTGGTCCCATATGAGATACATCCAAGGGTACTAAAGGAACTCAGGGAGGTGCTAGCACAGATAACTTTATTCAGCAGTTCTCTGGGAACAGGCATGGTTCCACATGACTGGAGAAGACATGGTCTGTCCACGTAAGAGCAGCATTAGGGAGGAGATAGGCCAGTTAGTGTTCCGTCAGTGGTGGGGAAGCTAATGGAAACCCTGCTAAAGAATAGACTGGTAGAGTATCCTGAATCTAGTGGGCTGCAAGACCATAGGCAGCATGGCTTCATGGTGGAGGAGGTCATGCCAAACAAATGTGATCAATTTCTTTGACTGGGTGAGCAGGGAAATAGATTGGGGAAGGGCAGTAGATGAGGCCTCTCTAGGATAGTAATGCTGACGTTTTGTCCTGGGAAGGCAGCTCGATGGTTGCCAGTGCTGAGTGTAACATGAGCACAACTCTGAAGGGGAGGGAATGTGAAAGAGTCCATACCACCTTCACCCGGGATCCTCTCTCCACTAAGATACTAGCAGGAGAATGGGGGAAATTGAAACCCAGCCCTGCTGATTTCTGGGCTGGCTCTTTAAAGGAGTTATGAAATTATTTTTGCATAGTTAACTGCCCTTCCATCTTCCTTTCCATGCCAGCTATGTATTCTGATATGATTTGATGATATTTTGCTAAATAAATAATCTAGTCTTGGGGTGCCTTCAGATCTAGATAGAATTCCACTCTCCTCACCAGATACTGCTCTTGATTGTCATATTGCTAAAACATTCTGTGACATCAGTAACTCCTATCCCATGCTATTCATCTGAATGGCCTGAAATAGTGTTATTGATGTCATACTGTAGAATGTGCAAGCAGTGTGAAAAGAGAGAGCAGCAACTGCCAAGGAGAAAGGGATTTAATGTAGTTAAAAAGTCAACAAAATTAGTCTATTAATTTAAAGGTGATAGGAAACAGGTTTTACACCTCTTGCTGCCCTCCAGTTGTTCTTTTATTGGTGACCCAGTATACTGCAATGCTTTCGACCTTTGTTGTTCAATTAATAATAACATTTTCTTGCCTTTGTAACTGCCCTGAATCCCTCTCAGCTCAGCAGCTGCTCTCTCTCTCTCTCTCTCTATATATATATATATATATACTGTCTGAACATTCTATGACATCACAAACACCCTTCCAGGCCATTCAGATGAATAGCATGGAATGGGAGTTTCTGATGTCACAGAATGTCTTAGAGATATGAAACTCAAAAGCAGTAGCTGGTGATGAGAGTGGAACTCTATCTAGATCTGAGGACACCCCAAGACTAGATTAGTTATTTTAGTTTAGTTTAATTTATTAGTCTAGGAATTAATACCTTTGAGCCAGGGCTCTTTTACAAAGGTTCCATGTCACAAAGAACATTTAACAAAGCACGATACACATTACAGGTAAAACCAGACAGGAAAGTTACATCATAAATTTGCTATTAACAGTTTAAGGCAGTAACGTTTTAAGTTTCATAGAAAACAAGCTATAACAGGTTCAAGCGAGTAGACAATTTTGGGGTAAGAAACTTCCAGGAGGGTGATCATTAGGTGCCAAAGGAGGCTAGAGAGGAGGGAAAGGTGGTGAGCGGAGAGTAAGTGAGAGGGACAGAAAAAAGGGGAGAGTGAGTTTGGGTGGGAGACAGGAAGTAGTAGAGGTACCAGAGGGTTCATTAGTCAGGGAGGAAGAGGCCTCAGATGTGAGGATGGACATGAGGAGTAGTAGTCTTTATCTAGCGCAATCACAGTTGCTAGTGGGGTGAGGTGGGCATAGAGCATGGATTTGAAAGCTTCAAGTGAGGTTGAGGATAGAGTAGGTGGACTAAGAGCATTGAACCATGTCGGGGCCCTGTATGCAAAGATCTTTGTCCCTGTGCAGTCCGGCATCTCGGAACCAGGAAAGGTTGGCGTTCAGATCTGGTGGAGGGTCATGAGCCAGGATTCAGTCGGAGTAGGTTTTGAATACATAATGGAGTCAGTCCCAAGATAGATTTTTTTGCCATTGTGCAGGTGAGATAAATAAGACGATTTGATAGGTTCAACCAGCCTGATTCATAGTACAGATCACATGTGTGAGTCAGTCTTTGAGCCCCCGTAAGGAGCCGGCAGACCTTATTTAGAGTGATTGATATACGCCTTAGAGCAGTGGAGGTAGCTGAGCCATAAATAATAAGGCCATAGTCAATGATTGAGATTATGGGAACTCTGTATAGCTATTCTTCAATGCTGCTTGATTTAGAAAATTGACGTTACGAATAGTATTCCAAGGCGTTGGTTCACTGGTTTCGCAGTGTTGTCAATGTGGGTTGCAAAGGTGAGCCCTTGGTCAAAAGTGATGCCAAGGTATTTGAAAGTATTTACTTGGTCCAGTGTAATTCCTGCAGAGGTTTGTATGGTGAGTGGAGTATGCCTATTTTTGTTTTGGTGATTGGAGAAGAGCATGGCTTTTGTTTTATTGTGGTTTAGCACAAGTTTACTATCCAGGAACCACCTTTCAACACTAGAGAAAGCAAGTTGCAGGCTTTTTCATAGGGAGTTTGGATCCTTGTGGGAAGAGAGAATTACAGCATCATTAGCGTATAAGATTATTTTCTCCTGGCAGATATCTGGGAGGGAGTTAAGGAACAGGCTAAAGAGGAGCAGTCCAAGAATTGATCCCTGGTGGTACACCCCGAGAGAACTGGTTTGAAGTCGGAGAGTTCATTAGAGATTTTTACAGCCTGTGACCGATTGGACAGGTAACTTTTTACCTAAGCACAAGGACCTTCGGGCCAGGCCTAGGCTAGAAAGTAGGGAGGTAAGTAGGCCATGATGGACTGTGTTAAAAGCTTTTGTAAGATCGATAAAGACTGCACCTGTTTGGCACCCTTTGTCCAGGGCTGAGTGGACTTCTCCAGAGAAATCAAGTAAGGCTGTTGTACTATGTCCTTTCCTAAAGCCGTGCTGTTGATTACAGAGTAGATTGTATTTGTCCAGGTAATCAGAGAGTTGGTCTGCCACTATTCATTCAAGTGCTTTGGAGAGGGAGGAGTATTGATATTGGTCGATAGTTTCCTGTTGAGGTTTTGTCCCCCCTTTGTGCACTGGCATAACTATGGTAGATTTCCATTTGTTGGGAAATTGACTTTGGCAAAGTGACAGATTAAGAATTTTTGCAAGGGGGTGAATTATTTCATCCAGGGTGAGAGACAGGATTTTTAGATCTAGCGTGTCACTACTTGTTCTGAATTTGGAGCAGGCCTTTCTTATGTACTTGTGTGCTTCATGTACTTTGATTTTCTTGAAGTAAAATTGTGGTTTGTCATGAGGGGTGTTTTGTGATACTAGGCTAGGCACAGGTAAGTCCGAGAACAAATCTGGGGAGGACCCCACTAAGGTCTGTGAAAGTCTTATTAAGCGATCTGCAATAGACTTTGGGTCAAGAGTGGTGGATCCATCAACTTTCATAATGGTAGGTGATGATTTTGATTGTTTACCCATTATGTTTCGGATGTTGTCCCAAAAAGCTCTTCCATCACCCCAGGTGGATTCAAGGGCATTTTTGAAATAGGCGCTCTTCATTTGCCTAATTTGTGAGGTACATCTATTTCATGCCTGCTTGTATTTTAGGGTATCATGAGGTGAGCCTGTGTCTCTGTCAACTGCCCAGAGGTGGTCCCGAACCTTGAGCTCGGCAAGTAGTTTGGCAGTAATCCATGGATTTGATAGCGCTTACATTTTTTTACTGGGGCGTATAAGTCGCATGCAGAGTTGAAAGATTTAATGAAGTATTCTAGTGCGGTATTAATATCAGTTGATTCAAGGATTGGCGCCCAGTCCTGTTGTAGGAGATGGGTTTTCAACTTGATAAGATTCCATAAGGCAATACTCTGCTTGTTATAACTTTGGGGGTGGCTTGAGAAATTTATTAGACCAGGTACAGGACACTGGGAGTGGTCACTGAGGAGTCAGGGAGGACTTTAATGTTTTTATCCGGTCAGGGTGATTTGTGAGAACCCAGTCAATAAGGGTGCTTGTACCAGTTTTGTAATTTTCCGGGTGGGGAGGTTACCATCTGAGTCAGGTTTGCTGCTAGGATGTCATCTTTGTAAGAGCCAGTGTCAGAGGCGAGCCAGTTTATGCTGGAAATCCCGAGGAGGAGGAGCTCATTTTCAGAGGGCTGCAGACTAACAAAATCAAGTACAGACTTAATACTGGCATGGTTGTCTTTTGGAGGGATATAGACTGCGGCCACTGTGAGAACTTTGTTTTGTGCACCAAGAAGCAGTTTGATAGGGAGGAGTTGCATCTGCATATTTGTGGGGGTGAAGCTGCTGCGTTGACAGGAGAGGTTGTCCTTTATGTAGATAGCACAGCCCCCACCTTTCTTGCTTGCCCGGTCGAGTATGAAAAGATTGTAGCCTTCAAGCGAGACCGCATGATCCGGGGTGCTGGGAGATAGCCAGGTTTCCACAACGGCTAGTATATCAGGGTTTTTTTGTCCAGCGAGAGTTTGAAGAGATGCCAATTTGGGAAGGAGGCTGCAGATATTTAGTGATAATGGAGAGACCACTACCAACTTTCCCTGTTTTTGTCGGCTTCAGTGCAACAGGACCAGGGTTTGGGTGTATCCCACCTGATATTAAAAGTAGGAGGAGCAGGAGTTTCAGCGATGCCATTTGTAGTTCATAATAGGTTAGAGTGAGTTTCTGCTTGTACGTTTTAAGATGCTTGGATTGTCTTCTGGAGTCCCAGTAGAGGGTGATCGTTAGTGAGTTATAATGATGTGGCAGTTTCCAATTAGGAAATATGGCTCTTTGCACCCAGGTATTAATTGGGTGATGTTTGTTTAAGACTTCCAGAGTAAAAGCCATGGTACAATGTTTCGGGTAGTAGTATAGAAAGGTGAGAGTAGGTGGAGGGGGTAGGGTAGGCGGAGGGGGGGAGTTGGCATAAAGGGAAAAGGAGGTTGAGGGTGAGCAGGAACAGGTGGTGGGGACTAAGCCAAAGCATTTTTTTAGCGAGGCAGGAGAGAGCCGAGAAGTAGTGTGGGCTAGGCAGTCGGACGGGGGGGTGGCGAGCAATAGGAGGGTGGTGGGGTACAGATTTAGTGGGCTAAGATGGATAGCTAAGCACTATGGCGAAGTACAGAGAAAAATGAAAAAAAAGACTGGGAGGGTTTGGTGCCAGAGGGTTTAAGAGGAAGTACTATAGTACTGTTGAGATCCAGGATCACATAATATGTTAAAGTTCCTGAAAGGTGATAAACTGTGGCCTGGGCATATGCAATGTGTAAAATCCTTTTGTCTATATGTTTTCTTTGTTCTTCAAAGTCCTCAGAGATAAGTACAATACCTTGGGAGTAGGTCAGACAGTAGGCATATGCAATGTGTGAAGCAGAGCAGTATTTAGCAGAACATCATCAAAGCAAAAAACATTTCCTATCTCCTTTAACAAAAAAAGGTCACAAACATATCACAATACTGGGTAGCCAATAAAAGAACAACTGGAGGGCAACACACGACTTCCAGTAAGGTAGCACTGTGACCGAACATCAGGAGCTCCAACAAGTATACAAGTCCATATACAATTCAAAAAGCTGGGCTAACCAAGCAGGGCATCAATACTCCAAATTTTTGGGAAAGTATAAAAATGTATTTAAATAAATAAAAGCAGCAGTAAGCACCCCCTGCTGCCACCAAGGACCTTTTTGCACCTAACAATAGTGCTTTTTCAAGGCTTAAAGATTTTAAATCACAGGTTCACATTTAAACACCTTTTTTAAAAGCCAATACAAAGTTTTGATTGGCTTATCAGGTATTACTAGTGAACAATTCAGACAAAACAATAGAAAGGGAGAAGGAGGAAAAAAGGGAAGAAAAACTGGAGCATGATGGGGTAAAAAGACAGAGAGGAAAGGAAGAGGGAAAGGTAATAGAAGAAGGGGAGATGAAAAAGGCAGGGTTTAAAATTATTGAAGGAGTGTGTGCATATATATATATATATATATATATATATATATATATATATCTATATATATATATATGTATAAAAATATATATATAAAATAATGGCACGGTAGTGCCACTATAGTTAGGGTTAAGTAGCCACTTTTTTTAAAACCTCAAATATTGCACCTTAAGAACTTTGCCATCATACAGTGGAGTTGCCTAAAATGTTGCATGTATGATCTTGATTCATAGATCTCTGGATCTGGCAAGTTGCGTAATGGTCAGATATACAGTTGCGGAGCTACAGAATGCCAAAAAAATGCAAAAAAACAGACTTTTTGCACATTTCTTTGCTTGCACCCACAACCTGCACAGTTTGTCAGTTTAGTCCGAAAACTTCAGGGAAGATGCAGCCTTGGTCACCGATGTGCCTTTTGAAGATTTGGTGAAAAAATATTAAACCTTTCAAAAGTTATTCAAAAAATAAATTTCCCTTTATAGCCAATGGGAAAAGTTAACAAAAATCATGAAACATTCGTGAGAGGCTTTTTACTGTCTCAAATGACCCTTTTATTTTCGTGTGTCAGACATTTTGTTTCCAGTTAGTAACACAGAAAAATGCCTGGTGTTTAAAATTGGGACCCTCTAGGTAAACACTGATTGTTATGTTTACCTAGGCAGGTCCAGAGGATGCTAACCATAACTTTTGGGGTTTTAAGCCCCCAGAAATGCGTTTTAAACTTTTCGAAAAATGCTTGAAAATACTTTCTAACTGTGAAAGTTTGCTTGATTTATTCTGAGAAACCTTCATGATTTTACTTCAAAAGTATTTTTAAAGTATGCTGTAATAGTGGCAGTCATAGACACTGCCAGCTATTTCCCGGAATTGCTTTAATATTTCCAGATATATCTAATGCTTTCTCCATTTCTATAGTAGGGGCAGCAGAGAAAAGTTCTTAGAAATTTCGCGAAATATCTGGAAATAGCTGGCAATGTCTGTGGCTACTACTGGTGGTTTGGTGCCCAAGCATTCAAGGAGCCCAAAGTTACAGCATTCCAAAGTTGAGCAATTTCCCATAGGATAACATTGCGGTGCCTGTCATGCCTTTCAGCATTCGTTTCTCAAAAATGAAGTGAGATGGAGTTTTCGCTACTGGCAACTTACAGTAGTTAATTTTAAAGTGAACTAATCTGCTAAACACGTTTGGAAATAGTAGATATCACCTGCAGTGGAATTTTTTTCCTTCTTGCTACAGTTACAGATATATTGGCAAAAAACATGTTCCAAGGGTTCCATGGGTGGCTTTCCAATGCTTTCTGGTGCCCATAGCTCATAAACGATGTGAGATACAGGTTCAGTCATTGATGATCACGTGAAGTGCTGGTTGTCATGATTACAGGGAGGTTTGAATTTTTTTGGTAGTTCCTGTGGTTACTGAGATATCGGCAACTTTGTGTTATAAGGGTTCCTTGCCCTATATGGCTCTTGTATGGCTCTGTTGTGAAGTGTGAGTGGGAGCGCAGGGCCCAGAGTGCCCATGATCACACATATGCATCTCATTATGCAAAAAATGGACAATGTGAAGGGATCACAGGGCCCCGAGGGCCCACGCTCCCATTAACACATACCATACCACTTACATTACACTTTCTCAAAAATAAGGGAAATTCATTGCAAAAAACTCTGCTAATGCATCAATTAGGGTTGTTTCCACAGCTACAAAAGTGTGGAAATTCAATGTTAGGGTTATTACCTCTCCAACCCACCACCACCACCCCACCCTTCAGGCACTACCAGGCATCGGGGTGTGCATTGAGGTGGCTGTGCCTTACTCTCACCCTATTCTCCTATACTGCACCACCACCACAGATTCTTTGCACATGGAATGGGGTGAGAGTTAGGCATGACCGCTCCAATGGACACCCCAATGCCTGGTGGTGTCTGGAGGTTGGGGGTGGTGGTGGTCTGGATGGGTGGCAACCCTAACACCAAATTTCCACTCTTTGTCACTGTGAAACAACTAACTATGCATCATCTGAGTTTTGCAATGTATATAAATATATATATATATATAGGACATGCCACGGCCCCACTGAGAATATCATTGATATTCTACCTGAGTGCAGTTTGACCTTTGACATCATGAGTGATGGAGCCACAAGTGATGCCAAAGGTCAAACTTCAGAAAGGAGAATATCAATGATATTCCCAGTGGGGCCATGGCATATTCAATTTATGCAATGTATTTTTTGTGTTTTTTGTTTTATTTTCTTCCCTTGTTTTGTTTTCAGTTTTATTCAGGATGGCTGAGTGTAAAGTGAGTGGTTGAAATGACTGCTCACACCCAGTGAAGCTGACAGAGTGACATTATCAAATAGTACACTCTGGTGAGTAGGTGAATTGAATGGAGTGGAGCAGGTGGTTGTTCTGCCTATTCCTAAGTAGGAGAGCTCATTGGTGGCCAGCAGAGGGATGAAGCGGCAATCGGGATGATTCCAGTGAGTAGGAGATTTGAGATGAGTGGAGCAGATGGATGTTCTCCCTGTGGTGAAGTCAGAGAGTTTATTTGCAGCCAGTGGAGGGTTTAAGCACCAGCTGGGATGCATCCAACACTCTGTGTGTTTTGTTACTTCCAGCTGTTGTTGCTGGGGATGGCAAGTGAACTGGGAGGAGGTGCTGGAGTCATTTGGTAATTGCAGAGACAGAGGGAGCTGGTGAAGCTTAAATTGAGAGGCTGGGGAAAGAAGGTAGAGTAGCGGCATGTTGCTTAAGGATGTGGGTGTCAGAAGGAGCTACAGTATGTGCCAAGTATGTGGAGGCAGTTAAGAGGGTGGGGATTGTTTTTTTTTAAAGGTGTTTTCAGTAGAAGAGGAGGACATGTAACGCTTCAGACAGTTTTGTGGCAGACTTTGAAATGACCCAGTGTTTTTTGTCTAGGTTGGGAAGGAGAAAGTGAAAGTTGCGATGTGCAACAGCAGAGAAATGAAACTATTCTGCTGTGGGAAAAGATGGTCTGGAAACTGAATGTTGTGCAACTGCATGTGACTGGCTGGAGCTGGTAGCTCATGCTGCTGGCTGCAGCCAATCACTACCTAATGTGTGACTGCGGTTAAGTGCAGCATCTGCCTGTGGTGGACCGACTGTGGATAAATGATCTACAGTGAAGATAACTGCAATATTCTCTCTAGGTCTGACCACCAAAAAATATTGCTGTTATTTGCCAATTGTTATCCTCACCCCCACTGTATATACAGTATATATACACATATATATATATATATATATATATATATTTTTTTTTCATGGCCAAAAACTCAGTTTAATGCATCAGTTACAGTTGTTCCACAGTGACAAAAGTGATGAAATTTGGTGTTAGGGTTGAAAACCGTAACTGCACATTCCCCCCAACCCTACCACCACACACACACGCACACACACATATACATTCAAGTAGGGGAAGGACCAAGGCAACACAACCAATCACACACAACCAGCAGGAGGTATATACCTGTGTTACCGCAGCAAGTAGTTAAGAAATCCAACTTCAGGTATCATACAGTATTTCCAAACTTGTTCATGAGGTTAGTTCACCTAAAGGTGAAACAAGGCTGCAGCAGTGAAAACTATGTACCTGGCTACATTTTCGACATATGGGTGGTGAAAGGCGTCATGGGTGCGGCAATGTTAGTCTATGGGAAATTGCTCAATTTTGGAACAGTGTAACTTTGTCATCCTTAAGTATTTTAGCACCAAAGCAGGAAAAGGCACATCTGTGGGACCAGGGCTTGCCACCCTGCAAATTTCAGCCCAAAGGACTCAACCATTTGCTTGTAGGATGATGGCAAAGATGTGCAGTCATCAGGAGCATGCTTTCACAAAATACTGTCACAAACATGAAAGTGTCGCGCAAACGGAACACACAACAGTGTCGCATTTGCAAAAGCATGCAAAATAGTGTTGCAAAATACTGTTGCAAACATGAAAATATCACAAATGTATAGCACGACACTGTCGCATTTGCGAAAAGTGATTTTCAAAAGTATTTCAGGGAATGTGGAACATCCTATTTTGGGTCTTGTACACCCCAAAATACCATATGTGCAGTCTGTGTTATGTGTTGGTGGCAGCGTGTGGCCCAAGATGGCCAGTTGTCCATAGTGATATGTGTTTTGTGGTGCATGGAACATCTGGGATCAGAGTTAGCAGTGATGCCCCCATGCCACAGACCAATGGGAGCATGGGTGTGTGATTTCGTGGTTTAGATAGTTGTACAGTATGTTATTTCTGTTACCTGCTGCTGGTTGTGTGTGATTGGTTGTGTTTCCTTGGTCCTTCCCCTACTTGCATGTATGTGTGTGTGTAGTGGTGTTGGGGGTTGGGGGATGCGCAGTTAGGGTTTTCAACCATAGCATCAAATTTCCTCACTTTTGCCACTGTGAAACAACCCTAACTGATGCATTAAATGAAGATTTTTTCCATGAATTCCCCTTCTTTTTGAGAATGTGCAATATAAATAGTGAATGGAATGTGGTGGTGGGAAAGGTCCCCATGATCCCACCATGCTGGCCATTTGTGCATAATAACCCTAACAATAATGATAATGCTAACAGTAACAGTGATGCAAACACAAACAATAATGGTAATGGTAACGCAAATGTGAATGCAGACTCAAATGCTAGTGCTTACGGAAATGGAAGTGGAAACAGAAACAATAACAGTAACGGTGATGCAAACATAAACACAAATGACAACAAAAATACAAGCAGAAATGCAAACGGTAATGGTAGCATAAAAAGAAATGTTAACAGTAACGGTAACAATGATAGAAATGTAAACGCAAACGCAAACATTAACGCAAATGCTAATGGTAACGGTGATAGAAATGCAAACATGGATGATAATGGTAATGACCATGCAAACGTGAATGGAAACACAAATGCTAACGGTTATGGTAATGCAAACGAAAATGCAAATGGTAATGCAAACGCAAGCGGATATACAAACAGCAATGGTAATGTAAATGCAAATGCTAATGAAAATGCTAACAGTGATGCAAACAAAAATGGTAATGCAAACACAATCGTGAATGCAAGTGCAAATGCAAATGGTAATGGTAACATTCACGGTAATGGAAATGGAAACGCAAATGGTATTGAAAGCGCAAACGGTAACGGAAATGCAAACTGCAATGGTAACGTAAATGCAAGTGCAAATGCAAATGGTAACATAAATGCAAGCACTAATGGTAATGCTAACGGTGTTGCAAATGTTAACATAAATGCAAACGTAAATGGTAACGTAAATACAAGCGCAAACAGAAACACAAACGGTAACAGTAACGGTAACGCAATCACAAATGGCAATGCAAGTGCAAATGGTATTGGTAATGTAAACGCAAGCTGTAACAATAATGTAAATGGAAGCGTAAATGCAAACACAAATGGTAATGGTAACGTAAACGCAAACACTAATGGTAATGGTAGCGGTGACAAACGCAAACATAAATGCAAATGGTAAAGCAAACGCAATCATAAACGCAGATGCAAATGGTAACGGTAATGCTAACAGTAAGGGTAATGCAAACGCAAATGGTAGCTGAAGTGCAAATAGTACTGGTAACAGAAAGGAAAAAGGTAACAGTGAACCAAATGTAAATGGAAACACAAATGATAATGCAAACGCAAATAGTAACGCTGAATGGTGATGCAAAGCTAAAGCTAAAATGGTGAGGGAAGCACAAGCCAAACGTAAATGCAAGCAAACGACAACGGAACCAAAGAAGGCAAACGTAACACAAATGCTAACAGTAACTCTAACGCACATACTTTGTGTTCAAAAGAGGTGCATTCAGAAGCACTGTGAATACAAAGAATGTAGGCATAATAGTGGCCCTCGGACAGGAAAATGAGCACTTGGAATACTAAATTGCTTATATCTCAGGAATCGTAGAAGCAGAAAAAAAGTTAAAATCTCATATTATTTACAACTTTCCAGGCTAGTTTTGTACTTAGCCCCTCAATGGGGGACTAAGAACTTTTGCAATGAAAAGTCCGTATCTCAAACTGTTTTAGAGGTACGGGACGCGATAGACGCGATGGATGCTGTAATGTTATCCTATGGGAAAAATTGTCAACTTCAGACTGCTGCAACTTTGCAGCCCTGTTATATTTTTGCACCAAACCCTCAAAAACCACATCTGAGTGATGCTGGCTTTCTTCCCTGCAAATGTCAGCCCAAAAGACAAAACTGTTGTTTTGCAGCAGGGTGGCAAAGATTTCTTTTTTTTTACCAATTATTTTACTGGGTGAGACACACTAAGCTGAAAGCTTGTTTGCAGGTGCAACCTGGGAGCATGAGGAAGTTAAATGACTTGTTTAGGGTCACACAGTATGCAAATGGGAGCTGTGGGATTCAAACCCAGGTTTTCAGGTTTGCAGCTCAGAGCCTTAAACCACTGCGCCATACTGCCATCCTATTGTTTTGGGCATAGTGTTGCAAATTACTTTCGCAATCACAACACTTTCTCAAAACAAATCATGAAAGTGTCGCATGTGCAAAAGTACTTTGTTACACTACTTTTTACAAAAATTTTAAAAACATATTTCTGGGGTGTTTTACCCCACATAAAAGACATGGCTAGCATCCTCAGGGCTTGACTAGGAGAACGCAAGAATTGTGTCCCTAGAAGATCCCACATTTAAATACCAAGCATTTTTCTGACCACCAACTGAAAAAAAATGGCTGAATCACGAAAGTAAAAGGGTAATTTAAGACAGTAAAAACTTCATTTGCAACACTTTCGTATAGTTTGTTAACTTTTCCCATAGACTATAATGGAATTCAGTGTTTTTTGAATAACTCTTGAACCGTTTAATATTTGTTCACAAAATTTTCAAAAGGCACATCAGGGGCCCGGGCTGCATGCTCCCTGATGTTTTTGGACTGATCACACAAACAGTGAAGGCTGTAGGCGCAAGCAAAGAAACGCTCAAAAACCCATAATTTATGCATTTTTTTGGTGCTCTGTAGCTTTGGTGCTCATAACGAATCTTGGCAGGTCCAGAGACCTGTGGTACCAGACTGTGCATTCAAATTTCAGGCAAATCCGTCATATGGTGGCAATGTTATTAAGGTGCAAAATTTCAGATTTAACCTTAAGTGGGGTACTCAACCCTAACTACAGTGGCGCTATCATATATATACAGTATATATATATATACTATGGTAGCACGGTAGTGCCGCTATAGTTAGGGTTGAAGAGCCATTTACATGTTAAACCTAAAATATTGCACCATAATAACTTTGCAACCATTCAACAGATTTGCCTAAAATTTGGAATACACAATCAAGAACTATACGTCTTGGGATCTGCCAACTTTTGTACTGTTCAGATATACAGCTGCGGAGTTATTAGCGTGATCTGTGCACACATTTAAGCTTTTGAATTCTTGCTCTTCCTAAGGTCGCACAGTTTTTTGGCGATCGGTCAAAACTTCACAGATTGTGTGGGGTCCCGATGTGCCTTTTGAAGATTTCGTGAAAAAATATTAAACGGTTCAACAGTTATTCAAAAAACAATTTCCCATTATAAGTCAATGGGAAAAATTAACAAAAAGTTCGACAGTGTCGCAAATGCACTTTTTAGTGTGGCAAATGGCCCTAGTAGTGTCGCAAATCTGCCATTTTGTTTTCAGTTGGTGATCAGAAAAATGCTTGGCATTTAAATTTGGAACCCTCTAACAACACAATTCTTTTTGTGTTTACCTAGTCGGACCCTGAGGATGCTAGGCATGTCGGTATTTTGAGGTTAAACACCCTAGAAATATATTTTTCCAATTTCTGGAAAAAGTAGTGTCGCACTCACGACACTTTCGTAAATCTGTGTGAAAGCTTTCGCAAATCACGACACTACTTTGCCACACTATGCCCAAAATAACAGGATATCTTTGCCACCCTGCTGCAAATGAACGGTTTGGTCTTTCGGGCTGAAATTTGGAAGGGAGGCAGCCAACATCTCACAGATGTGCCTTTTAGTGGTTTGGTGACAAAATATTGCATGGATGCAAAGTTTCTGTACTCCAAAGTTGACACTTTTTCCCATAGACTAACATTGCGGCATCCGCTGCATGACAGGAATTCTTTGCCACCCTGCTGCAAAATAACGGTTTGGTCTTTTACACTGAAATTTGGAGGGAAGAAAGCCAACATCACACAGATGTGCCTTTTCATGGTTTGGTAAAACAATATTACAGGGCAGCAAAGTTATGGCACTCTGAAGTTCTCTCTTTTTCCCATAGGATAACATTACGGCATTTGCCGCACCTTTCAGGGCCCGTATCTCGGAAACGGTGCGAGATTCGGACTTTTTGTCAGACAAATGCTTAGCCCCTTAAGTACAAAACTAGCCAGGAAAGTCATAAATCATATGACTTTTAAATGTTTTTTCTACGTCGTATGGTTCCTGCGATACAAGCAATTTAGTATTCCAACTCCTCATTTTCTGCTCCGAGACCCATTATTATGCATACATTCTTTGTACTCACTGTCTTTCTCTATGCAGCTTTTGGGGAAAACCAGCATGTGTGCTTACATTACTATTACCTTTACCACTTCTGCTTGCGGTTCCGTACCCATTTCACTTACCGTTCCCGTCTACACCACCATGTGCGTTACCCTTTGCGTTTTCATTTGGGCTTGCGTTTGCGTTATTTTTACCATTTGTGTCTACAGTACTGTTTCTCTTTCTGTTTTGCTTTGTGTCACCATGTGCATTACCATTTGCGTTTGTGGGCACCATGTTACTATGTGACAAGACATCAAGTGGCAGCTGCCGCTGCATCACATTCACTATTTCTCGTTATCATTCTCAAAAAGAAGGGAAATTAGAGGCAAAAAACTCCGTTTAATGCATCAGTTAGGGTTGTTCCACAGCAACAAATGTGAGGAAATTTGATGTCAGGGTTGAAACCCCCCTTGCACCCTTCCAGCCCACCCCCCCCAACTGGCATCGGGGTGTGCGTTGGGGTCGTCAGTCCTAACTCTCACCCCATTCTCCTATTCCTCAGCTTCTTTCCACATGTGATGGGGTGAAAGTTAGAGACAGCCCCAATGGGCACCCTGATGCCGGTTGGGGAGGTGGGCTGGAGGGGTGCAAGGAGGGCTTTCAACCCTACACCGAATTTCCTCGCTTTTGTCATTGTGTAACAACCCTAACTAATGCATCAAACAGAGTTTTTTGCCTCTAATATACATATATATATATATATTATAGCTGCACGGTAGTGCAGCTATAGTTAGGGTTGAGCACCCCATTTAAGGTTAAATGGCGAAATTGTGCACCTTAATAACTTTGCCACTGTTTGATGGATTTGCCTGAAATTTGGCAGGCATGGAGCGTTAGCATAGATCTTGGGATCTGTTAAGTTTCGTACTAGTTGAATATACATTCGGCGTTATTAAGCAGCAGTCCATAGTGCATTACGCTTTTTGTGGCATTCTTTTGCTCTCTACAGGTCGCATCGACGATATGTGACTCAGTCCAAACTTCAGGGAACGTGCAGCCAGGGTCCCCGATGTGCCTTTTGTGGATTTCATGGGAAAATATTGACCGGTTCAAAAGTTATTCAAAAAACTAGTTTCCCGGGTGATGTCATGCCTAACAGCACAGCTTGAATCCCGAGCTCCATCTCCTCCCAGGTCCAAAACAGCCTAAAAATACTAAAACCGACTGAAAACAGGGGCAGAATTTGTGCAGGAGCCAGATCATTATGCCAAGAAGAAGGGATGACCACCAGAAATTAACTCTGGACACCGACGATCAAAACGTAGGCTGCTCTGATAGTGTTGCCTCGCTTATCTCACCAGTCTCAGGGGAAAGTGGCCCAGCTAAGGGGGAGAACTCTCTGTCACCAAATGTAAGCAGGCAAATGGATATGGTCCTCTAGGAGATTCAGGACTTTAGAAGAGAAACCCGCTCCACCTTTGCCGTGCTATGTACTGATTTGGGGGAGCTAGAAAAATGCCTAGATGACGTAAAGGAGCAGTTCACAAATACTGACTCCCACGCGGACAACGCGGAACGCGCCATAGTGCAGCTTCATCAGACAATTCTGGGTCTATAAGAAAGGGCTGATGACTCAGATGCCCGAAGTTGTAGGAACAACCTGAGAGTAAATGGATTCCCCGAGGGTGCTGAAGGCACCAACCCAATTCAATTTATGCAACAATTCTTCAGAACCAAGTGGGACCTACCCGACTGCTACTCTTTGGAAAAGGATAGAGTTCATCGCTCCCTGGGCCCACAGAGAAGGCGTTGGTGCTACATAAATCATGGTAGCAAGGGGATTTAACATTTCAGAATCAATGGATCTATGTAGACAACGATTACCCTACAGCAATTACAATGAGGCGCAGAGCATATGCCCCTATACTTAAAAAGCTGAAAGAAGTCAAGCTTTAGTTCAGAACTCCCTACCTAGCAAAATTGGTAGTCCAGCTTATGGAGGGTACTAGGTCTTTTGACTCAGCGGATGAAGCAGCACTAGAGTTGGCTAAAGTTGGAATTGATGTCCCACTCACACAGAGGCAATCGGGCACCTCCTTAGCTACCAAGCTGGCCCAAAAAGCCTGGTCCAAAATTCCTTCGAGGGACCAACTCCGGAAGGAGGGAGTCATGGCAGTCCAGCAGATAATAGCAGATCTTCGACAGCAATCCGTGGATTCTATTGGGACCTCCTCAATCAACCAGGGACTGAAATGAAGTGACTTTTTTTGAACACCTTGGCATTAGCATATTTTGGCTGCAGGTAGGTCATCCTGCTTACCCACCTCATGTTCTCATGGCCTCTCTGGTGACTATCCACTTGCCTCTTTTTTCCCTCGGGGGCACCTCTTCTGCCCCTATAGGCCCCTCGAGAAGAGCCTCACTCCCACTGGGAGAACCCTCCCTGAACGCGGGGGGTCACTGCCAGCTGTATACTGCACCGCTTTGCCCAGGGCTGTATGTGTGACCTAGGCCGTTTGTAATCCCTGGTAATTGCCTTACCGAAGCTTACTGGGATGGGGGTCGGGGGGCTGGGAGGGTCCTATTGATGGGGTATTGGGTCAGGGGGTGGTTACTGGAAGGAGGGTGGGTTCAGGGGGGACTCTATCTTTGGAGTCATTGGGCTGTACCAGCAAAGCCACTTGAGATGGGTCAGGGGCACCCCCCTGCACATTTGTACGCAGCATTCAATGCTGCTTCCTTACCACTACAAAACACAAACTGTTCCCCAGTATTAGCCATGGAGGCCCCTGTTACAGGCAGTTTGATTGGCTATGATACCCCAGTCCCCCAGTGAATATTGCCCGACCTTCACCCTCTAACTGGCTTTGATGGGGGGGCTGGGTCGCTCCACACCCACTTGGTCTCACCCCCCACTTGCTGAACCGGCGGGGTGGGCCTGGTCAGGGGCGGGGACACGTGGGCCCCTCAGCTTACACCTTCCATCCCTGTTTGATATCTGGAGATGCTGCAATTTAAAACAGTAGCTAAGTAAAATGATCAATTGATCATTTCACCATGGAGCCTCTTAGGCGTGGCATACCCACCTCATACCTGCAACTGAAGGGGACATCTTTGGTCTAAAACTCACACTAATTCCTTGGAGGAACGAGAAGCATGACCACCTTCCCCCTCATCCTCCCCCCACCCTATAAAAGAGATGACAATGTCTGGTCTACCTAATAGGTAAGGCCCAGCCAAAATTTCTTTTTGGCGTACCCTAGAGGCTACTCACTCCCATTTGAGTGTCTGGCCTCATGGAAGCCCATAGTTGTACTACAGTACCTGCCCAGTTGGCAGGCTGCTGTTTTAAGCAGTTTAACCAGTTACTGTTTAATTCCAATTGTTTGATGTTAGAGGAATTTACTCCTCACACTTTCCCTTATAGACAGTCATATCCCTCATGTACCGAATGGGAGCCAGTGGTTTGCTATATAATGGAGACAAGTGGAACACTAATGCACAACTTCTCAGTTCTGAACTTTATTTTAAATGGCTAAAGCACCACTTAAGATTTTTTCTCTGAATGTGAATGGTTTGGGTAACCCCGTAAAAACGATCCAGAATGCTCTCCCTGTTTAAAAAGACTGAGGCATATACCAACAGGAGATGCATATGACTACTAGCGAGCATGGGAAGCTAGCCAGGGGAAGGATCGCACAGGTCTTCTCTTCCTCTTTCAAGAAGGGCCAGAATAGGGGGGTCACCGTACTGGTTTCCAGCAATACCCCTTTTCAGCCCACACGGGAATGGGTTGACCCTGAATGTCGCTTGGTGGTGGTACAGGGCCACTTACAGGATAAAGAAATTACTTTAGCTAATATCTATCTACCCCCTGGTTCCTCTATCCCGACCATTAGAACCCTTTTGAATATGGTGGTTCAAGTAACCAGGGGTACATTTATTTAAAGTGGAGATTTCAGTATTGCACCTAGTCCTCATCTCGATACCACCTGGGCTGCCAGAGGCAAGCAACCTGCTCCGCATAAATTTTTCAAACACTTTGTACAACAGGTGGGCTGGCTGGATGTGTGGCAAACCCTCCATCCTAGGGACAGATGATATACATTTTACTCAGCTGTACATGGTCCTTGATTTAGGATAGATCATTGCTATACAGAGAGAGAGAGCCTGGAGTCCCTTAAGGAATCCACTATGGGGGATATAATTCACTCTGACCATGCTGCAGTGGTAACTGAATGGGAGGTGGGACTGGAGAGGCAAAATTCCTTTTGGAGATTCAATCCAATCCATCTAAAAAATGCCCACTTCCATGAGTTTCTTGATGAAAATCTTAGAGAGATTCAGGAAGATAACTCAGGCATTGAAGTCTCCTCTGCAATTCATTGGGACACACTGAAGGCGGTACTACGAGGCCACTTCATACAATACTCCTCAAACCAGGTGAAACAACGTAGGGAGAAACAAACACAATTAGAACAGACCCTCACATTTCTTCAGGCAGCACATCAACAGGGAGATGATTCTGTGCTACTCCAACTTAAACAGACTAGAATGGAACTGGATATGCTAGCATTGCAGAAAACCAAAATTGCCTTGGCTTTTCTAAGACAGCAATATGGTGAGGTGGGCCCCAGGGCCTCCCACCTGCTGGCCTTCCGGTTGCACAAACAAAGTCGCCTTTCAACTATACCCACAGTTTGGGACCATGCATCAGGTGTCCATTGTACAAGGGTGAGTCAAATTACCCAGGTATTTAGTGAGTATTATAAAAAACTGTACACCCCAGACCATCCTTCAGAACTTGAGGGCATCAGGGCTTTTCTACATCCCCTGGGCCTTTCCAGGTTAACCACTGACCAGCAGACCCAGCTGGTTTCTCCCATTACACAAACAGAGCTCTTGGCTGCCATCTCCCGTGCCTAAACAATGAAAGCCTCTGGCCCAGATGGCTATGGCACTGAACTCTATAAGCGCTCAGTGCAGACACTCACCCCAATCCTCCTGCAAGTATATAATGAGGTACTACAGGGGATAACTAGCCCCCCACCTAGTTTGTCCTATGCGGTGGTATCCCTTATCCCCAAACCAGATAAGGACCTGCAACTGTGTACATCATACCACCCAATTTCCATAGTAAATGCAGACTATAAGTTCCTCATGTCTATTATGGCCAAACGTTTGGACACAGTATTGCCTTCCCTTATTAACCTAGACCAGACTGGTTTCGTTCGTGCTAGATCTACTACGTACAATACAAGAAGGGCCCTTCATTTGGTCCAGGAAATGCAATCCCATAGGACTCCATCTGTCCTTCTCAGCTTAGATGCTGAGAAGGCTTTTGACAGGGTTTAATGGCTCTTCCTGTTTGCCACCATGTCTGCGATGTGCTTCCCCGGCCCTTTTGTCTTCATGATTAAGACACTTTATTCCTCACCTAAAGTATGTGTAAAAGTTTCCTGGCATCATTCCATTTATTTTCCCCTCTTCAGGGGTACCCGACAGGGATGCCCTCTGTCCCTGGGTCTGTTTGCCATTTTCATTGAACCTTTGGCGCAGGCCATCAGGGAGTCCTGCTCATTAGAAGGCATAGAGGTCAAAGGTACAGAACATCAAATTGCCCTCTATGCAGATGATGTCCTGCTGTTCCTCACCAATCCCTCCAGGTCAACCCCAGTGGTATTTAGTATAATTGACCAATTTGGTAGATGCTCAGGGTATAAGCTTAATACCACTAAAACGGAGGCCCTGGTGTTTAATTTCTCCCCTACGCAGGAGTTGGCACAGAAGTTTCCCTTCCAATGGGACCTGGGAAAATTGAAATACCTGGGCATCTATCTCTCCCACTGAGCTGAAAACGCAAAAAGATATAACTATGACCCATTCACTACGTAGCTCCAATTGGACCTTGCCCGGTGGAATATTCTCCCACTGAATCTTATATATTGAGTGGGTGTAATCAGAATGGTCATTTTGCCCCGAGCTCTCTATTTGTTCCAAAATGTACCCACACATATCCCTGCTAAGACATTTCAACTGTGGAACAAATGTATTAGTAGGCTCATATGGGCTGTTCGCCAACCCAGAATAAAATTCTCTACCCTGACCCTCCCAAGAGCTAAAGGCGGTTTGGCCCTCCCAAACCTTAAACACTACTACTGGGCCTCACATCTCTCATTTATTTTACATAGATTGACAAAAGTCAACCCGGCCCTCTGGAGAGAAATAGAAGAAGATCTTATGCTTTATCGAAAATGGGTTAGGGTGATGTTACACTGTTCCACCTCCTACCCACATGATTGGTTTCCCCAGAATCCGTGGATCCTGCACCAACTGAAGGTTTGGGTCGAGATCCATAAGCAATTGTCTTTCACCACATACCTTCCCTTTATTTGCCCAGTGGCCCTCTTGGAGAACTTTCTGCCCGCTTCTCTTGACCATGCCTTTGAGTCCTGGGGCCATTTACAACTCTCCTACCTCTCACAATTCCTACATGACAGGGATTTTAAATCCTTCTAGGAGTTGAGCTGTACCCATGGACTTTGACACTCAGACTTTTACAGGTACCTGCAGCTGAGACATTTTTACTATTCCCTCCCTCTGGAGCTGCGGGACCTGGGGGCTACCCCCTCCTTGGTTGCGTGCCTCCAGCAGTGCATTACCTCCAGTAGGGTACCCCATATCATTCCGGTCCTGTATAAGGCCATCACAGAAAACTTGGAAACAAATACCAATAAGTATCGTACAAAATGGTGCCTGGAATTGGGGTTTGATGTGCTACCGTTACTGTGGGAAAAGGGCTGTAGATCAATATCTAAACTTACCTATTTACACAGCTGGAGACTGTTCTCCTGGCAGGTAATACTTAGGTACTTCTGAACCCGGGTGATAATGGCCCATTTCTCAAAGGCTTGCCCGGGGCTCTGCTGGTGTCAGTGTGGGGACCCTGCAGTACACCACACATATATTCTGGCTTTGCTCAAAAATTCACCCTTTCCTGATTTCCTTGCAAGCTGAACTAATTGAACTGATTAGTATTCCACTTACACTCACTGCTGACTTTTTTATCCTGCATATTTTTCCCCCAGACATCGAGGATCCCCACACATGCTACCTGATGGGGATTTCCCTCCTAGCAGCAAAAAAGGCCTTGACTTGAAACTGGCCGACTTCAAAGGTTCCCACAATGCTAGATTGGAGGGAGATAATGACCCATATTTACAGGACCAAAAATATTTCCTACTCCTTAAATGACTCCTCTGATTTATTCACTATGAAATGGGCCAGATGGGTTATGCATATTATGCTAAGAGACGCAGCCTTCATCCCCTGAATAAACTATACTAGGAGTACGATAACCAACAAAAGTCTCTGACTCTGGTCCACGTATCCAAGCACAATGGACTACTGTGAATCCATAGATTGTGAGGATATTTTAGGGCACTGTTCAACTTAAGGTATCCTATATATTGGGAGAGAGCTCTGGATCATCAGTATTAACTATTATTAACTTGTAACTGGTAGTTGATTGTATGGCATAAAGTGTATCCTTAATAGACTACCTAAATGTATGGCTCCACTGTAAATGTTTGTATAATTATGAATTATGACTGTCAACCCCCTATGTACCCTCCCTTGATAAATGAAAATTCAATAAAAATATATTGACAAAAAAAAAACTACTTTCCCATTATAGTCAATGGGAAAAGTTAACAAAAAGTTAGACAGTGTCGCAAATGCAGTTTTTAGTGTCGCAAATGACCCTGTAGTGTCGTGAGTCAGCCATTTTTTTTTCAGTTACTGATCACAGAAATGCTTGGCATTTAAAATTGAGACCCTCTAGGGACACAATTCTTTTAGTGTTTACCTAGTCGAGCCTTGAGGATGCTAGGCATGTCTTTATTTTGGGGTTAAACACCCCAGTAATATGATTTTGAAATTTTTGGGAAAAGTAGTGTTGCAAAGTAGTGTCGCACTTGTGACACTTTCGTGATTGATTTTGCGAAAGTGTTGTGATTTGCGACACTAGTATTCGACACGATGGGTAAAATAACAGGAATTCTTTGCCACTCTGCTGCAAAACACTGGTTTGGTCTTTTGGGCTGAAATTTGGAGGGAAGAAAGCCAACATCCCACAGATGTGCTCTTCTGTGGTTTTGTGACAAAATATTGCACAGATGAAAAGTTACGGTGCTCCAAAGTTGGCGCTTTTTACCGTAGACTAACATTACGGCTTCCGCCGCTATTTTTGTGGCCGTATCTCGGGCTACATCGAGATACGGACTTTTGTCGGAAAAATGCTTAGCCCCCTAATAAGTGGCTAAGTACAAAACTAGCCAGGAAAGTCATAAATAATATGAAATTTTAATTTTTTTTCTACGTCGTACGGTTCCTGAGATATAAGCAATTTAGTATTCCAAGTGCTCATTTTCTGCTCCAAGGCCCATTATTATGCATACATTTTTTATACTCACTGTGTTTCTCTATGCAGCTGTTGGGCAAAAACAGGCTTCCTTTACTGTTACAGTTAGCATTCCCACTTGTGTTTCTGTACCCATTTGCGTTACCGTTCCTGTGTACGCCACCGTGTGTGTTACGCTTTGTGTTTTCATTTGCACTTGCATTTGCATTACTGTTAGCATTTGCATTTCCGCTACTGTTTATGTTTGCATTTCTATTTGCGTCACCATGCGCATTTTCATTTGCATTTGCGACCGCCTTTCCGTTTGTGTTTCTCTTTCATTTGGTGTTATCATTGCTGTTACTGTAACCATTTGCATTTCCAATTGCTTTACCGTGACCATGCATGTCAAAGTTTGCGTTTGCGTATGCGCTTGCATTTGTGTTTGTGTTTCTATTTCCTTTGGCGTTCTTGTTGCTGTTACCATTACCATTTGCATTTCAGATTGCAGTAGCATGGCCCTGCGCATTATGGTTTGTGTCTGTACACGCTTGCATTTCCATTTCTGTTCTCTTTGGCATTATTCATGCTGTTACCATAACCATTTGCATTTCCAATTGCGGTACCGTGACCATGCACGTTACCAGTTGCATTTCCGTACACAATTGCATTTGCATCTCCATTTGCATTACTGTTCACTTTGGCATCACTTTGCGCTTGCGTTTCTGTTATCGTTTGCATTACCATTTCCATTTCCATCACCATGTGCGTTACCATTTGCTCTTGCATTTCCATTGTGGTTACCATTACTATTTGAATAAAAATCACATGGCTTGGGCCCCATGCTCCCACCACCACATTTCATTCACTATTCACCCTATCGCCTATCTAACCCCATGCCCCTAGTGGCAGGCTTTTATATTTTCTAGGTGGGGGTCACCTGACCAGACCCTTAACTAACATACAGAACTAAAGACTACAATCACTGTGTGACCCACCATACATTTTTACAAAGTATTCTCCTTGATTTAACAGAAACATCACTTCTATTATTTAATACAGGGCTACAGGAGCCCAAATTATCCTTAATTGCATAGCAACCATTTTAGAACCCTCCTTAGATACCTTGAGTGGCTGGGGGAGAGGTATATGAAGGGGGCAGCAGAGGGCGCTGCTCCCCTAGAGAAAAACATCTAATTTCATGACTGAAGGCCAAATAAGCCAGTAGGCCCTTTTCTTTACCTGGCTACATTGCAATGCATTTAGAAGCTTCTTAGCTCTTTGGATACACAAGGATTGTGATTGGTTGGGCATCCATGGCACTCCAGATATTACCTCATGGATTTTAGCCCACCTGATAGGCTAGTGATGCACATGACCCCAGGATCAAATTTCTAGTATATCCAGGTCCCAGAAACCTCTGCTCTCCAGTTTTGAATCGTGCATCTGATCAGGCAACAAGCACACCAGGAATCCCTGTCTGCTCTAATAAGGTAGGCCCTTGAACTTAAGGGTATTTTTGATTTTATGGGGTAGTTCAGGAAAGAAAACAAACAATGTATCAAGATAATATCTGCTACCAGCTTGGGACTTTTCACTAAATGCTAAACTTGCTAGTTATTGCGAAGAAAATTGCTAAACTAATCTGCATTATTGGTTCTGAATCATCAAGCTCAAGGTGTTTCCGCCTTGGTTTGTACTGCATTTCTGCTAATTGCATTGTTTTAGTATGATATCCTAGTTTGGAGGATAACCGCATGAGTGTGGTACTCTGTTCATGCCTGGGCACCTCATTCGGCGCACTGTTGCTCTGCAGGGTTCCCCTGTATCTCTGGAGACAAAGGCGCTAGTTCTAGCTAACTGTGGCTCCTTCCACAGAGGTTATAGTGAGTCCGTATGGCAGAGTATCCTGAGGGGGGGGGCGCTGGCCGGCCAGGTTCTGTCCGAACCACGCGACGACTGCGTGGTCTCTCTGCCCCCCTTCCCCTTCCCTCATCCATCTCCTTTCTGGCGTCGGATTCCCCCGGAGGCCTGAAAGAGCCTCCTCTCATCTGCGCTGCGTGGCCCTCTGGATAGGCCGCAGATGCGACCCTGTCGCCTTCCTCCCACGCGCCTTGTAGCGCATCCTCTCCATAGGCGTTTTTGGGCCTACTTCTGCCCCGTGATCCTTGGCTTCTTCTCCTCGCTCGCTGGCCTCGGTGGGGGGGGAAGTCCTCTGCTCAGGCTACTGCAACCTCCTCCACTCCCCGCTAGGCCGGCGCTCATTTGAGGGCGCCTCCTCTCTCAGACCTAGCTGTGGGGGTGGGGGAAGTGAGGTTCTTCAGGCTCCAGGACAGGAGCAGAGCATGAGCGCGCAGGGGTCATGCTCAGGGAGATCGCGTATCCTCCCTCTCAACCAGAGCAAGCCAGCCTCTCCTTGGGGCCCTTGTCTCCACATGCTCCTCCATCGGCACACACCGGAGGAGCGTGGACACCTGGAGAACTGCCTCCCATGCCTTCCCTCTCCTTCCAGGGACCAACTTGGTTTTCTCTTCTCCAGGCAACTCCTAGGATTCCCGCCTTCTTGGGGGGGGCGATCACTTACCCTCAGTACGGACTGGGGGAGTAATGGAAGTGTGTCTGGCTACAAGAACAAGGTTGCTAAGTTCAGAAAAAAAAAAAAAGAAAGCCTCTTCGGCCTCACAACAGCTACTCAGGGGTCTCCCCTCTACCGTAAGGTCCCTCCCACAGCGACCCTCTGGTTGGGCTCCCATGATGAGAGAATGAGCTCCCCTCTCACTCCCCTACTTGACCTTGCTCTTCCTGAGCCTCGGGTCCCTCCCACAGTGACCCGAGCATGTAGGCCTTGCCTTCCCCGGACCTTTTACTCAGCCACGCCATGGCTCCCTCCCATAGCGAGCCATGTGCACCTGATCCACCTATGGTTCCCCGGCCACCTTAACCCCACCATAGACCATGTTGTGGGGGTCCTCACACAGCACCCCCGCAACCTTCATAAAAAGTGGTGGTGGTATACAATGCAGACTTTGGACACCCCATCTAGAAGTGTAGGGGGGTTAAAGGATCGCCCTCAGGGCATCGATCTACAGCTCCAACCTAAGGCCTGCTTTCTTCTCTCCACAGATGGTGAAAGCAAAGAAGTGTTCCTTGTGCAGCGCTACCCTCCTTCCCCAAACCCCGGGACCCCTCTGAGCAGCCTGCCTACTTGACAACGACGATTCCTCCCTGGAACAAACACCTTTTATGGGACCCAGCAACCTGGGACCCAGCAACCCCACGTGGATGGACCCAGGCTCCCTCCTAATCCAAAACCAGCAGGCCGCAGTCGCCATGATGGAAAGCCAGCAGAACTTTATGCTCAAGATAATGGAAAAGCTGGAATCCCTCACTCAGCACAGGGCCAAGCCATTGAGTCCAGAGCCTGACAAGGCAGGGGGGCAACCGGAGGAGCACCTGAACCATGAGGACACCCTTCCAGACGTCCCACGCGAAGACTTGCACGAGGATAAGGACGCTGCAGAGGAAGAGGATGAGGCGGAATTGGACGAAGAGGAGATGGAGCTTCCATCGACACCTTCTCTGACTTCAAAATTGTGCTCATTTGACACGGTCCCAGGGCTTATGAAGATCATCAAGGCCACCATGGGTTTCGACACCGAGGAGAGTAAGCCCGAGTCAAAGCTCGACCCCATGATACAGCTGAGAGTATCAAACCTGGAGACATTCCCAGTATGCCCTGCTATTGAGGATGTCTTCAATAAAGAGTGGCAATCCTCGGAACTGGGCAGAATGCCGAACAGAAAGAACCTGGACAGAATGTACCCGGTTCAAGGGGAAAAATCTGATATCTGGTGCAAGGCCCCCACCATTGACCCACAGGTGGCAGCTCTTAGCAAGAAAACAGTACTACCATGCAGAACAATTGCCCTCAAAGACCCTACGGACAAAAAAGTAGAGGACGTGCTCAAAAAGGCGTTCGAGATCAAGGGCACTGCCACAAAAGCAGCCACCACTGCCATGTACACGGCACGAGCACAGATTCGCTGGCTCGAAGAACTCCAGGAACAGTACAACCCTAAGTCCAGGGAGGCAGAACTGTTAGAATGTACTCTAGATGCAGCAAAATACTTAGCCGACATGGCGGTAGACACCTTGCGCCTCCACGCCAGGGCTACGGCCATCACCAACCATGCTCGGAGGGCACTGTGGCTAAAACTGTGGGACGTAGATAATGAATCAAAAACTCTGCTGCAAAACCTACCACTACCGGGAAAATATGTGTTTGGGGAGGGCCTGCAGGATTATCTAAAGCAAAAGGAGGAGGGTAGAGACCTCTGTAAGAATAAGACCAGGTATAACTACTTCCCCTCATCAAGGCAGAGATTTCGGGGGGGGGGGACAGACTTACCAACCCCACAGGGACACGCCACAGCAAAACCACTCCTTTCGAGGCAGGGGCACAGCGCACAGTTTCTGTGGCCCGTACTCTCAAACCTATCAGTCATCCTCCTTCAGAGCCCGGGGACAAAGATCCGGAGGACGAGATAGAGGCTACAGGGGAAAGCAACAGTGACTACGATCCCATGACCATGCAGGGCCAGCCCTACCCACCGGTAGGACAAAGACTGGCCTTATTCACAGATCGCTGGCTCAACACAACCTCGGACAGGTGGGTCCAAGAGGTGGTGACCAGGGGGTACTCCATAGAGCTATCCCAGCCCCATATTCCCCAAAGATTCGTATCCTCTCCCATAGCCAAAAGAAAGACATCCCCTCACCAGGTTCAGCACATCTTGTCGGAGCTGATTCAGAACAGAGCCATCCAACCTGTACCGGCACGAGAACAGAACCTAGGAGTCTACTCTATATTCTTCCTGGTGCCCAAGAAATCAGGGGAGCTCCATCCCATCATGGACTTAAAGCACCTCAACTACCACGTGGTGTCTCACAGATTCAAAATGGAGACCATACGATCAACTCTGCGCAGTGTCCGGGTAGGCGATCACTTGACATCCATAGACCTAAAGGACGTATACCTCCATATTGCCATCATTCAGAGACACAGACAATTCCTTCGGTTTCACATCTTGGGCCATCACTTCCAGTACCAGGCCTTGCCGTTCAGCCTCTCCTCCACCCCGAGAGTGTTCACCAAGGTCTCCATAACCCTGGTGGCCAGACTCAGGGAACAGGGACTGGACATCATACCCTACCTGGACGACCGGCTCATCCGGGCTCAGTCCAAGGATCAGGCTCGACAACACACGGAAACAGCCCTACAGGCACTCGAAGACCACGGCTGGGTAGTCAATTTGGAAAAGAGTCACCTCGTTCTCACACAGCAGATCAAGCACCTGGGAGTGCTGATCAACTCAGGCCAAGGATGGGCAAAACCACCCCCCTCGAGAGTACACAACTTGATAAGCCTGGCCCGTCAAATGAAAGCCCACCACCAGACAACCATGGGAAGGATAGCCCACTTGTTGGGCTGCATGGCATCATGCATAGACCTCATGCCCTGGGCCAGGTGGCACATGCATCCGCTCCAAACATACGTTCTGACTCGGTGAGCACCGAGCGAGCACAACCTACAGGTCGTGGTACCACTACCACCAGCAATGAGACTCTCATTGACATGGTGGATGGTGGAGTCGAACCTGACCAAGGGAGTTCCCCTAGAGGCCATGTACACAACCGCAATAGAAACGGACGCAAGCCTCTCTGGTTGGGGCGCTTGTCTGGGAGATGCGACAGCCCAGGGCCTATCCCCAGCCCTGGTCCCCAGCGGAGTCAAGACTCTCCATCAATGTCCTGGAGATGAGAGCTGTATTCCATGCCCTCAAGGCATTCAAGCACCTGGTAAGCAGCCAGTCGGTCCTGATCCGCTCCGACAACCGGGTCACTGTGGCGTACATAGCCAAACAGGGCGGAACCAGGAGCAGGGCCATGCTGAGAGAGGCTACAGCAGTCCTCAATTGGGCCCAATCCAACCTTAGACACCTGGGCGCAGTTCACCTGGCAGGAAAGCTGAACGTCCACGCAGATTGGCTCAGCAGGCAACAGGTGCACCCAGGAGAATGGCGGTTGCACCCAGATCTCTTTCAAATGATCCAAGCAGCATGGGAACCCGTAACCATAGTTCTCATGGCGACATGGGAGAATGCTCAGGTCAGGGACTACTACTCGCGTTTCAGAGAGAATATCTCCCAGGGAACAGACGCCCTATCCCAACCATGGTGTTGGAAACATGCATATGTCTTCCCACCTCTTCCCTTGATCCCGCAGGTACTGGCCAAGGTACGGGCATCACGTTGCACAGCCATCCTGGTGGCCCCCTACTGGCCACGCAGGACGTGGTTTGCCGCAGTTTGGGAGATGTCCCTAGCCAGCTTCAAGATACCCTACCGAACAGACATGCTCTCGCAGGGTCCAGTAGTCCACCCGACCCCGCGGACTCTGAAGCTCACAGCCTGGCTCCTGAAAGGAGGAGACTAAGGGAGTCAGGTTACCATGACACCGTCATTAGCATCTTACTACAGTCTAGGCAGACTTTCACCACTTCCACCTATGGTAGACAATGGTCTATATTCTCAAGGTGGTGTTTGGAACGGGGCAAGGTACCTGAGCAGACTGACATGGCTACCATTCTGCTATTCCTCCAACAGGGAGTGGACAAGGGGCTAGCCCACTCTTCTCTCAGGGTGCAACTGTCAGCCATAGGGGCCGCCACTGGGCCCATCGGGGGGTACAACCCGGGAGCTCACCCTGACGCCTTATGTTTCTTAAAGGCGGTAGAGATCCTCCGACCAAGAACACGACCAACCATCGCACCTTGGGATCTCCCACTAGTCCTCAATTCCCTCAGTGCGGCACCCTACGAGCCTCTTCTCGAGGCGGATCTGTTCTGGGTCGACCTCAAGACATGTTTCTTGGTGGCCATCTGCTCAGCCAGATGGATCGGAGAACTAGGGGCCTTATTCTGCGCAGAACCCTATACAGGATTCACCCCTCAAGGGGTCCGCTTGAGAATGGTACCAGCCTTCCAGCCAAAGGTGTCCACTGCCTTCTACAGTGAGCAGCCTATCGAGCTGCCCACTTTCCCGGAGGGGTCCCAGCAGGACATCATTGAGGTCCCACATCACCTGGATGTCAGATCCGCCCTCTCCGTCTACTTAGCCAGAACGCGTCCCATACGTAAAACAGAAAGATTGTTCATCGTCGCTAAGGGACAAAGGCAAGGCAGAGCCGCCTCCAAGGCCACCATTGCTGGGTGGCTAAGGAGAACCGTCCAGAATGCTTATGTAGAAAAACAGATGACACCCCCTCAGGGGATCAAGGCTCATTCCACCAGGGCAGTCGCCACTTCTTGGGTGGAAGGGGCCAATGTGTCCTCAGAGGACATATGTAGGGCGGCCACGTGGAGCTCCCTCCACACGTTCACCAGACACTACAGGCTCGAACGGTTACAAGCTGTACGGCCCACATTCGCCACATAGGTTCTGGCAGCAGCATCTTCAGCCCCTCACTCTTAGACCACTCTGTTCCCTCCCTTGGGTGCTACACTGCTTCTTATCTACCTATGAGGTAATGTCTGGAGTGCCATGGATGCCCAACCAATCACAATGGGTGTTTACTTACCTGGTAAAGGTGATTGTGTTGGTTGGCATCCATGGCATTCTAAGGCCCTCCCTTCAGAGTGCTCAGAGTGACCAGGACTGAACAAAAGGTCTTTCTACCCATCAGGGGGCTTACGAGGGGATAGACGACAATGTTGATTCACAGTGGTAATCTAACAGTCGGTCCCTTCGGGACTGAGAGTAGATTGTAAATATTAGGGAGAATAAAGCTCGGCCTATGGGCCACTGAGACTACATCGTAGCCAGCATCATTTTTGTCTCTGATTCATATCTCATATTATCATTGCTTGTTTTTTTCCTGCATTGTCTGTTTCTTCCTCTCGCACTTACTAACCTTGATTTCGGCTATGGAAGATTCGAACTGGAGAGCAGGGGTTTCTGGGACCTGGATATACTAGAAATTTGATCCTGGGGTCATGTGCATCACTAGCCTATCAGGTGGGCTAAAACCCATGAGGTAATGTCTGGAGTGCCATGGATGCCAACCAACACAATCACCTTTACCAGGTGAGTAAACACCCATTAGGGTAGCCACAGCCATGTGGCACACTGTCTTGTTTCAGAAAAAGAAAAGGGGAAGGGATTGGCTACCAGAGCTCTTGCTGTGTTTTAATTCCTTTTCTTTCAGAAGTTTCTGAGTTGACCAGGGGACTGGGAAACTGAGGACACGTTCCTCATTTCCTTTCTCCTGCCAGCTCAGCAAGCCTTTACAACACAGAAGAGGATCTTTATGTTTAGGCAAACTTCTACCCCTTCTATCTCTACATAAAACTTCACTATTTTGTTATTGATTTAGCACCCAGAAGTGCTATATCTTTAAATAACTTATAGGACAAAAGGTCCCAGAGTGTATCAAGCACTCTTCTTTATTAAATTTCTTTAGGGGCTGCTTTATTCCTTTGTTTAACAAACTGGGACTTACAAGCCATTTTTATGTTGCTTGCACGCATGTGCAAGAAACATAGTGCCATCATCGGAGATTTCGGAGGTGTGTCACCTCCTCCTCCAATTCAGTCAGTGAGCTGGCAGGCGCGGCCCCTGTAAGCCAATGCATTTTGGAGCTGTCTATGACATGCTCAAAATGCAGTAACTCTGAATTGAAAGGGGAGCTACGCTTCAGTGAGCAGCGATAAGAAGCATAGCTCCCCCACACGCAGGTGTGCATGCCCCTACGCACTGTGTAGCTGACAGGGTGCCCAATCCTAACCGGCTAGGCCATCTCTCCCCCACCTGTAGTAGGTGCCACGCTGGAGCCCACCCCAGCGTGGCAATCAATCCTTTGGCGGCCAGGGGTGCCCAATCCCCATCGGCTGAGCGCCTCCTTGTGCCATGCTGGGGCCCACCCAGCGTGGCAACGTCCAGACGTCTTTTTTGTTTTAAAACCTGTAACACAAAAAGCGGTCCTGCGGCGCATCTCCCGGCCCCCTCCCACAACCGCACCACCCACTGCGCACCCAGCCTCCCACCCCCCTCACCCCATACACCTCCGGACTCGGCGGCGATCTTGGTGGACGGGAACACGTCTGCACTCTTCAAAACCCGACCGCGAACTGAGGAAATGCCGGTAAGCTGTATAATGGGCTAGATAGGGGTTCAACTATTGCATATCTCAGGCATTTTTGGGAATTTTTGCAGCAAATTTTCAACATGGGGTTTTTAGGACCCCTTCTCATGAATGATTCACTGTCATGGCGTTATTCAGTACCGAAGGGTGATTTCGCGCAGTGACTGCGAAATCACCCTTCAGACCCAAATACCACCATGACAGTGACATCATTCATGAGAAGGGATCCCAAAAACCCCATGTTGAAAATTTGGTGCCAAAATTCCAAAAAATTACTGTTTTACTAGCGTGCATTGCGCAGTTCACGCAGGCTCATAAGTTCGCAAAATTTCAATATTTTCACTCCAGATTTTCAACATTACCATTTTACCACACCTTCTTATGAGTAGTACAGCTGTCATTTTCACATCTCACCCAAAATGTGTTTCCGCCCATGTAGCGCAGAATGGCGAGTCGATTGTCTTGAAATCAATGTACAGGACAAATTAAGAAAATCATAGTGACACTATTCATGAGCAGAGGTCTTAAAATGGCTATGTTGAAAATTTGGTGAAAAAATTCCTAAAAATGACTGCTTTACGGCGTGCGTTCGCGGTTCATGCGCTTTCGTGAATTCGCGAATTTTCAATATTTTCACTCCAGATTTCCAACATTGCCATTTGCCACACCTTCTTATAAATAGTACAGCTGTCATTTTACATCTCACCCAAAACATGTTTCCACCCATGTAGCGCACAATGGTGCAGTCGTGTCGAAATCAATGTCACGGGACAAATTAAGAAAATCACAGTGACACTGTTCATGAGCAGAGGTCTTAAAATGGCTATGTTGAAAATTTGGTGAAAAAATTCCCTTCAGATGTATAGCATTTTTTTTTATTTTTTTTTTAATAAAATAAATAAAATAATAAATAAAATAAGATGTATAGCAATATTACTAATGAAGACATTGAACAGAACTGGCCCCAGGACCGATCCCTGCAGCACCCCACTGGTCGCCCCCTCTCCCTAGACTGCATACCATTTACCACCACTCTCTGCCTCCTGTCTGTTAGCCAGTTTCTAACCCAGTTTACCACCCTTTCCCCCATGTCCAGCCTACCCAGCTAGTTTATCAGCCTCCTATATGGGATGGTGTCAAAGGCTTTGCTGAAATCAAGGTAAGCGTTGTCCACTGCCCCACCCTGATTCACTTCCTTTGTCACCCAGTCAAAGAAATCAACCAGATTTGTCTGACATGATGTCCCCACTGTGAATCCATCTTGTCTATGGTCCTAGGCTCCGATGGCATCTAGATGCCCCACTATCCTTTCTTTAAGCAATGTCTCCATGATCTTCCCCACTACTAAGGTGAGGCTGAACGGCCTATTGTTCCCTGCCTCCTCCCTGCTGCTGGACTTGTGTAGAGGGACCACATGTGCCCTCCTCCAATTCACTCATGTTGAATGACTCAGTGAACATGGCTGCCAGAGGTACTGCTATCTCCCTTCGCAGTTCTGTTAATATCCTTGGGCGTATGCCATCTGGTTCCATCGCTTTGTCTACCTTCAATTTAGTGAGCTCCTGCAGGACTCTTTTGTCCACCTCTTCACCCCCTTGGCAACTGCTGTACTGCTGTGGCCCTTGCCCCTTCCACTCTTCTGTGAATACTGAGCGGAAAGACACAGTGGATGTCTTGGGAGGAAGGCATGACACTGTCACTTCCAAATACCTAAACAGCACATACAAGCAAGCAACATTCGGCATTGACAAATGCTTGTTATACCTTTATTCCTTTATTGTTGCAAAAGGAAAACATACAGCTTTAATTCTGTACAGGAGACTGCCTTCTAAAGCTGTACCTTACGTATTTGCATAACAGCAACTGGTGGTCTTACTATTGCAGTGTTACTTCCTTTGGTTAAGTGATCAAACATGTTTTTTTTTAATTTTAGTAGTGATGGCTGAAATTTATTTTATTTATTATTCAGCTACTGGCTTAGAGATCAGAGAAAACTGGTGTAGCAGTAGCAAGAAGAGAGAACACATTTAACAGTAAGACTGCTCTAATTCTTAATGATAACAGGACCTACAACCTGGGGAAACCTTAATTCCTTTGTTCCTACACAAACAGCTATTTGAAACCATAAGGGATTTAAGTCTTTCAGTATTTCCTAACTGTAAAAGAAAACCAGCACACTATTTTAAATGCAAGATGTCAAAAGGTAATATGCAGATTACTTAGTACATGTTTTGTGGCACTACCTTAAGGATTTTTTTTGCATGAGTTGCTTTAAAGTATGAAATGAATTTCATGTTGTTTTTAATTCTTTTTATTGCCAAGGCAATGACAGTTAAAAAAACAAGGAGATAGAACAGGGTTCCATCAGTATATTTTTATTTCTCTGTGCCCATAGGCATACCTCAGCTTGTGTTACTTAGGACATGGTGGGGGTGGGAGGGTGGGAGAACCTCAGTCTCCTATCCAGGGGATAAATCTAAGACAGGAGTCACCTTGTCACACATGGGATGCATCAAAAGGAATCCAGACAGAGCAAGAGGGAACATTTCCGGGGGGGGGGGAGAGAGTGCTGATATGAACTGGAATGCAGAATAAAGCTAAATTGAGTGTGTTTGGTTATGTTTTTGATGCCTAGGAACCCTTGTTTTGCACTAAAGTAAAGCAACATTTTGTTTCATTGAGCATTTTTGCCTGGAGCTTTTTTTTTCCTGAGGGTAACCCCTAAAGTCTTGGCATGCTGCAATGCTGTTAAATGTGGTTGGCTTTAGTGGTGGGATTGAACTTCCCGCTTGCTTAAATACAGGTAAGATGGACTCAGACAAAGTACTGAAATGGTTGACAGAACAGCAAGTGCGACAGACCCAGATGCAAGCACAACAGGCCCAGATACAAAGGGACTGGATGGCTTACCAAGAGCAACAGCAGGTTCAGCTGATGCAGTGCCAGTCTCAGCTGGTGTAACAGCAGACTAAGAGAAACACAGAAACATAGACTTTGAAGACAGATAAGGCCCACCTGGACCACCCAGTCTGCCCATTTCCCTACCTATTGGATAAGCTACAGATCCCAGTTAACCAACAGCCTACTTCCTCCTACCCCCACTAGAATTGCCCTATGTCTCTCCCATGCATTCTTGAATTCCCCCACTGTTTTTGACCCCATGACTTCCTCAGAAAGGCTGTTCCATGTGTCCAACACCCTCTCTGTGAAAAAATACTTCCTCACATTGCCCCTGAGCTGTCCCCCCTTTATCTTTAAATTATGTCCCCCTGTTCTTGCACATCTCTTTTTCTGAAAGATGCTACCCTCTTGGACTTTGTTGATTCCCTTGAGGTACTTGAAAGTTTCTATCAAAGACCCCCCCTTCCTCCTTTCTTCAAAGGTGTACATATTAAGCTCCTTTAGTCTCTCCTTGTATGACTTCTGTTGCAGACCCTGCACCATTTTAGTTGCCCTCTTCTGGACTGCCTCCATCCTGTCTATGTCTTTGCAGAGATGTGGTCTCCAGAACTGCACACAGTACTCCAGATGGGGTCTCACCAACTGTCTGTACAGAGGGATAACAACTTCTTGTTTTCCACTGCTGATGCCTCTCCCTATACATCCCAGTATCCCCAGCCATCCTTACTGTCTTCTCACATTGCTTGCTTACCTATAGGTCATCTGATATGACTACCCCCAGGTCCCTTTCCATTTTAGTTGTTGTTAATACCCCCCCATTATGTACTCTCCCCCTGGGTTTTTTGTTTCCCAGGTGCATTACTTTGTAATTCTTTGCATTTAATCTAAGGTGCCATATTTTTGACCATTCCTCCAACCTTGCCAAGTCGCTTCTCATCCCTTCCACCCCCCTTGTGTATCAACCCTGTTGCAGATCTTTGTGTCATCTACAAAGAGGCATACTTTTCCTTAGGATCTCCAACTGGTCATTGACAAAATTTGTGTCGAATGACCAGACAGCGAACCCATCACATTGACAGCATTTTGCAGTCGGCAGCTGGGTTCCTACAGAGCAACATGTTTTATTCTGGGGGCTTTGCCCACTGAACACCCCACAAGGAGGGCTATGCCCCCCACTAAATATAATCAACTCCAAGTTGGAGCTAATTGGGGGGGTGCAAGAACCCTGAAAGACAGTGCTGGGTTCTAGAGCCAACACTACAGCGACCTGGTGCTGCAGTCGCTGTAGTGTCAGTTGACATAGATGTTTCGCTGTCGGATGGATGTACCTTTTCCTTCCAGTCCCTCTGCAATGTCACTTATAAAGACACTAAAAAGGACCAGACCCAGTACTGAACCCTGCGGTACCCCACTAGTAACCCCCTTTCTTTGGAGTGTACTCTGTTTACTGTTACCTTCTGTGTCCTGTTGTCCAGCCAATATTTTTACCCAGGCTACCACTCTGGGATCCACTCCTAGGCTGACTAATTTGTTTATTAATCTTTTGTGTGGGACTGTGTCAAATGCCTTGCTAAAGTCTAGATAGGCCATGTCCATAGCCCCTCCCTGGTCTTCTACTTTGGTCACCCAGTCAAAGAAATCTGTTAGATTCATCTGACATGACCTTCACATTGGGAATCCTTGCTGCCTTTGGTCCTGTGCCCTGCTGGGCTCTAGGTACTCAACAATTATTTCTTTCAGAAGTGATTCCATCCTTTTCCCTACCACTGAGGTCAAGCTAAAAGGTCTGTAGTTCCCTGCCTCTGCTTTGCTCCCATTTTTGTGAAGATGAATCACATCCGCCCTCCTCCAGTCCTTAGGTACCACACCATCCTCCCATGATTGGTAAAAAGGGTTGTCAGTGGTGTCATTAGTTTTCCCCTTAGTTCTTTTAGAATTCTGAGGTGAATCCTATCAGGCACCATTGCTTTGTCCACCTTCAGTTTTAGGAGTTATTTCCAAACGCTTTCTTCTGTAAAATGACTAGTATCGAGCCCCCTATCCAGAGTGCTTCTATTCATTGGATTAGGTACCTCCCCCTCCTCTTCTTTTGTGAATACTGAGCAGAAGTATTCGTTTATCATCCCTGCTTTTTCACTGTCCCTCTCTACCAGCCCACCCTCCCCTTTATTAAGACTCACTATCCCTCCCTTGGTCTTTCTTCGCTCCCTACATTACCTATGACATGTTTTATCCCCCTTCTTAACCAAGTTGGCTATGTTTTCCTTTGCTTGGGCCTTTGCTATTCTGACTGCCTTCCCAGCTTCCTTCTGCTTTAACTGGTACAGTTCTTTGTCCTGCTCCTTCTGTGTTTCCTTATACTTCCTGAATGTTGTCTTTTTCTCCCTAACCTTCCCCGCCACCTCTTTTGAGAACCATAGTGTTTTTACTTTAATTTTGATTTATTTGCTTCACACAATGGCTTGTTACCTCTGTGATGGCAGTTTTGATGTTTCCCCATTGTTTCTCCACCCCTCCTTGTAGCCTGTTTGCTAGTGATTTTCTGAGGAACTCTCCCATTTTGACAAAGTCAGCCCTCCTAAAGTCCAGTACCCTCACTTTTGTATGGCTTGACTCTGTGGCTGTGTTTATTGTGAACCACACTGTTTGGTGGTCACTTGTTCCCAGATGGCTACCCACTTCTAGATCTGAGATTCTCTCTCCACCCCCATTTGAGAGTACCAGGTCTAATATTGCTGCCTCCCGAGTGGGTTCCAACATTAGCTGTCTGAGGCATGCCCCCTGTAGGGCATCGATAATAACCTTGCTCTTGGATGTGGCTGCAGAAAATGTGCTCCCTGTTAACTCCTGGCATATTCAGGTCCCCATCAAAAATATCTCCCCTTTTTCTACCATACTAAGGATGACTTCTATTATTTAATTGTCCATTTCCTTCCCCTGAGATGGGGGTCTGTATACAACCCCCGTGCGGATTGTAGTGCCATTTCCAGTCTCCAGGGTGACCCACAGTGCCTCCTCTCCTCCATATTTACCCTTTAGTTCTGTTGCTTTGATCACTTCCTTTATATAGAGAGCTACTCTTCCTTATCTTTTACCCTCCTTGTCCATCCTGTAGATTGTGTACCCTGGTATGTTGACATCCCAGTCGTGGTTCTCTGTGTACCATGTTTCTATGACTACCACAATATCCAGGAATCCCTCTTCCATCAAGGCCACCAGTTCAGGGAGCTTGTTACCTAGACTATGGGCATTGGTACTCATTACCCTCCATTTTGTGATGGCCTTATCCCTTTTTACTCCACTCCTGTCCTTGCTGCCTTTGCCTTTTTCTCCATTTACTCCTGTCCTTCTCCGTATTGACTTCTCTGTCTTGGTGTTTACCTCACTAACTAATCTGATTTTTTTTGGGGGAGGGGATAGGATTTCCCTGCTCCTTTTCAGTGCCTCCCCCCCTTGGCTAGTTTAAATGCTTGCCAATGAAGCATTTAAACCTATCACCTATGATCCTGGTTCCCCTCCTGGACAGATGTGGACCATCGTGCCAATATAGGCCTGCATCCCTCCAGGTGGATCCCCAGTCCCAATGAAGCCAAAACCCTGAGCTCTGCACCAGTTTTTCAACCATTGATTTAATCCCATGGTGCAGACCACCCTAACCTCACCCATGCCACAAACAGGCAGCACTTCCGAGAAGGTTACCATGCTTGCTGCTTGTCTAAGGCCCCTTCCCAACTCTGCAGTCTCCTCCTGCACTGCTCTGATCCATTTTCCAGCCAGGTCATTTGTCCCTAGATGGACAATGACATCCAGCTCCCTCCCCCATTCAGCTGCTTCCACGATCCCGAAGATTCACTCCCTGTCCCTCCAAGCCATGGCGCCAGGCAGGCACCTTACCTCCCTCCCCCCCATCCCCCAGTTCTACCCTCCTAACAATGGAGTCCCCCACCAGGAGCTATTTCCCTCCCCTGTGGAGTTTCATGCCACCCTCCTGTGGGTCCTTTTTGTGGAGGTTCCCAGCATCCTCCTTGGTCTGCACTGTGGATGCCTCCATAGGGAAACCACACTCTGCCAGAATGGTGTACGAATTGTGGAGAGGTACAACTGGAGGGATGCACCTCTGTTCCACCAACCTCACCTTCCCTGAGCCCACTATGGTCCAACTGCTCATCTTTCTTGGCAACCTCTGAAGCAGTGGTGGTGGCCTTGGTGGTCCCTGGGTGTGAGAGGAGGTCACCTGAATCCTGGCCATCTCAGTCTGGAGACGAGCAACCTCCTCCCTGTGCCCCAAGAGGTGCCTACAGATGGAACAACACTGCATCCTCCAGAATGTGTCCTGGAAGACTGCCACTCCATAGCCATTGCACTGCACCACTCCAATCATGTCATATTTGTGACCCCTCAACTGTTGTTTTATATGCTTACTCTTTCCTCTCTCTGTTTACTTATTTTTTTTACTTTATTTATTTATTTTTTTCATCCTACTTTCCTACTGCCTCTGTGCCCTTAAAGCTCCTGCTCTTCCTTTTCTGGGACAGGAATTTCCTGTATTCCTCAATAGTCTCCCTCTTACTTGCTCAGAGTCAGACCTCCAGCAGCTGGGGGGGGGGGGTGGACAGCTACTCTTTTCCTTCTAGGATGGTGAGTCTTTTACACCTCTGTGATCACTCCCTTCCTGCTCCCAAATCAACAAATGGCAAAACAGGTCCGAATGAAAAAAGACTGGATGGTACAGCAAGTGCAACTGCAGGCACAGAGATACCAGTAGCAGGTGCAACAGTGGATGCAGAGACACCAACAGCATGTGCAACAGCGGGTGCAGAAATACCAGTAGCATGTGCAACAGCAGGTGCAGAAATACCAGCAGCATGTGCAACAGACGGTGTAGAAATACCAGCAGCATGTGCAATAGCGGGTACAGAAATACTAGCAGCAGGTGCAACAGCTGGTGCAGAGATACCAGCAGCAGATGCAACAAATGGTACACAGATACCAGCAGCAGGTGCAGAGATATGAGAAGCATGTGCAAAAGTGGGTGCAGAAATACCAGCAGCTTGTGCAACTGTGGGTGCAGAAATACTAGCAGCAGGTGCAACAGCTGGTGCAGAGATACCAGCAGCAGGTGCAACAAATGGTACACAGATTCCAGTAGCAGGTGCAACAGCAGGTGCAGAGATATGAGAAGCATGTGCAACAGCAGGTGCAAAATATCAGCAGTAGGTGCAACAGAGGGTGCAGAAATACCAGCAGCATGTGCAACACTGGGTGCAGAGATACTAGCAGCATGTGCAACAGTGGGTACAGAGATACTAGCAGCATGTGCAACAGTGGATGCAGAAATACCAGCAGCATGTGCAACAGCGGGTGCAGAAATACCAGCAGCATGTGCAACTGCAGGTGCAGAGACACTAGCAGCATGTGCAACAGCGGGTACAGAAATACTAGTAAAAGGTGCAACAGCAGGTGTAGAGATACCAACAGCATGTGCAACAGCGGGTGCAGAAATACTAGTAGTAGGTGCAACAGCAGGTGCAGAGACCAGAAACAGCAGAAGTTTATGAAGCGGGTGCTGCAAATACAGAAAGAAATTGTATCCCATCTCCCAGCTAGCCTAGGACTTCACTGCATTCTAACTAAAATGGGTCCTGAGGATGACCCTGTGGTCTCCTTTATGACTTTTGAGAGAGTTGCCAGTATCACTGCCTGGCCATGAGAAAGTTGGGCCACTTGCATTTCACATCTGACTTGAGATGCAACAGGCTGCTTATCGAAGCCTAGATGATGCCACTATCAAAGACTATGACCTGGTTAAGGTGGCAATCCTCAACTAGACTGGGGAAACCAAAGAGAGTTAGCAACATTGCTTTCATACATTTTGATTTAAAACTGGAAGCTGTCCCAGAGTAGTGACTCAAAAATTGATATACTTGATTACCTGGTGGTTAAAGCCAGTGGTACACTCTAGAGAGGATATTTTGGATCTACTGTAATTGTGTTTGGCAGTACCTGAAAATGTTCCAGTTCGAGTACATGACTGAGACAGTCATCACATAATAACCACCCCAGCCACCACTGTCAAGATCACAGACTATTATTTAGAAGTGGAGAGACCAGAGGCCACTAAGAAGAGTAGAACCCACAACGAGACTTAGATGGGGACCCAAGGGGAAGAGCCCCACAGAGGAGGGGAAAACTGACAATGGGATGATGGGAATAATCATACTGGCATGGGAAATGGTCAAATGGTGAAATAATGGTTTACCCTCCACATCGAAAAAGTATAATTCCAGGATCTAGTGTAATTCCCTCAGTCTTAAGACCCAGGTCCCCAGACAACCAAATGGGGTGGCACAGTTCAATGACCTGATAGTACCATTATGTTGTCACTGTGGTAAAGTGGAGCATATTTACATAGGTTTTTTGACAGCATGGACTGTGACTTTATGGAATGTGTAGCTATGGACAACAAAAGTGGACTCCATTTCAACCATCCATATACAGTTCTGGTGCAAGTGAGGGACCAAACAGTTATGGCTCTGGTAGATTTGGGCTATTGGCAGACATTGGTGAAATAGTTTATAGAAACATAGAAACAGAAACTGTCAGCAGATAAGGACAACCTTGCCCATCTAGTCTGCCCGTAAGCCTTTGTACTGGATTACAGCTTCCGCTCCATCCGCAGCTATACCTCTATTGTTCATAGAAACATAGACTTTGACAGCAGATAAGAACCGCCTGGCCCACCCATGCTGCCCATTTCCCTACCTTTTGGATAAGCTGCAGATCCTAGTTAACCAACAACCTACTTCCCCCTGCCACTCACCAGAATTGCCTTATGTCTATCCCATGCATTCTTGAATTCCCCCACTGTTTCTGACCCCACAATCTCCTCAGGAAGGCTGTTTCACATGTCCACCATCCTCTCTGTGAAAAAATACTTCCTCAAGTTGCCCCTGAGCCTTCCCCCCTCCGTCTTCAAATTGTGCCTCCTTGTTCTTGCACATCTCTTTTTCTGAAATATACTACCCTCTTGAACATTGTTGATTCCCATGATGTACTTGAAGGTCTCTATCATGTCCCCCCTCTCCCTAATTTCCTCTAGGGTATACATATTAAACTCCTTTAGTCTCTCTGCGTATGGCTCATGGTGCAGACCCTGCACTATTTTAGTTGCCCTGCTCTGGACTGCCTCCATCCTGTCCATGTCCTTGTGGAGAAGGGGTCTCCAGGAATGCACACAGCACTCCAGATAGGGTCTCACCAGCTGTCTGTACAGAGGGATAAAAAGCTCCTGTTTTGTACTGTTGATGCTTCTCCCTGTGCATCCCAGTATCCCCCCAGCCCTCCTTACTTCCTTCTCACATTGCTTGCCTACTTTAGGTGATCTGATATGACTACCCTCAGGTCCCTTTCCATTTTAGTTGTTGTTAATACCACACCCCCCCCATTGTGTACTCTTCCCCTGGGTTTTTGTTCCCAGGTGCATTATTTTGCACTTCTTTGCATTGAATCTAACCTGCCATACTTTTGACCAGTCCTCCAACCTTGCCAAGACTCCTTTCATCCTTTTCACCCCCTCTTTTGTATCAACCCTGTTGCAGATCTTCGTGCCATCTGCAAAGAGGCATACTTTATCTTCCAGTCCCTCTGTAGTGTCATTTATAAAGACATTAAAGAGGACCGGTCACAGTACTGAACCCTGCGGTACCCCACTAGTAACCCCCCTTTCTTCAGAGTTGACTCTGTTTACTATTACCCACTGTGTCCTGTTATCCAGCCATTGTTTTACCCAGGCTACCACCCTGGGACACACTCTAAGGCTGGCTAACTTGCTTATTAATCTTTTGTGTGGGACTGTTTTAAATGCCTTGCTAAAGTTTAGGTAGGCCACATCCACAGCCCCTCTCTAGTCTACTAATTTGGTTACCCAGTCAAAGAAATCTATTAGATTCATCTGACATTACATTTCTCTTTGAATACATGCTGCCTTGGGTCCTGTGCCCCTCTGACCTCTCTAGGTACTCAACAATTCTTTCTTTCAGAAGTGATTCTATCATTTTCCCTGCCACTGAGGTCAAACTAACAGATCTGTAGTTTCCTGCCTCTGCCTTGCTCCCACTTTTGTGAAGGGGAACAACATCCACCTTCCTCCAGTCTTCACGTACCACACCATCCTCCCATGATTTGTTAAAAAGGTTAGTAGGCGGTGTCACTAGTTGGTTCTTTGTGGTCAGGGTGCCAGCATTAGAGTGCCTGCAATCAGGGTGCTGGGTAGATGACGCCGGCAAAGATGGCGCCGCACCACAAAGCAGCAGTGATGGAGTGCAACCCAAATGAGCAGTGCAAGGCACAGCCACAGCCAACACACCTACAAACCCACCCAAGGAGTTCGCACAGGGCAACAGGTGGTGCAGCAGCAGCACAGAGCACCCCTGCGAACAGTGCGACAGGGATGGCCCCGCATGGACCATGCAAACTGCAACAGGGCACCATGGCAATGGCACAGTGCCATGCACACCAGCCCACACGTGCAGTGCCACTGGTGTAGGTGTGCAACACCAGTGGACCCACACAGTCTGAGCGTGCGACCATGGGGGCAGTGACATGGACGACACAACACCCGACAGGGAGGCGCAGCACCAGACTGACAGGGCACTGTTGGGTTAAAGATGTGCACAGCACAGGCCCCCACACCCAGTGACGCCTGTGGCAGTGGGCACAAGGTGGGCAGGACAGCTGGGTGCCATGCACAGAGTGGTACACAGGATACTGGCTGCCAGTGGCTGCGTGCGATCCAGCACAGGTCAGGATCACCTGCGCTGCACCTGTGGACAGTGTACACAATGGGGGGAAGGGTAAAACAGGGGAATGCTAGCTGCAAATAGCACCACAGCAGGGCAATGGAGCATAGGACATGGGCATGGGCAGGCTGACACCAACGAACCCCAACAGTGGCAGCCAACAGCGCTAGTTATGGTACATGCACCAACCCCCTGCCAGACACGCTACATGGTCAGTGCTGCCCCAACCCTATGCCAGCAGCCCTGGCACTGGCACTGGATCTGCCATGGCACAGAGACAGGCAGAACACAGCATGCACTGGGATGCCATGTGAGGCAGGCTGACCACACCACAGGGGGATCCTGGAGCAAGTGTAGAAGGTGTCTACTGGGTGGCGCATGGCACCCACACACCCATCACACAGTGCATCCTCATACATGCTCTGCAGGTGGACAGTGACCACCCCAGGGGACCAGATTGTTGGACATGTACTGGCATGCCACACGTCATGCAGGGGCCATGTGCAGCCAGCAGTGGTAGGCCGATCGTCAAGCAATGGCATCCCAGTCCATGGCAGTGGCCCTTTCCTGGGCAATGTACAGCGCCCATGGTGGTGCTACTGGCAGAACATGCGTGACCATACACCACTGGTGCCGGATGACCTGAAGAGCATGTGTGCAGGGGACCATGGACAGGCAGGGGCCATGAGCATGGCAACCTTACAGACACACCAGATACATCTGTGCAATGCAGCAGCACACCAGAGCCACAGCTGGGGCCAGTTGGGGGGTGGCATGTTACCCATACAGGCTTCACATGGGAGTGTGGGGATGGACCACAGCATGGCACTGACTCATGCATGACCCTGTGTGATGGGAGGGGACTGGCAGCACAGTACTGTGGTGCAGCAGTGCTGCACAGGTGGGTGCACAGGTCATGCAGCACAGACATACATTGCACAGTGGCAGCACGGCTGGCACAGGCACGCGTGCCCCTGCACACCCACGACACCACCCAACCACAGCCATACGCCATTACATCCACACGCAGATGCACATATACCCACACATGCACAGCCGCATGGAAGAAACAGTCATGAGACAGTACTGTTGTTCACACACTTTACTGATTAGGGGAGATGTGTTAAACTCCGCAGATCCCCAGGGTTAGGGGACAGTATGTGGGACATGCCAGCACAGTCAAACACATGGTCATGTGGACTAGACCTGCAGATGAAAGTGCATGGCGATGCCCTTCAGGTAGTTCTGGATGCTAGGTCCTCCATACCACTCAACAAGCTTCATTATCCACTGGCTCCTGTCCCTGAACCTGTGGCAGGATGGTGCAGCATGTTCCCGGCCATAAATTGCTGCACCTTGATGTCATTCAGTTGCTGTTCAGAACGCAGGCAGTCGATGATTGTCCAGATGCTGGGATGTTCCACCACCAGCAGGGAGTTGAAGCCCCGATGCCACCCTTTGACTGCATTGATGGTCAGTGGCAGCCCAGACCATGCAGCATCATAGCAGTTCCAGACCTCTACTGGGAATGTTGGCTTGCGCCTGTGGCCGCTGCGGATGGGCCACCCCAGCCAACTGTCCTTGAAGTAGTCCATGAGGGGCACAAGCATTTTCACTTGCTCTGTAAAGAAGTCCCAGGTCCGCAGCTCCTCGAACATTGCCTTAACCTTGCTGGGTGGCACGTATGCCAGGGCTGGGAGAAGTCGGATGTACATAGCGAAGTCGGGGTCGCTGGTGTATGCATGCCAGATGTCTGGCAACTGCTGCACCTTCTGCTACACTGCATGGCACAGGTGGAAGAAGCAGCCCCGCAGGGTGGCATGAGGGAAGATGGCCTGGAAAGCCTTGTAGGCAGCCTGTTCGTAATCCACTATGATGGTGTGAGGGGCCAGGCCAGGGCACAGTTCCAGCAGTTGTCAGAGGATGGCTGTGTAGGCAGCTGTGGTGCGCAGTGCCATCAGAACAAACACTGTGGGTATGATGTTGCTGTATTCGATGCCATAGATAGTGTACAACTGCTTGAAGAGGGGTGGGCAGCATTTAAATGTCCCATCTGCGTACCAGTGGTCACAGCACTCCACGTAGTGCAGGTTCTTTGCGGTACCGAATATCAGGTACCTGTCTGGACCTGTCCCCGAGTCCCACAGTAGGAACTGCTCACCCGTCTGTGTGAGTGTGTATGGCTCGGGCACCACAAGATCCATTAGTGTCACTGGCAGTGGTGGTGCAGTGGTTGCAGACCTCCAGGTGTGTCTCACAGACCTCCGCAGGTTCTCCAGGTAGGCAGCCTCCAATGAACTCTGGCATGGTGCTGCAGCATGCTGCCACCACCTGTTGTGGGTTTCAGGTGTTTGCAGTGCCCTCCTCTTGATGTCAGCCCTGACTCTCCACACTGTGATGTCTGCACAGTCGGGGACATGGTGTGGGTCCCAATGTCAGTTACAATCTCGTCCTGGGTGCTGTGGGCTCACGCCTTGCAGTTTCCACCCCGATACTCCACACATTTCCAATAGGTCTTCTCACCCCCTGTCCACTCCTTTCTGTAGAGGTATCCCCCATGTAGCAGCAGTCTGTTGCCTCTCGGACTATCCATGAACTCCAACGGCATGGCTTGTTCAGCTATTGTGCCTGTTGCAGCTGTGCTGCACTGCTGCTCTTCTGCTCTGCTGGGTGCACGCCATTGGCTGCCTGTTATGCAGTGCACTTGGACACCCTGACAGCCTGCCTCCCTGTGGCTCCCCCCATTGTGTGCACCTTGCCTTCACTTGTTCCAGTGGTTGGTTCCCCTCTGAGTGCTCCCCTCTCCAGTATGCCTGTGTGTATATGTTGCACGGCAGCAATCACCACTGTGCTCCTGCATCCAAGCACAGCCCATGCCTGCACTGCTGTGCTCTTCTTGCCTTGCTTACAGTGCAGTACATGTGGCTGCCCTGCACTGCCCTCCTCTCTCTCTCTCTCTCTCTCCAGTCCTGCAGTGGCTCTGCTGCTCTGCCAGGTGTGTCAGCATTGTCATGGCAGCACACATTCCTGCGCATTTCAGCAATTGCCTCGCCTCATTGACACCCTGCACACTGGCCTGTTGTTGCTTGCTGTGGTTACTGTGCGACCCAAGGCAGCTCCACTGATAGGTGGCCTGCTTTGCCATGCCTACATGGATGTCAGTACTGACAGCCTTGCCATCGCTGGTCTGCAGCAAGTCCCCTCCTGGTTGTGCACACCATTGCCTGTCATCCACCGATCCCTGTGTTCCTGCCACCATCTGCCACTGTTTGCACTGTTGCTTCATGCTGTGCCCACCTGTACGCTCCTTGATGTCCTTCACCTGTTTCCTGTTGCGGTCCAGGCATTGTGCTGTAGTTGCCTCTGGGCACTGCCTGTTGCAGCTCCCACTGCTCCTGGCTGTCGCCTGTCTGCTGCTATGTACCAGGGGTGCTTTGTTACCATCTGCACATTGGTGTCGGTCATCATGGTTATGCCCAACACCATGCATGCACCATCATTGCTGGTGCCTCCGCTTACTGGTGCTGTGCCTTCCTGCATGGCATAGGTGGATTGCCCGCTGGTTGACATTTTCTTCTGGCGCTCTGCTTGCTGGGGTACCCCTGCTGTTTTCCAGATCTCATTGGTACTGTGTTTGCGGTGCTCTAACGCTGGCACCCTGACCACCCAGAACTTCACTAGTTCTCCCCTTAGTTCTTTTAGAATTCTGGGATGAATCATGTCAGGCCCCATTGCTTTGTCCACCTTAAGTTTCAAGAGTTCTTTCAAGACCCTTTCTTCTGTGAAGGGATTGGTATCAACCGCACTATCCAGAGTGCTTCTTTTGTTTGGTTTATGTCTCTCCCCCTCCTTTTTTTTCGTGTGAATATTGAGAAAAAGTATTCATTCAGTATCTCTGCCTTTTCATTGTCACCCTCTGCCCCTGGCCCCTTCCCTTTATTAAGACCCACTATCCCTCCCTTGGTCTTTTTTTGCTCCCTAATGTACCTATAAAAGGTTGTATCCCCCTAACCAAGCTGGCTATCTTTTTCTCTGCTTGGACCTTTACTCATCTGACTACCTTCCCTGTTTCCTTCTGCTGTAACTTCAGCGCCAGTGTTAGAGCACCGCAAACACAGTACCAACGAGATTTGGAATTTCATCTGTACTTTTGTACCATTGTCTGTGTAATTCACATAAGTTGTATGATTTTGTCTTTTCCTGTACATCTGTATCATTTGAAAACCCTCTACCCCCAGGGGGCATCTGGAATCGAGCGGTACTCCGCTCAGTATGCTTTCCTGGTAAATCTCTTAAATAAATAAATAAATACAGTTTCCTATCCTACTCCTTCTGTGTTTCCTTATACTTCCTGAATGCTGTCTTTTTCTCCCTAACCTTCCCTGCCACCTCTTTTGAGAACCATAATGTTTTTTTCGTTTGTTTTGATTTGTATATTTGTTTCACACACAGATTTGTTGCCTCTGTGATGGCAATTTTGATTTTCCCCCATTGTTCCTCCACCCCTTCTTCCTGCCCACTTGCTAGTGCATTCCTTATGCACTCTCCTATTTTGCCAAAGTCAGCTCTCCTTAAGTCTAGTACCCTCACTTCTGTACGGCGTGACTCTATAGCTGTGTTTACCATGAACCACACTGTTCAGTGGTCGCTTGTTCCCAGATGGCTACCCACTTCTAAATCTGAGATCCCCTCTTCATCCCTGTTTGTGAGTACCAGGTCTAAGATTACTCCCTCCCGAGTGGGTTCCTACACTAGCTGTCTGAGGCATGTCCCCTGAAGGGCATACAGAAGGACCCTGCTCTTGGATGTGGCTGCAGAAAATGTGCTCCAGTTAACATCTGGGATATTCAGGTCCCCCATCAATAATATCTCCTCTTTTTCTGCTATTCTAAGGATACCTTCTATAATTTCCTTGTCCCTTTCCTCTCCCTGAGATGGGGGTCTGTTAGCAACACCCATGCAGTTTGTGGTGCCATTTCCTGTCTCCAAGGTGACCCACAGTGCCTCCTCTCCTCCCTGTTTATCCTTTAGTTCTATGGCTTTGATCCCTTCCCTCACGTAGAGAGATACTCCTCCTCCTCTTTTACCCTCCCTGTCACTCCTGTAGATTGTGTTCCTTGATATGTTGACATCCCAGTCATGGTTCTCTGTGTACCAAGTTTCTGTGACTGCCACAATATCCAGGCAACCCTCTTCCATCAAGGCCACTAGTTTAGGAAGCTTTTTACCCAGACTATGGGCACTGGTACGCATCGCTCCACCCATTTTTTGATAGCCTTACCCTTTTTTGCCCCATCCTTGCCCTTACTGTCTTTTTCCTCCATTGACCCCGTCCTCCTTCCTATCAACTTCTCTACCTTGTTGGTTTAAAAGCTTTCCAATGATGTGTCCAAACCTATCAACTAAGACCCTGGTTCCCCTCCTGGACAGATGCAGACCGTCATGCCAGTATAGGCCTGTATTCCTCCAGGTGGACCCCCAGTCCCCAGTGAAGCCAAATCCCAGAGCTCCACTCCAGGTTTTCAACCATTCATTGAATCCCATGGTGTGGAGCACCCTTGCCTCACTCATGCCATAAACAGGCAGCACCTCTGAGAAGGTTACTGTGTGTGCTACTTGTCTAAGGCCCCTCTCCAACTCCACAAACTCCTCCTGCACTGCTCTGATTCCATTCCCAGCAAGGTCATTTGTCCCTAAGTGGACAATGACATCCAGTTCCCTCTCCCGTGCAGCTTATGGTACGATCCAACTTAAGCCACTGGGAAGAACCCATAAAAATTGCCTGAGAACATGGGGATACCTGCACATATCCTACAGCCTCATTGTGGTTATAAATGGACAATTGGGTAGGAACAATATAGGTGGGAATTTTAAAAACCCTACTTTGACCAGTAGTTCTGGACTGAGATTGGGAAGATTGTTATGCCTGCTGGCAAAATAATTCTGAAATCGTATGCTCACAAGAGAAGGAAAACCAGGAGGAATTAGAAAAAAAATGTCCCTTCACTGATGCTGAACTCTATGGCCCAGAAGAGATGCCCAAGAAGTCTGGGGACAGAAACACAGAGAGAAAAACAAGGGAACACCTCTGTCCAAGGTTGTAGTGCTGGGGGACTGAAAGAAACTGTGTTAAAAAAGGGCAGAAGTGACTTTGATGAGGAAATGGTATCCACATCAACAAGCAGTCACATGGCACTTTCAGAGGTCAGGCTGGACATGTTCCAAATGCAATCAATATCATTTCTTTTTTTGTTTATATAATAACAGCTTTATTAGATTTTTTAGAGAGAAAAAATATTTACAATATGTAAACAAGTTATGATACAGTCAGTGAAAAATAACAACCTAACAACAGTCAATATCATTTCTGAACAAAGAAATAATGAGTTTCTTAAAAAAGTGGTCATCAGGACTTAGCTGTGATAAATTGTAATGTGGTGAATAAACAAAAACATAAATATTTCCAATGTTTGAACTGAAAAATTACATTTTATGCAGGGTGGTACAGGAAAAACAAACTGGAACTGTACACTATTACCTTTTGGTTGCCTGGTCTGCAAGATAGGAAGTGTTATAACTTGTTCATACCATACCTATTTCAGATCACTAGGCCTGAGAGAAAACTGAGAAGGGTATATTTATAATTTTTCTTTTTGTAATTATTATTTTATTGATTTTATAACTAATATAGTGTATGGTGGAACGCTGTACTAGAGTGATTTTCAGCCTCATCAAATCTTCGTTCAGCCACACATGAAACAATGAATGGAATGATGTACTGACTGTACTTGCAGAACAGCATTACATTAATTTAGAATGAGAAGCTCAAGCTTGTAATGAAAGCTGCTCTACAAGGAGCTGCCGCGAACCATCAAGATTTGAAATTAGCATTTAAAACAACAGAAATCGTTTTGTGAGTGCCAAGAAATGAATGGACATTTTAAAGCCTATTGTAGCCTGTTCTTAGGGAGCGTTTCGTAAGTGCAGCATTTAAAAACTTATATCTGTATGAACTGCTGTTTCCCAAGTTCCATTGGTAGTCGCGCTGTTGTATTTTTATTTTTAAAAATGCCATACAGTCTATAATTGTGATTGTATTGTGCTTACTTCATCCTTTATAAAATATTTCATTGTAAAACATCAAAGGAGTTTTTGTATTGTTCTCAAAATGGTCACCATGCACTATAAAAAAATACTGGATCTCAATCTCACTGAACCAGTGTGTTTTCAGCCACCTCAGGGTTTATGATTCCATTGGACCGCTCGAGCTTTGATCTCGAGGTCGCATGGAATCATAAACCCCTCTGTGGCTGAACACACTGGTTCAGCACGATTGCTCAGCCAGTATTCTCTATATAGTTTCCATACATTGAAACTGTACAGCAGAAGGACATACTTGACCAATTTCTCTGGTCAAGTACTGTATATGGAAGGAAGTGGCAGATGTTTATGTTTCTTGCCCAGAGTATGAATTGGTTGCTTCCAAAAGCAGAAAGCAGGTCTCACTGATCCCAATGCCCATAATAGATATTCTGTTTGAAAGAATTGGGGTTGATATGGTGCAAATCCTGATAAAAAGTTCAGCAGAGTGTCAGTATGTTAGGGTGACAATGGATCATGCCACATGATATCACGGGGCTATTCATATGTGCTCCACTACAGCCCAATTGGAAGCCAAAGAATTGCTAAAGGTATTTTCCCAAGTTGGGCTACCAAAGGAGATCTTAAATGATCAGAGCACCAACTTTTATGTCACAACTAATGTGGGAGGTATACTTTACTGAAGTTTAAATCATTCAGCATACCACCCTCAGACCAGCAGCTTAGTTAAAAGATTTAACAAATCCTTAAATAGTATGCTGTCAAAACTTTTTAGCTGACACTGAATTGTTGCCTATTTAGTATTTGTCATTCTGGAGGTGCCACAGTCATCCATGGCTTTATCACCCTTTGACTTTTTGTACAGGGCTACAACCTTGAGGGATACTCATTCTTGTAAAAGAAATATGCGAAGAACAGACAAATACTCTCCCTGATGTGCTCCAATGCGTAATGCAAAGTTTGGAAGATTGGACACAACTGGCAGATTTACCAGAGAAGATTTATTCAAAGCTCAGCAAACCCAGGCAGGCCATTATTATGAGGTCTTGAGAAAAGTGGGACTGGCTGATTATGAGGTATTACAATCCGACCAAAAAAAGCAAAAAGCAAATTTATCACTTAGTTGACCCAGGTGAACCTAAAGGGGGCCCTATTCAGGTGATAGATGATGACACTGAGAATGGAATCTTCGAATTAGGCCCTAAAATTTTAAAAGAATCAAGCCCCATCCCATTGGATGTATGACTAAAAATTATCCGAAAACATGAAGCCCAGCATCTGGTTGGAAGTTTTGAGGAAGTTTTCTCCCAAAAACCAGGACAAACTCATGTGATCCAACACTACATAGACACAGACCCAACTGTCCGGATCTGCCAGCAGCTACTGTTTATAAGCTCCCAAAAAAGTCTGAGACAGTTTGGGAGGAGATCTGCTCTATGTTGGAACTGGGAGTCATTGAGAAATCTCCACATGACTGGTGTAGCCCTATTGTATTAGTCCCAAAACTAGATGGGTTCACTTGGCTTTTGTATTGGCTTCTGGAAAGTCAGTGCAGTCTGCAAAATTTATGCATATCCTATGTCTAGTGTGGATGAACGTCTAGACCAGCTGGGTAAGAACTGGCATCTTACTACCCTAGACCTGACCAAGGGGTATTGACAAATCACACTGACTCCTGAATCCTGGGATCAAACAATCTTGGTCTCTCCATTTTGTCTGTATTAGTTTGCTGTGCTCCCTTTTGGGTTACATTGTATTCTGGACACATTTCAGAGATAATATGGATCACATCTTCTGCCACAGTAAGAAATGCAAACACTACAGCAGCTGCCAGCTTCAGGCATGATGCCAGGCAGAAGCCAAGCATTTGATTTTTTCAGCCCCAGGCCAAATACCGAAAACTCAAATACCCGACTATTAGGGGTCCAAATACTGAACATTTGGCCCAATATTCTGAAAAAGGCATTTGTACAGACCTACTGGAAAACAGTGTCAAAGCCGAAAATTAGTTCTGAAACAGAGAGATGACTTTAGCTCTATGAGCCAGAAGTAAAGGGTTGCTGAGAGACAGAAGCAGAGGGTTTTCTGAAAGCCTTTTTGTGCTAGAGTGTCAAAGTGCATTATTTGATTATTTATTGGAAGGTTCCCTTCCTGAACTGTGCTATAAGATTAAGCAATATACAATGGCAGTGTGTGAGTTATGCTAGGATTTACCCAAGTCTGGTGTGGTTTGGTCATGAGGCTGCAAGCCAAGTGAGTAATGCACACCAGAAGTGGCTAAATCCCAGCATAACCCACACCCTGGAGTGGTATATTATGATTATACAATGCCCCCTTCACTTAAAAAAATAAATAAAAGAGAAATACAGTTTTTTTGTACCTTACATAATTTTTATTTGAATTTACTGTTGTGCCATAAAAAAATAGTTCTCTTTTGTTAAGTAGAATAATCACCCCCCCCACCCATATGTTTAGTATTAGAGATCATTCCAGGTTTCTTTTTTTATCATAGAAGATTTTATTGAAATTTTGTTAGGATGCTACACTTAGGCAAGTACATGTATACGGACATAACATAATAAGTCTCATTGACTCCTATGACTCACAACATACATATTAAACTTAGTACCACTGTGCCTAGTTACAAATACACAGTAAGGATTAACAATACAGTACTCCCAGAAAGCATGCATTATCTATGGGTTAATCAATTCCCTGATCTTAGATAGTAAGCCCACTATCTGAGGGGGGGGTTTTGGGAGAGGAAGAGGGGTTTTACACAGATGAGACTGGAGATAGGCACCTCATTTTTTGTAAAAGTATTCCAGCTGACCACGATAGGAATAGGTCAGTCTCTCCATCAACTCCAGCCTCGCCACAGCAGCATACCACTGGTCCAGGCTAGGAGTTTTGTCTTGCTGCCAGTGCATCAGTATGAGCCTTTTGGCTTCAAGAAATGTTAGCATAACTCAGTCTTTGTGTATTCGAGGCAAAAGTACCAGGCTGGTTGAGTCTCCCAGGAGCCATTTAGGATCCGGAGGAATCAGAGTAGTCCCCAGTACTTTAGAACAATCCTGTATAATGGCTGCCCAAAAAACTGAGATTCGAGGACAGTTTCACAGAATGTGTAAGATGTTTGCCTCTGGTTGGTTGCACCTCCAGCAATTAGAGTGGGGAAGGATTCCCGCAGCATGGAGGAATGCTGGTGTCCTGTACCATCTTAACGGTATTTTAAGTTGCAAGAAACTGCTCTTAGAGTCCTTACACACCTTATGGGCATCTTTAAGATAACTAGACCATGCTGCTGGTGAGATAGTTGTCTCTAGTTCGACCTCCCATTTAGCCCTGCAGGATTTCGTGTGATCCTCCTGGGCATCTCTAATAGTGGCATAGATTTTGCTAATGCAACCTTTCTCTGAGGTGGATTTGTGTAGGGTAGACAGCCAATGCCATTTCTTATCTGACTTGGTCTGGGAGATGAAGGATATAATGGTACTGCAAATTTGAAGAAACCTCCAAAAGTCAGTGCTGGGGAGCTGATATTTTTGCTGGATCTGGGAGAAGGATAGGATGGTGTCTGAATCTGGGATCAGAAGGTCCTGCACCCGACAAATTCCTTCAGCTTCCCATGAGGGCCAACTGATAGGTTGACCACCTATAGTAAGTGTGGTATTGAGCCATAGGGTCGCATACCTCAGAGGCAGGCTCCAGGAGGTATTTGGGGTATGTGAGATGGACATGCATCTACGCCAGGCATATTGGGATTCACACATTATGGGCGAAAGATTGGTGACACCAACAGATCCCTGCTCCAATAAAGCATTAAGCGGAGTGGGCGAGGCAATACCAGATTCTAGATCCACCCACTGGGGAGAGGCTGGCATGGGGAAAGCAAACCACTTGAGGGTTTGTGCCATTGTACTGGCCAGGTAGTACCCTTTAAACCAAGGCACCCCAAGCCCACCCTTAGTCCAGTGAGCACATAATTTGTGTTTCCCCCATCTGTGAGTTTTACCCTCCCAGATGAAGGATGCCACAGTCTTCTCGAGAGATGAAAATAGTTTATGGGAGAGGGGTATTGGGAGGTTATTAAGCAGATATGTGACCTTGGGGAGGAGGAGCATACGTATGGCTGCCACTCTTCCTGGCATCGATAGATGCAGTCTATGCCACTGTTCAATTTCGGTGCTCAGCTGTTTTAGCAAAGAGGCGAAATTAGAAGACTCGAGGTCCGTCCACTTAGTGGATATAAAAATCCCAAGATAGGTAAAACCCAAGCAGCACAACTCAGGTCTGTACCAGAGATGCAGTCTTGTGCACATAGTGAGTTTAGGGGGGCCAGAGTGGTCATCCTCTGGTTCACCCGTAAACCGGATAGTGAGGCAAACTTCTGTAGAATTCCTAGTGCTTTTGGTAGTGACCATTTCGCCACAGCCCAGCAGGGATAAGAGGAGGGACTAACCTCAGTAGGAGGGTCCCTGTGAAACAAGTGCCCATTAAGCCATGGTATTACCTCCCATTAAGGATTACCAACCAGGCCTGCGCTGGACGGGGAAGGGCAAAAGAAGAAGGTGCTGCTGAGATTGGCACTATTACATAAACTGTGGGGGAGCCTTAGGTTTCGGTCAGCCCTCCCTTACTTTAACTGTGTAATCAGCCATGGGAGGGTTATAACCACATCCTTAACAAACATCCGTTTGTAACCTAGTAAGGCAGCCACAAACCCAGTATTAAAGTAACATATTACAAAGTACAGCCTGGCGAGCTCTTACTGCTTGCTACAGAGGCACCTTCCTCGCAATGATGCATCGGATGGGACAGAGTAGGATCTGGGGCTGCTAGAACCATGGCAGCATATGTTTTGTCTCCAGGCTTGGTTTTGCTGGATAAGTTCGACGCTTCCACCGGGGCCGAGTCCAGGATATCTGCCCAGTCCATGGAGGCCTCCTGCTGTATAACTGTGCCGAATAGATGCTCATTCCTAGATAGACGGGGAGATGAATCCCTTGGCATTTTAGCTAGAGGAGCAGTTTCAACCTGGTCAGCTGGAGCTAACTGACCACTTCTGGACCACTGCCAAGAACGTACATGGACCCCAGCGAGTCTGGGGGGAAGGATCTATTGCTCAGGTGCAGAGATAAAGTTAGGTACAGCCAGTAGAGCTGTGTGATTGGAATTCTTGTCCATGGGGGAAGATTTGTTACAGGGACCTGGTACAGCAGTAAAGTGGTCCCTGGGGGGTGACTTAGCGAGAGCAAGGTTCCTGGTGGAGGAGGCATTACCAGACTCCCAAAGCCTTCTGGGGTTCGTAGTCATGGGGGGTAGATTAGGCCAATACCTTGCAATCCACCGCTCCACATCATCAGACCCCTCAGCTAACATCCCTCTGCCTTCCTTGTGTACCAGCAGTTTGGTAAGTCCTTTAAAGTGGTATTGGAAGTTATGTATTGCCAGGTATTTTTTCATGGGACCAAAAGCCCTGCGCCTGCTGGCAGTCTTCTGAGCGAAGTCCCTATATATCGAAATAGATGCTCCTTGCCACTTGATCTCTCTCAGGTCTTGAGCTGCTCTGAGTATGCGTTCTTTAGTGGAGTATCTAAGGAGATAGGCCACTATAGGCCGAGGAGCATTGGATCTGTCTCTTCTTCCCGTGATTCGGTGGGCTCTCTCAACCTCCACTGGACCTCTCCAACGATTTCTAAGCATAATAGGAAGCTCCTCATTAAGAAATCATTCCATGGAGGTGCCCTCAGCTCCTTCTGGTACTCCAGTGATTTGGAGATTGTTTTGGTGCCCTCTGTTCTCCTGATCTTCCACCCTGGCCGTTAAAATCTCCAGTTTTTCTGCCTGGCTCAAAACTGCATGCTGGAGTTTGGCATGTTGAAATTCTAAAGCCTCGGCTCTTTGTTCTGCCACATAAAGCCGGTCTTGTAAGGATCAGACATCTGCTGTGGTGCCTGTTAGTGTAGTACTAATATCATCTACCCTTAGTAGCACTGTTTCTAGCATTTGAGTTATGTAATTCAGAAAGTCTCCCACAGATCCAGAAGGTGAGACTGCCGCAGGCTGATTGTAGGCAGTTGGGGGAGGATTGCTGCTTTCCATCATGCACTGAGGTAGAGATCGGCAGATTTGAACCAAAACTGTGTTTCGGATGGAAAACTTCCCAGGTCTTGGCAAAGCAGGCAAGTTAAGAGCAAGGCCATGGCTCCCATGGCCTAGGCATGTGGACGACTTGCGAGTACGGAAGTAAGAGGGGATCTTTAGACTAAAGCAGGGAGGTATCACCAGAGGGCATGGTTTGAAGTTGGAAGGTGGAAGGGTGAGGGGGGAAAGAGGAGGAGGTTTTTCACTGAGAGGGTGGTGGACCCTTGGAATGCACTGCCTGGCGAGCTGGTTCAGAGATCCACAGTGGAGGGCTTCAAGAGAGGGTGGGACAGACACAGAAAGTGGATGTATCAGATGATGGCCTGTCCCAGGGGGGTGAGGATGGATGATAGGGGTTTCTGGAGCACAAGGGATGGGAGGGCCTCGGCACCCAACTAAGGATCTAAGGTTCGAGCAGACTCGATAGACCGTAAGGCCTAATCTGCTGGCAAATAGTATGTTAGTAGCAATGAAAAACCGCCCTATGACTACAAAATAGTCACACCGGGCGATGAGGGTCGTTATCCTGAGTAGCACAACTGAGTTTGGGGTGGGGATCCCCAAGGGTCAAGCCATATAATCACGGATTGTTGCCAGAGTCGGAGGAGCTAAGAAGTTAAGCAGCCATTTCCTCGGTGGCCAGACCATGCCCCGCATTTGAGGTTTCTTTTTTTTTTTTTAATCTCTACCACTCACTGTTACTGAGTCAGTTTTATGTTTAGAGGAACAAAGCGATGCCAGGCTTCAGTTTGATTTAATTGTGTTTTTAACAGACAGCCTGACAGTTCTAACAACATTTTTAGAGAACACAGTATGAGTAGCAAGGTTGCCTTTATGTGCATCAGGGTTTGCAGTGCCTTTAGCTGTTCCGGTTTTTGTGTTGCTTTTGCGGTCTGGAGGATGTGACAGTTTCTGTCAGGAAATTTTTTTGTTTTAACCCTGTACTTATTTGGGGCATTTATAATGTCGTTATGGGAATTGGGAAACATAGCCCATAGCAGGAAACGTATGGAGAGAGGTAAGGTGGGTGCACCGTGCTACTTCTCAAGAAGGAAAGATTAAAAAAATAAGTTTTGTTGTATGCACAGTGGCTCCAGGTTGCCCACAACAAAGACACATTCCTTTCTCCACAAACTTGATGTTCCTCTGCAACATCAAGTACTGTAGATCACAAACTCTTCTTCACACAAGATTGGAACATTCATCTCTTTTTATTTTACAACTATACTATTAGGAAATACACCTTAACCTTTTAGGAAAACACAAATGCTGCTGATTTCACTATACTGTATGTGTATTTCTCGAAACTCAACCAATTTGTATCAAATGAAGTATATTCAGAGTTCTAACTCAGAAAATGTATATGTTAAACCCAATGTTCATACAGCCTTGGACTGCTGAGATATGAGGACTGAAATCTGGGGATAGATATTCAAAACTTTGCCTGGGTGCAAATCCCAGTTTGCCTGCACAATGTGGGCTTTGTGTGGATTTCCCATTTTCAAAAGCCTGGTTAGCATCGGCAAAGTGGGTTTGCACCCAGGTATTCAGAGGGGCACACAATGCAAATAAAGAGGCAGGGACCTGAAGATTGGCACAGTCCAACATTCAGAGTATGTGCACTGTGCAAGGCTATATTGCTTGGTCCCCTTGCATGGAGCACATACCACTGATTGAAACTTCAACTTACTCCTGCACAACCCTAGCAGCTGGTGAAGGAAGTGCGGTGGCCTCCCAACCCACAACATTGTAGTCCCTGGTGTCTAGTTATGCCCACCTGTTGATCATTGGCCCAAGTTTAAAAAGACATCTTTCCCTGTTGCTAATGGTCCCCACCCTCTACCAATCGCTGGCCTGTTGTTATACAAGTAACTTTCTCTGGTGAAAGTGGTCCCCCCACCATACAGTACAGTATGCATTCATTGACTGCTCAGTCGGCAGCCAGCTGTGGTTGAGAGTGGAAGGGTTATGCCAGTCGCTGGCTCAGGGTCGGGATAGGGGAAAGAGGGGTTGGGGGCATTGCTTGCTTGGTTGGGGTGGGGGCATCCACTAGACACCAGGGAATGGCATTATGTTCTTATACAGGGCACTGGGGATAGGGAGGTGGGTCCACTAGATGTCAGGGAAAGGTTTCACATTCTGATACAGGAGATCGGGATGGAGGAAGGGACCACAGGACACCATGGAATATACATGAAACATCAGGCATGGGTGCAGGTGGGAGGGTGGACCACTGGACACCAGGGAATATTAAGGAAACATCATGCATGGGTGCGAGTGGGGTAAGGACAACAAGACACTAGGGAACATATACATTTTAACAACAGGCTGGTGATGGGTGGGGGGGGACCACCAGCACCAAGGAATATGTTTTGCATAACAACAGGCCGGCGATTCGGGGGGGGAAGCAGCTAGCAGCAGGGATTACTCTTTGGAACAGAGCAAGTGAGGGGCAGCACTGCACCAAACTGCCAGGCTTCCCCTACAAATGAACCCATAATGGGCATCCAGATTTATTTATGTTTATCCATTTTTTTTTTATTTAGAATTTGGTAACCACGAAAGGCACACTGACCCAACGCTCATTTCTGTGTGTGACCCAGGGGTAAGGGACACAGGATAATACAGTTCCATATAATGAGAAAAAGAAGACAAATCATTGATAATAAAATCAGCTAACAAATAATACTAGTGAGACAACAACAAATAGGACAGAAAAACATGAATTATAAAATTGTGGACTGGTGAAAACATAGCTTAGGGCAAGGAGTAGTGGAAACTGCATTTGCTGTAAAAATTCATGAAAATTATTTACCATGCATATATATATTCATGAGTGCTGTAGAACCTCATGAGTGGGGGGGGGGGATTTTGTTTGTCATCGGTGTGGGGGGTAGTGGCAGTGGGGAAGAGGGGAAATGGGAAAACTGGATTGAGTGGAGAAGTCTGAGGAGTCCTTTGAAGGAAAAGAGTGAGGGGGACAAACAAAGGTCAGAGGGGAGTTGATTCCAGAGGAAAGGTAGGCAATAGGAGAAGGCAGTCTGTCCCAGTGCTGAGTGGAGGTGTGGAAGAGAGCAGGATCATGGGTCCCTGTAACATAGGGAGTAAGCTGAAGGGTTAATAGGTGATAAGCAGGAGGAGTGGTAAGGAGGAAGGGTTCCAAACCAATACTTTGCAATGAGGGAGACAACATGGACTATCAAAGAGAAACAAAGGGCTTTTTTTAACACAATTTAAACAAATGATGCAAGAAGCAGACAGAGAAGAATACAGGAAAAAACTGAAAGAGGCACGGAAGGCAGTCAGAAGGGCAAAAGCACAGACTGAAGAGAAAATAGCACAGGGTGTTAAGAAAGGAAACAAAATCTTCTACAGATACATAGTGGAGAAAAGAAAAATTAAGAGAGGAATAGTCTGAATAGCAACCAAAGAAGGCAAGATGGCATTGAGGGACGAGGAAAAGGCCGAAGCCCTAAATGAGTTCTTTTGCTCTGTCTTCACTATAGAAGACAGTGGCAAAGGTCCCACGCTAGATCAGAAGACAATGGTCAGGGATTGGACACTAGCCCCTTCACAAAGGAAAGGGTCCTAGAACAGCTGAGTGGACTCAAGACAGACAAGGCCATGGGACCTAATGACATATACCCTAGGGTTTTAAAAGAACTTCGAGAGGAACTAGCCACACCACTGGCTGAGCTCTTCAAGAAGTCACTAGACAGTAGGAAAAAACCTCAATATTGGAAAAGGGCAACAGTGGTCCACTTGCACAAGAGTGGGAGCAAAGAGGAGGCAGGAAATTACCACCCTGTCAGTTTGACTTCACTCGTAGGGAAAATTATGGAGTCATTGCTAAAGGAGAGGATAGCGGCGTACCTGAAAGATACCGGAAAAATGGACCCAAGGCAACATGACTTCACAGCGTGATGATCTTGTCAAACCAACATGATCGACTACTTTGTCTGGGTCACCAGAATAGTGGATCAGTAAGGGTCAGTGGACATTGTATACCTGGATTTCAGCAAGGCCTTCAACACCATCCCTCAGAGAAGGCTAACAAACAAGCTGGAACATACAGGAGTTGGACAAAAGGTAGTTAATTTGATCAGCAACTGGCTAAACAATCGGACCAAGAAAGTGCTAGTAAGTGGATCTCTGTCGAGGGAAGGTAGTGTTACCAGTGGCATCCAGCAGGGGTCAGTACTGGGACCTATTCTCTTCAATATCTTTATAGGAGATCATGCAGATGATTTGTAAGGGAAGATTTGCCTATTCACAGATGATACTAAGCTCTGCAACAGAGTGAACTCACAGGAAGGAGAAGACAACATGAAAGCTTACCTTAGAAAGTTGAAGGAATGGTCCAGGGCTTGGCAGTTAAAATTTAATGGCAAAAAATGTAAGGTAATGTACCTGGGTAGGAGGAACCCAAGAAATAAGTATACACTTGGAAGACATCAACTCGAAGAAACAGAGATACAGCGAGATAGCAGCATAGTGATTGCTGATGACTTAAAGGTACAGAAACAGTGTGAGAAGGCAGCACAGAAAGCAAATGGCATGCTCGGCTGTATTAGTAGGGGCATTACTTGTAGGAAGCAGGAGGTTATCATGCCTCTCTACAGGTCCTTGGTAAGGCCACATTTGGAATACTGCTGTCAGTTCTGGGGACCTCACCTCAAAAAGGATGTTGACCATTTGGAGACAGTGCAAAGAAGAGCTACACAAATGGTGCAGGGTCTACACCCCAAAACGTACGAGATGCGACTCAGGGTGTTAAATTTATACTCCCTCAAACAAAGAAGAAACAGAGGTGACATGATCAAAACATTTAAGTATGTGAAGGCACTGTACTAAACACAACTCAGGCAGGTAATCTAGTTCAGCACAACACAACAGCATGTACAAGGGGCCATAATCTGAGGTTGGTGGGAGGTAGGTTCCGAAGCATCCTCAGGAAGTACTTCTTCATGAAGAGAGTGGTGGAACAGCCTGCCCAGAAGCTAGTAGCATCAAAGATGATTAGAAATTTCAAACTTGCATGGGATAGGCATTGCAGACAAGTTAGGTTGCAGGCAATGTAGGGGGGTAGTCTTTTGGGGCAGACTAGATGGATCACGTGGTCCCCATCTGCTGACATTTTTTTATGTTCTTATGCTCTTATCCTATAGTGTGGTAATGGAGAAAGGGAGAGAGAGGAATAGAGAAGGCATTGGTGAGTAAGGGGAGGGGCAGAAGTAGCAAAGCAGCAGAAGGAATTTAGGAGAGTGTCAAGTCTTGAGAAGGATGTGGCTGAGGCAATGCTGTAGACCATGTCAGAGTAGTCTGTGATCGAGATAATCATTTTTGTAATCAGTTCCTATCAGGTGGGAAAAGTAAGGCTGTCTTTATGATGGTAGAAGATTGCAAGTTTTGGGCAGTTTGGTACACATGGTGTCTATATGTGAGGAGAAAACTAGGTGGCTGTCTAGCCAATCCCTTAGGTATTTGAAAGCAGGGACCTCTGCAAGGGGGGGAGCCATCCAGGGTGGAGAAAGTGGTGGAGGGGGGAGTGGAGCGTAGTCAGTTTCTGTCTTAAACAAAATGTCAGAGTGACAGTTTTCTTGGTGTTTAGTTTTAGTTGTCTTGTCTGGAACCAGTTCTGTACCCTGTCGAAATCCTGTTGGAACGGGGATTGTATGTTGATGGTGGAGTGTTCTGAGGTGAAGATGACGGTATCATCTGCATACATGTGCATGTAGGAGGTAGAGCAGACAGAAGGAAGGCTGTTTATAAAGAGTGAGAAGAGGATGGGGCCAAGAATGGAGCCTTGAGGAACCCAGGTAAGGATAGGAAGAGGGTAGGATAGGATAGGACGTTTTCCTACTTGGACTGATTGCAGCCTGTCATGTAGGTAGGAACAGAACCAGTTGACAGCGGGAGCTGCCAGGCCAGCAGATTGGAGTTTGTGTAGCAGGAGGGGGTGGGAGACAGAGTCAAAGGCCTTAACCAGGTTGTTATTGTTATAAAGCCAGGTCTATGAAGATGGCAGCAGTTATATGACCCTGTTCCATAGCTGAGAAGATGGAGTCGATGACTTACAACAGGAAACAGATGGTTGAGTGCTGCTTTCTAAACCCAGCCTGGATGGAGGAGAGAGTGACAGTGGTGGAGAGGTATTTTGATAGCCTAGAGTGGATTAGTGACTCGAGTACTTTGGCAAGAGAAGGGAAAAGTGAGATGTGCTGGTAGTTTCCAGGAGAGGAAGTGATGTGGCAGCATCTTGGTGAATTTCCAGGCTTTAGTGACAGTGGAGATTAAGAGGGAGAGGTATAGAATGTGAACTAGAGGGGAAGCGATTGCAGGAGCAGAGATTTGGAGTAGCCTTGGGTGGATTCCATCAGGGATGGTTTTATCCGGGTTTAGAGATGTAAGAGCAGTGAAAACTTCCTGAGGAGAAATTGATGGGAAGCAGAATTCAGCAGAAGGGGGGCAGTGGAGGTGGGTGGGATGGTCGGGGAGCTTGCAGGTGGAGAAGAAATTTTGGAGAATTCTGGCTACAGAGGAGGGGTCAGAGATGGATGAGCCATTGATCGTGAGGACTGAGGGGAGCTAATGTGCTGGAGGATCGAAGAGTGAATATATTACTTTTTTGCAGAGTTGTGATTTGGTTGTAGGTGTGACTCGGAGTACTTTGCCTTGGAAAGATGGATGGCTTTTGTGCAGGCATCCCTGAGGGATTTATATGATTGCAGATCTGTCTGGGATAGGGAGGATTTGTATTTTGACCAGGCGTTGGTCCCTGGATCTGCACAGGGCTTTTAGGCGAACTGTAATCCAGGGGTGATGGTGACATTTGACTCTGGAATTTTTAGAGGGACGTGGGAATTCCAGATACAGGTGAGAGTACTGGAGAAGAAAAAGTGGTCGGAGTCCATGCCTGGGGCTGAGAACACTGATAGCCAGTTTGCATGGGTAAGATCCTGGAGCAGCGCTGCTGTATCCAGGGTATGGTGGGGCAAGACTGAATGTATTTTGGGGTCGTGTGGGGAAAATTTATCTTCCTTACCCAATATGTAATGCAGTGATCATTGAGTATGTCAGGAAGGATGCCTGCTGCAATGACATGATGGGGGTGTGAGGAGAGCACCCAGTTAAGCAGGAGTGATTTGGGGAATGAGGGTTAAGTCTGGTGTATTCGAGAATCAGTTGAGTGAGACTGAGAGACTCAATCTTGATGAGAGAGGGCTTAGAGGAGGGGGAGAGCTAGTCCAAGTTGAAGCCACCTAGGAGCATGAGCTCTCCATTAGCTGCATGGGAGATAATGGAGGAGCTGACAGAGAAAAGGGAGTCTTGAGAGTTTTTAGGTGGGATGTACAGTGCCCCATTTTAAATTGGGATAGAAGAGGGAAGGGATAGGAGAGCAATGATGAGTTCCTGGGAGGAATGGCAGGATTCACAAAAGATGATGATGGAAGAAAGAGACTGTCTGATATACAATGCTACTTCACCACCATGTTTGCTGTGATCTTGGTGTTAGAGGTTGAAATCAGGGATAGGAAGTGAGGCATTGGGAATCCTGGAAGATAGCCAGGTGTGTGTGACACAAAGAATGTCAGGGGAGTGCTGGGTTATCCAGACTTTAAGAGCATCCACCTTAGAGAAAAAGGCTTCTGATATTTACAATAAGAGAAAAGGCTAAGGCCCTTGGACATGATTGTGGGGGCAGGGGTCAAGGGGTGCCTGGGTTGGGTTGAACATCACCAGAGAGAAGCAGAAGGATTAGAAACAGAGACAAGTGGTAGTGGGGGGATACTTTTGCCTTCTGGAACTGTGTGACGAGGGCAGAGTGGTGAGTCTGGAGCAGTGTAGAAGGGATTCAAGATTTAGCAAGGGCAATTGGAGCAGTACTGGATTGATGAATGGGCTGGGGCGGATGGAGGTGAGGCTGGCAAATGTGAGGTGTGGGCTGAGGGGGCGGCAGAAGGTTTGCTAGAGTGAGAAGGGGTGGAGGGGACAGTTGGATTGGTTGGGTGGGAGAGAGGAGAGAAAAAAGGGGCTACCAGAGGAGGGAGAAGTGGATTGAAGAGGGGGTCTTAGGAGGAGTGGGTGGAAGGGTGCATGTAAAACGAAAGGGGAGGAGGTAAAAAGAGAGAAGGGGCAATAGCATGGCTTGGGGTAAAAAAAGGGGGTGAGAAAAGTCAGGGTAGAGGAGTAAGGAGAAGGTGACTGGTGGAGGTGAGGGGGTATGGGTTAGGAGGGTGAGGGCTGCTAATATATAGGCAGTAAAGGTGGTTGAATAAGAACCCTAACAGTGCAGTATGAAGCTTTATTTGGTAAAGAAATAGCAAGGAGTGCAGCCTGCGAAAGCTGTACAACCTATCCCTACTGGAGAGGAGGCTACTCTATGAAATGAGAGCGTGCCCCATGAAATATCATTATAGAATTACTGGGGAGTGGAGTATAATACACTTTTTTGTTTAGGGATGTGTCAGATTGTCGTCTGACAACACAGTCAGCTTAAGTAGTAGCAGGAAGACGGTACTGACCAGGAAAATGAAGAAGGGTTGGAGAAATCGGAGCCGTTTTGGCAAAATCAGTGAGGAGTCAGTTTACAGCAACTATGCTGGTTAGGCTTGAGATTTCTGGTGTGTGAGAGGATGTTTCTGAAAACACTTAATGAGTGGAGCTAGGTGCAACCCCTTGAGGTGAGGGGGCAGGCAAATGCTGAGAGGGCTTAAAAGAGAAATCACCCAGGGTTGGGTAGATGGATTGGTGGGATGGGGGGTTAGTTCCTTCAACTATATGAATACTATATGAATGTTAATTTTCCCTGTTGATCCCTGCAAAGAAATCTGCGTTAACCAATTAATACTGTATCTGTTTGTACTCCTGTGCTGTTTTACTATTTAATCTGTAATATGTATCCTCCTGGGTCTGGCTTGAAAATAGGCAGGATTTTGTCTAATGTACCTACTCGGTCAACAAAAGCAAATAAATAAATTGCATGGCACCACACCCAGCTACAGTGCTCCCAGAAACAATCAGCAGAAAAATTAACTACCTCCTGTGGGCTCCAAGTATGGCAGGAGGAGCAGCAGTGATCGGGTGAGGTGGGGGCAGGTTCCTTCCTTTGAGCCCTCTTGACCCTTCTGGTACTGCTGCTGCTGGGAGGCAGCTCTGAAATAGGGGGGAAAGAACAGAGAAATTAGATATCACCCTGTGATTCAACCTACTGGAGCCTATCCCCTGTTTGGTGCCAAAGTCAGAGAGGCAGCAGGGTGAGGGGTCACTGGGCTGAGAGTCTGTGGCAGGTTGTAAGCAGGAGCTAACTGGAAACAGGCGCTTAGGACAATATACAAACCTTGTCTGCCCTCCAGTACTGTGCTTCCAAGTTTCAGAATTGTACAGCACACACAAATTTATAATCCTTCCCTCTAGACAGATTTTCCCTACTGAGGTGCAAGCCCAACTGTAATTACCCCCAATATAGGCCACTGAATTTCATTTTGAGGTAAAATATAGATTTCCATCATTTAACTACTGTTCAGGCTGCTGCTTGAATTACTTAAAATTTCACTTTTCAGGCAGAATACAGATTTCCTTACTTACTGTAAATACTGTTCAGGCTACTGCTTGAATTAATCTAAAACTTCACTTTTCAGGCAGAATACATATTTCTGTTTTTAAATACTGTTCAGGCTGCTGCTTGATACATTACAGCCACACATCAGCAGATAGCCATACATTTCTCACCGTATCACCAAATTCATTTGTACACATAGAGCATCAAAAAAACTAGCCTTCCTACATTCGGGACAACAGTATATAACCCTCCTACAAATGGGGTTCCCGAAAAGTCTTCCTTGAGCTTGCTTAAGTGCACACTGCCAGGCTGGTGTCCTGCGTTTTAGCAGCTTAAATGTGATTACCAGAGAGTGCCTGTATAGCCTTTGTGTACTGTCTCTTTAAGAGCTGCCTGGATTGCGGTCATAATTAATCTGAGAGGGAGCTCTGTTGCAAGATGTAACTATTTGCTGAAAATCTTTTAGAGTGATAATGATAATGTAGTTTTTCTAACCTGCCTTCTTTGCAGCAAGGACTGTTTTGTTCATCTCCACTATCTTGGTCCTGGACTGCGAATTGGACCAATCAGTTCTGGTGGGACCTAAAATGGAGCCGGATTACAGGAGCTGTCTGGAGTCAAAATCTGTAGGAATTGTAGTTTTGGGCTTTTGGCACCGTTTTGCATCTGAAGGGGGAGCCTTTGTTGTGACTGACAGACAAATCAGCTAACCAAACCTTTTGGATTCTGGGGAAATTTCCAGGCTGGCTGCAGTTTGAGTCAGATCTCAGTTGGGAGCTGAATGAGCAAGAGCTTTAGACAGTCAAGCAGTCGTCTGAGTAGTTTCACATGGGAGAACTGTGGAAAGGTTTGAATTGTGGCCTGCATGTCTGCCTGCTGCTCCTGAGAGTGAGAGAACAGAATTATTTCAGACTAAATCCAAGTTTGTGAGAACAAAGTAAGTCACTGATTTTTTTACCAGGCTCATCCCTGAAGAAGACTGAAAATTTTCTGAATGTGATCAGCCTGTCAGGATTTCTAGCTGCTTTTGAATCCCCGGTTTGTGCAGAGACTTTGCGATCATGACCAGAGAGCAGTTTGCCTGGTACAGTAGAATTTCCTTACATGTAAATGTGCTGTGTATTGAAAGTGGGTCGTGATTTGGTTCCCCACTGTGTGAACTGTGTTCTGCTTGCTGGAAGCTTTATCCAGCCTAATCGGACTGAATCTGTGATCATCTCCATTCGGCCTGGGCCATGCCATGCTGGCCCTGCTAGACTACCCCACTGCACAGAGAAAGCCACCAACGAGAGACCTGCCTGGCGATCAGCCCCCTGTTCCATACTTGAACAGGAATGACGCCTCAGCGAATCGTGTGGGCCCTGCTTCTCCTGGCACTCCCGATTACCCACCTGCTGTCTTGATTTTTGTCCGGCCTGTGTCCAGTCTTGGATATCATGAGTAATCATCAGGGTAGCTCCCTGCAACAACAGCCTAACCTAAAAGTGTGTCATCTGATAGTCCTGTTGTTTTCTTTTCTCGAACTGAGCCCTCCGGCTCCGGATTACAAATAGTGTGTGTCATGCATGTTGTTTTCTTCCATCACAGGGCCCCAACCAACTGCAACATTCCTGGCTAGCCCACCATTCTCCATCTGGGTACCCAGAGTGTGTGACTGTTTGTTGTCCCTGAAGTGCATGCATAACTGTTTGACTGATAGAGCCCTTAAGCAAATTAACCTGATTACGTTCCTCCCTTGTTCAAGCCCCTTAAATAAATCAGATCTCTTTTTTGCATTTACCCTGACTGTGGTTCCAGTTTGTGCAAGAGTACTGTACTGCTGTTATTTGCTGTGTATAACCTTGTTTTACAGGGGGTTCCCAGGGCCAGGCCAGACAAAAGCCCTGGTGGTAAGTGCAAACAGTGTGGGTACTTGTGTGGTGTATCAGGGGTATTGTGAAAGTGATTATTGTGTATTGTTATGGCCACTAGCAAGGAAAGAGGGGGGTTACAGTGTCCCGGAGGTCTGTGCCCAGGTTAGCTTGACCACTACCAACCCTGATCTCCAAGTGGAGGCACCCAATTCAGAACTCAGGCCCCTTAACCTACTACTAGCCAAGCAGGCAGGGGTAGTAGCCCTTGGGATAGCACCACCTAGGGGTTACAAGTACAGCAAATGTATGCAGTTAAATTACAAAAAATATTACTCTTACTGAGGAAAACATATAATTCCAGCTCACTAGTTCTAGCACAGAATAAATTCTAACATGGACTCTGTCTGCTTAGCAGACCTGACTCAGGTTTCGTGTCTGTGGCTGGGAGTCTATTCATGGCGCCCAGCTACAGTGCTCCCAGGAACAATCAGTGGAAAAAATAACTACCTCAAGTGGGCACCAGGTATGGTGGGGAAAGCAGCAATGATCATGTGGGGGGAGGAGGGCAGATCCCTTCCTTTGAGCCCTCTTGACCCTTTTGCTACTGCTGCTGCTGGGACAGTAGCTCTCCTGTCGGCTCCAGGCATACAAATGGACCCTTAGCACCTTGCATACCCAATGAGAACATTTGCATGGGTCCATTAGAATACCAGAAATTTGGTGTGGGTGCAAGCCATTGTGTGGCACCCTGTTTTGGGAGCCCTGTCAGCCCAGCGCTAAGTGGATTAGTGCTGTGCCGACATGGCGCTATATTCAGTGGAAAAGCACTGGTGCACTGTTCCACTGAATATAGTAATTCTGGATACCTGGGCAACCGCAAAGCACAGCAGTAATGTGTGTACTACACTTTGCGCCTTTTTAAATATCATGCCCCTGAAATTTAAAGAGACACTACCAATCCTTTTGCATTATATTATTTCTAGATGAAAAAAAAAAACACATTTTGTGATTGCTTACATTCTCTACAATTCATTGATGCTGCTGGTTGTTTTATCTGCTTCCTTTTTCAGCGGAACTGACATGTTTGCTAATGGTGTGATTATGCCCAACCTTGTTTTGTTTCAAATCCTTGATCCAATCTTACTGTATAATTTTCGAACATTAGGAACATCCTCCAAACAGTTTAACCACTCATGATGCAATAGTCTCCTCTCCTCCCACTGCATCTTGAGTGTTTAGACTGTGTCAGGTGGGGTTCCCGAGTCCAGGAAAGATATAGTGACAGATGATCATGGAATGTAGGCAAACTCATTTTGTGGGATAACATCAGTTTGGTGGGTAGTCTGTTACTCTGTCAAAAGAAAAAAGATGAGCAGGCCAAGTGGTGCAGAGGACTGAGATGCCAGTAGTGCCTCACCTCTTGTGATGTTGTTGACTCAAGTTCTGAAATGAGCTCAGTTTGCCAGGGGTCAACAGCATGAGGGCTGGGAAAGGGTTGAGCTGCTTCCTGACAGCTCTCCACTCCTGGGCTGGAGTGGTGAACTATCCTAGCTTTTGGCTGCCATCAGGTGGAGGCCTGATGGTAGTTCCAATGTAAGGGATACTAAAGTAAAGTTGGATGGGTGGAAGAGGGTAGCGGCACTGGAGTGAACGTGTGCCTCCATGCAAATGCGCCATCTGAGTTTGCCATAGCCCTGGGAGGAAGAGGAAGGAAGAAAATGGAAGGAGACCAAGCTCAGGGCCTGCCTGAGATGTCACAGTCTGCGATGCTGCTCCAGAAGGGGGGGGGATCTAGATGTGAAGACTCCAGGGACAGGTGAGAATGTCCCTCCCCACTGGCCTCTTTGCAGAGTGGAATCTGTGGATGAATTCCACCCAGGAAGGAAAGCGGCATCAGGCCAACTGATGACATTCAGGAATGGGCCTGATCAGCTGCCTGTTAAGCCCCAGAGGATTAAAACATTGATGAAAGAGGAAAAAAAAGAAAAAAGGACTCAGAATCAAATTACGAAAAAAGCATATTCTACAGAATGTGAGCAATCATAAAATGTGTTTTTTTAAATGGTAAACTTTATTGACATTTTTATATTTTCCACTAGTATCCACAGAGTGTCCCAAAAAACAGATATAGCCATCTTACTGTAGCATTCCTCAACAACTAATTGTTAGACAGTAATCTAAGCAGTAAATAAGGCATTACAAAATTCAGTGCTGCTTCGTATACAAGCTTTCCGTGACATTGATTACTAGTGTGATTTTAGGTCACAAAAAGAAGGGTTTCCAACATGTTCCATCTATTGTGATATTGTGGAAGTCTATTGTATCAGGACCTAATAATCTTTTCAGTTCTTAGGGCTTCTAGTATTGCATTGTGCCATTCCCGATAGATGGGTATAGTAACATAGAAACATAGAAGCTGTCAGCAGATGGGGACCATATGGTCCATCAAGTGTGCCCTTGATTTCCTATCCTAGTATCATCAAACCATGCCTTAGGATTACCTTTTGGGCAATAGCTGCAATTAGTGAGATGTGGTATCTTCAGATACCAAAGTCCTCATCCAATCCATGTCTCAATAGGCACATTTTAGGGGTTAAGGCTGATTCTCGACTGAGTATTGGGTCCAATTTTGCTTGCATCATATCCCATAGTGGCTTTGCTTTAGGGCAGTTCCCTAAACTGTGCTTTTGAGTGCCCGAAGAGTGCTGGCTTCTACTACAGTTGGGGGATTGTAGGTGCCTTATGTTGTGGAGTTTAGCGGGAGTGAGGTATAAGTTATGCGCTATTTTATATTGCATAAGTTGAAGCCCATCGAATATTAAATATTTGTGTATGCTGTCCCTCATGGATGTTCATATGCCAGGGTCTCTAAGTTCTGGGAATTCTGCTGTCCAGTAGGGGCATGCATCCTGCTCTATGGGAGTAGTTTATAACAATAACTTCTTGTATACACTGTGGAGGTAGAGTGTTGTTGGGTAGCGAGTTTAGGGAGGTTTATCTGTATGGTGTGTTCATGAAAGGACCAGGGACTGAGTCCGAGTGTTGTCATGATAGCATGCCGGAGTTGTAGGAAAGCAGAAGGAGATCATTTTGTATCTGGATGGGTTTCCCCGGGGGAACTGAAGGAGATGAATGAGTTCTGTTGAATTATGTAGCCCAAGATTGATAATGGGGGCACCTAGTAAGTACTGCGTAATGTCTTTGTTGTCAGTCTTGAAATTTGGGTTGCCCATGATGGGCTGATCAAGGGCTAATAGAGGTTTGTTTTTTAGGACCGTGTGTAACTGATTGCTTACTTGGTGTGAAGTCCCTATTGGGGTGTTCTGAAGGAGTTTCGGTATCTTGGCATATAGTATGTGCATTAGAGCTTTAAAATTGATTTTGGCTTGTTGACATAGGTCTGTTTCTATTTTTAGTCATTGGGGACTGTAAGAGCTAGGATGGTGTGTTGGATCTATTGTTTTACATCTTAGGAATTTACCTGAGTGGAGCGCCAAGTAGTATAGTGTGGCGTTTTGGTATTGGTCTGCCACTAAGGACCCTTTCCTTCTTTCTGTTCTGCCAGGCCAATCTGTTGCTGCTGCAATAGACATCTTGCTGGACTATATGAAATACTGAGACAGATGCATAAAACATTATTTATTTGAATTTTGGTAACCAGTAAGCCCACTGAGAAAAAAGTCCCTTTTTCAGGGGTGACCTGGGGGCGGGTACAAGGGGAGGTACAGAGAATATAAAATAAACAAGATAAGTGTGCAAAGACACTTGTGCAATAGAACATGGAGCACACTATATGTACAAAAAAGCATATATAGATGATACAAGACGTACACATTATATACAAATAATACAGTGAGTACTGTTGCTGCAAAACAAGTGATGCAGATAAATACAAGTTGCGTAGGTAAGGTTATACAAATACACATAATTACATAAATGCAGAAAGTAGCTCAAACAGTGCAAAATTATCAGCAAGTTATTCAAGCAGAACAGGGGACTAGGGCGATGAAGTAGATAGCTAACAGAGTAGATTACTAATAATAAACATGTAGGTTTATTCATAAACTGTAGAGACATCAGCAGGTAACTTCATCTCACCATGAGGTTCAGGAACAGGGTTACTGACTACCTGACTGACTAAAGGGGTTTCAAGCCCCTGCTAAAGCAGCAATTAGCATACAAATTATAATGATGACCTCAACTTACCACAATTGTCTTGTGTTCTTAAAGGGGCAGCAGCTAGATTAGCCCCATACTTAGGCTGTACTCTACACTAGGTTGAAGACTGGGAGTTGGAGGCCTCCTTGTTGCTTGTCTGGTGTAATCTTCTGGTAGGCCCTGCAAGGGGTCTTGCCACACCAGAGAAAGGAGGTCAAGGTTGCTTTCATTTTTGTAAACCATTGGACAGGGAGATATGTATTTGTCATTCCAAGGGAATACAGTATTCTAGGTAGTATGTTCATTTTTATAATGTTTATTTGGACCTATAGAGTAAAGGGGAGGACTGTCCACTGATTTAGGTCCTGTTTTAGTATTGTAAGGAGGGAATCTAGGTTCTGGGTCAATTTTCTTTTGGCATTAGTGGCTCTGGAGATACCCAGGTATTTGAGAGTGGTGGGGGACCAAGTGCCTCCACACTGTATGAGTTTGGTCTTTGTGGCCCTGTGATTGAGGGGCATAAGGCTAGTTTTCTCAAAATTGATCCTGTAATCTGATATTTGGCCAAATTCTAGTAATAGGTTGATGACTGAGGGTATGGCATTTACAGGGTCCTCTGGGTGGAGGAGGATGTTGTCTGCCTATATGAAAATTTTATATCTACATTTTCCAGCTTGAATTCCCCTTATCTTGTCACAAAGAAGGATTCTCCTGGTCAAGGGCTCTAAGTACAGGTTGAATAAGAGTGGGGGAAGGGAGCAGCCTTGGATGTTCCTCTGTGTAGAAGGAAGAGTTTAGAGTTGATGCTTCCACATCCGATTAAAAGCTGATGGTTGGGAATGTATGGTCTTGATCCAAGTTATGAATGTGTGGAGAAAGCCAAAATGCTGGAATGCCTGTTACAGGAAGGGCCAAGAGACCCAGTCAAAAGCTTTTTTTGCTTCCAGGGACATCAGTACCACTGTTTGGTTACTTTGCCTAGCAGCAGAGATAAGATATGAAAGTTTCAGCATATGGTGTGAAGGTAGTCATCCCTAGTCATCCCTGCATGAACCTTACCGGTTCAGGACCTATTAGGGTGTCTGACACTGCTCTCACATTCCTCACCAGAACTTTGGTTAGTATTTTAATATCTGTGTTGAGAAGTGAGATGTGCCTGGGAAATAGACCCATAAGGTGCAGTTACTCGGAGGCCTACCTCCACGACCTTCACCACCTTGTACTCCCTCCTCTTCCTGCAGAAACTTGTGAAAGATGCAAGGTGGTGGGAATTGCTTGGAGGGGGTCGGTTTGCATGACTGACTGCCAGGGAGTCACAGATTCAAGTGGTGAGGCCAAGGAGATGCCCTGGGGTATAATGGGTATTAAAGAGAGGTTTGCCCTATCTGATCCCCATACTCAAGGGCTCCACTGTGGAAAGTGGGCAGATAGCTGATCCAGCAGTCTCCCCTCATCCTACTCAAGCTATTTTATGCGATACCAGGTTGAAGAGGAAAAAGACTGCCATAACAGCAGACTTGATATCCTCAGTATACCTGGCTTGCATCATGGAGACCTGGCTGGATGAAAATGCTGCCCCTATTTTAGAGGCAGTAATACCAGTTGGGCACTTCATGATATACACCCCGAGGAAGGATCTCAGAGGTGGAAGAGTGGCCATTTGTTTTAAATCCAGCATTGTCCTCACAGTGCTACCTATGGGCCCTACCTGGGCATTTGAGTGTGTTGCCATGCAATGGAGCCCTGGCGTGGGTTACAGGATCCTCCTGCTCTAGCACCCACCGGATGGTGAGAGAGAATTTTTGTGGCAGAGCAGAGACATCATCGCTGGCCTGGTGTTGGAATCCCCCAGATGGTTAATTCTGGGGGATTTCAATGCCTGGGTAGATGACGGACTCTCGGCATGTGTGCATGATCTCCTGCAGAGTATGGAGGCACTGGGCTTGGTGCAGCACCTAGAGGCTAGCGGGGCACAGGACCCAAAGCAACATGGATTTACAGCAGGAAGGTCATGTCAGACTAATCTAATTGATTTCTTTGACTGGGTGACCAAAGTAATAGACCAGGGAGGGGCTGTGAACATGGCCTACCTAGACTTTAGCAAGGCATTTGACACAGTCCCGCACAAAAGATTAATAATCAAGTTAGCTAGTTGGGTCCCAGGGTGGTAGCCTGGGTAGCGAACTGGCTGCACAACAGGACACAGAAGGTAATAGTGAATGGAACACATTCCGAAGAAAGGGGGGTTACTAGTGGAGTACCTCAGGGCTCAGTACTGGGTCCAATCCTCTTTAACATCTTTATAGGTGACATTGCAGAGGTTCTGGAGGGAAAGGTATGCCTCTTTGCAGATGACACAAAGATCTGTAACAGAGTTAATACACAAGAGGGGTAGAAAAGATGAGAAGGGACTTGGCAAGGTTGGAGGAATGGTCAGACATATGGCAACTTAGATTCAATGCAAAGAAGTGCAAAGTAATGCACCTGGGAAACAAAAACCCAGGAGAAGAGTACACAATGGCAGGGGAGGTACTAACAACAACAAAATGGAAAGGGACCTGGGGGTAGTCATATCAGATGACCTAAAGGTGGGTAAGCAATGTGAAAAGTCAGTAAGGAGAGCCAGGGGGATACTGGGATGCATAGGAAGGGGCATCACAAGTAAAAAAAGGGAAGTGATTATCCCTCTATACAGACAGTTGGTGAGACCCCATCTGGAGTACTGTGTGTGTTTTGGAGACCTCATCTATGCAAGGACATAGACAGGATGGAAGCAGTCCAGAGGAGGGCAACTAAAATGGTGCAGGGTCTACATCAGAAACCATATGAAGAGATACTGAGAGAGCTTAATATGTATACCCTTGATGAAAGGAGGGACGGGGGGACATGATAGAAACGTTCAAGTACCTCAAGGGTATCAACAAAGTCCAGGAGGGTAGCATCTTTCAGAAAAAGAGATGTGTAAGAACAAGGGGGCACAGTTTAAAGATAGAGGGGGGACGGCTCAGGGGTAATGTGAGGAAATTCTTTTTCATGGAGAGAGTGGTGGATACATGGAACAGCCTGCCTGAGGAGGTCGTTGGGTCTAAAACAGTGGGGGAATTCAAACATGCTTGGGACAGACACAAAGCAATTATAGTGCAGGGTTGCAGGAAGCAGGCTGTTGGTTAACTAGAATCTGCAGCTTATCCAGTAGGTAGGGAAATGGCAGACTGGGTGGGCCAAGTGGTCCTTTTCTGCCGTCAAAGTCTATGTTTCTATGTTTCTATGTTTCAGGTTATCACCTCAGCGACCCACTTATGCAGCCACACACTAGACCTGGTGATTACTTTGGGCCTTGAGGTCAGAGACCTCAGTATAGATCTGGTAGTTTGGTTGGATCACAGCACTGTGTTCATATTTAGAGCCCCCCCTGTGGGTTCATCCCCTGTGGAGATGGTCCAGTACCGACTGTCCTCAACAGGACTACATGCAGTGCTGGGCCTATCAAGTGTGGAGGCTGCGTGTGCAGTTGGAATGGAGGAGGTGGTGGCAGCCTATAATGGGTCTGTCACTGCTGTCTGTGATTCAATCGCACCTGTTCATGTCTGACCATCATCTACTCACTGAAGACCTCCCTGGTTTGATGGGGAACTTAGGGAGTTAAAGATTAAGGGTCGGAGGTTGGAGAGATGTTGGAGGAGATCTGTCCTAATGAAGGACAAATTGGCCCTGAGGTCACATTATGGCAACTATCAGGGTGCAATCTCCTGAAAGAAGGCAGATTTTTTTGTCAAGGGAGATTGCTGTGGCAAGGAACAAACCAGCTCAGCTCTTCCACATGGTAGACAGGCTATTACATCCCGCCTGTCTCCGAGTGGGAGGAGCAGGTTCTAGCAGAAGGTGCAAGGAGTTTGCCCTGTTCTTTGCCAACAAAGTGTCCTCTATCAAAGCTGAGATCTCTTCCAGCATCACTCAAAGGGAGTGAGGGGTCCATCCTGAGGCATGTCAGAGCACTCCTCCTGTTTGAGCTGAGTTTGACCCAGTTGGAGTGAAGGAAGTGGTGGAGATTGTCTCACGGCTGTGAACAACACATTGTGATCTGGGCCCAGGCCCATCTCCACTTTTGGTCAGATGTTTGGACCTGATTATATCTGTAGTGGTTGAGATAGTCCAGAGTTCCTTCAGGAATCGGGTCTTTCTGTTGTTGGCCATGAAAGAGGCCTTGGCAGACCCCTACTGAAGAAACCCTCATTGGACCCAGAGTGTCTAAGTACCTACAGACCAGTCTCTAACCTCCCATTTTTAGGGAAGGTTATAGGAAAAGTGGTGGCCATCCAACTCAAGACACGTCTTACCTCCTCTGCCACTTATAAGTATTTCCAGTCTGGATTTAGAGCTGAGCATAGTACACAGACCACCCTGATAAAGGTGCTTGATGATCTCCTAATTGCGAAAGACAGGAGAGAGCGTGCCATCTTGGTCTTCCTGGATCTCTCAGCAGCCTTTGACACCGTGGACAGTGAGGTGCTTCTCTACTGCCTGTGGTACTAGTGTAGTCTGTCTGATAATGTCATCAACTGGTTCAGGTCATATCTGACAGGAAGAGTTCAGAGGGTGATGATGGAGTTAACCTCATTTAACCCAAAGCCTCTACTCTATGGAGTTCTGCAGGTGTTGGTCTTGTTGCCCTTATTTTTCATGGTGTATATACTACCATTGGGAAACATTATCAGGTGGTATGGGCTGGGTTTTCATTGTTATACTAATGATATCCAGCTATACCTGTCCTGTGCACCAGGTAACCAGATGGTGGCCTCTCTATTTAACAACTGCCTAAAGGAGATCCAGATGTGGATGACTCACAACTGGTTATGACTCAACCCAGACAAGACTGAGGTGCTAGTGGTGGATCCAGGTCATCATTGTGTGCGGGGGAGAATGGGAGACCACCCTGGTCTAGTACTGGGGGGTCCCACTGACCCTCTCTACATGGGTTAAGGATCTGGGCATGATCCTCGATGATAGCTTGACACTTGATGCTCAGATGTCGCCTGGATCTGGACTCGTATACCAACTAAGCAACTGACCACACTGGTACATAGTTTAGTCACATCCAAGCTGTACTACTGCAATGCCGTGTAACTAGGGATATCTAGAGGCAATCTCTGACAGCTGCAGCTGGTGCAGAATGAAGTGGCAAGATTGTTGATGGGTGCATGAAGATTTGATCACATTACGCCTGTCCTCTGCAGACTGCACAAGCTGACAGTTAGGTAGAGAATTGTTTTCAAGATTGGGTTACTGACCTATAATGCCCTACATGAAGGGTGACCAGACTACCTGCAAGATCTTCTTGTGCCCCACTGCCCATCCCAGGCTCTCTATTCTTTACTTTACTTACTTAGCTTTTGTTGACCGGGTAAGTGCACTAGACAAATCCTGCCTATTTTCAGGCACGACCCGGGGGAAGGGGGATACAGATGAATGCCAACTGACCTTGAACCAGATTAAGCTGTTGGTGGTATTTTTAGTGAATGAGGGAAATTTGGCCAGGACACCGGGGAAGTTCCCCTACTCTTTTCGATAAGTGCCATGGGATCTTTAACATCCACCTGAACTACCACCAATCCAGGCAGATGGGACCTCGGTTTAGCATCTCATCCGAAAGACGGCACCTCAGAAGTGCAGCACCCCTCTCATGCTGCACTACAGTGTCAGTACTGGGATATTAACCCAAGTGCCAGATGTGGGAACTGAACCCACAGCCCTCTGATCTCACGGCCTCAGAGGCGAGTGTGCTACCTACTGAGCCACTGACACTGTTCCTCTGAGGGTTGCCTCCTTGAGGTTCCCAGGTTAGGTTGTGGCATTTGGGTGATCATACATTATCTGTGGCCGCACCTACCCTGTGGAATTCCTTACCTAACCATCTTTGGGAGGAACCCTCGGTGGAAACCATGAAAAGGGTTTAAAGACCTTTTTGTTTAACCAGGCTTTTAATTGATCAAGATGGAATTCCCAAATGTATTATTTATTTTATATGATAGAAAGATTTCAAGTCTACTGTTGCCTGCTTCACCTGAACTTGATTATTAGATTATATTATATATTGTGTTGTTTTTTTAGTGCTCCGAGTCCCTGGAAAGGGGCGCTATATAAATAAAGTTTCTATCTGTCTGTCTGTCTGTCTGTCTATCTATCTATCTATCTATCTATCTATCTATCTATCTATCTATCTATCTTCTATCTATCTATCTACCTACCTACCTATCTATCAATGTGTTCCAAGTTCTTGCCTGGTTTTGGTATTAAGGTCATTACGGCTTGTTGTAGGGAGGGAGGGGTTGAGGACATGGTTTATGTAAGTGAAGTCAAATAGTGTGGTCAGGGGTTTGGTGATGGAGTCTTTAAGTGCTTTGTAAAAATTAGTGGACAGACAATTTGGGCCAGTGGCTTTGTCAAGAGCTAACGCAGATATGGACTTGTGTACTTCCTCTAGAGAGATGGCGGCTCCCAGATTGTCTGCCAAAGCTTGGGATAGCCTGGGTCGGTTTGCTTCATTAAGGAACTGCTCCATTTTTTTTAGGGTACTGGAGATATGGCTTTGTAAAGGGATTGGAAACAGCTGGCAAAGGCAGCCATAATGTCCCTCGGATAGGTATGTATGGGAGCATAAGAGTGGAGTCAGATTCCTTTGATGGCTTTGAGGGATTCCTGTGGCCTAAGCCTAAGGGCTAATAACTTACTGGCTTTTTTGCCTTGTTCAATATAATTAACTCTTGCTCAGAAAACTGTTAATTCAGCCTGCTCTCTGAGCTGTTCTTCATATTTGGCCCTAAGGGAGTTGGGTTGGAGCCAATCTTTTTCCGGGGACGATTTAGAGATGCTATGTTCTATGGATCTAATATTCTGAAGTAGGGAGGCCATCTCCTTGTCTCTTTTCCTTTTTCACTTTGCTGCTAGTCAATTTAACTTCCCTCTAATGGTGCATTTAAAGGATTCCCAGGCATGGTGGCAGTCTGATACAGTGCCCATATTTTCTGTAAAGAAATTCTCTGTGGTGCTCTTAATTGTGTTTAGGATGATAGGGTCTTCTAGGAGGTTATTATTAAAGAGTTACTGACTCCTCAAAGAAAACTTTAAAAAACATTATAATTAGATACAATTCTGCTTGCATTCCATTTATATTTTATATATTTCTCCTCTCCATAATTTATTACTAAGGAAATGTGTATGAATATATGATCGTTGTCCCTTAGAGTTTATTTTGAGTTCATCTGCCTCTAGCTAACTCCCTACTCCAAGTCATAATTATCTGTTTTGACATCACAGTCTGTTGCCATGGGAGTAATTGTGAGGTCACAAGCAGTGCTCTATGATTTCAGGTAGGGAGAAAGCAGCAGGAATAGATGAACTCTTCAGGAGCAGAAGTGCTGTTTTCATACAAATGACCTGAGTAATAAATAATGGGGAAGAGACACACAGAGCTAATGGGAAAATACAAGCTGGACTATGCCTAAATATTATGTTTTGTTAAAGTTCAACTGAACAAGTCACCAGCTCTTTAATTCTCCACTGTGAGTTTGCATCCTTTATATTGGGGGAAGGGGAAGGTGAGGAGTACTGGTGTGTGGTCTGATATTACTTCTGCTAAAATTTCACATCTGCTCATATTTGAAAAGATGTTAGGGGTGGTTAGGAAATAGTCTAGATGGGATGCTGTCCTGTGTACTGGGGATAGAAAGGTATAGCTCCTATCGCCTGGGTGTAGGCTTCTCCAGGGCTAGATTAGTCCAAAGGAGTCTTGGAGTTCACGTAGGGCTCTCTGATTTGAAGATAGATCTACTTTTTGGGGGGGGAGAGGACCTATCTATTGTAACATCTTGGACTGTGTTCCAGTCCCCTGACAGTATGATCGGTTGTTCTTGGTGTTTGGAGAGTGCCACTAGAAAGGAGATAAACACTTGTGAGTCTTCCTTGTTTGGGCCATAGAAAGATGCCAAAAGGAGTTCTGTTTTGTTTAGGACCCCATGGAGTATGACAAATCTCCTGTTTAGATCCACAATTTGGTTGTGCAATTGGAAAGGAATGTTCTGGTGTATTAGGATTGTTGTGCTCTCTTTTTGGTCATCACAACCAGCAGCATACACTTGTCCTACCTATGTTCTATGTCATAGGTTAGCCCGGGGTGGGGGGTGAACCTGTGGCATATCTGAGATGGCTATGAGATGGTTTAACATTTACCTTGAAGAGAGATTGCAGCAGGTGACAATAAATGGATGGTCATCTAGTATGAGAACAGCCATCTTGGGTGTGTCACAGAGATCCATAATGGGGCCAATTTTATACAATTTGTATATAAATTAACTGGACTTGACAAAGAGGGGGGTGGAATATCACTTCTATGCTGATAATATTATTATTATGTAAAAGGGAAGTCAATAATAAATATTCAACAGTTCTTGCAGGATGCCTTTGATCAGTTGCAGGTTTTTCCTTATTAAATTTATTTGCTGTTCATTATGAATTTTATCTGTTTTTTGTAATTTTGCTTGTTGCCTGTGAAAACGGGCAGTTTGCTCATCAGGCTCACAATGATAAAAAATAAAACATGAAAATGAAATAAATCCAAACTGGTATTAAATGCAAAAAAACCCCCAAATAATTCTGTTCAATAGGAGTAAAGGTGTGAGCACGGTTGAAACAGCTATTCAAATTAACACTTTTATGGGTTCAAACTAAGAACAAGTTAGCTGTTACAAATATTTGGGGGGTTATTTGGGTGAACAGTTAAAATAGGATACTCACATTGATGCCACAATAAAGAAGACTGGTAAATATTGAGGGTGTTTATATAGAATAAGACAATGTATGACAGTGGAACTTAGGAAACATATAATAGAGACAGTAGTAATACCTGCCTTGGAGTATGGGACATAGTGTATGTGGGAGCTTCTAATATGCGATTAAACAAACATAATGTTATGTATAAGAAACCTGCTAGATTTATTTTAAATGCCCCAAGAATAACTCATAGGGTGGATATGTTTGAGGATTTAAATTGGTTAAACTGGGATGAAAGAAGAAATTTACATACCTTATTACTCATGATTAAGTGTATTACAGGTAAGATCCCCAATTACTTAAAGGAATATAATAACTGGCTTCCCATTTTTCCCATAGGGAAACTGTGGCATAATTTGCCGTTATAAAGGAGTGTTTATAATGGCAAACATGCGCATGATTTCCCTTGCAGTGCGCATGCTCAGGCAGCAGCGCGACCATTCGAGACCACTCACCGCTTCCGTCTTGCCCAACACAGAGCCACCAGAAGAACTCGGAGGTAAGTTATTTTCTTTTCTTTTTTCCCCCACATACACTGGAAACACATAAAGACCTGCTAAAAGGAAAAAAAAGGTTTACAATACGGCAAATCTCGGCACCGGGATAAAACGAAACCACACCGCAGATGCACCAGAAGCTCTTTATTTTATATAATTGCTGAGGCAAAAAAGGGAAACCCAGCAATTATATAAAATAAAAAATGGGTCGACATGTCAAACTCAATTTTACACACACCCTCGTGGTGGGATGCTTTTCACAAACCCCTCGGGCTTTGCCCTCGGGGTTTATGTAGCATCCCACAACTTGGGTGTGTGTAAAATCTTGTTACACACACTGATCCATACTTTATTCTCTAGGTATTTGATCTAGAAACCTTAAGCCTGGACTCAGATCAGCTGAAGGGTTAGAATATGTGGAGCCCAAATATAAAACAGAATTGGGGTTGGGTCATTTCATATACAAGGGGCTAATGATTTGGAATAAATTACCACTTTGTTTGAGAGCAATTGACAAGAAACCCCAGGTAGAAAAAATAAAAATGTTTGTAATCAATGCCAGTAAGGTAGTGAGTAATGTGAATTCTGATTAACACTAGCTTGTAATTTATGAGATTTTGAAATGTACATGTTCAGTATGTAATTGTCAATATGTGGGTCTACTGTGTGCATTTTGTATGTGTATAAAATCTATAACGTGTTATATGTAAATGTAACTGGAGCTCTGCTGATGGACCTCACTGGAAATGAGCCTAGGCTCAGTTGAGATATTCTATTCATTTGTATATCTTATGAATAAATGTTTTACTACTACTACTACTACTGTACTACTACTACGTGTCTCCTGCAGGAAGGCTATGGAGGTGTCTATTTGTTTGAGGTGTCATAGTATGTGATGTATTTTTTTTCTTGTTTGTGCACCTTAATACTCCATGAGATTAAATTGTAGTTTGGGTTAATCAGTATGCCAGGTGTTTGTTGAGCCACTAAAGTTCTGATGAGGAGAATTTTGGGTTGACCATAAATGTTTTTTTATATTATATCCCTCTATGTTTAATCCGAGACTTGTGTGATGAGGTCGGTGTGTGGGAAGATACTTTCTGCTTATGATTCCCATGTTTGTCACATGAGTTTTCACTGTCATAGAGAAAAAAATCTGAAATTGGAACTGTCATTGAGGCATAGGTCAGGAAGCATAGGATGACTAGGAGCAGTTGTAAAATTCCACAGTAACATTTTATTATTATCAGTAACAGCAAAATAAAAATTATTCAATATAACTATTTACAAAGGCAGTACAAACATTGAAAGCAAAGTCCTTTGTCTGAGGGAATCTCTAATTCCAAGTTTCATTTTCTCAGTATTTCTCTCACTCTGGCAAAAGCATTGCTTCTCACACCCTCTGAATATGGATTATCAGCTCCGGGGGGTGAATGCCAGGGAGTGGGGCAAAATCCTGCCTAGTATGAAAAATTAAGTGTCAGAGCCACAGGCAGTGACAAAAGTTTTACGCACCCGATCCCGGTCCTGAACCCTGTACCAGCAGCACCACAACTAGCCACCCACACCACCACACTGCACAGCTAGCTCAATGGCAGCAGGTACATCCATCCCTGAAAACTGTTCCCGTTCCCTGTCCCTCCCCTTTCCTTCACTATTCGCCCTACTTGTCGCCATCCATTACCGTGGTGGTTGTGTACAGTCGCTACCCTTGCAGGGTAGCCCATGAGTATAGCACCCAATATGAGTTGCCATTTTGACGTGGCACCCATATTCGGTTGCTATACTCATGGTATACCAGACAGAACAGATTCTTCCATTTAACTCTGCATAACAAATGGGATAGGGTCTTATTCAACCCTGTTACATACGGCCCTCTTTAAGAGGGAACCTGTTTTAAAACCAGGTTTCCAAAACTTTCTATTAATACTCTTCTAACATTAGCTAATAACCTTTACAGTTCAGTGCATATTCAGTATATCAAACGGAAATTTAAACTCGCACTTTTTTTTTAGTCTTCTGAATTCTCAATTCTTGATCCATATCTTGACAGAAAATCAGCATTGACATTCTCTTTTCTGGATTTGTGTATCAATTTGAATTTAAATGGCTGTAGTGCCAGGCACCACATTGTGAGTCTAGAATTTGTATCCTTCATGTAGTTAAGCCAACAGAGAGGATTATGATTGGTTATAAGTACAAATTCAGCTGCTAGCAAATAAAACTTAAGGGACTCCATGGCCCACTTTGCCACAAGGCATTTCTTTTCGATGGTGGAGTACCTTTTCTCTCTGTCATGCAACTTCCTACTGATATATAGAATGGGAGGTTCTGTCCTCTCTATATTTTGACTCAAGACCGCACCTACACCAATCTCTGATGCATCTGTCTATAACAAAAATTGTTTCTCAAAGTCTGGGCTTCATGAAACAACAGCTGAACATAATGTAGCCTTAATGGCTCAAAAAGCTTCATTACACTCTGGGGACCATTTCACATTATTTGAGAACTGTTTCTTTGTGAGTTCAGTGAGGGGAGAAGCTAAGTGGGCAAAGTTGAGAACAAATCTCTGATAGTAACCCACCAACCCTAAAATGACCTGACATGTTTTTTGTTTTAGGGATAGGACTGTTAACTACAGCTTTTATTTAGAAATCTCTGGCTTTATTTTTCTATTTCCCAAAACATATCCAAAATATCTTGTTTTCTGCATGCCCAATGCACATTTGGTAGGATTAATGGTCAGACCTGCATGTTTGATAGCTTGGATAACTGCTTGTAGGTGTTCCACGTGGCTTTTCAAGTTTGGACTGTACACCACAACATCATCTAGGTATGCAGCACAAAAGCCACCATGAGGGGATAAAATTACATCCATGTACCACTGGAAGGTAGCAGGTGCACCATGTAAACCAAATGGCATGGTGCTGAACTGATAGAATCCAACATGGGTGGCAAATGCAGTTTTGTCTCTGGATTCTTTAGCTAGGAGAATCTGCCAACAGCCATTGGTGAGATCAAGGGTGCTGATGTACTTGACTCTTCCCAGTCTGTCCACCAAACCATCTATCTGGGGCATAGGATAACTGTCAAATTCAGACACTTGATTAAGTTTCCTAAAATCAAGGCAGATTCTTACACTCCCCTCTTTTTTGTTTACAATCACCATTGGTGATGACCAAGCACTTCTTGACTCTTCTACATTACCCAACACTTTCATTATTTGTATTTCCATAACCACATCTACTTGCAACTACTCTGATAATCTGTATGTCTTTTGTCTAATAGGGTGAGCATTCCCTGTCACTATTACATGCTCTACCCCTTTTGCTTGGCCTGGCACTGTGGTAAAAGTACTGTCAAATACCTTCAGTAAGTTACAAATTTCTGCAGTTTGTTTGGAGGTTAAGGTAACATTCACCTCTACAGCATCAGCAGTTATAGTTTGTTCCAGTCTGCCATAAGATATATCAATATCTTAATCATTTTCTGGTAAAACTAGCAAAGCAGCCTTTGGTATTTTTTCAACCCATTTCTTCAGGAGGTTTGCTTGGTATATCTTGATAGGATTTTTCCTATCAGGGATTTTGGTTTCATAATTAACTGTGCCAGTATGTCTAAGCCCTTTATAAGGCCCTTGCCACTTCATTAATAGTTTATTTTCTGTAGTGGGTAATAGTAGCAGGACCTTTTCACCTGGCTCAAAAATGTTTTCTTTTACCACATGGTCATAATACGCCTTCAGCTGATTTTGGACCTCTTCCTGATTACTATGGGCAGTTGCAACATATTTTGTCAGTTTCATTCTCAGGGCACACATATAAGATGCAATAGATTGTCTTTGAGTGGGGTTATCTTCCCATGTTTCTTTTATTACATTTTGTGGCCCTCTAGGTTGTCTACCATACAGCATTTAAAATGGTGAAAAACCCATTGAGACTTGTGGAACTTCTCTGTAAGGAGGAAGCAGGTAAAGTTAGTATTGGTTCCAATCTTTTCCTTCTCCTTTTACAAACACATTTAACATGCATTTTAGGGATTGGTTAAAATGCTCAACAAGACTGTCTCTCTGAGAGGGATGGGGAGGTTCTTATGACAGTGATACCTAGTAGTCAGTACAGCTCCTTCAGTAATGCAGCACCAAAATTACTACCCTGATCAGTAATCATTTCTTTAGGTATGCCCACCCTGCTGAAAATTTTGGCAAGCTCTGCTGCCACTTTTGGGGCTGTGACAGTACACATTGGAACTTCTTCTGGGTATTGAGTAGCATAGTCACATACTCCCAGCACCTCAATGGTCTCCTCTCAGTGCATTTCTCCCCCACCTGCTCATGCACTTCACACATCCTCAGCTTCTGGGCCAGTTGCCCCTTCCTGGGTTTGCTCTGTGCCACCATTTGTATCAATCTAATGATGTCAAGCACTCATCTCATGCCTCACCTTTTCACTGTTTATGCTCATAATTGTAGTGGCTGCACTACCTGCTTGTTTTATCCTGCCATTGTCCTAATTTTGCACAGCTGCACTTGTATTATTGTTATCGTGTTTTTACCTTTGGTGTACTATTATTGTTATTATTGTTACTTTCTATTATTTTTTGTACTGTCCCCAGGACGCATCTGGAATTGAGTGGTACTCTGCTCAGCATGCCTTCTTGGTAAAACTCTTAAATAAATAAATAAAATACTACCAGAATGAATTGATTTTCCTTTTTCCTTTTGTCTAAATGGCCAATCACATCCACTGCAATTCTCTCAAAAGGCACATCTGTCAAGGGTAGGGGCACCAGGGGCACCTTGTCTTTTTCAGTTATTGGGGTTACTTTCTAATATTCAGCACAAGAACTGCAATAGGTAGCAACATCTTCATGAATTCCAGGCCAGTAAAATCTGAAAATCTGTACAGCAATCTGGCAAGGCTGCGATCCCTCCCTAAGTGACCAGCCATAGGACTATTATGTGCCATCTGTACAAACTCAGATCTACACTTTTGTGTTATAACCAATTGTTCTATCTGTTCCTGTGTCTGAAATTTAACACAAACTCAGTACAGTAACCCATTACAGTTTTTAAACATTGGTTCACTCTGTTTTTGTTTCACCCCAGCTGCTTAAAATTACCTTGGAGAGAAGCATCATTAGTTTGCTCTGAAACAAAATCACAATCAGTTATCAGTTTAGCTTGAGCATTTTCATATTTTAGCCCCTTATGTTCATCAGTCTTTTTTGCCACTATTGTTTCAGTCATCTTCTTTCTTTCCTGGACTTCCAGCTTTTGGATTTGGGCTCAAACAAGTCCACATCAAAGTCACCAAAAGGAAAAGTGTCCCCACCATCTGAGATTTTTTTTGCCTGTGCTCTTATTACCACTGCTGCTGGAACTGCAGAGTTCAGTTCCTTTGAGATTAATTCAGTAAACCCTGGCCAAGCATTTTCAGTAATTACAGGTACAGGTAACTTGGGTACTACCCCTACTTTCATTTGGTGCAACACCCCATTAATATTCAGGGTCACTTGTGTGGTAGGATAATAGTGTGTGTCCCCATGGATGCAAATGACACCAGTACCTGGTCCTTTTATATAGTGTTTTCCCAGCACTTCAACATGCACTAAGGTCTGTCTGCTTCCCAAAACAATAAGTCTCTTTACAGTCTTATCTCCCACCTTGACATCTGTTAAATACTTGTCCAATTTGCTAAAGCCAAATTTGTGTCAGTATTACCCTCCTTGTTTTAATGGCAGTTTCTTGCGATATGGCCTGGCTTGTTACAGTTATAGCAAATAAAGTCTTTGGGTGCAGATCTGTTACCCCCACCAGAGTTTTTATCTGATCTAGAGTTAAATCAGGAAAAAAGAGGGTTTTACTGGCTTGGCTGTTACCTCACTGCTTCATGGTCTGCCTGGCTATCTGTTAGTCCTCAGCCAAATAAATAGCCTTTTCCCCACTTTCTGGTTGATGTTCTTTCACCCAAAGCTGCACATCTGTAGGCAGGGTGTTGATGAATTCCTCATTACAAATGTGTTAGTGATCTGTGGGCAGAGATGGGCAAAGTGGCCCCAATTTGCTCTGCGAAGTGGAACGTGGCGTGAAAACAAATTCGCGGAGTGCTCTGCAACATGAAGCGGAGTACTTCACATTATAATGGGTAGCATGAAGTCCATTGAAAACAATAACTTCGCGTTACTCCACCTTCCCATACCACTGCTCCACCAATTCTTAAGGTGAAGTACATTGAAAACAATGTACTTCGCATCACTTCACCTTGTTTTTAAGCTCCAAAGGTGAATTTTGCAGTGATTCATGGGATTTCAGGTCACATGGGCTCTAGATTGTTCTGCACAGCCTCAGTTTGGGGTAGTGTGTGTAGGAAGCTGTAGGAGACAATCTGCTCTGAGAACTCTCTGCGATTCAAACCTTCTAAAAGCTGTTAAAAAAGCCTTTTTGAGTCATTTTTTTTTGCTAAAACTTTAGTTCAGCGATTGTTTGAGAACCCTCCTGTGCTCATATCATCGAGCGGTTTATTGTTTGTGTGTGGATTTTGAATGTTATTGTACAACATTCAGTCTGTGTACTGAGAGACAGTGGAAGTGTGTTTTGGGGGAGGGGCATATTTGTGGTGTAGGTAGATTAACTTAGAGAAAAAGACAGTGCTTTCTGTTTTGGTGATATTTTTCTTGCGTAAATGTGTTAATGTACACACAGTAATATTTTCAATAATTCTTGCCTTTTTTTGCTGATTGTTGTGGTGCAGCAGTGCATAATTTTAGTTTGTTTAAAATATGTGATTATATTACTGAAGTTTTCAATTTGCTACGCATTATTTAGTGTGTGTGTGAGTATGTGTGTGATGCGTGTCATCAAATCAGACACCTTTCATTGTGCCACATAATTTCAGCAATGTGAACCTGCTATCCACTGCAGCTGTGTGATTTTTGTACTTCATTGTGGTATCTTTACTGGTACTAGTACTAGTGACTATTACTGTAGCAGAGTTTTGTGCCACACCTCACTGGGGCCCGGGGAAGTACAGGCGTAGACATTCACATTTCTTCATCATCACAGTCACAAATGCAGTCACAAATCACGATTTACGATCACGTCACGAATCACAACATTAATTTTTTTACTAGTTACTTGGATGTATTGTAAGCCTGTTTTGTATTATCTCTCCAGGCTTCACCATCCCACCATTGTACTCATTAATAAGTGTTTGTAAGTCAGGGAGTTGGACAGTGTCTGCAGTACATACACAGACTGGAAAGAAGATTGCACCCATGCAGTTTAGCACAGTATACTTGCACTGCTCAGAATACATATGGAAGACAACAAAGAAAGGGTGTAATTACATACAAAGGTCGGGGATGGTGGAGGAATACATTTTATAACACAGCAAGGAAGGTGTGGGGGGTACATGGTGTGAGGGAAAAAAAACTAATGTGGGATCCCATGGTGATCCAGCAGCAGTTCCAGCATGGACATAATTTGCTACTGATGTCCCTCTATGAGATCTAGCCGCTGCTCCACAGCACTCACACTCTCGTTGTTCTCCTCAGCAGCACTCCAGAGAACTGCCAAGTCAGCCTGTGTTACACACAGTTCTCTGGGGTCCACACATTCTACAGGCTGACCTGCTGATGGTGGTGGTGGTGGTGGGGGTGCTGGTGGAGCAGCAGGTGCTGCTGTGGCCCTCCTCTTCTTAGGGATGCCGCCCATGCACAGCTGCACCCTCTGCCACAGAACGGCTAGCAGGTGCAGGCATGGTCCATTCTGTGGCAGCCTGCCACTCCAACTGCTGGTGATTGAGCATATGGGTGTGCTGGCCCCCAGTCCCAGGTGAGTCCCCCGGGGGCCATGGCACACCTCCACCTCACATAGGTGGCACTTGGCCACACTGCTGTCCCCCCCAACACAGTCAAAAAACTGCCAAACAATGGAGGTGCAGGGAGGACCAGGCATAGGCAGGGGAGGTCCAGATGAACTGGCAGCTGGCTGGTCATGGTGCTGAACAGGGATGGGATCCACACCTGGGCCCGGGGGAACAGGCACATCCTGCTCCAGAGGACCTGGTGCTGGACTTGGTGGTGGTGGTAGTTCAACTGCCTCAGAGTCAGGACAGGAGGTGGTGCTGATCCTGCTTCGGGGGGGGGGAGACACTCACAAGTTTTGAGTGGTCCAACAAGAATGGGCACCCATGCCCCCCTACACATGTGCACAGTATGATGCTTACCACTACCACGGTCTCCCAGAGCTGCCCCCGCCCCAGACATTCCCTCACCCTGGTCCATCTCTCCTACTGAGATTCCTCAGTCCGAGCAATCACTACTCACACTGTCTCACAACACACACACAGTCACAGAGGCAAACAACTACCTACTTATAAAGGTAAGAAAAATAAAATTTACAGAAAGAACAAATTAAGTAAAAAAGAGTACAGACAGAAAACACAAAAAATGTAGCTTTCAAAAAAGCTGTTGGGTCTAAATCAAAGTTTAAATCTCCTCCTCCTTGCTCTGATCTCAAAGTATCAGCAGCCACAAAACACACTCCTCTCTCTCCTTCTGCACAGGAGAAAGTAAAAGTGTCTGCTTGTATGACTCACTTCCTTCCTGCCTAGCTAAAGATCATATGACTTCCAGTACTGTAAGCCATGTGATGTGTGTAGGAGGGGGCTGCCAAATCTGAAACACCAAGTGGATCACTTAGAATCATAAGGAGGAACGCGAATTCCATTAAAAACAATGACTTCACCTTACTTCGCATTGCCGTTCCACCTTAACGCCAAGTGGTAATGACAAGGCAGAGTGAGCACTTTGCATTGCCCACTTCATGTAGCGGAGTGGCAACGCAAAGTGCCCAGTTCGCGTTCACTTCGCTGGCGGAATTTAAATTCGCTGCATCTCTATCTGTGGGATTGTTTTGCCCTTCAGTTGGAGCCATTTAATAAGGAGTTTTCTGGGTCAGGTGAAGGCTTCTCGAGGACTCTCAAATGAGTTGTACTTCAGGAACTGCAGGTCTCTCCTGAGATGTCATATCTTTTTAGGACTTCTCTTTCCACAAGTTCATAGTTTTCTGACTGTGCAATGTCCATACTGTTGTAGGCAAGTTGGGCTTTACCTGATAGTCCATTGTTGCTTTGACCACTGGCTGGCTCCGGCAACCCTTTTAAAAGTTGTCAGGTGTGCTTCAGTATCACCCGAGGGACGCAGCTTTGCAAGTTTAATATCTTTTAAGTTGTTTGTGTCTTATTGCTGTGCTGGACCACTGCCAAATCCTCCAGCTTTGATAATTTGCAATGCATCCATATATTGCTGCATCTCTTCTCTTCTTTGCAGCTTGAGTTGCTGCATTTCTTGTTTTTTCTGCTTCTCGTGTTGCTGCATTTCTTCTCTTCTTTGTTTCTCCATATCTTTTTGTTGTATAGCCTACCATTTGAAAGAGGCAGTCAGGCTTTCAGATTCCGTCACTGCTTGTTCTTTTTTTCCATCACTGTTGCTAGCTGTGCAGTCTCAGCTTGGACTTCTGTCTCTACGAGTTTGGCTGCCATCTTTCTGGCAAAGACTCCTGGGCTTGCTGCTGCAGAATCCACACCTTTCTGCTATGCTTCCCTGGTACCAGGTCTAGTACCCACTCACAAAACTCCTGGCTTAGAGTATGCATGGTGTAAATTCCACTTAGGATGACACCATCAGTCATTGAGGCATAGTCTAGGAAGCATAGGAAGACTAGGAGCATCTGTATAATTCCCAAGTAACATTTTATTATCATTAACAGCAAAATAAAAATAAAAATTATTGAATATAACTGTTTACAAAGGCAGTACAAACAGAAAAAACAAAGTCCTTCATCTGAGGGACTCTCTAATTCCAAGTTTCAGTTTCTCAATTTTTCTCTCACTCTAGCAAAAACATTTCTGCTATTATTTCTGCCTCCTGTGCTCGTTAAGAGACCAGAACTTTGTAAGTTTCTTTCCTTGCAGGTATAACAAAATAGAATATGATGTCCCAGAACTGGCCTCTTGTTGACAACTCTGCAAAAGAGTTTGTGCTGCATGGCAAGGTTAACTCCATAAATTCCAAATAGCTTTTTGCAATCTTTTCAACAGTATGGCTACATATAGTTTCAAACTAAGGGATCCCAGAATCATTTACAGTTTCACACAAAAATTCACATATATTTTTATAAACACAAATATGTAAGGGAAAAGGAAAAAAAAGACAGAAACAGCAAGTAAAGGCAGAGAGATAGTGAGAGGCGGAGAATCAAGAGACCATCAGAGTGATCAGTTTCTAGGTCTCACAAGAACATTTGGTTGGCCAACCAGACAGACAAGAGATAGCAAAGGAGAGGACAGAACAGATCCTTGTGTTTAACTCTTTTATTTTTGTAATTAATAGTTTTTATTGTTTCAATATTTTAAGTTTGACAAACATTTAGCAAACTGGTATGGCACATACCATTTGCAACATTGCAAGAAAACAGTCCTGGCCGGGTAAATACCCTTGGATGAACAGGCTAAGACAAATAAGAAAATCAGACATGAATATAACTCAGATATATTGAACAAACTACAGGTTTTAAAAACCCACAAACAACAGTAGTAAAACAGATAAGCCCTGTAACACTTGAGTGACTATAGGGTGAGGCCCCAAGCTTATTCTGTCACCATTGGGGGAATTTGTGATATTGTGAACCATATTATCTTATAGAGTGACCACACTGTCCCTGGTTCTACCCCCTATCTGGGGGGGAGTTCTAGTTCAGTTTCTAAGAGTGATTAGCAGTGATTACTAATGTGCGATGGTCATTCGGGCGGCCATCCTCTTTTGGGATATGGGGTTACCCTGTGGGTTGGCATGTTCCAGTATCACCTTTCCAAACCAAAGCAGGTGACAGAGAGGGAACACTAGATTCTGGTAGTATGCACAAGGGGGATGTCAGGAACCCTCTCCATGTGTCCTGGTACTGGGGAAACTTATTCAAGATAATGTGGTGGACCCTTTCATAGCTGGCCAGTTTCCCCAGTTCCTGTATCCATTCCTTAGGGTCTGAAGGTTGTGTGTCCTTCCAGTGTCTGAGTATGATCCTTTTAGCTGTTGTCATTGCTCCTATTAGCCATCTCTTTTGCCCTTGTGGGAGGCCCTTTCCTATGGCTGGGGGTAGGTAGTAGTTTAGCATCACCAGCCGCACAGATAGAGATGTTTAGATTGTCAGTATTTTGTTCAGAGTGTCCTGAATGGAGTCCCAGAATGGGGATAGAAGGGGGTATTCCCAGAGAATGCATGTAATTGTGCCACAGGCCGAGAGGCATCTCCAGCATTTGTCTGTAGGTTAAATACCCCAGTCCGATAGCTGTTGTGGGGTTCTGTGCCATCTGTGTAACTAATTGAATTGTGTGAACCTATTTTGGGTGTCTTTGGTGGAATTTTTTACTGAATTCCAGCATGTATTCCACATTTGAGCAGTGATGGATAGGCCCAGCTCTTTGGACCACTTCTCCCTAAGTTTGATTGATCTATCTGGGAGTATGTTTAGGATGTGACTGCATATGGTGCTGCTTCAGGGGGTGGTCCTTTGTCTGACCAAAGGATGAGATCTAAACTATTATACTTTTTACTCCAAATATGAGGGCCTAAGGTGCCAATTATTGCATGCCTAACCTGGAGATATATCCAGAAGTGGTGCTGGGGAGGCCATATCTAACCTGGACTTGTAGGAAGCTTAGCATGGCAGGTGGCTCTCTTTGGTGGAGGTCTCTGAGGTAGTTCAGACCCTTACTGGCCCAACTTGTCCACCATCGGTTTGTCCCCAGTGGTTAGGTTTGGGTTTAGCCACAACATACTTACATAGCCCAGCTCAGGTCCCACTGGCTTAATTTACAGTAGGCCTTCCATGCTGCTGCTGCCATACCAGCAATGATGGGTGGTACCTGTTGGCCTCTAGGGATACCTAGGGATTGCACTGGCAACAGCAAAGGTTGGCCCAGTATTGAGGCTTCACATTCCACCCACCATGGGGGGGAGGGATGGTCTCTGTATCAGGAGCTGTCTGTCCTTGCCATTTGGAGGATAAGATGAGCCATGATTCAGAACTGAAAGTCAGGGAGTTTCAGGCCTCCTTTAAGTAGGGGGTGTCTGAGTTTCACCCAGCATATGCATTTTGGTCCCTTGCCCCAGAAGAATGAAGTAATCCTGGAGTGTAGTTGCTTAATTATCTTTTGGTCTATGTATATGGGGAGAGTAGCTAGTAAATATTGAAATTTTGGGACCACTATCATTCAAAAGCCTGTGCCCTACCCCAGTGGTAGAGGTGTAGCAGTTCCTCTCTCCTTGTGTCTTTATCCAGTTCCACCAATAGGGGTAGTATATTGTCTTTTGGGGTCTGTAGTAGCCCCCACGGGTAGTCAGGTTCTAATCTAATTGAGGAGTTTGAGGCTATGAATTGAGATTTGGCTACATTTAACTTGTACCCTGATAGACTGCTGTATGTGTCTATCAGTTTAAGCAGGGCTGGGATAAAGGTCCTGGGGTTCCTAAGGGTGAGCATGATGTCATCTACATATGCTAGTGCCTTATGTTCTCCCCTCATTACCACCCCCTGTATGTTTGCAGAGTTTCTAATAGCCTGGAACAGTGGTTCCAAGGCTAGTATGAAGAAGAGTGGGGAGAGTGGGCATTCCTGTCTTGTGCCCCTGTGTAGTAGAAAGGGTGTAAATGCACATCCATTTGTGATAACCTCTGCAGAAACCCTGGACTAGAGAACATGGACCCATGCTCTGAAAACTGGGCCTATGTTAAAGGCTTCCAGTGTTTTTTGGAGGAACTCCCACTCCACCTTATCAAACGCCTTCTCTGTGTCCTGAAACAAGGGTGACTGGAGGAGAGGCCTTCCTGGTTTTCCATAAGAGGTTCACCAGTCTCCTTGTGTTGTCCATTCCTCTGCGGCCCAGAACAAAGCCTACTTGGTCACGGGGTAACAGTGATGTGATCAGGTCTTTCAGTCTGGTAGCCATGGCTTTTGCCCACAGCTTGCAGTTGGCATTGATCAAATAGATTGGCTAGTAGCTCCCAAAGTTAGTTGGGTCCTTCTCTGGATTAGGGATTAGTGAGATCTGTGCCATCCTCATGGATGGAGAAAGGGTGCCCATTTTTGCCACTTCTTCCAGTATCTCCATTAATGGAGGTAAAATGACCTCTTGGAAGGACCCTATGAATTCAGCTGGTAGGCCATCTCCCCCGGGGCCTTCCCTGGGGTTGTGGAGGCTAAGGTCTGTTCTAGTTCTACCATGTTTAAAGGCCTGTCCAGCCACTCCAACTTTTCCTAGGTAAATATTGGAAGATTGAGGCTATTAAGGAACTTCTGGGTAGCTCCTTCAGCTGGCTGTGTTTCAGAGGAGTATAGAGAGCTATGGAAAGTTAGGAATTCTGTGTTTATGTCTTCTTCCCTCCCTAGTTAAGGTCCCATCCTTCTTGTTAACTGCAAGGATTCGGGAACATTTGCTGTTTTTTTTAGTTGGTAAGCTAAGCGGTGGCCAGGTTTTTCACCAGCTTCACAAAATGTTTGCTTCAAGTGGAACAGGGCATATTCTGCCTTTTTGGTGTAGGTAGGTATTAATTTTGTATCTCAGGCCTATAACTGAGGCTCTGATTTTGTTTGAGGGACTGGGGGTGGTCTATAACTGTTTCTCTAGGGTGGCCAGTTTGATTTTTAAATCTCCTAAGATTTTATCCCTTTGTTTGCATAAATATGAGGCATAACTGATGCACCTGCCCAAAATAAAGGCCTTAAGGGCGTCCCACCTAATGGCTGCTGTGGTGTCTCCTGGCTTTTTGATAATTAGGAAGTCCTGAATCTTCCCTTTGAGTTTGGCACAGAACTGGGGGTCATGCAGCAGAGAAGTATATAGTCTTCATTTGCCCCTACTCCCCTGAGGCCCTGTGGGAGGTAGCCAGGAGAATGATACGTGGGCATGGTCAGAGATTAGAATGGAACCAATGCCAGCTTCTAGTATGTGGGGGGTCCATGCCTCCGGTGTAAGCCACATGTCTATTCTGAAGTGTGTTTTGTGTGGGAGTGAGTACTAAGAGAAGTCCCTCCCTGTGGGGTTAACCAGTCACCAAATGTTCACCAAATTAAGTTCTTGTGCCAGAGTTCTAAGGGCTTCTTGTATCCCTGGTCGGCGGGCTTAGAGGGGCTTGGCTTGTATTCAATAGGTCATCCATGATGGTGTTCATATCCCCCACACTATCAATTGGCCCCACTGTGTTTCTTGTAGGGACTGGGAGAGGGTCATGTAGAATGAGGCATCTGAGTCAATAGGCCTGTATACATTGCATAGAGTGACATCAACACCCCATAGTTCCCCTTGCACTATTACGAATCTCCCCTTGGGGTCACTTTTGGTTACATGTGGTTTGAAGGGGATTTGTTTATTTACTAAGATTGCTACCCCTCTGCTTTTGGAGCTGAAGGAGGCTCCAAAGACCTGCGCTACCCACCCCTGCTTAAGCTTTTGGGTTTCCCCTTTGGTCAGGTGGGTTTCTTGTAGGAAGGCTATTCCTGTACCCTCTTTCCAGAAGTGATCTAGGAGTTTCCTTCTTTTTACCGGGTTTTTTTATCCCCTTTACATTCCATGACATCCATTTAACCCCAGAACTAGCCACTTGGATTAGTGTGGTGAGCAGGAGGGTGGTTGGTAGGTTTGAGAGAGAGGTGTGGGATCCTATGCCCACAAGTTGGTTCACCTGTCCAGTTCCCTGGGCCCTGTGTCTGGGGTAGGTGCACCTTCTCGGGCTTGTTCCCAGCTGAGATGGTGCAATTCTGTGAGCCCAGATGAGCCAGCTGTAGAGTCTCTGGTGTGCCAGGGGGTGTGTCGTCCCCATATACTGACATTGGGCTTTTATCCCATAAATGAGAAACTTTTACCACTCCTTGGCAGATGTGCCATATCTTGTTCTGCTGCTCTGTCTGCCTTGCTACCTGGTACCTCCCAGGCTGAGGGGGTAAAAATCCCTCTGCTAGAGAGTCCAGGAAGATCCCTTTAAACTCAGGGGAATAACATCTTGTATAATAGAACACAACATAAATCAGTAACACAGTGCATAAACCTTATGAATCAACTTTTTCAAACGTTTTTCCCTTTTTGGTGACTGAGAGGTCCAGCATGGGGTAAACTGCCCCAGTGCTATTCCCAGTAGCTATGTACATGGCGAGGTCAGAGGTCCTTCCCATTTGATGTGGACAACCCGCCTTTGCCTTGTGCCTGTCCAGAAATCCAGATGGGTAGGGTTGTTCCTACTCTTTATATTTCAGGATATATCCGTGGTTAAAGTCTTAAATTGGTGGGGTGAATTCAAGCCAAGGAGAGGTGAGGAAGGACAAAGGTGGAATGGGGGTAATCTGTCTGGGTTGGAGACTTCACCTTTGGTTCTGTCCCATCCCCAGGGTGGGAGGTGGGGGTCACTCCGCTGCAAGGGGTGCTTAAGAGAGTGTCCTCCTTTTCAAAATAGCTGTCCCCCAATTTGTGTTAATGGGCACTTTTCCTTAAAGGTGTCCCCATCAGAGGAGTTTGCAGGATAAGGAAGAGAGGTGGGAAGGAAAAAAATCTGTCAGCTCAATCTGCTGGAGTCATCCCTGGGCAACCTAGGTATGAATGGGGTAGCCAGCAACACAGACTTGAGGATTTTTGTGGTGGTGGGCAGCGTTGTGTTACAGCAGGGTCTTCTGAGCACATGTGCAAGAGAAAGTAAGTCATACCGCTCTATCCTGTGGTCAGTGGTTTCTATGCATTTCCCTTTATGACCATGTCATCCTCTCGAGCTGAAAAGAAAAAGAAAGGAAAGAAAGACTTTTTGGCCCTTCATTCCCTTGCCACCAACTCATGGTTTCCGAGAGCAGGTGTTAGTGTCGTTGTCCTATAGAGCTCTCCTGCGATTATCTTCAGCAGGGAGTGAGGGTGGGAGGATAGTCTCTCCTCTCACAAGTTCGTGAAGAGGAGGAGTTACCTAAACCAAACAGTAGAAGCACTCTGGATAGTGGGGTTGACACCAGTCCATTTACAGAAGAAAGAGTACTGAAAGAACTCCTAAAACTCAAGGTGGACAAAGTAATGGGGCCTGACCGGATTCACCCTAGAATCCTAAAAGAGCTAAGGGAGAACCTAGTGACACCACTAACCACACTTTTTAACAAATCATGGGAAGATGGGGTGGTACCTGGGACTGGAGGAGGGCAGATGTGATTCCTTCACAAAAGTGGGAGCAAGACAGAAGCAGGAAACTACAGACCTGTTAGTTTGACCTCAGTGGTGGGAAAATGATGGAATCACTTCTGAAAGAAAGAATTGTTGAGTACCTAGAGGCCAAGCGGGCACAGGACCCAAAGCAGCATGGATTCACAGCAGGAAGGTCATGTCAGACAAATCTAATTGATTTTTGACTGGGTGACCAAAGTAATAGACCAGGGAGGGGCTGTGGATATGGCCTACCTAGACTTTAGCAAGGCATTTGACACAGTCCCACACAAAGATTAATAATCAAGTTAGCCAGCCTGGGAGTGGGTCCCAGTGGTAGCCTGGGTAGCAAACCGGCTGCACAACAGGACACAGAAGGTAATAGTGAATGGAACACATTCTGAAGAAAGGGGGGTTACTAGTGGAGTACCTCAGGGCTCAGTACTGGATCCAGTCCTCTAACGTCTTTATAGGTGACATTGCAGAGGGTCTGGAAGGAAAGGTATGCCTCTTTGCAGATGACACAAAGATCTGTAACAGAGTTGATACACAAGGTGGGTTAGAAAGGATGAGAAGGGACTTGGCAAGGTTGGAGGAATGGTCAGACATATGGCAACTTAGATTCAATGCAAAGAAGTGCAAAGTAATGCAACTGGGAAATAAAAATCCAGGAGAAGAGTACACAATAGCAGGGGAGGTACTAACGACAACAATAATGGAAAGAGATCTGGGTGTAGTCATATCAGATGACCTAAAGGTAGGTAAGCAATGTGAGAAGTCAGTAAGGAGAGCCAGGGGGATACTGGGATGCATAGGGAGGGGCATCACAAGTAGAAAAAGGGAAGTGGTTATCCCTCTATACAGACAGTTGGTGAAACCCCATCTGGAGTACTGTGTGCAGTTTTGGAGACCTCATCTACGCACGGACTTAAACAGGATGGAAGCAGTCCAGAGGAGGGCAACTAAAATGGTGCAGGGTCTACATCAGAAACCATATGAAGAGAGACTGTGAGAGCTTAATATGTATACCCTTGATGAAAGGCGGGACAGGGGGGACATGATAGAAACTTTTAAGTACCTCAGGGGAATCAACAAAGTTCAGGAGGGTAGCATCTTTCAGAAAAGAGATGTAAGAACAAGGGCACAATTTAAAGTTAGAGGGGGTGGCTCAGGGTAATGTGAAGAAATTTTTCATGGAGAGAGTGGTGGACGATGGAACCGCCTCCTGGAGAGGTTGTGGGTCTAAAACAGTGGGGAATTCAAACATGCATGGGACAGACATAAAGCAATTATAGTGGGGGGTTGCAGGAAGTAGGCTGTTGGTTAACTAGAATCTGCAGCTTATGCAATAGGTAGGGAAATGGGCAGACTGGGTGGGCCAAGTGGTCCTTATCTGCCGTCAAAGTCTATGTTTCTATATTAACACTCCTCGTCATTCATCTGCACTGCATGGCTGTTGAGCAGGTTGGCAAACAGCTTGTTGCAAGTGTCTTAGGCAGGGCATGCATTAGCCATGAAGTACATTTTGTGCCCGGGACCAACTGCCAAATTAGCCCACTCCCCGCCCACCTCCATCTCACGGCAGAACAAATTGCTAAGAGCTGCATCTGATGGACTGCAAGCCCATGAAAATGTTGCTTTCCTGGGGGGGGGGGCGAGAGTTCCTGGTGTCTCTCCCCTGGAAGGCTTTAATGGCTGTTGACGAGGGCATTGGCTCACATACGCATCTGACACTCCTCCATATGTTGCACAGCCCCGGTATGCTGGTATGATGTGCGAGGGGTCCTCGCCACAAGAAAACCCCAACAAGCACATCCCCAAGCTTCTCTGTGAGGTCCCACAGGGCCGACCCCTAGCACCAGTGGCCTAATTGCCTGGGTGCCAACGGTTGCCATGTTGGGAACTCACCGCGAGATAGGGGTGCACAACATACAAGCAGCTGGACCCTGACCACATCCCAACCAGACAAAGAAGTAAACCAAAACAGAGCCGTACCTTCCTTTTATTCTGTCCCTGTCAGTTGCTGTCAGGTGGCTGTTTTGGGATGTGTTACTTCTCCACCATGCATACAGTTTTCTGCGTTGCTTCCCTGGCCCTGCTGACCCTGGCTGGATCCCCAGTCAACAGCCGCGCCTCCAGCTGGAGACTGGAGGGGCTTGGACTGCTCTCAGGGGCAGTGGGTACCTGCCAGGAGCCAATGTAGGCATATAGGGAGTTGGCGGGGGACGTGGAATGCCCTGGTAGGTAGCCAGTAATGGGGGTAGGAAAAGGGTGAGGGAAGATGTAGGCCAGCTGGGGAGGATATCAAATGGGAGGGTGGAGGGAATGTAGGGGAATTCAGGTACTCATGTTAGCTGCTGCCAGCAGATCTGTGGAGCTCAAAAGACAACAGTCCCTGGAAATCAGTTTATTGTATAGTCTGAGAGACCAGGAGTCCATGGCATGTACCTGCCAGTCAAAGGATCCCACTCAGGTACCTCATATGTCTGTTCTTCCTGGGCTGCAGTTCAGAGGGGTGCTCCAAGACATGGTGGCTTCTGCCAGGGGTGGGTCCAGTTCTGAGCCCTCGTGGTAAACTTGGCTCACTGCATCAGCCTAGGAGTCGATGATTTCCTTCTGTAGCAGGCATTCTTCTTCTCGTAGCTGTTTGCTCACAAACCCAGGAGCTGCCTGACTGTATTTCTTAGGATCCAACTTTGGGTCTTGTTCCTGCTTCTTCGGGGCCGGCTCTCCCTGTGACTCTGAGTCGGTCATGGAGGATGCCTGCTTTGCAGTCTGGACAATCTATTGGGGGAGCTGATTTTGTTCTCCTGTGGGCACTTTATCTTTTGCAGCTTATGCTGCTTATCCATACTCGTTGTACTAGACCATTCCATGCCATCTCCTGGATGATCATCACTTAATACAGCAAATCTGTTCTGCTGGTCTTGGTACTTCTGATTCTGTGCTTTTGAAGAATTTTGCCTCAGGATAGTTGTGGCTTGCTGCTTGTGTTGTGGGGTGAGGTTGGTTGTGGGTCAGCCATCTTCTCTCAATGTATTCCATTGCTTCTTCGGGAGAGTCGAAGGAGTTGTATATGCCATTTCTTAGGATCCGTAGATTGGCAGGGTACACCAGACAATACTGCACCTTATGATCTTGCAGCCGTTTTCTTGCCTCGGTGAAAGCTTTGCATTTTTGGGCTAATTCATTAGAATAATCATTAAAAATGTATATTCGATGTCCCTGCCATACCAGATGATTCCTGGCCCTTGCCAAGCTCAAGATCCTTTCCTTCTCTGGGAAGCACAGCAATTTAGCCAGAATGGGCCTCTGTCTACCCCATTCTTTCAGTGGCAGTGCCAGAGTACGGTGTGCCCCCTCGATTTCGAGGGTCGGGCACCACTTGTACTGCAGCAACTTTGGCAGTTCGCTTTGTAGAAATTTAGTTACATCTCACCTCTCTGCCCCCTCTGGAAAGCCCATAAATAGGTGGTTATTCCTCTGACTCCTATTTTTGAAGTCTTCATCCCAGGACCATAATACCTGTATCATGTGTTCCAGCTCTTGAATTCAGGCCTCATGTCTGGAGTCCTTCTTGTCGATATACCAGAGATATATTTCAGCATCCAAGGTGCAATGGTTCGGGGCTTCCACCTTGTCCTCTATGGTTACCACTGAGGTCTTGTTGGTTTTTACCTCTGTGAGGACCTGTTGCATCAGGATTTTGATTTCTTTTAATTCAGCAGAGCTGATTGTCCCAGTCTTAGGATTTGGTGTGCCCATGGCCTTTTCTTTCAGCTGCGTGGAGCTCCACGCAATTTGTAAAATGTTGATGGTGGATATTTCAGATCCCCAGTCTGCTGTAAATCCCAAATTAGCAGGTTCATTAGCACTACAAGTCCCCTAACGAATAGAGTTAGAACCACGGTCAAGAATGAGCTGGATTTCAATATTTCAGATAAATTTAATGGAGGGTGGAACCAAGCTAATGATTAAGCTTCCATTCACTTTCCCGGCTCACGCATGCTCTCCCATGTTTACCTCTTTCTGTGTAACAAATGGGATAGGGTCTTATTCTACCCTGTCACAGAGACCTGCAATTCAATGAGGTAGACATTAAACTATACACAGAAACATTACTATAACTACATTCTCTGGGTCTACTGAAAAAGTGTGCTATTATAGTACTGTACCAAAAGCAAAAAACATTATGCTACTAGAACAGGACTCTCTGGAACCTCCCCCCCCCCCCAACTTGAAGGTTGTTGGGTTAAGAAGAGGTCCAGTCAAGCCCCCCTTAACACTGGGTCCATATAAGGTTCTTCTGTACCTATTCCTCAGCTCTAGATCAAGTATTACACATCTAAATATTAAAACCAACTAACTAGAAATACCTTTCTGTGTTATTCACAAGCTAGTAAATTGTTTCTTTAGGTTAGGTGTACTGTATTGCTAGGCACCATACACAATTCTGCATATAGCTTCCCTCCCACCACAGCAACAGTCTCTCTGTATGGTATCATAATTAAGTCATATAGGTGACCACTGTAGGTGGTAAGTGTGTGGCTACTACCTCTTTTGTTAGCCACATTTTTCTCTCTCTTATGTATCGCATTGCCAACTTCTGATGCACTGTATGGTTACTGCCTGCAACTGCGTCCCCCAAAACATAGTATAACATAGAACTGCATTGGTGCACCAAACATAATGAGCTTATCAATCGAGTATGTGTTGTATGAAGGAAACATTCAAATCACCTTAGGAAAGTCTCACAAATCAGTGAACTGTATAAGAACCTTACTGCAGCACTTAGGCCTTTGTCTCCTTTTTGGATATCTAGTACGCCTGCAGCTGTGGTAGTTACTGTGGCTATTCCATATCCTGTGTAAAATAGTATTACAAAAAAAAATGGGACTCGTCCTGAACTTCCCAAGAGGTGAATGTCTCAGTTCATTTAGTTTTCAGGATATGTGGGAATTTACTGTTACTTGTGGTAGAACAGGGCCTCAGGACATGTGGTGTTAAGTCCCCCTTTTGCCTGCAGTCTTTGGTTTTGCTTACTTTGAGGGTGCAGTATCTTGTTAATCTGATGGTGTGTCTGTTCGTGATGTGAGGCATGGATTTTATTAGATTGGGAAGCACTGCCATGAAGCATGCACTTGCAATGGTTTGAGCCCCATTGGGCTGATCAGCTGGGTTGTGTGACCTTATAAACCTTTTATATTTGTTCTGGGATAAAGCTGTGTTGGAAAGTCAGGTCCAGTAATAACCATTGCGTTCTGCAGCTGAGTATTCCAGTATCTGTGTCAGTAGGAGCTGTCTTACTGTGCTTGTTAGTGGGCAGGGCTGAGTATCTTTGAGACTATTGCAGAGCTGAGGAGGTGTTCATCGCACATTTGGTGTCAAGGTATTTATGGAATGCTGTGCCTCGGAGTGTTGATGAGGCGAATTGTCCAGTGGATTTTTATAGCAAGCAAAGGAGGCTCTGGTGGGAAACATTAAAGGAAAGTAAGCTGTTTTGGGGAGGGAGACAAAAAAACTATCTGGTCGCCATTTTGTGAGTTCTTTGATCATTTAGCCTCTGGTCTCTAAGCTGCACATCCAACGGCCCATGTGTTGGTCAGTCCCCTCACAGTTTCTTGCTGATTAAGCTGCAATTAATTGTCCTCACATATTGGGGTAGGATGAAGCACCTACCTTTCAGATGAGTTCATTAGGTAGTTTTGTTGATTTGGGTTAGTGAGTGGTGAGAAGCGAAGATTACCTTCATATGATGTTTTTTTTCATTTCTTACTGGTAGAGGGGAGAGATTTGTTAGGCAGTGGAGGGAAGACTTGTAGGAGGAACTTTGGAAGCTGCTGGCATGCAATGTCAGCATTGGGGAATTCTTTAATTCCCAATGGAGTGGTTATGATTAGCCTGGCAGGGAAAAGGACTCTCAGTGGGATTTGAGCCTGATGGAGTGTTTTTTTATGTCAATGTATGCCCATTGGTTGTCTCTAACAGCTGGCATTACATTGCTGAAGATGTAGAATCTCTCCCTATTGTGGCTTAGGGGTCCCTTATTACTCACTTGAGCTATGATGTGGAGTTTGTCTTGAAAGCTCGTGCATCGTATAATTATTGCTCTAGACTTTTCCCCATTTGATGGTGGAGATTGCAATGATCGGTGTTTTTTTTCAATCATATAACAAGTCCTGGTTTCTGGTGGCCCCGCTACTTCTTCTAACGACTTTTCAACAAAAGCAACTATATTGTTGCTTTCTGAGTGCTCTCTTATGCCCACCAGAACCAGGTTATTACATCTCATCCTTCCCTCCTTGTTCTCAATACGGGCTTTTAGTTTATGAACTTCTTGTTGGAGTTCAATGACCTCTAGGTGGCTCTACAATGCCAGTTCAACAACTATGTTGTCGATCGACATCACAGTGACAGAAGTATGTCCACCGCAACTTGTGGTTGGCATAATTCCAACAGGAGACCCCGGTCACTTTTTCATTGGGGGCTTTTTCCCTCTGAACCCCATAAAGGGGGGCTCTGCCCCTGCACCACTTGATCTAACAGATTCCAACTCTGAGTCAGAGTTGATTTGGGAAGAGGGTGCAGGACTGGGAGACAGAGTGCTGGGGTCTTGGGTGGACCATTACAGCGAACTGTCGATGTTGTCGGCATTGAAGTGTTCACTGTAATGGTGTCGTGATACAGTGGACATACCCCTGTAGGTCCTCCTTCTGCTGTTTGTCTTCTACTGCACTGATTCTCGCCTCTGCATCCGAGACCCAAAGTGTAAGTGCTTTCAGACTCGGTTTCATGGTTCTGAAGTCCGAGGCAAGCTCACTCATCATGATTTTAACTGCAGCTAGTTTAGTGAAAAATCTATTAAATTTGTCCACTATTGACTCCAAAGAAATCGTATCTGGTGGTGAGTCTAGTGGGGAGCCCTGTTTAAGGTGTTTGGAAGGCTGGCTGGATGATGATGCAGTCGATTGTGCATTGGTATCCATTTGGTGCTGCTCAGTTATCTCTAATTGTCCCATTTTTTCATAGATTTCATTTTGGAGGTTGTTAATCTAACTAAATAATGCATAATATCCTGTTTTTCTTTGTTTTTTTTAGCCCCATTTTGTAAGCTCAGATCTCGGTGCTCTGAGGGAAGTGACTGATCAGTCAGAGTGCATCACATGACCCTCCCCATAAAATATGTTTTTTAAACAAGAAAGAGTTTGAGACCTAAGGTGGTTGACAGTGTTCCTTTAACACAATAAGACAAACGACACCCTAATGGTATACTGTACTTTTGCACCTTATGTTTTGGCACTGAATAACTCGGCATGGAATATTGTCACTGCATAACTGTTAACTTACTTTACTTCTGTACCTTATTGTATTGTCTAAGTCATTCCCCCAGGTATATCTAGAAATTAGCTGTTACCAGACCACTATATCTTTCCTGGTAAAACCTTTGAAATAAATAAATAAGTGAATCATTCAATAAAACAATAAATACATTACTAAATAAAGCAAGCATGTTATTGTTCTTCTATAACAAAGAATGAAAACCCAATCTCATGCAACTTGATTAAGTGTGATTACCTGGGGATATTTGTAGAGACCTAATATTCTTGCAAGTGGTGTTGTAACATGTGCCCGATAGTCCCCAATTACAGCAACAGCAGCAGAGAGTAAGGGACAGTGGTAATTGGGCACTGTTTCTCTCTGACCGGAGAGTAGCCACAGAGTGGCTTGCAATGCTCCCTTCACTGTATCACATGAATCATACATCCCAAATCCGAGCGTAATGTTGGGCAGAAGTAGTGAGCTCCTGTTGATTTCTTCAATTGCAAAGATTGTCCCCTGCAGCACCTGAAACCAACGTAGTGCAAACCTGCAAATTATAAGTACCTTGTCAGGTAGATAGATATTCAACTTCCTCAATGTATATGAAAGAAACTTAATGAATAGGTACACTGTCACTCTAAAACTTGTCATTGTTCTAAGACACTGTTAAAGCAGCTTTGATGCTATTTTCAATATGTATATTAACTGTATTTTGTAAATATTGATAGTACTTTGGTAAATCTGTGTGGGATTTCCCAAGATGAACTGGTCATATTAGGCCCCTATCATTCCCTCTTCCTGTACAAACCACGCACCACACATCTTGGAGAAAATGGCTACAGTCAATACATTTATTAAACTAAATGAAAATACAGATCAAAGTGATGTGTACAGCTTAGGAGTCTCGCCAAGTTATGCTCAGATCTCAGCAACCCTTCCCACGAAGGGGCAGATCCATTTGCAGATCATGCAATCAATGTACCTCTTTGAGTTGGAACCCAAACGTCAGTGAGTAGGAGGATCACATGGCCAGGTGGCAGGTGCCGACCCCTGTGTGGTGGCACTGCACTGAACAGGGACCCTGGTCATTTGGCCTCCTTCCTCATGCCGACTAGAGAGGGAACTGTCCAGATGGAAGCAGTTTCCTCCCTTTTCTTTTTTTCTTTTGTTCTTTTTTTTCAAATTGAATATACTTTATTAATTTCTAGTACAATAAAGAAGTAACTACCAGTAACAACATAAAAAAAGAACAGATAAATAACTCCTGAGCCCAGATCCAAGGTGTACAAAAGTTCCCTCCCTTTTCCATTTGTGCTATCATCTTGTGAGACTCTGAAGTCACCATGTAAAATAGCTGTGACAAGAAAGAAACAAGTAATATGAACCTACAAAACTGCCGGCCGATGCAGGTTGTGCGGTCTATCAAGTCTACTCGAATGTGCAGGTAGAAGTTCATTACACTGCAGCTGCCCCTTCCTCCTCTACCCGCATAACTGTGACCTTCCCTCTCGCCTTGTCCCATCCCCTCCTAGAAGTGTCCACCAACTTACAGGATATCACTTCTTCAGGCAGCACATTCCACTTTGTCACCCCTCTTTCTATGAAATAGTGCCTTCTTATTTCTCTCCTGAATCTTCTTCTCACCAATCTCAGACCATGAACCCTAGTGTCCCTCCCTCCCTTTAACTGAAAGATTCCCTCTGTACCAATCTTGTTTATGCCTTTCATATATTTAAAAATTTCTATCATATCCCATCTATCCCTGCTCAACTCCCTCAGCCTCTCCTTGTATGGACTATCTTTCATCCCCAGGATGATCTTTGTTGCTCCTTGCTGCCCCCCCCCCCAGCAATTTAACATCTTTCCTTAAGCACGGGTGGCAGAACTGCATGCAGTACTCCAGGTGTGGCCTCACCAATGACCTGAATAGTGGCAGGATTCCCTCCCCTCTCCTGGAGGTGATTCCCCTAGCAATACACCCAAGCATCTTATTAGATTTAGCTGCTGCTTTTCTGCACTGTGCTGCGTGGTTCATTTGCCGTTATTATTATCAAGATCTTTCTCTTCCACGGTGGTGGCTAGCCATGCCCCCCAGCCAATAATAATTCCTTTGGGTCATTGCTCCCAAGTGCATGACTTTGCACTTCTTTGCATTAAACCCCAAGTGCCACGTGCCTGACCAGAACTCATGTTTAGCCAAATCATCCTGTAGCCCCTGCCACCCTTCTGTATCATCTACCACTGCACCGATCTTCGTGTCATCTGCAAAAAGACTAATCAGCCTACTATCAAAAGCATTTGGAGGAGGTGAAGAACCTGAAAAAAACCAGTAGGCAAAGAAGTGTGAAAATTCCTCCCTGACCCCTAGAATAGTCCACCTTAAGTGGGTAAAGGGTTCCCTAAGTTAACCCTGCTGTGCCCACCAACCCTGCTTTTATGACAGTGGGTGGGTGAGTGAGGTTTGACTGGAGGAAGAGAAAGAGGGAGGGCCCTCAGGTGCATGCCCTTAAAATCCCCTTTTTTTCCTACCCCACCCCCATCCAAACCCCCCACAGTGTGGGTGGCCTCTGTGGTTCTGCCCTTTCGGTGGAGCTTGGACTGCTGTCTAACTCAGGGGAGGAACCCTACATGCCTACCTGCAGCTCATGTCTGATGTAGAGTCCACAGACAAGGCTTGATCTTCTGCAAAGCTTGAGCAGGCTGCTTATTGTCCTGATAGGACCCTACCATCCTCTCTCCCTGGGCAAGTCACATGCCTCACGTGTCTCCAAGAAAATGGCCACATTCATACATTTATTAAACTATATGATAATTCAGATCAGAGTGATATGTGCAGCTTGGGAGTCATGTCAGCATCAGATCTCTGCAACCCTTCCCACAAAGGGGCACACCCATTTTTGGATCGAGGGATTAATGCACCTCTTTGAGTTGGAACCCCAAAACTCAGCAAATGGGTCGTTATGTGGCTGGATTGCAGGCATCCACCACTGTTCGAAGGTGTTGCATATGACGGCAAGCCTGATGAGGTTTGCCATGAACTTCATGAACTGGGTCCCATGTCATTTGCCCATGACTCATTCTGACCAGGGAGGGAACTATCCAAATGGAAACTGTTGCCTCCATTGTCTGAGAGCCACAGCTGTGGTTCTCTGATGAACCCAACCTGCCAGACTGCCACCCTCAGTCCAGGTCTGAAGCCACCAGCCCCTCACAGAAACGCAGGTAGTCTGAGAGTCACAGCCGTGGTTCTCTGACGAAACCAACCTGCCAGACTGCCACCCGCAGTCCAGGTCTGAAGCCACTAGCCCCTCATAGAAATGCAGGTAGTCTGAGAGCCACAGCCATGGTTCTCTGATGAACCCGACCTGCCAGATTGCCACCCGCAGTCCAGGTCTGAAGCCACCAGCCCCTCACAGAAATGCAGGTAGTCTGAGAGCCACAGCCATGGTTCTCTGACGAACCTGACCTGCCAGATTGCCAGCCGCAGTCCAGGTCTGAAGCCACCAGCCCCTCACAGAAACGCAGGTACGGACTTGCCCTCAGGGACTGATTACCTCCAGGAAGGGAGCCCTAGCTGCCAATTTTTGCTTTCTTTACATGAGGACAGTTGTCTCTGGGTTTAAATCTTAGAGTCTTTTAATGCTGTGGCCCACTGGCTGCAGTCAGCCCCAGGAGCACTCTGATTGGCTCCATATAGCTCTGCACTGTTAATGTTTGATTATATTGTGCTAGATTATCTTTTCTGTTAAAACTGTCCTGTTTGTATTTTATAGCTGAAGTTTTCTGATTTACTGTAAATGCCTGTATTGTGTTCCTCATAAGACCAGCAGCAATCTCAGCTCAGGCCTTTGAAACCCCCCGTTCACCTTTTTACGCTAGTATTGTGTTTTAAATAGCCCTGTTATTGCTCACGGAGACTTGGAGGCACCTTGCCTAACATTTTGGTCTGCAACACCCCCCCGTTTAAGCCAGTCTGCATTTCTTTTTAGCTCCATGAGCAGTCCCACCCCCTCTGACTTTCTTATTTAATTCTCCTCTGCCTTCTCCATCCAGGTAGTCTGAGAGCCACAGCCGTGGTTCTCTGATGAACCTGACCTGCCAGACCGCCACCCACAGTCCAGGTCTGAAGTCACCAGCCCCTCACAGAAACGCAGGTAGTCTGAGAGCCACAGCCGTGGTTCTCTGATGAACCCAACCTGCCAGACTGCCACCCCCAGTCCAGGTCTGAAGCAACCAGCCCCTCACAGAAACACAGGTAGTCTGAGAGCCACAGCCGTGGTTCTCTGATGAACCCAACCTGCCAGACTGCCACCCGCAGTCCAGGTCTGAAGCCACCAGCCCCTCACAGAAACGCAGGTACGGACTTGCCCTCAGGGACTGATTACCTCCAGGAAGGGAGCCCTAGCTGCCAATTTTTGCTTTCTTTACATGAGGACAGTTGTCTCTGGTTTAAATCCAGAGTCTTTTACTGCTGTGGCCCACTGGTTGCAGTCAGCCCAGGAGCACTCCGATTGGCTCCATATAGCTCTGCACTGTTAATGTTTGATTATATTGTGCTAGATTATGTTTTCTGTTAAAACTGTCTTGTTTGTATTTTATAGCTGAAGTTTTCTGATTGAATGTAAATGCCTGTATTGTGTTCCTCATAAGACCAGTGGTGATCTCAGCTCAGGCCTTTGAAACCCCCCCCCCCCGTTCACCTTTTTATGCTAATATTTTGTTTTAAATAGCCCTGTTATTGCTCACTTAGACTTGGAAGCACCTTGCCTAACTTTTTGGTCTGCAACACCCCCCTCGTTTAAGCCAGTCTGCATTTCATTTTAGCTTCACGAGCAGCCCCACCCCCTCTGACTTTCTTATTTAATTCTCCTCTGCCTTCTCCTTCCAGGTAGTCTGAGAGCCACAGCCGTGGTTCTCTGATGAACCCGACCTGCCAGACTGCCATCCGCAGTCCAGGTCTGAAGCCACCAGCCCCTCACAGAAATGCAGGTACGGATTTGCCCTCAGGGACTGATTACCTCCAGGAAGGGAGCCCTAGCTGCCAATTTCACCCACCCATCCACCTCCCCCGGTCCTGATTAAATACACATAAACCCTGCCGCAGCTTTCTAGCTCACTCCTCTCTAGCCCCCCCCATCCTTATTCCACTATGTGTGTCAAATCGTGGATCCTGTTCTGGTCCTTCTTCTATCTCATATCGCATGCCCAATATATGCCACCTCAAGCCTTTATTACTGTGGATGCTAATCTGATCTGCTCTGTAACTAGTTCCTGTCCCTACGTGGATATATGCCTTTTCAACTACCCAATTCTTCAACACTATTTTCATATTACCTTTAACGCTGGTACACAAAATGAATTACCACCTCAGCTTATGACTTTCACCAACATCATAGAGGCGTCACCTCTACAGATAGCAGTCAGAGTACTCATCTCTGCCACCCTTAGTGGGAAGGGCAAAAATGTTTGGATGCGCCCCCCAGGATGATGGCCCACAACGACGTAAAGGGGTTACCAGTACGAAGCTTACTATTGCCACGCTAAGAAAACTTTTACTCCTTCTCCTGTGCTCAGTAAATGTGGAGCTCAATCCGGGGCCACCAGCAGCAATCACATCACCCTCTGACCCTGCCACACTGAAAGGCATGAGTTTCCTCCACATTAATGTATGCAGTCTGTTAAAAAAGTTCTTCATGATCCAGGCCTGGGTCCTTCATACTCGACCAGACATCCTAGTGGTTTCAGAAACCTGGCTTACACTGGCCACCTCCAACAGGAAAATCAATATCCCTAACTATTTACTATTTAGAGCAGAAAGACACTCCAGGAGTGGAGGGGTTGCCATCTATGTCAAGGATAGGTATACGGCATCCTGTCTGAGTGCTTCATCTGTTGCAAATGCTTATGAATGTCTGTCTCTTCAAGTCACCATCTCGCACACTTCAACATTATGTATCATAGGGTGCTATAGACCTCCTTCTACTGATCTACAATTGTTACCTCATCTAAGTAATATCATCAAACAACAATCCTCAGAAATAATTATTCTTGGGGATCTTAATTTAGACTGGCTATCTAAAACCGCCGCTCCTCTCGTAGCATTCTGTGACATCCATGGATTAGCACAACTCATTGTCGAACCAACACAAGTAAATAAAAAGAATGTGGACAACAGCTCCCTGCCAGATGTTATCCTTGTGAATAAACCACATCTCTTTTCCTTTGCTGGCACCTTCTTCAGTGCTATCAGTGATCACTCATGTATTGCTTGCATAAGATCAAGCAACAAACCTACTACTTCGACGAAGTTTGCTGCCAAGAGATCTAGACGGAACTTGCATCTCACTGCCTACATAAATGAACTGAAACACTCCTTGTATTGGCAAGAGTTCTGTTTGGCAAAAAACATGCAATCAGCATTCGACATATTCAGCAAAATTATCCTAGATGCCCTAAATAAATATGCCCCTATAGTTAAGGTGCAAATAGCAAAAAATGCATGTAGATGGTTCACACCATTATTAAAATCTGCATTGACTGAAAGAGATAACCTATGGGAAAAACACGCCAAAACCCAGTCTGCTGCGGACTGGTGCAAGTTCAAAGGGCACTGAAACTCATGTACTAGAATGGTTAGAGATACAAAGCTGTATACTATCATTCTGAATTTCTCTCTGCCTCCAAAAATCCTACAAAATTTTGGGAAAACCATCAAGGACTTGTCTGGTCACGTCCGGTGGCTCACTACCTGATGAAATCTCCTTAAACAATAACACCATTAGTGACAGACTGGAAGTTCTGGATGTCTTCAATAATCACTTTGCGACTGCAGGGTTAGCCTTCGACAATTCCCCTGTGAATCTGATACGCTCTCAGGTGGATAATCAAGGTGCAGATCCTAGCATCACTGATTCAGTCTTCTCCTTGAGTCCTACTACTCTGAAAGAAGTTGAAGACCTATTGCTAAAACTAGATGTAAAAAAAAGTGCTGGTGCGGATACCCTCGACCCATATTTTTTGAAGGTGGCCATCCATAACTCATTTATTTAATCTATCATTAATTCAAGGATCCATTCCTTCAATATGGAAAACAATGCACATCATACCCCTGTTCAAGTCCGGAAATCCCTGTGATCTAAATAATTACAGACCAATTTCAACTCTCCCGGTCTTGTCAAAATTACTGGAAAAATCGTAGTAACCAGCTGAGGCAGTATCTAGAAGCTAGTAACTTACTTAATCCAGTCCAATCAGAGTTTAAGCTAAACATAGCACAATCACAGCACTTGCCAAAGTGACTAATGACTGGCAAAGAGAGCTAGACAACAGAAATTACACCTGCGCTGTATTCTTGGACCTGAGCAAGGCCTTCAACACTGTCAACTATTCTCTGCTACTCTCTTCCCTGACCTCACTAGGTGCTGACCCATTATCTTTACAGTGGTTCAACAACTACCTCTCTGATCGTTTCCAGCAGGTGAAAGCGGAAGGAGATCTCTCAACTCTCAAACCTCTCCTAAAAGGTGTTCCCCAGGGTTCTATCTTAGCACCGATCTTATTTGCAATATACATCAACAATATTAATGAAAGCATAACTAAGGCCAACACTCATCTGTTTGCAGATGACACAGTTCTTTACGTAAGCTGCCCGTCATTACAATCTGCATGTAATGACCTTCAATCTGAGTTCAACCTGCTGCAACACCAACTCCTAAACAAAAAGCTATTACTTAAAGCCAAGAAAACAAAAGAATGATCTTTTCTCCCTGTGCCCAAATGGTAAATTCAGCCATATCAGATCCTATGCCGCAGATTACTACAATTCTTGGCGAGAAGTTGGAATTTGTCCCTAAATTCAAATACCTGGGAGTATGGCTGGACCATAGGCTCTCCTTTATAGAGCACATTGAAGAATTACTCAAAAAATTACTACAGAGACTTGGCCTGTTCTTTAGGATAGCCCACTTCTTAATTAGAGATGCCAAACTACAGCTGGTACAATCAACCTTTCTATCCTTGATAGATTATGCTGACATCCTCTACAGTCACTGTCCCATTTCCTACCTCACCAAACTTGACACATTATATCATAGAACTTTGAGGTTCATCACAGGCCTGCCTTATTCCACTCACCACTGCTCCCTATATCAATCAGTGGGGTGGAGTTCTCTTCAATTCAGGCATGATAAAAATGCAGCCTTATGGACCCTGAGAGCCATCTCCAAAAAACTGCCCCAATACATTACAGACTGTCTTCCTATGAAACCAATAGGCAATTATGCCCTGAGAAGTTGCAAATCTCTCCTACTGATGGTTCCGAAAGTTAACTCTTGCTTTGACAGGGCTGCTATAAGCTTTACACTGTCCTCCTTGTGGAATAAATTGCAAAAAAACCTGAAACTGAAGTCACCCATTGGCATCTCATCTTTCAAGCTCTTATATTCACTTCTCAGAAATGATCAGTGCAATTGTTTCCCATGACCATGAATTGCCATCATACTAACCTGTACCATTTAACCATGAACAAATTACTTCTAGTGCTTGTCTCCTCCTTGGCCCTGGTCTGTCATCATGCTTTCATGTAACACCTTGATGCCTTTGTCCTCTCTTTGATACTGGTCTATCTTCCCGCTTTCTCCGGTCTTCTTTTCACAACTCTATATTGCACTCATCCACAATCTACATGCAATCATACTATAAAAGTCCTAACTCCCCTTTCCCTCTCCCCGTAGGCCCCCACTGCCGCATCAGTTTTACCGACCTATCCTTGGGACTTCACTTCTCACAATGTTTATCCTTCACTTACATATTGCATACCCCTCCTGGTACCCCATCTGCCATTAGTTGGTGGATCTCCAAGCCATTTTGATGGCTAGTACTAGTGACTGCCCCTGGTAAATGAACTAACTGGTACTTCTATACAGAGAACATGGTTTATATACAGTTGCATGGTTCAATGGTGGACCTGCCCCCCTTGTATTTAAATCCTCCTCTGTTATGGCTTGCCTTGTCTTCCTTTTATCATTTGACTCCCCTACTACTGCACCATTGTGTTTGTGTTTATATACTTATTTACATGTATTTATATGTTTTTATGATGGATGTTAACCGACCCTGTTCTAACCAGGTCCATCTTGTAAAAGAGCTCTGCTCAATGATGTTCGCCTGGATAAATAAAGATTTTGATTGATTGATTGATTGTCCCCATCTGCTACTGTCTTGAGAGAATTTGAAACTACCAGAGGATGGACATATGGACCCCCGAGCAGTTCACACCAAATAATGCAATAAAACACGATGCATGGAATTTAAAACCAAGTCCCAACCAATGTCCGACAAGTGACTCCATCCTTATCATACAGCCCCCCGGAATTCTGTGCTAATGTCATTATACCTTATGATGATCCCACTGATAGAGTCCATGAAGAAACACCTTTCCTTGTTAATGCACCTGCATTTTTTTCTCATTGTTTTATAACCTTTTGCGTACCTCCAGTGGAGCATCTGGATGATATGGGAGCACAGGATTGTGGTTTTGGGCCATATTCCATGGATAGCTTGCAGGTTATCCTTCACTCTGATTACCAGATCAATAGCCTTCCTGAGTGCCAGCCTCATTTCTAAGGTTCCATGTCATAATAGTGAATGCAAAACAGCGATCGCTATTATGGTAAGTGTATATCGCTGAAAAGCAAATCAGCGGTATACACTTCAAGGTGACCTGATATCCAGATTTAAAAAAAAGTGTTTTTGCAGGGGGGGGTGTGCCCCCCTGCAGCCTGGGGCTTTGCTCCCCACACCCCCCTGAATTAGGATTCTCAACTCCAGGGGGGGCATATCAGGGAGGGGGCAAAATCCAGATGTCGACAAAATTTAAGCTGCCACAAAATGTACATGCTCCTGGTCCCAAACCCAGTACCTGCTGCGCCAGTGCTAGCCACTCATACCACAACACCACATGGCTAGCTTGGTGGCAGCAGGTACACCTGTGCCTGAAAACCCCTTCCCTGTCCCTCCCCTTCCCCTTGCTATTCCTCCAATCCGTTTGCCCTTCCCCATGGTCAGTATTCCATACCCTCGCTATTCTGCAGGTTAGCCCACAATAATAGCGCCCAAAATGAGTCACTATTTTTATAGTAGCTCATTTTGGGTTGCTAATATTATGTGATACCCATTTCCAACCAGGTGGACAACCAGTATCTCTTTTGATGCTCCCCTCACTGACCTCAACCTCCAGCCTTAGGCAGTTTCCCCATCCTTTCCTCAATGCTAAGGCAATGCACATGCACTTTGCCTCTGGGAAGATTTCTCACCCCAGGCTGTTGTCTGATTCTGTCCACACCACATAGCGGACTAAGGAGTGCCCAGATATCCGCAATCTCTTTGTTCAACCAGCAGGACCTAAAAGGCACAATGGGACAACATTATAACAAAAATATATCTATACGTATTGCAGAAAGACTTGGTATCACCAATGCACCAGGGCCTGAAGCTGGCCATCAGATGGCCGACGTAGCCTAACAGTTCTGGCCACACCAATACAAAATGAGTGGGTGTTAAACTCACTCATATTCAAGCCCACCCACCCACTGCACCCCTAAGCCCAGGATGTGCCAGATCTCACAAGCAGTCACTGGCACTCCATCTATATGGTGCAAGAATGCTGACCCATCAGTGGGCTGGAGCACCATGTACTGCTGTACCAGCTCCCCAACATCCCACCTTGATCCAGAAGATGCCTTTACTGTGCACCAGCAGCCCATGCTCAATAGATCAGTTTTATGCAGCTGCATGAACATGTCCTCTGTGGTCAGCCCCACGTCCTCATCCTGCAGGCTAGAGGCTGCTCTGTCTCTTTTCAGCTGGAGCAGCTGTGAAAACCAAAAGACCCCACAGAAGGCCAGTAAGTATGCTATCTTGAAGAAGGTGGCCTTGTATGGTGACCACAAGATGACAGGCAGGACTACCCACATCTGTTCTAATGTTGCTGGAATGAGAGGATGGCAACCATCTTTCTGCTTTCGAGTGCCCTTTCTTCAGCTATCAAGGATCATACCCACCCTGAAGGCCTGAATCACATCCGCAAAGCCAGTTACCTCACTGAACCAGGATAAACCTGCTAGGTGCTGTCCTACCAGCTCTGGGGAAAGGCCCTTCCTCTTGTAGAATGTACTGTATTTAGAGAGCTGTTCCTCAGGATTGGGCCACCTGTTAGGCTAACCCTCCTCTGCCTTGATTCTCTAGAAGTCCTTGAATCCCTTTCAATAGGCCATACTGGTGCATGTCATGATAGAGTTAACTATCAAGTGCCAGGCCTTAGCATCATTCACCACCTCCCACAGGATGACCAGGACTGGTTGTGGCTCTCATTCTGCTGCTGGAGCCAATTCCCCGAACTTTTGCCACTGCAAATGAGATGAAGAGTCAGTTATACCATTAGCTACCCCTGAAACATGCACAGTCTTATAATGAATATTCAGCAAGAGGCACCAGAGGACAAATATCATCATCAGCTCCCCCAGTGGGCTCTTTACCCCCAGATGCCCTTTGATGATATACACTACCCTGGTACTGTCTGACACAAAACAATGAACTTCCTGTCCCTCATCTGATTTCCCCATATCAGCAGAATCACCACAATCAGAAAAAATTCTAAGAGGTTGATCCTTCTAGAAAGCCTGTCCTCAGCCCCTCCTGTGGGCTAGATAGATGCACAGCAGGTACCAGTTAAATAAGCCTTGAAACCCAGCCCATGGGATGTGTTTGTGAACAGCTCTAACTCATCACTGCCCACGGTAATTGGTCACATGAAAACCCCGATTGAAATTGTTCCAAAAGGCATGCCAGACATGCAGGTCTTCCCTCATGCCTTTCCTTAACACACATCCAGTGGTGTGGTTTGTGGGCCTCATCTGCCACCTTTGCCATGTACTGCAGAAATGTCCTTCCCATACGGATAACCCAGCAGGTGAAGTTCAAGTGGCCCACCAGCCGATGAAGCTCCTTGAGGGTTATGTTCTTGGTCATACAAACATGTTCCAGAAGAGCCCTGAGGACCAAGACCTTACATAGAAACATGGAATTTGATGGCAGATAAGGACTGCTTGGCCCACTTAGTCTGCCCACTTCCCTACCTAATAGATAAGCTGCAGATCCTAGTTAACCAACAGCCTACTTCCTCCTACACCCTCACTAGAATTGCCTTATGTTTGTCTCATGCATTCTTGAATTCCCCCACTGTTTTTGACTCCATGACCTCCTCTGGAAGGCCGTTCCATGCATCCACAACCCACTCTGTGAAAAAATACTTCCTCACATTACCTCTGAGCCCTCCCCCCTCTATCTTCAAATTGTGCCCCCTTGTTCTTGCACATCTCTTTTTCTGAAAGATGCTGCGCTCTTGGACTTTGTTGATTCCCTTGAGGTACTTGCAAGTTTCTATCATATCCCCCCTCTACCTCCTTTCCTCAGGGGTATACAGTACATATTAAGCTCCTTTAGTCTCTTTTCATATGGCTTCTGGTGCAGATCCTGCACCATTTTAGTTGCCCTCCTCTGGACAGCTTCCATCTTGTCTATGTCCTTGCAGAGATGGGGTCTCCAGAACTGCACACAGTACTCCAGATGGGGCCTCACCAACTGTCTGTACAGAGGGAATAACAACTTCTTGTTTTTTACTGGTGATGCCTCTCCCTGTGCATCCCAGTATCCCCCAAGCCATCCTTACTGGCTTCTCACATTGCTTTCCCACCTTTCGATTGCCTACTATGACTACCCCCAGGTCCCTTTCCATTTTTGTTGTTGTTAGTGTCTCACCCCCATTGTGTACTCTTTGCCTGGGTATTTGTTTCCCAGGTGCATTACTTTGCACTTCTTTGCATTGAATCTAAGCTGCCATACATTTGACTATTCCTCTGACCTTGCCAAGTCGCTCCTCGTCCTTTCCACCCCTCCTTGTGCATTAACCCTGTTGCAGATCTTTGTGTCATCTGCAAAAAGACATACATTTCTTTCCTGTCCCTCCGCAATGTCATTTATAAAGCCATTAAAGGGGACCAGTCCCAGTACTGAACCCTGCGGTACCCTGCTAGTAATCCCCCTTTCTTCAGAGTGGACTCCATTTACAATTACCCTCCGTGTCCTGTTGTCCAGCCAATGTTTTACCCAGGCTACTACCTTGAAAAAAAAAAAAAAATTTACAATTACCCTCTGTGTCCTGTTGTCCAGCCAATGTTTTACCCAGGCTACTACCTTGAGACCCACTCCAAGGCTGGCTAACTTGTTTATTAATCTTTTGTTTGGGAATGTGTCAAATGCCTTGCTAAAGTCTAGGTAGGCCATGTCCACAACCCCTTCCTAGTCTATAACTTTGTCAAAGAAATCTATTAGATACATCTGACATGACCATCCTGCTGTGAATCCTTGCTGCCTTGGGTCCTGTGCCTTGCTGGCCTCTAGGTACTCAACAATTCTTTCCTTCGGAAGTGATTCCGTCATTTTCCCTACTGCTGAGGTCAAACTAACAGGTATGTACTTTCCTGCCTCTGCCTTGTTTTTTTTTTTTATTTAGTTTAACCAGGTATAGCACACTAAGCTGAAAGCTTTTTTACAGGAGCGACCTGGGAGCACAAGGAGGATAAGTGACTTGCTCAGAGTCACACAGTAAGCAAGTGGAAGCTGTGGGATTCAAACCCAGGTCTGGTCTGCTGGATGTCACCAGATTTGCAGCTCAGAGCCTTAGACCACTCTTGCGCAGTGAAATCACATCAGCCCTCCTCCAGTCCTCAGGTACCACCCCATCCTCCCATGATTTGTTAAAGAGGGTGGTCAGTGGTGTCACTAGTTCTCCTTTTAGTTCTTTTAGAATTCTGGAGTGAATCCCACGAGACCCCATTGCTTTGTCCACCTTCCGTTTTAAGAGTTCTTTCAGAACCCTTTCTTCTGTGAATGGACTAATATCTACCCCCCCATTCAGAGTGTTTCTGTTGTTTGGTTTAGGTACCTCCCCCATCTCTTCTTTTGTGAATACTGCCCAGAAGTGTTCGTTCAGCATCCCTGCTTTTTCACTGTCACCCTCTGCCCACATTCCCTCCCCTTTATTAAGCCTCAGTATCCCACCCTTGGTCTTTCTTCACTCCCTAATGTACCTATAAAAGGTTTTATCCCCTTTTTAACAGAGTTGGCTATCTTCTCCTCAGTTTGTGCCCTTGCTATTCTGACTGCCTTCCCTACCTCCTTCCATTTTAACTGATATAATTCTCTGTCCTGCTCCTTCTGTGTTTCCTTATATTTCGTGAATGCTATCCTTTTCTTCTTAACCTTCCTTGCCACCTCTTTTGACAACCATAGTGGCTTTTTCCTTCATTTTGTATTGTTGATTTGTTTTACACAAAGGCTTGTTGCCTCTGTGATGGCAGTTTTGATTTTTCCCCATTGTTCTTCCACCATCCTTCTTGCCTGTTTGCTAGTGCTTTTCTGAGGCACTCTCCCATTTTGCCAAAGTCAGCCCTCCTAAAGTCCAACACACTTGCTTTTGTATGGCTTGACTCTACAGTTGTGTTTATTGTGAACCACACTGTTTGGTGGTCGCTTGTTCCCAGATGGCTACCCACTGCTAAATCTGAGATCATCGCTCCATCCCCGTTTGAGAGTACCAGGTCTAAGATTGCTCTCCCCCAAGTGGGTTTCAGCACTAGTTGTCTGAGGCATGCCCTCTGTAGGGCATCAAGAATGACTCTGTTCTTGGATGTGGCTGCAATAAAGGTGCTCCAGTAAACATCTGGCATATTCAGATCCCCATCAACATCTCTCGCTTTTCTGCCATTCTAAGGATTCCTTCTATTATTTCCTTGTCCATTGCCTCCCCCTGAAATGAGGGTCTGTAAACAACCCCTGTGCGAATTGTGATGCCATTTCCTGTCTCCAGGGTACCCACAGTGCCTCCTCCCCTTCCTGTTTACCCTTTATTTCTGTTGCTTTGAGTCCTTCCCTTATGTAGAGAGCTACTCCTCCTTCTCTTTTACCCTCCTCGTCCTTCCTGTAGATTGTGTACCCCGGTATGTTGACACCCCAGTCATGGTTCTCTGTGTACCATGTTTCTGTGACTGCCACGATATCCAGGCGTTCCTCTTCCATCAAGGCCACTAGTTCAGGGAGTTTGTTACCCAGACTATGGGCATTGGTACTGATTTCCCTCCATTTTTTGATGGCCTCACCCCTTTTAGAACCAATCCCTGTCCTTACTACCTTTGCCTTTTTCTGCATTTACCCCTGTCCTGCTCCCTATTGACTTCTCTACCTTTGTGTCTACTTTGCTAACTACCCTGTTTTGTGTGTGGGGGGGGGGGCTGGGATTTCCCTGCTTCTCTTCAGTGCCTCCCTCCCTTTGCTAGTTTAAATGCTTGCCAATGAAGCATTTAAACTTATCACCTAGGATCCTGGTTCCCCTCCCGGACAGATGCAGACCATCACACCAGTGTCAGCCTGTATCCCTCCAGGTGGACCCCCCAGTCCCCAATGAAGCCAAATCCCTGAGCGCCACATCAGTTTTTGAATCAGTCAGTGAATCCCTGGTGTGGAGTACCCTAGCCTCACCCATGCTATAGACAGGCAGCATTTCCGAGAAAGTTACCATGTGTGCTACTTGATAAAAGGTCCCTTCCCAACTCCACAAACTCCTGCTGCACTGCTCTGACCCCATTCCCAGCCAGGCCATTTGTCACTAGGTGGACAGTGGCATCCAGCTCCCTCCCCCGTGCAGCTGCTCCCATGATCCTGAGGGTTCGCTTCCTGTCCCTTCAAGCCTTGGCACCGGATAGGCACCTTACCTCCCTCACCCCTCCCTCCTCCAGTTCTAACCCCATAATGATTGAGTCCCCCACCAGGAGCTGTTTCCTTCCCTTGTGGAGTCCTGTGCCACCCTCCTGTGGGTCTCCATTGTGGTGGTTCCCAGCATCCTCCTCGGTCTCCACTGTGGGTGCCTCCATAGATGAACCATGCTCCACCAGAATGGTGAATGAATTGTGGAGAGGCACAACTGGAGGGATGTGCCTTTGTTCCACCACCCTCACCCTCCCTGAGCTCACTGTGGTCCAACTGCTCCTCTTTCTTGACAACTTCTGAGGCAGTGGTGGTGGCCTGGGTGGTCCCTAGGTGGGGGAGGAGGTTTCCCGAATCCTCACTAGGTCAGCATGGAGATGGGCAACCTCCTCCCTCAGACCAGAGAGGTGCCTGCAAATAGGGCAACGCAGCCTCCAGAACATCTCCCGGAAGACTGCTGCTCCACAGCCAGTCTATTGCACCATTCCCCACATGTCTCTCCCTTCCTGTTTAATATGTTTTTTTTTTGTCATGGGGTAGGTGACCAGCTCCACATTGCTCTATATTCCCTGACATGACATGACATGACAGATCTGAGGCCATCAACCTTGCCTGGAGCCAGATACACCAAAGAGTGCACATAACTGACTGGAATCTCTCAGGATAAGCCCACACTCCAGAGTGCCAGATAGGCCTATGAACTGGAAGTCATCCAAGTAATTGATGATGCCCTGCCAATTAAACTTCTCAGCCACCACTTAGTAAAGGAACATGCAAAGATGCTCAAACACTGTGCAGGCTACAAAGTATGCCATGGGCATTCAATGATATATATAGTAGTGGCCAACCCATTTCATCCCCAGCAAGTCCCAGTCATCAAGGTGGACAGAATGCACCTGAAAGGCTGACTGTTTGTCTGCTTTGGCCCCTTGAGTACCCCCCAGCCTATGGCACACACCACCAGGACTGCCCTGTTGAATGATGCATAATGAACCACGGTAAAACAAGACTATATATGATCATTCACCATGTCACCTTCTGGGTGCAACCGATGATTAATAATGCCATACCCATTCAGTACCTTCTTAGGAAACAAGCCTCTGGGGGAACCCTCAGAGCCAGAACTGGCAGGAAAGCACAGGGGCTGCTAATCCTTCCCAACCCAATTTCCTTCTGGAGCATCTCCCAGACCACCAGTGGCCTGTCCCTGGCCGACTTCAAGTTCTACACCTTGTAAATGCACTGGGGGCCATAGGGAATCCTGAAGTCTACCTTAAAGTGCTTAGCCAGGAGCACCACCATCTCACAATCCAGGAAACACTCAAGTAAAGGCTCATGCACCTCCACCCTTATCAGCATTGGCAGACTTTCTGGAATCTGAACTACCATGCTTCCTCCAAAAAGGCTGCTGACCCTCTTGGCAGGGTTTGTGAAGCTTACCCTGGGTGAAGTGGTGCTTCTGTCCATATGTCAGACATTTATGTTTGTGCTTATAACCAGCCTTGCTACAAGACCCCCTGTTGTACTGGAAGCAGACTTGTATCCTGAGGTTCCCCCAGATAGGGCTGGAAGACCCAGATTGGTAGCTCACTATCTGTGTGCAACACACAACCCCAAGCATGACCTCGATCAACTGTTGCATATCTAGCACATCCCAGTCATTGGTTGGTTTGCACTGCATGCACTGTTGGAATTCCTCAATATATGTCAGTCAACCAGAAGCCCATTGCACCTAAGTGTGCACATAATTCTATTTAAATAATTGAAAATGGCAGCACTCTTCCTGCCGTTGGCATTGCCTGACCAAAGGCCACCCCCTGTTGCTGCACTTGGACCACAGAGACTAATTCCATGATCACTTCCTAGAAGATTGTCCAGCTTTTTGTTTGATGAGGATGAACTCAGTTATGCCTCTGGCTGTTACTGAGCCAGAGGGACCCATAACCAGGGTATTCTCCACTGATGCCCACCCCCAAACATACTCAGGATGAGTTGCCCAAATTTGTCCTTGGGCAGTTCACAGCTCCAAGCATCAGCCTGATGTGCCTTCTTAGCTCCCATTTTAGCTAACCTGGTCTGTGTCACTGTTGAGTCCCCTACCAGCCACTTCAACTTCTTGTAAGCCAGAACCCCTGATGTCATCAGGGTGCCAGTCAAGCATGACTACAACCATGCTATGCCCTTCTTGTTGTACTTTACATGCAGCTGCTCCTCCAGTGCCTCTACCTGCACTATCTGGGTGTGAGTCACCTCTTGCTGGGCATCGTGCCAAGGGATGCATCTGAAATGAGAAGAGGGCTGCTGTGCACAAAAAGGGATAGCAATCACCAATCAGTGACTATCACCAGAACCCATCCCAAGTAGGGAGGGCCTTGCTGTGGTAGCCTGGCTTCCCACTGACTCTTCCTCTGTTAGCTGTGTATCCTTATCCTACAAAGGTTACATAGAAACATAGACTTTGATGGCAGATAAGGACCACTTGGCCCACCCAGTCTGCCCATTTCCCTACCTACTGGATAAGCTGCAGATTCTAGTTAACCAACAGCCTACTTCCTGCCACCCCCCCCACTACAATTGCCTGATGTCTGTCCCATGCATGTTTGAATTCCCCCACTGTTTTAGCCCCAACAACCTCCCCAGGAAGGCAGTTCCACGCATCCACCACTCTCTCCATGAAAAAAGATTTCCTCACATTACCCCTGAGCCGTCCCCCCTCTATCTTTAATTTGTATCCCCTTGTTCTTACACATCTCTTTTTCTGAAAGATGCTACCCTTCTGGACTTTGTTGATTCCCTTGAGGTACTTGAACGTTTCTATCATGTCCCCCCTGTCCCTCCTTTCATCAAGGGTATACATATTAAGCTCTCTCAGTCTCTCTTCATATGATTTCTGATGCAGACCCTGCACCATTTTAGTTGCCCTCCTCTGGACTGCTTCCATCCTGTCTATGTCCTTGCGTGGATGAGGTCTCCAAAACTACACACAGTACTGCAGGTGGGGTATCACCAACTGTCTGTACAGAGGGATAACCACTTCCATTTTTCTACTTGTGATGCCCCTTTCTATGCATTCCAGTATCCCCCTGGCTCTCCTCACTGACTTCTCACATTGCTAACCCACCTTTAGATCATCCGATATGACTACCCCCAAGTCCTGTTCCGTTTTTGTTGTTGTTAGTACCTCCCCTGCTATTGTGTACTCTTCTACTGGGTTTTTGTTTCCCAGGTGCATTACTTTGCACTTCTTTGCATTGAATCTAAGTTGTCATATGTCTGACCATTCCTCCAACCTTGCCAAGTCCCTTCTCATCCTTTCTACCCCACCTTGTGTATCAACTCTGTTACAGATCTTTGTATCATCTGCAAAGATGCATACCTTTCCCTTCAGACCCTCTGCAATGTCACCTAGATGTTAAAGAGGACTGGACCCAGTACTGAGCCATGAGGTACTCCACTAGTGACCCCCCTTTCTTCGGAATGTGTGCCACTCACTATTACCTTCTGTGTCCTGTTGTGCAGCCAGTTTGCAACCCAGGCTACCACCCTGGGACCCACTCCCAAGCTGGCTAACTTGATTATTAATCTTTTGTGCGGGACTGTGTCAAATGCCTTGCTAAAGTCTAGGTAGGCCATATCCACAGCCCCTCCCTGGTCTATTACTTTGGTCACCCAGTCAAAGAAATCTATTAGATTCATCTGACATGACCTTCCTGCTGTAAATCCATGCTGCTTTGGGTCCTGTGCCCCTTTACATCTAGGTACTCAACAATTCTTTCTTTCAAGTGATTCCATCATTTTCCCTACCACTGAGGTCAAACTTACAGGTCTGTAGTTTTCTGCTTCTGCCTTGCTCCCACTTTTGTGAAGGAGAATCACATCTGCTCTCCTCCAGTCCTCAGGTACCACCCCATCCTCCCACGATTTGTTAAAAGATGTGGTCAGTGGTGTCACTAGGTCCTCCCTTAGTTCTTTTAGGATTCTGGGTTGAATCCCATCAGGCCCCATTTGAAAGTTGTTGACTTGGTCAGACATAAGACCACAAAGGACATAGGGAGTTAAAGAGTAAAAGAATATCAGGGGTACAGAAAATATAGGGAAAATATTTTTATCCAAATTCAGTCAAAACTCCAAGTAAAACTCTAGTGGAAATTTGAATGTGCCAATAGTTCTGATACATATGCTGACTTTAATTGATTATTTGTGGATACTTTACTTATTTTGTAAGCAGATTGAATAGGTAGGTGCTGAGATTTACTCAAGCTTTTTTCTGCAGTGGCCTTATAGTGCATAATACTGTAATAGGATGATGATATTGTAAACTGGGCATGCTAGTCAGGAGTTTCAAAAGGGCACCAAGTGCTAGAGCTCAGGTTGGAGACAGACATGGGCATGTGAACATATGTGCGCATGGTGCCAGCACACTTCCATTTTTGCAGGAAACAGGTAAGTATCTTTTAAAGCCACCGAAGCTCCCTTTGACGCTGACAATTTAGAAAAAGCTGTCCTCTGTCCAAAGAAAACAGAGTCAGTCATTCATGTACCCAAGTTATGTAAAGCCCTGGTCAACGTGAGTTAAACTGCAGTAATTAACACCTTTTTCTTTTCTCCCTGTCTGAGGATATTGAAGCACTGTGGTATCCAGAGCCACTGGTAGCACCAAAGTTAAAAACTTATTTTAGTGTTAACATCTTTTGGTAGGGTCAAAATATGATGCTGCTTGCCTTCTTGCATTTGATGTCTGGTGGGCTGTTGGGTCTCCTGAATGACTTCTGTCTGCCCTGCAGCCTCTGGTGGAAGACCAGACTTTGCTGACAGAGTGGAGTGAAAGCACCTAGCTTTACTTTAAAGGTATATTAATATTTATGTATACTTCTCTTCCTTTTGAAAGTAGCAGGGCAAGTGGGGAGAAAAGCTCTGTAAGCAGTGGTTGGGGCACTTTGAAACTTGGTAGTCAGTGTTTGGGGTACCTTGAAACTTGGATTTTCAATTGTAACAGGTGGTGTGGGGGAAACTAGCCCATTGGGGTGAGTAGATTCAGGAAGCCCTGTGAAGCAGGTGTGTAACTGGGGGGTGGAGCTTACAGAAGCTTAGGGCCTTCTAACAAAATGAAGATTTAAAAGGCCCAAATGCTGGAAACAATACAGCATGCCAAATGTGGAAGAGGGTGATCACTACACTGGAAACATAATGTTCTGGCATCGCTTTATTGATGATATCCCTTACAGAAATAATTGTATGACATGTTTTCATGCTGCACACATACAACTACCCAAGTGATATGTGTGCTGCAAGTATGATTTAAATGTTAAATTGGAACTGACTGCATGCATATGGCATGCATGCAGCAAGCAAGTGTGGAACCATGATTTTTATGTTAAACTGGGAAAGACTGCATGCATGTGGCATGTGTACAAAAAAGTAAGTAGTCACTGATAACTGCACAAGTAAAAATTAAGTGACTTGCTCAGGATCACACCATATACAAGTGGGGTTGATGAGATTCAAACCCAGGTTTTCATGCCTCCAAGTCTCTTAGCTTGCAGTTTAGTGCCTTTAACCACTAAGCCATACTGTCTGCACAAATATGGCTTGCTTGTACTTCAATACATACTGTATCTGAATACATCTGCATGCATGCAGCATGCTTGTAGCCACTGTTAAGCTTTTTAGTTTTCTTCTCTCCCTCATCTCATTTTCACAGCTGAACTGTAGCACACATAGTAACAGAAACACATGTTATTCCCTCCCCCAATACACAAACTTACCCAGAAAACCACTTAATTACTTCTGGCTGGCCTGTACCCCTACAATGTTCTCTCCATAGTTTTAAATGCTTCCATGCAAACAGACTTTAAGGTGCATATACAAATGTAGCAATAACTACACACACACACACACACACACACACACACACACACACACACACACACACAGCCAGTCCTCCCCTCATGCACACACACACACACACACTGTAGTGGGTACGGCCATGCTGCTACAGACAACCCACCAAGTATAGATTGAAGTAAAAAGTCCCTTACTTGAGTACTAGGGAGCCAGAGGGAGAAGTCTTTAAGAGATGATGTCCATGAGTCAGAGTGTGGGGCTTACCCTCTTGAAATGAATGGAGTTATTTTCTATTACTATTTTATATGCTATGATGGTGAGTTAGAAAATAATGAAGGCCACTGTTCTGCTAACAAGGCCCTTGTTAGTTGAGCAGTGGCCTCCATTAATCTCCAACTCTCCATCAATAATGTATAAAATAGTAATTAGAAAATACTCCATTCATTTCAATGGTGAACACCCCTGCAGTCTCCTTTGCCCTTTGTCATAATGTGCATGAGGGTGGGGATGTGGAGGTTTCAGCTTCACTGGGGAGGGGCATAAGCCTGACTGTATTGGGCCTCCAATAGTCTGTACATACCATACCACTCAACTGTCGGTGAATGCAAGGGACAACTCTAGAATGTCTGTAACATCTCTAAAAGGTTCAACTTATTTGGTTTGACTGAAACGTGATGTGCAAATCAGGAAAAATTCAAATGTATAAGATTAATCTGTTTACACCCCAGAGCAGCGCATCAGATTTGGGCTTAAACCCACTCAGTTACTTACCACTTCTTTTCCTGGCTGAATTTCTGCCCCTTCCCCCAAAAAAGAACTTTGTCCCACTTTTTCTCCCTGACTCCATTTCATTCAATACCCATCCCCTATGGGTCATGAAGCTGCCCAAAAGTGAAGAAATGTGAAAAACACATCAATATTTCAGTCCTTCCTCCTTCCCTAGTCCCCTGTAAAAAAAAAAAAATTACTTTTACTTACCCGACCATATGGCCAGAACCTGCAGCCTGGCATTGTGTGCCACCAGCCCAATTTTGAGTCCTCTCCCCCTCTGTCCTTTACCAGAATCTGGATCTTAGAAACGACCATCACAGGTCCCCAGTGTGGTTCACGACCAAGTCACCTCATCATCCGAACCCACCCAACCTGGGTTGCTTGCTTCTTGCTTGGTTGCTGCCACACTACACTGAACAAGGCCTATGAAGGCCACCCACACCACTGTCACCACTGCTGCTAAGCCTAGCTTGCTGCCGTGGGGGTCTGTGCTGTTTTTTTTGCAAGCCTAGTAGAGTAAGTAAGTAGCCTAGTCTTGAGTTAGCTTCTAGCTCTCCCTTTGCCCCTTCACCCACCAGGGGAGGTGGAGATTCACTAAGAGTAGAAAAACAAAACTATGCTGCGGGAAAGACAGTGTCACACTTGCAAGGCTTATGTGCTCTTTCTCAGCTGGAGCTCATCCACATCATATTTATTTATTTTTTATTTATTGTGATCTCAGTTTAACACCTTTGAGAACAAGCTCATTACATAGGTTCCACGTCAGAATTACATTAACAGTGATTAAAAAAAAACATATAGATATACAATAGAGCTGTAAGTGCAGGCTAATAACAAGAGTGAGACTAAGTAGTAACATAAACAGAAACAAACAGACAAAGTCAGCAGGTTATTATAGGTACAACAAGTTCGTGAGAGGGTTAAGGCAGTTTAAGGAAGAAAGGACAATTCAGACTGGGAGGTGGCTGTAAGGCAGATGGTGGTACTGCAGCAGACTGAGTTGTCAGGATGGAGGGCTATGTTTGGGGGTTACAGCAACCCAGGGCAACCAACACCCACTAAAGAAGTGGGGAAGCATCAGGCCAGGAAGGCCTTGTCAAAGCTATTTTTATTTGGGGGGAGGGTTTGGGGCTGAAGGCAGATGGGAGAGGATGGTAGGAGAAAAGAGGGGTGTGGGGAAGAGATGAGTTTGACAGAAGGAGGAGGAAGGAAGGAAGGAAGGAAGGAAGGGAGGAGGAGGGACATTAAGGCACATGATGAAGGGAAGTAACAAGTGCAGGATTTAAGGGGCCATGTGGTCACAAGGGAGAGCTGCTTAGGGACATGGAAAAACAGCATTGAGGGGCTAAGGCAAGCAGTCACAGATAGCATTAGCCTTGAAATGTTTTTGGAACTCACGTTTGCAGGGGTCTTATGCTATTATCAAGGAGATGGCAGAGGGAAGATTATTAATCCAAGTGGGAGCACAGTAGGCAAAAGCTCTTTGGCCAAGAGAGGTGTGACACCTAGGAATTTTAAAGACCATGATATCTGACCTTCTGGTGGAATGGCTGTTATCATAGGGAGTAAGGAGCTTCTGTATGCCCTTTGGCATGAGGCCCAGACTCATTTTTTTGGCCAGAAGGTACGATTGGAACCTGAATCCATCTGTGAACTGGAACCAGTTAGCCTGGTCATATAGGTCACATGTATGTGTAAGCCATGGGGAACCAGTTAAGAGTCTACAAGCTTTATTTAGAGTGACCTTTATATGGTGAAGTGCTGTGTCCATAGCTGAGCCATAGACTACGATGCCATAATCAACAAGAGAGACCACTGAACTCTGGACAGCAAGATTTAGAGCCTCTGGAGTAAGACTTTGCTTGTTCCTATGGAGCAGAATAATATGGATGTTCACAGCCTTTGCAACATTTTCAATGTGATTGTGCTGCTGCCAATAGGTGGAGAGAGTGGACAACACAATACAGAAACAGTCGAGTCTGGAGAGTACCTACAGCGTAAGCACACACAGACCAGGTGGGCACTTATTGTGCAAAAGATTAAATCCAAATTTAAAGCCATTATTGCCACACCATAAGAGCAACCTTGGCACAAATACCAAGCCGGGGACAACTGCCCCCTATCCTACCTAAATTGCACCCCTGCTTAATGGTAGAAATTCATTCTTATGTGCTAATGCACTGGTTTCCACTGTGTTCTGAGGTACTGTTTCTCCATGTTTCATGATATGTCCTGATCGCCATGTGGGTAAGTGTCCCTCATTGTCCCACATTTTGAGTGTCCATGTCCCTCATTCCAGTGACAAAATGTGAGGTATGGCGCATGCTTCCAAGACACTACTCAGCACAAAGAGTGCTGAGCATGGCCATGGTGTGTATGCTTAATACAGAATGACAAAGGGAAAGTAAGTGAGATAAAACAGTCATGGAGAAACACATGTGTGGCACTAAATATGCATAAGGGATTTGCATGGTCCAAAACAAAAAAGATAGGCTTCACAACACAGAGGCCCCTCTTCATACATCTGGAATGGGGGATGTTGACTGGCTTTATCCTAGGCATTAAATGCAGCAAGCAAACAATACTTTGCAAATTAATGGTGATTTAATGACAAAAATCAAAAGCCATTAAACAGCTTGCAAAAGGAACAGAATTAATGAGTTTACCTAAATTTGAATGGGAATTCAAATAAAAATGTATTTTAACGACTAATTGCTAGCAGTAGTGTAATACATAGCAACTGATGTGTTTTTTTTGGACGAGATTTGCACCAGCTTAGCTGCTGCACACATGGCAAGCATGCAGCATGTGAACCTGATGTGATGTTTAAATGATATTCACACCAGCTTAACAGCTGCACTCATGTCAAGCATGCAACACACGAACCTGATGTAATTTTAAAAAGATGTTCACACCAGCTTACCTGCTGCGCACATGTCAAGCTTGTAGCATGTGAACCTGATTTGCTTTTTTAGATCTGGTTCACATAGGTTCACTTTGTATACGTGAACCGCATGCAAACATTGCACAGTTAAGCATGTGGGGTTCATTCTGCATGTACACAGCACACCTATATTTCTTAAAGGGATTTTTCTCCTATGGAGAGGCAGTGAAGAACAGCTTAAAGACTTCCAGGAATACCTTAACACCAGGAACTAACATTTGACCGTTACATTTAATAGTGACAAGCAAAAGGAGGACTTTTTAGACATAACCATTATAAAAAGGAAAGTCTATTAGAAACCAAACAATATAGAAAACCCACAGACAGGAAGATATTACCCACTTTTAGCATCCACCCAGAAAACCTAGCAGAAAGTATTCCACACTCGCAATTGTTAAGGGCAAAAAGAAACTGCAGTATAGAATGAAAGTATACAAGGGAACAGTAAACAATCATAAAGGCAGAAAGTATCGTGAAGAAACTCTAACAGAAGCCAATGAAAAAGTATCTAACATGGCCTGAGATCAAGCTCTTAGACCAAAAATAAGAGAAATGGAACAGCTGGGAAAGATCACCTTTAGCACACAACACTCAGTGTATATGCCACAAATAAGAAGGGTAATTTTAGGTAACTGGAAAATCCTACAAGACAACTCAAACTCTTCAGGAATCTTTTCTAGTAAACCATTTGTCACAAGAAAGGCATCAACTAGCAGAGGTAAGTTACACACACAACATTACAACAAACTGGAACATGGTTCACAGTTATTACTGGGACCATTAAAGGATGGGATGTTTCCCTGTGGAAGATGTGTGGCATGTGGCCACACATCCAGGAAAGCTGACTTTAAACACCCCCATACAGGAAAGAATACAAGATAAAGTCCCACATAAGCTGTAACACTGTAGGTGTCATGCACATACTCCATTGTCCATGTAACAATTTGTATGTGGGTAAAGCTACATGAGAACTTACAGCATGAATCTCTGAACACAAGAGCAGAATATGCAACAACGATTAAAAGTCCCCCATAGCTAGACACTATAGAGGGAGAGTGGTCATACAGCAGTACAAATTAGATTTTGGGGATTAGAGCAGGTACCCATACTAGAAAGAGGCAGAAACTACAACAAAATTGTAGAAAATGGAGAAATGTGGTGTATCTTTGAGATGGGTAGACTGGATAGAAGATGATGTCAAAATGAGGATGCCAATTGGCAGGCTTGCTGGTAAATGAAGAATCCATAATATAATGAGGTCCACACAGTGCAATCCCTGAAACCCTTCCTATATTCACAAAAAGTTATTTTAACCCCCCCACCACCACACACACATGATCAAAGAGAACAAGAATAGAGGTAACAGTGACATGCACATGCGTAAAAATGTATAGAGAAAATCATTAGGAAAGAAATATATATACTCTGAGGAACACGGGAATGAGAGTTAATAATCTTCAGCAGGGGCAGAATAATGTTAACAGCAACAAAAGTCACTAGGGGCTAAGCTTAAGAAAATCTATGAAGTAAATAAATCTTTTCCATAAGTATGGAGACAGAAGAAGGTTAAACTTCATACAAGTACAAGCAACCCACAACTGAACTAAATATAACAAACTATGCTTTATGGACCCCATAGTAAACAGACTAGAAGAGCAGAAACAATACAAACAAGAAACAAGATTGTCACTTCCACTACACAGAAACATTGAACATTCCCAAGCACCATAAATGAGAAGAAACAAGCTTCAAACAAATGATCAGTAAAAACCCTATTTCAGCCTAAAAGGTAGCCGTGGGGGAATTATGGTTGCTTAGACAACCACATCACCTAGGTAATGTGTGACGTCATGAACTGACCATCACATGACCTCCCCTACAGGTACAAGAGGAAGAGAGCTTCAACTCCACACCTGCTGCCAATTCTTAGTGTCTTTGGAAGACAGACACTAGCCCTAAAAGCCAAGAAGAGTAAGTAGCTCCCTTTCACATTTAAAATTATTTATTTATTTAAGCTTTTGTTAACTAGAAGGTGCAATGAGCCAAGGCCCCTTTTCATGCACAATCTGGGACCATATAAAATACAGCCAAGTTGTTACACAAATTCAGACATAAATGAATACAATAACAACACAATGGATATAAACATCACAAATTTAGACATTTATAATACAGGAAACATGTATTCATGAAAAACATTCACATTTCAAATGACTAAGGAAATATTTTCTCAAACATGTTTTAAAAGCTTCCTGTCCTATCCCCCCGTAATAATGCTGGTAAGTTATTCCAATTTTTTGCCGCACAAATTTTGAGTGCACACTCTCCCAATTTTGTTTTTATATTTGGGATGACCAGTTTTTTATTCCATTTGAATGTAGTACCCTTTCTTCCTTTTTAGGGCTGTGGTGGAGTCTACAGCCATTTTGCGAGAGCTCTGTAGCTCTGAAAATGGCCGCTCGCAGAACACCTTCCATTAGATTTTTGGAAGTATCCTTCTGAAAGCCCAATGGAGCTTAAACCCCTCCACCACATTCGGCCTATGAAATAACAGCCACACTATTTCAGCTGTTACTTCTGCATTCCGATGCATGAACTGCATATGTGCATGACTTGTGTGCAGGGGTGCTGCCATGTTGCAAATGGCAAAATGCCATTTGCTGTAGTACAACCACCCCAATTCATGTGGCACACTGGGAGCCCACCCCAGTGTGTGAAAATGTTTTTCTTTTTTTTCTGAAAATTAGAAGATCCCTCATTGTCGCATTTTATTTTCTCTGGTGCACCCCTCCCCAAGTCATGCCTGACATCGGGGTGCCCACTCCTCATGTCAGCATCCAGTACAACCCCCTTCAGGTGGCACACTGGGAGCCCACCCCAGTGTGCCTAAATGTTTTTTTTCTGTAAATTAGAAAACTGTCCCTCGTCGCATGTTTCCCTGTAAAACTGAAAATGGTCCCTTGTTGTTGCTGCAGTCCCCTCCCCCTCCCATTGAACACCCACATCCCCACCCCCTTACCCCATACTTGTCTTTGGAGGTCAGTGCTGTCATCTTCTCTGGACCGGGACATGTCTGCACTCTTCGAAGTCCAACTGTGAACTGAAGAATTAAATGTAAGCATACTATAGAGCCATTCAATGGGGTTTTCAACATATGCTGATATCTCAGACATTTTTTTTTAATTTTTGCCCCAAATGTTCAACATGGAATTCTTGGCACCCTACCTCATGAAAACTGTCCCTGTCATTTTGTTACTCGGTCCTGAAGGGTGATTACGCAGTCACTGCACAGAATCACCTTTCAGGACTGATTCATGAAATGACAGTGCCACTGTTCATGAAATAGGGTCCCAAAAAGCCCATGTTGCAAATTTGTTGAAAAAATTCAAAAAAATGATTGCGTTACATGTGTGCATTGCGCAGTTTGTACGCACGCTTGTAACGTTGCCAATTTTTAATATTTTCACTCTACATTTTTAACATTGCCATTTTTGCACACCTCTTTCAAAATAGTGCAGTTGTCATTTTCTAAAACCTGCCCAAAATGTGTTTTTGTACCTGTGGTGCAGAATAGCGCATTTGCTCTGCGTGATCATCTTTCGCGGCAATTGAACAAAATGACACTGGTACTGTTCATGAGGAGGGGTCTAAAAAAGGCCATGTTGAAAATTTGGTGCAACAGCTCCAAACAATGGACAAGTTACACCTGGACATTGAATAATAGCAGTGTCAGTGGCTCAGTAGGTAGCACACTCGCCTCTGAGGCTGGGAGTTCAGAGGGCTGTGGGTTAATATCCCAGTACTGACACTGTAGTGCGGCATGAGAAGGGTGCTGCACTTCTGAGATGCTGTCTTTCAGATGAGATGTAAAACCGAGGTCCCATCTGCCTGGATTGGTGGTAGTTCAGGTGGATGTTAAAGATCCCATGGCACTTATGGAAAAAGAGTAGGGAAATTTTTTATTCAAACCATATGAAACAAATACAAATCAATAATACATCGTACAAACTCATTAATAAGGAAAATCAAATACTGAAAGAGACATTTCATCATAAAATAAAACAATAAAATACAAAACAGTATTGCAACATACCAAAGAAGAATCAAAAACTAAAGTGCTTATTACATCATACTAGTACCCCTCATCATAACAGCTCCCCCCACTAAAAGTAGGGGAATTTTATTCAAGACTTGAAAAACAATATGCAAAGTTGTATTACTACATACAACTCATAATAATAAATCAAAACAAATTTAAGTATAATAACGTACAGAATCATCAAACATAGATAATTCATACTTGTATATAAACCCCCTCCCATACCTGCTAATAAGTAGGGGAGTTTTCATTCAAATTCTAAAAAAATAGAAACTGACAGAATTATACCATAGAGTATTTGGAAAAAGAATAAAAAACAATTCAACAAAACATCACAGCCTACTTTCGAGAAAAAGAAAATATTACTATAAAGATTGAGGCATACTTAAATATTGATCCTTGTTGATACTGAACCCTCTTCCTATCCCTACTAATAGAGCAGGGAAGTATATCAGACTTGTGAAAAAAAAATTTACTGAGCAATATGCCATCTTACTGCCTCTTAAGGCAAAGTTTAAGAAGGACAGACTTCAATAAAATTAATATTCTACTTATCAATACATAAAGATAACTTCAAGGCAAAATAATTGTTACTGACAAATGGGAAATAAAACCCTAACCCATATCCAACCAATCAATATTGGTCCACCATAGTTTATACCTCTGAGGTGGGACCGTAAACAATTCTTGCAGTTTAAACCCTACCAAACTCTTATGTATAATCCAAAATAATTATTCCGGAGTCACATATTTTTGTCTTAATGACCACTGACATCGAGTCTGCCAAATATGGTATTTAATAAATATGAGAATTAAAGATATTGTCCTGTAACTATATTCCTTCCACCCTGAAGGTAGAATTCCTAAAAGCAGGATATCAGAATTTAGTTCAGTAAAGGGAAAACCTACCCAATACCTAGCCACCTCATCCCAAAATTGCTTTATGAAAGGACAGTTAAAACACAACTGGTTCATTGTTTCCAACTTTTGGCTGCACCAGTCCTGTCTTGGGCAAAACCCTTCCATCAATCCTTTATGCTTCAAATTATTTTTGACATTTAGTTTACCATGAGTGCAAAGCCACAAAACATCCCACATAAAAACTGGTATGTGGGGGTTCGTCAGTATTTGCGCAATTTGTTTAAACTCCAGATTAGGGTGAGATCTAAAATGTGGAGTGTCCCCAAAAATTTTTTGAACCAAATAATTATACAGTTCTTTCCTTGATAGTGAACTCCTTTCTAATTTGGTTAAACCCCATAATTTAATTTTACTAAAACAGTTTTGAAAATGTGCTGGTAAGCCTAAAATAGATTTCTGCCTAGCCATTCCCTTGTGAAGTTTCCAAGACTCCAACCAAGGTTCTATTGCATCCAAAACCCTAGGGGCCCAAACTATTTCTCTCCTTCATAAAAGGGGAGAAATATTTGTCTGAAAAAAAAAGCAATACCGGATTAATCATCCCCAGGCCTCCACTTGTAATGAGTAAGTACAATACCCCTCACTTGGGAGGATTAAGGTGACTGCCCTGAATACCTTGAAAAAAGACACCGTACACCTTTGTTTCCAGCTGTTTAGGTAACATATGTACCACATTGAGATGTAAAAACATACTCAATAAAAATATTTTTAACATATATACCCTCTTCCTTTTTGAGAGAAACCATCTATTCCAATATGACACTTTCCTTTGGGCTTCTACCAATAGAATATCCCAATTCAGAAAGCCCATGTCATCCTGACCAAAATAGACCCATAAAATTTTACAGTGGGAAAAAGTAATTGGTATACCAAGTATTTCCTGATGCTGTGTAGAAACTGACCCTATTAGAATAGAAACATAGACTTTGACAGCAGATAAGGACTGCTTGGCCCATCTAGTCTGCCCATTTTCCTACCTGTAGGATAGGCCACAGATCCTAGTTAACCAACAGCCTATTTCTTCCTACCCCCCACAAGAATTGCCTTTTGTCTGTCCCATGCATTCTTGAATTCTCCCACAGTTTTAGACCTCACAACATCCTCAGGAAGGCTGTTCCATGCATCCACTACCCTCTCTGTGAAAAAATACTTCCTCACATTGCCCCTGAACCGCCCCCCCATCTTTAAATTGTGTCCCCTTGTTCTTGCATGTCTCTTTTTCTGAAAGATGCCACCCTCTTGGACTTTGTTGATTCCACTGAGGTACATAAAAGTTTCTATCATGTCCCCCCTCTCCCTTCTTTCCTCAAGGGTATACATATTAAGCTCCTTTAGTCTCTCCTCGTACGGCTTCTCTTGCAGACCCTGCACCATTTTAGTTGCCCTCCTCTGGACTGCCTCTATCCTGTCTATGTCCTTGTGGAGATGGGGTCTCCAGAACTGGACACAGTACTCCAGATGGGGTCTCACCAACTGTCTGTACAGATGGATAACAACTTCCTGTTTTCTGCTGGTGATGCCTGCACTTACTTTTGTTGAAATTTATTCTGAAACCTGTTTCCTGGGTGAAGTTATATAGCAAGGTTCCCAACACTCCACCAGAGGGAAAATCTGCCAAGGTAAAACATAAATCATTGGCATATGCAATGTATTTAATCTCTTTATCATCACTTGACACTGTTACCCCTTGAATTGATATATCTAACATTACTTTGTGCAATAAAGGTTCCAAAGTCAAAATATATAACATAGGGCTCAGAGGACAGCCCTGTCTAACCTCTCTCTTTATAGCACAACTAGAATCCAACCACCCATTCATATATGGTATTGTGGAAGCATTAGTATATCACATTCGAATTCAATTAATGAAAGGCCTTGGGAAATTAAATTTCCAAAGACGTTTCCATACATAACTATGTGCTACTCTATCAAATGCCTTTTGCTTGATCTAAACTAACTAAAAAACCCATAATTTCCTGTGACCTTCCTTTTTCCATTATTTCTCTCAACAAAATCAATCCATCCGTAAGGCGTCTCCCTGATACTGAACAGTATTGTGTTGATAAAACAATATCTTGCAGGACTAAACTTAGTCTAGCACCCAGCAATTTAGTGATAATTTTAAAATCTGTATTCAGCAGGGAGATAGACCTCCAATTCCCCAATAACTCCATCTCACCACTCTTAAATAACAATATTAATAAACTTATATTCATATCATCCAGAATATGGTTATCATTCAGACAAGCATTATACATATGTGTTAATTCCTTTCCTAAATAGCAATTCACATAAGAATAAATTTCACTGGGTAAACCATCATTGCCTAGTGCCTTCCCTAAGAGGAGAGCAGAAATTGTATTTGTAAGCTCCAAACTTGAAATGGGGGTCAATCAGGAAAGGAAGTAATGCTCTGGTACCTGTGGGAGACTTATTCCTTGCAACCAATCATACAAAAGAGAGTCCTGTATAGCTGTGTCTTCTTTAAACATAGAAGAAATAAACTTATCTAATTCTTGCAAAATTTCAGTATTAGTAAGTAATATAGTCCCATCCTTCGTTTTAATACTTTTAATCTCCTTCTGATTTCTCCGAGCTTTACAGCTATCAAAAGGGTTAGTAAAAGCTTGCTTCCCTTGTGTACCAAACTGTTGTTCCCTTTCTAAGGATTTCTTCTATCATATTGAAGTTGTACCAATTCTGCCTTAACAGTGGCTATTTGTTTTAAGTAACATTTATCCCCTTGTAACTGTAAAAATTGCAACTGGCTAAGGTAGTCTCTTAAGACGAAGTACTTATCCTTTCGATGTGTCCCCATTAACTTGATCATTTTTTGGAAATACTTCCTCAAATACTGTTTACTATCCTCCCACCAAGAAACAGGAGAATCATATATAAACAAAACTGATTGTCTAGCTTCCAATAGAGAAATAAACCCCTCCATAATCTCTGGACTATCAAGTAAGGGAAGATTCATTCTCCAGTAGCCCGCCCTTTAGTAGTCTCTTGAAAACTAGAGATAGTCATTGATCGTAACCCGTGATCTAAGGTAGCTACAATATGCACTTTCTGATGCTTATATAGCAAAGTTGGGGTAAGAAAAAAATAATCTATCCTTGTAGCTTTCTTATCTTGAAAAAAGGTCATAGAATTATTCTGCTACTCTTTACTAAAAACATTTCTAAGCCCAGTTTGGTGTAATAAATCATTTAAAATTCCTAAATCACAAAATACTTTCTGTATCTTTCTTGTTTTATCAGAGGAAAACCTATTAATATTAAAATCACCACCCAACACTATATTTTAACTAGTAAATAAATATGGTCTAATCAATTTTAACAAGTCAATCTGTGCAGTTTAACCCTGTGGTGCATAAATATTAATTAGCAGAAAATCTACGCCCTGTACCTGAATATCCAACAAAATTGCTTTTCTAGAAAAATATCAACAAAATGTACTACACTAAAGTCTGAAACAGAAAAACAAATACCCACTCCACAACAAAGATCCCCCCGACCAAAAACAAGGGCCCCATACCCATGCTGCTGCGGCGGTATCAAAATCCTTCGCATCATACAACCTGGTATCTTGAAAAAAAAAACACATCAGCTACATTATTGGAAAATAATGAGAAGGTAGCTAAACGTTTACGTTCAGTATGAATACCATTTACATTGAGGCTAGCAAAAGACAAATTATACTGTCTAGCTGAAGAATCCAGAGTAATAATTTATCAAGTCTTTTTCCTAATACTTTTCCTTAATCCCATCCTAGTACCCATTAGTTTATTTTTAACCTTTACGACACTTTCCAAAGAGTCTCTAGATCTGACATGGCATCTTTCTGTGAGGATGTACCAGAGACAGCATCCGAGTCCCCCCATCCTCCCTTTGTAATACATCAAAAGGGCCGGAGAGAGATATACCATCTGGGACTTTCGTTGAGACTGGCAGCACAGACTTAATCCCTTTCAAAGAGACAGATTGGAAGTCTTTGGGAAGGACAGATGAGGGAGGCATGGAGGTTGAGACCTCCAACATACCATCAGGAGCAAGTGTAACACCATTAACTGGTTCTTCTACTAGTATTTCCACTGGAGCTATATGTTTTGGGTTTGCTACCCCTATTTGATCCAAAGTAGATAAAGGCCCCTGTCTTGCTACCTCAGCATAAGTACAGCCCATAGAAGAATATCTGGGGTGTGGTACTGGAGGGACCCAGGGCTCTGATCTGGGGTTTGCTTTTCTAGCTGCTTTAGCCAAACACTGATCCTGTAATCCAAAGTCAGCATCATCCGTATTATGGGATGTCTTTGGACAATTAGTCAACTCATGTCCTGTGTCCTGACACAAAGAACATTTAGGAGTATTCTCACAATGAAAACCTGAATGACCTGATTCTCCACAATAGGAGCACAGAAGAATCATACAAGATGTACTAATATGTCTGGCAGGCCCACATCTATAACATCTATGTGGCTGTCCCGGATAAAAAATAAAGCCTTTGTCTCTGCCAATGAAGAGGCAATTAGGTAGATGTTTAAAGTCCATACCCTCTTTAAAAAGCTTAATTTTTACTTTCCGGACCCCATTCCAGAAGCCTTCATTATCTAAAATGGGATCCGGGTTTCCCAGGACTTCACACTGCTGTTCCAACCAAAACATCTCATCAACAATATTTACTCATTCACTTTGGAAAAGAATAGTTATAAAACAAAATGCTTGTTTGGAAAGAGGAGTAACCTGAAAGGGGGTCCATAATGGATTCGTTTTTAATACGGCATACTTTGTCCAAAACCTTTCTAATATCTCTGCAGTTTGAAAACTGATATCAAAATTATGCTCCCCTGATATGTGTATAAATGCACAAATGTCTGCTGGGGTAAACCCCAAGGATTGCTTAATGAGAACCTATCCCACATATTGTCTATCGGGGGTTCCTGCATACCAGTCAAATATCTTAAGCGTATAGCATGTCTGTGTTTTGCCAAGTCAACTTGCTTCCTTATAGGCCTAAAAATTGGTTGCTTAGGTCTCTAAGGGGAAACCTGAAGAGAAATCTCCCTATTTTCTGTAGCTTCATCTTCCTGCCCTTTATCTGAAACCTCCGACCGAATATCAGTCTGTTCATTCTGTATGTCTAAAGGTGAAAGATTCACCTTACCTGAAACTCTATCTGGTAATAATTCCTAAGCCACTTCTTGTTTTTCTGTAGGGACAGAGATCAAAACCTGTACAGGATCCTGAGATATGTCACGGGCTAAACCTGGACCACTTGAGACAGGCCTGCGTCCGGCAGACTGTCCGGTGTCTTCCTGGTGTAACTCCGACCTTGAATCAGCGAGCCATTTGCCTGTCGGGGCCTGTATCCAACCCGCATTTTCATGCGCTGTTTCTGGAGACCACTGCATATGATCTGTGACCCAGGATGTGGACTGTATCCCTGCCTCTGCTTCTCGCACCATCTCAGAGTGCACAACCTGTGATGAGGAATCCAATGCGAAAACCTTTGCATTAGGTAAGGTAGACTGGCATGATGGAGTATCTTGTATTTGTTTACTTTTACCTTGTTCATCTTGTCCTAGAGATTCATTAGCTGGGAGGATTTCCATCGACCTGAGCTCCGTTTGTAGAATTTCTTTTTTCTCTTGCAAAGACAATCTATTGTCTGGCTCTAAAACAGTAATCCACTCTTGAGTTGCGGTATCCATTACCGATTCAGTCGGGAGAGAGGCTGCATTTTCCACGACTCCAGTGCCCAGTGCTTGCAGCACAACTCTGTCCTCCTCCATGTCTCCAAACACACTGAACTTTTCCAACACCAGTAGAGCAGCAGCGCCACCCAGAAATGAGTAAGGGAATTTCCCTGGTGTCCTGGCCAAATTTCCCTCATTCACTAAAAATACCACCAACAACTTAATCTGGTTCAAAGTCAGTTGGCATTCATCTGTATCCCCCTCCCCCGGGTCATGCCTGAAAATAGGTAGGATTTGTCTAGTGCACTTACCCAGTCAACAAAAACTAAATAAATAAATACATTTCCGTGCACATGTGTAACTTTTGTCACTTGGTAGCTCTTCACAGCCCTCTCAGCTCTGGCCAGAACTTGTTTGAGTTGATAGAGTATATTAAGAGTAGAGTCAGACCTCACATTAGGACATTATCATTTAGGAAATTTAAGTTGTATAGACAGTAAAATTTTGGTGGAAGCCAGCCAGTTTGCTGATATAAAATACAATGATGCGTGTGATATGGAAGTTTCAGTGAAAACCTACAAACTCCATGAAAGGTGGAGGTCAGTAAAACTAGATCAGTTTTTGCTAAACCTAAGAAAGAAATGAGTTATAGTTCATAGTGGATAAAAGCACACTTTTGGCCACCGCCAATCTAGCCTGTAAAGTCAAATAAATTTGTAATTTAAGCAAAACACCTAGTTTCTGATTAACTTGCATGATGATTAATTTAATATGATAAGAAAAGGTTAGCTAGAGTCTAGTAAAATACCCAGGTATTTAAACTGGGTAACCTGTCCCAACATGCCACCACAGATATCCACTATTTCAAGTAGATTACATTTAGCAAGTCTAGGCTTTGAACCAAATAACATACTTTTATTTTTTTTTATTTTTTTTTTGCAATTTAACAGCAGATGGTGTCTTTTCAAACAATGATAAAGTACTAGGAAGTCCTCATTTATTGTTTGATTTATTACTTCCAGTGAAGATTAACTACTACATAGTATTATATCATCTGTGTACAGTATTGTTTTTGTGTTCTTCAAAAAAGAGGGTAATGCATCAATAAACAAAAAGAACAAAAGAGGCCCCAGAATTGATCCCTGAGGCACTCCCTGTTCCATTGATTTACTGCTGGATAAAAGTCTGTCACAGCTCACTCTCAGTGGAATACTGCATAAAAGCAGCTAAAACATGTAGAAGAAACACAAATGTTAGAATATATGTAGAGAAAGAACTGAAAGCTAATGAAATATTAACAAAAGATATAAAAAAATTATAAAAATAACAACATGTAAGCATTTGTTTTTAGATACAAGGAAATGATTTCACAAATGAAATGAATAGCACAACATCAGACACTTGACCTGAAACTGTTCGAGGTACTAGAAGAAACATAAATAGGTTAAACAACATAAAGTTAACATGTTTAATGTTTTAAATGAGTGAAATATCTTTATGCAGATTTTTAAGCTCAAAGAAAATGCAAATAGTGAATGGCGAATTCCACACGCTTGAGCAAGTAAACAATGTAAGAAATAACCTCCTAATACTAAAGTATAAACAAGTTTTAACAACCAGAAATAAAAAGCTTCATGTCTCCATTGTGAACAGACATACTGGCAAATATCAGTACAAGAAACAGTGGCACATAAGCTATGCGAACTTCACAAGCTAATGAGGTAAATCAAGTTTTGATAATTGTTTATAAGAAATTTAGAGGTTTAAACATGCAGCGTTGATAACTAAATTTGTATATTTGTTAACCAGAAAACAGAGAAAATAAAGGAGAGAGCTGCACTCTCAGCAGATGTTTGGGGAGTACAGTATCAGACTATTTAACAGGTAAATACAAAATCACACATGCCCCCACAATGCAAAGCATTATGGGCTGCATATGCAAATCACCACAGAATGTTATGCTGGTCCAACTTTAAGCAGAATTGCATGGTGCCGAAAGGCCTCTCACACAGTTTGCAAAGGGTGCTAACAGAAGACATAGACACGTGTTTCATCCTACCAGGACTCATCAGTATGCCTCATCTATTTGACACCCCAGTGGAATGGACCAGCTACCTTAGAGGCAGTGTGCCTTGGATATATTGTGGTGAACCCATTAAAATAAAAAAAAACTATTTAAAAGACAAAGAACCTCTGTGAGCAAACACTGAGGCAAGGGTTACCCCAAAGGGCATTTGGCTGGGAAGCCAAGTTTCAAGAAAATACAAAATCACATATGCCCCCACAATGCAAAGCATCATGGGCTGCATATGCAAATCACCACATAATGTTATGCTGGTCCAACTTTAAGCAGAATTGCATGGTGCGAAAGGCCTCTCACACAGTTTGCAAAGGGTGCTAACAGAAGACATAGACACGTGTTTTGGTCCTACCAGGACTCATCAGTATGCCTCATCTGTTTGACACCCCAGTGGAATGGACCAGCTACCTTAGAGGCAGTGTGCCTTGGATATATTGTGGTGAACCCATTAAAATAAAAAAAACTATTTAAAAGACAAAGAACCTCTGTGCGCAAACACTGAGGCAAGGGTTACCCCAAAGTTTTGTATTTTCTTGAAACTTGGCTTCCCAGCCAAATGCCCTTTGGGGTAACCCTTGCCTCAGTGTTTGCGCACAGAGGTTCTTTGTCTATTTGACAGGTAGGTTCTTTTTGGAACAAACGCATAAAGGGTAGCTGGGTGTTATGATACTTTGAATGGTAATATGGGGTAAGCAATACCTGATTCCAGCATGAGTATAATACATGAAGCTTGCTTAAACTAAGGCAACATAAGATGCCAATGATGAATGAAAGAAAATTATTAATAAAATATGAAGATATGAATATTAAAACTATATATCTTTTAACAGTCCCCCAGATGAAGCCTAATGTATAGGCAGAATGTTGGGGCTACAACACAGAAATAAAAAAAGAAAAATAAAGATTTTTTTGAGAAAGAAGTTTAAGTGTGAAAGAAATGTTTCTCTTAAAGAGAGACCAAACTCCAAGCATACCTGTACATGCTCGCAAGGTATATACCTGCTTTTAATGATGATCTATGGTATCATTTGGGGCCCTGGGTGACTATTGAATAAACCTGTTTCTAACCTGTTAATCCCATGGGATTGCCATAGGACATCTGAAAAAGACTATTTTTATTACATCTAAAGCTATATTTATTAGGGTATGTGAATGTGATTCTGTTTCAGTTACTTAAAACTCCATGCTGTGACCCTAATTGGCTATTTTAAGTTTGACAAAAAGAGCTTTTAAATGTGGTAAATGATTGTGGTGCGCGATATAGAAACTAAAAAAGAGCAATTTAAAACCAATTAATTTTATAAATATTGGACATCCAGATGTAGTGTTCAAAAATGTTTTTATTAAATCAATCATTCTGTGATTTTTTTCAAATATTTTTTAAATTCAGATTTAAATTTATCAATTTTAGGTTATGTCAGCACAGCTGGAATTTATATATATATCTTATATATATATAGTCAGGAATTAATCCATTAATTTATTCACACATCAATCAATGTGCAGGGCCTGCTACAACTGGAATGGATTATTAGAATATCAGAATAAGGGAATACAGATTGTTTGATTATTAGAATGCCATGGTTGTCACTGGTTAATGCATGATTTTGTTCACGTGGTGAGCATATCACACTCAATATTTAATTAATTTTAAGAAGAGATTACAAATAACAAACTTTTGTGTTTCAAGTGACTACATATACAAATTGCTTCACTGTAGTGCCAAATTGTCTGCCACTGATCCATACTACCACAATGATTTCTTTAAGGAATGGGATGCCAGTGATCACAGAAGCAGAGACCTAGAATTCCTTACAGGAAGCTGCTAATAGTTATCCAGTGCCTCTATATGAACTCTTTAAGAACTTAAAATATATGCAGCTTCTGAAAAGAGATCCAAGGTCACAAGCAGGCTGTCCAAAGAAGTTTGGCAAGAAGTGATAATGTTTAACATCCAATATTTGGAGCTGAAACCAAAGAACTGGTTTAATACTACCTTGTGAAATTTTTTTTTAAATTAACCATAAACTATTTATAAATATTTCAGTGCTTAAAGTTTTATAAGCTTAATCATTGCAAGATGAAATGTGGGATGCTCCTGAGAATTAAAGTTCAGTTGGAATTAAGTTTGTTGGAAGGGTTAGTGTACTGCCTGAACCTAATGTTAGTTTTTAAAAGTAGTGACTCATTGCTTTTTATATATGAGATACCTTTTCTTTTTTGATTGGCTAATTAGAAGATTGTAGTAGATGTGATGTGAAGGACAGCACTCTGCCTGGCAGCTGACATATCTATCTCTACTCTCCCACACTACATCATCAGTATTGTGACCTCACTGACTGTAACATCACTACTTCTTAGGAACCGCAACCCAGTGGCTGCTGGGTCAGTCACCTGCGGTGTCAGTGAGATCATAATGCTGATGATATAGTGCGAGATAGAAACAGATACATCTGCTGCCAGGCTAAGAGCTGTTTCACACATCCAACACAACATTATCACATAGAAGACTTTCTAAAAAGCAAAAAGAAAGAGAAACATGCAGTACTTCAAAAATAAAAAGTTACTACTTCGTAAAATTTGTATTACATTCCTGTCTGCCTGTTTTGACTTGACTAGCTCTTTAAAGGGGCACTGTCAGCTTTACCTGTCCGTTTTTCACTGTATGCAAGTAGTGTGCCTCTTGGCACACACCTATCCAAGACCGAGTCTTCTATGCCCTTATACCTCAGATATTTAATGAAAATTGCCAGTTTTGCTATTTTTCAAAAGATTATTTGGTCGGTTGCACCGACTAAAACTCACCCGTCACCCAGAATTATTAGCCGGGATGAGACCGCGCATCTGCCACAAGCGCTGTCCCGAAGTGTGGTTTTGGAACATGCAGTGAAGGAAATCCATTTCATTAGGAGCATAGAGAGTCCCTGAACTGCTGTTGGTATGTACCAATAAAAAATGAGCACCGGGAGCCAGTAATTTACTTTTTTAAAATGCGCCCAATATTGCGTGCATGCGCAAGTGCAGCTTGTTCTTGCGCATGCGCTGGACCTACCAACAGCAATTTGGGGACTCGCTATGCTTCTAAAGAAATGGATTTTCTTCACTACATGTCCCAAAACCACACTTTTGGACCGCGTTGTGGCCAATGCGCGGTCTTGCCCAGCTAATGCTTCCGGGTGACGGGTGAGTTTCAGTCATCCCGACCGACCAACTATTCTTTTAAAAAATAGCAAAACTGGCAATTTTTATTAAGTATCTTAGGTATAAGGGCATAGAAGACTCGGTCTTGGATAGGTGTGTGCCAAGAGGCACACTACTTGCATACAATCAAAAACGGACGGGCAAAGCTGACAGTGCCCCTTTAAGTCTCGTCTCTCTTTTTTTGCTAGCACATGTAAATTTTAATGAGAAAGAAATGTGACCTAACAGGAAACTGAACCCAGGCCCACAGCATTTTGTCCCAGTTTTCTACTGCTAAGCTATCAGGCTCACAAGCAGTAGCAGCAGCTTGAGGTTCCCACAGTTCCCTTTTTTTCTCTAGCTAATCACCATCTCTGATGGAATGAATAAAATACAGTATGTCATGTAGGTGTTAAACAGAAGCAGACTGACCAAACAGGCATAATAAACAGTCCATGTTAATGATGTGCTGTATATTTGGCATCACTGTTAATCCCCGTGTGGAACTTTTGAAACTTAGTTACAGCGGACATGAAGTTTTACACTTACTTACTGATTTATTGGTGTTTTTTGACACAAAAGGCAAAAAGAGCTGTGGCACCTCATTTCCAGGTGCATTCTGGGGGAGAGGGGAGTGCGAAACAGTTTGACTGACAGGAGGAGAGTTAGCCAGGATGTAGAGGAAACTGCAATATTCATGATAAGTACCATTCAGTCTTTAACTTGATAAAACACGACCCGAGGAACTACTGTGGGCTCCATTACCAGTTGCTGCTCCAAAGAAGCAAATATGCCCCAGACTGGATATACTAAAATTGATAGGCATGGACAAAGAGAACGCACCCTTGAAACCAAGAGAGTATAAAGTGCTAGGGCTTCATTATATATGAGAGTGCTCTCTCTCTCTCTCTTTCTAATGTGTCTATTTATTTATTTTGAAATATTTACCAGGCTCTCTCTCTCTTTAGTGTGTCTATTTATTTATTTTTAAATATTTACCAGGATCTCTCTCTTTAGTGTGTCTATTTATTTATTTTGAAATATTTACCAGGCTCTCTCTCTCTTTAGTGTGTCTATTTATTTATTTTTAAATATTTACCAGGATCTCTCTCTTTAGTGTGTCTATTTATTTATTTTGAAATATTTACCAGGATCTCTCTCTCTTTAGTGTGTCTATTTATTTATTTTTAAATATTTACCAGGATCTCTCTCTTTAGTGTGTCTATTTATTTATTTTGAAATATTTGCCAGGATCTCTCTCTCTTTAGTGTGTCTATTTATTTATTTTGAAATACTTACTAGGAAAGACATACTGAGCTGGTAACAGCTCATGTCCAGATGCATCCTTGGGAGGGGGAGAGGAACTGCATAATACAAATGGAGCAATGGTAAATAAAGTGCAACAAGGTGTAGAGTAATTAAAAATATCACTAGAACAATAGACAGATGAGTGTGTATTACAATGGAGTAATACCATTGAGAGGTTCCCTGTTCCCAGAACCTCGAGATGGCATAGAAACATACATTTTGATGGCAGATAAGGACCGCTTGGCCCCCCCCAGTCTGCCCATTTCCCTACCTTTCGGATAAGCTTCTGATCATAGTTAACCAACAGCCTACTTCTTTCTACCCCCACTAGAATTACCTTATGTCTGTCCCTTGCATTCTTGAATTTCTCAACTGTTTTTGACCCCAATACCTCCTCAGGAAGGCTGTTTCATGTGTCCACCACGCTATCTGTGAAAAATACTTCCTCACATTGCCCCTGAGCCATCCCTCCTCTATCTTTAAATTATGCCCCCATGTTCTTGCACATCTCTTTTTCTGAAAGATGCTACCTTCTTGGACTTTGTTGATTCACTTGAGGTACTTGAATGTTTCTATTATGTTCCCCCTCTTCTTCTTTTCCTCTAGGGTATACATATTAAAATCCTTTTGTCTCTCTTCACATGGCTTCTGGTGTAGACCCAGCACCATTTTAGTTGCCTTCCTCAGAACTGCCTCTATCCTGTCTACATCCTTGCAGAGAAGGGGTCTCCAGAACTGCACGCAGTACTCCAGATGGTGTCTCACCAACTGTCTGTATAGAGGGATAACAACTTTTTGTTTTCTACTGGTGATGCCTCTGTCTATGCATCCCAGTATACCCCAGCCCTCCTTACTGCCTTCTCACATTGCTTGCCTACAGTGGCGTGAAAAAGTATTTGCCCCCTTCCTGATTTTCTCTATTATTGCATATTTGTCACACTGGATGCTTTCAGGTCTTTAGACAAAATATAATATTAGATAAAGGGAACCTGAGTGAACAAATAACACTTTTTTTTTTTTTACTTATTTCATTTATTTAATGAAAAAAGTTAACTAACACCAACTGGCACTGTGTGAAAAAGTAATTGCCCCTAGTTAAATCAACCCAATTAAAGGGATAATTAGAGTCAGCTGATTGAACACAGCCAGGCTTGATTACAGCCAGCCCTGCTCAATATAAACCTCACTTATTTTGGCCCTTACCATCAGAGTCACGTTGCCAGCACAAAGATTCAACAAGCACATTATGCCATGATCAAAGGAAGTTCCTGAAAGATCAGAAAAAATTTGTTGCCCTCTATCAGTCTGGAAAGGGTTACAAAGCTATTTCTAAGGCTCTGGGACTCCATCGAACCACAGTGAGAGCCATAATCTCAAATGGAGAACACTTGGAACAGTAGTGAACCTTCCCAGGAGTGGCGGCCTGCCAAAATTACTCCCAAGGCGCAGTGTAAAATCATCCAAGAAGTCTCAAAGGATCCAAAACAACATCCAAGAACTGCAGGCTTCTCTTGCCTCAGCTAAGGTCAGTGTTCATGACTCCACAATCAGAAAGAGACTGGGCAAAATGGGCTTCATGTGAGAGTAGCAGGGGAAACCACTGCTAACCAAGAAGAACATAAATGCTCGCTCTCATTTGCCAAGAAGCACCTGGATGATCCACAAGCCTTTTGGGAAAATGTTCTATGGACAGATGAGTCCAAAGTGGAACTTTTGGACAACATGGATCCCATAATGTCTCGTAAAGCAAACACAGCATTCCACAGTAAGAACACCATACCAACAGTCAAACATGGTGGTGGTAGTGTGATGGTGTGGGATGCTTTGCTGCCTAAGGACCTGGATGACTTGCCATAATTAAAGGAACCATGAATTCTGCTCTGTACCAGAAAATTCTTAAGGAGAATGTCCAGTCATCCTTCCGTCAGCTGAAGCTGAAGCGTGGTTGGGTCATGCAGCAAGACAATGATCCAAAACACAAAAGCAAGTCCACATCAGAATGGCTAAAAAGTAAAATTAAAGTTTTGGAGTGGCCTAGTCAAAGTCAGACTTAAACCCAATAGAGATGCTGTGGCAGGACCTGAAACGAGCAGTTCATGCTCAAAACCTACCAAATGTTACTGAATTAAAGCAGTTCTGTGAGGAAGAGTGAGTTAAAATTCCTCCACAGCGATGTGAAAGACTGATATTGAATTATAGGAAGTGTTTGGTTGCAGTCATTGCAGCTAAATGTGGCATAACCAGTTATTAAGTGTAAGGGGGCAATTACTTTTTCACATAGTGCCAGTTGGTGTTGGTTAACTTTTTTTCATTAAATAAGTGAAATTAAAAAAAAAAACAAGTGTTATTTGTTCACTCAGGTTCCCTTTATCTAATATTACATTTTCTTTAAAGACCTGAAAACATCCAGTGTGACAAATATGCAATAATAGAGAAAATCAGGAAGGGGGCAAATACTTTTTCACACCACTGTACCTTTAGCTCATTTGATATGACAACCCCCAGACCCTGTTCCATTTATGTTATTGTTAGTACCTCCCCCCTCCATTGTGTATGCTTCCCCTGGATTTTTGTTTCCCAGGTGCATTACTTTGCACATCTTTGTATTGAATCTAAGCTGCCGTACTACTGACCATTCCTCAAACCTTGCTAAGTCCCTTCTCATCCTTTCCACCCCCCCCCGTGTATCAACTCTGTTGCAGATCTTTATGTTGTCTGCAAATAGGCATACCTTTCCTTCCAGCCCCTCCAAAATGTCACTTATAAAGATATTAAAGAGGACCTGTCCTGGTACTGAACCCTGTGGTACCCCACTAGAAACCCTCCTTTCTTCATAGTGAACTCAATTTACTTTTACACTCCGTGTCCTGCTGTCCAGCCCAATTTTTACCCCGGCCTCCACCCTGTGACCCACTCCCAGACTGGCTAACTTGTTCATTAATCTTTTGTGTGGGACTATGCCAAATGCCTTGCTAAAGTCTAGGTAGGTCATGTCCACAGCCACTCCCTGGTCTACTACTTTGGTCACCCAGTCAAAGAAATCTATTAGATTCATCTGACATGACCTTCCCACTATGAATCCATGCTGCCTTGGGTCCTGTGCCCCACTTACCTTTAGGTACTGTACTCAACAAGTCTTTCTTTCAGAAATGATTCTATCATTTTTTCCTACCGCTGAGGTCAAAGTAATAGGTCTGTAGTTTCCTGCTTCTGCCTTGCTGCCACTTTTCCTATTACTCCCTTGTGTTACACACTCAGCTATTTCTTTATTTTTTGTAATATATAGATATGCCATTTTAATATGGCACTAAAGTATACAAAATATTTCCTGTGTGCAGAATTGTTGTGATGCCAGTATCAGCTGTGGGGCCAGATCAGTGGAGCAACAGAGAGCGAGTGTCAGGCAGGAGTCTGGCGGAGCATTAAGGACCTACCTCTAGGACCATGAACAAGAACCTCTATGGCAAGCCTCCACTTCTGTTTCTTAGGTCAGGGTTGCAGCAGATCATTGCAATAGTAAGCCGAACTTAAGGCAGGATCAACAAGATAGTACTTTAGTTTAAAAAAAAAAGAACAAAAAAAAGAAAACATGCCAACACTGCCAGGGATACAAGTTACTTAACTGTTCTGCATGCCCACGTAGAAAATGAGGCCAATTATAATGCAGGGTTTGAAAACTGACAGGTCACTTGTGTAGCAACTGTAGCTGGCACCATGGCAACTAGCTGTGCATTGTAAGGGAGTCCTGCAGTCGTACTATTCTGGTTCTTTGGTAATACTATCATTCTGAACTCTGAATGATAGTATTTTGGGCTCTGAACAATAGTATTTTTACTCAGGAATTATAGTGTTATCAGTTTCAGGAAGTGCTATTACAGGAAATGTTTTGCATACTTTAGTGCCAAATTTTATTAAAGTAAACAGTAATGGGATTTGGGGGTCACGTGATGGCAGCCTAAAGGGAAGGTCGTGTTTACCGGGACCTCGCTGCTCGTCCGCTCTAATTTTATCGTTCTTCGGCGTTATCTCAGCGATTTTACGTCTGTTCTAATTTTGCAATCACCAAGTCTGTCTACGCGATCGCTCGGTTCTGGCGATTGGCGATGGAGACTTACATAAAGAAGTCTTATCCGAAGCCTTCTCCCCCGCAGATGCTGGAGAAAGTACAGGCCGCTAAGAGGGCCAAGCAACAGGCTGCTAGCCTGTCCCAGCTCCCAATACTGGAGTCCCCGCTTACTGAAGCGAAATTCTTGGAGTTTATGAAGCCCTTACAAGCCTCTATCATGGAGTTATCAGGGGACTTGCATGAGATAAAACAGGCTATAAAGTCTCTTTCTACAAGGATGGGGGATGCTGAGAGCAACATTTCCTCGGTTGTCAGCAGGCAAAATGCAGCTGATTCAGAGATTGTTCTGGCAAAGAGAAGAATAAAAAAACTAGAGGATAAGCTAGAAGATTTGGAGGGGCGCAGCAGAAGAAACAATTTGGTGGTCATTGGCATCCCAGAAAGAGAGGAAGGCAATGCTCCTGTCACTTTCATGCAAAAATTTTGTCTTAAAGTTGCTGGTTTGCCTCCCAGAGGGGGTGATTACATAATAGAAAGGGCACATCGATCCTTACACCCTCCTCCTGTCCAGGGGCAACCCCCCAGACCTATGATCCTACGTTTTCTTAATTATCTGGATAAACAACATGTGTTGGATAAAGTTAAAGGGGTGAAGGAGTTATTATGGGAAGACAAAAGAATCAGAATTGCCCAGGATCTTCCCCACTCAGTAAGAATCAGAAGACAAGAGTTGCATCCTCTAGTCTCGAAGCTCATTGCTGCGTTGAAGCCTTTCAAGGTGAAATACCTGGCCATTCTAATGGTTTCACATCAGGGAAAATGGCTGTCATTTGAGTCTCACCAGCAAGCCCAACAGGAGCTACAGCGGATATTACCAGACCTATTCAAGTGAATTTTCGACATACTCTTCTATTGGAATGGGACTCTCTTGCATCGTAGTATGAAGGTTTTATAACGGCGGAATTATCTGACTTTTACTAAGAGAAGAAGGAGATAGAAAGAAAAAAAAAAGGAAGAAAAAACAAAGTTTTTTTTAGGTTGCCCTGATTGGGTCTGGAGGTTTGCGGAGCTCCTAATGTACCAAATCTTGCGCTGATTGTAAAGACGCTATCCAGCTGGGTGTTTACCCGGGGCAGCTGATCCAATTTTATAAGAGTTCTAGGTAGAACTCCCGGGGTTTACGTTACTCTAATTACCTTGGACGGTTTGTTTTTTTTTCCTCTCTTCTTTAGGTTGCCTTGATTGTGACTGGAGGGACCTGCTGAGCTCTTAAGTACCAAATCTTGTGCTGTTGGTAAGTTGCCAACCTGCTGGATGTTAACCCGGGGCAGCTGAACTAATTTTATAAGAGTTCTAGGAAGAGGTTCCGGGGTTTACGCCACTCAAACTACCTTGGACTTTTTTTTTTTCTTTTCTTCATGGGGCTTAGATTCTTTTTTGACAGCTGTAGTATGGGTTTTTATCTCAGTGAGCGGGGTAGGTGGGCTTCGGGTGGGGAATTGAGTGATAAGTAGCTTTGGGCTGTTTTTGAACTCATATCATGTGGCACTATCATGTTAGGTGTACAGTTCTTGGGAACTGGGGGTTATGTATTAATAAGTGGTTGGAGGGTTCAAGGAACTTTTATTATAGGGGGTTGGGGAGGGAGGTTGGGGCGATTCAATTAGAGGGATGGGGAGGGTGGTGGGAATTTTTAAGGTTCAGCACATATGAATAGTGGGAGGTCTCTGGTTTACTTGGGTGCTTGCTGTGCAGTATCAGGAGTTGTTAGTGTAATTCCCCTGTTGATTGCTCTGAGGTTTTCATTTGACTATTCATCAGGTAGATGGCATTACCACTCAAAATGGTTAGTTGGAATATAAAAGGAGCCAAGGATAGGGTCAAGAGGCAGGTAGTCCTAAAGCAGCTTTCACACCTAGGCACGCATATTGCTTTCCTCCAGGAAACCCATCTAAAGAGAGACGACCTTCATTATTTTAAAAGATTCTGGGTAGCTCAAGTTTTTGGTGCGGGTGCGTCTTCTAGGAGAGCTGGGGTTGCCATCCTAATTGCAAGAGGGGTGCCTTTTAAATTGATACGGGAATGTTGGGACCCAGAAGGGCATTTTATATTTGTGAAAGCAATATTAGCCTCTCAAACCGTGCTTTTAGGCTCAGTTTATGGCCCCAATTGTGAATCCCCTTCTTTTTTTAAGGACCTTCCCCTCAAATTGGGCCTGGAGGCACATAACGTCACCATTCTCGGGGGAGACTGGAATGTGGTACTCCAAAATGATTTGGATAGATCTTACAATAGACTTAGAGGCCTCTCCCCTTCCCAAAGGGCCCTGAAAGAGCTTATCAACAATTTAGCCTTAGTTAATATATGGCGTCTTTGGTTTCCAGAAAGGAGACAATACTCCTTTTTCTCTCCTGTTCACCATACCTTTTCGAGAATTGACTATATTCTAGTTAGCTCCGCGTTGGTTCCCAATATCTCCCATGCTGAGATTTCGGCTAGGGTGATTTCAGACCATGCTCCGGTGCATGTAAATTACACGCCTTTCCCGGATCTGTGTAGACCGACACAATGGAGGTTAAATACCCAAATTATAAAAGATCAAAGTTCCCTAAAGAGCATTAGGGGCCTTTTTGTAAACTTCATGACAGTCAACAATGACTCCATAAATCAAAAAGACCTGATCTGGGCTGCCTTAAAGTGTTTCTTAAGAGGGGAGTTGATTAAGATGGCCTCCAGGAAGAAAAGGGAGCAGGGAGATAGGCTGAGATCAATCTTAACGGCTATCCAATTAAAGGAGAATACTCTATCCCACAGCTCTCCTGAATCAGAATGGGTTGAGCTGCATCAGTTACAGGCCCAGTATGTGGCTATAATCTTTCAGCAATCAGAATTAGCCCTTTCTCAAACCAAGATGCAGTATTTGGACCTAGGTGAAAAGGCGAGCAAACTCCTTGCTTGGCGTGTAAAACAATTGGACTCAGCTCATTATATAGTGGGAAGTCGAGCAGGGCTAGGGGATCAGATTCATACTGATCCGAGAGAAATCTCGAAGTTATTTGGTGAGTATTTCCAGAAATTATATGCACGTGAGGCTGATGCGGGGCCTTCCGATCATGAAATCATGGAGTACCTAAGTGAAGTGAACTTGCCAAAGTTATCAGAAGCTGACTCTAAAATTTTAGAAGCTCCTATCGCTCTTGCTGAGATACAGAGTGTTATTCAGCAGCTACCCCTAGACAAATCCCCAGGCCCTGACGGTTTCCCGAGTAATTTTTATAAGGCTTTTCTTCCAGAGATTGCTCCAGTGTTACTTGACGTCTTCAGTTACTGGTATAGTTGTGGTATTTCCGATCTGCTCTTCCTCGAAGCCACAATTTCTCTGATTTTGAAACTGGATAAAGACCCAACTAGTCTGGACAGCTATCGGCCAATCTCTTTGCTCAATACTGATATTAAAATACTCGCAAAAATTCTAGCTAATAGGCTAGCTTTGGTTATGAACCGATTAGTTTGCAGGGAACAGGTTGGTTTCATGAAAGGGAGACCAACTCATGATCACATGAGGACACTTATGCATCTTATTGCTGTAGCAAAAGTCTCCAAACTCCCTGCGGCACTTCTTTCACTTGATGCCGAAAAGGCCTTTGATCGGGTCTCATGGTCCTTTCTTTTTGCCACTCTCTCAGCTTTCGGCATACCTCACAACTTTATAACTTGGGTCAGATTATTATACTCATGCCCATCAGCTAGGGTGAAATGCAATGGATTCCTGTCACCATCCTTTAAGTTGGAACGGGGCACCAGGCAGGGTTGCTCGTTATCCCCTTTATTGTTTAATTTGTATTTAGAGCCTTTACTGCGTAGGATTAGAAAGAACTCGGCCATCGAGGGTATACAAATAGGAGATTCTAGGTTTGTCTGTTCTGCATATGCGGATGATGTGCTCTTACATCTAGAAAATCCAGAGTCTTCGATCCCAGTTATACTTAAGGAGATTAATAGTTTCTCCGCAGTGTCTTCATATAAATTAAATTGCACTAAATCTAAAGTGTTCCCGCTAAATTATCTCGTGAGGAAAGCAGGGATACAGGGTCTCGGTGTTGCATGGGAGACAAATTTTGTTACATTCCTTGGCATAAAGATTAAGATGAGTTTTATCCAGATGGTCAAGGATAATTTGGCTTCCATTGTGCGGGAGTTCGCGGCTGATCTTAAGAGATGGAGCTCCCTTTCCTTATCCCTATGGGGCAGGCTAAATCTTATAAAGATGATGGCTCTTCCCAGACTTCTTTACCCGCTCGATATGCTGGGAGCTTTTCTACCAAAGAGCTGGTTTATCAAATTGCAGAAGGTATTTAATTCCTTTCTATGGCAAGGTAAAACAACCCGATGTTCTTATCTCAAACTTTCAGCTCCTAAACTTAAAGGTGGCCTCTCAGCCCCCACTCCTTTTATATATTATTTGGCCCAGCATGTAGCTAAATTGTCTTTCTGAGTTCGGGGGCAGTCGAGAGTCTCCTACACTCCTCTCTGGTTGGACATTGACCAGGTCCTTGCGAAGAGGGCTAAATGTTCCTTGCCTGCGCTCCTCTATATTCCTCTGGCCAGCCTCCCCACGTCGCTCAAAAATAATCCTATAGGATGGTCTATCAGGGCATTTCATCAATTGAAAAGTTATTTAGGAGTTAAGTGGTGGTTATCCAGTTCTCAACCCATAATAGACAATCCACAAATTAAAATTGCAGGCGCCCCTATCCCGGCGGCCTTTTGGCCGAAGATAAGTAACTTAAATTCATAGATTTTTTTGATCAGGGCAGGCCATATACGTTTGGTGTCCTTAAAGTAAAATGGGGATGTAAGGAAACCGATTTTTATAAATGGTTGCAGCTTAGGAAAGCCCTAATCCAGGTCTTCTCCCTGAATTATAATGAGGTTAGGAATGGTAAAGATATATACACTGTTTTTAGGACGGTGCAGCTACCGCACGCAGTGGCCAGGGTTCGCAGTCTCCTTCAGGAATGGGATCATAGGTTACCTTTGGGAACCTGCTATTATTGGGTTCAGGCGTTAGATTTCAGTGCTTCCCCAAATGCCTGGAGGATGCTTTGGTCTACACTGTATAGGTTCATTAAGCAGGACAGGTTAAGAATGATCCAGTTTAAAATTATGCATCATATGATTTTGACTCCTACCTATCTCTTCAGAAGGGGTACTCTCAGCTCACCTCTATGTGGGAAATGTAAAAAGGAAGATGGAACTCTCTACTACCTTTTATGGGCGTGTCCTCTAATTCAGAACTTGTGGAAATTGGTAGGCTCCCTGCTCAGCCCTATCCTTGGTTCTTACAGAATGGATACCCCTGAGATCTGCTTATTGGGTGCCTTTCCTGTGACCACTCCTAAAGTTTGGAGAGCATACATTAGTCTGACCGCTGCGGTAACGAAACTGTTAATTCTCAGGCACTGGGTGTCAGACAAGGTTCCAACATTGGTTGAGTGGCACAGGGAATGCACCTTTGCCATACAGCTGGAAAAACACATTGCAGACACAAGGGGGAATAGAGACTCTTTTGCTAAGTTATGGGGCTCACTGGAACATTTTCTTTGCTCATGGGCTCCTTCTAACTAATACTTTACTGTCTTGGATTATTAGGCAAGCACCCTACAAGGGATAATTAAAGATTTTTGACCTCCTAAATGTGTAACGCTGAGGGTTACTTGGGGGTTGGGGGAGGATATGGGGTTAGTGAGTTAGTTAGTATTGATTGTTGTTCCTTCCGGGGAAAGTGTTTCCTTGTCACTTCTGCTGTTTGGCTCAAATGATGTTCTGACTTTCTCTGTTAACCCTATTCAATTATTTGTGTATATTTGTGTTTTTGCTGGAAATATTAATAAGACTTTTAATTACAAAAATAAAGTAAACAGTAATGTATCAATGTTTAATGTCAATGTAACAAGTGTTTACCACTGACATGCTATAAGCCCTGTTAGTGTGTCATGACCATAGGATGCTCTGCTGTACCCAACTGTCAAATGTAAGGATCATTTACTGCATTTGGACTTGTTTTATGGCAGCTTGCAAGTACCTATATATTTAAATTCATGCACTCCCCCCAATGCACGTAAGTGACCAGAGATACAGTCTAGACCACAGAGACATAGTCTTGTGGGCATCCCTTTGTCACAGGAATGGACTGTTGCAATTATTTAATACGCATCCTGTGTGTCAAATATCTGATGTAGTTGGAACATGTGTCAAAATACACGTACTGTACATTCAGAACTCCTGGCCATGTCTTTGCTTTGCCTAATTTCCCCCGAGGTGAATATATTAAGGGCTCCCTGCTCACAGCTTTTGTCCCTCATATCCCCAATCCTATGGATGGCTCTACATTGCACCCTCTTGACCACCTCCGTGTCCACTTTATATTGAAGAATCCAGAACTAGTATGGACTTGACCAGGGTGGGATTGTTGTTGCAGGATAATGGTAATTGTCCTGCCCTGCTGCTCATGCCTACGTGCCATTTTGATGCACAACATCAAACTGATTGCCCAATTGAAAGTTGCTACACACCACCTGTCCTGCTTCAGACCCTTGTCTATTTTATTACTTTCAGGCCTGTTCTCCCCATGGACTGCAGTAAGAGGAGCCCCACACAGTTTGTAGGTCCTACAGTACAGTGATTTTCCTATCCAGTATTTGAGCTTGTATTTGGCTTCACTTAATCTGAGATTCCAGTAATCGAACCAATTACCCAGCTTTTTAGGTCTTCCTGAAGTATGTCGCCATCCTCAATGATTTCATCCTCAAGGCCAGCTTAGCACCATCAGTGAACATAATTCTGTATGAATTTTATAGAATTGGTGCCGAGAGTGTTGTACTGAAAACTGTATACTATAGCACTGTACCTATGGAACAGAATGTAGTGTGACAACTTTGAAGTCTCTGTTCGTTAGTAGTCTTAGGGATGGCCATTTTACCCAACAGCATATAAATATTTATGATACCATAGAAATTATGAGGCAAGTTTTAAAATAAGACTTACTTTTCACAGAGGATATCTGCAGCAGGCTGCTCCTTGAAGGTAATTTCTGAATAACTTGATACATAGCGAGCCGGAAATATTCCTCCAATAATGATGTCTCCTTTCTTTCTGTAGCCCTGTAAGCTCAAACTGGCAAGGTTACACCTCTGTTTGATAGGCTGACAGACTGCAGTACAGAATGTCATGAAGTACAATGTGCTAGTTACCATCATTGTGCTGGCCAAAGCTGCTTGCAGTTATGTTACACTGTCCTACTGGTCCACTCACGTGTTGAGAACTTACCATTCATAGATATTGGAAGACATAGATGTTGCTGAGACCCATACAAACAATGTTTATCTCATTCACAGCAACAACCAGAACATTTAAATATTGATGAAAACATTTCTAAACAAAATTCATAGATCCATAACTTTTATATTGCAAATAAATTATCATCACATAATACAATACTAATATATAATGAAAAAGACGTTATTTTCATTCATGAAGACTGAATAGTTAAGTATTATATATCAGAGACTATGAAGACTGTAGTTCAACATGGACCCACCCTGAAGATTTGCTTATTTATGACTGACGGACTTATTTGTTACTAAAATTCAATTCTCCCGGTACTTATTATCAACAGCTGGAGTTAGATTATAAAGCAATTCTGCTCAGTACCAAGAGAGGTTGCAACATGAGCAAACAGTAATTTTTCTAAACATCAAAAGTCAGAGGGGGCTGAAGGCTGTAATTATAGAATACAAACAATATTAGACTTGTTCCCTGGGTACAAAGAATGTTATTTGTCAGTTTTCCTTGGTGCAGTCCATCCTGAAAATCATGGTATATACATCAATGATAATATTGTACTACTGTTCAAGCAATATTTTTTTATTTATTTATAAGATTTCGGATTAACATCTTTGACCCAGTGGCTCTTTTACAAAGGTTCCATGTCACATTACATACATAGGTAGAACAAACTTGGTAACATTAGCAAGGCAAGGAATTCAGTAATACATTCTTGGAACAACGTGACATAATAAATTGAGTAGATAATATGGCAAAATATAGAATACAGAGGGACAGATATTCAAAGGAGTTGCACCTGGTGCAACAGAGTTGTGCCAGTGCAACCTCACATTGCGCCCCGGTGGGATATTGAGAAGGCTACTCGGTGCAGCACATATCCCGATGCACCGGGGCACAATGTAATCATATGCAGTGTGCCCATGCATATGCAGCACATTCCAATATTCAGCCTGGGATGTGCTGCTCATATGCTGGTGCAGCCCTACATTGAGCCGCATAGGGGGCTCAATCTTGAACCCGTGAAATGTGGGAAGAACTTCTGGCCACCCACAGACAGGCTGCTGTAGTGCAGGGTGCAACACAGCAGCCACCAGCTGTTGGTGGCCACCCTTCTACCCAGCACACCATGCACAAGCACCCACATCCCCCTGGCGGTCCAGTGGTACCCCTCTACCACCCGAGTCCCCAATTGCTGTTAGATATCTGACAGTAATCTCCCTGGTAGTCTGGTGGAACCCCCCCACCCATTTCTGTGATCATGGTAAATCACTGTAAAACACATCCCTGGTGATCCAGTGGCAACCCCCACCCCTCCCACCCACAGCCCCCATGCCCACCCAGCTCCCCATCATCGTGGCTGTAACCTGCCCGCATACCACCAGACCACCCGTTGAATGACAGGTACAGTATGGGCTGTAAGCTCATTGGTCCCAGTGAGGACCAATGGGCTTGCAGGAACATACTGTACAGCTACATCCCATATATGTAAATGACTCCATTCACATATTTGGGACTGGCTATTACAATGTGCCTGAAGCCCATTGGTCCACATGGGGACCAAGGCTTACAGTCCATACTGTACCTGCATTCGGCGGCAGCCAGGCAGTATGTGGGTGGGTTGCAGCCCTGTCGATGACGGGGGGGAAACGGGGTGGGCACTTGGGTCTGTGTGGGTGGGAGGAGTGGGGGGTGCCACTGGATCACCAGGGATGTGTTTGACAGGGATGTACCATGATCGTGGAAATGGGTGGAGGGGGGGTTCCACTAGACTAGAAAGTATGTTAAGGAGGGGAATTTTGGATCAGAACCAACATGGTTTTATGCCTAATAGGTCGTGTGAAATGAATCTATTGACCTTTTATGAGTTTGTCAGCAAATGTATTGATGAGGGAAATAGTGTTGATGTTGTAATACTCGATTTTAGTCGAGCATTCGACACAGTTCCACATTATAAAATTATAGAAAAACGTATAAATATGGAAATCATTGAGAACATTGTTAGATGGGTAGAACAATGGCTAAGTAATAGATTACAGCAAGTAAAGATTCAAGGGTATCTGTCTGATTTAAATAGTGTATGGAGTGGAGTTCCCCAGGGGTCAGTATTGGGCCCACTACTGTTTTGTATATTTATAAGCGATCTGAAATTATTAAGTAATAATAAATTAATTAAATTTGCTGATGATGTTAAAGTTGGAGCAGTGGTAAACATGTTTGATGAGAGACTCATTTTTGGCCAGGATTTGTTGTCAGATGTCGACTGGGCAAAAAAAAATGGAATGACGTTTAATAAAGATAAATGTACCATCTTGCATTTCGGTAGACAAAATATAAATCAGATCTACTATATGTATGATCTGAAGCTTAAGGTATCTGAATGTGAGAAAGATCTGGGTATCTATGTCTTAAATGGTTTAAGAAATTAAGTAAATCGCAGACAATCATCTAACAAAGCAATGCAGATTGTTGGTTGTATTAGGAGGGGTTTTCGATCAAGGAGTAGAGAGGTTTTGATGCCATTGTATAGACATTTGGTGAGGCCTATACTAGATTATTGTTCTAGGTCCTTTGTTGATGAGGGGTATTAAATTAATGGAAAGACCACAGAGATCCCTTACAAGGTTGATTTCGGGTTGTGAGAAAGAGTCATATGAGACTAGATTGGAAATATTGGGTTTGTGGCCTTTGGAGAGTAGAAGGGCAAGAGGGGATTTATTATTACTATATAAATCTCTGAAGGATGAGGTTATTAGAGCAGAGTTGGGATTGGTGTATAAGGAAAGGACCTATCATTTGAGAAGGCATGATAGGCAATTGAGTGAGGAACTGAGCAGAACTAAGTTAAGGAAGAGGTGTTTTAAGTGTCGAACAATAAGGACATGGAATGGACTGCCCCAGGAGGTGGTGGAGGCAGAAAGCTTAGATTGTTTTAAGCAGAAACTGGACAAGTATTTACAAGAAGTTGGTGGCATCCACCACTACCACTGAATTGTGGGGAAAATCTTTATGGGCTATGCCTTCTGATTTTCTTATTCATCCAGTATGAACTCCAGTATGAACTACCAGGGAGATTACTTTCAGACGTCTGCCAGCGATGGAAACAGGTGTGGGGGTTCCACTAGACTACCGGGAGATTACTTTCAGACATCTACCGGTGATCAGGGAAATGGGCGGGGGGTTCCACTAGCCCAGGGATGATTGTTTAGTACAGTGATCCGGGACCCGGGGACTGGGGGAGGGCATTAGACTGCCAGTGATTGTGCATTATGCTATGGGGCAGGGGATGCCCCAGGATCCCAAATGCACATGTCATGCTGTGCAGAGCACCAGGCGCAAGTTACCAAGCTGCCCTGCGCAAGGCATGCAAATGGGGCCGTAATGACATGCAAATGGCCCCATTTGCACCTTGCATATATTACAGCCTCATTTGCATGCCCCCTGCTGAATATCACGGATGATGTGCCTAGCACAACTGCACTTGCACTGGCGCATCCCTGTGCTCTCGATCTGCCACTGTGCCATGGCAGTGCATGTGCTGACCTTGCCATATTCAATGGTGCTATGCCATGGTGCAACACCATTGAATATCACCTGATCCTGGCACCGGTGCATCCCGGTTGCATTGCACCCAGGTTTGCGCCACTGCCTGGCGCAGTCTGAATATCCCGGCCATACACAATTAATGGATCACACAGACATAATTTATACTAAATTATAATGCAGCCAGTAAAGTGTTGTCAACAAAAGTGAAAGAAACAGTTTCCTAATAGCATCGAATGATTATACCATGGCAAGGCTCAGCCTGAGGGAGGAGGAAGTGAAGATGAGGGGGAAGGTCAGCAAGAGGTGGGAGAGGAGGCAACCAGCCAGTAACAAGGAATGATGGGGGGAGGTTAAGGTGAGGAAGGATGCATAGGAGGGGAGGGAGGTACAAAGGAGGGAAATAGGAGACAGTAGCAGGATAGAAGGGGGTGGGGAGACAAAGTTCTGGAGACACATCGGAACATGGGGCAGGTGGACAGGATGGGTGGGGAGAAGGGGAGGAGATAGTGGGTATGAAAGAGTGGGTAGGGACTGCACGAGGAAGGAAGAGGAAGAGGAAGGTAAAAAAATGGGTGGGGGGAAAGCCGTGGGGAGATAATAGAAAGATGTATGGAATGGGATTGGCTATCATGGGACTTAAGAGAAACTGTCACACACGGCCCAAGTCACAAGTGGCTGATGAAGTTTGTGTTTGAACAGGCTAAGAGTGGCTAAATTGGTGATTTCTTAGCCCAGGGAGTTAAACAACTTAGGGGCTCTACCTGCAAATGACCACTGGCCTTGTGAGGTGTGACAGTAGAGGACCAATAATATGGAGTTATCTGAGCTTCTGGTGTTGTGAATGCTGCTGGCTAGGCTGAGGAGATTCTGGACCACAGGGGGCATAAGACCAAGAGATGCCTTTTTTACTACTAGGCAGGTTTGATATGTGATTCCTCACTGCAGTTGTAGCCAGTTTGCCTGCTCGTAGAGGTCACAGGTGTGCATGCAGTGGGCAGCTGCAGTAAGTAGTTATCAAGCCTTATTCAGAGCAGTAGGGATATGCTGTAATGCTATGGCAGTGGCCGCTCCATGGATAACAAACCCATAAACTATGATGGAGACGATTGAGCTATGTATTGCTAGATTAAGGGGTTTAGGAGTCAGGCAGTGCTTATGTTTGTAAGGGAGGCCTATGTGGATATTCACAGATTTGGCAACCATATCAATATGACTGGAGAAGGACAGAGTACTGTCCAAGGTCACGCCAAGATACTTGAAGGTTTGCATCTGGTCAAGAGCAACATCTGATCAGTTTCTGACTGTCAACTGTTTGTTTTTATGTTTGTTATGTGTGCCATGGAATAACATAATCATAGTTTTTTTTTGTAATTAAGCACTAGCTTCTGCGAGATAAACCAGGCCTCCACTTCTGTGAAACTTTTCTGCAGCTGGTGCTCCAAGACAGAGTTCATTGAGAAAATTACTGTGTCATCTGTGAACAGGAGGATGTGTTCATGGCAGGAGGCAGGGAGTTTGTTCAAGAAAATGCTGAAAAGTAGGGGCCCCTAAATTGACCCTTGAGGGCCACCTGACCAGACAGGTTGTTTGGTAGAAAGGGTGTCGCCAATCTTAACTTGCTGTGAGCGGTCTCAGAGATAACTATTAAACTACTTTAGAGTATCATATGACAGCCCTAGTTCTCCAAGCTGTTCAAGTAGTAATGGATGGTTAACCGTATCAAAAGCCTTTGATAGGTTGATAAAGGTGGCGCCCACGAGTTGTCCTTGGTCAAGTACATGGTGATTGTGACCCATAAATTCAAGGAAAGCTGTGGTTGTACTAAGGCCTTTATGAAAGTTGTGTTGCTGTGGGTATTGCAGATAGTGGAGACAGGATGAAGATAGGACTGTAATTTCTGTAATATGCCCTGTCCCCATTCTTGTGTATTGGGGTCACCAGGGCAGACATCCACTTGAGAGATAACTGGGAGAGCATATGGGAGCAGTTGATAATCTTGGTTAGGGGGAAGGACAACATCAAGGGTGAGGGCAATAAGCTTGAATTCAAGTGTGTCCCCACTTATTCGCGTTCTTCCGAGTACCTTGAGAAGGTATTTTTTGGTATCACTTTCAGTTACTGCCTTGAAATAGAATTGTGGATGTCCCAGCTCCTTATCAGATTTAACCTGGGAAGCCATGGTGGAGTTAGTGTCAAAGAAATTAGCGGGAAGCATGTGACTAAGGTCAGTAAATGCCAAATTGAAGGTATTGGCAATTGTGGAGGGGTCCAGGGTGATGATGCTATTTATGTCTTGCATGGTAGGTGCTTGTTTGGACTCTTTCCCTGTGACTTCCGATATGTTGCTCCAAAATTTCCTTCCATCCTTCCAGGAATTGGATAAGGCACTCCTATAGTAGCTGGCTTTTTATGAGCAGATAGCTCTGATACAGGCATTCCTGGCTGTCTTGTAGGCCTGAATGTCTGCTTGACTGCCAGTAGCTCATGGCCAAACCCATGGGATGTCCCTTGATTTCATTTGTTCTAGGAGATTATCTGTAATCCAGGGATTGTCAAAGCCCTTAATTTTATGCTTCTCGTAAGGGGCGTGGATATCACATGCTGCATTGAACTGGGAGATAAAGTATTCTAGTGCAGTATCTACATTGGGGGCAGTATCAATTAGGGACCAATCTTGTTGTCTCAGAAGTGACCTAAGCAGCTTGAGGGGTCCCCTGGTAAGTATCCTACTGTTGACAGTTTTCACCAGGGGTTTAGTAAATTTATTAGTCCATAAGCACTGGACTGGGGAATGATCACTTAGGTATGCTGATCGGATGGCGACACCAACACAGCGAAATACCTTGCTGTCAGCAAAATCAACACTTTGCTTACTGTGTTGGTGTGCCCGGGACAAGGGCACACCGTCTTCCGGTCCTGCACCCCCTCCCTGAGTATGGGTGTGTGGGGGGCAGAGCCCCCTGCATGGAGGGTTCAGGGGCAAAGCACACCTTTAGAAAAGCAGTACCGGGAAGCCTGTGGGATTTTTGTCTACAGCAACTTGCATTCGACATAAATCCCATCACTGTGATGCCGGTCGACAATAATGTTGTCAAATCGGCATCGTAGAGCCATCACTTATAGAGTCAGGAAGGACTTCTATATGAGGTATATGATCGGGGTGGTTTGAGAGCACCCAGTCCTATAACGTGCTGGTCCCAGTTCTATAGTTGAACCCTGTGGGTGAGGTAAGAAGTTGGGTGAAGTTTGCTGCTGACAGGGCATCCTTATAGTTGCTCGCACTAGGGGTGAGCCAGTTTATGCATTTACTGTATGTTTCTGTTAGTCTTGTTGTACATGTATTCCAGGACCTCCTTGTGAATGAGCTTGCTCAATGGAGTTTTTTTTCCTGCAATAAACTTAAAACTTAACTTAAACTTACATTGAAATCCCCTAGCATTATAACCTCCGAGTTATGCTTTAAGTTATTGATGCAGGTAAGGAATGGGTTCAAGCTTAATGTCATCAGTCTGGGTTGGATATGGACAGATGCTATCATCAGAGCTTTATTGTGGGCCCCGAGTATCACCTTGATAGCTAGGACCTGCAGCTCATCACCAGTATTGGGTAAGGGCAGAACATGCCCCATCAGTGATTCTTTCAATATAAGGCACAGCCACATCCTTTTTTAGATAGCCTATCCTGCCTGAAGACAGTATATCCTGGTATTGCAACAGCGGCATCAGGGATCGCTGTTGACAACCACGTCTCAATCACAGATAGGACAGCTGAGCTTTTCTGGGAGGTCCAGGTGGTAAGAATGTCAAGTTTTTTGAGCAAGCTGCAAATGTTGATGCTAGCTAGTGAGAGAGACCCAGTTCTGCCTAACTCACTGGATCTAGTTAAGGGTGGGCCCGGGCTAGGGTGTATGTTGCCCGATATAAGCAGGAGTAGCAGTATTAATCTTTTCAGTAGCTCCTTGAGGTATCTGCAGTGAATCAAGTGTACCCTGTTTCCCATATACTCTTCCTTAGCTTAAGTCTGTATTGATTGGACACCTGATAATAAGAATGAGGAGCAGTAGATTGAAAGTAAAGTCGTCCTTGGGCACAAGAGCAGATTCGTGTGTTGTAGGATTTGGGAAAAGAAATTAGTGCAATTCACGCTTCGAATCCAGGTAACCATCCCATAATTGTGCTGGGGGTACTCATCAAGGTGACCAATAGTAGGTAGAGATGGACACGTAATAATTGTGCTAATGTGGGAAGTCAGCATGGTCAGGAGGAGCAAAAGCAGCAGGACATTGTCAATGCAAACTTTGATAACTGAGGTGGTCAAGGCTGCTACCTGAAAGGGTAAGGTTCAGTGGGGTCTGCTGAGCTGGGAAAGCAGGGAGGCTGGTGGGGGAGAATCAGAGCAGGCATCGTGGCAGCGAAGTCAAGCAAAGAAAAGAGGAAGGATTCAAGTGTAGGATCAGTGACAGCTGGGGGAAATAGCAGCTGAGGGGTGAAAAGAGGGCTTGTCCTGCAGGAGTGCAAGCTTGCCTCCACTGGGGATTGCCAGGCAGGAGTACAGCCTGGGAACCAATGGGGGTTGGTGAAAGAAAGAGGAGCGGAGCCAAGGTGCATTTAACAAAGGCCAGGGTCAGGGAGGGCAGGAGGCACAAAATATACAGGGCTAAAGATAGTGGGAAAGCAGCCAGGAAGCTGCACCAATCAGTGGGCATGGTCCAAATAGTCAGCAAATCAGGAGCTTTGAAGAGCACGGCACCGGTTTTCAAGCAGCAGCTGTGGAGCGGATGTACCTGATGCTTTGAGTCCAAGGAAGGAGCGTGGTCGGCGGCTTGGTCAGGCCAGCCAATCCGCTAAGGAGGAGAAGGATCCTGTAGTTGGTGGCACACCCGGATTGGGCCTCCTGCTGGAGATTGAAGAGAGAGAAGAGGGGCATTAAATCAATGTCAGAATTGGTGGGCGGGTGGCAGACAGACAAGGAGACAGAGTCACCGCAGGGGGCAAGGAGAGGAGGGGTGGGGGTGAGATTAATCAGAAAAGACAGAGTGGAGGGTTTGGCAAAGAGTAAATTGCAGTCAGTTAAATAAATGGAAATAGCAGAGCATTTAGTGGGGAAGCAGTGAAAAGAAATTTATAGGACAAAGGAGGATGGAAGGCTTAGAGAGAGAGCACAGGTAAGGAGATCTAGGTGTAAAAAACTTAAACTCTAATACAAAGTCTTAACAAAGCTGTAATCATTTGAATGGCATACATTTAAAGACTAAACACGATTAACACAAGTATAAAGCAAAATATACAGGGTTCTCTTCTGGCCTAGTGGATAAAGACACTTCCTTGTTAATCAGTGGTCATGATATCAAATCCTCTGTGGGGTAAAAATACTGGTTGTTTCAACGCCTCAGTTTTTTAACAAACATGGTACATGGATTGCATCACAAGTCCTATGAGGACAGGTTGAAGGAACGGAATATGTATTTTATTTTATTTATTTATTTATTTAAAATTGGTGACCAGGAAAGGTACGCTGAGCCGAGGCTCGTTTCCAGGTGTGACCCGGGTACAAGTAGTACAAGGTGGGAGACAGAGAAATACAAGCAAATATCAAGTAACAGACGAAAATACAGTATAGTACATTACATGGAGTTTGGTGGTGAGGTTACACTTTTTGTATGAACAGCAGAGTGGAAAAAAAATTGCTTTATTTAATTTCTAGACCATTTATTACCTTAAATTCCAAGTGCGTGTCTTTACATATTTACAGTAGTGGATTTACTGAAAATCTGAGTTTTCCGGGAGAGGGTACCGGTGGGGGGGGTGTGGTTTAGCAGTAAGAGCCGGCATGAGGAGTTAATTTTTTTACCTGGTGCGGCTGTTGAGGGTAGTACTAGGTCTGGGTAAGGAGGGATTGGGTGCACAGCTGCGGCAGGGAGTGGAAGGGAGGAGCCTGAGGAGCTGTTTGAAGGATGATAGGGAGGGGGCCAGGTGGAGGTTGGGTGGGAGGTTGTTCCATAGGAGTGGAAGCTGGTAGGAAAAGGCAGCTTGCCCAGAGACTGAGAGGGGGCGTGAGAGGTGGAAGGTACGTGCGTGTCTATGGCGAAGTGAGTAGCCAGGGGGGTTGGCTCGAGAGAGGCGAGAGGAGAGGTAGAGGGGAAAGGAGCCAAGACAATATTTCGCTATGAGTGAAGCGCTGTGGATGGTCCGCCTATGTGAGAGTGGCATCAGAGATAGAGTTGAGAATAGTTGGCAGTGATGAGTGAGTGGGGGGGGAGGCAGTGGCGAAGCGCATGAAGGAGTTTAGCAGGACGTCAAGTTTTGCAAGGAAGGAGGAAGGGGCATTGCCATAAATGACGTCCGTGTAGTCCAGTACCGGTAGGATGGTTTTTCGTATGAGTTCACTCCGAGTAGGGAGGGGGAGGCAGCCTTTGTGGCGGTAGAGGATGACAAGTTTGGGCCGGAGTTTGGTGCAGACAGCATCGATGTGGGTGGAGAAATTGATATTTGTGTCCAGCTAGACTCCCAGGTACTTAAAAGTGGGTACAGACTCAAGGGGTATTTCTTTCAGGGTGGAGATTGGAGGGGGGGGGCAGGCAGGGAGGCAAGTTTTTGTCTTGTGCTGAATATCATGGAGACAGTTTTTTTTGCATTGAGTTTTAACTGATTTTTCTGGAGCCAGGTTTGTACTCGGTTGAAATCGCTTTGGAGGTTTGGGTGAACACTGACATGGGAGGGGTCTGAGGCATAGATAATGGTATCATCAGCATATAGGTGCATGTTTGAGGTGAGACAGGCTGAGGGGAGGTCGTTTATAAATAGGGAGAAAAGGATGGGGCCAAGGATGGAGCCTTGGGGGGACGCCCATGAGGATGGGTTGAGGGTTGGAGAGGGTGTCTCCTATTTGTACTTGCTGTATCCTGTTTTGGAGGTAGGAATGGAACCAGTTTATGGCCTGTTTGGCAAGGCTGAAGGAGCTCAATTTGCCTAGCAGTCGAGGGTGGGAGACTGAATTTTTTTTTATTTTTTATTTATTTATTGTAGAGAATCAGTTTTATAACCTTTGAGTCAAAGACTCATTTACAAAGGTACCTCGTCAATAAGGGGGGGAAGACAACAATAAAAGAAGAGGTTAGGACAGTGGAATGACAGAACATGTTAGATACATAAAAAAATAAATATACACGTGGAGAGAGCAGACAGCTAGGCTGCGCTGGATTAAACTTGTGGAAGGTCCTAACATAGGTAAAAACAACAAGGGATTCAAATCGACAGCAAGTCATAAATTAAGTAGGTAAGTAACATTGGTGTAACAATAATAGTTACAGTATTCAAAGTGAGCATGTCAGGCTAATATGTGGGTATATAAAGACCGGTGGCCTGGGGATTTGAAAGGGGATTAGCAGGGACCGGCATAGGGCAGAGGGGACAGGCAAGAGGCAGCTACAGGCATTTACAACATCGGCTGTCCATAATATGCTGGCGAAGAGCAATTTTGAAGCGGCCAATACCAGGGATCTTGGAGATAGTTTCGGGAAGGGAGTTGAAACAGGACGGGGCTTGGTGATGGAAGGATCTTTGGCACCGAGAGGTCCTTGCTCTGGGAACTATGAAAGTGGCCGTGGCGGCATACCGGGTTGGCAGTGACCTAGCAGCACGCTGCAAAGGTCCAGAGACCCCAGGAGGGCAGAGTCCTGACAGGGATTTTTTGGCCAGAAGGCAGGTTTGATAATTCAGTCTTTCTCAAGAGTGAGTATTTTAGCGGCAGAGTATAGTAAACAGGTGTGGGTTCTGCTGTGGGCACGGTAAGGAGCCTACATGCTCTATTAATAGAGGTCTGAACTTTGGTTAAGGCAGAGGCATCAGCAGCGGCATGAGCAGGGAGCCCATAGTCAGCCAGCGATATACCGACGAGGTGATGGCTAGTTTGAAGGCCGGTTCAGAGACAGTCTTTATGCTGATAGAGAAGACCGATCCTGGAGTTTATAGCAGATGACAGTGCATTGAGGTGGGCATGGAAAGTAAGGCCAGAGTCGAAGGTGATACCCAGGTACTTATAGGATGCAACCTGCTCCAAGAGGTGGGGCGTGCTGGTGGTGATGTGGAGGGGGAAGTTTCTAGCGTTGTTTTGCCGATGGGCAAAGAGCATGGACTTTGTTTTCTTTAGGTTCAGGACTAGGCGGTGATTATCGAACCACTTTTCGGTTTGGAGGAAGGCGCTTTGCAGCATGCTTTGGAGTGAGAGTGGGTCAGGGTGTGATGCAAGGATAACGGCGTCATCTGCATAGAGTAATATTTTACTGGAGCAGGAGCTGGGGAGGGTGTTCAGGAATAGGCTGAAAAGGGTTGGGCCAAGGATAGAGCCTTGGGGACACCCGAGAATACTGGAAGATGGGAGGAGGGTCCCATTTAGTTTGACTCTTTGGGACCTGTTGTGTAGGTAGCTTACGAACCACTAAGGGCCGTTGCTAGACCGAGTGTGCTGAGGAGTTAAGTAGTGAGGGGTGGCACACTGTGTTGAAGGCCTTGGACAGGTCTCGAAGACCGCCTGCAAGATGACCTTTGTCAAGTGCTGAGTGAATGTGGTGGGAGAATTCCAGAAGGGCAGTGGTTGTGCTATGACCCGGTGAAAACCGTGTTGCTCGGACACGAAGGTTGTAGTTAGTAAGGTATTCCGAGAGCTGAGTGTTTACTATTTTTCGAGGGCTTTGGATGGGGAGGATGGAGATGGGCCTGTAGTTGTTAGGCGAGATACGGTCCCGGACTTATGGATGGGGTTACTTGCATGCTTCCAGGCCTTAGGGAATTGGCTGAGGCATAGGGATTTGTTAATGATAAGGCCAGCGGGTGAGCATGACATCCGGCACGAGGCCAAGAATCCTGGAGTCGAGGGTCATTGGTAGGGTTCTGAGATGCGAGGGCCTTTATTAAGAAAGGTTTGCATCGGGGGTGTGAGATCACTCGAAGTGGAATTGCGGCCTGAAATGGGTACGTGGGAGGGTTTGGCAACTGGGTCAGAAAAATGGCTGGGAGGATGGCACTTAAGTCAGCGAAGGTTTGGTTGAGGCAGTTAGCAAACGGTGGGGTCAGCCGAGACAGTCCCATTTATGTCAATCTGGGATGGAGGGGGAGCGGTCTTACCATTTAGATCTTTAATGTTGCCAAGCTCTGGACGAGCCCCAGGTGGATGTCAACGTGGCCTGGTAAAATTTGGCTTTAGCCTGCTTGATTGACCAGGAGCATTGATTACGGGCTGCCCGGTAGGCTTGCCTGTCAGCAACCCTGCTGGAGTCGTTAGCTAGGTGCCAGAGGTTATCTCTCTTTTTTAGTTGTTGGATCAGCGCTGGAGTGATCCATGCAGCAGTCTGTTTTTTTATCCTATGAGTGTTTAGGGGTGCATACATGTCACAGGCGTGGTTGAAGGCCGTGGAGAGATAGGTAAGGGCAGAATTTACGTCAGAAGCGCTGGCTAGTGGGGACCAGTCGATTTGGGCGAGGTGACGTTTGAGGTTGTTGGGACCTCCGGGGAGAAACCGACGGTGGGGGTCCTGCTGAGAACCAGGGCTGAGGGTGGGGAGGACCAGAAACAGGTGACAGGGAGTGGTCACCGAGTGAGTCTGCAGGGACGTCAATGGAGATGACTTTATGAGGTCTATTAGAGAGATGACGTCCAGGAGGGAGCTTGTTCCTGTTACTTTGTTTAGTCTAGTGGGCTGAGTGACCAGTTGGGACAGGTCAAGGGCTGCAAGGTCATTTTCAGATTATCTGATGAGGAGCTGAGCCAATTTGAATTTAGGTCACCCATAATTAGCTGTTCAGCTTCGGGGTAAGGTAGCCAGGTAGTCAAGGAGAGAGGAGGCTGGGGTCTTTGCTTGACCCCGGGAGAGAGGCCGTAGTCAGGTAGAGTGACCACGACCAGGGTAGTGGGTGATTTTAGGAAATGGCTTGCGCCCATGGTTAAGCACAGGGGTAGGGAGGGCAAGCCGAGGATCGAAGCTCGCAAGTAGATAGCGCACCCTCCTCCACGCCAACCCATCCTATCAGCCCTGAAAACTGTAAAGCCAGGAAGGGAGATGGCAGAGTCGGGCGTGAGGGAGGAGAGCCAGGTTTCGGCAAGCAAGAGAATATCCGGGGAGTGTTGGGTGACCCAACATTGGAGGGCTGCAATTTTCTTGGGGAGACTGCATATGTTGATAAAGGCAATTCGAAAGCCTTTGCCAACAGTGGGCAGGGGCATGGCAGGGATGACAGGCCCAGGGTTTGGGTTCACATTGCCGGAGAGCAGGAGCAGCAGGAGAATTAGGCACCTTGCGTGGGATTTATAGCTGGCGGAGGGGTTTAAATGTCGCCGATGGGACCCCACCAAGGAGGAGTAGCAGGGGATAGGAAGGGAGAGAACAGCTGAGGGCACTAGCAAGGGGAGTGTCCACTCATAAGTGGAAACACAATATTGTGCGTGGCACAACAGTGGTTGGTGGGGGGGGTGACGTGGTAATCCAGAGTACGGGAGGGATTCAGGGGAATGGGTTGAGGGATTGGTGTGTGGTGGCTTTAGCTAGGTCAATGAAAATGGCAGTAGTGGTTTGCCCGGTGTCCATGGCGGAGAGAATGGTGTCGATTACTGGTAATAAGGCGGTGGTGGTAGAGTGAGATTTTCTGAACCCTGATTGAAAAGGGGAGAGGGAGCTGTTTGTAGAGAGGAAGGGGGACAGTTTTGATAGCATGAGGGATTCTTGGATTTTGGCATGGGAGGGGAATAGAGAGATGGGTCTATAATTTCCTGGGAGGGAAGGGTCGCCACCTTTATGGAGAGGTAGGATTTTGGCAAGCTTCCAGGTGGAGGGGACAGTGGCTGTGTCGATCGAGAGGTTTAGTATGTGGGTTATAGATGTGACTATGGCTGCTGCGGAGATGCGGAGCAGGCTGGGATGCAAGCCGTCTGGACTGGATTTTGACAGGTTTAGAGAGGTGAGAGAAGTGTAAACTTCCAAGGGTGTGAATGGGGGAAAGTGGAAGCCATGGTGTGAGGGTGGGGGATTTGTGGAGGAGGTTGGGGGGGGTGAGTCAGGCTTGGCGCAGGAGATGAAGAAAGAGTTGAAGAGTTCAGAGACTATGGCAGGATCGGAGGCTATTTTGCCGTCAATGTTTAGGCTAGGGCTGGCTTGCTTTGAGCATGGGTTGATGAGAGAGTTTATCACCTTCCAGAAGGATGCCAGGGAGGCTTGGTGAGCGGTAAGTTGGGCCTTGAAATACTGGGCCTTAGATTGTCGAATAGCTTTTGTGCAGTTGTTTCTAAGAGTTTTGTAAGATAGGAGTTTGCTGGATGCTAGAGAGGTTTTGTAACGCCTCCAGGCCTTATCTCTGACATGACCCAGGGAGATGAGGTTGGCTGTGATCCAGGGGTGGTGATATTTCCTGACTCTGGCTTTCCTGAGCAGAGCGTGGCGGTCCCATATGCTTAGGAAGATACTGCAGAAGTGGGAGAGGGCGGTGTCAACGTCGAGTGAGGCAAGGACAGGGAACCAGTCTGTGTTTGACAGGTCACGTTGAAGGGCAGATTCGTCAAGGAAGTGTAAGGGGCCGGATACAATGAATTTTGGGCCGCAGTGGAGTGAATGGATTTTACGGATACAATAGGTTATGCAGTGGTCGCTAAGGGCATCAGAAAGGATACCTGAGGCGGTAATCCTGTAGGGGTGGGAGGTTAGAATCCAGTCAAGTAGGGTGTGTTTGTGATCGGTGATTTAGATGGGTGGGTTTCTGGATTAGCTGGGTGAGATTTAGGGCTTCGATCCTCAGGGCTGCTGGTTTTGTGGAGGGGGAGAGCCAGTTTAGGTTGAAATCGCCTAATAGAATGAGTTCGCCATTTGAGGTGGTTGAAGAGATGGAGGAGATGGCTGAGATGAGGGAGTCGGGTGAAGGCTTAGGAGGGGTATATAGAACACCTATGTAAAGAGGGGTGGATGTGGGGAAGGATAGGTGAGCGACTAAGGATTCATGGGAGGATGGGCGTGATTCTTTGGAAATAACCGTGTACTTAATGGAGTGTCTGATATACAGCGCTACCCCCGCCTCGCTTGCCACGGTCCTGGCGGAACAAGATATAGTTTGGAATGGCAAGTGAAAGGTTGGAGATTTTGGCTGAGAGCCAAGTCTCTGTGATTCAAAGTATGTCTGGTTTGTACTGTACTGACCAGACAGAGAGGGAGTCTAATTTGGGGAGAAGGCTCCTGACATTTATGTGGAATATGCGGAGGCCCTTTGGGAGCGAATTTGGTGAGTATCTGAGTTGGGGACAGGTGACGCTAGGGAAACTTTTATTGCTGTGGGGCCTGGGTTAGGATGTATATCACCTGCCAGGAGTAGGAGTAGCAGAGGTAGGGAGAGGTGGGTGAGCTGCTTGTGTCTGCTATTTAAGTGCCTTGTGGGTGGAGCTCACAAGTTTAGGCACTGGAGAAAGGCCTCTAGGTTTAGCATGTGTGAGTGGAGCAGGGAAGGGTGAAAGGTTGAGGAGGGTTGAGGGGGGAGAGGAAAGGGGGATCTGATGCAAGGGAGGAGAAGGATGGTGGATTTGAGTTGAGGTGATGTGCCAGGAAGAGAGGGAGGGGTTTCACGGGGAGGTTCAGGGCAGAGGAGAGGGTAGGTGTAAGGAGAATGAGATGGGGTGGTGATGTCAGAGCGCGAAGGGAGGGATTGAAATGGCATGCAAGAGTGTAGAGCAAGAACAAATAACGCTGAGAGTGACATGGTCAGTAAGGTTTTTTGGAAAATTTCAGTGGCCTCTAGTGATGGAGCTAGGTAGCTTGCAAGTTTGGAGGATATTTGGAAAATTGCAGTGGCCACTAGTGGTGGAATTTGATAGCTTGCAGATGGAGAAGAGGACTGATTGGTTTTCATGGTCATGTGACACTAGCTATATAATGGGTGATGACCAAGGCGGTGGTAGAGGCGATGGTGAGCCGAGATTGCAGCGGTGGGGCCGAAATCCCGTTTGGAGCACTGTGCACAGAGCAGGGTCACACAGCTCTGTGAAATTGAGTTCTGCCGTACCTGAGGTTGCGGGGTGGGGGAGGGCATCCTAAGCCCTCATGGATCCTCGGGAGCTGCCTCCATGATTTCTTTTTCGGTTCTGAGGATGGAAGCAGAAACAGGGCGAGATATAAGTAAAGGTATGTTTCAAAGGAGGAGCTGTATGAGACGCCAGAGGGGGAGGGGGGAAAAGCCTGCAGAATAACTATTTCTTTGAACAAAAGCCGAGGGGACAAGGCAACACTGGAATTTACAGGATTTAAAAACTGAAAGTTCAGCTTATCGGTCTCTTTTTTTAGCTACTTTACACAAGCAGGCATGGGGAACAAGGGAAAACAGAAAACATACAGGGCTAAAAACAGTTTCCAACTTGTGCTGCAGCTCCAGGTTAAAGTTTCAGCTTATTGGTCACTTACTGTGTTACTTTTAACAAGCAGGCAAGGGGAACAAGGGAATACAGAAAAATACAAGGAGAAAAAACTATCTTCATTTGTGTGAGGACTATTATTTAACATTTAAAGGTACTGCATTTAAAAGTACTGCACTTTAAAAATTTGAATAAAGGTGCCAAGTCCAGTCCGTTAAGAGCACTGTGCACAAAGCAGGGTCACACAGCTCAGAGAAATCGAGTTCTGCCATACCTGAGGTTGTGAGGTGGGGGAGTGCGTCCTAAGCCCTCACGGACCCACGGGGAGCTGCCTCCGTGATTTCTTTTTTGGTTCTGAGGTTGCGGGGTGGGGGAGGGTGTCCTAAGCCCTCATGAACCCTCGGGGAGCTGCCTCCATGATTTCTTTTTCAGTTTTGAGGTTGCGGGGTGCGGGAGGGTGTCCTAAGCCCTCACAGACCCTCAGGGAACTGCCTGTGTGATTTCTTTTTCGGTTCTGAGGTTGCGGGGTGGGGTACTCCCTGGAGGAGAGGAGTGAGAGAGGGGATATGATAGAGACATACAAGTATCTTACAGGGAGGAACAGGGTGCAGGAATACACTATTTTTAAGCAAAAAAGATGTTCCAGGACTAGAGGGCATGGGATGAAGTTGGAGGGAGGATGATTCAGAGGAAACGTGAGGAAGAATTTCTTCATAGAACGGGTGGTGGACAAGTGGAACACCCTGCCAGAGGAAGTGGTGGGGGCTGAAACAATCACAGGATTTAAGAATGCATGGGATAGACATAAAGGAATTCTGGAGGTCAGGAGTAAGGGGCAACAGACTTCTAGGAAAACATAAACTGAACATACAAGCTCAAATGGGCAGACTGGGTGGGCCATAGGCCCTTGTCTGCCAACACTGTCTATGTATTTATGTATCTATGTAACAGGCGTACCTGATGCTTTGAGTCCAAGGAAGGAGTGTGGGTGGTGGCTTGGTCAGGCTAGCCACTCCACTAAGGAAGAGAAGGATCCTATGGTCAGTGGAGTGCTCAGATCAGGCCTCCTGCTGATGCTTTAAGTCCGAGGAAGGAGTGTGGGTGGCAGCTTGGTCAGGCCAGCTGCTCCACTACGGAGGAGAAGGATCCTGCGGTCAGTGGAGCATCCAGGTCAGACCTCCTGCTGAAGCTTTAAGTCCAAGGAAGGAGCGTGGGACGTGGCTTGGTCAGGCCAGTCATTCTGCTAAGGAGAAGGATCCTGTGGTTGGTAGAGTGCTCGGGTTGGGCCTCCTGCTGTAAATGTAAATCTGAGGCCAATAAAACCTTGCACTCACATGCCTGCACAATCCTCATAGATTTTGTCTGCATACCACCGATCATTTTAGTCTCCTAGTGTTTCAACCTCTTGACTGAGGACAATGAAACCTTGCACTCACACTCCTGCACAAAAGACTCAAAATTCAAGTCCACAATTCAAGCCATTCAATAACACACAGCAAACAGTGGGAGCATCACAGCTGGCACAGAAAGCTCCTCCGCATCAAGGGTTACCAAAATTCTGAACACTTGACATGGAGGTAATTCGAAATACCCAACACCTGTGTGGGTGTCTTTGATATAAGACCATAGATCTTCTACAAATGGTTAAATATAATAGTCCATGAACTGGGAAAAGGATCTGTGAGTAAGTTGATACCCAAAATTATTGGTTGACCACTATGTCTAGAGTTCAGAACTTTTGGCAATCCTTGACATGGAGTCTCTGTAGACCTGTATCCAACATGGGGAAGGATTGAAAGCTGTTCAGTTTTACTTGGAAAAAGGAGGACAAGGGAGTAAGCCACCAACTACTTTTTTTGCTGGAAGTGTCCAGATCTGCACTGAAATGTAATGCCGTCACATTCCTAGGAAATTTTCTGTACATGTCAGTGGGATGGCAGTGGGGCATCATTTGTCCCCAATTACTTGAACTTGTACTCAGGCATTTGGGAGGAGATGGTTTTGTGTTATGAACTCTCCAATCGACACAGTCAAAATTATCCTATGGAGAAAATACATTGCTAATATTTCGATGGTGTGTGTGTGGAGGGGGGGAGGGCATGGCAGATGAGCTGAAATAATTTATTTGGTTTCTGGAAGCAGCAACCCAAATTTATAATTTGCAATTGTGTATCATTATGAGAACATCTCTTTCCTGGATATCTGCATTAAGAAAAATTTGGAACAGGGTATAGATACAGACATTTTCTGAAAACCCATGGACAGACATATGCTTCTGACAATTAGCTCATGCCACCCCTGAAACACCATCAAAAATATCCCTACAAGTCAGTCCCTATGTATACATAGGAATTGTATCTCTGTCGAAAGCAATAAATGTAATGCAGATGATCTCAGTACTCGTTTCAGGGAAAGGGATTATTCATGTGTGAACATTGAAAGAGCCAGTGAGCTGGAAATGATGCCAAAAAGATATACACTTTTCATACCAAATCCACAACACATGAGCTACAGTACTGTTTATTTTAAAGAGGAACTGATTATCTTGCAAACAGAACCAAAACTGAAACGTGCAATACGTACCCCCTTGTATGCTTTTTGAGCAAACCAAAAATTTGAGACACTGGTTAACCTAAAGTTTACAGCCAATACAGTGTCCAACAGCTTGGTTACCACCCTTACCACAAGGGTGGCACAGAAGTACATGGTGTAAATACTGTGAGGTGATTACAGTAATGGGTTGATTTGTGAATCCTGGTTCCAGTGAAGTTTACAGTATGAACAAGTTCAACTGTGACACTGCTGGCATAGCATATGTAGCAGCCTGCGTATGTAGTGCATACAACCTTGGTAGGACCAAAAGAAAGCTTAAAGAAAGGGTGGGTAATCATGTAAGGGCAATTCTGCAAAGTAATATGAAGTACACCACAGTTGCCAACATACATCAAATGTAGGATCGAAGCCTTCATAAATGGACCTTCATGAGTATAGAAAAGATCACTGTAGGTCCGGGGGGGGGGGGGGAGAACACATCGCTGCAGCTTTTTCACAACAGAAGTGGTCCTGTATGTTTAATTTGCTTGCTACTTCTTTTCCACACTTAAATAATAAGATAGGTTCAGCTCTCTTCTGTAGTTTCAAGGTGTTAGAATGTATTATAATATGTATCACACTAATAACATATGAAAAGTAGCTAACCTATTATCTTTCTAGCCCCCTATCTAGATTGATGCTGAGTCTTCTGCAAGCCTCATGCAGTGTATGAAATAATTGTGCGATATGTAAGCAATAATACCTTACAGGGTAGTCAGTATTGAGCAATCCCAGACCGCCCAGGGGCATAATGAGGTCCAGCACCACAGGTGTAGGGCCTTATAGCCCTTGGAAGGTCTGGTATTGCCTATACCATGCTCTGTGGAGACTAATATAGTGCTTAGAAAATTAGCTTAATGTATCATTTTTATAGGATTACAAAAAAAAAAAACACTTAAGTAATGCTATAAAAAATGACTGCTATTGAATTTTTAGCCCTTTTTTTCATAGTTCCTCTACTGCTGGCATTTGTAGTAGAGGATGCTTTTGGTATAATTTCAGTACAGGGTGCTGATGGTTTTCAGATCCTGCTTGTCTCCTATCACCCTTTGGCAAGATCCTGGTTGTTATCTCCCCAGCTCCAATGGTGTTCCTGGCCTCAGAAGGAAATTGTGGAATATGTTCATTTTTTTTCTTTTCCTTTTTTTTAATGGGTGCGAATGTGTGATTGAAATGGCGGCGGAGAGAGGAGAATCAGGAATGCAGCTCGAGCAGTCTGGTGCCAATGCCTTCAACAGAAGGTGACAACTGTGCATGGGCACAGTACCAGTGGCAGTAGCTTTGATTTTCTTTTATGAAATGAAAATGAATTTGTTTACATTTATTTATTTAATTATTTTATTTATTGATGGCATTTTGGTAACCAGGTGGGTCCACTGAAACCAGGGGTCATTTTTTTCAGGGCTGACATGGAATTAGTTATATACAGTACCTTAAGGCATATCAAGTCATAGAAAGTCATAGAGATACAGAACAAAGACATTGGTGATTGCATAACTTGCATACAGGTACGTAGGAGTATTAGTTACCAACAATACTGTAAGTTACTCAGTAACCAGTTTCACAAATAGAACAATACAGAGAAATATAATTAGTGATTAATAAATTCATAGAAAATGTAAAAAACAAAAACAAGGCGCTGCATCAGCATGTGGTCTAAATGCAGAACAAAATGGCTATATTAAATGCACACTGAAAATAGAAAATAGAGTTAAAAATCTACTTTTCAACCTTAGGTCTTCTTCAGGAAATATCTAAAAGAGAAAAAAAAACAAAGTTAGTGTAGAAGGGAGGAAAAATGAGGGATATATATATATATATATATATATGTGGGGAAAGAAAAAAGGGGAGGGTCAGGGAGAAGAAGTGATAAATGGCAAGATAAAGAGAGAATCTGTGAAACAAAAAGGTGATGATGGGAAAGATAAAGCACAATAGGAGTGAAAGAGCTAGAGAAGTCCCCAGGTGGGGACTAATTAACAGGGCCTAGTAAGAAGGCTGAAAGGTGACAAATGTGGGGGAAGGAGACAGAGATGGAGACATATGGTGAAAATGAAAAAGAAATTAAATGAGTACAGATACAAACAGACTTTAGGGAAAATAAGGGGTGGCTGAAAGATGTTAGTGGAAAATAAGTCTAGCATTTAAACCACAGTGCTGCTGGGAGCCAAGGCGGATGATCAGCTTGGTTTCCATGTTTTTTCTATGGTCAGAATCCCAGAAGCCCTGCTGAAGGACACAAACAGAAAGGTCATTGACACTGTGGTCCCTGGAGATAAAGTGGGATACAATGGGTTTAGCAGTGTCACCATTCCTGATTGCTCTGTAATCTTCCCTGAAAGGTGCCTACCAGTTTCTCTGATGAAAATAGCTGTACACTTCCTGCAAAGAATACAATACACCACATTAGTGGAGGTGCATGAGAATGTCTTGGTGATGTGAAAAACACCTGTAGGCCCCCAAATTTCTGTCACACTGGAAATAAATTTGCAGGTGTAGCAGCGAGTCTTGTTGCAAGGTTTGGCACCTGGGAGGGAGGAACTGCTAGGAGTAGGTAGGCTGCTTTTAACCAGGAGATTCCGCAGGTTAGTTGGCCAGCAGTAGGAGGCAATAGGTGGTTCTGTAAAGGAAGCACCAATGTTAGGGTCAGTTTGCAAAATGGGAAAGTTACTGATGATGATCCTGTGAAGAGAAGGTGTGTTCTGATGGAAAGGAAGCACTAGTGGAATTCACCGTTGTTCTTGTCTGACAGTATCCTTCCTGCGGGGGTCAAGGTTAAGGGGCATGTTACTGACCCGGGAGAGTGCTCTGTCCACTGTGCTTTTCAGGTATCCCCTGTTGATAAAAAAACTGTGCATTATTTGGGTCTCAGATAGTCACGAAATACACACGCTGATGCAAACAATATACTATATGTCAAGTAAATGGGGGTATGGGGACACCGGTGTATAAGGAAGGTTGAGCTAAAGCAGCTGCATTGGCAACATTCCAATATATAAATTATGAGCCCAGCCTTGAACCCTGCTATAGAAGTGGCATTAAATAGGTTTTCAGGAAGGGAGCTCCAGTAATAAGGGGCAGAGAATATGAAGGAGCTTTTTCCAAGGTTGGTCTGTAGCCTGGGGATCTCAAGTAGATTGGAGTTTGTGGAACAGAGGGTACACTTCAGAAGCTTTAGGGTCAGAATAAGTACAGAAGGGAATGATGACATACTGAAACTGAGCACAAGAGCTGATGGTAAACGGGGATTTTGTGAAATGAGAGTAGTGCTGAAACAAACCACAGTACTTATTCTGGTGTGGCAGTTCTATTTAAAACAGCCTGAGCCTGTTTGCTGGCAGCTTGTGTCAGCATCAGTGATGTGTGTGTGGGACCAAAATTTCAGCTGCAGATCCAGGGATGTCAAGCCAGTCGGCAGCAAAAAACAAATATAAGTACAAAACAAGTTGTTCTTTTTTTTGTCTGCTGCGAGGAAGAGAGCAGGTATTAGTGTTTGAGTTCATGGTGAGATTGTGTCAAGCAGCGAGTTGGCTCTGCAATGGAGCTGATTTGAAATGGATGGCAGCATGGCTTAGAGAAAAGGAAGATTTTTTTAACTTAAATTAAAAGAGATATTACATTGAGAGAGTTTGATGTTGACTTTTGTGTGGGGGTACTGAGCAGGGCTACCGACATTAATCTTGCTAAACGAGACAGAAAAAATGGTGGATGTCCAGTTTGAAAATCTTGGGTGACCCAAGGATACCCTAAGTAATGAGCCATCCTGAAATGATACTTGTTTGTTGCTGGGCTCTATTGAAAAATAAATGTATGCCTGACATGGCCTTTTAGCCAATCAGCATGCATTACTTTTCAAGCCTGTTTTCTAAATCTTTTTATGAAATAGTGTCTGTAATGTAATGATGTTGTATTGTATGTTTGCACACTCACTCTTTGTAATTTGAGACAACTGTTCTTCCTGCAGTTAAACCTTTTTTTTTTAATGTGATATAAAAAGAGTTATAGCAGGGGGCAGCTTTGTCTCTTGACAAAGCATAACTGCACAAAATAATAGACAACTGTCCTGCTCTGGAACAATTGTTCTTAGTCTTCAGAGTTTTGCATAGAATAATCATACAGTTATATTCTCTTATATTAGTAACACCTGATTGGTTGACTAATGGTCAATTAGATGTTTCTATTATATGAGGATATCGTTATTCGTTCATTCATTCATTCATTCCTTCATTCATTCTCTGCAGGCACTGAAGACTGAACAAGATCACCCCAGCTCTAGGTGGTTTTCTGTTGTTATAGGTTTTTAAGAGTATCTTTTATGTTTTGGAGGACTGGAGAAGGAGGGAGTTTGATGCTAGTGAATGGGTAACATGGGGGGGTGACTCATGAATTTGGTGTATGTTTATGGGGTGGGGAGGTGGGTGGTTTAAACATAAATTATTTGGTAAGGGTAGGAGAAGGGATTATTGTACTGCTACTTTATCCTGTAAATAAGATTTTTTTCTGTGACTGTGGGGGCAGGTAGGAGGGTGCTACAGGGTAGGGAGACAACAGTTTAAAGGTCTAGGTGGTTCAAGGATGGTGGTCATTGTGTGTTCAGTGAATGGTGTTAGAGTGCATGCGTGATCTGTGAAAAAAGGGGACAAGACATTCTATAGGTACATCAGCGATAAAAGAAAACCCTGGGGGGGATTCTGAGGCTCAAAAGGGAGGAGAAAGGGTGTAAGAAGGGAGATCTAGACAAGGCAGAAATACTGAACAAATACTTCTGTTCAGTATTCACTGAGGAGGAGGAAGAGGGTCAAGGACCACAGTTGCGGAGCAGAGGCAATTTGGGGGTGGGAGAAATGGACACCAGTCCATTCACAGTGGAGAGAGTTCTGGAGAAACTCACAAAGCTGAAGGTGGATAAAGGCAAGGGGTCAGATGACATACACCTGAGGATATTAAGGGAGCTGTGGAAGGAACTAGCAGCACCTCTGGCCACCCTGTTCACAGAGTCACTCAACACAGGCGTGGTTCCAGAGGACTGGAGGAGGGCGCATGTAATCCCACTGTACAAAAGTGGCAGTAGGGTGGAAGCGGGAACTACAGGCCAATCAGCCTCATCTCAGTGGGGGGGGGGGAGATCATGGAGACACTGCTGCAAGAAAGGACAGTGGCACACCTGGAATCCATTGGTGTCCAGGATCTGAGGCAGCACAGATTCACATCAGGAAGGTCTTGTCAAACGAATCTGATAGATTTTTTTTGATTGGGTGACTAGGGAAGTGAATCAGGGAGGGGCTGTAGACATTGCCCACCTGGATTTCAGCAAAGCCTTCTCTACTGTCCCACACAGAAGGCTGGTTAACAAGATGAGTAGTCTGGGCATGGGGCATAAGGTTATACAGTGGGTTAGAAACTGTCTGACAGACAGAAGACAGAGGGTGGTAGTAAATTGGATTCAATCTGGGGAGAGAGGGAAGACCAGCGAAGTGCCACAAGGATCAGTATTGGGACCAATCCTGTTCAATGTCTTCATTAGTGACATTGCAGAAGGGCTAGAAGGAAAGGTCTGCCTATTTGAAGATGGCACCAAGATTTGCAACAGGGTGGATACTCCAGAAGGGATGCAGATAATGAAGAGGGTCCTGGAGAAGCTTGAAAGATAGTCAGAGGTGTGGAAACTGAGGTTCAGTGCAAAAAAGTGCAAGATAATGCACCTGGGTATGGAAACCCTGAGGATACCTACAGGATGGGGGGGTGCTGACCATCACTAAAGAGGAGAGGACATAGAGGTTATCATTTCTGATGACCTGAAGGTGTCAAAGCAGTGTGCAAAGGCTGCAGGGAGGGCCAGTGGCTTCTCCCAGGATGCCCTATGCTGGTTCACAGACTACTTATTGGACAGGTCCCAACAGGTCAAAATTGGCACTACCCTATCCAATAGACTCCTAGTTTGCTCAGGGGTCCCTCAGGGGTCCATTCTTGGTCCCCTTCTCTTCAGTCTTTACCTTAACTCCTTCCCCGCATCCTGCTCTGACAACCTACTACTATATGTGGATGATGTTGTACTTTACGCATCCAGCCCCAACCCTATTCAACTCCACCAAACCCTCCAGTCCTCCTTTAATGAAGCCGAACAGTGGTTCTCTGCACAACACCTTATATTGAACTACAAGAAGACCAAGTTCATGATCTTCTCTCACCCTCAGAACTCCAGGAAGGAACTTTGCCACCAGGTTATAACTGTGGATCGAACCCCTCTTGAGCAAGTGGACTCCTTTAAATATCTGGGCATTGCCCTTGACCCGGCTCTCAATTTCCACCAGCACATACATCACCTGTCCACTGCCCTTAATGTCCATCTTGGCTTGCTCTATCGGTTTAAACACTGCCTTACTCCAGACGCCCTCCTGCTTGCTGTCTCATCCTCAATCCTCTCCCTCGTCGACTAGGTCATATTTATTTATAGCGCTACCACCTCCTCAGCCCTTAACAGGCTCCGTCTCTCCCTCAACAAAACCTGTCACCTTGTACTGGACTGCAACTGGCTCACCCATACCTGCTCACTATATAACTCTACTAACTGGCTTAATTTAGACAATAGGATCTAGTTCCACACCTGCCTTATGGCCAAAAAAATCACCCTTGGACTCTTCACCCCAGTCTTACCTCATTACTCTATCTGAATATCACCCAAAAAGCAACCCATAGCTCTAGCAAGAAACTCCTCACAGTTTCCCACTGTCAAACCTCCCAATTTCAAAGATCCTTTAGCTACAAGGCCCCCCTCATGGATGAATGTCCTTCCTACCTCCCTCACAAATGAAAATAGAGTTGGTCTCTTCAAAACCCATCTTAGGGGACATCTCCTGTCCTTCAACAGCTGTGTCTGCCATTGAACCCGTCACTCACTCCGCCTTCTACCTTGACATTGGCCTCTGGCTGGCTTACCCCGCCATCCCCTTTCCCACAGTTTTGATCATCTCTGCATAAGTGCCCTTATGCCTATCAGGTCAAGTAATTGCCCTAAGTTTGTTAGGATCTGATTGCGGGCCTCTAATTGTATTTTACCGTGTATCAAGATTGTCCTGTTGCCTGCATTGTATTTACCTTATTGTTGTAATGTCCTAGCTCTGTGACATGGAACCTTTGTAAATGAGTCTTTGACTCAAAGGTATTTTCCAAATTCTGAATAAAAAACAAACAAACAAACAAATAAAACCTTTTATGGGTAAATTAGGGAGTGAAGAAAGACTAAGGGAGGGACAGTGAGACTTAATAAAGGGAAGGGAGGGTAGGCAGAGGGTGACAGTGAAAAAGCAGGGATACCAAAAGAATACTTCTGCTCAGTATTCACAAAAGAAGAGGAGGGGGAGGTACCTAAATCAAAGAATAGAAGCACTCTGGATAGGGAGGTCGATACCAGTTGAATAAACGGAAAGTCAGCACCGAGACCAAGGCTTATACAGAGTGAGTCTCGCTCGAGACTTATAAACAATAAAAAGGACTCACCGACTCTTGGAATAATGGTGGCTTGTACCACAATGAACTTTTAATCATTGAAACGTAATAAATTCCAATACAGAGCCCAAAATAAGTCCAGTGACAAAACAGCCTGGCACACAACACACTTCCTGGTTTAGGTATCTCGCCACCTGACGCGTTTCGCCCAATCAGGGGCTTTCTCAAAGGTTTCGAGACATTGCTAAGCCATGTCCATAAATACACATAGGATTTAAAGAAATATTCACATTAATTTAAACACACAGTCTAAAAGCAATATAAACAAAGGCAGGAAGAACATAATGTACATAATGTGCATAATAATGGATCATTAGATCATTTGATCATTTTGATAGTCAGTAATTCTTATGGTAATTATATTCTCCAATCAAAAAATTCCTACACATCATGCACAAAGCATAAAGTACAGTATTTTATCACTATACCATATAGCAATCATTGAGATTGTTAAAGTCAAACCTGCCAAGAGTGAAAAAGATTGCACCCAGTAATAAAGCCATGCAGCACAATATGCTGGTGCAAATCTGTGTAGAAAAAAGAAAGAAAGAAAAAAGTTAAAAACATGATTATAACATCAACCATAATATACAAATTATACCTTCAAAAAAGGCTTAACTTCAAATCTACCATTTAATCCTTTGCCATACATTGCTTTAAATGTATAAATCCAATATTGTTCCTTTTTAACAGTAAATTACTAAGGCTCCCCCAGACATAAGTGGTTTCTCTAAACCTATGTAAGAAAAAGCATGTTGGTTTTTGCACCTCATCCTAAACACATGCATAGATAAGGCATTAGTCAGATCCTCATTTAGAATTGCTCTTTCATGTTCCCCAATCCTGATTTTGAATGCTCTCATAGTCTTACCGACATAAAAGCAACCACACTTGCATATAGCAAGATAAATCACCCCTGTAGTGCTGCATGTAATAAAAACCCTTATTGGAACATCCATTCCTTTGATGGGGTCCTTTACAGATTTAGCAGTAATAACTTTAGAGCAGAATTTACAATTTCCACATTTATTGCAGCTATCCTCCCTTCTTGGAATCCACATTCTGGAATGATATTGTGTGGGCAGTCCATTTACAGAAGAAAGGGTTCTGAAAAAACTCTTAAAACTGAAGGTGGACAAAGCAATGGGGCCTGATGGGATTCACCTAGGAATTCTAAAAGAACTAGTGGTAGAACTAGTGACACCATTGACTACCCTTTTTAACAAATCATGGGAGGATGGTGTGGTACCGGAGGACTAGAAGAGGGTGGATATGATTTCCCTTCACAAAACTGGGAGCAAGACAGATGCAGGAAACTACAGACCTGTTAGTTTGACATCAGTAGTAGGGAAAATGATGGAATCACTTCTAAAGGAAAGAATTGTTGAGTTCCTAGAGGCCAGTGGAGCACAGGACCCGATGCAGCATGGATTCACAGCAGGGAGGTCATGTCATATGAATTTAATAGATTTCTTTGACTGGGTGACCAAAGTAGTAGACCAGGGAGGGGCTGTGGACATGGCCTACCTAGACTTTAGCAAGGCATTTGACACAGTCCCACACAAAAGATTAATATACAAGTTAGCCAGCCTTGGAGTGGGTCCCAAAGTGGTAGCCTGGGTAAAAAATTGGCTGTACAACAGAATTCAGAAAGTAATAGTAAACGGAGTTCACTCTGAAGAAAGAGGGGTCAATAGCAGGGTACCGCAGGGCTCAGTACTGTCACCAGTCCTCTTTGATGTCTTTATAAGTGATATTGCAGAGGGACTGGATGGAAAAGTATGTCTCTTTGTAGATGACACAAAGATCTGTAACAGGGTTGATACACAAGGTGGGGTGGAAAGGATGCAGTGGGGCTTGGCAAGGTTGAAGGAATGCTCAAAAGTATGGCAGCTTAGATTCAGTGCAAAGAAGTGCAAAGTAATGCACCTAGGAAACAAAAACCAAGGAGAAGAGTACACAATGGGAGGTGAGATACTAACAACAACAAAAATGGAAAGGGACCTGGGGTAGTCATATCAAATGACCTTAAGGTGGGCAAGCAATGTGAGAAGGCAGTAAGGAGGGCTGGTGGGATACTGGGATGCATAGGGAGAGGCATCACCAATAGAAAACAGGAAGTTGTTATCCCTCTGTACAGACAGTTGGTGAGACCCCATCTGGAGTACTGCGTGCAGTTCTGGAGACCCCATCTCTGCAAGGACATAGACAGGATGGAGGCTGTCCAGAGGAGGGCAACTAAAATGGTGCAGGGTCTACACCAGAAGACATACGAAGAGAGAGATTAAAGGAGCTTAATATGTATACCCTTGAGGAGAGGAGGGAGAGGGGAGACATGATAGAAACTTTCAAGTACATCAAGGGAATCAACAGAGTCCAAGAGAGTAGCATCTTTCAGTAAAACAGATGTGTAAGAACAAGGGGGCACAATTTGAAGATAGAGGGGGGATGGCTCAGAGGTAATGTGAGGAATTAGGGTTGTGGATACATGGAACAGCCTTCTTGAGGAGACAGTGGAGTAAAAAACATTGGAGGAATTTAAGAATGTATGGGGCAGACCTAAGGCAATGCTCGTAGGGGGTAGGAGGAAGTAACTAGGATGGTTAACTAGGATCTGCAGCTTATCCATTAGGTAGGGAAATGGGCAGACTAGGTGGGTCAAGCTGTCCTTATCTGCCATCAAATTCTATGTTTCTGTTTCTATAGGCAGAGGTATTACTAGTAGGAGGCAGGAAGTGGTGATGCCATTATATAAAACACTAGTAAGGCCTCGCCTGTAATGCTGTGTTCAGAACTGGAGACCACACACGCGTAAGGACATAAACATGGTGGAGGCTGTCCAGAGAAGGAAGACAAAGGTGGTGCATGGTTTGCACCACAAAACATATGAGGGTAGAATAAGAGACCTCAATATGTACTCACTGGAGGAGAGAAAGGGGCGACATGATAGAAACTTTTAATACCTCAAGGGCATAAACAAGGTGCAGTTGGGAGATCTTTTCCAATGTGGAAAAGATACCAGAACAAGGGGCACGATATGAAATTGGGGGTGGGGGGGTTGGGATTAAGAGGTAGCGTGAGGAAGTTTTTCTACGGAGAGGGTGGTGAACACTTGGAATAGTCTGCCACAAGAAGTGGTAGGGGCAAGCACAGTAGAGGGTTTAAACATGCCTGGGACAAGTACAGGGAAACCTTGGGTGGGAAGGGAGTGATGAAAAGCCATTGACCACTTAGGGTGAGTGGATGCATACATGTATAGGGCCTATGGGCAGACTGGATGTGCCTAGCGGTCCTTATCTGCTGACAATTTATATGTTTCTATGCTAATAACAGTTTTTTTTTGTAAAGAACTCCACTGTGTGAAGTTAGGTAAATTAAGGGGTAACTTAACCTCGCAATGCATAAGGGAAAGTTCTCAAAATCGCACCAACTTCAGCAGAGGAGTAAACATTTGTTCATCTCTAGTTTTGAAGCTTTCTGTTTCAGTTCTAACTGATGCCTAAACCATAAAGACACATTTGTAGGGCAATCTTTGTGGACCTGTCTTGGGCTTTGGACATACAGTAGTCCATCTAGGACAACTCTTGGACAGATTAGCTGAAATTAACATAAGCAAGGATGTGCTGGCATGGTTCAGGAGTTAATCTGACTAGGGATGATAAAGAGTTACCTTAAATGATCTCACTTCTAAATACTTCACAAAGGAAAAAACATTACATAGAAACATAGAAGTTGATGGCTGATAAGCACCTCAAGGCCCATCCAGTCTGCCCATTTTTTCGACTTTATGAATGTGCCATTGGCCTTTGCTCTATCAATGGCCTATCTATTCATACTCATCTGTATTACTCATTATTCCTTTCTCATGCCTGTTTGAAGCCCTGCACTGTATTCGAATCCACCACTTCCTGAGGTAGGCCGTTCTATGCATCCACCACCCTTTCTGTGAAAAAGAACTTCCTCACATTACCCCTTAATCAGACTCCCTCTAATTTCATGCTGTGTCCTCTTGTCCTGCTAGTTTTTGCATATTGAAACATGTTATCTTTTTCACCTTGTTAATGCCCTTAAGATGTTTGAATGTTTCGATCATAACACATCTCTCCCTACTTTGCTCTAGAGTATACATATTGTGCTCCGTTAATCTGTCCTCATATGTTTTCTGATGCAGTCCCTGCACCATTTTGGTTCCCCTTCTCTGGACTGCCTCCATTTTGATAATGTCCTTGTGCAGGTGCAGCCTCCAATACTGCGTGCAGTACTCCAGATGGGGCCTAACCTGTGTCTTGTGAAGAGGGATAATTACCTCCCTCTTACAGCTTGCGATACCCTTACTAATATACCTCAACATCCCTCTAGCCTTACCAACTGCTTTAGTGGTCTGCTTGGGTGATTTCAGGTCATCTGTGATGATGATGCCCATGTCTCTTTCTTCCCTTGTGACTGCCAGCAACTCCCCTCCCAACCTATAGGTGGCTTCAGGGTTCCTCTTCCCCATGTGCATGATCTTGCACTTCTTTGTGTTAAACCCCATTTGCCACTCTTCTGACCATTTTGCCAGTTTATCCAGAGCTCTTCTTATTCTGCCCACCCCATCTGGATCATCTACTCAGTTGCAGATCTTGGTGTCATCTGCAAACAGACAATCCTTACCCTCCAGTCCATCTGCAATGTCACTGATGAAAATATTGAAGAGGACTGGCCACAGGAGTGATCCCTGAGGTACCCCACTCGTGATTTGCATCTCTTCTGACTGTATACCGTTTACTACCAATCTTTGTTTTCTGCCCACCAACCAGTTTGCCATCCAGTTGACCAACTTCTCACCCACCCTGAGCCAACCCAGCTTATTAATCGATCTTCTATGTGGAACATTATCGAAAGCTTTGCTGAAGTCAAGGTAGGCGACATCAACTGCTCCCCCTTGGTCCATCACTCTGGTTACCCAGTCAAAGAAATCTATGAGATTAGTTTAACAGGACCTTCCTGTTGTAAACTGATGCTGTCTTTGATCCTGTGCTCCTATGGATTCCAGGAGTTGCACTATCCTTTCCTTAAGGAATGCCTCCATAATCTTGCCCACTACTGAGGTAAGACAGACTGGTCTGTAGTTCCTTGCCTCCTCCCTTCTACCACTCTTGTGGAGCGGGATCACATGAGCCCTTCTCCAGTCTTCTAGGACCTCTCTTGTGCTCAGACACTCACTAAACAGTTCTGATAATGGCTCAGCTAATTCCACCCTTAGCTCCTTTAGTACCCTGGGATGTAGGCCATCAGGTCCCATTGCCTTGTCCACCCTGAGCTTAGCGAGCTCTTGTAGGACCCTTTCTTTTGTGAAGGGACTAGTGCACACCTCCCCCCCCCCGTGTCCATGGTGCTAAGCTGTGGGCCATGCCCTACCTTCTCCTCAGTAAATACTGAGCAGAAGTATCTATTTAGGATAGATGCTTTTCCTCGGTCCTCCTCCTCCACACGCTCCCCCTAATCCCTTTTGATCTTAGCAATACCCCCTCTAGACTTTCTCCTTTCACTAATGTATCTATAGAAAGTCTTGTCCCCTTCTTTTACTGTTTGTGCTAGTGTTTCCTCAGTTTGGGCCTTTACCTGCCTTACTGCCTTCTCTATTTCCCTTAGGGATGTTTGGTATATCTTTGTCCTACTGCTTTCCTTTATATTTCCTGAAGGTCAGCCTTTTGCCTCTGACCATTTCTGCTACTGTTTTTGAAAACCAAAGTGATATCCTCCTTCTTTTGCGCTTGCTTTTCTCTCTAACACAATGCAATGTTGCTTCAAGTATTGCATCTTTAATGCTTGCCTACTTTGCCTGTACCCCCTCACCTGTATTTCTTCTTGCCAGGGCTAGCTGAGCTCTACTGGCCATCTTATCAAAGTCTTCTCCTCTAAAGTCCAATATGTTTGCAGTGGAATGGGATGATTTAGTTCTAGTGGCCAAATTGAACCATGCCATGTGATGGTCACTGGCCCCCAGGTGACCGTCTACCTGGAGATCTGTGATCCTTTCCCCATTAGTCAGTACTAGATCTAGGACAGCCCTATCTCTTGTGGGTTGTTGTACCAGTTGTTTGAGGCCCTCCCCTGCAGGAAATCCACTATGTGTCTAGTGCTGGTGGATGTTCCTGCTGGTATTGACCAATCTGTATCTGGCATGTTGAAGTCTCCCATTATCAGAACCTCCCCTCTAGCTATCATGTTTTGTATATCTTACAGAAGTAATGTGTCTATGTCCTCCCCCTGGTCTGGAGGCCTGTATACAACACCAGTTTGTATTGCTGTCCCATTTTCTGCTTCCAGGGTGACCCACAGTTCCTCTGGCTCCTTATGTGTATTCTGAATTTCTGTAGCTTTGATATTTTCATTGACATGAAGGGCCACTCCACCTCCCCCTTTTTGTACCTCGGTCCCTTCCGAACAGTACATAGCTGGATACTGAAGTCTCCTAGGTGTGGTTGCTGGTGAACCATGTCTTGTTAATTGCTACTATGTCCAGTTTAGCTGCTGTCATTGTTGCCTGCAGATCTGGGATCTTGCTTCCCGGACTGCGAGCATTTGTGTACATGATTTTCCACTGGCCAGATTTTGGTGTGTTAGTTGTTGGGCAAGGTCCGGCGTTTCCCCTGTGCTTCATATGGGGAGCCAGATGTTTTTCTTTACCTGGTGATGCAAATGAACTATAAACATGCTGAACTCCTGTTTGATCACTAGCTGAGGGGGAAGGGGTGATCTTCCCTTTCAATGTATCAGGTGCTGCACCCCTCTCCCCATTTGCTAGTTTAAATATTCTGCAAAGACATCAAACTTCTGCCCCAATGCACTGACTCCCTCCTTAGTCTGATGCAGTCCATCAAATTTAAAGAATTTTCATTCCCCGAACTGTTGCCAGTTACCTACAAATTTGTGTCCTTTTTCCTGGCACCAGCCCTTGAGCCACATGTTTAGCTCCCCTAACTCCCCTTCTCTGACCTTCCTTCCATCTGCCCCCCTCTCCCAGACCAGCAGGATCTCAGAGAAGAAGATGCCAGACCAAATGGTTGACAGTTTGTCTGCCAGCCTGGTCAGGTGTTCCTTGGTCTCCACAACTGACCAACTGGCAAGATCGTTAGTCCCTATGTGTACCAAGATGTCAATGTTTTCTCCTGCTTCCTGCACGATTTTAGCAATGTGGTCAGTGTCTCTCCGCACTGATGTACCTGTGAGACATCTGACCATTACCCCCAGCTGGAGGTAGGTATAAACTCTCCGAATCATGGAGTCTCCTATGATCAGAAGTGTTTTGGATTTCCTTTTTGCTTTGTTTGTTTTGGTCCCTATTTTGGGTGAGTTTTGTTGTGCTAGCTCCTGTGCTGCAGTGTCCTGCTCCGTAGTGTCTTCTGCCCCTTTGTTTGATTTTGGAGATAGAGGCAGATACCTGTTTATAGTTTTTATATGGTTTGTGGATGTGATATGTTGGACAGCACTGAGTGACGGGATACCCAGTTTGCCCATACTAACCACCTGCCAACCTCCTGGACCAACTACCCTCTGCAGTTGAAGTGCTTCTGTTGGATACTGGGGAAATGGTGGGCAGTTCTTATAATGTATTACCTCTTGAATATGTGATTTGAGGCACACAATCTCTGCCCATGCTGCCTGGAGCTGAGCCCTTAGCTCTCCAATTGTCCAGCATGTAGGACAGTGTCCTAAATCCTTTATAACTGTCCTTTTGAAAAGTGTCCCACAGTACCGGCAGTTAATAATATCCATTCCATATGAGTTGCTGGGTTTATAACCTGGTCCGAGTAATTAGGAGGAAAATTAAAGCAAAAGTTTGATTTTTTTTTGTATAACTTGTTATAACAAGTTAAATTATTTGTGCCCCTAGAAGTGTCACTGTGTGGATACCCCTCTGATCCTCCCCTTCCTGCTTTGCTACAGGAAATGTCATGACTGTGCTACCTTATGAAAGGAGTATAGCATGGGGTGGTTGGGGATGGGATTGGGTGGCTGAGCCCTTCCCCTGCCAAAAAAGAAGAACTGCAGACTAAAGAAACAAGGAGGTAAGAGCAGAAACAATCAACCAACAACAAATGCAGTAGCTCTGAAAGCTTAGCCTAATGGTAGATAAATCTGTAAAGCCTGTAAATCACCACCTCTAATAATTTCACATAAGATATACCATGTAAAAAACACTTTGCTACAGAGAAAAATAAAGCAGTAACAGAAGATATATATTGCAAAAAACAATTTGAATCACAGAAGATTACAGCGGTAATCTGTAAACACAAACTTGTAGACACACCCTGTAATATTGCAGCAGAAAGTATATCCTGGAACAGCATTTTGAATCAGAGAACAATAAAGCAGTAAAATGTTAGCAGCAAACAGTAACAAACCCTGTGAGTACAAAAGAAAATAATAACACACAGTAAATCTGCCTAGCCAAAAGAAGCCTTAATCTTTTTCCTTGCTCTGATAATGTTCCTTACTGTGTCCTTACAAGCAAACCTAGAAGAAAAGAGCTCAGGTGAAGCTAGGTGCCTTTGCAAGAAAACTACTTTTCTTGTTTGACCTAAAAGTCTTTATGGGTAGCATCAAAGAAATAAAATATCAGGTTTATGATGTTGATGAGTTACTGATTTATGCCTCTGATGGCCTCCCCCATAGAACAGCATGATTTGTTACACAGCAAAACATTTCATAATGCGGCTCTTTAAAGAGGGACTCCAGCCAAAAGTGCTACATTGCAGAATTAGAATAAGCATACCCCCAATAAATATCATACCAAACATTAGGTTTCTATGAGACTTCAATTTAAAGTTATGGGCTATTTTGTAACCCTGATTTCACTGCCTGTTCAAAAAAGTCAGTTTCAGTGAAGAGGTGCTGATGATGTCATCTCCTGAACTCACAGTCTAACCCTCCCTGTCAGCAAGCATATAGGACCTGTTTCTTCAAAGTAAAAGATCATTCTGCAATGGTTTCCATAAGTAAAACAGGCAGCAACATTCTAAAAACAGTGCTATAGAATGTATGTGTTTCAGGTTTTATAACAACATTAACACACTTGTATTTTAATGCCTTTTTGGTGTGGTTCATTTCTCTAGAGTTGCAGGATGCTGAGACAGCATGCCTCCAGGCTGCTGATACCGTGCGCAGTGCTACTCTGCAGTGCCTGTTTGGAAGCTGTATTGCCACAAGTGTTGCAATGTTGATAACTGCATTGCTATTTGTCAGTGCCTGCTTTACAATAAGTTTTAATATGGGCCTTATATGTGTTAATTCCTACTAGCAGTGGAAGTGTTAGCCCTGGTAAAACAATCATTGTAATGTGGAGTACAATGCAGATGGAGCCTGAATATATCTCAAATAACAGCCTGTCAATGAGAAAACCGAACATGACCTCTGCTCAACTGAGTATCCCATTCATTCATACTTTGATGATGAATATAATATTGACTGATTGATAGAGTGATTATGCATTGAGCTATCTACTGCACAGAAACTCTTAGTATGGTTTCAAAACAGCACTCCCTCTACCATCCCCATTTACAGGGTGATGGAATAATTGATTTAAAGTGCCATCCTGAGAAATCACCTCAATTGAATGATAGGTGTGAATGATCACAGCCTTTCACCACATCAAAAATATCCGGTCTGCAAATCTCACTTTAGTGTGCTGTGACTTAATATCCAGCAACCCAGGAGAAAAGGACCACAACAAAAAAGCACTAAAAACAAAAATATGAATTTGTCAACTTTGTTACAAAACTTGAAACACACAATTTTAAAGCAGTGTTTATTGAATGGTGCTACCTGTTTTACTGGAGAAAAATATTTGCACATAGTTTTTAAACTTTGGAAAAGCAGGTTCTGTAAGCTTGCTGACAGGGAGGGCTAGACTGTGAGTTCAGGAGATCAGCACCTCTTCACTGAAACTGGTTATTTTTAACAGGCAGAGAATTTAGGATTGTAAAATGATTTGTAACTTTTAAACAAAGTAACTTAGGGATCTCAGTTTTGGCATGAGGGTGAGTGGGGCTATGTTGATCCATATTCTGAATTTATTGATGCCAGTAATTTGTGACCATAATCCCTCTTTAAGAAAAACTGTTTTGTGACATCCTTAGATTCATTAGCAGTGTTTTTATTCCCTCAGTTAGGTTTAGAATAGCTTTTACAGTTACCTTTGTAATTGCATAGAACAATAGAAACATTGACTTTGACAGCAGATATGGACTGCTTGGTCCACCCAGTCTGCCCATTTCTCTACCTACTGGATAAGCTGCAGATCCTAGTTAACCAACAGCCTACTTCTTCCTGCATCCCACCAGAATAGCCTTATGTCTATTCCATTAATTCTTGAATTCCCTCACTGTTTTTGACCCCATGACCTCCTCAGGGAGGCCGTTTCTTGTGTCCACCATCCTCTCCATGAAAAAATACTTTCTCACATTGCCCCTGAGCTGCCCCCCCCATCTTCAAATTGTGCTCTCTTGTTCTTGCACATCTCTTTTTCTGAAAGATTCTACTCTTTTGGACTTTGTTAATTTCTAGCATGTTCTCCCTCCCTCCTTTCCTTGAGGATATACATATTAAGCTGTTTTAGTCTGTCTTCATATGGCTCCTGGTGCAGACCCTGCACCATTTTATTTACCCTCTTCTGGACTGCCTCTATCCTGTCTATATCCTTGCAAGGATGAGGTCTCCAGAACTGCATGCAGTACTCCAGATGGGGTCTCACGAACTGTCTGTTCAGATGGATAACAACTTCTGTTTTCTACTGGTGATGCCCCTCCCTATGCATCCCAGTATCCCTACAGCCCTCCTCACTGCCTTTCACATTGCTTGCTTACCTGTAGGTCATCTGATAGCTCTACCCATAGGTCCCTTTCCATTTTTGTTGTTGATAGTACCCCCCCCCACACACCACTGTGTACTCTTTCCCTGGGTTTTTGTTTCCCAGGTACATTACTTTGCACTTGTTTGCATTGAAGCTAAGCTGCCACACTTTTGACCATTCCTACAACCTTGCCAAGTCCCTTCTCATCCTTTTCACCCACCTTGTGTATCAACCCAGTTGCAGATATTTGTGTTGTCTGCAAACTGGCATACTTTTTCTGCAAACAGGCATATTTTTCCTTCCAGTTCCTCTGCAATGTCACTTATAAAGACATTAAAAAGGACAGGTCACAGTACTGAACCCTGCAGTACCCTGCTAGTAACCCCCTTTCTTCTAAGTGGACTCCATTTACTATTACCCTCTGTGTCCTGTTGTCCAGCCAATTTTTTAACCAGGCTACCACCCTGGAACCCACTCCCAGACTGGCTAACTTTTTTATTAATTTTTTTATGTGGGACTATGTCAAATGTCTTGTTAAATTCTAGGTAGGCCACATCTGCAGCCCCTCCCTGGTCTACTACTTTGGTCATCCAGTCAAATAAATCTATTACATTTGTCTGACATGACCTTCCACTTGTGAATCCATGCTGCTTTGGGTCCTGTGCCCCACTGGCCTTTAGGTACTCAACAATTCTTTCTTTTAGAAGTGATTCAATCATTTTCCCTACCACTGAGGTCAAACTAGCAGGTCTGTAGTTTCCTGCCTCTGCTTTGTTCCTACCTTTATGAAGGGAAATCACATCCCCCTCCTTCAGTCCTCAGGTACCACACCATCCTCCCATGATTTGTTAAAAAGCGTAGTCAGTGGTGTCACTAGTTCTCCCCTTAGTTCTTTCAGAATTCTGGGGTGACTCCTGTCAGGCCCCATTGCTTTGTCCACTTTCAGTTTTAGGAGTTCTTTCAGGACCCTTTCTTCTGTGAATGGACTGGTATCAACACCCCTTCCCCATCCAGAGGGCCTTTCTTGATTGGATTAGGTACCTCCACCTCCTCTTCTATTGTGAATATTGAACAGAAGTATTTGTTCAGTATCTCTGCTTTTTCACTGTTGCCCTCTGCCACCCCCCTTCCCTTTATTAAGCCTCACTATCTTTCCCTTGGTCTTCTTCGCTCACTAATATACCTATAAAAAGGTTTTATCACCTTTCTTAACTGAGTTGGCTATCCTTTCTGTGGTTTGGACCTTTGCTATTCAGACTGCCTTCCCTGCTTCCTTCTGCTTTAACTGGTACAGTTCTCTGTCCTGTTACTTCTATGTTTCCTTATACTTCCTGAATGCTATCTTTTTCTCCCTAACCTTCCCCGCCACCTCTTTTGAGAACCATAGTGTTTTTTTCCTTCATTTGGATTTGTTTATTTGCTTCACACAAAGGCTTGTTGCCTCTGTGATGACAGTTTTGATTTTTCCCCATTGTTCCTCCACCCCTTCTTCTTGCTCATTTGCATGGGAATACTTATGCATTTCCAAAATTCACTCTCCCGACCTACACTATACTGAGGTTGGGAGACCAAATGTCACAATCCTGACAGGGACTTGTGTTATGTGGGGGGCTTTGGCCCCAGCACCCCTAACTAAAATAACCAACTCAGAGGGGGCGCGGACCTCGGAGTTGGTAGTAAAGTTATGGGGGGTGTAAACATTTTTTTTAAATTGTTCCCCTACCAGGAACAGAACCCTGTCCTTTAAAATCTGCTGACCAAGCTACACAACCATTAGTGCTCCACGCCATGGAGCAGCTCAGCCAGCACCTCACTCTGCCACCCTTACAAGGTTATGCCAGCCAGATTACAGGTATGTATCTGGGGGAGATTGGAAGAAGTCATGTAGTAATAATTTTGCTGTGCAAATAAGGGTGGGTCCAGAGTGCCTTGTTGCTTTTAAAGGAAAAAAGTCACTGAAGGTTTTCCACCTGTATTTTCAGGACACTTCAAAAGTGTGCTACTCATGCCCTGGGAAGGATTCAATGTGATAACGGTGATCGCAGAAAGGCAATTGCCATTAGGGTGAGTGTACATCGGCGAAAATCAATTTTGGCGATGTAGACTTGCGGCACAGACAACAAGGGCACCGAAAATGTAATTTTTTTTGTTTATGTGGGGGGCTGTGCCCCCCATGCCCCCTAACTAAAGGATTCTCAACTCCAGGGGGGTGCATGTCAGGAGGGGTTAAAAAACACACAAAAAATGAAATACCGGACCAGTGCAAAAATACAGATGCACCAAGAATCGAACCCGGCACTCTCTCAACCCTTGCCTGCCATGAACCCACCATGCCACACATCCAGCTCAGCAGTCCACTACCCCATTACACCTCACAAACCCTCCCTCTCCTTCTGCCCGTCACACAGCATGCTCGCTCCCCCCCTGCGAGCATGTACACATAGCAACAGGATGTCACTATATTTGTATTCGCCCCCCCATCCAGTAGCCCTGTGAACTGGTGCCACTATTGAGTCACCCTTTTTGTAAGTGCTCAATAGCAGACACCTTATCACAGGATACCCCTGGGAAGTCTTGTTCCATATTTTCATCGAACATAGATTCTTGAGCATTTTTATGGCTGCATAGCAGAGCTATGTTGATGTATTGCTGTTATGTAGAAGACAGAGTGGACTGTGGAAGCACATGACCAGATTCCTAGACTGTGTCCTTCCACAGTGGAGTTGAAGCATATGCATTCATCTTGACTGACCACAGTGCTGTTCCTTTGTCTCCCCCCTACAACAGGCACACTATTTTCTTGTTCTGCACTGACTTCCTGTTCACTTCTGGATGGCAGAACAAGAAGGATGATGATTATGCCCATGCCCATGTATTGCTGTTCCCTGCTACCACCCTCAGCTCACAGATGGACTCAGTTGCAGAGAACAGATAACCCACCATGGTAGCACTACAGGCAATTACTGGAGTACCACAAGGAAAACCAGCAGTCATTACAGCAGTGGATCTTTTAGCCACATCTGCACCAGATTGCCAGATCTCCCCTATTGGTACCACACCACCAGCTGCAGCTCATTCTATTTTCTGAACCCTCAAAGTACCTTCCTCCATTCCACGCTTATGTCCTGATTTACTTTGCTGTATTTTGCTGACTGTCTCACTATAATCAAAATCCCATAAATAACTGTCACTGCATTTTTGACATCAATTTGTTTAGTCACACTATGGAAAATGTCTTATTGCTTTACTCTGACAACCTGTTGTGAACCCATAATAACTTCCTTTAATAAGCCAATGATTTTGTGTGTGACAATCCTTGTTTTAATTATATTGTTCTGTGTCTTCTCTGATAGTGACATTTGGATGACTGGCCTGTAGTTTCCTGAATCTTTCATAGGAGTGCAGAATGGTAACATAGGCTCTGCAAGGAACAGTGAGAGAAGTGGTCCATCCTTCCCCTGCCCTCTTGGCAGTTATAACCATGCTATTTCAAAATTCAACTAAACATTTGTACTTCCCTTTTATTGTTCTAATATATCCAGTGGTATTTTGTTCTAACAGCTTACTTATACTAATTTGTAGTGTATCACCGATCCCAGTTTTACCAACTTATCTGAAAGCCTATTTAATAGGTTCATTGTTACCCTTTGAATGAAAAAATATTTCCCAATGATTCCTCTTCTTCTACTTCCCCCTCCCTACAGTTGTAGAGTTTGACCACCTACTCCGTACTTGATTCCAGCTTGTACTGTCCCCATTTGAATGTTTGTCTCCTCCAGAGACATCTCCATAGTAGGTATGTTCAGTGTTTGCTTAATCAGTGCTGCAACACCTTCTCTTTGTAATGGAACATTTACTCTGTCTGTGTCAGGTATGCTGATCAATGTACCAGTTCGCTGTTCCATCTTTAGCACCTTACAAGCCTTTTTCTGTTGTTCATGCTGTTTTTCCAATATTACCAGTATCTGTTACTGACATTTCTCCTCCTCCTCTGCCAAAGGCTTTAATAGGGCTTCTTTCTTTAAGCTGGTAATCCTGCAAAGAGTAGACAGTTTTTATTAGGACAAACATGATACAACAACTCAAAAAAGATGTACACATTTTACATCCAAACAGAGCCTACAAGCTCAGTCAAACAGTAACAAAATCTTGTCTTTGAAACAACAGGGTACAAAGTATGATACACAAAAAGGAAGAAAGAAAAGAGAAAAAACATTTTCCCCCAAACATTATGTAACAGTTTGATCTGAGTCACTAATCCATGGTAGGTTCCGCCATCGGTTTCTGGGAAGATGGAGTCTGTGCCAAGGGTGTGCCATTGGATGGTTTGGTGAAAAAATATTGTACATTTCTTGAATTATAATGTTTTTGGGGATAATGTTGAATTTCAATTGGAGGGCACTGTGCTCCCACATGAAAATAAATATATGATAGCTGTATGTTCAAGAATGAATAAGACTATAAGTGTACACATGATATAATATATGTATATTTATATGTAACAAAACAATAATTGGAAGGAGAGAGAGAAAAAGACAAGATAAAAAAACCTTGCACAGGATAAACAGGAAGATAGACAGACATGTGGGGAATAGTGCAATGTACTGGTTGTGGGGCAGCAGTCTTCTGGGAGTCTTTCTGAAGGCTCAGATGCTGCCCTATTTGCAGGCAACTATTTGCCCTTAGGGAGGAGATTGCCCATCTTCAGGCCACACTGGACAGTAGTAAGGGAACCTCTCCCACTCAGGGATCACTAGGGTCACCACCACTGCCTCAGAGAGTGCCAACAAAGTGCAGCAGTTGTACCACAGTGGGTTCAGGGAGGGTAAGGGTGGTGGAACAGAGGCACACCCAGTCAGTTGTACCACTCCACAATCCATACACCATTCTGGGGGAGCATAGTTCCCCTATGGATGCACCTGCAGAGGAGACTAAGGAGGTTGCGGACAACTGTCACAAAGGAGGCTCACAGGAAGGAGGCAGAGGACACCACAGGGAAAGGAAGCAGCTCCTGGTGGAGGACTCAGTTATTAGGGGGATAGAACTGGCAGGAGCAGGGAAAACTGAAGTAAGGTGCCTGCCTGGCACCATGGCTTGGAGGGACAGGAAGCGCATCCTCGGGATCACGAGAACAGCTACATGGGAGACGGAGCTGGACGTCATTGTCCACCTAGGGATGAGTGACTTGGCTCAACATGAAATTAGAGCAGTGCAGGAGGACTTTGTGGAGCTGGGGAGGGGCCTAAGACAAGTAGCAGACACAGTATCCTTCACAGGGGTGCTGCCTGTCTATGGCATGGGTGAGGCAAGGGTATATCGCACCATGCAATTCAATGAATGGTTGAAAAAATGGTGTGGAGCACAGGGGTTTGGCTTCATTGGGGACTGGGGTTCCACCTGGAGGGATACCAGCCTATACTGGCAGGATGGTCTGCATCTGTCCAGGAAAGGAACAAGTCTCCTGGGCAATCGGTTTAAATGCTTCATTGGCAAGCTTTTAAACTAGTCAAGGGGGGAGGCACTGATAAGCAGCAGGGAATTCTCAGCATCCTCCTACAAAACAGGGTACTAAATGAGGAAAAGACCAAGGTAGAAAGGTCAGTGAGGGATGTTGTTACAAGAGGTAAAGCCATCAAAAAATGGATAGCAATGAGTACCAATGCCCATAGTCTGGGTAACAAGCTTCCTGAATTAGTGGCCTTGATGGAGGAGGAACATCTGGATATCTTGGCAGCCACAGAAACATGGTACACACAGAACCATGACTGGGATGAAAAAATACCAGGATACACTATCTACAGGAGGGACAGGGAGGGTAAAAGAGGAGGAGAAGTAGCTCTCTACATAAGGGAAGGAATCAAAGCAACAGAACAAAAGGATAAACAGGGAGGAGTGGAAGCACTATGGGTCAATTTGGAGACAGGCAATGGCACCACAATCCGCACAGGGGTTGTATACAGACCCCTCTCTCAGGAGGAGGAAATGGACAAGGAAATGATAGAAAGTATACTTAGAATGGCTGAAAAAGGGGAGATATTGCTGATGAGGGATCTGAATATGCCAGATGTTTACTGGAGCGCAGTTGCAGCAGCCACTTCTAAGAGTGAGGTTATTCTAGATACCCTAAAGGGGGCATGCCTTAGACAACTAGTACTGGAACCCACTCCAGAGGGAGCAATCTTAGACCTGGTACTCTCAAATGGAAATGAAGAGAGGATCACAGATGTAGAAGTGGTTAGCCATCTGGGAACTAGCGACCATTGAACAGTATGGTTCACGATAAACACAGCAGTAGAGTCAAGCCATACAAAGGCAAAAGTACTGGACTTTCGGAGGAGGCTGACTTTGCCAAAATGGGTGAGTGCCTAAGGAATGTACTAGCAAATGGGCAGGAAGGAGGGGTGGAAGAACAATGAGGAATAATCAAAACTGCCATCACAGAGGCAACAGGCCTTTGTGTGAAGCAAATGAAACAAAATGATGTAAGAAACCACTATGGTTCTCAAAGGAGGTGGCAGGGAAGGTTCAAGAGAAAAAGAAAGCATTCATGAAGTACAAGGAATCACAGAAGGAGCAGGACAGAGAATTGTATCAGTTAAAGCAAAAGGAAGCTGGGAAGGCAGTCAGAACAGCAAAGGCCCAAACTGAGGAAAAGATAGGCAACTCAGTTAGGAAGGGAGATAAAACCTTTTATAGGTACATCAGGGAGCGAAGAAAGATGAAGGGAGGGATAGTGAGGCTTAATAAGGGGGGGGTGAGCAGAGGGTGACTGTGAAAAGACAGAGATACTAAACAAATGTTTTTGCTCAGTATTTACAAATGAAGAGGGGGAGGTACCTAAACCAAACAATAGAAACACTCTGGATACAGGAGTTGATACCAGCCCAAACTGAAGGTGGACAAAGCAATGGGGCCTGATGGGATTCATCCCAGAATTCTAAAAGAACTAAGGGTAGAACTAGTGACACCATTGACTACCCTCTTTAACAAATTATGGGAGGATGGGGTGGTACCTGAGGAGTGGAGGAGGGCAGATGTGATTCCACTTCACAAAAGTTAGGAGTTAAAGGTTAGGACCGACGACCCCAACGCACCCCAAAGCCATTTGGGAGTTGGGCTGGGGGCCAAGGGGGGCTTTCAACCCTAACACCAAATTTCCTCACTTTTGTCGCTGTGGAACAACCCTAACTGATGCATTAAACTGAGTTTTTTGCCTCTAATTTCCCTTCTTTTTGAGAATGAGGATGATAAATAGTGAATGCAATGCTCCCACCACATGATGTGCTGTGAAATAGTAACAGGAACATCAATGCAAACGCAAGCGACACCAGTTACGCACATGGTAATGCAAATGTAAATGGTAAAGTAAACGTCAATAAAAACGCAAGTGTAAAGTGACACCGAAGTGAACAGTGACGCAAAGAGACACGCAAGTGCATATGAAAACGCAACTGGTTACGTGCACAGTGATGGCACCGGTATTTTAAATGCAAATGTTAAGTGTTACAACAAAAAGAACACCAAAGGGAAGCGAAATGGAAAGGCAAACGCAAGTGCACATGTAAACGCAAACCGTTATGTGCACGGGCACGGTACCGTAATTGTAAAAGCAAATGGTAAACTTAACATGAAGAATAACACCAAAGCAAAGAGAAACGGAAACAGGAACAGAAACGCGTACGGAAACGTAAACCTTAACACACACAGTCACATTACCGCAATTGTAAATGCACATGTTAATGGTAACAGCAACAATAATGCCAAAGGAAATAGAAACTGAAATGCGAACTCAAGCACAGACAGAAATGCAAAATGTGACATGCACGGGCATGGTACTGCAATTGTAAACACAACTGGTAACGTTAACATGACCAATAATGGCAAAGGAAACAGAAACTGAAATGGGAACACAAGCACATACGGAAACGCAAACCATAACACTCATGGTCACATTACCGCAGTTCTAAATGTAAATGGTAATGGTAACAGCAACAATAACACCAAAGGAAACAAACACAAAAGGAAACGCAAGCGCATATGGAAACGCAAACCGTGACGTGAGCAGTCACTGTACACCAGTTGGAAGTGCAAATGGTAAGGTTGACAGCAGAAATAACGGCAAACTAAACAGAACAAAAGCGTGAATGCAAGTGAGAATGCAAAACAAGAGCATAAAGGGTACTTGCTTGGTGGAGTACAAGGAACGGTAACGCAACGACATAGAAATACAAGTACTAATAGTAACGAAGCACACCTGGTTTTGCCCAAGAGCTGCATAGAGAAACACAGTATGTACAAAGAATGTATGCATGATAATGGGCGTCAGAACAGAACATGAACTGTTGGAATACTAAAGTGCTTATATCTCAGTAACTGTATGATGTAGAAAAAAAAATCACATGATTCATGATTTTCCTGGCTATGTTTTATATATAGTCATGACGAAAATTGCATATCTCGCGCCGTTTTTGAGATACAAGCCTTGAAAGGTGCGACGGATGCCACCATGTTAGTCTATGGGGAAAAAACATCAACTTTAGAGTACTGTAACTAGGCATCTGTGCAATACTTTTCCACCAAACCATGAAAAGGCACATCTGTGAGATGTTGGCTATGCTCCCTCCAAATTTCCGCCCAAAAGACCAAACCATTCTCTTGCATTAGTGTGGCAAAGAATTCCTGTTATTTTGGCCAGAGTCTGAAAAAGTTGTGTCTCAATTTGTGAAAGCTTTCACAAAATTTTGTGAAAGTGTCGCAAGTGCGACACTACTTTCTGACACTACTTTTTGCAGAAACTTGAAAAACATATTTCTGGGGAGTTTAACCTGAAAATAAAGACATGGCTAGCATCCTCAGGATCCGACTAGGTGAACACAGAAAAAATTGTGTCCTTAGAGGGTCCCAAATTTAAATGCCAAGCATTTTTCTGATCACCAACTGAAAAAAAATGTGGATTTGCGACACTACTTGGGCCATTTGTGACACTAAAAAGTGCATTTGCGAAAGTGTCAAACTTTTTAACTTTTCCCATTGACTTATAATGGGAACTTGTTTTTTGAATAACATTTGAATCATTCAATATTTTTTCACAAAATCTTCAAAAGGCACATCGGGGACCCCGGCCACTCGTTCCCTGAAGTTTTTGGACCAGTCGCGTAAACTGTGCCACCTGTAGGCGAGAGCAAAGAATTCACCAAAAAGCGTAATTGCACATTTCATTGTTGATTAATAACTCCGCAGCCTTATATCCAACCATTACAAAACCTTGCAGATCCCAAGATCTATGATGCCCAATTGTACATACCAAATTTCAGACAAATCCGTTTAACAGTGACAACTTTTTGTTAACTTTTCCCATTGACTTATGATGGGAACTTGTTATTTGAATAACTTTTGAACCGTTTAATATTTTTTAATGTAATCTTAAAAAGGCACATCGGGGACCCTGCCTGCACATTCCTTGTAGCTTTTGGACTGGTCGCGCAAACTGTGTCTCCTGTAGGCAAGAGCAAAGAATTCACCAAAAAGCGTAATTGCACATTTCGTTGTTGCTTAATAACTCCGCAGCTGTATAGCCAACCATTACAAAACTTGGCAGATCCCAAGATCTACGATGCCCAATTGTGCATAACAAATTGCAGACAAATCCGCTTAACAGTAGCAAAGTTATTAAGATGCAAAATTTGACCCTTTAACCTTAAAAGTGCTACTCAACCTAACTATGGTAGCACTACTGTGCTACTATAATATATATATATATATATATATATATATATATATATATATATATATATATATATATATATATATATATATTTATATATATATAGTATACTGTATATATTGCCAAAGACTTCATTAATGCACCATTTAGGGTTAAAATGACAAAAGTAGGGAAATGTGATGTTAGGGTTTCCAACTCTAACACCCCACCCCTCACCCTGCACAGATGAAGAGGCACTGGGGGACAGCATTGGGGTAATCATCCCTAATGCTCACCCCATTCCATTAGAAAATAAGCTAGGTAGGTGCAGCACAGGAGAATGGTGTGAGGTTTAGGGCTGACAACCCCAATGCCATCCCCAATGCCGCTTCATCTGTGCAGGGTGGGGGGGGTTGGGGTGTTAGAGTTGGAAACCCTAACCCCACACTTCCCTACTTTTGTCATTTTAACCCTAGCTGATGCATTAATGAAGTTTTTTGCAATCTATTTCCTTACTTTTTGAGATAGTATAAAAGTATCCTTATTTTACGGTGGCAGAACAGGGTCCTTTGGACCCTGCACTCCCATACCTTCATTCATGTAGTCAAATGGTATCCTTATGTTACGGTGGGAGTGCAGGGTCTTTTGGACCCTGCACTCCCATCCCTCCATCGAGATAGTATAACAGTATGCTTATGTTACAGTGGGAGAGCAGGGTCCTTTGGACCCTGGGCTCCCATCCCTTCATTGGCAAAGAATCATAACTCTGCCATTGTTACTCATTTTTTTCCCAAATTTTCAACATAGCCATCTTATGATCTCCCACTTGTAGCCAGTACAGAACATTTTCAAATCCCTGCTAAAACATAATTCTGTGCAGGTGCAATGCCATTCTGCACCACAAGTGTGAAAATAAATTTTGGGCCAGGATTTGAAAAATGACAGCTGACACATACATGAGGTGGAGTAATAACAAGGCTATGCTGAAAATTCAGAAACTTTCCGGAGAATTCTGAACTTTCACCAAATAACTGCTGATTTCTGCCTAGTACTGCAGCATTTAATTACGAACTTTGGATTTTTTTACATAACATGCGGAAATAAAGTCTCTTGCTTTGTATTTTGTCATATATCATGTAATTATCTGCAGTTTGTGAATGGCAGTTAGGAAAAGACTTCAATTTCAAATTACCATAATCCCCTGAAATATGAGATCTGCACTTAAGGTAACAGACTCAGCCAACTACACACAGTTACAAACTCACCAGCAAACAAACCTTCACTCTTGCCCAAACAAAATGGGGAAGCACAGTGAATGGCAATTAGGAAAAGAACTCAATTTCAAATCACCCTAATCACCTGAAATATGAGATCTGCACTTAAGGTAACAGACTCCGCCACCTACACACAGTTATAAACTCACCAACAAATGAATTTTCACTTCTGCCGAAACAAAATGGGAAAACATAGTGAATAGGGGTGGGTGAAAGTGTGGATTTCCTCTGCCGCAGAAGTTCTGTGAAATTTAGAAAATTTTGCAGAATTTTCCACACTCTCACCTGTGGTGAAATTCTGAACTTTTGCCAATGTACATAACAAGCTGGCAACCAATGCTCATAATGCAGCAATTTTTCCAAATTGTGACCCCAAATTTTCAACATAGCTTTCTTATGACCCCACCTCATGAACAATATGACTATCGTTACGCAAATCCCACTGGAAAGGTGATTTTGCCAGTGGACAGTGAAATCATCTTTCTGGCAGATGTTGCCTAATGACAGTCATATTGGTCATTAGGTGGGGGTCCCCAAGAGCTCATGTTGAATATTTTGGGCAACAATATCAAACAATGGCCAAGTTATGGCCACAAGTTGAAACCCGTCACCTGTTCCAGCAGCAAGATGTGTCTTTGATCAGTTAATGAGTCTCAAATCTGGGACCTCTTGAGGTGAGTGAGGGTCGGTCTGGCTGTTGGGGTGTTTGGGAAGGAGGGTATGCAGTGGTAGGTTGGGTGGGGTTATGGGCATGATCAGCGATGGACCATTTTTTTCTACAGGCTATAAAAACAAAAGGCAATGAGGGACCATTTTCTACCTTCCACGTTGACATGGAAGGGTGAGGGGAATGCCACTAACCACAAATGAAATCTGCAGCAAAAATGGATGATGCAGGTGGTGGTGGTGGGGGGTGCCAGTAGACACCAGGGATAGTGGGCAAAGTGGCAGAAGCCATAATGGGGGGGAGCAGGGGAAAAATGAAAAAAAAAATGGAAATTAAAAAAGAAAAAGAAAAAAATCAAGAAATTTTATATAAAATATACATGGGGATTGAGGGTAGGGGGGTACCACTAGACATCAGAGATATATGACAAAGTGCCAGAACACAACAAAGTCCTTTTTTGTGACTTGTCCCAATCCTTTTTTGTCACCCAATTCCTTTGTTTTGAGGTGACAGAATCCTTTTTCATCATGGCGAAAAAGGATTAGGACTTGTCCGACCAGATGGCCCTGCCAGCCATCCTTTTTCATGAGTTGGCAGAATCCTCTGTCATGATGCAAAAAAGGATTATGACATATCATGAAAAAGGAATACATCTGACAAAAAAGGATTATCAGCAGGGCCATCTGGTTGGAGAAGTCCTAATCCTTTTTCTCATGCTGAAAAAGGATTATGACACCTCATGAAAAAGGAATCAGCTGGTGAAAATGGATTATGACATCTCACAAAAAAGGATACATTTTTTAATCCTTTTTCATGAGATGTCCTAATCTTTTTCGCCAGCTGATTCCTTTTATTTGCGGTGTCATAATCCTTTTTAATCATGCGGTCATGTGAAAAAGGATTAGGACCTCTCTGATCAGATGGCTCTGCTAGTAATCCTTTTTCATGAGATATCATAATCTTGTTTCATGATCCAAAAAAGGCTTATGACATCTCACGAAAAAGGAACAGAATGGAGTCACAAACAAAGATTTTTAAAATCAAAAATATCCATTAAGCCCACCCAAAATTAAAGTAAAGACACACAAATATGAAGGATGTCCTGATGAACAAGATACATACTTTGATGTCTGTAGAAGACATCTCTGGGCAGAGTTATGAGTATAGAGACATAGCACAGGCCTAAAAACATTCCAAGTAACCCTTTTAGTGCAAATGAGGCAATATCTCAGTAACCATGGGAACCTAATGATGTACTAAGCTGTGCTTTGCAAAAAATCCATATATTTCAAGATATAGGTGCCAAAAGGTACCACGCCCACTGCAAATGTCATCCTATGAGAAATGCTGAAACTTCAGAATGCTGTAAATATGAAATTGATGTATATTTTACCACCAAACCAGCAAAATGCATATCTGTGGGGCAAGCCCTTTCTACCCTACAAATGTCAGCCGAAAAGTCCTAACCATTTATTTGCTGTGAAGTGTCAAAGAAAGAGCAATTTTTTAAAAGTATTTTTTCAAATTTGTGAAACTTTTGCAAAATTGGTAAAAGTACTTTCGTGAAACCTTTGTACTGTCACAAAATTGTGAGGCTTTGGCAAAATATGCAAAAGTACGTTTGAGAATGTTTTATAAATTTACGAAAGTTTCACAAACATACTTTTGCAAATTTGCAACACTTCCAAAGGAAACATTTTAAAAACATATTTAAAACCTTTATTATTAAAAACTAATGTCATGATCATGTTCCTCGGGCCCCGATTAGGTAGACACAACTATTGGTGTTTAGCAAGAGGCAGTCATTTTTAAATTACAGCGTTTTTTCCGTGTCGTTAACTGAAAATGAGATTGCAGATTTGAGAAAGTAAAAAACCCATTTGCGACAGTAAAATGGACTTTTGTGAAAGTCAATAGTACTTTTGAGGTGCACATATATTTTTCCCCTAGGCTATAATGTGAAACTTTAAACTTTAATAGCTTTTGAAAGGATTAATATTTTTTCACCAAACCTTCAAACGGCACACCATTGACTCAGACCCATGTACCCTGACAATTTCATACCCGACCCCCAAACCATTTTGGCCATAGTCCCAAACAAAGAAATTGCAAAAAAGTGGTATTTTTTCACTTTTTTTGGCACTCCACAGCTCTGCAGTCGCAAATTCGACCAGAACGAAATTTGCAAGATCCAGAGATCTATGGTACCAAATGGTGGATGCAAATTTTAAGGCAAATTGGATGAATAGTTGCAAAGTTATTAAAGTGCAACATCTGGAATTTCACATGGAAGTGGCAGCGCAATCCTAACTATAGGGCACTACCATGCCCTATAATATATATTCATTGCTAAAACCTTCATTAATGCACTAGTTAGGGTTAAAGGGACAAAAGTAGGGAAATGTGGCATTAGGGTTACCAAACCTATCACCCCACCCCCACCCAGCAGGAAGTAACAAGAAAAAACATTATGGTGTCACCTCTCTTGCCTCTTCACAAATCAGGTGTGGGGTGTGCCTCAGGGATGTAAATCTTAATGTTCGCTCCATTCTTATATGTTGTACCCATTATAGCTTATTAAGTGATGAAATGGGGTTAGCATTAATAAACAACCATATTGCTGAATTCTCATTTCACACTTAGTTTTTTGAAAGTGTGGACTTTGTGTGTCTATGTTCTGCAGCTTTATAACTCAATTTCATGTTTCTTTTTGAAAGTAAATATTTTTCACTTTTTATGTAATTTTTGCCCTGTGATGTTCTGTAGAGGTGATGTCTTTTTAAACCCAGTTGTTCACCCTGTAATCCTTAATTCACATATGTATTGAGTCAGTGTTATGCAGCTTATTTTTGCACCTCTGTCAACTGCATGAATGGACGTTTAAAAAAGAAATATAGATATATATTCATTGTAAAAAACTACATTAATGCATCAGTTAGGGTTGTTATTAAAGTGTCAAAAGCTGGGAAATTCGATGTTAGGGTTTCCAACCCTAACACCCCACCCCCACCCTGCACAGATGAAGAGGGATTGGGGGTGGCATTGGAGTCATCATTTCTAACATTCACGCCATTCCATTATAAAATAAGCTGGGTGGGCACAGCATAGGAAAATGGATGAGCGTTAGGGCTGATAATCCCAATGCCACCCCAGTCCTCTTTGTCTGTGCAGGGTAAGGGGGTGTGTGTTGAGGAGTTGGAAACTGTCAAATTCCACAGCTTTTGACATTTTAATAACAACCCTAACTGATGCATTAATGTATTTTTTTCAATGAATTTCCTTCCTTTTTGAGCCAGTGTAATCATAGCTTTATTTGCCTGTGGTAACACAGTGCCCTTTGGACCCTGCACTCAAATCCCTCCATAGATGGGTGTATGTATGTCACTGTGGAAGGGCCATGCACTCCTATTCATAGGACAACAGTGACCAAATTATCAGCATAACCATTCTGTTACCCCACCTTACGTACCTGGTACAGAAAATTTACAAAACCCCACTAAAATTTAATTGCATGCAACTACATCTTTCCGCGCCACAGGTACAAAAACACATTTTGAGTCGAATTTTTAAAATGATGGTTGTGACATACATGAGGTGTGGTAATAACAAGTCTATGTTGAAAAGTAGGGGTGAAAGTCATTAAAATGTCCAAAGTTACGAGCGTGCATAGCGAAATTGCAGCAAATGGTCATATCTTTGCCATTTTTACATATTTTGATCCCAAATCTGCAACATAACCATCTTATAATCGTACCTCATGAACAATATGCAAATCCTGCTTGAAAGGTGAATTTGCCAAGCAACCGCAAAATCACCTTTCGGGTGGGAGCTGCATAGCAACAGTCATATTCATAGAATCAGAGAAGCTTGACAGCAGAAAAGGACCCTTGTGGCCTATCCAGTCTGCCCTCCCCTTCCATTTCAACCCCCCCTTCCTGCCTGCCACAACCCTCCTCCACCCAGTACTCAGCCCCATATGCCAGTCCCATGCCCTCTTAAATTCCTCCACTGTTTTAGCCCCGACCACTCCATCTGGCAGTCTGTTCCAGGGCTCCACCACCCTCCCCATGAAGAAGTGCCCCCTCACATTGCCCCTGTATCTATTTCCTTGCAATCTGAGGTTGTGCACTCTAGTTCAGGCTCTCTCCTTCCTCTTTAGTAGACCCCCCTCTTACTTTATCAAGCCCATTTATATATTTAAAGGTTTCAGTCATGTCCCCCCTTTCCCTCCTTGTTTCCAGTGTGTACAGATTCAGCTCCTTACACCTCTGCTTGTATGTCTTCCCGTGCATACCCTGCACTGTCTTTGTTGCCATTCTCTGAACCCTCTCCAATGCATATATATCCTTGTGGAGGTGCGGTCTCCAGAACTGAACCCCGTACTCTAGCTGTGGCCTCACCATGGCTTGGTAGAGGGGCATTAACTTCCTCCTTCTGCTAGTAATGCCCCTGCCTATGTATACCAACATTCCATTGGCCCTTCCCATCACTCTACCACACTGGCACCCTACCTTAAGGTTTGAAGAGACTATGATCCCCAGATCCCTTTCCTGTCCTGATTTTGTGATTTCCTCCCCACTTAACGTATACTCTGCTCATGTGTTTTTAATCGCTAAGTGCATCACTGCACACTTCTTGGTATTCAATTTCAGCTGCCACTTCCTGGCCCACTCCTCAAGTGTCTCTAGGTCCTTCCTCATGTCCTCCACCCCTTCTGGGGTGTCTACCCTATTGCAGATTTTTGTATCACTGGCAAAAAGGCATACCCTCCCTCTCAAATCTTCTGCCATATCACCGATGTACATGTTGAAGAGGAGCAGACCCAAAACTGACCCCTATGGCACTCCACTCCTTACCCTTGCCATCCCTGAGTGCACTCCATTTAGCACCACCCTCTGAGTTCTCCCTGCTAGCCAGGCCTCCACCTAACTTGCTATATTCCCTCCCAACCACATGCTTTCCAACCTCCTATGGGGGACGGTGTTGAAGGCCTTGCTGAAGTCCAGATAGGCCACATCCACCCCCCCCAGTCGATCACCTGAGTCACCCAATCAAAGAACTCAATTAGGTTGGTCTGGCATGATTTCCCCTTGGTGAAGATGTGCTGTCTACTGTTCTGCAATCCACTCTCCACCAGGTAATCCACAATTCTCTCCTTGATTAACGCCTCCATTACCTTCCCCACCACAGATGTGAGGATGACTGGGTGGCAGTTCTCTTTCAGCTCCCTACTACTTTCTTTGCATAAGGGTACCACATTCAACCTCCTCCAATACTGCAGCACCCTCCCCATATCCAGGAACAGGATGAAGAGCCCTGTCAAGGGTGCGGCCAGCTCCTCCCTCAGTTCCCTGATCACTGTGGGGTGCAACCCATCAGGGCCCCTTTGCCTTGTCCCCCTTAGTCTATCTAGCTCTGCCCTGGCTATCCACAGTGAATGGGCTCTGATCCACCCATTTGCCCTCTTTCTCCCTTAGGCTTTTGCCCAGGACCCCTGCCCTCCTCCTCCTCTGTGCATAATGAGCTAAAGTACCTATTTAATGCCTCTTCTTTTCCTAGTCCTGCTCCATGTTTATCCCACCTTTCCCCCTCAGTCTAGCAATCCCCTGCCCTGCCCTTCTCCTCTCCCTCACATATCTGAAAAATGTTTTATCCTGCCTCTTGGACTTTTTGGCTCTTTTCTCCTCAGTGGCTACCTTTGCCCTTCTGATCTCCCTTCCTATCATACTCCTCTTCTGCCTATCCTTCTGCCTATCTTCCTCTCTGAGTGTCCTCTTAAATTTTCTGAAAGCTGTCCTCCTTTTCCTGACTGCCCCCACCACCTCCCTAGTGAACCAGAGCTGTCTCCTTCCCTGCTTGATCTTCCTGACCTATTTTATGCACATTTCTGCTGCTTCCTGAACCCCTCCCCTAATAGCTTCCCATAAGTCCTCCACAGCCCCTTTTTTCAATGTACCCTCCATTTTTTCCCTGTCTTTGTCATCTTTTCAAAGTCTGTGCATCTGAAGTCCATGACTGTAGTACTGTTTTTACTAGTCTCCCTCCCTGCTCTGGCCCTGAACTGTACCATACTGTGGTAGTGGGTGCCCAAGGCTTCTCCCACCCGCACCTTGTCCGCACTCTCCCCATTCGTCAGTACCTTGTCCAGCAAGTTGTTTCCTCTCATTGGCTCCCTGACTGGTTGTTGAAGGAATACCTCCTGAAGCACGGCTAATATCTCTCTGTTCCTTGCCAATGCTGCATCCAATATTTCCCAGTTAACATCTGAGAGGTTTAGGTCACTCACCAGTAGCAGTTCTCTATCGTGGACCAGCCTCATGATTGCCTGAATTAGCCATCTATCATCCTCCTCCCCTTGCACTGGTAGCCTGTATACCACCTCTAGCCGCAGGAATTCACCCATCTTCCTGCCTAGCATTACCAACAGCAACTCAGTCTTCCCATCCTCCTCTTGTCCTTCAGTTACACTAATGCCTTCCCTGACGTATAAGACAACCACCCTTGCCCTTCCTGTCCCTTCTGAACAGTCTACAACCTGGAATGGTTGTTTTCCAGATGTAATGCTCTGTCCACCAGGTCTCACTTATTGCAACTATATCTAGTCTGTCATCACCCCATGATGGCCTCCAGGTCCACCATCTTATTTCCTAAACTCCTGGTGTTTGCTGCTAAGCCCATCCACCAGGCTCCCCCTTTCTTTCCCCTTTACCTGTCACCCCCATGTCCAACAGTGTAGCGCTATCCTGGGGGAGCTGTTATCCCCCAAACTTTCCTTCTTGTGGAGCTTTTTGAGGAGCATATTTATCCCACCTCCCCCCAACCTAGTTTAATCTGTAGGTGTCTGCTATGATTTCTCCTAGTTTGCTTTTCAGTACTGCTGCTCCCTCCAGATTCCAGTGCAGTCTGTCCAGTGCAATTAGGCCCTCATCCCCCCATGTTGATCCTCAGTCCCCTACTAACCTATAACCCATTAGCTCACATCACCCCACCAGCCACTCATTGAACTCCTTGATCCTCATCTTTCTATTAGTGCTTGCCCTTTGGTACTGGTAACACCTCCGAAAAGCCACTGATTTGAACCCCAGACTGCTACAGTATCTAGCCAGAGCTCTGACTCTTGCCTGCACCTCCATCAGGCTACTTCCTGCCAGGTAATTCATTCCCAAGTGGAACAGTAGATGTGTTTTCTCATTGTACTGCTTCCCCCTTGAGGGGATACAGTGAATGACATTCACTGCCATCATGCCTGGCAAACACTTAGCCCACACTATGCTGCTCTTATCCCCCACCCCCCACCTAATTCCTTTTATTATAGAGTCCCCAGTCAGCTATTCTCCATCTCCTTATGGTTACATCTCCCTTCTATCCTTCTTCCAACCCCTTGCATCCTATTTTCTATCCTATTATCAATACCCCTTTGCCCATTTTGCCTCTCATAGTACTGTCTTCACTTTGCACCCCTCCAGCTATGTGCCCCCCATAGGTGCTCTCTGCTTGGTGGGGTCCTCAAAAGTCTGTCGTGCAAATGTGGTGTCAAAAATATGCAAAACTGGCAAAGTTATGTACCAGAGTTGAAAATGCTATTGAAATACATTGTTTTCCCATATAAAAGAAGATATTGCTTTGTGAGTTAGCATACGACACAAGATCTTGCTTCATATGATGCTGATACAAAAGAAGAATTTCAGTGTGTTTAATAAAACACATGTTAAGGGCATTTTCAAGAAGTAAAATGCAAAATGCACCTAAAGGGTCCCAATAAGCAAGCTACATGTGTTGGTTCCTCCCCAGAATATCATTTTGGGAGGTTTCCAAATTTGAATTTCTCAGGCAAAACTGAAGTCAAGATGGCAGCCGTATGAAGAAGGAATTTTTCCATACAAAGCAGGATTCCTTCTTTGTTTCATGCAGCTATCCTGTAGTGCTTACTGAGCATGCATGGACATTTTTTTTTAATTTTTAAATTGCAATAACTTAAAAACTACTTATTATTTTTTCACCAGACTAGCAAAAGGCACATTTGTGGGGGTAGTCCCTTTCTTCCCAATTTCAAACCAAAAAATCAAACCATCTGGGCCATAGGCAAGTTCAAAGAAAAATTCCAGCAAAGTTAATCAGTGAAAACATGTTTTTTCACCTCTCTGTAACTCAGAGACTGCACATCCAACTGGAACATTATGTGCCACATCAGGAGATCTACTCCACAGGACAGTGCATACCAGATTTTGTGCAAATCTGTTGAACTGTTGCAAAGTTATTAAAGTTCAAAATGTTGAGTTTAACACTGAGGTGCCAACTCAACTCTAACTATAGAGGTGCAACCGCACCCTCTATTTTATATAAATATATATATATATATATATATATATATAGAGAGAGAGAGAGAGAGAGAGAGAGAGAGCAAAAAATACACTAATGCATCAGTTACAGTTAAAGCAACAAAAGTAGAGAAATGTCGCATTAGGGTTTCCAACCCTAACACTCCACCCCCCACACACCTCACAGACCAGGAGGCACTGGGAGCAGTGTTGGAGTCATCAGCCCTAATGCTCACTGCATTCTCCTATACTGTCCCTACCCAACTTACTTTCTAATGGAATAGTATGAGTGTTAGGGCTGATGAACCCAATGCTGCCCCCGACACCTCCTGTTCTGTGCAGTGTGGGGGTGAGGTGTTGGGGTTGGAAAACCTAACGTCACATTTCCCTACTTTTTTTGCTTCAACCCTAACTGATGCATTAAAGCAGGTTTGTAGTTTTTTGCAATTTATATCATTACTTTTTGAGATAGTATAATACTATATTTATGTTACTGTGGGAGCGCAGTGTCCTTTTGATTCTATGCTCCCATCCCTCTACAAATGCGTATATGTATCTTGCTGTGGAAGTGTGCTTAGGGGTGGGAGCGCAGGGTCCTTTGTATCCTGTTCTCCCATCCCTGAATAGATGTATATATGCATGAAGTTGTGGAAACACAGGGACCTCCAGCCCCTGTGCTTCCATGCACAAAGTTACAAGCAGGCATATCGCAATTGCACGAAATAGTCATAACTGTGCAATCTTAAATAATTTTCACCCCAAATGTTCAACATAACCTTCTTATCACCTCACCACATGCACCCAGTAGAGAAAATGTTCAAATTCCCACCTAAACATAATTCTATGCAACTGTAAAGCCATTGTACACCACAGGTGTGAAACCACATTTTGGCCAGGACTGAAAAATGACAGCAGTGGCATTCATGACACGGGGTACTAAGAAGACTATATTGAAAATATGTGGTGGAAATATTGCAAATCTACAAAGTTATGAGCATGCACCATAAGATTTCAACAAATGCCCATAACACAGCCATTTTTGGAAATTTGTACCTGAAATTTTCAACGTACCCTTTTTGGGACACCAGCTCATGAACACTGGTACTGTCATTTCATTAGTTGGTCCCAAAAGGTAATTTTATGCAGTGCATGCTCCATTGCATGCCACAGGTGTGAAAACACATGTTGAGCAGGACGTGAAAGATGATAGCTGTACTGTTCATGAGGTGGTATGAACAAATGGCTATGTTGGAAATTTGGAGTGAAAATATTAAAAATTGCCAAAGTTACTTGCATGCATAGCAAAATGTCAATGACCATGTGTAACTCGGGTGTTTTTTGATACTTTTGCACCAAATTTTCAACATGGGTTTTTTTTGGGACTCCAACTCATAAACGCAAGCACTGTCATTTCATTAGTGGTCCCAAAAGGTGATTCCATGCAAAGACCACAAAATCACCTTTTGGGACCGAGTAACAAAATGATAGTGCCAGTGTTCATGAGGTGGGGTCCCAAAAGTCCATGTTTAAAATGTGGTGCAAATATACCAAAAAATGGCATAGATATCAACATACAGTCACAGCCAAAGACATGGTCAGATATTTTCTGAAATTTCTGTGATATTTCTAGAGAAATCTCTTGCTTTCTGCAATTTCACTGTAGGGGCAGCAGAGAGAAACTCTTTAGAAATTTTGTGAAATATATGGAAATATCTGACCATATATTTGGCTACTACTGTAATTTGAAAATGCCATTGACAGCCATTATATGGCATTTAACTTGATCCTTCAGTTCGTGGTTCAGCTTTGAAGAGTACAGACGTGTCCACAGAAGATCGCAGCCACTGACCGCAGTTGGTAAGTATAGGACAAGGGGGAGTGTGGGGTGGTGGGTTGCTGAGTGGGAGGGCAGGATGGGGGAAGGGAGATGATGAGGGACTGTTTATTTTTTACAGGATTAAAATTAAAAAATGTGTCATGGGACAGTTTTCTGTTTTTTTACAAGAGGAATAGCTCTATTTTGGGATACTGGGAGTGGGCTTCCCTGTGTCCCTTAGTGCTGGAGGGGGGTACCCTGATGTCAGTGAAGAGAATAAAGGCTAGAATGTCCTTGGAGGATATCCGGCACTGGGGGTGGGCATCCTGGTGTCAGAAACAGCATTTTAAAAAAGTAATTATTTCAGCAAACAGAGGTGGGCTCCCCAGTTTGCAACAGTACTGGAGGGGAGAGGTATAATTGCAGCATTTCAGAAGATGCTGCAGGAAATAAATGGGAGGCACTGTTGTGAGTGGGCAACATCTAAGCAAGCCTTTTTATCCTGTAAAAAAGAAAATGGTCCATCATTGTTTCCCCTGCTGCTCTCCCCCATTCTAACCCTCAGACTGAGCAACCTACCACCTTACCCGATGCTGATCCCCATATTGATGCAGAATCCTGCATCAAACTGCTATGTTATGATGTAGAATCCTGCATCAAAGTGCCATTTTATGAAGCAGAATGCTGAATCGACGTGCCATTTTACATGTAAATGCAGGATTCTGCATCATAAAATGGTACTTCAATGCAGGATTCTGTGTCGATATGGGGATTGGCATCAACTCAGGTGGTGGGTTGCTCAGTGGGAGGGTCAGGAAGGGGGAGGGTTGGGGAGACAATGAGGGACCATTTCTTTTTCCAGGGAAAAAGACATCGGGGACTGTTTTCTTTTTTTACAGGTTATGTGCAACAACAGTGGTACACTGGGGGTGGGATCCCCAGTGTCCAACAATACTGTTGGGGGAATGGCAAAAATGGGGACACTGGGAGTGGGCTCCCCAGTGTCCCACACTGACGAGGGGAGCTACTGCTGACCCGGGATTGGGCACCCAGCTGTCGGCAATGTGCTGTGTGATGGATAGGGAAATTGTTTAAACAGGGACATCATTTGAGACACTGGGAGTAAGCTACCCAGTATCCCACAGTGGCGGGGGGTTGGTTCTTATGTTGTTGACATGAGGACTGGGTACCCCGATGTCAGCAGTACTTTAAATATTTAACATTAATATTCCTTGGCCCCCTTCCCCCTTAGAAGCAATAAAAGGAGAAAAATATTCTTTCATCAGGTAAACACCAGGAGGTGTTTGCCTAAATGGGAGCCAAGGAATTGGATTCTGGGATCTATTTTCCCTACAAATGAGCTGGGGCTATTCTGGTGATTAATACTGCAAATCCATCCTGCATACTGTTGCACGCAACAGCGGGTGGTTCAGCTTACTGTCGCAATTAGCAGCAGCCAGTACCAGCTGAAAAAACATTTAGGGACATGGTACAGAAAAAGTAATCACAGAAGTGTGTTTCTCGGCCACCAGTTAGGTAAACACAACTATTGGTGTTTACCTAGGGGCAGGATTTTTTAAATATTTAACTTAGGTCAGCCTTGCTAAATGAAAACAAGATGGTGGAAACACAACTGAAAAGTTAAACAGTAAAGTGCAAATGGTAAATGGCTATTTACTGTTCAAACAGTAAAGTTCAAACAGTAAATGGTATTTACCATTCAAATGGTAAATAATATAAAGAAGATAACTGTTCGAACAGTAAATGTTATTTATCGTTCAAGCAGCCTGTCCTGCATCTATCACAAAAATTGTTAAAGTTCAAAAATTGTAATATATTTTTCCACTAAACCATCCAAAGACACACCCTTGGCACACATACCATCACCCCTAAAAATGTCAGAGAAAAATTCCATTCTGTGTGTGCTGTAGATGGCAAAAAATCTTATGTTATCCTATGGGGGAAAAAAGTTCATTGTTGGCTTTTTGACCACTTTATATTTCAAAAACTATAAAAGTTGCCATCACAAAACTGGCAACATGACAGCACATACCAATTTTTGGTCAATTGTGTTAAAAAATGCCAAAGTTATTAAGGTGCAAAAATTGAGATTTAACATTGATAGACTGTACCAATCCTAACTATATGGGCTCTATTGTGCTCCTATAATATATTCATTGGAAAAAACTCTGTTAATGCATCAGTTAGGGTTCCTGTTACAGTGACAAAAGTATGGAAATTTGGTGTTAGGGTTCCAAACCCTAACACCCTACCCCCCACCCTCCATACACCAACAAGTATAGGGGTGTACCTTGGGATCATTAAGCCTAACTCTTACCCCATTCCATGTGTAAGGAAGCTGAGATGGTACAGTATACAGTAGGAGAATGGGGTGAGATTTAGGCCTGTTGACCCCAAAGCACACCTCAAAACCTGTTAGTGTGTAGAGGGTGGTGGGGGTGGGAAGTGATGGTAGGATTGGGAACCCTGACACCAAATTTCCATACTTTTGTCTCTGTAATAGGAACCCTAACTGATGCATTAATGGAGTTGTTTGCAATGAATTTCCTTACTTTTTGGGATAGTATAATAGTTTCCTTATTTTACTGTCGAAGTGCAGGGTGCTTCGTACCCTGCGCTCCAATTCCTATGTAGAGGCACATATGTATGTAGGTGTGGAAATGCAGGTCCCTCTGGGCCCTGCACTTCCATGTGTCAAATAACAGTGACCAAATTGTCAGCATAGCCATCTTATTACCCCACCTCGAGTCCACTGGTACAAAGAAATTGTGAATGTAAGACAAAATGTAATTATGCAAAACTGCAACACCACTCTGTGCCACAGGTGTGAAAACACGTTTCAGACAAGATGTGAAAAATGACAGATGTACAGTTCATGAGGTGGTGTCAAAAAATGGCTATGTTAAAAATTTGGCGGCAAAATATTAAAAAGTACCAAAGTTATGCATGTGCATAGAATAAATTCAGTGGTCGTACATAATGTAAGTCGGGCATTTTTAGGAACCGTTTCACCAGATTTTCAACATGGCCTTTTTTGGACCCCACCTTATGAACACTGGCACTGTCATTTCATTAATCAGTCCAGAAAGGTGATTTCATGCACTAAACAAGCCATTCTGCACCACAAATGCGAAAACATGTTTTGGGCAAGATCTGAAAAATGACTGCTGTGCTGTCATGAGGTGGTATGAAAAAAATGGCTATGTTGAACATTTGGTGGCAAAATATTGAAAATTGCCAAAGTTACATGCGTGTATAGGAAAATTTAAATGACTGTGTGTAACTTGGGCATTTTGGGGTATTTTTACACCAAATTTTCAACATGGGATTTTTGGGACCCCACCTCATGAGCACTGGCATTGTCATTTTGTTACTGAGCCCTAAAAGGTGAGTTCACACAGTGATTCAAACTCATCTTACATATCTGATTGATGAAATGACAGTGACATTGTTCATGAGATGGGGTCCCTAGAAGCCCATGTTGACAGCTTGATGCAAAAATACCTAAAAATGGCTGAGATATTAACATGTGTTCAAAATGCCATTGACAGCCATCAAATTGTACTTACCTTGATTCTTCAGTTCATGGTGTGGCTTTGAAGAGTGCAGATGTGTCCCGATCCACAGGAGATGAAAGAAGACAATCTCCAGTAGTAAGTAAAGGGCAAGGGGTGTGTGTGTGTGTGTGTGTGTGTGTGTGTGTGTGTGGGTGGGGATGGCTCAGTGGGAGGGTCAGGATGGGGAGGGGGATGGGGAGATGATGAGGGGCTATTTTCCTTTTTTTCAGGATGACAAAAAAAAAGACATTGGGGACTGTTTTCTTTTTTACCAGGTACTGAAGCAATAGGACACTGGGGGTGGTCTCCCCAATGTCTCACAGTACTTGGGGGACATAACTGGAGACACTGGGAGTGGGCCCCCATTGTCCCACACTGTCAGGGGGCTTGTAGTGCCAACATGGGGACTGAGCATCCTGATGGCAGCAGAGACATTTTAAAAATATATATATTTTGGGACACTGGGAGTGGGGTCCCCAGTATCCCACAGTGGTGGGGAGGTGGTAGGTGGATGTCTACCACCAACACAGGGACTGGGCACCCAGATGTTGGCAGAAACTTTTTTTTATCTATAAAACATGCCTTGGCCCCCTTGGAGGCAATGAAAGGATAAAATCTCCTTTTATTAGGTAAACACGAGCAAGTGTTTACCTAAATAGGGGCTGAGGAGTATGATTCTAGGCCTATTTTTGGAAAAAAACATCCAGGAAAGATTTTTATTTTATTTTTTTATTTTTTATTTTATTACAACTAGGATTACAAGTGCCTTTGAGCCAGGCTCTTTTACAAAGGTTCCGCGTCAGACAGCAAATACAAGTTACAGAAATAGGAATGAAACAATAAATAGGTCAGCAATGGTAGATCAATACAATAGCTAGAATAAGTAGAATGTATACATGGGATCACAGAGTAACAGAGGAATAAGTAGGAGGGAGGGTGGAAGATGAAGATAAACGTGAGGAGCGAAGTTGGAAAGGGCAGGAATTGCAGCCAAAGGGCATGGTCATCAACTGGGAGCAGGCTGAAACTAGTCAACAAAAAGGGAAAGATCATTGAGGGCTCAGAAGAGGCGGGGGAGGTGAAGGAGGAGAGTCAGGAGTGGTGAAAAGAAGGAAGAAATAAAAAAGTAGCATAGAGGAAAAGGATTGGATATTTACAGGGCAGATTTTTTTAATTAAAGTAGTGCCACATATTTGCAGCAGTTTTCATGAAAAGTGCCACAAATTTGTTGCATTTTTTGTGAAAAGTGCCACATATTTGTCGCAGTTTGCATGCAACAGTGCCGTTACCTGCATGAAAATTGCCTCAAACTTGCAGCAGTTTCACAAATATAGTGCATCAAATTTGCGACACTACTAAGAGCCGATTAAAAAAACATATTTCTGGATGCTATTTTAAAAAAACTAAGGCCAGAATCATGTTTCCCAGGCCCTGATTACGTAAACACAACTGTTGATGTTTACCAAGGTGCAGTATTTTTTGAATAACAGTGTTTCTTCCCTGTCTCTAACTGAAAACAAGATGGCTGCATCACAGCACCAACTTTTCTATTTGAGATGGCAAAAAGTGCTTTTGCTAAAACAGAAACTGCTTTCACATGGCACATATATTTTTTCCCATAGGCTATAATGGGCACTTTAAAGTTTTATAGCTTTTGAATGGATTAATATTTTTTCACCAAACCTTCAAGAGGCACATCTGCAGTACAGGCCCTCGTATATACCCTAAGAATTTCAGACCAGACCCCCAAGCCCTTTCAGAGATGTGGATGAGCAAAGAATTTGCACTTAAATGGTAAATTACACAGTTTGTTGCACTCCGCAGCTCCACAACTGCCCCAACGACTGGAACAAAACTTGCCAGATCCAGAAATCTATGGTTCTAAATGGCTCAAAACTTAGTTAATGCACTAGTTAGGATTCCAGTATCAAAAGTAGGGAAATGTCATGTTAGGGTTTCCAACTCTAACACCCCCCACCCCACAGTGCAAGCAGCAACAGGGGAAGGGTGTGCCTTGGGGTTGTCAACCCTAATGTTCACCCCATTCCATGAGTAAATAAGCTGAGAATGGTACAGCATATAAGAATGGAGTGAGCATTAGGGTTGGCAACCCCGAGGCACACCCCACCCCTGTTGCTTCCTTTAGGGTTGGGATGGGGTGTTAGGGTTGGAAACCCTAACATAACATTTCCCTACTTTTGATGCTGGAACCCTATCTAGTACATTAGTGAAGTGTTTTGAAAAGAATTTCCTTACTTTTTAAAAAAAAGAATGTAATTACTTTTTGAGATAGTATAATTGTATCCTTATTTATCTCTAGGCTGCAGTGGACTCTGCACTCCCATTTCATGCATAATTTTTGAGATACTGTAATCATGTCCTTATTTCCCTGTGGGAGCACAGGCCCCTCCAGGCCCTGTGCTTGGATAGTCCATAAAGGTATCTGTATTTAAGTGTGGGAGCGCAGGGCCCTCTGGGCCTTGTGCCAGTATCCATCCATAATTTTTGATATTTTGTAATCATATCCTTAGTTCCCGGAGGGCCCTGTGCTCCAATCAGTCCACAAAAGTATCATTATTTGCATGTGGGAGTGCAGGGCACTGTGAGCCCTGTGCTCCCATCCATCCATCCATCATTTTAAAGATACTGCAGTCATTTCCCATACCATGCCATGCAGTACCAAAGAAAGACCTTGCAATGCAATGTTATCCTATTGGAAGTGCAGGAAAATTTGAAACCTGTAGAACACTACACCAAATGAATATCTGTTCACCAAACAAGGAAAATTCACATCTGTAGGGCAAGCCATCACATTGCAATATTATCCTATGGGAAATGAAGGAACATTTAAATCCCCAGAATCCCAGAGCAAAGTAATTTGCATTCACCAAACCAGCAAAAGGTGCATCCATGGAGCAAGCCCTTTGCACCCTGAAAATTTAAGACCAAAATTCCTAACCATTTCTTTAGTGTGAAGTGGCAAAAAACAACTGTATAATTTATTTTCATAAATTGCAAAACAGTATCATGCTTCAAGCTTTCTTTTTCACAATTTGCTAAACAGAAAAATCCTTTTTCACAAATTGCGAAACAAGATCCTGTTTTGTGAGTCTTTTTTTTTCGTAAATTTGCAAAAAAAATGATTTTGACATGTTCAAAATCTCATTTCCAGGTGATTTATGAAAAAACTAACACCAGAATCTGATAGCATGGGCACTGATTAGCAGAACACATTGGTTACTTCAAAAAACATCATTTGTTTCTGTTTTTTAATGTTGTTTACCTCACTAAGAAAAAACAAGATGGCGGCAGCACCAAAAAAGATTCCCCATTTGCGACAAAGGATTACTCATTTGCTAAACAGGATTGCTCATTTGTGACACAGAATCCTGTTTCAAGGCTCACATCTAACTTTTTCCATTAAAAATAATTGGACATTTTAACATTTTATAACTTTTGAATGGATTACTATTTTTCACCAGATCTTCAAAAGGTACATCTGTGACCCAAGACCTTTCCACCCTACAAATTTCAGACCACAATCTCAAGCCCTTTTTGCACAGCAGTGTGACAAAGATTTTATAAAAAAATGGTAATTTTCACATTTTGGGACACTCTATATCTCTGCACCTGCACATGTGACCGGAATGAAACTTTGCAGATCCAGAGATCGTCAGGCCTTTACAGAGCATGCAAGCTTTAATGCAAATTGTTTGAAAGGTTGTGAAGTTATTAAGGTCTCATAGGTCTCATAGGTAAGTACAGAGCTATATAGACGTTAGTCCTTTTGCTCGCCATTTATTAATAACCCTGAATATTATGCTTAAGTAAGAAGCTATCTAGTTTGTTTTTAAATGCGTTCACAGTTACACTAGCCACCACCTCTAATGGCAACCTATTCCAAATATTGGTAACTCTCAGTGTGAGCCAGGATTTTCTTTTTTTGGTTTTTGGACATTCCACATATAGTTGTAGAGGGTGTGATCTAGTATTACCCGACAATTCCCTGTACCTCAAACCCAGTTGTTCCCATAAATCTGGATCGATAGTGGCTTCATAGATTAAACACATATCCTCCCTTAAACGCCTATATTCCAAGGAATATAAACCCAGAATATTTAGCCTCTTTTGATAATCATGACCTTTAACCTCCTGTATATTTCGCGTGGCTCTTCTCTGAACTCTCTCAAGTGCCACTATCTCGGTTCTTCCACTGGGTGACCAAAACTGAGCACAGTAATCCAAATGCGGCCTCACCAGTGATGTATAAAGGGGCAGAAGAACATCCCCTACTTCTAGATGTAATATGTTTATTTATACAGTGTAAAATACCACTTGATTTTTTAATAACTGAATTGCAATGCATTTTAGGTGATAGATCGTTTGTAACCATAATACCCAAGTCACTCTGTTGTTCCACAGTATTTAATATTTGTCCTCCAAGTGTATATGGTATCTGTTTATTTGCCTTCCCAAGGTGCATAACACAACATTTGTCCACATTAAACAGCAGTTTTTTATCTAATGCCCAGGACTCCAGCATATTTAGTGCTTCTTGTAGTTTTGTGGCGTCATTTTGGTTATTAATAGGAAACCCAACCCTGGTATCATCAGCAAACTTAGAAACCCAGACTCCATTGTTGACTTTCATTGAGGCAATATATATATTAAACAAGCAGGGCCCCAAGACAGAGCCCTGGGGCACCCCCACTAGTCACCTCCACCCATGCTGAGTTGGTTCCATTTACATTTACTGACTGCTTTCTAGAGGTGAGCCATGCATCTACCCATTTTGTTATTTTTCCTGGTAAGTCCTGTAGTATTAATGCTTCAATAAGTTCTCCATGGGAGACCTTGTCGAAAGCCTTTGAAAAATTGAGATACACCACATCCACAGGCTGTCCCTCACCCATTGCCCTGCTAACCTTTCCATAAAATTCCAACAGGTTGGTCTGACAGGACCTTCCGGTGGTAAATCCATGCTGTACTGGGTCTACCAGATCTGTTTTTTTGGCATGGTCCACAATATAATCTTTTAAAATACCCTTGAAGATTTTTCCTAAGACAGACGTCAGGCTAATTGGCCTATAGTTGGACACCTCATGTCTACTCCCTTTCTTGCAAAATGGGAACCACTCTTGCTTGTTTCCATGCCTCCAACACTAGCCCTTTTTTTAATGATGTTTGAAAAATAACCGTCAGGGGTCCAGCTAAGAGGTCTGCCAGTTCTTTAATTATTCTTGGGTGTATTCCATCCAGACCTTGTGATTTATTCTGATCTAATTTGCAGAGCCTTTTAAGTATGTCTTTGCTTGTTATCAGTGATTCTACTTCTAGTACAGTTTGCAAATGTTCTAATTTAGGGGAGGATTTACTATTGAAGACTGATATAAAGAAATCATTATACATTTGAGCAAGAAGAGACTGGTCAGTAACTGTACTACCATCCATTGCATGTAGTGGGCCAATAGGTCTACAAGCACCTTTTCTGTCATTAATATATGCATAAAAAGATTTGTAGTTATCCTGGACTCTGGTTGCTAGGCTTAACTCATATTTTAGTTTGGCTTCTTTAATACAATTTTTTAACTTTTTTAAAAGGTCCTTATATGTTTTCCAGCAAATGTTGTTTCCTGATCTTTTGGCCTTATAAAATGCCCTATTTTTTTTCTTTATCAGTTTCAGTATATGTTTTGACATCCATTTGGGTTTGATCTTGGTAGTGTCATCCGTTCTTTTTATTAAAGGATTAAAAGTTTTGGGTAGCTAAGCTTATTTTACCCACCAGCAGATCCCACATGGAGTTGAGTGTTTTATTTTGAAATTCTTCTACCCAGTTCCAGTTTTTGAGATATGTTCTCATACTATCAAAATCAGCTTTACTATAGTCATATTTGCTAGTCCTGCTTACAATAGTGTCTGTTAATGTGTCAAGGGAAAAATAAACCATAGAGTGGTCACTTGATCCAAGAGAGAGAATAACCTTACAAGATGTTATATTACCATCTAGATTACTTAACACAAGATCTAATATGTGACTGTCTCTAGTATTGACATTTACCCACTGGTTCATTCCTGCTAGCAAGCATAATTCTAGATATTGTGATTCCATAGTAGTATTTGTCCGTAATGTTGTCCAATTTATGCCTGGTAAATTAAGATCACCTACTACAACGTTACTCTTAGTTCTACCAATTGTATCCAAAAAATCCAGTAATTGTTCCTCCTGGTCCGGTGTAACAGTGGGTGATCTATATATGACCCCAGTGTTAACAACGTGTGAATGGCAAAATGATATTTTGACCCACAACACCTCTATTTTATCCCATTTAGTTGTATTGATTTCTTCAGAATTTATTTTGTTGGAAATTTATAGAGCCACTCCCCCACTTCTTTTTTCTTTCCTGTCTTTGTGGTACAAATTAAATCCATTTATTTGCTTTTCCCATGGATCATGTGGGCTCCACCAGGTCTCCATCACACCGCATATACTAACATTCAATTGTTCCATGGATAATTTTAATTCACCCAATTTGTCATTTAAACTCCTGGCATTTAATGAGAGGAAGTTATATGAAGTATGGTCATATTTTTCTTCCTTTGAAAGGGAACTAATAGGTCTACCTCCCCCCCCATGCTAAGTTTAAATTTTCCTCCAATGTGTGTCTGAGTTGGTAAGCAAAAATACGTTTCCCCCTTCTGTTTAGATGGAGTCCATCTTGTGCATATAGCATTGGGTCCCTAAACTTTGCCCCTGTTCGGCAAAGGTATGGCCTTCTCTAAAGCACCATCTTTTCAACCATCCATTTAACTGCATTATATCATCATTTACATCCCATGATGCCCTGAGTATTGGCAATACCCCAGAAATAATGAGATCACATCCATCCTCTGTAAGGGTCCTCCCTACCTCCTCAAAATCTCTCTGTATATCTAGGAGCCTTCTTTTCCCTACCTCATTAGTTCCTACATGTATAAGGACCAATGGTTTGTGAGTGTTTTCTCTTAAGCCAGGGAGAAGATTTTTGATGTCTTTTGTACCTGCTTCAGGGAGTGCACTGACTGTAGTCGTTTGTTTTCAACTTTTACATAAAATGTGATCTGTATATTTCAATATAGAATCACCCAGAACCAGGACGTCTCTAGTATTAGACTCCTCCTCTTTTTTTACTGGCTTATTAATTTTGCCAGTAGTTTGTTTGTTCTCCCCTACTGGTATGTTCGATTCTGGATTTTTAAACTGCTCCTTAGTAAGTGGTGAGGGGAATTGTGTAATGTTGGTTCCATTTTGAAGTGGAGTAACCTGTATTTTGTTGAGGTCACTGGATAATGGGGGGAAGGTCACTTTGAGTTGAAATGTAGCTAGCCCCATCTTGATTAAGAATAGAAAACCTGTTTGGTGTTAAAACATTTGAGGAACCCCTTATGTTTCTTCTACCCTTTTTTCTGTTTTTATTGGTATTTGTTGTTACAAGACACCATTCTTCCACCTTCTCATGTGTTTCATTCAGGTGACTATGTTCACATGATGTCGTGGTCGCATCTATTACAGAATCAATATATTGTTCCAAATTACTGATATCAATCTGTACCTGAACCCTTTGTTTTAAAACCTGTATCTCTGTTTATAAGATATCTATTAAATTGCATTTATCACAAGTAAACCCATCTCTGGCCTCCTCATCAGTTGACATTTTACATCTAATACACAGCCTCATTTTAAAACAGAGATTTCTTTACCTTAGGAAATCTAGTAGGTCCCGAATCCCGCTATCAGCGGACACAGCAGACACACTGAACTGCGGCACGTGTCTCACGGCAGCGTCTCTGCAGCCGCCCACGCGCCTGCATGCGCTTGCCCTGCTCACCGCAGGGGCGAGTTTTATATGTTACAGTGACCCAGAAGTAGACTCTGGGGGTCACGGGACACTTGCAAATTCAGATTCCCAAATAAACTTAAAAATGTTCCTCAATGCGTGCACCACTCATACGTGGCTCAGGCAAAGGGTTTAACCCACAAGATCTTTAAAAATAGTTGCTCTCAGCCATTTAGTAGTTCAGGCTGTGCTCTGCCTGAACTACCAGGCTCTCTTCCTGTTTCCTGTCAAGTGCTAAACAGGGCTCAGTTATACAGCATGGCTCAAAGTTACAGCAATTTGTTAAAAGGTCCCCAGAACTGTAAAAACAGCACTGAGCTTGCCAGAATCTAGACAATGCCTCTACTAGTGCTCGCTCACTGCAGGGGCAAGTTTTATATGTTACAGTGACCCAGAAGTAGACTCTGGGGTCACGGGACACTTGCAAATTCAGATTCCCCAATAAACTTTAAAAATGTTCCTCAATGCATGCACCACTCATACGTGGCTCAGACAAAGGATTTAACCCACAAGATCTTTAAAAATAGTTGCTCTCAGCTGTTTTGTAGTTCAGGCTGTGCTCTGCCTGAACTACCAGGCTCTCTTCCTGTTTCCTGTCAAGTGCTAAACAGGGCTCAGTTATACAGCATGGCTCAAAGTTACAGCAATTTGTTAAAAGGTCCCCAGAACTGTAAAAACAGCACTGAGCTTGCCAGAATCTAGACAATGCCTCTACTAGTGCTCGCTCACTGCAGGGGCAAGTTTTATATGTTACAGTGACCCAGAAGTAGACTCTGGGGGTCACGGGACACTTGCAAATTCAGATTCCCCAATAAACTTTAAAAATGTTCCTCAATGCATGCACCACTCATACGTGGCTCAGACAAAGGATTTAACCCACAAGATCTTTAAAAATAGTTGCTCTCAGCTGTTTTGTAGTTCAGGCTGTGCTCTGCCTGAACTACCAGGCTCTCTTCCTGTTTCCTGTCAAGTGCTAAACAGGGCTCAATTATACAGCATGGCTCAAAATTACAGCAATTTGTTAAAAGGTCCCCAGAACTGTAAAAACAGCACTGAGCTTGCCAGAATCTAGGAAATGCCTCTACTATTAAAGTGCAAAAGTTCAAGTTTAACATAGAAGTGAAGGTTGAACCCTAACTACAGGGGCACAATTGTGCCCCTATAATAACAGTCCATATCTCCATACTCACATATCTGACTGGAATGAAACTCGGCACATCAAGAGATATTCAGTCCCTAATGGAGCATGCAAACATTCATGCACATCAGTTGAATGGTTGCAAAGTAATTAAAGTGCAAACAGCACAAAAAAGAGTCCCCATTTGCCACAAAGGATTCCTCATTTGCAACATAGAATCCTTTTTCAAGGTGATCATCTAACTTTTTCCATAGGAAATAATTGGTCATTTTGAAATGTAATAACTTTTGAATGGATTAACATTTTTACCAAACCTTTAAAAAGCACCACTATGACCCAATACCTATTTACCTTAAAAATTTCAGACCAAAATTCCACACCATTTTTGCACAGTGACGTGACAAAGAATTTGACAAAAAATGGTAATTTACATGATTTTTAACACTTCTTATTGCCTCACCTACACATCCAGCTGGAACAAAAGCTGCCATATCAAGACATCTTTGCTTCTTGATGGCACCTGCAGAAATGTCAGCCAAATGACCTGAATGATTGTGAAGCCATTAAGGTGCTACATTTTTAGTTTAACACAGAAGTGCAGATTTAACCCTAACTATAGGGGCATGACCATACCCCTATAATATCTATATATATGAATTCCTATGTTTTTAGAGGTTACTGGATGTAAATTGGGTTACTTGGTTCAATTCCTGCTACAGCCACTGAAACTGTGACCACAATGTGCATTCTCAGAAGCAGACCAATGTTATACAGTTGGCAAAAAAAGTATTTATGCCCTGCCATTTAAGTTTCAGTAGAGTTCTAAGAAGAAATCCACTCTGCTTTGTGGTGTCTACTTTTGGGATGGAACATGTATAATACACATTAGGATGCTGAGTGCGTGGTCTCACTGTGTTTGCCATGTATCATTCTAGGTGGCTTGGAAATGCTATTGTGGTAGTTCATAAAATAGTACCACAGTGAATATGCTGTGGAAATTATTAAAATGGATTATGTTAAAAGCAGCTAAATTGTGTGGAGTGATATGCGTTACATTTTATGTTTTTTTTTTAATTTTGAGGTCAAGCAGCTTGACATTCTGATGTGTGCTGTGGAACCTACAGTAGAACCCCCCCCCCCCATACTACACATTACAACATACTGTATGTGCTCTGTACAGCTGATGTTTTGGATTGTCCCCAGACTAGAAACACATTGCTGAGGATATACCTGGGTAGAATTTGTTTATGGCATGTAAATTGCATAATGAGCATTTGTCTGAGGAGAAACCACAGACGTACAGTATAATTTCAATATTGTATTATACTAGAAGAAAGACAATGGTTAACACAGACATGAGGCAGCAAAGGGCACTGGATAGTGCAAACAGATTTGACCTGTACAATACAAGTCACATTAAACTGTTTCTCCAGCTCACTGGTCTTTCATTTTTTTAGTGATGACAATGCAGTGTCAGTTCTAAGCTCCTTAAATATAAACTTTTTCAGTCAATCAGCAACTCACATGCAATGCATGTTCAACACTTTTTGCAGTTTTCTTTATCTCTCTTTCAATGTTTATTCAGTGCATCCGCAATTCAATGTTCCCCCACCATGATGTGACACAGGAAAACCAAGCATACCATGAAATAAAATTGCTTAGAGGAATTTCCAAAAAATTCTGCAATAAATCAACAAATAACTGGGTCCATAAAAATAATCTGCCTCCCACATGATGTGCTGATTTATTACTTTTGGTAAGGCAGGATTTCCCCAACTGCAGGAAAGCGCTGGTAGCACTTCCACACTGGTTACAAGACCTTGGTAGAGACTGGTTGAGTATCTGAAAGTAGCTGAAAATGCTAACATGCAGTACTGTACTGTATGGGACTAGAATTTGGAAGGAAGGGGTCTGTCCAATGGAAACAGAAAATGTAATATTGGACTGATCACAAACTGGACTGCAAGTTCCTGACAGGGTACTGTACTTCTGGTACTGCAATACAGAAGAAAAAGGAAAATGGACTCCTGCAGAGCTAAAAGTATATTTTTTAATTCATGTACAGTAGGTAAAGGTGATGCTACTGACACTTTTATCTAGCTGCAGTACTGAATATTGCATAGCAACAGTACTGTAAAATATTGATCATGATGAGCCCAGCACCTTCTTCCAAGCAGCTTCCCATTATGATATGGTGCAGGATGGAAAATTTATTTTTGTTAACATCTTGGAGGGCACACAATAAAATTAACCCTTGTGTAGTTAGACAGCAGAAAGCACAATTTTACAAGAAATTAAATACAAATGAGGCTGATGTACAGTAAGGCTGAGTGTACATACAGTACTGTACATAATAGTGCATACAGTAGTGTTGTGCAGCATTTATGAAACTCTTGTGCAACATTTTAAACGCATGTCTAAATAAACTACAGATAAATATAAACTGTTAGTAATCCATAATGAAACATTTAATAATTAATTTGAATGAATAGTGCAGCTTTTAAGCAATCAGTTGCAAAATTCTAAACCAGTGAGTTGGATGAAGTTTAATGTGACTTGTACTGTACCTTGTACTGAAACAGTACAGATTTAGCTGTAGTAATATACTTGTGATCAAATTTATACTAATGATGATGAATTATCTACACTTTTAGAAAATTAGATATTAGGCATGTGGGTGTAGGAAGACCTGTACCTGTTTGTTCGTGAAGGTTATTTTCCAGTCATGTGCAAAGAAAATGGTTACCTTGTATTGCATAGATATTAAAACACTGTATTAAGTTATCTCAATAGTGTGTTAAATATTTTTGTGTAGTAGAACACTACTAAATTAATGGCTGTTGTTTGTTTATTTATTTTTATTTATTTAGCTTTTGTTGACCGGGTAAGTGCACTAGACAAATCCTGCCTATTTTCAGGCATGACCCGGGGGAAGGGGATACAGATGAATGCCAACTGACCTTGAACCAGATTAAGCTGTTGGTGGTATTTTTACTGAATGAGGGAAATTTGGCCAGGACACTGGGGAAATCCCCTACTCTTTTCGATACGTGCCATGGGATCTTTAACATCCACCTGAACTACCACCAATCCAGGCAGATGGGACCTCGGTTTAACGTCTCATCCGAAAGGCGGCACCTCAGAAGTGCAGCACCCCTCTCATGCTGCACTACAGTGTCAGTACTGGGATATTAACCCAAGTGCCAGATGTGGGAACTGAACCCACAGCCTTCTGATCTCCCGGCCTCAGAGGCGAGTGTGCTACCTACTGAGCCACTGACACTGCTTATTGCTTTTTAATTTAATTTTTCTTCACTTTTTATCACAGAGTGCTTTACAGAATGATTTAATAAACAGCAAATTTAAAATCTGAAGAGAGCAGAATGCTAGAAGAAACAGTAATACCACAATCAGATTAACTGTATAAAACCACAATAGTTAGAGCTAGCATTTAAAATGCATATGGTGATGGCTCATTAAACAACTGCAGATTCCAAACCTCCCCTGTATGTGAGAGATAGAGATAGAGAGAGATAGAGAGAGAGAGAGAGAGAGAGAGAGAGAGAGAGAGAGAGAGGTTGTGTGTGTGTGTGTGTGTATGTGTGTGTGTGTGTGTGCAGGACAGTACTGAACCAAGATAAAGAATATTCACTATGAAATATATCTATTAGTGGCTTACTCCCAGAAAATATAATAACATTTATTTGGCAAGGATTGTTTTTTTTTTCCTTTTAAATAGCAAACAATATTGAACTTTCTTAAAAAGGAAGGAATCTGTGATTGAATTATCTTACCATTACCTTATGCTGCTAGTGAACTATGAAATCTGAGCTCAAGAACATTGCTATGTGGTTAGATTCCACGCCCTCCTAACAACACAGCTGGGGGGAGAACAGAAGATGGAAGGAAACACAGTTTAGCAAATGCAGAAAATATGGAATTGATTTAATTCCATTCCCTCGTAAGAACAAAAGTTCTGCAGCATTAGGAATTCAGATCCATTTTTCTGATGATAGCAAGACATCTGCATGACTCTGCATATGCAGCTGTAAAAAAGGCCATCTTTTTCCTAAATTTGAAATATTTTTTCTTGTCTATTGTTGGTGGATTGAGAAAGAAGGAATTGCTGCCTACATGAAGGTATGGGATTTTTGTGTTTGGTGTTAGTTGGGAGCAAGACAGTAACCACATTTGTTCTGTGGTCCCCACACTTGCTCTGTGGTGAATCACTTCTAGCGTAAATTTAATTTTATTTATATAGTTTGGCAGTCTGTGTGTGGCTTTTGTGGGGTTGCCTTAGTGACTAGTATTTGCTGGTGTGTTGCTGTGATGGCTTGTTAATTATGTGGGACTGTTATTTTGTTTTGTTTTTTCAATGTTCAGCTGGTTTTCCGAGCTACTGAGTTCTGTTTTTTTTTCTTTTTTAAAGCTTTTTCAAATGCATTGTTTGGCCAGAATCTGACTGTTGCTTAGAAACAACTTTTCTGGCATAGTGTTCTGGTTCAAATATGACATCTGAAGTACAGTAGCAGCCCACTGAATTTTAGAATATTGAGATTTGCTTTTAACATTTGAATAATAGAAAGATTAGAAACAAGTGAAACAGACATTTATATTTTTTGTATATTATATTTATGTAAGATTAAGAGAGTAAGGGAGATGTTGGAAGTGTTCAATATATTTTGTTTCTAGTCAGGGAACTAGGCAGATAGAGGAAAGTAAGAGGATAGAAATTGAGAATGCTTGGAGTGGTGCAGTGCAGTTACTGTGGGGCAGTAGTTTTCAGAGAGATCTTTAGGAGACTGCAATGCTGCCTCATCTGCACACACCTCTCTGGGTTGAGGAAGGAGGTCGCTAAACTCCAGGATGAGTTATCTAGGGTTCTGAAGACTGCTTCCCCCACCATGGAACCCCCAAGTCTGCCACTGTTACCTCAGAGGACGCCATTTAGGAGGAGTGGTTGACTATGGTGGACTCTGAAAGTGGTGGTGGTGGTGGTGCTGAGAGAGACACATATTCCTGAACCAGTAGCACTACATAAATTCTATACTGCTGGTGGGGTGGACTGACAGGAGGAGGCACCCATGGCAGTGACCAGGGATGATCTGGGGGCCCTATGGAGGGTGGTAGAAGAAACCAGGAGAGGAGAAAGCAACTTACTTTGTGCTATACTTCATGGTTTAGACTAACAGAAGGCATGTTGCCCATTTAGTCAGTCTCCTGTGTTAATGGGGCCATATTGTAACCTCTGTTTCTAGTAGGTGATGATCTAGCCTATTTTTTAACAAATTGAAGGAGTCAGCATTCACTATTTCACCAGGGAGATTATTCCATATTGATATAACCCTTTGTATGAAGAAATGCCTTCTAGCATTCTTTTTTTGGATAGGTGAGTTTAAGCTGATATTTATGACTTCTAAGGGCTGTGTTTCTATTACTGAATTCTAAGCCCAGATTTTGCATTAATTTGGTATCCCTTAATATTTTAGACATTCCTAGGAGATCTTTTCTCTTCCATCTCAGCTGTAGTGGGTACAGTCCTAATTATTGTAGTCTGGACTCATAGGGCATCTCCCTTAATCCATGGATAATTTCTGACGCCCACCTCTCGACTCACTCCAGATTTTCAAAATCCCTTCTTAGATAGGTGTTCCAAAGGGTGTACAATAGTCCAACTGGGGTCTTACATACGCTTTGTACAGGGGGAGTATGTAATTGTTATGTCTTGATATGAAAGCCTTTTTTTATGCATGCTACAGTATGTTTCTATTAGTTCTCTTTACAACATCTTTACATTGCAGACTAAAACTTAGATAATTATTTAATAATATCCCAAGGTCTCTTTCACATTCCATGCTTCTTAATTTTGTACGATTTAGGGTGTAAGTGTTTTTTATCATTTCTTCCACCAAGGTGCAACACCACACATTTTGTAGCATTAAATGTCATTTCATTTTTCAGTGCCCAGGCCTCCTATGGTTTGAGATCATCTTTAAAAGTGTTAACCTAGTTTTCAGTCTCTACTTCTGCTCCCATTTTAGCAGTATTCATGAATTTTGCTATACAGTTTTTAATTCCCAGATTCATGTCTGATTCAAAAATAGAAAACAACTTGGATCCCAGGAACAAAACCTTCAGAACTCCATTTGTCACCTTACCCGGTTCTGATAACTCTCCCCTTATTCTCACCTGATGGGTCCTTCCAGATAGCCAAGTAGTTATCCAGTTTAGTAGGTTAATGTTTATATTTTAATCCATTAATTTCTTAACTAGAATATGGTGTGGAACCTTATCAGAGGCCTTCTGGAAGTCAAGGAAGACCACATCAACTGGTATACTACTATCCAGGGCCTGACTAACATTGTCATAGAAAATTGATGTATTAGTTAAACACAATCTGTGTTTTCTGAATCCATGCTGAGTTTTCATCTAACCATGTCTTCTTTTAACATAGCTTTGACAATCAATTCCATAACTATCCCCAGAACAGAAGTTAGGCTTATGGGCCTATAATTGGATACAAGACCTTTGTTACCCTTTTTAAAGATAGGAACCACTTAGGAGGTTTTCCAGTCCTCTGGGACATCTTCTGACTTAACAGACATATTAAATAGTTTCAATAGTGTGTCAACTAGCCATGAACATATCTCATTTATTAATCTTGGATGTATCATATCCGGACCTGCAGATTTTGTAATATTTATTTTACTCAGTTGGTTACTTATGTCCATACATGATATTTTAATATTTTCCATCTCAGGATTTAGTTTGGACACCCTATTGTATATCTCCTGACTTATATCTTGATGTACTTGTTTAGAGTAAACTGAACAGAAGTATTCATTGAACATTCTCACTTGCCCACTTGGATCAGTAATCTCATTTGCTTCATCTTTGAAAGGGCCCACTGTTCTGTCTACAACCTTATTGTTTGTATATGTGAACAATGACTTGCCGTTATCCTTTATGTGTGCCAACCTAAATTCTGTTTTCCTCTTTTCTGACTCTATCATGTGTTTGCTTGTTATTGATTTTTTTTATAATTGTCAGTGTTGTATTGGTTATTATCCCTTTTCATTGTATTGTATGCTTTTCTCTTTTTCTTTAACTTTTTATTTTTGTTATATACCATAAGAGGACCTTACCCCTGTTGTTGCAAAGTGGTTTATTGGGTATATATAAATTTTCTAATTCCTGGATTTTACTTTTGATCCTTAACCAGAGTTCTGTAGTACTAGGCTTGCCGTGGTCCTATTTCCAAAGCTCCAAGTCCTTCCTGATTGCAAGAAAATCAGCCTTATTAGAGTTTTTTTTTATTATTGTTTGCCTGTTGTCTTTTTTTGGCCCAACATTCAATTCAATTCAGTTCAATTGTTTATTTGTTGGACAAATTAAAAATTGTCATTACAAATTAAATTACAGTACATATGCAAAACATGTAAGCTAAAATACATCGATGGATTACAGAAATATGTCAATTTCATACTAAATCATTTATTAGTGCAGCCCTTTAACTGTTCTATACATTAAAATACCTATTCTTTTTATTAATATTAGTGTTATTGCACAATTTATATAAAGGCTAACACATTTCCCTATTGCCCAATCTTATTTATTTTGCTCCATAACAATTTCCCTGTTAGTCCAATCATTTATACTAAATGTCTTTTCTTTTGATCAGTTGTTTTACAGATTAGTTTACAATACAAATGCAAGACAAACAAGTAAAATATACATCCATAGATTACAGGGATATGTCAATTTCATTTTAAGTAATTTGTTATTGCAACCCCCTAACTATTCTATACAATAATTTACCTGTTCCTTCTATTAATATTAGTATTGTTACACAATGTATACTTATACAAGGTTAACGTATTTCACTATTGTCCATTCTTATCTATTATGCCCCATAGGTTGTCCCTATTAATCCAATCATTTATACAAAAATGTATTTTCTTTTGTTCAATTATTTTACAAAGTTGAATAACCTTTTCCATGATTTCTTGGTTCACTGAGCTTAGAAGGGTACTCAGCTGGTATTTGGAGTCCATATTCAATGCTCCTAAAATGTTCCCTAGGAGCATTTTTCTTTCCTTATTATACAATGTACAGAATATTAACAAGTGTAGTTGGTTGTCCTTTCCCTGTTTACATCTACATATTTGTGGGAAATTATTTTCATAATATCCCCCTTAATCTTTGACTGGTATGATATCCGAATCTAAATTTCGTTAATATTTGTCTTTTAGACCTATTTGTTTGTTTAATTAGGTAGGAACCAAATTGAAATTACATTTGTTGTCTGCCAACCATCTACTTATTTTGTTGTTTTTAACTAAATTTAGTTCATTATATATATATATATATATGAATTTCCTTGATTGTATTTTTGACTCGGATCCCAGTTTTCTCTGTGGGTTGTATAATGCACTCAGTTATACAATTTAATAGCCCATATGGTTTGAATATTCTGTTAAGAAGCTTTACCCAGGGAAAGGAGAACCTCCTATTTTCATATTCTATAGCTTCCTCCATACAAGTCTTGGATAATCTAGAGACTGATCTATTATAAGTTTTTAGCATAAACAGAGCTTGCCTTTGTTCTGCTTTACAGCTCATAGGTAGTTGTCCTAGTTCTATTCTAACTAAATTTGAGGATGCACCCCGGGGGAGACCCAATAACTTTTTATAAAAAATATTCATAGTGGTCTCTATGTTTCCTACTCCTTCATTTCCCCATATCTCCACCCCATATAAGATTTGGCTACTGATCTTAGCATTAAAAACCTTAATGCAGCTCATTATTGAGTTACCACCATATTTATATGAGAACATATCAACTGCAGGGACAAATTGTGTAATTTTCTGTTTTATTATTTTTTTATGTTTGTTCCATCTTAGATTATATGAAAATGTTATACCTAAATAACAAAAGTTGTTTACTCTTTCAATTTCATGTCCTTGACAAATTAATCTCATGTCATTTCCTTGTTTTATCTTATTTACATTACAAATCATATATTTTGATTTTTCATAATTGATTTCTAATATATTTTCTTCACGTTCAGATTGAAACTTGTTCATAATTCTCTGAATTCCACTATAACTCTTATAGATATTAAAACCACATTGTTAGCGTAAGCTAGATAGGGGCAACTCCTTTGCCCTACCTTAGGAAGGTGGAACTCTTTGTCATATAACCTAATTAATAGCTTATTCAGGAATAAATTAAATAGTATTGGAGACAAGAAGCAGCCTTGTCTCAATCCTATGTTTGTTGTGAACTGTTTTGTAGTATCACCTTCCTTATTATATCTTATTGTGGTCTTGTTGTTGGTGTATAGTGCCGCAATTATATTGATCAATGCTTTGTCCATCCCGTATTCTTCTAATACACCTCAGAGTCTATTCCTTCTTACCTTGTGAAATGCTGCACGAAGAGCTATGAAAACACAATATAGTTTTTGCCTTTTTACCCTTGTGTACTTATAGATTAAATTGGACAACGTAAAACATTGCTCTGTTGAATATCCTGGCATAAAGCCAGCTTGTGCTTCATCCATAATTTTAGTATATAAGATCCACTCCATAATTCTTTTATGCAATATTCTCATAAAGATCTTTTGGGAGTTATCTAATAGATTGACAGGTCTATAATGACTAGGATTTTCTTTATCCCCTTTTTTAAATATTGGTATTATAATATTTTCTGTCCAGGTCTTAACTACTTGCCTACATTCAATTATGTAGTTATATATTTTATAAAGACATGGGATCCATAGTTCTGGGTTGTTTAGCAAGATATCTACGGGTAATCCATCTTGACCAGGTTCTTTGAGTCTTTTCGAGGTAACTAGTGCATCCCTTATTTCTTCCTCTGAGATTTTAGGTTGCAGTTTTTTCCATTTCCGATCTATCTTAAATTCTGTCTCCTCTGTAGTTTGGAAGAGATCTGTAAAATATTTTTCCCATACTATAGGATCTATATAATTTTCTAGATCGTTAAAATTGTTGTCCAAACCATTAGCCACCAATTGCCAAAATGTCTTGCTGTTTTTACTCCATACTGCCCTCTTGGACTCTTTCCATAATTGATGTCTATAATTTTCTTTTTTTTCCCCTAATATTTATATTTTTTCCTCATCTTATTTAAAGCTATTTTGTTTATTCTGGATGGATCGCTTTTCACTTGTCTTGTTTTTTTATCTCTTATCTTGCCTGTTTACATTCAGGGTCAAACCATTTACTCCCTTTATGTGATTTTATAACTTCAGTCTTAATCAATATGGCAGAAATATTTTCAAACACTTTTTCTAATTGTCTTGAGCTAATTTCTGATGCATTTTATTAGCTATGTCTCTAATCTCCTCTTCTGTCCCATATTTTTTTAAAAGTCTAATTGATTGATAGTCATTTATCATGTGCCATTTGACCCCTTTCTTCATTCTTATTATATCAGTTTTCTTAATTTTTTTTCATTTCCGGCCAAATGGCCGATGCAACTTCCAACAGGGCATGTTCACTGTCTGCCGTCTGTCCTATCTGCATGTCTTTATAGTAATAATTGGCCATATTGAAATTTACCCAACATAGGTCTATTATTGTTGCACCTTTATAATTTGTAGAGGTGAATTCTCCATCTTGATCCCCTTTTGTTCTACCATTCATCAATATTAAATATCTGTCCATTAGTAAGCTATACAATTTGTTTTGCCTATTTGATGTTATTCTGTCTTTTGATTTTCAGTGTAAGGTATACACATTGTTTTCCTTAGCCATGTGTAAATAAGTCAATTCCTGTGATAGGCCAAGATGCTTGCCTAATCTGGCATTAAAGTCCCCAACCAGTAAGATGCTTATGTTTGGGTTCTCCTCCAAATGTGTCTCTATGAATCTATCCACTTTCTCTAGTTCTGTATCTACTGAAATTCTTAAATTTGTGAGAGGGAAATATATATTTAAAATAATAATAGGTTTAGATTTACCCTTTATCTTTAATGCCAAAATACAATCAGAGTTCACAGTTATTTATTCTGATTGGGAGTCATGAGATATTTTAATACAGGTCAAAAGTCCCAAGCTAATCTACCATATTTACTAACTCTGGTTGCCTCTTTAAAGAAAGTCCTGTATCCATCAATACTACACTTATCCTTTGTCCATGTTTCCTGTAAGCAAATTACCCTAAATTCCTTTAGGTATTACAGAAAATTTCTCTTTTAACCCTGCTATGTTCCAACTAACTAGGTTATAAATTCTTCTTTTGCTTACTACCTTTTTCTTATCTAGTTTTTGTAATTGTAAGTATGATTGCCAAACCTCTTGTTCTTGTAAAATTCTAAACCTTTTATTGTTTGTATTAGGTTTATCCAATGTGTGGATTCTGTTGTCTCTGATATCATTCCTTTTTGTTGTGAATTCACTTCTATTAAATGGATGTTTATACCATTCAACATTGTTGTTTTAGAGAGTAAATATTGATCTTTCTCATTATTTATCTTCATTATAATTCGCCCATTTTCCTCACTTCTGGTCACTTTCGTTATTGCATTATACAGATCCCTTGATTTCAAGAGGTTCTGTAGGAAGTCATTGACTTTAACTCTCAAATTCTTTTTGTTTTCATTCAGAAAGTTGGTTAATCCAAATACAGTAATCATCATTTCTTCCTGTTTCTTCTCCTTTATGTTAGCTTTTTCAAAATATTCTGGAAATAATGTTTTAATGTTTACCACATATTCTATTTTGAATCCTAGATTTATTTTATTTTTTTGATTTTCAATCATTTTTAGAGTATAGAACTGATCTGAAATTAACAAAACCAGTTCCAAGTCTCTTATTGGCCTAATTATGCTTAGCTGCCTTATCATTGCTTCATGATTTTTATTTTGCAAAACTGTTACTAAAAATTGTTTTGAATGTATATTTAGCTTATCCTCCATTTCATCAGGTATTACAGAGATTTTATATAGTGGCAGCACATAATCAGTGTCCATTGTTCTTTTTAACCAGTAACTCATCAGATTTAATTCCTGTTCTTTTTTTGTTGATTCATCAGTTCTTTCATCTGAGATAGGTTCATTGTTATGTCTGCATTGCTCTATTACTTTATTTGTTTTTTGACTTCTCCCATTTACCACCCTTTGATTTGATCCTGTAAACTTATTATTTATATTATCCTTATTAACATTAACATTTTCCCCTTCATTTGTATCTTTTTGTTGCTGTAGTTTCTTCAAGACCTTTTTGGGTTTTCCATCCTCTTTATTAATTTTTGTTCTTTATTGAGGTCCTCCGTGGTTCCTTCAGTGCCTTTCTTAGTTTGCTTTCTAACTAGTTTTTTACTATGTCACATTTTCTTCTCCAACCCTACATTCCCCTTCTTTATCCCCCCCTTTTTGTTCTTGTGTTACTCCTTTTTCCCAAATATTTTAGTTGCCCTTTCTAAGTTCCTGGGCTATGCTACTATCTTTTACCCACTCTGGAGGTAGCATTATCAGTTCCTCTTCTCTATCTGATGTTAATGTTATCACTGATTCTTGTAAATGTATTTTCTCCCTTTCCTGTTCCTGAGATGTTTTAGTGTGTACTAACACATTTTCATTTAAATTCTCTTTATTTGGTAAACTCTGTTCATGGCTTAAATCATTATAAATATCTTGCGTCTCCTCTGGTATGTCAGTTTTTATCTGAGCTCCCTCAAGTTCTTTTTTATTTATTAACTCTATGTGCAGCTTATTGTCCAGGCAGACTCCCTTAATAAAGAAAAGTTCTTGCTTGATCAACAACATTTGCTCATAAATTAAGACCTTCTCTAAATAAGGATCTTTCAGTGCATTTCCTACATCTCTAGTTAAATTATCAGAAATTGTAGTATTATATTCAATTGGACTCATTAGCTGGGTACAATCTTCTGTTAATTCATCCATTTTTTTTCTATTCAATTCAGAGAATCCTGATTACTCTTCTCTATTCCTGGGTTTGGGGTTACATCCCCGGACCATATTTAAATTCCTCTAGTTCTTTAATTTTGTCTTCTGTTCTTTTGTTGTTTTGAATAGTCACCTTTATCACTCCTACTGTTCTATTCACTTCTCTGTTAACTAGAACTAGGACATTATCTTTTTGTGTTGTTAGTATTCCTTTATTATTTTTGTTACTACTATCTTCTACTGTCTCTCCTGTAATCTCCTTTTCTAATCTTTCCTTATTTAAATCTGCTCTACTTGAGTCAATTTCATTGCTCACACTTCTTTCCTTTTTCAAAAACATATCTCTCATCAGGGGTTGATATCATTTATTTATTTTTAGACCCTTTTGATTTGGATATTCTATGCTCTTGATTCTGTCCCAATTCCCCTGTTTAGCCTCTTGTATTTCCATTAATACTGGTGTTGATGTGGTTTTCATATAATCTCCCATTAGCTCAATTGAACTCTCTTTGTGTGACTCATCATTCCCTAAGTTTTTTGGGGAATTTTGGGAATTTAGTTTTATCCCTTTTTGTTAAGACTAAGGTAAAATTTTGCCCTGTCCTTCATATTTGGTCTCCCTTTAGATCTTTGTGGTGCCCTCTCAGTTAAAATGTCCAAACTAACTGTGGATTGACTCATCTCTAATATGCCTTTCCCACTCCTTGTTTCTACTGGCATCTTGTTTCTTTTATTGTTACTTATTAATTATAATATTAATTATGTATGTACCAATGTTCAACTATTACAGTTTCAAAATAATAAAGCTGGAACACCAGTAATTAGCTACAAGGCACTTAATAGACTCTTAATACAAAACATCAGAAAATTAATTGCTTTGGATTGTATACAGTATAGGGTCCACCCTACCAGTGAGTATCCCTCTAGGCCCAGCAATCCACTAGTATCACAATAGTTCAGTTTTAGAAAATAAGCCTTTAAATTCTTATGAGACAGAGCTACTAATTTCTGGGCAACAAAGTTAATCCAACTTTTAAAGATATGATCTTGCATGTTAAGTATTTAAATAATGTTATGTATATATTACAGCAAGACCTAAAGCAAAAGATTAAAATATATAGTTATATAGCAAGTCAAGTCAATTAAATAATCCTTCTATTATCCAAATCAACTACTGTCTCCAAATGAAGTCCAAATAGCCCTCCAAGATGTTATAAGTGGTGATAGACTTGGTTCCTTTTCCTCTGCTTCCTATTTTCCTACTCCTGTCCTCCGTGGTCATCTGTGGATGCTATATATATTCATCTCCTTCCTTTCTTCCCTCTTCTTCATCATGCTCATGGACCAAATATAGTGATTACTAAGAGAAAAACAACCACAACCAATAATATGATATAAAAGGCACTTTCACCCTATTTCCACCCTAATTATAAATTCTTGACTCAATTTACAGATAAGAGTTCAGAAACACACTTATTGCATTTATCAAATTATTACAGGTTATCACAAATTATCACAATATCAAGGCAATTTAAATCCAAGAGCAATGTATGTCACCCTTTACTAGTTTCTTACAAAATATAGAAACCACTGTCTCCCTTCAGAGTTCAAGGTATAAATTGCACTATAACCTTAACCACAAGTTGTTACTTCAAATAGCTTGATGTTATTCACTGCTTTTTTGAGTCTGTCGATACTGTTGCCTACTTACGTCTCTGTATAGCTTCATTAAACTGTAGCCAGAAATAAAGCAAAAGCTGCTCCAGGCTTCACAAACTTCCCTGACTTCCCAAGCTTCCCAGGCTACACAGAGCCTCACCAACTTCACTGTCCCCAGCGGTTGTTATGTTTACATTTACTAAAAAGAGTATTGGACATAATATAGCACAAGAAGTCCAGTTGAAGGTTCTTTAAAGCAGGCTGATTTTCTTAGAAAAATATCAGAGAGCAGCACAGCAAATAAAAATAAAAAGCCACCTCACCACTATAAAATCCTTAGCTTAAGTCAGTATCTCTCTCTCTCTCTTCCTGTACTAAGTGCTATGAACACCTTCCTCTTGTGTGCTCTGATGCTGTGTGAATAAGTGAGCTATGTTAGCAAGAGATGCCTGCTTTTATTCTTGTGCACCACATGAGTGCTTCTGTGACCAGAAACTGCCAATCAAATTCTTACTTCCTGGAATCTGATTTTTTCACTTCTTTTTATGTATTTCCTGTAAAAAAAAGACTTTAAATGTTTTTATAAACAAAATTGGCTGTACTACTTCCTCTGATTTAACCTGCTCCAAATCTCTAGCAAAAGATACACACCAGCCCACAGTTGGTTATACAGCGTTTAGACCGTGGTGAGGAAGGGGAGCCAGACACACATCACTCGCTCCACACCGAGCCCAGAAAACCAAACCAGACTGGGCAACCAATGCTGCAAACTGACTGTGCATGTGAGTAGAGAGATTTTCTTTTTATATTTTTTCTGACTGATAACCTTCTATCCTTCAATCTAACACCTAACTCCTAACTTCTGACACACTCGGACAGCCTCTGTGAGTACCGCTATGAATTTCCTTTAGTTTCTCAGAACACTCACTCACTACTGAATTATTAAACTCACAATAAACACTTTACAATAAAAGAGTAATAAAATATATGTACAAAAGATATATAAAAACAAATATTGTACAAACTCAGGCACTTGATTTAGAGGGTTGAAATTAAAAAAAATATCAAAAGTTCATTTTTCAATGAAAACAATGATTTTGCATTTGCCAGTGCTTCAAGCGCCGCAGTGCCAGTCATAGAATAGCTAATTACTGCAGTACCAGCACCTTCACATAAATTTAGACAAGGAGACAGAGTTCTGAGGGTTTCAAGCACCAGGCCCGATAGCCCCCCAATGGGGTTTGCTGAAACTCTTCTCTTGGCAGAAAGCTCCTTCCACCGCTAAGGACTCAAACCACACCAAAGGTTGTTCAGAGGCCCTGGGCCTCACCCTCTTCTTCTCTCATACTCACAAAGTGGGCTTCTAAGATCTTCTGGAAAGGTTGGAAAACATCTAAAACATGTGTGACAATGATGGCATACCTTTAATGAATTTACAACAAGCTTTTTTCCAACTCCTGCTATGGACGCTTATTTCCTCAGCGAACTAGCATCAGGCACATTTTGTACTCCTTCCTATCTAACATTCATATTCATCAGAATCATATTATGGTCGCTATTTAGTAATGGTTCCAAGACTTCAAAATCTTTAATTCCTTCCATCATGTTCGTCATTATTAAGTCTAGTATATTGCTTTCTCTAGTTGGTAAATCTATAATTTGGTTTAAACCATTTGAAATCGGTACATAGACAGAAATTTCAGGTCCAATTAGCTACTAGAGTCAAAATAAGGGCCTGACACTGGTAACAGTGGTCAAATTACCCATTTTTTTTGTGCCCCATATAGGTGTCTAGCAGTTTCTTGAAACTGTCCATACTGTCAGCGCTAGCCACTTCCCCATGGAAGTGCATTTCAAGCACTTACGACACACTGACTAAACCATCTTGCTGCCCTTGTGGTGTAATACCTCTCACCAAGTAATTGCCATGGATGCAATCTAGTAACAATTGAAGTCTCTTCCTTCCTAAAAAGAGCTGCTGTTTCCCAGATTGCCTCACCTTTATATGCCTTATAGATGTAATATAGGTCCCCCTCTTATCCTATAATAGGCCATTGAATACAGATTTAAAGTTTTCAATCTATTCTGGTAACACAGATTCTGCACCCTTTTCACTTTTTTAGTGAACCTCCTCTGTGCCTGCTCTATTCTATTTGATATTCCAACTGATTGTGATGTACTAAGTGGGGCCTCATATTCAAGTACCAGTCTTACCAAAGTCTTATACAGTGGCATCAATACCTCCTCCCTCACCAAAGTCTTATACAGTGGCATCAATACCTCCTCCCTCCGACTTCTGAGACAGAGAGAGTGAGAAAGCAGCCACAGCTTCCTTGAATCAAGGAGGTTATTTTCTATACTACACTGAACTGAATTATTACTTTTTGGACCTGTGAAAGTAACTAGTATTGATTCTGTTTTTGGGGTTGCCTTTTCTTAGTTTTAACTTTAATTTGCCAGGGAGGAAATGTAGCTGGAAGATATTTGCAGTCATTTTTGACTAGACCTGTTACTTAACCTCTGTGAAATAGGTGTCTGAAAGGAAGGAAGGCACTCCCTGGGACAGAGGGTCAGAGTTGTAGTTGATTGTTTCTGAACAGCATAGGTTTATACAGACCCCTGTCTCAGCGGGAGGAAATGGACAAGAAAATAATAGAAACCATCATTGGGATGGCAGAGAAAGGGGAGATATTGCTGATGGGGGACCTGAATATGCCGGATGTTAACTGGAGCATGTTTGCTGCAGCCACATTCAAGAGCAGGGCCATTCTTGATGCTCTACAGGGGGCATGCCTCAGACAGCTAGTTTTGGAACCCACTCGGGAGGGAGCAATCATAGACCTAGTACTCTCAAATGGGGATGGAGAGAGAATCTCTGATCTTGAAGTGGGTAGCCATCTGGGAACAAGCGACCACCAAACAGTGTGGTTCACGATAAATTTAGCTGTAGAGTCACTCCACACAAAAGTGAAGGTACTGACCATCAGGAGGGCTGATTTTGTCAAAATGGGAGAGTGCCTCAGAAAAGCACTAGCAAACAGGTAAGAAGATGGGGTGGAGCAACAATGGGAAAACATAGCTGCCATCACAGAGGCAACAAGCCTTTGTCTGAAGCAAATAAACAAATCAAAATCAAAGAAAAAACACTATGGTTCTCAAAAGTAGTGGCGGGGAAGGTAAGGGAGAAAAAGATAGCATTCAGGAAGTATAAGGAAACACAGAAGGAGCAGGACAAAGAACTGTACTAGTTAAAGCAGAAGGAAGCGGGGGAAGCAGTCAGAATAGCAAAGGCCCAAACTGAGGAAAAGATAGCCAACTCGGTTAAGAAGGGGGATAAAACCTATTATAGGTACATTAGGGAGCAAAGAAAGACTAAGGCAGGGATACTGGGGCTGAATAAAGAGTAAGGTGGTTGGGCAGAGAGCGACAGTGAAAAAGCAGGGATACTGAACGCATAGTTCTGCTCAGTATTCACAATGGAAAAGCAGGGGGAGATACCTAATCCAATTAATAGAAGCACTCTGGATAGGGTGGTTGATATTAGTCCTTTCACAGAAGAAAGGGTTCTGAAAGAACTCTTAAAACTGAAGGTGGATAAAGCAATGGGGCCTGATGGGATTCACCCCCAAATTCTAAAAGAAGTAAGGGAAGAACTAGTAACAGCACTGACTACCCTTTTTAATAAATCATGGGAGGATGGTGTGGTACCTGAGGACTGGAGGAAGGTGAATGTGATTCCCCTTCACAAAAGTGGGAGCAAGACAGAGGCAAGAAACTACAGACCTGTCAGTCTGACCTCTGTGGTAGGGAAAGTGATGGAGTCACTTCTGAAGGAAAGAATAGTTGAGTACCTAGAGGCCAGTGGGGCACAGGACCCAAGGCAGCATGGGTTCACAGCAGAAGGTCATGTCAGACAAATCTAATAGATTTCTTTGACTGGGTGACCAAAGTAGTAGACCAGGGAGGGGCTGTGGACATGGTCTACCTAGACTTTAGTAAGGCATTTGACACAGTCCCACACAAAAGATTAATAGTCAAATTAACCAGCCTGGGAGTGGGTTCCAGGGTGGTAGCCTGGGTAAAACATTGGCTGCACAACAGGACACAGAAGGTAATTGTAAATGGAGTCCACTTTGAAGAAAGAGGGGTTACTGGTGGGGTACCGCAGGGTTCAGTATTGGGTCCAGTCCTTTTTAATGTCTTCATCAGTGACATTGCAGAGGGACTGGAAGGAAAAGTATGCCTTTTTGCAGATGACACAAAGATCTGCAACAGGGTTGATACACAAGGAGGCATGGAAAGGATGAAAAGGGACTTGTGAGGTTGGAGGAATGGTCAGAAGCATGGCAGCTAGGATTCAATGCAAAGGTGTAAATAATGCACCTGGGAAACAAGAACCCAGGAAAGAATACACAATGGGTGGGGAGGTAGAATAACAACAAAAAGGAAAGGGACCTGGGGGTAATCATATCAAATGACCTTAAGGTTAGCAATCAATGTGAGAAGGCAGTAGGGAGGGCTGGGGTATACTGGGATGTATAGGGAGGCATCAGCAGCAGAAAACAGGAAGTTGTTATCCTCTGTACAGACAGTTGGTGAGACCCCATCTGGAGTACTGTGTCCAGTTCTGGAGACCTCATCTCTGCAAGGACATAGACAGGATAGAGGTAGTCCAGAGGAGGGCAACTAAAATGGTGCAGGGTCTGCAAGAGAAGTCGTATGAGGAGAGACTAAAGGAGCTTAATATGTATACCCTTGAGGAAAGAAGGGAGAGGGGGGACATGATAGAAACTTTTAAGTACCTCAGTGGAATCAACAAAGTCCAAGAGGGTAGCATTTTCAGAAAAAGAGACTTACAAGAACAAGGGGACACAATTTAAAGATAAAAGGAGGGCGGTTCAGGGGCAATGTGAGGAAGTATTATTTCACAGAGAGGGTAGTGGATGCATGGAACAGCCTTCCTGAGGAGGTTGTGGGGTCTAAAACTGTGGGAGATTTCAAGAATGCATGGGACAGACATAAGGCAATTCTTGTGGGGGGGGGCAGGAAGAAATAGGCTGTTGGTTAACTAGGATCTGCGGCCTATCCTGTAGGTAGGGAAATGGGCAGACTAGATGGGCCTAGCGGTCCTTATCTGCCATCAAAGTCTATGTTTCTATGTCTATGTTTCTATGAAAGTATGGTCCTGATGACTGCTCATGTTTGCCATCAACCTCCATCATCCTGCAAGCAAACGGTTGGGTCCTTTGGGCTGAAGTTTGCTGGGTGGCAAGCCCTGGTCCCACAAATCTGCCTTTTCCTGCTTTGCTGCTAAAATACTTAAGCATGACAAAGTTACACTGCTCCAAAATTGAGCAATTTGCCATAGACTAACACTGAGGTGCCCATCACACCTTTTTGCCACCTATATGTCGAAAACGAAGCGCCGTACACCATTTTCGCTACTGCGAGCTGCAGTTAGATTTCTTAGCTACTTGCTATGGTAACACAGATATACACCTCCTGCTGGTTGTGTGTGATTGGCTGTGTTGCCTTGGCCCTTCCCCTACTTGCATATGTGTGTGTGTGGTGGTGGTGGGGATGGGGGAGAATGCGCAATTAGGGTTTTCAACCCTAACACCGAATTTCCTCACTTTTGTTGCTGTGGAACAACCCTAACACCGAATTTCCTCACTTTTGTTGCTGTGGAACAACCCTAACACCGAATTTCCTCACTTTTGTTGCTGTGGAACAACCCTAACACCGAATTTCCTCACTTTTGTTGCTGTGGAACAACCCTAACACCGAATTTCCTCACTTTTGTTGCTGTGGAACAACCCTAACACCGAATTTCCTCACTTTTGTTGCTGTGGAACAACCCTAACACCGAATTTCCTCACTTTTGTTGCTGTGGAACAACCCTAACACCGAATTTCCTCACTTTTGTTGCTGTGGAACAACCCTAACACCAATTTCCTCACTTTTGTTGCTATTGGAACAGACCTAACACCGAATTTCCTCACTTTGTTGCTGTGGAACAACCCAATAATCAATTTCCTCACTTTGTTGCTGTGGAACAACCTAACACCGGAATTTCCTCACTTTTGTTGCTGTGGAACAACCCTAACACCGAATTTCCTCACTTTTGTTGCTGTGGAACAACCCTAACACCGAATTTCCTCACTTTTGTTGCTGTGGAACAACCCTAACACCGAATTTCCTCACTTTTGTTGCTGTGGAACAACCCTAACACCGAATTTCCTCACTTTTGTTGCTGTGGAACAACCCTAACACCGAATTTCCTCACTTTTGTTGCTGTGGAACAACCCTAACACCGAATTTCCTCACTTTTGTTGCTGTGGAACAACCCTAACACCGAATTTCCTCACTTTTGTTGCTGTGGAACAACCCTAACTTATGCATTAAATGGTTTCATACTAAACATGCCACATTTGCTGCATTTAATTACCAATTCTCCAGTAGTTATTGTAACCACATTTAAATCCATGTTTCTTAGTTTTGTTTTGTTTTTGGGTCGCTGAGGATTTTGAAAATGTAAGTGTAAAATGAACCAATACACCCACTGTTGTTCTAGTCTGTGGTGTCCTGATTTCTTCAGGGATTTTTGTCATCCACCCATCTGAGACATGGCAGACATGCAAAGATGCGCTCATCTCTGTATGTGTCTCCACACGTGTCACTACGCACTCGCCCCACTCACTAAGGGGTACTCCTTTAGTACTTTTTAACCCGGACATCCTAATCCGAGGTGACAATACTACCATCCCTTAGACTGGTGTTAAAAATTCAAAAGTACTGCTGGACTTATAACCTTGTTCCTGCTCTGTTTTTAGCTATGCCTGCTGTTTAAAAAGAAAACACCTTCTCAATATTGTAGTTCCACAGTACTCGGGAGAACTACTTCAAGCATGCCTCTTTCTCTGTCCTTCTTCATCCCTGTGTTTCTGGCATCTGGTGTTCTAGCAACCAGATTTCCCACACTATGTTGCACAATAAAGGTAAAACATTGTAAAAACAGTTAAAAATACTTAAAAATCCACAAGTGATACTGAGGCAGCCTCTGTCACTTGGCTTTTGGCCAACACACAGCACTCCCCTTAATCAGAAGTAGAGAATTTGCCCCGCTCTCTAAGGGGGACTCCTTTAGTTCTTTGTGACCCAGAAGTCTGAGTCTGAGGTCACAATGCTACCTTCCCTTAGCCTGGTGTTAAAAATTCAAAAGTGCTGCTGGGCTTATAACCTTGTTTCTCCTCTGCATTTAGCTATGCATGTTGTTTAAAATGAAAACACTGTCTCAATGCTGTACTTCCACAGTACTCGGGTGAACTACTACAGCCTGCCACATCTTCTGTCCTCCTTCCTCCCTGTATATCTGGCATCTAGTTACCTAGCAACCAGATCCCTGTGTTTGTTGTCCCACACTATATTGCACAATAAAGGTAAAACATTGTAAAAATGGTTAAAAACACTTAAAAATCCACAAGAGATACCAGGACAGCCTCTGTCACACAGTTTTTGGCTGGCACACAGCATTCCCCTTAATAAAAAGAAAAGAATTCTCCCCATTCACAAAGGGGTACTCCTTTAGTACTTTGTGACCTGAAAGACCTAGTCCGACCAACTTCTGGTGGGGGATTCAATTGTGAGTGGGATAGATTTGGGAATAGGAAAGGGGAGGAGGCAGGTTAGGTGCCTACTCGCCACCATGGCCTGGAGGGATGGGAAGCAAATTGAGGATTGCTAGGGCAGCAGGATGGGAGGGAGAGATGGATGTCATTCTCCACCTGGGGACTAATGACCTGACTATGGACATGTCTGGGATAGTGCAGCAGGAGTTTAGGGAGCTGGAGAAGGGTCTTAGACAGGTAGCTTGCTCAGTGGCATTTGCTGAGGTGCTGCCTGTCTATGACAGGGAAAAGAAGAGGAATCTCCACACCAGGAGCTTCAACCTATGGCTGAAGGAGTGGTGCAGAGAAGAAGGGTTAGGTTACATTGAGGACTGGGGACCCAGCTGTGATGAAAAGGGTCTATACATGGATGATGGGCTGCATCCAACTGGGATGGTAACCACAGTCCTCAGTGTATGGTTTAAATGTTACTTTGATAAACATTTAAGCTAGCCAAGGGGGGTGATGAAAGGAATCAGGGAGGCAGAAGCTGCCCCCCCCCCACAGGCTGAAGAAAAGTGTAAGGAGAACCCAAGGGGAGATGAATCCCCCAGGGTACAAATTAATAAGGGGATTAGGGTGGTAGAGATAAAAGGAGAAGGGGAAAAAGAGCATTAAAAAGAGAGAGGGGAAGGAGGGAGGGCAAAAAGGAAAAAAGGGGGGCAACAAACAGAGTGGAAACAAAATTTGGAAGACCATGTGAGTGGATGTTGAAAGTCTAGGAAATAAGATACTGGACCTAGATGCCATCATGGCAGAGGCAAGACTGGATGTTGTGGCCATTATGAAGTGATGGTGCACTGAAATCCATCACTGGGACATAGTCATACCAGGCTATACTCTGTTCAGGAAGGACTGGGTGGGAAGGAAAGGAGGGCATGGTGTGCTTTATTTGAGGGAAGGTATAAAAGCATTGAAGATACAGGGAACACAGAAGGAGGCAGAGGTAATGTGGGTCACCCTGGAGATGGTGAATGGAGCCACTATTCGCACTGGAGTGATCTGCAGACCTGCATCAAAAGGGGAAGTAATTACTTAAGGTACTGGTGGAAGCCATTGCCAAAATGGCAGAAATGGGGGAGGTGCTGCTGGTGGGGGATCTTAACCTGCTAGATGTAGATTGGAGCCTCCATGCAGTGGTTTTAGTTAGAAGCAGGAACATCCTGGACTCTCTGCAGGGGGCATTCCTCAGATAACTAGTCAGTGAATCCACTTGTGATGGGTTAATACTGAACCTGGCACTAAAAGGGACAGTACTGCAAACATCAACGTGGGAGGCCACCTGGGGAACAGTGATCACTGTATGGTGTGGTTCAATATAAGGACAACTGAGGAATCAAATGACACAAAGGTGAGGGTCCTGGATTTCAGCAGGGCAGATTTTATAAAGATGGGTGAATGCCTTTAGAGATAACCTGATAAGGGGATGACCTGAATAGGGTGGAGAAACAGTGGGCGAAGCAAAAAGGGAGCATTGTAAAGGCTGAAAACCTCTGTGTCAAATAAGTGAGTAAAAACAAAAGGAAAAATAGACCTCTATGGTTCTAAAAAGAGGTGTCTGAAAAGGTAAAGACTAAAAGAGTAGCATTCAGAATGTATAAGTAGATGCAGAGGGAGGAGGATAGGGAGTTGTTTCAGTGAAGAGGGAAACAGAGAAAGCTGTAAGGAATGCAAAAGTGCAAACTGAAGAGAGAATAGTCCAGGAGGCAATGAAAGATTCAAGACATTTTTTAGGAATGCAAGTGAAAAGAGGGAGATCAGGGGTGGGACTGTAAGGCTAAAAAGGGAAGGGAGGGACTGCACAGAGGGGGGCCAGGAAAAAGCAGACATCCTGAACAAATACTTTTGTTCAGTGTTCTCAGAAGAAGAAAGGGAAAGGCCACAAAAAAAGTAAAAAAAAAAAGCTTGGGAGGGAGGTGGACACTAGTTCTTTTTTGGAGAGATTTTTGAAGAGGCTCATTAATGTGAAGGTGGACAAAGCAATGGGGACAGATGAGGTGCATCCAAGGGTACTGAGGGAGCTCAGGGAAAGACTGGCATCACATCTAACAGTTCTAGTTAACATTTAATATAATTTGCCAAAAAGTGTTTTTTAATCCAATTTTATTTTAAAACTGAGAATGTAAAACTCTCCTTACAAGTTATAAATGTCCGGACATCTCATGAAATATTTAGTTTATTGGAGTGTCCTCTATTAAAGTTAAAAGGAAAAGAGAGGAACAGCAGAACACACATCAATAAACCAAACAGAGGTAAACAGTTACTGAAACCCAAAATAATGCCAAAAGTCAACCACTAGAGCCAAGATGTAGTGAAAACAGTACCCCTCAACATTGCTTTACCAAAATAATGTCCAATCACATTCTTCATTCAGTCCTAATTCCATATCAATGCAGCCCAACATATAAATCCCATAAACTTCCCTTTTCAACAGAAATGTATCCCAATCCACATCTTGCCTTTTAGGTACCTGCACATGTGCTAGTCTCCAGAATCTAAGGGAGGTCACCAAGTGGCCTGCAGTGCTGAAGTGTCTTGTCACTGCAGAATGTTATCCTTCATTCTGATGTCACTTTTGTGTTCTCCAATCCTAGTTTTCAATTCTCTTTTTGTCTTACCCTCATAAGATTTATCATATGGGCACTGAAGTGAGTAGATAGAATGATCCGTAGAGCAGTTACTATGTTGTGTAACAGGAAATTTCTGGTTAGTGTAAGGATGTTCATAAAAGATTTTCCTACTTGTATTGCCACACTGACAACAGCGTCCACAAGGAAAGTTGCCATTGGCCAATGGTCCCAACAATAATTGTCTTTGTACAGTAGGGGACATTTAATGAGCTGTGTGTGTCAACCTATCTTTTATGGTATGATTTCTCTTGGATGCTATTAATGGCAAGTTCCTAAATAATAGATTATTCATATTTCCAGACTAAACTCTGTGGCAATTTCCCATAACTATTTTCCAAATTTCCCTACTCAGGTAACTATATGCTGTGGACAATAAAATTCTATCACCTGTTTCCTCTCTTAAGTTTTGGTCTCAAAAAATCTCCCCTGGGGATCCTGGAAATGTCTTGTACCGCACTTTGAACTAGTTGTTCATTATATCCACAATCTCTAGTTCTGGAAACTATTTCTCTAGATACCTGTCTATACCTCACCTCTTCACTACAGTTACCTCTGGTTCTAAGCATATATGGAATTTGAACTGATTGAAGAATGTGACTGGATATTATTTTGGTAAGGCAATAAATTCATTGATGCCATCTACCACGCCATGGACAATGGCCTTGTAACAGGATCTGTGTTTGTGGACCTGACCAAGGCCTTTGATCTGGTCAACCACATGTGACTAATAAATAGGCTCCTAGACCTTGGTCTCAGGCCTCCCGTGCTCGCTTGGTTCAAAGACTACTTGTCCCATAGAACACATGTTGTAAAGATTGGAAATACCCCTTCCAAAGTAAACATCACCAGCGGTGTCCCCCAAGGCTCAATTTTAGGCCCTCTCCTATGTACCATCTTCATAAACAACTTGCCCATAGTCTGTAAACGAATATTTACCCTCTTTCATGCAGACAACGATGTTCTCTTCACTAATAGTAATGGGATTGTCATCATCAACCAGTCACTCAGCTCCTGCCTTGGTAGGCTTCAGAACTGGTTTAGGTGAGAGGCAATGGTCCTTAACAATCCCAAAACTCAGTCCATGCTATTTGGGACAAGGCACAACCTAAACAAGTTACCGTCCAATGTCTGTGTTTTTACTGACAATAGCTCACCCCTGGTTAAGATTATGTCTTTCAAGTACCTTAGTGTTCATCTAGATCCCATGCCATCCTTCGAATACATCTCCAGAATACCACCTCACTCCTTCAACAGAAGTTAGATGCTCTCTACAGAGTTCACCAGTTCTTAACCCTGTTGCCAAAACACGTATTTCAATGGCAAACCTTGTCCCTTCCCTAGACTACGGATCTTTTGTCATTGACACTGCCAGTAAATCTACATTCCCCCAAAAATATACCTCATACTATAAAACCTGCAAATTTGCCTCAGGTTGTAGGTCTAATGTCCACCACTGTACAGCCCTAAAATCCCTAAACTGGCTCCCTCCTGACCGCAAAGCCAATCTGACACTCTCCATACTGCTCAAGAAAACCATGTAAACTGGGGCCCCTGCTTACCTCAACAACCAGATCTCATTCGTTGATCTTCCCTCATCCTGCACTGCAACAAATAACAATACAGTAGTCGCAATGTTATGTAGCAGTTAGAGACAGTGATCCTTTAGTTACAGAGTAGCTTCTGTTTGGAGCTCCTTACCCTCGCCTGTCAAAAAATCCTCCTCTGTCTCAGCCTTTACTAAGCTCTTAAACACACATTATTCATCAGTTCAGGACTACAAAATGCTTCCACTTCCACCTTCCCTAACAAGCTATGCACTTACCACCTGTTCTCATTACCCCCTCTGATGCCTACCTTCTTTCCCTTTCCCTCTCCCACCTCCCACTTCCTCTCCCACTCTCTTTAGTGGCTGCACCCTCTCATACTAGAGCATTGCTACCCACCTTTGTTTCTTTCAATCCAGGTTTGTAACTCCATGATAAACTCCAGATTTTCATGCTTATTACTATGCCACTGTTTCTCTTATGCATCCAATGTACTCCCTGTATTGCTTGTGATGCTGCACCTGGATCGTGCCTGAAAGGGGAACTAACTGCTAGTGCACTCATCTACTTAACAAAGTTAAATAAATCAACAAATAAATAAATAAATGGGTCTGGAATGGCTTTGTCCATCTTTGAAATATCTGCCAGATTAGATCTGTTATCCACCCCAGGACCTGGCCATGCTGGTCCATGCATTTGTGACTTCAAGGTTGGACTATTGTAACAGTCTTTACCTCAGGGTAAATGGGGGTAGGTAGAGACGTTGCAAAGTTTACATTCGCTAGCAAGGTTCTGGTGAAGTCGGCAAATTTGCCTCCCTGGAGCAATCCAGGAATTGTTGCTAATAAGCTCAAAATTTGCCTATGTGACTTCACCATTTTTTTTTTTAATTTCACCTTGAATGACAAAATTATGACATTCGTGGGTGAAGTCCTGCCATTCGTGGATGCAATTCTGCACTTCACAGGCAAAATACTGCATCTCCTGAGTGAAACTTCACATTTCACATTTATGAATTTATTTGCGAATTGCACTAAATTCGTAGATTAATTCATGGAGCAAAGTTTCCCAGTTTGGCCCATCTCTAGGGGTAGGCTATGATGCCTGCAGTTGCGGCAGAATGTAGTTATTCAGTTACTTATGGGCTTACCAAGACCAAGCCATATCTCACCAGCATTGCGTGACTTGCACTGGCTGCTGGAGAAGTGACATATCTAATTAAAGATAGGTCTACTAACCTATAAAGCTTTACATGGACTTGGTCCATCCTACCTGGCAGAGCTCCTGCACCAGCACACCCAGTCTACCCACTCCAATCAGCTGGGGAGGGCCTCCTCATGGTTCTTAGGGCTAGACTGAAGAGGTTGGGTGAATGGGCCTTTGAGGTAGTGGGCCTGTCACTATGGCACTCCTTGCCCAGGACCTTAAGGGAGGCCCCCTTGGTGGATGCTTTTAAAAAGGGGCTCAAGTTTTATTTATTCCTACAAGCATTTGGTGACGTTCCATGTTGCATATGTGCAGCACTTTTGTAGTTTTACAATGTTCTGGTGTATTTTATGTTAATTTTAATGGAATAAGGTGTTCTTTATGGTTATTTGTTACAGCTACAGTATGGATTATGGATTGTGTTTCTTTTTAATGTAATGGCACACTGAGCCTCCAGGGAAGGGTGTCAGATAGAAATAAATACTGCTACTACTGCTATTATGATGTACACCGTGGAGGACCCTCGCAGCAGAATGCCAGGCAGAGTAACATGGTCATGTCTGCCTGCTTCCTGTGAACCTCTTTACGTGCTCTTATGTCAGTTAGACCAGCTCTTGCTGGTCTAATAACTGGCAGGAACTTTATCCTTTGAAAATCCGAAATAAGGAGATGGTGTATCATTTTTTGGACCCAGACCCCTTCCTGACACGGTGCAACTATTGTATGGATGTAAGCATGGTGTAAGCCAGCCTGGCACATGAGTACCTGTTTTTGATGCAAGCACCATTATAAAATCAGAAATGATGCACGATTTGATGCAGCTTGCTCCTTGCCTCATGTGTTTTGACTCAGGCTCTGTGCCCTTTGAAAATCTGGCCTCACATCTCTGGAAGGACATAGACTGAGTGGAGGCAGTCAAGAGGAGGGCAACTTATATAGTGCAGGATCTGTACCAAAAGCCCTGCAATGGGAGACTAAAGGACCCCAATATGTACACCCTAGAAGAGAGTATACCATATATGAGAGCAAGTATAGAGTAGTGGTTAAGAGCACTGACCTGCAAACCTGGTAGTCTGGGGACCCGGGCCTGACATTTTTGGTGATGTAGCACCCCCAGTACAGAAAGCAACAACTATGTTATTTTGATAGCAGTGTCCTTTAGGTACTTATCTCGGGTGAATGTGGTCTTGTAAACTGGTAGCAAGGTATGCCAATGCAAGATTTTTGTACCCATCTCAAAACAACATTTTGCATAAGGAAATGCCACAAAAATGTACAAAAGTTGTCAAGACAAGTTTGAAAGTAAAAATGTTTCTTTGACACAAATTGTTGCTAATTTATTTTAGAGGGACACTGTCAACCCCCTTACAGTAGGTCTAAAAATGTCCCTAGATTAAAAAAAAACATTTTATGATTGCCAACATTCTGTAAAGACTGCTGATGTAGCTGGTAGTTTGATTCTGATTCTTTTTTCTTTAAAAAAGTGAAAAACAGACTGCCCACCATAGAAACATAGAGACATAGAAACATAGATGTTGACGGCAGATAAGGACCGAAAGGCCCATCCAGTCTGCCCATTTCTTTTTCTACCTTATAAATGTGCCATCGGCCTTTGCTCTGTCAGTGGCCTATCTATTCATACTCATCTATATTGCTCCCTTATGCCTATTCCATGCCAGTTTGAAGCCCTGCACTGTATTTATAGCCACCACTTCCTGAGGTAGGCCGTTCCATGCATGCACCACTCTTTCTGTGAAAAATAATTTCATCACATTCCCCCTTAATCGGCCTCCCTCTAATCTCATGTTGTGTCCTCTTGTCCTGCTAGTTTTCTTAATATTTAAACATGTTAGACTGTTTCACCTCATTAATGCCCTTAAGGTGTTTGAATTTTTCGATCATATCAGCTCTCTCCCTCCTTTGCTCAAGGCTATGCATATTGAGCTCCGTTAATCTGTCCTCATATGTCATCTGATGCAGTCTCTGCACCATTTTGGTTGCCCTTCTCTGGACTGCCTCAATTTGGTTAATGTCCTTGTGAAGGTGTGGCCTCCAGTACTGCATTTATACTCCAGATGGGGCCTAACCAGTGTCTTGTAAAGAGGGATTATTACCTCCCTCTTGCGAGTTGCGATACCCCTACTAATACACCCTAACATCCCCCTAGCCTTACCTACTGCTTTAGAGGTCTGCTTGGATGATTTCAGGTCATTGGTGATGATGATGCCCAAGTCTCTTTCTTCCTTTGTGACTGCCAGCAACTCCCCTCCCAGCCTATAGGTGGCTTCAGGGTTTCTCTTCCCTATGTGCATGATCTTGCACTTCTTTGTATTAAATCCCAGTTGCCACTCTTCTGACCATTTTGCTAGTTTATCCAGATCTCTTCTCATTCTGCCCACCCCATCTGGATCATCTACTCTGTTGCAGATCCTGGTATCATCTGCAAACAGACAAGCCTTACCCTCTAGTTCATCTGCAATGTCACTAATGAAGATATTGAAGAGGACTGGCCCCAGGACTGATCCCTGAGGTACCCCACTTGTGACTTGCACCTCTTCTGACTGTATACCATTTACCACCACTCTCTGTTTTCTGCCCGTCAACAGTTTGCCACCAAGTTGACCTTCTGACCCACCCGAGTCTACCCAGCTTATTTATCAATCTTTTATGTGGAACAGTGTCAAAGCTTTGCTGAAGTCAAGGTAGGCGACATCAACTTCTCCCCCTTGGTCCACCACTCTGGTTACCCAGTCAAAGAAATCTATGAGATTAGTTTGACAGGACCTTCCTTTTGTAAACCCATGCTGTCTTGGATCCTGTGCCCCTATGGATTCCAGGTGTTACACTATCCTTTCCTTAAGGAGTGCCTCCAAAATCTTGCCCACTACTGAGGTAAGACTGACTGGTCTGTAGTTCCCTGCCTCCTCCCTGCTACCACTCTTGTGGAGTGGGATCACATGAGCACTTCTACAGTTTTCTGAGACTTCTCCTGTGCTCAGAGACTGACTAAACAGTTCTGCTAATGGCTCTGCTAGTTCCACCCTGAGCTCCTTAAGTACCCTGGGATGTATGCCATCAGGTCCCATTGCCTTGTCCACCCTGAGCTTAGCGAGCTCTTATAAGACCCTTTCTTTTGTGAAGGGAGTAGTGCTCACCTCCCTCCCCCCTGTGTCCATGGTGTTGAGCTGTGGGCCTTGCCCTACATTCTCTTCAGTAAATACTGAGCAAAAGTATCTATTTAGGATAGATGCTTTACAGGGTCCTCCCCTCACATGCCCCTTTTCTCCTTTGAGCGCAGTAATACCCCTCGGACTTTCTCCTTTCACTAATGTATCTATAGAAAGTCTTGTCACCTTCTTTTACTGTTTGTGCTAGTGTTTCCTCAGTTTGGGACTTTGCCTGCCTACTGCCTTCCCTGCTTCCCTTAGGGCAGTTTGGTATGCCTCCCTATCTTCATCCCGCTGTGTTCACTTATATTTCCTGAAGGCCAGCCTTTTGGCTCTGACTTTTTCTGCTACTGTATTTGAGAACCAAAGTGGATTACTTCTTCTTTTGCACTTCCTTTTCTGTCTAACACAATGGGATGTTGCTTCAAGTATTGCATCCTTAATGCTTGCCCACTTTGCCTGTACCCCCTCACCTGTGTTTCTTTTTGCCAGGGCTAGCTTAACTCTGTTGGCCATCTTATCAAAGTCAGCTCCTCTGAAGTCCCGTAGTTTTGCCTTGGAATGGGATGATTTAGATGTTAGTGGCCAAATTGAACCATACCATGTGATGGTCACTGGCCCTCAGGTGACCTTCTACCTGGAGATCTGTGATCCCTTCCCTGTTAGTCAGTACTAGATCTAGGATAGCCCTGTCTCTTGTGGGTTGTTGTACCAGTTGTTTGAGGCCCTCCCCCTGCAGGGAATCCACCATGTGTCTAGTTCTGGCAGATGTTCCTGCTGGTATTGACCAATCTGTATCCGGCATGTTGAAGTCTCCCATTATCAGAACCTCCTTTAGCTGTCATGTTTTGTATATCTTCTAACAGTAATATGTCTATGTCCTCCCCCTGGTCTGGGGGCCTGTAGACAACCCCAGTTCTTATGGCTGTCCCATTTCCTGTTTCTAGGGTAACCCACAGTTCTTCTGGTTCCTTATGTGTATTCTGAATTTCTGTAGTTTTGATATTTTCATCGACATACAGGGCCACTCCACTCACCCTTTAGCACCTCGGTCTCTTCTGAACAGTACATAGCCAGGTACTGAAGTCTCCCAAGTGTGGTTACTGGTAAGCCACATCTCACTAATTGCTACTATGTCCAGTTTAGCCTCTGACATTATTGCCTGCAGGTGTGGGATCTTATTTCCCAGGCTGTGAGCATTTGTGTACATGATTTTCCATTGGCCAGATTTCGGTGTGTTAGCTGTTGGGTGAGGTTTGGCATTTCCCCTGTGCGTCGTATGGGGAGCGGACCTTTTTCTTACCTGGTGATGCAAATGAACTGCAAACATGCTGAATCCCTGTTTGACCACTAGCTGAGGGAGGTGTTCTTCCCATTCGGACGTATGGGGTGCTGTACCCTCTCCCATTTGCTAGTTTAAATATTCTGCAAAGACATCAAACTTCTGCCCCAATGCCCTGACTCCCTCCTTAGTCAGATGCAGTCCATCAAATTTAAAGAACTTTCGCTCCCAGAACTGTTGCCAGTTCCCTACAAATCTGTGTCCTTTTTCCTGGCACCAGCCCTTGAGCCACATGTTTAGCTCCCCTATCTCCCCTTCTCTGACCTTCCGTCCATCTGCCCCCCTCTCCCAGACTGGCAGGATCTCAGAGAAGGAGATGTCGAATGAAATTGATGATTGTTTGTCACCCAGCCTGGTCAGGTGTTCTTTGGTCTCCACAACTGATCAGCTGGCGAGATCAGTAGTCCCTATGTGTACCAGGACGTCAATGTTTTCTCCTGCATTGTGAACAGTTTTAGCAATGCAGTCATTGTCTCTCCACGCTGATGTACCTGGGAGACATCTAACCATTATCCCTGGCTGGAGATGGGTATCATCTCCCCGAATCATGGAGTATCCTGTGATCAGAAGTTTTTTGGATTTCCTTTTTGCTTTTTTTGTTTTGGTTCTTGATTTGGGCGAGTTTTGTTGTGCTAGCTCCTGTGCTGCAGTGTCCTGCTCTTCAGTGTCCTCTGCCCCTTTGTTTTCATTTCAGAGATGGAGGCAGATACCTGTTTGTAGTGTTTATATGGTTTTTGGAGGTAATATGTTGGAGAGCACAGAGTGATGGGGCACCCGATTTGCCCCTCCTAACCACCTGCCAACCTCCTGGACCAACTACCCTCTGCGGTCGAGGTTCTTCTGTTAGATGTTGGGGAAATGGTGGGTGGTTCTTATAATGTATTTCCTCTTGAATATGAAATTTGAGGCGTGCAATCTCTGCCCATGCTGCCCGGAGCTGAGCTCTAAGATCTCCAATGGCCCAGCATGTAGGACAGTGTCCTAAATCCTGTAAGACTGTCTTTCTGAAAAGTGTTCTGCAGTACCTGCAGTTAATGATATCCATTCCAGATAAGTTGCTGGGTTTATAACCTGGTCAGAGTAATCAGAAGGAAGAAAATGCAAATAATGGTTTGATTTTGTGTTTTGTTTTCGTGTAACTTGTTATAACAAGTTAAATTACTAGTGCCCCTGTAAATGAGCTCACCTTGTGGATGCCCCACTGATCCGCCCTTTCCTGCTTTGCCACAGGAAATGTCACAACTGTGGTACCCTATAAAAGGAATGTAGTGTGGGGTGGTTGGGGATGGGGGTGGGTGGCTGGGCCCTTCCCCTGCCGGAAAAGAAGAACCACGGATGAAAGAACAAGGAGGTAAGAGCAGAAACAATCAGTCAACAACAAACGCAGTAACCCTGAAAGTTTATCCTAATGTTAGATAAAACTGTAAAACCTGTAAAGCACCACCTGTAATAATTTCAGAGAAGATATACCGTGTAAGAAACACTTTGTTACAGAGAAAAATAAAGCAGTAACAGAAGATATACCTTGCAAAAGACAATATGAATCAGAAGATTACAGCAGTAATCTGTTAGCATAGACCTGTAGGCACACCTTGTAATAATGCAGAAGAAGGTATACCAGCAACAGCAATTTGAATCAGAGAAAAATAAAGCAATGAAATGTTAGCAACAAACAGTAGCAATCCCTGTGAGTACCAAATAACAACACACAGTAAATCTGCTTAGCCAAATGAAGTCTTAATCTGTTTCCCTTGCTCTGGTAAGGTTCTCTGCTCTGTCCTTTCAAGCAATCTTAGAAGGAAAGAGCTCAGGTGAAGCTAGGTGCCTTGGCCAGCAAACCAAGTCTTCTACCTCCAATATATCCATTCTGGTGTTACCACACAAACACAGGTTTGTTTACATACCTCGATCAGCTCCAGCTGCATCTTTCATGGACTTGAGAACACCCACAACACAGTCTAGCCACTCATGATGCAGTGGGAGTTTAGTATGCTATTGCATCATAAGTGATTGCACTGTTTTGGGGTGTTCCTAATGCTCAGGAAGTATGCAATAACAGATCTAGGACTGTTAACAAAATAAGGTTGTTTATAAATATACATTAGCATGCATTTCATTTCTACTAAACAAGGAGACAGACAAAACAAACAGAAACATCAATTAATTTTAGAGAAGGTAAGCAATCATAAAATATGGGCTTTTAACTAGAAATATATGATGAAAAACAGGTTGACAGTCTCCATTTAAAAGACAAAAACAAATGTTATTCATACAAAAGTTTTCTTTGACACAAATTATTAATAAATCTCATTACTTAAAGAATGTCGACCTTGTGGTTTGTTTTGATCAATGCACAGATTATTAATTGACACAAAAGTTTTAAATATCATATTCATTATAATAGAAGCTAGGTATAGTACTGCACACCATGGTTCTAGCAAATCATTAATATCCGATGGACTCCCTCTCTGTGATGGGCAATATAACAGTATATATGTGTGTATAGCCTTATTCAATATATTTGTCATACGTTACATGTCTAAGTCTGAATCATCTGTAGAATCAGACTCATCCAGATCTACACTGGCAACTTTATGAGGATTGTAACAGTCCTCACCACCAGTACACAAGCAAGCCTGTGTGTATGCCATGTTCTGCCTGTAACAACTGCAGTTGCATTCACACTTGACTTTTTTTACACCCACATGTAATGAGTTCCAGGAGTGCTTTAGGAGCAGGTGTCTGTGTCTGTGTCATTGGTGTTGGAGAAATGTGTTCATCCTTGTTGTGGTGGCAGCCATTTCTAATTGGGGATGAGATTTCAGGCTGAGCCTTGATGGCATGGTTCCAGATAAGTGTCTGGTAATTTGCACACTTGGTATGTTGCAGAAGACTATCAGAAGTTAGGAGCGCTGGCCCGGTGGCGCAGAGGGCTGCTGCACTGGTGCCTTACCTCACACCACACCAGCAACCCGGGTTCGGGAACAGACTTGGACACTGGAGGGTCGGCAGGGAAAGGAGTAAGATTGATCATCTGGAGGACTGCTCACCTCTCTTGGGGTGGGTTGGGGATCAGTGTCGCTCTGTAGCAGCCCCCGGTGGAGAACAGGGGAAGCTCAGAGGCAGCGCAACTAGGGGAAATCAGAGGAAAAACTGAAAATGACATCTCCTCCTACCGGATGATGGCTGCCCGGACCAGTGCCCCCTCGAGCTCCGTGACAGCCGACCTGGCCGCAGCAGCACCCAGGACCAATGCCTGGGCCGATAGGCCATTTCTCCTCGGAAGAGGAGGACCCACCCAATGCAAGGGTTACGTCAGGTTACCCTGAGGTGGCTGCAGTGTGGGGCCAGGGTCAGCAGCTGAGATGAGTGAGAAGTGAATGTCCTTGGCAACTGGCCTGAAGAAGAGGTAGGTGAGAGTCACAGGGGAGATATATAGATAACACACCAAAAAAAAAATTAGGGGGGAGGGCTTCATTCTGGGTTTATTTGTGACAGAAAAACTTATATCGCACATCATTTACATCCTCTGAGTTAGCTGTTGGGTCATAGAGAAGGGTTATCAGAAGCTCTACTGATTTCAACTGTGCAACTGTATATCCACCATAGTGCCAAACTTGGTAAGGCTTCTAAATTTGTGGGGATTCTTCCTGACACGCTTCCATGGCTTTAGTTTGCCAACCCTTGCAAGACTGCTGGTTGAATCACATACAGTCAGTGTGTGCACTGCTGGCAATATTCTTCATAGTTGTTAGCCAAGTTTAGCTGCTATGGTGTGGGTTGTTGTAAACCTGGCTTTATCTTTCACACCAGTCTAAAACCAAAGCTCTTGAGTTGCTTCCAACTTGTGAATAAAATGTACACAAAGAACTCCATCATTAGTGTTTGGAAACACCACCACTACACAAGGTTATTCTTGTGAAGCATGTGCAACATGAAGTAGAAGCCGAGTGTCTGCTTCTTCATGTGATATGAATAGATCTTCTCGGTCTACAACTCCATCTGAAGTGACAATGTGAGCAATGACTCCATCCTTGAATCCACCTGCAATAGCCATTTTCTGATCTGGGCCAAGTAATGTCTCTGCCATATCACAGGATTTTACCAGATGTTCTTTATTCTTGGGATTTCCAATGAACTTACTCCACTGCATTGGGATGGTTGTTTTGAGACCATGGATTTTGACTTCATTGCTTTGTGAGGACTGCCTTCATGCACACTCAAAAGCTTTAATTGAATCTTTGACATCATATTAATCAAAGACGATATCTACTCTTTTTCTGCCTCATAACTCTGTAGAAGCTGGCATACTATTCTGCAGACCAATACAGCAAGTTCTCCAAAGCTAATTGCACCTTCTTGCTTGGCAATTTGTATAACAGCCATGCCATCCACTATCTAAGCTGTGGGCATGTTGGATGCTGGCAGGTGACACATTGACTCTGCTTTTTTTTCTAATTCAGGCAATAGCTTACTCTTTGCAGTTTTGTGCATGTTACCATAAGAGTGTGCTAGAGCATATGGAACTATGGAAAGCTCATGCGTGAAAACTTCCTTCAGATCAATCTCTCCTGCTTGTGCAGCTACTACAAGATGGCTAAACAACTCCCTATCTGCATTGATAGTCACTGTCTTATCACTACTAACTTTCAATTTGATCTTCTTGCTTAAAGATGCAAATGTCTTGATGTTGAGCTTGTGCAGTGGTTCAATGAATCCAGTGGTATTTGAATTTAGTCTGTCTTCCACTAACTGTTTCATTGCTTTGATTCCTGTATCATTCACAGTAACAGGCTTGGAGGCAACCTCTGCAGGTGCAACAATGCCAGTTACAATGTTGGTAATTGCTATCAAGTCAGCATACAAATCAAATGGGTTTGTCATAGAGTCAATGATTGTGGTAATAATCTTATTTACATCTCCATCATCTCGTTGCATGCAATGTGGTGCAGCCTGCTTGTGTTTTCCTTGTGAAACGTCTGAGTCTACCATATCTCACATTACCTTCTTGGACATTGTAATAGCTCAGTGCTCATGAGCAGTGATGAGCCATCTAGCTGGGGCTCCTCATTGCAAAGTGAAACCCACCACACCCCTGTATACTTTACTATCACAGTTTACTCTTTCTTCAAGTGCCATGTCTGTCCAGACTTTGCTAAATTTATTTCTAGACCGAGCTACAGCATGATTTCCTTGCACAAACTGCTCATGAATTTCAGGGGCACAATCTGGTTGAAGCTTCATATCACTATTGTACACAAATACCCAGCGGGCATAGGTGGTGCATAGGACAAAGAATAGAGGTTGCATCTCTACAACTGCCACAAGATGCATGGTCTAGTTGCTTTCATGTTCTGCTCTAATGAACAGCATTAGGATGGTAACCATTTCAATGTAATCATCCCAGAATGCAAATGTTTGGGAAGTTTCCTTTCCAAAATTGTGGAATATTTGCAGTGCATCCTGTACATTCTTGAGGACATCACTGAGCTGGGAAAGTGTTGCTGTTAGGCTTGTTGCATCATTGTTTGATACCGCATTTTGACATTCCAGGAGCTCGCTGTTGATGAGGTCTACATCGTAATCAATCTCATTGTCTTGTACCCAGTTACAAGATGCCTGCCACCTCAGTCTGGACAGAGCCTCCACTACAAGCTTGTGGGCCCCCTCGCCATGGTTGTAGGATTTGCCTTTAAATAGATTGCTTGCTGTGTTGCTACTGTACACCTGCGATTATATGAGGATATCTTCCAGATCACTCTCTTCATACTTCTTTCTAATTACAGCCAGAAATGTCTGTGCTATGTGGAAACCACCCATTCTCAAGACTGTTTTCTGAAATTCCTCCAGGCACCTCCACTGAATCTCTTTGGCCTTACAATATATAGCCTTGTCAAATGCCAAGACACTGTAATCTTGGCCAAGTGTCGTAGACATCTTGCAGGCATTCTTTGTTACAGTACAGTTCTCCATTCAGTAGGTGATGCTGGCAGTATTGGACAGTACCCAATAGATGTTACTGCCGGTATGGTAGATGAAATCATCATGTTAAAAGCTGCACATCCTGGTACTTGCTGAGTATTCACCTTTTCAAAGTCAACCTCAAATAGCTTGGTTCGGCAGAATTAGCCATTGCAGATCAAGGTTGGTGGCTTGTCGACAAGACTCAACATCAGTATACCAGTTACTTTTTACTTTTCCCACAAGATTTGGTGTAGGGCATCTACCATGACTATTGTACTCCAGAATGGCTTGGCACATTGCAGGAGTTTCAAGAGATCATGTTTGTGGTGCTATTTTCTTTGTTTCAGCCTGAGCTGCAGCTATGCCAAAGCTGCCTTCAGAATTGTGGGAGTCTGATGCTGATATACCACCATAGTTGTGGAATGGATTGTGTGCTTTCCATCGAATGTTTCCTCATTTATATTGTTATTGTCAGCAGCAAACTGAACAAACTCACCATGCTGTATGTTTGCTGGAATTATGATATTGTCCCTGACAGCTTTTTCATGCTGATCCATTGCAATAGCTGTGTCAGTTCTTTCCAGGGCTTCATAACTGACACAGTGTGCTAGCTTGTGCACCATTGTTACTACCTGTTTAGCACCTGTCATATGGCAAATGGACATTTCAAGCCCAACATGGTTAGGTTTACGCTTTGCACCTCTGGATACAATAAGAATGAAGACCTCACCAACTGATAATATCTGTCTGTGGAGAGTCTTGTTAGTGACTGTTATTAAAGGACTGCCATCTTCAGTAGGTTCATCACCAACATCCCCTTGGAATACCCATTTCATGAACCTATACACATTCTAAGGAATCATGTCTATTTATTTATTATTTACTGTAGTTATTTATTGAATTCTCGGATTACAATTACCTATGAGTCAGGAACTCTTTTACATAGGTTCCACATCTAGTTCAACAGTACAATACTTACAGAGAAAGTCAAAGAGTTAAAGGCTCATTTGAACAGATGTAATATCAGATGAGTATTTTTACATAACAAAACAATATATACAGAGAGGGTCTAAGAGTCAGCAACCCTTTAACATCATCAAATTGCAACAATACATGATAAAAAAGGGTATTGAGAGATTCAAGAGATAGTCAAGGAATGACAACCGGTGAGTAGCAGGAGGAGAGTAGAATTAGTTGGCATAAGTGAAGAGGTACAGTTTAAGTAAGAGTAAGTTTGGAAGTAAGAATAAGGTTGGAATCACTATGTTTGCCAGGGGCGATACAAGCAGGTATACAGGAGGCGGGGGCACCCAAGGGTTGGCTCTGCCAGGTGGTGGGTGCAGCCAGAGGTTGGCTTTGTCAGAGAGCTGTAGTGAATTGGCAACTCAGGCCAGCAGGCATGTGCCGAGGGGAGGGAGTGGAAAGTGGAAAAAGAAATGGGCAGACTGGATGGGCCTTGCAGTCCTTATCTGCCATTAACTTCTATGTTTCTATGTTTCTATTAAGGGGAAGAGGGGGAAAAGCAGAGTGAGAGGGGGAAATGGGGGGGGGGTTAATACTCATTCTAAACTGAGAGTGGAATTCTCTATTGGACTGATATCCAGTCCGGCACACATTTTCAGTTTACTACGGAGGACCTGTGCTGCATGAAACAGTGTAGATACGGTTGAATATCATCTTTATTTTCAGAATTAAGGAGAGTGTTTTTCTCTTCACACTTTTGCTCTGAATGCAACTGGGAAGCAATGTTGATGACATTTTCCAAAGACATAGCACTACTATACTTAGGCTCTGGTTTACTTGGGTCATGCTGCATTTGAAAAACGATTTGGCCACCAAAATAGTTTGTTAGTCTCTTCTTTAGCTTTTCACTTCAGTAACTCTCACTGTTAGGAACTTTGCCTTCAGAATATCCCAGTATCTCTGTAACAGGTAAGACATAGACAAGGCTTTTCTTTTGATAACAAGGTCATTCTCAATTTTGGAAATCAGTTCACTGAAACATGCTTTATACACAGACTCGTCTTCCTGGTCACTGGCTAGTGGCATTTTGTCTCTATGTTTCTTTTGCTGATGAAAGTACTATGGCAGTTTTTGTGGTTCTTTGCTTCAAATGTAATTAAGTCCAGTCCTGCAATTCGCTTTAAGACTGTGTTGTCTTCTCTGACTTCAGCTGCATCAAGCAGAATTTCTTGCCCTCTAAATGTTACAATCTGTGATGCATTTTTGTATTTTCTGTGATACACCTTCTGGCATATTATACACAAATTCCAGTTAACGGGTTGGTGAGTTGATCACTTACTCTGTGAGCTTGAACACTGACCAGTATTAGTAGAAAAGCCAGGACATGAGCTTCTTCCTCAGCTTTCAAAATGCTTCAGTTCTGTTTTGCTGGTGTAGGACTGATGACATTGTGCATGATAATGTACTGCAGGCAAAGTTAATAATGTGTCAATGTCTGATGGCTGCAATCATTGATAAACATGATCTTTTTTAACATGACATGCATTATAAAATGTCTTTAGTCCTCCAGGAGTTGAAGTCCTCAGGTGTTCCTGTGCTGTTATTCGGCAGTGATACACTTGGACCAGTCACTAGTCAGGTGGGTTTTTTTGGTGAGGAGGGTCAAAGTTTCAGCAGGCTCTTCAGCCACTTTAATGTCTCTCACTTGTTGTTATTACCCAAAAAAAGAGAAATGCTATCAGAAATATTTTCATTAGTACTTTATTCATCTTGTGAAATTATAAAATTAACTAATCCCTTAATCAACTATTCCGTAATACCAAGAAAATGGTTTCCATGTGTTTTGGCACATGACAGAGGCTTTCTAGACTCCCTTCACTATGAACATATGAACATACGAACATGCTAGCAGAAGCAGGCCTTCCGGTCTATCGAGTCTGCTCGATTGTGCAGTTAGCCCTCATCTCGCAGCTGCCCTCCCACCCTCCCTCATCATCCACCTTCCTACCCACCTTCCTCACCCTTGATGGGGTAAAATTGATGATGTACCCTTATTTAAGTATCTCAGTGTCTGGCATGATGGCCACCTTGGTTTTTCTCAGCACACAGATGCCACATGCAAAAAACTCCGCCCTAAGCTCGGTGCACTTTACAGGAACAAAAGCTGTATTCCCTTATCTGCCCGCCAGGACATCATCATTAAAATGATCCTCCCCATTTCTGATTATGGTGACTTAGTCTACGGTACTGCACCTAAACCCATCTTGGCCAGAATGGATCCCCTCTTCCATTTCTTTTGCCTTTTTTACCTTGGCCTGTCCCTCATAGACTCACCACTGTTCTGTGTACTTTGATCTCTCCCTCCCTTCCTTGAATGACTGCTGTCTCATCCACTGTGCCTCTTCTATTTCTAAGTTCTGGTTGGCTTTACTCCCTCCTTATCTCAGCTCTCTCCTCTCCCCTATACTCCCCTCCTCATACTCTCTCTCCATAGCTCAGGTCATCATTCTCTTTTGCTCCCCTCTTATAAATCCCTAGCTGGCAAGTCAGGTTTCTTCTTCTGCCTTCCTAATCTTTGGAACTCCCTTCAACTAACAATTTGCTCTGACAGCTCCAAATGTTCTCTTTCCTCTCTTCTCAAGGCCACACTGCCCCCTCCTATTAATGTCCTTAGCCCCATTGCCCTACATGTCTCATTGTCTACTCTGACCTCCATACTTCTGACTACCCCACCTCATCCCCTTCCTCTTCCCTTTTCCCCTCCACCACTTTCTCCCACTTCCTTACTTCTTTCTCACTCACTGAATCACTCACTGACTCACCCACTCACTCCCCCAGTAATCATCCTTTCTACGGTTTCCTAATGCTCAACACTCTATCCCCTCACCCTACCCACCATAATCTGTTCTCTTCTCTGCTCTGTTTTACTTCCACTGCTACTTTACCTTCCCCCAGTCTCTCTTTCTCACCCTTTTCTACTTACTCGCTCTCTTACCCCTTCCTGTATTTGTGATGTTACTTTCCTGTGTGCAGGGTACTTTGCATTTCTGATGTTTAACCTGCATTATTATTAGCTCTGGTAATGTATATTATTGTACATCATGGGATGGATATTTAGACTGCGCCAGGCAGTGGCACAAGCCTGGGCGCAGTGCAAGTGGGCTGTGCCAGGGCCAAGACCAGGTGATATGCAATAGTGATGTGCCATGGCTCAGCACCATTGAATATGGCAAGGGCAGCACACATACTGCACATGGCGCAGTGGCACTGCACCAGCGCAAGCCACAGAGGGGGAGCAGGGGGATGTGCCAGCACAAGTACTGTTGAGTTAGGCACAGCACCAGTGATATTCAGCTGGGGGCATGCAAATGAGGCCATAATCTATGCAAGTCACAAATGGGGTCATTTGCATGTCATTATGGCCCCGTTTGCATGCATTGTGCAGGCAGCCTGGTGAATTGCGCCTGGTGCCCTGCTAAGCTACGGACAATGGGTGTTTGCTCCCTGGTGGGCTACTGCAGCCCCCCCTCCCATGTGCCCAATCATTGGCAGCCATCAGCAGAATAAATATCCCATGCCCAATCGTGGGCTGTAGCGTCCTGTAATAGATACCTGGTGGACTAGTGGACCCCCCTCCCATATGCCCGATTGCAGGCGGTCATCAGCAGACTAAACATCCTATACCCATTTGTGGGCCATAGTGTAATGCAATAGATCCCTGGTGGTCTAGTGGAACCCACCCCAAAAGCCCGATCGTGGGCCATAGTAGAAACTGATGTCTACCTGGTGGTCCAGTGATATCCCCCTCCCCACTCACCCGCAGAGACCCCCAGCCACCCAGCTCCCACCCCATCATCGGCGGGCAGCAGAACCCCACCCACATACCACCCTGCCACCCACCAAATGACAGCATACAGTGTGATCTGTACACCCATTAGGCCACAGGTGGACCAATGGGTGTTCTGGGCTCATACTATACTACCTGAGTCCAGATCTGTGAATGAACACATTCATTCACAGATCCGGTTCCTATAATACAATATGATCTGCATGCCCATTGGTCCACTGTGGCCCAATGGGTGTACAGATCATGCTGTACACTGTCATTCGGTGGGTGGCTGAGTGGTATGCAGGTGAGGTGCTGCCACCCGCCATGATGGGGGGTGCTGGTGGCTGGGACCTCTGGTGGGTGGGAGGGGGCCTACCAGACCACCAGGTAGTCATTGGTTTCTACTATGGCCTGCGATCAGGCTTTTGGGTGGGTTCCACTAGACCACCTAGAATCTATTTCATTACACTATGGCCCGCGATCAGGCATAGTACTTTTATTCTGGCTGGACGCCTACGATCAGGCATAGGATTTGTTATATGCCGATGACTGCCTGCAATTGGGCATGGGGGGGTCCACTAGTCCACCAGGGATCTCTTACAGGACTCTACAGCCCATGATCAGGCATAGGATGTTTTATATGCTGATGACTACCTGTACTGGACATCCAGAGGGGACCGGGTGCTTGTGGACGGTGTTCCCGCGGGGTGGGCGACCACCCACAGCTGGCAGCTGTTGTGTTGTGCCTTGCAATATAGCCACCCACCTGTAGGTGGCCAGCTTTTGAACCTCTCTTTTAAGGCTCAACTTTGAGCACCTGTGTGCGGCGCATGTAGGGGTTGCACCAGCATATGCACCGCACATCCTGGGCTGAATATCAGGATGTACCGCATATGCATGGGCACACCCCCTGCATCTGCACCGCATAGGAATACATTGCGCCCTAGTGCATCTGGATTTGTGCTGCACTGGGCAGCCTTTTTAATATTGTGCCGGGGCGCAACCCCTTGGAATATCCCGGTCACTGTGTATTGTTGTATTGTTATTACTGTGATTCTACTTGTTTGTACTTATCACTTACTCCCTCCTCCAGGACGCATCTGGAAACTGGCTTCATGGCTTAGTATGTCTTTCCAGGTAAATCTCTTTTAAATAAATAAATATATATATATATATTTACTGTAAAAAGAAAACACCCTTTGTCCATGTTTTATAGCAGTAAAATATGATGTTAAAATAAGCTATTTTTTTTAAATAAATTATGTAATATAAGCAGTTCACAAATTACACATATAGGCAAAACAACAAGCAAAGCACATATTTAAAGTAAATTTGCCATAATAAATCAATATAGGATGAAAACACTGTAAAATTATACATGTTAAAGGAGAGGCTTTATTTTGACTTTTCCAACAAATTTGTGAAGGCAATTTGGCATGATTTAGAAAAGCATCCATATTTCTCAAAGTTACCACTGCATAGCTGGCCCATCACCACAGTGGTTGGATTTCCATTTGTGATGCCAATGACCCAGGTTCAGGAATGGACCTGGGAGCTGGAGGGCCAGCTGAGAGAGAAGGATCGAGTGTCCTAGGGACTGCTGTCCTTCTCTGGGGAGAGGGACGGGAAGAGTGTCTGGTGCATCATAGACCCCTAGCAGAGGCTGGGGAAACTGTCGCAACCAGCGCAAGTGTGTTCGGGAGGTGGGGTGGATGCTAGACATCATTGCATATCCCCGCCCCCAAGGGATCCAGCATTGCAAAAAAGCCAGCTCTCCCCCGGCATGATGACTTGCCCGCTCCTCCACTCCCTGACATCTATCGGGGGGGTCCCGCTCCTGTGGCCCTGACCCAGGGGGTAAGCCAGGGTTTCACCCACATGTGTCCATTGGGAGGGGAAGCCCCCTGGAGGCTCTGCTCAGGGGTGAAAGCCTGGGCATGGGGAAAGCTGGTGGAGGGTCCAAGCTCAAGGGGGAGCCGGAACCAAAAATAATAAGTAAAAAAAAAGTTACTACTGCATAATACCACATCCCCCATAAAATCAATCTTGGGGGTTTATCCCTCCATAAAAAAAGTGCTAAACCTTCTCTATAGGAGAGGTGCTACCAATATCAAATTGAGATGGGGTTTTCCAATTGGGCCTCCAGACTATGGATAACTGAGTTTGAATCTCACAACAACTTCCACTTGCATACTGTGTGACCATTAGCAAATCACTTAACTGCCCTGTACTCCCAGAACATATGTCAAAACAAGCCTTGGCTTATTGTGTCTTTCCCAGCTGAAAATTGTGAAAAAAAGATGAGGGAGAAGGGGGATATGATAGAGACCTTTAAATGCCTCACGGGGGTAAATAAGGCACAAGAGGTGAAGTATGTTTCAGAAAAAAGGAGCTCTAGAACAAGGGGCATGCTATGAAATTGAAGGAGGTGAGATTCAGGAGACATGTGAGGAAATAGTTTTCACAGAAGGAGTGGTTGATTCCTGGAACAGCCTTGCAGCAGAGGTGGTGGGGCCAAAAACAGTGGTAGGACTCAAGAATGCATGGGATAGGCATGAAGGAATTTTAGTGGAAAGGAATGGGGGAAGGAGAAAGAGCCATAGATTGATAAGGGTCTGCAGTGATAATGTAGGAACAGAAAAATGGAAAGACTGGGTGGGTCAAGTGGTCCTTACCTGCTGTCAAATTCTGTTTCCAGGCTTCTATGAGTGGAACAAATATCTGGGTGAGACATTCATTTTACTACAACTAATTCTTGCAAATGAAGCGAGACCATGTAAGAGTCTGTGATAACTTTCTCCATCCGACTGCCCTGAATTATTAAAACAGTTAAACCTTACACAGCTATTACCATCATCCCCACACACCCAAACAACCGGTCCTTGATCCACTCCCTCCTGGACTGGATATTAAGAAATAGAGAGGAAAGGAGACAGTATGTCAGAGTCCTATCTGACATCATCAGTGACCACTCATCTACCTTTTACATCTGGTCCTCCAACCCCCTCCCCAAATACCTGATCTTTAGAGAAATCTTTAAGTTCAATGTCCCTTGTCTGGTGTCAGACATTAAGGCAGTCAACTGGACATCGCTATGCATGATGACAGACAGCAACTCAGCCTTGGGTATCCTCACCACAGCTCTGACCACAATTAAGGAAAAGCACTTCCCTAACTAGTCAGAGAGTGCTAGGTGGTAACATGAAATGGCCCTCCAAGGACCTCTTTAAGATGATGAAGGAAAGAAATGCAAAATGGGCAGCATTTAAAACCTCCCCATCCCCTTCCCTTTGGAATGAGCAAAGACAGCTCCATAACCTCTGCAAAAAGAGGATAAAATCATTCAAAGCCAATCACTTGTGCAACCTCCAAACCTGCTACCTTGGCAACCCCATAAAGTTCTGGGCAATGGTTAACTCCATTATCTCACCTGGGACCCAGAAGGCAGCAATTTAGCTAGTAACAGAGGCATGACCCTTAACTGACCCATGCAAGGTTGCAGAAGCCCTCAAAGACAAATTCACGGACCTGTCCGACCACCTCACCAAATGCCCCCCTTATGACCCCAGATGGTGTCTCTTGGAAAACACTAGCATTCCCCCCTCTACATTAAGGCTTTCACCCCACTAGAAACCTGTAGGCTCCTCAAGAGCCTTCCCAACTGGGGCAGCACTAGTAGCAATGGCCTCTGCCCTAGATTTCTGAAACTCATAGCCCATGCCATTGACAAACACTGACCACAGTTTTCAACCTTTTCCTTACCTTGTCATCAATTCCACCAGTCTGGAACAAGTCAGAGTCATCCCCATCTTTAAATCTGGTGACCACTACAAGTCAAAAACTACTGCCCCATCCCCTTCTTCTCACACTTAAGCAAAATTCTTGAAAAAATCATTCATCAACTTATCTTGGACCAAAATAGAATCTTCTCTGTCCCAAACAACACAGCTTCAGGAAAGGCAATAACACCACCACAGCACTGGTCTGCTTCATGAATCACATCTTCTGGAACATGGATGAACGAAAACTCAATGGTGCCATCTTTGTGGATCCCACAAAGGCCTTCAGCATGGTGGACCACAATATCCTGGTAAGCAAACTTCATGGCATTGGGTGCTTCACCACATCCACTACTTGGTTCACAGGCTACCTTTCTGGGTGAACTAAGATGGCCTGAACCTGGGGTACAACTTACAGCACTAGGGAAGTCAACACTGGGGTCTTCAAGGATCCATCCTCTGCCCCGTTCTAGTCTCCTTATTTGTTAATTCCTTCCTCAAAGACAGCATCATATACAATTCCCTACTGTATGTCGATGACCTCATATTATACCACAGTGCTAAGACCCAGGCAGAACTCTCAACCACACTTTCTAATAACTTTAGTGCCATCCAGTTAAAAAAACAGCTCCTGGTTAATACCAAGAAGACAAAGTCTACACTATACAGCTCTAAATGAAAGCTAGCCTGGGCAGCCACCAACACTAGCCCTCTTTTGCATCCAATCACCTGATTGCTCACCCTAGAGACAGTGACCTCTTTCAAATACCTGGTCATCCTCGAACTCACCAGACATTCAGTGACTAACACACTGTCTGACATGTGCACCAAAAAGTAAGAGTCAGCTACAGACTCAAAGACAATTTAACCTCTGAAGTCAGACTTGTTATCACCTAGTGCACCTTACTTCTTCCCCTGCTGGACTACTGTGCTCCTATCTACACTCAAACCTCATCCTCAGGTCTCTCCAGACTAAATAAGACCTATAGCACTGTCTGCAGGTTTATCTTCATTGCATCCAACTCCACACATCACTGCTCCCACTACCAGGCTCTAGGATGGTTCCCCCTCACCACAGGCCCACCAGGACTACCTTCTAGGCTGCCTCATAGATAAATGTATTGGGGAAAAAGAGATATGCCCCTCTCCCCCTTCTCAAGCCAATGCCTTGCCTTCAAGGCCTCTGGAATTCCTCAAGCCTTATGTCAAGGAGCCCACAGGTAACCACAAGCATGGGACACAAGGCCTTTTCCTCAGCTGTTCCTAATCTGTTGTACAGTCTATGTGCTCCCCTACCATCCCTGGGCTCACACCCACTATTCAAGTCCCACTACAAACCTTTACTAGTGACAGTAGTCACCTGTTCCTTCCCCCATGGTTTGTTAAATGACCCTGCCTCAGGGAAGCCGGTCTGCCCAAAGCCCTCTGAAGATTAATGCCCCTGGCATAATATACCTGAATTTGCTTAAAATTGCTACAACTAAATTGTATTTTGTTGGGCACTGTGCTACCACTGTATCTCTATGCACTTTACTTGTTTGTCACTGTGTTCACGTTATACCCAAGTTTGCGCAAACTGTTCCACTTATATATCACTGCTTAATGTATCTCCTCTGTGTTGCACTTGTTATTTCATATATCTTTTGTATCTTTACTCTGTGTGATATGTACTGTGCCATCTTTATGGCCAAGGTTGTGCCTGAAAAATGTCAATTGGATCAATGCACCCACCCAGTAAACAAATAAATAAACAAGCTACTTTAGAATTTGAACATTTCCTAAGAAAGACCCTGGGATCTGATTTTAGGTTAATGATGTATAAAATAGAAATTATACCTGAAGAGATGGTTGAGAAACCATCCCTGTCAGTTAAGACGCTACTGACTACCCTCTTGGATAATAGGCATTTCATGGAAATAAATAAGTAAAATAAGACCCATCCCAGATTCTGAATTGATTCTACTGGTGTCAAAACAATTCTACATTTTGAATATTACTAAAAAAAAGAAAGAGTTAAAAAACATAGAAATAGATATAGATGATAAAACCCCTTTGGTACACTATTTCCAGAATTTTATGAAGGACTGGGACAATCAGCCTCAATAAGAAATTGTATAAGAACAATATCAATATTTAGCCTTAATCAGATGTACAATGAAACCCTGAGAAATATCTACCATAAAGTGAGAGATTTATTACAAAATTAATTAAAAATACCCAGAGGACTGGAGGAGGGCACATGTAGTCCCACTGCACTGCACAAAGGTGGCAGTAGGGAGGAGGTGGGGAACTACAGGCCAGTCAGCCTCGCCTCAGTGGTGGGAAAGATCATAGAGACACTGCTGAAAGAAAGGATAGTGACACATTTGGAATCCAGTGGTGCGCAGGATCTGAGGCAACAAGGATTCACAGCAGGAAGGGCATGTCAAATGAATCTAATAGTTTTTTTTATTGGGTGACAAGGGAACTTAATCAGGGAAGGGCAGTAGATGTCACCTACCTGGATTTCAGCAAAGCCTTCGACACTGTCCCACATAGAAGGCTGATTAACAAGATGAGTAGTCTGGGTATGGGAGACAAGGTGGTGAACTGGGTTAGGAACTGGTTAGCAGACAGGAGACAGAGGGTGGTGGTAAATGGGGTACAATCTGGGGAGAGGGGTGAACTGTGGGGTACCTCAGGGATCAGTACTAGGACCAGTCCTGTTCAATGTCTTCGTTAGTGACATTGCAGAGGGGTTGGAAGGAAAGGTCTGCCTGTTTGCAGGTGACACCAAGATTTGCAACAGGGTGGATACTCCAGAAAGGGTGCAGAAAATGAAGAGGGACCTGGAGAAGCTTGAAAGATGGTCAGAGATGTGGTAACTGAGGTTTAGTGTAAAGAAGTGCAAAATAATGCACCTGGGTAGAGGGAAACCTGGGGAGAGCTACAGGTTGGGGGGAGAGGAGCTGACTGTCACCAGGAAGGAAAAGGAGCTAGAGGTTATCATCTCTGATGACCTTAAGGTATCAAAGAAGTGTACAAAGGCAGCAGGGAGGGCCAGTGTTATGCTGGGGTGCATAGGCAGAGGTATAACTAGCAGGAGGGGGGAGGTGGTGATGCCATTGTATAAAACATTGGTAAGATCTCACCTAGAGTACTGCATGCAGTTCTGGAGACCACACCTGTGCAAGGACATAGATAAGGTGGAGACTATCCAGAGAAGGGCAACAAAGATGGTGCAGTGCTTACACCACAAAACATATGAGGCGAGACTAAGGGACCTCAATTTGTACTCACTGGAGGAGAGGATATAGCGGGGGCACATGACTGAAACTTTCAAGTACCTTAAGGGCATAAACAAGGTGCAGGTGGGGGAGCTTTCCAATGTAGAAAAAGTACTAGAACAAGGGGGCACAATATGAAATTGGAGGGGGTAGATTAAGAGGTAATGTGAGGACGTTTTTCTACACAGAAAAGGTAGTCAATACCTGGAATAGTCTGCCACAGGAGGTAGTGGGGGCAAGCATAGTGGAGGTGTTTAAGCATCTTGGGACAGGCACAAGGAAAGCCTGAGAGGGGAGGGAGTGATGACAAGCCATTGATCACATAGGATCAGTGGCCTCATACAATGTATCGGGCCTATGAGCAGACTGGATGGGACTAGCGGTCCTTATCTGCCGACAATTTCTATGTTTCTAACATAAAACAAGTAATGAAGAGGGTGGTCAGATGAGAAAAAGATGGACATGTCACAATGTGGATTGAGGAAGGGGGGAGCCTAACATGCTCTAATGTCTAAAATAGTTGATTTGGATTCCTTAGGCATTTATATAGTGGATGAAATGGAAGGTGAAGAGAAAGAAGTTTGTTTTTTTAGTCTTTGTTAACCAGATAAGGCCCACTAGGCATAAGTACCTGTTTTAGACTGGTCAGGTGACTTACTCAAAGTCATACAGTCTGTAAGTGCAGATTGGAGGAATCAAACCCATGTCTGCAGGTACCAAGCTCATTCAAAGCTCAGTACTCTAACCTCTAGGCTATACTGCCAGCCCGGTAAGATATCCTTTAGCTGGGAATCAATGACAGAAACTGCAAACAGATATGCTGTATTAGCAGGAAAAGATGGCTGACATAAAATGGGGAACGAGGAGGACAGACCACAGACTCCACTTACTCTACAAAGAAGATATGATTCTGAATGTGTGGTTGTTTCTTGGAATGTTTCAGGTCTGAATAACAAAATGGGAGATCCTGAGTTCCAAGAATTAAAAAAAAAAAGGAAAATTCAATGTATATGTTTACCAGAAACCTGGCTGACAGAACCCATTGATCTTAATGGTTATAACTCCTTCCACAAAGAGGCCAAGAGAAATAAGAAGTTTTGCAGAAATATTGGGGGGGGGGGGTACTAATTTTATTGAAATTTGTAGACAATATGGCCGTTACAGAAATTAAAACAATCAGTAATAATATCTTGGTAAGAAAAAATAGAAGGCAGTAAGGGATATTTAACTATTTTCATTATTTATATCCCCCAGCTACCATGATGGAAAGGATTTTGAAATGTTTAAGCACATTGGAATCTTGATTGAGAAACTACAGTATGTGGCAGTTGCCCAGAAATAGGAATAATAACAGTTGGTGATTTGAGCATAAGAATGGGAAAATTTTTAGAACTGTAAGATGAAATGAGTGCTGTGGTTGGGACCTTAATGAATCTAAAAATATCTCAGATTTGGAGTATAATGGATAAAAATACTAATGAAAAGGGTAAAAAGGTGTATGAACAACTGACAAATAATTGTATTCTATTAACTGCAAGGACAATCTCAGATAGAGTTGGTAACCATACCTATACTTATATCTCTACTAATGGGTCATCAGTTATTGACATAGCAAAGACAATCATTATTTTGATCCCAGGGCATTTGGATTTATTAATTGAAAATACGGCAGAGAGTCCACATCAACCAGTTGTTTAAAAATGAACTGGGAACAACCGAAGATATGAAAAAAGAGAAAGGTACTTCAGTGGCCATCAAAAATAGAAAATGTATAAATTGGTTAAAATATAAAGTATTGGATTGATGGAGGAAATCTCTAATTGAGGAATACTGGAAAAATTACAGGACTTTAATACTTTAGTAGATGACATTTGAGGAAATCTTGGCATTAACATCAGATTTGGTTTCAAAAAATGCTCTTGTTTATTCCATGAAATGTGCCATCTGGTTCAATACGGAGTGCAAATCAGCTAAAATAAAATTTTTAATTCTCAGCTGAGAAAAGTAAGAAAGGTTCCGAGTAAAAGTAACAAAAGACAACTGAATAAATTAAGGAAAGATTACAATAAGAAGATAATTCAAAGTAGAAAATATTACAGGAAAGAAGTTGGAAAAATTAGTGAAGTCAGAAACAGATAAGGATAGCAAGACATTTTGGAAAATAGTCACAAAAGGTGTGGGAAGGTACCCTGAAGAACTTGAATCACTGGTTAAACCAGGAAAATGGGTTGACTGTTTCAAAGCTGTATTCTATGATACAGTTGAAAACCAAGACACAGCTCATATAACACTGGATAACTGGAAAAAAAGCTAGACAAAGAAATGACAAAGGAAGAAATCTATAAAGTCATGTTTTCCTTTGTAAAACATAAAGCACCAGGACCAGATAGCCTAGATGGCAGTATAGCTTAGAGGTAAGAGTAATGAGCTGTGAATTAGCTTAGTACATCCAGCAGACAGACCTGTGTTTGATTCCTGCAACCTCCACTTGCATACTATGTAACTCTAAGCAAGTCACATAACCTCCCAGTGCTCCTGGGTCTCTCCTGAAAACAGGCACCTGTGCCTAGTGGGCCTTACCCACTTAACAAAGAATAATTAAAAAAAAAGATGAAGTCCATATATATATATACTGTATATATATATATATATATTATGGTAGCACGGTAGTGCTACCATAGTTAGGGTTGAGGAGCCATTTCCATGTTAAACCCAAAATTTTGCACCTTAATAACTTTGCAACCGTCTGATGGAGTTTCCTGAAATTTGGAATGTATAATCAAGACCCATAGGCCTTGGGATCTGCCAAGTTTCGTACTGATTGGATATACAGTTGCGGAGTTATTAAGCGTGATCTGTGCGCGCATTTACGCTTTTCTGGAATTCTGTGGTCACGCCTACAGGTCGTATGGTTTGCGTGACTGGCCCAAAATCTTCAGGGAATGTGCAGCCAGGGTCCCTGATGTGCCTTTCGAAGATTTCATGAAAAAATATTAAACGGTTCAAAAGTTATTCAAAAAACAGTTTCCCATTATAAGTCAATGGGAAAAGTTAACAAAAAGTTCAACACTTTCGTAAATGCATTTTTACTTTCGCAAATGGGCCTGTTACTTTTGCAAATTGGCTATTTTGTTTTCAGTTGGTGATCAGAAAAATGGTTGGCATTTAAATTTGGGACCCTCTAGCAATCTAATTTTTTTTGTATTCACCTAGTCGGGCCCTGAGGATGCTTGCCATGTCTTTATTTTGTGGTAAAACACCCCAGAAATATGTTTTTAAATTTCTGGAAAAAGTACTTTCACAAATTACTTTCGTGCTCATGAAAGTGTTGCAAATTTTTGCGAAAGCTTTCGCAAATTGCGACAGTAATTTTCTAGTCTGTGGGAAAATGACAGCAATTCTTTGGCACTGCACTGCAAAATAACCGTTGGGAGTTTTGGGCTGAGATTTGGAGGGAACGCAGCCGACATCTCACAGATGTGCCTTTCACTGTTGTATTGAAAAAATATTACATGGCGGCAAAGTTATGGCACTCCAAAGTTGACCATTTTTCCCATAGGATAACATTACGGCGCCCGAAGCATTACAGGAATCCTTTGGCACCCTGCTGCAAAATAACCGTTTGGTCTTTTTTCCTGAAATTTGGAGGGAAGACAGCCAACAGTACACAGATGTGCCTTTCAGTAGCTTGGTGAAAAAATATCACATGGTGGCAAAGTACGGCACTCCAAAATTGGCGTTTTTCCCATAGGATAACATTCTGGCGCCCGACACTTAACAGAAATCATTTGGAGCCCTGCTGCAAAATAACAGTTTAGTCGTTTTCCTGAAATTTGGAGGAAGACAGCCAACAGCCCACAGATGTGTCTTTCAGTAGTTTGGTGAAAAAACATTACAGGGAGGCAAAGTTATGGGCTCGAACTTTTCTTTTTTCCCATAGGATAACATTACGGCGTTAGCTGCTGCCTTTCAGGGCCGTATCTCAGAAGCGGTGCAGAATACGGACTTTTCGTCGGAAAATTTCTTAGTCACTGCTGGGGCTAAGATTCAAATTAACCAGGACAGTTGTAAATAATATGACTTTTAATTTTTTTTTCTAATGACGGTTCCTGAGATATAATGTATTTAGTATTCCAAGATCTCATTTTCTACGCTGATACTCATTATTTTGCATACATTATTTGTACTCACTGTCTTTCTCAATGCAGGTTTGGGGAAAACCAGCCTGTGCGCTTACATTACTGTTACTGTTGCCCTTTCCGCTTGCGGATCCGTACCATTTCACTTACCATTGACGTCTGCGCCACCATGTGCGTTATCCTTTGCGTTTTCATTTGCGCTTGCGTTTCTGTTATTTTTTGCCATTTCTGTCTACAGTACTGTTAATGTTACTGTTTCACTTTACATCACCATGCCCATTGACATTTCTGTTTGCAGGCACCATGTTACTATGTGACAACACATCACGTGGCAGACCATTCCCGTCTACACCACCATGTGCGTTACCCTTTCTGTTCTCATTCATGCTTGTGTTACCATGTGCGCCACTGTTAGCATTTCTGTTTGCATTGCTGTCCCTGTTACTATGCCACAACACATCATGTGGCGGGAGCGTGGGGCCCCAAGGGCCCTGCGCTCCCTTAACATAATAATGCAGCGGAGGCCAGCAGGCCAAAAGACCCCTCCCCCTGCTATACATTAACTATTTCTCGTTATCATTCTCAAAGAAAGAAATTAGAGACAAAAACTCTGTTTAATGCATTAGTTAGGGTTGTTCCACAGCGACAAAAGTGAGAAATTAGCTGTTAGGGTTGAAAACCCCCTTGGACCCCGCCACACCCCCAACCGGCATTGGGGTGCTCATTGGGATCATGGGTCCTAACTCTCACCCCATTCTCCTATGCTTCTGCTGATTTACACATGTCATGGGGTGAGAGTTAGGGCCAACGATCCCAATGCGCACCCAATGCCGACGAAGTCAGAGAGTTCAACTAGTCCTCACTTTATAAACTGTCAACTAATAACATTAAATGGAATTTTGCCTCTAATATATATATATATATATATATATGTAAAATGTTGGATCCCATGTGTTTAAGTTATTTTGGGGATAGTATACAGCCCACCATCCTATACTAGGGGACAGGACATTAAGCTACATAAACATGTAGAAAATTTAAATCCAGCAGAAGATATAGTATTATTAGGAGATCTTAATTTTCCACAAATAAGTTGGGCAAATTATACATCTGAATCAGTAGCTGGTAGGGAATTTCTGGAAACAATCATGCACTTTGGGATGAAACAATATGTGAATGAACCAACCAGGGACTCGAGTATTTTAGATATAGTATTGAGCAACATGGGAGATAAAATACAGCAATGTAAGGTGACATCCCCATTGGGCACAAGTGACCATAAAAAATACAGTTTATAATTTCAGGATTAAATGAGACAGTAATGGGTACTACTAAAATCAAAGTATTTTCAAAGGCAGATTTTAACAGTATAAGAGAAGAACTTGATAGATGGGACTGGGAAACAGATTTCTGGGAAAAAAACAGTACAGGAGATGTGGGACCTTTTGACACATAAAATAAATGAGGCTACAATCAAGTTTGTACCTGAAATAGCTAAATATAACAAATTAGGTAAGGTACCATCATGGATGACATCTAAAATTAAGAAACTAATTAACAGGAAAAGGAGAGCATATCTTAAGGCTAAGACTAGTAATAATTCACAGAACTGGGAAAGATATAGGAAAACCTTGAAGGAATGCAACAATGGAATTAAAACAGTTAAACGGAGATACAAGTTGAGAATAATCAACAATGTTTATATTTATTTTACCAGGAGAGACACACTAAGCTGAAAGCTTGTTCACAGGTGCAACCTGGGAGCACAATGAAGTTAAGTGACTTGCTCAGGGTCACACATTATATGCAAGTGGGGACATGGGACTCAACCCCAGGTGTTCAAGTTTGCAGCTTAGAGCCTTAAACCACTGTGCTATACTGCCTCCTCTATATGTGAGGGATATTAAGAAATCATGTTATAGTTATAGAAATGGAAGGGAAGGCTGTGGTACCACAGTTACTACACTAATGGATAGAAATGGAAAATTAGAGACTGACTAAAACAAGATTGTGAATATTCAAAATAAGGTGTTTGCGGATGTTTTAACAAAGTCACAGTTAGGTCTAGACAACATGAAAATGAACATAGGGATACTATTAAATTTAGCAGTAGGGATGTTAGGAACAGGTTCTTAAAACTGGATCCTAATAAAGCGCAGGGTCCAGATAACATTCACCCTAGGGTTGTAAAAGAACTAGCAGACATTGTGGCAGAACCCTTGACAGCCATTTTTCAGAAGTCTTTGGATGAGGGGGAAATGGCGGAGGAATGGAGATGGCCTAGTGTGGTGCCACTATACAAGAAGGGAACAGGAAGTATCCACAGAATTGTAGGCCAGTTAGTCTAACATCAGTACTGGGAAAAGTAATGGAGGCTATTAAAAGAGAATTTATCATGGAGTCAATGGAAAGATTTGGGGTCATAGATAAATCACAGCATGTCTTCTCTAATGGTCAATCTTGTCCAACAAACCTGCTGGAATTTTGGGGCAAAGTGAGTAAGGCTTTGGATAAAGGTCAATCTGTGGATGTGGTGCTCTTGGACCTGTCCAAAGCTTTCGATAAGTTACCTCACAGAAAGCTAATTGACTAACTAATAACAGCTCAGTTTTCAGGCAAGGTTACCAAATGGACAGAGGCTTGGTTATCAGGAAGAAAACAGAGAGTGCGTATCAGGGGCAAATATTCAGTCTGATCTTCCATGACCAGTGGGGTTCCCCAGGAGTCCGTGTTGGGACCATGCTTATTTAATATCTACATCACCAGTATGACCAGTGGGGAGGGCCTCTGGGAAGTGAAGTTTGCTGATGGTATGAAATTGGGAACTGTGGTAAACAATCATGTGGCTACACAAAGACTTCACGCTTCCTTGAAAAGTTTAGCCAACTGGATCCATGAACATGGATTAGAATTAAACCTGAACAAATGTGCGGTCATGCACCTTGAGAAACATAATAGGAAAGAAAAGTATAAATTAAATAATACTGACCTTAGGGTGGTAACTGAAGAAAGATATTTAGGTATAATGGTAGACAATGAATTAAGTTTCAAAGGGCATTGCAAGGCAATTGTTAAGAAAGCAACAGGTATACTAAACTGTATAGGCAGGCATATCAAGAGCAGGAGAAGAGAGGCAGTAGTACCACGGTATACAGCACTTGTCAGGCCTCATTTTGAATATTGTGTACAATTTTGGGCACCATGCAAAAAAACTGAGATAACTCCTGTGAAAGAGTACAGCGAAGGGCAACCAAAATGATTTATGGCCTTAAGGACATGAATTATGAGGATAGGTTGAACAATCTAGATATGTTCCCACTGGAATGTAAGAGACAAAGAGGTGACATGTGCCTACTTTTTAAGACAATGACAGATGAAAATCTGTGGAATTATCTAGAGTTGGAAATGTGGGAACTGAGTTATGATAACCAAGGCCACTGATTTACGGTGATTCATACAATTAAATTCCGTTTTCAAGACTTAAGATTCCGGAATTTCACCGGTGATTGTTACTCTAATTTTTGGATTTTACCGGGATTCTTTTATCATTTTTTAGTATGTGCATAAATAATCAGAATTAAAGAAGGCTTAATATACAGAGCATTAAATGAAGCAAACTGAAAATAGTACAGGAAGGAATTAAAAGAAAAACACACTTTTTTATAGATTTACTGATCTGATAGAAAATGACAGATTCCATGAAATCTTTGTTTTTAACGGTTTTCTGGCAGCCCTAATTCCGGAATTCTACCGGATTTTCCGGTAAAAACCGAAAAACAGTGGCCTTGATGATAACAGGTTGCATTTTCTACAATTGTCAGGTGAAATCTGCAGGACCAATAAGAGGAGGCATTGATTCAACCATATTCACTTGGAACTCGCTACCAGTAGAAATTGTAGGAAGTAGGAGTATTGATAAGTTTAAGAGTAAATTAGATATTTACTATAAATCTGGCTGTCTTAAGGGATATTATGGATAGGGCCTAGGTGAGCTATATGGACCTGTGTCTACTAAGCTCTGTACATCCTTATGATCCTATGATCCTTATAAGTTATTCAGTAGCATAAATGAAACTGCTAAAATTCCTGAGTCATGAAAAGTAAATATACAGGTATGTCTTCCTATTTTTTTTTTAAAAAGGAAATAAGACGGGACCCCAGTTGTTACAGGCCAATAAGACTATTAGAGAGCACCCAAAAAATATGTACTAGAATCATAAATAACAGATTATTGAAATGGATAAAAGATCATATTATTTATGAGGCACAAGCTGGATTTATGAGAGGCTACTAGACAAATGACCAGTGCTTTGTACTAAGACACCTCATATATAAATATAGGAATATCAAAAATGATATTGCGTGTTCACAAACTTGAAAATGGCATTTGATAGGGTAAACAGGAGTCTGTTATGGTCAGTACTGGAAGGAAAATAACCCAAGTTAGATACAATTCCTATGGTGGGAAAAGCACTTCCTTTACAACAAATAGAGTGGTAAAGAAAAGCTGTTCTCCTTCATGAATTCTGTTCAATATTGTCTTTAATGAGGTATTGATTAAGAAGTATGATGATAATTTTAATATGCCTTGAACAGGAAATCATTACTGCCCCTATCTGGCCTATGCAGATGATGTGGCCTTTTATCAACTAGTTATTTGGAGATGAAAAGATTATTACAAAAATTTTACAGAGAATGTAAACAAGCATATGTATAGATCAATTATGAGAAAACCAAAGGAATGGTTTGTGGGGAAAATAATAGGAAATGTAAATATATAACGGATAATAATGAATTAGAAGTGGCGAAGAGTTGTTGCTACCTGGGAGTCACTTCTACAGAAAACATAACTTGGGGAAAACACTTTAAAGAAATTGAAGCCAAAGTAAAAATATTTCTTCCTGTAATGGCTAATTTTACCTACTGTATAAATTTGTTGGTAATTCATTGATTGGATGCCTCAAAGTTATCAACACTGAAATTAAGACTCAAGTTTTATATGGAGCAAACATTTGGGGTTTACACAAAAGGATGAATGTTGAAAATTTATTGAATAGATTTTTTTAAGAAGTTATTAGGTGTGCCAAAAGGGGGGACCATTGTTTCTGGTCAGACTAGAATTGGGACAACTGCCATTGAGTGTCTCATTCAGGAGACAATGTTTACATATTAGTTGAGGGCCTATTCAATGAGAAAGGAAAGATTACCTAGAAAATGTATTGAAGAAACTTTAAACTACTTAAAGTGACACATTGTATTTCCAAGTATCTCTGTCTTGGAATCCATTATAAAACCATATGACCTATTACAATGCATAAGTGCTATAATTAGGAAACCTCCAGTAGAAGTTTTTTCTCAAATAAAGGAAAGAATAAGGGACATATTTAAGCAGAAGGAAATGGGCCTTTGTGCCGAATATAAAACGAGTAAATGGCTGTCAAAAAACAAATGTTACTTTGGATTTGAGCCCAACCTCAGTGTACTAGCAGACCCTTGCAGGAGAAAACACCTCATCAGATTTAGGTTTGAGTATTTTGATAGAGACTAAGGAATAGCAATAGAACACATATTACACATGGATTATTTAAATTTGGACTGAGGATAGATGATTTGACTAATCTGGTGATACTATGTCCATTATATACAAAATTCAGAAAAAAATATTGGGTAGTCTGAGGTCTCTGTCATTAATGTTATTACAAAGAAAAAAAATTCACATAGTGTAGTGTAACATCCTGCTTTTTAATGTATATTGATAACATTTTCTTACCCAGATTGTCGATTTATATAAATATGTTTATATATTCAGTTTTAAAGATGTTCATGTATTACGCTGTAATTTTTGAATAAATTTGTTATGACAAAACTTGTCGATCAAATAAACTTAACTTGAACAAACAAATAATTAAAGTTCAATCACAATCCAATTTAAAGAGCAAATCAATAGCTTTTAACTTCAAGGCATCAGATTAAAAAGTGAATCCATTATTCTGAGATTATGCTATAGGTTCCTAACCCTTAGCAATTATGGGACAAAGACAATTGGATCAGTATAACAATATCTTATTATTTTAATGAAGAAATGGGTATCTATCAGATTAAAATACTCCATACGGTCTACACAATGAAGTGAAGTTCACAGTCCTTGCATCTTTGGTCCCTTCATCATAAAACTTAAGAAACACCATTTTGCAGACATTGCCTTGCTACAGTATGATGTTTGGGGAGAAATCTGACCTGCATGGAAAGTTAAGGGAATCTCTCAGTTGCAACAGGACTGTGGGAAGATATCAGTGCTCTAATATTAGCACAGTTCTTGAATCTTCAAAGTTATATTACTGTGATAATGAACAATCACATGTTTTTTTAGAAATCTCTCACATTACTTTCTTCTCCCTCTCTTTCTCACTTGCTCTCTTCACTTTTCTCTCTTTCCCAAGTTTGTTTCAAGTTACAGTTTTCAGCAAAAACCTGACATGCGTACACTTCAAAATTTACATTTAGTAATATAAAACACTTTCTGAGCTTTTTATTACTCATTCATTTTACCTTGCATAGCTTTTCTAATTATATACTCACGAGTATTTATTTCAGGTTTAAATAAAAGTATGTAGCATTTGGGGAAAAATATGCATGTTAACAGACCAGTACTTGATGAGATAATAGCAAATATTTCAACTGCTACTGTATATTTGCCCTTTGTGCTTAGATAGGCTGGGATAAATGAGAGCCAAACACTAACACAAACTATCATACTGAATGTAATAAATTTTGTCTCATTGAAACTGTCAGGTAAGTTCCGTGCCAGGAAAGCGACTATAAAACTGACAGAAGGCAAAAGGCCTACGTACCCTAACATACACCAGAAGGCAAAGGTTGAGCCATTGTTACATTGTATTAGAATCTTTCCAGTCTTGGACTTTGTGTTCCATTCAGGGAAGGGAGGAGATGTAATAATCCAGGCTGTGCACAAGACACATTGTACAAGTGTACATATTACAACTATAGTGTTAGGCAGCTTAGCTCCAACCCACTTTCTCAAGTTACTGTTGGGGTTTGTAGCATTGAAGGCTATAACCACCATGATAGTCTTTGCCAGCACGCAGGAAACACACAGAACAAACATCACTCCGAATGCTGCTTGTTGAAGGAGGCACGTTACTTCTTCAGGGAGTCCAATCATGAGTAAAGCACTCAAAAAACAAATGGCAAGGCCACAGAGGAGGATGTAACTGAGCTCTCGATTATTAGCTTTGACAACAGGGGTGTTCTTGTTCCTTACAAAAATGTTCAAAATAGCCAAACTAAGCAGTGCAGAGGAAGTTGAAACAGATGCTAAAATGATTCCCAGAGGATCTTCATAGGACAGGAATTCAGTTATTTTGGGGATGCACTTATCTCTTCTTTCATTGGACTGGTGATATTCAGGACACTGCAGACACAGAGTGGAATCTGGAAGCAAGTAAAATGCAACACATTCCAGACAGATTATTGGAACATGTAGCCGTATTCTGTACATCTAAAAAATATTTATGTTTAAAACATTCTTCTGAGCACCAAACATGGTTTACAATAAATAATAATTTCCCCTAAAATTGAACTCTTTAGAAAGTTATTTTTGTGGCATGGAGTATGATTTATTCTAGTTCATACAGCATACACAAAGTATATTTACAGAAATCATTATCTCAGAGGCACTATACTGTTGATGGATAGATAGATAGACAGACAGACAGAAATGAACAAATTCAAGAAGCTATGTTTTGCAGTGTTTTCACAATAAACAGATGACCCTTTATGAAGATTCACCTATCGTAAAGGACTAAGCCCACGAAAATAAATCTGCAAAGTGAGCCCTTGTTAATGAACCAGTCCTTGAAGGTGGAATTTTCATCACCTAAGTGTGCTACACAAAACATAGTACCCTGTAAAAAAAGATTAAAACAAGTTAAAGCTTCATAGACTATTGGGCTGGATTCAGGATTGCCTCTACTATTACTGCCCATACTGTGGATGTTTCTGCTGCACCCCTACCATGGTACACAGTGATCAGGTCCCCAGTGATGTGGGCAGCTGATAGTGGGCAGCAGTAGTCTGACTGTTAATCAAGCGGGTAGATGTTCACAAATATACATGAGAATATTCAGGGCATTGGGTTGCTTCCTGTGCCGTATGCCAGTGTCGTTATAGTCTGTGCTTCAGAGCAGGGGATCACTCTCAATATTGTGGGAAAATCCATTGACAGCTATAGTGGCATCAGACTCAATCAGATGTTGAGTAAATCACCCTCAGACCAGACGATGCCTGTAGATACTGGTCCAGTGCCATATACCCTGCTGTGTCTGTGTACACTGCTGTCCTGTTCTGTGTTTTCAGCTTGTTCCTTTGTTGACCTGAGGGCAGTAGACATCAAAGTCAGAAAATATTCCAACTTAAGTTAAGCCTGCATGTCCATCTGCTGGCCCTTCCTGTATGCAGTGTTCCAGTGAAGAGCACATGCAAATGAGTCCAGCGGTCCAAGGCACTGCCAAGGCTGCTACCACTGCTTACACTGCAGTACTCAGCCCAGGATTGACACGAGGTGCCCCAGTCCCGTTTCAGGTGAGAACTAGTTTTTTCCAAGATGGCAACCGGTATGGGTCTGACTGAAACAGCAGTCTGTTAGTGTGGATTGTGGAGTTTTTCTTTGTTTATTTTTCTTTATTTTCATTTATTTGTATCTAATTTAGTTAGGGTTGTTTCAGTGAGGTAGGTTACTGAGGTTGCCACATGTTTTTTTGGTTCAGGGCTTTTTTATTATGCTTATCTACATTGCATTTCTTTGTACGTTTCTGTGTTGGCCTGAGTGTTGGGACGCTGTTCAAAACTTGCCTGTTTCTGCTAGTGATGTAATTTTGCTAGCAGGTTTTATTTCTCAGCCATTTGTTAAAATCTGCATGTTATCTGCTAGTATTGTATTCTGCTAGCAGTCCATTTTTCAGCTGTGGTGTCCGAGTCTGTTTGTTGTATTAACCCGGTCACTAACTGCCAGTGTGTAATCTTTTCTGGCAGTTCTAAAACTTTCAGCTGCATGTTTTAGTTTTGTTTCAGCTTTGTGCTAAGTGGGTTTATGGAATTATTTACACGACTTGCTGCTTCTGACAAGTCTGAGACTGAGACTGCGATCCCTATTCTGGACCTATGGTGGAGATTCTGCTTGTGGCATCAATTGTGGAGTTTCTTCCTTGGAGTGCTACATTGGAGTTTTCAGCAAGGAGTTTGGACTTGAATGGTGAATGGTGAACTGAGAACTGACTGCGGCTGGAGGATCTTGCATTATGGCCCCCTAGGCACCCTGGTGGCGGTGAGTCCATTCTGATTTACCAGCTTTGGATGCCAGCTGTGGTAAATGTCCTAGCACTGTGACTTTGGCCAATTTATTGGGGCCCTACTGTACTGACTGGGGAGTGGTGGTGTTTGGCAAGGTCACCTACGGGAGAGGGGGTGGCAGGAGTGCTATCTGGAGGGCATGGTGCCTGTGTTTGCATCTGGGATTCTCGAGGGACTTCAGTTGAAGGAAGGTGTCTGTCTGAGGCCTTGTTCCTTGGGGGCTCCTGCTGTGACCAACTACAACCCAGGAAGTGCTTTTGGGACTCTGGTATTGTGCTGGTCCTTTCTGGGAGATCTGCTTCATTCACCTTATTTTCACATTCTGCTCTGGACTTCAGTGGCTAATGGGGTGTGGTTGTTCTGAAATGGATGGCCAACTGGAGTGGGCACTGAGCTCACTGCTGGTGGGTGGTGTGGCCTAACTGCTTGGGGTGTCCCAGAGGTGGGGTCTGGAGGTCTTTAGCCCGGGGGATACCTAGTCTTCAGAGGGCTGCCCTTTGTGACTCCTGCTCTTCATTGGGTGCCACTTGATTTGCCAGAGGAAGACACTGTGGTCCACTGGAGGTGCTGAACTCATTCACAGGACAGCTTATTTTCTGGAAGCGTTCAATCTTGTTGGTTAGGGGCAGTGAAAGAGTCCCCTGAACTGTTTTACTTACTTTGTAAACTAGTACTTGTTGCTGTGATGTGAGCACAACTATTTGGATATAAACCCATAGGCTGTTGGTGGGGATGAGAGTTCCATGACTCCCAAAGACAAATCATTGAAACGCAGCTTGATTAGCCCCATTCCGTTTCTCATTATTCAGTGACTGTTCAACCTTTACTGTTTTAAGGGGCTTTATTTGGGGGTTGTGGGGTTAATTTTGTTTGTTTTACTGTGGGTTATTTGTTTTAGTTGTTTTGTTGACTGTTGTGGCGAACCTGCATCAGTATGTGCTGGCAGCGAGCTCTCTCGGTCATGTCCTATTCTCCCTCTGAGCTCCAGCCTTTGTCCTATTGATTGCCCCCCTTTACCCAGTGAGGTATATGGGCATTGTCGAGCATTGGGGATTTTTAGGAAGAGGTGTCGGGCCAGGGGTTGTGGACCTAGAGGGGGAGTGGAGCTCAGCAGGTGGATTGGGGTGATGGAATTCAGAGGTCGCCTTGGGGCGAAATGGGTTCTGAAGAGGGGTCCTCCTTATCTGGTTCCCATACCCAAGGGCTCCACTTTGTGTGAGCCGATGACACGGTCAATCTCAGTGGCCCATCCTACTCAGTGGGTGTTATGCAATGCCAGGTCTATTAAAAAAGAAGACCGCAGTAATTGCTGATCTTGTTGAGTCATCGGACCTGGCTTGCATCACTGAGACCTGGCTGGAGGAGAATGTCGGCCAATTCTTGAGTCTGCTGTTCCAGCCAGGTTCTCAGTGATACACCTCCTGAGGATGGATTGCAAGGGCAGGGGTGTAACCATTTGGTTTAGAATGGAATTGGGCCTTGTAGCTGTATCAGTGGGGGAGAACAAGTTTTCTGAGTGTATCATTGGCGCAGGTGTGGGGTGCAGGATTGAAGCAGTTCCTGCAGGAAGTCATGGACTTAATCATTGACATGATTTGGGAGTCCCCCGGTGGGTGGTTCTGGGGGACTTCAATGCCCGGGTCAATGACGAACTCTCACAGTTTGGTCAGGACTTCCTCCAACTAATGAATTTGTTGGGCTTCACACAGATTATTACCTCCGCGACCCATATTCATGGTCACTTATTGGACATGGTCTTCCTACTGGGGATGGAGACCTCTGACCTGTTGGTAGAGCCGGTCACTTGATCTGACTATCACACTATAAGGTTCAATTTCCAGGCTCCCCCTAAAGGCCTGCTCCTGTGGAGATGGTCCAGTACCACCCTTTAAATGGTTTGACCTCAGATGGCCTGATGGCAGTGCTGGCCCTCTCGGGCATTCTGAGTGTAAGCCCGGATCCAGAGAATCTGCTGCAGGCCTATAATAGAGCTGTGGTGGAGGCCTTGGACTCTGTTGCTCATGTCTGAGTTCATCCACGCACACTCCACCTTCAGTCCCCATGGTTTGATGGGACATTGAGGGAGCAGAGACAAGTTGGACAAAGTCTGGAGCAGTGCTGGCGGAAGTCTGGCCTTGATGCTGACAGACTTAGATTGATGACCCATTATAAGGATTATCAATCAGCTATCTCCCATTAGAAAGCAGAGTTCCTGTCCAAGGAGATCTCCATTGTACAGAACCGACCAGCTCAGCTCTTCTGGACTGTAGACAGACTGTGCAATCCAACCTATCTCAATTCACGGAGAGCGTTGTCACAAAAGAAGTGTGACGAGTTTGCTCAGTTTTTTGCAGCTAAGGCTACTGACATCAGCTCTGGCAGTATAGCCTAGAGGTTAGAGTGATGAGCTGTGAACGAGCTTGGTACATCCAGCAGACCAGACCTTGGTTTGATTCTCATAACCTCCACTTACATACTGTGTGACTCTGAGCAAGTCACTTAACCACCCACAGCTCCCAGGTCACCCCTGAAAACAGGCACTTGTGCCTGGTGGGCCTTACCCGGTAACCAAAGACTAAAATAAAAAAATCTGTGCTGCCCACTCCAATGGGGGTTGTGTTGGTTGGTGGGAGGTTGCTGCCCCTTGGTTTGTCTGGTCTGACTTCGACCAACTGGCAGTCAAGGATGTCATGAGGAACATCCAGAGTATGTAGCCGACTTAATGCAGTTAGGACCTGGGCCTAACTCGCTTCGTAATGGGGTGCGTTAAGGTCATTGGCCCGGTCCTGGCAGAGATAGTCAGGTGTTCATTAGAGTCAGGTGTGATCCTGGACACCCTGAAGGAGCCAGTGGTAACATCCCTGCTTAAGAAATCCTTTCTTGACCTGGACTGCCTAGCTAACTACAGACTTATCTCTAACCTTCCTTTTGTGGGTAAGATTATTGAGAAGACTGGCATGCTGCAGCTGGAGAACCATCTCACCATCTACAATATCTATGACCTTCTCCAGTCAGGTTTTCAGAAGAGGCATAGTACCAAGATGGCCCTTGTTCGGGTGCTCAATGATCTCCTGATAGCGAGAGATTGGAGGACCCATTCCATCTTGGTTCTCCTTGATCTCTCAGTGGCATTTGACACCATGGACCATGGTGTGCTTCTAGAGTGCCTGTGGTTCATGTGTGGGCTGTTGGGTATGGTCCTCAGGTGGTTCCATTCTTTTCTCACCAGCAGGTTTCAGATAGTGATGTCTGGGATTTTTCCCTCGGACCCAGTCTCCCTACCGTGTGGGGTACCGCAGGGCTCTGTGTTATCAACTATGTTGTTTGCGGTCTACAGTATATGCTGCTGTTAGGAGACATTGTTAGGTGGTATGGGATGAGTTTTCACTGCTATGCAGATGATGCTCAGCTCTACATGTCCTTCGTGCCTGAGCAGGATGATGCTATCGCGCTATTTAATAACTGCCTCGCCAAGATCAAAGACTGGCTGAATGTCAATTGGTTGAGGTTGAACCCTGACAAGACCGCGGTGTTGGTTATGGACCTGAGTCTTCGGCTGGGCAGTCTTCTGGGCTTTGGCTTGGGGGCAGCTAACTATTGACCTCTGACTGGGTGCGCAATCTGGGTGTTAGTTTTGACAATGGATTGATGCAGAAATCTCAGGTGTTGTCCGTTGTCAAGTCCTCATTTTATCATCTGAAGAATATTGCCTGGATTAAACACCTGGTCCCACCTGATGACCTTCCAATGTTGGTCCACACCTTTGTGACCACCTACCTTGACTACTGCAACTCCCTGTACCTAGGGCAACCGGGGGTTGATATCTACTGCTTGCAGCTGGTGCAGAATGTGGCTGCCAGGCTGTTGACTGGCCTACCTCATTCGTGCCATGTCACGCCTGTGCTCCATGGACTACACTGGCTGCTGGTTCAGTGCTAGATTACCTTTCAGGTTGGCTTGCTGACCTATAAAGCTCTACATGGACAGGGACTGTAGTTATCTTCAAGAACCTCTTTGTCCCTATCACCCCTTCCACCCACTTCGCTCTGCTGACAAGGGATTGCTAGAGGTTCCCAGGGTCTGTTTGAAGACCTTAGGTGCTAGAGCATTTGCGTCTATGGCCTGACCCTGTGGAACTCTCTACCTTGCCAGATAAGGGAATGCCTAACTGTGGAGAGCTTTAAATCTGCACTAAAAACGTACCTGTATGATCTTGCCTTTTCAGAGTGTGGTTGAATTCTGATGACTAACATTGATATTTTAGATATATGTTATTAACTACAATTTATTGTGTTTTTAACTGCTGAATTTTATTCGGTTGTGTGTACAAGCACTTGGATACTTGCTGAGTGATGATTTTGTATAAATAAATAAATCTGAGTTGAGTTTGCGCTGAGAGATGGGGCATGGCCACTGGGAGAAGGACAGATACCACTGGAAATACTAGTGGTATCCAACCATTAATCCAGACCACAGAAACATAGAAATGCAGGTGCAGATAAAGACATGGAGTGCATCCACCCATCTGCTTTGTAACCCTAACTACCAGTCTGCTTTGGAAACTTACCTTATAACCACCAGTCCGCTTTGGAACCCTACCTTGTGACCACCAGTCTGCTTTGGAACCCTACCTTGAAACTATCAGTCTGCTTTGCAGCACTACCTTGAAAATAACAGTCTGCATTTTAGACCTACCTTGTAACCACCCGTCTGTTTTGGAGCCCTACCTTGAAACTACCAGTCTGCTTTGGAACACTACCTTGAAACTACCAGTCTGCTTTGGAACCCTACCTTGTAACCACCCATCTGCTTTGGAACCCTACCTTGAAACTACAAGTCTGCTTTGGAGCCCTATCTTAAGACTACCAGTCTGCTTTGGAACCGTACCTTGAAACTACCAGTCTGCTTTGGAACCCTATCTTGAAACTACCAGTCTGCTTTGGAGTCCTACCTTGTAACCACCCATCTGCTTTGGAAGCCTACCTTGAAACTATCAGTCTGCTTTGGAACCCTACCTTGTAACCACCAGTCTGTTATGGAACCCCACCTTGAAACTACCAGTCTGCTTTGGAATGGTACCTTGTAATCACCAGTCTGCTTTGGAACTCCACCTTGAAACTACAAGTCTGCTTTGGAACCGTACCTTGTAACCAACAGTCTGCTTTGAAGCCCTACCTTGTAACCACCAGTCTGGTTTGGACTCCTACCTTGTAACCAACAGTCTTCTTTGGACCCCTACCTTGTAACCACCAGTCTGCTTTGGAACCCTACCTTGTAACCACCAATCTGCTTTGGAACCCCACCTTGAAACTACCAGTCTGCTTTGGAACCGTACCTTGAGACCAAGAGTCTGCTCTCTTATCCCTCTGTCATATCAACACTAGGCCCATCCATCCCCTTATCTTTCCTTTCCCAACCTCGGATAGGAGCTCACTACCCCTGGGTTGTGACATCCTACCATGCCCCGTACTTTATAGCATTCAATCCTGGGGCTCACACATACTCCTTTTCTCCATCCACCCTCTCTACATCCAGTTTTACCAACTCCTCTCTGTGCACCTTGCCCTCCTAGCCTTTCTCCCCCTACCTCCCTCCCTTCCCCCCTTACCTTCGCCTCTACCTGGTGTATATATATATATTTTTTTTCCGTTACTTCCTCCTGCAACCTTAGATAACCTGCTTTATCTTCCTATAGACACTTCTATGTATGTAAATACCCTGTAATCTGTACAATATCTGTATAATTCTATGTACATATAAACTTCTTTTTCTTCCTCTCTGTAAACAGTATTATCTGTATTGCCTTGTAAATACCTGTGTTGACCTGTATATACAATTGTTCATGCTCCACCCAGGTCCATCTTGCAAATGAACTTCTGCTCAACGATGAACGCCTGGTTAAATAAAGACTTGATTGACTGATTGATTGATTGATTGATTGATTGATTGAAGCCCTACCTTGTAACCAACAGTCTTCTTTGGATCCCTACCTTGTAAACAACACTCTGGTTTGGAGTCCTACTTTGTAACCACCAGTCTGCTTTGAAGCCCTACCTTGAGACTACCTATCTGCTTTGGAACCCTACATTGAATTTACTCTTCTTTAATCCTCATCCTCTTTCTTCCATTTATTAAGCCTGTTGAAACAATACCAGCTATAACCCAGTAATGGCTCACATTTACCACTACATTAGCAAGGTGTTCTACTTATCCATTACCCTCTCAGTGAAAAAGTTCCTCACATACTTTTTGACTCAGCCCCTCATCAATTTTAGGTCATCATGGTCCCTTGTAGGTGAATAGTTATTCACTTAGGAAAGTTTGGAATTGTTGACCCTATTGTATCGTAATGAAAAATACCTTACAGGTCTGTATAATATCCACTTCCTCCCTTCTTGCCTCCAGAGAGTACTTATTTAAGGCTATCCAAGCTTTTGTATGAAAAGAGCTGCTCAGAAATACAGTTGCCTGTAATACAAACCAATATCTTGAAGTTCAAGCCAAGACACTCACACTTACTCACTCCTTCACTGGTTAGTGAAAAAACAGAATGAGGCAAATTTAAATATTTTCACCTTTTAATGCCAGTCCAACAGACATTATCCAAAACAGTGGTGATCAGCAAATCATAACATTTCAGCCGAAGACTTTCTCAAATGAATAGTGCCCTCTAGGGCACAGCCTCTTTTTATATCACATGATCCAGCTGTAATCAATTACTCAAATTCAAATATATATTGAAACAAACATTGGGACCTATGCATGAATGGGTGGGAATTATGCACTGAGGGTGTGTAACCCACCCTCATAGCCCCATTGCCTCGACAGGTGGATGGTGCACATTATGCTCTACCACATGCTCCTATGGAGCAATTGTCCATGGCACCACCCCTATGGCACATAGGATTGCGCAAAGCATCTGGGGCAGAGTAGTGGACCCAGACAGGTATTTCATCGGATGCCCATCCTGGGTCCCAGAGTGGATCAGCAGTCCATTTAAAAGTCCCCCCTTCAAGCACACAGCAAAGCCCTTGCCCAATCAGGGTGCAGTAATCCCCCCAATCACATCTGTGCCCCATACCCATATGGCAACAGCATCCCCCCTACCCAAACCCATGTCTGCCCCATCCTTGTACGGTGAAAGCATCCCACCCCCAGTACACAGCTGCCCCTGTCCCCTGTTCCCTGTCCCTGGTGTTGAACAAGAACCCCCCCAACACACAGGTGCCCTGGAGTCTGGTGTTGTACAAGACCCCTTCCCACACACACAGAGGTTCCACAGGCATCAGTATCTCGATCCCCAACTTGGTACCCCTGCTGAACCATTGGTGGCAAGTGGCCCCACCTCCATGGCACCAATGACACCCCACCCTGGTCCCTGTACAGTCCTGTTGGTACCGCAGCTTAGGACAGCTAGTGGCACAGCCCTCCTCTCACATCCTTGGCCACTGGCCATCCAAGTAATGCTGGGAGTGCAATGCCTATATATATAGAGGCACGCTCCCAGCATCACCTGGATGGCTGGTAGCTGAGCAGGTGTGTGAAGGGCTGTACCACTGGCCGTTTTGAGCCATGGCACTGATAGGAAGGTACAGGGACAGGGGTGGGGTGTCGTCAGTGCTGCAGGTGGGTTGGGGGGCACTGGCCACTAATGGTTCAGCAGGGATCCCAGGTTGGGGTCGAGACACTGATGCCCATGGAACCTCTATGTGTGTGGGGGGGTGTGCCTTGTAAAACATGGGCACTAGGGCACCAGTGTGTGGAGGGGGGTCTTGGTCATATCTGGGGACCAGAGCAGCCATGCGTTTGGGGCAGGAGGGATGCTTTCACCATATGGGGACAGGGATGCCATGTCTTATGCCGAGTTTACTTGACACTATCACAATGAGACACAGTGTCTACTGTGTATGGGCATACACCCGGTCAGCTGCCCCAGCCCTCCCCATCAACCTAGTAGGCTGGGGCAGAATGGTGGCTGGTTTCCTGGTCTTGCTGTGACTGGTGACTCATATTCGTGGGGATGCACAGTGAGTTACAACAGGGTTCCCGGCTGCTGTATCCTGTGCCCCCGTATCTGGCACTGCACACCTAAGTGAATTGCACATAGTGCAGACATGCCCCCTACCTGCCCCTGGCACATTGCTGACTATGTGGCCAGGGGACTGGGCATGTAACTGCCTTGCACATTTTTGGTGAATGCCACTGGGGATCCATGGGACCCCCGTTGCACAGCATTCTGACTCAGGGCTGCCTACGTGCCTCGGATACACGGTGCATAGGCTACTTCTTTTTTCATGGATAGGCCCTATTGTGCTGAATAAAGATGAATAAGTGCTTTGCCCTTTACCATTTTCATATAAACAAATGTAAACATAAATGGCACAAAACAACACATTTATTTAAAATCCTCCAATACAGTTCTACTTCTCACTCGTACACTCACAGAACTTATTATTTAACTTAATTTCATGCACATGTAAGGTGAGAAAGACTGTGGATTAAATCAAGAGCATAAAAAAAACAGATAGGGCATGTATTTACCAATACATTCATTTTGTATACTTAACATTCCCCACTAAAAATCCTGATTTAGGGAAGTGGGGGGGGTGGGAGAAGGGAAAAGAAAAGAAATAAACATGAGAATCCAAACAGAAAGAAAAACCAAAATAAAAGCCAAGGGCCATGGAAGGAATGTATATGTGTAGGTCAAGTGAATGTACCAAAGGTCAGTTCACAAAAGTAGCTACAACATGGCTAAAGAAGATGGAGTTTGGTTTCATAAAAATATTTTTATAAAAGATTGTTCAAAAGCCATGAAGCAGGGTTGCCTATATCATGGGTGTTACCATACTATGATTTAAGTCTGGATACAAAAATGGCTCTGGACCCAATCATAGACAAACAAATCATCTCCAGTTTTTGCAAAAAATCCAAACAGGCTCTCTACTATCTGTGAGAAATGCTTGAGGTGGTGATCCTTCATTTATTCAATCAAAAGACAAACCGGCTTCACAGTGCACCCACCTCCTTGAATCATCACTGAACACTCTGTTTAAAACTGACCTTTGCTTCACAGTGGCACATCTTCAGGAAAAAACCAAAAGATCCAGTACTTACAGTCCAAATGTTTTATTCAAAGGATAAAAGGTTTTCCAAACAAGTGATTAAAATGTGAGCAGCGTACATACAACGACAGTCCACTTACTCCTAGAGCAACGCTGTGTTACTGGTGAAAAGGAGCCTTACATTTCACCACATCACTGCTTGGTTTCTTCGGAGGCATGCCATATACAGTATCAGAACAGGGAGGGTGAGAGAAATAATTCAGAAAAACTTGATTGTTCTGGGCAGTGACCCCAGACTAAAGGAAACAGCAAAAACACCCCCGAGACAAGTATACAGAAGACAAAGTAACCTGAGAGACCACCTGGCCCACTCTGTGAATTCCATCAATAGGCAATCTACTCGGTTACCACCACTACCAAAAGCCTGTGTAAAATGTGGTAGATGCAAATAGTGCATGTATGTATATGAGTGCAAAGAAATACCAAATCCCCAAGCCCAGGAAATGATTAACATCCCCACATTCATAGATTGTGACATGACATACGTAGTCTACATGGCCAAATGTGCATGTGAAAAGTTCTACATGGGTAGAACAAAAAGGAAATTCAAGGAAAGAATGGGGGAGCACATAAGAGCCTTTAGGAATGAGGATTTGGAGTAGGCACTAGCAGTCCACATGAAAAATGTAGAAAAGAAAGACAACCATAGTATTTCATTCATAGGACTGGAGTAAGTGAAACTGGACCCTACAGGTGGAAGTAGGGAGTTGACTCTAAATAAGAGAGCGTCGTATTGGATTTATCAACTTGGTGCCCATAAAACAGAAGAGGGGTTGACGGAACACATTGAACTATCACCCTATTTAATTGCTAGATGCTAATTCAGTAATGTTCTCTTTGCTTCCCTTTTTCCAGATAGGTTAGAAGAGGATGACCTCCTTTCCCAGCCATCCAGAGTGGAGCTCCTTTGAATTTGAGATACAGTGGTTCATGAATTCAAAAAATTGAGGTGTTTTGTTTGTCCATGATTGGGTCCCAGGTAATTTTTGCATGGTATCACGTCATCACTGTGCAAGCATTTCTGCACAAGAAAGACAGTGCTGTCATTACATCGTACTACAATATGCACTAAGGCAACATCATAGCGCATAACAAATACAGCGCACTACTACTGGTGAGTAACATCATATTTCTGGCGGATCAACATCACAAATATTTCTGGCACAGAGCGGATCAAATGTTTCATTAAAATACATCATTACCTTGATTTTGTTTTCTGCGTGCATCCACCTTTGCCATTCTGTCCACCCCCACCTCCACCATTCCTCCACCTCACATGATCACATGACTGATTTCCTGGACATGCAGACATGTAGCAGTAACGTCTAACTTGTGCAGTGTCACAGGTCACAGGTTAAAGTTTCAATGGAATCTTCTTCAGCATATGTTACAGATTCCAAGAAGTAACAGGTAAAAAGTTACACTTTATTATTATAAGAAAGGGAAAGGGAATATTAAAATCTGTACTTGCTCTGGCATATGATCTGGTACTCTATCTGGCATTGTTTAAACCTGCAATTGGAAGTGGTGCACTATCCCCCGCAAATAATCTATAGCAGCACAACTTCCATATCCATTCACAACAGCAGCAATCCTTTTTGCTGTATCTCCGTACTTCCTCCTGGGTGCTGGTGGCTCGATCCCAGACATATATTGCTCCATTTTCAATTAATTCATATTTTGTTCAATCTGGAGAGCTATAATGAATTTCCAGATTGTTGGATGTGAGGCGCCAATGAGATTGTTAAAACTGTGGTGCCATCCCTACACTGCGTTTATTGTCCTGGGGATCCCATCGAGCACAGCATCATAACAGCTCTAGAATTTGGGTTGGAATAAAGGTCTGCAACGATTGTGTTTGCTGACTGGACACCCTAAGTAAGGGTCCTCAAAATAGTCAATGAGTGGTGCTAAAAGTTCATTTTCTGTGTAGAAGTCACCGCATCGTAGGGTCTCAAACACACTCTTGACATCATCTAGTGGTACATATGCCAGTGCAGGCAACATGCAGACACTGAGCACAAATTCTTCATCCACTACAGATGATTTATGAATGTCAGGTAGATCCTGTATCTTGCGCCAGGTCACCTGACATAGGTGGAATAAGCACCCTCTTGTTTCTACACTTGGGAATTCTGTACTAAATACTTTAACAGCAGCCATTTTGAAGTCCGTCATGATGGACTTTCAGACTATGATTGCTGCAGAATTGTTTGAGGGCAGAATAAACAGCAACATAAGATGCTTAAGAACCACCGCACATTAAGACAAACACACTTGGTATCACTGCTGTGTACTGTACACCATGTACAGTGTACAGTTGTGAAAATAGAGGGGGTGTACATTTAAATGTCCCATCCATGAACCAATGCTGGCTATCCTTCATATAACAAAGGTTGTTTTGGGTGGAAAAGAGTAGGAATCTGTTGGGGTCAGCAGCGTCACTGTCAAACACTAGAAATTCATCACCACAGTATGTTTTGGCATACTCTTTTGGGATATGAAGATCAGCAACAGTGGTAGGCAATACAGGAGCAACACCTGCAGTTTGCCTGGCCCACTGTGTTGTTCTTTTTAAACTGGAAAAAGATAGAAGTTTCCCAGCAGTAGCCTGGTCAGTTTTGCTTGTGGCACCAGCAACAATTTGATGAGTTGCCTCCTTAGAACCCACTGTATTGGAATTCATTTCAGGCACAACCTGTCTGGCCTTTATTGCTCCTACATCTGGAACATGGTTGTGCTCATACAAAAATGTTATTATGCTATCCTCGGCTGTGTACACTCATGCTGGACACCTAGCACTGTCGTATGATGAGCATTTCCAGTACATTTTTGCTCCATACACCCACTCCTTCTGGTAAAGGAAACTTGCATGAGAAAGCATCTGCTGCCCATGCATACAGGACTCAAATTCTAGTGGCATTGTTTTGTAATGAAAGATAAGTAGCAGAAAGAGCAGCACTTATATCAGGTATTGCATCCAGCTGCATTGGCTTCCCTTGTTAACCTGTGACCTGCAGGTGCCAGCTAAATTATTATTAATCTCTGTGCATTAAGGTGCCAGGTGATTCAATATAACTGCAGTGTTGCACCATAGAAAATCAAATACTTTTGTGAGGAACAGCATCGCGATGTAAATGCATTGCGAGCAGATTGCTTGTGATGAAATGTTCGCACTTGAAATTACCGCGCGGTAATTTCTTGCACTGGGATCACATGGAAACCTTTTGTATCCAGACTTAAATCATAGGATGGTAACACCCATGATATAGGCAATCCTGCTTCATGGTTTTTGAACTCTCTTTTATAACACTTTTTTTTCATGAAACCAAAATCCATCTCCTTTACCCATGTCCTAGATACTTTTGTGAATTGACCTTTGGCACATTCACTTGACCTCCCTATACACAGTCCTTCCATGGCCCTTGTTTTTTATTTTGATTTTTGTTTCTGTTTGGATTTCCCTGTTTGTTTCTTTTCTTTCCCCTTCTCCCCCCCCCCCCCCAAAATCAGGATTGTTAGTGGGGAATGTTAAGAAAACAAAATTAATGTATTTTGTAAGTACATGCCCTGTCTGTTTTGCTCTTGATTCCATTCACAGTCGTTCTCACCTTAAATGTACACAAAATGAAATTTAATAATAAATAAAGGAAGTTCTGTGAGCGTATGAGTGAGAAATAGAACTGTAGTGGAGAATTTTAAATAAATGTGTTGTTTGTGCCATTTATGTTTACATTTGTTTATGCGAAAAAGGTAAAGAGCAAATCACATATTTATCTTTATTCAGTACCATGTTTGTTTCAATATACTTTTGAATTTGCATGTGCTAAACATAAACAGTATTGCACAGTTCAAGAGGGAACTTCTCAAATTCCTTAACCCAGCAAGGCACTGCAACTCCCCGGAGTGACAGTCGAGATACTTCCCCTTGATCACCTCCTCCTGCACTCCCCCATGCACGCTTCCCTTCCTTGACAATGATCTTTTGCTGCTATCCACCTTTCTGCCTCACCTACTGGCTACCTCACCTACTAGTAACAGCACCAAATATTGAGTTTACCCTACCAATAAGCAGCCTTCTGGTTAACAATTAAAACAGTTGCCTTGTGCGATACAAGACCGGAATGAAATGCCTTTCTATTAGTGTTAATACTGTGTAAACCTCTGTTCTGATCCTTGTATGGCATTGATAAAGCACTGTCATGCGGCAATAACTTGCAATTGATGTAAACTGTGTACTCATTTCCTTGCTTCTCCTGTTTGATAGTTTGTAATGATTCCAGTTTCCCTTGCTATGCTTTGATGCCCGTACAGTTTTTGTTGATATGGAACCTTTGCAAATGACCTTGTATCTCAAATGTGTACTCTGAAATAATAAATAACTAAATAAAAAATGTGAGTAATTGATTTCAACTTGGTCATGTGATATTAAAAGAGGCTGTGCTCTAGAAGGCACTATTCATTTGAGAAAGTCTTGGGGTGAAATATCATGATTTGCTGACCACCGCTGTCTTCGATAATGTCTGCTGGACTGCCATTAAAAGGTGAAAAGATTTCTATTTACCTGATTCCATTTTTCACTAAACAGTGAAGGAGTGAGTGAGTATGAGTGCCATGACTTGAACTTTAAGCTATCCAAGTGTTCCCAATCTGTTTTTCCCTATTGTCCCTCGATCATTTTAATGGTGCTTCTCTGGATTATCTCTAGTCTATATCTGTCCTTTCCGTGAATTCCAGAACTCCAGAACTGAACATATTGTAGTTCTCAAGCAGATGCCTCACCAGAGATCTATAAAGTGGCAAAGTCCTGTACCTACTGCAGCTGGTAAAATATATGCCCTATATACCTAGGCATTCTATTTGGTTTTCCAGTATGCCTTGTTCCTATGGTAGGTGTTTTTTTATATTGTCACTGATGATTATCCCCAAGTCACCTTCTTCCTCTGATTGCCTCAGTTTCATGCCATTGATCCAAGCACTCCGTTGCCATATTCCCATTAACAATGTGCATGGCCTCACATTACTTGGCATTAAATTTCAACTGCCATGTGCTAGACTATTTCTCCAACCTCTCATTTTCTTCACCTGTTACCCCATTTTTTAAAACTAATTATATTAATGACATTTCATGTCAAACTCTATGGGACACCTATAAAGCATGCATTAGAAGGAATATAATAAGATTGTCATCTAACAAAATAAAAACAGAAAAACAGATAGCCAATGATAAAACAATCCCCAAAAGACAATCAAAATCTAATTTATCAATGTTCTAAGCTCAAATTTGAAGTTAATGAAATCTGTTCGAGGAAAACTGAATTTGCCCTCTTCCACACAAAGCAATACTATTGGGAGTCAGGGGAAAAACAAGGCAAGCTTTTGGCCCTTCACTTAAATGATTCTACCCTCCTTCGACTACTGCGATGTTGTTTACAGCTCTTCCTCTAAGTCCACCTTAGCCAGACTGGACCCCCTCTTTAATGCTTTCTGCCGATTTGCCCTCGATGCCCCCCCCCGCTCCCACCACTGCTAGCTCTACCATTCCCTGGCCCTTCCATCCCTAAGTAACTGGTGCCTACTTCACAGGGCTAAATTTGTTTCCAACTTCTGGCTCAGTTCCCTCCCTCCCTACCTTGTATCCTCCCTATCTTCCTGACCTACCCCCACCCTCACCCTCAGGTCTACTGACTCTAGGCTATTAGTCATCCCTCACCAAAGGACCTCTGCAGGCCAATCGGCTTCCTCTTACCTCTTCCCTAAGCTCTGGAATGGCCTGTCAGGCCCAAATCCGTCATTCTTCATCCAAACACTCTCTATCCTCTGCCCTCACTAACTTCCTTGCACCAAATTGTAACTGCCCCTGACCTCCCACCCACTGATGGATTCTCTTCCCCCCTCCCCCTTACGCGCCTGACCAGCAGCTTGGCCTTTGCCTAAATGTCTGGCTTATACATTGCCCTAAACACCCTATGTACTTACAGTCTTATTTACTGCTACTATCTCCCTTCTCTTTCCCCTACCATCTCCCCTAAAGCACCCCCCCATACACCCTAGTGTTCACTAGACAGCCCTTCCACCTCTCCTTTACCCCCCAATCTCTGATTTCCATTTCCTGCTGCCAACTTGGTGCATCTCGCTTCAGTTCAATGTTCTGTTACTGGCACTTATGTAATCATGTATTGCCCTAGATGTGTACTCTTGTTATGTATACCATTTTCCTTGAGGGTAATGTTTTGTACTGTTCTCCTCATGTAACAAGTACAAAAGTAATCACACTCAATTATGTTCATTTGTCTGTATTGCTCTACTCCTAATTTCAACTGCAGTATGTATACCTTCCTCCATTGTAACCCCTCCCTCCCCCCGGTCACACCGTGAGACGAGCATCTTTTTGCTCAGTGTGCCTTTCCTGGTGAAACATTTTCAATAAATATAAATAAATATATATGTATATATATTTACAATTTCTTTATGTTCCACTTGGTCAGGGCATCTCTCAGAGGTGCTCTCTCAGCCAGACACCTCTACTCCCCTGCCTGAAGCTCACTTCCCCTTCAGCACATCCCCCCAACTGGACTTTCCGCCCCCCTGGATCACCCCCCCCCCGAGGGTGGTCCTGCCTCTCCTACCTGGCAGCCTTTCTGAGATTAGAGGGTCCATCCAGTGGGGAGTTTGGCCAGTCTTCGGGGGGAGAGAGTCCGATGATGGGGAGGTGGGTGTCTGCCACTGGAGCCCTCGTCACCTCCCTAGACTGAGTGGGGATTTTCTTGCCTTTGGTTTCCCCTCAGAGCTCGGACGTGCAATGACATCAAAGGCACTACATGCTGACATCTGCTGCAGCTCCACCCCTGCGTCTGCAGGACCGCCTGTTCCTTGCGCTGCCCCCGACCACCATCAGCGGCTGCCCAGGAGTGGCACATTCCCCGGATCCATCCCTGGGAAGGCAGGGCAGTCCTCTGGATGCTCAATCCCTTCCTTTCCCTGTCGACCTCCAGCAGCCTGTGTTCATTCTTGAAGCTGGGTCACAAGCGTGGCACGAGGGGGGCACCAGCACCTCAATTCTCAGTGCCACCGGTCCAGCTCCCCCCCAACCACAGATGTTAAGAAACACTTTTTCTAATTCCTGGAATTTGAAAATATGTCCAGGCCCCTTTTGCACAGTGTGTAGTGCTAGTGCATTAGTTTTGTCTTTGTTTGCCACACTATGACGATGTTCTGCAATCCGGTTCATAAAAAGCCATTTATTTTTTGCCCATGTAAAAGTTCAAACAAGTGCAGGTGGCCACATATGCAATATTTGTAGATGAACAGTTTATATAATATCTGTTATACTCTTTACCAGAAACTGGATGTTTAAAAAGGGTACCTGTGTTCAGGTGTACACAGAGGCCCAGATAGTCAAAGGGGTTGTGCCTGGAGCAACAGAGTTGTGCCAGCCCAACCCCGCATTGTGCCCCAATGGGATATTGAAAAGGCTGCCAGTGCAGTGCAACTCCCAATGCGCCAGGGTGCAATGTAACGGTATGCAGCGCAGAAGCAGGGGGCATGCCCATGCATATGTGGCACAGCCCGATATTCAGCCAGGGATGTGTGGCGCATATGCTGGCACAACCCTGCATTGCGCCACAAAGGGGGTCTCAAAGTTGAGCCTTTGCAGAGTAGGAACAACTCCCGGCCACTCAAAGGCAGGCTGCAGTATTGCAGGGTGCAACACAGCAGCCCAGCCATGGGTGGCCACCTGCTCACCCAGAACACCGTCCACAAGCACACACTGAACCCAGACCCCCCCACCCATAGCCCATGATCTCATGGTATATGTTTATGAAGAAATCCTGGTAGTCTAGTGGCCCCCCCCCAAGTCCCCAATTCCCAGATAAATACAATACCTGACCATCCCTAGTGGTCTAGTGGTCTCCCCTCCCACCTGAGTCCCAGATTCCCTGATATATGTAAATATGACCATCCCTGGTGGTCTAGTGGACCCCCCGACCGTTGCCGCAATCACGGGTAATGTAAATTAAAACATTCCCTGTTAGTCTAGTGGACTCTCCACCCCCCCCCGAGTCCCCGATCATGTTGGAAGTATTATAATCCATTCCCTGGTGGTCTAGTGGACCCCCTCCCTCCCGGTCCCTGATTGTAGTGACCATGCATTCCCTGAGGAGTCCAGTGGTAGCCTCACCCCACTCTGCCTACATTGTGACCCCTGCCCCCTCACTGATAGGCAGTTGTGCCTCACTCGATACAGCCCAGTTACTGTCGGTAATTGACAGGCACGGTATGGGACTGTAAGTTCATTGGTCCCCTGTGACTCAGGCTTTAGGTATATTAGATAAAGTCCCAAATATGTGAATGATTAATCACATATTTGGGACTGTCTAGTACAGTATGCCCTGCAAGCCCATTGGTCCACACAGGGACGCATGGGCTTACAGCCCATACTGTACCTGTCATCGGTGGGGGCCGGATGCATGCGGGCAGGAAGCAGTTGCCTGCCGATGATGGTGGGGTGGGTGGCAAGGGGCCCTGTGTGGTGGGTGGTGGGGGTGCCACTGTATCTCCAGGGAACTACGGTGGGTGCTTTACCATGATCGGGACCTGGGAGGGAGGGGGTCCACTAGACCACCAGGGACTGTAATATTATACATCCATAGGGACATTGGGAGGGAGGGGTACCACTAGACTCACCAGGGAATAGATTATAATACTTCCACTGCAATCGGGGACTAGGGAGGGAGGGGGGTCCACTAGATTACCAGGGAATGTTTTAATTTACATTAACCGCAATCATGGCAATGGGTGGGGGGGGTTCCACTAGACCACCAAGGATGGTCATATTTACATATATCGGGGAATCAGGGACTCAGGTGGGAGGGGGGACCATTAGACCACCAGGGATGGTCATGTATTATATTTATCGAGGAATTGAGGACTGGGGAGAGCCACTAGACTACCAGGGATTTTGTTTTAAACATATACTGTGCGATCGCAGCTACCAGGCGGGGGATGCCCCGGGATCCCCACAGCACATGTCATGCTGTGCAGGGCACCAGACACAAGTCGTTGGGCTTCCTTAGCAAAGCATGCAAATGGGGCCATTATGGCATGCCAATGGCCCCATTTGTGCCTTGCATATATTATGGCCTCATTTGCATGCCCCCTGCTGAATATTGCGGGTGATGCACCTAGTGCAACAGCATTTGCACTGGCGCATCCCCATGCACCCTTTCTGTGGCTTGCACTGGCGCAGTGCCACTGCACCATGCACAGTATGTGCGCTGACCCTGCCATATTCAATGGTGCTGCGTCATGGTGCATCCCCATTGAATATCACCTGGACCTGGCCCCAGCGCATCACAGTTGCACTGTGCCCAGACTTACACCGCTGCCTGGCGCAGTCTGAATATCTGGGCCTGAATGTACAATTGCTGAATCGAAACATACCACCTTTGTGATGCAAAATAAATACATTTTAATGAGACCCAGCATTTAGGTGTTTTTTCAGATGCTGAGTTGCCCAACTCATACTTACCTTGGACTTTGAGTCACATTGTGACACCAGTGTTGTTTTCCAGAAGCCGGCTCTCTGGATCTCAATTCATTGTTGAAATGTTCACGCTTCTTGATATAGGTGTTACCTTCTTATTAATGTATATTTAACAGTGAACTTAATTATTTACTGGCTATGATATAATCATTTGTATGTTTTCCTAATTTGCAATTGCTGAAAATTAATAAAATCTTAAATAGAAAAAAACACTCTGCACAATATGTTTTTGTAAATTTTGACTGTAGTACTCCTTTGAATCTGTCCCTGTCCTGCTTGAAACCATTATTAACCTTGATGCTTATCACCATGTGTTTCCTAGCTCAGCCACTTTCTCTGTAAAATTAAATGTTTTCACATCCCTCCTGTACCTCCCTCTGCAAGTTTACACTCATGTCTTTGTGTTCTTGTCTATTTCTCTTGAATTGCACCTCACTGTTTGTCCTGTCATTCCTTTCAAGGAACTTGAAGTTCTTTATCATGACTTCCCTCTTTCTCTCCTTTCTGATCTCCAGCGAATACACGTTCAGTGCCCTAAGTCGATTAGGATCTGCCCTGTTAGCTCTGAATCATTTTGGTTATCCTGTGCTGCAATGTCTCCAGTCTGTCTTTGTCCCTTCTTAGCTGGGGAACCCAGAACTGGGCACGGTATTTCAAATGAGACCTCACCAGTGATCTGTAGGGAGGTAGTATTACCTCCTTCCTCCTTCTATAAAAACCCTTCCAATACATCCCAATGTCTTGGCTTTCTTGCTGTAGGCCTTCATACACTGGCTACATTGTTTTAGGGAGGTGCTTATGATGACTTCTTGGACCCTTGTATTAGACACTGGGTCCAGTTTAACCCCCTCCCATCCAAGATTCCATCCTGGGGTTCTTGTTCCCTAAGTGCATCACCTTGCACTTTTGGCACTGACTTTCAACTGCCAAGTCTTGGGCTACCTCTTTAACCAATGCAGGGTCCTCTGCAACTCCCTTAGCCTCTCCACACTGTCCACCCTGTCAAAAAGCTTAGTTTTATTTAGTTATTTATTGAGTCTTATCAGGAATTACCTTTGAGTCAAGGACTCATTTACTAAGGTTCTTCATCAGTAACAATTACATAGACAGACATACAGCAGAGCAGAATTGTGTATAAAAAACAATATGGTACAGTGTACAGTGGAAAAAACAGTGGTCAACGTGGGACAGCATATAGTGACATCTTGCAGCAGCATTGATCTTGCAGAGATGCTTCTTGCACCATATCCCTTCTCTTATGTTTCTGATTAACATATCGAAAAGGACTGGACACAGGAATAATCCCTATGGTGCTCCACTTGTGATCTCCTTGTCCCTCAACTTGACTCCATGTGCCACCACCCTCTGCTGTCTTCCCCCCAACCAACTATCCTCTCATTTAACTAGATATTTTACTGCACCTTTATCCTCTAACTTCTTTTGCAACTTTTTGTGTGGCACGGAGTCGAGTGTCTTGTTGAAGTCAACACAGAGTAAATCCATTGACTGTTACTTAGCCACTGCCTTAGTAATATAGTCAAAGAATATTATTAAATGGATTAAAAATAATGGGCCTGGGGTTCAGTAAGTAACAATGCCAATTCCCTGAGCACCCATTGGTGCATGCTATTTGATCCTGGAGTATTTTCTATTTTTAGGGCTACAAGGCCTTTTCTGATCCTTTCTGACATGATGGACCTAGAGTCCCTCCTGACCTTAAATTACTATGTTACTGTGTTATACTGTGGTGGGGGTGGGGGGGGGCAGAGGTGATGGACCTTGAGTCCCTTCCAACTTTAAATTACTATGTTACACTGATGGAGGGCAGACATGATGAGCCTGGAGTCCCTTCTTACCTTACATTGCTGCTGTGTTTCTATAGTACACTGACAGAACTGCAGTCCCTTCTATCCTTTAATTACTATGTTACTATATTACACTGTGTATGTGTAGAGGGGGTGCAGACCTAATGCACCTAGAGTCCCTTTTAACCTTAAATTACTGTGTTACTATGTTATGCTGTGTGTGTGTGGGGGGGGGGTGATATGATGGACCTAGAGTCCTTGTGACCTTAAATTACTAAGTTACTGTGTTGCACTGTGGGAGGACAGTCATAAGGGACCTGGAGTCTCTTCTGACCTTAAATTACTATGTAACATTGTGGGAGTAGGTGGGGGGTATGATGAATCTAGAGTCCTTTCCGACCTTAAATTACTAAGTTATAAATTACAAAGTTACGAGTTATGATAAGTAACTGAAATTGGATTATGTTGTGTTCATGCAGTATCCTGTAAGATATCACTGGCAGAAACTGATGAGAGGGCTTCATCCTGTATGACCCAGTGTAAGGGGGGAATGTTATGCTTGGTAACTATCATCTGTCCTGACCCGCACATTGATTTAATTGTTTTTTAGTACTCCGCTGAGTAGGTAGCAACTCTATAGGTATTTACTTACCACTTTGATTAGAAATTTCCCCTTCTGAGCAGGGTATGCACTTAAAGCAACAGATGGGCTTTTCCTGTTCACTTGCTTTTCTGTAGCCGGGGAGACAACTTTCAGAGCAAACAGACCTTGGAACCTGAGAACAGAAAGATTAAAAATTCCATTACACAACAGCTAATTAAAAATGCTGCAACTGGGTTGTTTGTGAGTTCCATGCTTGTTTAATATCCTCGGATATGAACATTGGCTTGATACAAATGTGTGGTTTTGATACTTAGTACTGTATAGTAACTATGTATTTATAGTAAGTACTGTATAGTAGCCGTTAATTATAGTAAGTACTGTATATTAATCATAGTATGTAATGTACAATAACTATGTTCAATATAGTAAGTACTGTATAGTACCTATGTTAATTATAGTAAGTACTGTACAGTAACTATGTTAATTATAGTAAGTACTGTATAGTAACTATGTTAATTATAGTAGGATACTCCAGTATATCCTGGGTGTTGCATCATAACAGCTGGCAGAGTGCTGTAGCAGGAGAAGTTTACTGTGTGTTGTTTGGTCACAACCCCCCAAATGCTAATCCTAATCCTCTGAGCCTTAATGACGTTTGTTCAAATTAACAAAGAGAAATTCACAGTGTGACTGGGATGCTGTTTGTTCAGTAATGCGTGGTCTTGTAATAAGCAGCAGGTTCAGTTATTTATAATGAGTCCTTTCAGAAGGATGATGTGGTGCGATGTAAGGGAGAAACGCTGGTTCAGTTTTTACAAAGTGCCATTTTGGCAGGGCTGCATAGTACGTTCATGCTGTGAAGGAGTGTTAGTCATTTAAGAGAGACTTTTTGTTAGGGCACAGGCATGGCAAAATATGGGTTTTCTTCTAATGCCCTCAGCTGGCTTAACAGCAGATCAGAAAAAATAACACACTCTAGTAGAGTAGTATTGTAAGCAGTGAATCTTAATTACAGTAATAAGGAGATGTCACCTTGTGGCCATAACGGAGAAAAGCATTTTCCACTTTGGTAATGCTTCTGCTGCAGTGAGCATGCTCCCAAGGGTCAGATAGAATCAAACTGCTGTCTGCACAGCTGCACATGTACAGATCTAGAGTTAAGCTTCCAACTCCTAACCTCTGGACTTCTCAGTTTTAATATACTGCATTGGCAGTGAGGACAAAAGTGTTTTTACATTTCTGAAGGTACAGTACTTTTCTAACAATATGGGCAGCATAAGGAAAAATAAAGGAATACAATTCAGATCAAAAGTACTGAGTTCAGTATACAGAGAGGCACAGAAACATAGAAATGTAGAATCTGACAGCAGATAAGGACCGCTTGGCCCACCCACTCTGCCCATTTCCCTACCTAATGGATAAGCTGCAGATCCTAGTTAACCAACAGCCTACTTTTTCCTACCCCCATCCACTAGAATTGCCTTACAACTGTCCCATGCATTCTTGAAATCCACCACTGTTTTTGACTCCACAACCTCCTCAGGAAGGCTGTTCCATGCATCCATAACCCTCTCCATGAAAAAATACTTCCTCGCAATACCTCTGAGCCATCCCCCCTCAATCTTCAAATTGTGCCCCCTTGTTCTTGCACACCTCTTTTTCTGAAAGATGTTACCCTCTTGGGCTTTGTTGATTCCCCTGACGTACCTGAAGTTTCTATCATGTCTCCCCTCACCCTTCTTTCCTCGAGGCTATACATATTAAGCTCCTTAAGTCTCTCTTCCTATGTCTTCTGGTGCAGACACTGCACCATCTTAGTTGCCCTCCTCTGGACTGCCTCCATCCTGTCTATGCCTTTATGGAGATTGGGCCTCCAGAACTGCACACAGTACTCCAGATGGGGTCTCACCCGCTGTCTGTACAGAGGGATAACTACTTCCTGTTTTCTACTGGTGATGCCTCTCCCTATGCAACCCAGTATCCCCCTCAGCCCTCCTTACTATCCTGTCATATTGCTTGCCCACCTTTAGGTCATCAGATATGACTACCCCCAGGTCCCTTTCCATTTTTGTTGTTAGTATCTCACACCCCATTGTGCACTCTTCCCCTGGGTTTTTGTTCACCAGGTGCATTACTTTGCACTTCTTATCATTGAATCTAAGCTGCCATACATTTGACCATTCCTTCAGCCTTGCCAAGTCCCTTCTCATCCTTTCCATCCCACCTTGTGTATCAACTCTGATGCAGATCTTTGTGTCATCTGCAGAGAGACATACTTTTCCTTCCAGTCCCTCTGCAATGTCGCTATAAAGACATTAAAGAGGACCGGTCCTAGTACTGAACCCTGCGGTACCCCATTAGTAACCCCTCTTTCTTCAGAGTGGATTCCATTTACTATTACCGTCTGTGTCCTGTTCTCCAGCCAATTTCTTTACCCAGGCTGCCAACTTGGGACCCACTCCCAGGCTGGCCAACTTGTGTATTAATGTTTTGTGTGGGACTGTGTCAAATGCCTTGCTAAAGTCTAGGTAGGAGATGTCCACAGCCCCTCCTTGATCTACTACTTTGGTCACCCAGCCAAAGAAATCTGATTCGTCTGACATGACCTTCCCACTGTGAATCCATGCTGCCTTGGGTCCTGTGCCCCTCTGGCCTATAGGTACTCAAAAAATTATTTCCTTCAGAAGCGATTCCATCATTTTCCCAATAACTGAGGTTAAACTAACAGGTCTGTAGTTTTCTGCTTCTGCCCTGCTCCCATTTTTGTGAAGTGGAATAACATCTGCCCTCCTCCAGTCCTCAGGTACCACCCCATCCTCCCATGGTTTGTTAGAGGGTAGTCAGTGGTGTCACTAGTTTTACCCTTAGTTCTTTTAGAATTCTGGGATGAATCCCATCAGGCCCCATTGCTTTGTCCACCCTCAGTTTTAAGAGTTCTTTCAGAACCCTTTCTTCTGTGAAAGGGCTGGTATCAACCCCCATATCTAGAGTGTTTCTATTGTTTGGTTTAGGTACTTCTCCATCTTCATTTGTGAATACTGAGCAAAAATATTTGTTTAGTATCTCTTCCTTTTCACAGTCACCCTCTGTCCACCCCCACCCCCTCCCTGTTATTAAGCCTCACTATCCCTCCCTTGGTCTTTCTTTGCTCCCTAATGCACCTATAAAATATGTTGTCTCCCTTCTTATCTGAGTTGGCTATTTTTTCCTCGGTTTGGGCCTTTGCTGTTCTGAGTGCCTTCCTAGCTTCCTTTTGCTTTAATTGATACAATTCTCTGTCCTGCTCCTTCTGTGATTCCTTATGCTTCATGAATGCTTTCTTTTTCTCCTTAACCTTCCCTGCCACCTCCTTTGAGAACCATAGTGGTTTCTTACATCATTTTGTTTTGTTTATTTGCTTCACACAATGGCTTGTTGCCTCTGTGATGGCAGTTTTGATTATTCCCATTGTTCTTCCACCCCTCCTTCCTGCCCTTTTGCTAGTGCATTCCTTAGGCACTCACCCATTTTGGCAAAGTCAGCCCTCTTGAAGTCCAGTACCTTTGCCTTTGTATGGCTTGACTCTACTGCTGTGTTTATTGTGAACCATACTGTTCGATGGTCACTAGTTCCCAAATGGCTATCCACTTCTAAATCTGTGATCCGCTCCCAATCTCCATTTGAGAGTACCAGGCCTAAAATTGCTCCCTCTCAAGTAAGTGGGTTCCAATACTAGTTGTCTAAGGCATGCCCCCTGTAGGGCATCTAGAATGACCCGACTCTTAGAAGTGGCTGCTGCAAATGTACTCCAATTAACATCTGGCATATTCAGATCCCCCATCAGCAATATCTCCCCTTTTTCTTCCATTCTAAGGATACTTCCTATAATTTCCTTGTCCATGTCCTCCCCCTGAGATGGGGGTCTGTATATAACCGCTGTGTGGATTGTGGTGCCATTGCCTGTCTCCAAATTGACCCAGAGTGTTTCCTCTCCTCCCTGTTTACCCTTTTGTTCTGTAGCTTTAATTCCTTCCCTTATGTTGAGAGCTACTCCTTCTCCTTTTTACCCTCCCTGTCACTCCTGTAGATAGTGTATCCTGGTATGTTTACGTCCCAGTCATGGTTCTGTGTGTACCATGTTTCTCTGACTGCCACGATATCCAGATGTTCCTCCTCCATCAAGGCCACTAATTCAGGAACCTTGTTACCCAGACTACGGGCATTAGTACTCATTGCTCTCCAAGTTTTGATGGCTTTACCTCTTGTAGCACTATCCCTGTCCTCATTGACTTTGCTTTCTCCATTCACCCCTGTCCTGCTCCCTACTGACCTTTGTACCTTGGTCTTTACCTCATTTAGTACCCTGTTTTGTAGGGGGAGGCTGGGAATTCCCTGCTGCTTATCAGTGCCTCCCCTCTTAACTAGTTTAAAAGCTTGCCAATGAAGCATTTAAAATGATTGCCCAGAAGACTTGTTCCCTTCCTGGACTGATGCAGACCATCCTGCCAATATAGGCTGGTATCCCTCCAGGTGGAACCCCAGTCCCCAATGAAGCCAAACCCCTGTGCTCTGCACCATTTTTTTAACCATCCATTGAATTGAATGGTGTGAAGTACCCTTGCCTCACCCTTGCAATAGACAAGCAGCATCTCTGAGAAGGGTACTGTGTGTACTACTTGCCTTAGACCCCTCCACAACTCCACAAACCCCTCCTGCACTACTCTAATCTCATGTTGAGTCAAGTAATTTGTCCCTAGGTGGACAATGATGTCCAGCTCAGTCTCCTGTGCAGCTGTTCTCATGACCCTGAGGATGTGCTTCCTGTCCTTCCAAGCCATGGCGCCAGGCAGGCACCTTACTTACAGTTACTTTCAGTTTTCCCTGCTCCCCCAGTTCTATCCCCCTAATGATTGAGTCCCCCACCAGGAGCTGCTTCCTTTCCCTGTGGTGTCCTCTGCCTCCTTTCTGTGGGGCTCCCTTGTGACAGTTGTCCACAACCTCCTTAGTCTCCTCTGTGGATGCATCCATAGGGGAACAATGCTCCATCAGAATGGTGTATGGATTGTGGAGTGGTACAACTGACTGGGTGTGCCTCTGTTCCACCACCCTCACCCTCCCTGAGCCCACTGTGGTCCAACTGCTGTGCTTTCTTCGCAACCTCTGAGGTAGTGGTGGTGGCTCTGGTGCTCCCTGGGTGGGGGAGGTTCCCTTACTACTGTCCAGTGTAGCCTGAAGATGGGCAACCTGCTCCCTCAGGGCAGAGAGTTGTCTGCAAATAGGGCAGCATTTCAGCTTCCAGAAAGACTCCTGGAAGACTGCTGCCCCACAGCCATTGCATTGCACTACTCCCCACATGACTGTCTACCTTCTTGTTTATCCTGTTTAATTTTTTGTTAGTGATTGTTTTGTTATATATAAATTATACAATATGTATGCTTATATTGTCAGTGCAGTGTGCTAGAAAGGATATGACAGTGGTATGTACCTTGTCCTCTTGAGGAAATTATGTCAGAACCCCAGGTATAAATGAAATGGTATCGGGGTGGGTAGGGTGAGAGGAAGGGGGGTTTGGGCCTAAACTGTGCCCTCATGAAACAATCAGCTAAAAGCTCTGACCCACCGCTACGCTGAGTGTTGACCTTCCTGTCAGCAAGATGCCCTACACAACACTTTAACAGAGAAAGTACCCTGCTAATAAAATAGAGAAAAATCCAAACATCTGAGTCAGACACAGATAAACCTCCCTGGCCCCAATACAGCCCGGTCAATCACAGACTTTTTAATTGCAAATGACATAGAAGATGATAAAAACTTGACATTTCTCTACTGTCTCTGGAGCAGAATCATACGTACTAAATAGAGTTTGGTGACTCCTGAGACACCTGTTACCAAGTTCTTCAATGAATCAGTTGACTTAGTCACCAATCACCATAACTAGAAGCTTTCAACAAGTGTGCATAAGTTTTTAACACAATGGAATAGTATGGTGGGTAGTTGAGGGGCTCTGTCCCATTATGGAATAATGCTTCCCTTTTTGGTTTAACAGTCAGCTTAATTTGGCTACTTTTGGCTGTGGGAAGCACTGGAAATCTGCTAATATTAAAGAAGCTCTGATTAGACCAGCCCAATTGGCTTCTGCATCAGCACCAGTAGCCAACAGAGCGGAGCTGGCATAGAACACATTGGTGGTTTTGGAACCTTTTATCTTAGACAAAATTTGTGAATATTGCACAAAAGTACCCTCTCTATATAATGAACTTAAGACTTTGGTATCCGCCTTGGAAATGAAAATGGGAGAGTGAGAGCCACATAATATGGCCACCGATGGTACAGTAGATCAGATGGAGTGGGTCCTTATTGAGCTACTTCAGGATCATCAACAGTTAGCAGATTGTTGTGATGAACCCGAGAACTACTCCCTTCACAATATTAGAATTTATGGTGTGCCTGAGGGGGAATAAGGTGGTAAGATAGTGGAGTGTTTGAGGTCCTTTTTAGCAGCTCTTTTTGATGTCTTGGACCTTCCTCCTCTTCTCATAGAATGAGCACATAAGGCTCTCCTTCCTTGATTTTCCAGGGCATCCTCCTGCCCTCAATCATTTGTCGCCTGTTTTTACAATTTTTAGTTAAACAGGAGTTGCTATCTTGGGCTTGGCAGAAGGGAGCCCTTCATTGTAAGGGACTATGAGTATATTTTGATGATGATTATTCCAGCTCCTTGTTGGTTAAATGGCAACTGTTCACTCCTCTCTTTTACATTTTACAGGTGCATAAAATTAAATTCTTTACCCTGTACCCCACTAGCCTGTGGATCCACTTCCCTGATGGCAATCAAACTTTTGATGACCCAGAAGCGGCTTTTCAAGATCTTAAGATTTGGGACCTGGATACCCTTGAAGACTCTAAGGACCTTTCTGAATCCCGGGAGAAGCACTCCCTGCAAAAGGATACCTGTTCCAAGGCTTCCTCATCTGGCAGGAAATGCCATATAGAACAAGCTTTTAAGTGAAATCTGGGCCCGCCTTAAATCAGTTTGCAGTGAGAATTTTTCTTGATGGACTCTCTGGTTCTCCACCCTGCCTGTTTTTTGGCCATCTGGAATTTCATTTTTATGCATTTGGGATTTTATTGGTACTTGCTGAACAATCTAAATCAGGGCTAAAGGAGATGGTCATTTTTTATTGAGTTTGGTTGGGGTTTTCTATTGGGGTCCGGGGGGGGGAGGGGGGTGCTTACTTATTTAACTTCTAACTCTGATTTCTTTTTCTTTGTTTTTTTTTTTTCACTTTCTTTTTATCCCCTCCTGACTGCCCTCCTGTTTCACTCCTTCAGACCTGATCAATTCCCCATAGATCACTCCCACGGAATCTGCGCCTAGAGTTCCAGGCTTACTCTGTTAACCCCTTCCTTACTCCTTCTCTTAGGAGTGCCTGCACAACAGGGTCTGCCCATGGGTAGGTGATTGGGAGTTTAGATTGCTCGTCATCTTGGACCGAGAAGATTTTTATCCATTTTTCTCCCTTGGTCCCTCCTTCCCCTGAGGGCGTCGGCACACAGAACAAGCATCCAGACAGACGGCATGCTGACGCATGCCATTGTCAAGTGCCCACAATGTTCCCTCCCTCCCTGACTCTGAAGAGCCACCTGTTCCCTAGTGCCCAGGCGTCCACAGGCATAGGGGTGTTGGGTACTCAAAGCACCCCAGAAACCCACCCCAGGAGGAGGAGAGCATCTGTTGAGATGATCAGTCCTCCTCCCCCTCTCCTATCCCCAGCAGCCTGAGTCCGTTCTGGAACCTGGGTCACTGGCTTGGTGCGAGGTGTGGCATCCAGCACCTCAACCCTCAGCGCCACCAGGCAGGCACGTCTTTGTTTTTTTTTAAGCTTCCAGTTTTCCACCCTGTTGGTACTTTGCTGGCCAACTATGTACAAGTCTAAGGGGTTGAGCTATAGATGTCTCCCTCGGTTTTCATTTCGGCAGATATTACTTTGTTGTTCTCTTTCAGTTTAATTTTCGGTCCTGCCTAGGTCCATTTTTTTTCTGTTTTGTGCACGTTTTAGCTTTTTTCTTTTTGGGGGCGTTTATCTTTTGATTTTGCACTTCAGTATTGATTTTGTTGGGGGTACTATGCCTTTTGATCTTTTCCCTTCCCTCACTCATTGCTGCTCATTGCTGGGGGATGTATAACATTGGCAAATAGGCTGGCCCAGTGGTGCTGAGGGTTGAGGTGCTGGACGACACATCTCACTCCACACTGGCGTCCCAGGTTTGGAAATGAGCTTGGGTCATCGGGGGTTGGCAGGGGAGGAGAAGGATTGAGCATCTGGAGGACCACTCTCCTTCTCTGGGGTGGAGGCGCACTGCCATTGGTGTGCTGGTGGCCTCTGGTGGTGGCTGGAGGCATCACAGTGCACAGGCAGTCCATGGGGGCGTGCTGGGGCTGGCCTGGGAAAGGGGTGCGTCTTGATGGCGTGCCGCCTGTCCATTGGGCGTCATTGCGCTCACATCAGGGGTAGGAAAGGGAAAATAGGGCACCAGTCATGGTGGTATGATGGCCATTTCCATGGAGACTCCACCGGTTCCAGAGGCGGCATGGCGTACTGGATCCTGATCTGGTGGCTGAGTATCGCGGGGCTCTCCACCACCCTGCCACGAGGGGCAAGCCATGGGGGTAAATGCTGCGAGGCCTGAAAGTGGAGCGGAGATCCTTCGGACGGTGGTCAGAGCCTGAGCGAGGATGTCTGGACATCCGTGAGGCAGGTAAGGCAGACTGGATGCCAGGGAAAAAGTATAAACTAAAAAAAAAAAAAAAAAACATTGGCTAATACATACTTTCCTCCTGGGTTGGACTGAAAGGTTTCATCTGCTTTTTTTCTCTACTGCTTATATGTTTGCAAGGGCAATTAATATGGGGGCAAGATTAAAATTTCAGTTTAAATTGCCATTTAGTTACTTCTAAATGAAAGGCTCAACATTCCTCCTTAGCTCAAACATACCTTCAAAACACTTTCTGTCAGCTAGGCTTCCTAGATACTTAGTGACATTCTAATCCTTGAGCAAGGAGTTTACACATTACTCCTCTAGATACAGAAGTTATGTTCGGTTGGATTACCTTTTTACCATGAAGGAACACCATTGATACTCTGAGGTTCAACACAGCCCACGGCACGTCTCTGGCTAGGCACCAGTTAGTGTTATTTTTGATTTAGGTAAACCATGGGCCAAACTACTTGGTGTCTCTACCCTGGCCTCCTATGAGATCCCCACTTATTAGCAAAACTGACAGATTAAGTCTCCCAGTTTTTACAGGAGAATGATTTAGGGGACAAATCAGATAGTATTTTATGAGATGCTTTTAAGTCAGTCCTTTGGGGCTCTCTCTTCCTGCCTATTCTACTGCTCTACATAAAGCACGGGGAGAGTAAGAGTCAGGATGTTCAACATGAGGTACATACTCTTCAGATGTTCCTCATGCAGGGTAACCATACTGTGCAGGCTCAATTGTTGGAAGTGAAAGTTTAATTACAAAAATGTTAAATGAAAAAGTTTTGTGAAGAGGGATCGAGGGGCACTAGAACATTGGCATGGCATCCTCGGGCCTATGGAGCTGAAGCTACAGTTTCTAAATTTAGAAATCCTGATATGAGTGTTGTTACTCACCATGCTTTGGATATTTTGCAGATCTTCAGGCATTATCTATGTTAGGGAAGGAATAATGTGTAATAGGAAGGGGGGAGTAAGGCAGGGCAGAAGCCTTATGGGTGCAATTCCAGAGCTCACAGGGCAAGAAGGTGAGGATAGGGGTTGTGTATAGACCTCCATCTCAAAAGGAGGAGATTGATAGAGAGCTGGGGGAGCAAATAAGGAGGCTTAGTGGCAAAGGTAGCACTGTGGTGACTGGGGACTTCAATCTGCCAGGGGTAGATTGGAACATCCCGGCTACCTCATGTGCTAGGGAAGCAGATCCTCCTGGAGCTCTTTCAGGATAGCTTCCTGACACAGAAGATGACCAAGCTGACTAGGGTTGGGAAAATTCTAGACCTGGTGCTGAGGGACGGCAAACAGGTCCAAAACATTGGTGTGGAGAATCCCCTGGCAGGAGGCGATCACCGTACCGTATTGTTCTCCCCAATCTTGGAAAGGAGGTAATCACAACAAATACTAAGGTTCTAGAATTCAAAAGGTCAAACTTTGACAGGATGCCAAACATACTGAAAGGGCACCTAGCTAATAGCCGCCCACAAATAGATTCCAAGCAAAAATAGGCAATCGTGAAGCTTGGACTGGCTCAAGCCAGTAGCACATGTGCAAAGAGCCAAAAGAAAAGGACCAGAATCAAAAAGATGAGCTGGATTAACAGGGGGTTGTGGACAGGGTGAGGGAAAAGAAGGCTGCCTTTAGGGACTACAAAAGATCTAAGAGGGAAGAGGACAGGGAGGAATACATGAGGAAATCCACATAGGTGAGTAGAATAGTGAGGGTAGTCAATGCTCTGAGAGAGCTGAGGCTAGCACAGGGGATTATAGAAGAGGGAAAAGGATTTCTTTAGGTATGTAAGAGAGAAGAGAAAGAGTAAGGATGAGATTACTAGGATCAAGAAGGGTGGAGGATGGGCAGAAAAGGGGATGGAGCAGGCAGAGGTACTCCACGAGTATTTCTGTTCAGTGTTTACCAGGGAGAAAGAAGGGCCCATGCCTAAGGGGAAGGATGGGGTGGGTGTGTTTGTGGAGGAGGGTATGGATGAGGAGATCCCAGTAGGCAGGGTGATGGTGGGCCTTAAGTAGCTGAGGGTGGATATGGTGCCAGGGCTGCAGAGAGTGCAACCAAGAGGCCTCAGAGAGTTGGCAGAAGTCCTGTTGAGTCCTCTGGCAGACTTATTCAACACCTCCTAGGGTACTGGGTGCATGCCCATGGACTGGAAGATGGCGCATGTGGTGCCCCTCCATAGGGATGAATCAGGGAACTACAGACTGGTGAGCCGTACCACTATTGTAGAAAAGCTAATGGAGACAATCCTCAAGGAGGCTGGAGAAATTTGTGGAGGAGAATTGTTTCCAGGATGGCAGACAACATGGATTTGTATTGGGCAGATCCTGTCAGACAAACCTAGTTGATTTTTTTGATTGGGTAATGCGGGCACTGGATAAAGGCCATGTGGTAGATGTCCTTTATCTGGACTTCAGCAAGGATTTTAATTCAGTGCTTCATGGAAGGCTGACTAGCAAGTTGTGTAACCTGGGAGGCAGGGAGTAAACTGGTTAGGTGGGTTAAGAGTTGGTTACAAGATAGGCAGCAAAGGATAGTCATGGGAGGTGATCTATAGGATCCCAGAGCTGTAACAAGTTGGGTCCCCACAGGACTCAGTGCTAGGACTGGTACTGTAAACATTTTCTTTGCCAACGTATCGGATGGGATAAAAATCAAAATCAGCCTCTTTGCATATGACACAAAGAACTGTGTGGAAGTGGATGAGGGGATGGTGGCAAAGTACTCCAAGAGGATTCAGCAAGACTTGAGGGCTGGTCGAACACATGGCAAGTAGGATTCAATGACAAGAAGTGTAAAGTCATGTGCATGGGGACCAGAAATCCTGGGAATTGTTACTGTTTGGGAGGAGTGCAGTTATCCACTTCAACAGAGGAGAAGGATCTGGGAGTACTAGTAACAGGGAAAATGAACCACTCAGCACAGTGCAGGAGGGCAGTGGCAAAGTCAGATGGAATGCTGGGGTACATAGCAAGGAGAATCACCTCTAGGAGAAGGGAAGTCATCCTGCCCCTGTGCAAGTCCCTGGTGAGGCTGCATTTGGAGTACTGCATGTAGTACTGGTGCCCATACTTGAAAAAGACATCAAGCTACTGGAGAGGGTACAGTGTAGAGCAACAAAAATGATCCTTGGATTGGGGGATAAAGCATATGAGGAGAGGCTGAGGGAGCTCTAAATTTATTCCCTGAAGGATGGAAGGGAGAGAGGGATTTGACTGAGACCTTCAAGTATCTAAAGTGCATGATCAGTGTTAATACCGAGGGAATGTTTAGATTAAAGGGTAGGAGGGAAACCAGGGGACACATTCTGAAACATGAAGAAGGAAGATTCAGGAGAGAAATGAGGTGGCATTATTTCACAAAAAGGGTGGTTACAGGGTGGAATGCACTGTTGGAGGTGATATCACTGAGGTCAGTGATTAACTTTAGGAGGGTGTGGGAGGGGTGGGACAGGATCAAAAGGTGGGTCCAAACTGTGGGTAGACTGGGGGGGGTGAGAAGGAAGTAGGAGGAAGTACAGCAGAATGGGGGGCAAGAGGAGGGGGTGCAGCTGCAGTTTAAATGGCTGACATGCTATACACTCAAGCAGACTAGATAGACCATAAGGCCTGTATCTGCTGCCAATTTTGTATGTTCATATTGCTATATTGATCTTTATATGTCAGGGGACATGCCACTCAGAGCACCAGATTTGTTTCTTTTTTATCTCAAGCAAATCTCCCTACCTTATCACCTCAGCAAGTACAGGTTCTTCTCTCACCTATTACTATAATGAACTAAGGTGGCAGACCTGGTAAATATTCAGGTCTTAATGGTTTTACATTGGAGTTTTATAAAACTCCAGCTTTATTTATTTATTTTATTTATTGAAAATGTTTCACCAAGGTAGGCACACTGAGCAAAACAATGCTCGTCTCATGGTGCGACCTGGGGGGTACATGAGAGGAGTATGCATAATACAAACAATGGGTTGAAATTAGATTCAAGCAATTCAAAGCAGTCGTTACATGGGAGGAGTATACAGAATACAAACAATGGGTTGAAATTAGAGTCAAGCAATTCAAAGCAGCGGTTACATGAATGAGTGTAGCTAGACAGACTTAAACAAGCGGAAGCACTACATACTTGTGCCACATGGGGGGTTGCATAACATGTTTGATTAACACTGAAACTATACATGGTTACATAAGTGCCTATTTCTAGAGAATAAGGAGAAAAATGCACTGGGTTGGCAGTGCAAACTGGGAGCCTGAGCCTGGGGAGGTAAGTGCAAGGATTGTTAGGGCAAATTTATAAGCCAGTCATTTGGGCGAACGGCCCAGCCTCTGGTCAGGCGCCTAAGGAGAAGGGGATTGGATGGGGGAAAGAGTCAGTCGGAGGGGGGTCGGGGGCAGGTACAATTGGTTGCAAAGAAGTTAGAGAGGGCGGAGGATAGAGAGTATTTGGAGGAAGAATGGCGGATTTGGGCCGGCAGGTCATTCCAGAGCTTAGGGAGGTGGTAAGAGAAGGCCGATTGGCCTGTGGAGGTTCTTCGATAAGGGATAGCTAATAGTCTGGAGTCAGTAGACCTGAGGTCATGAGCGGGGGTTGGTGGGGAAGATATGGAGGAAACGTGGTAGAGTGGGAGGGAACCGAGCCAGAAGTTAGAAACAAAATTAGCACTATGAAGTAGGCGCTGGTTGCTCAGGGATGGGAGGGCCAGTGAATGGAAGAGCTTGCAGTGATTGGTGCAGGAGGCATTGAGGGCGAAGCGGCAGAAAGCATTGAAGAGAGGGTCCAGTCTGGATAAGGTGGACTTGGAGGCAGAGCTGTAGACAACATCGCAGTAGTCAAAAGAAGGAAGAATCATTTTCTGGACTATTTCGCATCTCACAGGAAGCGGGAGACTAGCGCGGTTTCTATAGAGGGCACTGAGCTTGGGGCACAGTTTTGATAGGATGGCATTGACGTGGGTGGAGAAAGAGAGGTAGCGATCAAGCCAGACCCCTAGGTACCTAAAGGAGGGCACGTCTTCCAGGGTGGTGTTATTTAGGGTACGGAAGATTGGGGGGAATGTAAGTCCGGATAGTCTCTGTCTAGTGCTGAAAGACATAGAGACTGTTTTCTTGGCTTTTAGGGAGAGCTGGTTGGAGTTGAACCAGTGTTGTACTTTGTTGAAATCAGTCTGAAGATTAGAGGTGACTTCTTCATGGGAGCGGCCTGAAGTAAAGAGGACTGTGTCATCAGCGTACATGTGTATTGAGGTAGTGGAGCAAGCCTTTGCCAGATCATTTAATAGGATGGAGAAGAGAATGGGGCCAAGGACTGAGCCCTGGGGGACACTGGTGGTAATGGGGAGTGGGGGGGAGGTGCAATCAGTTATTTCTGTAGATTGGGTTCTATTTTGTAGGTAGGCACTGAACCAACTTATGGCCGAAGGCGATAGACGAGCACCAGCTAGGCAGAACAGTAGGAGGGAGTGGGATACCGTATCAAAAGCTTTGGCTAGGTTGATGAAAATAGTGGCGGTGATAAGTCCTTTGTCCATTCCAGAGAGGATGGAGTCCATGAGTCTTAGTAGAGAGGTGGTGGTGGAGTGGTTCTTCCTAAAACTGGACTGGAATGGAGTGAAGAAGTTTGTTTCAGAGAGAAAGTGGGCAATCTGTGATAGTACTAGGTGTTCCTGTAGCTTGGCGAGGGTGGGGAGGAGGGAGATGGGGCGTTAGTTAGCAGTGGAGGTAAGGTCACCTCCTTTTGGTAGATGTAGGACAGTGGGATGTTTCCACTCTGAGGTGAGAGACTCAGTAGTGAATGAAAGATTTAGCAGGGCAGCGAGGGGAGTAGCAATGGCTGAAGCAGATAGGAAGAGGAGTTTATTGTCAAGGCCGTCTGGAGATTTACCTTTGGTGGGGTTCAGGGAGCGAAGGGCATCTAAGGTTTCAGTGGGGGAGATGTGTCTGGAAGAGAAAGGGTTCTGGCCAGGAGGTAGGTGGGTAGCTGTCTGGTGAGTGGATGTGGTTACTGGAGGAAGGGAGTCCAGGAGGGTCTTAGCACAAGTAGTGAAGTAGAAATTGAACTTGGAGGCTACTGTCAGTGGGTCGGAGAGTAGAGTCCCTTGGGCGAGAAACTTTACAACCCTTACTTACTCCATTATTTCTTCAATTTTTTCATTTACTTCAGGAGGGGGTTGCCCCCCATGGCGATATGCTATTATTACTGCTTTTCCTAAGCTGGGGAAAGACTTAACTTCTCCAGTGTCATATTGGCTGATTTCGGTTCAAATTTTGATTTTAAATTATTTATGTCAATTTGGGCTTCGTGAATTGAAGGCCTTCTCCCTATCTTGCTGGACCAAGACCAGCTTGATTTTGTGCGGCTCCATCAGAAACTTGACAATATTTGTAGAACAATACTATTATTGGATTACATTACTCAGAAATCTTTGCCCCTGGTCCTGGCCTGCTTGAATGAAAAGAAGGCATTCAATTGGGCATATTAGCCCTTTCTTTGGGTAACATTGCATGTCTTTGATTTTCCTCCAAGTTTTATTATGCTGCTGCATTCTTTGCATGTTTCTCCGATGGCATACATCAAAGTTAATGTTATTATTTCTCTGGCATTTTCTTTGGGTCGTGGCACCCAGAAAGGTTGCCCCCTTTCTCTGCTTTTCTTTGTGTTATACATAAAGCCTTTGGCCTCCTACATTCGGGGATCACAGGATGTACAAGGCATTCCTTGGTGGGCAAGATTATCAAATAGCCTTAATTGTGGATGATATTTTATTAACCCTTATAGACCCGACAAATTCAATAAAAGCGATCTTTGATATTATAACATGCTTTGAATCCTTCGTGGGTTTTCATCTTAACTGACAAAAAACAAAGTTGGAACCTTTAATTACACCCCCCATCTGTCCAAGATTTTCTTAAAGTAGATTGGAGCAGAAATTGTATAAAATATTTATGCATACCTACAAATCTGGATCACTTGGAGCTGTTTAATTATGAGCCTTTAACATTACAGAATACATCAGATTTGACACGGTGGTCAGGATTAAATCTTCCTTTCTTCCAACAAGTAGAAGTGGTCCAGATGAACATCTTTCCATGACTAATATTTATTTTGCAAACCTTTTCTCTTATCCCTGCTTCTTATTATTTTTATGATTGGCATAAATTAGTATCCCATTTCATTTAGAAAGGCCACCATCCTAGAATTCAATCTCAATATTATATCTTTCACTGGTTTAGGGTGGAGTTGGTCTTCCTAATCTTCATTTATATGCCCTAGCTTCTCAACTTCACCTCATCTGTTTATAGACTTCAGTTTCTTAACCATGCGTATTGGAAGGAAATTTAATTTGCACTTAATGATAAATATAATATTAGTGACCTTCTTTATTCTTTTCCTGTCTATTATAGACCTTTCTCGAATTTTTATTTCTACACTGCTGTGACCAGTTGGCTGTGGCACAGGGTCCATCAGTGATACCTGGGTGACTTGGCTCCACTGTTTGAAGCCTTAGCCTAGGTGCCTACAAATCCATTGAACAGAATGAATCCTTGCCTCAGATGCTGGGCTCGGTTAGATCTAGTTTATTGACATCTATCTCTTGCTCCTGGAGGGGTGCATCCTTTCTCTGATTCAATAGCCTCTTATTCACTGCCTCCTACAGACGAGGTATTTACAGCTCTGGTCATATATCTATACTTTGCCAGAGCATTGTAGACAACTCCTGGATTATCTTCCTGTATTGCTAAATTTAATTTGAACTTATCAACAAGGATGAAAACAGGAGCATTTAATAAGCTGTATTTCTGCTTTTGTGAGAGACCAACTCCTGGACTCCACTCTTACTGTTTTTACCAACTGGACTACCAAGCTTCAGGAAGCTTGTGATCTTGCTTTTTGGGAGTAATACTCTCTCCCAGCTTATAAGATTTCAAAGGCACCTTATTTGAAAGAATTCACGTGAAAGTGTTGAATGTGTTTTTTTTTTTTAGGACTCCATGGATTACTGTGCATTATTTGGGGGGCCTGTCTGGGGCATGTTGGAGAGGGTGTGGTGAACAAGGAGCGGACAATTCTCAAATGTCCTGCCCAGTCCTTCATACATATTGGATAGTTGTTTCTTAAGTGATAGAAAATGTGCTGCTCTACCTGAGTCACTTACTTTCCTTTTAGTTTTCTTACATATTCCACCTGATTCATACCAGCTTAATGCTCACCAATTTAATTTTTTGTTGATCCTGTTAGTATGTGCCAAGAAGATAACTGGGTATGTTCATATGGTGTACCAAAATAACATCAAGGTCACATTTTTAAATTCATAATATATCAAATGTTAAATGTATTTTGAGATACTGTACCCTGCTTGAACCAGTAATAAGTGGCCACATGGTAAGATAACTGTCTTAATGATTCCTGTGAACAAGACAGTTCACCGTGGTGTATGTACAGTGGACACCATGGTGTATGTACTGTATTAGGACACCATGGAGTATGTATGTGGACACCGTGGTGTATGTACATGGACACCATGGTGTATGTGCGTGGACACCAAATGGTTGTGATGTGTGTACACAGACACCAATCAGCTGCTGTAATTGTAAACAAATGTTACTAATAATAAGCAAATTGATACATTTCAATGTGTTTTGAGATACCATGATCAAACTGGTTAAAAGTGGGCATGTGGTAAGGTAACTGCCTTAAAGATGTCTGGTAACAAGACTGCTCACTGTGGTATATGTACAGTGGGCATGAAACACTTGTGTTGCATGTACAAAGGATGTAAAACAGCTGCTATACGATAAAAAAATGTTACTAATAACAATCATATTTATAAAATGGCATGGCAATAAATCAAGCAATAAATCTAAGAACATAAAAACTCTAAACTAATATGAAAAAATGTAGTGAATAAATAAATACTTGAAAAACTAAGCAATAAATCTAAGTAAGGGAAAAACTTTAACCAATAAATCTAACTACAGAAAGAACAGTAAGCAATACATCTAAATGTTTCTATTATTTACATCCTTTATTCATTTAATATCCAAATAATAGCAAGACTGTCCATTTTATTAATTCTGTAATACATTCCAAGCACACACTAAAGCCTAATAGAAGGACGTCACACTTCATAAATTTACTTACATATTTATTATAATCACGACCAAACAAATGCCTGATGTTTCAGATGTAACTCCTTTATCAAAAGCTAACTAGTAACAACTGAGACACTCATTAAATAGGTAGTGATATACAATGTGATTAATAGCACCTTGTGATGTCATCATTAAAACAGCTTTAATCCTTGCAATTTAAAAAAAGTGCATTATTGTTTAAATCCCTCATATGACAAAACCTTAAAATCAGTATATACACACATGTTGATTCAGTATTAATGTGGACAAAATCATGAGCATGAAATCTGACTACATATAGAGTAATGAAAACATGAATGGGAAAAAGGGGAAGGAGGGAGGGGGGAAGGACGGGAAGGCCTGAAGTGATCCAGCATATACTAAAATGAACAATGCCATCAAAGACACATGAGTGGAAAGACGAGGGAGGGAGAGAGGAAAGGGAACCATTGGGATACATTAAAAACTATTATAAATTGTACAAATGAGCAAAAATCATTTGGAATTCACATTTTATTATAGATCAATACAGAAGCTCATATTACCTATACTAACATTTGTCAGAGGAAAGTATTCTGGGAAGATGGGGGGGGGGTCCAGGGGCTTATCTTCTTATTCTTAAATAAGGATGGATATCAAGTTGTGTATTAAGTCCTGATTTTTGGTTTGCTGTTAAAGTTAGAATTCATAAGTTTTCTGTAATTCACATTAAATTCTCAAAATTGCCTCCTCTATGGTTTCGATTAACTTTATCAATGGCTATAAAACTAAAGCCATGAGTTCTAGGATCTGGTGCTTCCATAATATGAAATGCTGTGGCGTATGTTGGATCCTGTCTCCCTATAGCCCTAGCGTGTTCCCCTACTCTATCTTTAAATTTTTGTTTAGTTTTTCTAATGTAAAACGAACCACATGTACATGTAACCAGATATATGATGCCTTCAATAGCACAATCATAAGTATGTGTGGTGTTTATTGTGGAGAAAAGTTTGGTTTGTTCTATGTGTTTGCACATAACACACCTCTTGCACTTAAAACAGCCATTAGGCTTATTGACCCATGTACTTTTATGACTATCTGTAAAGTGGTTATGTACCAAAAGATCTTGTAAGACAGGTGCTTTTCTCTAACACCTACTGGGTGGGTCATTGCAAAGGTTTTTTTAATTTGATTCAGGTGTAAGTACATGCCAGTGGTGTCTTAAAATAATCTCAAGTTCTCTGGCTTGTGCTGAATAAGTGGTAGTATAGCTGAATCTAGGATCTGTGTTCACACTGACACTCTTATCCTTAAGAAGGTAATTTCTCTTGGTAATCTCTGCTATGTATTTCACTTGTTCTATTTTATTTATACTTTACCCCATTTGTGTCAACCTTACTGTTTGTTCTTCTGCCCCATCTTTAAAGGATGATACAGGAGAATAGTTTCTTTTAGTTCTTTAAAACTGGCCTAAGGGAATATTCTGAGCCACGTGGGGTGGATGGCAACTACTCACCAAAAGCAGGCTGTCGCCATCTATTGGTTTCCTATAGATGTTGCTATTCAGGTTCCCTATCTAATCCCTTGTAATCAGTAGTTCTAAATAGGTGACGCTTGTTCTGCTACTTCGATAGGTAAATCTTAATTGGGGTGTAGTTTCATATAGGAACAACACAAATTCTTCACAAGTGTGTAGATCACCCTTCCAGACAACAAAATTGTTGTCTATATAATGTTTCCAAACAGTCAAATGTTTTTTAAACCTGTTTAATTGTTCATTAAACATGAAGTATTCCTCCCAGTAGCCTACAAAGGGATTCTCTATGGAGGAGGCACACACCATTCCCTTGTAGGAACATTTCCCTGTCAAATAAAAAAACATTTTGTGTTAGTACAAATTCTAACAGTTTCAATAAAACATCTGTAAAGGCATATTCTCCAGATTTGTCCCATTTAGATAGGGTGCTGCTGCATCCAGTGCCCCCTCATGAGGGACATTGGTTTAAAGTGCCTCAATATCCATAGTTATAAGAGTTGTGTCTTCTCCCATCTGGATAGTTGGTAATAAGCATTTCTTTAGTGTCCTTGAGGAACAATGGTAAATATGAGACTATGGGTTTAAGGAAAGAATCAATGTATCTTGAGAGGGGTTCCGTGATGGAGCCAATGCCACTTGCAATTGGGCAGCCAGGTGGATTTATTAAAGTTTTGTGTACTTTGGGGAGTATGTAAAAGGTTGCTGCTACAGGAAGGGGGGCGATCAGGAACTCCATAGTTGCTTTATCTATTAAGCCTCGTTGGTGTGCATTTGTTACATACTCATCAATACTGAATTTGTAATCCAAGGTTGGGTCCTGCTTTTGTTTTCTGTAGAAATTCTTATCACCCAGTTGGTGTTTAACCTCATTAGTGTTTGTGATTTTATCTAGTAGCACTATTGCGCCCCCTTTGTCTGCTGCTTTAATGATCTGATTTGTGTCTGCTTGGAGAGTGCAGATGGCCTCTTTCTTGATTTGTCTTGTGTTGTTAAAAAAATCAAAATGTGATGTCCTAAAAAATTGTTTAAAGTCATTTTCTACCAAACTCCTAAAAACAGTCACTGCAGTACAATTAGGGATGCAGAACATTGAGGGTTTTTTGAATTTATTGGACTGTGAAGCTGCACGTTCATCTCTTTCACCAAAAAAGGCCCTTAAATATAGTTTGTGGCAGTTCAAGTCTAAGCCCACTAATGTTTCTACTGTAACCATCCGTCTGGTCGGAGCAAAGCCAAGATCTTTCTTCAATAGGTTATTCTCTGCATTAGTTAATATATGTGAGGAGAGGATGATAATTTATTTAGGTTTTACCTCCTCTGTTGTCTCCTCCCCTTGTGTGGTCTCCTCTGGTAGAACTTCCCCCAGTTGCGATGGTGAAATTCTCTCAGGCTGTATTCTTCATCATCTTCCTTGATGAACTCTCTTCGTCTTCCTGGTTTGTTGGATTCCCTCTGTCTCTATTGCAGTCTGGGATTCCTCTGAGGTGTAGGGGTGGAGTTGGAGGATTGTAATATGCTGAGGTATATTGAAATTCCATTGGTTGTGGGTCCATAGAATGTCCATCTCTCTGAAAACAATACCCCTATTCATTTCCTCAGTCTCTGACTCACTTCCTTCTGTCATGTATTCGAAAGACACACTTAATGTTCTTTAAAATCCCCTTTGCTTAGGCTGTTTTTTCCAATAAAAATACTTCCTTTCCCAGTCATCTTTATCTCTGGCAAATTTCATGGTCTTGACCATTTTAAGTTCCTGGTCTATTTTAGGGATTGACTCTTTAAGATTTTTATTTAGACTGTCAAAGTCCCCACATGTTCAAACTTGATTACTTCTAATTCCTGTTTTTAAGTTCTTCTCCTAATAGGATCTCCTTTTCTTTACCATATATACTATGTAGTACTATACCAAGAAAATAACTGTTTTTAAAATTTCTGCTGGGATAGCTAAACATCCTAGCACAAGGTTGCATGTGAAAAGTTACACATAAAATTAAATAGCTGAACAGATTTTTTGATATGTTATTGCACAGTTAGACTCTGAATGTTATTATTTATTATTATATTATAAACTTTCAACATACAGCCTTGTGCGGTATCCAGTGAGAAGGGTGACCACTATTGAGCGCTTACCAAAAGGGTGACTCAATACTGCTACTACATGCTTGGAGGGGAGTGAGCACGCTGTGCGATGGGCAGAAGGGGAGGGAGGATTGGTGAGGTGTAGCATGACAGTGGGTTGCTGAGGTGGCGGTGGCATGGTGGGTTCATGGCAGGCTAGGGTTGGGATGGTGCCAGGTTCAGTGCTGAGCATGTTGGGATTTTTAGCCAGTCCGAGTAATTAACTTTTTGTTTTCACCCCCAAAGTGCACCCCCCCAGAGTTGAACATTTATTAGTAGGAGGGTGTGGGGGGCACAGTCCCCTGCATAAACAACAAAATGGCAAGTGCCCGGCGCCCTTTTGTCATGCTCCAGGAGTGTACATTGGCAAAATGGAATTTCTCCGATGTATGTTTGCCCTAACGGCGATCACCTTTCCACAATTGCTGTTGTCACATAGAACCATCTTGTGCTAGGTTGCTTGGCTATCCCAGCAAGAAATTTTTATAGCAGTTATTTTTCTTGGTATAGCACTATATACCTTATCTTTTTGGTTTTATCAGTTTTTAAACACTGTACTAGTTTTTTATATATGTGATTTTTATAATAAATATTTAGCAATTTTTGATCCATATATTTGCATCTTGCGCAAAGAAGTCTTTTTTAGAAATTTATAGCACTTTGGTAATGTCCTTGTTTTGCACATATCTTATTAGATACACTGTCACTTTAATTGAATTCCTTTATAGTGGTTGCAATTCCTAGTCTCACCAATCTTGAGAAAGCGCTGGTAGTACGCAAAAACACTTGACTAGGTGAGACTTGATCACTGGGGAGGGGGTAGCCATCTTTTGGAGTTTTCAACTGCTTGCATGTTGGACCTGAATATAACTGTTTTTAACATTTTGGATTAATAAAGCCTGGATACTTTTAAAAACTTCTATCTGGACTTGATCCTTTCACTCAACATGGGATGCCACAGTTGCTCGACTTCTGCTAAGTAATTTTATGCCCAAGGTATCCTGAAATCCTAAACTCCATGTTTGTTTTCATTTCTCAGATTCTCTTGGATTGCCTGTGCATCTTCAGGTGTCAATTTAAAAGGTGCCTTCCACACATGTTCAGCGGCCTATGGAAAACTTGATGTCTCCGTACTGTATGTTGTCACAGTCATCATGTCTGGGCCATGTGAACGCTTCACCCCACACTGATGTAGAAAGCTAAATTCCACTGTCTGTTCAGTAACTGATTTCACTTGTCCAATGTAAAAACAGTTTGACTAATAAACTGCATGGAAGTGCTCTATGTTTATATCCAGTCGTTGGGCTTTTTCAGTTGTGTGCCACAAGTGGAGCCTGTGGCAGAATGAACAGTGTTGACTGGCATTTGGGACCCGGCTCTGTGCTGACAGGGCACTGTCAGAAACTACATTGTCCAGCATGGTGATCTGTACATTGGCATCCATTTCATTATTTTCCACATGTTGACAGAATGTTGTTCTGTGGCATGGCGCTATCAATTTGTACAGTTGTAGTATTATTTTGCAGCGTGATACTGACATGAATAGTGGTGCTGGAGTCAGACATTGACGGCACTACGTTGTTGTCTTGCTTTGTATTAAAACACCAGGGGTTTCCCTCAACATCTTTTCCATCCATCGACCCACATAACTGGCATTTCCACACACTCCTTCATCCATCCTGCAAGCAGTGCAGAAACAGGTGTTATCCCTAATTGCAACACCACCATTGGTGACTGACCTGACACTCTGAATTTTGTGTTTCCCTGGTATGGTTTTAAGAATGGGTCATTCTGGCTTGTGTATCTCATTGTCAGGTACCCAAAAGAATGTTCTTAAGGAATATTTGCCTCCATCATCAATAGGCTGCATTGTTAGGGTTTTTTTTTTTGCAGTACTTAAAGAGTTCTTTCACCAAGGATATGACTGCTAGCCTTGATGTCGTTGTCTTAGTTGCTGTTGATTTCATGACTGCACTCTCACCATCAGAGGGGCCTTTTCCATGACGGGATCCAAAAAAGGCACATTCAATGCGAAGCCATATGTTGTGTGCACTTGTTAAATGTCCTAGATGGCAGACTTAGATTTATACTGGCTACCACATCCATTTGTGAACTGCATCTCCTTAGTGATGGTTTTGGACCAAACTGTTTGAAGGTGTGTGTTTGACAGTTTCACAAAATGATGCACAGCATTGTGGCCATGCTTCAAATCACTTGAAATAAAACCAAGGATTCCCTGAGAGTGTTCACACAGTGCTTATACCTGTAGTAGGAAACCACCAGGTATAGAGTGGCCTGCTCATGATGCCGGTGATATGATTGCACTTCATCTTGATACTTACAGGCACAATTCTGAGTGAAGTCCGAAACCATTAGGACCCATCCCTCGGGCATATTTTTGGACAGTGTTTGGAACTGGTGTTGCTGCCATGATGCCACATGCAGGTGACACCCAGGAATGTGAAGTCTTCCTTCATGATTCCCACAAAATTAGAAAGTGCTGTTTTCTTTGTTTTCAGTACTTTATGTAACCCACTCATGAGGGAACAATCTTATCCCTCATACTCTCAAATGGGGACAGTGAGAGGATCTCAGATCTAGAAGTGGGTAGTCATCTGGGAACAAGTGACCACCAAACAGTGTGGTTCTCGATAAACTCAGCTACATAGTCAAGCCATACAAAAGTGAGGGTACTGGATTTCAGGACGGATGACTTTGGCAAGATGGGAGAGTGCCTTAGAAAAGCACTAGCAAACAGGCTAGAAGGAGGGGTGGAGCAACAATCGGGAAACATCAAAACTGCCATCACACAGAGGCAACAAGCCTTTGTGTGAAGCAAATAAACAAATCAAAATGAAAGAAAAAGCCACTATGGTTCTCAAAAGAGGTGGTGGGGAAGGTTCAGGAGAAAAAGATAGCATTTAGGAAGTATAAGAAAACACAGAAGGAGCAGGATAGAGAACTGTACCAGTTAAAGCAGAAGGAAGCAGGGAGAAAAGTAAGAATAGCAAAGGACTGAACTGAGGAAAAGATAGCCAACTCGGTTAAGAAGGGGGATAAAACCTTTTATAGGTACATCAGGGAGCATAGAAAGACAAAGGGAGGGATAGTGAGGCTGAATAGAATGGATGGTGGGTGGGCAGAGAGGGACAGTGAAAAAGCAGCGATACTGAATGAATACTTCTGCTCCGTATTCACAAAAGAGGAGGAGGGGAGGTGCCTAATCCAATTAACAGAAGCACTCTGGATAGGGGGGTCAATCCCAGTCCTTTCACAGAAGAAAGGGTTCTGAAAGAACTCCTAAAAGTGAAGGTGGACAAAGCAATGAGGCCAGATGGAATTCACCACAGAATTCTAAAAGAATTAAGGGGAGAACCAGTGACACCACTGACAGCCCTTTTTAACAACTCATGGGAGGATGGTATGGTACCTGTGGACTGGAGGAAGGTGGATGTAGTTTCCTTTCACAAAAGTGGGAGCATGACAGAGGCAGGAAACTACAGACCTGTCAGTTTGACCTCTGGTAGGAAAAGTGATGGAATCACTTCAAAAGGAAAGAATTGTTGAGTACCTAGAGGCCAGTGGGGCAGGGACCCAAGGCAGCATGGGTTCACAGCAGGAGGTCATGTCAGACACATTTAATTGAATTCTTGACTGGGTGACCAAAGTAGTAGACCAGGGAGGGGCTGTGGACATGGCCTACCTAGACTTCAGCAAGGCATTTGACACAGTCCCACACAAATGATTATTAGTCAAATTAACCAGCCTGGGAGTGGGTCCCAGGGTGGTAGCCTGGGAGACATTGGCTGGACAACAGGACACTGAAGGTAATTGTAAATGGAGTCCACTCTGAAGAAAGGGAGGCTACTAGTGGGTACCACAGGGTTCAGTACTGGGTCCAGTCCTTTTTAATGTCTTTATAAGTGACACTGAAGAGGGACTGGAAGGAAAAGTATGCCTCTTTGCAGATGACACAAAGATCTGCAGCAGGCTTGATACACAAGGAGGCGTGGAAAGGATGAGAAGGGACTTGGAAAGGTTGGAGGAATGGTATGGCAGCTTGGATTCAATGCAAAGAAGTGCAAAATAATGCACTGGTGAACAAAGAAATTACACAATGGGGGGGGTAGTAACAACAAAAATGGAAAGAGACCAGGGGGCAACCATATCAGATGACCTTAAGATTGGCAAGCAATGTGTGAAGGCAGTAAGGAGGGCTGTGGGGATACTGGGATGTATAGGGAGAGGCATCACCAGCAGAAAACAAGAAGCTGTTATCCCTCTGTACAGACAGTTGGTGAGACCCCACCTGGAGTACTGCATCCAGTTCTGGAGACCCCATCTCCGTAAGGACATAGACAGGATGGAGGCAGTCCAGAGGAGGGCAACTAAAATGGTACAGGGTCTGAAAGAGAAGCCATATGAGGAGAGGCTAAAGGAGCTTAATATGTATACCCCTGAGGAAAGGAGGGAGGGGAGGACAGAATAGAAACTTTTAAGTACCTCAGTGGAATCAACAAAGTCCAAGACGGTAGCATCTTTCAGAAAAAGACATGTTCAAGAATAAGGGGACACAATTTGAAGATAGAGAGGGGGATGGCTCAGGGGCAATGTGAGGAAGTATTTTTTCACGGAGATGTTGGTGGAAGCATGGAACAGCCTTCCTGAGCAGGTTGTGGGGTCTAAAACTGTGGGAGAATTCAAGAATGCATGGCACAGACATAAGGCAATTCTTGTGGGGGTGAGGAAGTAATAGGCTGTTGGTTAACTAGGATCTGCAGCTTATCTTGTAGGTAGGAAATGGGCAGACTAGGTGGGCCAAGAAGTTCTTATCTGTCATCAGTCTATGTTTCTATATTTCTGTGTGATTTACTGTAGTTTGCCCATTGTTGAGAGTCAATTTTATGGTCTCCACTGCTGTCACCTCACTGTATCCTGTCCATGCCATTTCAGGAGGTAGGCAAGTCTGTCCTCAATGCACTGGTGCTACAATTGTCCAAGATTTTTCAACAGTCTTTTCTGTAAATGTCTTTTTCCGGTACCTTTCTGCATATGATCATTGCCACCATGTCATAAATATTTGGCACTCAACGGTCCAATATGTAATGAGTATCGGTGCACGGTTCAATGGACAAAGCTTTAATACTGCATTTGCACAGTATTCACAGAGGCACTGCTCCAGCTTCTGTTCCCTTGCAAGTTTTATGTGCTGCGGTCGCGTAGTATTAAACTTACTTTTCCAAATTGATGCTTCTGGATGTTCTATGCAGAGCTCTGCATGCAGAACAGATAGAGGTTTTGCAAGGAATTACTTTGCTTTGCCAGTTCATTTGGATAACGCCTTCTTGTGCTGCAGTGGCATGGCTACCCCTTCGTAGAATCCCTCACTTGCTGGACAGTTTTGACAGGCAATGCGGATTTGTGTGAGACTTTTTTAATGCCCCTTGATATGGTCATCATCCTGGTCCAGCTGATGCTCAAGGTATTGCTCGCAATTCATAGCAAACAATAATTTTTTTTAGAATTGACAACAAACTTATAAATTCTTGTCTTAACTGTCTTCCCTCAGGTTTTTTGGTGCATTTTAGAGTGCTCAGTTTCTCCTTCGTCACTTCCACCAATTTCTCCTACAGGTTTGTGACAAGTTAGGTTCTGTTTGCCAGTACCGGCCTCCTTGGCTGGTGAAGCAGAATGGGCAATGCAGGCAACTGTGGCAAAACAAGATAGAAACATAGAAACATAGAAGTTCATGGCAGATAAGGACCACAAGGTCCATCTAGTTTGCCCATTTCTTTTTCTGCCTTATAAATGTGCCATCGGTCTTTGCTCTGTCAATGGCCTATCTATTCATACTCATCTGTGTTGCTCCCTTATCCCTATCCCATGCCTGTTTGGAGCCTCCCATGCCTATTTGAAGCCCTGCACTGTATTCATATCCACCACTTCCTGAGGTAGGCCATTCCATGCATCCCCACCCTTTCTGTGAAAAAGAGCTTCCTCACATTACCTCTTAATTGGCCTTCCTCTAATCTCATGCTGTGTCCTCCTCTTCTTCTGCTATTTTTCTTATATTGAAACATGTTATACTCTTTCACCTTGTTAATGCACTTAAGGTGTTTGAATGTTTCGATCATATCACCTCTCTCCCTCCTTTGCTCTACGGTATACATATTGAGTTCCATTGATCTGTCCTCATATGTTTTCTGATGCAGTCCCCGCACCATTTTGGTTGCCTTTCTCTGGCCTGCCTCAATTTGGTTAATGTCCTTGTGAAGGTGCGGCCTCCAGTACTGCACGCAGTACTCCAGATGGGGTCTAACCAGTGTCTTATAAAGACGGATTATTACCTCCCTCTTCCGACTTGTGATACCCCTACTAATACACCCCAACATCCCCCTAGCCTTACCTACTGCTTTAATGGTATGCTTGGATGATTTCAGGTCATCTGTGATGATGATGCCCAAGTCTCTTTCTTCCTTGTGACTGCCAGTAACTCCCTTCCAACCTATAAGTGGCTTCAGGTTTTCTTCCTATGTGCATGATCTTGCACTTCTTTGCGTTAAACCCCAGTTGCCACTCTTCTGATCATTTTGCCAGTTTATCCAGATCCTTCTCATTCTTCCCACCTCATCTAGACCATCTACTCTGTTGCAGATCTTGGTGTCATCTGCAAACAGACAAATCTTCATCTCCAGTCCATTTGCAATGTCACTGATGAAGATATTGAAGAGGACTGGCTCTAGGACTGATACCTGAGGTACCCCATTTGTGACATGCATCTCTTCTGACTGTATACTGTTTACCACCACTCTCTGTTTTCTGCCCATCAACCAGTTCAACACCCAGTTGACCAACTTCTGACCCATCCCAAGCATACCCAGCTTATTCATCAGTCTTCATGTGGAACAGTTTCAAAAGCTTTGCTGAAGTCAGGGGGGACATGATTGAGGTCTTCAAGTACCTCAAGGGAATAAATAGGGTAAACATGGAGGGGATCTTTAGACTAAAGCAGGGAGGTATCACCAGAAGGTATGGTTTAAAGTTGGAAGGTGGAAGGGTGAGGGGGGAAGAGGAGGAGGTTTTTCACTGAGAGGGTGGTGGACCCTTGGAATGCACTGCCTGGTGAGCTGGTTCAGAGATCCACAGTGGAGGGCTTCAAGAGAGGGTGAGACAAACACAGAAAGTGGATGTATCAGATGATGGCCTGGCCCAGGGGGGTGGGAATGGATGATAGAGGTTTCTGGAACACAAAGGGGGGCCTCGGCACCCAACTAGGGATCTGAGGTTCGAGCAGACTCGATATACCGTAAGGCCTAATCTGCTGGCAAATAGTATGTTAGTATGTTAGTAAGTCAAGGTAGGCGACATCAACTGCTCCCCCTTGGTCCACCACCCTGGTTACCCAGTCAAAAAAATCTATGAGATTAGTTTGACAGGACCTTCCTTTTGTAAACCCATGCTGTCTTGGATCCTGTGCTCCTATGGATTCCAGGTGTTGCACTATCCTTTCCTTAAGGAGTGCCTCCATAATTTTGCCCGCTACTGAGGCAAGACTTGTCTGTAGTTCCCTGCCTCCTCCTTGCTACCACTTTTGTGGAGTAGGATCACATGAGCCCTTCTCCTGTGCTCAGAGACTCATGAAACAGTTCTGATAATGGCTCTGCTAGTTCCACCCTTAGCTCCCTTAGTACCTTGGAATGTATGCCATCAGGTCCCATTGCCTTGTCCACCCTGAGCTTATTGAGCTCTTGTAGGACCCTTTCTTTTGTGAAGGGACCAGTGCACACCTCCCTCCCCCCTGTGTCCATGGTGCTGAGCTGTGGGCCCTGCCCTACCTTCTCTTCAGTAAATACTTAGCAGAAATATCTATTTAGGATAGATGCTTATACATGGTCCTCCTCCTCAAACACACCCTTATTCCCTTTGATCTTAGCCATACCCCCTCTGGATTTTCTCCTTTCACTAATGTATCTATAGAAAGTTTTGTCACCTTCTTTTACTGTTTGTGCTACTGTTTTCTTGGTTTGGGCCTTTGCCTTTCTTACTTCCTAACATGCTTCCCTTAGGGAAGTTTGGTACGCCCCTATCTTCATCCTGCTGCATTCCTTATATTTCTGAAGGCCAGCCTTTTGACTCTGACCTTTTCTGCTACTGTTTTTGAGAACCAAAGTGGTTTCCTTCTTCTTTTACTTCCTTTCTCTCTCTAACACAGTGGGATGTTGCTTCAAGCATTGCATATATCACGTGCCCACTTTGCCTGAACTCCTCACCTGTATTTCTTCTTGCCAGAGCTAGCTTAACTCTGTTGGCCATCTTATCAAAGTCAGCTCCTCTGAAGTCCCATATTTTTGCCTTGCAATGGGATAATTTAGTTCTAGTGGCCAAATTGAACCATACCATGTGATGGTCACTGGCCCCAGGTGACCTTCTCTTGAAGATCTGTGATCCTGTCCCTGTTAGGCAGTACTAGATCTAGCCTAGCCTTGTCTCTTGTGGGTTACTGTACCAGTTGTTTGAGGCCCTACCCTGCAAGAAATCCACTATGTGTCTAGTTCTGGCAGATGTTCCTGCTGGTATTGACCAATTTGTATCTGGCATGTTGAAGCTCTCATTATCAGAACCTCCCTTTCGCTGTCATGTTTTGCATATCTTCTATCAATAATGTGTCTATGTCCTCCCCCTGATCTGGAGGCCTGTAGACAACCCCAGTTCGTATAGCTGTCCCATTTCCTGTTTCCAGGGTGACCCGCAGTTCTTCTGTCTCCTTATGTGTATTCTGAATTTCTGTAGCTTTGATATTTTCATTGACATAAAGAGCCACTCCACCCCCTTTGCACCTCAGTCTCTTCTGAACAGTACATAGCCAGGTATTGATGTCTCCCAAGTGTGGTTACTGGTGAACCATGTCTTTCTAATGGCTACTATGTCCAGTTTAGCCTCTGTCATTATTGCCTGCAGGTCTGGGATCTTGTTTCCCAGACTGCAAGCATTCGTGTACATGATTTTCCACTGACCAGATTTTGGTGTGTTGGTTGTTGGGCGAGTTCTGGCATTTCCCCTGTGTGTTGTATGGGGAGCCAGACCTTTTTCCTTACCTGGTGTTGCAAATGAACTACAAACATGCTGAACTCCTGTTTGATCACTAGCTGAGGGGGGAAGGGTGCTCTTCCCATTCAACTTATCGGGTACTGCTCCTCTCTCCCCATTTGCTAGTTTAAATATTCTGCAAAGGCATCAAACTTCTGCCCCAATGCACTGACTCCCTCCTTAGTCAGATGCAGTCCATCAAATTTAAAGAACTTTCGCTCCCCAAACTGTTGCCAGTTACCTACAAATATGTGTCCTTTTTCTTGGCACCAGCCCTTGAACCATATGTTTAACTCTCCTATCTCCCTTTTCTGAGTTTCCGTCCATCTTCCCCATCTCTCAGACTGGCAGGATCTCAGAGAAGGAGATGCCAGATGAAATGGATGATAATTTGTCACCCAGCCTGGTCAGGTGCTCCTTGGTCTGCACAACTGACCAGCTGGTGAGATTGCTAGTCCCTGTGTGTACCAGGACATCAATGTTTTCTCCTGCTTCCTGTACAATTTTTGCAATGTGGTCAGTGTCTTTCCATGCTGATGTACCTGGGAGACATCTGACCATTACCCCTGGCTGCTGGAGATAGGTATCAACTCCCCGAATCATGGAGTCTCCTATGATCGGAAGTGTTTTGGATTTTCTTTTTGCTTTTTTTGTTATGGTTCCTGTTTTGGGTGAGTTTTGTTGTGCTAGCTCCAGTGCTGCAGTGTCCTGCTCTGCAGTGTCCTCTGCCCCTTTTGTGATTTCGAGATAGCGGCAGATACCTGTTTGTAGTTTTTATATGGTTTGTGTAGATGATATGTTGGAGAATGTTGAGTGATGGAGCACCAATTTGTCCACCTAACCACCTGCCAACCTCCTGGACCAACTACCCTCTCGGTTGAGGTGCTACTGTTGGATGTTGGGGAAATGGCAGGCAGTTCTTATACTATATTTCCTCCTGAATATGCGATTTGAGGTGTGCAATCTCTGCTTATGCTGCCTGGAGCTGAGCTCTTAGATCTCCAATGGCCCAGCATGTAGGACAGTGTCCTAAATCCTCTATAAAAGCCCTTTTGAAAAGTGTCCCTCAGTTCCTGCAGTTAATAATATGCATTTGAGATAAGTTGCTGGGTTTATAAGTTATAAGTTCTGGATTAGTTCTTGGGGTAGACCAGATCCCTACCTCTGAACAGGTGAGTAACCTGGGTGTGGAGCTTGACACTGGCTTGACCCTTCGTTATCAGGTGTCTGCAGTAGTCAAGACTTCATTTTCATCTTAGAAACATCTCCGGGATTAGGCACCTGGTTCCACCAGGCGATTGCAGGTTTTGGTCCACGCCTTTGTGTCATCGCGTCTTGATTACTGTAACTCCCTGTACCTAGGGCTTGCTGGGGTTGATATCCACTGCTTGCAGCTAGTGTAGAATGCTGCAGCACGTTTGTTGACTGGGTTGTCTAGAAGGTTCCATATTACCCCTGTGCTGCGCATTCTGCACTGGCTGCCAATACAGTGGCAGATCACCTTTAAAGTGGGTCTTCTGACCTACAAAGCCCTACGTGGGTTAGGTCCCGACTACCTGAAAGAGCTTCTGGTGCCTTACACCCCTCTGAGACAGCTTCGCTCAGCTGACGAGGGGTTGCTTGAGATTCCGAGGGTGAATTTGAAGTCTTCTGGAGCCCGTGCTTTTGGTTTTGTGGCTCCCACCCTCTGGAATTCTCTGTCCCGCCAGCTCTGAGAAAGTACAACAGTGGATAGTTTTAAGAAGGCTTTAAAGTCATTTTAATGGAATCAGGCATTTCCTGCTGTATCTTAATTGTTTATTTTAAATATTTTATCGGTAGTATTGTTAGTGTATGCATGGTTATGTTGAATGTTATGATGTTTTGTACAGCGCCTTGAAATATTTGAAAGGCGCTTAATCAAATAAATTTTATTATTATTATTATTATTATTATTATTTATAACCTGGTCAGAGTAATTAGAAGGAGGAAAATGAAAGCAAGTTTGATTTTGTGTTGTGTTTGTTTTTGTATAACTTGTTATAACAAGTTAAATTACTTGTGCACCTGTAAATGAGGTCACTGTGTGGTACCCCTCTGATTACCCCTTCCTGCTTTGCTACAGGTGATCATGGTAACCCTTCCCATGCCCTTTGCACTGCTTTCCCAGTGGCACTTGCTGAATGGGGATCAGTTGCAACAGGGTTGAAACTTGGCTTTGGTGTCATTGTTGATGTTTCTGTGTAGGTGCTGGTGGTGATAGAAATTTCAGCCATTTCTGCTGCACGTCTCGCATTGTACTTTTCATGTCTTCTTTTGTTTATCCTTCTTTTCTGTGCTGTCATTGCCACATGCTGCTGTTTTTTAGGCTACCTCCACTTTTTCACGCACCTACTTTGTTTTTTTCTACCTCCACTCTGGTGGTTCTTTTGGCTGGTTCTGGTGACTGCACACTTTCCAAGGCCTTCTTCTCCTTCAGCTTCAGTCAGTGCTGCCTAAGGCGCTCTTTCTCTCGATGGATAGCATGCTGCTCTTCATTCATGTTCTCCCTGTAGGCCTGTACACGGGACACAGATTTCTGTTTGTATTCATCATAATGACTGGTGTCAACCTTTATCTTCTCTCTATAATTGTATGATCTTTTTTTTACAGAGCGAGGGCATGAAATCACTGCAGCTTTCAACCATGTGTTTGCAGACACACATGGTCTTCTCCTTTGGTTATTCATGTCTTAAAATAAAAGAAAGTTGAAGACAATCAATTTGCAGATCTGAGGAAACAGCAGAACATGAGTATTCCATGCAAAGTGACTAATACTGCAACAAATAAGAAGGTTGTCAACATCAGACTGGACTGCAGTAAACACTTAGCACATGTGGACACTAGACGGCATACTGACAGAGTTGGGCATTTCACTGGATATGGTGTACCTGGGAAGCTGAACATGCTACACAATACAATGGACTGTGCTGAAAAGATTTCACACATAGTATGATAAGCTGAAGAAAAGACGCTAGACGGCGTACTGATGGAGCTAGGTATTCCACTGGATACAATGTACCTGGGTGGCTGCACATGCTACACAATACGATGGACTGCACCGAAAAGGTTCCACACACAATATGATGAGCTGAAGAAAAGTCGCTAGACAGTGTACTGACAGATCTGCATATTCCACTGGATATGGTGTACCTGTGAGGCTGCACATGCTACACAATATGACAGACTGCCCCGAAAAGTTTTCACACACAGTATGAAAAGAGGATGAACTAAGGCCACATGGTGCACAAGATGAATGAGCATCTCTATGCAAACACACTGGGACAAAGAATGGCAGGCTAGGATGTTTCTTTTTTTGTGGCCCCCATATGTGATTGCCCAGCAATGGTCAGACATCATGCTGGCAAGCAGCAAGCAAATCAACATTTCTGCAAAAAATACAAGGGCAAGCAGTAGAATTCATCCCCCCAACCCCTCAAACCAAGCCTGCATGGTGCTCAAGATGGCCAAGCATCTATAACCTCACACACGGACAAAGAGTAGCAGGCCCACACTTTTTTCTTTTTGGTTTAACACAAAACTAAGCTTTTACATTTGCCCTGGTGTGCTTGACCATCGATGGCTGGACATCATGCTGGTGGATAACATTCAAAATCAACATTTCTTCAACAAAACAACCACAGCAAGCAGTGCAGCTCCCCAGCCCCACAAGCCTGGCTGCATGGTGCACAAGATGGCCGAGCATCTCTGAGCAAACACACCGGGCCAGGATTTTCTTTTTTTTTATTTTGTCCAGGTGTGCTTTCCAGCAACGGTCGGACATCATGCTGGCATGCAACATACAAGTCAACATTTCTGCAAATAAAACAAGGCAAGTAGTGCACCATCGCCCCTGACCCCACAAGCCAAGACCACATAGTGCTCAAGATGGCCAAGGTCTCTAAGCAAGCACACCTGGTCAAAGAACTAGATTTTGTAGACTGCACTTTTAATTTGCCCAGGTGTTCTTGCCCAGCAAAGGTTGGACATCATGCTGGCAAGTAACAGACAAATCAACATTTCTGCTAAAAAAACAAACAAGGGCAAGCAATACAATCCCCCCCACCCCACAAGCCAAGGCCGCGTGGTGCACAAGATGGCCGAGTGTCTCTGAGCAAACACACCTGGGGCAGGATTTTTCTCTTTTCTTTTAAATTTTTTTGCCCAGGTGTGCTTGTCCAGCAACGGTTGGACATCATGCTGGCAAGCAACACACAAATCAACATTATTGCAACAAAGGAAGGGCAAGCAGTCCCATCCCACCCCAACCATCACAAGCCAAGGGAAATTAGTTTAGAACAACGGTACAGAAGCAGAGTTTGAACACTTTAATCTGACTATATGGTAACCTCACAATAGCCCCACAGTAGCCCAATAGCACATAAAAAGATATCACAGCACAGAGGGTACACAGCAACAACAAAAATTTTAATTTGTAGTCTCATGCACAAATAGGACCCTCTGTGCTGTGATGGATGTGGCATATATACATAGATGCCACAAAGTCTGTGGCAGATGTACACAGACACCAAACTTACCTGGCAGTGCATGTACAAAGATACCAGAGTGCTTGGTGTCTGTTTCAACAGTTACTCTTCTTTTCCCCCCCGAAAGAAAAAAAATGATTCCCAAAACTTACACTGGCTGCACTTATAATAGGGAGTAAAAATCAGCTGGGCACTCCTTTGGGTTATCACTAGATTCACTTCCACAGGGCAGGCAGAAGAATGCCAAAACCACGTGGCATTCATACAAATGCTCAGGATGTGGTGTTTGTACTGGGTGCTCAATCCATGGACATGCTTAAGAATCACTCCAGGAGTTCCAATGCAAGAAGGGCTGCCGAGTGCAAAACCAGGGGTTCGGAATGAACCCCAGAGCCTGCCCCAACACGTCATAATGTGGGATTCTTGGACACACAAAGCATGGATACCAGCTCCCGACCACAGTGTTTATATGTCAGCCTGAGCAAGACACCATGGTCAGGGTAGGTCAACGGTCGAGCCTGGAGAGTCAGGGGTTGGGCTCATGAACATTAAAGGAGCCTGAACCTGAAGTGTGGAGTAAGGGGGAGAGGGGCAGGCTGAGGGGCAATGAATAAGTCTAAGTAAGAGTCTGCAGCACACTGAATTATGAAACTAAAAGAAAGGACACCTAAACTTACAAACGCCACAGTGCTGAAAGCACAAGTTATTGTACAGTGTGTGCAATGTTGATGCAGAAACCCAAATAAAAATATAAACAATGTTATGGTGTCATGACATGCGATATTGATTTTCATGAAAAAGACATAAAATGACTGTTAAACAAAAGCAAAGATGACTTGGTACCCTATGTCACATTCCAGTCCAGCTAAAATGCAACGTTTAGGGTACTGTAATAATTTTTTTTTATTTTAAAAAGGGCTTGCGCTGGTAATTTCATGTTATGTTTGATATCTCTACATGGGACCACCAACAAAATAAAACAAATATATGTCTGATATGCTCTTTGCTAGGGCTTACAAGATGCTGCAAGTTGGGCAGTACTTTGGCGCCCATTTCTATGGACATACCCAATTGCCAAATTGTGGCTTTACCTCAGCTCCCTTCATTATCTAAGTGGATAGCCTTAGCTGACTCTATATTTTTTTGAAAAGCACACTTACTATTTTATAAATAAGGCACCCATACTTGTGGAGACATGGCAGTACTGGGTGGTGTATGCATTGCATAGTGATCCACAGTTTATTCCTTGAGAATGTCATTGTTTTTCCAAACAACTGAGGCTGTGTGTTCCTTTTTAGGATTTATGGTCCACTTTGCCTTGCCTAATTTAGTTTTAATTAACAGATTCTTTTTTTTATTGTTTTCTATAGTTACAATTTATTATTCAACCAACTGACGATTACAATTCTACCAAACAACAGACAAACGTATACAAAAAATATACAATACAAAACATATCAATACAAATAGTACAGTAAATATCTTAATAAAATATCAGAGAGCTTCAATCAGTTATTAAAATATACATCTCTAGTTGTTTTGATCCTAGGTTAATATTGGACAGTAATCATCGTATTTAGTCCTAAAATACATCCAGACCAATCTTTATAGAATCATAGAACTTGATGGGAGAAAAGGACTGCCTGGCCCATCTAGTCTGCCCCTTTCCTTCCCACTATTCCTCCCTCCCCCCTCTGTGAGCATCCCCCACTCTGTAGTCCCATGTGCCTGTCCCATGCTCTCTTGGAGTCCATCACTACCTCCAACCCCCAACTGATATATACCCCACACAAAACCCAGGGACTCAATCAAAGTCCCACCCACCTTTCTACCTCAGAGTTATCACCCCTCACAAGGCTAAAAAATACCTCATAAAAGCTATTGGAAATTCCAGGACTAGTAGTGGCCAGCTTGACTTCAAACAAGTTAGACTCACCCTGGACATAATTTTCACTCCCCTCACCAAAGTCCTAAATCTTTATCTGATATCTGGTGAATTCCCATGTATATGGAAGGCAGCGGTGGTCACTCCTGTCTTCAAAAGTGGAGACAGAGCCAACTTTGCAAACTACCTCCCAATATCAATCTTACCCCCTCTTTCAAAGACATTAAAGTGCATTGTTTCTGATCAACTGACCGAATATCTAGACAAATACAAACTGCAATGCCAGCAACAACATGGCTTTCGCAAACAACACAGTATTACAACTGCTCTAGTTGAGTATACCAGTTTTATTCACAATGCCCTGGAAAGAGGGTCTTGGTGGGGGCTACGGCATTGACCTCACCAAGGCCTTTAACACCGTAAACCATAATCTGCTCCTGTGTCAATTGTCCCTTACCTGCCTCTCCTCTGATTCTGTAGACTGGTTCAGGAGCTTCCTCATCGGAGGGTCCAAAAGTGAAAATACAAGACACCTTCTCCGAAAACCATAGTGTCACCACAGGGTTCCTCAAAGCTCTATCCTTGGCCTCTACTGTACAGTTTATTTCTAAACAACCTCCCACAGTCTGTAAATGACGACATTCTGCTTTATGCAGATGATGCGGTCTTATATTCATACAATGCTAACCCCAGTATGCTTGGAAAGCAAATGCAGGCTAATTTCTCCTCTGTAGAACATTGGTTCTTTCAATCCAAATTACTCCTTAATTACAAAAAAAACAAGACCATGTTATTCACATCATCACGACCAACTTCATATTTTTAACAGTCAGAACTCTCCCAATGAAATGGTCCAGTCATTTAAATACCTGGGAGTGACACTAGACAGCAACCTCTCTTTCAGTCAACATACTGACTTAGTTGCAAAGTCATACAATGCAAAACTGAGACTACTGTCTTACTGCTGAAGCACTAAAAATTGCAGTAAACAGCTCAGTGCTCTCAATGATCGACTATGGGCTAGCAGTGCAGCCTATGGGGCTGCCTCCCAATCCTCACTAAAACATCAGAACAGAGCTTAACAAAGCATGTCATCTAGTCCTAGGCATACCCCACGTCACCCACACCTGTGAGCTATACTCTCAGATAGGGTGGCTCAACCTTGATTGCCACATTCAGTATCAAGTTTGCCTTCTCACCAAGAAATCTACTCTTGGACTTACCACTCCAGGTCTGCAAAGTGGCCTTAACTAGCCTAACACCACCAGATGCATGGGGGGGGGTAAGCAATTCAATCCTAAGTGTCCCCTTCCACCGAACCACACAAGGTCAATGGTCCTATGAGTACTGGGTGCCATTATGGCTTAATGCACTTGACATAGGCCCTACTGTAAACTGAACATTTGATGATTATGTAAATGTAACCTCTGTATTTTAAATGTGTACATATGCGATTGCTATGATGTAACCTCTGTAAAAGAGCCTTTGGCTCACAGGTACTCTCCTAGATAATAAATAAATAAATAAATAGCTTTGGACTCCACAACCACCTCTGGAAGCTTGTACCATGCCTCCACCACACTTTCAGTGAAGAACCATCCCCTCACTTTACCTCTGTATTTCCTCCTGTAGTCTTAACCCATGCCCCCTCATTTTAGTGCCTTCCTTCTTGTGAAAAAAATGCTATGTTTACAGGTAGTGGGAATCAATTACTTTGTAATCAATTCTTCTCATTCAGATTGTAATCCTTTTTGGTTTACATGGTGTTGGATTGATGAGGATGAACAACCAGATTCAAAATCCTCAGTTGCTGTGTGTTTACATGTAATGGGAATCAGTCACCTTGTAATCAATTCAAACTGAATTGATTACAAGATGACTGATTCCCATTGAATGTAAACACACAGCAACTGAAGATTTTGAATCTGGTTGCATTCCTATTGTAGCAGTTTCAACAGTAAGTGTAGCAGAATCAATTCACAAATCAGGTTTACATGTACAAAGTAACTGGGTTCAAAATAATCAATACTTTTGATCCCCTTCAGTTGAACCCAGTTCCAACTGAAACAGGAACTCAACTCAGAATAAGTTTACATGAGCTTCCAATTGAGGAATGAAACATTGATTCCACTGAAACTGGAGTTGGAAACTGGTTCAAGTATACATGTAAACAAGGCAAATGTCCTGAACACACTCTGTTTATCCCTTTGACATATTTAAAGGTCTCTATCATGTCCTCCTCTCCCTTCTAGTCTCCGATGTATAGAGTCCAAATTCCTTACACCGCTGTTTGCACTGTTTGCCCTTCATCCCATGAATCATCTTTGTACCCTTTCAATCATATCTATGTCTTTATGCAGGTTTGGCCTCCACAATTGGACCCCACACTCGAGGTGCAGCCTTACTATGGCTTAGTACAGGGGCATCAGGACCTCCCTCCTTCTGCTAGTGATTCCCTTGTCTATATATGCCAGCATTCCGTAAGCTCACCCCACTGCCCTGCTACACTGATTTCCCACCTTAAGGTTATTTGTCACCACTATACCCAGATCCCTCTCCTGCTCCGTAATCCTGACTTCCTCCCCTCAAAGGGTGTACCCTGCCTTCGGGTTCCCATGCCCCAGGTGCATAACTGCACGGTTCTTGATCTTGAATTTAAGTTGCCAGGTCTCTACCCACCCCTCCAGTGCCCTCAGGTCTTGACTCATGTCCTCAACACCCTCTGTGGAGTCCACCCTATTACAGATTTTCATATCATCTGCAAAGAGGGCCACCCTTACCGTCAGTCCTACTGCTATATTGTTGAGGTATTGAAAAGAAGCGGTCCCAGGACTGACCCTTGGGGGACCCTGCTTGTCACCCTCCCTGTCCTGGAGTGCACCACATTTACTACCACCCTCTGGGTTCTGTCTGTCAACCAGTTATGCACCCATTTAACAATTTTGTCCCCTACCCCAATACTGTCCAACTTGCTGACCAGTCTTCTGTGGGGTACGGTGTCAAAAGCCTTACTAAATTCCAGCTAGGCTATGTTCACCCCCTGCTGGTCAATTACCTGCATCACTCAGTTAAAGAACTCAATCAAATTGGTGTGGCATGATTTCCTTTTTGAGAACCCATGTTGTCTGTCATCCATCAGCCCATTTTCCTCGAGGTAGTCCGTCACCCTCTTCCTGAAGAGTGCCTCCATAACCTTCCCCACCACTGCTGTGAGACTGTCTGGGCAGTAGTCTTCTGTCAGCTCCCTGCCCCCCCCTTGTGAATCAGTGCCACAGCCACCTCCTTCCAGTCCTCCTGCACCCTACCAGAACCCAGAGACAGGTTGAACAGCCTCGCCAATGGGGCAGCCAGTTCCTCTCTCAGTTCCCGGATCACTATCGGATGCAACCGTCAGATCCGATGGCCGTGTCTACCTTCAGATTTCTAAGCTTTTCCCATACCCTCTCCACACTGAAAGGACTCCTGTTCACCCCCATGCCCCCTCCCATCCTCCTTAGTTCAGGCCCCTTGCCCTCACCCTCTTTCGTAAATACCGAGCAAAAGTACCAATTTAGTTCTTCTGCTTTTCCCCCGTCCTCTTCCAATGGCTTCCCACTCTTGCTCCACAGCCTTGCAACCCCTGTCCAGTCTTCCTTCTTTCTCCTATATATCTAAAGAAGGTTTTGTCCCCCCGGCCTGTTTTGCTATTTTTTCCTCAGTGTTGGCTTTTGCCCTCCTTATTACCGTCCCTGCCTGCCTCCTCATTTCTCTATAAACCTCTTTGTCGCCTTCCTTTTTTTATCTCTTGTAATCCCTGAAAGCCCTCATCCTCCTTCTCCCAACCACTCTTGAAACTTTTCTAGTGAACCAGAGTGGTCTCCTTCACCTTGTACTCTTCCTAACTTTCCTGATACACATATGTGTGACCTCCTTCACCTGGTCCCTAATAGCTCCCCATAACTCTTCCACATCATTTATCTTTTTCATTACCTCCATCCCCTCCCTCACTATTCTTCTCAACATGCCAAAGTATGTGCCCCTGAAGTCCAGCACTGTTGGGTTTCTACCGTGCACCTACCTACCTGCTCTCACCTTGACTCTGATGGTCCTGTGGTCACTGTTTCTCAGCTTCACACCTACCACTAACTCCTCCACACTTTCCCCATTCGTTAAGACAACGTCCAGTAGGTTGTTTTCCCCAGTTGGCTCTTTGACCAGCTGCTGCAGGAACATCCACTGAAATGTCTCCAGAATCTCTCTGCTTCTGGCCAAGGCCACCTCTGGGATGGACCAGTCCCTGTCAAGAAGGTTCAGGTCCCCCACTAGAAGCATTTTGCCCTTGAGAGTCATCCTCTCGATCACCTGTAACATCATCCTGTCCTGTTCTTCCCCTTGTGTCGGCAGCCTTTAAACTACTCCTAGCCTCAAGGATTCCCCTGCCCTTCTGCTCAGTGTTACCCAAAGCAATTAATTTCCCCCTTCCCCCTCCTGCCCCTCTGTAACCTTTATGTCCTCCCCGATGTATAGTGCCACCCCCCCTTCTTGTTTCTCCTGTCCCTCCTGAACAATCTGTAGCCAGGAATAGCCATCTCCCATGCGTGATTTTCTGTCCACTATGTTTCCATGATTGCAGTTATGTCCAGTCCTCCAAGCACAATGATGGCTGCTAGTTCCTCCATGTTATTTGCTATGCTCCTGGCATTGACCACTAAACCCCTCAACCATAGTTCTCCTTCCCTTCCCCTGCCTAAGGGCATCCAGGACCTCATCCTTCCTTGTGGGAGGCCTAGAGCCCCCTTTCAGCTGTAGATATCTGTGGCTTTTACCTGAGCCCCCATTTAATTTAACTCATATGCTTTTTCAAAGAAATTCCCCAGCCTACATTTTAGTATGGCTGCCCTTTCTCTGTTAAGATGCAACATGTCAGGGGCAAAGAGACTCTCATCATCCCACTTTGACCCCCAGTTCCCCACCAACCCATATCCCATCTGCTCACACCACCTAACCAACCAACCAGTTATAGAATTCCCTTATCCTTTGTTTTCTCTCTGTACTGGCTCTGGGCACTGGGTTCTGGTAACACCTCAGAGAAGGCTATAGATCTGAAGCAGAGATCACTGCAAAACCTTACCAGAACCCTAAATCTCACCTGCACTTCCAGGAGGCTATTTCCTTCCAGATCATTTGTCCCTAGATGGAACACTAGATGCGATTTCTCATCCTGTTTCCTACCCCATGAGAGGATATGGTGGATTATCATCAGCACCATCATTCCCAGCAGACACTCCACCCAAACTGCACTGTTTCTGCCCCCCACTTGTTATCCTTTATGATCGAGTCTCCAGTCAGTAGTACCTTGCCCCCTTTTTCCTTATGGTTTACCTGCCTGTCAGTTTCCTTTGCTCGAGCTACTGGTGTCTGTTCTACCCTCCTGTCCCTCACTACCACCCCCTGCATTTCCAACCTTGATCCTTCCCTCTTCAGCCACTGTAGCTCCCCCACTTCTCTTGTTGGTATTTAACACTGCCCCTTTGCCCCTACCCCTAGCTTTCCATTCCCTCACCCTACAATGTTCCTGTCCCCTGCCATTGATTCTCTCAATAGCCTCGATGAGTATGTAGCCTACTCCATCCCCTTTTCTGTGTAGTCCCCAAGTCTAGAGCCTCCCTGAGTCTCCCTCTACCCACCTTCATATCCCTCATTTATCCACTTTACATTTAGTATCCTGTCCCCCCCCACTCTGGCTCCCTGATGCCCCTGTTCTACCTGGGTTCCATCTTTGTACCTCTCTTCCCTGCATTTTTCCCTAACTGCAGACATCCCACTCCCCTCTCCTCACACTCTGTTGTTTCTTATGCCTTCATGTGATCCTTCTCTCCTCTCCCCATCCCTTGTCCCTTTTGTCCTCCCTCTCATTCTGACTCCTACCCAGTGCTCCCCCTACCCCCTGATAACCCTATTGCCATGATGCCCACCAGTGGTGAGTACCTGTTTGAGACTGGAATCTACCAGCCTGCTGTCTTCTTTCATTACCTGCTGGGGAGTTGCTCCCCCCTGCCTGGGTCCTTTGTGACCCTTGGCCTTACCACTCACCACCAGCAGTACCCTCTCTGCCATCCATCACTCACCTCCTTCCTGTTTCAAGCCCTTCCCTTGACACCCCTCAGCATGGCCTGCTCTCCTTAATTCCAGGTGACCCTGCACCATGCAGCTCTATACCCTCCATTCCCAACTAGCTTTGAATGTGTGCTCTTTCCCTTGTTCTCATGCCTCCCTCTACCTGACCAATTTGTCCCTGAGAATGCATACCTCAGTCTTTATTTTCTTTAACCTGGCACATATCGGGCAACAACCTGGCCTCACAGTGTATTCATGGGCACTGTAGCCCCACAGCCACCTGCATCCCACCAGTCTGCCCCTTACATTTGCTGAAGTCCTCCTCCCCATCCAGTAGTGTCCCTGTACAGTCCTGCTTTCCTTCTTAGCATTTTCAAACCTCCCCTCCCTATCCCTTCACCAAGACCCTTGCTCCCCCCCATTACCCCAACCTAGTATAGCCATTTGTCCCTGGTTAGCCTCAAGGGAGCCCTACTGGCCAACACAGTGCACAGATCTGACCCTTGTCCCTTGTTCCAGCAATCACACAACAGCAAAGATCAGGTTAGCCTGTCTGTCCCCTGTAATTTGTAGTGTTGGTGCTTTATGATTGCCAGTAGCCTTCGCCTCATAGAGGTTGATAATTGAATCCCCAGGACAAGCAGAAAATAAAGGGGTAATTATAAGGAATAGAAACCAGGACCTTATATAATATAATAACTCATATGCTTTTGAGAGACTAGGACCATAACAAATATAGCCTCCATCAGTCTGAATTCTCACCAAGCAGAAACTAAAAAGGTAAATATAGTAAAATGAGATATAATAAACTGGGACATTAATTAGTATAGACTTCTTTCAGAATGGAGCCTTTAGTTAGTCCATAAGCAATGATTTCCATCAACCCATGTAACCATATAGTGACCTTCCCACAAGTCCCAATCTCCCCCCATCAGTTCCTCACAGCATGATGGCCATGATGTCAAGGATGCCCCATTACTTCCATTAAGTCACAGCACTCGCAGTACAATAACTTAGGGTCCCTTCCTTCAGCCGAAGAAGCCTCTTGTGCCTCCTATCACCTCCCAGGTATGCTCCTCCTCCTGATTACTTCTGGGAGTGATTAGCAAGTGTATTTAATTTAGGAGGTGGTGCAAGGTGGGTGGGCAGAAGAGAAAAATGGGGAACAGCTCCTGTCAGGTCTTGTGCTGTGGCTGGGCTATTTAAAGGCCCTAGCTGCAGTTTGAAGTTGGCACATTGAATCTCCTGCTCTCCAATTGGCTGTAGAGAGAGCCAGGTCAGTTCCACCACAGCCTGCCACTGATGCAGCTCAGATTTCAATGGTGAATTGTGGTCTCCTTTCTCCCTTGGGCCACCGATGTGGACCACAGCCAACGATGCCCTTGCCACTGATGCAGCTCCCTCAGTCCCCTGCCACTGCTGCTGCTGATGCAGCTCTGCTTCACAAAAATACCTCCGCCCAGGTCTTGTGCTGTGGTGGGCTATCAGTGCCCCTGCCGTAGTTTGAAGTTGTACACTGAATCTCCTGCTCTCCAATTTGCTGTTGGGATAGTCAGGTCAGTTCCATTATGGCCTGCTGCCAATGCAGCTTGGATTTTGACTGTTGATTGTGCTCTCCTTTTGCACTTGGGCCTCCGATGTGGACCCCACCCAACGATACCCTTGCTGCCGATGTAGCTCCCTCAGTACCCCACAGCTGCTGCCGCTGATGTGGCTCCCTTCCACAAAAACAGCTCCTTTCTTAGCCTGCTCCACATAATGGCCCAATCCTGGATCTTAGCCTGCTCTATATAATTACCTGAGCCCAGGTAATTCAAACCCATGGTCATGCCCCAGAGTCAATTTTTAAGTAATACTAATGTGTCTAAAATTTATAATCCAATCCAATCCAACTTTATTAATATAGCACCTTTCGAATCCAAGGCGCTGTACATAAAACATATACAGAATAATAAAATTTCCATACATTAAAATATGTCAGCCATGACTAAGTAAAAGCTAAAGTGAATAAATATGTTTTTAAAGCAACCTTAAAACTATCGACGGTTGGGCATTCTCTCAACCAACGAGGTAGAGAATTCCACAGGGTTGGTGCTGAAAAAGCAAAAGCACGAGATCCTGATGTCTTTAATCGAACCCTGGGAATCTCCAGCAATCCTCATTGGTGGAACAGAGAGAGACGGAGGGGCAGTAGGGAATCAGGAGATCTTTCAGGTAACTGGGTCAATGATCATATAGGGCTTTAAAGGTTAGTAAACCAACTACAAAAAGGTGATCCGCCACCAAACAGGCAGCCAGTGCAGTTCAGGCGAACAGGTGTAATATGACTGGTTCTAGAATTCCCAGTCAAAAGCCTGGCTGCCGCATTCTGCACCAGCTGGAGGCAGCGGATATCAACCCCTGGTAGCCCTAGGCAGAGGGAATTGCAGTAGTCCAGACGGGTAGTGACAAAGGTGTGGACCAATGTTGGAAGATCTCCCAGAGGAACCAGATGTTTCACCCGGGCGATATTCCTCAGATGGTAAAAAGAGGATTTGACGACAGCTGACACCTGGGATTTTAGGGTCAGACCATCATCAAAAATAACACCCAGATTTCGCACCTGATCAGAGGTAGAGAGCGGTATACCACCAAGTAGCAAACCTGATGGTTGTCCAGCTCCCAAACCCACCCCTGGATGACCTGGATCCACTACCAATACCTCAGTCTTATCCAGATTGAGTCTAAACCAGCTGGAACTCATCCAAAGTCTGATCTCCACAAGGCAGTTATTCAGTACAGAGAGTGCATCACCCTGACTGGGGAGAAAGGACAGATAGAGCTGAGTATCATCTGCATAGCAGTGGAAACACAAACTGTATCACCTGATGATTTCTCCCAATGGCAGCATATACACTGCAAACAACATATGAGCTAAGATGGAGCCCTGTGGTACCCCACAAGGCAGGGAGTGAGCGCCAGAGGAAAAAATTCCAGTGACAACTCTCTGAGACCTGTCCATGAGGTAAGAACAAACCATTTGAGGACTGTACCAGACAGCCCACAAAAACCCGCAGGCACTCAAACAGCACTCCATGGTCTACAGTGTCAATGCAGCAGAGAGATCGAGAAGGACCAGAATGGTACATGCTTTCGATCTCTGGCCATTAGGAGGTCGCCAATACCCAGACAAGGGCAGTCTCTGTGCTATGCCTTTTCCTAAAGCCAGACTGAGAGTATCATAGATATTGTGAGTTATAAGATGATCATCCAATTGCAATGCAGCTGCCTTTTCAATCACCTTACCAACAAATGGCAGGTTAGAGATAGGCCGGTAGTTGGCTAGACAATCTGGATCCAAGGAGGATTTTTTAAGGAGTGGTCAAATGACTGCCTCCTTAAGGGGGTCAGGAAAGACCCCCCTCTCCAAAGACTTCCAGACAATGTCAGCAAGGATTGGGAAGATAACTTCTACACATCCTACTAAAAGAGGTGTAGGGCCCGGATCCAAACTACAACTAGTTGGTCACATTGTTTGGATGATCTTCACAATGTCCCCGAACTCCAGCCAGTGAAAATCTGACCAGACAGACTGAGGACATGCCACTTCTCGCTGACCACTGCAGTACCCCATAGGAGAGGTCGGACTGATGCTGGCAACCTTATCTGCAAAAAACCGAGCAAACTCCTCGCATCTTAGCTAAGAAAAAGCTTCTCTGGGCTGAAGACAGATTGGATTGCACAATCTGTCCACAGTCCGGAAAAGCTGAGCCGGTCGATTTTGTGTGGCAGAAATCTCTGGACAGAATTCTGCCTTCTTACGAGTGATTTCTGATTGATAGCTATCATAGTGTGCCATCAACCTAAGCCTGTCAGCATCAAGACCCGACTTCTGCCAGGTCTCTCCAGCCTTCGCCAACTCGCCTTAACTCCTTCAAGGAGCCATCAAACCAAGGGCTCCTTGGACGGAGGGCAAGAGGCCGAACACGAACAGGAGCAATTTTGTCCAGATCATCTCCCACAGCCTTATTATAGGCTAATACAAGATCATCTGGACTCTCGCATTCACCCGACAAACTCGATAGATCCAGTACCGCCGTTAGGTCACTGGGGTTAATACCCCTTAAAGGGCAGTACCAAACCATCTCCGTAGGGGTAGACCTATTGGGGGGGCCCTGAAACTGAACCTTATGGTGTGATGGTCAGACCAGCTGACAGGTCCCCCCCCCAAGCCAGTGATCTCCATACCCAAAAGAAAGACCAGATCCAGTGAATGACCCCCTATATGGGTCGAGGAGGTAACCACCTGTGTTAGGCCCAGCGTATTCATCAGCTGGAGGAGATTTTGACCAAAATGCGAGAGTTCATCGTCGACCCAGGCATTGAAGTCCCCCAGAACTATCAATCTGGGGAACCTCAGCACCAAGTCGACGATGAAGTCTGCTATCTCGTGCAGGAATTCTCCACCATCACCTGGTGGACGGTAGACGAGGAGAATCCCGCAGCCTATACCCTCTCCCAGGATATATTGAAAGGATCTGGTACTTCCCAGTGGCACATCCACAAGGCCCAGCTCAGTCTTAAACATAATGGCCACAGCCCCGCCCCTACGATCCAACCTTGGACAGTGTATCACCGAGAACCCAGCTGGAGTTGCCAAGGCCAGTATAGGGCCTGTATTTTCATCCAGCCAGGTCTCGGTGATGCAAGCCAGATCAGTTGATCCAACAAGATCAGCTATAATAGCTGTCTTGTTTTTAATAGATCTGGCATTGCATAACACTGCCAAGGTGGGATGAGCTGTCGGGGAAGACCTCGCACCTGTCCATTAAGATCGAACCTTGGGTATGGGGACAAGACAGGAGTAACCTCTATCCTGACCCACCTCACCCCAGGGCATCTCCTGGACCCCACAACCCCAATCCGCCTCCCTTTCCTGTCCCCCACCAGGCCCAGCTCTCCACCTTGCCCACGCTTCCTAAGAATGCTCAACGCGACACCCAAAATAGGTTTCGATGACAATGGTGGATATTCAAAGGACGTGATTCCCTGAGCCTGGTGGGGGAATAACGCCCAACCATCACTAAACCTGTCCAACACATTTATAATTAAACAAATTAACTGAAAAGAAAACAAAAATATAAAAACAAAAATAAACCTATCAATATAAAAAACTATAAATAAAATCACTCCTCCACTGTCTCTCACAGAGGGGGAACAAATAAAACAAACAAAATTACAAATTTAAAAAAGAGAAAATATAAAATAAAACCCCAACCCAAAATATAACCCCAGAATAACAATAAAATACAATAACAAATTAAAGCATCAGTTATTGTCCAATAGGACGCAATGTCCAGTGTCTTCGAAAGTTGCTGAATAATAAACCCGGCTGAGAGAAAGTAATGCTCTACCACCGCAACAAAGAGTAGTAGTGAGAAAACTAAAAATAACTAGAGCTGATAATTAAAATAAAAGAAGAAATCTGTATTATGACTTCAATGCAGCACCTCTCACGTGCATGCAAATCCAGTAGAATCACCAGTATATCAAGACTTAGAAAGTACTGTGTATACCCCCAACACCACCTCTCACATGGTGGGGGACCCTTTATAAATTAATCCACAAGTTAATCCATAACTGTCTGAGGGAAAATAAAACAGTGTGCACAGCACTCTCACCACCCCTATATCCAGGACAGGGCAAGGGAAGAGCAAGTCAGTTTCTCCACCGATACCGATTAAATCCAAGCAGGAAGTTTAGATGGCATTCAAAACAATCCTCTCGGCAGCAATTCCTCACAGTTTGTCTTGATCTTGAAATGCTCAAGGAAACTCAGGACAGGCAAATAGCTCCAGGAGTGCAATCACGGATGATCAAACAGACCCCTTCCCCACCAGAAGCCAAACGCACCCCCAATTGGTCGACGACCAACAGCTACAGATGCCTCAGCGATCCAGCTCCATGGCTGACCCCAAGGCAGCTTAGGAGAAGCCTCAGTTTCCCTAGCTCCTAGGGATCAAACAAGGCGACTTCTGCCTGGTCGAGGACTGAACGGCAGCCGCAGCTCCCGCAGCTCCTCAAGGCACAGGCAAGTCCTTATTAGTCCTTTGTCTTGACTTAAGACCACTGCTGAATGCCTGAAATATATCTTCTGTTAGCAAAATAGGCCCAAAATACAATGACTCATTCTAATACATGGGATGCCATGTAAGATTCCCTCAGTATGCAGAGAGCTGAGCCTAGCCACTCCACATCCAAACCACAAACCAGTCCAATGGCAATTTTCAGAGGATATAGTAGGTAGATTGGTGCTAAGCTGAATGCAACCAAATTGCCCAATCCATATTATTCCCTCCCAGAAAGTTTGTGTCACCTGATTACACCATGTCCCATCTGTGCCTACCTGATAACCAGTTGGACACGCAGATTTTGGGGAAAATCTCTCAGGGGTACCAGGTAGCACATGCTGATCCATGCCCAACTGACCAGCCCTGATCCAGCAACTCCTGTCAGTTATTCCTGAGGCACATACTAGGACTCTGTACCACATGTAGTCCCACTTAACAATGGGTGATTTCATCTTATGGACTGGTGCCCAGACGCCATAAACTAGCTGAGCCTACCACCCCTGACTCCACACACATTCATGGCCATTGCTGGTTACTATCAATGGTGTCCTGCAACAACACCACTCCCAACACCTGGAGGCCATCCTGTAGTCCACTCCCATACTGCATCAGACTGCATGGGATCAGTGGTGCTCTTTACTTTTAATGATTACAACACTTCAGGTTTACCTATGATGTATAGACAGTACTGATTTGATGCTCCTGAATATAAAATTCTAAGACTAACATTTAACACGGAACCATCTAGCAATACTGATAATATTTAATACATCTCATTCTATTATTCAGAAATCTCATCTCATAAGATCAGTATAATTAGAAAATTACTCCTCCTTTAGGGTGACTTAATTACATAAATACAAAATATCAAGAAAGTTAAAACTAGAAAAATAAAAACTATGACATTATGTTAGATATCACACTTAATTGCACACAGACAAGTTTCAATATTCATACAACAAACTCCCAGGCTGTCCCAAAGAAATTCCAAACCTGTTTCAGTCCAGGGGTAGTATCCATTGTCTCAAAGTGCACATATTTCTGCAAGAGGAGCAGTCCAGAAATATTAAGACAAATCCCTGAATGCTTCACATAGACTGCATCCTAAGGACTGTCAAAGCTTTTAAGATTTGTCTCTTTCACAATTGTCTTTATTGAATATAGGCATTTAATAATGTAAACCCCATGATAATCAATTGTTCAAAGCATACCTTGGCTGAATGAAAGTTCTGCGAGCCCAAAGAGGGAATAGTAATCTAGCTGTGAATCATTGTGATTAAAGGAGAATTGTAATTATTATTAATTATGTTAATTTCCTTGCAGCCTTACCCCTGATTGTTTTAAATAAAGCCTTTAGCCTAGTCGTTTTCGATTTTGATGATATTTATTTTTTGAAAGTCCATGTCATTAATGGCGTGATACTAGAAGTTTGCCATGAAGACTGCGCCAGATTGTTTGGCTCCACATAAGGGCTGAGCAGAGTAAAAATCAAGATTTATCAATGTAAATGAGCTATTGAGCATGCACCATTTTGGCAAATGCCAGACTTTTCAAAAATTAAATAAAGTAAGTGGAAACTGACAGAACAGGGAGCTTTATTTGCAAAACTCTTAATTGGCGGGTAAAGCTCGCAGGGGTGGGTGATTTGGGATAATTATAGTTCTCCTTTAAGAGAACAACGCAATAATTTTCTCAGTTCTCCTTTTTCTTATCTAGATAATAGTCAGTTAAACAGATTCACAGATTCACCAACTTAACACCTACTTAACGCAGCCTCCTCAAAACAGCAAAAGTGTTTGTTTCTGGTAGCCACATCAAACTGTTCAAAAAGTTACCTGTAGGGCAAATATTCACCACCTTTTAGTTTTAAAAAGTGGAAGGCAGTTATTGTAACCAGATCAAATCCTGGTGGATGTGTATAAATCTTTACAAATTGGTGGGCCCCCATTTTAGGGTATTGTTTAATTATATAGTCCAAGAAGGGCAAATTCCAACTAGTTGGTTAGGAAGTATTATTTATCCATTATTCAGGAAAGGAGACACTTCCGATGCTAAAATGTACTGGCCCATAAGTTTGATAGATGCTTCACAGAAACTACTCTTCAAGATAATCTTTAAAGAGTACAGGCTGGCTTAATGAAAACAAATATTAAGGATTATCAAGGATAGAATACCATTGACATTCCAAAGGATAAAAATTACAGATCTTGGGCCTGCCATGGAGTTAACTTATGTTTTTCTTAAAGCAATCTATATGTTCTAATGAAAGTTATGACTGAATAAAGGTGAATACTTAGTGAAATTTCAAAACATTTTTTTCAGTTTCCACTAATTGAAATTGTCTGTTTCCAAATACATCCTGTATGTTTAAAACTGATATAATGATTATACTCTCACAATGGTGCTCTGTACTTTTATGTCTGCCTTTATGTTATACTGTTATGGTTCTGTATGGAATGAAAATCATATATAAATAAAGTTTACAAAAATAATTGATTTAGATCAGGGCATTTGACTGTTCAACATTGTTATGTATTATCACATGTCAAGACTTCTTTGAATTACAAGGTCAACAGGTTAGACACTCTTTCTAATAATATTTTGGTAATCAAGGCTAACTGTAAATATTCACAGACACAAATACTAATTATAAATGTGAACTGTCCTCCAAGGTCAGGGAAACAAGATGACATAATTATCCAACCTAAAACCACACTGGAGAGTTCCACTGAGATAACAAATTATAATGCCATTCTATGTGCAAGAACTTCAATGCAAGACTTCCAGGGTAATCTAAGATTGGGGAATAAAACACATGATTTGGATTATTTTCTCCCTGTAATAAATCAAAGGGAAACCAACTGCAGGGCTTCAAAAGACACTAAAAGCAATATTAGAAGGAAAGAAGTTCAGAAAATGTTCTACAAACAAAATATGTGCATCCTAAATGAATGTCCCCCAGAGGACAGAGACAGAAAACTAAACTATAGTGGACCACTTGGTTCATCAACTATTGACCTGGTCTGATCCAATATAGAAGCCCTGAAATTGGTTTATGACATAGAAATCGACCTGTATCTGCTCACCTTCCAGTTGAAGTCTGCTTACATATAAAACAAACAAAAATAATACCTTTAGAGAGACATATCGAGGAAGGATTCAAAATAATAAACCAAAAAAGAATAAAATGGGGAAACAGTTCTACAAAACAATTCAATTATTTATTTCACTTGGGATTATTGTATTGCCTTTAGACCCAAGACTTGGAGAACACGGATCCTACTGAAACATTTAAAGTATGGTAAGAAATAAATATCTTAATTACACCATAGTGTACTGAAAATAGTATTGTTAAGCATAACATCCAAGGTAAATCATGGTTCAATCAAAAGTGCTGGAAAGCTAAACAAGAATTTAATCAAAAACTTAAACAATATAAGCAAATCTAGAACAAAAATAAATTGCATACTAAAAATATAAATAAAGAAAGACAGTTGTATAAGAAAACTCTGGAAAATGAACATCATAAGCATGCCTTAGAACTTTGGGAAAAACTAAGGAAGGCTACATTTCCCAGAGATGGTAAGCAGTTCTGGAAATTAGTGAGCCAGGGATACAATAAGTATTCTAACAAAAAGAGGAAGCTTGCATTACTCCTGACACATGGATGGCCCATTTCTCCAAACTTTGTTTCTCCTTGAAAGAATCTCAGACAGCAGTACTAAATAAAATGGAGCTGAGCATTCTAATCTTCCCTCTCTGAATATATATATATTAGGAAGAGATTATACTGGCTATTAGTCAATCAGTCTCTAACAAAGCACCAGGGCCAGATCGAATCATAGGAGATATTTACAAATGTTTTGGTGATTGGTTAGTTCCCATCCTCAAGAGAATATTTAATACACTTATACAAGGGCATACATGCCCAACAAGTTGGCAGGGTAGTATAATTTTCCCCATATTTAAAAAAGAAAATCCGAAAGACCCAAAGATGTACAGACCAATCAGTCTGATAGATGTTTCTCAAAAAACATTTTCTAAAATGATTCTATTTTGACTCTTGGCCTGATTTTCAAACCAGTCTTGGGATCAGAGAGTGATGCCTGTTGGCACCTACATTGTTTAATATCTATATTAACAATATATTGAGAAGTCTTAATAATCCAGAATTTCATGCCCCCAAAAATAACTGACATAAGGGTGGACTGTCTGGCATATGCTGACGATCTGATTTTAATCTAATCTTCTGCAGTGAACCTTCGAAGGAAGATGGAAACATTTTCAGTCCTTTGTGCTAATCATAAACTAAAAATAAATAAGGATAAAACAAAAATTAAAATATGTGGGAATAAATCAAAAAACTGCCAAATTTTTGGATCAAAAAATATAAAATTGTGGTTGTAAAGTGTTATGACTACCTGGGTATAAGATTGGAACAAAATCAGGGTTGGAAAGAACATATCAAATTAATACAAACTAAGATGACTACCTCTACTAATGCATTTAAATTTTTTTACACCAAAATGGGAAAAAGTTCAGTTATTGGAACAGTAAAAGTTCTTAGTGCAAAAATTAAAATGAGTGCACTCTATGCAGCGGAAATAAGGGGAAACACTGGGCTAGAGAAGCTTGAAATAATTTGTAATAAATTATATAGATATATCTTAATGGTGCCACAAGACATTCCAGTTGCTGTTCTATGCTTAGAACTAGGCATTTTCTCATTCCATATTTCAGTTGTGGAAAGACAACTTCCTTTTACATTAAAGCTTTTTCTCCTTCAGGAGACTCGCTTACCAAGGAGATGCCTAGAATAAGAAACACATTATTCCTCTATAGGATTTGACCTCCCCACCACCAGTCAGATAATCAGGAAATCCCTTTTCCCTAGTGAACTGGGACACGTGTTATGAGACATTTATCTCAGACCAAAATCAAGAAGATTAATAACCCAATTCAGGTCAGAAATCTATGTCATGCAGTATATATTCAATTTAGACAAAAGAGACCAGGTATTACCTCCCCTTTTTGTAAATGTGGGAATAACTTAGAAGATGATTTAAAACACATCTTATTACTATGCCCTCTTTATGGTCCATAGATAACCAAGTGGTTGGGTGGCATCATGGGTAGTTTTGACCTCTCTCCTGAGCAAATGATGAAATTTCTCCTTAAGTTAGATGGTAAGTTGATTTTGGATGGGATGGTAGTTTTTTTAATGCCATATATCTGTAAGTAGGCTTTTAGGAATTAAAATGTGTAATTTTTATATAAAACCATTGAACTATATGTAATGTTGCTAACTTCCAATATTTTTAAGTGAAGAAATTGTATTGTATTTTGTATTTACTTTCACGATGGAAGTTTTATAGTCTTTGTATTCCTCGTTTGATATTGTAATAGCTTGTAGCCTTTTAATAAACTTTGAACTAAATTAAATATGTATTATCGCACATTGTCTGTTAATATATTAGAGTGAAAAAGCAAGGCTATATTGTTGCTTTCTAGATTTAAGCTCAGCATTTGACAACATAAGTAGAATTTTGCTATAGAAAAAATTGGAAACTAGAAATAGATACAGTTTTATTGGATATTTTAATTCATTTGCATTCTGACACCTTGATAAAGGTACAATATAACCAGTTTGAGGGAATTACTTCTTCAATTAATAAATACTAATAGTGGTGTAAGACAAGGATGACTCTTGGCTCTGACATTTTTTAACATTTTTTAACACACACACACACACACACACACACATATTTATATATATAAACAGCATATTATTGAACTTGGAGAATCAAGATTTTCACTCCCCGCGGTACAGAGCAAAAAGATAGCATGTCTTGCTTATGCTGCTGATATAGTCTTGCTTTCAACATCTCTTCTAGGTTTACAAAGAAAGGAAAAATATTTTTCAAACTTATGTAAAGAAAATAAATTAACAAGCAGAAAATAAAATGGTCATTTTTGGAGATAAAAGCAAGAAACTACCCACATTATTCACAGATGATAAATTAGAAACTACAAACTTTTATGATTATTTGGGGATAAAATTCTCAGAGAATCACACATGGAAGGCACAGATAATATACTAATATAAAAAATTGCTAAAAAGACATTTAAGAACTTGAATACAAAGACAGATAAAGCATCCGAGGAGGGGCCCCTTAAAGGTAATATATACCAAACTTCAAACTAGCATTCTTTATGCAACAGAAATCTGGGGGTTGCAGAGAGCAAACCTTTATAAACAATAATAAGCAAATTATATTAATATTTGCTTATGATTCCACAGTCGGTTTCCTCAGAGCAGACAAGATTAGACTTGGGCCAATTTTTCTTGCAAACTTTGATAAGAGAAAGACAATTAAAGCTCCTACTTTGACTTTTTTTTATTGCCAGAATCCTGTTCAGTATATCTAGATATTGTTTCAAAGACTAGTGGTCGCTCCCCCAATCTCCAGCCTGTAATAAAATCAAAACTGCCCTGTTGCTAGTGGTCCCCTCTCCCTCTTCTCCCTCCGATCCCCCAGCCAGTAATAGCATTTTACCATCCCTGCTGTTAGTGGTTGTCCCCCAATCACCAGCCCATATTAAAATCAAAACTGCCCCCCTTCTTAATTATCTGGATACTCCATTACACAGGATCTATTGTTCCAGGCCTGAACCACCATTTAATGCATATTCTCTTCTTGTATCTATTTCTCCTTTTTTAAAATACTAGTGATAAATTAATGAGTCGACCTGTATAGCAAATTCACCAACTCAACTATCTATGTATGTAATATTCTTTTTATGAGACCTAACAATCAGTTATGTATGATAATAAGTCATTCTTGATGTTTTAATATTTTACTGTGTATTGAATGATGTATTCAAATTTAATAAAAAAACAATAAAATCTTTAAAGCAAAAAAGAAAAAAAACTGCCCTGGTGCTAGTGGCTCCCACTGCCTCTAAAAAGCAAACCGTGATACATTTATAACTTCAGTCAATCAAACTTTATTTAACCAGGCAGTTATATCATTGAGCAAGCTCATTTTCAAGATGGTCCTGGACACAGAGAATACTTTTGCTTACAGTAGACAACACTTCCTACAAAAGTAGACGTCGGTACAGGCAGTTACAATATACAAACTAAGTACTTGGATGAATCATACACGTAAAGCAAGTGCAAATATAGGCATTTAAAGTGCAGCATATACAGGTTGTAGCTTTTAGAGTACAAGTCTGGAGAGGGAGGAGGATCAGAGAGAAGGGCAGTGGGAAGAAAGATTATCAGACACATAGTAGAGGGGGAAAATAGGGCAACCTAATAGAATGAGGCCCCCTGCAAAGCTAATTGATGAGAAGGGGAGGTAGGAGGGGGGAGATGGTTGCCCTAAATAGATGCTGACTGACAAGGGAAATAGGCAGCCCAGGATTAGAGACATTAAGTGACTCAGTTGAGTGGGGTAAGGCTTTACCTGAAACAATCACATGCCATTTTCAGGTCTCTATAGAGCAGCCCCCTAAATATAAAATGGCTGAGCAGTAGGGAGATTTTAAGTAATTTTTGCATGTTATTCCAAAGTGCTGGTAAAAAGGAGCTAATGGCAGTCGAGCCAAGACATGTCCTTGTTCGTGGTAGCTTTAGGAGGGTAATCGAGGAGTTCCTTAGTCCATAGGCACCCTTTGGAGATTCAAACAGGTCACAGATATAGGGTGGTAGTTCATTGGACAAAGCCCGGAATAGCCACATGAGGTGTTTATTTGCCTCCCGATGGAGAGGGATGGCCAATCTTATTCTTGGTACAAAGACCAGTGATGAGTCTGCAAGGGCAAGTCAAGAACAAATCTCAGTGCGTGATGATAGAGTGTATCCAGCTTTTGGAGCTCATACTGGGGGTAATGGCTGTATATGAAGTCAGCTTAGTCAATCAGGGGAAGAAAGGTTGTTTGAACCAGCCACTTTCTAGCTTCCAGGGTGAGTAGGCATCTCGTGCAATAGAAAATACCGAGGCACTTCCTTAGCTTTTTTGTTAACTCACTTAGATGGACACCGAAGGTGAGTTTGTTATCTAATCAGACTCCCATATATTTAAATTTATCCACTAGCTCTAGTGGTTCATTAAGGAGGGTAATAATCTGTGGGGTCCCAGGCATCCTTGTATTGTGGGATGGAGAGATAATCATAGCTTTTGTTTTTTTTGCATTTAACAAGAGCTTTAGATTCAGCAGGTTGTGCTGGAGGATGATAAAATCCCGCTGTAGCTCCTTGTACGCAATGTCCAAGGAGGGGTTGGTCATGTAGAGGACTGTGTCATCTGCAAAGAGGTGAACATTTCCAGCAACCAGGCCAGTGTCGATGCGGTTGATGTAAAGGGCAAAGAGGATAGGTCCCAAAATGTAACCTTGCAGAAAACCTCGGGGCAGTAGTTTTAATATGGAGAATTCCCCTTGGGCTTTAATTTTCTGTTTACAATTTGTAAGGTAGCAGTGGAATGACTTTACTGCAGCAGAGGTTAACCATTAGACCGATGCTACTCAGGGAATCAAGAAGTATGGAATGATCAACCGTATCAAATGCCTTGCTTAGGTCAAGGAAGAGTGCATAGATGTGTTGTTTACTGTCCAGAACTTTAAACTAGTCATTTGACACTTTGGCAAGAGCAGAGACAGTACTGTGCTTGGGTCTGAAACCTGACTGGTCTGGGTTGAACTTCCCTGGTGCCTAGTGGTCCTCCCTCTGATCGACTGTCCATAATAAAATCAAAACTACCCTGGTAACACTGCAGAGAATACAGGTACATCTGCGAGAGGACATCTTGGGAAATTTTTTAACAAAGATTAATCTGCCCCAGTTAGAGGAAGGGGATAAGCGAATGCTGGATGCCCCCATTACCTCAGGAGAGATCAAACAAGCAATATAGTCCATGAATTTGCAAAAATCTCCAGGCCCAGATGGCTTTAAAGTGGAATTTTATCAAACTTCCCAATGGCAGTTAATCCCTCTGCTGACACAAGTGTTTAATTCTTCTGAGGTGGAGGGGGAATTGCTTTAGTCTTGGCAGGTCACTTTCATTACAGTTATACCTAAAGCAAGCAAAAACCCAGATAGATGTAGCTCCTATAGGCCTATTTCATTATTAAATGTAGACTCAAAAATATTTACTAAAATATTAGCCTTAAGGGTCAATAGAATACTAACAAAACTCATCCATCCGGATCAGTCTGGATTTGTTCTCACACAGCACTTGGGCGATTAGGAGTTTAAAACCTCATCCCATTTCTAACCTTTATCATTTGCTAGTGAGCTTTAAATTTTCTACCGACCCCATTATTCCCTCTTATTGGAATAAGGAGGTAGGAGTCGATCCACAAAATTGGTCTACTTTGTGGAGAAATATATATCACCATATACCCCTCGATAACTTGAGACTCATTCAATATAAAATTATCTACAATGCTTATTTGACCCCTCAAAAGATGTACAAATTTGACTATTTGGACTCAGACAAATGTATCAAATGTAATTCAGAAGTAGTATCAATTCGCCACATATTATTGGATTGTCCAAATTCCCAGGGTATCTGGAATCTAGTTAAAGCAGATTATGGTAGGAGACTCTCTTTAACCATACTTTCAATTTTCAAACCTGCATATTAGGTAATCTCAGCACAATTAATGGCTCTACAGACAAAGCTATCATCTCTATGTTGGCTATCTCCACAAAACAGCTTACAGTCGACACTGGTTAGACAGCTAATCACTAACTACAAAGGAGTGGCTGAATAATATTTCCCTTAATTTACAGATCACCAGACTAATATATTAATTCCACAACAATATCACCCAATTTAACAGTAAATGGGGTAAGCTTATCTCTTTATTATAACATATATAACCACTAAATTCCTCTCCAAATACTGGGCTATAATACTCTGACTTAAAGATGGGTAGCTCTTGTTGGCTTTCATGGTTACATACTGTAGCAAATGAGACAACTTAAAATGGTTCACCTATCTTCCGGGTATCTTATAATTTAATACTGTTCAATCCTGTTGAGGGTGGGTTTAGGGTGGAGGGTGGGTGGGGGTATTCTGTAGACTGTAGTTTTAGGCTAAGGTACCACTCTATGTCAACAGTTAATACCTCCTTTTTCACTTATGTATCTTAGTGTTGATAATGTTTGTTGTTTGTGCTTTGTACTATTTTTCAGAATTTTACAAAATGAAAATAAGTAAAAAAAAAAAAAAAAAGATTTGAACAGTACAAGATACAACCCAGAATTCTTTCTTTTCTCAGTATAATGATGGGTAGTGTTACCCAGATTGACAGCGGGTTGGGTTCACTAATGTATAACCTACTCTGAATGTAATTAGAGAACCAGTAAAAGAAGAAGAGGAAAACAAATTAATGTTGCATTATGGATGAAGGAATTGTATCATGATGAATATAAATGGAAATGGCCTAGATAATAATAAAGAAGTTTATAAAAAAACTACCCTGGTGCTAGTGATCCCCCCCCCCAGTCATCAGCCTGTAATAACAATATATCATCCCTGGTGCTAGAGGATCCCCCCATTGCCGGCCCATATTAAAATCAAATCTGCTCTGGTGCTAGTGGTCCCCACTCCCTCCAATAACCACCCAGTAATAAAATTATGTTATCCCTGGTACCTAGTGGTCCACCCCCTCAGATCACCAGCCCATAATTATATCAAAACAGCTCTGGTGAAAATGGTCCCCCTCCCTCCGATCACCCACCTATAATAACATGATACCATCCCTAGTGTTAGTGGTCACCCCCTTCTGATTGCCAGCCTGTATTAAAATCAGAACTGCCCTGGTGCTACTGGTTCCCCCTCCCTCCCTTCAATCACCAGTCCATAGGTAAACTGACAACCCTCCCTGGCTTCTAGTTTCTGCCACCCAACCCGTCACCTTACCAGTATCCTCTGTGCCATGGGTGTGCATGCAGCAGCCAATACAGCCCTCCTAATACCTCCTCATGCAGCAGCATATGTTCAGGCAGGGAGAGTGCATCTTATAAGTAAGACAGGGTGACGTGCCTTGTCTTGTAAATAAGACACATGCTCCCTGCCTGGACATACGGCAGCTGGCTGAAGAGGTATGAGGAGGCCTGTGCCAGTTGCCTTATGCACACCCACAGCACAGAGGATACTAGTAAGGTGACTGGGGGGTAGGTGTTCAGTGCCACTGGGATATGCTAGACCCCTGGGAGGGTTGTCAGTTTTCCTATGGGCTGGCAATCAGAGGGAAGGGGGACCACTAGCACCAGGGCAGTTTTGATTTTAATATTGGCTGGTGATTGGATGTTGCCACTAGCACCAGGGATGGTATAATGTTATTATGAACTGATGATCAGAGGGAGGGAGGACCACTAGCACCCGGGGCAGTTTTAAGTTCATTACAGGCCGGCTATTGGGGAGTGCTATGGACCACAGGGTGGGTGTACTCCCAGGAGGACAACAGTCTAGGTGGAGGCATTACCATTGTTTCCACCAGGGCCACAGCACCACCATTGCCCTCCTAGAATACTCCTCCAACATCCACGGTGCCCTTGAACATGGTCCCCTAGTGGGGTCGGTGTACATCAACCTCACAAAGGTGTTCTATACCGTTAATCATGCTATTCTTCTGGCCTCCCTGCCCTCCCAGGGGCTCTCAGTCAAAACAATAGCTTGGTTCAAAGGTTACCTCTCTGACAGATCCCAGCAGGTGAAAATTAACTCCACTCTATCAACCAGCCTCCAGGTCCATTTAGGAGTACCCCAAGGTACCCCTCATCTTCAGCCTCTTCCTAAACTCCCTCCCCAGCTCATGCTCTGGAAAAATTCTGCTCTATGAGGATGATGTGCTCATTTTCTGGAGCCACCCTAGCCCTGATTCTCTTCAGCATGCCCTGCAGAGTTTTTTAACCGAAGCTGAGACATCCTTCAGTTCCCACCGCTTAGTTCTAAACTATAAGAAAACAAAATCAGTGATCTTTGCCCACCATCAGAGTCCTCATTGTGACTTCCCACTGACCATCACCAACTCACTAGGATACCCACTTGAACTGGTTGATTCATTCAAATATCTAGGTGTCACCCTTGACATGTCTCTCACCTGCCATGCACATATCCAACAACTGCCCTCCGCTGTCAACCAGAGACTTGGGCTTCTGTACTGCCATAAACATTGCCTTCCCCCAATGGCTATCCACCTGGCTGTTACCTCTTCAGTCCTCTCCCTGGTAGATTATGGCATTGTCATCTACCACACTGCTGACCCCACTGCACTGCGATGCATCAAAGTCGCCCTAAACAAAGCATGCAGACTGGTCATGGGTTGTGACATATGGACACACTCCTGTGATCTCTACAAGTCTGCTGAATGGTTGCCATTTGACACCCATCTTAGGTACCATACTTGCCTCCTGGCCAAGAAAATCCTCCTTGGTCAAGCCCCGCCTGGTCTGCATAGCCTCATCCAACCTGCCCTGTTGGTCAGAACCTCTCATAGCTCTACCGTGACCTCCATACTAGCCCCCCTCTGCCGAACTTCCCTTGGATGAAGAGCCTTTTTCTACAGAGCCCTCCATTGGCTCAACAACCCCCGTCTCCCTGGAGCTCAGGATTGGTTCCTCCAAGACCAGTCTCAAAGCTCATCTGGTAGAATCTTCAGCCTGTGACTGTTCCTAACCTTCTCTTCCTCCTGCTCCCCCTCTTGGTGGGGCTATGTAGTATAAGTATAAATCTACTTCATAATGTTATGAAATATATGGAAAACAAAATGTGTATTCTTGCACTACCTAAATATTATGCATGTTATGGATAACGCTGGGTCCTCCTCGCCCAAAGGCTATTGTTTCAGTATTCCCCGTTTGTGTGTTTTTGTGTATTGTCTTTCTTCCATGACCACTGTACTTATAATACTGTGTAATTTTCTGTATGCATAACTTCCATTACTTGTTTTCTCTCTTGTTTCTATTACCTGAACACTGTACTATTTAATACTATATGTATGTCCTTATTGTTGTTTGCTGTGGAGCCTTTGTAAAGGAGTCTATTACTCAGAGGATTGTAATTCTGAATTTTGTTAAATAAAATAAAAAAAAATAATAATAAATTACCTCTGGCAGCCACTAGCATTGCCAGGAGTAAGTTTGGGTTGTGTTAGGTGGTATTCACGCTACACAAAAGGACAGTCTAACCTTTTTTGTGCAGCGCAAAGCTGGTGAATAAGGGGTAGCACAGCTATTTATGGCAAAACCCCTCCCCACTGACCTACATACATAATGTTTTGCATAGACACAAATCCTCTTTTCCCACGCAAGGGCCCCTTTTGAATATGAGGATCCAGGGGAAACCACAGTTTGCATGGGCAGAGACCCGTTTGTGCCTGCACAAACATTTGAATAGCAGGCCCCAGGTGGGTAAAAAGTGTAACATTGAATGCAAAAGTGAAAGGGAAGGGAAAGTAGTACTGGAGTACTGTGTCCAGTTCTGGAGGCCAAATCTCTGGAAGAACATAGACAGAGTAGAGGCGGTGCAGAGAAGGGCAACAAAAATGGTGCAGGGTCTGCACTAAAACACTTATAAGGAGAGACTACAGTACCTCGACATGTATGCCAAGGAAGAGAGGAGAGTGAGAGAGAGAGAGAGAGAAGGTTCTATGTGATAATGGTGAGTGTCAAACGGTGACTCGCATGATCGCGACGTCGAAGCAGTGAAAAAACAATTTGCTACCCTGACAGCCACTGCCATGCATGGAAAACGTGCAGGGGACTAAAATACTTGTTTTTCTGTGGGGGCTGCAATCCCCACACCCTTCCGACGTGGCTTTGCCCCACACCTCCTACTTAAAGATTCCTCAACCCAGGGGGTGCATGTGGGGAAGTAAAGCACTAAAAATAAGTTTTGGGCCAGGCACAAAAAACACATTACGCCTCGACCCAGACCCAACCCGAACTCCAGCACCTGCAAGCGGAGGCCATCCTCGACACCACGGCACAGCTCAGCAGCTGACCACAACGCCACCTCCTACATCCCCCGCCTCCTCTCAGGCCACACTCGCCATGCTCGCCCCTGCACGCTGCGGTATACGTAGTGACATTCTGCCACTAGGGGTCACCCACCCCACTACAGTCCTGTCACCTCCCCGCCTTCGCTTTTCGGCTTCATATCGCATCGCCATTTTGGACGGCGCTGTAACTCAGTTGCCCAACTCATGTGCTGCCAGAGGGAATATGATGGAGACCTTCAAATACCTTAAGGGCATAAATATGGTACAAGAGGGTAGCATTGTTCAGAGATAAAGATGTTCATGAACATGGGGCAATGTTATGAGGTTGGAGGGGGGTAGACTCAGGGGTAATGTGACAAAGTATTTTGTCACAGAAATGGTGGTGGATGCATGGAGCAGTCTCTCGGTGGAGGTGGTGGGAGCAAAAATGGTTGGGAAATTCAAGAATGCATGGGATACGCACAAGTGAACCTTAGCAATAGGAAAGGGAGGGTAAAAGCTAGAGATCAAGTAGGATCTGCAGTATTGCAGGAGCTAGGGAAAATGGCAGACTAGCGGTCCTTATCTGCCATCGGTTTTTATGTTTCAATGATTCTATGGAAAGGGGGTAGAACTGGTGAAGATAACAAATGCAGAAGAAAGAAGGGATGGGGAAGCTCAGTAAAAAAAGAAGATGGACGGGAGTGTGGGGAGTGAGAGGTAGGGATAGGGAATATTTGAGGAGGGATAATGGGTTAAAAAGGAAAACACAGTATAATACGGCACTCACAATTCCTTCTGTAGTTTAAAACATGTTACAGTTTATTAAGAATACCGTTAACTAATCTGATTTTTAACCCAGCAGTGGTTTATAGTTCATTTCCTCATTAAGACCCATTGGTTGTAATGAATTTAGAGTCAAGATTCAATAGGTCTCTCTCAGAAACAGTAATCAGGTTCGACCCCCCGCCACGGGGGTGTACCTTCACATGCTCCAAGGCTCTGAATTAGAATCCAATTGGGTAGCAACCATGTTTCTCTTTGTAATGGAAACCCAGGCATTATTATGTTTTCCATAAAGTGGCTCTTACTGGCTCTTGTACTCTTTCTTTGAAGGTTCTTATGGTACACCCTGCATATATAAATCCATATGGCAGAAACCTACTTACACTGTGAGTGTTGTGCAGTAGTTACAATGACTTTTTAATGGCAATATCATTTTAGCAACTGAATGTACAATCCATTCTCTGTTAGTTATGTATTTGCAGATATTGCATCATCTTTAGCTGTTAAAGCCTGATTTTAGTGGTGGAGGGGTATTGTGAGGATTAATAAAATGGCTGTTTGTCAACTGATCTCCTATGTTCCTCCCTCCCAAGAAGGTAATTCTTGGTGTACTATCCACCAGAGGACCGATCTCGGGATCTCTGAATAGGATTTTCCACCTGTCCCTTATGATTTTCTGTTCTGCTATTGCCCGGTGGTTAAAATTCAGTATTGCTGTAATTTCCCCCAGACTTTGTTTTATTTTCAGCAAAGTACTCCTCTCTGCCTGTTCAGCTTTCTGTGATGATTTGGTAACCACCTCAGCTGAGAAGCCTCCCCTTCCCTCCCAAAATCTGTCCGACAGCACCCCAGCCTCTCTGAGTCTCTTGTTCACTGGAGTTTCTTTTAATTCATAAAAACTGGTCATATGGGATGCTGTCTAACATATTCTGGGGGTGATAGCTCTCTTGGATAGCTCATGATTAATTTTTTTTCCATCCTCCATTTATTCTCCTTCTCCCATGGCGACCCCCAACTGACCGATCCCCCAACCATCATCACCCAGCTACTCCGGGGCTTACCTTACTGCTGACATCCTCTGCCACAGGACTTGTGGCAGGTGGCCTGCCATTGGCATGAGGCTTGTGAAGGGTTAATCGTCATCTGTCACCATGGATGTTTTTTCCTCCATTTTTCTCCCATAATCCCCAGTGTCAAGGTAACAGGTCATGCATGTGCGTGGAAGCATGCATGCACCTTGAGCCCTGTGCAATCCTGATTCTCCCACCTGGCCTAGCACCAGCCCCCCCTCTGCCTGACACTACCATCAAGCCTCCACTCGGTGGCAGTCAAGGGCCAGTAGGGCTCACCTCCTCAATCCAGGAAACGAGAGCTGCATGGTGGCCACTCGACCCTCTCCCCCCCCAGCTGATCCCTGGTGGCACAATCTTGCTTCCAAACATGCGTTGCCAGCATGGGACAGGTAAGATGCTAAGCACCTCTGCTCCCCTGCACCACTGAGCAGTTACATGATTACATTTTTGAGTAAACCTGTGAAAGGCTTAAGATATGTGGATATCCTAAGCAGACTTCTTTTGCCTGACAGCCCAGCAAATGCACCTCAATTAGCCTAGTCTGTCCTGCATATTGAGTTGCTATAGCCATCTATAGTGGATGGGAGCACATACAATGAGAATCAGAGACAGACCCTGTGTACTATCCAGATTATTCCGGATTATACAATGGCAAGAAGGAATGCTTGGCTCTGATTGGTCAATCTGGGGCTGGCCCAGTGAGGTTATCTCAGGATAGCATCACAGATCTAGTTCCAACACACACAAGACCAAATGTCAGCAGTAATAAAATCATCCTACATACAGATTAGGGAGATAGAAAAATTAGCTATTTGGTCATGTGATGGCGGTCTGAGAGGCAGCAGTAACTTTCTCCAGTTCCTCTCCCCTTCCACGAACAAACGCACCAAAAACATCGCTCTGGTTTTACTTTTCTGCTGAATAGAGGATATAAGTCTCTGGGAGTGACTTAGAGACCAGATACAGTGAAGAAGAATGGAGGTATACATGAAAAAAGCGCCTCTGAAGCATACGCCTCCAGCATCTCCTGAAAAAGACAAGACCACAAAGCACTCGAAACACCAGACAGCAGCCTCATCCAAGCCCCCTTGCGCTCAAACGGTGTTTTCTGAGGAGAGATTTCTAGAGATAATGCAGCCGCTTCAGGTCGCGATCTCCACAATATCGGAAGATATGCAACAAATTAAATCTTCGGTGGCAAGTTTAACAACTAGAACAGGGGATCTGGAGGCAAGAGCTGTGTCACTAGAAAGAAAGTCAGAGAAAGTAGATCAAGTGGTGACGCAGATGAACAGAAGACTCAAGAAAATGGAGGAGAAACTGGAAGATTTAGAGGGGCGAAGTAGATGAAACAACTTAATAATAATAGGGATACCAGAGCAAGAAGGCACCTCTCCAATCTTATTCCTGCAAAAGCTATGTGAGAAAGTGGCAGGCCCAGCACCCAATGAAGGTGCATACATCATTGAAAGAGCACATCGTGCCCTCTGGCCTCCGCCGCCAGCAGGTTCTCCTCCATGGCCCCTTATCTTTAAGCTACTAATCTTTCAGGATAAACAACACATCCTAACTAAAATCAGAGAAATTTCGGAGGTTCTATGGGAAGGACGAAGGATTCGTATCACGCAAGACCTGCCACAGTCAGTGCGAGTAAGGTAACAGGAGCTGCACCCAACTGTTTCAAAGCTAATTGCAGCTGGCAAGTCATTTTGAGTTAAATACCCTGCAATTGTACAAGTGAAGCATGGCAAGCAATGGTTGTCCTTTGAAACTCCTGAGCAGGCCATGCAAGAGCAGAAAACCTTGCTGCCCGACTTGTTCAAGTGATTGGATCGATGCAGGTTTGATCTACCTTACTTAGTAACTGGCTTGAATATGCCTTAACCTTCCTTTTCTATGTAGTGGCATTCAGTTTAAGCTGTTTAAGCTGTAATTCACAGATCGCTCTGTTTCTTGCTTTACGAGCATTGATAGTTGTAGAGAGACAGAACTGTAGTGTTTAATTTCACTTTTTCCCTAGCCGCATGAGAGAAAAGGGGAAGCCAAGAGAAAAGGTTTGGTGGGCTTGCTGTCTACAGTGGCCTGAGTTAACAGAGAAATGGAGAACAATCCTAAACCTGACTAGTGCTCTCTAACTAGCCTGATACCTTCCTGTTTGCCTTGGAGGGTAAACTGCTTTTGGAATAGACTTGCCCTGGCTTTTTTGGTTGCCTGTGGATATCAAGGGACTTTGTGATATCTTCAATCCAGTTCTGCAGGAGTAACTGCAACTATCAGGGAACCTTAAATTTGATTTGAACTGATTTACCAAGCAAGGGAGAACCTAGTAGATGGTTCCAGGAATACTCTGGAGTGCCCCTTTCTCATTTCTTTATACTTTCATCACTGTAACATGAAAGTGGTTGGAGGTGTCTCCATCATTGTTATAATACCAAATAGACAGTAATTCACAGTGAACTGAGTTTTAAGTCTTTAACTTGAGGTTTTGGTGTAAATTGTTGGTTGGGGGGAGCTATGTGGGGATATTTTGGCTATAATTAGACTTGCTCTACAACATCACCTGACGGTATTGGAGTAGTAGTGCGGTTACTTAGAACCGGGGGCTAGAGGGACATATATGTTTCTCTTTGCAGGGGATATATCTGGGGGTTCATGGGATTTTAGGGGAGGGGGGGCTACCAAGCATGACCTTAATATGTCTTGTGTGAAATGTGAGAATACTATAGGAGACCTGATTGTCACTGCAGAGCCAGCCTTCTGTTTAAATTGGTAGAATGTATGTTTTTGTGAGTTGGAATGTTAAAGGAGCACAGGACAGATGTAAAAGACAAATGATACTCCGACATCTCTTGCACCTGGGTGCTGGGATAGCTTGTACACAAGAAACACACCTTCTTAGAGACAACATTCTTCTATTCCGGAAAATGTGGGTGGGCCAGGCCTTTGGTGCAGGTGCATCTACAAGTCGTGGGGGGGGGGGGGGTCGCAATTCTGATGGCAAAATCAGTGCCATTCCAACTATCCCAAGAAATATGGGACCCTAATGGGCGATACATTCTTTTGCATGGGAGGCTAGAGTCCTTCTCAATACTTCTGGGAGCCACATATGGCCCAGACTCAGACTCCCCTCAGTTTTTCATGCACTTGCTTAATTTACTTACCACTAACCCCCCGAAAATGACAATACTGGAGGGCGACTGGAATGTCACCCCCCCAACTGGCCCTAGACAGGTCATATTGTAGAAGGTGTGGTCTATCCCCAGCCCAGAGGGCATTGAAAGATCTTATTAGTGGTCTTGGCTTGTCAGATGTAAGGAGATTCCTGCACCCCTCAGAAAAGCAATTTACTTTTTACTCCCACCCACACTGTTACTACTCCTGTATAGATTATTTTTTAGTAAGCACTTTTGCCCTTGCTGGTGTACTGGACTCAATTGTTCATGCCAGAGTGCTGTCTGACCACTCACCAGTCAGCTTTAGTTAATTACTAGACCCAGGGATCAAAAGTGATTCATTATGGTGTCTTAATAACCAAATGCTGCAAAAGCCAGAGTCACTTAAATGCACTGAAAAATTCATATCCCACTTTTTAACTGCTAACAAAGGATCAGTAAATAAAATAGATATAGTCTGGGCGGCACTGAAGTGCACCCTGAGGGGGGAGTGTATTTGAATGGCAATGACAAACTCACGTCAGGCTAAGGCACAATTGACATCGATACTCAGTTCGATACGTTCCCTCGAACAGAGCCTTACCAGACACTCCGTGTATTCTGAATGGGTTAAATTGCATCACCTTCAGGTGCAGTATGCTAGCCTACTGGCCCAAAAAGCACAACTTTCTTTGTATCATACCAAACTCAAATATCTCGATTCTGGTGAAAGGGCCAGAAAGCTGCTTGCACTTAGACTCAAACAAACTGAATCCTCAAGGTATATCCCTAGCATACGTAGTACACCGGATGGTCCAGTTCACACCAACCCCATAGAAATGCCGAAGCCTTTCAAGAGTATTACCAGAAGCTCTATCAGGTTGATCCCTCCTCCCAACTTACATCAGAAGATATGGCCCAGTACCTAGATCCAGTCACCCTCCCCAAGATTTCCCTAAACAGAATTAGCCTGTTGGGTGCATGCATCACCATAGGGGAAGTACGACAGGCCATCAATCAGTTACCTGTTGACAAATCTAACAACCTGTATAAGAAATGCGTGTTGATCCTAGCCCCATTGCTGGAAGAGGTTTTTAACTTCTGGTATAAAAATGTTTTTTCTGACCCTGGTTTTCAAGAGGCTCTCATAACCCTGATCCTGAAAACAGGGAAAGACCCTTTATTGCTAGAAAACTATCATCCTATTTCTTTATTACACTCAGACATTAGAATCCTTTCCAAAATTCTAGCTAATAGGCTTGCCCCTGTTATAGGTGACCTCACAGGTAAAGAACAAGTGGGCTTTATGGCGGATAGGTCCTCAGGAGACCATTTAAGGAAACTATCGCACCTAATCTCAGCATCCAGGGACTCTGATATTCCATCCGTGCTTGTGTCCCTGGATGCCGAGAAGGCTTTCAACCGCGTATCCTGGGACTTTCTATTTGCCACCCTAACCCGATTTGTTCTGCCTGATAAGTTCATTCAATAGTAGTGATTGCTCTACACCACCCCAACTGCTCGGGTATGGTGCAATGGAAGGCTATCAAAACAAATATCATTATTTCGTGGCACCAGACAAGGATGCCCCCTATCTCCCCTTCTCTTTAATTGTTATTTAGAGCCCTTTATTAGGAGATTGCTATCTTCCCAAGGAATTACAGGTATTAAGGTTGGGTCAACACAATATACACTCTCTGTGTATGCAGATGACTTATTACTTCATGTGGAAAATCCCCAAGCATCCATAGCAGCTTTGTTAGTGGAAATTGAGATGTTCTCTAAAGTGTCCTACTATAAACTAAGCAGATACAAAACTAAAGTCTTCCTGCTTAATAGTAAAGTGACCCAAGCTGAATTGGCACCCTATCATCTCTCCTGGGAAGCCAAATAGCTTACCTATCTGGGCATTGTGGTAACATGGGATATGGCTACAATGATTAAGGAGAATCTTACTAAATTACTAGGAGTAATAAACTCGGACATGGATAGGTGGGGATCCCTCCCGCTGTCCTTTTGGGGCAAGCTTGGCACAGTTAAGATGAACATACTCCCTCATGTGCTCTACCCATTAAGTATGCTGGGTTGTTTTCTGCCCAAAAGGTGGTTTTTTAACTTCCAGAAGGCACTTAATGCTTTCATATGGAAAGGAAAAGGAGTTTGCAGGGCCTATCACAAACTCACTGCATCCAAATCCCGGGATGGCCTATGGCTCCCTCCTTGTTTAGATATTATTGTGCATTCCACATCAGTAAGTCAACCTACTGGGAACTATGCACGGATCCTCCCACAACCCCTTCCAACACATTGAGCTACTCTCCATTATGGCTGCACCTGGAGAGGCACCTAGCTTCACAGCACCTCTGTACATTACCAGCCTTGTTATATATGACTCCATCTAAACTACCGAAGCAGCTCACATCTACCCCGGTAGGATGGTCCATTAGAGCATTGCACCGAACACAGAACCATCTCTCAGCAAACTGGCATCAATCACTGGCCCAGCCCCTTTTATGTAACCCTCATTTCAAGATAGCAGGTAAGTCAATTCTACCCACATTCTGGCCAGTCCTCACCTACTCTAAACCGATGGACTTTATCAAAGATGGGAAAGTTATTCCTTTCACAGAGTTTCTGCTACGGTATAATGTTCCAGACAACTCCAGATTTAAGTTCATCCAGGTTGGGAAAGCTATCCAATCATTTGTGGGGCCCACAACTGTACATTTACCAGTTATTGAGCTATGTAACCTCATGCAAGTGGCAAAACAACCTCACACAGTTTCTTTAGTTTATAAGAAACTACAGGAGGTCGATCGGATCTTGCCAAAAGGGGTCTGTTACTACTGGATGCAAGCACTAGATTTGTCCATGGATTCCCTTGTGTGGGAAAAGATTTGGCAAAATGATTATACCTTGGTCAAACAGGACAGACTTCGACAAGTTCAGTTCAACATTATGCACAATATATACTATACCCCACTCAAATTAAACAGAATGGGCCTTTGCATGTCTCCGATGTGTGCATGGTGTAAATTTACAAGTGGTAATTTATACCACATGATATGGACCTGTCTGAAGGTGCAACATTTCTGGCAATCCATACGGAAGGTCTTGAATCCATTATTAGGCCTAGATAATTTGTTTACCCTGGAAACCTGTCTATTGTATTTGTTTTCCCCTTAGAACGCCCAGAACCACAAAGGCTCACCTTGCCTTAATAGCTGCCACTGCCAAATTACTTATTATGAAGTATTGGAAAGAGGAATCCTTGCCCTCCATTACAGAGTGGTATAGAGAAATTTTTTTAGCACTGCACATAGAAAAGCACATTGCTTATATGAGGGGCAGGAGCCACAGCTATTGGAGCCTTTGGGGTTCCCTGGAAGAGGTGCTTTCCATACTGAAATCGTAAAGCATTAGGTAATCCTTGTCTTGGACCTGAGGCTTTTAATTTTAGCCCAGAATATGTCCAACACTGACTGCAAAGCACTGACTTTTTAGTTGGTTTCTAAGGACATGCTTGATAGGGTGGGTAGTGGGAGGGGGATGGGGGTGAGGGTGTCGTGTGTGTAATAATTGTTGTCTGTCATTGAGTGTTAATGTTTTTTAGTATTTGTAGTTGTTTCTATTTCTGTTTGTTATAGCTCCTCTTTGTACCAGCATGTAATCTTATTTATCTAGTGTGTTACTGCATTCTATATCTGTGACTGGCGTAAGGTGGAGATAAACTTAATAAAATATATTTAATTAAAAAAAAAGAAAAAATAGCTATTTACTGTACCCACAATTCCTCACTATAGAAATTTGTATTCAGGCTACTATATTTCTGACTCACTACAGAAATTGGAGACTACATCTCTCAGTAAAGAAATCTTGTCATCTATCAGTGTATGCACTATGCTTCATTTTGAAAATAAACATCTGAGATCTTATATTGTTGTAACCACCACAAAAGTAGGAGGCTGCACCTCCAATTAAGGAAAAATGGAAGACAGCTTCATATTGTACCTACAATGCCTTGCTACACACATCTACATATTAGGTGCTGTACTGTAGTCACCACTACTAAAAAAGGAGACTGCATTGCTGAATAAGGAAACATTAAGTTACCTCTATAAGCTACTCAGAATTCCTAGTTGCTATATGTAAATCAGCATATTAGCTGTTATACTACTCAGCTGCCATACTGCAGTCCCCACTACCAAAAAATGAGTCTGCACTACTGAGTAAGGAAAATTTATTAACTTTATCTACCCAGAATTCCTTGTTGCTGTATGTAAATCAGCACATTAGCTGTCATACTGCTGTATCCGGTAACAAAATAAGAGTTCATCGAAGATGAGTTAATTGATTTAAGGAAAAGGAGCTACTTTATGCTTAGTAGGAAAATCTGTTCCAGAATGTATTATTTTAAACCTTTCTTTTGTTTTCATCAATGAAACCATTGTATAAAGGAATAATGCACTCCATGGTGTGTGACTTGTTGGGATAATGTCATTCTCTTGGTGTTGCATGCACTCAGCCTGATGCCTCATGCCTAACCATCTGAGGCATGACGTTATCCCAGCATGACACCCACTCTGTCATGCATTATTCCTTTATTGTTACTCATGGTTGTGATAAGATTGTAGGTGGGGAACTCTAACCTTATCATTCTCAACAGGAGGCCTGAAGTATCCAGGATGGATGCTTACTAAAGGAGACAAGAATGATCCTACCCCCTTTAGGGAGAGCAAAGGTACTCCAGTGGTTGCATGAGGGATACAAAGGTACAGTATGCATCAAGCTTCTTGCAAACAGTTATGTGTGATATACAGGTACGGATCAAGACATAGGGTAGCACATCAGTGTGAGGCATGTTAGACAAATCAGCAAACATCACCAAATGCTCCTCTGCACTCTTGGGAGTGTCCTCATTGCCCTTGGGCCAGACTTCATCTTGGCAATGTTGGTCCATTTATGGACAAGATGCTTTTAGTGATAGCTGATCTATATTCAGAATGGATCAACACCATATAACAAAAGGAATATTAGCTATTAAAACAACAGAAATATGACATGTTGATATTCTGCCACAGTCCTGTAATTCCTGCGATGTTGACGTGTGATGACAAGGAATCTATCGACATGCTACACTCTTCAGGTTTTCCCATCTGCCATGGTACCATGCCTCCACTAGGTGCCAGGCATACTGCAGGAGGTGCAACCCTCCCAACCTGGGAGAACATGGCATTCTTCCAGATGCTTGATCCCCTCCCCAACCCTGCTAACCACTGACAACTCTATTCTGCTCCAGAATCCATAGCAGATGGTAGTGCTACCACCATGCCACTAAGCACCCCACCCCTTGCTGACCACCGGTGACTCAAGACTGCTCCAGAACTTATAGCAGCTGATAGTGCTACTACCATGCCACTGAGTTCCTCACCCCCTGCTGACCACTGGCGACTCAAGTCTGCTCCAGAACCCATTGCCAATGGTAGTGCAAACACCATGCCACTGAGCTTCCCACCCCTAGCTGACCACTAGTGACTCAAGTCTGCTACAGAACCCATAGCAGATGGTAGTGTTACCACCATGCATTCAAGCTCACCACCCCCTGCTGACCACGGATGACTCAGTTCTGCTCCAGAAGACATAGCCGATTGTAATGCTATTGCTATGACTGCTTGTGACTCGTGTCTGCTCCAGAACCTATAGCATATGCTAGTGCTACCACCATGTGTCTACGTGCTCCACTCGCTGCTGACCACTAGGAACTCAGTCCAAAACATATAGCAGATGGTAGTGCTACTACCATGCCACTGAGCTCCCCACTCCTCTGCTGACCACCGATCACTCATGTTTGCTCCAGAACCTGTAGCAGATGGTAGTGCTATTGCCATATCACCAAGCGCCACACCCCATGATGACCACTGGTGACTCAAGTCTGTTCCAGAATCCATAGCAGATGGTAGTGGTACCACCATGCCACTGAGCTTCCCACCCCACCTGACCACTAGTGACTCAAGTCTGCTCCAGAACTCATAGCAGATGGTAGTGTTACCAGCATGCATTCATGCTCGCCACCCCCTGCTGACCACTAATGACTCAAGTCTGATCCAGAACCCATAGCAGATTGTAGTGCTTGTGCCATGATTACTGGTGATTTGAGTCTGCTCCAGAACCTGTAGCAGATGGTAGTGTCACTGCCATGTATCCAAGCTCCCCACCCCCTGCTGACCACCAATGACTCAAGCATGCTCCAGAATCTATACCAGATGGTAATGCTACAGTTATACCACCAAGCTCACCACACCCTGCTGACCACCAATGACACAAGTCTATTCCTGAACCCATAACAGATGGTAGTGCTGCTGCCATGCCAACGAGTTACCCACCCCCTGCTGATCACCAGTGACTCAAGTCTGCTCCATAATCTGTAGCAGATGATAGCGCTACTGTCATGCCTCCAAACTACCCACACCCTGTTGATCACCAGTGCCTCAAGTCTGCTCCATAATCTGTAGCAGATGATAGCGCTACTGCCATGCTTCCAAACTGCCCACCCCCTGATGACCACCAGTGGCCCAGATGATCTTTGCAGTAAACTATTAAAATATACCACACCAGTGGTCGCTTACCCTTTGACGCAGATTTTCAGCTTATCTGTAACTACTGCAGAATTGCCAGAGGAATGGAAATCTGCAAAAGTAATTCCCATTTTTAAAACTGGAATAAAGAGTGAAATTAATAATTATAGGCCCATATCATTAATTTCTGCAGCAGCTAAGATATGTGAAAAAATGGCAGCAAAGCAGGCCAAACAATATTTGAATGAAAACAGAATTTTAAATAGTAATCAGTCTGGATTTATAGAAAAATACAGTACACAAACAACCGTAATAAAAGTAATGGGGGATATACAGATGGCTTTAGATAATGGGTTATTGGCAGGTGCCTTATTAATTGACTTATCAAAGGCTTTTGATATTCTAAATCATAATATACTATTAAATAAATTAACTCATTTAGGTTTTTCTGTAAGTGCCATAAGCTGGTTTGTTAATTATCTGTGTCAGAAAGCAAAGGTTTTGTCTGAGCTCACATTATTCAGATTATAGGGAAATGAAACAAAGAGTACCCTGGGGTCAATACTGGGGCTAATCCTTTTCAATTTGTATACAAATGATCTGGATTTCAAACATCAAAATTTAAAATATCACCAGAATGCTTACGATACAATTTTGTATTTATCTGTACTGATACAATTGGCATACAAAAATGTTCACAAGTGGCCTTTGACAATGTACAGAACTACTACATTAATAATAAACTGGTGTTAAACAGTGGTAAACCCAAAATCATGTTGTTTCGGCACAAAAAGAAGGAGCCATATGTTGGGAAAGTTTTGGATATTAGAGTAAGGGATGGAACGACTCTACAGTCAGTGGAAGAATACCAGAATTTAGGACTTTGGCTGGATGTTTATTTATTTATTTATACATACATATTGGAATTACAATCCTTTGAGTCATGGACTTGTTTCCAAACACTCCTTGTCAAGTGTACAGAGACAATCACAGGGTTACAAGGTTACATAGATAATCACATGGTTACATAGTTACATAGATACATCGTACACTGTTACATCACCAAGACACAGTGGTACAGTAAGTATGAACAGACAGGTTGTAATGGCCGTGTACAATTTACGTAAGATAATGTAACTGGCCTATACAAGGTGGTAGCTAGGCAATATTCATTGGATTCACAGGATGTCCATTGTAAATAGTCCATACACATAAATAAATTTGTGAAAAGACTGGGGCAACAGCTAGGGATGCTTTATAAAATAAAAAAAAAACATTTCCCTCGGAGGGTCAGGTTGCATGTTGTTAACCAAATGATGATACCGGTGATAGACTACGCTGATGTAGTCTATGGTGGGGCCACTAAGACAGAGTTGAGGAAGGTAGATATATTGTGTAATAAAATGGCCAGGTACATATTAGAAGCACAAAGACAAAGTAATCATTGTGATTTATATAGAGAATTAAATTGGACATACCTGGATGTCAGACGGAACCAACATATAAATAAAATTATGTATAACACTTTCAAAAATAAAGTACCTGACTATATTGCAAAAGAACTAAAAAGAAAACATCCAAATCAGAGAGTAAGATCATCTCAACTGATAGAATTTAGGTTCCTAAAAAGAGAACACTGATTGGATGTGCTTCCATTTTTTACAGAGGACCTAAAGTTTGGAACAGCTTACCCCCCCGTTTGAGGTTATATGGTTCCAATATAACCTGGTATCAAATTAAAAAATGGTACCAGAATAATTATGGTAAACAAAGAGAGTGTTGTATTTTGAGAGATGTTGGATAAACACTATAATGGGGTATTGCTGCTTATTTGATGTTTGGTGTCTAATGCTGATGTTGATGTTGATGGATGAATTATGTAAAATTTTGTATGATTATGTATTTGCACTTTACAATGTATTTTATCCTTGTAACCAGGAACTGATTTCTCTTATGGTGTCCCTTGTAAATGAGTGTAATTTTGTACTGGAGGGCCCGGATATTCAAACTGTGCCCAAAAAGTGTGCAACAGCAGGAGCAAGCGCAAGTCCACTGCGCCCATGCACAAGAAGCGCGATATTCAAAATCAAGAGGCTAAGATGTACCACGGCAGACGACTGGAATATCACACCACCTGTGCCATAGCGAAACCAGGGATGTGAAGTTGTGCATATCTGATGCACCATAGCGCAACAAGGGATGCTCAGCGGAGCAGTCCAGATGCACCATAGCGCAACCAGGGACACCCTCTGGAGCAGGGTAGCAATGCAACAGCACAACCAGGGATGCAGGGGCCCACTACCCATGCCACAGATGGGCAGAGGAGCACACAGCAGAACAGACATTGTCCCCCCCACCCCATGCACTGCACAACTGGGGGAGAGCTGGAATAACCACCAGCCCATGAATACCAGCAACCAACCCACAGCCGGGCCATGGTGCCCCAGCACACCCCTTGGCAAGCTGTGGCTAGCACACAAGAAGGGCTGACCACCCCATGCCACACCATCCCACCAATGCAGAGCACACCCTGCACCATGATCACATACACCTTTCCCAGGAGTAGTGCCCAACAGTGCAGGACACCCTATGCATGCCACCACTCCCAGTGTGACAATGCAACCCTGTGCACCATGGAGCCATGCAAGGCAGCCCTACCATGTGCACCCTGCTGCAGGTGGCAGCAGACAGCAATGCAACAACAGCATACACAGTGCCACCCTGCACGTCCCCCCGAGGTACAGCTGAGAGACCGACCATGCGTCGCCACATGAGGTACCCCACATGTGACAGGGCATGCCCCGGACCCCACCACCAGCAGTACAGCACCCTGCACACCCTCCCAAGGACACATCCCATCCCAGCACTGGCCACAACAGCCAGCACAGACACGCACAGTGTTGCATGGAAGCATGCACCAACACAGGATGCAACACAGTGCATGGACAAACTCCCACCCATACCCAAGGGCACACCAACACAGGGACACAGTAGCGGGTCAGCTATGCCACTGGCATGTGGCCACGGCTGACGTGTACACGTGGCCAGCACCCCTACAATGCACAGGTGTGCCAGCCACCCTGCACAGGCACCATGAAGCTGTATGCCACCAGCATGCTGCTGGAGCACAGGTGACAAACACTGGAGCACATCCCCTGCAACAGACACTAGCGACAGCATGGAGGGGGGACAACAACAGCAGAGGCCACAGTGCCACTGGAGGCAGACGTGCACCATACTGGTGATGGAAGGCAACCTGGCATTGTGCCAGGTACAGTTGTTATCCAGCATGGACAGCCACCACTGACACGCCAGCAGACTGTGCATATCACAGACATGCACGGGCGTCAGCTGCACAGGCCATGGACGGTCTGACAGGGGTGCCATGCACACAGTGCAGGCACCGTGGACCACTACACACAGACATCCAGTGCACAGAGTGCAACACACAAACCACAGACAGTGATTGATCCCCCTGCCCACACCATAGGCGGTTCACCTCTGCACACACACACGCCCATACGTGCACCACCCCTGACGCCATGCACATCACTGCAGCTGAGCACCTGTAACCCGCTGCAAATCAGAGACCACCACAGTTGTCATAACAAAACAAATGTATTTAAAACCGGAAATACAAAAACTATATACAACTATATACAATGGGGGGGAAGGGCCACATACCAGGTGTGGGTGGGTAAGGGACAGGGGTGAACATATGGGAGAAGGAAGAAGGGGTGTGAGGGTGGGTCCAGGAGGGGAAGGTGTTATTAGGGGCATGGAGTGCTCATCGTCTGCCCCGGTCCTCCTCCATGTGGCACCAATGTCGTCTCCTCCTCCTCCTCACCCCATGGCGGTCCATGCTCTGCAGTAGCTCCAGGGTCACCCTCACCACCTGGAGCAGCTCCTGCACACCTCGCTCCAGCACCTGGAGTCACCATCCACCTATGATGAGGGAGCAGAGTCAATAAGTGTGACTGTCCAGCCCCCTGCAGCCCACCCATTGTGCATGGCATACAGCTATGTGCCACACACCTGTGATGGTGTGCGACCACCCACAGTGACTGTGTCCACAAGACCTGCCTATGCAGGCAGCCACAGCCATGTGGACCACTGCACACACCCACCGCCCATGTCCTGCACAGCACCACCGTGGCCATACAGTGACTTGGCTATGCGGTGTGAAGGCAGTGGCACAGCCATGTGCCCGGTGCATGCATGGACCACCATTGATGCACTCCCAGACATGCAGTGCCACTGGACAGTGCTGACTGTAACAAGTTGCGTGCATGGCAGTGATGTCAGTGGATGGTGGCCGTGCCCCGCTGCCCACCCAGTTATACAGCATGCAATAGTAATCATGGATGTAAGGCACTCACCATCATCAGGCTGGTCCACGCGCCACTGCAGACCTTCAGCCCTCCTGTTCTTCTGGTTCTCCAGGTGGCGCCTTCACTCCCTCGCCTGCCTGTGCTCTTCTGGGCCTAAGGTGCAAACATGGAGAGAGGAACATCAGTACAATCTGGTATCAAAGTCCCCCCACCCCCATGTGTGTGCAATCCCACACAGCCATACCCATCCACCCCACACCCTGATACCACCACCACGGCCAACACTGGACAGACCCCCCCATGTGCCAGACACATGCAACCGTGATACCCGTATGGACGATAACAGTGTATGGATGGGGCACCTACCTGGCTGTGGCACTGTGCCCCTCCTGGCATGTGCCCGCAGGTGGGAAAACAGGTCCGGGTCCCTGCGCCTGAGGTCCCCATAACGGTGGCGACACTGCTCGACCATGCGCTCCATACCGGTGGCCTCCTCAAAAGCATCGGCCACCTCCTGCCACACTGCACTCCTGGCCCTGTCCAGGGGTGCATCACCATATAGAGCCCCAGCATGGGGCTCTACAATTGCCACCAGGTTGGCAAGTGCCACCTGGCTTCACATTACTGCCCTTCTCCGCGTAATCTCAGCAAAGTGGTGGAGTCAAAATGGTGCCCGGCAGCGCTGTCCTGCCACGTGCAGATGCTGCGCAGTACAGCGCTGCCATTCCCTATCACGCTGTCACCGAACAGCATGATAGTGGTGCACCCATGCCTGACGCATGGCGCCTAGGGGGCAAAGGTCGGGCACAGGGTCAAGGGTCTCTCGTACACGGACAGCCACAGCGCGATTGGAACCCAATACATGTAGCACAATTGGGTGCCTGTGTGCCACCTCCTGTAGTGGCCTACAGTGCTGTTTCACCAGTGTGCCTATGGCACCCCAGTGCCACAGCACCATATATGTGTGAACAGCGCAGTAGCACCACTGGCACAATGGTGGCCGTGCCCTGCATTGCCTCACGTGCACAGCACGTCAGCAGTGTGGCAGGAGCCTGCGTCATCAACCTGGGCATGCGCAGTTAGGTGTGTACTGCGCATGTCACAGAACTGTGCCCTTGGATCAGCACTTTCAACACAATTGCACAAAGCGCAACTGTGCAATATTCAGCCAGCATATGCAAATCAGCAGTCACTGCATTTGCATCCACTTAAAAATGCGCCTCGCCTCATTTGCATGCATTGCGCTATAAAAATGCGACATTGAGCTGCACTGGCCATAGTCGGTTACTGCAGTATATTGTGGTGAGTCGCATGCTGTTTGGGAGTGTGAACTGTGGTGTTTGGGACATGCATGGGACCGCACAGTCACAGGTAACACCTGTCATTCTCACAGGAGCAGTCATGACCGATCGTGAGGTGGAGGAAGAGGAAGAAGAACAGAGACGTGGGAGGAAGAGAAGGCCGAACTTCACCAAGGCAGAAACAGATGCCCTGTTTGAGGCCTACCTCGACCAGGAGCTGCTGCTCAGCGGATGCCAGGGAACACCACAGGCCCGTGCTGCTGCATGGGAAGAGGTGGCGCATGCTGTCAACCTGCATGGCAGCCACCAGCGCTCCATGCAGGAGTGCAAAAAGAAGATGGGCACGGACATGCAGAGAATTAAGGAGAAGGTGGCTGCCATCAGGGCAGCATGGTCTGCGACTGGTGGGGGACAGCCGGAGGTGCAACGCCTGACCCCACAAGAAGAGTGGGTTGCTGCCAGCATGCAGCCTTGCACCATCGAGGGTGTTCTTGGTGGTGGATTCCAGAAGGGTGGTAGCTTGTCACTGCATGGTAGGTCCTGGTCTGTCAATGGGGAGGGCAGGGTAAGTCACATACACTTATGCTACTGTTTTTCCCTTACAGCTCCTGAGCATCTACATGAGTCAGCGGTGGAGGGCTTCTCCACTGAGGGCAGTAGCATAGAGATGGAGAAGGGCCCATCCATCTCCACGGGCATACGGGGGTCAGGGCAACAGTGGGCCTGCCTGGATGTCTGGACTGATGTTGATGGAGCAGGTGCGGAGGAGGCCCTGCCCATGTCCCAGCTTGCCAGCGTCCATGGATGCCAGCATGCTGAAACTCGGGCTGATGCCGGATCTGTCACCGATGATGACGGAGCTAACATCATGGGCAGTGAGACGTGTGGGCCATGGGATGGCCACACAGCAGGTGACATCACGGGCATGGCTGTGGGTGGTGCTACCGTGTAGGCCTGCGTGACATCACAGTCTCAGCCTGTGCCTGTCTGCACCAGTGGGGCAGCACTGGTGTGTGTCCAGGACAGTGGGGCTGTTGGGGCCACTGCGGTGGCACCATTGAGCCCTGGAGAGTGGCAGCTGGAGGGGCAGTATCAGCAGTCAGTCAATGGCCATGGGGGTACAGTGTCAGGGGGCATCATCAGTGCACCACCTGTGGACATGCCCAGGCCTGGCCCTGGTGTGCAGCGCCCACCCTCAAGGGGTGATGACCATCAGGGCCATGAACACCATGAGGGACAGCATGCCGATCAGGCAGATGACCTCTTAGATGAGCACACCCGCAAACTCCAAGCATTAGTCGATCAGCAGATGCGGCTTGTGATGGCGGTGGATGCACTCAGTGCGGCTCTGTGCCAGGCAAAGGAGCGGCGCAGCAGAGACACTGCTCTGCTCCTGGCAGGGATGGACCGGTTGCGGGAGGATGTGACCGCTGCCATTGACAGGCAGACACAGGCAATCACAGCTGTCATGGCCACAATGGGCACACAGTTATTTGCCCATGCATCGCAGACACTGCGCAGTGCAATGTCCATCCCCCATTCCCGGCATCATGCGACACCCTCTTTGTTGACACCGGGTTCAGCTGTGGGCATCCCGAGCATACCTGGCACAGGCATGTTCGGTGTGCAGCAGACCCCTGCACGAGCATGGTCGCGTTCATGCAGTGGAACCCCTTGGGGACCGTCAGTGCCACCCCATGAGGCCATTGGTCAGCCTGTCACTGCTAGCAGGTCTCGGCGGGGCTGCCCATGCATCCGTGGTGGCCGTGGCACTGTGGCGCGTGACTGACCTGTCTCCCAGCACAGCTACTGTCTGATGCTGCCCTGTGTGCATTGTGTTGTTCAGCGTGCAATGGATGGGTGGGGTACCCAGCCCTGCATGCACACACACGTTCCATCTGCACACCCTTCCGGCTGCTGTCCACTGTGGCATGTGCATGATGATGCCTGTGTTGCGCTGTCCGCCACTGTGCAATGGTGCCCAGCATCTGACATAAGCACAATGACAGGCAGTGGGCATGGTGGTCTGTGGACGTGTGTGTGGCTAGGGGTGGCGGTCTGGGTCAGCGTGCCTCCCACCCTTTGTGCATGTCTTGTGAGGTGTGTGTGTGTGTGTGTGTGTGTGTGTGTGTATGACCGCATGCCATGTTAGACCTTGCCCATCCTTGGTGGTGTGTGCGGTTCCATGCTCGGCCACTTCCCTTGACAGCATGCACCCCTGGTGTTTGTCCATGCGTGTTTGTGGGTTGTGCCTTTGCCACTGGTGGTTGCACATGGCCCCATGACTTACCTGGGTTGGCTGAAGTGCTACTGTGTGATGGTGTCCCGGTGCAGCTGTGCCAGCCAGATCAGTCGGGGGTCCCGTCACCCAAGGGGGGGCTGCCCATCACCATCTTCACCAGCATCCTTATCGTCCCCATCACTGTCCCCCTCTTCGACCTGTACGGCTATCCCACAGTCGGCCATGTTGTGCAGGATGCAACAGGCCAGGAATAGCCCACAGGCCTTTGAGGGGCTGTACTGTAGGGCACCGCCAGACATGTCCAGGCAACGGAAACATGCCTTCAGCATCCCGAACTCCCGCTCAATGACATTGCGTGTGGTGGCATGTGCCTCATTGTAGCGTTGCTGCGATGGGGTCACAGGCTGCCGGTATGGTGTGAGCAGCCAGGGACAGAGTAGGTATACACTGTCACCTGTGTGTAGAGGGTGGAGGTTAGTTTGGTGATCAGCGTCGCCCTGCCTTGGGCCATCTAGGCCACTACCCCTGTCACCTCTGACTATGCCCCTCCCAAGCTCTATGTTTTTCCATGTGGTTTGCATACTCACCCACTAAGTGGCCAGTGGGGATGTCCCCACTCTCGAATCTGTGGCACAGCGCTGACTGGTGCCAGATGAAGGCATCATGTGCTCCCCCAGGGTGTGTGGCACAGACATTGATTATGCGCCTCCTGGCATCGCACACCACCTGGCAGTTGATGCTTGCATAGCCCTTCTGATTGATATATGCAGCTCCTTTGGGGCCAGGTGGTGTCCGAATGACCACATGGGTGCAGTCTGTTGCCCCTAGCATGCCAGGCATACGTGCTACCCTGTGGAATTCCTGTATGTTTACTGTGCGCTCCGCCGGTGTGCTGGGGAAATGGATGTACTCCACAGCATGTGGCAGCAGTGTGCTGAGGAATTGGGTGAGGTGGCATGATGCGGCTGACTGGGTTACACCTGTGGTGTCCCCTGTTGGTCTCTGGAAGGTACCCATGGTGAGCAGGCACATGCAAGCTGTCACTTTAGTCTCCACTGACAGAGCATGGCTCCGTCGTGTGGGTGCCTGCATCACATCACTGCACAGCTCACAGAGCCGCCTCAGAATTGCACGGTTCAGGTGGTACCGGCCCACGATCTCGTTATCGGTGTACAGCTCGAAGCTGGTGCGGGCTCAGTACTGCCTGTTGGGGGCATACCACAGATGGGCCCTTCCACGGCTGCGCCTCCCTGCTGCCTGTCTTCTCACCCCCCTCATAACTGCCTCCATCTGGATGGTGGCACTGGCCATGTCCCTGGCTTGTGTTCCCCCCGGCTGTTTCTGTGTTCCCCCCACTGTCCTGGCTGCTACTTCCCTGCACCAGGAACACCTTCCTCTGGTGGCCTCAGTGCTGTGTGGCACTTCCTTCTGCACTGCACTGTGGCTGTGGCTCCCCACACCTTCCTGTGCCTGTGGGTTCCAGGTGCCCTGTGTGTGTGCCTGTGTGTGTGTGTGTGTGTGTGTGTGTGTGTGTGTGGCAGGCTATAGGTCAGCAACATGTGCCTTCCCTGTAGCGTTCTTGTGCCTCTCTCTTGTTCCTTTTTATTTTGGCTCATTTCCGCTATCGTGCAACTTCCACTTGCTCCCCTATTGCGCATAGCACATGTTGTTGAATATCGCACTGCGCTATTTATGCATGGCTCCTCCCCCCTTCAGTTGTGCATGCATTCATTATCATTGCACTCTTGCGCAGTGTGATTTGGGGGATGCATCTGCCTCCCTCTGAATATCGCAGAATGGCGCATTTTCGGACTTGCGCTGGCGCAACCCTATTGCGCATGGTGCAACCCTTTTGAATATCTGGGCCAGTGGGTGTATACCATGTTCATTTTATAATGAATAAAATCATTACTATTACTACCAGTGACTCATGTCTGCTTCAGAACCCATAGCAGATGATAGTGCTACCACAAAGCCATTAAACTCCTTACCCACTGCTGGCCACCTGCAACTCAAGTCTGCTCCAGAACCCATAGCAGACTGTAGTGCTACTGCCATGCCACTGAGGTCCCCAACCCCTGCTGACCTCTGACAACTCAATTCTGCTCCAGAATCTGTGGAAGATGGTAGGGCTACTGCCATGCCACTGAGCTCCCACCCCTGCTGACCACTGGTGATTCATGTCTGCTCCAGAATTGATAGCAGATGGTAGTGCTAATGGGATGCCACCGAGCTTCCCACCCCCTGCTGACCACCGATGACTCGAGTCTGCTCCAGAACCATAGCAGATGGTAGTGCTACTACCATGCTACTGTGCTCTCCATCCTCTGCTGACCACTGGTGACTTGAATCTTCTCCTGGACTTATAGCAAATGGTAGTGCTACCACCATGCCACCAAGCTGATATTTGAGATGACATTTAATACTGTGTAGTACTGCATTTAGGAAGAAAAAACCCACAGCAGAGTATAACTTCAATGAAATTCTGCTATGAGCTGTCACCCAGAAAAACAATTTAAGTACTGTATCATTATTTCTACTAATGATGTTAGATGGGCTGCACAGTGTAAATCAATGTGTTTTAGATTATGCCGAGAGAAGTTTGGTGTGTAGAAAAATGAGGGTCTTAATACCCTTGTATAGGTTTTTGGTGAGGCTGCACACTGAGTACTGAGTTGAGTTCTGGGCCCTTTAAATGAGAAGGGATGTACTCAGATTTAGGGTAGTGCAGAATAGGATTGCAAAGATGGTTAGGGGTTTGAATGAATTAGAATATAGTGGAAGATAGAGGGTTTTAAATGTGTTCTCTCTAGAGAGAAGGAGAATGAGAATGAAAGGAGCTGTAATAAGTAAGCAATAAGACACAATGGGGTGTGCATGGAACAGATTTTACCACATGCCCAGGGGCATAGTAAGGCATGAGGGCGACAGGCCAGTGCTGTATCAGCCCTGAAGTGGTAAAATCTGTTCCATGCACACCCCTGAGTGTCTTATTGCGCTTATAAAATGGGCCTTTTTTTTTTTTTTTTTACTTTTTACAGTATGGAAAAGCATGTTTATATGTAGAAACAATAGATTTACTTGTGTGCATTTATGATAAAATAGTCCTTCTGCCCACTGCAAATGATGTCATTGTATTACTCCGACCTTACTATTTCCAGTATTACTCTGTATTACTCCGACATTACTATTTCCTCTGACCTCCCCCATGTCTCCCCTTCTCTTCTTCTGTACCATATTGAGTTTTACCAGTATATGCTGAATTGTCTATGTATGTATTTGCCATCCAAGCTTAGCTCCAATGCCTATTCACCATGTATTTTATAAACTCTGTATTACTGCCTGGTATACTTGTATTGTTTGTTTTGTAAATTAAAGTGTTCTATGTGTCCAGAACCATCTTGAAAATGAGTTTGCTCAATGATGTAACTGCCTGGTTAAATAAAGTTTGATTGATTGATTGATTACTGCTGGACAAAGTTTGTCTTTTACTGGCATTGAGATTCAAGATATGGAATGTTTATCATGGAATGTTTTACCATGGAATACATGGATTCAAAATTCTGCTCAGTTCCAATGGCAGAATGCTGCTCTTCTAACGTACTGTATACACACAAAACAAAGGCCTTTTCTACAGCCAGAGACTCAGTTATCTCACTATCAGGGCAAGCAGAAGAGAGTTCCCTGATGAGCAGGTAATGATAGAAGGGGGATTTTTCATTGTCAGCAAAGAAACAGTTGTAATGAAAACTATAAACAGTACTTAATGTTTCTAATTTATGTGTGTAAGGAGAGTGTGATGATCAGGAAAACATTTAAATAATATGTTTTATTTTTTAATTAAGGTAGTTTTATTTTTAGGGCCCAGTTAAAGGCTTTTTACAGTGTAAAGGTAGCAGCCATGTTTGGGATGGAAGATCAACTCTGTAGGAGGACTGATATAAGATAGTTCTAAGCTGCACACTGATTTCTTTTTATTCACAATGTGGTCCTGCTTTCAGGTACTTGCTATTACCTGTGCATGGAACAGATTTCATGCACAAGAAATGATCAATCAGAAGGCAGGATTTTCTCTATCCATTTCATAACTTTATTTAAAGCAGCAGTATTTCTTAGTCCCCATATAGTTTTATTCAACAATGATGATTTTCTTGCAGGAACATTAAGATACCCTTTTGTCTTTTCATTAAAGTTCATCCCTGAACCAAGATGTGGGATTTTAAAATTTGTAAAAGTTTCCACTCCTGTACAATGTCCGCCATGAAAACAAAAAAAATATCTTGATACAGTGCTGTTCTGTTTACCATCACAAAAATGTGGTACAGTAACACTTTCTTAATGCATCTACATTATGAATCTAGCGTGTATATTCAACAGGTAACCTTAATGGAAGAGATTTTTAGAAATTGCGAGTGCTGGCCATCTTTAATGATGTGAGTCATTGAATACAAAATTAACTATAAAAAGAGTTTAAAAATATTAGAGAAAATCACAAAATATATCAAGGATGAATCTAAGGATGTCAGAAATATATTTTTGCTAAAAAAAAAATTGAGGGACATGTTGCCTAATTTAGGAGAATGTACAATGCTACAGGTTTATCTGCACTTTAATATGAGAGATCCAGTATCCTTTACCAAGAAAAATGAGCATATGTTGTGAGGAAATCTTTTTAATACAGAAAGGAGGAGAAATTTCTTCACACAGAGAGTAACTACATGGAAAATCTTACCGCACTCAGTCACTGCATGCCAAACATTAAACTTCTTTAAGAATAATCTCACCAGAAATAAAGATAGGATGGGAATCTGTGGGTGTTATCATATTGGTTTGCTCTTTCTAAATTTTCCTTCACTCCTAAGAATGTAATAATTGTTTCTTTTATGCTAGGTAAGGTCACAATGTGCTATTGTATGACAAAATAAATGTGATTGGATTTAAGTCTTAAAAACAAGCAACAAAGCACATTTTTTTGTGTAAATGGTATGTCATTGTCAAGTCTGCACTTTATATTGAAAACAGAAAATATAGCTGAACTGTAGCTTGTAACATGCATTTGTATATCTGCCTTATGTGTATATGAAAAATATCCTTTAACAAACCTTAAATTGAAAAAAAAAAGACAATATAGCTGAACATCAGAAACATGAAAATAGCTAAGGATAGTCTCAGGAAACTCTGTACTGTACCAGTTTTCAGTTAATAAACCTAATATAGCTGACAGTTTCTTAATTCCATAGGCTTTATTCCAAGAATTGGAAAACAGGACAAAGAGGATTCTCTCGATCCATTTCTAAAGAGTTTCTTGGAGGATACTTATAAAATGTATAACCTGCTTTTGGCCTCCAGTCCACATGATGCTGTTCATATGAATATTCAAGCCACCACGTTGAGGATGATAACTGCCCACGCTCACATACTTTACAGATCCATCAGATGTAATCTGCCAGTTCAGAATGTTATACGAACCTCCGGGGCAACCATTTTCCTGAAACTCAAAATCATCTCCCAAAGTCATTCTAAATTTGACATTTCTGAGGTAATGGAAAAGCTGTGGAAAGAGAAATTATTTTGGTTTTGGTTTGTATCTGTTCTGTATTCTGCTGTATCACATTTAAACAAGCATTTGTCAATGCCGAATGCTCGTTTGCTGCTATTAGCATTGAAATTGCAGGAGTTAGACAGATGCAGAATAGGAATGGCAGTGAAGTATTGAAGTGACACCAACCCCACCTCCACCCTGCAGAGAGGCATTGGGGGTGTGCCTTTGGGTTGTCACCCAAAACGCTGATGCTATTTCACCTCACCCTACCTTGCAGACACCGACAAGTGTTGAGGTGTGCCTTGGGGTGTTCAGCTTTACAGTCACCCCATTCCATAAGGAAATATGCTAAAATGGGTGCAGCATGGGAGAACAGGGCAAACTTTGGGGCCGAAGAGTCCAAAGCACACCTTGATGCCTGTCACTGGCTGTAGAGTGGGGGTGGGGGGGTGGAATTGTGTGAGCATTACTGTCGACAATCCCAAGTCACACCCCTGATGCCTGTCAGTCCCTACAGGGTAGGGTGTTATGGTCGGAAACCCTAACGCCCTGGGCGTTCTTGGTATTTTTACTACAAGTTTACAACATGAGCTTTTTGTGACCCCACCTCATGAACTGTGACACTGTTGTTTCGTTAATTGGTCCCAAAAGGTGGTTCTGCACAGTGACCGCGAAATCACCTTTTGGGATGGAATAAAAAAAATGACAGTTACTGGGTTCATGAGGAGGGGGTCACAAGAACCCCATGTTGAAAATTTGGTGAACAAATTCCCAAAAATGGCCAAGATATGCACCAAAGTTGAAAAAAAAAATTTATACCATTATACAGCTTACCGGCATTTCTTCAGTTTGTGGTCGGCTTTGAAGAGTGCAGCGTGTTTCAGATCCACCGAAGATCATCGCACTGTGCTCTGGAGGTAAGTATGGGGTGAAGGGGGGTGTTGGGAGGTCAGGTGCGCACAGGGTGGGTGCTGGTTGGGGAGGGGTGGCCACAGACAGTGAGGGACCGTTATGTCTTTCACAGGTAAACAAAAAAATAAATAAAAAAAAAACATTGTGGGAAGGTTTTCTTTTTTATAGGGACATTTGGCATGTTGGGGTGGGCTCCCAACATGCCACCTAGGTGTTTCTTTCTTTTTTGGGGGGGACTGGAGCCGACTGGGATTGGGCACCCCATCAGCAAAAAAGGAAATGGGATCTGTGTTTGGGGGGGGCATGATGCCGAGGGGGATTGGGCACTCCCTCAGCACATAAATTCTTATAGAGGATATTATGCCGACGTGGACTGGACTCCCCATTGGCAAATTAACTGGGCACGGGGCATGCTGACAGGGGGGATTGGGCACCCCCCTTCATTGGCTTTCTGGGGACTAGAGGTGGATGGTGGCAGCCGCCATGTTTAATGAAGTGTAACACCGGGTAATGCACGCCTTGCAATGAGGGTGCACTCCCTCATTGCAGCAGCGAAAATGTTTCAAGTTGGTGGCACGTTTTTGCACTGCTGTCATAGACAGCATGCTCATTTATTGGTGTCACAGAGGCAAGCCCCACAAAGCAGTAGGGGCACTGGTCACAACACGACTGTACCTCCACAACCTGCTACTCTAGTAAGCTGTCGCAACATGTTTCTTGCACATGCATGCAAACAAACATAAAAATGGGACAGAAAACAAATACCACTTTATTATTCATGTTGACTGGAAAAGATCATGTGACATAATTTTATACCACTTTATATATTACTGCCAAGTGCAGTGATTCAGTTTCCAAAATCATTTTTTCGGTTTTAAAGCTATGCAAACATGGCAACAATTATTAGTATGCAAAGAGAGAGGACCTGCATGTCGAGCTTGGTGACTGAAATTATTTGACAATTGTACAGGTCAATGGTCAGGCCACAGCTGGCATTCGGTGTGCTATTCAAGTCTCCACGCCAGCAGTACATGATAACATAATTGAAATGAAATTATAAAATGGGCCAAGCAAAATTTCTGACATCTGAAGGGTCAGTCTGAGTCTTTACCCAGGAATAAAGCTCATAGTATACACACAGGTAAACTCACAGCTGTTGCTTTACATTTAATTAGGTTTTCTTTTTTATAGTTTCTTGACTTGCTCTTAAGTTCCTGTCCTTGGGGCTACCACTGGACCATGTGGGCAGGTAGCTAGAGGGCCAGCAGTCTCTGCTAGTCCCCTTCAGGTGGCGCTTTGCAATGCCAGGTCAATGAGAAACAAGACCGCTTTACGGCAGACTTGATTTCTTCAGTCGACCTGGCTTGCATCACTGAAATCTGGCTGGGGGATGACTCTGGGTGAGTATTGGAGACGCCAGTCCCCACCAGGTATTCGGTGGTGCACTGCCCAAGGAGGGAACGCAGAGGTGTGGGAGTGGCCATCTGTTTTAGATCCAGCTTGAACTTCTCCATGCACCCAGTGGGTTCTACCTTGTCATTTGAATGTGTGGCAGTGCGTGGGGGGCCACGTGCAGGTTGCAGGATTCTCCTCATTTATCATCCTCCTGGATGGGGAGGGAGAGATTTCCTGCAGGAGGTAGCAGACTTTGTCGCCTATAGGGTGTTGGAATTCTGGAGGATTTCAATGCCTGGATCAATGACGGTCTTCGCTTTTTGGTTACGACCTCCTCCAGATGATCACGTCTCTGGGTCTGACACAGACAATTACCTGTGTGACCCACCAACACGGCCACACCTTGGACTTGGTATTCTCACTGGGGCTTGATGTTACTGACATCAAGACTGATCTGGTCATTTGGTCTGATCACTGCACAGTGGAGTTCTCGTTTGGGGCCCCCCTCCTGACAGTCCCTCCCCTGTTGAGATGATCTGCTATCTCCCTTTAAGGGAATTTTTCCCAGAGGGACCCTTGGCAGTAGTAGATTTTTGTGGCATGAGTGCTGCCTGTGAGATTGGCATGGGTGAGACAATGACAGCTTATAATGGGGCTGTTACCAAGGCATTCGATGACATCACAGTGGTCCATATATGACCCAGCTCTTCTCGCTTGAGACCCCCATGGTTTGATGGGGCTCTCAAGGAGATGAAGACCAGGGGTCTGAAGTTGAAGCATTGCTGGCAGAGGACCCAGTCCATGCAGGACAGACTGACCCTGAGAAATCACTACAATGACTATCAGGGGCAATCAACTGTAAGAAGGCACAGTTCCTGTCCAGGGAAATTGCTGCTGCAAAGAACAGACCCACTCAGCTATTTCAGACTGTAGATAGACTGTTACATCCTGTCTGTCTACTGCCCAAAAAAGCATTTTCAATTGTATTGTGCAAAGAGTTTTCTCTGTTCTTCTCAGACATGGTGTCCTCCATCTGGGGCAGGGATCTCACCAGTGGGACAAAATTTGTCCAGCAGTGGTTGGCCTGCTCCAAGCAGAGGCACTCCAATTGTCAGAGGGGGAGTTTTGGCCAGTTGAGGTGGCTGAGGTTGTTGAGGTGATTTTGAAGCTGTGGCCCACATGCTGTAAAATGGACTCTGGCCCGACCCATCTCCTACTGGGAGGGGCTGAGGCCATTCCAGTGTTCACCAGGATAGTCTGGTGTTCACTCTCAGAGGGGTGCTTCCCCAGCACCTTGGTAAGGCCCCCTTCTGAAGAAACCATTGCTGGATCCTGACATCCTGGTGAATTCATAGAATCATAGAAATCTGACTGCAGAAAAGGACCCTCTGGCCCATCGAGTCTGCCTCTCCCGCCCGACTCATCACCTATGTCCCGGGACCTCCCCTTCCCCCTATCTCCAACCTCCCATTTTTCGGGAAGGTTGTCGAGAAAGTAGTGATTCTGTAGCTCGAGGTGCACCTCTCAGCCTTTGATATCTATGAGCTGTTCCAGTCCTGTATCAAAGTTAGACATAGCACAGAGACGGTACTAGTTCAGGTGCAAAATGACCTCCTCAGGGTGTGAGATAGAGGAGAATGGTCTGCTTTTGTTATCCTCAATCTCTCCTCAGTATTTGGCACCATGGACCACATTGCACTACTATATCACCTTAGACTATATTGTGGACTCACTGGAACAGTCATCAAATGGTTTGAGTTCTATCTCTCTGACAAGAGGCAAAGAGTAGTGATGAGGACTTTCTCCTCCTCCTTGAAGCCCCTGTCATGTGGAGTACCTCAAGGCTTGATCTTCTTGCTGATGTTGTTTGCAGTATACATGCTGCCCCTGGGGTCCACTGCTATGCAGATAATACCTAGCTGTTCATGTCATTTTCTCCTTGAGCCAACAGTGCCATTGTGAAGTGCTAAATAAATGTCTGTCTGAGATTCAGGACTGGATGTCCTCAAACTGGCTGATGCTAAACCCCAACAAGATGGAAGTGCTGGTGATTGAGCCTGGTCTTCGGCGTGATGGGGAGGCCTCTGGAGTGGTAATAGGTTTGATGGTCTCCTTGGGTATAAAAATGTAGGCATCACCATTGGTGACAGACTGAGTCTGGAAGCCGAGGTGTTGTCTGTCGTCAAAAGTGGGTTCTATCATTCAAGGAATGTCCCACGAATTAAACCCCTGATTCCACCTGAAGACTTGCCATCTCTAGTACATGCCTTTGTGACTTCCAGGCTGGACTACTGTAACGCTCTGTACTTTGGGGTCAATGGAGGGATCCTCCACCAACTGTAGCTAGTACAGAATGTAGCGGTCAGTCTGCTGGTAGGCCTATCAAAGTCATGCCATGTGACCTTGATTCTACGGGATCTGCACTGGCTGCCTGTCAGGTGGAGGATTATCTTCAAGGTGGGCTTGCTCACCTTCAAGCCACAGTATGGCCTGGTCCCTGGTTACCTACCTGACCTCCTTACTCTAGCTATCCTGGTACATTTCCTCTGCTCCTCAACCGAGGGCCTCCTGGTGATTCTGAAGGCCAGGTTGAAATCCTCAGGGATCGTTCCATTGAGGTGGCCAGCCCAGGCCTCTGGAATTCACTGCCAAGATCTTTGAGGGAGGCCCCAATGGTGGAGATATTTAAAGGGGGCCTGAATACCTATCTTTTTAACAAATCATTTCATGATAGCTTTTAATGTGATTTTATATATGACCTGGCTTAGTAATTATAATGATACTGTTTGTGTTGCCTAACCCTGCTTTTTATCTGTAATGTTGCCCAGAGCCTCCTGAATTTAGCACCATAATATAAATAAAGCCTTACTTACTTACTTTATTTTCCTTCTCTGGGCCCCATATTCAGAACTGTCCAGATGCGTGTGCAGACAGATGCAACATGTGAAACAAATGCGCCAGCTGGCTCTGGAGCCATATTCAGACAGATGGCACAATCTTGCAATCTGTCTCAATATCAGACCCTGGATGCGCTGTGTATAGCTAGCAACCACCAGGTATGGCACAGAACATCCAGGGTGTGGGGCTAAAGACCGCCATAGGGAAATGCGTGGTGCATACCTGTATGTGCCACAGACCCCATGGGCGATATTCAGTCCAGTCATGCAAATGAGCCCATTGGGCATGCTCAGCACAAAAGGGCCATTTGCATGCCCATTATTTGCTCATTTGCATGGCTGCACCCGTTGGAATGCGCCTGGTCAGCACCCACCAATCCCTGATCACTGTAAGAAATAGAAAAAACCCTGACCCCTGTTTTCATGGTATGGGGATACTCCCAGCCTTGATCACAGTAATACAGACAATAACCCATGCAGCTGTTCCCATAGTGCAGGGCTCCCTCCCAGCCTGACTATAGCAATAAAGGAATAAAACCCCAGTCCTGTTTTCTTAGCGTGGACCTCCTCCCCAGCCCCAATCAATGTGATAAAGAAATAACCCCGATCCCTGTTTTATAGTGGGACCTCTCCACCCCAATCACTGGCACAACAATGAACACCTCGATCCCTGTTCCCTGGTGGCTAGTAGATTCTCTATCCCCCACACCCCTGTAGGCAGTAGCCCACAACTCTGCAGCCTACCATCCTGACCCATGCCAGTGACTAGCACAGCCCTCCTTACCCTGCCAAGGCCAGCTGTCAACTGACTGGTACCGGAGCACACATATAAGCACACATATACAACAAATACTGTAGTACACGCTCATTGGGTTGTTGAGACAACCAATGTAATAGTTATTTTGGGGATCAGGATGTTCATTGTTGTGCTAGTGATTGGGGTGGAGGGGCACTAAACTATGGAAAAAGGGATTGGAGGTTGTTTTCTTTATTACTGTGATTGTGGCTGGAGAGGGGTGTCCCTACACTATGGAATTGGGGATCAGTGGTGTTTATTATATATTACTGTGATTGTGGCTGGAGAGGGGTGTCCCTACACTATGGAATTGGGGATCAGTGGTGTTTATTATATATTACTGTGATTGTGGCTGGAGAGGGGTGTCCCTACACTATGGAAACATGAATTTTTATTTTTTAATTTTATTAATGTGATTAGGGTAGGAGGGTTCCTACACTATGGAAACAGGGATCATGTTTTTTTTATCTTTATTACTGTGATGGGGGCTGGAGAGGGGTGATCCCTACACTATGGAAACAGGGATCGGGGTTGTTTTCTGTATTACTGTGATAGTGGCTGGGGAGGGGGGTTCCTACACTGTGGAAACAGGAATCTGGGGTTGTTTTCCTTATTACTGTGATAGTGGCTGGTGGGGGGTTCCTACACTATGGAAACAGGGATTGGGGTTTTTTTTTCCTACTGTGATAGGGGTTGGGGAGGGGAGTCCCTACACTATGGAAACAGGGATAGGGGAGTTATTACATTTTTTACAGTGATCAGAGCTTGTGGGGATTGTGTATCCTACCCTAGACTGTGTGCAGGGCACCAATCTATCCAGTGCATAAAGCAGAGTTTCAAAAGTGTAACTATGCGCTGGCTCAGCCTTTATGCTTGTGGGGGATTCAATATTGTGATATGCAGCATATGCATGGGGGGGCCCTCGTTTACATAGGTGCAACTCAATATTGTGCATGGCGGTCTAGTCTGGGGTGCATGGCACATCTGTGGTCTTCGAATATAGCCATGCCCCTGATGGCCCTTGCAAGTCTGGGGATGTACGGCACATCCTGGGATGTGCCACCCATCTCATCAGAATATGTGGGCCTCCCTCTTTAGCTTTTCTAGTATTTTTATGTCCTCTTTCCTTGTGATTCTGTTTTTCTCTCAGTTTGTCTTCCTTTTTTAGCACACCCCCCACAATATTATTTTAACCCAGCCCTCATTATCACAGTTTCAGCACACCTCCCCAAACTCCAGTTTCAGTTTCTTTTTAAACTTGTTTCCACTAGTCTCTCTTCGTTAGCCTTTTTTATATTTCTGTCTTCTTTTCTTGTATTTTGTTATAACTTTTTGTCTTGTCCTGACCCACTTGTTGTGTAATTCAGCAGCCCCCAGGACGTTGTCACCCTCCTCCCAGTCCCAGTGCACCAGTCCCCACTTTCACTTTCTGCTTTAGTCCCCTCTCTTAAATTTTTCTTTTTTCCCAATTTCTTCTTTTAGTTATGTATCTTTTTTTTCTCAGTTAGTCCTCCAGTCGCAATCCATTCCCACTCAAACTTCAGTCCCTCACCCCATGTCATACGTATCCTCACATGGAGTCTCCCCCAGCCCCCACTTTCACTTTCCCTTGGTCCCCTCTGACACTGGCTTGGCTTTTGTTTTCTTGTATTTATTTTTTGTAAAGTTAACTTTTCTTTGTAAAATGTAACTTTTCTTTTCATTTTTCTGTGCTTAGTTATTTTCGTATCATCTATTTTCCCCAGCCCTCAGCAGACCACCCACATTGCTGCTACTAGCACAGGGCTGTACATTTGGTCTGACCCAGACTTCTCTCCCAGTGTCAGCATGTTCACTGTCTAGCTCTGCAGATCACAGAATGGCACCAGTCTGCAGTGCAATCTGCCTTTTAAACTTGTGCATGCCATACCCTGGTATGGAACCAGCTGCAGGGGAACTCTTTCATCTCTCCTCTCAACCTCAAATGTCAGTCACATGACTGGAAGTGAAATCAATGGGAAAGAAAAAAAAATGAAATCCAAGCCAAATAAGCTGTGTTTGCCTCGGGATTTGTTGAACCGAAGTCGCTTGAAAGCTGGCCCAGTGGTATGGAGGCTTGAGGCATTGGTGCCTTGCCTCCTGCCATACCGGCTGTAACAGGGTGAGTCCTCTGTAGTTATGGTTAGGTAAATATTAGGCCCACACATTTTTTTTTTTGAAATTTAAGTTTATTAGTTTCAAACAATACAGCCCACACAAAGAAGTAACAACAAACCAACCAGAAAAGATAACAAAACCCATATCCCCTTCCCCATAAAACAGTTGTACAGGATATTCGGAAATGTTTAAAAGGTGAAAAAAAAACATGAAATACATATCCTGCAACCAAGCCTCCAGAAACTATATGATCCCACCACTCCACCCCCACCCCCTCCCAATTAAAGTGCACCAGCAACAGACCATCAAACACAAAAACCCTGAGCTCTGGATATCAGAATCTATTTACCTACTACCTTTGTGATCTAGAACGATTTAACTTATTTAACCAGGAAAGGGCCAGTCTAGGAACCACAGTAACATAAAAACTAGAAACACTATATGTACTATGTGAGGCCAAGGGATCAGGTCAGCAGCTCCAAGCATTAGGACAAACAAAAGGACTGCAGTTTACCCCATCTTTTATGAAATAGATCCATACGATCCTTATAACTTGCAATAAAATTTTCGGATTGGAGATACAACATTACCTCCTTTAACCATTCAGCGTGTGATAAAACCAACTGGTCCTTCCAATGTCTCAAAACCAGTTTCTTGACAGCCATAGATATTAAGGCCATGTGATATCTGCGCTCCACACTGTCTATATGAGAGAGGTCACCCAGCACACAAATTCTGGGACAGAAAACCTACTCAGACCAGAAGGAATCCAGATTGTCTCGGATCGAAGACCACAATGGAGCAACTTTAGAACATTCCCAGAAAATGTGAATTAAGTTGCCCTCGGCCTGTGAACACCTGAAACAATCTGAGACGGAAATCAGTTTACACTGAAAAAGTTTAACGGGAGTATAATAGAGGTTATTAACAATATTGTATTGTACTAAACGAAATCTATCTTGGGTATGGTATTTATGTAAATTAGGCCAAAAATTTCTCCAGAGCGGAACCTCATCGGGAAGAAGACGTGTCCAGATCAAGGGACCCCCAACTTCCTCCTGTGAGTTAAAATCCAAGAGGTAAGAGTAAATCAGCGACATGGAATGAGGCTGAGAAGCCAGATTTGTAATACTAGATAGAAAGGGGTGTACAATCGAGCTTCTGACCTCAGTGCCAAATTTATTAACCACCAAGTGCCGGAGCTGAAACACTTTGAAAATACTTTTGGTTGGTATATCAAACCTGGTAGAATATCATCTGAAGTAAAGCGAATCAAAACCAAACAAGTGTTCCACCCTAGAATCTTTGAGTTGTGGAAGCCAGCTTGATCCTATCAAAGATTTCCCTACTCGAATATTAGGGTTGAGAACTATCGGCTGCCCTAGATCCGTGAGATTAGAGATCCGAAAAGACTTAAGACATTGTGCCCATGCTCTAAGAAAAACCGCCACCGTCTCATCAGAGACCAGCTGCGAGAGGATTTTTGGGGTCTGGTAGAATAAAGTGAACATATCAACTCTAATTTCGGAAAGAAAAGCCCTCTCCAATTGGAGCCAGATTGGGCAGGAGCTCTCAGTGTTCGTAGAAAACCATTTCCCTAACTTAGAGAAGTGGGCCGCCCAGTAATACAGGAGGAAGTTAGGAAGTCTCAGGCCCCCTTTCTCCTTAGGAATCGACAAGGTGGCATAGGAACATCGTACCCCTTTTCCCTGCCAGATAAAAGTAGAAAACAGTCGGTGCAGCTGTTGAAAAAAGGAAAGAGGGATCCAGAGATTAGTAAGGTTCAGCGGATAGAAAATCCGGGGGAGAACATTCATTTTGATAATATTTATTCTGCCCCACAGTGAGATAGGGAGAGCTGACCAGCGCTGTAGGTCTTGGCTAATCGAGTCTCTAATTCTAATCAGATTTAATTTTTTAAGAAGTGAGGGGTCAGTGGAAAAGTGAATTCCCAAATATTTAATTGATTTGGGAGTCCACCTCATTCCGAAAGGAAGGAGTCTTGTTTGAACATATAATTATTTAAGGGGAAGATTTCACATTTGGAGATGTTTAATTTGTAACACGAAAAAGAACCAAATTGCCTAATAATATCTAGTGCTGCCTTTAAGGAAGACACAGGTTCTATTAGATGGAGCAGGACATCATCTGCATAGGCAGACAAAACTAATTCCCACCTGTAGAGCGTGATACCTTTCACATAGGGAGAGGACTTGAGTTTAATCAGCAGGGGTTCCAAATATAGATTAAACAGCAGGGGAGAGAGGGGGCAACCCTGCCTGGTACCAGCAAAAAGACGGAAAGAGGAAGACAGGACCCCATTACAGTAAATTTTGGTGGAGGGGCATCTATAAAATACCTGTATCGCATTCAAGAAGGAGGCCGGAAAGCCCATTTCCCCCATTACTATCCATAGGAAGGACCAGTCAACCCGGTCGAAAGCTTTCTTAGCATCAAGAGATATCAGAGCAGCAGAACTTGAGATAGACCGGGCATGCTGAGAGATATGTGACAAGGTCCTCAAATGGTCAGCCGCTGACCTCCCAGGAACAAAACCAGTCTGCTCGAGGCTCAGAAGCTCTAACCAGATCTTTTTAATCCTTTCAGCGAGTATTTTGGCTAGTATTTTAATATCATAGTTTTGAAGGGAAATAGGGCAGTAACTAGCCGGATCAGAGGGGTCCTTATCTGCCTTAGGAATTAAAACTATGGTAGCTTCAAATAAGGCGGGATCAAGTTCAGATGAGACTGAGAAGTAATTATATAACTTGAGAAGAATAGGTGTTAAATCCTTAACAAAAACTTTATAGAAATTTGCTGGGAATCCATCCGGGCCCGGCGCCTTATCAGGGGCCAGGGAAGCAATAGTACTTCTTATTTCTTCAGCTGAGATAGGGGCTAGCAGGGTCGCTTGTTGGGATTCTAATATGCGCGGGACACCTATTTCTCTTATATATTCTTTGACATTCGCTATGGGGTGGGATGCCGGTGAGCGGCTGTAGAGACCGGAAAAGTACTCCTTAAAGACACACGCAATGTCTCTGGGTGAAGAGACACTATTACCAGATGGGGAGATCAGGGAAGGGATAATCCTCGAACTCTCAAGAGCCCGCAGACGCAAAGCTAGTAACTTACTGGATTTTTCGCCGAGATCCAGATATTTAGCCTGGGTTTTCAACAGGCAGTATTCTGTCTTATCTTTCAGGAGGTCTGAGTATTCGTTCTTAGCTGAAAGAAGCTCCCTAAGGTCCGATGCCGAGGAAGTTGACAAATATCTAGTTTCCAAATCCCTGATCTTACCTACCAACTCCAATGACCTAGCTAAGCGTGCCTTCTTTCTAAAGGAAGCCATTTTGATAAAGTCACCCCTAAGATAACATTTTAGAGCTCCCCATATCATATCAACCCGAGGGGTAGAGTTTACGTTGTCAGCCAGGAAAAGAGATATCCGGGAACTGATTTCCGAGACACAGTGACGGTCTTTTAATATTTGAGTGTTTAATCGCCACTTAGAATCACGAGAGTAGGCAGGGTTTAAAAACATTTGTACCCAAACAATGGCATGATCCGACACAATAATCGGTTCAATACCGATAGAAACCTGCGGAGAAGAGAGAGACTGACTAATATCATATCTAATCTTGACTTGGTACTATGTGATTGAGAATGGAAGGAAAAAAACACGACAGAAAGGGTTGGCAAGGCGCCAAGGATCCCCCAGACCTAACAACGAAATCATCTCACGGAAAGCATTTTGAGCCGGGAAAGAGCGCTCCTATCTTGAGGTTCCCTATCTAAGTCGGATTTAAAAGGGCACATTCCAGTCCCCCAGTATAATTTGACAGGCAATCAACTAGCCAACTTATTCTCGCCAATGTCATAAAAACTCAGGTTCCCCAACCGTCCATATTACTGAGCCAAGAACAACACTTTCTCCATTTAAATTACCTTTCACTAGAACATATCTCCCTTCTGGGTCAGAGACAACTAGGTCCTTGGTAAAAAGTACATGCCGTTTAATAAGAACCGCCACCCCTTTACTAAAACAAGAGTTCCCAGCAAGATAAAATTGAGAAAAACCAGATCGAGAGAGCAACCTAGTTTCATCACGACATAAGTGTGTTTCCTGCAAAAAAAGAATATCAATGTGGAGCAGTGAACAGTGATTAAAAGCCTGCAAACTTTTGACCCGATCCCTAAGCCCTCTAACATTCCACGATGCTAACTTAGCTGTGCTTCTAGCTATTTTAAAAATATACCAAACCAGTTAGATATCCAGACAGAGTGATTATCAGACATAGTAGTAAGGTGCACTTCCCATACACAGGTCCGAAACCCCAAAGTAACCCTCCCACCCCTCAAAAATCAAAAACCCACCAACAGTCATATCAGCCAGAAAAAGGCCTTTGAAACAGATTGACCCAAATACAAAAAGATTAGGTGCAGAATCAACCCGTGACTCCTCACCCCACATATCCCTTCCCCAAACATGAGTCCAAAATATGGTGGGACATCCGCATATGCCAGGAGAACCCCCTTCCCCATCTAAAGAGGACAGACAGACCAAAATTGTTGAGTACCATACATTACCCGCCCCCACAAACAACCCCAACTATAAACCCCCAAAAAACTATGTACAGTTGGAGGTCCAAAAAGATATAGCCCCACATATAATCAGTTAACCCGCATCACAGACCTCCCATACCCCCATGCGAACCTCCCACCCCCGAAAGCCCGGCAGCGAGTACCCATATGCTACTAGGTAGAAAAATATTCTGAAGGAGAGCAAGACTCATATGCTAACAAACCCAGTCCCTCCCAAATCCAGCCCCAGGTGAAGGTTAGCAACCCCCACTGACACGCGGCTCGCGATCCCACATCCAGCGACCAAGCCCACTAAGACCCCCCATAGCCGCCGTCCCCACCCCAACCCACCAACATCAACATAAAACATGCCAATACACCACAGAGATAGGAGGAAAGGCATCTAAAAAAAAGAAATAAAACAAGACACAGAGGACCACTAGGCCCGAGTTATCCAGGGAAGCCAAGTCTCACTCACCCCAATGGCGTAGCGTACTCATCAGTTCTCCCCAGGTCGGCTGTCAGGTTCACTAACCCGAAACCACACCGTCCCTGGCGATCACAAATCCAACACTCCAGGTGCTAATCCAGTGGACGACAGGGAGGACTCGCCAGCACTACCAGATCCGGGGTCGCTGTTTCGGAGGGGACCGCTATAATCACAGGACCCAAAGCGGCCCGACCTCCCGGAAGTTCCCCCCGGAAACAGCAACCCCAAAACAGAAGTTCCTCCGCAAACATGCCCATGCTAAAAAACGTACCGGGAGCCCCGACCGTGACCTAAACCCCACGACTCGCCCCCATCCAGCCCCGACAGACAGCCCGTGAGGAGAACCCCGAAGGGAGACCAAAACAGCAAGCGAGGCATGGCGAGGAGAGCCGAGACAGAAGCAGGTAAGCAATTACGTGGGGAGGCACAGACGAGAAGCCAGAGAGAGGAAACCAGGCACATTAAAATACAAAAAATGAGTAAATAGATTATTTAGTGTAACCATCCAGAGTCCACCAGGTAGCTTTCAGCCAGTCCCTTTGAACAAATCTGGGAGCCTGTTGACGAGTTCCTTATGGGCCGCATCGGGAGTACTAAAATTAACAGTAGAACCTCCGACAGTCACTCTCAGCGTTGCAGGGTACACCATCCTAAAGGGAATTGCTGCTGCTATTAATTTTTGTACGACAGGATGGTACGCTGCCCTCTTCTCCCGGATCTCCTTGGGTAAGTCTTGGGTGATTCGGATCTTTGATGTTCCCCACAGGATCTCCTTCAGTTCTCGGCCTTCAAATAAAACATGTTGCCTTTCCACGTAACTGAGAAACTTTATAATTATCGGACGAGGGGGAGATCCAGCTGTAGGTCGGGGGCGCAAGGATCGGTGAGCCCTTTCCAGATGGTAGGAGGCGCTTATAGGTGATGGGCCCACTATTTTAACGAAGAACTTTTGTAAGAAGGCCATGAGGTCTGGGCCTTCTTCCAGCTCAGAGAGGCCCATTATCAACAAATTATTACTGCGGTTTTGCCCCTCCAGGTCCTCAGTTTTAAGCTGCAGCTGCTTTACTTGCTGCCTGAGTTCCACTATTTCCTTTTCAGCCCTGGATCTCCACTGTTCCGAGGAGACGACCCTGGCTTCAACATCTGAGACCTTTTTAGAAACCGAGGAAAGGTCATTTCGCAATGATTTAAGCTCCCCAGTCAGTTCCAAAAGAAGATCCTTCAGAGGGTTAAGCTCTTGGAGGAATTTATCCTCCGACAATGGAGTAGGTTGTGGCATTTTATCTCCTCCTCGGTCTGGCCTAGTCGGGGCCTGGTTTCTCTGCTTTTTTGCGGCCTTCTCCAGGGAAGCAGGAGGAGTGTGTTTAGTTAGGACCTGCTTCCCATCCACCTCCATCGTGGTCCAACCAAAGCTCAAATTCCAAAGATGAGATCTCAAATCAATAGTAGAATATTAATACAGCTACTTTCTGGCGAAATTGACTGAAAAAACTTCGAAAAACAATATAAAATTGTACAATAAAGACGGCCGGGGGGGGAGCTCAGTATCCCAGCTGCTGCTTAGTTGGATGCCATCACATGACCCTCATATTAGGTCCACACATGTAGAAATGCCCTTTCCATTTTTCTTTTTCTCTCTTCCCTCTAGTATTTCAGTTTTTTGTTTTGTTATTTTTATCTCTTTTTTTCTCTCTCTCTTCCCTGTTCTTAATTCGCTGTTGGTATTGGTAGGCTACCTACTGCCCCACTGCTCTCCACTAAACGCTGTACTTTTCCTTTCCCTTTTATCTGGTTCACCCCTTCTTATAGTACTTTTGTTTTGAAGTGCAGTCAGAAGCCCGAGCGCTCCCATAGTAAAATGAGCAGCTGTGGTAGGCACTGAATGTTGCAGTAAAATGTGGAGCAAAATCATGGTCCAATTTAAAGAATGGAAAAGTTGGACGGAGCTGGATGCACTCCAGAGACGTGCACACCGTGCATGAGACGGCTCCAATGGTGAGCCAAAATGAGCACTACAGGGGTAATGTTTTTAGGTAAAAGAACCCGTAGCTGCCTGTTTCAAACAGGATTAAGACGCAGATAGGCAGTGCTCTTGGGAGAAGTGCGTTGAATGAACAATGTGAACTACGGCTCTGGACCTGAGCCAAGGTGGGCACTATGGGGCGATGCTGTTAATGTCCTTGTAGCTGACTAATCGAGCCACATGTAAACGGCTAAAAGATTTAATACATGATTCGGCTGACAGCCAATAAAATAAAATGGGCCAAAATGAAAAGTTCAGCCAACAGGCTGCAACATCAGCTGCCGGGACATAGAAAAAGAGCCCCAGTTTGTTTCAAAAGTTCTTTCAATAACCAGGACTTTTTAGGAGAACGTTCTTGTAGCAGGTTGAATTTGATGAGAAGAAAGAAATGAAAAATTAAAACGGAAATATTGAGGGGAGAAAAGGAGCACACCCTCAGTCTCCATTTCCATCTGCAAACCCCTTGAAACCCACCAGAAAATACCATACTGTGTTATGTTCAGTCAAGGTAAAGCCAAATGTATGCAGTACCTGTGTAAACTTTCAGTTGGTATCCACTGACTGTAGAGTGTTGCTTCCTATGTCCTGTTATAGGGCTGGCAACCCACAGTATGAAGGCATTTATTATTATTCTAGGGAGTGATGTAACTCCTAAGAGGAGGTGCTTAACTCTATGAGCCCTACTAATGATTGTTAAGAATAAATGTGGGAGTTTTAGCCTTTAAAACAAGGCAATGTTGATTCAGTTAAGATTTACTGAATAACCCCATAGGCAATGTGTACCTCAGCCATGAATATGATTATATTACTAGTAGCACAATGGTGTTTTGTGGGGGATCAGCGGTGGAAGTCAAGCAGCCAAACCGCATCAGCAGTTAAGGAACAGAAAGGGAAGCAGTAGGAGTTTTTCTCCCACCTGGCCTCCCCGCACCGCTACCAGTATTAAATGGGCTACTCAGCCCACCCATTATAGCAGTGCACCAATAGGAGGGAGGAGGGGGCAGTCCCCCCGGGATATCCTTTGACCGACCAGTCTAAATGCCTGAAAACTCATCTGGATGAAAGGACCAGGGGCTGCAGAGAAGAACAGATTAAGGTTCTGTACAATTCAACTTGCATGAGCAATCATAGACTGGCAACACTTGGCTTTGATTATATTCTAGGTTGGGTTTTAAGCTATGGGGTCTGTTCACATGTGCTGTGTTGAGGATAGTTACTGAAGGGGTGTAATTGAGGGTATTTTCCTGTGGGGGGGCCGCTACTTGAGGAGGTAAGGATTTGAGGTAATTCACGTTGTTGGGGCAGCCCTGGGCTTGGTTTACTTGCACTGTGCTGGGTCTGAATCTGTCACAGGTACTGTGCTGGGGATACTGATTGAAGGGCTTAAGTTTTGAGGGTTCTTTCTTGTTGTGGGGACCGCTCCTTGGGGGAGTACAAGTTGGAGGTAACATCTTGCTTGGGCTGCCTTAGGCTTTGATCATTCATGCTGGATGGGGTGTGAATCAGAGGGACTGGTAACACATGCTATGTTGGGGATATTCACCAAGGGGACTAAGTTTTTGGAATAGCTCTGTTTGCTTAGAGTGGAGCTCCTTTGTGTAAGTCACAACATATTCTCCCGCTGCATAGTAATGAGACTTTGTTTTCCCCACTACATAGGCTGCTCCCCCCCCCCAAGCTAGGCACTCGGGACAATCAAGCAACTGAAGCAACAAGCAGCTCACCTGAGTAGCAGAGGAATCCAAATCTCCAGCCTGATAACTTTTGAGGTAAAGAGAGCCTCTTCTCTTCGTCTGGATGCCTGCAGAGGGTGCTAGCCTGGCCGGCGCTTGGCGCTCTGCCCGCCTGCCCCAACCACCCTCCCACCCAGGGTGGCTGTCAATTTAAGATCCACCCCTGACATCACATCCGTGACATCACGTCCTGTTGCCCAGAACCTATCTCCCCACTTTCCCATTGCAGGTTATACCTGCTGGCCACTAGAGGGACTTATGCCCTCACTACTTCCCACTCCTACCTGTACAGCACTCTTCCTGGGATCTTGCTCACCACAATGTATTGGCCCTGCCTCCTGCTCTGCCTGTGCCTATCCCCACTAGCAGTGCACTTACCACTACCCATCTGCTAGTCCACACTGTGCCCTGGCACCTCCCTCCCTTGCTCCTGAACCTCCTCTCCTGCCCCTTGGGACCTCTGTGTGTCCCGTCCTCCCTGCCCTCCCCTAGCTTTCTCTTCACCTCAGGCACATCTGGGTGTCTTCTTATTCTTGCTTTCCCTCCTGTACCTCCCTGCCCACCCCTGCTCCCTTAGCCTCCCCTCCCCCATGTCAATCGTGGGAAACCTCTCACCATCTCCCAGCCAGGGTGTTAGTCATGCTACTACTCCTGTCAGGAACATTCATCCAAACCCTGGCCTGGTTCCCAGGAGCTCCCCAACTCGCACCACAGGCCTATGCATGGTCTCCATGAATATCTGTAGCCTCCAAAAAGTTTGACTCACTACAATGCCTGGTCACATCAATTAACCCTGATGTCATCACCCTGGTTGAGACTTGGCTGTCGAATCCTCCCTGACTCCCTAGTCTCCCTTCCTGGTTTCACCCTTTTCGGTCCGACCGTGTTGGGAGATGGAGGCGGCCCGGCTCTTATTAGTCTCAAGGAATCTCTCCCATGACTAGCCCTGCCCTCCCATCCTTGGACTCAGGCCCAGGCGCTGCGCTGAAACTAACCCTGACCCTTTAAAGGGACCCCTTTATCTGACTACTGCATCGTGCCCCCAGGGACCAAACGCAGGCATTGCCTCTTTTACAGAATACCTTACCTCTCTACCTCCTTCCGCTGATCAAATTCTGGTGGGTGACTTAAATGTCAACTGGCTCAGCCCCTCCTCCTCCTCCTCTACCCGAGACTCCTTTTCTGCAATAGACCTAGCACAACTAGTTACCCACCCTACCAGGACTAAGCCCAAGAGAGGCTCCAGTACCCTGCTTAATGTGGTACTCACCAACCGCCCTAATCGGATCCCCAATGTACAAGTCCTCCCAGACTATCTCAGCGATCACTCCCCCATTCTATTCCACTGGTCAACCTCAGTCCCCAAACCCATAGCACAGTCCACATGCCGGCGGCGTCTAATACCTGGTGGACTGATAAAACTTAAGGAACTTCTGTCCCAAATTGACTGGTCTCCTATACAGGCAACTCCTGACATCGACACAGCTCTCTCCTTCTTTACCCAAACTTTTAATAATGCCTGTGATATCTTTGCCCCAGTGTTGACCCACTGTTCTAAAAGGAAGAATGCCCCCTGGGTTACCCCAGCTTTGATCCACCAGCTCAAACATAGGGACAACCTATGGCACCGTGCCATTGAGACTGGCCGGCCCAATGACAGGCGGTTATATGCTGCCGCCCGAAACAAGTGCACTCGGGCCATCTGAAAGGCCAAGTCTGAGCACTGTCGGTCCTCACTCACTGCCTCATGGGGGAATCCCAGAACCTTCTGGGATAACATTAAACAGTTAAATGGAAGTGCACACTCCCCCACCCACCAGATCAACATTAATGGTGTGATCTCCTCAGACCCAGCTCTCATAGCCAACCACCTCAACACCTCATTCACTGACCTTAGCCCTATCCTCCCTACAAATTTTTTTGACCCTCCTCCCCCAGCACCTGCCATAAATCTTTCTCGCCCTTATTTTCTCCTCCGCTGTGTTTCTGCCCAAGAACTTAGGCCGCACCTTGTCACTGCCCTCAAGAGTAATAGTACAGGCAGTGACACCCTGGATCCGTGTATCCTACGGCTGGTCTTAGACACAGTCCTTACCCCGATCACATGCCTCATCAACCACTCTCTTTGCCTGGGGAAGGTTCCAACTGCCTGGAAAGTCACCACTGTCACCCCTATCTTTAAAGGTGGTGATAGGACTGTGGCTGGAAACTATCGGCCAATCTCCATTCTCTCCTCTCCTCCAAGGCCTTGGAAAAGTGGTGGCCTCTCAAATCTCTGACTACCTCTCCACCTACAATGTCCTTTGTCCTGAGCAGCATGGCTTCTGAGCGGGCCACAGTACCAACACAGCCCTCCTAGAGTTCTCCAACTTTCTCCTCCTCCTTAGACACTGGTTCTCTGGCTGGTGCTGTCTTCATTGACCTCTCGAAAGCTTTCGACACTGTCTCCCACCCCTCCTTCTTGATGCCCTTAGTCTCTCTGTTTTGCTGCTGGGCCTATCTCCTGGTGCACCAGTTATCTGTCTGACCTCACAGCGTGAAAATTAATGGGACCTACTCAGACATCTGTCCCATCTTTTCTGGGGTTCCCCAGGGCTCCATTCTGGGCCCCTTACTATTCTCCCTTTACCTTAACACCCTTCCACGCTTTTGTTCAGGGAACATTCTATTGTACGCTGATGATGTGGTCATCTTTGGCTCAAGTCATAACCCTATTGCCCTCCAGGACTCGCTGCAGAAGTCCTTCACTGAAGCCAAGGGCTGGTTCAAGGAACATAGATTGGTGATAAATCTTAAAAAAACCAAAACCATGTTCTTCACTCATCCCCAAAACAAGTCCTGCAACTTCAAACTCCTCATTCACTCTGGGTCCTCATTCCCACTCGAACAAATTTGCTCCTATAAATACCTAGGGATCCATTTTGACCCTCCTCTCCTTCCATGGACACATATGCCCTAGCCACTGCCAGTAATATCCGATTGGGCATCTTACATCGGTATAAACACTGCCTCCCCGGAGGCTCTTGACTAATGTCACCTCCTCTATCCTGTCCCTAGTGGACTATGGACTGCCGGTGTATGGTGCTGCTGATCAGACCGCACTCCATAAAATTCGCACTACTCTGAATAAGGCCTGCAGGTTAATTACTGGAGCACCTAGGATGACACACACCTGTCTACTGTATGCTAAAGTGCTGGTACTTGTCTCGGCAGGCGCCTCAAATATCTTACCTGTACCTTACAAAAGACCCTCCTTGGGCTTTCCCCACCAGGATTGACCACCACCATACGCCGCCTCTGTCCCACTAGTTCATACTGGACCTCTGGGAAAACCTCTTGTTATCCCTAGAGCTAGGACCTCTCACGGCCAAAGAGCCTTCAGCATTAGGGCTCCCTCCTGGTTCAACACACTGTCCCCCTCCATCTCCGAAGCTCCAACTATATCGTGCTTCAAAACTTCCTTACATAACCACCTTATTAACACCCGATGCTGTAACTGCCGCTAGTCAAAGCCATACTCAATACTTATGACAAAGCTTATTACTAAGCTGCTAAGGACAACATAACTCTGGTATTGTTTGCATCCATCCTACCTGTACCAGCTTGTTTGTATCTATGTCTTAATTTACTGTTATTCTTATGTGTTGTACTGCAATACTGTGTATTTTGGTTTGTCTTACTGTGACAAGGTACCTTTGTAAATGAGCCTATGGCTCAAAGGTTTTCCAAACTGCTGTTTAAATAAAATAAATAAATAAATAAGTTTTGAGGCTTGCTTGGGCTGCCCTGGGACTTGATCACCTGTGCTGGGTGGGGTGTAAATCAAAGGGGCTTGGTCACACGTGCTGGTTTGGGGATATTCACTGAGGGGACTAAGTTTTGAGGGTACATCTTGTTGTTAAGCCCACTCCCTGAAGAGGGAAAAGTTAAGGATAGTGTCTTACCGTGGGGCTGCTCATTGAGGGGGTGATGTTTTGAGGTAATCCCTAATTGCAGCACCATACGAGAGCACCAAGAGTGGACCAAGGGAGAACAACTTTTACACCGAGTATGGTGGGAATGCTGGGGGCAGAATGGAGAGGGGGTGGGGTGATGCAACTGCTGAGGGGTATGGTGAACTCAGGTTGGCATGACTGGGAATGGGGGGTTGGTTCGAAGGGAAGTGGTACTGGTGCGAGAGGCAGGGGGCTAACAGGGGGCTCAGGGGTGACAGGCTGGTGGGTTTAATGGCTGTGGGGCAGCTGTATGGATGGGTACGTTGTGGAGCCTGCGGGAATGTCCCATTTGCCAAAGGCTGAAAGCACTGCAGGCAGAGGTCAACTGGTTGTTGGAGAAGTTAAAAAGGTTAAGGGAGGGGATGGGTGGAATGAGAGTAGGGAGACCACCTCGGGCACACAGGGGGTTAGAGTCTAATGTGACTGGAGGAAGTGGGAGGGAAACTTGATGCCTGAGATGTAATGTGGGTCCCAGGTCATTACAGGGTAGGAGGAACAAGGATGCTGGTGGGAGATATAAGGCTAAGCAACAGGTACAAGGTCCTAACGTCTTTAACAGAGGGGGAGGATGATACTACCATGAGTAAGGCAGGTGAAGGTCAGGGTAGTGAGATTGATGGGGACAGACATCATGAAGGTGAAGGGGGATTAGGCTCAAAAGTTAGTGGGAGGGGAGAGGAAGACAGGGCAAGGGGAGCAATGAGGGGGGCCAGCCAAAGGAGAGTTGGAAAAGCACTTCAGGCAGGGGGATAAAAGATGGCATGTCAAATGGGGAGGGTGGCAAGGAAGGGGCAAGCTGATAGAGGAGGGGTGGGGCGGGGGAGATCGAGTGCGCGGCAGGAAGGACTAACACCAAAGGGGCTAAATAGGGTGCACACCATTACAGACAGTAGTGGTGGAGGAGAGGGAGTTGTGGTGATGGGGACTCTATATTTAAAGAGATCAGGTGGGGAGGAAGCGGTGAATGACACAGTTGGATATGGGTGGAATCCATACCAGGCCTAACTGCTGGAGGGCAGGGCATACTCTGCTGAGATGTGTCAGGAAAGGAAAGGAAAAACCTCACGTGGTAGTGTACAGAGGCACTAATGACCTGGCAGAGTATCAGGTGGAGCTGGTTATAGAGAGATCTGAAGAACTAGGTAAGCTGTGCAAAGAGGTTGGGTGCTCGGTGGCCTTCTCAGAGGTGCTCCCGGTACCTAGGGTGAGCAGAGTGAGGAAGGACAGGATTGTGGAGTTTAATTCATGGCTGGTGGAGTGGTATCGCTCACAAGGATGTGGGCTAGTGGGGGACTGGGGGAGCATATGGGACAACAGTTACATAAATGCAAAAGATAGGTTGCACTTGGGTAAGGCTGGGCAGAAGACATTGAAGCAGAGACTGGGAGAATACATACCTTCCAGTGGGATTTTAAACTAAGAAAGGGGGTGGTGATTGTGCAGCTAGTGTGCAGGGCCACCAGGTAGGGGAGCTGTATGAGCTGACCCTGACCAAGACAGATGGGTATGCAATGAGGAAGAGCCATGGGGGGAAGTCAGGTAGAGGGGACACAGAGCAAGGAGAAGGAGGGAGCCGGGTGGAGGGTAGTCTCTCTGAATGCGACGAGCCTGGGAAATAAAGTAGCTGAGCTTCAGGCTCTCTTAAGCATAGGGAAGGTGGACATTGCGGCCATCATGGAGACATGGGCCAGCCATCACCAGGTTCAGGATATGACGATTCCTGGGTAAAAGGTGTATAGGAAGGACAGAGGAGTGGGAAAGGGGGGTTGGCTTGTGATTTACGTGAAGGAAGGATCAGGTGCACGAGGGAGGAGGGGGAGGAAGTGAGGACGGACGAATTCTGGATGCAGTTCCAGGACCCGAGGGGTAGGAAACTGAAGCTAGGTGTGGTGCATAGACCACCAGTGTAGTGCAAGGAGTTGGAGAGGGAGCTGGCAGATCAGCTTTGATGGGTGTGTACTAAAAAGAAAGTGTGGTGATTGTTGGGGACCTCAATCTACCCGGGGTAGACTGGGGAACCCATGCCACCTCTAGCACTGGGAAACAGGTAATTCTGGATGCATTCCAGGAGAGCCACCTGGTGCAGTTGGTTGAGGAACCAACCAGACTGGACAACATATTGGACCTGGTACTGTCGAATGGGGAGCTGGTGAGAGAGCTATGGGTGGGGGGCCACTAGCTGGGAGTGACCACCCTTCACTGTGGTTCAGGCTCAGCATGAGCAAAGAGGTGGTGGCATCAGCAACAGTGGTAGTGGACTTCAGATAGGTGGACTTTGGGAAGATGAAGGAGATAATGAGGGGGTGTCTTGAAGGAACTAGGCCAGAGATGGATGCAAATCAAAAGTGGGACATCATAAAGTCTGTCCTGAGAGAAGCTACTGTAGCATGCACCAGGACCCTGAGAAAGAAGTCCACGGTCAAGGTGCCATGCTGGATGACTAGAAAGGTGTTGGAGGGAGGGAGGGATAAGAGAACTGTGTTTAGGAGAATGAAAAGAACTGGGAGGAGGGGAGGGTAGGGAGTTGTACGCAAAGTGGATCAAGGAAGTAACCAAGTTAGTAATGGAGGCTAAGACCACGAAGGAACTGAGGCTGGCTCAGGGCATAAGGGAGGGGAGAAGGAATTCTTTAGATATGTGAGGGAAAAGAGGAACTGTAAGGACCTGATAGTTAGGATTCAGAAGTGCGGGGGGTGGAGAAGGAGGAGGAACAGGCAGAGGTACTGAATGAGTACTTCTGCCCTGTGTTCATGAGGGAGGTAGGAGGTCCATTACCTCCATGTATGAGATGGGTGAGGACAAGGGGGGAACAGGTGACAGAAGCAGTGATTCAAGCAAGCAGGGTATTGGAAGGCCTGAAGGTGCTTAGGGTGGATAAGGCACCGGCTCCTGATGGCATTCACCCAAGGGTGTTGAAGAAAATGGTGGAGGTGTTGGCCAGGCCACTGACTGACCTGTTCAACACTTCCCTGGACATGGGGTGCTTGCCGCAGGACTGGAGGTTGGCTCATGTGGTGCCCATCCACAAGGTTGGCCTAAAAGATGAGCCTGGCAACTACAGACCTGTCAGTCTTACTTCCATAGGGGTGAAACTCATGGAAACAATCTTGAAAGAGTGACTGGTAACCTTCCTAGAGGTCAATGAGCTCCAAGATGGACAGCAGCATGGGTTGATCTCAGGGATCATGCCAGACAAACTTAATAGAATACTATGATTGGGTGACAAGGCAACTGGACAAAGGCCATGCAGTGGATATCTTATATTGGACTTAATCAAGGCCTTTGACTCGGTCCCTCATGAGCGACTGGGGGCACAGCTGGAGCATGCAGAAGTGGGGCTAAGTTGACTGGCTGGATCAGGAATTGGCTCAGGGATAGACTACAATGGGTGGTGGTGGGGGGAACTCTCATGTCCCAAGCCAGTGACCAGCGATGTGCCACAAGGCTCCGTACTGGGGCTGGTGTTGTTTGGTCTGTTCATATCGGACAATGTACATGGGATTGGGAGTAGGATCAGTCTGTTCATGGACAGCACCAAAATGGGTGCTGTAGTGGATGACACAGAGGGGTGGCAGAGGCTACAGGGCAGTCTAACCAGATTGAGGAGTGGTCAGCGAGGTGACAATTGGGTTTCAATGCAAAGAAGTGCAAGATTATGCACTTCGGGGTGAGAAACCCAAAGAGAGAATACTGGTTAGGTGGAGTGCAGCTAGGGGTCACAAAAGAGGAGAAGGACCTGGGGTCACAATAATGGGGAGCATGAACAACTCTGCTCAATGCAGAAGGTTTGCGGCTGGGGCCAACAGGATGCTGGGATGCATTGCGTGGCGTTTCTCATCCATGCACAAGGATGTGATCCTGCCCCACTACAGGTCCCTTGGTCAGGCAGCAGTTGGAGTACTGCATTCAGCACTGGCCGCCATACTTGTGGAAAGATATCAAGCTGCTTGAGACGGTACAGCATAAGATGATGACGATGATACAGGGGATGGAAGCCAGAATGTACAAAGAACGTCTGGGGTAACTGAGCTTGTTCATTTTGGAGAAGAGAATGGATGTGGGGACATGATCAAAACTTTCAAATACTTGAGGGAGATCAACAAATCAGGCACAATGGGGCTGTTTAAGATGCGGAAGGGAAGGTACATGATGGGGGCATTGGCTAAGACTGGAGGGGGGTAGGTTCAGAGGGAGATGAGGAGGCATTACTTCACTGAAAGGTTGGTGTCGAAATGGAATGCTCTACCTGAGAAGGTGGTAGCCTGAAGGATGGTGGGGAGCTTCAAAATGGCATGGGACAGGGCAAGGAGGGGGGCTGGGCAAAGGCCAATGAGCAGTTCCGGGAAGTGAACAGGGGGTTTTGGGGAGGGGCTACTGCATTATAAAGGCTAGCTGTGCACACTAGCAGACTTGATAGACCATGAGGCCTGTTTCTGCTTGCAAGTTTTGTATGTTCTTATGGTAATTAAAGGAAAGGGGTGGATCAGCATAGACCACTTGATGATGATGTCACCTCTGTAAAGGACATAGAAAGCCACCACTAGAGGCTAGAGATCAGATAGGTGGTTCAGTAGCTTGTGAACCATAGAGTGAGATGGTACCGTAGTGTGGAAGTTTACACACTGGTCGATATTGAATGAAAGGCAAGACAAATACAGGAATTAGTTGAAGAAAGCAATTGCCTGGTGATTTGGTGTGATGGACTAACAGCCTTTTCCTTTCTGTAATTATTTTTGTATTTATTTTGCTTTATTAATTTTATTTGAAAACAAATAAATTGACAAGCACAAGTTGACGTTTTCTATGTACTGAGATCTGTCTGTTGTGTCTATTATTATCCCATGCTGCAACTTGTTCATGGTGCGAGTGGGTTGCCAGAGGTTGGCCTGGGAGGGAGGGAGAAGATCGAGCATCAAGAGAACAGCTCTCCTGTCCCAGGGAGGGTGGCCTGGCAGTCCCACCAAATGACTGCCCCCAGGAGGAGGCCAGGGGGCTGAACGGGTCAGGGATGCCTGAGAAGGGAGGGTGCTGCAGGACTCCACAGCATGCACACACCTCGTCATGCCCACACTGAGATGTGTGCCTCAGAAACCAGGAGGTAACAACCAGGAAAATTGAAAAATGAGGGACGTTGCTGGCAGGCTCTGTGAAGCCTAGACTGCACTCACAATCCCCATCTCAACCCCCGGGAACCACATTTCTGTGCACTGGAGGGGAAGGATGTCCCTCCCCTCCCTGCTTCCACCACTGGGGGATATCCATGGGGGCTCACTGGGGTAGAGGGTTGGGAGAGAGAGCAATGCAGCTGTGGGCAGAGGACAGCCCTCCCAGGGGGAAAGCTTAAGCTGTCTGCAGGCTGTCAGCCATCCTGCGGGAGTTTCAGCATAGGGGTTCATGCCCATCCATTTGGAAAATGTTATTAATTTGTAAAAATAGTAAGTTGATTAAAGAATCTTCACTCTGATAGTCTTAGGTTTTATGTAAAGAACAGTGTTTTACTGGCAGCTGACATATAGAGTTCTATCCCTCTTCATACCTCATCAGTACTGTAGCCTCAATCACTGTGCCATAAGTATAACCTTTATAGGCTGGCCCGTCAGTGCAGTGGTGGGATTTCCACTTGCAACGCCGGCGACCCAGGTTCGGAAATGGACTCTGGTCGCTGGAGGGCCAGCTGGAGGGAGAAGGATGGAGCATCCTGTGGACTGCTTTCCTTCTCTGGGGGGAAGGTTGGGACTCCGTCTGGTGCTTGACCGACTCCTGGCAGAGGCCAGGGGTACCACAGCTACTGGCATATAGTAGCACTCCAAGGGGCGGGGCCGACGCAGGACATCATTGCATATCCCCGCCCCCCAGAAAACCAGGAAAATGGTGGCGCCAAGCACGCCCCAGATGACACTCACTGTGGCTTCAGCCCTCCAGGCCAGCCCTCTGACCAATCCTGAGTTTGCGGTGCTAAGCCAGGGTGCCGCATCCCTTGCCGGGAGTAATACTGGGGTATCAGAGGTCGGCCTTGAGGTGGAAACCCCGCCCGAGCTGAAGTAGTGGGTGGCAGGCGGCTCGGGGACATAAAGACACAATTAAAAAAAAAAAAGAAGTGTAACGTTTATCTAATCTGACAGCTGCTGAGTGCCTCATCTTGAGCAGTTGCAATGCCACAGTCAGCAAGGTCAAAAAGCTGATGAATAATAGAGGAACAGAACTAAGGTATGTTAATATCCAGGCAGAGTGTGTTCTGCACATCACATACAGTTCTGTGAAGTGCAACATCTTCTAATTAGCCAAAGGAAAAATAAACAAATACTCAGGTCTAAAAGTTAATAGTTGGCTACTCTTAAAAAATAATATGAATTTCAAGCATTACACTAGCCTTTAAAAGCATCAGTTCTTTCAAAGCTTTGTGTGTGATCCAGCAACACCTATACATCTCATTGTAAAAGGTTTAAGCAACTCATTGGGGTGACAGCTTGATGTGAAATATACCAAGCAGCATGTTCAGGACAGACTCACACAGTAGGATAGCAACAGTTGAGCAGTCATAAAGTACCACCCAGGTACCACTTTATATTCCCAACAAACAAGAAGAAGGTGTTGCTTGAGTCTGTAGATATTTATCTTCTCTTTCACAAGCTGCATGATCACAGCTGTAGCATGCACTGCTGAAATAAACTCTATAGTCTTACAGCATTAAGGAGTACTTTTATAGTGCTTGTTTGGGGCTGCTGCTATTTCTGTTCAGTTAAGACATACTTTTTGCGTACCCTAACATTAGGAGCACAAATGGTTGGTAGTGCTTCCAATATACTAGGGCATTAATATTTATGAGCTGACCTCTCATTAGCATATGCTTCAGGGCAGCAGTAGTTTGGATGCACAAACTGGTTAGTGCTGCCCAGACCCATGCTTTCAATATGCTCCTTTCCTCACAGACTGGTAGCTTAGCTCTTGCAAAATTAGTTTGTGAGGCACAAATGCTGTTTGAAACAAACAAAATATTACAATATACTTATCTTCCAATTAACATAAAAAAACTCCCAACTGCTAATCAGGACTGCCATAACCTTACCTGCCATGGCAGAATGTTCTTTCTGTTTGCACATGATCTGTTGTGAAAGGGTCCTTCTTGGGGTTTACATGAATACAGATTATGCAAGGCATGAGCGATGGCAAAGGTTCCAACATAGGAATTGTATGTATAAGTTGGACTTGTAAATCCTACATCAAAATAGGGTAAACTAAGTGCATTTAAATCCTCTTTCCCTGTACATATACTCAGTTCTTCTGTAACATTGCTAGTCCTTGGACGATGTGTTCCAGAGGGAAGACATTTACATCCAAACACATGTTCCCAAAACATGTTGGTCAAAAAATCATCTTCATTCTCTGAAGGACTGAGACTGTACAAAAAGTTTTTGAATCCAGGCATCAGACCTGCATTGGTCGTAATCCACATAGTGCCCTGCAGTGTTTTAAAGAACTCCTTCTTGGAAAACAACCATGAGCTTGGCCAGTCCTCTGTTCCAATCCATACTTTTCCACTGATGTTTGATTTTGCAATTTCACTTATTATAGGAAGCAGCCTACTATCAGTTAATGTTATTACTATAACATTGACTGTGGATCTTTTCAGTACTGTGATCAAATGGGGGATGATGTTCTCTGAATTAACAGCTGGAATAAGTACGGAAAATCCCACACATATACGATTTTGGGAAAATTCATGTTTTAGTATTTGGCTAATCTCTTGTCCATAGTCGTCATTTATAACTATCATTCCAACCCAGTTCCAGCCAAACTGTAACATCAGCTGAGCTAAAGCACTGAACTTCATATTGCTGAAGGGAAAACTGCGGAGAAAAGATGGAAACTGATTCCTGTCACTAAGTACCACTGTTCCAGCTCCATAACTGATCTGAAAAGTAAAAATGATATGTTTATTTATTTATTTCAAATTTTGGTAACCAGAACAAGTGCACTGAGCTGAATCTTGTTACCAGATGTGACCTGAGGAAAAGGGGAAAAGGGGGTGGAAACATGTGAACAGGCAGGTCACAATATAAATATGGCATACAATTATTAAAAAATAAATTTAATGAAATAACAATGACACATTGGCAAATACTGCAATATATTTGCAGTCCAAAGTTAGCATAGAAAGACAGCTGTAAAGGAGAAATTAAAGGAGGAATGATCATAAAGGATGAGGTGGCGATTGCGATTGGCATTAAGAATCTGAGGGGTTAATGAAAGCTGAGCACAGACGGAGGCAAGTTAAGGATGTGTGGAGAGAGAGAGCATCATCCCGGTTGCTGGGACAAGAAAGGACAGGAGCAAGAGGAAGGGAGAGACTGTGAAACAATACGTTTTAGACAGTGTAGTGAAAGAGATAAACAAAGGGAGCTTGGAAGAGAGTTCCAGAGGGAGGGGAGACAGTAAGAGAAGGTAGCCTGCCCCAAATTGGAACAAGGGCATGGGAAAAAGGAGGTATGGGGGCTCTGAAGCATGGCTGATAAGAGGTAGGGGATGATGGGGAGAGGAGAGAGGAAAGGTAGGAAGGGAGAGACACAAACCAAAATTTGGAAAGGAGGGTGGTGGCGTGGTGCTGGTGGCATAAATTAAGAGAGGGAAGGGAGAGGGCAATGTAGAGGGAGCACGGTGCGTACAAGGGAGACCATTCATGACAAAGCAGTGAAAAGCATTAAAAAGAGTGTCTACTCTAGAGAGGAATGAGGCAAGGGCATACCTGAAGACTGTGTCAGCATAATCAAAAACAGGTAGGATTATTTTGGTAAGGAGATCTTGGTGAATCACAGGACAGAGGGAGTCTTTATTTTTATACATGGCTTCCAGCTTAGGGTGGAGTTTGGTGTGGATATACTGTAGCTGATGTGTGGACAGACATTGAGACAATTGTCCAGCCAGATGAGAGGGACTACATCAAGGGAGGTGCCATCAAGGGTAGAAAAGGAGGTGAAGGGGGAGAGTTTGGCTAATTTTTGAGTGGTATCGAACATCATGGATACAGTTTTCTTGGTGTTAACTTTGAACTGATATGTCAGGAACCAGCGTAACACTCTCAAGAAGTCACTCTGCAGTTGGGACTCCACTTCTGCAGTTGAGGAACCTTAGTAACAGGGCTGGGGAGGGTAAGGCTGGAGAGACCTTGCTGTCCTGGCAGTGCTAAACTGGCCTCCCCACTACCTGACTTTACCTACTTGAACCTACTTGTATCACAGATCAAGCAACATGACATGACTCCTCTATTACTCACTAGGCATGTCTTATACTTGGCTGCTGACTTTATCTCTAAATGCTTCTGGCAGAACATGCTACTGGTACCACCTCTTTTCCCGTGGAAACTATGGTATCTTGTGCTCCTAGCCTTGTTAATATCTGGGGACATCGAAACAAACCCTGGCCCCCAGTTACCCACTGCCTCTCCAAATATGAACTGGTTAAATATGAAAGACCTTCATATAGCACACTTAAACATTAGAAGTCTTCTCTGTAACTTTACTGAACTTGAGGTATGGATATCCATATATGAACCTGACATTCTCCGTCTGACTGAAACTTGGCTAAAGCCCTCTATTCCTGACTCTTCCTGCTCTCTTCCTATCTATTCCCAATTTTGAGGAGTCAGACTATCTGGAAAGAGGGGAGGTGGAGTTGCGCTCTATTTCAAAAACTACCTGAATATGTCCCTAATGCAATGTTTAGTTGCCTCTAATTGCTAGTTTTTACATACCCTGCTTCTACTTGGAACCAAAAAGATTCATTTAATATGTGCCTACAATCCTCCTAAAGCATGTCAGCTAGGATGCTCCAAAGTATTTGAGTACTCTACCTCTGCAGCTGGCCAAAATAAACTTATTATTCTTGGCGACCTCAACCTAAATTGGCTGGGGAAACATAAAAGCACACTTCTATCTCTAGCACATGGATTTAACATGCACCAGGTAATTGAAGATCCCACCAGGCTGACCCAGTCACCTGTTGCTGGAACACTTATAGACTGAATCCTCAAAAATCAAGCTGATAGAATTACCACCTCAGGTGTGCTTCCTGATTCTATAAGTGACCATTCCCCTGTGTTTTGCATATGGGGAACATCGATGATTCCAGCCCCCTCACCACATTACATCACCTTCTGGGATTTTTCCTCACTTGATCAAGCAAGCTTTCTACATGATATCTCTTCTGTAAACTGGATCCCTATTATCCAGTCCCAAGACACTGAATCTGCTCTCAGGCTCTTTCTTTCTATAGTCTTATCCCTCCAGGACATACATAAATCTAAACAGAATCGACGCATTAGGGCCTAACAGACTAGGTGGCTGCACAAGGAACTTCTCACCTCCCTCCAGGCACATGACAAAAGTTGGCGCTGCTACAAAACTTTGGGTCAGCAAAGTGAATATGACACTTACAGAAAGCAGCATAATATGTGCAAAAAACAAATCAGGCTTGCCAAAAGCTCATACTGCAAAGGTCTATTGCTGGAAGCTGCTGGGGACCCGAAGACATTCTGGACACCTGTAAAATCCTTCCTGGGCTCAAACCAGTCTCAACACATGAATGATATGGTCCTCAGTGGTATGCATTGTAATGGCCCCACCACCATTGCAAATTCTTTCAACTAATACTTTACTGATCTCACCAAATACACTGCCTCTTTTACAGCAAATTGCATCCTGATGCCTGTTAAACAAACGTGCCCATACATCCGCCCTTCTATTTTAAGGCTATTCCGAATGCTGAAGTTCTAAAACTACTAAACTCAATCTCCGATAGTACTAGTGTAGGCTCCAACTACTTAGAGCCTAAACTCCTGAAGTGGGCTGCTCCTTTTATTGCAGCCCCACTGGCTAAAATCTTTACACTGTCTCTCTGCCATGGTCATGTTCAAGACATATGGAAATTAGCAAAAGTCACCCCAGTCTTTAAGAAAGGTGACAAGAAGGACTCACCTAATTATAGGCCCATAGCCATTCTGTCAGTACTAAACAAAATATTTGAGAAATTAGTGGCTAAACAGGTCACTGAGTTCCTCTCTAAATATACCCTCCTATCACCTACTCAACATGGTTTCCGCAAGGGGCATAGCACCTCTAGCGCTCTGATACAATTCACAAATGATGCCCTTACTGCTATGGATCAAGGTCTCATGACTGGTGCAGTGTACACTGACCTCTCAAAGGCATTTGATCTTTTAGATCACCCTCTTCTGCTTGATTGCCTTAGCTTCACTGGTTTCTCAGATCTAGCCACAATCTGGTTCCAGAGCTACTTAAGCAATAGAAGACAACAGGTAAAATTTAACTCTGTGGTGTCGGACTCTACCTATCAATGTTAGTGTTCCTCAAGGCTCCATCTTGGGGCTTCTTCTGTTCTCCATTTTCATGTTGGCTTGCAGTGCTTGCGAGCAAGTCAGCATCTTGGGAGAGTGCAGATTTGGGGGCGCGGCCGCTGTTGGGCGAATGCAGGGCACACATCAGTAGGTGCGTCCCTCATTCCCCAATCAGCCTGCATGCTCGGCACCACACCATGCATACATAATGGGGCGAGCACATCTAAGAAAAGGTCCACTGCAATCCGAGCAAAGATCGTCATACGCAGAGGTCCTTTTCTTGCCGTGCTCGCCGCCATTATGAGCATGGTCGGCGAGCGGGTGGCTGCCTAATGTTTGCCAACATCGGAGGTGCCCAATCCCCCTCTCGTTAACCCCCCCTTCCCGCTGTCTTTGTGTGCCATTGGAGAACCCAATCCCCATCGGCATAAACCCCCGACGTTGAATGCTGAGTAGGGTGTCCAATCCCCTCGGCTCTTACCACCCTGCTTTCTTGTTTGCCGACGGGAGTGCCCAATCCCTATCGACATTACTTTCTCCTCTCCCTATGTTGTGTGCTGACAAGGGCCACTCCCCGTCTGCATAACCCCCAATGTTGAATGCCAAGGGGTGCCCAATCTCGACTCATGCCCCAGCTTTCTTTGTTTGCCGGCAGGGGTGCCCAATCCCGTCATCATTACTTTCTCCTCCCCTGTGTTGTGTGCGGCGGTGCCCAATCCCCGTCAACTACTGACACCCCAAAAAAAGTTAGGTGGTACGCTGGAAGCCCACCCAAGCGTGCCAAATGCCCTGCAAAACAAAAACTGTCCCGCGATGGTTTTCCTGTTTTTTTTTTACCCTGTAAAACGAAACCGTCCCTCGTAGTCTCGATGCCCTCCCCCACCCGCACCCACCCACTGCGCACCCTACCTCCCCTTACCCCCCTCACCCCATACTTACCTCTGGAGTCCAGCGTGACGATCTTCCGTGGACCGGGAACACGTCTGCACTCTTCAAAGCCAACCGTGAACTGAGAAAAGGCCGGTAAGCTGCATAATGGAATGAATAGGGTTTTTTCAACTTTGCTGCATATCTCGGGCATTTCTTGGAATTTTGGAACCAAATTTTCAACATGGGGTTTTTGGGGCCCCTCCTCATGAATTCTATCACTGTCATGACGTTAATCAGCCTCAAAAAGTGATTTCGCAGCCACTGCACAAAATCACCTTTCAGGACTCATTAACGAAATGACAGTGCCAGTGTTCATGAGGCGGCCTCTCAAAAAGCCTATGTTCCAAATTTGGTGGAAAAAATCCAACAAATGCCTGTTTTACGAGCGTGCATTGCGCAGTTGCTACGCAGGCTCATAACTTTGCGCATTCACAATATTTTAACGCCAGATTTGCAGCATTGTCATTTTTGTACACCTCCTTGGGAACAGTACAGCTGTCATTTTCCACATCCTGCCCGAAATGTGTTTCTGCACTTCCGGCGCACAATAGCACAGTCGCTGTGGGAAATCAGTGTTTGGACCAGATTATGAAAATGACAGTGACACAGTTCATGAGTAGAGGTCCTAAAATGCCTATGTTGAAAATTTGGTGATGATACTCCATGAAATGACTGTGTCATGAGCGTGCATTGGCAGATTGCACGCACGCTCGTACCGTTGTGCATTTGTGATATTTTCAGTCTGGATTTTCACCATTGCCATTTTTCCACACCGCTTGATGAACAGTACAGCCGTCATTTGACATACGGCGCCCAAAATGTGTTTCGCGCTTCGGTAGCAGAATAAGCGTAATTGGCTGTCCGAAATCACTTCTTGGGACACTTTGAAGAAATAACAGTGACACAGTACATGAGCAGAGGTGCTAAAATGCCTATGTTGAAAATTTGGTGCTGAACGCCCATAAAATGGCAGTGTTGCAAGCGTGCGTTGCATATTTCCCACGCACCCTTGTAACTCCGCAAATTTGGTATATTTGCATGCCACATTTTCAACACTAGCATTTTTTTACACCTCCTTATGAACTGTGCAGCTGTCAGTTTTTACATCCAGCCCAACATGATTTTCCCGCACTGCACTACCAAACACCCAAAGGGACACCCTAATGCCTGTCACTCTCTGCAGGGTGGGGGTGGGTTGGAATCAGTTCAATACTTCACTGCCATTCCTATGATGCATCTCTCTAACTCCTGCACTGCCAATGCCAATGCCAGCAAGCCAACATTCGGCATTGGCAAATGCTTGTTATAAATGACATATCTTCTAACGCCCCTTGGTGCTCAACAATCTTGTATGCAGATGATCTGGTGCTCTACACCTCCTCTGCAAATGTAGAAGAAATAAACAGTTGACTAACATCAGCATTTCTCATAATGCAAGAATGGCTCCACAACAAAAGGCTCATCCTAAACATAAGTAAAACTCAGGGCATGCTCTCTGGATCTATAACCAAACTTAGAACAAACTGCAACCTTTTCAACGTCTCCTGTGCAAATGGCTCCCCCCTTACTAAAGTAATCTCATTCAAGTAGTTAGGTGTCCTGCTTGATGAAACTCTTAACTTTGAGCAACACATTATTGACACCTGCAAGTCAGTAAACTCCAAACTTGGAATAACCTACTGGACTAGACAGATGCTTACCCCCTCAGCTAGACTGGCTATTGATAGGGGTATCCTGCTTCCATCCCTTGCGTATGGTACTGTCACCTACATAAATGCTTTGCAAACCACTCTAAGTAAGTGGGATACAGCGTACAATAGCATCTGTCATTTTGCCTTGGCTTCCCCACCTTTGAAGCACCATTGCTTGCTATATGCAGACCTTAGATGGCTTTCTCCATCTGCCACTCGACGCCTTGTCCTTGATACTCTGCTGGACAACATCATCAGAACTAATCTACCTACCTCTCTTGCAGGCATGCTGGTGCCTCTGTCCCCCACCTATGGCTTCTGCTCTACTGGACTCTCTCTACTATACACCCTTAGGTGCAGAACCCTAAAAGGAATCTCAGCTTTCTCCTGCCTGGCCCCAAAATATTGGAATTCCCTACCTCTTGATGTTTGTTTTGCACCTAGTCATATTGCTTTTAAAAAGATGCATTACACTCTCCTCGTCAAACATGCCCTATGTTCCTGTTTTAAACCCCCATAGGGTGCTTGACATCCCCCTTCCTCAGCTCTCAAAATGTCAATTTTGCTCTGATCTCTTGTTACTGTTATATGTAGCACTTACCATGGATTATGTGTTAAAACTCTACTGCACTATGATTGTATGCTTATTACGTTTTGTACTATTGTGTATTTTCCTGCCATTGTCTATATCATATTAGCAATACTGTTTACGTCACAAAACATCGTGTAGATTTTTCCTGGTATGGTTGATTACCTCTGAACTATACCTGTTATTTGTTTTGTCTACCAATTTTGTATTGTAACCTCCGGGGTCATGTCTGAAAATAGTCATATTTTGTGGCTACGACACCTTACCCGGTAAAAAAAACGAAATAAATAAAATGAATTAATTAGGGTCAGTGGTAGCACAGTAGGTAGGGACTTTTATGGCAGACAAGGTAGGCCAAGAGGTCCTTATTTGTTTTTTTATTGATTGATTGATTGATTTGTTCCACACAAGACCCTTCAGACTGAGCCTATTTTCAAATGGTCTAGAATCATTAGCAAAAGTGAGTTACAAGATGATGCATCATATACTCTATATATCTTATACACATTTACATTAGTCAAAATACAGCATATGCAGTGCTCAGTAAGAATTAAAACTTAGGTAGTGATTTCAGTGGCGTAAAATCTAAGTTGAGAGAAAAGTAGCATTGTGAGTGCAGGCAAAACACACCTGGGAACCCATCAAACACACTTATGGGAGTAGTCTAATTGAAATGTAGGAGGAGTGTGAGGCAACGTTAGCAGTCACAGGGGGTTGGGGGGGCAGTAATTTTGGAGAATAGAAGGGATTTAAAGAGGGCCAGGGAGTTAACGACTCTAAGGGAAGGGTCGAGAGTTCCATAGTTTACAAAATCTAAAAGAGAAGCAGGATTGTCCTAATAAAGTTTTTCTGCTTGGGAGGGCCAGGGACAGTTGTTTATCACCCCTAGTGGGATGACAGGGGACAAGGGGCTTCAACAGAGCCTTGACTCGGGGCAACAACAGCCCCATGATGGTTTTTTTTTGCCTGTGACCAGTGTGCTGTGTTTCAGGCGTGTGTCCAAGATTAGCCAGTCTAGTCTGCGATATAAGGAGCAGGTGTGTGTGCCCAATCTAGTGTTGGGGGTATAACAGCAAGCTCTATTCAACAGGCATCTCACCCTAGCAAGCATTGTATCACATGCAGCTCCATAGACCACCATACCATATTCTATGAGGCTGAGAATGTAGCTTCTCACCAGCAGCTGCTTGACCTCAGTGAGGAATGTACTCCTGTGCCTATAGAACAGTCAAAGCCTAGAGTTAGCAGTCCTAATTTGGATGTCTACATGCAGTGAGCAGGTGAGTCCAGCATCAAGGGTTAGCCCAAGGTATTTGAATGAGCTCACCTGCTGAATGGGAATACCCGAAGAAGTGGTAATGACCAGTGAGGGCAGGGTAGTGGATTTGCTCCCAATGTGGAAGATCATTGATTAGATTTTTTTGGGGTTAAAGGACCAGAAGATTGAAGGTCAACCAGTCTTGGATTGCTGAAAAGTCTGTTTGGAGATCACATTGTAGAATGGCCTGATTGCAGCTTGTTGTGGTGATGACTGCATCGTCAGCATACAAGAGGTGTTTGGAAGACTTGCAGGCAACTGGGAGATCATTGATAATTAAGCTGAATAAGAGGAGACCAAGGATTGAACCTTGGGGGATCCCCAGGGTAAATGCTCAATGGTTAGATAAGGAGTCAAGACATTTATCTGCCTGTGATCTGCCTGTAAGATAGCATGAAATCCAGTAAGTGACCTCATGAGAGAGACCAATATTAGTTATTTTTTGGCATAGCAGTGCATTTTTGACCAGGTTGAATGTTTAGTAAGGTCAACAAATATGGAGCCAGCAAGATCCCCCTATCTAAGGCACCATGCAAGTATTCAGTGTAATTGACCAAGGCTGTTACAGTGCTGTGATTCCTTAGGAATCCATGCTGTTCACTCAACAGAAGGTCATAATTGTCAAGATAGCTTGCCTGGTGGTGCTGAGGGTTGAGGCACTGGATACCACACCTCGCGCCATGCCTGCAACCCATGTTTGGGAATGAGCATGGGCCACCGGGGATTGGTGGGGAGAGAGAGGATTGAGAGTCTGGAGGATAGCTCTCCTCTCTCTGGGGAGGAATCCAGGGCATGCCTGGCACAGCAGCAGCCCTCAGTGCAAGCCGGAGACACTGCTTAAGCTCAGGGCTGGAGTAGAGGGTTTAGAGCTGTGGCAGACATTGGGGAGACATCATTGCATGAGTGAGCTCTGGGGGGAGGGATAAGGCAGGGAAAATACTCAAGAACCCCCCCTGCCTTGGTAGGCAAAGGCAGGCCCAGAGGACATGACACCATGTCCAGCGTTGGGCTCTAGACGCTCAACTCGGCCCTTCCTCTGAACAGACAGCCCTCCAGTTCTATAGATAGAGCTCCTGAAGGAGAGAGGCGGTCCTTCCATGGGGGACTCAGATCCAGGGGGCCGGGCTAGCTGTGTTGGAGAGGGGTACCCCCTCACTGAGGAGAGCTTCAGGGGGCTTCAGGCAGGATGGGATAAGTCTGAGTACTGAGTGACCATGACGGAGAGAGGCCAAGGTGAGGGGTGCATAAATAGAATAAAAAAAAAAAAATAATGGTCAAGATATTGAAAGAGTTGTTCACTGACAATTTTCTCGAGTGTTTTTGAGAGCGGGCAGGATGGAGATGGTGCAGTAATTTGAGGGTAGGTCTTGGGCACCTGCTTTGAAGACAAGGGTGACATGGCCAATTTTACAGAGCTTGGGAACTTGCCCCATCGAGAGGGATGAATTAAAAATCTGCCACCTGTTTCTATGATTGGAGGCATATAGAACCATATCATCGGCATACATGTGAAGAAGAGACACAGACAGATGGAAGGTCATTAAGGAAGACTGAAAAAAAGGACTGGGCCCAGAATGGAGACTTGATGGGTCATCTGCTTGAATGGGAAGCCCTGCTTGAATGGACAGGGCATCACCTGCTTGGACACACGGTGTACTATCCGTAAGATAAGACATAAACCAATCTATGGCATGGGAGGAGAGATCAGCTGAGAAGAGTTTGGATAGAAGAAGAGGATGGGACATAGAATCAAAAGCTTTGACTAGGTCGATGAATATAGCAGCAGTGATGTGGCCATGGCCCATGCCGTTGAGAACTGTGTCGGTAACACGAAGGAGGGAGTTGACAGTAGAAAGTTTTTTTCCTGAAACCTGACTGATGTGGAGAGAAAGGCATAGGAGCTGAGAAAGTCAGAAAGTCTAGAGAAGACAAGGGACTTCTGCAGTTTAGTCAGGGAAGGGAGAAGAGATGTAGACCTGTAATTGCCAGGAGTAGAGGAATCATCCCCTTTATGGAGGGGTAACACCCTGGCAACTATCCATGCCTGAGGCACAGTACTAAGAGTGAAAGCAAGGTTCAGTAGATGGGAGAGAGGAAGAGCTACAGCAGTGTCAGAGATCCGGAGAATGCAGGGGTCTAGACCATCCAGGCTAGATTTGTGAGGCTTGAGAAAGATGAGGGCAAGAAGGACTTCATGTGCAGAAATAGGTGAGAAACTAAAATCTCCAGATGAGGATGAGGTAGGGGAGGCTAGGGGCACATTTACCAGGCTACAGGGGAGGGCACAGGAAGTGAAAAAGGAACTGAGAATTGAGTCAACGGAGGAAGGGTCAGATACAGGCAAGCCATCAACCATCAGGGTAGATGGGAAGAGCTTAGGAGTGGTGGTTGAAGAGGGAGTGAAGGGCCTGCCAGAATTTAAAGGGGGAGCTGAGGTTCTGTTTTATGGTCAAATTAAAGTATTGGACATTTGCAGCTCGTGTAGTCTTAGTATAGGCATTTTTGAGGGTCCTATAGAGGTGGTGGTCAGAGGGGAGGAGGAGAATTTATATCTTGCCAAGGCTACTTTCTAAACAAAACTTGGTATACCCATGCCCTTCCCAGAAGGTGAGGAGTCAGACACCCCTTACCCCTCCCAGGCTATGCATGAAGGGGCGTGGGGCATGCCTAGCTTACGAACACAGTAGGTCATGTAATGGTCACTAAAGGAATCCGAGAGAGTGCCAGCAGCAGCACAGTATCTCGCCCAAGCAAGATCGTGAGATTTACAAAGCTGAATGATGTCAGCAGAGATCCAGGGGATGTGAGGGCATCTGACTCAGCACCTTCTGGGAGGGGTGTGGGTATTTCAAGCTTTGTTTAGAAAGTAGCAGAAGAGAGAGAGAGAGAGAGAGAGAGAGAGAGAGAGAGAGAGAGAGAGAGAGCGAGAGAGAGAGAGACAGAGAGAGAGAGAGAGAGAGAGCAGAATCAATATCATGGGCAGGGTATATGAGGAACCAGTCAGAAAAGGAAAGGTCACAGAGGAGGGCCTCGGCATTTAGAGTTCTGAATGACCTAAGTCAATGGTAGTTGGGAGGGGCATGGGTCATGCATAGCTTATGAACACAGTAGGTCATTTAGTGGTCACTAAAGGAATCTGCAGTGCATGTTTGACTAGGTCGAACACCTTAGTAAGGTCAATAAATACCAGCAGCAGCAATGCAGTCAGGTGGTAGGAGAGCACCCAGTCCAGGAGAGAGTGGTTTTGGGAGTGTGTGCTGGGCCTGGTGGGCTTGAGGATTAGCTGGTGGAGGTTTAGAGATTCAGTCTTTTCAATGAGGGTTTAATAGTGGGGAAATCCAGTTTAGACTGAAGTTTCCAAGAACGATAAGCTCACCGGAGGAGGCTCTGGAGACAAGGGACAAAATGATTTCAACAAGCGAGGCAGATGGTTGGTGAGACCCCATCTGGAGTTCTGCGTCCAGTTCTGGAGACCTCATCTCTGCAAGGACATAGACAGGATGGAGGCTGTCCAGAGGAGGGTAACTAAAATGGTGCAGGGTCTGCACCAGAAGACATACGAAGACAGATTAAAGAAGCTTAATATGTATACACTCGAGGAGAGGAGGGAGAGGGGGGACATGACAGAAACGTTCAAGTACATCAAGGGAATTAACAGAGTCCAAGATGGTAGCATCTTTCAGAAAAAGAGATGTGCAAGAACAAGGGGGAACAATTTGAAGATAGAGGGGGAACGGGTCAAAGGTAATGTTAGAAAGTATTTTTTCATGGACAGGGTTTGGATACATGGAACAGCCTTCCTGAGGAAGTAGTGGTCTCAAAAACAGTGGGGGAATTCAAGAATACATGGGACAGACATACAGCAATTCTAGTGGGTAGGGGTAGGAGGAAGTAGGCTGTTGGTTAACTAGGATCTGCATCCTATGCATTAGATAGGGAAATGGGCAGACTAGCTGGGCTAAGCGGTCCTTATCTGCTGTCAAATTCTATGTTTCTATGAGGTGGGAGAGACTTTTGGAGAGACATATAGTACAGCTACAAAGGTGGAGAGGGAGGAAGGGAATTTTAAGTTAATTAAAAGGGACTCATATGAGGAGGAGAAGATGGATTCACATAAAGAGACAGTGCAGGATAGGCTCTGGCAAGCATAAATGGCTATGATGCCACCATGTTTGCCTTGGTCTTGGCAAAAAGGTGAAAATCAGGGAAGGATAATTGGGAATCAGGAACTCTAGATGACAGGCTGGTCTCTGAAACATGAAGAAGGTCTGGGGAGTACTGGGTGACCCAGACTTTATGGGCTCCTAAGTTTTAGCTGTTAGTATAAAATATGACAGTATATATATATATATATATATATATATATATCATCTGATATTTGTTATTGAGTTACACACAATATAGTGTTTATTAGATGATTATTTTTAGATATTTCTTATTTCTCACCAGACTGCCACCATCTTGACTCACCTCATGGCCATCCATGCGGCTGAAGTGATTTTCGTACACACTCGCATACTTTGTTTCTGCAATGGGTGGCAACAACTGGCAGGCTGATACAGACTCTGTATATACATGAAACAGTTAAGCAGACCATGGGAAGGTGTTTATTTTGTCTGCATTAAATTTCAGTGGAATGAGTGGGACCAACTCTCGCTGAACATTGTGATGTTAGCTACAATGACACTCTATGAATGGTTTTCATCCTCCCCTGGTTCCCTTATATCAGTCCGAATCTTTATTGAATGATTGCTCAAAATATTTAAGGCCATCACTTTGCTCTTGCCTGACACTTTGCAATTTGCCAGCTGACTACTACAGCAAATTGGTTAAAGGGATCATGGAGAAACATGTGTGCAACACTGGTTCTATGCAGTGCCACCTACTGTTATCATAACAGCCTTGCAGATGACGATGAATATTTATAGCATTTAAAAATGGTGACACCAAGCATTACAACTAGTTGTGACTGAGGACATCATGACAGTCATATCAGAATATCTTAAGTAATGATGGAGCCTGACTGAACACCACTGTACACTGTTATTTTATATTTGTTATTAAGTTACACACATTATATCTCCACCCCAACCAACCCCGTATCTTCCTTGCTTTCACTTGCTTTGTCTGTGAGTGCTTTAGATTAAACTAATGCTGCTTTCAGGACTGCAGTGTGCATAGCTACAGCGTAAGCAAGAAGTGGTCCTTTTGTAGTCCTACCCAGTGCCTACAGTTGTAAGAGTAACAGTTAACTGTGGGAACCACTGCTCAATACAGCAACCACAATGTTCAAGAAAATGCAAATAGTGCCTGAAGTGCTTCAGTGACATTTCTATGCACAAATTTAGGACAGATGTAAGAAACAGACAAAGTGACATAGTAGAGAGGACACTAAACTAGAAAATGTATGTGTTTCTCCATGAGGAAATACCGCTAATAATTATTAAATATTTTATCCCAACTATTTATTAATGCCACTAAAGGAATAATGCATGACAGGGTGTGTGTCATGCTGGGATAATGTAGCGCATCGGGTGGTTGGGCTTGAGGTCACAGGCCGAGTGCATCCAACACCTGAGAAGTGATGTTATCCCAGCACGACACACACCTCAGAGTGCATTATTCCTATTACACAATGGCTCGTTTGTAGAAATAATAAAAAAAAAATTAGAAAAACATTTTTAAGGAATGTTTTTTCTTAATTTTCCTGTGTGTAGGTACATGTTTAAAAAAAGGCCATAGTTTCTGTTTTGTCCACTAGACAGTGCTGACACTACACAGTGCCTTCTCATAGTGCCTTCTCTTTCCCATAGCTCTTGTTTGCTCCCCACATATCTTTCTCTGGGTGTGTGTCTCTCTTACTGTCAGTGACTTCATGCTGGCCCATGCAAGTCTACTTGTCTACTGTAAGTCTTTATTTTTCTTGTTGTGTTAAGACCTCGGCTGCAACTGATGTTAGTGCTGTGGAATGGGAATGCTGCATCACAAGTGAGCCTCCCATGCATTCAGGATCTCAGCTGTTTCTGCTATGTGAGTTTGAGTTCTGAAGAGACACTACCCCATCCCAGTATGTGGTTGCATGTTCTCCCAGTTTAATGCACGAAAGATTGGTATACTATGGTTGAGTTAACTGACTGAAGTGTGGTATTACAGACCTGCTCATGTACTGACTCAGTTTGCCAGTGGGGAATTACGGACTTCCGTGAAGGTGGTCATAATCACGGCTTTTAGATTTAGAAGTGGGGAGTCTCTGGAAAGCAGGTGCCACTGTCTTAGATCACATGTAAAGGAGATTTCTCCACTTTACGTTACACTGTCAGTTAAATATTTTTCTTTTTAAATAAAAAACGGATGTTCCTTGAGCGGCACTGTGATTGCAGCCAGTGATGTGAAGCTGATCACAAACACGGCTTTCACTCCATTTGAAGATAGGACGTGGACTGATTTTTTAGGGCTGCAGGTAGGCAGAGCCTGTAGCCCTCTTGCATCAGTGCTAAGAATGAGCTACCAGATTCAGACCATGGACCACTTCCTTTGGAGTTTTTGAATGATCCTTCCATGTCTTTGCATCTCTTCAATTTAACCCTTGTAGTGCTGCAGACTGAGCATCTGTCCAGAGCTCAATCAAATTGATTCATTCTAGGTCTTTTGGCAGCCTAGGGATTAAGAAACACATGCTCTGGACAATCACCTCTCCTCCCCAACCTTGTAGTGCTTCAGTGAGTATAAAAAACATGTTTTCTTTTGAATTCAGCTGGGTAAACAGCATTTTTAGAGCTAATGCAAGAGGGCTGCATACAGCCATCTTGCTGTCTGTAGCTGGAAAAATGGAGTTCCATGGCACAAATTTTTGGAGTTTTCAGTGTATCCTTCTCCAACTTGCCAGTTAAATAAAATACGCTCTTGTCTCTGTTGAGTAGACCAATTTCAACACTATTTTATCCGCTTTTTTTATTGCAATGTGATTTGCTATCTTTGGAGACTAATAATTTACTGACATGACTTTCAACAGATAACAGTTTCTAACTGCAGAGTAGTTTCAAATTACATTCTTGGTCATCTCTTCCAATGTTTGTGTGTGTGTGTGTGTGTTTGTGTGTGTGTGTCTGTATGTATGTGTGTGTGTGGAGCAATGATTTACAGTATTTCCTCTGAAGAGTTGATTTATGTTAACCCTTTCTGGGCCTAATTAGTGGCATTGGAACTCTCATGGTTTTATACTTGTAGGAACGGTAAATAAATGCTAGGCAGCTAATGTTTTAGGGGTTTACAGAGGTTGCAAGGAGAATTCTAGGGAATTACAAAGAATGATAGCGGTATTAACTGCAGTGTTCCCAGATTGAACAAAGCATTTCCCTGTAGGGCACCCTCCTTTTCCCTGTGTTTTCCATCTAAAACTGGGACAAAACTCCTGTACATTTTACTGTATGCTCAAATCAATACTTGTACGCAACTGACTTCATTATGCCTGTCAGTAAAATCACTATAACAAATGTTAAGGCTGTTTTTATTTATTTTAAGTGACAAAACTCGCCTACAACATATCACAGATGCTCTGGAAAAATGTTGGAATCTCTCAAGCTTTGCTCTCAATGTTCACATGTCTCCAGAACCTCTTGATGGTATTATAACATCATTACAATGTTCTGACACAGCCAGATAGCCTGGTTGAGATGCAGTATGTCATATTCAGTGATGTCATACTTTTATCCATTTTGGCAATGCACTGACACAGGATAGCTTTGATAAGATGCAGGCTCTCATTTTCAGAGGTGTCCTAATTTTACCCACGTCTACACTGTACTGATGCAGGTTAGCCTGGCTAAGATGCTGTAACTCATTTTCAGTGGGGTCTTACTTTTACCAGTGCTGACTTAAACTATGCATATGAGAGTATGGCGCTTATGTAGCCATCAGAAACTCAGAAAGGCTGCTCCAAACCTAAGTTGTGCCTGTGTTAAAAAGCCAAACACTAGAATGCAAAAAACACAGCACCAACACTTCCTGGAAAAATGTACTGTATTGTGAGCATAACTTAAAACATAGCAATACAGAAACGCCATGCAGGACAAACGATTTAAACAAACAAAGGTCCGGCGGTTTGCGCCAAAAGCAGGAGGGCTGCTTTTGGCGCGAAACCGGCGGACCTTTTGTTTGTTCATCGTTGTCTACATCTCTTGTGCTATGTTTAAAGATTATGCTCCTGTCTGTAATTTTCGAAAATGTTGATGTATGTAACATGTCAGTGCTGCCGTATTTACACGGCTGACTATGGGGCAAACTGCGCATGCACAAGTACCACACATGCGCAGTTCTATAATCACAGCAGTATCAGTTACATCTGACTCCGGTGCGGTGAGAGCACCACATATTCCTTTCAATGCTCTTGCTGCTCCTAAAAGCCCTCCACAGCTATATCAGCTCAGTGCTGGCAAAAGCTAAGGGATGGGCAACACTGGGGACTGCTCTACTGTCATCATTTCCACAGTCTCTATTGGCAGGTCATTTTAGAAGGCCATCACCTTCTGGGGCAAAATATGCTCTCTAATGTTACCCCTAAAGTTGTCATCTGTGATCTTCAGAGCATGTCCCTGTGTCTTGCTGGAGAACATATCCATATGTTCAATCCTGTCAATCCATCTGAGAATGGGAAGCCTTAGCTCATGTCCCATCTCAGCCTGCTGTTCCACAGACACAAGAAAAAGGATGAGGAGCACCCACATATGCAGAAAGCACCAGGACTACAAAAATATTATTTAAAGTCCTTTATATAACTAAAGTGCATAGTGTACCCACACATTATGAGCATAAAAAAGTGGTGGCTGAACCTTTCAGCAACTAACATTTCTCCTGACCCCTGCAAGGAATCATCACAGTAATTCACTCTGATAATGTCTGGCAGGGGCCAGAAGAAGTGCTACTTTCAGAGCAGCTCAGCTGTCACTTTTTTATGCCCACTATGTGTGGGTGCACTATGCACTTTAGTTAAATCAAGAACTCTGAATAATTTTTTTGCAGTCCTGGTGCTTTCTGCATATGCGGGTGCTCCTCATCCTTTTGCTTGTTTCAGTTGTTTCATTGCTGAGCACCATATTACTTGTCCTACCTCTTCAAATCCATTTTGCCTTGTTCCACAGGCAGTAGACAGTAACAACTTCTAGTAAACATAAATGTGGATATTATCTGTTAGAGTCTTCCAGGTATTCCTGTTCTGAAAATGCAGCTTCCCCTTAACAGTGGTATCTAAACAGAAAGACCACCAGTAAATTTCTTTTTATTGTTAGTACTAAATGCATTCTCTTTACTGCTAATGTAAACACTGAAGGAAACATCACAAAAAGGGGGCTTGGTTTGCACTCAGTGAGGAGTGAGAAGGTCAGTTTTCCTATGTGGGACAGTGACCCACAGGGTGTAAAAAGTTGGGGTTATTGAAAACATGATGGATCATAATGGCCTACATAGCCCATTTTATTAAAGCAGCAATTCTGTCATCAAAGAAGAAAAAAGGTGGGTCGGAATTGACAACCATCTTACATTTTTCACAATCCCCCACTCAAAAATGAATATGGACACAATTTAACTTGCTGCACTATAAGACCGCACTAAATAATTCTGCATCTATGCTAAGCTGGTGTTTCTCTGCATGACATATGTATTGCATTCTTTCAGCAGGATCTTTATAGAGTATAGTACTACAATAAATTTTCTTTACCTTATCCTCACTTACATCTGAATGCACTGTAACTCCCTTTCTGCCCTGATATCATGATATTTAGGGCTTGATTAAGTAAAGCTGTATCCAAATTTCCTCCCCATGGACTAAGTTAAACTTTTTCAGTTTATCTTTTTATTCAAAGATTTTGTAACAATACAATCATTCTTCCTTATACAAAAGGATGATGCAAAAGAAAGTAAAAATACAGCAAGAATTAGGACATAAAAAAGGATATTTTAAAAGTACCTTAAATCATCCATTCATGGTATATAAGAGTACTACATATAAATCAGCAATAATGATATTGGACAAATTACTGTATTAAGAATATTGATACGTGAAAGGTACATAAAAGGTTGGGAATAAGTAAATAAAAGTTTAAAATGAGCCACATCATATATTGTATACATTGTCTTCTTGCTGAATAAGTTAAAGGAAGAAACATCAAAAAAATTATCAAATAGTAACCTTATTTAATGATTAATACATCAAGAAAAAGAGAAAAAAGAAAACATCTTAACAAGTGACAGACAACAGCATTCCTGAGTTCAATTTATATAGTAAAGAAGTGTTGTAAATACCATATAGCATACATTGATTATCAGTCATATATTGGAAGGATTCAGATGATTAAAATAACCCTGCCAACATTTTCCATACTCATCTAGTTGGCCTAAAGTAGCAAACATAATCCACTCAAAAGAAGCATATTGCAAGAGATTTTTAAGGATATCAGAGAATTTTGGTATAGTGGAAGATTTCCAGAACATCAGGATAAGTCGTTAAAGTTGGAGAAAAAGTAAATTTAACCATCTATGTTGGAAGGGAGAAAGGGAGATATTAGATTATGTAAAAATACCAAGTAAAATACATTTAGGATCAAATATAATGTTGTGACCAACTACTTTATATACAAATTGAAAAACATTACGACAAAGTTTAAGTATGGGGTCACAATACCAAAGAATGTGAAGTAAATCTCCATTGGGTAAATTACATCTCCAGCAGTTATTGTTTTGGCTCAGGCCCATACGGTGGAGCACCACAGGTGTTCTATACCATAAGTGAAGGATTTTAGTTTGGATAAGGGCACTATGAGAATCCTTAAAAGTTTTATGGCAAAGAAGCCAGCATTTGCGCCATTGTGAATCTGTTATGTTATATTTTAACAGAAGACTCCACTTAGTTTTAGCAGCCAAGGATTGATCTGGAAGAGCATCTCTGATATCCTTATATATAATACTAGTTAGATTGGATGTAATATTAGTCCAAAGGGAAATATGCTGGTCATGAATAGAATGTGTGTGAAAGGAAAGAAGAAGTGTTATATGCAGTACGTAGTTGTAAGTATTTCCAGAAGTCCTGTTTAGGTAAATCCCACTGTTCACAAAGATCTGTAAAAGTTTTTAAGTTAAGAGAATGTTTTTCTAGGATGTCACCCAGAAAAATTATGCCTTTATTTTTCCATGCCCGACAGAAAATAGGATTATTTTTGAGAGAACTATCTCAATTGCCCCATAAAGGAGTATGGGAGAGGGGGGTAGGATTAAAGTTTAGAAATTTGTGAATTTGTTTCCAATAATGAACTGAAAAGCCAATAATGGGGTGAGATCTTAAATTATAAGGAAGTAGGTTGTAGATGAAGGAGATAGGACAACTCCCTGGACTAAGAGACGCTTCCATTTCTACCCATAATGGGGTTTATGGGGTTGGTTTACAAAACCATCTGATGGTCTGTGTGCCTCTAAAGGCTAATAAATAAGCTGTGAACCATGGAAGACCAAATTCCCCTCTAGACCAATGCAAACAAAGTTTGTTTCGACTAAACCTAGGTATTTTGCCTTTCCATAAAAAATTGCCAATTAACTTATCAATTTTAGTTAAAAGATTAGAAGGGAGAAGTAAGGGGATATTAGTGAAAAGATAAAATATTCTAGAAGATATAGACATTTCAATGGCCGCTATTTTCCCCATAAAAGAGAGATTGAGTAATTTCCATCTATCTAATGTTGTCTTGATGTTGGAGTAAAATTGGTTTCCCAAACTTTCCTTAAATTTGGTGTAACTTTAATGCCCAGATACATGAGGTCTTGTGGTGCCCAGCAGAAGCCCAAAGCAGTGTTCATAAAAGATTTGCAAAAAGAGTTTGGGGTAATGTTTCTGACTTATTATAATTTAGAGCTAGACCAGACAATGAGGTAAATTTGTTAAGTATATTAATTAGTGGTTGACCTGACTCTTCAAGATTTTCTAGTAGGATTAAAAGATTGCCAGCATAAGATAAGAAGGTATAGCGGGAGTTACCAATGGGAATCCCTTTAATATTATTAGATTGACGCAAGTAGGCAGTAAGGGGTTCCATAGCCAAGATAAATAGGGCATGAGATAAAGGGCAACCTTGCCTAGTCCCTCTCACTAAGGAGAAGGGAAGTGATAGAATAGAGTTGGTCAAGACTCTAGCAGAAGGCAAAGCGTATAATAATTTAATCAAGGAACAGAAGTTATTAGTAATACCAAGGTGTAATAGGATCTGATACAAATAATCCCAATTTAAAGAGTCAAAAGCTTTTCAAAATCAATGGCAATAACCTCTGCTGGGGATTTGAGGGATTTAGCTCAGTGCATTAGATTAAAAAGTGAATGAAGATGATCGGTACCTGTTCTATTTTTAATAAAACTGGCTTGAGATCTATGTACTAATTTAGGGACGATCGAGTCTAAGCGAGAAGATAAGTTTGGCAAAAATTTTACCATCCGTATTTAACAGGGAGATTGGTCTATAACTGGAGGGAAGGGAGGGGTCCTTTTCTTTTTTGGGGAATACAGTAATAATAGCCTCTGTCATTGTAGGAGGAAGCTTCCCAGTTTGCGATGCTTCCTGGTAGACATTGAACAGCAGAGGGCAAAGTGTCTCAGATAATGCTTTATAGAAATCGACCAGAAAGCCATCTCTGCCTGGAGATTTGCCAGATTTTAAAGAGGATAAAGCATTTTGTATTTCTTGTAATGTAAATGGTTCATCTAAACCTTCCTTATCATGGACTGACAGGCTAGGGAGATGAAGTTCATCCAAAAACTGTTGTATGTGTGTAACAGGCTTAGGCTGGGCATATCATTGTTTATAGAAAGACATCATGATATGGTTAATTGAGAGACTGTCTGTCTGAATTTGATCTAGATTGTCTTTGAGGCTAGCAATATGTCTCTCAGATTGCTGGTTCTTAAGTTGGTATGCAAGTAATTTGCCACTTTTATCCCCTTGTTCTCAATAATTATGTTTGAGCTTGAATAACGCTAGTTCAGTTTTATGGTAAATCAACTAATTGAGTTTTATTCTAAGATGCAACATTTCTAAGTGAAGAGGGCAGTTAGGATTGCATTTATTAGTTTTAAAATATTGGGTTTCTTTCAGCTCTTTCGAACTGTCGACAGACTGTGAAACCCACCCTGTCTGCAGGTTCGAAGAGCTTTTTCACAAGTTGAGTATGATGAGCTTGCTTGCTTTTTTGCAGCTGACATCAGCGTGGCACTTCAGCCTGCACCTTCTATGGGAGAAGCTGTGGATCGGCACCTGGCCACAGCCTCTAGACCCTCCTGGAGTTCCTTTGACTGGCCTGAGTTCATTGATGTCATGAGGATTGTCAAGAGTATGCATCCTACATGCTGCAGTTTTGACCCTGGCCCCATTTCCCTGATAAAGGGTTGTCATGATACTATTGGACCAGTCCTAGTATGGATAGTCTGGTGCTCCCTGGAGATGGGTGAGTTTCCTAGCTCCCTGAAGGAGGCGGTGGTAATGCCCCCCCTGAAGAAAGTTTCCTTGGACCCAGACTGCCATGCCAACTACAGACCAATCTCTAACCTTCCCTTTATAGGGAAGGTTACTGAGAAAGTAGTGGCTGTACAGCTGGAAAACAATTTAATCATCCATGGCATCTATGAACCGCTCCAGTCTGGTTTTTGAAAGAGACATAGTACCGAGACAGCGCTGGTTCAGGTGCTCAATGATCTCCTGATGGCAAGAGATCAGAAAAGCTGCTCCATCTTGGTTCTTCTCGATCTCTCTCTTCAGCTTTTGACACTGTGGATCATGGGGTACTTCTCAAATGCCTGGAGTTCATCTGTGGCCTGTCTGGTGCAGTCCTCAGGTGGTTTAGATCTTTCATCACAGGTAGAACCAAGAGGGTGGTGTCGGGGATTAATTCTTCCCACCCAGTCTCTCTGTCTTGTGGGGTTCCCCAGGGTTCAGTGTTGTCCCCCATGTTGTTTGCAGTGTATATGCTACCCCTCGGAGACATTGTAAGAAGGTATGGGCTGAGGTTTCATTGCTATGCAGATGATACCGAGCTCTACCTATCTTTCACACCTGACCAGGATAGCGCTCTCTCGGTATTTAACAGCTGCCTCACTGAAATCCAGTGCTGGATGAATTCAAGCAGGCTGAAGTTGAACTCGGAGAAGACTGAGGTAATAGTTGTGGACCCAGGTCACAGGATAGAGGGGATAGGATTTGGTTTACCCTCTGGACTTTTTCTGGGAGGTGTCCGACTCCCTACCTCTGAATGGGTGCAGAACCTTGGGATAATTTTTGACAATGAGCTGACACTGTGTTCGCAGGTGTCGGCAGTTGTCAAATCATCCTTTTACCATCTGAGGAACATCACCAGGATTAAACACTTTGTTCCGTCCAGTGATCTGCCTACACTGGTCCACACCATTGTGACCTTGCATCTTGATTATTGCAACTCCCTTTATCTAGGACTTCCTGGGGTTGATATCCACTGCTTGAAGCTCATGCAGAACACTGCAGCCCAGTTATTGATGGGTTCTTCTCGTGCCTGTCATATTTCTCTGGTTCTGCATGATCTGCACTGGCTGCCAATACAGTGGCAGATCACCTTTAAAGTTGGTCTTCTGACTTATAAAGCCCTGCACAGACTGTGCCCGGACTACTTGAAAGAGCTTCTGGTACCTTACTGCCCCAAGCCATCACTCCACTTGGTGGATGAGGGGTTGCTAGAGATTCCAAGGGTTTCTTTAAAATCTTCAGGGGCTCAGGCTTTTATGTACGCTGCCCCTACCCTCTGGAATTTTCTACCCTGTCCGCTTCAGCAGTGTGCATCCATGGAGAAATTTAAAAAGGCCCTAAAGACCTATTTATGGTCTAAGATTTATTCTGATTGATATGTTCCTGTATTTTTATGAGCTCAGTAATCTTAGTTTTTATCTTGTTTTTATCTGTAACTGCTGTAAGGTGCATTGATTTAAGAAAGGTGCGGTATAAATAAAGATTTATTATTATTATTATTTAGTTTTAAGCATTTTTTCTAAGTCATTTAGATGTTGTTCCCTTAATCTCTTATGATGAGCTGCAAAACTTATGATTTTGCCTCGAACTGTGTCTTTAAGAGCTTCCCAAGGTGTGCACATGGAGGTGTCTGTAGGTTTGTTGAAGTAGAGAAAGTCTTGTATTTGAGATTTAACCCAGGGAAGAAATTCTGGGTCTTTGAATAATAAAGGGTTTAGCTGCCAGGAGGAAGATTTAGATGATGGAGTACCCCAAAGCAGATGCAAGCTAACTGGGGCATGATCAGATATTATAATCAGTAAAATCGAAATATCAATAACTTTTTTGGTTATCGATGGGGATGCAAACCAGTAGTCAATTCTGCTCTAAGATTTGTGGAGTGAAGAGTAAAAACTGTAGTCATGATCACGTGGATGAAAAAACCTCCAAAGGTCTGTAAGACCAGAGTCTTTCATAAGTAGGGAGAGGGCATTAATACTTCTAGGATGTGCATCTGTGGAGATATTGCTTCTATCTAAGTGAGGATCCACTGCAAGGTTAAGATCCCCTTCAAGTAATACAGGAGAGTTGTGTGGATTATTAGACCTAATTTGCTGAGATAAATTATGAAAGAACTCGGGGGTGTCAGAGTTGGGGTCATACACATTAACTAATGTTAAGGGGCCTGAGGGGGTGTTAAGGATAGCTATCACCCATCTACCTTCTGTATCACTGATTGTTTTTATGGTAGTCCACTTAAGGTTTTTGTGGATTAGTATTGCCACACCATGCTTCTTCGAGGTAAAAGATAAGGCATATACTGTAGAACTTGAAATTTTCACTGTAAAATAATTTTCACTATTTTCACTGAAGTACCAACTTGCGTGAAAATAAATTTGCGATAACTAGCACTTTTAGTAATTTTTTCCATTATGGTGAATGTGGTGATTGTGACTTAGCGCTAAAATAAATTTACGCAATTATTGTTGCATTTGTGTTTGCGCTAAATTTACTTTGCGTGAAAATAACTAGTTCTACAGTATATGACTGACCCAGTCCCGGTTTAGCCTATCAGTGTCCTCTGCCAAAAGCTTATTTTCTTGTAAGAATGCAATCTTAGCCTTATGTTTCTTAAGATGTGAGGGTACTTGTTTATGCTTACAAGGAGAATTGAGTCCCTTGACATTCCAGGTATATAAAATTAGATCAGTCATATTAACAATGTAGGAGAAATATGTACTCTGGATAGAAGAAGGGACTCAGAAGGAAACATAGAAACATAGAAACATAGAATTTGATGGCAGATAAGGACTGCTTGGCCCACCCAGTCTGCCCATTTCCCTGTCTACTGGATAAGCTGCAGATCCTAGTTAACCAGCAGCCTACTTTTTCCTACCCCCATCCCCTAGAATTGCCTTATGACTGTCCCATGCATGCTTGAATTCCACCACTGTTTTTGACTCCACGACCTTCTCCGGAAGGCCGTTCCATGCATCCACAACCCTCTCTGTGAAAAAATACTTCCTTAAATTACCTCTGAGCTGCCCCCCCTCTATCTTCAAATTGTGCCCCCTTGTTCTTGCACACCTCTTTTTTTGAAAGATGCTACCCTCTTGGACTTTGTTGATTCCCTTGAGGTACTTGAAAGTTTCTATCATGTCCTCCCTCTCCCTCCTTTCCTCGAGGCTATACATATTAAGCTTCTTTAGTCTCTCTTCATATGTCTTCCGGTGCAGACCCTGCACCATTTTTAGTGCCCTCCTCTGGACAGCTTCCATCCTGTCTATGTCTTTACGAAGACTGGGTCTCCAGAACTGCACGCAGTACTCCAGATGGGGTCTGACCAGCTGTCTGTACAGTGGGATAATAACTTCCTGTTTTCTACTGGTGATGCCTCTCCCTATGCATCCCAATATCCCCCCAGCCCTCATTGCTGCCCTCTTACATTGCTTGCCCACCTTTAGGTCATCTGATATGACTACCCCAGGTCCCTTTCCATTTTGTTGTTGTTAGTATCTCACCCCCATTGTGTACTCTTCCCTGGGTTTTGTTTCCCAGGTGCATTACCTTGCACTTCTTAGCATTGAATCTAAGCTGCCATATATTTGACCATTCTTCTAACCTTGCCAAGTCCCTTTTCATCCTTTCCACTCCACCTTGTGCATCAACTCTGTTGCAGATCTTTGTGTCATCTGCAAAGAGACATACTTTCCTTCAGTCCCTCTGCAATGTCGCTTATAAAGACATTGAAGAGGACTAGTCTAACTGAACCCTCGGTGCCCCACTAGTAACCCCCTTTCATCAGAGTGGACTCCATTTACTATTACTCTCTGTGTCCTATTTTCCAGCCAATTTTTACCCAGGCTGTCATCTTGGGACCCCCCAGGCTAGCTAACTTGTATATTAATCTTTGTGTGGGACTGTGTCAAATGCCTTGCTAAAGTCTAGGTAGGCCATGTCCACAGCCCTCCTGATCTACTACTTTGGTCACCCAGTCAAAGAAATCTATCAGATTTGTCTGGCATGACCTTCCTGCTGTGAATCCATGCTGCCTTGGGTCCTGTGCCTCTCTGGCCTCTAGATAATCGACAATTCTTTCTTTCAGAAGTGATTCCATCATTTTCCCTACCACTGAGGTTAAACTAACAGGTCTGTAGTTTCCTGCTTCTGCCTTGCTCCCACTTTTGTGAAGGGGAATCACATCTGCCCTCCTCCAGTCCTCGGGTACCACCCCATCCTCCCATGATTTGTTAAACAGGATAGTCAGTGGTGTCACTAATTCTACCCTTAGTTCTTTTAGAATTCTGGGATGAATCCCATCAGGCCCCATTGCTTTGCCCACCTTCAGTTTTAAGAGTTCTTTCAGAACCCTTTCTTCTGTAAATGGCTGGTATCAACTTCTATATCCAGTGTGTTTCTACTGTTTGTTTAGGTACCCCCCTCTTCCTTTGTAAGTACTGAGCAAAAATATTTGTTTAGTATCTCTGCCTTTCACAGTCTCCCTCTGCCCCCCTCCCCCTTATTAAGCCTCACTATCCTCCCATGGTCTTCCTTCGCTCCCTGATGTGCCTATAAAAGATTTTATCCCCTTCTTAACTGAGTTGGCTATCTTTTCCTCAGTTTGGGCCTTTGCTGTTCTGACTGCCTTCCCAGCTTCCTTTTGCTTTAATTGATACAGTTCTCTGTCCTGAGCCTTCTGCGATTCCTTGTACTTCCTTAAAGCTTTCTTTTTCTCTTTAACCTTCACTGCCATTTCCTTTGAGAACCATAGTGGTTTCTTACATCGTTTAGTTTGGTTTATTTGCTTCACACAAAGGCTTGTTGCCTCTGTGATGGCAGTTTTTATTATTCCCCATTGTTCTTCCACCCCTCCTTCCTGCCCATGTGCTAGTGCATTCCTTAGGCACTTACCCATTTTAGCAAGTCAGCCCTCCTAAAGTCCAGTACCTTTGCCTTTGTATGGCTCAGCTCTATTGCTGTGTTTATTGTGAACCATACTGTTAGATGGTCAGCTAGTTCCCCAGATGGCTACCCACTTCTACATCTGTGATCCTCTCTTCATCTCCATTTGAGAGAACCAGGTCTAAGATTGCTCCCTCTCAGTGGGCTCCAATACTAGTTGTCTAGGCATGCCCCTGTAGGGCATCTAGAATAACCCACTCTTCAGAGTGGCTGTGGCAACTGCACTCCAGTTAACATCTGGCATATTCAGATCACCCATCAGCAATATCTCCCTTTTTGCCATACTAAGTATACTTTCTATCATTTCCTTGTCCATTTCCTCCCCCTGAGAAGGGGGTCTGTATACAACCCCTGTGCGGATTGTGGTGCCATTGCGGTCTCCAAATTTACCCACAGTGCTTCTTCTCCTCCCTTTTTTCTCTTTTGTTCTGTTACTTTGATTCCTTCCCTTATGTAAAGAGCTACTCCTCCTCCTCCTCTTTTACCCTCTCTGTCTCTCCTGTAGATAGTGTATCCTGGTATGTTTACGTCCCAGTCATGGTTTGTCTGCGAACCATGTTTCTGTGACTGCCACAATATCCAGATGTTCCTCCTCCATCAAGGCCACTAATTCAGGAAGCTTGTTACTCAGACTATGTGCATTGGTACTCATTGCTTTCCATTTTTGATGGCTTTACTTTCTGTTGCAGCATCCCCCACTGACCTTTCTACCTTGGTCTTTTTCTCATTTAGTACCCTGTTTTGTAGGGAGGCTGGGATTTTCCTGCTGCTCATCAGTGCCTCCCCTTGACTAGTTTAAAAGCTTGCCAATGAAGCATTTAAACCGATTGCTCAAAGACTTGTTCCCTTCCTGGACAGATGCAAACCATCCTGCCAGTATAGGCTGGTGTCCCTCCAGGTGGAACCCCAGTCCCCAATGAAGCCAAACCCTGTGCTCACACCATTTTCAACCACTCATTAAACTGCATGGTGCAAAGTACCTTGCCTCACTCATGCCATTTACAGGCAGCACCTCTGGGAAAGGTTACTGTGTGTGCTGCTTGTCTAAGGCCCCTCCCAGTTCTAAAAGTCCTTCTGCACTGCTCTAATCTCATGTTGAGCCAAGTCATTTGTCCCTAGGTGGACAATGACATCCAGCTCAGACTCCCGTGCAGCTGTTCTCGTGATCCTGAGGATGCGCTTCCTGTCCCTACAAGCCATGGCACCAGGCAGGCACTTTACTTCAGTTTTCCCTGCTCCCCCCAGTCCCTATCCCCCTAATAATTGAGTCCTCCACCAGGAGCTGCTTCCTTTCCTTGTGGCATCCTCTGCCTCCTTCCCGTGGGCCTCCCTTGTGACAGGTGTCCTCATCCTCCTTAATCTCCTCCGTGGGTGCATCCATGGGAGCTGTGCTCCCCAGAATGAGTGTATGGATTGTGGAGTGGAACAACTGACTGGGTGTGCCTCTGTTCCACCCTCCTCACCCTCCCTGAGCCCACTGTGGTCCAACTGCTGTGCTTTTTGCAACCTCTGAGGTGGTGGTGGTGGCTCTGGTGCTCCCTGGATGGGGGGTTCCCCTTCTACTCAAGTCTGGCCTGGGGAAGGTTCTCTTACTGCTGTCAGTGTGGCCTGAAGACGGGCAACTTCCTCCCTCAGGGCAGAGAGTTGTCTGCAAATGGGGCAGCATCTCAGCCTCCAGAAAGACTCTTGGAAGACTGCTGCCCCACAGCCATTACATTGCACTACTCCCCACATGACTATGTACTTTTTTTTTTTATATATAGCTATAGCTATAGGTGAGGACGTCATAGGATAAACAAGATCAGTTAGCATGGTAATAGTATGGGACTGATTATGGAAAAATGTATAGGGTCAGAAAAAGAATAAAGAAAGACGTTTTAAACAAATGTAGCTGCTGTATCTCTCTGAAATGTAGACAATCAAGAAATACAATAAACACATTAACACATAACTATCTAATATTGAAGCTACACAAAACATTAAAGCACCTTGGATGTGCCGTGAGATAAGAGTCAGAACAGCCATTCTAAAATACTCTTTCACAACACAACTGGGCGAGTGGTAGAAATTCAATATTTCCTTAAGATAATTACTAGAAGTATAGCACTATCAACATTTTTTGTGATAATATCTAAACCAATTTTTTAACAGAAACTGCTTACTTCAAAACTGTAATAAGATAGATTAAAATACTTTTTTCTAAAGAGCACCAAAATCACCACCTCATCTTAGAAAATCGAGTGAGTATATTTAGAACAAAAATAAAACAATACCAACCAGGTACATATGTAGATACAGTGCAGCCTACTTAAGTGCACACCCTCAGGATATTGGAAAAGTGTGCTCTTGAGTGGGTTGTGCATTTATCCGAAAAATAGCTTTTCCAGGCATTGGAGAAATTTAAAAACACTTTATTTAGCAAGGCGCAAATACAGAACAAAAATAACATATGTACGGTGGTAACACATATGTCCTCACGTACCAGTAGTGTACTGTGTACTATAATCAATCAACAGTCACTGTAATCAAGGCTTACTACTTTATTTTTAGATATATTTTAAAAAATGCTGTAAAAGTAAGCTTGCCCTAGCAATATGGCTGATATTGCAGCTAGCATTGCATCTGACATTCCGGCTGAAAATTCAGCTGATTTTAAATTAAAAAGTATGCTAAAGTCCTTTTTCTCTTTGGACAGAACACACTGCCTTACTTTCTTCATACTCCGTAACTCTACACTATGATATCAGAGGCTGTCATTCCTACTGGTAGGACCGGAATCGGCGGCGGCATTTCTGCGATGTCCTCTTCTGGGTTCTTGGCTCTCTGTGATGGATTGGCTGATGTCAGTCCTGCCTTGACTTTATTCCTTGTTCCATCCTGATGAGTAAGTGAGGCACAGAGGAACAGTTGCAACACACTAGGGGCTAATTAAATACAATAGGGAACATTGGATAATTGGTGCTCAAGTCAGGGTTTAAGGTAGACTTATAAAGCTGGATGTTATAGAAATGGAGCAAGAGGGAGGGAAAGGTACCCCAGGGGTGTCACATCTGGATAAGGATAAAAAGACCAGTAAGGGGGAGGGGACGGATGATGCTATCTCCACCAAAAGGGTGTGGTTAGCCCTCAAGGCCCTAAAGAAAAACAAATCTCCAGGGCCGGATGGCATTCATCCGAGAGTACTATGGGAATTGGCGGACATACTGGCTGCACCCCTGGTGGAGCTTTTCAGCAGGTCACTTGAGACAGGGAGGGTACCTAGTGATTGGCGAGAGGCACATGTGGTACCAATCCATAAAGGGGGGTTGAGGGAAGTACCAGGTAACTATAGACCCATCAGTTTGACCTCGGTGGTGGGAAAATTAATGGAGAGTATACTAAAGGAACGATTGGGGGTGTACTTGGAGGAGGTGGGAGGTCTGGATAGTCGGCAACATGGGTTTGTGCCAGGTAGATCATGTCAAACCAACCTTGTGGAGTTCTATGAATGGCTAACATCAGAACTGGACAGGGAGTAAGCCTGTGGATGTATTATTCTTGGACTTCAGCAAGGCGTTTGACTCTGTCCCCCATGGTCTGGTGTAGAAACTGATGGGGTTGAGTAGGCCCTTTGATGGTCAGATGGATTGAAAACTGGCTAGCTGGGCACTCAGAGAGTAGTGGTCTGTGGGAGCTCTCGAACCCTAGAGAGGTTGGTAGTGGGGTACCACAGGGCTCGGTCCTGGGTCTGATCCTGTTTAATGCATACATATCAGACATCAGGGAGGGTATAGGGTGTGAAATAAGTCTCTTACAGCAGATGACTCCAAGATGGGAGCAGTAGTTGAGGGAGAAGAGGGGAGGTGGCCCTGCAAGGGACCTGGACACCCTGGAAAGCTGGGCTCACACATGGAAATTAAATTTCAATACCACCAAGTGCAAGGTGTTGCATCTTGGTCAGAAACTCTAAACACAGGTACACCCTGGGGAGGGAGGCACTGGAGGCCTCAATAGGGAAAAGACCTAGGGTCATGGTGGATACATGTATGAATAACTCTGAGCAGTGCAGGAGAGCAGCTAGCAAGGCAAACAGGATGTTGGGATGCATCGTGGGGGATCACCTCTAGGAGCAAGAAGTAGATTCTGCCACTGTACAATGGGCTGATTAGACCACACCTTGAGTACTGTGTACAGTACTGGAACCACATTTGAAGAGGGACATACAGCTCCTGGAGAGGGTACAGAGGAGGGCAACAAAGATGATACGAGGGCTAGGGATTTGACTTATGAGGACAGACTTGGGGAGCTTTGCCTGTTTCATTGGAGGAGAGGAGAGACAGGGGACATGATAGAGGGTCTTCCAAGTACCTCAAGGGAATAAATAGGAGTAAACATGGAGGGATCTTTAGACTAAAGCAGGAGGTATCACCAGAGGGCATGGTTTGAAGTTGGAAGGTGGAAGGGTGAGGGGAAAAGAGAGGAGGTTTTCACCGAGAGGGTGGTGGACCCTTGGAATGCACTGCCTGGTGAGCTGGTTCAGAGATCCACTGTAGAGGGCTTCAAGAGAGGGTGGGACAGACACAGAAAGTGGATGTATCAGATGATGGCCTGTCCCGGGGGGGTGGGGATGGATGATAGGGGTTTCTAGAGAACAAGGGATGGGAGGGTCTCGGCACCCAACTAAGGATCTAGGTTCGAGCAGACTCAATAGACCGTAAGGCCTAATCTGCTGGCAAATAGTATGTTAGTATGTTAGTATGTTATATAATGTCCAGTAGTATTGTATTGAATTGTGCACTTAGGGGGGTGCAGGACATAAAAATTAATAGGTTTTCCTCTCAAAAAAATGTGCACAGAACAGAAATGTGCACTTATACAGTGTGTACTTAACCAGTTAAATTAACATGGCAAACATAGGAAATAAAACGAGATATTGAAAAAATGTGTACCTTGGAGTGATGTGCACTTAGGCGGGCTGCACTGTAACATAAAAAAAAAAAAAAAGGTATGCCAACCTGCATAAGAATATCTAAAAATTGTGAGGGTAGCTGAAGACTACGTAATATAACTAAGTTAGATTGGTTGTTGGAGTTGTGTATTAATAATATACTATACAGGAAAGATTTAAAACTGAGGCAAGCTTGTTAATTACATATAAATGAAATAATGTTGGTACTCCAGATTACTCCACAATGATGTAAAGGAAAGAAAAAAAAATCTAAGATAGATTACGCATAATATAGCAGTTATATCTATATAAAAAGAGTTTTCACTATGTATATGAGGACACCATGTGCAGGCTTTAGTGCTAAGGTTCCATGAGAAGTAGTATTAATATTATGTAATCTGTGCCTCAACTGCTCGAAAATTGTCCAAAATGGAGTTCCTTAAGGGATAACTGGGTCTATGAGCTAGGCCCTGCAAGTCCCAACATATAGGAATAGAGATCTCATATTATGAGGATTCTATCTCTTGGACTTTGAGCTTAGACCTTATTTAAATCAATATTCAGAATATAACCTTATTTTAATTAAAATTATTGATAATGTAGGAACCAAATAGCATGAAGATAGACTGTCATTCTAATAGCTTATTTATATAGGGTATGGCCATAAATATATATATATGAAAAAAATATATACATGTATTTAGATATAGGTGGACAAATAGTAAGGTGAGAAAAAAACTAGTGAGAAGGCTAATACCAGAAGTACCTTAGATTACTAAGTGAGAAAATATATATTAGGTTCTTTACAAATGTTAGTAAGCAATAAAATGCTTTATATATTGTCAATTATTGTAGAGTATCTAAGATAACCACAGTAAAAGGATTCTTGAAGGGATAGAAACATCATGAGACTTATATTGCAATTAAAGCAATGGAAACTGTTGCCTACTAGATAGAAATTAACCCCTGAACAGTAAAAAATAAAAGTTGGTGAGTAACAAAGTATCGTATGATAACAAATATAATAGCACTGCATGATTTATTAAATATCAGTAAGAGCGCGATGTACAGCTTCAATAGTTCTGTACCTGATGAAGGCGACAGTAGGAGGGCCACTCATAAGCTGTACTCACAATCGGTAATAACATTAGGCTTAAGGCAGAATAAAAAGCCTGAGACAAGCTATGCCACACATGGTTATACTTGGTAAAATAGAATGCGATAATAACAAGAGTAAATCAGGTTATGTTATCTCTGTAAGCGGCATGAGAAGATGAGGTGGTCATATTTCTGGGTTTACCCTTACGCTTCTTCTTTGGCAGTTCTAGTGGTTTTATGGGTGAACTAGCAACAACCTCTGCCCAAGAAGAATCCACCGATGCAACGATAGGATTAGAATTAAAGAGGGCAACAGATTGTGAAGCAGGGGTGTCCTGTCTGATGTCCTCTTGAGATGAGTGAATGTTGTCCTGGAGTGGGGCGAACATGTTACTCAGAAGTAGTGGAGATTCAAGATGAGGGGCTCTTTTAGAAGAAACTGGTGCTTTGCAAGAGTTCTCATCCATGCAGCAGGTAGATCTGAAAGATTGAGTGTCCGAAGCTTTATTTTCTTGTATGCGGGTTGAATGCCTGGGTAAAGGGACCGTGGGGTAAGAAGATTTTACATCAGATTGGGCCAATGAGGGATTTCCAGTATTTAGCTCATTGCTCTCAGTATTCGCAGTGGAAGTGCTCATAATTATTGGATGAGCTGTCTCGATGGGACTCGGCATGCATGTCTCTTGGTCCAAACTCTCCAGAAAGGCAGATAATGATTCAGGCAAGTTAAAGTCCTTAATGGTGTTACCCAAAAAAAAGTCGCATGGTCGCGGGATATCTTAATGCAAATCTAATGCCTTTTTTGTGCAGACTCTGTTTGATTGGTGCAAAGGCTTGTCTTTGGGTGGAGAGCGCCTTTGAAAAATCTCTATATATGGAAATTTTATACTCTTGCCACATAAGAACTCCAACTTCTCTTGCTTTTTTCAGGATAATCTCGGTATGCAAAATTGAGAAATCTTACCAAAATGGGCCTAGGATTTTGATTCGGGCCAGGTCTAGGGCCTAATGAGTGGTGAGACTGTTCAATAGTTAAATTGAGATTGGGGGGAAGTCACAGCATGGTTGGAAGGACATGTAACAGCAATGCAGTTGTATCTCCAAGTTCTGACCTTTCCGGAAAGCCGAAGAAACAGATTATTTCTGCGATTCCTATTTTCTATGTCATCCAGCTTAGATTGCAACTTTTAATAGTCTGGTGCTGTTCTCTAATAGTGGCTCTCAGATCTTGAACAGAAGTCTCATTTTGTAAAGATTTAGTTTCAGTTTGTAAATGTTGAGAGTCTAATGCTTTAAGAGCAACAGCATTTTGTTGAGATGTAATTTTTAGGTGATTCATATTACAGATCAGCTGCTGAATCATAGATTCCACTCTGGATAAGGAGGAAAGCTGTTTTTCAGACTCAGCCACAGTTGTAGAACTTTAGTAGCCTGGTCTAAGTACCCAGGTAGAGCAACCACAAAAATAAGGTCAAATATTGGTGCAGTCAAACATATGACTCACAGGAAGTATGTAGAAAAGATTCTAGTTGCAAGGCATAAGGTTGGCTTACTTTGTATTGCCTGGAGGGTTGTAGATGAAGATAGATAGCTGATAGCTCTTTAGAGAGTGAAAATTAAGCTGCCATCTTGATCAGCACCAGGCCACGCCCCCGCCAAGTTAAACTTTTTCAATGCCAAAAAAAAGACTAGTAATGCATTCTCTGTCTTTGAATAAATTTAATATGGGGTGGTATTATACCTTGCACATTCTTGTGTTCTATGATTCTAGGACTGTATGTTCATCTATTAATCCTTAGGCTGCCAACAGAATTAGAACATACAGAAGTTTTGGACTGATGTTGAATTTTGCAAATGCAGGTCCATAACTTTGATAATATTCAGTATTTTTAACACAACAGTTCAACATAGCCATTTTGGTACCGGGAATCACTAATGTGACAGCTGTCATTTTTCAACTCCTGCCCAAAATGTATGTTTGCAACCCAAAAGTTGATTTTTCAGTCCCTGCACGACATCACCTTTAGGCCAGGAGCTGAACATTTTCTCTGCCTTTCTTTATGAGTCAGGTTCATCACAAGGCTGTGTTGAAAATTAGGAGTAAAAATATTTACAAAAATAAATAATTTTCAATATTATTAACCCAGATTCCTCTCTTGCAGCCCTATCAGCTCTGGCTAAAGGTTTTTTTTTTTTTTTGAGATTGGGTTATGTGTGTGCTGGGACTAGATCTGTGATGTTATGCTGGGATAACATCACGGGGCCAGACCCAGACTGACCAGTCATAGCCCAGTATTCTTTCTTGCCACATTGCATAATAATAATACTTATGCACAGGACAAAAAGATTCTCGAACGGTGATTGATTGGCTGCATTCCAGAGCCATACTTATATTCCCTTATAATGGAACAGCTAAAAACGAGAGCCCTCACTAGATGCAGTTTATCTCAACTAATATCCCTGCACCCTCCCAAAAGCAATCCTCACCCTTGGCCAGACTGTTATATTCTTCTACATCCAACAATAAAAGTAAATTAATACTGCTGTCCTCAGGTTCTCAGTCTGCTCAGTAATAGTGATAGTAACAGTGCATTCCCATTGAAACAGCTTCACTCACTTCACAACTGACAGGTGCATGCCGCATGCTGAAAGAAAGAAATGTCTTTTTTTTTATTAACTCTGCTATATTGCTGCATTGTTTTCACTGCTGTAACTCAGTCTGGCTTTATCACAAATAACTGGGGACTCCAAAGGTGTGGCAATTTCACAGCTTATCACATCCAAAAGAAACTTAGAGGAGATCCTGCGCATGCGCAAAAGCGCTCCCACTGATGCGTCTACTTAGGATCTCAACTCACTGTTTTCAGATACAGTTTTAGTGCCTTTCGAGACTGCATTTTGAATTTGCACAGACATGTATAAGTTTAGAATGAAACACAGTCTTGGAATGCATTCTTATTTTTTGTCACCTTCAGACACACAAAAATGGGCATACACCAGTTCAAGATTTGGAACCGCAGCATTACGGCGATCAGACGCCTTTACAACATAGATATGCTTTCAGTGACTGAACTTAGTCAGGCAGAACTCATTCTGAAATAACTAAAATGGCTCACAAAGCATTAAAATGTATTTCTGTATGTACTGGGACATTTACAACAGTTTTTTAAATCCCATTACTGTAAGGAAACTGTTATTCATGGTACTGCAACCTGACCATCTCTAATGAATTACTTCTAATCAGTCACTCCAGCATTGGACTACTTTATGTACTAATGTAGTTCCACATGTAACCTCAGGCAGTGCTATCCCGCAGGTTACTACCCCTGCCTGTATTTCCAAGCACAGGTTAAGGGGCCTGGATTCAGTATTTAGGTGCCTCCACCCACAGTAACAGTACTGGTGGTGTCTGTCTAGCCTGCTATAGCCCTCTGTGAAGCTACAACCACCCACTAACCCTCCTAGTAGCTTGAAACCTTTAATAGCAGTTAACACACAGTCAACTAAGTAGCAGTAATAATATGCACACATCCTTCACACTTACCACCAGGGTTGGACCTTTAGTAATATCCCTGGATCCCCCCTGTAAAACAAGGTTAGCAAGACAACTGTACGCTTTCAGAACTGTAACCCAACTAATATGCACACTAGCCAGGTTAAACATGAAACAACAGTCAGATTTATTTAGGGGATGGGAACAAGGAAGGGGTGTGAATTTAGTTAAATGATTGATATTCTGCTTTGATTTAGGGGTTTTGGCATGCACTCTTATGTCCCAAATATACAGTTCTTCAAATCTGGGTACCCAGGATAGAAAGCTGGCTAGCCAGAAGAGTTTCCCAAGGGTGGCCAGCTTAACAGCTGTTCTTGGGGCCCTTGATGGAAGGAAAAGGCAGTTAGCATGCACAACAACAAAATCATTATTTGTAATCCTAGTCAGTTGGCCCAGTCTCTTGAAACCCAGAAAGTTAAAGAGATCAGATGGTACCACAGATGATTTAAATAACTCATTGCAGGGAGCTACCCTGGTTGTACTCATGCTACCAGATTGCTCTGGAATTACAGGTGGTATGGAGACCTCGTGGTGTTCACCAATGAGTGTGGGAAGCAGTGCCGACACGACACAACTCCTGTTCACAGCCTTTCCTTCCAGGTGGCCGCAACCTCTGAGTTGGTTCTGCACAGGGGCTGTATCCCCAAAGCCGGTCTCTCATAAAAGACAGTCTCCGGTGCAGAGCAGTTGGTCTTGGCCAGAATGGCACTGGTGCAGGGGTGATGAGCACATTGGCAAAGTTTGGTTTTGCTGGTGAAGCCTCCAGCTGGCATAACGAATCCGGCCATGAACATGCAGGTCTCAACCCAGCCACGAGAAACATTCAGCGCAAACATCATCAACTTTCTATAGTTTGGACACAGTCCAGTTGTTATTGCAGTAGATTCACTGAGCAAACCTCTCAATTTGGGTTGGCTGGGGAAGCTGTCAGTCACAGTTAGGACTCCCCCTCCAGGTCAGTTTTGGCACCAACCTAAAAACTACAAAAACTGGTTTTTCCTTCCCATGAGACAATGGGGTTAAGGACATTTGTCAATAGAAAGTTTTAAGCCGAAATCCTCTAACTGGTCCAAAACCTTGAACAAGCGAGTCTCATGCTCGTTAAGTGTCTTGCCAAATACAATGACATCGTCCAGAAAAACCAGGCATTCAAGTAAGTTCATGTCTCCTATGGCTTGCTCCGTTAACCTTTGGAAAGTGGTAGATGCTCCTGAAATGCCCTGAGGTATACGTAAGAATTCATAAAAACCCAAAGGACAGATGAATGCAGTTTTCTCTGTGCCTTCGGGTGCCATTGGGATTTGATAATACCTGCTTCCTTAGGTCTAAAACAGAAAACCGCTGGCTCCCATTAGGGCAATCAAGGGCATCCTGAATATGGGGCATTGTATATAGTATATAGTATCGTGCTTCGATTGAGGGTACGGTAGTCTACACACATCCTCACCAAGCCATTCTTCTTTCAAACTACCACAATGGGAGATACATACGGGCTAGGGGATTCTTGTATAGTTCCAGCTGTTAACATCTCTTAGAGGTTGTGTTGAACATCGTTGATGACTGCTGGTGCCACTCTGTGGGATCGTTCACAAAATGACCTCTGGTCATGGAGTCTGATTTAATGCTCTGCACCAGTGATGCATATGACATCCCATTCTCTCAAAGAAAACACTGCTCTGCTGGCCAGTTCGCTGCTGAGTTTTGCTTTCCACTCTTCAGGAATGGGGGATTCCACAAAGTCAAACAAATCAGGAGTTACTTCTTCATCCTCTCTGGTACATTGCTTGCTAGGCAGCACAGTAGTATCTGCACAATACACAGTAGCCAGGGTGCAACCTCAGTTGACTCTAATATCCCAGTCAGGCATGTTTTGATTTTGCACCACCACGCACCGAGCATAGGCATGAGCTCAAGCAGGCAGGATGCTAGGCTTTACTAATAGTCCCTCTAGCAGCTTCCCCTCTTCTGGGGCCTCCAGCATGAGAATCTTGTTCTTGACATTTTTCTTGATTCATACTTCACCACTAACAGTACACTGAGTGTTGGGTGGCAATGCAAGCAGTGCTGAATCTTTTTTCCACACAACACCCACTGCCTCATCCTTGTTGACTTCTTTGCCTTGCATCTGTAGGTCATGTGCTCTGTGCACCATGGCAGGGATGTGTAAGATCCATCCAGTCTTCTTTGCTTACTTTTCCTGGCAAAGTTGAGCTAGCTGGCTGAACATGTGGGCATTAGTGCCGATTAACAAAGGGATACCATCGTACATTCCAGTCAGGGGGCATACCAAAGCCAACGTCTCTACTGGTTCATCCATGCCAGCAACAGTGGTAGAAAATTATAGCCACAATCGCACATAACCCAGGTACAGGTAAGATTTGTCACTCAACCCCCATGCATGAAGTCCATCAGGGGGTTGGAGCGGGAGGTCAGATAAGTGCTGGTCATACCAATCTTTAAACACAATAGTAACCTGAGATCCACTGTCCAACACAGCTCAGGTTGAAATGCCATTAACAGTTACAGTAGTTTCCTTGGAGGGACCCACCATTTCTAACCAATCTGGAGATGCAGACTTGGCAGGTTTGTAATCGGCAGTTTTGGAGAAGAAAAATTTTCGTGATGGCCCTTGTTGTGACTTTATATTGCTTTTTCAGACCAGGTTGAACAGCTGGCAATGACCAGCCATAGATCTTCAAGAGCATTGCAAGCTCTTTTGGTGTGCCCATCTTCTCCACTCTGGTAACAAAATACTTTAACTCTGGGTTCAGCAGGATGGGTTGAGGCTTCATGAGGCTTGTAGTGGTCAGGGGCAGAGCCCTACTCTCTTCTTTTGGCTTAGGTTGAGGCTCAGCTCCCCTGTAGCCCCTCCAGGGGGCTGATAGTCGTGCAGCATAAAGGAGGTCTCTCACCATAGCTCGTAACTCCCTCATTTCTTTTACCATGTTGTAGTCAGATCGGGATTCAGCAGCAAGGGCATTGACCCCCATACAGACAGGTGGGGCCTCTCAAGTAGTCTCAGTACTGGTGGGGCAAAGACCATGAGCTTTAACCTGTTCAGCTGCAACTTGCCTGCTGGGTTTCAGTTCTTTCAATTCCCTCAACAGCTCAATGATTTGTTGTGACCCTGATTTGTCTTCTTTCTCATTGAGCCTATCTGTATTGGGGCAGTTTGTGTAACCCCAGAATAAGGGTCCCAACCATCATCTTTGTTCTCCACCTCCTGGATTTCTTTCATTAACCAATAGTGTTCAGAAGTGCGGCCTTTGAAATCTTGAAATTTTAACTTCAACATGAGCACACTTAAATAGTGGGTAGACTTAAGGATGTGTTCTAGTGTAGCTCAGTTTGGTCTGCTAGCCAGGATACATCCCTTTTGATGCCCCCTTTGCAAGGCCATCTCTGCATGAGTCACAAAAGCAGACTGTTGCTAATTTTTCCACTGTTTGGTAGATTTAAACTTTAACATCAAATCCTCTCCTGACTCTGTACTACCAAATATCTTTCTAAAGCAGATGAATACTCAGCAACAGAGGCCTCTGGGTTGGTGGACTGGAGGAACTGGATTGCCTCCAGTGCAGGGCTCCTTAAGCTCTCCATAAGTCTTTTATGTTTTTCCTCCTTGGAGCGTTGCCACTCTTGGACTAGTGGGGTGGCATAGTCCATCTCGGTTTCCAAATCATCCTCTCCCACCTGAACATAAATGGACCCTGAGAACAACCTGAGCCTATGATAAGAGTCCAGGTGTGCAGAGGGAACCACTATAGGGGTCATTGCAATGGGGGAAGACCTGAGCAGAGATGGGGAAGCTGGGGGAGAGTGTATAGGCCTTGTCTTTGACAGTCTGTCCTTCAGTAGCTAATAACTTTTCCAACTTCTCCCTAGATCCCTAAATCTTTCTACTTTGGGATACCCCCAGGAGAAGACAGGCCACTATGCACATGAATGACCCTCCACCCCATCTGTGATCCCTCAGGCATAATAACAGGGGGTACAGTCTTTGGGTCTATAGGGATGCTATGAGAAATGAGGTCCATAAGGATCTGTTCAAACAGGTCTGCGTCCCACCCTCTCACTGAAACTTTTCCCAAACATTTAATCTTCCCCAGGGTTTCTTCTATAGTAGCATTGGTTGTCCCCATGGAGATATCTAGTAACAATAAAATGTGATGGGGATCAACCCCTTCTGCCTCACTCCACCCAATCATGTGGTGCACGACCAGTTTATGGGGAGAAATATTTAGTTGTAGTGAGGCGCTCCATTTCAAATTTGGCACAAAATTCACAACTGTCTGAAATTTTATATTTTGACTACTATTTTAGACCTATTGTTAGTCTATTTGAGTATGAGAAATGCATCAGTATTATTCTTTTAGATCCCTCTGTTAACAAAATTAAAAAATAAACTAATTTTTAAGAAAACAAAATTGCACTCCTATTTTCATGTCATTTGGTCAGCAAGAAGCCAACAGCAATAAAAAATAAATCTATAACAGTTGCCAGCATTGCAGTAGTGAGTCACTGAACAAGGAGCCCCCCCAAAAAAAGAAACAAAAAAATATTTTTTTTTCCATTTTCTTACTGAATACTCCCTGGACCCTCATGACCAAAAAGCTGGGGCACTAAAGCCAACCAATTACGGTATTTTATTTTGTTTAATTGACTGTCCTTGCCAATCCTGTGTATCAGCCAGAGTGCCGTACAGATTTTGAAAGGGGGGGGTCACCCACGTGTCAGTCTTAAAAGTCTAAATCAAAGCTTATTAATGAACGAATGTATAACATTACATAATTTATAACATTCCAATCTTAATAAAATAAATTTTTCACATATCATTAAAAAGAATATAATTCATATCTTCACAGTTAACAGGATATTACACTTCAAAACCAAACTTACTAAATCTTAGATCTTAACCACCAGCTCAAGAATTTAGCAAGCCCAAATACTTCCTTGTTTTATCTAATTTTAATAATTTCAAATGTTTAGCAGCAGTTCCTTAATATTTTGTCAAAAAGTATAGCGGTGTCACCCACTTATTCCTTTCCTTTTCCCAACAATCACATATAAAAATAGCATGTAACATTCTTGGGTATACCCTAATAGCACATTTACAGTTATGCACATTCATCTTACCATAACCCTGCTTTAAGCGCAATGTATCCACACCTAGTGTGTCCAATCTAAGTTTACTAAGGCCATTTTTGTGATAGCTGTTTTCACAAATCATTAACTATTTCTCCAGGAAGCACCAAGGGAGGTTGACAGTGAAAATGCTGATCTCCTGCACAACGACGGCACAATGCCGATGCAGGTATTGTGCTGCCCAATGCCCAAGTGTTTTTTGTGGGGGGCTGTGCCCCCCACACCTCCCATGCCGGGGGGGGCTGTGCCACCCGCACCCCCCAGACTTTAGGATTATTAACTCCAGGTCAGAGTTGGTCCGGGGAAGGGGCAGAACACTGCGGGAAAGTGAACTACGGAAAAGGACCATTACAGTGACTGTCACTGTAATGGTCACTTTTCATGGTTCGCAGTCGGGGTGTCAAGCTGAAGGGGGGCACTGTTTCTCCATACCTCAGGTCTGTCTGATTCCTGTATATAGTCCACATTTGTCTATGTCATGTAGTTTTTCAAAATCCCTAGATATGGCTATATCTTCTAATCTCAAAACTGCATCATCCACACATCTTACTGTATTTTGGGCTGCAGTACCAGACCAAGAGCTCCTCCAGTCCAACTTTTTTTATTATCATATTTAGTTGTAGAAACCAATTATCCCTAGCTGGTTTATGTTGATACTTGTATTGAAGTCCCTCCAACACATTTTAGAAAGTCTTTTCTCACCCATTGAAGGCAATTCTAGGGGGTGGGGGTAGGAAGAAGTAGGCTGCTGGTTAACTAGGATCTGCAGCTTATCCATTAGGTAGGGAAATGGGCAGACTGGGTGGGCCAAGCGGTCCTTATCTGCCATCAAAGTCTATGTTTCTATGTTACCCCAATAACTGACTGCCTTTATCTGAAGTTTAGTATTTAATGGTACCATACCCGTTTCCATCCTCAAAAAGGATGACGGGCAGTCCGTAGGGAGATTCAGAGTAAACTTAATGAACTTATTTTGTGTTGCTTCAATATTATTTGTATAAACAGTGTACACTCCCCAAATTTCACTTCCATACATTAGACAACTGATAGTTTTAGCATCAAATGTGATTTTTAGGGCCTTAAAATTATTTCCTGCAAATTTATTCACGAATGACATTATGGAGCCTGTAGTTTTGTATGATTTGTTCCTTACATGCATTAAATGCAATTTCCAAGAATGTTTTTTATTTATAGTTACACCAAGATATTTATAATCTTTTACAACCTCTAACTTTATCCCGTTTATAATCCAATGATCTTTTTTAACATTAGTTTTTCCAACTATCATAATTTTGGATTTATTCACATTTAAATCAAGATCTAATTTTTTTATGGATGACATAATACTAGAGATTCCTCTCGTCAAACCAAGCAGGGTTCTTGATAGTATGATTGCATCATCTGTATATAACAACAATTTTATTTCTTTATTATCGATAGTTGAGGCAAAAGTATCTATACCTGCAATCCTTTTTCTTAATATTTCAATATATAAATTGAACAAAAGGGGTGCTAATAAGCAACCCTGCTAGACCCCTCTAGTAATTCCTTTTTTTTTGGAAACTGCTCCATCTTTTGTATATCTAACCTTAGCAGAAGTGTTAGTGTGCAAAATTTTAAGTATAGCCAAGAGTTGTTTGTCTATTTGGAAGTGTTCTGATATCTCCCAAAGTATTACCCTATTGACCGAGTCAAAGGCCGATTTTAGATCGACAAAACATATATATATATATATATATATATATAGATATAGCCCCTTTTTTCCCTTCTACATACACATCAGTGATATAATTTAATATAAAGATTAAATCCAAAGTGTTACTTTGCTTCTTAAATCTGCATTGAAATTTAGAAATCAGCTTATTCTCTTCTACCCATATATTTAGTTTATTTAAAATCAATCTTGTGTATATTTTTGTACTATACGAAGCAGAGTAATTGGTCTATAATTTTTTGGTTTCTGCTGATCCCCTCTTTTGAATACTGGAACAATAACACCTTGGTTCCAATCATGTGGTAGGACTAAGTACTGGCTTATTAAGGTAAATATCAGTGCCAACAGGCGAGACCAAAAGTCTGGTTATGGAGAAATACTTCTGCTGACAATCCGTCATGTCCTGCTGCCTTATTTCTTTTTTGTGATAGAATAGTCATTCTAACTTCAGCTACAGTAAACATAAACCAGCATATACATCTTTTACAGAACAATCAAATACTGAAGCCATCTCTTTACATACTTTTACATTATATATGTTGTCAAAATATGCAACCTATTTTTCTTCAGTTATCATTCCATGCAAATTGTATCTAACATTATTCACATCACATCCATAAGTGACTAATGTCCAAAATGTAGGTGAATCCTTTTCCTGAGTAGCAGTATAGCACAGTGGGTTAAGGCTCCTAGCTGCAGATCCAGAAACCTGGGTTTGAATCCCATAGGTGCATACTGTGTGATCTTGAGCAAGTCATTTAACTTTCTTGTGCTCCCAGATCGCATCTGGAAACAAGCTTTGGCTTAGTGTACTACTCCTGGTTAAACAATGTTCCCTTTCCCTTTTTGTAAGTGATGCCAGAGCTCATTCGTATATCCTTTTTTCTTAAGTTTTAATAAATTCCTATACGCAGCCTTCAAGTTCTTAAGTGCATATAATACTGATGGTATAGTTAAATTTGTTCTTAATTTCCCAATAACTCTGATTTCTGTCCCTAATTTCCTGCATTCTTTATCGAACCAGGGTTTAGTAGTGCCAGCATCTATTGACGGTCTTGGTCATCTTTCCTTACATAACTGCATTGCACAATTATCCATAAAGTTATCAAAGGCCCCTAATACTTTAAGGCAACTATCCTTATCTGTTCCAGTTGTAGGAGGCATTATAGTTAGACAAGGGTTACTACTTATTATCTTGTCCACCGTTACCTTAGAGTGTTCATTCCACTTGATTTTTTTAACTATATTTGATACACATTGTATGATTTACATCTATTTCCATTTTTTTGTCTTTAGCATATGTTGTACACTCTAACCTACTTTTACATTCTAAGGGAAAATGATCACTATCCTAAATTCCATGTATTCTACAAGATTCTATATTAGGATAGTCAGGAGCATCTATTATACAATAATCTAGTACACTTCCCCCATTATCTGTTGGGAATGTTAGGTCAGAGAAGGGGAATGTTAGGTCAGAGAAGGGGAGATAGAGGAGCTAAACATGTGGCTCAAGGGCTGGTGCCAGGAAAAAGGACACAGATTTGTAGGGAACTGGCAACAGTTCTGGGAGCGAAAGTTCTTTAAATTTGATGGACTGCATCTGACTAAGGAGGGAGTCAGTGTATTGGGGCAGATGTTTGACGTCTTTGCAGAATATTTCAACTAGCAAATGGGAAGGGGGTGCAGCACCCCATACGTCAAATGGGAAGAACACCCCTCCCCCCTCAGCTAGTGGTAAAACAGGGATTCAGCATGTTTGCAGTTCATTTGCATCACCAGGTAAGAAAAAAGGTCCGTCTCCCCATACGACGCACAGGGGAAATGCCAGACCTCACCCAACAACTAGCACACCAAAATCTGGCCAATGGAAAATCATGTACACAAATGCTCACAACCTGGGAAATAGGATCTCAGATCTGCAGGCAATGATGTCAGAGGCTAAACTGGACATAGTAGCAATTAGTGAGATGTGGTTTACCAGTAACCACACTTGGGAGACTTCAGTACCTGGCTATGTACTGCTCAGAAGAGACCGAGGTGCAAAAAAGGGAGGGTGGAGTGGACCTGTATGTCAATAAAAATATTAAAGCTACAGAAATTCAGAATACAAATAAGGAGCCAGAAGAACTGTGGGTCACCCTGGAAACAGGAAATGGGACAGCCATAAGAATGGGGGTTGTCTACAGGCTCCCAGACCAGGGGGAGGACATAGACACATTATTGTTAGAAGATATACAAACATGACAGCTAAAGGGGAGGTTCTGATAATGGGAGACTTCAACATGCAGGATACAGATTGGTCAATACCAGCAGGAACACCTGCCAGAACTAGGCACATGGTGGATGCCCTGCAGGGGGAGGGCCTCAAACAACCGGTACAACAACCCACAAGAGACAGGGTTATCCTAGATCTAGTACTGACTAACAGGGAAGGGATCACAGATCTCCAGGTAGAAGGTCACCTGGGGGTCAGTGACCATCACATGGTATGGTTCAATTTGGCCACTACAACTAAATCATCCCATTCCAAGGCAAAAATATGGGACTTCAGAGGTGCTGATTTTGATAAGATGGCCAACAGAGTTAAGCTAGCCCTGGCAAAAAGAAACAGAGGTGAGGGGGTACTGGCAAAGTGAGCAAGCATAAAGGATGCAATACTTGAAGCAACATCCCATTGTGTTAGACAGAAAAGGAAGTGCAAAAGAAGAAGGAAACTGCTTTGGTTCTCAAATACAGTAGCAGAAAAGGTCAAATCCAAAAGGCTGGCCTTCAGGAAATATAAGGGAACACAGCGGGATGAAGATAGGGAGGCATACCAAACTTCTCTAAGGGAAGCAGGGAAGGCAGTAAGGCAGGCAAAGTCCCAAACTGAGGAAACACTAGCATGAACAGTAAAAGAAGGTGACAAGATTTTTTATAGATATATTAGTAAAAGGAGAAAGTCCAGAGGGGATATTGCTAAGCTCAAAGGAGAAAAGGGGGCATGTGAGGAGGAGGACCCTGTAAAAGCATCTATCCTAAATAGATACTTTTGCTCAGTATTTACTGAAGAGAAACATAGAAACATAGAAACATAGAATTTGACGGCAGATAAGGATCACTTGGCCCACCCAGTCTGCCCATTTCCCTACCTACTGGATAAGCTGCAGATCCTAGTTAACCAGCAGCCTACTTCTTTCTACCCCCACCCCCAGAATTGCCTTATGACTATCCCATGCATGCATGAATTCCACCACTGATTTTGACTCCACAACCTCCTCCGGAAGGCCATTCCATGCATCCACAACCCTCTCTGTGAAAAAATACTTCCTTAAATTACCTCTGAGCCGCCCCCCCTCTATCTTCAAATTGTGCCCTCTTGTTCTTGCACACCTCTTTTTTTGAAAGATGCTACCCTCTTGGACTTTGTTGATTCCCTTGAGGTACTTGAAAGTTTCTATCATGTCCCCCTCTCCCTCCTTTCCTCGAGGCTATACATATTAAGCTCCTTAAGTCTCTCTTCATATGTCCTCCGGTGCAGACCCTGCACCATTTTAGTTGCCCTCCTCTGGACAGCTTCCATCCTGTCTATGTCTTTGTGGAGATTGGGTCTCCAGAACTGCACACAGTACTCCAGATGGGGTCTCACCAGCTGTCTGTACAGAGGGATAATAACTTCTTGTTTTCTACTGGTGATGCCTCTCCCTATGCATCCCAGTATCCCCCAACCCTCCTTGCTGCCTTCTCACATTGCTTGCCCACCTTTAGGTCATCTGATATGACTACCCCCAGGTCCCTTTCCATTTTTTTGTTGTTAGTATCTCACCCCCATTGTGTACTCTTCCCTGGTTTTGTTTCCCAGGTGCATTACCTTGCACTTCTTAGCATTGAATCTAAGCTGCCATACATTTGACCATTCCTCTAACCTTGCCAAGTCCCTTCTCATCCTTTCCACCCCACCCTGTGCATCAACTCTGTTGCAGATCTTAGTGTCATCTGCAAAGAGACATACTTTTCCTTCCAGTCCTTCTGCAATGTAAACTTATAAAGACATTGAAGGACTAGTCCTATCTGAACCCTCGGTCCCGCTAGTAACCCTCCTTTCTTCTGAGTGGACTCCATTTACTATTACTCTCTGTGTCCTATTCTCCAGCCAATTCTTTACCCAGGCTGTCATCTTGGGACCCACTCCCAGGCTGGCTAACTTATATTAATCTTTTGTGTGGGACTGTGTCAAATGCCTTGCTACAGTCTAGGTAGGCCATGTCCACAGCCCCTCCCTGATCTACTACTTTGGTCACCCAGTCAAAGAAATCTATCAGATTCGTCTGGCATGACCTTCCGCTGTGAATCCATGCTGCCTAGGGTCCTGTGCCCCTCTGGACTCTAGATACTCGACAATTCTTTCCTTTAGAAGTGATTCCATCATTTTCCCTATCACTGAGGTTAAACTAACAGGTCTATAGTTTCCTGCTTCTGCCTTGCTCCCTCTTTTGTGAAGGGGAATCACATCTGCCCTCCTCCAGTCCTCGGGTACCACCCCATCCTCCCATGATTTGTTAAAAAGGGTAGTCAGTGGTGTCACTAGTTCTGCCCTTAGTTCTTTTAGAATTCTGGGATGAATCCCATCAGGCCCCATTGCTTTTCCACCTTCAGTTTTAAGAGTTCTTTCAGAACCCTTTCTTCTGTAAATGGGCTGGTATCAACTTCTGTATCCAGAGTGTTACTACTGTTTGTTTTATGTACCTCCCCTCTTCCTTTGTAAATACTGAGCAAAAATATTTGTTTAGTATCTCTGCCTTTTCACATTCTCCCTCTGCCCACCCTCCTCCCTTTATTAAGCCTCACTATCCCTCCCTTGGTCTTCCTTTGCTCCCTGATGTACCTATAAAAGGTTTTATTCCCCTTCTTAACTGAGTTGGCTATCTTTTCCTCAGTTTGGGCCTTTGCTGTTCTGACTGCCTTCCCAGACTCCTTTTGCTTTAACTGATACAGTTCTCTGTCCTGCTCCTGCTGCGATTCTTTGTACTTCCTGAATGCTTTCTTTTTCTCTTGAACCTTCACTGCCACTTCCTTTGAGAACCATAGTGGTTTCTTACATCGTCTTGTTTTGTTTATTTGCTTCACACAAAGGCTCGTTACCTCTGTGATGGCAGTTTTTATTATTCCCATTGTTCTTCCACCCTCCTTCCTGCCCATTTGCTAGTGCATTCCTTAGGCACTCACCCATTTAGCAAAGTCAGCCCTCCTAAAGTCCAGTACTTTTGTCTTTGTATGGCTTGACTCTATTGCTGTGTTTATTGTGAACCATACTGTTCAATGGTCGCTAGTTCCCAGATGGCTACCCACTTCTACATCTGTGATCCTCTCTCCATCTCCATTAGGTATCAAGTCTAATATTGCTCCCTCTCGAGTGGGCTCCAGTACTAGTTGTCTAAGGCATGCCCCTGTGGGGCATCTAGAATAACTGCACTCTTGAGTGGCAGCTGCAACTGCGCTCAGTTAACATCTGGCATATTCAGATCACCCATCAGCAATATCTCCCTTTTTCTGCCATTCTAAGTATACTTTCTATCATTTCCTTGTCCATTTCCTCCCCTGAGAAGAGGTCTGTATACAACCCTGTTCGGATTGTGGTGCCATTGCCTGTCTCCAAATTTACCCACAGTGCTTCTTCTCCTCCCTGTTTACCCTTTTGTTCTGCTGCTTTTATTCCTTCCCTTTGTAAAGAACTACTCCTCCCCTCTTTACCCTCCCTGTCCCTCCTGTAGATAGTGTATCCTGGTATGTTTCGTCCCAGTCATGGCTTTGTCGGTACCATGTTTCTGTCACTGCCACGATATCCAGATGTTCCTCCTCCATCAGGAGAAGGTAGGACAGGGCCCAAAGCTCAGCACCATGGACACGGGGGGGGGGGGAATGAGGTGAGCACTACTCCCTTCACAAAAGAAAGTGTCCTACAAGAGTTTGCTAAGCTCAGGGTGCACAAGGCAATGGGACCTGATGGCATACATCCCAGGGTACTTAAGGAGCTAAGGGTGGAACTAGCAGAGCCATTAGCAACACTATTCAGTGAGTCTCTGAGCACAGGAGAGGTCCCAGAAGGCTGGAGAAGGGCTCATGTGATCCCGCTCCACAAGAGTGGCAGCAGGGAGGAGGCAGGAAACTACAGACCAGTCAGTCTTACCTCAGTAGTCGGCAAGATTATGGAGGCACTCCTTAAGGAAAGGATAGTGCAACACCTGGAATCCATAGGGGCACAAGATCCAAGACAGCATGGATTTACAAAAGGAAGGTCCTGTCAAACTAATCTCATAGATTTCTTTGACTAGGTAACCAGAGTGGTGGACCAAGGGGGAGCAGTTGATGTCACCTACCTTGACTTCAGCAAAGCTTTTAACACTGTTCCACATAGAAGATTGATAAATAAGCTGGGTAGGCTCAGGATGGGTCAGAAGTTGGTCAACTGGGTGGCAAACTGGTTGACGGGCAGAAAACAAAGAGTGGTGGTAAATGGTATACAGTCAGAAGAGATGCAAGTCACAAGTGGGGTACCTCAGGGATCAGTCCTGGGGCCAGTCCTCTTCAATATCTTCATTAGTGACATTGCAGATGGACTGGAGGGTAAGGCTTGTCTGTTTGCAGATGACACCAAGATCTGAAACAGAGTAGATGATCCAGATGGGGTGGGCAGAATGAGAAGTGATCTGGATAAACTAGCAAAATGGTTGGAAGAGTGGCAACTGGGGTTTAATGCAAAGAAGTGCAAGATCATACACATAGGGAAGAGAAACCCTGAAGCCACCTATAGGCTGGGAGGGGAGTGGCTGGCAGTCACAAAGGAAGAAAGAGACTTGGGCATCATCATCATCACCGATGACCTGAAATCATCCAAGCAGACCTCTAAAGCAGTAGGTAAGGCTGGGGGATGTTAGGGTGTATAGTAGGGGTATCACAAGTTGTAAGAGGAGGTAATAATCCCTCTCTACAAGACACTAGTTAGGCCCCATCTGGAGTACTGCGTGCAGTACTGGAGCCCACCTTCACAAGGACATTAACCAAATTGAGGCAGTCCAGAGAAGGGCAACCAAAATGGTGCAGGGACTGCATCAGAAGACATATGAGGACAGATTAACGGAGCTCAATATTTATACCCTAGAGCAAAGGAGAGAGAGAGAGAGAGGTGATATGATCGAAACATTCAAACACCTTAAGGGCATTAACAAGGTAAAAGAGTCTAACATGTTTCAATATAAGAAAAATAGCAGGACAAGAGGACACAGCGTGAGATTAGAGGGAGGCCGATTAAGGGGTAATGTGAGGAAGTTCTTTTTCACAGAAAGGGTAGCTGATGCATGGAACAGCCTACCTCAGTAAGTGGTGGATATGAATACAGTGCAGGGCTTCAAACAGGGATGGGATAGGCATAAGGGAGCAATACAGATGAGTATGACTAGATAGGCCACTGACAGAGCAAAGGCCGATGGCACATTTATAAGGCAGAAAAAGAAATAGGCAGACTGGATGGGCCTTGCGGTCCTTATCTGCCATCAACTTCTATGTTTCTATGTTATTTCAGCAGTCCAGTCTCCTTTTATACATCCATTTAAAATTCTCAAATTGTCCTTACTCAAAAACTGTATCAGGAGTTTACCATTGACTGTGACTGTTTTATCTTTTGAATGTCTAATTGGTATATTTAGCGTATCATTTATTCCCCATCCATTTTTCTTCTCTTCAAGCATGTCACCTGTATGGACATTGAAATCACCTACAATAAAAAGAGCAATACCTGGATAATGAGATTTGACAGAGTCTAGCTCATCACCCAACACCTTTAACACATCCCTGAATTCCTTCTGCTTTAACTGCGGTGTAATGTAGATGATAAAAAAATGCCACAAATTTATTCTTAGCAACCAATATTATATACATAAAGAAGTCATAATATAGACTGGTTTAAATACATTTTAGCCCAAGAGTAATATATAACACAGCCATTGCGGGGGCTCTGGATTCCATTGCTCCAGTTCGTGTTCACCCCCTCTCCCTTCGCCCCAAGTCCCTTTGGTTTGATGGGACATTGAGGGAGATGCGGAGACAGAGGCGAAGGTTAGAGCATTGCTGGCAAAAGTCCGCCCTTGATGCCAACCACCTTTGATTGATGGATCATTATTTGGTCTATCAATCTGCAATCACCCATAAGAAGGCAGAATTCCTGTCCAAGGAGATTGCAGTTGCTCAGAATCAACCAGCTCAGATGTTTCGAACTGTGGACAGACTGTGCAACCCAGCCTGTCTGCAAGTTTGGAAAGTTTTTTTGCAATTGGAGTGCGATGAGTTTTCTTGGTTCTTTGCAAATAAGGTGGCCGACATTAGGGTGGAACTGCTGCCGTCACACTCTGGGGGGGTTGCCGTGGACTGGTGTGACATCACGGTGCCTCAGTTTTCCTGGAGTTCCTTCAGTTAGCTGGAGTTCATGGATGTCATGAGGATCGTCCAGCTTATGTGCCCTACATGCTGTAGTTTGGACCCTGGACTGACCTCCCTAATGCTGGGCTGTATTAACATCATCGGTCCAGTCCTTGTGCAGATAGTCAGGTGCTCCCTGGAATTTGGTGAGTTTCCACGCTCCCTGAAAGAGGTGGTGGTGACACCCCTCTTGAAGAAAGCTACCTTAGACCCTGACTGTCTTGAAAACTACAGACCTATCTCTAACCTTCCCTTTGTTGGGAAGGTGATTGAGAAAGTAATGGCTGCACAACTGGAGGACCATTTGACCATCCATGATGTCTATGAACCCCTTCAGTCCAGTTTTCGTAAAAGACATAGTACCGAGACAGCGCTGGTTCGGGTGCTGAATGATCTCTTGAGGGCCAGAGATCAGAAGAGTTATTCCATTTTGGTTCTTCTTGATCTTTCTTCAGCGTTTGACACCGTAGATCACATGGTGTTGATAGAACGCCTGAGGCTGTTTTGTGGAATATCTGGAACTGTCTTAAGATGGTTCACATCATTCCTCACTGGGAGAGCACAAAGAGTTGTGTCCAGGGTTTTTTCCTCAGATTCAACAGCTTTGTTGTGTGGGGTGGCTCAGGGTTCAATATTGTCACCCATGTTAGTTGCGGTGTATATGCTACCCATCGGAGACATTGTAAGGAGGTATGGGCTGAGGTTTCACTGTTATGCAGATGATGCCCAGCTCTACCTTTCTTTTGCCCCCGACCAGGAGGGAGCTCTTTAATAGCTGTCTAAGAGAAATCCAAGAGTGGATGAATTCTAGCTGGCTGAGGTTGAACTCTGATAAGACTGAGGCACTGGTTGTGGACCCGGGGTGACAGATAGGGGGGTCGGATGATGGTGCGTCTTCCTGAATTTTTCTTGGTGGCGTTTCTCTCCTGACCTCTAAATGGGTGGGGAACCTGGGGGTAGTTCTTGATGACAGGCTGACACTGCATTCACAGGTGTTAGCAGTCATCAAGACTTCCTTTTATCATCTTAGGAACATTGCCAGGATTCAACATCTTGTTCCGTCTGCCGACCTGCCAACTTTAGTCCATGCCCTCGTGTCCTCATGCTTGGATTAGTGCAACTGCCTTTATCTAGGGCTTTCTGGGGTTTAAATCCATCGCCGCAGCTAGTGCCGAATGCTGCAGCCCTGCTTTTGATGGGTTCTAGTAGATCCTGTCACATTATTCCGGTGCTGTGCGAACTGCACTGGCTGCCAATTTGGTGGCAGATCACCTTTAAAGTTGGATTGCTGACTTTCAAACCCCTACACGATCTGGGCCCAGTCTATCTGAAAGAACTTCTGGTTCCTTATCGCCCTGATTGATCACTCCGCTCGGCCAATGAGGGGTTGCTAGAGGTTCCAAGGGTGAATTTGAAATCTTCGGTGGTGCTCGAGCTTTTTCGTATGTGGCCACCACCCTTTGGAACTCTCTACCCCATCGGTTGCGGGAGTGCACCTCTGTGGAGGGTTTCAAGAGAGGTTTGAAGACCTTTTTGTAGGAAACTGCATTTTTAGAATATTGATTAAATTAATTGTCCCGATCTAGCTGAATCTTTCTTAATGATTTTATCTGTTTTAATCTGTTATTTATGTACGGCGCCTTGACAATTGAAAGGCGCCTTATAAATAAAAATTATTATTATTATTATTATCATTTAAAATTGCCAGGCCACCCTTGCATCTCCCAAATTTACTTTGTCTGTAAGCAGAAATAGTCCACATAGTATAACCCTCTATTGAGCAATCCTCAAATTTACCCATCCATGTTTCTTGGAAAATGAAAAACGGATATTTCAGCAACCACTCCATACACCCTTTATCTTCTATCTTAGATATAAGTCCTGCTATATTCCAATTTAACAGGGATATGAGATTATTTTTAACAGAAATCTTCAGTCAGTTGGAATCATCTTCAATATTTATGGTACTAACCAAGGAGTTGCTAGATAACATTGTAGTGTCCTGACTTGAAATGGTACAATTATCAGATTAGTTCTCTATATCTAACACATCACTATTATTTTTTCTATTGCCTAACTTCTTTCTTCCTCTTATATACACAGATTCAGAGTCTTCTCCTTCAATACCAATTTCTGTTTCTGCTGGTTTCATGTAGGCAGTAATTCATTGCTTAACTGCAATACATTCATTTTTTCCTTTCTCTACACTTTTCAAGTCATGCCCCAGCTGCTGCATTTTTTCCCTTTAATGGCGGTATAGGTATTACTTCTTCCCTTGTTGTAGAGTCCAGGATTATTCCCACTGAATGGAATTCATTCTTTTCTGCCATTAATCACAGTCTCTTTATAGATTGCTTCAATACAAGGCATACCCAGCCCTTTAATGGGCTAGTCTTACACATATATGCAGAAACATTATCCTGCCATCCCATTTTATGTCCCATTACTCCCTTTATTAAATTGTAAGTTGTTAATTTCAGAATGTATGGATTTTCATTTTTTCCCTTAGGAATATCCTTTATATATACAGTTGGGAGCATGTCACCTGACTCTATTAGGCAATATTGTTCCTCCTCAGTTGATTCTTTTTTTCTTTTCAACACTATTTTCATCTTTTTTTAATATTTTCATTAAATGTTACCTTTTGGTTAGATGACTTTCCCTCATTGTCTCCACTCTATGTTGTCTTGTTACCTTTCTTATGTGTTGGTTTCTCTATGAAGTTTCCATCAGGGCGTTCTTTCTGGATTTTGCTTTGTACATCATCAATTTTATTATCTTTCCTTAACTGATGTTTCCTTTGATTTAGTTCTTCAATTAAATGATCTTTATCAGCTACCTCATGGGTTATGGTTTTTATTGATTTTAATTCTGTTCCATTATCAATCTCTGTTGGTATAACCTTTTTACTATCCTGTTGTTTGTCTGTTTTCTCCTTTTTGGATTGGCCCCTCCTTTTCCTTTTTTTCTTTCTGCTTACAGTCTGTCCTAACTTCCTCATTAGTAGTTAAACAATTATTTCTATGATGTTTAGACCATTTCATAAAAAAATCTACAATTGACTGAAACAGATCAACTAGTTCCATAAGCTGTGTATATCAAAGCATGTTTCTATTTTAAGCTCATTAAGCTTCCAGTAAGACCATTATTTTTCACTTGTGAGTCTTGCTGTCCTTGCTTAGTAACTTGATTTACATTATCTACATTTGGCTGAGAGTGTTCCTCATTAGATCATAAATTCAGAACTTTATCCACAGGTTTTGATGGTGGGTCCAAATTGCATCGGTTCGTATAGGGAGTAAGAAACGAATTAAAATCTCTTAGTTAAGAGACATTTTTACTATCATTTGTTTTAACTTCTTTTGGGAGATCTAAATTACTGCTTCGATTATTATCCACAGCTTCTGTTACTAGTTCAGGCAAATCTATTATACTTCTATTCACAATTGCATTTCCTTGCTCATGCTCATTTGAGGGTTTAAACACATTTCCCTTAAGTTGTACCACAGTTTTATTCCTCTTAACTGTCCCCTTGTCACCACAGGTTTTAACATTTACACATTTATCAGTTTTTCCAACCACTTTCTTTACAACTTTTATACTCCTTGATACATCTAATTCTGATCTATGCAATTCTGGACCAATTATATCGACTGATGTATCTAGATTTTCATTACCTGTTACTGGCTCACAGTCTTCAAGGTTCCTTATTTCCTCCAGTAGAGGGTGTGGTGATAACTGATTACCCTCAACACCATCTTTATGAACTGGCAATGAAGTTAGATTTGGGTAAAAATCTCTAATAATTTTTTTATTGCCTCTCAATTCTATATGGCTTGTAAGCAGATACAGGAACTGAGTTATTTTAGAAGTGCCTTGCTGAACAGCACTTCTTAAATAGGGTTTGACCAGTTTATCTGATTTGCCCTGTATTTTATTACCTTTTTTGGCTGTACATTTTTGCCATTTTTAATACTTTGTTAGACATCTTTGTTTGTATTGTAGTAATTAAATAACCACAAGTAAAAATATGCAATATAAATAGCAAACACAGCTATAAAGCAACTATAAAACCTAAATACTCCCTTCTATCAGTGGGGGAGGTAATAAAAGTAGAAGTAATAAAAAGCCTATACAATCTCTTTAGAAGAATCAATACTTCCATGATTGTTTTTTATGTTGGCTCACACATGCACGCCAGCCAACATATTGAACTAGTAGCAGATTTGGAGGTGCAGTCACTGTGGGCAAATGCAGGGCATGCATCAGAAGGTGCATCCCTCATTCCCCAATAAGGCAGCTGCAGGCACTGACACCAGGCATACATCAGGTGGCCACCAGAGCTAAGAAAAGGTCTGCTGCAATCATGCAGTGGCACAATAACACAACCTCCTGACATGCCTGGTGACAGCATCTGCAGAGTGCCCCAATGCACTTCTTTTGCCGACTGAGAGCCCCCTCCCCATTGGCATAATGACCCCCTCCCATTTACAATGTATGCCGAGAGGGTGCCCAATCTCCCTCGGCATCATGCGCCCCCCAACAATCTTTCTGTGCTGACGGGGGCCCAATTCCCATCAGTGTCAGTCCCCCCTTTCCCCTTTATTTTGCTGATGGGGGAGCCCACTCCCCATTGGCATAATGTCCCCCCCCACTTTTGTTGAGTACCGAGGGGGGGTGCCCAATCCCTCTTGGCTCTTGTCCCCCCCTTGGTATGTGCCGGCCAGGGGTACCCAATCCACCTGTTGTCTACAGCATCCCACAAAAACACTTGGGTGGCACATTAGAGTCCACCCCAGCATGCCAAATCCCTGAAAAAGGAAACCATCCACTAATGTTTTTTCTTTTTAAACTTGTGAAAAGAAAACAGTCTCTCACTGTCTCCCTGCCCTCTCCCCACCCGCCCACCCTCTGGGTGCCTGCCTCCCCACACCCTCACCCCATACCATATCTCCGGAGCATGGTGCGATGATCTTCGGTGGACCAGGAACACATCTGCACTCTTCAAAGCTGACCACAAACTTAAGATATGCCGGTAAGCTGTATAATGACATAAATAGGGTTTTTTCGACTTTGGTGCATATCTTGGCCATTTTTGGGAATTTTGGCACCACATTTTCAACACAGGGTTATTGGGACCACTCCTCATGAATTCAGTCACTATCATGGCGTTATTCGGTCCCAAAAGGTGATTTTGTGGTCACTGTGCAGAATCACCTTTTGGGACTGATTAACAAAACGACAGTGCCACTGTTCATAAGGAGGCTCTCAAAAAACCTATGTCGCAAATTTGGTGGAAAAAATCCCCAAAATGGCTGTTTTACGTGTGTGCGTTGTGCAATTTCCATGAACGCTCATAACTTCATGAATTTGTAATATTTTCACTCTGCATTTTCAAAATTGCCATTTTCCCACACTTGCTTATGAACAGTACAGCTGTCATTTTGCATATCCTGGCTGAAATGTGTTTTTGCACGTCTGACACACAATAGCGTGGTCGCTGTGCGAAATCAGTTTTTGGTACAGTTTGAGGAAATGACAGTGGCACTGTTCATGAGCAGAGGTCCTAAAATGCCTATGTTGAAAATTTAGTGATGAATGTCCTTAAAATGAGTGTGTTACAAGTGTGCATTGCGCAGTTTCCATGCACCCTTGTTACTTCGCAAATGTGCAATATTTCCATGCCAGATTTTCAACACTGGCATTTTTTCACACCTCCTTATGAACAGTACAGCTGCCATTTTTCACATTCTGCCCAAAATGTGTTTTGGCACCTGTGACGCACAATGGTGTGGTCGATGTGGGAAATCCACTTTTGAGACAAATTAACAAAATCACAGTGCCACTGTTCATGAGGGAAGGTCCCAAAATGCCTATTTTGAAAATGTGGTTAAAAAACATTTGAAAATAACTGGGTTACAGACGTGTGTTGTGCTGTTACTATGCATGCTCATGACTTCACTAATTTTTCATGTTTTCACTCCAGATTATTTACGTTGCAATTTTTTTACACTTCCTCATGAACAATACAGTTGTCATTTTTCACATCCTGCCCAAAATGTGTTTTCATCCCTGTGTCACCAAATGGCATAGCCACTATGCAAAACTACCTTTCAGCTAACAAACTGATAGTACCACTAATCATGAGGTGGCATCACAAAAAGCCCATATTGAAAATTTGGAGTGAAAATGCCAGCAAACGCCTACAGTGTTAGGGTTTCCAACTGCAGCTCTCCACCCTGTAGAGACTAACAGGCATCAGGGGTGTGACTTGGGATCAGTGGCTGTAATGCTCACACACCATTCCACCCGCCACCCCCACCCTGCAGCCAGTGGCAGGCATCGAGGTCTGCCTTGGAGTGTTCAGCCCTAAAGTTCACCCCATTCTTCTATACTGCACCCGTCTCAGCATATTTCCTTATGGAATGGTGTGAGTATAAGGCCCAATAACCCCAAAGCACACCACAACACTTGTCAGTGTCTGCAGGGTAGGGTGAGGTAGAATGGCATAAGCATTACAGCTGATGACCCAAAGGCACACCCCAACACCTGTCAGTCTCTGCAGGAGGAGGGTGGCATTGGCGTCAGTTCAATACTTCACTGCCATTCCTATTATGCATCCCTAACTCCTGCACTACCAATGCCAATGTCAGTGAGACAGCATTTGACATTGACAAATGTTTGTTATAATCTGTTTATGTCAAAAAATGACTTCCATAAGCCACTTTGATGTAGATAGTTGTCATTCTCTGTAAACACTCAAAATATTCTCAACAGTTCCTCTTATGAGATCAAAGATTGAAGACTTTCACTTTCCAAATGTCTCTTCATAAAATTTTCTAATTCAATTAATGAGGTTTTAACAGGCTCTCCATATATCCTGTTTTTGGTTTAAAAATCCCATTCTTCTTGTATTGGTTCATATAATAGTTCACACGTTTGTAAAGCCCCTCAGGTGATCTTGGGCAAGGCACTAATGAACAAAGCATAAGCAGAAAAAAACAAAGGAAGCTTTTAGTACAACTCTTTTAAATATAGAGAAACGTTTAACAACATATAACATATAACCATCATACACAGAAAAAGCACTAACGCTATAAAATCATATCCATGCACCAAGACTTTAACTCTAAAGCTCTAAAATAATCCCCTTTCCTCCTTATTTTAACCAAAATACTTCTAAATATACGTAGGGATAAAAGTATTCATCCACTGTTTTACTTTCACATGATCTGAGTACAGCACACATAAATGACACTGGCAACAGCCGAACAGTAGTGGCAAAAAAACAGCAGTAGTGGCTATTTCGATAGTCAGGTGGCACAGAATGTATCTTAGTGATAGCACAGGGTAGCAACCATATCAGAAAAAAATACTAATGATATCCACCTCCATCAGCCTTAGCTACTCCCACTAAATACAACTCTGACTTCTGCTACAGTGTTAGAATTTTGAATTAAATGCAATTTAAATACCTTCTACATTTAGCAGTTTGGCAGACTCCAGTAGTATGCAGTATAATGAGTTATAAGCTGCAACACTAAAGCTAAAAAGCAAAACGCCACTTAGATCAACACTAAGTATGCAGTACTGGCAAAAACAGATAAAGGGGAAGTGTGAGAAACAGCACACACACATCTTACTTGGTCAATGCCCAAAATGATCTGGCTATTGCTGGGGTCGGGGGGCACATGCGCCTTTATGACCAAGTGAATGGCTGTCATGTGATAGCTAACAGCGTGAAAATTAAAAGTTAAGTTAAAAATAAGTATGAACTACATAAATTATAATCTCAATGTGTGCTACATATGCAAATGTGTGGACTATAAAGTATATGTACTTCATAGAACCCTAAACTTTAAAATCAATACTGCATTGAACAGTAAAAGCAATGGAAAATGCGCCTGAACATCTAATTTTTGATTTTGTCAGATTCAGCTATTACCCACATAGACACAAGTACAATATACTGTTCAAAACATACAACTTATAAAAAGTAAAATATGTCACTTCAACATCATAGTCACTTCAAACAGGCAACAAACGAACAATTTCTGTGTTTTTCTGTGTTTTCTTTTTCTGCCTTTTTTCGTCTTGGTGTCAGTATTAGTGTCAGTGCCGGCGTCTTGGTTTTTCCACTCACCCTCACAAACTCACTTTAACACAGTTCCCTGACTGGCTTCTCCACAGTTGCAGGTCGTTTGTCCTCCAAATCCACAAAATTACACACACATTCGATGAATACTGTCAGAGAGCTACTCCTGTGTCTGGAATCCTAATAGTCCATGCTCAGCTTCCTTGAGCCTTCTCTGAGGCTTTCTGAGGGCCCCCCTTCACTCCACTGGTCCGGTCAGGCCCACCGACAATCAGATAAAACACAAAAGCAGGTGGCTAACAAAGTTAGACCTAGAGAGTCAATGATTAAGGAAAAGACTCTGTCTACTACCGCTAGACATTACACTCCATGATATGCCACTGATGCATATCCAGCTCCTTCATCAGAAAGCAGTGTGTCTGATGAAGACATTGTAAATATAGAACAGCAAGAATAAGTTCATAAATAGAATGTACCACAGTTATGCTCTTTCAAAGGTGATGAATCAGAATGTGATGCCAATGAGGTTGAGGATGCCACCTGGGTTCCCGAACGCAAAGAGAAAAAACAAGAACACGTACAGCAAGCACCACCACCACCACGTACAGCCAGTAGTGGAACAAAAATCAATAGCAATCATAGTAGCTCCTCTGGGGATGGCCAGAGTGTGTATGAATCAGGGTTAGAAATACAGTACCAGCCACCAAAATTGCTGCAGTTCCTGGCATGATGACAAAACGTTCCACCTCAGTTGTGTGCAGCTATTTTCATATAAGTCCCAAAAATAAATGTTTTGCTATTTGTACCATTTTTCATCAGGAAGTTAGCAGTGGGAAAGTGACGGGCCAGTTTAGGACATCACCAACAAGGCATTTGCAAAGAGCACATCCAACCATTTGGCTGGGCAGCAGTCCTGAGCAAGGGAAAAATATCTGTGATGAAAATAATTCTACAGACAATAGTGATGGTGAAGAGACCGAGAGACAGCACAGAAAAAGAACATTTCTGACTTAAAGTATTTGGACAAGCTACAGCTTCACCATTGCATTCCCGTAGTCCCCCCCCCACACACACACAAACTAAACAGCAGACTATTACTGTGATGCTTGAACAAAAAGCTGCCTACAGTAGATTACATCAAGTAACGATAAAAATGAATCAGTTAATAGCTGAATTTATTCCTACGGTATATCACATCAAGTAACATTAAAAAATAATCAGTTAATAGACAAAGTTATTGCCAAGGGCCTGCAACCATTTTCTGTGGTGGAGAATGAAGGTTTTAGAGCCCTGTAAAACATTTTGCTCCACATAACTTGCTTATTTGCTTTTGGTAACTGGGTAAGTGCACTAGACAGGATTGCCTATTTTCAGACACGCCCAGGAGATTACAAGTCAAGACAAGTTACAAACAATAGTACAGGGGAAAGCAGATACAATGCAGTACAGAAAGAGGTCAGCAACATTAACAGGGGAGTAGAATTACATAGCCAAAAGTGAAATGGTATACATTGCAATGCTTCGCATATCTAAACTGCTAACAGAGTAAGTAACATAAGTGCAAAACATCAGTGCTGGTGGTATAGGACGAGGGGAAGGGGCAGGGTATGATAGAAGTACAGGGCAAGGAGAGGAATAATGGATAAGATAAAGGCATTTACATGCATCCATGGAGGAGAGGTAGTTGAAGAGGGCATGCTTGAAGGCAGGATGAGAAGTGGAGCATCTAAGGGAAAGCGGAAAGGAGTTCCAGAACTTTGGAGCATGCAAGGAGATGGCAAGTTCACCCATGCTGGTGGAGCATTTGGGGACAGAGACCTATGCAGAAATTGTGGGCTGGAGGTGTCAGGGGCAGATGGCAGGGGTGAACAAGGCAGCAAGATAGGAGGGGAGAGAAAAATGAATAATATTGTCTGTCAGGCAACCTAGGGAAGAGGGGGATAACCAGCAGAGGTCAGAGTAAAGTGTGCAACAGTGTTTGAGATAATGGGCAGATGACGTGAATCTGCAGATATTGTTATTGGCAACATCCCACATGTGTAGGACTTTTGCCTGCACTTGTGCAAAGACTGGCACAGCACAGCAGAGACCAGGGATCAGAAGTCCTTGGGTGATGGAGATCCGAGCGACGGAGGTCAGGGCATGGCGGACAGAATAAGCCAGCCTAATTTTGGCATTGACAGACTTGCATGCCACTTTGACATGGAGCAAGAAATTGAGTGAAGGATCCAGTGTGACTGTTAAGTATCTGAAGAAGTCAGTGATTTGTACAGGAGAGTCTTCGAGACAAGAAACCAGAAATGAAGGGTTTGGATCACAGTATTTCCTGTGGGACCCAAAGAGCATAACCTGTGTTTTGGCAACGTTCATACAAGGTGGTGAGTTGTAAGCCATGCTTGAATTCATTACAGGTCAGAAAACAAGTGGGAATTAATGTCAGAGATAGAGCTAGAGGAGACTTAGAGAGCCAAGTCATCAGAGTAGAGTAAGGTGCTGCAGTGAGTGGGAATGGCAGGTAGATTGTTTATAAATATAGAGAACAGCAGAGGGCCAAGGATAGAACCTTGTAGGACACCAGAGAATAGAAGAGCAGGGGAGCAGAGGACTTTATAGCAGGAGACAGACTGGGAACAGTTGTCCAGGTAGCTGGAGAACCAGGCGAGGGTGGACTGTGAGGCACCCAAGAAGCCTAACTGATACAGGAAAAGTGAGTGACTGACCGAGTAGAATGCCTTTGATAAGTCAGTAAAGACAGCCCCAGTGAGCTGTCCTCCATCCATGCTGGTTATGATGTTGTTAGTAAATTTCACTAGGGCAGTCGTAGTGCTGTGGCTTGGTTGGAAGTCATGCTGGGCAGGAGATCACAGGTCATAGTTGGCTATGAAGTTGGACACCAGGCAATGAATAAGCTTCTCCAGAAGTTTACTGAGGGTTGATAGGAGCACTATGGGGTGGTAGTTCAAATGACTTTTTGGATCACCTTTTTTTGAAGGCTGGTATAACCCTAGCATGTTTTCAGGAGAGGGGCACAGTGCCAGAGCTAATGGAGAGAATGAAGAGATACAAGATGGGGTAGCGAGAATGGATGCACTGAGTTTGAGAATTTTGGGTTCCAGCCCATCTGGATCAGAACTGCCATAGGAAGACATAGTGTTGAGGATCCCTAGGACATCAGGCCTAGACACAGGACTGAGAGTAAAGGGAGGATGGGGCAGGGCAGGGGGAAGCCAGGGAGGGAGGGTCGGATAGAATGGTTGTGTTGGAGGACAAGAAAGGGGGTGGTAAAGAATGAGTTAAAGGCTCTGGCAATGGTGTTGGGGTTATTGCAGGAGACATTATCAATTAGCATGTCATGGGGGACATGAGAAGCATTGCACCCCAGTATGTGGTTGATATTAGCCCAATACCTCTTTGGGTTACAGGCAGAGGCATGGAGAAGATCTCTATAATAATTGCTTTGGCAGCACAGATTGCTCACAACATACTAAGCTGTAAATATTTTGCAACCGTCGCTGTTCCCAAAATGTACAACTATGAATATATGCAAAATAAAATAAACTTGGCTTTTAAAGAGATTAAATGTGGTGCTGCGCACTTGATCACTGTCATGTGGATGAGTTCTCAAACTACTGATTATATATGCATCACAGGACATTGGGCATCACAATCATCTTCCAACACGGCCACAAGCAGCAGTGTACAGGCAGGAAGACAAAGACTGGCAGCTCTTTGAGTTAGCATGTTTGATAAGCATCACACCACTGACAATATTTTGGAAGAATCGCATGGCAAAAGTTCTGAGTGGTTAGAGCCCCTGGGACTCAGTACTGGATTTGTGGTTTCAGACAATGGCACCAATATTGTTAGTACATTGAAATGTGGTGGTTTTACTCACATTCCATGCTTTGCACACTCATTAAAACTGTTCATATGAGCTTTCCTGTCCAGTGACAACAGTATAGTAACACTAGTGGGAGCTGCAAAGAAAAATCTGTGGCCATTTTAGTCACTCTGTGAAATCGCATGGTATCTTGGCTGACTTCCAGAAGGCTTGCCAATATAGCAACTAAAACAAGATGTTCTGACAAGGTGGAACTCAACATTTTACATATGTGAGAGACTTCTTGCACAAAAGAAGGCAGTCCATGTGGTTAAATCAATGTGTGTAAAGTAGCACCAGCAGCACAATCCCCTTTGTCAAAAACCCACTGTTTGATATCAGTTTATTTTATCAAAGCTGTAGAAGTCCTATGGTTAGATACGAATCCATGCAGACTTGGAGTCAATATTTCATCCTGAGATAAGCAATTGACTTTTGATAACTCAGTCAAGGAATTTACAAGGTGGTATGTAGGTAATATTTTATTGTTCAACATTTCTGTTATTACCATATACAAAGAGACAAAATAAATAAAATATACACAAACGATTGTTTTATTAATCCATTCAGCATCAGACATAACATACAGAGTGACTGTAAGACTGGTCCCAGCAGTGGTATTAATAAATTATTCATCAAGATCAAGCAATAATATATTACAATTTAAAAAATCTTCCCCAGAGACACCCATTTCCAGGGCAGCTGTGTGAAAAACACTCATTACAGAATATGACTGTCTCATACACAAGGGAATGGAGCCCCTCAAATAGCCAGAGCCCTTCCTCAATCTGTAGGGTATAAATAAACAGTTTGTGAAGCACTTTTTGTAATGCAATGTATCAAAAGTACTACATAAATGTAAATTCTATACTATCCTCCACCAGGCAATACCAGTAGTTAGCAAACTACCTTTTGTACTGTACTGAGATATGTCAAAACTGAAATGGCTAGAAAATGAACTGATACACTACAGCATGGCCATAGCTGGCTATTCTCTGTTCAGGAGAGACTGGACAAGGAAGTTGGTTGGAGGAATTGCACTATATGTGAGGAAAATAATTAAGGCCTTGGAGGTACAGAGGCAACTGGAGGAAAAAGGAAGGGCTTGAGGTCTTATGGCTCATACTGGAGACAGGCTTGGGGGTAGCTATCCATACTGGGGTGGTGTACACACCTCCAGTGCAGGGAGAGGAGTTGGATAGGGCACTTGGGGAAGCTACCATCAGAATGGCAAATAAGGGGCAGGTGCTGCTAGTTGGTGACTTCAGTCCACCACATGTGGAAAGGAGCCTGCCAACTGCAACTGCGGCTTCAGCAAAGAGCAGGGCTCTTCTTGATTCCCTGCAATGGACTTTTCTCAGGGAAACAGTCAAAGTACTTACTAGGAACTGGGCAATGCTGGACTTAGTTCTTACAAACAGGGACAGCACTGCAAATGTTATAGTATGCCATCCTCTAGGCAGCAGTAATCCCTGTACAGTCTGGTTTAACATAAAGGCAGGAGTAGAGGCAAACTGCACACAGAGGAGAGTGTTGGATTTTAGGAGGGAAGACTTTAAAGAACGGGAAAGTGACGGGGGATTGCCAAGTAGGGGTAGAGGCACAGTGGAGAAAAATAAGTGAGGGCATAACTAAGTCAAACATCCTCTGTATGAAGGAAGTGTGTAAAAGCAGAAAGGAAAAAAGACTGTTATGTCTCTCTAAGGAAGTAGCCAAGTGGTGAAGCAAAAAAAGGGTGGCATTAAGGAGGTATAAGGAAAAACAGAGGGAGGAGGACAAGGAGGTATACCAAGTAAAACAGAGGGAAGCAGGAAAAGTAGTGATGGGAGAAAAGGTGCACACAGAGGAAAAGATAGCCCAATGGGTCACAAAAAGGAATACGACTTTCTTCAGATACGTAAGTGAGGAGGAAAACAATGGGAGGGTAATGAGGATAACAAGGGCAGAAAAGAGAGACTGTGCAGAACAGAACCATGAAAAAGCTGACATCCAACATGTGTTCAGTCTTCACAGTGCAGATAGGGAAGATAGACCACCAGGGAGTAGTAGGAATGATATCCTTATGAAATCCCACAGCTCACTATCCCGACACTTGCCCTCCCGGGTACTGTTGCCTGACAGGTGCAGTATTCCGATAGTGATCATCCCAACACTGAAATACCTGATGGATGTTGATAGGGCCAAAGTATCAGATGTGACGGGTTGCTACCTTACCCCTGCTGGTGCACAGTAAGGATCAGTTGGTTTGGGGCACTTGGCCGAGCCGCTCTGGTGGTGTACAGGGCTAAACCACAAGCAGCTTGGCCAGCGTGCTTTGTGAGACTCGGGTTCTGGTCTGGATTACATCTTTTTTCGACTCACTGTAACTAGTGTATTTTTTATTCTGGGGTCTGCTCCCTCTCAGAGTTTGTTATTTTAGTTACGGGGTGTGTGGGGGGCATGAGGGACAAAGCTCCCCGTATTGCCATCCTTCTCTTTTGCGTGATGCCCAACATTGTACTGTTGGGCATCCAGTCTGTTTGGGGCTATAATTTTTGGGACGGTATACTCAGTATTCTGAGCATTGGAATACCTTGTTTCAGTCTATCATAACATATCCGTAGGGATGGGGGGTGAACACCAGTTCATTTTCAGATGAAAGAGTCTTGAAGGGACTTGCAGCTCTGAAGTTGGACAAGGCCATTGTACCAGATGGAATACACTCAAGAGCCAATCCCATCTGGTCCCATATGGGATACATCTAAGGGTACTAAAGGAACTCAGGGAGGTGCTAGCTGCCCCACAGGTAACCTTATTCAACCGGTCGCTGGAAACCGGCATGGTTCCACATGACTGGAGAAGACATGGTCTGTCTACATAAGAGCAGCATCAGGGAGGAGGTAGGACAGTTAGTGTTACTTCAGTGGTGGGGAAGATAATAGAAATCCTGCTAAAGGATAGACTGGTAGAGTATCTTGAATCCAGTTGGCTGCAAGACCATAGGCAGCATGGATTTATGGGGGAGGAGGTCATGCCAAACAAATGTGATCAATTTCTTTGACTTGGTGAGCAGGGAAATAGATCTGGGAAGAACAGTAGATGTGGTCTATCTAGGACAATACTGCTGACTTTTTCTCCTGGGAAGGCACCTCAATGGTAGCAAGTGCTGAGTGTACCATGAGCACAACTCTGAAGGGAAGAGTACATGAAGGAGTTCATACCAGCTTCACCTGGGACACCCTCTCCACTAGCATACGAGCAGGAGAACAGGGGGAATTGAAACCCAGCCCTGATGATTTCTGGACTGGCCCTTTAAAGGAGTCATGAAATTATTTTTTTTTACATAGTTAGCTGCCTTTCCATCTTCCTTTTCATGCCAGTTATGTATTCTGATATGCTTTAATGATGTTTGTGATAAATAATTAATCTAGTCTTGGGGTGACCTCAGATTTAGATAGAGTTCCATTCTACTCACCAGCTACTGCTCTTTCCTTGCATATTGCTAAAACATTCTATGACATCAATAACTCACATTCCTTGCAGTTCATTGCAATGGCCTGGAATTGTGTTACTGATGTAATAGAATGTTCAGTCAGCATGAAAAGAGGGAGCAGCAACTGCTGAGGAGAGATATTCAAGGTAGTTAAAAAGGCAACAAAATTAGATGATCAATTTCACAAAAAAAGGTCACAAACATATCACAATACTGGGTTGACCATAAAAGAAACAACTGGAGGGCAACACACACCTTCCAGTAAGGCAACACAGAATGAACTTCAGGAGTTCCAGCGAATATGCAAGTCCACATACAATTCAAAAAGCTAGGCTAACCAAAATAGGCATCAATACTCCAAATGTCTGGAAAACAATACAAATGTATTCAAATAAATACAGTAAAAGCAGCAGTAAGCACCCCCTGCTGCCACCAACGACTGTATCATGCCCAACAATAGCACTTTTTCAAGGCATAAAGATTTTAAATCACAGGTTCACATTTAAGCACCTATCTTAAAGGGCCAATATACAGTTTTGATTGGCTCAACAGGTATTAGTAGTGAACAATTCCAACAAAATAATAGAAAGGGAGAGGGAGGAAAAAAGGGAAGAAAAACTGGAGCAGGATGGGGTAAAAAAAAACAGAGAAGAGGACAGGAGAGGAGAGGAAGGTGGAAGGTAATAGGAGAAAGGGATAAGAAAAAGGGGATTTAAAACTATCGAAGGAGGGCATACATAAATGTATAGAATATATATATTTATGCAATAGGGGTGGACATATATTCAGTGTGATAAATGTGTTTATCTGAGTCACTGTATGTATAAATACATTTATACATACAGTGGCCATTTATACACACATTTATTATGTCACAAATCTCTTTAGAATCATTTAGAGTGTTCGGCCTCAGAAGCAGTTCTAACCATATTCAAATGGGGATAACTTTAAAACAAAAAAAGATAGCATGGTACTGTGAGCACGAAAATTGTTGAGCACAAAATTATCTACAAAATGAGTGGTGTTTCATGTATAGATACCATACAGATTTTTTACAATTAGCAAAAAAGCAGAAGAAAATGTAATTCTTTGTTCATTTTTTTGACATACAAATGTGAATAACTTTAAAACAAAAAATTATAGCATGGTATTGTGAGCACGAACAATGTTCAGCACAAAAATATCTACAAAATGAGTGGTGTTTCATTTATAAATACCTTTTAATTTTTTTTTATAATTAGCAAAAAACAGCATAAAATTCAATTATCTTTTCCCTTTTTTGACAAACAAATGTGAATAACTTTGAAATAAGAAAGGTAGTATAGTACTGTGAGCATGACATTTGTTCATTAAGAAATTTTCTACAAAATGAATGGTGTTTCATTTAATAGCAACCACTATGCTAAGCAGACATACTCTAGGAAAGTTAACAAAAACACCCAGAAATTATCATTTAAACTAAAGAGAAACAGTCAAAACCAAATGTTCCTGCACTGATAGAAAGCATCCCTATTGCATAAATGAAATATACAATGGTGAGCTGTCAGATAAATGATTTATCTACACTTGTGCTATTTGACCTTGGACACCACACTCGTGGCTTACGCCACTCGTGAGGTTACCCAAGGTCAAACAGCACTGTGTAGATAAATCATTTATCTGACAGCTCACCATTGTATATGCGATATATATATATATATATATATATATATATATATATATTTATATTAGAGCAAAAAAACTCCGTTTAATGCATTAGTTAGGGTTGTTCCACAGCGACAAAAGTGAGGAAATTTGGTGTTAGGGTTGATAATTAATAATAATAATAATGATAATTTTATTTATATAGCACCTTTCAACATATCAAGGTGCTGAACAATTTAACAATTCAAACATTACATACACAAACATAAACATGAAATCAGCATACCACAAAATAAAATAAGTAATAATAAAATCCAGAGCGTTAATAAATAATTAATTATCTAAAAAGCCATGCTCCACAGGTAAGTTGGGTTGAAAACCCCCCTTGGACCCCCTGCCCACCCCAACTGGTATTGGGGTGTGCATTGGGGTCATCAGCCTAACTCTCACCCCATCACATGTGTAAGCAGAAGTATAAAGATAATGGGGTGAGAGTTAGACCGACCCCAATGCACACCCCAATGCCGGTTGGCGGGGTGGGCAGGGGGTCCAAGGGGGGTTTTCAAGCCTAACACTGAATTTCCTCACTTTTGTCGTTGTGGAACAACCCTAACTAATGCATTAAATGGAGTTTTTTGCCTCTAATTTCCCTTTTTTTTGAGAATGATAATGAGAAATAGTGAATGTATTGCAGCTGCGGGAGTGCTCCCGCCACGTGATGTCTTGTGGCATAGTAACAGGAACAGCATCGCAAACAGAAGCGCTAACAGTGGCGCACATGGTAACGCAAGCGCAAATGAGAACAGAAAGGGTAACGCATACAGTGGCGTAGACGGGAACGGTCTGCCGCGTAATGTGTTGTCACATAGTAACATGGTGCCTGCAAACGGAAATGTCAATGGGCATGGTGACACAAAGTGAAACAGAAAGAGAAACAGTACTGTAGACACAAATGGCAAAACATAACAGAAATGCAAGCGCAAATGAAAACGCAAAGGATAACGCACATGGTGGCAGAGACGTCAACAGTAAGTGAAACAGGTACGTAACTGCAAGCGGAAAGGGCAACAGTAACAGTAATGTAAGCGCACAGGCTGGTTTTCCCCAAAACCTGCATAGAAAAGAACACTGAGTACAAAGAATGTATGCATAATAATGAGTATCGAGCAGAAAATGAGAACTTGGAATACTAAATAGGTTATATCTCAGGAACCGTACGACGTAGAAAAAAAATTTAAAAGTCGTATGATTTACAACTGTCCTGGCTAATTTTATACTTAGCCCACATTAGGGGCTAAGTATTTTTCCGACGAAAAGTCTGTATCTCGCACCGTTTCCGAGAGACGGGCCCTGAAAGGCGCGGTGAACGCCATAATGTTATCCTATGGGGAAAAAGAGAAGTTCGGAGTGCCATAACTTTGCTTCCCTGTAATATTTTTTCACCAAACCACTGAAAGACACATCTGTGGGCTGTTGGCTGTCTTCCCTCCAAATTTCAGGAAAAAAGACTAAACCGTTATTTTGCAGCAGGGTGCCAAAGGATTCCTGTAATGCGTCGGGCGCTGTAATGTTATCCTGTGGGAAAAACTTTGGAGTGCCGTAACTTTGCCGCCATGTAATATTTTTTCAATACAACACTGAAAGGCACATCTGTGAGATGTCATCTGCGTTCCCTCCAAATTTCAGCCCAAAACTCCCAACCGTTCTTTTGCAGCTGAGTGGCAAAGAATTACTGTTATTTTGGGCATAGTGTCGCAAAGTAGTGTCGCAATTTGCGAAAGCTTTCGCAAATAATTTGCAACACTTTCGTGAGTGCAACACTACTTTGTGAAAGTACTTTTTCCAGAAAGCTGAAAAACATATTTCTGGGGTGTTTTACCCCAAAATAAAGACATGGCTAGCATCCTCAGGGCCCGACTAGGTGAATACAAAAAGAATTAGGTTGATAGAGGTCTCAATTTTAAATGCCAAGCATTTTTCTGATCATTAACTGAAAACAAGATGGCGGATTTGCAACAGTAACAGGGCCATTTGCGACAGTAAAAAGTGCATTTGCGACACTGTCGAACTTTTTCTTAACTTTTTCCATTGACTTATAATGGGAAATTGTTTTTTAAATAACTTTTGAACCGTTTAATATTTTTTTAGGAAATGTTTGAAAGGCACATCAGGGACCCCGGTCGCACGTTCCCTGAAGATTTTGGAGCATTGCGCAAACCGTACGACCTGTAGGTGAGACCGTAGAATTCCAGAAAAGCATAAATGTGTGCGCAGATCACGCTTAATAACTCCGCAGCTGTATATCCAACTGGTAAAAAACTTGGCAGATCCCAAGGTCTATGGCTCTTGATCATGTATTCCAAATTTCAGGCAAATCCATCAAACGGTTGCAAAGTTATTAAGGTGCAAAGTTTTGGGGTTTAACATAGAAATGGCTCCTCAACCCTAACTATGGTAGCACTACCGTGCTACCATTATATATATATATCTATATATATATATATATTTTTTTGCAAAAAACTTTGTTACTGCATCAGTTTGGGTTGATAGCACAGTGACAAAAGTATGGGAATTCAATGTTAGGGTTACCAACCCCACCACCCACGACCCTCCACACAACAACAAATGTTGGGGTGTACTATGGAGTCATCAGGCCCAACTCTCACCCCATTCCATGTGTAAACAAGCTGACATGCTACAGTATGGGAGAATGGGGTGAGAATTTGGCCTGATGACCCCATGGCACACACCGATGTCTATTGGTGTGTGGAGGGCGGGGGGTGGTAGGGGTGGAAATCTAACATCGAATTTCCAAACTTATGTCACTGTGCTATCAACCCTAACTGATGCATTAACAAAGTTTTTAGCAATGAATTTCCCTTCTTTTTGAGAACATGTAATGTAACTGGTAACTGATATGTGGTTCTGGGAGCGCAGGCTCTCTGGGTCCTGTGCTCCCTTCACATTGCCCATGTTTTACCTAATGGTATGGGTATGTGGGAGCATGGGTCATCTGGGTCCTGTGCTCCCACTTATACATAAGTACGGAGCTTACAGCAGCCCAATGGTACTGAAAAGGAACCCCTGTAACACTTATTTGTCAATATCTTAGTAACCGTAGCAACTGTGAAAAAAATTCCACTGCAGTTGTAATCATGACTTTGAAACCTCCACACAAGCAACTGGGAGCAAAAATTATGTACCTCTAATAGGTTTTGAGATATGGGCTCCAAAAGGCCCCGCGAGTTTGGCAATGTTAGCCTATGGGAAATTTCTCATAGAAACATATTTTTTTAAATCAAGGATGGAAATGAGAAAGGAAAATGTGGCCCACCAGGATTTGAACCTCAGATCTCTGGTATGCCGTTCCAGTGCTCTAACAATTAAGCTACAGGCCCACTGGTTAAACTGTCTGAGAAACTTCCAGAGATCTGAGGTTCAAATCCCAGTAGACCACATTTTCCTTTCTCATTTCCATCCTTGATTTAAAAAAAATATATACCTTGCAGGGGTTAAAACTGCACTGAGAGAAGTGGTATTTCTAAATTGGTTCCTGGTTGCATGATTGTGCAAAACTAGAGAAAGGAATGTGTGTAACTGTAAAAAGGAAGTTTCTCAGACACTTTAACCAGTGGGCCTGTAGCTTAATAGTTAGAGCGCTGGAAGAGCATACCAGAAATCTGAGGTTCAAATCCCGGTGGGCCACATTTTCCTTTCTCATTTCCATCCTTGATTTAAAAAAATATATACCTTGCAGGGTTTAAAACTGCACTCATAGAAACATAGAAGTTGATGACAGATAATGACTGCAAGGCCCATCCAGTCTGCCCATTTCTTTTTCTACCTTATGACTGTGCCATCGACCTTTGCTCTGTCAATGGCCTATCTAGTCATACTCATCTGTGTTGCTCCCTTATCCCTATCCCATGCCTGTTTGAAGCATTCCATGCCTGTTTGAAGCCATGCACTGTATTCATATCCATCACTTCCTGAGGTAGGCCATTCCATGCATCCACCACCCTTTCTGTGAAAAAGAACTTCCTCACATTACCCCTTAATCGGCCTCCACCTAATCTCATGCTGTGTCCTCCTCTTCTTTTGCTATTTTTCTTATATTGAAACATGTTATACTCTTTCACCTTGTTAATCCCCTTAAGGTGTTTGAATGTTTCGATCATAATACCTTTGTGCCTTCTTTGCTCAAGGGTATGCATATTGAACTCCGTTAATCTGTCCTCATATGTTTTCTGCATGCAGTCCCTGTACCATTTTGGTTGCCTTTCTCTGGACTTCTTCAATTTGGTTAATGTCCTTGTGAAGGTGCAGCCTCCAGTACTGCACACAGTACTCCAGATGGGTCCTAATCAGTGTCTTGTAAAGAATGATTATTACCTCCCTCTTTATTTTTTTTTTTTTATTTATCAAGTCTAGGATTACAAATACCTTTGAGCCATGGATTTTTACAAAGGTTCCATGTCAGAGAAATACAAATTATGGGGAACATCAAGACAGGCATTACAACAATGTGGACATTGCAAACAGAGTACAGATTAATACAGTTCAAGGGTAGCATTGTAACAAGGCAGCCAGAGGCATTTGTCAGAGAAAATAGACAACAGATAAGAAGTGCCAGAGTCATAGGGAGAGGGAAGAGGGTAGGGGGAAAGAAGAAATGTAGTAAGGGTGGCAAGAGGGTGAAAAGTGCAGCATTGGATATACCAAGATGTGAGGGTAGAATCCAGTGAGGAGGGGAGGAGGAGGGCTGGACAACTAGAGCAGAAAGGGAAGTGGAGAAACAAGGTTAAGTTGGGCAGTCACAGGAGCTGTTGGTAGTGAGATAGTCCCGGAGCCTAGTTTTAAACATACCAACAGTTGGGGCAGAGGAGATGGTTGGGCTGAGGCCATTGAACCAGAGTGGTGCTCGGTAAGCAAAACAGCATTGTCACTGTGAAGTGTGACAGTGGGGGACTTTCAGTAGCTGTAGCGTGGATCTCCTAAGGCACCATTTGTTAATTCGGTGTTGTAACAGAGTTAAGACCCCAGAAGGTGCAAGGCCAAGGTAGATTTTTTTGACCATGGAGCAGGTGAGAAACTTTATGTGGTTTGATAGTTGGAACCAGCCGGTCTGAGTGTACAGGTCACATGTGTGGATGAGACGGTGAGCACCAGTGATGAGCTGACATGCTTTATTTAAGGCAGTTGAGAGGCATCTAAGGGTTGTGGTTGTGGCCAAGCCATAAATGATGAGATGATAGTCTATTACAGAGATCACAGAACTCAGGACTGCAACCTTCAAAGCTTCTGGCATGAGGTGTGGTCTGTGTTTGTAGAGGAGACCAAGCCATGTATTAGCAGCTCTAGCTACATTATCTACATGAAGTCCATAGGAGAGATTAGGGTCAAGCTGAATCCTAAGTATTTGAAGGACACCACCTGATCTAGAGTGTTGCCCTGGGTGGTGGAGATAGCCAAGTGGTGTAGCTTGTGTGGGTTATGAGAGCTGCAGAAGAGCATAGATTTGGTTTTCTTGTCATTGAGGACCAGTTTATGATTAAGAAACCATGTCTCTACAGAACTGAAACCAAGTTGAAGGTTGTGTTGAACAGTTGCAGAATCTTTGTGAGTGGAGAATACAACAGCATCATCAGCATATAGTATGACCTGCTCAGAGCAGTGGTAAGGGAGGGAGTTTAAGAAAAGGCTAAAAAGGAGGGGTCCCAGTATGGATCCCTGTGGGACACCCGAGCGAACAGGCAGGGTGTTAGAAAAAGCGTCCGCAATTTTTACTCTCTGTGACCGGTTTTCTAAGTAGCTTTTAAACCAGAGAGAAGAGTCAGGTGATAGCCTGGCATTCAGTAGTTGGTGTATTAGTAGTCCATGGTGTACTGTATCGAAGACCTTGGAGAGGTCAACGAAAACGGCCACTGTGAGAAGGCCGTTGTCAAGGGATTTGTGCAAAGCTCCAGTGAACTCAAGAAGGGCTGTGGTGGCACTGTGACCTTTCCGGAAGCCGTGTTGTTGTGGACAAGGTATATTGTATTTATCCAAGTGGTCGGTAAGTTGATCAGCCACGATGCGCTCAAGTGCCTTAAAGTGGGGCAGTATGGAGATAGGGGCGATAATTTGAGTGGATTGTCTTGTCCCCACTTTTATGGACAGGTGACACGGTGGCTGTTTTCCATAGGTCCGGGAATTTTCCACAGCTGAGAGAGAGGTTTAGGATTTTTGTTAATGGATGAATTACCTCATCAAGGGTGAGCAACAGAAGCTTAGGTCCAGGGTGTGCTACTAGATCTAGATTTAGAGATAGCTGCAGTAATATAGCGGCGAGCTTCATTCAGCCTTACCTTCCTGAAGTAGAAGAGGGGATGGTTAGACTGAGGGGCTGAGGTATTTGGGGAGTAGGACCTGTTTTTGAAACAGTCATGGGGTAGAACAGCACTAACGTCTGAAAAAGCCGTATTAAAGATGTTTGCGATCACCTTGGGGTCAAGGGTTGAGGATCTATCAACCATTAACATGGCCGGAGAGGTTTTTGGCTGCTTCCCTGTGACATCCTTGATATTGTCCCAGAAAGCACGACCATTTCCCCATGTATTGGTGAGAGTGTCTTTGTAATAGGTGGATTTCATTAGCCGTATGGCTTTTGTGGAGGCATTTTGTGCTTGTTTGTAATTTTGGATGTCCAGTTGTTTGCCAGTGGCCCTGGCAACTGCCCAGAAGTGATCCCTTAGTTTCAGCTGTGAGAGAAGAGCCGCGGTGACCCATGGGTTAGAGAGAGATTTTGTTTTGAGACTTTTAGCAGGGACAAAGAGGTCGCAGGCTTTCCTGAAAATTGAGATGAAGTGATCAAGAGCCAAGTTAACATCTGTTGCTTCATAGATGGGTAGCCAGCCTTGTAGAAGCAGGTGTTGTTTGAGATGTGGAAGTTTTCCACGAGGAAGGACTCTGCTAGCGATAATTTTGGGAGGGGACTTAAGGAATTTGTTAGACCATGCACACATGACTGGGGACTCTTATGACTTATGATACCCCCTACTAATACACCCCAACAGCCCCCAGCCTTACCTACTGCTTTAGTGGTCTGCTTGGATGATTTCAGGTCATCTGTGATGATAATGATGGTCAAGCCTCTTTCTTCCCTTGTGACTGCCTGCAACTCCCCCCTCCCAGCCTATAGGTGGCTTCAGGGTTTCTTTTCCCTATGTGCTTGATTTTGCACTTCTTTGCAATAAATCCCAGTTGCCACTCTTCCGACCATTTTGCCAGTTCATCTAGATCTTTTCTCGCAGGGACCAGGGTGTTGGACTTCAGATGAGCTGACTTTGGGAGGATGGGGGAAATAGTGGCCGGGCATCTAGCTGCAATCCATTCACACATGGATGCTGGCCAAAAATGGGAAGTCATCAAGCTAGGACTTGCAGAGGCCACTAGATCCTGTACCAAGATACGAAGCCAAAAGGCTAGGGCCAAGAAAAGTAGTTGGTTAAATGGGGAGGTGTTGGAAAAGATGAGGGCAAAAAGGACAACCTTCAGGAGATTCAAGAGATCCAGGTGTGGGGAGGACAGATTTTTTAACTTTTCAATTTATTTCAATCTAGGATTAGAAAATACCTTTGAGCACACTGGAGCTCATTTACAAAGGTTCCACATCAATAATGGGGAGGGGGTTACAAAACAGACAGAGTATAAAGCTAAATAACATGTACAGGTAATATCAAATACAGTGAACAGTAGAACAGCACAATACATAGTAAACATAGGTGATGGTAATTAGATACATAGTTGGCATTTTAGGAGTTTATAGGCAAATAACGTGGGCGGGTAATCCCATTTGGAAATCGGGAAGGGTGAGTCAGTGGATGAAGAGTAGCAGCAGGACAGAGAACAAGGGGAGGGATGCAGCCAGCGGGCATTGTCAAGCATGTTGAGCGAGGCAGGAAGGGGTTGAATGAGTGAGAACAGGGGCAAGAATGGAAGGAGAAGACAGGAGGGAGGAGATGGTGAGGTGTCGGGGGAGGGAGGGATGAGGGGAGGGGAGATAGAAAGGTGTGGAAAAGACGAAGTCAGGGGTCATAGTGGGTGAGCTAATGGGACAGAGTAGGAGGGTCAGGACGTGACAGGTGGGGGGGTGAGAGAGGCGATTGAGCAGGGGAGGAAGGATGTAACCAGAGGCCTTGTCGAGGAGGCTGGGGAATGCAGGTTGCCAGATGAGGAGCAAGTTGCATACCTAATTAAAGCAGGTACACTCACTTTCCTTAGAGATGTGTAGATGCAGGAGGTGCTTTAACTGGGTAAGTTGAGGTTTGCTAGTCAGTTCACAGCTCAGGCCATTCATCCAGTTAGGAGCTCTATAGAGGAAGGATTGCTGGCATTGGGTGGTCCGAACCCTAGGAACATGAAAGAGTTCAGAGACTGAGGACGGGGTGTGACGTGACTTTTGGGGCTTTGATAGAAGCCTGGTGATGCCCGTTGGCGGGGCTCCAAGCAACACTTGCTTGTCAAGAATACATGAGAGGTACTTGATGCGGTCTTGTAGTTTGAGCCACCCATTTAGGGCGAATAGATCACAAGTATGGGTGAGGTAGCCAGCACCAGTGATAAGTCTGTTGGCTTTGTTTAGGGCAATATTTAGTCTTTTAAGAGATGTAGCTGTGGCATCTCCATATATAACCAAGCCGTAGTCAATAACAGATAGTACCAAGCTGTGGATTGCAAGTTTAAGTGCTTCTGGGGTAAGACTTCATCTGTGTCTGTACAGCAGTCCTAGTTTAGCATTTACGTTCTTAGCAACAATATCAATGTGTTGCTCGTAGGTAAGGTGGCAGTCCAGGGTTACTCCAAGGTATTTGAAGTCCTAGATATGTTCAATGGGGGCTCCTTGTTTTTTTTTTTAACTGTGAGGGCATGTCACTTGTGTTTATGGTGGGAGGATGAGAACACCATAAGTTTTATTTTTTTTTGTAGTTTAGAAATAGCTTGTGGGATTGGAGCCATTTTTCAACTTCTAGGAACCCATGTTGTAAGTTGTCTTCAAGCATGGTGGGATCTGGGTGACTTGCAAAGATGACAGCATCATCTGCATAAAGGAGGGTCCTTAAATGACAGGCCTTTGGTAGGTTGTTTAGGAAGATACTAAACAGAAGGCATCCCAGGATGGACCCTTGGGGTATGCTTGATCTGATAGAGTGCAGTTCCAAGATGGAATTTGAAGTCTTCACCCTCTGTGACCTGTTGGCAAGGTAGCTGCTGAACCATTTTAGTGCATTAGGTGAGAGACCAGTCTCTGCGAGTTGGTCAAGGAGTAGTTTGTGATTCACGGTGTCAAAGGCCTTAGTAAGGTCTATGAACACCGCACCTACCAGACTGCTATTGTCGATGGACTGTTGGATGAAGCAAGTGAATTCTAGCAGAGCTGTAGTCATGCTATGCTTTTTCTTAAAGCTGTGCTGCTGTGTGCATTGCAGGGAGTACTTATCAAGATAGTCCACAAGCTGGTTGGTTACTACGGGTTCCAGAACCTTTGACAGTGGAGGGAGGATAGATATTGGTCTGTAGTTGCTAGGTTTTGTGCTATTACCTGATTTGTGCACTGGCGTGATGACTGCAGATTTCCAGACTTCTGGGAACTGGGACAGAGTGAGGGATAGGTTGAGTATTTTAGTTATAGGCAGGAGAACCTCTTCTAGGGTAAGTGCAATAAGTTTGAGGTCCAGCAAGTCCCCACTATGTCTGGTTTTCCCCAATACTTTGGGTAGCAGTTTCCTGACCTGGGCTGCAGAGACCTGTTTGAAGTAGACAGGAGGCTGATCAGACTTCTCTGCATCCTAGCATGGGGCAGCCGATAGGAGAGCATCTTCAAAGAAGTCTTTAAGGAGGACCTCTGACAGATTAGTGAAGGCAGTATTAAAAGTATTTGCAATTGAGAGAGGGTTGGTAATGGGATTGCCTGCAAGATTTAATGTAGTTGGAGAGACCTTCTGTACTTTGCCAGTGACATCTTTTATATTCACCCATAATTTCCTGCTGTCACCCCAGAAGTTTGACAGAAGTTTTTTATGGTGATTTTGTTTTGAATGATGAAGCACCCTTGTACAGGCATTTCTGACCACTTTGTACACCTGAGAGGAGTAGCTGAAGAAATCTAGAGAGGTGACCAGAGCAATCAGGGCAGCCAAGGCTTCCAGAGAACTTAGGCTGGCATAGGGCCTCAAGGATGGGAAAAGTTACTTCTTCAGGTACATGAGAGAGAGCAGCATCTGCAAAGATCAAATAGTAAGGATCAGGAAGGATGGGGTGGACAGAGAAAGGGGCAGAGCAGGCAGAAGTGCTAAATGAATACTTTTGTTCTGTATTTACTAAGGAAAAAGATGGGTCAAAGCCTCAGGGGATAGGGATAGTAGGCACAGGGGGGAGAGGGTGATGGATGGGGACAACACAGTGGCCAGGGTACTAGAAGGTTTAAGGGCACTGAGGGTGGATAAGGCACCAGGACCAGATGGCATACACACCCGGGTACCGAAGGAATTGGTGGAGGTGATGGCAGAGTCACTGGCAGACTTGTTCAATACCTCCTTGGAAACAGGGTGCATATCCCAGGACTGGAGGATGGCTCACATGGTGCCCTACACAACAGTGGACCCAAGGATGAACCGGGCAACTACAGACCAGTAAGCCTCACATCCATTGTGGGAAAGGTAATGGAGACAATCCTTAAAAAGAGGTTAGTAACCTTTCTAGAAGGTAATGGTCTTCAGGATGGGAAGCAACATGGATTTGTCTCTGGCAGATCCTGCCAGACCAACCTGGTTGACTATTATGACTGGGTGACTAGGGAACAGGACAAGGGCCATGCGGTGGATGTCCTGTATCAGGATTTCAGCAAGGCATTTGATTCGGTGCCACATGAGAGGCTGATTAGCAAGTTGGAATACCAGGGAGCAGGAACAAAGGTGGTGAATTGGATCAAGAACTGGCTGCAAGGGAGGCAACAGAGGGTAGTGGAGGGAGGAGAACTCTCAACTCCAAGGGCTGTAATGAGCTGGGTGCAGCAGTGCTTGGTACTGGGCCAAATGTTGTTTGGCATTTTCATAGCTAACATCTCACATGGCATTAACAGTAAGATTAGTCTTTTTGCGGATGACACCAAGATCGGTGTGGTGGATGACACAGTAGGGTGGCAGGGGCTGCAGGATGATCTGACAAAGCTTGAGCACTGGTCAGACACATGACAGCTGGGGTTCAATGCTAAGAAGTGCAAAGTCATACACTGGGAGCAAGGAACCCATGGAGGTATTATCAGTTGGGAGGTGTGCAGATAGCTGCCACAGACGTGGAGAAGGATCTTGGGGTGATGATAACATGGCAAATGAACCACTCAGCACAGTGCAGGAAGGTAGCAGCTAAAGCCAACAAGATGCTGGGGTGTATTGCTAGAGGAATCACCACCAGAAAGACGGAGGTGATTGTGCCTCTGTACAGATCATTCGTCAGGCCGCATCTGGAGTACTGTGTGCATTATCGGTGCCTACACTTGAAGAAAGATGTTAGATTAGTGGAGGGGATCCAGCGCAGAGCAACAAGGATGATCATGGGATTGGAAGATAAACCCTTTGAGAGGAGGCTTAAGGAGCTTAACATGTATTTCCTGGAGAAGAGGAGGAATAGGGGAGACATGATTGAAACCTTTAAATGCATGAAGGGTATAAACAAGACTGGTATAGAGGGAATCTTTAAGTTGAGGGGGGCACAAGGGGGCATGGTCTAAGATTGGAGGGGGGGAAGATTCATACGAACATATGAAAATGCCAGCAGAAACAGGCCTCATGGTCGATCGAGTCTGCTTGAGTGCGCAGATAACATCTTATAATGCTGCTGCCCTTCCATCACCCCATCCTATTACCCCTTCCCTTTATCCTATCCCAACCCCTCTTGAAGCTGTCTACCATCTTGCAGGCTACTACCCACGTGGCAAGGAGTTCCACTTGTCCACCACTCTTTCTGTGAAAAAATGTCTCTTCATCTCTCTCCTGAATCTACCTCCCTCCAGTCTCAGTTGGTGTCCTCTCATGTCCCTACCCTTTCTACTCTGGAAAATTCTCTCTGTATTAGTCTTGTTTATTCCTTTCAGGTACTTAAAGATCTCAATCATATCTCCCCTGTCCCTCCTCTTTTCCAGAGAGTATATATTCAACTCCCCCAGCCTTTCCTGATATGGCTTGCCCTCCAATGCCTGGATCATCTTTGTAGCTCTACGCTGTACCCCCCCCAACAGTCTGATGTCCTTCTTCAGGAACGGGTGCCAATATTGCACACAGTACTCCAGATGGGGCCTGACCAGGGACCTATACAGGGGCAGGATAAGATCCTTACTATGGGAGGAGATCCCTTCTAGCCCCTCTAGCTATACACACCAGCATTTTGTTGGCTTTTGCACCACCCCTCTGCACTGAACAGAATTGTTCATGCTCTTTGTTATGATCATGCCAGGTCCTTCTCTTGTGTGGAGCCACCCAGCTGAACCCCATTTAAGTGATAACCCCTCCCCAGGTTCCAGGCTCCGAAGTGCAGAACCTTGCAATTTTTGGCATTGAACCTCAGCTGCCATTTATTTGCCCACTCCTGCAGCTTACAAAGGTCCTCCTGCAACCCTCCCCCCCGTGTCATCTACCACAGCTCCCATCTTAGTATCATCTGTGAACAGACTGATTTTGCTCTGGATACCATTCAAGATATCTGCAATGAAAATTCCAATCAGTACTGGTCCCAGCATGGATCCCTGTGGTACCCTGCTCACCACCACTCTTGGTGATGAGAGTTCCCCCCTACCACCACCATTTGCTATCTCCCTCTCAGCCAATTCCTGATCCAGGTCAACATTTTTGGTCCTGCCCCCCCCCACATACTCCCGCTTCCCCCTCAATCTCCCATGCAGCACTGAATTAAAGGCCTTACTGAAGTCCAAGTACAGGATGTCCACAGCATGGCCCTTGTCCAGTTCCGATGTCACTTAGTCATAAAACTCTACCAGTTTTGTCTGGCATGATCTGCCCATGACAGACCCATGTTGCTGGTTGTCCTGGATACCATTTATCTCCAAGAAGCTCACGAGCTTCTCCTTTAGGATGGTCTCCATGAGTTTGCCCATGATCTAGGTGAGGCTCACTGACTTGTAGTTTCCTGGTTCATCCTTTGGCCCACTTTTATGGATGGGAACCACTTGGACCATCCTCCAGTCCTGTGGTACACATCCTGTGTCCCTGGAGGTATTGATCAGGTCTGCCAGTGGCCCCACAAGGACCTCTGCCAGCTTTCTCAGTACTCTAGGGTGAGTGCCATCTGGCCAAAGTGCTTTGTCCAATCTTTATGCCCTCAACTCTTCCTGCACCCTGCCCTCTGTAATCCCTACATCTGTAATCCTCTCTCACCCTTACCCACCCCACTTGCCTGAAATTTTCCCCCCTTCTCCTGCATGAACACATAGGCGAAGTACTCGTTTAGTGCCTCTGCCTCCTCTGCCCCCTTCTCCTCCCATACCCCATCCTTCTTGATCCTCACAAGCTGGTCTTTGCTTCCCTTTTCTCTTCTACGTAGTAGAAGAAGTCTTTTTCTCCTTTTTTGATCCCTTGCACCAGTCTCAGCTCTCTAGACACTTTGGCCCCCCTGACCAGTCTGGTGACCTCCCTAGACTTTTCCCTGTATACATCTTTATCTTCTCTCCCCTCCCTGTTTTCCTATACTTCTGAAATGCCACCCTCTTGGCTCTCACCCCTTCCCTGACTTCCATTGACAGCCATCTGGGTTGCTTTGCCCAGCCATTCTTGTTTTTTTTTCCTAGTAAAGGTCTCTATTGCTTCCACCAGCTCCCCCCTTATTATGTTCCATTTCTGATCTGCATCCATGTGTTGTCTGATGTCTGCCAGGTGTTTGCTCAGCATTTCCCCCATCATCCTAAAGTTCACCCCCTAAACTCAGTCACCCTTGTACCCATGCCCCCCCTTGTCAATCCCCATGTTTAGCATGAACCATACTAAAGATGGCGAGGAACACATGGGGCAAGGGTACAAGGAGAGAAATGAGGAGGCACTTTTTCATGGAAAGGGTGGTGTCTATGTGAAAGTGCTGCCCGGAGATGTGGTGTCCTGTAAGTCAGTGGGCAGTTTTAAAAGTGGATGAGACAAAATGAGGGGAAGAGTCACCATGATGGGGGGAGGGAGGAGGGGCAGCTGCAGTATAAGGATTGCTTGCTGCACACTCTAGTAGACTTGATAGACCATATGACATATATGTGCTGTCAGTTTTGTGTGTTCATATGTTCATAAATACCAGCAGTAGGTGCAACACCAGGTGCAGAAATACCAGCTGCAGGTGCAACAGCAGGTGCAGAGATACCAGCAGCATGTGCAACAGCTGGTGCAGAGATGCCAACAGCATGAGCAACAGCAGGTGCAGAAATACCAGCTGCAGGTGCAACAGCAGGTGCAGAGATACCAGCAGCATGAACAACAGCAGGTGCAGAAATATCAGCAGCAGGTGCAACAGTGGGTGCAGAGATACCAGCAGCATGTGCAACAGTGGGTGCAGAAATACCAGCAGCATGTGCAACATTGGGTGCAGAAATACCAGCAGCATGTGCAACAGTGGGTGCAGAAATACCAGCAGCAGATGCAACAGTGGGTGCAGAAATACCAGCAACAGGTTCAACAGCAAGTGCAGAAATACTACCAGCATGTGCAACAGCGGGTGCACAAACACCATCAGCAGGTGCAACAGCAGGTGCAACAACAGCAAGAGTTTATGATGCAGGTACTGAAAGTACAGAAATAAACTGCACCCCAGCTCCAGAACACTTGGAATCCAGTTGCTGTAGGACTTCACTGCATTCTAACAAAAATGGATCCTAAGGATAACCCTGTGGCTTACCTTATGACTTTTGAGAGAGTTGCCGGTACCACTGCCTGGCCATAAGAAAGTTGGGCCACTTTCATTACACCACATCTGACTGGAAATACACAAGCTGCTTATTGGAGCCTAGACGATGCCACTGCCAGAGTCTATGACAAGGTTAAGGTGGCTAATCTCAGCTGGACTGGGATAACTGAATAGAGCTAGCAACAGGGCTTTCACACATTTTTTTCTAATGCAGGAACCTGACATAGAGTGGTGGCTCAAAAATTGAAAGATTTGTCTATCTGATTGTTAAAGCCAGTGGTGCACTCTAGAGAGGACATGTTGGATTTAATTATGTTTGACCACTCAGCAGTACCTGAAAATGTTCCAAACTGAGTATGTGACTGAGTGAGTCATCACATGAAAACCACCCTGGCCACCACTGTCAAGATCACAGACTATTATTTAGAAGTGGAGCGACCAGAGGTCACTAAGAAGAGCAGAACCCACAACAAGCCTTAGGTGGGGACCCAAGGGGAATATGCCCATAGAAGAGAGGGAGAATGGACAATGGGGTCATGGGAATAAGCATACTGGTATGGGAAATCATCAAACGGTGACATAATGGTTAACCCTCCACACCCAAAAGTAAAACTCCAGGATCTAGTGTAATAACCTCAGTCTTAAGACCAAGGTCCCCAGGCAACCAAATGGGGTGGAACAGGTCAACAACCTGATACTACCATTAAGTTTTCACTGTGGTAAAGTGGAGCATGTATACATAAGTTTTTTTGACAGTATGGACTGTGACTTTGTGGAAGGTGTAGCTATGGGCCACAAATGTGGACCCCATTCCAAACATCCATTTACAGTTCTGGTGCAAGTGAGGGACCAAACAGTTATGGATCTGGTGGCTTTGGGTTGTTGGCAGACATTGGTGAAATTGTTTGTGGTAAGATCCAGTTTAAGCCACTGGGAAGAACCCATAAAAATTGCCTGTGAACATGAGGATACCTCTACATATCTTACAGCCGCAGTGTGGTTAAAAATGGACAACTGGGTAGGAACAATAAAGGTAGGAATTAGCAAAACCGTACCTTAGCTAGTAGTTCTGGACTGAGATTAGAAATATTTTTATGCCTTCTGGAAAAATAATTCTGAAAGTGTATGCTCACAGAAGAAGGAAAACCTAGAGAAATTAGAAAAAATATTTCCCTTCACTGGTGCTGAACTCTTTGGCCCAGAAGGGAAGCCCAAGAAGTCTGGGGACAGAAACGCAGGGAGAAAAACAAGGGAACACCTCTGTCCAAGGTTGTAGTGATTGGGGACTGAAAGGAACTGCATTAAAACAAGATCTGGCAGAGCCACTATGGCTGTAAATGCCTTAACTAGATAAGGGTGTTTCATGGGCTTAAACGCAAGCATGAAGTGCCATTGCATACACTAACTGAATCAAAGTACGGTACACCGAGAAAGGCAGATACTAAAATAATGCCACCGTCTGTATTACAGTTACTTATATGTTTCACATTTTGTTTTATGCACTGTTCTAGCAATCAACTCAACAGAACCAGGCCATCATATACATGAAGGTACTGTACCTTAATTGCAAACACTGCTGAGACAACTATAAGTTGTGACAAGGTGGGAGATAAACACAATGTTGAGGCATGTTTAGAACATTTGACATGTTTAATTCATTTTTTAGAGATTGCTTTACAGTACACACACACACTCACACACATAATTAGTATACTATAAAAGTGCATATATCCAAATGGCAATGTAAACCTTATGCATTTCATCACAAGTTGTTTTCTTCAAGGAAGATCTTACTGTACAAGGCCTAAAAATGGGCGTTAGGTAAAACTAAACTGGGGTAGGTGTGTTATTGAGGGCATTGCATTGTTTATCTTTTATTGCTGTTCCACCCCAGGCACACACAATATGAAAATCAACAACCCCTTGATATGAAGCAACAGGAATTAGTACAAGGACAGAAACATGTAGGAGACTGAGTAAGAGGGTAGACAAGCATGAGTATGGTAAGTCAAATAACATTTCAAAAAGTCTCACTATTGTAATGCATTTTTTACAAATGCGTCTGCACAGTTGAGAAGTTTTATAAAAAATGATAACAATGGGTGTTATTCCACATATGTCCACAGGTGCCACACGTGCAGGTGGAGGGATCTGAGGCCCAAATGCACCAGTCTGCCCTGCTCCTGAGTCAGAAGATCATGACACAGAGACAGAGGTACTGGGAGATCCATCAATAGCTGTTGAAGCAGAGGGAACCAAATCTGATGAAGCTAAAGGGGGCTATTAGAATCATATGAGCCCCTCCTGCCTGTAGATTCAGGAGAACCCACTGATGCACTGGGAAGGGAAGAAAGGTGCACAAGAACCTCCCTGTCTAGCAAAGAGACAGCATGTAATGCAGAAAATGCAAAGTCTCCCAGAATTAATGGTGCACTCCGTCATGTGTGCAGTGGTCACACACAGTCACCAGAATTAATGTGCATCCCCAAAATGCTACTGTCTTGTGTCCAGAAAATTCCCCAGTGCTGATGAAGTGAAATGAGAGGGTAACAGAATGTGCAAAGTCTCCCAGAATTAATCCTGCACTCCAGCATGTGCGCAATGGTCTCACACAGTCACCAGAATTAATCTGTATCCCCAAAATGTTACTGTCTTGTGTCCAGAAAATTCCTTAGTACTGTCGAAATAAAATGAGAGCATAACAAGAAATGCAAATTCTCCCAGAATTAATGGTGTACTGAAAATGCACAGATAGATTAAGACTGCACTGCGCACTCAAGAGATGCAGACGCAAAGACACAACACCTAACCTGTGCTCATAAGTCACAAATCCACATCTGGAAAATAATACCTTTTGCTAGTTGGGGGGGGGTAGTGCATGGCAGTAACAGCCCACTACCAGGAAAGATACCACATAGTAGTGTAAAAAATTCATGCAGGTGTGGTGGATAGCAGGTTCACACTGCTGCAATTACTCTGTGGCACAATAAAAGTTGTCTGATTTAATGGCACGCATCGCACACAGACACTACAAGTAATGCCTAGCAAATTGAAAACCTTAAGTAATATAACCAAATGTTTTAAACACACTGAAATTATACACTGCTGCACCACAACAGTCAGCAAAAAAATGTCAAGAATTACTGAAAATATTATTGTGTGTACATTAACAGTTATACAAGAAAAATATAACCAAAACAGAAAGACTGCCTTTTTCTCCCAGTTAATCTACCTACACCACAGATAGGCCCCTCCCCCAAAGCACACTTCACAGTACACAGACTGACTGTTCTAAATTAACATTCAAAATCCACACACAAACAATAAACCTTCGATGATATGAGCACAGAAGGGTTTCCTACAATCGATGTACTAAATTTTGAGCAAACCAAATGCCTTAAATAGGCTTTTTTAACAACTTTTAGAGGATTTGAATCGCAGAGGTCTGAGAAGAAACTGTCTCCATCTTCCACTGCACACACACTATACAGAACTGAGGCTGTGCAGAACAATTTAGAGCCCATGTGACCTGCAATCCCATGAAGCACTGCAAAATTTGCCTTGGAGCTCAATAACAAGGCAAAGTGATTCGAAGTACATCGGTTTCAATGTACTTCACCTTAAAATTGGTGGAGAAGTGGTTTGGGGAAGGCAGAATAAAGCAAAGTCATTAGTTTCAATGGACTTCGCGTTCCTCATTATGAAGCAAAGTACTCCACTTCGTGTTGAGAAATACTTCACGGGTTCCACGTTACTCCGCGAATCACTTCGTGGAGCAAATTTCTGCCACTTCACCCACCACTACTTATATATGCAGCTGGATGTAAATAACTCCTTTATACAAAATTATGTGATTGTATGTAATATTCTCATGTATCTATTCTATGTATGTATACTGTTGTAACTCCCTTCCCCTCACCCCAGGTCGCACCCAGAAACGTGCCTATGCTCTGTGTGCTTTTCCTGGTTACCAAATGTTTAAATAAATACAAATTTTAACTGATCAGGGCACCAACTTTTATGTCAAAGCTTTTGAGGGAGGTATACATTACTGAAGTTTAATTTCATCCAGACATCAGTGTACCACCCTCAGAACAATTGCTTAGTTAAAAAAATTAACAAATTCTTAACTGGTATGCTGTCAAAACTGTTTTGGCGGAGACCAAAAACTGGAATGAATTGTTGCCTATTTGTAGTTTGGGATGTGCCACAATCGTCCATGAGTTTATTGGCCTTTGAATTTTTGTATGGTGCTACAACCGTGAGGGATGCTTGTTCTCGTAAAAGAGATACTGTATGCAAACAATAAACTAATAGTCCCTCTAATGTGCTCCGATACAAAATGCTAAATTAGGAAGACTGGGAACAACTGGCAGAAACTGTATACAAAGCACAGCAAACCCTGGCAGGCCACTGTTATGAGGTCCTGAGAAAAGTGGGGCTGGCTGATTATGAGGTATTACAACCCAACTAAAAAAAAGGAAAAAACAAGTGTATCACTTTAATTTGTTGAAACCCTAGAAAGACAGGGAAGGTTTTTTAGTTGACCTGGATGGATCTAAAGGGGACCCTATTCAGGTGACAGATGATGACACTGAAAATATCATCATCAGCTTAGTCCCTAAAATTTTAAAAGAATCAAGCCCCATCCCATTGGATGCATGTCTTAAAATGATCCGAAAACATGAAGCCCAGGAGCTGGTTTGAAGGTTTGGGGATGTTTTCTCCCGAAAACTGGGACAAACTCATGTGATCCAACACTACATAGACAGAGACCCAGTTGTCTGGACCTACCAGCAGCTATATAGGATCCCAGAAAAAGTCTGAGACTGTTTGGGAGGAGATCTGCTCTATTTTGGAACTGGGAGTCATTGGGAAATGTCAAAGTGAGTGATCTAGCCCAATTGTATTAATCCCAAAACTAGATGTGTCCACTTTGCTTTTGTATTGACATCTGGAAAGTCAGTGTAGTCTCCAAGTTTGATGTATATCCTATGTCAACAGTGGATGAACTTTTAGAACAACTGGCATCTTACTTTCCTAGACCCGACCAAGGGGTATTGAAAAATCCCACTAACTCCATAATCATGGGATAAAACAGCCTTGGTCTCCCTATTTGGTTTGTATCAGTTTGCTGTGCTTCCTTTTGGGTTACATGGTGTTCTGGACACATTTCAGAGATAATGGTTCACATCTTTCATTCCCATTCATTATATATAGAGTGTACCTGGGCAATGTTGTTGTCATATTTAGCTCTGATTGGGACACACCCCTAAGGGATGTGGCTGCAGTATTTCAATTGCTCAGGAAGATAGGTCTCATAGCCAGTGCCAATTAAATGTGCCCAAGGGTTACAGGAAATAAGATACAGTACCTGAGACATATGTTTGGGAAATGCCATGTACGCCCAGTTGTTGATAAGATGAATCTAATCTTACGTTCAGTTTCCCAATTAACTGCACAGTTGAATATTGGTTTTAGTCAGCTTATCTTGCCTTAGTTACTGACATAATATCCTATAACTTAATTGTGTTTATTCTGCCTGCCACCCTGAGTGCTTTTTCATTTTTTTTTCACAGTTGTTTAACCAGGTGAGACACACTAAGCTGAAAGCTTGTTTACAGGTGCAACCTGGGATCACATTGAAGTTAAGTGACTTGCTCAGGGTCACACAGTACGCAAGTGGAAGCTGTGGGATTCCAACTCAGATCTCCAGATTTGTAGCTCAAAGCCTTAAACCACTGCGCTATACTTAGCCTACTGCACCTGCCTTTATTTGTGCAGTGTTTGTATCATGCATCACTCTACCACAATTGTAACCGTTGTCCTGCGCTATTAGTATACCTAGCCATAGCTTACTGCCAAGGACTCAAACCATTTCAAATTATATTTATCCTGCCTGCTATTCTGAATGCTCAAAATTAGCTTGCCTGTCTAATTTTACAGTGTGGTATCCTGTATCAACTTACCTCAACTGTATCTGGCCATTAGCAAATCAGCCTGTTAATTAGACGCTAGGCTGATGCTTGCCTAAATTAGGTATTGTACTTGCCTTGCTCACCAAGTTGTTATCCCCTGTGTTTACCTGCTGTTACCTGCTCCTCCTCCTTTTGGGGTCCCTAGTTTTGTATACTGCTACCTGCCTCCTCATCTAGCTACCCTGTTGCTTATTACACTTCTAACCTATCTCTTCTGCTCCTACTGAAGTTATTACCTCAGTATTGCTGCACTTTCCCCCTTCTAACAGGCATCCCTCTAAACTCCTCTGCTGTGCCACCAACTCTCCCCTACTGTGATCCATCTCTCCCCTACTATATCTTCCTTCTACCCTTCCCACCCCTTCAACCTTCCTCTTCTTGACCCCTTCCCCCTCTCTGCCCAACCATCTCCCTATCATAGAAACATAGAATTTGATGGTAGATAAGGACCGCATGGCCCACCTGCTCTACCCACTTTCCCTACCTGTTTCAGGTAGCACAAATCCTAAATTATCTGAGGTTTACCCTACCCTCTTTTTCTGATCACTATAGTTCCTTTATGTCTATCCCATGCATTCTTGAATTCCCCTACCATTTTTGCCCCTAAAACCGCTGCCGGAAGGCTGTTTCATGCATCTACCACCCTTTCTGTGAAAAAGTACTTTCTCACTTTACCCCTGAGCCTGCCCCTTTCTATTCTCATATCATGTCCCCTTATTCTTATACGTATGCTTTTAGGCCCCTTGCAAGCCTCGCACTCCTTACTCCAAAGTCTACAGCCCAACCACCAAGCCAACGAACCAGGCCAATATCTACCTCTAATTTCAAGCTTTTATCCCTTCCTTCTTTGAAACAAAAATTTCTGTCCTCTGTCCTAAAACCCAATACCCTTGCTATCAGAGTCAGTAGCTCTACCTCTTAACCATTGTATCTGGCTATCTTATTCTTACTTTCTAAGACTTTCATAGTCTCTGACCCCCCCCCCCCCAGTCTGCCAAAATATTTCACTATTTCTCTCTTGTTGCCACTGCAGGCATTGAATCCTGCACTCTCACTATTTCACTCAGCAGCTCCACCACTCAGCTATCACATCAGACTATTGTTTGTGATAGGTTTTAAGACTCTAAAAGCCTCTAACCCTCATAGTCTGCTAAAATATTTTCTGAGTACTACTGCAGGCTTTGAACCCTGCTCCCAGCTACTGTCCTGGGACCTTTTCTATCACCCTAGACAAGTCTTGTACCTGGTACCCTGTGCACTTAAGGCAAAGGCTCTACCACTGTACCAAGGTGGCAACTACACTTATGGGTAGACCTTTCACCCTCTTCTACCCATTTCATCACTGCTATCTGCAAACCCATCCTGTTGAAACGTAGAAACATAGAATTTGACGGCAGATAAGGACCGCTTGGCCCACCCAGTCTGCCCATTTCCCTACCTGATGGATAAGCTGCAGGTCCTAGTTAACCAGCAGCCTACTTCTTCCTACCCCCACCCCCTAGAATTGCCTTATGACTGTCCCATGCATGCCGATTCCACCACAGTTTTGACTCCACAACCTCCTCTGGGCCGTTCCATATTCACAACCCTCTCTGTGAAAAAATACTTTCTTAAATTACCTCTGAGCCGCCTCCTTCTCTCCAAATTGTGCCCTTGTTCTTGCACACCTCTTTTTGAAAGCTGCTACCCTCTTGGACTTTGTTGATTCCTTGAGGTACTTGAAGTTTCTATCATGTCTCCCCTCCCTCCTTTCCTCGAGGCTATACATATTAAGCTCCTTAAGTCTCTCTTCATATGTCTTCCGGTGCAGACCCTGCACCATGTTATGCCCTCCTCTGGACAGCTTCCATCCTGTCTATGTCTTTATGGAGACTGGGTCTCAGAACTGCATGCAGTACTCAGATGGGGTCTCACTAGCTGTTTGTACAGAGGGATAATAACTTCCTGTTTTCTACTGGTGATGCCTCTTCCTATGCATCCCAGTATCCCCCACCCTCCTTGCTGCCCTCTCACATTGCTTGCCCACCTTTAGGTCATCTGATATGACTACCCAGGTCCCTTTCCATTTTTGTTGTTGTAGTAGCTCACCCCCATTGTGTACTCTTCCTGGGTTTTGTTTCCAGGTGCATTACCTTGCACTTCTTAGCATTGAATCTAAGCTGCCATACATTTGACCATTCCTCTAACCTTGCCAAGTCCCTTCTCATCCTTTCCACTCCACCTTGTGCATCAATTCTGTTGCAGATCTTTGTGTCATCTGCAAAGAGACATACTTTTCCTTCAGTCCCTCTGCAATGTCGTGCCATAAAGACATTGAAGAGGACCGCCTCACACTGAACCTCAAGTACCCCTACTACTAACCCCCTTTTTTCAGAGTGGACCCATTTACTATTACTCTCTCTGTGACCTATTCTCCAGCCAATTCTTTACCCAGGCTGTCATCTTGGGACCCACTCCCAGGCTGGCTAACTTGTATATTAATCTTTTGTGTGGGACTGTGCCAAATGCCTTGCTAAAGTCAGGTAGACCATGTCCACAGCCCCTCCTGATCTACTACTTTGGTCACCTAGTCAAAGAAATCTATCAGATTTGTCTGGCATGACCTTCCGCTGTGAATCCATGCTGCCTTGGGTCCTGTGCCCTCTGGCCTCTAGATACCAACAATTCTTTCCTTCAGAAGTGATTCCATCATTTTCCCTACCACTGAGATTAAACTAACAGGTCTGTAGTTTCCTGCTTCTGCCTTGCTCCCACTTTGTGAGAGAATCACATCTGCCTCCTCCAGTCCTCGGGTACCACTCCATCCTCCCATGATTTGTTAAAGAGGGTAGTCAGTGGTGTCACTAGTTCTACCCTTAGTTCTTTTAGAATTCTGGGATGAATCCCATCAGGCCCCATTGCTTTGTTCACCTTCAGTTTTATGGTTCTTTCAGAACCCTTTCTTCTGTAAATGGGCTGGTATCAACTTCTGTATCCAGAGTGTTTCTACTTTTGTTTTAGGTACCTCCCTCTTCCTTTGTAAATACTGAGCAAAAATATTTGTTTAGTATCTCTGCCTTTTCACAGTCACCCTCTGCCCACCCTCCCTCCCTTTATTAAGCCTCACTATCCCTCCTTGGTCTTCCTTCGCCTGATGTACCTATAAAGGTTTTATCCCTTTCTTAACTGAGTTGGCTATCTTTCCTCGGTTTGGGCCTTTGCTGTTCTGACTGCCTTCCCAGCTTTCTTTTTCTTTAACTGATACAGTTCTCTGTCCTGTTCCTTCTGTGATTCCTTGTACTTCCTGAATGCTTTCTTTTCTCTTGAATCTTCACTGCCACTTCCTTTGAGAGACCATAGTGGTTTCTTACCTCGTTTTGTTTTATTTGCTTTACACAAGGCTTGTTACTCTGTGATGGCGGTTTTATTATTCCCCATTGTTCTTCCACCCCTCCTTCCTGCCCATTTGCTGGTGCATTCCTTGGGCACTCACCCATTTGACAAAGTCAGCCCTCCTAAAATCCAGTACCTTTGTCTTTGTGGCTTGACTCTATTGCTGTGTTTATTGTGAACCATACTGTTCGATGGTCGCTAGTTCCCAGATGTATACCCACTTACATCTGTGATCCTCTTCATCTCCATTTGAGAGAACCAGGTCTAAGATTGTTCCCTCTTGAGGGCTCCAATACTAGTTGTCTCAAGGCATGCCCCTGTAGGGCATCTAGAATAACCCCACTCTTAGAAGTGGCTGCTGCAACTGCACTCAGTTAACATCTGGCATATTCAGATCACCCATCAGCAATAGCTCCCCTTTCTCTGCCATACTAAGTATACTTTCTATCATTTCTTTGTCCATTTCCTCCCCTGAGAAGGGTCTCTGTCTAAACCCCTGTGCGGATTGTGGTGCCATTGCGGTCTCCAAATTTACCCACAGTGCTTCTTCTCCTCCCTGTTTACCCTTTTGTTCTGTTGCTTTGATTCCTTCCCTTATGTAAGAGCTACTCCTCCTCCTCTTTACCCTCCCTGTGCCTCCTGTAGATAGTGTATCCTGGTATGATTACATCCCAGTCATGGTTTTGTGTTTACCATGTTTCTGTGACTGCCACGATACCCAGATGTTCTCCTCCATCAAGGCCACTAATTCAGGAAGTTTGTTACTCAGACTACGGCATTGGTACTCATTGCTCTCCATTTTTGATGGCTTTACTTTCTGTTGCAGCATCCTCCACTGACCTTTCTACCTCGGTCTTTTTCCCATTTAGTACCCTGTTTTGTGAGAGGCTGGATTTTCTGCTGCTTATCAGTGCCTCCCCCCTTGACTAGTTTAAAAGCTTGCCAATGAAGCATTTAAACCGATTGCTCAAAAGACTTGTTCCCTTCCTGGACAGATGCAGACCATCCTCCCAGTATAGGCTGGTGTCCCTCCAGGTGGAACCCCAGTCCCCAATGAAGCCAAACCCCTGTGCTCCACACCATTATTTCAACCACTCATTAAACTGCATGGTGTAAAGTACCCTTGCCTCACTCATGCCATTTACAGGCAGCACCTCTGAGAAGGATACTGTGTGTGCTACTTGTCTTAGGCCCCTCCCCAGTTCCTACAAAGTCCTTCTGCACTGCTCTAAGCTCATGTTGAGCCAAGTCATTTGTCCTTGGTAGACAAATGACATCAACTCGAGACTCCTGTGCAGGTGTTCTCGTGATCCTGAGGATGCGCTTCCTGTCCCTACAAGCCATGGCACCAGGCAGGCACTTTACTTCAGTTTTCCTGCTCCCAGTTCTATCCCCAATAATTGGAGTCCCCCACCAGGAGCTGCTTCCTTTCCTGTGGCATCCTCTGCCTCCTTCCTGTGGGCCTCCCTGTGACAGGTGTCCTCAGCCTCCTTAATCTCCTCCGTGGGTGCATCCATAGGAGCTGTGCTCCCAGAATGGTGTATGGATTGTGAGTGGAATAACTGACTGGGTGTGCCTCTGTTCCACCCTCCTCACCCTCCCTGAGCCCACTGTGGTCCAACTGCTGTGCTTTTTGCAACCTCTGAGGTAGTGGTGGTGGCTCTGGTGCTCCTGGATGGGGGTTCCTTCTACCATCCAGTCTGGCCGGGAGGAAGGTTTTCTTACTGCTCCAGTGTGGCCTGAAGACGGCAACTTCCTCCCTCAGGGCAGAGATTGTCTGCAAATGGGCAGCATCTCAGCCTCCAGAAAGACTCCTGGAAGACTGCTGCCCCACAGCCACACATTGCACTACTCCCCACATGACTATGTACTTTTTTTTTTGTGTGTGTATGTGTGCTTGTGTGAGTGATTGGTTTGTTATATAGAATATATATATATATATATATATATATTATACAATGTGTATGCGTATATTTTCAGTGCTGTGTGCTAGAGAGATATGACATTGATCGCACTTGCACTCTTGAGAATGATGTCAGAACCCCAGGTATAAAGGAACTATTTCCAGGGGTGGGTGAGGGGTGGGAAGGGATTGGGCCTAAACTGTGCCCTCACAAAACAATTGTCTCCCCCATACCCTTCTTCTCACCTCTCCCATCCAAATCCAGCCTCTACCATCTTCCCCTCTATCATCTAAGTTCCCCCAATTTTCTTCACTTCAGCTCTCACACCCTTACCAATCATGCTTGCACACCTCCTGCCTACCTGCCTCTCTCTCCTCCTCCTCCTCCTCCTATTGCCTTCCGCTAACCCTAATGTCCCTGTTAACCCTCAGCCTCACTACTCTAGTGCTCCTACCTGCCCTCCTGCCCTCCCATCCTTCTATGCCACTGCCCCTCCCCCTCCCTCCTCCCTCCTCCTCCACTCACCCCATATGCTCCTCTCCATCTCACCCCCCATCTAGACACTACCTTTCCTCCCCTTTGCTCCCTCGGGCATCTTATCACTCAAGCTTTCCCAGCCTGTGCTGCCCTACCCACCCCCTGTGCTACGGAAACCCCCCTTCTCTTCCTATTGCTCCCGGCGTAAACTCTCCTTCTTTCACCCTCTGTCCAGAGTGGCTCTCCTCCTTCTGCTCCTGACTGGTAACATACATCCCAATCCCAGTCAAGCTTGCAAAGGCTCCTCAAAGGAATCCACCGGACTTCATATTGCTTCCATGAACATATGTAGCCTCCTTAAAAAATTCGACTCTCTCAATTGCTGGGTTGCGGTTCATAAACCTGGCGTTATCTCAATAGTTGAACATGGCTGTCAGACTCTCCCTGACTCCTGGTCTCACTCCTGGCTACTCCCTCTATCGGGAGGACCGTGTTGGTAGGCGAGGTGGGGGCTGTGCCATTTATGTCAAAGACCTCGTTGGATAACCCCTGACAACCCTGTCCTTGACTTCAGGGCTCAGGCCTAAACCTCAAAACTATTTCCTGATCCCTCTAGGGGTCCCATCTACCTGACTACAGTGTACATACCTCCAAAAATCAAGCACAAGCACTAGGCCCACTAATTGATTATCTTACTCCTACCCCACTCCTCCGACCAAATCCTTGTGGGGGACTTGAACATCAATTGGCTTAGCCCTTCATCCACTTTCTCCGTGGCGCCTTTGCAGCCATCGACCCTAGCAACTAGTCTCCCAACCCACTAGAGTGAATTCTAGAATGGGCTGTAGCACACTCCTGGATGTGGTCCTCACAAACTGCCCTAACCGCATCCGCAATATCCAAATCCTCCCGGACTGTCTTAGTGACCACTCCCCTGTTCTCTTCTATTGGTCAACCTCCTTGCCCAAACCCACAGCACAAGCTACCCTTTGGCGACATCTTAGACCTGGTGGGCTGAAAGGCCTTAAGCAACTCCTAGCCCTCATAGACTGGTCCCCTATACTAAACGCCCCGGATATTGACACGGCCCTTACCTTCTTTATCCACACCTTCAACTCTGCTTGCGACATTTTTGCACCCATAACTGCATGCCGGTCCAAAGTAAGGCATGCCTCCTGGTTACCCCACCCTCGCCCAACTTCTTAAGCACAGGGACAATCTATGGTAGCATTACCCACGAAACAGGCCCAGTTGACAGGTTGGCCTATGCTGCTGCCCGGAACAAATGTACATGGGCCATCCGCAAAGCGAAGGCTGAGCACTATCAAGCCTCCCTCACTTCCTCATGGGGGAATGCTAGGACCTTCTGGGACAACATTAAGCAGCTGAATGGTGGCACGCGTTCCCCCCACCTTCGCTTATCAACATTAATGGTTCGGTCTCCTCAGACCCTGTCCTTATTGCCAACCACCTCACCAAATCTTTCATAGACCTTAGCCCGGTGCTCCCAGATAATTTCTTCGCTCCCCCTCCCTCCAGGTCTGTCCCTATTCTCCAACACCCTTGTTCTACCTGCACCGAGTCACTGCCCAGGAAGTCAGACCTTACCTACTCAAGGCCTTAAAGAGTAACACAATTGGCAATGACTCCCTTGATCCCAGTCTTTTCCATCAGGTTCTGGATCTGGTTATCTCACCAATCACCAGCCTCTTTAACAAATCCCTCTGCCTAGGGCAATTCCCCTCTGCCTGGAAGATAGCTACTGTCACCCCAATACACAAGGGTGGTGATAGGACTCTCCCTAGCAATCTATCGCTATCCATCCTCTCTCTCTCTCTAAGGCCTTAGAAAAATTGTGCCACCCAAATCTCTGAATACCTCGATAAATATAGCATCCTCTGCCCAGAACAACATGGTTTCAGAGCAGGCCACAGCACCAATACTGCCCTCCTGGAGTTCTCTAACTTTCTTCACACCTCACTGGACTCTGGCTCCCTGGCAGGTGTAGTGTTCATTGACTTATCAAAAGCATTCAATACTGTCTCCCACCCCCTCTTGCTTGTTACCCTTAGTCACTTAGGCTTTGCCACTGGGCCTATTTCCTGGTGCTCCAGCTATTTGTCGGCCCGCTCACAACGTGTGAAAATCAACGAGAAACTTTCCAGCACCTGCCCTATCCGCTCTGGAGTCCCTCAGGGCTCCATTCTTGGGCCCTTGCTCTTTTCCCTTTTTCTCAACTCCCTGCCCAGTGAATGTACTGGTAAAATCCTTCTTTACGCAGATGATGCTGTACTCTTTGCCTTCGACAGTAATCCCATCTCACTTCAGGATTCTCTGCAGGAATCCTACAACGACACAGAAGCCTGGTTTACTGAGCACAGACTCGTAATTAATCTAAAGAAAACCAAAACCGTGCTCTTTGCCCACCCCCAAAACAAATCCAGTAACTATCCTCTCGCAGTCCACTCCACCACTAAACTCCCTATTGAGCTAGTTCACTCTTATAAATACCTAGGTATAACCTTTGACCCTGCCCTCTCTTTTCATGCCCACATCTCTGCCCTTGCCTCAGCCTCTAACACTCGGCTGGGTATCCTCTATCGCCATAAAAACTGCCTCCCCATGGATGTCCTCCGACTTGCAGTCACATCCTCTGTTCTATCTCTGGTAGATTATGGCTTACCTGTGTATGGTGCAGCAGACCAGACTGCCCTGCACAAGATCCGCCTCACCTTAAACAAGGCCTGCAGGCTCATAACTGGGGCTCCTAGTCTAACCCACACTTGCCTTCTTTACACCACGGCTAATCTACTCAACCTAGATAAGCGCCTCAAATACCAAACCTGCCTCCTAACAAAAAAATCACTCCTTGGGCTATCCCCACCGGGTCTGTCAACCACTATCCACCGAGCAAACCCTACAGTGCATATCCGTATATCCCGAAAAACTACACTGGTTATACCGAGGATGAGAACCTTGCAAGGTAAAAGGGCCTACCCTTACAGAGCCCCCTGTTGCGCCCTCCCCACCGGAATAACTGATGCCACCTCGTTATCTTATTTTAAAACTAGACTTAGAAATCACCTGCTCTCAACACGCAGCTGTACCTGCCTCTAAGCCTCCTCCTATCCTTCCAGACAAAGCTCGCTGAGCCGCTCTCTGACCTTCTGTCCAGCTCTATCTTTACTTGCTACTATCCTCCCCACACTCCTCTTCTGATGTCTTCCACCCAGCCTTACCTATATCTGCCCACTGAATCAATCTCCATGTAACTACTGTATATTGTCTACTCTGTAAAGCTCACATGTAAGCCTGTTGTATACCGTGTTTGACATATGCCTGTATTTTTGCCTGATTCCTAAATGTACTCTGATTTTTTGTCTGCCCTGATGTTTGTTGCTTGCACTGTTTTGTCCTCTCTGTGACGAGGTACCTTTGTAAATGAGCCTCTGGCTCAAAGGTTGTTAAACTGATGTTGTAATAAATAAATAAATAAAATAAATAAATAAATTCTTTTGAAGTATTTGAAAGTCTCTGTCATATCTCCCTCTCTCTCCTCCCTTCCAGGGAATACATATTTAGATCCTCTAGTCTCCCCACATGTGACTTCTGGTACAGCCTCTGCACCATTTTTGTCGCCCATCTCTGAACCACTTCTAGCCTGTCTAAGTCCTTCCAGAGAGGTGGTCTCCAGAACTGGACTCAGTACTCTAGATGAGATCTCACCAATGTCTTGTACAGTGGCATCACCACCTCCTTCCTTCTGCTGAAGATACCTCCCCCTATCCACCCTACCATTCCACTAGCCCTCCTGACAGCCTTCTCACATTGGGCCCTATGCACTAATGGGTGGGTACTATGCACCAGAGGCACATTGCCAGCCCATGGAGCTCCACACCTGTGGACAGGTGCACACTGGTGAAATTCATGACTGCCGGCCACCTGTCTGTGGCCCCGGCCCCCTGGCATGCAGGACTCTGCAGTGCGGCCAGGGGTGTAGTCGTGGATCTGGCTGGGCATCCAATCAGATGCCCAAACGTGGCAGCTCAGTGGATCCCCTACGCAGTGGGGCACGTGTTGGTAGTGCTCCCCACAGATGTCCGACAGCCAGCGGCAGTGGAGGGGGAGAAGAGGGCAATGCCGCCAGCCATTCCTAGGGCATCACCATGCATGACTGGGGTTTGGGGGAATAGGGGAGGATGATGGTGCCACAGGCATGGGGGGGCACAGTCCTCCATAGGAACTGTGGGACACAGGCCACCAGGCTGCCAGGTGTTGGTGCGGGGGGGGTGTAAGAGATCCGATTGGGGGTCCACAAGGATGGATCAGGTGGCGCCTGCCAGTACCATGTTCAGGGATGCTGTTCAGGGGCTGGGGGCACCTCCAGACCTAGGGGGAGGGGGCTGCTGTGTATGCACAGGGCATGATGGGGGCTTACAGTAGGGTTCTCCCTGGTGTACCCTGTACCCACTCCGCACACCCGCAGCCAGAACTGCGCTCCTTTGTGCATGGCACATAGTGCTGGCAAGCCCTCAGCCCATCCCTAGTGAAGTACAGTCCATGGACCATGAGGATCAAGGGCGTTGGTCCTACAGGCCCCCCTTGGTGCATCTAGTGTGGGGGGGCACAGTGGGTGCAGAGTGGCTACACACCCCAGATACATGTGTGTAGTCACTCTGCTCGAATTGTGTATAAGGCCCATTATTTATAAACTTTAGGTCATCAGATATGATTACACTCAGTTCCCTTTCCTGCTTGGTGGCTGTCAGTACCTCCCCCCATTATCTATTCCTCCCCTGTATTTCTATGCCCCAAGTGCATGATCAACCACCCCTCCACCCCCCTGCTTTGCCCACCTTTTCTATCTCCACCTCAATCCCTGCTGCCCTTCCCCTCCCTCTCTCCCCATCTCCCTTCCCCTACTACAAACTAACTTTACACCTGGGTTACATACTAACATGCAAAGCCAAGCAGAACAGGCTGGGTTCTTTCCTGTCTGCTTTCGGTAGCCAGCTCCTGTTGGGTGCTCACTCTCCCCCCAGCCCCTGAGAGGGTCATCTGCAGCTTCAGTTTACCCATGCACCTGTTCCACCCCCTCTTGAAGCCTTCCACTCTGCCCTCCTCCACCAGACTTCCGGACAGTGCATTCCATGGTCCCACCACCCTCTCAGTGAAGTAATGCTTTCTACGTTCTCCCCAGTAATTTCCCCCCTGCAGCTTCTATTCATGCCCCCTGGTTGTACCCCCTCTCTTTAGACTGAACATTTCTTTGGCTCCACCCCCTGTTTATCCCTTTCACATATTTGAACACCCCTATTATGTCCCCCCTGTCTCCCCTCCAGTAAGTACAGCCCAAGTTCTTCCAGCCTTTCCTCATAGGTCCTTTCTCTCATACACTGAATCATCCAGGTTGCCCTCCTCTGTACCCTCTCCAACAGTGTTATGTCCTTCTTGAGGTGAGGTCTCCAGAACTGCACGCAGTACTCGAGATGCAGCCTGACCAAGGCATTATACAGAGGGAGGATCATCTTCCTTCTCCCGGATGTAATGCTCCAGGCTATGCAGCCCAGAATCCTATTTGCTTTTGCCGCAGATCTTCTTCAGTTTTCAATGTTATTCATTTTGATGTCTACTACCACCCCGAGGTCCCTTTCACTCATTGTGGCTTGCATTGAGACCCCCCCCGGGTGTATACATGACCTGGGTTTCTGACCCCCAGATGCAGCACCCTACACTTCCCTGGATTAAACCTCAGTCCCCACCTCCTTGACCACCCCTCCAGGGTATCCAGGTCCCTCTGGACCGTCTCTCTCTCACTTTGTCCCCGTCTGCCAGTGCCAAGCCTCCATCACCCCCTCCAGTCTTATCTCCCCCACCCTTTCTGGCATATTTCTCCCTACCCTCCCTTCCTCTCCAGATACCTTCCGCCCGACGCTGGCCTTTCTAGAGTACAACCTACTACTCCCCTCTCCTTGGCTGATTTTCCCAACCTGATTGTCTGCCCAACCCCATTTCTCCCCCCTTCCCCCCTGGCCTCGTCCTGTGCTCTTCCGTCCTCCTTCCTCCCTCCCTCCAACCTCGGCTCATGTCCCTCCTCCCTCCCTCCCCTTTTGTGGATGTGGCCACCTCCCCTACCCCCATACCCCCCCGGCTTGCTGGCCAAACCCTCTCTGTCTGCCTGCTCCCCCTGTTCCTCTCCTCTCCTGTCCCCAACCTCCCTGGCTTGTGACCAAACTCTCTCTGTCCTTCTTTTCCTCCCTCCTGCCATCCTCTTCCATCTCCTCTCCTGGATATAGCTGGGTGAATCAATTCCTAAATGTGATGCTTGCTCCCGCCTTGCTTTCTCCTACCCCCCCTCCTTTGGTCCCTTTGATCGGCCACCCTCCTACTAAGTGTTTTCTGTCCATTGCTTGTATTGTGCCCTACCCCTCTGGAATACCCTTTAGATTCACTTCCCTTCCCTTCTCTCAATCTGGAAATTCTTCATTGCATCCTCCTCTACTGTTGTATCTCTCTCCTAAACTGGCTTGCCCCTTCCTCTAAACCAACACTCTAAATGATAGAGTCCCTTAACCTCACCCAATTAATCTCTGAACTAATTCAACTAAATCTTCCCTCTTCCAATCACTACATGCTGGACTGGGTACTAGCCTCCCACCCCTATCATATTATAACTGCTGGAACATTGCCCAACACTATCAATGACCACAGTGTGACCTATTGTATCAGAAAAGTGAAACCTGTCCGCTCTTTCCCCAAATATATTTGGCTTAGACCCCTCAGATTGCTCGGCACCCATGCTCTGGTCCATTATCTTTCCACCTCGGACTGGTCCCCTTCCTACCTTGCACTAAACATTAATACAGCCCTACCCCACTTCCAAACCAGTCTCTCTCCCTCTCAAATGTGGAACGTGCATGCCGCCTTCAGAAAATTGAGAGTCAAATGTGCCCACCATCCTTGGATCACTCATAATCTTATTGCCCTATGCAGATCCTGAGACCCGGCCTGGGCCTGTTTCAAATCCTCCAAATCACTACTCAACCTTCTTTCTTATAGATCATTCCAGCGGTATCCCATCACAGGGGCAAAGCCACTAGGGTGACCACAATGTGGACGCTGCGACCAGTTCACCTGTCATTCTGGTGATCTGGATTTTGTAGTGCCCGACGTGGTTGCCACCATAGGGATGTTGCGCTCTATGCCCCCTATACCTCTGACATGATAATATTATTCTTTTGGGGATTGCAAGGGGTGAAGTTCCCTGCCATGGAGTGTGTGGGGGGCAAAGCCCCCTGCAAAGAGCCTGCATTTGCCCTGGTGCATGGGGTGCAACTGGGGTCGGGTGGCACAATTGCCGGGTGCGATGGTCACCATCAGTATTGTGGTGTTACCCTAATGACTGTCGCCCCATCTGCTATTGCACGGAAGTGGGTGAACTGCTTAGAAACTATTGCACCTTGCCTACCAGAGCAGCCAAAGCCCTTTACTTCAAAAACAACCTCCAGTTCAACCTCAACTTCCATACTAAATTCTGGAAAATAATCCACTCCATTTTTAACCCCCCCCGCCCAATCATCCCCCACTTACCCATCCTCTTTGTAAATGGCTCTTCAGTCTCAGACCTCACCTCAGTTGCTAGCTATTTCAATACCCTTTTCACCACCTGTGCCCTACCCTCCCCTCTGACCTTCCCTTTCTCCAATCCCCACTGCCTCCCCACTAGCTCACATCGTGCTTCTCTTTCCACCACTGTGTTCCCCAGGCCCTGAAAATCACAAAGGTTCCCCTTCATAGCAGACGCCTGTCACTCCTAACCCAACGACCAGCCAATGCTGGGCAATTTCCAGAGGGTCTGGGTGCAAGGCGATGTTACAGGGCCCCTTCCCAGTTTTAAATAAACATCAGAATTATGATTTGGGCCCCTCAAACCTCGTGGGCCTGGGTGCCACTGCACCCTCTGCACCCTTGTAGCTACGCCTCTGCTAACAGCCCATCTTTCTCCTCCCCTCCCTTGCAAAGCACCAGGAGCCCATCATCTACTCAAGACTTGTAGACTTCTTGCACTCCTTGGATTTCCCCTCTCCTTTCCTGCCTGGCTTTAGAAAGCACCACTCTACCATATCTTCCCAACTGTGGGTTACTGAATCTATCCTTACAGGGATGGATGAATGCCACATCACTTCAGCTTTTCATTGATTTGGTCAAGACCTTTAACTTGGTGTCTCGCTCCCCCCTCCTTACCAAACTGTGTTCTGCTGGCCTCTCAACCGAAGCAGTCAATTGGTTCAGATTGTATCCATCAGGCCATCAACAGTCAGTTCAAGTGGGGGGCATCCTGTCCCCCCTCCCCACCCTTGCCAGAGTCCCACAAGGCTCCATACTAGGGCCAATTCTTTTTTCCATCTTCCTAAATGATCTCCCCTCTGTGTGTGTGTGTAACCCCTAGATGGCGCTATCCCAGGGACTACTACCCCTGCCTGATTTGCCACTAACAGGTTGAGGGGCCTGGATCCAATGGCGGGTGCCTCCACCCAGAGGTCAGGGTTTGCAATAGTTAAACTAACTTGGTCACAGCCCTCTGGGACACTGCAACCCCCTTTCTTCCCCACTAGTGGCCCACACACATATCAGAATTACCTTCACAGTATACACTTACCCCAGGACTGGTTCGGCACTGGGACCTCCTGTGAAATGAGATACAGTGCAACAATCACAGTACAGTACTTTAACATAGACAAATACCTCAGGCAGTATAACTTTGCTGAAACAAGCAGCTCTGATTTATTTGGGGGATATAACAAGGACAGGGAAATCAGGTTAATTAGCTTATCACTCTATAATCTACCTATGGCTCTGCACAGGCCCTATCCTATCAGTTACTGTCCCTGGGTACCCAAGCCCTAGTGGCTAGTCCAAACGTGGCAGCTGGTAGGGGCCCTTTCACACAGAGAAAGGAGAATTAAACAGTCAGCAGTACAGTAATTCCATTTGGTTTAATGTGGCAATTCAACAGGGGCGACCCTGAATTAGTACTCACGACCTCCAAATAAGATAGGGTCCTTCAATGTCAGCAGGGCTCACTTGAGGTACACAAACCTCTTCACATCCATATAAAAGAAAGCACTATAGCAGGCAGGCTGCATCTGTATCGATCGTAATTACTGCAATGCCGGAGAACACACAGCAGATTCAGTTCTGACAGACCGAGTGCAATTTTCAGCAATTTCTCCAGTCTTCTGACAGGGTGAGCCTGGTTTCTACTCTTCAGAGATCCTTTGATTCTTTTCACAGGACGGATTCAGTCCTAACAAGCAGTTACACAAGCTGCAGACCGGAACTCTGGGCCTTACACACGTTTTTTGACTAAACTGCACACTGAAAAGCACAGGGCCTTCCTTCTTCACTGCCAAAGCTCAACTGAAACTCCAACCGACAAAACTGGCACTTCCTTTGAGTTCCTCCCAGTTCTTGACTGGATTGGCTGTCACTCACAATAGACTGCTGCTGTTGGTCCAAAAGGCACTGAAGTCTAAACTACATCTCCCAGAGTCACTGCCCATACAATCCTCTTGTGGCTGGCTCAGATTATGAGTCCAAGTTCTGATTCGTCCAAGGCACCATTTTAGAGCTAGCTTACCCCACACTGATTGGTCCAGTTCAGCAGTTCAAAACTAGAATGGGAACTAGCAGACACAGTTCTGACTGCAAAGAAAGCAGGTTAGACAAACTGTAATTTCATTATTACTCTAAATAATTTCTGGCAAACAGTTACATCTTTCAGATAGGTTCCTTTGCACTCCTAGTGACTGCAAAATGAAGTGAATTGGCAGCAGCTCGAGTGGTACTCAGAGAAGCACACAGTCCCCCCATACAAACTAATTATGTCTGCAAGCAGACAGCTCTTAAAGAGACAGTACCAGAGGCTCTAAAAACACTCACTGATAAATGGCTTAAATGCCAAACACCATTCAGGCTTGGAGCATTCAAGCAAGCTCCTGGAAGTCTTTTGGGAACCCCCATTTGCATGGGGGTTACATGTGTCTCCTCAAACATCCATATTTATGCAGATGACACAGTCATCTATGCATCCGACCCTATGGCTTCTACTGTGTCTGGTCCACTCCAATAGGACTTCCATAATGCCCTACAATGGTTCCACATTAACCAGCTTAAAGTCAAAACAAAAAAGACAGTGACCATGAACTTTAACTCCTCTTAGAAACTGTTGCCCCACAACTACACCACTCTAGATGGTACCCCATTAGAAGTTGCCCCACATTTGAATACCTAGAAGTCTGGCTGGACAGCAAGCTTGACTTTTCCATCCATATAGATGCCATCCTCTCCAGACTTCACCCCAAACTGGGTGCCTTATTCAGAAACAAAGAATGCCTCCCCCTACAGGTCTGTAAAGAGATGGTAAGCAAAATGGTGTCCCCTCTTTCCAATTATGCTGTTATAGTCTACAGCATTGCCCCTCCTCCTTCCTTGCCAGATTGGATACCCTATACATTGCCTTCAGCCATTTCACAACTGACGCTCACCCTCATACACACCACTGGTCCCTCTACACTTCCCTCGCCATTCTCCCCTTGCCATCATGTCATCAGGCCTAGTGCGCCACCTTCATTGCCAAATATTGGTTTTGATCTCTACCTTCCTATATCTCCTCCCTGCTATCCCCTGCTCCTAGCTCCTGCTACTTGATTTGGTCCAGGGATCCCCACACCTTCCCCATCATCCACTACCACTCTTCTTTTGGCCAAACAGCCTTCCTCTATCACCTTTCTTCCCTCTGAAACCTGTTCCCTTCTCATCTTTGCCTATCCCCCTCCCTCCCTGCCATTAAACTTCACCTGAAACAAATATCAATGTCCTCCTGCTTCCCATCCTAATCTCTATACCCCTTTTCCCGTCTCAGCCCTCCAAATGCTGCCATTTTGTCACTTTGCACTTTTGTCTGTTGCAGAACTGATCTTGTGCATGCTGCGGTTCATTGGCTACACTTTTTTTTTTCTTCACCCCACCCTAACTCCTTATCCACCCTTTCCAGTCAAATGAAATATGTCTGCCTTTACCCACAGTCACTACAGTGATGCATCTTGGTTGTTGTTTTTGACTTTGTTATTTTCCTCAGAGTGTACAAACTGCCCTGTGTTTAAACTTGTTGACTTTGAACTTCATTGTTTGCAATTGTACTGCACTTGTAATATGCTTTCAGCTTTATCCCTCCCCCAGGTCGCACCTGAAAACAAGCCTTGGCTCAGTGTGCCTTTCCCAGTTACCAAATTTTAAATAAATAAATAAAATGCTTATTTACTGCCCCATATCAACTACCAAAATAGCAAGTTAGGTCACGTCTTGGATTAATGGGGTTTTATTATTGGTTCATTTTGGAGTTTTGCACACTTGCTGCCACACTGACTGACCTAACTAAAAAGGTTGCCCTGAATAAGGTTCAGTGGTCCTCAGAGCATCAGAAGGGCTCCCAGACTATTCAAAGTGTGATGTGTAAGGGACCTGTCATATGAGTTCCAGATTTTAACTGTGTATTCAATTTGTACACACATGCCTCAGAAGTAGGGTCGGGTGCAGTCGTGTCACAATAATTTGATGATGGGAGTCAGCAGATTATCTATTTGTACAGAAACGTGTTTCTGCAGGAACACCATTATGTCATGCTAGAGGAAGTTTCCACCAAGTCGCAGTGACAACAATCTTGTCAAAATGCAGCACAGCAACACAAACAATGTCGACAGGGAAATTTTGCCTGTCAGACATTGAGTGTGTTTTGAGAGTACTTTTAGATAACAAACTCAGTCAGAGTTTGTTTGTAGGGGGGTGAAACAGTGGCAAACCTGTGGTGAAATGGCAAAACTTCGTCATCGGGTCCTTTACAGCGACAACCTTGAAGTTGTTGCTGTAAATTATTTTGATGTCAAAAGTTTGCTGTGGCAATGGTTTACACTAGAGGAACAGTGTCAGGCACTAAAGAGGACAGTTGTAGCCCTGTATTACTATTTTTTGGGAAGGAAGATGCTTCTCCTTTGTCACTAACTCCGCTCCCCTCAGATGGTTGCATATCATGTGGGACACTAATTCTTGAGTCACCCGGTGGTACCTGACTTTGCAGCCATTTTCATTCCAGGTGCACCACTGGGTCGATTCCTTGCATAATATTGCAGAGTTTTTCTCCCAGGAGGACAGCTCAATGGTAGCCAGTGCTGAGTATGCCATGGGCACAGCTCTGAAGGGGACGGTACACGAACAGTCTATAAAATCTTCACCTGGGACCCCCTCTCCACTAAGATACTAATAGGAGAACAGGGTGAAATGGAACCTAGCCCTGCTGATTTCTGGCCTGCCTCTTTATAGGCCATATGCATTGGCTGTATACAGGTCTGGAAGTCCCCGTGGGGTAAGGGCACAAATGAGTCTCACCTGGGATGCATAAAAAGGAAAACAGACAGAGCAAGAGGCAGGATTTTGGGGCTTGAGAAAGAGAGAACAGTGTTGCTGTGAACTGGAAAAGCTGAATCATTCTAGACTGAAAGTCTTTTGTTATGTTTCTGTTTTGACAAAGGAAGCTGCTTTTGAACCCTTGTTTTCTATGGAAGAAAAGCACGTTTCTGCATCACTGAACTTTGTTTGCCACCATCTCTTTTATTAGGGTTTCCCAAACAATTATTGGCTTGTTACAATGCTGTTACACCTCCTCATCACTTTTTGGGACCCCAGTTGGGTTTTGTCAGTGTCTCTTGGGGTTCAGAACCAGGCTGTGGCCAGATATGCCTTTTATGGCTAGGCCCCATTAAGCCAATAGCACAGGGAGACCTGTACACCTGCTGGATAGCAGACTGAGGATTGGCCAGGGCAGCCAGCCTTAACTGAATAATTAAAAACAGGTATAAGCTGAGACAGCTGATTAAAAGAGTGATGCCTCATTTCAAGGGGGGACTTTGGCTGGAATCTGCATGGAGCATTAAACCCTGCAGAATACAGAGAAACATTGAAACCTAAGAATGTGTAGGCAGAAAAGGATGGCTAGGCCCACCCAGTCTGCCCAAGTGTTCCCTACCTATTCTTTTTTTTTTTAATTTAAGAAACTTTATTAATTATATAAATCAACAGCCATGACACAGATATAATGAAATGACATCAGTGTCCAGATACCCCCCTGAGAGGCACACAGGCCTCCCCATCCCATCTCCCTCCCACTTCCCCAGACCCCCGTCCCGGAGCAACCCCAACGAATTGCCAAATGAATAAGTAGAACGGGTGAGTATTCCAGATATCGTAGAAGCACAGACAAAGGAGTATAATACCGTGTAGGCCATTTCGAAGCTTTCCTTGTTCCAGCAGTATATAAAGTATACATTTTACCCCACTTTCTATCATACCCTTTAAGATCTTGATGTAGTTGAGCAATCATACGCTCCAACTGTAGATTAGATAGCAACTCTTGCAACCACTCATTATAAGAGAGTATAGTTTGGTCCAGCCAGTGTCGAAGAACCACTTTTTTCAATGAGAGAGAAAGATTAGTGCCATGAAATATCTACGTTCTAATACCGGAATAGAAGCCAAGTACCCCAGAATGCAAATTTCTGAATGAAACAATCCCTGCAACCCTAATAGGGGGTCAGTCCTATCTTCTATTAAGCACTAAAGTGGAGCTATCTTAGGGCAGGACCAAGAAATGCACAGGAGAGAACCCTCCTCACCGCCACACCTATTACAGACGGGTGATGGTACCCGTCCCATTTGCTCTAACTTCTGTGGGGTGTAGTACAAATTATTCAGGATATTGAAGTGCATGAGGTGCAGTCTATCTTGTCCTACATACCAGTAAGTACTTTTCCAGATACCCAACCATCATTGTGGGGACAGGGGAAAAATTTGATCCCAGTAAGGAGAGAAACCATCAAGCTCAGGAGCATATGATCCTTACCTATTCTACTGCTGCAGACCCTACCTGAGCTTCAGTGACCCTTCCCACTCTCTGCTTCTTTTATAATATACCTCAGTGTTTACCCCATGCATGTTTGAAGCTCCTCACCATTCTAGCTTCCACCACTTCTGTTAGCAGTCTATTCCAAACATCTATCATCCTTTCAGTGAAGAAATATTGCCTTGCATCTCACTTGAATTTTTCCCACTCCAGCTTTAATGCATGCCCCTTGTCTTGGTGTGTCTTCATTTGAAAGTGACTCCCAAGCCAGCCCAGTGGCATAGAGGGCTAAGGCACTGTGTGCCTTATCTCTGACCACACCAGTGACCCAGGTTCGGGAACAAGCTTGAGCTGCTGGGAGTCAGCTGGGGGCGAAAGGACTGAGTACCCATTGGACAGCTCTCTCTTCTCCCAGGGAGGGGAGACTAGTTGACTCGACCCTTGACTGCCTCAGGTGGAGGCTCAGAGGTAGTGCTGTTATTTTGTGTGGCAGAAAGAGGGGACTGCAGGGAGAAAATGGCAAAATGGCTGGTGCAGGTTATTTGAAGCCTTGCCCACCTGACTTTGTCCCACAGTGTCGCCAGTCACCCAGTCCACAAATCTGGATGAGAGTCATCATGTAGGGGGAGGCTGCATTGACAGTTGCGCGGAGGAGCAAGATGGAGGAGCAAGATGGCTGCATGCTGAGCAGCTGCTTGCAGAGGCTCGAGCTTGAACCTAGCATTTTCCTCCTCGTACTTTGCTTTTGCACTTTAGAATTCTACAGGAGATTAATCTTTACATCTCTCTGGAGCTAATGTTCCACCCGGAGTCAGCTTTTTAACTTTTATTACTTTGTTTTTTGGTAAGGTGTTAGGTTTAGGAACTTTTAGATTGAGTTAGGGACCTTTTTAGTGAGTGAGAGTGAGGAGTTAGCTTTTTTGTTTTAAGGTTAGGTGGAGTGCTTCCAGTCATTTGTTTTGTGTTCTCCGTGCTGAAAGAGATGCTATCTACTGCCCGAATTTTCATCCTGACGCAGAATTTGTCTGTGCCTGGATTCATGACCTGTGGCACTTGCCAACACAAAAGGAAAAAAAGGGAGAGAGAGAGTGAACAAGGGAAGGGTTTGGCTCAGGAAGAGAGGTGTAATAGTGAGAAGACAAACTGGAGAGACAGAATATATACTGAAAATCAGCCCAGAAGGTGGGCCTCATCACTGGTGAGGGAGGCTTATACTAAGCATACTGGCAGTGCCAGTAGCAGGAAGTGTTAACAGAGGGTTAACAGAGGGTGTCGGGTGAGAGGGTGAGGGGGTGGCACAGGATCAGAGCAGGATGTCAGTATAAGAAGGGGAAGAGAGAATGGGAGCAGAAGGGGAGTGGTGGAGAGGGGATGAGGGGAGGTAGGGTAGAAGTTGTGGGGAGGAGGTTGGGTCAGTTAGTGAGCAAAGTAGAAGGGGGTAGAGAGGTGTCCAGTGGTGTGGGTATAGAAGTGAAGGGGAGGAAGGTGGCACAGTTTAGGGAGGGAAGAAATGGGGGTATAGACGGTGAAAGGAGGTACAAAAGTTGACAAACTGCCAGGGGCTGGAGGCCTTAGTGGAAACAGTCGCAACTTGCTTGGTAGCCAGATATGATCGTAGCCCACATTTGAAAGGGCCCAGTGTTGGAATAGCAAAGAGGCTTGGTGGCAGGTTGTTAGTCCATTTAGGTAGCCTGGTGGGCAAAGGCCCTTTGTCCTAGAGTAGTGCGACATCTTGGAACCTTGAAGATCATGCTGCCAGAACTTCTTGTGGTGTGGCTGCATTCAAAGGAGGTGTGGAGCTTCTGGACGCCTATGGCTAGCATGTCTAGACTTGCTTTTCTGGCCAGCAGGCAGGTCTGGTACTGAATTCTGCTATTGAACTGGATCCGGTTGGCACTTAAAACATCACAGGTGTGAGTTTGACATTCTGAACTGGTGGAGAGGTGGCATGCCTTATTTAAGGTGAATTTGATATGGTGGAGGGCTGTATCTGTTGCAGATCCATAGATTACAATACCATACTCCATAAGAGAGATGAAGAAGCTGCGATTGGCAAGATTTAGTGCTACATGAGTGAGACTATGCTTATGCCTGTGTATGAGGCTGATGCATATATTCAGTGATTTTACTATAGTGTCTATATGGTAAACGACATGGTACTGTCAGGTGTAACCCCCAAGTACTTAAAGTGCTGTACCTGTTCAAGTGATGCACCTTCATTATTGGTAATGGTAAGTGGGTGCAATCGATGTCGATTCTGTGGGCTGGAGAACATCATTGCCTTTGTTTTTTCATAATTCATGACAAGTTTGTGTGCCTTGAGCCATTTTTCCACTGAGGAGAAGCTATCTTGTAGGGTGAGCTCCAGTGACCTGGGGTCTGTGTGACTTTCAGAAGAGGACAGCATCATCTGCGTAGAGCAGAATTTTGCTAGGACAGGAACTAGGAAGCTGATTTAGAAATAAGCTCAACATTAGGGGACTCAAGATGGAGCCCTGTGGAATACCCGAGCAAACTGGTCTGCTATCAGAGTAGACATTATCTATCCTAACTTGCTGGGATTGGCCTGAGAGGTAGGTATTTCTGGATATCATCACAGTGCTCTGAATAGAGTGGACCTTTCAATTCATTCACCTGGTTTAGTAAGCTTACAGGGGTGTTCGATTTGTTGTTTCTACCTGAAGGTCCTTGCTCCATGGGATACTGTGGGAACTGGATGTTGGCTGTATTGAGGCCTTCTGCTGATGGTCCGGTGAACAGATCTCAGGCTTTGGACTCTGAGAATTACCGGGGAGAGGTCATTGGCTGCCTGTGAGAAAGGCACCCTCCTTCCTCCTTTTGACCCGGTGAGTGATTCTGTCTGCCCATACTTCAGTGTGCATTTGTTCTGGTTTGGCACGAGATGCCAGTTTACCTTCACCTAAGACAATTTACTCTCGGGCTGCTCTCTTTCAATTCGGGAGACTTATTTGACATATTGTGGGCCAGCAACTGATCTGGGGAGAGTGAGAGACTCTTCAGACCTGGAGAAGGGGTTTCCCCTATTGACTATCTTTGCTGGCGAACATTGTTGGACGTAATCACTTATACATCATTTTTGTGGGGAGTATAACACTTTATTTCCCCCTTGTCCCCGGCTGCCATGTTTAGTGAGAGAAGACACTACAGATTGGTGGTTTCCAGGCCACTTTTAACCCAGAAAATTGGCTGACTTGTATTACATACTCTGCTGTGTTTCTTGGATTTTGCCTTTTGGCCAATTTGACTTTTAAAGCACTCCTGTCTAATCTACTGTTGTTAAAGCATTTTAGTTTGGAATTTTGAGGAAGGGGTTGTGGGGAGGTGAAATTGTATTTATTGTGGGGGGTGGTTTTATTTTGTTTAATGTGAATGGTAGGATGCATGACTAGGGTGTATGTCTGAGTTTAAATTCTGTTTAATTTAAGTGTGTAGGGTGTGAGTGGAGTGTGCTTTGGCACTTTAAAAATCTAGTGCATTTATCTGATAGCTGGGTTTTGGTCAGACTAGGGTGGCTTGGCAGAGATGTGTTGTTGGAGCCACGGCCCAGTGAGAATTACTTAAACTGCCTCTCTGCTTCGTGACCGCTGCCCCTTCACTGACCTCCCATTTTCTGCCACCACTGCTAGACACTGCAGGGAGATTGGGATTACAAGGAGGCAGTTGCTTCAGCGATGATAGAGTGCAGCTGAGGAGAGTATGGTGAGCATCCTTGAGGTTGTCCGGTACAGGAGGCACACTGGGTTAAAACGGAGCCTAGGGAGATGCCAGACATGTTTGGTCTCTGTACCCAGGGTTCCCACTGGACTGAGTGAACTGGTAGCTAGAGGACCGGCCGCATGCTTTAATCCTCTTTGGGCAGTGCTCTGCAATGCCTGTCAATTAGGAACAAGACAGCCATTTTTGCAGACTTGATTTCTTCTGTTGACCTGGCTTACATCATGAAGACCTGGCTGGGTGATGCCGCTGGCCCAGTTTCAGAGACCGCCATCCCTGCTGGGTACTCTGTAGTGCACTGCCCAAGGAAGGATGACAGGGGTTGGGGAGTGGCCATCGTATTTAGAGCCAACCTGGGCTTCACGGTGCACCCAGTTGGTAACACCGGATCGTTTAAGTGTTTCCCATACGTGGGGGTTCAGGTGCAGGTTGCAGGATTCTCCTCATTTACTGCCCTCCTGTGTCGGGGGGGGAGAATTCCTGCAGGAGGTGGCAGACTTTGTCACCTACCAGGTGTTAGAGTCCCCCAGGTGTTTAATCCTGGGAGACTTCTATGCCTGGATTGATGATGAATCTTCGCATTTCGGTTACAATCTCTTCCAGTTGATGTCTTCACCGGGCCTGATACAAATTGTTGCTTCTGCTACCCATCAGCATGGCCACACACTCGATCTGGTGTTCCAGTTGGGTCTAGGGATTGACAACCTTGAGATTGATCGGGTCTTTTGGTCTGATCACTACACCATGGGGTTCACATTTGGGGCCCCCCCAAAAAATCCTTCCCCTGTGGAGATGGTCAGCTATCGCCCTTTAAGGGGCTTGCAGCCAGAGGGACTACTGGCATTGGCTGACCTATCTAGAGTTGAAGCGGCATGTGCAATTGGCACCAGAGAAGCAGTGGCCACTTATAATGTGGTGGTTTCCAAAGCTCTGGATATTATTGCTCCAGTCTGTATATGACCCAGATCCTCTCACTTGAGATCCACTTGGTTTGATGGGGATCTCAAGGCACTAAAGATGCAGGGTTGGCAGGTAGAGCATTGTTTTTGGTGGAAGACCAGGCTGGAGGCTGACAGGCTGTCTCTGAGTGCCCACTATGGTGAGTACCAGGGGCAATCTCCTGTAAGAAGGCAGAATTTCTGTCCAGGGAGATTGCTGCAGGGAAGAACAGACCTTCTCAGCTCTTTCAGACTGCGGACATGCTTCTCCATCCTGCCTGTCTACAGCCGAAGAAGACTTTTTCATCCACCTTGTGTGAAGAATTTGCTCTGTTTTTCTCTGACAGAGCATGGCCATCCGGTCAGGGATCCCGTCAAGGAGGCTACAGCCTCACAGTGGTGGGGCCTGGATGTTCAGAGGCACTCCAACTGTCTGGGAGGTGTTTAGGCCAGTGAAGGTGTCTGAAGAGACTAAGGTGATTTTAGAGCTGAAGCACACTTACTGTGAACATGGACCTGGCCGCGAGGCACTTTTTAATGGGATGTGCCTAGGCCATTGGCCAGAATTGTCATGTGCTTAATGGTAGACAGGGGTTCCCAGTGACTTTGAAAGAAGCACTGGTGAAACCCCTCCTTAAGAAATCTTCCCTTGACCCAGATGTTCTGGCAAATTACCGTCTGATCTCCAACTTGCCATTTCTGAGAAAGGTTGTTGAGAAGTTAGTGGCTCAACAGCTTGAGGATCACCTGGTGTCCTCGGACAGCACAGAAATGGCTCTAGTTAGAGTGCATAATGATCTGCTTAGGGCTAGAGACAGAGGAAACAGGTCAGTTCTTGTGCTTCTCTATCTCTCCTCAGCATTTGACACTGTGGACTATGTCATGCTTCTTGATCAGCTCGGTGAGTTTTGTGGATATGCCAGAACTGTCATCAGGTGGTTTGAGTCCTATCTCTCGGAAAGGGTGCAGCGGGTAGTGATGGGGAATTTCTCCTCCTCGCTAATACCTCTTCCTTGTGGAGTAACACAGGGTTCAAACTTGTTGCCAATGTTGTTTGCAGTGTACATGCTGCCTCTGGGTGAGATCATTTGACAATACAGCGTGGAATTTCACTGCTATGCAGATGACACCCAGCTCTATTTGTCTTTTACACCCAGAAAACCTGGAGCTGTCAATGTGCTTAACAACTGTCTGGCTAAAATCAATGACTGGATGTCTTCCAGCTGGCTGAGACTTAACCTAGATAAGATGGAGGTGGTTACCCCCCTGACAGTGACATTTCGCCAGTGAGGCCCCCCACAGAGACTACAGTGTCATGCAACTGTGGGAGACCCGCTGGAACCCGACACTGTCTGTCAGGGGTCCTGTACCCCTCCAATCAGCTCCGACTGGATTTGAGAGCCCTTAAGTGGGCAGTTACAGGAGTGCAGCCCCCCATGTGGGGTGTTCAGGGGCAAAGCCCCCCGAAGAAAACAAAGAAATACAGTGTGAACCAGCAGCCGACTGCAGAATGTGGTTGACCTGCCAGTGTCGCTGACGGGGTATTCGACAAAATTCTTGTCGAGCTCCTGTCGTGGATCAAGAAGGAGGTATTGGTGATCAAGCCAGGTCATGGGCATGATGAGTTGCCACTGGGGACGACACAAGCATGGTCCTGGTGTCCGTTCCATGGGTGGCTTCCTAGAGGGTGCAAAAGTTAGGTGTGATCCTGGACAGCAGACTGACTTTTGAAGATCAGGTGTCATCTGTTGTTTAAAGTGGTTTCTGCCACTTGAGGAACATTGCCAGGATTAAGTCCCTCATTCCGCCTGAGGATCTACCGACACTGGTACATGCCTTTGTGACCTCCAGGCTCGACTACTGCACCTCTCTATACTTTGGGGTCCTGGGAGGGACCCTCTGTAGATTGCAGCTAGTGCAGAACATGGTAGTGAGGTTGCTGACAAGCCTTTCGAGGTCCAGTCATCTAATCCCGGTGCTGCATACTCTGCACTGGCTGCCTGTCAGGTGGAGGGTTCTTTTCAAGGTAGGCTTGCTCAACTATAAGGCCCTATATGGACTGGCTCCTGGCTACCCATCAGATCTCCTGACACCGGTGACATCTGCTTGCTCCCTCTGCTCCTCTTCAAGGGCCCTCCTGGATGTTCCCAGGGTTCATCTCTGGACATAAGGTGATTGCGCATTTAACATTGTGGGCCGACCCTGTGGAACTCACTTCCACCTGCTATCTGGGAGGCTTCCTTGACTGAGGTGTTCAAGCTCAGGCTAAAGGCTCACCTCTTCTGCCAGGCTTTCAAAGTCTGCTGTTTTGGGTCTAGATCATTAGTTTGTTTTCCCAGCAAACAGAAGCATACTGTAAAAACAGAAAGGTTCTGCTAACTAATTGAATTTTTTTTATTTTAATGTTATTGTATTTTAATCTTTGTTTTGTGTATTTGTGATTGCTAGGTGCCCTGAACCTCCGGGAATGGGTGCCTTATAAATTAAATTGCCTTGCCTTGCCTTCTTGGCTCCACCATGGGGAGCAATCTATGGGGCATTGAGGGCTTGGGGGCAACAGAGACAAGTGCTGGACTGGGGGGGCAACAGGGCTGAGAAGCCACCTGCACCAACCAGCTGGAAAAAAGAAAAGAAAGTGACTCCTTACCTGCATCCTGTTCACTCTTGTGTGGTACTTGTAAGTCTCGATCATATCCCCTCTCTTCCAGAGTGTACATATTGAGATCCTTCAATCACTTCCTGAAGGGCTTCTTATGCAAACCTTGCACCATTTTAGTTGCCCTTCTTTGGGCTGGCTCCACCCTGCCTATGTCCTTTCTGAGGTGCAATCTCCAAAACCAGACACAATACTCCAAGTGGGGGTGCACTTGCTACTTGTTCTCAAATCCCCTTTCCAGGGAAGCATTTCATTCATATATCTGAAGGGAGGGCATGTAGGCTTGGTTGATGCTATTTTAGAAGGGGAAAAAAATCACCTTAGCTCATCTGAAGCCTGAATGAAATTTGAGGAGCCTCATACTAAAAAAATAGCAGGTACTTATAAACATTTAGTAGGGTAAAGCAGAACCCTACTAAGCATTCATTCTGAAGTAATTTAAAAGAAGGCAACATTTTTTCTCTACTTTCTCTTCTGATATATGAATTAAATACTTCCCTAGGATAAAGACCTTACCTTAGACCTTAGCCCATTCCGTGAATGTCTGCACATTGGGTAGTCCAGCACCTCCACTCCTGTCTGTCCAAGGCCTTATAAGAGACTCATCCTATGCTGGCCCTTTGATGTTAAGATCCTTTCCATCAGTTTCCTTCCAGTTCTTCCTTGGTCGGCCTTGCTTCTTTTTTCCCACATGAGGTTTCCAGTTCATGACCTGCTTAGCTCTATGATTATTATCCATTCTGTGAACAAGCCCCTGCCATCTCAATTGTATTCTTCTCATAGACACTGTAAGCTCTTATTGTCCTCTTATCTCATGAACTTTCTTGTTCGTCACCTTATCTTTCCATGATATATGGAATATTTTCCTCAACCACCTGTGATGGGCTACCTCAAAATGCTTCATATCTGACACAAATAGGCCTGAGTCTAAATCTATTTTCTTTTTTAATAAAAACAAAATGCCTAGTGTGTTTGGGTAGGTTTACTGTTATAAGATGTACCACTAGTGATCAGGATGTGAAAATTCTGTGTGTGTGGTGCTATCAGTCCCTGTATAGGGGTCATTATTAAGTACCTGGTATGCTGCCAGGGTATCCAAAAACATCATTATTAAAAAAATTGGGAAATGTTTGTTGTAAAGCATACAACAAACCATTCCAAGTTCTAAAGGGTAAGATTTAAAATCCCTGGGATGTGCATGAACTGCACATTATTAACTAGGGTACCTGGCTGGGAAGTGGCTATTAGACCACTGCGTAGGCCAGGGTCCTGTTTTGGACACTCAGTATTAGGTGTCACAAATTATGGAGCATCATAGGGTAAAACCTTAAGGTCTAATGGCTTTTATTGGCATATAAATTTTGGATGAAAAATTCCTGATTATCAATAAAATGTAAACAGGGGGTTCAGATCAAGTCTAGCTGCTAGGATTGATCTGAAGCAATGACAACGAACATGTTTTTTAGGACTTTAGTGTGAACTCCACGGGATGCAATTAGAGCATGTGGGCTTGTGAGGTACTCTGCCTCAACAAGCTGTTTAGGTTTAGGTCACTGGTTCTTATCTGAAGTACGATGTGCAGTTTGGGCTTGTAAGAAGACCCATATATTTCTAAAAAGAAAAGTAAGCATAAAGCAAGCATCTCTCTTTCTGGAACCTAAAAGGGAAGCGAAAAGAAAAACATAGTTAGTTTAGTACTATTCCACCCATTGGGGTATGGAAAAGTAATTTAATCTCCTTTAAACAGTTACATTTGATTGGCATGTAGCCATTTATCAATGACTCTGTTATTGTGAGGCAGTTTAACTTGGTAGACTGCTGGACTGAGTTTGTTTACAATGGGATAGTGACCCTCCCATTTGTTTACAAATGGATGTGTAGGTGGTGCAAATCTGAGTACCATTACCTGGTCCCCAACTTGCCAGTCTATAGGATATACAGTTTTGTCAGATTGGATTTTGGCCTGTTGCTAGGCCTTGCCCATGTGTTGTGCAGCAAACAAGTGTATCCTTTGGATGTTTGTTTGAGTTGTTTGACATATTTGTGTACTGACACCTTATCAGCAGTGGGGACACCAAAGTCCAGAAATAAGTGTTCTGGGAGTCTCATGGACCGACCAGTCATGATTTCAAATGGGGTACACTGTGTATCTGCAGAGGGTGTTCCTCTTATTGCCATAAGGAGCAATGTCAGTAAAGAATCCTATTATTTTGGGTTTTCCTGAAACTGTTTGGATAACATAACTTGGATCTGCCTGTTAGCCCTTTCCACCTGTCCTGATGACTGTGGGTGGCAAGGGATATGAAACTTTTGTTTTACCCCTAACAAATCTAGAGTTTCCTGCATTACTTCAGCCATAAAGCTATCTCCCCGTAATCAGAATCTACCTTTAGGGGTAAACCCCACCTGGTAAATAGTTGGTTCACCAAGACATTTGCAGTCACTTTGGCTGTGTTGCTCTTTGTTGGGATAGCCTCGCCCATTGGAAAATAGGTCAGTGATCATTAGTGCAAACTTATTGTTGTTCTTAGTGGTTGGCAAAGGGCTAATGTAATCAATCTGGATGTTGTTCCAGGGGCCTGAGTGCCTCTGGGGTCAACATTTAGCATTTTTCCTAGCTGGTATAGGATTGTTCTGTGCACAGATCAAACAGTTATTGATGTAGTATTCTACAGCATTTCTCATGTGTGGCCACCGGACAGAGGGTTTCAGTCTGTCTAGTGTTTTATTGACTCCCTGGTGTCCAACAGTTGGAGTATCATGTACTTGGTACAGTAGATAAAATCTACCCTCAGTTATTCAGGAACTACCCATAACTTTTCAGGAATTATAAGGATTCTCCCCACCTCCCTACTTTACATTGTTTGCCAGGTATGTTTTAACAATGCCTGGATACTGTACATAAATAATGGTGCACCTCTTAGCAATGCACAACATGTCATCACCAGGATGTAAAATAAGAATTCCAAACCCTGCTATCTAACCCTCATTGGTATGTGTGACTGAGTCATCAGTCAAAACACGACACACAGTGGTGTCTTTTAACACTTTCTGAGGTTCTGTCAGAAAGGGCCCTGGGACAGGTAGATCAGGGGTTGGAGTGAACAATCATGGGTCTCTCATGTCAGATGTAGGCCATGGGCCAACAAAGATGGAGTTTTGAAAGGAAGGAGAGTGACGTCACGATCCTGTAAAGGGAGAGACCAGTGTGTAAGTCTGGCATTGGAGACAGACTCATCTTTTACTCTGTCTGACAACAGAAAGTTAGTTGGCAAATGATTGAAATGCAGCACAATGGGTGCCTATCCAATGATGTATATAGAGTATCTCACTACCCAGTATGTAGCCAAAAAATTCCTTTCACAAAGGTTGTATTTCAGCTCCACTTGGGGAGAGCATCTGGGATGGATAAGCAATGGGTCTGATGTGTCCATTGCATTTTGGGGCTAAAATTGTCGAGATTGCTGTATCTGACGTAACAGTTTCCAAATGATACCGTAAAGCTGGGTTAGGACTAACCAATGCTAGAGCTATGGTCAGAGCTCCTACACGAAAAGATAATAATATCAACATTACAATATCTTGCACCTTCTTGCCAGAAGCTCCTGCTATTGTCTGTGCTGGGAGTAACCCAGCCTGTTCCTGGTTTGTGCCTGCTACTGCCTGTGCTGGGAATAACCCAGACTGTTCCTGGCTTGTGCCTGCTACTATCTGTACTGGGAATAATCCAGATTGTTCCTGGCTTGTGCTTGCTATTGCAGTCACCGTATGGGATGATCCAGGTATCACTGGTGAAGGGGGGGCCTGCATCATGTGCAGGCAGTGCTGGCACTATGGGGGGTGCCTGCACAGTGGAGAAAAGTGGTGTGCAAGCTGCATGTAGTTCTCCAGCTGTGGCTTGTGGTTCAGTAGCCATCTGGGGTGGAGAAAGTAGTAGTGGAACTGCTGGCAGCATAGGTTCAGAAATCAAACCTGTATCCCCCCATAGCGTGGCACGTGATGCTGAAAATATCACAGCCACGGGGCAAAAACAGCACATTTAGTCCTCTCAGGGAAGGCTGGTGTTAGATTACATAGGGAAGAATCATTAATAACAATGTGCTCCTTAACCAAGGACATGCTAACAGTGTAATCATTGCTAACTGCAGCTGCTGCTGCAGTGTCTGTCTCTGACTTTATAACATAAGGCTGTGTACCAGCCTCATTCAAAAGTACGTCAGCCTCATTTTCAATGAGATTATTCTGTTCCTCAGAAACACTAGTCTTACTGATAACATTATGAATCATGCCTAAAACCTCCGGTATGTTTTGTATGGTTAAGGCAGCAATCACAGGTCTCTGTGATTGAATGATCTGACCTCCTTGATGTGGTGGTCAGCCATTTTGGATTACCTCATGGGTGCCACCATCCTGGGTTACTGTATTATGACCATCATCACATGACCATGAGCGGCCATCTTGCGGATAGCATGGAGATGCAAAATGATGACATGTGTGCCCTCCATTTTGAGACTTCAACAATTCTCCATTTTGTGAATCACAGAAAAATGAGTGGCTAGCCTTTGTTCTAGTCCACCCCACAGCACTCTACGAGTGTTCAAAATCAGACTCAGCAACACCAGAAGAGGTAAGGTATATGGGCATTAAGGTGGTATGCCCTGCCAGTACCTCTGGCTGATAGTGCAAGTTTGCTATTTCTGACTTGCAATTTATATGATTAACCTCAGAGGTGGGATCGCACAAATTATACATAACCTGTTTCTCCAAGTTCCCAAATATGGTGGTAACTTGAGCATTTTTCCTACTCCTACATTCTAGCTCCTCACATACATGAGTGAGCACGCTGTGAAGTACCTTAATTTTAGATTGCAAGATTTTCTCATTGTGTGAAACTTGCCTTTTATCAAGAGAAGCTCTATTACATTTCATTTTCAAAGCATACACTTCTCATCTGCTGTTATCATAATCACATAACAGTGAATCATGCTGCTTAATCAAGGTTTGGTGTTGAAATATCAGTGTGTTTACTCTCTCAGCAGACTCAGCATTTACTACACTCATCTCCTGCCTGTACGCAGTGTAATCTGATCTCAGAACAGTACACTGTTTCATAGAAGATTCTAAGCAAGCGAATAGTGTTGCAACCAACCATTGTTCAGGAATATTTTCCTTGGTACCATGTTTCAATTCACTATAGTGTTCAGAAACAGCTCTTATATGATCGTCTCTGGTTTTTGCCACATTGGCAAAATCCACCAAACCAGCCTAGGCAGCTTGGTATTGTGAGTCATCCAGCCTCAATTCAGTATTGATTTTTTCAGACATTTCAATATAAAATTAGAAACTCTTAGCTGTCTGTTGATCAGGAACTCCATTTGCAACCAAAATACATGAGAGCACACAAACAGCATTTGGCATATGTGGACTCCTAAATGAGTATAGACCCATTAGGATTTGAAACCACAAATGAAAGCAGTCTAGCTGTCTGTTCAGATCCCTTTACAGCTGTGTGTTCCCACAGAGAAAGAAGAGAAAGAAAAAACAGCTCACTACACAGAGCTGAATATCTGGTAGGAGGTCTGTTTGTCTGCACTGGGGGAACAAAAGCAGACTGAAGAGATTTACACAGAAGACGCTAACAGCAGCTTGTCACTGGGGATTTCTCACCCAATGTGTTAATTTACAGAGGAAATGAAAGTGTAACTTTGACTAACACCCAGACATTTTCTGCAGTCGCCATGAATGTTACCCAGAAACCAGCTCTGGGGTAAATAAATCAGACTCTTGTATGTCTACAGTGTCAGCTAAAGAAACAACCACACAAGCAGAAGTAATAATGATAATTTATTACAATACTTACGCCAAGCATGTGACAGAGAAAATCGCAAGGGAGATGGGTTCTCGCCAGTCTCTAGAACAATGTACAGAATCTCAGTGAGGAGCTGCTTACACAAGGTTACATACCATAGATTTATTTTATTTAGATTTTGTTGACCGGGTAAGTGCACTAGACAAATCCTGCCTATTTTCAGGCATGACCCGGGAGAGGGGGATACAGATGAATGCCATCTGACCTTGAGCCAGATTAAGCTGTTGCTGGTATTTTTAGTAAATGAGGGAAATTTGGCCAGGAATCAGGGAAATTCCCCTATTCTTTTCAATAAGTGCCATGGGATCTTTAACATCCTCCACCTGAACTACCACCAATCCAGGCAGATGGGACCTCAGTTTAACGTCTCATCCGAAAGATGGCACCTCAGAAGTGCAGCACCCCTCTCATGTCGCACTACAGTGTCAGTACTGGGATATTAACCCAAGTGCCAGATGTGGGAACTGAACCCACAGCCCTCTGATCTCCCGGCCTCAGATAACGCCATAACAACAGAGATAACATTATAGCAACAGATATGAGAAACATAATGTGTTGGTTCTACATTATAAACAAGGTGGTTTCCTTGGATAATTACTTAAGGGACAGAATTACTAATGAGTATAATGTGAGACAAAGGATTTGTCTCTGTCAGCATGAAGCTTAGACAAAGAGAAATGCTAACAGGCCACAACTACACATGGCATACTAGCTTAAGTGCAATACCCGCACTACATATGATTATATGAGGATATAAGTGTATATAGTAATCACTGATAATCCATAAGCGTCATCTTATCAGTAATTAGGTAGATTATATATAGAATATATGCAAAAGACAAACATAATGCATTATAGTGAGGTATAATAATCATGCATGATATAATCCTATAAAAGATGTAAACATTAGCATATATTAGCAGCAAACATAGAAACATAGAAACATAGACTTTGACGGCAGATAAGGACCGCTAGGCCCATCTAGTCTGCCCATTTCCCTACCTACAGGATAGGCCGCAGATCCTAGTTAACCAACAGCCTATTTCTTCCTACCCCCCACAAGAATTGCCTTATGTCTGTCCCATGCATTCTTGAAATCTCCCACAGTTTTGACCCCACAACTCCTCAGGAAGCTGTTCCATGCATCCGCTACCCTCTCTGTGAAATAATACTTCTTCACATTGCCCCTGAACAGCCCTCCTTCTATCTTTAAATTGTGTCCCCTTGTTCTTGTAAGTTTCTTTTTCTGAAAAATGCTACCCTCTTGGACTTTATTGATTCCACTGAGGTACTTAAAAGTTTCTATTATGTCTCCCCTCTCCCTTCTTTCCTCAAGGGTATACATATTAAGCTCCTTTAGTCTCTCCTCATACGGCTTCTCTTGCAGACCCTGCACCATTTTAGTTGCCCTCCTCTGGACTGCCTCTATCCTGTCTATGTCCTTGCAGAGATGAGGTCTCCAGAACTGGACACAGTACTCCAGATGGGGTCTTACCAACTGTCTGTACAGAGGGATAACAACTTCCTGTTTTCTGCTGCTGATGCCTCTCCCTATACATACTATGCAAAGCACATTCCTGGCACTCATGCTTATACGATGGGTGCCTAAATCTACATGTTACTGCAAAATAGCAGTATCACAGTATAATAGACCAGGAATACAGTGTAAGGTGTATGTGGGACGATAGGGGGCATAACCCAGGTGCAACACTAGGCCATGTTTCTGAGCCATATAAGAGAGTTGTAAGTACTATTGCTTCATATAGCCTGATCATGATCTTCAAACTGAGTCCCCTATTTTTCCAAATGACTCCTAGGGCTCAATTCTCAAAGGGGGGCTTGCAGCAGCACAAACTGCAGCACACAGCAACTTGTGATGAAGCTCGGTGTGCCAGGGACCCTGCACCTGATTCTGGTACAGGAGGGGTCCCAGCGCCTAAGTCACTACACTTGCGGCAACCCCTCATATGTGACAAACACATGGTGCATGGGAGGGGTTTGCTGCAGCCTCCTATGGCAAAGTTGAAAGATCCCCCATCCCCGATCCCCAGGGCCACATAAATAAAACCACTTTCCTGGTGTTCTAGCGGCCCCCTCCCCAATGTCCCCATTATAATAACTATTCATAAAGCCCAATCATTGTTGGTCCAGCAGCCCCCCTCCCTGATGCCCCATGTCCCCATTATTATAAATATTCATAAAGCCCCATTCACTGGTGGTTCAGTGGCCCCCCCAATCCCTGATGTCCCCTTTATTATAAATGGTCATATAGCCCCATCCATTGGTGGCCCAGCAGCCCCCCTCCCTGATGCCCTATGTTGCCCGCTATATTGATAGTTATGAAAGCGCCCTTGCCTGGTGGTCTACTGGCCCTCCTCCCCACAATCCCAGCAGGTAGTGCCCACCACCCCACTTCCCCAATCCTGAAACACAATCAGCGACTGGCACTGCCCACCTCTCAACTCTGTGGCCAGCCACCAACTGAACTGTCACTGAGCACATCCTGTAAAGTGTACAGCGCTCATTGAATGATTCAATGAGCATTGTGCACTTTACAGAATGTGCTCAGTGACAGTTCAGTCAGTGACCAGCAGTGGAGGTGAGAGGTGGGCTGTGCCAGTCACTGGCTGTGTTTCGGCATTGGGGTGGAGAGCGGGTAGTAGGCACCACCCACTGGGTGGGGGAGGGAGGCCACTAGGCCACCAGGCAAGGGTGCTTAAATGATTATCAATATAGCGGGTGACCTTTGGCATCAGGGGGGCCTGGACCACTATTTAATGGGGCTTTATGACTATTTATAATAACAGGGACTTGGGGCATTGGGGAGGGGAGCCATTAGACCACCGATGAATGGGGCTTTATGACCATTTATAATAATGGGGACATTGGGAATCGGGGAAGGGGGAACCACTGCACATCTATTTCTATTATTTTATTTAACATTGGTAACTGGCAAAAGCCCACTGATCTGGACAGTAATAGGGTGCCGCAAGGTGCTACACTCTCCCAGATGGATTTGTCGAAGTACCCTTAGACCAAACCTGTGTGGTCTAAGGGTACTTAGAAATTCTTCCTCTGGGAGAGCTTTGTGAATCCCACTTTCAGGGATATGGTAGCCTGCATCTGCCACAAGCCCACTAGCACCATGCCGCAACCCATTTCATGGGGCAAGGCTGGTGCAAGTCCCCTTTGGTGCATGCAGCCTGCGTTAGATGCAGGCTACTTTTGTGAGTAGCTCAGGGTGCATTCTTTGGTGCAAGGTGCCACTTGCGCCATTTATGTTTGATACAGGCACCTTACGTCAATCTCAGAGCTTTGAGAACCGAGCTCTAGGTCTATATCACAGCTGCTGTTGTTCGACACAGTGCTTTCCAGATAGCAAAAATCCTAGGTGACTTTAAAGATTTACTCTCTGCTGTATATTAATTTGCTTTAAAAGACAGCTAAAGAAACAGTAGTTTAGAATTTAGATTTGATTATATGTATATATTTTGTATGCAGTTGCCAACCAGTTTTACATTAGAATACTAAAAGAATACAATATTTAAATAACAAATGTCAGCTGAATAAAATTTAAAAATGATATTCAGTCTAGAGAAAATAATAGTTCGAATGCAGTTCTTGGTGCAGATAGAAGTGTAATGCTTGGAACAAAAAAATGACTTCCCATTATATTTAGGAATGATGTTTTTGGAAGGTGGTACATAATTGATTTACATCTTATGTAAATTATGGAAACTGAAGAGATTTGGGAAGGTTCTAATAGTAATTTAATTTTATTTTTGAAGTCACATTTCCTGATGAAACTGTGCATATTTAAGCAGTGAAACACTGATTTAATTATATGACTGATGAGCTGTATTGATTAAAATATTGTACTTTGAATACATTTGGTGAGTGGAGTCTATTTTCTGAATTTTATTGAACGCTTATAAGTTAGCCCTAATTCAGAACAAACACCACCCAGATGTTTTTTTATACTTCAAAGTTGGAGAAAGCAGGGATTACACTGGTTCGTCACATTTGTCCCCCCCCCCCCCAGCAGTCATATGTGAAAATGTTTGAGGAACTTAGGGTCCAATATGACCTCCCACCAGGAACATTTGGAGGTACCTTCAACTTAGGGTGGCATTCTCCCCTCAAGGATCCAATATGACCTCCCCCCAGGGAGTTTTGGAGGTACCTTCAACTCACAGTGGCCTTCTCCCCTCAACTCAAGCCACACATGGATATCCCAGACTCTCCTTACAAAAAATGGCTAGATCATGTCAAAGACAGGGCAGGCAAGTTATACAGATTACTCAGGGCACCTGTCCACCACCCACAGCTCACTGTAGACAACAATGGGCAGACAAGTTGGGCATTCCTGTCTCTGATCACACCTGAAGACTTTGCTGATTTATGGGCCATGCATCATGCAGCGATATTAGAGCTCAGCTAATATAAGTGAAAATTCCTCATTTTTGGCACAGGACACCCCAGTTCCTTCATGACAGAGGAGTTATATGTCCAATAACAGATGCTGGCACTGCTATCAAGATGAAAGATCCCTGTCCCATATACTATGGGATTGCCTTAGATCTGCCCTTTCTGGAACAAGGTTTTATCCTCCTGTAAAAAAGTCCTGATTCATCATATTAACTTGGGTGCACTGATGATTCTTTTGGGTATACACCATCCTGACCCTTTTAACTCCAATCCTTGCACACAATGGGCGATTGTTGTTACCCTGATTGCTAAAAGACTTTTATTGCAATGGAGAACATCCAAAGATATACCCCACCATAAATGAGTAGCAGGTAGCAAAAGGCTGATTAGCCTCACAGAAAAGTATGTCCCATCAAACTTTAAGAAAATGCCTTTGTGTTATGAGATTTGGGCCTCCTCTCTGTCCCATGTCACATCCTCTGCCATATCCTTGCCTTGATGGAATGGGACAGAACATTGCTTCACTGCTGATTGTCCACTGTTGCTGATGCTAGGCAGATCCTAGACTACTTACAAGTATGTACCTAAATTTTATCTGTTTGAGCTGTCTGACATATATGAATGTCTTTAATGTATAGACTGAGATTATGCTGTTATGTTGTCTGTTTGATTTGTTTTACTATTTATGTTATATTTCAAAAAAAGTTTAACATTAAAAAAAATCAAGATCATCCCCCTCCTAATATCTGGGAAACATTTTAGAATTAATTTTGGCTTCATGGATCAGGCCCCTCGTGCCATTACTGTCAGTCTGTGGTGTTGTCCAGTGGCACAGAATCTCCATCTGTCTCTCATGCTCAAGCTCCTTCATCTGAATTTCTTCCTGATGCTGCCTTTCTCATTCCTCTCACTCTTGCTGGCACTGCCTTTATCATTCCTTTCACTCTTCTTGCTCTTGCTGGCACTGCCTTTCTTATTCCTCTCACTCTTCTCGCTCTTGCTGGTGCTGCCTTTCTCATTCCGCTCACTCTTCTCGCTCTTGCTGGCACTGCCTTTCTCATTCCTCTCACTCCTCTCGCTCTTGTTGGCACTACCTTTATCATTCCTCTCAGTTGTGCTAGTGCTGCTTTTCTTGGTCCCCAGCTTCCAGCTTTCTGCTCGGCAGATCTGCATCTGCTGTGTGCCTCTCAATTTCTGCTTTTGCCTTAAAGGAAAACTACACCCTCATATCTTCTAAATGTTATTTGTTTCCATGTCAACAGACAACTCTTTTAATGTAGCTGTTACAGATGTATGCAACTGCTTTAGTCAGATTTCACAGTTCATTCTAGGCCCTGTTACTGTCCTGGGAGGCTCCATTTCATGGTTGTTGAAATCTCATTGTCCCCGAGAGCTTCATTAGCATATGAGAACATGGCCAGGCTGGGGCTACTATACCAGCATAAGCACTGCCTACCCCCTGAGGCAATCTGACTCACTGTTTCCTCCTCTGTCTTATTCCTGGTAGACTACGGCATCATGCTTCACAGGACTACAGATCAAACTGCCATACGCCACGTAAAACTAGCCCTCAATAAAGCCTGCTGCCTGGTATCAGGTTGTCATAGATTAACACACACCTGTGATCTATACAAGCTTACAGACTGGCTTAACTTTGAAGGTAGGCTTAAGTACCACACTTGTCTCGATGTCAAGAGGATACTTCCGAAGCTAGCCCCCCCAGGCCTCTACCCCATCATCCAACTGATCCCACTCAGAAGGACCTCCAGATTCTCTGCCAAAACCTCTCTCCTAGTCTCCCCATTGTAGGACCTCATTTGGTCAAAGGTCCTTCTGCTATCATGCCCCTCTCTGGCTTAACAGCCTTCCTCTCACCATCTCCTTGGAACCCAGTTTTAGCTGCTTTAAAACTGGCCTAAAGACCCTCTTCTTGGATTCCTCCTCCTGTGACTGTTCATAGCCTCACTGTGTCTAGAGGATTTGCTTGCCCCCAAATTCCTAATATCCTGTTTCCTGGCTAGCCTAACAACCCTTACCAGTAGGGTGGTCTTACTTGCACATTAGTTCTTCCAGAAGCCATCTTTCCGATGTCTTACTTATGAATTTGCTTCCTTTTGCTTTTATCTACAATTTTGTACTTTGACACTGGGTCGCTGGCCCTAAACTGCATATACTTCTGAGTATTGCCACTGTTTATATTCTTGCACTGTTTGTATTCTCTATATTCCTGACTTGGAGCCTTTGTGAAAGAGTCCTTGACTCAAAGGGTTGTAATTCTGATTACCTAATAAATAAAGAAAATAAATAAAAAATAAATGATGCTTAATCACCCTTTAAACTCCCCAGTATGCCTGTCTGCTTAATTAGTCTTCAAGGAAACAAGCTACAAGAAGGTGTGAAGTACCACATTTTCCGTCAGTGAGTTTTGCTGAGTTATAATGCAGGTTTTCTTCCTTTTGAACTCCATTCAGTTTATGAGTTTGCAGAGAGTTTTTGCAGGGTATTTGTTCTTTCAGCATAGAGATACATGATACAAATGGTTGATCTGACATCATGTTTTCATATGCTAATGCAGTTCTCATGGACAATGAGATTTCAACAACCATGAAATGGAGACCCCCAGGTCAATCACAGGAGGCTACCATGAGCAGTGAAAACAAACTAAGGCTAACACATACAGTACAATTCACACTAAACTGTTCCTACAGCTCACTGCTCTGGCATTGTTTTTATATGCTGACAATGCAGTGGCAACTCTAAATACTTAAAATACAAACTCTGTTTCAGCCATCCATCAGTTCAGAAGCAGCTCACATGCAACAAGTACTAACAACAAGAAAAATGGAACAGGACCTGGGGTAGTCATATCAGATGACTTAAAGTTAAGCAAGCAATGTGAGAAGGCAGTAAGAAGGACTGGGGGGATAGTGGGATGTATAGGGAGAGGCATCGTCAGTAGAAAACAGGAAGTTGTTATTCCTCCATACAGACAGTTGATGAGACCCCATCTGGAGTACTGCATGCAGTTCTGGAGATCCCATCTCCACAAGGACATAGGATGGAGGCAGTCCAGAGTAGGGAAACTAAAATGGTGCAGGGTCTGCTCCAGAAGCCATATGAAGAGACACTAAAGGAGCTTAATATGCACACCTTTGAGGAAAGGAGGGAGAGGGGAGACATAATAGAAACTTTCAAGTACCTCAAGGGAATCAACAAAGTCCAAGAGAGTAGCATCTTTCAGAAAAAGAGATGTGCAAAAACAAGGGGGCACAATTTGAAGATAGAGGGGGGACAGCTAAGGGGCAATGTGAGGAAGTATTTTTTCACAGGGGAGTGGTGGACACTTGGAACAGCCTTTTAGAAGAGGTCATGGGGTATAAAACAGTGGGGGAATTAAAAAATGCATGGGACAGACATAAGGCAATTCTTGTGGGGGTTTGGAAGAAGTAGGCTGTTGGTTAACTAGGATCTGCAGCTTATCCAATAGGTAGGAAAATGGGAAGACTGGGTTGGCCAAGCAGCCCTTATCAGCCATCAAAGTGTATGTATATGTGTATGTATGCATGTTATGTATGTATGCAATGCAATTTCAGCTCCCTTATACAGTCCCCCTGTGCAGCAGTAAACTACATCTCCCAGCAGCCTCAGCTATTGGGCTAATTTGCATGCGTTTAGGAGTGCTTTTATTTAACATATTTTTGGCCCTTTTCACTCCCCCCTCATGTCTCCAGACCCCAATTAGCTTATTCAGAGGTCTGGGATCATGGGGGGGCGCTGATTAACCGCAACAAACTCCGTTGGCTTGCACATTTCAGTGCGGCCGCATGGCGGTTCATGTCTTCTGCTCCTCTGGCCCTACTTTCAGTATGAATGCATTGTGGGGGCCAGTAGGAGGTTTGAGGAGGTGCCCAGGACATGGACTGTTGGCGGTGACAATTGGGAAGTCCACGGGGCGGCAAGGTAAGCCACACCTTTTTTGGGGGGGTAAGGCTACATCAAAAAAATAATATTTTACTGCTTTAGGACATGTATGCAGATAATGCTGGTTACTACACACAGACTATGGGGAACAGTATTTCTACAGAGATAAACAAAAAATATATAAGGCACTTTGGTGAATCAGGGCCGACTTGAACCTTAACTGTTAACTGCTTAATGTCTGATACCCGACTAACTTTCTTTTATTCTGGCAAGTCCTCAAACCCATTGAGCTGCCAGCCCCCCAAGACACATCATCCAGTATGTCACTCTGACATCATGGATTCATTATCTCCTTTGTGTCTTGGAAAACCTCCCATCTGGAAAACTGCTCTACACTGGACTCTTGGAATTTTTGGATTCAGAAACCTTCTCATTGTTCTGATCCCTGTCTGCCCCAGCAGGGGTGGATATATCATTCATTAGCTGGGGCCCTTCTGGTAACATAAAATCACTTTTTTTGGCTTTGAAGCAAAAAAGGGCTATTTTGGCTTTTGTCTCTCCCGTTAACTGGCCAGGGGTCCTGTAGTACAGGACAAAGAGATTGTAATCTCTCTCCAGTGTGAGATTGTAATCTCTCTCCAGTGTGATCTGGCATGCCTCTGGCAAGCAGTGGTGTAGTGCTAAATTTAGAAGTGTAGGGTCTAGATGAACCATGATCCCCCCAACCCTGCACTGACCAGGGGTTGGGGGGCCTAGGCAGCCCCCAGAAACTATCGTATTTTAGATACATTCTGCTGCATTTTGAGGGTCATTTTGACACTATTTGGCTGCTTTTAAAATCTTCTTTAACTTGTTACAAACAACCAATATCACTATCAGAATAACTTGTTTTTTTATTTTCTTTAAAAAAATTGTCAGAACAAAAGCAAAAAATTCCACTCCAGCCACCCTTCAAACACCCTGCAATATACTACTTCTCTTGCATACACTCTGCTAGTACTGCAGCAGACATTATACTTCTTACCTTGCAACTTGAACAGAATATTCTTTGGGGGGCAATGAGTCGCAGTTTGAAGAGTCAAGTGTTTTATTTACAGTATAGTTTTTGGTGCTTTTTTCTGCTGTGTGAACTCTCTTGAAAGTCATTCCTTCAATACCTGTTGAATATAGTTGTGTTGTACATTCTAATCTCTATAGTTAAATTGACATTGTTTGCATTCCTACCAAATTATTATATGCTCTGTCCTTTTTTCTTTCTCTTCCCTACCTCTGTTCATCAGATGCATGTGGACTTCATGGGTTCCATATCACTCACAAAAGGGGAACGGGAACCTGGCAGCAGGGGTAAGCTGGGGAGAGAAGACAGAGAGAGAGAGAGAGAGAGAAGAGAGAGGAGAGAGAGAGAGAGAGAGAGAGAGAGCGATAGAGATCACTCGAGTCACTGGACACAGACCAGACCCTCACTGTTTAAGAGATAAGGCCATTCAAAATAAATAAAATTATTAATATAACAGCACATTTACTTCACTCCAGTCCTCCTTAAATATAAAGCCAAGCTGGTTATTGATTCAGATTGTTAGCACCTACCATCTAAATCACCCGGTCACGGACGAGTCCAACTTATGAGAAATAATCCCTTACGCTCACATGGCACAACTAATCAGCTGCTCCTCACTCACTCTCCATGTAGTACCAGGCCAGCAGCACCTCCAGTCAAGCAAAGCAGCTGTTTTTATGGGGATTCAGGCAATAAATGCTTTTTTATTTTCCATTGACTGTGCCGGCCACTGCCCACCTGCGTGGTTGAGACTGGATAGCTGATTGCTTTTGTGCTGCCCACCTCCTCAATGCTTCCAGTTGCAATACCAGTCCTGGACTTCTGCCAGAAAAAGAATGGGCCAAAACTGGCCACCTGAAGCCTTGCCACCTTCTCCAGAAGACAGTGGTGCATGGTGGGCATGCACGCTGTTTGTGTGATGTTGCAACGCATGCACAGACTGCATTTTCCAGTCCATGAACATGCCAGTGGCTGGTGACATGGTGGGAGATGGGAGTCCAGAGGAGTCACAGTTTAATGCACATGCCGACTCTGAGAACTGCATTCAACATTATAAAAAAAAAAAATCATTAAAGAATTTCAAAGGTTTGGGTGTGGCCCTTCCGCTGAATATGAAATTAGGAGCTGACACTCCCTTGTGACCCCGCAGAACTACACCCCTGCTGGCAAGTAAGGATTAAGCCAGGAGAAAGCATGGGTCTACTGTGGTATTAATCCATGGTTGGGGGGGGTTGGACCACGAGGCCGAAGGCATATTTCTTTCACTAGTATACTGCTTCTTACCTGTAGTGGATTGCCAAGGTATTACAATAGAAAGCATAATCTACTATGGTATAAAAAAAAAATACAGTACAAAACTGTTGTACCAGTATATAGATATTGTAGCTGCATGAGGCAGAAGGTAGCCAGCCAAGGAGGTGAGTGGAGAGCTTATGCTGCCTGCCTTCATGGGACTGGAGTGGTTGTTTCACTAGGAAGGGAGCGTGCCACAGAATACCAAGGGGAACTTTTTCTCAATCCTGAATCTATCCTCCTCATTCGCCCCACCCAGTTGGCCCCTATCAATCAATCTCCCCACCCCTATCACTCGACTCCCCTGGGACTTACCCATTCAGCTGCATCCTCTGCCACAAAACATGTTTCGAAGGGCCCAGTCATTGGTGCAGGGCCTGCGAGAGACCAGGCCATCACCGTGCTATGGCTGGAAGATTTATTCCTCCATTTCTTCCTCAGGGACTTACTCTCACACCACCACCATTAGAAGGCAGTAGGGAGGGCTTGGGGTATACTGGGATGCATAGGGAGAGGCATCACCAGCAGAAAACAGGAAGTTGTTATTCCTCTGTACAGACAGTTGGTGAGACCCCATCTGGAGTACTGCATCCAGTTCTGGAGACCCCATCTCTGCAAGGACATAGACAGGATAGAGGCAGTCCAGAGGAGGGCAACTAAAATGGTGTAGGGTCTGCAAGAGAAGCCATATGAGGAGAGACTTAAGGAGCTTAATATGTATACCCTTGAGGAAAGAAGGGAGAGGGGGACATGATAGAAACTTTTAAGTACCTCAGTGGAATCAACAAAGTCCAAGAGGGTAGCATCTTTCAGAAAAAGAGATGCGCAAGAACAAGGGGATACAATTTAAAGATGGGGGCGGTTCATGGGCAATGTGAGGAAGTATTTTTTCACAGAGAGGGTGGTGGACTCATGGAACAGCCTTCCTGAGGAGGCTGTGGGGTCTAAAACTGTGGGAGAATTCAAAAATACATGGGACAGACATAAGGCATTCTTGTTGGGGGTAAGAAGAAATAGGCTGTTGGTTAACTAGGATCTGCGGCTTATCCTGTAGGTAGGGAAATGGGCAGACTAGGTGGGCCAAGCAGTCCTTATCTGCCGTCAAAGTCTATGTTTCTATGTTTCTATAACGCAGCCTAGCATTTTGCCTACACTCTTACAGTTGCTGCACACTGCTTGTAATCTTCTTCACATTGGCTAAATGTCAACAAAGATAAGTTCATTTTAATTAATGAAGATGCTGGACAAACATCTTTTAGGTGCTTAAAAATGATATATCAATATGTTGTAGCCATTCTGTGAGAGAAATCCACACAGTTATTTGTATGGTGCACAATCTCATGGCTGCATTTCACTATGCACTAAAAAACAACTTAGATTTCATTATGTTTGAGACTGTCTAAAACATCATGAGTATTATACAGTTAGATATCACAGTGTTATCAGTTTCACAATGATCGTGTTTAAACGATGTGTAAAAGGGGGATTACATATGAAATATCTAGGTGATTTGCATAAATACCTATTATTTAGTATTCATTGGACTCATACAAACATATGAACATACGAAGAATGCCAGCAGATACAGGCCTGAAGGTTCTTTCTAGTCTACTCGAGTGTGCGGCTAGCAGTCTGTTACACTGCAGCTGCTCCCCCCTCTTCTACACATATATCCAGTTTCATGCCCATACTAGCTGTTACCCCTCCCCCCAATGCCCCATTGGCAACCTTCCCTCTAACTTTTTTCCATCCCCTCTTAAAACTGCCCACCATCTTCAAGGATTCCACCTCCTCAGCAGTGCGTTCCACCCTGTCACCACTCTCTCCATGAAATAGTGCTTTCTTATTTCCCTTCTGAATCTACCACCCTCCAAATTTAGATTGTGCCCCTCAGTGTCTCTCCCTCTCATAAAGCTTAAAATTCCCTCTGTACCATCTTTATTGATGCCTTTCATATATTTGAAGGTTTCTGTCATGTCCTCTCTATCCCTCCATTCCTCCAGGGAGTACATGTTGAGCTCCATCAGTCTCACCTCGTAGGGTTTGTCCTCCATACCATGGATCATTCTGGTTGCTCTGCATTGTCCTCCAGCAATTTAACATCTGTCTTTAAGTAGTGGTGCCAGAACTGCATGCAGTACTTCAGGTATGCCCACACCAATGACCTGTACGGTTAGCACTGCGCCAACTGGGTTAGCACCATTTTAACCATGAATAGCACATGCCATCAGGGGCCATATTGAAAGGCCCTCCAGTATGCTGCACGAACCTGACAGCATTGTTTAATGTTACCAAAATCCAGCCTTTAATGTGATGCACTGACTGTGCCCCCACTGATCACCAGTGCTGGGCTTTTAAGAAATGTACGCCCTGGTGTCCAGTGGTTCCCCCAATCACCCATGATGGGCTCTTAAAATATGTATACCCTGGTGTCTAGAGGTCCCTCGATGCCCATGCTGGGCTTTTGAAACATGCCCTTGTGTCTAGTGACCTGGGCCTTTGAAACATGTATTTCCTGGTGTCTAGTGGTCCCCCAATCACCCATACTGAGCTTTTGAAACATGTATTCCCTGGTGTTTAGTGGTCCCCCTTATGGCCCATGCTAGACTGTTGAAACATGCCCTGGTGTCTAGTGCCCCCCACCCAATCACACATGCTGGGCTTTTGAAACATATATGCTTCAGGATCTAATAATCCCCCTGATTCCCCATACTGGGATTTTGAAACATGTATGGCATTGTATCTAGTGAGCTCCCCTCCCTGATTGCCCATGCTGGATTTTTGAAACCTGTATGCCTTGGTGTCAAGCTCTCCCCCCGTCATTCATGCTAGGCTTGTGCAATGTTTATTCCCTGATATCAATGGTCCTCACCTCCAACCCACCCATTCCTGACTAAAAAATGCAATACAATGGTAGTCTAGTGAACCTCGCCAAATGGCTGCTGAACCCCACCTAACCCACCTGCTCAGGACCCACCACACCACACTCTCATCACCCAAGACACTGGTTGGTACAACATTAATGGCAACTAGCATAGCCTGCAGCTCACTTCCTTGACTGGCTGCATTCTGACTGTCAGTGAGTGATCACAGGTACACTGTCATGATCTTGTAAAAAACAAAAACAAGGCGCTGCGTCAGCATGTGGTCTAAAATCAAAACAAAATGGTTATATTAAATGTACGCTGAAAATAGAAAATAGAGTTAAAAATCTACATTTTGACCTTAGGTCTTCTTCAGGAAATATCTAAAAGAGAAAAAAAAAACAAAGTTAGTGAAGAGGGGAGGTAAAATGAGAGATATATATATATGTGGGGAAAGAAAAAAGGGGAGGCTCAGGGAGAAGAAGTGATAAATGGTACGATTAAGAGAGAATCTGTGAAACAAAAAGGTGATGTTGGGAAAGATAAAGCACAATAGGAGTGAAAGAGCTAGGGAAGTCCCCAGGTGGGGACTAATTAACAGGGCCTAGTAAGAAGGTTGAAAGGTGACAAATGTGTGGGAAGGAGACAGAGATGGAGACATGGTGAAAATGAAAAATAAATTAAATGAGTACAAAAACAAATAGACTTTAGGGGAAAAAAAGGGATGACTAAAAGATGTTAGAGGAAAATAAGTCTATCATTTAAACCAGAGGGCTGCTGGGAGCCAAGGCGAATGATCAGCTTGGCTTCCATGTTTTTCTATGGTCGGGATCCCAGAAGCCCTGCTGAAGGACACAAACAGAAAGGTAATTGACATTGTGGTCCCTGGAGATAAAGTGGGATACAATTGGTTTAGCAGTTTCACCATTCCTGACTGCTCTGTAATGTTCCCTGAAACGGTCAGCAAGACACCTACCAGTTTCTCCTATGTAAATAGCTGAACACTTCCTGCAAAGAATAAAATACACCACATTAGTGGAGGTGCATGAGAACTCCTTGGTGATGTGAAAAACACCTGTAGGTCCCTGAATTTCAGTCACACTGGAAATAAATTTGCAGGTGTAGCAGCGAGTCCTGTTGCAAGGTTTGGTACCTGGGAGGGAGGAACTGTTAGTAGTATGTAGGCTGCTTTTAACCAGGAGATTCCGCAGTTTAGGTGGCCGGCGGTAGGAGGCAATAGGTGGTTCTGTAAAGAAAGCACCAATGTTAGGGTCAGTTTGCAAAATGGGAAAATTACAGGTGATGATCCTGTGAAGAGAAGGTGTGCTCTGATGGAAAGGAAGCACTAGTGGAATTCGCTGTTGTTCTTGTGTGACGGTATCCTTCCTGCAGGGATCAAGGTTACGGGGCATGTTACTGACCCGGGAGAGTGCTCTGTCCACTGTGCTTTTAGGGTATCCCCTGTTGATAAAAAAAACTGTGCATTATTTGGGTCTACTCAGCAAAATCACCCTCATCAGTGTCATGATCGTTCACCGATAGTGAAATGGCAGACAGCCAAGGAAGTGAGCAGAAGTTTGTGCAGGTCACCAGTGATGTGGTACTGACCAGTGTCCAATCTGAGGGGCGTTTGGGCCAATGGGTTGTGAGTGGATGGGTCAAGTGAGTGTTCAGCAACCATTCGGGGGGGGGGGGTCCACTAGACTACCAAGTGAGCTGCACTTTTCAGTGGGGAATGAACGATCAATGGTTGGGGAACCACTAGATATCAAGAAATAAGTGTTGCAAAAGTGCAGCATGGGCAGTTGGGAGCACCACTAGACACCAGGGAATATGTTTCATAAGCCCGGTATATGTGCTATGGGGCTGCGTGGCATGCCAATGAGCCCATATAGGGAATGCTAATGTCCCCTTGCACCTTGCATACCTAATGTTCTCAGGCAACAGAAAACTGGCTCACCCACCCTAGATCTTGTCTTGCGTATTAAACTGTGAAGTGTAAATGCAAGCTTTTCTAGGACCTAAAATAATCCACAAAGCCAAATATATGAAAAATATACTCACAGTTTTATTCTCCACATATGAAAATAGACAAACCAAAAACATGCATAGCAGTAAAAAAAGTTTTTTACAGGGAGACAGACAGACAGACTCAGATACTACAGCATAACCACCTAAACTGGTACAAACACCGTACATTTTGCTCCGACTGGGCGGGGCTTCCTCAGAGGTAATTCTACTCATCTGTTAGCTTTCTTTATATAGTGCTAATAAGATTAGTTATAGGGCTGGCAGTGTAGCCTAGAGGTTAGAGGAACGAGGTTGTGTACAAGCTTGATACATCCAGCAGTCCAGACCTGAGTTTGATTCTCATAACCTCCACTTGCATACTGTATGACTCTGAGCAAGTCACTTGACCACCCAGTGCTCCCAGGTCACCCCTGAAAACAGGCTCTTGTGCCTAGTGGGCCTTACCCGGTTACCAAAGACTTAAATAATTAATAAATAGCATTCACTAAAATAGTGCCACCACATTATCTTAAGTGCTTCCCTACTAGCACACACATCATTTAATTAAAGTCAAACACACAAAGAGTAGAAAAAAGCAAAATTAAAAATGGCTAAATATACCCCTACTAAATGGAATTAATCTATTTTACATCAGCCATTACTATTATGAATTGCACATTAATCACGATACAACTATGAGCAAGCTAAGACAAAAAATTATTAATATAATTTTTTTTAAATCATTAATGTCCCATTCTTGTTTTGCACATTTTCTGTTGTGTGCCGTTGTTTTCCACAAATCATTTTCAACTGGAAGTGTTCTTTAGCCAGTTTTTCAGGAAAGGCAGAACCAATCATTTCTAATGTTCCCATTAGCACAATAGGGCTGAACATGTCCCACAAGAGCCCTGGTGCTATTCCATTTGGGGAGCACTGTCCCCAGTGGACTCCCTTGTGTGCCACATTCAGCCATGAGCTGTGATGACACACCACTTAGTCACTATGTGCTATGCTAGCACAGCCTCCTATTGACACAGTTTACCCACTCCATCAAAGCATGCTATCCGAATACTGCGCAGGGCTGACAGCGCACTATTTGCCATGCAGTGCTACTGTCTGCACAGTGTACACAGCCAGCTCTAAATATGGGCACCATGGTGTTGAATTTATATTGAATTAGTGTTCATGTACTGAACTGATTAATCTCACATTATTCCTATGCCGTGGATAATGACTGGTGTGTCCTAGAAACATCTACCTGGTAGGTGTCAGCCCACAACCCGAAACAGGCATGCACATCATGATAATCCCTACCCCTGTCATCCCATCCAAAGCCTATCCCAACATGTACATAGGAGCATGGTGGGGTCGAGGGGTGGGATGTGGGTGGTGTGTAGGACACCAGGAGGGATCCAATAAGATGCCTGTCCTGCCACTGTACTGACTAGTTGCCTGAGAAATGCCATCTGCAGGGAGTCCAGGATGTCCCTACTTCTAACTGTTGCCACAGCTGGGAGGCTTCAATCCACGTCCGGTAGATTGAAGTCCCCCACCAGCAATACCTGCTCCTTGCTTGCCTTCTTTTGGCTTGCTTCCACCATATTCTTACCCACCTCTCCCCCCTTTGCTGGATGTCTGTATATCACTCCTGTGTGAATAGCGGCCCCCTTCCATATCTCCAGAGTGACCCACAGTACCTCTGCTCCTCCCTGCTCCCCCCCGGATATCCATAGCTTTTATGTTTTGCCTTCCATAAATAGCTACTCCTCCCTCCTTTTTACACACCCTGTTCCTTCTGACTAGAGCATAGCCTGGTATGGGCCCATCCCAGTCCTGGTTTTCACTGCACCAGGACTTGATAATTGCAACTATGTCCAGGTCTGCTTCTGCCATGGTGGCCTCTAGGTCTGTAATCTTATTCCCCAGACTTCGAGTATTTGCTCGCCTGGCTCTCCAGATTGTTCTGTCACCCCCTCTCATTTTACCCATTTGCCCTCCATTATTTCCTCCACTGTTTTTCTTACTATCTCCCCTTCCTTCTATCCCCTAGATTCTTATGTTCATTTGTTCCTTTTGGGATTTTTCTCCCTCTGTATTTCCACTACTGAACTTGTAAGCCTGTGGGGGGGGGGGCAGTTTATGACTTCCTGCATCATTCTGCCTCCCCCTCAGATAGTTTAAATGCTCACCAATGTAGCATTTAAACCATTCACTGAGGATCACGGTTCCCCTCCTGGACGGATGCAGGCCATCACCCCTGTACAGGCCTTTATCCCTCTAGGTGGGGCCCCAGTCCCCAACTTCTCCATTAGCTCCTTATATTGTTTTGCCACTAGAGGGAGCCTAATTAAGTTTGAACAATTTGCTCCCAGTACCTCACTTGTCACATTTTACTGCTCTCTAGTAGTTGTTTTCACTTGGTCATCACCCCTCATCACTCCCTCATCACCCCTCTCCAATGCGAAAGCTATCCGCCATTGTGCACTCCCCAGATCAGCCCTCCTCCTCCTGCTCCTGTCAGGCAATGTCCACCCCAATCCCGGGCCTGGCAGCACTGGTCCTCCCCTGAAATCTCCTGGCGCATTGCTTCTATGAACATCTGTAGCCTCCTGAAAAACTGGACTCTCTGCACTGCTGGGTGACTCTTCATAAACCTGATGTTGTTGCCCTTGTTGAAACCTGGCTATCTCCTCCACTCCTAACTCTCATGTCTCTCTCTCCCCGGCTACACTCTCCACCGGTTGGACCGGTGGTCGGCAGGAGAGGTGGGGCTGTGTCTTCTATTTGAAGGATTCTCTCGTGGGCTACTCACTCCGCCTGACCTCCGACTATAAGGCCCAGGCACTTACTCTAAAGCTGTCCCCAGACCCAGCTAGAGGCCCATTATTCCTAACCGTAGCCTACATACCCCCAGGAACCAATCCCAGGCCCTAGGCCCACTAATTGACTACCTCACCTCCCTACCCAACTCGTCGGATCAAATTCAGGGCTTACTTGAATATAAACTGGCTCTGCCCTCATCTTCCTCCCACCGTGGAGGCTTTCGATTCAATTGACCTAACTCAACTGGTCTCACAGCCTACTAGAAAAACCCTGGGGGGACAAGCACCCTCCTGGATGTGGTCCTCACCAACAGGCCAATCCGCATCCACAACATCCAAATCCTCCTGACTGCCCCTCAGTGACCACTCCCTGTGCTTTTCAACTGGGAAACCCCTCGCTCTCATCCCGGTCAAAACCACTCTCGGCGGCTTAGGCCTGGGGACTCATAGGCCTTAACGCTTCCTCTGCTCACACTGATTGGTCCTCTAACAGGGCAACCAACATTGACTTGGCCCTGGGCTTCTTGTAAGCACTTTCAACTTTGCCTGTGATATCTTTGCTCCCATAACTGCTAGGAGGTCCAAAGTGAAACATGCCCCTTGGATCACCCCTGCCCTTCTGTGGCAACTTAAGCAACGTGACAATCTTTGGCACCTTGCTGTTGCTACTGGCCGTTCAGCTGACAGGCAGTACTATGCTGCTGCCCGTAACCAGTGAACCTGGACCATCCGCAAAGCAAAGGCGGAATACTACCAAGCCTCTCTTACCTCCTTCTGGGGGAACCCCAGGTGCTTCTGGGACAACATCAAGCAACTGAATGGTCACTCCCAGTCCCCCTCTCCTTCTGTTCTCAACATCAATGGTACCGTCTCCTCTGACTCTGCCCTCATTGCCTCCCACCTCAATAACTCCTTTACCGACCTTAGCTCAGTACTTCCTGGTAACTTTTTCAGTCCACCTCCTCCATCTGTACCACCACCCATTGCCCGCCCCTCTTTCCACCTGCGTCGTGTCACCATGCAAGAAGCTAGGCCTTACTTGCTAAAAGCCCTAAAAGGTAACACCATCGGTAATGACTCACTTGATCCCTGCCTTTTATGTCAGGTCTTGGATCAGGTCCTCTCACCTATTACATGCATTTTCAACAAATCACTCTGTCTCGGAAAATTCCCCTCTGCCTGGAAGATTGCCACAGTTACCCCTGTCCATAAAGGTGGTGACAGGACTCTTCCGGGTAATTACCGACCCATCTCAATCCTCTCCCCCCTCTCTAAGGCATTAGAGAAAATTGTGGCATCCCAAGTCTCTGACTACCTCTGTAAGTACAATGTTCTCTGCCCTGAACAACACGGGTTCAGAGCAGGTCATAGTACCAATACAGCACTCCTGGAATTTTCCAACTTCCTCCATGCCTCCTTGGACTCTGGTGCCCTGGCTGGTGCTATATTCATTGACCTGTCTAAAGCATTCGATACTGTTTCGCATCCTCCTTTGCTCTCCACCCTCGACCTAATAGGCTTTGCCTCAGGACCTGTTCCTGGTGCACCAGCTATCTCTCCCTCGCTCCCAATGTGTGTGAAAGTCAGCGGTACTCTCTCTGAAACATGCCCCATTCACTCTGGGTCCGCAGGAGCTCAGTTCTTGGACCCCTACTATTCTCACTCTTTCTTAACTCCCTACCCAGCAGTTGTACGGGTAAGATGCTTCTCTATGCTGATGATGCTGTTCTCGTTGCCTCCCACAATGACCCCATGCTGCTGCAGAACTCCCTCCAACTAGTCTTTGACTCTGCAGCTACCTGCTTCACTGACCACCGACTTGTTATCAACCTTAAAAAAACAAAAACGATGCTCTTCTCCCACCCCCAAAATAAGTACAGCAAGTTTCCCTTAGCTGTCCACTCCACACCCAATCTCGTCATTGACCAGGTGCAATCCTATAAATATCTTGGTATAACCTTTGACCCTGCATTTTCATTCCATGGACATATATCTGCCTAAATTCTGTCGCCAACTCACGGCTAGGCATTCTTTACCGGCACAAGAAATGCCTCCCTCCTGATGCCCTCCGCCTGGCTGTCACCTCCTCTGTCATGTCTCTCATTGACTATGGCCTTCCGTCTATGGCTCAGCAGATCAGACTGCCCTCAACAAGGTTCGTCTCACAGTAAATAAGGCCTGCAGACTTATCACTGGTGCTCCTAGACTCACACACACATGTGAGCTGTACACCTGGCTACCCTACTCCAGCCTGGAAGGAAGCGACTCATGTATCAGACATGCCAGCTCACCTGTAAAGCCCTGCATGGCCTATCCCCATAGGCCTATCCAACTCCATTCACCATACTGCACCGACCTGATCACGCGCATTCGTCCAAGAGCTACCCTAGTTATTCCGGGAGCCAGAACCTCACAAGGTCAGAGGGCATTCCCACTGCGCACTCCCACTGGTATAACTCCCTCCCTGCCAGTGTCTCAAACTCTCTAACCTTGGCTTGCTTTAAGCCCAGGCTCAGAAACTTCCTGCTTAGCTCGCAAATGCAACTGCTGCTAGCCTAGTGTAAAAAAATATATATATATATATATATATATACTCTGTTTGACAATGCTCACTGAGCTGCTCCCTTCCTTTCCTACTTATTCCTCCTCCCCTATCTCCTCCCTTCTACCCCCCACCAGCTCTCCCCGACCATAAGTTTTGCACCTTTTTTTATCTTTTGCTCGTTGGAGTTGTACTCTATTGTAACAAAATTGTAATTGAACTGTAACTTTTTGTTTGTAAGTACTGTGTCCCTTGTACTACTGTTCTGATGTCCTCTTTGTGACGAGGTACCTTTGTAAATGAGCCTCTGGCTCAAAGGTTTCTAAACTGATGTTTAACTAAATAAATAAATAAATAAATAAATAAATAAATAAATCTGAATCCCTCCTCTCTGCACCATTCCTTCAACCATGCATTAAAGTTTCTGGTCTGCAGAATCCTGTCCTCCCCCTGTCGTAGACACGTAGCACCTTCAAGAAGGTCACAGATCATGCTAATTGCCTAAGACCCCTCCCTAATTCCCTGAACTCCACCTGAACTATTTCTGGCTTATCCCTAGCCAGGTCATTAGTACCCAGATGGACAATGATGTCCAGCTGTCCCTCCCTTCCTGCTGTTCCAGTGATCCCTTGAATCCTCTTTCCATCCCATCAAACTGTAGCACCAGGAAGGCACCTAACCTCCCTCTCCTTATCCCTGCCTGCCCCTAACTGTATCCTGCTCACTATAGAGTCTCCCACCAAGATTCATTTCCTCCTCCTCTGGGATCCTCTGCCACCCCCCTTGGGGTCTCCACTGTGGAGGAACCCCACATCCATCCCGGTCACTACTTTGGGTGCCTCTGTAGGACATTCCAGCCCAGCCAGTGAAGTGTAGGAGTTTCATAGTGGTACTGGATAGGGGATGTACCTGTGCTCCACCACCCTTACCCTCCCCAAGCCCACCATTGTCCAGCCACTCCTCCTACTTGGCATCCTTTGAGGTAGGGGTGGAGGACTGGGTGGTCCATGGGTGAGGAGTAGGTCCTCTGAACCCAAGTCAACTCAGCTTTTGAGTCTGGCAGTCTCCTCCCTCATCCCAGAGAGGCGTGTGCAGATTGGGCAGCAGCATAGCCTCCAGAAGGTCTCCCTGAAGACTGCCACCCCACAGTCACTGCACTGCACCACTCCCATCATCCTATAATTTCTACTGTCTCTGAAATTTTAACCCTTTGAATCCTTTTATTCCTTACCCTATATAGGGAGTTTCACCTGTTCCTAGGTTCCTGCGTCCCCTCATTTCAACTCACAATAAAAAGTTGCCAGCTGGCCACCCACCTGTTACCTAAAAAGGAAATCTAGCAAATCCCACACTCCCCCTGATCAACAACTGTTTCAAGCAAGCACCCTCACCCTGCTCACTGTCACACAAAGAGAATTTCTGACTTGTCTCCTCACCCAGTTACACAGCAACACATTTCCAGCATGTACCCACTCCCACTGCTTCCCGGAATTACTTGCCAGCCAGTCTGCACCTTCACACTTATACAACGCTTTCCAGCAAGTCCCCTTACCCCCCACACACTGTTGTTATCCCGTCCCCGTACTTACCATTTCACAGCAGAAATTTCAGCAAGTCTCTCTCCCCACTCAGTACTTTCTAGGGTTACTTACCAGCAAGCCTTCGCACTCTCAGTTTCACAACAAAACTATCCAGCAGGCCCCTAGTCCCATGAACAAGCTGTAACTCTGTCAGTCTTTGCAGTTAAGGGACAATCACAGTAGAACCTCCAGGTCCTCAGCTTCCTTCAGTGGATGCCTGCTGCTTGCAGACACCTGTTTTCCTCCTTCAGTTACCCCCTGCTGAGGTGCAGAGTGTACGGCTTTCTGGCTGCCTCCCCTGGATGACTCTTTCCTGACAGACTCCCTCTTGATATCTTTTGTGCTTGGTCCTTCATGCTCAGTCCTTCAGACAATCTGCTTGATGGCCTCTTCCTTTTGTAGTAGGAGGAAGCAGTCAGATGTGCAAGGCAGAGCCCTGACTAGTCAGCTCTGGGACCAGTAGGTGCGGTCCTCCATTTGATTGGCTGCTCTTGGACAATCACAAAGACACTATTTCATCAAGTTCCCCACAACTTACCCCACCTATGTTGTCTCAAAAAGCCTCTTCAATTCCTGTTGGTGACCAGAACACAGAAACTCCCCCTGCTGGCTTGCATGCAGAGCTACCTACAGCAAGGGGAACATAGCCTTGCAACATAGTGCCGCCTACATGCTGCATAGGTACAGCATGCATCATAGTACATAGGGCCGTATAGGACTACTAAATTAATTCTAATTTAGTACTACTGCAAGTGTTCAACTAGTATTCTTTGGTCTTCATTAGTATTCTTTTGTACAGTTCAGAAGTGATCATTTGATCTTCAGAAAGTACTACCTTAATTTACATAATAATGAGGCAAAGACTAGCTGAATACTAAATAAATACTGCCTTAATACTAAGTTAACATTCAAATGTTTAGCTCATTTAAATACTGTATATCAGCTTGTGATAACAGTTCTTGAAATGAAGCCAATAAGAAGACAAAAATTGGTATTTAGACTTTGGTGAGAGTAAGGTAGAGGAACATTCCCTGTAGAGAATTCTCAGAAACATTGTTGGAAAGTAGGGCTGTACAGGGGCCAAATATTATTTTTTGAATACCACGAATAATGGGCTATGTGAATATTTGGGACCAAATATGAATAGTCCACTGTTCCTATTTGGGATTTGACATCTGACCCCCAGTTAAAAAAAAAGGCAACACCTCTTCTGTTTTCCTCTGATTTCCAGCCAACCATAATGAATAATAAAAAAAATCCCCATTCTCCCAACCTCTGTAGGCAGTAGGTCCCTGTATCCAATGCACCAAATTGTAGTGGCACCCCAGAATATCTAACTGGTCCCACACTGGGTGACCAGCACAGCTCTCCTGCCTCTATGGCCAGCCACCATTTGCTGATACTGAACTGCTCTTGCGACTCAACTTACTTGTCACTCAACTATCACAGATCATCTATTCACTCAACCCAACGCAAGCATTACGCACCCAATATCAACCTCTACCCACCTATAGCAGTGGCACCCCATTCTGATTGAACTGGTCCCACAGAGGATGACCAACACAGCCCTTCTAACTCCACAGCTGATCACAATTTTCTGAATAGAACTGCATGTGCAGCTCACCTCACGCTGCTATATCAGCTGATTATATTTATGAATGATCATGCTGAATAGTAGCGTTCCTTAGCCACCTTCACTTTATCGGTCTTACCTTGGAGGCAGGAGGGATTGCTAGTATGTCGATAGCCTCTCTGTTGTTCTGTGTCTTGTCAGTAACCACCCTGGGTGGGGGGGGGGATGATGCCTCATCTATCCTAGGGTGATGCATATTCTATCCATCAAGTGCATAATACTAATGCTTCCTGATCATGGGGATTTCAACAGGTCCTTCGTCCAGCTTGGGGAATTACTTGTTTTCGTGATATGGATGTAGCTCCTAGGTGGTGCTATCCTATGGGCTACTACTCCTGCCTGCATGACTAGGCACAGGTTAAGGGGCCTGAGCTCTGTGAATGGGTGCCTCCACCAGGAGGAATGGTTTTGGGGTAGTGTAGCTGCTGTTGGTATAGCCCTCCGGGATGTTTTAACCACTCCCCAACCCTTCTACTGTCCTAAACAATTCAACAACAGAACATTCACATTTACCATGTGACAGTAATAATATGCTCGCAGTCCTTGTACTTACCACCAGGGCTGAATGTGCTGCAATTGCCCTGGAGACTCCCTGGAAAACAAGACCAGTGATGCAACAATACAAAGACAGCACAATATCCCCACTAATAAGATGCACACTAGCCAGGTTAAACGAGAACAACCACAATCTGATTTATTCAGGGGGATGTGAACAAGGGTGGGGCATGAATCTAGCAGGTGCTTAGCAGATCTGAATAAATTCAGGCTGAACAAGCATGCACTATAAGTCCCTCTGACACAGTCCCATAATCCAGGGTACCAGTTGTTGAACAAGCTAGCCTAAAGTGTTACCCGTGGTAGGCCAGCGTTGCAGCTGTTGTTGGGGCCCTTAGGTAAGAAACAATTACCATGCACTCAACCCAAATATTTGTAATCTGGAGCTGGATGGCTCAGTCCATTGCAATATAACCCAAAACAAGCAAATCAGATGACACACAATGATTGTAGCTTATGTTGCAGGGATCTATCCTGTTTGTACTCACGCTAACCAGACCTGGATGCAGGACAGACGAAATGAAGTCCTTAGGGTATTGTGCTGGATTACCAGGGGAAGCAGGTCCTACATGACTCACCATGGAGGTCACTACCTGTTCGATGGTGTTGAGCAGGGGACCACATCCCGGAGCGGGACTTTCACCAAAAATATCTCTGAGTCAGGAGCAGCGGCATAGGCCAAGATGGCAGGGCCCAGGCAGAGAGAATGGTTTGGATGAAGTCCGTGATGAATGCTGGAATAGCCTCCAGCTAGTGTAACTGAACTCGGTGTGGGGAATCAAATCGCGACCCACATAACACATTTAGCACATCTATAACACTTTAAAGTAACTTGCCACAGTTTGGATAAAGTCTGTTTGCAAATCTCAGTATCTCTGCGCAAACCTCTCAATCTCTGGCTCACTTCGGTACCTGGCAGGCCGATCGCTTCTGGAGCAAGTCTTTGGTCCACTTGCAGGCAGCAATAGCACACTTTCCTCTTCAGGTTCAGGTCTCGATCCAATAATCGGATAAATCCGACTTTCACTCTCAAGGCAATTCTTCACACTGGAAGATGTGACAGGCAGGCCAGCAGAGCCTTCCCACCGATTTTCCCTTGCTCCCAGCAGCAGTAGCTGCTCAATGACTCAAGCTGTTCACTGTCCAAACTCCATCTCTCAACTGACACACTGCTGCAGGCAGTTCTGGGCTTTCCCAGTAATCCAAAAGGTTCGGCTGGCTGAGGGAACTGTCTACCACAGAAAGGGTTTCCCCTCCAGGTCCATTTAGGTGCCAAACCCTTAAAAGTACAATTCCTACAGATTTCAATCCCACAAGACCTCTGGGGACAGTCTCCGTTTTAGGTCCCCTAAGGTTCAATTGGTCCAACACTGGCAGTCCAGAACCAAAATGGTGACTCTCGGGCAAAAGTTCAAGCTGCAATGGAAAGCAAGTTAGACAAACTCCTATATTATTTTTATCACAGCAGATTAACAGTAAATAATCACTTTTCCTAACAGTGCTCCCTCTGCACAAATAACGACTGCAGAATGGAGCAGAAATACAGACTTTCTGGCTGGTCGCGAGCCTGAATTACCCGGACCCAGTCCAGACTAATTTTCTCACCAGAATACAGCTGTCTTAAAGAGACGGGCACAGAGGCTTACTGCACCACTCTCATGCAGACACATACAACTACTGCAGACACAGGACACCATCCTGACAATGGGCATTAGGCAGACCAGGAAGGCATTTATAGGAACCCCTATTTGTAGGGGGGTTACGTGGATATATTGTAAATATTGGGCCCATACCTCTTGGTACTTATTCAGAGTTTGTAGGGAAAGGTACAGCAGCTTGGAGTTGGTTACCAGCCCCTCCATGGCCTTGTACAATTCCCTGTGTGTGGGTGTTATGACCGCTGTCCCCCTCAGGAGCAAAAGCCTTTTGGCTTCCACCATGGCCATAGGGGCCATTGCAACTGTACCCCTTTCAATAAGTTATTTGCAGTTCTCATGCGTAGTAGCATCAGAGAGGGGTTGGGGTCCACTGTTACCCTTAGCAGTTCTGAACGTGCTTTAGCTACCTGGGCCCAGAAGGGACCGATATATGGGCATTCCCATAACAGGTGAAGCAGATGTATTCCCGGGGCACCACACCTTCAACAGTTATCATTTTGAATTAAACCCATCTTATGTAGGACCATGGGAGTGCGGTACCACAAGTGCAGAACTTTATTCTGTATTAGGAGTTCTTCTGGTCTTTACATGTTCTGGCAGCTAATCTCCAGCACCCCCTCCACTTCTCGACACTGATCCAACAATTAAGCATCTTTTGCCATCTAAGTCTAGCTGTCTGAGAGGGGTCCAGGTCAGTTTGTGACACCAACTCCTGGATTTTACCTTTTAGGCCTTTGGGACTCTGGAGCCATACTGATATAGGGAGCTTAGGGTAGGAGATTGTGGGGTATTTTACACATGTGTTGTAGGCACACATTTTATGTTGCCATGCTGTATAGAGGCTTCTTAGTTGGAGGCACCTCCAGAATTCCTGTTTTGGGAGGACAAATGTTTGCTGCAAGTGTTGGAAGGTGGCAAAGGAGTGTCCTTCTGGGGTCATTGCATCTTTAACCATCTGTATGGCCATGGGCTCCCACGCTTTCCAGTACACTGCTTGATTGCCTATTAAAAGAAGGGGTAGTTCCCTATTGGGGTAAATATCCCTGTGTGCAAGCATCTTTTGGCTGCCATTCCCACCAGTTGCCAGGCCTTTTGTGTTGCTTGAATCGTATACCAGGTCAGAACTGTTTCAGGAGGGAAATATTAAAGAATGCTGTAGGATGAGCACCTTCCAACACCGCAGTTTTGGTCCGTAACCCTCACAGGGAACCTCTGTGGACCCTCCAAACATTCAACAGGCCTGAGCTATTAGGTTACAGTATGCAAAGCATTTAAAGTTAGGCAGGTTCCACCCTCCTCTATCCTTTCATGCCCTTAGCTTTGCCCAGCTGAACCTGGGTCTTGTCATCCCCAGAGGAATTTCTGAATAACCCTGTCCATCTTTTGAAACCAGATGTCTGAAACTGCTACTGGCAGATGAGACAGCATGTATTAGATTCTAGGGGCGGCCATCATTTTCGCAGCCTTTATCTTTCCTGCCAATGTCAAGTTCAATTGCACCCATCTGTTCACTTCTGTTTGCAATTTTTGGATGAGCAGATTTAGGTTCATGAGCAACAGTATTTGTAGCTCTGTTGTAAATCGTACACCCAGATATTTAATCCCTCTGGTGGCACAGGGGAGGCCTGAGTGCATAACATGGTGGGGGAGTCATACCTTGTTGAGAGGGAGGAGTTCTGTTTTATTGACCTTGACATGGAGCCCTGACAAGTTAGCAAAGGTATGCAGCAGTTTTAGTATGAGTGGCAGGTCCATGCCAATGTCCTCAGTTAGGATGAGACAGTCTTCTGAGTACATTTTCGTGGCATACTCCCCCCCATTCTTATACTCTACAACTCTGGATGGGAATGAATTGCTGCCACCAGAGGCCCTATGGCTAGGACAAATAACAAGGGGGATAAAGGGCATCCCTGCCTCGTACCTCTGTATAGGGGAAAGGGGTCAGATAGGATATTATTCATGAGGAGCTTGGCTGTTGGTGCCTGATAGAGGGTACATTTCCAGGAGTAGAAATTAGTTCCAAATTTACCATGTTCCAAGTGTAATGCCCCCCCAGATGGAGCTTACCTTAAATGCCTCCCGGTCTCCTCCCATTTGCCTACTGGCATCTCTGCATTTCCATCATTTTATGCACTGCTTAGCCTGAGTCCCTTGGTGCCTCAGGTCCTGAAATAGCCCCCCTGTACTTGATTTCAGCCCTTTTGGGTTTAAAAAGTCATACCGCTATCCACCGCTGCTGTCTTCTACTTCCTAAGCAAGAGGGCGATTGTGCATACACAGAGGTGGGTTTGATCTGCTAACTGCCATTTTTGTGGTTGTTCAAGATGTGCTTACATGGTCCTGGTGCCCCTGCTGAATTAATTGGGGACCAGTGACCTGGGTGAGGTGGTTAAGAAGTCTCTGTGTAGTGTTTAAATAGAGTTTTAAATTGGAGTATAAATGGAGCTCATGAATATTAATGAGCACCCATATAAATATTTATGAGGAGCTGCCTGCTGCCTAGGGGGTCTGTGTTTCAGCTGCAGCGATGGAAAAAGTATGTAATATAAACATAAAATAATGTCTGTGTTTAGTAGGGCACTAAAGGGGCTACCTAACCATGGGGTTTATATATATATAAAAAGTATTTATTCTGGCTATAGCAGAACTTAATTATTGGGACACTGTATAGACTGCTATAAAACTGTATCTAACAGCAGCCATATTTGTGCCCATCAGCCAATCAGATAGCCAGGATTTCACCAGATACTCTTGGGACAGTGCCAAAGACTTTTGGGGGAAAAGAGCAAAGACAATTTCTAGGCTTCTAAATGATATCCAGTTAAAAGACTTGGACTATGAATTACATCTTGGGCAGCTAATTGGATTACAGAAACTCTGTCTTTCAGTTTGGGAGGGACTGTTTGGACTAGTCAGTCTGGCTGGAGCTTCCAGAGAGTAAGATGATTCCCTGAAGCTCAGGGATTTTGGGGAGAGGCCTGCTAATCCTCTCCTCGGCCTAAACACCTGTTTAGTGATTGGGACTGCCAAGTCTGCAGAGTAAGTTGAAACCATTGCAGAGGGAGAGAGAAGAGATTTTCCCCAGAGCTGAAATTCCAGACTGAAGTGGGGTAAGTTCTTGAAAGATCCCCAACGTGCATCTGGCTGAGAAATTGTTATGCCTCAGAGACTGTGTCTGAAACTAAAGCCTGCGGTCATCGGAATTGTCTCCAGTCCATTTGCTAAAGGAGGGAGGCCTGAACTTCTGTTTGCCAGCTTGCATACCAGAGAATGCAACTTGTATGCAGGCAAGCTGTGTGGCCTATGTCAGAACCGTACCAAAACTGGACCTGCGAGGCTGAATAATTTGCCAGACAGACTGTTGCTGCCTGTGAGAATCAAGCTGCCAGATGACCAGAGAAAGGAGTCAGCTCCTCCGGAGAAGATCATCACAGATTGTGGCCATTCTTGGGAGCTATGCGTTGAAGTGAGGATGAGTGGTGTCAACCCTGGTCCCTGTATCCTGGTCCTTGCCAGAAAGGATGAAGTCCTGCAGCCTGCAGTCACATCCTGCCTCAAGAGACCCATCCTGGAAATCAGTCCAGGTTCTGAGCTCCACGATTCAGTGAGTAATAGCAGGGTCTGTCCCTGCAACAAATTTAAAGTGTTTTGCTATCTAATTTATTTACCAAGTTCAAGTTGTTGTTTAAACTGTTTGCAGGCCATTGGGCCTGGGATAACAAAATCTAGGTTTCTGAAAGTATTTAAGATTGCTACCGCCAAGTACAAAAGAGAGTTAATAATCATTTCTTTATTTAAGGGCCACAACCAGCTGCAACACCGGCTAACCGGCAGCAATGCTTCAGGCCTGCAACCTATAATAATCTAGATACCCAGCAGCTACATAAACTGATTAATTCAGGGTTTGATATACAGATCATTGATTGCTATCAGTTTAATTACAGTTCTGCAATAACTAAGCCAGATTTTCACCCCTCCTTTGTTCACATCCCCTTAATAAACCAGATTTACTGTTTGATGTTAATTTGGGTTGTGAGCATATTATCACTCAGTGTTTAGTTACTGAGTCATTCAAGGAGTACAGTGATGAGTGCTGTGTTATTATTGAAAAAAGTTCTTTTGCAGGGGATACAGGGCATATCCCAGACATCCAGACCCTGTTGGCAAGTGTGAATCTGGTGAGCATATTGTTAGTGCTAGCCAGTAAATGTGGTAGTGCAGGAAAAGTACATTGTTTATTTCCAGTCTGTGTGTTGGGCCACTAGCTGGGGTTGTGGGTAGGTTTAGCTTCCCAGAGGGCTGTACTAGTTTGATAATTTACCCACTTAATTATTACTCTGGGTGGAGGCACTATAATTAGAACCCAGGCCCCTCAACCTGCAGTCAGAGAAGCAAGCATGGGTAGTAACCCTTGACATAATGGTACCAGGGTTAGACAAGACTGTGTAGATACTCCCATTCCACAGAATCAACACTTTTTCAAAGTCCACTGCTATAGCTGCAGCAGGAGTGGAAGTACTAGCCGCAGCTTGGATGAGGGTAATCAGTGCTCTGATGTGGTCAGAGCTTGCTCTCCCCTTCACAAAACCCACCTAGGCTGGGTGTATAATACGAACATACGAAGAAGCCAGCAGAAGAAGGCCATTTGGTCTATCAAGTCAGGAGTTGGTCCAGGCAGGAGGCAAGCATTTTTGTCAACACCTTGGCATCAGCATTTATCAGGGATATGGGTCTAAAGGTAACCAGGTTTGTAGGGTCTTTCCCCTCTTTTGGTAGCACAGTAATTATGGCTTCTCGTAATGTGGGTGGTAAACTCCTACGACCATGAGCGTCATTCAACATGCTCAGCAGGGGCAAGGCCACTGTGTCTAGAGCTAATTGCCATGCATCCACTGTGAAGCCATTGCTACTGGGTGATTTGTGTGGAGACATGTCCAGAATTACCATTCGGATGTCTTGTTCTGTAAACGGTGCCTCCAGTGACTCCCTTTGGCTGTCTGTTAGTTTGGGGATGGGGAGCTGTCCAATGAAATCCTCAAAGGCCTGTTTATCCCATACAATATGGGAGTCATAAAGGTCTTTATAGAAGGATATCATAATGCTGTTGATGTCTTTCAGAGACGTGCAGACTTTACTGACCTTGGCTGAGAGTTGTTCTATAAGCCTGTCTGCCTGCTGTTTCCTATGGTGAAAGGTTAACAACTTATTGTTCTTCTCTCAACAGGCCCAGTATTTGAATTTCATTCTCTGTAGCTGTAACTCAGCCCTTCTCATTGCTAGGGTGTTCAGTTTAATTATTAAAGTAATTATCTCAAAAATTAGGTTAGGGTTGTGCAAGTCTTTCTTATATATGGCCTCTTTCTGTTTAAAGAGCAGCTGATGCCTTCAAGGGAACTTTAACAAAACATAATACTTAGACAGTGTTCCGCTTACATTTCACATTAATGCTGTATTCCTCCTCCCCATTATTTATTACTGATGCAATCTGCATGAAAATAGGATCTTTGCTCCTGAAGAGTTCATCTATTCCTGTTGCTTTTTCCCTACCTGAGGTCATAATGCACCTCACCACAGAGCACTATGACTCGAAGTAGGGAGTAGAGAGTAGACTAAAGAGGCAGATAAACTCTAAGGGATAAAGATCATGTATTCATGCAACTTTCCTCAGTAATAAATAATATGGAGGAGAAATCTATAGAACATATATGAATGCAAGCTGAATTGTACCTAAATATCATGTTTTTCAAGGTCTCCATTGAGGCATCAGTAGCTCTTTAAGCTGGTTCTTTAACTTTTCTACTTCTTCCTCCCTTTGTTTTCTTCTATGTGTAGCATAGCTGATGATCTTGCCCCTTAAAGTGGCCTTATATGCCTCCCATATACTAGCTGGGTTTGCTGACCCTTGTGGATTATCTGTGAAGTACAGGTGGGATTCCCTTTGAAGCCAGCTCCTAAATTCACTATCCTGAAGCAGAAGGGGGTCCAAGTGCCACAGATTTATGTTTGCTTGGGGGGTGTCTAAGGGGAATTTCAGGGCTATTGGGGCATGGTCGGATAGATATATTGGGGCTTCTGAGGTTTCTTGAGTGGCAGCCATTATACTGGGTGAGGTTAACCAAAAGTCTTTTCTACTTGCCATTGCTTTCGCTGCTGAGAAGTATGTATAGCCCCTATCAGTGGGGTGTGTCACCCTCCAGATATCTATTAGCGGGTGGAGTGACATGAGGTTATTCAAGGCTTTGAGCGAGTGGACATGGTGCTCAGGTCTAGAATTTGATCTATCTAGAAAGTGGTCAATCATCAGATTGAAGTCTCCCCCCCACTACAACGTCAGGGTTGTCAAAGGCTAAATCCAGAATACATTAGGAGGTCTCATTCATAAAAGCCAGGCAATCATCATTGGGAGTGTAAATGTTTGCCAAGACTAGGGAGTCCTTTGGAGTGGCTACTTTGCCACTACCCATCTGCCCTGGCAATCTGCTTTTTGGTCTAGTATCCTCCGTCTGAGGCCTTTGTGGCCTAGGTTAGAGACCCCTCTTTTTGCTGTGTTTGTTACACTGTGCACCTCCCATCCCACCCACTCCCTCTTCAGTTTTAGTGCTTCTTTCTTGATTAATTTGGTTTCTTGAAGGAGGGCAGTCTGTGTCTTCAACTTTTTGAGATGGGACAGCACTTTTTTCATCTTAATAGGAGTTTAAGCCCCTCACATTCCATTTGGTGGCCAAAATCACTGTGCTGCTGGCCAGAGTGGTATTTAATTACTAGTTTATTTATATCATAGGGTAATGTCCCATCTCTAAAGCTTTGCCTCCCCTGTCCCTTGTATTCCCCATTTCCTCCCCCCTCCCCTTTTTCTACCTCCCCCGCCCTATTTATGTAATTGACCCTTAAAGGTGAGCTTTTCTCCACTGCTCACATCTGTGTTCCATGATACTTCATTTCTCTTTCTACTAGACCACCAAAACTATGATCACGAGCACTTTCTCCCCTTTGAACTCCTCATAGACATTCAAGGGTAGTTATTGTGTGAGGACTTACCTGAATGGCCAAACATAAACATTTCAAACTTGGTGGTCATTCCTACGTCATAATACAACATACACATTAAAACTTTTTAAAAAAACTTGTTTGAATTTTACATGAGGGCCCCTCAGTATCTGTCAGGTTGCCTCATCATAGGCTACCAATTGACCCTGGTGGACCCTCGGGCGGGGTGCTATGAGGCTGTGCCTCTACCAGTTCTCCTGCCATGTAAAAGACCCTTTGCTAGGGCCTTGGTTAGTGTCTATACCTTCAAATAGAAGGGGAAGTTCCCCAGGGGGACCTTATAACTTAGGTCCCTTTGTTAACCTGCAGTCACCTCTTTTCCAGGATTCTCCTCATCCCCTCTAATACACAATAGGTACAGCAGGGTAATTCTCTGCATGGCATGAGTTTGCCTTTTTGACTGCTTTGTTTCTTTAGCCACTGCCTCTAATCCAGGATGGTTTTCCTCTTGGGTCAGCTTAGAGTCCTGGGGTCATATCCCCACCCCCTCCACCCCCTTTCAGGTTATATCTTTCCTTGTGGCTATATACCTCACAGCTTCCTGCTATGCTGGAAGCATTCACCTCCTTTGAGGGTTGGAGGGACGCAAGGTTTTGGAGGGAGTTGAGAGGGAGAACAACCTTTTCACATGAGTCCACAACTTTCCTCCCACCTCCAAACCCCAGTCACTGGGTCACCAGTGAAGCTTTGGCATGTCTAGTGCCCTCCCTGATGGGTACTTTCTTAGCATGCCTTTTGGGCTAGCTTGCCAAGCAGGGGTTCAACATTCTACACTGAGCTTCCTCCTAAGCAGCTATCAGCTCAGGGCTGCTGTGTGTTTCTCACTCATCTCTCGTTCCATGTCAGGAAAAGGCTTTGCTTCCTCGCCTATCCTATGCACCCTGAACACCATGTTTGCCCTGCCCCAGTCACACAGGCTGTGTTGGCTGCTTTAAGCCCAGGACCTGCTCTTTTAAGCAACTTCATTCAGGCCCCTCTGCCATCCCACTTGCTCTGTAACCGTGGAGCGTAACTTGGGGAGACATTTGTGCAGGAAAAACCTTTCTAGTGGGGCATTTTGGCCTCTTTTACTTTAGAACTCATGTTCTATGGAGACCTGCAGCAGTACTAAGAGTTTTAACAGTATACTCCACAGTAACATTCTTAAATAGTAAAAAACAACAATGCAGCAGCATGCAGTGCTATCCTTTAATAGAGCTGCCTCGTATCCAAGAAAGGAAGCAGTCTGCTGCAGCATCTCGGTCGCTGCAAGGTAAAAGTTATACATTTGGCTGCAAAATGTAGATACAGGCTCTTGACATTGCCCTAATCCACAATTGGCAGGGATTGTTAGATATTTCACAGATAATCATCCGAGCCATCCACAGTACTATTTGGTCAGTGGATGTCCATGTTCAGGATTTGAACAAAAGACGAGGCCCTTACTCAAGGTGGGTTCATCTTGCTTTACATATTTGCAACCATGCAGGGGAAACACAGCTACCTCCCTGATTACACGGGTGCGGGGAAACAGAAGTTTCAACACAAAGTAAGTCACTTACATGCCTTCTTGAAGTTCTTCTGGATTCTCTGCAGTCATGGAATGCAGCAGGACTGGATCTTGTGAGCGTACATGTGGCCTTGCCTCTTCCACCCAATCTGCCCTAGCTGCAGCCCTGCCTCTTCCATGTAATCTTCCCAAGCCTGACAGACTGGGTCCTAGTCTTGGTAAATTTCAGCCTCCTCCAACTCTCCTTGTAAATTATCAGATTTCAGACTTGACAGATCCAATGGCCCCGGTGTCAGCTCCCTCAGCAGCTCAAAATGATTGGAAGTTTTAAACAGAGTAACACTGGCTAAATCACTGCTGGGCTCAGATATATGGTGATGGCTTTGACGGTTCCAGGAGCGGTCTCTGATCCAATTTGACAGTACCTTGGTTGTCATCGATGGTTTCTGGGTCTGCAGAATTTTGTTCCTTCTTCTTTGTCATCCATGTTGGACTTGCTGCCAGTCCTCACCTTGGCTTATCTCTTTCAGCTGGACAGTGACTGGATTTTGGGTTTCCATTGGGACTGAAGTCGGGGCCTGCCAGGCCACCCAATGAGGTGCCCAGGGCTATAACTGTTGTCTGTTCCTGGCATGGGGGATTTGGCTTCATTTTATTTATTTTGAAATGTTTCACCGGGAAAGACACACCAAGCTATAATAGCTTGTTTCCAGGTGCATTCTGGGGGAAAGGGGAAAGGGAATACATTCAGAGTACAGAGTACAGATGCAAAATAAAATACATAAAGAGTGAGACTGTGCATAAAACAAAGCAATTATTCAATACCAGATATTACTGTGGCCAGGCAAGCATCACTTGCCATCAGGTAAAGTCTAAATAAAAATAAACATATACATAATACACATTAAGTGAATATATATATATATATATATCTAAATGCACAAAAATAAAAAAAACATTAACACATATATAAAATAGTATGAATATTTAGAATTTGGGTAGATAGTGAGAGTTTTGTAGAGAAATAGAGGGAGGGGAAGGAGTAGGAGAAATCAGAGAGTAGGAATGGGCCTTCTGAACTCTGGGATGTACACCCCGCAAGGGGAATTAGCCGGGAAGAGGGAGAAGCAAGGAGGGATAGAAATAGAAGAGAGAAGTTTGTAAGGATAGAGGGAAGTGGGAGACGAGGTTGTATAAGAATAGGAATGAGCTTTCACCCCTCTGGGATGAAACCCCACAAGGGGATTAGCCTGGAAGAAGAGGGTAGCGATGGAGGAAATCATAGAGGGAAAATTGGCAATAGGAGGAGGGTAGGATTAAAACTGAAGAAAGGGTGAAGGGAGAATGTTGATGGGAAGGGAGGAATGAAAGGTAGAAAAAAAGGAAGAATTGAGGAGAAGTGATGAGATGAGGGGGATGGCAAGCCTTAACCAGCAGGAGTGGAACAACTAAAGATATAAGCACTACTTGACATAGACCAAGCTATTGCTAAAGGCTAAGGACAAGCCTAAGGAGGGGGTAGAAGGGGGTACAGCAGAGGAAACTGAACAGAAGAAGGGGCAGAGCTAAAATGACATTGAGGAGTGTGAGGTGCAGTTGCAGGAAGGGGAGATATAGTGTCGAAGAAGATAGGACAATGAATGGGTAAATGGAGCAGAATGGATATCTAAGTGAAGGGAGACCCAAATGTTTGGGAAGTGATAGGAGAAAGCAGCTGCACCTGAAGTGGAAATACAGGAAGGGAAGGAAAGGATCCCAAAGGGGAGTTGTGGAGGGAGTAGGTGGGGGTAGGGAGGGATGGAGAGGAGGTTATTTAGGTAGAGTGGCAAGGAGCCAAGCCAGAATGTCCCAACTAAAGAGGCAATATGGGCAAGTCATCTGGCCACAAGAGGGTGGGAGGAGAGAGAGGTGTAGAGGTCATAGTGGTGAGTATATGGTGGACAGGCAAGTGACACAAGGAACTGGACAGAGTGTCCAGTCTGATAAGGGTGGTTTTAGGGGCAATGCTATTGACAACAACCCCAAAGTTAAAGATTCAGAGGATCATCTACTGGACAATCTCTCCTTAAGAACTGGCTTAAGAAGTGGGCATAAGAACTGCTCCACTTCAGTAGGGTCATTAAACATATGAAATTCCCCCAATACTAGTCTCTTAACATCGATGGATATCGTAGTGAGGCTGGGATGTTTTTTTTTATACAGTTCCTTCTTCACCCAAGCGTAAGCCCGGTGCCCCTTGGAAAGCTCCTGAGAGTAATCTTGGAACATTAGAATTTGGTGGCCCTCCCAAATCCAGTTATTTTCTCTCCCTGGCCATTCTCCAGTATAACTCCTTTGGTAATGCAAAAATCTGCAAAGTATCGGCCATGGGGATTCCCCTTACCTGGGTCTGAGTGCCAAGGATCTGTGAGCTGTGTTGAGTTCCTGGGGGTGCATGTTATTGAGTTTTAACAACTGTGGTAATACGCTTTGTAACAACAGAGTCATAGCCTTTCCTTCTGCCCCCTCTGGTATCCCAATAATGCAGATGTTGTTGCACCTTGACCTGTTCTCCAGGTCATCCACTTTCTTTAGGAGGAACTGGATTTGTGAATGCTGCTCTCGCAGATGAAGTTGGTGTGTGTGCAGAATCTCTTCATGGGCATTAACTGTTCTTTCTGTGCCCACAACTCTGTTTTGTTAGTGCCTGTACTTCCACAATAGTTTGGGCTGTAGTATCCTTTAATTCTGCTGTGTTCATTAGGATACAATTCAGCAGTACCATGATTTTTGTCATGTCATTCAGGTCAGTAGATTCAGATGCCTGTGCCATCTTTCTCCACTGTCAACTACGTATGCCTTATAGAGACCCAGACTGATACTCCGAGGATGCTGGCATTTCCATTTCTTTGGCAGCCATGAGGTGAACACATAGATTGTCTTGGCCCAGTGCAGGAGTATTCCTAGGGCCACTAGCCCCATTTTGGTATCCGTCAGTAGCTACAGTTCTGCAGTAGCATTTGATGTTTTATTAAGCTCCAGCTTGATGTGCAGGTATTCAGATGTTAATTGAAGGATCCCCTGGAGTTCCCTCTTACAGATTTTATGCTGCCATCATCTTTAACGACAATCTCTGCCCTGTCCCCCCTTCACTTAAAAAAAAAGAGAGAAATACAGTTTTTTTGTACATTTCATAATCTTTATTTGAATTTATTGTTGCACCATAAAAAGTAGTTCTCTGTTGCTAGTTAGAATAATCACCCCCCCACCCATACAGTATGTTTAGTAACAGAGAGCATCTGAGGTTTCCAGGTTTTTTCTTGTTCTCCTCCACTCCCTGTTATTGGGTCAGTCTTATTTTTAGAGGAACAAAGAGATGCCAGGCTTCAGTTTGATTTAATTGTGTTTTTAACAGAGAACCTGACAGTTCTAACAACATCTTTGGAGAGTGTAGTGTGAGCATTTTTTTAAATAGGTTCTTAGCTGCCATTTATGTGTGTTTGAAATTGTATTTAAGGTCTGTCCTTAACTGCCATTTATTGTGCTTTTAAATTTAGTGTGGGTGGGATTCTAGCAGACAAGTTGGTGATTGTGTGTTTAAAAGTTGCTGTCTGGCCTGTAAGTGCAGGCATCATATTACAGGGATTAGTGCAATTTGAATGTGATGTTTAACTGCCATCTCAGTAAGTCTTCAGTTAGTGGAGAGGGAGAAGGAGGCTTTAGCTGGTGACTGTGTTTGTAAGTGAATTTGAAATATTTTCTTAGCTGCTATTTCTGTGTGTTTGAAACTGTATTTGAGGGCTGTTCTTAATTGCCATTTAGTGTGCTTTTAAATTTAGTTTGGGCAGGACTGAGGTATTCTAGCAGACAAGCGGGTGATTGTGTGAGGTGTCACTGCCAGAGAACTCATTGGTTGATTGTTTTTGGACACAGCCTGTGGTGTAGTCCCACCCCACAACCCATCCACCCCAGGGCTCACCCTACATTTTTTGGGTGAGTCCCATAAAGGCCTTGCAATATCCTGCATCCATACAGGAAGAAGGAAAGAGAGGATGCATAACAGAACACAACAGAAATAAAACAAATATTTGGGGGATATCAAATAGCCATCTCAAGTAAGCTGTTGATTGAGGAGGGAATCAGACATGATGGGAGTGGTGCAGTGCAGTGATTGTGGAGCGGCGGTCCAGGGAGACATTCTGGAGGTTGCGATGCTGCTCTATCTGTAGGCACCTATCTGGGCTGAGGGAGGTGGTTGCCTGTCTCTGAGCAGAGTGGGCCAAGCTGAAGGTGGCATCCACCCCCACCCAGAGACCATCGGGTCTACAACCTTTATCTCAAAGGATGCCTTGGAAGAGGAGAAATTGGTCTACAGTGGGCTCAGGGAGGGTGAGGGAGGGAGGTCGAAAGCACATCCCCAACTGGTCCCACTTACTAACTCCTACACTGTTTTTAAGGAACAGGAAAGCCCCACTTAGGAACCTGAGGCTGCATCCATGGAGGATGGGAGGGTCCTCCAGGATGGAGCCCTAGGGAAGGGAAGCAGGGAAACCCGGAGGATGGGGGGAGCGTCTCCTAGTGGGGGACTCTATTAGAAACATAGAAACATAGAATTTGATGGCAGATAAGGATCGCTTGGCCCACCTATTCTGCCCATTTCCCTAACTAATACATAGGCTGCAGATCCTAGTTAACTAACAGCCTACTTCCTCCTACCCCCACTAGAATTGCCTTATGTCTGTCCCATGCATTCTTGAATTCCCCCACTCTTTTTGACTCCACTACCTTCTCAGGAGGCTGTTCCATGCATTCACAACCCTCTCCATGAAAAAAATACTTCCTCACATTACCTCTGAGCTGTTCCCCCTCTATCTTCAAATTGTGCCCCCTTGTTCTTGCACATCACTTTTTCTGAAATATGCTACCATCTTGGACTCTGTTGATTCCCTTCATGTACTTGCAAGTTTCTATCATGTCCCCCCTCTCCCTCCTCTCCTTGAGTGTATACATATTAAGCTTCTTTAATCTCTCTTTGTATGTCTTCTGGTGCAGACCCTGCACCATTTTAGTTGCCCTCCTCTGGACAGCCTCCATCCATCCTTGTCCGGGAAGTGGAGTTAGGGCCATCTAGCAAGGGAGAGAGGGAGGTCAGGTGCCTCTCAGGAAGTGCTGCATGGAGGGATGGGAAGCATATCCATTGAATCACTATGACAATAGCTAGAAGAGAGCAGCTGGATGTCATTGTCCACCTGGGAACCAATGACCTGGCCAGGAGAAGGGTGGAGTTAGCCAGAGTCCAGGATGATTTCAGGAAGCTTGGGGAAAACCTGAAACAGATAGCATGCTCTGTCTCATTCTCAGAGGTGCTACCTGTCCAGGGCAGAGGGGAAGCTAGGGCACTTCACATCCATACATCAATTCCTGGTTGAAGGACTGGTGTGGAAGGGAGGGTTTTGGCTTCATAGGGAATTGGGGCCTGACCTGGGCAGATGAAAGCTTATATAAGGATGATGGCCTGCATCTGTCTGAGAAGGGGGCCTTGGTCCTTTGTGAGAAGTTTAAAGGCTTCAGTTGTGAGCATTTAAACTGGCCAAGGGGGGAGAGCCAGGATGCTTATGAACACCCCCCTATGAGAACATGCAGGAACATAAGTCAACTATGGGAACAGCAAATCTAGGCAGGGGGGCAGGCAGGTGAAGAATGTATAATGAGTAATATAGGGGCAGCAGGAGCACATAGGAAAAGAAACTGGGGTGGGTGGAAGATGCTGGATAGGGAGAACAAGAGCAGAGGGAGGGCAGACTGCAACACATGGAAGGTCATGCTAACAAATGCCCATACCCTGGGAAATAAGGTTCCAGACCTGGAGGCCTTGTTGGCAGATGAAGACCTTGACATAGCAGCAATAACAGAGACATGGTACTCTGCAAATCATGGCTGGGAAGTCAATGTACCAGGCTATACTTTGTTCAGGAGGGACAGGGAGAGTAAAAAGGGTGGGGGAGTGGCCCTGTACAGAAGAGATGGTATAAAGGCTACAGAAGTTCAGGGAAGATAGGGGGAGGCCAAGGTAATGTGGGTCATGCTGGAGCCAGAGAATGGAACAGTGATACGCACTGGGGTGATCTACAGACCTCCATCACAGAGGGATAAAGTAGACAGGGAACTAGTGGAGAACATATATGACATGGCAACTAAGGGCAAAATCCTGCTACTGGGGGATTTCAATATGTTGGATGTGGATTGGGCCACATAGATGGCTGTTTCAGCCAGAAGCACAGCCATCCTAGAATCCCTGCAGGGGGTTGGATTTAAGCAGCTGGTGCATGAGCCGACCAGGGACAAGTCATTTCTGGACCTGGTATGGACCAATGGATACAGAGTCAAAGAAATACAGGTAGAAGAGCAGCCGGGGTCCAGTGACCACCACTTGGTGTGGCTCAGCATGGAGACATGGACTCAATCAAGCCATACAAGGGCAAGAGTATTAGATTTCAGGAGGGCAGATTTCACTGAAATGGGTAGATATATACAAGCAGTCCTGGTGAAGGGAGAGATAGTAGAGTGGGTGGAAAAACAATGGAAGAAACTGAAAGGAGCCATAGTGGATATAACAAACCAATGTATTAGGATAGTGACCAGAGGGAAAAGAAGAAGGAAACCACTATGGTTCTCTAAAGAGGTGAGAGACAAAGTCAGGGCTAAAAAGCTGAGTTTCAGGAAATATAAGGGGAGCCAAAGGGAGGAAGACAGGGAGATGTACCTTGAATGTCTAAGGGAAGCAGGGAAGGCTGTTAGGAGGACAAAGGAGCAGACAGAAGAGAGTTAGCACAGTCTGTAAACAAAGGGGATAAGGCATTTTACAGGTACATTAGTGAAAGAAGAAAAACCAGGAGGGGGGATTGTGAGACTCAAAGGGGAGGAGGGAGAGTGCAAGGAGGGGGATCTGGACAAGGCAGAAATACTGAACAAATACTTCTGCTCAGTATTCACTTAGGAGGGGGAACATCAAGGACCACAGTTGGGGTGCAGAGGCAATAGGGGGAAGAAGTGAACACCAGTCCTTTAACAGTGGAGAAAGTTCTGGAAGAACTCACAAAGCTGAAGGTGGATAAGGCCATAAGGCCAGACAGCATCCACCCGAGGATATTAAAGGAGCTGTGAAAGGAACTAGTAGCGCCTCTGGCGGCCCTGTTCACAGAGTCACTCAACATGGGTGTAATTCCAGTGGACTGGAGGAGGGCACATGTGGTCCCACTGCACAAAAGTGGCAGTAGAGAGGAGGCAGGGAACTACAGGCCAGTCAGCCTCACCTCACTGGTGGGAAAGATCATGGAGACACTGCTGAAAGAAAGGATAGTGACACATTTGGAATTCAGTGGTGCACAGGACCTGAGGCATCATGGATTCACAGCAAGGAGGTCATGTCAAACTAATCTAATAGTTTTTTTGATTGGGTGACAAATGAACTTAATCATGGAGGGGTAGTAGATGTCGCCTACCTGGATTTCAGCAAAGCCTTCGACACTGTCCCACATAGATGGCTGATTAACAAGATGAGTAGTCTGGGGGGGTGGTAAATGGGGTACAATCTGGGGAGATGGGGTGACCAGTGGGGTATCTCAGGGATTAGTACTAGGACTAGTCCTGTTCAATGTCTCTGTTAGTGACATTGCAGAGGGGCTGGAAAGAAAGGTCTACCAGTTTGCAGATAACACCAAGATCTGCAACAGGGTGGATACTCCAGAAGGGGTGCAGAAAATGAAGAGGTACCTGCAGAAGTTTGAAAGGTGGTCAGAGATGTGGCAACTAAGGTTTAATATAAAGAAGTGCAAAATAATGCACCTGGTTAGAGGGAACCCTGGGGAGAGCTACAGGTTGGGGGAGAGAAGCTGACTGTCACCAAAGAGGAAAGGGACCTAGGGATTATCATCTCTGATGACCTTAAGGTATCAAAGCAGTGTACAAAGGCAGCAGGGAAGGCCAGTGTTATGCTGGGGTGCATAGGCAGAGGTATCACTAGCAGGAGGCGGGAGGTGGTGATGTCATTGTATAAAACATTGGTAAGGTCTCACCTGAAGTACAGCGTGCAGTTCTGGAGACCACACCTGCGAAAAGACATAGATAAGGTGGAGACTATCCAGAGAAGGGCAACAAAGATGGTGCAGGGCTTACACTACAAAACATATGAGGATAGACTAAGGGATCTCAATATGTACTCATTGGAGGAGAAGAGACAGTGGGGGGACATGATTGAAATTTTCAAGTACCTTAGGGGCATAAATAAGGTGCAGGCGGGGGAGCTTTTCCAATGTAGAAAAAAATATTAGAACAAGGGGGCACAATATGAATTGGAGCGGGGTAGATTAGGAGGTAATGTGAGGAAGTTTTTCTACACAGAAAGGGTAGTCAACACATGGAATAGTCTGCCACAGGAGGTAGTGGAGGGGTTCAAGCATGCTTGGGACAGGCATAAGGGAAGCCTGAGAGGGGAAGGAGTGATGACAAGCCATTGATCACATAGGATCAGTGGCCACATACAATGTGTAGGGCCTTTGGGCAGACTGGATGGGCATAGCTGTCATTATCTGCTGACATTTCTATGTTTCTATGTAGAGAGGTTGCCTTTATGTGGGGTGGGGAATCAGATGATTAGATGGATAGGCAATTGGCTCCAGGACTGGACCCAGAGGGTCGTAGTTGGTGGGATAGTCTCATCCCCAAGGAGGGTCATTAGTGGGGTCCCACAGGGATCAGTCCTTGGGCCCCTTCTGTTCAACGATATGTATCTGACATAAGGACAGGAATCAGGAGTGAGATGAGTCTCTTTGCAGATGACTCAAACTGGGGCGGTGGTGGATGGGGAGGAGGGGAGGGTGGCCTCAGGGACCTGAGGCTCTGGAAAGATGGTCTAGAAAGTGGAAGCTGAGGTTCAATGCAGGGAAATGCAAGGTACTCCACCTGGGACCAGAAACCCAGGCCAAGTGTACACCCTGGGGGAAATGCTACAAGTCTCAATGGCTGAGAGGGACCTGAGGGTGGTGGTGGATGTCAAGATGAACAACTCTGAGACTTGTAGGAGGGCAGCAGCCAAGGCCAACAGGATGCTGGGATGCATCGCTAGGGGGATCACCTCCAGAAGGAGGGAAGTGATACTCCCTCTGTATAACTGCTTGGTGAGGCCACACCTTGAGTACTGCGTGCAGTTTTGGAGGAAACACTTAAAGAGGGACATTAACCTCCTGGAGAGGGTCCAGAGGAGGGCAACCAAAATGATTTGGGGCTTGGGGGGGACAGGACCTATGAGGAGAGGCTCGAAGAGCTAAATATGTACACATTGGAAGAGAGAAGGGACCGGGGGGACATGATAGAGGTCTTCAGGTACATGAAGAGGGTAAACAGGGGAGGAACAGTCAGGGTGCTTCGAAGGAAGGAGGAAGGGGCCACTAGAGGGCATGGGTGGAAGCTGGAGGGGGGAAGATTCAGGGGAGAAAGGAGGAGGTGCTACTTCACTGAGAGGGTGGTGGAGCCATGGAATGCACTGCCTAGGGAATGCACTGCCTAGGGGGCTGGTGGAGGCAGAGACAGTGGAGGGGTTCAAGAGGGGGTGGGACAGGTACAGGGGAAGGGTTCTGGAAGCAAAATCCAATGCAGCAAGAATATCCGGAACTGGGAAGGGAGAAGCCAGAGAAGGCGAGGGGGACAGCAAGGTCAGCACCCAGGGTGGGGGCTGACCAAACGAGCAGACACGAAAGACTGTTAGGCCTATTCTGCTGGCATTTTAGTATGTTAGTATGAGCTTCTGGGTTTGCTCTGCCTTTAGCGGTTCTTGATTTTATGTTGCTTTTGTGGTCAGGAGGCTATGACAGCTTGTGTCAGGAGATGTTTTTGTTTTAGCCCTGTACTTATTTGGGGCAATTATAAGTACTGTAGATTCCTTAGCTGCCAGCTGACAGTGTTGTGGGGATTGGGAAACACAGCACATAGCAAGAAACTTGTTGAGAGAGGTAAGGAGGGTGCACCACATGACTTCTCATGAAGGAAAGATTAAAAAAATATATTTTGTTGTATGTACAGTGGATTTGGTGACTATTGTAGTCAGTGAGTTTAAAAATGCAGTCTGTTTCATACTCTTATCACTGTTTCTGACAAACAGCATGGCAGCTTTTTGATTTGATTTTCGCTAGGTCACGGGTAATTTAAAATAGGGGGATTCCAGATGCAGATAACTGCCACCTTTTTCCCATGGGTCATGCCAGGATTTACCATTACTGAAAGGTGTCAATCAGCCAATCAGCTTCCAGCATTCTTGTAACCATTGTATAACATAGAAATATAGACTTTGGCAGCAAATAAGGACTGCTTCACCCACCCAGTCTGCCCATTTCCCTACCTATTAGATAAGTTGCGGATTGTAGTTAACCAACAGCCTACTTCCTGCTACCCCTTGTGGCAAGCTGCCCAGCTGCTAGCCCTTATTTGTAGATATAATTCTGTTGTATATATGTTTTTTTTTATGTAATTCTATCATCAAAGGCACATAGAGAAAAGACTGGATTTTTTTAAAGGGTTTGACTTTTTTTTTAACCTGCAGGCCAGCCTTGCTTACCAGGAAAATTACAAGTTATTGTCAAAAAGCTTGTAGATAGCTGATCAAAGAGTCTTCCTCTAAGTTAACTACCCAAGAGAAACAGAAGTAATAAAATGTCAGGAGATAACCCTTTTCACTTCAAGAAAAACAGAATGCTTTGATCCCAGGAAACTGTTAATACTATACTTCATTTTGTGAGGTGATAGGAAAAAACACATCCTTCTAGCATACCTGTGTGAAATTCCACTTACAGGACTTATGATTGTAAAACCTGGGCTAACTATGGGAATCTGACCCATCAAAGGTCACCAGGAAAATAAGATTTTGGGGAAGAGCAAGAGTGCACTCTACTGGCCTAAATGTTGTGGGATTTTCACTCACAATTTCAAGGGGAAACCAGAGGTATAAATAGCACAAAATCAGGGCATTTTGATACTCACATTTTCTTCTGGACACTCTGCTTGATACACATCAGGAGCCAAAGTGTTAAAACCCAGTGTGGCTGCCAAGGACTAAAGAATCTGAAAACTTTTATCTACTTTTTCTGGACTTCAAATCACTACAATTTTAAAGGTATAGATTATCTAACAGGTCTAGTGCATTTTATTATATATATCCATTTTGATTTGTTTTATGCTGTAACCAAAACTGTTCTAACACTCTTTTAGTTGTAACTGTAGGATTTAAGTATTTTAATAAAAACATTTGATTTTCTAAAGAAATTCTGCCGGTGTGAGATTTCTATATTGTGTGTGTGATTGTAGAAGGTTAATTAATAATCTGTGAAAACTGTTATTGCGAAAGGAGTCTCACCAATAGCAACCAAACTGAGAAAAGGCTACAGTGTCAAATTACAGATAGACCAGCTCCAGCTTTGCCCATGTAATTCAAAACCAAGACTCTCATTACTGTGGAGGAATGCCGTGTAATTTTTATACCGTAATAAAAAAGAATGCAGTTGCAAACTGGAAACTTATTGCAGCATAAAATAAATGTACACAAATTGGCACTGAAGAATGTGTGAGTGTGTGACTTTGCAGAACTCTATCAGAAGCTGCTGACAACTTTCTCCTTTCAACCACTCCCTCCCCCCTTACAGACAAATTAAGTATTAACCATTGTTCCTATGGGCATTTATTGGGATCTGAGACCATTTTCTTCTGTTTTTTATATTTTTTCTATTCTGCTTTTGTATATTTTCTGTCCAGTGCTAGTGAAAGGTGGAGGCTTACAACACCTCTGTTTATCCACAGAAATGGGTTCACTGATGACTTTTCCACTCCGATGTATTTAATGCTCATAAAAGTTACAGCTCAGACAGCACTGGACAATAAACTAAAGCTCTTTGTTTATTCACAGGGACAGGTACTGTGCAGGCTTCCCATCACCCACTCACCCACTGTGATGAATTCAGTGCTAGTCAAAAGTGGATAAAGCCCTCAGTTTAGCCACAGGTACCATGTGTGGTGGGTTCAGTGAAAATGTACCCATACTATAATGGATTTAGTACTGGCAACAGGTGAGAGACTGACACCACTTGAGTTTTAAACCCCCTGGTAATCTATAGAGACAGCTAGAGTGTGGGGGCAGGGACAGCGCCTGGTTTCTTTGCTGTCTGCATTTAGTCCTGGTGAATGGGGAGGACTGCCAGAACTGGGAACTAAATCCTTTTGTTTATCTGCAGTGACAGATATAGTGTATGACTACTGAACAGTAAGGGTCTGGCACCACTGGAGACTGAAGCCCTATATAAATCCACAGGAGCAGATGCAGTGTAGAACAGACAGTCCAGGGTTTCGGCACTGCGGTAGATATAGTGCTGATGAAAGGTGGCAAACTGACAGCACTAGAGGCTGAAACCCTCATATATCCAGCTGGGTAGGTACAGTGTGGGGCAGGAACAGTGCAAGGTTCTCACACTGATGATTTCAGCACTGGCAGAAGCTAATGGATGAGCAACACTGGGGGCTGCTCTATTGTCTTCATGCCCACAGTCTCTATTGGTAGGTCATTTTAGAAGGCCACCACCTTCTGGGACAAAATATGCTTCCTAATATTACCCCTAAACTTGCCATCTGTGACCTTCAGAACATGTCCCTGTGTCCTGCTGGGGAACATATCTATATGTTCAATCCTTTCAATACCCCAGAGAATGAGAAGACTGTGATCATGTCCCATCTCAGCCTGCTGTTCTACAGGGAGATGACAGTAACAACTACTAGTAAAATGTGACTATTATTTGTTAGATCCTTCCAGGTATTCCTGTTTTGAAAATGCAGCTTCTGCTAAACAGTGATATCTAAATTGAAAGCCCACCAGCAAATTTGTTTTTATTTTTAGTACTGAACACATTCTCTTTACTGCTGCAGTAAATGTAAATGCAGGCGGAAATATGAAGAAACTGATAGAGGGAAGCTTACAAAGGATTTCAGTAGGCATTTTTTTGTGACTGCATAGATATGCAGAACTAAAAATGCTACATAAATTTACTGCCACTAAGCAAATGGTAGATGGGGGGAGAAAGTTGTCAACACAAAAAGGGGGCTTGGTCTGCACTCAGAGAGGAGTGAGAAGGTCAGTTTTTCTATGTGGGACAGTGGAACATAGGGTGTAAAAAGTTGGGGTTTGAAAATATGATATATCATAATGGTCTACAGAGCCCATTTTCTTAAAGCAGCAGTTGTTTTGTCATCAAGGAAGAAAAAAAGGTGGGTCGGAGTTGACAACCATCTGATGTTTCTCACAATCCTGACTCAAAAATGAATACCGACACAATTTAACTTGCTGCAGTATAAGACTGCACCACAGAATTCAGCATCTATGTCAAGCTGGTGTTTGTCTGCTTGACATACATATTGCATTCTTAGGTAGGGTCTTTACAGAGTACAGTGCCACAATATATTTTCTTGACCTTCTCACTTCCATCTGAGTGAACCCCATCCCCCTTTCTGCCCTGATAGCATGATATTTATGGCTAGATTAAGTAAAGCTGTATCAAAATTTCCTCCCCATGGACCAAGCGAAACTTTTTCAATGCCAAAAATGAACTAGCAATACATTCCTTAGCCTTTAATAAATTTAATTTGGCATGGTAGTATACTTTGCACATTCTTTTCTTCTATGATTCTAATACTGTATGTTCACCTATTAAGGTATGAGACTATGTTGCATTTTGCAAATGCAGGCTCATGACTTTGGTAATATTCAATATTTTGCCGCAGATTTTCAACATAGTCATTTTGGTACAGCAACTCATGAATGTCACAGCTGTCATTTTTCAATTCCTGCCCAAAATGTGTGTTTGCAGCCCAAAAGTTGATTTTGCTGTCCCTGCACAACATCACCTTTGGGCCAGGAGTTGAACATTTTCTCTGTCCCTCTTTATGAGGCAGTGTCATAGCATGGCTGTTTTGAAAATTTGGTGTAAAAATATTTATAAATATAATTCAATATTTTTAACCCAGATTCATCTCCTGCAGCCCTATCAGCTCTGGCCAGAGCTTGTGGACAATAGCTGCTATTAGTGAGATATGGTATCTTTGGATTCCAAAGACCTCGTCCAATCCATGGCTCAGTAGGCAAGTTTGGGGGGTGAAGGCTGATTCTCGGCCGAGTATTGTGTAAAATTTTGATTGTATTGTATTCCATAGTGGCTTTGCTTTAGGGCAGTCCCAAATAATGTGCTTTAGAGTGCCTAAAGATTGCTGGTGTCTACTACAGTTGGGGGATTGTAGGTGCCCTATCTTGTGGAGTTTAGTAGGAGTGAGGTATAAGTTATGCACTATTTTATACTGCATAAGTTGAAGCCCATCGAATTTAAGATATTTGTGTATGCTGTTCCACATGGATGTTCATATGCCAGAGTCTCTATGTTCTGGGAATTCTGTTGTCCAGTAAGGGCATGCATCCTGGTCTATAGGAGTAATTTCTAATGATAGTTTTTGTATATTGTGGAGGTGGAGTGTCATTGGGTAGCAAGTTTAGGGGAGGTCTGTCCATATGGTATGCTCATGAAAGGACTAGGGTCTAGGTCTGAGTGTGGTAGTGATAGCATGTCTGAGATGTAGGAAAGCAAAAGGAGATCATTTTGTATCTGTATGGGTTTTCCTGAGAGAATTGAAGGAGATGAATGAGTTCTGTTGAGTTACCTGGCCCAAATGTGACAATGAGGAGACAACTAGAAAGTTCTGCGTAATGTTTTGTTGTTGATCTTGAAATTTGGGTTGCCCATGATAGCTTGAGCATGGGCTAATAGGGGTTTGGTTTTTTTGGAGCCTGTGTAACTGATTGTTTACTAGGTGTGATGTCCCTATTGAAGTGTTCTTAAAGAGTTTTGGGATCTTGGCATATAGTATGTGTATTAGAGCTTTAATATTGATTTTGGCTTGTTGACATAGGTCTGTTTCTATTTTTAGTGACTGGGGAGTGTAAGAGTTAGGATGGCATGTTGGGTCCTTTGTTTTCCATCTTAGGAATTTACCTGCATGGTGCGCCAAGTAGTATAGGTAGAAGTTTGGGAGTTGGAGACCTCCCTGTTGCTTGTGGGGTGTAACTTTCTGGTAGGCCCTGTGAGGGGTCTTGCCATACCAGAGAAAGGAAATCAAGGTTATTTTAAATTTTGTAAACCATTGGACAGGGAGATATATATTAGTCATTCTAAGGGGATACAGTATTCTAGGTAGTATGTTCATTTTTATAATGTTTATTCTGGCCCATAGGGTAAGGGGGAGGACTGTCCACCAATTTTGGTCCTGTTTTATTATTGTAAGGGGGGTCTAGGTTCTGGGTTAATATTCTTTTGGCATTAATGGCTATAGTTATACCCAGGTATTTGAGAGTGGTGGGGGACCTTGTGCCTCCCCACTGTATGAGTTCAGTTTTTGTGGCCCTGTGGTTGAGGGGCATAACGCCAGTTTTCTCAAAATTGATCCTGTAACCTGATATTTGGCTGAATTCTAGTAATAGGTCAATGGCTATGAGTATGGAATTTACAGGGTCCTCTGGGTGGAGGAGGATGTCATCTGCATATGTGGAGATTTTATATCTATATATATATGGAGATTTTATATCTATGTTGTTCAGCATGAATACCCCTTATCAACATACCAAGGTACACAATCTACAGGAGGGACAAGGAGGGTAAAAGAGGAGGAGGAGGAGGAGTAGCTCTCTACATAAGGGAAGGAATCAAAGCAACAGAACTAAAAGGTAAACAGGGAAGGGAGGAGGCACTGTGGGTCACCCTGGAAACAGGAAATGGCACAACAATCTGAACAGGGGTTGTTTATAGACCCCCATCTCAGGGGGAAGCAATGGACAAGAAAATGATAGAAGGAATCCTTAAATTGGCAGAAAAAGGAGAGATATTGTTGATGGGGGACCTGAATATGCCAGATGTTAACTGGAGCACCTTTACTGCAGTCACATCCAAGAGCAGGGATATTCTCGATGCTGTACAGGGGGCATGCCTCAGACAGCTAGTGTTAGAACCCACTCGAGAGGGAGCAATCTTAGACCTGGTACTCTCAAACAGGGATGGAGAGAGGATATCAGATTTAGAAGTGGGTAGCCATCTGGGAATAAGCGACCACCAAACAGTGTGGTTCACAATAAACGCAGATGTAGAGTCAAGCCATACAAAAGCAAGGGTGTTGTACTTTAGTAGGGCTGACTTTGGCAAAATGGGAGAGTGCCTCTAACACTAGCAAACAGGCAAGAAGGAGGGGTGGAGGAAAAATGGGGAAAATCAAAACTGCCATGAAAGAGGCAATAAGCCTTTGTGTGATACAAATCAACAAAACAAAATGAAGGAAAAAGCCACTATAGTTCTCAAAAGAGGTGGCAGGGAAGGTTAAGGAAAAATGGATTGCATTCAGGAAATATAAGGAAACACAGAAGAAGCAGGACAGAGAACTATATCAGTTAAAACAGAAGGAGGCAGGGAAGGCAGTCAGAATAGCAAAGGCCCAAACTGAGGAAAAGATAGCCAGCTATGTTAAGAAGGGGGATAAAATATTTTATAGGTACATTAGGGAGTGAAGAAAGACCAAGGGAGGGATACTGAGGTGTAATAAACAGGAGGGAATGTGGGCAGAGGGTGACAGTGAAAAAGCAGGGATACTAAAGGAATACTTCTGCTCAGTATTCACAAAGAAAAAGCGGGGGTACCTAAACCAAACAACAGAAACACTCTGGTTGGGGGAGTCAATACCAGTCCATTCACAGAAGAAAGGATTCTGAAAGAACCCTTAAAACTGAAGGTGGGCAAAGCAATGGGGCCCAACGGGATTCACCCCAGAATTCTAAAAGAACTAAGGGTTGAACTAATGACACTACTGACTACCCTCTTTAACAAATCATGGGTGGATGGGGTGGTACCTGAGGACTGGAGGAGGGTGGATGGTATTCCACTTCACAAAAGTGGGAGCAGGGCAGAGGTAGAAAACTACAGATCTGTTAGTTTGACCTCAGTGGCAGGGAAAATGATGGAATCACTTCTGAAGGAAAGAACTGTTGAGTACCTATAGGCCAGCGGGGCAAGGCAGCATAGATTCACAGCAGGAAAGTCATGTCAGATGAATCTAATAGATTTCTATGACTGGATAACCAAAGTAGTAGACCAAGGAAGGGCTGTGGACATGGCCTTCCTAGACTTTAACTAGGCGTTGGACACAGTCCCACACAAAAGGTTAATATACAAGTTAGCCGGCCTTGGAGTGGGTCCCAAGGTGGTAGCCTGGGTCAAAAAGTTGGCTGGACAACAGGATACAGAGGGTAATAGTAAACAGAGTCCACTCTGAAGAAAGTGGGGTTACTAGCAGGGTACCGCTGGTTTCAGTACTGTGACCAGTCCTATTTAACGTCTTTATAAGTGACATTGCAGAGGGACTAAAAGGAAAAGTATGTCTCTTTGCAGATGACACAAAGATCTGCAACAGGGTTGCTACACAAGGTGGGGTGGAAAAGATAAGAAGGGACTTGGCATGGTTGGAAGAATGGTCAAATGTATGGCAGCTTAGATTCAATGCAAAGAAGAGCAAAGTAATGCACCTTGGAAACAAGAACCCTGGAGAAGAGTACACAATGGGGGTGAGATACAAACAACAACCAAAATGGAAAGGGATCTGGGGGTAGTCATATCAGATGACCTAACGGTGTGCAAGCAATGTGAGAAGGCAGTAAGGAGGGCTGGGAATATACTGGGATGCAAAGGGAGAGGCTTCACCAGTTGAAAACAAGAAGTTGTTATCTTTCTGTGCAGACAGTTGGTGAGACCCCATCTGGAGTACTGCGTGCAGTTCTGGAGACTCCATCTCCACAAAGACATAGGCAGGATTGAGGCTGTCCAGAGGAGGGCAACTAAAATAGTGCAGGGTCTGCACCAGAAGACATACGAAGAGAGACTAAAGGAGCTTAATATTTACACCCATGAGGAAAGGAGGGAGAGGGGAACATGATAGAAACTTTAAGTACCTCAAGGGAATCAACAACATCCAAGAGGGTAGCATCTTTCAGAAAAAGAGATGTACAAGAACAGGGGGACACAATTTGAAGGCAGAGGGGAGACAGCTCAGAGGTAATGTGAGGAAGTATTTTTTCATGGAGAGAGTTGTGGGTACATGGAATGGCCTTCCTGAGGAGATCATGGAGTCAAAAACATTGGGGGAATTCAAGAATGCATGGGACAGACATAAAGCAATTCTAGTGGGTGGTAAGAGGAAGTAGGCTGTTGGTTAACTAGGATCTGCAGCTTATCCATTAGGTAGGGAAATGGGAGACTAGGTGGGCCAAGCAAGCCTTATCTGCCATCAAATTATATGTTTCCATGTTTTTATCTTGCCACAAAGAAGGATTCTTCTGGTCAAAGGCTCTAAGTACAGGTTCAATAGGAGTGGAGAAGGGAGCAGCATTGGTATGTTCCTTTGTGTAAAGGGAATGGTTTAGAGTTGATGCCTCCACATCAGATGAAAGTTGATGGGTGAGAATGTATGGTCTTGAGCCAAGTTATGAATGTGTGGGGGAACCAAAGTGCTGAAGTGTCTGGTATAAGAAACCAAATTAAAAGTTTTTTCTGCATCCAGGGACATTAGTACTGCTGCTTGTTTACTTTCCCTAGCAGCAGAGATAAGATTTGAAAGTTTTCACATTTGGTCTAAAGATAGTCATCCCTGCATGAACCTCAACTGTTCGGGACCTATTAGGGTGTCCCACACTGCTACCACCCTCCTTGCTAGAACTCTGGTTAGTATTTTAATATCTGTTTTGAGAAGTAAGATGGGGCGGTAGCTCTCAGTGTGCTCTGGGTTCTTGACTGGTTTTGGTATTAGGGTCCCTACAGCTTGTTGTAGGGAGGGGCTGAGGACATGGTTTGTGTAAGTGAAGTCAAATAGTGTGGTCAGAGTTTCAGTGATGATGTCTTTAAGTGCTTTATAAAAATTAGTGAACAGACCATCTGGGCCAGGGGCTTTGTAGAGAGGTAAATCAGATGTGGCCTTGTGTACTTCTTATAGAGAGATGGTGACTCCCAGGTTGTTTATCAACTCTTGGGATAGCCTAGGTACTATAGGTTTTCTTCTTTAAGGAACTGCTGCATGTTTTTTTTCGGGTGTTGATGGTGTGTCTGTGAAGAGGGATTGGAAATGCTTGGCAAAGGTGGCCGTAATGTCCCTGGGATTAGTACATATGGGAGAATCAGGGTGAAGTTGGATTCCTTTGATGGCTTTGAGGGATTCCTGTTGTCTAAGCCTCCTTTCCCAGTCAACAAAAACTAAATTACCGGCTTTTTCGCCCTAGTCAATATAGTTAGCTCTTACTCAGAAAATTGTGAATTCAGCCTGCTCACTGAACTGTTCTTCATATTTGGCCCTAATGGAGTTGAGTTGGAGCCAGTCTTTTTCAGGGGAAGGTCTGGAGATGTTTTGTACTATGAATCTAATATTCCAAAATAGGGAGGCCATCTCCTTGTCTGTTTTCCTTTTTCATGTAACTGCTAGTCAAATTAATTCCCCTCTAATGGTGTATTTAAAGGCTTCTTAGACATGGTTATAGTCTGATACGGTGCCCACATTTTCTTTAAAGAAATTCTGTCTTGTGCTCTTAATTATCTTTAGGATTATAGGGTCTTTTTGGAGGTTATTATTAATTCTCCACAGTGGGTCAAGGTCCTTTAGATTGGGGGGAGAAGGTGAGAAGGTTCATAGGTTCATAGATAATTAGAAGTCTTGTAGCTAAGAAGCCATTTGATGATTTGCCACTAACAGTGAATATATACTAACTTCTTATCCCCATACCTATATCCAATTGTGATTTAAATGGTGTGACCCTAGGTGCCATTACTACCCAGTCAGGTAAGGTATTCCATGAGTCAACAACCCTCTGACTGAACCATCTCCCTCTTTTGGATGTTCTATATCTTTCACCCTTTAATTGATAGGGATGTCTACGCTAACTTCTATTTGATAATTATTTTCTAGAGAGCCCTGATGTTACCCATATCAGCTCATCCTTGAATGTCTTATAAACATATATTGAATCTCTCCTTATTTTCCGGTACTCCATGGAGTATAGGTTTAATCTGTCCAGTCTGTCCTTGTAGGGAATTCCCTTTAGACCTTTAACTTTTTGTGTGATTTTCCGTTGTGCTCTCTCTACAGCTACTGAACATTTAATATCCTGTGGTGTACTTATAGGGGCACTATATTCTAATATTGGTCTCACCAGGGAGCAGAACAGTGGTATCAGGACTTTCTCCTCTCTACTCTTTATATTCCTCAAGATATTTCTTAGGAGTCTATTAGCTCTTTTTGCACATTCTGTATTGTGTTTACAAAAACTCAAGGTGTCAGTCATCCATACCCCTAAGTCCTTCTCACTCTCTGTTACATTTCATGTCGAGTTGTTAAATTTATAGACTGATCTTGGGTTGTTGGGCCCAAGATGCATCACCTTGCACTTTTCACCATTGAAAACCAGCTTATTATCTACTGCCCAGCTTTCTATCCTCTGCAACTGTAACTGGAAATTTTTTATAGAAGCCTCGACATTTACTATTGTACCAATTTTGGCATCGTCTGCGTACTTACTTAGCCATGCTTCTTTCTGTACTTGCATTGATGAGACAAATATTCTAAATAACACAGTACCCAAGACCGATCCCTTGGGCACCCCCCTGCCCACGTCCACCCATTTCGACCGGTACTCATGAATGCCCCCCCTCTGGCTTTGTTTAATCAACCAGGCAGTGGACCATTTAACTAGACCTGGATCCATCCCTAGTTCCTTCATTGTTGTAATTAATGTTTTATGGTCTATGGAATCAAATGCTTTGGAATAGTCAAAATAAACAATGTCCACTGGTAATCTATTGTCAAGGGTCTGCCTTACAGACTCAAAGAAACTGAGCAAATTTGTGGTGCACGAACTTCCCTCCACTGGTACGTGGTCTGATATTACTTCTGCTAAAATTTTACAATGGCTCGTATTTGAAGAGGTCATGGTTTTGTTATGCAAGGTCCCTACACAAACCTTATGATGCATGTAATATTCATATGCTATACTAATATATAGGGCACAGACACCTACCGTATAAGAGTAAGTGTCAGGATAGATAATGGTTGTAACACACTTTACTTTCCTTATGCATGGAAACTGCACATAGTAAGCCAAGATGTTAATGTCTTTGTCATCTTCTGATATTATGTAGTCTGCACTGCCATCTTTCCGATTTATGTATAACTACACTACATCTTGTGTTTTTCACATACTATGTATACTCTTATTGTTCTCAGAGATAGCTGACTTAGTGAATATTGTATAATGTTATCTACACTGTGGAGCTACCTTACTTTTAGCCAATAGGGCTTACTGGATGTAACTAAGAATGTTTCTATCTCCTGGTAACCATAGTAATTATCATATTATATAATGTAATGTATTATGTTTTCCCCTCACAGACCTTCTTCACTCCTTGGGGTATTCGGGAACGCTAAGCTCTGGCACCCAGTGTCTAATGGAAAGAACTGCTTAGGGCAACTGTGATATCCTTTTGCAGTAATAAACACATTTATTATTGATATGCAGCTTGTCTGTGATTCTTTTGCATCTCTAATTTTTGCCAAGAACCTGATCAGGGCTAGACACCCTAACAAATTGGTGACCATGTGCAGGAGATTTAGATAGTACAAAGTTTCACTTGTTGTTTGAGAAATTTCCCTTCTTGAGGGTATAGTAGGTGTGCACTCCCGCATCACCTCTCCTGTTACTTTTACCTCAGTAACATCTTGTAAAGTCTGGCTGCTTACTGGGCACGGTCAATGCTGAGTCACCGTGCCCAATGGCAGTTTTGAATTACAAGACTATGCGAGTACAGTAGCCTGTCCGCCTGCTGGTTTTGCCTGTCATGGATCGATACATGACACAACAGCCTCTTACAGGTTTTGATTTTGAGCTTCCCATTAATTATTACCATTACTACAATGGCCACAATGTCAAACATTTGCACAGACTTGAAACTCGACGTTGCTAACTTCCTTGCCTCCCATGGAGGATGGACTGACTTTGCACTGGATGCAAGCCAATCCAAAAACCCTGTACTGGGGATTTCAACCCAGTACTCAGAGACGAGACAAACAGCCAAAAAGCATGAGGCTAAAGGGCTGTTGGTCACGGCTTTCTATGCTGTTTTAGAAGACTCCAAATCCAGGTTTCACTCCCTTGAACTGCAGCTCTCATTACTTAAGAAAGAGATGGGATTGCAGGCTAATGCAAGTTTGAGAAAAGAACAAAAACTGGAGACAGAACTTCAGTCCTTGCAAAATGAGAAAGAGGCTATTTTGCACTGTTCTGGTGAAAGCAATCGGCAAGAAATATGTATGTTGAGAGATGAATGTGAAAGTTTGAAGCAAGATAAGAGACAGGTGTTACAAATGAATGATTTGTTGGGTAAAACTAATGATCAACTGCGAGAGGACTTGAACCGACTCCAAGATGACTTGACCCAGGTATGTGATGAGTTGGCTAGGGAACATAAGGACAACTGTGAATTGAGTGCTGTGTATAGAGTGTTACAGAAACAGGATAAGAAAGGTGTAGAACAGAACATTGAAAAAATTAGTCATGAAGAATGTAAAGACAAAATGGTGAAACTGCACCATCAGCGAGAGGTTTTGACTGGTCACTTTAAGGTGATAGGTGGCTAAGCCTCCCGTGACCTCACGTCATCTGGAGATGATGAATCTGATGATGACATCTCCCAATACAACACCCAGTCACGCCTCTACTATGCCCCAGTAACCCCACCCTACCACTCACAAGATGGCGGGTCCTCTCGCTATGACAGGACATCCCTACATCATCAACGTGATGACGATTATCATATGCTTATATATTCTTTAACTTATTGTAATAACTAATTGCTCCTATTTTTGTAAGCATTGTATATTTATCTACTGCCTGTAACCAGCACTCTTTGTACAAGTCCGGTCTGAAATGGATTTGAATTTATTGTTGTACTAACTCTCCTCTGTAACTTCTATGTACTTCTTTGTACCCGGGTCACACCTGGAAACTAGCCTCGTCTCAGTGTGCCTTTCCCGGTCAACAAAATTTAAAATAAAATAAATAAATATGCAACTCCAACATGGCAGCCCCCATGATGGGGGGGGGGAGATTTGGGCCTACCATCGCCCTCCCAAAGCCTATCAATGGTCGCCCCATCACCATTATTACAGTGGATGACAGGGAGGAGATTGAGAAAATGATTGAAAGTGCTTTGCACAACTCAGATTTACCTGAGAAAAGCAAACAAACCTTCCAGACACAGATAAAACAACTGCTGAAGGAGACGGCTACTCAGGAGTCTGTGGTTTGGACTGTGGCCGATGCCGCAGCAGAAGCCGCCCCTTGTGGCACAAGAGATAGCCTTCACTCCCCAGACTGTCCTAGTAATCCCCTACAGATGGCCCATGCTGTTAAGCAGATCACTGACAGCATAGGCCATATAGGTCCCACTGACAACCTCAGCTGTCACTTGAAGAAGGTATGTTCCAAATGCGAAATGCTTAGCTTATCAGGGGACTACCAAGTACAGATCCTCCAACAGAGTATCGATCCTGGCCAATGGGTGAAACTCCCATAAGTAGCCCACCATGATACCTGAGCTACGTTCAACCAAACCGGAACTGATCTCATAGCCACACACAGCCCAGGTGTGGTTGGGGTAATGCTAGCATACCGGTAAAACAAAATGCAAAAGAAAGCCTGGTGACTTTCCATCAGAGACTGTGGATGGCCTACCGTGCAGGTAAAAACCTTGCAGGAGAAGCCACAGATGCCGACCTCATAGAATACAAGAACTTGTTCCTTCAGAACATGCTCCCAGCTGTCCATGAGAAGGTGGAACCAACAATTTTCCCTACCATGGATAATTTTGCCAACGTCCTTCAGAAAACAGAATAAGTTTACCAGCTCTACATCTGAGACCTCAGCTCCAGTTTGAAAAAGGTGGCCACGGTACAATCTACCAATGAGCCCACAACCCACTATATCATGGAAGGAAAGCCCATGAGAAGAAGCATGCACCTTCGGACAATCGACAGCATAACCAGTATGGGGGTGGGAACTGGAACTACAACAAAAATAAATGCAAATGGAACTCCAATTCCAATTGGGGCAATTGAAACAATCAAACAGGTCCCTCATACAGAGAGATCGCTGAGGAGAACAGAAACATTTGAAACCTCCTCAGACAGGTCCGCTCTGTAGCAGATGTCCCGGCATGGGCCCTCACAGCTATAGGCCCAGGAGAACAGGCCTCAACAGGCAACGGGGATTCTGGAACTGCAGGGCACCAGGCCACAGCAGGCCTGAACCCTGATGCCACTCCCTTTATAACAGCCATCCAGCACAGGGATGATGTCCAATAAGAACAGGTCCAGCCACTCTTCCAGGAGCACCCTGCTGCTTGCATCACAGATTGACAACAACAGGCCCAAGTCCATATTATGAACAAGCTGGCATTGGACACAAATGGAAGGCCTTGCACCAAGGTCGAGGTCGGGGGCTGCCAACTGACAGTGCTGTTAGATACAGGCACAGCTGTGTCTGTATTACCTGATGAAGACCTGGTAAACTCTCCTTGGTCTACCTGATGGTGGACCAACACCTCGCGTGTGGATGGCCCAAAGCTATTTACGTATTGTTCTATAGTACTATCAGTGACTATGGGCAAGTTGAAGGCACACCATACCTTTCAGCTTATGGTGTTGCATGGTCATCCCAGCATCATGGAAATTGATTTTCTTGCATCACACAGCTGTGTGGTGGACCTGACTAACATGCTAGTGATCCAAATCAGGGGACAATACCATGCTGTCATGATTTCGGATCTGCACGTGGTTGTAGCTATAACCACTAATGGCAAGGAATATGATGTCATTGGTCTATTCCAGAACCATGAGTTCTTCAAAAGACTCCTTCCCATTCTGCAGAAGCATTTGGATGCATTTGCTACTAACAAGCATGACTGTGGTAGGATTCAAACTGTCATCAAAATTCGAGGCCCAGCCCATGAAAGGCAAACGCAATACCCTTTTCCTGCTGGGGCCTTGCCATCACTCAAAGAAACCATTCAGTCACTCCTCAAACAAGGTGTGATCAGAACTTATGTCTCTACTGTCAATTCATCTATTTGGCCTGTTAAGAAACCCATGGGAACTTGGAGACTCACAATTAATTACAGGAGACTTAACTAAGTCACTCTTAGATGCTGACCTACAGTAGCATCAGCACTTGATGTGCTCAAATTGCTGACCCCTGACCATCAGTGGTTTAGTGTTTTTTGACATATCCAATGGTTTCTGGTTGCTGCCACTGGCACTCAAAAGCCAGTACAAATTTCCCTTCACCTTTGAAGGACGACAGCACACATGGACCTGTTTGCCCCAGGGTTCCACAGTAGCCCCTCCCTCTTCCATCTACACATGATGGATGCCCTGTAGGGTTTCCTTTCCCCACAATGTATTCTGTAGTATGTGAATAACCTGTTGCTGGCAACTGCCACAAAAGAACAACACTTTGACCTCTTGGATGAACTGCTGACTCTCCTACAGAGGGCAGGCCTCAAATGCAACCCTGCAAAGGTACAACTTTTCCAAACAGAAGTCATCTTCCTTGGCTTGTGCATAACAGACAAAGGCAGATGCCCAGCCTGGAAAAAAGATCCAAGGCCTACAAGATTTGCCCTTCGCCACCAGTGTGGCAACATTGAGAAATTTCCTGGGAATGGTCAACTATTCCAGGGACTTTATTTGTGACTTTGCCCAGAAGGCCGCCCCTCTGTATTAACTTCTGGAAAAGGACATCCCCTGGACTTCGGAATCTATACATACCCAGGCTGTGATGTCACTGAAACAGGCATTGGCCTCTGCTCCAGCCTTAGTGAACCCAAATCCAGCATTGCCCTTTCATCTGGAATCAGCCACCTAAGACATTGCTAAGTCTGCAGTCCTAGCTCAGAAAATCAATGGTACTTTGAGACCTGTTGCATATGCATCTCAAATGTTGTCACCAGTAGAACAGAAGTACAGCCTTTGTGAAAGGAACCTTCTGTCCACCTACTGGGCTGTCAAACATTTCTTGTACAGTATATCATTGGGTACTCACCTATCATCATCATCATCATCACCAACCACACCCCCACAACTTTCCTGCTATCAGACAGAGTGAAAGATGGATCAGTATCCAACACCAGAATGATTCAATGGTCACTTTTCCAGGACTGTAACATACAGGTCCACCGTACCAAAATGCCTTCCATTCTGGCCCACGGACTCCTTTACCAAGGAGAACCACATGACTGTACACTGCAACCACCTGACCTGCCTAAACCAGGCCCATTTCTCCCCACTACTCCCAAGCTCCTTAAAGACAATTCCTTGTTTCATGTCTTCATAGATGGCTCAGCCTCATATTATCAAGGAGAACAGGTAGCTGGACTTGGAATGCTCATCATGTATCCCAATGGCAACACCATTGGAATATCGAAATATTGCAGTATGGCATCATCACAGTATGCAGAACTGGCAGCTGTAGCCTGTGCCCTAGAGTTCATACAACATGGTACCGAGGACACCACCATCTTTGTAGATTCTAACTGGGTCTGCTGCTCCCTGACTGAATTCTTACCATTCTGGCAGAAAAACTCCTTTGCCTCTTCTGATGGTACCCCAGTGAAATATAAAGCACTTGTAATTTATATTCACAAACTGGCCAAACTCTTTCAGCATAAACTTTACATCCACAAAGTTAAAGCACACTCTAAAGCTGACCCCTACCATTCCTTCAATGACAAAGCAGATACTCTTGCAAAAGAGGGTGCTCGAGGGGAGGACACATGGATGATGGATCACCCAGATGCCCTAGCAGCTGTCCATGTGGCAGCTATCAGAAAACAATTAGAACCATTTGAGCCATTAGATCTGTCCACTGCACAGCATGAAGACCCCCAACTCAAAGAGGGTGTTCCGGTTCCTTGACAAAGGAACTGAACAAGATTTGCCTACCTAGATTCCATACAAGAGACATACAAATAGGTTATGTTTGTCACCAGATGACAAACTGATCTGGTATCAACCAAAGGACCTACCCTGTAAATTGTGGTTGGTCCCTCAAGCATTGAGATCAGAATTTCTCCACCAGGTACATGACATCCCTACTGGTGGACATCAAGGAGTTGAAAACACACTCCAGAGACTCAAAACTGTTGGTTGGTGGCCTGACATCACCAAGGATGTCTGGCACTATATTGAAAGCTGTCTGATCTGTGTAGAAAACAACCCAATACCAATCAGCTGTAATGCCAAGTTACTGCCACAGAGACATTCAGGCCCTTGGCATGCCATACAGATCAACTTCGTTGGTCCATTGACCAATACCAGCAGAAACAACAAGTATGCATTTGTAGTTACTGATCTCCTCTCTAAGTGGGTTGAAGCTTTTCCCACTAAAACTTGTACAGTGAAAGCTACTGCAAAAATCCTGGTGGAACAAATTATTTTCTGGCTGGGACCTACCTCTGAAGGTAGACTTTGACAAAGGAGCCAGCTTTACAGGTGAGTTAATGAAAGAAGCACTTGAACTTCTGGGGGTACACCAGAAATTCCACATACCTTACCACCCCCAATCTTCAGGTCAAGTAGAAAGATCCAACAGATGGATTAAGCAAATGCTTTCCAAATTCATTGAGGACAGTCCCAAGGATTGGGATTCCCTTCTGCCTTTACTCCTTATGGCAATCGGGGTACTCCTTCAACCACCACCCTGCTGACACCCTTCCAGGTGATGACTAGTAGAACTATAAGAGTACCTGAACATTTGTTGTTTGACCTGAACACCCCCACTGCAGACAGAGTGTCTGTAGACAAGTATGTAGCCAAACTAAAAGAAGATATTGTTAACACCCATCTTTATGCTGCACACTGCATGGGCAAGGTCCAGCAATAATCCAAAATCCAATTTGACAAACATGCACAAGACATGGATTGGCAAGTTGTAGATCAGGTAATGGTACTCAGATTTTCTCACCCTACACATGCCTTTTCCAACAAAAGGGAAGGACCCGACCCCATTGTCAACAAGCTCAGTTCTGCAGTCTATCAAGTAAGACTACTGCAAAACAAAAAACTTACTGACAAATGGTTGCATGCAAACCAACTAAAGCCGTACAAAGGAGTATAATTACTTTTCCTAACCCCATTGGGTGGAATTGTACTGACTGACCTTTTCCTTTTCCTTACAGGTATCCCTACAAGATGGCTATCTTGCATTTGACTCTCCTCACCTTAGGAGTTTTCCCCTGCATCCAAGGCATGGTAGATCACATCCTTCCACATGTAGACCATCCTTCTGCTGCCACCCCAGAAGGAGTATCAATTACAGTCCCAAACAAATTGATTACTGTACAGAAAGGTAGAGGCATCTACCTCACTGCCTCGGTTGTAGCCCCTGACAAATCTACCCTACAAATTGAATGCCAAACACATTTTAATGGACAAATTCTCCCAGTAACCTCCTGTCCAAAGGAACCTTCCATGGTTGGCCGAATGCCAAAATGTCTCCAAATGGTACTTTATCTATTCATCAAACCAATCATTGACATTTAGATTTATATAATGGTACTGCTCTAATTGACCCTGCCTATTGTGAGAGGCTCTCCAAAGACTACGCAAAAGAATACTGTGCACTCAATTCTATGGCCTCAGCCACCATGTTTCTGTCTGTTATTCCAACAATGGAAGCAGAACTCCTTGAATGTCCTTCATAGGAACCTGGGCCACTTAGTGGTCTAACTGCAAATTCAGCACCAGGTACCCCTATCAACAATTTGCAATATATGCATGTCCCCGTACTTTTAAATCTTACACATTGGAATGTGACAGAATTTGGTATGTGTTTCGCTACTAACACATCAAAGTTTTTCAGTACTATGTTATTAGATAGTCTGGCAGCATACCAGACACGTACACAAGACCCAGTAGCTGGTGTTAACACTGTAGAACTTCTAGGTTTATTTAGATCTAGATCAAATCAGTCTAAAAAGAAATCTCATTCTTCTAAAAAGAAGCATGAAACAGCCGGTGTCACTGCAACAGGCACACTAACTGGCATCTTTGGTAGCACTATGTCTATCTGGAACAGGGCAGACATTGCTACTATCAAAAATCACTCACAAAAATTCCAGCAAGGTATGGCTAATCAGATCTTACCCCCATTGTTGCATGATGTGGATGGCCTGAGTCAGGAAGAAAGGTACACTGTATACAACATGAAAATAATTGCTAAAATTTTACTGACACTAAGGATACGTTAAATCAATTAATTGCACAAAATAATAGAGAGGTAGACAAGCAGTATATTGCCAGGGAACTCCTTTGCTCTGCTTATGGGTCTTATGTCATAACCATCATCAATAACCTCTTCCATGATCTGGAATCTGGACATATTCCAGATATCATTCATGATAGAAGAATTTCCAAATGGTATTGCCCACATTGTAAATCCTGTGCATGTATTGCAATGTGTATGTCTCAATCTATTTCTATACCAATATCTACTGCTAGAAACTTAGGCTTTGTTACCAGGCATCCTAATAAAGGACCCTGCTTCACTGCTAACAAATGTATTATTCTAGACACTATGTTTGTGATGTTTACTGTTGCCGTACCACGTTTTGAGCCAAATACCGCTCTATTTGATAAACTAGCTACAGTTCACTCCATTGGGCACCTGAAGATGACATCTACAGAGAAAGGATTGAAGTGTCACCTCTTTTGGTCTATCACCCAACCATGGACACATGGGTCTCACTACACACAGATTGCTGTGCCAGAAATGGCTATCATTATTTGTATCATTGTGACATTTTTGATGTTATCAAACCAGTCTGTGGATACTCGACTGACAACATTGATTGGTCCTTTACATTGGACCGGGAAATTACTGCTAATGACACAGATACCCCTGAAGCACAATCAGCACCACCACCACTGGCAAACAGTGGACAACTCTACAAGGCTTATACAGAAGAGGTTCATCTGCTGACTAGAAGACTATGGAATCAGTCTTACATCTGCCCAATCCAACTGCAAAACTGGAGGTTGCCAACTATTAAAATGACTTATAATTCTGATGGACAGTACTGTGTTGTCACAAATCATAAATCTTTCACCTATGACCAAAAGGTTTGTGAAATAACACATCCTAATTTTTATTTTGTTCCTCATCAAACTACTATTATAGGGCACACAGTGATTACTCCTGTTCTCATCATGGAACCTGATGTTATTGACAGTAACCCTGAATATTTGCTTGCTGTATTTCAATATGTACCCATATTTAATGTTCTCATAGACCCGTTGACATTGACACTAAAATCACTCAGAAAGGAAAGACACACACCTCATCCACATCAGTAACAATATCTCTGCTGCTGGATATGCCCTAAATGCCCTCATTAATGATGGTGATTTAAATAATGCACTTTCTAATAACTGAGTAGAAATGAATTTTAAAGCTTTTGTTATCATACAGGCATTTTTGATCTTCTTTTTGATACTAACACGTTGTTGCCTAAGATGTACGCTCAAACAACATTAAGAGCAGCTCGAATTCCTTTACAAAGCTTGTGTGTCTGGTTTGCAAATGACAGTTTGTTCTCACTTCTTTCCCACAGTGTTGTTGCCTTTTCGGTAAGGCAACAGGGGGGGGGGATGCTATGCAAGGTCCCTACACCCTAATTGGCATCCCACTTTACACCTTAGACAAACTTTATGATACACATAATATGCATATGCTATACTAATATATAGGGCACAGACACCTACCGTACAAGAGTAAGTGTCAGGATAGATAATGGTTGTAACACACTTTACTTTCCTTATGCTTGGAAACTGCACATAGTAAGCCAAGACATTCATGTCTTTGTCATCTTCTGATATTACATAGTCTGCACTAGCATCTTTCCGATTTATGTATAACTACACTACATCTTGTGTTTTTCACATACTGTGTGTACTCTTATTGTTCTCAGAGATTGCTGACTTAGCGAATATTACATAATGTTATCTACACTGTGGAGCCACCTTACTTTTAGCCAATAGGGCTTACTGGATGTAACTAAGAGTGTTTCTATCTCCTTGTAACCATAGTAATTATCATAGTATAAAATGTAATGTATTATGTTTTCTCCTCACAGACCTTCTTCACTCCTTGGGGTATTAGGGAATGCTAAGCTTTGGCTCCCAGTGTATTATGGTAAGAACTGCTTATAGCAACTGTGATATCCTTTTGTAGTAATAAACACATTTATTACTGATATGCAATTTGTTTGTGATTCTTTTGCATCTCTAATTATCACCAAAAACCTGATCAGGGCTAGACACTCTAACACTTTCTATTTTTTTCACAAGATGTCTGCTGCACACTATGTTGTTGTGGAGTAACTACAGGAACAGGAACTGCCTAATGCTTTCTGAACTATTATAACGGGTATACTACCATTGACTGAATGGCTCTGTAGGCAGCCTTTCCAGTTAATCATGTGCATCCACTTGGATGTTGTCTGTTCTGCCCTGTTTGTGCTTCTGTTTCCACAGGGTGTAAGCGTTTGGAGTCCATCGGTGGAGGAGCCAACGCTGAACATAGAAGGAACAGGGTACCTCATGGGAGGTGCTATTCGAGTTGAACAGGTGGAACTGACTGGTACAGAATGAAGAGAAATTGAAGGCTGATGAGAGTGAAGTGTAAAGCAATCAAATGGATTTTGGTGACTCTAGAATCTGGCCCTTGGCACTAACATCCAGAGTCGCTCACAGTTCGTGGTGCTTCCTGGTAAGCACAGCAGATTCAAAATCAACAAACCTGAGCACACACTCATCCTTGAATAAGGCAAAATGCATGGAAAGATTCAATCCTTTTATTAACATTTCCAGCACAAACAGTGCCCCCATCACACCAGCACAGAAAAAATGTCTCAATGTTTCACGCAGATGCACTGCGCTTTATTAAGAGATAAGTTACTACCACAGACACCACAATAAATAGTGAATGCCTAATTTAAATAACATGTCAGTAATTAATTACATAATGCAATTTATCCCATCACATACATTATAATGAAACGATTCAATAAATCTTTACTATTCCACTAAATTTGTAATTCCATGTTATTAGTGTACATAATCACTATTAAAATTAACATTTTTTAATATATGTACCTATATACACACACTAAATACAACACAGACTCACTATAATTAATTATTTTTAGTAACTTGTAATACTACTATTGTTCACATTAATTCACAAATGTGATGGCAATTCAACTTGCCAGCAAATAAGACATGATGATTTAGGTAGTTATGGCTCATTGCTAATGCTCAGGTGCATTATGAGGCACAAGGTGCTTGCTTGGGCACCTTTAGCACCTGGGAAGTGTTCTTATCAGGCCATAACCCACACCTCAGAGTGTCTTATTGTGCTTATAAAATGGACTCCCCAAGTAACTACTTGAGAAAAGAAATAAGAAACACACCAAAGAAATTGTTTTAAAATCTGAGGCTTCAGTAGTTGAAGCAAGAAAAATAGTCCCCATTTAAGGTAGTTTGTGGAAGCGTTTCATTAGCTGTACAGGGCTTACCTATATCACTTTACTTTTTCTAACATTACAACCCCTCATATTTATTTTTTTTGTGCTCTTTTCGCTATGTACAAATGTTGACAGGGTCCATTTGCTGGAGACCCACTATCCGCTTTTACTTGACAATGAGCATGTACCATTGTCAGAACCATAGTTAGTGCTTGTCAGCACTTAAATTGTCATTGCCCAGTTCAGACTTTGAGCCCTAATTTAAATACATTTTTTATTTATTTCATGAGCTGTACATAGAAATACTGCCGGAGGACTGGGTCTGAGTTCTATTTTAAATGTGTGGTTTTATTCACTGCATCGCTGATGCTAAGGAGCTGCGCTCGTGGATCTGAATGGCAATTTAAAAGCAATGACATGTGGTTCACTCTCATCACTGTGGTCTGCTTTTATTGGTTCAGGTTAGACTTAAAAATTAAAATGTGTATTTATTTGTCCTTTCCTGAGATACTGTGTGTCTGTGGTAGTGGTGAGGAGGAGAATGTCATTCACTGCATCGGTGACGGAGCAGCGCTGGTGGATCTGTGGCACAATTTTTTTTTTCAAAGGTGTGGCGCATTGTTCACTCTCTGTTGTGGTCACCTTTTTATATAGGAGATTACGGAAAAAATATCTTTGAAATTGTCTTTTATGGAGATACAGTGTGTGTTTGATGTCTGTGTGTGTGTGTGGGGGGGGGGAGACTGTTGTGCAGCTCATCTACGTTATGTTGGCACCGCGAGTTTGCCTCAGAAATTAGTGTCTTTTGAAGTGCCACACTGTCACTCTCGCTTTGCGATTTTGCGAATGCTGTGGAAAGCAATTTTGACAACGCAGGCTCACTGATTTGTGTGTGTGCTATGGCTATTGGTTGACATGTAGTGCAGGCTGCCATGATTTGTGTCTATAAGGACACTGCTCTGGCAACCTTTGCACCAATCAAGATCCTCCAAATGTTTTGCCCATTTTATAATGTCATTTAGCCCAGGGAAACTGGTGGCACGTAACTTGTAAATCCAGAAATTTTCTCTGCAGGCTAATTTATTGTCACTTTTGCCCCCACGAGGGCCAATCGTAACCTTCTCAATTCCTAAAAAAGTCCACTCATATTGTCATTTATCCTGCGCAAAATGCATATGATAAGTAGTTACATATTCTAAATCATTGTTAGTGATTGCTCGCATATGTTCACCAACCCTTTCTTAGTTTTTGTTTCGTTCTTGCCACATAGTAAATACCACACTTGCATTTAGCTAAACAACATAAGTAATATCACAATTTATAAATGAAAAGATACGCAACACTTTTCCATCCACAAGATTTAAAAACATTTTTTCCATCATAATGCAAGTGCAATATTTACATATCTTGCATCTAAAACAGCCAAGTGGTAATGGGGGTAACCACTTCTTACTTTTGACATGATTTATGCCTGCAGAGGACTTCAACAATTTTCCTTTATTATTCTCTGGATTTACACTGAATGGTTCATTTTCATTAAAACTCATTTCCATATTCATTAAGGTTTGCTCCTGTGTTATCTCAGTAACAATTTCAGCTACAGTATATTCATTTACTAACTCCGGATCAGGAGGAAGTGGCTCTGGTGGGAGTAGAACATCTGATGTAGTTCTTGGTTGGTAACTCGCAGTCAATTTGTAACATGCTGGCTTAACTTTTCCTCTGTCTGTAAAACTGACCAGTGTTTTTACACTATTTTTGTGATCTCAGCTGAATCTACATTATAGGTAGTAACAAAGTTTAGCCTCATGTTTTCCTGACGTTTGTCATTTTCATCAGAAAGCAAAATATCTCTTGGGACTTCCTTCACTTGGTTTCTTACCTATGACATCTCATTTTGTTTATAACCCCTCAATACAAATCTGTTCTCCAGATTGCCTGCCCATTTATCATATTGTTCTAACTCTGTACAGTTTCGTCTTACACAAGTAAACTGATTTTTGGAGTTGCCTTAACCGTATGCCTAGGATGGCAAGAACTGGCTGGCAAAATGATATTTCTATCTATACTCGTGCAGTAAAGGGTAATAACTAAACCATTGACATTATCTTTTGAAACTGTAATATCCAAAAAAGCAATTTCTGCACATCAGTATTAACAGTGAACTTCAAGTGAGGGTTGGTGTTTTCCTTGCACTTAACAAATGAGTGTAACTCTGACTCAGTGTCTAACCAAATCAGAAAGCAATCATCAATAAAATGTTTATAGATTGCTATAGATCCATAAAAGGGAATTTTTCTGAGTCATATATATGGGCTTCCTCCCACATTCCCATATATAAATTTGAAAAATTGGGGGCAAACATGGCCCCCATTGCTGTCCCACTTGTCTGCAAGAAAAAATTGCCCTGAAACATAAACACATTGGCCGAGATATTCAGACTGCGCCAGGCAGTGGCACAAGCCTGGGCGCAGCACAACTGTGATGCGCCGTGGCTAGGTCCAGATGATATTTATTATTTTATTTTTATTTATTTATTCATTTAGTTTTTGTTGACCGGGTAAGTGCACTAGACAAATTCTGCCGATTTTCAGGCACGACCAGGGGGAAGGGGATACAGATGAATGCCAAATGACTTTGAACCAGATTAAGCTGTTGGTGGTATTTTTAGTGAATATTCAACGGTATTGCATATGCCACTGATGGGGAGCATGGGGATGCACCAGAGCAAGTGCAGTTGCGTTAGGCACATCACCCATGATATTCAGCAGGGGGCAGGCAAATGAGGCCATAATATACGCAAGGCACAAATGGGGCCATTTGCATGTCATTATGGACCCATTTGTATGCGTTGAGCAGAGCAGGCCAATGATTTGCACCTGGTGCCCTGCACAGCATGACGTGTGCTCTGGGGATCCCAGGGCATCCCCCAACCCATAGCCGCAATCGCATGGTATATGTTCCTAAAGATAGCCCTGGTAGTCTAGGGGCCCCCCAGTCCCCGATGCCCGGCTGTGTATGACACATGACCATCCCTGGTGTTTTATTGGTCCCCTCCCACCCGAGTCCCTGACTCTCTAATTAATGACACTCAGACATCCCTGGTGGTCTAGGGGAACCCTCCCACCCATTGCCGTGATTGCGGTAAACTCCTGTATTGAAATGCCCACCCATTGCCGTGATCGCAGTAAACTCCTGTATTGAAATGCCCTGGTGATCCAGTGGCACCCCCCACCACACGCACCCACACAGAGCCCTTGTCCACCCTGCTTTCCCCCCATCAATGGCGGGCAGCTGCATCCCACCCACACTCCATCCGGCCACCGGAATAACAGGAACAGTATGGGCTGTCCATTGGTCCCCAGTGACCAATGGGCTTGCAGGGCATATTGCACTAGATAGTTCCATATCTTGTGGAATGACCCATTCACAGATTTGGGATCAGCCCACGTAGTATGCCCTGTAGCCCATTGGTCCACACTGGGGACCAATGGGCTTACAGCCCATACTGTACCTGTTATTCAGCAAGTGGCCAGGTGGTTTATGGTGATGCAGCCCGCCAATGATGGGGGGGCAGCGGGCAAGTAAGGGTGCTGTGTGATGGTGGTGGGTGGGGTGCCACTGGATCACCAGGGCATTTCAATATAAGGAGTTTACTCATCATCATGGCAACAGACTGGGGTTTCCCAGTACCACCAGGGATGTCTTAATGTCATTTGTTGATGAATCGGGACTCAGGTGGGAAGGGGGACCACTAGGATCACGAGGGATGGTCATGTGTCATACATATCGGGCATCATGGACTGGGGGGCCACTAGACTACCAGGGCTATCTTTTGGGACATATACCGCATGATTGCGGCTATGGGTGGGGGGGGGGTTTCACTAGACCACCAGGGTTGTGAGTGTTTGCGGACGGTGTTCTGGGTGGGTGGCCACCCACAGCTGGGTTACTATTTTGCACCCTGCAATACAGCAGCCCGCCTGTGGGTGGCAGGGATTTGCTCCTACTCTGCACGGGCTCAACTTTGAGCCCCCCATGCGGCGCAGTACAGGGGTGCGCCAGCATATGCGCCACACATTCTGGGCTGAATATCAGGATGTGCCGCATATGCATGGGCATGCCCCCTGATTCTGTGCCACATAGAAACATAGACTTTGACGGCAGATAAGGACCACTTGGCTCACCCAGACTGCCCATTTCCCTACCTACTGGATAAGCTGCAGATTCTAGTTAACCAACAGCCTACTTCCTGCAACCCCCCACTATAATTACCTTGTCTGTCACATGCATGTTTGAATTCCACCACTGTTTTAGACTCAACGACCTCCTCAGGAAGGCTATTCCATGTATCCACCACTCTCTCCGTGAAAAAAAATTTCCTCACATTACCCCTGAGCCATCCCCCATCTATCTTTAAATTGTGCCCCCTTGTTCTTACACATCTCTTTTTCTGAAAGATGCTACCCTCCTGAACTTTGTTGATTCCCTTGAGGTACTTGAACATTTCTATCATATCCCCCTGTCCCTCCTTTCATCAAGAGTATACATATTAAGCTCTCTCAGTCTCTCTTCATATGGTTTCTGCTGCAGACCTTGCACCATTTTAGTTGCCCTCCTCTGGACTGCTTCCATCCTGTCTATGTCCTTGCATAGATGAGGTCTCCAAAACTGCACACAGTACTCCAGATGGGGTCTCACCAACTGTCTGTACAGAGGGATAACCACTTCCCTTTTTCTACTTGTGATGCCCCTTCCTAAGCATCCCAGTATCCCCCTGGCTTTCCTTACTGACTTTTCACATTGCTTACCCAACTTTAGGTCATCTGATATGACTACCCCCAGGTCCCTTTCCATTTTTGTTGTTGTTAGTACCTCCCCTGCTATTGTGTACTCTTCTCCTGGGCTTTTGTTTCTCAGGTGCATTACTTTGCACTTCTTTGCATTGAATCTAAGTTGCCATATGTCTGACCATTCCTCCGACCTTGCCAAGTCCCTTCTCATCTTTTCTACCCCCCCTTGTGTATCAACTCTGTTACAGATCTTTGTGTCATCTGCAAAGAGGCATACCTTTCCCTCAGACCTCTGCAATGTCACCTATAAAGATGTTAAAGAGGACTGGACCTAGTACTGAGCCTGAGTTGCTCCACTAGTAACCCCTTCTGTGAATGTGTTCCATTCACTATTGCCTTCTGTGTCCTGTTGTGCAGCCAATTTGCTACCCAGGCTACCACCCTGGGACCCACTCCCAGGCTGGCTAACTTGATTATTAATCATTTGTGTGGGACTGTGTCAAATGCCTTGCTAAAGTCTAGGTAGGCCATATCCACAGCCCCTCCCTGGTCTATTACTTTGGTCACCCAGTCAAAGAAATCAATTAGATTCGTCTGACAAGACCTTCCTGCTGTAAATCCATGCTGCTTTGGGTCCTGTGCCCTGCTGACCTCTAGGTACTCGACAATTCTTTCTTTCAGAAGTGATTCCATCATTTTCCCTACCACTGAGGTCAAACTTACAGGTCTGTAGTTTCCTGCTTCTGCCTTGCTCCCACTTTTGTGAAGGGGAATCACATCTGCCCTCCTCCAGTCCTCAGGTACCACCCCATCCTGCCATGATCAGTTAAAAAGCGTGGTCAGTGGTGTCACAAGGTCCTCCCTTAGTTCTTTTAGGATTCTGGGGTGAATCCCGTCAGGCCCCATTGCTTTGTCCACCTTGAGTTTTAGGAGTTCTTTCAGGACTCTTTCTTCTGTGAATGGACTGGTGTCAACCCCCCTACCCATACTGCTTCTATTGTCTGGTTTAGGTAACTCCTCCTCATCTTCTTTTGTGAATACTGAGCAAAAGTATTCATTCAATATCTCTGCCTTTTCACTGTCTCCCTCTGCCCACATCCTCTCTCCTTTATTAATCTTCACTATCCCTCCTTTAACCTTTCTATGCTCTCTAATGTACCTATAAAAGGTTTTATCCCCCTTCTTAACTGAGTTGGCTATTTTTTCCTCAGTTTGGGCCTTTGCCAGTCTGACTACCTTCCCCACTTCTTTCTGCTTTAATTGATACAGTTCCCTGTCGTGCTCCTTCTGTGATTCCTTATACTTTTTGAATGCAGCCTTTTTCTCCTTAACCTTCCCTGCCACCTCTTTTGAGAACCATAGTGTTTTTTTACTCCGCTTTGTTTTCTTTATTTGTTTCACACAAAGGCTTGTTGCCTCTATGATGGCAGTTTTGATTTTTCTCCATTGTTCTTCCACCCCTCCTTTTTGGTCATTTGCTAGTGCATTTTTCAGGTATTCACCCATTTTGCCAAAGTCAGCCGTTCTAAAGTCCAGTATCCTTGTTTTTGTATGACTTATCTCCATGGTTGTGCTCATTGTGAAGCACACTGTGCAGTGGTCTCTTGTTCCCAGATGTCTACTGACTTCTAAATTTGTGATCCTCTCTCCATTTGAGAGTACCAGGTCTAGTATTGCTCCCTCCCGAGTGGGTTCCAACACTAGCTGTCTAAGACCTGCCCCCTGCAGGGCATCAAGAATGACCCTGCTCTTGGATGTGGCTGCAGTACATGTTATCCAGTTAATATTTGGCATATTCAGGTCCCCATCAACAGTATCTCCCCTTTTTCAGCCATTTTGAGAATGTCCTCTATAATTTTGTTGTCCATTTGCTCCCCTTGAGACGGGGGTCTGTATACAACCCCTTTGCGGATTGTGATGCCATTCCCTGTCTCCAAGGTTCTCCCCCTTTACTTTTTAGTTCTCTAGCTTTGATCCCTTCCCTTATGTATAGAGCTACTCCACCTCCTCTTTTACCTTCCCTGTTCCTTCTGTAGATTGTGTACCTTGGTATGTTGACATCCCAGTCATGGTTCTTGGTGTACCATGTTTCTGTGACTACCACAATATCCAATTGTTCATCTTTCATCAGGGCTACTAGCTCAGGAAGCTTGTTTCCCAGACTATGGGCATTGGTACTCATTGCCCTCCATTTAATGTTGTCCTTGTCTATTTTTCCATTTACCCCTGTCCTGCCCTGTGTTGAGCTCTGTACCTCAGTGTTTACCTTACTACCTGCCATGTTTTGTGGGGGGAGGCTTGAAATTTCCTGCCTTTTATCAGCGCCTCCCCCTTGGCTAGTTAAAAGCTTGCCAATGAAGCATTTAAACCTTTCACCTAGGAGCTTGGTTCCCTTCATGGACAGATGCAGACCATCATGCCAGTATAGACCTTTATCTCTCCAGGTGGCCCCCCCCCAGTCCTCAATGAAGCCAAAGCCTTGTGCTCTGCACCAGTTTTGCAACTATTCATTAAACTGCATGGTGTGCAGCACACTAGCCTCACTCCTGCCATGGACTGGTAGCACCTCTGAGAAGGTTACCGTGCTTGCTACCTGTCTGAAGCCCCTTCCCAACTCCACATTATCATTGTGCCCTGGCACATCAGGATTTGCACTGCACCAGGCAGCCTTCTCAATATCCCACCTGGGCACAATGCGGGGTTGTGCCGGCGCAACGCCATTGCGCCAGACGCAACCCCTTTGAATATCTGGGCCATTATATTCTAATACAAATGTTGCTAGCTGCAACAAAAACTCATTTGACGGCTGTTGGATTGTCCTCTTATTTAATTAATATTCCAGAGCCCGCAGCCCACCCTTATGTGGAATATTAGTATAGAGAGCCTCAACATCGAGTGTGACCAAACGGTCAGAGGACTCAACGTGGAGGTCTCCAATAATATTCAAAATGTGTTTAGTATCCCTAATGTGAGACTGCAAGCCAGGAACAAAATTTTTTATATGTTGGTCAACAAACTGACTTAAAGGTTCAGTAATTGAACCTATTCCAGCCACTATAGTGCATCCTGGTGGCTTAATCAAGCTTTTATGTATTTTAAGGAGCAGCTAAATCAATGGACGTATAGGGTGTTGAACTGTTAAGAATTCTAATGTGTCTTTTTCTATAATCCCATCCAAAAATGTCTTCCGTATAAAAACATCTATTTTGTTTTTAAATGTTAAGGTAGGGTCAGTGTGCAATGGTTTATAAATGTTTTCATTAGATAATCAACGTTCCACTTCAACCACATGATCAATAGTGTTTAACAAAAACACACTGCCACCTTATCCGCTTGTTTGATGGTAATATGTTTATTACTCTGCAGTGTGTTAAGGGCATCTTTCTCAGCCCTCGTCATGTTAACATACATTGGCCTTTTCCTTTCATCCATAAGCTTACAAAAATCAGACTGACATGCCTTATGAAAAAACCTGTACCATTGTATTTTGTGGTGGCATGAATTTAGATTTAGCCCTAAAGTGCCCTTCTCTAGATGACTGTCATGCTGTTAAATCAAGGTTCATACTAACATCAATTTTTATTGTTTCAGTGTTCCTGGAAAATAAGCACTTAAGGTTCAAATTACATACAAATTTATTCAAATCTATAAATACATCAAAGGCATCACAAGTACTCTTCGGTACGAATTTAAATCCCTTATTTAACACTGCAAGCTCTGCTTCTGTAAGTGCATAATCAGATAAGTTTACAGCATTATTTTCACTCACAGTCATGACTCATATCTAATAAAATCCCCTTCTTCCTCATCTCCTTGGCTGAAATTGTCCACTCCTGTTCCTCTGATTCCTTTGATTCCAGCCGCGACCCTGAACCTGATAAGTCCGCTGACATCCCTGATTATTTATTTCTTCTGCCCCTTCTTGTTCATTTTGTAGTCCTCAAAAGGCCATTATCGGGCTATGTCTCAAAGGCAATTCTTCCTATGCTTTTGCTCCTGCTTGCTGTGGATCCGATCCTTCCTCCATACTGTCCTCTAGAAAAAACGATGAAGCTGCATCAGACACACTATCCACCAATGACTGTTCTAAATCAGCATCACTTTTTTTCTTTAGGATTGATTTTGGCTGATTCTTCCAATTAAAGACACAGTTATTAACATAGTCTCTTTCATCACGTTTAAACTTTTTTTCTTTCTGTGCTCTCAGTTTTTTTATTTAGTTTCTCAACTGCTTTGTACAGATCTTGCCTTTATCTTTCATATTATATCTATTCTGAGAAACTGTTAAATTTTTCTTCTTTGATCTTTATTACTTCAGTTAGTCTTTCTGTTCTTCAATTAACTCCTTAACAATTAATTCAATCAGTCTAAGTGGCACCACACCGGTGACCCAAGTTCGGGAGTGAACTTAGGTGCCGGGGTTGGCAGGGATGGGTGAAGATTGAGTGCTGCTGGGCTGCTCTCCTCCCCTGGGGGCAGGGTTGGAGCATGTCCGGCACATCAGCAGCTCCTGGTGGAGATTGGGGTGCTGCAGCGCGTTAGCTGCACATCAGCATGGCTGACACAGGCAGGGTTGCCATGTGCCAAGCATCAGAGTGCACCAGGTGGTGGTGGGGTGAACACCAGAACAAGGAAAAGTCTGGCTCTGCAGGGTAGGTAGTGGAACCTGACCCCCATGCCCATTGCCAGATCCACCTTGCCTGGCCTTCCAGTTCCTCCAACCGGGCCCCACCTGCAGCCAGAGTCTAAACTGTAAGAGCACCCAAGAGGAGGGGAAGCCCCACCCTGGTGGGATGAAGCTGGGGGTGCTGGCTGTAAGGGGGGGGAGAGAGGAGGCTCAGGGTCAAGGGGACCTCAGGCGGGCAGGAACCGGCAGGATGCCTGAGAGAGAGACCCCGCGGGCCGTGACTGGAGTGATAAAGAATGGGGAAAAAAAAATCAGTTGAAGTGAAGACAAGTGAATCTCATCCAAACAAGGATCAAAAAAACATTTCTGATTCTTACCGAAAGATGGAAATTTCAGGATTCGCAGTCCTCTTGGAACCCTTTTGACCTCACAATACCGCTCCATTGTTATTTGAGTCAAAATCAATCTCCTAATTGGTAACACCACGTTTTGGTAGTCATAATACACTGTTGAAATATCAGGAGCATGCACTTCTTCATCCTTATTTATAACGCTCAGGTTGTCACCAGTCATCAAGGGTATATTCAAGGTGAGTTTGAACAACAGAGTATCCATGAAATTCATACCTGTGCTGGTGGGCAGAACCCGAAGATTCACCAAACTCGATGATACCATCGAGTCAGTTGGAGGCACTGATTCCATTATGCTGTAGAGGATCCTTGTTAAGTGATCCACCCGTGTTTTACTGGAGCTGTTACTCACAAATTCCAATTATAGCACAAACATCCAGAGTCACTCACAGCTCATGATGCTACCTGGTAAGCACAACAGATTCAAAATCAACAAACCTGGGCACACACTCATGCTTGAATAAGGCAAAATGCATGAAAAGATCCAGTCCTTTAATTAAAATTTCCAGCACAAACAGTGCCACCGCCACACTAGCACAGAAAAAATGTCTCAACATTTCATGCAGATGCACTGCGCTTTATCAAGAGATAAGTTACTAACCACAGACACCACAATAAATAGAGAATTCCTAATTTAAATCACATGTCAGTAATTAATCACATAATGCAATTTATCCCATCACATACATTATAATGAAATGATTCAATAAATCTTTACTATTGCACTAAGTTTGTAATTCCATGCTACTAGTGTGCATAATCACTATTAAAATTAATTTTTAATATATTTACCTATATATACACACACTAAATACAACACAGACTCACTATACATTATTCACTTATAGTAACTTGTAATACTACTGTTGTTCACATTAATTCACAAATGTGGAGGCAATTTAACTTTGTCATTTAACCCAGGGAAACTGGTGTGGCGAGGGCACTGTTTTTGTGTTGGAAATTTTAATAAAAGGACTGAATCTTTTCATGTATTTCACTTTATTCAAGCGTGAGTGTGTGCCTAGGTTTGTTAATTTTGAATCTGGCCCTTGGCTAGGAAGAAATTGAAAATTGGAAGAGACTCATATAGAAGGAAAATAAGAAATATAAAAGGTTTCAGCAGAAAGGACTAGCACAAAGGACTAAAAGCACCTTTTGATTTTCGCTATGTATCATTTTGTTTGCCCTTCCCTTCCTTTTGTTTCTGCTGTTGTTTATTTGTTTCCATATTTTACTGCCTGTCTAAAATTTTCAGCTGCTTGCTTTGGCTGCTGTGGCTATTGGAGGGACTGAGAGATCATTCTGTGGTAGCTTAAGGGAGTTTTCTGTGCCTTGGGGTGTACTGAGGCATTGTCTGAGGCTTGTGATTTGGGAGGTAGAGAGGGTGAGGGTACTATAGTGAAGAATTTTTACTCTGCTATGCTGATGCTTTATTTTGTGTTTGTGTAGACTTTTCCCTGAAGTTGAGGGGTTGGAAGGCCTTGGTTTGTATATGTTTTTCTGTGGCTGAATCTGTCTTTTGGGTTTTTGGGCTTTTTTCCATTTTCTATCTTTGGATCATCTTTTTATTTTAATTTTAAGAATTATTGTGCTTAGCTGGCCCGGCGGTGCAGCGGTTGGATTTCCATTTGCTACGCCGGCAACCTGGGTTCGGGAACGGACTCAGGTCATCGGAGGGCCTGCCGGGGGAGAAGGATCGAGCGTCACATGACTGCGCTCCTTCCACGGGGGGGGGCACGTGACATCACCATTGCAAGAGAGACACCTGGTGGAGACCAGGAGAACCTCAAAGCATATGGGCCAACAGTTACTAAGGGGCGGGATGGACTCAGGCATCATTGCACGTTCCCGCCCCTCTAACGGGGAAAAACCTAGCCTCCTCCCACCGCCTTAATGATGCCCGTCCCTCGGGCTGCCATAGGCTCCTCAGCCCGACTCCTGCCCTAAGCCATCATTCATGGCGCCTAACCGGGGGGTGCCACGTCCCAGCCCTGGGGGGCAAGCCAGGGGGTAATAGGGAGTACAGCGGAATGGGGATGCTGCAGCAGGGGGGTTCCATGACCAGGTGGATAGCTTGGCAGTTAAGAAGAAGGAGGGGGTGCAAAAAGTATAAATAAAAAAATATATATTGTGCTTGTTTATTGTGGAGTGTTGACTTTGGTGTATGACCTACTGTATATAAGTTTGGACCAAAAGTTTCAACAAATATATCTTGTAATGGAGTGAAAGGGGATCTTTGGTGCTAAACAGAGTACAGACATTTGCTTGATTGGCTACATTTAGTCACATGTCTGTAGGTACGTGCACGTATGGGCATGCTTTCTGACTCAGCACTACACAGGTGTAATCAGGTGTGGTCTAGGGATTTTAAGTGCACAAGCGTTCATTACCTGCATTACCTGCAAGCGAGCGAATAGCTCTGGAGTGTGTTCTTGAAGGAAGAGCTTGGTTTCTACTCATCTTGAAAAACCTTGCATAAGGTATTTTGGCTAACCTCTACAGAAATAGTTTGTATTTTTTTAGTATGTCTAAATGTTATCTATTTTATGTATTTATTAGTTTTTTATTATTTTCCCTTTTCCTGTTTGCTTAGCGATTTGGTGATTTTTCAAGTCCGAAGGCTGTGGAGGCTTATTCAGCTGAAGTTTGCACTGTCTGTGTTTTAACTACAGTAGTCTGAATCATGCTGAAGTCGGAATTCGTAGAGACAATAGTGATTTCTTTACACCATCGATATATACGAAGGAGGCGATGAAGGTATAAATGTTGACTCAAAACTGTAATTAAATCAGAAATAGTCAGGGAAAAGGTTTCTTTTGGGGATCTGCTTTTTTAATACAATCTATTTTATTTTTAATTTAGTCTTTTTTGTATTGGGGTTATTCCACTTGAATTCCGGCATTGTGCACCTTAGGATTTTTAGAGATCCAGTCGACTCAGTCAGGTGTAAAAGCTAAATTCTACTTCTGGATTTTGACAATCATATTTATTTTTATACCTACAGTACTTATTTATATGACCAGTTGTAATTAAGATACTTTTGATTTAATTGCTCTTTTTAATAACTATTTAAAATAATTGTTGCTGCTATATTCTATTTATGGATGTAAATTGTGGGCATTTTAGAACTCAGTGATAATAACACTGTCTCTTTTATTGGGAACTATTGGGTTTAATTTGAGCCCTATTATCTTAAAAGGTGGGTGAAAATTATAGTGTTAATTGGTGTTAACTGGTGTGAAGAGCTCTTAATTGTGAGAACTGAACCAGCTGTAAATGACAGCAAGAAGTGGTAAAATGGTCCAAGGTGAGGACAGTGATGCTCCCATAAGACAAACTAAGGGAGCTGGAAGAAAGAGAAAGGTCAAAGAATGTAAAAAACACACTAAAACAAACATTATAAAGATGAAAAAAGCAAAAGAATATAGCTAAGGCTGGGAAGAAAGTAATTTTGTTGTACCTGACCCTGCACAGACTTTGATAATTCCTCACTTAAAAAAAAGAGCCTGTGGAGCAGGATGAAGTTAGAACTACCTCTATCCCATGTCAATTAGTTGAAAAAAATAGAACAAAATAAGAAGGGAACCCAGCTAAATGACAGTCAGGAACTTGTATATGTTTTTGATTCAGATTCAATACAAAGATCTCCTAATTTGTTCTTTGATAGCCAATCAACTGTATATCCCTAATAAAGGAGAACTTAGGGGAAACATGAAAAAGGTTACTTTTGGGGAAAATCTGACTATAGATCATTCTATCCAAGATTTTCCTGTAAAGTCTCTATCTCATAACCCCTTCCAGCCATCTGTGCGCCAGTCCAAGTGCACCTGTCATTAGGGTGACAAAATCCCAAATTCACCGCACCTTCCCCAATGTCCGCCCCCCTGCAGTTAGAATATATAGTTATTGGGGGTGTGGGAGTGCAGCCCCCCCGCATGAACACTGGGTTGCAAATTCAAATCCTGCTGCCCTAATGACAGGTACACTCAGATGGGCACATTCAGATGGTGGAACATCTTATAACAGCCTGCCTGAAATAACAGCTATGCAAGATAATCAATAGCACATAGCAAGGCAGTTAGTGAAATTAGGGAAGAACTGTAGGATATTACAAGTGAGTTAAAAGAATTGGTAAATCAAAGTATTTTAAATAATGGGAATAATGTTTGTCAAATTACATACATCCCATTTATAGATGAACATCTTATTGAAGTTTAAAAAAACATGTTGCAAGTGTTGCTATTATGCAACAGTTAGTGATGATTAAAAATGAGCTTTCTTATTTAAGAGGGGAAGTTGCTTTAAATGCTATGCAACTGGAGGAACTTTTAGCTATCCAGTAAAAAACTTGAAAGCATCAAACTCTACTTCAGTAATTATTTGTGACCCAATTCAGCAAATCTTGAATCCTGAGGATACATTTATTGAACTTATTAAAGAAACAACTAATACTGACAATAAGGTCAGTTACGAATCATTACCTGTTCCAGATGGATTAATAGTAGATAGGAAGGTGAGAAGCTGTCAGTTAAGTACCAAAATGAAAAACACATAACTAAAATTATGATAAATAAACAAGACCCACTCCCTAAATTGAAAATTGGTAAAAATAAATGAAAGAGAAGAAATAAAAAACTGGTAACACAGTGGAACATAAGGGAAAAATGTATTGGATTTAAGGGGGTGAAAGATGCTCAAAAGGGAAATTTAGATGTTAAACAAGTCCCCCCAAATCAACAAACCTCAGCTCCTTACTCTTTGACAGCTGATTCAGCTAAAGTTATAAATGGGAAAAAAAACAGATATGGAGGAAAAGGACACTTGCTTTGTCAATAACAACAGTGTGTTTAGCCAACTTATAGATTCTCACGCAATTGTCATGCTTAGAGGTATCCCTTATGATCCTTTGGAAAAGAAAGATGTATTGAGAATTGTAGTAACCATGTTATGCAATGATTATTTGATGTTTTATGTTGCTGTTACTGATATTTGTGATGTCATAAGAAAATATGAATATGAAACTGAAAATGATATTCTGTTGGTATTTTTCCAAAGTGTGCATGTTGCTCACTACGTTTGGAGGAACTTGGACAAATTAAACAATTATGATATAATTTTGGACTATCCAGTACTTACAAAGTATTTCTTACAAAATACTGATTGGTCACAGATATCAACTAGGAAATTGGCTGATGAGCTGCCCAATTACACCAACATCCATGATTTGATATTTCAAAATGAGAAGCTAAATATTCCTCCAGATGTGGTGCTTTCTATTTTTAGATTGAGTTATATGGGAAAAGAAAGTAAAGCAAAACTAAAATCACTGGTTACCCATTTGTTTTGTAACATCTTGGGGCTCAACTTTTATGAGAATGACATAGTAAATGTAGAGAGGGTATTTAGACTGGGATCTGAAGGTAGTCAAATTGATGTTCCCTTGGTAAACAGCAAGTTGACTGAATGTGTTTTGGCCAATGGGGGTAAAGTTGATCCACTGGGTATCCTAATTGTGAACCTTAATGAAAGTGTGAATAACTTGAAAGAGAATCAGTTACATGTGGGTGGGAGGAATCCAACTACAGGAACCATATTTGGGGTGGAAGTTAGTAATAGATTTAACCCTTTGGCTGATGAAGATAATTGACTAGATGAAAAACAAGTTAGTAGTGAAAGGGAGGTAGAAATAGAGACAATGGATTCTATACATATAGCGAGTATGGGAAATAAGAAACCTGATGATTTAATGCTTAAATATTTGTTTTCAATTTAATACACTTTATTAAACATTTTAGTAACATGAGTATATACATTCAATCAACAACTTCCACCCAAGTTGAAATGAGTGCAAAGAATCGTATAACAACATGAAAAATGGTGACAGTAAGTTTACAAGACCTTACAAGTATAGTACAAGAACCATAATCGACAGTGATAAGACCTAACCAACTGAAAATGATTAAATATTTAAATAAGTTTAAAATTGTTACATGGAATGTTGCTGGACATGTTGCAAATATGGTAGATACTGACTATACGGACTTTATCAAACAATTTAATATAATAAACTTACAGGAACCATGGCATAGTACAGAACAAGATGAGGCCATTGATTTAAATTAATTTCAAACACTACATAATCCTGCAGTCAAAATAACTAAAATGGGCAGATGTGCTGGGGATCTCATTACTTATGTGAAAACTGTGAGTAATGTGGACCTGCTACAGTGTAAAGTTGCTAAAAATTATATTGGAGCAATTCTAATACTGCAGGACGATATAGTAATTTTCATAAAGGTGTATAATCCTCCGGAAAAAAATCAGTGAATTGTGAACAAGATCTTTTTACTAAGCTAGTGAAAGAAATTGAACATTTTCACATACTGTATGTAATGCAGAGGTTTATATAACAGGAGTACTGAATATGAGGCGTGGACATCTTACTGCCCTGCTAGACATTGAAGCCTCCAATTTGGAAAAACAATTAGAGATTCAGGAAAGGTCATCATGTGATAAGAAAAACAGATACTAATCACAAATTAGAAAACTCTGTAAATTAGTTATACTTAATAATTTATAATGGAAGATCTGAAGCAGGTAAAGAGGGAATGTACAGCTGGATAAAGTCCAGGGATAGTTCATTAATTGACCATGTTATTATATCTCCATATGACTATTGTAAATATCATTATTTAAAAATAATGGTAAGACCAGATAGTGATCATTTGCCGATTATAATTGCAAGGAAATTAGAAACAAAAGTTCAGATTGTATATGAATCAAACATGGAGATAACAAACAACAGAAGAATAAGATGGAATAAGTTCAGTGTTGATCATACAGCATATATAATGATTCACTTTGAAGAACAGTTTAATCTGTTAGCAGAGAATGATTTGGATCCTGAAACAATGTATGAAGCTATGTGAAGTACTTACTCCAGGATTATAACAAATTATGGGAAAACTAATAAGCAGCAGACTTTTAAAAACAAAAATTGGTTCTATGAAACATGCCTGGGAAAAAAGAGAGCTGGCAAAAATTACTAGAAAAGCTAAGCAATATCCAATGAAAGCCAACCTTATGAAACTGAATATTTACAGAAGGGATTATAAAGATTATGGATATGCAACGATCAAGAAACCAAAAAGAACTATGGGGTAAAATGCTAATTGCTATTGATGAAAAAGATGATTGTTCTTTTTGAAAATTAATTTACCAGGGCACGAATCAATATAAAACTCAAATGGATGTTTATATTCTGCCAGATCCGTGGGTTAAATATTACTATGATATTTTTAGTAATAAGATTCAAGAAATTGATATCCAGTTAAACACTGTTAATATTCCAACAGAAATTAATGGAGATTTCCATTGGATTACATCTCAGGAAGTATATGTGGCACTTAATATTTTTTTTAAAAATAAAGCCCTGGGACTGGATGGAATGTCTTTGGATTTTTCTATGATTGATATGGATAGGTGGTCTGATATGTAATCAGATTTTTTAATAAATCTGTCATGTATGCATACACATCTTCCTTCTGGTCTGGTAGCCATATAATGGCAATTTACAAAAAGGGGGATAGATCATGTCCAGAAAATTATTGTCCTATCAGTTTACTTTACACATTAGCAAAAGTATTTGCAAAAGTCTTACTGAATAGACTCCTTGATTAGCTGCAAAAGCATGCAAGTATTTCTTCCTTGCAGGCTGGCCTAAAAAAAGGCTATGGCACTACTACTCAAATATTTCTCTTGAATCACTTACTTTGAAAATACTGTGTAATGAAGAAACAAAAGCTATTTGTAGCATTTGTAGACTTTAGTTCTGCATTCAACTCAATCGTTAGGGAACTTCTGTGGGTTCAACTGTATAACATGGGTATAGATTTAAATTGAATTATTTTGAGTAAACATTTATACATCAATACCTGGACAAGGATACAGTATTCTAATTCTGGCTATTTAATGACAGAAATGTCAGCTACGAAGGGGGTTCTCCAAAGCTGCATTTTAGCACCACTTTTAAAATATATATATATATATATATATATACACACACACACACACACATATATATACAACTTAATACTTATGATGGGTAGTTCAGAATTCCATTCACCAAAAATAGGGCAACAAATGATATGTTTATTGGCGTATGCTGACAATTTAGCTATTATTTCATTGTCTAGACTGGGCTTACAGAGAAGTTTAAATAAACTGGATACTATTAGTAAACAATTAAACTTGAAAACTGAGCCACATAAAACAAAAGTAGTAGTTTTTGGCTCAAGGAAGAAGTATAGTAAATTGTCTCTGGCAGGATCCACTATTGATTCTGTAAAATGATTTACTTATTTGGGTGTTATATACTCCTCAAATTTGAGTTGGAATAAACATATTAAAACAACTGCTGACAAGATGAACAAAACAGTATTGGGTTTAAAGAAATTTAATAATAGACATGGGGGGTCTTCTATAGAGCCTATGGTTAAAGCTATAAATGCTAAGGTTAAAGTTAGTCAGGGGCTATACGCTGTGGAGACTTGGGCTTTGGCTGATGTAAAAGATCTCAATACGGTATTAAACAAAGTGGCCCGGATATTCAAAAGGGTTGCACCATGCGCAACAGGGTTACGCATGTGCAAGTCCAAAATTGTGCCATTTTGCGATATTCAGAAGGAGGCAGTTGCGCCACCGAAAACATGCTGAGCAACAGTGCAATGAAAATGAAGGCATGCGCAACCGAAGGGGGTGGATCCATGCATAAAGAGCGCAATGCGATATTCAAAGACTTGCGTGATGCGCAACAGCGGCACAGCCGGAAATTGCGCACTAGCGTAAATGAGCCAAAATAAAAAGGCTCAAGGAAGAGGCGCAAGAACGCTACAAGGCTGCCAAGTGGGGGAGAGAGAGAGACAGACAGACAGACAGACAACCGACAGGCTAGGGCAGGCAAGGAAAGCGTGGGCCATAGGCTGTAGAGGCCAGTGGGGGTGCCCGGTGCAGTGGAAGTAGCAGTGAGGACAGCGGGGGTAACACAGCAACACCAGCCAGGGGGGGTCAGAAGCCAGGGAGATGGACAGTGCCAGCTTCCACATGGAAGCTGTAATGAGGGGGGTGAGAATGCATGCTGCAGGGGCGTGGCGTGGAAGGGCCCATCAGTGGTATATGCCCCAACAGGCAGTACTGCCCGTATCAGCTTTGAGCTGCACACAGATGTAAGATCGGGGCTGGTACTGCCTGAACAGGGCAATACTGAGACAGCTCTGTGAGCTGTGCAGTGATGTGATGCAGGCACCCTCACGATGGAGTCACGCTCTGTCAGTGGAGACTAAGGTGACAGCCTGCATGTGCCTGCTCGCCACGGGCACTTTCCAGAGGCCGACAGGGGACACCACAGACATCACACAGTCGGCCACGTCATGCATCCTCACCCAATTCCTCAGTGCACTGCTGCCACATGCTGCGGAGTACATCCATTTCCCCAGCACCGCAGCAGAGTGTACAGCAAACATGCAGGAGTTCCACAGGGTAGCACGTATGCCTAGCATGCTAGGGGCCATAGACTGCACCCATGTGGCCATTCGCACACCACCTGGCCCTGATGGGCTCGCATATAGGAACAGAAAGGGATTCTCCAGTGTCAACTGCCAGGTGGTGTGTGATGCCACTGGGCACATAATCAATGTCTGTGCCACACACCCTGGTGGAGCACATGATGCCTTCATATGGTATCAGTCCACACTGTGCCATCGATTCGAGAGTGGGGACATCCCCACAGGACATCTAGTGGGTGAGTACACCTGTATGGAATGCAAACTCGGGGCAAGGGTGGTAATGCCACAGGTGCCATGGTAGTGGCACACAGGGATATGGGCAATATGGACCTGAACATGAGACTGATCTCCACTATCTCCACACAGGTGACAGCGGATACCCACTCCATCCCTGGCTGCTCACACCGTACCGGCGCCCCATGACCCCATCGCAGCAATGCTATAATGAGGCACATGTTTCCACATGCAACATCATAGAGTGGGTGTTTGGGATGCTCAAGGCACACTTCCGATGCCTAGACACCTCCGGCAGTGCCCTACAGTACAGCCCCCAAAAGGCCTGTGGGATATTCCTGGCCTGTTGCATCCTGCACAACATGGCCAAAGACTATGGGATAGCCATACAGGTTGAAGAGGGGGACAGCGATGGGGATGCCAGTGGTGCCGGTGTTGATGGTGATGAGCAGCCCCCCCTAGGATGGCGGGACCCCCGACTGATCCGGCAGGCCCAGCTGCACCGGGACACCATCACAGAGGAGCACTATGCACAACACAGGTAAGTCAAGGGGACATGTGCAACCAACACTGTCCATGCGAAAACCACAGGCACACAGGGTAACACACCAGGGGTGCATGACGGCCAGGGGAGTGGAAGGGTCCAGGCATACAAACACACCATCAGGGAGGGGTGAGCACTCATATGGACACACACACAGCAGGCACAGAGCGTACATGGGCACATGCACAGCACAGCAGAACTGACATTGCTAACACACAGCACCACCGACCACCCCCACCACCTGTACTGTCCAAGTATGTGTGTCAGATGCTGGGCACCCTTGCACCTTGGTGTACAGTACAATGCAGGCATCATCATGCATACGCACCTGTGGACAGCAGTTGGGAGGGTGTGCAGATGGTCCGTGTGTCGGTGTGGTGAACAGAGCACCCAGCAGTGCACTGCCCACCATGACACACATTGCACACACGGCAGCACCAGACAGGGCCCGCACTGGAAGACAGCTCAGTCATGTAGCACTGTCCCACGGCCACCGCGGATGTGTGGGCGGCCCCACCGTGACCCAACAGCACTGGCAGGCTGAGCAGGGGCCACATGGGGTGGCACTGTTGCACCACCAGGGGTCCCACTGCGCGAATGCGACCTTGCCCACACAGGGGTCTGCAGCATGCCTAACAAACCTGCACCAGGGGTGCTCGGGATGGCCACAGCAGAACCCGGTATTGACAGGCCTGGTGTCGCACGATGCCGGGAATGGGAACAGGGAGTGGAGAGTGAACTGTGTGAGGTGTGCGGTACAGGGGCACCTGACTGTGTGCCCAATGCATCCACGACAGAGACCACTGCCTGGGTCAGCCTGTCAATGGCGGCGGTCACATCTGTCTGCATACGCACCAGCTCTGCACAGTCCAGAGCACACTCCCTGCTGTGCCACTCCACAGCCACAGACAGTGCCTCCACGGACATTGCAACCCGCCTCTGCAGCTGTACTGATTCCCGCAGCAGGTGGGTGTGCTCATCCAATGGGTACTGTGCCCCAACGGCATCCTGTCCCCCAGGGTGTGGAAGGTCCTGATGCACAACACCCCTTGAGGGTGGGCGCTGTTTTCCAGGACCAGGAATGGGTGGATCAAAGGGCAGCGGACATGTGCCACTGCTTGACACTGTACCCCCAGACCTGGTGGGTGACTGCTGCTGCTGCCCCGCCAACTGCTGTGCCCCAGGGTCCACTCGTTCCACCGCTGTGCTAGCAACAGTGCCAGGCACCTGCACAGCCACTGGTGCAGCCCCACCGGTGCTGACAGGCACAGCCTGGGACTGTGCCAGCATGCTGGTACACAAGTTGGAACCAGAAAGGCCCAGGGGCACATGCTGGCCTGCTGTGTGTCCATCATGGGACACACACCTATCACTGCCCATTGCAGTCCTTGCATCATCAATGGTGCAGGTATGTGCTACAGCCATAGTCACAGCGTGCTGGCATGCTTGCATGCCAGACTGCTGAGACACAGGCTGTGCACCCCCCGCACCCGGATCACCGACATCAGAGTTGGTGGCCCAGCGTGCATGCTGCTGCAGTGCCTGCTGGCTGGTGATAGAGGTGGATGGACCCTCCTCCTTGTCCAGCAGGTCATCATCACTGCCTGGACCCACCACCACCGTCTCCTGAAGACGAACAGGATCTGTAACAGAAAGAGAGTACATGAGAGTGCATGTGAACAACCTTCCCCCAACCCCCCAACACCACCACCATGTCATACCGTGCAGTGATGGGCTTCCACCTGTCTGGAATCCACCTCCTGGTACACCCTCAATAGCGCTCTGCTGCATTGATGCAACCAGTGTCTCCTCAGCCGGGGTCAGCTCCAACACCACTGGAGGGCCCCCACCAGTGCCAGCACGTGCCACCCTGAAGGCTGCCACCTTCTCCTTCAACCTCCTGCGGTCTGTCCCCATCTTCTTCTTGCATTCCTGCTTGGAGTGCTGGTGGCTTCCATGCAGGTTCACGGCCCAAGCTACCCCCTCCCATGCAGCCGCACAGGACTGAGGGGTGCCCCTCCGTCCACTCAGTACTAGCTCCTCATCCAGGTAGGCCTGGAAGAGGGCCTCTGTCTCTGCTGGGGTAAAGTGGCCTCCTCCCATCTACTGTCCTCACCCTCACCTTGGCTCTGCTCGGTCAGGGTGATCTGTATGGGGAAGAGTGGACACCTGTCACTGTGCAGTCTACAGCATTTTCCCATGACCGTTGTCCAGAACATCACAGCATGCAACTCACCTCTCACCTGCAGTAACCGAATCTGGCCAGCGCAGCCCAATGTAGAACATTTATAGTGCAATGCATGCAAATTAGGAGTGGAGCAACTATAATGACATGCAAATCGCGCCACTGTGCCTTTGAATGGCTGATCAGATGATTTGCATGTGTCGGCTGAATATCGCGAATTTGCGCTTTGCGCAATACGGTTCAGTTGGCTGAGCCAATGGTGCAGATCTGTGACTGTGTGGTACACTGCATTGCGCATGCCCAGATAGCTTACGCAGGCATCTGCCATGCTGCTGACATGCTCTGCGTGATCGGCAATTCAGGCCATGGCCACCATTGTGCCAGTGGCGCTACAGCAATGGGCACTATATGGCGCTGTGGCACTACTGCGCAATAGTCCACTGTGGCACTGGTACGCAGCTGGTCGGTCACGCAGGATGCCTATATGTCAGATGGCACTGTGCGTGGCCTTGCGTCATTGACCATGACCTTGTGTCCGACCTCTGCCCTCTGGCGCTGTTCGCCTGCCATGTATCGTCCCTTTACGGCGCTGGTCTGCGACATGTGATGGACGGCGCTGTTCGAACAGCGCAATTGGAGCATGTGGTGGTCTATTGCACAACATCTCCACGTGGGGTTACGGCGCAGCGGGGCACCATATTGCCTGCTGTAAAGTTGGTACCATGGCTAGGAGAAGAGCTGTTCCCTGGAGCCAATTGGAACTGGCCAACTTGGTGGCCCTAGTAGAGCCCCACTATGGGGCACTTTATGGTGAGGCGCGCCTCACCATTGCCCGCACACAGGTGTGGCATCAAGTGGCAACTGACCTGGTGGGGGTCACTGGACAGTGCCGGTCTGATGAGCAGTGCCGGCACCGGTACAGTGACCTCCGCCGGAGGGATCCGGACCTTCTGGATAGGCTGCGGTCACGTGCCAGGCGGGGCATGGTGCCTAGGCCAGGTGGGTGTACCATCTATGCACCTGTATTTCTGTAGGGGTGAGTGTGTTTTGGTGGCTGTGCATAGGTGATGGCTCTGCTATGGTTGGCTGTGTCAGTGTGTGCAGCTGTGAGATGAATGGGTCTGGCTGTGTGGCAGGCACTCTACTGGGGCAGGGGCAGTCTGCTTTGAGTCACACTGATGTTTGTCTCAACATATGTCTCCCACAGGCCGGGATGTGAGGATGCAGGCCCGGGTTGAGGAGGGCCGTGCCAGGGCCCTGGTGCCAGCGGGAGTTGCACCCCAGTAGCAGCATCAGCAGCAGTGGCAGACACAGCTGCTTGAGCAGTGTGAGTATCATTACTTCATGGATGTTATTGCATGCTGGGGGGGAAGACCACTAGCCCTGCACAACACAACCATGCAGGAAAGGGGAGGTCATAATTCCACTATACGAGACACTAGTGAGGCCCCACCTGGAGTACAGTGTACAGTTCTGGAGACCATACCTATGTAAGGACATAGACTGGGCAGAGAAGGTTCAGAGGAGGGCAACAAAGATGGTGCATGGCTTGCATCACAAGTCCGATGAAGACAGGTTGAAGGAACTGAACATGTACTCCTGGAGGAGAGGAGGAGAGAGGGATATGACAGAGACATACAAGTATCTTACAGGGAGGAACAGGGTGCAGGAAACACTATTTTTAAGCGAAAAAGATGTTCCAGGACTAGAGGGTATGGGATGAAGTTGGAGGAGGACGATTCAGAGGAAACATGAGAAAGAATTTCTTCACAGAACGGGTGGTGGACAAGTGGAACACTCTGCCAGAGGAAGTGGTGGGGGCTGAAACAATCACGGATTTCAGAATGCAATGGATAGACATAAAGGAATTCTGGAGGTCGTGTAAGGGCAACAGACTTATAGGAAAACAAAGTGAACTTACAAGCTCAAATGGACAGACTGGGTGGGCCATAGGCCCTTATCTGCCGACACTGTCTATGTATCTATGTATGTATGCATGACACAGGTGACATGCATCACTGTCCAGTATCACAGCACATCTTTGTATGCGTCACTGGTGGTCCATGCATGCACTGGGCACATAGCTGTGTAACTGGCATCGCACCACATTGCCACGTCACTTGACAGCCTTGTTTGTGCTGTGATGGACATGGGCAGTGTGTGTGTGCAGTGGTGTGCATAGCTGGTGCTGCCTGTTTGTGATGGCCATGTGCATGTTCACTGTGGGTGGGTGCATGCCATCACAGGTGCGGGACATTGGGCTATATGGCTTGCAGGTTGGGTGGTATTCAGGGTTGTGGTCAGTAACAGCCATTGACTGTGTTCCCATTTTCCTAGGCCTCGAGGCTCTCCGGAGGATTCAGAGAGACATTTGGGGCCTGACACAGGTGTCCGTTGAAAACCAGGCCATCCTTCAGTCCATCAGGCGCCATGGCCTGCGGAGGAGGGGTCACAGGGGAGTGTGGAACCAGGCAGAGGATGACCAGCCGGCTGGGCCTTAGGACACCATACCCTTCCCACTTCTCCCATCCCTACCACCCTGCCTTCCCTCTCCAAGTTGTTCATCCCTACCCCTTGAACACCCCTACCTTGTACCCGTCCCCCCCCTTGTAAATAGTTGTTGTTTATCGTTTTGGTTCTTTACTATTTGAAATTTTAAATATACATTTATATTTTGATATGAATACTGTGTTGGTCTCTGATTTGCAGCTGGCTATGGGTGCTCAGTTGCAGTGGTGTACATGCCATCTGGGGTGGTATGGTCCTGGGTATGTGTGTGTGTGTGTGTGTGTGTGTGTGTGTGTGTGTGTGCATGGGAAGGTATCTCTGGCATGGCAGTGACTTTCTGTTGGTCTTGCCATCTGCTGCCACCCACTGCTGGGTGCACAGGGTGTGTCTGGCTTGTATGCTTCTGTGCTGCATGGGGTTGATGTGTGCTGGGGGGATGCATGGTTTCCTGCAGTGCCAGTCACTGCACATGGGTGGTGTCTTGGGGTCACGGTGCAGGGTGTGCTGTGCATACAGGGGGCTGATGTGCACTGTGGTTGTCAACCCCCTGTGTGTGGCACCCTTAGCCTGCCAGTGGTTGTGCTGGGGTGTCATAGCTCTGCTGTGCTTTGTTGGCTTGTCCCCATGGGCCAGTAGATCATCTGTCACACCCCCAGTGATGCTGTGCTTGGGGTGTGCAGGTGTCTTGTTGATTCTGCAGTGTGTTCCTGTGCCCATGTGTGGCATGGCTGGCGGTGGGCCCCAGCCTGCCTCCCTGGATGTGCAGTTCCATTGCTCGGGGGCTCTGCTTGCACTATGGCACCTCTGGACTGCTCAGCTGGGCTGCCCTGGTTGCGCTATAGCGCAACATTTCTGCTCAGCTTCTCCTTCCTGGTTGTGCGATGGTGCAGTTAGTGCGATATTCAGACGTTGGCTGCTTGCGCAATTTGTTCTGCTCCATGTTTGAATATCGCACCTGTTGAGCATACGCGCAATTGGTTTGTGCTTGCTCCTGCTGTTGCGCACATTTTGGGTGCAGTTTGAATATCCGTGACAGTATATAAACAGACACTGGGGCTTCCATGTGGAACACCAAATCCACTAGTAAGAATTCAAATAGATCAAGTGGATATAAAAGCTTGGGTTCATATTAGAATAATTAGGTTCTGGTTAAAACTAAATTGTAATTCAGATCAACCAATATTGATAGATGCCTTAATGGAAAAAATATGGACAAGAAATAATAAGCAGAATTGGTTATTGAACATTGAAGAGCTCCAGAAATATTACAATTTAACATATTTAAATAGCTGGCTAGGAAAAGGAATTGCCATCAATTCAACATACCATAAAGTTATAACTGATACAGTTATAAACAAAAAAACAAGGAAACTGATTTGCAGCTAATTTAGAGCACAAAAGTATTTTCATGGTTGGCTAATAACACTCAAGAACATAATTTAAAATTCTACATAACTCATTCAGGCCTAGATATGCCTGTAGGTGGCATCTGAAAGCATAGCCACTCAGGTCAATAACACCTGTAGACGTACTCAGCTGACTTACACTCAGGCCTGGAAACGTCTGAGGAAGTCAGCAGTCTTTACCTAAATATTAAACAAACCAAATTGCTTAGAATTGATTACATAGCACAGTTAGAAAGGTAATTTCATGCTGAACAATTTTGCTGTTGATACGTGTGTCTATCATGTATACTTTAGGAGTTATTCGCATTTGTTTAAGGTATGGTGTGCATGGCTGACATCTGTCTCTCAAGCCTCACCTAAACACCTTGAATAAATCTGAAAAAAAAAACATAGTTGTTTGGTATTTCAGCTAGTATAAGATAAAAGCTAAGTAGATTACAATTGATTGCATAGCACCGTTAGAAATGTAATGTTGTGCTGAACAATTTTGCCACTGATACTTTGTGTCTACCATGTTTACTTTAGGAGTTATTTGCATTTGTTTAAGGTATGGTATGCATTGCTGACATTTGTCTCTCAAGCCTCACCTAAGCACCTTGAAAAAATCTGAAAAAAACACAGTTGTTTGGTATTTCAGCTAGTATAAAATAAAAAAAACAAATTAATTACAATTGATTGCATAGCACCCCTGGAAAGGTAATGTTGTGCTGAACAACTTTGCCACTAGTACTTTGTGTGTAGCACTTTATAGTTCAAGAGACATTCACATTTGTTTGTGGTATGCTGATTATGGCTTGATTTTGCTTAGAATGGCCCAGGATGCAGTGCTAAGAGTATACAGGGCACAAGTGGTGGAAGTCTCAAAGAGCTCTTTAGGTGTGAATGAGTTAACCCAGGTACATAATCCAGATCATAGGAAGATCATTACCCAATACAGGTTTGAAATCTTTCCCTGCAACATTCTAGTGGAAAGATATAGTTATGAAACTACAACATCATTAAAATGTCAATGTGATATTAAAGAACCTGAAAACTTGTACCACATAGTTTTTAATTGTACATGGTATAAGAGTCTAAGAATGAAATACTGGGTGATTTCATTGGTTCCTTGGTTATGCCAACAAGATTCATTCTTGATTTACTATATTATTTAATTCTGAAAACTTACATATTTTGGAGAAACTAGCTATCTGGCTAATAAAAGCAACTCAGTTTACAAAAAACAAGTACACCCCATGGGCAGTTGAATGATTGAGTATATTAACTGGTCAACTTAAAAATATTGTATTTTATGTATGTAGGATTAATTATGATAGAGTGTATTGACGTATATTATATAATAAGTCTGTTTTATGATGGTTGATTTTATACTTGATGTCATGTATATGTAGTCTTATCCAGATTGTAATGGCAATCTTGCCCACAATAAACTTATTACTTATTTACTCATATTTGAAAAGATGTTGGGGATGGTTAGGAAATAATTTAGATGGCAGGCTGTCCTGTGGACCAGGGATAGAAAGGTATAGCTCCTATCGCCTGGGTGTAGGATTCTCCAGGGCTTGATTAGTCTCAAGGAGTCTTGAGGTTCATGTAGGGCTCTCTAATTTGAGGATAGACCTATTTTGTGGGGGGAGGACCTATTTTTGGTAACATCTTGGACTGCATTCCAGTCCCCTTCCAGTATGGGCAGTAGTGCCTGGTGGTTGGAGAGTGCCGATAGAAAGGAGGTAAACACTTGTGGGTCTTCCTTGTTTGGGCCATAGAAAGATGCCAAAAGGAGCTTTGTTTTGTTTAGGATCCCGTGGAGTATGATAAATCTCCCATTTGGGTCAGCAATTTGGTTGTGTAATTTAAAGGGAATGTTCCAGTGTATTAGGACTGTTGTGCCTGTTTTTCAGTTGTCACACCCAGCAGCATACACTTGTCCCACCCAGGTTCTATGCATAGCTTAGCCTGGGGGACAAGGGCATATCATTCTAGGGGGGGATTTCAATTGTGGATTGGATATTAAATTCAAAGACCAAGCGCAGTGTAAAATATATTGTGAGTCTCATGCTTTGTTTAAATTATTGTCAACGGCATCTTTGACAGATGTTTATAGATCATTACATTCAAATTCAGGATTCACTTATAAACGTGGTAGTCTTGCAACAAGGATTGATTTTATTTTTTCCTCCAGACATCTGTTACCTTATACTTTTTTTTTGGCCCTGTGTGAATTCACGCATCATTTTTTACTACAAGCAAAATTTTCTTTAACTAAGATTCCGCCGGATTTTCCGGCCTTGCCGGCTAGGTGGAAACTAAACCCGACAGTTCTTGCCACTGAGCAGTATCAGTTATGTTTATTTCAGGTTTTTGACAGACGGCGTTCGGTAGTGGGGATGTATGATTCCTGGGGTGACTGGTGGATGGACACTAAAATGGAGTTTCGGCTGGCCTCAAAGGCACATTATTGTGCTACCCAGTCCACAGATTATCTTGATTATTTAAAACTCAGAGCACAGTTCTATAAATTATTGTCACTTTCTTCTGTTTCTGATGATCTCATCAAGGAGCGAATGGACATTCTTAGGCAAAGCATGAGGAATTACCATTATGGAAAGGTGTGCAAAATTCATGAAGACTTATCCTATAACTGTTTCTTTGGGGCCCATCAAGATTTTAGGTTGTTTTTTTGGGTCAGGAGATTTAAATGACATTAATTGGCAATCCCGTATTGAGATAGGTGAAAAAAAGTACAATTATGGAAAAACTGGTCATTTTCTAAGCAGAAACGTGTATTAATAATCAAAAAAATTTTGCTTCCCCTATTTCTTTATTTAAGTTCAGTTTTTCCTTTACCTAGGAATCAGGAGACTCATTTGTATAGTATTTTTTTTTAAATGTTGTGGGGTAGCAGATTGAACCCAGTTAAACAGGATTTTACTTATCTCCCAATTAAGGCGGGTGGTCTTGGGATGATTAATCCAGTAGCCTTTTATTTTTCCTTTTTTATAAAAATCTGCTTTTCAAGAACGATCAACCGTAACCTGTCATCCATGGGATGCCTGGACTATGGCTTTTCTCCAGAATTTTTTATTAAGGTGGTCTACTTTAGCACCTGTTGTGAAAATTAATTATAAGGTACCCTCCATTTTGCCAGTAGTGGTAACTAAGCTTTGTGCGTGGAGGGTGACTAAAGATGAGGTTTTTAGGCTTACCCGGAAAGGTATTTATCAATACATAATGTCCCAGAATTTTTTTGTTCAGGTGGATTTTCCCAGGTGTAACCCCACGAAAGTACCCCTAGCTCTTAAGGTGCTCACGGATGGGAGGATTCCTGTTTGGATGTGGGATATTACATGGTTAAGTTGCCATGGGAAGCATGGGGTTAAGGGGAATTTAAAACATAAAGCTTTAGCAGAAAGGAACTACATACATATTGAATGCATGGATATAGACGAAACCCAGACTCACTTTTTCCACAATTGTCCACATACAGTACAGTTTTGGTCTGCTCTGACTGTGAAATGGGGGTGGGGAATAACATGTCAGATTACATATGAATGTTTGGTTTTAGGAGAATATTCAGGGTATTTTTCCCATTTTCATCCCAACACTCTTCATGTAATCTTTGCTTGTATTAAGTTTTATCTTTGGCAAGCACGATGTTCTTTTTCTATACAATACACCTGTATTTTACCTATGGTGGTGATCAACCAAATTGAGTCGGCTTTACGGATACAAAAATATTTTGAATATCTTCATGTTCCGATTTCATTATTTCATGAATACTGGAAGCATGTTTATTGGATTGACTGAATTGTACTTATTTTTCTTTTCCTTATTAGTATTGTTCTGTTGTTTATCTGATTTTTTTATATAGTGATGCTTTATTTCCAGTTTTTCTTTCCTCTTGTTTCTGTTGAGTATTTGTATTGATGGTTTTTGTTTTTTTGCAATAAACAATTCCCCTACTCTTTTCAATAAGTGCCATGGGATCTTTAACATCCACCTGAACTACCACCAATCCAGGCAGATGGGACCTCAGGTTAGCGTCTCATCCAAAAGATGGCACCTCAGAAGTGCAGCACCTCTCTCATGCTGCACTACAGTGTCAGTACTGGGATAGTAACACAAGTGCCAGATCTGGGAACTGAACCTACAGCCCTCTGATCTCCCAGCCTCAGAGGCGAATTTGCTACCTACTGAGCCAGTGACACTTTTTACAGGGGGATTGGTGAAGGAGGAAGAAATGAAATACTGATGTGTTTTTCACATTTCTGCACCTTTGGATGGCTTCATGACCCATAGGGGACGGGTATTGAATGGAATGAAGTCAGAGAGAAAAATCAGGACAAAGTTCTTTTTTTGGAGGGCGGGGGCAGAACGTCAGCCAGGGAAAAAAAATGGTTAGTAACTGAGTGGGTTTAAGCCCAAATCTTATGCATTGCTCTGGGGTATGTACAGATGAATCGTACACATTTAAATGTTTCCTGATTTGCATATTTTCAGTCAAAACAAATAAGTTGTGCCTTTTAGTGATGTTACAGGCATTGTAGAGTTGTCCCTTGCATTCACAGACAGTTGAGAGGTATGGTATGCACAGACTATTGGAGCCCCACTATTGTGAGGCTTATGCCCTCCCCCAGTGAAGCTGACCTCCACATCCCCATGCTCTGGCACATTATGACAAAGGGCAAAGAAGACTGCAGGGGTGTGCAACACTGAAATGAATGGGGGTATTTTTTTTATTACTATTTTGCACATTATTGATGGAGAGTTGGAGATTAATAAAGGCCACTGCTTGAATAATAAGGGTCTTGTTAGTAGAACAGTGGCCTTCATTATTCTCCAACTCACCATCATAACATATAAAATAGTAACAAAAAATAACTCCATTCATTTCAAGGGGTACGCCCCAGCAATCTGACCTATGGACATCATCTCTTAAAGACTCCTGCCTCTGGCTCCCTAGTACTCAAGTAAGAGACCTTTTACTTATATCTATACTTGATGGGTTGTCTGTAGCAGCATGGCCGTACCCGCTACTGTGTGTGTGCATGGGGGAGGGGGGACTGGTCATGTGGGTGGGCATGTGTGTCAAGTTATTGCTACTTTTGTGTTTGCATCTTAAAGTCTGTTTGCACTGAAGCATTCAAAACTATGGAGAGAAAATAGTAGGAGTACAGGCCAGACAGAAGTAATTAAGTGGTTTTGTGGGTGGGAAAAACCACATGTGTTTCTATTGGTATGTGTGCTAAAGTTCAGTGGTGTAACTGAGATGAGTAAGAGATGAAAAAGAAAACTGAAAAGCATAACAGTGGCTACAAGTATGCAGCATGCGTGCAGATGTAATCAGATACAGTATGTACCAAAGTACAAGCAAGCCATCTGTGTGCAGACTGTATGGCTTAGTGGTTAAAGGCACTGAACTGCAAGCCAGGAGACTTGGAGGCATGAAGACCTGAGTTTGAATCTCACGAACCCCTACTTGTGTATGGTGTAATCCTGAGCAAATTGCTTAACTTTTATGTGTGCAGTGACCACTTGCTTTTTGCATGCATGCCACATGCATGCAGTCTTTCCCAAATTAACATAAAAATCATGGTTTCCACACTTGCTTGCTGCACGCATGCCATATGCATGCAATCAGTTCCAATTTAACATTTAAATCATACTTGCAGCATGCATATCACTTGAGTAGTTTTATGTGTGCAGCATGAAAACATTTCATATAATTATTTCTGTAAGGGATCGTATAACATAGAATTGCATTGGTGCACCAAAAGTAATAAGCTTATTAATAGAGTACGTGTTGTATGGAGGAAACATTCAAGATAGCCTAGGTAAGTCTCACAAGTCAGTAAAATACATTATAACCTCACTGCACCACTTAGTCCTTCATCTCCATTTTAGATATCTAGCAAGCCTGTAGCTGTGGTAGTTCATGTGGCTATTCCATATCCTGTGTAAAACAGTATTACAAAAAAAAAAAGGACTCATCCTGAATTTCCCAAGAGGTTTGTTTGGTTTTCATGATAGGTAGGAATTTACTGTTACTTGTGGTAGAGCAGGGACTTGGGATATGTGGTGTTAACTCCCTCTTCTGCCTGCAGTCTTTGATGTTGCTTACTTTGGGGGTGCAGTATCTTGTTAATCTGATGGTGTGCTCATTCATGATGTGAAGCATGGACCGTATTAGATTAGGAAGCAGCACTGTGACACAGGCAAATGCAGTGGTTTGAGTCCTATTGGGCTGATTGGCTGGGTTGTGTGACCTTATAAACCTTTTATATTTGTTCTGTGAATAGAGCTGCTTCGGAACATTGGGTCCGATAAAAAACAGTGAGTTCTGCAGCTGAGTATTCTGGTATCTGTGTCAGTAGGAGTAGTCTTACTGTGCTTGTTGGTGGGTGGGTCTGAGTATCTTTGAGACTATTGCAGAGCTGATGAGGTGCTCATTGCACATCTGGTGTCAAGGTATTTATGGAATGCTGTGCCTTGGTGTTGAGGGGCATTGTCTAGTGGATTTTCAGAGCAAACAAAGGAAGCTTCGGCAGGAAAAATTATAGGTAAATAAATTGTTTTGTGGAGGGAGACAAAAAAGACTGTCTGGTCACCATTTTGTGATGCCTTTGATCAATTAGTCTCTGATTTCTAAGCTGCACATCCAATGGCCAATGTGTCTGTCAGTCCACTCACAGTTTCTTGTTGATTAAGCTACATTTAATTGTCCTCACATATTGGGGTAGGATGAAGCTCCTACCATTCAGATTAATTAATTAGGTAGGTTTGGTGATTTGGGTTAGTGAGTAGTGAGAAGTGAAGCTTACATTCTTATGATTTTTTTCCATTTCTTACTTGTAGAGGGGAGAGATTGGTTAGGCAGTGGAGGGAAGACTTGCAGGAGGAACTTTGAAAACTTCTGGCATGCAGTGTCAGTGTTGGGGAATTCTTTAATTTCTGATGGAATAGTTATGATTAGCCAGGCAGGGAAAAGGACTCTGAATGAGATTTGAGCCTGATGCAGTTTTTTTTTATGTCAACGTATGCCCGTTGCTTGTCTCTAATGGTATACCACTCCAACCATGACATTTTGACAGCACATGACACTACAGCAACTACAGCGCCATGTCGATGTAGTGTCCACTCTGTAACCCAGCACTGTCTGTCAGAGATCCTGCACCCTCCCCTCAAATCAGCTCCAACTTGGAGTTGATAATCCTTAGTGGGGGGTGCAGCCCCCCATGTGGGGGGTTCGGGGGCAAAGCCACCTGAAGAAAACACTTAGTTTTCCTTGAAACCGGCAGCTGACTACAAAATGTGATCGACCTGCTGGTTTCGATGTCTGGTCATTCGACAAAATTTTTGTCGATGACCAGTCATGGATCCTTCTCTAACAGCTGGCATGACATTGCTGAAGATGTAGAATTTCTCCCCATTTTAGCTTACAGGTCCCTTATTCCTCTCTTGAGCAATGATGTGGAGTTCATTTTGAAAGCTTGTGTATCGTACAATTATTGCTCTAGGCTTTTCCCCATTAGATGGTGGGGGTCATAACGATCAGTAGGTTTTTTTGATCATATATACAGACTCAGTTTCTGGTAGCCCTGCCACTTCTTGTAACAACTTCTGAACAAAAGCAACTATATTGTTGCTTTCTGAGTGCTCTCTTATGCCCACCAGAACCAGGTTATTACATCTCATCCTTCCCTCCTGGTCTTTATTATGAGCTTCCAGTTTATGAACTTTTTGTCGAAGTTCAATGACCTCTCAGTCTTCCTTCTGTTGTCTGTCTTCTACAGCACTGATTCTTGCCTCTACATCCGAGACCCACAGCATAAGCACTTCCAGAGTCGGTTTCATGGTTCAGAAGTCGGAGGCAAGCTCTCGCATCGTGATCTTAACTGTGGCTAGTTCAGTGAAAAATCTATCAAATTTGTCCACTAGTGACTCTAAAGAAATCATATCTGGTGGTGAGTCTAGTAGGAAGCTCTGTTTAAGGTGTTTGGAAGGTTGGCTGTGTTATAGTGCAGTTGGCTGTGCATTGGACTTGTAGGCTTAATTGGACTTGTACGCCATGGCTTAGACGGCTCTGTGGATCTCCTTACTGGGTAAAAGCAGCCCTGGTTCCCGGTAGGTACTGCCTGGTCCTTGCAATGCCGCACACTCAATTTTTCAGCCCACCACCCGACCCCAACCCCAGACCTCCATTAAATGCTCATAAACCACTCCCAACTACATTGTGGTTGGCTGGACACTTCAAACTAATCCTTAGTTATGCCATCTCTGGCCCATCTCTGGTCAGACTAACAGCTCTCAGGAAGTCCCACTACATACCACAACCATGCTATGCTTAAAAGGTAACAGAATGGTACTAATTTGCTTGGCACTTTTGCTGCATTAAGGGCCATCACCAGATCTCACTACTTCACGGTCCCTAATGACCTCCAATCAATGCCCTATCCTCAACTAACATCATACCCCTTCCTGTCTAGAGTTTTCACAGGGTCTGTGTCCCCAATTGCTAGCCCTGCAATGTAAAATAGCCCTAACTCGAACTCAAATCAGATGGTGGAGAAAATTATCTTTCTTGCAAACCCCCTGATGCAGTGCCACCTCTGTACTACGCTGCTCTCTGGGGACATTGAACTAAATCCTGAGCCAAATTCAGGCCACACCACTAACACCCCCTGTGGAAGCGTACAAAACTCTCTGAGACAGCTGCCAACTTGGACCAGCACCCAGGCCTCAAAATAGCTCACATGACCATCCAAAGCATCAGAGATAAGATGCCCAAGCTTGAAGCATGGACCCAGCTTCATAAACCTGACATGCTATGCATATCTGAAACCTGGCTAAAACCTGATGTCAAATCTCATGAGGTCATCCTTCCTGGATTCTCCATCTTTAGAAAGGACCAGGCTTGTTGAAAATGTGGGGGCATCATGATCTATGCCAGGACTGAACTGACTGCTGATGAAATGGATGACTTTGATATCCACCCTCTGGCTGAGCATATCTTCATCACTGTCACTCTTGGTAGGTCCAAGAAACTGGTGCTTGGCTGTATTTATCTGCTTCCCAGACACTCATCCTCTTATGAGGAGGTTATCGCCAGTCTGGACAACATCCCCAGACATGACACAGTGATATGTGGTGACTTTAATCTTAACTGGCTTGGCTCACAAAACATGCAGTATCACTCTTCTCTGGCTGACATAAATTTTGTACAGGTCATAGAGCAACTCACTAGACTGAACATGAGCTCTGGGAGACACACGCTCCACGACTGGATCATAACCAGCACACCAGCTAACATCAAAGCTGGTGGTATCTTCCCAGACTCCCTGAGTGATCCCTCACCCACCTATTGTGTCCAGAACAGCTCTACACCCCATCCACCCCCTAAAATAATCAAAACCAGTGATTTGACCAAGTTCACCGAAGAAGAATTCAACAGCTGCCAAGCCTCCATCAACTGGTCACCAATTAACACCCTCCATGATATAAATCAGGCCCTTGACTATCTTATCTCAATGTTTACAGCTGCCCTGAACTCTCTTGCCCCATATAAAACAACAAGATCCAAAGGCAAACTAATGGCTAACTAATGACCTGAGGGCTGTCATGTGCACACGTGATAAAGCCTGGAAGACCTTTAAGAGATCTGAGGTACATACTGTACTGATTGGATTATTTATTTTCAGCTCTGCAATTTATGCAAAAATAAAATAAAAGTGGCCAAAGAGACTGTCGTATATCTTTACAAGAAACAAACCTTACCACTCCTAAAAGCTTCTGGTTCCAGATGAATACCGCACTAAAAGGTAGAGAAAGCATTGCTCCCCAAACCATGACTGCTAATGAAGCCACTCTCACAACACCTCTGGACATTGCCATGGGAATAAATAACTTCTTTACCTACCTTACTTCCTACAAACATGGTCTTCCCCACTCTTGCTCGTACTACAATACCAATCAACATCAATACGAGACCAACCATCCCTCCTTTCATATAAAAACTACCACCAATTTCGAGGTCCTAAAGTTGCTCAAGAGACTCAAATGTGATAGCTGTCCGGACTTTGACACCATGCCCCCTAAATTCCGCCATATTGGGACATCAGTGCTTGCCCTGCCCATCTCGATACTAATCAATTGATCTTTCATCATCCACTCTATCCCTGACAAATGGAAAACACTGGTTGTGGTACCTGTCCACAAATCCAGTCCAGCTGATACAGCCCAAAACTACAGACCAATTTTTATCCTCTGCCCTATTGCAAAAACTCAAGAACGGATCCTCTATGACCAGTTGTACTCATTCCTTGAATAAACAAACATCTTCACAGATTTTCAGCATGGTGTCTGTAAACACAATGGAACCAACTCTGCCTTCCTCCTCATCACCTCTGACTTGTTCAATAACATGGATCTGGGCCAAACCACTGGTGCAGTCTTTGTAGACCTAACTAAGGCCTTTGACCTTGTTAATCACCCCCTGCTCAAAGCTAAACTTCACCACATCGGACTGGATAATAACTCCCTTGCGTGGTTTTCAAATTATCTAGCACATCATTCTCAATGTGTCAAATGGACAAACACACTATCCCCTCTAGCACCAATCACTGCCGGGGTACTGTAAGGGTGCACACTTGGTCCCCTACTATTTTCCATATTCATCAATAATCTGCCTCTTAACTGTGGTGGTGCATCAGTACAACTCTATGCGGATGATGCAGTACTCTCCAGATCTTCCAAGGATATCCGCACCCTGACTGTGAATCTTGAGGTAGACTTCCACACCCTAGAATCTTGGTTCTTAAATAATCAACTGGTTCTCAATAAGAAAAAAACAAAACTATGCTCTTTTGTCACACCTCCTTCAAAACCCCATATGACACATCCTTCCTCTTAAAAACCTCCTTGGGTTCTCCACTGGAAAATGTCTCATCATTCAGATACCTGGGACTCATGCTTGATGAGAACCTAGTGCTCAAAGCACACATGAACAACACCATCATAGAAACATAGAAACATAGACTTTGATGGCAGATAAGGACCACTTGGCCCACCTAGTCTGCCCATTTCCCTACCTAGAGGATAAGCTGCAGATCCTATTTAATCAACAGCCTATTTCTTCCTACCCCGACAAAAAATGCCTTATGTCTGTCCCATGCATTCTTGAATTCTCCCACAGTTTTAGACCCCACAACCTCCTCAGAAAAGCTGTTCCATGCCTCCACCACCCTCTCTGTGAAAAAAATACTTCCTCACATTGTCCCTGAGCCATCCCCCCTCTATCTACAAACTGTGTCCCCTTGTTCTTGCACATCTCTTTTTCTGAAAGATGCTACCCTCTTGGACTTTGTTGATTCCCTTGAGGTACTTAAAAGTTTCTATCATGTCCCCCTCTCCCTCCTTTCCTCAAGGGTATACATATTAAGCTCCTTTAGTCTCTCCCCATATGGCTTCTCTTGCAGACCCTGCACCATTTTAGTTGCCCTCCTCTGAACTGCCTCCATCCTGTCCATCAGAACCACTAATCAGAAACTTGGGCTACTCTACCACTCAGCACCTACCTCTCAAAGCATGTCAGAGTGACCACTACCCCTGCCACCCTGCTCCCTGGTGTATTCTGTGCGGCACCTGCCATCCGCTCGGTTAAGGCACTATTACTGAACAAGCTAAAAAGGACATACCATAGGATAGCTCGCTTTGCCGCCTCGGCTCCTGCCCATACTCACCACTGCCTTGTACTCAACAAACTAAGTTGGCCAATCTTCGACAACAAATTTGACTTCCCTGTGCATTGTACCACTGCACCACTTTTAAGTTGATTCATCAGCCCCCCCCCCAGTCTGATGGGCCTGCTATCCCTAAAACCTACCCCTCATGTATTAAGATCTTCTACCTACCATTACTGGAGCTCCCAAAGGCCAGGCTAAAGATCCTATGCAGTCACTGCCCCCAGAATTTGGAACAATTTGCCCCATCCTTTATTTTCCTGCAAAACCATTAACCAATTCAAAAACCTCTATAAGGATGAGTTCTTCAAACCCCCCCCCCTAATGCAGAGGCAACTGTTTTTAACAAGCAAAGCAACATGTGACTAATGTCACGCATCTCTCTCAATCTCTGCAATGGTCACAAATAGCCTCCCTTCTCTCCTATCTCAAAAACAAGCTGCTCTCCCCACTTCTCACTCCTCCTCTACCTAGAATAACATTTGACTGTAACCTGAACCCCATGTCTCTAACCAAATGCAGTTGAATCTGACTATTCTTAGTTATCTTGCTGTATAAATTGTTGACATCTGGTGTGTGAATGGCATAAATGTCCCTGCACATGGTATAAAATGTTAATCTGCCTCCTGCCTCTCTTGGCTACCTGTTAACTGCCTGTAATCCTGAATCCTTTGGTTATTGCCTACTCGGGTACTGTTGCTTTTTGCCTATGGCTTAACTGTATATTGTGACTCACTGTACTATTCTATCTGTGTTATTGCATTATGTTTTGTTCTTTGAATGCTTTATTCCTCAGGTCATCACTGAAAAAGGGACTCTGTCTCAGCTGACCTACTCAGTCATCAAAATTCAAATAAATACATTGGTATCCATTTATTGTTGCTCACCCATCTCTGATTATCCCATTTTTTGGTAGATTTTATTTTGGAGGTTGCTATTCTAATGAAATAATGCATAGTATCTCATTTTAATTTGTTTTTGGTTGGTTTTAGCCCCATTTTGTAAGCACAGATCTCTGGGCTCTGAGGGAAGCAACTGGTCAGTCAGAGCACATCATGTAACCCTCCCCATAAAATGTGTTTTTTAAACAAGTAACAGTTTGAGACCTAAGGGGATTGGCAGTGTCCCTTTAACACAAGAACACAAATGACACCCTAACTATATACTGTACTTTTGCACCTTATGTTTTTGCACTGAATAACTTGGCATGGAATATTGTCACTGCATAACTGTTAATGTACTTTACTTCTGCACCTTATTGTATTGTTTAACTCACTCCCTCAGGTGCATCTAGAAATTAACTGTTACCAGCCTAGTATGTCTTTCCTGGCAAAACCTTTGAAATAAATAAATAAGTGAATCATTCAACACAACAATAAAAATAAACAAATAAACAAGAAAACAAACAAATAAACAAACAAACAAACAAATAAATAAATAAATAAATAAAGCTACTGCTCCCCATAACAAAGCATGAAAACCCAATATCATGCAATTAGATTAAATGTGATTACCTGGGGATATCTGTAGGGACCCAATATTCTTGCGAGTGGAGTTGTAACATGTGCCCGATACTCCCCAATTATTGCAACAGCAGCAGACAGTAAAGGACAGTGGTAATTGGGCACTGTTTCTCTCTGACCGGAGAGTAGCCACAGAGTGGCTTGCAATGCTCTCTTCACTGTATCACACGAATCATACATCCCAAATCCGAGCGTAATGTTGGGCAGAAGTAATGAGCTCCTGTTTATTTCTTCAACTGCAAAGATTGCTCCCTGCAGCACCTGAAACCAACGTAGTGCAAACCTGTAAATTATAAGGACCATGTCAGGTAAACAAATATTCAATTTCCTTATTGTATACGAAAGAAGCTTGATAAAATTATGCACTGTCACTCTAAAATTTTTCATTGTCCTAAGACACTGTTAAAGCAGCTTTGATGCCATTTTCAGTATGTATATTAACTGTATTTTGTAAATATTGATAGTACTTTGGTAAATCTGTGTGGACTTTCCCGAGATGGCCTTGCCTTGAAAGACCCCTATCATTCCCTCTTCCTGTACAAACCACACATCACACATGTCTTGGAGAAAATGGCCACAACCATACGTTTATTAAACTAAATGAAGATATAGATCAAAGTGATGTGTGCAGCATAGGAGTCTCACCAAGTCAACCTCAGATCTCAGCAACCCACCCATGAAGGGCCAAATTCTTTTGCAGATCACGCAATCAATGCACCTCTCTGAGTTTGAACCCAAACGTCAGAGAGTAGGAGGATCACATGGCCAGGTGGCAGGTGCTAACCCCTGTGTAGTGGCATTGCATTGAACAAGGAACCTGGTCATTTGGCCTCTTGTCTCGTGCCGACCGGAGAGGGAACCATCCAGATAGAAGTAGTTTCCTTCCTTTTCCACTTGTGCCATCATCTTGAGGAACTCCCATGCCACCATGTACAATATCTGTGACAAGAAAGAAACAGGTAATGCCTACTATCAAAAGCATTTGTAAGTAAGTAAGTAAGTAAGTAAAATTTATTTTTAAGCACTTTTCAAAACCAAAGCGCTGTACAGGTAAAACAATTAAAATATATACATATAACATAAAAACAACAATAGCAATATAATCACAATAAAATCACTCTCCATATGCCTGTTTGAATAAATAAGTCTTTAGTTCTAACTTAAAACTTTCAACGGTCAGGCAGCTTCGTATCCGATGAGGTAGAGAATTCCACAGGGTAGGGGCAGCATAAGAAAATGCCCAAGCTCCAGAAGTTTTTAAGCAAACCCTGGGAACCTCTAGCAATCCCTCATCGGCGGAGCGGAGTGAGTGAGAGGGACAGTAGGGAACAAGGAGATCCTGAAGATACCACCGTCCCTGTTCGTGTAGGGCTTTATAGGTCAGTAACCCGACCTTAAAGGTGATCCACCACTGAACCGGCAGCCAGTGCAGTTCACGCAGCACAGACGTAATATGACTTCTCATAGATGTCCCAGTCAAAAGCCTGGCTGCAGCGTTCTGCACCAGCTGCAAGTGGTGGATATCAACCCCTGGTAGCCCTAGGTACAGGGCATTGCAGTAATCAAGGTGAGAAGTAACAAAGGCATGGACCAATACTGGAAGGTCAGCAGGAGGAACTAGGTGTTTCACCCGAGTAATATTCCTGAGATGATAAAAGGAAGATTTGACAACGGATGACACCTGAAATTTCAGGGTCAGACCATCGTCAATAATAATGCCCAGGTTACGCACCCGGTCTGAGGTTGAGAGCTGGGCACCATCAATCCATATGCCTGAAGGAAGCCCAGCCCTACAACCCACCTCAAGGCGACCTGGGTCCACCACCAACACCTCAGTCTTATCCGGGTTTAACCTTAGCCAGCTGGCACTCATCCAATCCTTGATCTCGGATAGACAGCTGTTCAGTACAGAGACTGCATCTTCCTGTCCGGGACTAAAAGACAAATACAGCTGGGTATCATCTGCATAGCAGTGAAAACCCAAGCCATATTGCCTAATAATGTCTCTGAATGGCAGCATATAGACAGCGAACAACATGGGTGCTAAAATGGAGCCCTGCTGAACCCCACAGGGCAGGAGGAAGGTAACAGAGGAATAAATTCCGGTGACAACCTTCTGTCTCCGCCCCGTGAGAAAAGATTGAAACCACTGCAGAACTGTACCAGACAGTCTGCAGTAGAACCGCAGTTGTTCCAAAAGCACACCATGGTCCACAGTATCGAATGCTGCAGAGAGGTCAAGAAGGACTAGAATAGTACAAGCCTTTCGATCTCTCGCTATCAGGAGATCATTTAGAACCTGGACAAGGGCAGTCTCAGTACTATGTCTTTTCCTAAATCCCTATTGGAGAGTATCATAGACATTGTGATTTGTAATATGGTGGTCCAGTTGCAGTGCAACCACCTTTTCAATAACCTTACCCAAGAAGGGCAGGTTAGAGACAGGTCTGTAGTTAGCTGGACAGTTCGGGTTCAATGAAGGTTTTTTTAGGAGTGGTCGGATGACTGCCTCCTTTAGGGGATCATGAAAGATCCCTTGCTCCAGAGATTTCCAAACAATTTCAGCAATGGTCAGACAGATAGTATCTACGCAACTTTATAATAGAGGCGTAGGGCCCGGATCCAAACTACAACTGGTTGGACGTACAGTCTGGACAATCCTCACAATATCCATGAATTCCAGCCTACCAAAGTCAAACCAGGCAACACAGGTGTTTGTTTCCCCCTGCCGATCACTGCAAACCCTTAAAGAGTGAGCCTGGCTGATATCCGACCTAATGCTGGCAATCTTATCAGTGAAAAACCGAGCAAGCTCATCACACTTTACTTGTGAAAAATCTCTTCCAGACTGTAGACAGAGTGGATTGCACAGTCTGTCAACAGTCTGAAAGAGTTGAGCTGGTCGGTTCCACGCAGCAGCAATCTCCCTGGACAGGAATTCTGCCTTCTTACGGGTTATTGCCGATTGATAGATAACGTAATGATCCATCAATCTAAGTTTGTCAGCATCCAAGCAAGATTTCTGCCAGGCCCTCTCTAGCCTTCGCCCTACTCCCCTCAGTTCCTTCAAAGACTCATCAAACCATAGAGTCTTTGGGCACTGATGGTGGGCGAACGAGCACAAGGAGCAATTTGGTCCAAGGCCCTGCTTACTGCCTTATTATAGGCAAGAACAAGGTCTCCTGGACTCATGCTCTCACCCAAAACACTCGATAGGTCCAGTACCGCTAATAGACCCTCTGGGTTTACTCTCCTTAAAGGGCGATACTGGACCATCTCCGTAGAGGCAGGCCTATTAGGGGGTGCCCCAAAACTGAATCTTATGGTATGATGGTCTGTCCACACATTTGGTTCCACCCCCAGATGCGTAACATCCAAATCCTGTAGGAAAACCAGGTCTAAAGAGTGTCCCCCTATATGGGTAGCAGAGGTAACTACCTGTGACAGACCCAACATAGACATGAGTTGGAGGAAATTCTTTCCAAAGTGCGAGAGTTCATCGTCGACCCAGGCTTTGAAGTCACCCAGTATTAACCATCTGGGTGACTCCAATGCCATGTCCACGATGAAGTCCGCACACCTTCAGGAATTCTCCACCATCGCCGGTGGACGGTAGATGAGGAGAATCCTAAACTCTGCACCTGCTGCCAGGATACACTCAAAAGACCTGGTGTTACCCACTGGCACCTCCACAAGACTCAGATCTGATCTAAAAAAGATGGCCACTCCCCCGCCCCTACGATCCAATCTCGGATGGTGCATCACCGAGAACCCAACCGGAGTAGCAGAGTCTAAAATAGGACCTGCATTTTCATCCAGCCAGGTCTCGGTGATACATGCCAGGTCAGATGTTGCAACAAGATCTGCGATAATAACAGTCTTGTTCCTAATAGACCTGGCATTACATAGCACCGCCCGAGTTGGATGGGTTTTTGGAGAGGAACGCCGTACCTGCCCACAATCTGTGGAGCCCTTGGGTATGGGAATCAGGCAAGGAGGACCCCTCTTCTGATCCCATTTCACCCCAGGGACTCTCCTCGACCCAACTACCCCTATCTGCCCACCCCCCTCCAGTCTCCCACTCTGTCCGGCCCACCCATCCCTTAAGCGCCTTCTCACTATACCCGCCATGTGGCAGTTATTAAGGACGTCATTAGACAACCGGGAACAATGAAAGGGATGGAGGTCTCGGAGCAGAGTGGGAGAATTGCACCTGACCGTTGTAAACCCCATTAAACACATCTTGAATAACAATTTTCTAATAAACTAACTCAATTAAACACACCTATCAAATAAGCTTCCTTTTCTCTCACAAAGAGGAAGCAAAATATACATAAAACTAAAATAAATCCCAACTCAAAACTAACCCTAAACAATAAAATAACATTGAATATTAAACATAAAACAATTTGTATTTTTAAACACTGAAGCACCTCTCATGTGCAATAATGCAATAGATGTTATAAAATCTCCCAAAACTACCTCTCATATAGCAGGGGACCAAATTTCTAAATCGAATTAACAATTATATGTACTAAAATTAAAATAATATAAAATATATATCCCTCTCACCACCCTCAAAATTCATAAAAAACAAAAGAAAAAACAATTTTCAGAGTGTTCAGAGCAAAATAAAGATCAAATAAGTCCAAATAAATAATATTACACACAAAAGTCCAGTGGTAGGGATCCGATTCCAAACCCAGCAAAGGAACCTGAAGGAGTCCACAAATCCAGTAGCAACTGTACTTCAAGGACCAAACTCCATACAGTCAGTTTTCCAGGAAACAGGTAGATCAGGGCAAAATGTTACCTGAGACAGCAGTAACAGCAGCCTTACCCAGTCAATGACCCGAGGCTATAACCATCCCATGAGTCAACCCAAGCAGTCGAATCCTGGGAAGGTGTAGAAGAAGCCCTAATCCCCCAGCTTCCTAGGGGTAAAAGGGCAACTCCTGCCTGGTCAGAAACTGAGAGGCAGCCGCTGCCTCTCAGACAACAAAAAATAATACCAAAACAGTGACTACAGCAACCTTACCTGGCTAGCGACCCGCAGCTACAAACGTCCCACGAGTCAGCCCAAACAGCCGAATCCTGGGGCGGTCTAGGAGAGGCCCTGGGTTCCCCCAGCTTCCCAAGGAGCAACCTGGGCAACTCCTGCCTGGTCGGAAACCAAGAGGCAGCTAACACTTCTCAAACAGTAAAAATTAGCCCACTTCACACATAGATCCACCAGAGTCCTTGAGATCACTAACAGAACACCAAAATCCTTGTATACTAGATGGAATAAACAGTACACTGTTGGAAAACCTCCTTACGAATCCTCCTCCTTACAAACCCCTTTGGAGCAAAGCAGGCAAATGCTTCAGCAACAAGCCGTACGCAGTTGAACAATACTTCCTTACAAGTCCTTCTTACAGATCCTCTTACAGCAGACAAATACTTTGATGGTTTTAATCAAATGACTCCACGGCTCCACAAATTTGTTGAATCCACAAGCCAGTCTTTATTCGACAACGTGGGTTTGGACCCCTACCATATGGCCACTAAGCAGCCAAAATTAACTCTGAACAAACACAGTGACTTTGGATGGGTTCAAATAAAGCAGGCAAAGCTAAAAACAAATCCAGAGAGTGAGAAAAACTTCCACACAAAACGTTACTCGTACACTCATTTCTCGTACACTCGTAAATCGTAGAATTCTAACTTCCTCACTTCTTCAGACCTATCTAACTAAAACTACTTTCCAAGAGAAGTAAGTTTAAATAGATCATAAAGCGACGAACAACGCTTAAATGCTTGAACACTAGAACACTAGAAACACAGCGGCAGTGGCAAGCTCAACACAGCCGCCATCTTGTCAAGACACGGGTAGAAGCTGGTGAGGGGAAGCCCTTGGAGGCCCATTTGGAGGAGGTGAAGAACCCACAAAAACCCAATGGGGAAAAAAATGTGAAAATTCCTCCCTGATTCCTAGAACAATCCATCTTAAGGGGGTAAAGGGTTCCCTAAGCTAACCCCGCTGTGCCCTCCAACCCTGCTTTTATGGCAGTGGGTGAGTGAGTGATCTTCGACTGGAGGAAGAGAAAGAGGGAGGGCTTGCAGGTGCAGGCCCTGAAAAATTCCTCTTTCTCCTACCTCAGTCCAAAGCCCCCACAATGTGGCTGGCCTCTGTGGTTCCTCCCTTGGGGTGGAGCTTGGACTGCTGTCTGCCTCAGGGGAGGAATCCTACCTGCCTACCTGTAGCCCACATCTGAGGTAGAGTCCACAGACAAGGCTTCATCTTCTGCAATTCTTGTGTAGGCTGCTTATTGTCTTGATAGACCCCTACCATCCCATCATGTGATGGTGCAGATCAGAGTGATATGTGCAGCTTAAGAGTCTCACCAAGTCAGCCTCAGATCACCACAATCCTTCCCACAAAGGGGCACAGCCATTTGAGGATCTAGGGATCAATGCACCTCTCTGAGTTGGAACCCAAACCTCAGCAAGTGGGTGGTTTTGTGCCTGGGTTGCAGACATCCACCACCACCTGATGGTGCGGCATCTGAGGGGAAGCCTGATAAGGTTTGCCATGAACTGGGTCCTTGGTCATTTGTCCATGACTCATTCTGACCTGGGAGGGAATTATCCAGAAGGAAACTGTTCCCTCCTTTGTCCCCATCTGCCACTGTCTTGAGAGAATCTAAAGCTGCCACAGGATGAACGACATCTGGATCCCAAAGCAGTTCACTCCAAATAATGCACCAAGACATGATGTATGGAATCTAAAACCAAGTCCCAACAAATGTCCGGCAAATGACTCTATCCTTATCGTACAGCCCTTGAAATCCCATACGAGTGTCATTATGCCTTATGAAAGATCCCACTGATGGAGTCCATGAAGAAACACATTTTTTTGTTAATGCACCTGCATGTTTTTTTCATTGTTTGAATATCTTTTGAGTGCCTCCAGTGGTGCCTCTGGATGATATGGGACCATAGCCATCCCTTGAATATCTTGCTGGTTATTCTTCATCCTGAGTAACAGATCAATAGCTTTCCTAATCCCAGGCCATTTCCACCTAGATGGACAACCAGTATCTCTTACAATGCTCCACAACTGACCTTAGCCTCCAGCCTGTGGCAAAGTTCCCCCAGCTATTCCTTAATGTTCAGCCAATGCACATATGCTTTGCATGTAGGAAATGCAAGACTTCTCACCCCAGGCTGTTGTCTGACTCTCTCCACCACACACAGTGGACAAAGGCGTGCACAGATATTCACAATCTCTTTGTTCCACCAGGTGGATTTAAAAGGCACAAAAAGACAAAATTATAACAAATGTGGCCATAAATATTGCAGAAATTACTGGCATCACCAGTGCACCGGGGCCTGGACCTGGTCATCAGAGGGGCCATGTAGCCCAACAGTTGCGGCTACACCAGTACAAAATGAGTGGGTGTTAAACTCACTCATGTTCAAGCCCACTCACTGCACCCCTAAGCCCAGGATGTGCCAGATCTTACAGGCAGTCACTGGCACTCCATCTGTGTGGTGCAAGAATGCTGAGCCATCAGTGAGCTGGAACACCATGTACTGCTACACCAGCTACCCAACATTCCACCCTGATCCAGTGGATGCCTGCAGTGTGCACCAACAGCCCATGTTCAACTCATCAGTTTTAAGCAGCCGCATGAACACATCCTCTGTGGTTACCACCACATCCTCATCATCATCCTGTAGGCTGGAAGCTGCTCTGCCTCTTTTCAACTGGAGCAGCCCTGAATCCCAAAAGACACCACAGAAGTCCAGTAAGTATGCCATCTTGAAGAAGGTGGTCTTGTATGGTGACCACAAGATTGCAGGCAAGACTGCCCACATCTGTTCTAATGTTGCTGGAATGAGAGGTAGGTAACCATCTGTCTGCTTTGGAGTGCCCATACTCCAGCCATCAAGGAGCATACACAACTTGAAGGCCTGAGTCATGTCTGCAAAGCCAATTATCTCACTGAACCAGGACAACCCTGCTAGGTGCTGTCCTACCACCTCTGAGGAAAGGCCCTTTCTCTCGGCAAGAAGAATATGCTGTATTTATAGAGCTGTTCCTCAGGATTGGGACACCTGTTAGACCAACTCTGCTCTGTCTTGATTCTCTGGAAGTGCTTGAATCTCTTTTAGTAGGCCATACTGGTGCATGGCATGATAGAGTTGGCTATCCAGTGCCATGCCTTGGGGTCACCACCTCTCACAGGATGACCAGGACATGTTGTGGCTCTCATTCTGTTGCTGGAGCCAATTCCCAGAACATCCGCCACTGCAAATGATATGAAGATTCAGTGATACCATTATCTACCCCGAAACATGCACAGTCTTATAATGAATGTTCAGCAGGAGGCACCAGGGGAAAAATATCCTCATCAGGTCCCCCAATGGACTCTTCACCCCCAGCTACTTTTAATGGTATGAACTACCCTGGTATTGTCTGACCTAAAACAATAAATTTCTGTCCCTCATCTGGTTTCCTCATACCAGCACAGTCACTACAATCAGAAACAATTCTAAGACGGTGACCTGTCAGGTAAGCCTGGACTCAACCCATCCTGTGGGCTTGATAGAGGCACACCTGGTGCCAGTGAAATAAGCCCTGAAGCCCAGGCCATGGGATGTGTCTGTGAAGATGTCTAACTCCTCACTGTCCACGGTAATCGGCCACATGGAAACCCCATTTAAATTGTTCACGAAGGCATTCCAGACATCCAGGTCTTCCCTCATGCCTTCAGTAACCCATATCTGGTGGTGTGGTTTGTGGGTCTCAGCTGCCACCTTTGCCATGTACTGCAGAAATGTTCTTCCTATAGGGATGACCCAGCAGGTGAAGTTCAGGTGGCCCACCAGCTGATGAAGCTCCTTGAGGGATATTTTCTTGGCCATGCAAAACCATTCCTGAAGAGCCCTGAGGGCCAAGACCTTGTTATGGGGTAGGTGACCAACTCCAAATTGCTCCCTATCCCCTGACATGACATGACAGATCTGGGGCTATCAGCCTTGTCTCGAGCTGGGGACACCAAAGTGTGCAGATAACTGCTGGGAAACTTTGCGGACAAGCCCAAACTACACAGAGCCAGATGGGCTTATGGATAGGAAATCATCCAAGTAATTGATGATGCCCTGCCAACTCACCTTCTCAGCCACCATCTAGTTCAGGAACATGCAGAGATTGTCAAGCACTATGCAGGCTACAGAGTATGACGTGGGCATGCAGTGATCTACATAGTAGTGGCCAATCCCTTTCATACCCCACAGGTCCTAGTCATCAACGTGGACAGAAAGCACTCAAAAGGCTGGCTCTATGTCTGCCTTGGCCATAAGTACCCCCAGGCCTATGGCACACACCACCAGGATTGCCCTGTTGAATGATGCATATTGAATCGTGGTAAAACAAGACTATATATGATCATTCACCATGTCACCTTCTGGGTACAACTGGTGGTTAATCATGCAGAACTCATTCAGTACCTTCTTTAGAACTGGTCTTCTTGGGGAACCCTCAGGGCTAGGGTATACACTTCCTGCAGCGAAACACCTACAGCAACATAATTCATTGCCGACAACAGTGCCAAGTCGCTGTAGGGGATGTGCTTGGGACCCGGCAACACTCTCTCCCATCTTGCACCCCCTCCCTGAACCAATGTCAACCTAGAGTTGGTATCCATAAGTACGGTAGGTACAGGGGGGCAGAGCCCCTCACTCAAGGGGTTTGGGGGCAAAGCCCCCTGAAGAAAAAAACAATCCTTGCTGTGTGTGGTTCCTTGCTGACTGCAACTTGCAGTCAGCAGGGATCCCGGCGCTGCAATGCTGGTTGACGAGTTAGTTGTCGACTCAGCATCGTAGAGCCAGGGCTAGAACTGGCAGGGATGTATAGGGGCTGCTAATCCTTTCCAACCCAATTTCCTTCTGGAGCATCTCCCAGACCATCTGTGGCCTTCCTCTGGCCAACTTCAGGTTCTACACCTTGTAAGTGCACTGGGGGCCATAGGGAATCCTGAAGTCTACCTTAAAGTGCTCAACCAGGAGTGCCACCACCTCACAATCCAGGAAACACTCAAGTCAAGGCTCAAGCAGCTCTGTCCTTATCAGCATTGGAAGACTTTCTGGAATCTGAACTACACTGCTTCCTCCAAAAAGGCTGCTGACCCCCTTGGCTGGGTTTCTGCAACTTGCCCTGTGTGAAGTGGTGTTTCTGCCCACACGTCAAGCATTTATGTTTCTACTTGCAATCAGCCTTGCTACAAGAACCCCTGTTGTACCTAAAGCAGACTTGTATCCTGAGGTTCCCCTTGATAGGACTGGAAGACCCAGACTGACAGCCCACTATCTGTGTGCAACACACCACCCCCATGAGAGATCTCCACCAACTGTTGCATATCTAGCACATCACAGTCATTGGTTGGTTTGCACTGCTTGTGCTGATGGAACTTCTTGACATACTTCAGTCAACTAGAAGTCCCTTGCACCTAAGTGTGCACATAATTCTATTTAAATAATTGAGAATGCCAGCACTCTTCTCGGGAGTGGACTGGCAGATCATACTGACAACATCTATAAATCCTGCATGCCAGTTTTTGAAAGACCTTTCCACCTTGGCCTTCTTGCAATAATCCTCCTCCTTCTTACCGTTGATCTCTTCTGGATCTTTGGCTCAGTCCAGGAGGGAGAATATGTCTACATACTCCTGACCATGAATCTGCTACTGGGTCTTCTCTGAGAGATGAGCCCCCACTGGTTCAGCTACACTGACATGATGGCCAGAAGCTGGAAAGGTCAGTGCTGCAGGGGGACCATAGGTGCCTGCCACTGGCATTGTGGGACCCAAGGCCACCCCCTGTTGCTGCACTTGGACCACAGAGACTACTTCCACAACCACTTCCTAGAAGATTGTCCAGTTTTTGGTCTGATGGGGATGAACTCAGTTATGCCTCTGGCTGTTGCTGAGCCAGAGAGAACCTTAGCCATGGTATTCTCCACTGATGCCCACCTCCAAACATACTCTGGATGAGTTGCCTGAATTTATCCTTGGGCAACTCACACCTCCCAGCATCTGCCTGATGTGGCTTCTTGAGTCCCCTTCCAGTCTCGTCATGGAAGCCAAAGCCCCTGATGTCATCAGGGTACCAGTCAAGCAAGATTACAACCATGCTCTGCCCTTCTTGATGTACTTTTCATGCAGCTGCTCCTCCAGTGCCTTTACCAGCATCACCTGGCTGGGAGTCACCTCCTTGCTGGGCATTGTGCCATGAGATACAGCTGAAATGAGAAGAGGGTTGCTGTGCACAAGAAGGGATAGTAGTCACCAATCAGTGACTATCACTGGAACCTATCATGAGCTGGGAGGGCCTTGCTGTGGTAGCCTGACTACCCATTAACTCTCACTCTGTTAGCTGCATATCCTTATCCTGCAATGTTTATTTGAAAGTTGTCAGCTGGGTGGGACACAAGACCACAAAGGACATAAAGAGTTAATGACTAAAAGAATATCAGGGTACGGAAAATACATGGAAAATATTTTTATCCAAATTCTGTCAAAAATCCAAGTAAAACTCTATCAAAAATTTAAATGTGCCAATAGTTCAGATGAATATACTGACTTTAATTGATTATTCGTGCATACTTTCCTTATTTTGTAAGCGGATTGAGTAGGTAGTTGCTGAGATGTTCTCAAGCTTTTCTCTGCAGTAGCCTTATAATGAAGAATACTATAACATGGTGTTGACACTGTAAACTGGGCATACTAGTCAGGAGATTCAGAAGAGCACCAAGTACTAGAGCTCACATTGGAGACAGACATAGGTATATGAACATATGTGCGCATGGTGCCAGCACACTTTCATTTTTGCAGGAAACAGAAAAGCAGCCTTTGAAGCCACTGAAGATTCCTTTGAAGCTGGCAATTTAGAAAAAGCTCTCCTCCCACCAAATAAAACAGAGTCAGTCATTCACATACCCAAGTTATGTAACCTGAGTTGAACTGCAGCAATTAGCACCTTTTTCTTTTCTCCCAGGCTGGGGATACTGAAACACAATGGTATCCAAAGCCACTGGTGGCACCAAAGTTAACACTTATTTTATAGAAGTTGATGGCAGATAAGGACCGCAAGGCCCATCCAGTCTGCCCATTTCTTTTTCTACCTTATAAATGTGCCATCGGCCTTTGCTCTGTCAGTGGTCTATCTATTCATACTCATCTGTATCGCTCCCTTATGCCTATCCCATGCCTGTTTGAAGCCCTGCACTGTATTCATAGCCACCACTTCCTGAGGTAGGCTGTTCCATGCATCCACTACCCTTTCTGTGAAAAAGAACTTCCTCACATTACCCCTTAATCGGCCTCCCTCTAATCTCATGCTGTGTCCTCTTGTCCTGCTATTTTTCTTATATTGAAACATGTTAGACTCTTTCACCTTGTTAATGCCCTTAAGGTGTTTGAATGTTTCGATCATATCACCTCTCTCCCTCCTTTGCTCTAGGGTATACATATTGAGCTCCGTTTATCTGTCCTCATATGTCTTCTGATGCAGTCCCTGCACCATTTTGGTTGCCCTTCTCTGGACTGCCTCAATTTGGTTAATGTCCTTGTGAAGATGTCGCCTCCAGTACTGCACGTAGTACTCCAGATGGGGCCTAACCAGTGTCTTGTAAAGAGGGATTATTTCCTCCCTCTTATGACTTGTGATAGTCCTACTAATACACCCTAACATCCCCCTAACCTTACCTACTGCTTTAGAGGTCTGCTTGGATGATTTCAGGTCATCGGTGATGATGATGCCCAAGTCTCTTTCTTCCTTTGTGACTGCTAGCAACTCCCCTCCCAACCTATAGGTGTCTTCAGGGTTTCTCTTCCCTATGTGCATGATCTTGCACTTCTTTGCATTACATAGAAACATAGAATTTGACGGCAGATAAGGACCTCTTGGCCCACCCAGTCTGCCCATTTCTACTCTAATAGATAAGCTGCAGATCCTAGTTAACCAGCAGCCTACTTCTTCCTACACCCACCCCTAGAATTGCCTTATGACTGTCCCATGCATGCTTGAATTCCACCACTGTTTTGACTCCACAACCTCCTCGGAAGGCCGCTCCATGCATCCACAACCCTCTCTGAGAAACAATACTTAAATTACCTCTGAGCCACCCACCCATCTTCAAATTGTGCCCCTTGTTCTGCACACTTCTTTTTGAAAGATGCTACCCTCTTGACTTTGTTGATTCCCTTGAGGTACTTGAAAGTTTCTATCATGTCCCCCCTCTACCTCCTTTCCTCGAGGCTATACATATTAAGCTCCTTACGTCTCTCTTGATATGTCTTCCGGTGCAGACCCTGCACCATTTTAGTTGCCCTCCTCTGGACAGCTTCCATCTTGTCTATGTTTTTTTCGGAGATTGGGTCTCCAGAACTGCATGCAGTACTCCAGATGGGGTCTCACCAGCTGTCTGTACAGAGGGATAATAACTTCCTGTTTTCTACTGGTGATGCCTCTCCCTATGCATCCCAGTATCCCCCAGCCCTCCTTGCTGCCTTCTCACATTGCTTGCCCACCTTTAGGTCATCTGATATGACTACCCCAGGTCCGTTTCATTTTGTTGTTGTTAGTATCTCACCCCATTGTGTACTCTTCCCCTGGGTTTTTGTTTCCCAGGTGCATTACCTTGCACCTCTTAGCACTGAATCTAAGCTGCCATACATTTGACCATTCCTCTAACCTTGTCAAGTCCCTACTCATCCTTTCCACCCCACCTTGTGCATCAACTCTGTTGCAGATCTTTGTGTCATCTGCAAAGAGACATACTTTTCCTTCCAGTCCCTCTGCAATGTCGCTTATAAAGACATTGAAGAGGACCGGTCCTAATACTGAACCCTGTGGTACCCCACTAGCAACCCCCCTTTCTTCAGAGTGGACTCCATTTACTATTACTCTCTGTGTCCTATTCTCCAACCAAATCTTTAACCAGGCTGTCATCTTGGGACCCACTCCCAGGCTGGCTAACTTGTATATTAATCTTTTGTGTGGGACTGTGTCAAATGCCTTGCTAAAGTCTAGGTAGGTCATGTCCACAGCTCCTCCCTGATCTACTACCTTGGTCACCCAGTCAAAGAAATCTATCAGATTCGTCTGGCATGACCTTCTCGCTGTGAATCCATGCTGCCTTGGGTCCTGTGCCCCTCTGGCCTCTAGATGCTCAACAATTCTTTCCTTCAGAAGTGATTCCATCATTTTCCCCATCACTGAGGTTAAACTAACAGGTCTGTAGTTTTCTGCTTCTGCCTTGCTCCCACTTTTGTGTAGGGGAATCACATCTGCCCTCTCCCAGTTGCCACTCTTCCGACCATTTGGCTAGTTTATCCAGATCTCTTCTCATTCTGCCCACCCCATCTGGATCATCTACTCTATTGCAGATCTTGGTGTCATCTGCAAACAGACAAGCCTTACCATCCAGTCCATCTTCAATGTCACTAATGAAGATATTGAAGAGGACTGGCCCCAGGACTGATCCCTGAGGTACCCCACTTGTGACTTGCATCTCTTCTGACTGTATACCATTTACCACCACTCTGTGTTTACTGCCCGTCAACCAGTTTGACACTCAGTTGACCAACTTCTGACCCATCCCGAGCCTACCCAGCTTATTTATCAATCTTCTATGTGGAACAGTGTCGAAAGCTTTGCTGAAGTCAAGGTAGGTGACATCAACTGCTCACCCTTGGTCCACCACTCTGGTTACTCAGTCAAAGAAATCTATGAGATTAGTTTGACAGGACCTTCCTTTTGTAAACTCATGCTGTCTTGGATCCTGTGCCCCTATGGATTCCAGGTGTTGCACTATCCTTTCCTTAAGGAGTGCCTCCATAATCTTGCCCACTACTGAGGTAAGGCTGACTGGTCTGTAGTTTCCTGCCTCCTCCGTGCTACCACACTTGTAGAGCGGGATCACATGAGCCCTTCTCCAGTCTTCTGGGACCTCTCCTGTACTCAGAGACTCACTAAACAGTTTTTCTAATGGCTCTGCTAGTTCCACCCTTAGCTCCTTAAGTACCCTGGGGTATATGCCATCAGGTCCCATTGCCTTGTCCACCCTGAGTTTAGCAAGCTCTTGTAGGACCCTTTCTTTTGTGAATGGAATAGTGCTCACCTCCCTCCCCCATGTGTCCATGGTGCTGAGCTGTGGGCCCTGCTCTACCTTCTCTTCAGTAAATACTGAGCAAAAGTATCTATTTAGGATAGATGCTTTTACAGGGTCCTCCTCCGTACATGCACCCTTTTCTCCTTTGAGCTTAGCAATATCCCCTCTAGACTTTGTTCTTTCACTAATGTATCTATAGAAAGTCTTGTCACCTTCTTTTACTGTTTGTGCTAGTGTTTCCTCAGTTTGGGACTTTGCCTGCCTTACTGCCTTCGCTGCTTCTCTTAGGGCGTTTGGTATGCCTCCCTATCTTCATCCCACTGTGTTCCCTTATATTTCCTGAAGGCCAGCCTTTTGGCTTTGACCTTTTCTGCTACTGTATTTGAGAACTAACATGGTTTCCTTCTTCTTTTGCACTTCCTTTTCTGTCTAACACAATGGGATGTTACTTCAAGTATTGCATCCTTAATGCTTTTCCACTTTGCTTGTACCCCCTCACCTGTGTTTCTTTTTGCCAAGGCTAGCTTAACTCTGTTGGCCATCTTATCAAAGTCAGCTCCTCTGAAGTCCCATATTTTTGCCTTGGAATGGGATGATTTAGTTGTAGTGGCCAAATTGAACCATAGCATGTGACGGTCACTGGCCCCTAGGTGACCTTCTACCTGGAGATCTGTGATCCCTTCCCTGTTAGTCAGTACTAGATCTAGGATAGCCCTGTCTCTTTTGGGTTGTTGTACCAGTTGTTTGAGGCCCTCCACCTGCAGGGAATCCATCATGTGTCTAGTTCTGGCAGATGCTCCTGCTGGTATTGACCAATCTGTATCTGGCATGTTGAAGTCTCCCGCTATCAAAACCCTCCCTTTAGCTGTCATGTTTTGCATATCTTCTAACAGTAATGTGTCTATGTCATCCCTTGGTGGGGGGCCTGTAGACAGCCCAGTTCTTATGGTTGTCCCATTTCCTGTTTCCAGGGTGACCCACAGTTCTTCTGGCTCCTTATTTGTATTCTGAATTTCTGTAGCTTTGATATTTTCATTGACATACAGGGCCATTCCACCCCCCTTTTTTGCACCTCATTCTCTTCTGAACAGTACATAGCCAGGTACTGAATTCTCCCAAGTGTGGTTACTGGTAAACCATGTCTCACTAATTGCTACTATATCCAGTTTAGCCTCTGACATTATTGCCTGCAGGTCTGGGATCTTATTTCCCAGGCTGTGAGCATTTGTGTACATGATGTTATTGTTAACATCTTTTGGTGGGGTCAAAATATGATGTTGCTTGCCTTCTTGAACTTGATGTCTGGTGGGCTGTGGGGCTTCCTGAATGACTTCTGTCTGCTCTACAGCCTTTGGTGGAAGACCAGACTTTACTGACAGAGTGGAGTGAAAGCAGCTAGCTTTACCCTAAAGGTATATTAATATTTATGTATACAGTACTTCTCTTCCTTTTGAAAGTAGCAGGGTAATTGGAGAGAAAAGAAATGTAAGCAGTGGTTGGGGCACTTGGTAGGCAGTGTTTGGGGTACCCTGAAATACGGGTTTTAAATTGTTACAGGTGGTGTTAGGGAAACTAGCTCAGGAGCTTAATCTTGGGGTGAGTACCTTCAGGAAGTGCTGTGAATCAGGTGTGTAATTTGGGGTGGAGCTTACAGAGGCTTTGTGCCTTCTAACAAAAGTAATATTTAAAAGGTCAAATTAGCTGGGGTCCTGAGGTAGAAGATGAGACTTTCCTGAGTGAGTGGAATGAAAGCGCCTAGCTTTACCTTAAAGATATATTAATTATAGGGGTGCAGTCGCACCCCTATATTTAGGGTTGTATGCGCACTTCAATGTTAAATGTTAAAAGGAGAAAAAGAAAGCATTCAGGAAGTACAAGGAATCGCAGCAGGAGCAGGACAGAGAACTGTATCAGTTAAAGCAAAAGGAGGCTGGGAAGGCAGTCAGAACAGCAAAGGCCCAAACTGAGGAAAAGATAGCCAACTCAGTTAAGAAGGGGAATAAAACCTTTATAGGTACATCAGGAGCAAAGGAAGACCAAGGAGGGATAGTGAGGCTTAATAAAGGGGAGGGAGGGTGGGCAGAGGGAGAATGTGAAAAGGCAGAGATACTAAACAAATATTTTTGCTCAGTATTTACAAAGGAAGAGGAGAGGTACATAAAACAAACAGTAGTAACACTCTGGATACAGAAGTTGATACCAGCCCATTTACAGAAGAAAGGGTTCTGAAAGAACTCTTAAACTGAAGGTGGACAAAGCAATGGGGCCTGATGGGATTCATCCCAGAATTCTAAAAGAACTAAGGGTAGAACTAGTGACACCACTGACTACCCTCTTTAACAAATCATGGGAGGATGGGGTGGTACCCGAGGACTGGAGGAGGGCAGATGTGATTCCCCTTCACAAAAGTGGGAGCAAGGCAGAAGCAGGAAACTATAGACCTGTTAGTTTAACCTCAGTGATAGGGAAAATGATGGAATCACTTCTAAAGGAAAGAATTGTCGAGTATCTAGAGGCCAGAGGGGCACAAGACCCTAGGCAGCATGGATTCACAGCAGGAAGGTCATGCCAGACGAATCTGATAGATTTCTTTGACTGGGTGACCAAAGTAGTAGATCAGGGAGGGGCTGTGGACATGGCCTACCTAGACTTTAGCAAGGCATTTGACACAGTCCCACACAAAAGATTAATATATAAGTTAGCCAGCCTGGGAGTGGGTCCCAAGATGACAGCCTGGGTAAAGAATTGGCTGGAGAATAGGACACAGAGTAATAGTAAATGGAGTCCACTCAGAAGAAAGGAGGGTTACTAGCGGGTACCGCAGGGTTCAGATTAGGACCAGTCCTCTTCAATGTCTTTATAGCGACATTGCAGAAGGACTGGAAGGAAAATATGTCTCTTTGCAGATGACACTAAGATCTGCAACAGAGTTGATGCACAGGGTGGGGTGGAAAGGATGAGAAGGACTTGGCAAGGTTAGAGGAATGGTCAAATGTATGGCAGCTTAGATTCAATGCTAAAAGTGCAAGGTAATGCACCTGGAAACAAAACCAGGGAAGAGTACACAATGGGGTGAGATACTAACAACAACAAAATGGAAAGGGACCTGGGGTAGTCATATCAGATGACCTAAAGGTGGGCAAGCAATGTGAGAGGGCAGCAAGGAGGGTTGGGGGATACTGGGATGCATAGGGAGAGGCATCACCAGTAGAAAACAGGAAGTTATTATCCCTCTGTACAGACAGCTGGTGGGACCCCATCTGGAGTACTGTGTGCAGTTCTGGAGACCCAATCTCCGCAAAGACATAGACAGGATGGAAGCTGTCCAGAGGAGGGCAACTAAAATGGTGCAGGGTCTGCACGGAAGACATATGAAGAGAGACTTAAGGAGCTTAATATGTATAGCCTCGAGGAAAGGAGGGAGAGGGGGACATGATAGAAACTTTCAAGTACCTCAAGGGAATCAACAAAGTCCAAGAGGTAGCATCTTTCAAAAAAGAGGTGTGCAAGAACAAGAGGAACAATTTGAAGATAGAGGGGGCAGCTCAGAGGTAATTTAAGGAAGTATTTTTCACAGAGAGGGTTGTGGATGCATGGAATGGCCTTCGGAGGAGGTTGTGGAGTCAAAATCAGTGGTGGAATTCAAGCATGCATGGGATAGTCATAAGGCAATTCTGGGGGGTGGGGGTAGAAAGAAGTAGGCTGCTGGTTAACAAGGATCTGCAGCTTATCCAGTAGGTAGGGAAATGGGCAGACTGGGTGGGCCAAGCGGTCCTTATCTGCCGTCAAATTCTATGTTTCTATGTTTTTATGTCAAAATTTGCACTTTAATAACTTTGCAACCATTCAATGGATTTGCATGAAATTTTGCATGCACAGTCTCATGGGGTAGATCCCTTGATGTACCTAGTGTCATTATGGTCAGATGTGCAGATTCTCAGATACAGATACAGTATATAGTGCAAAAAGTAAATTTTTCATAATTTGTTCCCTTTGATTTGAACAGGTTTTCTGTCAACTTGGCTAGCGCCCACGCAGTTTTGAATTTTGGCCTGAAATGGTCTGGGTAAAAAGGGGGATGGCCCACAGATGTGCTTTTTGCTTGTTTGGTGAAAAAATATTAGTTTCTAAGTTATTTAATTTAGAAATTTCGAATACTTGGTTCTGAGTATGCTCAGTAAGCACTGAAAAATGGTTGTATGAACAAAAAAAAAATCTTTTTTTGCATGTTCCAGTCTTTTTTATGAGGGGAAAATTATTGTTTAATTTGCCGCCATCTTCGTTTTCCCTTTTTCCGTACAAATTCACATTTAAAAAAACACAAAAATGACATTCCTGAGAGCAACCAACACATGCAGCTTGCTTATTGGGACCTCTTAGATTGATTCTGCACTTAACTGTTGCAGAAATGCCAATAAAATTTTATTTTTATTTAGATTATAAATCTTGTTTTGTGACTCGTGATACAAAACAAGATTCTTGTTTCACATGATGACTCATGAAAAAAGATCTTTTCTCATATGGAGAATCAATGTATTTCAGTGGGGTTTTCAACTTTGTTGCATAACTTTGTCATTTTTTAAGATTTTGACACCAAATTTTCAACATGCCCTTTTTGATACCCCACTTCTTGAACAATGCTGGTGTTATTTCACAAATCCTGCGAAAAAAGGCAAATTTTCAGTCTGTAGGCAAAATCAAACAGGCATGGGATAGGCATAAGGGAACAATACAGATGAGTATGAATAAATAGGCCTTTGACAAAGTAAAGGCATATGGCACATAGATAAAGTAGAAAAAAATGGGCAGACTGGATGGGCCTTGTGGTCCTTATCTGCCATCAACTGCAATGTTTCTATGTTTCTATCACCTTTCAGGCAGGATTTCAAAACTTTTACCATACTTGTTCATGAGGTGGGGTCATAAGAAGGGCATGTTGAAAATGTTGGTCAAAATATGGTAAAATCGCAAAGCTGTGCACATCTGTTGACATTTTGCTATGCTTACTCATAACATTCTTAATTTTCAATATGTTAACCCCAGATTTATCATCATAACCACTTCTTTACACAACCTCATAAATGTGACAGCTGTCATTTTCCAAATCTTGCCCAAAATGTCTTTTCATACCCCTAATTATGGGTCTCATTATGAAATAAATAATGTACCATTGATCAAAGTCTCTTCTGAAAAAGACTTGGGTATTGTTATAAGTAATGATTTAAAATTTACAGATCATAATTTGACAGTTAAAAAAATGTCATCATCTAATAAATTGCATTTTCAAAAATCTAAAGAGTAGAGATGCAGATGTGCTTATTCCATTATACAGTAGCTTGATTAGGTCAAAATTCGATTATTGTTCTTCCTTTTGTGCACCTACTTTGATAAAGGATCAGATCATTAAAGAAAGAGTACAACGAAGATATACAAAAAATATTAAGAATCTAAAACAACTTCCCTGTAAAGATAGACTAAAAAAACTAAATCTTTACTCATTGGAATATAGGTCAGTGAGAGGTGATTTAAGCAATAAGGCACGACAGGGTGTGTGTTATCGTGTAATAACGTCACTCCTGGGGTGGGTTGAAGCACGGCTGGCAGCCCATCAACTTGAGTGACGCATTACATGATAACACATCCCTGAGTGCCTTATTGCTATTATACAATGGTATTAGTTATACAAATAAAAAAATAAACATAAAAAATGATTTTAAGGGATCCAAATGGTCATGATAATGGGGGGCAGGATCCATAGAAAAGCAATACAGTGATGTTATTGTGTAATAACATCACTGTCTCAGGCACACATTGACCAATCAGAGTCCAGGAAATTTTCTTGCCATTGTATAATTATGTTTAATTTATCGAGCCACAAGAGACTAACTCTATTTGAAACTCTGTGCTTAGAGTGGGGCAATCCCTTTAATTCTACACAATCACACAATATTAAAATCAAGATATTTTTGCAAAAACAGATAAGAGGAAAGGTTTTATAACACAGAGAATAATCCCTGTGTGGAACTCTCTGCCACAGGAAGTTCTAAATAGTCAAAGTCTCAATATGTTTAAAAATAATCTAGATCATTATATGGGTGACTATAAATATCATTATGACCCAAGTTAATGGGTGACCAAGTTATAATGGGCTTGTCCCTCGACTTCGTATTCTACCTATGACCCTATGAACCTAATGCAGAATTTCACTGCAGTGGCATGGAATGATGTTTTGGTGATGATCTGACAATTTTTACTACCAGGTTGATGATGTGAGGTAATAAGAAGGTTATGTTGACAATTTGGTTGTTGTAGTCCTACAAATGGAAATACAGGGCCTGGAGGCCCTGTGCCTACCCATAAACATACACATATGCATCTATGGAGGGATGGGGGCACTGGTCCCTCCAGGCCCTGTGCTTCATCAGACAAATAAAGATACAATTACACTGTCTCAGAAATTACAGATGCTGCCCTGTGCTCCAACAGGAAAAAGGATACCATTATACTATCACAAAAAGTAAGGAAATTCTTTGCAAAAATCTTTAGGGTTCAGGATAAAGCAGCAAAAGTAGGGAAATGTGAATTTAGGGTTTCAACTCTAAAACCCCAATGCCACCTCTAAAACAAATCAGGGGAGGAGTCTTCCAAGGGGTTGTCAACCCTAAGTTCTCCTCATGCTATACACTCCAGAAACATACACACCTAATGGGGTTAACTTTAGGGTTGACAACCCCTAGGAAGACTCTGCCCCTGATTTGCTTTAGAGGTGGCATTGGGGTTTTAGGACTGGAAACTCTAAAGCCACATATTCCTACTTTTGTCTCTTTAGCCTAAACCCTAAATGTTGCATTAACACAGTTTTTTGCCAAGGACATTTATTTATATTGGTCTTCCTTTTAAAAGTAGCAGGGTAAGTAGGGAGAAAAGAAGATATCAATAAGCAGTGTTTGGGGCTCTTTGAAAATTAGTAGGCAGTGTTTGGGGTACATTAAAACTTAAGTTCTAAACTGTAACAGGTGGTGTTGGGGGAAACTAGCTCAGGAGCTTAATCTTGGGGTAAGTAGATTCAGGAAGCACTGTGAATCAGGTGTGTAACTGGGAGATGGAGCAAACAGAGGCTTAGTGCCTCCTTACAATAGCACTGTAAAAGTACTTCCCCTCTAATATGTCTAGCACGTTCCTGACCCAGCAAGTGAGTGGAGCAGTGAAGGAGTGGAACAGATGATTTACAAAAGCTTGATTGGACTTTTTTAGATGCAATTCCTGATGTGGATAATGTAGTAGGATATTTTACATCTATTCTCTTGGAGTTGCAAAATAAACATTTTCCTAAAGTGGTTAGGAGAGTTAGGGGTACTTTGAATAAATGGATTACTGCCCCTTTGCTTAGTTTAATGAAATTAAGAGATGCAGCTTGAAAACTTTATAAAGTAGTCAAATCAATGGGAGATTTTAATAGTTATAGGAAGCTCAGAAATGAATGTAAAATAAAAATAAGACAAAGCAAATCAATTTTTTTTCAGAACTTACAAACCTTGGGTCTAAATGACCCAAGAAAGTTTTGGTTTTCAGTAAATTCTTTAATTAATCATTCTAAGGAAGAAACCTCAGAAGTCTTTATTAAGGATGGCCACGAGATAACTGACATTCAGGAGATCTGTGACTCTTTTTTGGATACATTTCTTGACTTGTCCAAATATACTCAAGCTTTTAATTTAGGTTTGAGTGTAAATGGACAGTCTTGTAATACTTCAAATTTAGATTCTTTTTATTTTTCAGCTATAGAATCACATCGGGTTTATACATTATTAAAACAAATGGCAATTAGTTCTAGTGCTAATGAACTGGAGACTAGGTTCTTAAAACTAATATCTGAATATATTACCTATCCACTTACTTCCATTTTTAATGCATCATTGCTTACTGGGTGCTTCCCTAATGAATGGAAGCAAACAGTAATCAAACCTAAATCTGGTAGTAGAGCGGGTATGGACAATTATCATCCCATTTCTCTTCTGCCACCCTTAGGTAAGATTTTTGAAAATCTTGTTAAAGAACAACTTTCTGCTTATTTATAGGATAATGGTTTTAGGACTCCTGATCAGCATGGGTTTCAGAAATTTCATGGGACGGGGACAGCCTTGGCCAGGTTCACGAACCACACCAGTGTAGCCATGGATGAAGGTTTGCTCACTGGTGCTATGTTTGTGGACCTGTCCAAGGCTTTTGATTTAGTGAACCATCCCCTGCTGATCAGGACACTCTGGAACTATGGTCTAGCAGAAACATCACTTGATTTGTTTCATAGTTATTTGACTGAAAGGCCTTTAAAAGTAGGAATAAATGGAGCCTTTTCTGCTTATAGGTTTTTACAACTCGGGGTGCCCCAGGGGTCTGCCCTGGGGCCACTTCCATTTACCTTATTTGTGGATATTGTCCCATCCCTACTGCAATGTATGAATTGTTTGATTTCTGCAGATTATATTATTTTGTATAAAAGTTCAGCTTCAGTGGAATTAATAAATGAGTCTTTAAGTGAGGACTTTGGTGAATTGTGTTGTTGGTTACAAGGGAATCATTTGGCATTAACTAGTACAAAAAACAAATGTATGCTCTTTGGGTCCAGATTAAGACTCAACAGAGCTCAGAATTTGTTGTTAACAGATAGATTGGGAAATAAAATGGAGCAGGTAAAACAATTTAAATATCTAGGAGTCCTGCTGGACCACCAAAATCTAACCTTTTCCAGTCATGTAGATTTTTTTTCTTGTCAAGTAAATCAGAGATTGGGTGTTTTGTTTAAGTTCCAATCTTTGTTAACCTTACCAGCTAGGAAGGCAATAACCAGGGGCGTATTACTTCCCCAATTAAATTATAATTAATTTATTTTTTCAGATTTATCTAAAAGAGAATCATCTCTCCTTAGCTCTGTGTTTTATGGCATCTGTAGATTTGCTTTCAAATTGCCTTATTCTACTCATCATTGTGAACTATTTAGACTTTCTGCCTGGCTTCCGCTGAGGCTTAATTGTCTATATAGTCTCTGTTCCCTGACTGATAATATTCTTCGCCAGGGTACAAATTCTCTGTTATATTCATTGTTATCAATTAAGATGAAGTTAAGGGAACTTCAGTCAAATTATCAGATAAAATTAAATGTTCCCAAAACCAAGACTAAAATGGGGGATGGTTCTTTTTCTTGTTCTGCAGCTAAAAATTGGAATGAGCTTCTTATTTTATTACATGGGAATTTTACCCATTAAACTTTTAAAATTAAGCTAAAGAATTATTTTATTAGCAAATTGCACTGGCAATGTTTTTGAATGAGTTGTTATGTGTATTGAATATTAACAATTGTTATCAATGTAATGTTTGTATTGTATGTTTAATAATTTTTTTGTAACATCATGACTGTATATGTATGGTCCCGGGTCGTACATGAAAATGGGCCTTGGCTCATTGTACTTACTGTTCCTGGTAAACAAAGGTTTAAAATAAAAGGTGACTGGCATTGTAGGCATCAGCAGGCATCACCAGAAGGAAGTGGAGAAGTGAAAAACTCTGCCAGTTGACTAAGGCAAGAAACCTGTTCACTGCTGTGTAGCAGTCACCGCTGGGAAGGGTCGAAGATCAAGAGTAGGCCAAGAGTGGGAATAGATGCAACATCCTATCTAGGGTAAGGGTATAAATACATTTAAACAAGGCACCAGGAAACACAAATAAAAACAAAAAAATAAAGGGGAAAACTAGAAACACTCCATCAGGGCAAGGATACAAAAATATTTCCAGGAAGCATAGGAAGAATAGAAGTTGAGAATGCTGGGAGTGGTGCAGTGCAGTGGCTCTGGGTGAGCACTTTACAGAGAGACCTTCTGAAGACTGCAGTGCTACCTCATCTGCACATACCTCTCTGGGTTGAGGGAGGAGGTTGCTAGTCTCCAGGCTGAGTTGGCTAGGATTTGGGGACCTCCGCTCCACCCAGTGGCCACCAAGTCTGCCACCGTTGCCTCAGAGAATGCCAGGAAGGAGGAATGGCTGGACTGTAGTGGGATCTGGAAGGGTGGGGTGGTGGTACTGAGGCACATTCCTCAACTGGTACCACTACATAATTCCTACATCACTCTGGCAGGATGGGACTCTCAATAGGAGGCACCCACATTAGTGACCAGGGAGGAAGTGGGGCCCTCCATAGTGGAGATGCCAAGAAGGGGGGTAGAGGACCCCAGAGGAGGAGGATGCAAATTCATGGTGGTGGGACTCATTTGTGAGGAGGATAGATCTGAGAATAGGAAAGGGAGGGAGAGGCAGGATAGGTGCCTACCAGGTGACACAGTCTGGAGGGATGGGAAGCAGAGCTTGGGATCACTGGGGCAGAAAGATAGGAAGGAGAGCTGGATATTATTGTCCACCTGCAGACTAATTATTTGGCTAGGGACAGGGCTGGCATAGTGCAGGCAGAGTTTAGGGAGTTGGGGAGGGTCTTAGGTAGCTTGCTCAGTTGCTTTCACTGAGGTGCTGCCTGTGTGCGGCAGCAGTGAGGAGAGGGATCTCCACACCAGGATCCTAAACTCATGGCTGAAGGAATGGTACAGAAAGGAGGGGTTTAGCTACACTTGGAGTTGGTACCCACTTGGGATGACAAAGGCCTATACAGGGGTGATAGGCTACATCTATCTGGGAGGGGAACTGCAGTCCTGAGTGGAAAATTTAAAGGTTACTTCAATAAACATTTAAACTAGTCAAAGGGTTGCAGAAGGAATCAGGGAGGCAGAAACTGTCTGGCCCCACAGGTTGAAGTGGAAAGTAAGGAAAACCTGACGGGAGTGGAATCCCCCAAGGTGTAAATTAATAAAGGAAACAGGGTGGTAGAGGTAGAGGTAGAGGAGGGAAAGGAACAGGAGCATTAAAAAGAGAGGGGGGAAAGAGGGAGGGCAAAAAGGAAAAATGGGACAACTAGCAGAGTAGATACAAAATCTGGAAGGCCATGTGTTTGAATGTTAGAAGTCTGGGAAATAAGATTCCATACCTAGAGAGTATCATGGCAGAGGCAGACCTAGACAGTGTGACCATTACCGAGTCATGGTGTACTGAAAACCATGACGGGGACATGGCCATACCAGGCTATACTCTGTTCAGGAAGGACAGGATGGGAAGGAAAGGAGGGGGCGTGGTGCTTTATGTGGGGAAAAGCATAAAAGCAACAGAGATACAGGGACTACAGGGACTATGGGGGGGGCAGAGGTACTGTGGGCCCCTCTGGAAATGAGGAGTGGAGCCACTATTCACACTGGAGTGATCTACACAGGGGAAGGAGTTAAATAAGGCACTGGTGGAAGCCATTGGCAAGATGGCAGAAAAGGAAGAGGTGCTGCTGGTGGGGGACTTCAACCTACCGGATACAGATTGGAGTCTCCCAGCAGTAGCTTCAGCTAGAAGCAGGGACATCCTGGACTCTGCAAGAGGCATTCCTCAGGCAACTAGTCAGTGAACCCACTCATGGCGGGGACATTGGACTTGGTACTCACCAACAGTGACGGTATTGCAGACATCAGGGTAGGAGGTCACCTAGGGACCAGCGATCACTGTTCAGTGTGGTTGAGTATAAGGATGGCTGTGGAACTGAGCCACACAAGGGTGAGGGTCCTGACTTCAGAAAGGCAGATTTTATATAGATGGTTGAATGCCTCAGGGATGACCTGGCACTGGGGGGGGAGGGCATGGCCTTGGAGCAATAGAGGCACAGTGGGAAAAGCTAAAAGGGATCATGGTAAAGGCAAAAAACCTCTGCATCAAACAAGTGAGCAAAAGCAAGAGGAAAAAGATACTGCTATGGTTCTTGAAATAGGTGGCTGAGAAAGTAAAGGCAAAAAGTGTAGCTCTCAGAAGATATAAGGAGATGCAGAGAGAGGAGAATATGGAGAAGTATCAGGGGAAGCAGAGGGGATCATGGAAAGCAGTAAGGAGCACTAAGGTGAAGACTGAAGATAGACTATCCCAGGAGGTAACACAAGGGGACAATACATATTTAGGTATGCTAGTGAAAAGAGGAAGACAAGGAGTAGGATTGTAAGGTTAAAAAGTGAAGGAGGGGGACTGTGCAGAGGGAGACCAGAAAAAGCAGACAACCTGAACAAATACTTTTGCTCAGTATTCACAGAGGAAGGAGAAGCTGAGAGGGTCACAAAAAAGTAACAGAGGCTTTGGAGACAGGGAGGTGGACACTAGTTCTTTTTTGGAGGAGAGAGTACTGAATGGACTCGCTAATCTGAAGGTGGACAAAGCAATGGGGAAAGATGGGATGCATCTAAGGGTATTGAGGGAGATTAGGGAAATACTAGCTGCACCTCTAACAGTCCTGTTTGACTGATCATTAGAAACAACAGTGGTTTTGAAGGATTGGAAGAGGGCAAATATAGTCCCACTACACAGAAGAGATAGCAACGAGGAGGCTGGCAATCATAGGCAAGTCAACCTGTCATTGGTGGTGCTAAAATTAATGGAATCACTGCTGAAGGAAAGGACTGTGGAATGTCTTGAATCCAGTAGGTTACAAGAACTGAGGCAGCATAGTTTTACAGGGGGGAGGTCATGTCAAATGAATCTGATAGATTTCTTTGACGGGGTGACAAAGGAGTTAGATCAGGGTGGAGTGGTTACATGGTCTATTTAGATTTCAGTAAGGCTTTCAACACCGTTCCACATAGGAGACTAGTAAGCAAGCTGGGTAGTGCAGAAATGGGTCCAGAGATGGCAAACTGGGTAAGAAATTGGTTAGAGGATAGGGGACAGAGGGTGGTGGTAAATGGATTTCATTGCTAGCAAGGGAGATTGACCAGTGCGCTGCCTCAGGGATCAGTGCTGGGGCCAGTTCTCTTTAATGTCTTTGTAAGTGACATTGCAGAGGAGCTGGAAGGGAAGGTCTGCCTCTTTGCAGATGACACCAAAATCTGCAATGGAGTGTATACTCCATGGGGATTGGGAAGGAACAGCAGAGACCTGAGAAAACTAGAGAAGGGGGCAAGGGTATGGCAGCTCGGTTTCAATGAGACAAAGTGAAAAATAATGCACTTAGGGCACCAAAACCCAGGGACAGAGAGCAAAATGGGAAGAGTGGCATTGACAACCACCAAGTAGGAAAGAGTAATGGAGGTAATCATATCAAATGACCTAAAAGTGATCAGGCAGTGCGACAGGGCAGTTGGAATAGCTAGTGGGATGCTGGGGTGCATAGGGAAGGGTGTCACCAGCAGATAGAGGGGGGTGTTGTTACCTCTGAATACATACTAACATACTATTTGCCAGCAGATTAGGCTTTACAGTCTATCGAGTCTGCTCGAACCTTAGATCCTTAGTTGGGTGCCGAGACCTTCCAATCCCTTGTGCCCCAGAAACCCCTATCATCCATCCCCACCCCCCTGGGACAGGCCATCATCTGATCCATCCACTTTCTGTGTCTGTCCCACCCTCTCTTGAAGCCCTCCACTGTGGATCTCTGAACCAGCTCGCCAGGCAGTGCATTCCAAGGTCCACCACCTCTCAGTGAAAAACCTCCTCCTTTTCCCCCCACCCTTCCACCTTCCAACTTCAAACCATGCCCTCTGGTGATACTTCCCTGCTTTAGTCTAAAGATCCCCTCCATGTTTACCCTATTTATTCCTTTGAGGTACTTGAAGACCTCAATCATGCCCCCCAGTCTCTCCTCTCCTCCAATGAAAACAGACAGAGCTCCTCAAGTCTGTCCTCATACGTCAAATCCTCTAGCCCTCGTATCGTCTTAGTTGCCCTCCTCTGTACCCTCTCCAGGAGCTGTATGTCCCTCTTCAAGTGTGGTCTCAGTACTGTACACAGTACTCAAGGTGTGGTCTAACCGTCCATTGTACAGCGGCAGAATCACTTCCTTGCTCCTAGAGGTGATCCCCTTACGATGCATCCCAACATCCTGTTTGCCTTGCTAGCCGCCTCCTGCACTGCTCAGAGTTATTCATACATGCATCCACCATGACCCCTAGGTCTTTTTCCCTATTGAGGCCTCCAGCACCTCCCCTTCCAGGGTGTACCTGTGTTTAGGGTTTCCCTGACCAAGATGCAACACCTTGCACTTGCTGATATTGAAATTTAATTTCCATGTGTGTGCCCAGCTTTCCAGAGTGTCCAGGTCCCCTTGCAGGGCCAACCTCACCTCTTCTCCCTCAACAACTGCTCCCATCTTGGAGTCATCCAGCGAAGAGACTCATTTCACACCTATACCCTCTGATGTCCAATCGTATGCATTAAAAGGATCGGACCCAGGACCTAACCCTCTTGTTGCCCCACTACCAACCTCTCTGGTTCGAGCTCCCCACAGACCACTACTCTCTGGGTGCATCCAGCTAGCCAGTTTTCAATCCATCTGACCATCAAAGGGCCTACCCTAACCCCATCAGTTTCTCCACCAGACCATTGTGGAGACAGAGTCAAACGCCTTGCTGAAGTCCAAGAATAATACATCCACAGGCTTTCCCTGTCCAGTTCTGATGTTACCCATTCGAGAACTCCACAAGATTGGTTTGACATGATCTACCTGGCACAGACCCATGTTGCCGACTATCCAGACCTCCCACCTCCTCCAAGTACACCCCCAATTGTTCCTTTAGTATACTCTCCATTAATTTTCCCACCACCGAGGTCAAACTGATGGGTCTATAGTTACCTGGTACTTCCCTCGACCCCCCTTTATGGATTGGCACCACATGTGCCTCTCGCCAATCCCTAGGTACCCTTCCTGTCTCAAGTGACCTGTTGAAGAGCTCCACCAGCGGTGCAGCCAGTATGTCCACCAATTCCCATAGTACTCTCAGATGAATGCCATCCGGCTCAGGAGATTTGTCTTTCTTTGGGGCCTTGAGGGCTAACCACACCCTTTTGGCGGAGATAGCATCATCCGTCCCCTCCACCTTACTGGCCTTTTTATCCTTATCCATATGTGACACCCCTGAGGTACCTCTCCCTCCCTCTTGCTCCATTTCTGTTGCTCCCCTGATCCCACTCACTGCCGCTTCTATGCCCTTCATGCCTTGCTTTGTAGATATCCCATCCCCCTCCCTAGTGAACACAGAGGCAAAGTACTCGTTAAATACCTCTGCCTGGTCCCTCGCCTCTTCCACCCACCCTCCTTCTGATCTCAATCTGCTGAGATGGCCCTTCGTTTTTCTCCGCTCCCCAATGTACCGGAAGAACCCCTTTTCCCCTCCTTGTATCCCCTGTGCCAGCGCTGTTTACTGGACTTTGCTCCCTCACCATAAGGTGACTTTTCTAGATGCAAGATGGTACATTTCTTATCCTGTCCCTCTTGTTGTTTTATATTTTTGTAGGCCGCCTTCTTTTCTCTGACTGCTACCTGTATCTCACTGGACCACCAGCATGGTTTATGTGACCTTGCTCCCTTACGTTTCAACTTAGCGCAGATCCTGACTGCCTCATGAAGTCCCCGTTTTATGACCTCCCATCTCCTTTCCACACTTGTCATTGATATAATCCCCTTCAAGTGATCCTTGAGAATATTTACCATGCCCTCAAAGTCTGCCCCCCTGAAGTCCACTGCCAGAGTCCTAGCTCTCACCCCTCCTCCCCCATGCTTATTTGAAACCAGACAGTATTGTGGTCACTTCCAGTCAGGGGGGTCCTGTACAACTAGGTCCTTTACCAGATCCCCATCTGCCAGAACCACGTCCAGGACATGCCCCTCCCTTGTGGGCTCCATCACATGCTGTGTTAAGAACACATCCTGGAAGCCGTCCAGCAGCCTCTGCTCCTTGGCCACCTTAGAGGACATTGTTCCCCAGTTTGTACCTGGCATATTAAGGTCCCCTATCAACACCACTCCTTCCCCTTTTGGTCCACACTGGGCAACGATGTTGTCCAGCAAACCATCTTCTAGAACATCACTCATCCCGGGAGGCCTATATACTACACCCAGCTTGACCTTATCTCCTGCTGGGGATCGTAAGGTGACCCATAAGGCCTCCACATTTCCCTCTGCCTCTTCTACCCTAGCAATTTCTATGTCATCTCTAATGAGCATAGCCACTCCACCTCCTCTGCCCTCCTTTCTATCCTTCCTAAGCATAGTGTACCCCCACATGTTTAGGTCCCAGTCATGGTTTTTGTTGATCCACGTCTCCGTGACCACCGCCACATCCACCCCGAACAGCATGGCCTGGAACTCTGGCAACTTGTTTCCCAAGCTCCTGGCATTTACTAACACCAACCCCCACCCCTTATCCCTGATCCTCTTTGTCGAACCCCACCCAGATTCCTTATACTTCCATCCTCCCTCTGCTCCTCCTGAAACCTCCACCCCCAGTCTGTTTCCCCCCCCCCTTGGGCTTGAAGGCTACTCCCCTCATCTGTAGGAGAGGGCTTCTGGTCAGCCCCTCCCTTATCCTTTCCCCCCCTCACAAGTTTAAACCCCACCTTTCTTGAATATAGTCAGCCATCCCTGTTTAAGGACTTCTTTCCTAATGGGGCAAGATGAAGCCTGTCCTTGGCATATGGTCCCTTATCCTCCCAAACTCCATTCCAGTTCCCTAACACCCCCAACCCACTCTCTTCACCCCACTTCCTGAGCCAGTCATTAACCTCTGTGAGCTTCATTTTCTTCTCCACTGAGGCCTTTGGTACTGGCAATATCTCCGAAAAGGAAATGTTGCATCCATTATCCCGACAGACTCTGGCAAGTTCTTGGAACCTAGCCTGTATTTCCAAAACGCTATTTCCCTCTAGATTGTTAGTTCCCAAATGAACCAGGAAATCCAGTTTCCCTCCACAATCCCTAACCATTTCATACACAATGAACTTTGCTCTGTGCACTGTCAGCCCAGAGATACTCACTATCTTCACCTGGCTATGGCATCCACCCCCCCGTCCCTCCCACTGGATACCCCTAATCATTGAGTCTCCCAATAACAGAACCTTAACACCGCCATCATCCTTATGGTTACCTCCACTATGCCCTCTTAGCCCCCTTCCCCCCCTTTTTTCATGATCTCAATTCCATGGGAGTCTTCCTGCCTTATTAGAGACCCCCTTGTCACCCTCCCCTTTCTGCCTCCCTCGTTATTTTGCCCACTTAACTCAAACCCCCTCTGAATAGGTGTCCCCTTTAACCCTCTTTTATCCGAACCATTGATCCTGGCCCTGATGGTTTCCCTTCCCCACCCACCATCCTCCCCTTGTAATAGTACCCCTGCCTCCAGAGGCTCTCTGGGTCCCCTTTAGCTAGGGCCCCATCCTTGGTACTGACCCCCCTGCTGGAGGGGGGCTCCTCTCCCACCTCCTTGTCTTCCAGTTTCTCTCCAATAATGCTCTTCTCCCTCATGTCTGCAATATGTTGCATCTCCCCCAATTGCTTAACATTTAAGTTTCCCCTTCTCCCTCTGGGACTATTTCTATCCTTTCCATTGCCCATCTGAGATGCCCTATGGGTATCCAACTCCCTCCCCCCGGCCTTTGTATAAGTTTCCTCATTTCCACCAAACCCTTCCTCCCCCTCTAGGTTGCTTAGTAGCTCAAATTTATTGTGACACTCTATGTCAGCCTCCATCAAGTAACCCGAGTTTCCCCTGACTGCACCTCTAAACTGCCCCTCTTCTTCCCCTCTTGCTCTGTTCACCTTAGGAGCTCCCTTCCCACAGTCTGCTGTTTTAGGCTTCCGCACATCAGCCCCTCCTGACTGTTCCCCCTCCACTCTCTTTGTATTCAGAATGTTCACCCCGTACGCTTTCCCCTTAGCGTCAACATCCCTATCTAAGGGTCCTCTGTCCCTAATATCCCCCCTCCTGCTTGCTGTAACATAACGTCCTGTAATTTCAGGCGTTGCCCCAGCCTCCCTTAGCCCCCCTTCTGCTGCCCATATCCACACCCCTTATCCTTGGACACCTCCCCAGCTCCCCCAGCTTACTCCTTAACCAATATACCTCACTCCTGATACAAGATAGCTGTCTACAGAGTGGGCAGCCTCCCTATCTCCAGGCCCAATTGAGAATTATTGCCATCCCACAGCCTGTGCAGCCTACAACCCTTCCAAAGATGCCTGCCATGGTGGAATATGGCCACCCTGTTTATCCCCCTCTGTTTATAATGGTACACCCCTTTTCTCAGTCCCTTTCCCCTGGAATACAGTTTCTCTCTATACTGATTGCAGTTATTTACAAATCCAATTGCAACCCCACCAATAAAGTTCCCAAGTCTCACAAACACATACAGTCCAGTGTGTGTACGCAGACATCAGGTACCATATGATGTCACAGGCCCACCAACTCCTGTTGCTTCGAATTTCAGTCCCAAACAGAAATACTCAGCCCTTCAATCCCAACCCCAGTGGCTTTTTAGTATTTAAGAAAGCCTACAAAGAGGGGGTGGGAGGGCTCTTACCAACACTAGGCAAACAACACATTTGAATTTCCCTCTAATTATCACTGCCAAACAACTGTTCCCAAGTCTCCAAAGTTACAATATCACAGTCCAAGTAACAGTTCTAACTCATCTCTGGTAAGACCCCACCTAGATGCCTGTGTACAGTTCGGGAGACCACATCTCTGGAAAGACATAGACAGAGTGCAGACTGTGCAGAGGAGGGCAACTAAAATGGTGCAGAGTCAGCATCAAATGCCCTACGAGGAAAGACTAAAAGACTTCAATATGTACACCCTGGAAAAGAGGATGGAAGTATGATAGAGACCTTTAAATACCTCATGGGGGTAAATAAGGTACACGAGGGAAGTATGCTTCAGAAGCAAAGTTGCTCAAGAACAAGGGGACATGCTATCAAGCTGTAGGGGGGATAGATTCAGGAGAGATGTTAGGAAGTACTTCACAGAAAGAATGATGTATTCTTGGATTCCAGCAGAGGTAGTGTGGGTGAAGATAGTGGCAGGGTTCAAGAATGCATAGGATAGACACAAGAGAATCATAATGGAAAGAAATGGGGAGGAAGAAAAATCAGTAGATCAAGTATGATCTGTGGTAACAATGTAAGTAGGGAAAAGGGCAGACTGGGTGGACTAAGAGGTCCTTATCTGCTGTCAAATTACATGTTTCTATCAAAGAACAACACAGTGGGGTATAGACACAGTAGTGGTATGACACTAGCCCCTTTACTTGTGCTTATGGGCTTACTGCTTGAAATAAAGTGGTTATTTACTGGCTGTGACAAGTGTGGAATTAAACCCTGTCCGATTTGTTATACAGAGAGAGTTAAAAGTAAGGATCTATTTTACTGTTCTCTCATATTCTGCCACTTGTCTGTCTCTTGTCTGTCTGATTGCGTTGTCAAATTTTCCTTGTGAGCCCTCATAACTGACAACTCTGATGATCCCAGAGTTTTCCCCTGATATCTCCCTTCCTTTACTTGCTGTTTCTGTCCTTTCTTTCTCCCCTTGCTTCTCTGTGGTTAAAACCCATATGTGAATCATTATGTGAAACTGAGATCCCTTGGTTTGCAAATGCATATAGTTATACTAAGTATCTCATCTCTTTGCCTGAACTACTACTAGGTCATAGTGCCATACAGATTGTGAAGGGTGGTCATGTCTTGGACACTTTGTTGCCTATCTGTGTGCCTGAACTACTACTATATCATAGTGCCATCCAGATTTTGAGGGGGGGCACATCTCAGACTGAAAGACCTTAATATGTATATACTGGAGGAATGGAGGGAGAGGGATGATATGATAGAAACTTTCAAATACCCCACAGGTATAAATAAGGTTCAGGAGGCCGCATCTTTCAGAAAAAAAAATATGCTCAAGGACAAGGGATCTTGCTATGAAGTTGGAGATAAAGTAGAGTCTGTGGTAATACAATAGGTAGGAAAAAATGGGCAGAGCAGGCAGGCCAAGCAGTTGTTATCTGTGGTCAGATTGAGCAGAGCAGGTGGGCCAGGTGGTCCTTGTTTGTGGTCAGATTCTATGTTTCTACATTAAATTGTTGAAAAGAATTGCAGAAATTTGTTTGGGATTTGTTAGAAAAGACAGCAAGCTGGAACACAGGGGGTTGATCTTGAGAAATCTTTTGAATGTCCACAAACTTGTTTGCAGAGTTACCAGCAGGAAAATCAGCTCTGGCAAGAATGTCTTAATTGGCTGCACCTGTTGAGAAGACTGAATGTACTGGTCACAAGAAAGAAATTGACACGTTGTGTGAAAACAGGAGATGCAGCTTGACAAGAACATGATACAGGATTGTTGCCAGGTGAAAATATCTTATCAAAAAAGAACAGTGTGGGTCACGTGATGGCAGCCTGAGCGACGACAGTGACCTCTCAGCTCCGCTCTCCTTTTCCTGAATTTTTCACTTAAATTAGCGAACTTCTGCAAAAATGTATCTTAAAACCGGAGTTGATAAGCATATTTTCACCACTGACGCCCGAGTACAGAAACCAGATGGAGGTATACATGAAGAAGGCGCCCCCGAGGCACTCCCCTCTGCAAACGCTGTAGAAGGACAAGGCCACAAAAAGGCCGAAGCAGCAGGCCACAGGGATGCTCAAAATGCCCACCGCGGAAGCAGCCCTCTCGGAGGGGAAGTTCATGGAGATAATGTAGCCCCTCCAAACTGCTATTGCCTCCATATCGGAGGATTTGCATGACATCAAGGGGTCCGTAGAATCGCTGACCAGGAGGGTTGGTGATTCGGAAGTTAAAATAACCTCGAGAGAGAGAGAAAACATGAGAAGCTCAAGTTGGAATTCTCTAGCACGAAGCGCAGGATGAAGAAATTAGAGGATAAATTGGAGGATTTAGAGGGGCACAGCAGGTGGAACAACCTGATAATTATAGGGATTGCTGAGAAAGAGGAGGGGAGTGCAATGATACCCTTTGTGCAGAAACTCTGTAATAAAATTGTTGGTTCCCCCCCCGGGTGGAGGAGAATATATCATTGAGAGAGCACATTGAGCGCTGCGCCCACCACCAGCCCAGGGCCAACCCCCCAGACCTATCATCTTTAAATTGCTGAATTACCTTGATAAACAACATACTCTATCCAAAACTAGAGGTATTAGCGAAATGACCTGGGAGGGCAAGAAGATTCATATTACCCAGCATCTCCCTCACTTGGTGAGGGTGAGGCGGCAAGAATTTCACCCACTGGTATCCAAATTGGTGGCAGCCTCCAAACAGTTCAGGGTCAAGTATCCCACTATCCTGCTGGTCAAACACAAGGACAAATGGCTTTCGTATGATTCACCCACCCAAGCATTGCAGGAACTCAAAAGTATCCTCCCAGACCTGTTTAAGTAATCAGAGGAAGGTGCCTTCTGTGGGCAGTGAATATGCTGTGGTGTGATTCGGAAGTAAGCGGTAAAGACTGAGTTGTGGGGCATAGGACATGATGATATCTCGGGGGGAATGGCATGCCTGGGTACACATCCTATCTCATTAATTTGCTTATAGACCAGCTATCCTGTCTTTTTCCTCGGGCAGAGCCCCACGGCAGAGTTGACTTATGAGGAGTTCACTTGTATTTGCGGGAGTTGATTGCGACCTGGTGAGCCTCGAGTAATGGTACCTCTGCACCGGGTCATCACATCAAGGCTACTCAAGCAAAATCCCAGTCTTGGGGGCCTGGTCGAAGGTTCATTTTGTTTTCCCCAGTGATCCTGTGGTTGTAATTCAGTTTGAGGTGGGTGCACAATATCTGGCTTCCTATATGTATGTTGCCTGTGAAGATCTCCAGCTTCCCTGGTCCGGAGATGAAGGATATCTCTATCACCCACTATGCCCATCACAACAGAGCGATTGAGTGCGATGCATGGCACCGTGGCAATTGAACATTGGCCATCTATAATTGACAAGCAACGTGAGGTCTGGAGGATAAGGGCCACGCTGGCAACAGATAGTGGGGATGCTTCAAGGTGCTGATAGCTGAATCTACGAGTAAGGTACTGTGACTTCCAGCTCAGCTTCCAATGAAACTGGTATGAAGACCTGGAGTGTGCCCGGCATGATGCAATTGACTGACAATTTTACCAGTACATTTAACTGGGCCCGATGGTGGACTAAATAAACAGGATCTCTCCCTCCCCCCCTTTTTTTTCTCTCTCTCTCTCTTTCTCTCTGTGTATAGATGGCTTTACAGATCTGAAGCCTTTACGAATGGACACTGAGTACACCAGGGATTTGTGGTTAGGTATGCAGCATAGTTATTTACTGCTCAATATCACAGGCTTGTATTAACCACTCAGGTTTATGTGCAGTCTCTCATTGTAAAGGGGGGGGCTCCGGGGGCGATAGTTGTCTGGCATGGTCTGCTGTGATGTTAATCATGTGGCGTGAGATAAATGGGAGTCGTGATTAATCTGAACCAGGGTAGAGTTGGTTGTAGGGGGTGTGGGGCTGTAGTTGGTTAGTTGGAAGCATAGGGTAGGGATTTTTTGGTCGGGGGGGCCCATGACTACACACTGTCAGGGTTCATTACTGTTACCGAATGCTAGAATAGTTATTGATAACTCAATGGGGCTTCTGTACAGTCCACTGTGGACATCTGTTCTCTTCCTCCGTCCATGCTATATTAGTATAATGACATGACTAGCAAATATAACTTCATTAGTTGGAATGTCAAGGGAGCCAAGGATAGGGTCAAGAGGCACACCATACTGAGGCACTTACGGCAGTTAAGGGTGCAAATTGTTTTTCTTCAAGAAACGCATCTGAGGAGAGAGGATGTTACTCTCTTCAGAAGATCATGGGTTGGGCAGGCCTTTGGAGCAGGGATATCCACGAACAGGGGTGGGGTAGCCATTCTTATAGAGAAGAATGTCCCTTTTAAGCCAGTCCAGGAAATCTGGGACCCGGAAGGCCGTTATATCATCATACATGGCCTTTTAGAATCCCATCCGATACTACTTGGCTCGGTATATGGCCCAAATTGCGACTCTCCGGCCTTTTTTGTGAAGTTGCTAAGTATCATGGTATCTGATCCTAAGAAGCTCACACTATTAGGCGGGGATTGGAACCTCATGCTGCAAACAGACCTGGATAGATCTGGGTGTGAGCGGTGAGGGCTGTCTCCTGCACAAAGAGCACTAAAGGAGCACATCAGAGATGCCGCCTTAGTGGATGCCTGGCGTGTTATCAACCCAACTGTGCGGCAATACACTTTTTTTTCTGTGGCACACGGGACATACTCCCGAACTGATTATATATTGATAAGCTCCTTTGCAATGTCTGGAGTTATGCAAGCAGAGATATCAGCTAGAGTATTATCTGGCCATGCGCCAGATAATCTGGAATTTTGGCTAGGGGCAGGAAGCAAACGGTCACCCCAGTGAAGGCTAAACAGTCAGATATTGAAGGACTAAGCCTCACTGAGGCATATAATAGATTTTATTACCTCATTCATCAGCAGTAATCAAGGGTCGATAGCTAGATATGATTTAGTCTGGGCAGCCCTGAAATGCTCTTTAAGGGGAGAACTAATTAAAATGGCCTCTAAGAGAGCTCAGAAACAAAAAGCCCAACTGGACTCTCTTTTAGCCTCTATTAAGACATTAGAGCATAGTTTATCTCGCACCTCCTCGGAGGAGAGTTGGGCCAGACTCCATCAGTTACAGGCCAAATATGTTAGCCTGCTCTCAGTGGGTGGAACTTGCCCTGCTGAGAACCAGATTGAAGTACTTGGAAACAGGGGAGAGGGCGAGTAAGTTGCTTGCTATGCGCATCCATCAACTAGACTCATAGCAATTTATTACTGGAATTTATATGGGAAGGGAGGGGCGAGTTTGTACTGACTCTCTGGAAATGGCGAAGGCCTTCGGTCTTTATTTCCAAGAACTGTATGCTGTAGACCCTGCTGCACGGCCCACTGACGATGATATTAGTTCTTATCTCAACTCGGTGAATCTACCTAAGCTTACAGACATAGAGGCGGCATCCTTGAGTGCCCCAATCACTATTTGTGAGATACAGCAGGCCGTTCAGCAGATGTCTCTAGATAAATCCCCTGGGCCAGATGGGTTCCCCAGTAATTTTTATAAAGCTTGCCATTCGATAGTGACCCCAATCCTAAAAGAGGTATTCCAGTACTGGTACGATAACAGGTTCTCGGACCCCACCTTCCAAGAGGCCACGATCTCCTTAATTTTAAAACAAGGGAAGGACCCTTTGAGTATTGACAGTTACCGCCCCATCTCCCTATTAAATACAGATGTTAAAATATTGGCCAAAGTTCTTGTGAAGAGGTTCTCCAAAGTCGTTGGTAATCTTATTAGTCGTGAGCAAGCGGGATTTATGGTGGGGAGACTATCCCAGGACCATATGAGGAAGTTACTACATCTTATCACATTTGCTAGGGACTCTGACACGCCAATGGTACTGGTCTCATTGGACGCTGAAAAGGCATTCGACAGGGTATCCTGGGATTTCCTTTTGGCCACACTGTCCTCTTTCAAGATGCTGAAGGAATTCCAGAGATGGGTGCAACTCCTATATTCGCTTCCCTCGACCCCGGTCAAGTGTAATGGGGTGCTATTCCAGCTGTCTCGGGGAACAAGGCAAGGATTCCCCCTATCTCCCCTGCTCTTCAACCTATTCCTGGAGCCCTTACTGCACAGGATTGCAGTGAATTCTGCTATTAAAGGTATACGAATAGGGGATGCCAGATATGCTTATTCGGTATATGCAGATGACATTTATTTATTTATTTGTTTATTTAGACAGCAGTTTGGAAAACCTTTGAGCCATAGGCTCATTTACAAAGGTACCTTGTCACAGTAAGACAAATGAAAATACACAGTATAACAGTATAACACAGTATAACTGTAACTTAAGACATAGATACAAACAAGCTGGTACAGCTTAATGCATATTGAGGAACCTGGGGTCTCAATTCCAGCTGCATTGGTGGAGATCGAGGCCTTTTCCAAACTTTCTTACTACAAGCTAAATCGGGCCAAAACAAAACTTCTTCCTTTGAATATCAGGCTTAATAAGGCTGAATTATTACCCCTTGGCCTCTCCTGGGAAACAAAGTCTCTTACATATCTGGGCATTAATGTCTGCAAGGGATTGAACCCCATAAGAAAGGATAATTTGGATAACTTAGTCAAAGCGATAATGGGGGACATGGAGAGGTGGAGAGTGCTCCCCTTCTCCTTTTGGGGTAGACTAAGCATCATAAAAATGAATGTTCTACCAAGGATTTTATATCCTCTTGGCATGCTAGGTATGTACCTACCGAAAGGATGGTTCTCCAAACTGCAAAGTGCAGTCAGTCGTTTTGTATGGAACCAGAAAAGAGTCCGTAGATCCTATCTCAAATTGACAGCCCCCAAACTAAGAGGTGGATTGGCTGCCCCTTCCTTCTTCCTATACTATGCTGCACAGCACATTAGCAAATTGGCTTATTGGGATAGAGGGAGTAATCACACAGGATACGCACCGTTGTGGTTAGACATAGAACAGCACCTGTCAGCCGAGCCAAATGCTCACTGTCGGCCCTCCTATATGCTTCCCCATCAGCTATCTCCAAGTTGCTTAGAAATAACCCCATGGGATGGTCATTAAAGCCCTTCATCAGATACAAAAACACCTCGCAATAAGGTGGTACCATTCAACTGACCAGCCCATTGTTGGCAACCCGCATTTTAAGATTGGGGGCGCACCGTTGTCTTCCACTTTTTGGCCTCAGTTAAATCGCTCCAGGGTATCTGATGTGTGGTTGAATGGAAAGTTGCTTCCCCCCAGCCATCTGCAAGTGCCCTTAAGTGTTTCACCCAAGGAAACATTTAAATACTTGCAAGTCATTAATGCCCTAAACTCATTTTTCTCTCAGGTTACACCGGTAGTGCCAGGCGATAGAGATTTAGCTACGCTTCTGCATATAGCCTCCCAGCCATATTCAGTCTCAAAATTTGTATAAAACCCTTCAGGAGTGGGATGCTAGATTGCCAGTAGGGGTTTGTTATTACTGGACTAAGGAATTGGGAATCCCGGAGGAGCCCAACCTCTGAAAGAACGTTTGGCTTTCAATGTATAAATTTATAAAACAAGATAGGTTGAGGACAGTGCACTTTAATATACTGCATAATATATATCTAACCCCCTCCCAGCTGTATAAATATAGGACGGTGACCACATCCCTTTGCGGGAAGTGTAAAGGGGGCACTGGTACTTTGTATCATATGATTTGGGTATGCCCCCAGGTCCAGGCCTTTTGGCAGTCTATTAAGAATACCTTAGACCCTATCCTTGGCTTGGAAACCTTGTTTACCCCCAGAGTATGCTTGATCAGTCTCTTTACAACTGGCACGCCTAAAGCCAAAAGGGCACACATCACTCATAGCTGCAGCAGCTAAATTGGTAATTCTGAGACATTGGGTAAGTGACCAGGTTCCCACTTTGATGGAATGGTACAGGGAGTGCACCTTGGCTTTGCAATTGGAATGGCAGATAGCCTATATGCGAGGTGGGACTAGGGCATACACATCACTTTGGGGCGTTCTTGAGGCACACATGGCAGCTTTGAAGCCGTGAGGCCCTAGTCTACCTTAAGATGGATGGATGGAGACTTGGTAACGTGTGTAGTCATGGGAAGGAGGGAAGAGGAGGAGGGTGGGAGGTGTTTATGTAGTTAATGTCCTGTTCATTACTCTTTACTGTATAACTGGAGATGTGTTTCTTATTGTTAAACCAATAAAACTTGTTCAATTAAAAAAAAAAAGAACAGTGTGGCCCAGATATTCAAACTGCGCCCAAAATGTGCGCAAGAGCAGGAGCAAGCACAATTCAATTGCGCACATGCGCAACAGACGCGATATTCAAACATGGAGCAAAACAAATTGCGCAAGCAGCCAATGTCTGAATATCGCACAAACTGCGCCATAGCGCAACCAGGAAGGGGAAGCTGAGCAGAAAGGTTGTGCCATAGCGCAACCAGGAAGGGGAAGCTGAGCAGAAAGGTTGCGCCACAGCGCAACAAGGCTAGCCCAGCTGAGCAGTCCAGAGGTGCCATAGCTCAAGCAGAGCCCACCCACCCCCAGCAGAGCAATGGAACTGCACAACCAGGGAGGCAGGCTGGGGACCACCGCCAGCCATGCCACACATGGGCACAGGAACACACTGCAGAACCAACAAGACACCCGCACACCCCAAGCACAGCATCACTGGGGGAGGGATGGATGATCCACTGGCCCATGGGGACAAGCCAACAAAGCACAGCAGGGCCATGATGCCCCAGCACAACCACTGGCAGGCTGAGACTGCCACACACAGGGGGTTGACAACCACAGTGCACATCAGCCCCCCGTCTGCACAGCACACCCTGCACCGTGACCCCAAGACACCACCCATGTGCAGTGACTGTCACTGCAGTAAACACCATGCATCCCCCCGGCACACGTCAACCTCGTGTAGCATAGAACCATACAAGCCAGACCCAGCCTGTGCACCCAGCAGTGGGTGGCAGCAGATGGCAAGACCGACTGAAAGTCACTGCCATACCGGAGACACCTCCCCATGCACACACACACACACACACACGCACACACACACACACACATACCCAGGACCATACCACCCCAGATGGCATGCACACCACTGCAACTGAGCAAGCATATCCAGCTGCAAATCAGAGACCACCACAGTATTCATAACAAAATATATATATTGCAAAAAGAGAAAGTAGAACAACAAGAACAATAACAAAACTATTTACAGATATTTACAAGACCGGGGGTAGGGTACAAGGTAGGGTGGGCAAGGGTAGGGTGAACAACTGGGAGAGGGAAGGCAGGGTGGGAGGGATGGGTGAAGTGGGAAAGGGAAGCCTGTCTAATGCCTAGCAGGCTGGTCTTCTGCTGCCTGGTGCTGTCTTTGTTGGCTGTGCCGTCGCCGGAGCCCACGGCACTGAATGTCCTGGAGGATGTTATGATTTTCAATTGACAGCCTGGTCAGCTGGTGGAGGGCAGGCTCAATTCTGCATAGGATGCTGAGGCCTAGGAAAAGGGAACACAGTCAATGGCTGTGACTGTCCACAACCCTGAACACCACCCATCCTGCAAGGCATATAGCCCAGTGCCCCGCACCTGTGATGGTATGCACCCACCCACAGTAACCATGCACATGACATGCCCAACCAGGCAGCACCAGCTATGTGCACCACTGCACACACACACTGCCCATGTCCATCACAGCACAAACAAGGCTGTCAAGTGATGTGGCAATGTGGTGGGATGCCAGTTCCACAGCCATGTGCCCAGTGCATGCATGGACCACCAGTGAAGCACACACAGACGTGCAGTGACACTGGACAGTGATGACTGTCGCCTGTGTCATGCATGGTTGTGTTGTCCATGGCTGGTGGTCATGCCCACCCCCCTCCAGCATGCAATAGCATCCATGATGTAATGATACTCACACTCATCAAGCAGCTGTGGTTGCTGCTGCTGCTGCTGCTGCTGTGGCCCACCCCTCACATCACCTCCGTCCGCCACCTGGGCCCTGCCACGGCCCTCCTCAGCCATGCCTGCATCCTCTCTGCCAGGCCTGTGGGTGACAAATGTTGAGAAAAACATCAGTGTGACTCCAAAGCAGACTGCCCCTGCCCCAATGAGTGTGCCTACCCACACAGCCAGACCCATGCATCTCATACCTGCACACACTTGACACAGCCAACCATGGCAGAGCCATCCCCCATGCACAGCCACCAAAACACAGTCACACCCCTACGGAGAATACAGATGCATAGATGGTACACCCACCTGGCCTAGGCATAACGCCCCTCCTGGCACGTGAACTTAGGCGTTGCAGCACATCTGGCTCCCTCCTGCGGAGGTCACTGAATCTGTGACTGCACTGATCTGCAGACCGGCACCGCCCTGTGACCCTCACCAGGTCAGTGGCCACCTGCAGCCAGACCTGGGTGCGAGCCATGGTGAGGGGCTCATCACCATACAGTGCCCCACAGTGGGGCTCAACCAGGGCCACCAGATTGGCCACCTCCACTGGGCTCCATTGGGGCCCTTTCCTGCGTGACATAGTTCGTGTTGTACAGCAGGCAATATGGCACCCCGCAGCGTGGCAACCCCACATGGAAATGTTGCGCAATAGACCACCATAGGTTCCAATCATGCTGTTCGTACAGCGCCATCAGTTCATAAACATTGTCGCAAACAGCGCAATAGAACCATACACATGGCAGCGAACAGTGCCAGGGGCAAGGTCAGACACCAGGCCAGGGGTCTATGATGCAAGGCCACGCACAGTGCCATCTGACATCTACGCATCCTGCGTGACCGACCACCTGCGTGCCAGTGCCACAGTGGCCTATTGCGCAGTAGTGCCACAGCGCCATATGGTGCCCAGTGCTGTAGTGCCACTGGCACAATGGTGGCCATGGCCTGAGTTGCCGATCGCGCATAACACGTCATCAGCGCGGCAGACGCCTGCGTAAGCTACCTGGGCATCGCGCAATGCAGTGTACCACACAGTCACAGATCTGCGCCATTGGCTCAGCCGGCTCAACCGTATTGCGCAAGCGCCAGCGGTAGCGATATTCAGCCGACACATGCAAATCATCTGATCAGCCATTCAAAGGCGCAGTGGCGCGATTGCATCTCATTACAGTTACTCCTCTAATTTGCATGCATTGCGCTATAAATGTGCGACATTGGGCTGCGCTGGCCAGATCGGTTACTGCAGGTGAGAGGTGGGTTGCATGCTGTGGGATGTTCTGGACAATGGGCATGGGATAACGCTGTAGACTGCACAGTGACAGGTGTCCACTTCCACCCATACAGGTTGCCATGACCAAGCAGAGCCAAGGTGAGGGTGAGGATGGTGGGCAAAGGAGGAGGAGGACCAGCTTCACCATGGCAGAGACAGAGGCCCTCTTCCAGGCCTACCTGGAGGAGGAGTCACTACTGAGTGGAAGGCGGAGCACCCCTCAGGCCCATGAAGCTGCATGGAAGGGGGTAGCTCGAGCAGTGAACCTGCACGGAAGCCACCAGCGCTCCGTGCAGGAATGCAAAAAGAAGATGGGGACAGACCGCAGGAGGGTGAAGGAGAAGGTGGCAGCCCTCAGGGCGGCATGTGCTGGCACTGGCGGGGGCCAGCCAGCGGTGGTGAAGCTGACCCCGGCTGAGGACCGACTGGCTGCATCAATGCAGTGGAGTGCTATTGAGGGCGTACAAGGAGGTGGATTCCAGACAGGTGGAAGCCCATCACTGCACAGTATGACATGGTGGTGGTGTTGGGGGGAAGGTTGTTCACATGCACTCACATGTCCTCTCTTTCTGTTACAGATCCTGTTCGTCTTCAGGGGACGGTGGTGGTGGGTCCAGGCAGTGAGGAAGACCTGCTGGACATGGAGGAGGGTCCATCCACCTCTGTCACCAGCCAGCATGCACTGCACCAGCATGCATGCTGGGCTGCCAACTCTGGTGTCGGTGAGTCAGGTGTGGGGGGTGCACAGCCTGTGTCTCAGCAGTCTGGCATGCAAGCATGCCAGCACGCTGTGACTGTGGCTGTAGCACATACCTGCACCATTGATGATGCAAGGACTGCAATGGGCAGTGACATGTGTGTGTCCCATGACGGACACACAGCAGGCCAGCATGTGCCCCTGGGCCTACCTGGTTCCAACGTGCGTGCCAGCATGTCGGCACAGTCGCAGGCTGTGCCTGTCAGCACCGGTGGGGCAGCACCGGTGGCTTTCAGGTGTCTGGCACTGTTGCGGCCACAGCAGTGGAACGAGTGGTCCCTGGGGCACAGCGGTTGGAGGGGCAGCAGCAGTCACCCACCAGGTCTGGGGGTACAGTGTCCAGTGGTGGCACATGCCCGCCACCCTTTGATATGCCCATTCCTGGTCCTGGTGAACAGCGCCCACCCTCAAGGGGTGTTGAGCATCAGGACCTTCCATACCCTGGGGGACAGGATGCCGTTGTGGCAGAGTACCCATTTGAAGAGCACACCCGCCTGCTGCGGGAATCAGTACAGCAACAAAGGCGGGTTGCAATGTCTGTGGAGGCACTGTGTGCGGCTGTGGAGCGGCACAGCAGGGACTGTGCTCTGGACCGTGCAGAGATGGTCCATATGCGGATGGATGTGACCGTCACCATTGACAGGCAGACCCAGGCATTGGTCGCTGTCGTGGCTGCATTGGGCACACAAGCAGGTGCTCCTGTACCACGCACCCCACACAGTACGCTTTCCACTCCCTGTTCCCGGCGTCGTGCAACACCAAGCCTGTCGATGCCGGGTTCTGCTGTGGGCATCCCAAGCACCCCTGGTGCAGGTATGTATGGCATCCTACAGACCCCACTGCGGACAAGGTCGCGATCACGCAGTGGGATCCCTGGTGGTCCATCTGTGCCACCCCATGTGGCCCCTGCTCAGCCTGCCAGTGCTGTTGGGTCACGGCGGGGCTACCCACGCATCCGCGGTGGCTGTGGAATGGTGCAACATGACTGACCTGTCTCCCAGTGCGGGCCTTGTCTGGTGCTGCCCTGTGTGCACTGTGCGTCATGGTGGGCAGTGCACTGGTGGGTGCCCTGCCCATCACGCCGACATACGGACCACCTGCACACCATCCTGACTGCTGTCCACAGGTGCGTGTGCATGATGTTGCCTGCATTGTACTGTACACCAAGGTGCAAGGGTGCCCAGCATCTGACACACGTGCTTGGACAGTACAGGTGGTGGGTGTGGTCTGTGGATCTGTGTGTTTGCCATGTCTGTTCCTGCTCTGCTGTGCACCTGCCCATGTACGCTTTGTGCCTGGTGTGTGTGTGTGTGTGTGTGTGTGTGTGTGTCCATATGACTGTTCGCCCCTCCCTGATGGTGTGTTTGTGTGCCTGGTCCCTTCCACCCCCTTGCCGTCATGCACCCCTGGTGTGTTACTCTGTGTGCCTGTGGGTTGCGCCAGGACAGTGTTGTTTGCACATGGCCCCTTGACTTACCTGTGTCATGCATAACGCTCCTCCGTGATGGTGTTCCGGTGCAGCTGGGCCTGCCGGATCAGTCGGGGGTCCCGCCGTCCTGGGGGGAGCTGCTCATCACCATCAACACCGGTGCCACTGGCGTCCCCATCACTGTCCCCCTCTTCAACCTGTACGACTATCCCACAGTCATTGGCCATGTTGTGCAGGATACTACAGGCCAGGAATATCCCACAGGCCTTTGAGGGGCTGTACTGTAGGGCACCGCCGGAGGTGTCTAGGCATCGGAAGCGTGCCTTGAGCATCCCAAACACCCACTCAATGATGTTGCATGTGGCGGCATGTGCCTCATTATAGCGTTGCTGCGATGGGGTCATGGGGCACCGGTACGGTGTGAGCAGCCAGGGACGGAGTGGGTATCCGCTGTCACCTGTGTGGAGATAGTGGAGATCAGTCTCATGTTCAGGTCCATATTGCCCATATCCCTGTGTGCCACTACCATGGCACCTGTGGCATTCCCACCCTTGCCCCGAGTTTGCATTTCCTACATGCGTACTCACCCACTAGATGGCCTGTGGGGATGTCCCCACTCTCGAATTGATGGCACAGTGCGGACTGATGCCATATGAAGGCATCATGTGCTCCACCAGGGTGTGTGGCACAGACATTGATTATACGCCCAGTGGCATCACACACCACCTGGCAGTTGACACTGGAGAAGCCCTTTCTATTCCTATATCTGGCCCCATATCGAGGCCGGGTGGCTATCTGAATGGCCACATGGGTGCAGTCTATGGCCCCTAGCATGCCAGGCATACGTGCTACCCTGTGGAACGCCTGCATGTTTGCTGTACGCTCTGCCGCAGTGCTGGGGAAATGGATGTGCTCCGCAGCATGTGGCAGCAGTGTGCTGAGGAATTGAGTGAGGATGCGTGACATGGCCAATTGTGTGATGCCTGTGGTGTCCCCTGTTGGCCTCTGGAAGGTGCCAGTGGTGAGCAGGCACATGCAGGCTGTCACCTTGGTCTCCACTGACAGAGCATGACTCCGTCGTGAGGGTGCCTGCATCACATCATTGCACAGCTCACAGAGCCGCCTCAGTATTGCCCTGTTCAGGCGGTACCAGCTCATGATCTCTACATCTGTGTACAGCTCAAAGCTGATGCGGGCACGGTACTGCCCTTTGGGGGCATACTGCCGATGGGCCCATCCACGGCCACGTCCCCCTGCACCTTGCATTCTCACCCCCCTCATTACAGCTTCCATGTGGAAGCTGCCACTGTCTATCTCCCTGGCTTGTGACCCCCCCGGCTGATGTTGCTCTGTTACCCCCACTGTCCTGACTGCTACTTTCACTGCACCGGGCACCCCCGCTGGCCTCTGCAGCCTATGGCCCACACTGCTTCCCTTGCCTGCCCTGGCCTGTCACTGTCTGTCTTTCTCTCTCTCTTCCCCACTTGGCATCCCTGTAGCATTCTTGCGCCTCTTCCTTGAGCCTTTTTATTTTGGCTAATTTCGGCTGGGTGCAACTTCCGGCTGTTCGCTTGTTGCGCTGCGGCTGCTCTTGATATCGTGATTGCACTCTTTTATGCATGGATCCACCCCTTCCGGGTTGATGCATGCCTTCATTTGCATTGCGCTGTTGCTCAGCATGTTTTTGGTGGCACAACTGCCTCCTGCTGAATATCGCAGAATGGTGCACTTTTGGACTTGCGCATGCGCAACCCTATTGCGCATGGCGCAACCCTTTTGAATATCCGGCCCTGTGTGTTTAGAGAGGTATTGAGATACAATGAGATTTAGATTTAGAGATGCAATCAGATGAAGGACTTTGTTTTGTTTTATCTACCTGTATAAGAGCTATTCTGCACATTTTTTTATATTGTTATTGATAATAATAATAATAAAGTACTACTTAAGAAATGTAAGATTTCTGGTGTGCTGTGCTTTCTGACCTGTGCCTTGATGCTGTACCTGTGGCTGCTGTCTTTAAAATGAGGACTAGTCTGTGTGCCACTATTGCCACTGGCGTGACTATCTGGAACTTGGAAAGTTGTTTCTGCCTGGATGTACTTCTGCTTGATACAAGTTTGTGTTCTAGTCTGTGGCGAGGTTTGTGGGGCTCCGCTGAGCTCAGGTTGTTTTAATTGTCGTCGTGTGTAAAACTCTTGAGTCTGCTGGTATTAAAGGGGAGCAGTCATGGTAGAACTCAGGAGTACGGGACAGAGCTGAAATGTGGGCAAAGCTGGAGCACAGAGCCACTTCGCAAAGTGGTTAACCCAAAGATCTGATGAGATCTTGGCTGCTGGCATCTGGAGAGGGGTAAGGACAGCCCACAGGTTGGAGTAGAAATAGTTTGGTGGTTGGGTGGGTGTAACTCCCCAAGGGAGGAAACTCAGATTGCAAAAGCTCAAAGAAGTAGGCAAGCACAAAACAGCTGCTGTCATTCTCTGAGTGTGTATATTAACTGTACTCGCTCTATGCAATGTTCTGTTGGCGGCTGGCCATGGTGGTGAGTGGTGGGCTGTGCCAGTCGCCAGTGGGGTATGGATGTGGGGGGTGTGGTGGGCTGCAACTGTCTGGTGGAGGGGTTGGGGGCCACTGGAACACCAGGGATCTATGGGGCATTGCAGAGACAGTTTAGTACTAATGAAGCAGATGGCATTTTGGGTTCGGGGAGCGGGGAATGGAATCGGGGCTGGGGAGAGGGGTGTTCTGATAGCCCATGAGGGCTTATACAGCAGAACTATTGGGTTGGGGGGCCCACAGCCCACACTAGTGGGCTTGTACATTACTACTGGTGGAACCTTGGGCATGTGGGGGGGGCAGGACCACTGCTAGCCTCCCCTATGAGGGTGAATCTACCGCCCGCCCATCCTGTGGCTTGCGTCATTCTTGGTTGCTGCGTCCTTTGATGTGTGGACACTGCAAGCTGTAGGATGCAGGCTCCTGGACCTTGTCTGATACTGAATCGGGCTCAGGGTCCAGGACGCAGTGGCCCCTGCCACAAGCTGCCATTGTCACAGTTTGCAGCAAACCTTTGTGAATCCCTGAGTGTGTTCAGTATCTTTTGGAAAACAGGGAGCTCAGTTTGGGCAAGAAGTATGGTAGTGGAGTCCTCATTCTTGTCCTACTGGACAGGAGTGTGTGATAAATTATTTCTGAGGCTGGGAACTGCACACCAGTGCCTGGGGTTGGCTGATGCTCTGAGTTTTTCTTAGTCTGACGCCGACAGGTGATCAAAAAACTTAAATCTGACTACAACCAGAGCTGAGATGTGTGACCCAACCTGAGCAGACTGATATGCACTGGGGATCAAAGAGGTATTGTTTCAAGTTAAACTGGGGGTACTGAGGAAATATTTATTCCCTCAGTACCAATGGCTTAGCATGAAATAATACCTGCTCTGCAATGTCTAGTGCATATTGAACTGACTATTCAGGTCACATATCTCAGCTCCTATAATCAGATCAGTGGTAGTAGGAAATGTTGCTGCATCCAGAAAAAGGAGGAAACTCCAATCGACACATGCTACTGGTCTAGAAATGCTCTTATGGTCCCCTCAGAAAGAGAGGACTCTGACAACCCCAACATGGCAGCGCTCTTCCCATCTCCCTAAAAATGAGAGCACTTCATTTGACACTGCTGACAGTGTGACAGGCATTCTCCAGTCAACCTTAGAAAGAGGGGGAGAGCTAAATTAGTGCTGAAATAACCTGTTTCCAGCTTCTCTGGTGTCTACTTGAACACCCTCCCACTTCTTAATGATGTCCATCACTTCCCTGATGTCTGGCAGTATCACCATTCCCCTCCCCAACTTGGTTTAACAATCCTCCACCCATTGCCACCAATTGGGCTGTTTGACTAATGTTATTTATTTATTTGTATTACAGCACCTTGTACATTGCCAGAGCTGGCCTTAGCATGGTGTAAACTCTGCCTTCACACCGGGCCCCAAGAGAAGAGGGGCCCCCCAAAAGCCTCAGCTGTCGAGTTGGCCTCCTTTCTTCCTGGTCCTCTGTGTTCTAATTCAAGTATGAAAATGACACAAAACTACCTGAAAATGAAGATACAGTGAGGCCAGGGTAGGGATGGGGATGTGGATGTTCCTAGGGGGCTTTGCAACTTCTGATATGGGGTCCGTGCAAGGAGGTTCACACAGTGCCATGGGATAACTAGGGCTAGTGCTGTACAATGCCCTGGACATGGTGAGAGTTAACAAAAGTACTCATCTTATCTTTCACTGTACTGTAACAGTACATCCAGAAATTTTAGTATACATATAAATAAGTTCACCATGAGCCCTTTTGATCAAGTTACAAATGAGAACAAATTAAATCACTGGTGCTGGGAATGGATTGTCTTTTGCAGCTCGAAACTGTAGATATTACCATTTCATGCTGTACAGTTTTAAGGTTGATTCCAAAATAATTCATTTATTTTGTGTGCAGATAGTTCTTAAGATAAACTTTCAGATGGTACTAGTTCAAATCCCACCACAACATACAAAGTACCTTGGTTGTCTCAATAACTTACTGTATTTTGCTCAATTCATTGACACAAGTTGACTAGTTAATCTGATTAGCAATATGTTTCCCCCAAAGCTATCAGATGTTGAGCTAAGTTTGAATGACTTTCGAATCATCTATATGTACTGTAACATAGAAACAGAAGTTGACGGCAGATAAGGACCATGTGGCCCACCCAATCTGGCCATTTCACCTACCTATTACAAACCACAGATCCTAGTTGATCTGCAGCTCACCCTTTCTTTCCTGTCCCCAGGGTACCCTTATGTCTATCCCATGCATTCTTGAATTCCCTAACTGTTTTCGCCTTCATCACCTTCTTTGGGAGGCTGTTCCAAGCATCCACGACTCTTTCAGTGAAAAAGTACTTCCTCATGTAACCCTTGAACTTGCCCCCTTTGACTTCATACCCCCTTGTTCTTGTACATGTTCTTTTTTGAAAGATGCTACCCTACTCTACTGTGTTTATATCCCTGAGGTACTTGAACATTTCTATTATGTCCCCCTGCTCTCTCCTATCCTGCAGGGAATACATATTGAGTTCCCTTAGCCTCTCCTCATAGGGTTTTTCATGTAGACCCAGCACCATCTTTGTAGCCCTCCTCTGGACCTCCTCCAGTCTGTCTGTCCTTCTGGAGACGTGATCTCCCAAACTGGACACAGTACTCCAGCTGAGGTCTCACCGGTGATCTGTACAGTGGCATAACCTCCTCCTTCTTTCTGCTGGTGATACCTCTCCCTATGCACTCCAGCATCCCACTGGCTTTTCCCACAGCCTTCTTGCATTGTTTGGTTGCCTTTAGTTCATCTGATATGAGCACCCTAGGTCCTGTTCCTGCTTGTTGGCCACCAGTACCCACCCCATCTTGTACATCTCCCTTGGATTTCTTCTCCCCAAGTGCATGACTTTGCACTTTTTTGCATTGAATCTTTGCTGCCACACTTCTGACCACTCCTCCAATCTGCTTAAGTCTTTTCACATTTTTTCTATCCCCTCTGGAGTGTCAATCCTGTTGCAGATCTGAAAAAAGACACTTTCCCCTCCAGGCCCTCCACAATGTTACTTATGAAGACATTGAAGAGGACTGGTCCCAGGACTGGTCCCTGTGGCACCCCGCTGGTCACCTCCCTCTCGTCTGATTGAACACCATTCACCAGCACCCTCTGTGTCCTGCCCTTCAACAAATTTCTGACACAGTTTATTACCTTGGGGCCCACCCACATGCTGCCTATATTGTTTGTCCCATTACAATCAAGGAGATTTAATTGTTTGCCCCATAAGCATTACTACACATTATGTGTTACTAAACCCTGGAATGCATTACCACTTGAAGTGATTATCTGCAGTTCCAAGGAAATGTTTGAGTCCCGTTTGGACAACTTAATCCTTTCAGGTTTTTGCCCTTGTTATTACTAAAAACAGGAGTAAATATGGTCCTTTTGGCTCTCTGGCTCCTTCAAGTTCTTAGTATGAATCTTTGTCAACCTTCTATGTGGGGCTATATATGAGCACCTTCTCCCTGATATGTTAATAACATCTTTTGTGCTAGTCTGATTCTGTGCTGCATGATGGTTTGACAGTTTTTACCACTGACATTTGATATGAATAAACTATTAATAAGACTGATTCAGATGGAGATTATTATTTCAAAGATACATAGTTATATTGTACACGGCCCTCAGCTTGAGGTTACAAGTTGGACCTCGAACATTTTAGTTGCTGCCAAAAGGAATAAAGTATTAATAAGGTTAATCCAGGAGGAGGATATTATTTCAGAGATACATAGTTTATATTGAACATGGCCCTCAGGTGAGGATACAAGTTGGACCTCAAAAGTTTTAGTTGCTGCCATGAATGGTCACAAGGGAGGCACTTCTTACAAAACCACTGGTGAGGCGTCATGGCTCTGGTCTCTCTCAGGAACAGTGGGAAAATTACTAAGCCACTCGTTCATCAGCTCTGCTCTTGGTCCACCTCAGAAAGAGAAAGAAGGGGACACAGACAGTAGAGCAGCACTCTTGGCATCTCAATTCCAGGTCCCCGTCCGACAGAGGGGGACACTTTTAACACAAAAAGTGACTTCTGACCTTGAGAACCCCCATTTTTCCCAATGTTCCGGTACCCATGGAGACACATAGCATAGAAACAGCAGCATTCTGTAAATGTGCAGAGCCAAGGTACAGAGTTATGAACTGCAGTTGGAGTAATTTCTGGTAAAGGAGAAAGCAACATTTTGTTTTCAAATTAGTTAATTGCTGCATACGCCATTCTCCTTTTGCCTGCTACCCACAATGCTATTTCTTGACAAATACCAGAAGCAAAGGATAGGAGTATCCCTGAGCAGTGTTCGACTGAAACTTGGAAACAATGCTTATTTCTCTTTGTTTATTTGCTGCTGTAAGTACAGTGGCAACCAAAGTGCTCAGTCATAAAGGAAATTTCATTGCTTGAGTAAGACCCTGCAATTCTACCTGTATATCTAGGGCAGGTATGTGGTTGTGATATGGAAACTAAAAAAAAGCTGTTTAAAACCAATCAAATTTATAAATTTGGGGTATCAACATACAGTGTTCAAAAACATTTTTATTAAATCTCTCATTGTATGATTTTTCAAACACATGTTACATTCAGATTTAAATTGATCAATTCTAGGTTATGGCAGCACAGCTAGAAGATATATATATTAAAAAAATGGGTAGGAAAACTCATGTCTGCTGATTGGTTGAAACACATCACATGACCATGCGTATATCAGTGCGTGACCACACACCTTCAATCTCCCCCCCTCCAAAACAATTTTGCCATTTTATAAGATAGATAACCCACTCTGGTGTGTGTGGTCGCACTCTGATATACGCATGCCTTGGGTGGCTGACGCAATTGGCCTACGGCCTCATGTATAACAACGCACACTGAGGCGTGCGTATATCACAGCATGGCCTCACACCTTAGAGTGGGTTTTCTATTACATACATATATATATATATATATATATATATATATTCATTACAAAAAAACTCCATTAATGCATCAGTTAGGGTTCATATTACAGTGATAAAAATATGGAAATGTGGTGTTAGGATTCCCAACCTTAACACCCCTTCCCACCCCCCAACCAACCCTACCACCCCACCTCACCCCACCCTTCACACACCAACAGATGTCAAGTTGTGTCTTGGGATCATCAACCCTAATGCTTACTCCATTCCATGTGCAAGGCAGCTGAGATGGTACAGCATAGTAGAATAGGGTGAGCATTAGGGTCGATGACTCCAAGACACGCCCAATGCCTGTTGGTGTGTGGAGGTGGGGGTGGGGTGGTAGGGTTGGTTGGGTGGCATGGGGTGTTAGGGTAGGGAACCTTAACACCACATTTCCATACCTTTGTTGCAGTAATATGAAGCCTAACTGATGCAATAATGGAGTTTTTTGCAATGAATTTCCTTACTTTTTGTGAAAGTATCACCATAGCAGTAGTTGTTTATGGGAGCGCAGGACCCTCTGGGCTCTGCGCTCCCATTGATCCATAAGTGTAGAGACATTGTAATTAACCTTCATCTCCCTGTTTGTCCCATGCAACATGATTTCTTATTTTATGAACATATGAACATACAAACATATGAATGTGCCAGCAGAAACAGATTTCCTGGTTTATCAACATCTGCTCAAGTGTGCAGCTAGCGGCCCTAAGTTGTAGCTACCCCACCACCCTCCAGCAGCTGCCCCACCCCAAGGCAGGGTCCCTTGGACCCTGCACACCCATTGTTCTGTAGATGCATGAGCTAATTATCACCATAGCCATCTGATTATCCCAGGACATGTACATGATACAGAAACTTTTCAAAGCCCCGCCAAAACATAATTCTGTGTAACTGCAATGGCATTCCATGCCACAGGTGTGAAAACACATTTTGGGCAGGATGTGAGAAATGACATCTGTACTGTTCATGAGGTGGTGTGAAGAAATGGCTATGTTGAAGATTTGGAGTGAAAATATCAAAAAACTGCCAAAGTTACGCACGTGCGTAGAAACATTTCAATGACCCCTCATAACTTGATGTTTTGGTATTTTTGTACTAATTAATATAGGCTTTTGGGGATTTCATCATGAACACTGGCACTGTCATTTCATTACTCAGTCTTGAAAGGTGATTTTGGACAGTGACCGTAAAAAATCATCTTATGGGTCTGATTAAGGAAACAACAGTGACAGTGCCCATGAGGTGGTGTCCCAAAAAGCCTATGTTGAAAATTTGTTGTTACAAAAATACCAAAAAATGACTGAGATATCAACATAAATTAAAAATGCCATTGACAGCCATTATATGGTGGTTACCTTTATTCTTCAGTTTGCGGTTCAGCTTTGAAGAGTGCAGACATGTCCCGGTCCACAGAAGATGACAGTCAACATCTCTGGTGGTAAGGATAGAGCAAGGGGTGTATGGGGTGGTGGATTGCTCAGTGAGAGGGTCAGGATGGGGGAGAAGGACAGGGGAGATGAAGAGGGACCATTTTCTTTTTTTAGGGGAAAAAAGATGAGGGACCGTTTTCTTTTTTCACAGGTACAATTTAAGCAATATTTCAGGAAATTGGGGGTGGACTCCCCAGTGTCCAACAGTACTGGGGGGTAGGACATAACTGGAGACACTGGGAGTTGGCTACCCAGTGTCCCACACTGGCAGGGGGGTTCTAGTGCCAACACTGGGACACTGGGATTAGGCACCCTGATTTTGGCAAAACCATTATATTGGCAAGTACTGGGTGGGGTAGGACATATCTGGTGACACTGGTAGTGGGTTCCCCAGTGTCCCACACTGGTGGCGAGGTGGATTTCTACCACAGACATGTGGATTGTGCACCCAGATGTTGGCAGAAACATTGTTTTTTTAATTAAATCATGCCTCGGCCCCCTTGGAGGCAGTAAAAGGATAAAAGATCCTTTTATTAGGTAAACACCAACAGGTGTTTAGTTAAACGGGGTCTGAAGAATTCGATTCTGATCTTATTTTTTGAATAAAATGGCCAGGAAAGATTTTTATTTTTCACAGGGGCCGATGTTTTTTTTTAAGTAAAGTAGTGCAGCAAAGTGTGACAGTTTTTGCGAAACAGTGCTGCAATTTGCAGCAGTTTTTTGTGCAACAGTGCCGTTAGTGGTGTGAAAACTGCCACAATTTGTGGAAATTTCTCAAACATAGTGCCACAAATTTGTGACACTACTGACGGAGGAATAAAAAAACATATTTCCAGCCACTATTTTCAAAAACTAAGGCCAGAATCGTGTTCCTTGGGCCCCGATTAGGTAAACACAACTGTTGGTGTTTACCAAGGGGCAGTATTTTTTGAATGACAGTGTTTTCCCCGTTGCTAACTGAAAACAAGATGATGGCAGCACAACACTATTGATACTATTTGAGGCAACAAAAAGTGCTTTTGTGGCAGCAAAACCTGCTTTTGCACGGAACATATAATTTTTCCCATAGGTTATAATGGGAAACTTAAGACTTTAATAACTTTTGAATAGATTAATATTTTTTTCACCAAACTTTCAAAAATCATATCTGTGACTCAGACCCCATATACCCTAATGATTTCAGACCAGATCACCCATCCATTTCAGACATGTGGCACAACAAAGGATTTGCACCTAAATGGTATTTTCTACATTTTTGGACACTCCATATCTCCACAACCTCACATCTGACTGGTCCAAAACATGCAACATCAAAAGACCTATGGTACCTGATGGCACATGACAACTTTCATGTGCTTAGGTCATACAGTTGCAAAGTTATTAAAGTGCAAGATGTTGGGTTAATAATAGATGTGACTATTGAACCCTGACACTACCGTGCCAGTATAATATATATATATATATATAGTCAGAAATTAATCTATTAATTTATTCACACATCAGCCAATAGGCAGGGCCTGCTGCAAATGGAATGAATTATTAGAATAACAGAATATTGGATTATTAGATTGTTTGATTATTAGAATACCATGGTTTGGGACTGGTTAATGCATGTTTGTGTTTACATGTTGTGAGCACAGCACACTCAAGATTTTATTAATTTTAAGAAGATATTGCAAATAACAAACTTTTTTGTTTGAAGTGGATACATATGCAAATTGCTCCACTACAGAGCCAAATTGCCTGGCAGTGATTCATACTGCCCCGATGATTTCTTCAAGAAATGGAATGCCAATGATCACAGACTCAGAATTCCTATCAGGAAGCTGATTATAGTGATCCAGTGTCTCTATATGAACTCTTTATGACTGGTCACCCCATCAGAAATGTTCAACTCCTTGAAAGCCCTAAATCCATCCAAGGGCAAATGCCCCCCTGGCTTGGACTCCAAAATGCTCTACCTGTCTGCTCCTGCCATCGCCACCCCCATGGCCGCTCTTTACAACCTCTCTTTCTCCATAGCTTCTCTCACATCAGAATGGAAGCACACAGCAGTTATCCCACTGCTGAAGGGTGGTGACCCTTCTGCCCACGGAAACTACCACCCAATTTACCTCCTCCCCATACTGTATAAACTCCAGGAGTGCCTTGTCCTCTCCCAGCTTTCCTCCTTTCTCAACTCCTCCTCCTTCTCACCCTACCTTTCTGGCTTCAGGAAGTCCCACTCCACCACTACTTCCCTTCTTAGGTTCATAGATTCCATTCTGCCTGTTAAGGATAAAGGCCACATCACCTCAGCTGTTTTTGTTGACCTGGCTAAGGCATTCAGCACAGTCTCCCATGCTGTCCTCCTAGACAAGCTCACTCTTGCAGGGCTCTTTACCATGGCCTCTATCTGGTTCCACTCCTACTGATAGGTAGGTCCCAATCTGTTAAAATTGGAAACTCCTCCTCTACCCCCCGTTCAGTCACCACTGGAGTCCCCCAAGGCTATGTCCTCGGACCACTCCTATTTTCCATCTTCCTTTATGACCTGCCCACTGCCTGCCCACACACATCCATCCACATGTATGTGGATGATACGGTGCTGTATACATCAGGTCCTTCAACTGCTGAGGTGGTGACCAGGCTACAGTGGGACTTCAATAATGTCCAGCTCCGGTTTTAAGCAAATCAGCATTTTCTGCCAATGCCAAGAAAATGGTCTCAATGACATTCGGTGAAAGACAGAGACTCTCCTGGCAACCCTCCACTCCCTCCTTCAACACCCTGGATGGTGCTACTCTGGAAGCTAGCACCTCCTTTAGATACCTTGGGGTCTGGCTTGACCAGCAGCTTGACTTTTCTGCACATGTTGATGCAATCCACAAAAAGCTCCACCCCAAGTTGGGTGCCCTGTATCACAGCCATGACTGCATCCCACTGCCAGCCCATTGTGCACTTGTGAAGAAATTGATTCTCCCTGTTTTTGACTACAGAGACATAGTCTACAGCGCTGCTTCAAAGTGCAGGTGCCAACAGGTGCACATAAACCATCAGCATCACCTATACCTCTTAGAGTAAGCTTGGGCTAAAATGCTCTGTACCCTACTGCTGTTAATTCTCAACACAAGATTGATTAGATTGTTAATGACAAAGTCGGTTGCTCGACTGCTTGCATCATGGCAATTACAAGCTCCTTAGCTGGGCCTGTATAGTTTAGTTTAGTCTATTAGTCTAGGAATTAATACCTTTGAGCCAGGGCTCTTTTACAAAGGTTCCACGTCACAAAGAACATTTAACAAAGCACAATACACATTACAGGTAAAACCAGACAGGAAAGTTACATCATAAATTTGCTATTAACAGTTTAAGGCAGTAACGTTTTTAAGTTTCATAGAAAAACAAGCTATAACAGGTTCATTATAACAGTATAGTTTCTTAAATGTATAGACTGCACCCTCCTTATTACCTGTACTGTACATTGACACTTACAAACTCCTTAGATGGACTTGTATTGCTACCTAATTGTATAGGCTCCACCCTCATTGCTGTATGTACTGTTCATATCCTATGTTTCCTTTTTACCACTTTGTATTACTATATACTGCATGCTAATTGATGTCTTGTACTATGATGAGGAGCCTTTGTAAATGAGTTTTTGACTCAAAGGTTGTAAATCCGAACTACTCACTAAATAAAACTCAATAAATAAAGTCCACCCTGGCCAGACTGGACCCCCTCTTCCACTCCTTCTGTCATTTCAGTCTTGATTGCCTGCCCTCCACACAACACTGCGTTCTCTACCAGAATCTCGACCTCCCTTCACTCCAGGACCATAGACAGTCCCACTGTGCAAGATTCACAGCCAAGTTCTTGTCCCAGTGCTTATCATCATACCTTGCCTCTATCATCACAGCCGTTACACTTCCGGTGTACCCTCTCAGGAACTTTGACACCCAGCTTCTGGCTGTGCTGTGCATGACCTCCTCTGCTGGCCAGGCAGCCTTCAGACATTGCAAGCCTAAACTGTGAAACTCCCTCCCCATGAACATCTGGCACATGCCCTCAACTCAGCAACCAGAGGTTCTGTTAATTTATTTTCAGTGGAAGTCTAACACTTCCAGGAGTTCAAATCTGGAAGTCATTCCAAATTTTGGGAAGTCAAAATACTTCCAGGATTCCACTTTTAGAAGTCAGTATTCTAGGATGAACAAATTTATGGATGTTAACATAGTAAATTAGTGGTAAAATACAATTTCTTTCAGAAAAATCCATCATTTCTGACTTCCATGGCAACTATTTTGGAAGTTATCTAATTTTTGGTTTTACATTTGGAAGTCAATGACTTCCTCCCTCTTTATTTTGGAAGTTTTCACCTTATTTTTGGAAGTCAAATACTCCCAAAACGGACTTAAATGAAGCCCTGTCAGCAACTCAACTCCCTCATTAAAGCGCATTTCTCCTCCATCTGTGACTGTGGCCAAGTTTAAGCTTATGCTAAGTTTCTGTTCTGAGTAGTCCAGGCTCTTACTAGGCTAGTGGGCCTAGTCCACTTCTTGCAACCTTGCTGATGTTGTTTGTGCTGACTTTTGTTCTACTATGCTACTGTACCACATGTATTGTAATGAAGTAACTGCTGGTTCCTTGTATTACTACCGATCTCAGTCATATCATGGATTGTTCATATCTTATGTTCTGTGTATATATGTATATATATATCTTCATATATATGTGTGTGTGTGTGTGTGTGTGTGTGTGTATATACTATCCTACATTCTAATCATATCCTACATTCTGTATATATATATTTGTGTATTTTTTTCTCCACTGCTCCCCCTTCCTCAAGATGCACCTGGAATCGAGCAGTACTCTGCTCAGTGTGCCTTCCTGGTAAAACTTTTAAATAAACAAATAAATTAAAATATATGCAGCTTCTTAAAAGAGATACAAAGTCACAAGCAAGCTGTCCAGAGAAGTTTGGGAAGAAGTGGTAGTGTTAAACACCCAGTAGTTGGAGCTGAAACCCAAGGACTGGTTTAATACTACCTCATGCAAGAATTTGTTAAATTAATCATAAACTATTTATACATTTTTAAATGCTTAAAGTTTTACAAGCTTAAGCACTTCAAGGTGAAAGTGGGTGCTCCTATGAATTAAAGTTCAGGTGGAATTAAGTTTATTTAAAGATCTAGTGTAATGCCTGAACCTAATGTTAGTTTTTAAAAGTAGTGAACCACTACTTTTTAGGGCCATGGGTGGAGGCTACAGCCATTTTGCGAGAGTTTTTTAGCTCTGAAAATGGCCGATCTCACAACCTCTTCTGCTGGACTTTTGGAAGTATCCTTCTAAAAGCTCAACGGAGCTGAAAGCCCTCCGCCATGATCGGTGTATGGAATAACAGCTGCACTATTTTGTCTGTTACTTCTGCATTCTGATGCATGCACTGCACATGTGCACGAGTTGCGTGCATGCATGGAGTCGTGCACATGTGCAGTGTTGTGGTGCCACCATGTTGTATGTGGCACTGTGCCATTCAATGTATTGTGCCCCCCCTCCCAAAGTTATGCCCGACTCAGGTCATGCACAGGGAGCCCAACCCAGTGTGTGGAATTTGTTTTGTTTCTGTAAATTAGAAAACAGTCCATCATCGAGTGTTTTTTTTCTCCTGCGGTGCCCCCTGCCCACGTCATGACATCAGGGTGCCCAATTGTTGGTTTTCTTTCCCTGTGAAATGAAAAATGGTCCCTCATCATCGTACGGTCTCCTTCCTCCCCCACCCTCCTGCTGTGCACCCACCTCACCACCCCCCTTACCCCATACTTACCTCCAGAGGGTGGCACTGTCATCTTCTCTGGACCAGAACATGTCTGCACTCTTCAAAGCCCAACCGCAAACTGAAGAATTAAAGGTAATCATGCGATACAGCCATTCAATGGGGTTTTCAACTTATGCCGATATCTCAGCCGTTTTTTAGAATTTTTGTCCCAAATTTTCAACATGGGGTTTTTGGGACCCCATCTCGTGAAAACTGTCACTGTCATTTTGTTACTCGGTCCTGAAAGGTGATTCCACATTCACTGCACGGAATCACCTTTCGGGACAGATTCATGAGATGACAGTGCCACTGTTCATGAGGTGGGGTCCCAAAACACCCATGTTGCAAATTTGATGAAAACAATTAAAAAAATGACTGCATTACGAGCACGCTTTGCAGTTTCTACGCACGCTTCTAACGTCGCTAATTTTTAATATTTTCACTCCATATTTTTAACATTGCCATTGTTGCACACCTCCTTCACAACAGTACAGCTGTCATTTTCCACAACCTGCCCAAAATGTGTTTTCACACCTGTGACACAGAATAGCACATTTGCTCTGTGCAATCACCTTTGGGGAAAATTAAATAAAATTATACTGTCACTGGTCATGAGGAGTGCTCCAAGAAAGGCCATGTTGCAAATTTGGTGAAAACATTCCAACAACTGACTGCATTATGAGCGTGTGCTATGCAGTTTCTACATACGCTCCTAATGTCACTAATTTTTAATATTTTCACATTTTTAACATAGCCATATTTGTACACCTCCTTCACAACTGTACAGCTGTCATTTTCCACAACCTTCCCAAACTGTGTTTTCATACCTGTGGTGCAGAATAGCATGTTTGGTCTACGTAATCACCTTTCAGGACAATTGAACAAAATGACACTGGCACTGTTCATGAGGAGGGGTCCAAAATAGACCATGTTGAAAATCTGAGGCAACACCTCCAACATATGGCCAAGCTACACCTGGGCATTGAATAATTTCTAGGCACATGTGTAACTTTTGTCACTTGGTAGCGCTTCCCAGCCCTATCGGCTCTGGCCAGAGTTTGTTTATCTAGTGAAACATTACTTTTTTATCTGAAGTACCTTTCCTTTTCCCTTTGGTTAATTAGAAGATTGTGTGCCTGTCTAGTTGGTGTGATGTGAAAGACAGCACTCTGCCTGGCAGCTGACATATCTATCTCTACTCTCCCACACTACATCATCAGCATTGTGACCTCACTGACTGTAACACCACTGCTGCTTAGGAAACCCACTCAGCAGCTGCCAGTTCAGTCACCTGTGATGTCAGCATCAGTGAGATCTTAATGCTGCTGATGTCATGGGGATAGAAATAGATACATCTGCTGCCAGGCTAAGAACTGTGCAACACATCCAGCACAACATTATCACATAAAATACTTTCTAATGAGCAAAAGGAAAGAGAAATGTACTTCAGAAATAAAAAGCTATAATTGTCTACTTCTTAAAATTTGTATTACTTTCCTGTCTGTCTGTTTTGGCCTGACTAGCTCTTTAAGTCTGGTCTCTCTTTTTTTTTGCTAGCACATATCAATTATAATGAGAAAGAAATGTGACCTAACAGGAAATTGAACCCAGGCCCACGGCATTTTGTCCCAGTGCTCTATTTCTGAGCTATCAGGCTCACAAGCAGTAGCATCAGCTTAAGGTTCCCACAGCCCCCTTTCTTTCTCTAGCTAATCACCGTTTCTGATGGAATGAGTAAAATACAGTACGTTATGTAGGTGTTAAACAGAAGTGGACTGATCAAACAGGCATAACAAACTGTCTATGCTAATGATGTGTTGTATGTTTAGCATCACTGCTCATCTCCCTGTGGACCTTGTAAAGCTAATTTAAAGCAGACATGAAATTCTACATTTACTTACTAATTTACTGGAGTTTTTTGACACAAACGGCACAAAGAGCTGTGGCATCTCATTTCCATGTGCATTCTGGGGGAGAGGGGTGTATGAAACTGTTTGACTGACAGGAGAAGAGTTGGCCAGGATGCAGAGGAAAATCTAGTACCCTTGATAAATATCATTCAGTGTTTAACTTGGTAAAACAAAAACCAAGGAACAGCTGTGGGCATCACTTCTTGGTGATACTCCAAAGAAGCAAATATACGCCAAACTGAAAATACCAAAATTGACAGGCATGGACAAAGAGAGAGCACCCTTGAAACCAACACGTGCTTCGGCATCATTTTATATATACGCACAAAAAGGTGCAAATACACAGCAGACTCTGTTCCCTCCACGCAAGAAAGATAAAACAACTCATTGTTTTGCAGATACACTTCCACTTTTTCTGTTGGTTGCAAGAGTGCTCTCTCTCTCTCTCTCTCTCTCTCTCGCTCTTTAGTGTGTCTATTTATTTATTTTAAAAGATTTATCAGGATCTCTCTCTTTAGTGTGTCTATTTATTTATTTTAAAAGATTTACCAGGATCTCTCTCTTTAGTGTGTCTATTTATTTTGAAATATTTACTAGGAAAGACATACTGAGCTGGTAACAGCTCATTTCCAGATGCATCCTTGGGAGGTGGAGAGGAACTACACAATGCAAATGGTGCAATGGTAAATAAAGTACAATAAGGTGTAGTATAATTAAAAATATAAATAGAATAATAGATAGGTGAGTGTGTATTCAAGGGAGTAATACCATTGAGAGGTTCCCTGCCCCCAGAACCTTGAGATGATATTACTCCAGTATGGTAGGAGCTTGCACAGGGGCAGTGGTGCAATGGCACTAAGGTCAGTTCATTGAAAAAGATAGATGCAGCACTCACCCTTGCAGCAAGGACACGAAACGAATAAACATTAAAAGTTTTATTCACTCATCCAGTACAAACAATGTAACAGATAAATCTTATATTTCACCTTCAAGGCTTCATTAGAGAATGATGAAGCCTTGAAGACGAAATGTAAGATTTACCTGCAATGCTGTTTGTACTGGATGAGTGAATAAAACTTTAAATGTTTATTCATTTTGTGTCCTTACTGTAAGGATGACTGCTGCACCTATTTTTTTCAATGGTATTACTCCCTTGTGATACACACTCAGCCATATGACATTTTTTTGGCAATATATAGAGATGCCATTTTAATATGGCACTAAAACAAAAAAAATGTTTTGCACAAAATTGCTGTGAAGCCGGCATCAGCTGTGGGGCTGGATCAATGGAGCAGCAGTGCTGATAGTGAATGCCAGGCAAAAGTCAGGCAGAGCATTAAGGACCTACTTCTAGAACCAAGGAGAAACATAGAAACATAGACTTTGATGGCAGATAAGGACCACTTAGCCCTCCTAGTCTGCCCATTTGCCTACCTACAGGATAAGCCGCAGATCCTAGTTAACCAACAGCCTATTTCTTCCTACCCCCCCACAAGAATTGCCTTATGTCTGTCCCATGTATTCTTGAATTCTCCCACAGTTTTAGACCCCACAACCTCCTCAGGAAGGCTGTTCCATGCATCCACCACCCTCTCTGTGAAAAAATACTTCCTCACATTTCCCCTAAACTGCCCCCCCATCTTTAAATTGTGTCCCCTTGTTCTTGCACGTCTCTTTTTCTGAAAGATGCTACCCTCTTGGACTTTGTTGATTCCACTGAGGTATTTAACATTTTCTATCATGTCCCCCCTCTCCCTCCTTTCCTCTAGGGTATACATATTAAGCGCCTTTAGTCTCTCCTCGTATGGCTTCTCTTGCAGACCCTGCACCATTTTAGTTGCCCTCCTCTGGACTGCCTCTATCCTGCCTATGTCCTTGTGGAGATGGGGTCTCCAGAAATGCATGCAGTACTGCAGATGGGGTCTCACCAACTGTCTGTACAGAGGGATAACAACTTCCTGTTTTCTGCTGGTGATGCCTCTCCCTATGCATCCCAGTATACCGCCAGCCCTCCCTACTGCCTTCTCACATTGCTTGCTAACCTCAAGGTCATCTGATATGATTACCCCCAGGTCCATTTCCATTTTTGTTGTTGTTACTACCTCTGCCCCATTGTGTAATCTTCCCCCTGGGTTTTTGTTTCCCAGGAGCATTATTTTGCACTTCTTTGCAAGTCCCTTCTCATCCTTTCCACACCTCCTTGTGTATCAACCCTGTTGCAGATCTTTGTGTCGTCTGCAAAGAGGCATACTTTTCCTTCCAGTTCCTCTGCAATGTCACTTATAAAGACATTAAAGAGGACTGGACCCAGTACTGAACCCTGCAGTACCCCACTAGTAACCCCCTTTCTTCAGAGTGGACTCCATTTACAATTACCTTCTGTGTCCTAGTGTCCAGCCAATGTTTTACCCAGACTACCACCCTGGGAAAGCCTCCACTTCTGTTTCTTTGATTAGGATTGCAGTACATAGATACATAGACAGTTTCGGCAGATAAGGGCCTATTGCCCACCCAGTCTGCCCATTTGAGCTTGTAAGTTCAGTTTATGTTTTCCTAGAAGTCTGTTGCCCCTTACCCCGACCTCCAGAATTCCTTAATGTCTATTCCATGCATTCTTAAATCCCGTGATTGTTTCAGCCCCCACCACTTCCTCTGGCAGGGTGTTCCACTTGTGCACCACCCAATCTGTGAAGAAATTCTTCCTCACGTTTCCTCTGAATCATCCTCCCTCCAACTTCATCCCATGCCCTCTAGTCCTGGAACATCTTTTTCACTTAAAAATAGTGTATTCCTGCACCCTGTTCCTCCCTGTAAGATACTTGTATGTCTCTATCATATCCCCTCTCTCCCTCCTCTCCTCCAGGGAGTACATGTTCAGTTCCTTCAACCTGTCCTCATAGGATTTGTGATGCAATCCATGTACCATCTTTGTTGCCCTCCTCTGAACCTTCTCTACCCTGTCTATGTCCTTACGTAGGTAAGGTCTCCAGAACTGTACAGTGTACTCCAGGTGGGGCCTCACCAGTGTCTTGTATAGTGGAATTATGACCTCCCTTTTCCTGCTGGTGATGCCCCTGCCTATGCATCCCAGCATCCTATTTGCTTTACCTGCTGCCTTGTCACACTGTTTCCCTGCCTTGAGGTCATCAGAGATGATAACCCCAAGATCCCTTTCCTGCTTGGTGCATGCTATATCCTCACCCCCCAACTGATATATTGTGCCAGGGTTTTTGTGCCCCATATGCATTATCTTGCACTTCTTTGCATTGAATTTCAACTGCCAAACCCTCTGGTGTGTCTACTCTGTTACAGTAGCTTGCGGCAGTTGCACTGGTAAGCTGAACTGAAGGCAGGATAAACCAGATAGTGCTTAAGTTGTAAAAAAAAAAAAAAAAATGAAAAGAAAACATGACAAAACTACCAGGGGTACAAGTTACTCTAGTTAAGTGAGAGACAGCCACCACATTTTAAAAACTGCTGTGCACTCCCACACAGCAAACTCAGCCAATTATAATGCAGGGTTCACAAACTGATAGTTCACATGTCTAGCAACCATTGTTGGTGTCACGGCAACAAGCTGTGCAGTGTGAGGGAGTCCTGTGGTTCTGCTATTCTGGTTCTTTGAAAATACTATCATTCAGAGCTGCAAACGATAGTATTACAGGCTCTGAATGATAGTATTATCATTGAGGAATGGTAGTATTATCAATTTCAGGGAGTGCTATTAAAGGAAATGCTAGCAAAATGGTCGGAAGAGTGGCAACTGGGGTTTAACGCAAAGAAGTGCAAGATCATGCACATAGGGAAGAGAAACCCTGAAGCCACCTATAGGCTGGGAGGGGAGTTGCTAGCAGTCACAAAGGAAGAAAGAGACTTGGGCATCATTGTAACAGATGATCTGAAATCATCGAAGCAGACCACTAAAGCAGTAGGTAAGGACAGGGGGATGTCGGGGTGTATTAGTAGGGGTATTACAAGTCGTAAGAGGGAGGTAATAATCCCTCTTTGCAAGACACTGGTTAGACCCCATCTGGAGTACTGTGTGCAGTACTGGAGGCCACACTTTCACAAGGACATTAACAAAATGGAGGCAGTCCACAGAAGGGCAACCAAAATGGTGAAGGACTGCATCAGGAAACATATGAGGACAGATTAACAGAGCTCAATATGTATACCCTAGAGTAAAGGAGGGAGAGAGGTGACATGATTGAAATATTCAAACACCTTACAGGCATTAACAAGGTGAAAGAGTCTAACATGTTTCAATATAAGAAAAATAGCAGGACAAGAGGTTACAGCATGAGATTAGAGGGAGGCCGATTAAGGGGGAATGTGAGGAAGTTCTTTTTCACAGAAAGGTTGATGGATGCATGGAACCGGCTACCTCAGGAAGTGGTGGATAGGAATACAGTGCAGGGCTTCAAACAGGCATGGGATAGGCCTAAGGAAGCAATACAGATGAGTATGAATAGATAGGCCATTGACAGAGTAAATGCCTACGGCACATTCATAAGGTAGAAAAAGAAATGGGCAGACTAGATGGACCTTGCAGTCCTTATCTACCGTCAACTTCTATGTTTCATGTATACTTTAGTGCCATATTAAAATGGCACATCCATATACTACATTAAACAACAATGTGCCAATGTTTATCATCAATGTAACAAGGGTGTGCCACTGACATGCTATAAGCCCTGTTATTGTGTCATGTCCATAGGATGCACCTGCTGTAGCCAGCTGTCAAATGAGAGGATCATTTACAGCACTTGGACATGTTTTATGGCAGCTTGCAAGTATCTGTATATTTAAATTCATGCATCTCCACAATGTACACGACTGACTAAACAGATGCATGTCCTAGACCACTGAGACATGGTTTTGTGGGCATCGCTTTGTCACAGGAATGGATCATCACAATTATTTAATGCACGTCCTGTGTGTCAAATACCCTGATGCAACTGGAATGTGTGTCAAAAAACACTTACTGTAAATTCAAAACTGCTGGCCATGTCTTTTCTTTGCTTCCTTTCCTCCAAGGTGAATATATTAAGGGCTCCCTGCTCACAGCTTTTGTCCCTCATACCCCTAATCTTATGGATACCCCTGCATTGCACCCTCCTGATACACTCTAAATGGGCTTACCCAGGGGTTGTTGTGGCAGGATTATGGTACTTTCCCTGCCCTGCTGCTCACCCCTAAATGCCATTTAGATGCACAGCAGCATATTGATGGCCCAGTTGAAAGTTGTCACACACTGTGTCCTACTTCAGCCACTTGTCTATTATCACCCTCAGGTCTGTTCCCCCCCCTAGACAATAAGAGTAAGAGGCGCTCCACACAACATGTAGGTCCTATAGTAGAGTGATTTAACTAATATGGCAGTTTGTTATTTGGCTTCACTTAATCTGAAACTCTAGCAGTCAGACCAATTACCCAGCTTTTTAGGTCCTCCTGAAGTACGTCGCCATCCTCAAAGGAATTCACCATCATAGCCAGCTTAGCACCATCAGTGAACATAATTCTGTATGAATTTTACAGAATCAGTGGTCATAGTCACGTACCAGAAAAACTGCATACTATAGAACTGTACCTATGGAACAGAACGTAGCATGCCAACATTGAAATATCTCTGTTCATTAGTAGTCTCAAGGATGGCCATTTTACCTGACAGCATATAAATATTAATGATGCCATAGAAACTATGTGACAAGTTTTATAATGAGACTTACTTTTCACAGAGTACATCTGCAGCAGGCTGCTCCTTGAAGGTAATTTCTGGAGAACTTGATACATAGCGAACTGGAAATATTCCCCCGATAATGATGTCTCCTTTCTTTATGCAGCCTTGTAAGCTCAGACTGGCAAGGTTACACTTCTGTTTGATAGGTTGACAGACTGGAATACAGAATGTCAGGAAGTACAAAATGCTAGTTACCATCATTGTGCTAGCCAAAGCTACTTACACGTTTGTTACACTGTCCTTCAGGACCACTCAGGTGTTGAGAACTTAACATTCATAGATATTGAAAGACATAGATGTTGCTGAGACCCATACAAACAATGTTCATCTCATTCACAGCAACAAACAGAAGCTTTAAAAATTGATGAAACATTTCTAAACAAAATTCATAGATCCATAACTTTTATATTGCAAATAAATTATCATCACACATTACAATACTAATACATTATAAAAAATACATAATTTTCATTCATAAAGACTGCATACTGATGGATTATATATCAGAGACCATGAACACTGTAGTTCAACATGGACCTACCCCGATGATTTGCTTATTTATGATTGACTTATTTATTACTAAAATTCAATTCTCCTGGTACTTATTGTCAACATCTAGAATTAGATTATAAAGCAATTATGCACAGCACCAAAAGAGACTGCAACATGAGCAAACAGTTATTTTTCAAAATACCAAAAGTCAGAGGGGGCTGAAAGGTGTAATTATAAATAACAAACAACATGAGACTTGTTCCCTGGGCTAAAAACATTTTATTTGTCAGAGTTTCCTTAGTGTAGTCCATCCTGAAAATCATGGTACATCCATTGATGATAATATTATACCACAGTTCAAGCATAAAACTCTAAATGTGGGGCCAATGAAACCTTTCACTCACACACCTGCACAATCCTCATAGATTTTGTCTGCATATCACCAATCATTTTAGTCTCCCAGTGTTGCAAATTCTTGAATTAGGACAATGAAACGTTATACTCACATTTCTGCACAAAAGACTCAGAATTCATGTCCACAGTTCAAGACATTTAATAATGTGCAGCAAACAGTGGGAGCACCACAGCTGACACAGAAACTCCTCCACATCGAGGGTTACCAAAGTTCTGAAGCCTTGACATGGAGGTAATTCAAAATACCCAACACTTCTGTGGTGTCTTTGCTGTAAGGCCATAGACCTTCCATGAATGGCTTGATATGATAGTCCATGAGCTGGAAAAAGGGATCTGTGAGTAAACTGATACCCAGAATTATTAGTTGACCTCTGTGTCAAGGGTTCAGAACTTTTGGCAACTCTTGACATAGAGTCTCTGTAGACCAATATCCAACGTGAGGAAGATTTGAAAGCTGTTCCATTTTACTTGGAAAAAGGAGGGCAGAGGAGTAAGCCACCAGCTATTTCTTTGTTGGAAATGTCCAAATGTGCACTGCAATGCAATGCCCAAACATTCCTAGGAGATTTTTTTGTACAGGTCAGTGGGATGGCAGTGGGGCAACTTTTGTCCCCAGTTATGTGAACTTGTACTCAGACATTGGGGATAAGATGGTTTCATGTTATGAACTCTCCAACCAATACCTAGCCAAAATTATCCTATGGAGAAAATGCATTGATGAGATTTTGATGGGGGGGGGCATGGTAGATGATCTGAAAAAATGTGTTTGGTTTCTGGAAGCAGCAACCCAAATGTATAATTTGCAATTGTGTATAATTATGAGAACATCTCTTTCCTGGATATCTGCATTAAGAAAAATTTGGAACAGGGTGTAGATGCAGACTTTTTCTGAAAACTCATGGACAGACATATACTTCTGACAATTTGCTCATGCCACCCCAGAAACACCATCACAAATATCTCTACCAGTCAGTACCAGTATATACATAAGAAGTATATCTCTATCGAAGCTATAAATGTAATGCAGATGATCTCAGTACTCATTTCAGGGAAAGGAGTTATTCATGTGTGGACATTGAAAGAGCCAGGCAGGGGGCTAAGATGACTGAAAGGTGTAACCTTTTGATATCCAATTCACAACACAGGAACTACAGTACAGTCTTCTGTGGTGGAGTCTATTTTAAAGGGGAATTGGGTGATCTTGCAAACAGAACCAAAATTGAAATATACACATAATACCTCCCTTGTGTACTCTTTGAGCAAGCCCAAAAATTGGGAGATCAGTTAACCCACAGTTTACAGACAATACAATGACCAACAGCCTGGGTGCCACCCTTGCCACAAGGTTGCCACAGAAGAGCATGGTGTAAATACTGTGAGGTGATTACAGGAATGGATCATAGAAACATATAGAAACATAGAATTTGACGGCAGATAAGGACTGCTTGGCCCACCTAGTCTGCCCATTTTTCCACCTACAGGATAAGCCGCAGATCCTAGTTAACCAACAGCCTATTTCTTCCTACCCTCCACAAGAATTGCCTTATGTCTGTCCCATGTATTCTTGAATTCTCCCACAGTTTTAGACCCCACAACCTCCTCAGGAAGGCTGTTCCATGCATTCACCACCCTCTCTGTGAAAAAATACTTCCTCACATTTCCCCTGAACCGCCCCCCCATCTTTAAATTGTGTCTCCTTGTTCTTGCATGTCTCTTTTACTGAAAGATGCTACCCTCTTGGACTTTGTTGATTCCACTGAGGTACTTAAAAGTTTCTATCATGTCCCCCCCCTCCATCTTTTCCTCAAGGGTATACATATTAAGCTCCTTTAGTCTCTCCTCGTATGGCTTCTCTTGAAGACCCTACACCATTTTAGTTGCCCTCTTCTGGACTGCCTCTATCCTGTCTATGTCCTTGTGGAGATGAGGTCTCCAGAACTGGACGCAGTACTCCAGATGGGGTCTCACCAACTGTCTCTACAGAGGGATAACAACTTCCTGCTTTCTGCTGGTGATGCCTCTCCCTATGCATCCCAGTATACCCCCAGTCCTCCCTACTGCCTTCTCACATTGCTTGCTAACCTTAAGGTAATCTGATATGATTACCCCCAGGTCCCTTTCCATTTTTGTTGTTGTTACTACCTCCCCACCATTGTGTAATCTTCCCCTGGGTTTTTGTTTCCCAGTTGCATTATTTTGCACTTCTTTACATTGAATCCAAGCTGCCATACTTCTGACCATTCCTCCAACCTTGCCAAGACCCTTCTCATCCTTTCCACGCCTCCTTGTGTATCAACCCTGTTGCAGATCTCTGTGTCATCTGCAAAGAGGCATACTTTTCCTTCCAGTCCCTCTGCAATGTCACGTATAAAGACATTAAAGAGGACTGGACCCAGTACTGAACCCTGTGTTACCCCACTAGTAACCCCTCTTTCTTCTGAGTGGACTCCATTTACAATTGTCTTCCGTGTCCTGTTCTCCAGCCAATGTTTTACCCAGGCTACCACCCTGGAACCCACTCCCAGGCTGGCTAATTTGACTATTAATCTTTTGTGTAGGACTGTGTCAAATGCCTTGCTAAAGTCTAGATAGGCCATGTCCACAGACCCTCCCTGGTCTACTACTTTGGTCACCCAGTCAAAGAAATCAATTAGAGTCATCTGACATGACCTTCCTGCTGTGAACCCATGCTGCCTTGGGTCCTGTGCCCCACTGGCCTCTAGGCACTCAATAATTCTTTCCTTCAGAAGTGATTCCATCACTTTCCCTACAACAGAGGTCAAACTGACAGATCTGCAGTTTCCTGCCTCTGTCTTGGTCCCACTTTTGTGAAGGGGAATCACACCCGCCTTCCTCCAGTCCTCGGGTACCACACCATCCTCCCATGATTTATTAAAAAGGGTAGTCAGTGGTTTCACTAGTTCTCCCTCTAATTCTTTTAGAATTCTGGGGTGAATTCCATCAGGCCCCATTGTTTTGTCCACCTTCAGTTTTAGGAGTCTGTTCAGAACCCTTTCTTCTGTGAAAGGACTGGGATCGACCCCCCCTATCAAGAGTGCTTCTGTTAATTGGATTTGGCACCTCCCCCTCCTCCTCTTTTGTGAATACTGAGCAGAAATATTTGTTCAGTATCCCTGCTTTTTCACTGTCCCTCTCTGCCCACCCACCGTCCATTCTATTCAGCCTCACTATCCCTCCCTTTGTCTTTCTATGCTCACTGATGTACCTATAAAAGGTTTTACCCCATTCTTAACTAAGCTGGCTATCTTTTCCTCAGTTTGGGCCTCTGCTATTCTGACTTCCCTCGATGCTTCCATCTGTCTTAATTGGTACAGCTCTCTGTCCTGCTCCTTCTGTGTTTCCTTATACTTTCTGAATGCTATCTTTTTCTCCCTGACTTTCCCCGCCACCTCTTTTGAGAACCATAGTGGCTTTTTCTTTCATTTTGATTTGCTTATTTGCTTCACACAAAGGCTTGTTGCCTCTGTGATGGCAGTTTTGATGTTTCCCCATTGTTGCTCCACCCCTCCTTCTAGCCTGTTTGCTAGTGCTTTTCTAAGGCACTCTCCCATCTTGCCAAAGTCAGCCCTCCTGAAGTCCAGTACCCTCACTTTTGTATGGATTGACTCTGTAGCTGAGTTTAATGTGAACCACATTGTTTGATGGTCACTTGTTCCCAGATGGCAACCCACTTCTTGATCTGAGATCCTCTCACTGTCCCCATTTGAGAGTATGCAGTCCTAAGATTGCTCCCTCATGAGTGGGTTCCGAAACTAACTGTCTGAGGCATGCCACCTGTAGGGCATCAAGAATGGCCCTGCTCTTGGATGTGGCTGCAGCAATTGTGCTCCAGTTAACATCTGGCATTTTCAGGTCTCCCATCAACAGTATTTCCCCTTTCTCTGCCATCCTAAGAATGCCTTCTATCATATCCTTGTCCATTCCCTCCCCCTGACATGGGGGTCTGTACACAACCCATGTGCGGATTGTGGTGCAATTTCCAGTCTCTAAGGTGACCCATAGTGCCTCCTCTCCTCCCAGTTTACTCTTCTGTTCAGTTGCTTTTATCCCTTCCTTTACATAGAGAGCTACTCATCACTCTCTTCTCCCCTCCCTGTCTCTCCTGTAGGTTATGTACCCTGATATGTTAACATCCCAGTCATGGTTCTCTGTGTACCATGTTTCTGTGACTGCTACAATATCCAGGCATCCCTCTTCCATCAAGGCCACCAGTTCAGGGAGCTTGTTGCCCAGACTATGGGCATTGGTACTCATTACCCTCCATTTCCTGATGGCCTTACTCCTTTTTGCCCCACCCCTGTCCTTCTTGCCTTTGTCACTTTCTCCATTTACCCCTACCCTTCTCCCTATCGACATCTCTATCTTGGTGTTTACCTCACTTACTATTGTGACTTTTTTGGGGGCTAGGATTTCCCTGCTCCTTTCCAGTGCCTCCCCCCCAGGATAGTTTAAATGTTTGCCAATGAAGCATTTAAACCTATCACCTAGGATCCTGGTTCCCCTCCTGGACAGATGCAGCCCATCATGCCAGCATAGGCTTGCATCACTCCAGGTGGACCCCCAGTCCCCAATGAAGCCAAATCCCTGAGCTATGCACCAGTTTTTCAACCACTGATTGAATCCCATGGTGTGGAGCACCCTAGCCTCTCCTATGCTATAGACAGGTTGCACCTCTGAGAAGGTTACCGTGTGTGCTACTCATCTAAGGCCCCTCCCCAATTCCACAAACTCTTCCTGCACTGCTCTGATCCCTTTCTTAGCCAGGTCATTTGTCCGTAGGTGGACAATGACATCCAGCTCCCTCCCCTGTGCAGCTGGTCCAGTGATCCTGAGGATTCGCTCCCTGTCCCTCCAAGCCATGGCACCAGGCAGGCACCTTACCTCCCTCTCCCTTCCTCCCCCAGTTCTACCTTCCTAACAATGGAGTCCCCTACCAGGAGTTGTTTCCTTCCCCTGTGGGGTCCCATGCCACCCTCCTGTGGGTCTCCTTTGTGGAGGTTCCCAGCATCCTCCTTGGTTTCCACTGCAGGTGCCTCCATAGAGGAACCATACTTTGCCAGAATGGCATAGGAATTGTGCAGAGGTACAACTGGAGGGATGCACCTCTGTTTCACCACCCTCACCCTCCCTGAGCCCACTGTGGTCCAACCGCTTCTCTTTCTTGGCAACCTCTGAGGCAACGGCAGTGGCCCTGGTGGTCCCTGGATGGCACAGTTTGTGAACCCTGCCTCTGGTGAGGCTTATGGTATCTGCAAGTTCAGCTGTGGCACCACTAGTGTGGCATATGCAGCAGCCTGCATATGTAGTGCATACTACCTTGTCAGGACCAAAAGAAAGCTTAACGAAAGGGTGGATAATCATGTGAGAGGAATTTTGCAAGGCAATATGGTGTATGCCACCACTGCAACATACACTGAATGCAGGATTGGAGCCTTCATAAATGGACCATAATGGGCATAAAAAGGTCACTGTAGGGCCGGGGGTGGGGGATATTGTGGCAGCCTTACCATAACGGGAATGGTACTGGATATTTAAGCTGCATGCTTCTTCTTTTTCAAGCTTAAATGATAAGATAGGGTTAGCTCCTTTCTTGTAATTTCAAGGTGTTAGACTGTATTATAATATGTATCATGCTAATAACACATGAAAAGTAGCTAACCTATTATCTTTCTTCCCCCCCCTTTCTAAATTAATGCTGAGTTTTCCTCAAGCCTCAAGCAGGGTATCAAATAATTGTGTAATGTATCTTTTTATGAAATAGTGTCTGTAATCTAATGATGATGTATGTTTGCAAACTCACTCTTCATAATTTTACACAACTATTCCTCCTGTTGTTAAACCTTTGCCTAATGGGGGGGGGGAGTGGCTAGCTGTCAGCCGCCGCAGACTTACTTTTAGTCGGCTCCCTGAAAAGCATCCTGAAAACTGCATAAAATCCAAATTTCAATCTAACTCTAGCAGATATTTCTACTAAACAGAGGCTTCCTTTTGAGTATTGCACCACCTTGGGCAGTTTGACACAATGGGGAAGAAGAATAATGAGTCTAAAGCTAGTTTCTTTGCACCATGTGGTGCGATGTCTAGAACGCAGTCTACCTCTGCAGACCTGAATCTGGAGGAACCAAAAGTATATGAACCCCGATCAGCAACATTGGACTCCCTACAGTCTGCCATATTAAATCTGACCAAGACGGTACAGCAACTCGATAAGAAAATAGATTTCTACCATGAGAGGATGTTACTGGTTTAACAAAAGATGGATGGACTTGTGAGTACAGCTCAGGCCGTGGAGAAGACCTCTGAATGGGTTCAAGCCATGGCAGCCATGTGTGTAAAAGAGCAGACACTCCTAAAGTCTCACCTGGAACATCTGAAGAATTAATCAAATGCTGCAAATGTATGCATTCTAGGTCTACCGGAGGGGATAGAGGGAGAAGATCTTCTGGCTTTTCTGCTCAAATGGTTGGAAGACACCTTTGAATTAAACTTACAAGATTCCCTTATCAGAGCATACTGAGTCAATCTTCGCAGAGCTATAGGCCAGTCAGGCGGAGTGAGGACCATCATGCTACAGACTGCTCCTCGGTGATTAAGGACAGAATTTTGCACGCTGCTCAAACAAAGAGAGTTTTTGAGATGGAGGGATCTCAGGTGATGATTTTTCCAGACCTCTCTTATGCTACCTACATGAAGTGGAAGAGTTTTGATCTGATCAGATGTAGAATCCGGGAACTGGATATCCCCACTAGCATGCTTATGACCACTCGCCTGCAAGCTGTGGTGGGCTGGCACGTCTATGTGTATACTGACCCAAAAGAGGATGTAAGATTGACGGAGAAACTGAAGGCTGAAAGAGCTGTAAGGGAGGGTGATTCCTCCAATGACACAGATGATGAAGAGACCTGAATTAGAAGTGTGGTCACCCTTGTATCCTCTTTATTTGGCGCAGGACTGCGGCGGGTCTGCTTCCTTCCAGGTTATTCAAACCTATATCGTGCAGAATATATATTTGTCTTCAGAAGCCTGATCTGAACTGTTCTAGTTGCATTTTGTGATCATCACCTGTTGGTGGTAACAGACTTGATTAATCGGGGACTCATTCCTAAAATTTGTAAGGAATTTCTTGCTGTGTTTTTTATAATAGGAATTCTCCTGATCTTTAGTTAAATTATATTAGTTATAAAATCCTGATTTTCTGTTCATTGACCCCAAAGGATACTTAAAAGGGAGTTAACTGAAAGGGAAGAGTTAGAGCTTAACCATAGTGCAAGCTGTACAAAGGCAAGATTTCCGGTTAATCAATTGGGGGACTTCTGTATGTTAGATATACTGTATATGTTTAAGGCATTGACAGCAATGGCCAAAGTGTTTACATAAACATTAGAAATATAGTACCTGCTTTTCCTCTATAACTTGTAACAAAGGTAGTCATGTTTTACAATCCGCATATCAAAGATATATGGTAGCTATATGTTGTATAGCATGATTCATGGAATGTCTATGCATTGCATTGTAATGTCATAAAACTTATAAATAAAAAATATAAAAAAAAAAACCTTTGCCTAACTGTACATTCATTTCCCCTTTGTGCTTCATTATCCCCTATTGAATTGATAAGCAAAGCAATTTATTTACACTCATGCATATTTGTGTGTATATATGTAATAAAATCAGAATTGCTCCTATCCCGCTTTTAATGATGATTATGCCTTTGCTACATGTATATACTATGTATTATGTAGTTTGTGCATTGTGTACTATGTATTCTGTATTTTATTTATCTTGGATTGCATTTTTGCATTTTTGTGATACTTGTACTACTGGACATTTGTGAAAATGGACAGTTTTGCTCACATACCTTTCCAGTATAAAATAACTAACTAAATAAATAAATACACCTTTTTTAAAAAATATGGTATAAAAAGAGTCATAACAGAGGGCAGCTTTGTCTCTTGACAAAGTGTGACTGCACAAAACAACAGAAAACTATTCTGCTCTGGAACAATTATTTTTTGATTGTGTAACCAGAGAGGTGGATCATGGAGGTGCGGAGGATGTGGCCTACCTGGATTTCAGCAAGACCTTCAACACTGTTCCACATAGACCACTGTTAAGCAAGCTGGGGAGCCTAGGAGTAGGTCCTAAAATTGTAAATTGGATGGCAAATTGGCTGGGCAACAGAAGTCAGATGATATTTGTAAATGGCACCCACTCTGGAGTAGGCAAAGTGACCAGTACTAGGGCCGGTCCTGTTCAATGTCTTTATTAGTGACATTGCAGAAGGGCTGGAAGGGAAAGCATGCCTGTTTGCAGATGACATAAAACTCTACAACAGACTGGACACATCAGCGGGGGTGGTGGAAAGAATGAGGAGCAATCTAAACAAACTACAGGAATGGTCAAAGGTTTGGCAGCTGGGTTTTAATGCTAAAAAATGCAAAGTAATGCACATAGAGCACAGGAACCTAAGGGCAACATACCAAATGGAGGGAGAGGTATTAATGGTCACAAAGCAGGAAAGGACATGGGGGTGATCATTTCTGATGACTGGAAGGTAGCAAAACAGTTCAACAAGGCTGTGGGGAAGGCAGGTGGGTCACTGGGATGCATAGGTAGCGGAATCAGCAGCAGGAAGAGGGGAGTGATAATACCCCTCTACAGATCACTGGTGAGACCACACCTAGAACCAGGGCTTAACATGTTGTTAGGGTTCTATTTGGTTTGGGTTTTGCAGGGTATAATTTGAGTTCAGTTCAGTTCGATTTGATAAGTAGAAGTTTGGGATAGAGTTCAGTTCGATTCAAGGTATTTTTTTGTCTAATTTATCAGTTCAAGTTCTAATGAATTCACCCTACTGCCTCTATTTGGGTTCTCCTCATTTCACATGATCTGGGTTTGGGTTCAGTTCAGGTTCATCTGTTTTTTTTTTTTTTTTTAGGGTTTAAGTTTGGATCAGATCAGGTGAAAATTGAAAACTTCAGGTTCAGTTCGGATTCGGTTCTCGAATGATCCCTGGCTCTAACTACACCTCAAGTACCGTGTACAGTATTGGAAGCCCCATCTCTGCAAGGACATAGAAAGGGTGGAAGCAGTGCAAAGAAGGGCAACAAAAATGGTACATGGCCTGCATCAAAATCCTATGGAGAAAGGCTAAAGAAAATAAATATGTACTCCTTGGTGGAAAGGAGGGAAAGGAGTGATATGATAGAAACATTCAAATACCTCTCATGTATAAACAAGGTACAAGAAGGAAGCATATTTTAAAGAAAAAGATGCTCTAAGACAAGTGGTCATACTATGAAGATAGAAGGGGGAGGCTCAGAGGTAATAGAAGAAAGTACTTCTTCACAGAGAGAGTGGTGGATGCATGGAACAGCCTCCCAGCAGAGGTGGTGGGGGCTAAAATGGTTTCAGGATTTAAGAATGCATGGAATAGGCAGAGAGGGATATTAGAAGTAGGGGGGAGGAGCCTGGGGACTGAGTACGGTCACTGTTGTCAATATAGGCAGTGGCAATGTGTGCAGACACGGTGGGCCAAAAGGTCCTTATCTGCAGACAGTGTCTATGTTCTTAGTCTTCAGTGTTTTGTATTGAATAAATAAACAATTTTATCTGCCTATATTATGGATGGACATGAGAAAGGAAAAGTGTGATCCACTGGAAATTAAACCCAGACCCCTGGTAATACTGCCCCAGTGCTCTAGCCATTAAGCTATGGGCTCACATGGCTAGAAGGACTGACAGGCTTTCCCATTGAACATACATTGCTTCTGATTGGTTGACTAATGGCCAATCAGATGTTTCTATTATAGTATATCATCATTTATTCATTCATTCATTGATTCTCTGGAGGACACTGAAGACTGAATAAGATCACTCACTGCTAGATGGTTTTCTATTTTTATAGGTTTTTAAGAATATCTTTTGTACTTTGAAGGACTGGAGAAGAATGGAGGTTGGGTGCTAGTGAATGGGTAGCATGGGGATTGACTCATGAATTCAGGGTATGTTTATGGGGTGGGAGAGGTGGATGGTTAAAATATAAGTGATTTGGTATGGGTGGGGGAAGGGATTATTATACTGCTACTATGCCCTGTAAATAAGAATTTTCACTGTGACTGTGGGTGGTAGGTTGAGGCGGGGACAACATTTTAAAGGTCTAGGTGGTTTGAGGATGGTGGGCGTTGTATGCTCAGTGAGTAGTGTTGGATGACATGCTAATAAAAATGTTTTTCTAAAGAACTTCACTGCAAGAAGATGGATGGATTAACGAGTAATTTCACCTTGCTATGCATGTGGGAAAGTTCCAAAATTCACATCAACTTCATGAGAGGAGTAAAAATTTGCCTCATCTCTACTTTTGAAACTTTGTGTTTCAGTTCTAATTGATGCCCTAAACCATAAACACAGGTTTGTGGAGCAGTCTTTGTGGACCTGTCTCGGGCCTTGGACATACAGTAGTGGATCTTTGACAACTTATGGACAGATTAGCTGAAATAACATAAGCAACAATGTGCTGGCATGGTTTAGGAGTTAATTTGACTGGGGATGATATAGAGTTACAGTACCTTAAACAATCTGACTTCTAAATACTTAATGAAAGAAAATTGTTTTCACACAGGGTTCTGTGTTGGGCCAACTACCATTTACCTGGATACACTGTTATCTGACAGGACAGGCCCGGGTCAAAACGGGGTGGGTGTGTTGCCATTTACCATAAAAACCACCTCACCATTAAGCCGGTTCCTGTCCACAACCCTCAATGGATCTGTGAATCTATACATGCTGTCCTGTCCCTAGGTGCTAAAAATCTGCACATAATCTGTCTCTACAATCCGCCCACCGGAGGGGTGGAGAGTTTCCATGAACTGCTCCGGGTAACTTCACAAACTATAAATATGAGCGAAACCATCATACTTGGGGATGTAAACCTAAACTAGGTGGGCCCCTCCCATAGCTCCCTTGCATTCCTAGTCCAAGGTCTCAACTTCTACCAGCTCATCACTGAGAACACCAGGATGATAAACTCCCAATTAGGTATGCTGATAGACTGGATTCTCACAAACAGACCTGACCATATGACAAAGGCAGGTATCCTGGCTGATGCTACAACTGACCACTCGCCCACTTTCTGCCACTGGCGTGCCAGTCCAACACCTTCTCCTCAGTCCCGCCTGGTCACATTTACCAACTTTGCTCACCTGGATCTAAATGCCTTTCTCCTAGACGTATTCTGCATTGACTGGTCCGAAATCTACCATGCAACAAAAGTGGAAGACGTCCTAAACGTGTTCCTAACCAGGTTCAGCGATGTACAGAATAGGCATGCACCAAAAGTGCAGAGAAGGGTCAGGGGTCATCAAATGAGATGGCTCCACAAAGACCTTCTCCGACAACTCAGAACCAGGGGTAAACTGTGGAAACTCTTCAAAAGCACCGGTCTGCCCAGGGACCATGCTATCTACAAGCAACATAGAAACTCCTGTAAAAAGCAAATGAGGCTAGCAAAAAGCAAATACTGCCAGAACCTACTAGCCAGCTCAGCCCATGATCCCCGCAAATTCTGGGGTCACATCAAAACCTTCCTGGGTGCACCGCAATCCGTAACCCCTTCGGAAATGATTCTAGATGGTATCCACTGTAATGACTCCCTTATCATTGCAAGTGCTTTCAATAAGATGTTCTCTGACCTGTCCCATTACACATCTACACTTCCACCTGCACCTGTGGCATCTCAGCCCTCTGCAACTGGTGCACTGGCCGACCCACCAATCAATAATCCTGTGCCTGGAAACAACCAAGCCCTTCTACTTCAAAGCTGTGTCCAAATCGCAAGTCTTTAATATACTAAACACCATATCTGACACCACCAGCCCGGGATCCGACTTACTGGAACCACGCCTTCTAACGGCAGCTGCTCATCTCATCTCATATCCACTAGCCAAGGTGTTCACTCTATCCCTCTCCAATGGTACCTTTCCTGACATCTGGAAATCCGCAAGAATTACCACCATCTTCAAAAAGGGAAACGAGAGCGATATCTCAAACTATAGACCAATAGCGATTCTCTTGGTCCTCAGCAAAATCCTAGAAAAACTTGTAGCCACTCAGACCATTGAGTTCCTTGAAACCTCAAACTTGTTATTTGCAGCACAACATGGTTTCAGGAAAAACCACAGCACCACAACTGTGCTAGCTAAATTCACCTCAGACACTCTCACAAACATGGACAAAAGTCAGCTTACTGGTGCTATCTTCATTGACCTCGCCAAGGCTTTCGACCTCGTGGATCACCCCTTACTCCTGTCCACCCTCCAAGAATTTGGCTTCTCACCTCCCGTCACAAGCTGGTTCAGAAGCTACTTAACAAATAGGACCCAAGCTGTCAAACTTAACTCCGCAATCTCTGACTGTACCACTATCAATATTGGAGTGCCACATGGCTCAATACTGGGCCCTCTCCTATTCTCATTATTTATTAACAACATGCCAAGCTGCATTGTGTCCTGTGCCTCTCTTCTCTATGCAGATGACCTGGTTATCTACGCTAGCTCTGATAATGTTGACCAACTTAATGCGACATTGACCTCTGCTTTCCACACTGCTCAACACTGGCTAAACTCCCATCGCCTTATCCTGAACTCCAGCAAAACCAAAGCAATGCTACTGGGCACTGCCCACAAGATAAGGTCCTGCTCCTCTCCTTTAAAAATCCTGGACCTAGATGGGACCCTCTTCGAAGAAGTCAGCACTTTCCGCTATCTTGGCATCCTACTAGATCAATCCCTGGACCTAAACCTGCACATTCAAGAAACCTGTAAATCTGTGAACTGCAAACTGGGGGCTGCCTACAGAACCAGCTATATGCTTACACCTGCTGCAAAGCTGGCCATTGCCAGGGGACTCCTCCTGCCCACTCTTACCTACTGCCCTCCCATCCTGACCATGGCGCACAAATCTACCTTACAAAAATGGGATGTCACCTTCAACAATGTATGCCGTTATGCTTCAAAGGCACCTCAGCTCAAGCGTCACTGCCAATTGTATAGAGACCTTGGCTGGCTCTCTCCCTCCACCACCAGACTTTACTATCTGGGCTGCCTCTGCGACTCCATCCTTAGACTTGATAGACCGGCATCCCTAACTGAACTGCTTCAGCCCGCCTTCTCTCCGCTTGAGCTGAGATCATCAGATAAATCCCTCCTGAAAGTACCCCGCTACCGTACCTCAAAAGGGTCTGGTGCGTTTGGGTACACTGCCCCACAAATGTGGAACCTGCTGCCACTCGATCTTAGACTAACATCGTCACACAACCTCTTTAAGCGTAGGCTATGCGACCACCTTGTTTCAATGGACCAATGTGCCTGCTATGACCCCACCTGAGCCTGTCCTACCACCTCCCTTGCTCCTGCCCCATCCCCCATGCTAGCCCCCACTCTCCCTCCTATCTCTGACTTACCCTATCTAGCTATTGGTTGACTACACTAACTTCTTGATATATGTTGCCCTATGCACTCTTAATGATTATAACTTCTTGGTTATGAAGCCTATTGCACTATTCATTGTACGTGTTATATGTAATTAGACCTTACTGTTATAATGTCTGCACCTTGCCTCCTGCCCTTCACACTGTTTTGCCTGTTAAATTCTGTTCAAACTGTTACTTAAATATTTAGCTGATGATTTCTGTGTACTAGGTACTGGCATAGCTAAGGACTCAGCCTTTCCCCTCCCTACCCCCTTTATTTTCCTCCCTTGGTTTTCCGGCCCAGCCGGCCCGGCTCCACTCCCTTTTCTCCCCTCCTTCCTACATTTTTCCTCCTAAAACCTGCCATTGTGCCACTGCGACACCCCCCTATGGACCTGTCACCAGTATGTTTCAATCAGCTTCCATTGCTGGTGGACCACCGTAACCCCCCCCCTTACCCCGACTGAGCACTGATCCCTCGCCCAGGAACAGAACCATGATCTCGGGCACTTGCTGCACTTTCCGCCACTGAAGCCGCTCACCTGCCGTATTTCACCCCCAAACCCCGCCCTCTGGACTCTCTCCAGCCGGCAAGCGGTTCCATGAACCCGGTCTCCTCGCGCAGCCTTCTGCCGCTAAAGCCACAAAATCCCTTCTCACCCTGACTGATACCTCTAATCCCTGCCCTGTAACTGAACCTGTGACACTGTTTTCTCCCTGGCCGCCATTACCACAAGGTTGCCTATTTTCACTTCCCGCCGGTCTGCGGACCCATGAGTCCGGTTACAAGTCCCTACCTTCAGCCCCCCCCCACCCTTCCTACTGTCCTCCTCAGGATTGTCTGGCACTGCCAGCCCGGCTCCGCTGCCCTCTTGTCCCCCCTCCTTTTTTCCCTCCTACAACCCTCCTACGTGCCTCTACCATGCCCCTCTACAGACCCGCTACAGGGGGGCCTCGTCCAGCTTCCATTACTGCTTGACCGCTGTAATCCCCCCCTTACCCCGACTATGCACCGTTCCCATGCCCAGATACAGAACCGCTAGTCCGGGCACTTCCTGCACTCTCGACCGCTCTTTCTGCCGCATCTCACCCCCGACCCCTGCTTTTTGGCCACTCTCATACAGGTCAGAGGTTCCATGAGCCCGGTCCCCTACAACAGCCTTCTGCCGCAAAAACTGTTAAACTCCCTTTGCACCCCCGACTGAATCGCTGCTCCCATACCCGGTAACAGTACCAGTGGCCCTTTCACTTTTTCTACTTTCGGCCGCCGATGCCACATGGTTGCCTTCTCTCACACCCCCCCCATCTATATACCTCTCACCGGTTGGCGGACCCACGAGTCCGGTTCCTAGTCCCTACCTCTTACCGCTAATGCCACCAGAGAGCTGTCCTACTAGCTCTCATGGATCCCTAGCCCCTCCTTCACCATGTTCCCCCCTTTTTCTCCCCTCACCTTACCTGCCTATACATTAGGTCTGTCCTGATACCGGTACCCATTCTCTCATGCTACCTGTAAACTGTAAATCAGTTGTCACACTTTGACCTGTAACCCTGCCTCATTGTCTTTGAAACTGTACTTTTATATTGTTGCTGTGCCTCTTTGTATTTAAACTGTACTCTGTATTGTTACTGTGCCTCCAGGGTCATGCCTGAAAATAGTCACCTGTTGGCTAGAGCACTTACCCGGTTAACAAAAACTAAATAAATAAATAAAAACTACGTTTCTTATTACAGTATATCTAAAGGACCTTGGAGATAGCATCAGAAAAGTTCAGTATCAAGTTTATGCTGATGAGTAAGTAATTTATGCCTCTGATGACTTCCCCCTAGAACAGCATTTTTGTTACACAGCTAAACATTTTATCATGAGGCTCTTTAAGGAAAACAGTTTTTCTGACATCCTTAGATTCATTAGCAGTGTTTTTATTCCCTCAGATATATTTAGAATAGCTTTTACAATTATTTATTTATTTATTTCAGATTCAGTATTGCAACCTTTGTGCCAAAGGGTCGCACCTGGGAATGAGCCTCGACTCAGTGTGCCTTTCCCGATCACCAAATTTTAAATAAAATAAATAAATAAATAAAAGGGCTCTTTCACAAAGGCTCCAAGTCAAAATAGACACAAAAAACACAACATAACAAAACATAACGTACAGGAGAAATGACTAGAAAGGCAGTTACAGTAAATAGAGTGGATCAAGGTACTACAAAACAGATATGCAAATAGTTCACCAGTCTCAGACAAATATACAGATTTCCAGGTATAACTGTTTTCAGGTAGATCCGATTACTAAGTGCAAGTAGTTGTGAGATGGTAGCCAGATAAGGCATTGTCAAAGAAGAGTGAGAGAGGGGGAAAATGGAATAGAGGTGAGAGGGAAGAGGGGGGAGATGGGTGTGGTGACCCCTGAAACCTTCAAGAGCCAGAAGTGTGTAAGTAGCAGCTAGGCCAAGCCATTGTCAAGGGAAGGTGCTTTAGATATGAGTAATGGGTAGGGGGTGAGCAGGGGGAAGGGAGACAGGTGTAGAAGACACAGGATCAGGATGGGATTGCCTCCAATTAGGGAGAGCAGCCACAGTGGTTAGAGTCAGCCAGGAGGATACAAAGTTCATTTTTAAAAGGGACAAGTTTTTCATATTGTAAGAGGGAGGGGGGAAGGTCTTTCATCCACGAGGACCACGATAAGAAAGTGACCATTGTGTGAAGCAGGTTCATTTAAAAGGATCATGTAATACTCCCTTAACTGATCTCAGGGTAGTTTTGGTGAAGTTACGCTGAAATAGAGTTGCAGTCAAATCGGGAGTTAGTCCTAGTAGGGCTTTTTTACCAATTAGACATGCTTGATACCTAGTCCTTAAGTGTAGTGGGAGCCAATCAGTAGAGGAATATAGGCTGGAAGAGTGGGTAAGGTGATTAGCTCCCAGTACTCGATGACAGGCCTTGATATGGAGTAATTTAACCCATTTTAGTGCAGTTTCAATGGCAGCACTGTATATGACTAGGCTGTAGTTTATAGTTGTCAGTATAGAGCTACGAGTGACCAGATTGAGGGCCTCTGGGGTCGTGTCTTTTCTGTGGCAGTAGAGGATCCCACGTTTACTATTAGCAGATCTTATTACCTGGTTAATATGGGAGGGGAAGGGGAGGGTGTCATCTAAGTGGATGCCAAGATATTTGAAGATGGAGTCCTGTTGAATGGCATCTCCGTTGCTGCTCAGGATGGTCAGGGGGTCAGCATTCTTTTTTGAGTGTTAAATAATAAAGTGCATTGTTTTAGTTTCCTTGTAGTTTTAGAGAATCAATTTTGAGAAAACTAGGACTCGAGCTTGGTTGAACTATTTTGGAGAGATGCAGTTATTTTGGTTGGGTGGTTCCCTGGAACAGAGATACAGTAACTGCATCATCTGTGTAGAGTAGCATTTTAGCTGGCAGGCACTTGGAAGTGAGTTAATAAATAGGCTGAAAAGTAAGGGCTCCAATATAGATCCTTGAGGGACCCCTAAAGTTACATTCCTTGGTTCAGAGGTTACCCCTCCTATCCTAACACACTGAGACCTATGTGATAAGTAGCTTGAAAACCAAGATACAGTATCAATGGAGAGGCCTAGAGTAGTGAGGTTGTTGAGCAGTATCTGGTGATTGACGGTGTTGAATGCTTTGGTTAGGTCTATAAAGATAAACCCAACCATCATTCCAGAGTCAAGGGCATCATATAGATGTGAGGTAAAGTCAGTGGGTGCAGTGATGGTACTCTGAAAGTTTCGAAACCCATGCTGCTGGGAGCAGAGAAGATTGTGCTTATTTAGGTATTCCATGAGTTGATCCAACACGATTCTCTCTAGGGCTTTTGATTGGGGTGATAAGATGGAGATTGGGTGATAGTTACCCAGACTGGTTCTGTTGCCATTTTTGAAGACTGGGGTGATGAGGGCAGTCTTCCACTTCTCAGGGTATATACCACTTTTGAGGGATGTATTAAATAACATAGTGAGAGGGTTCGTCCAGCTCTAGAACGATTAGCTTCATGTCCAACATGTCGCTGCCCATTCTGGTTTTGCCTAGTACTCTTTTGATGTATTTAATAGTTTGGGACCTACAGATCTGTTTGAAGTGGAAGAGTGATTGATTGGTGTTAGGGGTGGAGAGAGGGTTGGTAGAGTAGGGTTTCCAGTTAATGTTAGGGCCAAGGTATTCTGGGGGCAGGACACTGCTTAGGTTAGTAAAGGCCTGATTAAAGGCATTAGCAAGGTCTTTAGGTTGTTGTAGCAGGCCCGAGGGAGTAACAATGAGATTGGGTGGGGCTCTGGGCTCCTTACTGGTCAGGATTTTTATAATCTTCCAAAACTCCCACCCGTTACCCTAGCTTTTTTCCAGTTGCTTTCTGTAATAGGTGGTCTTTGCATTCCTGATTAATCTGGTGCATTTATTTCTAGTTGTCTTGAATGCAATGGAATCTGCTTGTTTGCCAGTCTCTCTTGCCTTGTGCCAGAGGTAACATAGAAACATAGAAGTTGACAGCAGATAAGGATCGCAAGGCCCATCCAGTCTGCCCATTTCTTTTTCTACCTTATGAATGTGCCATCGGCCTTTGCTCTGTCAATCGCCTATTTATTCATACTCATCTGTACTGCTCCCTAATGCCTATCCCATGCCTGTTTGAAGCCCTGCACTGTATTCATATCCATCACTTCCTGAGGTAGGCCATTCCATGCTTCCACCACCCTTTCTGTGAAAAAGAACTTCCTCACATTACCTCTTAATCAGCCTCCCTTTAATCTCATGCTGTGTCCCCTTGTCCTGCTATTTTTCTTATATTGAAACACGTTAGACTCTTTCACTTTGTTAATGCCCTTAAGCTGTTTGAATGTTTCGATCATATCACCTGTCTCCCTCCTTTGCTCTAGAGTATACATGTTGCGCTCCGTTAATCTGTCCTCATATATTTTCTGATGCAGTCCCTGCACCATTTTGGTTGCCCTTCTCTGGACTGCCTCAATTTGGTTAATGTCCTTGTGAAGGTGCGGCCTCCAGTACTGCACACAATACTCCAGATGGGGCCTAACCAGTGTCTTGTAAAGAGGGATTATTACCTTCCTCTTCTGTCTTGTGATACCTCTACTAATGCACCCCAATTTCCCCCTAGCCTTACCTACTGCTTTAGTGGTCTGCATGGATAATTTCCGATCATCGGTGATGATGATGCCCAAGTCTCTTTCCTCCCTTGTGACTGCCAGCAAGTCCCCTCCCAACCTATAGGTGGCTTCAGGGTTTCTCTTCCCTATGTGAATGATCTTGCACTTCTTTGCATTAAACCCCAGTTGTCACTCTTCCGACCATTTTGCTAGTTTATCCAGATCGCTTCTCATTCTGCCCACCCCATCTGGATTTCATCTACTCTGTTGCAGAGCTTGGTGTCATCTGCAAACAGACAAGCCTTACCCTCCAGTCCATCTGCAATGTCACTGATGAAGATACTGAAGAGGACTGGCCCCAGGACTGATCCCTGAGGTACCCCACTTGTAACTTGCATCTCTTCTGACTGTATACCATTTACCACCACTCTCTGTTTTCTGCCCATCAACAAGTTTGCCACCCTGTTGATCAACTTCTGACCCACCCCAAACCTACTCAGCTTATTAATTAATCTTCTATGTGAAACAGTATCGAAAGCTTTGCTGAAGTCAAGATAGGCAACATCAACTTTTCCCCCTTGGTCCACCACTGTGGTTACCCAGTCAAAGAAATCTATGAGATTAGTTTGACAGGACCCCCCTTTTGTAAACCCATGCTGTCTTGGATCCTGTTCTCCTATGGATTCCAGGTGTTGTACTATCGTTTCCTTAAGGAGTGCCTCCATAATCTTGCACACTACTGAGGTAAGACTGACTGGTCTGTAGTTCCTTGCCTCCTCCCTGCTACCACTCTTGTGGAGCAGGATCACATGAGCCCTTCTCCAGTTTTCTGGGACCTCTCCTGTGCTCAGAGACTCACTAAACAGTTCTGACAATGGTTCTGCTAGTTCCACCCTTAGCTTCTTTAGTATCCTGGGATGTATGCCTTCAGGTCCCATTGCCTTGTCCACCCTGAGCTTATCAAGCTCTTGTAGGACCCTTTCTTTTGTGAAGGGACTAGTGCAAAGCTCCCTCCCCCCTGTGTCCATGGTGCTGAGCTGTGGGCCCTGCCCTACCTTCTCTTCAGTAAATACTGAGCAGAAGTATCTATTTAGGATAGATGCTTTTACATGGTCCTCCTCCTCACATACCTCTTTATCCCCTTTGAGTTTAGCAATATCCCCTCTGGAATTTCTCCTTTCACTAATGTATCTATAGAAAGTCTTGTCACCTTCCTTTACTATTTGTGCTAGTGTTTCCTCAGTTTGGGCCTTTGTCTGCCTTACTGCATTCCCTGCTTCCCTTAGGGAAGTTTGGTATGCCTCTCTATCTTCATCCCGCTGAGTTCCCTTATATTTCCTAAAGGCCAGCCTTTTGGCTCTGACCTTTTCTGCTACTGTTCTTGAGAACCAAAGTGGTTTCCTTCTTCTTTTGCACTTTCTTTTTTCTCTAACACAATGGGATGTTGCTTCCGGTATTGCATCCTTAATGCTTGCCCTCTTTGCCTGTACCCCTTCACTTGTATTACTTACTGCTAGGGCTAGCTTAACTCTGTTGGCCATCTTATCAAAGTCAGCTCCTCTGAAGTTCCATATTTTTGCCTTGGAATGGGATGACTTAGTTATAGTGGCCAAATTGAACCATACCATGTGATGGTTACTGGCCCCAGGTTACCTTCTACCTGGAGATCTGTGATCCTTTCCCTGTTAGTCAGTACTAGATCCCTCCCCCATAAAGCAGAAAAAGTCCTAGTCGGGGGCCTCAACATGAACTGGCTCAGTCCCTCTGCCTCACCAATAAGAGACACCTTTGCTGCCTTAGACCTGACCCAACTCGTCTCCCAACCCACTAGATGTAACCAAACTACAGGAACCTGCACCCTCCTAGATGTCATTGTCACAAACCGCCCCCCCAAAAATTCAGGACATTCAAGTCCTCCTGGGCTCCTTAAGTGACCATTCCCCTCTCCTATTCCTCTGGTCTACTCCCATCCCCAAATCTGTAGCCCAAACCACACTCCACAGGCGTCTCCGCCCAGGCGGGCTGAAAAAACTCAAACAGTAACTCTCTCAGATTGATTGGTCCCACATCCACCATGCATCCAACATTGATGCTGCCCTTGACCCCTTCTCACAAGCCTTTAACAAGGTCTGTGATCTTTTTGCACCTTTCACCAAAATCTGCTCCAAAAAGCATAACACGCCTAGAGTCATCCCTGCCCTACTCCAAATGCTCAGGGATAGTTATAGCCTCTGGCACCTAGCCACCGAGACCAGCCGAATGGCTGACAGACAGGCCTACAATGTCACACATAACAGGTGCACATGGGCCATCCATAAAGCCAAGGCAAACCACTACCAGGCCACCCTCATCTCCTAGTGGGGGTGTGCCCAGACCTTCTGGGACAATGCAAAAGAGATAAATGGGAAATCAAACTCCCCTCCATCCCAGCTTACCGTCGATGGCTCCACCTTTACTGACCCAACTGACATTGCCAACTGCCATAACTCCTCCTTTACAGATCTTAGCCCTGTCCTCCCTAGTAACTTTTTCTACCCTACCCCTGACCCACCACCCCCAGTTCTTCAACACCCCTGGTTCTATTTACGTAAAGTATCTGTCCAGGAAGCCAGACCTCTCCTGCTTAAAGTACAAAACACCAACAGTTCTAGCAATGACTCCCTAGATCCCAAAATACTCCGGCTGGTCCTGGATGATATCCTGGTCCCACTCACTGGCCTACTAAACCGGTCCCTCTGTCTGGGGCAATTCCCCACAGTATGGAAAACAGCTATAGTTACACCTATTCACAAAGGGGGTGACAGGTCCACCCCCAGCAACTATAGTCCAATCTCCATCCTTACCCCCCTCCAAAGCCTTAGAGAAAGTGGTGGCCACTCAACTCACTGAATATCTGGTGAAATACGACATTCTATGCCCGGAACAGCATGGCTTCTGTGCTGGTCACAGCACAAGTACAGCATTAATGGAGTTCTCCAACTTCCTGCACTCCTCCCTGGACTCTGGCTCCCTAGCTGGACCAGTGTTCATTGACCTCTCTAAGGCCTTTGACACTGTCTCCCACCCCCTCCTACTAAATGCCCTCCACCATACAGGTTTCTCTGCTGGCCTCCTCACCTGGTGCTGGAATTACCTACCAGCCCACTCCCAGCATGTCAAAAACAATGGGACACTCTCAGAAACCCATCCCATCCACTCAGGGGTACCCCAGGGCTCTATCTTGGGCCCACTACCCTTTAGTCTCTACCTAAAGACCCTGCCCAGTGCCTGTTCTGGCAATATTCTCCTGTACGCCGATGATGTCATTATTGATGAGACTCACAGGAATTCCACCTCCCTCCAAGACTCCCTCCTACACTGCTTCAATGATGCAGAGAACTGGTTTAAGGAGAGCAGACTAGTCATTAACCTCAAAAAAAAAAACAAGTTAATGCTCTTTGCCCACCACCAAAACAAAGCTAGCAATAACCCCCTCCAAATCCTCCCCAGCACCCTACAACTGCTTGAACAAGTTTACTCTTACAAATACCTTGGGATCACCTTCGACTCAGCCCTCACCTTTCATGCTCACATTACAGCCCTCGCATTCACCATTAACTCCCGACTTGGCATCCTCTACCATCACAAGGATTGACTCCCACCTGATGCTCTCAGGCTTGCCATTGCATCCTCAGTAACATCCCTTGTGGATTACGACCTTCCGGTCTATGGTGCTGCTGACTCCACGGCCCTCAACAAAATCTGACTCACCCTAAACAAGTCTTGCAGACTAGTGACCAATGCCCTCAGGCTCACCCACACTTGTCAGCTTTATGACATGGCCAAGTTCCTTAACCTCAATGAACGTCTCCGCTACCAAACTTGCATTCTAACTAAGAAAATTCTGCTCGGGCTCTCCCCCCCGAGGTTTCTTCTTCCATCCAACTTACACCCTCCACAGTCTCTACCCAAACAGCAGACAAGGCCACCCTACTAGTACCCAGAACTAGGCCCACCCAGGCACAGAGGTCGTTCAGCTACAGAGCTCCATCCTGGTTCAACTCACTCCCCACAGCCATCTCCAGCACTCCCAGAACTGCCCCCTTCAAAACCGCCCCTCAGAACCTACTGTTCAACACCAGCTGCTGCAACTGTCACTAACAGATGCTCTGCTACTCTCAAGACACTCTTGACATAGCCCTCTGGGCTGTACTCCCCAAGTCACCCCCCAACTCCCTCATGACCTCCGTTCCCTCTGCCAGTACCTGCTGGTACTAAATCTGTCACTCTGAAATGTTTCTAATTATTCATTGTGTTCTAGCAACTATGTAAAACTATGTTATTCTGTGTGATTGTATTTCGTAAATATGTGACACTGTATGTCCTCTCTTTAACGAGGTACCTTTGTAAACGAGCCCCTGACTCAAAGATTGTAAATACGATTGTACAATAAATAAATAAAAATAAATGGGATAGCCCTGTCTCTTGTGTGTTGTTGTACCAGTTGTTTGAGGTGCTCCCCCTGCAGTGAATCAACCATGTGTCTAGTTCTGGCAGATGTTCCTGCTGGCATTGACCAGTCTGTATCTGGCATGTTGAAGTCTCCCATTATCAGAACCTCCCCTTTAGCTGTCATGTTTTGTATATCTTCTAACAGTAATGCATCTCAATGTTTCATTTGTTCAGTGAGGGTGCCATTGAGCCAGGGGTTAATAGCACCTTTGATTTTGGAAGTTTTGACAGGGGCAAATTGGTCACAGGCTTTATTGAAGATTGTGATTGTAATTAATGTCTGGCCAACACTCACAATGTTTTCTTTTTAAACATTCTTAATGAATTGTCAACGGGCAAGGATTTTATAAAAAATAGTTTCCTTTACATGCAGTATTATACCAGATCTTGAATAAAGGCTGATCGAATGGTTGAAAGAACAATGTTCATGTTCTACTGGAAAAAAAAAACTATTGTTGAACCTAAGTTAACTTTTTCTACAGGTAGTTGAGTCATATAGAGCAACACATTAACAACATCTTGACAAAAACAGCAGGTATTTTATTAACCATACAATAGAAAGTGGTTTAAGTATGTAACCTTAGCACATTGAGCTGGGGAGTGGATATAAGGTCCCTCAGGGGTGGGGTGGGGGGCTAGCAGGTAGAGTTCAGGGATGTATCAGGGGAGATTGGAGGAAGTCAGGTAGTAATCATTTTGCTGTGTAAATAAGGGGGTTCAGAGTGTTTTGTTGCTTTTAAAGGAAAATGTCACTGAAGGCTTTCCATTTGTATTTTCACGGTACTTCAAAAGTGTGCTACTCATGTTCTGGGAAGACGTGTTCCATATTTTCATCTAACATAGATTCTTGAGCATTTTTATGGCTGCATAGCAGAGTTGTGCTGATGTATTGCTGTTATGTAGTAGACAGAGGGGACTGTGGAAGCACGTGACCAGATACCTCGACTGTGTCCTTTCACAGAGGAGTTAAAGCACATGCAGCCCTCTGGACTGATCACAGTGCTGTTCCTTTGTCTCCCCACCAACAGGTGTACTATTTTCTTTCTCCACACTAACTTCCAGTTCACTTCTGGTTGGCAGAACCAGAAGGTTGTTGATTATGTCCATGTCCATGTATGGCAGCTGACTTTAAAGGGACACTGTCAGCTTTTGCTGACTATTTTTTGAAGTGCTATAGCCTGGTGCCTCTTGGCATCTGTATGTACATTGATGGCACATATGATCAATCATTCACATAACAATAATTGCAATGCTGTATTTTTATACAAAAACTGTATATTATGTGTCCCGATCTTAATTCACATGGTATTATCCTCATGTGCATCCCCAAATGAATATGGCACCAGAGCACCAGTGAACTCATTCATGAATGATTATTTTTTTCAAGCCATATGATTTCAATGTTAGAAATCAAACTATGCTCTTTACTGAGCTGGCCAGTGTAAGTATTTTTTTTTTTAAATGAGTGCTATATGATATTAAAACTTGGCTTTGAAAAGTAAAGCCGTGACTCCTGGCATGCGCGTTAGCATCGTGAATGAGTTTACTTGCACTCCAGCACCATATTCATTTGGGGACCAGCGTGAGGAGTAGACCACATGATTTAAGGTTGGGACACACAATATACAATTTTTATAAAAATACTGCATTGCTATTATTGTTATGTGAAAGACTGATCACATATGAGATCGGTGTACATACATATGGCAAAAAGCACCAGGTTATAGCACTTCAAAACAGACAGTGTCCCTTTAATTCGCAATCACTACTCATAGCTCACAGATGGACTCCGTTGCAGAGAACATACACCTGCCACGGTAGCACTAGAAGCAATTACCAGAGTACCACAAGAAAAACAAAGTCATTACAGCAGCAGATCTTTTACCCCCATTGACTCCACATTGCCAGCTCTCCCCTGTCAGTACCACACTACCAGCTACAGCTCATTCTGTTTTCCAAGCCCTCAAAGTACCTTCCTCCATTACATGCTTATATCCAGATTTTATATGCTGTATCTTGCTGAATATCTCTCTATAATCCAAATACCATAAATAACTGTCACAGCATTTCTGGCATCAATTTTCTTAGTCACCATCTAAATAATTCTGTATTAATTTACTCTGACAGCCTGTTGTGAACCTATAATAATGTCCTTTAATCAGACAATGGTTTTGTAAGTATGTCACAATCCTTGCTTTTATTATAGTCTTTTGAATCTTCTCTGATAGTGACATTTGGCTGACTGGCCTGTAGTTTCCTTTATCTTTCATAGGAATGCAGAATGGTAACATAGGCTCTGCAAGGAACAATTAGACAAGTGGTAAATCCTTCTCCTGCCCTCTTGTCAGTTATAACCATGCTATTTCAGAATTCAACTAATCTTATGTACTGTACTTCCCTTTTATTGTTCTAATATTATATCCAGTGGTATTTTGTTCTAGCAGCTTATTTATCCTTATTTTTAGAGTATCACCAATCCCGGTTTTACCAACTTATCTGAAAGCCTATTTTATAGGCTCATTGTTACCCTTTGAGTGAAAAAATGTTTCCCGATGATTCTCCTTCTTCTACCTCTCCCTCCCCCTTCCCACAGTCATACAGTTTGACCACCTTTTGCATGCTCAATGCCAGCCTGTATTATCCCCATTTGTCTGTCTCTTCCTGAGACAGCTCCATAGCAGGTATGTTTAGTTGTTGCTTATTTGAGGCTGCAGCACCTTCTTCTTGTAATGGGACATTTACTCTGTCTGCTTCAGGTGTGTCAACCACTATAAAGGTTACCATTCCATCTCTAGCACTTTGCAAGCCTGTTTCTGCTGTTCATGTTGTTTTTCCTGCATTACCAGTTTCTGTTGCTGACATTTTAGCTCCTCTGCTAACAGCTTTAATAGGGCTTTTTTTTCTTTAAACTGGTGATTCAGCAAAACAGTAGTTTTTTTTAATAATACAAAACTGATACAAAAAATGAAGATGTACACAATTTACAACCAAATAGAGCCTACAAGCTCAGTCTAGCAAAAAAACCCATCTCATCATTGAAACAATAGGTTAAAAAGTGGCATACACAAAAGGATGAAAGAAGAGGGGGGAAACATTTTTTTCCCCAAACATATTATCTAACAGGTTGATCTGAGTCAATAATCCATGGTAGGTCCCTCCATTGGTTATTCAAAAGTATTCTGTAAACGTGTTTTGACTCCCCCTGATAAATCATACAAAGGGTATGTATGACTTTGCTAAGAAGCTGTAATGTTGAAGTCTGTTTTTGCAATGTAAAAAGACATCTATTGTTCCAAATGTGCCATTTGAAAAAACATAAATATGACTTGTAAGGTTCTTTGGTCTCATTTCCCCCAAATCCTACTAAAATTGCCATACACCAAAGTATCATAAGTAGTTTTCTTGTAAATCGGTTCTGCCTATTTTTCTTCTACTAATACCCATAAGGCTTTAATGTATGGGCATGTAAAGAACAGATGTTCCATAGTTTCTATTTCCATCAAACATGTCTCTCTAGTACATATTCTTTCATTTAACTGTTTATGTTTGTGGTTTGCTTTAATGTTTAGTTTATCATGGCAACTAAGTCAGTGTTTTTCCCACATTCTTGTTGGGACTCTTGGTTCAACTATTAGATGTAATAAGGAAGGCAGACACTTGGGGGAGCAATGGTCAAATACTTCAGGTAACTTACAGTGAGTGTCTAAAATCCATTTATACAACATTTACCTATGGAGTGTCACAACCTGATGACTAATGACCCACCAACTTTTTAGTTTTATAAAAGATTCCCTAACGTAAGATGATTCCAAGGCTTTAATTTTTTACTACTCTTAATGATCCTGTCTCCCATTTTTTTCCCACCAAATCTGGCAATTAAAATGAAATAAAGGCACCCAACCCTTATTTTTATTACATAATAATGCTTTGAAATTTGCAGCAATGAAAATATTATAAAAAAAGACTATAGGCTTTATCATTTTTAAAATCCCTTGTAAAGGCATATATGTCACATTTCTTTTGATGGCATTTAGTCAGCTCCCCCACAAAGCCTGAAAAAGAAAAAAACACTAAGAGAAGTTTCTAGAGATTTCGGTGGAGGAAAAAGATACAGTAGCTGATGTACAGAAACAAAGGGATTAAATAGGTTTTAATTAAATACATTATTTTCTTTTTTCCTATCATCCATCAGCTCCACTTAGCTACTATTGCTTGTCCTTGCAAAATATTAGGTTCACAATTCAGGGTGTCTAAATTTTCCATCCCAGATGAAATTCCTAATATTTTTATCGGTTCAGTATGAATCTGGATACTTGCAACCTCTATTTTTCTTGTTCTTGACTTTCCCAACTGTTTGCCAAGGCATTCATCTGTTTAAGGTAATTTCTGAAAACATTCCAAATTCTGTACATATACAGTGAAGCCTGCCAGGATGAAACCCAACTCTGCAGAATTCTGCAGTAGAGTTTTTTATTTTATTTTATTCTTTTGGTAACCAGATAAGGCCCACTAGGCACAAGTGCCTGTTTTCAGGGGTGACCTGGGAGCACTGGGTGGTTAAAAGACTTGCTCAGAGTCATGCAGTATACTGTACATGTGGAGGTTGTGGTAATCAAACCCAGGTCTGCTGAATGTACCAAGCTTATTTACAGCTCATTACTCTAACTGCTAGGCTATACCACCAGCTGAGTTACTGCAGAAAACAATACAATTTCAATGGGAGTTAATTCCTTTTGTCATGCAGGAAAACTGTGACACTGTGTTTCATCCTGGTGGACTTCACTGTATTTATTGCTGCCTGTACTGAGTCTTTTTCTTGTACTGTTAGACCTATATTGTCTGCATAAGCTATAGCAGTGTAGGGGATATTACCTTCCTCATGTTTTAGAGGAATCAGTAATGGGGAGGAGTTAAGAACTCTCCGCAATGGGTCTATGCAGAATGTGTTAATATAGGGCTTAAAAGACAGCTTTGTCTTACTCCCTTTTTAATTTGATATTGACTATAGGCCCACACCAACCATAGGTGTCACTGTTGCATTTTTATGTAAGCACTGTAGCCAGTTAATTAACTTCTCTGGAAGTCTATACTGTTTCAACACATACCAGAAGTAGTTGTCATTTACAGAATCAACAGCTCTGTGCTGGTCTAGAGATACTAAAAACTCTCTTGTTCTATTCACATTCCATCTTTCAACAATCTCTCTCTCTTAACAATAGGAGGTGATCTGAAATCTGTCTACCTGGCACTGAACAGGCTTGTGCTGGGTCAATCAGAAATTTTGCTGACTGAAGCAATCCCTAGTTTATCATCTTTGACAATATTTAAAAATCTGTGTTCAAGAGGCTAATATGCCTCCAGTTTTGGATGTTCAATTTGTCTCCTTTTTTATGCAAATATATTATTAAATTGTATTTCATGCCCCACAGCAAAGACTGTAATTCAAATATACGATTAAAGAGAATTGCCAATTCACCATCATCAATCAATTTTATTGTTCGACATCTAGTCATTACAATTCTAATTACCTTGTACAGATACATTTTTAAATATATTATTTGTATTAACAAAATATCACACTTTTACACATCACAAACTCCTTGATAATAATGTGTTTTAAAACAGCAGTTCTAAATTTTCTATGTGTCATATCTATCTTCGTTACATTCATCCTCTTGGCATTTTTATACAGTTCCAATTCATTCCAGTTTCTGCAGTTAATAAAATTTACACTTTAAATATCTTGCTGTTACATATGAATTATTAATCATAGTTTCTATGTTTAACTCTATTGTTATGACTGACAAATCATTTTCATAAATTCAATGTTTGAAGGAACTTAACTAGACAGTTCAGCACTGATTTATCCTTAGATCTAAACAAAGCTAAACTAATTTGATCTGGACGCAGACCAAGTGTAGCTAGAACAGGCCACAGGCAGAATTGTTTTTTTTTTCATATTTTGGAGAAATCAAAACTACATGTTTTAGGTCATCTTCAGTATTCAATTCAATGGGGGCAATATTTATTAATTACTCCATTCTGATTTTGGTTATAGTATATATAGTTTGCTGCATAACATTCCATGTGGTATCTGGTTAATAATCTATGATCCTCTGGAGTCTCCAAAATTGTTAAATATGGATCCAGGGAATGATCCTTCTGCAAAAGCTTAAACCATCTGAAATATTTCAAACTATTAATTTGTACTTTGTCTTTTATTATTGCTGTATCTCTCAATCTCATTTTAGTTTGCTTTATTATTTCTTGTAATGGTCCGTAGTGAACCTCATAAAGAAGATGACCCAGATGCAGCGGTAGTATATATTTCCTAATGTTTGTTATTATAGGGAAAGCAAGACCTCTACTATTATAAATAATTTCTTCTTCTAAGCACATTCTTGGGAGACAATTTTCTGGGAGAAGGAAAAGTTTCCATATAAATATAAATTTTTTCTCAAGAGATAATATTTCTAATGTATTTTGACCCAATTCCATTCTCATGATCTCTGCAGGAACTGACTGTTATACTCTTAAGATATATCTATACATTTTATTAAGTATTACTTCTAAAGATTTGAGTTTGTCTTGTGTCCAAATTTCTGCTGCATAAAGTATGCTAGATTTTATTTTTGCGTTAATCACCTTGACAAGACCACTGATGGTTCCATTTCCTAATGTTGCATTAAATCTTTCAAATGCATTAAATTATGTTAAAATTTGTGTTTTTGTATACTCTATATGAGGCATCCATGCTAAATTTTTATCATATAGTCATACTGTTTAACTGTTTTTATTTTTTCCTTGTTAATATATAGTAAGGGCAAATCATTTTTTCCCTTTTGTTACCAAATATGACTAAATGTATCTTGCCTTTATTAATACATAGTTTGTTTTCCTTACATTGTTTTACAAATTGCTCTAATTTATGTTGTAAACCAATAAATGAAGTAAAAACGAATACCTGTAGGAATGCACTTTACCTTGTATGTGTTTATTGTATCATGTCTAATCATGTAACTTGTGCCTGTTATCCCTTTCACTCTTCTCCCAGGGTGCATCTGGAATTGAGCAGTAGTCTGCCCAGCATGCCTTCCTGGTAAAACCTTTAAATAAATAAATATATACAAATAAATAAATATGCTAAACAAGGAATTCTTTTATTACTTATTTTTGGTGAATGTTAATCTGAATGTTCAATATTTTCTATTAATGAATTTATATAAAGGTTGGAGAGTGTTGGTGACAAAATGCACCCTTGTCTGACTCCCCCAATTTATATTTACTGATGCTGATAAATTTCCATCTTGATTGTATTAAACTCTATGCCATGGTTCCTGAAGAAGCTTAACCAATATATCTAACAAGATAGGATCCATTTCACATGCTATGCATTTGGTTAATTGCATCCAAAGAAGTTTTCAATCAAAAAGGGAAGAGGTATTGACGCCTCTTTATAAATTTTATGTGAGATCACATTAAGATTATTGTTCCATGGTTTGGAGTCCATATTTGAGGAAGGACATAAGGATGGTTGAAAAGCCTCAAAGGCCCTGTACAAAACTAATAAAAAGGATAAAAGATAAACCCTATGAAGAAAGATTGAAGGTTCTAGGGTTATGGGCAGTGGATATATGACTTATTAGGGGAGATCTGATGTTGCTTCATAAAATCATGGGTCAAGAAATGTTAAAAAAGATCTTGTACTTCAAACTAGGGAACAAAATTACAACCTAAGAGGGCACAAATACCAATTAAAAGAAGAACATTGCAGGACAAAACTTAGAAAATTTAGCTTTGTACTTAGAACAATCAGATTATGGAATAAACTACCAGTTCAAATAGTAGAGGCTCCTGGCTTTAATGCCTTGAAGATAGGTTTAGACAGTTTTATCTCAGTGGGTAACTTTGGTTTCCTCCACTGAAATGGTGTGGGCAACCAATATGGGCTTATGCCTTCTGGTTGTCTTATTAAATCCAATATGAAATCCAGTGTGCTTGTAATTTCTCCCATGAAGGGATTTGACTGATTGAATTGAAGGCTGTTTTAAAATCAACAAAACAGCAATATCATTTTGTATTCCTTATCTTTACATATTTTCATATTAGATGTGCTAATGCAAAACAATGTTGCATGATTGTTCTAATTGTTCTAAATCTGTTTTGCCATTCACTTAAAACTGTGTTGTCATCTATCCAATTTTGTAAATGCTTGAGTATTATTCTAGTGAAAAATGTTTGTGACAAATCTAATAGACTTATCGGTCTATACATAAATTGATCATTGATATTCTCTTTTTTGAAAATAGGGCATACAATGCTGCCTTTCCATGAGATTAGGAATTGTTCACCTTGTACATAATGATTAACTAGAATATGAAAAAAAGGTAACCAGCAGTGTAGAAAAGCTCTCTATATATCTACAATTATGTTGTCTGGACCTGGAGCTATATATGCAGCCATTTTATTGAGGGCTAGCAAAATCTCTTGCTTTTCAATGTAAAAAGGCCTTGGGAAATGTTCTTTAATTTGCTTCTCCTCTGCATAGTAGATCTTATCTAATGGAACAAAATATAATACACTAAAATGTTCTTCCCATACCACAGGGGTTATTAAGGATTCTATCTTCATAGAATATTGGCTATGGCCTTGATTCACCAAGGCCCAAAATTGTTTAATACGTTTATTTACAAATGCGTTTCTTAGCTTAGACAACATAGAACATTGGGACTACTTCTCAACTTCTAGTGTTATTTTGTATTTTTTTCTAGCTTTATTTATTGCTTTCATATTCCTTTTGTCAGGATTTTTTTTGTTATATCAAATTAGTTTATTAACTTTAATTTTTGCTCATTTATATGTTCTGTTAAACCATGTTCTAGCTGTTTGTGTATTATTATAATTTTGTTTAAATAAAAGGTCTAATAAACCCATGAATTTCCTCCCATTTTTCATATTTTGTTTGTAAATCTGGATACAATATGCTATCCTGCCTAGATAAGTGGTAAGGATCTTAATAAATTTTACTACTGCCTGATGTTCCCATCTAATTCTATGAGAGTTTACTAAAGTGCCCACTGCTTATAACGGGCAAGTTTGTGCTTGTAGGTTCTGCCTATTATAGCAGATGGACGCTATATCGTCTTATACCAAAACAAAATTTCTGATGTTTCCCAAGACCTGTACTACTCTATAACTATTCACAAAACGTTCTGTAAGCAGTTAATCATTTGATATACTTTTATTTACAAAATCATAAGTGCTATGTGCACAGCTGCTCTTTCTGTTTTTTTTTGACCTAGCAGTGGGTCACTCTTAAAAATTAGATTTCCATAGCCCACACACCAGTAAAATAACCAAGTCTCATCACAATTAAAAATGTTCTTGACTTTATACCCCTGTAAAAGCCCAGGGTGAACATTTTGCAACCATTACTCAGAGCTGGTGGCATCAGAGTTTTGCTTTTTTCTGTGCGCACGTCAAAAACCGATGTTATGCCTGGCCTTCCAGTGCTGTAACCATCCTTCAGAGGGGTTAAAATCCTTCCCTCCTGAGTGCACTGGCTAACTGTGTAGCCTTTTGTTCCAGCAGCTGTCCACTGAATAAAGCCTGTCTTCCATGGGCATTCTGGAACCTGCATAAAAGAACCTTCTCCACCTTACCATCCTTCCCTTCTCTTTTCATCTTCCTCTCCAGATTGCAGTTTTTGTGTCACTCCTCAAACAACTGCTCATGTTGTCTCATAAGGTCAGCAACATTGACTTAAGGAGCCTTAGGTGCTGAGCCAGGTCCCACTGGCTCACCTTGAGGAGCTCTGTGATTTGGTTTAAAAGCTCTATTTTCCAACTCAGGGACATCACATTATGTTTCCCGGACATGTTGGTAACAGTTCACCAACAGCTTCTCTGACAGCTTCTGATTCAAAGTGATTACAGTGAGTAAGGAGGTGAGAAAGGCAGGCTAATTATACTGTTTCAGGTGCTAATTGATGCCAATTACAGAACAGGCACTGTAGCAGGCAATTAGCAGACAGTTAACTAAGCAATTAACACCTGTCAAACTGCCACATCACCCTAAAATCTGCCCATTATAGCAGGAAGCTCAGAATTACTGTAAACAATGTTTTAACTGAAGGGGTCTATGGAGCGGGCAATTGATTTTCTGTTTTTGCCCATTCTAAGTGGCTGCCTGCTAAAACCATGGGTGCTATAACTAGAATGGACTATATCTATCTATATATATACCAGTATCAGTGGCTCAGCAGATAGCACACTTGCCTCTGAGGCCGGGAGATCAGAAGGCTGTGGGTTCTATCCCCAGACCAGGCACTTGGGTTAATATCCCAATACTGACCCTGCAGTGCAGCATGAATGGGATGCTGCACTCCTGAGGTGCCATCTTGCAGATGAGACATTAAACCAAGGTCCCATCTGCCTGTTCTGGTGGTAGTTCAGGTGGCTGTTAAAGATCCCATGGAACTTCTCGAAAAAAGTAGGGGAATTTCACCAGTGTCCTGGCCAAATTTCCCCCATTCATTAAAAAAACCACCAACATCTTAATCTGATTCAGTTTCAGTTGATTACCATCTGTATCCCCTCGCCCTTCCCCCCCGTTCGCCCATGAAAAAGGGACTTCTAGTCTCAGTGGGCCTACTGGGTCAACAAAATTCAATAACATAATAATAATTATAATAATAGCTACAGGTTCAGTATTCTGGGGCTTTCCTCATTAACTTTTTCCAATAAGTGAGAATATATTATGGTAGCACGGTAGTGCTACCATAGTTAGGGTTGAGGAGCCATTTCTATGTTAAACCCCAAAACTTTGCACCTTAATAACTTTGCAACTGTTGGACAGATTTGCCTGAAATTTAATTTGGAATACATGATCAAGAACCATAGGCCTTAGGATTTGTCAAGTTTCATACTGGTCGGATATACGGCTGCAGAGTTATTAAGCGTGATCTGCATGCGCATTTACACTTTTCTGGAATTCTACAGTCGTTCCTACAGGTCGTACGGTTTGCACGACTGGCCCAAAATCTTCAGGGAATGTGTGGCCAGGGTCCCCGATGTGCCTTTTGAAGATTTCATGAAAAAATATTAAACTGTTCAAAAGTTATTCAAAAAACAATTTCCCATTATAAGTCAATGGGAAAAGTTAACATAAAGTTCGACAGTGTCGCAAATGCACTTTTTACTGTCGCAAATGGCCCTGTTACTGTTGCAAATCCGCCATCTTGTTTTCAGTTAGAGATCAGAAAAATGCTTGACATTTAAAATTGAGACCCTCTAGCAACCTAATTCTTTTTGTATTCACCTAGTCGGGCCCTGAGGATGCTAGCCATGTCTTTATTTTGGGGTAAAACACCCCAGAAATATGTTTTTCAAATTTCTGGAAAGTACTTTCGCAAAGTAGTGTCGCACTCATGAAAGTTTCGCAAATTTTTTTGCGACACTTTCGCAAATTGCTACACTACTTTGCGACACTATGCCCAAAATAACAGTCATTCTTTGGCACTCCGCTGCAAAAGAATGGTTGGGAGTTTTGGGCTGAAATTTGGAAGGAACACAGATGACATCTCACAGATGCGCCTTTCAGTGTTGTATTTAAAAAATATTACATTGCAGCAAAGTTACGGCACTCCAAAGTTGATGGTTTTTCCCATAGGATAACATTACGGCGCCTGACGCATTACAGGAATCCTTTGGCACCCTGCTGCAAAATAACGGTTTAGTCTTTTTTCCTGAAATTTGGAAGGAACACAGCCAACAGCCCACAGGTGTGCCTTTCAGTGGTTTGGTGAAAAAATATTACAGGGAGGCAAAGTTATGGCACTCCAAACTTCTCTTTTTTTCCCATAGGATAACATTACGGCATTCGCCGCGCCTTTCGGAGCCCGTATCTCAGAAATGGTGTGAGATACAGACTTTTCATCGGAAAAATTAGCCAGGACAGTTGTAAATCATATGACTTTAACATTTTATTTCTATGTCATACGGTTCCTGAGATATAACGTATTTAGTATTCCAAGTTCTCATTTTCTGCTCCGATACTCATTATTATGCATACATTATTTGTACTCACTGTCTTTCTCTATGCAGGTTTTGGGGAAAACCAGCCTGTGTGCTTACATTACTGTTACTGTTGCCCTTTCAGCTTGCAGTTTCGTACCTGTTTCACTTACCGTTGACGTCTGCGCCACCATGTGCGTTATCCTTTGCGTTTTCATTTGCGCTTGCGTTTCTGTTATTTTTTGCCATTTGTGTCTACAGTACTGTTTCTCTTTCTGTTTCATTTTGCGTCACCATGCCCATTGACATTTTCATTTGCAGGCGCCATGTTACTATGTGAAGACACATCACGTGGCAGACCGTTCCCGTCTACGCCACCATGTGCGTTACCCTTTCTGTTCTCATTTGCACTTGTGTTACCATGTACGCCACTGTTAGTGCTTCTGTTTGTGTTGCTGTTCCTGTTACTATGCCACAAGACATCATGTGTGCTCCCGCCACTGCATTACATTCACTATTTCTCGTTATCATTCTCAAAAAGAAGGGAAATTAGAGGCAAAAAACTCTGTTTGATGCATTAGTTAGGGTTGTTCCACAGCGACAAAAGTGAAATTTGGTGTGGGTTGAAAACCCCCTTGGACCCCCCCCACCCCAATCGGCATTGGGTGCTTAGCATTGGGTGGTGGTCCTAACTCTCACCCCAGTCTCCTATACTTCTGCTGCTTTTACACATGTCCATGGGGTGAGAGTTAGGCTGACGATCCTAATGCACACCCCAATGCCGATTGGGGGTATGGGTCCAAGGGGTTTTCAACCCTAACACCAAATTTCCTCACTTTGTCGCTGGAACAATCTAATTCACTGCATTAAACGGAGTTTTTTGCCTCTAATATATATATATATATATATATATATATATATATATATATATACACACTACTGGTATACCATAATATATATATATATATATATATATATGTATATTCTATGCAAAACTCAGTTAATGCATCATTTAGGGTTAAAACACAAAATGTCAAGAAATGAAAAATCTTTAGGTTGCCCCTCTCGTGGACCCGCCAGTCATCCCCAGATTGACAGATGACATGGTGTATCATTGGGGTTGTGAGGACTAAATGTTATCATATTCCCTGTGTAATCATATTCAGAAGCAACAGTGAAGAAGAATGGGGCAACATTTAGGCCTCACAACCCCAATGACGCACCCCATCATCTGTCAATCTGGGGATGATTGGCAGGTCCACGGGAGGGGGAGGGGCAACACTAAAGATTTTTCATTTCCTGACTTTTTGTGTTTTAACCCTAAATGATGCATTAATGCAGTTTTTTTGCATAGAATCCCCTTACTTTTTGAAAAAGAATAGAAAACTACAAAGTTGTGGAAGTTGGTGGGAGCATGGGCCCTTCGGTCAACTGTGAAGGCATAGCAATCATCAATGCACACAGGAATGTACATGTGGATAGCAATTAGCAAATAACTCAGGAACCGCACATGGTAGGAAAAAAATTCAAATTTCAAGAGTTTGATGGGTATGTAAGCTAGTTCTGTCCTTAGCACCCCCCAATTATGAGGGAGACTAAGAAATTTTGAGATGAAAAGTCTGTATCTGGAACCTTTTCGCGATACGAGACCTGAAAGGCATTGCAGGCACCACAATGTTATCCTATGGGAAGAATTTGTAACTTTAGAGTGCTGTAAGTATGGTCCTGTTGAATGTTTTTGTACCAAACCACCAAAAGGCACACCTGTGGGAGTAGGTATTTCCACCATGAAACGTTCAGGGCAATGCCACAATTTACATTGCCACAACTAGGGGACAAAGAAAAACCAGTGCCGCAATGTTATGCTATGGGGAAATTTCCAAACTTCACAATGCTGTAACTATGGCCATGTTCAATGGTTCCATACCAAATCACCAAAAGGCACACCTGTAAGTGTAGGACTTTGCACCCTAAAAATTTCAGGTCAATACCACAATGCACGTAGCCACAATTAAGGGACAAAGAAAATGACTCCCACAATGTTATCCTATTGGAAAATTCATAACTTTGGAACACTATAACTAGGGATGTGGAGAATCTTTTTGAAGCAAACCACTGAAAGGCACATCTGTGGCACTAGGGCTTGCAACCCTGAAAACTTCAGGCCAATATCACAATCCAGCGTGTAACAATCAAGTGACAAAGAAAATAGCATTTCAGAAAATGTGGTTGCGCAGTATTACCACAGTCATTTAAAATATGATCGCGACACTCCTATCTTTATAATGGGAATACAACCGTGAACATAAAAAATAGTGTCAAGATTGTATTTTTTATGGTCATGCATGTTGCCGAGGCAATTTGTTAGTGTTGCAATCAAAAAAAGCAAACTGGTGGAAAAAGTCTGAAAACCGCATTTCCAGACCAGCTGGTGAAACATAAATGCCAGATTCCTGTTCCTCAGGCCCCGAATAGGTAAATCCAATGGTTGATGTGTAAAAAAGTGCAGTATTTTTTTAGTTATATTGTTTTTTCTCTCTTGCTAACTGAAAACAAGATGGCGGCAGCATGACACTGTTTTTGCCAAACTCGACACTAAAAAATATGATTGCGACAATTTTCGAGCTGCACATATAAATTTTTCCATAGGATATAATGGAACAGTAAAAATGCTATAACTTTTGAATGGAACAAAGGCACATCTGCGACCCAGGACCCATGTAGCCCATCCAATTTGAACCCACTCACATGCATTCTTCAGTCCAAAGTGCACATCTAAAGAAAACAGAATGTTGGGAATTTTTCACTTTTTCAGCGCACCACAATTCTGCAACCATACATCTGATTGACACGACAATTTCCAGATCCAGAAGTCTACCAAATATCTTCCTACATTCCAAATTTCAGCAAATCAGACAAATGGTTGCAAAGTTATTAAAGTGCAAACTTTGAGGTTTAACATAGAAATGGCTAAATGGCTATGCAACCCTAACTATAGTGGCAGTACCATGCCATTTATATATGTATGTATGTATACTGTATATATATATATATATATATATATATTATAGGGGTGCGGTCACGCCCCTATATTTAGGGTTATGAAGGTACCTCTATGTTAAAGTAAAAATGTTGTGCGTTAATAACTTTGGACCCATTCAACAGATTTGCCTGAAATGTGGTATGCGCAGTGGGGCATAGTAAATCTCTTGATTTGCCAAATTTTGTTTTGGTCAGACTTAAGGTCTTTGCTCACCAAAACGCTGAAAAATGTACTTTTCGACAGTTTTGGAGGCAGTTTTGGGGATTTTAACCATGGCCCTGTGCGGCCATCACATGGTGTGCCACTCTATGAGATGGCTCATCTGAAAGAGCTTCAGTGGCCGAACATGCTGCTTTTTGTTTGGTGAAAAAATATTAAGGCATCCAAAAGTTATGGCACTTTTAAGCTCCCATTACAAGTCAATGGGAAAATTTATAAGGTTGTTTTGCGAACAAAGAATGGGGTTTGGGCCATCTCGTCCCATCTGGCTGTCAAAGAATTTGCAGCCTCGTGGTCAAAGAATCTTGCTAACAATCTTTGATTGCAAGCCTGCAAATTCTTTGACCACAAGATTCTTTGACCACGATCTTGCATTGCAAGGTAAAAATACAATTTTCTCAGCTCAGCGGTGGCCTAGGAACACAAATGAGGGTGGGTTTTGCTCAGGGGGCTTTGTTCTATCGAGTCATGGTAGTGGTTTCTTCTAAATCTGCCCAAAACTCATATTTCACCATTTTTTATTCTTTAATCGCTAGCCTGCAAATTCTTTGACCACGAGATTCTTTGACCGCGATCTTGCATTGCGAGCCAGGGACAAGATGGCTGAATTAAAAAATCTAATTTCTTAGCCCAGAGGTGCCCTAGGAACACAAATGAGGGTGGGTTCTGCTCAGGGGGACTTTGTTCTGTTGAACCATGGTTGTGGTTTACTGCATTTATCTCAAAATTTTGATTTTCAGCATTCTTTATTCTTTGATCGTGAGCCAGCAAAACCATTGATCGCGAGACTGCAAATTCTTTGATCGTGAGATTCTTTGATCGCGAGTGAGGGATGAGATGGCTGAATTAAAAAATCTAATTTCTCAGCCCAGGGGTGCCCTAGGAAAACAAATGAGGGTAGGTTCTGCTCAGGGGGCTTCGGTCTGTTGAACCATGGCGGTGGTTTACCGAATTTCTGTCAACATTTTGATTTTCAACATTTTTCATTCTTTGATTGTGAGCCTGCAAATTCTTTGATTGTGAGCCTGCAAATTCTTTGATCGCCAAGATTCTTTGATCGCCATCTTTGATCGCAAGATAGGGACAAGATGGCCATATTTTATAATGCATTAGATAGGCCAAATTTACTAATCTTTAACATTACATATCTCGGAAATGGTTGGTCTTTTTACTTGAAATTTGGAGGGTGTTTACAGCATGTCCTGTAGATGTAAATTACGGTGTTTACATGTCGGAAAATATATTTTTTGCAGAGATTTTGCGTGGCGCAGTTTACATTCTGCAGACAGCATTTTGCATTGTGGTGGTGGCTTGAAATTGATAGGGATACCTAGCCTTAGTGTCATGGATTTAGTTTTTAGTTGTTGTGTCTGTAAACTGTCAACAGGTGCAGAACTCTGCAAATGCAACAAATGAAAATCTCAAACTTTAAAATGTTATATCTCGGACACGACTTGGTCTTTTAAATTGAAATTTGGAGTGTCATGATGGCATGTACTGTAGATGTCAATTATAGTTTTTAGGTGTTGCAATGTTTTTAGGTGTGACCCCAACACACATGCAGATGCCTGTTGGTGGGGGTGGGGTGGTAGAGGTGGTAACCCTAACAGCGATTTTCCTCTCTTTTGTCACTGTGGAACAACCCTAACTGATGCATTAATGAAGTTTTTGCAAAGAATATATATATATATATATATATATATATATATATATATATTTTATAGGGGCGCAGTCGTGCCCCTATATTTAGGGTTGAGTAGGCACTTTAATGTTAAACCTCAAATTTTGTGCATTAATAACTTTCCAGCTCTTTAACAGATTTGCACGAAATTTGGAATGGACGGTCTGGTATGGTAGATCTCTTGACTTACCAAGTTGCGTTTTGGTCAGACATATGGTTTTTGCACAGTGAAGCGCCACAAAAATAAACTTTTCGCCACTTTTGTGCTAATTTTGCCCATGGCGCTCCACGGACATGGTGTGGTATATTGGTCCAAAGCTTGGGACATAGAAAGAGCTTGGACCAGGGAATATGTCAGCCTTGGTTTGGTGAAAGAATATTAATCCTTTCAAAAGTTATTAAACTTTTAATTTCCAATTATATCCTATGGGAAAATTTATGTGTATATTTTGTGAAAGAAGATGGCTATCTGGTCTTCCCTCACAGCTGAAGATTTTCAAACAACATGAAGTCTTGCTGTATTCTGACTATTGCAGTTAGCCCCAGCACTCAAACTGCCCTGGAGAGTAGAGGGTTAATTTCTATGCAGAGGATAGAACATTGAGCTCGAGCTCAGTTCAAACCTCCGTCTGCTGCACTTTGAAGCACAACCATCAGATTCTTTACTCCGCCTAACTGAACGGTCACTCTAGAGATTTCTCCTTTGCTCGTGGTTTGAAAGTCAGTTAAAGTCCTCAGTTTTACAGATTATTTTTCGCAAGTTTCAGTTCAGATCTCTGCCTGTGGTACAGTAAGTACTAGGTAGTGAACTAGACATAGTAAACTTGTGGAAATTGTAAAAAATCATTTTTTGACCGGTTAGGCTGAACCGGACATTTAGTGAATTATATATTCTGTTTTTCTTTCTGAACTTAGAGTGTGGTTACTGGTCCTTATCGGTTTAATAAAAAAAACATTTTCTTGTGTTTTTTTCCAATACCCGTGACACGGTTAGAAACCGATAAGGGTGTCTTGCCTGGTTGTTTGCCATAAAAAGGATAAGTTTGTGGTTAGGATGGCTACGTCTGAGAAACCCAAAAGAAAAACCAGGCCCACTGGGTTTCAACACTGCAGTGTGTGTGGGGAGGTCTTTGCTAAGGCTGATCCCCACACCACCCGTGTTTATTGTCTGGGGTTTGACCACCTCAATTCAGACTGCCAAGTCTGTAAAAATTTCCCTAAGTCTACCCTGGAAAAAAGATTAGGTAGGCTTAGGGATAAGGAGGCCGAGAAGTCTGCTGACCCGGATGGCCAGCCCGGTTCGGTTCCGACTGAACCTGAGGGAGTGCCCTCTGACACGGCGATACTTCTTTGGGCAAGAGGAGAGCCAATCCTGAGGGATCGGTTCCTACAAAAAGAAAAAGAAAAGAAAAATCATCCGGTTTGGATCCAGAGACCCAATTTTTGACTGCCGAAGAGATTGCCATAGTGATAAGGATTGTAGAATCGCTTCGCCTGGTTCCTTTTGATCTGGCACCTTCTGGCAGGCATTCGGTTTGGTCGGTTCCTCTGGTTCAAGAATATGCCCCTGAAGATTTCTATGAACCGGATTTGGAGGGGATGAAGATTATGATGATGATGATGATGATGGATGACGATGGAGTGCAAGGTCTGGATGAGCCCATTGAACCGGACATTTCCCCTGACAGGCCTTCTGGTGTTTCCCCTCCTAGGCTTTCTGAGTCCCCTTCCCACTACATGTTTTACGGGAAAGTGGCAGAAACCCTCCAGCTCCCTGTAGAAGAAGCTGTAGAGGAACAAGAGGAACCTGATTATGTGGAGATGATGGACATCCCAGAGTCCAAGAGACTGTCTATTCCCCTTAATAAGTCTTTTGGGAAACAGACACAAAAGATTTAAAAAACTCCAAATTCTGAACCTCCTGTCGACAGAAGGATGGACAAAAGGTACACCTTATCAGGTTCAGGTACAGAGTACTTGTATCAACAATGCAGCCATGTTGGGGTTGTGCAGGATGCAGTCTGAGATAAGGCTAATATTCCCTTGGCTTCACACACCCCAGATAAAGACTCTAGGAAGCTAGATGCCATGGCAAAGAAACAGTACATCGCATCCGCCTTGGGACGCAGGCAGGCTAATTATATGGCCTATGCAGCCAGGTACCAGAAGTCCAGGTAGGACACTGTACTGGCACTGGCTAAGCAAGCCTCCTCCCAGCTAGCCTTGGAGCTGGAGGGGGTGGATACTGATGGGACTGAGGCATCTAAGGTACAGTTCCATGCTGCTGTGGACTCCAATGATGTGTCATCTAGAGTCATGGCTACATCTGTGGCTCTTCGGAGAATGGCTTGGCACAGATGTACTAGCCTCTCACAGGACACCCAGGCTAAGGCCATGGATTTCCCTGTGGTGGGTAATTCTCTGTTTGGGGAGCACACAGAGAATTACATGAAAAAGATGGATGAGTACAGGACCACTACAGGAGTGCACAGGCCAAGGAAAGGCAGGCAACTCCTCAAAGGCAGCAAGCTAGGGGCAGGGACAGGCCTTTTCATAGGCCTTTCTACCAAGCACAGGCCTCTTCTCCCTTTCCTCAGAGGGGATTCTTCAGAGGGAGAGGCAGAAGGGGGATGAAGAGGGCTGCATCCACCCCTCAACCTAAGGCTCCTGCCAAGCAGACACCCTGATGTGTCAGCCTGGGTTGATTCCCCCATTCCTGTAGGAGGCAAGCTGGCTTACTTCATCCAGGACTGGATGTCTGTTACCTCAGACAAGTGGGTCCTGGAGGTGGTAAGCCAGGGGCTGGTTCTCAGCTTCAAGAAATTTCCAAAGCTGAGGACCAGATCTTTTCCACCTTCAAGCATCTCTGAAACCATTGCCCTAGAGACAGAGGTTTCATCTCTACTGGCTCTAAAGGCTGTAGAGAGTGTTCCTACATTGCACAAGGGCAAAGGTCTGTACTCCAGGTACTTCCTCACCCCCAAAAAGACAGGGGAGTGGCAACCCATCCTAGACTTAAGATACCTGAACAAACGTCTTTTAAAACCAAAATTCAAAATGGTGACTCTGGGAATAATCCTTCCCTCTCTAAGGCCAGGGGATTGGCTAGCCTCCCTGCACTTAAAAGATGCCTACTTTCACACTCCCATCAGGTGCTCCCACAGAAAGTACCTCAGGTTCAAATTGCCTTCAGGCCATTATCAGTTCAAAGCTATGCCCTTCGTCCTGACATCAGCTCCAAGGGTATTCACAAAATGCCTAGCAGTAGTAGTGGCCTTTTTAAGCAGGAAAAATATTTCCATATTTCCATACCTAGACGACTGGCTCATTGTGGGCCAGTCCTCAGACCAAGTCAAATCAGACATGCAAGTGACTCAGCAAGTGCTCACTTCCCTAGGATTCCTTCTCAATCTTCCCAAGTCAGTTCTTGAGCCTGTACAGCTCCTCACCTTCATAGGGGCAGAGTTAGGTACAGTTAAAGCAAGAGCTTTTCTTCCCCTGGAAAGGGCAAGGGCTATTGTAGATCTGGTGTCTTCATTCCACCTTCTGGTCTCTCAGCCAGTAAGGCACTTCCTTCAGCTTCTGGGCCACATGGCAGCTTCTACAGCAGTGGTCCAAGGGGCCAGATTTCAGATGAGGGACATTCCGTTTCACCTGAGGGCCTTTTGGTTTCAGAAGAAAGATTCTGTAACCAAACTAGTTCCAGTGACTCAGACTCTGATCCAGGCTCTCTAATGGTGGCAGGATCAGGGCAACCTCATGCAAGGAGTCTCATTCATCACTCAGTCTCGCTCTGTGGTCCTAACCACAGATGCTTCTCTATTGGGGTGGGGGAGCCCATTTGAGGGCTCTCACAGCCCAGGGACTGTGGTCCCCTCAGGAATCCCTACTTCATATCAATCTCTTGGGAACACAAGGTGGTCTTTCTGGCCCTGCAAGCTTTCTCTCAGTCAGTGCAGAACAAGGTGGTTCAGGTCAGGACAGACAACACCACCACCACCATGTGGTACATCAACAAGCAGGGAGACACTCAGTCCATGGCCTTCTGCACGGAAGGCATGAAATTGTGGTCCCTAGCTTATTCTCTGCAGACCTCTCTGATAGCAGTCAACCTTCCAGGGAAGGACAATATGCTAGCAGATGCATTGAACAGGATCTCCTGGGGCCATCATGAATGGTCCCTGGACCATCTGGTGTTGAAAGTGATTTTTTCAAGGTGGGGCACTCCAGAGATAGATCTCTTTGCAGCCGCAGACAATCACCAACTTCCTCTGTTTTGTTGCAGACCCCCAGTCTTGGGCTCAGTCCCTCTGGATGCTCTGATTTTGAACTGGGAAGGGAAATTTCTATATGCCTTCCCTCCCTCCCTTCCTCTACTGTTCAAGGTTCTTGTCAAGTTAAGTTCACAACCCTGCAAAGTGATTCTGATTGCTCCAGACTGGAGAGGCAGCCTTGGTACCCCTGTTGCTGTCCCTAGCAGTCCATCTTCCCTGTCTCTTCCAAGGAATTACAACCTGTTAACCTCCTCTCAGGGAGGATTTGATACCCCAATCTTCGGTCTCTCAATCTCAAGGCATGGCTCTTGAAGAGTTAGAGTATGCAGATTTGCATCTGTCCCAAGGGGTTCTGGATATTCTCAAAGCCTCTTGAAAGCCTGCCACCAGAAAAACTTATAACTCCAAATGGAAAAGATTCAGCATTTGGTGTTCCAAGAAGCATATATCCCCAGACACTGCTGAATTGTCTACAGTTCTGGATTATATGGTTCATCTTAATGGCCTAGGCCTCAGACCAGCTACTCTCAAAGTACATTTGTCAGCTGTTTCTGCTTTTCTGTCAGTGGGAAAGCCTTCCTCACTTAGCAGTGTCAGTGGCTCAGTAGGTAGCATGCTCGCCTCTGAGGCCGGGAGATCAGAGGGTTGTGGGTTCAGTTCCCACACCTGGCACTTGGGTTACTATCCCAATACTGACACGGTAGTGCAGCATGAGAGGGGTGCTGCACTTCTGAGGTGCTGTCTTTCGGATGAGACATTAAACCGAGGTCCCATCTGCCTGGACTGGTGGCACTTATCGAAAAGAGTAGTGGAATGTCCCCGGGTGTCCTGGCCAAATTTCCCTCATTCACTACAATATACCACCAACAGCTTAATCTGGTTCAGTTTCAATTGCTTACCATCTGTATCCCCCCCCCGGTCGCCCCTGAAAAAGGGACTTCTAGGCCCAGAGGGCTTACCGGGTCAACACAATTCAACAAACAAACAAACTGTCATCTCACCCTGTATTCCATAAAGTTTTCAAGGGATTGCTTCATACCAATCCCCCCTTTAGGGGTACTACCCCTGCTTGGGATCTTAATGTTTGCATTGCTCAGCTTATGCAACCCCCTTTTGAGCCTTTGTCTTCAGCATAGCTTAAGTACTTGACTTGGAAAACTGTGTTCCTGGTAGCTATTACATCTGCCAGCTGTATCAGTGAATTGCAAGCTCTGTCAGTGGAGCCTGATTTTATCTCATTCCATAGAGATAAGGTGGTCCTTAGAACTAATAGGAGGTTTTTACCTAAAGTGGTTTCAGATTTTCATCTGAACCAATCTGTGTCTTTCCTTGTGTTCTTCTCTGATCATTCTTCTTCAGGAGAAAGAAGTTTACACAGTTTGGATGTTAAAAAGAGCCCTTAGTTACTATAGTAAGCGTACTAAGGCTCATAGGTTTGACTCCCTCCAGTTGTTTCTCACTTATGGGGAAGTGGGGAAGGGCAAACCTGCCACTAAGAGAACTATTGTCAGGTGGATTGTCTCTTGTATTCAATTCTACTATGAGAAGGTAGGCAAAATACCTCCCTCAGGCCTGAGGGCTCATTCGACTAGAGGTACAGCTGCTTCCCTGGCTGCAGCCAGGGATATTCCTTTTGCTAGAGATATGTAAAGCAGCCACCTGGAAAACAGTCCATACATTTGCCAAGCATTACTCCCTGGACATCCAGGCTAGGAGTGATGCTCGGTTTGGTACAGCAGTACTTCAGAGCCTATTCCCAAGGTAGGTTTGATTCCCTCTTCCATGGAGGTACTGCTTGGTAGTCTGTAATAGTTAGAATACAGCAAGACTTCATGTTGTTTGAAGAAAAAATTACTTACCTTAGTAATTATGTTTCTTCTAATGGAGTCTTGCTGTATTCTGACCTCCCTCCCTGCCTCCCCTCTCAGAACCTGTTTTTGGGAAGTGGGCTGGCAGGTGCAGTGTTACACCCCAGGGATACATTTGGGCACTCCCTCCTGGTTTTTGATTTTGGATTTCTTGACTTGAGTCTTTTGGGGATCCAAAATATTTGGTTGCCATTTGGCTAGCAAAAATATTACAATTTCCACATAGTAGTTAGTATTAGCTCATAAGAATTTGATGGTAGTGCTTCAAAGTGCAGCAGACAGAGGTTTGAACCGAGCTCAAGCTCAGCATTCTATGCTCTGCATAGAAATTAACCCTCTACTCTCTGGGGCAGTTTGAGTGCTGGGGCTAACTGCAATAGTCAGAATACAGCAAGACTCCATTAGAAGAAACATAATTACTAAGGTTAGTAATTTTTTCTTGCATGATTATGGCAAAAGATTTTCTTGCAGCAGAAAATTTTGCTATCTCATGGCTGAAAAATTTGTAAAGGTGTGAAAATTTTATAATTGCATATCTCATTGTGTTTTGGTCTTTTTACTTGAAATTTACAGGGTGTTGAGGGGGATACCATAGAGATGTGAATTATGCTGTTTATGTGTTGGGTAATTATTATAGGGGTGCAGTCACGCCCCTATATTTAGGGTTGAGTAGGTACGTTAATGTTAAACCTCAACTTTTGCATGTTAACTTTTCCACTATTCAACAGATTTGAACAAACTTTGGAATTCACAGTCTGGTATAGTAACTCTCTTGATTTACCAAGTTGTGCTTTAGTCAGACATATGGTGTTTGTGCAGCAAAGCGACAAAATATGCACTTTTAGGCACTTTAATGTTAAACCTCTAATTTTGCATGTTAATAACTTTGCAACTGTACAATAAATTTGCACAAAATGTGGAATGCACTGTCTGAAATGGTAGATCTCTTGATTTGCCAAGTTACAATTGAGTCGGACATACAGTGTTTGCACAGCGAAGCGCCAAAAAATGCACTTTTATTGCATTTTAATATTAAACCTCAAATTTTGCACGTTAATAACTTTGCAACTGTTCAACGGATTTGCATGACATTTGGAATGCATGGTCTGGAATGGTAGATATCTTGATTTACCAAGCTGTGTTTCAGTCAGACATACGGTGTTTGCACAGTGAAGTGCCAAAAAATGCACTTTTTGGCACATTAACGTTAAACCTCATATTTTACACGTTAATAACTGTGCAACTGTTATATGGATTTGTACAAACTTTGGAATGCACAGTGTGGTATGGTAAATCTCTTGATTTACCAAGTTGCATTTTCAGTCGGACATATGGATTTTGTGTAGCCAAGTGCCAAAAAATGCACTTTTTGCCACTTTTGTGCATTTGTTGTCCATGGCGAGACACCGTGTGGGTTATTGGTCTGAAACTTGGGATATAGAAAGAGCTTGGGCCAGGGAATATGCCAGCATTTGTTTGATGAAAAAATATTAATCCGTTCAAAAGTTATTACAATTTGAAGTCCCCATTATATCCTATGGGAACATTTATACGTGTATTTTGCAATATCCATGGGGAAGACCAAATGTCCCTAGGGAAGACCAGATGGCCCAAATTGGGACAACCGTATCTCCATAGCTGTTTGTTTTTTTTTTACTTGACATTTGCAGGGTGTTGAGGGGATGTCCTAGTTATGTGAATTATGCTGTTTAGGTGTTGGGGAATTAATTGGTTGCAGAGATATTTAATCACGAATTTGACGTTTTTCCCATAGGATTACATTGCAGTCTGTCTTGACTTTCAGCGCCGTTATCTCAGAAAAGATGCGAGATACAGACTTTTCGTTACTGCAGGCTTACATCACCATTAGGTGATGTATGCCATTGGAAACAGATCTGAAATTGTAGAGTAAGACTGCAGTGGAATTTTTTTCGTCCATTGCACAGTTCATGAGATATTGTGAATTTACTGTCACAAGAGTTCAAAGAGTGCCTGTCCAGTGCTTTTGGTGCCCATATCTCAGAAACAATGTGAGATATGGGTTTGGTCATTTTATTTTGTGTGACATACTCACTGTCATGATTACAATGACGCTTGAATTTTTTTTCTAACTCTTACGATTCGCAACATATCTGCAAATTACTGCTACAAGGATTTGGTGGCCTATAAAGCTGCTGTATGGCTCTGTAGCTTTGCATAAGTGGGCCAGTGCTACCACAGATGCATATTGTTATGCAAAAACTGGTAAGTTGGTGGGGGGCCCGCGCTCCCACCAATACATGTTTTTACTAGTTATGTTACACATTTTCAAAAAGTAAGGAAATTCATGGCAAAAAACTGTGTTTAATGCATCATTTAGGGTTAAAGTGAAAAAAGTCAGGAAATGAAAGATTAGGGTTGAGCCCCTACTCTCCCCACACACCCCGCACCCCCATCCTCCACAGACTGACAGATGCCGGGGTGTGCCATTGAGGTTGTGAGGCCTAAATCTTACTCCATTCTCCTTTTCTATAGCATGTCAATCTGCTTACACATGGAATGGGGTGAGAGTTTAGCCACAAGACCCCAGTAGCACATCCCGGTGTCTGTCAGTCTGTGGAGGATGGGGTGCAGGGTGTGTGGGGGTCTTAGGGGCTCAACCCTAATGTTTCATTTCCTGACTTTTTTCACTTTAACCCTAAATGATGCATTAAACACATTTTTTTTGCCATGAATATATATATATATATATATATATATATATATATATACTGTATATAATACTGCACTATAGTAATGGTGAAATGTAACTACTGAGTTAAACCTTAATTTTTGAACCTTAATAACTTTGGAACCATTCAATGGAGTTGCATGCATTTTGTCATGCATAAACTCTAAGTGTAGGTCTCCTGATGGGCCTAACTGTGTGCAAATCTGTTGTGTGGTTTCTGAGACACAAAGTGTTGTAAAAACAGAAAAATCTGTGTTTTTTTGCCATTTGTGTGTCCACTTGGATCTCAGAAACTGCTTTAGGTTGTGGTCTGAAATGTTCAGGGTAGAAAGTCTTAGCATCACAGATGTGCCTTTTGAAGGTTTGGTGAACAAATACTAATCAGTTCAAAAGTTATTGCATTTTATATTTTCACATTATTTCCTATGGAAAAATTCATATGTCAGGCACGAAAAGATTCTATTTTTCACACAAAATGATACATTGTGGCTGGCCCGTTGGTGCTGAGGGTTGAGGTGCTGGATGCCTTACCTCATGTCATGCCAGCGACCCATGTTCAGAAACGAGTACAGGCCGCCAGGAGTCGGCAGGGGAAGAGAAGGATCGAGTGTCTGAAGGACTGGTCTCCTTCTCTGGGGAGGGGGGTCACTGGTGGTTGGCATTTCGCTGTCCCCTAGTGGAAGCTGGGGACAGTGCACCTACACTGTAGAAAAAGGGGAGGAGATGGGGCAGACACTAGGAGGGAGCATGTATGGACTTCTGCATGCTCACTCTGCAGGTATCATTGCATGCCTCACCTCTTGCAAGAAAACCTGGAAACAGTGGCTATGGTGGAATGATGGAGGGGCACCTTACAGGCTCTGCTCCTGGCTAGCCATGGCACTGGCCACACTGGATCCAGTCTGTGGTGGTGGTTGGGGAACCCTGTTGGCCCCACCAGGGGGGTAAGCCCTGTGGTATTGGACAGCACCGGATGGTGGATGCCAGGGGATGGGGCTAGGGGCTCCCTCCAGAAGAAGGGCCACGGCAATGGGGAGAAAAAGGAATAGCAAAAAAAAAAAGATATTTTGCCAAAATACAGTCCCTTTTTTTGAAAGAAGGGAGGTACTTTGTACAAAATATCTGTTTTGATCGCAGGCTCTCTGTACCATCCACCATTTTGTGTTCCTCTTAGCAAGGACCAACAAGTCTGGAAAATATGCAAAAAAGTAATGTTATTTAAAAAAAATCAGAACATAGCTACTGGGGACCCATTTAGCTACATTCTGATGTTTTTTTACTGAAAGTGTCCCAAAACAGTTTTTGTTGAGCACCCAAAATCTTGGGTGCTAGGTTAGCGACAGGACCACTTGTGTTCCAGTCTCTGTATGAGAACAGTGGTATTTTCTTGACTTCTGTAGCCACAGGTGGAACTTGTGGTGGTGCTTGCTGCAGAGTGAAGGTTGAGTCGCTCTTTGCTGACCCCTACCAGCAGCGTAGGACACTAGGGAGCCCAGTATAAGTATCCCCAGAGTTTCATTAGTGAATCCCCCACTTCTTTCTTGTAGGGACACTGGGGAGCCCACTCCCAGTGTCCTCATGTATCAGTCCTCTTTCCACACTGGGGAACACTGGGGAGCTCAGTCCCAGTGTCCCCATATATCGCCCCCTCTCCCCGGACTGTGGACACTGGGGAGCCCACTCCCAGTGTCCCCAGATGGTTTTCTTTTTTTACCTGTGACAAAGAAAACCATTCCCAGTGTCTTTTTTTCTTTTTAACCTAAAAAAATAAAGGTCTCTCGCTGTCCCCCACCAGAAGGGGAAGGAAGGAAACATATTCAATTCAGTGCTTTAGATTAACTGGTAATTGCTATTTTTCTTTTAAACTTAGATTGTGGGCTTTTAGTGACACTGTACTTTCTTTGTTGTCTTTACTTAGAATTGTTTTTGGGCTGTTGAAAATTTAAAACTTAGTGGTGGTATAATTCTGTGCTGTCTTTAATTGCTGCAAATTTTATCTTGGCTTGTCTGACTGCCCTGTAGTTGGGTGAGGGGTGTTAATTGTCTGGCCTCTGACCTCAGCTACGTGATAACTGGAGGTGGGGCTTAGTCAGAGTTGAGGTAGCAAGTAAGTTTTATTTCTCAGAAGAAGCCAGAAGGGGAAGGAAGGAAACATATTCAATTCAGTGCTTTAGAGTAACTGGTAATTGCTATTTTTCTTTTAAACTTAGATTGTGGGCTTTTAGTGACACTGTACTTTCATTGTTCTCTTTACTTAGAATTGTATTTGGGCTGTTGAAAATTTAAAATGTAGTGGTGGTGTAATTCTGTGCTGTCTTTAATTGCTGCACATTTTCGCCCCCCCTTCCCTTACCCCAACTCTTAATTATATGCCCTGTTAAATCTGATTGACAGGAGCTAAATACAGGGTACAGTAAGGGGTGTGAAGTAGGAGGGGCATAAGGGGGAAGAAGCCCACCCTCAGCACGACAAGTGTTTTGACTCATTTATTTATTTATTGGTTTCTTTTCTTTTTTTTTTAAAGAAAATTATCTGAGGATCAGTGGCAGGATTTTAGGACAGTAAATTAATAAAAGGGAACTAGGAGAGCTTCAGTATGCAGAACAAGTAGTGGAATAGCAGTATAATTGCAGTATAATGTGGGGAGTGGTGCAATGCAGTGGCTGTGGGGCAGCCATATTCAGGCAGACCTTCTGAGACTGAGGTGCTGCCCTATCTGCATGCATCTCTCTGGACTGCGGGATGAGGTAGCCAGACTCAGAGTGGAAGTAAACTGGGTCAGGAGTACCATCACCTCTATCCAGAGACCACCAGTCCAATGCAACTGCCTCAAAGGATGCCGAGAATGAGGAGCACTTGGATGACAGTGGGCTCAGGGAGTGTTAGAGCGGTCAGGCAGAGGCACATCCCAGATCCTATTCCACTCAAGAACTCATATGCCACACTGGCAAATGAGGACAACCAACTAGAGGTACCCAGAGAAGTGGAAGGAAAGGATGTGGAGGTTAGCCAAGGAGGTGACCTCAGCAGGGAAAGCAGTGGACCCAAGAGGAGGAGCAAGCGAATCCTGGTGGGGAACTCTATCATAAGAGGGATCCAGCTAGGAACACAGGAGGGGGAGGAAAGGGAGGTGAGGTGCCTACCAGGTGCCACAGCATGGAGAGATGGAAGGAAGATCCTGGGGATCACTGGGAAGGCAAGACGGGAAGGTGAGCTGGATGTCATTATCTTCCTAGGTACTAATGACCTGGCAAATGGGGAGCCAAAGGAAGTTCAGGAAGAGTTTAGGAAATTGGGGAAGGGTCTCAAGCAAGTAACTACTTCTGTCACTTTCTCAGCAGTAATTCCTGTGAGAGGCAAGGGAGAGCATAGGAGTGCATGCACCAGGAACTTTAACTCATGGTTGAAGAACTGGTGCTGTGAGGAAGGGTTTGGATTCATTGGTGACCGGGGACCCACCTGGAGGGATGGAGGTTTGTTCAAGCCTGACAGCCTGCATCCATCCTGGAAGGGAATCCAAGCACTCAATGATAAGTTTAAATGCTACATTGACAAGCATTTAAACTAGCAAAGGGGGGTGGCAGGCCAGCAAGGAGGGTACCTACTTGTTCGCCCCCCATAGCTAGCAGTGGAACCAGTTAACCAGAGGAGTGGCTATCTCTGCAAAGCAGTGTGCAAAAGATGGAGTTTAGTGCCCAAGAGGTGGATAGGCAGAAAAGGGGCAAAATTCAGCAGAAGGGCAGACAGCAAGGAGAACCAGGGATAAAGGACAACCAAGGAAGGGGCTGGAGTAGAACAGTGAAAAAGTCTAGGGAGGTCAAATCATGGAAAGCCATGTGTGCAAATGCCAGGAGCCTTAGCAACAAGATGGAAGATCTGGAGGCTGTCATGGTACAGTCAGACCTGGACATTGTGGCCATCACAGAAACCTGGTGTAATGATAACCACGACTGGGAGATGGCCATACCTGGCTACAACATATTCAGAAGAGACAGAGCAGGCAGGAAGGGAGGAGAAGTGGCACTGTATGTGAAAAATGACATAAGGGCCACAGAGATCCAGGAGGAACAAAATGGGGGAGAGATACTGTGGGTTAAGCTGGAAAGGAAAATGGGGACAACCATCTGCACAGGTGTGGTCTATAGACCATCAGCCCAGGAGGAAGAAACAGATAGGGAGCTGATGCTAGCCATCCGAAGGATGGCAGACAAGGTGAGGTAGTACTGGTTGAGACTTCAATATTCCAGACGTGGACTGGAGCATCCCAGCAGCAGCATCAACTAGGAGCAGATTTATCCTGGACTCCTTCAGGGTGCCTTCCTCAAGCAACTGGTCATGGAACCAACTCGCAGAAGACAATACTGGACCTTGTGCTCACAAACAGGGACAGTGTGATGGGGTAACAGTGGGGAGCACCTGGGGAACAGTGACCACCAGTCATTGTGGTTTGAAATCACAGAAAAAGCAGCACCAAACCACACAAAAACACGTATCCTGGATTTTAGGGGGGCAGACTTTGGGAAAATGGGGAGATACTTGAAAGAGGCATTAAGGGGAATGGGACAGAAATCAGGGGTTGAGGAACAGTGGGCAGTATTTAATATGGGATTACAAGAACAACAGAATTATGCATTAAGCAGGTTAGCAAGAGGAAAAGGAAGAGGAGACCATTATGGTTTTCCAAAGAGGTAGCAAAGAAAGTGAAAGCAAAAAAGATTGCATTCAGGCAATACAAAAAAGACACAGGCAAAGGGGATAGGGAGAAGTACCAGGAGAAGCAAAAGGAGGCAGGAGGCTGTCAAGGAAGCCAAAGCTCAGACAGAAGAACACATTGCAAAATCAGTGGGTAGAGGGACAAAACCTTTACAGGTACATAAGTGAAAAAGAAAGACAAAGGGAGGGATAGTGAGACTGAAGGGGAGGATGGGGGCATGGAGGATGACAACAGTAAAGCTGACATATTGAACAGGTATTTCTGCTCAGTCTTTACTGAGGAAGAGGAGGGTAATGGGTCTGAAGGGAGTACAAGGGGTGAGAATGGTGCAGAATGGACACAAGTCCCTTTACAAGAGAAAGGGTCCTGAAGGAACTGGAAGTAATAAGAGTTGATAAAGCAATGGGGCCAGATGGGTGCACCCAGGGTCCTTAAAGAACTAAGAGAGGTGGTAGCTGAACCTCTGGCTATCCTGTTTAGCCGATCACTGGAAACAGGGAGGTACCCAAAGACTGGAGGACAGCAGATGTAGTCCCCTTATACAAAAGTGGGAACAAAGAGGAAGCAGGGAACTACAGACCAGTCAGCCTCACCTCGGTAGTGGGGAAGATCATGGAAGCACTACTGAAGGAGAGATTGTTGGAACATCTGGTTGTCAATGGACTACAGGACCCAAGGCAGCATGGTTTCACCAGGGGGAGGTCATGTCAGACCAACCTCATTGAATTTTTTGACTGGGTGACTGGGGAGGTGGATCAGGGGAGGGCAGTGGACATGGCTTATCTGGACTTCAGCAAGGCCTTTGACACTGTGCCACATAGAAGACTATTACACAAACTGGGGAATATGGGTGTGGGTAGGACAGTAGTGTGGTGGGTAGGTAACTGGCTGGGTGGCAGGACACAGAGGGTGGTGGTAAATGGCTGTCACTCCACAGAGGGGAAGAGTGACCAGTGGGGTACCACAGGGATCAGTGCTGGGACCGGTCCTATTCAACATCTACATCAGTGACATTGCGGAGGACCTAGAAGGCAGAATTTCACTGTTCGCTGATGACACAAAGCTCTGTAACGGAGTAGACACACCAGAGGGTGTAGACAGAATGAGAAGGGACCTGCAGAAACTTGAAGAATGGTTAGGGGTTTGGCAGTTGAAATTCAATGCAAGGAATTGCAAGATAATGCATATGGGGCACAAAAACCCTGGCACAATATATCAGTTGGGGGGGTGAGGATATAGCATACACCAAGCAGGAAAGGTATCTTGGGGTTATCATCTCTGATGACCTCAAGGTAGGGAAACAGTGTGACAAGGCAGCAGGTAAAGCAAATAGGACGCTGGGATGTATAGGCAGGGGCATCACCAGCAGGAAAAGGGGAGGTCATAATTCCGCTATACAAAACACTAGTGAGGACCCACCTGGAGTACAGTGTACAGTTCTGGAGACCATACCTACGTAAGGACATAGACAGGGTAGAGAAGGTTCAGAGGAGGGCAACAAAGATGGTGCATGGATTGCATCACAAGTCCTATGAAGACAGGTTGAAGGAACTGAACATGAACAGAAAGAACTGGAAGCGGACAGGATCAGTTGTGTTCCAGGACAGTAGCTGCTGCTTGTTGTTTTCACAGGGTTCTTGTGGATTTTACTTGGTAGAAGGTTAGTTCTTTTCTTTCTTACTTCTAAGGGGCTAGCAGGGTATTGTTTTGGGGGCTGTTGGAAGTTTGAAAACTTGTTTGGTGGCTGTAAGTGGGCTCATTTTGTGGATGTTTCACTGTAACAGGCTGCGCTGGTGGAGGCCTATTTCTTCTGATTTAAAACCTATTTGGTGGGATTTGCTTGGGGATGGTTATTTGAATTGGAGACCTATATCTGTTAATTTCAAGCCTATTTTGATGTGTTGTTAGTGAAGCTGATTAAATTGGAGACCTGTTTCCTTTTGCAGCAAACATATTTTGGAGGCTTTGAGTTGAATTTTGATTCCTTTTTGCTGACTCCACTAGCTGCAAAGGTTAGTGCATGGGGGGGGGACGAGTGTTAATGGTCTGGCCAGGTCTCACTCAGCCAATTGACTGGAGGCAGAGCTGAATCAGGTTTGAGGTGTTAGCTGCTTTGTCTTCTCAGAAAGAACTGGAAGGGGACAGGATCAGTTGTGTTCCAGGACAGTAGCTGCTGCTTGTTGTTTTCAAAGGGTTCTTGTGGATTTTACTTGGTAGAAGGTTAGCTCTTTTCTTTCGTACTTCTAAGGGGCTAGTAGGGTATTGTTTTGGGGACTGCTGGAAGTTTGAAAACTAGTTTGGTGGCTGTAAGTGGGCTCATTTTGTGGATGTTTCACTGTGTAACAGGCTGCGCTGGTGGAGGCCTATTTCTTCTGATTTAAAACCTATTTGGTGGGATTTGCTTTGGCCTGGTTCTTTGGCTGCTGGGCTTGGAGGGGAGACACAGGGCTGATACACTCTCTCTCGAGTCAGGTGTCTACCCAATACCAGCCGTCCCTCCCCAGAATTCTGCTAATTTATAGGGGAACTCCTGCCCTGCAATTGGAGGAAAAGGCTGCAGGTGCAGCTCATGTAGTTCTAGCCACTGGGGGTTGGATTTAAAGGCTGGGAGAGAGGAGCTTAGGGAGTTGTTCATTTCCTTTATAAGTTTAATGTGTTGTATTGCACCTAGTAACAGGGTTAGTGGTGTACAGTGGGACTGTCACTAAGATTAGTGGGTGACCTGATTAGGCAGTAGGGTGTATCTTGGACTAAGGGGGAACCTGGTGGCTCACCCAAGGAAACCTATTTGGAAGGGGATGGAACCACATGTCATTAGGGCCGGCATCTTTGGGAGGGTGGTGGGGTGCACAGGGTGTGGAGCAGCCATGATACTGGACTGGGCTTGGAAGTTCGGTGGTTGCCCAGTGTGCTCTCAGCTGGCACAGCTTAGGAGGTTGTGGGGATTAGGAGACAGCTGAGGAAGGGGGCGGTATGGTTGGGAAGGGGGAGGGGATCTCCCGGGGTTCACCAAGCACTGGGAGTGGGGGCATAGGGAAAGGAGTGCAGGAGAATACTCAGGGGTCACATAGGGACCCTGGCAGAGGGGTCCAAAGGACACTACCAAGGAAGCAGGCAGGTAACTGGGGACCCTCACAAAGGAAGGACAGAGGACAACATTCTCAGGGAAGTAGGCAGATGGCCAGGACTGGACAGAAGGAAGCACAAGGCGGGGAGGATCAGACCTTACACTCAGTAACTGCTTCAAATCTTCTTCTGCTCGAGGATGAGGGGTGATGTAGCCGACAGGGTGGTTAGAGACGGAAAGGGAGTGGGGGGCAGGAGGCAGGGGCCAGATAGCAGGAAGAACAGGGGGGGACCTGGAATGCAGGAAAATGGGGGGAGCAGTGAATCAGAGCAGGAGGGGCAGGGGAAGAGGGAGGAAAGTGCAAGGAGAAGGACCGGTTGGGAGGAAAGGTAAAGGAGAAGGACCAGAAGTACAAGAGGATTCAGTAAAGGGAGCTGAGGGTTTAGGCCAGGGGAGCACGACGAGCAAGGATGAACTAAATGGAGACAGGAAGGAAGGGAGGACGAGCCAGGCTAGTTTAGCAGTTGGGGAGAAGGACCAGTCATGAGCAGTGAGGGGAACTAGCAAGGTACAGAAGGATACTCAGGAGGAGGAGAGGCATAGGATTGGAGGGAGGGGTGGCCATGGTAAATAAGGAGGGGTGGCATGTGGCACCCAGATGCAGGGAGGAACAAGGAGCCGGCTGGGTGGAGGGCCAGTAGAAAGGATGAGGGACATGGAAGGGAAATGGAGGAAAACAGGTGGTCAGAGTGCTCCTGTTGGGGATTCTATGATCAGGGGTATCAAATGGGATAGGGAGGAGAAGCTCAGCTGTTAGAACAAGATGCTTCCCTGGACTAACGGTGCACAGGGCTAAGCACACGGTATATCAGCTGGCAAAGGATTGTGGGGGTTCCCCGGACATACTGGTCCACCTGGGTACAAATGACATTGAGGGAAATAGTGAGCTAGAGATACAGGCAAGATTCAGGGAGCTTGCCAGGGTCTGTCATGACATAGGATGCACAGTTTCCTTCTCAGAAATCCTGCTGGTGCCAAGGGCTAGTGGGGAGCAGAAAAGGAAGATTAGGGAGATAAACCAGTGGCTCAGGGAGTGGTGTGAGGCCAGAGGGTATGGGTTGATGGGGGATTGGGGGGAGACCAGGGAGGATAAGGAGCTGTATGCTAGAGATAGACTCCATCTCAATTTGGAGGGGAGGGGAATCCTTAAGTTGAAAATAGAGGGGTTCATTGGTGAAAGGTGGGGTTTAAACTTGTGAAGGGGGAGGGATGGGAGAAAAGGCTGTCAAGGGGGTGCCGATAAAGGAGGGACTCTGTCTCCACCCCCCTGGGGAGCTGGAGGATTGCAGGAAAAGGCCGACTGGCAAAGTGCAGACCAGGGGGAAACAGAATCCCCATGGGAACATGAGCAGGGGAAATGGAACTATAGGGAAAGGGTGGTAGGTAGTCCTGCTAAATGCCAGGAGCTTGGGCAATAAAATGCCTGATCTCCAGGCGATGCTAACTGAGGGAGCAGTGGATGTGGCAGTGGTGACTGAGACTTGGGCCACTGCAGGACATGACTGGGACCTGAACCTGGAGGGTTACATTATGTTCAGGAAGGACGGGGGGAGGGAAGGGGAGGAGGGGTAGCAATGATAGTCAAAAACTGCATTGGCATGGGGGAGTAGAGGAGGCGGAGGGAACCATGGAGGCGATTTGGGTCACTTTGATAACAAGGGGGGGCAAGAGAGTCAAAATAGGAGTGGTGTATAGACCCCTGCGCTGGTGGAGGAGCTGGAGGACAGTCTGGTGGCAGATGTTGGGGGACACTGCAGACTGGGCAGAGGAACAGTGGTGGTGTTGGGGGACTTAAACATGCCAGGAACAGACTGGGAGACTATGACATCCTCTGTGACCAGGGAACAGAGGTTGTTGGATGTCTTTCAAGACATGTTCCTAACTCAGCAGGTGAGGGAACCGACCAGGGAGGCACGGGTACTGGATGTGGTCCTGGCAGACAGTGACCAGATTGGGTGCCTGGAGGTAAGGGACCCATTGGCGGGGAGTGACCATGCCTCAGTCTGGTTCTGCCTGGACCTAGGAGGGGTAGAAGGCTGCACAAAGATGGAAGTAACCGACTTCAGGGGGGCGGATTTTAAGGAAATGGGAAGGATCCTTAGGGAGCATTTGGATGGGATTGAGTCAGACATGGACGCTGATAGTAGGTGGGAAATCATCAGGAGAGGGGTGCAGGATGCTACCAGCACCTGTGCAAGAGTAAGACGAAAATGCGGTAGAGCCCAAAAACCCTGCTGGTGGACCAGGGAGGTCCAGGAAATGGTGCGGGGAAAGAAGGCAGCCTATAAGCAATTCAAGTGCTCAAGGAGTGAAAGGGATCGAGGGGAGTACGAGCTGATGGCTAGAAGGGCCACTAGGGTGGTGAGGGCGGCTAAGGCAAGGAAGGAGCAGAACCTGGCCAGGGAAATTAGGAGAGGGAACAAGGGGTTCTTTAGATACATTGATGAGAAATAAAGGGTGAAGGGGCAGATTAGCAGGATTAAATCAGGGGAGAGATGGGCACAAGACCCGGGGGAGCAGGCTGAGGTACTAAATGAGTACTTCACCTCAGTTTTCACCAAGGAAAATGGGGGTGCTGCATCATACATGGGAGGAGACAGAGATACTGAGGAGGAGGGGACCCTTACCGATCGGCGGGTCTGGGGAGGGGGAGGCATCACTGGCAGGAGGGGGGAGGGCTAAGCAGGGAGAAGAGGTACCGGAAGTGGAAATCACAGCAGAGAGAGTGAGGGAAGCCCTCAGCTCCCTTAAGACAGAGAAAGCACCGGGGCCGGATAAATTACATTCCAGAGTGCTGAAGGAACTTGCGGATGTCCTGGTGAAACCCCTGACGGAGCTTTTCACCATCTCTCTGAGGACAGGGTGGGTGCCCCAGGACTGGAAGGTGGCGCATATAGTGCCTATCCACAAGGGGGGATCAAGGGAGGTGGCAGGGAACTACAGGCCTGTCAGCCTGACATCGGTGGTAGGCAAGGTGATGGAGGGCATTGTCAAGGAGAGGCTAGGGGGGGACCTGGATAAGTCAGGGTGCCTGGACGATAGACAGCATGGACTCATCCCAGGGAAATCATGTCAGACAAACCTGGTGGAGTTTTATGACTGGGTGACGAGTGCCTTGGACCTGGGTAAACCAGTGGATGTCCTCTTTCTAGACTTCAGCAAGGCATTTGACTCTGTTCCTCACCCGGGCCTGTTGGATAAGCTGGGAGAAATGGGGGTGGGGAACCAGATGATCAGATGGATAGGCAATTGGCTCCAGGACCGGACCCAGAGGGTCGTAGTTGGTGGGATAGTCTCATCCCCAAGGATGGTCATTAGTGGGGTCCCACAGGGATCAGTCCTTGGGCCCCTTCTGTTCAATACCTACGTCTCTGACATAAGGACAGGAATCAGGAGTGAGATGAGTCTCTTTGTGGATGACTCAACGGGGGTGGTGGTGGATGGGGAGGAGGGAGGTGGCCCACAGGGGACCTGGAGGCTCTGGAAAGATGGTTCAGAAAGTGAAAGCTGAGGTTCAATGCAGGAAATGCAAGGTACTCCACCTGGCCAGAAACCCAGGCCAAGTGTACACCCTGGGGAATGCTGCAAGTCTCGATGGCTGAGCGGGACCTGGGGTGGTGGTGGATGTCAAGATGAACAACTCTGAGTCTTGTAGGAGGGCAGCAGCCAAGGCCAAAAGGATGCTGGGATGCATCGCTAGGGGGATCACCTCCAGAAGGAGGGAAGTGATACTCCCTCTGTATAACTGCTTGGTGAGGCCGCACATTGAGTACTGCATGCAGTTTTGGAGGCCACACTTAAAGAGGGACATTAATCTCCTGGAGAGGGTCCAGAGTAGGGCAACCAAAATGATTTGGGGCTTGGGGGACAGGACCTAAGAGTAGAGGCTCGAAGAGCTAAATATGTACACATTGGAAGAGAGAAGGGACCAGGGGGACATGATAGAGGTCTTCAGGTACATGAAGAGGGTAAATAGGGGAGGAACAGTCAGGGTGCTTCGAAGGAAGGAGGAGGGGGCCACTAGAGGGCATGGGTAGAAGCTGGAGGGGGGAAGATTCAGGGGAGAAAGGAGGAGGTGCTACTTCACTGAGAGGGTGGTGGGGCCATGGAATGCGCTGCCTAGGGGGCTGGTGGAGGCAGAGACAGTGGAGGGGTTCAAGAGGGGGTGGGACAGGTACAGGGGAAGGGTTCTGGAAGCAAAATCCAATGCAGCAAGAATATCCAGAACTGGAAAGGCAGAAGCCAGAGAAGGCGAGAGGGGGGCAGCAAGGTCAGCACCCAGGGTGGGGGCTGACCAAATGAGCAGACACGAAAGACCATTAGGCCTATTCTGCTGGCATTTTAGTATGTTAATATGTTAGTATGTACTCCCTGGAGGAGAGGAGGGAGAGAGGGGATATGATAGAGACATACAAGTATCTTACAGGAAGGAACAGGGTGCAGGAATACACTATTTCTAAGCGAAAAAGATGTTCCAGGACTAGAGGGCATGGGATGAAGTTGGAGGAAGGACGATTCAGAGGAAACATGAGGAAGAATTTCTTCTCAGAATGGGTGGTGGACAAGTGGAACACCCTACCAGAGGAAGTGGTGGGGGCTGAAACAATCACAGGATTTAATAATGCATGGGATAGACATAAAGGAATTCTGGAGGTCAGGGGTAAGGGGGCAACAGACTTCTAGGAAAACATAAACTGAACTTACAAGCTCAAATGGGCAGACTGGGTGGGCCATAGGCCCTTATCCGCCAACACTGTCTATGTATCTATGTATCTCCCTCCCCCAACCCGCATACTCCCACTGAGGACCCACCACAATTTCCCCTCCCTTACCCCATACTGACCATCAGAGGTCAGCAACTGTGATCTTCTCTGGACCAGGACATGTCTGCACTCTTCAAAGGAGAACTGCAAACTTAGGAATCCAGGTAAGTGCCATATAATGGCTGTCAATGGTCTTTTTAAGTTATGTTGATATCTCAGCCATTTTTAGGTATTTTGGCCCCAAATTTTCAATATGGGGTTCTTGGGACCCCCCTCACCAATACTAATGCTGTCATCTCATTACTCAGCCCCAAAAGGTGATTTTGTGGTCGCTATGCATAGTCTACCAATTACAGGAGGTATTTGGGTGTCCCTGTAGTTATGGGTGATGTCATTAGGAAGCAGCCATAAATTGCTCAGCTCTAGCTAGTGGAGCCGAGCGCAGAGTGGAGGCAATGTGGGCAGAGGCCAGCAGCGTCTGCAGGCATCAGCAGGGGAGGTAGGGGAGAGGGGGCCAGCCTCCACTAAACGGAAATAGTGACTGCTGAAACCAGCCATGTAATGGGAAGACAGATTAGCAAACTGAATACATATGGTAAATGGACTATAGTATTTTACCCTTGAGTAACTAAATAGCAGTATAAACCCTTTGGTGAAAATAAGCGTGAGGGTAAGCACGGTGAAAGCACGAGGAAAGAAGGAAAAGGTAGCACTGTGAAAATTAAGTGGTAGGAAAATTATTTAGGGGTAACTTATACGGGAAAGGAATAGGATGGAAATGGGTAAAGGAGAAAAGAAGGGCTCAGCAGAGGCTCATAACAGAAACAGCATAAAGTCCATGTTATCATCTGAGGGGGATTTATTGATTTGTTGTAGTTACTGTAAAATGTTTCAGGTGGCAGAACTGGGGATCAACTACACTGAATGTGACTTCGAATGTTTAAAGTGTCAGTTAAACAAAGAATTAACTTACAATTTGAAGATGGTGTCGGACAGATTAGAGATATTGGAAAAAAGTCAGATGGAGTATATGGAAAGATTGAAAATTATGACAAGTTTGAATAAAACTGATGGTAACAGGAGAGGAAAGGAGAGGGGTCTGACTTAGGACAAGGAAAAAGGAAAACACCAGAAGAAGTGAAAATTATAAACAATAGTGAAAGGAAGGGAAAGAGTAATGTAAAAAGGAAAAGAAGAGGGGGTAGCCCACTGGAGCCAGTCCCTGGCTGGCTAAGAGGGGAGCCAGAAGTAAGTGAACAAACTGTAATGGGAGAGCAGAGTGAAATATTGGATGAGAGTACAAATAATAAAGTGGGTGAAGTAGTACATGAAAGTATACAGTTAAGAAATAGTTTCAGTGTATTTGAAAATGTAGAACACTTAAATGGGGGGAGAGGAGAGGGAGCAAGTTCAAGGGATACAGGTGGATGGAGAAAGTCAGGAATCAAGGCAGATAATAGTAATAGGGGACTCGATAATAAAATGTACTGACCAACACATTTGTAAGCATGATAAGGAGAATAGAATGGTAAGTAGCTTTTTGGGGGCAGGAATCTTGGACTTGCACAATATGGTTGATAATATATTTAAAATAGCAGGAGTGGTGGGGGGATCACGTGATGAGCTAGCGGGGAAAAGACATCTCCGAGACTGCTACCAGGTTTCGGCGAATAAAATATATCATGTCAGCGTTTTAAAGACCCCACTTTTGACTCAGTGAGTAGCTCTGATTGTTAACAAAATGTTGGACATTGGCGAGTGACTCAAGTTAAGTTAAAAAGGAGTATATTCAACAGAAGTAGAAGTGGGCCTGGAAGGCAGAATGGCCGAGATGGAAAGTGGAAGCCCCGAGCCTCTGGCAGCAAGAACGCTGGCAGTCAAGCGCTCAAAACCCCATTCCCCGGCTCCAGAAGAGAATGAGGATCCGAGAGTAGAAGATCGAGGGGGGCACTCAGCCTCAGAAGATTTTATTGAGATTAAGCAGCCTTTTACAAGGGCTGGTGGCTGATTTTACTGTACAGAAGCCGGCTTTACATGCTTTAACACAAAGGGTGGGGGATGTGGAGGCCAGAGTTGCTTCACAGGAAAGGAAAATGGGAGCTATGGACCAGGAGGTAATTGGTCTTAAAAGGCAAGTCAAAAAACTAGAGGATCGCTTGGAGGATCAAGAATCATGTAGTCGGAGGAACAACTTAATTATGGCGTGCCTCCCTGAGAAATCGGAAGGCTCGGACTGTGTTGCTTTCATGCAGGATCTCCTCCTGAAAATGTTTGGTCCAATACCGTCTGGTAAATCTTACAACCTTGAGAGGGCTGATCGCTCATTGAGAGAACCCCCGCCCGCCTGTAGCTCGTCTCCGAGTTCTTATTATGAGATTTTTGAATTTTAAGGAGAAGACACGTATGTTGAATAAAGCTAAAGCAAATAGAAATTTGCAGTGGAATGGGGCTTCTATTTGGCTCTTTCAAGATTTAACACCCTCGGTGAAAGAGAAGCAGAAGGAGTATATGGAGATAAAGAAGAAGCTGCACTTGGCGGGTCTGAAATTCAGAATACAGTACCCAGCTACGCTGGTAGTGAAGTTACCGAAAGGAGACAAAAGATATGCTACGGCGTGTGATGCCATGGAAAGCCTCAGGGTGGAGCTACCAGATCTGTTCAAGTCCATAACCTGAAGGAATGAGGGACCTGCAAGATTGCAGGCAGTATAGTGGCAAGTGCGATCAGTAACGATTGAGAAGTGCTGCGATAGTTGGTACTGTTAGTTATTGACCAACTTTGATTAAATTCCAGACTTGGGAGAAGAGATCTGCTTTTCTTTGTCTGAGACTACTTTAGTTAAAGGTTCCACAGGACTGTGAAATGAAGCCCTTTTGCAGACCTTGATTTTTTTTTCTTTTTTTCTCTCTCCAGGGCATAGCTGACCTGAGAATATCAACAGTTCTGGACCTTTGGGATCTTTTCTTTCTGCTAGCTGTTAAATGTTCCACTCTTTTCCTTTGCTTACACCAGATAATTACAGTTTAGTAGTATGAAGAGGATCGGTCATTGAAGAGTCTGAAATGTTATAAGCGTAGGGCAGGTTAATGGGGCTCAAGATTGCAATGGGACAAAAAGTTAGGGGAAAGGGGGGTTCTGCTCCATATATGCTGAAGAGCAAATATGCTAGGAGAATGGGTAATTCTCTCCCAGGGGGCTAGGGGCTCCTCCTAAGATAAATTTGATATTAAGATGTTGCTATACTGGCGGTACCCACATATGGGGAGAAGGAGGTAGCTGCTATGATGCTGGACCACTAATTTTTGTTTTTCCTTTCATTAATTTAAAGCTCTAGGGGGTAGTAGATAATCTAAGAATTTATTGTGGGGGTTGGGGAATAGGGTGGGGGTCTTCTGTTCATAGTTGGTGATACGCTGAGACTCGGGGGGGGATCAGAGACACCTTGGGGCTGACTCATACATGTCTCATGAGGACTGAGGGAGGTGATCAGAAAATTGGGGGTGTAGAAGAGGGATTTACTGGTGGGGAAGGGGAGAGACAGAATCCATGATATATGAAATAAGGAAGATAGAATGTATGAGAGTTAACATCAGGGGTAGTGGTACAGAATATGGTACTAATTAAATTTCTTTCATGGAATGTAAAAGGCCTCAGGGGGAGGAAGAAAAGACTGGTTATACTGCAATATATAAATCAGTTGGGGGTTCATTTTGCTGCACTCCAAGAAACCCATTTAATGAATGAGGAACTATATTTACTCAAGAAAGGGTGGGTGGGCAAAGTAATAGGAGTTGGGAATGCAAAAGCATCAGGGGATGTGGCGATATTAATAAGGAAAGCTTTCACATATGTAATAGATTGAATTAAGCCACAAGAGGATGGCAGGGGGATATATGTGTCGGGTTCAATTCTGGGAAGCTCATTTTCCTGTGCCTCAATTTATTGCCCTACTCCAGCTAAATCAGAATTTTTTGCTTCACTGGAAGTTGATATTGCTTTGCTCCCATCTAGCCCACTTATTATGGCTGGTGATTGGAACCTCTGTTTCGATAATGGGGTGGGTAGGAACCCTCCTTCTAATAGATTACCCAGTGCACCACAGATAGCTTTAAATAGATTCCTGGAAGTTACAGCACTAGTAGATCCATATAGAATGTACAGGAAAGGGGATTCTGAGAAGACATTTTATTCCGGGTTCCATAAGACACATACTAGGATTGATTTTTTGGGGGTCAATAGGGAAGCATTAAGGGGTATTAAAGAGTTGAATACCTTTAATAGGGTACTATCTGACCACTCCCCGATCCAGATGCTATGGGAGATAGACAATATTCCCCCTAAACCATACAGATGGCAGTTGGATGAAGGGATATTAGCGGTTGATAATATGGTGACTAAACTAGAAGATACACTGAAGGAGATTATTCAAACTCAAATCCCAACACTGGTGGATAAGAAACTTGCTTGGCCTGCTTGCAAGGTATTATATAGAAACATAGAAACATAGAAGTTGACGGCAGATAAGGACTGCAAGGCCCATCCAGTCTGCCCATTTCTTTTTCTACCTTATAAATGTGCCATCGGCCTTTGCTCTGTCAGTGACCTATCTATTCATAGTCATTTGTATTGCTCCCTTATGCCTATCCCATGCCTGTTTGAAGCCCTGCACTGTATTCATAGCCACCACTTCTTGTGGTAAGCCATTCCATGCATCTACCACCCTTTCTGTGAAAAGAATTTCTCACATTCCCCTTAATCGGCCTCCTCTAATCTCATGCTGTGTCCTCTTGTCCTGCTATTTTCTTATATTTAAACATGTTAGACTTTCACCTTGTTTATGCCCTTAAGGTGTTTAAATGTCTCGATCATATCACCTCTCTCCTCCTTTGCTCAAGGGTATACATTGAGCTCCATTAATCTGTCCTCATATGTCTTCTGATGCAGTCCCTGCACCATTTTGGTGCCCTTCTCTGGACTGCCTCAATTTGGTTAATGTCCTTGAAGGTGTGGCCTCCAATACTGCACGCTGTACTCTAGATGGGGCTCAACCAATGTCTTGTACAGAGGATTATTACCTCTACGACTTGTGATACCCCTACTAATACACCCTAACACCCCCTAGCCTTACCTACTGCTTTAGAGGTCTGCTTGATGATTTTAGGTCATCAGTGATGATGATGCCCAAGTCTCTTTCTTCCTTTGTGACTCTAGCAACTCCCCTCCCAGCCTATAAGTGGCTTCAGGGTTTCTTCCTATGTGCATGATTTTGCACTTCTTTGCATTAAATCCCAGTTGCCACTCTTCTGACCATTTTGCTAGTTTATCCAGATCTCTTCTCATTCTGCCCACCCCATCTGGATCATCTACTCTGTTGCAGATCTTGGTGTCATCTGCAAACAGACAAGCCTTACCATCTAGTCCATCTGCGAGGTCACTAATGAAGATGTTGAATAGGACTGGCCCCAGGACTGATCCCTGATGCAGAAATAATGCAGGAATATTCCACTAGGAGGAATAAATTGAATAGAGCATGGGAAGAATTTCTAACTGCGGCCATTAGGTCATTATTACCCTTAGAGGGTTCCTCCAATGAGGTAGATGATGAGCTAAGGGACTTAAGAGAAGAATTTAGAAGTATAATGAATCTCAGGATTGATCAATGGCTTGAAAGATTAAATGCTAGATACTTGATACAGGGGGATGTGCTGGGTCGCTTATTGGCTTCTAGAATTAGGGAGTGGGAGGCGGAAAGAATGATTATGGCAGTGAATTTTGGAGGAGAAATTATTACGGATCCTCAGGGAATGGCTGATACCTTTGCAGAGTACTACGCTGAGATCTATCAAGGGGAAGTACCAGTTCAGATGAAGAAATCAGAGGGTTGCTTGACAAAATACCTTTGCCCAAACTGGACATAGAGCATGCCCAGGCATTAGCTGCCCCAATCTCCGATCTAGAGATTATGGAGGCAATTAAAGAATTGCCAAATGGTAAGACACCAGGGCCGGATGGCCTGTCTGCCAAATTTTACAAAGTCCATTTATTGACAATAATGCCTCTTTTGAAAGATGTATTCTTGAATATTATGAAAGATGGGATTCCCCACCCCTCCTTTATACCAGGCCTACACTACTTTGATTCCAAAAGCAGATAAACCCAGGGACTTACCTGGTAATTATAGACCCATTGCTTTAATAAACCAGGATATTAAAATACTTACAAAGATTTTGGCTAATAAGGTTTTAAAAGCCGCTCCTCTATTAATTAGCCAGGACCAAGTTGGGTTCATGCCAGGACAAGGGGCACATGACTCACTAAGGAAGTTGCACCATATTCTCCATAGGGCTTCCAATTCTAAGTCTGCTATGGCACTGATTACACTCGACGCCGAGAAGGCATTCGATCGGGTTTCCCATAATTTTCTATTTTTTACAATGGATAAAATGGGTTTTCCGAAGGGTTTTCTCAGATGCCTTAAAAATCTTTATAAAGCCCCTAACAGCTAGGATCCTATGTAATGGTTATCTTTCTAAAGAGTTCCTGCTGATAAATGGGACAAGACAGGGCCGTCCTTTGTCACCAATTTTGTTTAATATTTATTTGGAACCCTTATTAAGGGCACTTAATATGGAGCCCATGGTTCAGGGAATTGAGGTTCAAGGGATGGAGCTTAAATTCTCATTTTTTGCCGATGATATTTTGATGCATTTATATAGTCTGGTCGATAGTTTCCAAAAAGCCCTGGAAATCATTGGGAAATTCTCGGAGGTATCCAACTATAAATTCAATTTAAGTAAAACTCAAGTTCTCCCACTTACCGAGTATACCTATAGAGCAGATTTCGAACACTTGCAACTTAACTGGGCCCCGAAAAAATTAAATATTTGGGAATTTGGATCATGGCTAAAACAGAAGATGGGGTGGAGGAAAATGTGGGTAATTTACTGGCAACAATTAAAAATGACATTTTAAGGTGGAACAAACTCCCACTGAATTTCACTGCTAGACTGGGATTGATTAAAATGAATCCCCTACCTAGATTGTTATACCTGATTTATTTACTACCCTATAACATTCCGAAGGGAAGGTTTATTAATATCCAAAGGGTCATTTCAGAATTTTTGTGAAATTCTAAGCCTCCAAGGAGGAAACATGTTGTCTTACGCCTTTCTCACCTTAAGGGAGGTATTAAGCTACCAGACCTATTTTTATATTATGTAGCAGGACAGCTTGGCCTGATGGGGCAGTGGTCCAGGAGTTGGGGAGAAGGGGGATTTATCCCAACTTGGCTCCAAATTGTGCAGCACACTTTAAAGGATCTAAAACTTTCCCCTGCTGCATTATTGTTTATAGATCTGGAGGCTTTACCTGACAAGGGAAAGCAGTCACCAATTTTTAAATCAGTGAAGGCATGGTGGGATTTATTAAGTCCGACACAGAGGAGGGCGCAAAGGGGAGCTAGGGATCAACCTATATTGGGAAATCCTAACTTTAGTCTGGGGGGACTAATAATTAATCAACCATGGGCATCACAACTGTTCAACTTGAACTTGACAGATTTTATATTAGAAGATAGGGTGAATTTACCAGTGCAGAGTAGGAAATGGGACTTTTTCCAAAAGATCCAAATTATAAATCTGGTACAGAAATTTTTACAAGATAATAAAGAAATGGGACAAAGTTCATTTACTTGGGACCATCTGAAGGAGACTGATTACTCACAACACCCCCTTTCAAAAGCTTTACAAGGTGCTGTTAGATTTTGTGAGCTTAGACTCTAAGGCTCAGATAGTGTACTGGGAAAAAATACTAACCCCCCTGAGGCTTGACTGGAAAGAGATATGGGAAAATGTTAAACTTCTGCCTATACCAAAGTATAAGACTATGCAATATTTTATTTGTTCAAACATTTACTACACCCCTGTTAAACTATGTTCTAGAAAACTCAGACAGACAAACCTGTGTTTTAGATGTGGAATGAAACCGGGGCACCTGGTACATGTGATGTGGAGCTGTCCCAAAATTTATTCATTATTGGTTCAAATTGGTCAAAAAATGGATCCATTATTAAATTACTTGGAGTATATTAAACCAGAGCTTTGTCTTTTGGGGGACATGCAAATGGTTGTGAGGGACTCAGCTAAGCACCATGTGTCTCTGATGTCCGCTCTAGTTAAGGCCTTCGTCCTAAGACACTGGAAAAATGATTGTACTTATAATTATGATCAATGGGTCAGTGATTTGCTACAGGTCCTGGATAGACTTAAAAAACAAATGATATTAGAGAAGAAAAAGAAAATATATGATAAGAAATGGAGGGTGTTAGAGGCAGTGTACTCAATACAACTGAAGAGTGCCCAGACCCAGATCTGTCTGTCTGAATGGGATTAGCCTGTAATGTTCTCTTAAGAGAATGTGAGAAGGGATTATGATTTCATGGAGGTATATGATTTTGGTTAGGGTAGGTTCTCTACCTAGTGAGGCATATCACTCTCTTGAGATTGTCTTTAGCTGACTTAGAAGGTCTTTTATATTTATAAGGCCAGGACGGATTCTCTCTCTCTCCCAGGGACACAGTTATTAAAGTTCAGTCCTGAGAAGTTATAATAACTTCAAAGTTGAGAGAACAATATAGAGAACAGACTGATTTGGAAACAGACCAGATCAGTGCCAATTTTGAAGGACTAGAATAAGTGTTACATCAATAAAAATGGACTTAAAGCTTTGGTTATAATACATTATAACTGTGTATGTAAATAGTTTTGGGAATGTATATAGTATACATATCCAGTTTGGGGATGTGGTCCCGGGTATGTATACCGGGGGTATATGTATGTATGTCTTACTACTGGAAAACATAAAACTCTAATAAAGAAGTTATAAAAAAAAAAAACAGCAGGAGTGAATCCAGTGGTAGTGATACATGTGGGTATTAATGACATACTTAGGAAAACATTGCCTGAAATGCAAAAAGATTATAAAAAACTAGTTGAGAAATTGGTAGAAAAAGGGAGTGAGATATTAATCTCAGAGATTCTGCTTGAGCCTAGGGCCTCAGTATATTAGGAGAGAAGAATAGTGTTAACAAATGAATGGCTTTTAAGATGGGCCGGGTGAAATGTTTTAGGTTTACAAGGCATTGGGGGGCTTTCAAAAATTAAAAAGAGTTGTATGGAAAGGATGGATTACACCTAATCATAGGGGTAGCAGGATTTTGGGAATGAGATTAAAGAATGAGATCGAGTATTGTTTAAACTGAAGGAAAGGGGGTTGAGAACTGGAAAAATAGGTAAAAGTGTACCAAAACTAAATAGGGTTCTAAAAGTAACATCATTGAAAGCAATGTTCTGTAATGCGAGAAATTTAAACCAGATATGCATGTCAGAATTGGAGGTTTTGATAAGGAAAAATAAATTAGATATGATAGGGGTAGTGGAGACTTGGTGGAAAAATGAAAGCGAATGGTCACATAATATACCAGGTTATAGAGTAATAAGTAAAAACAGGGAAGGGAAAAGGGGAGGGGGGGGTGGCTCGCTTTATTAGGGAAGATTTGGAAGTCAGAATAATTGAAGAAGTCATGGATTTAGGAAAAGTAGAAATTTTAACAGTGGATTTATTGGGAATTAAATGCAAGAAATGTAGCATTTCAGTGTTCTATAGATCTCCGGATACTGAGCTAAAGGATATTGATTCCTTTTTGGAGCATATAGTACGCTTAGCAAAAGTTTCAGATGTAGTATTAATGGGAGATCTAAATTTGCCAGGGATTAAATGGGTGAAGAAACAGCTAGGAAACAACATTGAATGTAGATTCCAGGAAGAAATATTTGCAGTGGGATTACAGCAATGTATTCAAGAACCAACAAGAGGGGAAAATATCCTGGATGTGATTATTACTAATGTAAAAGAAAATATAAAGTATGTAGCTATTCAACCACAAGTAGGAACAAGTGATCAGAGCTCCCTATGGTTTGACTTGGATTGGGCAATAGAAATAATAAAGCATAGTACTTCTCAATTTTTGTATAAAAAAGGGAAATATGGAGAAATAAGGAATTTGTTAAATAAAATTGATTGGAGAGAGATGATGAAAAACAAAGGTATAGAAGAGTCGTGGAAATTGATTCTTCAGATAATAAGATGTAATAGCTGTATACATCCCTCAAAAAATAGTATATAACAGAAAGGGTAAAAAAATCTCCATGGTTAAATAAGGGTATAATAAGGTTATGTAGGAGGAAGAAGGTTCTGTTCCATAGAATGAAGAAACAAATGACAACTGAACATATAAATAAATATAAAAGTTGTCAGAAGAGACTTAAAAGAGAAATAAGACAAGCTAAACAATGACTGGAGAGGAGACTAGCAGTGAGCAAAAATAATAAAAGCTTTTTTTTGCCTACATAAATAGGCAGAGAGGGGGAGTTGTATGGCAGGGCCACTAACCATTGATGGGGAGATGACATCAGAACCTCTGAAAATGTCAAATGAATTTAGTAAATGCTTTTCTGCAGTATTCGGAGACAAAGAGCAAAATGTGGAAATTAAAGATGGGGGATGTGGTAAAATAGACCCAAAATTATTAATAACTGAGGAGAAGGTAATGAAGAGAGTTATGGAATTAAAAAATGACAAGACAGCAGGGCAGATGGGATTCATCCATACATGGTTAAGGAGTTGAGGAAAGAGCTGGTACTGGTGTTTACAATGCTGGGACATAAGTCTATGGCAGAGGGTTGGTACCGGAGGATTGGAAGAGGGCATTCTTTGTGCCAATATTCAAGAAGGGAGGAAGGGATCAGGCAGAAAACTATCGACCAGTGAGCCTGACATCGGTGGTGGAAAAGATCATTGAAGGAATACTTAGTGAGGCTATAATGGAAATCATGAATGGGAAAGGTCAGGTTGATAAAAGTCAGCACAGTTTTACCTCTGGAAGATCATGTGAGACAAATCTACTAACGTTCTATAAGCATATAAATAGATGGGTGGATGAGGGAAATAGTGTGGATATAGTTATGCTGAACTTTAGAAGGGCTTTTGACATGGTCCCTCATGATAAAATAATTGAAAAGATGATCAATCTGAGGATTGATTACTGTATAATAAATTGGGTATCCCAGTGGTTGAGAAATAGGAAACAACAAGTTAGGATCAGGGGATGTCTGTCGGAACCACAAAAGGTGGGGAGTGGAGTTCCACAGGGGTCGGTGTTGGGACCTCTATTGTTCACTATTTTTATAGGTGACTTAATGATTGATAGTCAGAATAAAATGGTCAAATTCGCAGATGATATTAAGATAGGGGGGATTGTGATATACTTCCAATGATAGACTGTTGTTTGGTTGAGATCTGATAAAAATTATGAAATGGGCTGAAAATAACAGTATGGAATTTAATAATGAGAAGTGTGTTATAATGCATCTGGGAAAGCACAATGTGTGTCAGGATTATTATATAAAGAATTTACAACTAAAGATAATAGTATTAGAAAAAGATCTGGGGGTTTACATCCAGAGTGATTTGAAAAGTAGTTCACATTGTAGAAACATGTCAAATAGAGCCATGTTCTTAGTGAACAGTGTTAGAAGGAGTTTCCATTCAAGAGAAAGTGAGGTGTTGATGCCGTTGTACAAAACATTGATCAGGCCCATGTTGGATTACTGTTCCACTGTATGGAGTCCATTCCTAGTTAAGGATGATAGATTAGTAGAGAGACCACAGAGGTCTTACACCAAACTGATATCAGGTTAAATTATGAGGAAAGGTTGGCGAAATTGGGATTGTGGTCCTTGAAGGATAGGAGAGTTAGAGGGGACTTATTGAGATTATATAACATAACAAAAAAACAATAGTATGTTTAAAGAAATGAATTTGGAATTCAAATACAATCCATATCAGTTGAGGGGACATGACAGACAGTTGACAGAAACCCAAAGTAGGACAGAAATAAGAAGAAATAGTTTTGTAGGTAGAACAATAAACTGTGGAATGGACTGCCTCAGGATGAGATAGAGGCAGACAGTGCGGGTAAATTTAAAGAAAGATTAGATAGATATCTCACTGAAGTTGGTAACTTCGGTTATCACCACTGAATAGTGGGGAAGTCTGCATGGGCTATGCCTTTTTTGACTTCCTATTTTCCAGTATGAAATCACCATTCAGGACCGATTAATGAAATGACAGTGCCAGTGTTCATGATGGGAGGTCCCAAAAAGCCCATGTTGAAAATGTGTTGCTAAAAATCCAAACAAATGGCTGCATTATGAGTGTGTATTGTGCAGTTTCTATGTACACTCATAACTTCGACAGTTTTTAATATTTTCACTCCAGATTTTCATCATTGCCATTCACACCTCCTCATGAACAGTACAGCTGTCATTTTTCACATCCTGCCCGAAATGTGTTTTCATGCTCGTGGCATGGGACTGTGCAAAATCACCTTTCAGGACTAATTAATTAAATGACAGTGCCACTGTTCATGAAGTGTGGTCCCAAAATGCCCATGTTGAAAATCTGGTGAAAAAATTCCTAAAAATGGCCGGTGTACATGTGTTCATTGAAATGTTTCTACGCACACCTGTAACTGTCATAATTTTTAATATTCTGACTCCAAAGTTTTAACATAGTAACTTTTTCACACTACTGCATGAGCAGTACAACTGCCATTTCCAAAATCCTGTCCAAAATGTGTTTTTATGCCTTTTGCGTGGAATGGCATTGCAGTTGCACAGAATTATGTTTTGGCAGTGATTTTACAATTTTCTTTACAGGGTACATGTACTGGGGTAATAAGATGGCTATGCTGATAATTTTGTCATGCATCTATGGAGTGGTGGGTGTGCAGGGTCCAAAGGACCCTGCTGTCCCACAGTACAATAAGTAAAATCTCCGATCATGGGAGCACAGGGCCCAAAGGGGCATTGTGACATAAGGACAGTTATGGAGGGTGCCCACAGGGAAATAAGGATACAAGTAAGCAATCTGAAAAAGTAAGGAAATTCATTACAAAAAATCTTCATTAATGAATCAGTTAGGGTGAGTATTTAAGTGACAAAAGCAGGGAAATGAGGCATTAGGGCTTTCAACTCTAACACCCCACTCCCACCCTGCAGACACCGACAGGCATCAGTGGGGTGACTTGGGGTTATGAATGCTAACGCTCATCACATTCTTGTATACTGTACCCATGAGAGCTTATTTACTTATGGAATGGAATGAAAGTTGCCCTCCTTGTCACCATAAAACTTCCAATCGAATTGCAAAGCTACAAGCACCCACTCACCCCACCTCCAACCCAGTGGCACACAAATGTCAGCAGTGGTCCTAGGCAGGATCCAGAATTGGAGGGCTGGCAGGTAGTCATGAAGAGAGGGTGAGGCCATTTGACAAGAACTAAAACACAAACATCAGAAAACAACATGCTTAAATAACAGATACGCACCACTGGTAATGGAAGCAGTCACTGGGCGCTCTGGTGCTTCTAGGGAATGGCTCAGGGAGCCAAGCAGGATTGAAAAGGATAAAGCAAAAAATAGCAACAGGGACAAAAGGAAACTTATCATAGTGGGAGATTCCATGATCCAGGGAGTGGAACCCCACATGGGGGGGGGAGAGGAAATTGTTTAACCAGGGAAGGCACACTAAGCCAAAGCTTGTTTCCTGGTGTGACTGGGAGCACAAGGAAGTCAAGTGACTTGCTCAGGGTCACAGTGCATGCAACTGGGAGCTGATGGGATTCAACCCCAGGTATCCAGGTTTACAGCTCAGAGCCCTAAACCAATGTACAATACTGCTGCCTTAAATTCAAATAATTTCAAATGGCAGTACCAGGGTTATTGTCAAGTGTCTCCCAGGTGCATCTGAAAAAAGAGACACAAAATGCATCAAGCAGATTGTGTGAAGGGAGGATAGAAAAAAAACATGCAACTATTCACCTAGGGACAAATGACTTGTCTAATCAATCAAATGTGAAGACAAAGGAACAAATTGTACAGCTTGCTAACTAAATATCCTCTGTTTCATCCACACTGGAGTTATCGGAGGTGCTTCCAGTCTGGGAGTGGGGTGAAAGCACCAAGAGGGTCAGAGAGAAGGACATACATGAGTTTAACTTATGGCTGAGGGAATGGTGCCAGGAAAATGGCTACCATTTCATCAGCAAATGGCAGTCCTTCTGGGAGACAGGCTTCTTTCAATATGATGGCCTCCACCTGATAAAGGAAGTGATGAGGGCACTTGGTCAGAAATTTGATGCGTATACTGTCTGTTTATACTGAAGGCTTGGGAGGTGGTGACAACACTTACAAAGGCGAATGGTCAAAAGGTTACTACTCCCCTGACAGCAGCAAATGATAGTACAACTACTCCAGAAGCAGGATAATACCATCCAAATTAGGGAAAACTCTCCTGTCAATACCTGAGGCAAAACTCTTTAACAAAAGTTTTCATCCAAAGCCACAGGTACAGATCCAAGGAGTTCCGGAAGGGGTACAAACGAGAGGTGGAAACCTTTCCTACAAAACTTTTCATCCAAAACCACAGGTGCAGACTGAAAGAGCCCCAAAAATCTTTCATCTGAAAACCACAGGTGCAGACCAAAGGAGATCCATTAAGGGTACTAAAGAGGCATGGCAAAACAAAAGGAAACCCTCCTGTGCTAAGAGTGGGGGTAAAACATGGAGGGCAATGGCAATAAATGCCAGAAGCTTGGTGAACAAAACCCCTGACCTCATGGACGTCATAGTAGAGGCTGAACTTGACTCAGTGGCCATGACGGAAACCTGGTTCACAGAGAACCATGATTGGAACATGGCTATCCTGGGCTGCCACCTTAACAGAAGGGACTGGATGGGTAGGAAAGGGGGCAAGGTAGCATTATATGTCTGGGAAGAAATCAAGGCTACAGAGATTCAAGAGATCCCAGATGAGTCAGAAGCACTGTGGATAACAGCTGAGACAGGATATGGGGCAGCCATTAGAATAGGAGTCATCTACAGGCCCCCGTTGCAAGGGGATATTGGGCACAAGGAAATGATGGAGACATTCCACAAAATGACAGACAAGGGCAAGACAATAATAGTAAGGGATTTTAACTTGCCATACATAAACTGGAAATCTTGTACAGCACCTTCATCAAGAGGAAGGGACTTTGTAATGGTTCTGCAGGGTGCAGGGCTGAGGCATCTTATGGAAACTCCTACTAGAGGTGATGCTGTACTGTACTTGGTTTTAACTAACAGCAACAAGGTAAAGAAGGTAGAGGTGGGATGCCACTTAAGAAATAGCGAATATGGCATGGTGGGATTTAAAGTCAACACTAGTGAAAATATTAGTCATTCCAAGATAAGGGTTTTAGATTTCAGAAAAGCAGACTTACGGAAGATGAAAGATAGCCTGACAGAGAGTCTTAGATACAGGGAAGAGAAAGGAGTAGACAAAATGTAGGAGTATCTCAAGGGAGCTATCACACTGGTAACTGAATAGCACATCAGAAGGGTGAGAGAGGCAAATAAGAAAAGAAAACCCCTCTGGTTCTCCAGGGAGGTGGCTGCAATAGTAAGGGAGAAAAAGAAGGTGTACACAAAGTTTAGGGTGTCAATGAAAGATGATGATAAGGAAACTGATAAGGTAGCACCAGTTCCATGGCAAGACTTTGACAACAACGTTGTTGACATCCTGCACAACGATGGGAACAATGTCAACAGTCAGCATTGTTTCCATCAGAACAAAGTGTTTTATCTGCAGGGCTGCTACACCATCTCTAAATAACCAACTCTGAGTGCAGTTGGTTCCGGGGTGAGGGTGAAATCTGAGGAGTTGCGTGTCAAGACAGCAGTCCACCACAGTGAAGAATCTCGACCTGGCGAGATTTGTCACTGTGGTGGACTTCGCTAACAAAAAGTCAATGTATGGATTTGCTACCGGTAGCACAGAGGGAAGCTTTTAAGGCAATAAGGAAGGCTAAAGCCCTGACTGAACTGAGGATTGTGCAGGGGGTAAAGTAGGGAGATAAAGCCTTCTTTAGATATATAAGGGAAAAGAAGAAAACCGGGGGAGGGGGGGTTTGACTAACAGATACTGGAGGGAAACTAGTAGAAAAAGATTGCGAGAAAGCAGAAGTCTTAAACAAGTACTTCTGTTCTGTGTTCACCAAAGAGAATGCAGGAGATGGGCCAAGCCTGCGTAGCAGCAACACCCAGGGACTAAGGGTTGACACAAGCCCCTTCACAGAGTCTCAAGTATTGAAAACTATAAATAAACTAAAGGTGGACAAGGCCACGGACCAGATGGGATTCACTCTAGAATTCTCAGGGAGCTGGGGAGTGTACTAGCAGCACCCCTAGCAGAACTATTCACCACATCACTAGAGCGTGTGGCTGTACCAGAGGACTGGAAAAGGAGCAACAGTGGTCCCGCTCCACAAAGCAGGGAGCAGGGAGGAGGCTGGCAATTACCATCCAGTAAGCCTCACATCGGTGGTAGGGAAGTTTATGGAAACACTACTCAAAGAGAATCATAACATACCTGGAATCCAGTAGGCAGCAAGACCCAAAACAGCATGGGTTCATGGCAGGTAAGTCTTGCCAAGCTAACCTGGTCTACTTCTTCTACTGGGTTAGAAGGATAGTAGATCACGGAGCAGTGGTAGATGTCCTCTATCTGGACTATATCAACGACTTTGACTCTTTTCCACACAGAAGGCAAGGAAGCTGGTCCACATGGGGGTGAGCTGGGAGGTGGTTGAGTGGGTGAGTAGCTTGCTGAGAGGATGAACACAGAGGGTTCAGGTAAATGAGGCATTTTCAGCTGAGAGGGAGGCGACTGGCAGGGTACCACAGGGTTCAGTTCTGGGTCCCATACTCTTCAATGTGTTCATAACAGACATTGCAAGTGGGCTGGAAGGTAAAGAGTGCCTGTTTGCTGATGACACCAAGATTTGCAACAGAGTGGACTCCCCTGAGGGTGTGAGGAGTATGACTTCAGCCTTGAAAAAACTGGAGGAGTGGTTGGAAACATGGCAGCTGAAATCCAGTGCCAAAAATTGCAAAGTCATGCACTTAAGCAGAAACACTCCCAAAATGGATTACTACCTGGGAGAAGAGAAGCTAGCTCCACCAGCCAGGAGAGGGATGTAAGGGTCATTATATCAAAGACTTGAAAGTGGGTAAACAATGCGAAAAGATGGTACTAAAGACAAATGGCATGCTGGGTTGCATCAGGAGGGGAATCACGAGTCGCAGGAGGGAATTGGTGTTACCACTCTACAGGGCACTGGTGTGCCCCCACTTTGAGTACTGTGTACAGTACTGGAGACCACACCTCAAAAGGGACATAGACAGAATTGAGACGGTGCAGAGGAGGGTCATGAAAATGATTCAGGGACTGCACCATATGGCATACCATTACATGCTGAGGGAACTCAACATGTACTCCCTGGAACAGAGGAGGGAGAGGGGCAACTTAATTGAGACTTTTAAATATATGAGGGGTATAAATAAGGTTAATGTTCAGGAGCTTTTTCAATTGAAAGAGAGTAGGAGAATGAGAGGGCACAACATGAGACTGAAGGGAGGGAGGTTCAGGAGTAATACAAGGAAGTTCTTCTTTACAGAGAGGGTGGTCGACCCATGGAATAGCCTACCCAAGGAAGTAGTGTGGGCCAAAATGGTAAGCAAGTTTAAGAACATATGTGATAGGCATAAAGGTAGCATACGGAAAGGCAAAGGCGGGGAGGGGGAATAGCACCAGGTAGGTTCTTGGGCAGACTAGATGGACCATGCGATCCCCTTCTGCTGTCACTTTCTAAGTTTCTGTTTCAGTGATCGTACAACATTTATGCTTTTTTTATTTGCTGATTGATGTAAGAGTTACAGTATATTAACCATTCTAACAACTTTGTTGGTGTTTCTCGATATAATCTGTTAATGCCATATATTTCCATTCAATATTCTGTTGGCTCATTAACGATTTCCTCTCTTTAACATCTATCCATAGATGTTACCCTTAAATTATTGGGAGACTTTCCAAGGTGAGATTTTCAATTTTTCTCTCAGTCCACCCTTGGCTTACAACAGTAGCCCATGATACCAGTTTCTTTTGTTTTTCAGGGACCAAATCTATTGGTATCTGTATATTTGTATTTTCTAAACCAACAGATATCTCCTTTATCTCTTTTAAAGGCTTTTCTTTTTGATTTTTGAACTGGTCCTCTGAATTTATAGTATCTACATTTATGGTCTCTATAGTGGTGTCTTTTGAACCTTTCTGTGTCTTTTTCCTTTTCTTAGAAAGAAGTATCCTTTCATTCCTACGCCTTTTCTTTTGACATCGGATGCCTTTTTGTTGATGCCTCGTCCTTTTCTGATCCTTTGCGAGGCTGGAAGTTCTACTGTTTCCTCCCCTTTTTTCTGAAAAGGAGGAGGCAGTCAAACCTGTATAGCCTTGTTTTCTTTTGTTATATCCTTAATTTGGTTTTCCTCCTATTGTACATCTGACTCCTGTATTCTCATTTAAGCTGAGAGAATTCTATTATATATTACATTGTTTCTTAAATTTTCATTTTCCTCTTTAACTGCCCATAAATTTTCCAGAATGACAATGTTGGCGTAATAAGGATTTTTTACTTTCCAGCATTTGTTTTGATAAAGATGATGCTGATGTAAAATCCCCTTTGTCTGTAAAAAATGTCCTTGTTATAAATGATTTGAACATCCTTGTGACAATTATCTACTTCTCCTGAATAAGTGAGTGAATGGGGAAATCTTGTGAAGTACCTCGCTACTAACCCCTATGCCTCCTTCTGATTCTCTGTCTTGCCTTTTAAGTTTGTATTAGTATAAGTAAAGGCTATTCTTTTTAGTCCTTCAAAGGTTTGATTTAAATTATGAATAGCTAAAAGAAGAGTATCTCCTTGTTCACATCTCTTTTGTTGGATTATATTCTGCCCTTCTTCATAAGCATGAAAATAATTTTGTTCGGAGGTTTCAGGTACTACAGTAAATATTGGAGAAGTAATTTTTATCTGAAGTTAAATTCCTTTTCTCTGATCCCTTAGCTTCTGCACTTAATTCTATCTTTCATTTGTCAGAATAGTCAATTATAGATTCATAGAAAGCACAAGAGTCATATAATGTATGGGGGGGGCCCTTATTATTAACTGAAATCAAACACATTACAACCTTATTATGCCATTGTTATGACATCACTCTGTTGTTAACCCTTCTTGAGTAGGTCATATCAATGGTATAACAAAATGGAATGCTCACAACAATCAATCTTCTAACAAAACAGGATGCTCACAACAATCAATTTTCTGTAAAGTAATTCAGTAAAGTAATTCAATCTGTGATAACACAATCTTGGTAGCCCATACACTATAAAATATAATGTATGGTCTTTGGTTAACAACCACACTGAAAACACTTCTTGAGGTTGCCATGATATCAGAAAACCTCTCGAGCTGTGCTCTTGAGGTTTGCAGTGATGTCATGGCAACCTCTCGAAGTGTTTACAGTGTGGACATTAACCAAAGACCATACATAATCCTGTATATAATATATGGGAGGCCCTTATTACTAACTGAAATCAAGCTGATTACAACCTTGTTATGCAACCATTATGACATCACTCTGTTGTTAACCCTTTTTGAGAATGGTATAACAAAATGGAATCCTCACAACAATCAATGTTCTGTAAAGTAATTTAGTAAAGTAAAGTAATTCAATCCATGATTACACAATCTTGGTAGCCCATACACTATAAAATAAAATGTAACCTAATAATCTCATCATTGTGATATCAGTATGCTGCAAACCTTGCTTAACTATATCATAATGATGGGATTACAAGATAGACTGTCACCATCTGTCAAAATTCTTTGAAAGGAAAGGTGATCTGTTGCTTGGACATTCATGCAAAGCACACATATCCCATTCAGACAGTTACAGACCCACTGCAGTATAACGCGCAATGGCTAATTTCAGCACTTCATTTGCTCAACATTCAAACCAGGAGGCATTCATAGCTGAGCAGGAGAACAAACGAGCATTGAAAAAAAATGTATTTTTTCCCCCACAGTGGCTAGTTTTTCCATTTACTATAAAATACAATGCCTGAGTAACGGTGGTCAACCACGGACATAATCACCTCTCTCGGTTGCCATAACAACTGTAAACCTCTGCGCTCTTGAGGTTTACTTGGTTGTCCTGGCAACTGTTTGAGGTGATTACATTGTGGTTAACCACTGTTACTCAGGCATTATCCTCTATATAAATTATATGAATTCTGTGATGCAAAAGAAATATCTTTCATAGAGGACTCTGTTAATCTCGAGAACATAAATTAGTCGTTTCCTTCTTTACAGGGGTAGCTGATTTATTATCACCCTGTGGAACTGGCATGAAAGAAGGCCTTTCTAAGCACTCAGTTTCAGTTAAAAATCTGTATTCTAGTTTGATTTTTTCCTATACCATGATGTATTTCTTGCAAACTATTGCCCTTTTTAATATCTTTAACTCTCCGTTTTTTCTTAGTTATCAATTATTTATTATTCTGTTATTTTAGGGGCAAACAAACTACTCCACTCTTCATACTAGCATTGTATGCAAGAAGTTCCAGATGTATCTACTTCTACTTTTGGTTTCCTTGCTTTACCCTAAGATTCCCTTTTGATATCAATGCTAAGATTTATCCAACTGTATGAATATAATTTACAGTAGAACAGTTGATTCCAATTCAGTCAGTACCTCAGAATATCAGAATATCTCTGTGACTGGACTTCTGTACTGGGACTAAAGAAGTAGAACTCTTGTACTTGGACCTTTAATTTAGGGTAAAAAAAACTAACAAACAAAACAAAAAAAAGTGTGTGTCTGAGTTAACTGAACTGACTGGTTATCTGAACAGTTATCTAGGTGTAAATCTCAGGTGATTGAAAGGACTTGATAGCTGTGAGGTTTAAATTACTTGTAGAAAGATCTAGTAAGTAGGGGGAGTGGCTTAGCTAGAAGGAAGCTACATTTAAAGACTGCCTTAGAAAGATTCTGCTAGTAGCTTGGCAGAAGACACCAGGAGAAAGGACTGCTGTGTGACTGGACTTCTCTACTGGGACTATATTGCCCTCCTTCCCTCCCTCCACCCTCCCACCCAAAGTTAGTTCTACTTTTATAGGCACAGGATTTGACTGACAACAGGAACTTCCTGTTTGGGAGCAGGAAGTGAGTGATCACAAAGCCATCAAAGACCCACCATCCTAGAAGGGCAAGAGTAGCTCTCCAGCCCCTCTAGCTGCTGGAGGTCTGCCTCTGAGCAAGTAAGGGGTCTACTGAGAAATATAGGATATTCTTGTCTCAGAACAGGACAATCAGGAGCTTAAAGGGCACACAGGCAGAAAGTAAGGAGAGAGAGAAAAAAAACAGAGGAACGAGTAAGGATTGCAAACAGTTAAGGGGCCAGAAATAAGACATGATGGGAGTGGTGCAGTGCAGCGGCTGTGGAGCAGCAGTCTTCTGGGAGATGTTCTGGAGGATGCGGTGTTTTCCCATCTGCAGACACCTCTCTGGGCTGAGGGAGGAGGTTGCTCATCTCCAGGCTGAGTTGGCCAGGATTTGTGGGACCTCCTCTTCCATCCAGGGACCACCAGTGCCACTGCTGTTGCCTCAGAGGTTGTCAAGAAAGAGGCGGTTGGACCACAGTGGGCTCAGGGAGGGTGAGGGGTGGAACAGAGGTGCATCCTCCAGTTGTACCTCTCCACAATTCTATGCCATTCTGGCAAAGTGTGGTTCCTCTATGGGCTGCTTCAGTGGAGACAAAGGAGGATCTGGGAATCTCCACAAGGAGACCCACAGGAGGGTGGCAGGGGACCCGCGAGAAGAAACAAACTCCTGGTGGGGGACTCCATTGTTAGGAAGGTAGAACTGGGGGAGCAAGGGGAGAGGGAGGTAAGGTGCCTGCCTGGCGCCATGGCTTGGAGGGACAGGGAGTGAATTCTCAGGATTGCAGGAGCAGCTGCACAGGGGAGGGAGCTGGATGTCATTGTCCACCTAGGGACAAATGACCTGGCTAAGAAAGGGATTAGAGAAGTGCAGGAAGAGTTTGTGGAATTGGGGAGGGGCCTTAGACAAGTAGCACTCATGGTAACCTTTTCGGAGATGCTGCCCATCTATGGCGTAGGAGAGGCTAGGGTGTTCCACACCATGGGATTTAATCAGTGGTTGAAAAACTGGTGTGGAGCTCAGGGATTTGGCTTCATTGGGGACTGGGGATCCACCTGGAGTGATGCAAGCCTATACTGGCATGATGGGCTGCATCTGTCCAGGAGAGGAACCAGGATCCTAGGTGATAGGTTTAAGTGCTTCATTGGCAAGCATTTAAACTAGCCAAGGGGGGAGGCACTGGAAAGGAGCAGGGAAATCCTAGCCCCCCCAAAAAATAATGGTAGTAAGTGCGGTAAACACCAACATAGAGGTGACGATAGGGAGAAGGGCAGGGGTAAATGGAGAAAAGGACAAAGGCAAGAAGGACAGGGATGGGGCAAAAAGGAGTAAGGCTATCAGAAAATGGAGGGTAATGAGTACCAATGCCCATAGTCTGGGCAACAAGCTCCCTGAGCTGGTGGCCTTGATGGAAGAGGGATGCCTGGATATTGTAGCAGTCACAGAAACATGGTAGACAGAGAACCATGACTGGAATGTTAACATACCAGGGTACATAACCTACAGGAGAGACAGGGAGGGGAGGGGAGAAGAGGGGGAAGGGGAGGAGTAGCTTTCTATGTAAAGGAAAGGATAAAAGCAACTGAACAAAAGAGTAAACAGGGAGGAGAGGAGGCACTGTGGGTCACCTTGGAGACTGGAAAGGGCACCACAATCTGCACAGGGGTTGTGTACAGACCCCCCTGTCAGGGGGAAGGAATGGACAAGGATATGATACAAGGCATTCTTAGAATGGCAGAGAAAGGGGAGATACTGTTGATGGGAGACCTGAATATGCCAGATGTTAACTGGAGCACATTTGCTGCAGCCACATCCAAGAGCAGGGCCATTCTTGATGCCCTACAGGTGGCAGACCTCAGACAGCTAGTTTTGGAACCCACTCGTGAGGGAGACCTTGTACTCTCAAACAGGGGCAGTGAGAGGATCTCAGATCTAGAAGTGGGTTGCCATCCGGGAACAAGTGACCATCAAACAGTGTGGTTCATGTTAAACTCAGCTACAGAGTCAAGCCATACAAAAGTGAGGGTACCGGACTTCAGGAGGGCTGACTTTGGCAAGATGGGAGAGTGCCTCAGAAAAGCACTAGCAAACAGGCTAGAAGGAGGTGTGGAGCAATAATGGGGAATCATCAAAACTGCCATCACAGAGGCAACAAGCCTTTGTGTGAAGCAAATAAACAAATCAAAATGAAAGAAAAAGCCACTATGGTTCTCAAAAGAGGTGGCTGTGAAAGTCAGGAAGAAAAAGATAGCATTCTGGAAGTATAAGGAAACACAGAAGGAGCAGGACAGAGAGCTGTACCAGTTAAGGCAGAAGGAAACAGGGAGGGAAGTCAGAATAGCAAAGGCCCAAACTGAGGAAAAGATAGCCAACTCGGTTAAGAAGGGGATAAAACCTTTATAGGTACATCAGAAGCATAGAAAGACAAAGGGAGGGATAGTGAGGCTGAATAGAATGAACGGTGGGTGGGCAGAGGGGGACAGTGAAAAAGCAGGGATACTGAATGAATATTTCTGCTCAGTATTCACAAAAGAGGAGGGGGAAGTGCCTAATCCAATTAACAGAAGCACTCTTGATAGGGGTGTCGATCCCAGTCCTTTCACAGAAGAAAGGGTTCTGTAAGAACTCCTAAAACTAAAGGTGGACAAAGCAATGCAGCCTTATGGAATTCATCCCAGAATTCTAAAAGAATTAAGGGGAGAACTAGTGAAACCACTGACTACCCTTTTTAATAAATCATGGGAGGATGGTGTGGTACCCGAGGACTGGAGGAAGGCGGATGTGATTATGCTTCACAAAAGTGGGACCAAGACAGAGTCAGGAAACTACAGACCTGTCAGTTTGACCTCTGTGGTAGGGAAAGTTATGGAGTCACTTCTGAAGGAAAGAATAGTTGAGTACCTAGAGGCCAGTGGGGCACAGGACCCAAGGCAGCATGGGTTCACAGTGGGAAGGTCATGTCAGATGAATCTAATAGATTTCTTTGACTGGGTGACCAAAGTAGTAGACCAGGGAGGGGCTGTGGACATGGCCTACCTAGACTTTAGTAAGGCATTTGACACAGTCCCACACAAAAGATTAATAGACAAATTAACCAGCCTGGGAGTGGGTCCCAGGGTGGTAGCCTGGGTAAAACATTGGCTGGACAACAGGACACAGAAGGTAATTGTAAATGGAGTCCACTCTGAAGAAAAAGGGGTTACTAGTGGGGTACTGCAGGGTTCAGTATTGGGTCCAGTCCTTTTTAATGTCTTCATAAGTGACACTGCAGAGGGACTGGAAGGAAAAGTATGCCTCTTTGCAGATGACACAAAGATCTGCAACAGGGTTGATACACAAGGAGGCATGGAAAGGATGAGAAGGGACTTGGCAAGGTTGGAGGAATGGTCAGAAGTATGGCAGCTAGGATTCAATGCAAAGAAGTGCAAAATAATGCACCTGGGAAACAAGAACCCTGGGGAAGAATACACAGTGGGGGGGGGAGGTAGTAATAACAACAAAAAAGGAAAGGGACCAGGGGGTAATCATATCAGATGACCTTAAGGTTAGCAAGCAATGTGAGAAGGCAGTAAGGAGGGCTGGGGGTATACTGGGATGCATAGGGAGAGGCATCAGCAGCAGAAAACAGGAAGCTGTTATCCGTCTGATCAGACAGTTGGTGAGACCCCATCTGGAGTACTGCATCCAGTTCTGGAGACCCCATCTCTGCAAGGATATAGACAGGATAGAGGCAGTCCAGAGGAGGGCAACTAAAATGGTGCAGGGTCTGCAAGAAAGCCGTATGAGGAGAGACTAAAGGAGCTTAATATGTATACCCTTGAGGAAAGAAGGGAGAGGGGGACATGATAGAAACTTTTAAGTACCTCAGTGGAATCAACAAAGTCAAGAGGTAGCATCTTTCAGAAAAAGAGACATGCAAGAACAAGGGACACAATTTAAAGATAGAGGGCAGTTCAGGGGCAATGTGAGGAAGTATTTCACAGAGAGGGTAGTGGATGTATGGAACAGCCTTCCTGAGGAGGTTGTGGGGTCTAAAACTGTGGTAGAATTCAAGAATGCATGGGACAGACATAAGGCAATTCTTGTGGGGGTAGGAAGAAATAGGCTGTTGGTTAAATAGGATCTGCGGCCTATCCTGTAGGTAGGGAAATGGGCAGACTAGATGGGCCAAGCGGTCCTTATCTGCTGTCAAAGTCTATGTTTCTATGTTTCTATCTCAATATTTATACCCATACATAAAAAAAATAATAAATTAAGTAATAAATACTAGAGAGTATAATATTAGAGCAATTAAAATTATATAATTAGAATATCAATGCTGTATATCCTTTTAAGTTTTAAATATTACCCTTGTTCAAATGTCCTTTTTTCCTTCTGTTCAGTTATTTTCCTAAGCCCCCACTGATGGTCGATGTTCGATCATTCAACTGGTGCTCTGTTTGTTCCTTCAGTTCAGCCTCCTGAAATCAAGCATTCTATGCAAAGGCTAAGTTCTTCTTATTTAAATGTAGATCTTCCTGTTCTTCCAGAGAAAAGAAGAATGGGCAGACTGGATGGGCCTTGCGGTCCTTATCTGCCGTCAACTTCTATGTTTCTATGTTACAATTCTGTTAACTAAATCTCTTTGTATTGCACTATCTCCTGCCTTTCTTGATAATCCTTACTATTTACATCAAATGCAACTTTTTTTGTTCTATATTTTTGCAGAATTGTATCACATTTTTCATGATATCTGGGTTATCTGAACTTAAGAGGGTGCTTAATTGATATTTAGGATCCATACTTAGAAAACCCAGAATATTCCCCAAGTAGAATGTTCTCACTTTATCATATAATGGGCAAAATATCAACAAATGTAATTGGTTGTCCTTCCCTTGTTTACATCTACATGTTTGCATAATATTTTTTATCATAAAATCCCCTAAGTCTTTGGCTGTCATGGTATCCGAATCTATATCTTGTTAATTTGATCAAGTAAGGAGCTAAATCAAAATTTTAATTTATTATCTGCAAGCCTATTACTTATTTTGGTATTTTTACCTGAATTCAATTTTTTGTATATTTGTATTTGCTTAATTCTATTTTTTACTTAAGAAAGGAAATGCAAACCCTCTGCTGATGTAAAATAATATGGTAAAGTCCAAGAGCAAACTACAAGGACTGTGGAGTCTCATAAAAAACAGAGAGTTGCACAATACCCCAGGAGTTGAAACAACAAACTCACCACTAGAGAAGACAGGGGTCAGCAATAAAAGGCTGTATTCATAAAGTGCTTTAATCAAATGAATTGTTTAAAAAGCATAGAAACAGGCTCTCTCACAACAACACACAGAAAGCAGACATTGAGGGTATCACAAGGTGCTACATAGACAAACGTCAGGGCGAGTGGCAGAAAAACAGACATGTAACAAGCAAATCTGCAGAGTTAAACCAACAGGCATACCACTCCAAAGCTGGAAAGGCTTATATATCGCAGGCTGTAAAATTCTAACGTAGAAATGCTGCACACCGCACACCGCAAACAGCGATACCCGGAAGAGACAACGGACTAACGTCACAACGTCACGCTTACGTATCGACTACCACGTCTTCTTCAGAGTGTGAGTTGGCTATTCTCTGTCCCCCTTAAATACAGAGAGCTGTTAAAGAGATACACCCTATACAAACATATACCTCCATATACCTACAGATAATAAGATGAAGTAAACAATACATGACTGAACTACATAAACGCTAGTAAATTTAAAAAGGGGAAAGAGCCGGACAAGTCATAATCCCCACTGGACATGGCTAGAGCATGAACAAGTCATAGCCAAGTATACTACATAAGTGCCACCGTATTCACCAGAACAGTGAGTGCCAAAACAAAAAAAATTTTAATTATGTAAAATATACATCCATATAATAATAGTACAAATAATGGAAACACCACAAAGGGACAGAGCTGGAAAAGTCATGTCCCCATTTGTGGATAGAGCACGACACAAGTCATATCCACAAATACTACCATTAACTATAAAAAAACTGTATAGAGGAAGTTCATCATTTAAGCCATGAGGTACCATCGTATTCAATTCAAAAATCCAAAAACCTTCCCTTTGTAGAATTCTTGAATTCCATGTGCAAATGAAAATAAACAACAAAATTGGCTACCTTCTTTTCCAAAAGGCAACTATCGGTGTGGGAGATGCGTACATTGCTCCAACACATCTGATGTTAAAACATTTCATCATCCTCAATCAGGTAAAAGGTATGAGACAAAATCTTTTATTAATTGTAACACTCAAGGGGTAATTTACATGTTGACTTGCCCCTGTGGATTATGATACGTAGGTCAAACTAAAAGAAATTTAAAATTGAAGATAGGAGAACATAAAGGAGCCATTAGGAATGCTAACATGGAATATGCGATAGCACGTCACTGTCATGAAGTGAAACATGGATCTCCAGCTACATTGAGATTTGTCGGTTTGGAGAAAGTGGAAGTAGGATTTCGGGGTGGAGACTTCAATTCAAGAATTTTACAAAGGGAAGCTTTTTGGATTTTTGAACTGAATATGATGGTACCTCATGGCTTAAATGATGAACTTCCTCTATACAGTTTTTTATAGTTAATTGTAGTATTTGTGGATATGACTTGTGTCGTGCTCTGTCCACAAATGGGGACATGACTTTTCCGGCTCTGTCCCTTTGTGGTGTTTCCATTATTTGTACTATTATTATATGATTGTATATTTTACATAATTAGAATTTTTTTTGTTTTGGCACTCACTGTTCTGGTGAATACAGTGGCACTTATGTAGTATACTTGGCTATGACTTGTTCGTGCTCTACCCATGTCCAGTGGGGATTATGACTTGTCCGGCTCTTTCCCCTTTTTAAATTTACTAGCGTTTATGTAGTTCAGTCATGTATTGTTTACTTCATCTTATTATCTGTAGGTATATGGAGGTATATGTTTGTATAGGGTGTATCTCTTTAACAGCTCTCTGTATTTAAGGGGACAGAGAATGGCCAACTCACGCTCTGAAGAAGATGTGGTAGTCGATAAGTAAGAGTGATGTTGTGACGTTGGTCTGTTGTCTCTTCTGGATTGCTGTTTTGCGTAAAAGTGAGCAGCATTTCTACTGCTAGAATTTTACAGCCGTACATATAAGCCTTCCAGCTTTGGAGTGATATGCCTGTTGGTTTAACCCTGCAGATTTGCTTGTTACATGTCTGTTTTTCTGCCACTACTGCCTCATGCTTGTCTATGTAGATGCAACACTCCAGATACCCTCAATGTCTGCTCTCTCTATGTTGTTATGAGAGAGCCTGTTTCTATGCTTTTTAAACAATTTGTTTGATTAAAGCACTTTATGAATACAGCCTTTTATTGCTGACCCCTGTCTTCTCTAGTGGTGAGTTCCTCTGTTGATGTACTCAGTGGTTTCATCCAAACATGCTCTAGGTAATCTGGTTTCAGACATTTTATTACTTTTTATCCAAAATAGAGCTTGTCTTTGTTCTGTGTTACAATTCACTGGTAATTGCTCTAATTCTACGTGAACAGATTTGAAAAAGCTCCCGGAGGGAGGCCCAATAATTGTGTTATAAAATGTGTTCATAACTGGCTCTATGGTCCCTAAGTCCTCAGTACCCCATATCCCTACCCCATATAATATTTGGTTTCTAATTTTTGCATCAAAGCCCTAATACAACCAATGATTGAATTACCTCCATTCTTATACGAGAATCTATCAGCTACTCGTAAGAATCTTATTTTTTGTTTTACCTATTTTTTGTGTTCATTCCATTTCAAGTTATGAGAAAATGTTATTTCTAAATAGCAGAAAGTATCGACCCTTTCTATTTCATGTCAGTTACAGAGCAGTCTAATGTCCTTACCTTGTTCTACCATATTTTTATTGCAGAGCATGTGTTTTGTCATAGTTAATTTCAAATGCATTTTCCTCACATTCTTGTTGACATTTTTGTAGCTTCTTTGAATGCCTGCATAGCTGGTGGATTAAAACCACATTGTCTGCATATGCTAAATAAAGACAAACCCTAGATTCTATCATAGGCAGGTGGAAGTCCTTGTTATAAAGTTTCATTAGTATTATGTTCAGAAACAAGTTGAACAGTACTGGGGACAAAACGCAACCATGTGTCAATTCTATATTTGCCCTGTACTCTGAACTGCACTGTCTTTAGCTGCTGGCTGAGAAGTAGTGAAACTCTAAAATGGAGCTGCTGCTCTGAAAAATGCCACTCATGCTCATTTATAACTGGTCTCTTGAACCATGTGACCCCAATGCCTCTATGTCACTCCTCAGGCACATTGGTTCAAATTAAATTAAATTTGACTATAAATTATTCCATGTGTATTTAAATCATTTTAGCTCTATATATATCTCTATTTATACTTGACTTTTGCCTATTATATCGTCATATGTTAAGAGGCTAATTTAAGATTCCAATAAAACAGAGGGTGGGTTGAATCCCACAGCTCTCTAATAAACTCTTTATTAGATCTTCTATATAACTTAACTTTAAACTACTAATATAATTTCTTAAATAGTAAAATCAAATTAATTAGCAGGAATATAGAAGTAAGGGAAAGAAGTAGTTCGGGAACCAGAGTAGTAGCTCAAAGCAAGATAATCAGTCTGCTCACTTCTCTGACTCTTTTCAGATTTGGGTCTCAATTTACTGCCTGAGCCTTTGGTAAATCAAGGAGGTTATTTTCTAGACTACACTAAACTGAAATATTACTTTTTGGATCTGTGTAAGTAACTAGTCCTGCTGAGACACAGAGAGAGAGAGAGAGAAAGCAGCCAGAATTTCCTTAAATCAAGGAGGTTATTTTCTAGACTACACTGAACTGAAATATTACTTTTTGGACCTGTGTAAGTAACTAGTATAGATTCTGTTTTGGGGGTTGACTTGTCTTAGTTTTAACTTTAATTTGCCAGGGAGGAACTGTAGCTGAGAGATATTTGCAGTCATTTGAGACTAGACCTGGTACTTAACCTCTGTGAAATAGGTGTCTGAAAGGAAGGAAGGCACTCCCCAGGGTGGAGGGTCAGAGTTGTAGTTGATTGTTTCTGGACAGCATAAAAAAATGGAGGATAATGAGTACCAATGCCCGTAGTCTAGGTAAAAAGCTCCCCAAAATGGTGGCCTTGATGGAAGAGGGATGCCAGTATACTGTGGCAGTCACAGAAACATGGTACACAGAGAACCATGACTGGGATGTCAACATACCAGGGTACACAATCTACAGGAGGGACAGGGAGGGAAGAAGAGGAGGAGGAGTAGCTCTCTATGTAAGGGAAGGGATCAAAGCAACAGAACTGAAGGGTATACAGGGAAGAGAGAAGGCACTGTGGGTCACCCTGGAGACTGGAAATGGCTCCACAATCCACACAGGGGTTTTATACAGACCCCCATTTCAGGGGGAAGAAATGGACAAGAAAATGATAGAAGGCATCCTTGGGATGGCAGAGAAAAGGGAGATATTGCTGATGGGGGACCTGAATATGCCAGATGTTAACTGGAGCACCTTTGCTGCAGCCACATCCAAGAGCAAGGCCATTCTTGATGCCCTACAAGGGGCATGCCTCAGACAACTAGTTTTGGAACCAATTCGGGAGGGAGCAATCTTAGACCTGGTACTCTCAAATGGGGATGGAGAGAGGATCTCTGATCTTGAATTGGGTAGCCATCTGGGAACAAGCGACCACCAAACAGCATGGTTCATGATAAACTTAGCTGTACAGTCAAGCCACACAAAAGTGAAGGTACTGGACTTCAGGAGGGCTGATTTTGTCAAAGTGGGAGAGTGCCTCAGAAAAGCATTAGCAAACAGGCAAGAAGGTGGGGTGGAGCAACAATGGGGAAACATCAAAACTGCCATCACAGAGGCAACAAGCCTTTGTGTGAAGTGAATAAACAAATCAAAACTAAAGAAAAAAACACTATGGTTCTCAAAAGAAGTGGCGGGGAAGGTAAGAGAGAAAAAGATAGCATTCAGGAAGTATAAGGAAATACAGAAGGATCATGACAGAGAACTGTACCAGTTAAAGCAGAAGGAAGTGGGGAAGGAAGTCAGAATAGCAAAGGCCCAAACTGAGGAAAAGATAGCCAACTCGGTTAAGAAGGGGGATAAAACATTTTATAGGTACATTAGGGAGCAAAGAAAGACGAAGGCAGGGGTACTGAGGCTGAATAAAGAGGAAGGTGGTTGGGCAGAGAGCGACAGTGAAAAAGCAGGGATACTGAATGAATATTTCTGCTTAGTATTCACAATGGAAAAGCAGGGGGAGATACCTAATCCAGTCAATAGAAGCACTCTGGATAGGGGGGTTGATATTAGTCCTTTCACAGAAGAAAGGGTTCTGAAAGAACTCTTAAAACTGAAGGTGCATAAAGCAATAGGGCCTGATGGGATTCACCCCAGAATTCTAAAAGAACTACGGGAAGAACTTGTAACACCAATGACTACCCTTTTTAATAAATCATGGAAGGATGGTGTGGTACCTGAGGACTGGAGAAGGGCAGATGTGATTCCCCTTCACAAAAGTGGGAGCAAGACAGAGGCAGGAAACTACAGACCTGTCAGTTTGACCTCAGTGGTAGGGAAAACGTTGGAATCACTTCTGAAGGAAAGAATTGTTGAGTACCTAGAGGCCAGTGGGGCACAGGACCCAAGGCAGCATTGATTCACAGCAGGAAGGTCATGTCAAACAAATCAAATTGATTTTTTTGACTGGGTGACCAAAGAAGTAGACCAGGGAGGGGCTGTGGACATGGCCTACCTAGACTTTAGCAAGGCATTTGACACAGTCCGGCACAAAAGATTAATAAACAAATTAGCCAGCTTGGGAGTGGGTCCCAGGGTGGTAGCCTGGGTAAAACATTGGCTGGACAACAGGACACAGCAGGTAATAGTAAATGGAGTCCACGGTGAAGAAAGGAGGGTTACTAGTGGGGTACCGCAGGGTTCAGTACTGGGGCCTGTCCTTTTTAATGTCTTTATAAGTGACATTGCAGAGGGACTGGAAGGGAAGGTATGTCTCTTTGCAGATGACACAGTGATCTGCAACAGGGTTGATACGCAAGGTGGGGTGAAAAGGATGAAAAGGGACTTGGCAAGGTTGGAGGAATGGTCAAATGTATGGCAGCTTAGATTCAATGCAAAGGAGTGCAAAGTAGTGCACCTGGGAAACAATAACCCGGGGCAAGAGTACACAATGGGGAGTGAGATACTGACAACAACAGAAATGGCAAGGGACCTGGGGTAATCATATCACATAACCTAAAGGTGGGCCAGCAATGTGAGACGGCAGTAAGGAGGGCTGGGGGGATACTGGGATGCATGGAGAGAGGCATCACCAGTAGAAAACAGGAAGTTGTTGGCCCTCTGTACAGACAGTTGTTAAGACCACATCTGGAATACTGTGTACAGTTCTGGAGACCCCATCTCCGACAAAAAAATAGAGAGGGTGGAGGCTGTCCAGAGGAGGGTGACCAAAATGGTGCAGGGTCTGCACCAGAAGACATATGAAGAAAGACTAAAGGAGCTTAAGATGTATAGCCTCGAGGAAAGGAGGGAGAGGGGGGACGTGATAGAAACTTTCAAATATCTCAAGGGAATCAACAACGTCCAAGAGGGTAGCATCTTTCAGAAAAAGAGATGTGCAAGAACAAGGGGCCACAAATTGAAGATAGAGGGGGTCGGCTCAGAGGTAATGTGAGGAAGTATTTCTTCACAGAAAGGGTTGTAGATGCATGGAACAGCCTTCCTGAGGAGGTCATAGAGTCAAAAACAGTGGGGTAATTCAAGAATGCATGGGACAGGCATAAGGCAATTCTAGTGAGGTGTAGGAGGAAGTAGGCTGTTGGTTAACTAGGATCTGTAGCTTATCCGTTAGGTAGGGAAATGGGCAGACTAGGTGGGCCAAGCGGTCCTTATCTGCTGTCAAATTCTATGTTTCTGTGTTCTATGTTACCCCCACAGGGTTTACTGATTGCCAGGGAGCAGGAAGATTCTTATCACCTCCGGACTCCTCACTTGTCTTCTCCCGGTGCTCAGAGCCAAAGCGGTTATAGATGGGACCTCAGAATTATAGAGGCACAAGGCCATCTGGAAAGGTTCAGCTTGTTTTAATCAGCTGGAGGTAAGACAATTCTTAAAACCAGGACACAGGTAATGGTGTTATTATATAACCTGTTATTGTTAAAAAATGCCTTGCTGAACTCCTGCTCTCACTGCTACTCCTCAGCAGTGCAGTGTGCAATCTCTGCTTTCTCAGACCAAACTGGAACCCAGAAAAACATCACCAGTCCATCATGTCAGGAAACTCCCAATTTATTTTGTAGTTCTAGTCCTAGAATTTTAAATAATTCACCCATTAGGCCCTCTTTACCTGGAGCTGTGCCTGATTTTAAGGATGAGATAGCCTGTGCTACTTCTGTACCAGATATTTCAGCTGTCAATGCATCCTTGACCTTTTTGGGAAAGACAGAATTTGAAATTTTACAAAAAACTGTTCACTCCCTCTAAAGGAAGTTGGTGGTGATTGAAACAATTTGAACATGTGTTGAGTCACTGCCTTTTGAATTCCAGCATTGTCTTGGTGATATACATCATGAGAATCAACTAATTCCTCCATTTTCTTTTTCTGTATCCTTGATGGGCAGTTTTCATCAGGTCATATATTTCCAGTTCTCCTTTGAGTGCCAAAGGATTGTTACATCCTAAGGCTGTCTGCTTGTTGCATGTGGTAGCTTACCATTTCTTGTTTCATTTTACTGATCTGCTGTGTGTAATCCTGTCCAATTTTGTGGGCTAGGGATAGTAGTTTTTGCATTTGTTGACTTTTGTTTACATATTGAAAGTATTTATTTTTCCTCTGCGTCTTACTTAAAGATTGGAGTAGAGTGTGTAACTCTATTTTTGGTATCCTCCTACCGGATAGTTTGGTCATCATACAGTAAAAACAAAAACTAATTTCACTGTGTTTACAAAATAATGTACTTCCAATAATACTGCAGCTTGTTCTAATAATGAGGAATTACATCTCCAAAGGCCTGTGCCACATGGGTCATTGGATTATTAACAATGATTATCTTTAAGATTTTTTGATCAGAAAACTCTGTTATTTCAAAAGCTGCTGAATTTATCCTTAAGTCTTTTGATGTAAACACAAAGTCTAGTCTTTTGGCCAAAGGGCCTTTTTGGAATGTAGGATCATTTTTACCTGTAAGTGTTTGGTAGGCATCTATTAATCTTGCAGTTTTTACTAAATTTGTCAGAAAATGCATATCACAGCATGTATTTTTAGTCTTACTGTGATTTCCACAATATTTAAGGGATAAACCCCAATTAAAGTCTCCTCCAAAAACAATGTGGTGAGAAGAAAGTACATAAGGCTGTACCATTTTCAATAAGTCAGTACTGTCTGCTTTGGATTGGGGTGCATACATATTAATAAATCTAAAAAGAGTATATTATTGTATCTAGTATCAGTAAACACCCTTGAACTAGGTCCACCAGTCTGATAACAGTTACCTCTATATTGTGAAATAGAATTCCTATACCTGAGCATAACTCGGGTCCTATTTACCAAAAGGATACCCCAGCATACCGGGCTTTGTTTGCCAAGTTAATGCCAGGGAGTGTATCTTGTAAAAAGTATACCCCTACATCTGATGCTAAAAGATGTGAGAAAACAGTGGATCTTTTCTTAGAATTGTTTATGGTGTTTGCATTCATGGTGTGGATTTGAAGAACTGGTAACACAGAAAATGTGAAGAAAAAAGAGTTATGTAGAGCTCATTAATCAATGGCCTGAAGGCAAAATAGCTTTCTTCCCCACTGTAACTGCTTTTTGTTTTTGATTTTGGTTTTGGCCTTTGCTTTCCTCTTCTGTTTTCCCAAACTAGCCTCTGTCATATGTTCTGTATCACATTCTGGATCTGGTTGAGAGGACCAAATGGATGAGGTGTCAGAGTCATGCTGACTCCTCAGACTCGTTCTGCAAACCATCACATCTGTTAGTAACAGTGAGCTTTTCAGTTGTCTGTACTTTTGGAGTTAGTTGACTCCAGTTTTGCTTCCATCTGGTCAAAGCAGGAGTCGGCTCTCTAAATCGAGGGTTTGTATGAACCAGACCCTTGAAAAACCTTTTAAACACATGGTGAGATGCCAGGGAAGAGCCCTTCCCTGCTGAAAGGAAAGGAGAAACTGCTGCTAGGTGAACCTTTAGAGTTGCAGGCCTAAGGCCTAGACCATTGAGGTGAACCAGATAATCTAAGGCTGTGGAGATGCCTGCAGAATCAGGGACAATGCCTTTCTGAGAACACCAAATGGTAAACCTCTTCCATTTGGAACCATAAGTCTTTCTAGTAGATGGTTTCCTGGAAACCTTCAGGATATCCAGGACTGCCTGAGAAAGATGCAGGTCTGCATATTCTAGCTCTTTAAGAGCCAGGCCTTGAGATTGAGAGACTGGAGATCAGGATACCAGATCCTCCCCTGGGAGGAGGACAGAAGATTGTGGCCCAGATATTCAAACTGCACCCAAAAAGTGTGCAATAGCAGGAGCATGCGCAAGTCCATTGCGCCCATGCGCAAGAGGTGTGATATTCAAAATCTGAGCTGGCCAACCTGCGCCTACAGCCAACGACTGAATATCGCACCACCTGCACCGTAGTGCAACTAGGGAGGGGAAGCTGAGCAGATCTGATGCGCCATAGCTCAACAAGGGATGTTCAGCTGAGCAGCCCAGAGGCACCATAGCACAACCAGAGATGCCCCCCAGCAGCAGGGTGGCAATGCAACTGCACAACCAGGGAGGTAGGGGCCCACCACCCATGCCACAGATGGGCAGAGGAAGACACAGCAGAACAGACATCGTCCCCCCACACACCATGCACTGCACAACTGGGGGAGGGCTGGAATAACCATTGGCCCATGGAGACAATCAACCAACCCACAGCCGGGCCATGGTGCCCCATCACACCCCCTAGCAAGCTGAGACTGGCACACAAGGAGGGCTGACCACCCCATGCCACACCATCCCCCCAATGCAGAGCACACCCTGCACCATGACCCACAGACACTCTTCCCAGGAGCAACGTCCACCACTGCAGAAATCCCCATGCATGCCACCACCCCCACTGTGACAATGCAACCCTGTGCACCACAGAACCATGCAAGCCAGCCCCACCACAAGCACCCATCAGTGGGTGGCAGCACACAGCAATGCAACAACAGCATACACAGTGCCACCACATACAGCCCCCCCAAGGTACAGCTGAGAGACTGACCATGCCTCGGCACACGAGGTACCCCACACGGGACAGGGCATGCCCCGGACACCATCACCAGTGGTACAGCACCCTGCACACTCTCCCAAGGACACACCCCGACCCAGCACTGGCCACAACAGCCAGAGCAGACACCCACAGTGGTGCGTGGAAGCATGCACCACACCAGATGCCACACAGTGCATGGACAGACACCCACCCATACCCAAGGGCACAACAACACAGGGACGCAGTACCGGGGCAACCAAGCCCCCAACGTGGGCCCATGAAAACTGTGTACACACAACCTGCAGTCCTCCATGGCACAAGAGTGGCAGCCACCCTGCGCAGGCACTGTGGATCTGTACGCCACCATCATTTGCCCGGAGCACAAGTCACAGACAGTGGTGCACATCCCCTGCAACTCACACAAGCCAAAGCATGGAGGTGGGACAACAACTGCGGAGGCCACAGTATCACCCGAGGTAGACATGCACCACACCAGTGACAGGAGGCAACCCAGCATTGTGATGAATACAGTGGCTGCCCTGCATGGACAGCTACCACTGACATGCCAGCAGACCGTGCAAGTCACAGACATGCTAGGGTATCAGCTGCACAGGCCATGGACGGGCTGATGGGGCACCATGGACACAGAGCATGCACCATGGACCACTGCACACAGTCATCCAGTGCATAGGGCACAACACACACACCACAGACACTGACTGATAGCTACCCCCACACCATAGTCACCTCCCCATGGACACACACACACACACACATATACCCATGACTGCGCCACCCCTAACACCATGCACACCACTGCAGCTGAACACCTATAGCCCGCTGCAAATCAGAGACCACCATAGTATTCATATCAAAAAATATGTATTCAAAAACAATATCAAAACAAACTATTTACAATACTATGTACACAGTTGGGGGGAGGACCACAAACAAGGTGAGGGTGGGTAAGGGGCAGGGGTGAACAAATGGGACAGGAAAGGAGGGGTGTGAGGGTGGGTCCAGGGGAGTAGAGGATACCTGGGGCAGAGGGATGGTCAATGGGAGACCTGCTCCCCGCTCTGGCTGCTTCACCTCCAGTGCCTCCTCCGGACCCCAAGCTGGTCGAGCCGTTGCAGGATCTCCATAGAAGCCCTTGCCACATTCAGGATCTCCCTTAATGCCTCCCAAATCTCCTGCAGCTGGTGGACACCTAGGACAAGGGAGCACAGTCAATAGGTGTGAATGCACAGCCGCATACAGCCCACCCACTGTGCATGGCACACGGCCGTGGGACATGCTTCTGTGATGGTGTGTGACCACCCACAGTGATCACGTCCACAAGATCTGCCCACCCAGGTGCATACAGCCATGCGGAACACTGCACACACCCACTGGCCAAGTCATGCACAGCACCACCGTGGCTGTTTAGTGACATGGCTATGTGGTGCAAAGGCAGTGGCACAGCCATGTACCCAGTGCATGTATGGACTACCATCGATGCACTCCCAGACATGCAGTGCCACTGGACAGTGCTGACTGTAACAAGTTGCGTGCATGGCAGTGGTGTTAATGGATGGTGGCAATGCCCCGCTGCCCACACTATTACACAGCATGCAATAGTAATCATGGAGGTATGGCACTCACCATCATCGGGCCAGTCCCTCAGGCGCTGTGGACCGTCGCCCCTCCTAATGTCCCTGTCCTCCTGGTGGTGCCGCATCTCCCGGGCTAGACACCTCTCCTCCAGCTCTGTGGTGCAAACATGGAGAGAGGAACATCAGTACAATCCTGTAGCAAAGTCCACCTGCCCCCAGGTGTGTGCACTTCCACCCAGCCAGACCCACCCAACCCACACCCTGATAACACCACCACAGCCAATACCAGACGGTCCCTCCCCCATGTTCCAGACACATACAACCGTGATACCCATATGGAAGATAAAAGTGTGTGGACGTAACACCTACCTGGCCATGGCACTGTGCCCCTCCTGGCACGTGACCGCAGGTGGGCAAGCAGGTCTGGTTCCCTTCTCTGCAGGTCGTCATACCTGTGGCAGCACTGCTCTGCTGTCCACCCCCTTCCTGTGGCCTCCTCCAGTGCATTGGCCACCTCCTCCCACACCTGGGTCCTGGACCTGTCCAGGGGTGCCTCCCCAAACAGTGGGCCACAGAATGGCTCTACTATGGCCACTAGGTTGGCCAGTTCTACTTGGCTCCACTGTGCAGCCCTCCTCCGCGCCATTCTACTAGCTCAGTCGGCTCAAAATGGAGTTCTGCAGTGCAGCTCCACCACGTGCAGATGCTGCATGGTACAGCGCTGCCATTCCCTATCGCGCTGTCACCGAACAGTGCAATAGTGGTGCACCCATGCCTGACGCATGGCGCCTGGGGGCAAAGGTCGGGCACAGGGTCAAGGGGGTCTGGCGCACAGACAGGCACAGCACCATTGGAACCCAATGCTTGTAGAATAACTGGATGCCTGTGTGCTACCTCCAATAGTGGCCTACCGTGCTGTTGCCCCAGTGCGCCTATGATGGCCCAGTGCCACAGCACCATATAGGTGAACATCGTTGTAGCGCCACTGGCACAATGGTGGCCATGCCCTGCATTGCTTCCCATGCACAGCACATCAGCAGCGTGGCAGACGCCTGCGTCAGCAACCCGGGCATGCGCAGTGAGGTGTGTACTGTGCATGACACAGAACTGAGCCCTTGGCTCAGCACATTCAACACAATTGCGCAAAGCGCAACAGCGCGATATTCAGTCATCATATGCAAAACAGCTAATCAGCCATTCAATGGCGCAGCACTACAATTTGCATCCACTTAAAGTTGCGTGTCACCTCATTTGCATGGGTTGCTCTATAAAAGTGCGACATTGGGCTGCACTGGCCATAGGCGGTTACTGCAGTCTATTGGTGAGTTGCATGCTGTTTGGGAGTGTGGACTGTGGATTTTGGGACATGCATGGGACTGCACAGTCACAGGTAACAACTGTCATTCTTACAGGCTAAATAATGACCGAGCGAGTTGTGGGAGAGGAGGAACACAGTGGTGGGAGGAGGAGGAGGCCTAATTTCACCAAGGCCGAGACTGATGGCCTGTTTGAAGCCTACCTGGATCAGGAGCCGCTTCTCAGTGGATGGCAGGGAACACCTCAGGCCTGTGCTGCTGCATGGGAGGAGGTGGCACGTGCAGTGAACCTGCATAGCAGCCACCAGCACTCCGTGCAGGAGTGCAAGAAGAAGATGGGCACAGACAGGAGGAGGATAAAGGAGAAGGTGGCTGCCATCAGGGCAGCATGAGCTGCAACAGGTGGGGGACAGCTGGAGGTGGTACACCTGACCCCACAGGAGGAGAGGGTTGCTGGAAGTATGTAGTGTTGTGCCATTGAGGGTGTTCCGGGTGGTGGCTTCCAGAAGGGTGGTAGACCGTCACTGCATGGTAGGTCATGGTCTGTCTATGGGGGGGTAGGTCACATGCAGTAACGCAACTTTTTTTTCCTTTACAGATCCTGAGCATCTGCATGTGTCAGCGGTGGTGGGCCTGTCCACAAAGAGCAGTCAGATGGAGATGGAGGAGGGCCCATCCACCTCCACAGGTATACGTGGCTCAGTGCGACAGTGGGCCCACCTGGCTGTCCACACTGATGTTGTTGGAACAGGTGTGGATGAGGCCCTGCCCATGTCCCAGCGTGCCAGTGTCCATGGATGCCAGCATGCTGTGACTTGGGCTGGTGCCGGGTCCATCACCGATGATGATGTCACTAACGGCATGGGCAGTGACACATGTGTGCCACGGGATGGCCATGCAGCAGGTAACATCGTGGCCATAGCTGTGGGTGGTGCTGCCGTGGAGGCCTGCGTGTCATCACAGTCCCAGCCTGTGCCTGTCAGCACCAGTGGGGCAGCACTGGTGTGTGTACAGGACAGTGGGACTGTTGCGGCCACTGCGGCAGCACCAGTGAGCCCTGGGGAGTGGCAGTCAGAGGGGCAGCATCAGCAGTCAGCCAATGGGTTTGAGGTTACAGGGTCAAGGGGCGGCATCTGTGCATAGCCTGTGGACATGACCAGACCTGGTCCTGGTGTGCAGCACCCACCCTCAAGGGGTGCTGAGCATCAAGGCTGTGCACACCCTGAGGGACAGGATGCCAAGGAGACAGATGGCCTCTTGGACGAGCACACCCGCCTACTGCAAGCATCAGTCCACCAGCAGATGCGGCTTGCGACGTCAGTGGATGCACTGTGTGTGGCTCTGAGCGGGCAGAGGAGCGTCGCAGCAGAGACACTGCTCTGATCCTGGCAGGGATGGACTGGTTGCAGGAGGATGTGACTGCTGCCATTGACAGGCAGACACAGGCATTCACTGCTGTCATGGCCACAATGAGCACACAGTCATGTGCCCATGTGTTACAGACAACACGCAGTGCACTGCCCACCCCCCATTCCCAGCTTTGTGCAACACCCTCCCTGTCGACACTGAGTTTAGCTGTGGGCATCCCGAGCATGCCTGGCATAGGCATGTTTGGTGTGCTGCAGACTCCTGCACTAGCACAGTCACTTTCATGCAGTGGAACCCCTGGGGGACCATCGGTGCCACCCCATGAGGCCAGTGGTCAGCCTGACAGTGTTGGTGGGTCTCAGTGGGGCCACCCACGCATCCGTGGTGGCCGGGGCACTGTGTCACATGACTGACCTGTCTCCGAACACGGCTACTGTCTGGTGCTACCCTGTGTGCATTGTGTCTTTCAGCGGGCATTGCAGAGGTGGGTACCCGGCCCTGCACGCGGACACACAGTCCATCTGCACACCCTCATGGCTGCTGTCTGCAGTTGCATGTGCATGATGATGCCTGCATTGTGCTGTACACCAATGTGCAATGGTGCTCAGCATCTGACACACGCACATGGACAAGCAGTGGGCATGGTGGTGTGTGGACATGTGTGTGGCTAGGGGTGGAATTCTGGGTCAGTGTGCCTCCTACCCTTTGTGCACATCTGGTGCGTTGTGTGTGTGTGCGTGTGTGTGTGTGTGTGTGTGTCCATCTGTGTGGCATGTTAGACCTTACCCATCCCTGGTTGTGTGTGTAGTTCCATGCCCGGCCACTTCCCTTGGTGGAATGCACCCCTTGTGTGTGTCCATGTATGTTTGTGGGTTGTGCCTTAGCCACTGTTGGTTGTGCATGGCCCCATGACTTACCTGGGTTGGCTGAAGTGCTCCTCCGTGATAGTGTCCCGGTGCAGCTGTGCCAGTCAGAGCAGTCGGGGGTCCCGTCACCCAAGGGGGAGCTTCCCATCACCATTGTCACCGGTGACCTCATTGTCCCCATCGCTGTCCCCCTCTTCAACCTGTACGGCTATCCCACATTAGTTGGCCATGTTGTGCAGGATGCAACAGGCCAGGAATAGCCCACAGGCCTTTGAGGGGCTGTACTGTAGGGCACCGCCGGAGGTGTCCAGGCAATGGAAATGTGCCTTCAGCATCCTGAACACCCGCTTGATGACATTACGTGTGATGGAGTGTGCCTCATTGTAGCGTTGCTGCGATGGGGTCACGGGCCACTGGTAGGGTGTGAGCAGCTAGGGACAGAGTGGGTATCCACTGTCACCTGTGGGTAGAGGGTGGAGGTTAGTTTGGTGATCAGCATCACACTGCCCTGGGCCATGTAGGCCACTACCCATGTCACCTCTGACTATGCCCCCCCAGGCCCTATGATTGTCCATGTGGTTTGCATACTCAGCCACTAGGTGGCCAGTGGGGATATCCCCACTCTCGAATCTGTGGCACAGTGCCGACTGGTGCCAGATGAAGGCATCATGTGCTCCCCTAGGGTGTGTGGCACAGACATTGAGTATGTGCCCCCTGGCATTGCACAACACCTGGCAGTTGATGCTCGTATAGCACTTGTGATTTATGTATGCAGCCCCCTCGGGGCCAGGTGGTGTGTGGATGGCCACATGGGTGCAGTCTATTGCCCCTAGCATGCCAGGCATATGTGCTAACCTGTGGAACTCCTGTATGTTTGCTGTGCACTCCGTCGGTGTGCTGGGGAAATGGATGTACTCCGCAGCATGTGACAGCAGTGCTCTGAGGAATTGGGTGACGTGGTGTGACGTGGCCAACTGGGTTATACCTGTGGTGTCCCCAGTTGGTCTCTGGAAGGTACCCATGGTAAGCAAGCACATGCAAGCTGTCACTTTCATCTCCACTGACAGAGCATGGCTCCGTCGTGTGGGTGCCTGCATCACATCACTGCACAGCTCACAGAGCCACCTCAGAATTGCCCAATTCAGGCGGTACCAGCCCACAATCTCGGTATCACTGTACAGCTCGAAGCTGGTGTGGGCTTGGTACTGCCTGTTGGGGGCATACCGCCGATGGGCCCTTCCACTTATTACGGCCTCCATCTGGAAGGTGGCACTGGCCATGTCCCTGGCTTGTGTTCACCCCCCCGGCAGCTGTTTCTGTATTCCCCCCACTGTCCTGGCTGCTATTTCCCCTGCACCGGGAACACTTGCCTGTGCTGGCCTCACTGCTGTGCGATGTACTTCCCCCTTCTGCACTGTCTTCCCACACCTTCCCCTGTGCCTGTTGCTTCCAGGTGCCCTTTCCTGCCTGGCCCTGTGTGTCCCTGCTGCCCAGTTTTCCCTGCTATCTTTGGCTCTCATGTGGCTTCCCTGTAGCGTTCTTGTGCCTCTCCCTTGCTCCCTTTTATTTTGGCTCATTTCCACTATGGTGCAACTTCTGCTTGCTCCCCTATTGCACATGGCACATGTTGTTAAATATCACACTGCACCATTTATGCATGGATCCTCCTCCTTCAGTTGCGCATGCATTCATTATCATTGCACTGTTGCTCAGCGTGATTTGGGGAGCACAACTATCTCCTGCTGAATATTGCAGAATGGCGCATTTTCAGACTTGCGCAGGTGCAACCCTATTGCTCATGGCTCCACTCTTTGGAATATCTGGGCCTGTGTCTCTTGGGAAGGGATAGGAGATGAGACACTGCCAGGGATAGGAGCAGAGAATACCAAGGCTGCTGGCCCAGGCTGGAGCCACTAGTATCGCTGTGCAAGGCTGAGTTCTGATCTTGATCAGGACTCCAAACAGCAGAGGGAATGGAGGGAAGGCATAGAGGAACCTGCCCTTCCAATCCAAAATCAGGGCATTCTGGGGCACTGTTCCCAGGAGAGGAGGTCTGCAACAGAACAGAAGGAGTTGGTGATTGTCTGGGGCTGCAAAGAGATCTATCTCTGGAGTGTCTCATCTGGAGAAGATGATCTGCAGGATGAGAGGATTCAGGGACCATTCGTGATGTCCCTGGGATATTCTGCTCAGAGCATCTGCCAGTGCATTGTCCTTCCCTGGAAGGTGAACTGCTACTAGGGAAGTCCGAAGAGAATAGACCAGAGACCACAGTTTCATGGCTTCCATGCACAAAGCCGAGGACCAAGTGCCTCCTTGATGGTTGATATACCACATCGTGGTCGTGTTGTCTGTTCTGACTTGGATCACCTTGCCCTTGACTGAATCTGAGAAGCACTGAAGGGCCAGAAACACTGCCCTGAGTTCCAGAAGGTTGATGTGAAGGAGAGACTTCTGTGGAGACCAGACTCTTTGGGCTGTCAGGGCCGCCAGGCGGGCTTCCCAACCTAGAAGAGAAGCATCCATAGTTAGAAATACTGAAGGAGTTTGTGGGAGTAATGGGACTCCTTGTCTAAGGTTGTCCTGATCCAGCCAGCACTGGAGAGCTTGGACCACAGTCTGAGTCACTGAAATCAGTCTGGTAAGAGAATCCTTTTTCGAGATTAGAAGGACCTTAGGTGATACTAAATGTCCCTCATCTGGAATCTTGCTCCCTGCACCACTGCCGGGGAAGCTGCCAGGTGGCCCAGAAGCTGGAGGAACTGTCTTGCTGGGCGAGAGACCTGAGGTTGAAAAGATGAAGCAAGATCCACTAGGGTCTTCACCCTTGCCAGGGGAAGGAAAGCTTTTGCTTGAACAGTGTCCAAATCTATTCCTATGAAGGTGAAAAATAGAACTGGTTCGAGGACAGACTTTGGAAGATTGAGAAGAAAACCCAGGGAACTGAGTAGGTTTTAGTTAGTTTGCAGAGCTGACTTGACCTGTAGAGATGACTGACCCACAATGAGCCAGTCATCCAGATATGGGAAGATGGTGATACCCTGTCTTCTGAGGTAAGCCACCACTACTGCAGGGCACTTTGTGAACATCCTTGGAGCTGATGTTAGACCAAATGGCATGCCTCTGAATTGGTAATGGCCTGAGGGCAACCTGAACCTGAGGTATTTTCAGTGGGAGCACCTGATAGGGATGTGGAAGTAGGCATCCTTGAGGTCCAGAGATGCTAACCAATCTCCTGGCCTTAGAGAGGGAAGGATTATTCCCAGAGTTACTATTTTGAATTTGGACTTCAGAATGTGTTTGTTCAAATACCTTAGGTATAGGATGGGTCACCACTCCCCTGTTTTCTTTGTGGTTAGGAAGCCCCTGGAGTACAGTCCTTTTCCCTTGTGCTGAGTAGGAACCTTCTCTATAGCTTTGAGAGCTAGAAGAGAGGAAACCTCTACCTCTAGGGCAATGGTTTCTGAGATAGATGTAGGTGGAAAAGACTTGGCCCTCTTTTGAAAACATTTTGAAGCTGAGGGCCAGTCCCTGACTTACTACTTCCAGGATCCACTTGTCTGAGGTCACAGACTTCCAGGCCTGGAAGTAGTAAGCCAGACTGCCTTCCACTGGAATTGGGGAGTTGACCAGGGCTGACACATCAGGGTGTCTGCTTGGCAGGAGCCCTAGACTGGGAGGAGGAGGAAGCAGCCCTGCTCATTCCCCTCCTGCCCCTCCCTCTGAAGAACCCCCTATGTGGGAAGGGAGAGGAGGCCTGGGCCTGGTAAAAAGGCCTGTGAAAAGGCCTTCCCCTACCACTAGACTGCTGCTTTTGTGGAGTGGCTTGCCTTTCCTTGGCCTGTGCACTCCTGTACGTGGTCCTGTATTCATCCATTTTCTTCATGTAAACCTCTGTTTGCTCCCCAATCAGAGAGTTACCCACTACAGGAAAATCCATAGCCTTAGTCTGGGTATCCTGTAAAAGGCTAATACATCTGAGCCAAGCATGTCTTCTGAGAGACACCAATGTAGCCATGACTCTAGATGCCACATCATTGGAGTCCACAGCAGCATGAAATTGCATTTTCGATGCCTCAATTCCATCAGCAGCCACTTCCTCCAACTTTTTGGCTAGCTGGGGGGAGGTTTGTTTAGCCAGTTGCAGAACCGTATCCCATCTGGATTTCTGGTACCTTGCTGTGTAGGCTATATAATTAGCCTGCCTGAGTCCCAAAGAGGATGCCAAATACTGTTTCTTGGCCGTGGCATCCACTTTTCTGGAGTCCTTATCTGGGGGATGGGAAGCCAAAGGAATGTTAGCCCTGTCACAGGCTGCAGCCTGCACTACCCCAACATGGCTGCTATGATTATAAAGGAACTCCATAGCTGAGCCTGATAACATATACCTCCTGTCCATTCTCTTGTCCACAGGAGGTATTGAATTAGGAGTTTGTAAAATTTTGTGTGTCTGTTTCCCCAAGGACTTATGAAGAGGGATAGACAGCCTTTTGAACTCTGGGATGTCCATCATTTCCATAAAATCAGGCTCTTCTTCCTCCTCTGCAGCTTCAACCAAGGGAAGCTGAAGGGTTTTGGCCACCTTTTTGTAAAACAAAAAGTGTGAAGTGGACTCAGAGAGCCTGGGATGAGAGACACCCGAGGGCCTGTCTGGGAGATGTCTGGTTCAATTAGCACATCCAGACCCCCCTGGTCATTATCATCATCATCACCATTGGTATAGTCTCCATCTCCCTCCCACTCCTCATAATAAGCATCTGGATCATAATCTGAAGGAGACGGGTCTGACTGAACCGACTGCCTAACCGGCGGTACCGTTTCGGACGGAACCGGTGTAAGCGATTGAACAATGCTAATCGCTTTGGCTATTTCATCCACAGTTGGAGAATGCGATACAGGATCCGAACCAGTGGACTTACATTTTTTTTTCTTTTTAAGGAACTGGCCCCTCAGGGTTGGCTCTCCTTTTGTCCGAGAGGAGGTATCACCTAGGTCAGTAGGCACCTCCTCAGGTTCAGCCGCAACTGAACTGGGCTGGCCATCCAGATCTATGGACTTCTTGGCCTCCCTCTCCTGCAGCCTACTCAGTCTTTTATCTAGAGTGGATTTAGGAAAGTCTACAAATTTGGCAGTCTAACTTGAGGTGGTCAAAACCCAGACAATAAACACAGATGAGGTGGGAGTCGGCCTTGGCAAAGGCCTTCCCACACTCAGTACAGTGTTGAAACCCAGTGGAACTGTTTTTCATCTTGGGTTTCTCAGACATGGTCAACCTACCAAATTACCCCATAGCAGCTTTCATGCCAGGTAATAAAATAACTGATTGGTTACAAACCATGTCACAGGTTTTGAAAAGGAACCAGAAAAGGCCCGGTTCTTTTGAAACCGATCACTACCGGAACACCACTCTAATCCTAGAAATTTTTTATTTAGAAAACAGAAGAAATACAAGGTCGGTTCCTAACCGGACCAACTGAAAGAAACCGAGGAAAAAACAATTTCCACACTTTTTTCCCCAAAAAACACAGTCACTACCTATCTACAACACTACCTGTACCGTAGACAGAGGCTGGAAATCTGAAAAATAACAAACAGAAAGGTTTAAAACCGAACGCTTTACTTTTACCTAACCGAGCACAGGAAATCTCCGGAGCGACTTCACTGTTAGGCGGAGTAAAGAATCTGACAGTTACACTGGGAAGTACCACAGACAGAGGTTTGAAAACCGAGCTCGAGATCAACGTTCTATGCTCCTGCATAGAATTTAACTCCTTACTCTCCGGGGCAGTTCAAGTGCTGGGACTAACTGCATTAAGTCAGAATATAGCAAGACTTCATGGTGTTTAAACCATATTTATGTATTATTTCAAACCCTCTACATATGCATCTAATTACAAGGTGCCATATGGAACTGTACTCAGCTAGATATATATTTTAAGCAAAAGACAGCAGGAGTGACATGCCCCTTCTTTGGTTGTGCAAATGAGGTAGAGGATGATTTGAAGCATATTGTATTATTGTGCCCTACATATGCAGGAATTAGGAAATAATGGTTGGGGAAACTCTGGGAAGTCTTGGCCTCCCTTCTGGCCTGTTATTTATTTATTTATTTACAACTGCAGAGTCTGAGATATTAAATAAACTTATTGGATAATTAAGCAATAAACCACGACAGGGTGTTGGTGATGCTGGTTTTACCCATGCTTGGCATGGTTCGGTCACAAGGCCGCAGGCCGGGTGACTAAACCTCACCAGGCGTGGGTATAACCAGCATCACCAACACCATGGAGTGGTTTATTGCAATATACAATGTGTCGTGGTAAAATATGAACAGAAATTGCATTGTGATTATTTTTTGGGAGAGAGTAAGGAAATAGTAAAATATCCTTCCATGTAAAAAATAGTCCAGACAGTGGGTTTGCTTTTAACATGAAGAAATGTTTATTTTTTGTGTTTTAACATTTTTTTGAGGTTTTCATTTTATTTGAAGAAGAGACAATGTAATGATGTGGTTAACTTAAGCAGTGAAGAACAGTAGCTGTGAACAGATGTGGTTTTAACATGTATTATTGTTTGAAATTAGATTCTTTTTGCTATTTCAGAAAAAATCTATCTTAAATGATTAGGTATTGTTATGTTATAGTAATCTTGTTTATCAGTCTTTAAGTCCAGTGTAGTATTTTGTATCTGTGTCCTGTGGCTTTAAGATGGTTGTTGATTTTTTTTTTTACTTGTCCGATGCCTGTGGGCTGTTGTCATTTCAAGTAGGCTTGGGGGGAGTGCAGGTAGTTGTTAGGAACCTGTAAAAGGAGAGAAAAAAATGTATTTTATTTTTGAAAGATTTTATTGTAATTTATAGATGATGTTGCTTTTTGTGTTACTTCAGAACTATTTGTAGTAGAAATTGACTGTGCCATAACTGAAGAGACCCCCAAAGGAAGTTTGGTTCGATCCAGGGTGTGTGGAGCTGCAGGCATGCTGGCTGGATCCGGTTCCGATGTTCACTCGGGAGGGCTGGTTATTGAGCAGTGGGTTTCTCTTTGCATCATGGCTTGCAGATGGTGGGATTAATTGCAAAACGCTGGCAATGTTTGAAGAAGTTATCTGTGGACTTGGAGGCTGATTCTGAGGTATGTCAGTTCTGGGGCTGTGCATTGTTGGCGATTGCATATCTGAAGGAAGTGATTCTTGCTGCTGTTTTGTGTTTGGGAAGGGAAGATTTGGGGGAAGGGTTGCAGTTTCCTGATGGTTGCCTTCTGATATGATGTTTCCCCAATTTTTAAAGTCATCCATGTTTGGCTTCCAGTAACTCCGAAGTGATGATTCACTTCTGTGACCAGTTATTGCCATGATTTGGCGGGATTCCATTCCTACATCACTCAACAAGGTCACTGCAGTTGCTCTTAAAGTGTGATTTGTGTAGATGTCTGGCAATTGGGCTTCTTTGCAGATGAGTGGCAACATTTTTCCCAGGTAGTTAATGCCCACAGGCTCATTGTACCATACTGGAATTTTATCCAGGATATTTTTAGGAAGTCTTTTTGGGTCGAGGAGTAATGCTGTGGGGTTTGGTGGCAACTTGTTTAGGTACTTCTCAAAACTTTCCACGGGACACAGGGGATCGTCAGGTTGCTCAAACATCCAGCCTCTTGTGAGATGGCATGTGGGATCATTGTACTCTTTATGGTTTTTTGTTTCTTCATTAAATGTTTTTGTGACGTACCGTAAGCTGTTTTCTGCAGTTCTTATTTCAAATGACTGTGTTGTGAATTGTCTGACCCCTTCATTGCCTCACCTTGCAAAATGTAGCTGAATGTCTAGTCACACTTTTTGAACTAGCCCTTTTGCAGTTTGTGGGGAAACTGCATCATAATTCCTAATGCTTGCTAGCTGGGATATTGTGAGTGCAGGGTGGTGTTGAGCAATATCTTTTCCTGACTTGCGGTAATTTTTTACAACTGCTTTGAATATGTTGTTTGCAGTTGTGAACTCTGGGTCAAGCATTAAATTGAGCTGTCTGGCAATGGGGGGTCATTTATATATCTGTTGAGTCCACAACATAAACTGACAAAGCTGCTGTGTACATATTCTTCACCAGATGTATTTCTAACTGTGCTGTAGTAGCTGCGCAGAACGTCATTTAACTGCTGGGCTGAGATATTTTTGAAATCTATTTCTATGTGTTTTTCTTTTGCCCAGTCTAGGAACACATTCACTGCCCACCTGGTTTGTTTAAGTGTGGTTTACGCATGCCTTTCCAGCTCCAGTTTAGTCATTTGGTCAGAGGTGACGCTGTGGTGACGGCACTTTGTGTTTTTTTTTTTTTTCAGGATTGGCTGGTGTGGGGGCCTTCAATGGAAGCGCTGAATTTGAATTCTGCTCTGCGGTACTCGGAGCTAGTGAGAGCGGCTTGTGTGTGATGTTGGGGCTGGGGATGCGAGGCAGAGGAATGAGCTTTCGTGGTGGCTGCACTGTGGGTTTTACAGGTACTGCCTTTTCAGTTATGGCTTCGATTTGAGGAATGTGGGGCTTGTTATCTTCTAATGATTTGAATATGGCATCGAGCTCCTCATTGTTGATTAAATCAAACGTTATTTCCATTTTTATGTTTCCCGTGAAATGACCCGGTTTTGCGGCTGTCGGTAGCGCGATTCAAGATGGCGGTTTTTTGGTTTGAAAATGGGGGTCAGAGTGGTTTTTAAATTGATTGCACCTCAAGCCTTGGCACAGCTGACACTTGTTCCTGTTGGTGATGCTAGATTTTACAACAGGGTGATAGAGCCAGCTGGCCAATGAGAATGGGGTATTTTTTTGCCATTGTATAATTGTCAGCTATACACTTGTGAATGACATGAACCAATTATTTATTTATTTATTTAGATTTTGTTGACCAGGTAAGTCCTCTGAGACCAGAGATCCCTTTTTCAGTGGTGACCTAGGGTTGAGTACACCAACCACTTTACATTAGGTGAGGATACAGTAAGACAGTTTCAGATAGCAAGGAACCAATGTAAAGTATGGGAAATCAATAATTGATCAGAGTGGCTCTATTTTTTTAAAGACCAATAGGGATATGTCTGTTTTACATATGATGTGGACATATTTTACAGTTTTAAGCAAAATAGGAAGGACAATTTATTGTTACATGAACACTTTAATGGAGAATACTTTAATGATTGTACTGAGAAACTTTTGTACACATTTCTTATATGTTTGTATGTCTTCTAAAGGCTCTTTGTGACAGTTCAGTTCAGTTTATTAAAAGTATGTATATAAAAAGACATTGTCACATACAAAACTTACAGCCAATACACAACATTCAGACTTGTAAAGTTAAAATTGCTTTTCCCTACCCCTACATATAAAATCATACAATTCAGTCATTGAGGGGTACAATTTATATATTCCATTTCAGTGTTATCGCTGCTTTATGTGCAAAACTTGCAATAGCAAAAATTTGTTTTGTTCATTTGCAATTTAGAATGGAGATTGATTTATCATGTTGGCTGAACTCATTAAGGTTACTAAAGTGCTGGTTAATATACAATTCCCTTTCTGTCATAAAAGCTTTGCAATCAAAGATTAAATCTGCACTTGTAATATTTGCTTCCTCACATCCTGAACAGACAGCCATACCACTGTCATACAATGTATTGCACCATCCTGTAAAAATACCAAACTTTAGTCTTGCTACTGCTTTTCTATGGTTTGCCAGGTCACATTTTAGCAACTAGGGGCCAGATATTCAAACCATTGCACCTAGCACAAAATCATAGCGCTGGAATAGCACTGGATTTGTGAGAGGCACTGTGTGGTAGTACCAACGCTAATAGATAATAGTATGCAGGGGTGGGGTTAGGAGAGTGCCCATGAATGCCAGCAGCGTGGCATTTTCAAAGGTCTAGTGCTGCGCTACAGGCATTAACGCAACCTGTAGCATGGTGCTAGATACCGCCTAACAAAAGCTGGTGGTAATGCAGCAGTGATGCCCCCCCCCATCGTGGACCCACGGGTCGCTGTAGTACAGTAAATGTCCTGGTAGTCTAGTGGTCCCCCCACCCCCGCATGACTCCCGACCCATTTAGAATTATATTCAATGTAATTTCCTGCTAGTCTAGTGGTCCCCCACCCCCGCATGAAACCCGACCTGTTTTGAATTATATTCAGAGTAATTTCCCTGGTAGTCTACTGGTCCCCCCACTCGGCAGTGACACCCCCGCTTTGCCCAGGAACAATTTAAGAACAGAGACGGCGACCGACTCAGCCTTCCTCGTTGGCTCATCATGAGGTTAGAGCAGTGCAGGAGGACATTGCAGAGTTGGGGAGGGGCCTAAGACAAGTAGCACACACAGTATCCTTCTCAGAGGTGCTGCCTGTCAAAGGCATGGGGGAGGCGAGGGTAATTGGCACCATGCAGTTTAATGAATGGTTGAAAAAATGGTGCGGAGCACAGGGGTTTGGCTTCATTGGGGAGTGGGGTTCCACCTGGAGGGACACCAGCCTATACTGGCAGGATGGTCTGCATCTGTCCAGGAAGGGAACAAGTCTTTTGAGCAATCGGTTTAAATGCTTCATTGGCAAGCTTCTAGTCAAAAGGGGAGGCACTGACAAGCAGCAGGAAAATCCCAGCCTCTCCCTACAAAACAGGGTACTAAATGAGAAAAAGACCAAGGTAGAGCGATCAGTGGGATGCTGCAACAGAAGGTAAGGCCATCAAAAATAGAGAGCAATGAGTACCAATGCCCGTAGTCTAGGTAACAAGCTTCCTGAATTAGTGGCCTTGATGGAGGAGGAACATCTGGATATCATGGCAGTCACAGAAACATGGTACACAAAACCATGACTGGGACGTAAACATACCAGGATACACTATCTACAGGAGGGACAGGGAGGGTAAAGAGGGGAGGAGTAGTTCTTTACATAAGGGAAGGAATAAAAGCAACAGAACAAAAGGGTAACAGGAGGGAAGAAGCACTGTGGGTAGAATTTGGAGACAGGCAATGGCACCACAATCCGCACAGGGGTTGTATACAGACCCCCTTCTCAGGGGGAGGAAATGGACAAGGAAATGATAGAAAGTATACTTAGAATGGCAGAAAAAGGGGATATATTGCTGATGGGTGATCTGAATATGCCAGATGTTAACTGGAGTGCAGTTGCAGCTGCCACTTCGAAGAGTGCAGTTATTCTAGATGCCCTACAGGGGGCATGCCTTAGACAACTAGTACTGGAGCCCACCAAGAGGGAATATTAGACTTGATACTCTCAAATGGAGATGGAGAGAGGATCACAGATGGAAGTGGGTAGCCATCTGGGAACTAGCGACCATCGAACAGTATGGTTCACAATAAACACAGCAATAGAGTCAAGCCATACAAAGACAAAAGTACTGGACTTTAGGAAGGCTGACTTTGCCAAAATGAGTGAGTGCCTAAGGAATGCACTAGCAAATGGGCAGGAAGGAGGGGTGGAAGAACAATGGGGAATAATAAAAACTGCCATCACAGAGGTAACGAGCCTTTGTGTGAAGCAAATAAACAAAACAAGACGATGTAAGAAACCACTATGGTTCTCAAAGGAAGTGGCAGTGAAGGTTCAAGAGAAAAAGAAAGCATTCAGGAAGTACAAGGAATCACAGCAGGAGCAGGACAGAGAACTGTATCAGTTAAAGCAAAGGAGGCTGGGAAGGCAGTCAGAACAGCAAAGGCCCAAACCGAGGAAAAGATAGCCAACTCAGTTAAGAAGGGGATAAAACCTTTATAGGTACATCAGGGAGCAAAAGAAGACCAAGGGAGGGATAGTGAGGCTTAATAAAGGGAGGGAGGGTGGGCAGAGGGAGACTGTGAAAAGGCAGAGATACTAAACAAATATTTTTGCTCAGTATTTACAAAGGAAGAGGGAGAGGTACATAAAACAAACAGTAGTAACACTCTGGATACAGAAGTTGATACCAGCCCATTTACAGAAGAAAGGGTTCTGAAAGAACTCTTAAAACTGAAGGTGGACAAAGCAATGGGGCCTGATGGGATTCATCCCAGAATTCTAAAAGAACTAAGGGTAGAACTAGTGATACCTCTGACTACCCCCTTTAACAAATCGTGGGAGGATGGGGTGGTACCGAGGACTGGAGGAGGGCAGATGTGATTCCCCTTCACAAAAGTGGGAGCAAGGCAGAAGCAGGAAACTATAGACCTGTTAGTTTAACCTCAGTGATAGGAAAATGATGGAATCACTTCTAAAGGAAAGAATTGTCGAGTATCTAGAGGCCAGAGGGCTGGGACCCTAGGCAGCATGGATTCACAGCGGAAGGTCATGCCAGATGAATCTGATAGATTTCTTTGACTGGGTGACCAAAGTAGTAGATCAGGGAGGGGCTGTGGACATGGTCTACCTAGACTTTAGCAAGGCATTTGACACAGTCCCACACAAAGATTAATATACAAGTTAGCCAGCCTGGGAGTGGGTCTCAAGATGACAGCCTGGGTAAAGAATTGGCTGGAGAATAGGACACAGAGGTAATAGTAAATGGAGTCCACTCAGAAGAAGGAGGGTTACTAGCGGGGTGCCGCAGGAGGTTCAGTATTAGGACAGTCCTCTTCAATGTCTTTATAAGTGACATTGCAGAAGGACTGGAAGGAAAAATATGTCTCTTTGCAGATGACACTAAGATCTGCAACAGAGTTGATGCACAGGGTGGGGTGGAAAGGATGAGAAGGGACTTGGCAAGGTTAGAGGAATGGTCAAATGTATGGCAGCTTAGATTCAATGCTAAGAAGTGCAAGGTAATGCACCTGGGAAACAAAAACCCAGGGGAAGAGTACACAATGGGGTTGAGATACTAACAACAACAAAAATGGAAGGGACCTGGGGTAGTCATATCAGATGACCTAAAGGTGGGCAAGCAATGTGAGAGGGCAGCAAGGAGGGCTGGGGGATACTGGGATGCATAGGGAGAGGCATCACCAGTAGAAAACAGGAAGTTATTATCCCTCTGTACAGACAGCTGGTGAGACCCCATCTGGAGTACTGTGTGCAGTTCTGGAGACCCAATCTCTGCAAAGACATAGACAGGATGGAAGCTGTCCAGAGGAGGACAACTAAAATGGTGCAGGGTCTGCACCGGAGGACATATGAAGATAGACTTAAGGAGCTTCATATGTATAGCCTCGAGGAAAGGAGGGAGAGGGGGGACATGATAGAAACTTTCAAGTACCTCAAGGGAATCAACAAAGTCCAAGAGGGTAGCATCTTTCAAAAAAAGAGGTGTGCAAGAACAAGAGGGCACAATTTGAAGATAGAGGGTGGCGGCTCAGAGGTAATTTAAGGAAGTATTTTTTCACAGAGAGGGTTGTGGATGCATGGAATGGCCTTCCGGAGGAGGTTGTGGAGTCAAAATCAGTGGTGGAATTCAAGCATGCATGGGATAGTCATAAGGCAATTCTGGGGTGTGGGGGTAGGAAGAAGTAGGTTGCTGGTTAACTAGGATCTGCAGCTTATCCAGTAGGTAGGGCAATGGGCAGACTGGGTGGGCCAAGCGGTCCTTATCTGCCATCAAATTCTATGTTTCTATGTTTCTATGTTTCTTCTCACCACCACAGCTGGCTGCAGACTGAGGTACGAATGAGCTTCCTTTGTACCTCAGTCGGTGGCCAGCCGTGGTGGTGAGAGGAGCTGAGCAGGTTGCCGCTCTGTTAAATGGATGTTCCTGGGCTAAGCAGGGCATTACTGCCGGTGGGGAACCACTAGACTACCAGAAATTACTTTAAATATAATTCTAAATGGGTCTGGAGTCATGTAGGGGATGGGGACCTCTAGACTTCCAGGAAAATTACTTTGAATATAATTCAAAATGGGTGGGTTTCATGCAGGGGTGGGGGACCACTAGACTACCAGGAAATTACATTGAATTTAATTCATAATGGGTCATGTTTCGTGCAGGGGGGTTGGGGGGATCACTAGACTATCGGGGAAATTACTTTGAATTTAATTCAAAATGGGTCAGGATTCGTGCAGTGGGGTGGGGGGACCACTAGACTACCAGGGACATTACTTTTAATTTGATTGTGAATAGGTCAGGAGCATTCCTTTCAACTGTCCCTAATTTTCAGGGACATCCCTGAATTTGCTTCAAAATATTACTCTGTCCCTCCTCACAGTTGTGTTTCCGTGGCTAAACAGTGGAAATTTTAAGCACAAAATAATGTCAAGCATTAAAGTTACAGACTTGTTCTTGGTTAGAAAATGCATTTTGCACTAAGCCCCATATTCTTCCAGCTGTCTGGGTGGATATCTCTACTTTTGAAGATCTGTCCCTGATTGTGGTCCTTTGTCCCTGATTTGTTTAAGTCTTGTCCCTGATTCAGGAGGCAAGGTGTTGTGGGGTATGTATGCACCAACTGTGCCTGGCAGCACACAGTTCCTGCTACTTCTGGCCTGTACTTCTATTCCGACCAACAGGGGATGCTGTGGGCATGCCTTGGCCTGCAGTGTCCAGCCTGTACTGCCATTCCAACCAAAAGGGGGAGCTTTGTGCTCCATGTAGTAGCACCAGGCAAACTGCATGGTAATGTATGCTAAGCAGCACTTAATGAGATGTAAATGTACCTGTTTGCCCACGGATTACCTAAGTAGGCTCATTTGCATGAGAGCTTTGAATATAGCTCCCGTTTGCCCCAGGCTAACTAGATTGCACCAGGTTAATGTGTTAGCACTGTGCAATCAGGTTAGCCCCGGACAAACCTCATTTCAGCATAGCACAGTTCTGCAGTGTGTGGCTTACATTGTTGTTTGAGGTAGAAGTCACACATCTCTGTGCAATCCCACACAATGTTCTCTACCTGCAACACTGGCTTGCTCCAGAGTCTAATGAGTTGCAGTTGCAGTGTGCATTTCCCTGTTGCTATATTCAGTGCTGTCTTATTCCCAGGCAATTTTTGCCCTGCACTCCTGGCCCTGTTTGCCCGGCTTCGTTTGCTTGCTATATTCAGCTGGTTTCGCACCAGGCTATTTCCCTTTGAATATAGCTTGCTTTGTGCTCCAGGCTAAGTTTGCCCAGTGGGCAATGCTAATTTAGCCCCAGGGCAAATTTTTGAATATCTGGTCCTAGTTCTTTAATTTAAATTCAGTTTTTATCATCTTTAATGGATCATTTTCCCATGCATCTTGCACTTTAATATTATCCATATTTTTAGCAATATCTTCTATCCTTTCTATTGCCTCTTCCACAAATCTAGCTGGATTTAACATACCTTCTATCTCTTCAAAAATATAATTATACTGTAATCCATTTTTATTCAGTTCTTCATTGAATATTCCAAACCATGTTAGTTCCTTCATATCTTGACAATTTTTTGCATCAAAGAAATAATCATAGAAAATTTTCAAGCAACAGACAAAAAGTCCTCATAGCTTGCCAGCTTTATGGGTTTTAAAAATTAGTAGTTATGTCTTTATAATAAATGTCCAAATTTGACTTAAAAGCATCCATACTTGGACTCCCCACTACTGTATCAGGGAGCTCATTCCAAGTTGGAATCACCTTCTGACTACACCAGAATTTTCTTGATTTTCAATTCCACTTAGGTGTGAACAATTGCCTGTTATGCCTTCTGCTGCTGCTCCTATTTAGCTTGGGTACAAAACCCAGTTCCAGCAATAATTTTGGGTCACCCATAGCTCTGAAAAGCATGCACATGTCTCCTCTTAACCTCCTATAACTCGAGGAATACAAATTCAATGCTTCTAATCTGTCATTATAAGACTTGACTTTTAATGAGGTAATAGCTTTAGTGGCTCATCTCTGGACACCCTCCATTCTGATTATGTCTTCTGTTTTACAAGGGGACCACACTTGGACACAGTATTTCAAGTGAGGTCTAACCAAGGCACTGTACAGTGGCATCAACACCCTACTATACCTACTTGAGATATGTCTCAATATGCAATTCAGAATTTGATTTGCTTTTCTAATCTGATCATTACAGTGTGTATCAAATTTTAATTGATTTGTAATTTTGACTCCCAAGTTTCTATCCTCATGTGTCTCTAATAATGGATCTGTGCCTAATTTATATATTATTTCCATATTATGTTTCCCAGATGCATTATCTTGCACTTAGAAGCATTCAACTCCAATTTATTTACCCTGGTCCATTCCACAATCTCATTCAATGCCCCTTGCAACTAAGTCCTATCTATAACATTATTCACCACTGTTCCAACCCTACAGTCATCCACAAACTTGTATAACCATACCTTAGAATTTTTTAAGTTTAGAGTAGAGATATAGATGTTAAACAAACATGGCCCCAGAACCGATCCCTGCGGCACATCACTGGTGATAGGTGCCCAATCTGATAGCGTTCCTCTTATAGCTACCCTCTGTCTTTTATCTTTTAGCCATTCAGAGATTCAATGAATTATATTGCTTTGTATCTTGCTTTCCCTTAGTAAATTCAATAACTCTAAATGAGGCAGTTTGTCAAACGCCTTTGCAAAAACCATGAAGGCCACATCCACTGAATTCCCCATGTTCAGTTCTTTATTAACTTTTTCATAAAAGGACAGACGATTTGTTTGACATGATCTTGCCTTTGTAAATCCATGCTGAAAAGGATCTACTAAGCCTTACTCACCTAAGGAAGCCAGCAATTTTGTATTATACGTTCCTTTGCTGAAGTAATTATTTTTTTCCAATAAAGTAATGTTTTAATGTTCTGGCAAAAATTGAAATAGTCCCGGTTTCCATTCTGACCCCAGATGCTAAAGCAAAATTTGGTAATCCCAACAAGTGTTTCAAATATTTATTTTGAATCACCTCAATTTCTTTCAAGTTATTTTTATTTGATACTCCCCATGCTTCTGCCCCATAAATCATTTGTGATTCTACTTTGGCTCTTAAGCAGCTATATTGGGCAATAAAGCAGTTCCCTGCCATTGTATGGGCAAAATGTTTAATTCCATTCAGCATTTTTGCTGCCTTATCAAGTACTATTTCATTATGTCTTTTTCATCTTAAATTTTGGGTAAATGTAACCCCTAAATAACAAAAAGAATTTACCTCTTCTTTCTGCATATCCCCAATTTTTCAGCTTTCTAATTTGGGTGATTTATTCCCAAATGTCATCACTCTAGTTTTTTTATTTTTATTCAATGTCATTTCCACTTTCTTTAAAGTGTCCACTGTAGCTATAATTGCCCTTTTTAGTCCTAACAGGGTTTGGGCTAGAAGTATCACATCATCTGCGTATAACAGTATTTGTACCTCAATCCCATTTATTTTAGGGGAAATGGTCTCCACCTTTTTTAATTCTTCCACTAGGGTATCTATGTACAAATTAAATAATGTTGGTGCCAAAATATACCCTTGCTTGACATCAACATTTACCTCTGTTGTATTTGCTATACTTCCATCTTTATTATACTTTATTACAATGTTATTATCTGTATGTAATAGCTTAATAACTCTCAACAGCTTTTCATGCATATCTTTTTCTGTGAGAATATCCCACAGGATTCTATGGTTAACTGAATCAAAGGCTGCCTTTATGTCAATAAATGCTACATGGATTTTCCTTTTTTATGTTTACATATTTTTCTATTATATATCTTAGGGTAAAGATTTGATCGACAGTGGATCTTTCCCTACAGAAACCAGCCTGTACTGTTGATAACATTTTATTGTCCTCTATCCAGTATTGGATTCTCTTCAGAATTAATCTAGAGAATATGTTTTGATTAACATTTAAGAAAAAAAAAATGGGTCTATAGTTTTCTGGATTTTCTGTAGACCCTTTTTTGTGCAGTGGGACTATCATTCCCACATTCCAGTTATTTGGGAGTGTCATGTATTTTATTATATTTTGATATAGACCCAATACAATATCAGCCCGCCCCTCAGCATTTACATGATATAACTCTGCACCAACATTATCAATCCCTGGTGTCTTGTTTTTCTTTTGAACTTTTATAGCTTCTTCTTTTGTAAACTCAGTCCATCTGCCTTCCTCTACCTGACTTAAGTACTCTATTTCTGTCCACAGGGATCCAGTCTTTATTTTATTCCTTCATAGTGTTCCATCGACTTCTCAGAAGGAATTGCTGCTAGTATGTTAAATCTACTGTTATTTGTGCCTTGAGCTGCTAAACTCCAAAAAGCACTACCATCTTTCTCTTTAATAGATACGTGTAACTTACTCCCTAAGTCTTTCTGATAGTCTTGTTTCTTTGTCTTTATCAGATCTTTGTATTCAGATTTTATATTTATCAATGTTCTATGGCTCTCTTCATCATTATATTTTACAATTCTTCTGCCCACTTGTTGAAGTAATTTTCTTTTTTTGTAGACATTCTGCATCAAACCAGTCTGCTATATAAATATTCTTTATCTTTGAACTTATTTTTTGCTGTCCTTCTAGTTCTTTCTCTATTCTTTGTTCAATTGATTGAACTCTAAAAATATAGCTTTTGTCTTTTTTCCTAAATCTTTATCCTTTAAATTCCCCTCCAATTGTAAGATACTTTTTTGTTTCATTTCCGTAATCACTTTCATTTGTATAAAATTGTGTAACTGTTCTAAATTTACTTTTTGCCATTGTATTTGTCTGTTTTTCCTAATTTCCATATTATCTGTCCATTCTCTTTTATCTTTGTCTTCCTTATATATACTCTTACTTCCATCCAAAACTATTTAGATTGCTCTATTATCACTATCCAAGTTATTTATAACTTCCAATTTATGGATTTTTTCATAGGAAAGGACATCCACAATACCATAATCCAAAACACTCACTTTTTGTACACATATGTACAAATTCCATTCTTATCACCACTGCATCTCCCATTCAGTATGCACAAATTTAATCTGCTCAATATTTTCATAAATCTTTATCCTGCTTTATTCTTCTTTTTATCCATTGCGACTCTTATTAGGATTGAGAGTGCATCATTAAAAATGTGTACATTTTTCTTCTTGTTCTGAGCCTGCTCTTACATTACAATCTCCTGCTATCAAGATTATAATGCCTGGATATTGGTTTTGCATGATCTCAACTATATTAGCAGATGTATTTATGTACCCTGTAATGGGGGATGCAGTGGAATTAGGAGGGAAATAAACATTTACCAGTAAACATTTTAATCTACAGTTCTCATTGATTTCCAATACCTGTATATAATACCTTGCATCACTCCATATACATTTACAATTCAGGTTTACATTAATTTTAACCAAGGTGCTAATTCCTCCTGATGGTCTACCAAACTTAAAGGGTTTCTTAACTTGAATTTGCTACCCACGATATCCCTCAAAATAACAATAATCAACTTTGTTTAACCAGGTTTCTTGCAACATAATTTCACAATACTATTATCTCTAAATTTGCATAAAAAACTTGCTATATTCCAACTAAGTATTATCAATTGCTCTGTTGTTTCCTTGATTTCTGCTTCTGATAATCATATTTCTTCCCCTTTTTCACTGGTGACATACAAAAAACTTCCTCCTTCCTCCTCATTTCCACTCATCTCTTCCTTTACTTCAGATAGATTGAGAACTGCATCCATTATTTTTAAACTCTGGGTCTCTTCCAGGGTAGTTCTATTATTTATTCTGGGGTCCCTCTGTTGTCTGCCTTTAATCACTTTTTCATACACATCCTGGGCCAATAATGTGTGTTCTTTTTTGATACGCTTCATATAATTAGATATGCTTTCCTAGATTTTGTTCTCAGCTTTCTTTAACTTATTTACTTTTCCTTTTGGGGTGTTTTCTCATAAACCACCCTTTTTTTAGTTATCTCAAGGGGGATTGCCACATCTGCATTCATGCCCAATTCTTTAAACTGTTTTTTTGCTTCTAGTATCATTTTTCTAATATTTTTGTTCTTTAATACCAGGCAAATACAGCCCTTTTCTTTACCACCATGATATCTATATATAGAGCATATCTCATTCTAGGTAAACATATTGTCTATTATTCCTCTACACACACTATATACAGCCAGTTTTAATGTCATATAATTTTCATTTTTTTGTTTTCGGAACTTTTTTCAACTGCTAGATACTACAATGCCTAGGTGGTGTCTGAAAGAAGAAATTACATGTACAAGTCTTGGTTTTGCCTCTGCAAATATCAAATTAATCCAAAAGAAGATTTTTCCTGAGGGATTAGGACACCTTTTATATAAAATATATTTTAAAAACCTAAGGAGGAGATTAATATCCATGTTAAAACAAGGATTGGGGACTTGGCAATGGTAAAAGATGTAAAGAAAATATAGGAACTAAAACTGTTTAGATGGTACAAAGAATTAAAATTAACTAATCAGTTAGAACCATATATATATATATATGTATTATATCAGACCCTTAACATAGGGTTCTAATTACAAGGTGCCATATGGAACTTTACTCAGCTAAATATACATTTTAAGCAAAAGAGAGCAGGAGTGACATGCCCCTTCTCTAGTTGTGGAAATGAGTTAGAGGATGATTTGAAGCATATTGTATTATTGTACCCTATGTATGAAGAAGCTAGGAAAAAAATGACTTGGGGAAACTGAGAAGTCTTGGCCTCCCTCCTGGCTGGTTATTTATTTATTTACAACTACAGAGTCTGGGATCTTAAATAAATGTATTGAACAATTGCCAGCTATACACATGTGAATGATATGAACCTATTAGATAGCAAGGATCCAATGAAAAGTATGGGAAATCAATAATTGATCAGAGTGGCTCTAATTTATAAAGACTGATAGGGATATGTCTGTTTTACATATGATGTGGACATATTTTACAGTTTTAAGCAAAATAGGAAGGGCAATTTATTGTTACATGAACACTTTGATGGAAAATGCTTTTATGATTGTACTGAGAAACTTTTGTACAAATTTCTTATATGTTTGCATGTCTTCTAAAGGCTCTTTGTGTTGAACAATAAACTTTTGAACTTGAGTGGCCAGGTACATGGGTTGCAGAGATAACAACCTGCATCAGGTCCAATGAATACATTAGTTGGAGGAAGTCTTCACAAAACTGCGAGAGTTCATCATTGACCCAGACACTGAGGTTGTCCAGAATAATCCATCTGGGCAATTCCATCACCAGTTCGATGATGAAGTCTACAACTTCCTGAAGGAATTCCTTCTCATCCCCCAGAGGAAAGTAGATGAGAAGGATCCTGCAAACTAAACCTGCAGGTCCTGGAATGGCCACACATTCAAATAACCTCATTGTTAACACTGGGAGGGCCACAAGGCTCAAGTTCAATTTAAAACAAATTGCCCCACCCCCCACACCTACAATCCTTTCTTGGGCAGTGAACGACCAAGTACCCAGCTGGACCTGCCGATTCCAGTACTGGACTATTGTTTTCATCAAGCTAGGTCTTGGCAATACAAGCAAGATCAGATGTTGAAACAAGATCGGCTAAATTGTAATCCTAGACTCTAATAAATAAAATAAATAAATAATTGCCATCTTGTTCTTAACAGATCTGGCATTGCTTAACACTGCTTGAGAAAGATAGACAGATGAGGCAGGGCTGGATGCCTGCCAGCTAACAGTTGGGCCCTTGGGTATAGGCACAAGGCAGGGAGGACCCCTTTCCTAGAACCATTTCACCCCAGGGTACCTCCTAGTTCTCATTACCCCAATCCATCCCCAGCAGCCATATTCCCCACAGTAGGTACCAATGACCTCCATCTTCTTCCCTTACAAACAATCCCCAATGCCCTACACCATTTGTAGATATCAGCTAATAGTGGGGAACAGTCAAATGAATGGAGGCTGCAGAGCCTAGAGGGGGACTAATGCCTTATCAGGGGAGCTCTGAACCAACGCATACTAAAATTTATTTTCCAACTGTACTATCTCGAATATATATCAGCTAGTCAAACTCTAAAATAATAGCTAACCCAATCAATAACTGATCAATCAGCACTTTCACTTAACAAATATACCAAATTACCACACTCACCTTTCTATACACTCAATTAAATATACATTCCCCATATATGGTCACACTCACCCTTTCTCACTCACTCCACCACTGAAAACCCTCACTCATTTACCCACCCCAAATTATAAAACAACTTAAGTTTCAAGTTTTTTAGTTTATTGTTTGACAGTTCTTGTCATTACAGTTAAGTACAGAACAAAATTACATTAGTCAAAATAATCACAATAATAAAAATGCTTTGTTTTATAGATCTTTAGACAAATGACTTACAATTTTCATTTTTCACATAAATACCAAAGTACAATTAGTTTTAGTATTTCAGTCTATCAAATCTACTGAAGCATTCATATGCAATTTCATTTTTTCAACAATACTCATGAATAATATAACTGATTCTAATACAGTACTTCTCTTGAGTGTGATTTGAGCAAACATGTTACCATATCTCTGGGTTCCAGGCTTATGGATTGTAAGTATGGTCCCATTAGTTTCTTTCTGTATGACTCGTATAATGGGCATAGAACAATATATGCACCATACCATCATACCCTGTATTACATCTGCATTAACTTCTGTCAATTTTTTTTATTTGAAAATATGTCATGTTGTAATTGACTACTGTAATATTCAAATCTACACCTTGTGAAAAACCTTCTTCTTCTTGGATCTTTAATTATTAAATAGTTTTCTATGTTATGATCTCTTTTGTTTTTAGCTAACCAATGACTTATTTTGAATTGTTTGCACAATCCTATATCTTTTTGGATAAAGATTTCTCTTAACCTAGTTTTAATTTAATTGTACGCAAGGAGCAGGATATTCAAACTGCACCTTGAAAGGGCACAAGTGGGTGCTCCTCTCAACTGAGATGCACCGAAGCACAAACCTGATATATGTGCAATCACAAAGGGTAATAGTAAACTGAGTCCACAGTGAAGAAAGGAGGGTAACTAGTGGGGTACCGCAAGGGTCAGTACTGGGACCAGTCCTCTTTAATGTCTTTATAAGTGACATTGGAGAGCACCTGGAAGGAAAAGCATGTCTCCTTGCAGATGACACAAAGATCTGCAACAGGGTTGATACACAAGGTGGGGTGGAAAGGATGAAAAGGGACTTGGCAAGGTTGGAGGAATGGTCAAATATATGGCAGCTCAGATTCAATGCAAAGAAGTGCAAGGTAATGCACCTGGGAAACAAAAACCCAGGGGAAGAGTACACAATGGAAGGTGCGATAATAACAACAACAAAAATCAAAAGAGATCTAGGAGTAATTATATCAGATGGCCTAATGGTGGGCAAGCAATGTGAGAAGGCAGTAAGGAGGGCTTGGGGGATACTGGGATGAAAAGGGAGCACATCAACAGTAGAATACAGGAAGTTGTTTTCCCTCTGTACAGACAGTTGGTGAGACCCCATCTGGAGTACTGTGTGCAGTTCTGGAGACCCCATCTCCACAAAGACATAGACAGAGTGGAAGCTGATCAGAGGAGGGCAACCAAAATGGTGCCAGGTCTGCACCAGAAGACATATGAGGAGAGACTAAAGCAGCTTAATATGTATACCCTTGAGGAAAGGAGGGAGAAGGGGGACATGATAGAAATTTCCAAGTATCTCAAGGGAATTAACAATGTACAAGAGGGTAGCATCTTTCAGAAAGAGATGTGCAAGAACAAGGGAGCACAATTTGAAGATAGAGGGGGGATGGCTCAGAGGTAATGTTAGAAAGTATTTTTTCACAGAGAGGGTTGTGGATGCATGGAACAGCCTTCCTGAGGAGGTTGTTGAGGTGGGAACAGTGGGAGAATTAAAGAATGCATGGGTCAGACATAAAGAAATTCTAGTGGGGGTAGGAGGAAGTAGGCTGTTGATTAACTAGAATCTGCAGCTCATCCATCAGGTAGGGAAATGGGCAGACTAGGTGGGCCAAGCAGTCCTTATCTGCCATCAAATTCTATGTTTCAATATAATATAACATGATATGTGTGTGGCACAACTGGGGGCCACTGACGATACACCAGTATATCCCCCTGCCAGGTTTGAATACCTGGAATGGGAATGCATGGCGCACCTTGCAGATGTGTCGAGTGTACATTCCAGATATTCAGATCAAAACATGCAAACAGGACCATTAGCCATGCAAGGTGAAAACAGGGCCATTTGCCTGTAATTATGGCCCCATTTGCATGTTCTGTGCCGGGATGCACCCAGCTGGATGCACAAGGTACCATGAATGGAAGTCATCAAGCCATAGTCCCAGGCAATCTAGTTGACCCCCCCACTACCCCTCGTCCTAATCACAACTGAAGACATAAATCCATCCTATTCCTGGTAGTCCAGTGATACCCCCACTCCCTTTCCTGATACCTGATTGAGATGAATAATATTGTAATCCATCCCTGGTAGTATAGTGCCCCCCCTCTCCAACGTCTGATTGCATAAGAATTTGTCCTATAACACATCCCCAGTAGTCCAAAGGTACCCCCCCAATTTCAAACCCTGTCCATATAGGAATATAAATCTGGAATGGCTCTGGTAGTCTAGTTTACCTCCCACTCCCACTTACAAGGGACCCCACCCTACCCCACCCTCCCCTCATCCCAACATTGCCCATAGGCTGGCGGGCAGCAAAACCTCCTGCACACTCCACAGCTGCCCGCCGACGTGCTGTCACTGAATGACAGCTTACAGTAAGTTTCTGTAATACCATTGGTCAACATTGTTGACCAATGAGCTTGCAGTGAGTACTGAAAGCATTCATTCACAAGTTTGTGACTGATATTAAGTTGTGAATGAATGCTTGTACTCACTGCAAGCCCATTGGTCAATGATGGTGACCAATTCTATTTCAGAGCTTACTGTAAGCTATCATTCAGTGATAACCCAGTTGGTGGGCAGCGTGGAGGTGTGTGGGTGGGTTTCACTGCCAACATGCCTCCGGCATTAATGGGATGGGAGCGGGTGGGTGGGGTGGGCTTCCTCGGTGAGTGGGCAGTCCACTAGACTACCAGGGCAGTTCTGGATTTATTTTCTTATACTAACAGGGTTCAGGGATGGGAGGGGGTACCGCTGGACTACCAGGGATGTGTTATGGGACAAATTCTTAAGCAATCAGACTTCGGGGTGGGGGGCCACTATACTACCAGAGATGAATTACAGTATTATTCATCTCAATCAGGTATCGGGAAAGGGAGGGGTACCACTGGACTACCAGGAATAGGATGAATTTAAGTCATCAGTTGCGATCGGGGTGTGGGGATGTGGGGGGGGCACTAGACTGCCAGGGATGTAGGGGTTTCACGAACACCCTCACGATTGGGGCTGGGGGGGGTGGCCACCCAGGAGCTTGGCTGCTGTGTTGCACTGTGCAATACAGTATCCTGCCTGTGGGTTGCTACCACTTAGGCATGGTTTTTCCATTCCTATCTTTGCACGGCACATCTCCAAGATGTGCGGCTGCTGCACCACACATCTTCACTGAATATGGAGATGCTCCATGTATGCAGGGAAATGCCCCTTCTGGATGTGCCACATACATTATCTTTATGCTGCAGTGCATCCAGGTTTGCGCGGTACATCAGCTCCTTTTGAATATATCCCGGGGTGCATTTTGGGGATGTGCCAGTGCAATTCTGTTGTGCAGGGCACATCTCCTTTGAATATCCTGGCCAAGTTCCTTTGGTTTTAGAAATATCTCAGTCAAATATCCAGGAAATCCATGCAGTTTAATGTACTTTTCAACAATTTGGATTTCCAGAAATGTCTTATTTAACATAAGGTAATCAGTTCATTCCTCTAAAAAATCTGAGATAATCTAGTTTCCTTCATAGTCTGTACTTTTATCCAGTACTTAATTACCCAATTTTGGATCAAACATTCTACCGGCAATTGTCCTGTCTCTGCACTTTCTAAGGCAGAGGGTGGTCCTGTTGGTAGTTCTAATAGCTTTTTATAAAACTTATTTAAATTACTTTACATTTCTGCAGCCTGACAAAACTGTCATTACTTGTTCCCCAATGGCCATGGCATGCAGAGAATGTATTTTTCATTGTGGTACTCCTTGTCATTTTTTTTTATGTGAGCTAATTTCTGGCTCACTTTTGCCTGTTTTTCAGTGTAGAAGCTTGTGCCCACCCCCATGCCGTTGCGTCATGCAAGGGAGCGCATCCCCGACAGCCAGTGTGCTCACAGTGCTGTTGCCTGGAAAACAAACACAAGGGACTGTGTTTCTGGCTGTCAGAGTGCTGTGACTGAATCACGCAGGAAACTGAATGCCCGCCCGATTTCTGTGCAGGTTCTCGGTGAAGGTTTTCGATTGGCTCCTGCAATAAAGATTACCGCTAACAATACTTGCTCTTTTGACTTTCCCAGGTCAGCCAAGTGCTTCATATGGTGTTTTGGTGTGGGAAAACAGCATCTTGTTATGTCTGGGGCTGTATTTGAGTGTTCTTGCCGAGAGGCACCACGGTCCAGATTTGCAGAACCTTAAAACATAAAAAGCAAAAATTGGTTCTGTTACTTTGTGGGTGCTTCAAGCATTTATCTCCTTAGTACCCATTGATGCTTGTACTATGCCTTTCAATCTTTGTGATTAGTACTAAACTTTCCATTGAGGCTCAGGTGTATACTTCAGACATCACTGTGTGCTTGCTATTATTTTTTTTTAACTTATATCAGTGAATGATTTTATCAGACTTTGGACTCGATCTCCATACACAAACTACAAAGTTATTACTTGTCACCCTTTCAGTAAACATTGATTAATTGCCTGTGCATTCCTGTTCAGTTTTTTTATGTACTTTATTTGGCAAGTTTACATGCAGTGGTGACTACTTCATTCCTGGCATGGGATTAGTAGCACTTTGCCCAGTTGTCCAGATTTGACTACGAATCAGAAAGTGGATGAAATTTTGGGACAACCCCAAAACAGCAAAGTCACTCATTTCTGCTCAGTTGTTAATGCACTGTAATAGCCATTCCCAGTGCTATAGTTATACTTCCACACAATCTTAATGGTAAACTATTGTTTTGTGGCAGGCTATAAAAACACATCAATTGATAGTGCTGGTGTGCTGTCATTCCCCAAGAGGGACAAGTCCCCAGACAGATTCTAGAAATGGGTTGATTTTGTTATGCTTGATCGGTCCTGGAATTGACAGAAAGCAGTGTCTCCACATATCTATTCTGCCCATTTTGCTGATGACTGCTTTGAGAAACTGATGCAGTTTTAAATGTACACCAGATTCCTGAAACTGAAGAAAACAGCTGTGCCCACTTTCTGACCCACAACATCTAACCTCAGCTGTCCCACTATCAGTGTCAACACCAAGAGGCCTGCAACCCTAGAAGAACCAGAGAATACATCAAAACACAGTCACGACAGCAACATGTTACTTGACATTACTGTAAATATGACCAGTGCACCTTGTGTGGTCACATCAATAAATGTGCAGTCCTGTGCTTCCGGTATAATGCTCTGCCACCAACACCATGTCTGAAAATGATTTGCAGTGGTATGTACCACTCATTCCGATCAGTTTAGGGTCAGTGTTTTCTGCATAGTGTTGCAGATATCTTACATTATAGTGCTGAGCAACTGTCATCCATCCATAGTAAATGTTTTTCATGATGTGAGGCTGCCCTGATAGCATCCCACTATGTCATGTGATGAGTCCTTTTTTGCTGTCTACACAATAACTACTTGAAATGTGTCAGGTGACCATCGTTACCTCACACATGTTTTCAAGTTGCCTTTCTGTATGTCTTGTTACTCCTAAGCCCTCCAACATGACTGACCACACCGACAACTTTTGGTAGTATGTTGCTACTGTGGTATAACACATCACCCATCAAAGTACTGCATACTTCACCCCCATCTGTCTTTTACTTGTTTCCCTCAGTGACCTGCCTACTGGAAGGGCACTGTCTGTGTAAATAGGCCTGAAGTTACCTACATCATTCAGACACCATTTCAAAAAGGTCAGATGTGTGCTTGCCATGTTGATGGCCACTGTCTGGAAAATGTGGTACTGACACTGTGCCACTGGGCATTGGGTGTATGAAGGTCCTTCAAACATCAATGGTGTTCCTGATGGCCCCAAAAAGACATTCTAACCCTGCTGCCAGGTTTTGTCCTTTGGTTGTCATTGTGGATGATTCAGATGGTGTACAAGGAAATATATAGCAATGTGGCAAACATGGCTGGTAGCAGACATGGGATGGCAGATGTAAATATCTGTTAGCACTCTCTGGTCACCCCATCCATGCACAGCCTGCTCAGATGTTCGCCTCTGTACCTGGACTCCATGGTAAAGTCAGATGTGGTTCCCAGTGACTGTGTCATTCAGTAGTCATGTGGAGCAATAGTGTTTATGAACATTCCAGAACTGCACATAGTGAATTCTCATGGATACAGCCCAGGAAAACCCTTGATCACTGCATGGAGTGCAGGGTGTTGTATTGTGTGCATGCATTTCAAGGGACTTGGGGAGGAGACTGGATGGCTGAAAACTGTCCACTGTCCCAGGTGGGTGGTTTATGGTCAACACCAAGGAAAATGGAAACACAGGGTGATGTCACCATAGGTTGCTGCAAGCCAAACAAAGGACACAAGGTGGGGGAAATACAGAGGGAATTCAATCAAGAGTACCAGGGGTAGGTACTGATGACTTGAGGGTTTTCCACTGCTAGAACATAACAGTAGGTGGATTTCAAGGGTATTGGTCATAGAAAAGAGTGGCTATGGTGCCACTTAAGAGATATGATGACAATTCTAAAATGACTGTCCGACTGGTGTAGCTTGGAGCTTGGAGAAGCAACCAATGGTATGCATTAAAACTGCAGAGAATGAAAGGGTGGAGGTTGTTATGAAGGGTAAAGGATACTACAGTGGGGAGTTATCCAAAAGTGGTACAACAGGTGCCAGCAGATAAAATGAAGGATACAAGAATGGTGGTGAAGAAACATGTCCGAGGGGGGATGGGAGGAGGGGTAGAGAACATACAGGAAGGTGCATCAGGCAGCACTGGAAAGGATAATGCGTGGGGGGAAAGAGGTGAAACGTAAAATAGGGAGACACCAGGTCAGCAGGTCCACAGTGAGCCACAGGCATGGGGCAGGGGATGGCCCACTAAGTGTATAGATATGGCAATACAGCAAGGGTATGAGGGTGGAATAACAGAGACTTGGCAAAGATGTAGCACAAGAAAGGACAAGGCACACACAAGGGGGACACACATGGATGGGGGAGGCATACCATGCTTCTGATGCATTGTGAAGGATGATGAGGTCAGTCTAGAGTGGAAGAAGATCATCAGTCATGTGGATCCTGAAAAGGAAAAATGAAGGAAGGTTGCCATTCTTGCTGTCTATATTGTTGATGGTGTAAGATGGTGGGGAAGGTGCTTTATGAAAAGCTGCACTTGTGGGAGTGTATGGCAGGCATGACGGTGAGTACAGTTGTACAGCAACTGAGGAGATGTTTGATGAAGGCAGTGGATTAACCTCACACACTGTGGTTCACTGTGTTCCAAGTAACCTGGTGGGAAGAAGGATAGCAAAGGCAACTGATAATTTCAGGGAAATTGGTGAGCTAAGCATTGTGATGTGAAGGTCACTCACTGTGTAAAAATACTGACATCGCCTAGACTGAGTATAGCCAGGAGCTACAGGGTAACAGAATGCCATTAATGACCATAGTCATGGAGTGTGTCCATGGGTGTTAATTTGTCATCCAGTGGTGCAACAAGTTGGGGAACATACACCTGCATGCAGCTATCAGGTTGCATCTTGCTCTGGAGTGTTGAACTGTACTGATGAAAAAGTTGTGGTAGGCCAGTGGAGTGGAGCACACATGGAATCAGGAAGAGCTAGGGAATAAAGGGATACTGGGTGCAGGACTGGAGGTGGTGGGTGGCCATGTGTGTGAGGGGCATAACAGATGCCAGAAACTGTCAAGTGAGGGCTGTGGATGTGCCCTTGGGGTTCTGGTATGAAAAATTGGTGATAGGGTATGGTGACTCTACCATCAACCAGATCCTGTGGTCAAGGGAAGTACTGGCTTTTAAGGAGAGGAAAGTATTTTCTGAACTAGGAATTGAGTCATGCAGGTGCATCTATAAATTAGGTAGTGCAGTAGGCTACTTTGGGGGAAACCTCCAGTGATGATGCACCTTGGCACTAATGACCTGCCATAGGAAGAGGTAGAAGAGGTGCAGAAAAGTTTTGTGGAGCTAGCAACAACATGCAAGGGGATAGTGAATTGCACAGCTTTTTCTAAAGCTCTTCCACTACACTGTGGCTGTGCAGCTATTCAATTGAGAGTAATGTGCCTTAACCACTGCCAGAGACAGTGGTGTAACAGGTAGGAGTACAAATGTGTAGATGATTAAGTGGGAGACGTGGCTGTACTATAATCTGTATGAGAAGGACAAGTGGCATATAAATGATGAGATGCCTAGATTGTTGGGGGGGATGCAGGGACATATAGATAACAATGGGGTGGGGGTAATTTAAACTAGGGGAGGTGGACTATGATGCTATGGGTGTTCCATACTTACATAACTTGCACTAAGCCACAGTTGGGAGCATGAGGTGCTGGGGTGTTGCAAGGAAAAGGTGAAGGCCGGGACTGTGGAAGTGGATGGCCAGTGAACTCCCAGGGTCTAGGAAATAAAATGATAGTTCTGCAGGTGGTGGTTTTGGTGGATGACATGGACCTAATTGCATTCATGGACACATGTTTGACAGATGAACCACATTTGGGTGATTTGAGATACCAGGGTGCGGCCTCTACAGGAGAGGTAGGACAGGAAAAATGGGTGGGGGTGTGGTTGCCATGCATGTACAGGAGGTGATTCGGCCAATGGTGATAGGGGGTGACACTGGATAGGCAGAGAGCCTATGGGTCACATTCACAAAAAGGTGGGGGGTGAAGACAGGGGTGGTCTACTTTTATATCTCCTGTCTATGTAATTGTGAACTGTATGTGTATGTGCCTCAGGACCTCCTTGTGAATGAGCTTGCTCAACAGAGTCTTTCCTGCAATAAACTTGAACTTGAACTACAGACCACCAAATTAGGGGAAGGATGTGGATGGGGAGAAGGTTTGGGAAAAAAAGGTGATAGCAATGTGCAAACCATTGTATTGGCTGATGTACAGTAAATGTATCAGAAATGGGTTGTGAAATAGTGGCAGGTTCCACAGAAAGGAGTAGGGAGCTGCTGTAACCCATGCAGAAAGTTTTCATTCACCAGTTAGTCACAGAACATACTGGGGGCGGGGGGGTACTACATTTGGTATCGAAAAATGGGGAAGGGGTACAGGAGTAGTAGATTGTGAAGAATTTGTGCAAGAATTCCAGGAAGAAATGATCATGAGTGGAGTCCCTCAGGGGTCAGTCCTGTGGTAGCACATTTTCTTGACCTGGAAGGACACTACTTCTTTATTCAGTGGTGAGCTGTGTGAGAAATTCTATATTGCACTTGATATCTGCAACAAACGTGCACTTTTGCTCAAATCTGTAGGAGATGAAACTAACTACCCTTGGTAATTGCTTTTTATTCACATATTTATTTAGTGTTTAACCAAGAAGGGGCTTGCAAACTCTGTTTATCTTGTTAGTAACTTCAGAAGGATTTAAATACTGCATTTGGGTAGATCCTTGGAGGTAGCTAGATGGTCTACTAGGATTTTCTGACAGTTAAACTATTTTTAAATAAATTACAGGTGGCTGAGGAGTTGAAAAGGAGCTTGCAAACTCTGCTTATCTAGGAAGTAACTTCACAAGTGTTTGAATACTGCATTTGGTTGTCCCTTGGGGTAGCTGGATTGACTACTAGGATTTTGGGACAGAAACTATTTTAAATAATTTACTGGTGCGTAGGAGTTTGTGATAGTTAAACTATTTTTAAATAAGTTACTGTGGTTTAGGAGTTGTCATAGAAAAACCTGCAGTGTGAAACAGGAAAAGACAGTCTTTCAAGCAACAGAGGGAGGTAGATCTAGCTTTACGTTTGTTACAATTCTTAACATTTTCAGTGCAGGAAGGGTTTAAAGCACAGCTGACTTATTTTGGGGCTGACAGCTTTCAGAGCACAAACCACCAGGCTTGTTTTGGGGCTGGGGAGGTTTACCTGTGTCTGTCTTGGATGTGTGAATTTTTTTCTGTTTGATTAGCAGGCTATTTTCTCTGTCAAATTGTTGTGTAGGGCATCTTGCTGACAGGAAGGCACTCATCACAGTGGTGGGTCAGAGCTTTTAGCTGATTGTTTTGTGATGGCACAGTTTAGACCCAACCCTTCCCACCCTCACCCCACCCACCCCTGGAAATAGTCTTTATACCTGGGGTTCTGACATCATTCTCAAGAGTGCAAGGTGCATATCACTGTCATATCCTCGCTAGCACACTGCACTGACAATATAAGCATACACATTGTATAATATATATATATATATATATATTTCTATATTACAAACCAATCACACACACACAAAAACAAAACAAAAAAACAAAAAAAATTAGGGAGTAGTGCAATGTAATGTGCTGTGCAGCAGCAGTCTTCTGGAGTCTTTCTGGAGGCTGAGATGCTGCCCTATTTTCAGACAACTCTCTGCCCTGAGGAGGAAGTTGCCCGTCTTCACTGGACAGTAGTAAGGGGACCTTCCCCCAGGCCACACTGGACAGTAGGAAGGGAACCTCCCCAATCCAGGGAGCACCAGAGCCACCACCACTACCTCAGAGGTTGTGAAGAAAGCACAGCAGTTGGACCACAGTGGGCTCAGGGAGGGTGAGGATGGTGGAACAGAGGCACACCCAGTCAGTTGTTCCACACCACAATCCATACACCATTCTGGGGGAGCATAGCTCCCCTATGGATGCACCCGCAGAGGAGACTAAGGAGGCTGAGGACAACTATCACAAAGGAGGCCCACAGGAAGGAGGCAGAGGACACCACAAGGAAAGGAAGCAGCTCCTGGTGGGGGACTCAATTATTAGGGGATAGAACTGGGGGGAGCAGGGAAAACTGAAGTAAGGTGCCTGCCTGGTGCCATGACTTGGAGAGACAGGAAGCGCATCCTCAGGATCACGAGAACAGCTGCACAGGAGTCTGAGCTGGATGTCACTGTCCACCTAGGGACAAATGATTTGGCTAATCATGAGATTAGAGCAGTGCAGAAGGACTTTGTAGAATTGGGGAAGGGCCTAAGACAAGTAGCACACACAATATCCTTCTCTGAGGTGCTGCCTGTCAATGGCATGAGTGAGGCAAGGTACTTTGCCATGCAGTTTAATGAATGGTTGAAAAAATAGTGTGGAGCACAGGGATTTGGCTTCATTGGGGACTGGGGTTCCACCTGAGGACACCAGCCTATACTGGCAGGATGGTCTGCATCTGTCCAGGAAGGAACAAGTCTTTGAGCAATCGGTTTAAATGATTCATTGGCAAGCTTTTAAACTAGTCAAGGGGAGGCACTGATAAGCAGCAGAAAAATCCCAGCCTCTACCTACAAAACAGGGTACTAAATGAGAAAAAACTGAGGTAGAAAGGTCAGTGGGGGATGCTGCAAAAGAAGGTAAAGCCATCAAAAAATGGAAAGCAATGAGTACCAATGCCCGTAGTCTGAGTAACAAGCTTCCTGAATTAGTGGCCTTGATGGAGGAGGAACATCTGGATATCGTGGCAGTCACAGAAACATGGTACACACAAAACCATGACTGGGACATAAACATACCAGGATACACTATCTACAGGAGGGTCAGGGAGGGTAATAGAGGAGGAGGAGGAGTAGCTCTTTACATAAGGGAAGGAATCAAAGCAACAGAACAAAAGGCTAAACAGGGAGGAGAAGAAGCACTGTGGGTAAATTTGGAGACCGGCAATGGCACCACAATCTGCACAGGGGTTGTATACAGACCCCCTTCTCAGGGGGAGGAAATGGACAAGGAAATGATAGAAAGAATACTTAGAATGGCAGAAAAAGGGGATATATTGTTGATGGGTGATCTGAATATGCCAGATGTTAACTGGAGTGCAGTTGCAGCAGCCACTTCAAAGAGTGGGGTTATTCTAGATGTCCTACAGGGGGCATGCCTTAGACAACTAGTATTGGATCCCAATCAAGAGGGAGCCATCTTAGACCTGGTTCTCTCAAATGGAGATGAAGAGAGGATCACAGATGTAGAAGTGGGTAGCCATCTGGGAACTAGTGACCATCGAACAGTATGGTTCACAATAAACACAGCAATAGAGTCAAGCCATACAAAGGCAAAAGTACTGGACTTTAGGAGGGCTGACTTTGCCAAAATGGGTGAGTGCCTAAGGAATGCACTAGCAAATGGGCAGGAAGGAGGGTGGAAGAACAATGGGGAATAATAAAACTGCCATCACAGAGGTAACGAGCCTTTGTGTGAAGCAAATAAACAAAACAAATGATGTAAGAAACCACTGTGGTTCTCAAAGGAAGTGGCAGTGAAGGTTCAAGAGAAAAGAAAGCATTCAGGAAGTACAAGGAATCACAAAAGGAGCAGGACAGAGAACTGTATCAGTTAAAGCAAAGGATGCTGGGAAGGCAGTCAGAACAGCAAAGGCCCAAACCAAGGAAAAGATGGCCAACTCAGTTAAGAAGGGGATAAAACCTTTTATAGGTACATCAGGGAGCGAAGGAAGACCAAGGGAGGGTTAGTGAGGCTTAATAAAGGGGAAGGAGGGTCGGCAGAGGGTGACTGTGAAAAGGCAGAGATACTAAACAAATATTTTTGCTCAGTATTTACAAAGGAAGAGGGGGAGGTACCTAAAACAAACAGCAGAAACACTCTGGATGCAGAAGTTGATACCAGCCCATTTACAGAAGAAAGGGTTCTGAAAGAACTCTTAAAACTGAAGGTGGACAAAGCAATGGGGCCTGATGGGATTCATCCCAGAATTCTAAAAGAACTAAGGGTAGAACTAGTGATACCTCTGACTACCCTCTTTAACAAATCGTGGGAGGATGGGGTGGTACTCGAGGACTGGAGGAGGGCAGATGTGATTCCCCTTCACAAAAGTGGGAGCAAGGCAGAAGCAGGAAACTACAGACCTGTTAGTTTAACCTCAGTGGTAGGGAAAATTATGGAATCAGTTCTGAAGGAAAGAATTGTTGAGTATCTAGAGGCCAGAGGGGCACAGGACCCAAGGCAGCATGGATTCAAAGCGGGAAGGTCATGCCAGACAAATCTGATAGATTTCTTTGACTGGGTGACCAAAGTAGTAGATCGGGGGCTGTGGACATGGCCTACCTAGACTTTAGCAAGGCATTTGACACAGTCCCACACAAAAGATTAATATACAGTTAGCCAGCCTGGGAGTGGGTCTCAAGATGACAGCCTGGGTAAAGAATTGGCTGGAGAATAGGACACAGAGAGTAATAGTAAATGGAGTCCACTCTGAAGAAATGGGGGTTACTAGTGGGGTACCGCAGGGTTCAGTATTAGGACCGGTCCTCTTCAATGTCTTTATTAGCAACATTGCAGAGGGGCTGGAAGGAAAAATATGTCTTTTTGCAGATGACATAAAGATCTGCAACAGAGTTGATGCACAAGGTGGGGTGGAAAGGATGAGAAGGGACTTGGCAAGGTTAGAGGAATGGTCAAATGCATGGCAGCTTAGATTCAGTGCTAAGAATTGCAAGGTAATGCACCTGGGAAACAAAAATCCAGGGGAAGAGTACACAATGGGGGGTGAGATACTAACAACAACAAAAATGGAAAGGGACCTTGGGGTAGTCATATCAGATGACCTAAAGGTGGGCAAGCAATGTGAGAGGGCAGCAAGGAGGGCTGGGGGGATACTGGGATGCATAGGGAGAGGCATCACCGGTAGAAAACAGGAAGTTATTATCCCTCTGTACAGACAGCTGGTGAGACCCCAGTGTGCAACTGTGTGCAGTTCTGGAGACCCAATCTCCGCAAAGACATAGACAGGATGGAGGCTGTCCAGAGGAGGGCAACTAAAATGGTGCAGGGTCTGCACCAGAAGACATATGAGGAGAGACTTAAGGAGCTGAATATGTATAGCCTCGAGGAAAGGAGGGAGAGGGGGGACATGATAGAAACTTTAAAGTAACTCAAGGGAATTAACAAAGTCCAAGAGGATAGCATCTTTCAAAAAAAGAGGTGTGCAAGAACAAGGGGGCACAATTTGAAGATAGAAGGGGGGCTGCTCAGAGGTAATTTAAGGAAGTATTTTTTCACAGAGAGGGTTGTGGATGCATGGAACGGCCTTCCAGAGGAGGTTGTGGAGTCAAAAACAATGGTGGAATTCAAGCATGCATGGGACAGTCATAAGGCAATTCTAGGGGGTGGGGGTAGGAAGAAGTAGGCTGCTGGTTAACTAGGATCTGCAGCTTATCCATTAGGTAGGGAAATGGGCAGACTGGGTGGGCCAAGCGGTCCTTATCTGCTGTCAAAATCTATGTTTCTATGTAGCTCCTGCTCAATCCACTTTTGGGGGATATAGCGGATGGTCTACAAGGGAAAGTGTGTCTGTTAATAGATGACACAAAGATCTGTAACGAGCTGGACACTTGGGAATGGGTGGAGAGAATGCCTAGGGATCTGACGAGGTTGGAGGAATGGTCAGATGACTGGCAGCTGTCATTTAATATGGACAAGTGTAAGATCATGCATCTTGGGAAAGAGAATCATAGGGCAGAATGCAGTATGGGAGGGAATGTACTCAAGGTAACTGACTAGGAGAGGGATCTGGGAGTCATCATATCGCTGGTCCTGAAGGTGGCCAAGCACTGTGATAAGACGGTGTCCAGGGACAGCAAAATGATAGGCTGCATCAATAGGGGGATCTCTAGTAGGAGTAGGGAGGTCATTGTCCCACTTTACATCCCGTTGGTTAGTCCACACCTGGAGTATGATGTCCAGTTTTGGAGGCCATACCTCAGGAAGGAAATAGAGAGGTTGGAGAGAGTCCAGCGGAGGGTGACGAAGATGGTTACGGGATGTAGCCACCTGCCATATGAGGACAGACTGTGAGATCTAAATATGTACTCCCTGAAGCAGAGGAGAGATAGGGGAGACATGATTGAGACCTTCATGTGTCTAAAGAGTATAAACAAAGTGCCAGAGAGGAGAATCTTTTTGCCAAACAGTAACCAGCAGATCAGGGGCCATGGCCAGCAAATTATGAAAGGGCAGTTCAGGAGTAACATCAGGAAGTACATTTTCAGACAGAGGGCGGTGGATGCTTGGAATCGACTGCCTGAAAGGGTAATCAGGGCAACCACGGTGGGGGAGTTTAAGAGAGAATGGGCCAGGTATGGGGGCTACTAGCTGGTATGGGGAGGGGTAGGGCAGGGAAAGTCCTATCAATTACCTGGACACAGTAGGCAGATTGGGAGGGCCAGGCGGTCCTTTTATGCCATCAATGTTTCTTTGTTTATATGCATTCAAACAGGAAGGGGCCACATTTGGAGGGGACATCAGGGGTATGTTGCTTACTGAGAGGGTGGCGGGGCCATGGAATGGACTGCATGAATGGTTGCTGGGGGGGGGGACATTCCTTGGACAGATTTATAAAAACTAATGATAACATACATGTGCCTACCCAACAGTGGAAAGGCAGAGAAGGGAGGGGTGAGACCTTCCCAGTGCTGAGAATTCATCTAGGCTGGATGGTCCATTGGTTCCTTTTCTCCACACCAGTTTTTATGTTTCTATGATTATCTGACTACATCACGCTTCAAAGTAAGTTGGGGTGGTGCCAAAGGGGAGGCAATTCACCATCACAGAGAGTCCCATGGACATACACCCACAGTAATATGGTGCCAGTATTCACACAGGAAGTGTGGGAGTGAAGGCGCAGAGTGAACAACATCTACAGTACATGTAGCATGGAACCACGCCATGCTATGAGCACAGGTAATAAGATGTCAGACTTGTACGCATTGGTGGTGAAAGGGGAGGTGGACTCACATGCCATGACTGTTAACTACCCTTCCCATTTTATATGCAACACTGGAGGGATAGGGAAAAGGGGACAGGGGGTGTCTTATCAATGTATGTTAGCAAAGGGATATGGTATCATAGGGAGGGGATGATGAGGGCATGGTGCAGGTGTTATGATTACAACTATACCAATCATGGGGTGGCAGTGTTGCACTGTGCTTGTTTATGGGCCAGTTACAAATAATGCTGACATTGCTAGACAGCTGTGGCACTAGCAAAAGATGATTAATGGCAAAGGGAACACTAGGCAGAGAAGGTACATGAAAAAGCTAGCCAGGCATTGCTTTAGGTTGATGCGCTGGTTGATAAACCTCACACCACGACAGCTACCAAGGTTCATGAATGAGCACAGTCCATGGGGGGCATAGTGAGAGAGAGGATTGAGTATCCAGATGACTGCTTTTCACTCTCAGGGGAAGGAAGACTGGTTGCCACACTCACTAACTGCCCTCTGGCAGTTGCTGGAGGGCAGTATGGGTCAGGAGGCATGTTTTTGATGTCCTTACATCGGCAGGGAGGGGAGTGGCAGAAAATAGTGAAAAAATGAGCCTGGCAGGTTCCATGATTTCCCCTGCATCCCTGGGAATCACCCCTGATAAACTGGATTGTGCCTGGGGGGGCAGCAACATCCTCCCTGGCCCCTTCATGGTGTAATCCATAGGGGACTAATGGGAGATCTGAGATAGGGAGGCATGGGGGGCCGTAGAGTGGGTCCCTCTGGGAGAAGGGCTGCTGCCTGCCATGGCTGTTGGAGGAAAAAGTACCTGGGAAGGGGGAATAAGAAAAGAAAGGTGGCACTTGAACAAAACTGGGTGGTGAACATTGTAGTCCTAGTGCTAGATGGTGGGACTACAGTCCATGAATGTCACAATGCAGGTTGCCCTGATGGTAAGTGATCATAGCATAGTGTGGTTCGCAATCAGTTCAGTTCATGATGTGGTCACTGAAAGGACTAAGGCATGCAGGGGAACAGTCTTCAGAGCTACCATAGGACACTGGTTCAAACCAAAGGTAATGTAGTATGATAACAGTCATGTTGAAATACTGTCTCATCAGCTCCCTTCTGAGCCTGCCTGCCTCACTCCTACTTCAGAGTGTGTTCTCTGGTTCTACTCCCCCCCCCCCCCATTAAGACTCAACATACGCATGTTGCCTACTTTGTTGATACCGTCTTGTACATGAATGTCTCGGTCATATCCCTTCACTTCATTGTATCCTCCTGGGCATACATCTTGACATCTCTCACTCTTTCATCATAACCTTTTGCCCCATCCCCTAGATTAATTTTTTTTTTTATACTTCCTTTATTGTGGTAGACTCCGAAGGGCTTATTACATAATGTCCAGACATCTAGATCATACATCATTTACATAGGTACATAAGATAAATCTTGATGACAACACAGTGTGTACCTACGAGATAGCTTTTTTACTGAATAAAGCATGAGATGATCTAAGTAAACAGACCTGATAAATCCTGTAGATCTATCAGCTAACTTTACAAGTTTTTCTATCTACTTAAACTCGATGGAGAAACTTTAAGATTATGCACTGCACTGACTGAAAAAATGCTTCCAAGGTCATGGGAAGAGAGAGCGATGGGAAAGGGGGCCCAAAGGTGAGTGTCTAAGCATCTACATGTAAATTAGGCTCATACAGGAGACACCTGGCCCACCTATTCTGATATAAGTGGGATTTTTGATGAAGGCCAAATGTAAGTCTCTCCATTAAATGAATACTGTCTATAACAGCCCTCCAGTCTTCCAACGGGGGCGCCCTCTGCGCCCATTTCCTGGTAATGCCCTTAAGAGCAGTTATTGTCAGAACTGACCATAGATATGTTGCTTCTCTTCCCCACACCTCCCTTGGCCATAGACCCAAAACAAGATGCTCCCCTTTGCAAGAACCAGTAAGTAGGTCCCATAGGAGGCCCCAACTCACCATCAGGCCCAAGCAGGGAAGCCAGATAAAAAAATGTTAATATTGTATTGTAACCAACAGGGAGCCCCCACTTTTATCAGGTTAGAAAGTTCTTAGGATAACTGTGGGAGACCTGGCAAGCATGGCCACAGGCACCTTTGGCAATTTTGAGGGACCAAACCTCAGCAGCACCCCCTTCCCGAGTGCCCTCCAGCCAAGCCCCTCCAAGCAGAAAAAAGATGTCCACCCAGAAATGGGCACAGCCCCAAAGACACCCCCGGGGGGGGCCACCAATAAAGGCCCTATGAGTCCCTTATGGTCAGCTGTATAAGCCTGTACTCTGTGTGCCACATTCAACCACTTCTTAGCTCAGGACACCCCACTGGCATTTCCAATTTACAAGGAGGATTGACTTGACCTAGATATGGCTTCCTCACCTGAACACTGCGAATCCAGGAGGCCCTCAGGACCGCCTCCGCCCCACAGTGGGGAAACCCCATGTCCCCCCCCAACCGTCGACCCACTGGCTATAAAGATACCTATGGTATATTAATAACATATACATCCTGTCAAGAAGAATTCCCCCTTATTTGAGAAAAGTAAACAAGTTAACTGTCCGTTTTTCAAATGTTCCAAATAAAACAGTCTGTCTTCTACTTCGGGTGGGGTAGCACTCTGAGACCCATTGAACACCCTAATAAGGTCATGACATGTGTCCTCGCAGAGCCAGAAAGGGGGAAATCACAAAAGTTAAATTATTAAGAGAGGTACTGTGCTTGGCACTGTTCAGGTAGTTTGAGAATTTGCTGCTTCGTCCGTGGTGTCACCTCGCGCCATTTCAGATTCTGCCTGTGTTGGCTCCATGTTCAGGCCTCTCAAGCATTTCTTGTTGCGTAGGGAGTCCCACATAGCAGAAGAGGCCGTGTTGCCCTTTGCACCCTGCCTTTTGGTTCCACCATAAACCCAGTCCCTGGATTCTAATTGCTTGCACTGTGGTAAATTGATGCTCCTCACACGGGAGTTGTATGCCGAATGGGTTCAAAAAGTCCTCTGCTGCTTGTAGATCAGGAAAACGTTTCAGACCTTTGGCCAGCTGGACCTTCAGGTGGGCTGGGTACTCGACAAAGGCCCTAATGTTTTGCTGTTGCAGTTGTTTACGTACTGTGAGTACCTTTCTCCTTTGGGAGAGCAGTGGTGTAAAGTCGTGGTCAAAGTACAAACAAGTGTCCCAAAATTAATTGCATTTTTTGACCAAGCTAGTTGTAGTATTTTCTCTTCATATCATAGAATTATTACAAGTTCAAATAGACCAAGGTCCTTTATAGAACTTGCCACCATTAATATTTTAATGGTGGTAATAATAATGCTTATCAACCATAAATTCATCCAATCTTTTTTTAAATATCTCCATATCACCACTTTCAATTATATGACTGGGTAGTTCATTCCATACAGTAATAACAATAATAACCCTCTGAGTAAACCAATGATTCTTTTTTGTGGTTTTATTAACTTCACCTTTAAATTTATATTTATGTGACCTAGTATTTTGGTTGTTTAAATTTTGTTTTTGAAGTCCTAATGTATATTGAAGGACTTCATTAAAACAAGCTTTGTATACCAAACAAAGATCTCCTCTAATTCTTCTATAGTCCATGGAGTATAGATTCAATGTGTACAGTCTTTCACCATATGACTTATATTTCATATTATCTATTGTTTTGTGATCTTTCTTTGAACTTTCTCAATTTTACGTTTCCCCTCAACAGTGTAAGGTGCACAGAACTGGTCACAGTATTCCAAATGAGGTCTAATCAAGGAGGTATACAATGGCATAATCATTTCTGCACTCCGACTCTTAATATTTCTTTATACAAAGATAAATACCATAACTCTTCTTAATTATTGTATTTCTATGTTTATCAAACTTTAAGTCTGGTGTAATATAGACTCCTAGATCTTTTTCATTATCAGTTACATTTAGTTTGATACCATTTATTTCATAATTGTAACATGGATTGTTTTTACCAAAATGCATTCTTTTACATTTTGCCTCATTAAATACCAATTTGTGCTCAGAAGCCCAGTTTGCCAGATGATCTAAATTAGTCTAGAATAAAGAAGCAGATTTTTGGTCAGTAACAATACCTCCGACTTTACAGTTATCAGCATATTTACTCATCCAGGTACCCGGAAATGACTGCATAGAAGAAACCATAATGTTAAACAGGGTAGGGCCCAAAACAGAGCCCTGCAGCACTCCGCTTGGTCACCTGTCCCCAATCAGATGCATACCCCTTGATAATCTCTTTTACACTATAATCCAGGAAAGCAAGAACTACAGATCGTGGTTTCGTCTTAGGGTCCCGAGGTTTTGAGATCAGCAATCTTGAGCCTGAATTATGTTGAGAGCTTTGTCTTGGGGGAGATTTAGGATCTCATGGAGGAATGAGTTTATGAAGCTAACCATTGCACCAGTCTCAGTGCCCTCGGAGAGTCCATGTATCTGGAGGTTATTCCTCTGATTTCTGTTCTTTAATTCTTCAAGGCAGGCTTCAAGTAATTGAGAACAGTAATGTAGGTCCAGAAGGGCTTTGTTGTGCACATCAGTGGTAGTTGTATAATCCGTTCGAACCTCCTCGATCTCCTCAGTCCATTTGGTTAATGTAGTAATTTCTGAACATTGATCTGAAACCTTTGCTTCTAGCCTTTGAAGGGTTTGATTAATTTGTTTGAGGGTTTGGCAGAGTTCTCTAGATGTGATCGTACATTCAGAGTCCTCCAGAGGAGCCTCCGCTGCTTGCCTGGGTGCAAGACTCGTGGATTTTAAGACCCTCTCGCTGTTAAGTGAAGCTGGCATTTTTTAAGCTTTTATTAGGTTGGTTTGAGGAATTATCCCTCCATTGGTGCTTCGGAGGCATCAGATAATCAGAAATTCTTCTTTTGGTCAACAGGATGATGGGATTACATCTGGATGCCAATGGATTTTAAAGTCGATTGGTGGAGCGTGCTGTTTAGGCTGCCATTTCACGGGTGTTCCAACCAGAAGTCTCTCCCCTGGATGAATTTTGGTTGCCCGACGCTGTGCCCCCTGCAATTCTTTCAGGCCCCTTTGTAAGTATGAGTGCAAGAATTGCACATGGTGCTCCAAGTGTGGCCTCACCCAGTCCCTGTACAGGGGTGACATGATTCTCCACTCCCACAAGTAATCCTCATTGCTATGCACCCTACCATTCTGTTTGCCTTCGCTGCTCCCTTCAGGTGCTGTGTCAAGTGCTTTATGTCCACACATAAGATCACCACAACATCATTTTCCTCCTTGGACATGGGTAACGGGACACCCCACAGCCTGTAACTGTATATTGGGTTTGTAGCTCCAAAGTGCATTGCATTTAATTTATTGGCATTGAATGCAAGCTGCCAAGTGTGGACCATTCATCCTGTTTTCCCCAAATCTCCCTAGAGTTCTTTGACACCGTCATCCTCATCCACCTTCACATTGATGGAACTGTCATCTGCACTGTGTCTATCTTACATCTCACTCTCTCTCTGTTCTCTGTCCGTTACCAATCACCGTGATGCATCACCCCTGAGGAATACTTTCCTGGCAGCTGCAAAGAGGCTGACCATCTTCCACGCCTTTCCTCAATGGCTATGAAAAAAACACACAAATGTTGACTGACCACAAAACTGCCAAATAATGCATAATGCTACTCAACTACATTTCATCAGCCTGGGATACACGTGGTACCACCCTCTGTCTTTTGTCCCTTGGCCGTCTCCAAACACAGTGTACCATCTGGTTGCCACAATCCACAGCATTTACGTAGTGCCATATGGCATGGTATCGAGAGCTTTGCTGGCAGTAGGTGACCCTGGGCACATGCTGTTTCTCCCTCCATTCCATTTCGTTACCACATGTTGGTCCTAGCACCTGAATGTGTCACGCACATGGCAGTGGTAATGCTGAGCATGGGTGTGTGTATGTTGATGGATGAAACCACTGTTTTTCATCAATTATGTGTCATTGTTTCCTTTTTCTTACTCTGCTGTAGGTTAACCAAGACACAATGTCATGCGATGCATGTGCTAGTGTATGCCTAATCAGGTACTTGTATTTCTCATACATGTATAATTAATTTACCATCTTGATAATCATGTCATGTACCACACAGAATGTGTAACCCCTACCAGTGCCATGCAGAACTGTGCCTTACCCTTTTTTGGAGTTCAGTGAGGTGACTCACCACTTATTCAAAGATTCATATGATGTTTCCTTGATGACTTACCCTGTCATTGGAGGAAGGAGGCACTTCAAAGTAAGACTTACTTTTCTGATTCTCACACTTACTAGATGTTGACAGATGGTATGGAAAGTCTAAGCGAGGAAATGTTCACTGATGTTTACTGTTCTCTTGATTCTGCATATTACACCAATCTCAGCACCGAAGAGGGGGTAAGCTTTGTGGAGAATGTAGCGTCCCTGTCAAGTGAAGATGATGGTATTCGAGTGGCTGCAAAAGCCAGCGTGCCAGAAATAGTTGCATCAGAATTAAGAACCATGGAGACAGGAATGACAACGATGTGCCAGAGAATTTGTGTGTCCCGATCTACCCATATTCATTGCTCCTTTATTAGTCACAAGAGAGGTAGGTAGACATTATCTCATGGTTGGGCTTTGGGGAATGTAATATGTCAATATAGTCAATTTTCAAATTTTCATCATTCTCAGGTACACAGACCACACCTCCAAAGACAGCCAATGCCGCAGTGCAGTGCAACCTGCTCACAGACGCTATGCTGACTCCATTTCTGGCTCTGAAGTCATCAACACCAGTCCATTCACCAGGTCCATCAACTGTCACATTATCCTTCAATGATCACAATGTGTCTGACTCCAAATATGTTTCATGTGAGGAATCACCGGTACGAGCAGAATGGGAATTGAGAGAAGACCTGGGGTAAAAGAACTATGAACCTATACCACTGAACTGATTTCTTTCATCAATGCATAGCATTTGACAGTGAAAGGATACAGTTAACTGAAACCTTTTCTTTCCTTTTCCAGGTTGAAGCAGACAGCAAAGTACTTGGCTCATAATGAGCCAAAGTACATTGTTTATCTTTCCAGCCTGGATGAGCTATTTCAATACTGCTTTGCTTGTGGCTCCCCAACGTTAACATTATTTTCCACAGATGACGCATCCAGAAGATGTGGAACCTTGCTGGTTGTTGATATTAAATGCTAGAATTGTGGATTTAAAAAGACTTGGTGCAATCAACTAGACCACGGCAAAGATGTTCATGGCAATGTATATATGGTGGCCGCCATTTTAATATCTGAGTACCCCATATCCAAGGTCCTTTGGATCGTTGAGTTCATGAACATTGCAGGCATCTCACGTAGTACTTATGACAAACACCAGAGAGAGCTGTTAATACCATGTTTAGAAAACATATGGGTATCACATCAAACACACCTACTGGATATTCTCTGGGAAATGCAGGGTGGTTTGGTCTAAGGTGGTGATGGCAGGGCCGACAGCCCTAGCCACAATGAAAAATTTGGCTCTTATACACTGCTGGAATACCATATTGGGAAGATTATAAGCAACACTTTGATTCAGGTGAGACACCTAACGTACACACATGGTACAATGTGGATGTCATTAACTGATGTCATAATGAAATGACTAACAAGGTATGTTTTTCACTAGAGCAATGAGGCGAAAAACTCAAACTGGATGGAGCTTGAAGGACTGAAGCAGGCCCTAGCAATGCTCATTGAAGACAACCATCTGTCCATCGATGTGCTGATAACAGATAGCCACAAACAAATAAATGCCTGGCTTTTCACTTCCCCCCCTCATGTTTGATGCCAGTCACTACTATGATGTCTGGTATGTGGCCAAAGGTATGATGTCAGACAGACAATTGATTACTGGTTTGTAATTGTAACCAACCAGTCACTTGGGGGTTATTAGTATACCAGCAGCGCTACTGGAAAGAAAGTGTCTAAAGTGGCTGGTAACAAGCTGCTTAAAAGGTTTTTCACATGCTAACATCTTAGTTTACTTATCTCAGCCTGAGACTGGGATGATTAGGTCATGTAAAAGTCTTTCAATATTATTACCCTTGCGTTAAATGCTGAAATGGAAGTCACAATGTTAAGATGGATTGTGCTGCAGTGTGAGGCAGACATGTATGTGCTCTGTCTGGTGGGCTGTGTTCATCAAGCCATGCTATTTCCCAGTCTTCTATTGGTAATCCCCAACTTGCCAGCTGATGTGCTGGAAAAGTTTTTAAAACATAATTGCTTGATGTTTCACTCTGGGAGGAGTAAGAGGCAGCGCAGGTGGGGTGCATCCATGGTGCGATCCCCTGTACAGTCCATGAAGTTTAAAGGTGTCTCAAAGATGGCAGTGTATGTAAATCTGACGGCTAACTTGGTGTACTAGGTACTTCAGTTGTACTTAATGCCTAATTCAAGGTACAACATGTCTGTAGGTGCACATGTTTGAGTCTGTTTTAATGATGGAGTACGATGATGTCTGTTAGTCCAACATGAGACTACATCGCAGCACTTTGGGAGTCTTCAGCACCAGAAATGATGCAGTACAGTACACTTGAATGCAAAGGGGTGCTGCTCAACAACTCTACAGGGACTGAAGACTCAGTTGGTGTAATACAGAAAGAAATGTCAGTGACTACAGTTGGTGAGGAAAGGGTGGAGACCAGCTTCACTTTACAGTGTCTTGGGACATCCGACTTATTGCTTCAGGTGTGTACTTACTGGTGCCCCTCAGCAGTCAGATCTGGCATACACCTACCATTCTCTCCACTGGAAATGCTTGTAAATACCAAGTCTCATTTTACTTCAGTCACCCATCCCCAGGGTCCTACATAATGAGCTGGGTATTCATTCCCACAGGTAGGGGTGCTACCATTTCTAAGTCTGTAACTACATTTATGTCATCCCTAGTATGGGTGCTACCACTTCTAGGTGGTATCCCAACTGTGTAAAGGTGGCACAGGGGTTACAGTAGCAATGAATCATGGTGTTCTTGTCCATTCACTGTGGGTTATGGAAAGGGCAAGATATGCAGTTGATGAAGTATTCAGATATGATCACCCTTTATACTGCCTCAATGAATGCTGCAAATAATGTGTTATGGTGACTATCATGGTCATAACATTAGGAGATGTCTCCTAGGAATTTGAAAGAAAGTGGACACTCCATGTAAGCAGAGAGGGACAGAAGACATATTGCCTTGGAAGAAAAGCATTAACAGCCACGTGTACTGAGTGGTGTCTTCATCCCCACGTGGCAATACTGAATTGATAAAGGCGAAGTGGGAGGCAATGACATGCCATCTTCAAAACCAGCAAGATCATCCTAACCATCTGTTCTCTGCTTGCCAGCAGCATGGGGCTCTCACAGGCCGTCAGAGGAAGAAAAAGTTGCTCAAGCAAGGTAAGTGCTGTCAGCGAGCGTACCCTAACAGCTTTTTCAGTAAAGACATGTCACACAACACTTCTACCATACTACCATACATGTGCAATGAAATACTGGACTGATACTTGCTCTCAACTGTTGAGTTCTGCGCTGACAATGCCCCACTGAAACATTTTGCAATACAGTACCTGCAGGGACTGTCATCACAATATCTCTGTCTAGCTCCCCAACAGTGAATTTCCTCCACAGGTGGTAGCGTCAATGGTGGTACGCAATCAATGACACCATCAAGAGGCATTTTAGATACTGCCCACAGTCAATGCTTATTTCTGAGTAACCCCCAGGTGGTGCTATCCCAAGGGCTACTACCCCTGCCTGCTTGACTACTAACAGGTTGAGGGGCCTAGGTTTTATGGCGGGTGCCTCCACCCAGAGGTCAGGGTTTGTAGTGGTTAGACTAGCTTGGTCACAGCTCTCTGGGACACTGAGACCCCCTTTTATTCCCTCTAGTGGCTCACACAGTACACAGGAGTTACAGCCCCAATACCCCCCATATACACACTGTTCACTCATAAAGTACCACTTACCCTCGAGACTAATTCTGCAGCAAGTCTCTGAGGACCCCCTGTAAAATAAAGTTAAACAACATACACAGCAAATTACAATACCGTCTCCATAAGTACCAACACCACAGACAGTATATAGTATAACAACAACAAATCTGATTTATTTAGGGGACAGTAACACAGGAGGGGGAAATCAGGTTAATTGGTGGCATTAAATCACAGTACTGTGCACACATACAGGGTCTGAAAAGCTCCACTCTGGGTACCCAGGTTGGGGGCTAGCCAGGTCCATTGCTCGGGATTCGCCGGCAGGTGCAGATGGATAGGGCCCTGTAGAAAAAAAGATATGCACAACACCCAATTGTAATCTGGAGCTGGAGGGCTCAGTCCATGAAGCAGTGAAACAACAAGAATTAGATGACACACTTGTGATTGGAAAAACAAGCTGCAGGGGAATACCCTGATTTGTACAGACAACACCCAAGCTGAGGATCAGATGGAGAATGTTCTTCTGGATTGCCAGAACAACAGGGTATGGAGACAAGGTCCTTGTGACTGGACCCCACTGCAGTTGATAGCAAACGTATTTAGTCCAAACTAAACTGGGGTTTACTTCCAGCTTCAGCTGAAATAGTGATTCCCCACAAGCACTACGCACATTTATATGTAAAAGGAAAGTACTATACCAGGCAGGCTGCTCCTCAATCCTGATCGCACTTACTGCAAAATACCTGGGAGCACACACAGAAGCTTCAGTTCCTGACAGACTGAGGGCGATTCAGCAATTTCTCCGGCCTTCTACAGGGTGAACCTGGTTTCCACACTTCGGGTGCTTCTTTCTCCTCACAACTCTGATTCAGTCCAAACTGGCACTCACAATGACTGCAGGCCGAACCTCAGGGCCTCACATGTGCTTCCCATGCTAAACTATACACTGCAGAAACACATAGCTCCTTCTCTCTTCACAGTCACAACTCATCTGATTTTCCAGTAACAGAGCAGGGCATTTCCTTTGATTTCCTCCCAGTTTAGTTGTCTGATCCTCCTTGTCAGACACTACAGGCTCCCTCTATTGGTGGAAAAAGGTGCCAAGGTCAAAACTACATTTCCCAGAGTCCTTGCCCATACAATCCCCTTGCGGCTGGCTCAAAATTAAGAGTCCAAGTTCTGATTCATCCACAGGCTCCATTTTAGGGTTCCCTTAACCCAATTGGCCCAGCACAGCAATTTAGGTCCAGAATGGAGGGGGAACACACACAGAGTCCCAGCTGTAGCAAAAGCAGGTTAGGCAAACCACAATTTTGCTAATGCTTTAAATGATTACAAGCAAACAGTTACAGCTTTCAGATGGGCTCCCTTTGTACTTCCAGCGACCGCAAAATGGAGCAATTACTCCACAGCTCGGGTGGGATTCGAGCATTAAATACACAGTCCCCCCATACAAGCTAATTAAGTCTGCAAGCAGACAGCTCTTAAATAGACAGTACGTTGAGGATCAGATAGCACTCACTTGCAACCACATTTAAGCAGCTCAGACGCCGACCACCACCCAGACTTGAGCATTCAGGAAAGCTCCTGGAAGACTTCTGGGAACCCCCATTTGCAGGGGGGTTACACCTGGTTTATCAGCATGATAGGGAAACATACAGTGCTGTACAAGTAGATGGACACGCACTGCGCAGTATCACTGTCCTGCAGTGCCAAGGCATTTCTGTAACAATGGTTGCAATGCAGCTTGTCTTGATATGACATACCAACGTATGCATGCACATTTGTACATGTAGTATGCAGTCATTGTTTGAGTATTGTGTTGTTTTCAGTATGTGCATGACATACATCGTGATAACATTGTACTTTCATGTTTGTGCAGGTGATCCAGTCACTGAGAAGCTTCTTGCCATTCTTGAAAATCCTACACTCGTAAAGGACATTTGCAGGCTCTCCCCAGTTTAGCAAACCTCAACTGTCGAAGCTTTCCACAGCACAATCCTGCACTTCACCCAGAAACACAAGGCCTACTCTTTCCATGGCATGCAGTTCAGATAAAACAGACATGGTTGCTTATGGCTCCTCAGAAGCACAGTACTGTACTTACTGCAGTTTGCAACATTTAACTTGTTTTTTCACTTCAAGTTGCTTTTGCTTTTGGGGAAGACTACACACATAACAAGTGTTATCCCTGTACTGTGACTTTCTATTTTCATGGTGCCACTGCCTGGAGTGCCGATCCTTTGCCTTTGTAATTTCTGAAATGCATTTAGTAAAGCATGGTTACTTCCCATTACAGTTGTCAGTGGGGGCCGTGGACAAGCACACTTGCTGCCAAGGTATAAATCAAGACACATATCAGTCATACTCATATGATTGTTAGTTCAAATTCAACATGTGGCATCCACAGAGAGCCTTGAGCAACAGTTACTGTTTTTCATGTGTCCATGTTGCACAATTGCTTATGTTCTCTTTTTGTGCTTCCACAAATTATACCCAGCCACTCTCCATTTCAGTGAAAACTATGGAAAGAAGCTATTAAGAGACAAACAAGGAAATCCACATTTGTCGATCTATGTTAGCAAGGCCAAGAAAGGGGATCCATCTGTTCGTCGCCTAAAGTGTGCACCAACCTATGGTAAGCTAGGCAATATGAAACATATGAGTATATTGACATCAGCAAACAGATAGACTGCCTACACAGGATTTTGTTACTGTTGTGGTGCATTTTGCATCCATGGAGATAACACATGTCCATGTCAAGAAAGGGTGCTAGATGGTGGTTGCTGTTTCTAGGAAGTGAAGTTTACACATGGTACTAAGCAAGCACATTTGATTACCATTTTGCTACTATGTAGATGAAGAAATCCATCGCATTCTGTGGATAAAGGTTTTCAAAATGGAAAAGTATATATGATGTCGGTATATGTAACTAGTTGTGTAATAGATATAATATCCAAACAAATACGGTGGCAGTGCACTGCTATGCATTTCTGTGAATTGTTTTCATTACTCAGTGTACTCAATTGTAGTTAGATGTGCTACACCAGACATTTCAATTGCCGCTCTGTAGATAATACATAATGGAATACAGTGACACCCACCAGGATGAAGCACAGTGTCACAGGTTTATTGCATGACAAAAGGGATTAACTCACATTGGAATTGCATTGTTTGCTGCAGTAACTGTACTGCAGAATTCTGCAGTGCTGCACTTCATCCTGGTGTGCCTCGGTGTACTTTGTGGTAAGAAATACAGAGATGTGATTGGTTGAATACTACCATGTGACAGTTTGTTACACACTGCTAACAAGCTGTTGAGAAGAGCATTCAAAGCTGCTGAATCTGTGGGCAGCAGACAGACTTTTTAACTGTGTAGGGAGACAATTGCTGTTGTGGCACCTACAGCAATCCTCAGCAGCTGAGAGTATGCTACATGCATGATGTGCTATTGTGACTGTCCCATGGACCACATTACACCCATGCAGCAGTACGATGGATGTCCTTCCACCTCTGAATTTGTGATGTCTCATGCACTGTGCGATGCCAACCCACCGACACCATTGTCGCCCACCTGCCAACAGCTATTCATTTCTTGGAAGGGGAAGGTGGAGAGGGTGGATGTGAATTAAAGTTCATTGATCCTATCTGACCACGTTCGAGGCCCAGAAGAAGGTGGGGGTTGGGGATTACATAAGGTTTGGAAATGTACATACAGTGGGGATGCAGTACTGTGGTGTCTCTGTATGTAAATCCTCATGAAGCAAAAGTACAAATAATATCCAGTGTGCCATGCATAACCTCCCAGATGTCAGCCATGACACAGTGGAACAATGGAGAGATACGACGGCTCACAGCATCTCCACCCAATACAAGCTAGATGTTAAGGCAAGTATCAGTGGTTTGTAGATATGACAGGAGGCACACCTACTTGAGGGAACTTGATAGGTGGACTCACAACCGATATATATTAAAAAACAACGAAAGCAAAAAAGGAACTCATGGCATAAATTGCTTTGCAGATGACTGTCGACCATATTTGATGGCAAAGCTGTGACTGACAAAGTCATTTGTACCATACTAAATGTTTTTTTCCTCCACAGCTTACGCATGTGAAGTCATGGATAAAGTACTGTGGGCCTTTGCCTTACAGAAAGAGAAGGAGAAACTACTTCAACTTGCAAGAAGCTTTCATGATCCTCCCCCCTCTTGCATCGTGCTTTTCATATGTAGACAGACAAGCTGCTGTCCAAGCTCACAGAAGTAGATTTAAGTTAAGCTAGGTCTCCAAAGGGACTGACAGAAGTTCAACATAGATGGAATTGTGCCTCTTCAACATTGCAGATTTGTTTACTGGACATCTATATCACTCTCAGTGTTTACATTGCCATAGCAGTAATGCCATTGCATACGTTAGTGTTGTCAACTTCTGCAGTTGACATGAGTTATTCTTTATTAGTACACTGCCGTGTGCATCTATTTGTTTTGCACTTCTCTGATGGATCCTCAACGCATGTTGTGCTTTTCCACGTAGGTAACTTGCTATGCTGTTTTTCCCTCTTAATGGCCTTGTGGCGTGGGACAGCAAGTGATGTGATGGGATGCAGACAAGGCCAGAATTCTAGTAACACTCACTGGTGTCTAGTTCCACGGTGTGTCCTGTGGCACACCATCATGGACAGCCAGCAGATTTATCGCCCTGCATTTACTCTGTATGCATACAATTTACAAAGAGGTGTTGAACATGTCTGCCAAGGTAACTGTAGCTACTGCAGCCCACCTCTCTAACAAGTCTTTGATGAAAGTCATCAGGCCTAGGTGTGTTGCCCAGCCTCAGCACCATGAAGACCTCCATTACTGTTTCACCCATGTCTTCCACATTCGTTATTTCCTCCCCCGACACCCCAGCATTCCTCTGTGGTAAAGACCCATGTGTCTCTCTGGTGAATAGTTAACACAAGTAGTTGTGCGCCACTTCAGCCTTCTCAGCTACTTTGGTACCCAATCACTGCATTTTTAATCATGCAATTGCATCCTTTCTCTTCCTCTTACCCCTCATATCTGTTGGAAAATAATTTTCCCCTTGTTTAATCAACTTTTGCTAGCCTTGGTTGTATGGCAGAGTTGGCTGGCCTTGCCATCATGTGCTGTACCCTAGATTTCCTCACATATTCTTGTATGTCCTCTGCCCTGTTAAATGTCTTGTATATTGTCATATCAGTCCTCTTTCCCCTCACCTTCTTCAATTCCTCAACAGTCATGCAGCTTGTTACCATGTTTCTGTATTTCTACCTGTGACTCCTGACACAAGTGTTACTTGACTATGTCAGTCATACCTTGTTGGGTATCCATCTGTCTTCTGCAGTCATATCATGGCAAATGCCAGGTATGTATCTTCACAGCATGGAACACTTCCTTCAGAAGTATGTCCTTTTCAAATGAAGGACCTTGGTTTTAGTATTGGTACATTCTTCCCCAGACTGATGCAAAAACACAGTGTGCGTTGATCAGTGCCAACCAGTAATTCCTACATCCCCACATGCCTTACATGCTTGTCGTCTGCCACCACATGCTCACAAGCATTCCCATCACTCATTCGGTTTCTTACCCTCTGGATCAGGAAGATGGCCCGGAAGGCTTGCATTTGTGTCTGGTCACTTGCAGAAAAGGTAGTGGGGATTCTGCAATCCAACCTTGGTAAATACAAGTCGACCACCATTACCGTGCTGTCTTTGCCAGCAATCCTTCTTATGTGCTTCACACACTGTTTATCAATGCCTTCTTTGTGTTCTGATGTCCCTTACCCAGCTCCAAATCTGGCCTGATTCCCTGTCAGGTTGTGTAGTTGCAGACGGATGACTTGTGAACTGCCTTCCCAGCCCTCCTCCCCCTTATATCTGATCCCTTCCTAAAAATGACTGCCCACCACTCTTTCATTTTTGCACTGTCCCTCAAAAAAGAATGTAAAACCTTGAATTGTTTGGTAGCAATCATGCTGTTCTGTCACCCACGTGTCAGTAATGGCAGGTATGTCCACCTCCCAGTGTGGCATCAACACCTAAAACCCTCACATCTTGGTCACTATGCTACTCGACTTTACTAATTCTAACATCCACCCTTATCCTACATGTTCACTTCCATGCCCTGCCCCCCTCCCAGATGACATCCACAGTCATACTTACCAATGGCTCCAACCATGCTGTGGTTGCTGGTCCAATGTATCCAGTGTTTTACTGAGTTCTGACCACAGTGCCTAATTACTGTCTTGGAAGCACGGTTATGCAAAGGGAAAGGAGCAGGTCATGCACTCTACAGTCCATTGTAATGACAGCAACAGTGCAAGCTGTTTTCAGCAATTCGCCAAACCCAAAAAAGACTGCCAACATGCCTCGACCCAAACCTGGGCCTTTTGTAGTAGGTGCCTCACCAGGAAGATCTACATTTTGTTCAAAGCAGAGGTGAACAGTTTCTTATTTGCTCAGATTGCTAGAGGTGGTTTGTAGCGATGATGTCATTTCCATGAACTCTTGACTGCATGAGCTATTCTTTGATAGTTTAATTTTCACATCCATCATGGGCTCCAGCATTGCAAGCTCCTATATGCTTCACATCCCATGTATACCGTTATGTATAACACAGTGTTGTTGATGTCAAGGAAACACCTACTATCAGCATCAACACAATGCAGTAGGGCAGACAACATAGCAAGTATATACTACAGGTTGTTCATTGAGGTACCTCTGTTTTCTGGGCCAAGTGTGTGTGGTCTGCCTCAAGTTATGAAGCTGTGAATAGATTGGGCCATGTCATACAGCAAATTATAGCACAGAGTGACTGCTTTTCCTGTCTTTTTTGGGGCAAAGCATATGATATACAGTTCAGAATATGGTACACTATAATAATGCACTGTGATACTCACACAAAATCATGACATATGTAGTCCCCTTGGAAGTAATACCACTAGGAACACGGACTGTATATTCAAAACTAGAATTTAACATGTTTGTACTATTGTTTTGTCAATGCTGACATTTTTGAATAGTAATTAAAACAGAACAACAAAATTAACTGTCTTTCATATTTAGTGTCAACTGTAAATTCTGTACTGTGCACTGATCTGAACTATTGCAATGAACCAACAGCAGTCTGGCTTTTGAGGGGACAACATTCTGCATGCAGTCATGGAAGATTCGTTCTCTAAGGCTTAAAATGTGTGCATGCTTCTGCTTCATTCGGGAAGGTTTCATGAATAGCAGAGATGCAGCAAGATGGTAGCGGGACTCTGACCTCCTTTCCCAAATAACCCCAACAGAGCCGGACTAGCTGCCAATGAGCAGTGTACCTGTACTTCCTGTAACACAGACAAAAAAAATGTTTCAGTGTCTGCAGAAGAATGTCCACATTACAGTTTGGCATATTCCACCCTGTAGACAGTTGTTATGAATGTGTGACACTCATGTTGTTGTGTTGACAACACAATGAAAAAGAAACTTAATTCATGACACACATGGCATATGACTCGTTACCGCAATGACAAATGCACCCACAATGACGTATGAAAGTGTAACTTCAGCATCAACTGCATACTTCCCTCATGCTTACTCCACCTCTGAGGATGGATTGTGCAGGTAATCATTGTACAATGTCCATTGAAGAGTCACTATATTCCTGGGTTACAATCATTGGTGGATGCCATGCATTGGTCCCCAAAGTCACCCACACCAAGCCCTCCGTCCCCACAAACTATATCACAAAATTACATATTCCCTGATTTCCACAGTAAGGCTATCCAATTTGCCATCTCCATGACTGCATACCCGTGGAAAGAGTCATGCATGCGGTGTTCTCACCATATGTGTCAGCAACGCACGTGGAAGTGGTATGACATTTGGTGTTCCTTGAGACACTTGGCATACCAAACGTGTCTATGCACACATGTAAGTACCACTGCATGACATATTGAAATGCATACAGTTATACACGTGACATGTCCCCACCAATAAGAAGAACTAAATGTGTCCTGTTCTTCACCAGGTCCATCAATGACACAATTCATAATGTGATACTTCCTTACTGTTCGACTGCAGAACCACAATGCACATCTGTAAGTAACTCAGTAATGGATCACTGTGACACATGCATCAGTAGAGTGCAGTGAAGTAATGTGAGGACAGCACACATGTGGAGAGCAGTGATTGCAAAAACCATAGAACTGAACAAGTAACGTTATATTAGTTGAAACTGTATGCACTGTCACACAACCATGTCACAATGTGATTAGTGAAAGTGATGGAACACATGTCCCAAATGAAGCAGAAATAAAAGTAACTTTTCAGTCATATGGTGCCATCCCTGGTGTGTTGCACCATAACACTGAAGGTTCATAATGCCACACGGATGAGCATACAATGTGTGCAACTTATAGCACAATACAACAAGTCAAAATGACCGTTTCCATAACCTGTGAACTAATGTCACAGAACAATGTATGAAGAAGAACTTATAGGTGATAGTACTGTCATATTACCACCACGGTATGACACTGCCAGACATAGATGTTCAATCTATGACAACATATACGCGTGCCACTGTATCCAGAACACAGTTGTCCTCAAACAGGTAATGTTTGTCAGTAGATACAGTGGGTAGACACATAAGTGTGTGATCACCGTTTTAGATGGATGTGCGACAGTTCAAAACAAAATTGCTGTAATAGGTTATATCAGTGATGGATCAGTTTTGAACATCAGAACAACTGCATAGCATCCCTGGAATATGTGATTATTCATACATTCATACACACAGGAACTGAACATGTACTTCCTGGAGATATACAAGTATCTTACAGGGAGGAACAGGGTGCAGGTAATGCACTATTTTTAAGTGAAAAAGATGTTTCAGGACTAGAGGGCATGGGATGAAGTTGGAGGGAGGATGATTCAGAGGAAACATGAGGAAGAATTTCTTCACAGAACGGGTGGTGGACAAGTGGAACACCCTGCCAGAGGAAGTGGTGGGGGCTGAAACAATCACGGGATTTAAGAATGCATGGGATATACATAAAGGAATTCTGGAGGTCAGGGGTAAGGGGCAACAGACTTCTAGGAAAACAAACTGAACTTACAAGCTCAAGTGGGCAGACTGGGTGGGCCATAGGCCCTTATCTGCCGACACTGTCTACGTATCTATGTATCCCTCTGGGTGCATTACTGCCATGGTAATATTGGTTGTAGCCATAATATGCCATTTGAAGAACGTGTGGATCCAGCACTACAGGATGGAAGCCACAATGGCTGGTTATGAAGTTCAGATTTTCATCTTCAAGTTTCCAAGTCATTTTGCTCTATTTTATTGCAACAAAGGCATTCGAGAGGATCTTCCATGTTCTTACACACTCCACATTGACACCTGCGTATGAATTGAAAAGGGTCATTATGGGCTGAAACTGATGAAGAAAGGAATTTCACATCACAGCATGCAAGAGCAGACCATATAACTGCTTGAAAGACATTTTCGTATATGAAGCTGTTATCACTCAGATATGTTACATAGATACATAGATACATAGATACATAGACAGTGTCGGCAGATAAGGGCCTATGGCCCACCTAGTCTGCCCATTTGAGCTTGTAAGTTCAGTTTGTTTTCCTAGAAGTCTATTTCCCCCTTACCCCTGACCTCTAGAATTCCTTTATGTCTATCCCATGCATTCTTAAATCCCGTGATTGTTTCAGCCCCCACCACTTCCTCTGGCAGGGTGTTCCACTTGTCCACCACCTGTTCTGTGAAGAAATTCTTTCTCATGTTTCCTCTGAATCGTCCTCCCTCCAACTTCATCCCATGCCCTCTAGTCCTGAAACATCTTTTTCGCTTAAAAATAGTGTTTTCCTGCACCCTGTTCCTCCCTGTAAGATACTTGTATGTCTCTATCATATCCCCTCTCTCCCTCCTCTCCTCCAGGGAGTACATGTTCAGTTCCTTCAACCTGTCTTCATAGGACTTGTGATGCAACCCATGAACCATCTTTGTTGCCCTCCTCTGACCTTCTCTACCCTGTCTATGTCCTTACGTAGGTATGGTCTCCAGAACTGTACACTGTACTCCAGGTGGGGCCTCACTAGTGTCTTGTATAGCGGAATTATGACCTCCCTTTCCTGCTGGTGATGCCCCTGCCTATACATCCCAGCATCCTATTTGCTTTACCTGATGCCTTGTCACACTGTTTCCCTACCTTGAGGTCATCAGAGATGACAACCCCAAGATCCCTTTCCTGCTTGGTGCATGCTATATCCTCACCCCCAACTGATATATTGTGCCAGGTTTTGTGCCCCATATGCATTATCTTGCACTTCTTTGCATTGAATTTCAACTGCCAAACCCTTGACCATTCTTCAAGTTTCTGCAGGTCCCTTCTCATTCTGTCTACACCCTCTGGTGTGTCTACTCTGTTACAGAGCTTTGTGTCATCAGCGAACAGTGAAATTCTGCCTTCTAGATCCTGTGCAATGTCACTGATGAAGATGTTGAATAGGACCGGTCCCAGCACTGATCCCTGTGGTACCCCACTGGTCACTCTTCCCTCTGTGGAGTGACAGCCATTTACCACCACCCTCTGTGTCCTGCCACCCAGCCAGTTACCTACCCACCACACTACTGTCCTGCCCACACCCATATTCCCCAGTTTGTGTAATAGTCTTCTATGTGGCACAGTGTCAAAGGCCTTGCTGAAGTCCAGATAGGCCATGTCCACTGCCCTCCCCTGATCCACCTCCCTAGTCACCCAGTCAAAAAATTCAATGAGGTTGGTCTGACATGACCTCCCCCTGGTGAAACCATGCTGCCTTGGGTCCTGTAGTCCATTGACAACCATATGTTCCACCAATCTCTCCTTCAGTAGTGCTTCCATGATCTTTCCCACTACCGAGGTGAGGCTGACTGGTCTGTAGTTCTCTGCTTCCTCTTTGTTCCCACCTTGTATAAGGGGACTACATCTGCTGTCCTCCAGTCTTTGGGTACCTCCCTGTTTCCAGTGATTGGCTGAACAGGATAGCCAGAGGTTCAGCCACCACCTCTTAGTTCTTTAAGGACCCTGGGGTGCACCCCATCTGGCCCCATTGCTTTATCAGCTCTTATTACTTCCAGTTCCTTTAGGACCCTTTCTCATGTAAAGGGACTTGTGTCCATTTCTGCACCATTCTCACCCCTTGTACTCCCTTCAGACCCATTACCCCCCTCTTCCTGACACATTGTGCTGCTTCCTTGCCCATAATCTAAGGTGAACTATACTGATTGGTGCTTGCATGATGCCAGAGGCTCATCCATACCAACCTCCCTCACGTAGTCCATATCAGCCAGCACAAAGTCAAGAATTTCCCCTCCCTGTATGGTTTATTGACCGTCTGTATTAGGAAGCAGTCCTGGAAAGTTTCCATCAGTACCTGGTCCCTTGTATTGTTGCTGGCTGTGGTAATGCTTCCATTATATGACATGACTACACTGGTTATGTGTGTCCTTGTGGTATCATCCCAGAACGTTGTAAGACTACGCTGTTTGGTCTCATATCCATGAGGATGACTGACTTCAGGAGGACAAATTTTGTGAGGATAGTGGAAACAGTGAATGGGTACCTTGTCAGAATCAAGCGTAGTATGGAAAGTAAACAGAGATATGAGCTCATAAATAAGGGGATTCTGTGGGTGACACAACCCTGCGTCAAAGCACAGAGTAATAAGGATAGTCAAGGCAAGAGCAAGGCACATTTAATTGTTAGGACACACAATCCCTGAGGTCCTGTGTGCCAAATAAAATATAACAACATAAACATCAATCCAACTACAGAAATTGCATGAATCAATAAAAACCAAAACTATGATATCAATACTGATTGGGTATAAATTCATCTCTGAATGCCAGGCTAAAAATGTTGGCCTTTACCCTCTACTGAAAAACACTGATCAAGGGGACCTCCCAGAGTGTGAATGAGAGCATGTTCCACAAGGTCAGCCCACAGACACTGAAAGCTCAATCAGCAGATGTCATCAGTCAAACTCTGGTAACATCCAGGAGGACTCTCAGTTTCATCATGGAGAAAAGGACATGCACAGACCAGATAGTAAGGATTTGTAGAGAAACGTAATGGCTGGAAAAGCTGGGTGAAAAGGCAGAAGTGCTGAATGAATACTGCTGCTTGGTATATGACAAATAGAAGATGAAGGGAGGGGGGATAAGCAAAGATGATTGAGGGTAGGTGCGGAGATTGAGGGTATAACAGAAGGAGTTATTACAGTAGACAGGGTGCCAGAGGGATTCTCGGTGGTGATGGAGGACAAGGCACCAGGTCCAGTTTGCGTTCTCCACTGGATAGTGAAACAGCAGGCTGAAGTCCTACTGGGGTCTTTGACAGACTGACTGAATGCCCCACCATAATTGGGGTGTGTTCCTAATGATTTGAAGATGGCTGACTTGGTACCCCACCATCAGAGTGGACCCCAGTATGAAACGGGGAAGTGTGAGCCACTCCGCCTCACACCCAGCATTGGTAGAATGATGAAGACAATCCTGAAGGACAGGCTGTTCTGTTTTTTTACAGTCAAGCGGGTTGAAGAACAGTGGACAGCATGGCTTTGTCACTGTGAAATCCTGCCACACCAGCCTGGTGTAGTACTATGACTAGGTAACAAGACATTAGGACAGGAGCAATGTAGTGGATGTTACGCATCTGAATTTCAGCAAGTCATTTGACTCAGTTACACATGGGGTGCTAAGAAGAAAGGTAGAAGGCACAGTGGGTGGTGCAAACTTGGTGGGATGGGTGTGGAACTGGCTAAAGAGAAAGCAACAGAGAACAGTGGTGGGTGGTGAACAGTCATCAGCATGGGCAGTGAAGAGTGGTGTTGCGCAGGGCTCAGTGTTGTCACCTGCGTTATTTTGGATGTTCATTGTAGAAATTTCGATGGCTGTCAAGAGCAAAATCATGCTGTGTGCTGATGATATCAAGATGGGAGCGGTGGTGGAGGAGCTATGGTGATTGCAGGGGTTGCAGGAGGGTCTCACAAAGCTGATGGCATGATAAGACATATGGCAAATGTGATTCAATGGCAAAAAGTGAAAGGGGATGCATTTTTTGCCAAACAACACGAACAGGAGCAACCAGTACGGGGGGAGTGCTAATAGGTGAGACAGAGGAGATGATGGATCTGGAGGTGCTCATAATGGGATCAATGAACAACTCAACACCATGCACAAAAGCAGCATCAAAGACCAATAAAATGCTGACTTGTATTCCAAATTACATATACTCAGAGATAGGGAAGGTGAATCTGTACTTGTACCTATAGCGGTTGCTCTACACTGCCTTTTCTGGATATCCGACTGTCAGTACAGAACACTGGTCTGAAGACATCCATTTATTACAAACCCACTGACTCCCACAGTTTCCTCCTCCACAGCTCCTTCCATCCTAAACATGTCAAGAATGGCCTGCCTTATTCACAGTTTCTTAGACTTCGCAGGTTATGCGGTGAAGAGGGTGATTTTGCTGAGCAGACCCAAATAATGCAGTTTTTTTGTCAACAGGGGATACCCCAAAAGCACAGTGGAAAGAGCACTCTCCCCAGACAGTAACATGCCCCTTAACCTTGACCCCACAGGAAAGATACTGTCACACAAGAAGAACGGCAAATTCCATTAGTGCTTCGTTTCCATCAGAGCACACCTTCTCTCCACAGGATCATCACCAGTAACTTTCCCATTTTGCAAACTGACCCTAACATTGGTGTTTCCTTTACAGAACCAATTATTGCCTCCTACTGCCGGCCACCTAACTTGTGGAATCTCCTGGTTAAAAGCAGCCTACCTACTCCTAATGGTTCCTCCCTACCAGGTACTAAACCTTGCAACAGGACTTGCTGCTACACCTGCAAATTTGTTTCCAGTGTGACTGAAATTTGGGGGCCTACAGGTGTTTTTTACATCACCAAGGCGTGATGCACCTCCACTAATGTGGTATATTGTATTTTTGCAGGAAGTGTACAGCTGTTTACTTCGGAGAGACTGGTAGGCACTTGCCTATCATTTCAGGGAACATTACATTACAGTCAGGAATGGTGACACTGCTAAACCCATTGTATCCCACTTTATCTCCAGGCACCACAGTGTCAATTACCTTTCTGTTTGTGTCCTTCAGCAGGGCTTCTGGGATTCTGACCATAGAAAAAACATGGAAGCCAAGCTGATCATCCACCTTGGCTCCTGGCAGCCCTCTGGTTTAAATCATAGACTTATTTTCTACTAACATCTTTCAGCCACCCCTTATTTTCCACAAAGTCTGTTTGTATCTGTACACATTTAATTTATTTTTCATTTTCACCATAAGTCTCCATCTCTGTCTCCTTTCCCCACATTTTTCACCTGTCAGCCTTCTGACTAGGCCCTGTTAATTAGTCCCCACCTGGGGACGTCTCTAGCTCTTTCACTCCTATTTTGCTTTATCTTTCCCATCATCACCTTTTTGTTTCACAGATTCTCTCTTAATCTTGCCATTTATCACTTCTTCACCCTGAGCCTCCCCTTTTTTCTTTCCCCACATATATATATATATATATATATATATATCCCTCATTTTACCTCCCACCTACAATAACTTTGTTTCTTTCTCATTTGGATATTTCCTGAAGAAGACCTAAGGTCAAAATGTAGATTTTTAACTCTATTTTCTATTTTCAGCATGCATTTAATATAACCATTTTGTTTTGCTTTTAGACCACATGCTGACGTAGCGCCTTGTTTTTGTTTTTACATGGAGTACTATGTGTATTACTGGTGCCCATGTATAAAGAGAGACATTAAGTTAGTAGAGCTGGTGCATCACTGGGTGACTAAGTTGATCCATGGTAGGGTCACTTAGCATACAAGGCTCAGGTGAGGTAATTGAAAATGTAGTTGCATGAGGACAGGAGAGAAAGTGGATATACAATAGAGAACATCAAGTAAGTGAAAGTCAGAAACAGGATTGTTAGGAGGATGCTTTTGAAAACTAAGGGAATGGAGGGACAGTTTAGGCCATGGTATGATATTGCGAGGGGGTAGGTTTAGGATAGAGACGGCAAGACACAGTTTTATAGTGTTGTTGCCAGGTGCAACGCATTAGCAGAAAGTGGAGTCCTGTACAACAGTGAGCTGCTTCAAAAGAGGCTGGGAGTCAGGACAGGGCAAAAGTGACATTCATGGGAGGGGGGAACTGAAGGACATGCACTTGTACAACTGGGCAGAGAGCTGCACAATTGGGCATAGTTGATGGACCATAATGCCTTTACGTGGTGGATATATGCGTATGTTGGTACTATGTATCAGTGTCACTGTGACCCACAGTATAGTGTCCTATAAGGACACATTTAGGAATGTTTACTGTGAATAGAAACATAGACATGGAAGTTGATGACAGATAAGGACCGCAAGGCCCATCCAGTTTGCCCATTTTTTCTGCCTTATGAATGTGCCATAGACCTTTACTCTGTCAATGGCCTATCTATTCATACTTATCTTTATTGCTTCCTTATGCCTGTCCCATGCCTGTTTGAAGCTCTGCACTGTATTTATATCCACCACTTCCTGAGGTAGGCTGTTCCATGCATCCACCACCCTTTCTGTGAAAAAGAACTTCCTCACATTACCCCTTAATCGGCCTCCCTCTAATCTCATGCTGTGTCCTCTTGTCCTGCTATTTTTCTTATATTGAAACTTGTTGATGCCCTTAAGATGTTTGAATGTTTCGATCATATTACCTCTCTCCCTCCTTTGCTCTAGGGTATACGTACTGAGCTATGTTAATCTGTCCTCATACGTTTTCTGATGCAGTTCCTGCACCATTTTGGTTGCCCTTCTCTGGACTGCCTCCGTTTTGTTAATGTCCTTGTGCAAGTTCGGCCTCCAGTACTGCACACAGTACTCCAGATGGGGCCTAACCAGTGTCTTGTAAAGAGGGATTATTACCTTCCTCTTATGACTTGTGATACCCCTACTAATACACCCCAACATCCCCCTAGCCTTACCTACTGCTTTAGTGGTCTGCTTGGATGATTTCAGATCATCTGTGATGATGATGCCTAAGTCTCTTTCTTCCCTTGTGATTGCCAGCAACTCCCCTCCCAACCTATAGATGGCAACAGGGTTTCTCTTCCCTATGTGCATGATCTTGCACTTCTTTGCGTTAAATCCCAGTTGCCACTCTTCTGAGCATTTTCCCAGTTTATCCAGATTTCTTCTCATTCTGCCGACCCCATCTGGATCATCTACTCTATTGCAGATTGTGGTGTCATCTGCAAACAGACAAACCTTACCCTCCAGTCCATCTGCAATGTCACTGATGAAGATATTGAAGAGGATGGGCCCCAGGACTGATCGCTGAGGTACCCCACTTGTGACTTGCATCTCTTCTGACTATACCATTTACCACCACTCTGTTTTCTGCACGCCAACCAGTTTGCCACCCAGTTGATCAACTTCTGACCCTGCCCGAGTCTACCCAGCTTATTAATCAATCTTCTATGTGGAACAGTATCAAAAGCTTTGCTGAAGTCAAGGTAGATGACATCAACTGCTCCCCCTTGGTCCACCACTCTGGTTATCCAGTCAAAGAAATCTATGAGATTAGTTTGACAGTACCCTCCTGTTGTAAATCCATGCTGTCTTGGATCCTGTGCTCCTATGGATTCCAAGTGTTGCACTATCCTTTCCTTAAGGAGTGCCTCCATAATTTTGCCCACTACTGAGGTAAGACTGACTGGTCTGTACTTCCCTGAGGAGCAGGATCACATGAGCCCTTCTCCACTCTTTTGGGACCTCTCCTGTGCTCAGAGACTCACTAAACAGTTCTGATAATGGCTCTGCTATCTCCACCCTTAGCTCCTTTAGTACCCTGGGATGTATGCCATCAGGTCCCATTGCCTTGTCCACCCTGAGCTTAGCGAGCTCTTTTAGGACCCTTTCTTTTGCTAGGGGACTATTGCACACCTCCCTCCCCCCGTGTCCATGGTGATGAGCTGTGGGTCCTGCCCCACCTTTCCCTCAGTAAATACTGAGCAGAAGTATCTAATTAGGATAGATGCTTTTCCTTGGTCCTCCTCCTCACACTCCCCCTTATCCCCTTTGATCTTAGCAATACCCTCTATGGATTTTCTCCTTTCACTAATGTATCTATAGAATGTCTTGTCACCTTCTTTTACTGTTCATGCTAGTGTTTCCTCAGTTTGGCCCTTTGCCTGCCTTACTGCCTTCCCTGCTTTCCTTAGGGAAGTTTGGCATGCCTCCCTATCTTCGTCTCGCTGCGTTTCCTTATATTTTCTGAAGGCCAACCTTTTGGCTCTGAACTTTTCTGCTACTGTTCTTGAGAACCAAAGTGGTTTCCTTCTTCTTTTGCTCTTGCTTTTATCTCTAACACAATGGAATGTTGCTTCAAGTATTGCACATTTGTGGAGTTGGGGAGGGACCTCAGATGGGTAGCAAGCACAGTAACCTTCTCAGAGGTGCTACCAGTCCATGGCAGGAGTGAGGCTAGGGTACTGCACACCATGCAGTTTAATGAATGGTTGCAAAACTGGTGCAGAGCACAGGGCTTTGGCTTCATTGGGGACTGGGGGTCCACCTGGAGAGATAAAGGTCTATACTGGTATGACGGACTGCATTTGTCCACAAAGGGACCAAGTCTAGGTGACAGGTTTAAACGCTTCCTCAAGCTTTTAAACTAGATAAGGGGAGGTACTGATAAAAGGCAGGAAAAGTCAAGCCTCCCCCCACAAATCATGGCAGGTAGTAGGGTAAACACTGAGGTACAGAGCTCAACACAGGGCAGGAGGGGGGTAAATGGTAAAATAGATAAGAGCAATAAGAGCAGGGATGGGGGAAAAAAGGATCAAGCCAACATTAAATGGAGGGCAATGACTACTAATGCCCGTAGTCTGGGAAACAAGCTTCTGAGCTAGTAGCTTTGATGGAAGATGAACAATTTGATATTGTGGCAGTCAACAGAAACATGGTACACGAGAACCATGAATGGGATGTCAACATACCAGGGTACACAATCTACAGAAGGGACAGGAAGGCAAAGAGGAGGTGGAGTAGCTCTATACATAAGGGAAGGGATCAAAGCTACAGAACTAAAAAGTAAAGGGGGAGGACAAGAGGCACTCTGGGTTACCTTGGAGATGGGGAATGGCATCACAATCCACACAGGGGTTGTATACAGACCCCGTCTCAAGGGGAGGAAATGGACAAGAAAATGATAGAGGACATTCTCAAAATGGCTGAAAAAGGGGAGATACTGTTGATGGGGGACCTGAATATGCCAGATGTTAACTGGAGGACATGTACTGCAGCCACATCCAAGAGCAGGGTCATTCTCGATGCCCTGCAGGAGGCAGACCTTAGACAGCTAGTGCTGGAACCCACTCAGGAGGGAGCAATACTAGACCTGGTACTCTCAAATGGAGAGAGGATCACAAATTTAGAAGTCAGTAGACATCTGGGAACAAGCGACCACTGCACAGTGTGCTTCACAATGAGCACAACCATGGAGATAAGGCATACAAAAACAAGGATACTGGACTTTAGAAGGCTGACTTTGGCAAATGGGTGAACACCTGAAGAATGCACTAGCAAATGGCCAAATAGGAGGGTGGAAAAACAATGGAGAAAATCAAAACTGCCATCATAGAGGCAACAAGTCTGTGTAAAACAAATAAAGAAAACAAAGTGGAGTAAAAACCACTATGGTTCTCAAAAGAGGTGCAGGAAGGTTAGGAGAAAAGGCTGCATTCAAAAAGTATAAGGAATCACAGAGGGAGCACGACAGGAACTGTATCAATTAAAGCAGAAAGAAGTAGGAAAGGCAGTCAGAATGGCAAAGGCACAAACCGAGGAAAAAATAGCCAACTCAGTCAAAAAGGGGGATAAAACCTTTTATAGGTACATTAGGGAGCATAGAGAGGTTAAGGGAGGGATAGTGAAGATTGATAAAGGAGAGGGGAGGTGGGCAGAGGGAGACAGTGAAAAGGCAGAGATACTGAATGAATACTTTTGCTCAGTATTCACAAAAGAAGATGAGGAGGAGTTACCTAAACCAGACAATAGAAGCACTCTGGGTAGGGGGGTTGATACCAGTCCATTCACAGAAGAAAGAGTCCTGAAAGAACTCCTAAAACTCAAGGTGGACAAAGCAATGGGGCCTGACGGATTCACCCCAGAATCCTAAAAGAACTAAGGGGGACCTAGTGACACCACTGACCACACTTTTTAACAAATCATGGGAGGATGGGGTGGTACCTGAGGACTGGAGGAGGACAGATGATTCCCTTTATAAAAGTGGGAGCAAGGCAGAAGCAGGAAACTATAGACCTGTAAGTTTGACCTCAGTGGTAGGGAAAATGATGGAATCACTTCTGAAAGAAAGAATTGTTGAGCACCTAGAGGTCAGCGGGGCACAGGACCCAAAGCAACATGGATTTACAGCAGGAAGGTCATGTCAGACTAATCTAATTGATTTCTTTGACTGGGTGACCAAAGTAATAGACCAGGGAGGGCTGTGGATATGGCCTACCTAGACTTTTGCAAGGCATTTGACACAGTCCGCACAAAGATTAATAATCAAGTTGACAGCCTGGGAGTGGGTCCCAGGGTGGTAGCCTGGGTGTGAACTGGCTGCCAACAGGACACAGAAGGTAATAATGAATGGAACACATTCCAAGAAAGAGGGGTTACTAATGGAGTACCTCAGGGCTCAGTACTGGGTCCAATCCTCTTTTAACATCTTTATAAGTGACATTGCAGAGGGTCTGAGGAAAGGTATGCCTCTTTGCAGATGACACAAAGATCTGTAACAGAGTTGCTACAAGAGGGGTAGAAAAGATGAGAAGGGACTTGGCAAGGTTGGAGGAATGGTCAGACATATGGCAACTTAGATTCAATGCAAAGAAGTAAGTAATGCACCTGGGAAACAAAACCCAGGAGAAGAGTACACAATAGCAGGGAGGTACTAACAACAACAAAAATGGAAAGGGACCTGGGAGTAGTCACATCAGATGACCTAAAGGTGGGTAAGCAATGTGAAAAGTCAGTAAGGAGAGCCAGGGGGATACTGGGATGCATAGGAAGGGGCATCACAAGCAGAAAAAGGGAAGTGATTATCCCTTTATACAGACAGTTGGTGAGACCCCATCTGGAGTACTGTGTGCAGTTTTGGAGACCTCATCTATGCAAGGACATAGACAGGATGGAAGCAGTCCAGAGGAGGGCAACTAAAATGGTGCAGGGTCTACATCAGAAACCATATAAAGAGAGACTGAGAGAGCTTAATATGTATATCCTTGATGAAAGGAGGGACGGGGGGACATGATAGAAACATTCAAGTACCTCAAGGGAATCAACAAAGTCCAGGAGGGTAGCATCTTTCAGAAAAAGAGATGTGTAAGAACAAGGGGGCACAGTTTAAAGATAGAGGGGGGACGGCTCAGGGGTAATGTGAGGAAATTCTTTTTCATGGAGTGAGTGGTGGATACATGGAACAGCCTTCCTGAGGAGGTTATTGGGTCTAAAACAGTGGGGGAATTCAAACATGCATGGGACAGAAACAAAGCAATTACAGTGGGGGGTTGCAGGAAGCAGGCTGTTGGTTAACTAGAATCTACAGCTTATCCAGTAGGTAGGGAAATGGGCAGACTGGGTGGGCCAAGTGGTCCTTTTCTGCCGTCAAAGTCTATGTTTCTATGTTTCTATGCACCCTTAATGCTTGCCCACTTTGCCTGTACCCCCTCACCTGTATTGCTTCTTGCCAGGGCTAGCTTAACTCTGTTGGCCATCTTTTCAAAGTCAGCTCCTCTGAACTCCCATATTTTTGCCATGGAATGGGATGATTTCATTCTAGTGGGCAAACTGAACCATACCATTTGATGGTCACTTGCCCCCAAGTGACCTTCTACCTGGAGATCTGTGATCCTTTCCCCATTAGTCAGCACTAGATCTAGGATAGCCCTGTCTCTTGTGGGTTGTTCTACCAGTTATTTGAGGCCCTCCCCTGCAGGGAATCCGCTATGTGTCTAGTTCTGGCAGATGTTCCTGCTGGTATTGACCAATGTGTATCTGGAATTGTTGAAGTCTCCCATTATCAGAAACTCCCCTTTAGAAGTCATGTTTTGTATATCTTGTAACAGTAATGTGTTTATGTCATCCCCCTGCTCTGGAGGCCTGTAGACAACCCCAGTTTGTATGGCAGTCCTATTTCCTGTTTCCACAGTGATCCACAGTTCTTCTGGCTCCTGCCAGTTCAGCAGTGAGACTCCATCATGCTGGAGGAGGCACAGTGACGTGTGTCTTCCAGTATGTGCAGTGACTGAGTGAAGGGGCTATGGTCATGTTTCACACGACACTGATTTGGAAAACAGCAGTACCACATTATGAGGTACAGATATGTGAGTCTAGGAATACATAGTAATTTTAAAAGAATAAAATACATTAAAATGAACAATTAGTTTTAGCACCATACAAAGTATGACAGCATTATATCAATTAACAAATCAGTAACCATAAATTCCAACTAATAAACAGTAGATTAGTACAAAGTGTTCATTCTTCAGTTCAAATAGGAAATGAAAGGGATTAAAACATAACAATAACTAAAATCCATAGCTCTCTAACCCTAAACGTAAATAAGATTCAGCATATCAACAGTAGATTAATGTTGTAAGAATAACCTGACCTAGGCAAATTATACCTATACATTTAAAAGAGGCCTTGTGAATTAATTTAATTGGAGAAAAGCTCCCCAGATATCAACAAATCTATTTAATCTATCAGAAATTAAATACAAGATTCTTTTATTGTTAGCAGTGTAGCTCATCATATTTAACCATTCGGCTAGGGAAGGCACCTGTGGGGATCTCCAGTATTTAAGAATTAATCTTTTAGCACAAGTAGAGGCAACCAAAATCCACAACTTCTGATTATAGGTAATGTCTATCTTAAATGTGAAAATTCACAAAATAAATATAAGTGGAGAGTGTGGTAGAACCATTGAAAAGGTGGTTTCACATTTCACTTTTATTTCTTGCCAGAAATTTTTGAGTTTAGGGCATTCCCACAACATATGTCACATGTTAGCATTAAGGGAGTTACATTTCCAGTAACATGCATTTGAAGAGAACTCCATTTTGAAACGTTTAACCAGAGTTCTATAAAAATTATGCAAAACTTTGTGTTGCGTGAGCTTACCTTGTATGTCCTTACCACCATGGTATGCATAGTCCCAGGTGGAGCTCCAGTCCTGGTCATTAAGTTCGATTCCCAACTCCTCTTCCAACTTCTGTTTAGCAGAGTAAGTGAGAGATGATGAGGTGAGAGAAAATGAGAGAGATTTATAAATTAAATTGTCGCCCTTTCTAAGTGGGCCTATTTTAACCAATTGATCTCACTCCTTATTGCTGGGTAATGAAAGATTAACCCTGGAAAGAAGGTCTATTAGAGTATGTCTTAACTGTAGATAGTAATGAAAATGAAACCATGGAAGGTCAAATTTCTCTTTAAGTTCAGAGAAGGACATAAGTGTATCAGATCCTTTATGTAAAAGATCCCCGATACAATTGATGCCCTTTTGTGACCAAATAATATTGGACAGAGGTACACCACCTCATGTCAGAGAGGGATTAGACCAAAGAAGCATCGATATCAGTGGTATAGAGGAAGGATTTACTACTTTATTAACCTTTTTAATAACACGAAAGGTGTTATATAAGCAGGGATTACCCTTGAGAGCTATGGGAATTGGCAGGTATATGAAGTCAGTAAACTTATTAGGTTTTATCAGCTCAGATTCCAATAACGTCCATAAAGGGAGTTGTGGGGTGTTCTTGAACTCAGGAAATAGGAGGGCAGAGGATTGTTTAAACATGAAAGCCCATTGGTACCAATCCCGGTGTGGAAGACCTAGGCCACCCAGTTCATAAGGAGGTCAGAGTTTGCCCAGGCTCAGCCTGGGAGGCTTAGTGCCCCATAAGAAGGTTCTTATCAACAAATTCATTTTATCCATAGTTTTATTAGGTAGTAAAACAGGTATATTTTGGAAAAGATAGAAGATTTTTGGGGCAATGATCATTTTGGTTGAATTTACCTTACCCCAAAGTGAAAGGTTAAGATTCTCCCATATTTTTAGGTCCTGCTCAATATTATAGAATAGAGGAAGGTAATTTATATCAATCAGTGAATCCAAATTCATCACTATTTGTAAGCCTAAGTAGGTTATCTGATTTGTTACCCATTTGTTGTCAAAGATTTCCTTAAGATTTTTTAGAATGAAAGGTGTAGGATTTGGACATAAAGCCTGAGCTTTGTCCCAGTTAACTTCAAGACCTGACAAGGAACTGATTACTCTGAGCAGACATTTGTGAGCATTATAAGACTGCACGGGGTTTAGAAAGAGTTAGCAGCGATCATCTGCAAAAGCAAAATATTTATGAGTATATTTCTTTACTTTAAAATCAGATATTCCAGGATGATCTGTAATAACTCTGATCAGGGGTCCAATAGCCAAAATTAAGAGGTACAGGGATAAGGGACATCCTGTCTGGTTCAGCAGGCCAAATGGATTGTTCCAGATATTATTCCATTTGAGAGAATTTGAGCTGAAGAATTTTTATAGAATAATGACTCCCAAGATTGGAAGTTACTGCCACATCTGAAATGTTGCTGAGCTAGAAACATATAGGCCCAAGACAATGAATCAAATGCTTTGAATAGATCTGAAGAGAAAACTAAGTAGGGTCTCTAGATTTGTTAGCCAGCCACAGCACATTTATTAGCCTTCTCACACAGACAGCTCCTGATCTACCATGAATAAAACCAACCTGCTCTCTCCCAATGATTTCAGAAATAATAATTTGAATTCTAGCAGTTAATATTTTGGCCAAACTTTTATAGTCAGAATTCATTAGTGAAATAGGATGATAGCTATCACATAGCAAGGGGTCTTTATTCTTTTTATGAATAAGGGTGACCAGAGCCTGAGAAAGAGTTTTTGGAAGAGATTTCTAATTGAACCCTTCTAAATACATAGTAAGCAAGTGTTTAGATAACTTTTGGTTTAAATAATTTATAGAATTCCCCCCTGGAAGCCCATCCAAACCTGGTGTTTTATTCTTAGGAAGAGAGTCAATGGCCTGAGAAATTTCATCAAGGGATAAGTCTTTATCAAGCAGTTTTTGCCTATCTTCTGATAGCTTGGGAGTATTGATGTCCACAAGAAAATGAGATATTTTCTCAGTGTTGACATGCTTCTGGGTATAGATGTTTGAGTAGAAATCTCTAAACACCTGGTTTATTTCAATACTTTTGTTCATCACCTTCACAGTTGAGTCTTGAACACCCGGGATGATATTTCGATCTTGCATCTTTGTAAGTCGGTATGCAAGTAATTTCCCTGCCTTTTCTCCCGACTCCCAGTATCCTTGTTTAACACAAAACAATGCATATTTGGCCTGTGCTGAAAGCATCTTGTCAATATCATGTTTGACCAGTGCAATTTCATATAACAGAGATTTATCAATTAAGCCAGTCGCAGTGCACAACATTTAAGCTTTTTGAGTTTGATTTGCTTAGCCTCTAACAATTTATCCTTCTCTTTTTTTCTGAGAAGCAGAGAAGCTCATAATTCTACTCCTGATGAATGCTTTGCAGGCTTCCCAGAGGCAGGAGCAGCTAACCTCTCCATTGTCATTTATTAAAAAAATATTCATTTGTTTCTTTAATAAGCCAGTCAGAAAATTCCTTGTCATGTAAAAGGGAAGTATTCATTCTCCACCTGAGCTCCTTTGGCCACCCCGAATCCCAAACCAAATTTATAGAAATCAAGGCGTGATCCGAAATGATAATATTATCAATTTCAGCATCCAGGATTGAGTTGACTAAATCAGCTGACACACACAAAAAATCTAAGTGACTATAAGAAGAGTGACAGTTAGAAAAAAAGGTAAAATCTTTATCCTGGGGGTGAACCAACCTCCAAATCTCATATAGGGATAAAGAGTTTAACAAGTTATGCAAAGCCTGACATGCTTTAGAGGGTGTTAATGAAGGTTTAGGAGGATTCCTATCCAACAGAGGATCCATAACCTCATTAAAATCACCTCCCAAAATTAAGTTATAGGTAGGTAAGTTAGAAAGTATTTTGGAAATAAAATCAAAAAACCCTGTTTTTTCTGAATTTGGTGCATAAATGTTACATAATGCTACCTGCATTCCATCTAGTAAATCCAACAGAATCTGAAATCTGCCTTCAGAATCAGCAATATGAGAAGTTTTAACAAAATTTAACCATTTTCTTATAAGGATAGTGGTACCTCGTTTTTTACAATTATAAGAACTAAATTCAACTTGGGAGACCCAGGATCTGTTGAGCTTAATTGATTCATCAGCATCTAGATGGGTTTCCTGTAGCATAGCAATATCAGCTTTTTTTTTTGCTAAGATAATATTTTTTTCCTTTTTATAGGGGTCCCTAGGCCATTTACATTCCATGAAACAATTTTATATGGGTGCATACTTAATCCCATAGTGTGGGTAACAATAAGAATAACAGCAGAACGTCAAGCATTAGAATATGTGAAGTGAAATGCTTAAAAATAGACTGCTATTTTATGACAACCAAAAAAAAAACTTATAAAGGAAGAAAAATAGTTAAATAGAACAATACTATTCAGTATATAGTATAGAAACAATAAGAACAAACTTAACCTACAGTATAACACTGTTGCAAGACACAGCTTATAACAACTTGTAACTGAATAAATAGCCAGATAAATGCCAAACTGAAATTGAACGGATCTAGAAAATAAAAAAAAGTAATCAGATTAACAGCACTAACAAAAGTTCAATTTGCACAGGAGAACAGTAGGGTGTTGACTTCTGCGTGGCCAGATAAGTCCACCAAACAACTGTCCAAGCCAGAGCTGGCTCAGTTAGATCAAAGAGGTCTTTGATCTCGCCTGTAGGTAGAGGTGATCCTTCCCAAGAACTTGTATCAGGTGATGATGCCCTTCATTAATAAGTTTAGTAGAGAAAATGGATTAAATTGCAATGAGGACTACCAGCAGTGCAACTTTTGTTGAATATTGTTGCAATCTAGCAGTCATCAATAAAGAGAAAAAAGTAAAGCACTTAGACAAAAATCAAAAGAAATAGGTAAGAAATAAAGAAAAAAAAAAAAAAAATCCACAACACATTAACAGTAACTGCTGCAGTGTTATCTGGAACCCTACTTAACTAGATCTACAAGAAGAAGTAATGCTGTCTCCGGCTCCATAATGACACCACAGCGTCCAGACTGCCCCATTAAACCCGCAATAAAATGGTCATGTGAAGAAATCCGAGCATACATCAACCCAAATATATCTTGTTATGCTGGCATGCTATGTTCAGACCATTCACAGATTAATATTTACCTATTTAGCAGTCTTAGTAGCAGAGGTATCATAAGCCTATAAACAAGTACCTTCTTTGTAGCATGTGCATATTTAATAGACAACAGCTTTCATAAGGAAGGCGGATAATTCGGGTACATAGACAGATCTTGATAGAACCAGACATAAAAAAAGGGGAGGGGGTGGAGTTAGGCCCACAAACAAACAGAAACATACTAAGAAGAGACAGACATTGTACACATTTCTATCTAAGTGCTTGGAGTTAACATACTAACATACTATTTGCCAGCAGATTAGGCCTTACGGTCTATCGAGTCTGCTCGAACCTCAGATCCTTAGTTGGGTGCCAAGGCCCTCCCCTCCCTTGTGCTCCAGAAACCCCTATCATCCATCCCCACCCCCCTGGGACAGGCCATCATCTGATACATCCACTTTCTGTGTCTGTCCCACCCTCTCTTGAAGCCCTCCACTGTGGATCTCTGAACCAGCTCACCAGGCAGTGCATTCCAAGGGTCCACCACCCTCTCAGTGAAAAACCTCCTCCTCTTTCCCCCCTCACCCTTCCACCTTCCAACTTCAAACCATGCCCTCTAGTGATACCTCCCTGCTTTAGTCTAAAGATCCCCTCCATGTTTACCCTATTTATTCCCTTGAGGTACTTGAAGACCTCAATCATTCAAGCATTTCTTAAAATAAGCCTCTGTCTATTCTCATTGCAATCAGAGAAATACTAAACTTTATGTGCAGCAAACTGAGATCAAGCTTTGCAAAAAATGACCACATGGTTCATAAACAAAAGTGTTTACAGCTCCTTCAGCATTTTTAAGTCACACAAGCTTTAGTAGGATCCATAAACGAACCTTCGGCAAATAGAACCTGGGTGGAAATTGGCCGTTCAGGGCGATAGTGGTAGTTCACTGGATCTTTAACAAGACGCCAAATCTTTGATTTCCCAAAAAACCTCAGGTGTAGCTATTAACTTGTTCCCATGTGTCCTATAAAAGTAGAATCATGTGGGGGAGTCGATGATCTTGTTACCCCAATGCACTGCACATCCATTTCCTGGTATACAGACAATTTCAGCAAGTTCCGGGTCGAGGAGTGACTACTTTCCCTGCTGCGAGATCATTTTTTTGGATTATTCTGCAAGTTGGTGAGCCTAGGGATGTTAGAGGAATGAGTCAAGGACCTGGCTTTCCTTTGGATCTCTTGGGATTTAACAGAAGAACTCACATTGCGGACAGCCTTGGAGAACAGGTGAGGGGTTGCAGATTCACAGAGGCCAGGAGAGGGAGATTTATTCAGCCCATCAGCTTGGAGCAGGACTCGAGACCTGGAATTTGTAGATTCTGTGTAAGAACTGGGTCGCGAGGATTCTGATCTGTGAGGCCCTCGTGCTTCATTCGAAAGCTGACGGTTGTGTAAATTTACCACAGAGTTGGATGAGTAAGATTCCTCATAGGCCTGACTAAAACCCCTTACTTCTTTTACTGAGGAGCATTTGATCAAATTTCCTCTCAAGTCTTGTATAATTAATATTGTCAGAAATTTTAAATGGTACTGTAAGTCCACGTCTCTCAGATGCTGTTTAACCTCGTAGAATTATTTCCTATTAGATACTACCACTGCAGAAAAGTTTTGAAATAAAAGAATACGCTAGCCTCTCCATTTCAACACACCTCTCTCCCTAGCAATCCGCATCACTTCTTCTTTGTCAGTGAATTTTAGGAAGTAAACAATGATGGGTCTGGGTCGTTGGTTCTGTAGTTTGGGGCCTAAGGCTCTATGAGCTCTTTGAATGTCAAGGGGTTTGGGCCATTTCATATTTAATAGATCAGAGAGAAAATCCTGAATGAAAGCCATGGTATTTCTTCCCTCAGCACCCTCAGGGAGACCCAATATTCTAATATTATTTCTGCGCCTCCTATTTTCAAGGTCATCAACTTTTTGAGTTAGAAAAGAGATTTGCTCAGATCGATGTTGTATTAACTGCTCTAAATAACGGACAGATGAGGTTAACTCAGTGATTTTTTTACTGTTCATACCAATATGTGTACCCATCTCCACTTTTTGTTTTGAGAGTGCAGCACTGGATTGCATGACATCTGTTAGACCAATCTTAATTTCAGCCAGAATGTCTTTCAGCTGTTCAATATCCTCCTTGGTGGCAAAGTTCTCATTGGGGCTGTTTAAGATGTCCTTGTTATGTCGCACTAGCCTGGGAGAGTGGGCTTAACGGGCCTTCCACTCGACATGACTGATGAATAAATGAAAAGAGAAATATACGCGTATGGATGATCTTAACTCACTTGTCGGTGCCCCACAAACTATTTCCAAGATTTACTCATCGTTGTTTAGCTGGGCCTTTAAGGATAATCTGGCACCAACTTCATATTGGGCCAGAATATTTCCTAACATGTCGTGGAATTGGATGCATATCTGGCAAAATTGTCATAAATGGATACAACAAGATCATCTTAGATTAATGCAGTTTAAAATACTGCATAATATTTATTATACACCTCAGAAATTGAAGGACTTAAAATTAGTAGAGGAATCCCTGTGCTATAGATGTGGTAAGGAAGGGGTGATCTTCACATATTTTCTGGACATGCCCTAACATAGCTCCTCTGTGGAATGAAATCAAAAGTAAAACAGACCTGCTACTTGGTTTAGAGGATCTGTTCACTCTCGGAAGTATGTTTATTAGGGAGATGCCAGGTTGCAGGGTGAAACAGAGGAAATTCCATATATCCATGGTTGCTGGTGCAGTTAAAAATTGGTATTGAGATATTGAAGAATCCTCGCCTATTTCATACTCTGAGTGGTTGACGGAGCCCTTTCTTTCTTAGAACTGAGAGGATGATTGCTATACTGCATAATGTGTTACCCCGCTTTGAGAAAATCTGGTCTCCTCTGGAAATGGTTTACAAATAGAAAATCTTGTCCAGAGAAGCCCTTCCTTTCCTTGCTTGCCTTTGATTTAACTGTTATTTGCAGTGCCTTTCTGGGGTGGAGGGTTGGGGCTGGGGGTTGGGAGGGATTGAGGGAACTATGTGTTTTCTTTTTCACTGTAAGTAATCTTGAATGTTGGCTATGTGTAGCTAATTGCATGTTATTGACTGTTTTGGTATTGTTCCCGCAATCGTATGTTTAAAATGTTCAATAAAATATTAATTGCAAGAAATATACGCGTATGCGAGGAAGTTTAAAACAAAAAACGATCATGAGGCAACTCTTATAACTGAGTGATAAAGTCCGGTAGTGTTTATTTATACCTGTATATTTAAATGACGGAAGAAATTACAATAACAGTCAGGATCACCGCAGAGCTTACTGACTTGCGACCATCTTCGTCAAGTGCCAGCACACGCACATATGGTCATTTTCTGAAAAGTAAGTGTAAATGGGCTACATTTCAGTGTGTCAAAGGTGTGATCCCATGAGATACGTAGCCAGTCTCAGACACACACCTGAGAATGAAGTAGTGACTGAAAGTCTACAGCATAACACTTGAAAGCATTGTAACTATTGTCAGTTACAAGGATCCCTTGTGTAACCCTGAAGGGATGGCAGAAGTTCCCTGCTGCTACAGCTGGCTAACCCTCAGGTGACTTCACAGTGAAGGTTAACAGGTCACTAGAAGTGCAGTACTTTGCAATGCGGCTGGTAACCAAGCCCCTCACATGACAAGGATGTTGTTACACTGTGTGTTATCCCTCATAGCAACAGACAGTCATGGAATAGGAAATGTCCATGTGAAATACATAGAATGGGTTGGGCAGGGGGATGTATGGACAAGATTTATGGGAAATGTAATGTCGCTGTTCACAGTAATAGCGGCATATGAACATATCAAAATGCCAGCACAAACAGAATGCACAATCTTTCAAGCCCGCTTGATTCTGCAGCTATCCCCTCAGCTTGCAACTGCCATACCCTCCCCTCCCTTCATCATGACCCCCCCCACTCTGTCCCATCCCATCTTTTCTAGCTGCCAATCATTGTACAGGAAACCACATCCTCGGGCAGGGTATTCCACTTGTCTAGCACTCGATATTTTAAAACATGCCTCCCGATTTAGTCCTAAATGTTCCCACCTCCGATCTCAGCTGATGCCCTCTCGAGTCCCTTCCTTCTGTAATCAGGAAAATCCCTTCTGTATTAGCCTAGTTTATGTCATTTAAATATGTAAACATTACAGTCATAGCCCCCCATCCCTCCTTTCCTCCAGGGAATACATGTTCAGGTCTCCCAGCCTATCCTCATATGATTTCCACTGTATTTCCTGTCTAATCTTAGTTGCATGTTGCTGTATCCCATGCAACAATCTTATGTCCTTCTTCCGGAATGGGCACCACTATTGCATATGGTATTCCAGGTGTGTTCTGACCTGTGAAATGTACAGGGCTAGGGCCACATTCCTATTTCTTTTTTGAAATTTAAAGTTTATTGATTTAACTCATAATTAAACCAGACTTAAGATACAACTGGTAAAGCAGAACAGAACAACAATCCGCTTGTATACATTGAGTGTACAAAGCAGTAAACCGTTCCCCCACCCCCGGAAGGTGCCATCTTTATCTCCAGGTAGGCCCAAAGGGCTATACATTAATGCCATGGAGACATACTTGACATAAAAAAAAAAACATCACATAGAACCGTCTCTTCCCAAATCCATCAGGGACAATAGTTTACTAAATCAATGAAGGTACAATGCGTATAACTTGCCCCACTTTTCCTGGAACATAGGCATGGCATGTCTAAAATCCGCAATTAATCTTTCCATCTTGAAACATAAGGAAATTTCCACCAACCAATCACTATAGGAGATAGCCACTTGGTCTACCCAGTGTTTAAGCACTAGTCTTTTAACTGCCATTGAAATTATGGCTATATGAAATTTCCTTTCAATACAACCGATATTGGAATATAACCCAAATATGCAAATTTCGGGGTAAATAATTCACCTAGGCCCAGAATTGGGTCCAGACTTTTACAAATTACATGCCATAATGGGGCAACTTTAACGCACGACCAGAATATATGTATTAAATCACCCACTTCTAGGCCACATCTGGTACATCTGTCCGATTTTGTACTATCGAATTTGGCCAACTTCTGTGGTGTATAATACATATTGTTTAAAATGTAGAACTGAATTAACCTGTTCCTATTCAAAGTAAGGTATCTGTAAACATCACTCCAAATATGAGTCCAAGAGAGGGATAGCCCAGGGAAACACGAAACCCATGTTCTGGATCCACTCAAGGGGTCAGGAAACTTCATGGTTAATAAATAGTTGTATAGCCTGGCTATACAGTGGGAGTTAGTAACAGAATTCTTAAGCTGCTCCAGGAAAGGCCCAACCTGTGAGGGTATCTTTCCCAGGCCGAAATTTTTACCTAATAGGTGTCGGATTTGGTAAATCCTAAATATATGTTGGGAAGATAGACCCAAATAAATTAGGACATCGCTGGAGGAGCCAAGAGATCCCTCAAAGTAGAGGTATTCTACCTTGAGATCCTGAGCATGCGGGAACCAAGCCATTGGCAGTGTGGACCCACCTAATCTGATGTTGGGGTTGAGAACTAAAGGTTGGGCCTGATCCCTAGTGTAGGGGATTTTAAGGAAGTCCCAAATATGTGATAAGACTTTAATTGACACCCCTATCGCTGAGTTACGAAGGGCCTCTGGAAGAGAGGAGAAACTGTAATAGAAAACATGCTGAGGAGAAATATTATGTTCCTTCAGCAGTCTAAGCTCCAGATCTAACCATATGGGCGTGTCAAACTCTGCCTGGGGTACAATCCATCTAGCCATTTTGGTTAACTGACTGGCCCAGTAATATAGACCAAAATTAGGGATCCTGAGACCGCCTTTGTCTTTAGGTAGACATAGTTTATTGAAGGATCTCCTAGGTTTTTTACCACCCAAATAAAATGGGTGACCATCGAATGTATTTTCTGAAAATATGATTTAGGAAGCCAGATGTTGAGGAGATTCAAAGGGTAAAAAATCCGCGGAAGGACGTTCATTTTGATTATGTTGATTCGGCCCCCAATTGCAAGGGGAAGGTTATCCCATCTGTTGAGGTCTTTTTAATATGATCTAGCAGATCATCTAGGTTGAGCTTCTTGGTCATCTCTTCGTCTCGCATCAAGTAAATACCTAAATACTTGAGGAGGTTAGGGGCCCATTTCATGCCAAAATGAGAGACCTCAGCCTGAAATAGGTGTGAGTTAAGTGGGAAAATCACCGATTTAGAGAGGTTCAGTCTATAATTGGACACACTGCCAAAAAGGTTGATTATACGCAACACCTCCTCTATAGAAGACTCGGGGTTTGAAAGGTGTAAGAGGATGTCATCCGCAAAAACTGAGAGGGTCAAGACTCATTGGGAAATTAAACATCCTGTTATATTGGGAGAATTCTTGATATGAAGCAGTAGAGGTTCTAAGTATAAGTTAAATAAGTAAGGAGACAAAGGACATCCCTGACGTGTACCAGAAAATAGAGTAAAGCGTGCTGAAAACAACCCATTGCAGTAGACCCTCGCAGAGGGTGAGCTATAGAATGCCTTGATCCAACCTATGAACTTTCCTGAGAAACCCATTTTACCAAGGGTGGCCCACAGGAAATCCCAGTTAACACGGTCAAAGGCTTTCTCTGCATCCAGAGCAACTAGAGCCATAGGTACCTGGGATTCCTTTGCCACGCTAAAAGTGTGGGAAAGAGTACGCAGATGATCTGTAGCTGACCTTCCTAGGACAAACCCCACTTGTTCTGAACTCAATAACCCCTTCCATACCTGTTTGATTCTTAGGGAGAGAATTTTGGCTAGAATTTTAATATCATAGTTAAGTAATGATATAGGCCTATAACTGGCTGGGTCTAATTTAGGTTTATCTGGTTTTGGGATAAGAACTAAAGTGGCCTCACATAACGAGGGATCTAATGGTGCCGATGGAAGAATGTAGTTAAATAGTTTAAGAAGTACCGGGGCTAACTCTTTACTAAATATTTTGTAGAAGTTGGGGGGAAAGCCGTCGGATCCTGGTGATTTATCGGTGGGCAGGTTTTGGATGACTTCCTCTATTTCCTTTAATGTAATAGGGGATGAGAGTGACCCACAATGGTCAGGGTGCAGTTTCATGAAGGGTAGCCCTGCCAAAAAATTTTCCAGATTCGCCCCTGGAATTGAGGCAGAATTATTACTATATAAGTCTTTGTAAAAATCTTCAAAAATTTTTGCTATCTCTCTTGGTTTGGTTTTGATTGACCCGTCAGCTGCCCTCATAGCCGGAATTAGCCTAGAGCTTTCTACCTCCTTTAGTCTGAGAGCCAGTAATCTCCCAGGTTTCTCCCCTTGGTCAAGGTAGTGAGTTTTAGATTTCAGAATGGCATATTCTGTTTTTTCTTTAATCAAATCCTCATATTCATTCCGGACCCTGCATAGGTTCTCTAAGTCAGTTTGCGAACCAGAAAAAGCAAGAGCACCCTCAGCCGACTTAATTTGGTTGGCCAACTGAGTAATTCTCTCTTTCCTCACCCTCTTCCTTTTAGTGGTTGTTTTAATGAACTCGCCTCTGAGAAAACATTTGAGCGTGCACCATATTAGATCGTCTCTGAGAATTGAACCTTGATTGATTTCGAGAAAGGACAATATCAGAGATTGAAAATGAGCTACAGTCTTCTCATCTTTCAAAAGTTGTGTATTAAGTTTCCAAGAGGTATCCCTTTGACCAAGGGGATTAAGGGATAGCTTAATCCAGGCCATGGCATGATCTGAAATGACTATCGGCTCAATACCAGAAAGAGATATATTAGCCATAAGACCTGAGCTCACCAGCATGAAGTCTAGCCTTGATCAAGACCTGTGGATTGGAGAGTAATATGTGTAACTGCGACTGGAAGGGTTTAAAATTCTCCAAGCGCCACTCAGTCCCAGCAAATTACAGAAGTCTTGAGGGCCAATTGGGCAGATGTGGGTGGATCTAACGGGCCTATAAGATTTGTCAAGAAGCTGTGAGGGGGCAGTATTCCAGTCCCCTCCTAGTATAAAAACCACTGGCAAAAGATCACTCATCCTTGACATCAGCTGCATGATGAAATTAGGTTCCCCACCTACTGGGCAGTATACTGCCCCTAGGACTACTCCCAGGCTATTGAGCGTACCTTTGACTAATACAAATCTACCCTCCGTATCTTTAATGCATTTCTCTGGAACGAACGGTAAATTACGCTTCAACATGATAGCCACACCCCTACTATTCGTGGACCCCTCCGAAATGAACACCTGAGAGAAGCCGTGACAGCTTAGCAGTTGAGCTTCAGAGGTTAAAACATGTGTTTCCTGGAGAAACAAGATATCCACTCCCATAAGGGTACAGTTCAACAGTATTTGTCTTTTCTTTGACACTTCCCCTGATGCCCCTGACGTTCCATGTAGCCAGTTTAATGTGACCTAAAGCCATTTAATATACTTGAAAAATATTCATATATACAGTTATCCTCCATGGCCAAGTAGATCCAAACCCCGAATAATGGCACCTTCCACCCTCCCCCCTTACAACCCCCCCATTGAACCGTCCAAACAATACAGCAGGAAATGGTCAAACACCAGACTAAGGCAGCATTACACTTAGATATAATCAGAAACATAGGAAGATTTAAGTTGTGATAACCATCAAACATGCCGTAACCAAGTTCAGTTCCTCGCCCTCCCCCCAATGTAGTTATAGCATGACCAATAATGCCGGATCTGGTCGAAACCCCTCCCCACCCTCCACCCTGTAGCTTACTCAACCCCTTAACCCAACAGCCCCACAAACTATTAACATGTGATCCCAGAGCTGTACTCATCCAGTAAAACACCCGGATATGACCCATAACCGAGACCCCCCCCAAGGGTACCCTAGCCCGAAATAAGCCTCCTGATGTTCGGTTCCTTGTACAGGCCTATGGGACCTCCCCAAATTGCTTTTGCATCTAGGATGTATTGGAACATTAGTTCCCTCATAGCTGGGCCTAGGTATCCCCAATACCCCACTAAGGCCGCGATACAGGTTTCCCAGTGCCTACCCTCCCTCTGAGCCCCCCCAACCCACTAATAACTAGTATTGTAATCGCCCCATTCACTACCCAACCTAAGGCCCACAAATTGCCTCTGTTCTCCAATGGGTTTAACAGTCTGAGGGGCCTTACCCTGTTGGGTCCAATCCATCCCACTACGATGCGAAGGAAATTATGGGTGATACAAACTTGGGCACCTAGCGAGCTGGATAATCAATGCTACCCAACGACACCAAAGGAAGGCCCGCTACGGAAGTACTAGTCGGACGAGATCTTGACGGAACCGACTTGTCCGACACCTAAATACGTCCCTCGTAAATCGTCTCCACTATGCAGGTTCCACTTCCCCCAGCCCTGGCGAGCAGCCAAGATTCAGCTGGTCGGACTAGGCCTCGCAGGCCCCGGAGCCTCCCTCTACCTCACCCCCACTCACCACCCCCCACCCTCACCACCGCAAAACAGGTAAGCCGAACAAGATGTCCAACTCGCAGACGATCTAGTAGCAAGGAAAGAGATAAAAAAAAAAAAAAAAGAAAGAAAAGAGTCCCAGCTCTGAGGTATAGCTTCCGATTGTAGTCAAACTCCTCGTGTGTATCACTCAGTCCCCGTGGAAGAGATTTGGAAGCCTCTTAGTTAGATCAGGTAGCGCTAGGTCCGGTGAATCGTAGGTCTTCCATACACCATCTATGGATACAAGCAATTTCGCCGGGTAGTTCATTTTAAATCTGATGCCAGCTGCGATTAATTTTTTAACTATAGGGTTGAAGGCTGCTCTTTTCTGACAAATCTCGTATGGTAGATCCTGCGTGATTCGGATTTTGTTACCTTCCCAGTGGATCGACTCTAGCTCCTTAACTTTAAATATAACATGTTGCTTCTCGATGAAGCTGAGGAACTTAATGATGATCGGACGGGGGGGGCGCCTGGTGGGGGTTTCGGCTTCAAGGATCGATGTGCCCTCTCGACATGGTATTGCTGATTAATAGGAGAAGGGCCAACTATTTTATTGAGCAATTGCTGGATAAATTTAATAGTATCTCCGCCTTCCTCCAATTCAGGTAGGCCCAATATTAATATATTGTTCCTCCTACTCCTGCCCTCAAGGTCTTCAGTTTTTAATTGGAGTTTCTGGAGTTGTTGCCTGAGTTTGATGATTTCTGGTCAGTCCTGTCTTTCCAACTTTCTAAAGACATGGCTTTTGCCTCCATGTCGCCACAGCCTTTGACAAAGTCAAGAAATCGGTTCTAATTATTTTAATTTCAGAAGAGATTTCTGGAGAGTTTCTAAATGGGAGAAGCTCCTGAAGGAATCTATCTTCTGTAAGCGGATTGCTAGGAGGAGTAGAAGGTGTTTTTTGGACATTTGCCCCGAGGCATTGCTCCTGGCCTTCTTGGCGTTTTTTTTCGGGTGACGTAGGTGGAGTATGCCTTACTCCAGGCACCTTCGTATCTGCATCCATGCCGAAATCTCCTGGTTTTAGCAGTCGGCTGCGCTATAAATTATATCTTAAGGATCAGCACTCATACAGGAATGCTCCGGTGATGTCAAATCACTAAACTTCTAAAATAGGGCACAGAAAAAATACTTTTAAGTGAGTTGTAGGATGGGAGCTCCAGAGAAAGCAGCTACCCGCCACACTGCATCACGTGACTCCCACATTCCTATTTCTGAAATAGATTCCAGTCACAGCACACCCCAGCATCTTCTTGTCTTTAGATGCAGCCCACCTGCTCTGAACTGAGTTGTTCATACTGCCCGTTACAAGCACCCCTAGATCATTTTCCTCCTCTGTGCTGTCCAACTGTACCCATCCCAGCTGATAGCTCCTCCCCTGGTTCCTACCTCTGAAGTGCAGTACCTTGCACTTCTGATCATTGAACCCCAACTGCCATGTTTCCAACCACTCCTGCATTGTGGTCAGGTCTTGCTGCAGTCATCTCCACCCTTCCATGTCATGAACCAGAGCTCCCTTGTTTGTATCGTCCTTGAACACATTCTTCTCTTCTTGGTTCCCCTGTGAGGTATCAGCTATGAAAATCCCAAACAGCACCAGCCACAGAATCGATCCCTGTAGTACCACCCTCATCACATCCCTCAGTGATGAGCTTTCTCACCCCCAATGACCACCCTCAGCCACCTTCCCTTCAGCCAGTTGGTGATCCATTTGACCATCTTTATTCCCTCCCCTATATATTCCAGCTTCCCTCCCAGCCTACCATCCAGCATGTAATCAAATGCCTTACTGAAATCCAAATACAAGACATCCACAGCATGGCCCTTGTCCAGTTCCCTGGTCACCCAGTCATGGTAATCTATCTGGTTTGTCTGGCACGATCTGCCTAAGACAATCCGGTGCTGTTGTCTGCCCTGTAGCCCATTAACCTCCAAAAAGGTCACCACCATGTCTTTTGGGATTGTCTCCATGAGCTTTGACAAAATTGATGTGTGGCTCACCGGTCTGTAGGTGCCTGGTTCATCCTTATGGCCACTTTTGTGAATGGGTACCACATGGGCCATCCTCCAGTGTGATGGTACATACCTGGTCTCCAGGGAGGTCTTGAACAGGTGAGCCAGTGGTCCAGCCAGGATATCTTCTAGTTCATGAAGTTGCCTAGAATGAATGCTGTCTTGTCCCTGTGCATTGTCCACCTTCTGTGCCCTTAATCCTTCCAGAATCCTGTCCTCCATAATCCCTATATCAGTCACCACCCTCCACCCCTGCCCAGTCCACCCCTCCCATCAGGTACCTGGCACCACCCTCTCTTTTGCAAACACAGAATGGAAGTATTCACTGAGTGCCTCTGCCTGACCCTCCCCCATCTCTAAGGGATCAATACAGGTGAGTATGAAAAGATAGGCCACTGACAGAGCAAAGGCCAATGGCACATTTATAAAGTAGAAAAAGAAATGGGCAGACTGGATGGGCCTTGCGGTCCTTATCTGCCATCAGCTTCTATGTTTCCATGTTTCTATATGCCCTTCCCCCTTGATGTCCCATCTGACCCCTTTTAGTATGGAATTCCCCAGCACCAGTACACTCATCTCCTCACTCCTCATCTCTGCCCCCACTCTTTTACCTAGCTACCTGTTTCAATAATCCATCACATTGTAACTCTACTCTTCCCCCCCTGGGTCTCCCATACCTCCACACCTGGACAGCCCCACCCTTTACTCAACACTCTCTCAGTGTCATCCATGCCCCTCCCATCCACCTATGCCCCGACACCCTCTGCCATGTCCCCCCCCCTTATTCCCTATCAGAATTGCTCCTCTCCCATTCACCTCTGCTCCCCTCATCAGCCCTGCCATCTGTTCCTCTCCCCACTTTACCTGTGCCACACTCTTCTGACCAACTGCTGTCCCTCATGCATTCCACTGCCTTTCCCTCTCCTGCACCCTGCCTGTAGATCCCACAACTCCTTGTCCTCCAGTGTCACCACCACTGCAAACCTATTACCTGCACCTATTTAATTTCTGTGTGTTGGCTCCTTCCTCCTGACTTGAGCCTTTCCTCCAGTGGTGGTACCAGTGTTCCTCCCCCCAAATCTCCTCCCTTAAACTGATGTTACTCCCTGTGGTGTCCTCATGTCACTCCCTGCAGATCCTTCTGGCTCAGGTTCCACCCCCTCACCCAACCTGTCCAACTCTACCAAGCCACAGCTCTTCTTCCTCCAGACTCCACAGCCTGTGACAGATTCAACACCCCCTATCCTCCACAATCTGTTCATCCAAATTGCCACCCTGCATTCGTTTCAGGCCAGTAATCTACCCTTACTGACCCCCCTTGCATCATGCTACTCCCCTGCACCCATTGCAGGCTAGTATTGTACTCTTACAGACCCCTCCCCACATCCTGCTGTCCCCTGTACCATCCAGTTCTGCGCTGTTCCCATTGCCCACCCCACCCTCTAATGTATCCTTCCACATCATGCTCCATTATACTACAGAATGGCAACACAAGTTGCTATTGGTGCTGAATATGAATGTAACCCCTGACAGTTTCTCACAATAGGTATAACAGGATAACTTAGTGCAGCAATGGCAGCCTCAAAAAAGTGCTATCACACTACTGTGAAATCCCATGGTGCACCTACTGTTGGTAGTGGAAGCCTTCACGGCATAGAAAGACACAGCCATAACTTCCTATCATGCACATGATGGAATTATTTGGCTGTGCAAGTGGTGTATGGTCATCTGTCCAGATCTGAAAACAATGATTTAGTGCTTCCTTTTCAAGGATGTCCACCATCCAGACATTAGCACACCCCCTTATGGTGATTGCCTAATACCATTATGGCAGATCAATGATTTAGAACTTCCTTTTCAAGGATGTCCACCATCCAGACATTAGCACACCCCCTTATGGTGATTGCCTGATACCATTATGGCAGATCACAGAAGTGGTGAACCCAACACAGTGCAAAATGTTGTCACCACCATGATTGTGAGTGTGCACCTTTGCAGACCACCCCAACAGTCAACATCACATGTTCTAGCACATAATGGTGTAAATGTCACCACAGCACTGGACTGGTCCTTGAACCACAATGGCAAGCAATATGTAAGCACTGTGTTGTCAAGGTTGCCCTGTCCGATGATGTAGCACATTTTGGTTGCCACAGTCATAAATATGGTACTGTGTCCCCTGTTATGACATTAATATTGTATCTGTATCCCCTGTAAATTACACCAAGCCCAAAACATCACTGTCACCACACAAAGGAACACTGTTTGGTGGTGTTGAAAATTGAGCATTTGTGATGACAACACACTCTATTACACAGAATGTTGTGATGGATAATATCTAGTATGCATAAAGGCATTGTCCTGCTGTTTACCTATGTCTGGATCTCAGACAGTGTTTGTTGGCTTGTTGGAAAGCAGCAAACAAACCCACATTAGAATGACAACTGTGACATTGGCAAACACAACCTTCTTCTATCACCCAATTCTCAGAACCCCACTGCACAGAAACGTGTAAGAGTAGGTTTCAATGTTTTTATTGTTCAGCAATCAAGCCTTTACAACATACTAAGCACATAAAATTATATACAAAAAAAGAGAAAAGAAAAAAAATATTAAATCTAATATTACATTTAAAATTTTAACACATAAAAATCCATGAACAAATTAATTGTCATAGGCAGAGAGACGTTTTTCTTTGTGTTTCAACACCTGATAAAAAAAACTTGAAACCATCTTAGCCTCCTCCAATGTCTGAGGGTGAAGAAGTATGAATAAAATATCATATTTTGCATTCACATATTTAGTAAGGAAATCATTTAACAGATTAAACCGCTGGATTTTATATAAAGGGCACTGTACCGTAATATGATAAAGATCTTCTTGAAAACCCTTGTTACATCTGCAAAACTCCAAACCTAAATTGGGTGGAGTCGTCTTATTAAAAAAAGCATATTTAGAACAGATGATTCCCAGTCTTGCCCAAGTAATCATTTTTCTTTCTAACAAGGTCAGCCCAAGAGTAAGATATTTCTCTATAAATACATCAATTTTATTTTGAGCTAACCATCTGGCCTGACGTTAAGCTCTGAGGAGCTCCATTTGCTTATCATAGGCAAGCGTAAGTATTTTCTTTTTGACATACTCCTTAAACACATAAGATATTGATATTGATTTCTCCCAATCTATCCAAAGATGAAGCATATTAACATTGCCCAAAATACGTTGAATATTTTTGACCCAAGGAGACCTAAAATTCTGCTTGTGCCAAGATAGTTTTTCTCTAAGGCATAGTAGAGGCATATTATTAGTCTGTTGATTAATAATTTTGATCCAATAACTCATGAGACGTATATCAATTATTGTAACAATAGGTACTCTACCCAATTCAGCCCTTGCTATAACATTAGAAGTGGCAAGTGGAACCTGCAATAAAGATTTATAGTAGAGAGAAAGTGGGATCTCCAACCATGAAGGGACATTGTTGTTCCAAATCTCTGCACCGCATAAAAGAATAGATGATGGCCTTCGCCGGCTATCAATGCCAAGGACCAAATATTCTGCATATTGTCTAGCAAAACGTAGGAGAGCCCTAACAATCAATTTTGCCCTTATCACTTGTCCTCTCCAATGCTCTATCCAATTTCCATTCGAAGCAAACTTCACCCCCAAATATATATAAGAGGATACCACTTGAATAAGTTCGTTATTTAAATAAATCCTTGGTTTAATTTGATGTCCCTGTAAGGGTGCAAAAATCAGCAGCTTAGTTTTTTTCATAATTATTAATATGTCCAAATGTTTACATTTAGAGCAAAATTGATTTATTTTATTTTGTAAACCTTGAGCAGATAAAGCAAAAATAATCAAATCATCTGCATAGGCCAGACAATGTACTGGGATATTCTTTATTTTTGAGGAATCAAGAGTATCTATATCTTTGTAAGTCAGAAGGGCATCAATATACAAATTAAAAAGAAGGGGGGCCAAAGGACATCCCTGTTTAACTCCCAAAGTTGTACTGAAATAGTCAGAAATATTGCCCTTATTATCATATCTAATAGCCGATGTTGTGTGAGAATATAACCTAATAATGGGGCTAATAAATTTAATGGTACGCGTCTATTTAATAATATCTCCCATAACTTGGCTCTATTAACCAAGTCAAATGCTGCAGAAAAGTCTACAAACACAGCATACAGCTTCATTTTACGAAATGATCTGTATTTTTCTATCAGATGGGCTAAGATGTAAATATTATCTATCGTAGAACAATCCTTACGAAAACCTGCTTGAAACATTGATAAAGGGGAGTTTGCAGTTATCCAATTTTGTAATTTATGTAATATTATTTTAGCAAAGATTTTTCCACTAATGTCAATAAGACTGATTGGGCGATAATTAGATGGCAAATAAAGTTGGCCCTTTTTATGGATTGGAATTATTATATTTCTTGTCCAAGATAATGGAATAAATCTCTCTTTTAAACAGATATTGAAAAAAATTAGTAAAAAAAACTACCCAATAATTCAAGTGCCCCTTGTAAATTTCTCCCGGTATCAAATCGGGTCCAGGTGCTTAATTATTTGATAAATTCACAATGGCTTCTTCCACCTCTCCAAATGAAAACACTAACATGTGTATTCCCTCAATGTTAAAATTTTCTATCACATCATCATCGTAGAATGTCTATTAAATAGTAGGCTATAATAAGATATCCAAGTTTCCTTGGGGATATATATGGGAGGTCTAGAATTTGATCAGCTGTCCCTTGGACAACAAAGCCCAAAAGCTTAATATCACCCTCCTTATAACTCGGTACATAACACCCCATTGTTTTTCAGTAAATTTTCTTTTTTGACGGAGAAATTCCTTGTACTCCTTCGCATTTTATTTAAATTTATAATCGCCATCTTATTTAGATTTTTTTGTCTGCCTGATGGCCTCATCAAATTTCTTTCTCTCTTACAATACCCATCAAACCAGGATCCTAACTGGGGCTTAACACTATTAGCTGAGTAAATCAGTGTCTTAATCTGTTGATACCCTATGTTTAGTAATTCACTGATCCTTTCACCTTTGGAGCCATTATGTACCTGCTGAAATAACTCAACAAAAACAGAAGAGTATAAAAGGTTCCAAACTCCTTGCATCAACTCATTATTCAATCTTAACCTTTTTTTCCCACTAATCTCAATATCCGCCAAGGGCTTATTGGGGGGAGGAATGACACTATCAGAAATCCTAAAATCCAACAAAAATGCTGCATGATCGCTTTCTTCTCATAGCCACATATAATCTCCTGCAGAAATGATAACTAAAAGGAGAGCATAATATAAAATCAACTACGCCTACCAACTGGGGAGAAAAAAGTGCTATCACCCCGATGATCCCCTTCTAATCTCCCATTAAGAATCAAGAAATTATTCTCTGTGATAAAAGTACTAAAACGTCTCCCTGCCTCATTTACAATCATGTCAGTTGTATTTCTTTTTTCCAAATCTGCCATATATAATAGTTCTTGTAACAATGATAAATTATCGAACTCTGCTATCCTAGAGTTAAAATCCCCAGCTAAAAGAACAGTATCTATCCAATTTGACTGTATCATTAAATCTATTTCCATCGATAGTTTGGACCAAAAATCATATGTAGAGTAAGTGTGAAAACATGGTGGAATATAAATGTTAACAATCAGAACCATACAAAGGTCCCAGTTAACCACTACCATAAGGATCTCGGGAGTTGGAGAGTAACTTTTGATTATCCTTAATCCTTCCCTAATTTTGATCATTGTAACCAGACCTCCTTTGTTCCTCCCATGTTTTTTCCCTTTAATTGCTGGCACAAAACTAGTTTCATATCCATTCAGGAAAGGAGAAATTAAATCCCATGTCTCCTGAACATAATCACTTCATGTCGCAATAAAAGCAACCCACTGCGGATCCACAAACTTATTATGGAGTCCTGCTATATTACAATTATGACATTATAACCAGGGTTACTTCTGACCCCTTCCTGCTCTAATGAGGACTCATTACTTTGTATTTCCAAAACTTAGTCAAGGTTGCATGGCTCTAGATTGACCTGGTGTCTCCCACTCATTCAATTCCAGCATGTAAATACCCACCTCATCCAACACATGTCTATTTTCAAAAGTAATACTAACAATTGTGCAGAACCAATAATACAGTTAATCTGAGTACCCTCTTTATCATTCCAAACTCTATTCACCTCCACAAATTCTTCTGGAAGTATATGGGTTTTGATAATAGTTGATAAAATCATCCACAATAATGATGGTAAATTAGTAGCAGTTTCTCCCTCCAATGTATCCAGCCCAAAAATAGAGATCATTGAGGTTTCGTGGGAAACTCCAAACTCCCAATTCAGTGTTACAAGAGTAGTTTTGAATATATCATATGTTAACATTTTTCCTATTTTTGCCCTATTATAAACATTTTTCCAAATTGTTGACCAGGTCACTGGTGTTGATAACAGTAATACCAAAGAGTCTACCAGGCCTTGCTTAACCCAGACCAATTTTGCCATATCCATGTTAGGGAGCATAAAGAAAACTGAACTAGTAGGGTTGGAAGTATCCCTAGTCACCATAATAAGAGCATCTGTGACTGTTGGTAACCCTAATTCTGCTCTCAACATATGGGCTATCAGGCTGGTTAGGGTTGCAGTAGATTCATAATGTTTAAAATACAGCTTATCTAATTTAAAAACTACTTCTTTCCCTGTACAAATTAAATTATATGCTTCCAGGTCATACCCCTTGGGGTTGCTATCCTCCTTGGCCAACATGAGATTTGGGCAAAGATCTTTATTAGACTGATCTACCTTTATTAAATTCTCCTTAGAATTTGTTTTTTGTTTCACAATGTAATCACCCTCCCCCTTTTCTTGATCTTTTATAAGTGTCCCCATCCACAAGTATAGATTTGTTTTTTTGGTCAGGATTCTTCCTTGTATCTCTCTGTACCTCTCCTATCCTAATGGTACCTGTAACCCCAATTTTTTTAGTCTTTTCATCCTTAATGTTTAATTCATCTTTCTGTTTTCCTAGGTTAGAGTCTGAGTAAGTCCCACAGGCCCAAGCTTTTCTTCCCCCTTTTTCTTACTTACTCCACCCCTCTTTTGCCCTTTTTGCCTTTTTGAGGGTCTTTGAACATTTAGGGAGAAAATGACAAATTATGCCTAGATCTGTGAACTTCTTTTCCCTAATAATTGTGAAATTTGTTGTTCTAAAGCAGCAAACTTCACAACACAAAACTAGAAAGAGTTTCAAGGCTGTCTTAATACCATTATATGCCTCAATAAAACAACATTAGACATTACTGGATGTGCAAGAGTCTTAATGGTATATTTGATATAGTATCCGGACACTGAAGCAAAAATCTTTATCTAAATGGATGTCCTGGACCTCTTTGTCCATTTTTGAAAAAACTCTTCAGGCGCATCATTAAGGGATGAATACACCATTTCTTTAGAGTCGATATTGCAGACCCCTACCTCACTGTAGATCTCTAATGGACTAAATAACTTTATTCCTGAGGGAAAGCATGAAATACCATCATCTTTATCTATATAATCTCCTTGCCCAGACATGCATTGCTGACTTGCTTCTACCTCCCACATCCACTCATCTTGTCTAAAAACCTGGGAATGATCCGCTATATTTGTTTTTTCCCCAAAAGTGGTACAATCGTAACCTCCTATTTTGGAAACCATATGTGTACTGTTCATTTTTGGAACGTCCTGAAAAATATTATTAGAGGCTTTAGGAAGGGTTTTTTTTTTAAAGAAATCAGTGATTTTCCCTTGGGACGGAATTTTAACACCAGTCTCTAAGTTACTAATTTCTTCCAAGTCTGGAGTTATATTCTTATTGTCAAAAGAGGATAATTGTTTAAATTCCTCAAGTTCTCTGTTAGTCCCATCGCTACCACTAAATTGGTTCTTCAATCAATTAGTCAAAGTCTCTTGATTTGTATTATTTGGACTGTTCTTATCCCAGTTCTTAGCCATCGGAATTTGATTTCTTCCATTAAATTCTGAGTTATCTCCAGCTAAATCTGATCTGTATTCCTCATTCATAAACTCCTTAAAGGAGTGAGGTAAGTAGGATACTATGGGACTTTCTACCAAATCCTTAGGGGTCGAAGCCGTGATGACCAATTCCTGCGTTAAAACACAGCAATTGCCTTTTTTTATTCTTTTGATTTATCCTTTGCTTCCCTTTAGTTGCCCCTTTAACAGTTTTGTTTACCATCTTACCACTTCAGTATACATATAAGAAGAGAAGAGAAAAAAAATCCTAACTCAAAAAAAAAAAGGACTAAAAAAGAGTCGGGTGACAGCTTACCTAAACAGCTAAATCTTCCATGAGCATCACTCCTTAAATTTGTAGAAAGCCTTCCCACCCGAAAACAACCAGACCCACCAGTTAAAACCAAAAAATACAAAACCAGATAAACAATAAAACCTATTTAAAATGAAGTCCCTCTCTTTTATGGGTACATATTCCTACGCAAAATCTACTCCGAGCCACTCACGCTCGTGCTATGCATGAGCGCAATGTTTAAATGCTGCAGCAAACCCTCCCACAGAGGCAAATCTGCTCTATTATTGGCTCACCCCTGAGCTGAAATTACATGCAGGTAAATGGCCTCTTGCACACACCTGGGTAATCCCCTCAGTTCAGCAGAGCAGCAAAATGAAACAAATCAGAGGAGTTTCAGTTACAATGTCACACATATGCTGCACTCACAGTCATTTTAAAGCTGCCAAACTGTTCCAAAAACACAGATCTCTTGGATAGCTGCTGCTCAAAGTATATTGCACAAGTGTCCCAGTGGAAATAAAAGGCTGGTGATCTTGCAGGGAAGGATGTTTAAATGCTGCAGCAAATCCTTCCACAGAGGCAAACCTGCTCTATTATTGGCTCACCCCTGAGCTGAAATTACATGCAGGTAAATGGCCTCTTGCACACACCTGGGTAATCCCCTCAGTTCAGCAGAGCAGCAAAATGAAACAAATCAGAGCAGTTTCAGTTACAAAGTCACACATATGCTGCACTCACAATCATTTTCAAGCTGCCAAACTGTTCCAAAAACACAGATCTCTTGGATAGCTGCTGCTCAAAGTATATTGCACAAGTGTCCCAGTGGAAATAAAAGGCTGGTGATCTTGCAGGGAAGGATGTTTAAATGCTGCAGCAAACCCTCCCACAGAGGCAAACCTGCTCTATTATTGGCTCACCCCTGAGCTGAAATTACACGCAGGTAAATGGCCTCTTGCACACACCTGGGTAATCCCCTCAGTTCAGCAGAGCAGCAAAATGAAACAAATCAGAGCAGTTTCAGTTACAAAGTCACACATATGCTGCACTCACAGTCATTTTCAAGCTGCCAAACTGTTCTAAAAACACAGATCTCTTGGATAGCTGCTGCTCAAAGTATATTGCATAAGTGTCCCAGTGGAAATAAAAGGCTGGTGATCTTGCAGGGAAGGATGTTTAAATGCTGCAGCAAACCCTCCCACAGAGGCAAACCTGCTCTATTATTGCCTTACCCCTGAGCTGAAATTACATGCAGGTAAATGGCCTCTTGCACACACCTGGGTAATCCCCTCAGTTCAGCAGAGCAGCAAAATGAAACAAATCAGAGGAGTTTCAGTTACAAAGTCACACATATGCTGCACTCACAATCATTTTCAAGCTGCCAAACTGTTCCAAAAACACAGATCTCTTGGATAGCTACTGCTCAAAGTATATTGCACAAGTTTCCCAGTGGAAATAAAAGACTCCGTGTAGGAGTATTGAAGCATTCAGAAACAGACACCTAATGTCACTGATGATGTCTCAGTGCAGCTCCTCATTTTCAAGAATTTACTTTCTAAAACATCACATCATACTAGATGGGGTTTCAAGTGGGTACATGAAGGTCAGTTCATGCACTGCACCAAAACAACATAACTGTGTCCTGTCAAGCCACACCATTACATCTGTGCTCCATCTGACCCAGTAAGTCTGTATGCACGCTGGCATGGGCAGTTACTGTTCACAATGGAAAGCAATTTACCACCGCCAGCCAAAAGAAAAGTAAATCACAAGACAAACCACTAGTGGAGGACTTCTTTGGAGTAACTAGCAAATGTCCTTGCTGATACTGCAATCCACAGTGAAAAAACACTGTCAGTAATACAGCACAGTAAGACAGTGAAGGACTGAGGCAGCATATTAGTCAAAATTCAGAAGTGTCACTGTGATTGATTGTGGATCACATGAAATTACTTTGCACAGATTCTGCACAGTGACACAAATACACACAGTGATCAGGTCATTACCCTAAAGGAAGTTGTGGTGATGGAGGAGTGCAGGGGCATGCATGGAACTACTGCATTTTCAACAGGACCTGCATACGTTTCTGGGACACAACAATGAGGGGATCATTTACTTCCTCAATGTGTGCAGTGAACAGGGAACACAAAAAAAAAAAGCACACAGAGAAAATAAAACTGCACAGACAGTGTTGAAAAGAATGCATGGGCATGTTTCAGGGAAAAGTCAGTGTAATGTGATTGGGAGTACAAAGAAAAGAGATAATTATAAGTGTTGGTCAGTTATTTGTAGTCTGGGGAAAGACAAGCAGCAGACCGGGAGAATGCAGTTAGAAAACTGGCAGGAGTACAAAAGTGAGCTGAGCTCCAGCAACACAACAGGTAAAAAATATAATAGAGTAGTCAACAGGGTACAAAAATGAAAAGATGGTCATGTATGCCAGTTACTGGCTGGCAGTGTGGGGGGGGGCAGGTGCACTTTTGGAAAGAGGGTGTACAAAGGTTTTAAAAGTAGCACAACAGGGAAGGCTACGATATATAGAAATGTAGCATCAATCAGTTTTCCAGTCTATTTCCAACATGGCAGATACTTCAATATGGAGGCAGCCAAACAGTGTCATCCTCGGTCTCCAAGGAATCTCTAGATCCACTGGTACTCTAGGTGACAGATGGGTCATCACGGTACAAATCAAAATGTTCACCGATTTAAATTTGACCACATCTGACAAATCAGAGTCACCAATAGCCTCGGAGGGGCTATCTGAAGACACAGAGGAATCAGATCTGCTGTCTGCCATCTTTGTTTCCCTGTGATGACGTGTTAGGCTCACAGCTACAACTGAAACATTTTTAGGGGCCAGGCTATGAGTCACACATTAAAATCATTAAAAAAAACACACTTTTATCAAACTCACATACTACTGCTTAGGACCACAGAAAGATTTAGAATCTGAATTGCATACCCCTTTCATCATAAAATCACTTTAATATACTTTCAATCTTAGTTTTATATCTGTATCCCCATATCTCAGTTCCATATAGGAGTTGAGTAGATATTTTAGCATTTATGACTTTAATATAAAAACACAACTCAACCAAAAACAATATTATTTAAAGGAGGCCATAAATCTGTGCAGCTGTTTTTAAGGAAAATATATAAGTATGAGCCCCAAAGGGCTTTATAGTCAATAGGGCAACTCTCCCCTCCCCCAGGAGGTACACCCTAACACACTGTTAAATCACTGGGCAGAAGCAGTTTCACCAGGAGAAGGTACAGAGAGACAGAGTCAAACAATAAGCAGCCCTGACACCTGCAGCATTAGGCCTCTCACCCTCAAAGCTGCCCTCCTCACTGAAGTCCAAAATATATGATAAACTCAAGCCCTCTCACAGTCTGAAGGTTCCCTTCAGAACCAATCTCAGAGTCACAGACAATGCTATAATTGCTCAATTCCACATCCAGAGATCTCCCAACAGGACACAGTGACTGGATGGACTCCAGTCCCAGGTATTAGCACAGGCCCTCTGACGGCACTATGCTTGCTCCTGATTCAGTTCTTATGTCCCTTTACTGAGTATGGTACTCAGCAAGGTCTGACTCCCTTCCAGAGTGGTCCCACTCCCAGGACAGATCAATACTGAGGTCACAGTAATTCCATCTCTCCTCTTACCTCACCAGTCCTGGGAAGCGTACACACAGCAGAGCAGTGTGCAGAAGCTTTCCTGTGATCTTACAGCCAACATCATCTCCCAGCAAGGATTTAATCAGTCCCCGAAGTAGACCAACAGAATACCTCAATCTTTCTTGTGCCAGGGAACTCCACAGACCAAACTGGATTCCTCCTGCTGCAGGCACTCCATGGACTATGCGGCACACTCCATGCAGACATGCTGTTGCCGCCTCATGATCAACTGCAGCATTTCAATATCCATGTAACAGGTGCCTTGAAATCCTGCTCCACACACCTGGTCCTTTCTAAAAACAATAAAAATTGGCTCCTACTTCTTTCTCACTTGTAATCCTCATTCATGCTCCCCGACCTATCCCTTATCGCTAACTAAAAACAAATAAAATGGAGAAACATAAAAACAGATAAAATGGAAAATGGACTCAAAAAATTAGTAAAAACAGACTCTCAGACAAGGGAGGCAGTATAGCACAGTGGTTTAAGGTTCTGAGCTGCAAATCTGGAGACCTTGGTTTGAATCCCACAGCCCCCACTTGCATACTGTGTGACCCTGAGCAAGTCACTTAATTTCCCTGTGCTCCCAGGTTGCACCTGTAAACAAGCTTTCAGCTTAGTGTGTCTCACCTGGTTAAACGATTGGAAAAAAAAAAAAGAGACTGCCTTACTCGTGGCCACCACCTTACCTGGGTTAACTGGTCTCCCAAATGTTTGGCTTGCTCAAAGAGCATACAAGGGGTTTACTGTTTGCAAGATAATCAATTCTTCTTTAAAATAGAACCCACCACTGAAGACTGTACTGCAACTTCTGTGCTGTGGGTTGGGTATCAAAAGGCAACACCTTTCTGTTATCATAGCCCCATCACTGGTTCTTTCAGTGTCCACACATGAATAACCCCTTTCCCTGCAACGAGTACTGAGATCATCTGAATTACATTTATAGCTTTTAACAGAGCTACAGTTCCCATGTATACAAAGGTACTGACTGGTAGGGATATTTTTGATGGTGTGGCGGGATGGAATGAGCTAACATTCAGAAGTAAATTTCTGTCCATGGCTTTTCAGAAAAAGACTGCATCTACACTCTGTTCCATCCAGGAAAGAGATGCTCTGAACATAAACATAGAAACATAGAATTTGATGGCAGATAAGGACCTAGTCTGCCTATTTCCCTACCTAATGGATAAGCTACAGATCCTAGTTAACCAACAGCCTAACTGCTCCTATCCCCTTCTAGAATTGCCTTATATCTGTCCCATGCATTCTTGAATACCCACACTGTTTTTGACTCCACAACCTCTTCAGGAAGGCTGTTACACACATCCAAAACCCTTTCCATGAAAAAAATACTTCCTCACATTACCTGTGAGCCATCCCCACCATCTTCAAATTGTGCCCCCTTGTTCTTGCACAACACTTTTCTGAAAGATGCTACCCTCTTGGACTTTGTTGATTCCCTTGAGGTACTTGAAAGTTTCTATCATGTCCCCCCCTTCCTCCTTTCCTCGAGGGTATACATATTAAGCTTCTTTACTCTCTCTTCATATGTCTTCTGGTGTAGACCCTGCATCATTTTGGTTGCCCTCCTCTGGACAACCTCCTCCCTGTCTATGTCTTTGCAGAGATTGGGTCATCAGAACTGCACACAGTACTCCAGATGAGGTCTCACCAACTGTCTGTATGGAGGGATAACGACTTCCTGTTTTCTACTGGTGATGCCGCTCCCTATGCATCCCAGTGTCCTCGCAGTCCTTCTTACTGCCTTCTCACATTGCTTTCCCACCTTTAGGTCATCTGATGTAATTACCCTCAGGTCCCTTTCCATTTTTGTTGTTGTCAATATCTTACCCCCCCCCATTGTGTACTCTTCCCCTGGGTTTTTGTTTCCCAGGTGCATTACTTTGTACTTCTTTGCGCTGAATCTAAGCTGCCATACATTTGACCATTCCTCCAACCTCGCCAAGTCCCTTCTCATTCCTTCCACCCCACTTTGTGTATCAACCCTGTGGCAGGTCTTTGTGTCATCTGCAAAGAGACATACTTTTCCTTCCAGTTCCTCTGCAATGTCACTTATAAAGACATTAAAAAGGACTGGACTAAGTAGTGAACCCTCCGATACCCCACTAGTAACCCCCCTTTCTTCAGTGTGGACTCCGTTTACTATTACCTTCTGCATCCTGTTGTCCAGCCAATGTTTTTTCCAGGCTACCACCCTGGGACCCACTCCCAGGCTGGCCAGTTTATTAATCTTTTGTGCGGGACTGTGCCAAAGGCCTTGCTAAAGTCTAGGTAGGCCTTGTCCACAGCCCCTCCCTGGTCTACTACTTTGGTCACCCAGTCAAAGAAATCAATTAGATTCATCTGACATGGCCTTCCTGCTGTGAATCCATGCTGCCTTGGGTCCTGTACCCCACTGGCATCTAGGTACTCAACAATTCTTTCTTTCAGAAGTGATTCCATTATTTTCCCTACCACTGAGGTCATACTGACAGGTCTGTAGTTTTCTGCCTCTGTCTTGCTCCCAGTTTTGTGAAGGGGAATCACAGCTACCCTCCTCCAGTCCTCAGGTACCACACCATCCTCCCATGATTTGTTAAAAAGGATAGTCAATGGTGTTACTAGTTCTCCCCTTAGTTCTTTTAGAATTCTGGGTGAATCCCATCAGGCCCCATTGCTTTGTCCACCTTCTGTTTTAGGAGTTCTTTCAGTATTCTTTCTTCTGTGAAAGGACTAATATTGACCCCCCCTATCCAGAGTGCTTCTACTGACTGGATTAGATACCTCCCCCTCCTCTTCCTTTGTGAATACTGAGCAGAAGTATTTGTTCAGTATCCCTGGTTTTTCACTGTCCCTCTCTGCCCATCCACCCTCCTCTTATTCAGCCTCACTATCCCTCCCTTTGTCTTTCTTCACTCAATAATGTACCTATAAAAGATTTTATCCCCCTTCTTAACTGAGCTGGCTATCTTTTGCTCAATTTGGGCCTTTTCTATTCTGACTGCCTTCCTCGCTTCCTTCTGCTTTAACTGGTACTGTTCTCTGTCCTGTTCCTTCTGTTTTTCCTTATACTTCCTGAATGCTATCTTTCTCTCCCTAACCTTCCTCGCCATCTCTTATGAGAACCATAGTGTTTTTTTTCTTTCATTTTGATTTGATTATTTGCTTCACACAAAGGTTTGTTGCCTCTGTGATGGCAGTTTTGATGTTTCCCAATTGTTGCTCTACCACTTCTTTTTGCCTGTTTGCTAGTGCTTTTCTGAGGCATTCTCCCATTTTGACAAAATCATCCCTCCTGAAGTCCAGTACCTTCACTTTTGTGTGGCTTGACTCTACAGCTAAGTTTATCGTGAACCACACCAAATGTTTGGTGGTCACTTGCTCCCAGATGGCTACCCACTTCTAGATCTGAGATCCTCTCTCCATCCCCACTTGAGAGTACCATGTCTAAGATTGCTCCCTCCCGGGTGGGTTCCAACACTAGCCGTCTGAGGCATGCCCCCTGTAGAGCATCGAAAATGGCCCTGCTCTTGGATGTGGCTGCAGCAAAGGAGCTCCAGTAAATATCTGGCATATTCAGGTCCCATTTCAGCAATATCTTCCCTTTCCCTGCCATCCTAAGGATACCTTCTATCATTTCCTTGTCTATTTCCTCCATCTGAGATGGGGGTCTATATACAACCCGTGTGTGGATTGTGGTTCCATTTCCAGTCTCCAGGCTGACCCACAGTGCCTCCTCTCCTTCCTGTTTACCCTTTAGTTCCATGGCTTTGATCCCTTCCCTTACATAAAGAGCTACTCCTCCTCCTCTTCTACCATCTTTGTCCCCCCTGCAGATTGTGTACCCTGGTATGTTGACATCCTAGTCATGGTTCTCTGTGTACCATGTTTCTGTGACTGCCACGATATCCAGGCATCCCTCTTCCATCAAGGCCAACAGTTCAGGGAGCTTGTTGCCTAGACTACGGTCATTGTTACTCATTATCCTCCATGTTTTGATGGCCTTACCTCTTTTTGACCCATCCCTGTCTTTACTGCCTTTGTCTTTTTCTCCATTTACTCCTGCCTTTCTCCCTATCGACTTCTCTATCTTGGTGTTTACCTCATCAACTACCCTGATTTTTTTTGGGTGGGTGGTAGGATTTCCCTTCTGCTTTTTGGTGCCCCACCCCTTGGTTAGTTTAAATGCTTGTCAATGAAGTATTTAAACCTATCACCTAGGATCCTGGTCCCCCTGCTGGACAGATGCAGACCATTGCACCAGTATAGGCCTGCATCCCTCCAGGTAGACCCCCAGTCACCAATGAAGCCAAAACCTGGAGCTCTGCACCAGTTTTTCAACCACTGATTGAATCCCATGTTGCAGCGCACCCTAGCCTCACCCATACCATAGAGAGGCAGCACCTCTGAGAAGGTTACCATGCGTGCTACTTGCCTAAGGCCCCTCTCCAACTCCACAAACTCCTCCTGCACTGCTCTGATCCCTTTCCCAGCCAGGTCATTTGTCCCTAGGTGGAAAATTACATCTGACTCCCTGTCCTCATGTAGCTGCTCCCACAATCCTGAAGATTCGCTCCCTGTCCCTCCAAGCCATGGCACCAGGCAGGCACCTTAACTCCCTCACCCCTCCCTCCCCCAATTCTACCCTCCTAACAATGAAGTCCCCCACCAAGAGCTGTTTCTTTCCTCTATGGGGTCCATGCCACTCTCCTGTGGGTCTCCTTTGTTGAGATTCCCAGCATTCTCCTCAGTCTCCACTGTGGGTGCCTTCATAGAGGAACCACACTCTGCCAGAGTGGCATATGAATTGTGGAAAGGTACAACTGGATGGATGCACCTCTCTTCCACCACCCTCACCCTCCCTGAGCCCACTGTGGTCTAACCGCTTCTCTTTCTTGGCAACCTCTGAGGCAGCGGCGGTGGCCCTGGTGGTCCCTGGGTGGGAAAGGAGGTCCCCTGAATCCTGGCCAACTCAGCCTGGAGATGAGCAACGTCCTCCCTCAGTCCAGAGAGGTGCCTGCAGATGGGACAATGCCACATCCTCCAGAAGGTCTCCTGGAAGACTGCTCCTTATGAGCCACTGCACTGCACCACTGCCATCATGTCTTATTTGTGGCCCCTTAACTGTTGTTTTGTATACTTACTCTTTCCTCTCTCTCTTTATTTAAATTGATATGAAGGTGTTACATTGCAGTGCACATCTGGACAGTTCCAACAAAAAGTATTTGGTGGTTTATTGCCTTGCCCTCTTTTTTACAAGTAAAACAAATGTCTTTCAAACCTTCCGTATGTGGGATATTGGTTTACAGAGAATCCATGTCAAGTGTTACCAAATGTTCCGAAGTCTTGACATAGAGGTCTATGAATAATTCTGAGTATCAACTTACTCACAGATCCCTTATCCCAGCTCATAGACTATCATATTAATCCATTTGTGGAAGGTCTGTGGTCTTGTATCAAAAACACCATGGAGGCGTTCGGTATTTTGAATGACCTCCATGTTGAGGGATCAGAACTTTGGTGACCCTTGATGTGGAAGTGATTTCTGTGCCAGCTGTGATGCTCCCACTGTTTGCTGCATGTTACTAAATGAACTATGGACTTGAATTTTAAGGACTTTTGTGCAGGAGTGCGAGTGCTAGGTTTCATTGCCCTCAAGCAAGAGGTTGCAACACTGGGCCACTAAAATGATCAGTGGTATGAAGACAAAATCTATGACTCGAGGATTGAGCAGGTATGTGAGAGCAAGGTTTCACTGGCCTCACACTTACAGTGTTATTGCTTGAACTGTGGTGTAATATTATCAGCAATGTGTGTACCATGATGTTCAAGACGGACTACACTAAGGAAAACTTTAATGGATAAATAACATTTTTATACCCAGGGAACAAGTCTCATATTGTTTGTAATCTACAATTACACCCTTCGGCCCCCTCTGACTTTCAGTGTTTAGAAAAATAACTGTTTGCTCATGTTGCAGCCTCTCATGGCACTGTGCATAATTGCTTTATAATCTAACTCCAGGTGTTATAAGTGCCAGGAGAATTGAATTTTAGTAATAAATAAGTCAGTCAATCCTAAACAAGCAAATCTTCAGAGTGGGCCCATGTTGAACTACAGTCTTCATGGTCTCTGAGATATAATACATAACTATTCAGTCTTCATGAATGAAAATGATGTCTTTTTTCATTATGTATTAGCATTGTAATATGTGATGATCATTTATTTGCAATATTGTTTAGATATGTTTTCATCACAATTTAAAGCTTCTGGTTGTTGCTACGAATGAATGAATGAATGAGATGAACATTTTTGTATGGGTTTCAGCAACATTTATGTCTTCCAATAGCTATGACTGTTAAGTTCTCAACACGTGAGTGGACCACTAGGCCAGAGTAACAGAACTGTAAGTAGCTTCGGCTAGCACAATGATGGTAACTACCATTTTGTACTTCCTGACATTCTGTATTCCAGTCTGTCAACCTATCAAACAGGGATGTCACCTTGCCAGTATGAGTTTACGGGGCTACAGAAAGAAAGGAGATATCATTATTGGGGGAATATTTCCTGTTCGCTATGTCTCAAGTTCTCCAGAAATGACCTTCCAGGAGCAGCCTGCTGCTGATGTACCCTGTGAAAAGTAAGTCTCATTATAAAACCTCTCACATCATTTCTATGGTATCATTTATATTTATTTGCTGTCAGGTAAAATGACAATCTCTGGGACTACTAACAAACAGAGATTTCAGTGTTGTCACATTACGTTCTGTTCCATAGGTACAGTACTGTAGTATGCAGTTTTCTGGTACATAACTATGGGCACTGGTCCTGTAGAATTCATATGGCATTATGTTCACTTATAGTGCTAAGCTGGCTGTGAGGGTAAATTCCTTTGAGGATGTGACATACTTCAGTTGAACCTAAACAACTGGGTAATTGGTTTGACTACTGGAGTCTCAGATTAAGTGAAGCCAAGTACAAGCTGCTATACTTGGACAGGAAAATCACTCAACTGTAGGACCCACACACTTTGTGGGGCTCCGCTTACTGCAGTCGAGGGGAGAACAGACCTAGGGGTAATAGTAGACAAGAGGCTGAAGCAGGACACTCAATGGGTGACAACTTTCAACTTGGCCGTCAGTATGCTGCTTTGCATCAAAATGGCATGTGGGAGTGAGCAAGGGAACAGGAAAGGCACCGTAATCCTGCCGCAACAACCCCTGGTCAAGCTCATGCTAGTTCTGTACTCTTCAATATAAAAAGGATTCTGATGTGCTCAAGAGGGTGCAATGCAGGGCTATCAATATGATTAGGGGTGTGAGGGACAGAAGCTATGAGCAGGGGACCCTTACTATATTCATCTTGGAGGAAAGGAGGCAAAGAAAGGACATGTCCAGGAGCTTTGAATGTATAGTAAATGTATTTTGACACACATTTCAACAGCATCAGAGATTTGTCACATAGGACTTGCATTGAATAATTTTAATGGTCTATTCATGTGACAAAGTGATGCCCACAGGACCATGTCTCAGTGGTCTAAACAATGTCTGTCTGGTCACTTGCGTGCATAGTGGGGGTGCATGAATTTACATATACAGGGACTTGCAAGCTGCCACAAAAAACATGTCCAAATGCTGTAAATGATACTCGCATTTGACATTTGGGTACAGCACATGCATCCTATAGTCATGACACACTAGCAGGGTTTATAGCATGTCAGTGGCACACCCTTGTTACATTGATGATAAACATTGATACATTACTGTTTACTTTAATGTAATATATGGATATGCCATTTTAATATGGCATGAATGTATACAAACAATTTCCTGCAAACTGGCCTGGTGGCGCTGAGGGTTGAGGCACTGGACACCACACCTTGGGCCATGCCAGAGACCCGGGTTTAGGAACTAGCCTGGATCATCGGGGTTTGGCTGGGGAGGGAGAGGATTGAGCATCCGAGGGACAGCTCTCCTCTCCCAGAAGGGAGGGGGGCATTCACCCGGTGCTTGGCTGGCCTCTGGTGGAGGCCAGAGGAACAGCAAGTGCAGGAGCATGTACAAGACAGAGCTGGGAGTGGCGGTCATTGGCGTAATGTCTTGATGGCAGGATGCCGGCCACTTCCTCAGAAAGGGGAAAAATAACACCCCCGGATCATGGGTAGATGGAGCACCCAGTACCAACCCTAATGGCGACTGCCTGCCTGACCACCGTGGGACCCAACAAGACACTGAAGCATCGGGATGTCTGGGTCCCATCCCACACCCACCTGGGGGATATATCCATGGCTCTATGGGGGAACTTCTGGGGGACCTGGTAAGGCAAGTTGTGGGGTGGTGGATTTTATCTTCCAAAGAAGCGTAGCTCCAGGGTGAGAAGGTGGATAAACAGAAAGTAAAAAAAAAATTCCTGTAATAGCCCTTCCTGAAACTGATAATAGTATCATTCCTCAGTGATAATGCTATCGTTCAAAGCCTACAATACTATCATTCAGAGCTCTGAACAATAGTATTATCAAAGAACCAGAACACTGCAACCACAGGACTCCTTCACACTGCACAGCTAGTTGTCATGGCACCAATTATGGTAGCTAGACATGCGATGGCTCATTTTTCGAACCCTGCATTATGATTGGCCACGTTTGCTGTGTGGGAGGGCAGAACCGTTTTCAAAACATGACAGCTACCTCTCACACAGTGAGAGCAACTTGTACCCCTGGCCATTTTGCCATGTTTTCTTTTTCCTTTTTTTCTTCTTAGAAATAAAGTACTATCTGGTTGCTCATGCCTTCAGGTTCAGCTTATCAACGCTGCCACCACCACAAACCACTGCAATCCTTTCAAAGAAACAGAACTGATACCAGCATCACAGCATTTCTATGCACAGGAGATTTTTGTATACTTTAGTGCCATATTAAAATTGCATATCCAGATAATACAAAAAATAACAATCAGTGGAGCGTGTATCACAAGTGAGTAATACCATGTTAAGATTCTGAGGACAGGGAACCTCTCGAGCTTCACTCTCGAGATTCCCATGTCCCCAGAACCTCTCAATATTATTATTCCCTTGTAATACACACTCGTCTATTATTCTGTTTATGTTTTTAATTATGCTACACCTTATTGAACTCGATTTACTATTGCACCTTTTGTATTGTGCAGTTTCTCTTCCCTCTCCCCAGGATGTATTTGGAAATGAGCTGTTACCAGCTCAATATGTCTTTCCTGGTAAATATTTTAAAATAAATAAATAAATAGGCACTCTAAAAAAAATATATATATATATATAGAGAGAGAGAGAGAGAGAGAGAGAGAGAGAGAGAGAGAACTCTTGCAAACAACAGAAAAAGTGGGAGTGTATCTGCAAAACAATGATTATTATTATTTTCTGATCTTTCTCATGTGGGGTGAGTCATGTCTGCTGTGTATTTGTACCTTTTTGTGAGCTTACATAAAATGATGCCCTAGCACTTTATACTCTGTTGGTTTCAAGGGTGCTCTTTCTTTGTGTGTGCCAGTCAATTTTGGTATTTTCAGTTTGGCATATATTTGCTTTTTAGGAGTAGAACCTAGTAGTAATGCCTACAGTAGTTCCTTGGTTTGTGTTTTATCAAGTTAAACACTGATTGGTATTTATAATGAGTACTGGATTTTCCTCGGTATCCTGGTCGACTCTCCTCCTGTCAGTCAGATAGTTTCATACACCCCTCTCCCTCAGAATGCACCTGGAAATGAGATGCCACAGCTCTTTTTGCCTTTTGTGTCAAAAAACACCAATAAATCAGTAGTAAATGTAAAACTTCATGTCCGCTTTAACTAGGTTTCAAATGTTCCACACGAGGATGAACAGTGATGCCAAATATACAACACATCATTAACATGGACTGTTTATTAGGGCCATTTGATCAGTCTGCTTTTGTTTAAGACCTACATAACATCAAGTATTTTATTTATTCCATTAGAGATGGAGATTAGCTAATACTGCAGAGAAAGAAACGTGACAATGGGAACCTCAAGCTGCTGCTACTGTGTGTAAGCCTGATAGTCAAGTAGTAGAACACTGGGACAATATGCTGTGGGGCTGGGTTCGATTCCCTGGTAGGTTACATTTCTTTCTCATTATAATTTATATATGCTAGCAAAAAAAAAAAATATAGGAGGCCAGACTTAAAGAGCTACTCAAGCCAAAACAGGCAGATAGGAACGTAATACAAATTTTAATAAGTAGTCGGTTGTAACTTTTTATTTCTGAAGTACATTTCTCTTTCAAACTTTTTTTTTGGGGGGGGAGGGTCAGCACATGCCTTCAAACTTTTATCACAAAAAACCTTTTATTACAAAAACCGCATCACATAACAGTAGGACACAGGGTATAAAAAAGGTTCAATCTCACCCAATTCACATATGTTACCCATTAAAATAATTTCAGGACTTCAAGGGACAAGTAGTTCATATGGATGGTGTAATGATTAGAACCAGCATCTAAGCAGTGTAGGCGACAAAAGATATACCAACAACATATGCCGTAAGGCATGTGAAATCGACTGAACTTCGAACTAAGTCAGAAAGGCGTGTATATACACAGCTGCAGCATCAATTCCCCAAAGCATACTTCCAAACATACCACATGCCGCATTTGAACTTTTGGGCAGAAGAACGCCAAACAAATTCGCCATGACTGCTGCATGAGCTGCAGGTTTCCACACGGAAGAGAAAGGGATGTCACGCTGTGATGCGCTTAGGTATCGACCAATAGGGTCTTCCTCAGAGCATGACCTGTCAGTGTCTCTCATCCTCTTAAATGCAGCCTAGCGCTTAAAGGGGACAGAGAGAATTACATATACTATACCAACATAAAGCTTATTGAATATCTACTGACTAACAATAAATACAAATTAAATAATCAAAATGACATATGAATTATTAACACAACAAAAGGAAAATAGAGCTGAACAAGTCATATTCTCCAATTTCATGGCCAGAGCAAGAAAAGTCATAGCCATGAATACTAATATAAGTGCACCTTAAACCCAGACCAAAAAAGTGTATATATAAAGTGCTAATAATTTAAAAATGGAGCACAATTATGACATAAATATAAAAAAAAGCACCAAAAAGGAAACAGAGCCGGAAAGTCTTGTTTCTTCATTGTGAACAGAGCACAGCAAGTCATATTCACAAATGCTTTATCCTTAAATACACAGAAATACTAAAATATGTTACAATGCATTAAAGATAAACATAAATCGGAATGTCATTATTCAGACCAAGTGGGACCATGGTGTTAAGTTTGAAAATCCAAAAAGCTTCCATCATGCAACACAGAATCAGACTAGCACAAAAGATGTTACTAACATATCAAGGAAACAAAGGAGATCATACACAGTATGTACATAGAGATAATTAATTCAAAAGTCATCCAGACTTAGTTTGACATCTGATAGCTTTAGGGAATACATATTTATAATCTGATTAACTAGTCAACTTGTTTCAATGGCTTGATCAAAACACAGGAAGTAATTTAGACACCAAGGTACTTTGTATACTGTGGTGGGGTTTGAACTAGTACCATCTGAATGTCTATCTCAAGAACTATTTGTACACAAAATACATGCATTTTTTTGGAATCAACCTTAAAACTGCACAGCAAGAAATAATAATACTGTATCTGCCATTTTGAGCTGCAAAAGACAATCCACTCCCAGCACCACTGTTGATTTATCACACACTCCTACCCAGCAGGACAAGCCTGTGGGCTCCTGTACCATGATTTCTGCCCAAACTGAGCTCCTTGTATTCCAAAAGTGTAGCACGTGATAACAAGATTTTACCGTTGCCGTTGTCACGTTCACCAAAATGCCATTGCCATTACTGCAGTCACCGTATTTCCCTTGCCATTTTCTCATAGAGCCTTCCAAAAGATATTGAAAACACTCAGGGCTAGATATTTAGACTGTGCCAGGCAGGGGCGCAAGCCTGGGCACAGCGCAACTGGGTTGAGCCAGGCCATAGTCCAGGCGATATTCAACGGTGCTGTGCCATGGCTCAGCACCATTGAATATGGCACTGAGGGTGCACACACTGCAAATGGTGCAGTGGCACTGCACCAGCACATATGGCAGCAGGATAGGCTGCGCCCGCGAACTGCATGTCAGCAGGCAGCAAGACAATATTCAGCTGTGGACATGCAAATCAGGCCATAATGCATGCAAGGCCAAATGAGGCCATTTTCATGTCATTATGGCCCCATTTTCATGTGATGCACTGATCCCCAGTGGCTTGCACCTGGCACACTGCCAGGCTGCAGCCATCAGGGACCGATGCCCCACTGCCCCTCGGCGGGTGCCGCACCCATTTCGCCCAATTGCGGGCCTGAGTAGAAAAATGCCCAGGTGATCCAGTGGACTGCAATCCCCTGCCTGCTCATGGGCATGTAGTAAAATAATCCCTGGTGGTCTAGTGGGCCACTCACGAGTGTTAATCTAACTCCCTGGTGGTCCAGTGATACCCCCCTCCTCACTTGCCCACATAGTCCCCCGCAACCCTGCACCCCCCGATCAGTGGCAGGTGGCAGCTCCCGCCTTCAAGCCACCCAGCTGTCTGCCAACTGACAGTGTACAGCAGGGCTGTACACCTATTGGCCCACTGCATGGGACAATGGGTATGCAGTCCATACTGCACTACATCGTCCCGATTTGTGAATAAACGCTCATTTACAAATTGGGACTGTGTAGTACAGTATGAACTGCACACCCATTGGCCCACATAGTGGACCAATAGGAGTACAGTCCTACTGTATGCTGTCAGTCAGCGGGTGGCTTGGGGCAGGAGTAGCCGCCCGCTGCTGACCGGGGTGCAGGGTGGTGGAGGACCATGGGTGGGTGGGGAGGGGGGTACCACTGGACCACCAGGGAGTTAGACTAATGCCTAGGAGCAGGCGAGGGCAATCGGTCCACTGGTCCACCAGGGATTATTGTACTACATGCCCGCAAGCGGGCGAGGGATTGCAGTCCACTGGACCACCAGGGATTATTTTACTACATGCTCACGATTGGGCAAGTGATTGTAGTCCACTGGACCACCAGGAAGATATTTAACCTATACCTGTGATCAGGCGAAGGGGTATGGTCCACTGGACCACCAGGGCTTCATTTTCACATGCCCACAGATTGGCAAGGGGGGGCACAACACCCCCTGGACAGGGGGCTCATGGACTGTGTCCTGGGAGGTCGGGTGGCCACCCACAGCAGGCGGCTGCCGTGTTGCGCCCGGCAATATGGCAGCCCACCTGTGGGTGTTCCCGGCATGTTCCTGGTTTTGAGGGACTCAACATTGCGCCCCCCCCTGTGCAGCGGAAATTGGGTTTGGGCCTTCATATGAGCCGCACATCCCATGCTGAATATCGGGATGTGCCGCATATGCATAGGCATGCCCCCCCACACTTGCACCGCATACATTACTGGTGCGCCCCGGTGCATCGGGGGTTGTGCAGCGCAACCCGCCCATTTGAACATCACGCCGGGGCGCATTGGTGGGTTGCACATGGTGCAACCCTGTTGTTCCATATGCAACTCCTTTGAATATCCCACCCTCAGTGTCTGGTAACATGTCAAAATGAACTCTACAACATCCAGGTTACTTAGTGACATATATTTATTGATATGTTCAATTTTTCCATTCATGGTTCTCACATAAGAAATTGTACTATGCTCAGACAGAGCACATGCTGCATGGTTTATGAAGTGTGCTGCTCCTCCACAAAGTGCCTCCAGTCACGCAGATTCATTGTTACATGAGCATTTTAGAAATAAAGTGCAGCAGGCAGTTCAATGAACAAATTCAAAGTGCGAAGAAACAACAATGTTACAGTACTTCTAGACGTACAGGCATGTGATAATGGAATCTTGGTGCAAGCCAGGTGAAGTGCCAGGTTTCCATTGCTGCATGCCTATAACTATGGAAGTAACACTGTTGTTGTTTTTTTCTTTTAAATGTGTCCATTGTACCTCCCACTGCACGTTATGACTGGCATGCTCATGCACCAATGAATAGGAGTGAATAGATGCACTATATGAAGCAGCAGCTTGCTTCACGAACTGTGGGGAATTTACTCTATTTGGGCATAGCGCAAGTTTTCATGTGAAAACCGCAAGTGGAAAAACATATAAATCAATAAATATACAGGGCTAATTAATCTGGATATTGAACTGTTAAGTCTGACGTGTTAGTCAGCCTCTGTATGTGTTCCATACCTTTTAGAATACATATATTAATATTGAGGGTAGCCCACCCTCCGGAACACATTGTCCAAGCACTGTTTGCACTCACATGCTTGTTTGGGATTTTGCAAGCCGAGCTCCCTCCCCAGGGGAGTTACACCCAACCAACCACCAAACCATTTCTCTTCCAACCTGTGGGCTGTCCATACCCCTCACCAGATGGCAGTAGCCAAGCTCCCATAAGATTTTTGGGTTAACCAGTTTGCAGTGTGACTGGTGCTCCAGCCCTGCCCCACATGCTAGCTCTGATCCCACACTTCTGCATCCTACCATCACTGCCCCTCTCTTAATACCAGCAGACTCAGAGTTTTACACACACAATGACAATTAAAACAAACTGAGCTCAGCTCAGCCCCAGAAACCAGACCACAGATTAGAACACAAACTTATATAAGGCAGAAGTAGGTCCAGGCAGAAACAACTGCCAACATTCCAAATAGTCAAACCAGTGGCTGCAGTGGCACACAGACTAGTCCTCATTCTAAAGAGAGCAGCCACAGGCAGTGCTGTTAAGGCAAGGGTTGGGAAGCATAGCAAACCAGAAGAATTAATGCATTTCACAATTAGTGTTTTATTATTATTCTCAATAACAATATAAACAAGTATTTGTCAATGATGAATGTTGTCTTGCTGGCATTGGCATTGGTAGTACAGGAATTAGAGAGATGCATAATAGGAATGGCAGTGAAGTATGTAACCAATGTCAACCCCATTCCACCCTGCAGAGACTGACAGGCACTGAAGTGTGCCTTTGGGCAGTCTCAGCCATAACAGTCATGCCATTTCACCTCACCCTACCCTGCAGACTCTGACAAGTGTCGCATTGTGCCTTGGGGTTGTTGGGCCTTATGCTCCCCATTCCATAAGGAAATACACTGAGATGGGTGTAGTATAGGAGAATGGGATGAATCTTGGAGCTGAAGAGTCCAAGGTACACCTTGATGCATGTCACTGGCTGCAGGGTGGAGGTGGGGGTGAAATGGCATGAACATTACAGCCGACAATCCAAAGGCACAACGTGACGCCAGTCAGTCTCTACAGGGAGGGATGTTATGCTTAAAAACCCTAACACCCCTGGCGTTTGTTGGTATTTACACTCCAAATCTTCAACATGGCTTTTTTGTGACCCCACCTCATGAAAGCATTTGGGACCTCTGCTCTTGAACAGTAGCACTGTGATTTTGTTAAGCTGTCCCGAACATTGATTTCCCACAGCGACCACGCCATTCTGTGCCAGATATGCGAATAAACATTTTGGCAGGATGTGAAAAATGACAGCTGTATGGCGTTATGAAGAAATGACAATGTTGAAAATCTGGAGTGTAAATATTAAAAATTCTCGAAGTTACGAGCGTGCATGGAAATTCCACAATGCACACTCATAACAGTCATTTTGTGGAATTTTGTCACCAAATTTCCAGCATATGTGTTTTGGGACCTCCGCTCATGAACATAGAAACATAGAAATTGCTGGCAGATAAGGACCACAAGGTCCATCCAGTCTGCCCATAGGCCCTATGCATTGTATGTGGCCACTGATCCTATGTGATCAATGGCTTGTCATCACTCCCTCCCCACTCAGGCTTCCCTTGTGCCTGTCCCAAGCATGATTAAACCCCTCCACTGTGCTTGCCCCCACTACCTCCTGTGGCAGACTATTCCACGTGTTGACTACCCTTTCTGTGTAGAAAAACTTCCTCACATTACCTCTTAATCTACCCCCCTCCAATTTCATATTGTGCCCTCTTTTTCTAGTACTTTTTCTACATTGAAAAAGCTCCCCTGCCTGCACCTTATTTATGCCTTTAGGGTATTTGAAAGTTTCAGTCATGTGCCCCGCTGTCTCCTCTCCTCCAGTGAGTACATATTGAGGTCCCTTAGTCTCTCCTTATATGTTTTGTGGTGTAAGCCCTGCACCATCTTTGTTGCCCTTCTCTGGATAGTCTCCACTTTATCTATGTCCTTGCGCAGGTGTGGTCTCCAGAACTGCACACAGTACTCCAGGTGAGGCCTTACTAATGTTTTATACAAAGGCATCACCACGTCCTGCCTCCTGCTATTGATACCTCTGTCTATGCACCCCAGCATACCACTGGCCCTCCCTGCTGCCTTTGAACACTGCTTTGATACCTTAAGGTCATCAGAGATGATAACCCCTAGGTCCCTTTCCTCCTTGGTAACAGTCAGCTCCTCTCCCCCCAACCTGTAGCTCTCCCCAGGGTTCCCTCTACCCAGGTGCATTATTTTGCACTTCTTTACATTAAACCTCAGTTGCCACATCTCTTACCATCTTTCAAGCTTCTCCAGGTCCCTCTTCATTTTCTGCACCCCTTCTGGAGTATCCACCCTGTTGCAGATCTTGGCGTCATCTGCAAACAGGCAGACCTTTCCTTCCAGCCCCTCTGCTATGTCACTAACAAAGACATTGAACAGTACTGGTCCTAGTACTGATCCCTGAGGTACCCCACTGGCCACCCCCATCTCTCCAGATTGTACCCCATTTACCACCACCCTCTGTCTCTTGTCTGTTAACCAGTTCCTAACCCAGTTCACCACCTTGTCTCCCATGCCCAGACTACTCATCTTGTTAATCAGCCTTCTATGTGGGACAGTGTCGAAGGCTTTGCTGAAATCCAGGTAGGCAACATCTACTGCCCCTCCCTGATTAAGTTCCCTTGTCACCCAATCAAAAAAAACTATTAGGTTCATTTGACATGACCTTCCTGCTGTGAATCCATGTTGCCTCAGATTCTGCGCACCACTGCATTCCAAATGTGTCACTATCCTTTCTTTCAGCAGTGTCTCCATGATCTTTCCCACCATTGAGGTGAGGCTGACTGGCCTGTAGTTCCCCACCTCCTCCCTGCTGCCACTTTTGTGCAGTGGGACTACATGTGCCCTCCTCCAGTCCTCTGGAACAACACCCGTGTTGAGTGACTCTGTGAACTAGTTCATTTTGCAGCTCCTTTAATATCATCGGGTGGATGCCATCTGGCCCCATGGCCTTATCCACCTTCAGCTTTGTGAGGTCTTCCAGAACTCTCTCCTCTGTAATTGGACTGGTGTTCACTTCTCCCACCCGATTGCTTCTGCACCCCAACTGTGGTCCTTGATCTGCCCCCTCCTTAGTGAATACTGAGCAGCAGTATTTGTTCAGTATTTCTGCCTTGTCCAGATCCCCCTCCTTACACTCTCCCTTCTCCCCCTTGAGTCTCACAATCCCCACCTTGTTTTTTCTTCTTTCACTAATGTACCTATAAAAATACTTATCCCCTTTGTTTACAGACTATGCTATGCTCTCTTCTGTCTGTGTCTTCGTCCTTCTAAAAGCCTTCCCTGCTTCCCTTGGACATTCAAGGTACACCTCCCTGTTTTTGTCCTTTGGCTCCCCTTATATTTCCTGAAACACAACTTTTTATCCCTGACTTTGTCCCTCAACAGTGACACTATTGTTTCATTAATCAGTCCCGAAAGGTGATTCTGTGCAGTGACTGCAAAATCATCTTTTGGGACTAAATAACAACATGACAGTGACTGAGTTCATGAGCCAGGATCCCAAGAACTCTGTGTTGAAAATGTGAAGCCAAAAGTCTCAAAAATGGCCGTGACATCCACCTAAGTTGAAACCTCTCCATTGATGCTATTATACAGCTTACTGGCATTTCTTCAGTCGCATGGTTGGTTTTGAAGAGTGCAGACGTGTTTCCCACTCCACTGAAGATTATTGCTCCATGCTCTGGAGGTAAGTATGGGGTGAGGGGGTGTGCGGGGAGGTGGGTTGTGTAGAGGGTGGGTGCAGATTGGGGGAGGGTGCACCAGAGATAATGAGGGACCATTTTCTCTTTTACAGGTTAAAAAAAAGACATCACATAAAGGTTTTATTTTTTTTACAGGTTTGTCTTGGCACACTGGGGTGGGCTCCCAGTTTACCACCTGTGTTATTTTGGGAGGAGGAACTGAAGCCATCAGGGATTGGTCCTCCTGTCGGCTTAGAAAACGTGTCTGTGTTTGGGGGGGTGCATGATGCCAAGGGGGATTGGGCACTCCCCTTGGTAGACAAATTAAACTGGGAGGGCATTGTGCTGATGGAGATTGGGCTCCCCATCAGCAAATGAACTGGGGAGGGGGCATGTGAACATGGGGACTGGGCACCCCCAATGTTGGCTTTCTTGCGGGTATGTGAGAGGCGGACGGCAACAGCCTCCGCCATGTTTATTGAAATGTTACACCAGGCAAGGCACTTCCTGCAAAGACAGGTCACTCCCTCATAGAGCAGCAAAATTGTTCCAAGTTGGTGGCATGCTTTTGCATCGCTGTCACATACAGCATGCTATTTCATTGGAGCCACAGGGCCCAGCCCGAAAAAGCAGTGGCATCATTTGCCACAACACGACTGCACCTCCAAAACCTGCTACTCCAAGCTACCACAATATGTTGTTTGCACTTGCACACAAGACAACATAAAAATTTACAGGATAGCTCTTATACAGGCAGAGCAAACAAATTAAAGTCCTTGATATAAGTGTATCTCTAAATCTAAATCTCAGTGTAGCTCTGCAACTCTATAAACAAACATTACTCTTTTTTCATAAGATGTTTTCACCTTGCAAAAAATTCTATAGCCTGTTCTCATTAAGCTATATCTCCTGTTTTCATACAATGTACCAAACTTTGTCAGTTTCTTTTCAGTGACCAGTACATTCAGTCTTCTGAACAGGTGCAGCCAATTAAGACATTCTGGCCAGAGGCGAGACAAGGCAAGGCAAATGTTATTTTTATGGCACCCAATCCCAGAGGCTCTAGGTGCCTAAAAATAAAAGAACAATATACATAATGATATTAAAAAACAAAAATAAGTGCACATCATATATAAATTACATAACAAATATTGCAGTATAAAATAGTAAAAACCTCATTAAAATATCGGCTAATGCTAACTACACCATCAGTCAGGAAGGCCATAAAGTCTCTTCTGGATAACCCAGGTAAAAAAAGGTGGGCTTTCAACCTCTGCTTGAACACCCTTAACAGAAGGTGCATCCCTGATCGCAGGGTTGGCCCAGTGACACTGAAGGCACAGTATGAGCTGATGATCCTGCTGGATACTCTGTAAACAATCTTGTGGAATGTCAAAAGGTGCCTCAACGTCAACCCCCTGATCAGAATCTGACCACAGATAAGGACTGCTTGGCCCACCTACTCTGCCCAATTTTCCCTACCTACTGTATCACCACAGACCCTACTTGATCTCCAGCTTCATAGCATAACCTTCTGTCCTTGAGCATCTTTTTTTCTGAAAGATGCTTCCCTCTTATACATTATTTCTACCATTGAGATATTTGAACGTTTCTATCATATCACCCCTCTGCCTCTGTTCCTCCAGTGTATACATATTAAGGTCCTTCAGCCTGAGATGTGACCTCCCCCCCAACCTTCACAATCTGTATGGCACTATAACCTAATAGTAGTTCTGACACAGAGATGGCAACACAGAGTTTGAGATGCCATCTCCCTTCACACTCTCAATGGCACTATGACCAAGTTGCAGTTTAGGCACAGAGATGCACATCACAGACTCTACACTGTGACAGGATGACCTAGTAGTAGCCTGGGTCGATGATTAACTCTCACAATTTGGACATGACCTCCTCCAACTTATGATCTCATTGGACCTTACACAGGTGGTTATCTCTACCACCCACACTCATGGCCACTCAATGAACCTGGTATTCCTACTGGGGTTTGAGATCTCTGATTTGGTGGTGGAGCCAGTCAGTTGGTCAGACCATCATATCATAAGGTTCAAGTTTTGAGGCTCCCTCAATAGACCTGCCCCCAAGGAGATGGCCCAATACTGCCCTTTAAGGCACTTAACCACAGATGGTCTTATGGCAGTGCTGGACTAATCAGGTGTGCATAGTGCTAGCTCAGATCTGGGGAACATCTTATCAGCCTATAATAAGATGGTAATAGGAGCACTGGATCCCTTGGCTCCTGTCCATGTTTGCCCCCTTGCTCTTCCTAAGGTCCCCTTGGTTTGACAGGACCTTAAAGGAGTTGAGACATAAGGTGAGACCAGCAAGAGAAAGGAGCTGCTGCTGTTAGAACTTTACTTCTCTACTGGACTAACGAACTAGAAGTTGGTTACTGCGAACTTCAACTTAGGGTAAAAACAAACAAAAAACAAACAAAAAAAAGAGTGTGTTTGTCTGAGTTGGGTGATGGAATTGTTATCTGTGCAGTTAGCTAGGTGAAAAAGAAACTGTAAATTATGGGGAGTGGCATAGAGAGAAGGAAGCCAGGTGTTTGCATTTAAAAACTGCCCTAGATAGCTTGTGGCAGAGAACAGCAAGAGGAAGGAGCTGCTGTTAGAACTTTACTACTCTACTGGACTGAAGAAATAGAAGTCTACTACTGAGAACTTTAACTTAGATTAAAAACAAACAAAAAACAAACAAAAAAGAGTGTGTTTGTCTGAGTTGGGTAAAGGAATTGTTATCTGTGCAGTTAGCTAGGTGAAAAAGAAACTGTGAATTAGGGGTAGTGGCTTAGAAAGAAGGAAGACAGGTGTTTGCATTTAAAAACTGACCCAGATAGCTTGTGGCAGAGAACAGCAAGAGAAAGGAGCGGCTGTTACAACATTACTGGGACTATATTCAATTCAATTCCAATTCAATTCAATTTTATTTATAAAGCGCCTTTCAAGACCAAGGTGCTGTACAAAATTTTAAAATAATGAAATCACAACATTTAAAAGACAGCCACAACTAGCAGAGATACGCTAATCCAAAAATATATGTTTTTAAAGCAACTTTAAAATTTTCAACAGTTGGACATTCTCTCAACCAACGAGGTAGAGAATTCCACAGGGTCGGTGCTGAAAAAGCAAAGGCACGAGATCCTGATGACTTCAATTGAACCCTGGGAATCTCCAGCAATCCCTCACTGGCGGAACGGAGAGGGCGGAGGGGGCAATAGGGAATCAGAAGATCTTTCAGGTAACTGGGTCCCTGGTCATGTAGGGCTTTAAAGGTTAGTAAACCAACCTTAAAGGTGATCCGCCACCAAACCGGCAGCCAGTGCAGTTCGTGGAGCATAGGCATAATATGACTGGTTCTAGAAGTCCCAGTCAATAGCCTGGCTGCTGCATTCTGCACCAGCTGGAGGCAGTGGATATCAACCCCTGGTAGCCCTAGGTAGAGGGAGTTGCAGTAGTCAAGACGGGTAGTGACAAAGGCGTAGACCAATGTTGGAAGGTCCTCCGGGGGAATCAGATGTTTCACCTGGGCGATATTCCTCAGATGGTAAAAAGAGGACTTGATGACAGCTGACACCTGAGATTTCAGGATCAAACCATCATCAAAAATAATGCCCAGGTTTCACACCTGTTTAGAGGTAGAGAGTGGTACACCACCAAGTAATAAACCTGATGGTTGCCCAACTCCCACACCCATCCCCGGATGACCTGAATCCACAACCAGCACCTCAGTCTTATCCGGATTGAGTCTCAACCAGCTCAAACTCATCCACAGTCTGACCTCATCAAGGCAACTATTAAGTACAGAGAGTGCTTCACCTTGACTGGGGAGAAAGGACAGATACAGCTGAGTATCATCTGCATAGCAGTGAAAACCCAGACTGTATCGCCTGATGATTTCTCCTAATGGCAGCATATACACTGCAAACAAAATGGGAGCTAAAATGGAGCCCTGTGGTACCCCACAAGGCAGGAAGTGAGTGTCAGAGGAATAAATTCCGGTGACAACTCTCTGAAACCTGCCCGTGAGGTAAGAACGAAACCATTTGAGGACTGTACCAGACAGCCCACAAAAGACCCGCAGGCGATCCAATAGCACTCCATGGTCTACAGTGTCAAATGCAGCAGACAGATCGAGAAGGACCAGAATGGTACATGCCTTTCGATCTCTGGCCATTAGGAGGTCACTCAATACCCGGACAAGGGCAGTCTCTGTACTATGCCTTTTCCTGAAACCAGACTGGAGAGTATTGTAGACGTTAGAGATATAAGGTGATCATCCAATTGTAACGCAACTGCCTTTCAATAACCTTACCAACAAATGGCAGGTTAGAGATAGGCGGTAGTTAGCAAGACACTCTGGGTCCAAGGAGGATTTTTAAGGGTGGTCGAACTCATCACTTCCTTAAAGGGGTCAGGAAAGACCCCCTCTCCAAAGACATCCAGACAATGTCTGCAAGGATTGGGTAGATAACTTCTACACAACTTATTAAAAGTGGTGTAGGACCCGGATCCAAACTACAACTAGTTGGTCGCATTGTTTGGATGATCTTCACAATGTCCCCAAATTCCGGCCGGTGAAAATCCAACCAGACAGACTGAGGGCAGGCCACTTCCAATTGACCACCGCAGTCCCCCAAAGGAGGGATCGGACCGGTGCCAGACCTAATGCCAGCAACCTTATCCGAAAAAAAACGAGCAAACTCCTCACATCTTAACTGAGAAAAGGCTTCTCTAGACTGAAGACAGACTGGATTGCACAGTCTGTCCACAGTCTGGAAAAGCTGAGCCGGTCGATTATGTGTGGCAGAAATCTCTCTGGACAGGAATTCTGCCTTCTTACAATTGATTTCTGATTGATAGCTATCATAATGAGCCATCAATCTAAGCCTGTTGGTATCAAGGCCTGACTTCCGCCAGACTCTCTCCAGCCTTCGGCCAACTCGCTTTAACTCCTTCAAGGAGCCATCAAACCACGGACTTCTTGGACGGAGAGTGAGAGGCCGAACACGAACAGGAGCAATTTTGTCCAGAGCATCTCCCACAGCCTTATTATAGGCCAATACAAGATCATCTGGACTCATGCATTCACCCGATAAACTCGATAGATCCAGCACCGCCATCAGGTCATTGGGGTTAACACCCCTTAAAGGGCGGTACTGAACCATCTCAGTGGGGGCAGACCTATTGGAGGGGACCCTAAAGCTGAACCTTATGGTGTAATGGTCAGATCTCCATCCCTCCCCTCCATCACCCCCTACCCTTAGCAGGTTCTACATTTATAGGCACAGGATTTGACTGACAACAGGAACTTCCTGCTTGGGGGCAGAAAGGGAGTGATCACAGAGGCTCAAAAGACTCACCATCCTAGAAGCAAAAGAGTTGCTCTCCATTCCCCCTAGCTGCTGGAGGCCTGACTCTGAGCAAGTAAGGAGACCACTGAGAAATATGGGAACTTACTGTCCCAGAACAGGATGATAGGAGCCTTAAGGGCAGTAGGAAAGTAGGGAGAAAAAAAAATTATATAAAAAAGTAAATAAATAGAGAGAGAGAGAGAGAGAGAGAGAGAGAGAGAGGAAAGAGTATACAAAACAACAGTTAAGGGGCCACAAATAAGACATAATGGCAGTGGTGCAGTGCAGTTGCTTTGGAGCAGCAGTCTTCCAGGAGATGTTCTGGAGGATTCGTGTTGTCCCATCTGCAGGCACCTCTCTGGGCTGGGGGAGGAGGTTGCTCATCTCCAGACTGAGTTGGCCAGGATTTGGGGGACCTCCTTTCCCACCCAGAGACCACCAGGTCCACTGCTGCTGCCTCAGAGGTTGCCAAGAAAGAGGAGTGGCTGGACCACAGTGTGCTCACAGAGAGTGAGGGTGGTGGAACAGAAGCACATCCCTCCAGTTGTACCTCTCCACAATTCATATGCCTTTCTGGCAGAGTGTGGTTCCCCTAAGAAGGCATCCATAGTGGAGACCAAGGAGGATGCTGGGGACCTCCACAAAGGAGACCCACAGGAGGGTGGCATTGGACTCTGCAGGGGAAGGAAACAACTCCTGGTGGGGGACTTCATTGTTAGGAGGGTAGAACCGGGGGATGGAGGGGAGAGAGAGGTAAGGTGCCTGCCTGGTGCCATGGCTTGGAAGGACAGGGAGTGAATCCTGAGGACCGCAGAAGGAGCTGCATGGGAGAGAGAGCTGGATGTCATTGTCCACCTAGGGATAAATGACCTGTCTGGAAAGGGTTCAGAACAGTGCAGGAGGAGTTTGTGGAGTTGTGGAAGGGCCTTAGACAAGTAGAATGCATGGTAACCTTCTCAGAGGTGCTGCCTGTCTATGGTATGGGTGAGGCTAGGGTGCTCCACACCATGGGATTCAATCAGCAGTTGAAAAACTGGTGCAGAGCTCAGGGTTTTGGCTTTATTGGGGTCTGTGAGTCCACCTGGAGGGATGCAGGCCTATACTAGTGCGATGATCTGCATCTATCCAGGAAGGGAACCAGGATCCTAGGTGATAGGTTTAAATACTTCATTGGTAAGCATTTAAATTAGCCAAGGGGAAGGAATGAAAAGAAGAAGGGAAATCCTAACCCTCCCATAAAAATCAGAGAAGTTAGTGAGGTAAACACCAAGATAGAGAAGTCAATAGGGAGAAGGACTGAGGTAAATGGAGAAAAAAACAAAGGCAGTAAGGACAGGGATGGAACAAAAAGGGGTAGGGCCATCAAAAAATGGAATGTAATGAGTACCAATGCCTGTAGTCTAGGTAACAAGCTCCCTGAACTGGTGACCTTGATGGAAGAGGGATGCCTGGATATTGTGGCAGTCACAAAAACATGGTACACAGAGAACCATGACTGGGATGTCAACATACCAGGGTACACAATCTACAGGAGGGACAGGGTGAGTAGAAGAGGAGGAGGAATAGCTCTCTATGTAAGGGAAGGGATCAAGGTAATGGAACTAAAGGGAGGAGAGGAGAGGAGGCACTGCTGGTCACCCTGGAGTATGGAAATGGCATCACAATCCGCATAGGGGTTGTATACACACTCCTATCTCAAGGAGGAGGAAATGGACAAGGAGATGATAGAAGGCATCCTTAGAATGGAAGAGAAAGGAGAGATATTGCCAATGGGGACCTGAATATGCCAGATGTGAACTGGAGCACCTTTGCTGCAGCCACATCCAAGAGCAGGGCCATTCTCGATGGCCTACATGGGACATGCCTCAGACAGTTAGTGTTGGAACCCACTCAGGAGGAAGCAATCTTAGACCTGGTACTCTCAAGTGGTGATGGAAAGAGGATCTCAGATCTAGCAGTATGTAGCCATGTTGGAACAAGTGACCACCAAACAGTGTGGTTCATGATAAACTCAGCTGTAGAATCAAGCAATACAAAAGGGAAGGTACTGGACTTCAGGAGGACTGATTTTGTCAAACTGGGAGAGTCCCTCAGAAAAGCAATAGCAAACAAGTAAGAAGGAGGGGGTGGAGCAACAATGGGGAAACATCAAAACTGCCATCACAGAGGCAACAAGCCTTTGTGTGAAGCAAATAAATGAATCAAAATGAAAGAAAAAAACACACTGTGGTTCTCAAAAGAGGTGGCGGGGAAAGTTAGGGAGAAAAAGATAGCATTCAGTATGTATAAGGAAACACAGAAGGAGCAGAACAGAGAACTGCACCAGTTAAAGCAGAAGGAAGCGGGGAGGGCAGTCAGAATAGCAAAGTCCCAATCTGAGGAAATGATAGCCAACTTGGTTAAGAAGCATAAAACCTTAAACAGGTACATTAGGGAGTGAAGAAAGACAAAAGGAGGGATACTGAGACTTACTAAACAAGAGGGAGGGTGGGCAGAGAGGGACAGTGAAAAAGTAGGGATACTGAACAAATACTTCTGCTCAGTATTCACAAAGGAAAAGGAGTGGGGGGGTACTTATTCCAGTCAATAGAAACACTCTGGATAAGGGGGGTCGATATTAATCATGTCACAGAAGAAAGGGTTCTGAAAGAACTCCTAAAACTGAAAGTGGACAAAGCGATGGGGCCTGAAGGTATTCACACCAGAATTCTAAAATAACTAAGGGAAGAACTAGTAACACCATTGACTATCCTTTTTTAACAAATCATGGGAGGATGATGTGGTACCTGAGGACTGGAGCAGGGCAGTTGTGATTCCCCTTCACAAAAGTGGGAGCAAGACAGAGGCAGGAAACTACAGGCTTGTCAGTATGACCTCAGTGGTAAGGAAAATTATGGGATCACTTCTGAAGGAAAGAATTGTTGAATACCTAGATGCTAATGGGACACAAGGCCCAAGGCAGCATGGATTCACAGCGAGAAGGTCATGTCAGATGAATCTAATCAATTTATTTGACCGGGTGATCAAAGTAGTAGACCAGGGAAGGGTTGTGAACATGGCCTACCTAGATTTTAGCAAGGCATTTGACACAGTCCTGCACAAAAGTTTAATAAACAAATTAGCTAGCCTGGGAGTGGGTCCCAGGGTGGTAGCCTGGGTAAAACATTGGCTGAACAACAGGACATAGAAGGTAATTGTAAATGGAGTCCACTCTGAAGAAAGAAGGGTTACTAGTGGGGTACCGCAGGGTTCAGTACTGGGTCCAGTCCTTTTTAATGTCTTTATAAGTGACATTGCAGAGAGACTAGAAGGAAAAGTATGCCTCTTTGCAGATGACACAAAGATCTGCAACAGGGTTTATACATAAGGAGGTGTGGAAAGGATGAGAAGGGACATGGCAAGGTTAAAGGAATGGTCAAATATATGACAGCTTAGATTCTATGCAAGGAAATGCAAAGTAATGCTCCTGGAAAACAAAAACTAGGGGAACAGTACACAATGGGGGGTGAGATACTGACGACAAAAAAAATGGCAAGGGACCTGGGATAGTTATATCAAATGTCCTAAAGGTGGGCAAGCAATGTGAGAAGGCAGTAAGGAGGGCTGGGGGATACTGGGGTGGATAGGGAGAGGCATCACCAGTAGAAAACAGGAAGGTATTATCCCTCTGTACAGAGAGTTGGCGAGACCCCAGCTGGAGTACTGTGTGCAGTTCTGGAGATCCCATCTCCACAAAGACATAGACAGGGTGGAGGCTGTCCAGAGGTGGGCAACCAAAATGCTGCAGGGTCTGCACCAGAAGACATGTGAAGAGAGACAAAAGGAGCTTAATATGTATACCCTCAAGGAAAGAAGGGAGAGGGGGGACATGATAAAGGCTTTCAAGTACCTCAAGGGAATCAACAAAGTCCAAGAGGTTAGCATCTTTCAGAAAAAGAGATGTGCAAGAACAAGGGGTTACAGTTTGAAGATAGAAGGGGGATGGCCCAGAGGTAATGTGAGGAAGTATTTTTTCACAGAGAGGGTTGTGGATGCATGGAATAGCCTTCCTGAGGAGTCATGGTGTCAAAAACAGTGGGGAAATTCAAGAATGCATGGGACAGACGTAAGGCAATTATAATGGAGGGTAGGAGGAAGTAGGTTGTTGGTTAACTAGGATCCACAGCTTATCCATTAGGTAGGGAAATGGGCAGACTAGGTTGGCCAAACAGTCCTCATCTGCCATCAAATTCTATGTTTCTGTATTAATAGGGCTTGGATCAGGACAAACTTATATTGATGGCTCACAATAAAGACAGTCAGTCGGTAATCTCCCATTAGAAGTCAGAGTTCCTGTCTGGGTAGACTGCCGCTGCACAGAATTGATCGGCTCAGCTCTTCCAGACTGTTGACTGCATGGGCAATCCAATCTGTTTTCAGCCCTGTGAAGCCATTTCACAGAGTAAGTGTGATGAGTTTGCTTGCTTCTTCGCAGATAAGGCCATCATCAAGTCCGGGATCCATCCAGTGACCTCCAGTGGGAGTTGTGGAAGTCGGTGGGAGGTTACAGGTGCCAAGTTTACCTGGTCTGAGTTTAGCCAGTTGGTGATAACTGATATTGTGAGGATCATCCGGTCTCTGTGACCAAATTTCTGTAGTTTGGACCCGGGCCCAACAGGTCTCCTTGTGGGATGTGTTGAGGTGTTCGGCCCAGTCGTGGCTGAGATAGTTTGGAGTTCGTTGGAGACAGGGGTGTTGTCTGACCCCCTAAAGGTGGTATTGGATGGTGAGACCTCTCCTTAAGAAACCCTCCCTTGACCATGACTACTTTGCCAACTACAGACTCATCTCTAACCTGCATTTTGTGGCTAAGGTAATTGAGATGGTAGTTGTGCAGCAACTGGAGGATCATCTTATTGTCCATGGTCTCTTTGATCCTCTCTAGTCCGGATTTAGGAAGAGGCATAGTAATGAGACATCACTTGTTTGGGTACTAAATAATCTCCTAATAGTGAGGGATCAGAGGTGTCATTCAATCTTGGTTCTGCTTGATCTCTGTGCAGCATTTGATACTGTGGATCATAAAGTGCTATTGGAGTACTTGCGGTTCATTTGTGGGCTGTCTGGTACTGTCCTCAAGTGGTTTGGATGCTTCCTTATGGGCAGGACTCAGAGCGTGGTATCGGGGATTTATTTCTCGGCCCCCTCTGCCCTGTCCTGTGGGGTCGTGCATGGCTCCATTTTGTCACCCATGCTGTTTGTGGTATATATGCTGCATTGGGAGACATCATTAGGCAGTGTGGACTGAGTTTTCACTGTTGTGCAGATGATACTTAGCTATACATGTCCTTGTGCCAGTTCAAGATGAGGCTGTCTCAGACTTCAACAACTGTCTTTCCGAGATCCAGGAATGGATGAGTGCCAACTGGCGGAGGTTGAACCCCGATAGAACTGAGGTGCTGGTTATGAACCCAAGTCATCAGAATATTGGGTCGTCAACTGGGCAACTTTCCGGGCTTTGGCTCAGAGATAGCCAGTTGTTGACATCTGGCAGATTGCGGAATCTAGGTGTAGTCTTTGACAATGGGCTGACATTCAAATCTCAGGTGTCGGTCGTGGTCAAGACCTCCTTTTACCACCTAAGGAATATCGCTTGGATCAAGCACCACGTCCCACCTGATAACCTTCCAGATCTGGTCCACGCCTTTGAGACCTCTTGCCTTGACTACTGCAATGCCCTCTACCTAGTGCTATCAGGTGTTGATATTCGCCACTTGCAGCTGGTGCAGAATACAGCAGCCAGGTTGTTGACTGTCTTACTAAAATCTTGTCATGTCATGCCTGTGCTCCTTGATCTGCACTGGCTGCCAATACAGTGGCGTATCACATTCAAGGTTGGTTTACTGTGCTATAATATACATGGACAGGGACTGTGGTACTTGAGACCTCCATCGCCCCTACTGCCCCCTCTGTCCTCTCTGATCCTCCAATGAGGGATTGCTAGAGGTTCCCAGGGTTCAAAGTAAGACCTCTGCGGCCTGTTCTTTCACCTTTATGGCCCCTATCCTGTGAAATTCTCTACCTCATTGAGTTAAAGAGTGCCCGACCATCGATAGCTTTAAAACAGCTCTTAAGACTTATCTTTTTGGACCAGCTTTTAAAGATTTGTTTAAATAGTTTGTACTCCTTTTAAGACTCTACTGAATTTTAACAGTGTTTGTATGTTTTATATTATGTTTTTTTAATATTTTATCAATTTCTGTTCAAGCGCTTAGATCTACTGGAATTGCACTTTTTATAAATAGACATTGATTGATTGTAGTTCAGGCAACTAGATGAGTTACTTAATATAACTATACATTTTCAAACTGAGGGATCTCAGTTTTACATACTGATTCATATATAGGTTTTAACCACAGAGAAGTAAGGGGAGAAAGAATGAACATAAACAGCACGTACAGGAAGGGAGATAACGGGGAAATTGTGGAATCATAGGAGTGGTCAGTTTTGAGGGCCCACAAGGAAAAATTTGAGAGTGCAATTAAACAGACAAGATAAATATATGTATATGTGGCAGTATAGGAGGAACAGAAAAATAAATCCTTACTCTTATCTCTCTCTGTATAACAAATGGTACAGAGCCTTATCCTACACCTTTCACAGCCAGTAAATAACCAGTTTATTTCAAGCAGTAAGCCCATAAACACAAGTAATGGGGGGCCAGTTTCATGCCACTGCTGTGTCTATACCCCACTGTGTTGTTCTTTGATAATATAGAATATAGAAACACATAATTTTACAGCAGATAAGGACAGCTTGGACCACCCAGTATGCCCTTTTTTCCCTGCTTACATTGTTACCTCATATCATACTTGATCTACGACTCTTTCTCCCTTCCCCTTCCTTTCCATTATGATTCTCTTGTGGCTATCTTATCCATTCTTGAACCCCACCACTGTCTTCACCCACACCACCGCTGCTGGAATCCAAGAATCTATCATTCTTTCTGTGAAGAAGTACTTTCTGAACTCTCCCCTAAATCTACCCTCCCCCCAGCTTGATAGCATGTCCCCTTGTTCTTGAGCACCTTGGCTTGTGAAACATACTTCCCTTTGGGCCCTCTGTACTTTATTTATCCCCTGTGAGGTATTTAAAGAACAAAGAAACATTAAATTTTCAATTCAAAGTTCATTGTTTGATTTACAATAAGTCATGACAGTGTATAAATCTACATAAAATCTTTATTATGACATACAAAAAAAACTATTTATACATAATGAGGTACAATAAGTCTGAACCCCTTACACAATAATTGGGGCAATATACAATTAATTTCATGCCTCAACATATGCATGTTAACTTATGTAGAAAACTACAGTGATAAAAAGAATTATTATAAATATCACAGTGCCTGTGGTATTGCATTATTAAGGAAGGGGACAAGATATTTACTCTGGGTAGCTGAGTACAGTGCCCTTAGCCATACCCTAAGTGTTGTTTAAATATGTTTTTTTACTTTCAATTATTTTTAGGAATAAAGTCACAGGGACTAGTGTTCTTTCTGAGTAGATGATCCAGATGGGGTGGTCAGAATGAGAAGAGATCTGGATAAACTGGCAAAATGGTCGAAAGAGTGGCAACTGGGGTATAATGCAAAGAAGTGCAAGATACACATTGGGGAAAGAAACCCTGAAGCCGCCTATAGGCTGGGAGAGGAGTTGCTGGCAGTCACAAAGGAAGAAAGAGACTTGGGCATCATCATAACCAATGACCTGAAATCATCCAAGCATACCACTAAAGCAGTAGATAAGACTAGGGGGATGTTGGGGTGTATTAGTAGGGGTATCACAAGTTAGAAGAGGGAGGTAATAATCCATCTTTACAAGACACTGGTTAGGCCCCATCTGGAGTACTGCATGCAGTACTGGAGGCCACACCTTCATAAGGACATGAACCAAATTGAGACAGTCCAGAGAAGGGCAACCAAAATGGTACAGGGTTTGCAACAGAAAACATATGAGGACAGATTAACGGAGCTCAATATGTATACCCTAGAGCAAAGGAGAGCGAGAGGTGATATGATCAAAACATTCAAACACCTTAAGGGCATTAACAAGGTGAAAGAGTCTAACATGTTTCAATATAAGAAAAATAGCAGGACAAAAGGACACAGCATGAGATTAGAGGGAGGCTGATTAAGGGGTAATGTGAGGAAGTTCTTTTTCACAGAAAGGATGATGGATGCATGGAACGGTCTACCTCAGGAAGTGGGAGATATGAATACAGTGCAGGGCTTCAGACAGGCATGGGATAGGCATAAGGGAGAGATAAAGATGAGTATGAATAGATAGGCCATTGACAGAGCAAAGGCTGATGGCACATTTATAAGGTAGAAAAAGAAATGGGCAGACTGGATGGGCCTTGAGGTCGTTATCTGCTGTCAACTTCTATGTTTCTGTTTCTATGTCCTTGCATTTAATAAATGTGTGATTAAATGTTGTGGCTCGTATTCCAAGGAACCCAGTAAATCCCCCAGGTATTTTTTCCTATAGTTGTTATATAGTGGACAGAGAATGAATAAATTAACTTGGTCATCCTGACCTAATCCACATCTTCATAAATCCTGCTTCCCTTCTTTGTTTTTGCTGCATTGGTTTGTTTTCAACTGACTTGTGAAGCATTCAAATTTGAATAATGTAAGTAACTGCCTGAGGCCAGGGATACTTAATAATTGAAAGTAGTATTCCATTTTGTGTTCTCTTTTGGTTTTCTTGAGCCAGTTACAGACCTTGTATTGTTTATATAATTCCAGGTCTCTCTGAACATAGATATCCCTTACCCTATTTCTTCTATCTATTTTTACTTGACCTAGGGGGTATCTGAGACTGTCTGCCATGTATGACAGTAGACCTTGGGGTTTAATATTTTTTTCTACAATATATATGCAGTACTCAGAAAAAAAGGCATTTTAGTCCATATAAGTTATAGCCTCCTCTAAAATAAGTGTCAGGAGTTGTGTTTGCCCATACCGAATACCTTAAGCCAATAAATTATTACTCTTTAAGTAATTTGACACTCAGTGGGTACCTGGCCTAATTTGTCCCTGACTAGAGCAAATAGTGCGCTACCTGGAAGACCTTGCACCTTCTTGTAGAATTTATTTCGGCATGATTCAATATTTATCTTTGTCTGGACTCCCCATATCTCACTCCCATATAATAGTTGGCTCCTCATCTTACATTTATTACAGCTATATTTACCTTTACTGATTTGCCTCCATATTTATATGAGAACACATTCATTACTGGTATGAACTTCCTGGCTTTGTTTTCCATTTCATTTATGTGTTTCCTCCAAGTTCCTTCCTTTGTAAAGGTTATGGCTAGATAACAAAACTCCCTAATATCTCCAGTTTGTTCTTATTTGTTATGTATTGGTACTTTTTGTTGTTCCCTCCAAATACTATCACTTTAGTTTTGTTATAGTTTGCCTGTAAATCTGCACTATCACATTCTAGTTGGAATTTCTCCAACATTCTTGTCATGCCTAAGAAGCTTGATTGACAATAGAGCAACATCTTCTGCATATGCCAGATTTGGGCATGCCCTATCTTGTATTCTTGGCATGTGAAAGTCTGGGTTATATAGGGTTTGGAGTATAGTGTCGAAGTAGAGATTAAATAATATGGGCAAAAGAGCACATCCTTGTTTAATTACTGATCCCCCTCTGTTATTTTATTTGACACGTGTGAATATCTTGATAAAGTACTTTAATTAGTTCTAATAATGTTTTTCCATCTCTTTCTTTTCTAACCTTTCCGAAAGCATTCTTCTGTTGACCCTACTGAATGCTGATTTTAGGTCCACAAACGTGCAATATAGATTTTGTTTTTTTTACTGTCTTATACCTCTTGACTAAATGTGCTAAGGTGAAACAGTAATCTATTGTGACATAACCCTCCTTGAACCCTGCCCGAGCCTCATTCAGTATGCCCATGTTATTTACCCAAGCCCTTATGCTGTTGTTCAATATTCTTGTGAATATTTTTGCTGTACTATCTGATAGACTGATAGGCATGTAGCATTCACGATCATTTTTCTCTCCCTTTCTGCATAATGGTACAATAATATTAAGCTTCCAACTATTTGGAATCGTGTCACTTTTTTAACCTTACCACTTTTTTAAAACTTCTGAAGAAGGATTTGGTTTGAAAGCTAGAGCACTTTGTTCTTTTGTTGTAAAATCTATGTTGGTCCAATAAAAGGTATCAAACCATTTGCTTCTGGATCTGTTCTTACTAGGACCAATACGGCAACCACACTATTTGTTTGTCATTTTTCCAGATGAAATTGAAGAGTTTTAGCAGGAAAGGTATCCAGTAAGATCTGGCTTTTCATATTACATCTATTGGTACTCCATTAGGCCCAGGACTTTATGACTATGAAAAGAGTCAAATGCTTGTTCTGTTTCATCAGATATTACTTGTTTTTCTGGCTTTGACCATGGTCGTAATGTGTCATATCTAGTTAATGTTTCTAGATAGCTGTGGTCCTCTTTATAGAATATGTTTTTAAAATGTTTTATTCAGACTTCTGTTTCATTGTGTGCCTCTTATTTTTTTATTTATTTAACCAGGAAAGACACACTAAGCTGAAAGCATGTTTACAGGTGCAACCTGGGAGCACAAGGAAGCTAAGTGGCTTGCTCAGGGTCACACAGTATGCAAGTAGGGGCTGTGGGATTCAAACCCATGTTTTCAGGTTTGCAGCTCAGAGCCTTAAACCACTGCGCTATACTGCCTCCTTAATACAGGGTTCATTCTTATTGTCCCCATACCTTTGTTCACTAGAATCTTTTTGAGTCCTTAGACAGCACAGCTTTTTTTAGTTCTGACCAAAGGTTGTTGTATGTATCTGTCTTTGTTCTCTTTTAGCACTATCCTGTACGTTTTGTGTAGTTTGTTCATTATTTTGTTATTGTTTATATCTGGATTTTGTTTTAAAACTCTTAGTTGTTTATTTAATGCTTTCTTAGCCTGCAGACATTCATAGTTATATCAAATATATCCTTCCCTTCTACTGATGTTTATTTCTTTTGTAATTACATTTGAGTTTATTCCCATAATTGTACTATAAATTGCAAATATTGTAGCATCTGCCATTCTTTCATTATTTGTAGAGCTGTTAAAATTCCCTTGTTGTCTAAAACTCTGAGGAACTTATACACTTTTATAACGTTCCACCCTACACAATTATTTTTCTTTATCACAAGTGGTGCAGTGTGCATGTTATTATTAATATATTTCCCTGTTCTTTTAATCTTTAACTCAAAAGCAGAATTCTGGCTTTCCGGCCTTAGGACTGTTTTCAGTATTAGGCATTGAGGTAGCATGTTCATGTTAATCCAGATACAATCAATAACTGAGGATCCATCACCCCCCATAAAGGTGTAGTTCCCCTGCATATCCCCTACTACTGGGCCATTAGTAATGTGAAATTTTTGTCTGCTAGTACTCTATGGATTTCTCAATCAATCAATCAATCAAAATCTTTATTTATTCAGGCGAACATCATTGAGCATAGCTCATTTACAAGATGGACCTGAGTGGTCATAACAATATAAGGTTACAAATTTTACACAAAAACATAGTACTGAATGAACACAAATGCAAAGATTTATGAATGAGACAGATATACAAATATTTACATATATACAAGGCAAAATGACATTGGACCTAGATCATATTAAAAGGAAAGAAACAAACAGTATTGTAGGGATAAAGCTAGGGTAATGGGACTTGGGGGGGCATTTTTGTACGAAGTAGGTTGGAGAACGAGCTAGAAGAACAATAAAAATAGGGGGTAGTACAAAAAGGGATAGGGGAAGGAGGGGGTGTGAGAGGACTAGGCCTTATGGAAGCAATTGCATGATTCTGGGAATAGACTAGTGTACAGTGTTTTGAAGGATGTTAAAGGAATGAGGGTATCCAATTTCAAGGTCTTTTGAAGAGAATTCCAGATAAGTGCTAGGGAATAGCTGATTGCAGCCCTTCCATACCGGGTGCAGGTGATAGGAATCTTCAGCATGATGAGTTTATTGATCCTTAGGGTGTAAGGCCTGGATGTGATCTGGTTGAAACAATCTGAGATGTAGGAAGGGAGTTTGTTTGTCAGAGCTTTGTAGATCCAGACAGCAGCATTTTGTTTCTTCTATGTTGTAGGGATGTCCAACTGACTGCATTGTAGAGAGAGCAATGATGGGTGCTGGAGGAAGCTCTGTAATGAATCTAATAGCTCTATGATACAAGGTGTCTAATATATTTAAATGGGAGAGGGAACAGTGACCATAAAGGAAGTCAGCATAGTCAATGAGGGATAGGAATGATGCCAGGATTAGCCTTTGTTTGGAATCTCTGGTCAGGTAGTGTTTGATCCTATAAAATAGGCAAGTCTTTGTCTAACCTTTTTCAGGAGCTCTTCAATGTGGCTAGTATAGTCAAGTTTATTGTCAATCCAGACTCCAAGATATTTGAATTTGTCCACATATTCCAGATTTTCACCAAGGATGGTAGACAATTGTGGAGGGTGAATGATGGGACAGTGGAAGAGCAGCTCTTGGGGAAAAGAACATAGCTTTCGTTTTCTTGGCATTTAGTAGTAATTTCTTTTCTAGTAAGTTGTGCTGTAGGAGGGAGAACTCAGACTGTAAAAGCTCACAGGCTTTGATGGTGAGGATTACTGACATATAGTACAGTATCATCTGCAAAGAGGTGAATATTAGATTGTGAGAGATTGGAGTCAATATTGTTGATGTAAATGGCAAAGAGGATGGGGCCCAGGATGGAACCTTCATGTACACCTCTTAGGAGTGGTTTAGAGGTAGATAGGTCACCTTCATTTTTACCAGTTTTATTCTTCCGGAGAGATAGCATCTGGAACCATTTAAGAGAGAGTGAGTCAAGGCCTATGGAGTTCAGAGGAGATTAGTAGTTCATGGTCCACAGTGTCAAAGGCTTTGCTTAGATCCAGGAACACAGACAGGTGTTATTCTTTTGTCTAAGGCAGTCTGCCAGTCATTTGTAACTTTTGCTAAGGCAGAGATGTGCTGTGATAGATCTAAACCCAGATTGAGCTGGGTTAACGAGATTATTGGTATCAAGGTAGGCACTTAAATGAAAGTTCACTAACTTTTCAAGCATTTTGGACAGTACTGGTAAGATGGAAATGGGCCTATAGTTGTTGGAGGTCCATGGGATCACCTGCCTTAAGTAGTGGAAACACTTGAGCTGTCTTCCATATTGAGGGGATAGAACCAGTAGCTAGGGACAGATTGAAAAGGTGAGTGAGGGGGGCAGCTAAGGCGTGCAATGCTACTTTTAGAAAGTAGGGATCCAGGGAGTCTGCACCTGCGCTTTTAGTTGTATCTAGTTGGAATAGTAGGTCTTCTACTTCTTTTAAGAGTATTGATTTGAAGGAGAATGTGGAAGCAGCCTTTTGTCCCTCAGTAGATTGTAAGTTTAGTGATGACCTCATTAGGTTTGCAGGTGAGGAATCGAAAGCTAGGCCAGCTGTAGTGAAATGATCGTTGAAGGCATTTAAGATTTCTTGCTTGTCAGTGATTTCAACACTATTTAGGTGCACTTTGGGTAGTAAGACAGGGGTAGAAGCTTGACCTAGGATCCCCTTTATGGTACCCCAGAACCTGGAAGGGTTGTGGTAGGAGGCATCCAATTCAGCTGTGTAGAAGGCAGCCTTGGCATTTCTCACTTGTTTTGTGCAGGAGTTTCTGGCTTTTCTGAATTGAAGCCAGTCATTTGGATCCTTGGTCTTTCTTGCCCTTTTCCAGAGTTTATCTCTGGCAAGCAGTGTGGATTTAAGGTCAGCAGAGAACCAGCGACAAGATTTGAGTTTGGTTCTGACACTGGTGAGGGGTGCATGTATATTGAGGGCACTTATGATGATATCACTTAAGACCTGAAGAGCTGTCTCTATTGAAGCTGTGAGATAGAATTCTTGCCAACGTGTGGTGTGGCACAAATCATGGAGATATCCTGAAATATTAAAGTTCTTTTTTGACCTTCTTGGGAGAAATTTTGCAGGGTTGGGTGGCTTGATTGTTGATCTTATGCCAGCTATGGGACAGTGATCACTTATGTCACTGAATAACACTCCAGCATGAGAATACAGATGAGGCTTATTTACCAACATGATGTCCAGGAGTGTGCTGTTGAGATTATTCTTTGGATTAATCCTTGTTGGTTCTTTGATTAATTGAGTGAATCCATAAGTGTCACAGAAGGTTACTTAGGTGCAGATGCATTGGCTAGCTAATTTAAATTCAGGTCACCTAAAATGATGGTGTCTTCAGGGTCTAGATTAAGTATAGATCCTAGGTGGGATAGGAGTTTGAGGCCTGCAGAGGGGGGCCTGTAGCAGCCAATCAGTTGAAAAGATGATATGTTGGGAAGGGTTATTTTAATTGATAAGCATTCAAATTCCTTTGGCTGTGATGTAATATTGAGGCAGGATGCAGAGATGTTTGCTTTGACATAGATGGCTACCCCACCGCCCCTGGATGGATGGTCAGATCTGAAGAGCTGGTAGTTGGGAAGATTTATTTCACTGTCTTTTGTTGCAGATTTGAGCCATGTTTCAGAGATAACCAGAAAGTTAGGTAAGGTGTGTGCAACCCAGGCCTGTATTAATGAGAACTTTTTTAGGAGGCTGCAGGCGTTGATATGAAGAAAACTCAGGCCATTTATGGAGGCTAAGTCAGCTGGGGAGATAGAGCTTTCTGTGGGTCCAGGGTTGATTTCAACAGTGCCAACACAGATCAGCAGAAAGAAGATTAGTTTGATGAAGGCACCAAGTGATAGGAATAGGGAGTAGTCAGAGGACTTTCTCTTCTTGCTTGGGATCCAATGTATAGTGGGCGATGATCCTGCTGTGTGGTTATAGATTTTGTCATAAAGTACCAGCTTAATGGACAGGTGTAGGGGGTCATTATAGTGCCAATAATGGAGCAGGGGGCTTATGGAGTACCGAACTGGTTGTGAGCCTTTTTGTGGGATACCCCAAGGATTACAGTGCAGAAGCGGCAGTATATACTTGGGGAATTGAGGGGCATCTACTGGGGACAGCAGAGGGGGACTAGCCCGAGTAGCCACCCTAATCACCATGGCATGGGCTGCTTCAGTTTCCTCTTCTGGATCTGAGGAAGGTGAGAGGCAAAGCAGCAATAGGAGGAACAGTAGCATGGTGGAGGGTAGGTAGGGTTAAAGATACTAAAGATGATGTGAAGAAATGAGCTCTGGAATTGGCTAGGAGATTAGCTATGGGCGGGGATAAGAGATTCGGCGGGAAAGTGTGTATAAAAGAAACACCCAGGAGGGGGGAGGGGGGCGGGCAAAAATTTTGCGGCCTTCCTGTACCTTTCTGGCTGTCTCTCCCGGCCTTCTGGTTCCCTTCTTGGCTATGCAGTGGCCGCCCGCCCGCTGGCGGCTCGGAGCCCCTAAGGTCTCTGGGTGCTCGAGGGCAGGGCCGACTGGAAAGGAGGGGACAGAGGAGAGGGCAGTCAGGAAAAGCACTGAATTGCAGCAATCTGCAAGAGGTGCTAAAAAGAAGATTTACACAACAAAGACTGGGTGGGGGGGGTTAGGCGCCTGAGTGTCTAGCCCAACACAAGTCTCACCAACAGACTGTAATCACAGAGTCATCAAGCAAGAAGGCATTTCACAAAAATGTACAATAATAAAAGTAAAAGCAGCTCCTTTTTAGAGAATTTTACATTTAAAGGTTAAAGAGCAGTGATCCCGACCAGTTTTGGTGGTGCAAATAAAGCAAAAGTCAATGGGGAAGGCGCACCAATCAGAGGCAAGGCATAGCTGGTGGTCGCCTTCCGATTGACTTTCTGACTCCGTACCTTTCTGGCTGTCTCTCCCAGCCTCCTGGTTCCTTCTCGGCTGTCCCGTGTGGCTGCCCACCAGCTGGGCGGCTCAGAGCCCCTACGGTCTCTGGGTGCTCGAGCAGAACCCGGCTTTCTAGCTGTCTCTCCCGCCTCCTGGTTCCTTCACAGGGAAACGTGGCCGCCTCACATGCTCGGAGCCCCTACGGTCTCTACACCCTACGATTTCTACACCCTTTTTATTTACTAGTTGGTCTATTTTATTTCCTGTCTGTAAGAATGACTCTTGACCCCTCCTGAGAAATAGAACTGGTGACATCCTTAAATACCCCCTATAAATCTCCGACTCTTGCATTCATGTCCCCTACTATAATAATATTGCTTGTGGGGTAGTCTTGTTGTAATGTTTCTAGCAGTTGATCCCAGTGGTTTACTCAGTCCTTATCACCATATTCACTTTTTTCTGGCTGTGCATATATATTTATTAAAAAAGAGTTGTCCCTGCTCCCATTAGAGATTTTTGTTACAATAGGCTTTCACTGTCAATGTTGTAGTCTTTCATTGTTATCATTTAATTTGCACAAAGCAGCTAGACCCTCTATGCTTCTACCATATTTTTTCTGCTTCCTAGCCATTTTCCAGTATGTTTTATATCTGTTCAGGAAGGTAGTTCCTGTTACCCATGTTTCATGTATGCATATATAATCAAATTATTGTAGGTACTGTCCTACTTCTGGGTCCCCTAATTTATCTGCTATGCCTGTTAAGTTCCAAGAAAGTAACCAAACTGCTCTTTTACCTGTTTTGGTTGCATTATGATTAATAACTTTATGGATTTTAGTTGGGGTTTGTTTTTCGTAAGATACTTGTGGCCTCCTTTCTAGTGTACTTAATATTGGTTGTCACTCCATGCTATCAGCTAATATTTCATACCTATTTGAGGTCTTGATCATTACTTCCCATTGTGAGCCTTTCTCCATACTTGGATTGTAGGCACTGTCCTTTTCCTTTGATAAATCATCTTCTATATGGAAACAAAATATCCAATTCATCTAAGACTCTCTGTTTACCTTCCAATAACTCCAGCAACAGCCAGCCTGGTGGTGCTGAGGGTTGAGGTGCTGGACGCCACACCTCGCGGCACACTGGTGACCCAGGTTTGGGAATGGACTCTGGTGCTGGGAGTTGGCAGGGGAGTGAGAGGACAGAGTGTCTGGAGGACTGCTCTCCTCTCCCCAGGTGGGTTGTGGGTTTCACTTGACTTCTTAGCATTCCCTCGATGGAGACTGGGGGTCCTACAGGAACCGGCGCTGTATGGGGTGGAGTGGCGGCAGATGTCAGCAGCATGCCTGCAAAGATGTCATTGCACATCCGTATTCCAGGGGGTAAACAAGGAAAATTTACCCTGGCACCCAGACAGGTGAATGTGGGTCCAGTGGTCACCCCATGACCTCAGCTGGATCCATCTCCAGCTGGTTACAGTGTCTCTTCTCCACTCCCTGGCAGCCCCTCTAGATTCTAGATAGAGTACCGGAGGAATTAGGCAGTCCCACCCCAGGGGACTCAGAGCCAGGGGGAGGGACTGTTGGTGGTGGTGGTGGCAGGAGACACTTCCTGGAGTGATTGCCAGACTGGGGTGGGGAGATCTGAGGCCGGACAGGACTTTGCTGCACTGAGAAACCTCACCAAAAAAAGGGTTAAGGGGCCAGCCAAGGAGGCATAAATAGAGTTGGAAAATAAATAACTCCAGCAGCTCCCCCCTATTCACCTGTGTAGTTATTTGACCATTACTTTCCATCTGGTCACTTTTATTAATTTCTCGGTTGCATACGTGTGTATTCAAGAGTGTATTCAGGGTCTCTGACATTATTCTAACATACTATTTGCCAGCAGAATAGGTCTTATGGTCTGTCAGGTCTGCTCGTGCCTCAGGATCCCATTTGGGTACCGAGGCCTTCCCCCACCATCCCCTTTCTGTTTCTCCTGTTTACCATCCTAATCCCCCTTGGCTGGGCCCCCCCGCTTCTTTCTCATTTTGTATCTGTCCCACCCTCTCTTGAAACCCTCCACTGTAGAGGCCAGCATCAGCTCCCCAGGCAGCGCATTCCAGGGTTCCACCACACTCCCAAAGAAGTACCTCCTCCTCTTTTCCCCCCTTCATCCTTCCTCCTTCCTCCTTCCAGCTTCAAACCATGCCCTCTGGTGATACCCCCCCTCCTTTAATCTAAAGATTCCCTCTCTGTCTACCCTATTTATTCCCCTGAGTTACTTGAAGACCTCAATCATATCCCCTCAGTCCCTCCGCTCCTTTAATGAGAACAGGCCGAGCTCCTCCAGTCTCTCCTCATATGTCAAATCCCCCAGTCCCTGTATCATCTTAGTTGCCCTCCTTTGTACCCTTTCCAGGAGCTGTATGCCCCTCCTTAGGTGCCGCCGCCAGAATTGCACGCAATACTCGAGGTGTGGTCTAACCAGGCAATTGTACAGTGGCAGAATCACTTCACTACACCTTGAGGTGATTGCTCTTGCGATGCATCCCAACATCCTATTTGCCTTGACTGCCGCCCTCCTGCACTGCTCAGAGTTATTCATATTTGCATCCACCAGCTACCCTGCTTGCTTACTAGTCTCCTATGTGGAATGGTGTCAAATGCCTTACTGAAATCTATGTAGGCCATGTCCACTGCTCCACCCTGATCTAGCTCCTTAGTCACCCAGTCAAAGAAATCTATCAGATTAGTTTGTCATGACCCCCCCCCCCCATGAAACCATGCTGCTTCAGGTCTTGTCATCCACTGGATTCAAGACATTCCACAGTGCTTTCCTTCAGCAGTGATTCCATTATTTTTCCCATCACTGTTGTTAGGCTGACTGGCCTATGATTGCCAACCTCCTCCCTGCTATCTCTATTGTGTAGTGGGACTACATTTGCCCTCTTCCAGTCCTTCTAAACCACGGCTGTTTCCAGTGAACTGTTAAACTGGATTGTCAGAGGTGCGGGTAGTATTTCCTTGAGCTCCCTCAGTACCCTGGATGTACCCAGTCTGGTTCAGCAGAAGAGAGGCAAAGCAGCACCAGGAATAAGTGGTGGTGCTAAATGACAATTGAATACAAAAGAGAGAATACTCTAATGAAGCAAGGAGACAATCTTGTGAAACTTTAGTGTATTTCAGTCCTGATGCATGATTAATGCTGTTGTACCACATCTGGAATTTTTAGAGACATGCTGCACATTTTCATAAACAAATGGTTGTTAAATAGCAGTTAAAATCATTTGGTAGATTTTTTGCATTGTAGTGGGTGCTTTAGATTTTTCTCTCTTTTATTCTCCATCTGGTTTCATTGCTTTGTACACATTCAGATTAGCGAGTCCTTTCAGGACTCTGTCCTCCAAAAAAGAACTAGTGTCCACCTCCCTCCCTTCCTCCAAAGCCTATGTTACTTTTTTGTGGCCCCTCTCTTCTCATTCCTCTGTGAACACAAAGCAGGAGTGTTTGTTCAGGATGTCAGCCTTTTCCTGGTCCCCCTCTGTACAGTCAGTCACAGCTATTGTACATGGTGGCTTGGGGGTCTCTCAAGATGATGGCACAAGTGGAAAAGGGAGGGAACTGCTTCCACCTGGATGGTTCCCTCTCTGGCTGGCATGAGGCAGGAGGCCAAATGACCAGGGTCCCTGTCAGTGCAATGCCACCACACAGGGGTTGGCACCTACCACCTGGCCATGTGATCCCCCTACTCACTGACATTTGGGTTCCAACTCAAAGAGATGCAGTGATTGAGTGATCTGCAACTGGATATGCCCCTTCATGGGAAGGGTTGCTGAGATCGAAGGTTGACTTGGCGAGACTCCTGTGCTGCAGACATCACTTTGATCTATTTCTTCATTTAGTTTAATAAACATATGGCTGAGGCCAATTTTGCCAAGACATGTGTCATGTGTGGTTTGTACAGGAAGAGGGCATGATAGTGGTCTATCAAACCAAGGCCATCTCAGGGAAAGGTCACACAGATTTACCAAAATACTATCAATATTTAAAAAAATCCAGTTAATGTACATATTGAAAATGGCATCAAAGCTGCTTTAACAGTGTCTTAGGACAATGACAAGTTTTAGAGCGACAGTGTACCTATTCATTAAGTTTCTTTATACATAGATACATAGACAGTGTCGGCAGATAAGGGCCTATGGCCCACCTAGTCTGCCCATTTGAGCTTGTAAGTTCAGTTTGTTTTCCTAGAAGTCTATTTCCCCCTACCCCTGACCTCTAGAATTCCTTTATGTCTATCCCATGAATTCTTAAATCCCGTGATTGTTTCAGCCCCCACCACTTCCTCTGGCAGGGTGTTCCACTTGTCCACCACCCGTTCTGTGAAGAAATTCTTTCTCATGTTTCCTCTGAATAGTCCTCCCTCCAACTTCATCCCATGCCTCTAGTCCTGAAACATCTTTTTCCTTAAAAATTGTGTTTCCTGCCCTGTTCCTCCCTGTAAGATACTTGTATGTCTCTATCATATCCCCTCTCTCCCTCCTCTCCTCCAGGAGTACATGTTCAGTTCCTTCAACCTGTCTTCATGGGACTTGTGATGCAACCCATGCACCATCTTTGTTGCCCTCCTCTGAACCTTCTCTACCCTGTCTATGTCCTTACGTAGGTATGGTCTCCAGAACTGTACACTGTACTCCAGGTGGGGCCTCACTAGTGTCTTGTATGGCGGAATTATGACCTCCTTTTCCTGCTGGTAATGCCCTGCCTATACATCCCAGCATCCTTTTTGCTTTACCTGATGCCTTGTCACACTGTTTCCCTACCTTGAGGTCATCAGAGATGACAACCCCAAGATCCCTTTCCTGCTTGGTGCATGCTATATCCCTCACCCCCAACTGATATATTGTGCCAGGGTTTTTGTGCCCCATATGCATTATCTTGCACTTCTTTGCATTAGAATTTCAACTGCCAAACCCTTGACCATTCTTCAAGTTTCTGCAGGTCCTTCTCATTCTGTCTACCCCTCTGGTGTGTCTACTCTGTTACAGAGCTTTGTGTCATCAGCGAACAGTGAAATTCTGCCTTCTAGATCCTGTGCAATGTCACTGATGAAGATGTTGAATAGGACCGGTCCCAGCACTGATCCCTGTGGTACCCCACTGGTCACTCTTCCCTCTGTGGAGTGACAGCCATTTACCACCACCCTCTGTGTCCTGCCACCCAGCCAGTTACCTACCCACCACACTACTGTCCTGCCCACACCCATATACATATACATATCTTTCATATACAATAAGGAAATGTAATATTTGTCTACCTGACATAATCCTTATAATTTATAGGTTTGTACCAGATTGGTTTCAGGCACTGCAGGCAACGATCTTTGCAATTGAAGAAATCAACAGGAACGCATTACTTCTGCCCAACATTACGCTTGGATTTGGGATGTATGATTCATGTGATACAGTGAAGGGAGCATTGCAAGCCACTCTGTGGCTACTCTCCGGTCAGAGAGAAACAGTGCCTAATTACTACTGTCCCTTACTGTCTGCTGCTGTTGCCGTAATTGGAGACTTTCGGGCACTTGTTACAACACCACTCGCTAGAATGTTGGGTCTCTACAGATATTCCCAGGTAATGACATTTAATCTAGCTGTATGAGATTGGGTTTTCATGCTTTGTTATAGGGGAGCAGTTTCTTTCTTTCATTCTTTCTTTCTTTCTTTCTTTCTTTCTTTCTTTCTTTCTTTCTTTCTTTCTTTCTTTCTTTCTTTCTTTCTTTCTCTCGCTCTCTCTTTCTTTCTTTCTTTCTTCCTTCCCATTTATTTATTTCAAAGGTTTTACCAGGAAAGACATACTGAGCTGATAACGGTTAATTTCCAGATGCACCTGTGGGAGTGAGTTAGACAATATAATAGGGTACAAGAGTAAAGTACATTAACAGCTATGCAGTAAGTCAGTAACAATATTCCATGCCAAGTTTTATTCAGTTCAAAACCATAAGGTGCAAAACTACAGTTAGGGTGTCAATTGTGTTCTTGTGGTAAATATACACTTTCAACCCTCTTAGGCCTCATACTGTTCCTTGTTTAAACACACATTTTATGATTGCTTACATTCTTTAGAATATACTGCCTTTATAATTAAATTCTAAGTCTTTTTTATGTTTGCTTGTGTGCATGCGCCAGAAACATTTTGTGGCAGCTTACTGGAGTAGCAGGTTGTGGAGGTAGGGCAGTGTTGTGGCCAATGCTGCCACCACTTTTTTGGGCTTGTCTCTGTGGCACCAATGAATAAGCACGCTGTCTATGACAGCAGTTGAGAAGCATGCCACCAACTTGAAAGAAATCTGCTGCTGCAATGAGAGACAGGCTCATCATTGCAGGGCAGATCTGACACACCTCCATTGCATGCCATTCCTGGTGAAACATTTCAATAAACATGTTGGTGGCTCCCACTGTCCACCTCTCACAGTCCCTAGAAAGCCAACATTGGGGGTGCCCAATCCCCCTGTCAGCATGTCCCCTCTCCTGTTAATTTGCCAACAGGGTGCCCAATCTGCATCAGCTTGTTTTATTTGTCTTCTGAGGGGGATGCCCAATCACCCTTGGTATCATGCCCCTCCCAAACTCAGACACACTTTAGTTGCCGATGGGGTGCCCAAATCCCCATCAACTTCAGTCCCCCCCCTGCAAAACAAGCACACAGGTTGCAGACTGGGACCCCACCCCAGTGTGCTCAAATGTACTTGGCAACCCTGTAAAAAAAAAACCTTCCATGACGATCCACTTTTTCCCCTCTGTAAAACAGAAAATGGTCCCTCATGGTCACGATGCCCCCCTTCCACAACCCGCACCCACCCACTGTGCACCCCACCTCCTCACTCCTGTCCTCACCCCATACTTACCTCCGGAGCCTGGTGCAATGATCTTTGGTGTAGTGGGAGACATCTGAACTCTTCAAAAGTCTTCCGCGAACTGAAGAAAATCACCGTAAGCTGTATAATGGCATCAATGGGGGGGGTTTCATCTTAGGTGGATATCGTGGCCATTTTTGTTACTTTTGGCTCCAAATTTTCAACATAGGGTTCTTGGGACCCCCTTCTTATGAACTCATTCGTTGTCATTTAATTATTTGGTCCCGAAAGGTGATTTCACGGCCACTGTTTGGAATCACCTTTTGGGACCAATTAACAACACAACAGTGTCACTGTTCATGAGGTGGGCTCCCCAGAAAGTCTATGTTGCAAATTTGGTGAAAAAATTCCAAAAATTGACTGTGTTATGAGCATGCATTGTGCAGTTCCCACGCACGCTCATAACTTCGAGAAATATTAATATTTTCACTCCAGATTTTCAACATTGCCATTTTTTCACACCTCCTTATGAACAGTGCAGGTGTCATTTTTCACAGTACAGCAAAGTATACACCAGCACTCTCTTTACCTCATACAAAGTGATGTAGGTCCAGTAAAATAATTAATTCAAACATATTTTAATAAATCCACAACCAGACCAGAGGTCACAGGAGAAGGAGCTATTTGCCCCAGTGCTTCGACTCAGGCACAAGTCATCAGGGTGTCCCCCAACTTTCAGGACAGAGTAACAAAATCACAGTGCCACTGTTCATGAGGAGAGGTAGCAAAAAGCCCATGTTAAAAACTTGGAGTGAAAATATCCAGAAATGCCCGGGGCGTTAGGATTTCCAATCTTAATGCCCTACCCTGTAGGGACTGACAGGCATCGGGGGTGTGACTTGGGATTGTCGACAGTAATGATCATGCCAATTCTGCCCCCACTCCCACCCTACAGTCACTGACATGCATCGAGGTATGTCTTGGACTCTTTGGCTGCAAAGTTCACCCCATTCTCCTATATTGCACCCATTTCAGTGTATTTCCTTATGGAATGGTGTGAGTGTAAATCCCAAAGACCCCAAGGCACATCTTGACACTTGTCAGTATCTGCAGGGTATAGTGAGGGTGAAATGGCATGAGTGTTATGGATGATGACCCAAAGGCACCCCCAATGCCTGTCTGTCTCTGCAGGGTGGGGTTGGGGTTGGAGTCATTTCAATACTTCACTGCCATTCCTATAATACATCTGTCTAACTCATGCATGTCAAATGATAATGCCAGCAAGCAAAAATTTGGCATTGACAAATGCTTTTTTCTTTTTCTTTTTTCTTATTTTTTTCCTGTTTCATCGAGGTGTTAATCCTCTGGGGCTGAACAGCCTGCTGATCAGGCCTATTCCTGAGTGTCATCAGCTGGCTTTTCTCCTTCTTGGGTGGGATTCACCCATGGATTCCACTCTGCAGAGAGGCCAGGGGGGAGGGATGTTCTCTCATGTCCCCAGAGTTTTCACATCAATATCCTCCCCCCCCTCTGTTCTGGAGCAGCATGGCAGACCGTGACACCTCTGGCAGGGCTTCAGTGAGCATGATCTCCTTCCAGTTTCCTCCTTCGTCTTCCACCCAAAGCCATGACAAACTCAGATGGTGCATGTGCATGGAGGCACACGTTTGCTCCAGAGCTGCTAGCCCCTTCCACCCATCCGAATTTACATCAGCATCCCTCGCATAGCACTACCACAAGGCCTCCACTTGAAGACAAAAGTTGGCAGGCCTGTTCTTAATCCTTTCCCCCAGCCCTCCCCCACTGATCTTTGGCAACCCAAACTCATTTCAGAACTCGGGTCACTAACATCGCAAGAGGAGAGGTGCTACTGGCATCTCAGTCCTCTGCACCACTTGACAGGCTCACCTTTTTTCTTTTTAAAGAGAAAAACAGACTGCCAACCATACAGGTGTTATCCAGCAAAATGGGTTTGTTTACATTCCATGATCACCTGCCACTGCATCCGTCCTGGACCTTGAGACCCCCCCCCCAACACACACACACACACACACACACACACACACACACATATTACAGTCTAGGCACTCAAAATGCAGTGGGAGGAGAGGATACTATTGCATCATGAGTGGCTGAAGTGTTTGGGGGTGTTCCTAATGTTAAAAAATTATACAGTAAGATTGGTTCAAGAATTTGAAAGAAAACAAGGTTTAGTATAATCACAACATTAGCAAACATTTCAGTTCTGTGAACAAAGGAAGAGGATAAAGCAACCAGCAACATCAATGAATTTTAGAGAAGAAAAGCAATCATAAAATGTTTTCTTTTCAACTAGAATTATTATGATGCAAAAGGGCTGGTAGTGTCTCTTTAAACTTCAGGGGGCAATATTTAAAAAGATGCAAAGAGCAGTACAAACATTAGCGCTGTGTATTGCAGTTGCCGGGTGTCCAGAATTGCTATATTCAATGGAACAGCACACTGGTGCTATTCTACTGAATATTGCACCATGTTGGCCCAGCACTAAATCACTTAGAGCTGGGCAGACAGGGCTCCCAAAGTAGAATGCCACAATGGCTTTCGCCTGTGCTAAATTTCCGATATTCAGAAGGACCCATGTAAATGTTCTCTTTGGGCTTGCAAAGCACTAAGGATCCATTTACATGCCCATTATGGGCTCATTTGCTGAGGTAGCTTAGCAATTTGGTGCAGTGCCACCGCCCACTTGACCTGTTCCAGAGAGCAATCCCTGGTGCTAGCGGTCCCCCCACTGATCACCAGCCTGTTGTTGTGCAAGTAACTTTCCTTGGTGCTGGTGGTTCCCCCCACTGATCACCAGCCTGTTGTTATGCAAGTAACTTTCCTTGGTGCTGGTGGTTCCCCCCACTGATCACCAGTCTGATGTTAAAATGTACATGTTCTCTGGTGTCTGGCGGTCCCCCCCCCCCACCTACACCCATGCCCAATGGTTCCTTAATATTCCCTTGTGTCCAGTGATCCATCCACTACCTGTAACCATGCCCAATTTTTCCTGAATATTTCCTGGTGTCCAGTGATCCCTCCACCCATCCTGTGAAACAATTTCCTGGCATCTAGTAGACCCCCCTCTCTATCTCCGTCCCCTGTATAAAAACGTAATCCCATTCCCTGGCATCTAGCAGACCCCTCTCTCTATCCCCCATCCCCTGTATAAGAATGTAACCCCATTCCCTGGCATCTAGCAGACCACCCTCTCCCCAACCCCTGTATAAGAACATGATCCCATTCCCTGGCATCTAGCAGACCTCCTCTCTATCCCTCATCCTCTGTATAAGACGTAATCACATTCCCTGGCATCTAGCAGACCCCCCCATCCCCCATCCCCTGTATAAAAGCATAATCCCATTCTCTGGTGTCTAGCAGACCCTCCTCTTTATCCCCGATCCCCTGTATAAGAACATAATTCCGTTCACTGGTATCTAGCAGATGTCTCATCCCCCCTACCCCAGCAGATAGTGCCCACCACCCTCCTCCTTTCCTCCATCCCAACCACGAGCCAGTGACTGGCAAAACGCTTTCACTCTCCACCACAGCTGGCTTCTAACTGAGCTGTCAATGAGCGCATACTACACAGTACAGCAGGGGGGTACCACTAGCATGAGAGAAAGTTACGTGTATAACAACTGTGTGACAAAGACACATTCCTTTCTCCATGACAGCAAGTACTGTAGATCTCAAGCTCTTCTTCACACAAGATAGGAACATTCATCTCTTTTTTATTTTCCAGCTATATACTATTAGGAAAAAACACTTTAACCTTTTAGGAAACCACAAATGCTACTGATTTCACTATATGTGTATTTCTTGTAACCCTAAACTAATTTATAGCAAATGAGGTATATTCAGAGGTCTAACTCAGACAGTCTGTATACTGTATTAAACCCAGTGTTCCTAGATCCTTAGACTGCTGAGATATGAGGGCTGAAATTGGGGGCTAGATATTCAAAATTTTTCCCAGACGCAAATCCCAGTTTACCTGCACAAAGTGGGTGTTGTGTGTGTAACCTGGGCTCCACCTCTAAACGGGGCCTGGGTTGGTTTCAGTGGAACAGACTGGTGCCTGAGCCATCTGACGGCACAAGGGTCTGGAGTCTGGGAGATAACCTAGGTACCCACCCATCGGTTCTTGACCATACACCCTTTCTCCACTGGACAATCCTTTACTCAGTGGTCACCTGCGCCACGGGTCTTCTCGTACCAATCCTTCCATTTGATACCCTGGCCATGCTGCACCTAGAGGCATGGCCATTTGAGGGTAGGTTGCTATGTCTTCTCTAGCTCGACCTGGTCCCAACACCTTGATGGCTCTCTCTTTAAAGTCCAGGAAATCTGCTTCAGGATCATGGAGCTGTAACATCTGGAGCTCCCTCCTCAGAGCTTCACTATGGGCCCCTTCCATGAATTTTTCTGATAAGACATGGTCTGGATCCTTAATCTTTCTGGCATCCACTCTCTCAATTGCCCTCAATAGCTCTTGAAAACTCAGTGCATATTCTCAGAGAGTCTCTTGAGGCCTCTGGGTAAGTGAGAAGAATTTCATCTTCAAACTGGATACCGTGCAAGTGTCAAATATCTGTTGCAATCTTTGCAGAATCTGGTCAGCCGTGGTCTTTGCACCTGTGGGCCAGAACTGAATGTCTCGGTGGGCAACTCCTTTAAGTTGTCCTATGAGTATTTCTACTTTCTGTCTTTCTGGGATTTCATATAGCCGAAACATCGCTTGCATCTTAGAGTGGAACTTGCCGAAATTACTGGTCCCACTTCTATCACTTTCTCCTGTGAATTGGGGAAACCAAGGGGCCCTGAAGTAGTATGGCATTGTCAGGAGTGAAGGAGGTATGTTCTCCCAGTCTTTCATCCCAGTCTTTATGGATTCATTACCTATGAAAGTGTTATCCCCTCCAGACAATCCACTACTTTCAACCCGGTACTGCTTGCATCTTACTTTAGAAACTACGGTTTTGGACTCCTTAAAATTTATCCAGCTGACTACGGCAAAATTTTTTTCTCTTGTGGTGTACTAACTGAGTACTGACCTTGAAGATCGCCTATCTCAGCTGCACCACCAGCATCACCTCAAGCAGGTGGACTAGGGAGACAACGTTATGCTTCGAATGGGGTTGGGTGGATGGAGGCAGGAGACAATCTATACGTCGGATGCCCAGTGGACTTTATTCTTACCTCAGGGAAAGGTAGACATGGTCACAAGGGAAGAGAGTAACCAAGCCACACAAGAACAGTGAACAACGTTATCTGTCACTAAGAGGTGCACCTCACCCTAAGGCCACCATCTATTACACTCTATGATAGGCTTTCTCTAAACAATCTAATGAACAAATTCAAAACATCTATTACTCTATAATGATGTGAGACAATCACTGCAGTGAACAATGGGTACCAGTGCAGACCCAGAAGGGCCGGGTGGCGTAACCACCTTTAAGAGTTCATGGTGTTAAAGGAAATCCAAACTTTTCCTGCCATCTTTGTGCACAAAGCTAAAGAATGGAGTAGCAATGAGGTAAAAGAGAGAATGAGGCTCCTGCATGGTACCAAGCTACACCAGTGTGAAAACCTAGGAAAGTCTGGAGGGGGATATGAGAGATTTTTAAACAGACCCCGATTCCTCGGCCAACCCACTCTCCAAAGTTGCCAGAATACTCTAGCACAAGATAACTGAAATCTGCTGAACTCTTTGTAGAAGCATGGGATAAATGACAGACACCAGACAGTAATTTAATGCATAAAAAACACAATAAATGTGTCTTTCAATGTATTTGCAAACTTTGCAAAAATATAAAAATAAAAAAAAATCATGATATTTGCAGAAAGAAAAATTGGGTGTTAGTCCATCACACCATTCAAAACATCAGGAAATATTTCTCCTCTAGACTCCTGTCTTTCTTCTGAAGATTAAACATCCAACACAGTGTGTAAGCACTCATACTAGCTCCTTCTCCCTCAGTGGTCAGGAGATACTGAGCCACACACACTTTCTTAGCCCTCTGATGGCAGGTTTTATAGGAATTCCCAGGGTGACATCATAATCAGGTGGTCTCCTAGTTAACATGAATAGACCATTTCTAGGTCCTATCTAAGTATATCTAGGACACTCTTTATACAAACAAGCAAGACAGGCATTCATGTTATATTCCTTCTGTGAATATATCCTAACATATCAGTTTTAGGTCATCTAAACCTTAATTAGGGTGTTTCTACTTTATTTGGAGAATAGCTCCTCCCACCTGCAGTGACCTCCTCTCTCCTGATTCCTACAAGAGCAGTCATTACCTGGGCTGACAGCCCTATAGTAGAAGTTTCCCCAAATGATCAGGATTTCAGGTAAAGAAGAAGAAGTATTTTTAAACTTGGTAATATACAAGAATACCCAGCCTGGACAGGGGGAATGGCAAATGAGGGGTGAGCTCCCTATTTGCCTTTCCCTGCCAGACCAGGAGACCTGCCATTAAAGCATATTTTAGTTAAACAAGAAAAAGGAATAAATACATTCTGTCTTGTTATTATGCAGTACAACATTTTGCAACTGCATACTTTGATTCAAGCAGGGCTCTGCACCCATTTTTTGAAAGCCCTTTCCACTTAACACAATCTTTTTCTATGCAACTCGGTGGCTGAAATGTCAGCCGTTGGCTAAACATTTCAATTTGACCTTCTGACTGCTCCCAGGTACTCCTTCTCTGGGGCTGTCCTTTACAACAAAAACTGTAACTCTTAAATCAGTGACACTATGGAGCTTCCCTTTCTGCCCTTTGTGTCCTTTTTTTTGGGCTTGTGTCTTGCACTTTCACCGCCCAGGGCGGAGCTTTTACTTTTGAAGATGAAGCATCCTGCTTTGAGTCAGCCGCAAGCTGCGCGTGTACACTGGAGCGCGATCCTGCTCTGATGCACAATGCAGCACTGCTATTTCTTTTGCTGCAGAAGGCAGCTCTTCTAAATTCAAGCTCACAAAAAGTGCTTTTCAGTTTTACTGCAACAAGCGGTTTCTTTTATTTACACAGCCCAACCTTGCGCTTGCAGCATAGTGATCCTTGAGTCATCTGCTTTGCTTGGTTAAAGGGCACCATCATAATAGCTCATAGCATCACATACACAACTAGGGGCAACTCATCATAAGGGACACTGTTTTTAAACAAGTCAAGATTTATTTTGGAGAGCGCACTAAAAGGGTTATTAAGATTTTAAAGGGATAGTAAAGTTGTTTAGAGAATGCCAGGCTGGCCACCCTGACATGAAAAGAAAGAAGAAAAGAAAGACGATAGGAAAGCAGGAAAAGAAAATTTGGGAAAGGTGCACATATCTTTATTTCATTTAATCACTTTTAACAGGGGCACCCTGCTTCACTCTTCCTGACACAAACCCTTACCCAGGGCTGACAAGGATGAAAGAACAAAGACTTGGCCATGAATCCACTTGAAAGGATTGCCAAGGCTGGAGATCTGTGGCATTTTCCCTGGCACAAACCCTCAACCAGGGCTGCCAAGGATGGAGAAACAAAGACTAGCTGAAGTTCCCCCGCACAAACCCTAAACCAGGGCTGCCAAGGATGGAGAAACAAAGACTTGGCATTGAATCCACTTGCAAGGATTGCCAAGGATGAAGGAACAAGTACTTGGCATTGAATCCACTTGCAAGGATTGCCAAGGATGAAGGCACGTTGAAGCTTCTCTGGGGGAAGATCCACAGGAGGACCACCAAGATCAAGCTGAATCCCAGAGGACAACATGGTGCAAGCAAGGTGAAACAAGCAGGAAGCATAGGATGCAGGGCGAAGGTCAGAGCCCTGTACTGTCCAGAACCAGAAAAACAACAAACTGGTGGACACGGACACACTCTGACCATGTCAGACTCAACTATCAATGAACGACTGGGAGTGACGAACAAGGCTTCTTCCAGGACGTTCCACTTCCAGGCTGACCAAACCACAAGGAAACCAGGAGTTGGTGGTGGCAAGTCACACAGAGTTACTTGAGCTTTGACCAATTGCAGACAACAGGGAAGGGTGCTGCTATGAAGTTCTTCACTGGCTGAAGACCGCTTCAGTGAAGAATCAGCTGTAAATAACCCCAACAGGGGTCTTATGGTGGAAGATCGAGTCCATACATATTTAGTTGGTACTAAGAACACTGTTAATTATACTTTACACTGCACCAAGGTGTTTAATGGTTGCTGGGGCAATTTGCCTGAAACAAGGGCAAATTGCTGAAATCCAGGGCAATTGTTCTTTGCAGGGGCAAATTCACCTGGAGCTGGGGCAAATCAACAGACTCTGAGGCAATTGTTTATTGCAGGGGCAATTTGCCTGAAGCAGGGGCAATTATTAATTTCAGGGGCAGTTGTTCATTGCAGGGGCAACTTTTATTGAGCAGGGGAAAATTGCTAAAGTCCAGGGCAATTGTTCATTGCAGGGGCAATTTGTCTCTAGCAGGGGCAAATCACCAGAGTCTGAAGCAATTGTTCATTGCAGGGGCAATTGTTCGTTGCAGGGGCAATTGTTTGTTGCAGGAGTAAATAACCACAATCCTAGTGTAATACAGTCTTTGTACCTGGCAATCAACACAACATTTCAGATATTAGTCAATCCACAGTTTCATCAGCTGACAGTCACTAGATGTGTACCAAGCACCCCTTCTTGCTTACCCTCCACTTTGTGAGTCTCTTTGGCACTCGGATCTGGCTACCCCTGCCACTTCTGTGGGGCTTTATCCTTTAAGGCCACCTGACTTATGCTGCTGAGTCCCCTCTCTCCCTTTCTCTGTGAGGGCCTTGCTACCCCCTTCCAATTGGGGCCTTATCCCTTTACTTTTCTGCCCCTTCAGTTCCTTTTTCAGTCCAGGGCCTATCCTGTTGCCCTTTTTGTCTCTGGGCCACTTTTTCTCTATGGGCCTAGCTTCTCTAGGTCCCTCTCAGCTGTGGGCCACTTCTGCTAAGCCCTGTCCAATTTGTAGGGTCTTTGGCACCCTTACCCCTACGTGGGCCTACTGACTGGACTGTAGCTGATGCTGGGATGAGGGAGGTCCTGCTGACAGAGGGAGGGGAAGCCTTCACAGGAGGCAGCAGGCAGGAGGACGTCAGGGGCCTTGCAGGTCTTCACGATGTCTGTCATCTCTCTCTGATGCGGCTCTTCTCTCGCCGCCGATGTGGGACTGAACATTTTCTTTAAAATTAAAATAATAAAACGGGGCTGAATTGAGCCCAAACAGCTGCAGGGAACCAGGATTTTCTGTTGGGGAACCACCGGACATTCGACCGCATACAAAGCAGACACCACAGCAGGAGCAGCAATCTTCTCTGGCTGGAGGATGGCACTGTGCAGAGTCGATCGGACCAGCTTCAACACAGACCAGGTAAGCCCAGGGTTCCCGTCGCACTTTCCCGGCCCACTCTTCTCCGCAGCCCAGCATGCAATCATGGGAAAACATCTCTCTCTCTCTCTCTCTCTCTCTTTTAAAAGGTACTCGGGGTTCTAACTGTAGAACCCTGATCCCGTGCCCAGGACCAACGGCTGAAATTCAAATAAGCACCATGCGCAGGCCAGGGACAGTGATCCCAGAGTGTGGGTACCCATTCTTGTGCTGCCTGCTCAAGGGGAAGGGGAATAGAATGGAGCAGAGCAGGCAACAGAGAAAAAAACATTTTTTTTAAACACAGGTGCCCTTGCCAGACGATTTTCTGGGGGAGAACACTATGAGGGCTCCTCAAAAAACACAGCTCCTTATGCCCAACAACACCACCTGGACCCCAGGGCAGACTGTGGTGCCCCATTTTCCTTTTACCCCTTACTTTGGGGCACTATACCATCATTAATTTACTGGCATTAAACGGGCATTAGCATGGATTGCCCCCTCCTCAGCATCAGCCCCATTGTGGGTAGAGATTGAACAGCTCTTGGCTGGCCCAACACCTTTGGCTGTATCTTTATAGTCAATTTCATCCTCCTTCCAGTGAGCCACATTGCCAATGTTGTTTACTAGGTGTGCTTGGCAGAGGTATTGTAAACTATTAGGATGGGATCCTTTATTTTTAGGCCCTTATGAACCCCTTTGGTGTAATTCTAAGATTACAATAGGGGGTGGACGGTGGCATGGCAGGGGTGGCAAAACTGGGGTATATAGGCTGTAGGGGATATGATTATTCCAGGCTCAGGGGTATTGATATCATTCTCTGATCTGCAAAATAGGTATAACTTGCCTTCTCAAATGCTTTGGCAATACTTTCAATTACGGCACTCGTTTTCTAACTTTTTTCATTAATCATGTTTGAGGCAAGCTCCGTTAGACGTTTTGTAAAAAATGGTTTAAGGCACCTTGAGGACATCTGAGCTTAATATATAAATGTTTACAACAGAGGTTTTCACCGGATTGGAATGCTCAGTGGATTAAATGAGGGGAGGAGTTGGGTGCAAAGATTGGAGTAAAGGACTGGGTGATATGCTGGAAGGAGGCACATCAGGCCTCCCCTGACCCCTGACTTCAAGTAATTCAGAAGGTGCTGGGCAGGTGGCATTGTATCCCAGTGCTACTTGTTAAATTATGAGTTATGGGCTGTGATTCCTGCTGGAGGTGCAGGCAGGCCTCCAGCACAATACATCATATTCTTTGGGGGTGCTTGCTCATTCAGGGGTGGTGGGAAAGTATTATGGACTGTTTGGAAGACATTCTGCAATCTCCTATTCCCAGAACCCTATTATTTTGGATTCTGGGGTACACTTTAGTATTGGATCAGGCCCTCTTAGTGTACAAGAGTTTTTTATTTGCAGCAGCGTTGGAGGCCAAAATACTCCTGTTACTGAAATGGCATTTGGTAGAGATCCCCTCAATAGACTGTTGGAAGCAGGTCCTGGATACAGCAATAGCATTTTACAGGATTATGATTTGGAGATGGAACCAAATTAAGTCCTTCCATAGTGGATGGGATAGATGGACAAGCACCAGAACTGTCTTTATTGGGGATGTTGCAGGATGTCTTTTGAATTTCCTTTGAGGGTGGAATATATTAATGCCCCTTTTTGGGGAAAGGGTATATGTCCTGTGTATTCTTGGGGATGTTTTTATGGTGTTACCATCTATACCCTGATATTATAACCGTATCTGAAACCTGGCTCACCCACCGGATTCCTGACTCCACAGTAACAGTTTATTCTCTACGTACAGACCGACTGGAGTGTTGAGAATGGTTGTGTGCCATCTACAATAAAGACATATTGCACGCTAACCAGCTTCCTCCCCCAGCTAGGTCCAGGACCACAGGCCATCACCATTAAAATTACTGTGGGGCACACCCGAAGCCCACTACACATCACTGCTGTCTATAGTCCATCCAGGGACCAAAAAATAGCCTTCCACTCGATAATGTCCTTTCTGGACATTTTACCATCTCACACAGAAATGATTGTACTTGGTGATTTTAATATAAATTGGTTAAGTAAGGATGCCTCACCGCTTATAGATGCTGCCACAGTGGAAGACCTCTCCAAAATGGTCACCTCCCCTACCCATTTTAACCCGTGCTCTGGGTCCTCCTCCCTGCTCAGCCTTGTCTTCACCAATCATTCACACAAAATCTCTACTGTCACTGTTCTGCCAGATGCTCTTAGTGACCACTCCCAAGTTATCTGCACCTGGTGCTGCAAAGCCCATAGATCCCCTTCCAAATTCATAACCCAATGCAAACTTGGCCCTGGTTAACTGGCAGCTCTTAAAGCATACCTCAGGGCTATGGACTGATCCTTCATCAATAGCTCCCCTGACCCTGAAATAACCCTTGACCTCTTCATCCTGTCTTTCAATAGCATATGTGACAACTTTGCCCCACTCACTAAAAGAATGGTTAAAGGCAACCATGCGCCCTGGTTCACTGATCGCCTCATGGCCTTGTTACGGGCAAGAGATTCATTATGGCAACGCTCCCTAGAATCTGGCCTCACACTTGACAGGCATAAATACAGAGAGGCTTGGAATAAGTGCACCTGGGCCATTTGCAAAGCCAAAGCAGAGTACTATAAATCTTCACTAACTTCCTTGTGCGGCTCTGGACGCAAATTCTGGAACAACACCAATGAAATCTGTGATAAGGCCCCCAAACAGATGCAAGTGCAGGTCATGGTTGATGGGTCATTGACCTCTGACCCTTCCCGTATCGCCTCAGCCTTCAATAATGCCTTCACTAACTTTAATAGTGTCCTCTCTCCTAACTTCTTTGATCCTCCGTCAACTAACACCCTTTCTCCCCCTCCTGCAGCTCCCCCCTTTTACCTGTGCAGTATCACAACTAGGACTGCGGAGTCATACCTCAGAACAGCCCTTAGCCACTCCTCTTAAAGCTCCGACTCTCTGGACATTAAGCTCCTTTGTCGCACCCTTAATGAGGTTCTCTACCCCTTTACTCACATCTTAAACCGCTCCCTTTGCCTAGGTAAATTCCCCCCCAAGTGGAAATTACCTCCATCATGCAAATATCTAAAGGTGGAGATCATTCCAAAACTAATAATTACCACCCCATTTCCATACTCCCTCCCCTCTCCAAGACATTAGAGCGGATTGTAGCTGATCAGCACACGGAGCACCTCAACAAATATAACCTTTTCTGCAAGCAGCAACATGGGTTCCACAAGGGACACAGCATTATTACTGCCCTTTTCAAATTCACGACACACATACACTCTGCACTGGATTGGGGCACATCACTGGTGCTGTCTTCACTGACCTCACAAAGGCTTTTGACACCATCCACCACTCCCTCCTACTAACCACCTTGACCAACTTGGGTCTTTCTCGGGACGCTTTGGGATGGTTCTCCTACTACCTCTTGAACTGATATCAACAGGTCAAAATTGGTAACATAGTCTCAAATAGACTGCCTGTCCTCTCTGGTGTCCCTCAAGGGTCCATTTTGGGGCCGCTACTCTTTAGCCTCTTCCTCAACTCCCTTCCTGAGTCCTGCTCAGGAAATCTATTACTATATGCTGACGATGCAGTCATTTTCTCCTCCAGTCCTGACCCTATACAACTCCACCGCTCCCTTCGGTCCTCTTTCAGCTGCACAGAAAACTGGTTCTCTGCGCAACGCCTTATTCTTAACTACAACAAAACCAAAGTTATGCTATTCTCTCACCCTCAGACCACTAGAAAGATGCCATGCCCACACATCCTAATTTTCAATCTCACCCCTCTAGAACAGGTGGACTCCTTCAAGTACATGGGCATCACCTTGGACCCAGGCCTTAACTTCCACGAGCACATTTACCACCTATCCAAGGCCCTGAACATTAGGCTGTGGCTTCTGCACCATGTCAAGCACTGCCTTACCCCAGATGCCCTCAGGCTTGCGGTCACCTCCTCAGTCCTCTCACTGCTTGATTACAGCCTACTGATATATGGAGTGGCAAGCACCTCATCCCTAGCTAGAATTCATATCTCCCTAAACAAAGCCAGCTGTCTTATCCTAGGATGTGACTGTCTTACACATATCTGCTCACTCTAAAGTGCTACTCACTGGTTTAATCTCGACAACAGGATTAGGTACCACACCTGTCTGATGGCTAAAGAAATCACCCTAGGCCTCTCCTCCTCTGGACTCTCCCCCTTTAATCCACCCAAGCATTAAGGTTAAGCATACCCGTAGCTCAGCCCGCCATCTCTTCTCTATTCCCTCCAGCCCTACCTCTCAATTTCAAAGGTCCTTCAACTATAGGTGGATGAACAGCCTACCTGCTACCCTGGCTAATGAACAAAGACTAGGACAATTTCAAACCCTACTTAGGGCCCACCTTCTATCCTCAAATAACTGTAACTGTAACTGCAACTGAATCCCCTGTCCTCCTCCTCCTCCTCCTCATTAATCTATGACAATGGCCACTGGCCTGCCTCTTCCCTTACTGACCAGCCAGTTTCGCTCATGTGTTATAAAATATCTACATCGTATGTGTACTGTGTAAATACTATAATTAAGTAATCCTAGTTTCTTGAATGTTAGCTCTGCTGATTTCCTGTAAACAATCTGTATCTGTCTCTGAGTTCATTGTAGTTATGTCTGTATGTATATATCCTATGTGACGTGGAACCTTTGTAAATGAGTTCGGGACTCAAAGGTACTCTACGAATCTGTAATAAATAAAAAATTAAAAAATAAAAATATTTGGTGACAGTTTGGGGGATTATATTGAAGATGATTTTGTGTTCATTCCTCATTATTTAGTCTTGTTTCTTAACTACTTTTTAAAAGCTACTTGCTACACTGTAATGTTGATTAGTTTTCCTGATAATTGCTCCAATAGCATTAATGTAATTTTACTTGGTTTTGAATAAAATGTTTCCATACAAAAAAAAAATAATATTTGGCCCCTTTACTGCCCTACTTTCTAGTTATGTTCCTGAGAACTCTCCACAGGGAACGTTCATCTACTTCATTCTAACCAAAGTCTAAATACAATACCAATTTTTGTCTTCCAGTTGGCTTCATTACTAATATTGTGTACCAGCTACAGTCACAGTACTGCTCAGGGAATATCCCTTTTTTTTAATAAAAAAAAAAAAAGATTTAGCTGACAGTGAAACATAAAGCCATAAAACTCCTTTACACTTGATTTGAGACAGTGATACCTGATCTCCAGAGACTCCATGCTTCTAAATCTAAAGGCCATGATTACGATTGGCTTCACAGCAGTCCGTTAGTCCCCACTGGCACATGAAGTCAGTACATGAGCGCGTCTGTAAATACCGCTCTTCAGTCAGTTGACCTGACCATAGTATGCCAATCTTTCCTGCATTAAACTGGGAGAACATGCAACCAGATACTGTGACGGGGTAGTGTCGCTTCAGAAATAAAATTCACATAGTAGAAACAGCTATGATCCTGAAAGCACAGGAGGGGGCTCTCACTTGCAGCACAGCATCCCCATTTCACAGCACTAATTCAGTTGAAGCCGATGTCTTAACACAATAAGAAAAATAAAAACTTAGAGTAGACAGGTAGACTTGCAAGGGCCAGCATGCAGTCGCTGACAGTGAGAGAGACACACTGAGCTAAAGACTTGTGGGGAGCAAACAAGAGCTGTGTGAAAGAGAAGGCACTATAAGAAGGCACTATGTAGTTGCAGCACCATCTAGTGGACAAACTAGAAACTGTGATTTATTTTTTTTTTACATTTACCTACACACAGGAAAATTAAGTAAAAACATTCCTTAAAAATATTTTTCTAATCTTTTTTTATTTCTACAAATGACCCATTATGTAATAGTAATAATGCACTCCAGGGTGTGTGTTGTGCTGGGATAGTGTCATTTCTCAGGTGTTGGATGCACTTGGCCTGCAGCCTCGAGTCCACCCACCCCAGACATGACATTATCCCAGCATGACTTACACCCTGTCATGCATTATTCCTTTAGTGGCATTCATAAATAGCCGGGATAAAGGATGTGGACATTATTAGTGATATTCCATCATGGAGAAACACACACATTTTTAGGGCTGTGGGCAGAGCCTACAGCCCTTCTGTCATCTGTAGCTCTAAAACAGCTTTTCTTGGAACTTCCATTTTAGACATTTGTATGTATTCCTCCACAGCTACAAAGTAGTGCACCCACCTCTGATATTTGCTATTTGTTGCTCTATGTTAAAGGCATCGGAAGGGGGGAAGGGGATGCTACTATATTGTACCTCAGAACTTCTCAGGATATTAACAAAAATACTTTTTAAACTGCTGTTTCTATCATCTGTCCAGCTCAGTCTAAGAAGATTTATTCTATTTCTTTCAGCAACCTAGAGGACTCATTTCCTCTTGGTTTTTGTGAAAACGAAAGTCAGACTCAGTGTCAGATTACATACAGTGGCATGCAGATTGCTAGCTGCCTGACACTTCTTTCTACAGGACAGATTGGAGGCAAGCAGTGGAAACAGCAGACTTTTTTTCTCATTTTATAATATGGTGTACTGACTGTGTGTTTAGTTGCAGGGTCAGGGACTTGAAGAAAATAATAACATTTATCTGTCTCATTCAAGACTCCATCAGGTTGTCAAAAAAAGGTCTGAGAGAATTTGTGTAAAAACTAACAAATGAAAGATGCAAAAAATAGCATGCACACTGGCCTCTGAGACTGGAAGATCAGAAGGCTGTGGGTTCTATCCCTAAAAGAGCTGTGTACTACCTAAAACTAATTTTAGATTTTAAAAGCATTCAACCATTACCTTTTATATTTGAGGTACTTTATCTTTTCCTTTGTTTAATTAGAAGATTGTTTACCTGATGTTAATATGTGTGATGTGTGAAACAGCACTCTGTGTGGCAGCTGACATAGCTAGCTATACTGCCCCCACTACATCACCAGCATCATGACCTCACTGACTGTGACATCACTGCTACTTAGGAACAACAGTTCAGTGACTGCCAGGTCATTCACATGTGACAATGCTGATGGTGTAGTGGGGGGTAGTAGAGCTAGATATGTCAGCTGCTATTCTGCGAGCTGTTCCACACATCCACCATAACATTATGACATAGAAGACACTCTGATGGGTAAAAGGTAAAAGAAAGGTACTTCAGAAATAACATTTTATAACTAACTATTTCTTAAAATGTATATTATTTTCCTGTCTGCCTGGTTTGGCTCCACTAGCTTTTTAAATCCCAGTACTGGCACTGTAGTGCAGCATGGGGGGGGGTGCTCCTGTCTTTTCTGTCTGCCTGTTCAGGCGGATGTTAAAGATCCTATGCCACTTCTCAAAAAGAGTAGGGGAATTTCCATGGTGTCCTGGCCAAATTTACCCCATTCACTAAAAATACCACCAACAACTTAATCTGGTTCAAAGTAAGGATTTATGCCATGTTACAATTTCAGTTGGTTACCATCTGTACCCCCCACCCCAGAAAAGGAACTTATAGTCTTAGTGGGCCTACACGGTGAACAAAATTCAACGAATAAATAAACTCCCCCGTTATGCCTTATGGATTCCCCATAAATCCAGATCATTCAAAGGCCATCTTGACATATAATTTTAATACCTAAGAGATGGTCAGTCGTGAGGGCCTCGGAGTTCAGCCCCCCCCCCAGCAAGCCGCCGGACCTCCACTGAAAAATCCCCTGGTGTGCAGGTACACCATGCTGCAGCAGAGCACGGCAGCATTATTTTACTGGGAGCTCACATACGCCAGCAGTTGTTCATCGGAGCACACGGAACAATAGGACTTTCAAACTTGGGGCCATTTTCAGAGGGCCACTCCACATTTCTGTCGGCACAGCAATACAGATATTGTTTTGGCTAATTTGAAATCCTGGAATCTGCTTGTGTTCTGCATGATTTGAGGGGAGCCTTAATTTATTCTTACTTACAGTAGACTTGGCTCTTTTGGCTATCTTTTGGGGGGATCCTTAAGTTATTTTACTTACAGCAGACTTGGCTCTTTTGGCTATCTTTTAAACCTGTAATCTACTTTTAAATCCTGAAATCTGCTTATGTACTGCATGCTTTGGCGGGAGCCTTAATTTATTCTTACTTACAGCAGACTTTGCTCTTTAAGCTACCTTTTAAACCTGTAATCAACTTTTAAATCCTGAAATCTGCTTATGTTCTACACAATTTTTTGGGGGGGGCTTTAATTTACTTAATTCACGGCAGTCTTGGCTCTTTTGGAGGGAGCCTTAAGTATGCTCCTCTTCAGAAAAAATCTGCAAACTTCTAGTACAAATTACTATTCAGTGACTTTAGGTCCTGTGGAGGGAGCATTAAGGGGTGTCCTGTGCCGAAAAGATGTGTGGACCTTGGTGGCAAACATTCAAAGCTAGAGCTTACTGTTTAAGTTTTGAAACAAATTTAGCGCAGTATAAAATGTGTCTAAAGTCCCTTAATTAGTTGAGCATTGACTAGGCTCCTCCTTCCAGCCTACCTGGTTTCTGTATATAATACCTTACCTTTTCCTCTCTCCTCAGATGGTCGATCGTGAGGGCCTCAGGGTTTAGCCACCCCCAGCAAGCTGTCAGACCCCCACTGAAAAATTCCCCAGTGTGCAGGTATGCCACGCTGCAGCAGAACATGGCAGCATTATTTTACTGTGAGCTCACATATGCCAGTAGTTGTTCATTGGAGCTCGAGACCTTGCCGGCGCTATGTGCCAGCTGTCCCACCACCCCAGCCACCACCCTAAGTGAGCTCAGCCTTATATAGGCTGGCCCACATGAGCTGCTAAACCTATCAGCCCACTTTCCCATTAGCAGTTTATCTGCTCTCAACTCTAGTGGCTGTCTTGCATATTCCCTTCTGTCACTACCAGCAGCTGCTAGACAGAAAGCCCAGTCTTTTTTCCCCAACCAAGGAAAGTAAATCTGATTTTACTCAGTATCTTTCATCATCATATAGCCCTGTGGGATGTGTCTGCTAAGGTAATTTTACCGGTGGTACAGTAGTATGGGCAGTGCTCCATTATAGCTGAGCCAGTAAAACGTATCTCTGCCATCCAATGCTCATGCCTAATTAAGCAACCTAGAATTTACTAACGGCTTCAAACAGCCTTATAGAGCTAGAGTCTGTGAGTCAAAAGGGCTTGCAATGCAGTAACCTCTCTGAGCCTCTTGATAACTGTCATAAGCATGATCAGAGCTTTGCTGCTATCAGCTGCATTCAGGACCACTGGCATGGCATTCCTTGGACTGGCAGGAGGAACATCTCAAATCCCTATCCCTCAGGCTGCCATGCACTCTTTCAAGTCCCCCCTGCCTGGCTATCTGCCAAAGGCATACAAATGGCTCACCTGAATGTATGTAGTATTCTACCCAACCTAGTAGAGCTAACAGCATGGGTGGCTTACTATAACCCTGATATTATGGGGGTCTCAGAAACTGGGCTGGAGCCCCACACCCCTGACTCCGTGTGCACCCTCCCAGGCTACAGCCTCATCAGACAAGACAGGGCAGGGAACAAGCATTGGGGCAGGATGCCCCTCTATTATAAGGTGCACCTAAATGTGTCTATCATTAAACACACACCCTCTTCACCCCCAGTCTGTGAGTCCCTTCATGCCCTTCTCCTACTAGGAAATACAAAAAAAGTACACCTAGTCTGTGCCTATAATCCTCTGAAGGGAGGAGTGCTAGGGCTCTCCTCACTACTTGACAGCCTTAGAGACAAGGTTGGCTCAAATGAGGTACTAGTTCTTGGTGACTTTAACCTAGGATGGATGAGACCAAAAGCCAAGCAATACCAGCCACTGCTCTCTGGCCTTGCCCTCAGCGAACTCATTACAGAACCCACAAGACTTTCCTCCCGGAGGGATAAAGGATCCCTCATTGACTGGGTACTGAGCAATAGACCAGATAGAATAGTCTCCTCAGGCATTCTCCCTGATGTCATCTCAGATCACTCACCCACCTACTGCTCATGGGGTATCTCCCCGTCCAAAATTCCCTGTAAAGTGATCCTGATGAGGGACTACTCCATTTTTTTTTAATTTATTTTGCTCCAGTCATGGCTCATGGGGTCATCTCTCAGGCATCCAGTCCTTATCCTGCCTTCCTGTGACTGTCTCGGACTAATCCTCCTTTCTCCCCCCCTGAAACCGGTACCCCCTGTTTCATCCACCCGGTGAGGGTAGCTCTTCGCCTCTTTGGGCTCTCTTACAAGGCAAACTTCAACTGCAGGTGGGCCCTGAGGGAGGAACTGGAAGGCCAGCTGAGGAGAACCCAGCATAGGGCATGGGGGACTGGTGCCATTGCCTACCCCATGAGCTGGTTGTTTTCTTTGTTCTGCCCTGCTTTTCCATCCCCCTGAGTGTGCAGGCCCCAGTGCAATGGTGCACGGCAACCATGCCAGCATCGGCCATGCTATATGTGTAGCCCAGTACTCTATGGCACACCCCAGTCTCCACCAGGTGTGCCAGAGTGCCGAACTCCCCAATACCCTCCCCCAGCGATAGGAGAGCAGCCCAGCAGGTGCTCAATCCAATCTCTCCCCTGCCAACCCCCAACACCCAAGCACGCTCCCAAACTTGGGTCACCGGCATGGTGTAAGTTGTGGCATCCAGTGCATCAACCCTCAGTACCACCGAGCCAGCCGACTACTCCAAATTTAACATTAATGACTACCTTGTAGACCTACGACAAGCTGATTGGTCCTAGGTCACTGCTACTAGTGACTCCTCAGGAGCTCCTGACCATTTTCTTGCTGTGTTCACTCCCTTATAAAACAAACATGCCCCCCTCACAAAAAGGAGGGTGAGAAGCACTGCGACAAATGGCTCCACGGCGTCTTATTTTCCCTCATGAAGCAAAGGGACAAATGCTGGGAGAGATACAAGACCTCCCTCAACAATAATGACCTCATAGAATACTGGCAGCTCAGAAACTCATGTAAAAGAGCAATACCGCCAAGAGCGAGTTCTGTCAATCTGCCCTGCTATCCTTGGTCAGAAATCTAAGGAGTTTCTGGCAAAACATCAAAAACACGGTTGGAGGGTCTGCCGGAATCCAGTTCACTGACATGTACATTGGTGGGGTTAGCTGCAACAACCCCCTTACTACCGCCAATGCATTCAACTCTCTGTTCTCTGACCTGCCCTCTCCCCCTTCCCAGTACCCCAACCCCAAGGCTCATGGTCCATCCCTGAGTGGGCACAGCCCCTGACTTCCCTTCTACCTCAAATGGATCTCTGTCAAGGAGACCCAGAAGCTCCTTCCTGGTCTCTCCCCTCACAACAGGGTGGGGCACGACAGCCTAGAACCCAAACTGCTCAGCCTGGGGTCATCCCTCCTAGCCTGGCCCATCACTCACATCTTTAACACTTCTCTAATCTCAGAAATCATCCTCAGTGTTTGAAAGGTGGCCAAGGTTGCCTCTGTCTTCAAACAAGGAGACCCAAAAGATCTCAAGAACTACCGCCCTATTGCGATCCTGTCTGCAATCTGTAAGTTACAAAAAGGTAGTTGCTTCACAACTCTCCCACTACCTTCAGAGCTATGATCTTCTCTCCCCTGCACAACACAGCTTTAGAAAAAGGCATAGCACTTCTACTGCCCTAGCTGTGGTTACATCTGAAATCAGGTCTGCTACCATCCAAGGCAAATTGACTGGAGCCATCTTCGTAGATCTCTCGAAAGCCTTTGATCGGGTTGACCACTCGCTCCTTTGCTCCACTGTTTGGTCTCTTGGCTTCTCCCCCCCCACCCATGCCTGGTTCTCTAACTATCTATCTAGAAGGCAGCAATACACTAACTTCAACCGAGCCCTCTCTGACCCCTCTTTGGTGAACTGCGGGGTCCCCCAGGGATCTGTCCTTGGTCCCATACTGTTTTCCCTCTTTATAAATGAGCTGCCCTCTGTCACAGCCCATGGGTGCTCCACCCTATACGTGGACGACCTTGTCTTCCTGGCCAGCTCCCAGGACATCACTGTTATTAACTCCAGACTAAACTCTGACTTCAACCTTATTCAGACCTGGCTTGAGGGCCATAAGCTGACCATCAACCTAAAAAAGACCCAGGCCATGCTCTTTGGCTCCATGGCCAAGACTAAAACCTGCCCTGCTCCCCTAAATACCTTTGGAGCAGATGGCTCCACCCTGCAAGTCGCGAATACTGTCAAGTACCTGGGTGTAACCCTTGACCCACAACTGGACCTCACCCTGCATATTCGGAACACATGTAAGACAACTAATAGCAAGCTCAGACTTGCATACAGAGCAAAAAGCTGTCTCACCCTGGCCACAAGACTCACTCTAGCCAGGGGGGTCCTCCTACCCACGCTCTGTTATGGGCTTGTATCCTTTGCCCTTGTCCTGAAAACCAGTCTCATAAAATGGGACACTGCATACAACAATATATGCTGCTTTGCACTCTTTGCTCCTCACCTCATGCTGTGAGCTTTACGCACGGCTAGAGTGGCTCCCTCCTGAAAAGCACTGTACCTTTGTCTCAGCAACTTCATCGACAACATTGTCAGAACTGCCACCCCTTCTGCACTCACCCTACCCCTCAAACCTGGAACCCCCTCCTATCACTTAAGATCTAGTGACTCACAGGACCTCCTGGTTCCTAAAACCTGCACCCTTGCGGGTGATCGGGCCTTCGCTGCTTATGCGCCAAGAATGTGGAACTCCCTTCCTGCAATCACTCGCTCCACCCCCTCCCATTCTTGCTTCAATGCCTCCCTATGGGGCTTCCTAAAATTGGCCTCTACCTGTCTCTGTGCCAAATAGATGCCCGGCTGAGGCACTTCTTCCCAGTTTGACTGTTGGGGGCAAGGCTCCTGTTTATTTGAATGCACTTCTTTCAATGATGTTCCTGTAACCGCTAGTTGCATCAGATGTTATCAATATGCACTTGGACCCATTCCCTTCCCTACTGTTCTTTGTGGGATCACTCTGTCTACACCATCCTATTTTTCCCCTGGTCTCTCTTTCTCAATATCTTTCAGAAAAAGTGGTATGCAAGAACAAGGGGACACAATCTGAAAATAGAGGGGGAATGGCTCAGGGGCAATGTGAGGAAGTGTTTTTTCACAGGGAGGGTGGTGGACGCATGGAACAGCCTTCCTGAGGAGGTTGTGGGGTCTAAAACTGTGGGAGAATTCAAGAATGCATGGGATAGACATAAGGCAATTTTTGTGGGGGGTATGAAGAAATAGGCTGTTGGTTAAATAGGATCTGCAGCTTATCCTCTAGGTAGTGAAATGGGCAGATTAGGTGGGCCAAGCGGTCCTTATCTGCTGTTAAAGTCTATGTTTCTATGTACTCCTCCTGTAACCCTCTATCCTTACCCCCTGAGGGTATGGCTGACCCTATATTGTTTGCTCTGTTACCTATGCCTGTATAATGCTGTAATTCTACCTATTGATTTGTTATGACTGATGTTCTTGTATGTTACCTTTTTACTCTGACTGATGTGCTTGTATGTACCTAGCACCCCCACGGGTTGCACCTGAAAATAGGCACTTGGTTGTCTAGTGTCCTCACCCAATTAACAAAAGCAAATATATAAAATAAATAAATAAATCAGAGCCCTTTTCCTGATAAAAGGCTGCCAACATATTACATTTAAATAAACAACAAAGTCACAAATAAGGAACTAGTGGCTTATGGAAAAATCTACAGGGATTTGATGCTGCCTCTAGAGGGAAAATAGAGGAAAAATTAGGGCTTGTTACAGGAAAATGGTTATTTGGGTCTGGGAGCACTGTGATGATTGTGACTGAACAGCACTATATGGCACCAACAAGAAAATGACTTTGGTCATTTGGTAGCTCTTCACAGCCCTAGCGGCTCTGGCTAGATCTTGTCTAGTTTGAAGTTTATTGTTCTAGGAATTAATACCTTTGAGCCAAGGCTCTTTTACAAAGGTTTGCCTAGGTCTAGTGTAGTGTCCTCTCTATTACAGTATGTCACTTTGTCAGTTTCTTACGTCTATCCTAAAACTGTGGATAGAAACTTCACTGAAGTACTTCAGGCACTGTGGCCCCCATTTTCAAAGAAGACTGGCAGCCCATCTTGGCACAAAATGGAGAAGAACTGCCCATCTCAAAAAATGCTCAGAACTGTGATATTCAAAGGGGGGGAGATGGGCCACAGAAATGCAAATGAGCCATGGCCCAAAAATAATGTATGTGGCCGATTTAGGGGGGGTGTTCCCATGAATGTGCCATGCATGGGAATATTCAGAAAAGATGGTCTGCCCAATGGCAAGAAATGTGCAGCACAAAGACAGGCCAAAAAAAGCTACCCTAAATTGGCCAGCCACCCACAGGTAGGCTGCAGAAGTGCAGACAGGAGCACAGCAACCTGCCAGCCTTGGTAGTCAAGTGGCAGCCTCCTCCCATCTCAGAGCCTTGATGTACAGCACAGACACTAAACCTACCACCAGTGCCCATAGTGCTGTGTACCCCCCAACCTGATTCCCAATGTTCATATAAGATCCAGCCATTTTTCCATAGTGTAGTGGCCCCCCACCCTGTCCCTGATCACCGACCTCACATAACAGATAAACATAACCAAATTTGCATTGTGTAGTGGTCCCCCCACCCTATCCCCAATCCCTGCCTGAAGTAAGAAAAGCCAGTTTCCTTAGTGTAGAGTCCCCTCCAGCTCTGATCTCCGATGCATATAATAATAATCATACATCACCCTGTTTCCATAGGGGTGTGCCCCCACCCAGCCCCAATCCCATTCCACATTGCTCCACCCCGCCCCAGCCCTGATCCCAGTTCATATCAGAATCCCACCCCACCCAGCCCTGATCCCGATGTCCATAACAGAGACATAACCACCAGTATTTCTGCAGTGTAGTAGCCCCACCCTGGTGGAGTGGGACCCCAACAGTTCCTCCTCCAACCCAACCAGAGTCGGTGACTGGCTCAGCCCTCCACACACCACCATGGTCAGCTGCCAAATGAACTGTCATGGAACATATACTGTACATAGTAGGTGCTCATTGGTGAGCACGTACTATGCACGCTGTACTATGGAAACATGGGGATGTATTATTATTATTATTATTATTATATGCATCAGGGATCGGGTTTGGGAGGGGGGACCCTACACTATGGAAACTGGTTAGGCTGCTTTTCTTACTTTGGTCGGGATCGGGACGGGGTGGGGGGTGCCACTACACTATGGAAAACTGGGTATCTGTTTTATTATGCATACATCGGGGATCGGGGTGGGGGGCAGGCAGGCCCGGTGCATTCCACTGGATGCAGCTATGCTAATGAGCCCATAATGGGCATGCATGAGACCTATTTGTGCCATGCATGCCCAATGAGCTCATTAGTATATTCTAGCTGAATATCACCCTTGTGGGAAATGGCACATCTGAGATGTGCCACTCATTCCCCCATTGGCGGTCTTCAGCTCATACCCCAGATGTGCTGTGGCAAATATGGTTCGCATTCTGTTTGAATATGCCATCAGAGTCGGCCAGCACATTTTTTTTGTGCAGCACATCTATTTGCACCACTCATAAGGCCAGCTCTGAATATTTAGGTCTATTTATGTTTTCTTGAACATTGTGGGAGCTGTATTGAGTAGCAGTGCCAATAATTAGCTGTTACCCATATAGTAGTAGGGACTAGGTTGGACTACAAAGGACCACTTCTTGCTTACGCTGTAACATTTTATGCTGCAGTCCTAAAAGCAGCATTATTTTCATCTAAAGCATTCCTAGACTAAGCAAGTGTGCAACTCAATAATAAATATAAGATAACAGTGTACAGTGCTGTGCAGAGTAGGGATGGGAGAACCTCAAAAGTTTCCAAGGTTCTAAAAGGTTCTGATAAGGAAAAAAGGTTTGGATCCTTATCTGAACCTTATCCAAACCTTTCATGACATTTATTGTTTTCTGGTAACAGTATGCTAAAAATCATTTTAAACTGCTTTTAATCAACATATCTATAGAAAAAAAACACTGTTTAGTAGTAGAGAATGCTCTCTAGTTACTCTTCTGTTTTTGACATTTAAGAATGTAATACTAATACTGTGTATAAGTTATATTAACAGTAGTGATTTCTATTTCTCAGCAGATACAGGCAGGCACCAGATGTGTTTTAGACAGTTAATGGAAGAAGAAGCCAGAAACACAAAAACAGCACCAGACCAGAGCAGAGGACAGCCAGTCAGAGAGAATTAGTCAGCCAGCTACCACTTCAAGACTGCTATCTGCTACTTTCCCCACCTACTACAATCAGGGGAAAACCAGAAGTAGTCTACCAGCACTGAGATCAATATGGTTAAGGCACATTTACCAGAAATGACTGCTTAGAAAAGAAGGAGAAAGTGACTGTGAAGACAGGAAAGTCCCTGACCAGATCTTTAGTTTGCAAATAAATGTTCTCCTCCTGAGTCTGATTTTTAAGAAGGGGATAATAGTATGTTTAAATAATTATACGTTGTAGTAGTACTACCACTGCTACCAGGTGAAAAAAAAACAGAGCTAGAAGCATTTATCAGTGTGTTTTTTAATTGTGAGCATTTAGGTAAAATATCTGCTTACAATTACAAAGCAACTGTGTGTGTGTGTGTGTATATGTGTGTGTGTGTGTGTGTGTGTGAACAGGGGCTTGTCTGCCACAGTTGCACCAGTACAATGATGATGTGATGTACTGGCTGCACTTTCCACCTACCCCCAGGATGACGATGATGTGGTCCAATAAAAGCCATGCAAGTCCCACATCTCTGTCTTTGTGTTTAACTAGTTTTCTGAGTCTGACTATTTGTAGAATGGGTCAGTGTGTTTTTGTATGTCACCAATTATTTTAGCATGGCAGTGGGTGTCGATATGGAACGCAACATGAAACAATGTAAAAGAACAAGAGCACCAGGCAGTCCAAAGTGACCACTTCACCACTGCTACTACTACCACTACTATCAGAGAAAAACAGACATATGGTTATATAAGAAATAATTATTCTTAGGTGCATTAGGTAATAAAATAAATGATCTTGTCAGAATGTGAAAGCAACTGTGTGGAAGATTATGGACTTTTCTGCCACAGCTGTTACCAGTACATGATGATGTGATGTACTGGCTGCACCTCTGAATGGCCCCCAGGATGACGATGATGTAGTTGAAAGGCAGGAAACTCCCAGATCTCTACTTTTAAGCAGTCCAGTCTCAAAACTGAAAGCTGATGTGTCACTCCTCAGCTGCAGCACAGGTACTGCTGTCAGTGTCATCTTCTTCAAGATCAGCATCACATATGTACCAATATTTGGCAAGCTAACCTTTGAGAACGTTAGTTTCTCCACATTGTCTGGTGTTAATCCTGTTCATTTATCAGTCACAACATCCCTGGCAGAGCTGAATAAACCCTCAGAATGGACACTGGAGAGTAGACATCCAATATACTTACAAACCAGGGTCGCCAGCTTTGGCCAGCTGAATTTTTCTCTTGCCAGTAAGCAGAGATGGGCAAAGAGGCCCCAATTCACTCCATGAAGTGATTTGTAGAGTGAAGGCGAATTTACGGAGTGCACCACAACGCGAAGCTGAGTCCTTTGCATTATAATGGGTAACGCGAAGTCCATTGAAAATAATGATTTCACGTTACTCCGCCTTCCCAAACCACTACTCCACCAATTCTTAAGGCGAAGTACATTGAAAACAATGTACTTCGCCTTACTTCGCCTTGTTTTGAAGTTCCAAAAGTGAATTTTGCTGTGATTCACGGAATTTCAGGTCACATGGGCTCTAGATTGTTCTGCACAGCCTCAGTTTGGGGTAGTGTGTGTAGGAAGCTGCAGGAGACAATCTGCTCTGAGAGCTCTCAGTGATTCAGACCTTCTAAAAGCTGTTAAAAAAGCCTTTTTGAGTCTTTTTTTTTGCTGAAACTTTAGTTCAACGATTATAGGAAACCCTCCTGTGCTCATATCATCAAGCGTTTATTGTTTGTGTGTGGATTTTGGATGTTAATGTACAACATTCAGTCTGTGTACTGAGAGACAGTGGAAGTGTGCTTTGGGGGAGGGGCGTATCTGTGGTGTAGGTAGATTAACTTGGAGAGTAAGACAGTGCTTTCTGTTTTGGTGATATTTTTCTTGTATAACTGTGTTAATGTACACACAGTAATATTTTTGATAATTCTTGCCATTTTTTTGCTGATTATTGTGGTGCAGCAGTGCATAATTTTAGTTTATTTAAAATATGTGGTTATATTACTGAAGTTTTCAATTTGCTACGCATTACTTAATGTGTGTGTGAGTATGTGTGTGATACATGTCATCAAATCAGACACTTTTTATTGTGCCACATAATTCAGCAATGTGAACCTGCTATCCTCTGCAGCTGTGTGATTTTTGTACTTCTTTGTGGTATCTATACTGGTACTAGTACTAGTGACTGTTATGAAGCAGTGCAGTACATTGCCACCCCCCCCCCGTGGTCCGCCCCAACCAGCAAAAGTATTCTTTTCCAGATTTGAATTTCATATGGTGAGCACTGGTTAGGTGTTGTGCCTTTGCATCTGCATCTCTTCAGTGTGCAGCATAATCTTAATCTGTCTGTGCATTTGCATCTCTTTAGGGCCCAATCTCCATCTGTAACTTAAGTCACAGTTGTTTCTTTGGCATTCCTTCAGAGTACTGGACAGGTGTGGTGCATAATTCTGCATGAACATTGTACTCATTAATATGCATTTTTAAGTCAGGACCATCATTACGAGTCACTCATAATACAAATCACGTTCTTCATCATCACGGTCACAAATGTAGTCACAAATCACGATTCACGATCACATCACGAATCACAACACTAATTTTTTGACTAGTTACTTGGATGTATTGTAAGCATGTTTTGTAGTATCTCTCCAGGCTTCACTGCCCCACCATTGTACTCATTAAAGAACATTTTTACGTTAGGAAGTTTGTGCTACAGCTCATCGGGGAAGTACCGCCATAGGCATTCGTGTTCCCAATACAGTTTCATATTGTTTATCTCACACCGTCGACACCGAATCACGTTCTTCATCATCATGGTCACAAATGCAGTCACAAATCATGATTCACGATCACATCACAAATCACAACATGAATTTTTTCACTAGTTACTTGGATGTATTGTAAGCATGTTTTGTAGTATCTCTCCAGGCTTCACCACTCCACCATTGTACTCATTAATAAGTGTTTTTTAGTTGGGGAATTTTGTGCTACAGCTCATCAGGGAAGTACAGCCATAGGCATTCACATACCTTCCCGTACAGTATGTGAGTTAAAGTACTGTAAGAAGTGGTGGCAAAGTGGCCCCAGTTTGCTCGTGAAGTGATTCACTGAGTAACGCGGAATCCACAGAGAGCTCCACAATGTGAAGCAGAGTACTTCGCTTCATAATGAGGAATGTGAAGTCCATTGAAACCAAAGACTTTGTGTTATTCCGCCTTCCTCAAACCACTTCTCCACCAATTTTAAGGCAAAGTACATTGAAATCAATGTAATTCGCCTCACTTCTCCCTGTAATTGAGCTCCAAATGAAATTCTGCAGTTATTCATGAGATTGCAGGTCACGTGGGCTCTAGATTGTTTGGCACAGCCTCAGTTCTGGCCTGGGTAGTGTGTGTGTACAGTGCTAGCTGGAGACAGTTTGCTCTCAGAGCTCTGCGATTTAAAACCTCTAAAAGCTGTTTAAAATGCCTTTTTGAGTAATATTTTTTGCTCAAAATTCAGTACATCGATTGTAGGAAACCCTTCTGTGCTCATATCATCAAGTGTTTATTGTCATGTGTGAATTTTGAATGTTAATTTAGAACAGTCAGTCTGTGTACTGTGAAGTGTGCTTTAGGGGAGGGGCGTATTTCTTGTGTAGGTAGATTAACTGGGAGAAAAAGGCAGTCTTTCTGTTTTGGTTAAATTTTTCTTGTATAACTGTGTTAATGTACACACAGTAATATTTTCAGTAATTCTTGACATTTTTTTGCTGATTGTTGTGGTACATCAGTGTACAATTTGCCTGTTTAAAACATTTGGTTATATTACTAAAGGTTTTTAATTTGCTGTGCATCACTTGAGTGTTCATGTGAGTGTGTGTGTGATGCGTGCCATTAAATCAGACACCTTTTATTGTGCCACAGAGTAATTGCAGCAGTGTTAACCTGCTATCCACCGCACCTGCATGAATTTTTTATACTGCTTTGTGGTATCTTTACTAGTAGTGGACTGTTACTGCTGTTCACTAATCCCCCAAGTGGCAAAATGTATTCCTTTCCAGATTTGGATTTGTGACTTGTGAGCACTGGTTAGGTGGTGTTGTGCCTTTTCGTATTCATCCCTTGAGTGTGCAGCGCAATCTCAATCTGTCTGTGCATTTGCATGGCACCATTATTTCTGGGAGATTGCATTTCTTGTTACGCTCTCATTTCACTTCGTCAGCACTGGGGAATTTTCTGAACACAAGACAGTAGCATTTTGGGAATGCACATTAATTCTGGTGACTGTGTGGGTGCGATGCTGCCAATATTGTTGTCACTCAGCCTTACTTCGCGTTTAGGTTGAATGACAATGCCAAGTAATAAACAAGGTAAAGGATTCTTCCTATGGGGCAATTTATGTATTGAGTGTTAATGCTATGACCACTTCATGTTCACTATCGCTAGCGGATTTTAAATTTGCTGCATCTCTACCAGTAAGCTACAGTAAAGGGTCATCTGTAATAGTAATGTTGGGATCAGACAGATATGCATCTACCATGCATACTACTGAGTATGCATTTTCTCCTTGTGGAATTTCAGTGTCCTGCAGTTGACTGCAAATGTCATCCTACTCATTGCTTCTGTACTGGTTTTGGAGCAGTCTGTTGGATTTGAGGTGGTATGATTGTAGTACAGCTTGCCAATCCTCCTAATGAAACCTCATCTACTGCATGAATCAAAAGTTGCTGTAGCTGAACTCCTCCATATCATCAGAAACCACATCAGGAAGGTGTCTGTTCCGGAAACGTGGATCTAGCAATGTTGCTAAGAGATACTCTATGCTCCATGTCATGGCTGATCATTTCTCAACATTGCTATGCCTGGTAAGCATGTCATTGATTAAAGATTGATTCATATCTGAGTTGCTCCTCATTTTCTTCAACCTTTTTTTGAGAAGTAGAATAAGTGGAATAACTTGGCTAAGGGGTGCCTTTTCTGCACTGACCTCTTGTGTAGCACTCATGAATGGTTTCAGAATGTGACACAACTGTTCCAGCAGAGACCATTGAGTAAAATGGAGTACAGTGTGCCATCGAGGTACAGGTCAGGAAGCATAGGAAAACCAGAAGCAGTTGTAGAATTCACCAAAAATATTTATTTACACTAGCAGTAATATAAAAAAATAAACTTATACAGTATAACTATTTACAAAGGCCAAAGAAAACCAGAAAAAGTCCATCTCAGTTTTTCCTCAATCTCTGTGTCCATTCTCTCCTTAAAGAATTGCAGCTCAGCTCTCTTATAAGTCCTTCCAACCCCCATTCTTAACAAGCATCCTGTTTTTTGTATGTTTCAGGCAGGTGCAAGGCAGGAACACAGTGTGTCTGAGCTGAGGCCCCTTTTCCACAGCTCTTCTGCAAAAAGGCTTAAAAATTTGCACTCAGGTAACCTCTTGAGTTCCCAATAGCTTTCTGGAATCATCTCAAAATATAATTATATACATTTCAACAGCAACACTGTATATTTTCTAAAGAAAATGATCCCAGTATCAGTTACATTTCCAAATAAGGATTTGCATATATTTCTATATCAGCAGATATGCAAGGGAGAAAAAGACAGACAGCAAGGGAAGGCTGAGATACAGTGAGAGGCAAAGAATTGCCAGACTGTTGGGGTGATCAGATCCTGAGACTCACAGGAAGATTTGGTTGCACAACCAGATGGACAAGAGACAAAAAAGGAATGAACAGATGCTTTCATTTGAGCACTTTCTCCATAACAACTGGGGAAGGGTCCTATTCCACCCTGTCACACAGTGCCTTCCTCGATATCATTGTACATGATATACTCAGTGATAGCTACCTTTTGTTCAAGGATGTGGTCAGTCATAAAGTAAGTTGAAATCCACCTTGTTGCTACATCCTGAACAAGTTGGAGATGAGGAGGACCTTTGTCCCTCTGGATATCAGCAAGGATGTTATGGATGTTTACTGAATGGTTGAAGTGGCCACACACTTTGTGCACTGTACCCACAGTGGGTGATACTAGCTGGTCTTTATCCAGAAAGCTTCAAATGATTAGGTTAAGACAATGGGTAAAACAGTGTATATGTACATAGTTGCTATCTTGAAATGCTTTTTTCAATATTTGAACCATTGTCAGCAGCAGAAAAACAACAACTTTCAAACCCTGTGAATTGACCAAGGCAGTAAGTAGTCTTTCCAGTTCTTACTGAATGTGCTGTGCTGTGTATGTGTCTTGAAAGTCACATACATGGAAAACTGCCATTTTTTGAAATGTGATTTTTTTTTTCTTTTGAGATCTGAGAGATAGTAGTGGTAGTAGTATTACTAGTTGAAATGGTAGCAGACAGACTAGTAGGTGAGGATGAGGATGATGATGAGTTGCCCGCAAAAATGACCCAAGTGTGCAGTAAGAGAAAGATAGGCAAAGGTTTGGCTGCTGGTCCACATATCAGTAATGAAGTGAACTATCTTGTCCTCAGTGTCTCGGAGAGCATACCTTACTTGAACTACTAAGTTGTCCTACTTTCTGAGCACAGTGGTTACTGAGAAGTATTTTCTACTTGGCATTAAATTTCATGGCACTAAGTATTCCATGAGCCTTCTGAAACTGGCATCTTTCACAAAACATTATGGTTGCAATCAAGTACAATCATTATTGCAATTTTCCAATTTATTGCCAGTGCTATGGGATGGTTTCATGAATATCTAGACTTTCTTTCAAAAACTTCTCTTTTTTTTTACTTACACCCCCCTCCGGCAGCCCTCAATTGGGTGGGCACTCCAGCCCCATCCCCTGATGTCAGCACCAGCATCTTTTCCCTGGGGATTATCTCCTGCTGGGGTCGCTGGGGGAGTGCTCACCCCCACTGCATGCAGGATCAGGTTCTGCTGGTCTGACTGGCTGGGGATGGGGCCTGTGGTGCCTGCCATCATTCAACCACCAGCAGTTTTTTTTCTTGTTTCCTTCCCGCAGAGGTGGCGCATGCAGGGATCCTAATGGCTGTGCCACACATGCTCCCATATGTTGCATGCCCAGCGTATATCCCACCTCTGCCCCTCATTTTTGCTGCATCAGTGTGTCAGCCCCTGGCCTCTGCTAGGGGCTAGGCTAACATCATCTGCTGCATCCCCCCTTCCTGGAGGAGGAAGAGAGATGTCCTAGGGACACTCAATAAGGACAGGGGTAAATGGAGAAAAATACAAAGGCAGTAAGGACAGGGATGGGGCAAAAAGAAATAAAGCCATAAAAAATGGAGGGCAATGAGTACCAATGCCCATAGTCTGGGTAAAAAGCTCCCTGAAATGGTTGCCTTGATGGAAGAGGGATGCCTGAATATCATGGCAGTCACAGAAACATGGTAAACAGAGAACCATGACTGGGATGTCAACATACCACGGTACACAATCTACGGCAGGGACAGGGAGGAAAGAAGAGGAGGAAGAGTAGCTCTCTATGTAAAGGAAGGGATCAAAGCAATAGAACTAAAGGGTAAATAGGGAGGAGAGGAGGCACTGTGGCTCACCCTGGAGACTGGAAATGGGACCACAATCCGCACAAGGGTTACATACAGACCTCCCCCGTCTCAGGGGGAGGAAATGGACAAGGAAATGATAGAAAGCATCCTTAGGATGACAGAGAAAGGGGAGATATTGCTGATGGGGGATCTGAATATGCCAGATGTTAACTGGAGCACCTTTGCTGCAGCCACATCCAAGAGCAGGACCATTCTCAATGCCCTACAGGGGGCATGCCTCAGACAGCTAGTTTTGGAACCCACTTGGGAGTGATCAGTCTTAGACCTGGTACTCTCAAAAGGGGATGGAGAGAGGCTCTCTAGTCTTAAAGTGGGTAGCCATCTGGGAACAAGCAACCACCAAACAGTGTGGTTCACGATAAACTTAGCTGTAGAGTCAAGTCATTCAAAAGTGAAGGTACTGGACTTCAGGAGGGCTGATTTTGTCAAAATAGGAGAGTGCCTCAGAAAAGCACTAGCAAACAGGCAAGAAGGTAGGGTGGAGCAACAATGGGGAAACATCAAAACCACCATCACAGAGGCAACAAGCCTTTGTGTGAAGCAAATAAATAAATCAAAACAAAAGAAAAAAACACTATGGTTCTCAAAAGAAGTGACAGGGATGGGAAGGGAGAAAAAGACAGCATTCAGGAACTATAAGGAAACACAGAAGGAGCAGGACAGAAAACTATACCAGTTAAAGCAGAAGGAAGCAGGGAAGTCAGTCAGAATAGCAAAGGCCCAAACTAAGGAAAAGATAGCCAACTTGGTTAAGAAGGGGGATAAAACCTTTTATAGGTACATTATGGAGCAAATAAAGACTAAGGCAGGGATACTGAGGCTGAATAAAGAGGAAGGTGGTTGGGCAGTGAGCGGCAGTGAAAAAGCAAGGGTACTGAATGAATACTTCTGCTCAGTATTCACAATGGGAAAGCAGGGGAAGATACCTAATCCAGCCAACAGAAGCATGGGTCCTGATGGGATTCAACCCATAATTCTAAAAGAACTGAGGGAAGAACTAGTAACACGACTGACTACCATTTTTAATAAATCATTGGAGGATGGTGTGGTACCTGAGGACTGGAGGAGGGTGGATGTGATTCCCCTTCACAAAAGTGGGAGCAAGACAGAGACAGAAAACTACAGACCTGTAAGTTTGTCCTCAGGGGTAGGAAAAATGATGGAATCACTTCTGAAGGAAAGAATTGTTGAGTACCTAGAGGCCAGTGGGACACAGGACCCAAGGCAGCATGGATTCACAGCAGGAAGGTCATGTCAGACAAATCTAATTGATTTCTTTGACTGGGTGACCAAAGTAGTAGACCAGGGTGGGACTGTGGACATGGTCTACCTAGACTTTAGCAAGGCATTTGACACAGTCCCGCACAAAAGATTAATAAACAAATTAGCCAGCCTGGGAGTGGGTCCCAGGGTGGTAGCCTTGGTAAAACACTGGCTGGACAACAGGATACAGTGGGTAATAGTAAATGGAGTCCACAGTGAAGAAATGGGGGTTACTAGTGGGATACTGCAGGGTTCAGTAGTGGGGCCGGTTCTTTTTACTGTCTTTATAAGTGACATTTCAAAGGGGCTGGAAGGGAAAGTATGTCTCTTTGCAGATGACACAACGATCTGCAACAGGGTTGATACACAAGGAGGTGTGGAAAGGATGAGTAGGGACTTGGCAAGCTTGGAGGAATGGTCAAATGTATGGTAGCTTAGATTCAATGCAAATAAGTGCAAAGTAATGCTCCTGGGAAACAAAAATCCAGGGGCAGAGTACACAGTGGGGGGTGAGATACTGACAACAGCAAAAATGGAAAGGGGCCTGGTGGTAGTCACATCAGATGACCTAAAGGTGGGCCAGCAATGTGAGAAGGAAGTAAGAAGGGCTGGGGGGATACTGGGATGCATAGGAGAGGCATCACCAGTAGAAAACAGGTAGTTGTTAGCCCTCTGTACAGACAGTTGGTAAAACCACATCTGGAGTACTGTGTTAAGTTCTGGAGACCCATCTCCGCAAAGACATAGACAGGGTGGAGTCTGTTCAGAGGAGGGCACCAAAATGGTGCAGGGTCTGCACCAGATGACGTATGAAGAAAGACTAAAGGAGCTTAAGATGTATGGGCTTGAGGAAAGGAGGGAGATAGGGGACATGATAGAAACTTTCAAATACCTCAAGGGAATCAACTAAGTCCAAGAGGGTAGCATCTTTCAGAAAAAGAGATGTGCAAGAACAAGGCGGCACAATTTGAAGATAGAGGGAGGACGGCTCTGAGGTAATGTGAGGAAGTATTTCTTCACAGAGAGGGTTGAAGATGCATGGAATGGCCTTCCTGAGGAGGTTGTAGAGTCAAAAACAGTGGGGGAATTCAAGACTGCATGGGACAGACATAAGGCATTTCTAGTGGGGGGTAGGAGGAAGTAGGCTGTTGGTTAACTAGGATCTGCAGCTTGTCTGTTAGGTAGGGAAATGGTCAGACTAGGTGGGCCAAGCGGCCCTTATTTGCCATCAAATTCTGTGTTTCTATGTTTCAATCCTCCTTTTCCTTGGTCGAACCTCAGCACCCCGTCATATCGCTGAATATGGTCGCCGGAGTAAGGTAGTTAAGGCATGGATGCCTCAACCCTCCACGCCACTGGGACGGCTGAAAAACTTCTTTTAAATTCAACTGCCTATTATCATGGGTGGTAAAGCTACATTTGGCTGGGGGTGTTGTATTACTACATGCCGTGGCTGGTAAAACAGAGAACCTTACAGAATTATTGTGAGCATGACCATGAGGCGAAAGTGGACTTTTTGATCTTGCCTGGTGCTCATCTCCCACTGTTTCAATGGAATCTTTCTGATCACCAAGAGAACTGCCAGATTCACAGCCACCAATGTTAGATTGTTTTTTTAACCATGTACAACAATTAGGTTAATTCACAAAAGATGTTGCATCATTGTTGTAGTTCCAAGATTCCCTTTATTTTCCCCCTACTAACACGTGTTGCAATGCACACATATAACTTGGCAAGCATCCTTGAGGTTTACGTAAAAAGGATTCCAAACATTAGATGTGGACTGCCTATATCTAGTAATGACCTCAGTAGGACTAGGAGTCAGGTGGCTTGGTTTTCAAGGGGAAGACATATAAGCAGAGGATTCAGGTTCATCAGGTGAGACAATCATTGAATTCTCTACAGCACCAGTGTCATCATCATCATCAATCCTGTTAGACTTTGTTTCACTTTGTGTGGCTTGCGCCTTTGCCTTTTTCTTTTCCCTTTTTGACACTGTATTACTCTCATTATTTTTATCCACATTGTCACTGTCAGAACTAGAATGAGACATAACTAAAGGTAATGTCACAAGCGCATCATCATCATCAGTCTCACCACGACCATGGTCATCACCATCATCAGCATCAGAGTCTGTAGAGCTAACGTTTGCAGTCTTAGACTGAGTTATTCGTTATGCATGTGTTGCAAATTGAGCAAATCCACTGCGAGTTGTACCTGTAAGTTCTTTAACTTTATGTACAATTGGAATGCTCCTTGTTTTTGCACTTTTTTCTCAGATGACTTGCTATTGCCACTGTCTTTCAACACTTTGTTGGCTGTAGTACTGAGCCCTTCTGACAGAGAGAGAGTTCACCAACCCTTGCTGGGTTTTCAGTATTTTGAGAGTTAGCCCGTACATGGATAGTAGTAGCATTTAGTTCAGACCCTTCAACAGATGTGGTGCTTATTGTTGCTGTTGTGCTTTACTTTTTGGGCAACTTCTTTCTGGGATCTTGAATAAACTATTTTTATGTTTATTACTTCTTTTGCCCCCAGCTTATGCTTTACTGCTTTCAGGAGCACTCATAATGCCAATCTGTCACTTGTTCAGGATCAAAAAGTGGTTATTTTTTATTTATTCCATGTGATATGACAGAATGCCCTGCCCACTAAACCAAAGATTATACCCCACTGAGCAAGCACAGAGAGGAAGATGACAGATGACTGACTTCTTTGGGGGGAGGACACTCAGACAGTATGCAAGTGGCACTGGTGCACTGATGAATGGCTGGCAGATTTTATTTCACACCCGAACACAAAGGATTTATTTCATACACCACCAACACTAAGGGTGATGCTGCAGGCACTTCTGCTACATACACAGATTCATGGACCCTGCCTGGGCTAACCCTCTCTGACACTGTTCATTTCTCTTCAAGGATTTAATTTTTTTATTTATTCCATGTTATGTGATGGAATGCCCTGCCCACTGAGACAAAGCTTATAACCCACTGAGTGAGCACAGGGAAGAAGATGACAGATGACTGGCTTCTTTGGGTAGGGGAGGATCATACAGTATGCAAGAAGTAACACTTGTGCACTGATGACTGGCTGGCAGACTTTATTACACACACACACACACACACACACACACACACACACACACACACACACGTAAAATGAGAAAACAGAAATCCCCACTGAAGTGACTGAACACAGGCAGAAGAGCTGAGAATGCTGACTTGTTGGGGGGCAATTGGGCAAACAGCAAGAAAGCTAACTGGGTGTTATGTGGTATTGGGTTGCACACTAGCATAGTTCAGCTTCACTCCATCTGCTAGAATGCTACCCCCCTTAAAAAATGGGCAGTCTGGCACTTAATAGTGGATTCTCTCTTCGATCTCTTGTCTCTTCTTTCTTGTCTGCATTCAAGTTCATACAAATTGCCCCTTGTCTCCAAGTGTCTCCTCTCCTCCCCGAGTCTCTTCTCACAACTACTACCCACACCAATCATCAGCTCCCACACCCATTCCTTAGCTCAATCCCCTTCTGAGTCCCTGACTTCTTGTCCCCTACTCCCCACCCCCAACTTCCCCAAGATTAAATTTATAATTCACTTCTTTTAGTTTGATAAAAAAATTTAATTATTCTTTCATTTTCTTTTTTAATGAGTTAATGTCTTCTCTTGCCCAAGGGGCAAAACAAAATGCAGGCAGTACAAGCACAGAAACAGAATTCCAATCCTCATGAAGCAGCCTACTGAAGCTGCTGTTCCATCTCAGTCCTGATTCCTCCGCATAGCTCTAAGGTAGACCACATGGGTTGCTAGAGCAGCAACCCAATCAGGTGCCACCTTAGAGAGATGGACAGCTTGTCCATCCAATGAGGAACCAGAGTCTTGTCTCTGGTCCCTCCTGTGGGTTCCTCCTGCTCTGGCACTTCTCGTGTTGCATTTTTTTGCAATTCCACAACCATCCGAACCAATCCAAATAGCTGAACTGTTTGGAAGCCATTTGTTTCCAAACACTTTGGCATATTTGGGTTGGTTCGTATTTTGGAGAAACCAGTTCACTCATCCCTAGTTCAGAGTCAGGTTCCATCATTACTAAAGATTCTCTGATATGACTGTCATGATGTTCTCAGTCACAACTAGTTGTAAAGCTTGGTGTCACCATTTTTAAATGCTATAAATATTCATTGTCATCTGCAAAGCTGTTAAGGTAACAGTAGGTATCGATGCACAGAACCAGTGTTGCACATACAGTATGTGTTTCTCCACAATCCCTTGAGCTAATTGGCTCCAGTAGTCAGCTGGCAAATTGAAGGTAACAAACAAGAGCAAAGTGATGGCCTTAACTATTCCAAACAATTCTTCACTAAAGATTCTGACTGCCATGAAGGAGCCAGTTGAAGGTGCAAACCATTCACAGAGTGTCATTGTAGCTAACACCCCAATGTTCAGTGAGAGTTCGTCCCACTCATTCCAGTGAAATCTAATGCAGACAAAATAAACACCTTCACATGGCCCACTTAACTGGTTCATGAATATACAGAGTGTGTATCAGATCACCAGTTGTTCCCACCCATTACAGAAAAAAAGTATGCGAGTGTGTATGAAAATCACTTCAGCCGCATGGATAGCCATGAGGTGAGTTAAGAGGGTAGCAATCTGGTGATAAATAAATACCTGAAAAAATAATCTAATAAAGACTGTATTGTGTGTAACTCGATAAGAAATATAAGATAACAATATATATATATTTTTTTTTTGTATAGATATATATCTATATATCTATATTATAGGGGTGTGAGGGTTATGAAGCCACTTCTATGTTAAACTCAAAATTTTGCTCGTTAATAACTGGACCCACTCAATGGATTTGCATGAAATGTGGTATGTGTGGTGGGGAATGGTAGATCTCTTGATTTACCAAATTTTGTTTCAGTCGGACTTATGGTCTTTGTGCACGAAAACACTGAAAAATTCTAAATTATCCAGTTTTGGAGGCAGTTTTGGGGATATTGTCCATGGCGCTGCACAGCCATTGCGTGGCATACCACTCTGTGACTGGCTTGTTTGAAAGAGCTTCACTGGCCGAACATGCTGCTTTTCGTTTGGTGAAAAAATATTGAGGCATTCAAAAGTTATAGCACTTTTAAGTTCCCATTATAAGTCAATGGGAAAATGGTTATTTTGCCAACAAAGAATGGGATTTTGGCCATCTGGTCCCTCCTCATGATCAAAGAAATTTGCAGACTCATAATCAAAGATTCTTTGATCCCGAGGGAGGGACTAGATGGTCAGATTTGGAGGGACCAGATAGCCCAATTTTAACAACTTTTAAAATTAAGTATCTCAGAAATGGTTTGGTCTTTTGACTTGAAATTTGGAGGGTGTTGACAGGATGTCCTGTAGATGTGAATTATGGTGCTTAGGTGTCAGAAAATACATTTGTTGCAGAGATAAGGTGTAGCACAGTCTACATCTTGAGGACAGTGTTTTGCATTGTGGTGGTGGCTTGAAATTTACAGGGTTGCTAGCCTTACTACCATGGACGTACTTTTCAATTGTTAAGTGTGTAAAATGTAAACAGGTGCGGAATTCTGCCACTCTGACCAATGAAAATCTCAAACTTTAAAATGTTATATCTCGGACACGGTTTCGTCTTTTAAATTGAAATTTGCGTAGTGTTGAGGGAATGTCCTGTACATGTGAATTATGGTATTTAGGTGTTGGAAAATTAAGTTGCTGCAGAGATAATGTGTGACACACTTTACATTTTGCGTATAGTGTTTTGCATTGTGGTAGGCACTTTTAATGTTAAACCTCACATTTTGCACGTTAATAACTTTGAAACCGTTTAACAGATTTGCACAAAATTTGGAATGCATAGTCTGGTTTGGTAGATCTCTTTATTTACTAAATTGCATTTCAGCCGGACATACGGTGTTTGCGTAGAAAAGTGCAAATAATGCACTTTTTGCCACTTTTGTTCATTTTTTGTCCGTGGCGCTGCATGGACACTGCGTGGACCATTGGTACGAAATGTGGGATGTAGAAAGAGCTTGGGCCAAGGAACATGCTGCTTTTTGTTTGGTGAAAAAATAGTAATCTGTTCAAAAGTTATTACAATTTGAAATTCCCATTACATCCGATGGGGAAATGTATGTATTTTTGGAATGTTCATGAGAAAGACCAGATGGCCCAAATTGGGATGACCATATTTCAATAATAATTTGGTCTTTTTACTTGAAATTTGCAGGGTGTTGAGGGGATATCATAGAGATGTGAACTATGCTGTTTAGGTGTTGCAGAAATAATTTGTTGCAGAGATATTCAATGAAGTAATTGACATTTTTCCCATAGGATTACATTGCAGTCTGTGTCATGACTTTTGGCACCGTTATCTCGGAAACAAAGCAAGATACAGACTTTTCGTTACACGTTGCATAGATCACCTCCAGGTGATCTAGCCCCTAGACAAAGATTTGACATTGTAGAGTAAGCCTGCAGTGGAATTTTGTTTGTACGTTGCACAATTCATAAGATATTGTGAAAGTACTGTCACAAGGGTTAAAAGAGTGCCTGTCCAGTGTTTTTGGTGCCCATAGCTCGGAAATGATGTGAGATATGGGCATGTTCAGTGATTGAGGCATGATCTTCTTGCTATCAGAGTTACAATAACACTTGAATTGTTTTGCTAGGTGTTACAGTTCCCAAGATATGGACAAATTACTGTTACAAGCATTTGGTGGCCAATAGGAATGCTGCATGGTTCTGTAGCTATGCGTAAGTTGCAGTGCAGGCCCAGAGAGCCTGCACTCCCTCAGATGCATATTGTTATGCAGATATGAGTAAGTTGGTGGGAGCACGGGGCCCTCTCCCAACAGAGTTGCTATTATTATCGGGGCTCGGTCACGCGCCTATGTTTAGGGTCATGAAGCCACTTCTATGTTAAACTCAAAATATTGTGTTTTAATAACTTTGGACCCATTCAATGGATTTGCATGACATTTAGTGCGCGTGGTGGGAATGGTAGATCTCTTGATTTACCAAATTTCATTTCGGTCCGACTTATGGCCTTTGTGCACAAAAACGCTGAAAAATGCAAAATTATCCAGTTTTGGAGGCAGTTTTGGGGATATTGTCCGTGGTGCTGTGTGGCCGTTGTGTGGCATGCCACTCTTTGAAAGAGCTTCACTAGCCGAATATGCCACTTTTTGTTTGGTGAAAAAATATTGAGGCATTCAAAAGTTATAGCACTTTTTGTAATTTAAATTTTATTGATTTTACATGCCACCTCAGTCAATTTCACAACTACGCAAAAGTGGACCTCATAATAATTACTACCAAAAAAAAAAAAGAGATTTCAACAGACATATGACATAATACATAAGAGGCGTAATATATATAATAAAAACTCCCCCCAACAAATAAGAAATATTCAATCTATACCAATATACCCCCATCCTCCCACCTCCCCCCCAAGGTTACAATAGGATACATAATGCGAAGCAATCAAGACAGAAAAAGAAAAAGGACATTAGCCTACAGCACTCCACTCAGGCTTACAATTTCCAAGTTTTCAACAATGAGTCTAAGCGACCCCACAACGACACGAAGGCATTAGTTTTGCCACGTATGTGAGCTATATGCTTTTCCAACTGTAATGCTAGCATACACTCCCGGTGCCACTCCAAAAGAGAGGGGGAACTCTCAGATGACCAGTGCCTTAAAATTATTAACTTCGTAACAGCAGCAATGAGTGACACATGAGCCCTCCAAAATTTAGAGGTCGCCTCAGGGAAAATTTGTAATAGACAAATTTCAGGAGTGTTCATACTATAAGAGCCAAGGATAGGGCGTACAAGCTTACTAATGGCGTCCCAAAGAGTACTAATTTTCAGACACCTCCAAAGCATATGTAATAGAGAGCCCTCCTCCAGCTTACAGCGCCAACATAATGGGGAACTGCGTGCCTTCCAGCGATAGAGATATGTGGGTGTTAAATAAAGATGATGCATGATATTAAATTGAACCAACCTGAGTCTGTCTTGCTTAACATATTTATAAATGGAATTCCATAGCTTCCTCCAGAACTCCGGAGAGTCTGTAATACCCAGTTCCCCGACCCAATAATAAACCCTGATGGGAGTTTACTATCCCATTCTTGAAGCTTTCTATAGACTTTGAGCGGCATGGGGCTGTATCGCAACCTTCAACAGACAATCCATATTTTCGGACCGACCTGGAGTAGAAGGAGGAGCAGCCCCCTGAAACACGGCCTTCTAAGTTGCAACCATTTAAAAACAATTATCCAGATACCAAAGCACCTTTTCATAAATCAAAAGACCGTGGTTTATTCTGATCTAAAAGTCCGCTACTGTTATATGGCTGATCTGAGGCCAGAAGGTTGGAGATATCGCCATCCCACCAATCTAAAATGCACATTTTCAAAATAGGTTGGGCATCCGAAGTCCACCACTTGAAACCTAGGTGTTGCTGCAACTGGAGGAAAGCTCTCAGTGACCACCCATGGGATTATTCTTTAGCAGCCTCGGGATATTTGAAGGAGAGAGAAATAATAGGGCACGTAAGGAACACTTTACTCCTTTAGCTAGATCACTCTATATCGTACCAAAGAGGCCTGTATTCCAAGTGCTGATAATCCTACTCCACCAACCCAATTTACAAACATGCTGAGCCAGGTAATATATAAACATGGAGGGAGCAGCCAATCCTCCCCTAATTTTTGGGGCTGTCAAATTACTATAAGACCTACGGATACGCTTTCCTTGCCCTATAAAGGAATTAAACATTTTTTGTAATCTGGTAAACCACTTTTTTGGGAGAGAAACCCTGAGCATCCCCAAAGGATACAAAAGTCTGGGCAAGACATTCATTTTCAAGAGGTTTATCTTACCCCACAGTGTCAAAGAGACTGACCGCCACCTAGTTAAATCATCTGATATAGACTGAATAAGAGTATTCAGATTCTCCTTAACCATCAATGAGAGATTTATGTTGATGTTAATGCCCAAATATGGCAGTGATTTAGTTTCCCAACCCAATCCTAACGATTGCAACTCCGCCCTTATCACTCTATTATTTAAAGGGAAAATCTTGGTCTTAGAATGATTTAGTTTGTAACCCGATATCCTGGAAAAACAATCAATTTCTTCAAGTATCGCTACTAACGAAACATTTGGATGCACAACATGTAATAATACATCGTCTGCATAAGCTGAGCAAATATAGGCATTACTCCCTACTTTGATCCCTTCGATACGCGCGTTTTCAATTAACCTATGCAGGAACGGCTCAATATATATATTAAATAATAATGGGGATAATGGACATCCTGCCTGGTACCTTCTTTCTAATCTAATAATCTGTGACAATACCTCATTACATTTCACTCTGGCAGATGGTAAGGAGTATAGGATTTTGACCCATTTTATAAAGGCATCCCGCAAACCAAAAGCCGACATGGTAGAAAACAAATAATTCCAGGAAACTCTATCAAAGGCCTTTTCAAGGCCAAGTGAAAGGAGCACCGCAGGAATATCTGACTCCCAGCCTCTGCCATGAGATGTAATAATTTTCAGGTGGTCTTGGGGAACCCTCCCTTCATAAAACCAACCTGTTCTCTGCAGATCAATTTGTCCATTACTTTAGATAATCTGTCTGCTAAAATCTTCGCTAAGATTTTAACATCCATATTTAACAAAGATATCGGGCGATAACTATCAGGATCAGATGGGTCTTTACCAGGTTTCAGGATTAAAGAGATTGTTGCCTCGAAAAGCTTGGGTCTGAGATACCATGATTATACCAGTGATAAAAGACCCTAACAAAATTGGGGCTATTTGGGATGAAAAGGCTCTAAAAATTATTGGGATACCAGTCAGGTCCAGGGACTTGTCCGGGGCATCTGTTGGATAGCTTGGCATATCTCCGAGAGTGTATGGGAGCACCTAAATTAGTGGCTTCATCTGCTGAGATTTTTGGGAGATATGCTGACTCTAGAAAAGTATTGATTTCTGATTCTGAGGGATCACACCACGAGTCTCGTGAGTAAATTTTTTGAAAGAAGGCTCTAAAGGCTTTTGCCATATCAACCAAGTCCATACAAATTTGGCCTCCCTGAGAAATACGAATTCCTGCAATATGATGTGCCAGGTCCAACTGCCTTATCCGCATAGCAAGGAGCCTTCCAGCCCTCTCCCCTGTATCTAAATATTGGAGTTTTGCACGCAGTAGTGCAAGCTCAGCTTTTTGTTGCACCAGCTCGGAATATTGTGTCTGCAACTTATGCAATCTAATCCTCTCAGAATCAAATGAGTGTTGGGACAGACTAAACTCGGTTTGCTTAATCTGGGTCAGTAAGGAGTTCATCATATTTCTCTGAATATAGTTTTTCCTAGAAGAGATCTTAATTAATTCACCTCTTAAAGTACATTTTAAAGCGGCCCAGACCAAATCCTTCTGAGTCACTGAATATTGGTTAAACTGGAGAAACCACTCGATATGATCTCTAATTATTTTTAAATATGACTGCTTTTTCAATATTTGACAATTTAACCTCCATTGAGGTGATCATTGGGAAATGAACGAGGGTCTACACAGTACACTCACCGGGGCATTGTCTGAGATGACTCTAGCTGAGATATCAGCCTGTACCATGTCAGGGATCAGTAGGGAACTAACTAATATATAGTCTATTCTCGAATAAGACTTATGTACTGGAGAGTAAAAAGAATATTGGCGTGACCCTGGGTTAAGTATACGCCAAATATCAGTTAGTGCTGTGCTCTCCATAAAACCCTTCAAGGCTCTCTGCGCAGGGGATAGGCCCTTCCATCTGTTAAATGTCCTGTCTAGGTCATTCTGGAGTACAAGATTCCAGTCCCCTTCAATAATTGTCGGTTGGTGTGCACCCAGTGCCCACCATAATAGTTTACAAAAGAGGGCGAGTCATCATTGCGGCTGTAACCGCACCTCAATAGTATTGGCTATGAGGCTAATTTAGCACGTAAAAATATATACCGGCCCTCAGGATCCCAGTGTTCATTCAACAACTTAAAAGGGACATTTTTGGCCACAAGTATGGCCACACCTGCCCTTTTAGTTGAGGCCCCGGCCCCAAATACCTGGGCAACCCACATCCTCCTAAAGTACTGTATATCACATTTTTTAAGGTGTGTTTCTTGGAGGAAGGCAATATGTGCTCCCAGGTGGTACAAATGCCTTAATATTACTTGCCGCTTAGCCCTATCCTTGGCTCCCTTGACATTCCAGCTAATAAACTTAAATGTCTGGTTCATATATAAACATTGTGTAAATTCAGCATAGGCCTGAGACAGTACCTGAGAATCTTACCCTCATATGTAAGGTCCATTGTGAACGCTAATGTATCCTTATACCAATCAGAGGAAACTTTCCCAGTAGATTGTAACCTTGAGAACTATTAAAGCCCTTCCCACCCACTAAAAGCACCCTAAACCCAAACCTCCCCACCCTCACCACAACAGTATAACAGAATTGTAAATACACCTCCCCCTCCCCCCTAGTACCACCTCCCCAGTTCCACTGAACTGCTCTCCAAAATAACACCTGCCACATGATAATCATTCTATCAGCCCATAACACCCAGCCACCCCGCCTGGAGCCTCAGCCACCCACAACATTTAATAGTCATTCACTCATTCAACCCAAATGTGGCCTCTAAGATCTGGCATATTGCATAATATTGGAACAAAAACATTTCTCTAAGAGAATATTAAAAACATATACTAAGTCCTGTTAATGACTGGTCAAGAGATCCACAATCGAGTGAGGATACATGTACAGCAAACCCTGTCCAGCCCAAGTCTATATAAAATTAAAGCCCAAATGCTTTCCATCTGCATCAGAAGGTAGACTGAAAATAAAACTGAGACACAGTCCTTGCCCGGATTCATATTACATCCATGAGGTATTGTCTTATAATGACTCAATAAGATGGCTCTATCCTGTGGGGAAAAAAAAAAAGGGAAAATTCCACTTCCAATGAAGTTTATGCCTTGGTCTTCATGAGTTCACCATGACCTTAAACAAGGCCACTTCCAACATTAGTCCAGTACATCCACACCGCACAGACTATGTCCATCCTCATGTCCCAGACCAATAAGAGGGTGTATCGAGGAAATGAGCTCCAACTCCAGTTCACCAAATAATACACGCAGGGAACCAAGTAGCCCTAAGCATCCTCATTTAAAAAGGTCAGGAAGGAGACGCTGCAGCTCCTGGTGCGCCTCAGAATATGATTCAAAAGTAAGCCAGTTCCCTTCCAGTTTTACCATTAACACCTCAGGATACCTTACTCTGAAGGGTTTAGATGCAGCAATAAGCTTGGTCACAATTGGGTGTAACTCTCGCCGCTTCATCCTCACCGAGTGAGGGAGATCTTGAATCAATCGAATACGTTTTCCCTCCCAAAGTAGCTCTTTCATGCCTTTTACTTTATCCAGTACATGCTGTCTATCAAGATAATTGAGAAACTTTACAATAAATGGCCTGGGAGGATGATCCAGGGTAGGAGGAGGCCGCAAGGCCCTGTGCGCTCTTTCAATGATATAATCCCCTCCACTTAGGGGGGAACCAGCAATCTTGGAGCAAAGCTTCTGGATAAACGAAATCAGAGCGCTCCATTCCTCTTTTTCAGGAATCCCAATCACGACAACATTGTTACGCCTGCTGCGCCCCTCCAAATCCTCTAATTTGTCCTCCAACTTTTTAAATCTCCATTTCACAAGCACTAACTCCATTTCATGGTTTATCTGCTTATTCTCCAGGGAAATTACTTTAGTTTCAGTGTCCCCAACCCTCTGTGACAATGCATCCATCGATCTCTTGATTGCCTGCATATCGTTAGCTACTGAAGCGATCGCCATCTGTAAAGGCTGCATAAGCTCTAAGAACCTCGACTCCGATAACGGGACATCTGTTGTCGGGAGGCTTTATAGGCTAGTGGCCTGTTGTTTTGCCCTCTTCGCGGCCTTCTCCTTTTCAGGCGTCTGCGGGGGCGTATGCTTAGGCCTCGCTTTTATAATGAAACCATCCATGCTGTTAGCCCACTCAACGGACTCTGGCAGATCTCGTAAGCTCCTTAGAAGCGGTTTTAGACTGCTGGGTGTAAGCTTGAGCCAAAAAGATTTGTTTTTTTTTGGCGGATGGCGGTGGAGCTCCGTGGGCGCGCTGCTTACGCTCGGGCTGACATCACGTGACCGTCCAGTTATAGCACTTTTAAGTTCCCATTATAAGTCAATGGGAACATTTATATGGTTATTTTGCCAACAAAGAATGGGGTTTTGCCCATCTGGTCCCTCCTCATGATCAAAGAATTTGCAGGCTCACAATCAAAGATTCTTTGATCCCAAGGGAGGGACTAGATGGCCAGATTTGGAGGACCAGATAGCCCAATTTTAACAACTTTTAAAATTAAATATCTCACAAACGGTTTGGTCTTTTAACTTGAAATTTGGAGGGTGTTGACCGGATGTCCTGTAGATGTGAATTATGGTGCTTAGGTGTCAGAAAATACATTTGTTGCAGAGATATGGCGTGGCGCAGATTACATTTTACAGACAATGTTTTGCATTGTGGTAGTGGCTTGAAATGTATAGGGTAGCTAGTCTTACTGCCATGGACATACTTTTCAGTCGTTAGGTATGTAAAATGTAAACAGGAGCAGAATTCTGCCACTCTGACCAATGAAAATCTCAAACTTTAAAATGTTATATCTTGGACACGGTTTGGTCCTTTAAATTGAAATTTGCAGGGTGTTGAGGGGATGTCCTGTAGATGTGAATTATGGTGCTTAGGTGTCAGAAAATACATTTGTTGCAGAGATAGGGCGTGGCGCGGTTTACATTTTACAGACAACGTTTTGCATTGTGGTAGTGGCTTGAAATGTATAGGGTAGCTAGTCTTACTGCCATGGACATACTTTTCAGTCGTTAGGTATGTAAAATGTAAACAGGAGCAGAATTCTGCCACTCTGACCAATGAAAATCTCAAACTTTAAAATGTTCTATCTTGGACACGGTTTGGTCCTTTAAATTGAAATTTGCAGGGTGTTGAGGGGATGTTCTGTACTTGTGAATTAGATATTTAGATTTTGGAAAATTAAGTTTCTGCAGAGATATTGTGTGACTCACTTTACATTTTGTGTACAGTGTTTTGCATTGTGGTAGGCACTTTTAATGTTAAATCTCACACTTTGCACGTTAATAACTTTGCAACCATTCAACAGATTTGCACAAAATTTGGAATGCACAGTCTGGTGTGGTAGATATCTTGATTTACTAAATTGTGTTTTAGTCGAACATAAGGTTTTTGCGCAGCAAAGTACCAAAAATGCACTTTTCACCACTTTTTCGCATTTGTTGTCCATGGCGCTGCACGGACACCATATGGGCTATTGGTCCAAAACTTGGGATGTAGAAAGAGCTTGAGGGACCAAGGAACATGCAGCATTTTGTTTGGTGAAAAAATATTAATCTCTTCATAAGTTATTACAATTTGAAATTCCCATTATGTCCTATGGGAAAATGTATATGTATTTTTGGAATGACAATGAGAAAAACCAGATGGCCCAAATTGGGATGACCATATCTCAATAACAGTTTGGTCTTTTTACTTGAAATTTGCAGGGTGTTGAGGAGACGTCGTAGAGATGTGAACTATGCTATTTAGGTGTTGGTACATTAATTTGTTGCAGAGATATTCAATGACATAATTGACATTTTTCCCATAGGATTACATTGCAGTGTGTGTCATGACTTTCGGTGCCGTTATCTCTGAAACGAAGCTAGATACAGACTTTTCGCTACAGGTGACTTAGATAACGTTCAGGTGATCTAAGCCACTGGAAAAAAGATTTGACATTGTAGATTAAGCCTGCAGTGGAATTTTGTTTGTACTTTGCACTGTTCATGAGATATTGTGAAAGTACTGTCACAAGAATTGAAAGAGTGCCTGTCCAGTGCTTTTTGGTGCCCATAGCTCGGAAACGATGTGAGATATGGGTATGGTCTTTTAACGTTGCTTGAAGTACTCACTGTCACGATTACAATGATGCTAGAATTTTTTTTCTAGCTCTTACAGTTCCCAAGATATGCGCAAATTACTGTTACAAGGGTTTGGTGCCATATAGTGCTGCTGCATTGCTCCGTAGCTTTGCATAAGTGGGAGCGTGGGCCTAGATGCATATTGCTATGCAAAAATTGGCAACTTGGTGGGAGCTGGGATCCACACTCCCACCAATATGTGTTTTTTACTACTTATATTACATTTTTTCAAAAAGTAAGGCAATTCTACACAAAAAACTGTGTTAATGCTTCATTTAGGGTTAAAGCAAAAAAAGTGAGGAAATGAGACATTAGGGGTAAACCCCTAACCCCCTCACAGACACCACGCCAATCCTCCAAAGTCTGACAGATGCCTTGGTATGTCATTGGGGTCATGAGGCCTAAATCTCCCCCCATTCTCCTTTATTGTAGCATGTCAGCATGCTCGGTCATGGAATATATTATAGGAGTGTGGTCGCACACCTATATTTATGGTTATGATGCCTTTTCTATGTTAAACTCAAAATGTTGTGCATTAATAACTTTGGACCCTTTCAACGGATTTGCATGAAAGTTGGTATGCGTGGTGGGGCATGGTAGAACTCTTGACTTGCCAAATTTCATTTCAGTTGGACTTACAGTTTTTGCACACCAAAATGCTGAAAATGCACTTTTCGCCTATTATGTGGGGAGCTTTTTTGATGTTGTCCATGGCGCTGTGTGGCTGTTGTGTGGTGTGCTGCTCTACAACTTTGCTCAGCTGAAAGAGCTTGGGTCAAGGAACATGCCACTTTTCATTTGGTGAAAAAATATTAATCCATTCAAAAGTTATTGAAGTTTTAATTTCCCATGAGGAATTCTTTGATCGTGATGGCCACCATCTTGTTTTTAGTTTGCAGTTGGAAAAATCCAAATATCTCTGCCCAGGGGAGACTTCTGAGGTGAAACTATGGTGGGTTTTGCTCAGAGGTATTGTCTCTATTGAGCCATGCCTGAGGTTTCTTTCAAAATGGTCAAAAAAATAGAGTTTTTAACTTTTTTATTCTTTGAGCTTGGCTCGCTAACAATCTTTAATAGTGAGCCTGCAAATTCTTTGGCTGCGAGATTCTTTGACCACGATCTTTGATCGCGAAGGCATAACTAAATGGCCTCTTGAAAAAAATCAATTTTTCATCTCAGGGGTGGCTTATTAAGCCAAATGAGGGTGGGTTTTGCTCAGGAGGCTTCATTCTATTGAGGCATGGCTATGGTTTCATGTATTTCTGCCTAAAAATTGACTTTTAAAATGTTTTGTTAGATCGTGGCCTGCCAATTCTTTGATCGCAGGCCTGCAAATTCTTTGATCTTGAGATTCTTGACCGCAATCTTTGATCATGAGGGCGCGACTAGATGGCCACATGAAAAATTTAATTTTCTAAGCACAGGGGTCACTTCTAAAGGCAAACTAGGGTGGGATCTGCTCAGGGGCCTTTGTTCTGTTGAGTCATGGCTGTGGTTTCATGTACTTTTTTCTAAAAATTGTTATAACATTTTTTATTCTTTGATCGTGAGCATGCAAAATCTTTGATCTTGAGATTCTTTGATTGCGATCTTTGATAGCGAGGGAGGGACTAGGTGGCCAGATTGGGAGGTACCAGATAGCACAATTTTAACAATTTTTCAAATTGAATATCTCGGAAATGGTTTGGTCTTTTAACTTGAAATTTGGAGGGTGTTGACAGCATGTCCTGTAGAAGTGAATTATAGTACTTAGGTGTCAGACAATAATTTTTTTGTGGAAATATTGTGTGACGCAGTTTACCTTTTGCGGATAGCATGTTCCATGGTGGTAGTGGCTTTAAATTACTAGGGTAGCTAGCCTTACTGCCATAGATGTACTTTTCAGTTGTTAGGTGTGTAAAATGTTAATAGGTGTGGAATTCTGTCAGTGTGATGAATATTAACCTGTCACATTCACATTTTATATCTTGGAAACAGTTTGGTCTTTTACATTGAAATTTGGAGTGTGTTGAGGGGATGTGCTGTCTTTGTGAATTATGGTGGTTAGGTGTTGGAAAATTCATTTGCTGCACCCATATTGTGTGACACACTTTATGTTTTGCATATGGCATTTTGCATTGTGGTAGTAACTTCACATTTATAGGGTGCCTAGCGTTACTGCCATGGAGGTAATTTGTAGTGGTTAGGTGTCTGACATGTAAATAGGTACTGAATTATGCCACTCTGATGACTGACACTTTGCTTTCTTTCAAGGTGGTGGTTCCCACACTCCCAACCATACGCTCTGCTAGCAATACATATGATAGTCAGTTCTTGAACTCTTATCTTAGGCAGGAATTTGCAAGTTGGTGGGAGCACGGGGCCCAAAGGGCTACTCTCCCACTAACATGTGTAACTTTCTACTTTTCTATTCTTCCTCAAAAAGTAAGGAAATTCTAAGCAAAAAACTTCCTTAATGCATCATTTAGGGTTAAAACACAAAAAGTCAGGAAATGAGACCTTTAAGGTTGCCCCGTCCCCCCCTTGTGGACCTGCCCATCATCCCAAGATTGACAGCTGATGGGGTGTGTCATTGGGGTTGTGAAGCCTAACTCTCACCCCCTAATTGTGCTCCCACAGGAAGATGACAGTTCATTATGGGCTCTGCACTCTCAAAACCTTATAAGGGTAAAATTACACTTTATCAAAAAGTAAGGAAATTCATTGCAAAACACTTTATTAATGCATCAGTTAGTGTTAAAGTGACAAAAGTAGGGAAATGAGGTGTTAGGATTTAGACCCTAACCACCTCACCCTACCACCCCACCCCCACCATCCACAGATCAACAGTTGATGGGGTGTACCTTGGGGTCATCGGGCCTAACTCTCACCCCATTCTCCTATACTGTACCATGCCAGCTTTCTTACACATGGAATGGAGTGACAGTTAGGACCGACAACCCCAAGGCACACCATTTTGACTGTTGGTCTCTGGAGGGTGGAGGTGGGGTGATAAAGTGGGGGGTTACAGTCTCAACCTCAACGCCTCATTTCCCTACTTTTGTCACTTCAACCCTAACTGATGCATTAATAACATTTTTTGCAATGAATGTACATATATATATATATATATATATATATATATATATGAACATATGACAATGCCAGCAGAAATAAGCCTCACGGTCTGTCAAGTCTGCTCGATTGTACAGCTAGACCCTCATCCTGCAGCTGCCCCTCCCTCTCCTCCCCTCCTGAGATTAACCATCCCCCTCACCCTGTTCCATCCCCTCTTGAAACTGCCCACCATCTTACAGGCTGCCATCTCCAGTGGTAGAGTGTTTCATTTGCCCACCACCCTTTCCATGAAGAACTGTCTCCTACCTCCCTCCTGAATCTTCCCCCTCCAGTCTGAGAGTGTGTCCTCTCATGTCCCTTCCTCTTCTTAATTGGAAGATCCACTCTGTTCAGATCTTGTTTATCCCCTTTCAAGTACTTAAAGATCTCAATCATGTCCCCCATCCCACCTCTCCTCCAAGGAATACATAACTAGCTCACTCAGACTTTCCTCATAGGGCTTGCCCTCCAATCCCTGGATCATCTTTGTCACTCTACGGTGCACCCCTCCAACAATCTGACATCCTTCCTCAGAAACAGGTGCCAGAACTGCATGCAGTACTCCAGGTGCTGCCTGACCAGTGACTTGTACAGGAGGAGGACTACCTCCTTAATTCTAGAGGAGATTCCCCTCGCTATGCACCCCAGCATCTTGATGGCCTTTGCTGCTGCCTTCCTACACTGAGCAGAGTTGTTCATGCTCCCCGTTATAAGTACCCCATAGGTCCTTTTCCTCCACAGTGGTACCAAACTGTACTCCTCCCAGCTGATAGTCCTTCCCCTGGTTTATTGCTCCAAAGTGCATTATCTTGAACCTCTTGGCATTGAACCCCAGCTGCCATGTTTCTGACCATTCCTGCAGTTTAGTTAGGTCATCCTGTTGCCCCTTCCATCCGTCAATGTCATCAACCACCGCTCCCATTTTGGTGTCATCTGTAAACAGACTGATCTCACTTTGGATCCCATTTGAGATATCACCTATGAATAAACCAAACAACACCGGCCCGAGCACCGATCCCTGTGGCACCCCACTTGTAACTGACCTCGGTGCTGAGACTTTACCTTCCACTACAACCTTCTGCTGCCCACCCCTTAACCAATTCATTATCCATTTCATCATCTTCACTCCCACCCCCACAACTTCCAGCTTTCAGCCCAGTCTCCCATGAGGCACAGAGTCAAAGGCCTTGCTGAAATCCAAATACAGGACATCCACTGCATGGCCCTTGTCTAGTTCCCTTGTCACCCAATTGTAGTACTCAAGGCAGAATTTCTGTCCAGGGAGATTGCTGCGGGGAGAAACAGAACTTCTCAGCTGTTTCAAACTGTAGATAGGTTTTTACATCTGGCCTATCTGCAGTCAAAAAAAGCTTTTTCAACCACTTTATGTGAAGAGTTTGCTCTGTTCTTCTCCAACCGAGTGTTGGCCATCTGGCTGGGGATTCCACCAGTTAGGCTTTTACCTAGCAGTGGTCAGGCTGGGTGGAATAGAGGCTCTCCACCTATCTGGGAAGTGTTTAGGCCAGTGGAGGTGTCTGAAGTGACTAAGATGATCGTATAGCTGAAGCACACGTTTTGTGAACTGGACCCAGCCCCAACATGGTTCTTAATGGGATGTGTTGAGGTTGTTGGCCTGGAGTTTGCCAGGATTGTCAGGTGCTTGATGGTGAAGGGGGTTCTCCCAGTTGCCTTGAAAGAGGCACTGATTAGGTCCCTCCTGAAGAAATCTTCCCTCGACCCTGATGTCTTGGAAAAATACCGTCCTATCGCCAACCTGTCTTTTTTGAGCAAGGTTGTTGAGAAGTTGGTGGCTCAACAGCTCAAGGATCGCCTAGTGTCCTTGGACATTTATGAGCCATTTCAGTCAGGTTTTTGGGCCAGACACAGCATGGAAACAGCTCTAGTGAGGGTGCATAATGATCTGCTCAAGGCTAGAGATAGAGGAGACAGGTCAATTGTTGCACTCCTCGATCTCTCCTCAGCTTTTGACACCGTGGATCATGTCAAGTTATTAGATTGGCTCTGTGAGTTTTGTGGACTCACCGGTACTATGATCAGGAGGTTTGAGTCCTATCTCTCAGACAGGGTGCAGCAGGTGGTGATGAGGAATTTCTCCTCTTCCCCAATGCCTCTGTCTTGTGGAGAGCCACAGGGCTTGATCCTGTCACCGATGTTATTCACAGTGTATGTGCTGCCCCTGGGTGAGATCATTCAACAATACAGTGTGGTGTTTCACTGCTATGCAGATGATACCCAACTGTATTTGTCATTGCTCCCAGAACATCAGGAGCTGTGGATATGCTTAACATCTGCCTGGCTAAAAATCAATGACTGGATGGCTTCAAGCTGGCTAAGACTCAACCCGGCTAAGATGGAGGTGCTGATGATTGAGCCAGGTCACAGGAGTGATGGACTGCTGTCCAGGGCAGCTTCCAGTCTTGTTCTGGGATCTGCTCTGTTGGCAGTTTCCATGAGGGTATGGAATCTGGGCATGATCCTTGACAGCAGGCTGACTTTTGAAGATCAGGTGTCGTCTGTTGTCAGTAGTGGTTTTTACCATCTACGGAACATTGCTAGGATTAAGCCCCTCGTTCCACCAGAGGACCTGCCAATGCAGGTACATGCCTTTGTCTCCTCCAAACTCAACTACTGTAATGCTCTTTACTTCGGGGTCATGGGAGGGACCCTTTGCAGGCTGCAGCTGGTGCAAAATGCTGCAACTTTGTTACTGACTAGCCTTTCTAGCTTAGGCATGTAATCCCTGTCCTGCATGCTCTGCACTGGCTGCTAGTTAGGTGGAGGGTCCTTTTCAAGGTGGAGCTTCTCACCTATAAGGCCCTAAATGGACTGAGACCTGACTATCTGTCTGAGCTCCTAACACCAATTCCCTCTGTCTACTCCCTCTGTACCTCTTCGAGGAGTCTCCTGGCTGTTTCCAGGGTACAGCTTAAGACTTCTGGGGATCAATCTTTTAGTATCTCTGGGCCATCACTGTGGAACACTTTACCATCTGCAGTTTGGGAGGCACCTTGGTGGAGCTTTTTAAGCAGAGGCTGAAGGCACACCTTTTCAGCCTGGTGTTTTATGAATCCTGAGTTTTATTATGTTGCCTGGTCCCAATTAATTTGTTTTTACTTGCTTTATGTGCTAACTATATTTATACTATTTTATATTTATGTTTTTAATGTTTATTTTATTGTACTGTGAGGCACCCAGAGCCTCCGTGATTGGGCGCCATACAAATAAATTTGCTTTGCCTTGCCTTGCCTCAATGAGACTGGTCTGGAAGGATCTGCCTGAGACAAACCCATGTTGATGCCCATCCTGGAGTTCATTGTCCTCCAAAAAGGTCACCAGCCTTTCTTTCAGGATTGTCTCCATGAGCTTTCCCATGATTGATGTGAGGCTCACTGGCCTGTAGTTTCCTGGTTCATCCCTTTGGCCACCTTTGTGGATGGGCACCACATGGGCCATCCTCCAGTCCTGTGGTATGCACCCCATGTCCACGGAGGTATTGAACAGGTCAACTAGTGGTGCTGTCAGAACCTCAGCCAGCTCCTTGAGTGCCCTAGGGTGAATGCTATCTGGGCCAGGTGCCTTGTCCACCCTCACTGCCCTCAGTCCTTCCAGTACCCCATCCTCAGTAATCCTCACATCTGTCACCCCCTCACCCCCTCCTACCCCACCCCTCCTCTGTGGTACCTGCCCCATTTCCTCTAGCATGAATACAGGACAGAAGTATTCATTTAATGCCTCTGACTGATCCACCCCTCTCTCCACCCACCGCCTCCCCCATTATCTTTTATCCTCACTATTTGATTCTTGTTGTTTCTTCTTTCCATTATGTATCTGAAGAAATCCTTTTCTCCATTTTAATACCCTGTGCCAGCCTCAGCTCCCTGGAAGCCTTGGTCACTCTGACTAGTTTGGTGGCCTATCTGGATTTCTTCTTGTACATCTCCTTGTCTTCTCCCCTCTCTGACTTTTTGAACCTCTGGAATGCCTCTCTCTTGGCCCTCACACCCTCCTTGACCTTCTGAGTCATCCAATTGAGCTTCTTTGCCCTCCTTTTCTTGCTCTATGTTCTAGTACATGCCCTCGTAGCCTCCACTAGTCCCTTTTTTATGACATCCCTCTTCTGACTTGTGTTCCAGCCTGGTTGAATCCCCTCCAGGTGCCCTGCCAGAATTTCCCCAAAGTTTTTTAAAGTCCGCCCACCTAAAGTCAATCACCTTGATACCTGTACCCCCAGCATCCCTCCCCATGTTGAGTGTGAACCACAGCAAGTAGTGATCACTCCCCGGCAGTGAGTCCTCCACCCCCAGATCCCTTACCATCTCCCCATTGGACAGTACAAGGTCCAGAGTATTTCCTAACGAGTTGGCCCATGGACCAACTGCATCAAGAAGCTGTCCTGAAATGCCTCTAACAGAGCTTGCCCCCTTGCACTTGTGGTGATTGGGGTACTACAATCCACCCCAATTAGGTTGAAGTCCCCCACCCCACTGTGGCACATGGACAGCTGGCTCTGATTACAGTATGTTATTTTTTCTGCAATACAAAATATGTAGGGGAGTGTCTGTCAGGAGAACTACTGTCTTGCTGAAACTGACACATCAAAAAAATCCCAGGCATAAGTTCAAAGGACAGGATGTAGGTTAAACTACAGATATCTGAAATGTAATTACCTTGTCAATTTGCTTTGAAGCTAGCAGCCAATATACCCATTTTATAATGCCCTCAGGGAAATCCTTTGATTTGCACTAGGTGTCAAGAGAAAAGGGGCATATGCATGTGATTGAGTGTCTTCCAAGGAAGCCAGTTAATTACATCAAAGAGACTTTGATGTCTGTTTGAAGCAGGTCCCAGACTAAATTGGGAAGTCCAATATGCATTTGCTTGGGGCATCCAGTGAATTACATCAAAGAGACTTTGATGTCTGTGTGAAGCAGATCACAGACTGGTTTGGGGGAAGTCACGTGAAGAGAGGAGATTCATTAATGTCACCTATTTTCTTAAAAAATCTTATTAGGACATCCTGTGTTATAAAATATACACTTTAATACACTAAGGCGGAGTTAGGTGACCTCAGAGAAAAGGCCAGCTCAAGACTGCTTTTAAGCGTACTGAGCAGACCTCACAGAGACACATTCATTTTCTGACTTCCGACCAGCGGCACCAGAGCAGGTAAGTGGCTTGGGTTTAACTGGGACTACATGACTGGGTTATAAATTAAATTCCAAATTAATAGCTGAATTTAAAGAGGGGGAGGACATGGATGCCTTTTTAAATTCTTTCTAAAAAGTTTGTATTCAGACTAAAATTCCTAGAGAGTCCTGGAGCTTCCAGCTATCCCCGCTACTTACCTGGAAAGCTTGGGATGCATTGGGTCAAATGGACAATGATGACAGTGACAATTACAGTAAACTTAAAGCTGCACTGTTAAAAAATGTTTGAATTAACTGCTGAATCATACACAGCTAAATTCTGTAAGCTCAGGAGAAGCCCTGATACGAGCTATGAGGAGCTAGCCATGAAACAACGGTAGTTTTTAAAACATTGGTGGTAAGGAATTGGGGCAAACTCTGCTGATAAAATTGAAAATTTGATTTTATTAGAACAGTTTTATTGGGCATGCCCAGATGAACTAAAAGCCTGGCTAGAGGACCAAAATCCCAAAACAGTGCAAGAGGCTGTTGGAGCCTCGGACTGCTATGTCAAGAGCAGACCTGCTCTGAGAGTGAATGGGGTGGGTGTGGCAGCACAGAAAGGGAGAAGTGCACCTTCAGGGCAGCTAAAATCTTCACTGCCTCCACCAAAACCAGTTAGCCCCAGGTTTCAGAGAAAAGATTTCTCTGAGAGAAGAAAGGAATGCTGGTTGTGTCAAAAAACTGGGCATATTACCAGACAGTGTCCCAAAAAGGCAAGCAATAATACACAAAGTGGTACCAGGAAAGAACTGGGTTGTTTGTGTGTCCCTGGAAGCATGCCAGTGAACATGAGGGAGCACATGCACCCAGTCATGGTGAATGGTGTACAGACCCAGGGGTTAAGGGACACAGGGCATCCATGACCTTGGTAAAGGGGGATCTGGTACAGCCTGGTCAGCTTATACCCAATAAATATGTCACTGTACAGGACTTTGCAGGCGGGGAGAAAACATTGCCCCTCGCAAAGCACATTTGCTTGACCTGGAAGGACACTACTTCTTTATTCAGCTGTGAGCTGTGTGAGAAATTCTATATTGCACTTGATATCTGCAACAAACGTGCACTTTTGCTTAATTCTGTGGGAGGTGAAACTAACTACCCTTGGTAATTGCTTTTTATTCACATATTTATTTAGTGTTTAACCAAGAAGGGGCTTGAAAACTCTGTTTATCTTGTTAATAACTTCAGAAGGATTTAAATACTGCATTTGGGTAGATCCTTGGCGGTAGCTTGATTGTCTACTAGGATTTTCTGACAGTTAAACTATTTTTAAATAAATTACAGATGGCTGAGGAGTGAAAAAGGAGCTTGCAAACTCTACTTATCTTGGAAGTAACTTCACAAGTGTTTGAATACTGCATTTTGGTTGTCCCTTGGGGTAGCTGGATTGACTGGTGCGTAGGAGTTTGTGATAGTTAAACTATTTTTAAATAAGTAACTGTGGTTAAGGAGTTGTCATAGAAAAACCTGCAGTGTGAAACAGGAAAAGACTGTCTTTCAAGCAACAGAGGGAGGTGGATCTAGGTTTAAGTTTGTTTGTTACAATTCTTAACATTTTCAGTGCAGGAAGAGTTTAAAGCACAGCTGACTTATTTTGGGGCTGACAGCTTTCAGAGCACAAACCAGGTTTACCTGTGTCTGACTTGGATGTGTGGATTTTTCTCTGTTTGATTAGCAGGGTATTTTCTCTGTAAAATTGTTGTGTAGGGCATCTTGCTGACAGGAAGGCACTCATCGCAGCGGTGGGTCAGAGCTTTTAGCTGATTGTTTTGTGAGGGCACAGTTTAGGCCCAACCCCTTCCCACCCTCACCCCACCCACCCCTGGAAATAGTTCCTTTATACCTGGGGTTCTGACATCATTTTCGAAGACTGCAAGGTGCATATCACTGTCATATCCTCTCTAGCACACTGCACTGACAATATAAGCATACAGATTGTATAATATATATATATATATTTATTTCTATATTACAAACCAATCACACACACACAAAAAAAAATGTGGGGACTAGTGCAATGTAATGGCTGTGGGGCAGCAGTCTTCTGGGAGTCTTTCTGGAGGCTGAGATGCTACCCTATTTGCAGACAACTCTCTGCCCTGAGGGAGAAAGTTGCCCGTCTTCAGGCCACACTGGACAGTAGTAAGGGGACCTTCCCCCAGGCCACACTGGATGGTAGGAAGGAAAACTCCCCCATCCAGGGAGCACTAGAGCCACCACCACTACCTCAGAGGTTGTGAAGAAAGCACAGCAGTTGGAACAGAGGCACACCCAGTCAGTTGTTCCACACCACAATCCATACACCATTCTGGGGGAGCATAGCTCCCCTATGGATGCACCCGCAGTGGAGACTAAGGAGGCTGAGTACAACTGTCACAAAGGAGGTCCACAGGAAGGAGACAGAGGACACCACAAGGAAAGGAAGCAGCTCCTGGTGGGGGACTCAATTATTAGGGGGATAGAACTGGAGGGAGCAGGGAAAACTGAAGTAAGGTGCCTGCCTGGTGCCATGGCTTGGAGAGACAGGAAGCGCATCCTCAGGATCATGAGAACAGCTGCACGGGAGTCTGAGCTGGACATCATTGTCCAACTAGGGACAAATGACTTGGCTAATCATGAGATTAGAGCAGTGCAGAAGGACTTTGTAGAATTGGGGAGGGGCCTAAGACAAGTAGCACACACAATATCCTTCTCTGAGGTGCTGTCTGTCAATGGCATGAGTGAGGCAAGGGTACTTTGCACCATGCAGTTTAATGAATGGTTGAAAAATCGTGTGGAGCACAGGGTTTGGCTTCATTGGGACTGGGGTTCCACCTGGAGGGACACCAGCCTATACTGGCAGGATGGTCTGCATCTGTCCAGGAAGGAACAAGTCTTTGAGCAATCGGTTTAAATGCTTCATTGGCAAGCTTTTAAACTAGTCAAGTGGGAGGCACTGATAAGCAACAGGAAAATCCCAGCCCTCCCTACAAAACAGGGTACTAAATGAGAAAAGACCAAGTAGACAGGTCAGTGGGGATGCTGCAAAAGAAGGTAAAGCCATCAAAAAATGGAGAGCAATGAGTACCAATGCCCATAGTCTGAGTAACAAGCTTCCTGAATTAGTGGCCTTGATGGAAGAGGAACATCTGGATATCATGGCAGTCACAGAAACATGGTACAAACAAAACCATGACTGGGACATAAACATACCAGGATACACTATCTACAGGAGGGACAGGGAGGGTAAAAGAGGAGGAGTAGCTTTTTACATAAGGGAAGGAATCAAAGCAACAGAAAAAAAAGGAAAACAGGGAGGAGAAGAAGCACTGTGGGTAAATTTGGAGACCGGCAATGGCACCACAATCCGCACAGGGTTTGTATACAGACCCCCTTCTCAAGGGGAGGAAATGGACACGGAAATGATAGAAAGAATACTTAGAATGGCAGAAAAGGGGGAGATATTGCTGATGGGTGATCTGAATATGCCAGATATTAACTGGAGTGCAGTTGCAGCAGCCACTTCAAAGACTGGGGTTATTCTAGATGCCCTACAGGGGGCATGCCTTAGACAACTAGTATTGGAGCCCACTCGAGAGGAAGCAATCTTAGACCTGGTTCTCTCAAATGGAGATGAAGAGAGGATCACAGATGTAGAAGTGGGTAGCCATCTGGGAACTTGCAACCATCGAACAGTATGGTTCACAATAAACACAGCAACAGAGTCAAGCATACAAAGGCAAAAGTACTGGACTTTGGAGGGCTGACTTTTGCTAAAATGGGTGGGTGCCTAAGGAATGCACTAGCAAATGGGCAGGAAGGAGGGTGAAGAACAATGGAAATAATAAAACTGCCATCACAGAGGTAACAAGCCTTTGTGTGAAGCAAATAAACAAAATGAAATGATAAGAAACCACTATGGTTCTCAAAGGAAGTGGCAGTGAAGGTTCAAGAGAAAAGAAAGCATTCAGGAAGTACAAGGAATCACAGAAGGAGCAGGACAGAGAACTGTATCAGTTAAAAGGAAGCTGGAAAGGCAGTCAGAACAGCAAAGGCCCAAACTGAGGAAAAGATAGCCAACTCAGTTAAGAAGGGGATAAACCTTTAAAGGTACATCAGGAGCAGGGAGACCAAGGAGGGTTAGTGAGGCTTAATAAAGAGGAGGGAGGGTGGGCAGAGGTGACTGTGAAAAGGCAGAGATACTAAACAAATATTTTTGCTCAGTATTCACAAAGGAAGTGGGGAGGTACCTAAAACAAAGAGTAGAAACACTCTGGATACAGAAGTTGATACCAGCCCATTTACAGAAGAAAGGGTTCTGAAAGAACTCTTAAAACTGAAGGTGGACAAAGCAATGGAGCCTGATGGGATTCATCCCAGAATTCTAAAAGAACTAAGGGTAGAACTAGTGACACCACTGACTACCCTCTTTAACAAATCATAGGAGGATGGGGTGGTACCCGATGACTGGAGAAGGTCAGATGTGATTCCCCTTCACAAAAGTGGGAGCAAGACAGAAGCAGAAAACTACAGAACTGTTAGTTTAACCTCAGTGTTAGGGAAAATGATGAAATCACTTCTGAAGGAAAGAATTGTTGAATATCTAGAGGCCAGAGGGGCTCAGGACCCAAGGCAGCATGGATTCACAGTGGGAAGGTCATGCCAGACAAATCTGATAGATTTCTTTGACTGGGTGACCAAAGTAGTAGATCAGGGAGGGCTGTGGACATGGCCTACCTAGACTTTAACAAGGCATTTGACACAGTCCCACACAAAGATTAATATACAAGTTAGCCAGCCTGGGAGTGGGTCCCAAGATGACAGCCTGGATAAAGAATTGGCTGGAGAATAGGATACAGAGTAATAGTAAATGGAGTCCCTCTGAAGAAAGCGAGGTTACTAGTAGGGTACGCGGAGTTCAGTATTAGGACCGGTCCTCTTCAATGTCTTTATAGGCTACATTGCAGAGGGACTGGAAGGAAAAGTATGTATCTTTGCAGATGACACAAAGAGCTGCAACAGAGTTGATGCACAAGGTGGGGTGGAAAGGATGAGAAGGGACTTGGCAAGGTTAGAGGAATGGTCAGATGTATGGCAGCTTAGATTCAATGCTAAGAAGTGCAGGTAATGCACCTGGGAAACAAAACCCAGGTGAAGAGTACACAATGTGGGTGAGATACTAACAACAAAAAAATGGAAAGGGACCTGGGGTAGTCATATCAGATGACCTAAAGGTGGGCAAGCAATGTGAGAGGGCAGCAGAGGGGCTGGGGGATACTGGGATGCATAGGGAGAGGCATCACCAGTAGAAAACTGGAAGTTATTATCCCTTTGTACAGACAGTTGGTGAGACCCCATCTGGAGTACTGCGTGCAGTTCTGGAGACCCAATCTCTGCAAGGACATAGACAGGATGAAGGCTGTCCAGAGGAGGGCAACTAAAATGGTGCAGGGTCTGCACCGGAAGACATATGAAGAGAGACTTAAGGAGCTGAATATCAATCAATCAATCAAATCTTTATTTATTCAGGCGATCATCATTGAGCAAGGCTCATTTACAAGATGGACCTGATAAGGTCAAGGTTCAAGTTGATGCACAGCAATTACATCACATACTTATGAGACAGTTATACATACAGAAAAAAGAAAATGTTATTTATAACACAATAATATACAGAGAATTCACATGTTAAAGCTTGGCAAGAGAAAGTTAAACTAACATCTACAATATGTACAGTACATATGTATCACAATGAAGGCCATGACAGTCACTCACATAATGAGTACAAGGATGGTGAAGGGAATATTGGGTGCCATATACTGGTGGTGTCTGGCTGAAAGGAATATGCCATATGTGATTGGAATATGGTTTTGTGGGATGACTATTCTATCTCTAGCGGTAACAACTGCATTTCTCTGTGAAGAAGGCTGTACAGTGCTGCTTGAAGGATGTAAATGTATTGCCTCGAGGAAAGGAGGGAGAGGGGGGACATGATAGAAACTTTCAAGTACCTCAAGGGAATCAACAAAGTCCAAGAGGGTAGCATCTTTCAAAAAGAGAGGTGTGCAAGAACAAGGGGGCACAATTTGAAGATAAAAGGGGGGCGGCTCAGAGGTAATTTAAGGAAGTATTTTTTCACAGAGAGGGTTGTGGATGCATGGAACGGCCTTCCGGAGGAGGTTGTGGAGTCAAAAACAGTGGTGGAATTCAAGCATGCATGGGACAGTCATAAGGCAGTTCTAAGGGGTGGGGGTAGGAAGAAGTAGGCTGCTGGTTAACTAGGATCTGCAGCTTATCCATTAGGTAGGGAAATGGGCAGACTGGGTGGGCCAAGCGGTCCTTATCTGCCATCAAAATCTATGTTTCTATGTTTCTAGTGTTTTCCTAGACTGGGGTGAAACAGTGGGAACTGTGCAACAGGTGGCTGTAGCCAAAACATTAGCAGTGGATGTGATCCTGGGTAACAATCTCCAGCAGGGAATGGTATGTGCAGTTACCTGTAGCCTAGCGGCAAGGGAAAATTGTAGTTCCCTGAACCCCACAGAAGCCCGTTTGGAAACCACTGAGAGGCTGGTTCCCCAGCCTGCATCTCCAGATGAGGACACTGATAAAAAGGGGGTAGAAATTTCCCCAGTAGCAAGTAACCACACAGCTAAAGAGGGTTACTCTGAAAAGGGAAGGGTAACCCATTGTCAGAGGATTGGGACTGACAGAGATCCTGAGGGCCCTGATGCTAGTGCTAGGGACCATAGTTTAGTGACTGGTGGGGACCTGTCCCATGCCTTGGGATTGTGAGGGGTTTGCAGCTGCTCAGAGGAGTGATTCTAGTTTAGAGAAGCTGAGGGCTTGGGCAGACTCTGATGGAGCACAGGGAGGTGACGGCAAGCATAAGGTTTATTGGGAAAATGGACTTATGTATACTCAAGCAGTACAGACAGAGGGAGGGATGCTAGGCAGGCAGCTTGTTGCTCCCCAGGGGTATCGTGAGCAGTTGCTCAAGATTGCACATGATATTCCCTTGTCTGGTCATCTTGGAATCATGCACACTATGCAGCAGTTAGCTCAGAATTTCTACTGGCCTAACTTCACCCAGCAGGTGAAGGAGTATTGCAGGTCTTGTCACCGGTGCCAAGAAATAGGGAAGGCGGGCAAGAAAACCCAAGCTGCCCTGATTCCATTGCCCATAGTGAAGGAGCCATTCCAGAGGGTGGGAATCGATATTGTGAGGCCTTTAAATACCCTCAGCTCCTCAGGGAAGAGATTCATCCTGACAGTGGTGGATTATGCCACCCGGTACCCAGAGGCAGTCGCCCTATCCTCACTGAGGACAGATAAAGTGGCAGATGCCTTACTTGGGATTTTCTCCCATGTTGGGTTTCCACAGGAGGTAATCACCAATCGAGGGGGTTCCTTCATGTTGGACCTAATGAAATGTTTATGGGAGAAGTGTGGGGTAGTGCAGAGATGCACAACACTGTGTCACCCACAAGCCAATGGGCTTCTGGAATGATTCAATGGTACCCTAAAGTCAATGCTCTGGGCGTTTGCTGAAAAGCATGGGAGGGTCTGGGAGAAATACCTCCCCCCCTGTTGTTTGCATACAGGGAGGTGCCCCAAGAGTCGACAGGATTTTCCCCCTTTGAACTCTTATATATACGCTGGGTACGTGGGCCCCTAGACTTGATCTGGGAGGACTGGGAAGGCAAGCACTCCACCCAGGGAACTCCCATTGTGGATTATGTCCTTAGGTTTAAGGAAAGGCTGATGGAGCTTATAGGGACAGCCCAGAGCAACCTGGCAGCTGCCCAACAGAAACAAAAAGTGTGGTACGACCGCAGAGCCAAAGCTCGCTTGTACATGGTGGGTCAGAAAGTCATGGTCCTTATTCTGGTCAGGAAAGAGAAGCTGCAGGCTGAGTGGGCAGGACCGTACAAAGTGGTTAAGAAGGTAAATGACGTGAACTACATTGTGGAGTTACCTGACCGAAGACAGACAGAAAGGATGTACCATATCAACATGATGAAGCCATATGCAAATAGGGTTGACAAGGTGTTTGCAGTGTGTAGTCATGGGAAGGGGACTGACGAAGGATACCCTTTTCTGGACTTGCTGGAAGAAAGTAAATGGCAGTCCTCTGTGGAGGCAGTAAAATTGTCTCCCCAGCTGACCCCAGGCCAGATCCAGAAAGTGAGGAAGGTTTTAGCAGACTTTGCCCCCTTGTTTAGCGCCAAGCCTGGACTAACCCCCTTAGTGACACACGATGTTGAGACAGGGACACAGACGCCCATACGGTGGACAGCATATTGGGTGTCAGAGGCTGTCCAAAAAGGACATTAGGAGGGAAATGGAGGAGATGCTGGATTTAGGGGTAATCCAGAGATCCCACAGTCCCAGGGCCTCACCCGTAGTCCTTGTACCCAAGCCAGATGGCTCAACTCATTTCTGTGTGGACTATCGTGGACTGAATGCAGTCACAAAGTCAGATGCCCACCTGATGCCCCTGACTAACGAACTTTTAGACAAGTTGGGAGGGGCAACCTACCTTACGACCATTGACCTGACAAAGGGGTATTGACAGGTAGAGTTGATGGACAGAGCTAGGGAGAGGTCACCCTTCATAGAAACATAGAAACATAGACTTTGACAGCAGATAAGGACCGCTAGACCCATCTAGTCTGCCCATTTCCCTACCTACAGGATAGGCCGCAGATCCTAGTTAACCAACAGCCTATATCTTCCTGCCCCCCACAAGAATTGCCTTATCTCTGTCCCATGCATTCTTGAATTCTCCCACAGTTTTAGACCCCACAACTTCCTCAGGAAGGCTGTTCCATGCATCCACTACCCTCTCTGTGAAATAATACTTCCTCACATTGCCCCTGAACCGCCCTCCTTCTATCTTTAAATTGTGTCCCTTGTTCTTGCAAGTCTCTTTTTCTGAAAGATGCTACCTCTTGGACTTTGTTGATTCCCTTGAGGTACTTGAAAGTTTCTATCATGTCCCCCTCTCTCCTTCTTTCCTCAAGGGTATACATATTAAGCTCCTTTAGTCTCTCCTCATATGGCTTCTCTTGCAGACCCTGCACCATTTAGTTGCCCTCCTCTGGACTGCCTCTATCCTGTCTATGTCCTTGCGGAGATGGGGTCTCAGAACTGGACACAGTATTCCAGATGGGGTCTCACCAACTGTCTGTACAGAGGATAACAACTTCCTGTTTTCTGCTGCTGATGTCTCCTATACATCCCAGTATACCCCGGCCCTCCCTACTGCCTTCTCACATTGCTTGCTAACCTTAAGGTCATCTGATATGATTACCTCCAGGTCCCTTTCCTGTTTTGTTGTCGTTATTACCTCCCACCCATTGTGTATTCTTCTCCTGGGTTCTTGTTTCCAGGTGCATTATTTGCACTTTTTGCATTGAATCCTAGCTGCCAATGTCTGACCATTCCTCCAACCTTGCCAAGTCCCTTTCATCCTTTCCATGCCTCCTTGTGTATCAACCCTGTTGCAGATCTTTGTGTCATCTGCAAAGGCATACTTTTCCTTCCAGTCCCTCTGCAATGTCACTGATGAAGACATTAAAAGGACTGGACCAATACTGAACCCTGTGGTGCCCCACTAGTAACGCCTTTCTTCAGAGTGGACTCCATTTACAATTACCTTCTGTGTCCTGTTGTCCAGCCAATGTTTTACCCAGGCTACCACCCTGGGACCCACTCCCAGGCTGGTTAATTTGACTAATAATCTTTGTGTGGGACTGTGTCAAATGCCTGTATAGTCTAGGTAGGCCATGTCCACAGCCCCTCCCTGGTCTACTACTTTGGTCACCCAGTCAAAGAAATCTATTAGATTCGTCTGACATGACCTTCCCACTGTGAACCCATGCTGCCTTGGATCCTGTGCTCCACTGACCTCTAGGTACTCAACTATTCTTTCCTTCAGAAGTGACTCCATCACTTTCCCTACCACAGAGGTCAGATTGACAGGTCTGTAGTTTCCTGCCTCTGTCTTGGTCCCACTTTTGTGAAGGGGAATCACATCCGCCTTCCTCCAGTCCTCGGGTACCACACCATCCTCCCATGATTTATTAAAAAGAGTAGCCAGTGGTTTCACTAGTTCCTTCCTTAATTCTTTTAGAATTCTGGGGTGAATTCCATCAGGACCCATTGCTTTGTCCACCTTCAGTTTTAGGAGTTCTTGCAGAACCCTTTCTTCTGTGAAAGGACTGGGATCGACCCCCCTATCAAGAGTGCTTCTGTTAATTGGATTAGGCACTTCCCCCTCCTCTTTTGTGAATACTGAGCAGAAATATTCGTTCAGTATTCCTGCTTTTTCACTGTCCCCCTCTGCCCACCCACCGTTCATTCTATTCAGCCTCACTATCCCTCCCTTTGTCTTTCTATGCTAGCTGATGTACCTATAAAAGGTTTTATCCCCCTTCTTAACTGAGTTGGCTATCTTTTCCTCAGTTTGGGCCTTTGCTATTCTGACTTCCCTCCCTGCTTCTTTCTGCCTTAACTGGTACAGCTGTCTGTCCTGCTCCTTCTGTGTTTCCTTATACTTCTGGAATGCTATCTTTTCTTCCTGACTTTCACAGCCACCTCTCTTGAGAACCATAGTGGCTTTTCTTTCATTTGATTTGTTTATTTGCTTCACACAAAGGCTTGTTGCCTCTGTGATGGCAGTTTTGATAATTCCCCATTGTTGCTCCACACCTCCTTCTAGCCTGTTTGCTAGTGCTATTCTGAGGCACTCTCCCATCTTGCCAAAGTCAGCCCTCCTAAAGTCCAGTACCCTCACTTTTGTATGGCTTGACTCTGTAGCTGAGTTTAACGTGAACCACACTGTTTCATCACTCCAATAGGCTTATTTGAGTTTAAAGCAATGCCTTTCGGAATGAAGAATACCCCGGCCACTTTCCAAAGGTTGGTGAACCAGGTGTTAAATGGTGCTGAGGAGTATGCCGTGGCATACCTGGATGTCATTGCCATCTTTAGTACCAGCTGGGAGGAACACCTATCGCACCTTAGGGAAATGCTGGGCAGGATACATAGGGCTGACTTCACTGTCACAGCCGAGAAGTGCCAGGTGGCCGTGGGAGAGGTGGCATACCTCAGGCATGTGGTAGGCCAGGGACAGCTCTGTCCTAACCAAATAAAAATAGAGGTAATCTAGGCATAGCCCAGACCAGAAACTCAGAAGCAGGTCAGGAGTTTTTTTGGGACAGCAGAGTACTATAGAAAATATGTACCCAATTACAGTGCCCTGGCTGCTCCCCTATCTGACCTGACAAAGAAAAGGATGCCCAAGAAAATTACCTGGGGCCCAGCCTGTGAGGAAGCCTTTTCCAAACTAAAGGAGACGCTGTGCAGTGCTCCTGTTTTGACAAGTCCTGACTATAACAAACCTTTTAAAGTTCAGACTGATGCCTCAGACATGGGTATTGGGGCAGTACTGAGTCAGACATCCAGACAAGGGAGGGCTCACCCAATAGCCTACTTGAGTAAAAAGTTACTTCCCAAGGAGCAGACATACTCCATGGTGGAAAAGGAGTGTCTTTCCATAGTGTGGGCCCTAAAGAAATTGGAGCCATACTTGTATGGGCAGCATTTTGTAGTGCAGACTGACCACAACCCCCTGGTTTGGCTGACACAGATGGGGAAGAACAATGGTAGATTACTAAGATGGAGTCTTGCTTTGCAAGGATATGATATAACCATTCTACATAGGGCTGGAGTGACCAATCAGAACTCTGATGGGCTGTCTCATGTCTACGAGGAGTGAATTGATGTGGGAAGCTCATCCCATGCAGCGGATAGAGCACCCAAATTCAGTCTAGTTGGGAAGGATTGTGGCACGTGGACAGCTGGTTCTGATTACAATATATTTTTTCTGCAATATAAAATATGTAGGGGAGTGTCTGTCAGGAGAACTACTGTCTTGCTGAAATTGACACATCAAAACCCCCCAGGCATAAGTTCAAAGGGCAGGACATAGGTTAAACAACAGAAATCTGAGATGGAATTACCTTGTCAATTTGTTTTGAAGCTAGAGACCAATGTATCCATTTTATAATGCCCTCAGGGAAATCCTTTGATTTGCACTAGGTGTCATGAGAAAAGGGTCATATGCATGTGATTGGGATGTCTTTCAAGGAAGTCAGCTAATTACAGCAAAGAGACATTGATATCTGTGTGAAGCAGGTCCCACACTAAATTGGGAAGTCCAATATGCATTTGATTGGGGTATCCAGTGAATTACATCAAAGAGACTTTGATGTCTGTGTGAAGCAGATCACAGACTGGTTTGGGGGAAGTCACATGAAGAGAGGAGATTCATTGATTTTACCTATTTTGTATTTCTGTCCCAGGTTCTACCCCAGCAACCCACCAAGACATACCCCCTTGGGTGACACCATTCCCAAAACCAAGTATTATACTCACCTATCCTTCCTTTCCTTGCTGTACTCATGCAGGGTACTGGGCATACCCCTGAGAAGCTGACCAATCCCCCAGTCTCCTCACACAGCCTTCTCAGTTCCTCGAACCTCTCCAGTATGACTTCCACCATCCCCCTGCCAGGTCATTCGTACACATGTGCACCATGACATGAGGTTTCCTCCTTCCCTTCCTTACACATTTAAGAAGAGACTGCCCCGCCCTCTCTGCAGTCAGCCCAGGTATGGATTTGACCCAAGATCTCAGACCTGGCAGCAACAATGGCAGAGGCTAAACTGGAAATAGTAGCCGTTAGCGAGACATGTTTCACCATTAACCACACCTGGAAGACTTCAGTACCTAGCTATGTACTGTTCAGAAGAGACCGAGATGCAAAAGGTGGAACAGGGAGTGGCCCTTTATGTCAATGAAAATATCAAAGCTACAGAAATTAAAAATACACATAAGGAGCCAGAAGAACTGTGGGTCACCCTGGAAAGAAGAAATGGGACAGCCAAACAAACTGGAGTTGTCTACAGGCCTCCAGACCAGGGGAAGGACATTGACACATTACTGTTAGAGGATATACAAAATATGACAGCTAAAGGGGAGATTCTGATAATATGCCAGAAACAGATTGATCAATACCAGCAGTAACATCCACCAGAAGTAGACACATAGTGGATTCCCTGCAGGGGGAGGACCTCAAACAACTAGTACAACAACCCACAAGAGATACGGCTATCCTGGATCTAGTACTGACTAACGGAGAACGGACCACAGATCTCCTGGGGGCCAGTGACCATCACATGGTATAGTTCAGTTTGGCCACTAGAACTAAATCATCCCATTCCAAGGAATGAAAATGGGACTTTAGAGGAGCTGACTTTGATAAGATGGCCAACAGAGTTAAGCTAGCCATGGCAAGAAGAAATACAGGTGAGGGGGTACTGGCAAAGTGGGCAAGCATTAAGAATGCAATACTTGAAGCAAGATCTCATTGTGTTAGGGAGAAATGCAAGAGCAAAAGAAGGAGGAAACCACTTTGGCTGTCAAAAACAGTAGCAAAAAGGATCACAGCCAAAAGGTTGGCCTACAAGAAATATAATGGAATGCAGCAGGATGAAGATAGGGAGGCATACCAAACTTCCCTAAGGGAAACAGGGAAGGCAGTAAGCCAGGCAAAGGCCCAAACCATGGAAACACCAGTATGAACAGTAAAAGAAGGGGACAAGACTTTCTGTAGATACATTAGTAAAAGGAGAAAGTCCAGAGGGGGTATTGCTAAGATCAAACGGGATAAGGGGGAGTTTGTGGAGGAGGACCAAGGAAAAGCATCTATCCTAAATAGATATCTTTGCTCAGTATTTACTGAGGAGAAGGTAGGGTAGGGTCCACAACTCAGCACAATGGACATGGGGGGGAGGGTGTGCACAAGTCCCTTCACAAAATAAAGGGTCCTATAAGAGCTCTCTAAGCTCAGGGTGGACAAGGCAATAGTACCTGGTGGCATACATCCCAGGGTACTAAAGGAGCTAAAGGTGGAACTAGCAGAGCCATTATCAAAACTGTTCAGTGAGTCTCTGAGCACAGGAAAGGTCCCAGAAGACTGGAGAAGGACTCATATGATCCCGCTCCACAAGAGTGGCAGAAGGGAGGAGGCAGGGAACTACAAACCAGTCAGTCTTACCTCAGTAGTGGGCAAGATTATTGAGGCACTCCTAAAGGAAAGGATAGTGCAACACCTGAAATCCATAGGAGCACAGGATCCAAGCTAGCATGGGTTTACAAGAAGAAGGTCCTGTCAAACTATTCTCAAAGCTTTCTTTGATTGGGTAACTAGAGTGGTGGATCAAGGGGTTGCAGTTGATGCCACCTACCTTGACTTCAGCAAAGCTTTCAATATTGTTCCACATAAAAGATTGATTAGTAAGCTGAGTAGGCTCAGGGTAGGTCAGAGGTTGGTCAACTGGGTGGCAAACTGGTTGGCAGACAGAAAACGGAGAGTGGTGGTAAACAATATACAGTCAGAAGAGATGCAAGTCACAAGTGGAGTACCTCAGGGATCAGTCCTGGGGCCATTTTTCTTCAATATCTTCATCAGTGACATTGCAGATGGACTGGATGGTAAGGTTTATCTGTTTGCAGATGACACCAAGATCTGCAACAGAGTAGATGATCCAGATGGAGTGGGCAGAATGAGAAGAGATATCAATAAAGTGGCAAAATGGTTGGAAGAGTGGCAACTGGGGTTTAATACAAAGAAGTGCAAGATCATGCACATAGGGAAGAGAAACCTTGAAGCTACCTATATGTTGGGATGGGAGTTGCTGGCAATCACAAGAGAAGAAAGAGACTTGGGCATCATCATCACAGATGACCTGAAATCATCCAAGCAACAACTAAAGCAGTAGTTAAGGCTAGAGAGATGTTTGGGTGTATTAGTAGGGGTATCACAAGTTGTAAGAGGGAGTTAATAATCCCTCTTTACAAGACACTGGTTAGGCCCCATCTGGAGTACTGCATGCAGTACTGGAGGCTGCACCTGGACAAGAACATTAACAAAATGGAGGCAGTCCAGAGAAGGGCAACCAAAATGGTGCAGGGACTGCATCAGAAAACATATGAGGACAGATGAACGGAGCTCAGTATGTATACCCCAGAGCAAAGGAGGGAGAAAAGTTATGATTGAAACATTCAAACATCTTAAGGGCATTGACAAGGTGAAAGAGACTAGCATGTTTCAATATAAGAAAAATAGCAGGACAAGAGGACATAGCATGAAATTAGAGGGAAGCTGATTAAGGGGTAATGTGAGGAAGTTCTTTCTCACAGAAATGGTGGTGGATGCATGGAACGGCCTACCTCAGGAAGTGGTGGATATGAATGCAGTGCAGGGCTTCAAACAGGCATGGGCTAGGCATAAGGGAGCAATATGGATGAGTGTGACTAGGTCAATGACAAAGTAAAGGCCTATGGCACATTCATAAGGTAGAAAAAATTGGTAGACTGGATGGGCCTTGTGGTCCTCATCTGCCATCAACTTCTATTTTTCTATGTTTCTATATATCTTTATTGACCTTATTACGGCATTTGACCTTGTCAACCATGCACCACTATGTCAAAAATTAACTATTATTGGTCTCTTTGTTGATGTCACTTGTTGGATTTCATGCTATCTTACAGGCTGATCACAAATGTAGTGACTCTTTATCTATTGAGCATTTACTGTACCCTGGGGGTCCCCAAGATTCAAGCCTCGGCCCCCTCTGATTCAACTTATTTTATCAACGATCTACCAGCAGTCTGCATGTCTACCAAACTCCTCCTGCATGCTGACGATGCAGTCATCACCACAACAAGCTGCATTCAGGCCATTCTACAATGTTATCTCCAAACAGTCTTCTCAGCAGTCCATGACTGGTTCACCTCTAAGTGTCTGGTCCTTAACATCAAAAAATACTAATCAATGATCTTCCACACTCAGAGCAAAGCCCCTACACTGCACTCACTGGTCATTACCACTTCCTCGGGTGTCCCTATTCAGCAGGTGAGCTCCTTCAAATACCTAGGGCTAACCCTTGATCCTGGTCTCACCTACTAACTGCATGTAGACACCCTAATTCGGACTGCTTACTCTAGGCTTGGACTGCTCTATAGGCATAGGAGTACATTTCTCCCTGAGGTCCAACAGCTGCTGGCGAGAATTTACATTCTCATTCTCATAGACTATGTTATGGTGGTCTATGGGGCTGCATGTGATAAAGATGCTTGCTTTATAGAGTTTGCCATTATGCCCTTAATTCTAGATCAGACACAGATTCCTGCACCTTATGTAACAGCCTAGACTGTCTAACCTTGGACACATGTCTGAAATACAACACACTGGTCACAGACAAAAAAGCCATCATGGGACTGTCATTGCCGAAAGTCAAGGCTCTGTTGAAGTCCTTGTACCCTCTTATCCCACCAGGGGTGTTGAACAACTGGCACTCCCACGCAGAAAAACTGCACTAGGACAATCCTGCTTTTTTTATGTTTTCTAAACTATGGAACTCTTTCAACCCTTCCCTTAGAGTCTCTAACTCCCTGGCCCTCTTTAAATCCCTTTTACTCTCCAAACCTACCCACCCAACTTCAGTGACAGGTAGCAATGACTCATACTCACCATACTTGTCAATCAGACTACTGCCTTAAGTATGTTTGGTGGGTTCCTAGCTGTGTTTTGCCTGCACTCGCAATGCTCCTTCTCTCTCAACTTAGTTTTTATGCCACCGAACTCAATACCTAATATTTCATTTTTACACTGCACTGTATATATTGTATTTTGCCTGTGTAAATGTTTAAATGTGTATAAGATGTATATATGATGCATTATCTTGTAATTCACTCTTGCTACCCTGTATTGACTCTAGACCCTTTGAAAAGAGATGCAGCCTAAAGGGTCTTGTGTGTAACAAATCATTCAATCAATCGGTCAATAAGGACCTCTTGGCCCACCTTGTCTGCCCTAAAAGTCCCTCCGTACTGTTACTTGAAACCCTATTTGATTTCCGGGCCTTACCCTGCCCAGCCATGTTACTATGGTCCCTCAACTCCAGAAGTGGTGTCCTGGCTGCAAAGTGACTTCTTGAGAGTGTTGCACTGGTTCCAAACATATCAGTTCAAAGTTAACACCAAGAAAACTGTATCTAAGGTGTTTTGTACTGCTCAAAAATTAGCAAACTCTCTCTCTCTCCTCACCTTCTTTTTTATTCTGGATGGCACCTCCCTTGATGTTGTCCCTGTTTCTCATCAGGCTGGACAGTTGTCTTCATTTCTGTCCTCACATCAACTATATCCACACCAAATTCTGCCCTAAACTTCAAATCATGTATAGAAAAAAAGACTCCCTCTCTCCAATGGTTCACTAAGAGCTCTTTACCAAAATGATCCTACTTGATTTTGATTACGCCAACATGGTCTTCAGGTATGCCCCATCTCATCCGTCTCCAGACTAGACACTCTTTTTAATGCTTTTGCTGCTTTGCACCAATGGTCTCATCTGTATGCACCATTGCTCCCTCTACTTCTCGATCTCCTAACTTATGCTGCCAGCACCACGCCACCACCTTCACTTCCAAATTCTGGCTTTGATCTCTTTCCTCCTTCCTTTCCTTTCTTCTTTCCCCATAATCCCCTACCTCTTATCAGCCATTCTCAAGAGACCCCCATACCTCCTTTCCCATGCCCCATTCCAATTTAGGGCAGGTAGCCTTTAGTTACCATCTCTCCTCCCTCTGGAATAGAGATGTGTGAAATTAGGAAACTTCGTACCATCAAATATTTTGTAAAATTTGCACGGTTCAGGAAATATTTTGTGGGTACAAAATGTGAAATTCTGCAGGTGAAATGCGAAATTTCACCCACAAAATGGTAAAATCCAGGCTAAATTTGGTGACATTTCACATTTTGTGATGAAATTTCGCATTCTGCAGGTGAAATTTTGCAATTTCGTAGACCTGCAAAACATTTTGCAGAACGGCGGAATTTCTCGAAATGTTTCATGTGGCAAAATTGCTGATTTCACAGCTATTTCACCACTGAAATTTAATTTCGCAACATCTCTACTCTGGAACTCTTTTTCAAGTACCCTTCATTTATCTCCTCTCTAACACATATCATTTCCCATTCTCTCCCTTCCTCTTTCTCCTGTCCTTGCTTATTCCTGCAATCGGGATGATGCTCTCTCTCTCCACACATCCTTAAATTGCCTTCTTCTTTGCTCAGCTTTCCTTAACCCCTCTGATTCTTAATGTCAATAGCAATCCCCAGCTCATCCCCTTATGATTATTCCTCCCTTACTTTCTCCTTTACAGCTGCCTTCCTGTGCTAACTTTGGACTACAAATGTCTTGAAGTATTTGCCAATGTATCATTGTTATTTCATTACATTTATTTGTTAATGATTGTATGCCATATTTATATTGTAACCTGACTGTTCACTTGTTTCCACCCCCTTTCCCCTTTTCATCTGGTCACATCTGGTAACGGAATTCGGCTCAGTGTGTTTCTTCCAGTTACCAAAATTTTAAATAAATAAATAAACATATCCTTTTACTTTTCAGATCAGTTATGGAGCTGGAACAATGATACTTAGTGACAGGAATCAGTTTCCATCTTTTCTCCGCAGTTTTCCCTTCAGTGATATGAAGTTCAGTGCTTTAGCTCAGCTGATGTTACAGTTTGGCTGGAACTGGGTTGGAATGATAGTTGAGAATAATGATTATGGACAAGAGATTAGCCAAGTCCTAATACATGAATTTGCACAAAATGGTATATGTATGGGATTTTTCATACTTATTCCAGATGTTAATTCAGAGAACATCATCCGCCATCTGATCACAGTATTGAAACAGTCCACAGTCAATGTTATAGTAATAACAGTAGCAGACAGTAGGCTGCTTCCTATAATGAGTGAAATTGCAAAATCAAACATCAGTGGAAAAGTATGGATTGGAACAGAGGACTGGCCAAGCTCATTGTTGTTTTCCAAGAAGGAGTTCTTTAAAATACTTCAGGGCACCATGTGGATTACGACCCATGTAGGTATGATGGCTGGATTCAAATACTTTCTGTACAATCTCCATCCTTCAGAGAATGAAAATTATTTTTTAACCAACATGTTTTGGGAACATGTGTTTGGATGTAAATGGCTTCTCTCTAAAACAGGCCTGGCAAGGACTAGCAATGTTACAGAAGAACTGAGTATATGTACAGGGAAGGAAGACTTAAATGCACTTAGTTTACCCTTTTTTGATGTGGGATTTACAAGTCCAACTTATACATACAATTCCTATGTTGGAGCCTTTGCAATCGCTCATGCCTTACATAATCTGTATTCATGTAAACCTGGAGAAGGTCCCTTTCACAATGGTTCATGCGTAAACAATAAGAACATACTGCCATGGCAGGTAAGGTGACAACAATCCTGATTAACAGTTGGGAGTTTTTTGTGCCAATTGGAAGATAAGTACATTGGAATCTTTTGTGTGTTGCAAACAGCATTTGTGCCTTGCAAACTCATTTTTCAAATGCTAAGCTACTAGTTTGTGAGAGAAGGGGCATATTGAAATCATGGGTCTGGGCAGCACTGACCAGTTTGTGTGTCCACACTACTGCTGCCCTGGAGCATATGCTAATGAGAAGCAAACTCATGAATATTAATGCCCTAGCATATTGGAAGCACTACCAACCATTTGTGCTCCAAATGTTAAGGTACGCGATAAGCATGTTATAACTGAATACGATTGACAGCAGCCCCAAGCAAGCACTATAAAAGTACTCCCTAATATCAGAAGGACCATGGGGTTTATTTTAGCAGTGCATGCTACAGTTGTGATATCACGTAGCTTAAGAGAGAGAAGGTAAATGTCTACAGACTCAAGCAATGCCTTACAATTGTTGTTTGACAATCACTAATGTAAAGTGGTACCTGAGGGGTACTTTATGACTGCCCAGCTGTTGCTATCCTACTGTGAGAGTCTGTCCTGAACATATGTATGATACATTTCACATCAAGCGGTCACCCATTGATTTGCTTAAGCCTGTTACAATAAGTTGTATAAATGCTACAATAAGTTGTATAAATGTACAGTTGTATAAATGTTACAATAAGTTGTATAAATGTACAGTTGTATAAATGTTGCTGGATCACACAAAAATCATTGAAAGGACTGATGCTTAAGGGCTAGCATAATGCTTGGAATTCATATGATTTTTTACAAGTAACCAACTATTACTTTTTATACTTAAATATGTTTTCTTTCTTACTGGCTATTTAGAAGATATTTTGCTTCACATTACTGTATCTGATGCTCAGAAAAACACTCTGCCTGGATTCTAACATATCTAGTTCTGTTTCACTATAACTCATCAGCTTTGTGACATCACTGACTGTGGCATTGCAACTGCTCAGAAAGAGCTACTCAGCAGCTGTCAGACTGGATACAGGTTTCACTTATGGCACAGTGAGCGAGGCCACAGTGGTGATAAGTTGTGAGAGGGCTAGAACTTGATATGTCAACTGCCAGGTAAAGTACTGTTCTTTACATCAAACCTATCATTATCAGATCGAAGACTCTTTAATCAACAGAAAGAAAACAAAAATTACTTTAGAAATAAAAAGTAAGAACATACTAATTTTACAAATAAGTAACATTTAGGTGTAAACCCCAATGCTGAAGCTCCCATGGGATGGCTGACAGGTGGCTTTGGCTTTTCCTCGGGGGGGGCTCTCCTCCACCCTTAGCTATGTTACTCACTCCTGACCCTCTACTCTGGTGAGTCTCCCATGGATTTCACCCCAGTGGTGGGACGAGGGAGGGGAAGGCCATCCTTCCCCTCCGGTACACACACATCTGGTTCCCAGGGATTGAGCTGGTGGTCAGGAGCATGGTCTGGACTTCACAAAGCCTGCCAGTGCAGTGACTCCCCTCATTTTCCCCTTTTCCTGGCTGTCCCCTCCCAGTTACTGGGGCATGCATATCAGTGTGCACATGTGGATGTATGTGCATGCTGTGGAGTCCCGCAGCACTCTCCCCTCTTGAGCATCGCCGACCCATTCTGCTCCACCTGGCCTCCACGTGGTTGCAGTCCCTCCCCAGGAGAGAAGAGCTGTCCTCAGGATGCTAAATCTTCTCCCTCCCCGGCTGATGCCCAGAAACCCACTCGTACCGTGAACACAAGTCCCCGGTGTGGCAGGTGGTAAGGCAGCAATGCCTCTGGCCTCCAGTCCATCGCATCAGCTTTCAAGCAGCTCAGTTTCAACAAATCCTGAGGTGAATGCTATTGGTTCAGCTCGGACTGATTTTTTTTATTTTCCCTTTATTTCACTGCCAGTCACATGACTGACATTTGAGGCAAAAGGGGGAGGTGAAAGGGCACCCCTGCAGCCAGTCCCATATCTCAGTTTGACATGCACAAACTGGGGTTTAAAAGGCAGACTTTGCTGCATAGTGGTGCAATTCTGTGATATGCATAGACAGAGAGTGGACATGGTGGGACTGGGACAGGAGTCTAGCTCAGATCGGATACATAGCCCTGTGCTTGTACTGTAGCAGCAGTATGGGTGGTGTGGTGAGGGCCAGGGAAAATAGATGGAACAAAAACAACTAAGCACAAAAAAAAAAAAAAAGAAAAGTTACATTTTACAAATAAAATTAACATTACAAAAAAAAAGCCTAAAGCCAAGCCAACATCAGAAGGGACCAAGGGAAAGTGCAAGTAGGGGTTGGGTGCTCCAGGTGAGGACACAGATGAGATGGGGGGATGGATTGATGTTTGAGTAGGAATCAATTAAGACTGGAGGACTAACTTAGAATAAAAAAGACAAAGAACTAAAAGAAGAAATTTGGGAAAAAAGAAACATTAAGAGGGCAGACTGGAACAGAAAATAAAAAGGGAGCTGGTGCACTGGAACTAGGAGGAGGGTGATAATGTGCTGGGGGTAGGGCTGCTGAATTATATAACGAGAGGGTCAGGACAAGACAAGTTATAACAAAATACAAGAAAAGAAGACAAATATAAAAAAGGCTAATGAAGACAGAGAAGGGAAAAAAATTAAAGCAAGTTTAAAGAGAAACTGAAATTGTGGTTCGGCGATGTGTGCTGAAACTTTAATAAAGAGGGTTGGGTTAAAATAATATTGTGGGAGTCTGTGCTAACACAAGGAAGACACAGTAAGAGAAAATCAGAATTACAAGGAAAGAGGACAGAAAAATATAATAAAAGCTAAAGAAAGAGGACCAGATATTCTGATGAGATGGGTGGAGCAACCCTGGACATGTCACACATCCCCCGACTTGAGTGGGTTACCAGAGGCATGGCCAAATTAAAAGGCCACCGATGTGCCACATGGCCCCAACTGTGCCACTGCGCACAATATTGTGATGTGCCTATGCAAATGAGGGGTTCCTCATGCATGTGCTGTGTATCACAACACTGAATCCCCCCAAGTGTAAAAATGGTCAGGTATGCCAGCACACAGTTACACTTTTGGAACCCTACCTTAACTATACACAGGGTAGGTTGGTGCCCCATGCACAGTATATGGCAGGGTATGCAGTCCCCCCACAAGCCCCGGTCCTGTATCCCTGTTTTCATATAGTATGGGCCTCCTTCCCAACCCTGATCACAGTAATAATAAAACAACCACCCCTGATCCCTGTTTCCATAGTGCTGGGACCCCACTTCCCAGCCCCGATCACAGTAATAAAGATAACAAAAATACCCTGTTTCCATAGTGTAAGATCCACCCTCCCCATCCCTGATCACAGTTATAAAAATTAAAAACCCTGACCCCTGTTTCCAGAGTGTAGGGTCCCCTCCTCAGCCTAAGTCACGGACATAAAGTAAACAACCCCCAGTCCATGTTTCCATAGTGCTGGGACCACCCCCCCCGGCCCGATCCAGTAATAAAGATAACAAAAATACCCTGTTTCCATAATGTAAGATCCACCCCTTCCCAGCCCTGATCACAGTTATGAAAATAAAAAAAAAGATCCATTTCCATAGTGTAAGGACCCCCTGCCGAGCCCCGATCACAATAATAAAGAAAACAACCCCCGATCTCTGTTTTCATAATGTAGTGACCCCCCACCTGCCCTGATCACTGACACAACAATGAACACCCCAATCCCCATTCCCTGGTGGGTAGTGGGCCCCCCACACCCATACCAAAGTAGGCAGTAGCCCACCACTCTGCCCACCCATCCTGACACATGCTGGTGAATACAGTAAATAGTACACGCTCATTGGTTGTCTAGATAACCAATGAGCGCAAACTATTCACTGTAGGTGCTCAAGGACTGATCTCATTGCAGGGTAAGAAGAGCTGTGCCAGTCACCAGAATGAGTCAGGATGGGGGGTGCAGAGAGGTGGGCTACTGTCTAGAGGGGTTGGGGCCCAATAGCCACCAGGGAATGGGGATCAGGGTGTTCATTGTTGTGCCAGTTATCAGGGCTGGAAAGGGGGCATACTACACTATGGAAATAGGGAATGGACATTGTTTTCTCTATTACTGTGATCAGGGCTGGGGAAGTGGTCCCTACACTATGGAAACTGGGATCAGGGTTTTTTCTATTTCTTAAAGGGAACGGGGCTTGGGGGGGAGCTTTTCTGGCACATTCTGCCAGGCACAGCCATGCAAATGAGCCATTAATGGGCATGCAAATGACTGTTTTGCCCCGTGCATGCCCAATGGACTCATATGCATGTTTGGGCTGAATATTCTCCATGGGGGCTGCAGCACATACAGGTATGCAGCACCCTTTCCCCTATAGATGGTCTTCAGCCTCACACCCTGGAGGCACTGTGCCGTACCTGGTGGCCGCTTGCTGTACACCACGCATCCATGGTCCGATAGTCAAACAAACTGCTTGATCGTGCCATCTGTTTGAATATTGCTCCAGAGCCAGCCGGGGCATTTTTTTCATGCAGTGCATCTGAAAACCCTAATTAAATGTAAAGTAACAGTTATGAATTTATCTGTGTGTACGCTATGAGCTTTATTCCTGGGTAAAGACTCAGATGGACCATTCAGATGTCTGGAATTTTGCTTGGCTCATTTTATAATTTCATTTCCATTATGTTCTCATGTACCGCTGGTGTGGAGATTTGAATAGAAACACAGAAACATAGAATTTGACAGCAGATAAGGACCGCTTGGCCCACCCAGTCTGCCCATTTCCCTACCTAATGGATAAGCTGCAGATCCTAGTAAACCAACAGCCTACTTCCTCCTACTCCCAACCCTTAGAATTGCCTTATGACTGTCCCATGCATTCTTTTTTTTTTCTTTCAATCTATATTTTATGTGCCCAGCTTACTGCCAGGCACCCGCCTGGTCACTGACCCTCATGGCTGCGGCTTCCCCACATTATCCACCCTCTTGAGACCCCCTGGATTTTGCCCCAGGACAGAGAGGTGGCACCCAGCCCTAAGGTGCCACGAACGACGGGATGGGGGGGAGTCAGTCTGGGGGAGCCAAGTGCAGCCGGTGGCAGGCTTCATAGAGGCGGCAAGTAGGCAGGTTTTTCCCTGTTTTGCGGGAGGTGGGAACATGCAATGATGCCAGTGTCCATCCCACCCCCTGCGCTCCTTATTGGCGCTGTCTGCTGTGGGGCACCTGGCTTCTGCCAGGGGTCCCCAATGCATCTGCAACATCCCACTCCCTCCCCCTGGAGAAGAAGAGCAGTCCATGGGACCCTCAATCCAACTCCCCCCAGCTGGCCCTCCGACGACTAAGGTCCATTCCCGAACCTAGGTCATTGGCGTCGCATGCGGAAATCCAACTGCTGCGCCGACTGGCCGGCCCCACTGTCCCATGCATTCTTGAATTCCACCACTGTTTCTGACTCCACAACCTCCTCAGGAAGACCGTTCCATGCATCCACAACCATGAAAAAATACTTCCTCACATTACCTCTGAGCCATCCCCCCATTATCTTCAAATTGTGCCCCCTTGTTCTTGCACACCTCTTTTTCTGAAAGATGCTACCATCTTGGACTTTGTTGATTCCCTTGAGGTACTTAAAAGTTTCTATCATGTCCCTCCTCTCCCTCCTTTCCTCGAGGGTATACATATTAAGCTCCTTAAGTTTCTCTTTATATGTCTTCTGGTGCAGACAGTGCACCATTTTAGTTGCCCTCCTCTGAACTGCCTCCATCCTGTCTATGTCTTTGTGGAGACTGGGTCTCCAGAACTGCAAGCAGTATTCCAGATGGGGTCTCACCAACTGTCTGTACGAGGGATAACAACTTCCTGTTTTCTACTGGTGATGCCTCTCCCTATGCATCCCAGTATTCCCCCAGTCCTCCTTACTGCCCTCTCATATTACTTGCCCACCTTTAGGTCATCTGATATGACTACCCCCAGGTCCCTTTCCATTTTTGTTCTTGTAAGTATCTCACCCCCCATTGTGTACTGTTCTCCTGGGTTTTTGTTTCCCAGGAGCATTACTTTGCATTTCTTAGCATTGAATCTAAGCTTCCATACATTTGGCCATTCCTCCAACCTTGCCAAGTCCCTTCTCTTCCTTTCCACCCCACCTTGTGTATCAAAATTGTTGCAGATCTCTGTGTGATCTGCAAAGAGACATACTTTTCCTTCCAGTCCCTCTGCAATGTCACTTATAAAGACATTGAAGAGGACCGGTCCTAATACTGAACCCTGCGGTACCCCACTAGTAACCCCCCTTTCTTCAAAGTGGACTCCGTTTACTATTTCCCTCTGTGTCCTGTTCTCCAGTCAATTCTTTACCCAGGTTACCATCTTGGGACCCACTCCAAGGCTGGCTAACTTGTATATTAATCTTTTGTGTTGGACTGTGTCAAATGCCTTGCTAAAGTCTAGGTAGGCCATGTCCACAGCCCCTCACTGATCTACTACTTTGGTCACCCAGTCAAAGAAATCAATTAGATTTGTCTGACATGACCTACCTGCTGTGAATCTATGCTGCCTTGGGTCCTGTGCCCCTCTGGGATCTAGGTACTCAACAATTCTTTCCTTCAGAAGTGATTCCATCATTTTCCCTATCACGGAGGTCAAACTAACAGATCTGTAGTTTCCTGCTTCTGCCCTGCTCCCACTTTTGTGAAGTGGAATGACATCTGCCCCCCTCCTGTCCTCTGGTACCACCCCATCCTCCTGTGACTTGTTAAACAGGGTAGTCAGTGGTGTCACTCGTTCTACCCTTAGTTCTTTTAGAATTCTGGGATGAATCCCATCAGGCCCCATTGCTTTGTCCGCCTTCAGTTTTAAGAGTTCTTTCAGAACTCATTCTTCAGTGAATGGGCTGGTATCAACCTCGATATCCAGAGTGTTTCTTTTGTTTGGTTTAGGTACCTCCCCCTCTTCATTTGTGAATACTGAGCAAAAATATTTATTTAGTATCTCTGCCTTTTCACAGTTACCCTCTGACCACCCCCCCCCCCCATTAAACCTCACTATCCCTCCCTTGGTCTTCCTTCACTCCCTGTACTCCCTGAATGGTACACCAAATGCTAGTTGTGGCCTTACCAGTGACCTGTACAATTGTCAAATCATTTTAATCACCCAGTTCGACATGCAGGTCCTCTCTCTTTGCATTCTAATAATTGCTGCCATGTTTGAGTAGCTTTAAAACTGAAAAAAAAAATTGAAAACTGAGTCACATTGCACTTGGCAGTACAGTAATACATATAGTGGTATAAAATTATGTCACATGATCTTTTGACAATCAACATGAATAATAAAGTAATGTTTGTTTTCTGTCCCATTTTCTAAATGTGATACAACAGAATGCAGAACAGCCACAAATCAAAACCCAAATAATTTCTCTTTCCACAGCTTTTCCATTACCTCAGAAATGTCAAATTTCGAACCAGTTTGGGAGATGATTTCGAGTTCCAGGAAAATGGTTGCCCTGAAGGTTCATATAACATTCTGAACTGGCAAATTATGTCTGATGGATCTGTAAAGCATGTGAGCGTGGGCAGTTATCACCCTCAACGTGGTGGCTTGAGTATTAGCATGAACAGTATCATGTGGACTGGAGGCCAAAAGCAGGTTATACATTTTATGACTATTCTCAAAGAAACTCTTTACAAATGGAATGTAGGAGTCCTAGTTGCCCTCTTTTCCAATTCTTGGAATGAAGCCTATAGAATTAAGAAACTGTGAAGTCAAGTAGTATTTATTGTTCGACTTATAAGTCATTACAATATTTAAAATACATACATAAAACATTCATTCAAAAATTTCATATACAAACAAATATGTCATCATATATAGAACTATGAGAGGTAGCAGATCATGTTTAGATAGATTATTAGAAGTACCTGTAATGGGCTGGCCCGTTGGCGCAGTGGTTGGATTTCCACTTGCGACGCTGGTGACCCAGGTTCGGGAATGGAATCTGGTTGTCAGAGGGACAGCAGGGGGGAGAAGGATTGAGCATCCCAGGACTGCTCTCCTTCTTCGGGAGGAGGGAGAGGTTATATGCTCAGCACTAGAAGCACCAAGCGAGCTGGGTTCGCATGCATAATCACGATGATCAGCAAGACTTCAGGGCTGGGCGGACGCTGGTCGTTGTGCACATCCCTGCCCTGCTTACAGGGAGAAATGCTGCTGGTGCTTCCTTGGCACCCTTCCCTCTGGAGCCCCAATTAGCCTCTGGTGCCAGTGCTCTCCCGACCAGATAACTGTAGTGCGGAGCCGGTAGGGGAACAGCTCCGCAACCCCACCCTCTGGGGGGGGGCAAGCCAGAGGTGACAGTGGAGAAGCCTGATGATTGCCGGAAGTGGGGCACAGGGGGCCGTGACCAAGGGCTGAATTACCAGTGACCCAGCAGGCAACAAAAGCATACTAAATAAAAAAAAAAGAAGTACCTGTAATGAAGTGACACTTTTTACTACATAATGATAAAATAACATTTCTATTAAAATGAATAATAAAGTGCCTACAATAGAATAAGGCTCTTTAGTGTGCATTCATTGAATGAACATAACTCAAGGTTTTAAGTTATTTCATATATTCCTAAAATTACCTGATTAAAAAAAAAATAATAATGCTCATGTGATTTTGTTTTGGAGTTAACTTCATATTTGCATTCTTGCAACACCCTGTAACACTAAAACATCTCTTTAGACTTAGAGACAAAAAAATCAAGCTCAGCTCCCTGTTGTATCAGAATCCATGACTGACAGTTAAAACCACATCAGATAGTTAGTTTGAATTCAGTTATAAATTGGCAACCAAAGGATCACTCTTACAGTCCCATAATCAGGTGCCATTTTTGCCATTGAAGTCCATTACTTTAGACTATATACAATTAAAAATTGTGATTATAACAAAAAAAAAGGCCAACTTTGTGGCATTTCCCTGAATGGGCATTACAACCAAATTGGATACCATTATAATAGAACATTTCAGCATCAAAACAGACTCTTCATCCATCAGCATTTTCTACTGCAAGTAGAGACCAGCTTAATCAGTCCCCCTTATCAAAGCAATTACAGGAGCAAGAAATGAATGGAATACCACTTTGCACAGAGCAATGTTAACCCAGGAAATTAAAATAAAATCGTTTTTCCAAAGCATTGACATACAGTATGGCACACTTGATGCAGGCAATTAAAACAGATATAACAACTAAAAGTAAGATTTTATAACAGGCTAAATTCAAACTCCTTAAGCAAAGTAATTTAAAATCATACTGCAGTCCTTTTCCAGAGTTCATATAATTGTGGAACCAAATGGCCATATCATTGTCAGTATTGGATCAGAGGCCTACCAAAAATTCTAACTTCAAAATCACTGTTCATGTGCAAAACAGCTCTTTGGATACCTGGAAGGCAAAAGGCCCCAAGACCACTCCTTAACAAGGAGCCCGCCTGGCTGTTCCTAACACATAGCCGGTAATCGGTAAACCACTCCAAAAATGAGTCTCCCGAAAAATTCCACAAACGAATAAAATAATGATTTTTTTTTAGCTGAATGTCAGTCAAATATGGGCTATACAATTTGAGAAAAGTGTTTTACATCCCATAAAGTTCATACAAAGTTATTTCATTTGTAGTTCCATATCAGCCTCATCAATGATCGGTACACACAATAATGAATTAATAGAATTAGGCAGTAGCATTAGGCAATAGCATGGGTTTTAATATTCTCATATACAGAATTTCGTCAAACTAAAATGCTTGCAAAATAGACTCCATTCACGAAGTTCCAAATTCTCAGCCACATCAAGTCGAATAAAGCATTGCATTTGTTCAGTAGTAAGATACCGCTAACCACATTCTCTTGGTGCTATCTTTTCCTTTAAAGGTTCAAAGCAACTCAGAGAGGCTCAGCTTCTTATATGGTGTTTATCCTTTACTTTACAGCCCAATTATGTGTATTTGCCATTTGCTCAATACCCAGTCTGTTCTTCAAACAGGTTGCATCTGCGGAAAAATAAAAAGACATCACTCTACCAAGTGTAGTAAATCAAGGATCATTTAACAAAACTCACTGAATTCCCCAGGCAAAGGTGGCATAGCTTTTATGATAACGTGGTGTGCCTTTCAGCACCTATAGTGCTACTCCTGGGACACGCCAACTCCAGTTCTGACCACAGTCTGAGGTCAACGCTGCCAATCCCATTCTCTCCATTCATTCCATTACACAGAGAAAGACCATGCTATAGATATCTAAGTATAAATTTATTAATAAATGGGGCATCACATCTCAGTAGCAAAATGCCAACTTTTATGGCAAACAAGTAGACACATGGTTACCCAATTTTGGCTTTCTTTTTGTCTGAAACCTTCGCTTCTCAATCACCAGGACTGCTTTCTGTCAATTGCTGGCCAGCTATCTAAAATGCTCAATTTAGCAGAAGTTATTAAATAGTTTTAAAATATCTATGAAACAAACTTTTCAGTGAGTTAAAATACTCGAAACAGCAAACTCTGAGGAGCATGTCGAGGAGCAGAGCAGCAGTGCGGCCATCTTGCTGCCCCACTCCCCACTCCACCAATTTAAAGAGTCCGCTCGGGGTTAGACAATTTCTTTCTTTTAGAGTAATATCCTAAATTGTCACCTATAGTAGGTTTGCTAACTGAAAACTAGTACAGTACAGAGTTTTCTGAAACTTTGCTTAGCTATTTCTATGTTTTTAATTTTCAGCTACATTTTCTCATTTCAGTATAAAGTGCAGACTCAACAATTACAAATCATTTACATAATATAAATGTTGTTTGTTGCTTTTTTTAAGAGTTAGACCCAATCACATATATTTTGTCATATGATGGCACATTGTAACCTTGCCTAGCATAATAGAAACAACTATTACAATCACAGGAGTGAAGCATAATATAGACAGAGCAAGCCAATATGATAACACAAACAGATTCTCACACTATCCATATTTCTGGTGAGATTGTTCTTAAATCAGATCAAATCAAATCAATTTTATTTATATGGCACCTTTCAAATTATCAAGGTGCCTCACAAAACAAGTAAAACAGCTGCAACATAAAATTACATACATTATAAATAGTATAAAATGGGAAAAATAAAATGGTATTCCAATTATTCCCCAAACACCTGTATCCATAAAAAGATTTTTAAGGCCTGTTTAAAACCCTCCACAGTCATGCACTCACATAACTGACGGGGTAGAGAATTTCAAAGGGTGGGGGCCGCGTGCATAAATGCACGAGCCCCAGAAGATTTTAAACAAACCCTTGGAATTTCTAGAAACCCCTCATCAGTCTAGTGAAGTGATCTCCCAGGGCAGTAAGGGACCAGGAGCTCTTTCAGGTAGATCAGAACCTTTCCATGTAGTGCTTTGTAAGTCAGAAGACCGACTTTGAAGGTGATTCACCACTGTACCGGCAGTCAGTGCAGTTCATGCAGCACTGGCGAAATATGACAAGACCGAGGGTTTCCTGTGAATAACCGGGCCACTGCATTCTGCACCAGTTGCAAGTGATGAATATCCACCCCCGGGAGCCCTAGTTATAGGGTGTTGTAGTAATCCAAGCACAAGGACACAAAGGCATGGACCAACGTAGGAAGGTCAGTGGATGGAAAAAGTTGCTTAACTCTGGAGATATTCCTCAGATGGTAAAAAAGATGATTTGACAATGGCCGACACCTGCAAATGCAGTGTCAGTCCCTCATCAAAAATTACCCCCAGGTTTTGCACCTGTTCAGAGGTCAAGAGTGGTAAACCCCTCAGAAGAAGTCCAGAGGGTGGCCTCATCGCCGACCCCCCCCATCCGGTGACTCAGGTCCACTACGAGCACCTCAGTCTTTTCCAAATTCAAGCTCAACCAGCTCAAACTCATCCACTCCTGGATTTCAGCAAGGCAGCTATTAAATACTGACAGAGCTCCATCTTAGTCATGCGTAAAAGAAAGGTAGCCGGGTATCATCAGCATAGCAGTGAAACCTCAGCCCATACCTTCTTACAATGTCTCTAAGAGGTAGCATGTACACTCCGAACAACATGGGGGACAACCCTGACCCTTGAGGAACCCCACATGATTTCAGAACTGGGTCAGAGGAATAAATCCCTGACACCACCCTCTGAGTTCTTCCATTGAGGAAAGATGAAAACCACCTGAGGACTGTACCTGACAGGCCACAGATGAACCTCAAGTGGTTGAGCAGAACCCCATGGTCCACAGTGTCAAAGGCTGAAGAGAGATCAAGCAGAACCAAGATGGAGAGGTTCTTCCAGTCTCTAGCCATCAGGAGATCATTGAGCACCCGAACCAGAGCCGTCTCAGTACTATGCCTCTTTCAAAAACCAGACTGGAGAGGCTCATAGATACAGTATCATGGATGGTCAAATGGTTCTCCAGTTGTATGGCCGCTACTTTCTTGATCACTCTCCCCATAAAAGGGAGGTTCCAGATTGATCTGTAGTTTTCATGGCAGTCTGGGTCCAAAGAAGCTTTCTTCAGGAGGGGTGTCACCTCCACCTCCTTCAGGGAGCCAGGAAACTCACCTGTTTCCAAGGAGCACCAGACTATCTATGCTAGGACCGGGCCAACGATATCACCACAACCCAAAATCAGGGTAGTTGGTCCTGTATCCAAGCTACAGCAGGTAGGGCGCATACCCTGGACAATCCGCATGATGTCCACAAGCTCCAGCTGGCTGAAGGTACTCCAGGAAAACTGAGGGGTAGTGTCCAAACACCAATCTAGAGCAATGCCCATAGAGTGTGCCAGTTGGAGTACTGCTCTGATGTCAACCACCTTAGTCACAAAGAATTGAACAAGCTCCTAGCACTCAACTTGTGAAAATGCTTTTCTTACCTGTAGACAGGCTGGGTTACACAGTCTGTTCACGGTTCAAAAAACCTGAGATGGTCGATTCTGAGCAGCCACAATCTCCCAGGACAGGAACTCTGCCTTCTTACTGGTGATTGCTGATTGATAGGCTTGATAATGGTCCATCAATCTAAGGTGATCGGCATCAAGGGTAGATTTCCACCATCAACACTCTAACCTGCATCCTAGTCACTGCAGCTCCCTCAAGGACCCATGAAACCAAGGGGACCTAGGGTGAAGGGAGAGAGGACAAACATGGACAGAAACAATGACATCCAGGGCCATAGAAATGGCCATATTATAGGCCACCACTAGGGCCTGTGGGTCACTGTTTGCTAATGGTAGAACTGATAGGTCAAGTACCCATCACCAGGCCTTCAGATCTTATATCTCGTAAAGGGTGGTACCTGACCATCTCTGCAGGGGTGAGCCTATGAAGGGGGGGGGTGCAAAAACTGAATTGCATGGTGTAGTGATCAGACCATCCGACTGGTTCCACCCCCAGATCCGAGGCTTCGGCCCCCAGGAGGAAGACCAAGTCAAGAGAATGACCGTGTTTATGGGTAGCAGTAGAAACAATCCGTGTGAGACCCAGAGATGTCATCAACTGGAGGAAGTGCTGACCAAATTGAGAGAGTTCATCATCAACCCAGGTGTTAAAGTCACCCAGGACCATCAGCCTGGGTGACTCAAATGCCACGTCAATCACAAAGTCCGCCACTTCCTGAAGAACCGCTTCTCATCCCCAGGTGGACGGTAGATGAGGGCGATCCTACAACCTACACCTGCTACCACGGTACATTCAAATGACTGGGTCTCCTCAACTGGTACACTCGTGAGGCCCAGTTCAGTCTTGAAACAGACCACAACTCCCACAATCCAATCTTGGGTGGTGAATCACCAAGTACCAGGCCACAATCGCAGCCTCCAGTGTGGGGCCAGAATTCTCATCCAGCCAAGTCTCAGTGACACATGCCAGGTCCGCTGTTCCAACACGATCTATAATAATTGCAGTCTTGTTTTTAATGGACCTGGAATTACATAACACCGCCCTAGCTGGATGGACTTTCAGGGCCGTCCAAGCCACCTGCCTACCTAAATTGGTGGTGCCCTTGGGTATGGGAACCAGATATGGAGAATCACGGTCTGGATTCCATTTCACCCCAGGGCGCCTCCTGGATCTCACGACCCTGATGCGATGGTCCCGCTCATTCACCCTCCACTGTTCACACCCCCTGACTTCCCCCTTCCCGGCGAGCAATACCCAGCGATCTACAGCACTGGTAGGTAGTAAAATGCAGTGGGGGGGAGGTGAAAGGGTAGAGGGTGTGAAGGGTGGAGGATGAATAGCGCACGACCATGGGAGCAGGCCTTCTACACATTTCAGTAACCCAAGTAAACTTATACAATCATAACACCAACCAAAATTCTTATACAATGAAACTATGATCAAAATAAATAACCATAAGTTAAAACAAATGTATCTCAATAACAACACAAACTAATATAAAAAACCTAAAATGTTTCAGCCATCCAATCCAAGCCTGCAGTTTTAGATTAGTCACAATGAGGGCATAAATAATGAAAAGATGTTAAGCTGTGAATAATGACTGGGAGATTCAGTGGATCAAACCCCCAATGGTACACATACCACCAGAGGGAATAAATGTATGAAGAAAGTCTCGGAACTCTCCCTGAACCCTTAAATACTCTCACTACAAAAGGGGGGTGGGTTAAGATATGTCCAGACTCTTTGGTACAAGGCACACTCTCACTGTACTGTAAACCCAAAGAGAAAAAGGCACTCTAACTGCCTTAAACAGACTTAAATAAGAGCAATAAAGTTAAGTCTGACCGTAATTGCGGAGAGAAAATCCAAGATGGTCCACTTTTATGGTTGACTACTCTGGAGCTGGAGACAAGCCCCAATAAATCCAACTAGGCAGCCAGGCCACAGGTCCACGGCCACTGCTATCAGATCCCCCACTCGGGCTCACTTTCCAGCAAGCCCCAGGGAGTGACCCTAGGGGACAATGGGCTACGCCGCCAGCTACCCAGTGGAATAGAACCCAGACCCCCGCACAGCCGTACACCACAGCTGGCCCACCCCAGGAGTAGGGCCTTAACCCCAGGCACCAAATTAGGCTGGTCTTCAAATGTCTGCTACTCTTGGGCACAAACCAAGTTACCACCATTCAGGAGTCTCCTCTGTAGTTGATCCATGAGTCCAGCAAGTTCCAAAACAAATCTGGCAAGGTAATCCAATAGTCTTCACCATGAAATGAATCATAATCCCCTCTCCACTCTTCCCCTTCTTAGTTAATATTTATCCCTGAAATCTTCACCACAGTCGCTCACAGTAGAAGCCGGCAACACAACTCCGTACAGTCTCAGCAGTCAAAGTAATCCCCCACAGGGTCTTTCCAAGTAGATAAGGCAGTGGTCCAGCAGACCAAAACATGGATGGTAATGGACTAAGGCAGGACGGTCCCAGTGCACACCCCGGAGCAGTCCCTTCGGTCACCCGACACCGCTCAAACCCACGGCACAATCCGCCCAACAGCTCCAGCTGCTGTACTCCACCTCGAATCTCCCGAATAGTTCAGCACTGACAATAGATGCAAACAAGCAGGCAAGCAGGAAAACCAAGCAGGTAAACAAAAAATAACGAACTTAAAAAATGCTACACGCAATAGCGTTATGAAATTAAAAACCAAAAAACACTAAGCTGTTAACACTAAGCTGTTAATGCAGCCGACGACTCACCCAGCCTGGCGGCCATCTTCAGTCAACTCAGAAGTTTAATGTTTGGCATGCAGTGAATGAGTGTGGCAGAAGAGCTGAATAGAACTACATAGCAGAGGTGATTACTTTTATTTCAAACTTGCAGGGTTTGTGTAAGTGAATAGACAGATGGGCTTTAGATTAGGGTTTTTAGTGTTCTGTTTTTGGTTACAGTTCTGTAATTCTCAGTGTTCTGTTTATGGTTACAGTTCTGTAATTCTCAGTAGTCAGGAAATGGGTCTGCTGTAATTAGCAGACAATTTTACACTGTCCTGTTGCTGAAGCAGAACAGTTACAATCTGTGAAGGCTGAAGCAGGCTTGAAGGAGGAGAAGAGTTTAAAAGGGGAACTTTGCTGTGATTGTGGTTGCCTATTCAGTGAGTGTGCTGGGTATATTTGTGTTGTTTAGGTAATTGTTTCTACACAGACACTGACTGGTGGGACCCAGTCCCACCTCGCCCATCCCACCCACCCCTAGGCACATTCACATTTTATAGGTGCCTAATTGGGATCAGCTTCCTGTGTGCTCAGAGGACATGAGCTAATTAATGTGACTGTTACAGAGACACAGAGGGAGGAAAGTAGAGAGAGAGAGAGAGAGAGAGAAATAAACAAAAACGTTTGGTTTTCTTGGGTAACTAAAGAGCTTATTATGGAAAGGCAAACATTAGACATGATGAGAGTGGTGCAGTGCAGTGGTGGTGGGGCAGCAATTTTCCAGGAGACATTCTGGAGGCTACAGTGTTGCCCCATCTGCAGGCACATATCTGGGCTGAGGGCAGAGGTGGCCAATTTTTGGTGCCGAGTTGGCTAGGATGATGTAACTCTTTGCCTCCAAGCAGAAGCCACCATATCTATTACCACTACCTCAGAGGTTGCCCAGCAGGGAGCATGGTTGGATTATGGTGGGCTCAGGCAGGGTGAGAGAGGTAGATCAGAAGCACATCCCCAACCTGTGCACCTAAGGAATTTCTACACTGTGCTTGAGGAATGGGAAGGCACCACAGGGTCACCTGAGGTTGAACCCAGGGAAGATGGTTGGGGTCTCCTGAATAGACCCCCAAGGGTGGATGGTGGAAGATCCCAAAGGAAGAGGAAGACACTCCTTGTGGGGGACGTGGGGGACTCCATTGTCTGGGGAGTAGGGCTAGGAGCAGCAGAAGAGGGTGAGGAGAGGGAGGTAAAGTGCCAACCAGGAGGCATGTCTCGGAGGGTTGGAAAGCAGATTCATGGGATCACTATTGCAGTAGCAAGGAGGGGGAAGCTCAATGTCATTATTCATCTGGGAACAAATGACATAGATGGGAATAAGGTAGCGATAGTAAGAGTACAGAAGGAGTTCATGGAACTGGGGAGGGGCCTAGATCAGGTAGCAAACTCTGTGGCCTTCTTGGAGGTGCTGCCTGTCCATTGCAAGGGGGAGGCTAGGGATCTATGCACCAAGAACTTCAATGATTGGCTAAAGATATGGTGCTGAGAGCAAGGTTTTGACTTCTTTGGGGAGTGGGAGCCCACCTGGGAAGATGCAGACCTGTACAGGGCCGATGGCCTTCATCTTTCTAGCAAGGGCACTGGAGTCCTCAGTGAATGGTTTGAATTCTTCATTGGCAAGTGTTTATTTATTTATTTTTTTATTTATTGAAATGTCGGATAACACCTTTGAGAACAAGCTCATTTCATAGGTTCCACATCAGACTAACAATACATATTGGGAAAGTATGAGACAGAGAACAAACAAAGCAAGGAATTATACAAGGCATTACAAGAATGTATAAATAGAGAAGTTCCAATACATGAGGCATTGTACAATGTATGCCATGGTGCATATTTAATTAAAACCGGGAATTCAAAGGGTCATATTAGAGGGGGTGGGGTCTTATGAAATGACCCTTTACAGGAAAATGAGAACAGACTCAGCCTAATATCTAATAATCAACAAGGTAAGGGATGGCATCAGCCCAGGGGCCTCGACAGAGGTGTGAAGGTATGGGACAAAGCATTTTAAAGTGAGCAAGAGAGCTCAGGAGATATAACAGGGGGAGGGGGGATGGGGAAAGCCATAGAGGAGTGAGGGGAATGAGTGGAAGGGATCAAGAGGAAATGTGAAGGAGAATGATTAGCAACTTAGAACAGTTATTTACATGCTGAGAACAGTTATACATAAGGTCAGAATAGCATAAGGTTAGAATAAGTGCTGGTCACAAGAAGGAAGCTTATTGGAAGCAGTCACAACTGGCATCAGCAACTAGCTGTTGCTTATGTTTAACCTTGAAGGAGCCCAAGGTGGATGCTGAAGTGATGTCATGGTACAGCGAGTTCATCCATAGCGGTGCATGGTAGGCAAAGGACCTTTGTCCCAGAGAAGTGCGACAGTGGAGTATATAAAAAATCTGGCTAGTAGAGCTTCTGGTGCAATGACGGTTGATAGTGGTGGTAATAAGCTTTTGCACTCCTGGGGCCATTTTGCCTAAACTTACTTTTTTGGACAGTAAACATGTTTGGTACATGAGTCTACCTTTGAACTGGAGCCAGTTAGCCTGAGCGTACATGTCGCATGTATGGGACAGACAGGCTGAGCTGGTAAGGAGCTGGCATGCTTTGTTGAGTGCAACTATGATGCAGCGAAGAGTTGTTTCGGTAGCTGATCCATAGACTGGTAAGCCGTAATCAATAAGCAAGACAAGAGAGCTTTGAATGGCCAGGTTAAGAGCCTCTGGTGTCAAACATTGCTTATGCCTATAAAGTAGCCCAATGCGGGTGTTAACAGCCTTAGCAATGTTGTCAATGTGACAGGCATAGGTCATCGTACTGTCAATAGTAATCCCTAGATATTTAAAGAGCTGAACTAGCTCCAGGGGAGAGCCCTCTTCATTGGTGATAGAAAGAGGGGTAAGTTATGTGCCTATTTTGGGAACTGGAGAACAGCATAGTTTTAGTCTTCTTGTAATTCATAACTAACTTGTGCTTATGGAACCATCTTTCTACGACTACAAAATTACTCTGTAGCCTAGATTCAAGAACCTTAGGGTCTGGATCACTGGTAAACAGGACAGCATTGTCAGCATATAAAAGGATGTGACTCTGACAGGAATAAGGAAGGTTGTTGAGGAAAATGCTAAATAAAAGAGGTCCCAAGATGGATCCTTGAGGAACTCCAGATAGGACAGGTCTGCTATCCGAGAGGGTGTTACCAATCTTCACCTGCTGTTTACAGTTGTACAGGTAACTTTCAAACCAGGCTACGCTGTCATGAGCTAGGCCAATGGTGGTAAGCTGTTCAACCAGGAGGGCATGATTCACTGTGTCGAAAGCTTTGGTTAAATCAATGAAAGCAGCACCGACCAGGTGTCCTTGATCTAAGGAGTGGTGAATAAAACCTGTGAACTCCAGAAGGGTGGTAGTAGTACTATGACCATTTTTGAACCCGTGTTGTTGCAGGCATTGTAACTGATATTTTTCTAAGTATTCAACCAGTTGCTCAGCCACTATACGCTCAAGAGCTTATGAGAGTGGGGGCAGGACAGATATAAGCCTGTAGTTCCCAGCAATTGTGCAGTCCCCAGATTTATGAACTGGTGTCACAGTGGCAGATTTCCATTTCTGAGGAAATTGAGAGTATCTAAGTGTCATGTTAATAATATGTGTTAGAGGTGAGAGAATTTCATCCAAGTGTTTAAACTAGCTAAGGGGGGTGGAGAAAAGTAGAAGGGTATCATACCACCCACTTCCACAGGTTAATGCAGATTTCAAGGAGGACAGAAATATGTATGTAGCCAGAAATGAGGGAAATGAATAAAGGAAGCAGAAAGGAAAACCAGTACAGGACACAAAGGGAAAGGTAGATGCAGTAAGGCAGCAAAATAAAGGAAAAGTGAGTGGAGAAAAGGAAAAGGAGGGTGAGCACAGGATTAGAGGAGGGGCAGGCAGCAAACCATGGAAGGCCATGTTTACAAATGTGCACAGCCTGGGAAATAAAATCCCAGACCTGGAGCCCTTGATAGCAGAGGCAGACCTGGACACAGCAGCAATAACAGAAACCTGGTTTACCGCAAATTACAACTGGGATACAAATGTCCCGGGTTATGCCCTTTTAGCAGAGATAGGGGGAGTAGAAAAGGGAGGGGGTGTCCCTGTATGTAAGGGAGGGTATAAAAACAACAGAATTGCAGGATAAACAGGGGGATACAGAGGCACTGTGTGTCACCCTCGAGCCAGGCAACAGCACAGCATTTAGAACAAGGGTGATCTACAGCCATCCAGTGCAGGGGGAGGACATAGACAAGGATCTAGTGGATCAAATTCAGTAGATGGCAACACAAGGTGAGATATTGCTGCCGGGTGATTTCAATATCTCAGATGCTGATTGGACCATCCCAGCAGCAGCTTCATCCAGATGCCGGGACATCCTGGATTCCTTTCAGGGGGCTGGCCTCAGCTACCCACCATTCTTGGTGGGGATTGGAATTTAGTTATCCATAATGACCTAGATAGATCCTTTCTGAACAGATGGGGTCTGTCTGCAGGCCAAAGGTGTCAGTGGATTTTTAGTCCAGCTCGGTTTAGTTGACCTCTGGTGAATCTTGTACCCCAAGGACAGGCAGTACTCTTTTTTTCTCCTCTGCCCATGGGACTTACTCCCAAATTAATTTTTTCCTGCTGAATGGGTCTTCCCTCCCAGGCCTGGTCTCTGCTGACATTTTACCTAAAGTTCTTTCTGATCATGCTTCTGTTGAGCTGATTCAGGTCCTCCATGAGGCAGGGGAGAGGGATACAACCTGAAGACTCAATACTCAACTCCTAAAAGATCATACCCTGGTGGTTAGCTTGAGGGACTTTATCTGTAATTTCTAGGAGACAGATGTAGGCTTGGTTTCAAGGCTCGATTGGCTGTAGGGGGCCTTTAAGTGTGCTATATGTGGTGAATGCATCAAATTGGCTTCTGAAAGGAAAAGGAGATGCACTCAAGAAAAAGATAGTCTCCTGGTGCTGATTAGGAGACTGGAGAAGAACTTGTCTGCTAATTCTCCCTCTTCTGATCGGCAGCAGCTGGAGTTTTCTAGGCTGGCCTATGCTGAATTGCTTGCCGAAAAGGCGGACCTTGTCATCCTTCGTACTAACTCCAGACATCTTGATTCTGGTGAGCGTGTGGGCAGGTTATTGGCATGGTGACTCCAGCAGATAGAGGAAGCCAGGGTGGTGTCATCCTTGAGACCTGGCCCAGGCCTTGATATTCTTACCTGACCCAGGGATATTGTATATTCCTTTAAAAACTCTTTTTCAAGATCTCTGTGCTGCCTCTCCTTCCTCACTGGAGGACCAGGCCAAGATTTTGGATTATCTGGCCAGACTTCCTTTTCCCTCTCTCTCCTTGTCCCAGCAGGAATTTTTGGGGAAATCCATACATGTGCTTGAGGTTCAAACAGTAATTCACCAGCTCCCTCTGGATAAGGATCCAGGCCCTGATGGGTTTGGAAATAATTTTTATTCCACCTCTAGAGAGGAGCTTACCCTCTTTCTCACTCAGTTGTTTGATTTTCTCCTCACTAATGGGTTGAAGGATTTTTCTTTCACCCAGGTGTGGGTTACTCTTTTATGGAAGCTGGGTAAGGATGAGCTTCTGCCTGCTAGCTACGGGCCGATTTCTCTCCTTAACTTGGATCTCAAGATTCTGGCCAAGGTTCATGCCAATAGACTCAGGTCAGTATGGGATGGATTGATTTCACTGGTGCAAGTAGGATTTATGTCTGGCCGCTTGTCTAGCGACCATACACGGAAGCTTTTGTATTTGAGTTCTGCATCTGAGGAGAGCAGGGTCCCTGAGGCCTTGGTCTCTCTGGATGCAGAAAAATCATTTGATTGTGTTTCATAGCCTTTCTTGTTTCAAGTGCTGAGGAAATTTGGTATTCCGGATAATTTTTGTAAGTGGATCCAGATTATGTATACAAATCCCTCAGCCCAGATCTGCTGCAATGGACTCTCTTCCTCTTCCTTTATTCTAGGACAGGGGATGAGGTAGGGTTGCCCTCTCTCCCCCCTTTTATGCAACTTGTACCTGGAAGCCCTTATATTTCATTTACAGAAGTCACAGGATGTCAAGGGTATACGAGTAGGGGGTGAAAGGTATGAGTTATCCTCTTATGCAGATAATTTGCTCTTGCACCTAGAGGACCCGGTCTCTTCTATCCCAGCTGCAATGCAGGAGATTGCCACTTTTGCCAGTTTGTCTGGGTACAAGTTGAATTTGGGAAAAACTCAAGCCATGCTGTTAAATTCTTTAATTTCTAAGACTGAGATTTTGGACCTTGGTTAATCTTGGGAGCCCAAAGCTCTTAGTTATTTGAGCATTCACTTACCTTTGTGTCTCTCTAATCTGGTGTCTCTAAACTTGTTCCCCCTTCTGCTTAGTATTCAAAATGACCTTATGAGATGGGATGCACTGCCTTTGTCTCCTTGGGGCCATATATACGTTATCAAGATGAATATTATCCCAAAGCTGCTTTATCCACTAGGTATGATGTTTTTTTTTTCCTTTTGCCCAAAGCTTGGTTTGTATCCCTTCAGCAAATTTTAAACCTTTTTATATGGAAAGGTGGAGCTGTCTGTAGGGCCTATTAAAAATTAACCCATCAGAGACAGGGTCAGCCTCTGTCTCCCTAACTTCTTTGTTTATTACCTTGCTATACATGAAGCCAAGTTTTTACACTGGGGTAGGGTCAATATAGAGGATGCCAGTGAATGGCATTGGCCCCCTATGGCTAAATATCGAATCCTGACTCTGCCAGAGGACAGGCATCCACCTTGCCAGTCTTTTGTGCACTAAACTCTCCAGGCACCCCGCTATGCCCCATGTTCCTCCTTTTATTTGGTCTCTAAAAGTTCGGGTACAGATGGAGAGTTTTCTGCATTCTGACTGGTCTCAGTTGCTGTCTCAGCCTATTATGGCTAATTCTAATATTCTCATTGGTGGTAGCCCAATTCCTATTTTGTTCTGACCTCTCCTAAGCAATGTAAGGGTGGTTGACATTACTGATTGGGGAAGATTCCCTCCCATAGATGTTTATTGCAACCCATCAAGATCCCTGTTTTTCATCCTTTCAAATATTTGCAATTTTCCTATGCTCTCTCCTCTTATTTTGGTCATGGCCCATGGAACGCAGGTGATAATGAAGTTTTTTTTAGGTTTCTGGAGATGAGTTCCCAATCCCAGCCAGTTGCTAACTTGTATTCTGGCCTACAACTGGCCGATCCTTCTGCTCCAGTAGGTATCTGCTTTTGTTGGCAGCAGGCCCTTTCCTAACATAGTGATATTAAACAGTTGCAATCTCTATGGTGTAATCCATATAAATATGTTAAGAGGGGCCATTACAGATGGACCCAATTCTGCATTTTGCACAACATGTATTATACACAACTTAAACTCCACCAGATGGGATGGACCAACACTCCGGACTGTGCTCGTTGTGGCTTGGCTGTTGGCCTTCTCTGTCATATGGTATGGGAGTGTTGCAAGGTGGCTCCTTTCTGGAAGAGAATTAAGGATTCTCTAGATCCCTTGTTGGGCCTAGAGGATGCCTTTACTCCAGAGGGCTGCCTCTTAGGTGACTTTCTTCCTTCTTTGTTTGGGTCAAGCAAGGCCTACATAGCCCTGATTTCAGCTGTGGCTTAGGTGATCATTCTTCAGCATTGGAGGGAGGATTCCATGCCTTCTTACAAGGAGTGGTATTGTGAGCTCATGCAGGCTCTTAAGGTTGAGAAACAGATTGCTAGATTACACCAAAGGGATGACCTTTTTCTCCGAAGGTGGGCTACCCTTCAGACTCTTATGTCTTTACCACAGACAGAAGACTAGAGGTGTCTGTTGGGTGCTCCTGCTTTTTCTTCTTTTAATTTTGATACCCTCCCTTCCTTCCTTTCCCTTTCTCCTTTTTGATGTCTTTGTCTAGGGAACCTCACTATAGCAATACACTGGTTTTCCTTCCTAGTTTGCTGGTGTTCCAAGGGGTGGGGGGGGTAGGTGTATGAGTGTCTTCCATTCTGAATCTCATGTGTAGTGTAGGACTTATTTTGTGGTTTTTGAATGGGAGGGAGGTGAGAGGGGGGTGTGGGCCCGTTGTATTGTAATAATTTCGACATATTTTACTTGGCTGTTATTTTGTCTGTCTTTTCATTCAGTAAAGTTTAAATTAAAAACAAAAGACAGCTGGTGAGCAATCCCACAAGTGAAGGAGTGATTCTAGACCTGGTACTGATCAATGGGGATGGAATCTCAGACATCCAGGTGGAAGGGAAGCTGGGAACCAGCAACCAACACATAGTGTGGTTTGACATGTGGACAGGGACAGTCTAGTCACACTAAAGCAAGAGTTTTGGATTTTAGGAGAGCAGATTTTGCTAGTATGGGGAGGTGTCTCAAAGAGGCCCTGACAGGGAGGGAAATACTGTAGAAGGGATGTTGAGAGGCAGTGGGAACACCTGAAGGTTGCCATACAGGAAGTGACAAACCAATGTATAAAGGTGTCAAGCAAAGGCAAGAATGGGAGGAAATCATTATGGTTCTCAATGGAGGTGGCAGATAAGGTAAGGGTCAAAAAGGTGAGCTTCAGGAAATATAATGAGACTCACATGGAGGAAGACAGGGAGGCGTACCTAAAGAATCTAAAGGAAGCAGGAAAGGCTGCAAGGAGAGCAAAGGTGTAGAACAAAGAAAGAATAGAATAGACAGTGGAGAAAGGAGACAAGACATTCTTTAGGTATATCAGCCAAAGAAGGAAAACCAGGAGGGATTATAGGGCTCAGATGGGATGCATGGTGTCATGAGGGAGACCTAGCTGGAAACTGCAGAAATACTGAAAAAATACTTCCGTTCAGTATTCACTGAAGAGGGGGAGGGTCATGGGCCACATCTGTATAGCAGACATGAAGGAGGGGGAGAGGTAAACACTAGTCCATTCACAGTAGATAGAGTCGTAAATGAGCTCACAAAACTGAAGGTGGGCAAAGCAATGGGGCCAGATGGCATACATCCAAGGATATTAAGGGAGAGCAAGGGGAGCTAGCAGCACCCCTGGCAGCATTGTTCACCAAACCACTCATCACAGGAGTGGTTCCAAAGGACTGGAAGAGGGCACATGTAGTTCCACTACACAAAGTGGTAGTAGGGAGGATGCAGGGAACTATAGGTCAGTCAACCTTACCTCGGTAGTGGGGAAGATCATGGAAGTAGTGCTGAAAGAAAGAATATTATCACACTTGGAATCCATCAGTGCCCATGATCCAAGGCAACATGGACTCATAGCAGGAAGGTCGTGTTACAAATTTAATAGATTTTGTTGACTGACTTATAAAGGAAATAAATTGTGGGTTGGGGGTGGTGGACATTGCCTACCTCAATTTCAGCAAAGCCTTCGACACTGTCCACATAAATGGCTGGTGAAAAAGATGGGTAGCCCAGGCATGAGGCACAAGGTGGTAAGCTGGGTTAGGAACTGGCCAATGGACAAAAAGCAGAGGGTGGTGGTAAATGAGATTCAATCCAGGGAGAGGAGGGTGATCAGTGGGGTGCCATACGGATCAGTCCTGGAGTCAGTCCTGTTTAATGTCTTCATCAGTGACATTACAGTAGGGCTGGAGGGAAAGGTATGCCTGTTTGCAGATGACACCAAGATCTGCAACAGAGTGGATACTCCAGACTAGGTGGAGAGAATGAGGAGGGAACTGGGGAAGCTTGAAAAATGGTCAGAGGAGTGGCAAATGAGGTTCGGTTAAAAGAAGTGCAAAATAATGCACCTGGGATAAGAGAACCCTAGGGAGGGCTATAAAATGGGGGGGGGGGGTTGGAGAGTTGCCGACGACCACCAAGGAGGAAAAGGACCTGGGTGTTTTCATTTTAGGTTACCTAAAAGTGTCTAAACAGTGTACAAATGCTGCAGGGAGGGCCAGTGGCATGCTGGGATGCATAGGCAGAGGTATCACTAGCAGAAGGTGAGAGGTGGTGATGCCACTGTATAAAACACTTGTGAGGCCTCACTTGGAGTACTGTGTGCAATCCTGGAGACCGCACCTTTGAAAGGACATTGACAGGGTGGAGGCGGTCCAGAGAAGGGTGACTAAGATGGTACAGACCTTGCACCAGAGAATATATGAGGGGGATTAAAGGACCTCAATATGTACTCTCTGGATGAGAGAAGGAAGTAGTGGGACATGACAGAATCATTCAAATACTTTAAGGGCATAAACAAGGTGCAGGGGAGAGACATCTTCCAGCATAAGAGGAGGACAAGAATGAGGGGCCATGATATGAAACGGGAAGGTGTCAGGTTAAGGGGAAATGGGAGGAAATGTTTCTTCACAGAGAGGGTGGCGGACACATGGAACAGTCTGCCACAGGAGGTGGTAGGAGAGAGCACAGTGGAGGGATTTAAACCTGCCTGAGGCCAACTTAAGGGAACCTTAGAGGTGGGAAGAAGGGGGTGAGATGCCAATGGCAAGGTAGGATCAGAGGCTGAAAACTAGCGTAGGGCTTAAGGGCAGACTGGATGGGCTTGACGGTCCTTATCTGCTGACAGTTTTCTATGTTTCTAAGTAAGATGTTCCATGCAATTATTCTCTGTGTGAAGAAATTTCTCTTCCTTTCTGTATTAAAATGATTTCCTGTCATTGTGTGCTCATGGCTCCTGCAAAAGGATACTAAATGCCTCATATTAAAGTGCAGACAATCCCGTAGCATTGTACATTCTCCTAAATTAGTAGGCAGAAATTTTCATCATTTTATTTAGCAGAAATATATTTTTTATATCCTTAGATTCATCATCAATATGTTCTGTAATTTTTCTCTGATATTTTTAAAACCTCTTTTATGGTTAATTTGTATTCAATAACTCACGTCATTAAAGATGGCCTGCACTTGTTTCTAAAAATTTCTTCCATTAAGGTTACCTGCTGAATATACATGCTAGATTCATACTGTACTGTGGATGCATTAGGACAGTGTTACTGTACCACATTTTTGTGATGGTAAACAGAACAGCACTGTACCGAGATATTTAGTTTTTTTTCATGGCGAGCATCGTACAGGAGTGGAAACTTTTAAAAAAACTTCAAAATCCCACATCTTGGTTCATGGATTACATCAAATGAAAAGACAAGTGGTTATATTCCTACCAGAAAATGATTATTGTTCAATAAAACTGTATGGAGACTAAGAAATACTGCTGCTTTAAATAAAGTTATTACAGCTCCTGTCATTCTCTTTCTCCTTCTCTCTATAGAGTACAAGTTTAAAACCCTCTATCTTTCATTATATTCTAATTCATTCAAACCCCTAACCATCTTTGTAATTCTCTTCTGCTCTACCTTAAATCCGAGTACATCCCTTCTCATTTAAAGGGCCCAGAACTGAACTGAGTACTCTGTGTGCAGCCTCACCAAAGACCTATACAAGGACATCATGACCCTCATTTTTCTACACACTGAACTTCTCTTGACACAACTTAAAACACACTGGGCCCGATTCCAAGATGACTTGTGCATGGCACAAGGTGAGTTATGCCAGACCCCATGGCGCAAATCGCACCTTGCGCCCTGAGATATGCAAGTCACGATTCCAAGATGCGGCTTGTGCCATGCCGCATACGGGTTGCACCAAAGGTGGACTATGCCACCCACTAGGCCCGCAACCCTCTGCGGCATGGTGCAAGGGTGGGTTACAGCAGCAACTGTGCTCTATTCTGAAAAGGCGGCTGCCGTAACTCACCTAAGCAATTTCAAGACCCACTATGGCACTGCAGAGTTAGACCAGCATGAAGGTGGTCTAAGGGGCATCCATCCTGGCAAAATGACAGCACCATGGGAAGCATATAGCACTGCTCCATGCCCCCCAACAAAGTCATGCCCCCCACCTCGAATGTTGGGGACTCCCTGGGGTGCATTTACTGTACTGCCGCCCGACCACCTGTGCCACCCGGCTAGCCCCCCAATGCCCCCGGGTGCTTGCGGATGCAATTTGGGGTGGGGGGATCTGTGAGGCAGTAAATTGTGGGCTGTGACTTGTGGCACCCAGGTCCAGTGCACCATTCCTGTGGCATTAGCCTGTGGCTTCTGCAAGTCACTGGATGTAGGTGCTGGGGACCCTGCCTGTCTTGGAATAAGGTGCATGGTCCCTAGCATAACACTGTATGGTGCAACCCGCATACACCCATGAGTTGCACCATGCAACTTGTAATCGGGCCCATTGATTCATACCATGCAGCCCATTTAATGTCTTTAGTAGAAATAATGATATAGCACATAAACTGTTTTCCTGGGTGACAGTTCATAGCAGAATTTCGCCTACGTTATACTCTGCTGTTTTTTTTTCTTCCTAAATGCAGCACTACCCAGTGTTAAATGTCATCTCAAATGCCAGCTTGGTGGCATGGTGGCAGCACTACCATTTGTTATGGGCCCTGGAGTAGACTCCAGTCACTAGTGATTGGCAGGGGGTAGGGAGCTCAGTAGCATGGTAGTAGCACTACCATCTGCTATGGGTTCTGGAGCAGACACAAGTTGTCAGTGGTCAGCAGGGGGTGGGAAGCTAGGTGGCATACTGGTAGTGCTACCATCTGTTACTGGTTCTGGAGGAGACATGAGTCAATAGTGGTCAGCATGGGGTGGGGATTTCTATGGCATGGCAGTAGCACTATCTGCTATGTGTTCTGGAGCAGAATTGAGTCATTGGTGGTCAGCAGGGGGGTGGGGAGCTCCATGGCATGGCAATAGCACTACCTTCTGCTGTGGGTTCTGGAGCATACTTGAGTCGCTGGTGGTCAGCATGGGGAGCGGATCTCAGTGGCATGGCATTAGCACTACAATCTGCTATGGGCTATGGAACAGACCTGAGGCACTGGTGTCCAGTATGGGTGAGGAGTTCAGTGGCATGGTGGTAGCATTACCATCGGCTATGGGTTCTGAAGCAGACTTGAGTCACTGGTGGTCAGGAGGGGTGAGGAGTTCAGTGGCATTGTGGTAGCACCACTATCTTCTTTGGGTTCTAAAGCATACTTGAGTCACTGGTGGTCAGGAGGTGGTGGGTAGCTCAGAGGCATGGTAGTAGCACTACCATCTGCTTTGGATTCTGGAACAGACGAGTCATCAGTGGTCAGCAGGAGGTGGTGAACTCAGTGGCATAGTTGTAGCATTACAATCTGCTAAATGTTCTGGAACACACTTGAGTCATCGATGGTCAGCAGGGGTGGGGAGCTCAGTGGCATGGCAGTAGTACTACCATCTGCTATGGGTTCTGGAGCAGGCATGAGTCACTGGTGGTCAGCAGGGGGTGTTGAGCATTGTGGCATGGTGGTACCACAACCATCTGCTATAGGTTCTGGAGCAGATTTAAGTTGCTAGTGGTAAGCTGAGGGTGGGGAGCTCAGTGGCATGGTGTTAGCACTACCATCTGCTATGGGTTCTGGAGCAGACTTGAGTCATCAGAGGTCAGCAGTGGATGGGGAGCTTGGAGGCATGGCAGTAGCACTACCATCTGCTATGGGTACTGAAGCAGACTTGAGTCATCAGTGGTCAGAAGGGGGTGGTGAGCTCAGAGGCATGGTGGTAGCACTATCATTTGCTATTAGTTGTGATGCAGACTTGAGTCACTGATGATCAGCAGGGGTGGGTAGCTTAGTGGCATGGCAGCAGCAGCACTACCATCTCTTATGGGTTCTGGAACAGACTTGAGTTATCGGTGGTCAGCAGGAGGTGGTGAGCTCAGTGACATAGTTGTAGCATTACCATCTGCTATAGGTTCTGGAGCACACTTGAGTCATCGGTGGTCTGCAGGTAGTGGGAAGCTTGGAGGCATGGAGTAGCACTACCATCTGCTATGGGTTCTGGAGCAGACTCGAGTCATTGATGGTCAGTAGGGGGTGGCAAACTTGGTGGAATGGTGGTAACACTACTATCTGCTCTGGGATCTGGAGCAGACTTGAGTCACTAGTGGTTAGGTGGGGGTGGAGAACTCAGTGGCATAGTGGTAGCACTACCATCTGCTATGAGTGCTGAATCAGACTTGAGACATTAGTGGTCAGCAGGGGGTGGGGAGCTATGTGGTACCATCATAGCACTACCATCTGCTATTGATTCTGGAGCAGACTCAAGTCATCAGTGGTCAGCAGGAGGTGGAGAGCTCAGAGGTATGGTGGTATTGTAGCACTTCCATTTGCTATGGGTTCTGCAGCAGACTTGGGTCACCAGTGGTCAGCAAGTAGCAGGGAGCTTGGTGACATGGCAGTAGCAATATTATTTGCTACGGTTTCTTAAGCAGACTCCAGTTGCTGGTGGTCAGCAGGGGGTGGAGAGCTCAGTGGCATGGTAGTAGCACTATCATTTGCTATGGGGTCTGGAGCAGACTCGAGTCGCTGATAGTCAGCTGGTGGTGGGGAGCTTAGTTGCATGGCATTAGCACTACCATTTGCTATGAGTTCTGGAGAAGAACTGAATTGCCGGTGGTCAGCAGGAGACGGGGAGCTCAATGTCATGGTGGTAGCACTTCCATCCACTATGAATTCTGGAGCAGACTAAAGTTGTCAGTGGTTAGCAGGGGTGGGGTGAGGATCAAGCATCTGGAGGAATGCCATGTTCTCTTGGATTCAGAGGGTTCCACCTGCTTCAACATGCCTGACACCTAGTGGAGGCATGGTACCATGGCAGATAGGAAAACCTGAAGAGCGTAGGATGTCAATAGATTCCTTGTCATAACATGTCAACATCATAGGAACAACAGGACTGTGAGGGAATAGCGACATGCCATATTTCTGTTATTTGTATAGTTAATATTCCCTTTGTTGTATGATGTTGATCAAGCCTATTTTTTCCCGGTAAACTTCTGTTGGCATGGAATATTTCTTGGGTTTATTATGCTAGTTTTAACTGGTTCTTTGTTTTCGGAAAACTTTTGCTGGGTGAGACAGTTTCAGTTATGGAGGGTAATTAGAAGCTAAAAACACGAACCATTGAAGTCTGAATAGTTCTGTGGGAAAAGAAGTTAGACAAAGGTTTTGGGCCAGCTACTGTATCTCAGCATGTGGTGGTGCCATAGTGTCTCAAAACAGAAGGTACCTATAAAAACTGGGTTATTTTGTTCTAACCAGAAAGGGGGGGAGAGAATCCTCTGGTAATTGAATTTTTAAATCAAAACATAGAGAGGCGGATGGTTCTTTGCAGCCATGTGACAAAGACCTGCCAATCACAGTAGGACATTCCAGCAGCAGCACTTTCCAACTTGCCTTTGTAAAAGCCAGAGAAAGGTTTGCTGATTTCAGTTTTGTTTGTGATGAGGAACTGATCAGATGGGACTCCCATTCTGAATTCCATTGCAATTCATCTTCAACTTATTATGGAAAGAGGTTATTGAAGTATACTACTCATAATAATATGCAGCAACTTATCCTTGAACTTACATGAGGTAACAATATCCTAAATGTTGTGCTGATCAGTTTGGAGGTTAGCACATTTAAATGCACAGTGGGCTAACCACTATGGAACAGTGATCATAATCTGGTCCAGTTTGTCATTAGTTATAACTGGGACCCACTGGTCAACAACACAAATGTTAAGTGTTATGATAGGGCAGATTATGCAAAGATAAAATAGTTTATTGAAGGTTGGAATTGGAAAGATGAGTTCAGGACCATAACTGTAGAAAATAAATGGCAAAAGTTACTTAAGGAGATGGTCACTGTGCTAAAAAGTATATTCCAGTCAGGATAAAATGCAACAAACAGGGTAAAATTCCTGTCTGGTTTAGCAAAACTATAAACAAATTAATCTTTGACAAAAAGGCATTTACAAATCCAAGAAAAATCCCTCACCTAACAATTATGTAGAATATAAAAAGATGCAAAAAATGTAAAATCACTGTTAGGGAGGCAAAAGGAAGTATGAGTTGCAACTAGAATTCAGTTCTAAGGATAACAAAAAGGCATTGTTCAGCTATGTAAATAGCACAAGAAACGGGCATTCAGTGTTCCAGACTCTTGCAGTTAATGGTCAAGTTGTTAAAGAGGAAAAAGAAATGGCTACAGCCTCTAATGAACATTTCACAAGGATTTATATACCTAAGAATAATGTGTCGTCAGACTAGTGGGAACAATTATTCATGGGATTACCCAACATAAACAGTTATACCAAGTTACTTCGACAGCAATGCTGTCAACCTCCCTGACAGCGATGGGAACAATGCCAACAGTCAGCAATGTTCCCATTGTGGCAGAGTGTTCTGCACCCCCATCTCTAAATAACTAACTCTGAGTCAGAGTTGGTTCAGGGTGGGGGCAAAACACCAGGAGTCACAGTATACAGCGGACCACCACAGCAACCTGCCTAGATTTGGTGCTGTGGTGGTCTTCGCTGTAAAGTTTTAGATATGCTGACTGCACACCACAATAAACATATTATCACAGAGAGACATGATTACAAGACTGGAAAACCTAAATATATATAAATCACCAGGACCAGATAATCTGTATCCTGCCATGTTTAATCAACTTGCTGGTGTTCTGGTGGGACCATTAATTGATATCCTGAATAGTTCATTGTTAGAGGGTATGATAATTCAGACTTGGAAGGAAGACTCTATAATACCAATTCACAAAAAGGACTCAAAAACTGATTGTGATAATTTCAGACCAATTAGCCTGACATCAATTGCAAGTAAGATAATCAAAGGTATAATAAAAGTCCTAAAATATGCTCATGTTGCTGAAATGGGACTAGTGGACATAAAGCAACAGGGATTTCAGACAGGTCATCCATGTTTGACCAACTTGTTGCACTTTTTTGATCCTGTTAGCAGTGCCATGGATGTGGGCTTACCGGCTGATGTATTGGATCTAGACTTCTCAAAAGCATTTGATACCTTGCCACACAACCAGCTAATACAAAAACTAATAGACATTAAACTAGATATTATTATAGTGAGGTGGGTTAAAACTTGGCTTGAGGGGAGGCAGCAGAGAGTGTGCGTGACAGGACATCTATGTTCACGGGCTAAAATAACTAGTGGGGTACCACAAGGTTCAGTATTAGATCCTACTTTATTTAATATCTGTGTCCCTGTTGAAAACATCCCAGTTCTGTGGGATTTCTAAGTTCCCAGATGATGTTAAAATAGATGGCATAGTAAATGATGAACTAGCTATTAAAGAGCTGCAGATTGAAATAAATAAAGTGGGGGATTGGATAATTGAAAACAAACTTACCCTGAATTTAGATAAGTGTAAAATTATGCACATGGAAAATAAAAACTTAATGGCCATATACTATCTGTGTGGTAAACAGATCCCAATATTGGAGACGAAGAAAGACCTGGGAGTACTGGTGACAAACTATCTGCATCTGAACAATGTAATGCTGCAGCCAGTAAGGCAAATAGGACATTGGGTTGCATTCATAGGAACATCAAAAGTAGGGACATGAATGTGGTGCTCCCATTGTATTCATCACTGGTGCAACCACATTTGGAGTACTGCTTCCAGTTTTGGGTTCCCTATAAAGTTACTGATATAAAATTGATTGAGAGAATCCAGAGAAGGGCATCCAAGAATATTAGCCAACTGAAGAACATGCAATATGTTGACAGACTGAAACAGCTTGGATTTTATAGTCTTGAGTATAGAAGACTTAGAGGAGATGTGTCTGTTGTATAGAGCTTTAAACAATGCTGATATGTGGGAATCTATAGGCTTAACTATGACTACAGTCAGGAGTAGCTGATGCCATCAATATCAGAAAAAAAGAGAGTTCTAAAAAAACAAATGTAAGGGGTCAGTGGTTTAATCAGAGAGTGATTACCGTATGGAACAAACTACCTAATAAGGTGGTGACCAATGCAATGACTGATAGCTTTAAAGCATCCCTGCATGTCTTTATGGGAGATAAGAAATATGCTTTTTAAGGGTAAAAGTAGTCCAGTCCCAATAGCCATTCAGCTTATGACTCATACTCTTCTATGATTCTATGATTCTGTGATACAAGACGGATAACAAGGACAATTTTACTGAACTCTAACTACATCAGCTGCAACTGCATCAAGGTAGAAAATTTATGTTGAGGCTACGAAAGTTAGTGTAAGGTGTTTTTTTGTATATTGTCCAACTTTTTTCTTCTTATATCCTGTAACCAATCATTGAATGCTATTTATATGATAAATTATATACTCCAATATATATTAGTAAAGCCTTTTATACAATTTCACAATATCTCTGAAATTTTCTGTTGTGTGTGTAAGCTTGGGAGTTTTTTTCAGCAATACCACTCCTGACCTAATTAATGCTTGAAGACCAAACACTACCAGGACAGAACACAAGAATGGACTCTGTGAGTGTAGGGGGAGATATGTGAGGTCTCATGGAGTGCTCTGTAGGGTTAGATCTGATCCATGTATTTCCATGGAAAAGACACATATAGGGTATATGAGGCACCCTGAAGGCCGATAAAAATCTGTGGCTTTTATTTTTCACTGTGTGGTGGCCAAAAGGATTCTTTCCAAGGAACAAAGACTCAAGGCTATATTTTCACCTTTCACACAGAGAGAAGGAAGGTCCAGAACCACCTACAAGTGGTCTCCATGATGGTATTACTAGACTATTGATCAAGTTCTATTAGTAATATATAATTTTTTTTTTAAAACCATCATGGAACGTGCTCATTTCCAGGGCATCTGTGTGTGAAGCAGAAGAAAATTAAGTGTGCTCTGCATCTCGGGCAGACAAGATAGACCATTTGGTCTAATCTGCTGGCACATTTGTATGTATGTATTCACACTCAAAAAGCAGAGCTCAGGTCATCCCAGGAAAAAAAAATTCCACACTATAGAATGTCTGATACCAAAACTGCATTTATTTGTTAAAAGATGCTGAGCCAAACACCTGGTACTGCCGAACGTTTTCGAGACCCACTGGACTTTTTATCAAGGCATAGCATGCATGAGCAAATACACCATTTAAAAGGGGAATACTTAAAGTGACAGTGCTAAAATTATCCAACCCCCTGCTTACACCATGCTCAAGCGCACAAATCAATATTTCACATCATATATATTAATATATAAATAAATACATAATACCATTTGTATAATACTTCAAAAAGCTACTATCACAATTGTAAATAATCGGGGGGAGGGAAAAGGGGTTGGGAAGGGTGGAAGGGTGAGGTCAGAATAGGGGTGTGAGAAGGTGGTGAAAAAGGGGAAAAAAGAACAGAGGTAAAAGAGGTAAAAACCGGGCATGGGGGGGGTGTTGGAGGGGAAAGGGAGGAAATAAAGGGGGTTACATAGAAGGAATAAAGATATATCTGGATATCCTGACAGCCAATAACTACAATACACATAAAGTTATTAGAGATATTAACAACATTCTTACTATAAATATGCCAATCCATAATATTAGGAAAAATGTATTTATGCATCTAACCGTGGATTTAAAACTAGTAACAAATATGTACCCTTTTTATATGTATACAGTTCATACCTCCAGTACACAGAAAGTTATTAGAGATAATTATATATATATATACTGTATATATTATATATATATACACACTAATCCTTAAGATAAGGAAAACTTCAATGTTGTACCTAACTATGAATTTAACACTGATAACAGTTATATACCCTATTCTTGCAGTTCATAGTACATTCAGAAACAACATTAACATTCCTTCAAGAATGGTTTTAACTGAAAACTCTCATTAAGTCCCAAACCAATCACTTTAATAGCCCCCAAAGTATACTGGCAAAAACTTTCTTTTTGTAGCCATGCATTGTCCATGTCCCCTCCCCTTGGCATGACTCGAACTCTATCTATACCATGGAACAAGGAAACATGTCCCGGACCCTTTTCTTTTATGTGCATTGCTCTCATCACATTTTTTCTACAGCTTTCAAATGTTCCCCAATATGCAGTTTAAGTTCCCTTGTAATTTTTCCAGTGTAAAAACTATTAGATTTACAGGTTGCCTTATACACCACATATTTAGAATTACAATCCAAAAAGCATTTAATAAAAAATATTTTCCCATTATGTGGATTCTGGAACACATTACCCAACTTTAAACATTTACAGAAAGAACAGTAGTTACATTTATGGGTCCCATGTGGCAAATTTATAGCCAGTTACATCCAATGTTTTAAGCTGACTTGTGCCCACATAGTTTGCAATATTTCTAGCCCTTTTGTATGTAATTCTAGGGCCATTATTAATCCCGGCTGCCAACTTCGACTCCAGTTGTAATACATGCCAATGTCTGTTGAGAATCTCTTTTATGGAAAAGGTCTGGGGAGTAAAGCTTGTAATAAAGTTCCTACATCTGTTTTGTTTTTGCTGATAATTTGTTGGGTTGCAATAGCTGTTCTCTGGGTACCCGGTGGATTTTTTGAATGCTATTATCAAGCACCTTTTGAGAGTAGCCACACTGAACAAAATGCTGTGTCATCTGTTCCACCACACTATCAAAAGTCTTTGCAACAGAACAGTTTCTTTTATGCCTCATATACTGACTATAAGGCACACTTTCAACCAGATGTCATGGGTAACAACTATTACAATATGACAGTGATCCTGTCACTTTTCTTTCTAAACAACTCATTAGTGACACCCATCTCTGATGTTCCATCCTTTATAATCCTTAGGTCAAGAAAATCTATAGTATATTGATCTGCAGTAACATAAAATGTCAAGTTATTATTTGTGGATTCCAAGAATTTAACAAACTGATTCAATTCCCCTCTTGTACCCTTCTACACCATTATCAGATCATCTATGTAGTGCCTACAGTATATAGTTCTGTTTTGTCCTGAAATTAATTTACATTAGCATCTCTGATGGCAGATTGTTCCCAGTTTGCCATATATATGTCCGCATATGATGGTGCGAACACAGTGCCCATTGTGGTGCCTTTCATCTGTACAAAAAAGTCACTGCCAAATTTGAAGGTGTTGCATGTTAACCCAAACTCTGCTAAAGTCATCACAAAGTCAGTATGGGCATGCCTGAACTCCGTATTTGCTGTCATTGCCTCTCTTATACCCTCCAGTCCTTCTGTATGGGGAATATTTGTATATAAAGCAGTCACATCCAGTGTGACAAGCCACCATTCCGGATCTACATACAAATCATTCAAAGTTTGTAAAATATGGGTACTGTTTCATATATAACTAAGGGCCAAGGGTGGTATCATCTTGATCTGTTCTTCTACAAATTTCACTAAAGGCTCTGTTAAAGAGCCTACAGAGGCTACCATAGGGCAAGCAGGGGGAGATTGTAAACTCTTATGTATCTTTGGTAGTCCATAGATTACTGGTCAAACTGGGTGTTGAACTACCAAAAAGTCATATAGTTCTTTGGATATCCATTCCATAATTAAAAACTCATTTGGATAACCATCAATTTTCTTTTTAAATTCCAAAGTGGGGTCATATGACACAGCTTTATAAGACTTTGTATCAGATAATTGCCTGTTCATTTCTATTTTATAATCCTCCATTCCCCACACCGCTATAGCCCCACCCTTATCAGCACTCTTTATTAAGATAGAATCATTCCTGGCTAAAGATTCAAGTGCTGCTTTTTCAGATTTTCAGCCAGGGGTGGCCTGAGCTCTGCTTTTCATGTGTGAGTACAAGTTTGCATTTTGTAGCTTGGCCGGTCGGTCCTGTTGCCTTTCTTTCTGTGGGTTGTATGTATGTATGTATCTATGTATATATGAGTCATTCTTCATAGAATGAGGGGGTCTCATGCACAGATGAGAGGAGCACTTCGATTACTCAGGCATGCGCCCTTGCTATATAATTAAGATTGTGATGATAGTGGTCTCTCCAGGCTGCCTGTTTCATACCAATCTCTTTTCTAAACCTGACAGTAGGAAATGTAAGTCTGAGTTTATCAACTGTTGCTTTTCCAGTGAAGGTAGTCATAGTATGTCCCACACTCCATTTTGAATATTTTATTTATTTATTTATTGAGTTTTGGTAACTGGGTAAGTCCACTGAGACAATAACAGTCCCTTTTTCAGGGTCGACCCAGGAGTGCCACAACAAACTATACAGTACAGTACAAAAACAACAAGGGGATTATGTAACAGTAATAACAAAATTAACATACAGCAGGTAGGGGATAAAGAATCATAAAACATACAGACATATAAAAGTAACAGTTTATAGCAGCTAACAAAATAGATAGCATACACTTTGATAATAACATATTGCAGGTCAGATTCAGAATGAACATGAGCAGCGAAAACTGAATATAACAGCTAACAAAATAGATATTTACACTTTGGTAATTACATATTGCAAGTCAGTTTCAGGATGACCAGACGCAGCAAAATCTGAAGGCAGATAAGTAGTATTGGTACGGGGGGGGGGGGCAAAGACATGGCAAGAATACCATGCGATAAGAATGGGAGGTAAGGAGAGGGGTCTGGACAAGGTGTCACGTCAGGTCAGATGAGAAGGATATAGAGTAGTATAAGAGAAGATAAGTCATCAACGAACAACATACATCAACTATCACAAAAAGCATCTTACTCATAAATGGAGCAGCATTGTCCAGATGAAGTCTGGCCCAAGGGCACTGAAGCATCTACCAAGGGAGCAGAGGATCATTCAGTGGTGTTTGCTGATTTGTCTGACATGCCTCACACTGATGTACTTCCCTCTCTATGTCTTGTTACATACCCATTTACCACACATAACTGCTTGCAAAATGCTCCATGCATATTATACCTGGGTATGCCTCATGCAACCACCAGAGTACATTTGCTCTTCCTGAAGGGGGTAGGATCATTTTTGTCCCCTTTAATAAGCATCCATTCATTCTGAATACTTCAGGCCTCCTGTTGAGAATGATAAGGTTAGGGTTTCCCACCTGCAATCTCATCAAAACCATGAGTAATAATCAAGTCAAGTCATTTTTTATTTAAAAAGATGCCCATTCCCAAAGGCTCTGGGCGCCGTACATTAAAAGGAAGTGAAGAAATTTTTACAGCATTTCATGCCATGTAAGCACAAAACAAAAAGAAAACATATATACATAATCATAATCAAACCCCAAAAGCTCGGTTGCCCGCAGATTTTAACCTCGATCTTGGAACAGTTAGGAGGTCAGCACCTGAAGAACGGAGATTACGGGAAGAGGAGGATGGTATCAGGAGATCTGACAGGTAACTGGGGCCCTGTCCATGTAGGGCCTTATAGGTGAGAAACCCCACCTTGAAGAGCACTCTCCACCTGACAGGCAGCCAGTGCAGTTCGCGTAGCACAGGTGTAATGTGATGCAGAATTTACTCTGCCCGGTTAGAAGCCGGGCAGCAGTGATGCATGAGCTGCAGTCTTTGTTGAGAGCCCCCAGAGATCCCGAGATAGAGGGCATTACAGTAGTCAAGCCTCGAAGTGAGTAAGGCATGTATCAAGGTAGGGAGGTCCAGAGGCGGAACAAGGGGTTTAATCCTGGCGATGTTACGAAGATGGAAAAAACAGGAATGAACCACGGAAGAAATCTGAACCTCCATGGTCAAATTCCTGTCAAACATCACGCCAAGATTTCGCACCCAAGGGGAGGCCATCAATGACGAGGCCCCTAGCACAAGGCCAGTTGCCGAATCAGAGGCCATCCCATCATGAACTCTGTTCGACTCCACTACCAATACCTCAGTCTTATCAGGGTTAAGATAAGGGTAATAATAAGGGTAATAATAAAGGAATAATGCATGACAGGGTGTGTGCCATGCTAGGATAACATCATGCCTCAGGTGGTTGGGGATGAGGCTGCAGGCCGAGTGCATCCAACACCCAAGAAGTGGTGCTATCTCAGCATAACACACCCTGAAGTGCATTATTTATATTATACAGTGGCTCCATTGTTGAAAACAAAAGAACAGATAAAAAAAAATTACATTTTGGAATACACTTTCACTCTGGGCATAAAGTAGTCCCTATTCCTTTAATCAATTAACTGCTATTCAATTAACTCTTATTTTGTGGAGGAGGCGGTGGCTCAATAAACACTCAAACAGGAGCCGAGGAGAAGAGCACTGCAGACAGGAGGTTGATCTTGGCTAACTGATAGGATAGACACTGATCCAGAGTGATAGGACACAATAATTCATTTATTTAGACAATAAATATGAACGGACTACGCATGAAGTGCACCCCTCAGTGTGTAGGCGTGGTCGACATTTCTCGTCACTCTGACACATTTTCAAAGATGTGGGGGCACTGAAACAGCCCCATTCTTATAGTGCCCATACTGCACAGAACCTGCAATTCAGTTAAAGTGACAGTGCATAGTGGTATACTAAAATTACATAAATAAGGTGCAAAAAGCATGTAGAGTGCAAAAAAGTGGTTAAAAGCATTTAATATGTAACTGAGTGCTAGGTCAACAAAAGTATTTAAAGGACACCTAAACAACAGTTTGCCAACAAACTATTCAACAATTCAACTTCATAAGGGGCTAAATGAAGGCTGCTGTTTACACTGATGCTAACACTGCATGTACTGTATCTGAATAACATAAATAGTTTTGTAGCATCTGAAAAAGTAAACATCAGCCTTCCAACTTGAAAAAAAAACTGCTCTGCCTGTTCCTTAAAATGACTGCCAAATGTGTGAAGTGATGACATCATTGGAGCTAGAGGCAGAGAGCTACATGGCTCTGTATAGTGCTAACCAGTTCTGTTTTCCCCTTTGTTTAGAATTGTTTCACCAAAACGATCAAAACAATTACTTAATGTGGAGTAGTTTGATTAATACACATGTTAGGCTATGGTTTTGTTCATTTTGTTTACTTTAATGTGCTGGAATTGTGTTGTAATCCAACTGACTTTCTTTTTGGCAAACCGCAGTACATTACAGGTCTTCGAATACCTGGTGGTCTAATGGTTATGTGATGTCACGATGGTTGTAGCGACGTTCTGGTCTGGTCCAATGCCAATGATCATGCTTTCTTGGTAATCCAAAAATACGCTTCTCTTACTGTCTTCTTTTTCCTTATGACCCCCCCACCCACAGCTATTCCACCAGCTATCAAACAGTCCGCTATTCTCACTCTGTCCTTAGTACTGCCTGGTGCCACATGTGAGCTTCCCAGTTCCACAAAGAGAATATCACACTTCAGATTGTAACCTTGTGCCTCAGACAGTAGCGTGCACCTATACTGATACACCTCATTGACTGGCACTGGTAAGTGATACCTCCTAAATCACTCTCTTGTCCTATTTCTTCAATGATTCACTTCTTCTCCAACTATAAACATTGTGCAGATCACCACCCTTTTACACAATGAAGGCAGTACATACAGTCTCCATTTTTTCCGCCTCATTGAACAACAACGTCTTCCTGGAGAGCCAATCAATAAGTACTGGAACACACCAGGAAAAAGTGCTGTTCATACCATTACTAGGGCTGGACTTACTATGGATAAGAACATTATTATGCAAGGAGATGTACTAATGTCTTGACTGAATCCTCCTGACCAGCAATGGTCTACCCCCTTACCTGTTATCAGCAGAATCTGGCACAATAGTCCTCAGCAGTCTTCTTGTAGTCCTTGTCCATGCCCTCCTCCACAATGCTACTGTAGTTGTCTGGCTCACCATTCTTCTGAATCTTGAATGTGATATACACAGTCTCCTCAGTACTGCCTCTGCAAATGTTGACATCCACCCAATGCAGGTAATCTCCCTACGCTGAATCCAGGTACCCATTTAGACACCACAGTGCCAATCCAAGTATTTGCATCACTGCATGCTCTCATACATGGTCAGTTAGCAATCATGGTGCCGGTAGCCCCACATCTCATATCTCCTAGTGATCTGCTCACCTTCCCCCCCAGTCTTCCCCCATCCCTGAATATAGCTGTACCCTACAGGAATGGCCTCCTCAATACCCCTCTCTTATTTATTGTTCACTCCTGCTCCCCACATCAAAAACTGGTGAGCTCACCACCCTTCCACATCTTGAATGTGTTAGTACAGTCCCCTGTTTGTTTTTTTTTTTTGGCGTATCAAAAATAAACATGGTCTCTCCAGTAAGCTAGGCTGATAGCAGCAGGGCACAAGAGGGAAAATGGGCTTTCTTACCCTTATAAGATCTAGGCGACCTTTGATTAGGCAACATTAAATAACAGGTGCACGTATCATTATACACGTCTTTTAATAATCCCTATTGATAGGTACCCTAGATGTTATAATAATAATAATAATAAACTTTATTTTTATAGCGTCTTTCAAAACCAAGGCGCCTAACAAAGTTACAACCACATAATCATAAAATTTCACCTCATCATAATCAACAAACATCTTAAAAACAGATAATCATAACATCTTAAAACTTCCAACAGTTAAATACTATTTCCATCAGTTAAATACCATATGCTTGACTCCATAGCCAGGTTTTAAGTGCTTGTTTAAAACCCTCCATGGTCGTGTGCTCATGTAACCAACAGGGTAGAGAATTCCAGAGGGTGGGGGCAGCATACATAAATGTCCTAGCCCCAGAAGATTTCAGACATACCCTGGAAATCTCTAGCAACCCCTCGTTGGCTGAGTGGAGCGATCGCCCAGGGCAGTGAGGAACCAGGAGCTCTTTCAGGTAGTCATTGCCAAGTCCATGTAGGGCTTTAAAAGTCAGAAGACTGACCTTAAAGGTCATCTGCCACTGAACAGGCAGCCAGTGCGGTCCGTGCAGCACCGGCAAAATATGGCAGGACTGCGAGGTACCCATCAACAGCTGTGCCGTAGCGTTCTGCACTAGCTGTAAGCGGTGGATTTCTACCCCAGGTAGCCCTGGGTAGAGGGAGTTGCATTAGTCCAAGTGCGAGGTCATAAAGGCATGGATCAGAGTAGGAAGATCACCGGATGGAACAAGGTGCCTGATCCTGGTGATATTCCTCAGATGGTAAAATGAGGATTTGATGACAGCTGACACTTGAGAGTGCAGGGTCAGCCCATCGTCAAAAATTACACCCAGGTTCTGCACCTGTTCTGAGGTTGGTAGTGGCTCACCCCCAAGATATATACCCAAGGGTGAACCCCCACCCAACCTCTCTATCCAGTGATCTGGATCCATAACCAATACCTCGGTCTTATCTGAGTTCAACTTTAACCAGCTGGTATTCATCCACTCCTGGATTTCAGCAAGGCAGTTATTAAAGACCTAGACCGCTCTATCCTGGTTGGGGGCAAGAGAGAGGTAGAGCTGTGTATCATCTGCATAGCAGTGAAACCTCAGCCCATACCTTCTTACAATGTCTCCAAGGGGCAGCATGTATACTGCAAACAACTTGGGGGGACAGCACTGAGCCCTGGGGAACTCCACATGATAAAGGGACTGGAGCCGAAGGAAAAAACCCCAAACACCACCCTCTGAGATCTTCCCATGAGAAACGATGTAAATCACTTAAGGACCATACCCAACAGTCCACAAATGAACCTCAGGTGATCAAGCAGTACCCCATGGTCCACAGTGTCAAATGCTGATGAGAGATCGAAGGGAACCAAGATAAAATGGTTCCTCCCGTCTCTAGCCATCAGGAGATCATTGTGCACCCGAACCAGCACTGTCTCGGTACTATGCTTCTTTTGAAATCCGGACTTGAGGGGTTCATAGATGGCATGGATGGTCAAATGGTCCTCCAGCTGTGTGGCCACTACTTTCTCAATCACCTTCCCCACAAAGGGAAGGTTAGAGATTGGTCTGTAGTTAGCAAGACAATCTGGGTCCAAAGAAGCTTTCTTCAAGAGTGGTGTTACCACCGCCTCTTTCAGGGAGCTTGGAAACTCACCTGTCTCCAAGGGGCACCAGACTGTTCGATCTAGGACTGGGCCAATGACATCACTACAACCCAAAATTAGGGAAGTAGGTCCCGGATCCAAACTACAGCACGTAGGTCACACACTCTGGACAATCCGCATGACATCCATGAAGGCCAGCCGACCAAAGGTACTCCAAGAAGAACCAAGATATACAGACCTGCGCTGGTCCACTGCAACGCCCATAGAGTGTGCTGGCTGGAAAGCCTCCCTGATGTCGGCCACCTTATTTGCAAAAAAATCAAGCAAGTTCATTGCACTCTACTTGCAAGAAAGCTTTCTGGACTTGTAAACAAGCTGGGTTGCACAGTCTATCCACAGTTCGGAACAGCTGAGTTATAAGGGTAGGAAAGCCCTTTTTTCCCCTTGTGCCCTGCTAGTACCAGCTTGACTTACTGGAAAGATCATGTTTATTATTGAGATGACAAAAAAAAAAAGGAGACTATACTACTATATTTATGATGTGGAATGGCTGTGGAGAAGGAGTGATGAACAATTGACAGAGAGGACTCAGGAGACCATTCCTGCAGGGTACAGCTATATTCAGGGTAGGGGGAAGATGGAGGGAAAGTTGAACAGATCATTGTAAGATCTAAGATGTTGGCCTGCCAGCACTGTGATCACTAACTGACCATGGATGAGAGCAGGCTGCAATGTCAAATACCTGGAGTGGCAGGGCAGCACCTAAATTGTTCCCTGGATTCAGTGTAGGGAGATTATCTTTGAGGGGTTTGTCGAGGTTTGTTGTGACAGTATCGCAGGGACTGTGTATACAGCATTCAAAATTCGAAAGAGTGGTGAGCCAGCCAACTCTCACTGTGAAGAAGGGCACAGAAAAGGACTGGAAGAGGATTGCTGAGGACTGTCCTGTAGGGTTCTGCAGATCACAGGTAAGGGAGTAGGCTGACACTGGAAGTCGGGTGGATTCATGCAAGGCATTAGTATACCTCCCCTGCCTAATAATGTTCTTATCCATAGTAAGTCCAGCCCTTATGATGGTATGAACAGCAGTTTTCCCAGTGCTTCTTTCTTGGCTCCCTAGGAAGACCTGGTTGTTGGTTAATGAGGCAGGAAAAAATTAAAACAGGGGGGACTGTATACATTGCCTTCATTGTTCAGGAGGGTGGTGATCCACCTGATGTTTATTGTGGGAGCAGAAGTGAAACGTTGATGAAAGAAGACTGGAGAGTGAATTGGGAGGCATCATTTAACAGTGCCAGTCAATGAAGCATATCAGTATAGATATGCACTACTCTGTGAGGTATAAGATTATGATCTGAAGTGTGATAATTCTCTTTGTGGAACTGGGAAGCTCATATGTGGCTCCAGGCAGTACTAAGCACAGGGTGTGAACAGTGGACTGTTTGATGGCTGGTGGGCTAGCTGTGGGGGGGGGGAGTCATAAGGAAAAAGAAGGCTACAAGCGAGGCATGTTTTTTGGATTAACAAAAAAAGCATGAACTTTAGCATTGGACCAGACCAGAATTTTGCTACAACCATCCTGACAACACATAACCACTAGACCACCAGGTATCTGAAGAGGTGTGTTATACTGTGATTTACCAAAGAGAAAGTCAGTTGGATTACAACACATTTTCACCAGATTAAAGTAAACAAAATGAACAAAATCATAGCCTAACATGCGTCTTGATCAAAATAATCTGCATGTTCAGATAGGGTTTTGATCATTTTGTTGAAACAATTCTAAACAAGGGGGGTCACAGAACTAGTTAGCACTATACAGAGCCATGTAGCTCTCTGCCTCTAGCTCCAATGATGTCATCACTTTACACATTTGGAGGGCACTTTAGGGAACAGGCAGAGCAGTTTTTTTGGAATTAAAATGCTGAAGCTTACTTTTCCAGATGTTAAAAAACTGCATTTATGTTATTCAGATAATTGCAATGTGAACATCAATATAAACAGCAGCCTTTCCTTCACCTCTCTATAAAGCCAGATTATTGAATTGTTTCGTTCGAAAAATAGCTTATTTAGGGGTCCTTTAAGCAAGCATTTGAAGCTTGGATTGCAACCCCATACAGATTATGTGCAACATGTGTTACATTAAAAATCAGAAACTGATTATTGCTAGTATGTTGAAAAAATTAATTAAAATGCTTGCATATTCATTACCTTGTTGGTAATCAGCCACGGTTCTATGTGATAATGGTGATCGCACATAGGCGATCGCTGTTAAGGCGAATGTACATCGGCAAAAACCAATTTCACTGATGTACACTCCGGTGCATGGTAAAAGTGCACTGGGGACTTACATTTTTTATCTTTATGTGGGGGCTGCACCCCTTACTAAAGGATTCTTAACTCCTGGGGGTGCGCTGGGGGGTGCAACGAAAAAAATTCAGGCCGGGTGAAACAAAATGTATGCGCATCCAGACCTGAACCCGGCACCCTCGCAGCTGAAGCCTGCTACCCACCCGCCACACTATGGGGCAGCTTGGTAGCCCATTGCTGCAACACGCCACACAAACCCTCCCTCCCCTTCTACCATGCTCGCTTCCTCCCCTGCGCGCATGTGTGTATATATATATATATATATAGCGACAGGATGTCACTATACCTGCAGTCACCCTCTGATAAGGCATCACTATTGAATCACCATTTTTGGTGTTCACTCAATAGCAAGTGTCCTTATCACTGGACACCATCTGCCACTATTTCTGATAAAACTGAAATAACATTATTATCTCTGTGGCTGAGCCGAAGATATATTATAAGACTGCATGGAAATGGGGGGAAGGGGCAAAGGAAAGGGAGATAACAATAAGAAATGGGAATGCACTTGCAATAGAGGGCCAGATATTCAAATTGTGCCTGGCTAAATTAGCATCAAGGCAAATCCTAGCCCGGAGCATAAAGCAAGCTATATTCAAAAGGAATAGCACGGGTCAAACAGCTTCTGAATATAGCATGGGAATGAGGCCTGGCAAACTGGGCTGGGAGTGCAGAGCAACCTTAGTCCTGGAATAAGACAGCTCTGAATATAGCAACCAGGAAGTGCAGACCACAACAGCAACACAGAGCACAGCGACGTGAAGGTAGCTAGAGGTAACCTATATGGCCAACGTGTGTTCAAGCAAATGCATGGACCCAGTACAGCTGCAGGGAGCAGCCTATGGGAAAGTACAGTGTACAAAACAGTATAATATTCTCCAAACCATTAGCGTGGAACTAACGCATTTGTGCGGGATTAGCGCAGAGCTAAGCTGTTTGCCTGGTGCAAACACGTTTGCCCCATGCTAAACTTTGCCATATTCAAAGGGGACATGCAAATGAGCTTACTTAGGTAGTCTGTGGGCAAACATCCAGATTAGCATCTTATTATGCCCTGATTTGCATGCAGTTTGCCCAGCGTTACTGCAGGGTCCCACAGATCCACCTGTAGGTCAGTCTGGAAGTACAGGGGCTGGCCAGGTCTGACCGCAGCTCCACCTGTAGGTCAGTCTGATAGTGCATGATGATAGCTGCAGGCTACATGTAATCAGTACAGCATAGCATAGCATATTGTACCCCAGGGGACATGACAGCATAGGCACAGGTGGTGGTGGTGTTGCATGCAACTGTCACACTGTAGGGCATGCTACAGTGCACAGCAGACACTGCAGTAGCAAGGGAGCCAGTAGTGTGAGAGACACAGCACTGCCTATGGTGTGTAGAGCAGTGATGCTGACTGCACTGTCCACAGTGACAGACCCAACGTGCAGGTGTCTACTGACTGTGGACATTATTGTTACGCTGTTGTGTGATCCACAGATGCTGCACCTGTGGCATGGGATGCACACACTGACATATACATGGCCAGCTGTGTGTGCTGTGGCATCTGTACAGTTGTGCTGTATGTGGAGGGGGGGCACGTAGGATCCGACAGACACACAGGCGGTGGGGTATTCCCACCATTGGCCCATGTGCACTGCATGCTGTGTCCCAGTCTTGTGGCCACAGTTGGGCTGTGGTGAGGTCTGGTCACCTGTACACCCTCCCCTCAATGGCCACCATGCCCACAGTGCTGTCTGTGTCTGCTGGCATTTGCTGGGCACTCCAGATGTATGGTCTGCAGGTGTGTGCTGTATTGCCACACTACCATGTTGACCTCTGTGGGCCCGATCACTCCTTACTGCCTGTGCATGGCTGGGACCTGTGGCAGCTGTTGGCATCATGGTGATGGTATCAGTGAGCGGCATGTGTACTCCATGTCTGGCAGTTTCTAAGTGTCATAATCAAATGTTAGGGCTGCACAAGCCGCGCTAATGCCACGCTATCACCGCGCAAAGCAACAATGTCACGCAAAGCTGTTTGCCCAGGGTTAAGACCAGCTTTTCCTGGGTGGTAATTTGTACCGGCTATGGGTCACGCTAAGTCGCACTAAACACCTTAGCAGGGTGCTAGTCGCTGAATATCACATTGCACCTGTATTCATGTTCACTTTGCCCCTTGCATATACTTATGGTTTGCTCGGTGCTAATGCAGTTTGCGCGCACTATTTGGCCTTTTGAATATAGCAGAATCGCCATAATCCCGCTCTAAACCCGCGCAAATGTTTTTTGCCCATTGCAAAGCTTTGAATATCTGGCCTAGAAACCTTGAAACATTTTGCAAGACTAAGCGATATGAAAAGAAATACAAAAAATACAAAAATATACGTGCATAAGGGTTACCGCTGAGGAATGGGGGAGGAGGGTATTGTCAGAACTAATTATCAACTATCTTGAACCACATGGGGTATCTTAACTTAAGCACAACATACAGAATCTGGTTATTATATACATATTTTACAGATACTGGCAGCACAAGGATAGAAGGGTTCTCAAAATATATGAACATAGTCATCTTCTCCTTTTAAGAAGTGGAGCCATTGGAAGTGCTCATTGAAGCTAGGGTAGCTACCAGCTTTCAGCTTATATTGCCAGTATGCTTCACAGCATAGTAGTTTGTTGTCAAGGTCCCCACATCTAGGGCCCAGTGTTACCTTTTCCTGTCCCCTGAAGGTGAAACAATGTCTGGAATCTGCACATAGGTAGTGTACTGCCAGTGCATTCTATGCAGTTTCATGTCTAATATGTCAGAGATGCTCAAGGATTGTTTCCCTGAGCTTCCTTTTTTTCTTTCCAACATAATAATTGCAGGTGCATGTAGCATTGAATACAATAGCCTCAGTATTACAAGAAGCAAAAGAGTTTACCTGCAGGCTTTCATTGGTTCAGGTAAAAAAAACATTTCTTTCCCCACCTTGATGTAGGCACATGCAGAACAGCTTCCGTATTTGAACATTCCTGCAGGCAGTTTCTCCTTTTTTCTGGGGACTGATTCAAGGCTATGGACCAAAATGTCTGATAGATTTCGACCTTTGCAATAGGTAATCACAGGGCCTGAGGTGACGTCTTCATTCAGTGGTGCTTTTGTAGTTCTTTTCCTTCTCTATTTTGGGCTCACCATGACCCAAACAAATAATATCCCCCTTAAGGGGTGGCTGGCTCCCCCTCCCTGAGCTAAGACACAGATATGGCACACTGATGAGTCCAAATGAGGATGAAACACGTGTATGTGTCTACCGTTCTTCTCCTTTGCTGATTGCACTGTGAGGCCTTCCGGCACCATGCTGTTCTGTTTAAAGCTGAGCCAGTCCAAATTCTTTCATGGGGATTTGCATATGTTTCCCATAATGCTTTGCATTATTGGGGTATGTGCAATTGTGTTTTCTTATTTGCTCTGGGTGCTTTTGTAGTTCTTTTCCTTCTCTATTTTGGGCTTCCCATGACCCAAACAAATAACATCCCCCTTAAGGGGTGGCTGGCTCCCTCTCCCCTGGGCTAAAACACAAATATGGCACACTGATGAGTCCAAATGAGGATGAAACACGTCTATGTGTCTGCTGTTCTTAGCCTTTGCTGATTGCACTGTGAGGCCTTCTGGCAATATGCAATTCTGCTTAAAGCTGAGCCAGTCCAAATTCTGTCATGGGAATCTGCATATATTTCCCATGATGCTTTGCATTATTGGGGTATGTGCAATTGTGTTTTCTTATTTGCTCTGGGTGCTTTTGTAGTTCTTTTCCTTCTCTATTTTGGGCTTCCCATGACCCAAACAAATAACATCCCCCTTAAGGGATGGCTGGCTCCTTCTCCCCTGGGCTAAAACACAGATATGGCACACTGATGAGTCCAAATGAGGATGAAACACGTCTATGTGTCTGCTGTTCTTAGCCTTTGCTGATTGCACTGTGAGGCCTTCTGGCAATATGCAATTCTGCTTAAAGCTGAGCCAGTCCAAATTCTGTCATGGGAATCTGCATATATTTCCCATGATGCTTTGCATTATTGGGTTATGTGCAATTGTGACTTGTTTCAGTGCTGGTTCCACACTAAGGATGTGCCAGTTGTTTCTGATAATCCTTTCAAGTTCTTTGATCTATGTATTGAAAGTCATAATAAAGTTAGGACAATGAAATTTATTGTTACTCTTTTTATTATTACTGTCTCTGGTTTGTCTGTTTGTCATCAACAGAGACTGTCTAGCTAACTGATCTGCTATCCTTTTAGCTACTTCAAGACATGTCTGACTGTAGTCTCTTGCTAAAAAGTGATAAGTTAAAATTTTGGCATCAGCATCATACATTTCTGGTGTACTACAGTTGCATTTTATATGCATGTATTGTCCAAGGGGTATGTTCTGGGTCACATGTTTGGGATGGCATCTCTGAAAGTGTAGGATAGAATTCCTATCTGTTGTCCTTCTGAAGAGGTTTGTGTTTAACCCCCCTGACCATCCTTTCTGATCTCTAAATCTGAAAAGTGAATTCTGGAGGTATCATGTGTGAGTGTAAACTTTAGATTGGGGTTAGTCCCTTCTAGATACCTGACAAAATTTTCAACTTCTGTGAACCCACCTTTCCAGATAAGTATGATATCATCGATAAAATGACAATAAAAGTCAATGCAATCAAAGAATGGGTTTCTCTCGGTATCATGTATGTGGTGTTTTTCCCACTGTGCCACCAGATATATCGAGGCATAGTTGTGGGCCATCGCTGCTCCCATTGCCCTCCCCTTGATTTATTGATACATGACTTACAAAAAACAGAAAACAATTTTGGTCAAGTTGATTTCAGTAAGATCCAAAAGCCATTCTATAAATGTGATGTGGTATGTAGTATCTTCATACAAAGCCTCCCTCAATGCTTCAAGTCCCTCACTGTGTGGAATGTTGGTATATAGGGATTTAAGTAGCCACTCAGGTTCTACTGCCATGTCTTGAATAATCTCACGGATGTGGGTAGTGTCCCGGATGTATGCTATGGAGTTCTGGGCCATCTGTTTAATATAGAAATCGACAAATTGTGCTAGTAGTTCCATAATGGAGCCAGTGCTGGAAACTATAGGCCTCATGGGTGGGTTTTCAAGGTTTTTGTGGATTTTTGGGAGGCCATAGATGGTAGGTATAGCGTCTTTGGGGTCATTAGTTCAGATTGTTTCCTGTGTGTCAGTGAAATGAAGTCACTTATCCACTTACAAAGCTCCTGTTTTGTCGCTAGCATTGCTGATTCAAGTCACTAGTGTCTTTATACTTATTAACTTATTAGCTTCCTCTACCTGCTGGTAGCTCTTCGGAGTTTGGGACTTGATCTTTTTTGTGGAGTCCCTGGATTTGGTGATGGTCCCAGTTTGATGGGAATGAGGGCTTGAGATGTCGAAGGGGGTCCACTGAATGCAGGTAGTCAACTGGTATATTGGAAGAAGGACCTTTAGCGGCTGGACTCTCTGCCGGAACTCTGTCAGCGAGTCTTTACTGGTGGTCTTTGTGTTGTCTGGAGTCCCTGGAAGCTCTGTTGGGACTGACACATTTGAAGGTTGGAGGGAGCACTTGGGGGGGGGGCACACTCTAACTTGCTCAGAGGCAACTGCTTGCTAGAGGTCCACAACGGGAGGTGGTGGTGCAGGTCTACTGGAGGAGAGACATGCTACTGGCAGCTTCTAGGATTCTTGGGGAGTCTACTGGTGGTGGACCTCGGGCCAGGGACCATAGTTGTGGGTCCATTTTGGGCAGACAGCTGCCTCTGAGGCAAGTGCTGAGGGACCTCGCCTTGTTCTTTAATCCAGTGCTCCTGCCTTCTATTGTGCGATGGGATATTATCACTGGAACCCTTGGAGTAAAGTGATGCCAGTAAAGGAGAGTTGTTTGGGAGAAGAACAGATATAGCCCAAAGTAGGACCCACTGGAGAGACTCCACTGTTAATTCACTGCCGGTCAGATTTATTTTTTGGGGCTTGCTATATTACATGTCTTTAAGGCAGTGAGAGTGCCTGTAAGCCTTTAGTTTTGAATAATTTCTGCTTGCTTATCCCTAAGTTCAAAGTGATAGTTTGGACTCTAGCTCTTAAGCATTTTCTTTGGTCATTGCCCTGAAGAAGTGGGAGCTCGGATGGACTTTCTACAAAAACTGTTTAAGAGATTTAAGTGACTCTCTTTGATCCTCAAAAGATTTACATTCTGCCATAAGATCTTGTTTAACTATACATTTATATTCAGGGTTATGGTTTAATTTAAGAGGGTGTGTGAGGTATTTGTGAAAGTTGTTTATTAGGTAATTTTAATGTGAATATTGTTATACTGAGTACTGTAGTTGCTGCTGGTGGTGTTTTCATAGGCAGCATGTGTTGGGAGCACCTTTCGGTGGCCAGGCGCTACTCCTCCTCCTCCAGGCTGAGGGACCTGCACCCCTCTGATGGATCCCCACTGCAACCTGAGGTCTATTTGCACTGTTTGGCCTTGGGGATAGTGCGGGGGGGGATCGGGGTCCTAGTCCTGGTGGGGGGGTGGAGCGGGGTGGACGGATTAGGGTAGTGAAGTTAAGGAGGCACTCTGAGGCAAAATGGGGCCAGAAAATGGGGCCTCCCTGCCTGGTTCTCATATCGAAGGGCTTCACAGTTGGTGGGCATGTAACACACTCTTCCATGGCCTCCCATCTCACTTGGGTGGTGTTATGCAATGCTAGGTCAATAAAGAACAAGACAACAATAATTGCTGATCTTGTTGAGACATCTGATCTGGCTTGCTTCACCGAGACCTGGCTGGATGAAAATGTTGGTCCGGTTTTGGAGTTAGCAGTTCCAGATGAGTACTCGGTGATACACCACCTGAGATTGGATCATAGGGGCAGGGGTGTAGCCATCTGCTTCAAGATGGAACTGGACCTTGAGGAAGTACCAGTGGGGGCCACCAGATCCTTTGAGTGTATCATGGGTGCAGGTGTGGGTTGCAGGATTCTTTTCATCTACCATTCACCTGGAGATGGGAAAGTTTTCCTGCAGGAAGCTGTGGACGTCATGGTCGACATGGTGTTGGAACCCTCCAGATGGCTGGTCCTGGGTGATTTCAATGCCTGAATCGATGATAAACTCTCACCTTTTGGTCAGAACATCCTCCAACTGATGATTTCATTGGGCTTCACACAGGTAGTTACCACTGCAACCCCTTATCAGAGTCACTCCCTGGACCTGATGTTCCTCCTGGGGATGGAGGTCTCTGACCTGGTGATGGAGCCGGTCAGATGGTCTGACCATTACTCTATAAGGTTCAGTTGCATGGCTCCCCCACTAGATCTGCCCCATCGGAGATGGTCCATTACCGCCCTTTAAGGGGGGCAACCCCTGAGGGTCTGATGGTGGTGCTGGACCTATCGAGTAGAACGTTGGAATGCTTGGATCCAAGGGATCTGGTAGAGTACTATAATAGTGCAGCATTGGGTGCCCTAGATGCTTTAGCTCCTGTCCGGGTTCGCCCACTGACTCTTTGTCCTCAGTCCCCCTGGTTCAATGAGACCTTGAAGGAGCTAAGTAGAGTGGGGCGAAGGTTGGAACGTCATTGGTGGAAATCTGGCTTGGAGGAGGACAAACTTAAACTGATGGCCCATTACTTGGACTATCAGTCAGCAATCTCCTGTAAGAAGGCAGAGTTTCTGTCCAGGGAGATTGCTGCAGCAAGGAATCTACCGGCTCAGCTCTTCCAGATTGTCGACAGGCTGTGCAATCCAGTTTGTCTTCAGAATCGGAGAGCCTTTTCACAATCTAAGTGTGATGAGTTTACTCAATTCTTTGTAGATAAGGTTGCCACCATCAGGTTGGAGAGCCACTTAACCTGCTCAAATGAGTGTTGTGGAGAATGGTGTGAGATCGCATGCACCCAGCCTAACTAGGTGAATTTTGACAGCCAGCGATCATGAATATCGTGACGCTCGTTCAGGGCATGCGACTGACTTGCTGTAGTTTGGATCCTGTTCCAACCTGCCTCCTTGTGGGGTGTGTGGAGGTCATCATGACACTCCTAGCAGAGATAGTCTGGTGTTTGTTGGATAAGGGTATGTTCCCAGGCCTCCTAAAGGAGGCAGTGGTGACACCCCTTTTGAAGAAATCTTCCCTCGACCCAGACTGCCTTGTGAACTACAGACCAATCTCTAACCTGCCCTTTGTGGGCAAGGTTATTGAGAAGGTAGTCACATTGCAGCTCAAGGACTTTCTTACCACCCACGAGGTCTATGATCCTTTCCAGTCCAGTTTCAGGAAAAGGCACAGTACTGAGACAGCTCTGGTTCGGGTACTTAATGATCTCCTGATAGCGAGAGATTGGAGGAGCCACTAGATCTTGGTCCATTTTTGATCTCTCTGCAGCATTTGACACCATGGACCATGGGGTATTGCTGGAACACCTGCGATTACTCTGTGGACTGTCAGGCATAGTCCTCAGGTGGTTCCATTCTTTCCTCACAGGCAGGGTGTAGAGGGTGGTGTTGGGGAATTTTTCCTCGGCCCCCTTCTCCTAGACCTGTGGGGTACCACAAGGTTCTGTGCTGTCCCCCATGTTGTTCATGGTGTACATGCTGCTGTTGGGAGACATTATAAGGAGGTACAGGCTGTTTTCACTGCTACACAGATGATACTCAGCTGTACGTCTTTTGTACCCAAACAGGATGATGCTATCTCGGTCTTTAACAACTGCTTAGCTGAGATCCAGGACTGGATGAGTGCTAACTGGTTGAGATTGAACCAGGATATGATTGAGGTGCTGGTAGTGGACCCAGGTCGTCGGGTAGAGGGGTTATCTCCTGGTCAGCTGTCCGGCCTTATGCTGGGGGGCAACCAGTTGAGATCCTCTGAATGGGTGCGGAATCTGGGCATTGTGCTTGATGGCAAGCGGACTCTTAAATCTCAGATGTCAGCAGTTGTCAAGTCCTCTTTTTACCATCTGAGGAACATCGCCCGGATAAAGCACCTGGTTCTGCCAAATGACCTACCAATGTTGGTCCACGCCTTTGTGATCTCGCTCCTTGATTACTGCAATGCTCTATATCTAGGGCCTCCGGGGGTGGACATCCATCGCCTGCAGCTGGTGCAGAATGCAGCAGCCAGGTTGTTGACGGGTTTGTAGAGATCTATCCATGTCTCACCTGTGCTTCGTGAACTGCACTGGCTGCCTGTGTGATGAAGGATCACCTTCAAGGTCACTTTGCTGACCTATTAGGCCCTACATGGACAGGGTCCATGTTATTTGCAAGACCTCCTTTGGCCCTACTGCCCCCTCAACCCACTCCATTCCTCCGATGAGGGATTGCTAGAGATTCCCAGGGTCCATCTTCAGACCTCAGGGATAGAGCTTTTTCCTTTGTGGCCCCGACCCTGGGGAATTCTCTACCTCACCAGATTATAAAGTGCCTGTCCACTGAGACCTTCAAGTCCTCATTGAAAACCTATTTATTTAACCTAGCTTTTGGGGATGATGTTTAGTTGTTATTTATTATGCTGCCAATTTTCTATTGATGTGTTTTAGTTGTTTATATTTATGGTTTTATGATGTATCATCGCTTTGATATTTGAAAAGCGCTTTTAAGCTGGCCCGGTGGTGCTCAGGGTTGAGGTGCTGGATGCCACACCTCGCTCCACACCGGTGACCCGGGTTCGGAAACAAGCCTGAGTCATTGGGGTCGGCAGGGGAGGACTAGGATTGAACGTCCGACGACAGCTCTCCTAGTCCTGGGCATAAGGGGTGGATGTACACCATGCTCTGCTCATCCCTGGGGATGCTCAGAGGTACTACAGAGATGCGGGTACCTAGTGGGGGAAGCATGGCAGACATCTGCACGCTAGTGCGCTGACATCATGGCACGCCCGTGCTTCCATTGGGGAGATAAGGGAAAAAAGGCAGCACAAGCCCATGGCAGCTTGATGGCCGCAGTTTCACCGGCCAATGATGCCTGAATGGCATGAGCTGGTAATGGTTCCTTGCTGGGCATAGGGGCTATTTTGGAGGGGCCCCTTTCACAGGTGTAGATGCGTCTGCCAGCTGGGCATGCAAGGTTCAGGGTCGGAGGTGAAACGGAGGAGTGGTGGCTGGATGTGGAGCAGGGCTGTGGCTGCAAGGTAGAAAATGTTAAATGATCAAAAAAAAAGAAAAGTGCTCTTAAAAATAAAGTTGACTGGACTTGAATTGACTAGGCCACACCGGGTGTTCTCTTTGAGGAAAGTGCATGTTTTCTGGCCAATGATGTAACTTATTACAGCCTCATCCAATATACAATCAATTTCTCTCTACTGAATTTGGTTGTTGGATCAAATGTTAATTCTTTATAAAACTCAACATCATTAAGTTGGGATAACATTTCTTGAATGCACTTAATTTGGGCAATTACCTCAATAGCCCACTCCCCATTGTCGGCAGGCTTTAAGGTGATGTCTTGCTGATCCTGAAGCCTTTGTAATGCCTCTTTTTCCTCCCTGTTGCAGTTGGTACGATATGTTGCTGGGGAGTGCTCTTCAGCCATGCCACATCCTGTTCACATGCCTTTAGAAATATCCCCACAGCTGGATTCATGGATGGGATGTAGTCAGACCTTTTCTTCCATCTAGGACAAATGTCATTACTTGTGCCTTCCTCAGTGTCACCGCTTCTTTCCATCTGTTCCAGAGTCACATCTTGCTCTTTGTCTCTGAATCTGGTTCTCTGCTATCCCCTCTGTCTGTCCTGTGGCCATTATTCATTGCCATTTGCTTATACTGCCCTTCCCCCATCCCGTCACTCTAGTACCCCTTGTGGTACCTCATCCTCAAAACAAGCTAACTTTGGCTCCATTGTAGTGCTTTCTGGGATGGTATTGGCATATTGGCAGTTGTGGGAAGGGATGTCCCTGGTTTATGGGTGGGTGGGGCTGCACACTCTGTTATCCCAGTGGAGGTCTCAGGGCTTCCTGATTCAGTGGGGGAGTGCTGTTGGGGATGGCCTGGGGAATGGGAATCTCGTATGGTGGAAGTGAAGATGCTGGGGAGGAATTCTTTGTCTTCTGAGGTCTCCAGTGGGGGTGTCATGTCTTTGTCCTAAAAAAGGCTGCTGATTATCCTCCACTATGTCATCCACTGTGTCCTCTGGCTCTGTGCCTGATGCACTGGTATACACATCATTGTCTGGCTCTGTTCCCCTGTTTCCTTGTTTAAGTATGGGTCTGGGTTTGTTATATGTATTCTGTACTTTCCCCCCACTCAAAAATATAACCATTTAAGTAATCCCTACAATTCCTTTCACATTTTTGACCTTAACATTTTTAATTCTCACATCTTGTTTCTGTATAGAGTCCTTAAGTTTTTGCATGTATTCAAAATAAATTCATTCAATGTATTCATTCAAAATAGAAAACATTGCAGTTATTCTATTAGGAAACTATTTGTAAATTCTTTATCTCTGTACTTGATTATGGAGACTGTATGTATAGAACAGCAACTGTTAAAACCCTGAATCATTTGGATACTTTATATCACAGTGCATTAAGGTTTATCTCCAGACTTTCATTTGCCACCCGACACTGTCAGTTATATGTAGTTACAGGCTGGACTTCATTATCAATACGAAGGGAAAGTCACTGGTATTTATAAGTTTATAGAGTTGTTATTGGGGCTTTGCCCAAATTCCTCATTAATACTTTATGTTATAGAAGACCTTCATCTTATAACCTTAGATTTCTTAATACAATAAGTTTTTTAAAACCCAAACAGTGGTCCAATTTTGGTTCCATTAAGCTAGCTTCCTCTGTCCCTCACACTTGGGATTTGCTAAAGAAAATATGTAATTTAAACTCGCTTATGTTTTATACCAGTTTTAAAGCCTCTATTGATAGAATGTTCCACAGCTCCTGTGATTGTTTTCATTAAATTTTACAATATAAGGTATACCTAATTAATAAGTTATATTGGAACTTAATGTATGTAATGTCATTTACGTACAGTATGTGTTTAATCAATGTTTGTATGTTTTGTATTTCATATATGGATGCAATTGTAAATAAGAGATTTTCACTTAATTTGCTTTCCAACAAAATGAAAAAATGAATTAATTAATTATACTGTAAGTCATTCTAAAAGTCATTAAACTTCTTTTCATGTTCCTGTTATTCTGTCTTGACTTCCCTCTCCATAACTGCAGTGTTTTTGAGTATTATTCTGATTAGCCCATTAGTAGATTCTAAAAGATGGATCTGCCATTCCCTCTGGAATAGTGTTCTCTCTGTGCCAAATGTGGCTGCTTAACACGTCTTAGCCCCTCGGGACCCTTCCTACCTGTAAGTAGGCTTCTAAGGTCACTCTCTGCCAATACAGGCATCTGGCATTTAGGGCAACCTGCTCTAAGTTCACAAATGCTTGTTTAATATTCAGAGTAAGGCTCTCCATATTGCCATTTGAATTACCAGTAGCTGTATTGATATTAGTTTGTTCACACAGCAAAGGATTCACATCTCCTTCTAGAAAAAACAAGTTTCCTAGTAAAGTAGTATTTGCTCTTTCCTCGACTGGAAAGGTTGACTTAAGCAGGGTAAATAATACTGAGGGGGTGCTACTTACTCCAGTCTCTGTGCTCATCATCATTGCAAGGCAAGAAGGTTGTCCTGAGTGTGAGCCAGTCGAAAAATGCAGAAGTTCGTGTGCAGGAGGCAGCGGCTCAATAAACACTCAAACAGGAGCTGAGGAGAAGTGCACTGCAGATAAGAGGGTGAACATGGCTAACTGAAAGGACAAACACTGATCCAGCACAATAGGACACACAAATTTGTTTATTTAGACAATGAATATGAATGGACTACACAGAAAGTGCACCTCCTCAGTGCACGGGCATGGTTAACGTTTTGCGTCTCTCTGACACTTTTTCAAAGATGTGGGGGCACTGAAACAGCCCCATTCTTATATTGCCCACACTGCATAGAACCTCCCATCCAATTAAAGTGACAATGCATAGTGTCATACTGAAATTAAATAAATAAGGTGCAAAAACGCATGCAAAGTGCAAAAAAAGTGATTAAAAGCATTTGATATGTAACCGAGTGCTAGGTCAACAAAAGCATTTAAGCCAAGCATTTGAATCTTGGATTGCAACCCCCTACAGATTATGTGCAACCTGTGCTACATTAAAAATCAAAAACTGATTATTGCTAGTATGTTGAAAAAAAATTATTAAAATGCTTGGATATTCATGACCTTGTTGGTAATACTCAGTCACTATTTCTGATAAAACTGAACTAATACTATTATCACTGTGGTTGAGTCAAAGATTCATTATAAGACTGCAAGCAAATGGGGGTCGGACCAAGGGAAATGGAGGTAACAATAAAAAATGGGAAGGAACTTGCAATAGAAACTTTAAAAATTTTGCAAGACTAAGTGATATGAAAAGAAATATAAAAAATACCTGCATAAGGGTTACCACCGAGGGACGGGGAGGAGGGTTTTGTCAGAACTAATTTTAATTATCTTGAACCGCATAGGAGTATTTTAATTTAAGCAGAACATACAGAATCTGGTTATTATATACATATTTTACAGATACTGGCAGTACAAGGATAGATTACTCAAAATATGTGAACATAGACATCTTCTCCTTTTAAGAAGTGGAGCCAGTTGTAAGTGTTCATTGAGGCTAGGGTAGCTACCAGCTTTCAGCCTATGTAGCCAGTATGTTTCATGGCATAATAGTTTGTTGTCAAGGCCCCCTCCTCCAGGGCCCAGTGTTACCTTTTCCAGTCCACTGAAAGTGAAACAATGTCCAGAACCTGCACGTAGGCAGTGGACTGCCAGTTCATTCTGTGCATTACCATGTCTAATATGTCTGATATGATATGCTCAAGGATTCTTTCCGTGCGCCTTCTTTTTGTCCTTCCAACATAATAAGAATTGCAGGTGCATGTGGCAATGAATATAATAGCCTCAGTATTACAAGAAATAAAAGAGTTTACCTGCAGGCTTTCATTTTTTCTGGTAAAAAACATTTCTTTCCCTACCTTGATGTAGGCACATGCGGAAAAGTTTCCACATTTAAACATTCCTGCAGGCAGTTTTTCCTTTTTCCTGGGGACTGGTTCAAGGCTGTGGACTAAAATGTCTAATAGATTTCAACCTTTGCGATAGGTAATCACAGGGTCTGAGGTGGCTACTTCTATCAGTGCTGGTTCCACACTAAGGATGGGCCAGTTGTTTCTGATAATCTTCTCAAGTTCTTTGATCTGTGTATTGAAAGTTGTAATAAAGTTAGGACCATGAAATTTATTGTTTCTCTTTTTGTTATTACTGTCTCTGGTTTGAATATTTGTCATCAACAGAGACTATCTATCTAACTGATCCTCTTTCCTTTTAGCTACTTCAAGACATTTCTGACTATAGCCTCTTGCTGAGAAACAATTAATTAACATTTTGGCATCAGCATCATACATTTCTGGTGTACTACAGTTTCGTTTTATATGCATGTATTGTCCAAGGAGTATGTTCTGGGTCACATGTTTGGGATGGCAACTCTGAAAGTGTAGGCTAGAATTCCTATCTTTTGTCTGTCTGAAGAGGTTTGTGTTTTTTTTGCAGTTAGTCTTTTTATTGAGGAACCAAGACACCTGACACAGCAGGTAAGAATCAGAAAAAACGTATCTTGCCATTGTATAATATGCCATGAAACATACTGGCAATATAGGCTGAAAGCTAGTAGCTACCCTGGCCTCAATGAATACTTCCAACTGGCTCCATTTCTTAAAAGGAGAAGATGTCTATGTTTACATATTTTGAGTAATCTTCTATCCTTGTGCTGCCAGTATCTGAAAAATATGTATATACTAACCAGATTCTGTATGTTGTGCTTAAATTAAGATACCCCTATATGGTTCAAGATTATTGATAATTAGTTCTGACAATACCCTCCTCCCCGTCTTTTAGCGGTTACCCTTATGCACATATGTTTTGTATTTCATTTCATATCACTTAGTCTTGCAGCATTTTTAAAGTTTCTGTTGCAAGTTCCTTCCCATTTCTTATTGTTACCTCCCTTTCCTTTGGTTCCCCCCTCCCCCCCCATTTGCTTGCATTCTTATAATATATATTTGACTCAGCCACAGTGATAATACTGTTAGTTTAGTTTTATCAGAAATAGTAGCTGATTATTACCAACAAGGTCATGAATATGCAAGCATTTTAATTAATTTGTTCAAAATACTAGCAATAATCAGTTTCTGATTTTAATGTAGCACGTGTTGCACATAATCTGTAGGGGGTTGCAATCCAAGATTCAAATGCTTGGCTTAAATGCTTTTGTTGACCTAGCACTCAGTTACATATCAAATGCTTTTAACCACTTTTTTGCACTTTTCATGCTTTTTTGCACCTTATTTATGTAATTTTAATATGGCACTATGCACTGTCACTTTAACTGAATGGGAGGTCTATGCAGTGTGGGCACTATAAGAATGGGGCTGCTTCACTGCTCCCATGTATTTGAAAAAGTGTCAGAGAGACACGAAACATCGACCATGCCCATGTACTGAAGGGGTACACTTCCTGTGTAGTCTGTTCGTATTTATTGTCTAAATAAACAAAATATTGTGTCCTATTTCTCTGGATCAGTGTCTGTTTTTTTAATTTTATTTTATTTTATTTTATTAAACTCTAGGATTACAAATACCTTTGAGCAAGAACTGCTAATTTACAAAGATTCCACATCAGAGGATGGAGTGTAACATACATACAAAGGTAGACAATGATTTACAGTCTTAACACGTATTACGGTTATAGCCATAAGTGTAGGGAGAATTCAGAGGGTAGCTTAAATGAAATCTCAGAGTAAAAAACTATACAGGAAGTACAGTTGGGGTGAGCAGGGTAGGAGGGGAATGGAAGAGATAGAGGTAGGCAGGCTGAGGGGCCTCTGTCGGAGTGATGGGTGGTTAGAAGTAGTGTAAGCACAGTTAGAGATAAAGGGGCAGATGTCTGCAAGGTGCAGTAGTGGAAGGAGGGAGTGTGAAAGATGGGAGAAGGGCTGGAGTGATGTAGTGGGAGTGTGTGAAAGTTGGGGGGATGGGAGGGTCAGGAAAAGCAGGTGCCATGAGGTGGTTAGCTGTAAAAGGTTACAGGTCACAGTTCAGAAATGACCAGGTGGATGGAGAGGCCATCCCTTTAGGTTAGCCGAGTTCACCCTCCTGTCTGCACCTATTATTTTGCTAATGGATACAGTAGTATGACAGCTAATATTCTGATTTACATTTTGTGACTTCCTCCAACTAATGACTTCATTGGGCCTCACACAGATTACCTCTGCAGCCCATATTAGAGGTCACTCACTGGATTTTGTGTTCCTCCTGGGGATACAGATATCTGACTCGGTGGTGGAACCAGTCAGATGGTTTGATAATCACACTCTAGAGTTCAGTTCTGTGGCTCCCCCTAGAAGGCCTGCCCCTATGGAGATGGTCCAGTACTGCCCCTTGCAGGGGGTGACCCCAGATGGCCTAATGGCGGTGCTGGATCTATCGGGCATGCTGTGGGAGTGCATGGATCCAGGGGACTTGGTGCTTGCCTATAATAGGGCAGTAACGGTGGCCTTGGATTCTATTGTTCCTGTTCGTGTTCACCCCCTCACTCTCTGTGCAAGGTCTCCATGGTTTGATGGGACACTGAAGGAGTTAAGGAGAGTGGGGTGAAGGCTGGAGAGGGCCTGGCAGAAATCAGGCCTAGATGGCAACAGGCTTAGACTGATGGAACACTATAGGATCTATCAGCCATCAATAACCCGTAAGAAAGCAGAATTCCTGTCCAGGGAGATTGCTGCTGCACAAAAATCGACCTGCTCAGCTCTTCCGGACTGTGGACAGACTGTGCAATCCAGTCTGTCTTCAGTCTTTGGGAGCTTTTTCACAAGATAAGTGTGATGAGTTTGCTCGATTATTTGCAGACAAGGTTGCCGCCATCAGGTCTGAGATCCGCCAGACCTCCTCTAATGGGTATTGTAGTGGTCGGCATGAGGTCATAAGTGCCCAGTTTGTCTGGACAGACTTTAGCCGGCCAGAATTCATAGACATCGTGAGGATCATCCAGACTCTGCGGCCAACTTACTGTAGTTTGGATCTGGGCCCCACGTGACTCCTAGTGGGTTGTGTGGATGAGATCGGCCGGATCCTTGCAGAGATCGTCCGGAGCTCATTAGAGAGGGGACTCCTTCCTGATTCCCTAAAGGAAGTGGTCATATGACCACTCCTGAAAAAAACCTCTCTTAACCTGGACTGTCCTGCTAACTAGAGACTTACCTCTAACTTGCCCTTTGTGGGTAAGGTTATTGAGAAGTTAGTTGCACTACAGCTGGATGACCATCTTACTATCCACGATGCCTATGATTCTCTCCAGTCTGGATTTATGAAGAGGCATAGTACCAAGACGGCTCTTGTCTGGGTGTTAAATGATCTCCTAACAGTGAGAGATCAGAGGTCTTGTTCCATCTTGGTCCTCCTTGATCTCTCTAAAGCATTTGACACTGTGGACCATGGTGTGCTATTGGAGAGCCTGCGGTTCATCTGTGGATAGTCTGGTACAGTCCTCAGATGGTTTAGATCTTTCCTCCAGGGTAGGGCTCAGAGAGTGGTCACTGGGATTTATTCCTCTGATGCTCTCTCCCTTTCCTGTGGGGTTCCGCACGGCTCTCTTTTGGCACCTATGTTGTTTGCAGTATATATGCTGCTGTTAGGGGGCATTGTTAGGCAGTACAGCTTGAGTTTTCACTGCTATGCAGATGATACTCAGCTATACCTGTCCTTGTGCCTGGGCAGGAGGATGTAATATTGGTATTTAACTACTACCTCTCCGAGATTGAAGACTGGATGAGTGCTAGCTGGCTGAGGCTGAACCCAGATAGGACTGAAGTGTTGGTGGTGGACCCAGATCATCGGGTGGTGGGTGTGCCAGCTGGACATTCATCAGGGCTATGGCTCGGAGATGCTCAGCTGGCTACCTCAAATCAGGTGCGGAACCTGGGTGTTATTTTTGACAATAAGCTGACCCTGAAATCTCAGGTGTCGGCAGTTGTCCAGTTCTCATTTTTTCATCTGAGGAATATTGCCCAGGTGAAGCATCTGGTTCCTTCTGATGATCTTTCTATCTTGGTCCACGCCTTTGTGACCACTTGCCTTGACTACTGCAATGACGTGTACCTAGGGCTTCCTGGGGTTGATATCCATCACTTGCAGCTGTTGCAGAATGTGGTGGCCAGGCATGTCACTGGCACCTCTAGGACCAGTCACATTACACTTATGCTCTGTGATCTGCACTGGTTGCCAGTACAGTGGCAGTTCACCTTTAAGGTCAGGTTACTGACCTTTAAAGCCCTACATGAACTAGGACCCTGCTACCTGAAAGATCTCCTTTGTCTCTACTGCCCCTCCCATCAGCTCTGATCCACCTACGAGGGATTACTAGAGATTCCCAGGATGCGCTTGAAGACCTTTGGAGCTCGCTCTTTTGCTTTTGCAGCCCCTACCCTTTGGAATTCTCTACCTCATTGGGTGAGGGAGTGCCTGACCATCCAAAGCTTTGTCAGCTCTTAAGACTCATTTATTTAGGCTGGCCTTCCTAGATGATGTTGGCTGATATTTTTTGGTTATTAGTTATGCTGGAGATTATTTATATTATGAAATTTGATTTTAATTGATTTTATGGAATGTTATTGTTGTAATCTGTATGTATTTTAGATTTTGTTCAGTGCCCTGGTCTTTTGGAAGGGCGCTTTATAAATAAAGATTATTATTGTTATTATACAGCAACAAGGACTTCTGGGCAGATTATAAAGTTAACCAATTTTCCTTACTAAGTAGTGCAGACTCTTTTTTTGGTGGTAGGGAATGTAGTATAACAGCTAATATGCTGATTTACATATAATGTAGCAACTGGGAATTATGGTTCGCTTATAAAGGTAACTTACATTTTCCTTATTCAGCAATGCAGACTCCTTTTTAGTAGTGGTGACTGCAGTAGAGCAGCTAATATGTAGATGTGTGTAGCAAGGCATTATGTGTACAGTATGAAGCTGTTTTCCATTTTTACTTACTTGGAGGTGCAGTCTCCTATTTTTGTGGTGGTTACAACAATATATGATCTCAGATGTTCGTTTTCAAAATGTAGCATTGTGCATACACTGATAGGTGACAATATGTCTTTACTGAAAGATGTAGTCTCCAATTTCTGTAGTGAGTCAGAAATATAATAGTGTGCCTTGGGGTCATCGGCCACAACGCTCACCTCATTCCATAATCAAATAACCTCTGATGGATACAGTATAGGAAAATGGGGTGAGCATTAGTGCTGATGACCCCAAGGCACCCCCCGATGCCTGTCAGAGTGTGCAGGGTGGGGGTTGGGGGTGCAATGGGGTGAGTGCTAGGTCTGATGACCCCAAAGCACAGTCCTGATGCCTGTCAGTATATGCAGTGGGAGGTGGGGCGTTAGGGTTGGAAACACAATTTCCCTGCTTTTGTTTCCTTAGTAAAAACTGTACCTGACACATTAATGAAGTTTCTTACAATGATACATACACATATATATATATATATATTTATATATATATATACATACACACACTCTCTCTCTCTCTCTCTCTATAGATATATATATACAGTATATATGTGTGTATATATACATATATATATATATATATATATATATATATATATATGGGTAGGGAAATTGTAGCAATATTATTGGTTGAACAGCATCACATGACCTTGTGTATATCAGAGCATGACAGCACACCTGCACTTTTACCCCCCTCCAAAACAATTTTGACATTTTATAAGATGGATAAACCACTCTGAGGTGTGCAGTCGCGCTCTGATATACGCACTCCTTGGGTGGTTGACGCACTCGGCCTGCAGCCTCATGCATAACAACGCACACCAAGGCATGCGTATATCAGAGCTCGACCAAACACCTCAGAGTGGTTTATCTATTACACACATTTATATATATTAGAGACAAAAAACTTTGTTTAATGCATCAGCTAGGGTTGTTCCACAGCCACAAAAGTGAGGAAATTCAGTGTTAGGCTGGAGTTCCTTGATAACCCCAGCCCACCCTCACCAGAATTGGGGTGCGTTGCTAGTTGTTGGCCCTAACTCTCATGCCAAATACATGTGTAAAGAAGCATAGGTATAGGAGAATGGGGGTGAGAGTTAGATCGATGACCTAACCTTCCCCCGATGCCAGTTGGGGTGGGCTGGGGTGTCCAAGGGGGCTTTCAATCCTAACACCAAATTTCCTTGCTTTTGTCGCTGTGGAACAACCCTAACTGATGCATTAAGTAGAGTTTTTTGCCTCTAATTTCCCTTCTTTTTGAGAATGAGGATGATAAATAGTGAATGGAAAAAGGGCCCCACACTCCCACCACATGATGTCTTGTTACATAGTAACAGGAACTGCAAAGCAAACACAAGCAGCAATGGTTACACACATGGTAAAGCAAATGTAAATAGTAACGCAAACGTCAATAGAAATGCAAGCGTAAAGTGACGCCGAAGTGAACAGTGACGCAAACGGACATGCAAGCACATACAAAAACACATCTGGTAATGCGCACAGTGACAGCACCGGTAATGTAAACACAAATGTTAAGTGTTACAGCAACAATAATGCCAAAGGTAAGAGAAATGAAAATGCAAACAGAAGCGCCGCATCGCAAACGCGAATCAGAATAAGACGCGGAAAAGCGGTACTGCAATTGGAAATGCAAATGGTAAAGGCAACAGCAAGAATAACACTAAAGGAAACAGAAATGCAAGCGCATATGGAAATGCAAACAGTAACACGCACGGTCACAGTACCACAATTGCAATTGCAATAGGTAGCGGTAACAGCTGCAATAACGCCAAAGGAAAGAGAAATGCAAACGCAAATGCAAGCACGTACAGAAACACAAACTGTTATGCGCACGGTCATGGTACCACAATTGTAAATGCAAATGGTAACAGTAACAGCAACAATAACGCCAAAGGAAACAGAAACGCAAAGAGAAACACAAGCGCATACAGAAACACAAACCATAATGCACCGGCACGGTACCGCAATTGCAAATGCAACTGGTAATGGTAACAGCAACAATAACGCCAAATGACACAGAAATGCAAACACAAATGCAAGTGCAAACGAAAACGCAAACCGCAACACACACGGTGGCGTGGACGGGAACGGTGCTGTGAACGGTAACAGAAACGCAACTGGAAACGCTTATGGCACAGTACGAAGAGCACATCCTTCTTTTCCCCAAAAAGTGCATTGAAAAATGCAGTGAAAACAAAGAATGTATGCATAACAATAGGCCTCGGAGCAGAAAATGAGGACTTGGAATACTAAATTGCTTATATCTCAGGAACCATATGACCTAGAAAAAAAATTTAAATTTGATATGAATTATGACTTTCCTGTCTAGTTTTGTACTAAGCCCCCAGCTGAGGGACTAAGTATTTTTCTGATGAAAAGTCCGTATCTCACACCATCTTCCAGATACGGGCTCTGAAAGCGCGACGACTTTAATGTTATCCTATGGGAAAAAGCTAACTTCGGAGCGCCACTTGCCGTTTCTGCAATATTTTTTCACCAAACCACCAAAAGGCACATATGTGGGATGTTGGCTTTCCTTCCTCCAAATTTCAGCCCAAAAGACCAAACCATTATTTTGCAGCAGGGAGGCAAAGGATTCCTATAATGCCGCAGATGCCGTAATGTTATCCTATGGGAAAAAATGTCAAATTTGGAGTGTCGTAACTTTGCCACCCTGTAATATTCTTTCACCAAACCACTGAAAGGCACATCTGTGAGATGTTGGCTGTCTTCCCTCCAAATTTCAGCCCAAAAGACCAAACTGTTCTTTTGCAGCAGAGTGGCAAAGAATTCCTGTCATTTTACCATAGCCTGGAAAAGTAGTGTCCTGATTTGCGAAAGCTTTCACAAAAATTTACGAAAGTGTCACAAGTGCGACACTACTTTGCGACATTACTTTTCCCAGAAATTTGAAAAACATATTTCTTGGGTGTTTAACCCCAAAATAAAGCCATGGCTAGCATCCTCAGGATCCGACTAGATGAACACAAAAATAATTGTGTGCCTAGAGGGTCCCAAATTTAATGGCCAAGCATTTCTGTGACCAGTAACTGAAAAAAAAATGGCTGACTCACGACACTACAGGGGTCATTTGCGACACTAAAAAGTGCATTTGCGACACTGTCGAACTTTTTAACTCTTCCCATTGATTTATAATGGGAAATAATTTTTTGAATAACTTTTAAACTGTTCAATATTTTTTCACAAAATCTTCAAAAGGCACATTGGGCACCCCGGCCGCACATTCCCTGAAGTTTTTGGACCAGTCACGCAAACAGTGCAACCTGTAGGTGCGAGCAAAGAATGCACAAAAAAATGTAAATGCGCCCAAGGATGTTGTTTAATAACTCCATAGCCGTATATCTGACCAGTACAAAAGTTGGCAGATCCTGAGATCTACAGTTATGCCCCATGTCTGCCAAATTTCAGGCAAATCTGTTGAACAGTGGCAAAGTTATTAGGGTTCAAAGTTTCATCATTTAACATTAAAAGGGGTACTCAACCCTAACTATGGTAGCACTGCTGTGCTACCATAATATATATATATATATATATATATATATATATATATATATATATATCTATATATATATATAAAATATAGCAGAGCCATGAGTGGTATTACCCCAGGTCACTCTGCACAAACTCAAATATTTAATGTAGCACACTGTCGCTCATCATGTGTGCAATTTATACAATAGGGTTTGTGTTTTTATCATAGTTTGGTGCTGCTTATGGATTTTGCTTTACTAGTTTTCTGGTGTTATTTTTTTTTTGTCTGAAGGTGTCATTCAGCTTTGTGAGTCATACTGGTTTTGTTTTTTGTGAATGCCTTGCTTGTGTGGGTTTCTATTGGTGGACTGGGTGAATGGGAGTCTATTTATTGGTTCATGCTGTGAATGGGATGTGTTTGTATCATGTGATTGGTTGCTGTGCATGTCATGTAGTGTTGGTTGTTGTATTGTGTGAATGGGTAGTTTCCTGAATGTGCATTTAGATTGGTTGTGTATGCTTTGTGGGCGGGGCTATGACGGGATGGGAGTGTTGAGGGATGTGTGCCACACAGAATACTTTTCGTTTTATAAATGGGAAATTAATTTTATATTTCTTTCATGTTTGTTTGAGAATTATTTATTTTGGTATTGCTAAACGGAGTGTGTGGCAGGAGCGTTCCACTTCTTACTTTGGCATTCAAGTTAGTGCCGGTTTCTGTTCACCTGAGTCCTTTGTGCTATGAGGTATGTTTTTGGCAGTTGTATTTTTTTTTCTCTCCTTCTTGTATTTCTGAATGAAATGTTAATGTGTTGGAGTAATCTGACTCCCTGTGTGACTCGATGAGTCGTACAGGCTTCCAGGGTGGTTGCTGTAGCAGGTTTCCTGTGCCGTTTTAAATGCCAATATGTTAGCGTTTGCTTTAGGCATCTATTCAATATTATTTTTTTTTCTTTTCCTTGGAGGTTTGTAGATCGGTCCATCTCAGTGTGTGCAGTTAGGGATTTGTTTGTTAGGAAAAGATGTTTACGGATTTTACTACCAGTTTTCTGTGTTTTACAGCTGCTACTAACTTGCTATTTTTCAGCACTGTAAGTAGTTCCGCCAGCCTGGAACACTGGAAAGTATGTCTTGCTACGTAAGCACTGTGATAATATCACCTTCTAACGTAAGCACTGTGTGTATAAATGTCAGATATTATCACAGTGCCTACATCAGCAGGATTTATTTCACTGGGGTGAGAATAAACATTTTTATTAGAGGGATATCAGCTCACCCCTATTGTATTTTATATATATATATATATATATATATATATATATATATATATATACAGTATATATATATATATATATATACACACACACACATATATATATATATATATATATATATATATATAATCAAAAAACTTGGTTAGTGCACCAGTTAGGGTTAAACAGACAAAACTAGGGACATGTAGTGTTAGGCACAGTTCCCCACCCTGCACAAACCCACAGGTGGGGGAGAGACTGTCTTGGGGCCATCATCCCTAACGATAACCCTGTTCCATTACAAAATTAAGTGACATGGCTACAGCATAGGAGAATGAAATGATCATTAGGGTTGATGGCCACAAGATGTTCCCCAACCCAAGGTGGTGAATGGGGTGTTAGAGTTGGAAACCCTAATGCCACATTTCCCTACTTTTGTTTGTTTAACCCTAACTGATTCATTAACAATATTTAGTGCAATTTGTTTCCTTTCTTTTTGAGATATGAAAGTAGTATCCTTATTTTACATTAGGTGCGCAAGGTCCTTTGGACCCTGGACTCCCATCCCTCCATAGATGTATCAAGCTGTGTAAGCACAGGGGCCTCTGGCCCCTGCACTTCCAGTTATAGGACAACAGTCATACAATTGTCACCATAGCCATTTATTACCCCTTCTCGTACCCGGTGTAGAAAACTTTTCAATCCCTGCTAAAACGTAACTCCATGCAAGCGCTACCCCAATCCACAGCACAGGTGCAAAAACACATTTTGTACAGGATTTTAGAAATGACAGCTGTGACATACATGAGGTGGAGTAATAAGAAGGATATGTTGAACATTTGGGCTCAAAATATTTAAAATTCACAAAGTTATGAGCAAGCACAGTGAAATTGCAACAGTCATAACTGTGCCTTCTTAAATAATTTTGACCCAACATTTTTAACATAGCACTTTTATGACCTCGTCACATGTACCCAGTACCGAACATATAGAAACTGCTGCCAAAACATAATTCTGTGCAACTGTAATGCCATTCTGCACCGCAGGTGTGAAAATACATTTTGGACAGGATTTGAAAAATGACAGCTGTGACATACGTGAAGTGGAGTAATAAGAAGACTATGTTAAAACTATGGGGTGAAAATATTACAGATTTCCAAAGTTAAGAGCATGCATAGCTAAATTGCAAGGAATGGTCATAGTGCATCCATTTTTTTAATTTTTGACCCCAACTTTTCGACATAGCCTTTTTAGACCCCACCTTATTAACAATATGATTGTCATTACATAAATCACACTGTAAAGGTGATTTTCACCAACTGATCACAAACTCACCTTTCCTGTGAGTGTTGCCTAATGACAGTAATATTGTTCCTGATCTGGGGTCCCTAAAGGCCATGTTGAAAATTTGGGGGTCAAAATCATGAAAAAGAGCTGAGTTATGTACCAAAGCTGAACCCCCCCCCCCACACTGAAATAAATTGATGGCATTTACCTTAGTTTTTCATAATGCAGTCACCGGTTCCAGCAGCAAGACATTTCTTCAATCACGGGAGCAGGTTTCAAACCTGCGACCTCTTCAGGTAAGATTGCATCTGTGGTGGTGTCATGGGGGGTGTGGGGAGGTGGGTGCAAGGTGGGAAGTTGGTTGGCGGGTGCTGGCATGATCAGCAAAAAATATACAAAGACATCGAGTGACCATTTTCTTATTTTCGGGTAGAAAATGAAGGAACGAGGAAGGATACAGTAAAACCACAAACTAATAAAAAAAAAAGGGAATAGGAGGGTGTGTGGGACTACAGTACTAGACACCAAGGACAAACCCTAGAGCCAAGTAAGCCCTCTAAGAAAAAAATGGGGTAGAGGCTTATGAGAAAATATAATAAAACACTAAAAATATTAAAGAAATAAAACAAATATTTTTTTTATACAATATACAGGGTGGGGGGTGCCACTAGCCACCATGGACTTAAGGCAGTATGGGGATGGTGATCACAGAATAGGGAAGGAAAATAAACATCAAGGGACAGTTTTCTTTTTTGCAGAAATGGACTGGTGGGAGGGCTGCTAGCCACCAGGGACTATGGTAGTAGGGGGACAGTGATTGGAGGATGGGGAGGAAACAAAAACATCTTAGCGCCTTTAACAAAGCAAATCTATGCAAATCTCTAAGGACACTAAGTTGAGCACATTATTAATTTCACTAATCTGCTCAGTGTTTAATTGCTTTGTTTTAGTGATGGTTATTAACCATTTGAACGGTAAATGGTTATTTACTGTTTGAACAGTAAATGGTTATTTACAGTTTGAACAGTACAGTTTGAACAGTAAATGTTTGGTTACCATTCAAATAGCCTGCCTTGAGGCTATCACAAAATTAATTTTAATTCAAAAATGATAATGCATTTTCACACCAAACCATCCAAAGGCACACCATTGTCACACAACCCATCATCCCTAAAAATTTCAGAGAAAAATGTCATTCTGTGTGGACTGTAGATGATGGCAAAAAATATCCCATGTTATCCTGAGGGAAAAATGTAATTTCTTCTCTTTTTGACCACTTTACATCTTGAAAACCATACAAGCTGCCATCATGAAACTTTCCAGATTTTGTGACACTGACAAAATGACAGCACATCCTAATTTTTGGGCTATTTCATCAAAAAAATGCCAACGTTTTTAAGGTGCAAAAATAATTGACATTTAACACTGAAGTGCTATACCAGCCCTAACTATTGGGGCACTACTACCCCAGATAATATATATTTTGTATAGTATAGGGTTTAAAATAAGAAATATGTTTATTTCTTTATTTCAAGTTTTGGTAACAGGGAAAGGCTTATTGAGCCAAAGCTCATTTCCATGAAAGGGAAAGTGTAGTAGTGTAAATAAGCAAATATAAGGACTGTTTACAATATAAATAAGGTGATACAAGTAATAAAAACATCAGGTGCACTGAATTACAATGAAGAGAGCGGTAGGGACTGGTATGATATTTACCTCACAATTTGAATAGACAGCAGCGATTGAAGGCAGCTAAAGATAAGCAGAAAGGAAGGAAAGAATCTAGCAAAGAGTTTTAGATAAACAACAGGAATTTGACAGGTGGGGAAAAGTAAAGTGCATAAAAAGACAAGTAAAGTAGGGATGGACAGGGCCTCAAACATCTGCTGGGAGGATGAAAGACAGGAGTAAGGGGGAAGGGGAATTAGGAGAGAGTATGCTTTAAGTGGAGCAGTTAGGGAACTAGATGAAGGGAGCTTGGAAAGAGAGCTCCAGAGGGAGGGGAGACAGTAGGAGAAGACAGCCTTCCCCAAGTGGAATAGAGGACGGGAAGGAGAGGAGGTGCTGAGTCTCTGGAACATAGCGGATAGGAGGAAGAGGATGAGGATGAGAGGAGAGGAGAGCAGAGGAGAGGAGAGGAGAGGAGAGGAGAGGAGGAGAGGAGAAAGGTAGGAGGGGAGGGATCCAAACCAGAACTTGGAGATGAGTGGTGATAGTGGCATAACTGAAGATAGGAAAGGAAAAGAAAGGAGTTGAGGGAACAGTAGTGAGTGTGGGGGGAGGTGCATTGCAGGCAAAATAACAAAAGACATTTAAGAGGGAGTCCAGTCTAGAGAGGGCTGAGGCAGGAGCTGATCGAAAGACCATATCGGCATAATCAAAAAAGGAGGATCATTTTGTAAGCAACTTTCATTGAACAAGAATAGAGAGGGAGCCTTTGCTCTTATACATGGCTCCTACAGTAGCTTTGGGCAAAGTTTGGCGTCAATTTAGTCAGTATTAGAGGGGAAGTTGAGTCAACTGTCCAACGAGACACTGAGCTATACGAAGCTGGGAACTACATTAAGAGTGGTGCCATTGGGACTGGCCTGGTGGCACTGAGGGTTTAGGCACTGGACGTCATACCTCACACCACGCTGGTGACCCATGTTCGGGAACAGGCACGGGCCACTGGGGGTCAGCAGGGGAGGAGAAGGATTGAGCATCCAGAGGGCTGCTCTCCTTCTCTGGGGAGTGGGGGTATTTACAGTGTCAGTCCCATTTGCCTGCTGGTGGAGGCTGAGGGACAGGGCACCACGCTGCAACAAGGGGAGTCGGGGACAAACCCTAAGAAGAGTCTCCATCAGCATCATTGCACATCCCTCAGCTCCAGGGGGAAAGCTCATACTGGAAAATGCCGGCCCCCCCACGTATGATCCAGCTCCGGTGCCTGACCCCTTTGGCCATCTCAGTTCTGCTTTGGTGGCCCCACTTGGGGAGGGCATCCCCAGGTACGAGGGGCACAGGTTGCCAGAAACCAGGCAATACCAATTGTGGGGCTAGGGGGAGGCCAGCAGCAAAAAAATTAAAATTAAAAAAAAAAAGAGTGGTGCCATCAAGGGTGGAAAAGGAGGGTAGGGGAGAAAGTTTAGCTAGTTTCTGGGTGGTACTGAACATCATGGATACAGTTTTCTTAGTGTTTACCTGACATTTGTTTGCCTGGAATCAGTGTCATACTCTCAGAAAGTCAGTCTGTTGCTGAATCTCCACCTCGGAGGTTGAGGGTCCAGAAGCCTAGAGAACAGTGTCATCAGTATACATATGGATATGAGAGGAGACACATATGGATAGAAGGTCATTTAAAACAATTGAGAAAAGGACAGGGCCCAGAATGGAGCCTTAAGGGACACCAACCTGAATGGGAATGGGGGGGAACCCAACAAGCAAGGCACATAAAAATGATGGGATGTATTTACAGAAATATTAATAGCAGAGACAGTAGTGTTGTGGTCCCTTTGTAGTCATCGCTTGTACAACCACACTTGGAGTTCTGTGTGCAGTTTTGGGCACCGTATAAGAAAAAGGACATAAAGTTGCTAGAGGGGGTGCAGAGAAAGGCAACCAAAAAAATAAAGCAACTGAGAGACATCGACTATGACAATAGTATGATGCAACTCGATCTGTACTGTATGGAATACAGGAGACTAAGGGGAGACTTGTACCTAGTATACAAAGTTCTGACAAACAAAGATCTATGGAAAATTATAGGGTTAGCTATCAACACAGAAAGATGTAGTAGATTCTGTCAATATCAGCTTAAAGGAGAATTGACTAAAACAAATTTAAGAGGTCAGTGGCTAAGTCAGATAGTAATTGCCTCAGTTTCCCTTCATAGTATTATACATCTCCCCTCTCCCCCGTGTCTCATAGACCGTTCACAACCTCTGCACTCAGAACCCCACCCCCATCCCCACATTCAGGTATGGGGCTCCCAGATCTGGTCAGTCTCCTAGTCCTGCTACTGCTTCTCTCTTCCTCCACTCTATCTCCACCTCAATGCCTACAACACAATGCTCACCATAGCTGCACGGTCACCCATACATTGTGGACTGGCACCAATTGTGATTCTCCACTCTCCACACTGCCCTTTAAACTGCCCAGATGCTCTCTTAAGCACTCTCACATACTATCTCTTTTTCTATTTCCACATATCCACTCCCTCCCCATCCCAACCTGCATCCTCATGACTACCTCTCACAAACCTTCTGCCAAAGCAAAAAGGATGAAACACATGCTCTACAGGCTAGCCATTTTACTCTTGCTCCTATCGGGTAACGTGCACCCCAGCCTGGGGCCCATTGCACAGCCAAACCCTTCTACCCCCTCAATGCACTGCACTGATGGTCTCCTTTTGGCATCAATAAATATTTGTAGTCTACTACGGAAACATGACCTCCTCCAAGGATGGATCCTACAGCACAACCCAGATATACTAGTGGTGGCTAAAACCTGACTCTCCCCTAAATTACCTGACTCAGCCATTGCCTTGAGTGGCTACCAACTCTTTAGAGAAGACAGATTGGGGAAAAAGGGGTGGTGGTTGTGCCATCTACGTTCATGACTGTATTAAAGTGCAGGTTATCCAGGCTACCCCCTGCCTATGGTGCTCAGACTCTGTCTGTGAAACTGGCTATTGGCAACTCTGGCAAACAACTTATTGTTATGTCTGTTTACCTCCCTCCCCAGGACATCAAGCCTGCCTTCCACTCCTTCTTAATTTGCATCTCCCAATTTCTCAGGAATGCTGAGGTCATTGCAATGGGTGACTTCAGCACTAACTGGTTGTCCCCATAAGTAGCTCAGCAAAGAGATGCTGTGGCAGCCACCAACTTAACACAAGTTGTCCCATTCCCAACCAGGATTAATTATAACACCGTCACCAGTACCCTTATAGAGCTAATCCTTACCAATCTCCCACAGCATCTCAGCAATGTCATGGTGCTACTTGATGCGTTAAGTGACCACTCCCCTATTCTCTGCACATGGACACATCACTTCCAAAAACCTCCTCCTAAATTCTCTTTCCAGCACACCCTTAAAAAGGGCTCACTGCTGAAGTTTTCAGAATATCTCCTGAACTGTGACTGGTCTCCCCTGAACTCCACCAACAACATTGACAACACCTTGGCTTTCTTTATTATAACCTTTAACACTGTCTTTGACATCTTTGGCCCTCTCACTGAATGAGTCATAAAAGGCCATAACTCCCCATGGATTACAGGGGCCCTCCTGGATATCAGGCATGCTTGTGATAATCTCTGGCACAAAGGGCTAGCCTCTGGTCTCCCTACTGACAGGCAATGGTAAAGGGCTGCTAGAAACACATACACCCGGGAATGTTGCTGTGCCAAGGTAGCCTACTTTCAAGCCACACTCCTCCACATGGGGCTCAAGAAAGGAGTTTTGGGATAACATAAAGGACCTTACAGGAAAATTCAACACTTTTCCCCCCACATTATTGAACATAAAAGGTGTCACTACTCAGGACCCACTGCTCATTGCTAACACCATTAACAATGCATTCTCTGATCTTAGTGGGGTACTACCCCCCGACTTCTTCAACACATCCTCCTATCCTCCTCCTCCTCCTCCTCCCCCTCCCACAGGTATTCCTCCTTTTTGCTTTAGGACCGTCGCCCCCTTGGAATCTAAATCATACCTCTTTAAGGTTCCCAGGAAATCTCACTACAGTGGAGACTCCCTAGTGCTGACGCTTCTGCATCTGGTACTGGATGCAGTTCTTATCCCCCTTACCAAATTCTTAATCTCTCTCTGTGTCTTGGCCAAATCCCCTCTCTGTGGAAATCAGCTGTTGTGACACAAATCTTCAAGAGTGGTGATAGAACTTCCCATGATAACTCCCAACCAATCTCTATTCTCTCCGCCTCCATCTCTGCAAAGATCTGCAACAGGGTTGATACACTAGGAGGTGTGGAAAGGATGAGAAGTTACTTGGCAAGGTTGGAGGAATGGTCAGAAGTATGGCAGCTTGGATTCAATGCAAAGAAATGCAAAGTAATGCACCCGGGAAACAAAAACCCAGGGGAAGATTACACAATGGGGGGAGGTAGTAACAACAACAAAAATGGAAAGAGACCTAGGGGTAATCATATCAGATGACCTTAAGGTTGGCAAGCAATGCGAGAAGGCGGTAGGGTATACTGGGATGTATAGGGAGAGGTATCACCAGCAGAAAACAGGAAGTTGTTATCCCCCTGTACAGACAGTTGGTGAGACCTCATCTGGAATACTGCATTCAGTTCTGGAGACCCCATCTCCGCAAGGACATAGACAGGATGGAGGCAGTTCAAAGGAGGGCAACTAAAATGGTGCAGGGTCTGCAAGAGAAGCCATATGAGGAGAGACTAAAGGAGCTTAATATGTATACCCTTGAGGAAAGGAGGGAGGGGGGGACATGATAGAAATGTCTAAGTACCTCAGTGGAATCAACAAAAGTCCAAGAGGGTAGCATCTTTCTTTTAAAAAGAGATGTGCAAGAACAAGGGGACACAATTTGAAGGTAGAGGGGGGGACAGCTCAGGGGCAATGTGAGGAAGTATTTTTTCACAGAGAGGGTGGTGGACACATGGAACAGACTTCCTAAGGAGGTTGTGATGTCTAAAACTGTGGGAGAATTCAAGAATGCATGGGACAGACATAAGGCAATTTTTGTGGGGGGCAGGAAGAAATTGGCTGTTGGTTAAATAGGATCTACAGCTTATCCTCTAGGTAGGGAAATGGGCAGACTAGGTGGGCCAAGCGGTCCTTATCTGCCATCAAAGTCTATGTTTCTATGTTTCTAAAACCCTGGAATGAATAGTTTTCTGAACAACACTCCGAGTATCTCTCCACTTAGAACCTCCAATGCTGTGAAAAACATGGTTCCAGGAAGGGCCATACAGTAGTACTACCACAGCCCTCTTGGAATTCACTGACTTCATACATAAAGCCCTTGACTGTGGTCATCTAGTTGGATCTGTGTACATTAATCTGACCAAGGCTTTTGCTACTGTCAATCATGCCCTCCTTGTTAACATCCTCCCATCTTTGAGCCTCTACCCTGATGCCACCTCTTGGTTTGCTAACTACCTCAGTGGGAGGACGCAGCAGGTAAAAATCAATGATACCCTCTCCACCAGTCTGCTGATTTGGTTCGTGGTCCCTCAAGGATCTATCCTCAGCCAATTGTTGTTCAGTCTGTTCCTCAACATCCTCCTACTTGTCTGCTCTGTGTGGATGATACTTTATGCTAATGATGCAGTAATATTCTGTAGTCACCCTGACCCCTCCCCACTGCAATCTGATTTACAAAGATTATTCTCTAAATCTGAATCCTGGTTTTCCAAACACAAGCTCATCCTCAATTACAAAAAAACAAAAATGATGGTGTTTGCTAATCCCCAAAATAAATACAGTGGGGCCCCTTTACCTATTCTCAACTGTCATAACTCACCCCTTGAGCAAGTCAATGCTTTCAAATATCTTGGATTCACCCTTGATTCTGCCCTTTCCTACCATGGACACATTAACACAATCAGCTCAGCAGTTAACACCAGGTTAGGACTTCTTTATAGACATTGGTCTGCCATGACTCCAGATGCCCTCCACCTGGCGGTAACCAGCTCGATCTTGTCCACAGCTGACTATGGAATAGTGTTCTATGGTGCGGTCTCAGATTCTGCACTAAGTAGAATTAGGGTAGCCTTGAACAAGGCGTGTCAGCTATTAACCAGTTGTGATAAGCTCACTCACACCTGCCTCCTCTATCAACGTACCAACTGGATTAATTTTGCAGGGAGGATTTCTTACCAAACCAGCTTGTTAGCAAGGAAGATTGCCTTGGGCAGAGGAAGTGTGATCTCCCCCCCCCCGCCCACTGCCAGCATCTCTTAACCCCCTCACCCACCATTCAGAACACCAGAAGCACCTCCCCAGCCTCTTTCAGGATCCCACATTGTAGGACTTCCTTGGGGCAGAGGGCATTCATGAATAGGACACCTCACTGTCTGAATGGTCTCCCCTAAGAGACCGCCTCAATTGCCAAATTTGATCCTTTCAAGTATAAACTTCAACAGCATCTTCTCACCTCCTCCCAATGTGACTGTCTCTAGACCATTGTATTATTACCTCCTTGAGTTCTCCCCTCCTCATCACATCTCTTCCATGACAATGTCACCTTCAACTGCCTGGATCACTACTCCATTCAACTCCCTCGCATCCTTTTGTGCCCCCCTTCTTTTCTCCTCTCTATCTCTTTAGTGTTATGTACAGCAGGGCCTTGATTAAACCTGTCTATTGTGTACTGTATTATCAGGTTTGATTGTAAAAGTTTAGTACTATGCTGATTGTATAACAGTACTGCATCTTCCCTTGGCTCTTTGACCTGTAACAATTGTGTAACCTGTCAATTTGGTCTCAACTGCTTCCCTATTGCTCCTACATACCTACACTTACTCATTGTTACCTGTAACTGTATGTCTTGTTGATCTTCTGACGTGGAGTCTTTGTAAAAGTGTCTTTGACTCAAAGGATTGAATTCCGATATTTCAATAAATAACAACAAAATTAGTTTATGGAATAGACTACCCATTAATGTGGTGACTAGCACTACATTACACAGCTTTAAAGGAGAAGTCCACCCAAAACTTGAAAAAATATATGTTGTGCAGAGTGTTTTAATTTGTACGTGAAGTTCTAGTGTTTCCTTCCCTCTGACAGGTATTAGGAGTTTTTCCTAAATTAGCCTGCTAGTTTTAGGGTTGTTTAATTCCCCTTGGGATCTTCGTCCCTGACAGCTTAATTGTATTTCTTGTTCCCACAGTGCATCTTGTCTCATGTGACAGTGATGTAAGAGAGACCCAACATTCAGAACACACATGCCAAACAAACTAAATATCTTGGAAGCTTTACGAGCTGCACAAAAATTATCAGCAGCAAAATGTTTCAGGACATTAAAACCTTTACGATGTGGGTGGTCACCAAGCTGAATTCTACAGGTTTTGAGGTCACGTGATGGCGATCTGAAAGTCGGCAGCACTCCGAAGCGGCTCCGCTCTCTCATCATCTATAATTTACAATTAAACTAATTACCATTTACCTCCAGAAAGGATAGTGTATCTACTTCTCAGCTCCGAGAGAGGAACAGAGTGGGAGAAAATGGATGCTTACATGAGAAAAGCACCACCGCGGCATTCCCCACCTCCGAGGCCCAAAAAAGACAAGGCCGCTAAACGAGCAAAACAGCAGGCTGTGAGCTTGCCTAAATCCCCTACGGCACAACCAGCACTAACTGAAGATAATTTTTTTGAAATTATGCAGCTGATACAAGAAGTAATAGCAGCAATGTCAGCAGATTTGCAGCAGATTAAACCCTCAGTTGCAGTATTAACTACACGAGTAGGGGATTCCGAGGTCAGAGTTACCTCTCTGGAAAACAAGCAAGGGAAAACAGAACAAGATATTGTGGTGACAAATAAGAGGATGAAAAAGTTAGAGGATAAGCTAGAAGATTTAGAGGGATGCAGCCGGAGAAACAACTTATTAATCATTGGTATTCCGGAACATGAAGTAGGCAGTGCACCCTTACAGTATATTCAGAGATTTTGTGAAAAGACAGTAGGGTCTTCTCCAAACGGCCCTACATACATAGTTGAGTGAGCACATCGTGCCTTACGGCCCCCATCAGCAGCTGGCTCTCTGCCCAGACCTCTGATATTTAAGGTCCTCAACTTTCTGGACAAACAATACATCCTAGCCAAAGTAAAGGAGCTCAAAGAAATTCAATGGGATGGTAAACCAGTCAGGATTACGCAGGATCTCCCACACTCAGTTAGAGTCAAACGGCAGGAGTTACATCCGATTGTAACAAAATTAATTGCTGTGGGAAAGCCTTTCTGAGTAAAGTAGCCTGCTACCCTTCTGGTCAAGCATAAAGAGCAGTGGATTTCATTTGAAACCCCGATCAAGCTAAATCGGAGCTCAAAATGTTAATCCCAGATCTGTTTAAATGAAGCTGGGCACATTTCCACATGAGAATGTTTCAGAGCTGCAATCTATCTGTCATTGCTTTGTCTGACTAGTCAGAAATTAACTGGCTCGTTTGGTCGGACAATTGGAGTTAAGTAAAAATTTTTCCTAGACCCTGGTTAGTAGAATTACATTTGTAAGATTTGTTTTAAGAGCTGGCAGGGTTTTACCAGTGAGGAGGTCCCAAGATTATCACGCGCCCACTTCTACTTGTGATACTGGTCTCCTAGCCAGGATCCTGTATTCCCAGTTGGACAGCGAATGGAAAGGAAAGCCTACTATAGAAAATGGTATGGGCCGACTTGCGTCTCCTAGTAGAAGCAAGCAAAACGCCTCCTTTGTCTCTGATGGAAAAAGCAAAAGCGTATGCGATACCTCGGTTCAATATGCTTGGAGAGCACTTCTACAACTATAGATTTGGATAAGTCATGGGCTCGAGAATCACATGAGGGCATCAAAGAGTCCATTGAATCAGCAGACTGGTTTTCATGTTTTCTGTGTTTCTGGTCTTATTTATTAATTAAAGGAGATATATTCGAATAGCAAGTGTAAGCAAGGTGACTAACAGAGTAATGTTTAGTCCCTGGATGAATGGGGAGTCAAATGAATAGAACTGAATTGTGCCCTGTGGGGCTGTAGGGCTCTCCTTGTAAATGCCTCGCATGATGGCTGAATTTCAATTTATGACTGTGTTATTTCATCCGAGGGGTGATGTATCCTTCAGCTGGTTAAGTCTTCATTGGTTTTTCAGTTTATAATATTATACTGTTTGTTAGACGAGCATTCCTACCTAAAATCCGACATTGTGGAATCATAGAAATGTTAGTAGAGCTTCTTTGTAGGAATGTTCTGATGTGTATATCTTTATCCAGGGTTAATATGAACTGTTTTATTGAATAGGTGTTCAATAGTTAGTTTTAGATGTTTCTTAGTAGTTGGTAAGTACTTTTTAGGATGGGAAGGAGAGGGGTTGCAAACGAGTAGTGGACTTATTCAGATTTGCACTATAACATCACCTGACAGTGTGCTTATGGGAGTACAGTTGCTTAGAACTGTTTTTTTTTACGTTTTTGGTATTAGTTTGGGATTATAGGTATCATTTGATATCATTCATTAGAAAAAGGGGGATGGGATCGCCAAGTGTCACAATAATAAATATGCGTAAGAATGTGCATGTGAATGGCTAGGTAAACATGTTTGTTTTATGTTGGTCAACTAAAACTCATATACAGGATAAAACATGGGGGGTCCATATACTTGTGTAACCTGGAATGTTAAGGGGGCCCGGGATAGGTGTAAGAGGCAGGTAATTCTTAGGTATTTACATCATTTAAAGATTTACATTGCATGTCTGCAGGAGACACATGTAAAAAGTAAGGACGTCCATTTGTGGAAAAGAACATGGGTAGGGCAGGATTTTGGAGCTGGGATCTCCACGTCCAAAGGGGGGGTAGTTATCCTGATAGCAAAGACGGTACCGTTCAGATCCATGAAAGAAATTTGGGACTGTGAAGTATGCTACGTTTTTACCCACGGTATTCTTGCCACATACCCAGTCCTGATTGGAGCCATCTATGGTCCTAATAAGGAATCCCCTTTTTTTTTTCACACACCTTTTGAACCTGATAGTTAATGAGCCTACAAAATTTACCTTACTTGGGGGGGACTGGAATATCACCTTACATCCAAGTATAGATAGATCGGATTGCAAATGGGGAAGCTTAACTCCAACCCAAAGGGCCCTTAAAGAGTTTATGGATTCAGCAGGATTACTCGATGTATGGTGAATATTAAACCCCGCCGAATGGCAATACACTTTTCCCATCCACCATAGTACTTATTCCCATATAGATTATTTTCTAATTATGGATTTTGGCTTGCCGGGGTTTCTAAATGTAGATATTCATGTCAGGGTGATATCTGACCACTCTCCAGTGGTGATTACCTATCTATTGGAGCCAGGAATTAAGAGGGACTCCTTATGGTGTCTGAATACCCAACTCCTGCAGAGGCCAGATTCTCTTAACTGTATAATTGATTTTATTACTTCTTTCCAGGAGACTAATAAGGGAATGATCACTAAAACAGACATGATTTGGGCCGCTCTCAAATGCGTACTCTGAAGCGAATGTAGTAGGTTAGCCGCTATTAAAACATCCCAATATAGAGCTCAAATTTCCGAGTTACTATGTTCAATTTGGGAATTAGAAAAAATTCCAGAGCACAATTGGAGGAGGAAAAAAGAACTAAACTATATAGGTTACAAACACAATATGCAGATTTACTGGTGCAGAGAGCTTAATTATCGCTGCGTCATACTAAAATTAAATATCTTGAGTCCGGTGAGAGGGCTGGAAAATTGTTAGCACTTAGACTAAGACAAGCTGAAGCCACCCGACATATCTCAGGTCTCTGTTTCTCTAACAACAGCCAGATTTGTACAGAACCTAAAGAGATAGCCAATGGTTTGGGGCTTTATTATCAAGCTCTTTATTCAGAAGATCCCAATGCATCTCCTCCCCGGGCTGCAATAAATCAATATCTGGATGAAGTTAACCTTCCCAAAATATCACTGGTACAGGAGACCTCACTTGGGGATTATATCACCCAAGAGGAAATACAACCGGCTATCAGTCAGTTGCCCACAGATAAATCACCAGGTCCTGATGGACTACCCAACAATTTATATAAATCCTGTCAAAAAGTGGTAATACTGATATTGCAGGAGGTCTATAATTATTGGTATGATAATGGCTTCTCTGAATGGAGCTTCTCAGAAGCACTGATTACCCTCATCCCAAAACCGGGAAAAGACCCCCTGTACCCCGAGAATTATCGCCCTATCTTCTTGCTAAATTTGGATCTCAAGATCCTGGTAAAGATATTAGCCAATAGGCTAACCCCCAAAATGGGAGAGGTCATCAGTACTGAGCAGGCAGGGTTTATGACTAGAAGGTCCTCAGGAGATTATCTACGTAAGTTACTGCATCTTATCTCGATTGCAAGGAACTTTGATGTACCCGCTGCCTTAATTTCCTTAGATGCTGAGAAGGCTTTCGACCAGGTTTCCTGGGATTTTCTTTTTGAAACCTTAACCCACTTTGATCTCCCAGATGGATATATTAAGTGGATCCATCTATTGTATACCTTTCCAACAGCTAGGGTCTGTTGTAACGGTATTCTCTCTAATCTATTCCCTCTTAGATGTGGCACCATTTAATTTTTATTTAGAAAGCTTAATTCGGTGGCTCTTGCTCTCACAAGACATCATAGGAATTAAAGCTGGTGAACAGAGATTCACACTTGCCACTTACGTGGATGATCTAATTCTGCATATTGAGGAACCACAACAACTATCCCCAGTGTGTTAAAAGAAATAGATATTTTCTCAAAAGTATCATATTATAAACTGAATTACTCAAAACCAAAAAATTTTCCCACTGAATAGTTGGTTTACGCAGGCCCAAATAACACCCTATAATTTGTCTTGGGAGTCAAAATCGCTTACATATTTAAGCATCAAGCTAACAAGGGATATAAATTCACTGGTGACAGAAAATTTAAGCACTTTGCTGCAAACATTGAAGGCAGATATGGGTAGATGGGAATTGCTAGCCCTTTCCCTTTGGGGAAGAATCAGCATAGTAAAGATAAATGTGCTTCCCCACCTTCTATATCCTTTGGGAATGATAGGATGTTACCTTCCTAAGGCTTGGTTTAGTAAATTGCAGAAAATGCTTAATGCTTTCATATGGAGAAGGAAAAAGGTTTGGAGGGCATATTTTAAACTCACAGCTCCTAAAACACATGGTGGACTGGCAGCCCCTTCCCTTTTCACTTATTATTGTGCTCAGCATGTTAGCAAGCTTGCTTTCCGAACACAAAATATGCTCCCCTTAGGATCAAATGGATACGTCCCTCTCTGGGTGGAAGTGGAGAAATATTTGATATCTAAATATTATTACTCACTACCTACCCTTTTATGTATTACTCCCTCTTATATTCCAAAGCCACTTTGAAATACACCACTAGGTTGGTCGCTTAGAGCAATTCACCAAATGCAAAAAAACTTCTCTTTGAATTGGCATAAGACACTTACGCAGCCTATTATAGGCTAACCCCATCTTGAAATTTATAGTAAACAAACCCATATTGCCTTGCTTCTGGGCTTCTCTGAAAACCTGTAAGTTAGCAGACTTTTTCTGGCAAGGTGAATTGGTACCATTTTCCCATTTTCAGTCTCTTCACAAAGTGCCAGATTGGCACAAATTCAAGTTTATCCAGTTTAGTCAGGCAATTTCTGCCTTCATAAGAGATACATCCTGCCAGATACCAATGGAATCAGATGTGCAGACACTAATGCAGGCAGCAAGTCAACCTCATCCTGTCTCAGTGCTTTACAAAAAATTGCAAGCATTAGATCCACATTTGCTCACTGGTATTTGTAATTATTGGACACAAGAACTCCATCTCGTAGGAGAGGTGGACACCTGGAAGAAAATTTGGCAAAATTGTTATAGATTTATAAAACAGGACAGACTTCAGTTGATTCAGTTTAACATAATGCATAATCTGTATTATACACCAGTGAAACTTTTTAGAAGTGGTCTTATACCCTCTCCCATTTGTATAAAGTGCCAGAAGACAGAGGGCATGCTATTCCATATGTTATGGACCTGCTCAAAGGTTCGAACTTTCTGGCAGGCTGTCAAAGGGGTAATGGACCCCCTTCTGTGGTTGGAATTGCTGTTTACTCCAGAAACTTGTCTGGTACATTTGTTTCCCCAAGTGACTGCAAAAATTAGAAGGGCCCACCTTACCCTAGTGGCAGCAAATGTTAAATTAGTAATCATGCGACATTGGAAAGGTGGCCAATCACCCTTGGTTATGGAATGGTATACAGAGATGCTCATGGCATTACAGTTAGAAAAGCATATTGCCTCCATGCGACATAGTAACCAAACCTACCTAAGTCTATGGAGCCCATTGGATGCTGTATTGACATCATGGAAACCTTAACATCTCTCTTACAATGGTTTGTTATGGTACAACAAAATATCAACACACCTTGTCACTAAATACTTGGTGGGGGAAAGAGGGAGTGGGGGGGGAGGGTAAAGATAGGGCACCTAGTGGCTGTTTGTATTTCTTTATTGCTCCTTTGTACCATGTAAAATGGTAAAATGCTTGAGCAGGATGCAATTGAAATTGTATTCGTTTATGTTAATTCGATTGTATGTTATGTCACCTGGTTGAAGCTCAAATAAAGCATATTTAATTAAAAATGAATTCTACATATTTTAAAATATAGCCATCTCTACCGTTGTGTACTGATTGTAAAGCAATGCTTTCTGATGTATTTATGGTCTCTGCTACATCACCCTCACATGAAACAAGGTACATTGTGGGACAAAGGAATACAATTAAGCTATTTCATATGGAGATCTCCAGGGGTCATAAAACTACCCTAAAGCTAGCAGGCTAATTTAGGAAAAACTCCTAATACCAGTCAGAGGGAAGGAAACACTAGAACTTCATATACAAATTAAAACACTCTGCACAACATATATTTTTTCAAGTTTTGGTTGGACTTCTCCTTTAAGAAGTCTCTGGATGATTCATGGATAACAAAAAATACATTCTCTTAAGGTAGAAACTGTTCAAGTCCACATGGCCTCTGGCTTTTGATTCATACTTTTCTGTGATTCTGTGATTTTGTGAATGTTGATGACTCACAAAGATAAACAACGGAAGATATTTTCTATGTTCTCCTAAGGTAGATGGGTCTTTTGAAGAAAAATAATATCTGCTTGTTGTTGCCTGAAATATTGAATAAGATGGCTCTTCTTAATTAGGCTGTGTATCACATTAACAGTACAACAGAGAACTTTAGTGTAGGATATCATAAGTGAAAAAGCTAAGATCATCCCCCAAAAATCCAACAAACCATCAGAGAGCCTTCAGCTATAACATGTCCTATCAGACAGGATCCCCTTGTCTTGCGTAGATAACCATATACAACATAATCCAAAAAACTCCAAAGTGGAACTCTGTAGTAAAAAATATATTAGATATATAAATTTGAAGTTGCCTGACTACTAAATACAGGTATTCTAGCAGTAAAATACTCAACTTCTGCCATGTCTGTAAGATTATATGCAAAACACAGTACACTACCAATCTAAAAAAGTAAAAAAATCATAATCATTTCAGCTGCTGGGACCTGTGTTAATTGTAGGTGAACTTTAAGACAGCATAAAACTACAACAATAAAAAAGGTAGTTTGTTTAGAAAAAAATCTAGTATAACAATAGAAGCCAGTCACTTTGTTTAAAAAGGAATAAAAACAACACAGAGAAGGCCTAAAAATGCCCAGCAGTGGATACAGAAAAATAAAACACCAACAGGGCAGGAATATGTAAGAACAAAGAACAACAAAAAGGGTATTAACAAAGAACACCAATGAGAACTTCCAACACAGCTCCTGAGTAGCATGAGTAGCATCAAAAGATAACAAGACACTACAAGGGGTAATGTTGGGCCTAGCCCACCAACACCCAGGTCCATAAGGACCCAATGTAAAGCCATATCACCTAAAGGAGCTGAATACCAAAGGCAATAACAGTCCCTGTCCCATTAGATCAATCCCCCAAAGAATCCATGGGCAGCGCACACTGTAAAGAGATACAAGTAAACACTGGCTAAGAAAGAATATAACCAAGCAAAGGATATAGCTAAAACCTCCTATTGCTAGTTGATTGAAAACGTATAAACAGAAATGACAAAAAAATGAATAAAGATATCAAAAAGACAGAAAACCAAACATGTTGTAGGAACCCACATAAAGGCATCAATAGCTAAAAAGTCAGCATAATATAATGTGTAATACACAAACTATAGTACAAAAGGCTATGGCTGACTTGTATTCCCCTTCCCCCAGCACCACTAAAGCAAAAAAAAAACATACAAAACCAATTTATAGCTGTCACAGCAGCTGTAACATTTCTATCCTAAAAAAAGAGGAATACACCATTACAAATAACCAAAGGTAATGCCAGAAAAAACCCACAGAGGGCAGAATATCTCGCTAGTTCAAAAAAATAGTTACAACAGATAATTGTGAAGGATAACCATGCTAATAATAAAATTATCCAAGTAGGAAGCAATGGGAATATTGCCCTCCCCCCACACACAACAAAAAAAGATATATAGGGATAAAATTACTGTGGAACGGAACTACGAAAACCTGCAAATCAACCATAAATTCAGCAAATTAATCTTAAAAGAGCAAAACAAAAAGAACTGCACCAAAAAGAACATAGAACCTAAGTTCAACCAGTTGGAAGACACAAGATGTGCAGCACCAGAAAAGTAATGAGGTACTACCAATATCTTCATGTTACACTAAGACATACATAAAAACAGAAGTATATCTCAACTGTTATGATATGAGAAATAATAAAAAGAACTATCCCATAGACTCGCTAAATAAACCAAAGGCAAATAATCCTCAGCATTTTCTAAATCGTTAAGGTAACACCCCAACCCATTTAGAAAAAGCACTGAACAAACCTGGTTAAAAGAACAATGGGAAGGGTGAGGTTTCTTGCCAGGCGGGGAAGCTTTGGACCAGACATCCTTCTGCAGGGACCACTTCTTCTGGGATTCAAAAAGGTCCATAGAGTCTTCAGCATTATCCAGTTTCAGAGTCTTGAGTTCATGGAAGACAGTGTCTGGGTCATCAAAAGTTTGAGTGCAACTGGCCCATCAGTGCAGCGGTTAGATTTCCTTCTGCGATGCTGGTGACCTGGGTTTGATAACAGACCTGGGTCGCTGGAGGACCAATGGGGAGAGAAGGATGGAGCATCCAGCAATGGCTCACCTTCTTCAGAGGAGGGTGGGGGATGTGGCCTGGTGCCTGCTGGTCCCTGGCAGGGCCAGGACTATGGCAGGACATCAGGCTCCAGATGACTAGGGGAGTGTCGGATGTCGGCGTAAGCCCTGATGTCTGTAGCAGGCCACTCCTTGAGGAGAAAACAGGGAAAAATGGTGCCCTGGTCGGTCATGTGACAGCCTCCCTGGACCCTCGCTGTGGAACTCTCAGACCTTTATCTACCACCTCAGCAGCACCCAGGATCATTGGAATGGCCGCGAAGGCTCATTCCCTATTTTTTTATCACACCTATTTTTATCCACCTGCAGCCACTGATAACAGCTACATCATCTAAAAAAACACTAACCTACATGCAGTTCGAAACCTGGGTCCATGACCTTTGCAGGCAATGACCGTATCACTTTATTTAGCCCACACAATTTAACACCCCCTAGTCATTCACTCTCGCTATTCTGTCCCTCCACATTTGCTATTCATTCCCCTCACTATTATTTTATGGTTGCTATTCCTTTGGGCACACAAACTGAGTCACTCATTTTGCTTCGCCCATATCAATGGATACCGCGTATACCTGTTACTGTAATTAAGATTCTTGGCTTACAATACTACATTACTATAGTGTTTGAATTTTTTCTGGTCTGCTGCTAAGCCAGCTGAGGTCATTACTGGAAAACCCATATTTTTGCTACGCCTGTACCCTACCAAATAGTATCTCTTAAATAGCTGACACTCCTTCACAGCATGAATGCACCATTCAGCCCTGCCAAAATGGTACTTTGTAAAAACTGAACCGATTTTTCTCCCTTAAACAATAGCACATCATCCTTCCCAAAGGAATCATTAAAATTAACTGAACCTGCAGCCTATTACATGCCCACACATTACTGCCTAAAGGTTCCATGTGATGATAGTGATCGAAAAGCAGCGCTCGATATCATCGCGAATGTGTATCACCGAAAAGCATTTCAGCGATATACATTACTCAGCGAACTGACATCTGGTGAAATAAAATGTTTTTGTGGGGGGACTGCACCCCCCACAACCCCCCTAATGGAGGGCTTAGCCCCCTGCACCCTCTTACTAAAGATTCTCAACTCCAGGGTGGTGCAACTCAAGGAGATGGCGAAATTCTGTCAAAAAAATAAAATAATTACACAGCCGCAAGCAGCAGAAAAATTATTTCCCCCAGCAAGTCCCAAACCAAGTGTCTACTGCACTGTAGCCAGCTACCCTCACCACCACACCACACCACACCACAGGGCTAGCTTGTTTACAGCAGGCTCAGCTATCCTCCTGATCCCTCCCTCATATCCCTCCAATACAGCTCCCCATCCCTCCCATTCCAGTCACTCTAGATGCTATTCTATCACTAGTCTTGCAGGGTAGCGGATCATGATAGCACTATAAATAAATCACTGTTTCTACAGTCGCTCATTTGTAAGCACTTTCAGCAGGGCTACCCTGCCTAAATAGCATCCCAGTCACACTGCAATTTTTTCTTTCTTAATTTAAACAGAAGTCATAAAGGCTGGGAGGACTGGAATGGGGGGAAGGGGTGATGGTGACAAAACAACACATGGTAAATTTTTCCTGCTACAGTGCTCTACCAGCTGTTATGATGCAACACCCAGGATGGGTTCCATGGCAGAATAACGACAACAATGTTGCTTGACATCCTGAACAGCAACGGGAACAATGACAACTGTCGGCAGTGTCCCCATTGGGAAAAAGTGTTTTTTTTTGTGGGGGGCTTTGCCTTTGGCTCCCCCATGCAGGGGGCTGTGCCCCCCTCACCCCCATCTCTAATTAACCATCTCTGAGTCCGAGTCAGTGTCGGCATACAGCAGACCACCTCAGTGACCTGGCGAGATTTGTCACTGTGGTCGTGTTCACTGTAAAGTTGTCAATGTACTGATGTGCTATTCCCAGGATGTACTGGAGTATCCTACTGTAATTACTGGTAACCATATATATCAACTGGATTACTGTCACTGTCAAACACATAATAACCAGTTTTCGGGTTATTATGCATCAAAAGCCATAATAACCCAAAATCCGGTTATTATGCTGTTTCCCAAACTTCTCTCATCAAAGTTCTCTCATTAGCAGTGTGCGCCAACATACATTGGCCCTTACTATGTGCATGGGCTGAACACATGTAAAAACATGGCAGCTGCAGGTTTTGGTTACCATGGACCAGGACTGCTCCCCCGAGGTAAATCTTTGCTGCTCATTCTCTCACAGGTAAGTTCATCTTCCTTTTTTTTAATGATCTGGTTGATCCTCCGACAAACAAAATCAATCTGGTTGATCCTGCCATTGTTGCACTTCAGTTGTGGATTCAGTCTGACTGAGAGCGATCTCAAGTGTAATTGCTTTTGTCCCTACCACATTGTTCTTGAAGAAAAAAAAAAAGAAATGTCCTTACTCGAGTGTATGTGTGTGCACATATGTGTGTGTGTGTGTGTGTGTGTGTGTGTGTGTGTGTGCATGTGTGTGCGTGCGTGTTTGTGTGAGAGACAATCTGCAGTATGACAGAACTGCTTTATTTGATGCAGGCCCTCACTTCCTGCACCAGTAAATATAAAAAATGAAGTATAGGTTAAGTGTGTGTTTATGGAATTTTGTTACACCCTCTCAGTATGTGATGACCTCATAAAACTCTCAAGCTTTGCTCTCGAGGTTTATGGGTCATCACACACATCTCCGGGGGTGTAAAAAAATTCCATAACACACACCTATCTATCCATTATTCTCTATATACTTAACATAGATCTCATCCAGTACTAAGTAGCAAAACCACACATTTGTTTCAAAGCAATATTCATATTTGAGGATATCAAACATGTATATAGTGTATGGTGGAACATTGTTATACGCTGAATTCGGTTGAAAGACCACCTTGTTATACCATAAATTGTGACCTAACTTGCTATTGTATCATCCTGAGTATGTCACATCGACAGTACAACAGCACAGAATGCTCTTACGCATGTGAGTAAGTTAAGCACCTCAGCTCAGGAAATGGACTTGGCAGTGAGAAACGGTCCGAAATCTAGGACAGATTGTGCCTCATTCGTGGGGGTGGGTGGGGGCAAATGTGTAAAAGCATTTTTTTAATAGTAGACAACTTCCAGCATTGAATTATCTTATACTGAGCACATACACTATACAAGATAATGTATGGGCATCAGTAACAACCTCACTGAATTCAAGGTGACCAGGGCAACAGTAAACCTCTCAAGCTTCGCTCTTGAGGTTTACTTAGTTGCCATGGTAACCTCTTGAAGAGAATACAGCATGGTAGTTAACTGATGCCCATACATTATCCTTTACGGGACTCTCACAAACAACCCAGCTGCAGCATTTTTAGTTAGCTATTGTGTAATGGAATGTTTAATATTTCTGTTCTCAGGTTCCAAGGTCTGTTTGCTCTGAAAGTTGTCTCCCTGGCTACAGAAAAGCAAGTGAACAGGAAAAGCCCATCTGTTGCTTTAAGTGTATACCCTGCTCAGAAGGGGAAATTTCTAATCAAAGCGGTAAGTAAATATCTGTAGAGTCAATACCTGCTCTAAGGAGTACTAAAAACAGCTATATAAATCTGAGTAACTGGACAGAAGACAGTTACCGAACATTTTGTTTACTTTGATATGCCCCTCTGCACTAGGTCATACAGGTTTAAACCCTCATATCACAATTTCTGCCCATGACATCTTACATGATACTGCATAAACACAATGTAATCCAATATCTATCACTCATCGTAACTTTGTAACTTAGTAATTAAAAGTTAGAAAGGAATCTAGGTTCATCACGTCCTCCTACTCCCACAGTGTAAAACAGAAGTTTAAGGATTTAAGGTCAGAAGAGACACTAGGTCCCTCATGTCTACCTCCTCCACAATGTAACCTAGTAAATTAGTAATTTAAAGTCAGAAGACACTCTAGGTCCATCATGTCTGTCCCAACCCACAGTGTAATATAGTAATTTGAGGTCAGAAAGGACTCTGGGTCCACTGTGTCTGGCCCCCTCCTCCACACTATAATATAGTAACATTGTAATTTAAGGTCAGAAGGGACTCTAGGTCCATCATATCTGCCCCCTCACCGTATAACATAGTAACATAGTAATTTAGGGTCAGAAGGGACTCTAGGTCCATCAAGTCTGCACCACCTCCACACACACAGTGTAACAACTTAGTAATTAAAGTATAGAAGGGACTCTAGTTCTGTCATGTCTCCCCACTACCCCACCAATGTGTACCATAGTAACACACCAGCAATGTAAGGTAAGAAGGGATTCCAGGCTCATCGTGTCTTCCCCCACAATGTAATATAGTAATTTAAAGTTGAAAAGGACTCAATGTCCTTCTTGTCAACCTCCCCACCACCGTATAACACAGCAACATTGTAATTTAAGGTCAGGAGGGATTCTAGGTCATTCATGTCAGAAAGGATCAGAAAAGGGCTTGTAGCCCTAAAAATAGAAAAAGATGCAGACTACATGGGATGTACGTGGGGTGCTCAGGTAATTGGTATCACCACTTACTGAATGCCATGGTCCATAACTTTTAACCCGTTTAATAGTATTCGTTGTCTATATTACTAAGGCAGTGACTAAGTCAGGGGTGTAGCCAGAGATTTCAGATCTGCGTACCAAGTGGACTCACTGCTACCTCACCCCACCTTGTTAGGGTGAGCTACCCCTCCCCCCCCGTGGTGTAGCCAGACAATATGCAAATGTACACCAGGACCGTGTTTGTTGCCTCATTTGGCACAATAAATAAACTTTTGTATCTCATGACAGTGGTTGTTGCCATGCATGGGTAAATACAAATGCCATGCATTGTTCCCTAAGACACCCACATACCAGCCCAGAGCCTGTAAAGCTGTATTATCCTTGGGATGCAAAGAGAGTATTAGTGACTAGTCCTTCTAGTTTCAACTGCTATAAATAAAATTACAGAAAGGTTCAGTATTTTCTTTGTTAGTTTTCATGGAAAACGAAAGCAGTTCAGAGCCTATTTGCTACCCCCATTAAATAAAATTGCACACCATGGAGTGCTTGGAGTATACCTGCCTACACCCAGGGACTAAGTAACAGTCCATGGATTTACTCTATGTTGTCTTCAGCAATGCATTCAGCTCACTGCCACACAGAAGATTGCTAAAGAAGTTAAAGGATAAAGGTGCACTAAAATACAGTATCTAGTTAGATGAGAGGATAGTTGGTTGTGGGGAGACAGCAGAGGGGATGGTATATGGAGTCAAGTCGAGGGAGAGGGAGGCCACAAGTGGAGTGCCATAGGGATCAGTCCTGTGTCCACTCCTTTTCAATATGTTAATCAGAAACATAGGAGAAGGAATTTGGTGCAAGATATATCTCTACTTATAAAATGAAGCTCTTTGGCAGAGTGGACAGCATGAAAAAGGTATGGGAGTTGCAGAGGACCCTGCATAGGTTAAGCAGATAGTACAAGGCTTGGCAGTTGAACATCAATGCCAAAAGTGCAAGGTGAGAGTACTGAACATATATTCACTGGAGGCCAGAAAGGAGAAGGAAGTCATGGTAAAGACCTTCAAGTTCCTGAAAGGAAAGGTGCCGAAAGGCCTCTCACACAGTTTGTATTTTCTTGAAACTTGACTTCCCAGCCAAATGCCCTTTGGGGTAACCCTTGCCTCAGTGTTTATGCACAGAGGTTCTTTGTCTTTTAAATGTTTTTTTATTTTAATGGGTTCACCACAATATATCCCAGGCACACTGCCTTAGGGGTAGCTGGTCCATTCCACTGGGGTGTCAAACAGACAGGGCATACTGATGAGTCCTGGTAGGACGAAACACGTGTCTATGTCTTCTGTTAGCACCCTTGCAAACTGTGTGAGAGGCCTTTCGCACCATGCAATTCTGCTTAAAGTTGGACCAACATAACATTCTGTGGTGATTTGCATATGCAGCCCATGGTGCTTTGCATTGTGGGGGCATGTGTGATTTTGTATTTTCTTGAAACTTGGCTTCCCAGCCAAATGCCCTTTGGGTAACCTTGCCTCAGTGTTTATGCACAGAGGTTCTTTGTCTTTAAATGTTTTTTATTTTAATGGGTTCACCACAATATATCCCAGGCACACTGCCTTAGGGGTAGCTGGTCCATTCCACTGGGGTGTCAAACAGACGAGGCATACTGATGAGTCCTGGTAGGACGAAACACGTGTCTATGTCTTCTGTTAGCACCCTTTGCAAACTGTGTGAGGGGCCTTTCGGCACCATGCAATTCTGCTTAAAGTTGGACCAGCATAACATTCTGTGGTGATTTGCATATGCAGCCCATGGTGCTTTGCATTGTGGGGGCATGTGTGATTTTGTATTTTCTTGATAATTGTAATATCGCTTTCTGAAATAATTTTATATAATAAACTTGTTCCTTTTTTAGGTGAGCTACCTTCCAAATCTAATTTCATTTGGAATCTATTGAGAAGTCATAAGATGTTTAATTAATATACTGTTTAACGTTGTCACGTATTTGAAGGAATAGCCAGAAAGGAAGCTAGGAATGTGGTATTTCTTCATTAGATCAGTAAAGGACAGCAGTTCTTTTGTATTTGTGTCTAACAGGTCTTTAATTCAGGTTATTCCTGCTTTGCACCAGCCTATGTCTTTAAATTGTCTTCTATTATATGTGAATCCAGGGTTATTCCAAATTGGAGTAATGTCATATGGAACATGGTCAAATTTCAATTTTCTCATTAAACATTTGCATAACCAAATTGTCGAGGATAGAGTTGGATGAGTCTTGAGTTGGGAGGGGAGTGGCCTAAAGAGAAAATCTGTCAATGGATGAGGCTAACATAATGTTTTTAACCACATAGGGTCAGCAATCATAATGCTATTGTTAAAACAAAATGCTGATTGTTTTAACATAAATGATCAATGGTAGTCTTGCCACCAAGAGTAATTAAAACCTCCTACTCTCCATGGGGACCTTATTTTTGAATAGTTAGTCTAGGGGGCTTGTGTTTTACAATAACAACTTAGTTAATATTTTGTCAAAGTTTTTGTACCAATTTTTATTAATTCGTATTAGTACATAGAAGATGTCTGGTGCAAGAATTGTATTTATGGAGTTAATCGTCCCCTATAGTGAAAGATTCAGTTTTGACCATTTCTCCAAGTCTTTTTGCAATTTATTATTAAGCAATGTGAGATTGCATTGGGCAATTTTGGTTAAAGAGTCAAAGATGTGTATACCTAAATACAATATTCCTTTCTCTCTCCCACGAAAAATTAACAGCATCAGCCAGTCTTTCTTTTTCTAGTAGAGAAAAGGATAACATTGTTCTATCAGATTTTTCACAATTGACAGACAACCCTGAAATTGAGTTGAATGTATCTAATAAAGGGTTTATATTTGAAACTGAGTAGTAAGGTTGAGATAGAGTTAGCAAAAGGGTCATCAGCAAATGCAAAGATTTTATTTTCTGCATTTCCCACTCTGATTTCATAAATTTGGGTGGCATTGTTAATATGTTTAAGCAGGGTTTAATACTAGAATAAAAAAGAAAGGAGAAAGGGAGCATCCCTGACATGTGCCTCTATATAGCTGGAAAGGTTTTGAGATTAGTCAATTAATAATTAGTGCTGCTTTTGGTAAAGTATAAATAGTTGAGACCCATTGTTTAAAAATTGGACCAAAATTGATAAAATCTAGAACACTTTGTAATTAAATAGGACCAGTCCAAAGAAACAACAGTTTTCCCAATATCTACAGGCAAAGAAATTGAAGTTGTTGTGTGATTTTTTGCTGTCCTCAACAATGGAAAGAAGTCTACGTAAATTATCCGATGCATGACACCCTTTAAAAAAAACACTTGTTCTTTACTTATTAGATTCTGTATCACACATATTAGCCTGTTTGCAAGGATCTTAGTAAATATTTTGTAACTGAAATTTAAAAGAGATATCGGTCAATAGTTCAAAGTCTCTGACGGATCTTTAGTTTTCTTTGCTATCAAGCATATACATGCCTCCCCTCTACACTAACTTTGATTTTTTTTCTCTTTTAGATATTTCCTGAAGAAGACCGAAGGTTGAAACATCGATTTATAACTCTATTTTCTATTTCCAGTGTGCGTTTAATATTACCATTATGTTTTGCTTTCAGACCACATGCTGGCACAGCACCTTGTTTTTGTTTTTACATTAAGGATATCTGCTATTTTATTTTGTTGTTGTTGTAGAATTTCTTGATAAAGTTTACATAGATAGTCTGTAACTACTGTATATGATTGCTATAGAATTCACTGGAAAAAAAACATCTGATTCCGGAGTTTTCTGTGAGCATGCTGAATTAATTACTTGATTAATTTCCATTCTGTAGATAGGGTTTTTCTAAAGCCTCTTTTTCTAGTTCTGATAGTTTAGTGAGGTTCACCATTTGTAGAAAACCCTAAATATCAGTTTCACAGAAAGGGTAGAAGGGATTATATCAATTTGTATAATATTCTTGGAAATATTTGTTGAGTTCCTGTAAATTATGTGTACTGTTGTTTTGTTAACAATTTTTTAGAGATCATGTTTTGATTTTGTTTTTTTTTTTCTTTAAGTGGGAGGCTAAACGTTTCCCTTGTTTTTCCCTTGGCTCCCAAAAGTATTGCTTTGTGTGGATGAGGGCAAGTTCTGCTTTACTTTAATAGATTTCATTAACTTCAAATTTGAATTTAGAAGTTGATAAATTAGATTTTGATTCTTTTTAAGGGGTTGTTTTGTTTTTTACTCTAGCTGTTTAATCTGTTGTTATTTTCTAAGTCTTTCTGTTTTTTTGTTTTGGTTTGCTAGATGGAAATATTACTATATTTCTTCTAATGTATCCTTTATAGGTGTCCCATGGGGTTTGACATGACGTGTCATTGATATTACTAGTTTTAAAAAAAAACAGGGTAACAGGTGAAAGAAAATGAGAGGTTGGAGAAATGGTCTAGCATATGGCAGTTGAAATTCAGTGTCAAGTAATGTAAGGTCATGCACATTGTTAATGGAATATAGAAATGGAGTACTCTATCAATGGTGTGAAACTGAGGCAATCAGAGGAAGAAAGTAACTTGGGGATAATAATCAGTGACAATGTAAAAAACACTTACGAATGGAACAAGACATACAGAAAAAAAAACAAATAGAATGTTTAGGTATATAGGGCATATATTTACCAGCTGCAGTAGGTATGGGACTTTGCTAGTTTATAGATTTCTGGTGAGTCATCAGCTTGAAAACTACAGTATCTTCTGTTCTGGAATTCATGCAAAGAACAGGTATAGACTACAGATAATCCAGAGAAGGGCCATTAAAATGAACCAGGGATGATAGGAAAAAACAGACTTGGAAAACTTGGATATCTTGAAGTTCAAGTCACGGCACTCACACGCATTAACTCCTTCACTGTTTAGTGAAAAAATGGAATCAGGTAGATAGAAATATTTTCAACTTTTAATGGCAGTCCAACAGACATTGTCCATGACATTGGTGGTCAGCAAGTCATGATGTTTCACCCCGAAGACTTTCTGAAATGAATAGTACCCTCTAGGGCACAGCTTCTTTTTATATCCAGCTGAAATTAGTTACACAAATTTATTTATGCATTTATTATTGTTGGAGTACACCTTTGAGCTACAAGCTCATTTGCAAAGGTTTCATGTCAACAGAAATTGTACAGGCATCAAAGCATAGCAGGGGAACAGGAAATATTACAAACAATCAAGCAGGAGAAGCAAGGAAATATGTACAGAGTTTACATCAACTGCAAGTCATTGCAGCATGACAGTGCTTTGTCAATGCCACTATTAGCAAACCATTTCAGTCTGGTCTTGTATCGCACATGGCCACTGTTTTAATTGTTAACTAGAACGCAGTATATATTGGTAGGGTAAACTCAGTATTCAGTGATGTTACTAATAGGTGAGGTAACCAGTAGGTGAGACAGGAAGGTAGGTAGCAGCAAAAGAGCCTTGTCAAGGAAGGGGAGAGCGCATGGGGGGAGTGCAGGAGGAGGTGATCAAGGGGAATTATCTCGACTGTCACCCTAGGTAGTTGCAGTGTCTTGCTGGGCTAGGTAATTTGAGAAGCTCCTTCTTGAACTGTGCAATACTGTTTATGTTTAGCACACGCAAATTCAAAAATATATTGAAACAAACATGGTACTGAATAAAGATAAATATGTGATTTGCTCTTTACCTTTTTCACATAAACAAATGTAAACATAAAAGGCACAGTACAGCACATTTATCTAAAATCCTCCACTACAGTTCTATTTCTCACTCGTACACTCACAGAACTTCCTTTATTTATTATTAAACTTCATTTTGTGTGCATTTAAAGTGAGAAAGACTGTGGATGGAATCAAGAGCATAAAAACAGATAGGGCATGTATTTACAAAATACGTTAATTTTGTTTACTTAACATGACCCACTTAAAATCCTGATTTAGGGAGGGGGTGGGGGAAGGAGAAGGGGAAAGAAAAGAAATAAACAATGTAATCCAAGCAGAAACACAAACCAAAATAAAAACCAAGGACCATGGGAGGACTGTGTATGGGGAGGTCAAGTGAATGTGCCAGAGGTCGAGTCAAAAAAGTAACTAGATCATGGGTAAAGGAGATGGATTTTGGTTTCATAAAAAAGAAAGTTTTATAAAAGAGTGCTCAAAAACCAAGAAGTAGGATTGCCTACATCCTGGGTGTTCCAATCCTATGATTTAAGCCTGGATACAAAAATTACCCTGGACTCAATCATGGACAAACAAAACACCTCCATTTTTTGAATTTCTGTACCACTGGGTCTCAGATTCAAAGGGAGCTCCACTCTGGATGGCTGGGAAAGGGGGTCATCCTCTTCAAACCTATATAGAAAAAGGGAAGCAAACAGAACATTACTGAAATAGCGTCTAGCAATTAAACAGGGTGATAGTTCAATGTGTTCATTCAACCCCTCTTCTGTGCTGTGGGCACCAATTTGGTAAATCCAATATGTCTATCTCATGTTTAGAGCCAACTCCCTATTTCCACCTCTAGGACCCTTTTTTATTTGTTGTAGTAGTAAAAAGCATTTATTTTTATACAGGATACAAAAATTACTCATTTTTACTCTGTTAGGATAAAATTCTATTTACAAGGTGCTCCTGTTTTAGATGTTGAAAATCATCTAAAGATTTTATTTTATTTATTTATTGCATAAGATCGGAATTACAATCCTTTGAGTCACAGACTCTTTTGCAAAGGCTCCACGTCGGTAACAGGGGATGGAGGGAGTACATAAAATACAGGGAAACATACATAGTCAAGCAGTATTCAGGGAAAACATACATTAACAGTCAGCATTCATAGTCAGTACTGGCAGTGCAGTCCAGGCTTTAACTTAGTTTACCAGAGACAGTGGTAGGCAGCTTTCAGGATTCCATAGTTAGAGATAGGTGGGAAGCAGATTCATGGGGTCTAGGAGGACCCTGAGTCAGTTGTAAGGGGGGTTTGGGGGCGCACGAGGTGGGCAGGGAAATTAGCCACAGTCACAGTTCGCAGTCTCAAGTAGGTGAACTTTGAGGCCTGCTTTGAATAGGGAAATGCTATGGGTCTGAGAGAGCTGGGGAGGTAGAGCATTTAGCCATAGGGGAGCATGGTACCGGAAAGATCTTTGGCCTAGAGATGTTCTACAGTGGGGGACCTGGAATGAGGAGTTTGCTGTGAGCCATGTATTACGCCTGAGGGGGACTGGGCTGATTATGGGGAGGAGGCCGACGGGGGCAAGCTGGAGATGTATTTTTTTTGTGAGGACGCAGGTGTGAAACTTTAGTCTTTGTTGGAAGTTTAACCAGCCGGCCAAATCGTATAGGTCACAGGTATGGGTTAGCCTGTCACTGCTGGTGACTAGCCGGCAAGCTTTATTCAGGGCAGGGTTAATACTACATTGTGCGGTGGGTTCAGCTGATCCATATATCGTTATCCTGTAGTCAATTAGGGAGAGGATTGACGAGGAGACAGCTAGATGCATGGCCTGTGCAGGTAGGCAGTGTTTGAGTCTGTAGAGTATGCCCACTCTAGCATTGACAGCTGAGAAGAGGTGTTGAATGTGACTATGGTAGGAGAGGGAGGTATCTAGTGTGATACCCAGATATTTGAAATTTGTAACGTGTTCAAGTGGGGTGCCTTGTGAGTTTTTGATTAGGAGGGTCGACTGCCTGTGTGGGCTTTGCCGGTGCGCAAAGATCATGGATTTAGTTTTATTATAGTTGATGATCAGGCAGTGCTCATTAAACCATGTCTCTAGCTCCCTGAAAAAACCCTGAAGGGCAAGTTGGAGATATAAATTAGTTGCACATATCAAATTACAAAAATGCAAGAGTTTACATACAATACTTAAAACCTTCTATGCTTAATCAAAACAAGTACATTTTACTGCTAATTCATTTTTCAGGGCAATATTAAATTCATGTGAACCCATGTATGTGTTTTTCTCTTGAATCTTTAACTCATTCTAAAATGTTATTGCTACATAGGCAAAAGACATTTCTCCTAACCTAGTTCTTGGTGTAGTTATTTTGAAATACCTCAATTTTGTTGTATGTCTCAGTTCATAAGTATATCCCACTTTCTGTAGTTTTTCTCTTAAATAGAGTTTTCTCCCTGAATCAAAAAGTTGCCTTATCATGACAACCCAAGTAATTTTTTGTTTATTTTCTAAGGTGAGCTAATTTAACTCTTCATATAATTTACAATGATGGATCCTCCTATCTGCTTTCAAAGCAAATCTTGCCAGCCTGCGATACATAATTTCAACCCTTTTTATTTCAGAGACCCTGGCAAACATATATATATTTATTTGTTCCCTGTTCACTGCTGGGTGGGCTTGATATTTGCTTTTCTTTGTGCTACTAATGCTGAAGTGTAAAGCTAGGGATTCACTGGGTGCCCTAGAATTGCCTTGCTGATTATACCTTAAAGCCAGACATTCTAAGCAGCTAATATTGAGCAGACTTGTTTAATTTTGTGGTATTGGATCTAATTGCTGATTATACCTTAAAGCCAGATATACTGAGCAGCTAATATAGAGCAGACTTGTTTAATATTGTGGTTTTGGATCTAATTGTGCTTGTAACTAAAGGTATTAGGATAGCTGGGTCCTAGTGTGACCTCATTTTGGAATAGCCCTGTTTGCTCAGAGTGGAGCCCCTTTGTGTAAGTCACAACATTTTCTCCCACTGCATAGTAATGAGAGGCTTTGTTTTCTCCACTACATAGGCAGCCCCCCCCCCCCAAAGCTCACTGCCAACCACGGCAGGCACTCGGGACAAACAAGCAACACAAGCAACACAAGCAGCTCACCTGAGGAGCTGAGGAAGCTGAATTTCCAGCCTGATTACTTTCGAGGTAAAGAGAGCCCTTCTCTTCATCTGGACACCTGCAGGGGGGTGCTACCTGATGAACACTTATATTTTATGAACTTTGTTCCCTGTTCACCGCTGGGTGGGCTTGTTATTTGCTTTTCTTTGTGCTACTAATGCTGAAGTGTAAAGCTAGGGATTCACTGGGTGCCCTAAAGTTGCCTTGCTGATTATGCCTTAAAGCCAGACATACTAAGCAGCTAATATAGAGCAGACTTGTTTAATTTTGTGGTATTGGATCTAATTGCTGATTATACCTTAAAGCCAGATCTACTAAGCAGCTAATATAGAGCAGAGGCTGTTTAATATTGTGGTATTGGATCTAATTGCTGATTATACCTTAAAGCCAGATATACTAAGCAGCTAATATAGCCAGACTTGTTTAATATTGTGGTTTTGGATCTAATTGTGCTTGTAACTGAAGGTATTAGGATAGCTGGGTCCTAGTGTGACCTCATTTTGGAATAGCCCTGTTTGCTTAGAGTGGAGCCCCTTTGTGTAAGTCACAACATTTTCTCCCACTGCATAGTAATGAGAGGCTTTGTTTTCTCCACTACATAGGCAGCCCCCCAAGCTCACTGCCAACCGCGGCAGGCACTCGGGACAAACAAGCAACAAGCAACACAAGCAGCTCACCTGAGGAGCTGAGGAAGCCGAATTTCCAGCCTGATTACTTTCGAGGTAAAGAGAGCCTCTTCTTTCATCTGGACGCCTGCAGGGGGGTGCTAGCCCGATGGCGCTTCGCACCGTCTGCCCCACCCACCCCAACCACCCACCCACCCAGGGGCGGCTGTTAATTTAAGGATCCACCCCCGTGACATCACATCCGGTGACATCACGTCCTGTTGCCCAGAACCTATCTCCCCACTTTCCCATTTGCAGGTTATACCTGCTGGTCACTAGAGGGACCTATGCTCCCTCACTACTTCCTACTCCTACCTGTACAGTACTCCTTCCCTTGGATCTTGCTCACCACAATGTATTGGCCTTGCCTCATGCTCTGCCTGTGCCTATCCCCACTAGCAGTGCACTTGCCCACTTACCCATCTGCTACTCCGCACTGTGCCCTGGCACCCCTCCCTCCCCTAGCTCTTGAACCTGCTCTCTTGGCCCTTGGGACCTCTGTGTGTCTCGGTCCTCCCTGCCCTCTCCCTAGCTTCCTCCTTGCCTCAGGCACATCTGGGTGTCTTCTTATTCTTGCCTTCCCTTCCTGTACCAGCCTGCCCACCCCCTGCTCCCTTAACGTCCCCTTCCCCCCTCTCATGTCACTTGTAGGAAAACCTCTCACCATCTCCCAGCCAGGGTGTTAGTCATGCTACTATTCCTGTCAGGGAACATTCATCCAAACCCTGGCCCGGTTCCCAGGAGCTCCCCGACTAGCACCACAGGCCTATGCATGGTCTCCATGAATATCTGTAGCCTCCTATAAAAGTTTGACTCACTACAATGCCTGGTCACATCAATTAACCCTGATGTCATCACTCTGGTTGAGACTTGGCTGTCAAAATCCTCCCCTGACTCCCTGGTCTCCCTTCCTGGTTTCACCTTCTTCCGGTCTGACCGTGTTGGGAGACGAGGCGGCGGCTGCGCTATTTATGTCAAGGAATCTCTCCCCGTACTAGCCCTCCCTACTCCAATCCTTGACTCCAGGGCCCAGTCGCTCACGCTGAAACTAACCCCTGACCCTTTAAAGGGACCCCTTTATCTGACTACTGCATACATGCCCCCCAAGGGCCAAACGCAGGCCATTGCCTCTCTTACAGAATACCTTTCCTTACTACCTCCTTCCGCTGATCAAATTCTGGTGGGTGACTTAAATGTCAACTGGCTCAGCCCCTCCTCCTCCTCTACCCGTGACTCCTTTTCTGCAATAGACCTAACACAACTAGTTACCCAACCTACCAGGACTAACCCCAAGAGAGGCTCCAGTACCCTGCTTGATGTGGTACTCACCAACCGCCCCTAATCGGATCCCCAATGTACAAGTCCTCCCAGACTCTCTCAGCGATCACTCCCCCATTCTATTCCACTGGTCATCCTCAGTCCCCAAACCCATAGCACAGTCCACATGCCAGTGGCGTCTAATACCTGGTGGTCTAACAAAACTTAAGGAACTTCTGTCCCAAATTGACTGGTCTCCTATACAGGCAACTCCTGACATTAACACAGCTCTCTCCTTCTTTACCCGAACTTTTAATAATGCCTGTGATATCTTTGCCCCAATGTCGACCCACCGTTCTAAAAGGCAGAATGCCCCCTGGGTAACCCCAGCTTTGATCCACCCAACTCAAACATAGGGACAACCTATGGCACCATGCCATTGAGACTGGCTGGCCCAGTGACAGGCAGTTATATGCTGCCACCTGAAACAAGTGCACTCGGGCCATCAGAAAGGCCAAGTCTGAGCACTATCGGTCCTCACTCACAGCCTCATGGGGGAACCCCAGAACCTTCTGGGATAACATTAAACAGTTAAATGGGAGTGCACACTCCCCCACCCACCCAGATCAACATTAATGGCGTGATCTCTTCAGACCCTGCCCTCATAGCCAACCACCTCAACACCTCATTCACTGACCTTAGCCCTATCCTCCCTACAAATTTTTTTGACCCTCTTCCCCAGCACCTGCCGTAAATCTTTCTCGCCCTTATTTTCTCCTCCACCGTGTTTCTGCCCAAGAACTTAGGCGCACCTTGTCACTGCCCTCAAGAGTAATAGTACGGGCAGTGACACCCTGGATCTGTGTATCCTACGGCTGGTCTTAGACACAGTCCTTACCCCGATCATGTGCCTCATCAACCACTCTCTTTGCCTGGGGAAGATTCCAACTGCCTGGAAAGTCACCACTGTCACCCCTATCTTTAAAGGTGGTGATAGGACTGTGGCTGGAAACTATCGGCCAATCTCCATTCTCTCTCCTCTTTCCAAGGCCTTGGAAAAAGTGGTAGCCTCTCAAATCTCTGACTACCTCTCCAACTACAATGTCCGATGTCCTGAGCAGTATGGCTTCCGAGCGGGCCACAGTACCAACACAGCCCTCCTAGAGTTCTCCAACTTTCTCCACTCCTCCTTAGACACTGGTTCTCTGGCTGGTGCGGTCTTCATTGACCTCTCTAAAGCTTTCGACACTGTCTCCCACCCCCTCCTTCTTGATGCCCTTAGTCTCTCTGGTTTTGCTGCTGGGCCTATCTCCTGGTGCACCAGTTATCTGTCTGACCGCTCACAGCGTCTAAAAATTAATGGGACCTACTCTGACATCTGTCCCATCTTTTCTGGGGTTCCCCAGGGCTCCATTCTGGGCCCCTTACTATTCTTCCTTTACCTTAACACCCTTTCACGCTCTTGCTCGGGGAACATTCTATTGTATGCTGATGATGCAATCATCTTTGCCTCAAGTTGTAACCCTATTGCCCTCCAGGACTCGCTGCAGAAGTCCTTCGCTGAAGCCGAGGGCTGGTTCAAGGAACATAGATTGGTGATAAATCTTAAAAAAACAAAAAACATGTTCTTCACTCATCCTCAAAACAAGTCCTGCAACTTCAAACTCCTCATTCACTTTGGGTCCTCTTTCCCACTCGAACAAGTTTGCTCCTATAAATACCTAGGGATCCATTTTGACCCCTTCCTCTCCTTCCATGGACACATCGCTGCCCTAGCCACTGCCACTAATATCCGATTGGACATCTTACATCGGTATAAACACTGCCTCCACCCAGAGGTTTTTCGACTCGCAGTCACCTCCTCTATCCTGTCCCTACTGTACGCTAAAGCGCTGGTACTTGATCTTGACGAGCGCCTCAAATATCTGACCTGTACCCTTACAAAAAAGACCCTCCTTGGGCTATCCCCGCCTGGATTGACCACCACCATCTGCCACTCTGTCCCACTAGTTCATACTCGGACCTCTGGGAAAACCTCTCTTGTTATCCCTAGAGCTAGGACCTCTCACTGCCAAAGAGCCTTCAGCTTTAGGGCCCCCTCCTGGTTCAACACACTGCCCCCTCTATCTCCGAAGCTCCAACTATATCGTGCTTCAAAGCGTCCTTACGGAACCACCTTGTTAACACCCAAAGCTGTAATTGCCACTAGTCAAAGCCGTACTCAATACTAATGACAAAGCTTACTACTAAGCTGCTAAGGACAACATAACTCTGGTATTGTTTGCATCAATCCTACCTGTACCAGCTTGTTTGTATCTATGTCTTAAGTTATACTGTGTTATACTGTTATACTGTGTATTTTCGTTTGTCTTACTGTGACAAGGTACCTTTGTAAATGAGCCTATGGCTCAAAGGTTTTCCAAACTGCTGTCTAAATAAATAAATAAATAAATAAAATGGTAAGAAAACATCTAGAAATCTCATTGGCCAAGAGACATCAGCTGACTGTACATTAAATCTCTATATATGCACAGTCATCCTGGTTCTAAGCCACATCACACAATGAGCAAAATCAGTCCTCATACAACCAGAACTATCTTCCATCAGTCCCCCTTCAACCAGAACTAATCTTCCATTATAAACATGGCTGCTACCTTTACACTGTAAAAAAAAAACTTCCACTGGGCCCTAAAACTAAAACTACCTTAAATAAAAAAATAAAATAAATTCATTAAATGTTGTTTCCCTGATCATCACACTCCCCTTACACACATAAACAAATTAGAAACATTAAGTGTTGTTTATAGTTTTCATTACAACTGTTTGTTTACTAACAGTGAAAATCCTTCTGTCTTTACCTACTCATCAGTGAAATCTCTCATGCTTTCCTGACAGTGATATAATTGAGTCTCTGGCTCTAAACAGGCCTTTTTGTCTGTGTGTACAGAATGTCAGGAGAGTAACATTCTACAAGTGGAACAGAGCAGAATTTTGAATCTCTGTATTCCATGGTAAACATTCCATGATAAACATTCTATGTCTTGAATGTGGGGAAAAACATAAAACCAAAAAACAGGATGAAGAAAGTAGGCAATACAGTAATACTTTATAAACAAAAAGAAAAGGTGGGAAAACACAGTTAGATAGGCAGAGGCAGACCCAAAGGGCCCAAATACATTGCTAATATTAATAAAAGCAATTCATAGAGGTAATCGGCCAGTGACATGGGCTATCAGTTAACTCAAACATACAACGCAAGTGCAGAGAGGCATTGAAAAAAAAAAAGCCGATCGCTTCCTGAGATGGAAGTGCACGGTGCATGATGGTAGGCACCAAAAAGTTAAAGATGTAGCGACTGCTACGATCATGGAGGGAATTTAATATTAAAGGAGGCAGCATACTATAGAGGTTGAATGGTCTATGCTGCAATTCTGGAGACCTGGGTTTGAATCTCACATTTGCTGATGGGGGTCCTAATCCCCAGTCAGTTTCACTGCCCCCCTCAAAAATGTTTGTATGCCACGCTGGGAGCCCACCCCAGCCCAAGCTGCCTGGTGCCATGCTGGGAGCCCACCCCAGCATGGCAGAAGCTTAATTTGCCGATGGGGGTGCCCAATCCCCCGTCAGTTTCACTGCCCCCCCAAAAAATGTTCGTTTGCCATGCTGGAAGCCCACCCCAGCATGGCAAAAACTTTCTTAGCTGACAGGGGTGCCCAATCCCCTGTCGGCTTCACTGCCCCTAAGCCATGCTGAGGGCCCACCCCAGCGTGGCAAAAGTCCCTGTGTATAAATAAAAAAAACCTGAAACAGAAAAACCTTCCTCATTGATTCTTTGCCCCTCCCCAACCCACACCCACCCTCTGGTACCCACCTCCCACACCCCACCTCAACCTATACTTACCTCCGAGCCCAGCGCGATGATCTTCGGTGGCCCGGAACACGCCTGCACTCTTCAAAGCTGACTGCGAACTGAAGAAATGCCAGTAAGCTGTATAATGGCATAAATGGATTTTTCAACTTTAGTGCATATCTCAGCCATTTCTGGAATTTTTCACAAATTTTCAACATGGGTTTTTGGGGCCCACCTCATGAACTGTACCACTGTTATTTCGTTAATGGTCCTGAAAGGTGGTTCCGCAGTCACTGCGCAGAACCACCTTTCCGGAATGATTAATGAAATGACAGTGTCACAGTTCATGAGATAGGCTCCTAAAACCCTATGTTGAAAATTTGGTGAAAATATTCCCCAAAACGACTGTTTTACGAGCGTGCATTGCGCAGTTCCTACACACACTCGTAACTTCGAGCATTTTTAATATTTGCACTCCAGATTTTCAGTATTGCCATTTTACCACACCTCCTTATGAACAGTACAACTCATTTTTCGCATCTCACCCAAAATGTGTTTTTGCACATGTAGCATACAATGGCACAGTCGGTGTGTGAAATCAATGTTGTGGACAGATTAATAAAATCATAGTGACAGTGTTCATGAGTAGTGGTCTTAAACTGGCTATGTTGAAAATTTGGGGAAAATATTCCCTAAAACGACTGTTTTACGAGTGTGCATTGCGCAGTTCCTACGCACACTCGTAACTTCGAGCATTTTTAATATTTTCCCTCCAGATTTTCAGTATTGCCATTTTACCACACCTCCTTTGAACAGTAAAACTGCCATTTTTCACATCTCACCCAAAATGTGTTTTCGCACATGTAGCGCACAATGGAGCGGTCGGTGTGCGAAATCGATGTTCGGGACGGATTAAGAAAATCACAGTGAAGTAAAGTGCAATTCATAAACTACAACAAGTAGACTGTTGTTTGCTAATGTTGTTAGTAATTGCTATTTTTTACTATTCAAAAAAGTTTACCAAGGGACTATTTTATCTCAGTGTTTCAATTAATTCTCTATTCTGTATTTAAATAAATGTCACAAAGTTTTCAAAACATAAACACCTTGTCATTTTCTTTGTTTCCATAGTTATTTCCCATTTTATAAGTGCAATAAGACACTCCAGGGTGGTGGTTGTTTTGTGATAACCACACACCTAGGTGCGGAAGGACACTCGGCCTTTGGCCTTGTGCCTCACCACGCACCTAGGTGTGCGGTTATCTCATAACAACCACCACCCTGTCGTGTCTTATTGCTTACTTATTCCATAGTCTAATACTGGTACTAACATGTGGTTTACTATGTACTTTCTCATAGTTTTGTTTATACAATGACCTGTTCTACACAGGGCCCCAAGTCTTCCATTCAATTTGTTTACCTTCTCATTGATGTGATATTCAAAGGTCAGTCTCTGGTCTATCCAAAAACCTAAATATTTATATTCACTCACTTGTTCTAACTCCCTACCATCTTTAGATGTAATTTTCAAGGTCTCTTTCTCTTTAGTTTTATGGGTGAAAAACATACTCTTTGATTTTCCACTGTTCAAAACCAAATTGGACTTCCCGAACCATTCCAGAATTTTATCAAAATCTGCTTGTAGTTGCATTTGTATTTGACAAATGTCTTTACCTTTAGTTAATAAGACAGTGTCATCTGCATATAGACGAATGTCTGAAACTCTTACTGTTTGGATTACTGGATTTGAATAGACCAGAAACAAGAGTGGGCCCTGGATTGACCCCTTGGGCACCCCTCACTTCACCTCTGCTTTTATTGATAAAGATTTACCCACCACAGTCTGTTGAGTTCGATTTGTTAAATAAGACCAAAACAATCTCCTGGCATCTTCCGACACTCCTGAATTTTGGAGTCTTCTCATCAATATTTGATAGTGCGCTGTATTGACAGCCTATTTGCTCCAATCCTTCCAATAAAATACTAATGTCATCTTTTTTTTCTGCATTTTTCATGTGGACTGCTAGTGCATACTCCAAATCTTCATTCCAAATTGCTCTTATTTGCTCCCCTAATCTTTCCTTGAATTTCCTTTTTGTTCTACCCACATAGTACTTTCCACATGTGCAGCTGGCCATGTAGACTACATATGTCATGTCACAACTGCTGAATGTGGGGATGTTAATCATTTCCTGGGTTTGGAGATTTTAGATTTCCTTGCAGTCATGCACATACATGCAATATTGCATCTACCACATTTTACACAGGTTTTTGGTAAGGGTGGTAACCATGTATTTTGCCTACTGCTGGGCTGCACTGAGTGGACCAGCTGGTCTCTTAGGTTACTTTGTCTTCTGTATACTTGTCTCAGGAGAGTTTTTGCTGTTTCCTTCAGTTTGGAGTCACTGCCCAGAACAACCCAGTTTTTCTGAATTATTTCTCTCTCCCTCCCTGCTCTGATACTGTATGTGGTGACAACATTAATTTGTCCATCATTTTGCTTCCTCCTTTCTTCTTTGTTGTCCTTGGTATGTTTGTCCCATATATACGTGTCCTCCCATAGTCCAAGATATAAATTAGCATAATTGGGGGCAAAGCTTGCCCCCATCGCTGTCACATTTTCTTGGCTATAGTGTTGTCCCATGATTGTAAAGGTATAACTTTGTAATACCATTTTGCACATTTCTACCAACAACTTTGTGTCAGGATATGCATCTTCCCCTCTTTTGTTGAAAAAATATTTTAAGGCTCTGAGGTCTCCAGTGTGGGGGATGTTAGCATAGAGTGATTCAATCTTTAATGTAATAATTAAACATTCCCCATCTACCTGTAACTCTTTTAGAATACTTAACATATCCCCAGTGTCAGCTATGTGAGAGGCAACTGCATTACTGGCTGCTTTATGCTGCCATCCACAAATCTGTCAAATGGTTCTGAAAGACTCTCAATCCCTGAAATGATAGTCCTGCCTGGCAGTTTATAAGTAATAAACATACCATATATATGGGACAAACATATCAATCCTTTCTCTTCCAAAATAAAAGTATGGGAGAGATACAGTATATTGATGATATTTTTTTGATATGGGAAGGAAATGAACAGGAATTGGAAACATATGTGCAGTACTTGCACAATAACAATGAGATCTTCAGATTTACATGTCAAAAACATACAACCGCGATTTCCTTCTTGGATATAAAAATATGCATGGAAATAGATGGGGAGGATAAACACTAGTCTGTACAGGAAACTGACTGATCAGAATACAATTTTGTTAGCCAGCAGCTGGCACCCTAGACACATGGTAGAAAACATCCAATAGAGTCAGGAAAGGAAAGGCAAATTTTATTTTTCTAGGCATCCAATCCCATAGGCTGCAGGCTCCATACACATAAATGCAAAACTACTAATAAAATAAGAACAAATAAATAAATTACAGCCGTAATAAATTAAGAAGGCCACGTGAAATAAACAGAACCTAAGCTTAAAACAACAACTATGAGGGCTATCCCAGGGATATGATCTAATAGACAGTGTCTGGGAAGGCCTGACTGAACAGGTGGGTCTTGAGGCGGGCCTTGAATACCTCAACTGAAGGGGTCTCCCATACAGATGATGGAAGCAAATTCCACAAGATGGGGCTGACAACACTAAATGCTCTGTTACTGGTTGTTTTCAACCTCATCCTGGGAATTGCAAAGAGGCCCCTAGAGGAGGAATGGAGGGAGTGGACTGAGGCAGTGGGTGTAAGAAAGTTAGACAAGTATCCAGGCCAGCCCATATAGGGCCTTAAAGGTGAGCAAGCCCACCTTGAAGAGGATACTCCACCTGACCAGCAGCCAGTGCAGTTCACACAGCACTGAGGTGATGTGGCAATATTTCAACTGCCCCATCAACAACCTGGCAGCTGTGTTCTGCACTAGCTGCAGCCGGCAAACAGTACCTCCTGAGACCCCAAGGTAGAGCACATTATAGTAGTCAAGCCTTGATGTCAGGAAGGCATGCATCAAGGTGGGGAGGTCCAAGGGTGGAACTAGGGACTTGATCCTGGTGATATTCCTAAGATGATAAAAGCTGGTCCAAACAGTGGATGACACCTGAGCTTCAAATGTCAATCCTCTGTCAAAGGTCACACCAAGATCATGCACCCTAGAGGAGGTCTTCAATGGCACATACCCCAGGAACAACCCTGCTGATGTGCCAGAGGCTGTTCTATCATACACTCTGTTCCACTCCACCACCAGTACCTCCATCTTATCGGGGTTCAGTCACAACCAGCTGGAGACCATCCAGTTATTGATTTCAGCAAGGCATTCATTTAGCACTTCCACTGCATTGGATGTCCCAGGGCAAAGGAAAGATACAGTTGGATGTTTTTGGCATAGAAATGAAAACCCGAACTGTATTTCCTAATGAGCTCTCCCGTGGCAGCATATACATGGCAAACAACATTGGTGACAAGACTGAACCCTGAGGTACTCCACATGACAGGAGGCTAGGAGAGGAGGAGGAATTCCCCATCACTACCAGTTGCCTCCTGTTCATGAGATAGGACTCAGACAAGCAGATGACAGTGTCAGTGAGTCCACAAAATTCTCTCAGGCGGTTCAGCAACACACAATGGTCTACCATGTCAAAAGCTGAAGAGAGGTCAAGAAGAATGAGTACTGTCCCCTCTCCTTGATCTCTAGCCCTGAGGAGGTCATTGTGCACCCAAACTACTGTTGTTTCCATGCTATGTTATGCACAAAACCTGACTGGAGAGGTTCATAAAGATCAAAGGCCATGAGATGCTCTTCAAGCTGCTGTGCCACAACCTTCTCAACAACCTTCCTTAAGAATGGGAGGTTGGAGACTGGATGATAATTCAACTTGACATCAGGGTCTAAAGATGGTTTCTTCAGAAGTGGTCTGACCAGTGCTTCCTTCAAGGCATGTGGGAAGACCCCCTCAGAGACAGAGAGAGCACCAGACAATCAAAGCAAACATGGGTCCAAGGGTGTCAACACATCCCATCAAGAAATGCGTTGGCACCGGGTCCAGTTCACAACATGTGTGCTTCAGCCCAAGGGCAACCTCAGTGACCTCAGCTTCCTCCACAGGTTTAAACTCCCCCCAACTAGGCGGAGTGCCCTCCGGACACCAAAGGTGACCACTGTTGGCCACATTGTGGCTCACTGGTGATAAGCTGCACCGGATGGTGGACACCCTGTCTGAGAAGAAACTAGCAAACTCTTCACATAAAGCATCAGAAAAGGCTTATTTCAGCTGTAGACAGGCTGGATTTAACAGTCTGAAAGAGCACTGTTGGTCGATTCTTCCTGGAAGCAATGTCCCTGGACAGGAACTCTGCCTTCTTACGGGTGATTGCCCCCTGATACTCACCATAATGGGAGTGCATGGCCAGTCTGTCCACTTCCAACCCAGACATCCGCCAGCAGCGCTCAAACCTCTGACCTAAAATAGAAACATAGACTTTGACGGCAGATAAGGACCACTTGGCCCACTCAGTCTGCCCATTTCTCTACCTACTGGATAAGCTGCAGATTCTAGTTAACCAACAGCCTACTTCCTGCCACCCCCTCACTACAATTGCCTTATGTCTGTCCCATGCATTTTTGAATTCCCCCACTGTTTTAGACCCAACAACGTCCCCAGGAAGGCGGTTCCATGCATCCACCACTCTCTCCGTGAAAAAAAATTCCTCACATTACCCCTGAGCCATCCCCCCTCTATCTTTAAATTGTGCCCCCTTGTTCTTACACATCTCTTTTTCTGAAAGATGCTACCCTCCTGGATTTTGTTGACTCCCTTGAGGTACTTGAAAGTTTCTACCATGCCCCCCCATCCCTCCTTTCATCAAGGGTATACATATTAATCTCTCTCAGTCTCTCTTCATATGGTTTCTGATGCAGACCCTGCAACATTGTAGTTGCCCTCCTCTGGACTGCTTTCATCCTGTCTATGTCCTCGCATAGATGAGGTCTCCAAAATTGCACACAGTACTCCAGATGGGGTCTCACCAACTGTCTGTACAGAGGGATAACCACTTCCCTTTTTCTACTTGTGATGCCCCTTCCTATGCATCCCAGTATCCCTCTGGCTCTCCTTACTGACTTCTCACATTGCTTACCCACCTTTAAGTCATTTGATATGACTACACCCAAGTCCCTTTCCATTTTTGTTGCCCTGCTATTGTATACTCTTCTCCTGGGTTTTTGTTTCCCAGGTGCATTACTTTGCACTTCTTTGCATTAAACCTAAGTTACCATATGTCTGACCATTCCTCCAACCTTAGCAAGTCCCTTCTCTTCCTTTCTAACCCCCCTTGTGTATCAACTCTGTTACAGATCTTTGTGTCATCTGCAAAGAGGTATACCTTTCCCTCCAGACCCTGTTCCTGTCCAGGGGAGATTGCTGCCAGGAAGGCTGTTAAATCCTCCCTGTCTACAGCTGAAATAAGCCTTTTGCAAAATCTTCATCGTCTTGAGCTTCTCGTTAAAGCACAGGGGCCTCAAGTGAGAGGATTTGGGTCATACACGGACCAGTGCGAGAGAGTAGAGTGCTGCTGATATCACCCTGTTATAAGCGTCAACAGCCTCGCCCATATTCCCTATGCATGCCCTATGACATTAAATAGATCAGACACTGCCAGAAATCCCTCCAGGGTCAAACTCCTCAAAGGGTGGCAGCTTACCATGTTTGCAGGGGGATGGCTCTCGTCGGGGGGCCCCAAATGAGAACTCCACCGTACAATGCTCGCACCACAAAACCCAATCAGTCTTGAGGTTACTAACCTCAAGCCTCAGTGAGAAAACCATGTCCAACATGTAGCCGCACTGGTGGGTCATGGAAGAAACGTCTTGTGACAGGCCCAGAGATGACATAGTCTGGAGGAGGTTATAACTTAGCCTAGAGGATTCATCATCGGCCCAAACATTGAAGTCCTCCAGAACTAAACATCTGGGGGACTCAAATGTTTCACCAGTGACAAAGTCAGCTACCTCCTGCAGGAATTCACCTGCAGCCCCGAGAGGGGCGGTAAAACAGGAGAATCCTGCAGCCCGTGCCCGGACCCCCACATGTGGCCACACATTTGAAGGATCCTGGTTTTCCCACTGGTACACAGTGAAGCCAAGTTCAGATCTAAAGCAGATGGCCACTCCCAGCCCCTGTGCTCCACTCTGGGGCAGAGCACTACTGCGTACCCAGGGGACGAGGTACAGATCAAGAGAAATTGTAATGAAGAATGAGAATATGAGACAAAATATAAGGTAATGGAGAAAAGGTTTAGGGACAGGGAGTATAATCAGAGATGCATCAATGAAGCAAAGGCACATAGTGATGCAGTAAACAGAGATACATTCTTGAAAAATAAGGACAACAAAGGAGACAGAAGGAAACAAAATGAGGGACAAATTAATTTTGTTATCACATACAGTATCAGAGCAGGGAGGATGAGAGAAATCATTCTGAAAAACTGGTTCATTCTGGGCAGTGACCCCAGACTGAAGGATACAGCAAAAACAGCCCCAAGGCAGGTATACAAAAGAGCAAGTAACCTGAGAAACCAGCTGATCCACTCTGTGCAGCCCATCAATAGGCAAAATACATGGTTACCACCGTTACCGAGGGCCTGTGCAAAATGTGATAGATGCAATACTGCATGTATGTGCATGAGTGCAAAGAAATGCAAAATCCCCAAGCCAAGGAAATGATTAACATCCCCACATTCCACAGTTGTGACATGACATACGTAATCTACATGGCTAACTGTACATGTGTAAAGTACTATGTGGGCAGAACAAACAGGAAATTCAAGTAATGAATGGGGGAGTGCCTAAGAGCCATTAGGAATGAAGATTTGCAGGATGCACTAGCAGTCCACATGAAAAATGTTGAAAAGAAAGACAACCACAGGATTTTGTCCATAGGATTGGAGCAAATGAAAATGAGTCCTAGAGATGGAAGTAGGGAGTTGGCTCTAAATAAGAGAGAGTCATATTGGATTTACCAACTTGGTGCACACAGCAAAGAAGAGGGGTTGAATGAACACATTGAAATGTCACCATACTTGATTGATGGAGGCTAATTCAGTAATGTTCTCTTTGCTTCCCTTTTTCCATATAGGTTACAAGAGAATGACCCCTTTTCCCAGCCAACCAGAGTGGAGCTTCCCTTTAAATCTGAGACCCAATGGTACAGAAATTCCAAAAATGGAGGTTATTTGTTTGTCCATAATTGGGTCCAGGGTAATTTTTGTATCCAGACTTAAATCATAGGATGGTAACACCCGTGATACAGACAATCTTGCTTAGAGGTGGGCAAAGTGGCCGAAATTCACTCCGCGGAGTGATTCGCAGAGTAATGCAGAATCCACGAAGCACTCCACAATGATAAGCGGAGTACTTTGTGTTATAATGGGGAATGCGAAGTCCATTGAAAGCAATAACTTTGCATTATTCTGCCTTCCTCAAACCACTTCTCCACCAATTTTAAGGCGAAGTACATTGAAATCAATGTACTTCACATCACTTCACCTTGTTATTGAGCTCCAAGGTGAATTAGCAGTGCTTCATGGGATTGCAGGTCACATGGGCTCTGCACAGCCTCAGTTCTGTATAGTGTGTGTGTAGTGGAAGATGGAAACAGTTTCCACTCAGAGCTCTGCGATTCAAATCCGCTAAAAGCTGTTAAAAATGCCTTTTTGAGCCTTTTTTTTTGCTCAAAATTTAGTGCATCAATTGTAGAAAACCTCCTGTGCTCATATCATCAAGTGTTTATTGTTTGTGTGTGGATTTTGAATGTTAATTTAGAACAGTCAGTCTATGTACCGTGAAGTGTGCTTTGAGGGAGGTGCATATCTGTGGTGTAGGTAGATTAACTGGGAAAAAAGGCAGTCTTTCTGATTTGGTTATATTTTTCTTGTATAACTGTGTTAATGTACACACAGTAATATTTTCAGTAATTCTTGACATTTTTTTGCTGATTGTAGTGGTGCAGCAGTGTATAATTTCAGTTTGTTTAAAACATTTGGTTATATTGCTAAAGGTTTTCAGTTTGCTATGCAATACTTGTAGTGTGTGTGAGTGTGTGTGAGATGCGTACCATTAAATCAGACAACTTTTATTGTGCCAGAGTAATTGCAGCAGTGTGAACCTGCTATCCACCGCACCTGCATGAATCTTTTATACTGGTTTGTGGTATCTTTACTGGTAGTGGACTGTTACTGCCGTGCGCTACCCCCCCACCAGCCGTTAAAAGGTATGCTTTTCCAGATTTGGATTTGTAACTTATGAGCACTGGTTAGGTAGTGTTGTGCCTTTGTGTCTGACTCTGCATGTCATGAGTGCCCAGCGCAATCTTAATCTATCTGTGCATTTGCAGTACACCATTAATTCTGGGATACTTTGCATTTTATGTTACACTATCATTTCACTTCACCAGCACTGTGGAATTTTCTGGACATAAGACAGTAGCATTTTGGGGATGCAAATGAATTATGCTGACTGTGTGTGACCACTTCACACATGACTGAGTGTGCCATTAATTCTGGGAGACTTTGCATTTCTTGTTATGCTCTCATTTCACTTCATCAGCACTGGGGAATTTTCTGGACACAAGGCAGTAGCATTTTGGGGATGCAAATTAATTCTGGTGACTGTTGGCTACTGCTCGCATGATGGAGTGCACCATTAATTCTGAGAAACTTTGCATTTTTTTTTACCGCTCATTTCACTTCATCAGCACTGGGGAATTTTCTGGGCACAAGACAGTAGCATTTTGGGGATGCAAATTAATTCTGGTGACTGTCTGTGGCCACTATGCGCATGACTGAGTGTGCCATTAATTCTGGGAGACTATATTTCTTGTTGTGCTGTCATTTCACTTGGTCAGCACTGGGGAGTTTTCTTGGCACAAGACAGTAGCATATTGGAGATGCACATTAATTCTGGTGACTGTGTGTGTATGGAGGGGCACTGAGGGGGCTGCCAATATTGTTGCCACTCCTCCTTACTTCGCATTAAGGCAGAATAACAATGCAAAGTAATAATTACACGGCAAAGTGAGCCTTTCCTATTGGCCTCTCCATGTAGTGGAGTGACAACGCAAAGTGGCCACTTCGCGTTCACTTCAGCAGCGGAATTTAATTTTGCTGCATCTCTAATCCTGCTTCATTGCTTATTTACACTCTTTTATAATATTTTATTTTTATTATACCAAAATCCATCTCCTTTGCCCATGTTCTAGCTACTTTTGTGAATTGAACTTTGGCATATTCACTTGACCTCCATATATACAGTCCTTCCATGGCCCTTGGTTTTTATTTTGGTTTTTGTTTCTATTTGGATTCTCTTGTTTATTTCTTTTCTTTCCCTTGCACCCACCACCATCTCCTCCCTAAATCAGGATTTTTGGTGTGCAATCTTAAGTAAACAAAATGAGTGCTTTCTTTAATACATGCCATATCTCTTTTTTATGCTCTTGATTCCATCCACATTCTGTCTCACCTTACATGTACATGAAATTAAGTTAAATAATAAATAAAGGAAGTGCTGTGAGTGTACGAGTGAGAAATAGAACTGTAGTGCTGGATTTTAAATAAATGTGTTGTTTGTGCCATTTATGTTTACATTTGTTTATGTGAAAAAGGTAAAGGGCAAAGCACCTATTAATCTTGAAGGGGGGGGATGGGGTGGAGCAGCTGCAGTACAGGGGTGCTAGCTGTGCATTCGAGCAGACTTGATAGACCGTGAGGCCAGTTTCTGCTGGCAGGCTTTGAATGTTCGTATGTTCATATGATTCAGCACATTGGGACCTAGCACGAAAAAAGAAGTAGGCTCTGTGCCTCCTATCCGAGGCACATAAACAGCCCTAAGTCAGAATGCCGTGCAACAGGAGTCCTGCACATCCCCATCACCATTAACCAACCATGTGCAACTGATCCACCAGCTGCATGGACAGCAACGTGCTGGGGCAGGCGGCGGTATGTCTGCACCATGCGCCATTCACTCAGGTGCGAAGCGCCAGATATGGGGTTTCAGGATACTGTCACTGGGACCCTGCTTTAACTCACTGCATGCCCCAATGGACATGACCATGAAACCAAAAAGCATGCTGCCCCAGCCCACTAGGATGATGGTAATGGCTAGGGCAGATGAATGGGTGTGTGCCCATACACACTAGATACTATGCCTTATTGCTGTAATGCCAAGCAAAGCCTCCCATAACACATGGCAGCCCTGTCCCCTTATGGTGAACACATCCCCCCCACCCACAACACATGGCTTTCCCAGTCCCCCAGTGATTACCAAGGTCCCCCCTCTACACACAGGTGCCCCAGTGCCCTGTGTTGTACAAGACACACACACCCATATCCTAGAGGTTACATGAGCATCAGTATCCCGACCACAACCCATTACCCCTGCTGAACCATTGGTAGCCAGTGGTCCCCCCATCCCACCCGTAGAACTGTTCAATCATCAATCATCAATCATTCTTTATTTATTTAAGGTGCCTTTCTTAAACCAAGGTGCCTTTACAAATCACATAAAACAAATATTTACAACAAGATTAAAATTATTAACAATCATTAAAAGCTTTGTTAAAAAGGTAGGTTTTCAAAGCTCCATTAAAGCTTTGGACAGTCAGGCAATTTTGCACCTGACAAGGTAGAGAATTCCACAGGGTTGGGGCCATTAAAGTAAAAGATCTTGCCCCTGAAGTTTTTAAGTGAACCCTGGGAATCGCTAGCAATCCCTTGTCAGTGGATCGGAGAGAGCGGGGGGGGACAGTAGGGACAAAAGAGATCTTTCAGGTAAGCAGGTCCCTGATCATGTAGGGCCTTATAGGTCAGCAAACTGACCTTGAAGGTGATTCACCAACAAACTGGCAGCCAGTGCAGTCCGCAGCACACAGGCTTAATATGACTGGACCTAGAAGAACCAGTCAGAAGCCTGGCTGCCACATTCTGCACTAGCTGCAAGTGGCAAAGTTCAACCCCCATGAGCCCTAGGTATAGGGCATTGCAATAGTCCTGGCGGGAGGTAATGAAGGCATGGACCAAAATTGGAAGTTCCTCTGGAGGAACCAGGTGCTTCACACAGGCGATATTCCTCAGATGATAAAAAGAGGTTTTGACAACCGCTGACACCTGAGATTTAAAAGTCAGACAATCGTCAAATACAACGCCCAAGTTCCACATCCAGTCTGAGGTAGTCAGCTGGACATCCCCAAGCCATAAGCCCGAGGGTGATCCAGCTAACAAACCCACCTCACAGCGACCCTGGTCCACAACCAACACCTCAGTTTTTTCAGGGTTTAACCGCAGCCAACTCAAATTCATCCAGTCTTGGATTTCGGCAAGACAGTTGTTAAAGACCGAAATGGCAGCATCCTGGCCGGGCACAAAGGACATGTACAGCTGGGTATCATCTGCATAGCAATGAAAACCCAAGCCGTACCACCTAATAATCACTCCTAACGGCAGTATATACACTGAAAACAACATGGGTGCCAAAATGGAACCCTGCGGTACCCCGCAGGATAGGGAGACTGATGTCAAGGAAAAAATTCCAGATACCACCCTCTGAGTCCTACCCTCGAGGTACGATCAAAACCACCTGAAGACTATATCAGACAGTCCACAGATAGATCGCTAACACTCCAGTAGCACACCATGGTCCACAGTGTCAAACGCTGCAGAGAGATCAAGAAGGACCAAGATGGAACAGGTCCTTCGATCTCTCGCTATTAGGAGGTCATTTAGTACCCGCACAAGTGCTGTCTCGGTACTATGCCTTTTCATAACTCCAGACTGGAGAGAATCATAGACATTGTTGTTGGTCAGATGATCACCCAACTGTGATGCAACCACCTTCTCAATAACTTTACCCACACAGGGTAAGTTAGAGACAGGCCTGTAATTAGCCAGACAGTCTGGGTCCAAGGAAGGCGTCTTAAGAAGGGGCTTAACTACAGCCTCCTTAAGAGGATCTGGAAAAATCTCCCTCTCCAAGGACCTCCAGACTATCTCAGCAAGGACTGGGCCAATTTTATCCACACAATCCACTAAGAGATGTGTGGGGCCCGGGTCCAAATTACAGTTGGTCGGGCGCAGTGATTGGATAACCATCACAATGTCACTGATTGTGGGGAGGCTGAAGTCAGACCACACAAACTGGGTGTCCGACATCTCCTGCCAACCATCATAACTCCCAATTGAGAGGGTCAAACGGACCTCAGATCTAATTTTGGCAACCTTATCTGCAAAGAACAGAGCAAACTCCTCACACCATTCTTGAGAAAAGGCTCTTCCGGGTTGAAGACAGATTGGATTGCACAATCTGTCCACAGTCCAGAAGAGCTGAGCTGGTCTATTCTGTGCATCCGCAATCCCTCTGGACAGGAATTCTGCCTTCTTACGAGAGATTGCGGAACGATAGACCACATAGTGGTCCATCAAAATAAGTTTGTCACCATCCAGACCCAATCTCCGCCAGCACCTCTCCAACCTTCGTCCAGCTCTTCTCAACTCCCTCAAGGTCTCATCAAACCAAGGAGACCTGGGGCGAAGAGTAAGAGGATGAACACGAACAGGAGTAATGGAATCCAGGGCCCCTGCCACCACCTCATTATAGGCACGTACCAGCTCTCCTGGATCCATGCAATCTTTCGGTTAGCCCGATAGATCCAGCACTGCCATCAGGTCATCCGGGGAAACACCCCTTAATGGGCGGTACCGGACCATTTCTGTAGGGGCTGACCTACTAGGGGTGGCCTCAAAACTGAACCCAATGGAGTGATGGTCCGACCATCCGACCGGTTCCACCACCAAGTCGGATATCTCCATCCCCAGAAGGAACACCAAATCCAATGAATGACCACCAACATGGGTCGAGGAGGAAATAACCTGTGTGAAGCCCAGTGAAATCATTAACTGGAGGAAGTCTTGACCAAAATGCAAGAGTTCATCATTGACCCAGGCATTGAAGTCCCCCAGAACCAACCATCTGAGGGATCCCAGTGTCAGGTCGAGAATGAAGTCTGCGACTTCCCACAGGAAAACATTCCCATCACCTGGTGGACGGTATATGAGAAGTATCCTGCTCCCCACACCCTCCCCTAGAATATATTCAAAGGATTTGGTAATTCCCACTGGTACCTCCACTAGGCCCAGTTCTGTTCTAAAACAAATAGCAACACCCCCGCCCCTACTATTCACCCTCGGGCAGTGTATCACTGAGTACCCATCCGGAATTGCTGCCGCCAAAACTGGTTCACCATTTTCATCAAGCCAGGTCTAGGTGATGCATGCCAGGTCAGATGAGTCAACAAAATCAGCTATAATAGCCGTCTTGTATTTAATAGACCTGGCATTGCACAACACCGCCCGAGTAGGATAAGCCTCCGAGGATGACTGTGCTACCTGCTGATTATAATCAGAACCCTTGGGTATGGGCACCAGACAGGGAGGTCCCCTTTCCTGGGCCAATTTCGCCCCAGGGCATCTCCTTGTCCCCACTGTCCCAATCCGCTCACTCCTTTCCATTCCCCCTCCAGATCCCGCCCCCATCCTCCTCCTCCTCTCCACAATCCCCAAGGCCCTACAACATCTATAGACCTCAGGCAATAAGGGGGGACAAGAAAAGGGGCGAAGATCCCTGAGCCTGGAGGGGGAATAATATCCGACTGTCCTAATATTATCCCAACACATAACTATCACACCAAATAAACAATCCAAAAATTAACCCACCTCTAAGAATTAAACAAATACAAAGCTCTATAATGAAATAAAATACAGTTTAACCAAACCTCAGACTATTAACTTAAAAACTCTTACCCCCAAACAAGAAACAGATACAAAACATTAACTGAATTCCCCCTTCCCACCCTATCCTCTCATCACTGGGGAAACATTATACCTTCTAATCAATAATTAATTTCATTTGAATCAATTTAATTCAATGTAATTCCCTCCCCACCCAGTCCTCACACCACTGGGAAGAGAGGAAAATAATACCAATATCAAACAATAATATAAAGTAAAAATCTAAATAAACAGAATAACTAAATAACTTAATGACTAAATAACTGGATATGGAGTCCTCTCACCACCCAACTATCCAGATAAAATAAAATATTATAAATCAATTCCTTCAAACCAAACAAAATATCTATAACTTAAAATAAAATATTAAAGTCTGAGGTCAAATGTCCACAAAGTTTCACCAAGCTCTAGGCTGGCCAGTAACCAGTTCACCCCTCTCTCCGGTGAAGACAGACTGCTCTCAAAATAAGTCAAATGTTTGTATCTCCAAATAGTGGTTCAGGTTTCAAAGCGAGCTCCCACTTTCTCTTAAAACCTTAGACAAAATCTCATCTTCAGGTAAATAAGAGCAGTCTAAATCAAAGTTCACTGCAAACCCACAGAGCAGGGAGAATCCAGAGATCAAATATCCAACCAGATTTTAATTCACAACTAAAACCAAAAAGGGATGGAGCAGAGAGAAAGACCAGAACATCCAGAGGACAGCAATAGACCTCCTTCACACAGTCAGGAGACGGAAGATCAGGTTCTTCATATAACCTGCTAAGTTATCGTAGATATCGCCTTCCAATGCCAGATATTTCAATAGTTCAGTACACATTTAGCATTCTGTTACCCAGCCACAGGGAGATCTCCACCCCCAACCCAGTACCTCTCCCTAGACCCGCTCACTGCCCCGGCTGCCCACCAGCTGCAGAGCTGCAAATGCGGAAGAGCCGAAAGTACAGCCGCCCTACAGCAGCTACACCAAGGCTCACCACTGGCTCAAGATCACAGCTAGGGACAGGATCTCCCCCAATTTACCAGGAACAGAAAATGCTCCCAAAATCCATATTATCCGGGTTGCGGTAAAAGTAGCACGGCTCACCAAACCACTCGTCACTTCCTCGCAGCACTCCAGCACTCGCAACACTCCAGGCAATCCTGATGGAAACACGCTGCTCCCCAATTTGCCGATCATCTCCTCGCTCTGGACTCCACTCACTCCACTCTGACCCAACTCCCAGTTCAGTTCCTGATTAGTTTCCAACAACCTCGATCCAAAAACGTGATCCTTGAACGTGATTTCAAATCAAAAAATTAAAAACGGATTTAAACGATAATGAACTAAAATGAACTAACAAACTAAAACGGACCAAATAACAGTAAATTAACAGTAGAATAAAACTTAAAAAAGAACTCTAAGCTCCCACTCCTGAAGGCTAGCCCAGCGTGGCCGCCATCTTGGATCATGGATGATCCCCATATGTTCCTGTCAGTGCCATGGCCCAGGAGGACCAGTGGCACAGGCCTCCACACACCTCCTCAGCCACCGGCCATCCAAGTGGTGTTGGAAGTGTGCCTCTGTATGTAGGTGTTGCACTCCCAGCATCACATAGATGGCCGGTGGCCAAGGAGGTGTGAGGAGGGCTGTGTAGCTAGCCATCCCGAGCCGTGAAACTGACAGAAAGGTACTGGGACTTGGGTGGAGCATCACGGGTGCCACGGGGGACCACTGGCCACCAATGGTCCAGCAAGGGTACCAGGTTGGGGATCAGGATATTAATGCCCAGGGAAACTCTGTGTGTGTGAGTGGGGGGGGGGGTCATGGACAACACCAGTCCCTGGGGCACCTCGGTTTTGAAGGGGTTGTTCAACACTGGGAAAGGGAAGCCATGTGTTGAGGTGGGGGGATGCTTTCACCATATGGGAATGAGGCAGACGTGTTGGGTTGGGGGGATGCTGCTGCTATATGGGGATGGGGTGCAGATGCATGTGGGGGGTTACTGCATCTTGACAGGGCTGGTGCCTTGCTTTGTGATGGAAGGGTGGCCTGTTCAATTGACTGCTGGACATGGGGGCATGGTCACGCAAGTTCGTGTGCCTGCAGGGGCTGTTCATGCACCCAGAGTCATGATTACATGTGCAAGTGATCAACTCTGGGACCTGGGAAGGGCATCCAATTGGATGCCCACCTGGGTCTGTTACTCCATCCCTAATGCCCTGTGTGATACTGTGCACTGTGAGGCATGGGTGCATGCAGTAGGGCATATCATGCACCCTGCACCTGTCTGGGACAGCGAAGCTACACGGGTGGGGTACATGCCCCTGGCGTGAAATTTCTGCCCATTCATGCATAGGCCCAATGTTTGTTTAATATATTTTTGAATTTGTGTAATTGATTGCAGCTGGATCATGTGATATAAAAAGAGGCTGTGCCCTAGAGGGCACTATTTGTTTGAGAAAGCCTTCAGGTGAAACATCATGATTTGCTGACCACCACTGTTTTGGATAATGTCTGTTGGACTGATATTAAAAGGTGAAAAGATTTATATCTGCCTGATTCTGTTTTTTCGCTAAACGGAGGAGAGTAAGTGTGAGTGCCATGACTTGAACATCAAGATATCAGTTTGTGTCACAGGCACCCATACCACTGAGTGGCTCTTTTCATACCAGAGCCTGGATAGCCTTAATAAGTATTCTCTGGAGGCAAGAAGGTAGGAAGTGGATATTATAGAGACCTGTAAGATATTTTTCATCATGCTACAATAGGGTCAACAACTCCAAACTTTCCTAAATGAATAACAATTTGCTCACAAGGGACCACAATGACTCACAATTGATGAGGTGCTGAGTCAAAAAGGATGTGAGGAACTTTTTGACTGAGAGAGTGGCGGATGAGTAGAACACCTTTCTGGTGCAGTGTTAAATGTAAGAGCCCATACTTGGTTATAGCTAGTATTCTTTCAAAGGGCTTAATAAAGGTTATAAATAGGGTGGGGATTAAAGGGAAGTAGTTTCAAGGTAGGGCTCCAAAGCAGACTGGTAGTTCCAAGGTAGGATTCCAAAGCAGACTGGTAGTTTCAAGGTAGGGCTCCCAAGAAGACTGGTAGTTTCAAGGTACAGTTCCAAAGAAGACTGGTAGTTTTATGGTAGGGTTCCAAAGCAGACTGGTAGTTTCAAGGTAGGGCTCCCAAGAAGACTGGTAGTTTCAAGGTACAGTTCCAAAGAAGACTGGTAGTTTCATGGTAGGGTTCCAAAGCAGACTCATAGTTTCAAGGTAAGGTTCCGAAGCAGACTGGTAGTTTCAAGACAGGGTTCCAAAGCAGACTGGCGGTTACAAGGTAGGGTTCCAAAGCAGGCTGGTGGTTTCAAAGTACAGTTCCAAAGTAGAATGGTAGTTTCATGGTAGGGCTCCAAAGCAGACTGGTAGTGTCAAGGTATGGTTCCAAAGCAGACTGGTAGTTTCAAGACAGGGTTCCAAAGCAGACTGATGTATACAAGGTAGGGCTCCAAAGCAGACTGCTGGTTACAAGGTAGGGTTCCAAAGCAGACTGGTAGTTTCAAGGTACGGCTCAAAAGCAGACTGGTGGTTACAAGGTAGGGCTCCCAAGCAGACTGGTAGTATCAAGATAGGGCTCCAAAGCAGACTGGCAGTTTCAAATACAGCTCCAAAGCAGAGTGGTAGTTTCATGGTAGGGATCCAAACCAGACTGGTAGTTTCAAGGTAAGGTTCCAAAACAGACTGGTGGTTGTGAGCTAGGGCTCCAAAGCAGATTGTTGGTTACAATGCAGGGCTCCAAAGCAGACTGGTAGTTTCACAGTAGGGCTCCAAAGCAGACTGGTGGTTATAAGGAAGAGCTCCAAAGCAGACTAGTAGTATCAAGGTAGGGTTCCAAAGCAGACTGGTAATTTCATGGTAGGGCTCCAAAGCCAACTGGTGGTTACAATGCAGGGCTCCAAAGCAGACTGGTAGTTTCACAGTAGGGCTCCAAAGCAGACTGGTGGTTATAAGGTAGGGCTCCAAAGCAGACATCTGGTTACCAGGTAGGGCTTCAAAGCAGACTGGTAGTTTCATGGTAGCGCTCCAAAGGAGACTGGTATTTTCACGGCAGGGCTCTGATACTATCCACACAGCCTGCTAAAAGGTGCGTGGGGCCCGGGTCCAAGCTACAGTTGGTCAGATGCTATGACATAATAACCATCACAATATTATTGATTGTGGGCCAGCCAAAGTCACACCACACAAACTGGGCATCTGACATCTCCTGCCGAACACCGCAACTCCATTGAGAGAGGGTCGTGTGGATGCCAGACATGATTGTGGCAACCTTATCTGTGAAGAATCGAGCAATCTCCTCACAATGCTCTTGTGAAAAAGCGTTTCCAGGCTGGAGACAGAGTGGATTGCACAATCTGTCCACAGTCTGGAAATGCTGAGGTGGTCGATTGAGTGCAGCAGCAATCTCCCTGGATAGGAATTCTACCTTCTTACGGGTAATTGCTGATTGATAGACCAAATAATAGTTGATCAAAATAAGTCTGTCACACTCCAGGCCTGACCTCTGCCAGCACCTCTCTAACCTTCATCCCACTCACCTCAACTCCCTCAAGGTCTCATCAAACCAAGGAGACCTAGGGTGAAGAGTGAGGGGGTGAAAGCGAACAGGAGCAATAGAATCCAGGGTCTCTGTCACTGCCTTATTATAGGCTAGTACCAGATCCTCTGTATCCATGCATTCACTCGGCATACCCGATAGGTCCAGTACTGCCATCAGGCCATTAGGTGACACACCCTTCAAAGGGTGGTATCGGACCATCGCCATAGGGGCAGGCCTTTTGGGGGGGGGTCAGGAAATTGAACCCAATGGTATAATGGTCAGACCACCCGACTGGTTCCACCACCAAGTCGGATATTCCCATTCCCAGGAGAAACACCAAGTCCAATGAATGACTGCCAGTATGAGTTGAGGAGGAAATAACCTGTGTGAAGCCCAGAGAATTCATTAACTTGAGAAAGTCCTGTCCAAACTGCGAGAGTTCGTTGTCGACCCAGGCATTGAATGCCCCAGGATCAGCCATCTGGGGGATCCCAATGTTAGGTCAACAATGAAGTCCGCGACTTCCCGCAGGAAGACATTCCCATTTCCTGGTGGATGGTAGACGAGAAGAATCCTGCACCCCACACCCTCACCCAAGATACATTCAAAAGAGTTGGTGGCTCCCACTGGTACTTCTATCAGGTTCAATTCCGATCTAAAGCAAATGGCCACACTTCCGCCCCTATGATCCATTCTTGGGCAGTACCTCACCAAGTACCCAGCCAGAATTGTTCATGCCAGAATGGGACCAGCATTCTCATCCAGCCAGGTCTCGGTGATGCAGGCCAGGTCAGATGATTTAACAAGATCCGCTACCATAGCAGTCTTGTTTTTAATGGACCTGGTGTTACATAACACTGCCCGAGTAGGATGAGCAGCCAAGGAAGACCAAGTTACCTGCCTGTTGTAAGCAGAGTCCTTGGGTATGAAAACCAAACAGGGATGACCCCTTTTCTGGACCCATTTTGCCCCAGGGCATCTCCTTGTTCCCACTATCCCAATCTGCCGACTCCTTTCCATTCCCCTAACAGGCCAAGCCCCCGGTCTTGACCTCCTAACTATCCCCAGTGTCCTACACCATCTATACACCTCCGAGCCTGGAGGGGGAATAATGCCTGATCGTCATTTCGCCTGCCCAACAGATTTCCACCACAGCTCGCAAACACCCAATCTGACAATGCTCAGCTCAACTCTCACACTTCCCCACATACACAACAAACAATCAACCAAACCCAAATACAACAGTATAAAATAATATATATATTTTTTTACTGAAAGAAAAAGTCACACAGATTCTTCAGATTAAATAGTTATTTCCCTCTGGGGAGCTCCCACCTCTCCAGAGATAAAAATGATCCCCCCCGACACTATCTCCCACATAGGCTGGGGGCGCAGTCAACAGATTAACCGCATAGTCAAATTGAACAGGGCACTCTCACTTCCCACCAGGGTTTGATGATGTAAAAAAGACAAAAAAAAAAGAGGCGTCTGACTGTCACTCAACAGGTTAAATACAATCCACTTTCCAAAAAAAAAAATGATACATATAATGTATCGCTCCCACTGCTACAATTTGACAAATTTTCCTTAAAAATACTTGCGGCTAAAATAGTTCCATGTTCCGAGGCCATCCACTCACAGAGTTCAAAAAATCACTGATGTAGTGAATATTGGCACCTTCAACCAAAATTAAGAACCAGAACCTGAGAAAATTGGATCACAACCGACCAAGAGGATCAATACACGAAACTCAAGTAATTCCTCCTTCTTAGGTCTCAGAAGTATACCCAAACTAGTCAGCCAACCACTGAGGCCAAAGGCAACCCAGAAAGCCACCGACTCTCCAGTTGACTCCCTCTAGCTCCACAGGGGAAAACACCAAGGCCAGTGAATCTACCTCACCAGATCTCTCAAGTTAATTGGTCAGTCCAAAGAGATGATGAATAGATTCTTCTTCAGGTTTTTCAAAGATTTGCAGATTTAAATCCAAAATGGAACGTCAGTCCACAGCACCACGGCACCCCTCACCTCTGCCATAGAGCTGCAATCCAGACAAGCAAAAATCAAAAATCCAGATTGAAAGTAAATCAAGGGCAAAGGTCATTTAAGATGACAAAGATACAGCACAGGAAGTCAGTTCAAAATGCCAAGCAGACAATGCAGTCCAAAGAAGCTCCAACCCAAGCGAGGCCTGGAACAACAGAATATGGAGGAATCATCAACCACAAAGCATAATCAAGTAATTGCCCAAACCGCCTCCTTAAATGAGCAATAATTTCTTTAAAAATACTTGCAGCTAAAGTGGTCCCAAGTTCTAAATCCATCCACCAATGGAATAGAACAAAAATGCAGTAATGTACTGAATCAGGATAGTAACAGTCATGGTGACCAACACCAACACAGATGGAGTAGTTTTCCAAAAAAGATTAACAAAATGAATGAAGTTGCAACAGTGTTTGACTCAGCTACAATAAAAATAAAATGCACAATCCAAGAATTAAATAAAAACGTAATGCAACATAATGAAAACTATAAAATAAAACACACTTCCATGAAGTAAAAACACTAAGCTGCTGCTCCCAATGGCAGGCTCAACACGGCTGCCATTTTGCGCTGAATGATGGGAAATGCAAGGGTCTGGGTCATGACGCCATTTCAAGGCAGGGCTCCATAGCAGACTGGTAGCTTTAAGGTAGGATTCCAAAGCAGACTGGTAGTTTCACAGTAGAGCTCCAAAGCAGACTGGTAGTTTCAAGGCAGGGCTCCAAAGCAGACTGGTGGTTACAATTTAGGGCTCAAAAGTAAACTGGTAGTTTCAAGGTAATGTTCCAAAGTAGACTGATAGTTTCAAGGTACAGTTCCAAAGTAGACTGGTAGTTTCAAGGCAGGGCTCCAAAGCAGAGTGGTTGTTTCTAGGCAGGGCTCTAAAGAAGACTGGTGGTTACAAGGCAGCATTCCAAAGCAGACTGGTGGTTACAAGGTGGGGTTCAAAAGCAGGCTGGTGGTGACAAGGTAGGTTTTTAAAGCAGACTGATAGGGTCACAAAGCAGATGGGTGGATGCACTCCATGTCTTTATCTGCATCTGCATTTCTATGTTTCTGTGGTCTGGATTCATGGCTGGATATCACTGGTATTTCCAGTGATATCTGTCCTTGTCCCAGGTCTGCAGCACCTTGTGCCAGTCCTGGGCTGAGTAATGCAATGTAAGCAATGGTATCAGCCTTAGCAGTGCCTGGAACCACTTGACTCTTTTAAATGTACTCTGCACTGGAACACTGCATACAGGAAGGCCAGCAGATGGGCAAGCAGGCTTAACTTAAGTTGGAATATTTTCTGACTTACTGTAGATGTCTGCTGTCCTGAGGCCAACACAGGAACCACCCTCAAACACCACAACAGGACAGCAGTGTACACAGACAAAGCAGTGCCTATGGCACTGGAACAGTATCTACAGGCATCGCTGGTATAAGGTTGACTTACTCCCCAACTGATTGAGTTTGATGCCACTATAACTGCCAATGGATTTTCCCACAATATTGAGAGTGGTCCCCTGCTTTGAAGCACATGCTACAACCACACAGGCATACGGCACAGGAAGCGACCCAATGCCCCGAATATGCTCATGCTTATTTATGAGCATCCATCGCTTGATGCACAGTCAGACTACTGCGGCCCAATATCAGTTGCCCCTATCACTGGGGACCTGGTCGCTGTGTACCACGGTAGGGGTGCAGCGGCGAGATCCACAGTATGGACAGTCATAGGAGAGGCAATGCTGAATCCAGCCCTATAGTCTATGAAGTGTTAACTTGTTTTAATCTTTTTTTTTTTTTACAAGACACTATGTTTTGTGTAGCACACTTAGGTGGTGAAAATTCCCCCTTCAAGGATTGGCTTTTTATCGAGGGCTCACTTTACAAATTTATTTTCATGGGCTTATCCCTTCACAGTGCGTGAATCTTCACAAAAGGGCATCTGTTTATCGTGAAAATACTGCAAAACATAGCTTCTTGAATTTGCCCATTCTTGTTTGTCTGTCTGTCTGTCTCTCTCTGTTGACAGTGTAGCATCTCTGAGATAATGATTTCTGTAAATGTACTTTGTGTATACTGCATGAACTAGAATAAATTATACCCCATGCCACAAAAAATAACTTTCCAAAGAGTTCTATTTGGTGGGAGAAATGATTTATTGTAAATCATGTTTTGCACTCAGTAGAATGTCTTAAATGTAAATAATTTTCAGATCTCCAGAATACAGGTATAATATTCAAATAATCAGTCTGGCATATGTTGCATTTTACTTGCTTCCAGATTCCACTCTGTGTCTGCAGTGTCCTGAATATCACCAGTCCAACGAGAAAAGAGATAAGTGCATCCCCAAAATAATTGAATTCCTGTCCTATGAAGATCCTCTGGGAATCGTTTTAGCATCTGTTTCAACTTCCTCTGCACTGCTTAGTTTGGCTATTTTGAACGTTTTTGTAAGGAACAAGAACACCCCTGTTGTCAAAGCTAATAATCGTGAACTCAGTTATATCCTGCTCTGTGCCCTTGCCATTTGTTATTTGAGTGCTCTGCTTATGATTGGACTCCCTGAAGAAGTAACGTGCCTCCTTCAACAAGCAGCATTCGGAGTGATGTTTGTTCTGTGTGTTTCCTGTGTGCTGGCAAAGACTATCATGGTGGTTATAGCTTTCAATGCTACAAACCCCAACAGTAACTTGAGGAAGTGGGTTGGAGCAAAGCTGCCTAATGCTATAGTTGTAATATGTACACTTGTACAATGTGTCTTGTGCACAGCCTGGATTATTACATCTCCTCCCTTCCCTGAGTGGAACACAAAGTCCCAAACTGGAAAGATTCTAATACAATGTAACAATGGCTCAACCTTTGCTTTCTGGTGTATGTTAGGGTACATAGGCCTTTTGTCTACTGTCAGTTTTATTGTCGCATTCCTGGCACGGAACTTACCTGACAGTTTCAACGAGACAAAATTTCTTACATTCAGTATGATAGTTTGTGTTAGTGTTTGGCTGTCATTTATCCCAGCCTATCTAAGCACACAGGGCAAATATACAGTAGCAGTTGAAATATTTGCTATTTTCTGTTCAAGTTCTGGTCTGTTAACGTGCATATTTTTCCCCAAATGCTACATACTTTTACTTAAACCTGAAATGAATACTCGTGAGTATATAACTAGAAAAGCTATGCAAGTTAATATGACTGAGTAACATAGAAACATAGAAACATAGACTTTGATGGTAGATAAGGACCACTTGGTCCACCCAGACTGCCCATTTCCCTACCTACTGGTTAAGCTGCAGATTCTAGTTAACCAACAGCCTACTTCCTGCCACCCCCCACTACAACTGCCTTATGTCTGTCCCATGCATGTTTGAATTCCCCTACTGTTTTAGACCCAACAACCTCCTCAGGAAGGCTGTTCCATGCATCCACCACTCTCTCTGTGAAAAAAAATTTCCTCACATTACCCCTGAGCCGTCCCCCCTCTATCTTTAAATTGTGCCCCCTTGTTCTTACACATCTCTTTTTCTGAAAGATGCTACCCTCCTGGACTTTGTTGATTCCCTTGAGGTACTTGAACATTTCTATCATGTCCCCCCTGTCCCTACTTTCATGAAGGGTATACATATTAAGCTCTCTCAGTCTCTCTTCATATGGCTTCTGCTGCAGACCCTGCACCATTTTAGTTGCCCTCCTCTGGACTGCTTCCATCCTGTCTATGTCCTTGCGTAGATGAGGTCTCCAAAACTGCATGCAGTACTCCAGATGGGGTCTCACCAACTGTCTGTACAGAGGGATAACAACTTCCTTTTTCTACTTGTGATGCCCCTTCCTATGCATCCCAGTATCCCTCTGTCTCTCCTTACCGACATAAAACTCAGAAAGTGTTTTATATTATTAAATGTAAATTTTGAAGCGTACACATGTCAAGTTTTTGCTGAAAGCTGTAACTTGAAGCAAAATTGGTTAGACAGAGAGAAAAATGAATGAGAGCTAGAGAGCGAGTGAGAAAGAGAGGGGAAGAGAGCAAGGAGAGAAAGGAATGTGAGAGATTACTAAACAAATATGTGATTGTTCATTGTCACAGAAATATAACTTTGAAGGTTTAAGAACTGTGCTAATATTACTTCAGTGACATCTTCCTGTGATCCTTTTGCAACTCAACAAGATTCCCTTAACTTGCCATGCATGTCAGATTTTTCTTCAACACCATAGCAAGGCAATGTCTGCAAAATGATGTTTCTTAATGTTTTATGATGAAGAGACCAAAAATGCAAGGACTGTGAACTGCACTTCATTTTGTAGCCTGTAGGGAATATTTTAACCTGACAGATACCCATGCTTTCATTAAAATAACCAGATATTATAATACTGATCCAAATGTCTGTGTCCCAAAATTACTAAGGGTTAGAAACCTATAGCATAACCTAAGAATAAAGGGTTCACTTTTTTAATCTGAAGCCTTGAAGTTAAGCTATTGATTAGTTCTTTAAAATGGATTATAATAGATCTTTGTTTGTTCAAGTTAAGTTTATTTGATTGCCAAGTTTTGTCATTACAAATTCATAAAATTTCATTAGAAAACATTACAGCGTAATACACAAATATCAATAAAACTAAATACATAAATATATTTTTTATAACTCGTCAATCTGGGTAAGAAAATGTCATCAATATGAAATAAAAAACAGGGGCAAGGCTTTTCAAAGAAGATGTGTGGTGCAACTCGAGATGCACCAGCGCAAACCAGAGGGCCATACTGAAAGGCCATGGATGTGCAGCATATAACCAGGTGCACCTGAGTACAAATATAATGCATACCGCGCATGTGGCAGGGGCATTCCCATGAATGTGCTGCACAGCCCTATGTTCAGCCAAAATGTGCCATGCAGATGTGCCGCACAAAGATATGCATATAAAAAGCATGCCTAGATCCAGCACACCCACAGGCACAGAGCGGCATAGCACTGCAAAGCAGCCATGGATGAGTTTTCATTCCAGATGGCAGCAGTCATGAGGGTAGTGAGGAGATAGGAGGAACAACAATGTGGATGTGGAAGGGTCCATAGGCAGTATGCCCAGCAGAGAAGGTACCATACTCATGTCACATTCGACCAGCTGAGTGACACAGAGATCATGGGCTGGTACCAACTCAACAGGGCACTACTGAGACAGCTCTGTGAGCTGCTCCATAATGACCTACAGTCACCAACACACAGGAGTCATACCATGATGGTGGAGACAAAGGTGACAGCAGCAATGTACCTGCTCACTCCGGGCATCTTCCAGATGCTGGTGGGTGACACCACTGGCATCACACAGTCCACCATGTCCTGTCTCCTCACCACCCTGCTACCACATGCTTTGGAGTATATCAAATTCCCAAACACATAGACAGAGGGGACAGAAACGATGCTGCACTTCTATAGGGTGCCGCACATGCCAGGCTTTCTAGAGGCCATAGACTGCACCCATGTGCACCACCTGGCCCTGACGGTGTTGCATGTCAATAGGAAGGGCTTCCATTCCATAAACTGCCAGGTGGTGTGCAGTGCCATGGGGCACATCACCAATGTCTGTGGCACACACCCTGAAAGTGCACATGATGCCATCTTGCACCAGTTGGCCCTGTGCCACCTGTTTGAGAGCAGGGAGATACCCAGCAGCCACCTAGGGGGTGAGTGGGGCTGAACATCAAGCCCACACAGCACACAGTGTCACACAATACAGCTATCGGGACTGCTGAGTGGGACACTGACAGAGGTCGCCACAGCCCAAATGCATGTTGTGCCATGGCCCATGAGTCCCCACTCCACCATAAACTACAGGTGGTGGGGGGGCTGTGCACTTGGGGGGCAAGGCTGGGGATGCACAGCATGCACACGTGTCCATGCATGTGGTGGCACTGGGTCTATGCCCAACACAGGTGCTGTGGTGGTGCAGAAAACCACAGCTGGACAGGACAAGGACAGCGTGCCTGCAGGAGCAGGGCATGTGTACAGTAGGGTATGGCTGTGGGTGGCCATGGCATGCCCGGCACATGCCTTGCATGCAACACACATGCAGTGCATCCACCAGTGTGCTGTTTTGGGCATTGCCAGGGGGCGGGAGGTGGGAATGGCAATGTGGGGGGGGACACACAGAGCTGGGACTGACATGCATCTGCATAGGGATGTTACACACTGGGGAATGCATGATTTACACCAAATGATGTTTTTCCCCCCACAAGTGACTGCACCTACTACCAGCAGCTGTGGATGCTCACCCCCATACACCAGCCCTCATCTGAGGCAGAGAACAGGTGTAATGAGGCACATGCCGTGACATTTATTATCATCGAGCGTGTGTTCGGCATGCTGAAAATGCATTTCAGATGCCTGGACAAGTCTGTCAGTGCCCTACTGTACAGCCCAGAGAAGGCATGTGGCATATTCCTGGCCTGTTGTATGCTACACAACATGGTCATGGACTGTGGAATCCATGTCCAGGTTGAGGTGGGTGCCAGCTCTGAGGATGAGGGACCACCAGCCCGGGTGGGCAGAAACACCATGATCTTAGGGAACCATGGCTGGCGACCAGGGCATGGTGGCACAGGGACATAATTATGGAGGAGTACTTTGGAAACTGCAAGTGCGTACCAGAGAGTGACCAGAGGGGGCTGTGCAACAGCAGGTGGGGTTGGGGGGACCACAAGCATAGGTCAGCTGATGCAGCACAGTTGACAGGACCACAGTGGTGGAGGAATACAACCAAGCAGGTGTGGCCACTACAGGAATGTCAGGTATGGGGGTACCTGGGGTACTGTGGTGGTTGGCATCGATCAGAGAACACCACCTGCACACATGCACAGCAGACACACAGTGCTGCACTCATCATGCCCATACCAGATAACACAACAGCAGTGCCCCAGCACATGCTCAGAATAACACATAGACAACTCAGACAGGCATGCCACAGGCACATGCCTGTGCCCCTGCACATGGACCTGGGCACAGCTGACAGGGTGTGTGGGCCAACAATGGCTGGATGGGGACCATGCCATGATGACTGCACACAGGTGGCATCACTGTGTCTCACCACACCTGCCATGGAAATATGGGTGGCCATGCCCATGATAAGTGACCTCCTTTGAGGTGTCAGCCACTTTGGTAGGTGACCCAACTGCACTAGCATGAGTAGACCCATGAGACCATGACCGTGTGCTCATGGGTGTCTCATTCCTGAAGTCCAGTTGGGACCCAGAGGTATTGGGAATACCTGAGGCACGGGATGGCATCAGAAGCAATGGGGCCACGTGACCCCATGAGGTGGGAGTGCTGATGTCAGTACGTGAAGTGCGGCGGGCACTCCTGCAGCCATGGAGTGCCAGGGCAACACAGCCCACTTCAATGGCCTATTTTATCCTCTCAAAGCCTGCGGTCTTGTCCACCCACAGTTGGCAAATCTCGCCAACCACTTCCACCCAGAGTTGGCATATCTCACCAACCAACCAGGAGCACCCTGCAGATGCATGGTCATCCAGGATGCCCACCTGCACATGCAGGCCCTAATATGCCTCCCAGGCTGCACCCTGCTGCTCCACAAATGCATACTAGAGCCAGGTGTGCTCATCCAGCCTTTCGGTAGGGGATCTGTCCTGTGGGGGTTGCTGACAGGCAGGGGGTGTACCGGCCTGCAGTGCCATATGCAGGGCCTGTGGATGAGGCATGGCCAGCCACTTTTCTGGTGGGGACTGTGCATGGGCAGGCACAGTGGGACCTGGTACAGGCACATTATGAGCATGGGCAGGACATTGCTGATGCACAGTGCCCTGCTGCACCATGGGGGCAACCCCAGTCCCGACAGATACATCCCAGCCCTGGCTGCCCAGTACTGCCACTGGTACATTCAGTGTAGGGGTGACCTGGTGGGGGACATGCGTGGGGGCAGGGCACCCCACAGTGTCCATCACTGTCCATGTAGCCACTGTCACTGTGGCAGTGACACTGCTGTTTGTTGTTACCACTAACAGTGTGGCATCTTCCTCATCATCATCCTCCATTGCATATGGTAACACTGTGAGGTCATTTAACAACTCTAGGTCAGAGTGGGCATTCAAACTCACAAGCCCCATGAAGTCCTGAAACATGGGTGCCCTGCCGCACCTGTCATGGTCCAGGCTGATGTTGATGGCCTGGGTTCCTCTTCTTCCTCCTTCTCCTCCTCCTCCAGCCCCTCTGTCTGCAGCCTGGTCTCTGCAGCACCCCTGAAGTATGATGGTGCTGAAAAGCTGATATGAGTTCGTGGTCAGGGTATCATGGCCATGGGTGTCCACTGACCGGTGTACATGGGGCCATGCACCATGTAAAACAGGTGTGCTGTTACTGACACTCATTGCATTTTCCAGCACTGTGACATGTTTCACACACACCTCTATATGGTGTGTGCAATGCATGCTGCTGGGTCGTGCCCGCACTGTTCCTCAATGTGTAATGCCTTTGGGCCTGGGATGTGCACATGCCCCCCAGGGCAGGGACACTGCAGCTGGTGTGTGGGCACACTGGCAACAGTGACTGCCAACTACAGTGCATTGCACTGGCATGGGTGGTGGATGTACACAGATGTGGCATGTATACACATGTGGCCATGGACCACCACCGGTGGTCTCATCCCAGTAAGCATACATCCCCAGTGACATGGCCTGTCACTGCAGCACCCGTGAGCTGCAACAGAGACACTGCATGCCCATGGGGGGAACATACAATGATGGAAGACCTGCACAGTGACATGGTGAAACAGTGTGCATCCATGTGGGGCATACCCTGCACACCCAAGAACACAGCATGCAGTCATGCAGACAAGGTGGCACATGCATACTCACAGTGCTGTGAAGGGCATCCTCCTGTCTGGAACCCTCTACAAGGGACACCTTCCACTGAGGCATTGGACAGGGTGGATGCAAGCAGCTCCTAATGGACCATCAGTGGTGGCACAGTGCGTGGCCCACCCCCTGTGCCCTGCATGGCTGCCCTCGTGGAGGCCAGGTGCTCCCTGGGCCTGGTTCTCTCACTGTTCATCCACTTTATGCACTCCTGGGGAGTGTGATTGTTCTCCTTATGGGCATTCACTGCCTGTTCCACCACTTCCCATCCCTGTGTCCTCTCCTGCCACATGCCTGTTTTCCCTGAGAGGAGGTCCTCCATTCACATATAGGCCTCGACTAGGGCCTTCAGTTCATCCACTGTGAAGTTTGGATATCACCTCTGTCTCACTTCCTCCTCTGCCATTCTAGTGCCTTTGGGTCGAAGGGTGAAAGGTGTCAGCACAGCTTCAGGTCCAGTTGCACAGTTTCCAGGCATGGTGTATGTACGGCTAAACACCCTTCGACAGTGTAACTGTACCAGACAATCCTTCAAGCTGCAGTACCTGCCAATCACCAGTGGTGTGTGGTGGCACTGAGCAGCTCATTTATGGCTCAGCACACGCAAATGAGAGCATCTGCAGCCTATAAGGAGATGCAAATCTGGGGACTTGTGCTGTGATTGGGCAATGGGGCAATTTGCATATTCTGGCTGAATATGACAGATTTGCACCTGGCCATTCTCAATTTGTGGTTTGCTGACACATACCTGCCATGCATGACAGTGCATCCTGTTGTTCCCCGACAACACATTGAGCATCACAGCAGAGCACATCTCCATGCATGTGTGATTTGCTGCAGTGCACATTCCATGCACGGTGGGGCATTAGTATTCAGGGTTTCCCTGCAGTGCACATCACTGCAGCATGCAGGTCTTGTGCCGTGTCAGTGCACAGTGTATGTCCTTTCCATTGTGCGATGTCATTGGCTGCATGTGTGGCATAAAGTGACCTCCACAAGATGGTCGCCAGTCAGGTCACACATGCTCAGTGTGCGGTGGCATGACCTCATCCTCCCACCCAGCACTGCGGCACCATACATGCGCAGTGTTGTGCCATTGTCTGTGTATCACACATCATCACTGCTCATCTGCCTGCTGCACAGGGCATTGCTTGCAGGCCTATCTTGCATCAGATGTGGCAAGGCCATATACAGTGCAGAGCTGCATGCTGCAACACAGGCTGGCAAAAACACCACTGTGGACACCATGGCACATGTGCAGGATGGTGGGTCAAGGGTCCTAAACTGGAGTGATACAGAGCTGGCCAACCTTGTGGCTTTGGTGCAGCCTGTTGAAGGTCAGCTGTTTGGCACTAAGGCCTTACAGGAGGCCAGGGCCCAGTCTGGGCCAGGGTGTCTGAGAACCTGGCCTGGAGTTTGGGGGTGCCTCTCATGGGAGAACACTGCAGGCACCGCTTTGGTAACCTCAGGTGGAGGGACCCAGAGAGGCTGTGGGGGCTGCAGGACTGGGCCCGCAGATTAGACGTGCCATGCCCAGGTATGTACACATTTTGGGCATTCTGACACTGCCTGCATGTTGGTCTTGCAGTTGTGGGGTGGTGTCTAGGTTTTATGTGGGTGCTTTGGGGTTCGGGGTAGTTGTGGTGGGGTTCTGTGTAGTGCTGGGTGAAAGTTGCAAATACCACCTTCGCGGAACTTCTGTGAAAGTTAGAAACTTCTGTGGAATTTTTCACTCTTTTACCTTGGGCAAAATTCCAAATTTCTGCGATTTATCTGCAGATTTTACCCCATACTGTGGCATTTAGTGACAAAGTGTGCAATTTTAGTCACTAGATGTGGAAATGAATTGCTCTGTGAGTTTTTCTGCAGTATACTGTAATTTTCCACATTTTTCAAGGCATTACTATATGTTTCTTTTTCTGCCATCAATGTATTGCCATATTTGATTCTGAAGATGTTATATTGTTAATCTTTTTTTTTTACTTTCTATTTTTGCACCCTCTCTCACCATGGCCTCCTCACTCTTCAAGGTTGCAATGCACCCAGGCCAGCTCCCATGTGTAACCTGCTGCCCCTTTGAATCTTTAGCCACTGGTTTACCCCCAGTTTGGGGTGGAAGAGTCCCCCTTCTCCCCATGCCTCAGGAGGGGAGCGTGCACCTGTAGCCACTGCACAGGGGTCCGTCTACCAGTGCAGCCATGGGGTTTTTTCCTTGTTCCCACCACCCTCCTTTACATGTCAACTTGCAAAAAGGACCGGGGAGCCAGAGGATGCAGAGACGCACCTCCGTTCCAGTCCTCGGCCAGCATCTGCTCCCTCTCTCAATTTCAGTGTCTTCTGCTGCATTGGCACCACCTGTGGTCGCCCAGGTGGTGGCTGTATTGTGGTGAAGAGAGCTGTCCCCCTCTCCCAGAGAAGGAGAGTGGCCCATTGGATACTCAATCCTTCTCCCCTGGCTGGTCCTCAGATGACCCAGGCTCGCTACCAAACCCAGGCCGCTGACGTCGCAAGCAGTAGCACTATTGCTGTGCCAGTGGGCCAGCATGTTGTATTGTTAATCTTAAGCTATGAAACTGAATGTAAGCACCCAGACTTTAGACCACCTTAACTGTGGTGCTAGAAATTATTTTTTTAATGTATTTTCTTTCCTCCTTTTCTTGCTTGATTGCGGGTTTCTCATTTTAATTCCACAGAACCTATGAATTTGTGGGTTTTTGTTTCAGTGGCATTGTACATTGAATTTCACAGTTTGCAACAGTAATTCTACCATAAGATGTCATTAACCTATGGTTGGGTCAAGTCACATGATTTTTAACTGCAGTCACCTGGGGAGACGTGATTTATCTGCAGTTTTTAGTTAATTACGCATAATCCCAAATACTGCGGAATACTGTATTGTTTAAGTTCCACGACAGTGTTAATTTCACACAGTTATGCATGAAAAATTTGCGGAAATCTCAAATTACTCTCCATGTATTACTAACTGCATTTTGATTGGTTGCAGCTCTGCAGTGATCACATGATGTGTACAAGGCTTCAGCATGTGAGTCTCTCTCCCTGAGCTTCACTTGTGAAGTGATTTCTGAAGAGGAAAGAGCTCTCTTCTGTCTGATGATTCTATTTTGAGTCTTCACAGTGAAAAAAATCGTCATTTGTTTTGGCAAATGTTCCATAGATGTACTTTTTCTGCTGAGATAATCAGTGTTTTGGAGTTTTGATTAGTGATACTTCTGAGAGACTGAGCCTCTCACAGTTTGTCATTTTTCTGTGAGATTTTTGACAGAAAATTCAGTTTTGTGTTTGTTGAACTGGTATTTCTTGATAGGGTGACTCAGATTAGTGAAGCAATCTGTGAAGTTCTGTGACAGTTATTAGAGCAGTAGTAATATTTCGTCATAGATAGTTTTGCACATCTCATTTTTATGTTGGCTTGAACTTGCGCACCAGCCAACGTATTGCATTAGTAACAGATTTGGAGGTTCGGTCACTGTTGGGCGAATGCAAGGCACGCAACAGTAGGTGCATCCCTCATTCCAGAATAAGCCAGCATGCAGGTGCCACACCAGGAATACATAATATGGTGAGCACATATAAGGAGAGGTCAGCTGCAATGAGAGCAAAGCCCAAAATGTGTTTTCATCCTTGTGTCACCAAATGGCATAGTTGCTGTGCAAAACCACCTTTCAGCTAACAAACTGATAGTGCCGCTCTTCATGAGGTGGGGTCACAAAAAGCCTATGTTGAAAATTTGGAGTGAAAATACCAACAAACGCCTGCAACGTTAGGGTTTCCAACTGTAACACCCCACCTTGTACAGACTGCCAGGTGTCAGAGGTGTGACTTGGGATCATTGGCTGTAATGCTCACACCATTCTACCCCCAACCCCACCCTGCAACCAGTAACAGGCATCGAGGTGTGCCTTGGAGTGTTTGGCCCCAAAGTTCACCCCATTCTCCTATACTGCACCCGTCTCAGCATATTTCCTTATGGAATGGGGTAAGTATTTGGCCCAAACACCCCAAAGCACACCACAACACTTGTCAGGTTCTACAGGGTAGGGTGAGGCCCATACTCCTGTGCTGCACCCATCTCAGTGTATTTCCTTATGGAATGGGGTAAGTATAAGGCCCAAAGACCCCAAAGTACACCACGACACTTGTCAGTGTCTACAGGGTAGGATGAGGTAAAATGGCATGAGCGTTATAGCTGATGCACCAAAGGTACACCCCAGCACCTGTCAGTCTCTGGACGATGGGGGTGGGGTTGGTGTCAGTTCCATGCTTCACTGCCATTCCTATTATGCATCTCTAACTCTTGCACTATCAATGCCAATGCCAGCGAGACAACATTCGGCATTGAGAAATGCTTGTATAAATTGTGCAAATTTTGTCTTTTTGTGGTGAAGTAATAACTAAAAGCAGCAGAACATGTCTTCTCAAAAGTCAAAGTGTGCTGCAGTCTCTATGAAGAAAACAGTTGCTGTTTCAGCAAGTAAAACTGTGTCTCCTGGAGGTGCAGAGGGTATAGGGGAGTGTGGTAGGGGTCTTACCAGCAGCACAGTTACTGGTAGTGCAAGTACAGGAGTGGGCCATGATGTGCCAGTATCAGCAGCAGGAGTTGGCATTGCTGCTTCTAGTTTCTTTGGATTGAGTAGGTGTAGTGGTCAAAGCTCAGCAGCTGTGGCTGTATCTCATACAAGAATGGGAAGAAAAACTGCTGTGGATGTAGCAGCACTCCTGTGCCAGCAACAGGCATCGCAGGAGGAGGAGGAGGAGGAGGAGGAGGAGGAGGAGGAGGGAGAGCCACATGATGATTCTGAGGATTTGTCTCAGGAGCTGATCGGGAGTAGTACACCAGCAGTGGCTGATAGCACCATTAGGCCTGATGTTAGGGGTAGTCCCCACCAGTAAGTTTCCTTGCTGAGGAGAGGGAGCTTGAGCAAGTGATGGGGAGAGAGAGAGAGAGAGAGAGAGAGAGAGAGAGAGGCAGAGGAGGAAGAATTTCCTCAGCGTGAACCTGACCAACCTTCTTGGGCTAATGTGGAGGTGATGTTCAGGGTGCAGATGAAGATGACCCGGTGGAAATAATTAAATTATTGCAGGAAATGCCTGCCAGTCATTAGTGATGGGGGAGGGATGATGATTCAGTAACTGACCCTATTTGGAAACCTCTCCAAAAACAAATTAAAAAAAGTGTAGGGATGGGTAGACAGGAAAGGAAAAAGAACGTCTGCTGAAACATTGCAGAATAGGAAACAAGTGAATGTGAGAAGCAGAGTAGCACTACCTGTTATGGACAAGCAGCAGGAACAGCAGCAGCAGGCAATAGTGTTGTCCACCTCAACCCTCCCAGCTCCATCCACTGCGCCTGCACCTGCAGCACGTAAAATCCGATGTGTGTGTGGTGGCAAGTCACTGGTGTGGGATTTTTTCTGTGTGACAGAGTGATGATAGCACTGCCATATGTAACATATGTAAATCCAAAATCAATCGTGGCAAGCCAGGATCTCATTATGGAACCACTAGAATGCATAGTCATTTGCAAACGAAACATTCTATTCTTTGGTCACAGCAGAATCGAATGGCAACAATGTCAAGTTCAGAATCTGCTCATGATGAACAATCTGAAGCAGTTGTTTCCACATTTGACCCCATACTTAGGTCAACCATTACTGATTCTGCAGATACCAGTGGTAGCACTACTCAGTGTGAACTTCATGCCTCTCCTGCCTCTGTCGAAAGTAGGCATCGTGGCCATACTGTTACCCAGGGCAGTCAAATCAGTAGGTAATCTCGTAAACACAGTACATCCACCTCCCCCCTAGTCACACAAAAGCTGTTGCAGCCAGATATTACATTGACATTAACAAAACACACTAAGTCCCACCATGACCACCCAGTTGCAAAAGAGCTGAATACAGCCATAGCTCAAATGCTTGCCACAGACCTGCTGCCATGCTCTTTTGTGGAGAATCCCAGGTTTTCTTTACTTGATGGAAAAAAATGCACCAAAATATAAAGTTCCCAGCCGTACATTCTTTTCCACAAAGGCTGTCCCTGCTCTTTATAAAGACTATTCCTGCAGTGTCCCATTCAGCCTTACCCACAATTCACCTTACCACTGATATATGGATAAGTAGGCCATCCTTTGGGATAAGTGTTATGTGTATTACTGCACACTGGCCATATTTCCCCAGGGTTTATGCCTTTCACCAATGTCCATCTTCAACTTGCCAACTGTCAAGGGGTAGTAGTACTGTTGGTCCTTGTCAGTGTGCTGCCTAAGTATACAGAGCATGCATGGCTCTCATACAGCTGAAAGGATAGTGGAATGAATTATTGAGTCCATCACAAGATGGTTTAAGCCACATAGGTTCTCTGCAGGCTTCATTGCTAGTGATGACACTCATACTGCTGTGAAAGCAATTCGCGATGGCTCATTTTTTCATGTCCTATGCTTTGTCCATGTTCTGAATTTGATTGTTAAGGCATTTCTGGAGCATGAGTCAGTAACCAGTATGTTGAATGTGAGCCATGAAATTTGCAACCATTTTATTTGCTCTGCACTTGCTAGGTCAGAGCTGACCAATCTACAGAAGACAAATGGAGTGTTACAACATTGATCAAAACTGGATGTTTTCACACACTGGAATGCAACCCTGTACATGCTCGAGCGACTATTCGAGCAGTATAGACCAATAAATGACTATGTCATGCAGCTGCATGACCATGACACGCAGGCAGCCATGTCATTCAATCCAGCTCAGTGGATGTTGATGGACAGTGTCATTCAAGTACTCCATCCTTTTGAAAATGTCCCCCAAGTGGTCAGTTCTGACAATGCATGCCTGAGTCAGGTAATACCACTGATGCGAGTACTGTGGCAGGCACTGGTAAACATAAAGGAGCAGTTTCAAGTGGCTGCAGACTCAGTAGGTGAGAACTGGCTAACAGGATTCTGCAGTTGTTTGATGATGATCTGATACTGAGTTACATAAAAAGCTCAGAGGTATATGTACTTTCCACATTGCTGGATCTACGGTACAAACATGGCATTACTGCTTTACTTCCCAGTGGGAAGACTGGGGTTGATAGCCATGTCATTATTCTTCATGTGAAGGTAGAAAATTGGATGGCAAGGGACCATGCTGAGAAGCGATCACCATTTGGATCCTGTCCCTTGGACAAACCTGACCGTGGAAAGGGTAGTGCCACAATGTCCTCCTTGTCCTCTTCCTCATGTACTGGGCCTGTTGTAGTGCCCTCCTCCTCACCAAGCAGTTCCATAAACCCTCTGTGGTCCATGCTGCAGCAGGTTGGTGTTTCTGAACGGCAGCCAAGTCATGGTAAAAGTCAATTGCAGCTATCAGCCAACCATATGGTGCAGTCCTACTTGGATGACACACAGCAGCTTAACACTGATGAAGAGCCACTGTTATACTGGCAAAGCAAGGTAGAAGTGTGGCTAGACCTGGCATCTCTGGCTGTTGAGTATCTGACTTGTCCCTGTCCAAATGTTAGATCAGGGAGGGTTTTCTGTGCCTCCAGTGCAATAGTCAGTGACTGGTGCAGTTGCCCATCTGACAGAAACATAGAGTACCTGACATTTATTAAAATGAATTCTCATTTCCTCCCATCACAGTATAAACTGTCATTGGTGTCAAGTTATTATGCAGGTGAAGAAGGTGATGTCGAGCCGGAAACTGAAGCTGAAGAACAGAGTGTTGTTCTTCCATCTGAGAAGGTGGACATATACTAGGGGTTTGAGTTTTCCTAACCATGCATTTCAAAAACATGCATGTATGCTAAGGTACTCATCACCCCATCACACATGTCAGAGTATTATACTGATGATTCTTGTGCATTAAAGAAATGAATACATAAAGTGCATACGACTATAATGGTACTTACTTGTTATTGTCCAAGTTGGCCGATGTTCATGGTCCTCCCCCCACAAACAAAAAAAATTTGAATGAACACATATTGGCTTGTCTGTTACTGCTTATGATGCATGTCAAGTTGTGTTGTACGCCACTTGCTGGATGAAACACTCAGCCACCTCTTAATGTCCAAGTTGGCCGATGTTCCCGGTCCCCCCCAAAAAATAATAGAAATATCAAACAAATGTAATGGACACATGTTGGTTTGTCCGACCGTTACTATTTCTTTATAAGTACTGATAATATGTTTAGTTAACTGGGGCATCTCCAGCATTTTTCCAAATTTTACAACGTCCATGTGCATGTTCCATCTCAAGCAAAGCACAAAGCAAATATAATTATCCTAAACAATGGTTTACACAATGTCAAAAGTTGTTATCCTGAGCTGCATGCTAGTGATGTTAATTTGTATCTGTTCCTCTTGAAAACAATGTCAGCAGTACATTCACAAATATTTATACTTTCCTGGACCTGATTCTAGACACACGGGAATGGCGTATTATAAAAACAGGACTACCACTAAATATCTGTGCCACACTGCCATTGCTACACTTGCATACTGCAGTAAACCAAACAGAGTAACTACTGGTCACCAGTAAATGTTGCTGCAGCTGTCACCGAGACATTTACCAAATCAGAAACTGCTGCAGATCCTGCTGTCCCATATCACAACATCCATAGAAAGTAGTATGCTACATTAATTTTGCTGATGATGCCACACCCAGCCATTTCCTGAAGATGATGAAATCATTCTGTACCCGGTTGATCCTAACAACAACAGTAAATGTAACCAAAGTCAGTTATTATGCCCCACATAATCCTAAAGATGATGATCAATTTACTGAACTCATCACCTCACTACTGCAACCCAACTGTGGATTATGACGGCAAAGAGAACAGCAGAAACAATAAATATTAGCCCGAGAAATGCTTCTGCTTTGAGTAAAACATTCAGCAAATGTATCACCAGTGTTGAATTTCTTGATCTTGTTCATGCCACATTAACATACTAACATACTAAAATGCCAGCAGAATAGGCCTAATGGTCTTTCGTGTCTGCTAGTTTGGTCAGCCCCCATCCTGGGAGCTGACCTTACTGCCCCCCTCACTCTCTCTGGCTTTTCCCTTCCCAGTCCTGGATATTCCTGCTGCACAGGACTTTGCTTCCAGAACCCTTCCCCTGTACCTGTCCCACCACCCTCTTGAACCCCTCCACCATCTCTGCCTCCACCAGCCCCCTGGGCAGCACATTCCATGGCTCCACCACCCTCTCAGTGAAGTAGCACCTCCTCCTCTCTCCCCTGAATATCCCCCCTCCAGCTTTCACCCATGCCCTCTAGTTGCCCTCCCTTTCTTCGAGCACCCTGACTGCTCCTCCCCTATTAACCCCTTCATGTACCTGAAGACCTCTATCATGTCCCCCGGTCCCTTCTCTCTTCCAATGTGTACATATTTAGCTCTTCGAGCCTCTCTCCATAGGTTCTGTCCCCCAGGTCCCAGATCATTTTGGTTGCCCTCCTCTGGATCCTCTCCAGGAGTTCAATGTCCCTCTTTAAGTGTAGCCTCCAAAACAGCACGCAGTACTCGAGGTGCGGCCTCACCAAGCAGTTATACAGAGAGAGTATCATTTCCCTACTTCTGGAGGTGATCCCCCTAGTGATGCATCCCAGCATCCTGTTGGCCTTGGCCGCTGCCCTCCTACAAGACTCTGAGTTGTTCATCTTGACATCCGCTACCACCCCCAGGTCCCTCTCAGCCATTGAGACTTGTAGCATTTCTCCCCCCCCAGGGTGTACACTTGGCCCAGGTTTCTGGCTCCCAGGTGCAGTACCTTGCATTTCCCTGCATTTAACCTCAGCTTCCATTTTCTAGACCATCTTTCCAGAGCCTCCGGGTCCCCCTGTAGGGTCACACTCCCCTCCTCCCCATCCACCACCACCCCCAGTTTTGAGTGATCCACAAGAGACTCGTCTCACTCCTGATACCGTTCCTTATGTCAGAGACATAGGCGTTGAACAGGAGGGGCCCAAGGACCAATCCCTGAGGGACCCCAATAATGACCCTCCTTGGGGATGAGACTATCCCGCCAACCACGACCCTATGGGTCTGGTCCTGGAGCCAATTGCCTATCCATCTGATTATCTGGCTCCCCACCCCCATTTCTCCCAGCTTATTCAACAGGCCCCCATGAGGAACATAGTCAAATGCCTTGCTGAAGTCAAGATAGAGGATGTCCACCGGTCTACCCAGGTCCAAGGCACTCATCACCCAGTCATAGAACTCCACAAGGTTTGCTTGACATGATTTCCCTGGGATGAATCCATGCTGTCTATCATCCAGGCACCCGACTTTTCCAGGTCCCCCCCCAGCCTCTCCTTGACAATGCCCTCCATCACCTTGCCCACCACCGATGTCAGGCTGACGGGCCTGTAGTGCCCTGCCACCTCCCTTGATCCTCCCTTGTGGATAGGCACTATATGCACCACCTTCCAGTCCTGGGGCACCCACCCTGTCCTCAGAGAGATGCTGAAAACTCCACCATGGGTTTCGCCAGGACATCCGCCATTTCCTTTAACACTCTGAGATGTAATTTATCCAGCCCCGGTGCTTCCTCTGTCTTAAGGGACCTGAGGGTTTCCCTCACTCTCTCTGCTGTGATTTCCACCTTCGCTACCTCGTCCCCCTGCTTTGCCTTCCCCCCTCCTGCCAGTGATGGCCCCCCCTCTCCCCAGATCCTCCGATCGGCAAGGGTCCCCCACTCATCAGTTTCACCATCTCCTCCCATGTATGATGCAGCCCCCCCAATTTTTTTGGTGAAAACTGAGGTGAAGTACTCATTCAGTACCTCAGCCTGCTCCCCTGGGTCTTGTGCCCATCCCTTCCCTGTTTTAATCCTGCTAATCTGCCCCTTCATCCTTCATTTTTCCCCAATGTATCTAAAGAACCCCTTGTTCCCTCTCCTAATTTCCCTGCCAGGTTCTGCTCCTTCCTTGCCTTAGCTGCCCTCACCACCCCAGTGGCCCTTCTGGCCATCAGCTCATACTCCCCTCAATCCCTTTCACTTCTTGAGCCATTGAAATGCCTATAAGCCACCTTCTTTCCCCTCACCACCTCCTCAACCTCCCTGGTCCACCAGCAGGGTTTACGGACCCTTCCGCATTTTTGTCTTACTCTTGCACAGGTGCTGGTAGCATCCTGCACCCCCCTCCTGATGATTTCCCACCTACTGTCAGCATCCATGTCTGGCCCAATCCCATCCAAATGCTTCTTAAGGATCCTTCCCATTTCCTTGAAATCCGGCCCCCTGAACTCAGTTACCTCCATCTTTGTGCAGCCTTCTACCCCTCTTAGGTCCAGGCAGAATCAGACCGTGTCATGGTCGCTCCCCACCAACGGGTCCCTTACCTCCAGGCCCCCAATTTTGTCACTGTCTGCCAGGACCACATCCAGTATCCGTGCCTCCCTGGTCGGTTCCCCCACCTGCTGAATTAGGAACGCGTCCTGAAAGAAATCCAACAACCTCTGTTCCCTGGCCACTGAGGATGTCATAGTCTCCCAGTCTGTTCCTGGCATGTTTAAGTCCCCCAACACCACCACCCTTCTCCTGCCAATCTGCCACCAGACTCTCCTCCAGCTCCTCCACCAGTGCAGGGGGTCTATACACCACTCCTATTTTTACTCTCTTGCCCCTCCTTGTTATCAAAGTGACCCAAATCACAGCCACAGTTCCCTCCACCTTCTCCACTCCTCCTATGCCAATGCAGTTTTTGACTAGTATTACTACCCTCCTCCCCTTCCCTCCCCCTGTCCTTCCTGAACATGGAGTAACCCTCCAGGTTCAGGTCTCAGTCATGCCCTATGGTGGCCCAGGTCTCAGTGACTGCTGCTACATCCACCTGTCCCTCAAGTTAGCATCGCCTGGAGCTCAGGCATTTTATTGCCCAAGCTCCTGGCATTTATCAGGACTACCTTCCACCCTTTCCGTATACTTCCATTTCCCCTGCTCGCATTCCCATGGGGATTTCATCTTCCCCCGGTCAGCACCTTACCAGATGGCCTTTTTCTGCATTCCTCCAGCTCCCCAAGGAAGTGGAGACAGAGTCCCTCCTTTATCGGACCCCCCTCGACATCCTTTTCTCCCATCCCTCCCCCCTACACAAGTTTAAACCCCACCTTTCACCAATGAACCCCTCTATTTTCAACTTAAGGATTTTCCTCCCCTCCAAACTGAGATGGAGCCTATCTCTAGCATGCATCCCCTTATCCTCCCAGGTCTCCCCCCAATCCCCCATCAACCCATACCCTCTGGCCCCACACCACTCCCTGAGCCACTGGTTTATCTCCCTAATCTTCCTGTTGTGTTCCCCACTAGCCCTTGGCACCAGTAGGATTTCCGAGAAGTAAACCATGCATCCTATGTCATGACAGACCCTGGCAAGCTCCGTGAACCTTACCTGTATCTCTAGCTCACTATTTCCTTCAATGTCATTGGTACCCAGGTGGACCAGTATGTCTGGGGAACCTCCACAATCCTTTGCCAGCTGATGTACCTCATGCTTGGCCCTGTGCACCATTAGTCCAGGGAAGCAGATGCAGCTACAGATGACATGACTGTACCCTGACAGCCAGGTCTGCAGCAGCATCATAGTTTGTGGAACATAAGTGCACAGGTAAGTATCTTTGATTCTTGATTTACTTTGACATTCTTTTTTCCCAAACAGGTCAAAAATATACTGTAGTTGGCTGTTGGATACGTTTATTTATAGTTATAGAAACAAGGCCAGTAAGGGATGGGGTGGGAAGGGGGACCAGGCACTGTGAAAGTGGTAAAAATAAATACCATGTGGTTGCACATTTGGTAGTGACAGGTGGGTGAATAGGTACTGGGCAATGAATTGCTTTGAGGTTCAGAATTGCTGGTGTAGCCATACAGCACACAGATTCTATTCTCCACTGTTTTTTTGCAAATGCCGTGCTTCACAAGTACTTCTGAAACTACTGTATGTCCACAAGTGTTACCCCATTGTGTTTCTCAATTAGCCTTATTCAAGAAACATTTACTGCTTTCGGCAAGGCATAGATATGATGTTTCCTACTCTTCAAATTTTGTCATCTCTATGTAATTAATATGAATGAAATGCTCACATTACATGCAGTGTATTAGAGTAAGAGTTTATTTTTAACTTATTCATGACAATCGCTGTTGCAGAGCTACATTGGGGCAGGGCAGATCTACACATGAAACACAACTGTGCAGTAAGCCACAGTGGGTCAACCTTATGAATGGAGCAGTGCGATTCCTTCCATGTCTATAGTTACACATTAAAAACAAAACTGTATTTCACAGTTATGCCTCCATCACTCTCCCACCTGGCTCACTGTCAAAAACAACGAGATGGTGTGATTCAGACAGTGACTGATCAAAATAATTTTTGATTTGGGAGATCACGACTTCCCTAATAAATTCATAATAGTCAATAATGAAAGTGTGACTGTCTGACAGTGCAGCAGTACCGCTGCCGTTAACGCTCCTCACCATCCAGCTAGGGAATTAGCAAGCTCAAGACGCTGGAGCTGCAGCCAGGGGAGAAGGATTGAACACCTTAAAGTGGGTGCTGTCATCCACCGGAGAGGGTTACCTGAGGCCCACAACATTTTCCCACAACATGAACCAGGTGACCACAGGTAGTGCAGCAGTGGGGACACACGGTTATGGGGAGGGGGGAACATCTGACAGAAGCAGGAGCAGAGGCATGACTAAATGGGTCCGAACTCCCTGTCTTCCAGCCTCCTAGCATGCTGGTGTTCTCAGAGGATGGAGCTGGAACAAAGAAAAATCACATTTGCATTGCAGTGGCTGTTAGATGTGAACAGGCTGCACCACAGATGTCACATCAGAGACCATGAAAGGGGAGGACCACTGGACCTGACAGAGTAAAACACTGTGATAAGCTGAGAGTGGAACGACTTGGCTCCACGCCAGGGCAGGTACGTCAAGGCAGGATGGGGGAAGGTTCAGCACCTCCACAGGTAGTTACTCAGGGCAAGACTGGAGGCTGAAAAGCCTAGGGAGGGATCACTGAAGACAGAGTGGCTGACCAAGAACTAGAAAAGGGGGATGAAAAAGAGTAAATACAAAAAAAACTTTACTCACTAGTGTCACTGTCCTCCTCTACATGCATCATCTTCACTGCAGGGGATCCAGTGAAGGTGGTGGTGGTGCTGGTCTAATCAGCTTTCTTTTTCCTGATGATACTTTCCTTTGCAGTGATGGTCACCACACCACCAAGTGCCTCCAGCACCTCAGTGTCCCTAAGTTGCAGGTCATCCCACTTGTGCTTGATTTGACAAACGGAGCGTGGCACTGGTCCCTCTCCATCTGTGTCCAGGGTGGATTTCATGGATGACTACACTTTGTTCCTCTCTTTCAGAGGTACTCCAGGCCAAATAGCTTGTCAACATTGCTAGTGACCTCCTTCACTAGAACAGCAACCTCCTTGTAAGTAAATGGAGGTGCCATGTTTCTTTGGATGACCTGCTTTATTGCCCTGGCCCTGCTGTGCCTGAAATGGCTGCCCACCCAGGCCACCACTATGGACTTCGTCCTCCTGCTGCTGTCAGTCCTCCTGGGCCTGGCTGGTGCTGCCCGAGGTTAAATCTGAGCTAAGCCTATAACAGTGGAATTTCAGATTTATGCTGGTGGCCAAACACAAATTCTGTTAAAAAATCAGCATAAGAAATTCAGCAACTCACATAACAGATTCTAAATTATTTTTCTATGGGAAAGAATAACGCGGAAATAGATAACATGTGAAAGAAGTGCCCCACCCTTGTGGAATTTTGGGAAAAATATTTCACAAAATACGCAAATTATTCTGCATCTATAAAGCAACTGAATAAATTGGAATTGCAAATTTGTTCCACGAAACTCAATAAAAAACCCATATATAATACAAAAAAAAAATGCTTGTTGGGTGGAACTTCAACGGAAGTTTGGAAAAGGTTTTCCGAATTTCCTCAGAAGCGAAATTCCAACTTCTGCAAAAATTCTGCCAGCAGATTTTTATTTATGCACACTTCTGGTTCTGTGTAGTATAGATGGGAGGTGTGGGGGTGGGGGAGGTATGTGAGGTGGAGACTGCATGCTGCTCAGGTTTGCTTTCCATTTTGTTCCCCTTGCAGGCCTGGAAGAGCAACAGTGGGTGGCAGACAGGGGCAATGACAGAACAAGGATCAGGCTGGCTCAGGCAGCTGGTGCTGGTACTCATCGTGTGCCATCATGGCCTGTGGAAGGCAAGTGTGCTTTTGTGTTGTGGTTCTGTGATATTTGTGGTATGGATGGGGGGTGTGGGTTTCCTATGCCCAATTGAGGCCCCTTGGCCACTAGCTGTATATGCCCCAGGTGGGTTTGCACACTGTGGACATTGTCCTGTCACTGTGTGGCAGTTCCGCTGTGCACCATGCCCATGTGTGTCCACCATGTTTGTGTCCCGTCAGGACTGTGGGCACCTGGAATTGCACACACAGTGTTCCAATGTGCCTGCAGACATAATGCATATGGCTTCTGGCCCTATGTGTTGTGGGTGGGCATAGCATCATGTCCTCTGGCAACATCCATTGTATGCACTTGCTGACACTGCAACGCCCTGTGCCACTTTCCAGTCACTGTGTGGCCCTGATGCATGGCAAGACTAGGCTTGCTGGCAAATGCACCTAGCTTCACCTGGGCTCTTTTCTTATAGGCTTGCTTGTAAGGACAGAGCAAGGAACAACATTATCAGAGCAAGGAGAAAAATTAAGGCTTATTTTGGCTAGGCAGATTTACTGTGTGTTACTATTTTCTTTTGTGCTCACAGGGTTTGTTACTGTTTTACTTACATTTTACTGCTGTAATCTTCTCTGATCCAAATTGCTGTTGCAGGCTATACTTTCTGTTGCATTATTACTGGGTGTGCCTACAGATTTGTTACTGTTTTGTGCTTACAATTACTGCTGTAATCTTCTCTGATTCAAATTGTGTTTTGCAAAGTATATCTTCTGTTACTGCTTTATTTTTCTCTGTACCAAAGTGTTTTTGCAAGGTGTAGCTTCTGTGAAATTGTTATAGGTGGTGCTTACATTTTTGTGACTTTTATCTATCATTAGGCTAAGCTTTCAGGGTTACTGCATTTGTTGTTGGTTGATTGTTTCTGCTGTTACCTCCTTGTTTCTTTCATCCATGATTCTTCTTTTTTGGCAGGGGAAGGGACCAGCCACCCACCCCCATCCCCATCCACCCCATGCTACACTCCTTTTATAGAGTAGCACAGTCATGGCATTTCCAGTAGCAAAGCAGGAAGGGGAGGATCAGAGGGGTATCCACACAGTGACCTCACTTACAGGGGCACAAGTAATTTAACTTGTTATAACAAGTTATACAAAAAAAAAAAAAAAACACTTTTCTTTCATTTTCCTCCTTCTAATTACCTGGACCAGATTATAAACTCAGCAACCCAACTGGAATGGATATTATTAACTGCAGGTACTGTGGGACACTTTTCAAAAGGGCAGTTATACTGGATTTAGGATGCTGTCCTACATGTTGGACCATTGGAGATCTAAGGGATCAGCTCCAGGCAGCATGGGCAGAGATTGTGCACCTCAAATCACATATTAGGGAGGAAATATATTATAAGAACTGCCTGCCATTTACCCAACATCCAGTTGAAGCACCTTGACCACAGAGATTGGTCTGGGAGGTTGGCAGGTGGTTAGGAGGGGCAAATCAGGTGTCCCATCTCTCAGTGTTCTCCAACAACCTCCACAAACCATATATAAACTACTAACAGGTATCTGCCTCTATCTCCAAAATCAAACAAAGGGGCAGCGGACACTGTGGAGCAGGACACTGCCGCACAGAAGCTAGCACTACAAAACACTCCCAAAACAGGGACCAAAACAAAAAAGCAAAAAAGAAGCCAAAACACTTCTGATCATAGGAGACTCTATGATTCGGGGAGTTAATACCTACCTATACAGGGGGGAATGGTCAGATGTCTGCCAGGTACATCAGAGTGGGGAGACACTGACCGAATTGCTAAAATCATGCAGGAAGCAGGAGAAAACATCGATGTCCTGGTACACATAGGGACTAACGATCTCACCAACTGGTCAGTTATGGAGACCAGGGAACTCCTGACCAGGCTGGGAAACAAACTGTCATTCATTTCATCCAGCATCTCCTTCTCTGAGATCCTGCCGATCTGGGAGATGGGGGCAGATGGACAGAAGGTCAGAAAAGGGGAGATAGGAGAGCTAAACATGTGGCTCAAGGGCTAGTGCCAGGAAAAGGGACACAAATTTGTAGATAACTGGCAACAGTTTTAGGAGCAAAGGTTCATTAAATTTGATGGACTGCATCTGACTAAAGAGGGAATCAGTGCATTGGGGCAGAAGTTTGATGTCTTTGCAGAATATTTAAACTAGCAAATAGGGAGATGGGTGCAGCACCTGATACATTGAATGGGAAGAACACCCCTCCCCCCATCTAGTGATCAAACACGAGTTCAGCATGTTTCTAGTTCATGTGCATCACCAGGTAAGGAAAAAGTTCTGACTCCCAATATGACACACAGGGGAAATGCTGGACCTCGCCCAACAACTATTGCACCAAAATCTGGCCAATGGCTGGCCTTCGGGAAATATAAGGGAACACAGCAGGATGAAGATAGGGAGGCATGCTAAACTTCCCTAAGGGAAGCGGGGAAGGCAGTAAGGCAGGCAAATGCGCAAACTGAGGAAACACTAGCATGAAGAGTAAAAGAAGGGGACAAGACTTTCTATAGATATATCAGTGAAACGAGAAAGTCCAGAGGGGGTATTGCTAAGATCAAAGGGGATAAGAGGGAGTGTGTGGAGGAGGACCAAGGAAAGGAATTTTTCCTAAAAGGATACTTCTGCTCAGTTTTTACTGAGGAGAAGGTAGGGCAGGGCCCACGGCTCAGCAACATGGACACAGGGGGGAGGGAGGTGTGCACAGGTCTCTTCACAAAAGAATGGGTAATGCAAGAGCTCGCTAAGCTCAGGGTGGACAAGACAATAGGACCTGATGGCATAGATCCCAGGGTACTAAAGGAGCTAAGGGTGGAACTAGCAAAGCCATAAGCAGAACTGTTTAATGAGTCTCCGAGCACAGAAAAGGTCTCAGAAGACTGGAGAAGGGCTCATATGATCTTACTCCACAACAGTAGTAGGAGGAAGGAGGCAGAACATTACAGACCAGTCAGTGGTACCTCAGTAGTGGACAAGATTATAGAGACATTACTTAAGGAAAGGATAGTGCAACACTTGGAATCCATAGGAGCACATGATACAAGACAGTATGGGTTTACAACAGGAAGGTCCTGTCAAACTAATCTCATAAATTTCTTTGACTGGATAACCAGAGTGGTGGACAAAGGGGATGCAGTTGATGTTGCCTACTTTGACTTCAGCAAAGCTTTCAATACTGTTCCACATAGAAGATTGATTAGTAAGCTGGGTAGGCTCGGGGTGGGTCAGAAGCTGGTCAACTGGGTGGCAAACTGGTTGGCGGCCAGAAAACAGAGAGTGGTGGCAAATGGTATACAGTCAGAAGAGATGCAAGTCACAAGTGGGGTACCTCTGGGGTCAGTCCTGGGGCTATTCCTCTTCAATATCTTCATCAGTGACATTGCAGATGGACTGGAGGGTAAGGTTTGTCTGTTTACAGATGACACCAAGATCTGCAACAGAGTAGATGATCCAGATGGGGTTGGCAGAATGAGAACAGATCTGGATAAACTGGCAAAATGGTCAGAAGAGTGGCAACTGGGGTTTAATGCAAAGAAGTGCAAGATCACGCACATAGGGAAGAGAAACCCTGAAGCCACCTTTAGGTTGGGAGGGGAGCTGCTGGTAATCACAAGGGAAGAAAGAGACTTGGGCATCATCATCATCACAGAATACCTGAAATCATCCAAGCAGACCACTAAAGCAGTAGATAAGGCATCAGAAAACATATGAGGACAGATTAATGGAGCTCAATATTTATACCCTAGAGCAAAGGATGGAGAGAGGTGATATGATTGAAACATTCAAACATCTTCAGGGCATTAACAAGATGAAAGAGTCTAACATGTTTCTAACATGTTTCAATATAATAAAAATAGCAGGACAAGAGGACACAGCATGTAATTAGAGGGAAGCCTATTAAGGGGTATTGAGAGGAAGTTCTGTTTCACAGAAAGGGTAGTGGATGCATGGAATGGCCCACCTCAGGAAGTGGTGGATATGAATACAGTGCAGGGCTTCAAACAGGCATGGGATAGGCATAAGGGAGCAATACAGATGAGTATGAATAGCTAGGCCATTGACAGAGCAAAGGCCGATGGCACATTCATAAGGTAGAAAAAATGGGCAGACTGGATGGGCCTTGTGATCCTTATCTGTCATCAACTTCTATGTTTCTATGTTTCATTCCGCCAGTCTGTTGTGTGCAGGGTGCGTTGTTGGGCCTGTGCATGTGTGCCACCCACGTCCAGCATGCACGTCACTTACCCATAGATCGGGCTGAAGAGGTGGCATCTGACAGGGCCAGGGACGCAGCACTCTAGGGATCCTGTTGTCAATTTATATGAGACAGGAGGCAATGTTCTAGAGGCTGGGGGCCATATTGAGGGCCATTCATGAGCAGTGGGAGGTGCAGGTGAACCACCCTCCTGAAGGGGACCAACAGGGGCATTAGGCCTGTGAGACCACAGGACTTTTTTTTAATTAGCCTTTTTGATTAGCCCCAGTGTATTCCTTCCCTCACCCTGTTTCCCTCTCTTGTATAGTTGCCCACCCGGATTCCCTTTTCCCTTTTCATCCCTACCCCATTCCCATTTTAACTTTTGCTGTTGTTATTGTTGTTGATGTTATTGCCTCTTTGTATATATTTCGAACTGTTGTTCTATAGTAAATCCTTTTAAATTGCTCTTTCCCTGTGTCTGTGGTCATTCCTGTGCTGTGGTTGGGGTCAGCTGTTCTGTTGCATATGTTGCCCACTGTCCCTTAGGCTGCATGGCTTGACTGTTTGTGACATGTCATGCACGCCCACCCTGTCCACCCTCACATGCCCACACAGTGCTTACCATGGGCAACCCTGTGCTGCATCTGTGCTTTCACCCACTGTTGCTGATAGTGGCATGTTCACTGAGACCCTCTCCCAGCGCTGTGCATGCCAGTGCTGCTGTTCTGTATGCCACATTGCACTGCTGTGCTGTTTGCCATCCCACGTGCCCCTGGACATGTGCACCCTGTGTAGCCTACACACATCTGGCATGTTTAGCTCCTTGGCACTGTTGTCACAGTGCCTGTGTTGGCCGTGCTATCTGTTGATACCTCCAGTTTAGTGACTTTTTGTCCATGCCCTCGTCTGTGCCATGCCAACGGTGTCTGCTAGACACATTGCCTGCCTCTCTGTGTTTGTTGCCCCATTCTGTGCCCCTGGTGTGCTGTGCTGTACACATCCTGAAGCTCTGGCCTGCCACTGTGTTTACCATGGCCATGGCTGCCGGCGCCCCCTGTTTGTGCACTTGCACACTGCTCATGTCCCACCTTGTGCCCTGCCATGTTGCCCCAGTCTCAGGCAGACTTGCTCCACTTGCTATGTTCAGTTCTGCCCTTCTGCACAGCGCATGTATTATTGCGCTTTAGCACATCCATGGTATATTCAGCCATGGTTGCACTGCTGCATCTTGTGGCACATCCATTGATTATGGCATTATTTTGGAGTGGCATATCTGGGTTGCACTGTGCAGGCACTTGTACTACGTGCTTGGTGATTTTTGGATATCTAGGCCAGGATGTTTACACTACACTATGTGCAATTTTGTTCTTGGTAATGACATTAAAGGAGAGACGTCAGACATTAGAACCTTCACCAGATTTGATTTGAACAAATATATAGTAATGGTATGAGGCTTCAGTTCCATACATGCTAATAAATGACCCAATACTTTTTTTCTGAATGTTGTATATAATGGACATAGTATCACCAGATGAGACAAATTATCTATCCCCGGCCCACATTTACATAATTCATGTGTAATATGTGTTCTATAGATCTTCCTTAGTCTTCTACAATCAAAATACTCAAACCTAAATCTGGTGAAGAATTTTCTCCTTCAATGGTCTGCTAGTACACTCAGGTAGGACTGAACTCAAAAATAACATGTGTTTTTTGACAACCATTTACTCATTTTGTATTTGGCACAAAGGCCCCTTTCCCTTTGCTTAATATGTCCCTTATTCTTTTCTTTATTTGAAAAAAAATCTTCTACTGGAGATTTCCTAAATATATCACATATGCATTGTAATAGGCCATATGGTTTTATAATGGATTCTAGCATAGAGATATTTGGGAATACAATTTACCGCTGTAAGTAGTTTAAAGTTTATTCTATTAATTTTCTAGGTAATCTTTCCTATCTCATTGAATAGGCCCTCAACCAATATGTTAACATTCTCTCCTGAATGAGACACTCGACAAGCAATTGTCCTAACTCTATTCTGACCAGAGAGGATGGTGCCCCTATTGGCAGTCCTAATAACGTCTTAATAAAAATATTCACATTTTTATTCAATATTCATCCTTTTGTGTGTACCCTAAATTTCTGCTCCATTTAAAATTTGAGTCTTAATGTTAGTGTTGATAACTTTGAGTTGTCCAATCCATGAATTTCCAAGAAATGTATATAGTAGGTACTGTAAATTAGCCATTACAGGAAGGAATCATTTTACTTTGCCTTCAATTTCTTTAAAATGTTTTCCCCTGGTTAAGTTTTCTGTAAAAGTTACTCCCAAGCAGCAATAACTCTTCACCAATTCTAATTCTATATTATCCATCATATATTTACATTTCCTATTGTTTCCTTCTCAAACCATTACTTTGTTTTCTCATAATTAATTTGTAAGTCATAGAACATAGAAACATAGAATTTGATGGCAGATAAGGACCACTTGGCCCACCTAGTCTGCTCATTTCCCTACCTAATGCATAGGCTGCAGATCCTAGTTAACCAACAGCCTACTTCTTCCTACCCCACACTAGAATTGCCTTATGTCTGTCCCATGCATTCTTGAATTTCACCACTGTTTTTGAGTCCACTGCCTCCTCAGGAAGGCTGTTCCATGTATCCACAATCCTCTCAGTGAAAAAATATTTCATCACATTACCTTTGAGCCGTCCGCCCACTATCTTCAAATTGTGCCCCCCTTGTTCTTGCACATCTCTTTTTCTGAAAGATGCTGCCATCTTGGACTATGTTGATTCCCTTGATGTACCTGAAAGTTTCTATCATGTCCCCTCTCTCCCTCCTCTCCTCGAGTGTATACACATTAAGCTTCTTTAATCTCTCTTGGTATGTTTTCTGGTGCAGACCCTGCACCATTTTAGTTGCCCTCCTCTGGACAATTTCCATCCTGTCTATGTCTTTGTGGAGATGTGGTCTCCAGAACTGGACACAGAACTCCAGATGGGGTCTCACCAACTCTCTGTACAAAGGGATAACAACTTCCTGTTTTCTACTGGTGATGCCTCTCTCCCTATGCATCCCAGTATCCCACCAGCTCTTCTTACAGCCTTCTCACATTGCTTGCTAACCTTAAGGTCATCTGATATGACTAACCCCAGGTCCCATTCCATTTCTGTAGTTATTATCTCACCCCCCATTGTGTACTCCTCCCCCGTATTTTTGTTTCTCAGGTGCATTACTTTACATTTCTTTGCATTGAATCTAAGCTGCCATATATTTGACCATTCCTCCAACTTTGCCAAGTCCCATTGCATCCTCTCCACCCTGCCTTCTGTAACAACCCTGTTGCAGATCTTTGTGTCATCTGCAAAGAAACATAATTTTTCTTCCGGTCCCTCTGCACTGTCACTTATAAAGACATTAAAGAGGACCAGTCACAGTACTGAACCCTATGGTACCCCACTAGCAACCCCCCTTTCTTCAGAGTAAACTCTATTTACTATTACCCTTTGTATCCTGTTGTCCAGCCAATTTTTAACTCAGGCTACCACCTTGGGACCCTCTCCAAGGCTGGTTAACATAGTAACATACTTAAATGCCAGCAGAATAGGCCTAATGGTCATTTGCATCTGCTCTTTTGGTCAGCCCCCACCCTGGGAGCTGACCTTGCTGCCCCCCTCGCCTTCTCTGGCTTCTCCCTTCCCAGTTCCGGATATTCTCGCTGTATTGGATTTTGCTTCCAGAACCCTTCTCCTGTACCTGTCCCACCCCTTCTTGAACTCCTCCACCATCTCTGCCTCCTCCAGCCCCCTAGGCAGCACATTCCATGGCTCCACCACCCTCTCAGTGAAGTAACACCTCCTCCTTTCTCCCCTGAATCTTCCCCCCTCCAGCTTCCACCCATGCCCTCTAGTGGCCCCCTCCTCCTTTCTTTGAAGCACCCTGACTGTTCCTCCCATTTAACCCTTCATGTATCTGAAGACCTCTATCATGTCCCCTGGTCCCTCTCTCTTCCAATGTGTACATATTTAGCTCTTCGAGCTCTCCTCATAGGTCCTGTCCCCAAGCCCCAAATCATTTTGTTGCCTCCTCTGACCCTATCCAGGAGTTTAATGTTCCTCTTTAAGTGTGGCCTCCAAAACTGCACGCAGTACTTGAGGTACAGCCTCACCAAGCAGTTATACAGAGGGAGTATCACTTCCCTCTTTCTGGAGGTGATCCCCCTAGCTATGCATCCCAGCATCCTGTTGGCCTTGGCTGCTGCTCTCCTTCAAGCCTCCGAGTTGTTCATCTTGACATCCACCATCACCCCCAGGTCCCTCTCAGCCATCGAGACTTGTAGCATCTTTTGTGTGGGACTGTGTCCAATGCCTTGCTAAAGTCTAGGTAGGTCATGTCCACTACCCTTCCCTGGTACACCACATTGGTCTCCCAGTCAAAGAAATCTGTTGGATTCATCTGACATGACCTTCCCACTGTGAATCCATGCTGCCTTGAGTCCTGTGCCCCACTGGCCTCTAGGAACTCAACAGTTCTTTCCTTTAGAATTGATTCCATAATTTTTCCTACCACTGAGGTTAAACTAACAGGTCTGTAGTTTTCTGCCTCTGTCTTGCTCCCACTTTTGTGAAGGGGAATCACGTCTGCCCTCCTCCAGTCCTCCTGTACTACATCATCCTTCCATGATTTGTTAAAATGAGAGGTCAGTGGCGTCACTAATTCTTCCCTTAGTTCTTTTAGAATTCTTGGGTGAATCCCGTCAAGCCCCATTTCTTTGTCCACCTTTACTTTTAAAAGTTCTTTCTAGACCCTTTCTTCTGTGACTGGACTGGTATCAATATCCCTATCCACAGTGCTTCTATTCTTTGATTTAGGTACCTCCCCCTCCTCTTCTTTGTGAATACTGAGCAGAAGTATTCATTTAGTATCCCTGCTTTTTCACTGTCATCCTCTGCCCACCCTCCCGTCCCTTTAGTAAACCTCACTATCCCTTCCTTCATCTTTCTTCACTCCCTAATGTACCTATAAAAGGTTTTATCCCCCTTCTTAACTGAGTTGGCTATCTTATCCTCAGTTTGGGCTTTTGCTATTCTGACTGCCTTCCCCACTTCCTTCTGCTTTAACTGGTACAGTTATCTGTCTTGCTCCTTCTGTGTTTCCATATACTTCCTGAATGCTACCTTTTTCTTCTTAATCTTCTCTGTCACATCTTTTGAGAGCCATAGTGTTTTTTTCTTTCATTTTGCTTTGTTGATTTGTTTCACACAAATGCTTGTTGCCTCTGTGATTGCTGTTTTGGTTTTTCCCCATTGTTCCTCCACCCCTCCTTCTTGCCAGTTTGCTAGCACTTTCCTGAGGCACTCTCCCATTTTCCAAAATCAGCCCTCCTAAAGTCCAACACTCTTGCTTTTTTATGGCTTGGCTCTATGGCTGTGTTTATTGTGAACCACACTGTTTTGTGGTGACTTGTTCCCAGATGGCTACACACTTCTAGATCTGAGATCCTTTCTCCATCCCCATTTGACAGTACCAGGTCTAAGATTGCTCCCTCCTGAGTGGGTTCCACCACTAGCTGTCTGAGGCATGACCCCTGCAGGGCATAAAGAATAAACCTGCTTTTTGATGTGGCTGCAGCCAGGATGCTCCAGCTAACGTCTGACATGTTCAGGTCCCCCATCAACAATAACTCCCCTTTTTCTGCCATTCTAAGGATGCCTTCTATCAATTCCTTGTCCACTGTGTCCCTCTGAGATGTGGAACTGTGTACCACCCCTGTGCGAATTGTGGTGCTATATCCTGTTTCCAGGGTAACCCACAGTGCCTCCTCTACTCCCTGTTTATCATTTAGTTCTGTTGCTTTGATCCCTTCCCTTACATGTAGAGCTACTCCTCCTCCTCTTTTACCTTCCCTGTCCCTTCTGTACATTGTGTATCCTGGAATGTTGACATCCCAGTCATGGTTCTCAGTGTACCATGTTTCTGTGATTGCCATGATTTCCAGATGTCCCTCTTCTGTCAAGGCTACTAGTTCAGGGAGCTTGTTACACAGACTATGGGCATTGGTACTCATCACCCTCCATTTGTTCATGGTCTTACCCCTTTTAGCCCCATCCCTGTCCTTACTGCCTTTTTATGCATTTACCCCTGTCCTGCTCCCTATTAATTTTTCAACCTTGGTGTTTACCTCTCTAACTACTGTGTTTTGTGGGAGAAGACTGGGTTTTCCCTGCTCCTTTTCAGTGCCTCCCCCTTTGGCTAGTTTAAATGCTTGCCAATTATGTATTTAAGCCTATCACCCAGGATTCTGGTTCCCCTCCTGGACAGATGCAGACCATCATGCCTGTATAGGCCTGTATGCCTCCAGGTGGACTCCCAGTCCCCAGTGAAGCCCAAACCCTGACCTCTGCACCAGTTTTTCAACCATTCATTGAATCCCATGGTGTGGAGTACTCTAGTATCACCCTTGCCATAGACAGGCAGCACCTCTGAGAAGGTTACTGTAAGCCTGTCTGTTTACATTCTCTGTAAATTTTTTGTAATCTTTTCATCCCCAGATAACTAATTGATAAAAGGATCACATTATCTGTGTAGGCCAAATAAGGACAATAATGATTTTCTATTCAAGGCATATGAAAATTCTCATCATAGTTCTTAATTAATACCTCATTAAAGAAAATACTGAACAGAATCTGTGAAAGAGAACAGCTTTGCTTTATCCCTCTATTTGTTGTAAAGCAAGTGCTTTTCCCCCCATAGGAATTGTGTCTGACTTGGGTTATGTTATCCTGATATAATAGTTGAATTAAATCGATCAATGCTTTTTCTACATCCTGTTCTTCCAATATTGACCATAACAAACTCCTGTTTACCCTATTAAATACCACTTTCAAGTCTATGAACACACAATATAATTTTTGATTTTTGATATTCCTATATTTATATATGAGGTGTCTTAGTACAAAGCACTGGTCAGTTGCTGAATAGCCTGGCATAAATCCAGATTGTGCCTCATCAAATAATATTGCTATCTTTTATGTGTTTCAATAATCTATTATCTATGATTCTAGTATAAGTTTTTTGGGTGCTATCTAATAGACTTCTTGGCCTGTAACAGCTGGGGTCCCTCTTATTTCTGTTTAAAAAAAAAAAAAGGAAGATGTATATTTTCTTTCCATAACTCGGGGATTTTAGCAGTTTCATTTATACTACTAAATAACATATAAACAGGGGATCCTAAATTCTCCTATTTTAAATATTATATCTTTTGGGACTCTAGCTAGTCCTGGATCTTTGAATTATTCTACCCATTTTCCTGGTTTAATCAATGCCTTTAGTTCTTCAAAGTAATTGCTCATACCTTATGTGACGATTTTCCAAAAATTGCTAGCTATCCTTTTCTTTTACTGACTTCTCCAATTTTTCCAAAGATCTTTCCTGTAATTTTCTCTGCTTTAAATTATCTTCTTATTATAATCTTTCTTTAATTTATTCAGTTGTCTTTTGTTACTTTTACTAGGAACATTTCTTACTTGTCTCTGCTGAGAATTTAACTGTCTTTTAGCTGATTAACGCTCCATCTTGAACCAGATGGCACATTTCATGGAATAAACCTGTGCATTTTTTTTAAACCAAATCTGATGTTAATGCCAATATTTCCCCAAATTGTTTAATGTACATTAGATTATCCTTTATAGTACTAATGTCCTGTAATTTTTCTAATATTCTTCAACAATCCATTTCCTCCATAAATTCAATACTAGTTTTAACCAGTTTATACATTTTCTATTTCTGATGATCACTGGAGTACCTTCCTCTTTTTCTCTTATCTTCAGTTCCTCCCAGTTCATTTTTAAAACAACTGGTTGATGTGGTTACTCTGCCCTATTTTCAATTAATAAATATAAACACCCTGGCATCAGAATAATGCTCGTCCCTGCTAGGTCAATAACTGATGACCCATTAGTAGAGATACAGGTATAGTTACCAACTCTATCTGAGATTGTTTTTCCATTTATAGTAATACAATACAATTATTATTTGTCAATTCTTTATACACCTTTTTACCCTTTTTATTTGTATTTTTATCCATTATATTCCATATTTGAGAATTTTTCAAATTCCCAAAGGACCCTACTAGAGCACTCATTTCATCTTTCAATTAAAAAAAATTGGCCCATTCTTATGTCGAAATCACTGACTATTTTTATTCCTATTTCTGAGTTATTGCCATACAGTTTCTCAATCAAAGATTCAAATATGTCTAATTTTTTTTTTAATTTTCTTTCCATCTTAGTAGTTTATTTATTTATTTGAAAAAGTTTCACCAGGAAAGACAACATGAGCTGTAAACAGCTCATTTCCAGAAGTACCCAGGGGGTTAAAAAAATAGGGAGAGTAGGCAAAAGTATTACAATATAAAATACATAACAGTGCAGTTCAGATACAATTCAGATACATAAAGTGCAGAGCAGGCAAAACATAACAATAAAAATACATACAATGCCATTTAAAGCAAGAGAGGCAAGCCAGGAACAATACCCCTTCAGGATGCTGAGACCCCTGCAAGGGGACAGTATCTGGCAGAGAGGAGGTGGGTGGCACAGGGGGAGAAGTGGGGTTGGGGCAGGAAGGGAGGAGGGAGAAGGGGTAATAGAAGCACCTGTTAGAGGTAGCCTAGAACTGGAGATGGAAGGTGTAGAGAGGAAAAGAGGGTAGTGATGGGAAAGTAGTAGGCATAGGAGGGTATTAGGTGCAGTTACAGTGAAGAGTATGCTTAAAGTGGAAGAGTGTGTGGCAGGATTGAGCAGAGTAAATTTAGGAGGGGAGGGGGTCAATGAGAGGAAGGACAAAAGGATTGGCAGAGAACCATGCCAGAACTTCCAAATTAAATTAACAATGTGTGACAGGCCCCTGACATGGAATGAGGGGAAGGAGAGTGAGGAATAAAGGTCACAATGATGAGTACATGGGGAACAGCCAAGAATGAAGTGGCAGAAGGAATAGAAAAGAGTGTTCAGTCTGGATAGGGTGGTTTTGGGGGATGCAGCTGTAGACACTGTCCCCAAAGTTGAGGACTGGGAGAATCATCTTTTGAACAATTTCTCTCCTAGCTCACTGTGGCAGGCAGCTGCAGTGTCTGTACAGAGCACTGAGTCTAGGGAGTAATTTTTTGTGGATGGCATCAATGTGTACCCTGAAGTCTAGGTGCTCATCTAGCTATAGATCGAGGTATTTAATTGTGGCTACATCATCCAGTATTGAGCCAGAGAGGTTGTGGAAGGTGGGGTGGAATCGAGCCTGGCCAGTTTTTGTCTGAAGCCAAAGGTCAAAGAAACTGTTTTTTTGATATTCATAATGAGCTGGTTTGCATTAAACCAACACTGGACATTGTTAAAGTCCAGCTGAAGGCTGGTGGCCACCTCTGAGGGGAAGTTCCCAGAGGAAAACAACACAGTGTCATCTGCATACATGTGAATACATGAGGATGTGCAGGCATTAGGAAGGTCATTTTGGAAGAATGAAAATAATATAGGACCAAGTACTGAGCCTTGGGGGACACCTGTGTTGATTGGGAGTGGAGGGAAGAGTGAGTTGCCTACTATGACTTTGCTGATACCAACCTATGAGGTAGGAACAGAACTAGCTGATGGCTGAATCAGAGAGGTTGGTCACAGTCAGCTTGCTGAAGAAAAGGTAGTAGAAGACAGTGTCAAAAGATTTGGCCAAATCGACAAAGATGGCAGAGGTGCTGCTTCCCTGATCCATGCCTGAGAGAATGGAGTCAGTGAGCCATAGGAGGGAGGTGGTTGTGGAGTGGTCTTTGTGGAATCCAGACTGAAAAGGGGTGAAAAAGGAGGAGTCAAGGACTGAGGAGAGTTGTTCCAGGGCCAGATGTTCCTGAAGTTTAGCCAGAGTAGGGAGAAGAGAGATGGGGTGGAAGTTGCAGGGGTTGGAGGTTGTAGAAAGGAGAGGTTCAGAAGATTAGTTAGAGGATAAACTATTGAGTAAGCAGAAAGGTGAAGTAGGTTGAGGTCAAGACTGTCAGGGTTTTTGCCCTTGACTAGATTAAGGGCAAGTAATACATGCAGGGTGTCATCTAGGTGAACAGGCTTGAATGAAAACTGTGGTGCAGAAGAGGACTTGAGGAGTGAGGAGGAGGCAAAGGGGGGAACAGTAGAGTCCCCAGAGGCAGGGCATGGAAGAGATGCAATAAGGCAAGAGGTACAGGTAGTGAAATAATTGTTGAATTCTGTGGCAACGGAGGGGGGGTTGTCAATTTTCCAGGTGCCAATTTATAGTATAAGAGATGAGGTGGGGGGAGAACAGAGCATGGATAACTTTCCAGAATTTGATGGATTATTGATGTTTGCCTGGAAGGAGGATTGGAAGTACTCCACCTTGGCTAGGTGAATGGTCTTGGTGCTAGCACTGTGGAACAAGTGATAGAGTTGAAGATTGAGGGGGTACCAGAAGTTTTATATGCAGCCCAAGCTTGGTGTCTTGCATGTTGGTATGCTATGAACTCTGCAGTGACCCAGGGAAGGCGATTTCCACATACCCTTGTGTTTCTAAAAGGTGCATGTTGGTCCCATACATTCTGGAACAGAGTGCTGAAAAAGGATAAGGCTGAGTTGACAGAGGAAGCAGAGGTAATTGGGGTCCAATTGATGTTGGACAGGTCATATTGTAGTGAGGATCGATTTAGGGAGTGGAAGAAATGGAAGTTGAGAATGACTGGAGGGGACTTGGGACGATGAATTTTACACACACAGTAGAACATATGATGATCACTAAGTGCATTTGGGAGAATACCAGAGTTCATGACATGGTAGGGTGAGAGGTCAGCACCCAGTCCCTTAGCATATGTCTCTCTGACTTGTGATTTAGATGCATTGGGTCAGAAATAAATTGTTTTCAATTTAACAAGGAGACATGGTTGCAGATTTTGGCATGTGTGCTGGAAAATTAATTTATGTTGAAGTCCCTTAGGATGAAGAGTTCACCAGGGGTGGTGAGGAAGGAGATGGTGGAGACAAGATCAGTGATGCAATCAAGGGAGAAGGTGGGGAGATTTGGGAAGCAGTAGACACCACCTATAAGGATGGGGAAGGAGAAAGGGAGGAAAATTTTTACTAGTAACAGTTCATAGGCAAAGGGAGATATTGTGGAGAGACAAAGTATTTGATGGATGTGGATATGTACATGGTGTCTCACCCTCCCTTGGACTTATGATCCTGGTGGATGATAGAATATCCACATATGGCGATGGTAGTTGGGGGGATATATACAGTATATTGAAAATTGCTAGAGATTCTCTACTGCCTTTTATTTTTCTTCCCAAGAAATTATCACTGATTGTTTTAATTTCTGTAGCTTCCATAATTTCTATACATGTCCTTAAAATAAGTACCACCCCATATTTCTGTCAAATTTCCTATTTTTCTTGGCCTCTTTGTGGTAGGTGTTAAAGGAAAACTGTCATTATTTAAAGCGTCCCACCCTCAAAAGCTTTAGCCCCTGATTAAGCTTTCTACACAAGAAAGCATTTGTTTTACTAATGGTACTCACAGAATTTTCATTTTGTAAAGTCTGCGCTTTTCAAACATGGTGGAGATTGAGTGACTCCATTTCAGATGAAGTTGCGGTGCCACACCAGTAGCTCCAATACAGAATTTATTGGGGATAGCGGTGTGGCACTGCAACTTCATCTGAAATGGAGCCACTCACTGTCCTCCATGTTTGAAAGGCGTGGACTTTACAAAATTAAAATTCCATGAGTACCATTAGTAAAACAAATGCTTTCTTGTCTAGAAAGCTTAATTAGGGGCTAAAGCTTTCAAGGGTGGGACGCTTTAAATGACAGTTTTCCTTTAAAGCCATTAAAATCAATACTTTCTATCAGCCAGGTTTCCTGTAAAAATATAAACTGAAATTTTGAAAAAAATCTTGGAACTTAGAATCTCCCATTGTGTTCTTTTGACCAGAGACATTCCAAGAAACAACCAAAAATTCAGAATCATATCTTCCTTGTACAGTAAGTGGAGTCTGTGGTCTGTCCCCCTCATTCCCCATTTTATGTCAATCATTTTTTTCTTGCAGTTTCTATCACTGATTTCCAGCTAAAGTATATCTTACTTGGACATTTTTCCTCCTTCTCTTCACCTTCCATCTCATCCACTATATAAATGCTAAAGGAATCCAGATCAACTATTTTAGACATTAAAGCCTGATAGTCTCCCCTTCCTCAAACCACATTGTGACATGTCCATCTTTCTCATCTGACCACCCTCTTAATTACTTGTTTTATGTTGGGTATTCTTAATAAATTTGTAATAAATCTCTCACTTTATGATAGAAATGTCTCAAGGTTTCATTGTACATCTGATTAAGGCCAAATATTGATACTGTTCTTATATAATTTCATATTGAGGCTGATTGTCCAAGTATTTTATAAAATTCTGGAATCAGTGTACACAAAGGAACTATATCATCTATCTCAAATGTCTGTTTTTTAACTCTTTCATTTTATTTTTAATAATATTCAATACATCAGCAGAATCAATTCAGAATTTGGGATAGGTCTTATTTTACTTATTTATTTCCATGAAGTGCCTATTATTATCCATGAGGGTAGTCAGTAGAGTCTTAATTGACAGGGATAGTTTCTCATCCATCCCTTCAGGTATAATTTCTAGTTTATATATGGATAACCCAAAATCAGATCCCAAGGTGTGTCTCAGGACATTTTCAAATTCTGGAGTAGTTTGTGTGTTTATTTGTTTGCTGGGTGGGTGCACTGATCCAGTAGGTCTTTTTGAGGCACAACCTGGGCCATAAAGATGGCACACTACATATCACATAGTGTAAAGGCACAAAAGAAATACCGTATACTGTAATGTAACAAGTACAACACAGAGAAGGTACATTAAGCAATGCTATAGAAGTGGAACAGTTTGTGCAAACCTGGGTATGAAGTGAACACAGTGACAACAAGTAAAGTGCACAGAGATACTGTGGCAGCATAGTGCCCAACAAAATATAATTTAGTTATAGCAATTTAACAAAATTCAGGCATACTATACCAGGGGCATCAATTTTCATGGAGCTTTGGGCACACCGACTTCCCTTAGGCTTGGTAATTAACAAACCAGGGAGGCAGGTACAGGTGAGGTGACTACTGCCACTAGTAAAGTTTTGCAGTGAGACTTGAATGGAGGGTGAGCAAAGGGACTGTAGGGGAGTAGATAGCCTGTTCAACAGATTAAAAGCAGCTGAGGAGAAGGCCTTCTGTCCTATGCTTGTGGTTGCCTGTGGGCACTCTGACAGAAGGCTTGAGGAGTTCTGGAGGAGTTCCAGAGGCTTCAAAAGCAAGGCTTTGGCATGAGAAGGGGGAGAGTGAGACACCTCCTTTTCCCTAATAGATTGATCTATGAGACAGCCTAGAAGGTAGTCCTGGTGGTCCTGGGGGGGCATCCTAGTGCCTGGTAGAGGAAGAAGTGATGTGTGGAGTAGGATGTCATAAGGGCAAACATGCAGATGCTGTTATAGGTCTTATTTAGTCTGGAAAGACCTGAGGATTAGGTTTGAGTGTAGCTAGGAGTGCAGTAGTCCAGCAAGAGAAGTAAGGTGCCCTGGGTGATGGCAAGCCTGAGTTCAGATATTAAATAGTCATTGAGTCTGTAGCTGACTCCTAGTTTTTGGTGAATGGTGCCAGACAGTGTGTTAATCACTGATGTTAGGTGGGCTTGAGGGTGACCAAGGTATTTGAAAGAGGTCACTTTCTCTAGGGTGAGCTGTCAGGTGACTGGATGGAAAAGAGGGGTAGTGTCACTGGCTGCTCTTGCTAGCTTTCATTTGGATCTGTATAGCACAGCCTTTGTCTTTCTGGCATTAACTAGGAGTTGGTTTGTTAACTGGGTGGGACTAAAGTTATTAGAAAGTGTGGAATTTTGCCTTAGTCTTATCATTATGGTATAATTTGAGGTCATCGGCATACACTAGGGAATTGCATATGATGCTGTCTTTAAGGAGGGAATTAACAAATAATGACAATAGAATGGGGCTGAGGATGGATCCTTGGGGATCCCAATGTTGATCTCCCTATTGCTGGAAGTTGTACCCCTGATGCAGACCATCTTAGTTCACCCACAAAGGTAGTCTCTGAATGAAGCAGTGGATGTGATGGAGCACCCAATGCCATGAAATTTGTTTAGCAGAATATTGTGGTTCACCATGCTGAAGGCCTTTGTGGGATCCACAAAGATGGCACCAGTGAGTTTTCTTTCATCCATCTTCCAGAAGATGTGGCTCTTGAAGCAGATCATTGCTGTGGTGGTGCTGTGGCCTTTCCTAAAGCTGTGTAGTTTGGGACAGAGGAGGTTTTAGTCTGGTCTGAGATATGCTGGTGAATGACTTTTTCAAGAATTTTGCTTAGGTGTGACAGGAAGAGGATGGGGCAGTGTTTTTTTACTAGTAGTTGATCACCAGATTTAAAGATGTGGATGACTCTGACTTGCTTCCAGACTGGTGGAATGGAGGAAGAGGTAAGGAAAAGGTTGAAAACTGTGGTCTGTGTTTGTCATTGGTGTGGGCTACGAGATTCAGAAATCTAGGGCAGAGGCCATCACTACCAGTGCTGCCTCGATTGGGAAGGCTCTTGAGGAGCTTGAAGATTTCTAGTGGGGTGACAGCCTTAAAGTAGAGGAGGGATGCTAGTGATTTCCATGAGAAACCATTTGGGATTGTAATGGGGGTGTTAGGTGAGGTGGTCAGACAGGTCTGTGAATTTGGCTTTGAGGGCTTCTGCATCATTACACAGGCCAATTAAGGATCCTACCCCTACTAGCTAAATGGCTGCCTTCTCAGTCCCTGGTGAGATAAGGGAGTTCACCATTTCCTAGAACTTTATTGGGTTGCCATGGTTGCAGATTTCGAGGTTGCACAGGTGGTTGGCTTTGAATGATTTTCTCCTCTTTTTGTAGAGGTTATGCAGCTGTCTTTACTTGTTCCAAAGGAAGGGGGATGGGAAGGGTTTATATGTTTCCCATTTGTCATTTCTGTCCTTCATCATCTTAAGGTGGTCCTAAGAGGGCCATTTCATTTTACCACCTAGAGCTATTTAACTAGTTAGAGGAAGTGCTTTTCCTGAATTGTGGTCAGAGCTGTGGTGAGGAATCTAAGGCTGAGTTGATTTCTGTCATTGTGCATAGAGACAGCCAGTTGACTGCCTTAGTGTTTGACACCAGACGAGTGGCATCAGACTTAAAGAAGTCTCTAAAGTGTCAGGTATTTGGGTGGGAGGGTGGGGAAGGGGTTTGAGGACCAGATGTAAAAGGTAGATGAGTGGTCACTGATGGAGTCAGATATGCAGTGTCCTCTCCTCTCCTCTCTATTTGTTAATATCCTTTCCAGGAGGGAGTGGATCAAAGAATAGTTGTTTGGGTGCATGGGGGGAAGGTCATGAGCAGTGTAAGGTTTAACTGTTTTAATAATTCAGGGCAGTCGGATGGAGAAAGTAATTCCACACTCATACATGGTATCTCTTTATTTGCAAGAATTAGTCATATTAAAATGAATGTCTCACCCAGATATTTGTTTTTGTTCAATTCATAGAAGCATGGAAATATAGAATTTGACAGCATGTAAGGACCACTTGGCCCACCCAGTCCACCCATTTTTCTGTACCTACAGTATCACCGCAGACCCTAATCGATCTCTGGCTCTTTCACCCTCCCCCATTCCTTTCCACTAAAATTCCCTCATGCCTATCCTATGCATTCTTGAATCCCACCATTGTTTTTGGCCCTACCACCACTGCTGCAAGGCTATTTGAGGAATCATCCACTCCTTCTGTGAAAAGTACTTTCCCACATCTCTCCTGAATCTAACCTCCTTCAGCTTCATAGCATGTCCCCTTGTTCTTTAGCTCATTTTTTTCTGAAAACTACTTAACCTTTTGCACCTTATTTAGCACTGTGAGCTACTGTATTTAAAGGTCTTTATCTTATCTCCCTTCTCCCTCCTATTTTTTCACAATTTATGGCTTGGAAAGACACAATAAGCCAAGGCTTGTTTCCACATATGTTCTAGGAGTACAGAGAAGTTAAGTGACTTGCTAATAGTCACACAGTATGCAAGTGGTTGTCGTGGATTCAGATCCCGTTTTCCATAGTCTGGGGGCCTAAATGCGAAATTCCCACCTAAATTTGAAATTTGTAGCACCCCCTCCCGAAACGTTTTAACACTTTTTTATGAAGGGATAAACTTTCAAGAGTGATTTTATGTGAGATGTACTATTATGCAGTGGTAACTTTGAGAAATGTGGATGCTTTTCTAAATCATGTCAAATTGCCTTTACAAATTTATTGAAAAAGTCGAAATAATGACTCTCCTTTAACATGTATAATGTTACAGTGTTTTCATCCTATATTGATTTCATATTTTCTCTGCTTTTTGTTTTGTCTATATGTGTAATTTATGAACTGCTTACACTATATAATTATAAAGAAATAGCTTATTTCAACATCGTGTTTTACAGCTATAAAACATGGACAGCGGATGTTTGTTTTTTTTAAATTTTACAAGACAAAAAATGTTCTAATGAAAATATTTCAAATAGCATTTGCCTCTTAATATCATTTAATGCATAAGGAACAAGGAATGGCCGAGGCCCATGTGTAGCTCCTATTTTCACAAACAGTAATACTGTAATCTAATGTTGCACCTTCCGCAATGTATCTAATTTTGTTTTAAAAGTTTGTTCTTGCTAATTATAATGTTTTCAGGCAGGCTGTTCCATAAGTTCCCTGCTCTCTGCGTAAAAAAATATTTTCTCATGTTTGTTTTGAATTTATTAATTTATTTTAACTTGCAAGGGATGTCCTGGTATGACAGAGTCTAATTATTTGCATTGTATGTTTAATTCATTCAACATCTGTACATCATTCATGAGATCATAATAAAATAACAGGCCCCTTGCTTTCTTCTAGTTTCTAGTTTATGTAGCCCCAGGTGTACTAATCTGTCCTCATACTGTAGTGTATTAAGTTTTTTTTATGGATTTGGTAAACCATTGCTGTACTTTTCCTAGTCTATCTATCTATCTTCTTGTATTGAGACTTCAAATCTGGTTGCAAAAGTCTACTTGAGGTCTGACATATGACAAGTATAATGGCATTAAGACCTCTTTGGTTCTGCTTGGTATGTTTCTTTTTATTGCTCCTGTTGTTTGATTGGTCCTTTTAATGACAGCTGTGCAGTGTTCTTTCCAGTCTTATTTGTTGTCAACTGTTATCCCAAGATCTTTTCAGATTCCTTTGATTCTATTTCTTGATTTCCTAATAAGTATTTATTTAATGGATTATTTTTTCCAGTCTGTATGATGCAGCATTTGGCAATATTTAATGACATGCCCCATTTATGGGACACGTTAGCTGTGGAATCCAGATCATCCTGTATACTTTTTGTTTGTTCTGGTGTTTTGCAGGGACCCCCTAGTTTAGAATTGTCTGCATATTTTACAACACAATTGTTTGTTTGGGCTTCTAAATCTGCTATAACTGGCTGAAGGATTGTAGGGTCCAGCGCTGACTCATGTGGCATACTGCTTGTCACTCTGCCCTTGTCTTCCAAATATCTACTTATAGACACTTTTTGTGTATGACCATCCAACCAGTTCATGACCCAGGTTATCAAGGATTTTTTTAATTTTTATATTTATGTACCTTTATTTCTCTTTTTTTCAGGTAATAACAACATCTGAGAGCCAACAAAATGGCTGAAGATCCTGCTGAGACTTGACTCTCCTCAACAAAAAAAAAATGCCTGACTAGTGACTAGTCCAAGTGTATCACTGTCAAATAGCAACACAGGAACACCTGAGGACTGCAATCCCTGGAGGACTAAAGACTTTTTATAATACATGCATTGTTAGAAAAGACCATGTTGATCAGTGATTGCAGCCATTAGACATTGACACATTAGCTTTGCCTGCAGTACATTATCATGCACGAATTCATCAGTCCTACACCAGCAAAACACACCTGAAGCATGTTGTAGGTCAAGGAAGAAGCTCAGGTCCTGTATCTGTTACTGATGATGGTCAGTGTTCAAGCTCACAGAGTAGGCGATTGACTCACAGGGCCCATTAACTGGAATTTGTGTATAATATATCAGAAGATGTGTCACAAAAAAGAAAAAAAAATCAATCAGAGATTGTAACATTCAGAGGGCAAGAAGTTCTGCTTGATGCAGCAGAAGCCAGAGAAGATGACGGGGTATTAAAGTCAATAGCTGGAGTGGATTTAATTGCATTTGAAGCAAAGTATGACAAAGACTGCCATAGTACTTTCACCAGCAAAAGAAACATACAGACAGAATTTTCAGTATCCAGTGACAAGGAAGAGAGTCTGGACCCGATTCCAAAATGCATGGCGCAACTCACAGGCATCTGCAAGTTGTGCCATGTGGCTCTATTCTGGGGGCTCTGTGCCATATTCCAGGACAAGCAGGGTCCCCGGCACCTAGGCCTGTGACTTGTGGCAGACTCAGGCTAGCACCAAAGGAATTTTGCACTGGACCTGGGTGCTGCAAGTTGCAGCACACAATCAACTGCTTCCCTGGAGCCCCCCACCCCAGAATACAGCCGTAGGCACCAGGGGGCATTGGAAAGCTGGTCGGGTGGCACTGGCATTTGGGGGGCACTTTGAGATACAGACCGTGGGGGTCCTCTGACATTCGGAGGTGGGGGACATGACTGTCTTGGGGTGTACAGGGAGCCAGCTACGTACATGCTATGGTGCTGCAGAGTGGACATAAGTCAGTTGGCATGAATGGATGCCCCTTTGACCAGTTTTCTGCTGATCTAACTCTGCTGTGCCATTGCAGTTCTTGGAATCAGGTAGGTGGGTTACAGCAGCCGCCTTTTTGGAATAGGGTGCAGTTGTTGCCATAACCCACCCATGTGCCGTGCTGCTGTAGGTTGCGGGTGTAGTGGGTGGTGCAGCCCACCTTTGGTGCAACCTGCATGTGGCATGGCACAAGCCATGACTTGGAATTACTACTAGTGTAATGTCTGGCTCAAGGTGTGATTTGCACAATTGGATTTGGTATAAATCACCTTGCACCAGGCATAATGCCTTTTGGAATTGGGCCCCCTGTGTATAAAGCATGTGTCAGTAAACTAATTTCTGAAATTGAGAATGAACTTGTTATCAGCAGAAAAGCCTTGTCCATGTTTTACCTGTTACAGAGATACCAGGATATTCTGAAAGGCAAAGTGTACTTACCTGATTACCAAAAACCAAATGAATAAATAAATAAAAGTTCCTAGTAATGAGAGTAACTGAAGTGAGAAGCTAAAGAAGAGACTAACGAACTATTTTGGTGATTAAATAATTTTTCAAATGCAGCATGACCCAAGTAAACTAGAGTCTGTATATAGCAGTGCTGTGTCTTTGGAAGATATCATTAACATAGCTTCCTGGTTGCATTCAAAGCAACAGTATGAAGAGGAAAACCCTCTCCCTACTTCTGAAAAGGAAGATAAATATTCAACTGCATCTACGCTGTTTCATGCAGCACAGGTCCTCTGTGGTGAAATCAAAATGTGTGAGGGTCTGGATATCAATCCAATAGATAATGTCACTATCAGTTTAAAACAAGCATTAGACATGATTTCTGACAATGTGTATAGGTTCCTGAAATGGGTATTCCAAGGGGATGTTGGTGATGAAGCTATTGAAGAAGATAGTCCTTTAGTAACAGCCACTAACAAGACTCTCCCCGGACAGATATTATCAGTTGGTCAGGACTTCATTCATATAGTATCCAGAGGTGCAAAGCATACACCTAAACACATTGGGCTTGCAATGCCCATACGCCATATGACAGGTGCTGAACGGGTAGTAACAATGGTGCACAAGCTAGCACACTGTGTCAGTTATGAAGCCCTAGAGAGAACTAACACAGTTATTGCGATGGATCAGCATTAAAAAGCTGCCAAGGACAATATCATAATTCCATCAGACAGACAGCATAGTGAATTTGTTCAGTTTGCTGCTGACAATAACAATATAAATGAGGAAATATTAGATGGAAAGCACACAACCCATGCCTCAACTATAGTAGTATATCAGCATCAGTCTCCCATAATCTTGGAAGGCAGCTTTGGCACTGTGGCAGCTTAGGCTCAAAGAAAGAAAATAACACTGCAAACACAATCACTTGAAACTCCTGCAATGTGCCAAGCCATTCTGGAGTACATTCCTCATGGCAGATGCCCTACAATAAATCTTGTCGGAAAAATAAAAAGTAACTGGTATACTGGTGTTGAGGCTTGTCGGCAAGCCACCAACACTGATCTGCAATGGCTAATTCTAAGATGCTGCCCAACAAAGCTATTTGAGGTTGAGTTTGGAAAGGTGCATGCTCAGCAAGTACCAGGATGGGCAGCTTTTACTGTGATGAGTTCATCTACCGTACCAACAGTAACATCTATTGGGTACTGTCCAGTGCTGCCAGCATCACCTACTGAATGGTGTGCAGTTTTCACTGTAATGAGGAACATCTCCAATATTTCTAGGTCACTTGACCAAGTTTCAGTGTCTTGACTATTGATGATACTGTATATTTTAAGACCAAAGAGATTCAGGGGAGGTGCCCGGAAGAATGTCAGAAAACAGTAGAAGTAAGTAGAAACATTTTATTCTGATGTCAGAACAGGATAACCCAATTTAGCTGAGGCTCATTTTCAATGGGGTCCCGCAGTACAAAATTGTCAGTTTCGCAGTAAAAATAGCTTATCATACAACATAAGCAAACCATACAAGGCAATAACATCTATAAAAATACACAATAGGTAAAATATACATATCTCAGGTACAACAAGCTTTCGGAGAATTTGCAACATTTACAAGCCATGATCTTATAGCATTCCAAGATACTGTATTTTTATACAGCCTTAAATGACCTGGCAAACTGTTCCATAACCTATGACCCATATGAAGAAAATAATCTTGAGAATGAGTAGTTTCCACATAGCACAGACATTTATGGCTGTAATTGGAAAGAAGTATGAAGAGAGTTGTCTGGAAGACATCCTCATGGAATCACAGGTGTATGGTAGCAACACAGCAAGCAATCTGCTTAAAAGTAGATCCTAGAATGTAGTGAGGGCTCACAAGCTGGTAATGGAGGCTCTTCCCAGATTGAGGTGGCCGGCATTTTGTAACTGGGTACAAGACAACGAGATTAATTGTGATGTAGACCTCATCAACAGTAAGCACCAGGAATGTTAAAATGCAGTATCAAACAATGATGCAATAAGCCAACAGCAACACTTTCCCAGCTTGGTGATGCCCTCAAGAATGTATAGGATACATTGCACAGACTCCACAATTTTGGTGAAAGAAACTTTCCAAATTTTTGCAGTCTGGGATGATTACTTTGGAATGGTTAATATCCTAATCTGGTTCATTAGAGAAGAAGGTGAAAGCAACTGGGACCTGCACCTTGTGGCAGTTGTAAAGATGCTACCACTATATTTTGTTATTGACTGCACCAGCAATGCCCACTAGGTAAATAAATTCAGCAATGTCTGGACAGACATAGATACATACATAGATACATAGACAGTGTCGGCAGATAAGGACCTATGGCCCACCCAGTCTGCCCATTTGAGCTTGTAGGTTCAGTTTGTTTTCCTAGAAGTCTGTTGCACCTTAGCCCTGACCTCCAGAATTCATTTATGTCTATCCCATGCATTCTTAAATTCCGTGATTGTTTCAGCCCCCACCACTTCCTCTGGCAGGGTGTTCCACTTGTCCACCACCCGTTCTGTGAAGAAATTCTTTCTCATGTTTCCTCTGAATCGTCCTCCCTCCAACTTCATCCCATGCCTTCTAGTCCTGGAACATCTTTTTCACTTAAAAATAGTGTTTTCCTGCACCCTGTTCCTCCCTGTAAGATACTTGTATGTCTCTATCATATCCCCTCTCTCCCTCCTCTCCTCCATGGAGTACATGTACATGAGTGCAGAAAGGGTTACTCTACAACTACAGCATTGTTAGAGTTTAAAAATCTGGTTTGTACTTCTTTAAATTTGGGTTTGGAAACTGCTGTTGTATTTGTGGATTTGTCTAAGGCCTTTGACCTGTTGAGCCACTCCCTTCTACTGGACAAATTAAAAGATATAGGCATAGTTGATGGGCCCAGAAATTGGATAAAATCTTATTTAACAGGACGTACCCAGAGGGTAGAGGTCTCACAGACATTGTACACATTTAGAAATGTTAGTAGAGGAGTTCCACAGGGGTCCATTTTAGGGCCCTTGTTATTCCTCTTGTTTAATAATGATCTACCCCAAGTGGTGAGGCATTCAGCCGTGAGGCTTTATGCTGATGACATAGCGATCGTCACCACCGGAAGTTCTGTTTTGGATCTTCAACTAAAGCTTCAAATAGATTTTGCCGGGGTAGGGGAGTGGCTCACCAGGTCGAGGCTTTTGATGAATGTTAAAAAAACAAAATTAGTTTATTTTTCAAATAAGAAGCCTAAACCACAGATTCATATTGTAACACACACAAATAAACTTCTAGAACAGGTGGATAGTTATTGTTATTTGTGGGGTGACTTTTGATTATTTGTTGACCTTTGATACCACATAAATAATAATAGGTGACCAAGAAATTAGGAGCTTTGAGACGAACTACTAAGTGTTTACAAATTAAGGATAGGAAAAAAGTGGCCGAACAGCTGATTATGCCAACCCTGAAGTATGGGGATTTAATTTATAGAACAGCGAGTAAACATCAGTTGATTAGATTGGATAGGGTGCAACATAGAATAGCTAGATATGTTTTGCAGTGTTCCTATCGAACTCATCATTGTAATATGTTCATAAAGTTGAACTGGCAGTCTTTAGAAATGATTTTTCAAAAAAACTGGTTAATACTGATACGTAAATATAAGACATCTTACCCTGAACATTATATCACACAAATACTTTTCCTAAAGTTAGTAAAGGTAGGCATGAGTTTCTAAGATCTGTGCATAGACATAGAGTTTGTCCATAAAAATTCATAATAAATATGGAAATGGTTCCATTTCATGTCAGGCAGCTAAAGTATGGAATATTTTACCCCTTCCAATAAGATCTCTAGAAGACCACACGACTTTTAAAAACGAAATTCTGAAACTCTATAAAATAGAATGTAGTTGTATATGATTATGTATGGGAAATCCTTATTGTGAAATTTTGTATTTTTTGTTTTTGTATTAGTGTCTTAATGTATTGTTGGATATTGAAATGCTGTGTATTGTGTATATTTTGTATTTATTTGATTAATGTTATATGTTTAGATGTAACTAAGTGAAATATAAACAGGACTATCTTGAGAACAGGATTGTATAATCCTAATGATTAGAATTTTCCTGTATAAAAATGAAGTTTTCATCATCATCATCATCATCATCATCATCATCATGTTCAGTTCCTTCAACCTGACTTCATAGGACTTGTGATGCAATCCATGCACCATCTTTGTTGCCCTCCTCTGAACCTTCTCTGCCCTGTCTATGTCCTTACATAGGTATGGTCTCCAGAACTGTACACTGTACTCCAGGTGTGGCCTCACTAGTGTCTTGTATAGCGGAATTATGACCTCCCTTTTCCTGCTGGTAATGCCCCTGCCTATACATCCCAGCATCCTATTTGCTTTACCTGCTGCCTTGTCACACTGTTTCCCTACCTTGAGGTCATCAGAGATGATAACCCCAAGATCCCTTTCCTGCTTGGTGCATGCTATATCCTCACCCCTAACTGATATATTGTGCCAGGGTTTTTGTGCCCCATATGCATTATCTTGCACTTCTTTGCATTGAATTTCAACTGCCAAAACCCCTGACCATTCTTCAAGTTTCTGCAGGTCGCTTCTCATTCTGTCTACACCCTCTGGTGTGTCTACTCTGTTACAGAGCTTTGTGTCATCAGCTTAACAGTGAAATTCTTCCTTCTAGGTCCCATGCCATGTCACTGATGAAGATGTTGAATAGGACCAGTCCCAGCACTGATCCCTGTGGTACCCACTGGTCACTCTTCCCTCTGTGGAGTGACAGCCATTTACCACCACCCTCTGTGTCCTGCCACCCAGCCAGTTACCTACCCACCACACTACTGTCCTGCCCACACCCATATTCCCAGTTTGTGTAATAGTCTTCTATGTGGCACAGTGTCAAAGGCCTTGCTGAAGTCCAGATAGGCCATGTCCACTGCCCTCCCCTGATCCACCTCCCTAGTCACCCAGTCAAAAAATTCAATGAGGTTGGTCTGACATGACCTCCCCCTGGTGAAACCATGCTGCCTTGGGTCCTGTAGTCCATTGACAACCAGATGTTCCACCAATCTCTCCTTCAGTAGTGCTTCCATGATCTTCCCCACTACATTACACTACATGGCACTTGAACAAACAATAGACTGTGATAGTAAAGTAAAATGGGTATAGTTGGTTTCACTTTGAAACCAGGAGCTTTGGCTAGATGGGTCATTACTGCTCATGATCACTCAGCTATCACAGCTTCCATGAAGGTAATGTGTGATATGGTAGATTCAGACATTTCTTAAAGAAAACACAAGAAGGCTGCACCACGTTATATGCACAGAGATGATGGAGATATAAATAAGATTGTTAATGCAATCAACAACTCCATGACAAACTCATTTGATTTGAACGCTGACTTGATAGCACTCACCAACATTGCAAATGGCATTGCTGGGCCGCAGAGGTTGCAACCAAGCTTGTTGCTGTGAATGATACAGGAATCAAAGCAATAAAGCAGTTTGTGGAAGACAGACTAAATTCAAATACCATTGGATTTTTTGAACCACTGCACAAGCTCAATCTCAAGACATTTGCATCTCTAAGCAAGAAGGTCAAATTGAAAGTTAGTAGTGATAAGACAGTGACTATCAATGCAGGGAGTTGTTTAGACATCTTGTAGTAACTGTACAAACAAGAAAGATTGATCTGAAGGAAGTTTTCACATATGAGCTTTCCATAATTCCATATTGTCTAGCACATTTTGATGATACCCCGAACATAACTGCAAAGAGTAAGCTATTGCCTGAATTAGAAAAAAAAGCTGAGACAATGTATTACCTGCCAGCATCCAACATGCCCTCAGCTTGTATAGTGGATGGCATGGATGTTACACAAATGGTCTAGCAAGGAGGTGCAACTAGCTTTGGAAAACTTGCTGAATTGATCTTCAGAATAGTACGCCAGCCTCTACAGAGTTATGAAAGCTGTAAAGAGTAGATATCTTCTTTGATCAATATTATGTCAAAGATTCAATTAAAACTTTTGAGCATGGATGAAGGCAATCCTCATAAAGCAATGAAGTCAAAATCCATGGTCCCAAAACACCCATCACAAGGCATTGGAGTAAGTTCATTGGAAATCCCAAGAAAAAACAACATCTGATAAAATTCCTGTCAGAATCATGGTGTGATACGGCAGAAACGTTACATGGCCCACATCAGTACATGTTTATTACAGACGGATTCAAGGATGGCCACATTACATGCATGGTCACTTCAGATGGAGTTGCAGACCAAGAAGATCTATTCTCATTGCATGAAGAAGCAGATACTTGGCTTCTACTTCATGTTGCACATGCTTCACAAGAATACTCTCATGTAGTGGTGTGGCCTCCAGACACTGACAATGCAGTTCTCTGTGTACAATTTATTTACAAGTTGGAAGCAACTCAAGAGCTTTGATTTTATACTGATGTGAAGGATAAAGCCAGGTTTATAGTAACCCACACCATAGCAGCTGAACTTGGCCAAGAACTATGCAGAATGTCGCCAGCAGTGCACACACTGATTGGGTGTGATTCAACCAGCAGTTTTCAAGGATTGGCAAACTAAAGCAATGGAAGCTTGTCAGAAATAATCCATAACATTTAGAAGCCATAACAAGTGTGGCACTATGGTAGATATACCTCCTGCACAGTTGAAATCAGTAGAACTTCTGATAAGGGGAGAAGAGGGGGAGGAGTAGCTCTCTATGTAAAGGAAGGGATAAAATCAACTGAACAAAAGAGTAAACAGGGAGGAGAGGAGGCACTGTGGGTCACCTTGGAGACTGGAAAGGGCACCACAATCCGCACAGGGGTTGTGTACAGACCCCCATGTCAGGGGGAAGAAATGGACAAGGATATGATGAAAGGCATTCTTAGAATGGCAGAGAAAGGGGAGATACTGTTGATGGGAGACCTGAATATGCCAGATGTCAACTGGAGCATATTTGCTGCAGCCACATCCAAGAGCAGGGCCATTCTTGACGCCCTACAGGTGGCAGGCATTAGGCAGCTAGTTTCGGAACCCACTCGTGAGGGAGCAATCTTAGACCTCGTGCTCTCAAATGGGGACAGTGAGAGGATCTCAGATCTAGAAGTGAGTTGCCATCTGGGGACAAGTGACCATCAAACAGTGTGGTTCACGTAAACTCCAGCTACTGAGTCAAGCCATACAAAAGTGAGGGTACTGGACTTCAGGAGGGCTGACTTTGGTAAGATGGGAGAGTGCCTCAGAAAAGCACTAACAAACAGGCTAGAAGGAGGTGTGGAGCAACAATGGGGAATTATCAAAACTGCCATCACAGAGGCAACAAGCCTTGTGTGAAGCAATAAACAAATCAAATGAAAGAAAAGCCACTATGGTTCTCAAGAGAGGTGGCTGTGAAAGTCAGGAAGAAAAGATAGCATTCGGAAGTATAAGAAAACACAGAAGGAGCAGGACAGAGAGCTGTACCAGTTAAGGCAGAAGGAAACAGGGAGGGAAGTCAGAATAGCAAAGGCCCAGACTGAGGAAAAGATAGCCAACGCAGTTAAGAAGGGGGATAAAACCTTTTATAGGTACATCACTGAGCATAGAAAGACAAAGGGAGGGATAGTGAGGCTGAATAGAATGAACGGTGGGTGGGCAGAGGGGGACAGTGAAAAGGCAGGAATACTGAACGAATATTTCTGCTCAGTATTCACAAAAGAGGAGGGTAAGTGCCAAACCAATTAACAGAAGCACTCTTGATAGGGGGTCGATCCCAGTCCTTTCACAGAAGAAAGGGTTCTGCAAGAACTCCTAAAACTGAAAGTGGACAAAGCAATGGGTCCTGATGGAATTCACCCAGAATTCTAAAAGAATTAAGGAAGGAACTAGTGAAACCACTGGCTACTCTTTTTAATAAATCATGGGAGGATGGTGTGGTACCCGAGGACTGGAGGAAGGCGGATGTGATTCCCTTCACAAAAGTGGGACCAAGACACAGGCAGGAAACTACAGACCTGTCAGTCTGACCTCTGTAGGGAAAGTGATGGAGTCACTGCTGAAGGAAAGAATAGTTGAGTACCTAGAGGTCAGTGGAGCACAGGATCAAGGCAGCATGGGTTCTGGCAGAGAGGTCATGTCAGACAGATCTAATAGATTTCTTTGACTGGGTGACCAAAGTAGTAGACCAGGGAGGGCTGTGGACATGGTCTACCTAGACTTCAACAAGGCATTTGACACAGTCCCACACAAAGATTATTAGTCAAATTAACCAGCCTGGGAGTGGGTCCCAGGATGGTAGCCAGGAATAAAACATTGGCTGGACAACAGGACACAGAAGGTAATTGTAAATGGAGTCCACTCTGAAGAAAGGGTGGTTACCAGTGGGGTACCATAGGGTTCAGTATTGGTCCAGTCCTTTTAATGTCTTCATCAGTGACATTGCAGAGGGACTGGAAGGAAAAGTATGCCTTTGCAGATGACACAAAGATCTGCAACAGGGTTGATTATACAGGAGGCGTGGAAAGGATGAAAAGGGACTTGGCAAGGTTGGAGGAATGGTCAGACGATGGCAGCTAGGATTCAATGCAAAAAGTGCAAATAATGCACCTGGGAAACAAGAACCCAGGGGAAGAATACACAATGGGTGGGGAGGTAGTAACAACAACAAAACAGGAAAGGGACCTGGGGGTAATCATATCAGATGACCTTAAGGTTAGCAAGCAATGTGATAAGGCAGTAGGGAGGGGCGGAGGTATACTGGGATGTATAGGGAGAGGCATCAGCAGCAGAAAACAGGAAGTTGTTATCCCTCTGTACAGACAGTTGGTGAGACCCCATCTGGAGTACTGTGTCCAGTTCTGGAGACCCCATCTCCGCAAGGACATAGACAGGATAGAGGCAGTCCAGAGGAGGGCAATTAAAATGGTGCAGGGTCTGCAAGAGAAGCCATATGAGGAGAGACCAAAGGAGCTTAATATGTATACCCTTGAGGAAAGAAGGGAGAGGGGGGACATGATAGAAACTTTTAAGTACCTCAAGGAATCAACAAAGTCCAAGAGGGTAGCATCTTTCAGAAAAAGAGACTTGCAAGAACAAGGGGACACAATTTAAAGATAGAAGGAGGGCGGTTCAGGGCAATGTGAGGAAATATTATTTCACAGAGAGGGTAGTGGATGCATGGAACAGCCTTCCTGAGGAAAGTTGTGGGGTCTAAAACTGTGGGAGAATTCAAGAATGCATGGGACAGACATAAGGCAATTCTTGGGGGGGGGCAGGAAGATATAGGCTGTTGGTTAACTAGGATCTGTGGCCTATCCTGTAGGTAGGGAAATGGGCAGACTAGATGGGCCTAGCGGTCTTTATCTGCCGTCAAAGTCTATGTTTCTATGTTTCTATGACCCAGTGGCTAACTTAGTGGATGTAAATAGTGTGAAATATAATCTTTTCTGATGCAAACAGGCCCGGAACAAAGCCCTCCCCGAACTTTTGATTGTCTTCTGCAACATACCAAGCATGCAAATTACCAGACCCTTGTCTGGAATCATGCCCTGGTGACTCAACCTGACATCCCACCCCCAACTGGAAATGGGTAGCATCACGACAAGGATGGACACATTTCTTCAACACTAATGACACAGACACCTGCTCCTGAAGCAGTCCTGGAACTCATTAGATGTAAGTGTAAAAAAGCCAAGTGTGAGTGCAGTTACAGTTGTTCCTGGTAGAGCATGGCATGCATACAGGCTTACTTGTGTACTGGTGGTGAGGACTGTTATAATCCTCATAAAGTTGCCAGTGTGGATCCAGATGAGTCTGCTACTACAGATGATTCAAACTTAGACACATAGCATATGACAAATATATTGAAAAAGGCTAGACACACATATATACAGTCACATTACTCATCACTGAAAGGGAATCCATTGGAGATTAATGTTTTGCTAGCACCATGGTGTGCAATAGTATATCTGGCTTCTATTATAATAATTATGATATTTAAAACTTTTGTGTCAATGAATAATCTGTGCATTTATCAATACAAACCACAAAGTCAATATTCTTTAAGTAATGAGCCTTATTAATAAGTTGTGACAAAGAAACCTTTTGTATGACTAAAATTTGTTTTTGTCTTTTAAAATAAATTAGTAAAAATCTGTCAAATAAGCCTTTTGCATGACTAAAATGTGTTTTTGTCTTTCGAAATAAACTGTTTAAATCCCATTTTATCGGTCATTTTTACTTTCAATCTTGTCTTGACAATTTTAGTACATTTTTGTGGCCTTTTCACTTGCGCAAAATGTTGTTTTGACATGAGTACAAAAATCTTGCATTGGCATACCTTCCTACCCCTTTACAAGACCATATTCACCCTAAATAAGTACCAAAGGGAAACTTCTATCAAAATAACATAGTTGTTGCTTTCTCTATGGGGGGTGGGTGTTACATTGCTAAAATTGTTAGTCCTGGGCACCCAGACTACAAGGTTTGTAGCTCAGTGCTCGTAACCAATACTCTGTACCGCCTCTCATATACGGTATACTTTCTTCCAGGGCGTGTGTATTGAGGTCCTTTTGTCTCTAACAGTAGGGATTTTGGTGCACAACCTGTCCCATTTTAGTTGCCCTCCTCTGGGCTGCTTCCACTCTCCCTATGTCCTTTCAGGAATGTGGAGCAGGATTTTCAAAGGGCAGAGATTGGTGCATGGTGCTTGTGTTAAAAAAAAAATGAGGCAATGAGCAAGCTCCATCAGCAAACAAACACAAGGAGCAAGCTTCATCACCAAACTGACACAAAAAGCAAGCTCCATCAGCAAGCTGACACAAGGAGCAAGCTTCATCAGCAAACAAACACAAGGAGCAAGTTCCATCAACAAATTAACACAAGGAGCAAGCTCTATCAGGAAACTAACATAAGGAGCATGCACCATCCGGAAACTAACACAAGGAGCAAGCTCCATCAGCAAACAGACACATGGTGGAAGCTCCATCAGCAAACTAACACAAGGAACATGCTCCATCAGTAAATAGACACAAGGGAAATCTCCATCAGCAAACTAACAAAAGGAGCAAGCTCCATCAGCAAACTGACACAAGGAACATGCTCCATCAGAAAACAGACACAAGTAGCAAGCTCTATCAGGAAACTAACATAAGGAGCATGCGCCATCCGGACACTAACACAAGGAGCAAGCTCGATCAGCAAACTAACACAAGGAGCAAGTTCCATCAGCAAACTAGCACAAGGAGCAAGCTTCATCAGCAAACAGACACATGGAACAAGCTCCATCACCAAAATGACACAAGGAACAAGCTCTATCAGCAAACAGACACAAGAGGCAAGCTCCATCAGCAAACTGACAGAAGGAGCAAACTCCGTCAACAAACCAACTCAAGGAGCAATCTCCATCAGCAAATTGACACAAGGAACAAGCTCCATCATCATACTGACACAAGGAGCAAGCTCCATCATCATACTGACACAAGGAACAAGCTCCATCATCATACTGACACAAGGAGCAAGCTCCATCATCATACTGACACAAGGAACAAGCTCCATCAGAAAACAGACACAAGAGTCAATCTCCATCAGCAAACTGACACATGCAGCAAGCTCCATGAGCAAATTGACACAAGTAGCAAGCTCCATTAGCAAACAGACACATGTAACAAGCTCCATCACCAAACTGACACAAGGAGCAAGCTCCATCAGCAAATAGACACAAGAAGCAAGCTCCATCAGCAAACAGACACATGAAGCAAGCTCCATCAGCAAACAGACACATGAAGCAAGCTCCATCAGCAAACTAACACAAGAAGCAAGCTCCATCAGCAAACTAAGACAAGGAGCAAGCTTCATCAAAAAACTAACACAAGGAGCAAGCTTCATCAGCAAACTAACACAAGCAGCAAGCTCCATCAGAAAACTAACACATGGAGCAAACTCCATCAGCAAACTAAAAAAAGGAGCATGGACTATCAACAAACTAACACAGACAGTAAGCTCCATCAGCAAACTAACACAAGGAGCAAGCTGCACCAAAACTTGCATCAATTCTGATTGTATAATGGTGCTTGCATCAAAAACAGGTTTGCATTTACCAGACTAACTTGTACCCTGATTGCATCAATACTATGGTTACACCATGTTGGAAAGGGGTCTGCATCCAAAACAATGATTTACTATCTCCTTATTTGGGATTTGCAAAGGATGAAGGTCCTGTGAGTTATTAGATCAGTGAAAGCTGGTCTAACTGACATAAGAGCACGTAAAGAGGCCCACAAGAAGCAGGCAGACATGACTATGTTACTGTGACTGGCATTCTGCTGCCAGGGTCCTCTACTACGTACATCATAATAGTAGTAGTAATATTTTTTTTCTATCTTGTACCCTTCCCTGGAGGCTCAGAGCAACATAGATACATAGACAGTGTTTTCAGATAAGGGCCTACAGCCCACCCAGTCTGCCCATCTGAGCTTGTAAATTTACTTTATTGTTTTCCTAGAAGTCTGTTGCCCCTTATCCCTGACCTCCAGAATTCCTTTATATCTATCCCATGCATTCTTAAATCCTGTGATTGGTTCAGCCCCCACCGCTTCCTCTAGCAGGGTGTTCCACTAGTCCACCACCCGTTCTATGAAGAAATTCTTCCTCACGTTTCCTCTGAATTGTCCTCCCTCCAACTTCATCCCATGCCCTCTAGTTCTGGAACAACTTTTTCACTTAAAATGGTGTATTCCTGCACCCTGTTCCTCCCTGTAAGATACTTGTATGTCTCTATCATATCCCCTCTCCCCCTCCTCTGCTCCAGGGAGTACATATTCAATTCCTTCAACCTGTCCTCATAGGACTTGTGATGTAATTCATATACCATCTTTGTTGCCCTCCTCTGAACCTTCTCTACCCTGTCTCTGTCCTTACGTAAGTAAGGTCTCCAGAACTGTACACTGTACTCCAGGTGGGGCCTCACTAATGTCTTGAATAGTGGATTTATTACCTCCCTTTTCCTGCTTGTGATGCCCCTACCTGTGCATCCCAGCATCCTATCTGCTTTACCTCCTACCTTGTCACACTGTTTCCCTACCTTGAGATCATCAGAGATGATAACCCCAACGTCCCTTTCCTGCTTGGTGCATGCTATATCCTCACTACCCAACTGAAATATTGTGCCAGGGTTTTTGTGCCCCATATGCATTATCTTGCACTTCTTTGCATTGAATTTCAACTGCCAAACCCTGACCATTCCTCAAGTTTCTGCAGGTCCCTTCTCATTCTGCCTACACCCTCTAGTGTGTCTACTCTGTAACAGAGCTTTGTGTCACTAGCGAGCAGGGAAATTCTGCCTTCTAGGTCCTGTGCAATGTCACTGATGAAGATGTTGAATAGGACCGGTCCCAGCACTGATCCCTGTGGCACCCCACTGGTCACTTTTCCCTCTGTGGAGTGACAGCCATTTACCACATCCTCTGTGTCCTGCCACCCAACCAGTTACCTACCCACTGCACTGCTGTCCTGCCACACCCATATTCCACAGTTTGTGTACTAGTCTTCTATGTAGCACAATGTCAAAGGTCTTGCTGAAGTCCAGATAGGCCATGTTCACTGCCCTCCCCTGATCTACCTCCCTAGTCACCTAGTCAAAAAATTCAATGAGGTTGGTCTGACATGAGCTCCCCTTGTTGAAACCATGCTGCCTTGGATCCTGTAGTCCATTGACAACCAGATGTTCCACCAATCTCTGTTTCAGTAGTGCTTCCATGATCTTCTTCACTACAGAGCTCTGGCTAACTGGTCTGTAGTTCACCGGTTCCTCTTTTTTCCCACTTTTGTATAAGGGGACTACATCTACTGTCATCCAGTCTTTGTGTACCTCCCTTGTTTCCAGTGATCAGCTAAACAGGCTTGCCAGAGGTTCAGCCACCACCTCTCTAAGTTCTTTAAGGACCCTGGGATGTGCCCCATCTGGTCCCATTGCTTTATCAACTCTTATTACTTCCAGTTCCTTCAGGACCCTTTCTCGTGTAAAGGGACTTGTGTCCATTTCTGCACCATTCGCACCCCTTGTACTCCCTTCAGACCCATTACCCTCCTCTTCCTCAGTAAATACTGAGCAGAAATACCTGTTCAATATGTCAGCTTTACTGTTATCATCCTCCACGCGGTCCCCATCCTCCCCCTTCAGCTTCACTAGCACTTCCTTTGCCTTTCTTTTTTCAGTTATGTACCTGTAAAAGGTTTTGTCCCCTCTACCCACTGATTTTGCTATGTGATCTTCTATCTGAGCTTTGGCTTTCCTTACTGACCTCCCTGTTTCCCTTTACTTCTCCTGGTACTTCTCCCTATCCCCTTCTGCCTGTGTCTTTTTGTATTGCCTGAATGCAATCTTTTTGGCTTTCACTTTCTCTGCTACCTCCTTGGAAAACCATAATGGCTTCCTCTTCCTTTTTCCCTTGCTAACCTACTTAATGCATAATTCTGTTGTTCTTGTAATCCCCGTTTTAAATACTGCCCACTGTTCCTCAACCCCTGATTCCTGCCCCATTCCCCTTAATGCTGCTTTCAAGCATCTCCACATTTTCCCTAAGTTTGTCCCCCTAAAATCCAGGATACATGTTTTTATGTGGTTTGGTTCTGCTTCTTCTGTGATTTCAAACCACAATGACTGGTGGTTACTGTTCCCCAGGTGCTTACCCACTGTTACCCGATCACACTCTCCCTGTTTGTGAGCACAAGGTCCAGTATTGCCTTCTGCTGAGTTGGTTCCATGACCGGTTGCTTGAGGAAGGCACCCTGAAGGGAGTCCAGGATAAATCTGCTCCTAGTTGATGATGTTGCTGGGTTGCTCCAGTCCACATCTGGAATATTGAGGTCTCCAACCTGCACTACCCCACCCTTGTCTGCCATCCTTAGGATGGCTAGCATCTGCTCCCTATCTGTTTCTTCCTCCTGAGCTGGTGGTCTATAGACCACACCTGTGCGGATGACTGGCCCCATTTTTCTTTCCAGCTTAACCCACAGTATCTCTCTCCCATTTTGTTCCTTCTGGATCTCTGTGGCCCTTATTTTTCACATACAGTGCCACTCCTCCTCCCCTCCTACCTGCCCTGTCTCTTCTGAATATGTTGTAGACAGGTATGGCCATCTCCCAGTCATGGTCATCATTACACCAGGTTTCTGTGATGACCACAATGTCCAGATCTGACTGCACCATGACAGCCTCCAGATCCTCCATCTTGTTGCTAAGGCTCCTGGCATTGGCACACATGACTTTCCATGATTTGACCTCCATAGACTGTTTAGCTGTTCTACTCCAGCCCCTTCTGTGGTTGTCCATTATCCCTGGTTCTCCTTGCTGTTTACCCTTCTGTTGAATTTTGCCCCTTTTCTACCTATCCACCTCTTGGACACTAATCTCCATCTTTTGCACACTGCTTTATAGAGATATCCATTCCTCTGGTTCACTGGTTCCATTGCTAGCTGAGGGGGTGGGCAATTAGGTGCCCCCTTGCTGGCCTGCTACCCCCCTTGGCAAGTTTAAATGCTTGTCAATGTAGCATTTAAACTCATCATTTAAACTTATCATTAAGTGCTTGGATTCCCCTTCAGGATGGATGCAGGCTGTCATGCTTGAACAAGCCTCCATCCCTCCAGGTGGGTCCCCAGTCACTAATGAATCCAATCCCTTCCTCACAGCACCAGTTCTTCAACCATGAGTTAAAGTTCCTGGTGCATGCACCCCTATGCTCTCCCATGCCTCTCACAGATGGTACTTCTGAGAAGGTGACAGAAGTAGCCACTTGCTTGAGACCCCTCCCAAATTTCCTAAACTCTTCCTGAACTTCCTTTGGCTCCCCATTTGCCAGGTCATTAGTACCTAGGTGGATAATGACATCCAGCTCACCCTCCAGTCTTGCCTTCCCAGCTATCCCCAGGATCTTCTTTCCATCCCTCCATGCCATGGTAGGCACCTCACCTCCCTGTGTTACAATAAAAAGAAACACAATCCATAATCCATAGCTATAACAAATAATAATAATAACCACCTTATTCCATTAAAATTAACATAAAATACTCTGAACATAAATTACACTAGAACATAGTAAAACTACAAAAGTGCTGCACACATGCATTATGGAACTTCACCAAATGCTAGTTGGAATAAATAAAACTTGAGCCCCTTTTTAAAAGCATCCATCAAGAGGGCCTCCATCAAGATCCTGTTTGTGGAGTTCCACAGTGATAGGCCCACTACCTCAAAGGCCCAGTCATCCAGACTCTTCAGTCTAGCCCTCAGAAACATGAAGAGGCCCTCCCTAGCTGATTGGAGTGGGAAGACCGGGGTATTAAGGTGCAGGAGCTCTGCCAGGTAGGCTTGACCTAGTCCATGTAGGGCTTGATAGGTTAGTAGACCTATCTTGAATGAGATACCACTTCACCAGCAGCCAGTGCAGGTCATGCTGTGCTAGTGAGATATGGCTTGATCTTGTTAAGCCCATACATTACCAAGCAGCTATGTTCTGCAGCAACTGCAGGCATCATAGCCTACTCCTAGAGATGGGCAAAGTTGGGAAACTGTGAATTAATCCACACATTTAGCACAATCCACAGATTGATTCAAGGATGTGAAGTGTGAAGTCCCATCCGTGAAGTGTGGAATTTCATGCACAAAGTGCAGAATTTCATCCTCAAGTAGCAGAACTTTGCCCATGAATGGCAAAATTTTGCCATTCAAGGCAAAATTCCACAAAAAAAATGGTGAAGTCACATAGGCAAATTTTAAGCCTATTAGCACAAAATCATGGATTGTTCCATTGAGGTGAATTTGCCAACTTGGCCGAAATGTCATGAGCAAATTTAAACTTTGCAACATCTGTACCTACCCCCACTTACCCTGAGGTAAAGACTGTTACAATAGTCCAACCTAGAAGTCATGAATGCATGAATCAACAGGTCTAGGTCCTGGGGAGGGTCATGGGATCTAGTCTGGTGGTTATTCCAAAGATGGAAAAAGGCCCTCCAGACCTATTTATTTATTTAACTTTGTTGACCAGATGAGCGCACTGGCAGGAAATACCTTTTTCAGGCATGATCCAGGTGCAGCAGCACAAGTAATACATTAAGTACAATGGATACATAAGTGAAACAGTGGCGTAGTAATAAACAAGAATATTTGGAGCTTATCATGGAGTTACAAACTCTGGATTGAAAGAAACAAAGGTAGGTAGCAATGCTGTAGCATGAGAGGGTGCAGCCACTTAAGGGAATAAAAGAGGAAGTGGGAGATGGGAGAGGAGAAGGGAAAGAAGGTAGGCATCAAAGGGGGTAAGGAGAGCAGGTGGTAAGTGCATAAGTCATTATAGTTGGTAGGCACAAGGGGTGGAGGGGGGGTTAATGGAAGCAATTGCAGCCTGAACTGAGGAATAATTTATTTTAAGAGTTTAGTGAAGACTAAGAGAGAGGAGGATTTTTGACTAGAGGGGATAAGGAGTTCCAAACAGAAGTCAGTCGGTAAGTAAAGGATTGCTGTCCCAAACTGGTGTAAAACACAGGGACTAATACATTGTTATTAGATGTGGAGTGGGATGAGGGAAGACCAACGAATAAGATTTGGTTGTTGAGGTAAGCAGGGGCCCCATTTTGCATGGTTTTCTTGACAAATGTGGTGACTGTCAGATTGGCTTGTGGTGACTGTCAGATTGACTTTGAGGTCAGGAAGGAGTCAGTTTAGAGATTTTAGGGCTGTACAGTGGTGGACGTAAGTCCTACAACCTAAGATAAATTTTCAGATTTTATAGTATTAGGTATTTTTTTTTTTTTGCAATGTAGATTTACTGGCAGCATCAATGACAACCAATCCATAGCCTAGGGAAGAGACAAGGTTTGTCCTTGCAATACGGTTTCTAGCAACTGATGTTAAGAACTGGTGAACTCTGTAGAGATCACCTACAGCAACTTCTGGTAAAGGAGTGAAATGGTATACTTGACATTGGGTTTAAAGGATAGCGTGGGATCTAGATGAAGACCGAGGTACAGTACTTGAAAGACATAGTCTTAACCAGGGGTGAGCTGTTGTCAGTAAGGACACAGCAATTGGAGGATATCTTGTTTAAGTTGTGCCTACTCCCAAATAGCATGGAGTGAGTTTTGGGAAGGTTAAGGACCATTTTCTCTCACACAAACCAGTCCTGAAGACTGGTGATATAGGAGTTGAGCGACTGGTTGATGTCATCAATCTCATTACTATAAGTGAAGAGAACAACGTTGTCCAAATAAAGGAGGGAAAATATTGGTTTACAGACTATGGACAAGTTGTTTAGGAAAATGTTAAATAGGAGAAGACCTAAAATAGGGCCCTGGGGGACACCACTAATGATGTTGTTGACTCTGGAAAGGGTATTTCCTATCTTTACAATCTGCATTCTGAGGGCCAAGTAGTCTTTGAACCTAGCGAGAGTGGGATGCCCATGACCAAGGTCTAAGAGCCTATTTATTAGTAACCTGTGGTTAACCAGGTCAAATGGCTTGGTCAGGTCTACAAACACTGATCTTGTTACAAAGCCTTTGTCCATGGTGTGGCAGATGGCATTAGTGAATTAATTGCCTTACCAAAATAATATTCAATCACATTCTTCATTGAAGTCCAAATTCCATATGTGCTCAGAATCAGCGATAACTGTAGTAAAGAGGGTGAGTATAGACAGGTATCTAGAGAAATGGTTTCCAGAACTACAGGGTAGTCACCTGAGTGTGGAAGTTCAGAAAATAGTTATGGGAAATTGACACAGAGTTTAGGTTGGAAATATGAATTATCTATGATTTAGGAACTTGCCATTAATAGCATCCAAGAGACATCATACCATAAAGGATAGGTTGGTACACACAGCTCCCTATACGCCTCCTGCTGTACAAAAATAATTACCGCTGTGACCATTGGCCAATGGCAACTTTCCTTGTGGATGCTTTTAACAGTGTGGCTATACAAGCAAGAAAAGCTTTTTTGAACATCCTTACACTAACCAGAAATGTCCTGTTACACAACATATTAATTGTTCTATGGATCATGCTATCTACTTCAGTACCCATGCAATTACCTTTAGGTGGGTAAGACAAAAAAAAGATTGGAAAACACAAAAGTAACATCAGAATAAAGGAAACAATTCTGCAGTGACAAGACACTTCAGCACTGTAGGTCATTTGGTGACATCCCTAAGATTCTGGGAACTAGAACATTATTCAGCAGTAGGGCAGACAGCAAGGAGAACCAGGGATAAAGGACAACCAAGGAAGGGGCTGGAGTAGAACAGCTAAACAGTCTATGGAGGTCAAATCATGGAAAGCCTGTGCAAATGCCAGGAGCCTTAGCAACAAGACGGAAGATCTGGAGGCTGTCATGGTGCAGTCAGACCTGGACATTGTGGCCATCACTGAAACCTGGTATAATGATAACCATGACTGGGAGATGGCCATACCTGGCTACAACATATTTAGAAGAGACAGAGCAGACAGGAAGGGAGGGGGAGTGGCACTGTATGTGAAAAATGACATAAGGGCCACAGAGATCCAGGAGGAACAAAATGGAGGAGAGATACTCTGGGTTAAGCTGGAAAGGAAAATGGGGACAGCCATCTGCACATGTGTGGTCTAAAGACCACCAGCCCAGGAAGAAGAAACAGATAGAGAGCAGATGGTAGCCATCCAAAGGATGGCAGACAAGGGTGAGGTAGTACTGGTTGGAGACGTCAATATTCCAGACGTGGACTGGAGCATCCCAGCAGCAGCATCAACTAGGAGCAGATTTATCCTGGACTCACTTCAGGGTGCCTTCCTCAAGCAACTGGTCATGGAACCAACATGGCAGAAGGTAATACTGGAACTTGTGCTCACAAACAGGGACAGTGTGATGGGGTAACAGTGGGGGAGCACCTAAGGAACAGTGACCACCAGTCATTGTGGTTTGAAATCACAGAAAGAGCAGAACCAAACCACACAAAAACATGTATCCTGGATTTTAGGGGGGCAGACTTTGGGAAAATGGGAAGATACTTGAAAGAGGCATTAAGGGAAATGGGGCAGGAATCGGGTTGAGGAACAGTGGGCAGTATTTAAAATGGGGATTACAAGAACAACAGAATTATGCATTAAGCAGGTGAACAAGAGGAAAAGGAAGAGGAGACCATTATGGTTTTCCAAAGAGGTAGCAAAGAAAGTGAAAGCCAAAAAGATTGCATTCAGGCAATACAAAAAGACACAGGCAGAAGTGGATAGGGAGAAGTACCAGGAGAAGCAAAGGAGGCAGGAGGTCAGTAAGGGAAGCCAAAGCTCAGACAGAAGAACACATTGCAAAATCAGTGGGTAGAGGGACAAAACCTTTACAGGTACATAAGGAAAAAGAAAGACAAAGGAGGATAGTGAGACTGAAGGTGGAGGATGGAGGCCGCGTGTAGGATGGCAACAGTAAAGTTGACATATTGAACAGGTATTTCTGCTCAGTTTTCACTGAGGAAGAGGAGGGTAATGGGTCTGAAGGGAGTACAAGGGGTGAGAATGGTGCAGAAATGGACACAAGTCCCTTTACACGAGAAAGGGTCCTGAAGGAACTGGAAGTAATAAAAGTTGATAAAGCAATGGGGCCAGATGGAGTGCACCCCAGGGTCCTTAAAGAACTAAGAGAGGTAGTGGTTGAACCTCTGGCTAGCCTGTTTAGCCAATCACTGGAAACAGGGGAGGTACCCAAAGACTGGAGGACAGCAGATGTAGTCCCCTTATACAAAAGTGGGAACAAAGAGGAAGCAGGGAACTACAGACCAGTCAGCCTCACCTCGGTAGTGGGAAGATCATGGAAGCACTACTGAAGGAAAGATTGGTGGAACATCTGGTTGTCAATGGACTACAGGACCCAAGACAGCATGGTTTCACCAGGGGAGGTCATGTCAGACCAACCTCGTTGAATTTTTGACTGGGTAACTAGGGAGGTAGATCAGGGAGGGCAATGACGGCCTATCTGGACTTCAGCAAGGTCTTTGACACTGTGCCACATAGAAGACTATTACACAAACTGGGGAATATGGGTGTGGGCAGGACAGTAGTGTGGTGGGTAGGTAACTGGCTGGGTGGCAGGACACAGAGGGTGGTGGTAAATGGCTGTCACTCCACAGAGGGAAGAGTGACCAGTGGGGTACCACAGGGATCAGTGCTGGGACCGGTCCTATTCAACATCTTCATCAGTGACATTGTGCAGGACCTAGAAGGCAGAATTTCACTGTTCGTTGATGACACAAAGCTCTGTAACAGAGTAGACACACCAGAGGGTGTAGACAGAATGAGAAGGGACCTGCAGAAACCTGAAGAATGGTCAAGGGTTTGGCAGTTGAAATTCAGTGTAAAGAAGTGCAAGATAATGCATATGGGGCACAAAAACCCTGGCACAATATATCAGTTGGGAGGTGAGGATATAGCATGCACCAAGCAGGAAAGGGATCTTGGGGTTATCATCTCTGATGACCTCAAGGTAGGGAAACAGTGTGACAAGGCAGCAGGTAAAGCAAATAGAATGCTAGGATGTATAGGCAGGGGCATCACCAGCAGGAAAAGGGAGGTCATAATTCTGCTATACAAGACACTAATGAGGCCTCACCTAGAGTACAGTGTACAGTTCTGGAGACCATACCTACGTAAGGACATAGACAGGGTAGAGAAGGTTCAGAGGAGGGCAACAAAGATGGTGCATGGATTGCATCACAAGTCCTATGAAGACAGGTTGAAGGAACTGAACATGTACTCCCAGGAGAAGAGGAGGGAGAGAGGGGGGATATGACAGAGACATACAAGTATCTTACAGGGAGGAACAGGGTGCAGGAATACACTATTTTTAAGCGAAAAGGATGTTCCAGGACTAGAGGGCATTTGATGACGTTGAAGGGCGGATGATTCAGAGGAAATATGAGGAAGAATTTCTTCACAGAACGGGTGGTGGACAAGTGGAACACCCTGCCAGAGGAAGTGGTGGGGGCTGAAACAATCACGGGATTTAAGAATGCATGGGATAGACATAAATGAATTCTGGAGGTCAAGGGTAACGGGCAACAGACTTTTAGGAAAACATAAACTGAACTTACAAGCTCAAATGGGCAGACTGGGTGGCTCATAGCCCTTATCTGCCGACACTGTCTATGTATCTATGTATCTATGTGCAGGCACCTAAATGGCAAGATGTGGATTGGGATAAACTTCTGTTTAAAAGGGAAATTTACAGGATTTATATGTTGGACTGTGCTAATATGGAATTCAGGTTGAATGAAGGATGTGATTTGACATTATTTTGATAAAGCAATGTTAAGGGAAGATGTTTCCTTTACATCTAGGCTGTAATGATGACTTTGGGCATTATTTTGAGTTTCAGTATCTGTTTAACTCTGTTTGATGTATTGATGCCTGTTCTTCTGCTCCTTTCTTTTCCTTTAACTTTCTAGACAGTATTCCAAAAAAAATAAATATTTCATGAGATGCCCTGATATTTATAACTTGCAAGTAAAATTTTACATTCTTCTCAATTTTAAAATAAAATTCAGCAAATTATATTAAAATGTTAACTAGAACTGTTAGAGGTGCAGCCAGTTTTTCCCTCAGCTTTCTCAATACCCTTGAATGTACCCCATCTGTCACCATTGCTTTGTCCACCTTCAAATTAATGAGTCCCTTTTCATTGTCTCCTGAACTGTTCTCTCTTCAGGTTGCATGTTTTGCACTTCCTACAGCTTTCACTGCTTCCCTCTGTCTCCACTGAAGCAACTCCCTATCCTCCACCCTCTGTGTCAACTTATACATTTTGAATGCTACTCTTTTAGCCTTTACATTTTCAATTACCTCTTTCAAGGACCATAGAGGTCTATTTTTTCTCTTGCTTATACTCACTTGTTTGATGCAGAAGTTTGTTGCCTTTATTATGCTCCCTTTTAGCTTCTTCCACTGTTCCTCCACCCTACTCAGGCTATTCCTCCTACTAGGTCATCTCTGAGGCATTCACCCATCTTTATAAAATCTGCCCTCCCAAAATCCAGTACCCTCACCTTTGTGTTGTTTGATTCTCCATTTGTCCTTATATTGAACCACACCATATAGTGATCAATGGTCCCCAGGTGGCCTCCCACCTTGACGTCTGCAGTACTGTCCCTTTTAGTACCAGGTCCAGTATTAACTCATCACAAGTAGATTCACTGACTAGTTATCTGAGGAATGCCCTCTGCAGAAAGTTCAAGATGTTCCTGCTTCTAACAAAAACCACTAACTCTGATTTACATCTATCAGGTTGAAGTCACCTACCAGCAGCACCTCTCCCCTTTCTGCCATCTTGCCAGTGGCTTCCACCAGTACCTTAACTAATTTCTCCCTCTGTGATGCAGGTCTATAGATCACTCAAGTGGAAACAGTGGCTCCATTCCCCATCTCCAGGGTGATCCACACTACCTCCACCCCCCATATTCCCAATATTACCATTGCCTTTATGCCTTCTTTCAAATAAAGTACCCACCCCCTCCTTTCCTTCCCACCCAGTCCTTTCTGAACAGAGTATAGCCTAGTATGGCCTTGTCTCAGTGATGGTTTTTAGTGCACCATCACTCGGTAATGGCCACACTATCAAGGCTTGTCTCTGAGATCACGTGATGCTTCTGTGAGATGAGCAGCTCTGAGGTCTGTCTCCCACTCCAGCTCTCATTTAACACCTAATTACAATTGACTAACCTCAGTTTTCTATTTACTCACCTACGGATTGTGCTCCTGAAAGACTCCCAACACGATCAGAAAGCAGTTCGAGTAGTTGGCGATTAGAAATACAGGCTTGTCTCTGCCATGATGGCCTCTAAGTCCAGAATCTTATTTCCAGACTTCCAGCATCTGAACACATGGTCTTCCAAATTTTGTTTCCACTCTGCTTGTTGCCCCCTTTTTCATTTTTTCCCTCCCTTCTTCCCCATGCTCTTTTTAATGCTCTTGTTCCTGTCCTGTTTTATCTCTACCTCCCTGCTCTCTTTATTGCTGTAATTTGCTCCCTGGGGGATTCATCTCCTCTTCAGTTCTCCTTACTCTGTACTTCAGCCTGTGGGGGGTGGCAGTTTCTTACTCCCTGATTCTTTCTGCCACCCCCTTAGCTAGTTTAAATGTTCATCAAAGTAACATTTAAACCATCCACTGATGATTGTGGTTACCATCCCAGATGAATGCAGCCCATCACCCATGTATCGACCCTTTTCATCTCAGCTGGGTCCCCAGTCATCAATGTAGCCAAATCCTTCCTCTCTGCATCACTTCTTCATCCATGAGTTGAAACTCCTGGTGTGGATATCTCTCTTCCTTCCACTGCCATAGACAGGCAGCACCTCAACAAAGGACACTGAGTGAGTTACCTATCTAAGACCTTTATTAGGCTCCCTAAACTCCTGCTTCACTGTCCCAGCCCTGTTCATAGCCAGGTCATTAATCTCCAGGTGGAGAATGACATCCATCTGTCCTCGCATCCTGCTGCCCTAGCGATCCTCAGGATTTGCTTCCCATCCCTCCAGGCCGTGGCGGTGGGCAGGCTCCTAACCTGTTTCTCCCCCCTTTTCTATTCTCAAATCTATCCTCCTCACAATTGAATCCCTCCACCAGAAGTTGGTCAGACTAGAACTTCCAGTTCACAAAGTACTAAAGAAGTGCCCCTTAGCAAGAGAGGCAAATTCTCTACTTTGATTAAAGGAAGTGCTGTGTGTCAGCCAAATACCAAGTGGCAGAGGCTGTCCTGGTATCTCTTGTGGATTTTTAAGTGTTTTAAACCATTTTTACAATGTTTTACCTTTATTGTGCAGTATAGCGTGGGACGCCAAGCATAGCAATCTGGTTGCTAGGACACCAGATGCCAGATACACAGGGAAGAAGGAGGAAAGAAAAAGTGGCAGGCTATACAGGTTCTCCCAAGTACTGTGGAGCTACAGCTCTGAGAATGAGCTTTCTTTTTAAACAGCAGACATATCTAAATGTAGAGGAGGAGGAACAAAGTTATATGCCCAGCAGCAATTTTGAATTTTTAACACCAGTCTAAGGGATGGTAGCATTGTGACCTTGGACTAGGACGTCTAGGCCACAAAGTGCTAAAGGAGCACCCCTTAGTGAGTAGGGTATATTCTTTATTTTTGATTAAGGGGAGTATTGTGTGTTGGACAGAAGCTGAGTGACAGACCCTATCCCGGTATCTCTTGTGGATTTCTAAGCATCTTTAACTGTTTTCATAATGTTTTACCTTTAATGTGCAATATAGTGAGGGACACCAAACATAGCAATCTAGTTGCTAGGACACCAGATGCCAGATACACAGGAGGAAGGAGAATGAAAAAGGCAGGCTATAGTAATTTTCTAAGTACTGGGAACTACAACATTAAGAAGGTGTTTTTTTTAAACAACAGACATAGCTAAATGCAGAGGAGGAATTGGGTTATAAGCCCAGCAGCACTTTTGAATTTTTAACACCAGTTTAACGGATGGTAGCATTGTGACCTTGGACTAGGACAACTGTGTCACAAAGTATTAAAGGAGCACCCGGGGTGAGCTCAGGTGGGGCAAGCACATGACAATGTGCCCTGAGACATGTGCAGAGATGAGCATGTCTGCGCATGTGTGCCATGTTCACCCGGTCAGACGGGTAGGCGGCAAAAATCCCTGAAGAAATTGGGACACCACTGACTAGAGCATCTGTGTGTGTTAATTCATTTTACACATACATTTCTTTAGCTTGAAGTACGATATGAAAACCCTCAGTGACCCCCAAAAATAAAAACTAAGAAACATGGATCTAAATGTTATGAAACTGCTGGAAAAATGGTAATTAAATGCAGCAAATGTGGCATGTTTAGTATGAAACCAGATTAATTATTTGAATATATATATATATATATATATATATATATATATATATATATATACATGTTGTATTGAACTAGCGGGGCTGAGAAACATAGTGAGAGTGAGAGAAAATAAAATTAAATACTTAAAACAGTAGATAAAGGTTCAGCATTGACTCCTGCAGATATGGACCTACCAAAAGAGGGCAAAGTATAAAAGGCTGCAAGCTCATAAGGAAGAAAATGCAGATGATTAGTGTGTTGTGGAAAACAAGAAAAAAAGGAGAACAATGGTTGTGAATCTTGAAGATGAAAATACTTATGCCCACTAGCAAATTTGTTGAAAGATATTTAAAACCAAACACAAGAGTTACTTGATTTAGCTGGGTGCTATCTCCAAGACCATGGTGATTATACTGATAAATCAGACCAGACCACAAACAAGGCACCTGACAGCAACGATGAGGAGGGGGAGGCCATGAATACAGAAATACAATGTTCTACACTATTCTTCATCCTAGGTGATTCTATTACTAAATTCACTGACAGATATACCACAAGGGACCATAAAGAAAATGTATTTTCATGGCCATGGGACCGACACTGTGGGGTTCCCCAGGGATTGGTCCTTTCACCCATGTTGTTGGTGCATGTGCCACCTTTGGCCACGATCATTAGGTAGTATGGAGTTGGGTTTCACTGGTATGTAGATGATACACAACTCAACCTGTCTTTTGCGCATTGGGACTAGGGGGTGGTGGACATACTGAACAAATGTTTGGCTGAAATTCAGGGCTGGATGTCCTCATGCTGGCTGAGGATCACTCCTGAAAAATCTGAAATACTGGTGTTTGAGCCAGGTCAGAAAGTGGGACACACAGCGTCTTAGGGTTACCAAACCTTTGTCTTGGTGCTCTTGACTTGACGCTGTCCATCTGTTGAAGAATCCAGGCTTCATTCTGGATGAAGGACTGACTGTGGAGGCTCAGATGTTGGTGGTCATCTGAAGTGGTTTCTATCATCTCAGAAACATTAGCAGGATTCATTTCCTTGTTCCCCTTATGGACCTGACTTCACTAGTACATGCCTTTGTGACATCTTATCTTGACTACTGCAATGACCTCTTCCTCGGGGTCAGTAGAGGTGCACTACAATGCCTGCAGCTGGTGTAGAATGCCACTGTGAGATTGTAAACAGATCTTTCTAGATCAAGTCATATCACTCCTGTGCTGCATGATCTATACTGACTACCAGGTAAAGTGGCACATCTCTTATAAAATCAGGTTATTAACCTATAAGGCCATGCATGGCCTGGGTCCTGGCTACCTGCATGATCTCTTGCACCGATACTGCCTTGCTCACCTCCTCCACTCTTCTGATGAGGGCCTCATGTTAATCCCCAAAACTTGGAACAAAGACTTCAAGGTGACTGGCCCAACATTCTGGAATCATTACTGAAGGCTTCGACAGAGGCTTCTTCAGTTGACTTATTTAAAAAGAACCTTAAAACCTACCTCTTTGCCCATGCTTTTAGCTCTACTATGGACTCTTGATTGTAGTTAATTATTTAACTTACAAATATCTTTGAATTTATCTTCGATACCCATATTTGTTTTATTGTATATCTTAACTGATGTTAGTTAGTTTATTTATTTATTTATTTAGCTTTTGTTGACTGGGTAAGTGCACTAGACAAATCCTGCCTATTTTCAGGCACGACCCGGGGGAGGGGAATACAGATGAATGCCAACTGACCTTGAACCAGATTAAGCTGTTGGTGGTATTTTTAGTGAATGAGGGAAATTTGGCCAGGACACCGGGGAAATTCCCCTACTCTTTTTGATAAGTGCCATGGGATCTTTAACATCCACCTGAACTACCACCAATCCAGGCAGATGGGACCTCGGTTTAATGTCTCATCTGAAAGACGGATTACTGTTTAACTGTTTGTGGTGTGAATTTTATTCTATCTATGTAGTAGGTGAGTGTTGATGTATATTATTTTTTGTGCCCTGAGCATTTGGGGAAGGGCACCAGAAATAAATAAGGCTACTATTACTACAACTGCTATACTGTTGAATACATGAGTATACTGTATACACATGATACACCACTGAATACATGTGTATTTACACCTGATACACTCTTGAATACATGAGTATGTACATCTGATACACTGCTAAATATGTGAGCATGTACATTTGATATACATTGCTGAATAAATAAGTATGTACACCTACTACATTGCTGAATACATGAGTATGTACATCTGATACACTGCTGAATACGTGAGTATGTAGACCTGCTACATTGCTGAATACATGAGTATGTACTCCCGATACACTGCTGAATCCCCCCAAGAATAATCAGTTTATGAGATCTTGCAGTCCGATGCAATTGTATCCATTAAAGTGTTTTATTCATTTTTTGTCCATACATATCCTGTTACTTTTTATACAATGATCTGTATGGATTTTTTCAAAACTGTATGTCATTCTTCAGTCTTAGGTGCTTTGGGTCTGATTCAACTGCATTTCCTCTGGGACAGCTTATTGTACTTGTAATGTGTTTGTGACTATGTATTTGACTTGACATGGAACTTTTGTAAATATGCACATGTGCTCAAAAATGATCTCCAAAGTTTTCAATAAATAAATAAATGTACTCGTTGCAAAATGATAAGGAAAATAAAAAAAGTAAAGAATGATGTCCATTCTTGTCAAGGTTTTAGAAAACCCTGAACACTGGAGACACTAACCAAGAGACAGCTGATCCAAACTGCAAGTATAACACACAGCAGCAAGACACTAGAATCATGAACGTGAGAGGATACTAAAGAATGAACACATAACTCAGTACCGACTACCAGTATAGTAGATGCCAGAAGAACAGGTATTACACTCCAAGAAAAGCAAACAACATAAATTCAGCACATTTAAGTGTCCTGCCCTAAGTTATTGCAGTATCTTGCTCATGGAGACATGCAAGACCAGGCCATGCAAACATAAAAAGTGAAAGAAAATCTCAGACATAGTTCTAAGTGTTGTGGAGTCACAGGACTATTTAAAAGAATTTTCAGGCATATTGCATATTTTACCAAACTCTGTGACACCTTACAGAATTGCAGAAGAAACCCATCCAAGCTATGTTGAGGTATTAAAAGAGAACTTTCAGCAAATATAAAGATTAAAGAAGTACTGATTTCGATTTTGAACATATCCTGGCTTAAGAATTAGGTCCATTTTTATCGTGATATAAGAAAACCTTGTAAGCTGGAGACATTACATCTTAAAGAAAAGAACCTTGAAGGACTGAAGAAAATGGTAAATCATTACTAGTGATGTGTAAAAATGAAATAATTCCAGTGTTATTACCATGAAAAGTGTAATTTTGCTTCTGCAAAATTTCAGAATGCACTGGCAAATTTTTGGTAAATTACAATTTAGAACACTGAATGAATGTATGATGCAGATTAATGGATAAAACTGCAGAGAGGAATTCTGAAGAACTGATTACTGAACTGCGGAATGATTGCATGAATCATTGACAGGTGTATTAAACAGTGGAAGGATAGCATGCATCACTGATTGATATATTAGACTGTGGAATGAGTGTATGCATCATTGATTGATGTATTAAACTGTGGAATGATTGCAAGCATAACTGATTGATGCAGTAAACAGTGGAATGATTTCATGTATCACTAATGTATTAAAGTGTGGAATGACTGCATGCATTAATGATTGACGTATTAACCCTTAGGCTGCCACAGACAGGATATCTTGTCCTAATAAACTATATATTCTAAATCTTCCATCAGCCAAAGTTACTGTGGAATGATTGCCAGTGTCACTGATGTATTAAACTGTGGAATGATTACATGCATCACTGATTGATGTATTAAACAGGATCTCAAAACTCACCTATGGAAACAAGCTTATGATGTCTGATCTAAGACATGCTTTTCTGTATCATCTGTATTTTACATTATTTATGATGTTTTAAATGTATTACTTAAATTTAATTGTTTGTTAGGTGCCTTGGTTCTAGAAAGGTACCTTATAAATAAATAATTATTATTATTATTAATAAACTGTAGAATGACTGCATGTTTCACTGATGCATTAAAGTGTGGAATGATTGCATGTATCACTGACTGATATATTAAATTACTGAATGTTTGCATGATCACCGATTGACGTATTAAGCTGTGGAATGATTGCACGTACTGTATCACTGATTAATGTATTAAATTGCAAGATGATTGCATACATCACTGACTGATGTATCAAACTGCAGAATGATTGCATGATCACTGATTGATGCATTAAACTGTTGAATGATTGCATGCATCACTGACCAATGTATTAAACTATGGAATCATTGCATGCAACACTGACTGATGTATTAAACTGTGGAATGATTGCATGCATCACTGATTGATGAATTAAACTGTGGAATGATTGCATGCATCACTGATTGAGGTATTAAACTGTGGAATGATTGCATGCATCACTGATTGATGTATTAAAATGGGGAATGATTGCATGCATCACTGACTGATGTATCAAACTACAGAATTATTGCATGATCACTGATTGATGTATTAAACTGTGGAATGATTGCATGCATCACTGATTGATATATTAAAATGGGGAATGATTGCATGCATCACTGACTGATGTATTAAACTGTGGAACGATTGCATGCATCACTGAGTGATGTATTAAACTGTGGCATGATTGCATGCCTCACTGATTGATGTATTAAAATGGGGAATGATTGCATGCATCACTGAGTGATGTATTAAACTGTGGAACGATTGCATGCATCACTGATTGATGTATTAAACTGTGAAATGATTGCATGCATCACTGATTGATGTATTAAAATGGGGAATGATTGCATGCATCACTGATTGATAGATTAAACTCTGTAATGCCACAGAACTGTCATTCCAGAGTACGTGTGTATCATCTATCAATTCAACAAGAAAATTATGAGGAATAGGGTGAAATCGGTCAGACAGGTTCAGGTGATTCAGATTTCACCAGTATCATTCATTTCAGAAAATGTGAATTTTATGTAATTTTGCACAGTTTTCATGAATTCAGATTTTGCAGGTTCCATACAGCATTACATTTCAATAGTGGAGTCAAAAAATCAGTACTTGAGAACTTGTCTGGTCTGAAATTGTGATACTGAGTAATCTGTTAAGCTGCTCAGATGGGTTCCTAAAATATTTATTTTAAAACAATATGGGACATGTCTCCTGTCTCCCCTTCAGAAAATAATCTTAAAAGAAAAGGAAACATCAGAACTTATTAATGGGGGCTGAGACCTCTGCTAATAAAGGGTTCTTAGATAAATGTGTTTGTTTGTCAAGTTTTCCTGGGCCAGGTGGAGGTGCGCTGGTAGTTTCATCAGATATACCTTGATGCTTATGTACATCAGGTATATATGCAAAAGTGACCTAACTTTGAACTCTGGTAGGTCATGAAGGTGCAGTCCTGATAGCCCTGTTTGAACCTGTTTATGCAGGGAACATTCAGGATATGAAGAGAACAAATAATTTAAAGGGGAAACAGTCACCCCAAATGCTCTCCACACCCGAGAGGCTGGTTCCAGTGCACATTTTGTGGGTAAAAACATTTTGCTTTACTTACTGTTTACTGTATTGCTGCTAACAGTGTTAAACTAAGGTGGCATTCTAAGTATCGGTTAACTACACTGTAAAACTAACCCAAGACCTTAAACAATTCAATGCAAAAAAATGTAAGATCATGCCCATGAGGCACAGAGATAAGGGGGAGGAGTACGTGATGCAGGGGAGGTACTAACAGCCACCAAACAGGAAAGGAACTGGGGAGTAAACATATCTGATGATCTAAAGGTTACCAAACAATGTGAGAAGGCTGTGCGGAGAGTCAGTGGAATGCTGGGGCACAGAGGAGAGGTATCTCAGCAGAAGGAAGGAGGTTGGGATGGCACTGTATAGAACAAATACCTCATCTAGAGTACTGTGTCCAGTTCTGGAGGCTATAAACCTGGAAGGACATAGACAGAGTAGAAGCAATTCAGAGAAGGGTGACAAAAATGGTGGAGGGGCTGCACCAAAAGTCATAGGGGGGAGACTGGAGGATCTCAATATATATTCCATGGAGGAAAGGAGGGGGGAATATGATAGAGACTTTCAATTTCCTCAAGGATGTAAATAAGGTACAAGAGGGTAGCATCTTTTAAAAAACAGATGTTCAAGAATAAGGGGCCTGATATGAAAATAGAGGGGAAAGATTTAGGGGTAATGTGAGAAAGCATTTTTTCATGGAAAGGGTGATGGATCCATGGAACAGCAGAGGTTGTGGTAGCAGAAATGGTAGAGGAATTCAAAAATGCATGGGACAGACATAAAGGAACTCTACCGATATAAAGAGAGGGTAAGCCACAGATTATTTAGGTTCTGTGAGATATGAAACAGGTAGGGAAAATGGGCAGACTAGGTGGGCCAGACGGTCCTTATCTGCCATCAAATTCTAAGTTTCTATGTCTCCATTTCATAGCCCTGTACTTCCTGTCAAATGTCACAATGCACTGCCAAATGTCACAATGCAGTATGCCTGCACTATAAGGGCAGCATGGAAGAAGCTCCAGACAGGGTATTCGTGGCGAGGCAAGTGTTAAAAGATTATATAAAATTTTTCTCATATGAAATTTATGTATTAATTCATGTTTCAGGTGAAACCACTTTTGATATAAGTTTTGAAACTACCACCTGTTATTAACTTTTTTTGGTTAAATATGCTTTGAAAAATTCTCCACTCTGGGCCCCATTTGATGCTATTCATCTAACTAAGCCTGCATTGAAAAATGTTACCATTTTGTTTAGAAACAAAGGGTGACTGTTACAGACTTAATTTATTGGTTGAAACAGAAATGCACCATCCTGGATAACCAAGGCAATTTTGGACTCTGAAAACATATGGAGCCCAATTCTAAAAGGGCTTAGATAGGCTTAAGGGGCTTGCATCAAGTGTTTGCCTACAAGTTGTGGCTTGCGTCACAACTGCATCAAATGTGATTTTAGAACATGGGCTACATCTCTTCCAGGCACAGCTGTGTCAACTTCACTCACAGCAGGATTGTGTCCAGCAATCCACTGCGCCAGATCACAAGTGGGCTTGCACCATGGCAGGGCTGCCACATCCCTTTTTTTTTATTTTGGAACCTACACCTTGGATGCAGGCAGGGCCACCACTTACACCAGCCTGGATGTGGTCTAAGTGGCTTGGGACACGCAGAGCCATGGAGCAGTCATCCTGTGTGGCATCACCACAGCCATAGGAGCCAGTAGTGTGGGGAGGGAAACAGTTGCTGTTGTCCTGTAAGGCTGTGGCATGGGGCATCTTGTCCATGTTGGGCACTGTCCCACTACTCTAAGGGCACTCATGTGCCACTACAGTGGAATGGCTACTGTGGCAGGCTATTGCCAACCCCTTCAATCCCCAATATAGACAAAATGATGTGGTGCTATAATGGCCCACTCAACTCACAACTAGTCCTGATCCTCATCCCTGATTGTAAAAAAAAAAAAAAGCCCAGTCCCAGTCAATGTCCTCCCCCTGCTCCATATGTGCCTGTACAGAACTGCCAGCTCATTACCTGGTAGTCTAGTAGCTCCAATCCTTCTGACCTATCAAGAACCCCACTCCTCCCCATCCCTTACCTGGTTCTGTGACTGGCACTTCCCTCTGCACACCACTGGAGTTGGCAATAGCTTGCCACAGCAGGCATTCCACAGTAGTGGCATACAAGTGCCCCAAGCATAGTGGGACAGTGCCCTACAGGGACAAAATGCCCCATGCTGCAGCCTGGCATTGGCTGCCCCTTCAGTGCATGGGTTCTGGGCTTGTCCCTTCTTGGGGCACCTAGGCTATTCCCTGCACACTTGTCCATGGATGCATCCCAGACTTGCACCAGGGCCTCTGACTGTACCAATCTTTTGATCACAGGCTGAATTTTGCAGCTATTTGTTTGTATGGTTTGACCATGTTTCCAACCTTCTGAAAGCAACTTTGTGTTTGCTGCAACTGTGTTGAATGCAGCCCCTTTTCTGCTGCAAGTTGCTTCCAATGTAGGCGACTTCTAGAATTGGGCCCATGGAATGAAGGGTGGAGGATTAAAGTAATGCCAAAATATACAAATGCAGGGCTTCAACACTTGCCTATCAGTTTTTTTTTGCAGGATGAGACAGAGGAGTTCTTTTTTTATCCCGGTCAGCCCAAAGCATGTCATAAATGTGGATCATCAGAACATCTTAGCAGTACCTGTGATAAAATATGATGCGACACATCTAATGCACTAGGACACACTAACCTGCACTGTGTCAATAAAAGGCAGTATAAACTCTGTGAGGAAATGGGACATTCTTACCATAGTTGTCCTTGGACTGCACACAATCAACCAGGACAAGCTGATGGGGCAGAACAATGCCTGTATGTTACTTTAGCTCAAAGATCTAGAGTAGCTGCCACTTCTTCTAGAATGATACCACAACCACACTCATACACATAATTCTTCTGCAGACCAGGTTGAGAATGTGAGGAATGGGCCAGTACCTCCACATATACAAGCAGATCCTCCCATCATTGAGGACAGGGAAAGGGTACAGTGCTAAACAATGAAGAAACACCTCAAGCCATGCAAAATGAAATTTCTGAGCCCACAGCAAGTATGATTCAGGCAGCTGAAAATATGCCCCTCATCCTCCCTCCCCAAACCAGAACCTAGTGACAAAGGAATGGTGACCAGGTGGAAGGAAAAGTGAAGTCAACTAACTCCAAAAGTACAGAAAACGGAAAAATTCACAGTTACTAACAGATATGAAGTTATGCAGAATGAGTCTGAGGAGTCAGCCCATGACTGACACCTCATCAATATGGTCCTCTCAACCAGATCCAGTAGCTGATACAGAACATATAACAGTGGCTAGTTTGGGGAAACAGAAGAGGAAAGCAAATGCTAAAACTAAAATGAAAAAGAAAGCAGTTACAGTGGGAAAGAAAGCTATTTTTCCTTCAGGCCATTGATTAATGAACTCTACATAACTCTTTTTTTCTTCACATCTTCCCAGTGTTACTGGTTCTTCAAATCCACACTATAAATGTAAACTGCATAAAAAATTCTAAGAAAAGATACACTGTTTTCTCACATCTTTTAGCATCAGATGTAGGGGTATACTTTTTTACAAGATATACTCCCTGACATTAATTTGGCAAACAAAGCCTGGTATGCTGAGACATCTTTTTGGTCAGTTGGACAGGAGTTATGCTCAGGTATAGGAATTCTGTTTCAAAATGTAGAGGTAACTGTCATCAGACTGGTGGATCTAATTCCAGAGTATTTACTGATACTAGATACAAAAATGTAAAATACTCCTTTTAGATTTATTAATATTTATGCACCCCAATCCAAAGCAGATAGAACTGACTTACTGACAATGGTACAACCTTATTTACTTTATTCTCACCACACTGTTTTTGGAGGAGGCTTTAATTGTAGTTTATCCCTTCAAGATCATGGAAAACACACTAAGACTAAAAAGATATCCTGTGATATGCATTTTCAGGCAAATTTAGTAAAAACTGCAAGATTAACTGATGCCTATCAAACACTTACAGGTAAAATGATCCTACATTCCAAATAGTCCCTTTGCCACAAGAATAGACATTATGTTTACGTTGGAAGAGTTAACAATAAATTCTGCAGCTCTTGAATTAGATGGAGTTTTCTGATCATAAAATCCTAAAGATAATCATTGGCAATAATTAAATCACCGTATACAGCCCAGGGCTTTGGAAATTTAACTCCTCATTATTAGAACAAGCTGCAGTATTACAGGAAGTACATTATTTTGTAACTACAAGGAAATCAGTTTTTATACTGTATGATGACCCAAATACAGAATCTGGTAAGAGGATACTAAAATAGAGTTATGGACTCTACTCCAATCTTTAAGATGCACAGAACAAATTAATATGGTCAATATGCAAACAAAAGACCACAACTGCAAAAACTACTATCCCTAGCCCACAAAACTGGACAGGATTACTCACAGCAGATCAATAAAATTAAACAAGAAATGGTAAACTACCACATGCAGCAACAAGCGAAGAGCCTGAGGATGCAATAATCCTTTGTCACTCAGGGATACCTGGAATATATGCCTTATAAACTTCCCGTCAAGGATACAGAAAAAGAAATGGAGGGATTAGTTGATTCTCATGTTGTGTACCACCAGGAAAATGAAGGAATTCAAATGGTAGTGACTCAATACATGTTCCAATTGTTTTAATTGCCACCTACTTCCCTTAGAGGTATTGAACAGATTTTTGAAAAATGTAAAATTCTATGTTTCCAAGATGAGGTCAAGGAGGTATTAACAGCTGAGATATCTGGTACAGAAGTAGCACAGGCTATCTCATCCTTAAAATCAGGCAAAGCTCCAGGTAAAGATGGCCTAATGGGTGAAATATTTAAAATTCTAGGACCAGAACTATAAAATGAATTGGCAATTGTCTTTAAACATATATTATAATTACATTCTTTACTGGAGGTGGAGGTGGTGGGCACAAGAGAAGTTTTTTTTAATATATTTACTTAAAAAAGGAGACAAATGGAACAAACCAGATTTTAAACCAGCAATTGCTTCAGGCCGCAACATTTCTGACTGACCCAGTTTAGCCTGTTCAGTGCCAGGTAGACAAATTTCAGATCACCTTATATTATTAAGAGAGATTGTTGAATGATGGAACACAGATAGAATGAAAGGTTTTTTTGTATCTCTAGACCAACACAGAGCTTTTGACTCTGTAAATGTCTATGCCACTGTAAAGGAAGTTGGTGAGACCTCATCTTGAGTACTGTGTTCAGTTCTGGAGACCACATCTCAAAAAGGACATAGACAGAATGGAGGCAGTCCAGAGAAGGGCAACAAAAATGGTGCAAGGACTGCACCAGAATCCATATGAGGAAAGACTGAAGGACCTCAATGTGTGTACCCTGGAGGGAGGAAAGAAGGGAGGGGGGAATATGATAGAGACATTCAAGTACCACAAAAGGATGAACAAAGTTCAAAAGGGCAGCATCTTTCAGAAAAAGAGATGTGCAAGAACAAGGGGTCACAATATAAGGCTGAAGCGGGAGACTCAGGCAATGTGAGGAAGTATGTTTTCACAGAATGGGTGGCAGATGTATGGAATAGCCTCCCTGCAGAGGTTGTAGGGGCTAAAATGATAGGCGAATTCAAGAATACATGGGATAGGCAGAAGACTGCCCTAGTAGTGGGAAAGAGAAGGTGAAATCAATTAGAATCTGGATTTTATGCAGTAAATAGGGAAATGGACAGACTGGGTGGGTCAAGTGGTCCTTATCTGTGATCAAATTCTATGTTTCTATGTTCTATGTAAATCACAACTAACTCTTGTATGTGTTGAAAAAATGCAGACTTACAGAGAAGTGAATTAACTGGTTACAGTACTTATATAAAAATGCAACAGTGACACCTATTGTTAATGGTTGGTGTGGGCCTATAATCAATACTAAAAATGGAGTAAGACAAATCTGCCCATTTAACCATATATTATTCCCACTCTGCACAGACACATTGCTGAGAGTTCTTAACTACTACCCATTGTTGATTCCTCTAAAACATGAAGAAGGTACTATCCCCTACACTGCTTTAGCTTATGCAGATTATATAGGTCTAACAGTACAAGAGGAAGACAGTGCAGGCAGCAATAAATATATGTACAGAAATTGGAAAGTTTTTAGGAACTGCCTTAAACATAGAAAAAATGCCTTGGCAAACAGTTTGGAAAGTCAGGAACAAAAAAGCTAAGGTTGCAGGTATCCAGATTCATATCGAACCAATAAAAATCTTAGGAATTTCATTTGGGATGGAAAATGTAGACACCCTAAATTGGCAACATACAATTTTGCAAGCACAAGCAATAGTAGCAAAGTGGAACAGATGGACGATGAGAAAAAAAAAAAGAATATAGTTAATTAAAACCTATTTAGTCCCTTTGTTTCTCTATAACACCTATCTTTTTCCTCTACTGAAATCTCTAGAAACCTCACTGTTAAGTGTTTGTTTCAGACTTTGTGAGGAAGCTGTTTAAACCTCATAAAAAGAAATGTGACTTACTATATATGCCTTTACAGCAAGGGGGTTTAAACATGATGAATACTATAATCCTTTTTTAAAGTATTTTGTTTGCTGCAAATTTCAAAGCATTACTATGTAATAAAAATAAGGGTTGAGGGCCTTTATTTCATTTTAATTGCCAGATTTGGTGGCAAAAATTGGAGACAGGAAGATCAATAGTAGTAAGATGTCAGCCTTGGCATCATCTCACATTAAAGAATCTTTTATAAAATTAAAAAGTTGGCAGATCACTAGTCATCAGGTTTTGACACTCCATTAGAAAATGTTGTATAAATGGATTTTAGACACTCACTTTAGGGTACCTGCAGTATTTGACCATTGCCCCCCCCCCTTCCAGGTATCTGCCTTCCTTATTATATCTAGTAGTTCAAACTACAGTCCCACCAATAATGTAGGATTTACACTGGCTTAGTTTCCATGATAAACTAAACGATAAGGCAAACGACAAACATAAACAGTTAAATGAAAGAATATGTGCTAGAGAGAGCTGTTTGATAGAATTGGAAACTAAGGAATAACTTTTCCTTACATGCCCATACATTTAGCCTTGTGGGCATTAGTAGCAGAAAAATGGGTAGAACCAATTTTTAAGAAAACTACTTGTGATACTTTGATGTATGACAATTTTAGCAGAATTTTGGGGAAACAGGACCTAATACCTTACAAGTCATAATATATATTTTTTTTGAATGCCACTTTTGGAACAATATATGTCTTTTTACATTGCAGCAAAAACAGACTTCATCATTACAGCTTCTTAACAAAGTCACACACACATTTTATATGATTTATCAGTGGGAGGCAAAACACGTTTTCAGAACACTTTTGAGCAACCAGTGGAGGAACCTACCATGGATTACTGACTCAGATCAACCTGTTACATAATATGTTTTGAAAAAAAAGTGTTTTTCTTCTCTGTTCTTTCTTCCATTTTGCGAATCACACTCTGTAACCTATAGTTTCAATTGTAAGATTGTTTTTTTTTCGGTTAGACTTAGCTTGTAGGCTCTATTTGGATGTAAATTGTGTACATCTTTTTTTTTTGCTGCATCACCAGTTTAAAGAAAAAAAAAGAAGCACTATTAAAGCTGTTGGCAGAAGAGGAGGAGAAATGTTGGCAACAGAAACTAGTAATACAAGACAAACAACATGAACAGCAGAAACTAGTAATACAGGACAAACAACATGAACAACAGAAACTAGTAATACAAGACAAACAACATGAACAACAGAAACTAGCAATACAGGACAAACAACATGAACAACAGAAACTAGTAATACAGGACAAACAACATGAACAACAGAAACTTGCTTGCAAAGTGCTAGAGTCAAAACGGTGAACCAGTATAGCTGTCAATACACCCGAAACAGACAGAGTAAATGCCCCATCACAAGCAAAAGGTGTTGCAGCCTCAAATAAGCAACATCCAAACATACCTGCTATGGAGATATCTCTGGTGGAGACAAACAGCCAAATGGGGATAGTACAGCTGGACTTGAGCACAGAGAAGGTGGTCAAACTCTACAACTGTAGGGAGGGGGAAGTAGAAGAAGTGGAATCATTGGGAAACATTTTTACACTCAAAGGGTAGCAATAAGCCTATAAAATAGGCTTTTAGATAGGTTGGTAAAACCAGGATTGGTGATATTCTAAAAATTAGGAAAAATAAGCTGCTAGAACAAAATACCACTGGCTATAGTATCAGAGCAATAAAAGGGAAGTACATAAGTTTAGTTGAGTTTTGAAATAGAATGGTTATAAACTACCAAGAGGGCAGGGGAAGGATGGACTACTTCACTCACTGTTCCTTGCAGAGCCTAGGTAACCATTCTGCATTCCTATGAGAGATACAGGAAACTACAGGCCGGTCAGCCAAAATGCCCATATCAGAAAAGATGCAGAAGAATATAATCAAAACAAGGATTATGACACACAAAATCATTGACTGATTAAAGGAAGTTAATATGGGTTCACAACCGGTTGTCAGAGTAAAACAATAAGAGATTTTTCAGAAGGTGACAAAGCAAATTGATGCCAGAAATGCTGTAATAGTTATTTATGGTATTTTGATTATAGTGAGACATTCAGCAAGATACACAGAAGAAAATCAGGATATAAGCATGGAATGGAAGAAGGTACTTTGAGGACTCGGAAAATAGAATGAGCTGCAGCTGGTGGTGTGGTACTGACAGGGGAGAGCTGACAATGTGGTGCCGATGGGGGTTAAAGATCTATTGCTATAATGACTACTGGTTTTCCTTGTGGTACTCTAGTAATTGCCTGTAGTGTTACCGTGGTGGGTTATCTGTTCTCTTCAACTAATGACACCCCCTGCTCTCAATGGTTATTTCTTCCTTTTGTATTACCTGTTTTTGTTTTTGTATACCTTGTTCTGTCCATATGATATGTCACCTGATAATTTATTGTCCAAGGTCCTCTCTATTCATTGCATAGGTAGGCACCCATAAACTTATGAATGGTCTACTCTGTATGTCTTTAATATATTGTATCCTCTTTAACTCATTATATGTAAAGCACTTATAAATTGTTATCCTGTTAAGTTTCTGCATATCTGTACTCTCCCGGGTCATGCCTAAAAATGGTCATTTTATGGCTAGTGCACTTACCCGGTTAACAAGGCTAAATAAATAAATAAATCCATCTGTGAACTGCAGGTGGCATTGGGGAATTAAAGGGACACTGTCAGCTTTTGCTGACTATTTTTTGAAGTGCTGTGACCTGATGCTTTTTGCCATATATATGTATACTGATAGCATATATGATCAGTCATTCACATAACAATAATAGCAAAGCAGTAGTTTTATAAAAATTGTATACTGTGTCCTGACTAGAGATGTTGCGAAGTTAAACTTTGCCCACAGATTGCTCGTGAAGTGCCGAAAACTTGCGCTTTGCAGAATCTGCTGAGTTTTTGAAAAACATCAGAATTTCAATTACCGCAATTTGTGCGAGTGTTTTTTTGAAATTCACAGTTTTTTACCACAAAGCATGAATTTCACTGGCAAAGCATGAAATTCACAGGCAAAATTTTGCATTTTGTGGTGCAATCTATGAAATCTGTGTCTGTGAATATCATGAAATTGCTCTGCGAAATCCACAAATTACCTCACTGAGTGATATTTGTGGAATTTGCACATCTCTAGTCTCAACCTTAAATCACTTGGTCTGCTTCTCATGTTGGTCCCCAACTCAATGTGGTGCTGGAGCGCCAGTAAACTCATTCACGATGCTGATACGCATGCCCCGAGCCATGACTATTCTTTTCAAAGCCACATTTTTAATATCATATAGCACTTGTTTAAAAATACTTATACTGGCCAGTTCAGTAAACATTGTAGTTTGATTTCTAGCATTAAAATCATATGGCTTGAAAAATAAAAACTCATTCATGATTAAGTTCAGTGGTGCTCCGGTGGCATATTTATTTGGGGACACAGATGAGGAGCAGACCACATGAGTTAAGGTTGGAACACATAATATTCAGTTTTTTATATAAAAATAAAGCATTGCTATTATTGTTATGTGAATGATTGATCATATGTGCTGTTAATGTACATACAGATGCAAAAGAGGCACCAGGCTATAGCACTTCAAAAGATAGTTAGTAAAAGATGACAGTGACCCTTTAAAGACAGCTGCCATACATTGACATGGACATAATCACCAGTCTTCTTGTTCTGCCAACCAGAAGTGAACTGGAAGTCAGTGCAGAGCAAGAAAATAGTGCATTTGGTGGTGGGGTGCAGGGAGAGACAAAGGAACAGCACTGTGGTCAGACCAGAGTGCTGCATGTGCTTCAGTTCCACTGTGGTAGGACATGTCTAAGTATCCGGTCACGTGCTTCCACAGTCCCCTCTCTATACATCATATCAGCAATACATCAACAGTTTTCTGCTCTGCAGCCATAAAAATGCTCAAGAATCTATGCTAGATGAAAATATGGAACAAGACCTCCCAGGACATAAGTATTGATATTGAGAAATTATATTTCACCGGTGAAATTCTGGTGAAATCGGCAATTTCACCTTGGAAAATATTTCACGTATTTCGCCTTTTACTCGAAATATTTTGCAGGGTGAGAAATTCATAATTTCGCCTGTGTAATGTGAAATTTTGCCTGCAGAAGGTGAAATTTCTCTTTGAAAGCTGAAATTTCACCTTCTGCAGGCAAAATTTCATTATACAGATAAGAAATTCTAAATTAAACTTCCGCAAAAAAATTTGCAAAATGGGCGAATATTGTGAAATATTTCACATAACGAAATTTGCCAATTTCGCACATCTCTAGAAGTGAGTAGCATACTTTTGAAGTGTCCTGAAAATGCATAAGAAAAACTTTGTGACTTTTCTCCTTTAAAAGCAACAAGACACTCTGAACCTCCCTTATTTACGCGGCAACATGATTTCTACCTGATTTCTTCCTATATCCCCCAGATACATCTCTATATCTACCAGCTAGCCCCCAACTCTACCTCCCCAACTCAATGTGCTAAGATTACACACTTAAACCACATCTTATAGTGTGACTAATAAAATACCTGCTGCTTTTGTCAAGATGTTATTAATGTGCTGCTCTATATGACTCAACTACCTGTAGAAAATGTTATCTTAGGTTCGTCAATAGTTTTTTTCCCTGCAGAACATTAACATTGTTCTGTCAACCATCTGATCAGCATTGATACATAATCTCATAGTAATGCATGTAAATGCATATATTTTTAATGAAACCCTTCTCCATTGACAATTCATTAAAATGTTTAAAAAGAAAACATTGCGAGTGTTTTCCATCTTTAATGACTTGAGACATTAATTACAAAGGTAACTGTAAAAGCTAATCTAAACATAGCTGAGGGAATAATGGAGCTTGCCCTTTAAGGGGCAGACCATGTTGTCCTGGTGCACCCCTCCCTCAAGTATAAGGTGGTTTGCTCAGATGGGAAGGAGGGAAGGTAAGGGGAGGGACAGGGAGCCAGGACAATGGGTGGGCAGACAGGAAAGGGAGGAGCCTGAGGGAGGTACATAATTGACAGCACAGAGGTTTTCAGCCTCTTTTGTTGAGATTTTATTGCCTCCCACGCACCCGTCAAAGGAGAATGGGAAGAGGACAGTTTGGAGGGGGATGTGGATGGTCTATCAGAGGTGGATGACAGAGGATGTCTGGTCCGATGTTGGCGGACTGCCAGAGGTGGATGACAGAGGGGGGAAGGGGGGAGGAAGGGAGGGGGAAATGAAAAAGGAATATGAGAAGAAGAAGAAAGAACTGAACGAGAGAAAAGCGGTCTTGGTTTTCACTGTTACCTACAAGAAAAAGAGAAGAAGAAGGCACCCAGGTTTTCACCTGGGTAAGCAAGAAGAAGAAAAGGAGAAAAGAAAGATGATCAGAGAGTGATATTTTGATGCAATACAAATAAAGAATTGTGGAAAAGACAAAAAATGAAAAATGGTGATGGTAATTGTAAATGAAATTATGAATTATAATAAATTAATTGCCAATCTGAGCACAACAACACACATGTGGTCTGTCTTTTGTGGGGGAAAGGGGGAATCTGGGACAAAAACACTGCTAATGAATCTAAAGATGTCAGAAAAACAGATTTTCTTAAAGAACCTCATGATGAAATGTTTTGCTGTGTATTAAATAGTGCTATTCTATGAGGGATACATCAGAAATATAAATCGCTCACTCAACAGCACAAACTTGACATTGTACTTCTGTGATGGTCCAAGGTCCTTTAGATATAACAAGAAAAACAGTTGTCCCAAAACAGAACCCTGTGTGAAAACATTTTCCCTTTGTTAAGTATTTAAAAGTGAGATTGTTTAAGGTAACTCTTTATCATCCCTGGTCATATTAACTCCTGAACCATGCCAGCACATTCTCACTTATGTTAATGTCAGTTAATCTTTCCAAGAGTTGTCCAAGATCCACATCCATATTGTATGTCCAAGGCTCAAGACAGGTCCACAAAGACTGACACACAAACCTTCTTGTATGGTTTAGGGCATCAGTTAGAACTGAAACACAAAGCTTCAGAAGTAGAGATGAAGCAAATATTTACTCCTCTGGTGAAGCTGGTGCAATTTTGAGAACTTTCCTTTATGCATTGCGAGGTGAAGTAACCCCTTAGTTAATCTAATGTCACACAATGAAGTTCTAAAAAAAAAAAAAACCCTGTTATTAGCATGTAACCAACACCACCCACTGAGCACACAGTGACCACCATCCTCAAACTACCTAGAACTTTAAACTGTTGTCCTCCACCCTGCCACCCTGTGGCACCCTCCCACCTACCCCCACAGTCACAGTCAAAGTTCTTATTTACAGTGCACAGGATTACCCTCCACCACAGACGACCCCGAGACCTCACTGTAGCATGCCTCCTTCCAGCTCTCCCCATTACATTTAAGGAAGTCAAGCAACTCCTACTCAAATTAGACACCAGGAAAGGGGCAGATGCTGACAGAATCAAAGCATTCTCTCTGAAAATATGGAGCCGTCTGTTAGCTGCACCTATCATGCACATGTTTAACTTATCCATTGCCAGAGCTATTGTCCCCTCCAGCTGGAAAGCCTCGCATATCCTCCCATTTTTCAAGTTTGTAGACCCGAGTGACCTCAACAACTATAGAACAGTTTCCATCCTACCGGTCCTGTCCAAGCTACTAGAAAAACTAATTCAGGCGCAAATAAAATAGTATCTGGAGCACTCCAACCTACTTAAGCTGCTCCAGTCTGGATTCAGACAGAATCACAGTACAGTCTCAGCTTTGGCAAAGGTGACTAATGACTGGTTCTCTGCAACTGACAACAAACAATCCACTTGTGCCATTTTCCTCAACCTAAACAAGGCATTCGACCATACCCTCCTCCTGCACTGTCTCACATCCCTAGGATTTCTTTACACTACTGTAAGATGGTTCTCAAGCTATCTCTCTGATGGGATATAAACAATCAAGGCAGATGGAGCCCTGTGGGACACAATGCCCATCATGAGAGGAGTCCCTCAGGGACTGAGTCTAGGACCATTCCGCTTCACTATTTACATTAACTCACTGGACAAAAATATCCAAAAATCTAACCTGCATTTTTTTGCTGATGACACAGTTCTCTACATTTCTAGGCCTTCACTGTGTGAAGCCTGTGCCAGACTACAATCTGACTTTAACCAGCTGCAGCTCAATCTGGCCAGCTCAAAACTTCTCTTAAATGCAAAGAAGGCCAAGGTGATGTTTTTCACCTTAGCCCATATGACTTCTTCCCTCAGCACACAGAATACTGTACTACCCATCACTACTATCTTCGGGGACACCCTTGAGGTTGTGGACCAATTTAAGTATCTTGGAGTATGGTTAGACAGTAAATTATCATTCAGTGCACTTATCAACTGGCTACTCAACAGCCACATTCCTACCACTGTTAGACTACGGAGACATTATCTACAATTGCAGAGCCGCAAATCACACTTGGAAACTTGATGTCCTACACAATTGTGTGTTATGCTTCATACTTAATACACCTGTCAGGATGCACCACTGTTCCCTATACTCTTCACTAGACTGGACCTCCCCATCAACCAGGCACATGCTTCACATTGGTCAATGGGCTCTGAAGTTGCTGACATGCAAGCTGCCAAAGTACATCTGCTCCCTAGTACATGAGTCCCACAATGTCTGCTCCCTTCGCATCTCAGACCTTGTGCTCCTTGACATATTCAGGATGTGTACTAATTAGGGCAGGGGAGCCATCAGTTTTGTACTTCCCACAATATGGAACCAGCTGCAAAATACTATGAGGCTAACTGAGCTAGTCTCATTAACTTGCTTTAAGGCCCTGGCCAGGAATGTGTTGAAAGCAGTATGCCATTGCTCTAAATGCTAAACTAATATATAAACTACTTTGCCACTTCCTCCTGCCAACCTGCCTCTGTCCCTCCACCCTTCCACCAGCCATCTAGCCTGTCCTCCACCCATTGGCTCTACCCTCTCCTCTACCCTTGCCCAGACCCCATCTTACCCCTCAAACACTTGCAGGACTCCCCTCACCCTATAGACCCCTCTCTCAATGCACAATGTCACTGTCTTGCTGTACCTCACCCATCTCTCAATGCACAATATCACTGTCTTGCTGTACCTCTCACCATTCTCATCAGGCCCACCTACAACACCTATTCCATGCACTTTCTCTGTTACTCTGCTCTCAATAATAGTCTAACTAAATCATATGTTTAGCTAAAAGGTATCATGCTATTTAGTTCCTTTGTTTGTATTAGATAGTGAGTTCATACTAGTACTAGCTGTTCCTCATTGTACTATTTCTGTTTGCTATATACCTGTGCTACCCTGTCTGTTTGTATAATTCTCATTAATGGCTTTGTCATCTAGACCTCCTTGTGAATGATCTTGCTCAATGGATTATTTCCTGTAATAAACTTGAATTGAATTGAATAGTAGCAGTTTAGTAATCCTTTCTGCCACCCATACCAAATTACTTACGGACATATGAACATACGAAATTTGCCAGCAGATAAAGGCCTAGAGGTCTATCAAGTCTGCTCAAATGTGCAGCTAGCACCCCTTATTCTGCAGCTGCCCCTCCTTTCCACCCTTCCCTTTCATTGACCCTCCCTCTTGTCCTGTCCCATCCCGTTTTGAAGCAGTCCACTGTTCTACTGGATACCACTTCTGCAGGTAACACATTCCACCAAGCCACTACCCTCTCTGTAAAAAAGTGTCTCCTCATCTCCCTCCTGAACTTTCTTCTCTCCAGTCTCATATCATGGCCCCTGGTGTCCCTCCCCTCCCTTACTTTAAACAGCCCCTCTGTACCTGTCTTGTTTATTCCTTTCATGTACTTAAAGGTTTCAATCATGTCCCCCCGGCCTTCCTCTCCTCCAGTGAGTACATGTTCAGCTCCCTCAGCCTCCTCTCGTATGATAAGTCCCCCAGCCCCTTGATCATCTTTGTTGCCCTGCGCTTCACCCCCTCCAGTAACTTAATGTCCCTCTTCAGATACGGGCGCCAGTATTGCATGCAGTACTCCAGGTACTTATATTTTAACCATCCACCTCCCCACCTCATAAACATACACCGAATTCATGAGTCAATCTGCATGCTACCCATTCTCTTCACCAAACTCCCCTCCTTCTCCGATCCTCTGAAATATAAAAGATACTCTTAAAAACCTATAAAAATAGAAAACCGTCAAGCAGTGGAGTGATCTTGTATAGTCTTCAGTGTCCTGCAGAGAATAAATGAATGAATGATGATATCCTCCTATAATAGAAACATCTAATTGGCCATTAGTCAACCAATCAGGTGTTACTAATATAGAAGGACACAATTGTATATTTATTCTATGCAAAACTCTGAAGACAAAGAACAATTGTTCCAGAGCAGGACAGTTTTCTGTTGTTTTGTGCAACCATGCTTTGTCCAGAGACAAAACTGCCCCCTGCTATGACTTTTTTTATATCGCATTTTTTTAAAAGTTTAACAGCAATGGGAACAGTTACGTCAAAGTAGAAAGAGTGAGTGTGCAAACATACAACATCATTAGATTACAGACACTATTTCATAAAAAGATTTAGAAAACAGGCTTGACAAAGTAATGCATGCTAATTGGTTCAAAGGTCATGCCAGGTATACATTTATTTTTCAGTAGAGCTCGACAAAAAACAAGTATCTATTCAGAGTGACCCATTACTCAGGGTATCCTTGGGGCATCCTGAATTTTCAAACTAGACAACTGCCATTTTTTCGTCTCACTTAGCGAGATTAACATCAGTAGCCCTGTTCAGCACCTGCGCTCGAAAGGCAACATCAAAACCTCACAATGCAATATCTCTTTTTTCTTATTTTTTTAAATTTCCTTTTCTCTGAGCCCTGCTGCCATCTATGTCCAGTCACCTCCACTGCAGAGCCTACTCTCTATAGACACAATCTCACCATGAATTCAGACATGCTGATACTTTCTTTCTTGCAACAGACAAAAAAAGAATGCCTCTTTTTTTGTGCTTACATTTGTTTTATTTGGTTCTGGCTCACTCGACTTCCCTAGATCTGCAGCTGAAATTTTGGTCCCACATACAGATCACCGATGCCGACACACACTACTGACAAACAGGCTTGGGCTGTTTTAAATAGAACTGCCACACCAGAATAAGTATGGTGGTTTGTTTCAGTGCTACTCTTGTTTTGCAAAATTGCCCTGTTCACCCTCAGCTTTTGAGCTCAGTTTCAGCACTTCCTTGTTCCCTTCTAAATATAAACAAATCCATTTTCTCGAAAGAAAAGAAAAGCTACCACCACTGGTAATGTTTCCATGCACAGCTGTTACTTTCTATTGATGGCGACAGCACCAGACTGCTCATGCTGCTTTCCTGATTCTCCTCTCTCCGCAGCCATTTCTATGACACATTCGCTGCCATTAAAGAAAGGAAAAGGAAAAAAGTGAACCTTTTCCACAGGTTTCTTCTGAGGCCAGGGGCACTGTTGAGGCTGGGGACATAACAACCAGGATCTTGCCAGAGGGTGATGGTAGACAAACAGGATCTGAAAACCATCAGCACCCTCTACTGGAATTATACCAAAAGCACCCTCTACTACAAATGCCAGCAAAAGAGAGACCACTAAAAAGGGCTAAAAATTCAATAGCAGTCATTTTATATAGCATTACTTCAGGGTTTTCTTTTGTAATCCTATAAAAATGATAAATGTAGCCCATTTTCTAAGTGCAGTAATACTCACCAGGGTGAGCGGTATGGGCAATACTGGACCTTCCAGGGGCTTTAAGGCCCTCCGCCTGTGGTGTCGGACCTCATTATGCCCAAGGTGGTCCTGTATTGCCCAATGTATGGCAGTTGAGTTTCAATGATTCAAAGTATAAAATAATGCACCTGGGTTACAGGAATCCAAGAGAAGAGTACAGAATGGAGGTTCTGACCACCACAAAGCAAGAGAGAGACCTGGGATCATCATATCAGATGACCTAATGGTGACCAAAGCAATGTGAAAAAACTAAGACCCTGGCGTTGTTTTGCTGTGCACCAGGGTGTCAGATTGCAGAAAAAAAACTTCACCAGTTTGACTTCATGCTAATGGCGATCACCTTTAGGCTTTCACTGTTATCACATAGAGCCGGACCTACAGTTATGTTTTCCGTACTCACATAGGTCCAGTTATGAAGGTTCCAATCCTGCATTTGATGTATGTTGGCAGCTGTCGCATATTTCATATTACTTTGCAAAATTTCCCTTACATGATTACCCACCCTTTCTTTACGCTTTTTTTTCATCCTCCCAATGTGGTATGCACTATATACAGTATGCAGGCTGCTACAAGTGCCATACTAACGGTGTCACAGTTGAACTTGCAGATACTGTAAATCTCACCAAAGGAAAGGATTCACAAATTGATCCATTACTATAATCACCTCGCAGTATTTACACCACCCTTGTGGCAATGGTGGTAACCAGACTGTTGGACATTGTATTAGCTATAAACTGAAGGTTAACTGATCTCACAAAATGCTGGCTTGCTCAAAGAACATATAAGGGAGGTATTTACTGTATGTTTCAATTTTGGTTCTGTCTGCAATGCAATCAGTTCCTCTATAAAATAGACTCCACTGCTGAAGACTGTACTATAGCTTCAGTGTTGTGGATTGTGTATCAAAAGGCATCTGTCCTCATAGCCTCCTCACTGGCTCTTTCAAAGTCCTCACATGAATAACCCCTTTCCCTGAAATGAGTACTGAGATAATCTGCATTACATTTCTATCATTCGCTAGAGATACAGTTCCTATGTATACATAGGTACTGACTTGTACGGATATTTTTGACAGTGGGGTGGCATGAGCTAACTGTTAGAGATATATTTCTGTCCAAGGGTTTTCAGAAAAAGTCTGCATCTACACCCTGTTTCAAATTTTTCTTAATGCAGATATCCAGGAAAGAGATGTTCTCATAAAGAAGCACAATTACAAATTATAAATTTGGGTTGCTGCTTGCAAAAAACAAATTATTTCAGCTCATCTACTATGCCCCCCCCCCCACACACATGAAAATATCTTCACTGTATTTTCTCCATAGGATAATTTTGGCTAGGTATTGATTGGAGAGGTCATAACACAAACCCATCTCCTCCCCACTGCCTGAGTACAAGTTCATGTAATTGGGGACAAAAGTTGTCCCCCTGCTGCCTCACTGACCTGCACAAAAAGTCTCCCAAGAATGTGAAGGCATTACATTACAGTGCACATCTAGAGATGCAGAGAATTATAATTCTGCTGGCGAAGTGAACGCAAAGTGGGCACTTCGAGTTGCCACTCCACTACTCGGAGTGGGCAATGCAAACTGCTCACTCCTCCATGTATCATTACTACTTTGCGTTAAGGTGGAACAGCGCAAAGTAAAGGCGAAGTCATTGTTTTTTAATGGACTTCGCGTTCCTCATTATGATTCTAAGTGATCCACTTGGTGTTTCAGATTTGGCAGCCCCCCCACACATTACATGGCTTACAGTACTGTAAGTCACATGCTCTTTAGCTAGGCAGAAAGGAAGTGAGTCACACAAGCAGACACTTTTACTTTCTCTTGTGCAGACGGAAAGAGAGGAGTGTGTTTTATGACTGATGATACTTTGAGATCAGAGTGAGGAGGAGATTTAAACTTTGATTTAGGGGAAAGGGGAAACAGGAAATTGTTTAACCAGGAAAGGCACACTAAGCCAAAGATTGTTTCCAGGTGTGACCTGGGAGCACAAGGAAGTTAAGTGACTTGCTCAGGGTCACACAGTATGCAAGTGGAGGCTGTGAGATTCAAACCCAAGTCTGGTCTGCTGGATGTCACCAGATTTGCAGCTCAAAGCCTTAAACCACTGCACTATACTGCCTCCTAGTTAGATCCAACAGCTTTTTTTTAAACTACATTTTCTCGTTTTTTCTGTACTCTTTTTTACTTAATTTGTTCTTTCTGTGAATTTTATTTTTCTTACCTTTATAAGTAGTTAGTTGTTTGTCTGTGTCTGTGTGACTGCGTGTGTGTGTTGTGTGACAGTGTGAGTAGTGATTGCTCAGACTAAGGGAGCTCAGTAGTACAGATGGACCAGGGTGAGGGAATGTCTGGGGCGGGGGCAGCTCTGAGAGAGCATGAGAGCATGGTAGTGGTAAGCGTTGTACCATGTGCATGTGTGGAGGGCATGGGCACCCATTCCTGTTGGACCGCTCAAAACTTGTGAGTGCTCCTCCCCCCCCGGAAGCAGGACCAGCACCGCCTCCTGTCCTGACTCTGAGGCAGTTGAACCACCACCACCACTAAGTCCAGCACCAGGTCCTCTGGAGCATGATGTGCCCCTTCCCCTGGGCCCAGGTGTGGATCCCATCCCTGTTCAGCACAGTGACCAGCAGGCTGCCAGGTCATCAGGCCAGCCCCTGCCTGTGCCTGGCCCTCTCTGCACCTCCATTGTTTGGCAGTTGTTTGATGGTGTCGGGGGGACAGCAGTGTGGTCAAATGCCACCTATGTGAGGTGGAGGTGCACCGTGGCCCCTGGGGGACTCACCCTGGGGACTGGAGGCCAGTACTCCCATAAGCTCAATCACCAGCAGTTGGAGTGACAGACTGCCACAGAATGGACCATGCCTGTATCTGCTGGCCATTCTGTGGCAGAGGGTGCAGCTGTGCACTGCGGCATCCCTAAGAAGAGGAGGGCCACAGCAGCACCTGCTGCTCCACCAGCACCCCCCAACACCACCACCACCAGCAGGTCAGCCTGTAGAACGTGTGGACCCAAGAGAACTGCGTGTAACACAGACTGACTTGGCAGTTCTCTAGAGTGCTGTTGAGGAGAACAATGATAGGGGGAGTGCTGTGGAACAGTGACTGGATCACATAGAGGGACACCAGTTGCAAATTATGTCCATGCTGGAACTGCTGCTCAATCACCATGGAATCCCACATTAGCTTTTTTTTTCCTCACACCATATGCCCCCCACACCTTCCTTGCAGTGTTATAAAATGTATTCCTTCACCATTCCAGACCCTTGTATGTAATTATGTCCTTTTTTTGTTGTCTTCCATATGAGTGACATTTTGTATTCTGAGCAGTGTAAGTATACTGTGCTAAACTGCATGTGTGTAGTCAGTCTTCTTTCCAGTCTGTGTATGTAATGCAGACACTGTCTGACTCCCTGACTTAAAAACAACCATTAATGAGTGCAATGGTGGGGTGGTGAAGCCTGGAGATATACTACAAAACAGGCTTACAATACATCCAAGTAACTCTTAAATAAAATTAATGTTGTGATTTGTGACATGATCGTAAAAAGTGATTTGTGACTGCATTTGTGACTGTGATGATGAAGAAACGTGAATGCCTATGGCGGTACTTCCCCGAGCCCCGATGAGGTCTGGCACAAAACTTCCCAACTTAAAAACAAACATTAATGAGTACAATGGTGGGGTGGTGAAGCATGGAGAGATACTACAGAACAGGCTTACAATACATCCAAGTAACTATTAAAAAAAATGTATGTTGTGATTGATGACATGATCATGAATCCTGATTTGTGATTTAATTTGTGACCGTGATAATGAAGAAAGTGATTTGGTGTTGATGGTGTGAGATAACCAATATGGAACTGTATTGGGAACGCGAATGCCTATGGCTGTACTTCCCTGATGAACTGTAGCTTAAAACTCCCAGACTTAAAAACTCATATCAATGAGTCAAATGGTGTGGTGGTGAAGCCTGGAGAGATACTACAAAACAGACTTACAATACATCCAAGTAACTAGACAAACAATTAATGGTGTAATTCATAACGTGATCGTGAATCGTGATTTGTGACTGCATTAGTGACCGTGATGATGAAGAACGTGATTTGTATCACAGGTGATGTGTTATAATGGTCCTGACTTAAAAACGCATATTAATGAGTACAATGTTCATGCAGAATTAAGCACCACACCTGTCCAGTACTCTGAAGGGAAACCAAAGAAAACAACTGTGACTTAAGTTACAGATGGAGACTGGGCCCTAAAGAGATGCAAATGCACAGACAGATTAAGATTGCGCTGTGCACTGAAGAGATGCAGACTCAAAGGCACAACACCTAACCAGTGCTCACCATCAGAAATTCAAATCTGGAAAAGAATACCTTTGCCAGTTGGGATGGGCCACGGGGGAGCAGTGTACTGCACTGCTGCAGTAACAGCCACTAGTACTAGTACCAGTAAAGATACCACAAAGAAGTACAAAAATCACACAGCTGCAGTGGATAGCAGCTTCACATTGCTGAAATTATTTTGTGGCACAATAAAAGGTGTCTGATTTGATGACACGCGTCACACACATACTCACACACACACACACTAAGTAATGCATAGCAAATTGAAAACTTCAGTAATATAACCACATATTTTAAACAAACTAAAATTATGCACTGTGGCAGTAACAGTCACTAGTACTAGTACCAGTAAAGATACCACAAAGCAGTGCACAAATCATACAGCTGCAGTGGATAGCAGGTTCACATTGCTGAAATTATTATGTGGCACAATAAGAGGTGTCTGAGTTGATGACACGCGACACACACATACTCACACACACACAAAGTAATGCATAGTAAATTGAAAACTTCAGTAATATAACCACATATTTTAAACAAACTAAAGTTATGCACTGCTGCACCATAACAATCAGCCAAAAAATGGCAATAAAATATTGAAAATATTACTGTGTACATTAACACATTTATACATGAAAAATATCACCAAAACAGAAAGCACTGTCTTTTTCTCCAAGTTAATTTACCTACACCACAGACATGCCCATCCCCCAAAGCACACTTCTACTGTCTCTCAGTACACAGACCGAATGCTGTACATTAACATTCAAAAGCCATATACAAACAATAAACCCTTGATGATAAGAGCACAGGAGGGTTTCCTATAAATCGATTAAAGTTTCAGCAAAAAAAATGACTCAAAAAGGCTTTTTTAACAGCTTTTTGAAGGTTTGAATCACAGAGAACTCTCAAAGCAGATTGTCTCCTACAGCTTCCTACACACACTACCCCAAACTGAAGCTGTGCAGAACAATCTAGAGCCCATGTGACCTGAAATCCCATGAATCACTGCAAAATTCGCCTTTGGAGCTTAAAAACAAGGCGAAGTGAGGTGAAGTACATTGTTTTCAATGTACTTCACCTTAAGAACTGGTGGAGTAGTGATTTGGGAAGGCAGAGTAATGCGAAGTCATTGTTTTTAATGGACTTTGCGTTACCCATCATAATGCAAAGTACTCTGCTTGGCATTGCGGAGCACTCCGCGAATTTGCCTTCACTCCACAAATCACTTCACAGAGCAAATTGGAGCCACTTCGACCATCACTATGCACATCTGGACACTTCCAGCAAAAAGTAGTTGGTGGCTTACACCCTTGTGCTCCTTTTTCCAAGTAAAACTGAACAGCTTTCAGTTCTTCCCAATGTTGGATATTGGTCCACAGATACTCCATGTCAAGGGTTGCCAAAAGTTCCGAACCCTCGACATAAAGGTCAACCAATAATTCTGGGTATCAACTTACTCACAGATCCCTTACCCCAGCTCATACACTATCATATCAAGCCATTCATGGAAGGTATATGCTCTTATATTAAAGATACCATGGAGGTGTTGGGTATTTTGGATGACCTCCATGTTGAGAGTTCGCACCTTTGGTAAACCTCGATGTGGAGCAGTTTTCTTTGCCAGCTGTGATGCTCCCATGTTATTAAGTGGCTTGAACTGTGGACTTGAATTTTGAGTCTACTGTGCAATTGTGTGAGTACAAGGTTTCATTGTCTTCAGTCAAGAGGTTGCAACACTGGGCGACTAAAATGATCGGTGGTATGTAGACAAAATCTATGAGGATTGTGCAGGCGTGTGAGTGCAAGGCTTCGCTGGCCTCACATTTACAGTTTTATTGCTTGAGATGTGGCATAATATTATCATCAGTGTAAGTACCATGATTTTCAGGACAGACTACAATTAGAAAAACTTTAACTGACAAATAACATTTTTAGTACCCAGGGAACAAATCATGTATTGTTTGTTATCTATAATTACACCCTTCAGCCCCTTCTGACTTTTGGTGTTTGGAAAAATAATTGTTTGTTCATATTTCAGCCTCTCATGGTACTGTGCCTAATCTAACTTTACTTTATAATCTAATTCTGGATGTTGACAATAAGTACCAGGAGAACTGAATTTTAGTAATAAATAAGTCAGTAAATCCTAAGTAAGCAAATCTTCAGGGTGAATCCATTTTGAGCTACAGTCTTCATGGTCTCTGATACATAATACATAACTATTCAGTCTTCATGAATGAAAATTAAGTCGTTTTTATTAGGTATTAGTATTGTAATATGTGATGATCATTTATTTGCAATATAAAAGTTATGGATCTATGAATTTTGTTGAGAAATAATTCCATCAAATTTTAAAGCTTCTGCTTGTTTCTATGAATGAGATGAACATTGTTTGTATGGGTCTCAGCAACACTGATGTCTTTCAATATCTATGAATGTTAAGTTCTCAACACGTGAGTGGACCACAAGGCCAGTGCAACAAAACTGTAAGTAGCTATGGCTAGCACAATGATGGTTGCTAGCATTTTGTGCTTTCTGGCATTCTGTATTCCAGCTTGTCAGTCCATCAAACAAAGGTGTAACCTTGCCAGTCTGAGCTTAAAGGGCCACAGAAAGAAAGGAGATATCATTATCGGGGGAATATTTCCTGTTTGCACTGCATCAAGTTCTCCAGAAATTACCTTCAAGGAGCAGCCTGCTGCAGATGTACCCTGTGAAAAGTAAGTCTCATTAAAAAACCTCTCACATCATTTCTATGGCATCATTAATATTTATTTGCTGTCAGGTAAAATGTCAATCTCTGGGACTACTAACAAACAGAGATTTCAGTGTTGTCACACTACATTCTGTTCCACAGGTACAGTACTATAGTATTCAGTTTTCTGGTATGCCACTATGGTCACTAATTCTGTAAAATTCATATGGCATTGAGTTCACTAATGGTGCTAATTTGGCTGTGATATGAATTCCTTTGAGGATGGGGACATCCTTCAGGAGGACCTAAAAAGCTGAGTAATTGTTCCGAGTACTGGAGTCTCAGATTAAGTAAAACCAAATACAAGCTCACATATTAACATAGAAACATAGAATCTGACCACAGATAAGGACCACTTTGCCCACCTAGTCTGCCCATTTACCCTACCTAATGGAAAAGCTGCAGATCCTAGTTAACCAAAAGCCTACTTCGTCTTACCCCCCCCCACTAGAATTGCCTTATGTCTGTCCCATGCATTCTTGAATTCTCCCACTGTTTTTGACTCTACTACCTCCTCAGGAAGGCTATTCCATGTACCCACAACCCTCTCTGTGAAAAAATACTTCCTCACATTACCTCTGAGCCATTCCCCTCTATCTTCAAATTGTGCCCCCTTGTTCTTGCACATCTCTTTTTCTGAAAGATGCTACACTCTTGGACTCTGTTGATTCCCTTGAGGTACTTGAAAGTTTCTATCATGTCCCCCCTCTCTGTCCTCTCCTTAAAGGTATACATATTAAGCTCCTTTAATCTCTCTTCATATGTTTTCTGGAGCAGGCCTTGCACCATTTTAGTTGCTCTTCTCTGGACAGCCTCCATTCTGTCTATGTCCTTGCAGAGACTGGGTCTCCAGAACTGGACGCAGTACTCCAGATGGGGTCTCACCAACTGACTGTACAGAGGGAGAAAAACTTCCTGTTTTCTACTGGTAATGCCTCTTGCTATGCATCCCAGTATCCCACCAGCCCTTTTTACTGCCTTCTCACATTGCATGCCCTCCTTAAGGTCATCTGACATGCCCACCCCCAGGTCCCTTTCCATTTTTTTTTCCTTTTATTCTCTTTTTTTATGCTCCCCTTCTCTCCTCCTCTCTCCTCTTCTTCGGAAGACACACTAGTGGCTTTGTTCATCTCCACTCTTCCACCGAGGCCCAGTGCAGACCACCTCCCCACGGAACTTTGCCTATACCCCCCAGGTGGATATGAGACAGGGGCTCCAGTCCGTCCCGATGTGTCTGTAGTTTCATTGGGGGATGCTGTCACCTTGGTGTCAGTAGGAGCATTGGGGATTGGGGCCTGATGCTCTGTCTACTAAGACAGCTGCAGGGTATTTCCTGGTTTTCTGGTCCCCACTCCCTCAGGATGTTGATCTGCTGGAGACAGTCTTGGGGCGGGCTACCGACCGACATCCTCCCTCTCTTCCTCTCTCTGTTCCACTGCACCTCCACCTGTGGTCACCCAGGTGGTGGTATTGCTGCAGGACATGTGACCCATCCCTCCCTGGAGAAGGAGAGCAGCCTCTGGGCACTTGATCCTTCTCCCCCCCGGCCGACCCTCCAGCCGCCCGAGACCATTCCTGAACCCGGGTCACTGACACCATGAGCAGTAACCTTGCCACTGTGCTGGCAGATCAGCAAAGTCCCTTTCCATTTTTGTTGTTGTTAGTATCTCACCCCCCCATTGTGTACTCTTCCACTGGGTTTTTGTTTCCCAGGTGCATTACTTTGCACTTCTTTGCATTGAATCTAAGCTGCCATACATTTGACCATTCCTCCAGGCTTACCATGCCCCTTTCCATCTTTTCCACTCCACCTTCTGTATCAACCCTATTGCAGATCTTTGGGACCAACATGCTGTGTGAGGATCCTCTTACTGCAGTCCTGGGGGGAACAGACCTGAGGGCAATAATAGACAAGGGGCTGAAGCACGACACGCAGTGTGTAGCAACTTTTAACTGAGCCATCGGTATGCTGTTGTGCATCAAAATGAAGGTAGGGGTGAGCTGCAGGGCAAGAACATTACCGTTATCCTCTGACAACAACCACTGGGCAAGCCCATCTAGAGTGTAGCAGGAGGGTGCAATGCAGGGTTATCCATATGATCAGAGGTACGAGGGACAAAAGCTGTGAGCAGTGAGCCCCTACTATATTCACCTTGGAGGAAAGGAGGCAAAGAAAAGACATGGCCAGCAGTTTTGAATGTACAATAAGTGTATTTTGACACATTCCAATTCATCAGATATCTGACACACAGGACGTGCTTTAAATAATTGTGATGGTCCATTCCTGTGACAATGGGATGCCCACAAGACCATGTCTCAGTGGTCTAGACTGTGCCTCTGGTCACTTGTGTGCATTGTGGAGGTGCATGAATTTAAATATACAAGTACTTGCAAGTTGCCACAAAACATGTCCAAATGCTGTAAATGATCCTCTCATTTGACAGTTGGGTACAGCAGGTACACTACATGATCATGACACACTAGCAGGGCTTATAGCATGTCAGTGGCATACTCTGTTTAAAATGACATTAAACATTCACAGATTGCTGTTTACTGTAACATACTTTAAATTACTCTACACCTTATTGTACTTTATTTACAGATGAACTCTTTGCATTGTGTAGTTCTTCACTCCCCTTCAACAGGGTGCATCTGAAAATGAGCTGTTACCAGCTTAGTATGTCTTTCCTGGTCAGACATTCAAAATAAATAACTTAATAGGCACACTAAAGAGAGTGAGAGGGAACACTCTTGCAACCAACAGAAACAGTGGGAGTGTATCTGCAAAACAATGAGTTTTTTTTTCTGATCTTTCTCATGTGGTGTGAGTCGAGTCTGTGTATTTGCACCTTTTTGTGAGTATATAAAATGATGCCCGAGCACATTTTACTCTTTTGGTTTCAATGGTGTTCTTTCTTTTTCTGTGCCTGTTCATTTTGCTATATCTTGTTTGGGGTATATTTGCTGTTTTGGAGCAGCACATGGTAATAGAGCCCAGGGTAATTCCTTGGTTTGTGTTTCATCAAGTTGAACACTGAATGGTATTCATCATGAGTGCTGGATTTTCCTCTGTATCCTGGCTAGTGGTGGGCGAAGTGGCTGAAATCCGCTCAGCAAAGTGATTCGCGGAGTAACGTGGAATCCGCAAAGTGCTCCGCAATGTGAAGCAGAGTACTTCGCGTTATAATGGGGAAAGCGAAGTCCATTGGAAACAATGACTTCATGTTATTCCTCCTTCCCCAAACCACTTCTCCACCAATTTTAAGGTAAAGTACATTGAAATCAATGTACTTTGTCTTGTTCTTGAGCTCCAAAGGAGAATTTTGCAGTGCTTTATGGGATTGCAGGTCACATGGGCTCTAGATTGTTCTGCACAGCCTCAGTTCTGTGTAGTGTGTGTGTAGTGGAAGATGGAGACAGTTTTCTCTCAGAGCTCTGCGAATCAGATCCTCTAAAAGCTGTTAAAAAAAGACTTTTGAGCTATTTTTTTTGCTCACAATTTACTACATCGAGTATAGGAAACCCTGCTGTGCTCATATTATCGAGTGTTTGTGTGTGGATTTTGAATGCTAATTTAGAACAGTCAGTCTGTGTACTGTGAAGTGTACTTTAGGGGAGGGGCATATCTGTGGTGTAGGTAGATTAACTGGGAGAAAAAGGCAGTTTTTCTGGTTTGGTTATATTTTTCTTGTATAACTGTATTAAAGTACGCACAGTAATATTTTCAGTAATTCTTGACATTTTTTTTTCTGATTGTTGTATTGCAGAAGTGTATAATTTCAGTTTGTTTAAAACATTTGGTTATCTTACTAAAGGTTTTTAATTTGCTACGCATTACTTGAGTATGTGTGAGCGTATGTGTGATGTGTGCCATTAAATAAGACACCTTTTATTGTGCCACAGAGTAACTGCAGCAGTGTGAACCTGCTATCCACCGCACCTGCATGAATCATGAATTTTTTATACTGCTTTGTGGTGTCTTTACTGGTAGTGGACTGTTACTGCTGTGCACTACCCCCCCCCCAACCGGCAAAAGGTATTCTTTTCCAGATTTGGATTTGTGACTTATGAGCACTGGTTAGGTGTTGTTGTGCCTTTACATCTGCATCTGCTGAATGCACAGCTCAATCTTAATCTGTCTGTGCATTTGTAGTACACCATTAATTCTGGGAGACTTTGCATTTCTTGTTACACTCTTATTTCACTTCCTCAGCACTGGGGAATTTTCTGGACATAAGACAGTAGCATTTTTGGGATGCACATTAATTCTGGTGACTGTGTGTGACCACTGCACACATGACAGAGTGCACCGTTAATTCTGGGAGACTTTGCATTTTTTGTTACCCTCTCATTTCACTTCGTCAGCACTGGGTAATTTTCTGGACACAAGACGGTAGCATTTTGGGGAATGAAATTAATTCTGGTGACTGTGTTTGACCATTGCACACATGACATAGTGCACCATTAATTCTGAGAGACTTCCTTTTTCTTGTTATGCTCTCAGTAGCATTTTGGGGATGCGCATTAATTTGGGTGACTGTGTGTGACTACTGCATGCATGACGTCTGAGTGCGCTATTAATTTTGGGAGACTTTGCATTTCTTGTGCTCTCATTATACTTCGTCAGTACTTGGGAGTTTTCTGGACACAAGACATGAGCATTTTGGGGATGCACATTCATTTTGGTGACTGTGTGTGTGAATGGCTGCCAAATATTGTCACTTCACCTTACTTCGAGTTACGTCGGAATGACAACACGAAATAATAATTACTAGGCAAAGTGAGCCTTTTGCATTGGCCATGGAGCGACAATGTGAATTGCTCACTTCATGGGCACTTTACTGGCGGAATTTAAATTCACTGCATCTCTATTTGTGATACAGGTCATTGCCATCGATGAACTACAGCCATAGGCATTCGCGTTCCTGTACAGCATGTGAGTTACAGTATTGTAAGCCATGTGATGTGTGAGGGCCCAGGGGCTGCCAATATTGTTGTCACTCTGCCTTACTTCAGGTTAAGGCGGAATGACAATGAGAAGTCACAATCACAATAACAAGGCCAAGTGGGCATTTCATGCTGGCTACTCTGCAGAGCAGAGTGACAACGTAAAGTGCACACTTTGTGGGCACTTCACTGCTGGAATTTAAATTTGCTGCATCTCTAAGATGGGAGACTTTGTATGTCTTGTTCCACTCTCATTTCACTTGGTCAGCACTGGGGAATTTTCTGGACACAAGACAGGAGCATTTTGAGGATGAACATTAATTTTGGTGACTTTGTCTGACCACTGTTCAGATGACTGAGTATGCCATTAATTCTGGGAGACTCAGCATTTCTTGTTAAGTTCTCATTTCACTTCATCAGCACTGGGGAATTTTGTGGAGAAAAGATGACAGTAGCATTTTGGGGATGCACATTAATTCTAGTGACTGTGTGTGAAGGGAGCTGCCAATAATGTTGTCACTCCACCTTACTTCGCATTAAGGCTGAATGACAAAGCGAAGTAATTATAACAAGACGCAGTGGGCATTTCATGCTAGCCACTTCGTGAAGAGGAGTGACAATGCAAAGTGCCCACTTCGCGTTTACTTCACCAGTGAAATTTAAATTCACGGCATCACTAATCCTGGCCAACTCTCCTCCTGTCAGTCAAATAGTTCCATACACCCCTCTCCCCAAGAATGCACCTGGAAATGAGATGCCACTGCTCTTTGTGTCTTTTGTGTCAAAAAACAGCAATAAATTAGTAAGTAAATGTAAAACTTCATGTCCAGTTTAACTAGGTTTCAAAGTTCCACATTGGGAGGAGCAGTGATGCAAAATATACAACACATCATTAACATGGACTGTTTATCATGCCTGTTTGATCAGTCTGCTTTTGTTTAACACCAACATAATGTACCATATTTTATTCATTCCATTAGAGATGGTGATTAGCTATTATTGCAGGGAAAGAAAGGTGACTGTGGGAACCTCAAACTGCTGCTACTGTTTTGAGCCTTATAGCTCAGGGGTAGAACACTCGGACAGTATTCTGTGGGCATGAGTTCAATCCCAATTTGTCACCTTTCTTTTTTTTTTTGCAAGTAACTTTATTTTAAAAAAAAATACAGAAATACATAATTAACACAAGTCATAAACCAGCACTTGTCTTAGGTGGAAAATCACCTGATAATTATACAGCAGAAAAGCAAAATTACATAGAAGTCAAAACAAAACAGAGTAAACATGGAGCAACACAAATCTACCCTCCCACCCAACCCGCAGCAGTTCCTTAACAACCCCAATTATAGGGTGACTAATAGTGTACTGATCACAAAGGCCCTACCCTAGACCCTAAATAACTATTAATAAAAGACAAAGGCACAACCCTAGCCCCGTTAGCTGGAAAAGAGCTATACCATGGGAAGGAGGAAGGAAAGGAATATCGAGAAGAAATATTACCAAGAGAATATTAAGAAACAAAAGAGGAGAGAATAAAGGATAAAAAAAGATAGGAAAGGTATGTCAGGACCCGTAATCTAACCTGGGAAATAGGGTTTATCGTTAAAAGCTCTGGCCCAAAAGTCATCTATAAAGAAACTAAAAGGGGGAAAAAAATAAAACAACTGAGCTTTACATTAATAGCCAAATTTGTCTTTGAGGCTTAGAAAAAAATCACCCCAACATTTCTGAAACTTCTCACCTGTATGGAAAAACCAGGCTACGCATCTTTCTGCATTTAAAGCAGTGAGAAGTCAATTTGTCACCTTTCTTTCCAATTACAATTTATACATGCTAGTGAACAAATAAAAAAAAAGAGACCTAAGACTTTAAGATCTATGGGAGCCAAAACAAGCAGCAAGAAAACAATACAAATTTTAGAAGCAGTCATTAGCAACCTTTTATTTCTGAAGTATTTTTCTTTTTCCTTTTGCTTATTAGAAAGGCTTCTGTGTGATAATGTGCTGGATGTGTAGAACAGCTCTTAGCCTGGTAGCAGATGAATCTATTTCTGTCCCCCCCTATGTCATCAGCATTGTGATCTCACTGACAATGACATCACAGGTGAGTGACCTAGCAGCCACTGAGAGGCTGTTCTTAAGCAGCAGTGAAGTTACTGTCAGTGAGGTCACAATGCTGATGATCTAGTGGGGGAGAGCAAAGATAAATATGGCAGCTGCCTGTTCAGAGTTTTATCCCACACGTCACACCTACTAGACAGGCAAATAATCTTCTAATTAACCAAAGGGAACAGAAAAAGTATCTCAGATATAACAAGTAATGGTTCTCTTCTTTTAAAAACTAACATTAGCTTCAGGCAGTGCACTAGCTCTTTAAATAAACTTAATTCCAACTGAACTTTAATTCACAGGAGCATCCCATTTTCCACCTTGCCGTGCTTAGGCGTATAAAACTTTAATCATGCAAATATGTATAGTTTATGGTTAATTTAATAAATTCTTGCACGAGGTAGTATTAAATCATTCCTTGGGTTTCAGCTACAACTATTGGATTTTTAATGCTTCCTCTTCTTCCCAAACTTCTTTGAACAACTTGCTTGTGACTTTGGATCTTTTTTAAGAAGCGTCATATGTTTTAAGTTCTTAATGATTCTTATAGAGACACTGGATCACTATAAACAGCTCCCTGATAGGAATTCCAAGTATCTGCTTCTGTTATCATTGGATTCCCATTCCTTAAACAAATTATTGGGGTAGTATGAACCAATGCCAGGCAATATGGCTCTACAGTAAAGCAATTTGTATTTACTTGAAATAAAAACATTTATTATTTAAAATCTCTTCTTAAAATTAATTAAATCTTGAGCACACTATGCTCACCACATATTACAATAAACATGCATCAACCAGTACCAAACCATGGTATTCTAATAATCAAACAACCTAACAATCCATTATTTTGATATTCAGACAATCCATTCCATTCCAGTTGCTGCAGGCCCTACCTATTTGTTGCTCTGTGACTAAATTAATGGATTAATTTCTGAATATAGCTATATAAATATGTACTAGATAAACCACTCTGGGGTGTGTGGTCACACTCTGATATACGCACGCCTTTGTGTGCGTCAACCACCCAAGACACGTGTATATCAGAGCATGACCACACATCTCAGAGTGGTTTATCTATCTTATAAAATGTCAGAATTGTTTTGGAGGGGGGTAAAAGTGCAGGTGTGCGGTCACACGCTGATATACGCACGGTCATGTGATGCTGTTCTGCTAATGATATTGCTGCAATTTCCCTACACATTTTATAAATATGTGTATATATATATATATATATATATATATATATATATATATAATATGTGTCTATAATAGCTGCATGGTAGTGCAGCTCTAGTTAGGGTTCAGTACCCCATTTAAGGTTAAGTGGTGAAACATTGCACCTTAATAACTTTGCCACCGTTCAACAGATTTGCCTGAAATTTGGCAGGCGTGGAGCCTAACCATTGATCTTGGGATCTGCCAACTTTTGCACTGGTCGGATATACGGCTGTGGAGTTAAGTGACATCTCAAGGCACATTTATGTTTTTTTGCCCATTCTTTGCTCGCACCTACAGGTCACACAGTTTGCGTGACCAGTCCAAAAACTTCAGGGAACATACGGCCGGGGTCCCTGATGTGCCTTTTGAAGATTTCGTGAAAAAATATTGAACAGTTCAAAAGTTATTCAAAAAACAACTTTCTCATTATAGTCAATGGGAAAAGTTAACAAATGCTCGACAGTGTCGCAAATGCACTTTTTAGTGTCGTAAATTACCCTAGTAGTGTCACAAATCCGCCATTTTGTTTTCAGTTACTGATCAAAGAAATGCTTGGCATTTAAAATTGGGACCATCTAGGGACATAATTCATTTTTTGTTTACCTAGTCAAGCCCTGAGAATGCTAGCCATGTCTTTATTTCTGTCCCTCGGCCAGGCAGCCTTACCAAGCGGCAAACTCTGGGCCCCCAACCCCCTACCCATTTGACCAAATTACCAATTTGGGAAAATAGAAGCTTGTAGGTAATTTACTGCTCCAATTAAAAAGCTCTGCATACCTTTAGCTCCTCCTTCGACTCTGTCCCTAAATTCCTCTTTCTCTCCTCAGCCAGTGACATCGGGAAAAAGGTTGTGAGGGCCCAGGATATTGAAAAGCCCTCCCCTGCTGCACTCAAGGATGGACCCCACCCGAATGCACAAGTCCAAACTGAAGAAGAACACTGCACTCTCCGGCGGATGCCACAGGCATAATTTTCAAACTGTTTAAACTGGGCTACTGCCTAAAAAAGGAAGCTTACTGCTCTCCACTGTCTGTGTGCTTCTGCCCCACCAGCGCTGCATGCCGGCTCCCCACCACCCACCCCACTGCCCTTGGTGAGCTCTTCCTTATATAGGCTTTGTCACATGACTCTCCACAGCCTATCAGCCCACTTCTCCATCTGCAGCTTATCAGCTGCTACCACCAGAGGGCTCCTAACCAAAATTTTCGCTCACCCAAATACATCCCAGTCTAGGATGTTGCTGTTGCCTGCATTACTCATTCTCTTCCAATTGGCAAGCCTCTCCTCCCTGCCACCAGCTATCTTCATATGCAAAGTACATCTGTCATTTATGCACCATAACCTAACCACACTGCCTTAAAACACAGCTTACGCATACACGCCTGCTCAAGCTAAGGCAAATATACATTACAGTCATATTAGTGCTATTATTCTACCGCCTTCATTTTATATGGGCCACTCGGTCCTACACCTTTCTACCTTCCGCCACCCCTCAACTACCTCTTCCTATCGAATTGCCAAAACCTGCCTTAAACCTCCCTGGGTCAATCTTAAACATCTCATCACCCTACTACTACTCCTGTCCGGGGACATAGAGGCCAACCCTGGCCCAGTTACCCCAGTTTCAAGCACCCACTCCCTTTTCTCTTTCCCCAAAGGCCTCCGTATCCTCCACTTAAATATCTGCAGCCTCCTTTCTAAATTCTCCCTGCTGCAGCCACTTGCCTTAACCCTGCACCAGGACATCCTAGTCATCTCTGAAACCTGGCTAAAACCACACCACAGTGATACGGAAGTATCACTACCAGGTTATGCAATAATCTGGCATGACCGCATTGGTAAAAGGAGAGGTGGTGGCATGGCTATATGCATCTCAAACAATCACCAGTTCACTTTAGTGGACATCCCCCCATCCCCTGGTAACATAGACCCTCTACTCATCAAAATCTCTCTCCCTAGTTCCACCCCCATCTATGTGGCTGGTTCATACTGCCCCCCCTGCACTCCCCCGAGGACATCCTATCCCATCTGGGCAACCTTCAGTCTCTAGTGACTGGGGGTGAACTCCATGTCACTGGCGACTTCAATATAAATTGGCTCAGCCCTGACAAAGTCCACCTTAAGACAAAAATTAAGGACCAGAATCTGTCTCAACTCATCACTGATCCTACCAGACTAAACCACAAAACCCTTAACCACACTTTACTGGACTGGGCTGTTACCTCCTACCCCCACAGGATTCTAAGCGCATGCCTCCTACCTGATTCCATAAGCGATCATCATATGATTTTTATGGTCTGGAAGGTACACAGCCCCCTACCCCACCCCCAAAGACAATAAACACTAGGTCCTATAACCTCAACCTAGCTTCCTCCTGTAGGACCTAAGGCAAATTAACTGGAATTTCATCTCAGTGGCGCCCTCCATTGACATTGCCTTTGAGGCTTTCAAAACAAACTTACTTTAAATATGGGATAAACATGCCCCATTACGGATGAAAAGAGTCAGAGAAGTGCATCTCCCCTGGATCTTGGCTGACATAATTAGAAAATGCCAAACCAGAGACCTCGCCTGGAAAGACTATAAGAAGTTGGGCACACAGGCCTCCCTGTCTACGTACAGATCCCTACGGAATGTGTGTACAAATAGCATTCGCCAAGCAAAAAAAAAACTACTTTCTATCGGCTTTCAGCAAAAACTTAAACCACTCAAGTAACTTCTGGAAATCTCTCAAAACCCTGCCTCCCCCCCCTACCCAACCAGCACCCCTGACACTACTTGTAAAGGGCTCCCCAATCTCCGACCCAATTTACGTGGCTGAAGCTTTTAACACCCACTTCTCCAGCTGTGCTGACAAGCTCCTCTCCTCCCTCCCTCGCTTTCTCCCTGCCCCTCCACCACACAAGTGCCCCAAAGCTCACCCTCAACCACTCGATTCTCCTTCAGCCCAGTCTCCCAAGCTATTTCTTCCGCTCCCTTCGAGCGTTAAACCCAAATAAAGGTAAGTGTCCTGCATCCATGGATGCAAAGATGCTTACCTCCACCCCTGCCATAGCCGCCCCCTAGCCGACCTTCTCAATCTATCCATCTCCTTGGGCAAGCTACCATCAGCCTGGAAGCTTGCCACCGTATACCTCTGCCAAAAGAAGGTGACGACTCCTCCCAGAAAACTACTGACCCATCTCCCTACTTCCAACCCTGGCCAAATTACAGGAATGACTGGCCCTGTCACAACTCACTCCATACCTGACGACTCCTCCTTTTTCACACCTTTCCATTCGGGCTTCCATAAATCCCACTCAACCATCACCTCTCTGCTTCGTGTCACAGATGACATCCTCATGAGTATGGACAAAGGATATATCACCTCTGCCATCTTCATAGACCTAGCCAAGGCCTTTGACACTGTCTCTCACCCCCTACTCCTCGACAAACTCACCGACGCAGGTCTCTCTACACAGGCCACTAATTGGTTCTGTGACTACCTAGTAGGCAGGAAACAAGTAGTCAAAATTTCCTCTCACACCTCCCACCCACTGCTAGTCCCTACAGGCATCCCCCAAGGCTCTGTCCTGGGTCCCCTACTCTTCTCCATCTTTCTAAATGACCTCCCTACTGCATGCCCCGCTTCCATCCAGATGTATGCAGATGACACTGTCCTTTACACCGCTGGTTCCACAACACACAGTGTAACAACTCTCCTCAGGACAATTTCAACGCCATCCAGAACTGGTTCAGGTCAAACCAGCTATATCTTAATCCCCAAAAAAGTATCACTAACTTTTTGGCTCGCCTCAAAGACTCTCCCGCCAAGCCCTCACGCACCCCCTACAAACCCTGGATGGAACACCCCTGGATAACTGCGAGCTTCAAAATATCTGGGCGTCTGGCTAGATCAACACCTAATTTCTCGACTCACATCACCTCCCTACAAGCGGCTGCTCCCCAAACTTGGTGCACTACACGCAACAAAGCTGCCTCCCAACACAGACAAGGCGCATCATTGTTCAAGAAATGATCCTTCCGGTACTTGACTATGGTGATATAGTTTACTGTATTGCCCCTGGGTCCGCACTGGCCAGCTTAGACACCCTGTTCCACTTCTTCTGCCGTTTCATCCTTGGCTACCCCCAAACCACATACCATTGCAACCTCTACAGCTCATTAACCCTGCCATCTCTACAAGACTGCAGACAAACTAACTGCACTAGGTTCGCTGCCAAATATTGGTCCCACTCCCTTCCCCCCACCTGACCTCTGTCCTCTCCCAACGACTTTCACCTGCGTACTCCCTTAGGAGTATGGACCAAAGACTATTCCTTGTCCCGTTTATATGTACATCCAAAGGCCAGGCTGCTTTTAAGTACCAGATACTCAAGACCTGGAATGTCCTACCTGCCCCCATTGGACACGTCCCAAACCCCCACCCTCCGCAACCAATTACTCAGAGCACACTTTAACTCCAGCTGTTCCTGTTTTAACTAGGATTATTTTAATCTAAGTATGTTTTCTCAAATGTCATGCTTTTATTAATGCAAGTACTCAATCTAAATGTCATTACACTGTATGTATTTTTCCTACCCATGTCTGCACTGTACTCTCAGATTCTCTCTTAAATTGCTAATTGTACAAACCTATGCTCATGTCTGTAAAAGTCTATGTATGTCAAATTGTCACGTTGGCCTCATTTGGTCACATCTGGAATCGAGCATGTTGCTCAGTATGTTTTCCAAGTAAAACTTGTAAATAAATAAATAAATAAAATTTTGGGTTAAACACCCCAGAAATATTTTTCACATTTTTGGGAAATGCAGTGTCACAAAGTAGTGTCACACCTGTGACAGTGTCGCACTTTTGCAAAGGTGTCGCAAATCATGACACTACTTTTCATCACTTTGGCCAAAATGACAGGAATTCTTTGCCACCCTGCTGCAAAAGAACAGTTTTGGTCTTTTGGGCTAAAATTTGGAGGGAGCAAAGCTAGCATCTGACAAATGTGCCTTTTGGTGGGTTGGTGAAAAAATATTTCAGGGATGCCAAGTTATGGTACTCCGAAGTTGACGGTTCTTTCCCATAGACTAACATTGCGGCCACCGACACGCCTTTCAGGGCCTGTATCTCGGAAATGATGCGAGATATGGAATTTTCATTGGAAAAATGCTTAACCCCTAGGGGCTAAGCATGCAGTGCAAATATGGCTGGGAAAGTCATGATTCATATGATTTTTTTTTTCTACGTCGTATGGTTCCTGAGATATAAGCAATTTAGTATTCCAACACCTCATTTTCTGGTCAGGGCCCATTATTATGCATGCATTCTTAGTACTCACTTTGTTTCTCTATGCAGCTGTTGACACAAATAGGGTGTGTGTGCTTCTGTTGCTGTTACATAACATTCCCATTTGCATTTCTGTACCTGTTTGTGTTAGCATTCTCGTGTACGCCACCGTGTGCATTACCCTTTTGTTTTTGTTTGCACTTCCATTTGCGTTACTGTTACCATTTGCGTCTCCACAACTGTTTGCCTTAGCATTTCGATTTGCGTCATCATGCGCATTGCCATTTGCATTTCCGGCCATCTTTCCATTTGTGTTTCTCTTTCCTTTAGCGTCGTCATTGCTGTTATCATTACCATTTGCGTTTCCAATTGCATTACTGTGCCTGTGCGCTTTACGGTTTGCATTTCCGTATGCGCTTGCATTTGCATTTCTATTCTCTTTGGCATTATTGTTGCTGTTACTGTTACCATTTGCATTTCAGATTGCAGTACCGTGGCTGTGCGCATTATGGTTTGCATTTCCGTATGCACTTGCATTTGTGTTTCTGTTCTCTTTGGCGTTACCATTACCACTTGTGTTTCCAATTGCAGTACCGTGACCCTGCACATTACCACTTGCATTTCCATACACAATTGCATTTGCGTCTCCATTTGTGTTACTGTTCGCTTTGGCGTCACTTTGTGCTTGCGTTTCTGTTACCGTTTGTTTTACCATTTACATTTTCATCACCATGTGTGTTACCATTTGCACTTGTGTTTCCCTTGTCATTATCATTACTATATCAGTACAAATCACATGGTGGGAGCACGAGGCCCGAAGGGCCCGCACTTCCACTACCACATTTCATTCACTATTTATAGTCCTAATTCTCAAAAAGAAGGGAAATTCATGGCAAAAAAGCTCAGTTTGATGCATCAGCTAGGGTTGTTCCACAGTGACAAAAGTGAGAGAATTTGATGTTAGGGTTGGAAACCCCCCCATTTGAACCGCCCCCACCCCACCCCCCAGCCAGCATCGGGGTGTGCGTTGGGGTCATCAGTCTTAACTCTCACCCATTATCCTATAGTTCATGACCTCAGCTTGTTTACACATGTGATGGGGTGAGAGTTAGGCCGATGTCCTCAATGCACACCCGCTGCCGACTGCAGGTGGGTGGGGTGGGTCTGGGGAGTTCAACCCTAACACTGAATCTCCTCACTTTTGTCACTGTGGAATAACCCCAACTGATGCATTAAATAGAGTTTGCTGTCAGAAAAAAATATATATATATATATATATATATATATACTATATTATATATATGTAATAGTGGCATAGTAGTGCCACTATAGCTAGGGTTAGTACCCATTTAGGTTAAATCTGAAATTTGGCAGCTTAATAACTTTTCCACCATATGATGGATTTGCCTGAAATTTGGAAATACATGGTCTGGTACCATAGATCTCTGGACTTGCCAAGTTTCATTATGGTCAGATGTACAGTTGTGAAGCTACAGAGTGCCACAAAACGCATAAATTATGCATTTTTGCACATTCTTTGCTCGCACTTACAGACAGCACGGTTTGTGTGACTAGTCTGAAACCTTCAGGAAACATGCAACCAGGGACCCAGATGTGCCTTTCAAAGATTTTGTGAAAACATATTAAACGGTTCAAAAGTTATTCTGAAATGAGTTTCCCATTATAGTCAATGGGAAAAGTTAACAAAATATCTGAGTATAGCAAAAGCTTATTTTACTTTCACAAATGACCCTTGTAGTGTTGCAAATCGGCCATCTTGTTTTCAGTTGGTGATCACAGAAATGCTTACCATTTAAATTTGGGACCCTGTAGGGACACAGTTTTGTCTTGCTCACCTAGTTGAGCCCTGAAGATGCTAACCATGTCTTTTTGGGGAGTTAAAACACCCCAGAAACATGCTTTTTAAATTTTTGTAAAAAGTAGTGTTGCAAAGTACTTTCACATATGCAACACTTTTGTGATTTCGTTTGTGAAAGTGTCATGATTTGTCAAAGTACTTTGCGACACTATGGCCAAAACAATAGGGAATCTTTGCCACCCTGCTGCAAAAGAACAGTTTGATCTTTTAGGCTGCAATTTGGAGAGAAGAAAGCCACGATCCCACAAATGTATCTTTTAGTGGTTTGGTAAGAAAATATTAGAGGGCTGCAAAGTTATGACACTCTGAAGTTCACTATTTTTCCCATAGGATAACATTAAGGCATGCCCACACCTTTCGGGGCCCATATCTTGAAAACGGTTCGGGATATGGACTTTTTGTTGGAAAAGTGCTTAGCCCCCACTAGGTGGCTAAGTACACAACTAGCCTGGAAAGTAATAAATAATATGGGATTTTACATTTTTTCTACGTCATACAGTTCCTGAGATATAAGGTATTTAGTATTCCAAGAGCTCATTTTCTGCTCCGAGGGCCATTATTATGCATACATTCTTTGTATTCATAGTGCTTCTGAGTGCAACTTTTTGGGAAAAAAGGGTGTGTATTTGCATTACTGTTGCCATTAGCATTTCCACTTGCGTATCCATTACCGTTTGCATTTTTGTTTACTTCACCATAGAAACATAGAAACATAGAAGTTGACGGCAGATAAGGACCGCAAGGCCCATCCAGTCTGCCCATTTCTTTTTCTACCTTATAAATGTGCCATCGGCCTTTGCTCTGTCAGTGACCTATCTATTCATAGTCATTTGTATTGCTCCCTTATGCCTATCCCATGCCTGTTTGAAGCCCTGCACTGTATTCATAGCCACCACTTCTTGTGGTAAGCCATTCCATGCATCCACCACCTTTCTGTGAAAAAGAATTTCCTCACATTCCCCTTAATCGGCTCCCTCTAATCTCATGCTGTGTCCTCTTGTCCTGCTATTTTCTTATATTTAAACATGTTAGACTCTTTCACCTTGTTTATGCCCTTAAGGTGTTTGAATGCCTCGATCATATCACCTCTCTCCTCCTTTGCTCAAGGGTATACATATTGAGCTCCGTTAATCTGTCCTCATATGTCTTCTGATGCAGTCCCTGCACCATTTTGGTTGCCCTTCTCTGGACTGCCTCAAATTTGGTTAATGTCCTTGTGAAGGTGTGGCCTCCAATACTGCACGTAGTACTCCAGATGGGGCCCTAACCAATGTCTTGAACAGAGGATTATTACCTCCCTCTACGACTTGTGATACCCCTACTAATACCCTAACACCCCCTAGCCTTACCTACTGCTTTAGAGGTCTGCTTGGATGATTTTAGGTCATCAGTGATGATGATGCCCAAGTCTCTTTCTTCCTTTGTGACTGCTAGCAACTCCTCCCAGCCTATAAGTGGCTTCAGGGTTTCTCTTCCTATGTGCATGATTTTGCACTTCTTTGCATTAAATCCCAGTTGCACTCTTCTGACCATTCTGCTAGTTTATCCAGATCTCTTCTCATTCTGCCCACCTCATCTGGCTCATCCACTCTGTTGCAGATCTTGGTGTCATCTGCAAACAGACAAGCCTTACCCTCTAGTCCATCTGCAAGGTCACTAATGAAGATGTTGAATAGGACTGGCCCCAGGACTGATCCCTGAGGTACCCCACTTGTGACTTGCATCTCTTCTGACTGTATACCATTTACCACCACTCTCTGTTTTCTGCCAGTCAACCAGTTTGCCACCCAGTTGACCAACTTCTGACCACCCAAGCCTACCCAGCTTATTTATCAATCTTCTATGTGGAACAGTGTCAAAAGCTTTGCGAAGTCAAGGTAGGCGACATCAACTGCTCCCCTTGGTCCACCACTCTGGTTACCCAGTCAAAGAAATCTATGAGATTAGTTTGACAGGACCTTCCTTTGTAAACCCATGCTGTCTTGGATCCTGTGCCCTATGGATTCCAGGTGTTGCACTATCCTTTCCTTAAGGAGTGCCTCCATAATATTGCCCACTACTGAGGTAAGACTGACCAGTCTGTAGTTCCCCACCTCCTCCCTGCTACCACTCTTGTGGAGCAGGATCACATGAGCCCTTCTCCACTCTTCTGGGACCTCTCCTGTGCTCAGAGACTCACTAAACAATTCTGCTAATGGCTCTGCTAGTTCCTCCTTTAGCTCCTTAAGTACCCTGGGATGTATGCCATCAGGTCCCATTGCCTTATCCACTCTGAGCTTAGCAAGCTCTTGTAGGACCCTTTCTTTTGTGAAGGGAGTAGTGCTCACCTCCCTCCCCCCTGTGTCCATGATGCTGAGCTGTGGGCCCTGCCCTACCTTCTCTTCAGTAAATACTGAGCAAAAGTATCTATTTAGGATAGATGCCTTTACATGGTCCTCCTCCTCACATGCTCCCTTTTCTCCATTAAGCTTAGCAATACCCCCTCTGGACTTTCTCCTTTCACTAATGTATCTATAGAAAGTCTTGTCACCTTCTTTTATTGTTCGTGCTGTTTCCTCAGTTTGGGACTTTGCCTGCCTTACTGACTTACCTGCTTCCCTTAGGGCAGTTTGGTATGCCTCCCTATCTTCATCCCGCTATGTTCCTTATATTTCCTGAAGGCAGCCTTTGGCTCTGACCTTTTCTGCTACTGTATTTGAGAACCAAAGTGGTTTCCTTCTTCTTTTGCACTTCCTTTTCTGTCTAACACAATGGGATGTTGCTTCAAGTATTGCATCCTTAATGCTTGCCCACTTTGCCTGTACCCCCTAACCTGTGTTTCTTTTTGCCAGGGCTAGCTTAACTCTGTTGGCCATCTTATCAAAGTCAGCTCCTCTGAAGTCCCATATTTTTGCCTTGGAATGGGATGATTTAGATGTAGTGGCCAAATTGAACCATACCATGTGATGGTCACTGGCCCCCAGGTGACCTTCTACCTGGAGATCTGTGATCCCTTCTTTGTTAGTCAATACTAGATCTAGGATAGCCCTGTCTCTTGTGGGTTGCTGTACAAGTTGTTTGAGGCCTCCCTGCAGGGAATCCACTATGAGTCTAGTTCTGGCAGATGTTCCTGCTGGTATTGACCAATCTGTATCTGGCATGTTGAAGTCTCCCATTATCAGAACCTCCCCTTTAGCTGTCATGTTTTGTATATCTTCTAACAGTAGTGTGTCTATGTCCTCCCTCTGGTCTGGGGGCCTGTAGACAACCCCAGTTCTTATGGCTGTCGCATTTCCTGTTTCCAGGGTGACCCACAGTTCTTCTGGCTCCTTATGTGTATTCTGAATTTCTGTAGCTTTGATATTTTCATTAACATACAGGGCCACTCCTCCCCCTTTTTGTACCTCAGTCTCTTCTGAACAATACATAGCCAGGTACTGAAGTCTCCCAAGTGTGGTTACTGGTAAACCACGTCTCACTAATGCTACTATGTCCAGTTTAGCCTCTGACATTATTGCCTGCAGGTCTGGGATCTTATTTCCCAGGTTGTGAGCATTTGTACATGATTTTCCATTGGCCAGATTTTGGTGTGTTAGTTGTTGGGTGAAGTTTGGCATTACCCCTGTGCATCGTATGGGGAGCCAAACCTTTTTTCTTACCTGGTGATGCAAATGAACGGCAAACACGCTGAATTCGCACCATGTGCACTACCCTTTGCGTTTGTGCTTGCATTACTGTTACTGTTTGTGTTTCCATTATTATTTCTGTTTGTGTTTACTTTTGCATCACCATGTGTGTTACCATTTGCATACGTGCTTGTGTTTGCGTTTTCCTTTGCATTACTGTTTCCTTTGGCATCATCGTTGATGTTACCATAACTTTTTGCATTTCCAATTGCGTTACCATTACCATTTGTGTGTTCATTACCATTTGTGATTGCATTACCATTTGTGTTACTGTTTTCTTTCACGTCACCATTGATGTTACAGTTTCCACTTGCATTTGTGTTACCGTTACTGTTTGCATTTTCGTTACCGTTTGCATTACCATTTGCATGTGCGTTTTCGTTACTGTTGCTATTCTTGTTACTGTTACCATTAGCGTTGGCATTACTATTAGTGTTAACATTCCCATTAAGATTACCGTTACCATTGCCGTCACCGTTACTGTTAGCATTACCGTTACTGTAAGGGTTATTACACCAAAATGGGAAGCATGGTTTGGAGTGCAGGGCCCTTCACATACAATTCAGTATTTATAGTGCCATTCTCAAAGAAGGAAAATTAATGGCAAAAACTCTGCTAATGCATCACTTAGGGTTGTTCTACAGTGACAAAAGTGAGAAAATTTGTGTTAGGGTTGCCACCTCACCACCCACCACCACCCACCCCCACCACCAGGCATCCGGGGTGTGTGTTGGGGTCATCATGCCTAACTCTCACCCCATTCTCCTATACTGCAGCACCTCAGCTTCTTACCACATGGAATGGGGTGAGAGTGAGAGTTAGGCTGACGACCCCAATGCACACCCCGATGCCTGTTGGTGGGGGTTGGGTGGTGGTGGGATGGTAGAAGTGGCAACCCTAACAATGAATTTCCTCACTTTTATCGCTGTGGAACAACCATAACTGATGCATTAAACTGATTTTTTTTGCCATAAAAAAAATATATATATATATATATATTATGTCAGCATGCTACCATAATCAATTTAAACCTAAATTTAAAATAAGTTTGGAGATCACACAGTGAGAGATTTAATCATATTTTTGACGCTATCTCTGGATGCCAAATATTTATAAATTTGATTGGTTTTAAATAACTTTTTAGTTTCTATATTGCACACAGAGTCATTTACCACATTTAAAGTAGTCCACCCAAAATATGCAAAAACATATGTTGTGCAGAGTGTTTTGATTTGTATGTTAAGTTCTAGTATGTCCTTCTCTCTGTCTGCTATTAAGCGTTTTTTCTAAATTAGCCTGCTAGCTTTATGGTAGTTTTACAACCCCTGGGGATCTCCATCTGAGACAGCTTAATTGTCCTACAATGCACCCTGTCTCATATGATGGTGATGTAGCAGAGACCATAAATCCAGCAGAAAGTACTATTTACAATCAGTTCACAACAGTAGAGATGGCTATATTTTAAAATCTATAGAGTTCAGCTTAGTGACTACCCTCATCGTAAAGGTCTTACTGTCCTAAATAACTTTGCTGCTGGTAATTTTTGTGCAGCTTGTAAAGTTTCCAAGATATTTAGCTTACTTGGCATGTGTGTGCTGAATGTTCGGTCTCTGCTACATCACTGTCACATGAGACAGGATGCATTGTGGGAACAAGGAATGCAATTAAGCTGTCTCAGATGGTGATCCCAGGGTCATAAAACTGCCATAAAGCTATCAGGATAATTTAGGAAAAACTCCTAATAGCAGACTAATAGCAGACAGAGGGAAGGACACACTAGAACTTCACATATAAATCAAAACACTCTGCCCAACGTATGTGTTTACAAATTTTGGGTGGACTACTCCTTTAAAAGCTCTTTTATCAAACTTAAAATATCCAGTTAGGTCCATAGAGTGGCATTATAAGAAAGTGATAACAGAATCCCATTCACATACTTGTATAAATATAGCTTTTTTTATTTTATACTTGTTAGCAAGCTGCCCATTTAATATGCAACAAACTTTAGAAGTAAACAGAAGGAAAGGCTCTTTTCAGATGTTTTGTGGCAAACCATGGAATTCACATGAGGCTGAGGCTAGAAACAGGTTTATTCAGTAGTCACCAAGGTCCCGAAATATGCCAGAGAGAATCATTTAAATCATAGATATACCTGGCTCAGATGTACAGATAGAATGGCAGGGTCTTACTCAAGCAGTGGAATTTCTTTCATGATCGAACACTTTAGTTGCTACTATACTTATAGTAGCAAGTAAACAAAAAGAAATAAGCACTGTGTCCAAGGTTCAATCTAACACTGATCTGGGATACTCATATCACTGAATTCTGGTATTTGTCAAGAAATAGCATTGTGGGTAGCAGGCAAAAGGAGAATGGCATATGCAGCAATTAACTAAATAATTTGAAAAAAAAAATGCTGCTTTCTCCTTTTCCTGAAATTATTGCAAACTGCAGTTGGTATCTCTGTACCTTGGATCTTTCCCTCTGTACCTCTGCTTTACAGAATGCTGCTCTTCCTGTGACATCTTTCTCCATGGGTGCTGGAACACTGGGGAAAAATGGAGATTCTCAAGATTAGAAGGTACTTTTTGTGTTAAAAGTATCCCCTTCTGTCCGTGGTGGACCTGGAAATGAGCTTACATGAGTCTGCCTCTACTGTCTGTGTCCCTTTCTTTGTTTTTATGATGTGGACCAAGAGCAGGGCCAATGAACGAGTGGCTTAGTAATTTCCCAACACTTTCTGAGAGAGACCATAACTATGCCACCTCAGCAGTGGATCTGTAAGAAGTGCCCCCGTTGAGAACCTTCATGACAGCAACTAAAACATTCGAAGTCCAACTTGTAGCCTCAACTGAGGGCCATGTGCAATATACAGTATGCATCTTTGAAACAATATCCTCTATCTGAATCAGTGTTACTAATAGTTTACTCTTATTAAATGTCTGTGGTGAAAACTGCCAAGCCATCATGCAGCACAGAATCAGACCAGCACAAAATATGTTATCACCGTATCAGGAAAAGTTGATCATATAGAGTATGTATAGATAATTAATTCAGAAGTTATCCAAACTTAGTTAAACATCCGATAGCTTTGGGGAATACTTATTACTAATCAGATTAACTAGTCAACTTGTTGCAATGGATGAAGCAAAACACAGTAAGTAATTTAGACAACCAAGGTACGTTGTATGCTGTGGTGGGGTTTGAACCAATACCATCTGAATGTTTATCATAAGAACTATTAGCACACAAAATAAATGAATTGTTTTGGAATCAACCTTAAAACAGTACAGCAAGAAATAGTAATAGCTACCATTTTGAGCTGCAAAAGACAATCCACTCCCAGCACCAGTGATTTAATTTCTCCTCATTTGTAAACTGATCTAAAAGACTCAGGGTGAACTTATTTTTATGTACACTAAAATGTCTGGCTGTACAGTTACAATACAATGAAAGAAGAGATGAGTTTTTTGTTAACTCTCATCATGACCGGAGCATTGTAAGAGGTGCTGTAATATAATATAATATAATATATATATAATATAATATAATATAATATAATATAATATAGTCAAACTGCCAGATTGGTGGGAATGGGTAGAGGATTGTCAAACTGAGTTGGGGAGGGGAAGAGGGTACTGCCAGACATCAGGGAAGTGATAGACACAGTTAAGAAGTGGCAGGGTGTTCAGGCGGACATCAGAGAAGCTAGAAATAGATGGTTTATACTGGCACTAGTTTAGCTGTCCCCCTCTTTTTAAGGGTGACTGGAAAATGTCTGTCACACTGTCAGCTGTGTCAGATGAAGTGCTGTATTTTGTTGAGGGTGATGGGAATAATGCTGCCACACTGGAATTGTCTGTTAGAGACCCTCTCTTTGTGAGAAACAATAGGAACATTTCAGACCAGCAGTGTGACAGTTGGCGTGTCCTTTCTCTGGATGCAGCAAAGATACCCACTTAAATCTGACTGCAGAAGCTGTGATATATAACCTGTGCAGTCAGTCCGTTATACAGCAGTTATCACAGAGCAAATATTATTTCAGGCTAAGCCATTAATGGAATAAACATTTCCTCAGTACCCCCAGTTTGAAATATTGTAATACATCTGTTATCCCCAGTGCTTATTGGACTGCTCAGGTTGTATCAGAGAGCTCGCCTACGACTGTAGTTAAAACTAAGTTTTTGATCACCTGCTGGGTCAGAGCGAGAAAAACTCAGAGCCATGACCAACCCAGGCACTGGTGTGCAGCTCCGGCCTCAGAGATAATTCATCACACACTTGTACCCAGCAGGAGAAAGCTGAGGGCCTCCTCTACCATAATTCTTACCCAAACTAAGCTCCTGTATTCCAAAAGATACAGAACATACTCAGTGTCTGGTAGCATGTCAAAATGAAGTCTACAATATCAAGGTTACTTAGTGCCATATATTTTATCGATTTTTCCATTTTTCCATTCATGGTTGTCATGTAAGAAATTGTACTATGTTCAGACAGAGCACATGCTGCATAATTTATGAAGTGTGCTACTCTTCCATAAAGTGCCTCCAGTGACACAGATTCACTGTTATATGAACATTTCAGAAATAAAGTGCAGTAGGAAGTGCAAGGAACAAATTCAAAAGTGGAAAAAACAACGTTATAGTACGAACCAGAGGTTCTCATACAAAGGTTCCACTTTATTAGCATATAATACAGACAAAAACGTAAGGCAAAAGAGATAACAATTCAATATCTATAAAAGTAGGTAACAAGTAAGGCATGGAACTTGAAATATTCATAACAAGTGGCAGTGCAGTCAGTAGAGTGACTCTCACAGCTTAAACTGAGTGGGGAAAAGGACTAGCAGATGGGTGGTAACAGTAGGGTATCATTCAATGAACAAAATGTGAGAAATTTATATAGAGTAGAAGTGCAGTCAGTAATGTGACTGTCAGCTAAAATTATGGATGGAAAAGATCAGAAGATAGGAGATAACATAAAGGTGCAGGGGAAGAAGATGGGTCGAATAGGGGAAGGGTGCGGGTAGGAGGTTGGAGGTAGGAGACAACATCAGGAAGTTCAAGGAGGTACGAGGTGAGGGAGTAGAGGTGTGAGGGGTAAGGTGTGAGGTGGGGGTACGTGGTGATTCAGGGAACAAGGTAGGTGTGAGAAGAGGAGTTTGCATGAGATGGGGGTATGTGGGCCTGATGCAGAATAAAGGTAGGAAGAGTGGAGGGGTATTTAGTGGAGGCAGTCACAGCTGCTAAGAACAGTGAGGTGTTATAGTTTGGACACAAGGGCCAAGCTTAGATTCGACATTTAAAGAATCATAGAATCTGTCAGCAGAAAAGGACTCCACAGCCCATCCAGTATGCTCGAACCCTCCCCAGGAAGACCATCCTTTACCAGCCCGCCCCCTGCCACTTAGTGCCATGTACATATCCCAGGCTCTTTTGAAGCTGTCTACCATATCCACCCCCACCACCCATTCCGGCACACTGTTCCATGGCCTTACCACCCTCTCGGTAAAGAACCTCCCTCTGATGTCCCCTCTGAATCTTCCCCCCTCAAGTTTGTAGGTGTGCCCTCTAGTGGAGTTGTTCTTGCTCAGTCTGAAGATGCTGTCGACCCTCACCTTGTTTATGCCCTTCAAATACTTGAATGTCTCCACCTTATCGCCCCTCTCCCTCCTCTCCTCCAGTGTGTACAGGCCCAGCTCTTCCATCTTCTCCTCATTAGCCTTCCCCTGCAGCCATTTTACTATCTTGGTTGCTCTTCTCTGGACCCATTCCGGTCTGTCCTTGTCCCCTTGTAGGTATGGCCTCCAGAACTGGACCCCATATATCACGTGTGGTCTGACCATTGTTTTCTATAGTGGCAGGATCACTTCCCTCCTGCTTGTGAATTCCCTCCCTATGCATGCCAGGATTCTGAATGCCTTTCCTGCAGCTTTGTTACACTGACCCTGGACTTTCATGTTGTCAGAAATAGTGATCCCTAGGTCTCTTTCCTGTTCTGTTACCACCAGCTCCTCCTCCCAAACTGGTACTTCGCCTTTGGCTTATTTCACCCTATGTGCATAATTTTGCACTTTTGTATATTGAACTGCAGCTGCCACCTTTCTGACTACTCCTCCAGCCTAACCAAATCCTACCTCATATCCTCCACCCCCCTTCTGCCTTATCAACCCTATTGTTACATATCTTCAAGTCATCTGCAAACAGACACACCTTTCCTAGAAGACCCTCTGTGATATCCCCAATGTATATGTTGAAGAGTATGGGTCCCAACACAGACCCTTGGTGAACCCCAATCATCACCTTTTCCTCCTTTGAGTGCACCCCATTCACCACAACCATCTGTGTCCTCCTCCAACCAGTGTTCTAACCAGCTTGCAAGCGTGCTTCCTCTCCCAAGCTATCTACCTTGCCTATCAGTATCCTGTGGAGGACAGTGTCAAATGTCTTCCTGAAGTCCAGGGATGCCATGCTCACCGCCCATCCCCATGGTCCCAAATCTCTGTCACTCTGTCAAAGAATTCAGTCAGGTTGGTCTGGCAGGACCTTCCACCTGTGAATTCATGTTGATTATCCTTTAGGATGCCCTCCCCTTCTAGGCATTTTATCAGCCTTTCCTTAATAAACATCATCATCATTTTTCTGACCATGGAGGTTAAGCTAACTGTGCAGTAGTTTCCTGGCTCTTCCCTTCTCCTCCCCCTTATGTAGGGGTACTACCTTGGCCCTCTTCCAGTCCCGAGGAACCCTTTCCTTGTGCATTGACAAGTTAAATAAACTTGTGAGTGGTGCTGCAAATTCTTGCCTTAATTCTTTGAGTACCCTCGGGTGAATCCTGTCCAGACCCATTGTCTTATCTGCCAGCAGCTTTCCTAATTCTTTCAGTACCATTGAGTCCACTTCCCTACCCATTCTTCCCCTACTTTCCAGCCTTGACCCCCCCCCCCACTGTGAAGACCGATGTGAAGTATTTATTCAGGATCTCAGCTTTTTCCATATCTCCTTCCACCATTGCCCCCCTTGAACTTCATAATCCTCTGCTTCCTTACCACTGTTACTCATGCGTCTGAAAAACTTTGTCTCCCCTTTTTGCCTCCCTTGCTATTTTCCATTCCATTTTGGCCTTCGCCAGTCTGATCACCTTCCCTGCTTCCAGCAGTTTTTCCTTATATAACTCCCTCTGCAATGCTTTATGTACTTGAATGCCCTCCTTTTTTCCCTAACTGCACTCCTCACTTCCGTTATGAACTAAAGTGGCTTACTCCCCCTCTTTTTCTTACTAATCAACCTAACGAACATTTCTGTCACCTTCAGTATTCCTCTGTTTATCTCCCCCCAGAGATCCTCCACATCTTCCAAGACTTCCTTCCCCTCTAGTTCCTCCTGAACCATTGCCCTCATCCTCCTAAAATCTGCCTTTCTAAAGTCTAACACTCTAGTGTTGGAACTGCTCTTAGCCTGACATTTTCTGATTCTAAAGTTTACTGTCCTATGGTTGCTGTCACCTAAATTTTCCCCAGTCTCCACCCATCAGCACTGTCCCCATTTGTCATAACCAGGTCAAGTATGGCACTCCCCCTAGTTGGCTGCATTATCAGTTGGCTGATGAACACTTCGTGCAAGGCTTCCAGCAATTCCTTACTCCTTTCTGTGGACGCTGCTGGGATGTCCCAATCCACAACCAGTAGATTTAGATCTCCCTCCACCATGACTTCCCCCTTGCTGGCCATCTCCTGTATCTCTCTTGCCTTCTGCCTGTCTACTTCCTCTCCCTGATTTGGTGGTCTGTAGACCACCCTACCTTCACTGTCTTCACCCTGTTTTGCTTATAGTGACCCATAAGGTCTCTGCTGGTCCACCCCCTCCCCTGCACATCATCACCCTAATCCTGTCTTTTATATAGAGGCAACCCCACTCCCTTTTATGTTTGCTTTCATGCATGCAAGAAACATGTTATGACAGCTTGCTAGAGTAGTAGGTTGTGGAGGTATGGTAGTGTTGTGGCCAATGCGCCACCTGCTTTTTGGGGCTTGTTTATGTGGCATGAATGAATGAGCATGCTGTCTATGACAGCAGCTCAGAAGTGTACCACCAGCTTGAAACAATTTCTCCGCTGCAATGAGGAGTGTCCCTAATTGCAGGGCATGCCTTGCCTGGTATAACATTTCAATAAATATGGCGGCAGCTGTTGCCATCTACCTCTCACAGTCCTGTGAAAACCCGATGTCAGGGTGCCCAATTGCCTGTCAGCATGACCCCTTCCCAGTTCGTTTGCTGACAGGGAGCCCAATCCCCGTTGGCATATGTGCCTTTGCTGTTTTTGTCTGCTGAGGGGATACCCAATCCCCTCGCATCATCCCCATCCCATACACACACATGCTAGCCAACAAAGAGCCCAATCCCCATTGGCTTCAGTGCCCTGTCCCCATCTGCCAGGGGGTGCCCAATCCCCTCAGCATCACCCCACAAACACAGACATGCTTGCCGATGGGGTGCCCAATCCTCCTCTTGGCATGTTTAACCCACCCCAAGATTGTGTAGCACACTGGAAGCCCACCCGTGTGTGCTATCACCCCCAAACTGTTCCTTACACCTGTAAAAATAAAAAGGTCCGTGGTGTTCTTCTTCTTTTTTTTTAATAACCTAAGCAAAGAAAATGGTCTCTCACTGTCGGGTCCCTCCCCAACGTGCACACCCTGACCTCCCGCACCCCACCCCATACTTATCTCCAGAGCCCAGCACAATGATCTTCAGTGGAGCAGGAACATGTCTGCACTCTTCAACGTCAACCGCAAGCTGAAGAAATGCTGATAAGCTATATAATGGCATAAATGAGGGTTTTCAATTTAGGTGGATATCAGCGGCCATTTTGTGACTTTTGGCACCAGATTTTCAACATAGGTTTCTTGGGACCCACTTCATCAACTCAGTAACTGTCATGTTGTTATTCAGTCCTGAAACGTGATTTCACAGTCACTGTGCGTAATCACCTTCTGGGACTGATTAACGAAACAACAGTGTCACTGTTCATGAGGTGGGCTCCCAAAAAGCCCATGTTGCAAATTTGGTGTAAAAACTCCAAAAAATGGCCACGTTACCAGTTCCCATGTATGCTTGTAACTTCGAGAATCTTTTATGTTTTCACTCCAGATTTTCTAGTGAGCAGTACACATTGAGCCCTCCTGCCTCTGTCCCTTGAGAGGTGATCCACTCCAGTTTCCTTTGGAACCAGTGTGGCCTCTCTCCCTGCCACCAATGGGGTGATCTCTGGTTCCTCTGCTGTCACTGATCTGCCTCCACTATTCTGCCACTAATGCAGTGATTGCAATTCCCCAGTGGTCTCCTTGCTCCTTGAATTGATGTTGAGGGAAGCCATTGTTCCAGGTAGGAGCCCAAAACATAAATGTTCATTGAGCATGAGTGGTCTGGCAGAAGGGGACAAGGTAGGTCTGCTTGGATGCACTACAGCTACAGTAGCAGCCACATACATTGCCTGATATTTCCTGAAATTTCTGTGATATTTCCAGAAATATCTCCTGCTTTCTGCATTTCCACAGTAGGGGCAGCAGAGATAAATTCTTCAGAAATTTGGCAAAATGTCTGAAAATAGCTGGCAATGTGTCTTGCTACTATAATACTGCAAAAGTTGTGAGTCGGCATAAGGAGGTGCCGAGAGGCAGGGGGTGTTAAGACCAGGCTGATTTATTTTGCAAATAGGCAGGTCTGGTAAATTATTCTTGCCTTGAGGTGTAACCAGCTGATCTGTTCATAAAGGCCGCATGTGTGGGTATGCATATGGGCCCTGGATACCAGACTGCAGGTCTTATTATGTGCATTTGTTATCCTTTTGATGGTAGTATCCGCAGGCAGCTCCATAAATGACAAGCCTATAGTCAAATATGGCTAGGATAGAGCTGGCATCTGCTAGCCAGAAGGCTTCAGGGGTCAGGCAGTGTGGGTGGTGGTATAGAGTCCCGGTTGTAGAATTTATCACCTTACAAATTTGGTTGACACATGCAGTGTAGGTCAGTGAGCTAGCATGGATTATGCTGAGATATATATATATATTCATGGACCTTTTCAAGAGGTAGACTTTGGTTATTCAGCATAGTTAATTGGGCTGATTTATGCCTATTGTGTGGGCTAGTGAAAAGCATGACCTTGGTTTTCTTGTAGCTCAACAGCAGTTTGTGTTGAGTGAACCATACCTTTACCAGTTCAAAATTAGTTTGTAGTTCTCTTGTAAAGGCGAAGGGAGAGGATCTGACTTACTTGAGAAAAGAACAGATTGTCGGCATAAAGTATCATATTGGCAGGGCAGGCTTGTGGGAGGTTGTTGCAAAAAAGACTGAAAAGTAGGGGCCCAAGGATGGAGCCTTGAGGGACCCCCAAACACTTTGGATGACTGTCAGAAACAGCGTCCAGGATTTTAACTTGTTGCATTCTACCTTCAAGGTACTTCTTGAGCCAGTCGGTTACGTCATAGGAGAGGTCGAGTGCAATGAGTGAATTCAACAGTAGGGCATGGTTTACAGTATCAAAAGCCTTGGTGTGGTCACTATATATTGACCCCACCAAATGACCCTGATTGAGAGCCTTGTGAGGGAAGTCTGTGTACTCAAGCAGAGCAGTAGTGGTGCTGTGAGTTTTCTTAAAGCTGTGCTGCTAAGGGCATTGGATGTCATATTTGGTCAGGTATTCGGTTAATTGGTCGGCAATGATAAACTCTAAGGTTTTAGAGGGGGAGGATAGATATTGGATGACAATTTGAGTTACTTGTGCTGTCTCTGCATTTGTAGACAGGTGTTATTATAGCCACTTTCCATCTCTGGGGGAACTGACTCCTGGAAAGTGACAAATTTAGGAGTTTGGTGAGGAGTTTCAGGACAACATCTAGGGTAAGATTTAGGAAGTTGAGGTCAAGAGAGTCACTGCTAAACCTGGAGTTGCCAAGTACCCTGTGTAGATATTTTTTTATGACTTCAATCAGGGTGACTCTCTTGAAGAAGGGGATATTGGGGGCATTTACTGACATTACACTCAGTGTCCTGCTCATCAAAGAAATCGGGGGAAAGTATGCCACTCAGATCAGTAAAGGCAGTGTTAAAGGTGTCAGCTATTTGTTTAGGTCCTGTATGGTTTCACCATTCATTGCAAGCATAGAGGGGGATGTTTTGTTGTGCTTACCTGTGAGGTCTTTTAGACTTTACCCACATCTCCTGCCATTACCACAGGAGTTTGAGAGTTTGTGTTTATAGTGACTGATTCTGGCATGGTGGACTTCACGGGTGTAAGTGTTCATTGCAGTTTTGTAGCACTTCATATCATCCTGTTTTCCAGAAGCAAGTGCCCGATTCCATAAATTATCCCTATTGGACATCATTTTAATCAGGGCAGGGGTTATCCAGGAGTTAATTGCACCCTTAGCCTTATTAAACTGGGTGACAAAATAATCAAGCACTTGGTCAACATTTTGGACTTCATCTAAATGTGACCAGTCACACTGTTTAAGCCATGTCTGGAGGTGTTTAAGTTGCCCTCTATTTAAGACACGTTGATGCACAACTTTAGCAGGTGGCTTAGGTGCCTTGTTAGATGAGGGACACAGTACTGGGGAGTGGTCACTGCCAGAGTCAGGGAGGAAAGTGGTGCAGGTGATTCTTTCTGGATGGGTGGTAAGGATCAGGTCAAGGAGTGAGCTGTTGCCAGTCCTGCAGTTAATTCTTGTCACCAAATGGGTAATGTCAATAGCCAAATGGCTTCTTTGTAAGTGTCAGCTTGGGGCCAGCTAATTAATGTTGAGGTCACTCTAGTACTACCACCTCAGAGCGATGAGGTAAGCTGGTAAGGTTGTTAAGGACCATTTTTTTAAATATGATTTTTATTGTTGTAACCCCCACAAATGGGGGTTCCAAAAGACTTCCAGGAGCTTGCTTGAATGCTCCAAGCCTGAATGGTGTTTGGCTAAGCCATTTATCAGTGAGTGTTTTAGAACCTCTGGTACTGTCTCTTTAAGAGCTGTCTGCTTGCAGACATAATTAGTTTGTATGGGGACTGTGTGTTTCTTTGATTGAGTACCACTGAGCTGCTGCCAATTCACTCCATTTTGCAGTCACTAGGAGTGCAAAGGAACCTATCTGAAAGATGTAACTGTTTGCCAGAAACCATTTAGTAATAATGAAATTACAGTTTGTCTAACCTGCTTTCTTTGCAGTCAGAACTGTGTCTGCCTAGTTCCCCATTCTGGTTTTGAACTGCTGAACTGGACCAATCAGTGTGGGGTAGCTTAGCTCTAAAATGGTGCCTTGGACGAATCAGAACTTGGACTCATAATGTGAGCCAGCCACAAGAGGATTGTATGGGCAGTGACTCTGGGAGATGTAGTTTAGACTTCGGCCCTTTTGGACCAACAGGAGCAGTCTATTGTGAGTGACAGCCAATCCAGTCAAGAACTGGGAGGAACTCAAAGGAAGTGCCTGTTTTGTCTGTTGGAGTTTCAGTTGAGCTCTGGCAGTGAAGAAGGAAGGAGCTCTGTGCTTTTTCAGTGTGCAGTTTTAGTCGGGAAACGTGTGTAAGGCCCAGAGTTCCGGTCTGCAGCTTGTGTAACTGCTTGTTAGGACTGAATCCATCCTGTGAAGAGAATCAAAGGATATCTGAAGAGTAGAAACCAGGCTCACCCTGTAGAAGACTGGAGAAATTGCTGAATTGCACTAGGTCTGTCAGGAACTGAATCTGCTGTGTGTTCTCCCGGGTATTGTGCAGTAATTGCGATCGGGATAGAGAAGCAGCCTGCCTGGTATAGTACTTTCTGTTTTACCATATAAATGTGTGAAGAGGCTTGTGTACCTCAAGTGAATCCTGCTGCCATTAAAGGACTTTGCCTGTTGCAGTTTGCCATATAAATGTGTGAGGAGTCTCGTGGAGCTCAAGAGTAGCCCTGCTGACATTGAAGGACCCTATCTTGTTTGGAGGTCGTGAGTACTAATTCAGGTCACTCCTGTTGAATTGCCACATTGAATCAAATGGAATCACTGTACTGCTGACTGTTTAAACTAATTTTTCTTTCTCTGTGGGAAAGGGCCCCTACCAGCTGCCACAGTTTGGACTAGCCACTAGGGCGTGGGTACCCAGGGACAGTAACTGGTAGGGATAGGCCTGTGCACAGAGCCATAGGTAGATGAGTAAAGTGATAAGCTAATTAACCTGATTTCCCCCTGTCCTTGTTATATTCCCCCTAAATAAATCCGAGCTGCTTGTTTCAGCAAAGTTATACTGCCTGAGGTATTTGTCTATGTTAAAGTATTGTACTGTGATTGTTGCACTGTATCTTATTTTACAGGAGGTCCCAGTGCCTGAACCAGCCCTGGAGGTAAGTGTATACTGTGAAGGTAATTCTGATATATTGTGTGGGCCACTAGTGGGAAGAAAGGGGGGTTGCAGTGTCCCAGAGGGCTGTGACCAAGTAAGTTTAACTATTGCAAACCCTGACCTCTGGGTGGAGGCACCCACCATTGGATCCAGGCCCCTCAACCTGTTAGTGGCAAATCAGGCAGGGGTAGTAGCCCCTGGGGTAGCGCCATCTAGGGGTTACATCTTGGAGGCTCACCGCTGGGATTGTGTGTCCTCTAGTGGCCATATTTACGAACCACTGTTAAGGGAAAAAAAAATAAATAAATGGGTACCCCAACAGAAGAGGCTGTGCACCGGCTGGTGGAGTGGTGTACTGGGGAGGAGATCAACCCCCAAAATGCTATGCTTATCCTGGACATCCCCCTGTGTATCAATACGGACACTGTGCAGGGAGTACTTTCCAAGGTGGAAGGTTTACAAAACCCTGTGGTGGTGGGTCGGCATGCTAATCTGCTCACCTACACTTTCCTGGCCCTAGTAGAGTTTAAGGATCCCATAGATAGCTCCAAAGTGCCACAGACCATTACCCCAGAGGGAGCCCTCACTGCTTGGAGAGTGATAACTAAGGACAGTAAAGACCCGGGGGGGAATGAGCCCCCACCACTATCTGAAACTTTTGAGGAGAAATTTGCTAAATGGTTGCTGGGGGAAGGGAAAACTGTGGAGGACTTGAAGAAACTATTCTTGCCACCTGGGGTGTTCCTCCCCAACACCCTCTCCCGCTCCAGTACCCATAATGGTGGCTGAACCAATTCAGACTCTATTTCTGCACCTGCCATTAGTCACGACTCTTGCCAGGTTGAGGATCTTCTCTGCACCTCCCACCCCCAAGGGAGGATGACTGGGAGACCTGGATAGACTATGTTGCCCCAACAAGTGCTAGAATGGCAATGCTCGGAAGTCGAGAAGCCGAAGAGGGTTAGTGAGAGCCTCCAGGTCCTGCCCTGGCTACCATCCGAGCAAACGGGCCAGTAACCCTGAAGTGACTGCACAGGCCTATCTTGAGGCCCTGGAGAATGTGTATGGGAGCCCAGATTCTGATGAAGACCTATGGTGGAGAGTAAGAGATGCACAACAGTACCAAGGGAGTTGTTGTCTGTGTATGTATCTCGCTGGAAAATTGTTGCAAGAATGCCTCAGAAAGGGTAGTTTGCCAGCGATTGAACTGGACCGAACCAGGCTGGACAGGATCCTTAAGTCTGCCCCCTTCTCAGAACTGCTGTTGCTTCAGTTACGCCTGGCAAATCGACTGGAATCCCCACCCTCCTATGATGAGTTAATGAGAGAAATTCGAGGAGTTGAGAAAAGGCAATCTCAGGAGGGACCTGCACCAACAGCTGCGGCTACGACCCGAGTGACTGAGGGTGACCCATCAAGTGAAGTTCAGGGGCAGAGGTTGGCAGTAAATGAGTGCTCTGACAAGGAAAAGATATGCCACAATGGGGGCGAACTGTTGAGAGAGATCCGGAATTCAAAACAGTCCTTTATGAAGGCCACGCCTGCAAGTACGGGCCCTGACCTATATCTGACTGCATCTGCTATGGGGTGGGGTACCACCCATGTATCTCCTGCTGATAACAGCTCTGAACTCGATTTCTTGACCATGGAAGTGGAGAAACTGATGAGATGTCTCCAAATGCTTATCACGCCGCAGACAGAGATGGCACCAAGGTTTCCAGTTAGTAATACCCCCCCTGGCTCCCAGTGTGGCGCCCGGCCAGCTCAAACTCCAGAAAGTATGTTTTGCTATAATTAGGGAAAGATGGGCACATGAAAAGGGAATGCCTGTCCCCAAAAGACACTGACAAAGTTGCATATAGGCTACAAGGAGAGCTCGGAGAACAAATCAGTGGTTAAGAGGTGCACAAAATGATCCCAGTGAGGGCACCAAAATGCTAACTCACGTCCTTTGTGGCAAGGTCAGTTACCCAGGCCCCACTACGCCTCTCCAGACTGGTCCAGAATAGTGGGTCCTCCATGGAGACCACTGTAAAGGTGAATGGAGTGTCTACAAGAGCTGTATTAGACAGTGGCTCCCAAGTGACAATTATGTTCCAGGATTGGTATCAGAAGCATTTGTCAGACGTACCCTTACAACCATTAGAAGGACTGCATGTATGGGGGTTAAGTGAGAAGGCCTACCCCTATTCCGGGTATATCCAAATTTGGCTGTCTTTCCCCACCTCCGTGGCTGGAGTGGCCGAACAAGTAGAGACCCTAGCCTTAGTGTGTCCCCCCACTGGACTGTATGATGGTGTCCCTTTGTTGTTTGGAACAAATGCTCATATGTTCGGAAGGCTGGCACAGTTGTGTTATGAAAAACAGGGGTCAAAGACTAGTAGAGCTTTAAGAGTTCCAGCTTTAATTAAGAAGGCCTATGAGGCACAGAGAGACGCTGAAAAAATAGAACCAAAGGAACCGGTCGGAATTGTATGGAAGAAGGATCCTGAGTCTCTGATCCTGGCGCCAAATGCCCAGTGTACCTTACAGGGAGAGGTCTGTATCAGAAAGGATGTTAAGAATAAAATATTAATGTTGGATGCACCAGGCGATGGAAAATTGCCAGAGGGACTGCTGGTCAAGCCCAGTATTTTGCCCGCTAGAGCCCATGCTTATGCCAGAAGGGTAATGGTCCAAGTTCATAATGTGTCTGAAAGAGACATTCGAGTAAATAGCGGTTGCATCCTGGCTAATGTGCATTGTGCAGACACTGCAGTGCTACCCAGCAGCAAGAGTTCAAGAAGAATGACAGAGTAACGCCTGACTTGTTTGATTTCGCGACTCCCGCTGCCAGCTGGAATGGAAAGTGAGGATCAGGAGAAGCTTGCCCAGAGAGACCAGGTGTTTTCTTTAAAGGAATGGGATGTAGGACGCTGCAAGGAACTGAGCACAATATCCGCTGCATGACGAAAGACCATTTCGTGAGAGGTCTCGACGCCTGGCACCTGCTGGACATAGATGATGTGAGACGGCATCTGCAAGAGATGTTAGCTGGTGTAATACAAGAATCCAGAAGCTCTTATGCTTTCCCCCATTGTGGTAGTGAGGAAAAGAATGGAACAGTAAGGATGTGTGTGGATTATCGCACCTTAAACCGGGCGGACTATCCCTGATCAGTACACAATGCCCCGCATTCAGGATGCTTTGGACTGCCTAAACGGGAGCAAGTGGTTCTCTGTGCTGATCTCCAGATGGGTACTACCAGATCCCGGTCCCAGAGGACCATGAGAAGACAGCCTTTATCTGTCCGCTTGGCTATGAATTCATGAGGATGCCTCTAAGGGATTTCAGGTGCCCCAGCCACTTTTCAACGATTGATGGAGGCGTGCAGTGGGGACATGAACTTACTAGAGTGCCTGGTATACCTAGATGATGTTATTGTGTTTGGCAGCTCACTGGAGGAACATGAGAGCAGATTATTTAAGGTATTGGACCGACTGAGGACTTTGGTCTTAAACTGTCCATTGATAAGTGTCAATTCTTTCAAACATCAGTAAAGTATGTGGGATACATAGTATCCACTGAGGGAATAAGACCGACCCCAAGTAAAGTTGAGGCCTTGACCACCTGGCCACAGCCCAAAAATCTAAAAGAACTGCAAAGATTCCTGGGATTCTGTGGTTATTATCTGCGTTTCATCAAGGACTATTCAAGAGTGATCCGCCCTTTACTTAACCTTACTCAAGGTTATCCCCCAACCCACAAAAAATACCAAAAGTCAGCGTCCCTCAAGACTGAAAGAGTGTATTTTCATCCGAGTGAAGTATTTGGGGCTCGCTGGACTCTGATTGTGAGACTGCTTTTCATGAGATCATATAACAACTTACCCATGCTCCAGTGCTGGCCTATGCCGATCCAAGAAAACCTTACGCCTGCACACTGATGCTAGCTTGCAAGGGTTGGGGGCTGTGTAATTAAAGCACGAAAATGGCCTGAGACCAGTGGCCTTGCCAGTAGAAGCCTGACCCCATCCGAAAAGAACTATCCTGTACATAAGTTAGAGTTCCTAGCTTTGAAGTGGGCTATTGTTGACCAATTCCATGAGTACTTGTATGGGGCTAAAATACTAGTAAAACTGATAATAATCCTTTGACCTATGTGCAGACCTCAGCTAAGTTGGATGCCACTGGCCATAGGTGGCTTTCTGCATTATCTACATATGACTATGCTCTCATCACCGAGCAGGTCTGAACCACATAGATGCTGATGTCTTTCCTGGAGGCCTGTTCCAGAATGATTGGGTCCGATTGGCAGAACCTGACATTCGGGCACTCTGCCGAAGTTTGACAGGGAGGAACAAATGTCCACGGACGCAGTGGACTGCATGGTGGATTGCTTGGGACCCTCTGAGAATTGCATACCTGCTGCTTATTGCCACTTTTCTGCAATAGACATTGGTGCACTGCCTCAGCTGGACAATGACAGTATTCAGCGGCTCAATCCCGCAATCCCATGATCAAAGCAGCTTTAGAAGCCTCTATGCAGGAAAAGATGTGTCCAAATTACGCCCACGGATTTGAGAACTGCACTATTATACAAAGAAGGTCCTAAGTTGAAACTGATCAATAAACTGTTATACAGAGAAACAGTAGACAGAGGGGACAAGTAGACAAACAACAACTAGTGCTGCCCACTGCCTTTCGAGACTCAGTACTGATGTCCTTGCACAACCACATGGGGCACCTTGGTATAGACAGAACACTTGACTTGGTGAGATCCAGATTCTATTGGCCTAAGATGGGGGCTGATGGGAGCAACACATTCAAACTTGTAGTCGCTGCTTACAGAGGAAAGCTTTGTTCAGAGGGCTGCCCCTTGTTAACATCACCACCAGTGCACCCATGGAGCTGGTCTGTATTGATTTTCTGAGTTTGGAGTCAGATCAAAGAAATATCAGTAATGTGCTGGTGGTCACTGACCATTTCACGAGATATGCCCAAGCTTTCCCCACCAAAGACCAGAAAGCATCCACTGTGGCCAAAGTACTTGTAGAAACTTTTTTGTTCACTATGGGGCTCCACAAAGAATCCATTCTGATCAAGGAGAGACTTTGAGAGTCGTCTGATCAAAGAGATGCTTTCTCTGTGGGAGTGCGAAGTCCAGAACTACTCCTTACCACTCCCCAGGGGACCTCAGCCTGAACGTTTCAACCGCACTTTGCTAGATATGCTAGGCACCCTGCACCCGAAGGACAAGCCTAGATGGAGCCAACAAATTAGCACCCTGGTACATGCTTATAACTGCACCAAAAGTGATGCCACTGGGTTCTCCCCCACCGCCTGATGTTTGGAAGAGAAGCTCGACTACCGGTAGATGTGTGTTTGGGGTCTCTCTGATGGGGTTCAAGCTGACAACTATTTACAGTATGTGCAAAAGTTAAAGACCCAGCTAACTCATGCACTCAACTGGCTCAAACCATGGCTGCCAAAGAAATCTGGCCAACAAAGAAAGGTATGATAAAAAGGTACGAGGAACTCCAGGAGGAGATCGGGTATTGCTAAGAAATCTGGGACTGCATGGCAAGCACAAGATTGCTGACAGATGGCACCATCTCCCTCACATTGTAGTGGGCAAACTAGATGATCTGCCAGTGTACAAAGTAAGGCCTGAGAATAATTCAAAAGATGTAAAACAATGCATAGAAATCATTTACTGCCCATTGGACAAATCTTAATTGAGTCTGAGCCCTAGAAGATGCCCCTCTGGACCAGTGACTAGAGCTGCTGCTAAGAAAAGATCAAGAAAGTCTGCACCTACAGAAGCAAAGTTAAAGTGTTCCTCCACAAGTCCCAGTTGAGCATGACTGTCAGTCCATATCGGAAGAAAGTGAGAGTGACTTTGAATACTATCCTTCACGAACTGAGTCAATTGTTTCAGGGCAATCCCCTAGTCAATATTGAGATGAAGCTGGGCCTTCTGACTGTCCAAGCCCCCAGCTTCGTCCCTGGAGCCAATGCTCCCAGAAAGTGAAGTGCAAAGCATCAGATCAGATGAAATGGAATCATTGTGCATGGTTGAACTGTTTGAGCTTTCAGGGAGGAAATGATGGATTGGGTCAGACTGGTGATACACCAGAACAAGAGGAGTATTTTGAGTGCCCTGACAGTCCACTGCCAGTGTCCGAAAGCTTCCATGAGCCAAATGTTGTGGACTCAGAAACTGTAACTCCTTGAGCTGAAAGTGCCCCAAGTTCTAGCCTCTCTACCCCCATGGAGACTCCCCTGACAAGTGAGGACAATGCTGAAAACGAGGCTCAGAGTGCAGAGACTGTAACAGTTCCCCCTAGAAAGACTGGTCAAGCTGTAAAGCCTGTGGTGCACCTCAGTTATGATTCCCTGGGCCGGCCAGTGGATCTGCCTCTCAATGTTGTCCATAAAGGAGTGTATGTGTCCCCAAGCTCATTGCCCAAACTGAGCGTCAGTGCTAACTCAAATTACTTGTGTTGCCCTCTAAGTATGGTGCCCTTGCCCCATCCAGCCCCAAGGTAACTGATAGGGAAGGGCCCCCTCTCTTCAGGTTTCATGTACAAGAGGTAATAACTTGAGTTATGGTTCAATGTGTATGTAATACTGTGTAAAGAGTGACGTACTGCAATGTTTCAGAAATGTGTTCTTGGTAAAATGATATATTGACTGATGATTACATGTGCGAGCCTAATGCAAATGTATATGGTTGCAGTTGAAACTTATGGGGGTACTTGCTTGGCGCGGATGTCAAGCTGTCCCAGGCCAGGAAGGGTGTAACTCCCCTGCAAATGGGGGTTCCCAAAAGACTTCCAGGAGCTTGCTTGAATGCTCCAAGCCTGAATGGTGTTTGGCGTTAAGTCATTTATCAGTGAGTGTTTTTAGAACCTCTGGTACTGTCTCTTTAAGAGCTGTCTGCTTGCAGACATAATTAGTTTGTATGGGGACTGTGTGTTTCTTTGATTGAGTGCCACTCGAGCTGCTGCCAATTCACTCCATTTTGCAGTCACTAGGAGTGCAAAGGAACCTATCTGAAAGATGTAACTGTTTGCCAGAAACCATTTAGAGTAATAATGAAATTACAGTTTGTCTAACCTGCTTTTTGCAGTCAGAACTGTGTCTGCCTAGTTCCCCATTCTGGTTTTGAACTGCTGAACTGGACCAATCAGTGGGGTAAGCTAGCTCTAAAATGGTGCCTTGACGAATCAGAACTTGGACTCATAATGTGAGCCAGCCACAAGAGGATTGTATGGGCAGTGACTCTGGAGATGTAGTTTAGACTTCGGCGCCTTTTGGACCAACAGGAGCAGTCTATTGTGAGTGACAGCCAATCCAGTCAAGAACTGGGAGGAACTCAAAGGAAGTGCCCGGTTTTGTCTGTTGGAGTTTCAGTTGAGCTCTGGCAGTGAAGAAGGAAGGAGCTCTGTGCTTTTTCAGTGTGCAGTTTTAGTCGGGAAACGTGTGTAAGGCCCAGAGTTCCGGTCTGCAGCTTGTGTAACTGCTTGTTAGGACTGAATCCGTCCTGTGAAGAGAATCAAAGGATATCTGAAGAGTAGAAACCAGGCTCACCCTGTAGAAGACTGGAGAAATTGCTGAATTGCACTAGGTCTGTCAGGAACTGAATCTGCTGTGTGTTCTCCCGGGTATTGTGCAGTAATTGCGATCGGGATAGAGAAGCAGCCTGCCTGGTATAGTACTTTCTGTTTTACCATATAAATGTGTGAAGAGGCTTGTGTACCTCAAGTGAATCCTGCTGCCATTAAAGGACTTTTGCCTGTTGCAGTTTGCCATATAAATGTGTGAGGAGTCTCGTGGAGCGCAAGAGTAGCCCTGCTGACATTAAAGGACCCTGTCTTGTTTGGAGGTCGTGAGTACTAATTCAGGGTCGCTCCCTGTTGAATTACCACATTGAATCCAAATGGAATCACTGTACTGCTGACTGTTTAAACTAATTTTTCTTTTCTCTGTGGGAAAGGGCCCCTACCAGCTGCCACGGTTTGGACTAGCCACTAGGGCGTGGTACCCAGGACAGTAACTGGTAGGGATAGGCCTGTGCACAGAGCCATAGGTAGATGAGTAAAGTGATAAGCTTAATTAACCTGATTTCCCTGTCCTTGTTATATTCCCCTAAATAAATCCGAGCTGCTTGTTTCAGCAAAGTTATACTGCCTGAGGTATTTGTCTATGTTAAAGTATTGTACTGTGATTGTTGCACTGTATCTTATTTTACAGGAGGTCCCAGTGCCTGAACCAGCCCTGGGGGTAAGTGTATACTGTGAAGGTAATTTGATATATTGTGGGCCACTAGTGGGAAGAAAGGGGTTGCAGTGTCCCAGAGGGCTGTGACCAAGTAAGTTTAACTATTGCAAACCCTGACCTCTGGGTGGAGGCACCCGCCATTGGATCCAGGCCCCTCAACCTGTTAGTGGAAAATCAGGCAGGGGGTAGTAGCCCCTGGGATAGCGCCATCTAGGGGTTACATTGTGAAATGAAGCAACACATACATATGTAGTCATATTCCTTTGCAAAGGTAACATAAAAGGAGGTTAGATACAGAGGCACAGGGTCATTATGTCGCACAACACAATGTTGCATGGCACAATCGTGCTGCGCGATTGATGCCATGAGGCATATATCTTTGTTCTGCCCTCCACACCCTCCATTAAGGGGGGCTGCATCCCCTGAACCCCCCCCACTATAGATTCTAAACTCCGGTGGGGTCCAACTTGGGGTGCGCACAAGTCTGGGATTGCCATAATACCATGCGACATTATGTCATGAGACATTATAACCCATTACGAAATACAGATAGGGTATCAGGTTCTTTAAAATACTACCTTAAAGTGAGTTCAGAATACCCACATTTTGTAACTGTTAACATGTGTATGTCAATATCTTCACAGCAGAAATCAGTCAAGGACCATTTTGAAGCCAGGAGCTTGGTCATAAGGAGGGATGTATACTAACAGTATGGTGAGTGATTTGCCATGGTGGCCAAGAATTATCTTAACTGCTATGGCCTTGGAGTTATTAACGAGTGCCAGTTGCAGATGGGCATTCCCTTTCAGGAAGTCTTTCAGGTATATAGCATACACACCACCCCTTTTCCCAAGCCTATTCTGTCTGAAAAGGGTTTATCAGGTTAGAGAGATTGTGGTATCAGGAATTTTAGGAGACAGTCAGGTTTCAGTAGCAGAAAGTACATCTGGATTGTGCTTTGTTACCCAGACTTGCAGATCATCGAGTTTGGGTGGTAAGCTTCAGATCCTGATGGTGGCTAATGTTAAAATACCATTGGTACTGTTACTGTATGACCATGTACTTGCTGTCATGAGCCAGGGTTGGGATGTATATTCCCAGACATGAAAAGAAGAAGCATGGTGATCTTGAGAAGATACTGTCTAATTTACTTAAGTTGAGTATGCAGTCTCCAGTTAGGTTAGCTTAATGAAGAATAGGTAGTAAGTGAGGTGTGGTAGGAAGGAGTATGTTAAAATGTAGGGGTAGCTGACCAAGCAGCTTACCAGAGAGGTAGTTCCAGGGGCACCAGTGAACGAGGCACTTGCAGTCTTTGTACTCTGAGGTATGTCTTTCATACATATATGAGGGTCATATGCTATAGACATAGTGTTGTTATTGCTAGGATGCAATATAGTGAGAAGTATGAGAGTGAGCATGGTTATGAAGTTATGGGAGCTCATGTTTGCTTGACAGTACAGTGGCCGGTTGGGGCAAGTTTGGTTAGAGGGGGTGGGGTATAGTAGGGTGGTGTAGTTTAGGGGGACAGCAGAATTAGTGGTATAGTACCTAGAATTGTACTAGAATTGTGGGGTCCAAATCAGTGGGGGAACTTTCTTTTGTCTTTGGGGGTTTTGTTTCAACTTTAATTTGTTTCGCTGGTTGTTGGAAACTTGGAGTGAGAGTCCAGGGTGTCATATATGGACATTTTTGCAGTGGAAGGTGGGAGCTCCACTGTTTTAAATTGTCCTTTTAATACCTATCTGAATGACTATTATTGTTAAAGAATTATTACTGTTATTTGTTTAGATATCTTGATTGTATAGTTTAATTTGTGATAAATTGATTTGCATTTTTATGTTTCAATATTTTATTTTTATTGAGATTTCCGGGGTGTTTTGAGATCATTGTTTTGGCCTGTTGTCTGTGGATGCCGCCAGATATTGTTATTTTACCCCCCCCATCATGCACTATTCATCCGCTGCTCTTCATGCCCTCCACCCTTTCTTTACTCCCCTTTGCTTTTCCCTGTTTATCAAGCTGTAGGGTTCTGGGAATTAGCGTGGTGGGGTGAGGGAGCTGGGGGGCATGAACAGTGGGGATGGTGGAGGGGTGCTCAGATTGTGTGGTTAAGTCCAGAAGACGCCCTTGGGTGAAATAGAGTGCCGAACGTAGTTCGGCTTCTTTGGTTCCCATACTCAAGGGCACCACCACTTTTTTAAATGGTGGGCAGGTGGTCCAGGCTTCCCAGGAGTCCTATCCAACTTGGGCGGTGTTGTGCAATGCCAGGTCCGTTGTGAACAAGACTGGTATTGTAGTGGACTTGGTTGGCACGGCGGACCTGGTCTGTATCATCGAAACCTGGCTGGATAGTAATGCTGCACCAATCTTGGAGGCAGCAATTCCAGCTGGGTATTCGGTGATTCACCGCCCGAGATTGGATTGCAGGGGTGGGGGGGTTGCGGTCTGTTTCAAGACTGAATTGGACCTCACTAGTGTTCCAGTGGAGGAGACCAGATCTTTTGAATGTGTCGTGGTGGCAGGTGGGGGCTACAGAATGGCGCTCGTCTATCGTCCACCCGGTGAAGAGAAACTATTTCTAAAGGAAGTGGCAGATTTCGTCGTCGACCTGGTATTTGGATCGCCTAGGTTGATGGTGCTGGGCGATTTCAATGCCTGGATCGATGACGAACTCTAGCAATTTGGTCAGCACTTCCTCCAATTGATGTGTTCATTAGGTCTCTCACAGGTGGTTACCCTCTGCCACCCATAAACATGGCCATTCTCTCGATCTGGTCTTCCTGCTGGGGTTGGGAGCCTCCGATGTGGGGGTGGAACCAGTCGGATGGTCTGATCAGCACACTGTGAGGTTCAATTTATGCACTCCCCTCCATAGACCTACCCCAGTGGAGATGGTCAAGTACCGCCCTTTACGGGATGTTACTCCCACTGGTCTAACTGCGGTTCTTGACCTATCAGAATTTCCTGGGTTGAGCTTAAATCCCAAAGCGATGGTGCTAGCCTATAATAAGGCTGTCACCTCTGCCTTGGATTTAATTGCCCCCACCCATGTGCAGCCTCTCTCCCTTTGCCCCCGATCCCCCTTGGTTTGATCACGATTTGAGGGAGTTGCGGAGATCAGGTCGCAGGTTGGAGAGATGTTGGCGGAAGTCTGGCTTAGATGCCGACCATCTTAGACTCCTAGAGCATTATAAACTCTATCAGTCAGCAATTACTCATAAGAAGGCAGTGTTCCTGTCCGGAGAAATTGCTGCTGCTCAGAACCGACCGGCCCAGCTCTTTCGAACTGTAGACAGGCTGTGCAACCCAGACTGTCTGCAGGTTTGTAGTGCCTTTTCACAGATGCAGTGTGTGGAGCTCGCTTGATTCTTTGCAGATAAGGTGGCTGACATCAGGGCCGAGATTTGCGTCGTCCCCTCCATGGGAGTTGCGGTGTTCCAGCCTATGGTCACTAGCACACTGTTCACCTGGAGTTCCTTCATAAGGCCGGAAATCAAGGATGTTGTGAGGATTGTCCAGGGTATGCACACCACTAGCTGTAGTTTAGACTCAGATCCCACGGGCCTGATCATGGGCTGTGGGGAGGTTATCTTCCCGGTTCTTGCCAGGATAGTCTGGTGTTCCCTAGACACTGGTGAATATCCCCGCTCCCTGAAGGAAGCGGTGGTGACATCAGTGTTGAAAAAGGCATCCTTGGACCCCGACTCCCTGGAAAACTACAGACCTATCTCGAACCTCCCCTTTGTTGGGAAGGTAATTGAGAAAGTGGTGGCAGCCCAGTTGGACAACCATCTTACCATCCATAACATCTACGATCCTCTTCAATAAGGCTTTTGAAAAAGGCACAGCACTGAGACTGCACTGGTTCGGGTCCTCAATGATCTCTTGATGGTGAGAGACTAGAAAAAATGGTCCATTTTGGTCCTTTTGGATTTGTCAGCAGCATTTGACACCATAGACCATGGGGTGTTGCTTGAGCGCCTGAGATGCATCTGTGGTCTTTTGGGCTTGGAGCATAGATGGTTTACCTCTTTCCTCACAGGTAGAACTCAGAGGGTGGTATCGGGGAATTTTTCCTCTGATCCCACCGCTCTGACCTGTGGGGTGCCTCAGGGCTCTGTGCTGTCCCCCATGTTGTTTGCGGTGTACATGCTTCCCCTCGGAGACATTGTTAGACGATATGGGCTGGAGTTTCATTGCTATGCCGATGATACCCAGCTCTATCTGTCTTTTCGGCCTGACCAGAATAGAGCACTCTCAGTGTTTAACAACTATCTCAGTGAGATCCAGGATTGGATGAGGTCCAGTTGGTTGAAGTTGAACTCGAGGAAGACGGAGGTGTTGGTTGTGGATCATGGCCGGCGGACTGAGGGGTTGGGGGCACTTCAAACCTCTGGTTTATTCCCGGGGGATGCAGAGCTCCTGACCTCTGAACGGGTGCGAGACCTGGGGGTGATTATTGACGATCAGCCTACACTGCATGTGCAAGTATCGGCACTTGTCAAGGTGTCCTTTTACCATCTTAGGAACATCGCCAGGATCAAGCACCTTGTTCCATCCGGCGACCTACCCACTCTGATCCACGCCTTTGTGACCTCGCGTCTGGACTACTGCAACTCCCTTTACTTTGGGCTGCCTGGGGTTGATATCCACCGCTTGCAGCTAGTGCAGAACTCGGCAGCCCGGTTGTTAACGGGGACTCCTCGTTCCTCCCATATTACACCGGTGCTCCGAGATCTGCACTGGCTGCCGATCCAGTGATGGATCACCTTTAAAGTTGGATTTCTGACTTATAAAGCCCTACACGGGTTGGGCCCTGACTACCTGAAAGAGCTTCTGGTGTCTTACCTACCGATATGACCACTCCGCTCTGCCAACGAGGGGTTGCTAGAGATCCCGAGGGTTACTTTAAACCCTCTGGCGCCTTGGCTTTTTATGTTTCAGGCACGAATTCTCTGAATTCTCACCATATTGGATTAGAGAGTGCATGACGGTGGAGGGTTTTAAAGAGGGCTTAAAGTCCTTTTTATGGAGCAAGGCATTTGCTGATAACTTGTATGTTGATTAATTGGTGTGTAGCCAACTTAGTTTTTAATATGTTTTATTCTGCATTTTATTGTAATGCGCCTTGGTTTTGAGAAAGGTGCAGACAAATAAAGTTATTATTATTATTATTATTAATTATCTAATTTAGTGAAGATTTGGTTAAGGTAAGTGAAGTGTGTGGGGAGTGGAGAGCGGGGGGGTTTGCCATAGAGTAGTAAGCGGTGATTAATAAGGGGAGTGTGTCAACAGGGATTAAAAGTTAAAAAAGATCACATGAAATTGTAGCTGCTGAGGTTGTGCAGTGGTAGGGTTGTTGCCTGTAGTACAAATGGTCAGGGGTTCGAATCAAGGGGTCCAGGTGGGGGATTTCTTTAGGGATGATTAAGTAAAATAGAGGAGATTAGGCTGGGTGACAGGTCAAGACTAAATGTCAGAGGTGCTATGATATACTTCAGTAAGGAAAATATATAGAACTCAGCAGTGACTCCTAGTGGTCACACAGTATTAAAAGCTGTGGGAAGATAGTATGAGAGAGGGTAAGTCATGTGACAGGTCGTGTGAGGTGAGTGACCTATAAATCTAGGGATGGCCCTGGGTGTGTTGGTGGGGCAGTTGGACTAGCACAGGTGCACAATTCATACCTTTTCAGCAGCTGCTAGCTGTCTCTCTTCTTACAAGAAAATGAATAGTAATACTGATGGTAGCCCACCCTCAGGAACACATCGTCCAAGCACCATTTGTGCTCACCTGGCAGTATAGTGTAGTGGTTATGGGTACTGAGCTGCAAACCTGGAAACCTGGGTTTGAATTCCATCAGACCCGACTTGTATACTGTGTGACCTTAAGCAAGTCACTTAGCTTCCTCCGGCTTAGTGTGCTCTTCCTGGTTAAACAATTCCCCCACAAAACTTTGGGAATTTGCAAGCTGAGCTCCCTCCCCAGGGGAGTTACACCCAACCAACAAACTATTTCTCCTACAACCCAAGGGCTGTCATTACTCCTCACCATATGCCAGCAGCCAAGCTCCCATCTGATCTTTGGGTTAACCAATTTGCAGTGTGGCTCTGTGCTCCACCCCTGCCCCACATTCCAGCTCTGTCCTGTACTCCTGAGACCTACCATGACTACCCCTCCCTTAATACTAGCAGACTCAGAGTTTTACACACATGAAGATAATTAAAACAAACTGAGCTCAGCTGAGCCCCAGAAACCTAACCACAGACTAGAACACAAACATGTACCAAGCAGAAGTAGGTCCAGGCAGAAACAACTTTGAAAGGTCCAAATAGTCATGCCAGTGGCCGCAGTAGCAGACAGACTAGCTCCTCATTCTAAAGACAGCAGCCATAGGCCAGTATCATCAAGGCACACGTCAGAAAGCATAGCAAACCAGAAGAAGTCATAAAATTGCTAGTAGTGTTTTATTATGATTATTGTTAATAACAATATAAAATAACTAAATTGTGTGGGATAGCTGTTATACAGGCAGACCACACAAAACAAAGTCCTTCATCTGAGGGTATCTCTAAATCTAAATCTCAGTCTCTTTCTCTGTAAGTCTCTCAACAAACATTGCTCTCTTTTTATGACATTTGCACCTGGCAATTAAATTCTGTATCCTGTTCTCATTAAACTGTATCTCCTGTTTTCACCCAATGTACCAGACTTTGTCAGTTTCTTTCTTGTGACCAGTACATCCACTCTTCTCGAAAGGTGCAGCCAATTATGACTTTCTGGCCAAAGCTGGTGTTCCTGCTGGCAACTCTGCAAACAAACTAATGGAAGATCAAAAGGTTTCTTAGATCAACTCCCTGTATTCCAGCTTGCTATATTTTCTAACAAACCCCAACTTTCTGCAGTTAATTTCAACAATATAACTTTATGCATTTGCAACCCAGGGGGTTCTCAGTTTCACATAATAATTCATATAGGTAGCATGACATTTTGCTAAAGCAAAAAAGCAAAAAGGCGAAAGTGAAGACGGCGCCAGCTTTACAGTGACTGGAATGACAGTGACATTTGCATTTCCCACTCCCCGAGGTTCTACAACCTTGGAGTTGGTATCTTTAGAAAGTAGGGTGCAGGGGATAAGGACCCTACAATGGGGGTTAGGGGTGTTCAACCCCCAGCAAATACAACAGTCGCCATCTTTCCGGTCGCTGCAAAGCCAGCACCATTTTTACGTTCACCTTTTTGCTTTCGCTGAAATAACATGGAACCATTCATATATAGGTTTTAACCACATAGAAGCAAGGGGAGAAAGAAAGAACAGAAACAGCAAGTAAAGGAACGAAGATAATGGGGAAATTGTGGGATCATCGGAGTGGTCAGTTACAAGGGCCCACAGGAAAATTTGATTGTGCAAGTAGACAGATAAGAGAGACAAGTGGCAGAATAGGAGACAACAAAAAAAAATTCTTGCTTGTAACTTTCTTTGTGTAACAAATGGCACATGGTCTTATCCCACAACTGTCATAGACAGTAAGTAACCAGTTTTTTTCAAGCAGTAAGCCCATGAGCACAAGTAGTGGAGCTAGTGCCATGCCCTTAGTGGCTATACCCCACTGTGATGTTCTTTAATAGAAACATAGAATTTGACAGCACCTGCTGTACTTAGATGAAGTCTTTGCTCAACTGATCCAGTACTGTCTGCAAGTGAAACCCTCCAAATGTCACCTCCTGCAGTCTCAAGTAAACTACTGGGGACACACAGTGTCTGCCACTGGTGTGTCGCCTGACCATGAAAAGCTGGAAACTTTGTGAGAATGGCCAATCCTCGTAACAGTGCAGGACGTTAGAAGATTCCTGGGTTTCATTGGATACTATCAGTGGTTTGTTAAAGATTTCTCTAAGATAGCTTTGCCAGTAAATGAACTTCTCTGAGTAACAAAAGCAGAGCAGATACCAAAGAAACAACCAGTCAAGTGGGCTGCAGAACATCAAAAGGCTTTTGACAAGTTAGGGCAGATTCTAACTCAAGCACCTGTACTAGCATACGCTGACTATTCCAAACCATTTCAGCTATACATGTATGCGAGAAATAAAAGACTGGGTGCAGTGTTGGCACAAGAATAAGAGGGCATTGAACGTGTGATAGCATATGCAAGTAGTGGTCTGAGGGTAGGAGCGGAATGATGCCCACTACAGTTCATTCAAGTTGGAGTTTTTGGCCTTGGTTTGGGCAGTCACTGAAAAATTCAGGCATTACTTAGCTGTCACTCCTTTCACCATTTTCACAGACAGTAATCCACTGGCACATCTAGACACGGCAAGGCTGGGAGCTCTGGAACAGAGATAGGCTTCGAGGTTGGCTAATTACCAGCTCTCCATAAAATATCGATCAGGCAGGTCCAGTGTCAATGCCGATGCGCTATCCAGAGTACCAACCCAGACAGAGCGTGAGACTGATGATACACTTTTGGAAAATGTGGAAATGCCACCCTTTCCTCGGGTACCAACAGAGATAATATCGGCCTGTTGTCAAACCAGTACAGTTGAGGGTACAGAAGCAGAGCAAGCTCCAGAACGTCCAGACAAATTCGCAGAACAAAATAACTTATGGGTGCAGTTACAGGACCAAGACCCAGTGATCAAACAGAAAAAGGCACATACCTTAACAGAACAGAGTCTGACACCTCAAGAACATAGAAGGATGAATCCGTAAGCAGTGAAGTTGTGGAGACACAGAACTTGCTTGATCATAAAGAATTCTAGACTTATTCGACAAACCCGAGATCTGACTACCCATTGTGAGATCTCCCAGTCAATTGTTTCCAGAGGAAGTGCACCACTAGTACTTGAGACCTAGCATGATCACTCTGGATATTTCAGTCACAAAAAGATTCTATTGGATCGGGATGAGAGGTGACGTTACCAAGTGGCATGAAGAATGCCCAGCTTGTAGTTTGAAATGTTCTAGCAAAAGTAACCACTGAGCTCCCCTCCACCCCATAGTCAGCAGAGCACTTCTAGAATTAGTTACTCTAGATCATCTCAAGCTAGAACCCAGTGCTAATAGTCAAAAGTATGTCCTGACAATGGTGGACCATTACTTGGAATTCATGGTTGTCAGTGCTGTCAAACATCTGTTTGCCCAAACCACGGCTAAAACATTTTTGAAACTCTGTGTCCACCCATATGGATATCCGACCAAGATCTTGACCAATCAGGTAACTGCTTTTGAATCACAGCTCTTTAAAGAACTCTGTGCCTTGTATGGCAGTCGCAAAGTGAAAACCACTGCATATCATCCTCAGTTCAATGGACTGTATGAAAGAACAAACTATACAGTCTTGGGAATGTTAAGAGCCCTACCTGAATGCAAGCATCCATATTGGCCAGCTTTACTCCCTGAACTCACCTACTTGTACAATGATACTGTCCACTGTTCGACTGGATATTCCCCACACTACCTGATGTTTGGTCACCATGGTAGACTCTCCATGGATCTAGTGCTTGAAGTCCAACTGGATGAACCACCTGTTACAGACTGGGTACAAGAACACAGCAAAAGATTACAAGAAGCTGGTCAGATTGTAAGCCAATGCATAGATCAGGTGAGACTAAAGCAAAAGATAACGTAAGATACTAAAGCCAATGCAACACCACTATAAATTGGAGAATGGGTATTGTTAAGAAGGATTCAGAAATGTCACAAGTTAACTACCAGATGGGAAACAGAACTTTTCCTCATTGTTGAAATTCCCTACCCGACTTGCCCATGTACAAGATTCAAAACTAAACTGGTAGTGGCACGAAGATAGTACATTGAAATCTTCTTAAACCTTGTACCTTCAGAGACAGTGCCTTAACAGACACTACAAGGTACTTTACGCTAGAGGAGAGGCAGGATAACCCCACCCGCCAAATGACGTAACTGGATTCACCAACAAAATGGTGCATAGATCCCTCAGTTAGGTCCTCCTATATACACTCAGTTAACCGCCTTTTAGCTGAACCCGTAGCAAATCTAGAACCTCCAGATTTACTAGAACTAGCAGGTAGTCCTTTAGAACCAGAGCATATTCCTGAGGAAACAGTAGCTTTTCAACCTTGTAGATCACAGAGATCCAATTTTGGTATCCCCCTCAAGAGATGCATACTAGAAGCCCTTCAAGTTTAACCTTCCTTTTATAGATAGTCTCTAAAAGAGTAATTAGAAGACACAGTCACTTAAGTCTAGCAAATAAGGTTTCACTGGAAGGTACAGATGTTTTATGTTTTAACTAGAGTTAGGTTTCATAGAGATTTAAGTGAAATCTTAATGTGTTAGAAATGTTATAAACACCTATAGAAGTAATTGTCAAGAAATGTTTTATATATATAGGGTGTTAAAAGGGAATACATAGGGACGTGTATTTTTAGGTGGGCCTGAATCTGTAGTGCCCTAAAGTAAGGGGGGTAAGAGAATGGGGGCACCACAGAAAAGCAGAGGGGATTTCAACTGACCCAGGGATTCCCGTTGTGTTTAGGGGCATGAGGGGTGGTGTTTTAGGGCCCCTTATAGTGCCCCCCCAGAAAGTCATCAGGCAGGGCTTTAATTAAAAAGAAAAAAAAAAAAACATTTTTTCTCTCTCTGATGCATGTCTGCTCCATTCCACCCCCCTCCTAGAGCAGACTGCATGAGAGTGGGCACTCATGCACTGGGACCGCTTTCTCTGGCTAGCGCATGGTGCCCATTTGAATTTCAGGCAGTTTTTGTGGGCATGGGCTCAGGGATCTGCAACTAGAACCCCAAGCATTTTTCAAAGGGAGGCAACCATTTTTGTAGTGATTAAGGCTGAGCTTTGGAGAGAGATCTACACAGTGTGACAAATATAGGGGCTTATCTGGTGTGGTTGAAGCTGTCTCATCGACTCTATCTTGGCGTCCCCTCAACCAGTCAGCGAAGACTCCTATGTTGTTGCTCCCATGCTGCTGTCCTGCGGTCGAGTCCAGTAGTTATAGAAGAAGAGGGATCCAGATCCCTTCCCTCCGGTGTGGGCTCTGTATAGCCCCATTTGTTGTTACCTGGCGCCCCTTGTTGGCAGCATCAGAAGAGCCGCATTGCATCCCAAAGAGACTGTCAGTCCTTCTGAGGCCCCCAGCCATCCTCCACTCTGCCTGTTGCTGTTCCTCGATTCCCTCCTGCTGCCAGCAAGAACCTTCCTCCTAGCAGCTTCTTCACCCCAGGCCAGGGTAGTGAGTCAGGCGGCAGCACGAAAAAAAGTGCTGACAGCCCAAATGTTTGAAGCAAATTAAAAAGTTTCAACTGTTCAGCGCTAAAAGTGCCATTGTGGGACCAGGAGAGCGAGAGCCTGCCAAAACAAAAATTTAAATATTTTGGGGCTAGTGATGCCCATGGGAAGGGGCCAGCAGTAAAGGCCCATAGTGGAGATTTGCTAAATTTTGAAATTGTGGAGCAAGAGGGAAGGAGTAAAGGTGGGGCTAGGAGGAAATCTGACAGGGAGACCTTGAACAGGCCCTAGTTGATTTAAAGGGGGTGATGCCAAGCCCCAATTAATTAAAGGGGTAAAAGAGGCCCAGAGGTGTTTCAAGGGGCCCAGCAAGCCACAGGGGTTCCAGAGAGGAAAAAGGGGGCAACGCCTTGCCCCAGATAATTAAAGGCTCAGCAAAAGCCCCAGCATAAGAGGAGGCAGTAGTAGGCCCAAGCAGTAAGGCCCACATTAGTTAAAGGAGGGAATCAAGATGGTGGTCTTGCTGGGCCAGCCATCTGAGAGTCGGAGCTAATCTTTTATAGTATAAGTCATTTTATTGTCGGAGCTGATTTTAAAACATTTTTGTTGGAACTCCTTTTAAAATGTTTTTTTCATTTACCAACTGTAGTTTTATTTTTGTAATATCTTCGTGGTTGGAAAATATTTTTGTTGTAAGTTGAGGCACCAGTTTGCTGTGTAACTGATATGCAGGTGCCTGCGAGTAGCTGTGACGATGGAAGTGGACACTGGATGTGGAGCTGACTTTTTCTGATGGTCTGACGATAGTTTTAACTGAAAGAACTGTCTGAGGGAGTCACTTCTATTCCTTGAGTGTTTGTGGGGGAGGATTTTCAAATTTCAGCAGAAGATGCGGAGAAGTAAGGAGTTGCTATCTTGGCAGATGTTCCTGGATTTCTGGACTTGGTTTAAATTGAGTTTTGTTGCCAACAATGGGACTGGTGAGACACTGGGGGAAGGCCCATGGCTGGCTATTGGGAGGCCGCTATTTCCCTGGCTGTACCCAGATCTGGTGCAGAACACCTGCACCTCACCACCGATTAGTCAACGGGGGTGTGTGAAGTGATCCTAAGATGTCTGGGGATCAGTCTGATGGCTGATCCTCTGGATGCCTGTAGCCACCGGTTGCGGGTTTGGCGGGGAGTAGTGGTTCTCTTGGTCCATTGGTTAGGGCCTTCAGATTTCCCTTTTATTGTTCTGGGTTTGTTGGTAACTTTCTTGGGAACCTGCTGGATTATTGGATCTCTGAGCATGTGGATGGATCCTGAGTGATATCAGGTTTTGCCTGTGAATTCAAAAGCAGTCGGTAACTTTCTCAGGAACCTGATGGATTATTGGATCTTCGAGCCTGTGGATGGGTCATGAGTGAGATAAGGTTCTGCCTGTGGATTCAAAATTAGCAACTATGGCACCTTACTTTTATGGTTATGGTGGACTGTTATATATGTGATTTGAGCTCCTGAATTACATAGTCCAGCTTCTTTATGATACTGCTTATTATGGTGGGGTGGTGAGAGTACCCTATATGTTTTATATCTTATATTACATTTTTTTCTGGTTTCTACTATGTGAGAGGTAGTATTGCTACTGAAGACTTTTTCTAACTACCTGGACTGGTGGGAGCTTTCTGGGTGTTGAGTTTGCATTATTTTGTAGCATTCTACAATATCTGATTTGCCTCTTCTTCGACTCATGACCACAACATTTTATATAGTTTTTGGATAGTATATTTTATTTTTTGGTTTGTTAATCATAATTATAATTTGGAATTGATTGTTATTTGAGTCGATTGGGAGTAAGTTGTTGGGTATTTAGTTATTGTTGTAAGAATGTGCTGGGAGGCCAAAAGATGGTCAGGCAGTATTCCCCCAACAGGCTCAGGGAACTGTGCCCTTTAGACTGCCCTTGTTTGTCAGCGGAGACTTACAAACATTGTCAATCCCTTGGGATTGCTAGAAGGTGCAGGAAATGGGTGAGAACTGGGCCTGGTGGGGAATGGAAAGGGGAGGAAGTATTGGGGTGGTAGGGACCAGGCGATGCCCTAGGGTGAAATAGTGCCAGGTCGGGGGTAATCCCTGTCTTGTCCCCATATCCTGGGCCCCAGTAATTAATGCTGATCAGTAGTTGAGGTCTTCTTCAGCATCTCATCCGGCCCAGGCAGTATTATACAATGTCAGGTCCATTAGAAACAAGACTGCTATTATAGCTGATCTTGTTGAAACAGTGGATTTGACTTGCATTACCGAGACCTGGCTGGATGAAAATGCAGGTCCAAGGGTCACGTGATGGCTGCCTGAGTGAGAGCATCTGCCTACCCTCGCTCCCCGACAAAAAGCATTGCGCTTTAGATTTTATCGTCTTTTCTCTGCAATTGCAAGTTTCTGGCTCCAACCCTTTTGTTGCTGATAAGCGCTGGCAATGATCGGGAGAAAATAAATGGAGATAGAGATGCGGAAAGCACTGCCACGCCATACACCTCCATCAACTCCGGAGAAGGAGAAGGCCTCCAAGAGGCCCAAACCACAGCCAGCGATGTCAGGTAGTGCCTCAGCTTCCACCATAGGGCTCACAGAGGAGCGTTTCCTGGAGGTGATGCAGCCCCTACAGACCACCATCGCTAGCATGTCAGAGGAGGTCCACGCCATTAAGGGCAATTTAGAGACATTAAATCTGAGGATGGGAGATGCTGAAACTCGAATTATGTCTCTGGAAAAAGGAAAAGATAAAACTAGCCTGGAGAATGCTAAATTAAGGTAAAGAATTGTAAGTAGAAGACAAATCGAGGACTTGAGGGAGCAGGCTTAATAATTTGTTAATATTTGACTGCCAGAGAAGGAAGAAGGCAGCAACCCTGTACTATTTGTCCAAAAACTCTGTGAAAGAATAGCCGGCTCTTCTCCGAATGGCACCAGTTATGTGGTTGAAAGAGCGCATCAGTCCTTACACCCCCCTCCTCAACCAGGCTCTCCCCCTCAACCTTTGCTGTTCAAACTGCTAAACTATCTTGATAAACAACATATACTGGCTAAAGTCAAGAAGGTTGAAGTAGTACAATGGGAAGACCAAAAGCTACGTATTTCCCAGGATTTACCCCATTCTGTTCGCCTGAAAAGAAGAGAATTCCATCCGATTGTGTCTAAAATGATTGCAGCTGGCAAGGCTTTCCGGATGCGTTATCCTGCAGTGTTACATGTGAAGCACAACGAGAAGTGGCTTAGTTTCAATGCTCCAGCAAAAGCCATGGAGGAGCTGAGTAGCCTTTTCTCTGACCTTTTTAAATGAACATCAACTCCGTATTGGAGAGAGGCAGTACGGTCGTAAAGTGAAGTGGTGATAGTACACTATAGCATAAATGGCTACAATATTAATAAGTTGTCTCGAGGGAGATATTGTATTTCTGCCGTTTCCCATGCCTGCAGGTGTGAGAACCATTTAACTCAAAGAACGCTATGCTGATTTGTCCTAGCATGCATTATTGGTTAAGCTTGTGGGGTCGCAAACAGAAGCGAAACTTCCTGTATTTTGAGCTGTAGAGAATGGCATCAGGACTATTTGGACTATACCTTATTTTCTCTGGGGTCCTCAACTTTGAGGAGTTTTCTCTTAGCTTCTCAAATAAGGAGCATTAATTTTGCTTTTTTGTATGGTTTAGCAGACCTCTAGACAATAAGTCTAAAAGTCCCGTTACCAGGTTGGGGAGGAGGGAGGGTGGGCTCCCAAGTGACAGCCAGAAAGTTTTTTTTTCCATTTGCCCTGGTATATATTAGGAGGTCGGTTATCTGAACCAGGTAGGGTAGGATTTGTAAATAGTTGTGTTGTAAGTTACAATGAGGGTTTGTGGGCTTTGGAATGGGAAGAAATGGTTTTCTTTTTTGAAGAGGGGGCTCGTCTATGTAAGGGTCTCACTATATGGTTTTACTTATAAAATCACCCCTTGGGTGGGTCTGGAGGGTGGGAGAAATCTGCGCTATCTATGGGAATTGAGTGTAACTCGGAAAGATCGAGGGCAGTATGGACAGCTGGATGTTTGCCTCAATGGTATATCTTCGTACTGTACAGCAACCTTGCGTGGATATGAGTGGCTCCTATAAACTTATTAGTTGGAATATTAAGGGGGCTCGAAGTAAAAATAAATGAGCTATGATGCTGCGGCACCTATCTTTGCTCCATGTGGGTATAGCTTGTTTACAGGAGACTCATCTTCTAAGAGAAAAAATTTCGCTGTTTAAAAAAAGCTGGGTAGGGCAAGTGTTTGGAGGTGGCAATTCCACCAAACGAAATGGCACCATAATTTTAATAGCTAAGACAGTCCCCTTTGTTATGGACAAGGAATGGTGGGATCCCGAAGGGCGATATATTATAGTACAAGGGCGGCTGGGTGCAACCCCTATAATGCTTGCCTCAATATATGGCCCTAACACAGACTGTCCCCTGTTTTTCGCTCATTTGCTGCCATTACTTGTCTCTAACCCCTCCTTTTGACATTTGTTGGTGGGGACTGGAACTTAGTCCCCAACTCAGAGATAGACCACACCGGTGGCAAGAGATTGGGGCTTTCACCAGCGCAGAGAGCTCTGAGAGATATCCTCTCAGGAGTGGGGGTGGTGGATGTATGGAGGATCTTTAACCCTTTAGAGAGACAATACACATATTATTCCCCTCCGCACGCCACTTCCTCTAGAATTGACTCTTTGGCTAGTCAGCTCATTTGCACTCCCTGGGATAGTTGAGGCCTCCATTCTCCCAAGAGTACTCTCAGATCACTCTCCTGTAAAGGTGACCTATATGTTGATGAAAAGACAGGAGGGATACAGATGGTGCCTCAATTCTCGTTTATTAAAATGCCCCAAAACACAAAACCATATACATGACTTTATAACCAATTTTCTTAATTGGAATTTAGGGACAGTCGAAAGAATAGACACAGTTTGGGCTGCTCTGAAGGGTGCAGTTCGAGGTGAATTTATACGTATATCGGCCACTCGGGCCTGGGCTGACAGGGGGGCCTTAGAGAGGTTAACGAAAGAAATTCAGCAGTTGGAAGGCCAATTAAATCGTAAAGCCTCAATGCAGAAATGGGCAAGACTCCATCAATAAAGGGCCAAATACTATGAGTTAATGGCACAAAAAGCGGAGTTAGCTATTCATCGCACTAAACTGACATACCTAGAAGCAGGGGAGAAAGCCGGAAAGCTTCTAGCGCTAAGATTGAAGCAAGCGGAAATGTCAAAATTTATTTCTGTGTTGAAATCACCCACAACAGGAGACCTGATCTCCATCCTAAAGAAATAGTTGGGATTCTTGGTAGGTATTATGAGTCCTTATACTCTATGGGAGATTCAGAGGTAGTAACAGAACAGGAAATTGCAGACTATCTGGCTAAGGTTGATCTTCCAAAGATCTCTCCCCAAGAGGCAGAAAAACTAGGGGCACCGGTCACGTTAACTGAAGTAGAGAAGGCTATTGGCCAGCTACCTTTGGATAAATCTCCGGGGCCAGATGGGTTATCAAATAATTTCTATAAGACTTGCCTCCCTCAATTAGTTCCCCTTTTAAAGGAAGTTTTCAATTATTGGTTCCGGGAAGGAATAAGAGACCCATGTTTCTTAAGGACTTGGATCGTAGTGATTCCGAAGCCAGATAAAGACTTATCATGTCCAGGAAGTTACCGACCTATGGCACTGATCAACTCCGATGTTAAAATCCTAGCTAAAATTCTGACGTCTCGTCTAGCTTCAGTACTCGGACAAATCAATGGCAGAGAGCAAGTTGGGTTTATGCAGGGACGAGGCTCAACGGATCATATGAGAAAGATAATGTACTTAATGGAGGCATCAAGGGATGTCGAGACCCCGACAGCTCTGGTTTCTCTTGATGCTGAAAAAGCTTTTGACCGGGTGTCCTGGCATTTCTTGTTTGCATCCCTGCAGGACTTTGGATTACCTGACAGTTTTATACAATGGGTTAGAATATTATATTCTTCTCCCAGTGCTAGGATGTGGGGCAATGGATACCTCTCAGACCCATTTAACCTGCAGAGAGGCACCCGTCAGGGATGCCCGCTCTCCCTGCTTCTATTCAACTGTTACCTTGAGCCTTTAATACGAAGGTTAGCCTCGTCCCCATTAATAAGTGGAGTCCAGATTCAGGGAGAGAAATATATAGTTTCGGCATATGCTGATGACCTCTTAATCCACACTGAGAATCCTAAGGATTCGATCCCAGCTCTATTGGAAGAAATAAACCAATTTTCCTTAGTATCAGGGTATAAATTAAATCTTGCTGAAACAAAAGTTTTTCCATTGAACTACCTCTGTGACAAGAGTATATGTGCTCCTAGTGGTCTTATATGGGAACCTAAGGTCCTAACCTATCTTGGGATTAAAATCTCTAAAAGTGTAACATCAATTATCAATCTTAACCTAACAAACCTAATACGGGTAGTTAAGGCGGATTTGGAGAGATGGAATGCCCTTCCGTTGTCACTCTGGGGCAGAGGTATTGTATTGAAAATGAATGTATTACCCAGGCTATTATACCCTCTGAATATGATGGGTGTTTCTCTCCCAAAATCCTGGTTTCAACACATCCAGAGAATATGTGATAGGTTTTTGTGGAAGGGCAAAGCTGTGAGAAGAGCATACTCCAAGTTAACAGCACCCAGATGTAAAGGTGGCCTTGCACTACCATCCTTTTTTCTGTATTATGGGGCCCAACACATAAGTAGGATAGCCTATTGGCTAACTGAGGAAAATTCTAGAATAGGCCTAGACTATACACCGGCATGGCTTGATATTGAGCGTAACCTAGCACGGAGTATGTCAACCACATTACTTGCTCTAATGTATATGAAGCCCGCATGTCTTCCCACTCAACTTAAAAAGTTCCCAATGGGCTGGTCACTCAAAGCGTTCCAGCAAATGCAAAGATACTTCTCAGAAAGGTGGGAAGTATCTGGGGCTCAACCACTAACCAACAATTGGCACTTTCAGATTGGGAAAAGACCTATTTCACCCTCCTTTCTTCCACAACTGGGACACTGTATCCTGGAGGATCTTCTTCAGGACACAGCTCTGGCCCCTTTTAAAGTTCTACAGAGTAGATACCAGCTAAAAGGTCAAGATTTTTTTAAATACCTACAAATTAAAATGGCCAATCGGGCTTTCATAGGAAAGCAAGAATGGGTGCCACAGATGGCGGAAGGTCTCTTAAAGGCTCTCCAGGGAGCGGGACAACCTCATTTGGTTTCAAGAATTAATAAGCACCTCCAGGCTCTAGATATTTTATTGCCTAGAGGTGTGTGCTATTATTGGGTGCGAATGTTGTCACTCCCTGAAGACCCTATTTATTGGAAAAAATATGGAGAAGAATCCATAAATACATTAAACATGACAAATTTAGGTTGATTCAGCTCAATATCTTACACAGCATCTATTATTCCCCAGATAAACTTCATAGAATGAGCATAGAAGTATCCCCATTGTGCCCACATGGTTGCCAGATTCCAGGGTCCTTATACCATATGCTATGGCAATGCCCGCTAATACAGAACTTTTGGGCAGAGATACGAAAGTTCTTAGATCCAGTTCTGGGATTAGATGGCTTTTTTAACCCGGAGAGCTGTGTGTTAGCCGCATTTCCCCGTGGGATTCCTCAAACACGTATAGCACACATAGCACTGATTTCAGCCTCAGCGAAATTGGTCATCTTAAGGCACTGGAAGAAGAAGTCCCCTCCCACTGTCATGGAGTGGTATCGAGAAATGTTACTGGCAATCCAAGTGGAGAAACACATATTGAATCTGCGAAATGCCAATCGTAGAGTCACGAGGATATGGGAGCCACTCCTATCTCTACTCGAGTTGGTGAAACTTTAAGTGAAGGACTGGACATTGCTGAAGATCACTGCTCGTAATAACTGTCTTTTTTCTTTTTTTTTTTTTTTTTACTCTTTATTAGAGAGTAGATGTATACTCTGAGAGTTTGTTATATATCTCTTTAAGCGCAGGTGGGGTGATTTAGGGGAGGCTTATAATAATTGTTTTTCAATGTCTGGTCTGCGTACCTCCCAATTGTATGTTTGAAATACCAATAAAGTATATTGAATGAAAATGCAGGCCCAGTATTGGCTTTTGCAGTTCCAGCTGGGTTCTCGGTGATTCATCACCTCAGGTTGGATCATAGGGGTGTGGCCATCTTTTTTAAGACTGAGCTGGGCCTTGTTAATGTTCCAGTGGGAACTACCAGATCCTTTGAGGTAGCATGTGATGTGGGCAACTGGTCGGAAGGGCGACAGGACAACGGTGCCAACAATTTGGGTGACCCAGAAGTTCCCCTCTTTCAGTTGTGCCCCGGAGTAGGAGTCCTAAAGAAGGTGTTGGGGTGAAGCTCACCCCTGCATTAAAACACTTTAACTTTGTAGTCGCCTGGGGAATCGTCACCCTTCAGTGGGTCGCCATCCTGCAGTTGCCTATATCACATAGAACCATCCTTTGAATGTATCATGGGAGATGGTGTAGGTTGCAGGATACTCCTCATTTACCGTCCACCAGGTGATGGGGGTTTATTCCTGCAGGAGATTACGGATTTCATTGTCGACATGGTATTGGAGTCTCCCAGAAGGATAATTCTGGAGGACTTCAATGCATGGGTTGACGATGAACTCTCACCATTTAGTCAATATCTCCTCCAGCTGATGACAATGCTGGGCCTTACACAGGTGGTTACATCCTCTACCCATATAGGGGGTCACTCATTGGATCTGCTGTTTCTCCTGGGGATGGAGATCTCTGACTTGAGTGTGGAACCAGTCAGTTGGTCTGACCATCACACCATAGGGTTCAGGTTCAGGGCTCCCCCAAATGGACCTACCCCTTAGGAGATGATCCAGTACCGCCCTTTAAGAGGAGTTACCTCAGATGGTCTATTGGCAGTCTTGGACATATCGGGATTGCTGGGTGAAAGCACAAGTCCAGGGGACCTCATACTAGCCTATAATAAGGCAATGGGAGATGCCTTGGATTTGATTGCTCCTGTTTGTGTTTGACCACTCACTCTTTGCCCAAGGTCCCCTTGATATGATGGATCCTTGAAGGAGTTGAGGCGAGTCCAGCCTGGATGCTGACAGGCTTAGATTGTTAGAACATTATAAGGGCTATCAATCAGAAATCACCCATAAGAAGGCAGAGTGTCTGTCCAGGGAGATTTCTGCTGTGCAGAATTGACCTGCTCAACTTTTCCGAACTGTTGACAGATTGTGCAATCAAATCTGTCTTCAGTCTGGAAGAGCTTTTCACAAATTAAGTGTGATGAGCTAGCTCGGTTCTTCACAGAAAAGGTTGCCAGCATTAGGTCTGGAATCAGCCCAGCTCTCCCTATGAGGGGTCGCAGAGGTCGATGGGAGGTGGTGAGCACTTAGTCTGTCTGGACGGATTTCAGCCAACTGGAATTCATGGACATTGTGAAGATTGTCCAGACCTTGCACCCAATCTGTTGTAGTTTGGATCCAGGCCCTACCTCCCTTTTAGTGGGGTGTGTAGATGTTATCTGCCCAATCCTAGCTGAAATTGCACGGAGATCCTTGGAGAAGGGAGTCTTTCCAGACCCCATAAAGTAGGTGTCAATTGACCACTCCTTAAAAAACCCTCCTTGGATCCCGATGATCCAGCTAACTACTGACCTGTCTCTAACCTTCCCTTTGTGAGGAATGTTATTGAGAAAGTAGCTGCGTTGCAACTGGATGATCACCTTGTAACTCACAATGTCTATGAAGTTCTTCAGTCTGGTTTCAGAAAGAGGCATACCATGGAGACCGCCCTTGTGCGGGTACTAAATGATCTAATGGTGAGAGATCGAAAGGCTCATACCATCTTGGTCCTTCTTGATCTCTCAGCAGCTTTTGACACTGTGGACCATGGGGTGCTTTTGGAGATCCTACGGTTTCTCTGTGGACGGTTGAGTACAGTCCTCAAATGGTTACAACCATTCCTCGTAGGCAGGGCTCATAGGGTGGTCACTAGAATTTCTTCCTCTGACACCCTCCCTCTGTCCTGCAGGGTGCTGCATGGCTCCATATTGGCACCCATGTTGTTCGCAGTGTATATGCTGCCACTGGGAGATATCATCAGGTGATACGGCTTGAGTTTTTACTGCTATGCAGATGACACTCAGCTGTATATGTCCTTTGAGCCTAGACAGGTTGATGCAGTCACTGTGCTAAATAATTGCTTCTCCAAGATCAAAAAATGGATGAACTCCAATTGGCTGAGACCGAATCTGAATAAGACTGAGGTGTTCGTTGTGGACCCGGGTCACCCAGGGGCGGATTTGGGGGATTGGCACTTGTTAGTTCTGTGGCTTGATGGTGTCCAGCTCACTACCTCAGATCGGGTATAGAACCCGGGTGTTATCTTTGACAACAGCTTGACCATGAAATCTCAGGTGTCAGCTGTGGTTAAATCCTCATTTAACTATCTGAGGAATATCGCCCGGGTGAAACACCTGGTTCTGCTGGGAAACCTTCCAACACTGGTCCATGCCTTCATTACTACCCATCTTGACTACTGCAATGCCCTCTAACTAGGGCTGTCTGGGGTTGATATCTGTCACTTGCAGCTGGTGCAGAAAGCTGCAGCCAAGCTGCTGACTGGTACCTCTAGGTCTGGTCACATAACGCCTGTGCTGCACGAACTGCACTGGCTGCCGGTGCAGTGGCGGATTACCTATAAGGTAGGCTTGCTTAACTTTAGAGCCCTACACGAACAGGGTCCCGACTACCTGAAAGATCTCCTGACTCCCTACTCCTCCAATCGCCCCCACTGATCTGCTAATGAGGGATTGCTAGAAATTCCCAGGGTTCGTCTAAAAACATCTGGAGCTCATGCTTTTTCATTTGCAGCACCAACCCTGTGGAATTCTCTACCTCATCTGTTAAAAGAATGCCTGACTGTCAGTAGTTTTAAATCTTTGTTAAAAACGTATTTATTTTCATTAGCTTTCCCAGACTGATTTTAAATTTATACTGCTGTTTGCTTGCGTATTTATGGTTTATACTTTGTACAGTGCCTTGTTATTGAAAGGCACTATATACAGTAAATGAAGATTTACTTGCTTGCTTGCTTATTTGCTTTAAGGGGCTCTGTCTCTGCCTCTGGCTCGTCCAGTAGGCCAGTAAACACAATGGCAAGAGGGGACGAACCGAGAAGGGCGATCAGCCAAAGGAAAGTCCAGAGGGGTAGCCAGATCCTGATGCCAAAGCACCCACAAGTGTGAAGGGTCAGAACAAGGGGTGCTTAGCACACAACTGCTATTGAATGACTGTCAGTTGATGAACTGTGTATTGCTTAGTGCCTAAAATGTTTTGTTGATTGCAAAGTACCAAGACTGTATTAGACCAGGATTGTGGTTATTTGGCCCTGCTATGAACGATTGCCCTAGACTTTGGTTATTTGCCCCGCTATGAACAATTGCCCTAGATTTTGGTTATTTGCCCTGCTACAAACAATTGCCCCTGATTTCAGCGATTTGTCCCTGCTCCAGGCAAATTGCCCCTGCAATGAACAATTGCCCTGGATTTCAGCAACTTTTCCATGCTCCAGGCAAATTGAGCCTGCAATGAACAATTGCCCGAGATTCCTGCAATTTGTCCATGTTCCAGGAAAATTGCCCCCTGCAATGAAAAATTGCCCCAGCAACCCTGAACACCGTGGTGTAGTGTAAAGTGGAATTACCAGTGTTCTTACTGCAAAGTGTATGGACTCAATCTTCTACCACAACCCCCTGGTGGGGTGGTTTAGAGCTGATTCTTCACCAAAGCAATCTTCAGGCAACGAAGAACTTCACAGCATCACTCTTCCCTGTCATCCATCATTGGTTGAAGTCGAAGTAACCTGGTGTGAGTTGCCGCTGCTGGCTCCTGGTTTCCTTATGGTTCATTCAGCCTGGAAGTGGAACGTCCTGGAAGAAGCCTCATCCGTCACTCCCAGTTATTAACATAATGTCGAGTCCAACATGGCCAGTGTGTGTCCATGTCCACCGGTTTGTTGTTTTTCCTGGTCCTGGACAGTACAGGGCTCTGATCTTCACCCTGCATCCCATTCTTCCTGCTTGTCTTGCCTTGCTTGCACTGTGTTTTTTTCTGGGATTCAGCTTGATCTTCGTGGTCATCCTGTGAATCCTTTGCCAAAGATGCTACAACATGACTTCATCTTTGGATTCAAGGCCAAGTACTTGTTCCTTCATCCTTCACAGCTCTGGTCAAGGTTTTTTGCTGGGGAAGAGTTCAGCAGAGTTCAGTTCTCTTGTGTCACAGTATTCCGGCAACCTTGAAGTGCTGGTTGGCTGAAGAATCAGGGTCTGTTTAAAAATCTCTCCTATTCCCCTTTGAACCTCTTGTAGGTTTTCACACAGGTGTTGCTTGGCACCATGTAGGAGCCCTGTTTTCCCTTTTCTCCATTGTTACACCATTCTTCAGCTGTGCGCATAAAGACAGCAGGAAAAAGTTTGGACCTCCTTTAACCTTATGAACTCTTAGAGCTGGTTACACCGCCTGATCCTCTGGGATTTTTACTGATACCCATTGTTTATTGCAGTGATTGTGTCATCTCATGATAAAGTAATAGATGTTTGAATTTGTTTCTTAGATCGCTAAGAGGAAGTTTATCATAGAGTACACTAGATACTGGCTTTAGGCCAAGGTGCACATTTTAGAGTTGCTATAGAGTGTTACTTGTTGTTCTTGTGTGGATTGGTTACTCTCTTCCCTTGTGACTGTGTCTGCCTTTCTCTGTGGTATGAATAAGACTTGTTGGGAATCAAATTTATAGATTGTCTCCTGCCTCTCCTTATGGGGTGCTCCATCCACGAAACTCCATTCGAACCACAGCGTTGTCTCACCAGTCCACCTGCATGATGTGACGCTTGGTGTGCAGCTGTGATAGGTGATCTTCGTGGTCAGCACTCAGTTGAATAAGATCACCGGATATATATCTAAAAGTGTATTGTCCCCTTTTGTTACCTCCTGGGATATTCTCTTTTCAGTTTTCACCTTAGCAATCCTTACTGCTTTCCCTGCTTTCCTCTATTTCCCTTGATACAGCTCCCTAGTCTCCTCCCTCTGTGACTCCTTATTTCTTCTGGGTTCTACCCTTTTTGCCTTTATCTTTTCAGCCATCTCTTTCAAGAATCATAGCGGTCACTTTTTCCATTTGCTTTGTTTACTTGTTTTCTGCAGAGATTTGTTGCCTTTACTATGCTCCCTTTTAGCTTTTCCCACTGTTCCTCTACTGCTCCCAGGCCATGCCCCCACTGCCAGGTCATCCCTGAGGCATTCACCCATCTTTATAAAATCTGCCCTCCTGAAGTCCAGGACCCTCATCCTTATGTAGCTCAGTTCAACAGCCTTCCTTGAATTGAACCACATTGAATGGAGATCACTGGTCCCCAGGTGGTCTTCCACCTTGATGTCCGCCATATGTCCCTGTTAGTGAGTACCAGGTCCAGTGATGCCCCCTCATCAGTGGGTTCACTAATTGTCTGAGGAATGCCCCTTGCAAAGAGTCCAGGATGTTCCTGCTTCTAGTTGAAGCTGCTGATTGGAGGCTTCAATCTACATCCAGCAGGTTGAAGTCCCCACCAGCAGCACTTCTCTATTTTCGGTATCCCATGATATTAGCGCTTGGGAATGGGTGCCTACAATAACGGTGACCCACTCTCCAGCACATTTAATAGACAGCTATGGTAGGGTAGGGCGGTCTGAAGGGGGGGGGAATATAGCAACAGGATGTCACTATACGTACGTGCAGGGGGGGAGTGGGCATACACAGCAAGGGGCGAGAGGGTATGTAAGCGGTGGTGCCACTATGGGTTGCTAAGCCAACCCCATGGCATGGTGGTGGTGTGGTGGGTGGGTTTGTGGTGTTTGTTGGCAGGGTACTGGGTTCGGGTCCAGGTGCTGATGTGTTTTTGTTGCTCTCAGCACAAACCTTTTTTTTTATGTTTTCACCCCCACCCCCTGATATGCACCCCCCTGGAGTTGAGAATCCTTAAGTAAAGGGGTACAGGGGGCACAATCCTCCACATAAAACATTAAAAAATGAAGTCCCCGGTGCTCAACACTCTTGACTTGTAAATAAAGGTGATCGCCTTTAGGCTTTCGCCATTATCACATAGATCCCTATATTCTGCTGTTTCGCCAGATGTTTCTACCAGTGTCTTATTTAATTCCATCCCCTGTGCTGGAGGTCTGTAGATCACTCCAGTGTGAACAGTGGCTCCATTTCCCATCACCAGGGCTGTGAACAGTACCTCTGCATCCCCCTGTATTACATGTATCTCTGTTGCTTTGATGCTTTCCCTCACATAAAGCACCACACTTCCTTCTTTCCTTCCCACCCTGTCCTTCCTGAAGAGGTTATAGCCTGGTATGAGCATGTTCCAGTCATGGTTTTCAGTACACCATGACTCAGTAATGGTTGCAATATCCAGGTCGGCCTCTAGGTATGAAATCTTATTTCCTAGACTTCCAGTATTCACACAGAGATTGTTTATCCACTCTGCTTTTTGCACCCCCCCCCTTTTTCCTTTTCGCCCTACCTCCTCCTCCCCCCCTCTTTTTGGGGCAGTATAGTGTAGTGGTTAAGAATACTGAGCTGCAAATCTGGAGACCTGGGTTTGAATCCCATCAGCCCCCACCTGCATATTGTGTGAACCTAAGCAAGTCACTTAACTCCCAGGTCGCACCTGAAAACAAGTTCTGGCTTAGTGTGCCTTTCCTGGTTAAACAATTTCCCCTTTCCCTTTCCCTCTTTAATACTCTTGATCCTTTCCCCTTCTACCCCTACCACCCTGCTTCCTTTATAAATTTACACCCTGTGGGGATTCCACTCCTATCAGGTTCTCCTTACTTTCTTCTTCAACCTGTGGGGGTGGGGGCAGTTTCTGCTTCACTGATTCCTTCTGCAACCCCCTCGACTAGCTTAAATGTTAATTGGAGTAACATTTAAATGATCCACTCAGGACTGCAGTTCCCCTCCCAGATAGATGCAGGCCATTACCTCTGTATAGTTAGTTAGTTAGTTAATTGTTGTTGACCAGGTACGTGTACTAGACAAATTCTGCCTATTTTCAGGCACGACCCGGGGGAGGGGCATACAGATGGATGCCAACTGACCTTGAACCAGATTAATCTGTTGGTGGTATGTTTAGTGACTGGGGGAAAGTTGGCCACAGCTCTGGGGAAATTCCCCTACTCACAGATAGGGGAACCTCTAACATTCTGGCAGTCTGCCAAGATGGCCGCTCCTAGTACACTTGGAGATGTGATGTTCATTGCGGAGGCAGGAGAGCAGGTCTCTTCTCCTGGCCTGCCTAATTCTGAGACCGAGCGGCTTTTTGATGCCTCTAATTCAGTGGAAAATATTGTGCCTATGATTGCTGATGAGGAATTTCCTATTTCATCAGGAAATGTTCTTATGGAGGATTCAACTGTAAAGAACAAGGTGCCTGATCGGACCCAGGAACCCACGAAGATACCGGAGGTACTGCCTGATGGTGTGCAGATGTCTAATACTGCTCCTTAGGCAGACGAAACAGACGAGTTACAGGCACAACTTCAGAATGAGGAGCAGCGCTTTAGATCTTGACAGATTGAGCTTCACAGAGCAATTGATGCCTGTTCCAGGGTCCAAACTACAGCTCAAGGTGGTGGGGTTCCTGCTGCTACAGCCCTGATGTGATCCATATCTTTAGATGAAGGCTCAAAACAAGGTTGCTCTATGGACGCTCCACCTCGGGAAGTTCCTGCAAGTGACTTGTTACAGGACTGTCTTTTCTTACGCACCAGATACCTCTTCTCTTTTATTTTTAAGGGACAAAAGCCGCAGTTACTTGTGGAAGGCTCATTGGGAATGGCATCTTCAGATGCGATTCAGTCTGGCCTAAAATGTGACCCTAGTTCTACCTCAAAAGCTGGAACTACCGATTGGTCAATTGATTCCACCCTTCAGGAGGCTGACTGAGAAAAGTCCTGGCAATCTGGATGCTGGACTTCGGGCTCTTCTCTGAGCCATATTCCTGGGCAAGCTTCAGTTTCTCTTACTGTCTGAATAGTGTCCTGATTCCCCAGTAGACAGAACTATGATGATTTCTCAGGGGGGTCTCCTCACTCCTTCTGTATCACCATTGCATTTACCAGAAGATTTGGAATTCACACAGCATCCCCATTTACTGTTGCCTGATGTACCCCCCCCCAATAAAGATTACTGAGGCCAAGGGCCCACTTGTTGATTCTGTTAATACTGGGATACCATCTCATCCTGTCTCACCTCCATTACAGGGTCCCAGACAAGGGAAGACCCCCTTGCCTGATATGGCACCACCTCCTTGACCTCGACAGGACAGGTCTTATGCTTCTTTTTTTCAACAGTCTATGTTCCCAGCAAAACAACATAATGCTGTCAGGCTCCTTTACATGGGAGGCCTAGATGTTTTCCTGGGCAGAATGTATGTGGCCAGGACTTTACTTAAGGATTCAATGCACTTTACAGCAACTGAAATTTATGCTTTCATACATGTGTCTGGGGAATGTACCTTTGATGTTGATTTCAAGTTGAGTCGGGGGCTCCATAAGTTTTGGGCTCTACATCAAGATTTGAAGGATACACCTCTTTGGTCTTCTTTCCAGGTTTTACCATTATCAAAGCCAGCTAATAGAATGATCACCGTTCTCTTCAGGAACGAAGGGGTCAGTGTCACAAACCTTTTATTCTCACTCAATAAGAGATGTTTGGTATTGGGGTCCCCTGATGCTATATTTGATGAGAAACGGATTTGGACTGATGGATGGCAGATGGGGTGGTTTTCAACACCACTGAGGATGGTCTCCAATATCTCCCTAACTGTTTTTTTCTAGGTCAGGATGGGGAGTCCTATTCTATGCTGGGCAACCCAAAATGTGTAATTGCTGTGGAGAGACTGGGCACATCAGCATTCTCTGTGATAAACTAAAACACACTTTGTGCAATGCATTGGGTCATACTAGTGCTATGTGTACAAGTGATTTGTTATGTAATTTGTGTAATAAATGAGGTCTCTCTCTTACCACTCATGTCCAAGGGCTGCTCACAACCATCCAGATCAGACTGATAGTGAAGAGCAATTGCTTCTGATAGCAGTTGCTCAAAGAGAGCACACTAGGGCTGCCCCATACCAACCCCACACTACCACATCAGAACAAATTAATGGTGCCCCTGCACCTCCTCCTGTTGAAGTGGACAGACAGGAGATGGTGCCACAACATGAGCACAGTGAACCCTTTTCACCAGACCTCCAGATTCTGGAACCGACCCCCCCCAGCACAAGATTTAGCTGAGGTTGAAAAGATAAATGAGGCAAAGATCTGCCTTCCACTTTGACCACTGACATGTTACCCCCTCACCTTTACCTGTTAGTATACTGGAACTGGGCAAAACTGGAATTAGGAGGAGACATGACTGGGCACAACCCCCTCCTAAGGTTTTGAAAAAAGAGGCAATTCCAGCATCTAACCGTTATGATCCTCTGACTGATTTGCCCAATGTTTCGGGATATGACTTAGATGACTCCTCAGTTCGGTTATCTGTACAAGAAGTGGCTTCTGATGTTGAGGCCCCTCCACCCCTCACCTGCGGAAACCTCAAGTTCGACTACAAAACCATCTAAAACTCAGACTAAGCAGAAACACTCCAGGATGACCCGGAGCAGTTCAGCAAAGCCTCCTTGAAGGCTTTGCTCAGTACTATAAGCTTAAATCCCTAACTCTCTTTTAATTTTTAAGTGGCACCTTCTATTCCCTTATATAATGTTAACATTACTAGTATAAAGGCCCCCAGGAAAAAGCTTGCTGTTTTCTCTCATTTATGGCACATTAAAACTAGTATTTTTTTCCTACAGGACACCAGAATTCATACGACCCATGAGATTCACCAGGCGGTACATTCCTAATGTGCAGGCCCCTCATATTGGTCCCTCAGGGAGGATTCCTGCTCGGGGTGGCTATCTTATTTCTGAACATTCAGTTTACTCACTTAAACTGATTGATTTGGTTCCAGGGAGGGTAGTTTTTCTGGATATTACTACTAATAATGTTTTGTTTTGTTTACTGAACATCTATGCTGCACAGTCCAAAGCTGAAAAAATGTTGTTTTTTCAGACATTGCAACCTTACCTTTACTCTGTCCAAAATGCAATCTTAGGGGGAGATTTCAGTTGTGGCCTCATGCTTATAGACCATGGAAAACACTCTGCCACGACGAAAATATTTTGTGACATGGCTTTTCTCAAAACTATGTTTCATAACACTAATCTTGAGGATGCATATCTGTAGGCCACAGGTACTCATGATCCAACTTTTCATAAGGGATCTGTAGCCACCTGTATCGACTTTATCTTTGTCACTGCTTCTTAGAAAATTCAGTGGACTCAGGTTTGGGTGGCCAAGTTTTCTGATCATGGGATGGTGCATGTTGAGATAGGTGATGAATCCCAGCCCCCTTGAGGACCTGGAACGTGGAAACTTAATTCATCCCTAGTTGATAAACCCGACACTAAGCAATTGGTTTTGGCTCTCATAAGAGCAAGGAAACCTGTCTTAATTATGTATGAGGACCCGGTTTTATGGTGGAAAGACACTATTTTTGATATCTCATACCTCCTCAAGGGTCACAGTAAAACGGTTCATAATGCTTCTTATTTATAATATTTACAAAACATGATGAAATTGCAAAAACTTCTCACTCTCTTTCAATCCACTGGCCTTGATTTCAGTACACAGACTGTGAATCTGAAAGATCAAATGACTACCTTTCATGTAAAACAGGCTGAATGTTTACAATTTCAACAGAAATTTAGTGCACTGGGATATACAAGACAAATTTGCCTATATGAATCTTGCAATGTCAATAATCAGCATAAACATATGGCAGGATTATGGGACAATACACATCAGTTATGCACAGATATTAAGAAGATTGCTGATATAGTTACACTGCACAATGTGCAGCTTTTTCAAGCTCCAGTTCCTCGACCCCCTGATCCGGGGGATTTTCTTTTAACTATACCACATCATGTGTGTTCACCAGTGGAGGCTTTCACTTTAACACTTGATATAATCCCAGCCAAAGTCAACAGTGCTATTAAGGCACTACCAGTGAGCAAGGTACCAGGTTCAGATGGGTTGACACCCAAACTATACAAGTTGATTGGATCTGAACTTTTGGTAGAATTGTCTCAAGTTTTTTCTTGTATTCTTTCTTCCTGGTCCCCGTCTCTCTGACTTTTAAATGGTCAACTGATTTATCTTTACAAAAAAAGGGATAAGTTTGATATTAATAATTGGCGCCCAATCATCTTATTGAATACTGATTTCAAACTTCTGATGAAAATTTTAAATACTAGGCTTTTACCGGTGGCAACCAATATACTTTCCTCGGCTTAAACATGTACTCTTCCTGATAGAAAACTTACAGATCTTCTGTTATTATTATGGGAAATTTGTGAATATGGTGGTAAGGGTAGGTTATCTGGGTACGTGATCTCTCTAGACCAACAGAGAGCATTTGACCCATCACTCATGATTTTTTGCTGTCAGTACTCACTTCATATGGGATTCCACAACAGTTTGTTTCCTGGATACAGTGTTTATATAAAATACATATGGTAACACCAGTCATTAGTGGGTGGAACGGTCCTATAGTCTTGGTTATCCAGGGCATAAGGCAGGGTTGTCCATTAAGTCCTCTGCTCTACATTTTTTGTATTGACCCTTTGCTCAGATTATTAAACACATCCTCCAACATACAACGTCTACAGACAGCTGACATCTCTATTCCTCATACAGCAATAGCTTATGCGGATGACATTTATCTGTTGGTAGAAGACAGGTGTTCAGTGGAACTTGCTCTTCAACTCTATGCATTATGTGGGGTTTATTCAGGAGCCATTGTTAATTTAGCTAAAAGCTCTGGCAGACGTTTGAGTTCTGAGAATCCCAGTTTTCCAGACATAGCAGCTGTTCCCATGACTGTTGGGCCTCTGCAAATTCTGGGTATTATTTTTAATGTTGCCAATTCTGCACTTTTGAACTGGGAACTTAAACTTCAACTAGATAAAATCTGTGTGACTAAATGGAGTAAATATCCCCTCAGTAAGCCGAAGAGGCTATATTTAGTGAAATCATATTTGATACCCCTTTTTTTGTATATACGTTTGTTTTTCCCTCACTGAAAGCATTGGAAATCTCTATTTTGAGTATATTTTTCAAGTAGTCTGGGGCAGTAGGTTGAACCCCATCAAAAGGAATATCACCCATCTACCTAGACACTTAGGAGGTTTAGGGATAGTTAACCCCATCTCCATTTTCTTAGTATTTTCTTTGTTTCTAATTTAAAACCATTAATGATTCACATGGGACAGGCATGTGTCCCGTTCTTCTTTGTCTCTTGTAAGCATTGGTTTAGGCAATGGGAACAGGGTAGTTTAGAGCTTCTGCAAAGGTCTGCAGACACTCCAGAATACCTTAGGGAGGTATTTTTGAAATTGAAGCAGTGGAAAGTTCCATATCAAGTAATTATGACAAAACCTAGAAATGAGGTTTATTTTTGGATACAGTCACAAAACGTTCATGAAGACATTAGTTTTTCCTTATGTCCCACATACTGCCTTCCATCACTACTGCTCTTCATGAAAGAACAAAGAATTCCTCACAAAATCTGGGATTTTCATTGGTTAAATTGTCACTAAAAATCCATGTTAAAAGCAATCAGAAGCATAAGCAGTTGTCTGAGAGACTGCATTAGACCTCTATGCTCCCAAAAAGTGGAGACTATAGACTACCTTTTTATGGCTGCAGTGGGTGGAGTCTGCAGACGTTTTGCATGTACAAAAGAAATGATGTCATATTTTCTGTCCATGGAACTGACTGAAGGTGTAAATAGCCTCCTCTATTTTACCCTCCTTCAGGAAATGTTTTCCGCCCTCAAATAAATAACACTTTCATGTTAGTCAATGGTTGCAGGATACTATTTTATTTCTTAAATGGGAGGTACAAGAACTGGAACCTGAGTAGTAGGAGGCAGCATTATTTTTTGGGGGGAGTAAGATCCACTCCCACCTCCACCTCAGAAGCTCCTAAAGAGCCACACCCACCTTTTTTTTTTTGGTTCATGTGGGAAGGCCATGAGGTGGATCTGTCATTTTGGAACAACTGACTATCAGAGCTGCCTGGGGAAATAGTTAAGGAGTGCCTGAAACTGCACCTAGGCATATCCCCCCCCCACCCCACACACATAGACATTGTGATTTTTTTTTAAATGCTAAGCATGTCAATATTTGCCTCTAATGGTATGGGCAAGTTGGGCATAAAAAGAAAACAGAAAAAAGAGATCAAGCAGGTACCTTGTCCTTTTTCACATACATGCACACAGAAGGTCACAGATCTTGTATGACAAATTCATTATATGGATGTTTTCCATGTAAAACAGAAATTTTGTTATTGTCATATCTGTAGCAACATTTGTAGCCAGTAAACTATTATTTACGTAGGTACTGTAAATGACAGGTTTTAATTCAGAAATCCAGTCTTGATGAATTAGTTGTTTTAGCAGTTCTGTAAGATTTATGTCTCTCTGATGTTAGAGTGCATAGCACAGAAACAAAAGGGGTTTGCTTAATTGATTGTTGTTTGCTTGAGAAGTGGGCATAACAATGGCATGCAAGAGTGAAGTCTCACAATTGTTTTTTGGCTATTCAGGGACCTGAAATTTCACAGTAATGTGTGATGAGAATAAAGTCTTGTGTTTTATGCATTTGAATAGGTTTAGTGCTTTGAAGTTAAAACATATACACTGTATATATATATATATATATATATAGATACATATAGTGTCATGGGCACCTAAAAAGGAACGTGATACTACTGAAATATAGAAATCCTATTCTGATGATTTATTAATTTATGTGTAAGATTTTAAGTGTAGTTCTGCCTAAGTCACAGACACATAAGCTTTAAAAAGTACATTTAAGGATGGATATATTAGTCAAAGCTTGTAGTAGCAAAATAAAGCAAGAAAAATAATATATTGTGTTTTTTTTTCTTTCAATCGTTTAACCAGGAGTGGCACACTAAGCTGAAAACTTGTTTACAGGGGCAACCTGGGAGCACATGGAACTTAAGTGACTTGCTCAGGGTCACCCAGTATGCAAGTGGGGACTGTGGGATTCAAATCCAGATCTCCAGATTTGCAGTTCAGAGTATTAAACTACAGTGATATACTGTTTCCCTAGTTATGGCAGTAATCTGCCTGTTTTATGGTTCATGATGTTGATGTAGTAAGCAGCAATACATTGCATAGCTACAGATTTAAAATGTCAATAAGTAGGTCATGCAATAGATGTGCTGTGCAGTTACAGAAGCAAGAAATGCATTTAGGATAGTAACATATTCCTGTTAGAAAACTGATAAATGGGTGACATTTGCATCTCAATTTCAAGGAGGTCCTTATGGGGTGCCAATGTTCAATATAAAGTAGTTATAGTTTTCAAGTTGTCTGAGTAATTGCTTTCTACTACCACTGTTACTAAATTTAAATTATTCAATGAAGGAAATTAAATCTAGGTAACTATCTGTAAATGTATTAAAAACATTTACTTGTCCTTATAATGAAGTACTGCCACTTTCTGTACCATCATGGGGATTTGCATATGTTTTCCATGATGCTTTGCATTATTGAGGTGTGTGCAATTGTGTTTTCTTTAAAATTTGACTGTCCAGCCAATATCATCTGGGACAATAAATTCCTCAGTGGCATTTGCTCTGGGTTTTTTTTGTAAACCTATATCGCTTCCTATTCCTTCCATTAAAATATACACCTCCATATATTTTCCTAAGAAAGTGTATGCCTTCCTTAGAACAGAAACTAAAACAAATATTACTACTTACAAATCATTGTGTTACTTCTCCATACCTCCTTAACAATTCCACACAACTTCACTAACTTCATTATGCAGCCGTGGTGGATCTGACCAGAATTTGTTTTTGAGTGTAGTTACTGTATATTGCTGGGTTCTGGTGTACCCTCCCGATGGTCTGGCAAAAACCTTAGTTTTCCACAGTATCTAATGAGACATTAATGTTTGGTTCCTGTATTTGGAATTTGGCTAAATGGTACCACAGTATGCTTAACTTAGTTCTTACAGTTATTAAATGGTACATTTGGAATACAGATTTGTTTCATATTACAACAACAATGGATTGATCGCACATAATTGATTGCCAAAATTACAGCTGAGCTTCAATGTATTTATTTTTCTGAATTCACTAACATGCATAGTAGATGGATTCGTATGGCATGGAGGAACATGCCATGGGTCACCAACTCCGATGCTTCCATTATATGAAATAATTGATTTCTTCTTTCCGCACTGAACTTTCTATGTGCTGTTTAGCAGACCTTGGTCTACATAATGATATTTTACTATCATGTGATTTTTCCTTTTCCTTTTCTTGGTTTCGACTTGTCTCTCTGTGCATTTAACAGTTTATACACATAAGTCAATTTATTTTATTTAGTGTTCCCCCTCCTTTTCTTTTTGTTATTTGAGATTAATTCTTTTTTCCCTCGATTTTCATCAGTTCTACTTCATTGTAACTGTATAATTACTGTACCTGTGATGTGATTTTTGTTTGATGCTACATCCTAATAAACACCCCTAATTTTTTTGAGAAGTGCCATGGGATATTTAACATCTACTTGAACGACCACCAGAACAGGCAGATGGGACCTCTGTTTAACATCTCATCCGAAAGACAGCACCTCAGGAGTGCAGCACCCCCCTCATGCTGCACTGCAGTGTCAGTATTTGGATATTAACCCAAGTGCCTGGTGTGGGGATAGAAATCACAGCCTTCTGATCTCCTAGCCTCAGAGGCAAGTGTGCTACCTACTGAGCCACTGACACTGACACTATAGACCTTTATTCTCCCAGGTGGATTCCCACTCACAGTTTAGCTGAACCCCTCCTTTCTGTACCATTTCTTCAGCCATGATTTGAAGCTCCTGGTATGGAGATTCTTATCCTCACCCCTCTCATAGGCAGGCAGCACCTCAGTGAAAGCCACTGAGAGAGCTTCCTAAGACCCCTCTCCAACTTCCTAAACTCCTCCTGCACTATCCCAGCCCTTTCTCAAGCCAGATCATTAGTCCTCAGGTGGACAATGACATCCAGCTCTCCCTCCTGTCCTGCTGCCCTAGTGATCCTCAGGATCCGGCTTCCCATCCATTTGGGCAGTGGCACCTGGTAGGCACCTAACTTACTTCTTTCCCCCTTTCCTATTCCCAAATCTATTGCCCTCAGAATTGATTCCTTCCCCCCAGAAGTTGCATCCTCCTCCTCAGGGGGTCTCTACCACCCTCCTTGGCATCTCCACTGTGAAGGGCCCCCACTTCCTCCCTGGTCACTATTGTGGGTGCCTCCTATTGACAGTCCTGCCATGCCACAGCAGCATAGGAATTCTGTACTGTAGTTGTACTGGTTGAGAAATGTGCCTCTGTCCCATCACCCCACACCTTCCAGAGCCCACCACAGTCCAGCCATTCCTCCTCCCTGGGATTCTCTGAGGTAATGGTGGCAGACTTGGTGGCTTCTGGATGGGGGAGAAGTTCCCCCAAATCCCGGTCAATTCATTCTGGAGTCTAGCAACCTCCTCCCTCAACCCAGATAGGAATGTGCAGATGGGGCAGCACTGGTAGTGGGGAAGATCATGGAAGCACTACTGAAGGAGAGATTGGTGGAACATCTGGTTGTCAATGGACTACAGGACCCAAGGCAGCATGGTTTCACCAGGGGGAGGTCATGTCAGACCAACCTCATTGAATTTTTTGACGGGGTGACTAGGGAGGTGGATCAGGGGAGGGCAGTGGACATTGCCTATCTGGACTTCAGCAAGGCCTTTGACACTGTGCCACATGAGAAGACTATTACACAAACTGGGGAATATGGGTGTGGGCAGGACAGTAGTGTGGTGGGTAGGTAACTGGCTGGGTGGCAGGACACAGAGGGTGGTGGTAAATGGCTGTCACTCCACAGAGGAAGAGTGACCAGTGGGGTACCACAGGCATCAGTGCTGGGACGGTCCTATTCAACATCTTCATCAGTGACATGGCGCAGGGACCTAGAAGGCAGAATTTCACTGTTAGCTGATGACACAAAGCTCTGTAACAGAGTAGACACACCAGAGGGTGTAGACAGAATGAGAAGCGACCTGCAGAAACTTGAAGAATGGTCAGGGGTTTGGCAGTTGAAATTCAATGCAAAGAAGTGCAAGATAATGCATATGGGGCACAAAACCCTGGCACAATATATCAGTTAGGGGTGAGGATATAGCATGCCAAGCAGGAAAGGGATCTTGGGGTTGTCATCTCTGATGACCTCAAGGTAGGGAAACAGTGTGACAAGGCAGCAGGTAAAGCAAATAGGATGCTGGGATGTATAGGCAGGGGCATCACCAGCAGGAAAAGGGAGGTCATAATTCCGCTATACAAGACACTAGTGAGGCCCCACCTGGAGTACAGTGTACAGTTCTGGAGACCATACCTACGTAAGGACATAGACAGGGTAGAGAAGGTTCAGAGGAGGGCAACAAAGATGGTGCATGGATTGGATCACAAGTCCTATGAAGACAGGTTGAAGGAACTGAACATGTACTCCCTGGAGGAGAGGAGGGAGAGAGGGGATATGATACAGACATACAAGTATCTTACAGGGAGGAACAGGGTGCAGGAAAACACTATTTTAAGTGAAAAGATGTTCCAGTACTAGAGGGCATGGGATGAAGTTGGAGGGAGGACAATTCAGAGGAAACATGAGAAAGAATTTCTTCACAGAACAGGTGGTGGACAAGTGGAACACCCTGCCAGAGGAAGTGGTGGGGCTGAAACAATCACGGAATTTAAGAATGCATGGGATAGACATAAAGGAATTCTGGAGGTCAGGGGTAAGGTGCAACAGACTTCTAAGAAAACAAACTGAACTTACAAGCTCAAATGGGCAGACTGGGTGGGCCATAGGCCCTTATCTGCCGACACTGTCTATGTATATATGTATCTATGCAGTCCACAGAAGCTCTCTCTGAAAACTGCCTCCCCACAGCCACTGCACTGCATCACTACCAGTATTCTCAACTTCTGTTCTTCCTGTGCTACCTGAAAATACTTTTGTACCCTTACCCTGATAGAGTGTTTTTAGTTTTCCCTTTTTTTTTTTGTTTCTATTTGTGTTTCCCTGTGTCTTGTTTAAATCTCTTTATACTCATATCCTAGATAGGGTGTTGTATCTATTCTCAATTTTGGCCTTCCCTTGATCTTCAACCCTTCCCAGCAGTGACTGTTACACAATAGTGAACAGGTTTCTTTCCTTAGTCAACTGGCAGAGTCCTTCACTTCTCCACCTCCTTCCGCTGATGCCCGTGGTGCCAGTCCCCTGTTCCTTGCCTTTGCTGTTCCACTCACTCACTGAAACATGAACATGCTGGCCACATTAGCGTGGAAGTACTTTATAGTTCTCTTGTAAGAAGGCACTAAGCCTCTGACAGATTGAAGGAATTAAACATGTACTCCCTGGAACAGAGGAGGGAGAGGGGAGACATGATCAAGACTTTCAAGTACATTAAGGATAAAAACAAGGTACAGGTTTAGGAACTTTTTGTTCTCAAGGAGGGTATCAGAACAAAGGGACATGATCTTAGACTAAGAGGAGGTAAGTTCAGGACTAATGTTAGAAAGTTCTTCTTCACGAAGAAGGTGGTGGATGCCTGTCACAGCATACCCTTAGAGGCCGTGGGGGACAAAACGGTTGATGGGTTCAAAAATGCTAGGGGAAAACATAAAGGAATCATACAGAAAAGGGGGTAACAGGGTGAGGGGGGTAGAAATCTATGAACCATGGACAGTCTTGATGGACCATGAGGTCCCCTTCTAATGACACATTCTATGTTTCTATGTCAGCTCCACCCCCCCCCCAATTACACACCTGATTCACATGGCTTCCTGAATTTACTCACCCCAAGATTAATCTTCTGAGCTAGTTTCCCCACACCACCAGTTACAATTTGAAACCCAAGTTTCAAGGTACCCAAACACTGCCTACCAAGTTTCAAAGTGCTCCAAATACTGCTTACAGATCTCTTCTTTTCTCCCCACTTTTCATGCTACTTTCAAAAGAGGAAGAGAAACATAAATAAGTATTAATATACCTTTAAGATAAAGCTCAGTGCTTTCACTCCACTCTGTCAGCAAAGTCTGGTCTTCCACCAAAGGCCACAGAGCAGACATAAGTCATTCAGGAAGCCCCACAGCCCACCAGACATCAAATTCGGATGGCAAGCAACATCATAGTTTGAACCTACCAAAGATGTTAACATTAAAATAAGTATTAAGTTTGGTGCCACCAGTGTCACTAGATACCATTGTGTTTCAGTATTCTCAGTCTGGGAGGAAACCATAAGGTGCAAATTGCTGTAGTTTAAATCAGGTTGGCCAGGGCTTTACATAACTTGGGTACGTGAATGACAGACTATGTTTTCTTTGGAGGGAGGAGAGCTTTTCTAAATTGTCATCTTCAAAGGGAACTTCGGTGGCTTTAAAAGATGCTTATCTGTTTCCTGCAAAAAATGGAAGTGTGCTGGCACCATGCACCAATATGTTCAAACACTCAGGTCTTATTCCAACGTGAGCTCTAGTGCTTGGTGCCTTTTTGAACCTCTTGACTAACCTGCCCAGTTTACAGTGTCAGCACCCTATTACGGTATTCTTCAATATAAGGCTACTTGTGAAAAAAGCTTGAGGAAATCTCAGCAACACCTACTCAATCTGCTTACAAAATAAGCAAAATGTGCACGAATAATCAGTTACAGTCAGTATATTCATCAGAATAAGTGGCACATTCAAATTTCCACCAGAGTTTTACTTGGATTTTTGACAGAATTTGGATAAAAATGTTTTCCTTGTATTTCCTGTATTACTGATATTCCTTTACTCTTTAACTCTCTATGTCTTTTGTGGTCTTGTGTCCCACCCTGTCAACAACTTTCAAACAAATTTTGCAGGATAAGGATAAACAGCTAACAGAGGGAGAGTTAATGGGAAGCCAGGCTACCACAGCACGGCCCTCCCTGCTTGGGATGGGTTCTGGTGATAGTCACTGATTGGTGAGTGCTATCCCTTTTTGTGCACAGCAATCCTCTTCTCATTTTAGTTGTATCCCATGACACAATGCCCAGCAAGTAGGTGACTCCCAGCCACACAGTGCAGGTGAAGGCATTTGAGGAGCAGCTGCATCTATTTGTTTATTTAATTTTGTTAACTGGGTAGGCCCACTGGGCATAAATTGTCCCTTTTTCAGGGGTGACCTGGAATTAGTTACATTGAAACCTGTAGGATACAGGACACATCAATTATACATTTCGATGACACAAAGCAACTTTTGCATTCACTTGCACTTGCCCAAGGAATGTCTTGGGACTTTACGGCAAATGAGAGGTGTGTCACCGCCAAGCCCATTACAGCTGAAACTGCAATGAGTTTGGCAGTGTACACCAATGACCAGGCACTATGGTCATGACAACAGTTGCTGACATGGTGCATGCTGGACTTATGAGAAATAATCCACTGCAATGGGTGCACTTCATTTCTTTCTATAGCATTACAGTGCACATTAATGCGCATGGCTGGAATTATGGCTACTGTATTCTCTCTCCCCAATTTTGTTCCTCTGACCCCCCCCAAAGGCTTCAATGTTAGCTGTGGTGCGGCTTTCTTTCCCAGTGCTCACTTCTCAGTCCTGCCCATCTCAACACCAGCCGTGGTGCAGCTTTCTCTCCCCTCTCCAGGTGCTCGCTTCTCTGCTCCCCCCACCTCAACATTAGCCATGGTGTGGGTTTCTGTTAAAGCAAACATAAGAGTGCTTAATTCCCATGTCAACAATAAAAAAACACAGCTCCTCCCCCAAAATATTCAGGGATACTGGGGAGCCCACTCCCAGTATCCCCATATCTAACCCCTCTTTTAGAAATGGCCAGACTGGGTTGGCTAAATGGTCCTTATCTGCTGTCAAAGTCTATGTTTATGTTTCCCTGTAAAAAAGAAATGGTCCACCAATTTTATTTTTTTTACAGCTGAAAAAAAAAGAAAACTATTCCTCATCATGTCCCCTATCTCCCTTCCTCATTCCAGCCCTCTTGCTGCGCACCCACCTCCCTGCATCCCCCCCACCCCATATTTACCTCCAGAGGTCAGCAGCTGTGATATTCTCTGGCCAGGACATGTCTGCACTCTTCAAAGCCGAACCACAAACTGAAGAATCAAGGTAAGTGCCGTATAATGGCTGTCAATGGGTGTTTCAATTTATGTTGATATCTCAGCCACTTATTTGAATTTTTTTCCCCAGATTTTCAACATAGCATTTTTAGCACCCCATCTCATGAACACTGGCACTGTCATTTCATTGCTCAGTCCCAAAAGGAGATTTTTCGCTCACTGCGTGGAATCACCTTTTGAGACCAATTAACAGAATGACAGTGCCAATGTTCATGAGGGGAGGTCCAAAAATCCCAAGTTGAAAATCTGGTGAAAAAATCCCCAGAATGACCGCATTACAAGCATGTTGCACACATTCTACACAGATTCTTAACTTTACCAGTTTTAAATATTTTCACTCCTGGTTTTCCACATTGCAATTTTTTCATACCTCGTCATGAACAGTACTGCTATCATTTTTCATATGCTACCTAAAACATGTTTTCACACCTGTGGCACAGAATGGCATGGTTGCTGTGCGAAATAAACTTTTGGGATGGATTAACAAAATCACAGTTTCACTGTTCATGAGGTAGAGTCTCAAAAAGGCCATGTTGAAAACCTGGCACAAAAATACCCCAAAATGCCAGAGTTATGTGAGGTAGTTGACATTTTGCTATGTATGCTCTTAACTTTGGCAAATTTTTATAGTTTCAATGAAATGTTCAACATTGCCAGTTTTTTACACCACATAGTGAACAGTATAGCTGTCATTTTTCACATCCTGCCCAAAATGTGGTTTTGCACCTGTGGCACCAAATGGTGCAGTTGCTCTGTGAAATCACCTTTCAGGATTGACTAACAAAATAATAGTGCCACTGTTCATGAGGTGGGGTCCCCAAAAGCCCATGTTGAAAATTTGGAGTGAAAATGACAACAAACACCTGGGGCATTAGGGTTTCCAACCATAGTGACCCACCTTCTCACCCTGTAGAGACTGACAGGCATCGGTGGGGGGGGGGTTGTCTTGGGTTGGTCGGCCATAATGCTCACACCATCCAACTCCCACCCTCCCACACCCTGCAGCCAGTGACAAGCATCGAGATGTGCCTAGGGTCTTCGTCCCTAACGTTCACCCCATTCTCCTATACTGCACATATCTCAAGTTTATTAAGTCAAAATAAATACTTCTATCTCCACCAGCAAACCAGTTCACACTGGTGTCCCACAGGGGTCTATACTTGGCCCCCTACTCTTCACCCTCTTTCTCAACTTCCTCCCTAAATCCTGCAGTTGTCGCATGATGCTATATGTCAGCAATGAGGTTATTATTTGGAAACATCCTCATCCTGATTCCCTTCAATCGGCTCTACAGGGCCACTTTAGGGAGACAGAAACCTGATTCTCTGAACACCATCTTATAATCAACTACAAGAAAACAAAGACCATGATCTTTGCTCACCACCAAAGCCCCTACTGTCATGCACCTCTAGTTGTTAAAAAGCACCCATGGCTCCACTCTAGAACAGGTACCAAGTTTCAAATATCTTGGAGTCACCTTAGACACCTCCTTCTCCTACTACACTCACATACAACAGGTCTCCTCATCTGTTAACACTAGATTAGGGATCCTTTACAGGCATAAACACTGTCTCCTCCCCAGGCTATGCATCTCACTATGACCTCATCTGTCCTATCCTTGGTGGACTATGGAATAATCATATATGGATCAGCAGATCTAACTTCCCTATGCAGCATCAACCTAGCCCTTAACAAAGCTTGCCGACTAGTCTCGGGATGTGACAGATTAACACACACATGTGAGCTTTATAATCAGACTGGCTGGCTAAATTTCCAAGGCAGACTTAAATACTTTACCTGCCTCCTCGCCAAACAGGTACAACTAAAGCAAGCCCCATCGGCTTACACCCACTTATCCACACAGCCCCCTATAGGCAGACCCAAAGACACACAACTAACCCTACCCTACTAGTTCCTCACTGTAGAACCTCACTTGGACAAAGATCCTTCTGCTACCGGGCTCCCCTATGGCTGAACAGACTACCATCCTCCATCTCCTCAACCCATAGTCTCAGCCTATTTAAATCTATCCTCAAAACCCTGCTCCTTGACTCAGCAACCTGTGAATGTAATTAGTCCCACATACCTACTATTCCCACCCCTCACCATCACTTTAGAGACATGCTACACAGCTCTATCCTTTAGCATATGGTTAGTCTTATACCATCCCCCCCACATATGTCCCCCCCATCCAGATAGTATGACTCGGGGTCCTTCAAGATCCTACGTTACTGTATCCTGTCTTAGCACTGGCACAGACTTTCTATATGCTCCTAGTTGATGTAACCCCCAATATAAGCTAAGTCCAAGTCTATCGGACCTTGTATTATTACAATGCAATTGTATAGTTGTGATACCTGTATTGACATTTGTTTTTTGGTGTATGTTTACTCTGTATCTTTTGCTTTTATCTGTATTTTCACTTTTATTGGACGTGGAGCCTTTGCAAACGAGTCTATGACTCAAAGGATTGTAATTCCGATTCTATTCAATAAATAAATAAAAAAAATAAAATAAACATTTCCTTATGGAATGGGGTGAGCATTAGCGCCAAGGACCCCAAGGTGCACAGCAATGCCTGTCGGTGTCTGCAAGGTGTGGGTGGGGGTTGAATGGGGTGAGCATTATGACCTATGACCCAAAGGCACACCCCAATGCCTGTCAGTCTCTACAGGGTGTGGGTGGGGGTTGGGTGTTAACGTTGGAAGCCATAGTGCCTCATTAAGGAAGTAAATCAGGGAGGAACAGTTGACATCACCTACCTTGATTTCAGCAAAGCTTTTGACAATGTCCAACATAGAAGCCTGATTAACAAAATGGGTAGTCTGGCCACTGGACACAAGTGGATAAATTGGGTTAGAAACTGGCTGATGGACAGGAGGCAGAGGGTGGTGGTAATGGGATCCAATCTAGAAAAAGGGGGGTTACCAGCAGGGTGCTTCAAGGATCAGTCCTGGGACCATTTACCGTGCAGCTTTCACCATGCGGCACCCACTGCTCTCACTGCTGCGTGATATGTGAAGCCATGTGAAGCCAGTACCAGTATCAAGCACCACTGCAAATGTCTGCAAGTGAACATTTGGCATTGACAAATGCTTGTTAGGAACAATCAAAGTAATTCTAAACAATCACAGAACTTACAGAAGACTAAGACTTTGTAGGAACATACCTCGGCTTTTTGTAAGCACATTTGTTTAGACAGGAGGAGGCCACCAACACTGACAGAATATTATTACAAGTTACTATAATAATGATAAATAATATAACTTTTTTTTATATGGTGCCTTTCTATAACCAAGATGCCTAATAAACAATTATAACAAATCATAATAAAACAGTCATTATAAATACCCTATCCAGTGCCCCAGGTCCACAACCAGCACCTCAGTCTTTACCGAGTTCAACTTCAACCTGCCTGAATTTATCCAGTCCTGGATTTTGGTGAGGCAGTTATTAAAAACTGAGGGAGCTCTATGCTGGTCAGCTGTAAAAGAAAGGTAGAGCTAGGTATCATCAGCATAGCAGTAAAACCTCAGCCCATACCTTCTTACAATGTCTCCGCTGGGCAGTATATACCCTGTGAACAACAAGGGGGACAACACTAATCCCTGAGGCACCCCAAATAACAGAGGAACTCAGTCAGAGGAATAAATCCCTGACACCACCGTCTGAGTTCTTCCAGTGAGAAAAGGTGAAAACCACCTGAGGACTGTACCAGACAGGCCAGAAATGAACCTCAGTTGAGCAAGAAGAACCCCATGGTCCACAGTGTCAAATGCTGATGAGAGATCAAGAAGAACCAAGATGGAACATTTACAGGTTACAGGTAACCGACATCCTGTCATATTGGCCTTTTTCATATTATTCAGTTTATGTAGTTGTGCATTTTATGCTGGGGCATTTCCCTCATGGACAGGATAGGTTACTTGGGGTCTAAACTATCTCTGGCATGTACATAGATTGTTTGCCAGCAGGTGCACTCTAAGCCCTTTTCTAAAGGAGACCAGTGTGCCAGCATGATGCCTCTGGTCAGGGAGATTGTTCCATAGTAACAGGGCTGTATGGGAGAAGGACTTATTTCTGGCTGTCATAGTCACCCTGGGAACCTCTACGAGCTTCCATGAGAAGGTGAGGAGCAGCCTGTCTGGGCACTTGGGTACCAGCAGCCCACCAAGGTCTGTCAGATGGGGACTGTTTATTAGTTTGCAGACAGTGCACGTGGCAGGGTGTTGAAGACATTGGGAAAGGGACGGCCAGTTTAAGGAGTCAAGTACCTCACAGTGATGGCACCTTGGGTGGGATCTGGATGCAAATCGAGCATTCTTGTTGTAAAGTATGTGCTTCTTGCCCAGTTCTTTCCCAGTAAATGACTGTATGACTGGAGCAGCATCGATAAGTTTGGGTAGGAGGATGCTGTTTGCAATTGCTACCCTGGTTTCAGGGATGAATTGTGAGTTCAGCCTGTAAAGTAGACCTAGCCTTTTCAATATTTCTCTGGTGACGTTGTCCACATGGCATTTGAAAGTGAGGCCTTGGTCATGGACAAGACCCAGACACCTGAAGGAGCTCACAACTTCTATGGGCATATCCAATGAGGATACTAAGGGGTGCAATAGGGTTCTGTCTGAGCCTAGAGTTCTAGGTCCGTAGGACATGGCTTTCATTTACTTATCATTTAATGGTAACCTGTTAGCCAGAAGCCACCTTTCTAGGGTTGTGAAGTCCTCCTGTAGCTGAGTCTTAGTCCCCTGGGAGATACCTAGTTAGGATCATGAGGGGATCCAATAGTAAAGTTTACTGGAGGGGACCAGGATTGGTTTGAATATCTCCCAAGAGGAGAATAAGTAGAAGAGAGATCATTTATAGCACATTTCGTATTGTTTGGGTTGGGTTCCTGCTCACACTAGCACTAGAGTTATGAAACATTAAGTAGTGGGCTCCTTTTTGGGATAGACCATGCATTATTATTAATGATCCATTAACTATGATTTCAGAGGGGCAGTGCAAGTCTAGGTGCCGTTAGACTTGTGGCCCCCTGTGAGGATAAAATCCTTCATCCTTTCCCAGGAGGTAATCCACCCCCTGGATAGCAAGTGTATACAGTACATAAAACCTAGGAGTGTGCTCCTGTTGGCAATAATAGTGACAAAGGGGGTCAGAATCTGATGACCACTAGGGTACAGTTTACCAGCCTCAGATAGGGTGTCTTGGTCAACCTAAACCAAATTGCAGGGCCTCTGTTTAGGGTAATGAGTTACCTTGGCTAGGTTGCAGAGCTACAGGGAGATCTTGCTTGTTTGGTAGGGGGACAAGGGGGAAAACAGGGACTCCCAAACTGTAGGGGAGTCTGGAGCAACTCTAGTTCTTATAGGGAACCAGGTTCACCAAATATTTCCCATTTATTAATGCAGTTGAGACTACTAAAACATCCCACACTAAAAAGACAATTATACTTTTCATCACACTGCCGATTTAACATTAAATAGCATAGAAGTTAATTGTACTTTTCTTCACACTGCTTATTTATCATTAAATATGAGTTTCAGACTATATCACGACTTTGAGCCGGAGCCTTTGCACAGGTTCCTAAGACTCCTTGCTATCTGCAACGCTTTCAACAAATTTTTAAACTTAAGCATCTAATTAGTTGCAGCTCGTAACTTTGAGGGTAATTCATTTGAAAATGTTCTATGTCTATGAAGGAACATTAAGTGAAAGCCTAAAAAAGAACAGTCAGGATTTTTTTAAATTTAAGCATCTATTAGTTGCAGCCCATAACTTTGAGGGTAATTCATCTGATACCATTCTAGGTGTATAATGGAACATTCAGTGAGAGCATAAGAAAGAACAGTGACATGGTACATGACAGCTAAGAAGTCAGGTCATGAAATGCACACCAAGAAGGTATACGACAGTATAGTGCAGTGGTTTAAGGTTCTGAGCGGCAAACCTGGAAACCTGGGTTTGAATCCTACAGCCGCCTCTTGCATACTGTGTGACCCTGAGCAAGTCACTTTCTTGTGCTCCCAGTTCGCACCTGTAAACACGCTTTCAGCTTAGTGTGTCTAATAGTAAAAATAAAAAAGAAGGGCAGAGCATGGTTGTAGTCTTGCCTGACTGGGACCCTGATGACATCAGGGGCTCTGGCTTACAAATAAAGGAAGTGGCTGGAAAGGGACTCAACAGTGATTCTGACTAGGTTGACTAAAATGGAAGCTAAGAAGCCAGGTCAGGCAGATGCTGGGAGCTGTGAATTGCCCAAGAATGAATTCAGGCAACTCATCTAGAGTATGTTTGGGGGTGGGCATCAGTAGAGAATACCCTGGCTAAGGTTTACTCTGACTCAATAACTGCCAGAGGCATACTTGAGTTCTTCCCCATCAGACCAAATGCTGGTCAATCTTCTAGAAAGTGGTCGTGGAATTGGTGTCTGTGGTCCAAGTGCAGCAACAGAAGATGGCCTTGAATGAGGTGTTGCCAGAGGCAGGCACCTGTGGTCCCCCTGCAGCACTGACCTTTCCAACTCCTGGCCATCTTGTCAGCGTAGCTGAACCAGTGGGGGATCATCTCTCAGGAAAGACCCAGCAGCAGGTTCATGGTCAGAAGTACGTGGACATATTCTCCCTCCTGAACTAGGCCAAAGATCCAGAAGAGATCAAATGCAAGAAGGAGGAGGTTGATTGCAAGAAGGTCAAGGTGGAGTGATCATTTAAAAAAACTGGTTTGCAGGATTTATAGATGTTGCCAGCATGATCTACCAGTCCACTCCCGAGAAGAGTGCTGGCATTCTCAATTACTTAAATAGAATTACATACACACCTAAGTGCAATGGGCATCTGGTTGGCAGTAGTATGTCAAGAAGGTCAGTCAGTGCATGTAGTACAAACCAACCAATGACTGGGACGTACTCGATATGTAACAGTTGGTGGAGGTCATGCATGGGTGTGATGAGTTGCACATAGATAGTGGGCTGCCAATCTGGGTCTTCCAGACCTATCGGGGGGGGGGGGACCTTGGAATACAAGTCTTCTTCAGATACAACAGGGGGTCTTGTAACAAGGTAGGTTGGTTGTAAGAAGAAACATATATGTCTGACATATGGGCAGAAGTACCACTTCACTTAGGGCAGCTGCACAAATCCAGCCAAGGGGGTCAGCAGCCTTTTTGGAGGAAGCACAATAGTTTAGATTCCAGAACATCTGCAAATGCTGAAAAGGGTGGAGCTGCTTGAGCCTTGACTTGAGCATTTCCTGGATTGTGAGCTGGTGACACTTCTGGCTGAGCACTTTAAGGTAGACTTCAGGATTCTCTATGGCCACCAGTGTGTTTACAAGGTACAGTATAGAACCTGAAGTTGGCCAGGGACAGACCAAAGATGGTCTGTGAGATGCTCCAGAAGGAAAACTGGGTTGGGAAGGATTAGCAGCCCCTATATATCCCTGACAGTTCTGGTCCTGAGGGTTCCCCCAGACACTTAGTTCCTAAGAAGGTATTGAATGAGTACTGCATGATTAACCAACAGTTGCACCCAGAAGGTGATGTGGTGAATGATTATATATAGTCATTTTACTGCTGTTCAGTATGCATCATTCAACAAGACCGCCCTGGTGGTGTGTGCCATAGGCCTGGGGGTACTCATGGCCAAGGCAGACATACAGTCAACCTTTCGAGTGCTTTCTATCCATGTTGATGACTGGGACCTGCGGTGGATGAAATAGGTTGACTGCTACTATATGGATCACTGCATGCCCATGGTATACTCCATAGCCTGCACAATGTTTGAGCATCTCTACATGTTCCTTTACTAGGTGGTGGCTGAGAAGGTTAGTTGGCAGGATATCATCAATTACTTGGATGACTTCTTGTTCATAGGCCTGTGTGGCTCTCTGGAGTGTGTGCTTGTCCTGAGAGTTTCCTAGCAGTTATGTGCACACTTTGGTATTCCCTAACTCCAGGCAAGGTTAATGGCCCCAGATCTGTTAAGTCATGTCTGGGGATAGAGAGCAATGTGGAGTTGGGCACCTATCCCATGACAAGGTCTTAGCTCTCAGGGCTCTTCCTGAATTGGTTTGCATGACCAAGAAAATAACCCTCGAGGAGCTTCATCACCTGGTTGGCCACTTGAACTTCACTTGCTGAGTTATTCATATGAGAAGGACATTTCTGCAGGCCTACTGGGTCCCTTTGTCATATGCTCTATAGTGTAAAACAAAACTGTGCAACAGTAACAGTGCGGTAGGGAAAAGTGAGAGGGTGCAAAACCACAAAAGGAGGTATATGCGGTAGTGCACCCTCTCACTCTTCCAGGCAGAGGATAAGACCTATGCTGGGACAGCGGTCTGTTGAGCAGCTGCTTGGACTCAACAGCATGAGCTACTGGCAGCAAAAGAAGGCATGCAGTGCTTTTGGGACAAGGTTTTATTCCCAGTCCCAGATGCATGGATTTTTATATTTTTTGCACTTTATGCAATTTTACTGTTAACACCCAGTTTAGATATTTTAGTATTGGCAGCATGGTATATTTCTGTGACATAATGTCTTATGACATTATGACCCCCTGGCCTTCTACAGCACATGGCAAAGGTGGCAGATGAGGCCCACAAACCACACCACTGGACGTGGGTTACAGAAGGCATTAGGGAGAATCTGGATGTCTAGCATGCCTTCCTGAACAATTTCAGTCTGGTTTCCATGAGGCCAATTACCGTGGACAGTGAGAAGTTAGAGCTGTTCATGGTCATATCCCATGGGCTGGGTTTCAGGGCTTATTTCACCGGCACCTGGTGTGCATCTATCTAGTCCACAGGATGGTTAAAGGACAGGCTTATCAGACAGGTCACCCTCTTATAATTTTTTTTGCTTGTGGTGACTGTTGGTATGGGGAAACCAGATGAGGGACAGAAGTTTATTATTTTAGGTCAGACAATACCAGGGAAGTCCATACCATCAATGGACAGCTGGGGGTACAGAGCCCATTGAGGGACCTGATGAGGATATTTGTCCTCTGGTGCCTCCTGCTGAACATTCATTTTAAGGCTGTGCATGTTTCAGGAGCAGATAACGGTATTACTGACTCTTCATGTCATTTGCAGTGGCAGAAGTTCTGGGAGTTGGCACCAGCATCAGAATGAGAGCCACAACCAGCCATGGTCATCCTGTGGGAGGTAGTGACCCCAAGGCCTGGCACTGGATAGTTAACTCTATCATGACATGCACCAGTATGGCCTGTTGAAAGGGAATCAAGCACTTCCAGAGAATCAAGGCAGAGAAGGGTTGGCCTAACAGGTAGCCCAATCATGAGGAACAGCTCTCTAAATACAGTACATTCTACTTGCCAAGAGGAAGGGCCTTTCCCCAGAGGTGGTAGGACAACACCTAGCAGGGTTGTCCTGGTTCACTGAGGTAATTGGCTTTGTGGACGTGACTCAGACATTCAGGGTGTGTATGCTCCTTGGTGGCTGGATTAAGGGAACTCCAAAGCAAACAGATGGTTACCGTCCTCTCATTCCAGCAACATTAGAACAGATGTAGGCAGTCCTGCCTGCAATCTTGTGGTCACCATACAAAGCCACCTTCTTCAAGATGGTATACTTACTGGTCTTCTATGGTGTCTTTTGGGTTTCAGAGCTGCTCCAGTTGAAGAGCCTTCAGCCTGCAGGATGCGTATGTGGTAGTGACCACAGAGCACGTGTTCGTGCAGCTGCATAAAACTGATCAGTTGGGCATGGGCTACTGGTGCACAGTGAAGGCATCTCTTGGATCAGGATGGAATGTTGGTGAGCGGTACAGAAGTACTTGGTGCTTCATCCCTTGATGGGTCAACTTTCTTCACCACATCGATGGATTGCAGGTGACTGCCTGTAAGTTCAGTCACATACTGGGCATATGGGTACTGTGAGTGGGCTTGAACATGAACGAGTTTAACACCCACTCATTTTGTATTGGTGTAGCCACAACTTTTAAGCTACAAGGGCCCTCTGCTGACCACAACTGGTTCTGTGTCATAACGGCAACTGCAGAACAGTGACCAATAAAGAGGGTGCAAATCTCATAGGCACGATGACAGGGAACAAATGCATTGATGATACCAGTTCTTTTTACGACATGTGTGGACACATTTGTTATAATTTTGTCCCATTCTGCCTTTTAAGTCCTCCTGGTAGAACAAAGAGATTGTGGCTATATGGCCCCTCCATTATCCTCTGTGTGTGGTGGACAGAGTCAGACAACAGCCTGGAGTGAGAACTCTTGCATTTCCCACTGGCAAAGTGCATGTACATTTGCTGAGCATTGACGAATGGCTGGGGGAACTTTGCCTTAGGCTGGAGGCTGAGTTTGGTTGGGGAGTATCATCAGAGATACTGGTTGTCCATCTAGGTGGTAATGACATGAGACTCAGGAAGGCTAATGATCTGCTACTCTGGATGAAAGATAACCTACAACCTATCCATTGGATATGGCCTGGAACCTGAATCCCATGGTTCCATATCATCTAGAGGCACCACAGGAGGAACGCAAAAGATCATCAAACTATGAAAAAAACACACAGGTGCATTAGCAAGGGAATGCATTTCTTCATTTACTCCATCAGTGGAATCATTATAAGGCATAATGACATTCACACGGGATTCCAGGGGCTGTACGATAAGGATGGAGTCACTTGTTGGACATTGGTTGGGACTTGTTTTTAGATTCCAACAAGATACATTGGTTCATTATTTGGAGTGAACTTCTTGGTGGCCCAGATGATGTCCATCCTCTGGCAGCTTCAGAGTCTGTCAAGACAGCAGCAGAAGAGGACAAGGGAGGGAACAATTTACATCTGGATTGTTCCCTCCCTCATCAGAATGAGTCATGGACAAATGACCAGGGACCAGGTTCATGTAGTTTGTTGCAAACCTCATCAAGATTGTCTGCAGGTGTAGCACCACCAGACAGTGCTGGCTGCCTGCCACACAGCCACATGACCACCCACTTGCTGAGGTATGGGTTCCAACTCAGAAAAGTGCATTGATACCTCAATCTGAAAATGAGTGTGCCCTTTAGTAGGAAGGGGCGTGGAGATCTGAGGCTGACTTAGTGAGACTCCTTGACGCACATATCACTCAGATTTGCATCATCATATAATTTAATAAATGTATGACTGCTGTCATTTTCTCCAAAATATATGCAGTGTGTAGTTTGTCCAGGAAGAGGGGACAGTAGGGGCCTGTCAAGACAAAAATCAGCCTGTTTAAGCATTGCAGAAGATGAAGCCTAGTGTGTGGACTCTACTTTATATGTGGGCTGCAGGTAGGGTTCATCCCCTGAGGCAGACAGCAGTCCAAGCTCTGGCCCCAAGGAAGGAACCACAGAGGCCACCCACACTGTGGGGGCTTTGGACTAGGGTAGGAGAAATAAGGTTTTTTAAGGGCCTGCACCTTAGGGTCCTCCCTCTTTTTCTTCCCACAGCCAATGATCACTCACCCACCCACTGTCATAAAAGCAGAGTTGGAGGGCACAGAAGGGTTAGATTATGGAATCCTTTACCCCCTTAAAGGGGACCATTCTAGGGGTCAGGGAAGAATTTTCATATTTTTTTACCATTGGGTTTCTATGCATCCTTCACCTCTTCCAAATGCTTTGATAGTAGACATGACATGTTTCTTTCTTGTCACAGCTGTTGAAGTGGAGGCTTGGGAGTCTCTCAAGATGATGACACAAGTGGAAAAGGGAGGAAACTGCTTCCATCTGGATGGTTTCTTCTCTAGTCAGCTTGAGGTAGAGGTCCAAATGACCAGGGTCCATGTTTAGTGCAGCAGCCCCACAATGGGGTCGGTACCTGCCACCTGGCCATGCAGTCCCCCCTACTTACTGACATTTGAGTTCCAACTCAGAGAGAGGCATTGATCACTCATTCTGCAAATGTGTGTGCCTCTTCATGAAATAGTTGATGAAATCTGTGGATGACCTGATGAAACTCCTAAGCCGTACTCATTATATTGATCTATATCTTCATTTAATTTAATAAACATATTTTTGAAACAGTTTTTTCCAAGGCATGTGTGGTATGTGGTTTGTACAGGAAGAGGGAATGAAAGGGACTTGTCAAGATAAGGATATCTTGGGGAAGTCCACACAGATTTATAAAAGTACTTATCAATATTTACAAAACACAGTTAATATACATATTGAAAATATCATCAAAACTGCTTTAACATTGTCTTAGGACAATGACAAGTTTTAGAGGGACAGTGCAGCTTTTCATTAAGTTTCTCTTATATAGATTGAGAAATTTGAATATATATCTACCTGACATGGTCCTTATATTTTACAGGCTTGGACTACATTGGTTTCAGGTGCTGCAGGGGACAATCTTTGCAACTGAAGAAATCAACAGGAGCTCATTACTTCTGCCCAACATTACACTTGGATTTGGAATGTATGATTCATGTGATACAGTGAAGGGAGCATTGCAAGCCACCCTGTGGCTACTCTCCGGTCAGAGAGAAACAGTGCCCAATTACCACTGTCCCTTACTGTCTGCTGCTGTTGCTGTAATTGGGGAATTTCGGACACATGTTACAATATCAATTGCTAGAATATTGGGACTCTACAAATATCCCCAGGTAATCGTATTTAATCTACTTTCAATAGATTGAGTTTTCACACTTTATTTATTTATTGTTTTATTGATTGATTCACTTATTTATTTGAAAGGTTTTACCAGAAAAGACATACTGAGCTGGTAACAGCTCATTTCTAGATGTGCCTGGGGGAGTGAGTTAGACAACAAAATAGCATGCAGAAGTAAAGAACATTAACAGTTATGCGGTAACAATATTCTGTGCTTAATTATTCAGTGTGAAAACATAAGGTGCAAAAAGTGCAATAAATAGGGTGTCATTTTAATTTTTTGTCAAACCCCTTGGCCTCAAACTGTTCCTTGTTTATAATACATTGTATGATTGCTCACATTCTGTAGAATATGATGATGTAGCTGGTAGTTTAATTGAGTCCTTTTCTTTTTCTTTTCCGGTTCAGCAAGATTTTAATCCTCCAGTGCTGAATGGGTGGTTGATAAGCCCTATTCCCAGGTGTCATCGGTCAGCCTGCTGTCTCTCTTCTTCCTCTGGTGGAATTCACCCACAGATTCCTCTCTGTAGTGAGACTAGTGGGGATGGCCATTCTCCCATGCCTCCAGAGTCTTCACATCCAGATTTCTCCCTCCCTTCTGGAGCAGCATGGCAGACTGTAACATCTCAGGCAGGGCTTCACTGAGCCTGGTCTCCTTCCATTTTCCTCCTTCGTCTTCCTCCCATGATTATAGCAAACATAGATGGTACTGTCTGGAGGTATACATTCTCTCAAGAGCCACCAGCCTCTTCCACTCATCCAGCTTTACATCAGCATCCCTTGCATCATCACTACCACCAGGCCCCCACCTGGTTGCAACCAAGATCCAGGACAGCTCACCACCCAACCTGGAAGATGAAAGCTGTCAGGCAGTTGCTAAATCCTTTCCCAACCTTCCATCCCATGAACTGCTGGCAACCTGAGGTCATTCTCAAATTCGGGTCATTGGCTTGGTGAGAGGTGAGTCCCTACCAGCATCGTAGTCCTCTGCTCCACTCATCCAGCTCTTTTTACTTTTTAAGGAGAAAACAGACTGTCCACCATACTGGTGTTATCTCACAAAACATGTTTGTTTACATTCCATGATCACCTGCTACACTATCTTTTCTGGACTCTGGAACCCCCCACAAAACAGTTCAGACACTCAAAATGCAATGGAAGGAGAGGATACTATTGCAGCATGAGTGACTGAACTGTTTGTGGTGTGTTCCTTATGTTCAAAATATATACAGTAAGACTGGATCAAGAATCTGAAACAAAATAAAGTTGGGTATAACCACACCGTTAGCAAAAATCATAGCTCCACTAAGAAAGGAAGCCTATATAACAACCAGCATTGAATTTTAGTGAAGGTAAGCAATCTTTAAATGTGTTTTTTCATCTAGAACTAATATGATGCAAAGGGTTGATACTGTCACTTTAAACTTCAGATTTTAGCCCTCTTATCTCAGCAATCCAAGGATCTAAGGACATTGGGACTAACACATAAATTGTCTGAGTTAGACCTCTGAATATACCTCATTTGGTATAAATTGGTTCAGGGTTACAAGAAATACACATATAGTGAAATCATTAGCATTTGTGGTTATCTAAACTGTTAAGGTGTTTTTTCTTATAGTATAGCTGGAAAATAAAAAGAGATGAATGTTCCAATCTCGTATGAAGAGGAGCTTGTGATCTACAACACTTACTGTCGTGGAGAAAGGAATATGTCTTTGTCACAGGGTTGCAGGCAACCTGGCACCCTAGACTATTCAGAAATATTCAAAAATAATAGACGATGCTGGATTTTTAAAGTTCAGAAACATACAGTAAATATTTAATAACACAGTTTAAGAAGGGCATCTTCCAATAAATAATCAAATAATGCACTTTGACACTTTAGCACAAAAAGGCTTTCAGAAAACCCTTTGCTTCTGTCTCACAGAGCTAAGGTCATCTCTCTGCCTCAGAACTAATTTTCAGTTTTGATTTTGCTTTCCAGCAGGGCTGTGCAAATACTTTTTTCAGAATATTAGGTCAAAAATTTGGTATGTGGATCCTTAATATTCGAGTATCTGGTTTTCAGTATTTGGCCTGGGGTTGAGAAAAAGCAAATGCTTGGCTTCTGCCTGGCATCATGCCTGAAGCTGACAGCTGCCGCAGTGTTTGCATTTCTTACTGAGGCAGAACAGATCAGTCAGTGTGTACACCCACCTCCAGCACCCAACAATGATGCACCCACTGTCTCACCAAAAAACAGGAATTTATTATATTTCCTTCTAACGAGCACACAGGAGTGTGGTGTGCATATTTTATGGAGCACATACAGACAAGGGTGAGAAAGAATAAGTGCCTCACCCTTGCTTGTATTTATTATATTTTGAATAAATAAAAAAAAAATGTCCCCACCTTTATTTTCCATAATTTGTCCTCATAGCCAACCAGTCCATTAGACATTTAAAAAAAAATTCCCCAATTTCTCCACCACCTGTAGGTGGCCATGCCCCCCTCCCGGAGGCAGAGTAACCTTTTGTGGGCCCTGACTCCAAAACGTTTTGTGGACTCCCTGCCCCCCATCCCCCAACCCGTCCTTCATTTTCATTTATTTGATTTAATTGTTCACAAGTTCCCATTTATTTAGATAAAATAGAAATAAGTCATGTAACCATTTCTTTTCGATCAGCAAAAATTTAACAACATAATATTTAACAATATAATGATATGACAACATATCTGACTGGCAGTTTAGCCTAGAGGTAAGAGTAATGAGCTTGGTACATCTGACAGACAGGTGTTTGATTCCCAAAACCTCCACTTGCATACTGTGTGACTTGCAGCAAGCTACTTAACCACCCCAGTGCTCCCTGTCTGCTCCTGAAAACAGGCCCTTGTGCCTAGAGGGCCTTACCTGGTTACCAATGAGTACAATAAAATACTGATTCCAGAGGCCGACATTTTCAGCATGCCTCTGCTGCTGCTAAAAGATTTTATTAAATTTGCTTACGCAAAGGAGTGTAACATCTCAGATTCAATGCATAACAGAGTAAGAAAGTTATGTTTTTCTAGAATCACTGTAGCATGTAAAACACTTCATTTTATTTCCCCTAAATTCCCCTTTACTCTGATTCCGATAAGCTGGAAATAACCCATTTATCTATTGTTTCGATCAGCAAAATGTAACAATGTAATATTTAACAATATAAAACAAATATGATGAAGTCACAACACATATGGCTGACAATATAACCTGTTGGTTAGAGCAATGAACTGTAAATGAGCTTGGTACATCTGGTAGATCTAGGTTTGATTTCAGCAACTTGTGCCTAGTGGGCTTTACCCAGCTACCCTGTTACCAAAGAATAAAACTAAAATATCAATTACAGTGGCCTACATTTTTGCAGTTCCTTTGCTGCAGCAAAAGTTTCTATTAAACTCATGAAGTCTAAAATGTTAACATCTCTGATTCAGATAAGATGGAAATATTACATTTAACCATGGTATGAATCTAAAAAAATTTAGCAATGTATTATTTAAGCAATAAGGCACCACATGGTGTGGTATATCATGGGACAGCGTCACGCTTTGGGTGGTTGGGCACGAGGCCACTGGCTGAGTGTGTCCAACTGCCCAAGAAGTGATGATATCCCATGATATACCACACCCTGGAGTGACGTATTGCTATTATTAACTGGTTTTAACATCTTTTAGGTAAAAAAAAAATAGAAAAACAAATGTTAAAACATTTCTAAAATGTGTTTTTGGGGTGTTGGAGGAATATCTTTAAAAAAAATAGTTCCTGGAGGGCTGTGGGCAGCAGGTGGCACTGTTACTGACCTTAAAGGAGGAAGTGGAGCTCCAGTGACTGGGTGACCCCTTGTCCTCATTGTCGTTTTTTACATTAGTCTCTGTGGACACTGCACTTTATTTGTTATTTTTTTGGGGGTACTGCGAGAAACTGCTCTGAATTGGATGTTGAGAATGGCAGTGGGGAGGACTGGTAAGTAAAGCTGAGTAAGAAGTTGGGGAGCCGATAATCTGTGCACCACTACGCAACTTTTGTGAAGAAGACGCTCAGTATGACTTTTTGTTTAAAACTGTCAAAAAAAAGAAAAGGTTGGATCTTGGTGCGGTTTGTTGGGGGTGTTACTGTTAGGGTTAGTAATAGAGCTCTGACCAAGCTCTGAGAGAAGACTAGCAGAGTGTCAGTTTTTGTACATGGTCGGCTTGTGGTTTTCTTTTGGTGAGGCAAGAAATTGTAGTTTGAACAGTGGTTTGTGTGTGAATGAGGGTCTCTAGTTTCTCTTTTTTTATAAGAAAAATAAATAAATCACTCATCTGTTGCTGCCACTCGCATGCTGTTGCTGAAGGCCAGTGCTTTTGAATTTGCAAGTGACAATGAGTGAGAAGCTAGTCTTACCGAGTGCAACTGCAGTGTGGATGTATTTGTTGCTGTTGTCAGTGAGGAGGCTGCTGGCCAGAGGCTGTTTGAAGCCATGATGATGTAGCTAGACATCATCACGGCTTCAAAGAGCTGTCAGCCAATCAGCTTCCTACATTTTTGGCAACCAGTTCATAACTGACAAAATATGACACTATGATATTTGACAATATATTTGTCATATCGATTACAGAGGCCTGCTATATTTTCGGTGTGCCTTTGCTGCAGCAAAAGTTTCTACTAAACTTGTGAAGTTTAAGGAGTTTACCATCTCACATTCAATGCTTAACAGAGTAAATGAGGTAAGCCTTTCTTGAAGTATTGTAGCACGTAATGCTCTTTTTATCCTTTTTAAATGAGAAAAAGACCTTTCACCAGTGCAGTTAGACACTGGTAATGTCAGATAAATATGTAGTGCAGTACAAACATTTGGAAATGCCATTTGCAAATTATGCATGTTCATTATGGTCAGTATTTGCAGGGGTGTACGTAGAACTTGTGATGATGATGAAGATGATGATGATGTCTTGGAGGTAAGCTCCTTAAGAAATGAGTGCCACTGTACCCATTCATCAAAAACGTCTTCATTGAGGTCATCTAAATAGAATTCCATTACATTTCTTAGAGACTCTTTAACAGCAATGCCGTGAAGGTCATTATCTGTTAAAAGACAGAAATGGTTGTTTATTTCTGAATACACATTAATTCTTTTGTTGAGATCATTGACAAGAGAGTCAAGTATGACACAGAATGACTCAACTTTGAACTTCTCTTCACCAGTTATCACAACTGCTGGTTCTTTGCTATCATCAGCCATACACTTTGGATGTCGCTGCAGCTTTACCTGGAAGTTAGCTGTAAGACTTAAAGACATTGCAGAAAGATGGAACTGCTCAAAATTGTTCCATTGTAATGCCACAAACTCAGCCAGTGACTTCAATAATGCCACAGAGTGCACCGATCCATTGCTGTGGACTGCAGAAGTTTACTTATGTCATTTATTCTTGTAAGGATTTTATTCCAAAATACTGTAATAAATGCATTCTCCAACTGATCCATGTTTTCAAGCAATGAGTTTGCCTTTGCTCGTGTGTCATGCTTTTGCATAGTGTCCGCATGACTATCCTGAAGGATAGATCGGTAGGTTTTGAAGTTGAGTGATATTCTTCGAAGTGCATCCAACTGAGCTGACCACCTTGTGTAGCTGAGGTGTTTTGGCAGAAGTTTTCTGTTATTATCATCAGATGGCTTCTCATTCAGAGTATCTCGCAAGACACTCCAGGGATAAGTTAAGCCTGAAGAAAAAAACAAAGTTTTTGGACAAATCCCAAAAATGTCAGGGCATCAGTGCATGACTCTGTGGCGGCACAACCAGACAGGTTAAGTGAATGGCCCATGCATGGGATGTACACTGCTTTCTCATTGACTACAATTACCCGAGCTTGTACACCAGAATAAGTGCAAGATATGTTACTGGCGTTATCACATGTTTGACCTCTGCAGTCATTGAGACTGATTTTTAATTCATTACTTAGGATTTCAGTGACAACATTAAACAGAAGACTCATATGTGATGTAACTGGAATGAACTGTAAGAAGCATTCCACAGGTGTAGTATTAAGCACATAGTGCACAGTAAATGTGAATTGATTAGTATGGTTAATATCTGGTGTGGAATCAATCTTGAAGGAAAAGTACCCAGCCAATTTTAGCGCATCTACAATGTTTTGCTTTACATTGTCAGCCATGTGCTTGATAAACTCTTCACAGGCAGTGGATGACAGATATGATGCTGTGCAATGACCAGCATTGCCGTACTTTTTGTTGTGATGGGCAAGGAGTGGGTCATACTCTGCTAGGAACTATAAGCTCCCAAGGATGTTTCCATTTCTAAAACTGCCAATGGTTTCACTCCTCCCTCTGAGAGCCAGACCGCATGTAGTTAGAAACTTTATGGCTGATACAACACACTTCAACACTTCTGTCCAGTAATTTTGTTGTTTGTTATGTTCATCTGCCATGTGTTTATCAAGAGTTTGACTCCTTGACAAACGTCTTGCATGTGTGACAACAGCATGTCAGTGCTCTGCAAATCATTCATGGTCAGTAAGTCGACCAGTGTGATCCCAGGAATCAAATCCTTTACTGGCTAGTGCAGCTGTGCTGTTGGGACAAAAAAGTTTACACACAAAGCAAAAGACATTGCTAGTCGATGGTGAGTAAATCAGTCAGGGCCTTTCAATGGTTACACCATTCGGAGATATCCTGTAGAATGCTGTACCACTGAATTTCCTAAAAGAAATAACACAGAGGTACTAATGAATGAAATGAGTAACCATGGGTTTTGTGTGTGTGTGTGTGTGTGTGTGTGTGTGTGTCTGTGTGTGTATTTAGCCTTGATTAGGCAGATAATTCATCATGTAGGAAAACATTATTGAAAGTTAGTTACCGTGTTCTGTCCTTATGTCATCTTGTCAACTTCACATATATTACATCACAATTTCGGCACAAATTGGGGACCTAATCTAGCCAGTACTTTATCAGTATCTACAGTCCACAAAGCAGCATCACATAAGGGTAAACTTGCAGTTGTTGGAGGGTCCAGGTCTGCAGAGACACAAACTGTGGTGGTGCCACTGGTGACTGTTTATCATCATTAAAGTAGGGATCGATGTCTGGCTTACTGAGAATCAACACAAGGTTTAAATTCCCATGGTTGTGGGGGTACAATCTCAATGATCCACAGACTTCTTTTTTCCATACATACCTTGTCCTATCTAGTCATCGGACGATGCACCATTAGCACTGCAGACGATGTGATGTTCATAAGAAGACATGACAGGGGTCAGGCCTGGCCCACTGTCAGACAGAGAGGTGGGCAGGTTCTGCACAGACTGTTCATGATCTGCAGAATTACAGGTGCCAATGACCTGGTGGTCTGATAAAGTGAGAGTGCCAGGCCCATTGTTTGTTGATGGCAAATCAGTTCAGCTGCTGCTGGTGGCAGCATTGCTACTTGTAGGACACTCAGAGGAGTCAGGTAGTGGACAGTCCAGAATATTCTCTTCAAGACCAAGTTTGGACATTGAAGTTGATGCAGCAGGGTTGAAGAGAAGGTAACTGCTTATCAGAGGCAGTTTAGAATTTCTAGCATCAACTTCTGCTTTCCACTTGCATTTCTGAGCACCTCTTAAATGTTTTTTCATCATCTTCTTTTTTTTCTCAAGAAGTGACTTCTGTTGCTTACTTACTGCAAGAAGAACAAAAATAAAATCTAAAATTCCACTTTAAGACTAAATATAAGAATGAGTCCGGTCCCGCACCATCAGAGGTACCTTATCACACCTCTCAGAAGTCAGTGCGGTCTCTGAAAAGGTCCTGTTTGACTTCCCATTGCCGATTCCTAGCATGATGTGATTCTGCTCAGCCAGGGGTGAAACATAGAAACATAGACTTTGATGGCAGATTGGGACCGCTTGGCCCATCTAGTCTGCCCATTTCCCTACCTACAGGATAGGCCACAGATCCTAGTTAACCAACAGCCTATTTCTTCCTACCCCCACAAGAATTGCCTTATGTCTGTCCCATGCATTCTTGAATTCTCCCACAGTTTTAGATCCCACAACCTCCTCAGGAAGGCTGTTCCATGCATCCACTACCCTTTCTGTGAAATAATACTTCCTCACATTGCCCCTGAACCGGCCTCCTTCTATCTTTAAATTGTGTCACCTTGTTCTTGCAAGACTCTTTTTCTGAAAGATGCTACCCTCTTAGACTTTGTTGATTCCACTGAGGTACTTAAAAGTTTCTATCATGTCCCCCCTCTCCCTTCTTTCCTCAAGGGTATACATATTAAGCTCCTTTAGTCTCTTCTTATACGGCTTCTCTTGCAGACCCTGCACCATTTTAGTTGCCCTCCTCTGGACTGTCTCTATCCTGTCTATGTCCTTGTGGAGATGGGGTCTCCAGAACTGGACACAGTACTCCAGATGGGGTCTCACCAACTGTCTGTACAGAAGGATAACAACTTCCTGTTTTCTGCTGCTGATGCCTCTCCCTATACATCCCAGTATGCCCCCAGTCATCCCTACTGCATTCTCACATTGCTTGCTAACCTTATGGTCATCTGATATGATTACCCCCAGGTCCCTTTCCTTTTTTGTTGTTGTTACTACCTCCCCACTCATTGTGTATTCTTCCTCTGGGTTCTTGTTTCCCAGGTGCATTATTTTGCACTTCTTTGTATTGAATCCTAGCTGCCATACTTCTGACCATTCCTCCAACCTTGCAAAGTCCCTTTTCATCCTTTCCATGCCTCCTGTGTATCAACCCTGTTGCAGATCTTTGTGTCATCTGCAAAGGCATCTTTTCCTTCAGTCCCTCTGCAATGTCACTGATGAAGACATTAAAAGGACTGGACCAATACTGAACCTGCGGTACCCCACTAGTAACGCCTCTTTCTTCAGAGTGGACTCCATTTACAATTACCTTCTGTGTCCTGTTGTGCAGCCAATGTTTTACCCAGGCTACCACCCGGGGACCCACTCACAGGCTGGTTAATTTGACTATTAATCTTTTGTGTGGGGCTGTGCCAAATGCCTTGCTAAAGTCTAGGTAGGCCATGTCCACAGCCCATCCCTGGTCTACTACTTTGGTTACCCAGTCAAAAAAATCTATTAGATTCGTCTGATATGACCTTCCCGCTGTGAACCCATGCTGCCTTGGGTTCTGTGCTCCACTGGCCTTTAGATACTCAACTATTCTTTCCTTCAGAAGTGACTCCATCATTTTCCCTACCACAGAGGTCAGACTGACAGGTCTGTAGTTTCCTGCCTCTGTTTTGGTCCCACTTTTGTGAAGGGGAATCACATCTGCCTTCCTCTAGTCCTCGGGTACCACACCATCCTCCCATGATTTATTAAAAGAGTAGCCAGTGGTTTCACTAGTTTCTCCCTTAATTCTTTTAGAATTCTGGGGTGAATTCCATCAGGGCCCATTGCTTTGTCCACCTTCAGTTTTAGGAGTTCTTGCAGAACCCTTTCTTCTGTGAAAGGACTGGGATCGACCTCATATCAAGAGTGCTTCTGTTAATTGGATTAGGCACTTCCTCCTCTTTTGTGAATACTGAGCAGAAATATTCGTTCACGTATCCCTGCTTTTTCACTGTCCCCTCTGCCCACCCACCGCTCATTTTATTCAGCCTCACTATCCTCCCTTTGCCTTTCTAGTTCGCTGATGTACCTATAAAGGGTTTTATCCCTTCTTAACTGAGTTGGCTATCTTTTCCTCAGTTTGGGCCTTTGCTATTCTGACCTCCTCCCGCCTCCTTCTGCCTTAATTGGTACAGCTCTCTGTCCTGCTCCTTCTGTGTTTCCTTATACTTCTGGAATGCTATCTTTTTCTTCCTGACTTTCACAGCCACCTCTTTTGAGAACTATAGTGGCTTTTTCTTTCATTTTGATTTGTTTATTTGCTTCACACAAAGGCTTGTTGCCTCTATGATGGCAGTTTTGATGATTCCCCATTGTTGCTCCACACCTTCTTCTAGCCTGTTTGCTAGTGCTTTTCTGAGGCACTCTCCCATCTTGCCAAACTCTGCCCTCCTAAAGTCCAGTACCCTCACTTTTGTATGGCTTGACTCTGTAGCTGAGTTTAACGTGAACCACACTGTTTGATGGTCACTTGCCCCCAGATGGCAACCCACGTCTAGATCTGAGATCCTCTCACTGCCCCCGTTTGAGAGTACAAGGTCTAAGATTGCTCCCTCATGAGTGGGTTCCGAAACTAGCTGTCTAGTGCCTGCCACCTGTAGGGCATCAAGAATGGCCCTGCTCTTGGATGTGGCAGCAGCAAATGTGCTCCAGTTAACATCTGGCATATTCAGGTCTCCCATCAACAGAAACTCCCCTTTCTCTGCCATTCTAAGAATGCCTTTTAACATATCCTTGTCCAGGGACACTGGTTTACCGGGATTGAGAAAGGGCATATTCCGTTTCGCACATTGTAAAAAATGACATTGTCACCGGTGTCTGCTAAGCCAAAATCTGGTTTTACCGGGGTTTGGTTTTGTGTACTTTATTTAACAATTTTTAACTCTGCTAACATGCATTTTAGCAATTTTGACCTCCACTATTGCACATCCTTCCATCCTTGTACCAATTTAAAGTTATTTTAGGTACAAGATGTGATGGCAGCAGCAACACTACAGCCCCCATCCCTAAGGTGTGATGGAAGCAGCACTACGGCCCCATCCCTCAGGTGCGATGGCAGCACCAATGGCACTATGGCCCCCATCCCTCTGGTGTGATGACAGCAGCAACAGCACTATGACTTCACTCAGGTGTGACAAAGGCAGCAGCACTGTGGCCCCCATCCCTTAGGTGTGATGGCAGCAGTACTACATTTACCATTCTTCAGGTGTGATGGCAGTATCAGCACTATGGCCCTCATCCCTCAGGTGGGACGGCAGCAGTACTACATTCCCCATCCACCAGTGGTGATGGCAGAAGCACTACAGCCCCCACCCCTTTGGTGTGATGGCAGTAGCAACAATGCAGTCCACATCCTTCTGGGGTGATGGCAGTAGTGACAGCACTGTGATCCCTTCTTCAACACCCATACCCCACATGCACGAAGTTACAAATGACTTGGTCTTTGCTTGTTAGAACTTAGATGTGAATTAATCTGAACCATCATCGCTAAGGTGGACTACCTTTGTTTTCCTATCTACAGTATAATTTAACTGCCTGAATTGGATTTCTGCCTGTGACACGCTGACCAGGGTTAAGGAACAGACATGGGTGTTGGAAGGCCAGCTGGTGGTGAAGGCTTGAGTGTCCAATGACCACTCACCTTCTACTGGGAGGAGGTGGGATCATGACTCAGCATTTGCTGGCCCTGGTGGAGGCCAGAGGCATGACAACATGTCAGCCCTCATTGCAGGAGGGAGCGTGACGGACATCGGCTTGTGCCTTGACATCATGTGGCCTGTCACGCTCCCAAGAAAATGGGAAAATACCCGCTGACCGACCGAAGGACAGCTGTTGGTCCCTATATAAGCTGGAAGCTCCAGACATGTCTGTTCTGACCCCTGCCATGCCCAGGATACACAGAAAGCTCTTTAGGGCAATTCTCCTCCCCTGGTAGCCTCCCACAGGGGAAGGGGCCCACTCAATAAAGGGTTACTTTGGGTTACCTGGTAGCACAGCAGTAGGGGCAGTGGATGGTGTCAGGATGCAGTAGTGGTGGCAGGGGCCTTGGCAGGCCTGAAGGAGTGGATGGCCAGGGGGTAGGAGGAGCGAGAAAAAAAATTCTTGAATTTGCTTCTTTGAAATAAAATCTTCACCTAAAAATCCACAAGTGATTAGTGGAGGACCTTCAAATGGATTCATGCATCTCCCAGACATGTAAATGCTTTTACTTGGTGTCCATGAAAAGGGTGTCTCCAGTTTTCATGTCTTTGTTCAGGTGTGAATTGAAGGCACTACTCTGCCCACCAGCATCATACAGCCCCTGGGGTCTTACCTTCTGCTACGCCACTGACTGCTTTCAAAATCCACTGGTCAAACATAAGTACACTTAAATACTTAACATTTGCTTTTTGTTGAAGCAGTCTATCAGAAAACTTTTTGTTGTCACAGAGACTAAAAGCAGATGGGAGAAAAGGTGAAATTATCCAATTCACCCAATGGGGTGTACTAACTATGAAGTCTTTTCATAAGTAGTAAGGCAGTTTCTTCTTTGTGAACATACTTTCTTTCAGACTAGTTTTCATTCAAACAACTGAGGATTTTGGATGGCCCTACTGATTATAAACTTGAACAAGCTAGTTGGTAACAGTGATCCTGCATTTAGCAATCTACAACCTACATGCTTATATGCAAAGAATACAATAAAAACCTGACTAAAATCTAAAAACAAGCTTATAAAAACACATAAAATATATCTGAACATCAGTCTTTACCTATACAGAATCATTGCAGCCCAAATAAAACTCAGGTAAATTACATGGTACCCAGACTACTATTCTATGATGTAGTAAACATATATTGGTATTTTTTAATATTCTTTGTAAAGCAGGTAAGGCCCACTAGGCAGAACTGTCTGTTTTCAGGAGTGACCTAGAAGCACTGGGAGGTTAAGTGACTTGCTTAGAGTCACACAGTATGCAAGTGGAGGTTGTGGAATCAAACCCGAGCCTGCTAGATGTGCAGTTCAATCACTGTTTGTTACTCTAACCACTACGCATGGGTGGTTAAACTGAATGGCTGATTACAACAAAGCAGTGGGTGATTTCCTTACTGACTCTATATGCAGCAAAGCGAGAAAGCAAAGCACAGCAACATTCATTTTAAGATGCTGAAATCTGGGTCAGCCTGCTGGGCATGTAGCACTATTGCTTGCAATGCCAGCGACCCAGGGTCAGAAGCGAACTCAGGTTGCTGGAGGTTTGGCCAGGGGAGTAGGATCGAGCACCTGGGGGACTGCTCTCCTCCTCCTCTGAGGAGGAGGAGGAGGAGGGTGGGCTGCAGGTCCTGCTGCTTTACCACCACCTGTGTGACCATGGGTGGTGATGCAATGGTGCTGCAGAGTAATCAGGAGGGGAGGATGCTAGCCAGGATCTGGAACAGTGGCATGTCTCTATGTGACCTACCTCCCTGAATCTCCTGTAGTGCCGGTGCCCTCAGGGACAGAGACCAGAAAACCAGGAACAATCAACCCACATTGGCCACTGGCGGAAGGGACCCAGGTGCCCCAGACTTCATAACCAGGCTCCATGAGGGACCCACTGAGCTGCCAGACACGCACTAAGGGAGTGTGGAGAGGTGACCTGGGGTCCCACTCCCTTCCCATCTTGGGGGGTACAATCCAGACAGGATGGGGCAGGACCACAGGAGCTCCTGAGCATTACCTGGGGGTGAAGCTAGGAGATACCCAGCCTAAGGATCTCTGAAAAGTGAAGACTGATGCTGTGAGAAGGGGACATAGAAAGAGAAAATAAAAAAAAAAAATTAAAAAGATGCTGAAATCTTAGAGATTCTGTGCAGTGACATGCAATTTCCGTGAGGCACCGGTATAAGAATTCAAAATCCGCAAACCAAGCAGGATTCCGTGATTGTTACAGGTGTTACCGGTAAAAATGGAAAACCAGGGTCCCTGTCCTTGTCCATTCCCTCCACCTGACATGGGGGTCTGTACACAACCCCTGTGCGGATTGTGGTGCCCTTTCCAGTCTCCAAGGTGACCCACAGTGCCTCCTCTCCTCCCTGTTTACTCTTTTGTTCAGTTGCTTTTATCCCTTCCTTTACTTAGAGAGCTACTCCTCCCCCCTTCTCCCCTGCCTGTCTCTCCTGTAGGTTATGTACCCTGGTATGTTAACATCCAGTCATGGTTCTCTGTGTACCATGTTTCTGTGACTGCTACGATATCCAGGCACCCCTCTTCCATCAAGGCCACCAGCTCAGGGAGCTTGTTGCCCAGACTACGGGCATTGGTACTCATTACCCTCCATTTCCTGATGGCCTTACCCCCTTTTGCCCCATCCCTGTCCTTCTTGCTTTTGTCACTTTCTCCATTTACCCCTGCTCTTCTCCCTATCAACACCTCTATTTTGGTGTTTGCCGCACTTACTACTGTGATTTGTTTGGGGGGATAGGATTTCCCTGCTCCTTTCCAGTGCCTCCCCCCTTGGCTAGTTTAAAAGCTTGCCAATGAAGCATTTAAACCTATCACCTAGGATCCTGGTTCCCCTCTTGGACAGGTGCAGCCCATCATGCCAGTATAGGCTTGCATCACTCCAGGTGGACCCCAGTCCCCAATGAAGCCAAATTCCTGAGCTCCACACCAGTTTTTCAACCACTGATTGAATCCCATGGTGCGGAACACCCTAGCCTCTCCTATGCCATAGATGGGCAGCACCTCCGAGAAGGTTTCCGTGCGTGCTACTTGACTAAGGACCCTCCCCAATTCCACAAACTCTTCCTGCACTTCTCTAATCCCTTTCTTAGCAGGTCATTTGTCCCTAGGTGGACAATGACATCCAGCTCCCTCCTGTGCAGCTGCTCAGCAATCCTGAGGATTGCTCCCTGTCCCTCCAAGCCATGGTGCCGGGCGACTCACCTCCCTCTCCCTTCCTCCCCAGTTCTACCTTCCTAACAATGGAGTCCCCCACCAGGAGTTGTTTCCTTCCCCTGCAGGGTCCCTTGCCACCCTCCTGTGGGTCTCCTTTGTGGAGTTCCCAGCATCCTCCTTGGTCTCCACTGCGGGTGCCTCCATAGAGGAACCACACTTTGCCAGAATGGCATAGGAAGTGTGGAGAGGCACAGCTGGAGGGATGCACCTCTGTTCCACCACCCTCACCCTCCCTGAGTCCACTGTGGTCCAACCGCTCCTCTTTCTTGGCAACCTCTGAGGCAACAGCAGTGGCACTGGTGGTCCCTAGATGGAAGAGGAGGTCCCACAAATCCTGGCCAACTCAGCCTGGAGATGAGCAACCTCCTCCCTCAGCCCAGAGAGGTATCTGTAGATGGAAGACTGCATCCTCCAGAATGTATCCTGGAAGAATGCTGATCCACAGCCGCTGCACTGCACCACTCCAATCATGTCATATTTCTGGCCCCTTAACTGTTTGCAGTCCTTACTCTTTCTTCTGTTTTTTTTTTTTTTTTGCTGGGTGATCCGTGAAAGGAAATATGCTGCCCAGAAACTATGGCAAAAGCTCTGTCTACTGGATATTTCAAGAACTGTACTGTGCACCTTCACTCACTCTGGCCCTCTTTATTTTCTCCAACCTCTTTTACTCTGTGAACTAGTGTCTCTCTATCTCCACTTACAACTGCATCTTCCCTAAATTGCAAATTATCAGTCCACAAGGCCAAATACCATCTTATCTATGAAATGTCACACAGATGCTTGATGCTTACACTCACTGGCTGCCTGCCTCATTATTTATTTATTCTTTAATATCCGGGTAAGGCCTAGTAGGTGCAAGTGTCTGTCTCCAAGGGCAACCCTGGAGCACTGCTGTGGTACTATGGTTAAGTCAAGTGACTTGCTCATAGTCACACAGTATGCAAGTGGAGGTTGTGGGAATCAAACCCAGGTCTGCTGGATGTACCAAGCTCATTCACAACTCAATTACTCTAACATCTAAGCTACACTGCCTGTCCATTAAAAACTGACATTCTAGCTGGCCCGTCAGCACAGCAATTGGATTTCCGCTTGCGATGCCAGAGACCTGGGTTCAGGAATAGTAGATAAGGATTGCTTGTCCCACCCAATCTGTCCATTTATTTACTTACTGGATAAGCTACAGATCCTAGTTAAACAATAGCCTACTTCCTCCTACCCCCCCCACTAGAATTACCTTATGTCTGTCACACGCATTCTTGAATTCTGTCAGTGTGTTTTAACTCATGACCTCCTCAGGCAGGCCATTCCATGCACTCACCACCCTTCCTATGAAAAAATACTTCCTCACTTTGCCCCAAGCAGTCCCCCCCTTTGTCTTCAAATTGTGCCTCCTGCTGGACAATTTATCTGGCCATCCTAACCTGACTGGGCTACGAAACATTAATCTTATCTTTTTAACCCCCAGCACCACCTGTTTAATCTAGCCTCTTGACCAGGGGATTATTTACTCGATGAAATAGCACTATATCAGGACAATGAGGGAAAGACTGCTGTCTGACCTGGACAACAATCCAGAAATCAGCTCCCTACACCGTGCCAAAAGAATTTCACTGCTAGATGCAGTTTGAATGTTCAAACAGGCATGGGACAGAGTAACACAGCTTACCATTCAATGCTACATCCGAAAGGGTGGATTTGTTGTCTGTTCAGAAGCTGAAAGTGATTTGCAGGCACCAGAGGATGAGGATGACAAACAACAAAATCTCCCCACACCCGAAGGGATGTCAACCAAGGAGTTCACTGAAGTTTGCCAACTGGGTGACAATGAGGAGGAGGAGCCAAGCGAAGAGGATGACATCACTCAGGTCATGAACTACATCACAGGTGCAGGCACAGAGGATGAGGAAGATGCAGGGCATGACACGGATTACTGCCAGGAAAAAGAAATCTTTACCCCCAAGGATGTCCAGTTGGCGATGCTAAAGCGCTGGAGAGTAACGGAGCTGCACCCTCTGCTAGAACCTCAGTAGGATGCTTTTGCATTGGTCAAGAGGGTCTGACGCCCTTATGGAGAGAACCTGAAGGTACAGTCAAGGATAACTGACTTTTTTGGCAGCAAGTAGGGCACTGACTTAACAAGTCAGAGCAAACTGCTCTTTATTTTTGTTTCATTTGTGTCTGCAAATCTTATAAAGTATTGTAGTACTGTAGTTTCTTTTCAAATAAAGTATGTTGAAATAAAATATTGCTTTTTAATGCTACCAACCAATTCTGCATTACAGTACACAAATACAGTATCATCTCTGTGTGTAATATAAATTTTCAAACTTGATACCATGCTCCCATTTTTACGGCTGTAGTAGGTGGAGCCTGTAGATGTATTGCTTTGAGAAAAGGACTCCCTGCATAATTAACTTCCAAACAACATAGTGGAGTGTTAAAAATAGTGTCCTCCACTGCAGCCTCATTACTATGCTGCCTGTGTGTGTATGTGATTTAGAGAGTAGTACTTTTCCTCTGGCTCATGTTCCCTCCCTGCAAGACATCAAAGGAGGCAGGACTTTGTCTAGGGGCATGACTAGGACACCTAGATGGACAGGTTTGGGGGAGGAGGGCAAGCAGGTGCCACCCACTAAGGGCAGGTAGGTGTTCCCAGGGTGGAGGGAACTTGCATCCAGGAATAGGGAAGAGATATCTTGTCAATTCTACCTTTCCTAGGTTACAAGAACAGCCTCAGGGGGAACATCAAGGTTTCTGACAAAGAAATTACTGAAACTATATCTTGCATCTGCCTGCATTATAATGTGATATAAAAAAAAAGTCTGGTGTTCACTATAACCAGCTTAACATTCCCCTTTCAATAATGATGTACTAAATTACCACCTTACTTTGTCACTTATGAATATTCATAATGTCTGAACTTCTTATCCTAAAGCAGTGTCTTTGCAATACAGAAAAATGCTATATTCAAAGTATAAAAAGAGAAAGCACCAAATTGCTCTGCATTTTAAATGCAGTTGGCCAAAGCTGAAACTATAAAAGAAATAAAAAATATTTGTTTTCACTTCAGTTAGGCATCCAATGTCAAAACGAATATTTTTAGCATCTTGTCATATATTGCAAAGTGGTCAACTACTGAAAACAATGTGTAGTACAGGACAGTCTGTGTGTAAAATTAGCACTATACTATATGGTTAGGGCTTATTGTAGTTGAAAAACAGTTACTTTCTAAGCCTTGTTGTAGGACAGTTCAAAGGTCAAAAAAGTTGTTGTACTATTCTTCTACGTCACATCGATAGTACAACAACTTTTAAGACACGTCCTGCAACTTGATTGGTGTAATCTGCACTTTTAGGGAAAAAATTGAATCTATCAAGGGTGGTGGTTTTCGAAAATAACAGTAAAAGCACAGTTACTGACACAGGCAGTATCATTAATTTGCAGCGGTCATTGTAAATGCCAGCATGAAAAACAAAAGGAAAAATGTATACCAGTATCACTTCAGTTAGGAAATATAGGGAGACTCAACAGCTTTAGGGTAAGTTAGCCCATCTTGACTTAGTTGCTACATATGCATCTCCCTTGCTAAGGGGTCCTGACCATGTTCACCATTCCTCTAGCACTAACACTGATGGTAAGAGTATGCCATTAGTAAGAATCTCTTTAAATAGCCTTTTTTTTTTTGGCAAATTGAAATCTCTTCCATAGTTTTATATATGGCTTGCCTTTGGCTTGAGAGAAGTTAAAAGAAAACTTCACCCAGTGTCCGAGTCTGGTGTGTCTGTAATTTCTCTGAATTTGTTAAAAAACTATCCTGCACATTCTGAGTCCCTCCATAGGAGACATCAATAAAGTAACCAAATACACACACACACACACACACACACACACACACACACACACACACACCAGAACATGAGAGATACCTCATCATTTCTACCTTTCCCAAAAGGAAAAGAAAAGGCTTACTAAAGTCGGTCCAGAAATGGAGATGTTAGTCCTATAAAGGACATCATAGAAATAATCTGATTTGTGAAGAAGTTGGTATGACATGCACAGAAGAGTCACTTATTTTGAGTTGATCCATGTCACAATTAAATATTTCAGTTATGATATGTCAGTAGCAGTAATGCAGTGAGCTAGTTAACTATTAGCCAGTCATTTTCAGTTCCTAGATCCAAACTATATGGGTCTGGTTTCTTAGCAGTAATTTAAGATTGCTTATCTCCAGAAACCACAGAAGCAAATGTTGAATGTGATACATCCAACATTGTAACACTGTATAGGCACTAAAACACTTTGCATGGAAAGTGGATTTGACACTAGCATGCAAGGTTCACCCAATGTGAATTACTGGGAAAGGAATTTAAAGTCATTTGCACCTCAGACAGAAAGTCTGGCAGCTTTACTATAGATCCTGGCACCTGATATTTCCCATTATTGTGTGAAGTGACTGAGGGCTTGGGGATGTTACATATGAACAGGTTTTGTGCTTTGAGGTTTAATATATAGAGTGTGATAATTTTATGGGCAGAGGAAGAGAATAGAGTCTATAGGAAAAAAACTTTACACAAAATAATTTATTACTCAGCTGTGTGAGTGAAGCATATCTGAACACTGAAGGTCACAGAAATCAACACGAACACAGTATGAACATTATTAAACCTCAGTGTGAGTGAAGTACCGACCTGCACTCAGCGGGGGTACCTTTAACAAAACATCAGTAACCTGGATGTTTAAAGTAATCCACACTAATTTTTACCAGATATTTTCTCCGTGTAATGGTCACAGCAAACATTACAGGAAATGCTGTCTACAATGATCTTTCCCTGGACAAGTGAGGCATGTGTTGCATGCTTTGATTATTAAATGGAGAAAATATTAAACACTATTGTGGATCTTTATTTATTAAGTAACTTGAGCTAGGGTTGTTCTGTGACTTTAAGCCTCCACATATCTGAACACTGGTTATATCACAGAAAGGAAATCTAGACTGCAATTGGTAGCATGACCCAAATTAAATATCAATCAAAACATGTTATTTAACCAGGCAAGAAACATCCATGAGCAAGCTCATTTGCAAGATAGTCTTGGACAAAGTAACATATAATTAAGTAAAGTGATTAATCCATATGATACAGAACCATTAACATAAATGCACAGTGTTATTACAAATGAGAGGAGAACATTAATGAACAATTGTAAAGGTAAAATGATGCATTGGGTATAAGGAAATAGGAAAAAGCTCAGGGAAGGGGAAGGGTAGACAGGATAAGTGATTAGCTAAAAGGGGATGCTATTGTAGCAAGAAAGCTCTGTTGTATGAGTGGAGAATATCAGAATACTGTGTAGGTCACAGAAATTAAATCAACAAACAAACTACAAACATTATTATTGAACTTCAGTAAGAGTGAAGCATATCTGAACACTAATAAGTAAACAGACCCACACTCAGTGGGGGGTGGGGGGGTTACCCTGTGACAAAAAAAACAACAGTACCTGGAGGTTTAAAGTCAAGATACAACCTAAGGTGTATACCCTTTTGCACAGATCAGTGACCTCTGTGTGTCTTTGGCCACAATTACTGCAAAGCATTGAAAGTAGACAACAGACAATATAAGTATAAAACATGGACATGAAGAAATTATTCTAATTTTCAGGATAGAGTATTGGGTTGTTTACTGTACTGCTGTTTTTTTATGTTTACCTGCATGCATGCACAAAATACATTATGTAACAGCTTAGGAGAGAAGCGCGGTTTTGGAGGAGTTGCACTGAGGTGGCCAGTGCCCCCACTGCATTTAGAGACTTGGCCCTCTTTCCCCAATGCGGTGGCATGTTGCTGCCGACACTAGTTCAGCAAGCGTGTCACCAACTTGAAATGATTTTGCTGGTACATTGAGGGTAGCACCCCCTCATTGTTGGGCATGCATTGCCTGGTGTCTCCTGTCAATAAACATGGCAGTGGCTGTCACTGTCTGCATCTTACAGTCCCAGAAAAGCTGACATCAGGGGTGCCCAATCCTGCTGTTGGCATGCCCCCTACCTAGTTCATTTACCGATAGGGTAGCCCAATCCCCATTGGCATGATGCTCCCCTCCTCCATTTGTTGTGTGCTGAGGGGGGGTGCCCAATCCCCCTCAGTTGATGCACCCTCCCCCCAAGCACACTGTATGGCTGATGGGGGTATCCAATCCCCATTGACTCCAGCCCCCAACAAGCACCCAGGTAGCATGCTTGGCGCCCACCCCAGCTTGCTCATGCACTCCCCCAACAATGTATTGCTGACAGGGGTGCCAAATGCCCATTGGCTCCATGACCCCCCCCCCAGCAAACTTCCAGGTGGCATGCTGGGAGCCCACCCCAACATGCCAAAGTCCTGGGTTGTCTTTTTTTTTCTTTAGACCTGTAAAAAAAGAAACGTCCCTCGTTGAGTGTCTTGCCCCTCCCCAACATGCAACCACCCTCTACACACCTCACCTCCCCACACCCCCCTCACCCCATACTTACCTCCAGAGCCTAGTGTGACAATCTTCAGTGGACCAGGAACACATCTGCACTCTTCAAAGCTGACCACAAACTGAAGAAATGCCAGTGAGATGTATAATGACAAAAATGTTTTTTTTTTTTTGTTTTTTTTTTACTTTGGTGCATATCTCAGCCATTTGTGTGAATTTTGGCATCACATTTTCAACATGGGGGTTCTTGGGACCCCGCTTCATTAATTCAGTCACTGTCATCTTGTTATTTGGTCCCCAAAGGTGATTTCATGGTCACTGCACAGAATCACCTTTTGGGACTGATTAACAAAATGACAGTGCCACTGTTCATGAGGTGGGCTCCCAAAAAGTCTATGCTGCAAATTTGGTAAAAAAAAGTCCAAAAAATGACTGTGTTATGAGTATGCATTGCACAGTTTCCATATACACTCATAACTTTGAGAATTTTTAATATTTTTGCTCCAGATTTTAAACATTGCCATTTTTTTGCACCTTCTTATTAACAGTGCAGCTGTCATCTTCCACGTCATGCCCCAAATGCATTTTGAAACATCTGCCACATAATTGCGTAGCCGCTATGGGAAGTCAATGTTCAATACAGATTAAGGAAGTCACAGTGGCACTGTTCATGAGTGGTTGTCCCAAAATGCCTATGTTGAAAATTTGGTGGCAGAATTCCTCAGAATAACTGTTACAAGTATTTGTTGCACAGTGTCCATGCACACTTGTAGCTTTGAGCATTTTTAATATTTTCTCTCCAGAATTTTAACATTGCCATTTTTGCACACCTCCTTATGAACAGTACAGATTAATTTTTCTCATCCAACCTAAAATGTAGTTCCGCACATCTGACATACAATGGCACTCTTGCTGTGGTAAATCAATGTTCGGGACAGATTAAGAAAATCATAGTGACACTATTCATGAGCAGAGGACCCAGAATGCCTATGTTGAAAATTTGGTGAAAGAATCAAAACAAGCATTTGCTAATGCTGAATGTTGCTTGCTTCTATGTGCTGTTAAGGTATTTGGAAGTCATTGGAGTGCAAATATTGAAAATTTGCGAACTTACTAGTGTGCGTAGGAACTGTGCAACGCACGCTCGAAAAACAGTCATTGTTAGGAAATTTTTCACGAAATGTTCAACATAGCCATTTTAAGACCTCTGCTCATGAACAGTGTCAGTGTGATTTTGTTAATGTGTCCCATACATTGAGTTTGCACACCGACTGCGCCATTGTGCGCTACATGGGCGGAAACACGTTTTGGGCAGGATGTGAAAAATGACAGCTGTACTGCTCATAAGGAGGTGTGGTAAAATGGCAATGTTGAAAATCTGGAGTGGAAATATTGAAAATTTGCAAACCTACGAGAGTGCGTGGGAACTGTGCAATGCACACTCGTAAAACAGTCATTTTTTGGAATTCTTTCACCAAATTTTCAATGCTGCCATTTTAAGATCTCTGCTCATGAACAGTGACACTGTGATTTTCTTAATGTGTCCCATACACTGAGTTCGCACACCAACTGCGCCATTGTGCGCTACCTTTGCGGAAACATGTTTTGGGCAGGATGTGAAAAATGAGAGCTGTACTGCTCATGAGGAGGTGTGTTGAAATGACAATGTTGAAAATCTGGAGTGAAAATATTGAAAATTTGTGAACTTACGAACCTGCGTAGGAACTGCGCAAAGCACGCTCGTAAAACAGTCATTTTTAGGAATTTTTTCACCAAATTTTCAACATAGCCATTTTAAGACCTCTGCTCATGAACAGTGTCACTGTGATTTTCTTACTTTGTCCCGTACATTGATTTCACACACCGACTGCGCCATTCTGCACTACAAGGGCGGAAACACATTTTGGGTGAGATGTGAAAAATGACAGCTGTACTGCTCATAAGGAGGTGTGGTAAAATGGCAATGTTGAAAATCTGGAGTAAAAATATTGAAATTTCGTGAACTTACGAGCCTGCATTTGAACTGCGCAACGCATGCTCGTAAAACAGTCATTTTTTTGAATTTTTGGACCAAATTTTCAACATGGGGTTTTTGGGACCCCTTCTCATGAATGATGTCACTGTCATGGTGGTATTCAGGCCTGAAGGGTGATTTCACAGTCACTGCGCAGTCACTGCGCGAAATCACCCTTCGGGCCCAATACTGCCATGACAGTGACATCATTCATGAGAAAGGTCCCAAAACCATGTTGAAATCTGGTGCAAAATTCCTGAGATATGCAATAAAGTTGAACCCCCCATCTAGCCCATTATACAGCTTACGGCATTTCCTCAGTTGGCGGTCGGCTTTGAAGAGTGCAGACATGTTCCGGTCCACCAAAGATCATCACGCGGAGTCGGAGGTAAGTATGGGGTGAGGGGGTGTGGGTAGGCTGGAGTGCGCAGTGGGTGGGTGCGGGTTGTGGGAGGAGTCGGGAGGCGGCGGGACCGTTTTTGTTTATAGATTTAAAAAAAGCGTCGTGGGGCGTTTGCCACGTTAGGGTGGACCACAGCGTGGCACAGGGCTGAGGGCCATTCAGCCGACAGGGGATTGGGCACCCCGTCGGCCAAAGGACTGATTGCCACACTGGGGTGGGCTCCCAGCGTGGCACCAACTTCTGGGGAAACGGCGCAGCTCAGCCGGCGGGATTGGGCACCCCATCGGCTACACAATGCGTGCGGGGCGTGCCGCCGAGTGTGGGGAGCTACGCTCTATCGGTGCTCACTGAAGCGTAGCTTCCCCTTTCAACTGTATGCCACTGCATTTTGGAGCGTGTCATAGACAGCTCCAAAATACATTGGCTTGCAGGGGCCGCGCCAGCCAGCTCACTGACTGAACTGGAGGAGGAGGTGACACACCTCTGAAATCTCCAATGATGGCACTATGTTTCTTGCACATGCGTGCAAGCAACATAAAAATGACTGTTACAAGTGTGCATTGTGCAGTTTATATGCACGCTCATAACTTTGAGAATGTTTTATATTTTCACTCCAGATTTCCAACATTGTCATCTCTTCACAATTCCTTATGAATGGTGCAGCTGTCATTTTTCACATCCTGCCTGAACTGTGGCTTTGCACATCTGGCACAGAATGGCGTCGCTGTTGGAAAGCAACATCTGGGACAGGGTAACAAAATCACAGTGCCACTGTTCATGAGCAGAGGTCCCTAATGCTTTCATCAGGCAGGGGTCACAAAAAGGCCATGTTTAAAATCTGTAGTGCAAATACAAACAAATGCCAGGAGCATTAGGAGTTTCTAACCATAACGTCCCACCCTGTATAGACTGACATGCATCAGGGGTGTGCCTTTGGATTGCAGACTGTAATGCTTATGCCATTCCATCCCCACCCTGCAGCCAGTGACAGGCATCAAGGTGTGTCTTGGACTCTTTGGCCCCAGAGTTCACCCCATTCTCCTATACTGCACCCATTTCAGCATATGTCCTTATGGAATGGGGAGACTGTAAAGCTGAACACCCCAAGGCACACCTCAACACTTGTCAGTGTCTGCAGGATTGGGTGAAGTGAAATGGTGTGAACATTATGGGTGACAACCCGGTTGCATACCCCAATGTCTGTCCATCCCTGCAGGGTGGTGGTGGATTGGTGTGAAGTTCAATACTTCACTGTCATTCCTATTCTGCATCTTGCAAATATCAACAAGCAAACATTCGGCATTGACAAATGCTTGTTTTCCCTTGTGGTTTCTGTTGTGCTAGCATTTATTGCAACAGTGAAATTAACCATCACAGTCAAACATTTGTGCACTGGAAAGACTCAGCTGCCTGCAGAGTCCTTCCTTCCCTGACTGACAGACAGACACACACACACACACACACACACACACACACACACACACACACACACAGGTTCCTGCAGTGTTATTAATTTTACACACTTGGTAGCAGAACCAAAAAAAATTCTCAGTAGACTGCCAACCTCTGGCAGTTACAGGACTGCAGAGACTGATCACGCCATGTTGTATTTTAGGCATGTTTTTCATGTTTGCTTGTGCACAAGAAATGTGACAGCTTGCAGGAGTAGCAGTTTGTGGATGTGCTATTGTGTTGTGGCCAGTGCTCCCACTGTTCTGTGGGGCTTGTCTCTGTGGCAACAATAAATGATGATGCAGTCTATGACAGCAGTGCAAAAGCATGCCACAAACTTGAAAGAATTTCACCACTGCAACGAGGGAGCAACCCCTCATTGCAGGACGTGCTTTGCCTAGTGTAACATTTCAATAAACATGGCGGAAGCTGTCACTGTTGATGTCTGCCTCTAGTCCCCAGAAAGCTGACATTGGGGGTGCCCAATCCCCCCTGTAGGCATGCCCCCTTCCCAGTTCATTTGCTGATGGGGGAGCCCAACCCCCATCAGCATAACAGTCCCCCATCCAATAATTTGTCTACCGAGGGAGAGCCTAATCCCTCTCGGCATAATGCCCCCCCCCAAACAAAGATCCTTTTTTCTTTGCTGATGGGGTGCCCAATCCCTGTTGACTGCAGTCACCCCCTCCCACAAAACACCTAGATGGCATGCTGGGAGCCCCCCCCCCAGCATGCTAGAGGTCCCAGTAACAAAGAAAACCTTTCCACAACTGTTTTTTATATTTTGTTTAACCCGTAAACAACAAAATGGTCCCTCATTGTCTGCGGTGCCCTCCCCAACCTGCACCCACCCTCTGTGCACCCCATCTCCCCACCCACCCTCACCCCATACTTACCTCCAAAACCTGGTGCAATGATCTTTGGTGGAGCGAGAACATGTCTGCACTATTCAAAGCCTACCGCAAACTGAAGAAATGCCAGTAGGCTATATAATGGCATACAGTAAATGTTTTTTTTCCAGCTTCAGTGGATATCTCAGTCAGTTTTGTGACTTTCAGCACCAAATTTCCAACATGGTGTTTTTGGGAACCCACCTCATGAATTCAGTCACTGTCATGTCATTATGCGGCCCCAAAAAGTACTTTTGCACTTACTGCGTGGAATCACCTTTTGGGGCTGATTAACAAAACAACATTTTCACTATTCATGAGGAGGGCTCCCATAAAAACCTATGTTGCAAATGTGGTGAAAAAATCCCCAAAAATGACTGTGTTACGAGCGTGCATTGTGCACTTTCCACCCTTGCTCACAACTTCAACAATTTTATATATTTTCACTACAGATTTTCAACATTAACATTTTTTTCACACCACCTTATGAACAGTATAGTTGTCATTTTTGACATCCTGTCCAAAACGTGTTTTCACATATCTGGCACACAATGGTGTGGTCATTGTGGGAAATCAATTTTTGTGGCACAGTAAGAAAATCACACTTACACTGTTTATCAGCGGAGTTCCCAAAATACCTATGTTGAATATTTGGTGACAAAATTCCACAAAATGACTATGTAATGAGCGTGTGTTGTACAGTTGCCATGCACATTTAAAACTTCGAGAATTTTTAATATTTTTACTCCAGATTTTCAACATTGCCATTTTTGCACACCTCCTTACGAGCAGTACAGCTGTCATTTTTCACGTCCTACCCAAAATGTGGTTTTTTCACAATGTTTTTATTTATTTAATGAAACATATCGGAATTAATACCTTTGAGTTAGAGATTCCTTTACAAAGGCTCCACATCAAGGAAAACAATACAAGAGCATACAGTGTCAGACATTACAGTGTAAACAGAGGTGCTGGAAATATCACACCTTACAACTGATACAAAGTATAGTACATACAGGCAATTGTGGTACAAGATATTTACAACAGTCAGAAGCAATGCAGTACAGTGGAAGGATACATTGTACAGCAGTTACAGCAGTGACATACAATAAAGCAGTTGTTACAAATAAGTGATTATGACAGGAAAATATGCAAAAAGTGCAACCCAGTGAGTGGCAGCTAGTCTGGGACCTGGGTTGGACAGAGGCCAGGGACAAGTACTCTGGGGGCAGGACCAAGAGGGGTCTATTGTCATTGCACAGTATTGGTCATGGGGGAAGCACATCTGGAGCACAATGGGCACAGTCGTTATGCGAAATCAATGTTTGGGTCACAGTAAGAAAATCACAGTTCCACTGTTCATGAGCAGAGGTCCCAAAATTTCTATATTGAAAATCTGATATAACAAATCCCAAAATAATTGCATTACAGGTGTGTGTTGTGCAGTTTCTATGCAAGCTCATGACTTCATCAATTTTTTTTAATTTTCACTCCAGATTTTCAACATTACCATTTTTTACATCTCCTCAGTTACTCTATACCTGCTTAACAATTCCACACAACTTAACTAACTTCATTATGCAACCATGGTGGATCTGACCAGAATTTGTTGATTTGGTTTTACCGTTCATTTGCTGTAATGGGCATGAACAGAAAAGCCAATTGTGCCCGCTATATATGGTGCCGACTGTATATATACTGAAATTTGTTCCAGTCAGAGAGAGGCAAAAAGAGCTTGTTATTAGTTTAACAAAGAATTTATGTCCAGATACCATTAAAATGCTTTTTATCTGACCCGTCTGTACCATAGCAGGGCATAGTTTAGAAAACTTTTAGAAAACATTTAATACACCTAGGTGAAGAACAGTAGCTGTATATATTTCTAATAGTACTGTTAAAAGTATTTAACATCTTAAAAAATAACATAATTCAACATTCTCTAAGTTAACATACTGCATCAAAAATAGACTACCAGGAATTTGGTAGAACATTGCAAGTGCTGATGTTTAATGCTCAAATAAGGAATGCGATCAGGGTAAGATAGTACCAATTATAGATTATCCAGAGATTTTAGGTGGTTATCTAACTTACCCACCTCTGCATAAAATGGGCTTGTTTGTTATCAAAAGAGAAAATCATGCAACTAATAGTCAAATTATTTCATATAAAAGAAACCCACTCTTTAAAAGAAGGGATTCATTGAATACTTTATTATCGGACTTGTCACAGGAGTAATAGCCAAGTGAGCAACTTTTGTTTTTGAGTTTTGACAATCACCTAGACAACAGTCAGCCAGTGGGTCCATCTAGGTCCACAACACCACACAGGAGGAAGCAACTGGAGAGAGAGAGAGAGAGAGAGAGAGAGAAAGAGAGACATGGTGGTCTGGTCCAGGATCAGAGAGAAAGCGAGCAAGAGTAGCAGCAGAGAAGCACTACAGACCAGGAGGGGTTGCAAGGTTGGGGAGACCGGGTCTGTGGTCCAGGACTGTCTACTGATTGTTTTATTTTCAGAGGTTGACCACTGTGTGCAGCTGAAAATGGACAGACTGTCCTTGATCACCACAGGTCAAACCAGTTGAAAAGCACTGCAGGACGACTCAAGGAAGATAAGACCAGGAGAGGGGTCTGGGGAAGGAGATCGGATCTGATCATCATCCGGTCGACTCCTCAGATGAGTTGAGCTATGTTTTATTTTCAGATGTGCCCACCATGGTGAATACTGGAGAGTGACACAGTGAAAGAAGGTGGTCCATCCGCACTATCCAAGTGCCAAGAGACCCTGGCCACATAGAAAAGTTCGGGGAAGAATTTGGACTCAGTTGCTCTTGCAATATGAGTGACAAATCATGGTGCCACACTCCCCCTTGCAAGGCATTGTTTTTCTGTACATGACCTTGCTGTTACCCAAGGGCCAGGCTGATATCTATATATCCCTGCCTGCCCACTCTGTTTCTCCATAGTGCTCTTCTTTGGAGGAAGGGAGGGCCTATATTGCACTGCCTGTCTTCTCTCGCTGGCCAGGGGCCCACTGCAGAGGGAACTATGATGGGCCATCACATTTTGCATTGGCAATCTAGTGAGCCCTGCTGGCAGCGTGAGTCTGGTGCCATGGCACCATTGTAAATATGCTATTGCCCCTTCCCTCAATGGCAGTGACACCTGCCAATGGCAATAGGAGGAAGATGGCTGCCAGGCTGGGCGTCTGTCGTCTCCTTCTATTGCTATCACAGATTAAACTCACCTCCTGAACATTTATTCCTCCATGTTTTACACTTTCTGGAAGATTTAGGAGAATTCTGATTTAGTTAGCTACAAGCTTATTAGATGTCTTTACTGTCTGGTGAGTTGTACAGTTGGTTTTAGTTAGTAAGTGGAATTTAGTGTCAAGGTTTACAGTAAAAATGGTTTAGGCAGGGGACTAAAGTGAGACAGTGTAGGAGAAAGTTTTATTGTTTTAAGTGTTGCAAGAACCTACAATTTTAACTTCAGAGGACTTTAACAAACTTCAAATTTAGTGCTGCTCCAGCAGCGGTCATGTAAAGAGAATCGACAGGAACAAGGACTTCCTTCAGAGTGACTGAACTGGTTGGCCGGGAACCTATGGAAGAGTGATTCAGTTGCAGGAGGGAGAAAAAATCATCTGGAAGACCACGCTGCGGCATTGGAGTGTTGAAACTCTCAGTGTGTGGTTATTGGAGTGTTGAAACTCTCGGTGTGCAGTTGTGGTTGCTGGCAAGAACAGAGCAGACTCTGTGGGCTGGGTAGCCCTATATGATTCACGCTTGGTTATAAAATCTTAAAACCTGGACCGTGAGTGGAGTAAGGTGACATGCAGAGAGGTGGACAATTGTGCATATCCCCAGCTGTCTTGCGCCTATTAGGAGTAATATGGTAGGCACGAAGTTGGTCAGTAGCTTAGCTTAAAAAGCCTAGACAAACCCCAACAAAAAGGTTTACTGTTAAGCAGGTGTAAAGCACACCCCAGCAACACTTGCAAAGCAAGCACTGTTTTAAGACTTCAGTGTAAAGACTTGCTAACACTATTCAGGTATCCGGGGCGGGCGGTGGAGCACTCCACATAAGGTAAAAATATTACTGCATTTTATTTCTTTCTGTGGGATGCTCCCCCCCCCACCCCTGGTGTTGCTATTATGTTGTGGGTAGTATTCTGTTTAACAAGTTGTGGAGCAATATGTATTTCTGTGGGGGCGCTCCGCTTCCCACACACCCCGGGTCTTGCTTATAATTGTATTTCTGCTGCTACTAACTACTATATTTATGTTGGGTCTGTGTAGGTGCTCATTATCATATTTGTATTTCTTCAGCTACGGATTGCTTTTTCTTATATTGTAATTGTATGAATGCCATGAATTGCTGCTATTTTTCAAAAGTAAAAAAACGATAATGATTACAATTTCGGCTTGCTTTGTTTTCCTTTCCACAGCTTCTGAGAAGTTGTGACATCCTGACTGTAAACCAAGTAGTATGGTAAAAGTGCTGCAACCAGCCGGGGATATTCACAATTACTGAGCAGTGTCGGTCCCGGGGCATTTGCCCATTTCATTCATAGATTGTTTTCATCTGTGGACTGTGGACCCAGACTGTGGATTACTTCAGAATGAATTGGTTGTGGTGAGCAGAGATCAGAATGTTTGTAGCCAGCAATTTAGCCACTAACATATGAACATACAAACATATGACATTTTCAGGCAGATAAATGCCTAGAGGTCTATCAAGTCTGCTCAAATGTGCAGCTACCACCCCTTATTCTGTAGTTGCCCCTCCCTTCCACCTTTCCCATTCATTAACCCTCCCCCTTGTCCTGTCCCATGCCCTCCTGAAGCAGTCCACTGTTCTACTGGATACCACTTCTGCAGGTAATGCATTCCACCCAGCCACCAACCTCTCTGTAAAAAAGTGTCTCCTTATTTCCCTCCTGAACCTTCCTCCCACTAGTCTCATATCATGGCCCCTGGTGTCCCTTCCCTCCTGTACTTTGAACAGCCCCTCTGTACCTGTCTTATTTACTCCTTTTATGTACTTAAAGGTTTCAATCATGTCCCACTGTCCCTTCTCTCCTCCAGCGACTACACGTTCAACTCCCTCAGACTCCTCTCGTATGATAAGTCCCCCAGCCCCTTGATCATCTTTTGTTGCCCTGCACTGCACCCCCTCCACTAACTTAATGTCCCTCTTCAGATACGGGTGCCAGTACTGCATGCAATACTCCTGGTGTGGTCTCACTAATGACCTATACAATGGCAGAATCACCTCCTCCGTCCTCGAGGATATACCCCTTGCAATGCAACCTAGCATTTTGTTGGCCTTTGCAGCTGCCTTACTACATTGTGCTGAGTTGTTCCTTGACCCTCTGTCTGGGCTAGCTGCACTCCCCCCAGCTGATAACTCCTCCTTGGGTTCTTTATCCCAAAATGCAGCACTTTGCACTTTTTGGCATTAAACCCCAGTTGCCAAGTGTCTGACCAGATTTCAAGCTTTGCCAGATCATCCTGCAACCCGTGCTGTCCCCCAAGGTCATCCACCACCGCTCCTACCTTGGTATCATCAGCAAACAGACTGATCTTGCTCTTGATGTCCAATGATATGTCTGCAATGAATATCCCAAACAACACTGGTCCCAACACTGAGCCCTGTGGAACACCGCTCATCACTACCCTTAGGTGTGAGAGCTCCTCACCCAGCACCTCTGTTGCCTTCCCTGAAGCCAGTTCCCTACCCATTCCACCAGCTTTGCACCCGCCCCTGTGCCTACTCACTTACTTCCCAGCCTTCCACGTGGCACCAAGTTGAATGCCTTACTGAAGTCCAGATACAGGACATCCACTGCATGGCCCCAGTGCAGTTGCCTAGTTATCCAGTCATAGAACTCCACCAGGTTGGTTTGGAAGGATCTGCCCCATATGTAGCCATGCTGTCCTGTAGTCCTTTGGCCTCTAGGAGGGCCATCAGCCTCTCCTTCAGGATAGTTTCCATTAGCTTACCCACAATGGTTGAGAGGCTCACTAGTCTGTAGTTTCCCGGTTCATCCTTGGGGCCACTCTTGTGGAGGGGCACCACATGAGCCATCCTCCAGTCCTGAGGTACACATCCCAAATGTAGTGAGGCATTAAACAGATCTGCCAAAGGCCCTGCAAGGACCTCTGCCAGTTACTTCAGTACCCTGGGGTGGATGCCATCTGGACCTGGTGCCTTGTCCACCCTCAGTGCCTTCAAATCCTTCCAAACTCTGTTCTCCATGATTTCATCATCTGTCACCCTCTCCCCCCCCCCGTTTCTGCCATTTCTCCCCCCTTGGGTGTCACTCCCCTCTTCTCTTTAGTAAATACTAAGCAGAAGTACTCATTTAGTGCTTCTGCCTTATCGCACCCTGCTTCCACCCAATCACCCCTCATTACTAATCCTTACTATGTGGTCCTTACAGCTCTTTTTCTCCCTGATGTACCGGAAGAAGTTCTTCTCCCCCTTTTTAATGTCTTGTGCCAGCCTGAGTTCTGTAGATGCCTTAGGTTCCCCTTACTGCCCTTGTCACCTCCTTTGATTCCATCAAGTACTCCTCCCTGTCCTCCACCTCCCAGTTTTCTTGTACTTCCTAAAGGCAGCTCTTTTTCTCCTTACCTTTTCCATGACCTCCTTGCTCAACCAGCTTAGTTTCTTAGCCCTAGCCTTCTTGCTCTGGGCCTTGCAACAGGTTTTGGTTGTCTCCACTGTCCCCAGCTTTATGAGCTCCCACCTCTGGTTAGTGTCCATACTAGATTGAATTCTGGCCAGGTACCCTTTTACCACCTCCCCCATCCTCCCAAAGTCAGCCTTCCTGAAGTTCAGCACTCTTATGCCAGATTCCACTCCTTCCTTGCCCATATCCAGTGTGAGCCATACTGAGTGGTGGTCACTCCCTGACAGCAGTTCCTCCACTGTAAGTTCTCTCACAAAGTCCTCATTTGCTAGCACAAGGTCAAGGATATTCCCTAACCTGGTTGCTTCACTGACCATTTGTAGCAGGAAGCTGTCCTGGAAGGCATCCAGCAGTACCTGCTCCCTTCTGTTCCTGGTTCCTGGTTGTTGAGGTACTCCAGTTCACTTCGGGCATGTTGAAGTCCCCCACAATCACCACTCTACCCTTCCTGCAGGTCCTCCTGATCTGTCCTGCTAGTTCCCTGTCTAACTCCTCCATCTGAGATGGCAGTCTGTACACCACTCCCATTCTAAGAATCCTATTCTTGGAATTCTGGATTTGCATCCAAAGTGACTCTGTACTACCCTCCTCCCCTTCCTCCCTTACACACTTCAGTCCTTCCTTTACATATAGTGCCACACTTCCTCCTTTCCCAATCACCCTATCCCTACAAAATAACCTGTACCCTGGTACAGACAGGTCCCAGTCATTGTATTGGGTGGCCCATGTTTCTGTGATGGCTGCAATGTCCACCTCTCCCTCTGTCATGAGCATCTGTAACTCTGCAGTTTTCCTCCGAAGGCTCCTAGCATTAAGGGTAACCACCTTCCACCCTTTCCTCCCCATCCTGCCCCCCTTTCCTAGCATCACCAACAGTACTTGCCATTTGTCCTTTGTCACTGTTAGGGGGGGTTAAGCTCATATGGTTTCCCAAACTGTGGTCTCTGCATGTCTCTTGCCCAACTGCCACCCCCCGCTCCTAGTTTAAATTCCCAACTTCCTCTATGTACTCCTCCATCCTCTGTTTCAACACTTTCTTTCCCTCCTCACTCAAGTATAGTCTGTCCTTGGCATAGAGACTACTGTCTTCCCAGGTCCCTCCCCACCCCCAACAGCCCATACCCTTTAGCACAACACCGGGTTCTTAGCCATCCATTAAATTCCTCTATTTTCAGCTTTCTTGTTGTGCTTGCCTTGGGCACTGGAAGTATCTCTGAAAAAGTTACTGATCTTCCTGCCCCCTAGCATAATTGTCCTAGTTCCTCAAACCTCCTCTGGACTATATCTACTGTCTTGTCAGCCAGGTAATTCATCCCAAGATGTATAATTAAATGAGGCTTGTCCCTACCCATTCTAGCACATTTCAGAACAGATTGTCCCACCCTTTCCATTGTCATTCCTGGCATGGCCTCCACCCAAATGCAGCTATGCCTCTCCCCCTTACTACCCCACCTGACTCCTCTTAGTATTGAGTCCCCCAGCACTAAGATTCCACCCCTCTTACTCCCTGCTTGCTTACATTCATCTCACTTTCTCATTTTGGCCCGTCTTCTTCCTCCTGCACATTATTTCCCCTTTTGCCCTTGTTGCAATTCTCCCAGCAGTACTTCCCCACGCTCCAGTTTAGTCTAGGCATTCATCAATTACTCCTCTAATTTCATTATTTCCCTCCTCCACCTTCTTCCTCTCTAGCAGTGCAAAACTATTTTCTGAAGACCCTTCACAAATGCCTGCTCCCTCTCTCTTCATAGTAACCTGTTCTCTCCTTTCCATTTCATGACTTTTGCCACTTCTTCACCTCCCCTCAGAAATCCCTATCTCCTCCTTCCATTTGTCTTTTGTCTCCTGACCTGGTTTCGTCAGCAATTGTTCTTCTTGGCCTGGGCCCCCTTTGTCTCTGCTTCCCTTCTTCTGACCTCTCTCCTGGCAGCTGACTTACATCGCCTCCCTCATCTCCCCTTCTTCCTCCCTCCAGTATTTGGCTAAACCCACCCCCAATCTGCCTTGCCTGTCTTAGTTCCTCCTGCAGACCCTCGATCTCCCTTCTAAGTTTCTCTATGTGGTTACACACTAAACATCCCCCCCATTCTCCAAGCAATTTTTAGAAAGATTGGTGCACCACAGTTGTTGCAGCCTACCACCTTCAAACTCCTACTCCTCCTTTCCACGAAGCAATAGCAATGAAAACAAGTAACAATGAAAGCTCTTAGATTTGCAGTTACTTCCCTTCCACTGAGATAGCAGTCACCTCTTCACTCACTGCTGTTCCTTTCCTGGATGCCTACTTCTACTATGACAGGTGCATATCCTTTGCCCATTTGAGGAAGTGATGTCAGAACCCCTGGTATAAAGGAAATCATAGACCAGGGGTGGGTGGAATGAGGGGTTGGTGGGTGGGACCAGCCCAATTCTTCCAGAAACAATCAGGTAGCTGAGGCCCCTGGTCAGACCATTAGCACCCTTCCCCCACTATGCACTAAATTTTGCAGCTAGTGAAGCCAGAAAAATGAATCACAATTCTACTCAAAGCCCCCAAAATAGAGTTGCTACGAAAAGAAACAGGTCTCCAATTCAAACAGCTTCACCAACAACACATCAAAATAGGTTTGAAATTAGAAGATATAGGTCTCCAATTCAAAGAAACAGCCCCAGTTAAATCACGCCAAATAGGTTTTAAATCAGAAGAAATAGACCTCTACAAATGCAGCCTGCCACACAGTGAAACATCAAACAAATGAGCCCACTTATAGCCACCAAAACAGGTTTCAAAATTCCAACAGCCCCAAAACAATACCCTGCTAGCCCCTTAGAAGTAGTAAGAAAGAAAAGAAATAACCTTTTACCAAGTAAAATCCACAAGAAACAATGTAAAAACAAGAAGAAGCTACTGTACTGTAACAGATCTGATCCTTTCCCCTACCAGTTCCTTCTGAGATGCCAAAGCAACTGACACCACACCTGATTCAGCTCCGCCTCCCTAGCTGAGTGATACCTGGCCAGACCATTAGCACCCTTCCCCCACTATGCACTAAATTTAGCAGCTAGTGAAGCCAGCAATAATGAATCACAATTCTACTCAAAGCCCCCGAAATAGGTTTGCTACCAAAAGAAACAGGTCTACAATTCAAACAACTTCACCAACAACACATCAAAATAGGCTTGAAATTAGAAGATACAGGTCTCCAATTCAAAGAAACAGCCCCAGTTAAATCACACCAAATAGGTTTTAAATCAGAAGAAATAGGCCTCTACAAATGCAGCCTGCTACACGGTGAAATGGCAAACAAATGAGCCCTCTTATAGCCACCAAAACAGGTTTTAAAATTCCAACAGCCCCAAACAATACCCTGCTAGCCCTGTAGAAGTAGTAAGAAAGAAAATAAATAACCCTTTTACCAAGTAAAATCCACAAGAAACAATGTAAAAACAACAAGAAGAAGCTACTGTACTATAACGTCTGTGGTTGATCCACCCTCTTTTCTGAAAGTTATCCCTGTAAGTACTCTACACCTTTCATCTTTTCCAATGAGTGGTGGTTGGAACACCTCTCATAGGATTCCAGTGAACCATGTATACCATCTGCTAAAGACAGTGGTGAGAATGCTCTCTTTACCTGTCTCTGCATTTCCTAGCCAGCAGTGGTGAGAGCACTGCTGTTAATTTTATCTGTTGATCCTCTGTGGCTTTGGACTTGGATGTTGACTAATTTACATTCCACAATAGACTTCTCTGACTTGTCCTCTGGACTTAACAATAGTTAGAATTCTCCTTATGTTTAATTATGTATGGTTCATAGCTCAGTGCTTGTGCTCCATACATTAGCTGCATGATGTGGTTGTGATTGGATACAGAGGCCAAACCAGTGAGTAGGGCAATGCTTACAAGGTAGTAGTCGTATGACATGATTAGTGCTTAGATACTTCAGCATAGACATGAGCTAGTCAGTAATTATAGTACATGTAAACTGGATGGTATATATAAGGAGCTTAGATGCTTGGACTGATGAGTAAGTTGTTACGACTTGATGTTTTTGCTTTACTCTGTATCCCACAGCAAGAAGGAGGCTTTGATGAGTAGGATGAGACTCCCCCCCCCGTTGAGATAAGAGAACTGGGGAAGGAGGAGGTGTAAGGAGAGGAAGGAGGGTGAGTGTAACTCACTCTAAGCAGAGCTGCTGTAGTCAGGTGGTTGAAGTAGGATGTGGGGGAGGAGCTCTTCCTCCACATAACTACAGGCTTGCACCTTTCCATTATGTGTGGTTCATAGCTCAGTGCTTGTGCTCCATACATTAGCTGTATGAGGTTTTTGCTTGGATACAGAGGCCAAACCTGTGAGTAGGGCAATGCTTACAAGGTAGTAGTCATATGACATGATTGATGGTTAGATATTTCAGCATAGACATGAGCTAGTCAGTAATTATAGTACATGTAAACTGGATGGTATATATAAAGTGCTTAGATGCTTGGACTGATGAGTAACTTGTTATGATTTAATGTTTTCACTTTACTCTGTATCCCACTTTACTCTGTATAACACAGCAAGAAGGAGGCCTTGATGAGTTGGATGAGACCCCCCAAAAGAAATAATGATATCATACCATTATCTCCTCCTACTCTGGAGAGTGATGCCAGTAGCACACAGGAGAAGAAAACCCCCCTGGGGGGAACCTCTGAGGACCCATGGCTACTGACCTGCCCATCCTTCTGAGCATACTAAAGGAGAATAATCCTAACTTAACAATTTAAAGTTATTGGCTAATCCAAAATCCAAAGTTGTAGATCTGATCCAGTGGAAGCAGGAAGTTGAATGAAGTACTGATATTAAATGTAGGTGACAATGGTAGCACATCCTTATGAACTCCTAGTCCAGGAAATCCATGTGCAGGGCAGAATCCAATGGAAGAATAAATCTATGATCATAGAAACATAGAAACATAGAATTTGATGGCAGGTAAGGACTGCATGGCCCACCTAGCCTGCCCATTTCCCTACCTGATGGATAAGATGCAGATTCTCATTAATCAACAGCTTACTTCCTCCTACCCCCCACTAGAATTGCCTTATGCGTGTCACATGCATTCTTGAATTCTCACACTATTTCTGACTCCACAACCTCCTCAGGAAGGCTGTTCCATGCATCCACAACCCTCTCTGTGAAAAAATGCTTTCTGACATTACCTCTGAGTCATCTCCCCTCTATATTTAAATTGTGCCTCCTTGTTCTTGCACATCTCTTCTGCTGAAAGATACTACCCTCTTGTACTTTGTTAATTCCCTTGAGATACTTGAAAGTTTCTATCATGTCCCCCTCTCCCTCCTTTCCTCAAGGGTTTACATATTAAGCTGCTTTAGTCTCTCCTTGTATATCTTCTGGTGCAGACCCTACACCATTTTGGTTGCCCTCCTCTGAACAGCCTCCACTCTGTCTACGTCTTTGTGGAGATAGGGTCTCCAGAACTGCACACAGTACTCCAGATGGGGTCTCACTAACTGTTAGTACAGAGGGATAACAACTTCCTGTTTTCTACTGTTCATGCCTCTCCCAATGGATCCTAATACCCCCCAACCAGCCCTCCTTACTGCCTTCTCACATTGCTTGCCCACCTTTAGGTCACCTGATATAATTACTCGTAGGTCTCTTTTGATTTTTGTTGTTGTTATTAACTCACCCCCCATTGTGTACTCTTCCTCTGGGTTTTTGTTTCCAAGATGCATTACCTTGCACTTCTTTGCATTGAATCTGAGCTGCCACATATTTGGCCATTCCTCTGACCTTGCCAAGTCCCTTTTCATTCCTTCCTCCCCACCTTGTGTATCAATCCTGTTGCAGATATTTGTGTCATCTGCAAAGAGACATACCTTTCCTTAAAGGTGCTCTCCAATATCACTTATACTGTAAAGACATTAAAGAGGACCGTTCCCAGTACAGAACCCTGTGGTACCCCACTAGTTACCCTCCTTTCTTCACTGTGGAATCCGTTTGCTATTACCCTTTGTGTCCTGTTCTCCAGCCAGTTTTTTATCCAGTCTACCACCTTGGGACCCACTCCAAGGCTGGCTAACTTGTATATTAATCTTTTGTGTGAGACTGTGTCAAATACTTTGCTAAAATCTAGGTAGGCCATATCCACAGCCCCTTCCTGATCTACTACTTTGGTCACCCAGTCAAAGAAATCTATTAGAGTCATCTGACATGAACTTCCTGCTCTGAAACCATGCTGCCTTGGGTCCTGTGCCCTAATGGCCTCTAGGTACTCAACAGTTCTTTCCTTCAGAAGTGATTCCATAATTTTCCCTACCAGTGAAGTCAAACTAACTGGTCTGTAGTTCCCTGCCTCTGCCCTGCTCCCACTCTTGTGAAGTAGAATCACATTTGCCCTCCTCCAGTCCTCAGGTACCACCCCATCCTCCAATGATTTGTTAACGAGAGTAGTCAGTGTTGTTACTAGTTCTACCCTTAGTTCTTTTAGAATTCTTGGGTGAATCCCATCAGGCCCCATTGCTTTGCCCATCCTCAGTTTCATAGAAACATAGAAACATAGAATGTGACGGCAAATAAGGACCGCTTGGCCCACCCAGTCTGCCCATTTCCCTACCTACTGGATAAGCTGCAGATCCTAGTTAACCAGCAGCCTACTTCTTCCTACCCCCACCCCCCAGAATTGCCTTATGACTATCCCATGCATGCTTGAATTCCACCACTGATTTTGACTCCACAACCTCCTCCGGAAGGCCATTCCATGCATCCACACCCTCTCTGTGAAAAATACTTCCTTAAATTACCTCTGGGCCGCCCCCTCTATCTTCAAATTGTGCCCTCTTGTTCTTGCACACCTCTTTTTTGAAAGATGCTACCTCTTGGACTTTGTTGATTCCTTGAGGTACTTGAAAGTTTCTATCATGTCCCCTCTCCCTCCTTTCCTCGAGGCTATACATATTAAGCTCCTTAAGTCTCTCTTCAATGTCCTCCGGTGCAGACCCTGCACCATTTAGTTGCCCTCCTCTGGACAGCTTCCATCCTGTCTATGTCTTTGCAGATTGGGTCTCCAGAACTGCACACAGTACTCCAGATGGGGTCTCACCAGCTGTCTGTACAGAGGATAATAACTTCCTGTTTTCTACTGGTGATGCCTCTCCCTATGCATCCCAGTATCCCCCCAGCCCTCCTTGCTGCCTTCTCACATTGCTTGCCCACCTTTAGGTCATCTGATATGACTACCCCCAGGTCCCTTTCCATTTTTGTTGTTGTTAGTACCTCACCTCCCATTGTGTACTCTTCCCCTGGGTTTTTGTTTCCCAGGTGCATTACCTTGCACTTCTTAGCATTGAATCTAAGCTGCCATACATTTGATGCCATACGTTTCCCGAGTTCTTTCATAACCCTTTCTTCTGTGAATGGACTGGTATTGACCCCACTATTCAGAGTTTCTCCCTTGTTTGGTTTAGGTACCTCCCCCTTCTCTTCCGTTGTGAATACTGACCAGAAATCTTCTTTCAGTATCCCTGCTTTTTCACTGTCACCCTCTGCCCATATTCCCTCCCTTTATTAAGTCTCTGTATCCCTCCCTTCTTCATTCCCTAATATATCTATAAAAAGTTTTATACCCCTTCTTAACACAGTTGGCTATCTTTTCCTCAGTTTGTGCCTTTGCTATTCTGACTGCCTTCCCTGCCCCCTTCTGCTTTAACTGATAAAGTTCTCTGTCCTGCTCCTTTGGTGTTTCCTTATATTTCCTGAATGCTATCCTCTTTTCCTTAACCATCCCTGCCACCTCTTTTGAGAACCATAGTGTTTTTTTCCTTTATTTTGTGTTGTTGATTTGCTTCACACTAAGGCTTTTTGCCTCTGTGATGGCTGTTTTGATTATTCCCCATTATTCCTCCACCCCTCCTTCTTGCCTGTTTGCTAGTGCTTTTCTGAGACACTCTTTCATTTTCCCAAAGTCAGCCTTCCTAAAGTCCAGTACTCTTGTTTTTGTATGGCTTGACTCTAAGGCTATGTTTATTGTGAACCACACTGTTTGGTTGTCACTTAGAAACATAGACTTTGATGGCAGATAAGGACTACTTCGCCCACCCAGTCTGTCCATTTTCCTTTCTATAGGATAAGCTGCAGATTATAGTTAACCAACAGCCTACTTCCTGCAACTCCCCACTACAATTGCCTTATGTCTGTCCCATGCATGTTTGAATTCCCCCACTGTTTTAGACCCAACTACTTCCCCAGGAAGGCAGGCAACAACCTCCCCAGGAAGGCAGTTCCATGCATCCACCACTCTCTCTGTGAAAAAAACATTCCTCTTATTACCCCTGAGCCATCCCCCCATTATCTTTGAATTGTGCCCCCTTGTTCTTGTTCCCAGATGGCTACCCACTTCTAAATCTGAGATCCTATCTCCTTCCCCATTTCAGAGTACCAGGTCTAAGATTGCTCCCTCCTGAGTGGGATCCAACTCTAGCTGTCTGAGGCATGCCCCCTGTAGGACATCAAGAATGACCCTGCTCTTGGATGTGCCTGCAGCAAAAGTACTCCAGTTAACATCTGACTTATTCAGGTCCCCCATCAACAATATCTCCCCTTTTTCTCCCATTTTAAAGATGCTTCCTATCATTTCCTTGTCCATTTTCTCCCCTTGAGATGGGGGTCTGTACACAACCCCCATGCAGATTGCAGTGCCATTTTCTGTCTCCAGGGTGACCCATAATGACTCATCAACTTCCTGTATACTCTCTAGTTCTGTTGCTTTAATCCCTTCCCTTATATAAAGAGCTACTCCTCCTCCTCTTTTACCCACCCTGTCCCTCCTGTAGACTGTGTATCCTGGTATGCTGACATCCCAGTCATGGTTCTCTGTGTACCATGTTTCAGTGACTGTCACAATATCCAGGCATCATTCTTCCATCAGGGCCACTAGTTCAGGGAGCTTGTTGCACAAACTGCAGACATTGGTACTCATCGCATCCCATGTGACCTGCACAGAAACTGTGTTGTTCATGGCAAAGAATGTTGTATTTGGTCAGGTAGTCTGTAATCTGGGCAGCTACCAGTTTTTCCTAGGGCTTTGGAGAGGGGTAGGAGGATGGAGATTGGCCTGTAATTTCCGGCTGTGTACCTGTCACCTCCTTTGTGTATGGGCGTAACTGTGGCAGTTTTCCAGGCAGAGGGGAATTGCCCCAGGCAAGGGGACTTATTGAGCAGGCTAATTAGTGGGGGAAGGACCTGATCCAGAACCCGGTGGAGGATACTGGGGTCCAGGGAGTCACTGCCAATATTATTGCTCTTTAGAGCTTTAAGCAGGTGTGGCCTGACCTCCTGGGGAGTTACCCTGCATAGGTGGAAACTAGGATATTGAATGACTGGGGCAGGAAGGGAGGAAGGGGGGGTCAAAGAAGTCTTTAGGGAGGACCGAACTAAGGTCTGTGAAGGATGAGTTGAGGAAGTTGGCTATGCGGGCAGGGTTGGTGGAGATAGTGCCATCAACGGTGATCTGAGAGGGGGGTTGGGAGTGCAAGCACCCATTGAGTTGTTTTATGGTGTCCCAGAAAATTCTCACATTCCCCCAGGAGGAGGTAAGTGTGGCCTGATAGTGATTGGCTTTTGCTTTCCTGATGGCCCATGTGCATTTGTTTCTTGTGGCATTGTAAGCCTGTCTGTCCACTGCATGACCTGTTTCAGAGGCCATGAGCCAAAGGTTATCCCTGTATTTGAGCAGTTGCAGCAGGGATGGGGTAACCCAGGGGGCATTACAAACTTTGGTTCGGACTGCTGTAATGGGTGTGAAAATGTCACAGGCTTTGTTGAAGGTTTGGGAGAAGAAGGTAAGGGCAGTATCTATATACGGGGCATGGTGTATGGGAGACCAGTTTATTTGGGCAAGAAGTTGCTTGAGGTCTGTTAGTCCACCTGGTCTGAGGCGCCGATGTAGAGTGGGAGGGGCCGTGGGTTTGAGTGTGGGAGTAGCCCAACAGAAAAGGATAGGGGAGTGATCACTAAGAGAGTCAGGAAGGACCTGGGTATCATGGATTTGTTGAGGGCTGTTGGTGATGACCACATCTAGTAGGGTGCAGGTACCTTTCCTTCTGTTAACTCTGGTGGGTTGGGAAACTGTTGGGACATGTCTATGGCTGTGAATGAGTAACGGGTTGTGTCAGCGGATGAGCTGAGCCAGTTCACATTCAAGTCACCCACAAGGATTTGGTCAGCTGAGTGAAGTAGGGTTCGGAGATGATCAGTTAGCAAAACCAATGCCAGGGTTTGGTTTTTAGGGGGAATGTAAACAGTGGTGAGATAGAGGGGACCCCTGGAGGGGTCAGGGGTCATTTTGAGGGTTTGGGCCTGCGCCTCGTATATGAGAGCAGGGGCAGGGAGTGTCTGTCCAGTGAAAGAGTCTCTAGTGTATATCGCAAATCCCCCACCTCTTCTACCTACACGATCCTCCCTGGAGAGTGTGTACCCTGGAATGGAGACAAAGGAAATGGAGTGGATTTTGATAGCCAGGTTTCCACCAGCGTGATTACATCTGGTCTATGCAATGTGACCCAACATTGGAAGGAATCAAATTTTTTCAGCAGGCTGCATATATTCATAGATGCTATGCAAAGCCCGGGTGACCCTGTAGGTGGGCTAGAGTGGGCTGGACCAGGGTTCAGATGTATATTGCCTGTCAGGAGTAGCAGTATAACCACAGCCCTGGCCAGGGGATGGTAGAGGGTGATCTTTTGATAAGTATGTCGTGGGTAGGAGGGGTGCTTCTGGGCACAGGGAGTGGGCAGTGTTTTCCAAGTTGTGAAAGTGAGGATGATAAGTCTCCAGTGCACACCTGAGGAAGCTGTTGGGAGCTGACTGGAGGGAGAGTGTAGAAGACTGGGGCAGCTGATGAGAGTAGGGTGGGATTGTACTAGCTCTGGAACAATAGTAGGATTGGGAGCCAGTGTGTCTGGGGCGGTATCTGGTAGGTCGGACAGTGGTGTCAGGGTAAGGATGAAAGGTAGGCATTTTAGTAGGAGGTGGGTTAACTTAATGCTAGCGGTTGTGGCAGGGTAGTAGGTTGAAGTTGTTATGTGTCTCTCCACAAGTGTGGATGCCACTTTGGATTAGTAGTAGTGACATGGACTCTGGTGGACAGGGTGCCTGGTTCAAGATCAACTCAGGGCAGTTGGACAAGGGACCTAGGTGAGAGCCGTGCTCCACATTTTGAGTCCAGAACACAGGGTATGTTTGGGACAAAAAAAGGGGTGCACAATAGTGACTCCTAGTGGTCACTCTGTGCAGGCTCAGTAGAGATAGCAGGAGGTCAAGCAAGGGCTCACTACAGAATCAGGTGAGGGGGGAGTGGGCAAGATATCTGTAGTTGAGGGAGATGGGAAGAGGATTGATAGTTTGAAAGAATCCAGGAAAGGAGATCACTCAGCGTGGGGCTTGGGGAAGAAGGCAAGGAATCTGAGGGTGGGTTGGGTGTGAGAGATGGTGTGGGCAAGGCAGCTGAAGGAGAAGGGAAGGGGGATAGGTAGTTAATGGGGATTGAGGAAAACAGGAGGGAGGCTAACTGAGAATAGAGGAGCTAGAGGAAGGATCTAAGGGTCCCTCTAGTGGCTGGCAGGTATAACCTGCAAATGGAAAAATGGGGACTTGGTATATCCAACAGCAGGAAGTGATGTCATCAGGCAGGGCCTATAAAATAAGAGATGACCCTGGATGGGTGGCTGGGGCGGGTGGAGCAGTCGACGCATACAGTGTGTCGACAGGCTAACCTCCTCACAAGGGTGCTGGCTGGCAGAGGTTCTTTAAATTACCTCTTCAGTGCACCTGCAACTGTTCCAGCTCCTAGAGGGAGCTCCGATGACTCAGTCAGGTAGCTGATGGCTTTAAACCTATTACCTAGGATCCTGGATACCTCCTGGACAGATGCAAACCATTGCACCAGTATAAGCCTGTATCCCTCCAGGTAGCTCCCCAGTCCCCAATGAAGCCAAAACCCTGAGCTTCACACCAGTTGTTCAACCATTCATTGAATCCCATGGTGCAGAATACCCTTGCATCATCCTTGCCATAGACAGGCAGCTCCTCCGAGAAGGTTACCGTACATACTACTTGTCCAAGGCCCCTCCCCAACTCCACAAACTCCTCTTGCACTGCTTTGATTCCATTCACAGCTGGGCCATTTGTCCCTAAGTGGAAAATGACATCCAGCTCCCTCCCTCCCTCCCTTCCTCATGCAGCTGCTCCTGGGATCCTTATGATTCGTTTCCTGTCCCTCCGAGCTGTGGCACCAGGCAGGCACCTTACCTCCCTATCCCCTTCCTTCCCCATTTCTACCCCTCTAATGATTGAGTCCCCCACTAGGAGTTGTTTCCTTCCCCTACAGGGTTTCATGCCACCCATCTGTGAGTCTCCTTTGTGGAGGTTCCCAGCATCCTCCTTGGTCTCCACTGCAGGTGCATCCATAGAGAAACCACTCTTTGCCAGAACAGCATATGAACTGTGGAGAGGTACAGCTGGAGGAATGAACCTCTGTTCCACCACCCTCTCCCTCCCTGAGCCCATCTTGGTCCAACCGCTCCTCTTTCTTGACAACCTCTGAGGTAACAGTGGTGTCCCTGGTGGTCCCTGGGTGGGGGAAGAGGTTTCACGAATCCTAGCCAGGTCAGCCTGGAGATGGGCAACCTCCTCCCTCAGACCAGAGAGGTGCTTGCAAACAGGGCAGCATTGCAGCCTCCATAATGCCTCCAGGAACACTGCTACCCCACAGCCATTACACTGCACCACTCCCATCTTGACTTATTTTATGTCCCCTCTCCAGTTGCTTTGTACAGTATGCTTACTGTCTCCTCCCTCTGTGTATTTTTACACTTACTTTCCTACTGCCTAAGTGCTCTTACAACTCTTGCCCTTCCTGATCTGGGACAGGAACTTCTTGTAGTCTTCAGTAGTCTCCTCCTTTCATGCTTAAATTCAGACCTCCAGCAGCTGGGGAGAGGAGAGTTATTTTTTAGGTTCCTTCAAGGTTGATGAAACTAATGTGTCTCAGTGATCCCTCCCTTTTTACTGCCAAACAGAAAGTTCATGTTGTCAGTCAAATCCACTGGCTATAAAAGTAGAACTGGCTTTGGGTGGGAGGGTAGAGGGGTGGGAATGAAGGCAATTAGTAAAAAATCTGTAGTTCTAGACTGCTGCTTCTTGTTCTGAAACCAAAAATTCTCTTCTGTCAAAAACAGCAGGAAGCAATAATTGGAGACAGCTGCTTTTGTACTCCTAAACTGCTAAGTCACACCCCCAATTAGATTCACCCTCTGCTCTGACTCAGTAAATGAAGCTGATGCAGCCCCTTCCTCAGAGAAACACACTGTGACTTTCTTCTCTTTTTTTACTTAAATGAGTTTCCCTTCTTCTAATTAAGTTTCTGTTTGCTTAATCCAAACAGGTACTAACTCCTACAGAGATAAAAGTGATTTATCAGTAAAAAATCTGTAGTTCTAGACTGCTGCGTCTTGCTCTGAAACCAAAGTTATCTTCTGTCTAAAACAGCAGGAAGCTGTAATTGGAGACTGCTGCTTTTGTACTCCTAAGCAGCTAAGCCACACCCCCAAGTAGATTCTCCTTCTGCTCTGACTCAGTAAATTAAGCTGATACAGACCCCTTCCTCAGAGAAACACACAGTGACTTTCTTCTTTTTTTTTTACTTAAATGAGACCCCCTTCTTCTAATAAAGTTTCTGTTTGCTTAATCCAAACAGGTACTAACTTCTGCTGAGATAGAAGTGATTTATCAGTAAAAAGTCTGTAGTTCTAGACTGATGCTTCTTCCTGTGAAACCAAAGTTCTCTTCTGTCTAAAACAGCAGGAAATTGTAGTTGGAGACAGTTGCTTTTGTACTCCTAAGCTGCTAAGCCACACCCTCGATAAGATGCACCCTCTGCTCTGACTCAGTAAATTAAACTGATACAGCTCCCTTCCTCAGAGAAACACACAGTGACTTTCTTCTTTTTTTTTGTTTTACTTAAATGAGACCCCCTTTTTCTAATAAAGTATCTGTCTGATCGAGCATACTAATTTGGAACGTCGAAAGCTGCATTGGTGAAGCACTCCAAAAGGTGAGGAAGTCTTCTCTGAGAAACTAGGAATCTAATGGGTAGGATTCCAAGTCCAAATATGAAGAGTTGGTTTGTTCACTTGGCAAGCTTGCAAGAGAAGGCTGCACAATTTAGAGAAGGCGGAGCAGTAGGTGCTTCTGGTCTGAAGTTGGCAGGTAAAGTGAGTTGGCAATAGAACTTAATGTGATTGGTAGACATTAGGTTAGAAGGATTTCAGATCCCTAGGGGTGAAGTAGGTAGTAGAATTAGGGAGACAGTCTTTGATAACTCTCTAGGCCCTGTAAGGGTGAAGCAGGTAAGTATGATTAGATAGTGAATAAGTAGATTTACTCGTAAGTCAGCAGTAGTTGTAGTAAAAATCGAGCCTGTGAAATACAGATTTAGCAGCAGGACAGTAATATTGAATAGACTGAGTATGCTATACAGCAGAGAGTATTGAGGGAATGTACTTAGGGATGTAATCGAAGCTTTCATTTGGTAATCAATATGGTTCTATGGAGCGATGTATATGCACACATTCAGAGAGGCCAGAGTGGAACGTCAGCTGAAATTATACTCGAAGTATGATGAAGAGTCCTGCATAGACATGCTTACTAGTGGATGGATGATGATAAACAATGAAGAAGGCTAAGTCTGATGTAGCAGTGCCCTACCAGGATCCAAAGCCTTAGAGCATGGGAATAAATTAATGGTGAGATGTAATTCAATTGTAAGTCTTCCAGATAGCTCAATTGAAGTACTGGTGGGAGTGTAGTAGTAATAATAATAGGAACTGAAGTGGCCAGGCAGAAGCATCCAAAGGAATAGATGACGAACGGCTAAACAAATCCAGAAATAAGTCCATAGTAGAAAGGCTGGCAAGCTGCGGCAGTGCAGGCATAATGTAGAAAATGCAAACCTCCAGGTCCAGCTGGGTGAGGCAGGTATGGAGTAGAAATTATCGACCCCCAGGCCCGATGGGTGAAGCAGGTCATAGAAGCAGATGAATATGCATTTGTAATATAAGTTCAAATGACCTCCGGGCCCATAGTGTGCAGGTTTTTCAAAGTGCGATGTGGGGAATTTCTGGCCCCACGAGGCAAGACATGTTGTAGAACAGTGGGAGACAGTAATAGTAATCATCAAACTGCGAACAATGCAGACTTAGTTGCGAAGGAGCAAGAAATAGATTGCATGTGGTGTTATGAATGGTAGCATATTCTGAGCCAATTCCATGAAGCGTAGAAATATTCTAAGATAGTTGTTTGAGAGCAGTAGAAGGGTGATGTAGACTGTTGTATCCTGATGATCAAGGGTGGTAAAGTATGCAGTAAAGAGAGCTGGGTGGATGAGTTGGCAACTCGACCAGAAGTAATAAGCATCCTGAAATTGTAGTAGATGTATGTCTTAGGGTTTAGCTATGATAAGGAAGGCAGTATGAAATACAGCTCAGCTGGGAGGTCTGAGAAAAAAGTAGTAGGAACTCGAAAGGAGTTGAGGCAGCATCGCAAGAAGCATCCAGAGAAATTAAGGTGAGTATCCGATGTAATCCAGAACTGGTTCCAGTGGAAGGAAGTAGTGTCTCTTTGATGAGTGGAAGTAATTGTGTGCAGTGAGGTAGAGGCTGCAGGGTCCAGGATCTGAGTAGTATGACTGAAGACGAGGAATAACTGGTGGTGCATCCATTCCTGAGAAATTTGAATAAGTAGTGACTTGGAGTGAAGACGTCTGGCAGATGGAGCGCCAAGAGGGCAGTAGGAAAGCAACCAGCTAAACCCATGCGCACATAGGAGAAACTGCTGGACCACATAGCTCAGCTGAAGGAAGAAGTAGATTGTGGCAACTAGGGTCCATGAAGGCTATCGACCATAAGCCACATGCAGGGTAGTGTTGAGCAGATAAGCATGCTAGGAGAGGCCGTCATGAGACCAACGGTAAGGCTACACCCCTCGTAGACCAGGCGGAAGGAAAGAAAGCATGTAAAGCTAGACCTCACGTAGGCTAGCAGGACCGGTACCACCACGGAGGGCCACCCAGCACGGCATTCATTCCAGAGGCCAAGCTGAGGCTGTAGTGATGGCAGAAGAGGATCTTGCAGTTATGAACCAGGTTAATAATGCTGTGAGAATATCAAGATAGCCTTAGCCATGTGGAGAGTTACAACTGGGCAGCAGACAATATGAGGCTATGGCTAGCATGGAAAACAGAATGGCAGCATAGTGCACAGGGTAGATGCAGGAACAATAAGAATGTCATGTGGTAGCAAGCCGGATGCCCAGCAGCATGCGCAAAATAAACCTAGATAGCGTCATTAAGGTATAAACTGATTCTGAGCCAGCCTGCAAGGCCAACTGGAGTAATAGTTCCAATACCAGGATACCAGCTTGTAGGCAGGGGCAGGAATACTATGGAAAATATGCCCGCGTACCTGCATGGCCATCCCAAGTAGTTGCGACAGGCCAGTCTGGAGCTGTCAGCCGTGCTATACAGATCCCTAGCTTAGTTGAGAGACATGGAGTATCCTCGGGAAGTTGATATGGGATAATAATTAATAGTGTAAGGCGGGAGCTCTGCTTTAGATACCGCTGTAGACATAAATGTGCAAGGGCTAAATCAGGCTGCTCTAACAGGAGGCTAAATGCTAGGAGAAATGGTTGAGCCAGGCAGTGCTTATCTGCCATCAGATTCGAGGTTACTGTGTTGAAAGGAGGTGACAAAATGCATTAAGGTCTTCAAGGACTCTGCATTATACTGCCTTCACATCATAGATACAGTTCTGCTGGAAGCTCAATAGTGAAATGGATTGACCGGCTTGTGCTGTATGTAGTGCCGTTGCGTCCCCACGATCCACAAAAAGATTTACAAATGCAGTGCTAACAGATGCCCCAAGTGCTATCCCACAATCTGACAAGCATGTAGCCATATATTATCAGTGGTTCCCCCACAGCTTCAGGGGAAAGGAAAGATGAAGGGTGCAAATCTTAAGAATTCACACGTAGACAGATCCTCTTGAACATTTATGTATATTTTCTTTATTATGAATATAGGCACATATCCTCTACGTTTCACCAATATGTCATTGGCTTCCTCAGGAGATGCCTCTTAAACATTCCTTATTAAAAAAAACATATAAATATTTTTAAATGTCTATCTACATCACTCCTCTTATATATACATAAAAGCTAGTTTGTTAATTGGTCACTCACTTCTATTCCTATATACAGGCCAATGTTATTCACTTAGACATATTACGGTCAATGTTGTTTCTAAAATGGAAACAGATGTTACCTTTATATTACTATTCACTACTTCACAATATTATACTTTCTCTTTAAAAGTTCACAGTGTCTTAAATATATTCTATACAATTCCATAACAAAAATCCACTAATGATTCTGTTAAAATTCAGAACCTATACTGTTTTTACCTTATTCAGTCTTTTGTGTGTTCTGCACATCACAGTTTTAGAAAACAGGTAGATATCCCTCTTTAAAAAACTCTTTCTGCAATGACATAATTACATACATTCACAATTTCATATTTTATGTTTATATATACCAACATTAGACACCTTTTAAACCAAATCTCATTTTTTATAAAAAATGTTTTAACATTCATTAACCTACTTGCTTCCTTATACACAAATTAATACTGTGATTTTTTAACTTGATTTCTAACTTCAGCATTACCTTATATTTAGTTGCTTTATACTTCTAATGATTCTAATATAAAACAACTGATTACAATTTGTATGCCACATGTATTCCTAAACATTATTTATAACATGAATATTACTATAATTGATGTCAGTACTTCACAAAAAAATTTTTTTTTAAAAACTCAAAACATCCTTGACAACTCTATAATCTTATATTTTCATCGCAAGTGCATACTGCTTTCACTTTAAACTTTCTATGTCCCTCAATTACCAAATCTATTATTCATTTGACCCAATTTCACCAATCTTATACTTCTTATCATAAGCTTATTACTTTTTAGCTTCCTATGTGAACTACACTAAAAATATTTCTATAAAACACTCATTTAACTTGTAACATACAGTTTCCATTTATCTCTGAGTCTTCATTCTTTTAAACCTAACTTGTTAATGCACGTAGCCATAAACAGGATGTCACCATAATGAAACAGAGTTAGTTTGGTTATAGACACACTATGGAAAATCACATCGGAATCACTGAGTAAGGAAGTTGTGAGCAGGAATGGTGTCTGAGAAGGAGGGAAGGCTGTTGACTCCAGAAACAGACGGGTGAACTGCAAGGAGAGGTTGCTGGGGTGTCCTGAGCAGTAGCCACAGGAGCTGAAGCCCATCTCAGCAGTGGCAGCAGTCAGCCACAGTGGAGCAGAGCGGCCAGTCCGAAGCTCAGGAATTAGGAAGGCAAACAAAGCAGAACTGAAATGAATGGAACGTGACAGTAGCAGGCAATGGCTGCTCAAGAGAGTGTGAACAGAAAACACCAGAAGAGGGCAAGAAACGAGTCCATGAAAGCATGCCAGAAGGTGGAGGACAGTGAGACTGCTGAAACAAGGCTGAGCAAGGTAGGTAGTAAGCTAATTCCCCCCCCCAAAAAAAAAAGGCAGAAGAAACACATATAAGTAGGGAGGAGGAGTAGGAGGAGGGGGCAACAAGACAAAACGAGCAGAGACAGGAGGCGGGGGGGGCAACAAAAGGAGGAAGGAGCAGCTGAGCACTAGCACAGCCACCAGAGAGTGTCACTTGCTCTAAGCAGAGTTGCTGTAGTTAGGTGGTTTAAGTAGGATGTGGGGGAGGAGCTCTTCCCCCACATAACTACAGGCTTGCACCTCTCCAGTATTAAATTTGGTTGGAGGTTATTTTCTTTAGGTGGTGTGTGGGTTTAGATACTGTATGTATGTAGTATGAATGTGGTTATGTTGTCACTTTGTAATACAATGTGTGGATATTGGATGTCTGTTTAGGGTAGGTATTATATACTAGTATTTATTTATTTAATTTTTTATTGAGCTATTTGGTCCCTGTTGCCTCCTCCCATCAACTTGGCGATGGGGACACAAAGGTAGTTTTACAGATTTCTCTCCTTGCCCCCCTGAGGCCCTAGCACACAAATGTGCAAGCATGTAGAGGCACAAATTCACCCCTTGGTACCAGCTTTGCCCCTTCCACCATCCTGTAACTTTTTGCCAGCCCCTCTCATCCTATGCTACCCACCAGACCTCTATCGGGAGGGAATAGAACTATGGGGGGCATCAACCCACCCTCACCACCATCAGGAGAGGAGAACTGCCCATCATCTTGCTCGATCCTGCTCCTCCCCCTCACGCCAGAACCCTGATGGCCCGAAGTTTTTCCTGAACTCAGGTTGCTGACATGGTGCAAGGTGTGGCATCCATCACCTCAACCCTCTGTGCCACTGGGCTGGTGGGTAGGTTTTATTTTGACTGTAATTTGTTAATTGAGGTGCATAGAATATTTTTTGGCGAGATGTGTTTTGAGTTACAGACCTCTCCAAATCATCTACACAGCGTCCCTGCTGGATGACTTTCATCCCTTTTTTGACCTCCCCCTCCAAGCTATGGTGGTAAAACACTGTTGGGAGGTAGATATTGGTAGAAGGCAGGTGGGCTGGTAATGGGTCACTGTGGGCACGGCAGAGGTGAGCAGTATTGGGATGGTTAGGAGCAGGAGATTTTCTAGGTCTAAATGGAACCATGAGAGAGGCACGATGTGTTTACTGCCCATCCCCAGGGTTACCACTGGATCTAGTGGGCAGGTAGCTGATGGGCCTGCCATCTCCTCTGGTCCCCTTTGGGCCATACTGTGCAATGCCAGGTCAATGAGGAACAAGACCGCAATTATGGTGGACTTGATTTACTTTGCTGATCTGGCTTGCATCACAGAGACTTGGCTGGGAGACAATGTAGAGCCAATTTTGGAGATCTCAGTCCCTGCTGGGTACTCTGTAGTGCACTGCTCAATGAGGGAATACAGTGTTGGGGGTGTGGCCATCTGTTTGAGATCTAGCTTGAACTTCTCTGTGCACCCAGTGGATTCTACCTTGTCTTTTGAATGTGCAGTGGTGCATGTGGTCCAGTTGCAGGCTGCAGGATTCTCCTCGTGTGTTGTCCTCACAGATGGTTGGAGAATTCCTGCAGGAGGTCAAGGATTTTGTTACCGAGAGGGTGTTGGAGTTGCCTAGATGGTTGATTCTGGGGGACTTAAATGCCTGGGTCGATGATGAATCTTCTCACTTTGGACATGACTTCCTCCATTTGATGACATCACTGGGTCTAACACAAGCAGTTGCTTCTGTGACTCACCACCACAGCCACACCTTGGACTTGGTATTCTAGTTGGGGCTTGAGGTCACTGACCACAAGACTGATAAGGCCACTTGGTCCAATCATTGCACAGTGGAGTTCTCATTTGTAGCTTTCCCTGATAGTCCCTCACCTGTTGTAATGGTCCACTATTGCCCTTTATGAGGATTGTCCTCAGGGGGACTTTTGGCGGAAGTTGACATTTTTGATGTGAGTTCTGCATGTGCGATTGGCACAGACAAGACAGTGGTGGCCTATAATAGGGCCGCCTCCGAGGTGATCTATGCCATTGCGCCAGTCTGCATGTGAGCCAGGCCTTCTCACTTGAAATCGACCTGGTTTGATGGGGCTCTCAAGGAGATGAAGACTAAGGGTCAGAAGGTAGAGCATTGCTGGCAGTGGATCTGGTCCATGGAGGATAATCTGGCTTTGAGAAGTTACTATGGTGACTATCAAATGGGGAATCAACTGTAAGAAGGCAGAGCTCCTGTACAGGGAGATTGCTGCAGGGAGGAACAGACCAGCTCAGCTTTTTCAGATTGTGAACGGGGTTCCATGTGAATATAGCGAAAATAAAATTGTAATCAGCAAAATGGTGATTACGTCATAGTGCCAGCAACAATAGCTAATGTATGTTATGGCGCAACGCATATTAGCTTGGTAGAAATAAAAGCGAATCAAGAATCGAGCCCTCACCTTGTTTGCAGTTTGTAATGCTTTCCTGTTTGCAATGCTAACATCCCACTTCAGCTGCTGAATCACGCGTCCTGCTTCCACCATGTCTGTGCTTTAAAGGAACTTGTTGTCATGATTGCAAGCTCTATCAATCAGAACTGACAAATGCTTTTTTAAAATATACACCCCAAGAAAAGACAAAAATGATATAAAAAATTAAAAATGCATAAAATCCTTGTTCTATTAAGAGAGATGTTCAGCCTAGGGAACAAAAAAAAGCCTCACACAATTAAACAAGTTCTGCTGTGCAGAGGTCGTCGCTAGCCTAAGTACTGAAGTGACTCGGACATGTACGTGGAATACCCACTTGATGAATAAATAAGGTGCACGCATTACTCTGTCAGCAAAACAAGAGATCAGTCAATTTACAGACAGTTTGGACAGATTTTATCAACCATACTCCCCTTATAGAAATATAGAAAGCCTTTCTAGGTTAAAAGCAAAGCACAGAGTAGTGCCCTCTTGGTTTCATTTACACTCATTCAGCTCCCTCGGTTTAGCTAGCACAATCACTCGCCCACCAGAAACACGTCACTCAAGCCAGTCTTAAGCTGCTTGAAGTTTCTATTTGCAGCACATTCCACTCTTCACATTGGAAAGGAGACTCTCACTCACTATGGGGAGAAGGAATCAATCTCTAGACTTACACTGCACCCGAAAGGTAATTAGCGGCATCTGCACATATACTGTAGGTCACTGTTGCTTAATCTCACTATAAAAAAATGTGCTATACTTGAATGAAATTTGCTGATGTTGAGACACACTAATTATACAGTCACTGTTATTGCATTTGCGATTAATGCTTCGCTAATGTTCATTCGCTATTCTTTCCTCACCTAAGTCACAGGATACTGTGGACAGACTACATCATCCAGTCTGCCTACAGCTGACAAGGGCATTTTCAGTCACTCTGTGTGAAAAGTTTGCTCTGTTCTTCTGACAGGGTGTCCTCTATTCAGTCCAGGGTCTCTCCACTGAGGCAAGATGAGCCCTGTGGTGGGAGCCTGGTAGGAATAGGGGCACTCCTATTGTTTGGGAGGTGTTTCGGCCAGTGGATGTGGCTGAGGTCGTCAAGGTGATTTTGAAGCAGTGGTCCACCTTTTTGTGAACTGGACCCTGGCCTGACTCATCTCCTAGTGGGATGCACTGGAACCATTGGACCAGTGTTAGCCAGGATAGTTTGATGTATGCTCTTGGAAGGCGTCTTCCCCGATGCCTTGAAGGACGAATTGGTGAAGCCCCTCCTGAAGAAACCGTCACTTGATCTTGATATCCTGGCAAATTACAGACCTATCTCCAACCTCCCATTCTTATGTAAAGCTGTTGAGAAAGTGGTGGCACTGCATTTTGAGGCACACCTTGTGGCCTTTGATATCTATGAGCCATTCCAGTCTGGATTTTGGGTTAGGTATAGCACTGAGACGGTGTTGGTTTGGGTGCAAAATGACCTCCTCAGGGTGAGCGATAGAGGAGACCGATCAATTCTTGTTCTCTTCAATTTCTCTTCAGGGTTTAACACCATGGACCACATCATGCTTTTGGATCACCTTAGAGAGTATTGTGGGCTCACCGGAACTATCATCCACTGGTTTGAGTACTGTCTCTCAGGAAGGAAGCAATGGGTGGTGATTAGGAATTTCTCCTCCTCTCTGGAGCTCCTACCTTGTGCAGTTCCTCATGGTTCAATCCTGTCACCCACGTTGTTTGTGGTGTATATGCAGCCCCTGGGAAAGCTCATTAGATTTTACAGTCTGGGTTTTCACTTTTAGGCAGATGATACCCAGCTGTATATGTTGTTTACCCCTGGAACAAAAATCACAGTTGAAGTGCTTGAATAAATACCTTGCCAAGATCCACGATTGAATGTCAAGTCAGATTTATTTATAAAGTGCTTTTCTATAACCAAAGCGCTAATACAATATAAAATAATAATTAATTAGACACTGAAGAGGACCAGTCCTAGTACTGAACCCTGTGGTACCCCACTAGTAACCCCCCTTTCTTCAGAGTGGACTCTGTTTACTATTACTCTCTGTGTCCTGTTCTCCAGCCAATTCTTTACCCAGGCTACTATATTGGGACCCACTCCCAGGCTGGCTAACTTGTATATTAATCTTTTGTGTGGGACTGTGTCAAACACCTTGCTAAAGTCTAGGTAGGCCATGTCCACAGACCCTCCCTGATCTACTACTTTGGTCACCCAATCAAAGAAATCTATTAGATTTGTCTGGCATGACCTTCCCACTGTGAATCCATGCTGCCTTGGGTCCCATGCCCCTCTTGCCTCTAGGTACTTGACAGTTCTTTCCTTCAGAAGTGATTCCATAATTTTCCATATCACTGAGGTTAAACTAACAGGTCTGTAGTTTCCTACTTCTGCCCTGCTCCTACTTTTGTGAAGTGGAATCACATCTGCCCTCCTCCAGTTCTGAGGTACCACCCCATTCTCCCATGATTTGTTAAAAAGGGTAGTCAGTGGTGTCACTAGTTCTACCCTTAGTTCTTTTAGAATTCTGGGATGAATCCCATCAGGCCCCATTGCTTTGTCCATCTTCAGTTTTAAGAGTTCTTTCAGAACCCTTCTTCCGTATATGGGCTGCTATCAACTCCTGTATCTAGAGTGTTTCTATTGTTTGGTTTAGGTACCTTCCCCCTCTTCATTTGTGAACACTGAGCAAAAATATTTGTTTAGTATCTCTGCCTTTTCACAGTCACGCTCTACCCACCCCCTCCCCTTATTAAGCCTCACTATCCCTCCCTTGGTCTTCCTTCACTCCCTGATGTACCTATAAAAGGTTTTATCCCCTTTCTTAACTGAGTTGGCTATCTTTTTCTTGGTTTGGGCCTTTACAGTTCTGACTGCCTTTTCTGCTTCCTTTTGCTTTAACTGATACAATTCTCTATCCTGCTCCTTCTGTGATTCATTGTACTTCCTGAATGCTTTCTTTCTCTCTTGAACCTTCCCTGCTACCTCCTTTGAGGACCATAGTGGTTTCTTACATCATTTTGTTTTGTTTATTTGCTTCACACAAAGGCTTGTTGCCTCTGAGATGGCAGTCGTGATTATTCCCCATTGTTCTTCCACCCCCCTCCTTACTGCCCATTTGCTAGTGCATTTCTTAGGCACTCACCCATTTTGGCAAAGTCAACCCTCCTAAAGTCCAGTACTTTTGCCTTTGTGCGGCTTGAGTCTACAGCTGTGTTTATCATGAACCATACTGTTCGATGGTCGCTAGTTCCCAGATGGCTACCCACTTCTACATCTGTGATCTTCTCTCCATCTCCTTTTGAGAGTACCAGGTCTAAAATTTCTCCCTCTCAAGTGGGTTCCAATACTATTTGTCTAAGGTATGCCCCCTGTAGGGCATCTAGAATAACGCCACTCTTAGAATAACCCCACTCCTCCTACATTTCACCATCCCTCTCATTCCTTCCCTTCAGTTGCCACTGTTATATGTCATTGTAACCACATCCTATGGTCGTACCCTTAAGCTGAGAATGACCCCTCCCCCACCAACCCCAACATGGAGTCTGTATGAAATCCACTTGTGTAGGATAACGGTCCGTGGTATCCCATGGATTACCCTTGGGACCCCCTGCTTCATCTCTTCTACTTCCTTCCCATTGCTATGTCCTCCTCTTCCCACCCCCTGCCAAAATCTTCTTAATAACGTTATACAACATCTTTGACCCCTTCTTCCTTCCTCTGGTTTCCTTCAGGCTATTGTGTTCATATTATTAATCGCTGTGACTTCTTACATGTTTGTAATTCCTACTGTATATGCCATGCTACTGTTATCAGATTCATGCCATCTATTTCTACGCAATTACATTGTATATTGTTGGCTGTGTAATCATGGTGTAAATTATTATTATGTGATGTCCAGGTCCATCTCGAAAATGAGCATAGCTCAATGGTGTTTGCCTGGTTAAATAAAAATTTTGATTGATTTATTGATTGATTGGAGGTGTTTAAGAGCGGTCTGAAAACCTTTCTTTTTAAAAAAGCTCATCTGGACAATTACTGCTGAATTTAATGTTACTGATTTATTATTGTATTACTATTTATTAGTATTACTCTATCGTATAATTTACATACCCTGTATGTTTTTGTCTGGACAACCCTGCTTGCATGACCCTTGTAAAGTGCCCAGAACCCCTTGGATTGGGCACAATACAATTAAACATTTACTTCCTTGCTTAATTAAGAATATCTAACTGGTCCCATGGTGGTTGACCAGCATAGCCCTCCCTCCTCCATGGCCAGCCACCATTGTCTGGTGTAGCACCATGGTAGCAACTCACTTCATCCATTACTCACTTGATCATTGGTCATCTATCCGCCCCCCCCCCACTGCTAGCATTAGGCACCCAATATCCACCTCTTCCCCCTGTGACAGTGGCACCTCATTCTGATTGAACTAGTCCCATAGTTGATGACCAACACAACTCTCCCACCTCCATGACTGGCCGCCATTTTCTGAATAGAACTGCACTTACGGCTCACCTAACGCTACACTACTATTTAGCATGATCATTCATATATATGACCAGCTAGGGGGAATGAGGAATTTTTTTTTTAATGGTTGGCTAGAAATCAAAGGAAAACAGAAGAGGCATTGCCTTTTTTTTAACCAGGGACCAAATACCAAATCCTGAATTCGAGTAGTGGGCTTTTCGTCTTTGGTCCCAAATATTCACATAGCCCATAATTTGTGGTTTTCAGAAAAAACAATTTGGCCCCCATACAGCACTACGTTCCAGCCATCTTCCTGAAAATTCTCTACAGGGAATTTTCCTCTGCCCTCACTCTTACCAAAGTCTAAATGCCACTTTTTGTCTTCCTATTGGCTTCATTACTAATATTGTGCCCACAAGCTGATATATTTAACTTAGCTAAATATTTGAAGACTAACTTAGTAATAAGGCAGTATTCATTTAGTATTTAACCAGTCTTTGCCTCATGAATATGCAAATTAAGGCAATACTTGCTGAAGACCAAATTATTACTTCTGAACCATACAAAAGAATACCAATGAAGACCAATAAATACTAGTTGAATATTCTCAATAGTACTAAATTTAGTATTTATTCACTTAGGGTCCTATGCACAGTACTATGATACATGCTGTACCTGCACCTACATGGCATGTAGGCAGCACTGTTTTGCAAGGCTGTGCTCAATCCCCTAGTTCTTGGTGTGTTGCATGCAAGCCAGTGTAAGGGAATGTGCCCAAGGTTGGGGATTGACTATGCGTCGTACATGGTGGTGCACAGTGCCGGTTGAGGTGGGGTGCAGGCTATAGAAACATAAATTTTGACAGCAGATAAGGACTGCCTGGCCCACCTAGTCTGCCCATTTCCCTACCTACTTAACTTCTGATCCTAAATGATTAGCAGCTTACCCTCTCTTTCCTACCAATAGGGTTGCCTTCTGCCATTCCCATGCATTCTTCATCTCACTAATCATTTTACTCTGTATGACCTCCTTTGGGTGGCTGTTCCATGCATCCACCACCTTTACAGTGAAAAAATACTTCCTCACATTTACCCTGAGTTTACCCCCTCTAGCCTCATATTGTGACCCCTTGTTCTTGCACATCTCTTTTTTTAAAAGATGATAGCCTCCTGGACCTTGTTGATTCCTCTGAGGTACTTGAATATCTCTACCATATTCTCCCTCTCCCTCCTTTCCTCCAGGGTTTACATATAGATGTATTTCATTCTTTCCTTATACATTTTCTGAAGCAGTTCTTTCACCATTTCAGTTGACCTTCTCTAGACTGCCTCTGTTCTGTCAATGTACTTCTGGAGATGAGGTCTCCGGAACTGAACACAGTATTCCAGATGTGGCCTAACCAATTGTCTGTACAATGGCATCAGCACTTGTTGTCTTCTACTGGTGATGCCCCTCCCTATGCACCCCAGCATCCCTCCACCTCCTCCCCACCACCTTTTCACATTGGTTGTCCACCTTCAGGTAATTTGTTATGTTTACTCCCAGGTCCCTTTCCAGTTTTTCTGTTCTTTGCATCTATCCCTATTTTGTATTCCTCTCCAGGATTTCTGTGACCCACGTGCATGACTTTTCACTTTTTTGCACTGAATTTAAGCTGCCAATCTCTTGACCACTCCTCCAATTTGCCTAAGCCTCTTCTCATTTTTTCCACCGCGTCTGGAGTGTCTACCCTATTGCAGATCTTGGTGTCATCTGAAAAGTGCACATCTTTCCTTCCAGCCCCTCTGCAATGTCACTAATGAAGAAATTGCAGAGGACTTGCCCCAGAACTGAACCCTGTGGCACCCCACTGGTCACCTCCCTCTCCTGGGATTGAACTCTGTTCACCACCACCCTCTGTATCCTGTTGATCAGCCAATTTCTGACCCATTGCACTGCCTTGAGACCTACTCTCAGACTGCACCACTTGTGTACTAGCCTTCTGTGTTGGACGGTGTTAAATGCCTTGCCAAAATCTAGGTAGGCCAAGTCTACCACCCCTCCCTGATCCACCACATTGGTTACCCAGTCAAAGAAATCTATCAGATTTGTTTGGTAAGATATCTCTGCTTTTAATATATGTTGCCTCAGGTCTTGTGCCTCGCTAGCCTCCAGGTATGCCACAGTCCTTTCCTTTAACATGGATTCCATGATTTTCCCCGCCTCTGAGGTCAAGCTGTCCAGCCTGTAATTTTCAGCATCCACTTTGCTCCCACTTTAGTGCAGTGGTACCACATTCACTCTCCTACAGTCCTTCCGCACCACTCCTTCCTCCAGTGATTTGTTAAATAGGGCTATCAGTGGTATCCCTAGTACCTCCCTGATTTCTTTCAGTATTCTGGGATGCATCTCATCTGGTCCTACTACTTTGTCCACTTTTAGGTTTGAGAGTTCCTTACGTCTCTCTCCTCCGAGAATGGACTGGTGTCCACCTCCCACCTGTGTGTATTTCTACCCTCTAATTTTGGCCCCTCCCTTTCCCCTTCCTTTGTAAATACTGAGCAGAAGTATTCGTTTAGGAATTCTGCTTTTTCTAGGTCCCACTCTGCACACTCCCTCCCCCCATTCAACCTCACAATCCTTCCATTGGTCTTTTTCCTTTCCCTGATATAACTGAAGGTTTTGTCACCTTCTTTTACTGACTTTCCCATCCTTTCTTCAGTTTGCACATTTTCCCACTTGACCACTTTCTCACGTCTTTCTGTTTTGCCTGGTACACTTCCCTCTCTCTCTCTCCCTCTGTGTTTCCTTGTACTTTCTGAATGCCAGTGTTTTTTCCTAACCTTCCCTGCTACCTTATTTATTTATTTATTTAAGAGTTGGATTTACAACCTTTGAGTCATGGATTCATTTACAAAGGCACCTCATCGCAGGGAGGGCAGACAAGAAAACAGTGTGAGGTACAAGAGTGGTAACATACTGGTGCAATACATATAACAATTAGAACACAATTTACAGCAGTGGTTTACAATTAACACTGCATATAGTAAGTTACCCTCTCATAGAATAGCAGTCCAACGGACATTGTCAAGCTAAGGGTAAGGCAGGTGGGACCCAGCCATTCCAGTAGTTAGGGACAATTACAGCTTTGTTTGTCAAAGAGGAGGTTACAGAGAGCAACTTTGAAAAGGCCAATTTTGGTAAGATTAGTGACATAGGGTGGGAGGGAGTTGAACCATGTGGGGGCATGGTAGTGGAAGAACCTTTGGGCTAATGAGGTCTTGGTACAGGGTACATGGAAGGTGGACTTGACTGCACTTCAGGAGGCAACAGATGGGGATGCATGCTGCAGGGATGCAGTGACCCCTTGGGGTGAGAGACCTAGCAAAGACTTTTTTGCAAGTAGGCAGGTTTGGTAGCACAGTTGCTCATCAAAGGTAAGAAGATTGGTGGTGGAATAGAGCAGGTAAGTATGTGTGCAGAGGGATACACTGGCTATGAGCCTGCAGGATGTGTTTATTGAGGTCTGAATTTTGATGAGGGCAGAATTGTCTGCTGTGGCATAACTGGGCAGGCCGTGGTCTACTAAGGATAGGATGGAAGAGTTGATGGCCAAACAGTGGGTGGTTTGGGGAGGCAATCTCTATGTCAATAGAGAAGGCCAATCCAAGAGTTTATAGCTGAGGACAGGGTATTGATGTGGGTGTGGAAGGTAAGAGCCGAGTCGAAGGTGACGCCCAGGTATTTGTAGGATGATACCTGCTCGAGAGAGCATGGATTACTGGGGAGAATGCAGAGAGGGGTATTTTTGGCCTTATTCTGGTGGTGAGAAAAGAGCATGGATTTGGTTTTCTTGAGGTTAATGACCAGTTGGTGGTCAAGGAACCATTTTTCAGCTTGGTTAAATGTGTGCTGCCAGGATTCCTGCAGAGATATGGGGTCAGGGTGGGAGGCAAAGAGGGCCGCGTCATCAGCATAGAGGAGTATATTACCAGAACAGGAGTTGGGGAGAGTGTTGAAAAAGAAGCTGAACAGAACGGGGCCCAGGATGGAACCCTGGGTGACCCCTGATTGAATGGGCAGGGAGTTGGACAGGGTATAGTTTACCATCACACACTGGGATCTGTTAGAGAAGTAACTGGAAAACCAAGTGAGGGGGCCGGGGAGAAGCCAAGTTGGTAGAGGGAGTCAAGTAGGAGGGGGTGACAGATAGTGTCAAAGGCCTTGGAGAGGTCAAAGAACACTTCTCCAGTGACGTGACCAGAGGCAAGAGTAGTGTGGAGGTGATGGAAGAACTCCAGGTTGGCTGTAGTGGTGTAGTGTCCAGGTCAGAATCCATGTTCAGGACACAACAGGTATTGTTTGGCTAGGTACTTGGAGAGCTGTAAGGCCACTATATTTTCTAGTGCTTTGGAGAGTGGGGGGAGAATGGAGATGGGCTTGAAATTGTTAGGGGAGGTTCTATGCCCACTCTTGTGGATTGGGGTTATTTCTGCAATTTTCCAAGCACTTGGGAATTGGGCCAGACATAGTGACCAGTTTAAGAGGTTGGTGAGTGGGGCCAGCACAGTGTCCAAGACTAATCGGAGGATCCTGGAGTCCAGGGGAACACAGCTGGGACTGTTGCTAGCTAGGACTTTTGTAGATGAGGCCTGGATTCAAGGGGGGGATATGGCATGCAGGTAGAAAGGTGGGCAGTCCAGGATGGGGGGGTGGTATCTAGGATCGGGTCGAAAAAGTAGCTGGGTAGGACCGAGCTTAGATCTGAGAAAGCCATATTGAGAGACTCAGCCATGCGGTGTAGATCAGAAGTAATGCTGCTGTTCATGGAAAGTTGCAATGCTGGGGGTGAGCAGGTCTTTCCATTGAGCTCCTTAATATTGTCCCAGAAGGCACGAGATGCGCCCCAAATGGATAAAAGGGAGATTTGATAATATTCGGCCTTTGCCTGCCTTATAGCCCAGGTGCACCTATTATGTGCTGCATTATAGGCTTATCTGTCAGCCAATTTGCCTGAGGTGATAGCAATATGCCAGAGGTTGTCTCTTTGTTTCAGTTTTTGGATAAGGGATGGGGAGATCCATGAAGCATTCTGCTTTTTGTTACGGATTCTAGTCTGGGGGGTGCAAAGGTTGCAGGCCTTGCTGAAAGCATCAGAGAAATAGTCTAGAACAGAGTCAATATCTGCTGCAAGTAGGATTGGGGACCAGTCAAGCTGATCTAGGTGCATTTTTAGCTTTGTGAGATCCCTGGGGTGAAAGCGCCGGTGTGAGGTGACCTGGGACACTGGTTTCGGTGTGGGGAATGACCAGTGACAGAGGACAGGAGAGTGGTCACTAAGAGAGTCTGGTAGTACAATAATATTCTTGATTTTATGAGGGCGGTTTGACAGAATTACATCTAGGAGGGTGCTGAAGCCACTTGACTAGTTAAATCTAGTAGGTGAGGTAACTAGTTGGGACATATCTAGAGCAACGAAGGAGTCCCTGGTGTTGGAGGCAGAGGTACCGAGCCAATTGACATTAAGGTCACCTTGGATAAGCTGCTCCACCTTGTGAGGGAGTCTGGTGAGGTAATCAATGAGGGATTGGACAGCTTGTCCCTGGTCCCTCGGGGGTATTTAAGAGACAGTGAGGAAAAGGGAGGGCCCCGGCTGGGTCTGGGGTAACCTTGAGGGTGAGGGCCTAAGCACTAAAACCAAGCTGGGAGTACATGGCCAACAAGCGTGTCACACAGAGAGACTGCACACCTGCCACCACATTTGCCTATATGGCCTTCCCTGAACAGAGTTTAGCCAGGGATGGAGATAACAGAGTCGGGAGTTTTTTTGGAGAGCCAGATCTCAGCTAGAGCTAAAATATCCAGTCTGTGCTGCACTACCCAGCACTGGAGAGCATCAGATTTTTTTAAGAGGCTGCAAATGTTCTTAGAAGCAGTGCGGAGGCCAGGTTCAGTGGGGGGTGTAGAGTGGCTAGTTGACAATGGCCCGGGGTTGGAGTGAATATTCCAGGAGAGCAGAAGGACTAGCATGATTAGTCTGATGAGCGGATTCCAGTGACTAGGACCCTTGGCCAGATACCAATCCAAGGTCCTGCTATTGGGGGTGCAGGGGATGGGTAGGGAGCGGAGGGTAGGTATAGCAAGGAAGGGGTGAGTCCAGGGTGTCTCTGGAGGGGATGGGGGAGGGGGAATTTGTTGCTGGTGGGTGCCGAGGAGTAATAGGGGTGGCCAAGGTGGGGGGATTGCTGTTGTGGGGTGGTAGCAGGGGGTAGGGCTCAGGGTAGGGTGCATGTGGGTAGGGTGGGACAAGGGCTGAGTGAAAAAGGTAACCAAGAGTAGTCTGAGAGTAATAGCCATGGTGCCCATTGCTACTTCCTAGTGAAGGTATAAGGGGGATAACTGATTTTCACTGAGGGTGACTGCCACTGTGGGGTAGTGGTAGAGCTGCTGCCTTTGGATCCAAGGGTACCAGGTTTGAGGGACCTTAGTATAGAGGCTGCTGGGATTGGCTAGTGGGTAGTGCGAGGCTGGAAAAAGGTGCTCTGAGGGGGTGAAACAGCGACTCCTAGTGGCCACGCTGAGTACTTAAAAGGGCAAGGGGAGACAGAGGGGGTAAACGGTGGTGAGGTGGAGTGGAAAAGAGGGTAGAGAAGGGAGGTGGAGAGGGTGGTAAGAGGAGGTGTGATGTACTAGGCAGGAGGCTGGGCAGTAGAGTGGCTGGGAGGACAGAGCACCTGCAAGTAGTGGAGACAGGGGAGAAGTAGAGAGGTTGATAAGGACAGAGAGGGAGCTCCCTCCGGTGGCTGAAGAGTATAAGCTGCAAATGGGAAATTGGGGACTTAGGTTCCAGCAGTACAGGAAGTCACGTGACAGGAAAAAGGACATAAATTGAGGGTCGAGCTTGGGTGGGAGGGTGGCTGGGGTGGGTTGGGTAGTCGATGCATGCAGCTCGTTGACAGGCTAACACCCCTCACAAAGATGCAGCTGGAGGAGGTAGTCGTTACCTTTCAAGGTGCTTGTTTTGGTCCCTGCTCCAGGAGGGAGCTGTCTGTGCTTGGTCTGGCATCTGTGTGAAGACCATAGTGTTTTTTTTTCTTTCTTTCTTTCTTTTTGCTTTGTTTATTAGCTTTACACAGAGGCCAGTTGTCTTTACTATGGCTCCTTTAGGTTTCTGCCACTGTTCCTCTACTCCTCCCCCTCCCTCCCCCTTTGCCAGGATTTTCTGGAGGTGTTCCCCCATGTTTGAAAAGTCTCCCCATTTGAAGTCCAGAATCTTTACTTTTGAGTGGCTTGACTCTACTACTGTCTTCACCTTAAATCATGCTTTTCTTAATGCACACTAAAGCATGCTTTTATCAGTTCCACAGAGCAAGAAGAAATACATACCTTTGCTGATAAAGAGCCACAAAAGAGATATCTTGGACCAAGTGAGCACCTTTAAATACTTTGGGGTACACCTGGACGACACCCTCATTTTCTCATTGCACACTGACCAAGTCACCAAAATGGCAAACTCAAAACTGGGTGTTCTTTACCGACACAAGCACTCCATGACCCCAGGTGCCTTAAAACTTGTTGTTTGGTTTTGTCGACCATCAATTACAGCCTTATGATCTATTGGGCAGGCTCCAATACTGCCCTAAAAGTGGTGAAAATACTCCTCAACACTCCTCAATAATGCCTGCCACTTGGTCTTGGGAGCTGACCATTTAACTCATACATGTGCCCTCTACAATGGGACCAGATGGCTCCCCCTCAGGACACAATTCCAGACTTGCCTACTAGGAAAAAAGTTGATATTAGGGCTCACACCGAACTCAACCTCTAGGCTCGTCAAAAATACACAACCTGCCATCAACACTAGAAGTGCAACTAAGGGGTGTCTGCAGGTGCCTTTCAGGTGCACAATGCTAGTTCAGAGATCTCTATCCTTCCAGGGACCCAAATGGATTAATGAACTACTGACAGCACTAATTGAGTGTAACAAGCTCTACCAGATCAAAGCTGGGATCTGCTCCCACCTGGACTGTGAAAATGTCTGTGCCTGCTTCTCCTAATGCTGACCCACCTGCTTCAACCTGACACTCTCTCCCTCTACTCCTGTTCAGCCCCCCCATCTGGACACCCTGTTACCCCTTTTTTCTCCCCTCTCCCAATCCCCCCAAGCTGTGGTGCCTGGCAGGCACCTAACCTCCCTGTTTCCTGCCCCTAGGACTGTCCTCCTAATAACAGAGTCCCCCACTAAGAGTTTCTTCCCTCTGCTCTGAGGTTTTGTGCCATCCCCCTAGGGGTCTCCAGTGTGAAGGATCCCCACATCCACCTTGTCCACCACTGTGGGTGTCTCAGATAGTCCTGCCTTGCCAGAACAGCATAGGAATTGTGGATAGGAACCTCAGGTTGGATGCATTTCTGCCTCACCTCCCTCACCCTCCTGAACTCACCTTTATCCAACCATCCTTCATTCCTGGCATCCTTTGAGGCAGTGGGTGTGGATTTGGTGGTCCCTGGGCAGGGGAGGAGGCCTCCTGAACCCCACGATAGCTGCTAGAAACCCCCTCCAGTCTGCAGATCGTAGCCTGATGGGGAATGTGGCCACCCTAATTCTATAACCTCCAGCCCTTGTGATGTGCAGTGAAGGACAGAGCTACTGGATGGCACCTTCCCACACTGCAATGACCTCTTAAGGTACCAGGTAACATATCATGAAATGCATGCCTGTTTGGGGTTGCAGGCTGACACATACAGGAAATGTGCTTCTAGGACACACTAGTCATTACCCACAGCATAAGAATAATGTGTGATTAATCAGATCAATACATGAACACTAATTCAATATAAATTCAACACAATGGTGTCAATATTTAAAGCCGGCTGTATACACTGCACAGGCAGTAGCACTGCATGGCAAATAGTGCACTGTCAGCCCTGTGTGGTATTCAGACAATTAGCATACCATGACAGAGTGGGTGAACTGATTAAATATGGGGCTGTACTAGCATAGCACATAGTGACTAATTGCTGTGTCATCACAGTCCATGGCTAGAGATGTGTTGAAATTTTAATTTGCAGGATAATTTTTGACAAAGTTAACACCTTTGTCGCTGTGGAACAATCTGTGAAGTTTTATCATTATAGTCGAAATTCATGGTTATCTTCACCTGGTAACTTCACTGTTAACTTTGCTTTTGTGATATCTAAGGTGAAGTTTTTGAAAATGAGGCTTCTGTTAAACAAGTTGTCACATGTTTCAGCTCCTGCACTAACATGGTACATATCTGTATAGTGATTTTGCCTTACTTTTACTTTTGCATTGTTAGTCAGTCAGAGAGAGGAGATTAAGCCTGTCTAAAAAAAAGCATTTTATAGAGATATAGAGAATTTGAGTTCATTTCTTGACTGTTTTCTTACTTTGTTTCCTGATTTAGTTCTTGTGAATAGTTTTGTGCTAGTTACGCATTTTTTATTTATTTATTCTTTTTATTTAAATGGTGGCAACTGGGAAAGGCACACTGAACCAAAGCTCATTTTCAGGTGTGAACCAGGGAAACAGGGAAGACAACACAACAGAGGAGATAACAAGTAAAACATAGCATTGTAAATGAATCCCAAACTATGAGCAAGGATAATGACATGAGTAATCATTCAGTTATCATATGTAGACCCATAAGGGTCAGCAGCCAGAACTTGCTATGCCCCCATGGAACCACCACTGCCACCAGCTCCCCCGCAAACAGAGGTTTTTTAATACAGTTTATTTTGTACTTTTTAATCTGCTTCATTTTGCCCTTTTTTCTATAGTTTTCCTATATTTTCCTATATTTCTCTTTCAATCACTTTTGTTAGGTTCTTGCCTGTGGCAACACATACAGCTGTGTCACCCCCACCCAGCACCTCGTCAGCATTCTTTCCAGTAGCAGGAGCAACAGAAGTGTCCTCATGGCAGTGCTGGTCGACGTGTCCCTGACCAACAGCAACAGCAGCAAGAACAGGAGCCCCAAGTTTCTGCAGTTCTCATGAAGATCAGCAGCTAGAACCGGCTATGCCCCACTGTGGAACCGCCACTGTCAGCAGCTCTCCCCCCCAAGCAGAGGAGCCTTGCCCACTATTGTCTGTTTCTCCACCACCAACTTCTCAATGCCACCACCCAGTCATATCTTCTATTGTGTGGGATTTCTTTGATAGTGTTGAAAGGTTGACAGTGTCATCACTTGTAAGATTTACAAGGCCAGGGTACAGCAGGAAATAAAGGGAAACATTTGGGGACAATTGGCCAGAGAACCCACCTGAAAATTCATCATCCTGAGCAGTGGGAGGAGCACCAGAAAAAAGTCGTGAGTGGTGGTGGGGGAGGTGGTGGACCCTCTTCTGTGCCTTCAGAGATGCAAAACAGCTGGTGTCAGTGACATGGGAGAGAGTTGCAGTGGGCAAACCCCATTGAAGGAGCTGCACCACTTGTTCTCTCCCCAGCAGCAGCAGCACCCACAAGCACACCAGCCAGCACCAGGGAGGAGCAGGCTGCTTTACAGGAGGGAATGGGGGACCTCCAACATAGGGTGACTGCTATGGAGGGCATGATGATGAGAATCCTGGCCAACCAAAAACAATTGTTAGAAGGGATGGCTGAGCTGCACTTGTGGCACAACGGGTGGTGGTGGTGCTGGCACTTCTGGGGCCAGGCCCAGTATTTTTTTTTTAAACACATGCCTTTCATTTTCTTTCTAACTTCTATTCTTTTTTGCTAGTCTGTGCTACACTATGCTACTTTTTTTCTTATATAAAAATGTAAAAAAATGTTGAAAAAATTAAATGCACATTTCTTTACTGTTCCACTTATCTGTATTTCTATACTACCTGTTTTGGTTCCGGCTTTAAAAATACAAAAACAAATGTTACTTCCTCTATATATTTTCTTTCATGATGCTTTGTCTCGTATTTCCATAAATCACACCTTTCCTTTATTTCTGTTTCTCACTATCTTTCCTGAAAAATTGATCAGCTACCAGAATAAATATGACAGCCGGCTGCAGGTTAATAGTATTGCCACTGCCACATGGTACTGTGCTGTGTGTCACTAACCCCAGCACTGTTCATTATGTATTTTGTGCTAGTTGTGTGTTAATCACAATGCACATTACTTCATGATTTGTCTCAAGTGTCCAAACTCAAGCACTGTAGTTTGTCGCAAGCTAGCCAACTGCAAATCATTATTTACATTATATTTATTTCTGTTATATATTTATAGGATTTCTGTGTATGTCCATGCCAATGTTAATTCAAGGCATATGAATAGTGTAATTGCTGTATTGGTCCTAGTAAGAACAGATCTAGAAGCAAATGGTTTGATACCTTTTATAGGACAAACATAGATGTTATAACAAAAGAACAAAGTGCTCTAGCTTTTTGGCAAACCAAGTAATTTGTGACAACCCACTTCTCTCTCTGGGCTGTAACAGCTTTCAGTGAGGTGTTTGTCTTTGTGTATTTTCTGCCACCAGCTGGGTTCACCCAGCACCAAATTCCCAATTGCACAGAACTGGGAGGTCAAACCTGCGATTGCACAGATCAAAGCCTGGTAGTGTGTATCTCGGGTGGCGAATGCTAAACAGAGTTTGTCTCAGCCAGTGGAAACCATTAAAATACCTTATAAATAATTTAAGTCACAGCCACAGCTGTTGCTATGTTGGTCCAATAAAAGGTATCAAATCATTTGCTTCTGGATCTGTTCAAGGCATAGGAAAAGACTAGTTATTTTTAAGGGGTTTGACCTTTTGACTCAAAGGCCACCTGCTTTGCCAGGAAGTGAAATTTTCATTCCTAGGTTCTTTTAGCAGAGATGTACCAAAAGTCATTTACCAGCCATAAACATGCACTACAGAAGCAGACTGTTTTTGATCTCAGGAACTATGACTGGAAATCACATTTTATGAGGTAACAGGATGTTTGAGCCAGAAATTGGATGACAGATTACCATTCTAGCAGTACTATGTGAAATTCTAACATCACACTATGAATTAGCTTGCAAGATGCTATATTGATACATCAAAGTTTTAACAGTGACTGTCCTGTTGCTAGCTAATTATGGGGGCAGAATTAATGCTGAAGCTGGGTGACATCACCAGGTTGCCAGGAAATTGTGCATCACTGGTGGAGAAAATAAACTGGTTTCCTTATGACTGAAAATCTGATGACACTGCAAATCTCAGAAAGGTAGTTAAGCTTTCCAACACAGAGCAAGTTGGCCAGTCCAGTTCTGGACATTCTCCTAAGCATGACAGAACAACTGCCAGGCTACTACACAAATATTGAGCTGTTTTGCCAACCAAAGAAGCTCTGAACTTTGAAACTCATCTTTAAGATAGAGATGTAGTTAAAACAGTTTTAAGGCATTTAAACTGTATACTTTCCAAAATCTTTTTCCATACTGTAACCTAATTAATATATGTTCTCTTTTAGTTGTACTGCATTTATCTAAATATTTTTAGTAAAACTTTCATTCAATAAGAAATTCTTCCTGTGTGAGATTCCTTATACTGTATGTGTGACTGTAGAAGTTTTATTACAAATCTGTGACAACTGTTTATACTTACAAGGGTCACCAAATAGCAATCAAGTTGAAAAGGGTAAGTAGGGGATCTGGCAGGATCAGGGAGAGTACCAGAGTATCACAAGAGTCTGCAGGGATTGTGAACTGGGCTGTTGTATGTCCTGTCAGGCAAAGGCCAAATCAGGTATTTGCCCTACTATCCCAAGGAGAGTGTACTTACCTGGGTCTTCATCCTTTGTGTAATAGCCAGTGAAAGGGTTCATATTTGACCACAGGACTCAAGACTGGTATTATACTCTGATCCAAAGTATAGAGACATACTCTGGGACCTCATGGCAAGTGTTCTGTTGTAAACCCAGCAAACACTCTGGGAGGACACGAGGAGGGTATCCCTGTTTCCCCCCTCCCTATCATGGATTGCACTTAAGGGTGGGCACTGTGAACTCAGAGATCTGACCCTTATGAGTGGGTTCATGCCATAGTACACATAGTACACACTACTGTCAAGCAAAATATATGAATTTCTCACTTCAGGAAATTCTATTGCAAACCCAAAATCAGTAATGCTGGTAATAAACTGTTACTGCTGCCTCTGCTACTATACTGTCTAAGTCACCTTCTCGGACAGTCTGTGTTGTCAAACATTGTAGTATACACAACTGCCAAGCACAAGATATACATTTTTCACCTCTGCAAATTCTCTCCCAAACCCCAAACCAGTAATTCTGGTATAAACTGCTGCTGCTGCTGCTGCCACTGCAATTATGCTGTCTAGGTCACCCTCTTGGACAGGCTGTGCCATCTTGCACCTTAGTACACACAACTGCCAAGCACAAGATGTAAATTTCTCACTTTTGGAAAATTTTCTACCAAACTCGAAATCAGTAATACAGGTAACAAACTGTTGCTGCTGCCTCTGCTATTATGCTGTTTAAAGTTGCCCTCTCAGATAGTCTATGGTGTCAACTACTTTAGTACTTACAGTTGCCAAGCACAAGATATAAGTTTCTCACTTCCGGATATTTTCTAAAAGCTACATAATAAAAAGGAGCTCCTGACGGAATTAGATTTCTTTTCTGTAGCCCTAAACGGTGATGACATTAACAGACCATTTCATTACCTTGCATGGGAAAAGATGCAGTTCCTTTTTCTCTTTACTCAGCTTTATGACCTACCAGCAAAGGTAAGTATTTTATTTTCTTTTTTGACTGTTGGGGGGTTGTAACCACTTTATTTCTAACTGTTTTTTCTTACTATTTTTCTGTTTTTAGGTATTACCACTAAGGTGATGAAGTTATATTGTTGCACAGGTCCAGCCTCTATCTTGTTTTAGTATTTAGCAACTTTTCCAACCATGGAGGGTATGTTTTTTGTAGGGGGGGATTCATTCGGAAACATTTTGCAGATGTCAGATTAACTGTTTTCTGTTACTGTTGCTTTACTTTCAGGTAATTCTCAGCAGATGTCTTTTGCAATGTTGCCCAGGCAGAGAAGATGGTAATGGCCTGATTGTTGGAGCAGGACAAAGCAGCACAGGAGACCTGTGAATCCAAGAAAAGATTACTGAGGATCTACTCAAGTACCCACTGTGGTGATGGTCACATGGTATAGCCATTGAGAACTCCACATCTTACTATATCTGTCACCTGTGAAGGAAAAAGAGAAATTATTTTGCCTCAGTTGGCCACTGTGATGGCCACATGGTATAGCCACTAATGACATACTGTGTATCTGTGAAAAAGCAGAACAAAAAAAGGAAACAATAATGATGCATACCATTTTTATAGATCGAGGGAGCACACCCAATCAATCTGAGTGCTCCTTTCATCTGTGCGTGAAACACTCTTATTCTGTGAAGAATGTCTCACACACAGATGCCCTGTAAATGGGCACATTCCAGTACAGTTTTTAAAAATATGTATTTTAGCTGCACGGTTGTGCAGCTATAGTTAGAGCTAGCACAAGCATTCAATGTTAAAGGTCAATTTTTGCAGGGTAATAACTTTATGCAGGTTCAATAGATCTGCTTAAAATTGAGCATGCATCATTGGAAGGGACTGGTCTATCAATATGCCAATTATGCTTTGAATCCCTTTTGTGGTTTCTGAAATATAGAGAGTTGAAAAATGAGAGATTTTTATGTTTTGTTTTTTTTTGCTATTTGTCAACCTGTGTCTCAACAATAGCTACAGCTACAGGGCTGAAAATTGCAGGGTAGAAAACTGCTGAATTGCAAATGTGCCTTTTGAAAGTCTGGTGAAAAAATAGCAATCCATTCCAAAGTTATGAAATGTTCTTTTTCCCATTATTTCCTATGGGGAAAAATACTGTATATACTCGTGTATAAGCCAACTCACGTATAAGCCGACCCACTAATGCAAGCAGGTAATTTTGTAAACATGACTGACTCACATATAAGCTGAGACAAACTAATTTACTACAAAAAGTTTTGACAAACACTACACATCGACTGAAAACCACAACATGATTATAATAAAAAAATATCATTGCTAGTAATTGCAATCCTGTTTTTAATTTCAAGCCGTCCTTCTTGATGTTAGAAAAACCTAGCTCAACCATTCCCAAACCAGTGTGATATTGGGTCCATCAGGGGGTAGTGAAGAATGCAGTGACTGGAGACACAACTGGAGACAGCAGTGCAGAGTGAGAGAAACACTGGTCTGGAAGGACAGTTTCAAATAACTTTTACTCAGGTGCTATGTTTGTTCAAGGGTTCAAGGTTCTGGTTTACAGGAATCATGAAGACTTATTAGGAGGGGATCAGAGAACCAAATGAACATAATTCAAGGAAGTGGCAAGTGGGGACGTGTGAGCAAAGGCTTCAGCATGTGGCAGGAATTTGTTTAAAAAGGGAAAAAAGTTTGTTACATGTTACATGTATGGCACTGTGTTAGTTAGTAGCTAGCTAAATGTGCTGGAACTGTACTAATATTTGTGAAATGGTGCCAATGGGGAGGGTACACCAGTACTTAGCTGAAGTTCCATTACGGCAAGATTAATTACCGAATTTTACTGACTGACCTGCGTATAAGCCAAGGTACCTGATATAGCAATGGAAAAGTGGTCAAATAAATTAGTCTTATATGCAAGTATATATGGTAGATGTCCCTGGAGGTATAGGATTCTAGTTCAGTGCAGAATCCTGCAACAAACTTCCATGTTAGATTTAGAATGATGATGGTTATTTTGCTCTTATATTGTCTCTTGAATATAATATTGCCTTTTGAATTGTCTTGCCAACTGTTATTTTACACTGTACACTATATGTATTTTTTCATACCCCCCCCCCCACGATGCATCTGGAATCGAGCAGTAGCCTACTCAACATGCCTTTCTGGTAAAACTCTTCGACAAACAAATAAAGGAAGAAAGAATCCTGCATCAAAGAGGCAATTTACAATGCAGAGTCCTGCATCAAACTGTCATTTTTCCAGGCATGCCTCTTTGTAATTGCTGTTTCCCAACACTGGGGTCCCAGTTCCCATGTTGGCACTTCTTTAACCCTCCGCTACTGTAATAGAGTGTTTTCGTCCTTGTTTCCTCTCCATACAGGCACTCACCAGGGCTGTCCTCTTTCTCCCCTATGTAATTTATACTTAGAACCTTAGATTAGGCAACTTAAGCTATCAGACTCCATAAGAGGCATTGTACTTAGGCAGTTCACTCTAGCACTTTCAGTTTATGCGAACTATATACTACTACATCTCTCTGAACCCCTCTCTTCACTTAATAGTGTTCTGCAGATAACTGACCAGTATAGTGGATATTCCAACTATAAGCTCAATCTCAACAAGCCTGAAATATATCCTTTTAACCACCTCACCTGTAAGAAAGACTTTATTTCTTTTGGTATGAAATGGTCATCAGAATCAATTGAATATCTCAGGATCGCTCTCACTACAGATCCAGTAATGTTGCAAAAAATCAATTTAGACAATTTGTTGGTCACTATACAGCAGGATCTCACAAGGTAGAGGGACCTCCCATTATCACTTTTTGGAAGAATAAATACCATTAAAATGAATATTCTCCCTGGATTATTCTACCCATTGAACATTGCTCAATCTCAGGCTTCCCATAACTTTCTTCAAACACATTTACTCTCTCATTACTTCCTTCATGTGGCTTGGGAAATTCCCAAGACACTCTTACCTTGAACTAGGATTACCTAAGAGTTCTGGTGGCCTTAGATTACCTAATTTTCTGTTGTATTATTGGGTCAGCAATCTATATAAACTTGGAAAATGGTTGTCTATCTCCTTAAGGCCAACTGAGGACATGTACATCCCACTATGGCTTCAAATAGAGTCCCAGCTAATGGGAACCCACAATATATCCCCGAGTACTATTTTATTTTCCTCATGGAATTTACTTACAGAGGTGCTGAGATATTCACCTATAGGGAGCTCCCTACAGGTTTTTACACACATCTGTTCTTATATAAAAAGCAGTCCTAATAAAGACCCTGCACAACCCATCTTCTCTAACTTAAACATCAAATTAGGGGGCCAAATGGTGTCTCTTAGATGGATCCCTATATCACAAGAAGGTAGAGTGACAGACGCTTATTTTCAGGACTTTCTTACTCCCCTTCCAGAAATAATAACTATGTTTCAACTCAACTCTACTTACACTTGTAAAATCTACCAGCTTTGCCATTTAATTTTGAAACAATTTGGGCAGAGTGCAGTGCCCTCAATGCTTGATACTTTCCTCAACCAGATTCAAAACCTTGCTTCTGTGCCCTATGGGATTTCCAAGCTGTATCTTATTCTTCTCACATCCTCACAGAATCTCTCTCTCTCTCCATCAGGTTCCAAAGTCTGGGAGCAATTACTCCTGGATCACACTTTTAATTGATCATGTATATGGTAAGATCTCTGTAGCTATCTAACACAGAATAGGCTAAGACTTAGCCAATATCATATTTTAAATAATATTTATTACAGCTCCGTGAAATTGGAAAAGATGGGTCGTCTCCCTTCCTCTATATGCACCAGATGCAATAAAGGAATGGGTATTATGTTACATGTTTTCTGGTCCTGTGAAAAGGTGTCTCTTCTGTGGACCTCTATTCAGAAACATGTTGCTCCCTTATTGAGCCTGACAGGTCTTTTCTCCCAAGATATGTGTAATTGGATATTATTCCCAAATTCCAGTTAAAGAACGAAGATATCACATGGCAATCATCTCCCTGAGGGTAAAAAAATTGATGCTTGGACATTGGCTGGATCAGGCAGATCTTACTTACCAGGAGTGGCTACATGAACTCTTGTTCTCCCTCAGAATGGAACATCTGTTTGCCAGTCTTCAACACCGCATTCTGGCATTTAACAGGAAATGGGGTAAGCTGTATGCCCTATATCTTCACCAATAATTAATGGACTTTTCCTGGATCCTCACTCCCGTTCATGATCCACTACATTTAGTTACAATGAGGCACACTAGGGGAATTGCATACTCCGCCAATGGGTGGGGATGGGAGAAGGAATGGGGGAAGGCGGGAGGAAGGGTTAAAGGAGGGAAGGGTTTGGGGGATCGCTACCTCTGTGTTCATTATTACTGTCACTTGATATGGTTGTATTGTTTTTACTTAAAATTAGTAAAGTTGATTTCATAAAAAAAAATACAAAAAACCCTCCACTACTGTGGCACACTGGGGAGACCACTCCAGTGCACTGAAAGCTTTAACTTTTTGATAGCTTTCTGTTGTTTCCAACACTGGAATCCCACCCTCGGTGTCAGATGCCCCAGTGCCACCCCCACAGCTATTCTTATTATTCTTTGCTGACATCAGGGTGCCCAATCCCCATGTTGGGATTTATGTATCCCTCTATTACTGTGCCACACTGGCGGAGCCACCCCCAGTGTGCCAAAAACCTTTACTTTTTTCCAGTATTGTTTCTAACACTGGGAAGCCCACACCTGGTGTCACATGCCCCCCCTCACTTATTGAAATATTAATAATGTTCACTGACACTGGGGAGCCCAGTCCCTGTGTTGATATTATGAACCCACCCAGCACTATGGGGCACTGGGTAGCCCACTCCCAGTGTTTCAAAATAAAGTTATCCCTGCCATAAAAAGAGAAAACTGTCCCCCAATGTCTTTTTTTAATCCTAGAAAAAGGAAACTGGTCCCTCATCGTCTCTCCTGTCCCCTTTCCCCATCCTGACCCTTCCACTGAGCACCCCCTCTCCCCACACACCCTCTCACCTATACTTACTTCTGGAGGTTGGCAGCTGTCATCTTCTCTGGATGGGACACATCCACACTCTTCAAAGCCCATCCACAAACTGAGGAATCAAGGTAGGCTTGTATTATGGCTCTCAATGGGGTTTTCAACTTATGTTGACATCTCAGTCAGTTTTATGAATTTTTACCCTAGATTTTCTTCATAGAGTTCTTGGGACTCCACCTCATGAACAATGTCACTGCTATTTCATTACTTGGTCCTGAAAGGTAATTTCACAGTTACTATGTGGAATCTCCTTTCTGGACTGATTCATGAAATGACAGTGTCCCTGTTTATGAGGGAAGATCCCAAAAAGCCCATGTTGAAAATGTATGTAACAATTCCCAAAAAATGACTGTTACAAGTGTGTGCCGCACAGTTTCTATGTGCATTTTCATAACTTCATCAATTTTTCATATTTTTACTCAAGATTTTCAACACTGGGATTTTTTTACACCTCCTCATGAACAGTGCAGCTGTCATTTTTCCCATCTTGCCCAAAATGTGTTTTCACAGCTGTGGCACAGAATAGCGCAGTTGCTGTGTGAAATCAACTTTTGGGATGTACTAATGAAACCACAGTGCCACTGTTCATTAGGTGGGGTCCAAAAAAGGCCATCTTGAAAATGTGGTGCAATAGTTCCCAAAAATGACTGTTACAAGTGTGCATTGTGCAGTATCTCCGCATATTCGTAACTGCACCAATTTGTAATATTTTCACTCTAGATTTTCAACATTAGGATTTTTTCACAACTCCTCATGAACAATACACCTTTCATTTCTCACATCCTGCCACAAATGTGTTTACACAGCAGTGGCACGAAATGGCACAGTTGTTAATCAAATTCACCTTTTGGGACTGAGAAATGAAATAAAAGTGTCAGTGTTCATGAGGTGGGGTCCCAAAAAGGCTGTGTTGAAAATTTGCAGCAAAAATATGAAAAAACTCCCACAAAACTGGGGTACTATTATACTATTTCAAAAAGTAAGGACATTAATTAACAAAAACTTTGTTTAAAACAAAGTTAGGGTTCTATACATAGATCTTCAACCAAAGTGTCAGGAAATTGGATGTTAAGGTTTATAACTGTTATACCCCTCCCCCACCAAACCCTACCATTGTAACCGCACTCCCCACCCTTCACCCACCAACAAGTGTCAGGGTGTGCCTTAGGGTTGTGGACCCTAATGCTCACCCATTCTCCTATACTGTACCATGTCAGATGAAATGGGGTGAGCATTGGTGTACATCTAAGGCACCTAACACTGTTGCGATGTAAGTTGGGTGGGATAGACCCAAGACTCTAAGGCACACCCTGATGCTTGTTTGTGTATGGGGTAGGGATGCCATTACAATGGTAGGATTTGGTGATGGAGGGGATAACTTGAAAACCTTAATATCCAATTTCCTGACCTGTATCTCTTTGGTTGAAGACCTATGTCTAGAACCCTAACTTTGTTTTAAACAAAGTTTTTGTTAATTAATATATATTATTGATCAAGTTCAAGCAATAATATATTAATATGTCCCCTGGAGTCAGTAGTTGTTCTATAAGAGTAGTTTCACTTGTGTTCAGCTTGAGCTAGAACAGCTCAACTTCACTTTGCTGTTCTTGCACCAGTCGAATGCACATAAAACCCCCTCTTATACAGCAATGAGAGGCTCTGGGGGACATATTAACAAATACATTAGTGCTGCTGGCCATGCTGTTCACTGACTATTGTGTACCACTTCCAGAGTGTAGGAAGACATCACATAACTCTTCTGATTGTTGAGGGCTGTCTGACTTTGCTTTGGCAGTCATCCCAGTAAATGGTGAAGCCTGCAGGGAGACAAAAGGAAAGAAAGAAAAACATTTTCCCTATCCTAACACTCTCTTTCATTCCTTCATGACTTTTTCTCTCACTCTTGCAACTGCTCTTGATACATTCCCTCCTCCTTTTATTACTTTTATTTATTAACCTCCCCTCTTTCCTCCTCTCTCCTATGTCCTCCACCTATTCTTATCACCTCATTTCTTTTTCCTTTCCCTGTCTATCTGCCTACATCACAGAAACATAGAATTTGACAGCAGATAAGGACTGCTTGGTCCATATAGACTGCCCATGTCCTACCTGTTTCATATACCGCAGATGCTAATTGATCTGCTGCTTACCCTTTCTTACCTATCACTAGAGTTACTTTGTGTATATCCCTTGCACTTTTTAATTCCTGTACCATTTTTGCCCCCACCACCTCTGCAGGGACACTTTTCCATGAATCCACAACCCTTGCCATGAAAATACTATTTCCTCATGTTACCCCCAAGTCTACCCCCTCTATTTTCATATCATGTCACCTTGTTGTACATCTTCTTTTTTAAAAGATGCTACCCTCTTGTATCTTATTTCTGTCTTTGAGGTATTTGAAAGTCTTTATTATGTCCTTCCTCTTTCTGCTGTCTTCCAGGGAATACATACTGAGATCCTTCATTCTCCCCTCATATGATTTCTGGTGCAGTTCCTGCAACATTTTTGACACCCTTCTCTGAACCGACTCTACTCTGTTAATGTCCTTCCAGAGATGCGGCCACCAGAACAGGACACAGTACTTTAGATGAGGACTCACCAATGTTCTGTACAGTAACATCACCACCTACATACATACATACATAGTCACTAGCAGATTAGGCCCAATTGTCAATCTTGTCTGCCTCATTGCAGCTCCTAATTTACATTTCAGCAGCTGCCCCTGCTGCTCCAACCCTACCCTCACCCTACTCCTGAACCTGTCCCACCCCACCTTGTATCCCTCCACTGTGTTCTTTTCCACCAGCTCTCTTGGCAGTATGTTCCAAGGTGCCACCACTCTCTCTGTGAAATAATATCTCCTCTTCCTCTTCCCTCTGAACCTCCTCCCAACTAGTTTAAGTTTGTGTCCCCTCATATTACATCCTGCCCTTTCAACATAATGAGCCCCTCTGCATCTACCCTATTGATCCCCTTTATATATTTGAAGACCTCAGTCATATCCCATCTGTCCCTGTTGTCCTTCAGGGAATACATGTTCAATTCTGCCAGTCTTTCCCCATAAGACATGCCCCCTAGACTGTGGATCATCTTAGTGGCTTGCCTCTGAATCCTTTCCAAAAGGGTAACATCCCTCTTTAGATAAGGTATCCAGAACTGTACATAGTGCTCCAAGTGAGGTAACATCGAGGAGTTGTACAGGGGCATGATAACTTCCCTTATTCTAGATGTCATCACCTAGAGATACAGCCCAACAATTTATTTGCTTTAGCTGCTGCTTTCCAGCACTGTTTGGAGTTGTTCATTTGGGGATCCATGACCACTCCCAGATTTTCCCCCCAGAGATGGTGCTAGCTCTATTCCCCCAGCTGATAGCTCTTCCCAGGGTTCCCATGCCCTAGATTCAGTACACTGCATTTATGAGTGTTAAAACCCAGCTGCCAAGTGAGTACCCACCTCTACAGCATTTCCAAGTTCTCCTGAAGTGTCCTCCTAACCTCATTGCTGTCTATTACTGTTCCCAACTTGGAATCATCAGCAAATAGGCTAATTCTGCTCTTAACACCTTCTCCAATACTTGCAATGAAAGCTTTGAACAGGATTGGTCCCAATACTAAATCCTGGGGAACTCTGCTGATGACTTCCCTGGTGTCTGAAAACTCCCCCCCCCCACTTCCTTCCTTCTGCTGGGTACACCTCTCCCTATGGACCCTAGCATTCAACTGGCTCTCCTCACAGCCTTCTCACATTGTTTGGTAACCTTTAGGTAATCAGATATGACTTCCTCTAGTCCTTTTCCTGTTTGGTGACCATCTGTACCCTCCATCATGTACGCCCCCCCCTGCATTTCTATGTTCTAAGTGCATGATCTCGCATTTTTTTGCATTGAATCTTAGCTACCACACCCTTGACCACTCCTCAAGCTTGCTCACTTTTCTGTTCATTTTCTCCACTCCTCCTGGAGTGTCAGCGCCATTGCAGGTCTTCGTGCCATCTGCAAATAGACATGTCTTCCCTTCCAGCCCTTCTGCAATGTCACATATGAAGATATTAAAGAGGACTAGACCCAATACCAGTGCCTGTGGCACCCTGCTGGTCAACCTCTCTCCTTGGATTGAACTCTATTCACCACCACCCTCTGTGTTCTATTGCTCAGCCAATTGTTGACTCAGTGTACTACCCAGAGACCCACTCCAAGGTTTCCCACCTTGTTTGCAAGCCTCCTGTGTGGGACAGTGTCCAAGGTCTTGCTGAAATCCAGGTAGGCCACATCCACCACCCCTCCCTGATCCACTTCCTGGGTCAACCAATCAAAGAAATCTATCAAATTGGTTTGACAAGATCTTCCCACTGTGAATCCATGCTGATTTGAATCCTGTACTCTGCTGGATTTGAGATATAACACAAATAATTATTTTAGTAGTGATTCCATTAGTTTCCCCACCACCGAGATCAAGCCGACTGACCTGTAATTGCCAGGCTCCTCTCTGCTCCAATTTTTGTGGAGGGGGACTGCATTCACCCTCCTCCAGTCCATTGGTACCACCCCTGTTTCTAGCGATCTGTTGAACAGGTCTGCCAATGGTGCTGCCAACATCTTTCTGAGTTCTCCTAACAATCTGAGATATATCCCATCTGGCCTAATTGCCTTGTCTACTTTCAGTTTTGTGAGTTCATTTAGGACTCTCTCCTCTGTAAATGGACTGGTGTCCTCCTCCCTCCCAGTGGTGCTTCTGTCACCTAACTGTGGTTCCTCCTCTTCTTCTGTGAATACTGAATGAAAATACTTGTTGAGGATTTCTGCATTTCTTGTTCCCCTCTGAATACTCACCTTTGTGTTCTTGACTGCTTTTCCAGCCTTCCTTTGCTTTTCCAGATACAGTTCCCTGTCTTCTTCCTTCTGAGTTTCCTTGTACTTTATGAAGGCCACTATCTCCTCATCACCTTCACGGCCACATCTTTGGAGAACCATAGTGTTTTTTTTCTTTCTTTTTATTTTACTTATTTTCCTAATGCAATGGCTTGTTGCCTCCACTATGGCTCCCTTAAGATTCTCCCATTGTTCCTCTCCCCCCCTTCTCCTTCTCTGCCAATGACTTCCTAAGACATTCCCTCATTTTTCTAAGGCCGGCTTGCCTGAAATCCACAACCCTTGCTTTACTGTAGTTAGACTGTTCAGCTGCTGTCACACTGAACTACACCGTACTGTGATCACTTGATCCCAGGTGGCTACCCACCATAATCTGTAATTCTGTCCCTGTTGGTGAGTACCAGGTCCAAAATTGCTCCCTCATGGGTGGGCAATACCACTAGCTGTCTGAGGCATGCCCCTGCCAGATGTCCAGTATTGGCAGTCAGCTAGTCATGCCTTGCCTCTACTCATGTAATATACCTAATTTTTCCACCCTGGTAAGCACCCCTTCCTGTTCTTCCATTAATCTGCTTATTGACAATGTTCATATCACTGTTTCAATACATTTTAATTGTTCTCAATGTCTTCTACTGTAAATGCTTAATCTCATGTATAGTAGACTTTATTATCTTAATTATTTTTTCTTGAAATTTTCTTCCCACTCCCCCAGGACACATCTATAAACAAGCTTTTGTTTAGCTCATTATGTCTTTCCAGGTTAAACTTTTAAAATAAATAAATACATAAATAAATAAATAAATAAATAAATAGTCTTTCTAAGTAAGGTGTAAAGCCATTCATCCTCGGAGATGCCAATGTCTGGAGTCACCCACCACCGGTAAGGACAAGGGCTGTGAACAATAGTGAAAGTGACTTACTATCACAGCAGACAAACATAGGTCTTGCTGGAGCTGAGGCTTTGCTGCCTTGATGAGCTGACTGGCTGGAAGGTCAGCTTTAGTATCCTGTCATATAGTTCCAGATTGGACTGCTGCAGTAGAGTAGGGACAGTATAGTGAAGCCCACTAGGATTAAGCTCAGTGTCCCAGTTTCCCTGTATTACCAAATGGATTAACGCCCATTGAAATGTCATTGTTCCCTGCAGTAATTCTACTGCTAAATTCTGCAGAGTTGTTCTTGATCCTGGCGAGTGTCACTGTACTATACCCAGCATCAATTCTGGATTCTCTGCAAAATGTTTTAAGCTGCTTCACATGATGTGGAATGTCAGTTGCAAATCCAGTAGATATTATGTCAGAGCGAACATTGTATTCATTTATATACGTTTTTAAGTCTTGGACTTTTGTAGCTCATACCGTAAGATCAAGCCAGACAGTATTCCCTAGAATCATGACAATTTTTGCGTAAGTGTGGAGGCAGTGGCTCGTGCAGTTTGTGGCTGTGTAGGACCCAAGCAGACCAGAGGAAGAGGAGGAGGAGGACGAGGAGGGGGTGCAATGTTGTGCTGAATAAAGCAGGCATTGTCTGTAGACATCACATTCAAGTGGTGGAGACAGGTAATCAATTAGGCATAAGGAAACAGCAGCACAACAGTTGGGGATGGGGAACAGTAAAATGACAGAAAATAACAGAATTGTGAATAATAAAGTAAGTGATTATATTGATGAAGGGAAATGACAACATATCTTTTTTTATGCTTCAACCACATTGAAGAAGCACTCATCACAGTCTTCCAGACTGGAGCTGTCACTAGATTGGAATTCTCTATCCCTTACTGCTTCATCCACCTTGGTGGAAGAGGACAATCTGCTAATGCCAACTACACCTTGCACTTTATCTTCACCACCACCAATTTCATGTGGTAGGAATATGGACATGATTGTCTTGTGCGGCATGTGCCCCTCATTCATTTTAATAAATGTTAGCAAGCCAACATTTTTTCGTGACAGATTGATACACCTGTTCCACACAATGGCCCTAGCTGAACTAAATACATGCTCCAAATTGACACTAGAGGGAGGGCAACTGAGGTATTTCTTTGCAACTGAGGTCAGTGCTGGTCGCTCAGTAAACTCGTTTCTCCAGTATGACCCCCATTGTTGATGGTAAGGTGCCTTGTGTCTGCCAAATATGCATTTACCATGTGTTGCACTGCCCGCAGTCTTGCTGCCTCATCAGCCTCCTCCTCATCCTTTTCCTTCATGTTTTCAACTCCCACCTGATCTAACACACCCTAAATGGGATTTGGCATTTTTTCTTTTAACTTGCATATTTTCTCAGCGTGTTTTCCATGTGAGGAGGTGGTAGCAACACCTGGTCTCTGTGGAGTATCATGCTGTGCCTTAGACAACTGTGTCTTTAGCATCTGTGCTCCATGTACCCTTCTTATTAGATCGGTCAGCTTTTAGACCTGCTGATGCCTATATTCAATTATTTATGCTAGCCCACATTTATATCATGGGTCCAGCATGGTTGCAATCCCAAAATCTTCAGGCTGCAGAAATATGCGTATTGCAGTCTAACTTGTGGAGCATGTGTTCCATTAAGGCACAATTTCCAACTATCACCACCTGTCTCCAGCGTTGCACATTCACCAGTGTCTGCCTCAGCCCACTTAGTAGGGGAATGGACTGATTGATATGGGCAGTGTCTCCACTCACTGACTGTGCTGCATGTTCAAATGGCCTGAGAATCATGATCAGGTTGGCCATTTGGTGCTACTGCTCTGTTGTCAGAGATATGGATACTCCAGCACTTTCATGGCTTGCATGTCTCAGCAAATATTCAGATATGGCTTTATACTACTTGTACAACCACTCGATCATGTACAGTGTCAGCATCCATCTGGTGACAACATCAAGATTATACAATTGCAAGAAAATTTCCTGGACTGTGATTGGTCACTATTTCCCTGACACAGTGAGGTTATCCCAGCACAACTTCATTGTATTGATTTGGACGCCCATTTACTTTTGCTTTAGGATGAGCTTTTGCTTTTCTCTTGAGAAACAAATATATATTGTCACACCAAAAATCTACTAAAAACATTTTGTAATTTTTTTTTTATTTTGTATAACAATGAGCCATTGTATAATAGCAATAATGCACTCCAGGGTGTGGGTTATGCTGGGATAACCTCACTTCTTGGACATTGGACGCACTCAGCCTGCAACCTCATGTCCAACCACCCAGGTGTGAGGTTATCCCAGCACAACCCACACCTTGTCATGCATTATTGCTTAATTTATACAGTGCTGAGGAAGTTTGTTTTGTATCTACAGCTAACAAAGCTGGTCACAAGCCTTTCCGGAATGGGTAAAGTGAGCAGAGATGTGACGGGCCACAGTCAGCATGGCCTTTATATCTGGATGGGTTATAAACTCCTGCTCAATGAGAGTAAGACAGTGTGACAAGCATGGCACCCTGAGAAACTCCCATCACTGATCCATTTCACAACATTCGAGCCATTATTGCTCACCGTGAAACCTGCTTTCAGTGAATCGGGTGAAGTCACTCATTAATCTCAGTAAGGGGCACTTCCAACAGTGTTTTCATCCTTGTGTGATCCACTTATACTCTTCATTGTCAGTGTGGCATGCTGTTGGTACCACCACAGTTAGACTTACTGCAATTGTTCCCATGTTGAGAATCAAATATTACCCCAGGTACCTGTGCCCAATGTGCTGTAATGCACAAGTAGCAGCTACCAGCTGTTTGACCACTGGTCCACACATCCATGCTCAGATGGATGTATGTATGGTGATACAGAATGCTTCAGGGAATGGTTTACCATCTGTAACCTTGTACTATAGAGTTCAGGAATGGCACATCTAGAAAAGTACAGAGACGCCTGCTAGGATGAAGCACAGTGTCACAGTTTCCCTGCATGACAAAAGGGATTAACTCCCATTGAAACTGCATTGTTCCCTGCAGTAACTCTACTGCAGAATTCTGCAGAGTTGAACTTCATCCTGGTGACCTTCACTATATGGTCTTGATGAAATCTGCCATTTGGGACAGACACAGGCTATCAACCTCTGAAATCCAACATTCTTAACAAAAGAGAATGGTAATAGATTAGTTACCAGCATTTCAGCAATTGCTGCATTTAGCTCACATGCAGTAGCATGATTGGGAGTGAATATGGAGTGACGCTCAAAGATGCTATGGCATGTAGGCTGGTCCTTTCTTAGGGTTGGGCTACCAAGCAGCTAGACCCATCATGACAGCATTGTTGGTGGGGTGGTATTTGACTTCTGGGGGTTCATGTGTGCTGCTATTTGAATGACACCAGTGATTTTGGGGGGGGTTCTGCATTGTTGTTACTGTGCTTTTCTAACTCTGGGTGGTACTGTGAAATCCACCGGTGCTGCTATGCCCACTAATAGGCAGACCTACACAATCCTCCTCCTCCTCCTCTCTGTAGTCCTCCTCACTTGCCCCTCCTACACCTGATCATTTGCCATCTGACTTCTGTTTGCCTTACCTCATAATGATGATGGGGGAGAGGAACCCGCTGCACTTGTTACTTCTGGTGGAGATGGCAGAGTGACTGGTGTCTGTTCTTCAGGTATGCATGTTGTACTCCATGGCTGCCCTTTTTCTCCTACCAACTTGTGCTTGCCATAGCTGACAGATAGTGACTATCTCATCAGCTGGGTCAAGTATATAAAAATCCCAAACTAGGGATTTCATAACCCTCAATTTATCATGGCAACAGGAATGGGACATCTGAGGGGAATGGATGGAAATGTGTGTTTTTGGGATGATTTCATAACTTCAGTAACATTGGGGGGGACTTTGGTAGTTGGATCACTACAAATAACATGCCCTGCATCATTTGCAGCACCACCCTTATGCTTTTTCTCTTCAGCCTCCCATAGGCGATCCAACAAATCATCTTCAGCAAAGCTGCTGCCGTCCTCCTCCTCGACAGGTCTGTCCTTTTCATCATTACCATCTCTAGGCTCTCTGACCCACTCATCATCAGGACTCTGAGTGTGTTGCACATTTTCCAGATCTCCCCTCTGAACTGCTGACTCAGGTTTCACACAATCAGGTTCAACAGCACTACCACTGGCAGCCACAGAGATACCAACAACCTTCTCCTTGACCACTGTTCCTTGTTTACTTCTGCTTCTTTTGTCACCTCCCACAAGCAAGGCTGCAACAGATGTGGCAGAGAAACATTTGGCTACACTAATGTCACCACTGCCAACTACTCCTTTACTACTACTAGCCCCGGAGCCCACAGGACATGCTATCACAGACATAGTTTTTTAAACTGCAGCACTATTTTGCATCACAGATTTTGAACACTTCTTTGCTGCCTCCCTGGCAACTTTTCCTGTAATAGAGCATGGATTCAAAACAAATGGATAAGTGGCTTAGGACTCACACCAACAGAGCCAAATCACTGAAAGCACTGCAGGGTTAGAAAGTAGAGATGATGGCTCCAAGTCAAGGACACAGACTTACTCCAATGTTCATAAATTATAATGTTACTTTTATTACAGCATATGAAAAATTGTAGCAGCAATCACAAAATGTATAGTTGACATTTTATGTTTCACACTGACTGGTCTTGAAAAAGCATCAGTGTGACATAAAACGTCGACCACACATTTTGTGAGTGGTTGCTACGATTTTTTCGTATGCTGTAATAAAAGTAACATTATCATTTTCTAACATTGGAATAAGTCTGCATTCTTGACATGGAGCCATCATCTGTTACTTTCTGACTCTTTATTAGAGCATCTCTTCCCAGTCATTCTTATATGCTAATTGTAACTTGATTTGGGATAAAAAGTTACAAAATGTAAAAAAGCCCACAATACAAATAAGTACCAGGAGCAAGCAACACCTCCCCCTAGGGAATAAGGGCTCACTAGCAGCAGACAACACCTCCCCTCAAGAATCAGGGATCAGTAGTGCGATCTGAAAAACTACTACTAAAACAACCCAAAAAGTTATTTTTTGTTTTGTTTTGTTTTCTGTTTTTTTTTAAATTAAACATGGATTAAAATAAAAGGAATAACAGGGGTAATTTAAAGGCCCCGTAACCCGACTTAAAATAATGTTATCAAAAACACTCTCATATGCATATAAATACATAAGGATTTCATATCCCAATCATAAGTTACTTTTCACTACATTGATTGTGACAAATTAACTACTATAGATACCCATAAATTCTACTTTTCTATTGCAATCGTCTTTCTTCTAGATACGGCCACATTTCAGACCCTTTGTTGAGTCCTGGACTCCTATCAGCTTTTAGTCTGATAATCCATTCTGTTTCCTTTTTCAGGGAACAGCGATGGAGGCAAAATGAGCACCATCCATTGCTAATTTGTATGTTGGAAAATGGGAACTGGACTATGTTTTGAATGGCACCGCCAACATATTTCTCCACTTTATTATTTAATGGTGGAGATGTATTGATGATGTCCTTCTAATTTGGCATGGGGGAAGAGATTTACTAGCATATTTTATAGATTTCTTACATAGCATCAATGAAAATATTTGTTTTGTGTATTTATTTTATTTTTATTTATTTAGTTTTTCTTGACCGGGTAAGTGCACTAGACAAATCCTGCCTATTTTCAGGTACAACCTGTAGGAGGGGGATACAGATGAATGCCAACTGACCTTGAACCAGATTAAGCTGTTGGTGGTATTTTTAGTGAATGAGGGAAATTTGGCCAGGACACCGGGGAAATTCCCCTACTCTTTTCAATAAGTGCCATGGAATCTTTAACATCCACCTGAACTACTACCAAACCAGGCAGATCGGACCTCGGTTTAACGTCTCATCTGAAAGACGGCACCTCAGAAGTGCAGCACCCCTCTCATGCTGCGCTATAGTGTCAGTACTGGGATATTAATCCAGGTGCCAGATGTGGGAACTGAACCCACAGCCCTCTGATCTCCCGGCTTCAGAGGTGAGTGTGCTACCTACTGAACCACTGAAACTGCAGATACAGCAGATGATGTTACTGTGCATTACCTTTACTTGACAATACACAAAGAGGCAAGTGGAAGTGTCAGCACGGAGGTATATAGAAAGGATGTGGATGGCAACACACTGCTTTTTTGCCTTAAATTGTCATCCATGCCAAACATACCAAAGTGCTAATACCTCTGTGTCAGGAGTAACTGCAGCACAGATGAGAAGTTTCAGAAAGGTGCAAGTGACCTGAGTGAGAGATTACACATGCGGGGCTATGCAGCAGAAAATATTAATAGTGCTTACGCATTTGCAGCAGGTCAGGATCATTTAGGGTTACTAGCAGCACGAATAGAAAGAGAAGAAAGGTTGAGAGGTTTCTTTTTGTAACTACTTTTTCAGGCCATGCCACCATGATGGAAAGAATAATTATGAAACATTGGCACATTTTAGCAAGTCACAGTAAATTAAAACATCTTACAGAGGCATCACCAGTGAAGTCATATAGAAATGCTCCAATGATAAAAGACAATTTGGTTCACAGCCATTTTATTAATAAAATGAACCAGACATGGCTCAAAGGAACAAAAGGTTCTGTACAGTGTAAAAATTGCTTGTACTGTAAAGATATGAAATCAGCAAGGGAATTTACAAGTGTATATATACATATATATATATATATATATATATATATATATATATATATACACACTACCGTTCAAAAGTTTTAGAACACCCCCATTTTTCCAGTTTTTATTGAAATTTCATGAGTTAATGTCTTAATGTACTCTGAAATTAAAGCATAGAACAAATAAACAATTGGAGAAAAAAGAAATCATAGAATCATTTGTTTAACAAAATTTAATCTAAATTTTGACTCATCAAAGTAGCCACCTTTTGCAGATCTACTGTAACACCGAACACACTCGTGGCATTCTTCCTACAATGGACATCAATTATTGTTCAGGAAGTTCTTCCCAACACTGTTGCAGAAGTTCCCACAAATGTGTTGCACTTGTAGGTTGCTTTGCTTTCACCCTTCTGTCCAGTTCATCCCAAACCAGCTCGATGGGGTTTAAGTCTGGAGACTGTGCTGGCCATTCCATGATTTGAAGCCTACCGTCTTGTTCTTTTCCTTGAAGGTAGTTCTGACATAGCCTGGAGGTATGTTTTGGGTCATTATCTTGCTGTAGAATGAACCCCTGACCAACTAGGCATAGACCAGAGGGTATTGCATGGCGCTGCAAAATGCTGTGGTAGCCCTTTGGTTCAGGGTGCCAGTCACTCTGTGCTGTTGTCCTGTGAGCCGCCTATCACGCAACCTGTTGACTCTCAGAAACTTGTTTTCTGATTCTGTTGTGGCTTTGGGTCTGCCAGACCTCTTCCTGTCAGAGTTTCGTCCAGTTTCCAAATGCCTTTTGATGGTGTAGGAAACTGTACTCACTGACACCTTGGCTTTCTTTGCAATTTCTCTACAGCAGTTTTTGCTAACCTAAACTTTTTTTTTTTTTTTTAACCTCTAGCAGTTTACTGCTTACCTTTGTACCATTTCAGGTTATTCACTGGACCTGAATTGCTTAAATTTCAATAAAAACTGGAAAAATGGGGGTGTTCTAAAACTTTTGACCAGTAGTGTGTGTGTGTGTGTGTGTGTATATATATATATATATATATATATATATAATTCATTTAAGTTTGAAGATTAATAACACGTAACATAGAAGGGGTAATCTACCTGATGGAATGTGTGTGCCATGCATTTTATGTGAGGAAAACTGTTAGAGCTTTTAAAAACCATTTGGGAGAACATGTTAGGGTGACAGAAAGAAAAGACACTACATATGACACTGCTGCACATATTATGGAAACAAATAACAGAGGGGAACATTGGCCCACATATTCAAAAGTCCCCTGGAAAAATACACAAGTGCCTGCTCTGCACATCTGAGATGTGCCACCCCCCAAAAATAGAATATTCAGAGGATGCGCCATAAGATGTGGTGGCGCAACCCTGGCTGGATATACCAGAAATGCACCACCGCGCATCTGTACGTGGGCCGTACATCAGGGCATGACTGAATATGGGAAATGGAGCAAGTCGGCCTGAAACAGTAGAGCAACAGGGCAGGACTGCAAATGGGAAATGATTATTGCACAAGAGCACAAACAGGGAGAGCAGCAGCCTAGGGCATTGGGGTGGACAGTGGCACTGCCACAGTGAAATATGGGCATAGGCACAGTGCCCATGTGTACAGCATGAAGCATCACACCCAGACCACCAGCCAAGGGGAGTACCAGGCATAGTGGGCATGGCACACAGGAGGGCAAGGATGAAGTGCTACAGCAACGGAAGTGCCACAGTACAGCACGGCCTGGCCAGGCACTGAGACAACAGGGCTGAGGAGCCAAGCAGGGTGGATGTGGTAGCCACAGCACAGGCAAAGTGGGACACAGGCATAATGGCACACATGCTGGCACCTATAGGCCACACCGGGTGCACATACAGACAGTGACAGAGGACTGCAAACAGAGCAGTATAGCAGCATGGGAACCAGGACAACAGTAGAGGCAGGCACAGCACTAGCACAGGGGCATAATGCAAGTGAAGCATGGACAGCTGTGATGGCACCTGAGAGGCAGCGCAGGGGAAACCATGACAAACACTGCGGGGGCACAACAAGGTGAACAGGATGTATGGGCGTGCAATGGCACAGACACAAATGATCAATGATAAGCAAGGGGCAGTGGGACACCCTTGCAACACAACAGGCGATGGTAACAACAGCTAAGGAAGGACCATAGAGTCAGGCACTGTCAGAGTTAACTATATTTAGTATCACAAAAAACAGGAACAACCAGAAAAAGGAAAACCAAGAACAATGCAATGCAGAACTCTATATGGTACAAAAATGGTGTGGAACAGGGTGGAATGGGAAACAGGGAATGCAGGGGTGAAACTATGTACAGTGGGAAGGACAGAGTGTGGGGGTGTGGACAATGGGGCTATAAACCCAAGTCACAGTCCAGAAGTGCCACACAGGCCTAGCGCCCTGGTGGTTCTGCTACTGCCCCATGCATGGGTGGCCGCCACTCCTGAGCACCTGTAGTACCTCTCGGTCCACCCACAGTATGGCCCCTGCTTGCAGAACATAGCGGCCATCAGCTCCTGTGTGGTCACAAGACAGCCATGGTATAACAACCGCCCTTGCCTCCTCCAGTGGCATGGCAATGCAGCACTAGCATCTTGACGACCTATGGGTGGAAACTGAAAACATGTAATCAGTGCCACAGCCCACCCAGGCACAGTGCCCCTCCCCCCAGAGATGGAATGGATGTTCATGCCTGATGTTGCCTGGGCCCTGGCAGAGGGCAGACAAGCCAGCATGAACATGACAGACAATGTGCCATGCAATAGAGCCACACAGTGCATGGGACGTGGCACAGGGAACAGGCAATGTCAGCAAGTGCATTCATTGGATGCTGCCAAGGAACATGTGGCCATGCCCCCCACAGCATATGAACCTGACATCCCCATGAACCATGTGTGCAGGCCCTGTGGCAACCTAATGTGTGAACCAATGGGTGCCCATGGTACTGAACAGACACACCAATCAGAGACAACCACACAGGTGCTAGGAGCACAGTGCATCCACCACATGTTGCCGAGACAACAATCCATGTTTGTGTTGCCGTCACCACATACAAACATACAAAGAAGCCAGCACAAGAAGGCCATTTGGTCTGTTAAGTCTGCTCATATTGCAGGGTCCACAGCTTGCTCTACTGTTCCTGCCCTCCCTCCCCACTCCTCCGATTCTCCCTATGCATAATCCTTACTTTCCCCCATGCCTATCCCAGCCTCTCTTAAAGCTGCCCACTGTCTTCAAGAGATGACCTCTTCTGGCAGCGCATTCCAAGTGTCCACCACCCTCTCTGTGAAGAAGTGCTTCCGTATTTCCACATGGGCATGCAGAATAAGCAGGCCATGGCCTGCAGTGGACAATGTAAACCCACATCCACCAAACCCACAGAACAGACATAGACAGCACAAGCAGCACACTTACCTGATGCATGGCGAGACACGTGAGGCAGTGTGCCTGTACCATCCCCTCCAGCTCCTCTGTTACCGACCCTTCTGCTGGCACATTCCAGTGCCTGGCGCTGCACCTCCTGACCTGTAACGCTGACAAAATGGATAAGTACCGTGAGCAGCATGCCCCCCCCCCCGGCACAAATGTGGTATGATGCAGCACAGCACAGCACGATGCATGCCCTGTTGACAGGCAATGCACAAAGGGGCCAACACTGACACGGCAACAGCACCATGGTTCACCATTGCACCCAGGGCTAGACAGTGGCATGCACTGCACCATTAGCCTGGCACTGTGACCAGGGCCATGTGAAACATGTGGGTGGTGGCTCATGCCACCGCTGCATACCCGCAAACCAACTGTAGCAAGAATGGAAAGCATGCACACAGCACATACGTACCTGGGTGTGGCACAGTCCCCTGTGGACCTGTTTGCACAGATGATTAAGCCTCCATGGGTCCCTCTGCCTCAAATCACCATAGCAGTGCTGGCACTGCTCCTTGAAATGCAGAATGCCTGTTCTCCCCCCCGGCTGCATGGCCACCCTTGCCCACACCTGGGCCCATGCCTCCTGCAGGGCATCTTCCTCAAACAACTGGCCTTCCAGTGGTGCTACAATGTCAATGAGGTTGGCCACCTCCATCTTGCTGCAGTTAAGAGCCCGTGACCCTGTCCACGAGCACGTGCCATCCTGTTTCCCAACAGTGCAACAGCGTATGTGGCATGCAGAAACTCACTGAGAGGACTGCCTGGGCCATGCCGGCTGTGCAATAGGGTTGCTACGCACTGACTAGCGTGGATTGCACATGCACCATAAGGTTGCACGATTGCCTTACAATGGCACATTATTTCACATGCACAGTAGTGTATAGCTGAGTGGGAGTTTGGGGTCATGGCCCCACTCCACATGGCCATGCAGCTGTGAGTTGTGGCCATGTTGTTGAAGTTGGCCAATGCCACACCCGCAGTCATCCACATGGCTCAACGTGGTAGACTTGCACCATAGATGGCAATGGCATATCACAGCAATGTGGTGGCATATGTGATGCAGAAACATGGACATCATGGATGCACCGGAGTGTAGGCTAATGACGGTATTGCCTATCGCGCATGTGCAGCAATGTGACATGCAGAGATGCGCTGCCCAAATATATGTGCTGGGCACATTGATCTTTCTCTTATGCGATTGTGTCCAACTGAAACTCACTTCCCTCCTCTGTACTGTCCTGTTGCTCTTTTCCCCAAGTTCCAAACCCACCTGATTGCCTCCCTTTCTGCCTCTGCTGTTTGTTCATGCTTCTGTTAATGCACTTTTTTCTTCCTTCTTACCTTGCCCTTAGCTCTCCCCCTATACCTATCTTTATGTGCTTCCTTTCTTTGTTACCTCCACCCCCAACTCCCCCTCCCCTTCATCTTGTTATTTTGGTCTCTGCAGCCTGTAGTCATAGTTGGAACATTTACCTGTAACTCAAGTTTACTACTGCTGATGTGTATATATCTTCTGAATTGTTTCATCTGTTTTGTTGCCTTGTATATTTGCTGTATGAACTCACTTTGTATATTCAGTTATAAATATCTTTATCTTTATATATATGCTTATGTCATGTTCTGTTTGCTTGTTGCAAACCCGGATCGACCCTGAAAATGGGACTGCATTTGTCTTGGTGGCCCTACCCAGTTACCAAAATGGAAATAAATAAATAAATAAATAATTGAGATGGGCCAGGAGCAAATCTGCAGTATTCGACCAGGATATGCAAATTGCCTCATTGCCCAATACTAGCCCAAGTCCACATAAAAGCATCTCATTACAGGCAGCACTCTACCTCATTTGCATGTGCTGAGCCATAAATGAGCCATCCTGCCCCACCCCACCACACAGGTGACCGACCAGTACTGCAGCCTTGAAGGTGAGTTTGTTTATATTCTGTCTGTTACTGCATTAGGTGCACTGCATCCAGCAGGACCTACACCACCTGCCAGATATCCTAGACCTGTGATGATGCATGTTATTCTCCTGTCCACAAGTACCAGAATGACAGAGGAGGAGGAGGAGGAGGGACAGAAGAGGAGATGGCTAAATGTTAACGAGGATGAACTGCATGCCCTTGTACACACATATGTCCTAAGGGAAGACCTGCTCAGCCTTAGAATGGGTACCCAGCAGAAGCGTGCCAAGGGCTGGGACTAGCTGGCCACTGCTGCCAAAGCTCATGGCTATACAACTGCACAGCACAGGAGTGCATGAAGCAAATGAATAGTGAGCCTACCAGGGCCAGGGAGTGGCTGGCAGCTGTCAAGACATCCATGAACACCACTGGGGGGCCCCCACAGTGCCAGCATTGTCATCACAGAAAGAGCTTATCACATTCTCCATAAGCCATGCCTCTGTTGAGGGTGTCCCTGGTGGTGGGTTCCTTAGGGGAGGAAGGCCTTTGCACCACTGTGAGTATGCATATGCCTGTCGATGATGAGGGCTGCATGTGGATGTCACAGGTGTACATGTTGTGATATGCAGGGCCATTCACTGTGTCCCAATGTTACAGAGCAGACATGCTGACTGCACAGATACCTGTCGTAGGCCACCATGGCCAGTGAGGTAGTGTGGTGCTGGCCCAGTGTTATGCTGCATGACCATAGATGGAGGCCTGTGAGCTACACAGGCCACCTGTGCTCATCCCCAACCACAGGGACATGTGTGCCATGTGTGTGTACATCTCACTGGCAACATCAGGACACTGCACTGTGCAGCCAGTGAGGGCAGTTGAGCCATATGCCAGATACTGTGCCTGTGGCCTAGCCATTGGGGGGGCAATGCTTTGGATGGGACAGCCTTGTGGTGGGGCCCATGTCAAACTTCATGCCCTGTATGTGCATGGCTCAGCATACTCACACTGCACATGCTGCTGTGGTGTGTGTGTGTAGTACAGGCCACATTAGTAGCCCCTGTCCTGTATGGCAACACCTGCAAACTGTGACACACATGCACACCTCCCTGTGTCCACCTGTCATCCAGCACCATGGCCATGTGACACTGACCATGCTCTCCTATTCTGCCTTACAGCTCCATCTTGCCTCAGGGGTGCTGCAGGGCCCCAGGCTCATTTGCTGGGAGCAGCAGTGGAAGAGGTGGGCGAAGCAGGACCATCCACATCCGCCAGAGCTATCACTGCTGCTACTGTTGATGGTACATATGTGTTGAGGGGACATCCTTAGACTGGCTTATCTTGATGCCCTGTTTGGCCTTGAAATGTTGGATGACCTCACAGTGCTTGCAACAGCCACAGAGGATGATGATGATTTCAATGATGTCACCCATCTGGGGTACACACACACATATCCGTGTACTGGCCAATGTCCCTGTTGTCACACGGATGGCATCAGGGAGCATAGCCTGTCCTGGTCCATCAGACGCCCCTCCCCAAACCTCCCACATATCGTCTGCTGCTGCAACAGATGTGAGCGACCAGGGGCCGGGTGCTGCTGTATGACCTGGGGCTGTCGCCACCAGATAACAGGGTGATGTGGACCAATGACAGCATGCAGAGGCCCCTGGCATGGCTGACCCAGTGCCCACTGTGCCTGCCCACACACAGTCCCCAGATGAACAGTGGCCTGTCATGTGGCATCCACAGGCAGTGGATGTGGCACAGCAGGCCAATCTCCCCCTGCCTGTCAGAAACCCCCCCATCACATGTCCCCTGCTGATGGGCTGGACGAGCACACCCAGCTCCTGAGGGCATCTGTAGAGGGCCAGACGGTGGTCAGGGAAGTGATCCATGGGCTGCGCTTGCAAGTGGGCCTCATGGATGAGCACGCGACTGCGAGGCACACCCAGATGATTAGGGAGGTGTGACAACTGTGAGCAGACATGACTGCTGGATTCAAGGGCTTACATAGGCCACTGAGGTGGGCTGTGAAGCACTGGCATCCTGTGGCCATGAGAGTTCCTGCTGCACACTACACAGTAACAGCAGAACTCAATTTACACAGCATGCGTGACCCCATTGATGCAGACACCATTCCCTGTCAACTATATCCCCAACGCCCATGGATCCCATCTGGTGTTCATGACCCCATCCTCCACGTGCACCCAGTCATGGTTGCATGGTTCAAGCACCATTGGGAGTAGACGATTCACCCATCATGAAGGGTGACACACTAGAGGCATTTGCCTGGCCAAGGCGTGGCCACCCACGTGTCCGCGGTGGCCATAGTGGCACACAGTGGTGGTTTATGGGTATAGTCGGCATGGCCATTACACCCTGCTGGCATTGCTGCCCACTTGCCCAGCTGTCACTGCCCAGGGCTACATGCAGTGGCACATGCACACACCGGTGGCATACCTGTCTTTGCTCTCTGTGTGGTGTAGGAGGCATGGTTGGGGGCACTGGTGTGTTGTGTGGCATGGGCGTGATGAGTACAGCCTTGTGTGTCCTTCATGCATTTGCACAAAGTGGGCTACCTCTGATCCATACCATTACCCAACATGCAACAGTGTCCTTTCTGCCACTGCGGGCGTGGCTTGTGCATGGTTGAGTACACTCTTCATTGCAGTGCTCAGCATCCATGCAGTGGCTGCTTACCTGCACGTGTGTGTAAGCCCTGCCCCCCCATGTGTGTGTGTGTGTGTATGTGTCTCTGACTGCCCTATTAGGACCTCCAGTGTAAGTCACCTGTGGCATCTAAAGTGCTCTTCCACAATTGTGTCCCTGTGCTGCCTTGCCCTGGCGGCCATCCTTGGGTCCCTCCTGTTCATGATTGGCTGCTCACACCCAGCCTGTGGATCCTCAGCCTGTGGACTGTCACCGTCCTGTGCCTGGACAACTATTCCATGGTCAATGGCCATGTTGTGTAGCAGGCAACAGGCCCAGAATATGCCACAGGCCTTCTCTAGGCTGTATTGTTTGGCACCACCGGACCTGTCCAGGCATCTAAATCTAATTTGTAGCATGCCGAACACACGCTTGATGATATTGTGTGCCGCAATTTGTACCTCATCATACCGTTCCTCATCTTCAGCAAGGGACGATATATGGGTGAGCAGCCAGGCTTTCAGGGGGTACGCACTGCCATCTGTGGGGGAATGCAGTGTGTTATTCTCTATCAGGCATCTGCAGTACCTACCAGCTATCCCCCCTTGCCTGTACTGGCTGCCCTGTCTGTCCACCTGGTTGAGTTTTCCACCTCCCCTCCTGCACACACTCAGTCACACCTGTGGAAGCCCCACATCTGTTACATGCTCACCACCTGTTCAGGCATGGCATGCCTGCCTTCTGTCCTGTGCTGCATGGCCCGAGCCCTGCTTGTGTGTCCACCCTGCTACTGTTCTGTCTGAATATGGTACTCAGTCCCACCCTGGTGAATGTTTGGACCTTGGGGCATGTTTTGCTACTTGCCCTGCTACCCGTGCCCGCTGTGTATGTCCCCTGCCCTACCACATACTGTGCACCAACACCCCCTTGTCTCTCAGTTTGTGTTCCCCACCCCAGCGGGATCCCCTGTTCCACAATTTGCCATGCCTGGTTGGCCGGTGCCTTATCCTTGTCACTGCCCCCCACTGTCACTGCCACCAGCTGTGTTGTGAGCCACAGGATGTGTTGTGTGGGCATGGTGCCCTGCCCAACTCATTCACTAGATGGCCGCTAGGTATCTCCCCAGTCGCAAAGAGTAGGGAACATTCCCGGTGTCCTGGCCAACATTCCCCTTCCCATAAACTGGTTCATGCAATTACCCAGGCTGTGTGTGGGTGATGATGTGCGATATGGCCGCCACCACACATTCAGTCACTTCACTACCAGTCTAGCATTGCTTGTAAAGCGCTTTGGATGTATGAAAAGCACTATATAAATACAGATTCTTCTTCTTCTTCTTCTTCTTCTTCTTCTTCTTCTTCTTCTTTTTCTTCTTCAGTCTCTTAATAGTGACATAGGGCTGAATGATGCCAGATGTGGGCATCATGTGCCCTTCAGGGTGCGTGGCACAGACATTGGTGATGCACCCTGTGGCATTGCGCACCACCTGGCAGTTCACCAAGTGGCATCCCTTCCTGTTGATATAGGTGTCACTGTCAGGGCCAGGTGTTGCTTTTATTGCCACATGGGTGCATTCCATGACCCCTAGCACACCTGATATGCGTGCCACCCAGTGGAAGTGCTGCATTGTTTCTGTCCACTCTGCTTGTGTGCTTGGGAATGTGATAAACTCCAAAGCATGGGGCAGCAGAGCAGTAAGGAATTGTGTGTGGAGACAGGATGTGGTGGACAGTGTCACCCACTGGTATCTGGAAAGTGCCTATGGCGAGCAGGCACAGTGCTGCTGTCACCTTTGTCTCCACTGACATGGTGTGACTCCTGTGTGTTGGTGCCTGCAGATGATCATGGATCAGCTTGAAGAGCTGTCTCAGTATTGCTCTGTTAAGTCAGTACTGGCCCACGATCTCTGTGTCACTGAGCTGTTCAAATGTGACATGGGCACAGTACCATCTCTGTTGGCCATACCACCTACGGGCCCTTGCTTGGCCACATTGTTGTTCTGCCCATCTTCTCACACCCCTTAAGACAGCTGCCATCACAAACACAGAGCCATCCATAGCTGTGGCTGTTGCTGTATAGCCTGCAATCTGTGGGTGACCTGCAGTTAGGCATGCTTCCTTTATGTCTATTTTCAGGTGGCATATCTTTCAGATATGCCGCATGTGCACCACTCATTTAGGATGAATATGGAGATGTGTGGCACATTCATGGGAATGCCCCCTCTACATGTACCACATACATTATGGATGCATATTGGCGACCCGGGATCACGTGATGCAGGGTACTGAGCAGAAGCTCCTCTGCATAGCTCCAACCTCCTAACTGCAAATAATCGCTATTTTGGTCATTATTTCTCCCTAAAACCAGAAAGATTACAAACTATCGCCTTCTTAATATCCTGGGCTCCTGCTTGCTTGTTTCCATTGATTATGGAGATCTACATGAAGAAGCCTCCACAGCAGCATACACCGCTGGTCGCTCCCAAGAAGGCCCCTAAAAAAATCAAGGGCCTCGAGTGCTGTGGATAAGCCAGAGCTTCAAAGCCTGATCACTGAGCAAGAACCCCTAACTTTGAGCAGATTTTTGGAAGAGTTCAAACCCTTCTGGGAAGAAATTAAAGAAATCTCAGCTGAAATTAAATCCCTTTCTAAAAAACTTGAGGAAGTCACAATGAAAACTTCAGATAATGCAGCTTGAATCTCCTCTCTTGAGAAGCAAGTGGAAAAAATCGATCCCAGTCTCGTAGTTATGCGGCAAAGGATTCCCAGTTTGGAAGTTAAGTTGGAAGATTTGGAGGGCCGCAGCTGAAGAAATAATGTAGTTATTTTGGGCCTTCCAGAAGTAGAGGAAGGCCTGAACATGCTTGCATTTGTGCAGAAGCTGATTGAAAAGGTCACTGGTCCCTCTTCCTTCGGGGTAAGTACATCACTGAAAGGATGCATAGGTCCTTGCGACCCAAGCCATTTCCAGGAGCAATGCCACGTCCCATTATTTGCCATTTTTTGAATTACCTAGAGCGACACCATTTTCTGGCAAAAGTGAGAGAGCTGCAAGAAGTGAAATGGGAAAATGCCAGGCTCAGAATTGCCCAAGATTTACCGGGGTTGGTTAGGGCGAAGCACACTGTTTTTCACCCTATTGTATCGAAAATTATAGCTGCAGGCCTTAGCTTTAAAATGGGGTATCCAGCTAGATTACAGGTACTAGTGGATGGTACCTGGTCAACATACGAGAATCCTGAAACTGCTCTCTCAGGACTGAAGGCTGCTCTGCCTGATCTGTTTCAGGACACTTGATCTGGTTGGTTGGTCTTATCCCACCCCGCTATTGAAGGGAGAAAAATTATTTTGTGTTGCTGTACCAAAACAGGAATGAATATCAGTCTGGTTTCATGGACTCTTGAATCTCATGATGGAGGGGACTATCCTCAGTGGAATCCTGCTCTTTTGCATTTTTCATTTCAGTGCTCAGTGTTTTGGAACAACTTCATATCTCGGGACTTTCTCTTGAGGGGGTTGTGTCTTGTCTGGAAGGAAGCTCCCTTTTTTCTCATACGGATCACATTCTCCAGTTTCTTTTTTCCAAGGACACTTAATTATCTCTCATGATGTAGTTATTATAACGAAAACCCTTAGGCTTGATGTTTTTGAATACTGGGGCACTAGTCAAGAGAGCGACCTTCTGGTCTCAACGTTTTTGGGATATTATCACCAGAGGGCACTTTTGCTGTATTTTTGGTGGATCAACCCCTTCTACTTATTTGTCTCTGGAATTTATTTTTCCTGGGTATAGATAACAGTGGGGACTTGGAAACAGATGGAGATTCACTACTTGGGAGCATTTAGTTTACTAGCTAAAATATGTTTCCGGGAAAGTTTTCAATTTTGCTAGTGGCAGCAGTTATGAGAGCATATTCTGCTATTTCGCTTTACATTGTGTGCTTTCTGTTTTTCCTCAGATATTTGGGTTTTCTGGATTGCTCCCAAGTAGGGGTTGCTCTCTTCCCCATTTCTCGTTCTCGCTCTTTATGTTTTGGGATTTCAGGAGTCCAGTACTTGCTTATCATCACTTGCATTACCTTTATCCTTGATTAGATATTGCTGACTACTGTTTGTACAAGAAGGTTCACATATTAGGGCAGGGTTTTTGGGTACATGTGTGGGAGGTTGGGGGGAGGAAGGGAAGCGGTATTGTGCTGAACGTTGCTCGTGACAGTTGGGGTGGAGGGGAAGGGGTGATATTGCATTTAGGATTGTCATATTACTTGCTTGGGATGGGTTCAGAATATTTTGGGGTGGGGAGGTGGGTGGGAGGAAGTTGATGTTGGGTTGGGTGGGACATACAGCAGCAATCAGGGTTCGGGTCATTTAAGTCTGACTGTTGTAATTCCTAGACTTCATATAAAATCTCCTTTTTCCTTTTCTTTTTAGATGACCAGTAGTATAAATTTTGCTACATGGAATGTGAAGGGGATAAGGAAAAGAGTTACACAATACCAAGTGTTAGAACATTTAAGCTTATTATCTTCTCAGATTACATTCTTGCAAGAATCTCATTTACTGGAAAGTGAATCTCTGCAACTTAGGAGGCAACAAATTTGGCAGGTGTTTTCTGCTTTGGGATCCACTAACAGCTGTGGGGTTATGATACTGGTCAATAGAAGCATTCCCTTTATTTCTACACAAGTTCTCAGTGACCTGGATGGTAGATATGTCCTAGTTCAGGGGAGTCTCTGGTCTATGCCTATTTTACTTGGCAGCATTTATAGGCCTAATGCAGATGATCCGGTCTTCTTTATGAAGCTTATCTCCATACTCCTTCCCATGCTTCCCATTGGTATGACTATGGGCAGGGACTTCAATTTGGTTCTTGATCCTGAAGTGGATAGGTCTGGTAGCAGGTTGAGGGGTTTGTCGCCCAGACAGAGGGCCCTTAAGGACTTTCTGGATCGGTGCGGACTATGTGATGTGGCATGTATTACACCCATAGGACAGGGAGTGTACCTTCAATTCGCCGGTACACAGGACCCAGTCTCGCATAGACTATCTTTTTCTCCCTCAGATCCTCTTGCCGGGGGTCTTCACTGCCTAGATCCAGCTAGGTACAGTGTCAGATCACTCTCTGGTAACTTCCAATTTGGCTTTTCTTAACATTCCCCATAAAGAAACCCAATGGAAATTAAATGGTCAACTGCTGAAAGACATCAAATACTGTGACCTAATAAAGGAGCAGATTGATTTATTTTTCTCCAGTAATTCCTCTGAGGACATGACACCTGATATTTTGTGGGGTGCTTTCAAAGCATACATGAGAGGGATTATTATCAGCTTAGCCACAAAAAGGAAAAAGACTCGAGAGGCGGAATTACTAGCTTCATTATCTCTAATTAGGTCTTTGGAAACCAAGTTATCCTCTAATGCCTCGGAAGAGGGTATGAGGAGGCTTTCAGTAGCTAAAGATAAATACTTAGATGTGTTGAGGGAAAAAGCAGAACTATCTATTATTTGCGCCAAAGCAAACTACACCGATCGGGGGGAAAACAGGTCGCCTGCTAACCTTAAGGTTAAAGCAGCAGGAATCAGCTAGATTTTTACCTCTAATTAGTGCCCAGGCAAATGGATCCTTGAAGGTATCTCCTTCTGAGGTTGTGCAGGAGTTTGCCTCCTACTATGAGCATTTATATAGGGACATGGACAACCCTCCTTCCTTAGAAGAGCTCGAGGCCTACCTGAGGGATTCCTCTCTACCCTCTTTATCTGAATCACAGAGGAATTTCCTATCCTCACCAATATCTCTGGAGGAAATATCAGAGGTAATTGGGGCTTTGCCCTCAGATAAGGTCCCAGGACCAATTGTTTTTTCTGCTTTATTTTAAAAAAACTTTTCGATCACAATTATTGCCGGTTCTTCACCGGTTGTACTGTCACATTCCTTCTGGTGCAAAAATAGATACACATTTGTTTGAAGCCCTGATTGTTCTCCTTCCCAAACCCGAGAAAGATCTGGAATTAGTGCAAAGCTACAGACCAATCTATTGAACCAAGAATCTCTCGAAGATATTGGCTGATAGAATAACACAAGTCCTTCCAGACCTGATTAATATGTCTCAGGTGGGGTTTATGAGGGGGCGTACATCAGCTGACTATCTACGTAGCCTGTCACATGTTGTCTCGGTGTCCAGGGATGCTGCCTTTCCCGCGGGATTGGTCTCCTTGGACGTTTCAGGCCCTTAAAGTATTTGGTTTCCCGGCTAAGTTTATAGATTGGATTCGGGCCTTATATCAAACTCCATCTGCCAGAGTCTCCGGCAATGGAGCATTCTCCAAACCCTTTCTTTTGTCCTCCAGTACCCGGCAGAGATCCCCCTCTTTCCCCCCTTTTATTTAATTTATACTTAGATCCCCTTATCCGAAACATTCTCAATAATCTGGAGACAAGCGGTATCCCGATAGTTCATCAGGTGGTGAAGATTATGACTTACGCTGATGATCTCCTCCTTCATTTATCTTACCCAAAAACATCTATTCCTGTCATGTTAATGGAAATCGCCAAGTTCAGTGCTCTCTCAAATTTTAAGCTGAATATAAATAAATCCTCCATTTTCCCTCTTAATCATAAGGTTTTTAAAAATGATTTGTCTCCATTTGGTCTTGGTTGGTCTCCGCGTGTTCTCAGATACCTTGGTTTTAATTTGACGTGTAACCCCTCCTCCTGGTTTAAAGAAAATTTGGAGCCTCTTTCCCAAGTGATAGTTCAGGATCTCAATAGATGGTCTAAACTCCCTCTCTCTCTCTGGGGTCATATTAATATCATTAAAATGAATGTTTTCCCTTGCTTATTTTATCACCTCTCGCTTCTTAACTCCTTCACTCCGTTTTCATGGTTCCAGAATATGCACAGAATTTTCACAGATTTTATCTAGTCTAATAAACAAGCCAGGTTAGCATATTATAAGCTAGCCACTCAGAAAATGGATGGAGGATTGTGGATCCCCCATTTGGCAATTTACTACTAGGCTAGTCACATTGCAAAATATATGCGGTGGGCGAAACCGGGTCCGGAATACTTAAGACTGGTCTGGCTCAAAATTGAGTTAGATTTTATCCAGTTCGAGAACATTGACCCCCAGACAATGTTCTATCTTAAAATAGCATCCCTTCCTGGCACCATTAGCTGTCCCACTATCCAAATGTCCCTCAGAGTTCACATGCAGCTTTGTTCATTTCTGCGGTATTCCCCAGACTTGGACCTGACTCAGTCCATTTGGAATTCCCCGTCTTTCACAATAAACAAAAAGATAATATCTCGTAAATGGTTGCCCCAGATTGGGGATGGGATAATCTCTACTTTTCTGGATGACATAGGGGAATGTCTCTCAGTTTCTAATATAATTTGCAAGTTTGACATCCCGTTAGCTTTTCAATTCAGGGTGGTCAAATTGAAGCATCTCCTCTGTACAGTATTTGGTAACATCCCTCCTCATCCATCTGCCTTTCTGTTTGTATCGGATCTCTCCTCCTTGTTGGGGTCACCAGGAGCTATTTCCAAAATATATTGTGTCCTATATTAGTGCAAATAAGGGTGATCTGAAGGCCCCACTAGGCTCTGGGTCTCTTTTTTTCCACAATATACTCCTAATTGGTCTGCTTTATGGAAGTTCTGCCATAAATACGTCTCTTAGGATAGACTCCGCCTTATGCAATACCACATAATGCATAACATGTATTATACCCCTGTGAAGCTGAGGAAATGGGGTCTCATAAGTTCGGGGGTCTGCACCAGAGGATGTCAAGAGGATGGCATGCTTCTTCACGTCTTTTGGTCATGCCCCAAGATAAAGTCATTGTGGGTAGCCATACAGAATAACCTAGATCCTATACTGGGTTTGCAGGAGTACTTCACCCCAGACGTATGTTTGTTGGGGGATCTCTCCTCTATTAAGGTGAGAATCAAGAGATATCGTATCTCCATGATTGCACTATCTGTTAAAAAAATTGTGCTTCGGCACTGGAGGGATACAGTAAGCCCAACATATCAGGAATGAGTTAATGAAATTCTGGCTAACCTATGTACAGAGAAAGTGATAGCGAGCCTCTATAATAAGTTGTAGTGGTACAAGAATACTTGGGATCCCCTTCACATGCTAATTATGGCCAGATTAGTTAAATGAGTCACTATATCCAGTGATCCTCGATTCGTGATACTATATAGTATCTTTCTATTATTATATGGACTCTGCTGCTGTATGTAGTGGGGGGGGGGGATGGGGACAGCTCATGTAACATTTTGAGTATAGGCATCGTATGTTGTAACTCTCTGTCCCCTGTAATGGAAAAATTTACTAATAAAATACGAATAAAAAAAATGGGTGCACATTGGCACATCCAGGGATGCGCGCCACATCTCTTACCTTTGAATATTGTGCTTCGAATCATTTTTTTGGGATGCACAGCTGCTCTGAATATATGGGCCATCATTTCTCTTCAGGCAATACAGAAAGTTTACCCAAACCCAACAGGTGGGAATTTTAATAATAAGGTGCTGAAAAAGGAAATGGAATGGATTATCAGACTAAAAGCTGATAGGAGTCCAGGACTCAACAAAGTATTTGAAATTCAGCTGTATCAAGAAGAAAGATGATTGCAATAAAAAAAAAAACAGAAAATACCTGTATAGGTATCCATAGTAGTTAATTTGACACAATTGATGTACTGAAAAGTAAGATAAAAACAGGAGATGAAATCCTTATGTATTTATATGTATATGAGAGTGATTTTGATAAGAATATTGTAAGTCGGGTTAGGGGGCCTTTCTATATTTGCTATCACCACAGTACTGTGTGAGGGTATATTAATTGGTTAAGTTTAAACTGAGTATTCCATTTAGGAACAGAAATTTTAACCACTCATATTTATGGATTTTTGCTGATATCACAGAAACATAGGCTTTGATGACAGGTAAGGACCGCTTGGTCCACCTAGTCTGCCCATTTCCCTACCTACTGGATAAGCTGCAGATCCTAGTTAACCAACAGCCTATTTCTTCCTACCCCCACAAGAATTGCCTTATGTTTGTCCCATGCATTCTTCAATTCTCCCACAGTTTTAGACCCCACAACCTCCTCAGGAAGGTGGTTCCATGCGTCCACCACCTTCTCTGTGAGAAAATACTTCCTCACATTGCCCCTGAGCAGTCACCTCTCGATCCTCAAATTGTGTCCCCTTGTTCTTGCACATCTCTTTTTCTGAAAGATGCTATTCTCTTGGACTTTGTTGATTCCACTGAGGTACTTAAAAGTTTCTATCATGTTCCCCCTCTCCTTCCTTTCCTCAAGGACATACATAATAAGCTCCTTTAATCTCTCCTTGTATGGCTTCTCTTTCAGACCCTGCACCATTATAGTTGCCTTCCGCTGGACTGCTTCCATCCTGTCTATGTCCTTGTGGAGATGGGATTTCCAGAACTGGATGCAGTACTCCAGATGGGGTCTCACCAACTGTCTGTACAGCGGGATAACAACTTCCTGGTTGGCCAGCCTGGTGGCGCTGAGGGTTGAGGTGCTGGATGCCACACCTTGCGATGTGCTGACAACCCAAATTCAGGAGCAAGCTCTTGAGTCTGGGGTTGGCAGGGGAGGGAGACAGATTGAGCACCCTCTGGGCAGCTCTCCTCTCCGGGTGGGAGGGTTAGGGATGCCCCCTGCTCTGGTGACTCCCAGTGGAGACCGGAGGCACCATCGAGCTGCTGGGCTACATGTAAGAGTGTGGCTGACATAGGCAGGGTTGCCATGTGCCGGTGTCAGATGTGCCCATGCAGGGGGGAGGGGGTATCTTGGTTTCACTTCAAGTAAAACAGTCCTTCAGCCCTGGATAGGTGAAGGCCCTGCCAGTGCCACTGCCACATGCCCAGTGCTGGTCCCACGCCACTGCCCGTACAGTCTCCCTGGGTTGTCCTCCCCGACCCGGGGAACTGTAGCTAACTTGAAGATGATAGGGGGAACACAGTGGGTGGTAGAGCAAGCTGGTGAGTGCAGTGGCCTTACAGAGTTCCAGGCTGGGGAGGGGCTACAAAAAGAGTGAAAAAAAACAAACAACTTCCTGGTTTCTGCTGGTGATGCCTCTCCCTATACATCCCAGTATCCCCCAGCCCTCTCTACTGCCTTCTCACATTGCTTGCTAACCTTAAGGTCATCTGATATGATTACCCCCAGGTTCCTTTCCATTTATGTTGTTGTTATTACCTCCCTCCCATCGTGTACTCTTCCCCTGGGTTTTTGTTTCCCAGGTGCATTATTTTGCACTTCTTTGCATTGAATCCAAGCTGCCATAGTTCTGACCATTCCCCCAACCTTGTCAAGGCCCTTCTCATCCTTTCCACACCCCCCTCGTGTATCAACCCTGTTGCAGATCTTTGTGATCTGCAAAGAGGCATACTTTTCCTTCCAGTCCCTCTGCAATGTCACTTATAAAGACATTAAAAAGGAGTGGACCCAGTACCAAACCCTGCAGTACCTCACTAGTAATCCCTCTTTCTTCACTGTGGACTCCGTTTACTATTATATTCTGCGCCCTGTTGTTTAGCCAAAGTTTTACCCAGGCTACCATCCTGGGACCCACTCCCAGGCTGGCTAATTTATTTATTAATCTTTTGTGTGGGACTGTGCCAAATTCCTTGCTAAATTCTAGGTAGGCCATGTCCACAGCCATTCCCTAGTCTACTACTTTGGTCACCCAGTCAAAGAAATCTATTCGCTTCATCTGACATGACCTTCCCACTGTGAATCCATGCTGCCTGGGGTCTTGTGCCCCATTGGCCTCTAGGTACTCAACAATTCTTTCCTTCAGAAGTGTTCCATCATGTTCCCTGCCACAGAGGTCAAACTGACAGGTCTGTAATATCTGGCATCTGTCTTGTTCCCACTTTTGTGAAGGGGAATCACATCCACCCACCTCCAGTCCTCAGGTACCACATCATCCTCCCATGATTTGTTAAAAATGGTAGTCATCGGTGTCACTAGTTCTTCCCTTAATTCTTTTAGAATTCTGGGGTGAATCCCATTAGGCCCCATTGCTTTGTCCACCTTCAGTTTTAGCAGTTCTTTCAGAACCCTTTCTTCTGTGAAAGGACTGGAATTTACCCCCCTATCCAGAGTCACTGTGATGTCACTGAAGTTGGTGTATTTAAGTGAGTGAATGTTAAGTGATTGTTAATCTTTGATAAAGGACTCATCTGTCCAATATGTGTCAGGCATTGTCATCTGAGGTGCCGTCTTGTGGATGAGACGTTAAACCGAGGTCCCATCTGACTGAATTGGTGGTAGTTCAGGTGGATGTTAAAGATCCCATGGCACTTATCGAAAAGAGTAGGGGAATTTCCCTGGTGTCCTGGCCAAATTTCCCTCATTCACTAAAAACACCACCAACAGCTTAATCTGGTTCAAGGTCTGTTGGCATTCATCTGTATCCCCCTCCCCTGGGTCGTGCCTGAAAATAGGCAGGATTTGTCCAGTGCACTTACCTGATCAACAAAAACTAAATAAAAATTAGAAATGCTTGTCATTATGAATTTGTAATAATAACAATTGTTTTATACAATGAAAGAGAGCCATGTGGTATGACTTGAAAGGGGCGGTGAATGCCCAGGTTTCCAGTGAGCTGATGCTTACTATTTCTCATTGAGCACCACCAGTCCCAGTGCACCCTTTGTTCTGGATCCTAATTTAATATTAAGTGTAACGAAAAGTGACAGAACACCATCACCATAAACAAATATATAACTAAAAGATTACCAAAAATGCTAGCTTAATACTTTACCTAAACACACCAAAGTAAACTACAGAAATCAAAATCAGAAATCACTCACTACAGATCAAAAATGATGAACAAGAAAGAGTGAGAAAACTAAAATATAACACAAATCTGATTACATAAAAAGGCTCCAGATCTTTTTGATCTGCCTTGCTAGTGCACACCTACCCTTCCCATCCCACTGCTTCACAGACTGATAAAACAGTAACCAATTAGTTTAAAGTAAATAACCACCAAAAAAAAATAAACAAACAACAACAACTCTACTAGCACAAGGCCCTGTAGAACAATTTGGATTGAAAAGGCTTGGTTTTGAAAGGGAATTTAGATTTTTTTTTCCCTCAGACAAGCACTGACAAAACTGTGTTATTGACACCATATAACACTCTTGATGTCTTAGTCTAAAACGTGATGAAATCTATGTTGTTTTTTAGTGCATAGATAAATGCAGCTATGAGACTGTGCACTGTACAAACAACCGTGTGTATTTCTTACGTGGAACAGTCACATCATATTGATAAACCATTTTAAGCACCTAAAAAGACATTTGTCCAACATCTTCATTAATTAAAATGAACTTATCTTTGTTGACATTCAATAATTTGAAGATTACAAGCAGTGTGTAACAACTGTAAGAGGGTTGGCAAAAAGCTAGGGTGCATCATATTGGGTGTGATGGGAGCTACCAGCAGCAAAGTACTCCTGGTAAGTCCCTAACTATACTCTCTGCAGAGCTGGGATCCTTAATACAAAAATAACACAGAGGCAGTTAAATAGGTGTAATCCTGGGTGCAGGCTTGGACACGGGTCACTTGGAGACTGGACCGGGCAGGGAGGATTGAGCATCCCTTGACAGCTCTCTTCCCTTGGTGGGGGGTTCATACATCCCACTGGTTGGTTGCAGCCTTGAGGAATCTGGGTGGCAGCACATTGGGACAGTAGGGGAAGGGTTCCCATGCCTAAACACCAGGGAAATCTCCACTGAGGTGGAGTATGCACATCACATGACTGCATGAGCATGCGTCCCAGAGAAAGAAATAGAGGGAAAAATCATCTGGCTACAATTGGGTGACAGTCTGGTCCCTCACAGGACCCATACCAATGACTGATCCCTTCCAAACAACTTGTGTGGCATAGGAAGCAATGGAGTAGTTAAGTCCCGGGGGAGTCGGGTGATGGGATTGGGGTAAAGGTCCAGATAAAGTCCAGGTGGAGGGTGAATAAGGAGATAAATTCTGGACTGAAAAAAGTTCCCCTTGTCATCCAGAGGTACCCACCCCCATCCCAGGTACACCACTCCTGTCCCACAAAGGCAGTAAGCAAAAGCTCTCCACTCACCTCCTTGGCTGACTGCCTTCTGACTCTTAACTACAGTATCTATATACAAGTGTAACAACTTGCCATATACTTTTGTACTGTAGTTTGTTTTTAATTTCTTTCTTTCTGTATTGATCCATTTGAATGGCTATCTGAGGGGAAATGAGACAGTGTTACTTGCCAGAGGCATGCCAGATTACCCTGGAGAGTGATTACAATCTCTTTGTCCTGCACTATGGGACCCCCTAGCCAGTTAATCAATAAGATGAAAGCCAAAACAGCCCTTTCTTGATTCAAAGCCAAAAAAAAGCTATTTTTATGTTACCTGAAGGGTCCCAGCTAATGACTGATACAGTCACCTCTACTGGGGCAGGCAAAGCTCAGAACAATGAGGTTTCTGAAGTCACAAAAATACAAGAGTCCAGTTTGGACCAGTTATCCAGATGGGTGGTTTTTCAAGGACACAAAGGAGGTGTTGAATCTGTTGTGTTAAAGTGACATACTAAAGGATGTGTCATGGGTGCTGGCAACTGAAAGGTTTTGAGGACTTGCCAGTACTTAAGAAATTTAGTCAGGTACCAGACATTGAGCAGTTAACATCTACATTTTAAGTAGACCGTGATTGATCATGGTGCCTTATATTGTAAGCTCTCTACTTTGGGAAAGTTAGAAAGAGTAGTAAAAATTTTGTGTGTGTGTGTGTGTGTGTGTGTGTGCATGTGTGTGTGTATGTGTTTTTTCTCTACTGTTCAAAACATTTTCTTTTTATCTCTGTAGCAGTACTGTTCCCTGTAGTCTGTGTGTATCATTATCTGTGTAAATATCCTCAAGTATTAGAGTATTATTTGTAATATATTTCATGCTATTGTTACTGAGTCCTTTGAAGTACGGATAACTGAGTTATAATTGACAACAACTATACTCCTCTGGTGAGCCACTAGAAGAAGGCTAGACATGGGTGGAACTCATAGACATCCTCGAAAAAAGTGACCAGGGAAATCTTGCAAAAGTGGTCACTGCTGGCCAAAGTCATGAGGCAGAAGCTAGCAAGAATGCAGATGGACCAGAGTCTTTTACTAGGGCAGCTGCCCAAGCAGACTGCCTACAGATGTTTTGAGCTCAAGCTTACCCTGGTAAAGGCAAATGCACAAACTTGAGAGGCAAGCAGCAATGCAGATCTGCTGAGGAGAAAGCTGGAAGCTGAGGAACAAGAAAAGCAGCACCAGCATGAGTGAGAGGAATGAGAAAGGCAGTACCAGTAAGAGCAAGAGGAGTGAGAAAGGCAGCATCAACATGAGATTCAGATGAAGGAGCTTGAGCATGAGAGACAGATGGAGATTCTGTCTAGACGACAACACCACAGACTGACAGTAATGGCATGAGGGTCCCAACCCATGAAGCCAAAATTAATTCTAAAATGTTTCCCAGATATCAGGAGGAGGATGATCTTACATAGAAACATAGAATTTGACGGCAGATAAGGACCGCTTGGCCCACCCAGTCTGCCCATTTCCCTACCTGATGGATAAGCTGCAGATCCTAGTTAACCAGCAGCCTACTTCTTCCTCTTGAATTTTTTAATATTAAATTTTGTATTGAAAAAAAACATGAACAGTACAACAAATCAAACAGATAACATAACAGCACAGTCTCAGTTTATACCTTACATAAATATGTTCATATATGTCAGACAGCTCAAACTGATTACATTTAGGTGCGCACTTCAAAGTAGATGCCCACTTCAGTGCTAGAACCTTCAGATCTAGAATCTGCCTAATGTCAGCAACTGTTGACAATCAGCAGTGAAGCAGTGTTCTGTCCCATTCCATCAAGGCAAGGATATGGCAGTGGAGTCAACATGGGGCAGATAGGAAGGCCAAATCTCATAATACAAAGACCATTTGTTTAGTGTTTATTGGGACATGCAATCTTACTTTGAGGAAAGCTCTTGAAGCAGACCACACTGGTTGGACTAAGCTGTCAGGTGCCAGAACCACACAAAACACATTTAGTTGGTAGTCTACCATGGGGACTGCCCTTCACTGACATCATTCAGCTGACGTCAGCATAGCCTATAAAGGTGGGCAGTCCCCCCCCCCACCTACTTAAGTTATTTTCCCAGAGTAAGCCCAAACACATCTGACCTTAGAGGACATGGAAGCTACAGTCAACTGCAATTACTTGTGCTTGCCGCACTTTTTTAATTTTCGTTCTTTCTAAGGTCGAAACATCAATTTTTCGGTTTTATCTTCTAAGTGTTTATGTCTTCTTCACCATCCTTGTCCTCCGACTGCTCTCAAAATGTGTCTGTTGCAAACAGATGCCTGAAAAGGACAGCCACTCTGCCTATCTCATCTATCTAGGCCCCAGCCATGACACTAAAGCCTGCCAGTTTTGCCAACAAATTCAACCAGGCCACACGGAGACGTCATCTAAAAACTCTGGAGAGACACCTTTTAAAGCAGAAGTTGGTCACAATGAAGAAAGAGCTGCAGGCTAGGAGCTATTCAGCCTCACCGGCAAAGTCATCTGAGCCCCCTCACCTTCTCACAAAGAGAAATCCAGGCACACAAGCATGGACAAAAACACCATGACTGGGACTGGTCAGCTTCCCATTCATGGTCGCCTTACAAACTATCTACCATGATGGGGTTATCCTTCCATGGGGTACAGTCCCTCCACCCTGCCAGCCCTCTCTTCCTCCGGTATCCAGGTGACCCTCCTGCCCACCCCTATAGCTATCTCAAGTGGGCACTCTTCAGGTCAGGAGACTTCCTCTCCTGCTCCCTAGTCCCTGACACTCAGGCTCATATCTTCCACAGGCTCTCAGCCAGGTGGCTTGACTGGTTTTGGTTCATCAGGAGTCAGTTCCATAACTGTTGCCACCCCCTCAACACATGACACTGCCTTTGTCAGTTCCCACTAATGGGACTCACATCAGTCCTTCTAGGCAATACCTGCAGCTGGCTATCACCATCTCCTTCTCTACAGCATAACCTCTGCTTTTGCCTTAGGGGTCTCTATCCCTTCAGGCACCTGATTCTCCTGCTAGGCCAATGCCAGAAGATCCATCCCCTGGATGCTCCAGACTGACACCTACTGGGTTGCTGCCAGTGCTGCCACAGCCTCAGCCCCAGCCTATGGGCCCAACCCTATTGTCGCTCCGCTACAACCTATGCCACAGCCAATGTCTGTTGGGCCAGCTCCAGATCCTCAGCCAGCTCCAGGTGGCCCTGCACTTGGATGTCCTATGCAGGCTCCCCTGCTATCGTACCCTTACCCGGTACCCTCTTATTGTTTTCCACTGGTGTACAATGTACTGACTCCGGTGGATTATAACACCCTCTTCTTAGCATGTTGGAAATTCATCCAGAGGCAGACCCCCACACCTCAAGGGCTGCTCCCAGCATCTCCTTTCCATCCTTCCTGAGCCCCTATGCCCTAGACCCCAGACTGGGCTGGTCCAAGCAACCCCTGCACATCTGGGTCCTCTGGGCCTTGACCTGATGGTTCATGCTCTCGCGGGGATGAGTTTGGTATTGATCCCAAATAGTGAGTCTACTGAGGATAAATCTGATTCTTTGGGGCCTTCTTCCTCACTTGGGGAGTCCTTGGAAAGGGCTGACCATACCAAGGAGGTACCAAAGCCCCCCCCCCCCAAGACTTAACCTTCATGGATGTCATGTGCCACATCCAGTCCATTGAGAGCTGGGATACAGAGGAGCAGGACCCAGAGAGACAGCATTTATCTCTGGCAGTGGGATGCCCTCCCTGTGGTGGTGCCCCCTTTGCTTAACTCCTATGAAGATGTCAGTAGGGCAGCATGGAGTTACCCCTCTACCACCCCATCTCTGCGTAAGAAGGTGGACTATCTTTTCCATGCCCTGGCTAGCAAACCTTTTTTAGTGGGTTACCCAAAGGCGGATTCTGTGGTGATAAATGCAACACATGACCATCCTAAGAAGCCCAAGCACCTCAGTACCATTCCCTAAACCAGAAGTCTAGGCAGCTGGATCACCTAGGCCAAACGTGTGTTTACCTCTACTACCCTGGCTTCCCGGGCCCTTATTTATCTGGCCCACATGGTCCAATATTAAAATATTTTTTGGGACCAAATCAGGGACCTGATGCAGACTTTGCCAGAGGACCCCATAAACACACAGCTCACTGAACTCATGAAATCAGGCTTGGACATCGGCAATCATGTCCTCCGAGTTGCTTATAATGCTGTGGATGCTTCCTGGTGTGGGGCAGCTGCTGGGTTCTGTCTCAGATGCCATTCTTGGCTCCAGGTATCTGGCTTCACCTTGGATGTACAGGCCAACATTTTGGACATCCCCTTCTGCGGTTCAGTCTTTTTCGGGGTGATGTCCAGGTTTATTATTTCCACTCTGCAGGAGTCAGGGTAGGCTCTAAAGTCAGTCCATTCACTTTATCACACAGTCTAGAGCAGGCCAACATCAGTCTTTTCACATGTCCTCCTTTAAGCAATCTCAGAACCAGCCTGCCAAGAGTCAGCACAGGCATAAGGCCAAAGCAGACCTGCTGCTGCCACCACCAGAGCCTCCAGGCCCCTACTGCCCCCCTGCCTGTGTCCCCCCACCTCCTGACTCCTTAGCCACACCCCTGACTGAGGATCCAAGGGAGGCAGTCAGGCATCGGTTCTCTTTCCACCTAGAAGGGTGGAGAGTGGTGACCATGGACAACTGGGTGCTTCAGATCATAGAACATGATCACACTCTAGAGTTTGAAGTGTTGCCTCCAGAAAACCGTCCTAGTAAACTTTACTTATCCTCCCACCCACCTATCTCTGGTTTGGGAGGAAATCCAGGTTCTTCCTCAAAAAAGAGCCATATATCCCACCCCTGGTTCAATGAGGAAGGGGGTTTTACTCCCACTTCTTCCTTGTTCCCAAAAAGACCAGGGATCTTTGGCTTATCCTGGACCTGAGCCATCTGAATTGGAACACTGAGTGCAAGCACTTCTGGATGGTCACTTTCTAGGGGTTGTTACTACTTTTGCACCAAGGGGACTGGCTCTGCTCTCTGGACATGCAGGATCCTTACTTACACATCCAGATCTTTCCTGCCCATGGTTGCTTCCTCGTCTTTCACTTTCAGGGAGTCCATTTTCAATTCTGGACCCTCTCTTTTGGCCTTTATTTGGCCCCTCAGGTATTTATCAAATGCCTGGCAGCAGTGGAGGCTGCATTGAGGATGCAGGGCTTCTGTGTGTTCCCCTACCGGGATGATTGACTGCTAGCAGCCCCCTCCAGGGATCACTTGGTTCACACTTTGGAATACACGTTCTGCCTTTTTCAGGCCTTGGGGGTCACTGTCAATCTACCGAAGTCCTGCCTCTCTCCTTGCCAGCACCTTCAATACTTTAGGCCAGTCCTGGACACCAGCCAGGGAAAGCCTTTTCGGCCAAGATCAGGGAGGAGTGGCTGATGGAGCAGACTGGTTTCCCCCAGCCAGCAGATCCCCACCAGAGTGTTCCTGCACCTTCTGGGCTACATGACAGTGACTACTGCCATGGTTCCCCTGGCCCATCTGCATATGCAGATTCCTCATTGGTACTTGAGGGTCCAGTGGGACCAACGCACAGATGACCCAGACCAGTTGGTCCTGGTCTTCGACCTGGTCCAAAGAGTTCTGTTGTGGTGGCTCGATCTGGCCAACCTCTTGTGGGGTGTCTCCTTTCAGCTTTTGCCCTCCCATCAGATTTTCATGACAGATGCATCCAGCCTTGGCTAGGGTGGTCATCTTGCCAATCACCAGACCCAGGGTACCTGGACAGTCATAGAGTTCGGTCTCCATATCAATGTCCTGGAGATGCAGGCAATCCTATATGCTCTGCAGACCTTTCAGACTCATCTCCTCCCTGGTCTGCTGCTGGTGCAGATGGAAAACATGAGTGTGGTGTATCAGATCAACAAGCGGGTGGTAGGGACCCATTCTTACCTCCTATGTTGGGAGGCAATGAGAGTCTGCTATGGGGCCATCGAGCATGGTCTGGTGCTCTCGGTCGTAGATGTTCCAGGTGGTCAAAACGTCTTGGCTGACAGTCTCAGACACTCCAGGTCATGGGCTCACAAATGGGAATTTCTAGCCTCAGTGGTCAAGGATGACTTCGACAGATAGGGACATCCACAGTTGGACCTCTTTGTGTCCTCACTTAACTCAGAACTGCAACTTTTCTGTTTGATCAATCCCAAGCCTGGAGTTTTCTGGTGAGACACATTGTCCCTTTCTTGGAAGGGGAGATTCTTGTATGCCTTTCCTCCCTTCCTGCTCTGACAGAGGGTCATACTCAAGCTCCAGTTAGAAGGGGCAGAGATGATTCTCATAGCTCCTTTCTGGCTGTGTCATACTTGGTTCCCCTTGCTGCAACAGCTGGTGATGGAGCCTCCGGGACCCTTACCTCTGTGCACCAGCTTACCATCCCAGGACCAGGCACCCTGGTCCATCCAGACCTAAAGTCCCTACATCTCTATGCTTGGCTCCTATGGACCTTATCTATTGCACAATATGAGGTGTCCTCTAGGGTCAGAGACATCCTGGTGGCTGCTTAGAAACCCTCCACCATAGTCACTGACATGAAGTGGAAGTGTTTTACCCTTTCAGCTGCTGCTCACCATTTGGATCCTTTCACCTTCCCAGGAATCAGTGTTGGAGTACCTTCTTTCCCTTTAAGATTCCGGCTTGGGGTACTCCTCACTCAAGGTACACCTTTCCATCATCACTGTGTACCATGAATTGACTGAGAGCAAAGCTGTTGCCCAGTTTGCAGTGTCCTGTACATTTCTGCAGGGCATTTTGCATCTGAAACCTCTTATTTGGGACCCAGTCCCTCCATAAGACCTCAGCTTTCTGTGATGGAAAGCACTTTTTATGTTTGCTTGTGTGCACAGCGAACAAGAAACATATTGAGGTAAGTAAAGCATTGCAGAGGTGTGGCAGTGTTTGGCCAATGCAGCCCATGCTTTCAGAGGCCCATCCCTTGGCTACCAATCAACAGAAAAAACTGCCAGTGATGGAAGTTTTAGCGAGAGTGCAGGACTTAAAAGAAATGTGCCACTCCAATTAGGGACAGTTTCATCATCCCTGATTGCAGCTGCAGCTCCCCCCTCACTCGCATCCAAGAACACAGAGGCAGCTGACAAGACTCTCCACTCATGCACATTACAGTGCACAGTAATGCGCATGGGTGGAGTTTCCCTCTTGTCGGATACTGCCCTGTGCCCCTTGCCCTAGTGTGACTTTCCTGGTGAAACATTTAATTATTTAAATTGGCAGCTCCTGTCACTGGCCACACACTCCCAGGAAAAGTCGACATCGGGGTGTCCAATCCCAATGTCAGCATTACCCCTTTAGTGTGTCTTTCCTGGTTAAACAATTTCCCCTTTTTTTTTCCCCCGACACGGGATGCTCCTCCCGGTGTCAGATACACTACCCAGCCCGTCATCACCCTTGCTGACATCAGGTACCCAATCCACAAGTTGGTATCCCGTATCACTATTGTGGCACACTGGAGCCCACCCCAGTATGCCAAACTTTTTTATCCTGAAAATGAAAAAACTGCTCCTTGCTGTTTTTGTTTTTTAAACCTGAAAAAAAATGGTCCTTGTTGTCTTCCTGGGTCACCCTCCCCATCCCTAGCCTCCCTCTGTGCACCCCCCTTCCCGCACCCCTGACCTCATACTTACCTCTGGAGGTCTGGCACTGTAATCATCTGTGGAGAGGGAACATGTCTGAACTCTTCAAAGGCTGACAGCAAAACAAAAAAATCACAGTAAGCTTTTAAGGCATTAACTGAAGGTTCCAACTTTTGTTGATATCTCAGCCATTTTTTTAAGTTTTGGCCCCAAGTTTTCAACATGGGGTTCTTGGGACCCCTCCTCAAGAACGCTTGACTTGTCATTTCATTTCTCAGTCCTGTAAGGTGATTTCACGGTCACTGTGTGGAATCACCTTTCGCGACTGATTAACGAAACGACAGTGCCACTGTTCATGAGATGGGGTCCCTAAAAGACCATGTTGCAAATGTGGTGAAAAAACTCCCAAAAATGACTGCATCATGAGCGTGCATTGTGCAGTTTCTACATATGCTCATAACTGTGCCAATTTTCAATATTTTCACTTCAAATTTCCAATATTGCCATTTTTTTACACCTCCTTATGAACAGTACAGCTGTCATTTTTTGTATCCTGCCTAAAATGTGTTTTCACACTTGTGGTACAGAATGGTGCATTCACTATGCAAAATCAACTTTTGGGACAGACTAATGAAATCACAGTGCCACCATTCATGAGGGGACATCCAAAAAAGGGCATGTTGAAAAACTGGTAAAAAAATTCCAAAAAAATGACTGCATTATGAGCGTGCATTACACGGTTTCTACACACTCGTAACGTCACCAATTTTTCATATTTTCACTCCAGGTTTTCAATATTGCCATTTTTTCACACCTCATCATGAACAGTACAGCTGTCTTTTTTCACATCCTACCCAAAATTTTGTGCTGAATGGCGCAGTTGCTGTGCAAAATCACTTTTGGGGATTGAGTAATGAAATGATAGTGCCAATATTCATGATAGGCGGTCCCAGAAAACCCATGTTGAAAATTTGTAGTGAAAATACCAACAAATGCCCAGGGTGTTAGGGTTTTCAACTGTAACTCCCCATCCTGTAGAGACTGATAGGGGTCAGGGGTGTGACATGGGATTGTCGGCTGTAATGCTCATGCCATTGCACCCCCAACCTGCAGCCAGTGACAGGTATCAAGGTGTGCCTTGGGGTCTTCAGCCCCAACGTTCACTCCATTCTCCTATACTGCACCCATCTCAGCTTATTTCCTTATTGAATGGGGTGAGCATAAGGGCCGAAGACCCCAAGGCACATCATGACACCTGTTTGTGTCTGCAGGGTGGGATGGGGTGAGATGGAATGGCGTGAGCTTCATGCCCGATGACCCAAAGCTACCCCACAATGTCTGTAAGTCTCTGCAAGGTGGGGTTGGCATTAATTCAATACTTCACTGCCATTCCTATTATGCAGCCCTCTAAGTCTAGCAGTGCCAATGCCAATACCAGCAAGCAAACATTTGGCATTGACAAATGATTGTTTTAGTTGGTGTTAGTTCTTTGCTCAAAGGATTTCTGAGCTCCAGGCTCTTATGTGTAAGGGGCCTTACTTGGTTTTTCACAAAAACAGAATGTCTTTGTATACTAATCATACATTTTTACCTAAAGTGGTGTCAGATATTTCTTTGAATCAGTCCATCCACCTTCCAGTTTATTTTCCTGAATATTCTAATCAGGGTGAGGCTTTGCTCCATACTTTGGATGTACATAGGATTTTGTGATACTACACAAACCGCACAAAGCCTTTCAGGAGAATTTGACCATTGTTTGTTTCATTCGTACCCGAGAGAGGGCACTCCTGTTTCCAAACAGTGTTTGTCTAAGTAGTTAGCACATTGCATTGTTTGTTGCCACTGCAAGTAGAACAAGTCCCTTCCAGGAGATGTCAAGGGCCATTCCACCAGAGGTATGGCCACCTCAATGGCTTGCTTCAGAAATGTGTCTGCTGTGGACTTTTTTTCAGCTGTCACCTGGAGTTCTGTCCACACCTTCACTAAGCATTATAGCCTGGACATTGCCTTTTGGCACAGGGCCAATTTCAGTCTTGCAGTTCTTCAGGGCCTTCTCTCCAGAGCTCTTGGCTGCTGATCTGTCCTCCTCCAGGTGATGTTCTCCTGGTGTTACCCGGTACATTTTGGGACTCAGTCCTACCTGTGTGGCCTGCTGCAAGAGCCTTCCTCAAAGTAAGATAGCGCAGTTATGTAAGAACTTATCATAACAGTAGATCTTCTAGAGAAGCTCTTGCAGCAGGCCCTGTTTTCCCTCACTCTTTACCCCGCTGCTGTTTTTCTCTTGCACATCTTCTGCCTTTCTTTTGGCTCTTGGGAAACCTTCTCACTTCTCCATTATATGCCCATACAGGATCTCCAGTGGGAGAAATGAGGTAAGTGTGGGGGACTGCCCACCTTTTTAGGCTACGCTATGATCTGCAAAGGGCCAGGCCAGAAATCGGTAGGGCTGGGTTCAATTCCTCATTCTCCTGCTAGTATCTTAGTGGAGAGGGGGTCCCAGGTGAAGATGGTAAAGACTGCTTCACATACCCTCCCTCAGAGCTGTGCCCATGGTACATTCAGCACTGGCTACCACTGAGCTGCCCTTCCAGGGGAAAAAGTCTGCATTATTCTCGCAGATGGTCCACATCAACTGCCCTTCCCCTGATCTATTTCCCTGGTCACCCAGTCAAAAAAATTAATCAGATTTGTTTAATATGATCTCCCAACAATCAATCCATGCTGGCTGTGGTCTTGGATCTCATTGGATTCAGGATACTCTACCAGTTTTTCCTTTAACAGGGTTTTCATTTGTTTGCCCCCACTGAAGTAACACTAACTGACCTATAGTTGTTAACCTTCTCCCTGCTCATGCTCTTATATAGAGAAACTACATCAGCTCTTTGCCAGTCCTGTGGAACCATGCCTGCTTTCAGTGAACTGTTGAATAAGGTTACATATGGGGCAGCTAGCACCTCCCAGAGTTCCTGTAGTACCCTTGGATGTATCCCATATAGGACCAGATGGAATAGAATCTAGAGTGTACTCCATGTGGTCCAGTAGCCTTGTCCACCTTCAGAGCTGCAAGTCACTTCTGGACTCTTTTATCTGAAAATGAACTGGTGTCTACTGCCCATTCCTGCTGCTCCCTGGTGGTCTGTCTCCCCTTCCTCTACTGTTAAGATTGAACAGAAGTACCTGTTCAGGATGCCTGATTTTCAAGGTCCTTTTCTGTGCAGTCTCTTTTTCCACCCTTCTAATCATCACTATCCCTCCCCTTGTTTTTCCCATCTAAAGTATGTATCTGAAGAAAGTTCTATCCCCTTTTGTATCCCATTTGGCTATTCTTTACTCTGTCTGCAACTTGGTCCCCTTGCCACCTTTCCTTCTTCCCTTTGTTTTACTTGGTATACCTCCCTGTCTTCCTCCCTCTGTTTTTCCTTATACCTCCTTAATGTCATTCTTTTTTACCTTCACCATCATTGACACTTCTTTAGAGAACCATAATAGTCTACTTTCTTTCTGCTTTTACATGCTTCCTTCATGTGGAGGTTGGATGTCTTAATTATGCCATCCCTTGCTTTCCCCACTGTGCCTCTACCCTGTCTGGCAATACCTCCATGACTCAGTTTCTGAGGCAGTTTTGCATTCTTTAGAATCCACCCTCCTAAAGTCCAAGTCCATCTTCATCCAGTTTGATTCTACTTCTGTTTTTATGTTAAGCCATACTGTGCAGTGATTATGGTTACCTTGAGAATGGCCAACTGTGACATCTGCAATGCTGTCCCTGTCTGGAAGCACTAGGTCCAGTACTGCCCCATTCCTAGAAACATAGATTTTGATGGCAGATAAGGACCGCTTGGCCCACCCAGTCTTCCCATTTCCCTACCTAATGGATAAGCCGCAGATCCTAGTTAACTAGCAGACTACTTCTTCCTACCCCCACCCTCTAGAATTGCCTTATGACTGTCCCATGCATGCTTGAATTCCACCACTGTTTTTGACTCCACAACCTCCTCCGGAAGGCCGTTCCATGTATCCACAACCCTCTCTGTGAAAAAATACTTCCTTAAGTAACCTCTGAGCCACTCCCCTTCTATCTTCAAATTGTGCCCCTTGTTCTTGCACATCTCTTTTTTTGAAAGATGCTACCCTCTTGGACTTTGTTGATTCCTTTGAGGAACTTGAAAGTTTCTATCATGTCACCCCGCTCCCTCCTTTCCTCAAGTCTATACATATTTAGCTCCTTAAGTCTCTCTTCATATGTCTTCCGGTGCAGACCTTGCACCATTTTAGTTGCCCTCCTCTGGAAAGCTTCCATCCTGTCTATGTCTTTGCAGAGATTGGGTCTCCAGAACTGGACACAGTACTCCAAATGGGGTCTAACCAACTGTCTGTACAGAGGGATAATAACATCCTGTTTTCTACTGGTGATGCCTCTTCCTGTGCATCCCAGTATCCCCCCAGCCCTCCTTGCTGCCCTCTCACATTGCTTTCCCACCTTTAGGTCATCTGATATGACTAACCCCAGGGCCCTTTCCATTTTTGTTGTTGTTAGTAGCTCACCCCCCATTGTGTACTCTTCCCCTGGGCTTTTGTTTCCCAGGTGCATTACCTTGCACTTCTTAGCATTGAATCTAAGTGGCCGTACATTTGACCATTCCTCTAACCTTGCCAAGTCCCTTTTCATCCTTTCCACCCCACCTTGTGCATCAACTCTGTTGCAGATCTTTGTGTCATCTGCAAAGAGACATACTTTTCCTTCCAGTCCCTCTGCAATGTCGCTTATAAAGACATTGAAGAGGACTGGTCCTAATACTGAACCCTGCGGTACCCACTAGTAATCCCTATTTCTTCAAAGTGGAGTCCATTTACTATTACTGTCTGTGTCATATTCTCCAGCCAATTCTTTACCCAGGCTGTCATCTTGGGACCCACTCCCAGGCTAGCTAACTTGTATATTAATCTTTTGTGTGGGACTGTGTCAAACGCTTTGCTAAAGTCTAGGTAGGCCATGTCCACAGCCCTCCCTGATCTACTACTTTGGTCACCCAGTCAAAGAAATCTATCAGATTTGTCTGGCATGACCTTCCCGCTGTGAATCCATGCTGCCTTGAGTCCTGTGCCCCTGGCCTCTAGATACTCGACAGTTCTTTCCTTCAAAGTGATTCGATCATTTTCCCTTCACTGAGGTTAAACAAACAGGTCTGTAGTTTCCTGCTTCTGCCTTGCTCCCACTTTTGTGAAGGGGAATCACATCTGCCCTTCTCCAGTCCTCGGGTACCACCCCATCCTCCCATGATTTGTTAAAGAGGATAGTCAGTGGTGTCTCTAGTTCTACCCTAAGTTCCTTTAGAATTCTGGGATGAATCCCATCAGGCCCCAATGCTTTGTCCACCTTCAGTTTTAAGAGTTCTTTCAGAACCCTTTCTTCTGTAAATGGGCTGGTATCAACTTCTGTATCCAGAGTGTTTCTGCCGTTTGTTTTAGGTACCTCCCCCTCTTCCTTTGTAAATACTGATCAAAAATATTTGTTTAGTATCTCTGCCTTTTCACAGTCACCCTCTGCCCACCCTCCCTCCCATTTATTAAACCTCACTAACCCTCCCTTGGTCTTCCTTCACTCCCTGATGTACCTATAAAAGGTTTTATCCCCCTTCTTAACTGAGTTGGCTATCTTTTCCTCGGTTTGGGCCTTTGCTGTTCTGACTGCCTTCCCAGCATCCTTTTGCTTTAACTGACACAGTTCTCTGTCCTGCTCCTTCTGTGATTCCTTGTACTTCCTGAATGCTTTCTTTTTCTCCTAAACCTTCACTGCCACTTCCTTTGAGAACCACAGTGGATTCTTACATCGTTTTGTTTTGTTTATTTGCTTCACACAAAGGCTTGTTACCTCTGTGATGGCAGTTTTTATTATTCCCCATTGTTCTTCCACCCCTCCTTCCTGCCCATTTGCTAGTGCATTCCTTAGGTACTCACCCATTTTGGAAAAGTCAGCCCTCCTAAAGTCCAGTACTTTTGCCTTTGTATGGCTTGACTCTATTGCTGTGTTTATTGTGAGCCATACTGTTCGATGGTCGCTAGTTCCCAGATGGCTACCCACTTCTACATCTGAGATCCTCTCTTCATCTCCATTTGAGAGAACCAGGTCTAAGATTGCTCCCTCTTGAGTGGGTTCCAATACTAGTTGTCTAAGGCATGCCTCCTGTAGGGCATCTAGAATAACCCCACTCTTCGAAGTGGCTGCTGCAACTGCACTCCAGTTAACATCTGGCATATTCAGATCACCCATCAGCAATATCTCCTATTTTTCTGCCATTCAAAGTATTCTTTCTATCATTTCCTTGTCCATTTCCTTCCCCCTGAGGAGGGGTCTGTATACAACCCCTGTGCAGATTGTGGTGCCATTGCCGGTCTCCAAATTTAGCCACAGAGCTTCTTCTCCTCCCTGTTTTCCCTTTTGTTCTGTTGCTTTGATTCCCTCTCTTATGTAAAGAGCTACTCCTTCTCCTCTTTTACCCTTCCTGTCCCTCCTGTAGATAGTGTATCCTGGTATGTTTACGTCCCAGTCATGGTTTTGTGTGTACCATGTTTCTGTGACTGCCATGATATCCAGATGTTCCTCCTCGATCAAGGCCACTAATTCAGGAAGCTTGTTACTCAGACTATGAACATTGGTACTCATTGCTCTCCATTTTTTGATGGCTTTACCTTCTTTTGCAGCATCCCCCACTGACCTTTCTACCTTGGTCTTTTTCTCATTTAGCACCCTGTTTTGTAGGGAGAGACTGGGATTTTCCTGCTGCTTATCAGTGCCTCCCCCCTTGACTAGTTTAAAAGCTTGCCAATGAAGCATTTAAACCGATTGCTCAAAAGACTTGTTCCCTTCCTGGACAGATGCAGACCATCCTGCCAGTATAGGCTGGTGTCCCTCTAGGTGGAACCTAAGTCCCCAATGAAGCCAAACCCCTGTGCTCCACACCATTTTTTCAACCATTCATTAAACTACATGGTGCAAAGTACCCTCGCCTCACTCATGCCATTGACAGGCAGCACCTCAGAGAAGGATATTGTGTGTGCTACTTGTCATGGGCCCCTTCTCAATTCCAAAAAGTCCTTCTGCGCTGCTGTAATCTCATGATGAGCCAAATCATTTGTCCCTAGGTGGACAATGACATCCAGCTCAGACTGTCGTGCAGCTGTTCTCATGATTCTGAGGATGCACTTCCTGTCTCTCCAAGCCATGGCACCAGGCAGGCACCTTACTTCAGATTTCCCAGCTCCTCCCAGTTCTATCCCCCTAATAATTGAGTCCCCCACCAGGAGCTGCTTCCTTTCCTTGTGGTGTCCTCTGCCTCCTTCCTGTGGGCCTCCCTTGTGACAGTTGTCCTCAGCCTCCTTAGTCTCCTCTGTGGGTACATCCATAGGGGAGCTATGCTCCCCCAGAATGGTGTATGGATTGTGGTGTGGAACAACTGACTGTGTGTGCCTCTGTTCCACCATCCTCACCCTCTCTGAGCCCACTGTGGTCCAACTGCTGTGCTTTCTTTGCAACCTCTGAGGTAGTGGTGGTAGCTCTGGTGCTCCCTGGATGAGGGAGATTCCCTTCCTACTGTCCATTGTGGCCTGGGAGAAGGTTCCTTACTACTGTCCAGAGTGGCCTGAAGATGGGCAACTTCCTCCCTCAGGGCAGAGTTGTCTGCAAATAGGGAGCATCTCAGCCCAGAAAGACTCCCGAAGACTGCTGCCCCACAGCCATTACATTGTACTACTCCCACATTTTTGTTTGTTTTTTGTTTTTGTTTGTGTGTGTGTGTGTGTGATTGGTTTGTTATATAGAATATATATATATTATACAATGTATGCTTGTATTGTCAGTGCAGTGTGCTAGAGAGGATATGACAGTGATATGCACCTTGAACTCTTGACACTCTTGAGGAAATGATGTCAGAACCCCAGGTATAAAGGAACTATTTCCAGGGTGGGTGGGGTGAGGGTGGGAAGGGGTTAGCTAAACTGTGCCCTCACAAAACAATCAGCTAAAAGCTCTGACCCACCGCTGTGATGAGTGCCTTCCTGTCAGCAAGATGCCCTACCCAAGAATTTGACACAGAAAATACCCTGCTAATCAAACAGAGAAAAATTCACACATCCAAGTCAGACACAGGTAAACCTCCCCAGTCCCAAAACAGACCAGGTGGTTTGTGCTCTGAAAGCTGTCAGCCCCAAAATAAGTCAGCAGTGCTTTAAACTCTTCCTGCACTGAAAATCTTAAGAATTGTAACAAACAAACGTAAACCTAGATCCACCTCCCTCTGTTGCTTGAAAGACTGTCTTTCCTGTTTCACACTGCAGGTTTTGCTATGACAACTCCTTAACCACAGTAACTTATTTAAAAATATTTTAACTATCACAAACTCCTACGCACAGTAAATTATTTAAAAATAGTTTCTGTCCCAAAATCCTAGTAGTCAATTCAGCTACCCCCAAGGGACAACCAAAATGCAGTATTCCAACACTTGTGAAGTTACTTCCAAGATAGGAAGAGTTTGCAAGCTCCTTTTTCAACTCCTCAGTCACCTGTAAGTTATTTAAAAATAGTTTAACTGTCAGAAAATCCTAGTAGACAATCTAGCTACCTCCAAGGATCTACCCAAATGCAGTATGTAAATCCTTCTGAAGTTACTAACAAGATAAACAGAGTTTGCAAGCCCCTTCTTGGTTAAACACTAAATAAATATGTGAATAAAAAGCAATTACCAAGGGTAGTTAGTTTCACCTCCCACAGAATTAAGCAAAAGTGCTCGTTGTTGCAGATATCAAGCACAATATACAATTTCTCACACATCTCACAGCTGAATAAAGAAGTAGTGTCCTTCCAGGTCAAGAAAATGTGCTTTGTGTATCTAACTATTGCAGCCTCCAGTAACTTATAGTACTCTGATCTAGTCTGGATATCTCCACCCAGGGCAATTTGTTGACAATGGTTATGATGTAGCCTTTCCTGTTCCAATACAACACTTTGTGGTCTGAAAACAATTTATTGCACCTAAGGCTGTCTGCGTTTCAATTCACACTGCAGGTTTTGCTATGACAACTCCTTAACCACAGTAACTTATTTAAAAATATTTTAACTGTCACAAACTCCTACGCACCTAATGAGTACTTTGACTATCTCCCTGAGAAAAGCCCCTTGTAGGGAGTCAAGGAGAGCCCTACTCCTTGCTGAACCTGCAGTCAGAAGGCTCCACTCCATGTGTGGTGGAAAGAAGTGATCGACTAGCAGCATCTTCCCCTTATTTGCCATTTTGATGATGTCTTCCTCAAGTGCCCTATCCAACTCCTCTCACTGCACTGGAGGTCTGTACACCACCCCAGTATGGATACCCATAGAGACCACCTAATTAACAAACCCTGGCCAAAGTTGATATGGCTGCAGCTGAAGAATTTGGGGTAAAAATATTGTTCAGTGATATCTGAAATGCTGTCCCTGTTTGGAAGCACTAGGTCCAGTACCGCCCCATTCCTAGTGAATATTATGACTAGCTCTCTGAGAAAAGCTCCTTGTAGGGAGAGTATCCTGTGATGTGGGCTCATTGCATATGGCCCTTACTGAAAAAATGACCCACTTGCAGTGAGTACCCACACAGCGAGGGAGGGTGACTGGATGGGGAGGATTTGCAAATGGTGATGGGATGTTGCTGTACATATGTGCACACAGGGGTAGTGAGCACATCAAGGGTGGAGGGTTTGTGAGTGGTAGTGCCATGAACTGCCATCGAGCTGGCTCTGTGGTGTAGTGGGATGGACGCTGGCCAGGGGTGGATGTGGTACAGGGTTCTGGTCCGGGCTGAAGTATACTTTGCTGCGCTCAGCCCAAGTATGCCCCTCCCCACTGTTGCACCCCTCCAACATGCATCCCCCTGGAGTTGAGAATCTCTAGTGGGGGGGTGCTGCCTCCCTGTATAAAAGTAAAAAACACAAGTTGTTGAGCTACTTTCACTGGCGCTGGAGTTGCACATCGACAAAACTGAATTTCAGCGATGTACACTTGCCATAAGGACAATCACCCTTTGGCAATCTCCCTTATGACATAGAACCCTACCTCAAGTGCCCTATCCAACTCCTCTCCCTGTACTGGAGGTGTGTACATCATACCATTATGGATAGCGACCCCTAAGCCTATCTCTAGGATGACCCATTATACCTCTAGCCCTTTCTTTTCCTCCAGATACCCCTGTACCTTCATGGCCTTAATTCCCTCCTCACATATTTTGTAGTGGAATTCCTCCACCCCACCTCCATGCCAGTCTCTCCTGAACATAGAAAAGACAGCTACTGCCATACCGCAGTCTAGCAGTTAATTTCTAGCCATTTGAGTTTTGACACATCCCAGTACAGTACAAAAGGTACTTTGCTAACTACTGGTATTGCCTGGACTAAGGATAGTATATAATTTACATAGATATAATACTGTTCTTACACTGCATCTCAAAAAGTGTTTCACGGACAGTTTATTTATACATTACACAGTGGAGGAGGGCTCTGGATATTTAGAGGGCTCCATTCCCTTGTGTGTGAGGCAGTCTTAATCTGTAATGAGTGTTTCTTACTCAGCCATCCTGGAAACAGGTACCTAAGGGAATTTTTTTTTTCAAAGTATAAGATATTATTGCTTGATTTTGATGAGTAATATATTAATACTACTGTTAGGACCACTCTTACCATTAGTTTTCAAGTTCAAGTTCAGGTTTATTGGAAGGGATGGAATGCAGTGAGCAAATTCATTTGCAAGGATGTCCCTTTTATAATACACTCAACAAAATATAACACTTTGCATAGTGGCAACATCAGTACACACAACATCAGTACATGGGAGCTTGAAGTAAATAAAACAAAATACATCTTTCTCACATTTAACAGTGAATTATACTAGATAAGACAGATCCAGAGAGGCCAGATAAAAACAACAGTAGAGTCTAAGTGCAGATTGTCGAAGGAGCCAATCAGGCAAAGGATAAGAAAGAAAGAGAGAAAGAGATGGTATACAGGGCTGGAGAAGGATTAGAAGCATTGGAAGGATTCAGGAGTAATGTTATTAGTAATTCCTTTGAATGGGATTAAGGTCTGAAGCTTTAGTGTGGATTGGAGTTTATTCCAAATGGTGGGGAGGACATAGCTCATGGCTGCCCTGCCATAACAGGTGTAAATTTTGGGCACTTCTAATGAGATGTATGTACATTTCTTAAGGACGTAAGAACTGTGTAAATGATGGAAGGCAGAGGTCATATAGAGGGGAAGCTTATTAAGGAGTGCTTTATATATCCAGACGTAAGTGTGAATAAGTCTTCTGGTTGCTAGGGAGGTCTAGTTCAGCTCTTGATACAAGATACAATGAGTTCTGTCTGGAACATTAGTTATAAATTGGATCAGATGGCACAGTGAAAAAAGAAACATAGAAATATAGACTTTGACAGAAGATAAGGATCACTTGGCCCACCCAGTCTGCCCATTTCCCTACCTCATGGATAAGCTACAGATCTTAGTTAACCAACAGCCTACTTCCTCCTACCCCCCACTATAATTGTCTTATGGCTGTCCCATGCATTCTTGAATTCTCTCACTTTTTTTGACCCCACAACCTCCTCAGGAAGGCAGTTCCATGCATTCACCACTCTATCCGTGAAACAATATTTCCTCATGTTGCCCCTGAGCCATCACCCCTCTATCTCTAAATTGTACCCCCTTGTTCTTGCACATTTCTTTTTCTGAAGGTGCTACCTTCTTGGACTTTGTTGATTCCCTTGAGGTACTTAAAAGTTTCTATCATGTCCCCCTTCTCTCTCTCCTTTCCTCAAGGGTACACATATTAAGCTGTCTTAGTCTCTCTTCATATGGCTTCTGATGTAGACCCTGCACCATTTTAGTTGCCCTCTTCTGGACCGCCTCTTTTCTGTCTATATCCTTGTGGAGATGGGGTCTCCAAAACTGCACACAGTACTCCAGATGGGGTCTCACCAACTGTCTGTACAGAGGGATAACAACTTCTTGTTTTCTACTGGTGATGCCTCTCCCTATGCATCCCAGAATCCCAGCATCCCAAGCTCTCATTATTGCCTTCACACATTGCTTGCCTACCTTAAGGTCATCTTATATGACTACCTCCAGGTCCCTTTCCATTTTTGTTGTTGTTAATACATCCCCCCCATTGTGTACTCTTCAGCTGGATTTTTCTTTCCCAGGTGCATTACTTTGCACTTCTTTGCATTAAATTTAAGCTGCCATACTTTTGGCCATTTCCCAATCTTGCCAAGTCCCTTCTTATCCTTTCCACCCCCTCTTGTGTATCAACTCTGTTGCAGATCTTTGTATCATCTGCAAAGAGGCATACTTTTTCTTCCAGACCCTCTTAAATGTCTCCTATAAAGACATTAAAGAGGACTGGTACAAGTAATGAACCCAGTGGTAACCCACTAGTAATCCCCTTTTCTTTGGAACGAGTTCCATTTACCATTACCCTGTGCATCCAGTTGTGCAGCCAATTTGTTACCCAGGCTACCACACTGGGACCCACTCCCAGGCTAGCTAACTTGCTTATTAATCTTTTGTGTGGGACTGTGTCACATGCCTTGCTAAAGTCTAGGTAGGCCATATCCACAGCCCCTCTCTGGTCTACTATTTTTGTCACCCAGTCAAAGAAATATATTAGATTCATCTGACATGACCTTCCTGCTGTGAATCCATGCTGCCTTGGGTCCTGTGCCCCAGAGTGTCCAATTTGCAAAGATTTATAATAGCACAACTGTTGTAAATAATATCTGCATAGTCCAAGAGGGGCAAGAAAGTGGCCTGTACTGGCCTATTTCTAGAGTCCCGGGTTGTACTAGTCTAATTTTAGAGTCTTGGGAGAATAGAGATTTATTTCTAAAAAAGAAACCTAGTCTCATTTTTAGCATTTTTATCAGCGCATCAATGTGGGAGGAAAAAGGATAAGTGAGAGTCTAGAATGAATCCTAAATTATTAAAATTATCTACCACCTTGAGTGTGTCCCCTAGGAGTGTAATAATAAGAGTAGGCTGACTGTTAATAAGACAAGCAGAATGTGAGTTTGGTGGGTAGACAAACATAATCTTGTTTTTTTGGCATTCAAACATCAATTAGATAATAGTAGGTTATGCTGACACTTGTTGAAGTCAGATTGAAGAGCACAGAGGACTTGTCTGAAGGACAGCTTAGATATGTAGAGGACAGTGACATCCAGAATGAGATGGATATTAGAGTATTAGAGTCACTAAAGTCTTTACTTAAATTATTTACATATATCAGGAACAACAGGGGTCCCAGAATAGAACCATGAGGAACTCCTCTTGAGAGGGGGAGTAGCGAGAGAGGGTTCCATTTATTTTAGTTCATTGTTATCCATTTTCCAAATAACTGGCAAAGCCAGCTTACAGCAGAGTCATCCAGTCGTAATTCTTTGAGGCAATCTAATAAGAGAGAATGGTCAATAGTGTCAAAGGCCTTACTAAGGTCCAAAAAGACTACATCAGTGATCTGCTTATTGTACATAGCCTCAAGCCAGTCACTAGTAACTTTGGATACAGACAAAATAGTACCATGATGTGGTCTAAAACCAGACTGTAGTGAACTTACCAAATGTTGTTTTTCAAGAAATGCTCTAACTTCCGTACTGACCAATTTTTCAAGCATGTTTGTGATGACTGGCAGGACTGATATTGGTCAATATTTACTTAGATTGTCAGGGTCACCTGATTGAAAGAGTGGTATTAAATGAGCTACCTTCCAGTCATGGGGTACTGTGCCTTCTGCAAGGGATAGGTTAAATAAATGGGTAATTGGGGCAGTAATGAAGGGATAACCTAACTTCAAAAAGAAGGGGTTGATATTATCTATACCTGCACTCTTTTTTCTGTCCAACTTCAATAGCTGGTCTTCAACTTTTTATAGATAATGGCCACAAAAATGAAGGGAGCATAAGTGGGAGTGTTGGGTGATGTAGATGGTTGTGGGATAGAAGGTCATAGTGTAGCTGGCTGTGTGGAGTCAAAGGCAAGGCCTACCATAGCAAAGTGATCACTGAGTTTATGTACTATATTATCTTCATTGGCTATGGTGATACCATGATAGGTAATAGAATTTGGAAGGGTCAGAGGAGCTTTGCTCCTTTCCACAAGTGTAGAAGTGTGCCAAATTTGTGTAGGGTTTCTGTTGTCTGATTCAAGGATCTTTATATAATAGCTCTCTTTGTTTTTTCTGACAAATTTGGTACATTCACTGCAACTGGCCCTAAAAACTGTCCAGTCGTCCGGTGATTTTGTGTGTTTTGCAGAAGCCCAAAGAGGATCTCTTTTTAGAATAATTTTCTTGATTTCCCCATTAAATCAGGGGCAGGAGGCTTTTTTCACTCTGCAACTAATTAAGGGTGGATTATTGTTAATGATACCACTAATAGTGGAGTTACAGATGGTCAATACCTTATATATTGTTAGGGCTAAATAGAATTGTTGCCAGTTAATTTCTCTCAAGTCCATTTGGAAATTGGCTGGGTTAAATCTCTTGAATGATCTTTTTATTGTTAACTTACTAATATTCCTAGATTTTGGTAGATTCCTAACAAACAATGATCACTGAGGTTGATGAGCTAAATTGCCTCTTGCATAATTTTTGTGGAGCCTACTAGTCATAATAATATCTAAAAGTGAACCTGACAATTGATTTTTATGACATGGCCTAGTAATTTTGGTAATTATCTGAATCAGACCCAAATCATCACATACATTTTTGAGGGGAATTGATTTAGCACTAAACCAGTCCAGATTAACATTTCCTAAAATTATAATTTCTCTAGTGTTAGCATCTAGGAATTGATGTAGATGGAGCAAAATATCCATTCCCACAGTGTGAGGTCCATAGCATCCAATTAAGTTTATTGATCCTGCAGCCAAGATTGAGGTTTTTAGTGCTAAACATTCAAATTATTTTGACTTGGAGATGGATTAAATCGCAGAGGCAGAAAATTTCTTATGTATGAAGACAACCACTCTATCCCTATAGACCTCTCAACCTGAAAAAGGGAGTGAGATGGCAGTGCCAGCGCTTGATTTGTGACTGTATTTTTTAGCCAGGTTTCCATCAAAACTAAGAAATCAGGCAGAGGGTGTGAAATCCATGCTTACATTTCAGTAATTTTCTCCTGAAAGCTGCATACATTTATAAGCATCATTTTTAAGCCTTTGGCAGAGGCATAGTCTACAGGTGTTGATAATGGTGTTGCAGGTCCAGGATTGAGCTCAGTATTATCGGAACAAAGGAGAAGCATGAAAATTACTTGGAAGATCCAGAATCTAATTGATAAAGTATGTAATTTACTTTGTTGCACCTACTTGTGATGCAAAGTCTCAGCCCAATTCTTATCACATAAAAAAATAATAGTGCAAGGTTGCACAAAGGAGTATAACCTCCCGTAAATGAGAGAATGGCTAGAAACTAAGAAGCGTGCATAGATGCTGGCAGTCTTATCCCACCTTGCAAAGCAAAGCACATTTTTATTTCTAAAACGCTATTCCAAAAGACCATAGCGTTGTACACAGACATAAATAAAAACATAGTTACCATAAAACATGTATTTAAATCATTTAATAAAACAGCAGGAATTAAACATCAGGAAAAGCAAAGTTGAAAAGATAAGTCTTTAAGGCAGATTTAAAGGCCTTGGGTGGTGATTGATAAGGATAAAGGAGTTAATATTTGAGGGAGTTAAAGGAACACATGGAATGGATTGTTCATCAATAGGAATGATAAATGGGGACAGGAGTATTCACATTACACAAATCATTTTAAAAATGGCTTAGCAAAATGAGGAGTTGAGTTGCCAAAGAGGTAAAAAAGTAGGGTCAGAAAAAATAATATGTCTAAGAAGAAGAAGTAACTCCCCACTATATAATGTATTGGATAAAAGTTCTCCATACAACCTCAGTTAAATGATCTCAGTAATATGTCTAACGAGAAGAAGTAACTCCCCACTATATAATATACTGGGCAAAAGTTCTCTGTGCTATCTCAGTTAAAAGATCTCACTAGACTTGAAAAAGGAAAATGAAGGAGGGTGCACAGTGCTGCTTCTAGAGTTTGTTCAAGATAAGCTAATGGAGAACTGGCCACTTAGTTTATTACACCTTGGTCAGATAACCAGGGTAAGCTATCTAAGCGAGTGTCCACCTTGGTTAAATGATTGGGGTTAGCTATATAAGTGAGTGTCCAGATAGTCTGTGTGATATTATTTATTGTCTCTGTTTGTATATTGCAATAACTGAAATATTGAACAATAAAATATTACCTACCACCAATCAAATTCCTTGACTGAGTTACCAAAAATCAATTGCTTATCTCATTATGAAATCTTGACTCCTAGTCCGCATGGATTCATATCTAACCATAGTACTTCTACAAATTCAATAGAAAAAAATTGATGTCTAACTTAGGATCTTGGACAAAGAGGATTATGCTTCTGGAGCTACTGCATATTCATTGATTTAACCAGAGCGTTTCAGGTAGTGAACCATCCGTGGCATTGTTATAAATTGTATCCTTGGAATATCTACCTGTTCTTTAAATTGAATTATTGATTACTCAAAGGATAGAACACAAAAGTGTTACATTGGGAACTTTTTCTGTGCTGTTATCAAAATTGGATTTCCTCAGGGGTCAATTTTTGGACCTGTCTTCATCAACCTTTATATGAACAATGGTCTTACTGTCTGCAAATTCAGTAGTATTTCCTGTTATGCTAAGAACACATCAGTTTACAATAACCATCCTTGATTTTCCATACAAACTTACTATTTACAACTTTGCTTTCATAGTTTGCAGAAATGGCTGGTTACAATACTCCCTCCCCAGCACTGTAGCAAGTTGTTTTGCTTTATGTGCCAAGAGCGGGCCACTAATCAAGGTTGTTCTTGCTGTGGGCATTCACAAACCAGTGCAGTAGTGCCTCTTCCACCTCACCATCTTTCCAGGGACCCTGGTTTTCCATTTTTACCGGTAACACCGGTAACAATCACGGAATCCTGCTTGGTTTGCGGATTTTTAATTCTTGTAGCGGTGCCTCACGGAAACTGCATGTCACTGCACAGAATCTCTAAGATTTCAGCATTTTTTAAATTTTTTTTTATTTTCTCTTTTTATGTCCCCTTCTCACAGCATCAGTCTCCACTTTTCAGGCTGGGTATCCCTTAGCTTCACCCCCAGGTAATGCTCAGGAGCTCCTGTGGTCCTGCCCCTATCCTGCCTGGGTTGTACCCCCACCAGGTGGAAAGGGAGGGGACTCCAGGACCCATCCATACTCCCTTAGTGTGTGTCTGGCAGCTCATTGGATCCCTCATGGAGCCTGGTTATGAAGTCTGGGGCACCTGGATCCCTTCTGCCAGTGGCCAATGTGGGGTGATTGTTCCTGGTTTTCTGATCGCTGTCCCTGAGGGCACTGGCACTAGAGGAGATCCAAGGAGGTAGGTCACATAGAGACATGCCACTGCTCCAGATCCTGGCTAGGATCCTCCCCTCCTGATCACTCTGCAGCACCATTGCATCACCAACCATGGTCACACAGTTGGTGGTAAAGCAGCAGGACCTGCAGCCCACCCTCCCTGGAGGAGGATAGCAGTCCCCCAGGTGCTTTATCCTACTCCCCTGGCCATACCTCCAGCAACCCAAGTTCGCTTCTGACCCTGGGTCGCTGGCATTGCAAGCAATAGTGCTACCGCAGTGCCAGCAGGCAGACCCAGATTTCAGCATCTTAAAATGAATGCTGCTGTGCTTTGCATTCTTTTTGCTTTGTTGCATATAGAGTCAGTAAGGAAATCACCCGCACTGCTTTGTTGTAATCAGCCATTCAGTTTAACCACCCATGCCTAGTGGTTAGAGTAACAAGCAGTGAATGAACTGGGTATATCCAGTAGAGTTGGGTTTGATTCCCACAACCTCCACTTGCATACTGTGTGACTCCAAGCAAGTCACTTAACCTCCTCAGTGCTTCTAGGTCACTCCTGAAAACAGACAGTCCTGCCTAGTGGGCCTTATCTGCTTTACAAAGCATATAAAAAAAAATACCAATATATGTTTACTACATCATAGAATAGTAGTCAGGGTACCATGTAATTTACTTGAGTTTTACTTGGGCTGAAATGATTTTGTATAGGTAAAGATAAATGTTCAGATACATTTTATGTGTTTTATAAGCTTGTTTTTTTGATTTTAGTCAGGTGTTTATTGTATTCTTTGCATATAAGCATCTAGGTTGTAGATTGCTAAATGCAGGATCACTGTTACCAACTAGCTTATTCAAGTTTATAACCAGTAGGGCCATCCACAATCCTCAGTTGTTTGAATGAAAACTAGTCTGAATTAAAGTATGTTCACAAAGAAGAAACTGCCCTACTACTTATGATAATACTTCACAGTTAGCACCCCATTTAGGTGAATTGGATCATTTGCAGCTTTTCTCCCACCTACTGTTTCAGTCTCTGTGACAGCAAAAGGTTTTATGATAGACTGCTTTAACAAAAAAGCAAATGTTAAGTATTTAAGTGTACTTATGTTTGGCCAGTGAATTTTAAAAGCACAGTCAATGACGTACAGAAGGTAAGACCCTAGGGGCTATATGATGCTGGTGGGTAGAGTAGTGCTCAGTTCACATCTGAACAAAGGCATGAAAACTGGGAGACACCCTTTTCATGGACACCAAGGGAAAAAAAGCATCCACATGTCTGGTAGATGCATAAATCCATTTGAACGTCCTCCACTAATCACTTGTGGATTTTTTAGGTGAAGACACTTTATTTCAAAGAAGCAAATTCAAGCAGTTTTTTACCCCCTGGCCATTCACTCCTTCAGGCCTGCCAAAGCCCCCTACCATCACTGCTGAGTGCCAACCACCATCCACTGCCCCTTACTGCTGTGCTACCAAGTAACCCAAAGTAACCCTTCATTGAGTGGGCCCCTTACCCCTGTGGGAGGCTACCAGAGGAGGAGAATTGCCCTAAAGAGCTTCCAGTGTATCCTGGGCATGGCAGGAGTCAGAATGGACACATGTCTGGGGATTCTGGCTTATGGAGGGACCAACAGCTGTCCTTCGGTTGGGTCAGTGGGTGTTTTCCCATTTTCTTGGGAGCGTGACAGGCCGCACAATGTCAAGGCACAAGCCGATGTCCGTCACGCTCCCTTCTGCAGTGAGGGCTGACATGTTGTTGTGCCTCTGGCCTCCACCAGGGGCCAGCAAATGCTGAGCCATGAACCCACCCTCCCTCCCAGGAGAAGGTGAGTGGTCATTGACACTCAAGCCTTCACCCACCAGCTGGCCCTCCAACACCCAAGTCTGTTTCCTAACCCTGGTCAGCAGTGTCACAGGCAGAAATCCAATTCATGCAGTTAAATTATAGATAGGAAAAAACAAAGGTAGTCCACCTTAGCAGTGATGGTTCAGATTAATTCACATCTGAGTTCTAACAAGCAAAGAGACCAAGTCATTTGTAACTTGTACATGTGGTGTGGGTGCTGAAGAAAGGGGATCATAGAGCTGTCACTACTGCCATCACCCCAGAGGGATGTGGACTGCATTGTTGCTACTGCCATCACACCGAAGGGGTGGGGGCTGTAGTGCTTCTGCCATCACCACTGGTGGATGGGGAATGTAGTACTGCTGCTATTCCACCTGAGGGATGGGGGACATAATGCTGATACTGCCATCACACCTGAGGAATGGTGAATGTAGTACCATACCTCTCAACCTCCTGCCTCATAGATTAGGGACAAGGCTTAACAAAATCAGGGACAAAGGACCAAATTCAGGAACACGTCTTCAAAATCAGTGATATCCACTCAGGAAGCTGGCAGAATAAGGGGCTTAGTGTAAAATGTATTTTCTAAGGAAGAACAAGTGTGTAACTTTAATGTCTGGCATTATTTTGTGCTTACAATCCCCACTGTTTGGTAAGGGAAACACAATTTTTAGGAGGGACAGAGTAAAATTTTGAGGCAAAATCAGGGACATCCCTGAAAATCAGGGACAGTTGAGAGGTATGCGTAGTACTGCTGCCATCACACCTAAGGGATGGGGGCCACAGTGCTGCTGCTTCTGTCACACCTGAGGGAGGGAGGTTGTAGTGCTTTTGCTGCTGCCATCACACCAGAGGGATGTGGGTCATAGTGCTGTTGGTGCTGCCATTTACTTTAGGGATGGGGCTGTAGTGCTGCTTCCATTACACCTTAGGGATGGGGGCTGTAGTGTTGCTGCTGCCATCACATCTTGTACCTAAAATAACTTTAAATTGGTACAAGGATGGAAGGATATGCAATAGTGGAAATCAAAATTGCTAAAATGCATGTTAGCAGAATTAAAAATTGTTAAATAAAGTACACAAAACCAAACACCGGTAAAAGCGGATTTTGGCTTAGCAGACACCGGTGACAATACCATTTTTTACAATGCGCAAAACAGAATATGCCCTTTCTCAATCCCGGTAAACCAGTGTCCCTGCATCTTTCCCTTCTTGCTTGTGTTTTCTATCAGGATTTGAGTTCTTTTCCAACTCATCCAGTAGCTGTTCACGCTGCTTGAGAAGATATGCAACAGTGGATTTGGGGAGGATGAGGTGTTGAGCCAGGTCATGCTGGCTCATTTTGGGAAGCTTGCTGATCTTGTTTAGGATCTCTACCATCTGGCTTAGGGACATTGCTTTACGCTTCCCAGCCATGGTGAACACACTGTCAGTAGCGAGCAGGAGAAGCATCGCCTAACACCGGTAAGTGTACAGTGGAACAAACAACTATGATGACAATGTGACAAGGTGCTCCTACGTTAAAGGTTACTGCAATTAGTGGAATTGGAGTCAGGTTAGCTGATTGTTACAACATTAATTAGTGCATGTCAAGAAGTGCTAGCAGGCGTTAATTAACTGTGGCTGGGTATCATCAGTGAATCATCAGTGAACCAGTGAAATTGTCTGCAATTAACCCACGTCTCCAATCCTCTAAATTGGATGACATTTGCCCAATATAGCAGGCTCTACTAGCACATTAAAAATGAAGGAATTAACACTGTGCTCTATGAGGATGGCAAATGGTTTTGTGATTTTGCCCAACATAAGCTGCCACCTAAATTATCTGTGGTCTTCATAAGTGGACCATACCGTATTTGCTGCTCTTAATTCTGAATAAAACCAAATTTAAATGTTTTGTTGTAGTACAAAATGGACTACAAGTCCAAATCTGAACATTTGCTCATTAAATAGTGGCCTAGTTGAAAAGGTATCCACCTTTAAGTAGTTATGTGTCTATATGGATACTGCATTATGCTTCACTACCCAGAGAGACCACCTAATTACCAAGTTCTGCCAGAGCCAATAGGGCTGCAGTTGTGGAATTTGGGGTAAAATATTGTAAATTATGAAAGTTACAAGCCTGCATTTGCAAAATTTAACATAGGCTCTTAAATGTGTTGTTTTGTAATATTTCTACACCAAAATTTCAACATATCCTTGTTATAACCCTGCATGAAGAAGATGGGCAGACAAAATGTTCAACTTCTGGCTTAAAGGTGATTTTGTGCAGGGACTTCAAAATCAACTTTCAGGAAGCAAAAACACATTTTGGGCAGGAGTTGAAAAATGACAGCTGTCACACTCATGAGGTGTTGTAAAGAAATGGCTCCATTGACAATTTTGGCTAAAAATATTAAATATTACCAAACTTACAGTATGAACCTGTGTTCTTAAAATTCAATGTAGGCTCATAACTTTGTTGTTGTTGTTTAATATGTTTATACTAAATTTCCAACATAGCCTTCTTATGACCCCAGCTCATGAACAAGGGCAGAGAAAATGCTCAACTCCTGGCCGAAAGGTGATTTCGCGCAGGGACCATAAAATCACCTTTCTGGATGTAAAAAAAAAACAACCAAAAAACATCTTGGCCAGGATTTGAAAAAATGACAGCTGTTGCATTCATGAGGTGCTGTAAGAATATGGCTATGTTGTAAATTTTGGGTAAAAATATTGAAAAGCACCAAAGTTATGAGCCTGCATTCATAAAATTGTATGCATTCTCATAACTTAGTTGTTTTTTAGTATTTCATTCAATTTTGATTCAATTAAATTTTATTTGTACCAGGATAATATCATTGAAACAGCTCATTTGCAATGCGGTCCTGGAAGGACTAACATTCATTGGAGAATATAGAATTAAAAATCACAATGGCAAAGGCAAAAACAATAATAGCAATACCAGTCATACAAAACAAGTAATGTGCAGGTACAGCTTACTTAGGTTCTATACATAAAAATCAGGGTGGCAGATACAAAAAGAAATCCTAACAGTACAAGGGTTACAAGACGGTTAATGTGCAGATACAACTTAAAATAAATACAGAGAGGAAACTAACACTAAAAAAGGTGGAAGTACAGGAAGAGTTGCTGGAAAAAGGTGAATGAGTCTGGAAAAGGGGCAACGAGAGAGCTACAGACAGGTAGGGGACAGGGGGTAGGAAATGATGGAAAGGTATAGGGATAGGCAAATTTAGGAAAATGAAAGTGCAGTAAATAGGGAGTAAGTACAAGGTATTTAGGATTTGTATAAGAAGTAGGTTAGGTAAAGAGGAATACCCTACCGGATCCCTCCATCAGAGAAGATAAAAGAATAGAGATAGTGAGGAATACAGTCTCCATGGTAGCAATAAGTGTACCTCAGCAGTACAGCCTCTTTAGAAAATGGGTCTGTTATTTTGCAAAGAAAGAGTACTTGTCCTCTGTCTGCAAGCAGGTACTTAAAGGTATACATCCCAATGGTATTTGTAAGTTTTAATGTTTTTTGTAGCGTATTCCACAGGATAGGTAGTGCATATCCCATGGATGCGGAACCAAAGTGGGTTCTTATCTTGGGGGTACTGAACATAATATAGGAAAGTTTTCTGAGGGAATACTTGCATGAGGAGCATTTAAATAGGTTGCAGATGTAAGCGGGAAGTTTCAGGGTGATGGCTGTATACACCCAAAGGGCAGCATTGTGCCACCTCCTGGTATTGAGAGAGGGACAATTAATCTGTAGGTAAAGAGAACAGCGGTAAGTGTTGAAAGGTGCATTTAAGATGAATCTCAAGGCTCTGTGATAGTGTGTCTAGGGCCGAGGACTGTTTTATGGCATTGGCTGTAGAGGAAATACACATAGTTAATTAGGGGGAGGAAGGTTGTTTGGACCAATCTTACTTTGGCTTTATAAGTAGGCTGGTGCTTGCTACGGAAATAGAATCCAAGTCTTTGGCATATATTTTTAGCTAGTTCCTTGATATGGGTAACAAAGGAAAGTTTACAGTTTAGCCAGAAACTTAGGTATTTGAATTTCTCTACTAGTTCAAGTGGTTCCCTCAGAATTGTGACAATCTGTAGGTTGGTATCTGAGGAATTGGGAATTGGATTTTTGGAATAAGCGGAGAGGAGCATAACTTTGTTTGTTTGGCATTGAGAAGTACTTTCAGGTGAAGTAGATTTTGTTGAAGAAGGTCAAATTTGTTCTGTAATTCAAGGCAGGCCTGTTGTAAGGAGGGCCTAGTGACATAAGGAGGGCCTAGTGTCATCCGAAAAGAGGTGGACACTTGCAGTGTTAATATTAAGGTCAGTGTCATTGCTATAAATAGCAAATAATAGTGGCCCTGGACCACTGGGGTATTCCTCTTTGCAGTGTTTTTAGAGGAGAGAATGTGCCGTGACCATTTACCCTCTGCTGTCTACCAGTAAGGCAGCAGGAGAACCATTTTATATCAACGTCATCCAACCCAAGCTTATATAGTATTGTTAGAAGCATTTGGTAGTCAACAGTGTCAAAAGCCTTACTCAAATCTAAAAAAAGAGCACAGGCATAATTTTTGAAATTAAGGAAGGTTTGCCAATCATTGGTGACTTTTGCCAGAGTCAAAACTGTGCTATGTTTAGGCCTAAATCCAGACTGGAGGGGATTCAGTAGGTTTGCGGATTCAAGGTGACCTCTAACGAAGTTGGGAGTTGACCAGTTTTTCAAGAAGTTTGGATAGGATGGGTAGCAAGGAGATTTGCCTATAATTATTAAGATCATTTGTATCACCAGATTTGAAAAGAGGAATAACATGCGCTATTTTCCAATAGGAGGGATGTGTGACTAGAGCAAGGGACAGATTGAAGAGGTGGGTAATAGGTGGGGACAGAGTGTAATAGCCTAATTTTAAGAAAAAAGGTTCAAGCTGATTGGCCCCATCACTTTTCTTTTCATCCAGGGCAATTAAAAGATCTTTAACATCTGTTTGAGAGTAACCGGCATGAAACTGAATTGGTTTTGGCGATGTTGGGCTTTAGTTGGTAGGTTCAGAGGGTCACCAACAAAGTGTTTGGGGGAGAAGCTTGCTAGCAGGTAACAAGTTAAAGGCTAGCCCAGCAGTTGCAAAATGGTTATTTAGTTGGTCCAGTATGTCATGGATGCTTGTGCAGGTATTGGCCCCGATACTATTTTAGCTGGGAGGGATGATGGTGGTTTATGTCCTTCGACTTCCCTAAGGACTTGCCTGAATTTGGCAGAATCGTATTTTGAGGATTACAGGGCTGGCTGAAAGCATTTAGACTTCTCTGCCTGAACACGTCTAGTACAATGGTTCCTGGGAGCTCTGAAAGTAGCTCAGTAGGAATCTGATTTAGTTTTATAAGCTTTCTTCCTTAACTTGTCCCTGTACAGTAGATAGGTTTTTAGTGGGTTGGTAAACTGAGGACATGTTCTTTTCCTTACTCTAACTTTAACCATTGGGACATGTTTGTTAATCACTTGCAAAACAAGGTGCTGGAAAAGGTTGCAGGCCTCAGAGACGGTGGGGGCCAGGTAGAAGTTCTGCCATCTTATCTTCCTAAGATCAGCCAAGAAATCAGAATACTGAATTTATAGAAACTTATTTTAAATAAAAAGACCAGTGAGTGAACGATCTTGGGTAGAAGCCTCACACAAGCTATAGCTCTGTGGTTCACTAATATTGTTATTGAATACCCCAGTGTATGAAATTTTATGTGGTCTATTAGTAAGTATCAAATCAAGGAGTTTGCTGTGTTCAGGGTTTTTTAGGTTATGACACGTGAAGTCACAGATTAGTTGAGTAAGACAGAAAGTATTACACAAGATTTTTAAATGTTTAGAGCAGTTTGAGTTCCAGTCTAGGTTAAAATCCTCCAAGAATAAACATTTAGAGTTGGTGGCTTCTATGATCCTATGGAGGTGATGGAGTATCCCTAATCCTGCTGAGGGCAGTCTATAGCAAATGGAAATGAAAAACGACCAATTAGAAGGTAAGGAGATTTTTAAGGTGAGGCTTTCAAATTCCTTGGGTGAGGAGGTGGAGTTGAAAACAGAGACTGAAAGCTTGTCTGAGACATAGATTGCAACACCCTCACCTGGTAGTCCTACCAGCCCAAAATACATTTTAAGAAGAAATATTAATAGTGTGGTCAGTGGTAGATACTTCCAGCTAGGATTCAGTGACCACTACTACATCTGGGGAGGAATGGAGGACCCAGAGCTGTATAATATTCAACTTTTTAAGTAGGCTGCAGCTGTTAATATGCAGAAAGATGATACCTTTTAAATGGGTGAGGTCTGAGGGGGCTGCAATAAATGTAGGGGGTCCAGGATTTAATTCAATATTACCAGAACATAACAATAGTAGTAAGATAAATGTCTTGAGTCCACTAAATAGGAATTTAAGGAGCAAAAGATGGCCCCATTTAGAGGGCGGTATCCTGGAGGAGGAAGGGGAGGAGAGAGGAGCAGAGTATAGTCGGTAAAGAGATAACGCATGCAGTGCCACATGAGCAGGGATACTTGGTGGCTCATAGATGTAAGGAGAGGATAATGCAGTTAGAAAGAGCACAGCATTTTCCTGGGATGTAGTGCCAGAATAGCAGGGAGGTTGTAAATGCTTAACTAGTTTCTGTAGAAGTGGGGAGCAGCAAAATTGAAACAGGGAGCCCTAACTGAACTGGTATCTAGGAGCTCCATCAAGACTGAGTGTTCCATAATTAAATCTAAGGAACACAGGAGAATAAGAGAGTGGAGGAGGAAGCATAGTGGAAGGGGTTGCAAGTTAAAGTAGGATTAAAGAAAGCATTCGTAAGAGAGGGAGTAGGATGCAGGGTTACGAACAGGAGAGGTTGATCGAGAGGGCCATCATATTGGGGTTGTTGGAACCAGAAGGCACCCTGGGGTGAAATGGAATCCAGATCATGGTTTCCCATGTCTGATGCCCATACCCAAGGGCAGCACCAATTATGGTGGGCAGATGTCCTGGGCAGCCTGTGAAGTTCGTCCAACTTGGGCGGTGTTGTGCAATGTTAGGTCCATTAAAAACAAGACTGCAATTATTGCTGATGTTGTGGGTTTGGTGGACCTGGCATGCATTACCGAGACCTGGCTGGATGATAATTATGGCCCCATTTTGGAAGCTATGACTCCAGCCGGTACTCGGTCTTACACCGCCCTAGATTGGATCACCCGGGGGGGGGGTTGCAGTCTGTTTCAAGACCAAACTTGGCCTCACGGAGGTCCTAGTGGGGGTGGTTGAGTCCTTTGAGTGTACAATAGTAGCAGGTGTAGGCTTTCAAATCGCCCTCATTTACCATCCACCCAGAGATGAGAAGTGATTCCTTCAGTAACTGGCAGACTTTGTTGTCGATATGGCATTTGAGTCACCCAGATTGATGGTTCTTGGCAACTTCAACAGCTGGGTCGATGATGAACTCTCACAATTTGGTCAACACTTCCTCCAGCTAATGACAACGCTGGGCCTTACACAGGTGGTTTTCTCTGCTACACATACATTTGGACACTCTTTGAACCTGATCTTCCTCCTTGGGTCAAGGCATCCGATATGGGGGTGGAACCTGTTGGGTGGTCAGACCATTAAACCGTGGGGTTCAGTTTTTGCAACCCCTCTAGAAGGCCTGCCCTGTGGAGTTGGTTAGGTACTGCCCTTTGCGGGATTTAGATTCCCAAAGCCTTGTGGCGGTGTTTGATCTCTCGTCCCCCACATTGGCAAGCAGTGATCCAGAGACCCTCGTGTCAGTATAAAACACAGCCATGGGGGGGCTCTGGACTCTATTGCTCCAGTTCATGTTCCCCCCCTAACTTCGCCTCAAGTCCCCTTGATTTGATGGGATGTTGAGGGAGATGCAGAGACAGGGGCGAAGGTTAGATCGTAGCTGGTGTAAGTCCGCCCTTGATGCCGACCACCTTAGATTGATGGATCATTATTTGGTCTATCAAACTGCAATCGCCAGTAAGAAGGCAGAATTCCTGTCCAGGGAGTTGCGGTTGCTTGGAATTGACCAGCTCAGCTGTTTTGAACTGTGGGCAGACTGTGCAACCCAGCATGTCTGCAAGTTTGGAAAGCCTTTTTGCAATTGAAGTGCGATGAACTTGCTCGGTTCTTCACAAATAAGGTGGCCAACATTAGCGCGGAACTGCTACCATCACACTCTAGGGGAGTTGCCTTGAACTGGTGGGAGATCATGATGCCACGGTTTTCTGGAAGTTCCTTCAGTCAGCTGGAGTTCATGGATGTTATGAGGATCATCCAGCACATGCACTCTACGTGCTGTAGTTTGGACCCTGGACCGACCTTCCTAATTTTGGGTTGTATTGATATCACCGGTCCTGTCCTTGTGCAGATAGTCAGGTGCTCCTTGGAATTTGGTGAGTTTCCCAGCTCCCTGAAAGAGGCGGTGGTGACACCCCTCTTGAAGAAAGCTACCTTGGACCCTGACTGTCTCGAAAACTACAAGCCTATCTTTAACCTTCCCTTCATTGAGAAGGTGATTGAGAAAGTAGTGGCTGCACAACTGGAGGACCATTTGACCATCCATGACATCTATGAACCCCTCCAGTCTGGATTTCATAAAAGACATAGTACCGAGACAGCACTGGTTCGGGTGCTCAATGATCTCTTGATGGCCAAAGATCAGAAGAGCTATTCCATCTTGGTTCTCCATGACCTTTCTTCAGCGTTTGATACCGTAGATCACATGGTGTTGTTGCTAGAATGTCTGAGGCTGCTTTGCGGAATATCTGGAACCGTTTTAAGGTGGTTCACTTCTTTCCACACTGGATGATCACTAAGGGTTGTGTCCAGGGTTTTTTTCTCAGATTCAACAGCTTTGTTGTGTGGGGTGCCTCAGGGTTCAGTATTATCACGCATGTTATTTGCGGTGTACATGCTACCCATCAGAGACATTGTAAGGAAGTATGGGCTGAGGTTTCACTGCTATGCTGATGACACCCAGGTCTATCTTTCTTTTGCCCCTGACCAGAAGGGAGCTCTCTCAGCCTTTAACAGCTGTCTAAGAGAAATCCAGGAGTGGATGAATTCCAGCTGGCTGAGGTTGAACTCTGATAAGACTGAGGTATTGGTTGTGGACCCGGGCCGACAGATAGAGGGGTCGTGTGTTGGTGCATCTTCAGGAATTTTTCTTGGTGGCGTATCTCTCCCGACTTCTGAACAGGTGCGGAACCTGGGGGTGGTTCTTGACGATAGGCTGACACTGCATTCGCAAGTGTCTACAGTCATCAGAACTTCCTTTTATCACCTTAGGAACATCGCCAGGGTTCGGCATCTTGTTCCATCTGCCGACCTGCCTACTTTAGTCCATGCCTTCGTGTCCTCATGCCTGGATTATTGCAACTCTCTCTATCTAGGGCTGTCTGGGGTTAAAATCCATCCCCTGCAGCAAGTGCGGAATGCTGCAGCCTAGCTTTTGACAGGTTCTAGTAGATCTTGTCATATTACTCCAGTGCTGTGCAAACTGCACTGGCTGCCAATTTGGTGGCGGATCACCTCTAAAGTCAGCCTGCTGACTTTCAAAGCCCTACATGATCTGGCCCAGCCTATCTGAAAGAACTTCTGGTTCCCTATCATCCCAATCAATCTCTTTGCTCGGCCGACAAGGGGTTGCTAGAGGTTCCAAGGGTGAATTTGAAATCTTCGCATGCTCAGGCTTTTTCATTTGTTGCCCCCACCCTTTGGAACTCTCTACCCCATCAGTTGCAGGAGTGCACCTCTGTGGAGGGCTTTAAGGGGGGGGTCTGAAGACATTTCTGAGGGAAACTGCTTTTTCTGAATACTGATTGTTTTAATTGTTTTGGTCTAGTTGGATTTTTTAATGATGTTAACTGTTATAATTGTTATTATGTACGCCTTGACAAGAGAAAGGCACCTTGTAAATAAAAATTATTATTATTTTTGTTATTATTATTAATGGAAAGGTAGTGAACATGAAGGGAGGTAGCCCTCTATTTGCTAGAAATCATAAGCTGCTAATGAAAAAGTCAATAACGAACCCACATGACTCCTTGTGCCTATAAATAAAAAAACACCAGGTGGGCAGGTAGGCTGGCTGGCAGTCGGGCAGGTCACCATTGAAGAGCCACTGAAGAAGGTGCAGCTCCCATGGGAGAAGTTGAAGGCAGACACCTGTTCAGGGCAGGTGGCCTGTGGTTTGAAGATGGGACAGTCAATTTAAAGCAAAAAATACAAAGGCAATGGCAGCTAATCCCCTTGGCGTCAGGCAGATAGGAAGGAGGATTGCATAACAAAGGTTCTGCACAAAAGGAGCTCTAAAATTACACCTAAAAGAGCTGTAACACCTTGGGCTATGAGAGGGTAGTGGGGGGAGAGAGACAATTAGCAAGTATAAGAAAGGCACAGAGAAAATAGAAAGAAAAATCAGGGCAAAGGACAGAGATAGGTAGCAGTGCTAAAATGCAGGTCACTTAATTCATATAGCTGGTGAATTGTTGCACCAAATTTTCAGTATAGCCTACTTATGACCCTACCTCATGACAAAGGGCAGAGAAATTTTTCAAGTCCTGCCTGAAAGGTGATTTTGTGCATGGACCGGGAAATTACTTTTCGGGATGCAAAAAAAAACGCACACACAAAAAAAATTTTGGCCAGGATTTGAAAAATGACTGCTATCCCATTCATGGGGTGCTGTAAAGATATGGCAATGTTATAAATTTGGCATAAAAATATTGAAAAGTTGTGAGCCTGCATCTGCAAACTTCAACCTTGTTGTTTTTCAATATTTTACACCAAATTTTCAACATAGCTTTCTTCTGACCCCACCTCATGAACAAGGGCAGAGAAAATGTTCAACTCTTGCCCAAAAGGTGATTTCATGCAGGGACTGCAAAAATCATCTTTTGGGACAGATCTGCCTAATGATAGTGCCATTATTCATGAGGTGGGGTCCCAATGAAGGCATGTTGAAACTTTGAGCAAAAAAATATGTAAAAATGCCCTAGTTATGCCACTAAGTTCAAAACCTCTTTGAAACATATTGAAAAGCATATCGTTGTCTTCAGTTTGTGGTCCTGCTTTGAAGAGAAGATGTGTCTGCAATCCAGAAAGGATTATAGCATTGGACCCCCAGTGGGTAAGTAAGGGACTGGAGGGGGTTGCAGGGTGGTGGTGGTGGGGGTACAGGGTGGTGGGGTGTGGGTGCTGATTGAGAGGGTCAGGTGGGGTGCAAGGAATGGTTCAGGTTCATACTACTAAGGTTGGTATAGTGCAAAGGGGGCTTGGGGACCCATAATTGCACCTATATTTATTATAATATCCACAAATGGCCTCAAAAGTCATCAATGGACAGTTTTTTTTTAAAGGTGAAAAATAAAAAATCAGGACCGAGGATCCCTGATCACGACATTGGGGGACTGGGCATCCTCATTGTCACGGTTATGTTTCTGGGAGGCTGCTGAGAGGGATGGTTGGGTGGGGAAGAAAAATTCTTGTTTAAAGAAAAAAGGACTGGCGTCAGGGGAGAAAATGATCGTGACACTGGGGAATTTGGTGCCCCAATATCATTGCTATGTTTCTGGGGAGTTGTGGGGTGGTGGGTGCTAAGAGGGAGGGTCAGGTGGAGGGGATTTCTACAATAAAAAAAATAAAATAGATAGCCACGGTGGAACACGGCCCACTTTGCTGTGACTAAGATAGCCGCTGCATGCTACTGAGCATGCACGACCGCTAGCGAATGCGCAGTGGAGAGTGGTGTCCATCTTGGACAAGACACAGTGTGCCGTGTTCTGCCCTGACTGCCAGCACTGGAGAATAGTGCAGTGCTGCATCAAAAGGGACAACATGGGTGGACTGTTTCATGAACGCGGAAGTGACTCTGATACAAGTCCAACATGTTGTTTATTCGCAAGGAATGCAGAGTCTTTTTTCTTGTAGAAAAAGTTCTGTAGAGCTCTGCCCACTGTAGCCCTAAAAAGGCCAGTATCAGACATTGCCAGATATTGCAAAGCAGAAGAATTTTCTTCAAAAAAAACAGAAAATAGCTGCCCCAAATTTAGTTTTCTCATTACTTGATTAAAGCACAGTGGCCTCCAAGGCTAAAACTGATACTGTACTGTCCCAAGTGAGGTTGCTATTTAACAAAGCCAGTTACTTTGTTTTTAGTGCTAAATTTAAAACTCCTCATTGTGAGGTCTCTTGCAAACCTGGTTGGCTACCATTTCACTTACACTTTGTTTTATTAAATGGGACTTTGGTAGTTTTGTGAAGCACCATCTGGATTGCAGAACCTTTCTGTGAAACCCAATACTTTTCATGTAACCAGAACTAGTACTGAAACTAATCTTCTCATCTCATGAAGGCCCACTGATCTTGGGCAAATGTGTGTTTCATATCAGCTTGCAAAGTATTGGAATACTTTGCCTTAAGTTTGCTAACAAAGCTAAACCAAATCACTGTTTAAAAGTGCCATGCAAAATATGCGATTGCTCAGTTAGTCTATATGTAGTGATAACATGATTACTCCAATCCTGTTATTATTGCTTCTGTATGTGGTTATGCCATTATAACATGATTACACCAATCCTGTTGTTATTTCTCCTGTACGTAGTGATAACATGATTACCCTAAATCTGTTATTTCTCCTGTACATAGTAATATCATGCTTACTCTAAACCTGTTGCTAATTCTCCAGTACATAGTAACAACATGATTACTCCAGTTCCGTTATCTCTCTTATACTTAATAACATGATTACCCCAGTCCTGTTGTTATCACTCCTGTATGTAGTGATAGCATAATTACTGCAGTTCTGTTATTACTTATTTTTATTGTATTCTACCTTTTGTTATTTTTTCCAATTTGTGACGTGAGGAAGCACTTCCTTGATAATGGGCACTTGTTTTCCAAGGGCTCTTGCAGCAAAACAGCAATAAATTGACTAACTCACTAACTAACTAACTAACTAAACTAAACTAAATAAAGAGACTCAAGGGAGTTAAGCAAGAGCAACAAATCCCAGACACCCCTGAACACATATCCTTATGCCATCGCATACTCAGCTGAGAGACTTACAAAATGGCCTACTTCACTTTTCACTCATTAACTGGCTCACATATTTGCAAAACAAAATAATAGATTTGTGTGCCCTACATCACCACCAGTCAATAAAATATAACTTATTTGCGAACTAAAACCTTTAAAATTCCTCCTTGCCACTTTCCATGACTGCTAAAGTGACTGCCCCTGCTGCAGGGCAGCAGTTGTACAAATAATACACACTGTTCTCTCATCTCAAGCAGCACATGACTGTACTGGCCATCCTGTCTGAAACTACCATTCACTGACATCTAACAAGTTCTAATTTATTTCTGATCAAAAATGTGTCTTTAAAATAAATGAATAAAAACAGTTCTCAGGTGCCCCATCCTTAGTCACTTAGAGAAAGCTCAAAATGCTGTGAGGCATGTGGTGCAGAAAGAGTTTTGCTATCTCCAGTGTTGCTGATTGGCTGCTGCAGGTCATGTGGCTTGCATAAACTCAATGAGTTATCTCTGAAAACAAATGCTACATCATGACATTAAGGTGTCAAAACACCAAAGTAATGCTTCTTCCCTTTGGTTCTGCTTCAGAAGTGTTAGAACACTGGAATCCCTTTCTTCAAACTCCATTTTATTTTATTTATTCATGCATTTCAGAAGTTTTACCAGGAAAAACATACTGAGCTGATCACAGTTCATTTCTAGATGTGTCCTTGGGGTGAGCATTGTGGAAGGTCATATCAGAAGAGGATCAAAAAAATAAACAATAAACAGTCTTACAAACAAAGTGATCAATAACAAAATAAACAGTAAACAACAGTCTTACAAACATAGTGATCATATATAGCAATACAGTACATCAAGGGACATACTAATAACAGTGTATGATAAATTAGTACAAACAGGTTCTTGCAGTAGATAAAGCTGAGCTGTGATCTGTAAAGGGAAATTACTAATACAGGCATAGCGGGGAGGGGAACAAAAAGGATGTGGCAATGTGCGCAGGGGTTGTGGGATAAAACTGAGCATCAGCTCACCCTTAATACTTAGTCACGCACTTATCTTTATAATGGAGTTGGTTCTGTAACTACTGTAGGCCACCTCAAACTTTTCAGGATTGTTTGGCATAAATGAGAAAATGAAAATTCCTTAAATACCTGGGGTAACGAATGTGGTAATTATTAGAGGTATTCATAAATAGCTGGGATTAAGTATGTGGTAATTACTAGTGGTATTTCTAAATAGCAGAGGTAAAGTATGTGATACTTATTAATTGTATTCCTAAATAACAGAGGTAAAGTTTGTGATAATTATTAGTGGTATTCCTAAACAACAGGGATAAAGTATGTTATAATTACAAGTGATTTCCAACGTGGAGCAACACATGAGTTTTCTAGTTTAGTGCTCTCTCTCTCTCTGCTCATTCATTCTGTCTGTCACTTACATCAATTCTAAAACTGTGTGTAAAAACTTCACTGGAGCACTTCAGGCACTGTTTACTTTTTCTTGAATGTCGTGGATGCCGTTTTGCACAGTGGTGCCCCCAGTTATCCATGACTCATATAGCAGTAGGCACTGGGTAGGACTACAAAAGTACCACTTCTTACTTAAACTGCAGCTTTGTATACTGCAGTCCTGAAAGCAGCACTGGTTTCATTTAAAGCATTCCTAGACTAAGCAAGTAAAAGCAAAAAAGATATGGGGTTGGTTGGGGTGGAGATATCATGTGTGGAACTCAATAACAAATATAAGATAACAGTGTACAGTGGTGTTCAGAGTCAGGTTCCGTCATTACCAAAGATACTCTGATATGACTGTCATAGTGTTCTCAGTCTCAGCAGGGTGTATTGTTTGGTGTCACCATTTTAAATCCTATGAATACTCATTGTCATCTGCAAAGCTGCTATGGTGACAGTAGGTAGCACTGCATAGAACCAGTGTTGCACACGTGTTTCTCCACAATCCCTTTAGCCAATTTGCTCCAGTAGTCAGCTGGCAAATTGCAAAGTGACAGGCAAGAGCAAAGTGATGGCCTTAAATACTTTGAGCAATTATTCAATAAAGATTCAGACTGACATAAGGGAACCCGGGGAGGGTGCAAACCATTCATAGTGTCATTGCAGCTAACATCATAATGTTCGGTGAGAGTTGGTCCCACTCATTCCACTGAAATTTAATGCAGACAAACTAAACCCCTTCCCATGGCCACCTGAACTGCATCATGTATATACAGAGTCTGTATCATCCCACCAGTTGTTTCCATATATCATAGACATGAGTATGTGAGTAGGTATGAAAATTACTTCAGCAGCATGGATGGCCATGAGGTGAGGCAAGAAGATGGCAATCTGGTGAGAAATAAGAAATATCTGAAAAAATGATCTAATAAAGACTGTATCTTTTTACTTTTCAGATCAGTTATGGCTCTTCAACACTGATACTTAGTGACAGGAATCAGTTTCCATCTTTTCTCCGCAGTTTTCCCGTCAGTGTTATGAAGTTCAGTGCTGTAGCTCAGCTGCTGTTACACTTTGACTGGAACTGGGTTGGAATGATAGTTGAAAATGATGACTATGGACTAGAGAGTAGCTTAAAACATGAATTTGCCCAAAACCATATATGCGTGGGATTTTGCATACTTATTCCACAGGTTAATTCAGAGAACATCATCCCCCATCTGATCACAGTAATGAAAAGTTCCTTGGTCAATGTTATAGTTATAACATTAACAGATAGTAGATTGCTTCCTATAATGAGTGAAATTGCAAAATCAAACATCAGTGGAAAAGTATGGATTGGAACAGAGGACTGGCCAAGCTCATGGTTGTTTTCCAAGAAGGAGTTCTTTAAAACACTGCAGGGCACCATGTGGATTACGACCCGTGAAGGTCTGATGCCTGGATTTAAAAACTTTCTGTACAATCTCCATCCTTCAGAGAATGAAGATGATTTTTTGACCAACATGTTTTGGGAACATGTGTTTGGATGTAAATTGCTTCCCTCTGGAACATACCATGCAAGGACTAGCAATGGCATAGAAGAACTGAGTATATGTACAGGGAAGGAAGATTTATATGCACTTAATTTACCCTTTTTTGATGTAGAATTAACAAGCTTAAGTCATACATACAATTCCTATGTTGGAACATTTGCCACCGCTCATGCCTTGCATAATCTGTATTCATGTAAACCTGGAGAAGGGCCCTTTCACAACGGATCATGTGCAAACAGAAAGAACATTCAACCGTGGCAGGTAAAGTTATGGCAGTCCTGATTAACAGATGGGAGTTTTCATGTCAACTGGAATATAAGTATATTGAAATATTTTATGTCGAAGACTGCGTTTGTGCCTGGCAGACTAACATACTAACATATTAAGATGCCAGCAGAGTAGACCCAAAGGTCTATTGAGTCTGCTCAAAAAGCAGCACCCCGTTAGGACACCATTGCTGCCCTCCCCAGCGCCCACATAAATCCCCCTGTCCTCATCCCCCATCACAGTTACACTTCCAGATCTGGAATTTCTCAGTTTTACCTTCTGCTTATACCTGTCCCAGCCCCTCTTAAATCCCTCCACTGTATCAAAAGCCACCAGTTCCATAGGCAGTGCATTCCATGGGTCCACCATCCTCTCAGTAAAGTAGCATCTCCTAGTCTCCCCACTGAGCCTCACACCAAGCAGCCACGTGGAATACCATCTGGTGGCCCCCTCTTCCCTCAGCTGGAATACCCTGTTCAGACTGACCCTATTTACTCCCTTTAGATATTTCAAGGCCTCTATCATATTGCCTCTGCCCATCCTCTCCTTCAGGGAGTATGGGTTTAGCTCCCCAAGTCTCTCCCCATAGGACCTTTTCCCCCGACCCCAGACCATCCTGGCCACCTTCCTAGGGACCCTCTCCAGAAGGGCAATGTCCTTTTTCAAGTATGGGTGCCAAAACCAGTACTCTATGTGCAGTCTAACCAGGCAGTTATACAGAGGGAGACGCATCTCCAATTTCCTTGAGGTTATCTCCCTGGCGATGCACCTGAGCATCTTATTTGCTTTAGCTACTGCCCTCCTACACTGCTCAGAGTTATTCATTTTGGCAACCATGACCACCTCCAGATCCTTTCCCCTGAAACCTGCAGTTTCTCCCCACCCATAAAGTACTTATGAACAGGGTTCCTGAGCCCCAAGTGGAGAACGCTGCATTTCTTGGCATTAAACCTCCGTTTCCAATTGAATGATCATCTCTCCAAAGTCTCCAGGCCCTCCAGTAGGGCTCTTCTTCCCTCCTCCACCCCCAGCTTCAAGTCATCAGCAAAGATGCTCATCTCACTCATGATACCATCCATGATATCCAATATGTAAGCACTGAACAGGAGTGGGCCAAACACTGACCCTTGTGGAACCCCGCTGATGACCCTCCTAGGAAATACCCCCCCCCCCCGACTACCACCCTCTGAAACTGCCCAATTATCTAGTTCCTTATCAGGGTGAGCAACTGTAAATTCCAGCTGGGGGAAAATAATATACTACACTTGTTAATATTATGCCCACTTTGCAAAAAAGATAGAGACAGGATATTGGGTAAAATCATCACTACATTAGAGACAGAGCCAAAACAGATGGCTTCATATTTACTTAGATCAGGTTCAGTAGACATATTGGAGAAGGTAATTACATTTTGAAAAGTAATTGAACAGAAAAAAACTGCACATTATTGAAAAGATAACTTAAAAAAAGAAAGAAAAAGACACAAGTGCAATATAAGTGAATAAGCACTTTAGTAGGAAATTACAAAATTGTATCTATTTATATTGATATTTTATATGTTTATTATGTTTCTTTTTATATTGTGAACATTGTAAAAAACTGAAATGACATAAATTGTTGATCAAAAAATGATGAACTGAACTGAACAGTTCCCTATCCCCCTCACCATCCTTTCCCACCACCCCATTCTCCCCAGCTTGTCCAGCAATCCTGGGTGTGGCACTGAGTACAATGCCTTGTTAAGTCTAGAAAGAGGACATGCACTGGCCTTCCCTGGTCCAGTGCCTTTGTCACCCAGTCACAGAACACCACAAGGTTAGTTTGACACAATCTGCCATGAACAAATGCATGTTGGTGATCATCCAGATGAACCTGTGTCTCCAGAAATACCTCCAGCCTCTCTTTCAAGATGGCCTACATCATCTTGCCTACCACTGACATCAGACTGAAAGGCCTGTAGTTACCTGACTCTTCCAAAGAGCCACATTTGTGGATGGGCATGACATGTGCCATCCTTCAATCCTGAAGCACACAACCCATCTGAAATGAGGAGTTAAAAAGTTTTGCCAGAGGTGTGGCAAGGACATCCACCATCTCCTTTAGTACTCTGAGATGAAGGCTATCCAGACCCAGTGCCTTATCCATTCTCATGGACATAAGGGCCTCCCTCGTCCTACCAACAGGAATTTCAACATCAGAGAGCTCTCCCTTCCTCATTCCTAGCCTGCCTCTCCCCATATGGTGTTGTCCCTCCGTCATCTCTTGTGAAGACCAAGACAAAGTATTCATTAAGTACCTCTGCCTGCTCCCTGGCCTCCTTGGCCCACCCACTCCCTGATCTCAGTCTAATAAACTGCCCCTTCACCTTCCTCCTCTCTCTGATATACTTAAAGAACTGCTTTCACCCATTTCTGATCCCCTGTGACAATCTCTGCTCCGTCCTCACCTTGGCTGAGTTCACCACCCTGGTTACCTTTTTGGATATCCTATCGTACTCCCCCCAGTCCACATCCCCTTGAGAACACTTATATCTTCTATAAGCAGCTCTTTTTTCCTTCAGCACCTCCTGGACCTCCTTGGTCCACCAGCATGGCTTTCTGGCCCTACCGAACTTGCATCGGACCTTTGTGCAGGCCTTGATAGCCTCATTTTAACTCATTTTGCAAGTGCTAAGCTAGCAGTTTGTGAGGCAAGGGACATATTGAAAGCATCAGTTTGAGCAGTACTAGCCAGTTTGTGTATCCACACTACTGCTGCCCAGCTGCATATGCTGATGAGAGGCAGACTCATGAATATTAATACCCTAGTATTCTCGAAGCACTACCAACCATTTGTGCTCCAAATGGTAAGATATGCAAAAGGCTTGTCTTAACTAAACTGAAATGGCAGCAGCCCCAAGCAATGCACTATAAAAGAACTCCCTAATACTGTAGGACTGTGGGGTATATTTCAGCAGTGCATGCTACAGCTGTGACATTATGCAGCTTGTGAGACAGAAGGTAAGTATTACAAGCTCAAACAATGCCTTCCTGTTGTTGTTTGACTGTCAGTAATGTAAAGTGGTACCTGCGTGGAACTTTAGGACTGCTCAACTGTTGTTATCATACTGTGAGAATCTGCCCTGAACATATGGTACATTTCACATCAAGCTGTTGCCCCAGTGTGTTACTTAAGCCTTTTTCAATGAGTTGTATAGGTGTTGCTGAATCAGGCGAAAAGCCTTGAAAGAACTGATGCTTACGGGCTAGTGTATAGCTAGAAATTCATACTATTTTTAACATGTAGCCAACTATTACTTTTTATATCCAAGTATTTTTTTTCTTTTCCCTTTGGCTAATTAGAAGATGTTGTGCTGCACAGTACTGTATGTGATGTGTAGAACCACACTCTGCCTGGATACTAGCATATCTTTTTTTTTTCAATTGTTTAACCAGGTGAGACCATCTAGTTCTATTCCATTATAACAGCTCTCCAAGATTAATTTGTTTTTTTATCTATATCTCCAGGGTAATTTCCTTGTGTCTTCCTGTAGATTAGATTAATTTCTATGGAAGCAGAATGTCTGTATTTTCCTGTATAACCAATGCAATTCTATGGGATCAGTTACCCTGTGTTGGCTCAATCCCCCTGTAAAATACAGGAATCCCTGTGGATCTGGGAGCCCTGCTACAACTCCTCAGCTTTGTGACCTCACTGACTGTGGAATTGCAACTGCTCAGGAAGAGCCAATCAGCAGCTGCCAGATTGGATACAGATTAAACTTATGGCACAGTGAGTGAGGCCACAGTGCTGATGAAGTGTGAAGAGTGATATAACTCAATATGTCAGCTGCCAAGTAAAGCACTGTTCTTTACTTAAAACCTAATACTATCAAATAGAAGACTATTAAACCAGCAAAAGAAAAAAAAAAACTTTAGAAGTGGACTTTAAGAACACACTACTTTTAAAAATGAATAACATTTCCAATGGGACTGGCACAGGCCCCTGTGCTGTAACTGTGCTGTCCTGATCTCAAGTGGCTCGGTTTCAGCAAATCCCGAGGCAAACACCGCTTGAGATTTGGCTTGGATTTCAATTTTTTTCTTTCCCATTGATTTCACTGCCAGTTATGTGACTGACATTTGAGGCTGAGAGGAGAGGTGAAAGGGCACCCCAGCAGTTGGTTCAATACATGGGTATGACATGCGCAAACTGGAGTTCAAAAGGCAGACTGCACTGCAGATCAGTACCATTGTGTGATGTGCAGAGCTAGAGAGTAGACGTGTTGGGACTGTGAGAGAAGTGTGGGTCAGGCCAAATATACAGCCCTGTGCCAGTAGCAGCAATGTGGGTAGTGTGGTGGGGGCTGGGAAAATAGAGGATACAAAAATTAAATAACTAAGCACAAAAAGAAAAGTTACATTTTACAAAGAAATGCTAACTTTACAAAAAATAAATACTTTACAAGAACACAGAAGTCAATCCAACATCAAAGTGGACCAAAGGAAAGTGAACGTGGGAGCTGGAGGTACTCCATGTGAGGATACATAAGATGTGAATCAATCAGTAATGTTTTCATATGTCAGTTTGGCCATATAATGACCTTAGTCCAGTGCGATAGTGGATAAGCTTTCTTTTGTACTGTGTATGATTACTGTCTGTGCTTTACTATCCGTAATTAATTCTGGGTCACCTCTGAAAAAGGGACCCTTGGCCTTAGCAGGCCTACCCGTCAACAAAATTCAATAAATAAATACATATATATATAAATAAATGTGTAAGTGGGGTGAATTGAAGTTTGAGTAGGAATGGATTGGGACTGGAGGATTAATTGAGAAATAAGGAAAAAGAACTAACAGAAGAAATTAGAAAAATGAAGAGAGGGGACTGAAGCAGAAAGTGAAAGTGAGGGCTGTTACACTGGGCTTGGGAGAAAGGTGACCACATCCTGGAATGGTGGGGGCTGCTGAACTACACTAAAAGGAGGTCAGGACAAGAAAAGAAGTTATATGGAAATACAAGAATAGAAGATAGAAATATAAAAAAAAACCTAATGAAGACAGAAGAGAAAGAATAAGAGCAAGTTAAAATAAGATTGAACCTGGAGTTCAGGGAGGTGTGCTGAAACTTTAACAAGTAGGGTTGGGTTACAAAAAGCATAGTGGGGGTGTGCTAACAAAAGGAAGAATAATTAAGAGAAAAACAGAATTACAAGAAAAGAGGAGAGAAGAAGAAAAAAACTAGAGAGAGAAGGGAATGAATTAAAACAAGTTAAGAAACTAAAACAAAACTCTGTTAAGTAACAACTACAGAATAGAACTTCTTGAAAGTATTCTAAAAATATGTCTAAATATTTAATTTGCCACTAAAAATGCTATTTTAATACTGAATAAACAGCAGCCAAAGCTCTATCGATTGGAAAAAGGCTAATGTGGTTCCCCTTTTTAACAAACTCTGGTCAAAGACAACACGACTGCAGCCAAGATTGCAGCAGTCCGGTTTCCCTTGTTTTCTCACTGCCACTTTAGTCTGAGTCCCTGATGATCCTTGAGTCTCCATCCAGCCCCAGTCCTTCTAAAGAGGGACTGGAGGAGCAGAGATGCAGAACTGCTTTATGCAGCACCGAGAATGTGTGAGCTGGCAGTCCGCACATGCATGGTGGCACGCATCCATTTTCTCACCACAATAGCTCCCCTAGTGCTCCTGAATCCTGAGATCAGTTAGGTAGTGTCCAGAGACATGAGGGCTATGGTGTAGAAACCTTGAAAGTATTTATTTAAAGAGTGCCAATGAGCAGAAGGCATGTAGGGTTCATTAATATTCATCAGCAGTTCATTAATATATATAAATTCAGTCTCATATCGCTCATTGATGCTCTTTAAAGAAATACTTTTGTGGCTTCTCCACCACAGCACTCATGTCTCTGGATGCCATCTAACTGATCTTGGGGTCCAGGAGCACAGGGAAAGCTCCTGATGTTCCTCTTTCAGCGAGAAAATGAATGCAACCACCATTCACACGTGGACCGTCTACTTGCATGTTCTCAGTGTGGCTGCAAGTGGTTCTATGTCTGTACTCCTCCTGCTCCTCTTTAGGAGGAAAAACATTAACTGGGGCTGGATGGAGACTCAGGGAGCATCAAGGACTCAGGCAAAAGTGGCAGTGAGCAAATAGGGAAAAGGAGATGGGATCAGAAATGGCAGCAGCACCCACCGGGGGGGGGGATACGTGGAGTGATTTGGACTTGTGGAAGCATGTTCTGCAACTCCAAATTTGTTCTTTGGTATCCAATTTTCAGAGCTATAGCAAGACAGCTACAGGCTGTGTCCACTGCAACTGTAAAAAGGGTGAAAAACAATGTTAACAACTACAGACACTTTAGCCTACCACCAATCATATGCAAAATATTAGCAGGTATCAATCATAAAGGATAGAATATTATCTTCCTTGAATAACATTGATCAGATCAACATGGTTATATGAAAGGGAGATCCTGTGTTACAAATTTATTGTGGTCCAATGGAAAAATGAGGCACAGGATCACTTGGTTAATAAAACACTGTGATGTTATTTTTGGTGGACTTTAGCAAAGTCTTTGATCTTGTGCCTCACTGGGTTGTCGTAGACAAACTAAAATCATAGGATGTTAACTCAAAATATGTTGCATGGATCTCAGACTAACTGGAGGGGTATACTCAGAGGGTTGAAACCAATGCAGTTGTGTTGAACAAGGGCACCATGACTAGCAGAGTGCCTTATGGATCAGTATTGGGTTCTCTTATATTTTATATCTTTATGTCAGACCTAGCAGAGAATATAAGTAGCTGGAGTATGAAGCACACTGATGATGCAAAAATAGGCAGCACATGCAACTGAATAGAAGAAGCAAACAGGACTCAGGAAGATCTAAATCATATCACAAACTGGGCATCAACTTGGGAGATGAATTTTAGTCATGACAAATGCCAAGTTTTGCATTTAGGGCCAAGAATAAAAACATTCATACTTTTTGTGTGGAAGACAACTTAACTGAAACTGATAACCAAAATGATTTAGGGATCATGACAAGTAATGCTTTAAACAGTGCCAAGCGCATTAATGAAGATATCAACAAAGCTAACAAAATGATATGGTCCATTGGTAAGAATATAAAGTCGAGAGATCTAGTAGTGTTAGTTCCTCTTTACAAGTCCTGTGTTCGCTAACATTCTAATTATGGGCGTGAGCTCTGGTGCCCTTGTAAAAGCTGCAGTGTTTTTCAGGTAGAAAGGGTACAGAAAAGAATGGCAAAATACATGTTAGGGTTACATAGATCTAGTTATTCAGGCAGATTAAAATATTTAAATCTCATGAGATGACACATGTTGCAGGCGACCTGCTAATTATGAGGGAAATTGTCCAAGACCCTCACGTGATGTATAAAATGAGATTTGAGTTTAAGCCTAGTTATGCCAATATTAGAAAACATCCACCTCAAATAAAAGGACAAAATCTTAAACAATTAAAAAAGAAAATATTGGTGGAGAAACAAGATGGCACTCCAGGTATAGCACTGTTTGTCACGTGGCAGGGTTAATAGTAGAAAGAAACTAAAACAAAACATGGCAATTTTATTTTGCGTAGCACAAATGTTGGAAAAAAGGAAAGTAATTTAATTTGCCTCTGCTGAAGAATATTTTGCATCTCCCTGAGTAAGACCCATCGAGAAACAATCTTGGCTTGTTACAGGCACTAAAGACTAAGTAGATGCCAGGAAGCTACCTGGTTTACCTGGCATGGTGTCCGCCCTCTGGTCATCATAACTGGTAGTTTCAACTGAGTCAGTTACTGGTCTCTATTGAGAGTGCAGTCACCAGAGCAACAAACTGAAACTGGAACAGCACTGAGTGCAACTGCTGGGACTGAAGTCATGGCTCCACAATAAGTAATTCATTGGGCTGCTTTAGACCCAATGAGCACTCCAAAACATACAATAGGGTCATTTGGAGAATCCGTTATCAAATTTTTGGGCTGAATCGAAAGATGCAATAGACATTTTGATGCCCTAAATGCATAGGTGGATTTTTTTACAGAAAGATGCAAAAGTGCATAGGGAGAAATTGGGAAATGTTACAACACAAGTTAAGAACAATAAAGAAGCAATTTCTGGATAGCAAATAAACTTCAGACTGTAGACGATGAAGGGAACAATATTATTTAACAGAATTATATTCACAAGAGAAAATTCAAAAACCTAGAAAAACAGATCCGTTACAAAAACGAACAGTTGGTGGCTTGCTGATCTCGTTTGAAAATGTTGAAACTGTATGTGATTTCATGAAAGGTGTTTTCTTAACAATTTTTGAATTACCTGAAGATAACCCTCCCTTTCTAAATCAAGCTCTAGCCAGAGCCTAAGGGGCCGTGAAGAGCTACCAAATGAGCACATTTACACATGTGCATAGAAATTATTCAATGCCTGGGTCTAACATGGCCACTGTTTTAAGGTGTCACACCAAATTTTGAACATGGCTTTTTTAGGACCCCTCCTCATGAAGAGTGCCAGTGTCATTTTGTTCACTTGTCCAAAAGGTGATTTCACACAGTGAACGTGCTATTCTGTGCCACAGGTGCAAAAACACATTTTGAGCAGAGTATGAAAAATGACAGCTGCACTGTTTTGAATGAGGTGTATAAAAATGACAATGTTGAAAATGTGGAGTGAAAATATTATAAATTGATGAAGTTAATATTTTTTAAGGCAAGCTACCTCTTGCTGGGAGCTACAATACTGAACATAGGATTTGCAAGAAAGCGAGTTGTGCTCACAACAGAGGGAGGTGAACCTTACAATTGTCTTTGGTTTGTAGTAGATATTCTGCAGGTGGAGGCTACTTCTAACTGAAAGGTGAAATAAGGAACTTAATCAGGAAAAGACAGTCTTGTTACAAATTCTTAAGATTTTCAGTGCAGGAAGAGTTTAAAGCACAGCTGACTTATTTTGGGGCTGACTGCTTTCAGAAGCACATACCACCAGGCTGTTTTGGGGCTGGGGAGGTTTACCTGTGTCTGACTTGGATGGCTGGATTTTTCTCTGTTTGATTAGCAGAGGATTTGCTCTGTCAAATTGTTGTGTATGGTATCTTGCTGACAGGAAGGCACTCATCACAGCGGTGGGTCAGAGCTCTTAGCTGATGTTTTGTAGGGGCACAGTTTAGGACCAACCCATTCCCACCCCTCACCCCTGGAAATAGTTCCTTTATACCCGGTGTTCTGACATCATTTCCTCAAAGTGCAAGTGCATATCAATGTCATATCCTCTCTAGCACACAGCACTGAAAATATAAGCATACACATTGTATAATATATATATTTCTATATAACAAACCAATCACACACACAAACACACACACAGAAAAATAAAAGTACATAATCATGTGGGGAGTAGTGCAATGTAATGGCTGTGGGGCAGCAGACTTCCAGGAGACTTTCTGGAGGCTGAGATGCTGGCCTATTTGCAGACAACTCTCTACCCTGAGGGAGGAATTTGCCCGTCTTCAGGCCACAGTGGACAGCAGTAAGGGAAACTTTCCCCAGGCCAGACTGGATGGTAAGAAGGGAACCTCCCCCATCCAGGGAGCACCAGAGCCACCAACACTGCCTCAGAGGTTTCAAAGAAAGCACAGCAGTTGGACCACAATGGGCTCAGGGAAGGTGAGGATGGTGGAACAGAGGCACACCAGTCAGTTGTTCCACTCCACAATCCATACACCATTCTGGGGGAGCACTGCTCCCCTATGGATGCACCCACAGAGGAGATTAAGGAGGCTGAGGACACCTGTCACAAGGGAGGCCCAACAGGAAGGAGGCAGAGGACACCACAAGGAAAGGAAGCAGCTCCTGGTGGGGGACTCAGTTATTAGGGGGATAGAACTAGGGGGAGCAGGGAAAACTGAAGTAAGGTGCCTGCCTGGTGCCATGACTTGGAGGGACAGGAAGCGCATCCTCAGGATCACGAGAACAGCTGCACAGGAGTCTGAGCTGGACGTCATTGCCCACCTAGGGACAAATGACTTGTCTCAACATGAGATTAGAGCAGTGCAGAAGGACTTTGTAGAACTGGGGAGGGGCCTAAGACAAGTAGCACACAAAGTATCCTTCTCAGAGGTGCTGCCTGTCAATGGCATCAGTGAGGCGAGGGTACTTTGCACCATGCAGTTTAATGAATGGTTGAAAAAATGGTGTGGAGCACAGGGGTTTGGCTTCATTGGCGACTGGGATTCCACCAGGAGGGACACCAGCCTGTACTGGCAGGATGGTCTGCATCTGTCCAGGAAGGGAACAAGTCTTTTGAGTAATCAGTTTAGATGCTTCATTGGCAAGCTTTTAAACTAGTCAAGGGGGAAGGCACTGATAAGTAGCAGGAAAATCACAGCCTCTCCCTACAAAACAGGGTGCTAAATGAGAAAAAGACCAAGGTAGAAAGGTCAGTGGGGGATGCTGCAACCGAAGGTAAAGCCATCAAAAAATGGAAAGCAATGAGTACCAATGCCCATAGTCTGAGTAACAAGCTTCCTGAATTAGTGGCCTTGATGGAGGAAGAACATCTGGATATCTTGGCAGACACAGAAACATGGTTCACACAAAACCATGACTGGGATGTAAACATACCAGGATACACTATCTACAGGAGGGAAAGAGAGGGTAATAGAGGAGGAGGAGTAGCTTTTTACATAAGGGAAGGAATCAAAGCAGCAGAACAAAAGGGAAAACAGGGAGGAGAAGAAGCATTGTGGGTAAATTTGGAGACTGGCAATGGCACCACAATCCGCACAGGGGTTGTATACAGACCCCCTTCTCAGGGAGAGGAAATGGATAAGGAAATGATAGAAAGTATACTTAGTATGGCAGAAAAGGGGAGATATTGCAGATGGGTGATCTGAATATGCCAGATGTTAACTGGAGTGCAGTTGCAACAGCCACTTCGAAGAGTGGGGTTATTCTAGATGCCCTACAGGGGGCATGCCTTAGACAACTAGTATTGGAGCCCACTCGAGAGGGAGCAATTTTAGACCTGGTTCTCTCAAATGGAGATGAGAGAGGATCACAGATGTAGAAGTTGGTAGCCATCTGGGAACTAGCGACCATCGAACAGTATGGTTCACAATAACACAGCAATAGAGTCAAGCCATACAAAGGCAAAGGTACTGGACTTTAGGAGGGCTGACTTTGCCAAAATGGGTGAGTGCCTAAGGAATGCACTAGCAAATGGGCAGGAAGGAGGGGTGGAAGAACAATGGGGAATAATAAAGACTGCCATCACAGAGGTAACAAGCCTTTGTGTGAAGCAAATAAGCAAAACAAAACGATGTAAGAAACCACTATGGTTCTCAAAGGAAGTGGCAGTGAAGGTTCAAGAGAAAAAGAAAGCTTCATGAAGTACAAGGAATCACAGAAGGAGCAGGACAGATAACTGTATCAGTTAAAGCAAAAGAAGCTGGAAGGCAGTCAGAACAGCAAAGGCCCAAACCAAGGAAAAGATAGCCAACTCAGTTAAGAAGGGGATAAAACATTTATAGGTACATCAGGGAGTGAAGGAAGACCAAGGAGGGATAGTGAGACTTAATAAAGGGGGAGGGTGGGCAGAGGGTGACTGTGAAAAGGCAGAGATACTAAACAAATATTTTTGCTCAGTATTTACAAAGGAAGAGGGGGGGATACCTAAAACAAACAGTAGAAACACTCTGCATACAGAAGTTGATACCAGCCCATTTACAGAAGAAAGGGTTCTGAAAGAACTCTTAAAACTGAAGGTGGACAAAGCAATGGGGCCTGATGGGATTCATCTCAGAATTCTAAAAGAACTAAGGGTGGAATAAGTGACACCACTGACTACCCTCCTTAACAAATCATGGGAGGATGGGGTGGTACCCGAGGACAGGAGGAGGGTAGATGTGATTCCCCTTCAAAAAAGTGGGAGCAAGGCAGAAGCAGGAAACTACAGACCTGTTAGCTTAACCTTAGTGGTAGGGAAAATGATGGAATCACTTCTGAAGGAAAGAATTGTCGAGTATCTAGAGGCCAGAGGGGCACAAGACCCAAGGCAGCATGGATTCACAGCGGGAAGGTCATGCCAGACAAATCTGATAGATTTCTTTGACTGGGTGGCCAAAGCAGTAGATCAGGGAGGGGCTGTGGACATGGCCTACCTAGACTTTAGCAAGGCATTTGACACAGTCCCACCCAAAAGATTAATATACAAGTTAGCTAGCCTGGGAGTGGGTCCCAAGATGACAGCCTGGGTAAAAAATTGGCTGGAGAATAGGACACAGAGAGTAATAATAAATGGAGTCGACTCTGAAGAAAAGGGGGTTACTAGTGGGGTACCACAGTGTTCAGTATTAGGACCGGTCCTCTTCAATGTCTTTATAAGCGACATTGCAGAGGGACTGGAAGGAAAAGTATGTCTCTTTGCAGATGACACAAAGATCTGCAACAGAGCTGATGCACAAGGTGGGGTGGAAAGGATGAAAAGGGACTTGGCAAGGTTAGAGGAATGGTCAAATGTATGGCAGCTTAGATTCAATGCTAAGAAGTGCAAAGGTAATGCACCTGGAAACAAAACCCGGGAAGAGTACACAGGGGGTGAGATACTAACAACAACAAAAATGGAAAGGGACCTGGGGTAGTCATATCAGATGACCTAAAGGTGGGCAAGCAATGTGAGAGGGCAGCAAGGAGGGCTGGGGGATACTTTGATGCACAGGAGAGCATCACCAGTAGAAAACAGGAAGTTATTATCCCTCTGTACAGACAGCTGGTCAGACCCCATCTGAGTACTGTGTGCAGTTCTGGAGACCCAGTCTTCACAAAGACATAGACAGGATGGAAGCTGTTCAGAGGAGGGCAACTAAAATGGTGCAGGGTCTGCACGGAAGACATATGAAGAGAGACTTAAGGAGCTAATATGTAGCCTCGAGGAAAGGAGGAGAGGGGGACATGATAGAAACTTTCAAGTAGCTCAAGGGAATCAACAAAGTCCAAGAGGGTAGCATCTTTCAAAAAAAGAGGTGGGCAAGAACAAGGGGGCACAATTTGAAGATGGGGGGGCAGCTCAGAGGTAATCTAAGGAAGTGTTTATTCACAGAGAGGGTTGTGGATGCATGGAACAGCCTTCCGGAGGAGGTCGTAGAGTCAAAAACAGTGGTGGAATTCAAGCATGCATGGGACAGTCATAAGGTAATTCTAGGGGGTGGGGGTAAGAAGAAGTAGGCTGCTGGTTAACTAGGATCTGCAGCTTATCCAGTAGGTGGGGAAATGGGCAGACTAGGTGGGCCAAGTGGTCCTTGTCTGACGTCAAATTCTGTTTCTATGTTTCTAAATTAGGAGCATGCATAGAAACTGCACAACATGATTTCATGAAAGATGTTTTCTTAACAATTTTTGAATTACCTGAAGATAACCCTTCCTTTCTAAATCAAGCTCTAGCCAGAGCCTATGGGGCTGTGAAGAGCTACCAAATGAGCACATTAACACATGTGCATAGAAATTATTCAATGCCTGGGTCTAACATGGCCACTGTTTTAAGGTCTCACACCAAATTTTGAACATGGCCTTTTTAGGACCCCTCCTCATGAAGAGTGCCAGTGTCATTTTGTTCACTTGTCCAAAAGGTGATTTCGCACAGTGAACGTGCTATTCTGTGCCACAGGTGCAAAAACACATTTTGAGCAGAGTATGAAAAATGACAGCTGTACTGCTTTGAACGAGGTGTATAAAAATGACATTGCTGAAAATGTGGAGTGAAAATATTAAAAATTGATGAAGTTAGGAGCGTGCATAGAAACTGAGCAATGCATGCTCACAATGCAGTCATTTTTGGGAATTTTTTCACCAAATTTGCAACATGGGCATTTTAGGACCCCACCTCATGAACAGTGGCATTGCCATTTCATGAATTGGTCCTGAAAGATGGTTCAGTACAGCAACTGCAAAATCACCTTTCCGGACCGATTCACGAAATGACAGTGACAGTTTTCAGGAGGTGGGGTCCCAGAACCCCTATATGTTGAATACTTGAGGTAAAATTCTGAAAAATGGCTGATTTATCAGCATAAGTTGAAAACCCCATATAATGCCATATTAGCACGCTTACCTTTGATTGTTCAGTTTGTGGTTCTGCTTTGAAGAGTGAAGATATGTAACAGTCCAGAGATGAAGACAGTGACTACCTCCGGAGGTAAGTATGGGGTAAGGGGGTAAGGGGAAGTGCGTGCTTAGTGGGACTGTGGGGATGTGGGAGGGGGACTGGAGCAATGGTGAGGGACTGTTTTCTTTCTTACAGAAAAAAAAATCATGTCAGGACAGTTTCTTTATTTACAAGAATAAAACAAACATTTAAGCACACTGGGGTGGGCTCCCAGTGTGCCACCTGAGTGGGGGTGGGTGGGTTCATAATGCCAACACAGGGATTGAGCACCACAATGTTGGCGGAGGGTGGGGGGAGAAAAAAAAACATTTAGGCACACTGGGGTGGGCTTCCAGTGTGCCACATCAGTGTGTGTGTGCACATAATGCTAACATGGAGATTGGGTACCCCAATGTTGGCTGGGAAAATTAAAAATATTTGGGCACACTTGGGTGGGCTCCCAGTGAGGGCCCACATAATGCCAAAACAGGGAGGACAGCAACAGTGGGAGACTGTAGACGGCAGTTATGGCGAAAGGCATTTTGCCATTCACAAGATGGCACCAGCAGAATTGCACATGCACACAAGTCACACATGTGCAGTTCATGCAACATAAAGTGGAAATAACAGCCAAAATAGTGTGGCTGTTATTCCGTAGTGACTGATCATGGTGGAAGGTTTCAAGCTCCATTGGACATGCAGAAGGATACTTCCAAATGTCCAATGGAAGGTTCCATCTTCTTCCAAGTTGTGTGCTTTGAAACAACTGAGAAGCTGCATGGGATATACTATATTGGACTAAATATCTGTAACTAATCTCTCTCTTGCTTACATCTGAGAGAAGTTTTCCTCACTTTTACAGAGGTATTGCTTTGTGTTTAATTATTTTAGTTTTTAATTCAGGAAGGGGGTTTTCAAAACTGCTTATCTTGTCAGCATCTTCAGAAGGGCTGAAAAAACTGCATATTTGATTTTCCTTTGTGGCTAACTGGACTGATTAATAGAATTCTGTGACAATCTGCATCAATATATTTTGCAATACTTGGTGGGGTTGTGTGAGTTAGAATAGCAAAGGCTGCAGTTTGTAATTGGATAGACATAGCCTGAGGTGGGAAATTGTCTTCTGAAGTCAGAGGTCTGCATCACGCAATTGTCATACATGACCATTTCAGCATTGTTCAATTACTATAAACTACTGGTGTGACCTTGTTTCAGATAGAAGTCCATCTTCTTCCAAGTTGTGTGCTTTGAAACAACTGAGAAGCTGCGTGGGATATACTATATTGGACTAAATATCTGTAACTAATCTCTCTCTTGCTTACATCTGAGAGAAGTTTTCCTCACTTTAACGGAGGTATTGCTTTGTGTTTAATTATTTTAGTTTTTAATTCAGGAAGGGTTTTTCAAAACTGCATATCTTGTCAGCATCTTCAGAAGGGCTGAAATAACTGCATATTTGATTTTCCTTTGTGGCTAACAAACCACCAGGCTGTTTTGGGGCTGGAGAGGTTTACATGTGTCTGACTTGGATGTCTGGATTTTTCTCTGTTTGATTAGCAGGGTATTTTCTCTGTCAAATTGTTGTGTAGGGTATCTTGCTGATAGGAAGGCACTCATTGCAGCGGTGGGTGAGAGCTTTTAGCTGATTGTTTTGTGAGGGCACAGTTTAGGGCCCAACCCTTCCCACCCCTGACCCCACCCACCCCTGGAAATAGTTCCTTTATACCTGAGGTTCTGACATCATTTCCTCAGAGTACAAGGGCATATCACTGTCATATCCTCTCTAGCACACTGCACTGACAATATAAGCATACGCATTGTATAATATATATATATATATTTCTATATAACCAATCACACATGCACACACACACAAAAACAAACAAACAAAAAAAAAGTAGATAAACATGTGGGGAGTAGTGCAATGTAATGGCTGTGGGGCAGCCGTCTTCCGGGAGTCTTTCTGGAGGCTGAGATGCTGCCCTATTTTCAGACAACTCTCTGCCCTGAGGGAGGAAGTTGCCGGTTTTCAGGCCGCACTGGACAGTAGTAAGGAAACCTTCCCCCAGGCCACACTGGACGGTAGGAAGGGAACCTCCCCCATCCAGGAAGCACTAGGGCCACCACCGCTACCTCAGAGGTTGCGAAGAAAGCACAGAAGTTGGACCACAGTGGGCTCAGGGAGGGTGAGGATGATGGAACAGAGGCACACCCAGTCAGTTGTTCCACTCCACAATCCATACACCATTCTGGGGGAGCATAGCTCCCCTATTGATGCACCCACAGAGAAGACTGATGACAACTGTCACAAGGGAGGCCCACAGGAAGGAGGCAGAGGACACCACAAGGAAAGGAAGCAGCTCCTGGTGGGGGACTCAATTATTAGGGGTATAGAACTGGGAGGAGCAGGGAAAACTGAAGTAAGGTGCCTGCCTGGTGCCATGGCTTGGAGGGACAGGAAGTGCATCCTCAGGATCATGAGAACAGCTGCAAGGGAGTCTGAGCTGGATGTAATTGTCCATCTAGGGACAAATGACTTGGCTCATCATGAGATTAGAGCAGTGCAGGAGGACATTGCAGAGTTGGGGAGGGGCCTAAGACAAGTAGCACACACAGTATCCTTCTCAGAGGTGCTGCCTGTCAAAGGCATGGGGGAGGTGAGGGTAATTAGCACCATGCAGTTTAATGAATGGTTGAAAAAATGGTGCGGAGCACAGGGGTTTGGCTTCATTGGGGACTGGGGTTCCACCTGGAGGGACACCAGCCTATACTGGCAGGATGGTCTGCATCTGTCCAGGAAGGGAACAAGTCTTTTGAGCAATCAGTTTAAATGCTTCATTGGCAAGCTTTTAAACTAGTCAAGGGGGGAGGCACTGACAAGCAGCAGGAAAATCACAGCCTCTCCCTACAAAACAGGGTACTAAATGAGAAAAAGACCGAGGTAGAACGGTCAGTGGGGGATGCTGCAACAGAAGGTAAAGCCATCAAAAAATGGAGAGCAATGAGTACCAATGCCTGTAGTCTGGGTAACAAGCTTCCTGAATTAGTGGCCTTGATGGAGGAGGAACATCTGGATATCATGGCAGTCACAGAAACATGGTACACACAAAACCATGACTGGGACATAAACATACCAGGATACACTATCTACAGGAGGGACAGGGAGGGTAAAAGAGGAGGAGTAGCTCTTTACATAAGGGAAGGAATAAAAGCAACAGAACAAAAGGGTAAACAGGGAGGAGGAGAAGAAGCACTGTGGGTAAATTTGGAGACAGGTAATGGCACCACAATCCGCACAGGGGTTGGATACAGACCCCCTTCTCAGGGGGAGGAAATGGACAAGGAAATGATAGAAAGTATATTTAGAATGGCAGAAAAAGGGGAGATATTGCTGATGGGTGATCTGAATATGCCAGACGTTAACTGGAGTGCAGTTGCAGCTGCCACTTCAAAGAGTGGAATTATTCTAGATGCCCTACAGGGGGCATGCCTTAGACAACTAGTATTGGAGCCCACTCGAGAGGGAGCAATATTAGACTTGATTCTCTCAAATGGAGATGGAGAGAGGATCACAGATGTAGAAGTGGGTAGCCATCTGGGAACTAGCGACCATCGAACAGTATGGTTCACAATAAACACAGCAATAGAGTCAAGCACAAAGACAAAAGTACTGAACTTTAGGAGGCTGACTTTGCTAAAATGGGTGAGTGCCTAAGGAATGCACTAGCAAATGGGCAGGAAGGAGGGGTGGAAGAACAATGGGGAATAATAAAAAATGCCATCACAGAGGTAATGAGCCTTTGTGTGAAGCAAATAAACAAAACAAAACGATGTAAGAAACCACTATGGTTCTCAAAGGAAGTGGCTGTGAAGGTTCAAGAGAAAAAGAAAGCATTCAGGAAGTACAAGGAATCGCAGAAGGAGCAGGACAGAGAACTGTATCAGTTAAAGCAAAAGGAGGCTGGGAAGGCAGTCAGAAGAACAAAGGCCCAAACCAAGGAAAAGATAGCCAACTCAGTTAAGAAGGGGGATAAAACCTTTTATAGGTACATCAGGGAGCAAAGGAAGACCAAGAGAGGGATAGTGAGGCTTAATAAAGGGGAGGAAGGGTGGACAGAGGGAGACTGTGAAAAGGCAGAGATACCAAACAAATATTTTTGCTCGGTATTTACAAAGGAAGAGGGGGAGGTGCATAAAACAAACAGTAGAAACACTCTGATACAGAAGTTGATACCAGCCCATTTACAGAAGAAAGGGTTCTGAAAGAACTCTAAAACTGAAGGTGGACAAAGCAATGGGGCCTGATGGGATCCATCCCAGAATTCTAAAAAGAACTAAGGGTAGAAGTAGTGACACCACTGACTACCCTTTTAACAAATCATGGGAGGATGAGGTGCCAAGGACTGGAGGAGGGCAGATGTGATTCCCTTCACAAAAGTGGGAGCAAGGCAGAAGCAGGAAACTACAGACCTGTTAGTTTGACCTCAGTGATAGGGAAAATGATGGAATCACTTGAAGGAAAGAATTGTTGAGTATCTAGAGGCCAGAGGGTACAGGACCCTAGGCAGCATGGATTCACAGCGAGAAGGTCATGCCAGATGAATCTAATAGATTTCTTTGACTGGGTGATCAAAGTAGTAGATCAGGGAGGGCCTGTGGACATGGCCTACCTAGACTTTAGCAAGGCATTTGACACAGTCCCACACAAAAGATTAATATACAAGTTAGCCAGCCTGGGAGTGGGTCCCAAGATGACTGCCTGGGTAAAGAATTGGTTGGAGAATACGACACAGGGAGTAATAGTAAATGGAGTCCACTCAGAAGAAAGGAAGGTTACTAGTGGGGTAAAGCAGGGTTCAGTATTAGGACCGGTCCTCTTCAATGTCTTCATAAGTGACATTGCAGAAGGACTGGAAGGAAAAGTATGTCTCTTTGCAGATAACACAAAGATCTGCAACAGAGTTGATGCACAGGGTGGGGTGGAAAGGATGAGAAGGGACTTGGCAAGGTTAGAGGAATGGTCAAATGTATGGCAGCTTAGATTCAATGCTAAGAAGTGCAAGGTAATGCACCTGGGAAATAAAAACCCAGGGGAAGAGTACACAATGGGGGGTGAGATACTAACAACAACAAAAATGGAAAGGGACCTGGGGGTAGTCATATCAGATGACCTAAAGGTGGGCAAGCAATGTGAGAGGGCAGCAAGGAGGGCTGGGGGGATACTGGGATGCATAGGGAGAGGCATCACAAAGAAAACAGGAAGTTATTATCCTCTGTACAGACAGCTGGTCAGACCCCATCTGAGTACTGTGTGCAGTTCTGGAGACCCAGTCTTCACAAAGACATAGACAGGATGGAAGCTGTCAGAGGAGGGCAACTAAAATGGTGCAGGGTCAGCACCAGAAGACATATGAAGAAAGACAAAAGGAGCTTAATATGTGCAGCCTCGAGGAAAAGAGGGAGAGGGGACATGATAGAAACATTCAAGTACCTCAAGGGAATCAACAAAGTCCAAGAGGGTAGCATCTTTCAAAAAAGAGGTGTGCAGAACAAGAGGCACAATTTAAAGATAGAGGCGGCTCAGAGGTAATTTAAGGTATTTTTTTCACAGAGGGTTGTGGATGCATGGAACAGCCTTCGGAGGAGGTTGTGGAGTCAAAATCAGTGGTGAATTCAACCATGCATGGGACAGTCATAAGGCAATTCTAGGGTGGGGGTAAGAAGAAGCAGGCTGCTGGTTAACTAGGATCTGCAGCTTATCCAGTAGGTAGGGAAATGGGCAGACTGGGTGGGCCAAGCGGTCCTTATCTGCCGTCAAATTCTGTGTTTCTATGTTTTTATGATGAGCCATTTTTAGATGTATGATCCAAATCCAATAAGGCTGTAGGCTCTGCCCACAGCCCTAAAAAGGACTTAGAGTGCAAAAATGCAGACCGTCAGCCTCTGATGTAAATCAAGAATAAAAAGTTAGCATTACTACTTCATTTGCCTTTGAATCAGATAGAGAGCTAGCCATGAAACTGGCATGCATTAAGTCACCATTAATTTATAAAGGCTGCAAGTTTTCCACCTATCTGAATTATTCATATGCAACTCAAAAGAGATGCGGGTGGTTCCTCTCACATCGTCAAGATGTATTAGGATTGGGTGTTCAGTTCCAGTTGCTACTGCCAGCTAAAATCAAACTTTTACATAAGTAAAAGATATATTTTCTTCGAAACTGATTAAATGAGTTCCTTTTTTATGAAGTCAATATGAAACAGAAGGGGACACACACCTGGAGTCACTGATTCGGTCAGATCAGGTAATTTCCATAGTTGCTGCTGAAGTCAAGAATGGATAAAATGGATCTGACCATTATTTTTGTCACGGATATTGTAAAGTGCTGTGTGATAATATCTATTACAATGATCCTGCATATGTAGTGTATAGTAAAAAAGTGATATATCTATAAGATTAGTGCAAGTTTTGCAAGAAAAGTAGCTAGAGTCTATGTGGGATGGTTTTTGCTGTCTCAGGTGTATGATTTTTTGCCACAGACCTTGTAAAGTGCTGTGCGATGTTTTCTATTAACAATGTCCTTCGTATGAGGTGTGTAGTAAACAGTTAAAATGATGTATAATGATATGTAAGTTAGTGCAAGTTCTGCATGAAATGTAATTCAAACAATAAACTCGGAGAAGAATGATTTATGATTATTTTTCTTATGATATATAGCCTGTATAAAATAGGACTTAGGGCATCCTTCGGTATAAGGGTTTTCTTTCAATTGTTTATTGTTTATGTCATATTTCTTCTCCTCCAAGTAATGGACTAGAACCTATCTTTTATGTTTGTGGGACACTTTAACTCTCATATGTATGTATGTTAATTATTTTAAAATGAATAAACTATAAAAAGGGAACATTATTATTTGCAAATAATTAATTCTTGGAATTCACTTTCAAATGACATATTCATTAGCAATAATAAACAGACCTTTAAGAACAGACTAGATAAATTAATATTGCCTGGAGAAAACCTCCAGTATTATGGTTACTGATTAAGGAGCATTAAATGGGCTTTGGCATATTGCTCCTAAACCCACTTTAGTTTGAACCTTGGAACTGTGAATTTACCTGTGTGCGCATTATGAGATATATTCCAGGGTGAAGAACCAGACTGACAATTCAGATGCCAGGAATTTTGATTGATCAAATGTTGTAATTTCTTCTCCATGATGTTCTCATATACTGCTGGTGTGAAGATTTGAATGGCACAACAAATGTCAGTTGTGGCCTGACCAGTGACCTGTACAGTGGTCAAATAATTTCAGTCACCCAGTTTGACATGCAGGTCCTCTCTCTTTGATCCTAATAATTGTTGCCATGTTTTCATAGCTTTAAAGCATATTTAAAACAGATAAAATTATTCTGGAAACTGAGTCACATTGCACCTGGCAGTAATAACATAAAGTGGCATAACATTATGTTACATGATCCCTTGTCAATGAACATGGATAATAAAGTCGTGTTTGTTTTCTGTCCTATTTTTTTAAATGTGATACAACAGAATACAGAACAGACACAAACCAAAACCAAAATATTTTCTCTTTCCACAGCTTTTCCATTATCTCAGAAATGTCAAATTTAGAACCACTTTGGGAGAAGATTTCGAGTTTCAGGAAAATAGTTGCCAACAATGTTCATATAACATTCAGAACTGGCAGATTACATCTAATGGATCTGTAAAGTATGTGAACGTGGGCAGTTATCACGCTCAAAACAGGGGCTTGAGTATTCACACAAACAGCATCATGTGGACTGGAGGTCAGAAGCAGGTTATGCATTTTATAAGTCTCCTCAAAGAAACTCTTTACGAATGGAATGTGAGAGTCCTCTTTGACCTCTTTTCCAGTTCTTGGAATGGAGCCTACTGAATTAAGAAACTGTCAGCTATATTATATTTGCTAACTGAATACTGGTAGGGTAAAGGGTATCTTGAAATTATGATGAGCTATTTTTACGTTTCTGATTTTCAGCTTGATTTTCTGATTTCAGTATTAAGTGCAAACTCTATTTTAAGACAAGGACAAACCATTTGCATAATAAAAAAAAAAAATTTGTGAGTGTTTTTAAGAATTACATACAATCAGAATTTTTTTTTGTCATACAATGGCACATAGTGACCTTACCTAACATAATAGAAGCAACTATTACAATCATAGGCATGAAGGAAAATATAGATAAAGCAAACCAATATGATAACACCCATAGATTCCCACATTATCCCAAACCAATATGATAACACCCACAGATTCCTATACTATCCATGTTTCTGGTGATATCACTCTTAAAGAAGTTTAATGCTTGGCATGCAATGAATGAGTGTTGTAAGATGTTCAATGCAATTACTCTCGGTGTGAAGACATTTCTTTCCCTTCTCAAATTAAAATGATTACCCACCACTGCAGGGTTTTATTTAACTACAAAAATTGATTAACGTTTTGCTCATAAAAGTGCTAAAACATTGTGAAAATGCATAGCACTTGCTTCTTGCTTGCACTGTGTTTAACAAGCATAACACTTCTAGAAAACCTATATAAATACTTTCTGTACAGTTAGCATTGTCCCAAGGAAAAAAACTGCTAATCAATTATTTAAAACCCTGCACTGTATGCTCATGGGTCCTGATAAAGGAAACTGTATCCCTCTGATTAAAGTACAAACAATCCTATAGCACTGTTGATACATTATCCTACATTAGTAGGCAACAATTTTCATATTTTTTTCTTAGATAAAATGTATTTCTGACATCCTTAGATTTATCTTCAGTTTCGTTTTTGTAATTTTCTCTGATGCAGTATTTTAAAATGCCTTGTATTGATAACTTTGTATTTAATTACTCACATCGTTAAAAATGGCCACCACTTGCAATTTTTAAAAATTTATTCCATTAAGGTTACCTGCTGAGTATACATGCTAGATTCATAATGTGGATACATTAGGATAGTGTTGCCACATTTTTGTGATGGTAAACAAGACAGCACTGTACCAAGATATTTAATTTGTTCATGGTGACCATGCACAAGAGAGGACACTGTTAAAAACTCTTTTTAAAACTTCAAAATCCAATATCATGGTTCAGGGAGGAAATAAAAATAAAATACAAATGGGTATCTTAATATTCTTGCCAGAAATTTATTATTTTGAATAAAGCTATATGGCGACTAAAAATTATGGCTGCTTAAATACAGTTATTACATCTCCACTCTCTCACTCTCTCTCCTTCTCTCTGGAAAGTACAGGTGGGATATTCAAAAGGGTTGTGCCATGCGCAATAGGGTTGCGCATGCGCAAGTCAGAAATTGCGCCATTCTGATATATTCAGCAGGAGACAGTTGCGCCACTGAAAACAGGCTGAGCAACAGCGCAATGCAAATGAATGCATGCTCAACTGGAGGGGGAGGAACCATGCATCAACACCACAGCCCGATATTCAGCTGGGCTGTGCAGAGTTGTGCAGGCGCAACCCCCAACCTGCGCCTGCATGACTTTGAGCCAAAAAAAAAAGGCTTAAGTCGAGGGCCACCCACAGGTGAGCTGCTGCATTGCAGGGCACAACACAGCAGCTGCCACCTGTGGCTGGCCCCCAACCCAGTCCCTGTGCCCCCCCGAAGCCCGATTGTGGGCAGCCAACTGTAAATTCCCCCACCACCCCCCACTGGCCCGATCGCGGGCATAGTGTACTCCCTCCCACCAGCCTGAACACGGGCAGCAATGTGGCTCCCCAAACATATCCCTGGTGGTCAGTGGACCGAAACCCGATCGCGGGCAGTATGTTTAATAACCCCGAGCGGATCCCTGGTGGTCCAGTGGACGAAGCCGATCGCGGGCAGTATGTTTAATAAACCCCTGAACATATCCCTGGTGGCTAGTGTCCCCACCCACCCACCCGTAGCCCCACCACCCGCTCCCCCAGCGGCGGTGGGCAGCAGCATCCACCGCCTGCTGCCCCACACGCCCCACCGACTGACTGCCGGTAAGGCTGCACACCCATTGGTGGAGAGCAAGAGCCAATGGGCATGCAGCCCATACCGTTAAGAAGTCCAGTTTTGTGAATGAGTTCATTCACAAAACTGGACTGTCTTGTCAGTATAGGCTGCATGCCCATTCGCCTTATTCTCCACCAATGGGCATGCAGTCCCACCGGCAGTCATCGGCGGGCGGGCGGGTGGCAGGTGGTGGGATGCTGCTGCCCGCCGCTGCTGGAGGGAGCGGGTGGGGCTACGGGTGGGTGGGGTGGGGGACACTAGCCACCAGGGATACGCTCGGGGGTTTATTAAACATACTGCCCATGATTGGGCTTTCGTCCACTGGACCACCAGGGACACGCTGGGGGACGCTGACATTGCTGCCCGTGATCGGGCTGTTGGGGAATTAACCATGCCCACAATCGGGCTGTTGTGGGTGGTGGGGGGATTCTACACTGTTTTGCCCGTGATCGGGCTGCAAGGGGCGTCGGTCCCCAAGGGCTGCTGCCTGGCAGGGTGCCAGGTGCAAGTCCTCAGGGATCGGCGCACCTACATGCAAATGGGGCCATAATCAGATGCAAATGTCCCCCCCTGTGCCTTGCATGAATTATGGCCCCATTTGCAAGTCACCTCTTGAATATCAGGATTTTGCGTGATGGCTTAATGAGACGGTGCCACCGCAAGTTGAATGCTTCACTCTGTCAACTTGCAGTGGCGCAAGTTCCACCGCACCACGACAGTGGATTTGGCTGGGGTGATAGTCGCCGAGCGTTCAATAGCTTAACCCTTTGAATATCGCCCTTGACACACCCCTGTGCAACTATTTTGCGCAGCGCAAGGGCTTGCGCCTATGAAGAGTGCAGTTTGAATATCTGGCCCTACATGTTTAAAACCCTCTATCTTTCATTACAATTTAATTCATTCAAACCCCTAACCATCTTTGTAATACTCTTCTGTGCTACCTTAAATTTGAGCACATCCTTCCTTACTGAGGGGCCAGGACTGAGCTCAGTACTCAGTGTACAGCCTCACCAAAGACCTACAGAAGGTATCAACACACATAATTTCTCTTGACGCAACTTAAAATTAGATGCCATGTTTTGGACACTGTTCTACATTGTGCAGCTGGTTTAATGTCATTATTAGAAATAATGATACTGTATCTAAATTGTTTTCCTGGGTGGCAGCTCATAGCAGAATTCCACCTAAGTTATACTCTGCTATGGGTTTTTTCCTTCTTAAATGCAGTATAAGTCAATGTTAATGTCATCATACATTCCAGCTCGGTGGCATAGCACTATCAAATTATATGGGTTCTGGAGCAGACTTGAGTCATCAGTGGCCAACAAGGACTTGGAAGCTCAGTGGCATGGCAGCAGCACTACCATCTGCTATGGATTCTGGAGAAGACTTGAGTCATTGGTAGTAAGTGGGGGGTGCTCAATGGCATGGCAGTATCACTACCATCTGCTTCAGGTTCTGAAGCAGACTCAAGTTGTCTGTGGTCAGCAAGGGGTGACAAGCTTGGTGGCATGGCAGTAGCACTACCATCTGCTATGTGTTTCATAGCAGACTTGAATTTACAGTGGTCAGCAGGGGGTGGGGAGCTCAGTGGCATGGCAGTAGCACTACTATCTGTTACAAGTTCTGGAACAGAGTCGAGTCACCTGAGGACAGCAGGAGGTGGTCAACTCAGTGGCATGGCAGAAGCACTGCCATCTGCTACTGGTTCTAGAGCGCAGTTGAGCTGCTAGAGGTCAGAAGGGGATGGGGAGCTCAGTGGCATGGCAGTAGCACTACCATCTGCTCCAAGCTCTGAAGCAGACACGAGTTGACAGTGGTCAGAAGGCATTTGGGGCTTGCTGGCATACTAGTGGTACCATCATCTACTATGGATTCTGGAACAGATATGAGTTGCTGGTGGTCAGCAGTGGGTGGGGAGCTCAGTGGCATGGCAGTAGCACTAGCATCTGCTTTGGGTTCTGGGGTGGATTTGAGTTGCTGGTGGCAGCATGGGTGGGGAGCTTAGTAGCATGGCAGTAGCACTATAATCTTCTTTAGGTTCTTGAGCAGATTTGAGTTGCTAGTGATCAGCAAGGGGTGTGGATGTAAGTGGTATGGCAGTAGCACTACCATCGGCTAAATATTCTGGAGCAGACTCAAGTTGCCGGTGGTAAACATGGGGTGGAGATATCAGTGGCATATCTGTAGCACTACTATTTGCTATGGGTTCTGGAACAGGCGTAAATTATCAGTTGTCAGCAGGGGGTTGGAAGGTTGAAGGCATGGCAGAAGCAATACCATTTGCTATGAGTTTTGAAACAGACTGGAGTAATCAGTGGTCAGCAGGGGTTGGGGAGATCAGTGGCATGGCAGTCGCACTACCATCTTCTATTGGTTCTGGAGTAGACTAGAGTTGCAGGTGCTCAGCAAGGGGTGGGGAACTCAGTGACACGGCAGTACCACAACCTTCTGCTATGTGGCGCACACTCAGGTTTTAGGTGGTCTGTTGGGTGTTGGGAGTTCAGTGGTATGGTGGTAGCACTACCATTGTCTATGGGTTCTGGAGCAGTCCTAAGTCATCAGTGGTCTGCAGGGGTGGGGAACACAGAGGTGGTGGAGATAGCACTGCCATTTGTGATGGGTTCTTGAGCAGAATATATTTGATGGTGGTCAACAGGTTTGAGGAGCTCATTGGTATGGCAGTAGCAGTAGCATATTTTATGGCTTCTGGAGCAGACTTTAGTCACTGGTGATCAGCAGAGGGTGGGATGTTCAGTGGCATGGCTTTAGCATTATAATCTGCTATGAGTTCTGGAGCAGATTCAAGTTGCTTGTGGTCATCAGGGGGTGGAGAGCTCAGTGGTATGATGGTAGCACTACCATCTGTTATGGATTCTGGAGCAGACCTGAGTCAGCAGTGGTCAGTAGGTGGTGGGGTGCTTGGAGGCATGGTAGTAGCACTGTCCTTTGCTTTGGGTTCTGGAGCACATTCATGTTGTCGGTGGACAGCAGAGTGTGGAGAACTTTGTGGCATGGTAGTATCACTGCCATCTGCTATGGATTCTGGAGCACAGTTGAGTCATTAGTGGTCAGCAGGGGTTTGGGATCTTGGTGGCATGGCAGTAACAGTACCATTTGCTATGGGTACTGCAGCAGACTCAAGTCATCGCAGGTCAGCTGGGGGGTGTGCAATTCTATGGCATTGCAGTAGCACTACCAGTTTCTGTAAGTTCTGGAGCAGCCTTGAGTCACCGGTGGTCAGCATGTGGTGGCAAGGTCAGTGGCATGGCAGTATCACTATCATCAGCTACAGAGTTCTGGAGCAGAGCTGAGTTGAAAGTGGTCAGGCGTGGGTGGGGGGCTTGGTGGCATTTTAGTAGCACAACCATTTGCTATGGGTTCTGAAGCAGATCCAGTTATCAGTAGTCAGCAAGGGGTGGGGGGGCTCAGTGGCATGGCAGTAGCATTACCATCTGCTAAGGGTGCTGGAGCAGACTTGAGTCATTAGCAATTACCAGTGGAATGGGGAGCTCAGAGGCACGGCAGTAGACCTACCATCTGTTTTTTGTTCTGGTGCAGACTTGAGTCACTCTTGGTTTGCAGGGGGTGCAGAGCTCAATGGCATGATATTAGCACTACCAACTGCAATCGATGCTGGACCAGACTAGAGCTGCTGGTAGTCAGCAGGGGTTGGGGTGCTCAGTGGCATAGTGGCTGCAGTACCATCTGTTATGGGTTCTGGAACAGACTTGAGTCATCAGTGGTCAGCCGAGGTGGGGAACTTTGAGGCATTTGCTATTGGTTCTGGGACAGACTCAAGTCATCAGTGTTCAGTAGCTAGGTGGCATAGCAGTAGCACAGCAGTAGCATTATCATCTGTTATGGGTTCTGGAGCAGACTTGAGTCATCAGTGGCCAGCAAGAGGTGGGGAGCTAAGTCTCATGGCAGCAGCAGTACAATCTACTATGGGTTCTGGAGCAGACCTGAGCCTCTGGCGGTCAGCAGGTGGTGGGGTGCTTCATGGCATGGCAGCAAAACTATCAGCTGCAGTGGGTTTTGGAAGAAACATTAGTCACTGGTGGTCAGCAGGGGTGGGTAGGTTGGTGGTATGGCAGTAGACTTATCATCTCTTGCAAGGTTCTGAAGCAGACTTGAGTCAATAGTGGTCAGCAGGGAGTGGAAAACTCTTTGGCATAGCGGTAGCAGTATCATTTGCTATGGGTCTTGGAGCAGACTTGAGTCATCAGTGGTCAGCATAAGGTGGGAGCTTGGTGGCACAGTAGTAGCACTATGGGTTCTGGAGCAGACTTGAGTCACTGGATGTCAATAGGGGTTGGGGAGATCAGTGGCAAGGCAGTAGCACTACCATCTTCTATTGGTTCTGGAGCAGACTAGAGTAAGTGGTGCTCAGCAAAGGGTGGGAAACTCAGTGACATGGTGGTCACACTACCATCTGCTATGGAGTCTGGAGCAGACTTGAGTTGCTGGTTCTCAGCAGGGGCTGAGGAGCTCAGTGACATGGCGGTAGCATTACCATCTGCTATGGGTTGTGGAGCAGATCTGAGTTGTTGGTGGTCAGCAGGGGTTGGGGAGCTCAATGGCATGGGGGTAGTACTATTATCTCCTATGGGTTCTGGAGCAGACTTGAGTTGCCAGTGGTCAACAGTGTGTGGGGAGGTCTGTGGTATGGCAGTAGCACTATCATATGCTACAGGGTTCTGGTGCAGACTTTAGTCGGCAGTGATCAGCATGGGGTGGGGAGATCAGTTGCATGGTGACACCACTGTCATCTACTGTGGGTTATGGAGCAGAAATGAGTTGCTGGTGGCCAGCAGGGGATGGTGAGCTCAGTGACATGGTGGTTGCACTACCATATACTATGAGTTCTGGAACAGACTCAAGTCATTGGCGATCTACAAGGGTCAGGAGCTTTGCGGCATAGCAGTAACATCACCATCTACTTTGGGTTCTGGAGCAGACTAGAATTGTTGGTAGTTAGCGGGGGGGATCAAGCATCTGGAGAACCTCTGTTCTCCCATGTTGGGAGGGTTTCACTTCCTACAATATGCCTGACACTTAGTGGAGGTATTTTTTCCATGACTGATGGGAAAACCTGAATAGTGTGGGATATCAAAAGACACTCCTTATCATAGCATGTCAACATCCCACTCACAACAGGTCTATTCAGGAAAACATCCCTGCCTAGTGTGAAGACAGACAATACTCCAGCAGTCCTGGCACCACTGACTGGGCACTAATAGGATCCTGCATCAGGGGGCAGTGACTAATCAGCCCAGACCTACCATGAGAGAGAGAGAGCAGTCATGGATCCAGACTGTCTAGCTAACTACCGGCCTATCTCTAACCTGCCATTTGTTGGTAAGGTTATTGAAAAGGTGGTTGTGTTGCAACTGAATGATCATCTTACAACTCGCAATGTCTATGATACTCTCCATTCTAGTTTTAGGAAGAAGCATAGCACGGAGACTGCTCTTGTCCGGGTATTGAATGACCTCCTAATGGCTAGAGAGTGAAAGGCACGTACCATTCTGGTCCTTCTTGATCTCTCTGCTGCATTTAACACTGTAGACCATGGGGTGCTGTTGGAGTGTCTGCAGCTCTTTTGTGGGCTGTCTGGTACAGTCCTTAAATGGTTCCATTCATACCTCATGGGCAGGTTTCAGAGAGTTGCCACCATCAATTTATTTCTCTGGTGCTCGCTCCCTGATTTGTGGGGTGCCACAGAGCTCCATTCTGACTCCCATGTTGTTTGCAGTGTACATGCTACCATTGGGAGATATCATCAGGTGATACAGTCTGAGTTTTCACTGCTATGCAGATAACACTCAGCTATACATGTCCTTTCTGCCCAGACAGAAAGATGCACTCTCTGTGCTAAATAATTGCCTTACTGAGATCAGAACCTGGATGAGCTCTAACTGGCTGAGACTGAATCCAGACAAGACTGAAGTGCTGATAGTGGACCCAGGTCATCTGGGAGTGGGTTTGGGGGCTGGACAACCATCAGGCTTGTTACTTGGTGGTAAACTGGGTCCTATCCTCCTCTACTGTTAAACTTCAAATATACGTACTATGTTATCACTGTTGATCAACCTATTTATTCCATTTGTACTGTTATGTTCCTGTATTGCCATCATAACTGTGTTGTTGTGATATCTGTAACCTAAATTAATGCTGTTTTAGTCTCTTGTGCTATGTAATCCCGGGTTGCCCCAGAAAAAGGGACCTCTGGAACTCAGTGGGCTTACCCGGTCACCAAAATTTAACAAATAAATAAATACCGCTCTCTACCTCAGACCAGGTGCATTACCTGGACGTTATTTTTGACTCTAAAATCTCAGGTGTCAGCTGTCATCAAATCCTCTTTTTACCATCTGAGGAATATCACCAGGGTGAAACACCTGGTTCCCCCAGATGATCTTCCAACATTGGTCCATGCCTTTGTTACAACCCATCTTGATTACTGTAATTCCCTCTATCTAGGGCTACCAGGGGTTGATATCCACCACTTGCAGCTGGTGCTGAATGCGGCTGCCAGGCTTTTGACTGGGACCTCTAGGACCAGTCATATTACGCCTGTGCTCCGTGAGCTACACTGGCTCCCTGTTCAGTGACGGATCACCTTTAAGGTTGGCTTGCTAATCTTTAAAGCCCTACACGATCTGGGATAGAAGTACATTTTAAATGGTGAAACAGCATAATCAGTAGGCCTTTGTTACTACAATAGAAGATACTGTTTGGTTTTTCATATCCAGTGAATACAGCGACCATAATTGAGCACTTACAAAAATGGTGACTCAATTACAGCACCTTTGTTCAGGACTACCTGGCAGGGTAGCGACCGGATACCTGAGTGTGCGTGGTAGGATGACGGAAAGATACATGCATATACCTGCAAGTACACTCATGGGAGGGAGAGGAAAGGGGGGGAAGGTATGAGGGAGGCGATGAGGCAGACAGCTGCTGGGCTGGTCCGTTAGTGTGGTGGGGAGAGTGGTCGGTTGGGAGTTGCAGAGTTCAGGTCCAGTGCTGTTCTTTTTTGCTAGCAGGTGGCTTTTCCTTTAAGTATTTCACCCCTCAACATGCATCCCTCCCCATGAGGGTGGTGGGGGGGGGAACAGCTCCCCACATTAAAAGGAAACACATAGATCTTGGTGCCTCTTGTTGTTCACAGTGTGCATTGCCAAAATTCATTTTAGCAATGTACACTTGCCCTAACAGTGATCACTATTCTGCAGTCATCATTATCACATAGAACCCTGGGTTTTAGGTTCAAAGAAGGTCTGTCATATGGGATTGCTGCACTCTGGAGCTATCTGACACAGACTCCTTCAATCAATCAATCAATCAATCAATCAATCAATCCTTATTTGTTTAAAAGGCACCTATCCAATGATCACGACACCTGTACAGAACCACAATCCAACAAACATTGACACACTAAAATCATAAAATGTTAAACTATCCAGGTAATAATTAAATACATATGCATATTATGATCCCCACTAAAATTATACTTCTAAAAATACCAGGCTAAATAGGTATGACTTAAACTCCTTCTTAAAACTTTGGATGGTCAGGCAATCCCTTATACGATGAGGTAGTGAATTCCACAGGGTCGGACCATAAATTCAAAAGAGTGAGCCCCAGATGTTTGAAGTTGCATCCTGGGAATCTCTAGCAGTCCCTTGTCGGTGGACCTCCATCACCTGCAGCTGGTGCAGAACGCTGCGGCCAGGTTGCCGACAGGGCTGTCAAGATCTAGCCAAGTCACGCCTGTACTACGTGAGCTGCACTGACTCCCGGTGTGATGGAGGATCATCTTCAAGGTTGCATTGCTGACCTATAAGACCCTACTTTGACAGGGACTGGGTTACCTGCAAGACCTCCTTCGGTCCTACTGCCCCCTCCGCTCCCTCCGTTCTGCCGACGGATTGCTAGAGGTTCCACGGGGTCCGTTTGCAGACATCTGGAGGTAGGGCTTTTTTTTTGTAGCCCTGACCCTTTGGAATACTCAACCTCATTGGATTAGAGAGTGCCTGTCCGTCAAGGCTTTTAAATGACTCCTGAAGACCTATTTATTCAAAAAGGCCTTTGGGGAATATGGCTAGCCCCGGAATTGCTGCGGTTTATTTTATGGTTATTTTAATCTGTATGTATATTTTAAGGATATTGTTTAAATCTGATGTTTTGTACTGTATCAGTGCTTTGGTCACAGAAAAGCACTCTATAAATAAATTTGACTTTGACTTTGGATTGGAGTGGTCAGCAGAGGCAATAGGGAATAAAGAGATCTTGCAGATAATGGGGTCCTTAATTGTGTAGGGCTTTAAAGGTCAGCAAACCAACCTTGGAGGTGCTATGCCATCGTACTGTAGCCCTAGGTACAGGGTGTTAAAGTATTCAAGGCAAGTGGTCACAAAGGCATGTACCAAGGTAGCAAGATCGTCAGAAGGAACCAGGTGTTTTACCAGGGTGGTAATCCTCAGGTGGTAAAAAGAGGTCTTGACAACGGCTGACACATGTGACACATGTGACTTTAGAGTCAAACCATCATGAAAAATAACACCCAGGTTGTGCACCTGGACAGAGATGGTAAGCTGGTCACCACCAAGATAAAGACCAGAGGGTTGTCCTGCCAACACACCCACCTTCCGATGATCAGGGTCCACCACCAACACCTCAGTCTTATCCAGGTTCAACCTCAGTCATCTGGCACTCATCTAGTCTTGGATCTCAGATAGGCAGTTGTTAAACACCAAAGAGAACACCTCTCTGTTCAGGTACAATGGACATGTACAGCTGAGTATCAGCTGCATGGCAGTGAAAACTCAAGCCCTACCACCTAATAATGTCCCCCCAATGGCAGCATATACACAGCGAACAATATGGGTGCCAGAATGGAGCTGCATGGCACTCCACAGTTTAGGGAGAAGAGGATCAGAGGATTAACTTTCTGAGACCACTCTCTGTCTCCTGCCCTTGAGGTAAGATAGCAGTCTCAGTGGGAACCAGATTATCCTGTAACTCTGTGATACTTTGCTTCAACAATTGCTGACTCAGAGGAACTCACAGGCTCCTCATTTACAGGAAACTCTTCACTGAACCAAAGACAAAGTTGACCTTGACATCTTCAAACAGGCCTATCTAGTAGCTCTATCACATTAGAGAATGGCAGTATCTTGACTGCAGTAACTCCTGATATCCACTGGGACCCTTGACAAAGTTCCAGGCACAGTGTTCTTGGCTTCACATACAGTATGCCGTGCATTATGGTGCCTTGTTTGTTATGCCTGTTTTTCTCTCACTTTAACAGCTTCATCAGGGTATAGCAAGTCAAGATGTGCCTTCAGATTTCTTACCTACTCCCCTGTGGCAGAATGTGGTATCACCCAGTATTTGAAAAGAAGCCGTGCTAATTTTGCTTCCATGGTGCATTCCACCATCTTGTCCACACTTGTTTTTATAGTTTATACCACCTGCGCAGCCAGGCCATTTGTAGCTGGATGGTGTGGTTCAGCTTGAACCTGCTTGATGCCATTCTTGTGGACAGACCCCTCAAACACAGGCCCTGTAAACTGTGTACCATTGTCTGCTAGAGGGAGTTCTTGAAATCAAGAGATGCACAGTTACACAGATACATGACCCCCTTAAATACAACTCCTGTAAACCAGGTACCAGTCTCTGATAGAGGGATTTTTGGAAGTTCAAAGGAGCACAGTTACATAGATACATACTGCATGATATTATTGCTGCGGAGACCACTCTTATGGTTGTAAGTGTGGTCTCATGCACATTCTTAGGATATGAGAACCATGAATTGAAGGTGAACAGTTCTAAAACCCTAAGAATGTAACAATGACCACACTTACTGTACAACCACAAGAGTGGTCTCTGCATTGGTATTAATATATTATTGGTCAAACTCGATCAAAAATATACTAACTTTTTTTAAAACCATCCTGGAATGTATTTGTTTCCAGGGCATCTGTGCATGAGTCACTCTTCATAGAATGAGGGTGTTTCATGCACTGAGGACAGGAGCACTTCAGTTGGTCAGGTGCTCCCTCGATCTGTAGTTTGGATTGCAATGAACTAAAGGTGTGTTAGTCTCTCCAGGCTGCCTATTTCCTACTCAACTCTATTCCCAACCTCGCAGCAGGAAATGTAAGTCTGAGTTTATCAACTGTTGCTTCTCCAGCGGAAGTAGTCATAGTATGCACTTCAGTTCATTTTGAATATACATCAACTGTCATTAAAAGCATCTTACCCATAAACAGACCAGCATTGTCCAAACGAAGTCTGGCCCAAGGTCACAGAGGCCACTTCCAAGGCTGCAGAGGAGCATTTGCTGCTGTTTGCTTGTTTGTCTGACATGCCTCACACTGATGTACTACCCTATGTCCTGGTCCGTACCTGGTAACCACACATAACTGCTTGCAAGAAGCTTGATGCATACAGTACCTGGGGATGCCTCATGCAACAACTGGAGTATCTTTGCTCTCCCTGAAGGCGGTATGATCATTCGTGACCCCCATATTCAGCATCCATTCTGGATATTCAGGCTTCCTGTTCAGAATGATAAGGCTAGGGTTCCCTCCTGCTGTCTCAGCATAACCATGTGTAACAATATGGAATACTCTGGATAGTGCAGGGTCTGTCACTATTTCTCATTGTATGAGCTTCCATCCACTAAAGATGGCTATAGCAGCTCAAAAAGCAGGACTGACTAGGCTGGTTGACGTGCATTAGCAGGGCTGCCAGGTAAAGGAAGTCTGCGTAGGACATCCACATATCTTAAGCCTTTTACAGGCTTATTCAAAAATGTAATCATGAGCTATCCTGGTGAGAGCCCAGCACTGAATTCTGGCAGACACCAATGGGTGCACAGGTTTACTCTCACAAAAAAAGACCTTTTAGAAACAATTACAGTGCAATGTCTTCCAAAAAGGTAAGAATTAAATGTTTCAGTCCAAAACTCCTGGGTAATCTTTCTCTTTATAGCTAGGAATACTTTTTCTGCTGCAGTTAATAAATGTGAGGCACAGCAGATGGGGCATTCCGATCCATCTGGCATTCAGTGAGCTAGCATTGCTCCCACTCCGTAAGGAAAGGCAACACATGAGAGTAGCATTTCTTTCTGACTGCCAGTGGAGAAGACTAGAGCAGTTTTTTAGCCTCAGCAAAGAATATACATTGTTCTTGTCCCTGTGTTTATGCAGTTTATGCAGTGGCTAAGTAGTGACGTCTGGTTTGCTAAGGATCATCCATAATTGTTAAACAAGTCCCCAAATGATCTGAGTTCTGATACCACCTCTGGTGCTGGAGCCTCTGTAACAGCTTGTACCTTTTCTTTTACTGGTTGAAGACCAGCTGCATCAGTTCCACTTGAGTAATTTGAGGGGCCTGGAAACACTAGTCTCTCTTTAGACACATGCCAGCATCTGATAGCCTTTGTAGAGCTGTCTCCAGGATGTGTGCATGCTCTGCCTTAGTTTATCCTGTAATCAGGATATCACTGAGGTACACTAAGACATAGGGGTATACCCTTAAGTACTGTAAGTTGTCTATGGCTCTTTGAAAAAGACCCACTACAGCTGACATGGCAACCAGAAACTGGCTAAAATGAAAATACCTTTGAGGGGGTGCTAATTGTCACATAGGGCTTGTAAACTTCATTCGGAAGAATTTGGAGATATGCATTGATTAGGTTATATTTTTTAGAATATATTTCCCTTGAATAAGAAAGAGTACAGATCCTCAGTTCTGAAAAGTGCATATGTATCCAACTTGTTGACTCTATTCACCTTAATGTTATAGCCCCCACATGTTCTTATTCGCCTATCTGTTTTGAAAACCAATATATTTGGAGGAGCCCCATCTGTCCTTGTTTATCTTGGCCCAGATAAGTTGTGGCTGCCGTGAGATTTGGGCCATTCTCTTTTATTAGCACTAATGACAGGTGTAGATGAAAAAAAAAACTACTTTTTTTTGTCAAACAGGGAACAAAGGGTGGGGTTCAGTGATGCCAACACCCACCTCAGATGCATCATGTGCTGGTACAGATTTATTATCATATCTTTATTTTATCTCTTCTGGTCAACCACCCATTCCAACCAACTCCCCCAGCCCCATCCGCCGGAATAGCCGGTGCTTATCTTATACCTGGCCCGGCAGCAGAGCCTGCGAGGAGTCGGTCCTCATCCTGCTGCCGCCGGCGTTTTCTCCTCTGGTTATCACCCAGGAGCCCCAGGAGTAGGGGCACATGTGCATGGAGGCACACATGTGCCCTACAGCCCCAGTTACAGCTCCTTTCTCCCACCCCACCCCATTACCTAATGCCCCAGCCCCCTCCAACCCGTGCCACTCCCAGCCTCCACTAGGGGTTACCATTGGCTGAGGGGTGCCGCTTCACCTCCCTGGAGAAGAGATCCTTCCAGTCAGCAGCTCAATCCAGCTCTACCCCCCCCCCCGCCGCCAACCACCGGCTACCCAAGCTCGTTCCCGAACCCAGGTCGCCAGCATGCCATGAGATAAGGCGTACAGTGCCTCAGCCCTCAGCCCTGAGCGCCACTGGGCCGGCCCGGTACAGATTTATTGACAATGTGATTTGAGTCTGGGGTGGGAGATTAATAGAAATTCTTATTTTTCTTGAGTATAGTAAAACTTGTTACTTGAAATGCACTCATCATGCAAATTTGACAGACACTGAATATGTGGACATTAAGCTGGGGATTAAAGCTGCTGACAATACAGTGGTTTGTTCTCCTTATAGAAATTGAATTGTAGGTAACACACTTATAAAGGAGAACTACACCCTTATATCATGTACATTTTATTTGTTTCCATGTCAACAGACAACCCTTTTCCTGTAGCTGTTAGGGCTATGTGTGTTGAGGTTATATGTGTTCGCTTCAGTTTGTTTTCACTGTACATGGTAGTCCCCTGTAACTACCCAGAGGGTTTTCATTTTATGCTTGTTAAAATCTCATTGTCTGTGAGAGCTGCATTAACATATGAGAACATGATGTCAGATCACCCATTTATACCACACATCTCTGTGCTGAATGAACACATACTCTGCAAAAACTCTCTGGAAACACATAAATTGAAAGCAGTTTAAAGGGCAAAATCCTGCATTACTACTCAGACAGTTTACAAAGCTAATAGAAGGTAAATGTGGTATTTCACACCTTTTCACCACTTGTTTCTTTGAAGTCTTATTAAGCAGACAGGCATACTATGAAGTCTATATGGTGAATACACATCATGTTCTCGTATGATAATGCAGCTCTTAAGGACAATGGCATTTCAACAACCAGAAAATGGAGACCCCCAGGATAGTTACAGGACCTAGTATGAAGTGTGAAAACAAACTAAAGCAATTAAATACATCTCTGACAGCTACACAAGAAGAGATGTCTGTCCGTTGACATGAAAACAAATAACATTTGCAAGATATGAGAGTGTAGTTTTCCTTCAAGAGTGAAGAGTTCTCATCTCCAGAATCTTGTCAACAGCATCCCATATGGCCAATTCTTGTGAATTAAAAGGGACTCCAGTGAGTAAGACACTTAGAGAGTCTGGGTTGCTGTTGGCCAGATTCTGGGAGACAGACTACTCAGCTGGGGTAGTCGATAAAGCATCAGAGAAAGCTAAACAGTCACAAAGAAGTACTCTGCTGAAAAAAAAAACAAAGTCTCAGGGACAGGAAGAGAATAGTAAAATTACAGAAGTACTGGATTTTAACTACCAGGCCACAGAACTACATAAAATCATAAGGGACAGGTGGCAAATCCTATACAGAGACCATGAGACTGGTCCTCTGGTGGTTAGCACACCAATAATTACCTCCTGGAGGGGGAGGAATATAGGTGTTCAGTTGACAAACAGGCATTTTATGAATCCTAACAATAACTCTTCACCGTTAAAACCAGGTGTTAGCAACTGCAGATGATGCAATATCTGCAAATATATGAATAAAGGTAAATGGCTTGTACATCCACTTTTTAAAATGAAAATTCCTTTAAAAAGTTGCTGTGACTGCCGCACAACACTTTGTATGTAGGTTGGTATCCATGTGGACTTATGTATGTAGGGTGTACCATAAGAATCCTCAAAGAAAGAGTGCAAGAGCCCATAAGAGCCACTGTACATGGAAAACACAATGCTCTGGGTTTCCGTTACCAAGAGAAACATGGTTGCTGCCCTAATGGTTTCCAGTTCAGAGCCTTGGGGCATGTGAAGGAAGTCAGGGTGATCAAACACATCTACTGTTGCATACAAGTACACGAAATTTGCCAGCAGATAAAGTCCTAGTGGTCTATCAAGTCTGCTCGAATGTGCAGCTAGTACCCTATTCTGCAGCTCCCTCCTCCCACCCTCTCCTCCTTGACCCTCCCTTGCCCTGTCCCAGCCCCTTTTGAAGCAGCCCACTGTTCTACTGGATACCACTTCTGCCGGTAACGCATTCCAACCAGCTACCACCCTCTCTGTAAATAAATGTCTCCTCATTTCCCTCCTGAATCTTCCTCCCTCCAGTCTCATATCATAGACCTGGGTGTCCCTCCCCTTCCCTCCCTTACTTTGAACAGCCCCTCCGTACCTGTCTTGTTTATTCCTTTCATGTACATGAAGGTTTCAATTATATCCCCCTTGTCCCCCCTCTCCTCCAGTGAGTACATGTTCAACTCCCTTAGCTTCCTCTTGTATGATAAGTTCCCCAGCCCCTAGATCTTTGTTGCCCTGCCCTGCACCCCTTCCAGTAACTTAATGTCCATCTTCAGATATGGGTGCCAGTACTGCACGCAGTACTCCAGGTGCCGTCTAACTAATGATCTATACAGTGGCAGAATCACCTCCACCCTCCTCGAGGATATACACCTTGCAATGCAACCCAGCATTTTGTTGGCCTTTGCAGCTGCCTTCCTACATTGTGCTGAGTTGTTCATTGACTCCGTAATGAGCACCCCCAGATCCTTCTCCTCCTCTGTCTCGGCTAGCTGCCCACAGCTGGTAACTCCTCCTTGGGTTTTTCACCCCAAAATGCAGCACCTTGCACTTTTTGGCATTGAACCCCATTTGCCAGGTGACTGACCAGGTTTCCAGCTTTGCCAGATCATCCTGCAACCCCTGCCATCCCCCTAGGTCTTTCACCACCACTCCCATCTTGGTGTCATCATCAAACAGACTGGTCTTGCTCTTGATGCCCAATGATATTTCTGTAATGAATATCCCAAACAAAACTGGTCCCAGCATCGAGCCCTGCAGATCACAGCTCATCACTACTTGGGGATGAGAGCTCCCCACCCAGCACCGCTCTCTGTTGCCTTCCTTGAAGCCAGTTCCCTACCCATCTCACCAGCTTTGCACCCACCCCTGTGCCTTCTAACTTACATCCCAGCCTCCCACGTGGCACTGAGTTGAACGGCTTACTGAAGTCCAGGTACAGAACGTCCCCTGCATGGCCCCCATCCAACTGCCTAGTTACCCAGTCATAGAACTCCACCAGGTCGGGTTGGCAGGATCTGCCTCTTATGAAGCCATGCTGCCTGCTGTCCTGTAGTCCTTTGGTTTCCAGGAGGGTCACCAGCCTCTCCTTCAGGATAGTCTCCATCAGCTTACCCACGATGGATGTGAGTCTAACCAGTCTGTAGTTCCATGGTTCATCCTAGGGCCACTCTTGTGGAGGGACACCATATGAGCCATCCTACAACCCTGAAATACACACCCTGAGTGTAGGGAGGCATTTCATAGGTCTGCCAAAGGTCCTGTCAGGACCTCTGACAGCTCCTTCAGTACCTTGGGGTGGATGCCATCTGAGCCTGGTGCCTTGTCCACCCCTCAGTGCCCTCAAACGCTCCAGAACCCTGCCCTCCATGATTTCCCCATCCGTCTCCCCTTCTTCTCCATTCCTGCCCTCCCTCCCCCCTTGAGTATCACCCCACCCTTCTCCTTAGTAAATACTGAGCAGAAGTAATCCTTTAGTACCTCTGCCTTATCACCCCCTGCTTCCACCCCTCCTTCCTAATCCTTATTATATGGTCCTCACTGCTCCTTTTCTCCCTTATGTACCTGAAGAAGTCCTTCTCCCCCTTCTAAATGCCCTGCACCAGCCTGAGCTCCTTAGACACCTTGGCTGCCCTTACTGCCCTTCTCACCTCCTTTGATTCCTTCAGGTAGTCCTTCCTGTCCTCCCCCCTCCCTGTTTTTTTGTACCTCCTAAAGGCAACTCTTTTACTCCTTACCTTTTCCATGACTTCCTTGCTCACCCAGCAGAGAAAGACCAGTTGGATCTCAACACAGATAAAATTACAATCAATGAGTCTTAGTGAGGAAAAAGACTTTAAACCATTGCTGGGATAAGAATCAATTAGTTAACTTAGCACACACAGTATCCTTCTCAGAGGTGCTGCCTGTGAAAGGCATGGGGGAAGCGAGGGTAATTAGCACCATGCAGTTTAATGAATGGTTGAAAAAATGGTGCGGAGCACAGGGGTTTGGCTTCATTGGGGACTGGGGTCCACCTGGAGGGACACCAGCCTATACTGGCAGGATGGTCTGCATCTGTCCAGGAAGGGAACAAATCTTTTGAGCAATCAGTTTAAATGCTTCATTGCAAACTTTTAAACTAGTCAAAGGGGGAGGCACGGACAAGCAGCAGGAAAATCCCAGCCTCTCCCAACAAAACAGGGTACTAAATGAGAAAAAGACCGAGGTAGAACGGTCAGTGGGGATGCTGCAACAGAAGGTAAAGCCATCAAAAATGGAGAGCAATGAGTACCAATGCCCGTAGTCTGGGTAACAAGCTCCTGAATTAGTGGCCTTGATGGAGGAGGAACATCTGGATATCGTGGCAGTCACAGAAACATGGTACACACAAAACCATGACTGGGACGTAAACATACCAGGATACACTATCTACAGGAGGGACAGGGAGGGTAAAAGAGGAGGAGGAGTAGCTCTTTACATAAGGGAAGGAATAAAAGCAACAGAAAAAAAGGGTAAACAGGGAGGAGGAGAAGAAGCACTGTGGGTAAATTTGGAGACAGGCAATGGCACCACAAGCCGCACAGGGGTTGTATACAGGCCCCCTTCTCAGGGGGAGGAAATGGACAAGGAAATGATAGAAAGTACACTTAGAATGGCAGAAAAAGGGGAGATATTGCTGATGGGTGATCTGAATATGCCAGATGTTAACTGGAGTGCAGTTGCAGCTGCCACTTCGAGGAGTGGAGTTATTCTAGATGCCCTACAGGGGGCATGCCTTAGACAACTAGTATTGGAGCCCACTCAAGAGGGAGCAATATTAGACTTGATTCTCTCAAATGGAGATGGAGAGAGGATCACAGATGTAGAAGTGGGTAGCCATCTGGGAAATAGTGACCATCGAACAGTATGGTTCACATTAAACACAGCAATAGAGTCAAGCCATACAAAGACAAAAGTACTGGACTTTAGGAGGGCTGACTTTGCCAAAATGGGTGAGTGCCTAAGGAATGCACTAGCAAATGGCAGGAAGGAGGGGTGGAAGAACAATGGGGAATAATAAAAACTGCCATCACAGAGGTAACGAGCCTTTGTGTGAAGCAAATAAACAAAACAAAATGATGTAAGAAACCACTATGGTTCTCAAAGGAAGTGGCAGTGAAGGTTCAAGAGAAAAGAAGCATTCAGGAAGTACAAGGAATCGCAGAAGGCGAGGACAGAGAACTGTATCAGTTTAAGCAAAAGGAGGCTGGGAAGGCAGTCAGAACAGCAAAGGCCCAAACCGAGGAAAATATAGCCAATTCAGTTAAGAAGGAGGATAAAACCTTTTATAGGTACATCAGGGAGCAAAGAAAGACCAAGGGAGGGATAGTGAGGCTTAATAAAGGGGAAGGAGGGTTGGCAGAGGTAGACTGTGAAAAGGCAGAGATACTAAACAAATATTTTTGCTCAGTATTTTCAAATGAAGAGGGGGAGGTACACAAAACAAACAGTTGAAACACTCTGGATACAGAAGTTGATACCAGCCCATTTACAGAAGAAAGGGTTCTGAAAGAACTGTTAAAACTGAAGGTGGGCAAAGCAATGGGGCCTGATGGGATTCATCCCAGAATTCTAAAAGAATTAAGGGTAGATGTAGTGACACCACTGACTACCCTTTTTAACAAATCATGGGAGGATGGGGTGTCACCCGAGGACTGGAGGATGGCAGATGTGATTCCCCTTCACAAAAGTGGCAGAAAGGCAGAAGCAGGAAACTACAGACCTGTTAGTTTAACCTCAGTGATAGGGAAAATGATGGAATCACTTCTGAAGGAAAGAATTGTCGAGTATCTAGAGGCCAAAGGGGCACAGGACCCTAGGCAGCATGGATTCACAGCGAGAATGTTATGCCAGACGAATCTGACAGATTTCTTTGACTGGGTGACCAAAGTAGTAGATCAGGGAGGGGCTGTGGACATGGCCTACCTAGACTTTAGCAAGGCATTTGACACAGTCCCACACAAAAGATTAATATACAAGTTAGCCAGCCACGGAGTGGGTCCCAAGATGACAGCCTGGGTAAAGAATTGGCTGGAGAATAGGACTCAGAGAGTAATAGTAAATGGAGTCCTCCAAAGAAAGGAGGGTTACTAGTGGGGTACTGCAGGGTTCAGTATTAGGACGGTCCTCTTCAATGTCTTTATAGCGACATTGCAGAAGGACTGGAAGAAAAGTATGTCTCTTTGCAGATGACACAAAGATCTGCAACAGAGTTGGTGCACAGGGTGGGATGGAAAGGATGAAGGGACTTGGCAAGGTTAGAGGAATGGTCAAATGTATGGCAGCTTAGATTCAATGGTAAGAAGTGCAAGGTAATGCACCTGGGAAACAAAAACCCAGGGGAAGCGTACACAATGTGGGGTGAGATACTAACAACAACAAAAATGGAAAGGGACCTGGAGGTAATCATATCAGATGACCTAAAGGTGGGCAAGCAATGTGAGAGGGCAGCAAGGAGGGCTGGGGGGATACTGGGATGCACAGGGAGAGGCATCACCAGTAGAAAACAGGAAGTTATTATCCCTCTATACAGACAGCTAGTGAGACCCCATCTGGAGTACTGCGTGCAGTTCTGGAGACCCAGTCTTCACAAAGACATAGACAGGATGGAAGCTGTCCAGAGGAGGGCAACTAAAATGGTGCAGGGTCTGCACCAGAAGACATATGAAGAGAGACTTAAGGAGCTTAATATGTATAGCCTCGAGGAAAGGAGGGAGAGGGTGGACATGATAGAAACTTTCAAGTACCTCAAGGGAATCAACAAAGTCCAAGAGGGTAGCATCTTTCAAAACAAGAGGTGTGCAAGAACAAGGGGGCACAATTTGAAGATGGGGGGCGGCTCAGAGGTAATTTAAGGAAGTATTTTTTCACAGAGAGGGTTGTGGATGCATGGAACGGCCTTCCAGAGGAGGTTGTGGAGTCAAAATCAGTGGTGGAATTCAAGCATGCATGGGACAGTCATAAGGCAAATAAACCTATGCCATCCAGAAATAATCACCTACAACTCTTACCCTCCACGCCAGGGAGTGCCTTCCTTCCTTTCAGATACCTATTTCACAAAGGCTAAGTAACAGGTCTAGTCACATTTGACTGCAAATATCTCCCAGCTACAGTTCCTCTCTGGCAAATTAAAGTTAAAACTATCCTCATGAATCCCAACCCCTTTCCCTTCCCTTTTCTTCCCCTTTTGCTGTTCCATTCAACTTTGCTTTTTTTTACTAACCTGGGGCCTGATATTCAAAAGTTTGCATTGGCACTAATGAGTCTTTTCCTGTGCAAACCATGGTTTGTCCCATATCCCCATATTCAAAAGTGGCATAGATAGTTAGTACAAAGTCACACATGCCCCCACAATGCAAAGCATCATGGGCTGCATATGTAAATCACCACAGAATGTTATGCTGGTCCAACTTTAAGCAGAAATGCATGGTGCCGAAAGGCCTCTCACACAGTTTGCAAAGGGTGCTAACAGAAGACATAGACACGTGTTTCGTCCTACCAGGACTCATCAGTATGCCTCGTCTGTTTGACACCCCAGTGCAATGGATCAGCTACCCCTAAGGCAGTTAAAGCATATATTGTGGTGAACCCATTAAAATAAAAAAATATTTAAAAGACAAAGAACCTCTGTGCGTAAACACTGAGGCAAGGGTTACCCCAAAGGGCATTTGGCTGGGAAGCCAAGTTTCAAGAAAATACAAAGTCACACATGCCCCCACAATGCAAAGCATCATGGGCTGCATATGTAAATCACCACAGAATGTTATGCTGGTCCAACTTTAAGCAGAAATGCATGGTGCCGAAAGGCCTCTCACACAGTTTGCAAAGGGTGCTAACAGAAGACATAGACACGCTGTTTCATCTCTACCAGGACTCATCAGTATGCCTCGTCTGTTTGACACCCCAGTGCAATGGATCAGCTACCCTAAGGCAGTTAAAGCATATATTGTGGTGAACCCATTAAAATAAAAATATTTAAAGACAAAGAACCTCTGTGCGTAAACACTGAGGCAAGGGTTACCAAAGGGCATTTGGCTGGGAAGCCAAGTTTAAGAAAATACAAAGTCACATGCCCCCACAATGCAAAGCATCATGGGCTGCATATGTAAATCACCACAGAATGTTATGCTGGTCCAACTTTAAGCAGAAATGCATGGTGCCGAAAGGCCTCTCACACAGTTTGCAAAGGGTGCTAACAGAAGACATAGACACGTGTTTCGTCCTACCAGGACTCATCAGTATGCCTCGTCTGTTTGACACCCCAGTGCAATGGATCAGCTACCCCTAAGGCAGTTAAAGCATATATTGTGGTGAACCCATTAAAATAAAAAAATATTTAAAAGACAAAGAACCTCTGTGCGTAAACACTGAGGCAAGGGTTACCCCAAAGGGCATTTGGCTGGGAAGCCAAGTTTCAAGAAAATACAAAGTCACACATGCCCCCACAATGCAAAGCATCATGGGCTGCATATGTAAATCACCACAGAATGTTATGCTGGTCCAACTTTAAGCAGAAATGCATGGTGCCGAAAGGCCTCTCACACAGTTTGCAAAGGGTGCTAACAGAAGACATAGACACGTGTTTCGTCCTACCAGGACTCATCAGTATGCCTCGTCTGTTTGACACCCCAGTGCAATGGATCAGCTACCCCTAAGGCAGTTAAAGCATATATTGTGGTGAACCCATTAAAATAAAAAAATATTTAAAAGACAAAGAACCTCTGTAAGTAAACACTGAGGCAAGGAGTTACCCAAAGGGCATTTGGCTGGGAAGCCAAGTTTCAAGAAAATACAAAGTCACACATGCCCCCACAATGCAAAGCATCATGGGCTGCATATGTAAATCACCACAGAATGTTATGCTGGTCCAACTTTAAGCAGAAATGCATGGTGCCGAAAGGCCTCTCACACAGTTTGCAAAGGGTGCTAACAGAAGACATAGACACGTGTTTCGTCCTACCAGGGGTAGCTGATCCATTGCACTGGGGTGTCAAACAGACGAGGCATACTGATGAGTCCTGGTAGGACGAAACACGTGTCTATGTCCTCTGTTAGCACCCTTTGCAACTGTGAGAGGCCTTCCACCATGCATTTCTGCTAAAGTTGACCAGCATAAACATTCTGTGTGATTTACATATGCAGCCCATGATGCTTTGCATTGTGGGGGCATGTGTGACTTTGTATTTTCTTGAAACTTGGCTTCCCAGCCAAATGCCCTTTGGGGTAACCCTTGCCTCAGTGTTTACGCACAGAGGTTCTTTGTCTTATAGATAGTTAGTGCCCATGCAAAACATCATGTATATGGGTGGGCAAGGGGAGGAGCATGGTCATGAATAGCTGCACTATCCCACATTCAGCAGCTTTGTACTGCACTAAAGGGGCTAGCATGGTCCTTTGGTGCAGCATGAATACCGCCTAACACAACCTCAACTTACTCCAGGCAATGCTAGCTGCCAGAAGTAATGCCACCATCTAGCCAGTTGTCCATTGGTGGAGTACACCCGCCCCTGTTATCTGTGGCACCACTCCGATAATCAACCCATAGTGAACTTAAAACTCCCCTGTTGCCTAGTGGTTCCCCCATCCCTCCAATCACCAGCCCTAAAAAACATTGGTGCTAGTGGTCCCTCCCCCCTTTAATCGCCAGCCTGTATTAAAATCAAAATTAGAAACATAGAAATATAGAAATCGTTAGCAGATAAGGACCGCTAGGCCCATCCAGTCTGCCTGTAGGCCCTATACACTGTATGTGGCCACTGAATCTATGTGATCCTCGGCTTTTCATCACTCCCTCCTATATCAGGCTTCCCTTGTGCCTGTCCCAGGCATACTTAAATGCCTCCACTGTGCTTGCCCCCACTGCCTCCTGTGGCAGACTATTTCAAGCATCGACTACCCTTTCTGTATAGAAAAACTTCCTCACATTACCTCTTAATCTACCCTCTTCCAATTTCTATTTTTTTTTTCTCTTTTTGGCCCTGCTTCCCCTAACCCCACAAGAGGGGTTTGCTCTGCCCCAGCCACCGACCCCCATGTGCTCAGGACTGACCCCTCCCAAATGGGGCTGCTGTGGTGGAATTAAGTGTCCAGAGGGGTCAGTGTACTGGAGCTGGCTTATTAGCGGGGAGATGAGAGATTTTTTCTGTTGTTTTTCCCCGGGGGTGAGGATATGTAATGACGGCCAGTGTCCACCCCGCCCCCCCTTCCAGCAGGCACCAGAGTTTTTGTGGTACCTCCTGCCTTCACTGGGGGTCCACATTGTGCCGAGCACTCGACTTCCCTCCTCCTGGAGCAGGAGAACAGTCCTATGGATGCTCAATCCTGCTGCCCCGGCTGGCCCTCCGATACCTGGATCCATTTCTTAACCTGGGTCATTGGTGCCACAGACAGCCACCATGCCTCTGTGCCAGCATGCTGGCCTAGCCCCTTCCAATTTCATATTGTGCCCTCTTGTTCTAGTACTTTTTCTACATTGGAAAAGGTCCCCCCCGCACCCTGTTTATGATCTTGTGGTTCCTGAAAGTTTTATTCATGTCCCTCCGCTGTCTCCTCTCCTCTCGTGAGTACATATTGAGGTTCCTTAGTCTCTCCTCATAAGTTTTGCAGTGCAACCCCTGCACCATCTTTGTTGCCTTTCTCCGGATAGTCTCCACCTTATGTATGTCCTTGCACAAGTGTGGCCTCCAGAACTGCATGCAGTACTCCAGGTGAGGCCTTACCAATGTTTTATACAATGGCATCACCATCTCCAACCTCTTGATAGTGATACCCCTGCTTCTGTACCTCAGCATGGCACTGGCCCTCCCTGCCACCTTTGTACACTGCTTTGATATCTTAAGGTCATGAGACATGATAGCCCCTAGGTCCCTTTCCTCTTTGGTGACAGTCAGTTCCTCCAACCCCATCCTGTAGCTCTTCCCAGGGTTCCCTGTACCCATGTGCATTATTTTGTACTTCTTTGCATTGAACCTCAGTTGCCAGATCCCCGACCATCTTTCAAGCTTCTTCAGGTCTCTCTTCATTTTCTGCACCCCTTCTGGAGTATCCACCCTTTTGCAGATCTTGGTGTCATCTGCAAACAGGTAGACCTTTCTTTCCAGTCCCTCTGCAATGTCACTAATGAAGACATTGAACAGGACTGGTCCTAGTACTGATCCCTGTGGTACCCCACTGGTCACCCCCCTCTCCCCAAATTGTACCCTATTTACCACCCTCCATGCAGTGCTTCCTGGGAGGCACTTGACCACCCTCTGTCTCCTGTCTGCTAACCAGTTCCTAACCCAGTTTACCACCTTGTCTCCCATGCCCAGACTACCCATCATGTTAATCAGCCTTCTATGTGGAACGGTGTCGAAGGCTTTGCTGAAATCTAGGTAGGTGACATCTACCGCCCTTCCATAGTTTAGTTCCTTAGTCACCCAATCAAAAAAATCTATTAGATTTGTTTGACATGACCTTACTGCTGTGAATGCATGTTGCCTTGGATCCTGAGCACTGCTGGATTCCATATGTGCCATTATCCTTTCTTTCAGCAGTATCTCCATGATCTTTCCCACCACTCAGGTGAGGCTGACTGGCCTGTAGTTCCCCACCTCCTCCCTACTGCCACTTTGGTGCAGTAGGACTGCAGGTGCCCTCCTCCAGTCCTCTGGAATGACACCCATATTGGGTGACTCTGTGAACAGGGCCACCAGAGGCAGTCCTAGTATCCTTTGCAGCTCCTTTAATATCCTCGGTTGGATGCCGTCTGGTCCCATGGCCTTTCCACCTTCAGCTTTGTGAGTTCTTCCAGAACTCTCTTCACTGTGAATGGACTGGTGTCCACCTTTCCCTCCCCCCATTTCCTCTGCAACCCAAATGCGGTCCTTGATCTGCCCCCTCCTTAGTGATTACTGAGCAGAAGTATTTGTTCAGTATTTCTGCCTTATCCAGATCCCCCTCCTCACACTCTCTCTTCTCCCCTTTGAGCCTCACCCCCCAGGTTTTCTTCTTTCACTGATGTACCTATAAAATGCCTTTTCCCTTTTGTTTACAGGCTGTGCTAAGCCCTCTTCTGTCTGTGCCTTCACCTTCCTAACAGTCTTCCCTGCTTCCCTTAGAGATTCAAGGTACACCTCCCTGTTCCCCTCCCTTTGGCTCCCCTTATATTTCCTAAAACTCAGCCTTTTAGCCCTGACTTTGTCCCACACCTTTATGGAGAACCATAGTGGTTTCCTTCTTCTTTTCCCCTTGGCCACTGTCCTAATGCATTGGTTTATTATATCCACTATGGCTCCTTTCAGTTTCTCCCATTGTTCTTCCACCCCGTGTGTTACCCCTCCCTTCCCCTGGACTGCTTGTATACATCTACCCATTTCAGTGAAATCCACCTTCCTGAAATATAATACTCTTGCCCTTGTGTGGGTTAATTGAGTCCATGTCTCCATGCTGAACCACACCATGTGGTGATAACTGGACCCCAGCCGTCCTTCCACCTGTGTTTCTTTGACTCTTTTCTCATTGATCCATACTAGGTCCAGAACTGACTTGTCCCTGGTTGGCTCATGCACCAGCTGCCTGAGTCCAACCCCCTGCAGAGATTCAAGGATAGCTGTACTTCTGGCTGAAGCAGCCATCTGGGTGGCCCAATCTACATCTGGCATATTGAAATTCCCCAGTAGCAAGATTTCACCTTTAGCTGCCATGTCATGTATATTGTCCACTAGTTTCCTGTCTACTTCCTCCCTCTGTGCTGGAGGTCTGTCTATCACCCCAGTCCACATTGCTGTTCCATTCCCTGGCTCCAGGGTGACCCACATTACCTAGGCCTCCCCCTGTCTTCCATGAACTTCTGTGGCCTTTATACCATCTCTGATGTACAAGGCCACTCCTCCACCCTTTTTACCCTCCCTGTCCCTCCTGAACAATGTATAACCTGGTACAATGACTTACTAGCTATGATTAGCAGAGTACCATGTCTCTGTTATTGCTGCTATATCAAGATCTGCATCTGCCAACAAGGCCTCCAGGTCTGGAACCTTATTTCCTATGCTACGGGTATTCATTAGCATGACCTTCCATGTTTTACAGTCTACCCTCCCTCTGCTCTTATTCTCCCTCTCCAGCATCTTCCTCCACCCCAGTTTCCTTTCCTATGTGCTCTTGCCCCACCCTGTATTATTTGATATACATTCTTCACCTGCCTTCCCCTCTCTGCCTGCTTTAGCTGTTCCCGTAGTCAACTTATGTTCCTGCATGTTCCCATGGGGGGTGTTCCTAAGCCTCCTGACTCTCCTGTCTTTTCCCCTTTGACAGTTTAAATTCTCACAGCTGAAGCATTTAAACTTCTCACAAAGGACCAAAGGCCCCTTCTTGGACAGATGCAGGCCAGCCTCCTTATATAAGCTTACATCTGCCTAGGTCAGGCCCTAGTCTCCAGTCAGGTGGACAATGACATCCAGCTGCTCCCTCCTAGTTATTGCCAAAGCTATCCTATGGATCCTCTTCACATCCCTCCATGCAGTGCTTCCTGGGAGGCACTTGACCTCCCTCTGTCCCCTGCTAGGTGACCCTAACTCCACTCCCCAAACAATAGAGTCCCCCACTAGGAGAAGCTTCCCCTTCCTCCAGAGTTCCCTGCCTTCCCTTCCCTGGGGCGCCATCCTTGAGGACCATCCCATCCTCCCTGGTCCCAGCCTCAGGTTCCTGAGTGGGGCTTTTCCAGTCCTCCAAAACAGTGTAGGACTTACTAAGTGGGACAGGTTGGGGCATGTGCTTTTGACCCCCCTCCCACACTCTCCTTGAGCCCACCACAGTCCAGTCACTCCTCTTCCCTGGCATCCTTTGAGGTACAGGTTGTGGACCCAGTGGTCTCTGGGTGGGGGTGGATGCTGCCTTCAGGTTGGCAAACTGTGCTTGAAGATAGGCCAGAGAGGTGTCTGCAGATAGGGCAGCATCACAGCCTCCAGAATGTGTCCCTGAAGACAGCTGCTCCTCAGACACTGCTCTGCACCACCCCATCATGTCTGTTTCCCTCCTCAATCAACTGCCTGCTTAAGATGGCTGTTTGTTATTGCCCAGATATTTGTTTTATTTCTGTTGCTTTGTTATGCTTCTCTCTTCACTATTTTCTATATAGATACAGGATGTTGCAAGACCCTATGGGACACACCCATTAAATGTAGGGTGAGCCCTGGGGTGGATGGTAGTGGGGTGGGAGGGTGGGATTACACCACAGGCTGTGTCCAAAAACAATCAGCCAAACAGTCATCTGGCAGTGACTCCTCACTCCACTCACTGTGGTCCAGACACAGCCACTTTCAAACACACAGTCACAAACTTGTCAGCTAGAATCCCTCAATCCTGCCCAAAACTAAATGGAAAAGCACACAGAAATGGCAGTTAAGAAAAGATCTCAAATACAATTGCAAACACAGTCACAAACTCACCAGCTAGAGCCCCTGCCTCCTGCTGCAACTGAATGAAGAATCAAACTGAAATGGCAGTTTAAACCTCACATTCAAACTACACTAATCCCTGTTATATGATGCCTGCATTTAAAGTTCAGACACAGCCACTTTCAAACACACAGTCACAGACTTGTCAGCTAGAATCCCTCATATGTCTAATTTTCTGTGGGATGGGAAGACACCCCAATGGGCCTTTTTTAAGCAGCAGAGGAGTAAGAATAATGGGGGTCTACAACTCCTGGATCTGGTCCTTTATCAGTTTTCTATTGTCTGCTCGGTCCTTGCATATTGGATGAGAGACAATTCATGTCAGGGGAGTGTTCAATACATTCCCTTGTGGTATCAAATTGAGTAAAGTTTACTCTCTCCGCACAATACATCTCCCAAGGCTCTCATTTTCTCCCCTCTCAAAAATGTGCCTAAAGCCATCGAGACTACACCCACAGAAACAACACTTTGAGTACATTCTCAAATGTGTAATTTTTTCCAGGTATGATTGGTAAAGAATTTTTCCCAGCCTATATGTGCGAATCCCAATTTCAAAAATGGGGGGACTACCCCTTTCGAATAATTTCTGGCCTGGTAACACCCAACTGAGAGTTGTGGACTTACTTCATGAACACACACTGATACCTTTTCAGATGGCCAGCTTACTGTTCAACCTCCCTAAAGCTTTTGTTTTAAATAACTCCAACTGCAGCACATGCTCCTACGACACTTTGTAACTAGGTATTGGACACAGTATCTTGATGGCCCCCTTTTACAGGCTATCCGTAACTTACCTTCCTCTCATATCATTTCCCACTTCTATCGCCTCCTAAGGAAGGCCATTGAAGAAAAGCAAGGTGAGCCGCATTATGTCTGGGACCAAGTACTACCTCTAAACACCTCAGCTTCTTGACCATGGCCTAAAATTTGGTCACAATTGTACGAAGATGTGAAAAGGATCAGATACTGTATTTTACAGTTTTATGTAATAAATGATTTATACTCTACTCCAGCCAGGCTCTATCAAATGGGGAAAATTTCCTCAAATGTATGTTTGTGGTGTAAGCAAAGGCATGGTACTCTGTTTTATATATTGTGGGAATGCAACAAGGTCACACCTTTTTGGGACAGTATTAAGTCCAGTTTAGACTCACTCTTAGGGCTATCTGATGTGTTCAGGCATGAAATTTGTATAATTGAAGACTATGGAGAGGTTCTAAGAGGCACCCAATGAAAACATATGACACTAATATCAGTGTGTGCCAAAAAAGTGGTTATGCACCACTGGTTAGATCAAAATATCCCTACATAAACGGAATGGCTAAAGGAGGTATTGTTTGCCCTACAGGCCGAGAACATGATTGCTGACATCGCACGGAGATCACAATACTACCAAAAAACATGGGCACCTTTACATACTCTACTGACTATTTAGTGGACCACAGGACACTAAATAAGAAGGTAAGGTGAGGAAAGGGTAGAACCACAACAGTGGCATGGCTACATTAAGGATGGCCCTCCCTCGACTACCTTCCCTGGGCTATAGGAAATGCTGGATACTGTTGCTGCATACCTGAGAGGGATGGAGGGGGGTCTTTGGGGAGGGGGGAGGTAGGAGGAGGGTTACAGAAGGGTCTCTGTAGATAGCTGAGATTGCAGTATGTGAATAAAACTAGGATTATGTTTACAATATATACTCCTTATGACACTGTAATGTAACAGGACCCTAGTATACAACATTTGTTCAAGCAAAATGAATATGTGATTGCTCATGTCAAATGTTTGAAGTAAGTGTTGTGTTAACTCTTCCTACAAATGAATAAAATATCTTCAATTTAAAAAAAAAAGAATCCCTCAATCCTGCCCAAACTAAATGGAAAAGCACACAGAAATGGCAGTTAACTCATTGTCTCCTAGCAGACGCATGTAGTTGTCAGTAAAAAAACAGTGGTGTGTCCTGAGGACTTCTGCAGAAGTCAGCTACTGACTCCCAGTGTGCCCTTGCAATGTCTGCAGAAGTCACTTATATATTTTAATATATAGTGTAACAGAATATAATATATATTTGACTACATAGCACCATTGGAAAGATAATTTTATGCTGAACAACTTTGTCACTGATATTTTATTTATATCATGCATACTTTAAGAATTATTTGCATTTGTTTATGGTATGGTGTGTATGGCTGACATGTTTTCCATCAAGATTCACCTAAGTAGCTTGAATAAAATTCACTTTTTTGGCACGTCAGCAGGTAAAAAATAAAAACCGCATTGATTACAACTGGTTGCACAGCACCATTGGAAAGGCATTTTTGTGCTCACCAACTTTCATGCTGATACTTTGTGTGCATCATGTATACTTTTGGAGTTGTACACATTTGTTTATGATATGATGTGTGTGGTTGAGATTTAGCCCTCAAATCTCATCAAAGCACCTTGACTAAAATAGGGAAAAATTACATTTTATAGTAAAAAGATATCTTTTTTTTAACAAGCATAATATTAAAACACCATCTAATGTCCGTATGCTTAATTTGGTGTTGATATTTTACATATTTTCCAACAAAAAATGGCTTATGTTGCCCTTTTTTAGTGAAAAAAATATTTAGTTTGGTCTTTCGACCAGCATAGAAAAAAAAACAAAATGACTTATTATTACATGCATGCCACCATTAGAAAGGCAATTTTGTGCTGAATAACTCTGCCACCCATACTTTGTGTCTAGCATGTACAGTTATTGAGCTATTAGCATTTGTTTGTGACATGCTGAATATGGCTTGATTTTGCTTAGAAAGGCCCAGGATTCACTGTTAAAAGTATACAGGAGATTCAGGAGGCAAGTGCTGTAATCTCAGAGTGAGCCTGTGGGGGCAATGAGTTCAGAAAAAAACTCAAGTACAGTTACAAACACAGTCACAAACTCACCAACTACAGCCCCTCCCTCCCTCCTGCTCCAACTGAACTGCCATGGTGCTAGTGGCCCCCCTCCCTCTCCAATCGCCAGCCCATAGAAAAACCTGACAACCCTCCCTGGTGCCTAGTGCCCCCCCACATGGCACCAAACACCCATGTGCCAGTCACTTTACCAGTATCCTCAGTGCTGCTGGTGTGCATATGGTGACCAGCACAGCCCTCCTCCTGCCTCCTTGGCCCCCAACTGTATCTCCAGGCAGGGAGTGCTCCTCTTATTTATAGGACAGGGTGCATCACCCTGTTCTATAAATGACATGTCTCCTGCCTGGATATATGCTAGCCAGCCAAGGAAGCGCGGCTGTGCTGGTTGCCGGCTCTGCTCCCTCATGTGGTAGAGGGATACTGGTAAAATGATGAAACAAGAGCCCACTAAATGTCAGGGGAGTCTTGTCAGTTTCCTATGGGATGGCAATCAGAAAAAGAGGGACCAGTAACTTTCATGGTTACACTTATATGACTGGCGATTGGATGGGAGGACCACTAACAACAGGGATGGTATAATGTTATTATGTGCTGGAGATCAGAGGGAGGGGGAATCACTAGCACCAGAGCAGTTTTGATACTATTATGCACTGGAGATTAGAGGGGGGTTCACTAAGTACCAAGGAAGACATGATTTATTACATGCCAGTGATCAGAGGGAAGGAGGACCACTAGTACCAGGTCAGTTTTGGTTTTAATATAGACTGGCAATCAAAATGGGGGACCACTAGCAGCAGGGACACTATAATGTTATTATGTCAATCAGAAAGAGGGGGGGACCACTAGCAACAGGGCAGTTTTGATTTTATTATGGTCTGGCAATGGGAGGGAGGGGGACCACTAGCACCAGGACAGTTTCGACTTGAATACAATACAGGCTGGTGATTGGGAAGGACAACTAACACCATGGAAGGTATAATGTTATTACAAGCTGGTAATCAGAGGGAAGGGGGACCACTAGCACCAGCGCAGTTTTGATTTTATTATGTGCTGGTTATAGGGGGGACCACTAGACACCAGGTAAGTCATAATTTTATTATGGGCTGGCAATTGGTGGGAGGAGTGGACCACTAGGCACCAGGGATATCTACACCGGTCTGGGATCAGGCAACTGGGAAAGGCAGTGCTGCACTAACCTGCCTTGTTACCCATGCAAATGAGCCCATAATGGGCATGCAAATGGCCTCTTAGCACCTTGCATACCCAATGATGCACACTAATTTGCATGGGTCCTTTTGAATATTGCAGATAGCACTCTGATGCTATCCACTCTGGTGGCTTACTTTGAGATCCGTGTTGGGGCAGCGCTACTTGACTTTGTGCTGCACTGACATGGCCCTTTATTCAGTTGAATAGCACAGGTGCATTATTTGACTGAATATAGCATCCTTGGACTCCTGGGCAAACTCAAGGTGTAGCACAAAGTTTTGTGCTCCCCTTTGCACTATTTTGAATATCGGGCCCCTATCATGTTATATCATTTTTTCTTTTTCCTTTTTTATCCTCTCCCATTTTCCCTCCTTCTACATCCTCTGGTTTATTAGGTAAAATGTATTAAACACCATATATATATATATATATTTTTTATTGATGAATGTCAGAGACATATCTTTGAGTTAAAGACTCCTTTACAAAGGTTCCTTGTCAATTGAGTACAGAAGAAAGCAACAAATAGTTCAACATATATAATGGCAACAGTGTGAGCAGAGGTAACAAAAGTAGCAAGTACTACAATCAGTACAGCATCAAACATGGTTACAGGTGGTCAAAACATTGCAGCTAGTAATACCATGGTACACAGAGTTACTGGAATAGGAGCAGAGGAGCAGGGTAGCAGCTAACAGGAACATACACTCCAGGACGGTGGTGTAGCCATGCCCTGGTGGTTATTTGCAATTTCAGGCTGGACCATAGGAGTCCACTGTCATATATATGCATGGTCTAGGGTGGCAATACCAGGGAGGTCAATATTCTGGTGAGACACAGGAGTGCCTGAGAAAATCAAGGACAGTCACAGACTGAATCTTGGGTGATTAGGTCTCAGAGGTGGGATTTGAACAGGTCAAGTTTAGGTTCTGTGAAGATGGAATTCGGGAGGGAGTTCAGCCAGCCAGGAGCCAGGTACTTAAACATTCTTTGGCGAAAGGAGGTTTTGCAGTGGGGTACCCAGAAATGGGTCATCGCAGTTTGCCGAGTATGGCGGGTGGACAGGGGTGCTTGAAGTATAGGGGTGAGAGCAGGATGGAGTAGTCCAGCAGTTATTTTTTTAGCGAAGATGCAGGTCTGATATTTTAGCCTCCCATCAAAGTTTAGCCAGTTGGTAGAGGTGTAAAGAGTACAGGTATCTGTGAGCCTATTGCAGCCAGTGGCTAGCCTACAGGCCTTATTTAGGGCTATCCTAATTCCATTGAGCTGTGTGTCGTCAGCTGCTCCATATACTATGATACCACAGTCTATGAGTGATAGTATAGAATCCGATATAGCCAATATACCCATATAGATACAAAAATCTAAAAACAAGTTTTCCAGTTGTGTCTAGCCAGTCAAAATGCTCATATGTGTGCTTTTGTTTTTTTATGTTCTGTGTGCATTTCAGCTGTTAATATTTGTCTGAATTTGCTGTTTTTTTGAGTTTTAGATTAGTATGCTGTTGCTCCATTCCTTAGTTTTGAAGTTCAGTTTTCCCCCGCCTGTCAGAAAACTCTGAACCAGGCTAGAAAAAGTATATCAACAGGTTTCATGAGTTCAACCATTTTATTGTTTGAACCCCCCTTGGAATTTTCCATTGTTGAAAAGATCCCAAGCACTAGCGTGGATGAGAGGAGGGACTTTGCCTTTTTCAAATAAATCAACCCTCCCCTTACCCCACTTGTTCAAGGGACTGACCCATTAAAAATTGAAAATCAAATATGAAGAGGGCTTATGCCATTAGTACTATTGGTTCTCCCTGCATAGTGCTTGGAAGTTTGTAAACTTTGTTTTTATAACGAATATAAGTGGGCACTTGTTAAACAGATCACTCAAGGTTTCAATAGGGGCACCGTTATATTTGCAATAATTTTCACTTTAAGGTAAATTAAGAGTGAAATTAATGTATAATAAATCACTGATAATGATTTATGAGAGAACACATATTTAAACACTGTCTTTGGCACATAAACTTGCCTCTCTGAAGAAGTCCCGTAAGTAGGGCAATATGTAAGGATGTTTGGCACTGTATCCATTCTTGCACCATATGGCTTTGAAATAAATTGAGAGAGGTAACTACTGTGTGTACCCAGCTTTTTTGCTTTCAGTACATTGGATGTCAAACATAGGCACTTTTAGAGGTGGGAGCGCTCAGAACCCTTTTGTTTGTCACTAATGATATTTGGTGTGTTACTAATGATAAGTGTGTTGTCTGATCTTGATGTGTCATAGCCAGGGACCCTGGTTTTCCATTTTTAACGGTAACACCGGTAGCAATCACGGAATCCTGCTTGGTATGCGGAATTTGAATTCTTGTACCGGTGCCTCACGGAAATTGCATGTCACTGCATAGAATCTCTAAGATTTCAGCATCTTTTTAAATTTTTTTTATTTTCTCTTTCTATGTCCCCTTCTCACAGCATCAGTCTCCACTTTCAGAGATCTCTAGGCTGGGTATCCCTAACTTCACCCCAGGTAATGCTCAGGAGCTCCTGTGGACCCTGCTCCTATCCTGCCTGGGTTGTACCCCCCAGGTGGGAAGGAGGGACCCCAGATCACCCCTCCACACTCCCTTAGTGTGTGTCGAAGTAGCCCAGTGGGTCCCTCATGGAGCCTGGTTATGAAGTCTGGGGCACCTGGGTCCCTTCTGCCAGTGGTCGATGTGGGGTGATTATTCCTGGTTTTCTGGTCTCTGCCCAGAGGGTACCAGCACTAGAGGAGATCCAAGGAGGTAGGTCACATAGAGACATGCCACTGCTCCAGATCCTGGCTAGCGTCCTCCCCTCCTGATCACTCTGCAGCACCATTGCACCACCACCCATGGTCACACAGGTGGCGGTAAAGCAGCAGGACCTGCAGCCCACCCTCCCTGGAGGAGGAGAGCAGTCCTCCGGGTGCTCTATCCTACTCCCTGGCCAGACCTCCAGCATCCCAAGTTCACTTCCAACCCTGGGTCGCTGGCATTTGTAACAGATAGTTCTACCACAGTACTAGCAGGCCGACCAGATTTCAGCATCTTAAAATAAATGCTGCTGTGCATTCATTCTCTACTTTGCTGCGTATAGAGTCAGTAAGGAAATCATCCGCGATGCTTTGTCGTAATCAGCCATTCAGTTTAACCACCCATGCTTCCCACCTACATCTCCATCACCTGAGGACTGCTTTCCTTCCTGAAACCACAGTTTTTTTGTAGTATGTGCCTAAGAGTCTACAAGTATCAGTACACATGGGCAGGGCCACTGGAGAATTGCAGGAAAAGTAACCTGAAATTGCAGAGTTTTTTTGAAAAACTTGCTGGAAAATTACAGGAGTTCTACTATAGATCCTGAGTGCTTCACAATAAATCCTTTACTGTTTTCTACAGCATATATTAGTCAGCATAAACTACAAAATGAATACACTGACACTTGAATATGTTTTAAATATGAAGAAAGACTTCTGTTTCTAACAGAATCCTAAATGGATAAGATGTTTGCCTCTTCCAAAATGTAAAACATCTGCCTCATGCAGTGCTAGATTCTATTTAGTGAGCCACAGAAAATCAATATTAAATAAATCCAGAATAAACAAATGTTATCTGTTTCTGGATGTAGAATAATGAAGCCTGATCAGAAGCTATTTACAGTGCTCTGTCAACTATTTCACCCCTTTGGTGTAAGAAAAAATAAAGCAGATCGAGTGGTGAATAACTCAGTTTTAGTAAAATGTTGTAAAGTGTTTAATGTTCATAATTTGTATTGTAGGTACTGTGCACTATTATTAAAATTATATATTAAAACATTGTATATGGGTGTTATTATAGCTGGCAGTATAGCCTAGTGGTTAGAATAACAAACAGTGATTGAACTGGGTACATCCAGCAGACTTGGGTTTGATTCCCACACCCTCCACCCACATGCTGTGAGATTCCAAACAAGTCACTTAACCTCCCAGTGCTTCTAGGTCACTCCTGAAAACAGGCAGTTCTGCCTAGTGGGCCTTACCTGGTTTACAAAGAATATAAAAAAATACCAATATATGTTTAGTACTACATCATAGAATAGTAGTCAGGGTACCATGTAATTTCCTTGAGTTTTACTTGGGCTGCAATGATTTTGTGTAGGTAGAAATAAATGTTCATCCACATTTTATGTATTTTATAAGCTTACTTTTAGATTTTAGTCAGGTTTTTATTTTATTCTTTGCATATGAGAATCTAGGTTGTAGATTACTAAATGCAGGATCACTGTTACCAACTAGCTTATTGAAGTTTATAATCAGCAGGGCCATCAAAATCCTCAGTTGTTTGAATGAAAACTAGTCTGAATGAAAGTATGTTCACAAGGAAAAAGCTGCCTTACTACTTATGAAAAGACTTCACAGTCAGCACCCCATTTAGGTGAATTAGATCATGTGCACCTTTTCTCCCACCTGCTGTTTCAGTCTCTGTGGCAGCAAAAAGTTTTCTGATAGACTGTTTCAACAAAAAGCAAATGTGAAGTATTTAAGTGTACTTATGTTTGGCCAGTGGATGTTGAAAGCACATTCAATGACATACAAAAGGTAGGACCCTAGGGGCTGTATGATGCTGGTGGGCAGAGTGGTGCTCAATTCACATCTGAGCTCAGACATGAAAACTGGGAGACACCCTTTTCATGGACACCAAGTGAAAAAAAGCATCCACATGTCTGGGAGATGCTTGAATCCATTTGAAGGTCCTCCACTAATCACTTATGAATTTTTTAGGTGAAGACACTTTATTTCAAAGAAGCAAATTCAAGCAGTTTTTTTTTTTTTGCTCCTCCTACTCCCTGGCCATCCACTCCTTCAGGCCTGCCAAGTCCCCCTACCACCGCTGTTGAGTCACAACCACCATCCACTGTCCCTTACTGCTGTGCTACCAGGTAACCAAGTAACCCTTTATGAGTGGGCCCCTACCCCTGTGGGAGGCTACCAGGGAAGAGAATTGCCCCAAAGAGCTTCCTGTGTATCCTGGGCATGACAGGGGGTCAGAGCGGACACATTTCTGGGGCTTCCGACTTATGGAGGGACCAGCAGCCTCCTTCGGTTTGCCAGAAGGTGCTTTCCCATTTTCTTGGGAGCATGACAGGCCACATGATGTCAAGGCACAAGCTGACGTTCATCACGCTCCCTCCCGCAGTGAGGGCCAATGTGTTGTCGTGCCTCTGGCCTCCACCAGGGGACAGAAAATGCTGAGTCGTGAACCCACCCTCCCTCCTAGGAGAAGGTGAGTGGTTGTTGGACACTCAAGCATTCACCCACTAGCTGGCCCCCCCAACACCCAAGTATGTTCCCTAATCCTGGTCAGTGGTGTCACAGGCAGAAATCCAATTCATGCAGTTAAATTATAGATAGAAAAAAACCAAGGTAGTCCACCTTAGCGGTGATGGTTCAGATTAATTCACATCTGAGTTCTAACAAGCAAAGAGACCAAGTTATTTGTAACTTGTGCATGTGGGGTGTGGGTGTTGAACAAAGGGGATCATAATGCTGTCACTACTGCCATCACCCCAGAGGGATGTGGACTGCATTGTTGCTACAGCCATCACACCGAAGGGGTGGGGGCTGTAGTGCTTCTGCCATCACCACTGGTGGATGGGGAATGTAGTACTGCTGTCATCACATCTAAGGGATGGGGGCCGCAGTGCTGCTGCTACTGTCACACCTGAGGGAGGGAGGTCATAGTGCTGTTGCTGCTGCCATCACACCAGAGGGATAGGGGCCGTAGTACTGTTGGTGCTGCCATCGCACCTGAGGGATGGGGAGGTAGTGCTGCTTCCATCACACCATAATGATGGGGCTGTAGTGCTGCTGCTGCCATCACATCTTGTACCTAAAATAACTTTAAATTGGTACAAGGATGGAAGGATGTGCAATAGTGGAGGTCAAAATTGCTAAAATGCATGTTAGCAGAGTTAAAAATTGTTAAATAAAGTACACAGAACCAAATACCAGGTAAAACCGGATTTTGGCTTAGCAGACACCGGTGACAATACCATTTTTTACAATGTGCAAAATGGAATATACCCTTTCTCAGTCCCGGTAAACCAGTGTCCCTGGTCATAGCCACACTGCATCTGAACCAGAACCTGCCCTCCTGTATAGATGCACAGTACTGTTTTATCATGCAAAGTTTTTACCTGCACCAGGAGCAATGCTGCATGGTGTTAGAGAACTAATTCTGCTTGCATGACCACTCTTTTGGTTTTGAAGAAGCATTTGAAAGCTTGTGTAGCACTCCTGCGCATGTGCGGCTGGCTGCAGGTAGGTTAACATTGCTCTGCACATTGGAAGCATGTTTTGCAGCAACTTGCGGTCCTGCCACTATTTTTAAAGCTTTCTTAAAATTGAGGATAGATGCTGAAAAACGTGTCTCTGGATTCTTCAATCATTAATGTCACAGACAAGCCTGCTTCACAGCATGTCTTACAAATAATAATATAAAGCACTGTGTTCTGAGAGGAGACGCAGCTCTGGCACAAATGCAGTGACCAATATTCCTAGTTCATGGCAGCACTTGCGCAACTTAAACCTTTTGCACAATTGTTGAAGGCTTCTAGTTTTGGTGGTTGGTGATTAAGTCACCAAATTCATTGATGGACTTGATAACAGGTGTCTCAGCAGCCACCAAACTCTGTTTGACCTGTATGCTTTCACGCCAGAAACATGTAGAAAAATATCACGTTTTTTTATCACCTTCTACATCATTTGCAATAAAAAATGCTGATTGTCTCTGTATACTGAACCCATGACTATTGATCTGTGTTGTATTTCTTTATTTTTCCTTAAGCTTTCCTTATTGTAAGAAACGTATTGCTCCTCCCCCATAGGAATGTACTGCAATTATTTTCCTCACTGCCAATGTAGTATATTAAAACTGCAGAGTCTAGAGGTTAGGAGTTAGATGCTTTTTTCTAGATCTGTACATGGGCAGCTCTGCAGTCACCATCTTGATTCTATCTGACCCCTTGGAGCATGCTCACTGCAGCAGGAGCATTACTAAAGGGGAAAGCGCTCATCTCCCTTATGGCCACAAGGTGGCATGTCCTTGTTACTGTAATTAAGATTCTCTGCTTACAATACTACACTACTATAGTGTGTGAATTTTTTTCTGATCTACTGTTAAACTTGCTAAGGTCATTAGAAGAAAACCCATATTTTCACCATGCCTGTGCCATACCAAAAAGTCTCTGTTAAATGATTAACACTCTTTCACAGCATGAACACACCACACAGCCCTGCCAAAAATTGCACTTTGTAAAAACAGAACCAACTATACTCCCTTTTCATCACACCACATCATCCTTCTGAAAAGAATTATTAAAAATAACTGAACCTGCTGTCTATTACAAGACCACACAGTCCTGCCAAAATGGCATCCCAGTCATGCTGCAGATTTCTCTTTGTTAATTTAAATAAAAGTCATCAAGACTGAGAGGACTGGCATTTGGGGTGTGGGGGTGGAAGCAGGTGATGATGATGATGACAAAACAACACACAGTAAACTTCTTCTGCTACAAGCGCTCTACCAACTGTTATGACGCAATACCCAGGATGCACTGGAGTATCCTACAATAATTAACATAGTTATTATACAGTACTAAGTATCAAAACCACAACTTTGTATCAAGCCAGTGCTCATATCTGAGGATATCAAACAAGCATGGAACTCTCGCACACAACCCAGCTGCAGCAGTTTTAATTAGCTGTTGTATGATGGAATGCTTTATATTTCTGTTCTCAGGTTCCAAGATCTGTTTGCTCTGAAAGTTGTCTCCCCGGCTACAGAAAAGCAAGTGAACAGGAAAAACCCATCTGTTGCTTTAAATGCATACCCTGCTCAGAAGGAGAAATTTCTAATCAAAGTGGTAAGTAAATAGCTGTAGAGTTGATACCTGTTCTAAGGAGTACTAAAACCAGCTAAATCAAAGTAACTGGACAGAAGATAGTTTCCAAACATTTTGTTTACTTTGATGTGCCATCCTACACTAGGTTATACAGGATGAAGCCCCTCTCATCACAGTTTCTGTCAGTGATATCTTATAGGATGCTGCAGGAACACTATGTAATCCGGTATCAGTTACTCACTGTAACCTCGTAACTTAGTAATTTAAGGTAAGAAGGAATTCTAGGTTCATCATCTCCCCCCCTTCTCCCAGGGTTTCACCCTCAGAATGTGCGGCTGTTGTGCACCTGTCATTCGATGCCAAACCCACTAGTAATTGATTGGGTTTCATGGGGCTGTGCCTACTTGCTTAGGATTCTAACTCTGGGGGGGGGGGAGACCTCGGAAAAGAGGTGATGACTTTCGGGTTTGGCTCTCTAATGATGGGGCACACAACAGCTGGCACTCCAAATGTGTGCAGTGTTCTCCCACAAGGTCAGAAGGGACTCTAGGTCCCTCATTTCTGCACACACCCCCGACAGTGCAACATAGTAACATAATAATTTAAGGTCAGAAGGGACTCTAGGTCCCTCATGTTTACTCCCTCACAGTGTAACTTAGTAACATGGTAATTTATGGTCAGAAGGGACTCTAGGTCCATCATGTCCCCTCCCCTCTCTACAGTGAAACACAGTAACATAGAAATTTAAGGTCAGAAGGGACTGTAGGTCCCACATGCCTGCCCCAATTGTGTAACATAATAACTTAAGATCAGAAGGGACTCTAGGTCCATCTAGTCTTCACCCCCCCCCTCCACACACACAGTGTGACATAGTAACTTAGTAATTTAAGGATATAAATAACTCCAGGTCCATAATGTCTACCCCCGCAATGTAACATAGTAACACAGCAGCAGTATAAGGTAAGAAGGGATTCCAGGTTCATCAAGTCTGCCCTTCCTCAGTTTTAACATAGTAATTTAAAGTCGGAAGGAACTCAAGATCCATCACATCTGCCCCCCACCACAGTATAACATAGTAACATAGTAATTTAAGGTCAGAAGGGACTTTAGGTCCATCATGTTGCCCTGTCCCACAGTGTGACATAGTAATTTAAGATCAGAAAGGACTCAAAGTCCATCACATCTGCCCCCCCCCAGCCACAGTATAATATGGTACCATAGTAATTCTAGGTCAGAAGGGACTCTAGGTTCATCATGCCTGCCCTCCCCCCACAGTGTAACATAGTCATTTAAAGTCAGAAGGGACACTATGTACACCATGTCTGCCTCCCACAGTGTAACATAGTATCTTAGTAATATAAGGTCAGGAGGAACTCTAGGTCCATCATGTCAGAAAAGATCACAAAGGGCGTGCAGCCCTAAAAATAGGCAAGACTGCAGGAGCAGATGGGAAGCACCTGGGGGTGCTCAGGGAACTGGCATTGTCACTTGCTGAACCCCTGACCCATTACTTTTAACCCATTTAATAGTATTCTTTGACTATGTTACTAAGGCAGTGGCTAAGGAATAGTCAGTGGATTTACTCCACTTTGACTTCAGCAAGGCATTCAACTTGGTGCCACACAGAAGGTTGCTAAAGAAGTTAGAAGATGAAGGTGTAGTAAAAGATCTGGTTAGATGGGAGGATAGTTGGTTGGGGAGACAGCAGAGGGTGTTTGCATATGGAGTCAAGTTGAGGGAGAGGGGGGTCATAAGTGGGCTGCCACGGGGATCAGTCTTGTGTCCACTCCTTTTCAATATGTTAATCATAAACATGGGAGAAGGGATTTGGTGCAAGATGTGTCTCTACATATAAAACTTAGCTCTTTGGCAGGGTGGACAGCATGGAGAGGGTACTGGAGTTGCAGAGGACCCTGCATTGGTTAGAAAGGCAGTCCAAGGCCTGGCACTTGAAAGTCAGTGCCAAAAGTGCAAGGTGATGCACTTAGGGAACAAGAACCTCAGGTTGGAATCTTGAAAGGGAGGGGGTTAAACTGGACCCAACGTCTAAGACAAAGGATCAGGGAATTATCATAAGCACCTCCCTAAAACAATTTAGTCAATGTAAGAAGCCCTACAGCAAGGCAGTCAAGATGTTTTTGGAAGGGGTTTTATAGCAGAAGAAAGGCGATATTACTAACTCCCTATAGATCACTGGTAAAGGCTCATTTAGAATACTATGCTCAGTTCTGGACTCCCCAGCTAAGTAAAGGCAAAGACAAACTAGAGATGCCACAGCATAGGATAACCAAAATGATTTAGAGCTAACAGGGCAGATCCTAATCGGCTTAGGGCACTGAACATGTATTCGCTGGAGGCCAGAAGGGAAAGGGAGAGGGAAGTCATGATAAAGACCTTCAAGTTTCCTAAAAGGAATGACAGGATAAACAGTGAGGTACTATTCAATAGGAATAGTTAGTCAAGAACACAGGAACATGAGTGGAAGCTTGCGGGGGGAGAACAGAAGGGATGTAAGGACATTTCATTTTACGGTGAACGTGGCTGAGCTGGGGAACAAGAGCTGGTAAGCACCAAGGCAAATAATGGTTTCAATCAGGACTGTGACAGATTTAAAGGAGTACTACAGTCACAATTTGCAAAAACATACCTTGCAGAGTGTTTTGATTTGTGTGTGTAGTCCTGGTGTGTCATTCCATTTGTTTGCTATTAAGAGGTTTTTTTTCTAAATTAGACTGCTAGTTATATGGTAGTATTGTGGCCCCTTGGGATCTACATCTTGGCAAGGTTTATCCTTTTTCCTGCAATGCCTCCTGTCCCATGTGACAGTGATGCATCCAGGACCGCTTATTCAGCAAGTACTATAGGTAGGAGCCTGATGTTATGGTCTCTACTAAATAGCTCGAATTCAATATTTTTGTTTTCTATGTGTGCATCATTTCTAACCAACAGCAATAAATGTTTTGTTTTTAAAACTTTTTATTCCAAACTTCCCTAAGGGAAGCAGGGAAGGCAGTAAGACAGGCAAAGGCCCAAACTGAGGAAACACTAGCACAAACAGTAAAATAAGGTGACAAGACTTTCTATAGATACATTAGTGAAAGGAGAAAGTCCAGAGGAGGTATTGCAAAGATCAAAGGAGATAAGGGTGTGTGTGAGGAGGAGGACCATGTAAAAGCATCTATCCTAAATAGATACTTCTGCTCAGTATTTACTGAAGAGAAGGTAGGGAAGGGCCCACAGCTCAGCAGCACCATGGACACAGGGGGGAGGGAGGTGTGCACTAGTCCCTTCACAAAAGGAGGGGTCCTACAAGAGCTTGATAAGCTCAGGGTGGACAAGGCAATGGGACCTGATGGCATACATCCCAGGGTACTAAAGGAGCTAAGGGAGGAACTAGCAGAACCATTATCAGAACTGTTTAATGAGTCTCTGAGCACAGGAGAGGTCCCAGAAGACTGGAGAAGGGCTCATGTGATCCCGCTCCACAAGAGTGGTAGCAGGGAGGAGGTAGGAAACTACAGACCAGTCAGTCTTACCTCAGTAGTGGGCAAGATTATGGAGACACTCCTTAAGGAAAGGATAGTACAACACCTGGAAACCATAGGGGCACAGGATCCAAGACAGCATGGGTTTACAAAAGGAAGGTCCTGTCAAACTAGTCTCATAGATTTCTTTGACTGGGTAACTAGAGTGGGGGATCAAGGGGAAGCAGTTGATGTCGCCTACCTTGACTTCAGCAAAGCATTTGATACTTTTTCACATAGAAGATTGATTAATAAGCTGGGTAGCTCAGGGTGGGTCAGAAGTTGGTCAACTGGGTGGCAAACTGGTTGACAGGCAGAAAACAGAGAGTGGTGGTAAATGGTATACAGTCAGAAGAGATGCAATTTACAAGTGGGGTACCTCAGGGATCAGTCCTGGGGCCAGTCCTCTTCAATATCTACATCAGTGACATTGCAGATGGACTGGGGGGTAAGGTTTGTCTGTTTGCAGATGTCACCAAGATCTGCAACAGAGTAGATGATTCAGATGGGGTGGGCAGAATGAAGAGATCTGGATAAACTAGCAAAATGGTCAGAAGAGTGGCAACTGGGTTTAATGCAAAGAAGTGCAAGATCATGCACATGGGAAGAGAAACCCTGAAGCCACCTATAGGCTGGGAAGGGAGTTGCTGGCAGTCACAAGGAAGAAAGAGACTTGGGCATCATCATCACCGATGACCTGAAATTATCCAAGCAAGCCACTAAAGAAGTAGGTAAGGCTAGGGGGATGTTGGGATGTATTAGTAGGGGTATCACAAGTCAGAAGAGGGAGGTAATAATCCCTCTTTACAAGACACTGGCTAGGCCCCATCTGGAGTACTGCGTGCAGTACTGGAGGCCACACCTTTACAAGGCCATAACCAAACTTGAGGCAGATCAGAGAAGGGCGACCAAAATGGTGCAGGGAATTCAGGAGCTGCTGACAGTGACTAGAAAGAAAACCCTCTACTGGGCAATCAAGGTGGTTCTGAGAGTAACATGAAAGATAGTGCACTTGTGACAATCAAGGACCTGCTGGTAGTAGCATGACAGAAAGCCTATTTGTGGGCTATTCAGAATCTACTGACAGTGGCATGAAAGGAAGCCCACTCATGGCAATCAAGAAACCGCTAAATATGGCATGAAAGAAAGCCCACTCATGGACAATCTTGGAGCTGCTAACAGTGGCATGAAAGAAAGCTTGCTAATGGGCTATAAAGAATGTGCTGACAGTGGCATGAAAGAAACCCCATTGGTGGACCATCCAGGAGCTGCTGACAGTAACATAAAAGAAAGCCCACTAGTGGGCAATCAAGAAGCTGCACAGAGTGGCATGAAAGAAAACCCACTCATGGGAAATACAGGAGCTGCTGACAGTGGCAGGAAAGAAAGGTCACTTGTGGGCCACCCAGCAGCTTCTGACAGTGGCATGAAATAGGCCAAACCACTTTTTCCCAGCTACATGTAGAAACCCATCTCCCACCCTCCTCATTGCTCCAAGACCACAATGTGTGCAAACAGGTATTACTCCTTTTGTCCCACCCAGACAGCACACCAATGCCCACCCTCCTTATATGCCACAGCAATCACAGTATGTACAAATAGGTATTACCATCTTTCCTCCCACCCACACTGCACCCCAGAGCCCATGTTCCTTATACACCACAAAGATCATAGTATTTACAAATAGGTATCATTTCCTTTCCTCCCATCCATGCAGCACCCCAACTTCCACCCCCCATCATGTTCACAGAGTATGTGCATGTAGGTTTTTCCCCATTACCCCGATATAGCATGCCATATCCCACCCTTCTCATTACCTCATGATCACAGTATGTTCAAATAGGTATTACCCCTTTCCTCCTATCCTCATAGCACCCAAATATACAAATAGATATTACCTCCTTTCATCCTATTCACAGAGCACCCCAACTCCCACACTCCTTATCTCCCTGTGTTCATGGTATATACAAATAGGTACAGTATCATCCCCTTTCTTCTCGCCCACACAACACTCCAAATCAAACACTCCTTAAATGCCACAAAGATTATAGTGTCACAAATAGGTATCACCCGCTTTCCTCCCATCCACACAGCACCCCAGTGCCCAATCCCCATATATAAGCCTCAACGATTACAGTATTTACAAATAGGTATCTCCTCCCCCCCACCAATGCAGCACTCCAACTTCCACAATCTCCCATGATCACAGAGTATGTGTATATAGGTTTTACCCCATTACCCACCCCATATCCCACCTTTCTCATTGCTCCATGATCATCATACGTTAAAACAGATATTACCCCTTTCAGGGTTAAAGCAACAAAAGTAGGGAAATGTAGTGTTAGGGTTTTCCAAACCTACCCCCCACCTTACAGGCAGCTAAAGGAAAATCTATTACAGTTTCACCTCTCCTGCATCTTTGCAAATCAGTGGCGTGGTCTTCATTGAGGTTGTCAACCTTTATTCTCACCCCTACCCCAAGCCTGTAGCCTCCTGTCTGAAGCACAAGGTACAGATCCAAACAAGTGGTTCGTAGTGATACACTCTTCAAAAGTAGAGAAGTATGTCTCGCCACATGTTGCCAACACAATTTGTTGTAGCTTTCTACATGCAGATCCCCGTGAGCACTGTGTGAAGTAAGGAGATCATGTGTGACATTGTTTGCTCAGGGAATGGGGTGGGCATTAGGGCTGGCAACCCCAAGGAAGACCCCACCACTGATTCACTAAGACTCCAGAGAGCCCAAACCGTAATATATTTTCCTTTTACTGCTTGGGGTGGAGGTTTGCAGTTAGGGTTGGAAACCCTAATACCACATTTACCTACTTTTGTGACATTATGTTACCCTGACTGGTACATTAACAAAGTTTTTTTCAAAGAATTTCCTTTCCTTTTGAGAGAGTGGAATCATATTCTCATACACACAGGTCCCAAAGAGACCTTCGTGAACTGATACAGATGTGCCGGATGCTTTGGGTCATGCCCTATGGGAAAATTCTGTCCAGCTACAGTATTGCAGGTCCTGGTGCATTCATTCTTTACACATTCAATCTTTACACATTCACTTTTCACACATTCATTCTTCACACATTCAGTACAAATTCACTCTTTGAACATTCAGTCTTTACACATTCAGTATGCATTCACTCATCACACATTCACTCTTCACACATTTGCTGTACTTTTTCTTATTTCATTTTTGATCCTGAATTTTCAACATATATTTTGGCCTTGATTTGAAAAATGACAGCTATCACATTCGTGAGGTGGCATAAAAAAATGGCTATGTTGAAAATTTGTGGTCAAAATATTTAAAATGTCTAAAATTACGAGTGAGCATAGAAAACTTTCAATGTATGCACATAAACTTTACCATTTTTGCATATTTCAACCACAAGTTATCAATAAAGCCTTCTTATAGCCCCACCTCATGAACAAAGGCGGTAAAAATGTTGAATACCACTGGAAAGGTGATTTTGCCGTGTGACTACAAAATCATCTTTCAGGATAGATTTGCTTAATTCCACCAACATTGGTCATGAGGTGGGGTCCCAAAAAGGCCATGTTGAAAATTTAGGACCAAAATATGCAAAAATTGCAAAGTTATGTGTCAAAGTTCAAAACCCCATTGAAATACATTGAACCACACTTATCTTTGTTTCTAATATTGTAGTCACCGATACCAGCAGCAAGACCAGTCTTCAGTCAGGGAGTGGATCTTCATCATAGGACATGTTCAGGTGAGTGAGAGTGTGTGTGGAGTTTGTGGGGTTTTGGGTGGTGGGTGCTGAGTGGGAAGTCAGGGTGGGGAGGTCAGATTGGCAAAGGACCATTTTAATTTTTTGCACGAACGAAAGAGGGATGATTTTATTCTTTGCAGAGGATAGTGAGTGACATTCACCCCAGTGTCAGGCAACTGTTCAGTGGCATGGGGGGTTGGGCAACCAGGTGCTGCCACTTAGAAAATGGGACTGGTGCAGGTGACCTGGAGGGGAAGGGGGTCAAGACAAATGGTACCAGTGGTGGTCACTCTGCTCCATTTATAAAACACAATTATAAAACATTGGAAAGGGTATGCAGATAACCTGGAGGAGAAGGAAGAGAAAGAAGCGATACTGGGGGTGGGCACCCTGGTCTGCTGAACAAATACATAATTAGGCAGATAGATAGATAGATAGATAGATAGATAGATAGATAGATAGATAGTTGATTTGTTTTACATCATGCATTAATTTGCACTGGCCACTTATCCTTAGTAAATAATTGTATAATAATTGTTGCTTATCATAATGTAATAAAGGAATAATGCCCACCAGGGTGTGTGTCGTGCTGGGATAACATCACACCTGTGGTGACTGGGTATGAGGCAGCAGGTCAAGTGCAACCAATTGCCCCAGAAGTGAAGTTATCCCAACATGACACACAACCTGGAGGGCATTATTCCTATTATGCAATGGCTTGTTGTTATACAGAATTAAAAAAATATATTTTAAAGAAGTTTTTGTTGGTGTGTAAAAATATTTTTGTTTCTTAAGAGAAGATGAAAAGAATCATGCTAATCCAAGGAATGTAATGCAGTCAGTCAGGAGATTCACAGTGCTGAGACTAGAGCTGTGAAGTTATGCTGGATAACATCACACAAATGATGCTATGCTGGGATAACATCACGGGTCCAGCCCCAGACTGACCAATCAGAGTCCAGGATATTTTCTTGCCATTGTATAATGATTATTTTTTTCAGCCTCTCATTAATTTTACTTTCCTACGTCACTTTCTTTGTTCACTAACAAAAACATTAATAGGATTGTACTATTTAGCAGTAGTAGAAATAGTAATAGTGAATATTTTTTATTCACTGAAAAACATTAATGATATCTGTATATCCACTTTGTTCACCAATGATGTCTGTATATCCACATGGCTTGTACTCATTGTATAACTTGTCACTACCTCTGTAACATGCTGCCTGTGTGGCCTGGGTCGTGCCTAAAAACAGTCCCCTGAATCAGTGCACTTACCCGGTTACCAAAGACTTAAATAAATAAATGATTTCAGCCTCAGGGGATCAGTGGCTCACTGCTCTCAGTGTAGCTCACAGTATGAGTTTCAGCTGAAGAACTCAAGAAACTCCTGCTGTTCTCATAGAGAGAATGTGGGTGAATGGCTCCTCTCGCTAACCTGGTCACCCTAGATTTTGGAGTGCCTAGAAAGCATATTTCTCACAAGTTTAAAAAACAAACAAATGAAATGGCATCAGAAACAATCAATCTTTTTTTCAGTATGACAGGTAAACCATGAAAATAAGCAGTTGCAATTTACTTTTTTACCAGTCCATTAACATCAGGACGTTAACTGTAAAATCATTATAACTGAGGAACCATATAATATTTTTTCATAAAATCTTCCAAAGTCACACCCTTGGTATGGACCCCTTCAATCCTGAAAATTTAATGAAAAAAATTCCACATTGAATGGGCTGTCGGGGAGAGCAAAAAATATCCAATGTTAAGTATAGGGAAACCAAATGTATTTTTTTATCTGTTTTTTGGTGCTCCATATCTCAAAAACTGAGCAAGATGCTGTCATGAAACGTTTCATATTTTGAGACTCTGGTAGCCTTACTGTGCTTGCTAAATTTGGGGCTGTTTTGTTAAACAATGCCAAAGTTATTAAGGTGCAACAATTTGGGGTTTAACATTAAACAGCCTACTTAATCCTAACTATAGGGGCATTACTGCGACCATATTATATATTAACGTGAGGTGTCATAGAATCATAGAATCCTGCTGACAGAAAAGGACTGACTGGCCTATCTAGTCTGCCCGAAAAATAGCCCACCATTTCCCACCCTCCAAACATTTACTTCTCACATTGGCTGGACAACAGGACATAGAAGGTAATTGTAAATGGAGTCCACTCTGAAGAAAGGGGGATTACTAGTGGGGAACCCGGGGTTCAATACTGGGTCCAGTCCTTTTTTTTTTTGTGTTATTTTTATTTTTCACCCCTCATGCCCCATGACCCACCTCTCCTTTGGGCTGCCAAGGTCCTTCATCTGCTTCGCCTGTCCCATCCTGAGCCCTCCATCTGCATATCGCAGCCACCCTGAGGTAACCCGGACTTAACCCTTCGCCGGGTGGGTCCCCCTCCTCCAAGGGGAAAGGCACCAGGGGGGCAACCAGCACATATACTTGGCCCCAGGGTGCTGCTGCAGTGGAGGGGCTCTTTCAGGGCATCGGCGGAAATGGAGGACTGGCAGTCGTCATCCGGTCGGTCGAGAGGTGGATTTCCGCTTTTCTATGGTGTTTCCACTTGTGTCTTCTGCAGTGCTCCTGGTCTCCATGAGAGGCCGCTGCAGAGCGTTGCCAACCCACTACCCACCACAGGAGAGGAGAGCAGTCCCATCGGATGCTCAATCTTCTCCTTCCCCCTTCAGCCCCCAGCATCCCGAGTCCGTTCCTGAACTCCGGTCACCGGCATAGCACCAGGTGTGGCATCCAGTGCCTCAACCCTCAGCACCACCAGTACTGCTGGTCCAGTCCTTTTTAATGTCTTTATAAGTGACATTGCAGATGGACTGGGAGGAAAAGTATGCCTCTTTGCGATGACACAAAGATCTGCAACAGGGTTGATACACAAGGGGGGTGGAAAGGATGAGAATGGACTTGGCAAGGTTGGAGGAATGGTCAGGAGTATGGCAGCTTGGATTCAATGCAAAGAAGTGCAAAGTAATGCACCTGGGAAACAAAAACCCAAGGGAAGAGCACACAATGGTGGGTGAGGTAGTAACAACAACAAAAATGGAAAGGGACCTGGGGGTTATCATATCAGATGACCTTATGGTTAGCAAGCAATGTGAGAAGGCAGTAGGGAGGGCTGGGGGATACTGGGTTGTATAGGGAGAGGCATCACCAGCAGAAAACAGGAAGTTGTTATTCCTCTGTACAGACAGTTGGTGAGACCCCATCTGGAGTACTACGTCCAGTTCTGGAGACTCCATCTCTGCAGGACATAGACAGGATGGAGACAGTCCAGAGGAGGGCAACTAAAATGGTGCAGTTTCTGCAAAAGAAGCCATACAAGGAGACTTAATATGTATATCCTTGAGGAAAGAAGGAGAGCATGATAGAAACTTTTAAAGTACCTCAATGAAATCAACAAAGTCCAAGAGGGTAGCATTTTTTAGAAAAAAGAGATGTTTAAGAACAAGGGACACAATTTGAAGATAGAGGGGGGACAGCTCAGGGGCAATGTGAGGAAGTATTTTTTCAAAGAGAGGGGGTGGATGCATGGAACTGCCTTTCTGAGGAGGTTGTGGGGTCTAAAACTGTGGGAGAATTCAAGAATGCATGAGACAGACATAAGGCAATTCTTGTGGGGGGTAGCAAGAAATAGGCAGTTGGTTAACTAGGATCTGCAGCTTATCCAGTAGGTAGGGAAATGGGCAGGCTAGGTGGGCCAAGCAGTCCTTATCTGCCGTCAAAGTCTATGTTTCTATGTTTCTCTCTGTACTACCCCTCCTCTTCCATTTAGGCCCATATAACTGTCACATGATCTGTTGACCGTGTCCACCATTTCCATCCCTACAACCCATTCACCTAATCTGTTCCATGGACCTACCATCCTTTCTGAAAAATAATGCCCCCTTATATACCCCAAAATCTACCCCCTTCCAGTTTGAATGCACTGCCTCTGGAGGTTGTGTTTTCACTCAGCCTTAAGAGGCTACTTCCCCTCACTTTGTTAATTCCCTTCAGATACTTGAATGTTTCCACCATATTCCTCCTTGCTCTTCTTATCGCCAATGAATACAGACATACTTCTTCCAGTCTTTCATCGTATGACCTCCCCTGCATCCCCTGGATCATTTTGGTTGCCCTCTTCCAGACCCTCTCCAGCCTATCCTTATCTCCTTGCAAGTGTGGCTTCCAGAACTGCACGCCATACTCCAGCTGTGGTCTGACCAGCATTCTGTAGGCTGGCATTATCACCTTCCTCTCCCTCTTCCTGCTTGTGAAGCCCCTCCCTATGCATGCCAGCATTCTTGTTCCTTTTCCTGCCGCACTATCACACTGATCCCTAACCTTTAGGGTATCTGAAATTCAAATCCTCAGGTCCTTTTCTAGCTCCATCCCCTGCAGCGCCTCCCCCCAAGCTGGAATATAGCTCTGGGGTTATAGTAGTAGTAGTAGTAGTAGTAGTAGTAAAAGTTAATTTTTATTCTGGATAAGTTCTTTCTTCACATCTTAGGCCGAAGCCATTTTTCAAGATGGTCCTGACAATAGGACTTTAAAATTGTTCAAATACAAACACATTGCAAACATCACTTTCAATCTCTAAGACCTTACAATCATATAATAAATATACTTATATTCCAACAAAACGTGTACAACTCCTTTAACAACATGAAATGCCTAATAAAAACCCAAGAGATTTCTTATTTATCCATTGTACATACATCTAACTTTCAATTCCTCTGTCAAAACTTAGTATTCAGGGATGGCTTATAGACTGATTTACTTTTATATCATTCAACAATTGACTGAGGCATATTCAGCTTTAAATGTCATTTTTAGTAAAATGATTTTTTACCCTAGGTTTGTAGGGAGTCGCCCCATTATCTCTTAATTTATATTTATGCTTAACATTTTTTCTCCTCTATTTTATCCCTAAGATATTTTGGTTCTCCTGTCATTTGTAATCTATGCGTTTTTAGGGCCCTTATAATTTTTCTCCTATTTTCAAGCGTTAACCAATCTAGTGTCAAATATAAGTTACAATGGTGGGTTTTATTAAATCACACTGCAAAATAAATCTGGCTAAATTATTATAAGTAACCTCAAGCTTTCTTAAAAGAAAGCCTGAGGCCTTTCCATATATATGACTGCCATAATCTATTGTAGGAATTAATAACTGATTTACTATTGATTTCCACATTTCAATATCTGTACAAAACCTATTTCTTCGAAAAGCCCCCAGTTTTCTATTTACTTTACTCACCAATTCTTCAATATGTATATCAAATTTCAGTCGCTGATCAACCCAAACTCCTAAGTATTTATAAAAAGAAACCTGCTGTAATGTTTCCTGTCTTAATGTTTTTATATTCAAATCCTGTTTATGATTTATTTTATCCTTCTGTGTTGAAAAAAGAAGAGTTTTAGTTTTTTTACTATTTAATACCAATTTTGAATTTTCTAACCATTTTCTAAGCTTGTGAAATCTTCCTGAAGTCCCTTTGTATCTCATTAATATTTGTACCACACGCTAGTAAAACTGTATCATCCACGTATAATTTAATTTTGGTGTTAATAGCTACTTTTACCAAATCATTAACATAAATCAAAAAAAGAGTGGGCCCAAAATGGATCCCTGTGGTACCCCTCTAACAACTTTAAGTTGTTTTGAGGTTACATCATCAAGTTAAACCAGTTGTGTTCTTTCAAATAAGTTGAAAGAAATCCATCCCAGAGTTTCACAGTCTAGGCCCAATCCCTCCAACCTCTGGAGCAAAACCCTGTGGTCCACTGTGTCGAAGGCTTTGGATAGGTTCATGAACACCACACCCACCTCCCCCCCCTCCCTCAAGCTGAGAGGAGACAAGATCTATTAGGTCGGTGAGCGCGGTGTCTGTGGAACACCCTTTTTGGAAACCTGATTGTGAATCCGAAAGCAGGTGGTATTTCTCCAAATAACCACTTAACTTTTGTACCAGTTTTTCCATTACCTTCGACACCGTGGACAACAGGGCAATCGGCTTATAGTTCGAAGGGTCAGTTGGATCATCCCCTTTAAAAACAGGGACTACCTTTGTTTTTTTCCAACTAGAAGGAAACCTCCTTTCCATCAAACTCCAATTAAATAGCTTGGTCTATATAGGGGCCAAAAATTCCACGGCATCCTTTAAAAACCTGTTTTCTATATTGTCTAGCCTATATGCTTTGTTAACTTTTAATTTATTTAGTTCTTTCTTAACCTCATTACAACTAATCTTCCTAAATCTAAATTTTGAAATTTCCAGAGTAGAATCTAATGGAAAATCTAGTAATAAATGATATTCTGGAATATCTATACCAGGTAAATCTGCAAAATATGCATTCAGAATGTTTGCAGAATTTACTTTACACTGTAATACACCATTTTGTTGAATTTATACAGGGGGTTTGCTTTTAACTGTTTTTTCCAAGGATTGTATCAAGGACCAGTACTTCTGGGGATCAACTGTATCAGCAATTTTTGTTTTATAATATTGCTTTTTTGTGTTCTTTACCCTAGTGCTCATTCTGTTATGATATTTTTTATATTCTTCCCAATAAGCTCTACTTAAAGATTTATTAGCCTTCTTCTATAATCAATGTTTTATCCATATTTCTTTTTTTAACTTTTCTGTCATTCATGAAGGTTGTTTTATCCTTGCTATGGTTGTTTTAAAGGGAGCAACCCTTTTACAAGCCTATAAAAACATTCTTGTAAACTCTTTCACAGCTAAATCCAGATCAGGAATAAGAAAAATCCTATACCACTCTAGGCTTGCCAATGTATGTAAAAATAAGTATTTACTGTAATTTTTAAAAGACCTCCTTCTTATTTTTCTTGGGACTTCTGATTTTATTTCTTTACCTTCAATTTTTAATTCACAATTACATACAATTGAACAGTGATCTCCCAAAACAGGTTGATTTACCCATACCTTTTGAACTTTTATATGTTCTGTTACAAAACATAAATCTAATACATTTCCTTTACTATTCAAATCTATCTTTCTGGTGGGAGTCATCACAGCCTGGGTCAGGCCAAGGGGACTCAAACTCTGCATCAATGCATTGCCCCTCGGTCCACCCCATGCTTTGTTGAAATCCCCCAACAGAAGCAAATCATAACCCATTGTTAATTTCTGCATACATTGTGCCAATTGCCTAAATTCCTCTATCCTCACTTGGGGGTGAGTAGATCACATCTATAACAAGATTGTACTTTAGTAATTGAACCAACAATATTTCCATTTGATTTTTTTGTCCCTGAATAAACTACCCTAAACTTCCCAAATTCCAGCTTGCATACAAACCCCCCCCCCCACACACACACACCTCTCTTTCCCTCTCTGTCTGTTCTATGCAGAAAAAAAACCTCTATTTCAATTTCATTTAAATGAACCTGAGGGGTTAACCATGACTCTATTATGGCTATAATGTCAGGGAGTTCATCTACAATCCATAATTTTAAAATATCCATTTTAGTTTTTAAACGTCTCGCATTATCAAGAATAACTTTGATTTTATCCACTGTGCAGGGACCTGGGTTCAGTTCTACATCCCTACCCAAAAGCAAAATCATTATCAGTCTCAAAGAAGGAGTTTGTAGGCATAAAGACAGGGAGATTGAGGCTTTATATTTGACACTAAACTGATTCCAGTTTTGAGTAAACTGGTTTCTACCATTTCTACTTAAGGGCCCTGATTGATATGAATCCCATTTGTACATAGTTCGTAATGATATGGCAGTTAACCCTACTTTATCAAACTTTTTCTGAGGGCTAGACTTTGATAAAACTACTACTAACAGCGTATGTGCATTACCTTATATTTTTTTGCATTGAATTGAAGCTGTCACCTTTCCGCCCACTCCTCCAGCTTGGTCAGATCTTGCCCCATTTTCTCCACCGGCCCCCTGGAGTGTACACTCTGTTAATGACTTTTGTGCCATCCACAAACAGACACACCTTCCCATGTAGATCTTCTGCTAAGTCCCCTATGTATACGTTAAACAATATGGGTCCCAACACCAACCCCTGTGGAACCCCACTAGTTACCCCTCATTCCCTGGCATGCACCCCATTGACCACTACCCTCCAAGTCCTTCCCCCTTAGCCAAACTTCCAGATAATTTGTCAGCTTTCATCCCACTCCAAAACTTCTTAGCTTGCTTACCAAACTCCTGTGGGGGACAGAGTTGAACGCCTTCCTGAAATCCAGGTAGGCCACATCCACTGCCCACTCGATCATACACCTCTGTAACACTCTCGAAGTAGTCCATCAGGTTGGTCTGACATGACCTACACCAGTTAATAGATGTTGACTGTCATCAAAGAGCCTCCCCCCAGGTATCGTACTAATCTCTCTTTAATGAGGGTTTCCATCAATTTTCCTACCATGGAGGTAAGACTAACTGGGCAGAAGTTGCCTAGCTCATCCTTACTCCCTGACTTTTGTGAAAAAGGTGCTGTGCTTCAATGGTTTATGTGGAGGGTGCAAAACAGAGGTTGCCACCTCAAAATTTGTACCAAAGAGAACACAAAAATGCCTTGCACTCCACTCTGGAACAATTTTCTAAAGGAATCACTCAGGAAAAAAGGCAAATCCAGACTTCTTTTGTAGTTTTAAAGTTCAAATACCTTTTTTATTGCTTCAATCCACCAAACACTGTGACAACAATGAATCACTCCTGCACTTCACTCTTTGAAGATTCCTTAGGGAGTCTTGAAAGAGCAAAACCTTTTTTCCTGAGGGATTGCTTCAGAAAATTGTTCCAGAGTGGAGTGCAAGGCCTTTTGATGTTCTCATCCTTACTCCCCCCCCCTTGTGAAGTGGCACCATCTCCACCTGCTTCCAGTCCCCCGGGACCCTCCCCACTTCAAGGGATAGATTAAACAGCTTTGCAGGAGGTGCTGCCAGTTCCTCCTTTAATTCCTTTAGTACCCTAGGATGGACTTGATCTGGGCCCATAGCTTTATCGGTTTTTATCTTCCCCAGCTCCTCCAATGCTCTACCCTCCATGAAGGGTCTGGTGTCCTCCTCCTTTCCTACCCTCCCACTTTGCTATTATTCTGGCCCACTCCCATCTTTCTCAACCATCAATACTGATGCAAAGTATTCATTTAGCAGATTTGCCTTTTTCTCATCCCCCTCAACTGGTGTAACCCCTTCCCCTTAGGTCTTAGAATCTCTTGCCTGCTTCTCCTCCTGTCACTCAGATACCAAAATAATTTTGTGTTCCCTCTTTTAGGCTCTGTCACTATTTTCTCCTCCATTGCTGCTTTAGCTTTTCTAATTTTTTTCCCCACCTCAAGTGTTTCCTTATAGACCTCCCTTTCCCCTGAACCCTGTGACATTTTGTAGGCTTTGAATGCCTCGTTTTCTCCCTAACCTCTACTGTGAACCACTGGGGTTTCCTCCCTCTTTTCCTTTTACTTACCTTGTGGATGCATTGTTCTGTGGCCTTGAGAATACCTCCCTTTATTGCACCCCAAAGCTCCTCTACCTTCTTGAGATTTTGTTTCCCTTCGAGTTCTTCCCACATGATTTACTTCATTCTCCTAAACTTTGCCCTCCGGAAGTCCAGTACCCTGGTGGTGGACCTGCCCATTTCTGCCCCAGCCCGACGAGTGAACCTGACCACCCAGTGGTCGCTGTCTCCTAAATTCTCCCCAACATCAACCTCCTCCACGCTGTTCCCATTTGACAGCATTATGTCCAGTGCGGCTTCTCCCCACATCAGTTCTCTTACTACCTGGTGAATGAAGGCATCTTGCATGAATTCTAAAGATTCCCTGCTTTTCTTGGATCTGGCCAATGGTACTCCCAGTCCACATCGGGTAGGTTCAGGTCTCCTAACACCAGGATTCCCCCTTGCTGGCCTTTTCCTGTATGTCCTTAGCAAGCTCTCTATCCACCTCCACTCCCTGATGTGGTGGTCTGTATACCACCCTTACCAGTAATGTTCCTCCCCCCCTTCCTGCTTAAGGTAACCCAAAGGATCTCTGCCAGTTTTACAGATCACAGTATTACAATAAATATGACTACATTACAAATGTCTCCTTTCATGAACAATCCAAACTATTTGGATTGTTTGGAGGGGGGATGCTAAGTGGGTTGAGGAAGATGAGTAAAATATTATATTTGCACTGTTAGGGTGGGAAGGGAGTTTAGGTGCTGCAGGGAGTGGGGGAAGGGGATGGCACCTGTTTTTACATAATTGGACCATGGGGGTGGGTGCAATGAATGTAGGGTGATGAAACTTAGTAAAGTAGAGAGTGAGAAGGTTGGTAAAGAAGGTAAGCGATTTGGGTTTAGGAGATTAATTAGGTGGATTAGGGAACTGATTATAAAGTAGGACCTTGAGGATGATCCTAAGTAATAAGTTCCCTGGACTACAGGATGTTATTGCAGGCATCCTGTGGAGATCTTTTCTAGGCCCAACCCTCTTCAACATGTACAACAGTGACATAGGTGAATGATTGCTGGGCAAAATGTGTCTTTTTAAGGGTAACACCAAATTTTGCATTAGGGTGGATAAGCGTGGAAGGGGTAAGAAATGAGATGTTGGAGTAATGGTCTAGCACATGGCAATTGAAATTCAATGCCAAGTAATGTCAGACCAAGCTGATTGTTAACTGGAATATAGAAACAGAGTACTGGATCAATGGTGAGAAACTGAGGCAACCAGAGGAAGAAAATGACTTGGGGATAATCATCAGTGACAATATTAAAACCACATACAGTACCAATGGAATAAGGCAAACAGAAAAAAATGAATAGAATGTCTAGGTGTATAGGGCATATATTTACCAGCTGCAGGTGGTACGAGACTTTGCCACTTTATAAATCTCTGGCGAGGCATCAGCTTGAGAACTACGGTATGTTCAGTTCTGGAATTCACACAAAGGACAGGGATAAACTAGAGATAATCCCGAGAAAACGATCCAGGGACAATAGGGAAAAACAGATTGGTAAAGCTTGGGTAGCCTTAATAAGCACTCTATGGAGGCAAGAACTGATAAGGGGGATATTATAGAGAGCTGTAAGTTTTTTTTTTATTCAATATACTGTATTGAAGGTTTTTACATGGTACAGAAGTGGATTCCAAAAACCAGTCTGAGTTATAGAAACATAAAATATATTTGAGCTATGAGACTGCATGCTAAAACATAATATACTAAATTATAATCAAAATTAGAAATTAAAATTTCTATATATAAAATCTCAACTTATCCCCCACTTGGTACCAAGTGTGTAAATCTATTACTGTTGACACAATAAACAATGAAAATGAATATGCGGCATGAGAATCTAGCGTTTCCATGCTACTAGTAGAGCATCAAGAGCACCTCATTTATCCAGATAGGACTGCAGTCTGTTAAGCATCATAGCTATATGTTTTTCTAGTTGGAGAGCCAGAAGCATTTCTTTATGCCATTCCAACACAGAAGGCAAAGAATCATCTACCCAATGTCTCATTATTACCAGTTTAGCTACACCAGTTATTAAGGCCATATAGGCTTTTCTCATGTTAATTGTTCCTGAAGGAAAGCAATTGAGCAAACAGATCTCCAGCAGAAATAATGGCTCTAATCCCAATGGGGGTCTAGTGAATTTTTAATGGATTGCCAGAATACCTGAGCTTTAGGGCAAGTCCATAACATGTGATATAGATCTCCATGTGCTCCGAGACATTGGTGACTCTGTGAAGAATTAAGCTTTCCAATCTTATGGAGCTTTACAGGGGTGAAATATAGGTTATGCATGATATTATATTGGACAACACGAAGTCGATCTTGTTTAACGTATCTATAGGAGTTAATCCACATTGTTGCCAGATTTCAGTTTCCTCTTTGAGAGAATGCTTATGAGCCCAGTAATAACAAATCCCTTTGGGCAGTTGGGTATCTAAGGACTGTAATTCTTTATAAACTCTGGAGACAGAGTGTGGTTGGTCGGCTATATGTAAAAGAGAAGATAGCTCAACTTTGGTGGGACCAGGTGATGATATATTATTTAGAAAAGAGACCACTGTGTGTCTGACCTGCCAATATTTAAAGGAATTTCCAGTTGTATGATGGAAGTTTGGTTGAAATTGGAGATTAGGGAGGGCTTTACCATTGGGAGCAATATCTGCAAGCCAGAGTCCTACCAAGGGAGTCCAGTATGTTGAGGAGATGGGTCTATGCTGGATTTGAAAATGGGGGTTGTTTAATAGTGGTTGTTCCATAGAGTTATGCCAATCTAAGTTCAATTGTCGCTATATTTGATGTAGTGCTCTTAAGGACCATCCTATTGGGGTTTTCCAGAGGTTTTGAGAGATATGTGTTGGAGAGGAATAAAGTAAAGCTGAGAGTGTGCAGGAGTTATTAAGAAATATTGTTTTCTTAATGTCTAACCAAAGAGGGAGCTATGATCTTGCATGTCCCTCCCCGGTATATGGACCCAATATACTAATTTGCTGATGTGGCTTGCTCCAAAATAGGCAAAAATGGATGGGAGGGAGAGGCCGCCTTGTGATTTTGGTGCAGTGAGTTTATGATAGACTCTTCTAACACTTTTCCCTTTCCATATAGATTGGTTTATCAGTTTTTGAAGAGAGAGGAACCATGATTTGGGGAAGAAGAAGCCCAACATGCTTAAGGGGTAAAGAATTTGGGGTAGCACATTCATTTTGACTGTGCTAATCCTTCCCCATAGGGAGATTGGCAATGCACCCCACCTTTCAAGATCTGTTTTTATTATGTTTAATAAATTGGTGATGTTTTCTTTCACCATTCTGGAGACATCCCTAGAGATCTTGATACCCAGATAAGTCAAGAACTTCAGTTCCCATTTTAAACCAAATTCTTGTATATCAGATGGCATCAGTTTGCTATTCATTGGGAGAACACTAGTTTTGGAGAGGTTGAGCTTATAGTAGGAGACTTTTGTAAAGGAATCAATTTCCTGTAAGAGGACTGGTATACCAGCCTCAGGGTTTTCCAAGTGTAACAATAAATCATCAGCATAAGCTGGTAAAAGATCTTGCTGCATCCCCACAGTGATTCCATGGAGATTTTGAGATGTGATTAATCTCCAAATGAGGGGCCCCAAGTATAAGTTAAAAAGGAGAGGAGAGAGGGAACAGCCTTGCCTGGTGCCTCGATGCCATGGGAAGGAACTAGAGAATACCGTTGCACCAAACACGGGCTGTTGAGGATGTATAAAGTAATTTAATCCACTTAATAAATGTGTGTGGTAAACCAAAATGGGATAGAGGTGTAAAGAGGAAGTCCCAAGAAACACAATTGAAAGTTTTCTCTGCATCTAATGCAATAAGAGCAGTTGGTGAATCCAAATGATTGGTTAAGGAGAGAAGGTGGAGCAACCATCGCATGTGGTCACTATAGGATCTACCTGACATGAAGCCTACTTGCTTGCTACTTATGAGTTTGCTTATCAGGGGTCCTAAACGGTTGGCTAGTATTTTGGCTAAAATCTTGATAACCACATTGAGTAGTGATGTGGGACGGTAGTTTTCTGGATGATGGGGATCTTGTTTGGGGATAAGAGTAATGAGGGCCTCAAAATAAGAGTGGTCAGAGAGTCCATTCTCAAACCATGAATTAAAAACTTTCATCAGGAGTGAGGAAAGTTCTGAATTGCATAATTTGTATAAATTAGTCAAGAGACCATCTGGTCCAGGAGACTTGTCAGAAGGGAGCTGTTGGATTGCTAGTTTAACTTCCCTTTCCTCAGTGTGGTTTTCTAATAAGGAGGTTTCATTTGGAGATAATTTACGAAGAACTAGAAGGTCAAAATACTTCTGAATATCCTGTTCCATTGGGACTTCCTCTTCTGAGACAGTATATAAATTTTGAAAGTATTGTCTGAATCCCGAAGCAATTTCTCTTGGGTCTGTTGTTAAAGGGCCAGTTTTAGTTAGGTATAAGCCTAATATGAACTGTGCCATTTCTACCTGTTTAATTCGAATGGCAAGGAGTTTACCAGCCCTTTCTCCGGATTCCAAGTATTTGAGCTTGGTTCTCTTTAGGGAAAGTTCTGCTTTATGAAACATCAGATCTGAAAATTGGGCATGCAAATTATATAGCTTAATCCAATCTGTTTCCAATGAGTGATAACAAATAGCCCTTTCAAGTGACTTAATTGAATGGAGAAGATACTCAATTTGTGATTTGAATTGTTTAGATCTGGTGGACGCTAGGCAGATGCATTCGCCCCTTAAAGCACATTTCAAAGCTGACCAGACAACGTCAATTCGAGAGACTGATCCCAAGTTAGTCTCCAGATAATAGGAGATGAAGTTCTTGAGATGAGTCTTAATATGAGGGATTTGAAGTAATTGATTATTTAGGCACCAGAGGGAGTCTCTCCTAATTCTTGGACCTAGGATGTAAGCAAGGGAAACAAAGGAGTGGTCTGAAATAACATGTGGGTGTATATTTGTATCCAATACGCCGGGTAAAATATAGGAACTAACTAAGAGGTAATGTATTTGTGAACAAGTGCGATGGGGCGAGGAAAAGAAAGTATATTGTTTTGCAGAGGGATTCAAAACTCTCCATACGTCTATTAGTCCTGTTCCAGAAAGAAGATCGTTTAAAGTTCTTTGTGCTGGTGATAGGCCAAACCTTTTGGGGTCTAACCTGTCCAACTGGAGTTGAGGGGTAAAATTCCAGTCTCCACCTAGGAAAATAGTTCCAGGTGAGTTGGTGACCACCAGATCCAACAGGTCTGTAAAAAATTTAGGGGAGTCCACATTAGGACTGTACATGGAGCCTAGCAGGATCTGATGGGAGTATAGGGACCCACAAAGTAGCAGATAGTGCCCATTAGGATTCTATGTCTCATGTTCCAATTTAAAGGGGACATTTTTGTTGATTAGTATGGTGACTCCTCCCCAGCAAGTAGACCCTCCTGCCCCAAAAGCTTGTCCCACTCAACCTTTACTCAGCAATGAAGTATCTTCCCTCTTTTTTTTCGACTTTATTTCCCTCCGGTCGCAGCCCCATGGACCTCTCTCAGGCATCCAAATCCGTGTCCTGCCCGCCAGAGGCCCCCCTGAGCTGCACATCCTCTCTCCCCCCTCCCTTCAGCCAGCACCCCTGGTTTAGCCCACCCAAGGTGGGTCGCCCTCCTCCTCTTGGGCACTCTTATAGTCAGATTCTGGCTGCAGGGTAGGGCCCGAGGTGGAGGACCTGGAAGGTCAGTCAGGGTTGGCCCAGCGATGGGCATGGGGGACTGGTGCTGTCACCTATCCACGGCGCCATTGTTTTCCCTTTTTTCTTGTGTGTCCCCCAGAGATTGGACATGCAATGACGTCCAGCTCAGTTGGTGCATGCTCCTGTGCATCCCTGAAAGATGTCCGCTGCAGCTCCAAACCCCAGCATCTTGCGACCGAGCACTGCAGTGCCTCCAGCCTCTGCTAGAGATCACCATTGCATCGGCTGGTGGAATCCCCCCTTCCTGGGGAAGGAGAGCAGTCCTTAGGATGCTCAATCCTTTCCCCTTCCCTCCTCTGACTTGGGCTCATTCCCGAACCCGGGTTGCCGGCGTGGTGCGAGGTGTGGCATCCAGTGCCTCAACCCTCAGCACCACCAGGCCTGCTAGTATCTTTATTCTTGAGGTGTGTTTCCTGTAGACATGCAATACCAGTTTTTAAATGCAGCAGGTGTTTTAGGATGACTTGCCTTTTACATCTATCTCTGACTTCTTTAACATTCCAACACACCATAGTACACAGACCACACATTTGTTATCAGTAAATCAGTAACACAAATAATAAAAAGGGAAAACTGAATCTAAAGGGCTGACTATCTGAACACATGGTACCAACTGTAGTCCAGTAAGATAATAACCCTCCATCCCTCCCCCAAAAAACCCTCAAAATAAGTTTAATAACTATCCCCAGTTCTTTTAACTGCACTAACTTATTAATACCGTCAAACGATGTTGCAACACAAGCCCACAAGTATCCAACATCCCCCCATTCCCTTCCTCTCCCCTGTTGCATAGTTAAGAAGTAATCCTCACTAATGTATTGTAGTATGCTATTTAACTAGCATTTAAGTTCAAGGGAATTTAAGTAAATCAAGAATTGCAGTTCTCTTGCACACTAGAAATTGAACCATTGAGAGTGCGCTAATATGCAAAATTTACAAACTGAAAAGGATTTTTCCTTTTTTCCTTTTACCCCTTTAATATAAGAAGAGCTTTGAGGAAACTAATAACATCTAAAAATAATGAGTGAATAATGGAAGCAAAAAGTATTTAAACAAACGAAACAAGGCATCGTGTCAGGTCACAGGAGTAAGATCCAAGTAAAATCTTCTTTGATGGTATTCAGAGGTGGCCACAGTTCCCAAAGTCAGAAATGAAAGTTTAGAGGTGTTCCAATCACTTATCTGAAGTAAGTTCTATTATATCACTGTGGTGACATGGATCGGACTGTCTTTACTACATCGGTCGGTCCAAACTGTTCATCCAAATAAATTTAGAAGCAAGTGAGAACACAGGGCATTAAACCAGCTCTGATTTTTCCCAGTTTTAATATTTGGAGCGTTTAATACCATTCAGCAGTTACACTCATGAACTCTCAGCTTCATTTCTCCATAACTTATCATCACAAATCCAGTGAAATCACCCAAACAAATCAGGCAGTGCTTTCTTTAGCTCATGCAGATTTTGTTCTTGTGTGTCATAAGTTTGCCATTGGTCTCCAATTTTAACTTGGAGTACTGCAGAATATTTCACATGGAATGGCTTCCCCGCAGCAATTAATTTAAACACAAGTGGGTTCAATTTCTGCCGCTTGGTGTGAATGACCTGTGGCAAATCTTGCATAATGCAAATTTCTTTGCCTTCCCACTGTACCTCCTGAAGTGCTTTTACTTTGGCCAAAATATAAATATGCTGTTTATCCAGAAAGTTAAGCAGCTTGAAGATGAGAGGCCGAGGTGGGGAGCTGGACAGTGATGGTGGATGAAGTGCCCGATGAGCTCTCTCGATCACATAGTTAGGTCAGTTCAGTGAGGGGCCTGCAGTTTTCTAGCAGAGTTTTTGTAGGGAAAGAATCGGGGAACTGCCTTCTTCTAACTCCGGGATTCCAATAACTAAAAGGTTATTTCTTTGGCTTCTGCCCTCCAAATCTTCTAATTTTTTTTCTAATTTTTTGACTTTTCTAGTAGTAGTAGTAGTATAGTTGAGTGACTTTCTATCTTGCTTTTTTTTCTATGGAGGATAGTCGAGCTTCAGAGTCCCCAACTCTTACTGTGACAGAATCAGTTGTGACTTTAATATGGTGTAGTTCATCGGTAATACTAGAAATTGAATCCTGTATTGGCTGCATTATTTCCAAGAATCTTTCTTCTGCAAGCAGTGTAGGCCCAGTAGTCGCCTTTGTGGATTGCTATTTAGGCCACTTGGGAGCTTTGTCCTTCTCAGGAAACGGCGGTGGAGAATGCCGTGGTGGTGCCTTGTGGATATATACTTCCATTTTTCAAGAAGTTGCAGGCACCAGTAGGTCTTGTAGTACTGATTCAGTGATTTAGATGTCTAGTTGTCCTCCGATTAAGTGGTTTAGCAGTGGGTTATTGCGGGAGGGGAACAGAGCGGTAGGAGCTTGCTGTTTACAGTTAGGCTGCCGTCATGTGACACCGCTTTAAGTTTTTTTTAAGATACAGTTGGGTCAACAACTCCAAACTTTCCTAAGTGAGTAAAAAATTGCCCACAAGGGACCATGGTGACTTAAATTGATGAGGGGCTGAGTCAAAAAGGGTGTGAGGAACTTTTTCACTGATAGAGTGGTGGATATGTCGAATATCTTGCTAGTGCAGTGGTAAATGTAAGCGCTCTTACTGGAGCTTACTGGTATTGTTTCAAGGGGCTTAATAAAGGGAAGAAATAGGGTGAAGATAAAGGGGAAGTACTTTCAAGGTAGGGTTCCAAAGCAGACTAGTGGTTACAAGATAGGGCTCCAAGGCAGAATGGTGGTTACAAGGTAGGGCTCCAAAATAGACTGGTAGTTTCAATGAAGGATTCCAAAGCAGACTGGTAGCTTCAAGGTAGGATTCCAAAGCAGATTGGTGGATATACTCCATATCTATATCTACATCTGCATTTCTATGTTTCTATGGTCTGGATTCATGGTTGGATACCACTGGTATTTCCAGCAGTATCTGTCCTACACCAGTGGCCATGCTCCATCTGATACCAGACTGGAACACCTGGTGTCAGTCTTGGGCTGAGTACTGCAAAGTAAGCAATGATAGCAGCCTTTGCAGTGCCTAGGACCACTAGACTCATGTGTATGTACTGTACACGGGAATACCACATACTGGAAGGGCTAGCAAATGGACATGCAGGCTTAACTTAAGTTAGAATATTTTCTGACTTAGATGTCTGCTGCCCTCAGGCCAACACAGGAATCACCCTCAAACTCCAGAACATGACAACAGAGTACACAGACATAGCAATGCCAATGGCACTGGACCACAATCCACAGGCATCGGCTGGTCTGAGGGTGGCTTACTTGCCATCTGATTGAGTCTGATGCCACTATAGCTGTCAGTGGATTTGACCACAATATTGAGAGCCGTCTCCTGCTCTGACACACAGGCTACAACTACACTGGCATATGTCAAAGGAAGCATCCCAATGCCCCGAACATGCTCATGCATATTTATGAGCATTCACTTGTTTGATGCACAGTCAAACTACTGCGGACCACTAGGAGCTGCCCCTATTATTGGGGTCCAGATCACTGCGTACCATGGTAGGGGTGCAGTGGACAGATTTGCAGTATGGGCAGTCATCGTAAGGGAAATCCTGAATACAGCCCTATATTCTATGAAGTGTTAATGTGCTTTAATCTTTTTTTTATTGGCAACTATGTTTTGTGTAGCACACTTTGGTGGTGAAAAATACCACCTTCAAGGAATGGCCTGTTACCAAAGGCTCACTTTACAGATTTATTTTTGTGGGCTTAGCCCTTCAAGAAGGGTGAATCTTCACAAAGGGTCTTCTGTTTATCATGGAAACACTGCAAATCATAGCTTCTTGTATTTGCCTATCCCTGTCTGTCTGCCTACCTACCAACCTACCTACCTATCTACCTACTGACAGTACAGTTTCTCTGAAATAATGATTTCACTACATACACTTTGTGTATACTGTATGAACCAGAATAATTCATACCCCATGCCACAAAAATAACTTTCCAAAGAGTTCTGTTTGGTGGGCAAAATGATTATTTATTGTAAACCATGTTTTGTACTGAGTAGAATGTTTTAAATGTAAATCATTTTTAGATGTACAGAATACAACTGTAATGATCAAATAATCTGTCTGGCCTAATTTGCATTTTACTTGCTTCCAGATTCCACTCTGTGTCTGCAGTGTCCTGAATATCACCAGTCCAACGAGAGAAGAGATAAGTGCATCCCAAAAGTAATTGAATTCCTGTCCTATGAAGATCTTCTGGGAATCATTTTAGCATCTGTTTCAACTTCTTCTGCACTGCTTAGTTTGGCTATTTTGAACATTTTTGTAAGGAACAAGAACACCCCTGTTGTCAAAGCTAATAATCGTGAACTCAGTTACATCCTCCTCTGTGGCCTTGCCATTTGTTTTTTGAGTGCTCTGCTTATGATTGGACTCCCTGAAGAAGTAACGTGCCTCCTTCAACAAGCAGCATTCGGAGTGATGTTTGTGCTGTGTGTTTCCTGTGTGCTGGCAAAGACTATCATGGTGGTTATAGCTTTCAATGCTACCAACCCCAACAGTAACTTGAGAAAGTGGGTTGGAGCAAAGCTGCCTAACGCTATAGTTGTAATATGTACACTTGTACAATGTGTCTTGTGCACAGCCTGGATTATTACATCTCCACCCTTCCCTGAGTGGAACACAAAGTCCAAAACTGGAAAGATTCTAATACAATGTAACAATGGCTCGACCTTTGCCTTCTGGTGTATGTTAGGGTACATAGGCCTTTTGTCTTCTGTCAGCTTTATAGTCGCTTTTCTGGCTCGGACCTTACCTGACAGTTTCAACGAGACAAAATTTCTTACATTCAGTATGATAGTTTGTGTAAGTGTTTGGCTGTCATTTATCCCAGCCTATCTAAGCACACAGGGCAAATATACAGTAGCAGTTGAAATATTTGCTATTTTCTCTTCAAGTTCTGGTCTATTAACATGCATATTTTTTCCCAAATGCTACATACTTTTATTCAAACCTGAAATGAATACTCGTGAGTATATAACTAGAAAAGCTATGCAGGGTAGTATGAATGAGTAATAAAAAGCTCAGAAAGTGTTTTATATACAAGGCCCCTAGAATTCTGCGGCTGCAGAATTTTGCCCAGAACTTGCAACCTACCGAAGAACTTCTGCAGTGCCGCAGAATTCACTGTCCTTGGTGATGCTTTATTAATATTTCTGTTTATCCATAGAATCTGGTTCCCTTACCCTCTTTTTATAGCCAAAACTCCTCTATGCTCAGAATGGGATAATAACAGTGCTATAACATCATACATTAGCTAATGAAATGGCTGCATTCTGACAAAGAAATGAATAGTCACTTATCTACCACAGCTCTCAGTGCCAGAGACGATCTCACAGTACATCAAGTATGATGATATTTGTTCAACCTGCACTACAGACTAATACAATTTTCAGTCTTGCGTTATTACACTAGGGCCAACTTAAACAAAACCTTGACAATAGCATAGACTTGTTAAGTCCATACCTTACTTTGTACAAGCTTAAATGTGCCTTTAAGTTATAGAGATGCCATCTGAAATGAATAACTGGTAACATGAATTAACCTGTCATTTTTAAGAAAAATAAAGTATATATGCCTAGAAAAGTAGAATATAATACTGTGTGGACCTGTTGAAAGAATAGACCTGTTAAATAAACAGTTGCGCTGTACACATTTTTGCCAGGGTTATTGATTATATATTGTCATTGGGTGATAGAATCACCTAAAAGTTATGGAGAAATGTTGTGTTCTGGGCCAGCTGTTGGGCCAGAGGGTAGCATGTTGTGTTCCCATGCCGGCAGCTCAGGTTCAGAGACAAGCTCTGGGAGCTGTCTCAGCAACACAAGAACTGGGGGGGTCTAGGAAGGTATGGCACAATGTTCTGTCACACAGGGGACACATTGTGATGGACTGGAGAGCTTTATCTCACAATGGGTTCACATGCATGTCATGGCCTGATGGTGTTACGCAGTGTGTCAGGGTAAGCAGGTTGGCATGAAAAATGAGTTTTGCAATATTTCCTCTTTTCTGTTTATTCTATTTCAAAAGAGACCTGTATGAATGAGGATACAATTTCATAAAAGCATAGAAACATAGAAGCTGACAGCAGATAAAGACCCCCAGTCCCATCCAGTCTGCCCATTTTGTCTACCTTATGAATATGCCATAGGCCTTTACTCTGTCAATGGCCTAGCTATTCATACTCATCTGTATTGCTCCTGTATGCCTATCCCATGCCTGTTTGAAGCCCTGCACTACATTTATATCCACCACTTCCTGAGGTAGGCCGTTCCGTGCATCCTCCACCCTTTCTGTGGAAATAAAAAAAAATATATATATATATATATATAGATATAGATATAGATATAATATCTCTCACTATATATACAATGTGTATATATATATATATATAATATATAAATATATATATAATATATATATATATATACACACACACACACATTTGTATGTATGCTAGTATGTTACAGATTGCATATAAATATATAAGTGACACAAAGTGGGGACCTCATGAGTGGTGCAGACAGCATGAGTATAGAAATACCTTAATTATCACATTAGGTCCCCTCTGCGCATTTCATTTATGCAATAGGCTAGGACCTTAAGGGATATATATATATATTTTTTTGCTTTTTTAGATATACTGTAAAATTAATTTTATAATTCTGTTATATTTTGAACTAGTGTTACCGTGCTTTCCCCCATCCTGATTGCTATAACCACTGCCATGGACGTGAAGTCAGGATAACAAGCTGACACTGTAATGTGATAGTTCGTAAGTGCAGCAGAACCACCACAGACATTACAAACCACTGCCACAGAGGTTCTGCGGCAAATTGAAATCTTGCCACAGAACTTGGTCCCAGTGTGCCACAGTAATGTAGGGGCCTCGTTTATATTATTAAATGTGGATTTTGAAGTGTACGCATGTCAAGGTTTTGCTGAAAACTGTAACTTGAAGCAAAATTGGGAGAGACAGAAAAATAGAGAGCTAGGGAGAGAGTGAGAAAGAAAGGGCAAAGAGAGAAAGGAATGTGATTGCTCATTGTCACAGAACTATAACTTTGAAGGTTCAAGAATTGTGCTAATACTACTTCAGTGATGTCTTTCCATAATCCTATTGCAACTCAACAAGATTCCCTTAACTTCTCATGCATGTCAGATTTTTTCCCCAACAGCATAGCAAGGCAATTTCTGCAAACTGGTGTTTCTTAATATTTTATGATGATGGGACCAAAGATACAAGGACTGTGAACTTTACTTCATTGTGTAGCTTGTAAGGAATATTTTAACCTGACAGATACCTTTTTTTTTCCATTAAAATATCAAGATACTATAATACTGATCCAGCTGTCTTTGTCCCATAATTGCTATGGGTAAGAAACCAATAGCATAATCTCAGAATAAGGGATTCACTTTTTTTAAATCTAAAGCCTTGAAGTTAAGCAATTGATTTGCTCTTTAAATTGGATTGTGATTTATCTTTATGTATGTATGTATGTATGTAAGTATGTATGCATGTATGTATTTATTTGTTTGTTGTTTGTTACTGGGTGGGTACACTGACCCAATGGACCTTTTTCGGGCATGATCCAAGCCATAAATATGGCACAGTACTTATCACACAGGACACAGGTATATGAAATAACAAGCACAACACAGAGGTGATACATTAAGCAATGCTATACAAGTGGGAACAGTTTGTGAAAACTTGGGTATAAAGTGAACACAATGGCAGCAAGTAAAGTGCAGAGAGGTACAGTGGTAGTACAATGCCCAACAAAATGCAATTTAGTTACAGCAGTTTAAGTAAATTCAGGTATAGTATGCCAAGGGCACCAATTTTCAGGGAGCTTTGGGCAGTCCGGCTTCCCTGAGGCAGGGTCATTTAGCCAAGCAGGTGGGCAGGTACAAGTGACTGCTGTGACTAGTAATGTTTTGTAGTGGGAACTGAAAAGGTGGTGTGAGCCCAGGGCTTTAGAGGAGCAGATAGCCTGTTCTACAGATTAGGGGCAGCTGAGGAGAAGGCCTTCTGTCCCATGCTTATGGTTACTTGTGAGCTCTCTGACATAAGGCTTGAGGAGTTCTGGAGACCTCAAAGTCAAGGCTTTGGATTGAGAAGGAGGAGAGGGGGTACATCTTCTTTTCCCTAGTGGATTCATCTATGAGGCAACCTAGAAAATAGTCCTGGTAGGCCTGTGGTGGGAGGGGAACCATTCTAGGGCCTGGTAGAAGGAGCAGTGACATGTGGAGTAGAGTGCCATGAGTGCAGACCTGCAGATACTGTTATAGGTCTTATTTAGTCTGAAGAGACCTGAGGATGAGGTTTGAGTGTAGATAGGAGAGCAGTCATCCAGCAAGGGAAGTAAGGTGCCCTGGGTAATGGCAAGTCTGACTTCAGGGGTTAAATAGTCCTTGAGTCTGAAGCTGACTCCTAGTTTTTGATGGATGTGCCAGACAGTATGTTCTGTGTAATCACTGAATGTCAGGTGGGGTTGAGGGTGACCCAAGTATTTCAAAGAGGTCACTGTCTCTAGTGGTGAGCTGTCAGGTGATTGGATGCAAAAGAGGTGCAGTGTAAGTGGCCACCCTGGCTATCTTTGATTTAGAGCTTTATAGCGTAGTCTTTGTCTTCTTGGCATTAATCAGGAGTTGGTTTGTTAGCTGGGTGGCACTAAATGTATTAGAAAGAGTGGCTGAGAGTTCTGCCTGGGTCTTAACACTGTGGTATAATATGAGGTCATTGTCGTATAGTTGGGAATTACACATGATGCTGTTTTTGGGGAGAGAATTAACAAATAAGGAGAATACAGGCCAAGGATGGATCCTTAGGTGATCCCTGTGTTGACCTCCCTAACACTGGAAGTTGTACCCACAGTGCAGAACATCTTAGTACTCCCTGAAAGGTAGTCTCTGAACCAAGCAGTTGATGTGGTGGAGCACCCAATGCATTGCAGTTTACTTAGCAGGATGTTGTATTCCACCATGTTAAAGGCCGTTGTGGTATCCACAAAGATGGAACCAGTGAGTTTTCCTTCGTCCATGTTCTTGAAGACATGGTTAATGAAGCAGACCAGTGCTGAGGTGGTGCTGTGGCCTTTCCTGAAGCAGTGTTGTTTGAGACAGAAGAGGTTTTATTATGCCACATAGTCCGAGATCTGCTGGTGAACAACTGTTTCAAGAACTTTGCTTAGGTGTGAGAGGATGGTGATGGGGTGGTAGTTTTCAACTAATAGTGGGTCACCAGATTTAAAGATGTGCATGACTCAAACTTGCTTTCAGACTGGTGGAATGGAGAAGAAGGTATGTAAAAGCTTGAAAACTGTGTTTGGGGTTTGTCTATGGCATGGGCTATGAGTTTCAAAAATCTATGTCAAAGGTAATCGCTACCAGTGCTGCCTTGGTTGGGAAGGCTCTTGAGGAGCTTGCAGGTTTCTAGTGGGATGATGGCCTTAATGTGGGGGGGGGTGCTAGTGTTTTCCATGGGACACTGTCTAGGGTCATATGGGGGGCATTTGATGAGGTGATTAGACAGGTCCATGAATGTGGCTTTGAGGGCTTCTGCAGCCTTGCACAGGTCAGCTAAGGATCCTGCCCCTGTTACTAGCTAAATGGCTGCATTCATGGTCTCAGGTGATATAAGGGAGTTAACCATTGCCCAGAACCTTATAGTGCTGCCAGGGTTGCAGGTTTGGAGGTTGCAGAGGTACCTGACTTTCTATGATTTTATCCCCTTTATGCAGAGGTTATGCAGCTGTCTTTCCTTGTTCCAAAGGGAGGGGGATGGGGAGAGTTTATATGTTGCCCATTTGGCATCTCTTTCCTTCATCAACTTAATGAGGTCCTTGGAGGACAATTTCGTGTTGCCACCTAGCACTCTCCGGCTGATTAGGGGAAGTGATTTTCCAGAATTGTCGTTAGGACTGCAGTGAGGAAACACAGGGTTGAGTTGTTGTCTGTCATCGTGCAAAGCACCAGGCAGTTGAATGCCCTAATGTCTGAGAGCAGAAAAGGGGCATCTAACCTAAAGAAGGCTCTAAAGGTCAGGTATATGGGGGGTGGGAGGATTTGGAGGACCAGATGCAAAAGGTAGGAGAGTGAAACATAGAAACATTGAAAGTGTCGGCAAAAGGTGACTATTCAGTTCATCTAGTCTTCCCATGAGCCTACCCCACTCCCAATAGCTCTTGTACCTATCCCACACACATTTAAAGTTTCCTACTGTTTTTGCCTCCACTACTTCCTTTGGAAGGCAGTTTCACACATCTACCACTCTCTCAGTAAATAAATCTTTTTGTGCGTTACCACTGAATTTGTCCCCCTCTATCTTCATGTTGTGCCCCCTTGTTCTTGAGTGAATCTTTGTTTGGAAGATGTCCTGAACCTGCATCTTGTTTCTACCATTCAGGAACTTGACGGTCTCAATCATCTCTCCCCTCTCCCTTTGCTGATCCAGGGAGTACATGTTTAAGTCATGCAGGTGTTCTTCATAGGTTTTGTTGTGCAGTCCTCGTATCATTTGTGTTGCTGTCCTCTGCACTGTCTCCAGTCTATTGATATCCTTTTTTATGTGCAGTTTCCAGAACTGGATGCTGTACTCCAGGTGCGGCCGCACCAGAGATCTATAAAGTGGCAGAATGACCTCTCTCTTTCTGCTGGTAATCCCCTGACTATGCACCTCAATATCCCACTTGCCCTCAGTGCTGCCTTCGCACATTGTTTCAACATTTCCAGATAATTTGTGATGATAATTCCGAGATCTCTTTCCTGTTTGGAGGATTCCAGTTTTTGTCTCCCTAGGTAGTAATCCCCTCTTGGGTTAGTCTTTCCAATGTGCAAGATCTTGCACTTCTTAGCACTTCTCTGGAAGCAGTATAGCGTAAGGGTTAAGGGCATTGAGCTGCAAATCTGGAGACCGGGGTCTGAATCCCATCAGCCCCCACTTGCATACTGTGTAACCCTGAGCAAGTCATTTAATTTCCTTCTGCTCCCAGGTCACACCTGGAAACATGCTCTGGATTAGTGTGTATTTCCAGGCTAAACAATTTCCCCTTTCCCTTTCTTAGCATTGAAATTAAATTGCCATGTTTTTGACCACATTTCTAGGGCTTTTAGATCTGCCTTCATTTTCTCCACTCCCTCTGGTGTGTCTACCATATTGCCTACTTTGGTGTCATCTGCGAACAGACTCACCTTGCCCTCTAGTCCTTCTGAGATGTCGCAAATAAAGATGTTGAATAATAATGGTCCCAGCACTGATCTTTGTGGCATTCCACTATTCAAGTCTCTCCTCTGAGAGTAAATCATTAAATAGAACCCTTTGGGTCCATCCAGTAAGCCAGCTCCTTACCCAGTTTATTACCTGCTTTCCTACTCCCATGCTGCATAACTTGTTTAGTAGCCTGCTATGAGGGACCAAGTTGAAGGCCTTACTGAAGTCTAGATACACTATGTCTACCGCACCTCCCTGAGCCACTATTTTTGTCACCCAGCTAAAGAAGTCAATTAGGCTGGTTTGGCATGACTTTGCTTTAGTAAAGCCATGCTGTTTTGTGTCTAGTTTGTTGTTGTCCTCAAGAAAGGATATAATTCTCTCCTTTTTTTGTTCTTTCAACTTATCTTTCTGGCCCTCCAGCTCGGAACTCTCTTGGGCCACTGCACTCGCCGACTCACTCTCCCTCCCGCTGTGTTCCCCTACATCTTCAATTTTGTCATGGTTCCCCAGGTCAGGGTACGGCAACTTGGGGAGACTGCAGGGGATAGTGATGGGGAACCAACGTTGGGCATGTGGTGGTGGCACTGGCAGGGCTGTTGCCTATCCAAGCCAGAGGGGTATTTCTCCTCCTCTAGGTGCCCAAAGTCCCTCCCCCCCCGTGCATGGTGCATGTCTGACATTGGTGCACGGAGACCCTGCCTGCATCGGCCATGCTCCCTTACATGCAGTTCTGCACTCTGTGGTGACCCCGGTCTCCACCAGGGGCCGCCAGAGCGCTGAGTAGTCCCATGCCCTCTCCCCTGTAGAGGAGTGCAGCCCAGTGGGCACTTGATCCATCTCCCTCCTTGCTGACCCCCGATCCCTAAGCTCACTCCCGAACTTGGGTCGTCGGTGTTATGCGAGGTGTGGCGTCCAGCACCTCAACCCACAGCAACACTGGGCCAGCTATAATTCTCTCCTTGAGGAGGGTTTCCATTGTCTTTCCCACTATAGAGGTGAGGCTTACCAGTAGGTAGTTACTTGCAGTCTCCTTGCTCCCGCTTTTATGTAGTGGAATTACTGTGGCCAGTTTCCAATCTTGAGGGAACTCACCCAGTTCTAGTGTTAAGTTAAAAGATATTAGCTAGTGGAGCCAACAATTCCTCCCTTAGCTCTCTCAACATAACCTTGGGTGTATTTCTTCTGGTCCCATGGCCTTGTTTGTATTAATTTTCTCCAGTTCCTCACAGACTCTTTCCTTTGTGAAGGGACCTGAATCTACTCCTGTGTCTCGTTCATCCTGTTCTGTGCTGATAGCTCCCACAGCAATCCTGCTCCTTGGTGAATACGGAGCAGGGACACCTGTTGAGGATTTCTGCTTTCTCCTTGTTGTCTTCAGCGTCCCTTCCTCCTTCCTGTAAGAGTATGATAATGCCACTTGTTTTCTTTCTCTTTTCACTGATAAACCTGTAAAATGTTTTGTCTCCTTTTTTGACTTCCTTGGTGATCGGCTTTTCTGTTGCTGCCTTTACAGCTCTGATCTCCTTGTTTGCCTCCCTTTGTTTTTCCATGCATTCTTCCTTGTACTTGTTGAATCCTGTGTTTTTGTCTTTCCTGAACACATTTCTTTTTTCCCTTACATTGTTGCTACCCCCATAGAAAACCAGAGCAATTTTCTTTTCTTTTTTTTCCTTTGCTCACCCTTTTAATGCAATGGTTTGCTGTTTGTATTATAGAGGTTTTAAGTTGAGCCTTGTACCCTTCCACATCCCTCCCCCATATCATGTTTTCAAGCCTCTCTTTGTGGAAAGGAAGGTAACTAGTGGGGTACCGCAGGGTTCAGTACTGGGACCAGTCCTCTTTAATATCTTTATAAGTGACATTGGAGAGCACCTGGAAGGAAAGGTATGCCTCTTTGCAGATGACACAAAGATCTGCAACAGGGTTGATACACAAGGTGGGGTGGAAAGAATGAAAAGGGACTTGGCAAGGTTGGAGGAATGGTCAAATACGTGGCAGCTCAGATTCAATGCAAAGAAGTGCAAGGTAATGCATCTGGGAAACAAAAACCCAGGAGAGACTACAGCAGCTTAATATGTATACCCTTGAGGAAAGGAGGGAGAGGGAGGACATGATAGAAACGTTCAAGTGTCTCAAGGGAATTGACAAGGTACAAGAGGGTAGTATCATTCAGAAGAAGAGATGTGCAAGAACAAGGGGGCACAATTTGAAGATAGAGGGGGGACGGCTCAGAGGTAATGTAAGAAAGTATTTTTTCACAGAGAGAATTGTGGATGCATGGAACAGCCTTCCTGAGGAGGTTGTGGAGTCATGAACAGTAGGAAAATTCAAGAATACATGGGACAGGCATAAGGCAATTCTAGTGGGGGGCAGGAGGAAGTAAGCTGTTGATTAACTAGAATCTGCAGCTTATCCATCAGGTAGGGAAATGGGCAGACTGGGTGGGCCAAGCGGTCCTTACCTGCTATCAAATTCTATGTTTCTCTGTTTTGTAAAGTCTGCTTATTTGAAATCCATGACTTTAGTTTTTGTGTGTTTGATTTTTTTTAATTAATTTTTATTGAGAATAAAATATGGGTACTGACCCAATATAATTAAGCACAAAAGACACAACAGTAATACATACAAGAAAAACTTTCCACTTAATCTACTATTGTTACACAAAATTAATTTTTGATACTAAGAAAGAAATAGATCAGATACAAAGCTTAATCAGTAGAGCTAAACTCCATGTCAAAAAATACACGTACATGTAATGCAAACAGGGGGATGGAGGGAAAGCCGGAAAACAAACAAACAAAAAAAGGGATAGAAGAAAGAGGGTTGGGCTATAATCTCTGACGTGCATCTAACTTTTGTAATGAGATGGAAAAAAGATAAGGTTTAATGGGGCATTGTGGAACAAAGGTCGAGGCTGCCACAAGCTGAAAATTGACCCAAGGTCTCCAAATTTCCTGACAGATAGCTTCTTTATTTAAGTACCTAAACAAAATGTTTTCCAAACCATATATAAAATTAGCTATCTCGTAAAAAACAAGATTGATCTGGAACTTGTGTTCTATGCCAGTACATAGTGAGAGCTTTTTTTGTGTAAAGTACTAAAATAAGAAGAAGCTTAACCTGACACTGGGAAAACTTTTGGGGTGTCTGGGGGTATTAGAAACAGGACCAAGTTTGGAGTGTAGGAGGGTGTAGGAATAAACAACACTTGACAAAGCATAAAAGAGTAAAACACAAATCCCTTGTATGAATTTTGTTTTTCTTCTTCTGTTGTTTTTTTTTGCAAAAGATTATTCTTAACTCAGAATATAAAATATAAATAAAATAAAAATAAGAAAAGTCAGCTCTCCCGAGCTCCAGGGCTGTTGTCCCCCAACAATGCTGCCACAGAGTGGAAAAACATTTACCAAAAGAAACGTCCACATTCATCTGTGCTACACACTGCTGCACCTGCTCTCAGTACAGCTCTCCAAGCTCTACTGACTATCTGATTTCAGGAGGGGTTTATTTAGTACATCCCTATGACATCATTAGGTCAGCTGACCACCCCTGTTTCTAATACATAACAATTCTGTGCTAGTACAAATATTAGGGGGGGTCAGACTGACCACAAGCATGCATGTACTCGATTTAGAGAAGATCCCATTTTAATATCACGTCATAGTGGACTAAAACCTTCATATTCAGCTGAATAATGCTTAAGGGCCACTTAAGGAGTTAAGCCCCTCCTTCTTTCTGATGTCATAGCCTACTCAGGTACTATAAATAAGGCTTAGTTTGGGCCCACTGGCTGTAAAGATCCCAACAGACTATAATGGAATAAATAAGAACAGGTAAGGTCCTGGGGTTTCCTTCCCCCAACAGTATTATGATACTGTGTTCCTAGTTGTCTGCTGTTAAATAAACATAAAGGAAACAAGGGTTCTGTGTCCTCTGTAGTTTGTTTTGACATAGAACCTTATAAACATTTAATTTACCAAAGGTAATTCCTTGAGTTTCTTCACTCTCTTTAACTAACAAATCATCCTCTTACATGAACGGCTGAAGAACTTTACCAAAAGCACATAGAACAGTAAGTAAAGCCACAAAGAACACTGCTTGAGATATCTCTTTGGCTGAAATTATCATCCAACAGGTTACATTTCATTTGGGCCCTGTTTCCACTTTCAGGGCTTTCCTCAGCCCTGCCTTTTTCCATGTGGCCCGTATTTCTTTATTACATAGCAGGGAGCCCCACCTAGCATTTTGGATAGGATTCCTGCAACTGCATAAGCTAAGCGCTAGTTGGAGAGTTTTATCTCTTTTCAAGGAAAGACTGAGCCACCAGATGTAGCTTGAGTATCGGAGCCTGCTTTCTTATCTCTGATACTCTCTTCTGGAGTTCTTTGTTTCTTTAGGAGCATGCCTGCTCCATTTTCTTTCATTTCTTCATGCGCTCGAGCTGGTGCTTCTTTTCATTCACCTGTCGTCCTCCATGGCCATTTCATTCATGCCATTGGAGTCACAGGCAAGCATTGCAAAGCTTGTTCTTAACTGTTAGTCACAGAAAGTAGCAAAATTGACCTTTTTTAATAGTAGCTGATCTCTTTAAGAGACTAAAAGCAGCAATTTACAATATTACATCTACCAGGGAGCCTTCCTATTACTTATAGGCATCAAAAGTAGCTTTCATAAGAGTACAGCTGCTTTTATCATCTTTTTCTCCTACAGGAGCAAATGGGGTACCATAATGTAATTTATACGGGCATCCCTGCATCTCTTTATCTGACCCCTTATTTTACACATGGGGCAGCATGGCCCCTAAGGATAGGGGTTCGTTAGCAACACCCTTGCCCCCTTGTCTGACCCTTATATTATATCTTTGTAGGAAAGACTTAGATACATTTGTACACAGCCACCTCATTAAAGCATAGTGGGGCAAAGTCAAGCTTTACTGCCCAATAACCCAGGGATTTATTACAGGAGGCATTTCATAGCCTCTATCTTTACATCCCCAAGGATGGAAAATAGAAATAAAGCTGGCATGAATAGCATAAGATATTCTGATGGGGAGGCCACACCTGCAGAGCAGAGATGTGAACAAGGTCAAGAGAGACCTACAGAAAAGACAATACTGCAGTAGGCTTTAATAATGTGTATAGAGAAGATGGAATGTCCTGCGGTGTGTATCAACAACATCGGGGGGAGGGGAGAAAGACAAACTGCCACACATCTCCAACATTAAACAAAAAACAGTTATTTGCTTCCGTACTGGTATTCAAGCCAACCTACCCAAATACCTACTGGGTAGGATGGATCTTCCACCCACCCTCGCTTGGAAGCTCCACCCCAGGGTCACTTAAACAAATAGTACAACATCACAACATCTTGTTGTACAATCAATATCATACATTCTACTCTATTTATCAATACTCTGGGGTGTCTAAATTCTGTTTCTTTATAACAACATGTCAGCACTTATACATTTTCTATTTCAGTGGTAGCCCCATGTCCGAACAAAAAGTTTGCATTCACATGTAGAGACCCAGCTCAATGTTTCACATTGAATTTATAAGCCTGCAAGGCCAAGTATCATCTCATTATCTGGTTATTTTTATCTTTCATCTGTGAGATAAAATAAAACGGATTATGTTCTGTTACCAGAGTGAATGGGGCACCCCATAGGTAAAATCGTTGCCCCTCTATTGCCCATTTGGCAGCCAAACACTTCTGCTCTACTGTGGAATATCTTTATTCTCTGTAATGTAGTTAGTGAGAAATATATATGAGTGGATGTTCCTCACCTCCAGTAGTCTGACTGAGCACTGCCCCATGCCTGTTCCAGAGGCATCCGTGTGGATTTTGAAAGGATGATTAAAATCTGAGCTTCTCAGAACTGGAGAGGAACTAAGTGCAGCCTTTATCTGTTTAAAGGCCTCGTTACATGTAGAAGTCCATGTGACCTTATTTCCATATTTCTTTTTGATTAAGTCTGTGAGCAGGGTAGCAATGGCTACAAAGTTAGGAATTAATCTCTTGTAGTAGCTGGCCAGGTCTAAAAATGATCAGACATGTTTCTTGATAAGGGACACTGGGTATTGGACTACTACCTCTATCTTTCTTATTTCCAGTTTGATTACCCCATTTCCCAGGATAAACCGTAGATGTCCAGGGCACATTTGGTGGGGTTAATCATCATCTCTGCTTGCTTAATGGATGTGATTACTGCTCTGAAGTGCACCAAGTGAGTATCCCACCTTTGACTAAACACAATGACATCATCGAAATGTGCCACACAAAAATTAGTGTGAAGTGCCATAACTTGGTCCATATATCATAGGAAAGTCACAAGGGCTCCATGGAGCCTGAATGGCATAGTGTGAAATGTAAACAAACCTACTGGTGTACAAAATGCAGTCTTTTCCTTGGCTATTTTTTTCCTTTGGAATCTGCCAATACCCCTCCATCAGATTAAGGGTGGAGACATATGTAGCATTCCCTATCTGGTCTAAAATATCAGACACCCTTGGCATTGGGTAGGCGCTACTTGATTAAAACCATGGAAATTCAAGCACAACCTTATGCCTCCCTCTTTCTTTGGCACAATCACAATGAGGAATCCCCAAGCACTTTTTGAGGGCTCTATGATATTTAAGGATCACAATTTTTTTAAGTTCCTCTTCTACCCTGTTTGCCCCCTTTCAGGGAGTCTGTAAGGTTTCTATCTTATGGGGGGTGACTCGGTTTTAATCTGGTGCTCAGCTCCCTTTTCTTGACCTAGTTGGCTAGTAAAGGTAGTCATAAAATCTATAAGTAGAGACCTTAGTTCCTGTTGCTGGATCAATTCAAGCTGAGGATTGATATAAATGTCATTCAACCCTGTTGCATTTTCCAATTTCCCATAGGCAACTTCTAACTCTGTATCCCCTACCTCAGGTATGATTACCATACCTAGACTCGGACTGGGTCTCTCATGCCATTTCTTTAGCAAGTTTGCATTGTAGATCTTACTACCATGCCTGTTATCAGGTGTCTCTATTTCATACGTGACTGGTCCTGTCTGACATAAAACCTTATAAGGCCTCTGCCACTTTATCAACAGCTTGTATGTGGATGTAGGTAATAATAGCAAGACATGATTTCCTGTGGTACATTTCTTTTTACCAGATGTCCCTTTGTCATATCCCTCTTTTTGTGCTTGTACCCTTGCTTTGTGTGCCTTTTCAGTTTCAACCTTTGTCTCAACTGCTTCATGTAGTTGACTATTCCTGGGTACTTTAATTCCCTTCCCTCTTCCCAACATTCTTTAACTATATCGAGGGGTCCTCGGGGAGTTCCTCCAAACAACAGGGCAAAGGGAGAATAGCCGGTCAAGGCCTGAGGGACTTCCCTGTAGGCAAATAAAAGAAAGGGAAGATATTTGTCCCAGTCCTTCACTTCTCCTTTCACTAATTTCTTAATCATCCTTTTGAAGGTTTGATTGAAACATCTGACCAAACCATTGTTCTGAGGATGGTAGGGGTCCGTTCTTACTGGTACAATCCCTAAAAGGTGATATAGTTCTTTTAAGAGGGTTGCATTAAAATTACTCCTTCTGTCTGTCAGGATTTCCTTCGGGATTCCTACCCAGCTAAATTGCTTTACTAACTCTTCAGCAATCCTTGGTATGGTGACAGCTCTCATGGGTATGGCCTCTGGGTACTTGGTGGCATAGTCACACACCACCAAGATGAATCTATTGCCCTTGGAGTGCTTGTCAAGGGGCCCCACAATATCCATCCCTATTCTCTTGAATGGGGTGATGACCAAATGTTAAGGGTACCAGGGGGAACTACCTCTTTCTTCCCTGTTTGGGCAGTTAGTTGACATTCCTGACATTCTTGGCAATAATGAGCTACCTCCTCATGGATTTCAGGCCAACAAAATCTGTGTAAGATTCAGTTTAATGTCTTGTCCCTTCCAGCATGTCTCGCCCATGGTAAATCATACCCTAAAGACATGATATCCTGTCTGTAACACTGGGGCACCATCAACTGTTCCACCTTCTCCCCAGTATCTGGGTGAGTATATACCACTTACAACAACTTATTAATAATCTCTAGTACTGGGACACCTGGCTTATTACTTTTCCTCACCTGCTGAAAAAAGGTTTTAGGGTATCATCCTCCTTTTGATTTGCATACATTTCAGACTTGATATATGCATTTTTGATCTCATCAGGTAGTCCTTGTTGGCCCCAATGCCACTGACATTGTTGTTTCTTTTTGGCATTTAGGAATTTTGGTGTTTTCCCTGGTGCATCAACCAAATCTCCTTCTAAAGGAAAGACTTCCCCAATAACTGGTTCTTTTTACTTTTGAGCCCCAGTGGTCACTACAGATAAAGCCCCCTTTTCCAGTATTAGAGATGAAAAATCTGGAGAGTTATGACCTTTGACAATCAGGACTGGTAGTTTAGGCACCATCCCTGCTGTTACAGTCAACATTTTTCCCTTCACCCCAATGTCAATGTTCATTGTAGGGTACTGATGGGCATCCCCATGAACACAGACCACATTCATGGCAGGTCCCTTTTTAACTCTTTTGATCATATCAGTTCTCACCAAGGTATTGTTGCTGCCAGTATCTATCAAACTCATCACAGTTTGCTCCTCGAGTTGTACAGTCATAGCAAAGTTCCCTGGATTCAATAGTGTTAGATGGGTATTATCTACCTTGTTGGTGGGGGGAAAATGGACAATATGACCCAGACCTTTACAGTTCCTGCAGACTATATCCAGGAGAAAAGTACTCCCACCTGACCCACTCCTGTTCTCATACCTTCTATTATTTATGGATTGATTAGGTCTTATCGGTTGGGCTGGTGTTTTCGCTGCAGAGGGGTCAGGTGTCCGCTGTCCTCCTCTTTTATATGCTTGGTGGGCTGAAAGAAAATCCTCTGTCAAAGTAACAGCTATCTCTGCTGTCTCTGGATTATGTTCCTTAATCCAAATTTGAACATCGACAGTCAGGATCTGAAGAAATTGTTCTACCACAAACATTTCAATGATATAATTCCTTGATTTTCTTTCAGGCTGGATCCACTTAAAACAGAGTTACCTCAACCTGACGTAAGTCTCTCTTGGGGGATCATGAGTAAGATGCTTCAGGGCACGGAACCGCTGTTGATATGTTTCAGTATTAATGTCATACAGCTTCAAAATCTCTTGCTTAACCAGATCGTAGTCATTGACTAGCCTGGAGTCCATATTACCATAGGCCAACTGGGCCTTTCCAGACAGATATGGTGCCAGACGCACTACCCACTGTGTCGGTGGTCACCCACATGCCCTTGCCACCCTTTCAAATGTAGTTAGGTTGGTTTCAATATCATCTGTTGCAGACATTTTAGTAATTTTAATATCTTTGGGGTTGGGATTAATCCCATTCCCATTAGATTTGTGCCCTGCCCCCAAGTTATTTAGTGCTTGCACAGTATCAGCCCACCTGAGATCCTGCTGTCTGCATTCTCTCTCTCTCTCTCTCTCTCTCTCTCTCTCTCTTGCCTGAACATCCAGGTCTCATTGCCTCTCAATCTCTATCTGGCGGACCACCAGTCATCATAACAGGTCTGTCAGGCCCTCTGGTGGTTTCTCTCAGGTCTCTTGTCATCTCTCCAGAGGCACTGGCTCATCTCCCTCTTCCTCTCTCTCCTCCTTCTGGGTCCTCCTTCAAATGTCATAAGCCATCCCTGGTCTGGGCTCTGGTCACCACTCCAGTCCTCTTCTCGTCTACACCATCTGCCTTCATTAGCATTGCCTATGCACCAGGTATGGTACCTATTACTGGTTTCCCCCTGTATCCTTTGAACAACCAGCAATCCCACTTCTCACACCAATTTACAGGAGGGTGTGGAAATAGACAACACTTGACAAAGATTAAAGGGTAAAACACACAAATCTCTTGTGTGAATTTTATTTGTTTTCCTTCTTTTGTTGCTTGGTTTTTTTTGCAAAAGATTATTCCTAACTCAGAAAATAAAATACAAATAAAATAAAATAATGAAAATAAGAAAAGTCAGCTCTCCCAAGCTCCAGAGCTGTTCTCCCTCAACAGTGCTGCCACAGAGTGGAAAAACATTTACCAAAAGAAACTTCCACAATCGTCTGTACTAAACGCTGCTGTACCTGCTCAGTACAGCTCTGCAAGCTCTGCTGACTATTTGATTTCAGGAGGGGTTTATATAGTACAGCCCTATGACATCAGTAGATCAGCTGACCTACCCCTATTTCTAATATATAATAATTCTGAGCTAATACAATCATTAGGTGGGGTTAGACTGACCACAAGCATGCATATATCCACTTCAGAGAAGGTCCCATCTTAATATTACTTTATAGTGGACTAAAACCTTCATATTTAGCTGAATAATTCTTTAGGGCCACTTAAAGCCAGCGCAGCCCTCGAGCACCCAGAGACCGGAGGGGCTCCGAGCCGCCAGTGGGCAGGCGGCGACCAACAGGCCGACCAGGGAACCAGGAGGCGGAAGAAACTCGAGCAGAAAGCGGCAGCCTCGAGCACCAGGGCCGGAGGAGCCGAGCCGCCAGCGAGGCGGGCGGCGACACGACAGGCCCGACCAGTAGGACCAGGAGGCGAGAAGCAGGCAGAAAGGTACGGCAAAGCCGCAAACCAATCGGAAAGCTACCTCGCCAACTCTGCCTTTGTTTCTTGATGGTGCGCTTTCCATAGACTTTAGCTGGACTTTGCAACACCATTTCTGGCGGATTACTGCTATTATGTTTATTTGTTAAATTTATCTTAAAAGAGCTGTTGAACTTTTTAATGTGCCCTACTTGAGGGTTGTTTAGATATCTAGTTTAGCCTGTGATTTACAGCCTTTTGTGTTTTTGTGTGGGCTAGATGCTTAGGCGCCTAACCCCCCCCCATACCCTCCCAGTCCTTGTAGTGCAAATTCAGGCTTTTGGCACCTTTTGCAGATTGCTGCAATAAAGTGCCTTTTCTCACTGCCTTCTCCTCTGTTCCCTACCTTCCAGCCTGCACAGCCCTCGAGCACCCAGAGACCGGAGGGGCTCCGAGCTGCCAGCGGGCGGGCGGCGACCGACAGGCCGACCAGGGAACCAGGAGGCCGGGAGAAGCAGGCAGAAAGGTACGGGCAAAGCCGCAAAATTTTTGCCCGGCCCCCCCAGTTGTTTTTTTTATACACCTTTTCCTGCCAATTCTCTAATCAACGCCCACAACTAATTCTCTTATCTGCTACATTAACCCATACCTTCCCTCCACAATGCTACTTTGCTTCCTTTTGCTACTTAGCCTTACATCTTCCTCGATCCCAAAAAATAATTATGATATGCCCCATGCCATGGCGACTAAGGCAGTGAATATGGCCTGTCCACCCCTTCCATCCCCAGTGGACACCCATCATTTCCATAATTATATCCTGCCATTTTTGCACTGCAACCCCTGGGGTATCCCACAAAAAGGTTCTCTATCCTTTCAACACTCCTCAAGTGCCCTGCACCCATTTTGGCATTATATTAACCCCTATGCCTGTCCATCAGATTTGTTACTTTGTGATATAACCCACACCCATATAACAGGACCTCGCCCACTACACATTGGATCCCAACTAAGAAGAGGAAATGCTCTGATTATTCCCTATCCCTATCATTTGGTGCCCTCCTCAAACTAATCTTCTTCCTTCTGATCAGTATTGGTACTATTGAAATCAATCCTGGCCCCACTGAAAGTTTTTTATCCCATCTGATCTAGCCTCCATAAATGGCCTAAGTTTTCTTCACTTCAATGCCTGCAGCCTCCTAAAAAAGTTCTCCTTAATACAGGCCTGGGTTGCACATACCCTACCTGACTTCCTGGTTATCTCTGAAACTTGGCTCAGATCTACAACAAAAGATAGTGAAATAAACCTTCCCAATTACCAGCTCTTTCAGATCAGACCGCCTCTTCCAGGCGGTGGGGTGGCCATCTCAAGGAAACCATCTCTGCATCCTGCCTCATTAATACATCCGAACCAAAGGAATTTGAATGCTTGTCAATCAAAATAACCCTTCCTAACATGTCTCCCTTTAAATTGATTGGCACTATAGGCCCCTCTGCAGGCCTCAAACTCCCTATCCACCTGGGAACAATACTCAATCTAGGCCCTGAAGACGCCATCATCCTTGGTGATTTGAATTTAAATTGGTTATCTAATGCATCTGCACCCTAGTAACCTTCTGTGACACCCATGGATTCACTCAATTAATCAAAGATCCAACAAGGATTAACCTAAAAATATTACCAACAGTTCACTCCTGATATCATGATGGTAAACAAGCCTCACTTATATTCTCATGCTGGAGTGCTACCCAGTGACATAAGTGATCATTGTCCCATAGCTGGCATAAGATCTACACTCAAGCCATCCAATCCTGCAAAATTTCTCCATAAAAGGTCAAAAAAGAATTTCAACATCTCAGGATATCTCCATGATTTGTGCAATACAACGCACTGGCAAGATTTCTACCTCACAACCTCAGTTGAGACAGCTCTTCAGATCTTAAGGGATATTATCACAAATGCCCTCAATATACATGCACCACTCACCAGTGTCAGAACCAAAGTAAAATCTTGTTGTTGGTTCACTGCTGACCTTAAATCAGCTTTGATAGCCAGAGACAAACTCTGGAAAAAGGCAAGAAAAACAAAGGATCCTAGAGACTGGCTTCAATTCAGAAAAGCAAGAAATTCATGCACAAAACAAATAAGAAATGCCAAAGCTGCCTTCTACATAGCTGAATTGGATGCCTCCTATACTAACCCATCCAGGTTCTGGGGTACTATAAAGGGAATTCTAGGTCAAAATTCTACCCCTGCCTTACCCTCCAAACTGCTCCTAAGTGACATAGAAATCACTGACAAGCAAGAAATATTAAATGCCTTCAATGACCATTTCATACAGCTGGCCTAGCCTTTGACTCTTCACCTGCAAATCTCTTGAGATCATCATTAAACCTTCAATCCACTGTGGGCCAAAAGGCTGCCTCAACATTCTCCTTCGAGCCAATATCCTTAAAAAAGTAGAAGACCTCCTATCCAATTTAGACACATCTAAGAGTGCAGGTGCAGACTCCTGGATCCCTACTTTCTTAAAGTAGCACTGCACGCCTTAGCTGCCCCTCACTCCTCTTCAATCTTTCCCTAGCTACTGGCTCCATCCTCTATATGGAAGACAGCTCAAGTAGTTCCACTACTTAAATCAGGTGATCCCATGGACCTTAACAATTACAGGCCCATTTCCATCTTACGGTACTGTCCAAGATGCTTGAAAATTAGTAAACTCTCGCAGTTAAGGGCCTATCTGGACACCAACAACCTCCTAAATCCAGCACAATCTGGGTTTAGATCAATGCATAGCACCATCTCTGCCCTAGCCAAAGTCACTAATGATTGGCAGACTGCCTTGGATAAAAAGAATAGTACCTGTGCTGTGTTCCTGGATTTGAGTAAAGCATTTGATACAGTGGATCATGACTCATTAATATCCTCTCTTAGCTCCGTAGGCCTTGATTCACTCTCTCTCAATTGGTTTAGGTGCTATCTCTCTGGAAGGTTACAACTGGTAAAAAATGAAAATTACCTATCTACCTCTAAACCACTGCTAAGAGGTGTACCGCAAGAGCTATCCTGGGCCCCATCCTCTTTGCCATTTATATTAATAACATTGACTCCAACCTGTCTCAATCTAACATTCACCTGTTTGCTGACGATACTGTACTATATGTCAGCAATCCCTCACCATCAAAGCCTGTGAACTGTTACAGTCAGAATTCTCCATCCTACAACACAACCTATTGGAAAAAAAACTACTTCTAAATGCCAAAAAAACAAAAGCTATGTTCTTTGCCACCAAGAGTTGCTCTTCCATTACCCCATCATTCACCACCCCACAATTATCCACCTTATTTGGAAAATTTGGAATTTGTGGATAAATTCAAATATCTTGGAGTCTGGATTGACAATAAGCTTGACTACTCTGTCCACGTTGAAGAGCTACTAAAAAAGTTGAGACAAAGACTTGGCCTATTTTACAGAATAAAACACTACCTACCAGAGACTCCAAACAAAGATTAATCCAGGCATCATTCCTATCCCTCATTGACTATGCTGATTTCTCACGGCCATTGCTCCCTCTCCCTCTTAAATAAGCTGGACACCCTGTATCATAGAGCCATTAGATTTATTACAGACCTTCCCTCCAGCACCCATCATTGCTCTCTTACATGGCAGTCAATTGGACATCCCTACAGCACAGAAGAAAAAATGCTGCAATCTGGATCTTAAAGCTTTATCAGACAAACTCCTCCTATATCTCAGACTGTTTCACGAATCACATCCAGGCCATACACCTTAAGGATCAATAAGCTCATTATGCTAAAGATTCCCAATATCTGCACCCGGTTTGGGAGGGCTGCTATCAGCTATTCCTAGCATTTATCTGGAACTCACTCCAAAAATCTATGAATCTGAATACCTCTTACCCTTATCATCCTTCAAAAATTATACACCACCCTATTCCCAGAACTGTGCAACTGCTTCCATAAGGCCTAGTCTCCCACCCAACCTCCACCCCTTCCTTCAGTAATCCACTATATTTAGTTTCCATTCTTCTACCCAGTCAGTTACCACACTTCGTATAAAAAGCTTATAGAAGCCCTACTATCTGAATATTATCCCTTCTATATCGAATGTCCTCTTCATTTTTACAGGTTTAAGTTATTGTTACTGTGCCTTGTATATCTGTAAATTTTGTATATATCTCTCATCTAATTGATTGTATTAATGTTATGTTATTCTCATGTCTTTGTACAAAACTTGTATCCTTCTTTGTATGACCACTCAGGTCCATCTTGCAAATGAGCTACTCTCAATGATGTTCGCCTGAATAAATAAAGATTTTGATTGATTGATTGATTGATTGATTGATTGAAAGAGTTAAGCCCCTCCTTCTTTCTGGTGTCGTAGCATACTCAGGTACTATAAATAAGGTTTAGTTTGGGCCTGCTGACTCTAAAGAACCCACCAGACTATAATGGAAAAAATAGGAACAGGTAAGGTCCTTGGGTTTCCTTCCCCAACAGTATTATAATACTCTGTTCCTAGTTGGCTGTTGTTAAATAAACATAAAGGAAACAAGGGTTCTATGTCCCCTGTAGTTGTTTTGACATAGAACCTTATAAACATTAAATTTACCAAAGGTATTTCCTTGAGTTTCTTCACTCTTTTTAACTAACTAATAATCCTCTTACATGAACGGCTGAAGCGCTATACCAAAAGTGCATAGACATGTAAGTAAAGTCACAAAGAACACTGCTTGAGATATCTTGTCAAATGAAATTGTCAGCTGATGGGTTACATTTCATTTGGACCCTGTTTCTACTTTCAGGGCTTTCCTCAGCCCTGCCTCTTTTCATTTGGCCCATATTTCTTTATTAATTAGTAGGGGACCCCACCTAGCATTCTGGATAGGATTCCTGTCACTGCATAAGCTATGCACTACTCAGAGAGTTTTAGTGCTTTTCAAGGAAAGACTGAGCCACCAGATTCAGCTTGAGTACTGGAGCCTGCTTTCTTAGCTCTGATACTCTCTTCTGGAGCTCTCTGTTTCTCTAGGAGCATGCCTGCTCCATTTTCTTTAATTTATGTATGCGCCCGAGCAGGTGCTTCTTTTCATTCATCCGCTGTTCTCTGTAGCCATTTCATTCATGCCATCGGAGGGGTGGATAAGCATTACAAAGCTTGTTCTTTATTCTTAGCCACAGAAAGCAACACAACAGACCTTTTTCAATAGTGGCTGATCTCTTTAAGAAACTAAAAGCTACGAACAATATTACATCTAGCGGGGAGCCTTTCTAGTACTTATAGGCATCAAAAGTAGCTTTAATAAAGGTGCAGCTGCTTTTACCATCTTTTTCTCCCACAGGAGCAAATGGGGTACCATAATGTAATTTATACAGGCATCCCTGCATCTCTTTATCTGACCCCTTATTTTTACACATAGGGCAGCATGGCCCCTAAGGATAGGAGTTCATTACCAACACCTTTGACCCCATGTCTGACCCTTATAGTATATCTCTGTAGGGCAGACTACAGATACTTTTGTAGAAAGCCCCCTCATTAAAGCATAGCGGAGCAAAATCAAGCTTTACTGCCCAGTAACCTAGGGCTTTATTACAGGAGGCATTTCATAGCCTCTACCTTTACATCCCCAAGGACAGAAAATAAGAATAAAGTGGAGAAGAATAGTATAAGATACTCTGATGGGGAGGCCACCCCCTCAGAGCAGAGATGTAAATAAGGTCGAGAGAAACCTACAGAAATTATGCTACTGCAGTAGGCTTTAAAAAAAGGGTATAGAGAAGTTGGAATGTCCTGGGGTGCGTATCAACATCCTTGGGGAGAAAGAAAGACAAACTGCCACATGGAGTAAAGTCCAAACCTTCACAAAAAACCTGACGAAGGTCTAATAAAATTGTTTGCCAGAATTACATCAATACAGGACAACTCCAAAATATATGTACCTGATCTGCGAGGACCTCTCCACATTGTCGCCAACACCTCACAGCCTGAGGCCCCCTGCACTTAGCCACCCTTGCTGGAGTTAAGAAAAATCTTGAGTGACACTTCCAAGAGAACTCCCTCAGATAAGGCATAGAGGATACACAAAAACCTAATAAAGCTGTTTTCTCCCAGTCCTCCCAAGTACAAGACATTTTGTGTTCCTGTTCCTGCCTAGTATAAATCGATCAGGTCAGCCCCGACTTGTTTCTCTTACCTTGGAATAGAAAATTCCTATTAAGTGCTCCAGCTCATCACCTCGCTGCGCCACTATAATTGTTTTTACCCCCGGTAAAACCTAGTACTTACAGGAGGTAGCCGATCAGTAAATGGTAAAGATTGGAGATAGGAACTAGGTTGTAAATATCTAAAATGATCTATTTTAGGGAGGCCAAAGCGAGTTTGTAAGCCAGCTGCGAAGGAATACATCTGAGTTATGCAATGGGTTTTGACCATCTCGGGGCAAAGCTATCACAAGCAGGCATCCTTATATTAAAAGACAGCTTCTATATCTAAACTATACTCTCAAAATTTCCCTTGCGTACCATAAAAATGTGAGATCAGAGTCTGATATATACAGGTAGCATATAAAACTTGCCCTGTATTATAAAAATCATTCAGCGCATATTCTATATCCTTCCAATGAATGTGCCCTCTAGGTAGGATTAATCCAGCAACATAGAATATGCAATAAAGAAGCTTGAGCATACCATTTAAGATTAGGGAGGCCTTTTCCTCCTTGTGAAGGGGACAAATACAGAATAACAGCTTTTACATGGGGCCGTTGTCCGTGACAGACAAATTGCAGTACAGACCTTTGCCTCTCCCTCAAATAAGTTCAAGAGGGGCATATGGGAAGAGTTGGAAAAAAATATATAATTTCTGGTAATATAATCAATCAAATAGTTTCGACATGCCACATAAATGACAAAGGTAAAGTGGACCAGCTTGTCAAATCCTTTTTCATAGTCTTAATAAGGGGCTCAAAATTCAACACATCTTCATGATCCAAGGATTTGGTTACTCCTGCCCCTAAGTATTTAATAGTTTCTGTTACAACATATAGGGGGGAGTTTTAAAATGTCATGAGGGGGATAATGATAGTCTGTTACTTTGGTATTTAACTTTTATTTTTGCAATACTTTTTCTCCCCTGTCCCAGTTGGCCCTTGCTCATTGCCGTCCTCCCAGCCCCATCCCCCGAACATCAGACCCCGTCCCATGTTCCCCCATGACTTACCCTCCATGGCAGAGTGGCAGGGAGCCCCCATCTCAACTCGCCAAGTCCAGATCCAGCATCAGGGTGTTGTCTTCTTGGGGGCAGCACTTGTGGAGGATGGCCATTCATGCCACGTGACCAGGACCAGATTTTCTGCTTTTTCCTACAGAGAGGAGTGTGCAATGCCGACAGTGATTGAGTTGCGCATGCATCCACTGCAGCATACCAGTCGGCTGCTCCTACTCCATCCCCCATTGTACAGGACCCAGTGAGCCAACACCTAGCCTCCACTAGGTGTCAGGCAGGTGCCAGTCTCTGTTACCCACCCTCCCTGGGAGAGGGGAGCTGTCCTCCAGACATTCAATCCTCTCCCTCCCCGGTCGACCCTGATGATCCACTCACACCGCAAACATGGGTTGCCGGTGTGGCAGGAGGTAAGGCATCGCTGCCTCAGCCCATCACACCACTGGGCTGGTTGATTTTTAATTTGTTTAAACGAAACCCTGCCACTTTCTCAAACACTTCTAAAAGACAAAATTCTTCCTGAATTGAGGAGGTGGGGTTCATTAGAGTTAACAAAAATATCAGCAAATAGAGCCACCCGGTAATCCCTATCCCTACTGGGATGCCTTCAATTTGCTTTGATAGATGGATATGGGAAGCCAATGGTTCCACGTATTAGTTTTTATGTGTTTGGTTTCCGTTTTTGCCCAGACTTTAAAATTCACCATGCAGTGGTTGCTGAAGCCCAGGTGGTTTCCTACCTCTAGATATTGTCTCTGTTTGTTTGCAGCAGGTCGAGGACAACATCCCCCCTTGTTGGTTCCTTTACCAGCTATTTCAGGCCTGATAAGTTCAGTGCCTCCAGAAAGTCTTTGCTTCTGGCTGAGCTTGCTGTATGGGTGTCCCAATTTACTTTGGGTAAATTGAAGTCACCCACCACTATTATTACCCCTTTATCACTCATTTGGATTATGTTTTCCAATATTTCCATGTCTTCTCCAATCCTGTCACCAGAGGTCGATATAACACCCCTACCCAAGTTACAGCTCCATTTTCGGCTTTTATCGTTACCCAAAGTGACTCACTTTCTGTATTGTCATTTTGCATTGTAGTTACAGACAGTATCCTGGGATGTCTTGGTTATTGTTTAACCAAGGTTTGTTGATGGCGACCCAGTCTAGGTCAGCTTTGGTGGCTGTAGCAGAGAGGTCAGCAATTTTATTTGTGAGACTCCTTGTGTTAGTGAACATGACTTTCCAAACTTGTCCCTCCCCCCCCTTTTTTTGGTGCCATTTCTCATTTTTGAGTGATTTGTTGAGGTAATATATTTGAGCACACGGCATTGACAAGGTCTGTTTTTTGTATTCATATATCTGATTTGGCGGTGTTTTTGGGAAGAGGTAGCAGATCTTGTCTTTGCTGCTGTCCCCTCTCCATAATCTAGTTTAAATGATCAATGGCAATGTCCTGTTTCTGCCCCAGAACCTGCACCCCTTCCCTAGTGAAGTGAAGTCCATAGTGTTTGAAGAGGCCTCTATCCCAAAAGTAATGCTAGTCACCTGTGTAGAGGTGCCTCCTTTCTTGGCACCAACTTTGCAGCCAGGCGTTTAGTTGCTCTATTTGATCCTTGCTTATCCTTTGCTTATTGCCTCCTGTCCTTTCCCCCATACTGAGAGGATCTCGGAGAAGGCAATGCTGGAGGAGTGATTGAGGAGTGTGAGGCTAATGTCTCCCCCAACTGAGAGGAGTGGTCACTGATGGGGTCAGATATGCAGTATTCTGTCCTCTCTATTTGTTAATGTCCAGTCCAGGAGGGAGTGGTTCAAGGACTGGTTGTTTGGGTGGGTGGGAAGGATGGTAATGAGCTGTGTACGGTTTAGCTGTTTTAAAAGTTCAGGGCAGTTGGTTGGAGGAAGTAATCCGAGACTCTTACATGGTTTCACTTTATTTGCAAAAATGAGCTGTATTAAAATGAATGTCTCACCCAGATATTTGATTTTGTTCCACTCATAGAAGCATGGAAACAGAATTTGACAGCAGGTAAAAAACACTTGCCCCAAGTCTGCCCATTTCTCTGTACCTACAGTATCACCACAGACCCTAATCGATCTCTGGCTCTTTCTCCCTCCCTCCCTCCTTCCTTTACACTAAAATTCCCTCATGCTTATCCCATGCATTCTTGAATCCCACCACTGTTTTCGGCCCCACCACCTCTGCTGCAAGGCTGTTCCAGAAATCAACCACTCCTTCTGTGAAAAGTACTTCTTCACATCTCTTCTGAATCTAGCTCCCTCCAGCTTCACATCTTGTCCCCTTGTTCTTGAGCTCTTTTTTTTCAGAAAAATACTTACCTCTTGTGCCTTCTTTACCTCTGTGAGGTATTTAAAAGTTTCTTTTTTTTTTTAATATTTTGTCTTCTTTTTTCTCTGGGAAGTCCTACGTCAGTCTCTGCCCTGGCCATGGCCCCTGGAGCTTCCACCAACTGAGTATTACCTGCATACTCCCGGTTACCACTGACTTACTCCCCGGAGGGTGGGGCTGCGGCACTGGTTCCCCTAATTCCGGCACCGTGGGAACGTTGTCTGGTTGGGAGTGTGACAGCAGGGGCTAATTGAAGCCCATGGAGGGCTTCATGTAGACGGAGGCTCTCCCCTCCATTTTCCTTAATTTTTCCTCTGGGAGGTGGGGACGTGCAATGACGTCCAGCGTCTGCCCCGCCTTCATTAGATGTGAGCGCCAGTAGCTGTGAGATCCCCAGCCTCCACCTGGGGTCCATCTTATGCCGGACACTTCCCCACCCTCCCCGAGAAGAAGAGCAGTCCATAGGATGCTCTATCCTTCTCCTCCCCGGCCGGCCCTCGGTGACCCGGTCCATACCGAACCTGGGTCACCGGCGTCGTAAGTGGAAATCCAACCACTGCACCGGTGGGCCAGCTAGGTATTTAAAAGTTTCTATCATGTCCCCCTTCTCCCTCCTCTTTTTTTGCCCAGTTTTTGGATGGGAAATACACCATAAACCAAGGCTTGTTTCCACATAAGTTCTGGGAGTGTAGGGAAGTTAAGTGACATTTGTAATGGTCGCATAGTATGCAAGTGGTTGTTGTGGGATTCAGTCCCAGTTCTTGAGGTTTGCAGTTCAGTGCTTTTTACCAGTACACTATACTGCCTCCCATATATGGTATACTGTCTTCCATGGTGTACATATTAAGGTTCTTTAGTTTCTCGTTGTAGGGCTTTTGGTGCAGAACCTGCACCATTTTAGTCGACCTTCTGGTCAAAACCATGACAGCAAATATGCACCGTTATAACAGCAACGCATGATTTCAGAGTTAGTATATCTAATCTAGTGCAGTTTTGGACCACACAGCTATTAACTGGGCTGGTTTTGACCGCGTGGTCTTGACATAGCACCTTTCAGTTGCCTTCCTCTGGACCACCTCCAATCTATTTATGTTCTTCCAGAGATGTGAGGCCAGATTTTCAAAGGGTATGTTGACTGTGTCAAAAAACATGAAGCAAGGAGCAAGCTGCATCAAAACTTGCATCAGTTCTGATTGTATAATGGTGCTTGCGTCAAAAACAGGTCTGCATGTATCAAATTGGCCTGTGCCCTGCTTGCATTAAAACAATGGCTGCACAATGTCAGGAAGTGGGGTGGGGGGGCACCAGCATCCAAAAAATAATGCACCATCTCCCTATTTGGGATTTTCCAAAGATGACAGTCTTGTCAGTGACTAGATCAGTGAGAGCTGATGTAACCGACACAAGAGCACCAAAGGTGCCCACAGCAAGCAGGCAGGCATGACTATGTTACCGTGACTGGCATTCTCCTGCAAGGGTCCTCTACTGTGTACATCATAATAGTAGCAGTAGCAGTATTTATTTCTGTCTGGCACCCTTCACCAGAGGATCAGGGTGCCATTACAATAAGAAGAGGCATTCCTTAATACATAGCTATAACAATTAAACATAATAACTCGGGATGGGAGAACCTCAAATGGTTCTGAGGTTTTAAAAGGTTCTGATAAGCCAAAAAAAAGGTTTGGATGCTTATCCAAACCTTTTATAACCTTTATTGTTTTATGGTACCTGTATGTTAAAAAATCATTTTAAACAGCTTTAAATCAATATTTCTCTATAAAAATGCAATTAAACCTCTGTTTAGCAGTAATAAACATCATAATTAGTGAAATAAGATGAGAAGGAGTGAATGACACAGTAATTTACTTTTCCTTCATGGATTATTTATTTTTATTATTTATTCCATGTGACGGAATGCCCACTGAGTCAAAGCTTGTAGATTGACCCCAAAAAGCACAGGGAGGAAGAAATGAGAGCTGAAAGACTTGTTGGGGGGGAGGTCACACAGACAGTATGCAAAAAGTGACACTGGTGGCTGGCTGTCAGATTTTAATTCACACACACTAGTTCACACACTGGACCTAGGCTATAAGGGAAGATGCTGCAGGCGCTGCTACCCACAGAGATTTAGAGACCTGTCCTAACCCTCTCTGACATAGTAAATTAATTTACTTTTAACTCAAGGGTTATTTATTTTTATTATTCATTCCATGTGACGGAATGTCCACTAAGCCAAATCTTGTAGATTTACCCCATGGAGCATGGGGAGCAGGAAATGAGAGCTGACTGACTTGTTTGGGTTGGAGGGGCCATACAGACAGTATACAAGAAGTGGCACTGGTAGCTGGCTGTCAGATTTTATTTCAAACACATTCACACACACACAGTAGTTCACACACTGGACATAGGCTAAGAGCTGGTGCTGAAGGCACTGCTATCCACAGAGATTCAGGGACCTGACCTAACCCTCTCTGACACAGTAATTTACTTTTCCTTCAAGGATTATTTATTTTTATTTTAATTATTACACGTGATGGAATTCCCTGACCACTGAGCCAAAGCTCGTTGATTTACCCCACAAAGCACAGGGAAGAATAGATGAGAGCCGAGTGACTTTTTTTTTGGGGGGGGGGGGTCACACAGTTAGCATGCAAGAATTGGCACTGGTGGCTGGCTGTCAGATTTTATTTCACACACACACACACACACACACACTAAATAGTTCACACACTGGACCTAGACTATAAGGGCTGATGCTGCAGGCACTTCTATGCTACCCATAGAGATTCAGGGACCTGGCCTAACCATCTTAGATGCAGCTTTACTTTTCCGTCAAGACTTACTCCATGTGATGGAATGCCCACTGAGCCAAAGCTTGTAGATTTACCCCATGAAGCACAAGCAGGAGATAAGAGCTGATTGACTTGTTCGAGAAGGGGGGCACACGGTATATGCAAGTAGTGGCACTGGTTGGCTAACTTGGCTGGTTTTCCATTTTTACTGGTAACACCGGTAACAATCATGGAATCCTGCTTGGTTGGTGGATTTTGAATTCTTGTACTGGTTCCTCACGGAAATTGCATGTCACTGCACAGAATCTCTAAGATTTCATCATCTTTTTACATTTTTTTTATTTTCTCTTTCTATGTCCCCTTCTCACAGCATCAGTCTCCACTTTTCAGAGATCCCTAGGCTGGGTATCCCCTAGCTTCACCCTCAGGTAATGCTCAGGAACTCCTGTGTGCCTGTCCCTATTCTGCCTGGGTTGTACCCCCTCCAGGTGGGAAGGGAGGGGACCCCAGGTCATCCATCCACACTCCCTTAGTGTGTGTTGGGTAGCCCAGTGGGTCCCTCATGAAGCTTGGTTATGAAGTCTGGGGCACCTGGGTCCCTTCTGCCAGTGGCCAATGTGGGGTGATTGTTCCTGGTTTTCTGGTCTCTGTCCCTGAGGGCACCAGCACTAGAGGAGATCCAGGGAGGTAGGTCACATAGAGACATGCCACTGATCCAGATCCTGGCTAACGTCCATCCCTCCTGATCACTCTACAGCACCATTGCACCATCACCCATGGTCACACACTTAAGCCAACTTTTTTAATCATTGCTGTACTAAATTAGTGTTCCCATTTTCTTGGAAAGGGGCCTTAATTATTTCCATATACAAGAGAGGTGGAAAGAAAATTCTTTTGATGTATAGACCTATATCACTTCTGGATAACGTGTAAGATATTTACAAAAGTTATTCTAGACAGGCTAAAAAGAACAAATGTATAATTTAGGTGGCTTTTCAGAACTACAGGCTGGTTTTAGAAAGGGATATTCTACTACTGACAATTGTTTTATTCTCAAACATTTAATTGAGAAATATGTTAAACTGAGAAAGCAGAAACTGCAGCTTTTATAGATTTTACTTCAGCCTTTGATAGGATTGCATGTAGTACTCTATGGAAGCAGATGAAACAGTGGGGAGTGTCAGGAGGCAGGACCCACTACTGCTGTAATCAATGAATTATATATGGGAACATGGGCACAGATTAGGTTAGGCAGAACTGGACAGCTATCAGCCAATTTTACTACCAACAAGAGAGTTAGGCTTGGCTGTATCCTTGCTCCATTGCTTTTTTGTATCTACATAAATAATTTATTAATACCATTAGAAACTATTCAGTCTGATTCTCTGAAAATTTTGAATAGGCATTGTGCTGCCCTGGCATATGCAGACAATTTAGTTTTGTTTTCCTTGACACAGTCTGGACTACAAAAAAAAAAAAAAGAAAATAAAATTGTTGAACACATATGCACTTGATCAATCACTTAAAATTAACAAAAGAAAAAGCAAGGCCATGGTGTTTAGTGCTAAATGTATAACTATAACTGGGCAGATTGGTGAGAAGAAGCTGGAAACAGTCAAACAATATACATATTTAGGACTTACATTTTCAAATCATTGCAGATGGTCTACACATATTAAACTTCTGAAAATGAAGCTAAAACAGACTGCAACCTCCCTTAATTTATTAAATAGGAAATATGGTGGGAACATGCTTAAACCACTTTTAGTGGCATTAAAAGCAAAATTATAATGCACAAGCACTCTACAATGCTGAAGTCTGGGGTCTTGGTAAATTTGAATCTATAGAGGGACCAATGAACAAGTTACTAAAAGTAACTCTGTGCCTGGGAAATTCAGTACTTACAGCACCTGTAAGAGCTGAGTTAGGGCTGCCAAATACAACTGGATATTTTCATGCTAAAAAAAGTGAATTATTGGATTAAACTGCTCCAATATGAAGAACATTGTATTACATAAATATGTTTGCAGGAAAAGAACTATTGGGTAACCAACAATTTTCTGCAAACAAATTGATTACAAAGGGTACAGACAATATTAAAAATGGCAGACCTTGATATATTAGAAAATTACAATACCAACGGTATTGCTATAAGTTTGAAATATCAGCAACATGTCACAGATAAACAATTAGAATATTATAAAATATGCAATTTAGAAATCACTGCCAAACTTCACATCTCTCACTGGCTAGTACAGAATGATATATTTCATTATTATAGATATTATCTGGACATCCTAACAGACAATAAAAAATGAAAATTGTACACTAGATATCGCTTGGAATTTTTTCTTATCAATGTCTTAAAAGCAAGATATAACTGAATTACTAATGACAAATCCCATTACTGTTCTTGTAATCAAACCCAAACGTAAGACTTGCATCATGTAATATTCATTTTTTTTATCATAGAAAAGTTTATTGAGAAAATTAGGGTCAACTCAGTACAGAAACAAGTGCACTGTAACAAGCCGACAACTGCCCAAGACAATAAAAACAGATTGTCTAAACTCCAATACAACACATCAACCAGTAAGAATAATAGATAATGAGACATAAAATAGTCACAAGATCAGTAGCATATATGACTACAGTATATAACAGCTTGCACTTTCTCAGCGAGAGGGCTAAACATTCAAAAGCGCAAGGAACTATGGTAGTATCAATGACCTACAATTGGAGGGTTGCCAGGAGGGGGTGGAGTCTTGCACATAGGTAAATGCAAGTATGCTGACCAATTACTGAAAAATTGGTCTAGCTGTCTACTATGCAAAAAGGACAGCCTCTCAAGTTGCATCAGGTGTGCCAAAGCTACACGCCATGAAGCCAGGGCAGGTAGGGCCATCTGATACCAATGCATCAATAGTAACCGCTTGGCCTCAAGAATGGCAAGCATCAGCCAGTCCCGGTGGGCTTGGACAGAGCAGGGAGGATGGAAGTAATGCCCAGGAGCAGCTTTGGATCGGAAACGGAGATGGTAGTTCCTAGTACCTTGGAGCAATCAGCAGCAATGGTGGCCCAAAAGGTAGCCACCTGTGGACATGATCACAGGATATGCAGAAGGTGGGCAGAAGGTTGCTGACACCTCCAATAATTAGAGTGGCCGAGGAGACCCACTGCATTGAGGGCCACCGGTGTCCGGTACCAGTGAAGGAGGATTTTAAGTTGCAGAAAGTGGCTCTTAGAGTCCCTATAGGTAAGGTGAGCCGCCCTGTGGTATCGGGACCAAGAGACCTCACCAATATTCATATTCAGGTCTGCCATCCATCTGAGTCTGCAGGTATTCAAGGGGTCATGTTGCAAGTCCTGCCAAGTACTATAGAACTGCCCTATGATGCCACGGGCCAAGCGGGAATTGTGCAGAATCTCGGGCCAATGTCATTTACGATCAGCCCTATTTTTCACCTAGAGATGATTGATAGTGCTGCAAATCTGGAGATATCTTCAGAAATCCTTGCTAGGAAGACCATACCTTGCCCTTAACTGCTCGAAAGAGAGCAGTGTGGCAGAATTGGAGCTGTACAAATCTTGCACATGCCGAATCCCCTGTGCTTCCCAAGATGGCCAGTGTATGGGTTCACCCCCCCACAGTTATAGAGTTATTGTGCCAGAGCATAGCGTACCACAATGGTGGTGCCCAGGCTTCTCAGGAGATATGGGATAGGGACATAGGTCGGCGCCAAGCCCTTACCGTCTTTCACATAATAGGGATGATATCTCTGCTCGGGGGTTTACCAGGACTTAATAGGGTTGTAAGGGGGTGCCACCAGTCAGACTGTCCTCCAAGCACACCCATGCTTGTGGGCCAGAAGGAGAGGGCACAAAGCACTTTGTGGCATGAGCTGACACACAAGTGTGATGATAGCCTTGTAGCCAGGGGACACCTAATCCTCCCTGAGTCCAATGCATTCTCAATTTGCTTTTCCCCCATCTCAGAGCTGGCCATCCCACAGGAATCGATACATGAGCTGTTTGAGGGAGACAAACAGCTTGAGAGAAAGGCATAGAGGAAGGTTATTGAGCAGGTACATGACCCTGGGTAGGAGGAACATACTTACCGCAACTACCCTGCCCAGGATGGATAGATGCAATTTTCGCCATCTCTCCACTTCAGTGGATAGCTGAGCTAGAAGAGAGGAAACATTGGCTGTCTCCAGGTCAGACCACCTTGTGGGGATATACAGGCCAAGGTACAAAAAATAACTTGTGCTAGTTCAGTGCCTTGAAGGCAGTCCTTGGTACAAGCTGAGTTAAGGGGGCAAGAGTAGTTTTCTTATGGTTAACATGCAAGCCAGATAGAGTGGCAACATTCTGCAAAATTGAGAGCACAGCTGGTATAGCCAGGTTGGCTGTGACAAAGTAAGAAGGAGGTCATCTGCATAAGCAGCTACCAAGTAAACATGTCCTGCTATCTGAATGCCCAAAACCTCCTTAGAGGCAATGAAGGCCCATACCAAAGGGTCCAGTGCTACCAGGAACAGGAAGTGGGAGAGGGGACATGCTTGGCGAGTGCCTCTGTGAAGCAGGAAGGGAGGAGATATGTTAGAATTAGTTAGGATCCTGGCCATCGGTGAGCCATAAAGTGTGGTTATCCATTGACAAACCTGGGACCCAAAGCCATACAACTGAAGCACTTCCTGAAGGTAAGCCCACTTGACCAAGTCAAGGGCCTTAGTAAAATAAATGGCAAAAGCAGCCATGGGTGAGGCAGAGTGAGATGCCAGCCACTTCAGATTAAGCAGCAATGTAGTGTTATCCACCCCTGAATTCCCCCTGCATAAAACCCACTTGTGCTGGATGGATAATAAAGGGCAAAATATTCAGCAACCTAGTGGCCAGCAACTTAGCCAAGATTTTAATATCCACAGACAGTAGGGAGTTGGGGCAATAGTTAACACAATCCTGTGGGTCATTAGACTTTTTGAGAAGGAATGTTATAAGGGCTTCTCTCATGGTTGGCAGAAGAATCCCAGTCATGTGGGCCTCCTGCAGGGCCAGTAACAGCGGTTGGGCTATATCCTGCTTGAGGATTTGATAAGGTTCAAACAACATGCCATCCAACCCCAGTGCTTTCCCCCTCACCATCTGCAAAAGGGCAGAGCACAATTCCTCCTTAGTGATTGGGGCAACCAATTGTTCAACTTGGATTGGAATAAGGCCGGGCTCAGAGAACCGCTGGCAGAATTTCTGGAGTCCGTGCACTAGCTGGGGAGTAGTCAGGGTGGAATGAGATCGGTTAAGGGACTTTATAGAATTGCTGCATTGTATCATTAATCTCCTTGGGGTCGGTGGCCACCTGGCCTGAGGAGGTGCACAGGGCATGAATACAGGATGAGACCTGCTGCTTCTGCAATTGGTAGGCGAGCAGCCTACACCCCTTCTCACCACCCTCCCAGTATGCATGTTTGGACCTCAAAAGAAGCTATTCCGCCTTCTGGTGTAGAAGTGCATTGATTTGGTACTTAAGGCCAACTATTTGGGAAATCAGAGACACGTCTCTGGTGGTGAATTGGGATGCCTTAAAATGGGATTCCAAAAGCATGAGCTCAGACTGTAACCGAGGCACAGTCAGCTGCCGGGCTTTATTTTTGGAGGCTGAATATGCAATAATGTGCCCTCAAAGGACTGCTTTGAAAGCGTCCCACACTGTGCCAGGGGAGACTCCACAGGTTGAGTTTATGGAGAAATAGTCCTTGGCAGTTTGTGTTACCATTAAGCGAATATCTGGGTCCCTGAGAAATAGCAGCTTGCACCTTCATTGAGTACCGGATTTCTGTGCCCCAGCTACCGTGTAGGTGGTCAGGACAGGGGCATGGTCTGATATCACAATATTGCTGATTTTATTATCAGAAATCCCTTCAGACACCACTACATTGGCTAACCAAAAATCAGTACAGCTGTGTGTGGCATGGGTGGGAGAATAGTAGGTGTAGTCACACCTGTGGGGTGGTCCCGCCTCCACACATTGACTAGGCCCTATTCTGCCTGCAACTCCTGCAGGGCTAGTAAGACTTTGGGGTGTTGTGGGGGGTGGGCTTGGACTTGTCAAGGAAAACATCAACAACTAAATTGAAATCACCTCCAATCAGCCTGGGTATAGCAAAGTCATGTGGGGACAAAGAAGAAAGGGCCTTGCTAAGGCTGGGTAAAAAAAAATCTACATGATCTTCATTGAGGGCATAGACATTGCCAATAATCAAGTTGCTGCCTAGAGAGGAGAGCCTGACTGCTACCCAACGCCCCTGTGTATCAGCTTGAATTTCCTCCACCTTCCATGGGCAGGTCAACAAAAACTAAATAAAAATAAATAAAAAGGAGTGCCTGATAAGGATAGCCACACCTTTTGTCTTAGAGGTGGCTGAACTTGTCTGAACAGCCGCTACCCATGATTTCTCTAACCACAGGCCTGACTTGCTCAGAAGGTGCGTCTCCTGGAGGAGAGCAATGTCCTCATGTAGTGATCTGAGGTAGTGTAGCACCTTCGTGCACTTGATGGGATGGTTAAGCCCTTTGACATTCCACAAAACTAGGCATAGCCCTTGCCAGAGGGAGTAGCCATGCCCTCCATAATGTAATGTAGATAAGGAGGTACTTATCCCTTCAGACGAGCGGGGAGAAACAAAGAAGGGGAGTGTACCTGGGTCACCAGGATCTGGCCTGGGATCCCTTGGACAGAGGACAGGTATACATTGGGAAAGTGCAAGCACTCTGAGCTGACAAAATTGCACAGTATACCAAAAGGCTGTCGTACAATAGAGACCACGAACTGCAAAAAGGAAAAACAGAGAGAGAAATGTAAGATAGATACAATGTTAATAACAACAAGACAACAAAGATCAACCACATGCTGAATAGCTTAATAACTATAACACTGCAAACATCTACTATCTAACTGCACAGGGTCTGTACCAATAAGCAAAACAAGCGTTACTGGGCTAAGGGTAGGGTGCTCAAGGTGAAGGAGGGTTCCTGCTCAGGGATTCCCACAGCTACGCTCACTCCAAAGCCCAGTGAGGGGAGTGTTGAACAAACCACCACGGTCTCGCCCCTCTCTAACAGGTAGGCTCCCCGGGGTTGGGTGCCATGGTGCTGGGGGGGTAGGGGGTAGGGAGTGTGGGGAAAGAGAGGGAAGGAGGTATAAGGTAGGGGTAGGTGGAGAGGAAAGGGAAACAGGGTGAGGGGGATAGTGGCAATCTCCCCGACCAAAATACAGATTTGACTGTGCAGGCACAGATAGAGGTAGAATCCAGTCTGGTGAGAAACATACAGACAGCAGGCCTGCCACACATGTATGTAGCCCCCACTTAGAGCAGGAGAGAGACGGCAGGCAAGATCACCCATCCCTGAAAAGCAGGGGATCTAACAGAAGAATTTAGGGGTAACAGGTAGAGCTAGTGGCAATTCCAACAGAGAGGAGGATACAAACTGGTTACTAGCTACTGATAATTGGCCTCCAGTGAGTGCCCAGAGGAAATAAGCAGACAAAAACAACCAAAGAGGGCAGAGCCACCCAGAAAGGGGTAGAGTCCCTAGCCCCTGCCCCAAACCAGGGAAGATCTCAATGTGCCAGGGGATGTAACCCAAGAGTGAAGGGTAAAAATAGCTCTAGAACAGTTGCCAAAAAAAGGAAAAACAACATAGAGATTCCTGGTTTTAGTCTGAGGGTCTTTCGATCAATTCAGGGGCCTCCACAGAGTTGGTAGAAACAGCGGCAACATATGTGAGCAACGCAGGCTTGACTGGGGTAGATGAGTCCACAGCTTCCACTAAGGATGAGTTAGGAATGTCCACCCAGTCCATATGAAGCTCAGTCCCCAAGTCAGGCAGCTCTGGTGTCGGCAAATGGCTCAGGTCACTTGCAGGAGGCGAGAGATTCTTCTGAATTTTGGCAGGCAGAGCTATCATCCGGCAGTCCGAGGATCATTGTTGACCAATCCTAGGCCGCTGTCTCTGGCAGTGGGTAGAGCTTGAACCCCTTGGGGGCAATGAAGTGGTGTCAGAGATTGCTAGCAGAGCCACATATGCACTTCCAGGGGGAGTCACCAAGGCAGGATTCCTAGAAAAGGGGAACTATTTTGGGGATGGACAAGATCCCTCTAGAGTACTGTCTCCTGGACTCCTTATCTCAGCAGAAAGGTTCCTAGGGAGGGGCATAGCTGTCTTTGGGTTCCAGAGCCTCTTGGGGGATGTAGTAGGAGAAGACAAAGTGGGCCAGAATTTATGGAGCCATCTTTCAACTTCGCAAGGATGAGCAGCCACAATTTCCCTTCCCTCCTTAGACACCTGCAATATGGTAAGCCCCTTAAACTTATATTTGAAGTTGTGCTGATGCAAAAATTTCTTAATAGGAGCAAAATCTTGGAAAAAAGAAATGTGTTCCCCTTGCCAGTAGATATCCCCCAAGTCCCGTGCTGCTCATAAGATCCTTTCTTTTGTGGAGTACCAAAGCAGATAGGCCACAATAGGTCTAGGCACTTGCCCCGTCTTCTTCTTTTGCCAAGAGATATGATGGTCTCTCTCAACTTCAACAGGTCCCCTCCAATACTCCCCCAGCTTAAAGGGAATGGATTCATTAAGGAACTGTTCCATTGACTGACCCTCAAGGCCTTTGGGGATGTTGATGATCCAGAAGTTGTTTCAGTGCCCCCTAGTCTCTTAATCTTCCACCCTATCCCAAACAGCAGCCAATTTCTCTTTGTGCAACTGAACACAGTGCCACAGTTTGTTCTGCTGTTGCTCAAGGGACTTGAACCTCTGCTCCACCACATTCATGCAGTCCTGCAACTGACGGACCTCTGCTGTAGTCCTGGTGAGGGTCGCACTAATGTCATCTACATGGGTTAGCAGGGCTTCCAGCATCCGAGTAATGTACTGTAGGGACTCCCCCACTGAGACTGGCTGTGCAGGAGAAGCTGTAGTAAGAGGTCCCTGATTGGATGAGCCCAGTGAAGCCACAGCATTAAAGCCTGTTGCTGACCCTGTATGCCACTGAGGGTGGGGTGTCAGGCAGAAGAGGCAAAGGGATATGTCGCGGCTATGGACATGTGTTGAAAACACCTCTATGGCCTAGTAGGCTGCTGCAACTCATGGACAACCAGTGCTTCCAAACACGAAAATACACATCGGACTCTGCAAAATGTCGCACCGGACAGTTATGGGGGGGGTTTCCCAACCGGTAAGTACTAACGAGGGGAGAAGTTACCCTGGGATAAAGGCATATGAGCATGGCTTGCCACCGGATAGAGAGAGAGCTTAAACATTAGGCTGCCATCATGATGGTGGCTAGACCATGTAATATTCATTTGTGACTGGTATACTCAGCCAAGAGTGCAATATTTACAACCACTGTGGGCCACTATACAACATGTAGACACAGATCAGAGTTTGAAAATCCTTTTTACAACAAATAATGAAATAATAATTAGGGTGTTGCAGCTTATTTGATAGTTATTACTAAAATTTGAATTATTCAACAGAACAAAGGTACTTGAAGCTTTAATTGGTCAAATGGTATACAGGGATACAGTTGAGAATGTTTCTGTCTTTACAACCAAAGGAAATATGAGAATGATTTGATGCTTTGTATAAAAGTACATTGGAAATAGAAATGCACCTTAACACTTTAATCCATGTATAATATATTTTGGTATAAGGGGTTAAAAGTCAGATATGTACTTTTTAAAATCAGGGCAATTCATGGGTGTACTACGGTATAGAAGTGCGTTAACAATGTAAGCATGCTGCTGATATCTTATTATATGCTTAAAACTGAATTTATTTTTGTATTAACTGTACTTATGTTATATGTAAATTTTAGATTTTGTAAAGGTCTTTTGACTGAACAATAAACTTTTCATTCATTCCCTCATTCCCAGACTTAGATGGCAATTTAACAGGACCTTTTCACTCAAATTGGGGAGTTAAACAGAGCTGTTTACTCGCACCTTTATTATTCAGTCTTTATATAAATGACCTTTCAGCTTATTTAATTCCAGAGTCCACTCTTCCCCTTCTATAGATGGAACTCAAGTTCCAGTACTTATAAACGATGATGATTTGGCTCTGATTTCACTGTCACCTATAGTCACAGCCTGGGAGTGGGTCCCAGGGTGGTAGCCTGAGTGAAACACTGGCTGGACAACAGAACACAGGAAATAATAGTAAATGGAGTCCACAGTGAAGAAAGGAGGGTTACTAGTGGGGTACCGCAGGGTTCAGTACTGGGACCGGTCCTTTTTAATGTCTTTTTAAGTGACATTGCAGAGGGACTGGAAGGAAAAGTATGTCTCTTTGCAGATGACACAAAGATCTGCAACAGAGTTGATGTGCAAGGTGGGTTGGAAAGGATGAAAAGGGACTTGGCAAGGTTGGAGGAATGGTCAAATATATGGCGGCTTAGATTCAATGCAAAGAAGTGCAAAGTAATGCACCTGGGAAACAAAAACCCAGGGGAAGAGTACCCAATGGGGGGTGAGATACTGACAACAACAAAAATGGAAATGGATCTGGCAATAGTCATATCAAATGACCTAAAGGTGGGCCAGCAATGTGAGAAGGCAGTAAGGAGGGCTAGGGGGATATTGGGATGCATAGGGAGAGGCATCACCTGTAGAAAACAAAAAGTTGTTGGCCCTCTGTGCAGACAGTTGGTAAGACCACATGTGGAGTACTGTGTACAGTTCTGGAGACCCCATCTCTGCAAAGACATAGACAGGGTGGAGGCTGCCCAGAGGAGGGCAACCAAAATGGTGCAGGTTCTGCACCAGAATACATATGAAGAAAGACTAAAGGAGCTTAAGATGTATAGCCTTGAGGAAAGGAGGGAGAGGGGGGACATGATAGAAACATTCAAATACCTCAAGGGAATTAACAAAGTCCAAGAGGGTAGCATCCTTCAGAAAAAGAGATGTACAAGAACAAGGGGGCACAATATGGCTCAGAGGTAGTGTGAGGAAGTATTGCTTCACATAGAGGGTTGTGGATGCATGGAAAAGCCTTCCTGAGGAGGTCGTAGAGTCAAAAACAGTGGGAGAATTCAAGAATGCATTGGACAGACATAAAGCAATTCTAGTGGGGGTAAGGGGAAATAGGCTGTTGGTTAACTAGGATCTGCAGCTTATCTGTTAGGTAGGGAAATGGGCAGACTAGGTGGGCCAGGCGGTCCTTATCTGCTGTCAAATTCTATGTTTCTATGTTTGGGTAGGCAGTTGAAGCTTTTACAAGCATGTTGTTCTCAGAACAAACTTACAGTAAATACAAATAAAACTTAATTATTAGTTATGAGAAAGCACAAAATAAAATACACATGGCATATAAATAATACCCCCTTTGAAACTAGTATCTTGTTATGGATATTTATGTATTCACATTTCATCTGATGGGAAAAACACTAAACAGCATTCATACATACAAGGTAAACTTAATCAAAGTAAATCAGCTCTCTTAAGGTTAAATGCAAAGGCTGGAAGAAACACTATTTTAGTAGTGCTACGTGCTGCTGAAATGAACATGAATCCAGTCGCATTATATGCAGTGAAAATATGGTATGACAAATTCTTTGGAAAACTAGGAAGACCCTTCACAGATTTATATAAGGCTATTTTACATATACCCAGGTCTACTCCAGCCCAAGTAGCCTGAGCAGAACTGGGTAGAATTCAGATTAAATACTTAGCACTCCTAACCAAGATCAGATATTGGATAAGGGATTCTAGGTTGGATAAAACCAGAACGGCATACAAATGTCTAATTGAAAAGGCCAGATGGCTGGCCCAGGTCATAGACTTTTTGGAAAACATAGGGTTAACTCACCTTTGGAAAGATCAACAAAAAAGTATCACTATATTACCAAACTATAATAGTATAATTAAAAGGAAATTAATCCAATTTACATTTAATGAAGATATGTCCAGAATCAGACAATTAAAATTACACCATGGGTATGTCCAAAATAAAATAAATCATGTTTTAGAATCTTACCTTGAATTTATAACAAAAACAAATGATAGAATATTCTTTACAAAATTTAGGTTAGAACTTTATCCATACACATTTCTAAAATATTTATATGCAAAAGATAAGACTATAATTGAGAATGTAAACTGTATTTGTGGTCTAAATGAACCAGAAACCTTAATACAAATTCTATGTCATTGTCCTAAATATAACAAGATGTGTATTCAAATTTTTACACAATATTTTCTAACCAATTCACTCTCTGAAACAGAGAATATTAATGACCCCCCCCCATGGAATTTATAGCAAAATATATGATGGATTAAAGTAAATGGATCTATAAAAATGCACAAAAATAATGCTGTTTAAGGTGATAAAAGGATACCATTTTAGTATGAAAGGAAGTATATCTGCCCAACATGCAATGGTTATGGAAAACCCAATAATCTATGTCAAGATTATACAGTTGGAAAAGATGGCTGTATTTCTATGCAAATTTAGCTTTCAGATATTTATAAGATTGATGTAATTTTTAAACACTTTTTTAAAATGTTTGTATTGATTGGAAAGTCAAACAAAGAAAGATTACTTGACTTGACACAGCCATGCTTGTCGCTCGCTGCAACCACCGAAACTGAAGCATGCAATTCAAACATACAGAATCCCATCCACTTGAAAACCCTGCCTTCAGTTCTCCACTTCTCACTTAAAGAACAAAACAGGGGTCTGGTTTTCATGGGCAGAAAATTGTAATTGAACTTTCATTCCCAAACCCAGTGCTTCAGGGAACCACGAAGACCATACGTGCTGGTCACGTGGTTCAGTCACGCCAGTCACTTAGTTTGGAAAAAAAGCAGCTGTTGAACAAGAAGCACCACAAAACCTGGTCGTACAAACATTCAACACAGTTTTCAGTTAATGGCTTTCCTCACTTTGATCACCATGGTGTTTCCAATTCAAACAGAAAGCTAGGAGTCTGCACCTAGCTCCTTCTCTGACCATTTCTGCTCTTCAGAGAAAGTACTGAAAAAAAACACCACACACATGCTAATCTTCACACATTCCCACAGAAGACAGCAGGGATGGGTCAATTAATCTAGATAGCAAACAACTAGGTGGTGGTGGCAGGGGGCTGAGGCAAGGTAGACCAAGCAAATGCAGCAGCACCACCTACTGGACAAATAATTCAGCACTATTTTGCCAATATGTATACCTACACACTAAAAAAGATTAAAAAAAATGTAAACATATTTTTTATCTCTTTTTAATTCACTTTACAAAGGATCCATTGTACAACAGCAATAATGCACTTCAGGGTGTGTGTAGTGCTGGGATAGCATCACTTCTTGGGTTTGAATGCACTCATCCTGCAGCCTCATCCTTCAATCATCTGAGGTGTGTTGCTATCCCAGCACAACACACACCCTGTCATGCATTAATGCTTAATTATACTTGCATAAATAAATGCAAAATGCATACCACTTCTATTGAGTTTAGTTTGTAGAGAATATATGTTATTCTAAATGTTACCCTTTTTATTTTAACATCCAATATTTAAATTCTGCCAGGGTATAATTCCATTAACTGGAGAACTTCAGTATCCTGTGGATGGAACCAAATAATCAGACCTGAATAAGTGCCAGGACCCATGGACCAAAAAGGAAACTCTTTTTCCATTCTTTTTGTGCAGAATGTATTTCCTGCAATTCATGGAGTCTAGTATCCTGAATAAAAGGAACAATATTATTTAACAGATAACAAAAAGAAAAAGCTGCATGACACCAATAATGTTCTTAATGCTATTAACATTTTTAGAAGTAAAAGGAAGCTTATTAGCCAGCAGCATGGCTACATGCAGAGTAAACCTCCCACCAAATTACTTTTATTTCCTCTACCCACCACACTCTTTCTTTGTCTTAGTTTACCTCCTTTTTCCCCACGCCTTCAGTGTCTTGTTCTCCAGAGGCCTGTCCTTCCACTTCAGAGAAGGAGTCATGTAGAGTGGAAGGAAAAGATGCATCAGAATCATCTTCAGCCCTTCCCCATTGTTATTGAGTTTGTAGAGCTTGAAAGTGGTCGGTCAAAGGTGACAGTTCAGTTTTCAGCATTTTAGATTTAGGTTGCAAGCAATTTTTACTATGCCTAGTCAACATCTTCAATGTATTGGTATCAGGGGAAGATGGAGGGCAGCACCTCCATTTGGTTCTCTGTCTCATGAGACTGGGTTTGTGATGCATTTTATATTTGTGTTACTTTTGGAAGTCATCCATAGCAGAGGAGTGTACTGAGACTTGAGGAAGAATACCGAGATACTCTGAACATTCTCGCCCAGTAGATGCCATAGAAACCCCTTGTGTTTGTGGTTTAGGCTGGTTTTACGGCCTAGAATTTCCAGGCTTGGGGGTTTCTGGCCTAGCTGAGCTAGGTTATCATATACACTCTGTTCCATTTGATCATCTTGACCAGGCTGATTATGTGCAGCCCAGGGGCAACTCTGGTAGGAGTGACCTGTTTCGTTGCACAGATGACATTTCCATTCATTTACACAATGTAGGCTTGCGTGACCTATTTTTCCACAAAGACTACAATTGACCTGATCACAATCCCCAATTAGGTGTTCTCTGGAGCCACAGTGATAACAGGCCTTAGAGTGGCCAGCATAAAAAAATAATGTAATAGTCTTATGTACTGGTTTCATTAGCAGAATTGCCAAAAAAGAGGACCATAATAGGGGAAATTTCACAGCATGATACTGCTGGCAAAAAAAGTTCTAATAAGGCAGATGTTTCAAAGGAGATAGGAAATGATTCTGTGATGTTCTTAAAAATTAAATAAATCATATCTACCAAACGATTGCGTATGTGTCCTTTTTGATGGTATAACTGCTCAAAAATGCATATTTTATTCTCACTGTAATGTGGAAAATACTGATTTAGTTGTCAGGCTTTTATTTTGTGTCTGGAGTCAGCACATGTCAAGCTTCCAAATGCTCACATCACTGACTTCTGACAAGGCCTGCATCAGCTCCTGGGCAACCTAGGCAACTGCCCGGGGCCCCCAAATCAGTGGTTGACCAAGCAGGAGTTCAGTTTGACAGCTGTCCTATAATGTTTGATTCCAAACCACTTCCAGCTGCTGGTGACAATTTAAATCAGTTGAGCCTGCCAAGTGGAATCTATGGAACCCAGGATTCCCTGAATATCCCCACACAAAAAAGAGGCTGTGAGCCCAACCCTGCTTGACTGGCAGGGCCCCGATCCATTTGTGACACTAGGGAGCATTCTGTGCTGCGGGCTGTGGATGTGCAGGCTAATGGCTGATGAGAGTGTGGTGGAGGAGCATGCCTGAAGGGCCCGGCAGCTGTCTTTAGCTGTTTTGTTGGCTTTAGGAATTTGCGAAGGGTCAGGTGGTGGAGTGGTGGAGTACACTGGGGCTGGGTAAAGCAAGCAAGTGGAAAGAGTGAACCAGTTGTGTGTTGGGGCTCAAATGGCACTGACAAACATTGATAGCCTGGACTTACATGAGCATCCCGTGATCATATCTCTGTACTGTCTGTGAGAGCAAGTCAGTCAGCAAGGGGGGCTCCCAGGTCGCTCCTGTAAAAAAGCTTTCAGCTTAGTGTGCTATACCTGGTTAAACAACAAAATAAAAAATAAAAAAGGGGGAGAGTGAGCGAGGAGGTGAGAGAAAGGCTGGCAGAGCTGGAGAGCTGCTGAAATTATCTGAAGATGAGGGCATATTTGAGTTGCATAGCTTGCATTAATATTGTCTGCCTTCATGCCTGTGCCTTTTTGTGTGTCATGCTTACACTGTCGCACAAGGAAGTGATAGAAATTTGTTGTTAATGGTATGAACAACAGTTGAGCTTTGACACGGTGCATCAGTGCAGTAGCCTGAACTGGTGGCTTTTTGTGTATTCTCTTGTCCGCTCATGCGTCGTGTAAAAGGCATCAAATGCAAAAAGTTCCACTTGTATTTGTTTTTAAAATAAAAATGCATGTTCTTTAATTTGTGAAAAGGTCAAGGCTACAGGCCATTGAAGGCAGCACTGAGCATGTCAGTTGTGTGAACTGGAGAGATATCATAGAAACATAGAAACATAGATTTTGATGGCAGATAAGGACCGCTTGGCCCACCCAGTCTGCCCATTTCCCTACCTAATGGATAAGCTGCAGATCCTAGTTAACCAGCAGCCTACTTCTTCCTACCCCCCCCCCAGAATTGCCTTATGACTGTCCAATGCATTCTTGAAATCCACCACTGTTTCTGACTCCACAACCTCCTCTGGAAGGCCATTCCATGCATCCACAACCCTCTCTGTGAAAAAATCCTTCCTTAAATTACCTCTGAGCCGCCCCCCTCTATCTTCAAATTGTGCCCCCTTGTTCTTGCACACCTCTTTTTTTGAAAGATGCTACCCTCTTGGACTTTGTTAATTCCGTTGAAATACTTGAAAGTTTCTATCATGTCCCCCCTCTCCTCGAGGCTATACATATTCAGCTCCTTAAGTCTCTCTTCATATGTCTTCCAGTGCAGACCCTGCACCATTTTAGTTGCCCTCCTCTGGACAGCCTCCATCCTGTCTATGTCTTTGCGGAGACTGGGTCTCCAGAATTTTATTTAGTCTCCTGTTTGTGGTATTATTGCTTGCTTCTGTGTTGTTGGTGTTTTGGAGGAGATGTTTAATTAATTTCTGCCTGGTACTGACACTGTACTGTCAAGGTTTTTGACCAGCAGAGCATCTTTTGGCCATTACAAGTGGTGTACTCTGACTGCTGGGGAGGTGGATGAGAGATTTTTAGTTCGACTGTCACAGCTGTGTGATAAGAATTTCCCTCCAATCTGGGGGGGAAGGGATGCTGTCTTCATCTCTCTGCCAAGACAGGGCTGCTTTGATTGTATGTTAGAGGGGGACCTACTGGAGGTCCATTGCCCAGGACCTACAAAAGCCTGATCCCGGCCCTGACTCCTGATACAATGTGCAGACAGCTGCAGTGTACACTAGCTGTAAACTATCCACACAAAATACTTGGTGCTCTCAATCACCTGCCACGTGGGAGACTGTGGCTCTCTTTTCAAAATAAAAACATAAGGTAACAGGGCAGCAGGAGGATGGTGTCTACTTTACAGTACACAGCAGTTTAATTTTTTTTCTACAGCTGTGGGGTGGCGGGTTGTGCTGCGGGTGATGGGTTTGTTTAAAAGTATCCTACTTACTGTGCAAGTAAGTTAAAACATGCTGGAGCAGCGAGTTGCCCCACGAGTGAACACTCTGTTGATTTTAAGAGGCTAAGTGCTTTATTATGGGGAAATGTAGCAAGACAATATGCCCCATTTTTCATTTATTTGTGTTCTGGTATTGCAGTTTGCCTTTTACAGTCCATATGGATGGGTTATCTTGAACACTTTATAGTCAGTAGTCAAAAAGTATTGTTAAGTGCAAAATAATTGAATATAAAGCAAAATAAAGAGATTGGTCATCCATTTGAAATGCTGCCTCCATTTTAAGTGGTTGTATGTTGGTTGTATAAGGATGACAGGAAAGAAGGGAGATAGAGATGAAGATAGTGATGAAGGGGGATATGGAATGTTCTAAAGAGGGAATTAAAGAAAGGAAGGTGAGTTATGAATTTTGATATTACCTTGTAAAATTCTTTCCAGCCATTGGTTGACATTACAGACTCTGAAACCTCAGACATACCACCAGATACAGTAAATAAGGAAGCCATGAGCAGTAAACCAAAGCAGATATATGTGCTAGGGGATTCTATTCTAAAACATACTGATACAGCAAGGGAGAATAAGGAAAACACTACAACTAGTTACTTCCCAGGTGCAACAATAAAGGATATCCAAACTATGATACAAGACATAGTAAAAGACTAGGATAACACACCAACTGTCATTTTATATGTTGAAACTAACAACATTAATAAACATGAAGAACATGAGATAATAGAGGAATATAAAAGCCTAAATAAGATTTTGAAGGACATGATCTGTGAGGTGGTCTTCTCTGAAATTCGGCCTGTGCCTAGGTCAGGAAGAAAAAAAAACAACAAGATAAAAAATATAAATAACTGGCTGAGAAGATGAGCATCACAGGAGGGGAAAATGTGTCTAATCCACTTGGAGGTGTTTTACAGCAATCCAGTGTACTTTAGGCATGATGCTCTACACCTGAACAAGTTAGGTAGCAGGAAGTTGGGAACTAGCATAAGAACACATATAGATAAACATTTAAACTAATGCCTCGGGGGAAGGGGGTAAACCTATACAAATAGAGGGCACAACAAGAGAGAGTAAGAAGAATATGATCAACAGGGCAGAATATGGACTTAAAACAATTTTACTAAATGCCAGGAGTCTGACTCTCAACATAATTAAGAAATCAGAACTTGAAATAATTTTAGTAAATGAGAACATAGACATATGTGCTGTCACCGAGACATGGTGGGAAAAGCAATCACTTTAGAATAGAAACATACAAGGATATAAATTATACTACAGAGGCATAATTGAAAAAAGAGGGGAAGGGGTTGCATTATATGTTAAAAATGACACTGACAGTTCAGAATATAGAGAAACTGGAATCAATATAAATCATGAATCTTTATGGATACAAGTTAACATACACAATAATAAAAAACTGCTTCTGGGGGTATAATATAGACCACCTATCATATCAAGCAGTTGGGATTCAAGCATTGATCAGGGAATAGAAGTAATGGTTGAGAAAGGCAATGTCATTATTATTGGAGATTTCAATTTCCAAGCAGTCCAAAATTGAAAATTACCAGCCACAATCAAAAAATTAGTAATGTTGCAATCTTTTTAATGTTCCAATATTTTCACAAAGCAATCCCCTGGCCATGCCCAATGTTTCACCTGACGTGGGCTTTTTCAGGGGCTAGGATCTAAATTTAACAAAAATATTCACTTAGTAGTTATTACTGAGTACATTTTAAAGAGCTAGTGTACTGCCTCATAGTAATAGATTTTAAAAGCAGTCAACCATTACCTAAAATGGTGCAGGGTCTGCACCAGAAGACATATGAAGAGAGACGAAAGGAGCTTAATATGTATATAGCCTCAAGGAAAGGAGGGAGAGGGGGGACATGATAGAAATGTTCAAGTACCTCAAGGGAATCAACAAAGTCCAAGAGGGTAGCATCTTTCAAAAAAAGAGGTGCGCAAGAACAAGAGGGCACAATTTGAAGATGGGGGGGTGGCTCAGAGGTAATTTAAGGAAGTATTTTTCACAGAGAGGTTGTGGATGCATGGAACAGCCTTCCAGAGGAGGTTGTGGAGTCAAAATCAGTGGTGAAATTCAAGCATGCATGGGACAGTCATAAGGCCATTCTAGGGGGTGGGGGTAGGAAGAAGTAGGCTGTTGGTTAACTAGGATCTGCAGCTTATCCAGTAGGTAGGGAAACGGGCAGACTGGGTGGGCCAAGCGGTCCTTATCTGCCGTCAAATTCTATGTTTCTATGTTTCTATCACCTTTTATATCTCAGGGACTTTTTCTTTTCCCTTTGTATAATTAGAAGATTGCTTACGTGATGTTAATAGGTGTGATGTGTGGAACAGCTCTTGACCTGGCAGCTAACATAGCTTGCTCTACTGCCCCACACTGCACCATCAGCCTTGTGACCTCACAGACTGTGGCATCGCTGCTACTTAGGAATAGCAAGTGAGTGACTGGCAGGTCATTCACCTGTGATGTCACTGTCAGTGAGATTATAATGCTAATGATGTAGTGTGGGGCAGTAGAGTTTGACAGGTCAACTGCCAGGCTAAGAGCTGTTCCACACATCCAGCACAATATTATCACATAGAAGACTTTCTGATGAGCAAAAGGAAAAAGGAAAATACTTCAGAAATAAAAAGTTACAACTGATTACTACTTAAAATTTGGATTAATTTCATGTCTGCCTGTTTTGGCTCCACTAGCTCTTTAAGTAATAACACAACTCTTAATTACTCTTAATTATTGTCTTTCAGAGACCATTCATAAACCAAATGAACCCTCTTATTGTCATGGGCATTCTTTTCAATATTATAAACTATAGATCTCCTGGATGCACCATTAATATTATTTCTTCAAAACCTAAGTTGAACAGAGTTACAATAGCATTTCTTAGTAAACTGATGAATCATACCTGATTAATTGTAACTGTTTTTTCTTTCTTTCTTAGAAATGTCTCCAATTCTGAAACCTGGTTATAAAATGATACGTTGGTTTGATCCATCTTCTCTAGACATCATAATTATAATAATATTATTAGATTGTGAACACAATTGAATAATGGGTCCAAAGATGCCATTTTAGGAGTTATCTCAAAATTGTTCACAGATAAAGGGAGGCTAATTCATTCCTATGTTGCAAACTTTTCACATTATAGCAATTGCATAATGCTAAAACATATATTGTAAGTAAGTGCTTTCAAAGTGATGTCAAATTTTCAGTATGCATTACGTAGGAATAGTGAGTCCCTAGAATGTAACCATATCTTTATGGTTACTTATGTTTTCTGTACTTGTCTAGTAGTTACACAGTAAAAAAACAAAACATTATTTTCACAGTAACTTGATTACAGGTATCCCTCACTCTGTTCAATGTTTGTAAATTCCTTTTGCTAGTAAAACCGTGCTCATGCTCGTCTCAAAATGCTGACTTGCTCATACGTTTTGGATTTGGATTTTGGACTGCTTGGAATATTCTGCTGTAACCAGCCCTGAATGAAATGATTTCTAAACATAATAAGAAGGGAACCCACCCTGGACCCTTTTCTCTGTGTGATGTCAATTTACCACATATAACCTGGTCCTATATGAAACCTAAATTTAATACAGAAAAATTATTAATGTCTTTTTGGACTCTGATCTTCAACAATTAATTCATAAGGCAACAAGGGGAGACAACACATTAGATTTAACAATTACTAATATTCAAGATATAATAAAAAAGATCTCCATTATAGAGACTCCAGGCAACAGTGATCACAATATGATCGAATTTAGCATTACTAGTAGAACAAAAAAAGAGAACTAGAGAAACCACTAGCAAAAAACTATAACAAGGAAAACTTTGCTAAACTTAAAAGTGAACTGAGAAAGTGGGATTGGCAAGAGCTGTTTAAAAACAGTGTAGTAGTAGAGATGTCACGCCTACTTAAAAATAAGCTGCTTGAAATAGAACAAGCATTTGTCAATGCTGAACATTCATTTGCAGGTATTTGCAGTGGTGTTTGGCATGTATGGTGCTTTACCCTAATGCCCTGTGCGATTGCTGGTATTTGCACAATAAATTGTCAGCATGACCTTTTTGTTACCCCCATTGTGCGTTACATAGGCAGAAACATGTTTTGGGCAGGATGTGAAAAATGACAGCTGTACTGCTCATAAGAAGTGTGGTAAAATGGCAATGTTGAAAATCTGGAGTGGAAATATTGAAAATTCGCAAACCTAGGAGCGTGCGTGGGAACTGTGCAATGCACGCTCGTAAAACAGTCATTGTTAGGAATTTTTTTCACCAAATTGTCAACATTGGCATTTTGAAACCTCTGCTAATGAACAGTGTCATTGTGATTGTCTTACTGTGTGCCATACATTGATTTTGCACACCGACTGCGCCATTGTGCAGTACATGGGCAGAAACACGTTTTGGGCAGGATGTAAATAATGACAGCTGTACTGCTCATAAGGAGGTGTGGTAAAATGGCAATGTTGAAAATCTGGAGTGAAAATATTGAAAATTCGCAAACTTACGCGTGTGCGTAGGAACTGCACAATGCACGCTCGTAAAACAGTTATTTTTAGGAATTTGTTCACCAAATTTTCAACATAGCCATTTTAAGATCTCTGCTCATGAACAGTGACACTGTGATTTTCTTAATGTGTCCCATACACTGAGTTCACACAGCGACTGTGCCATTGTGCGCTACATGGGCGGAAACACGTTTTAGGCAAGATGTGAAAAATGACAGCTGTAGTGCTCATAAGGAGGTGTGGTAAAATGGCAATGTTGAAAATGTGGAGTGAAAATATTGAAAATTCACGAACTTACGAGCGTTGGTAGGAACTGCGCAACGCACACTCGTAAAACAGTCATTGTTAGGAATGTTTTCAGTCATTTCTAGGAATTTTGTCACCAAATTTTCAACACAGCCATTTTAAGACCTCTGCTCATGAACAGTGTCACTGTGATTTTCTTAATGTATCCCATACATTAAGTTCGCATACGGACTGCGTCATTGTACGCTACATGGGTGGAAACACGCTTTGGGCAAGAAGTGAAAATGACAGCTGTACTGCTCATGAGGAGGTGTGGTAAAATGGCAATGTTGAAAATCTGGAGTGCAAATAATGAAAATTCATAAGCGTCTGGCGTGTGTAGGAACCTACGCAATGCTGCGTAAATAAAACAATCATTTGGAATTTTTACCAAATTTTCAACATGATTTTAAGACCTCTGCTCATGAACAGCATCACTGTGATTTTCTTAATAGTGTTCCATACATTGATTTCGCAACAAAACTGCGCCATTGTGCAGCTATATGGGTGGAAACATGTTTTGGGTGAGATGTGAAAATGACAGCTGTACAGCTCATAGAAGGTGTGATAAAATGGCAAAGTTGAAAATCTGGGTGGAAATATTGAAAATTCTCGAACCTACGAGCCTGCGTAGGAACTGCGCAATGCACGCTTGTAAAACAGTCCTTTTTTGGAATTTTTCCACCAAATTTTCAACATGGGGTTTTTGGGACCCCTTCTCATGAATGATGTCACTGTCATGGCATTATTCAAGCCCGAAGGGTGATTTCATGCAGTGACTGTGCAGTGCCTGCAAAATCACCCTTCGGGCCTGAATAATGCCATTACAGTGACATCATTCATGAGAGTAAATCCATGTTGGTATGCAAAACTAAAAAAATAACTGAATATGCAATAAAGTTGAAACCCCACTATCTAGCCCATTATACAGCTTACCGGCATTTCCTCAGTTCGCGGTCGCCTTTGAAGAGTGCAGATGTGTTCCCGGTCCACCGAAAATCATCGCGCCGGAGTCCGGAGGTAAGTATGGGGTGAGGGAGAGTGTGGGGAGGCTGGGTGCGCAGTGGGTGGGTGCGGGTTGTGGGAGGGGGCCTGGGAGACACGTCGTGGGACCGTTTTTATTTTACAGGTTTTAAAATCAAAAACAGGATGACGTGGGACATTTGCCATGCTCCCAGCATGGCAGAAGATGGCTGGGGGGGCAAGGAGCCGACGGGGGATTGGGCAACCCCGTCGGCAAAATAAAGGGAATGTTTGCCACACTGGAGTGGGCTCCCAGCGTGACAGCAGGATGGCTTGGAGGAGCCATGGAGCCGACAGGGGATTAGGCACCCCCGTCGGCCAAACAACATTTGCCATGCTGGAGTGGGCTCCCAGCATGGCACCAAAGCTTTGGGGGGGGCAGCGTGACACGCGCGGGGGTTAGCGCATGATGCGAGGGGGGAACTCGTGATGGCGGTGCTCAGTATGGCAGCAGTGCTTTCCTTTGAAGCAGAGGAACACCGCTGTCATACAGAGCTCCTGCACCCATTGGTGCAGGACCGCCACACCTGCTCAAGGGAGCAGTACATTGGATGGGAGAGGCACACCTCCACAGTGTGCTATTCTCCCAAAACGTTCCTTGCGCATGTGCGCAAGCGAACATAAAAATGTGTTTGTGCCAATTAGGCTGTTGTACACAACTCTGGAGTCATTATCTGCAAAGGGACATTATTAATATTGAAATGGTCCAACACAGAGCAACCAAGCTAATCTCATGGTTAAAGCACGTACCAAGTGAGGATAGACTAGTACATCTAGGCTTATATAGCCTTGGAAAAAAAATGAATTCAAGGAGACCTGATAATGATGTTCAAAATGGGTACTGAAATTCAAAACAAAACCTTTGATCGAAGGTCACATAAACAACAGATTAAGTTCAAAATTACAAGAAATGTGAGGCTACACCTTTTCTCACAGAGAGTTGGAAGGCTGTGGAACAGCTTACCACAGAGCAAAATTAACAATGAGAATATGGAGGTTTTCAAAAATAAACTGGACAAATACAGTACTTGCCCAGGGAAGGGGAAAGTTGTACCCACTGATGTGGGTAGACAGACTCAATGGGTGATGTACCTTCTTCTGTATACTACCCAGTATAAATACCCCAGTATAAATTCACATTAAGGCCAGGCGGCTCAGGGTTTTGCATAAATCAACTGTTGAAGGGAGTTCAATAGGAAAAGTCTGAGAATGCTCCTTATTAGCATGAATTTAAGATAGTTCAATACTTGCTTCATTTGGTGTTTTACCAGTGGGTTCACCGGTTCTCAGAATTCTTATAGGAGATGCTCCAAAACCCAAAACCTACCAGGACTCATTTACTCCCAGCCTGCTGCAAGAGGGGCTTTTTCCACCAACCAGCCAAGGTCTGCTTTCTGAGAAATTGCTGTTTTCCTAGTCAGAGTTTGCAAGCCAGAAAAAGAGGTGACAGCTTTCTCTTGAAGGGTTATTCAGTGATGTTTCGAGTAGTGATGTTTCTGGAAGTTTGACTTTGCAGTCAGATGCCGAGGCTCTGCTTGACAGCAATGCCTGGTGCCCTTCAAGGCTGGAGGTCCTTGAAACTGACATGGTTTGCAGTCATTGAGCAGCTTCTCAGAATTCAAAATGGGCTTCTTTGTTGGCAATCATAGCTAGTAAATATTGATGATTTTCTTTTAATTGCTGAGCCATTCATTCTTTCTTTGGAATTATCTGGGAAACCGGCTGTTCTCCAAGTGCCACTGAAGACTTCATGGTCTTTTCACCTGCAATAGGATTTCTAGGTACTGCTGCATTTTTTTACTTACACACCTCCTTCCAAAACCTTGCTCACAGAAATGGTAGCTTCCTCAATAAGCCAAGAAGGTAGGGAAGCTGATTCCTTCCCCCAGACAGCTGCAACCACCTATTGCAATCAAGGTTACACCATCCTCCCACAGGAAAGAAAGAGTGCCTCCTGCAGGAAGAGTAAAAGATATACCCTAGTATCCTGGAAAATATTCCCATTCCCATATAACTGGCTCATGCAATTCTCCAAGATTGTGTGTGGGTGTTGATGTGCAAAATTGCAGCCACTGCATGTTCAGTCACTTCACTACCTGACTAGCATTGCTTGTAAAGTGTTTTGGGACACATTGTGTATGAAAACCACTATATCGATGTTGATTATTCTTCTTCTTATTCTGAGATTATGCTATAGTTTTCTAACTATTATCAATTTTAGGACAGAGACACCTGGATCAGTATTATAGTATCTGGATATTTTAATGAAAAGATCGGTATCTGTCAGATTATAATACCACCCTACAGGCTACACAGTGAAGAAAAGTTCACAGTCCTTGCATTTTTGAACCTTTCATCATAAAACATTAAGAAACACCTGTTTGTAGAAATAGTTTTGCTATGGTGTTGGGGGAAAAAATTTGACATGCATGGGAAGTTAGGGGAATTTTGTTGAATTGCTATAGGATTGTGGGAATATATCACTGAAGTAATATTAGCACAGTTCTTGAACTTTCAACAATCACATTTTTTTTTGCTAATCTCTTGCATCTCTTTCTCTTTAGCTTTCTCTCTCTTGCTGTCTCTCTCTCTCTCTCTCTCTCTCTCTCTCCTCTCTTTGTTTTTCTCTTTCTTGGATTTTAGATTCAAGCTGCAGTTTTCAGCAAAAACATGCCATGCATACACTTAAAAATTTACATTTAATAATATTAAACACTTTCTAAACTTTTTATTACTCATTCATATTACCCTGTATAGCTTTTCTAATTATATACTCACGAGTATTCATTTCACGTTTAAATAAAAGTATGTAGCATTTGGGGAAAAAAATGCATGTTAGCAGACCAGAACTTGAACAGAAAATAGCAAATATTTCAACTGCTACTATAAACTTGCCCTGTGTGCTTAGATAGGCTGGGATAAATGACAGCCAAACACTAACACAAACTATCATACTGAATGTAAGAAATTGTCAGGTAAGTTCCATGCCAAGAAAGTAACTATAAAACTGACAGAAGATAAAAGGCCTATGTACCCTAACATACACCAGAAAGCAAAGGTTGAGCCATTGTTACATTGTATTAGAATCTTTCCAGTCTGAGACTTTGTGTTCCATTCAGGAAAGGGAGGAGATGTAATAAGCCAGGTTGTGCACAAAATACATTGCACAAGTGTACATATCACAACTATAGCATTAGGGAGCTTTGCTCCAACCCAATTCCTCAAGTTACTGTTGGGGTTTGTAGCATTGAATGCTATAACCACCATGATAGTCTTTGCCAGCACACAGGAAACACACAGAACAAACATTACTCCAAATGCTGCTTGTTGAAGAAGGCATGTTACTTCACTGGGAAGTCCAATCATAAGAAAAGCACTCAAAAAACAAATGACAAGGCCACAAAGGAGGACATAGCTGAGTTCACGATTATTAGCTTTGACAACAGGGGTGTTCTTGTTCTTTACAAAAATATTCAAAACAGCCAAACCAAGCATTGCAAAAGAAGCTGAAAAAGATGCTAAAATGATTCCCAGAGGATCTTCGTAAGTCAGGAATTCAATTATTTTTGGGATGCACTTATCTCTTCTCTTCTCTTCTCTTCTCTTATTGGACTGGTGATCTTCAGGACACTGCAGACACAGAGTGGAATCTGGAAGCAAATAAAATGCAAAATATGCTAGATTGGTTACTTGAATATTATAGCTGTAATCTGTAGATCTAAAAATAATTTTCATTTAAAACACTGTACTGAGTACAAAATATAGTTTACAATAAATAAAATTTCCCCTAATAAATAGAAGTCTTTGGAAAGTTATTTTTGTGGCGTGGGGTACAATTTATTCATCATCATCATTTTTTTGAAGGCAAATTGAGAAGAAACATCTCATTTACAATTGCGTTCAAGAAAATTACAAATATAGTATGATTATAGATTAGTAATTACATACAAAACATTACAATAATTAGGTTATACAAATGCAAACATTAACATCACTGAAATTTATAACACTGTTCCATACTCATCAGCTTGAGTCAGTGCTAATCCAAAACAATAACAATGGCTGTATGCTAAACTCTCTAGCAAGGCTCTATATCAAGCTAGAGGGGGTAGAACTATTAATTTAAACTTTTTTTCTTTATAATAGCCCAAGTTTTAGGGATGGAAGCTGCAAACACATAGTCTCTGACCTTAGTCCTGCACCTAGGAATTTATAGGTTAGAATATCTTACAAATCAGAGAGACTGTCTCATTTGATCTCTTTGGCACAGAGTATTCAGCAGGTACATTGACAAGTCACCACTGATAAATTTATAAACAAGCAAATACTAATGGGATTCTCTTCATCTTGCTAAAGAGGACCATCCCACTTGTTCATAGTGTAAACAATGATGTGTTTTATAAGGTAAGTTCAGATAGATAGATAGACAGACAGACAGACAGACTCACTGACTGACTGACTGACAGACTGACATATGGACAGACACAACAGATATGAGTGTAAATATATAAAGATTACTAATGATATCTTTGAGCTAAGTTTCAAGACATCAAGATATTATCTGCTAGGTACCATACCAGTATATCACCTATTAAATACATGACAATTGAACTATTGACAATTCAACAATTGCAACAGGACATTCCACATTACCTCTTATCAATGCTACCTCACCGACCATTACTTCACACATTCTTCAGAGACATTCCATTCATAGAAACAAGCATAAAAAACAGTGACTGGAAAAGAGAATCGCTTGTTTACAGCTTTATTTATGAAACTTTAATGTCCTGTTGTAGATGTATAATATAACAAATGTTTTTTTTTTCACTGCACTTGTCTTCTTGTGAACGCACTCATGGCTTTGCCCCTCATGACACTTGAGGAGTAGTCAAGAGTGTGACTGGCAAATAAAATTCAATGCAAAGAAGTGCAGGATCTTGCACATGGGGCACAGAGATGAAAGGAAGGAGTACATGATGTGGGGGCAGTACTGATGGCCACAAACAGAAAAGGGACCTGGAAGTAATCATATCTGATGATCTAAAGGGTACCAAACAATTTGAGAGGCTGAGAGAAAAACAAATGGAATGCTGGACTGTATAGGGGGAGGTATCTCCAGTTAAAGGAAGGAGATGGTGATGTCACTGTATAGAACATTGGTGAGACCTCATCTAGCACCAAAAGTCATATGAGGGGAGACTGGAGGATCTCAACTTGTATACCTTGGAGGAGAGGAGAGAGGGGGAGATATGATAGAGACTTTTAAATACTTTTAAGGTGTAAATAAGGTACAAGAGGGTAGCAGCTTTAAAAAAAAAAAAAAAGATATTCAAGAAAAATGGGCCATGATATGAAGACAGAAGTGGGTAGACTCAGGGGTAACATGAGAAACTTTTTTTTCCTGGAAAGGGTGGTGGATCTATGGAACAGCCTATGGGCAGAGGATGTAGCAACAAAAAAGGTAGGGGAATTCAAAAACACATGGGACAGACATAAAGGAACTCTATCAATAGGAAAGAGAGAGTAAGCCACAGATCATTTAGGATTTTTGGTATATGAAACAGGCAGGGAAAGTGAGAAGACTAGATGGGTCAAGCAGGTCTTATCTGCAATCAAATTCTATGTTTCTATGAGATCAGTGGTCAAGTACAACAGAAGAAGATATTTTTGATATTTTACATTAGCCATCTCATATCATAGATAGATAGATAGATAGATAGATAGATAGATAGGCAAACAGACAAACAGGAATGGGAAAATACAAGAAACCATGCTTTGCAGTGTTTTCATTCTTAACATAAAATCCTTTCTGATGATTCACCCATTGTGAAGGGCTAAGCCCATGAAAATAAATCTGTAAGCTAGCCCAGTGGCACTGGAGGTTGAAGCACTGGACGCCATACCTCATGCTATGCCCACGATCCGGGTTGGGGAATGAGCCCGGGCCGTCGGGTGTCAGCAGGGGTTACAGAGGATAGAGTATTCGGCAGACTGTTCTCCTCTCTTGAGGATGAAGGGATTGCCATCCTGCTTGCTTGGTGCCCTCTGGTGGGGGCTGGGGGGTGGTGCAGGTAGGAAGGGCATAGCAGCTGGTGATCGCAGCATGCGCATGCCCCAAAATGCTTGCGGCCATGTGCCAGGAGGGAGGGAGGTTCATAAAAGGAAAATGGTGGCCAGGGGCTTCATGAAGCCCTTCCCCATCCCACTGATCTGCTGCCATCACCTCCCCAGACTTGGACTGTGCTCTGTGGAGGGGGACACTCCCTTTCCCCCACCATGGGGGGGCCTTGGGGATCATTGGCGGAAGGTGGGAGTGCGGGTGACGATACAGGGCTGAGTCCTCACCCCCTGATGCATGGAAGCAAGAAGCACGAATAAAAAAATAAATAAATCTATAAAGTGAGCCCTTGGTAAAGGGACAACTGTGGAAGGTGGGATTGTCTCCACCAAAGCATGTTATGCAAAACACAGTAGCCTATAAAAAAGGATTAAAACAAGTTTGCACCTCTTAGAATATATGGCTGGATTCAGGATCGTCGTCCTTACTACCACTGCCCATACCATGAAACTAGCCATTGCACCCCTACCATGGTATGCAGGGATCAGGGCCCCAATGATAGGAGGCAGCAGTATTCTGTCTGTGCATCAGATATACTACTGCTACCCCCTATTAGTAGTAGCAGTAGTAGTAGTAGCCATAGTAGTAGTAGTAGCAGTCGTCATAGCAGTAGTAGTAGTAGTCTATCTGTGCATCAGGCAGGTGGATGCTCATTTATTTTATTTTATTTTGTTTTCACTGATCAGGAAAGGAGGACTAGACAATTCTGCTTATTTTCAGTCTCATCCCCAGGGAAGGGGATACAGATGGATGTCAACTGATGTTTAACCAGATTAAGCTGTTGGTGGTATTTTTATTGAGCATGAGCATATCTGGTGCATTGGATTGCTTCCTGTGCCATACATCAGTGTTGATGTAGACTATGCTTCAGAGTGTCCAAATCCACCAACAGCTATAGAGGCATCAGACACAATCAGATGGCAGGTAAACCACTCCTAGACCAGCGGATGCCTGTGGATTCTGGTCCAGTGCCATAGGCATTGCTGTGTCTGGGTACATTGCTGTCTAGTACCGGTGTTTGAGGGTGGTTCCTGTGTGTGAGCCTGAGGGTGGCAGACATCTAAGTCAGACAGTACTTCAACTAAAATCTGCTTGTCCATCTGCTGGCCCTTTCTGTATGTAGTGTTCTGGTGCAGAGCTCATGCAAATGAGTCCAGAAGTTTCAGGCACTACCAAGGCTGCTACCACTGCTTACATTGCAATACTCAGCCCATGACCAATACCAGGTGCCCCAGTCCTGTATTGGATGAGGGATGGCTACTGGAGGAGGAGAGATACCACTGGAAATACCAGTGGTGTCCAACCATGAGTCCATACCACAAAAACTTTGAAATTCAGGTGCAAATAAAGACATGGAGTGTATCCACCAGTCTGCTTTGGAACCCTACCTTGAAATTAACAGTCTGGTTTGGAACCCTTCCATTAATCTGATAGTTTGCAGTGGATCCCTGCCTTAAAACTAACGGTCTGTTTCAGAACCCTAACTCGAAACTACTAGTTTGCTTCAGAACCCTACCTTGAAACCACCAGTCTGCTTCAGATCCCTACCTTGAAATTACCAGTCTGCTTTGGAACCCTGCCTTGAAACTATCAATCTGCTTTGGAACCCTACCTTGAAATTACCAATCTGTTTCAGATCCCTGCCTTGAAACTACTAGTCTGCTTCTGAACCCTGCCTTGAAACCACCAGTCTGCTTCAGATCCCTACCTTGAAACTACCAGTCTGCTTTGGAACTCTATCCTGAAACTACCAGTCTGCTTTGGAACCCTACCTTGAGACTACCAGTCTGCTTTGGAGCCCTATCTTGAAACTACTTCCCTTTTATCGTCACCATATTTAGGAACATGGGAGCATAAGAAAAGTATGAGTCTTTAGCCAGTGGCCATAGTGACTCGGCCAATTCAATCCAGAAATAAAAACTTGTTTTCACCCATGTGCCTATCCAAGTAGGATTTAAAAGATTCCATGGTACCACTTAATACCACATCAACACGTACTTTATTCCAGATATTTATTACCCTCTGGTTTGACCAGTTTGCCCTTTTATTTGTTTTAAAAAATTCACCCATGAGTTGCAAATGATGGAACCTACTTTCTCTTGTTGATTCCTTTCTCACATACCCGACATTCCCACAAGTCTCTGTCATTAAATGCTCTATATGTCAGGCACAGGTCACCTCTTAGTTGTCTGTACAGCATATAATACAGTCCCAGGTCCCTCAGTCTTGCACTGTATTGCTTCCTTGCTGTCTGATTGAAACTTTTACTGTAGTCACATGCCTCTGAGTCTTTTCAAGGTATTTAATGTCTTTCTTATACATTATCTTGTATCTTATACTTCTTCCCTTTATTATACCCTTTAAAACAATACCAGCCAACTATAACTGAGCAAGGGTTCTTACATTTACCACTGCACTAGCAAAGTATTCTTCTTGTCCACCACTCTCTCAGTGAAATAAAAACAACTTTCTCACATCCTTTTTGAATCAGCAGCTGATCAATTTTAGGCCATCATAGTCCCGAATGGGTGAATTGTTATTCACTTAGGAAAGTTTGGAGTTGCTGACCCTATTGCATCTTTAAGAAACCTTGCAGCTCTCGATAATATCCCCTTCTTCCCTTCCTGCCTCCAGAGAGTACTTATTTAAGGCTATCCAAGCTTCCCCAATCTGCTTTCCCCTATTGTCACTGGATCATTTTAGTGGCTCTCCTCAGTATTATCTGTAGTCTATCCCTGTCCTGTTCGTGAATTCCAGAACTAAAGATATTGTAATTGTCATGCTGATGCCCCGCCAGAGATCTGTAAAGTAGCAAAGTTCTGTACTTCTGGAGCTGGTAAACATCTGTCCTATACACCTAAACATTCCATTTGTTTTCCTGTATGTCTTGTTGCATTTGTAGGTGGTTTTTATATCGTTATTGATGATTATCCCAAGTTCATTTTTTCCTCTAACTGCCTATTTTGCACCATTGATCCAGTACTCCATTGCTATATTCCCACTAACAATGTGCATGACCTTGCATTTCTTGGCATTGAATTTAAGTTGCCATATGGCAGACCATTTCTCCAACCTCTCTTTTTCTTACACCTTCCATGCTAAACACCCTACGGTAAAATGTGGTATTATCCAAAAAAAGGCACATTTTGCCCTGCAATTCGTTAACCTATGTCAGTGCTGTACATGTTGAAGAGTGTTGACCAATAAAAGATCCCTGCAGAATACCATCGATAACATCTTTTACTCCAGGAAATTTATTATTTAGAACCATCCTCTAGATCCTACTTTATAACTAGTTCCCTGTTCACCTAGCTATTCTCCATACCCAAATTTATTGTCTCCTTTACCAGCCTTCTCAATCTCTACTAAGCTTTGTCATGCCACATTCATTGCACCCAACCCTCCATGGTCCAATTATGTAAAAACAGGATTTATCCCCTTTCCACAATCTCTGCAGTACCTGAACTCCTTTCTCAACACTAACAATGCAAATATAATATTTTACTCATCTTCTTCAACCCACTTACCATCCCTCCCCACAATCTAAATAATTTGGACTTTTCATGAAAGGAGAATGTGTAATTTAGTCATATTTCTTGTAATACTATCACCTCATGTTAATATATACTGTGTGTATATATATATATATATATATATATATATATATATATATTATATTTTATACTTGAATACTGTCACCTCATGTATATTCCTCTTTACAGTATATAATGTTTTATACTTGAATACTGTTACATCATGTTAATATACATTATTTATGTTTTATATTTGAATACTGTCACATCATGTTAATATGTATTATTTATGTTTTTTACTTGAATACTGTCACCTCATGTAAATATATTATAGTGGCGTGGTAGCACCACCACTATACTGTAGTTAGGGCTGAACAGGGGTTTCTATCACCATCAGTGAAGGCAATTAAAAGGGGCCTGAAGACCCACCTTTTTAGAAAAGCATTTTTAGAAAGTTTTGCTGATTTATTACAACTGATCTGTTTATTAATTTATTATGTATTTATATATTTGTATGTGCCATTTAACCCTTCCTTCTATTACCTCTAAGACACTCAGAGCCCCCGGGATTGGGCACCATAAAAATGAAATTATACTTACTTACTTACTTACTATGTTAAACCTCAAACATTGCACTTTAATAGCTTTGCAAGTGTTCAACAGATTTGCACAGATGTTTGCATTCACAGACATGGGGGGGGTAGGTCTCTTTATGTGCCAAGTTCCTTTGTTGTCAGATGTGCAGATTTTGAGATGCAGATAGTGAAAAAAGTTTTAAAAAATCAGTGTTTTTGCTGTTTTTTTGTAAGCACCTAGCCCCTAGATGGTTTGGAGTTTTGGTCTGAAATTTTCAGGGTAAAAAGGGCTTGACCCACAGATGTGCCTTTCACTAGTTTCATGAAAAATACAAATTCATTCCAGAGTAATAACATTTTACAGTTTTGGTTATGAGCATTCTCAGTACGGATTTTGAATAGCTGCTAGGAATGAAAAAATAATTTGGTCAATACAAAAAAGGATTCTTTTTCATATGGGTGGTTAATCCTTTTTTGTGAGGAAAAATCCTTTTTTGTATGGCCACCATCTCCTTTCTGTTTTTTTAATTGTTAAAACTCACAAAAATAACATCCTGGACAGACATCAACACATGCATTTTGATCATAAGGACCCCGTTACCTGGATTTTGCAGTTAGTTGCAGAAAAATGATCCCAAAATGTGTATTTTTAAAATTTTAAAATCCTTTTTTGTGACTTCGTCCATTTTTTTTGTATGGCCATACAAAAAAGACTTTGTCCATATAGAAAAGTATCCCTTCATATGAAAATGGAATCTGGAAAAACACAAAATCCAAGTTCTTTTTTGTATGATGGCATTCTTTTTTGTGTGAATTAAAACCCCTGATGAAAGGATCCCCTCATATGAAAAAGTATCAGGAAAAGAAAACATGTTCAATTTATTTTTTCATATGAAGGGATAATTTTTCGTATATTTTGTTCATACAAAAGGATGCCCTCATATGAAAAAGCATTTGGACTTGGTCCCCCCGATTCTTTTTTCATATGAAGGATCCTTTCCATATGGCTTTGTTTGATACAAAAAGGATCCCTTCATTCAAAAAAAATTTGGACATAGTTTTATTTCCCCCACATTTGAACTTCAGTGAACCATAACTCACTAAACATTTGGAGTTAAGAAACAATCTATATATCAAAACAAAGGTCTTAATGAGTACTACCAAAAGAAAAAATATAGGGACCATACAAAAAAAAAGCATAAAAATAAAAAAATGCTAATTCCCATAGGATAAAACTGGAACATTAAGAAGTCATACAACAAAGGAAAGAAATTGCTAATTTGGCAGAAATGGAAGTACAGGGCTTAGAGGGCCTTGTTCTTCCGCAGGGACATAACTGTATGGGCTCCAACAGGCAAATAAGGATACAATTATACTATCTCAATAACTAAGGAAATTCATTGTAAAAAAAAACATTGTTAATACACTTATTAGGGTAAACAACTCCAAGACACACCCCATGCATACTTTGCAAAGACTGAAGAGAGGTGAATCATTATTTACTGAAGTAATAGGTGAGTGTTAGGTGTGACAACCCCAAGGTACACCCCACGCCTGATTTGTGAAGATGCAGGAAAGGTGAAACCATAATGGTTTTTCCTGTTGCTGCCTGTAGGCTGGGGGTGGGGGCATTAGGTTTGGGAAACTAAACACTACATTTCCCCACTTTTGTCACTTTAATCCTAACTAGTGCATTAATGAAGGATGCTGTAAACTTGTTGATATCAAAAGTGGGAATATACTGAAAAAGAGCAACAGCTCAAATAGGTTAATCCCTATTAATGTTTTTGATGAATAAATTCTATTCACTAATGCTACTTCCACTACTGCTAAATAGTACAAAACTACCCCTTCTCCTAACCAACATATCACCTCGACTCCTACCCCCTTGGAAGCATGGATGTAGAACAAAAAACATGAAACTACAGCATGACACTGAGATGGGTTACTTTTGTAAATCTAACACTTGGCAATTATGGGACAAAATGCAAAGCCAAGTGCTTTATGTCCCTAGAGATAGATTGACAGAGGTAACCTTATCCGTGACATGTCTTAAAGCTGTCATGAAGCTAAAATGTTTAATTGTTTTTATATCAATTAATGCTTTTTGTAGTTACATAGAAACATAGAAATTGACAGAAGATAAGGGCCACTAGGCCCATGCAATCTTCACATATACCCTTCTTTTAAATAGCTGTTATTGACCCTACTTGGTCTTCAGCCACTGCCTCTCCTCCCCTCCCCCAAGGTTCCCTTATACTTATCCCATGAATGTTTAAATCACCCATTATGCCAGCCCCCACCACCTCCTGAGGCAGGCCATTCCAAGCCTTCACCACCCTTTCTATGAAGAAGTATTTCCTCACATTGCCCCTTAGCCTACCCCCTTCTAGTCTCATGTCATGACCTCATCATGTGTATTGCAGTTTCTCTTCTGGAAGATGCTTCCCTGCTGCACCTTATTAATCCTCTTAAGGTACTTGAAGGTCTCTATCATGTCCCCCCTCCCTCCTCTCCTCCAGAGTATATATATTGAGTTCCTCCAGTCTCTTCTTGTATGACCTGTGGTGCAGGCCCTGCACCATTTTTGGTGCACTTCTCTGAACTGTCTCCACCCTCTCCATGTCCTTCTGGAGGTGCAGCCTCCAGAATTGGATGCAGTATTCCAAATGAAGTCTCACCAATGTTCTGTACACTGGCATTATGACTTCCTATCTTCTGCTAGTGATACCTCTGCCTATGCACCTCAGCATCTGACTGACTCTCCCCACTGCCTTGGCACACTATTTGACCACCTTTTGGGCATCAGATATGATGCCCCCCAGATCTCTTTTCTGTTGTATGGTCTCTAATATCTCCCCTTCATCATGTAGTCCTCTTCTGCATTCCTGCAGCCCAAGTGCATGATTTTACACTTTTTTACATTGAATCCTAGTTGCCACACTCTAGACCATTCTTTCAGTTTAGCTAGGTCCCTCCTCATTCTCTGCACCCTACCTGGACTGTCCACTCTATTGCAGATCTTTGTGTCATCTGCAAAGAGGCAGAACATCTTCTCTAGCCCCTCAGCAATGTTGCTGATGTAGATATTAAACAGCACTGATCCAAGAACTGGCCCCTGTGGTACCTAGCTGGTCACCCTCCCTACTTCAGATTTAGCCCCATTCACTACTACGCTCTTTGTTCTGTCCTTCAACCAATTTCTAACCCAGTTCACCACCTTGTGCCCCAGTCCCAGGCTGTTCAGCTTGTTGATTAGCCTCCTATGTGGCACAGAATCAAACACCTTGCTGAAATCAAGGTAGCCCACACCCACTGCTCCCCAATCCACCTCCCTAGTGACCCAGTCAAAGAAATCAATTAGATTAGTTTGACAGGACTTTCCTGATGTGAATTTCTGCTGCCTCAGATCTTGTGCTCCACTTGATTCACTGTGCTGTACTATCCTCTCCTTTAGCAGAGATTACATAATTTTGCCCCACCACTGAGATCAGGCTGACAGGTCTATAGTTTCCAGCCTTTTCCCTGCTCCCACTTATGTGGAGAGGGACCACATTAGCCCTTCTCCAGTTCTCTGGAACCTCTCCTGTTTCCAGTGGCTTGTTGAATAGTGCTGCCAGTGTTGCTGCTAGTACCTCTCCCAACTCCTTTAATATTCTAGGGTGAATCCCATCTGGTACCATTGCCTTATCCACTCTCAGCTTTCAGAGTTCTTCTAGGACTCTCTCCTCTTTGAATGGGGTGCTGTCCACCTCCCCTCTCATGCTCATTTGCAGCTGCGGTCCAACCTCTTCCTCTTCCTCTGTTAAAACTGAACAGAAATATTTGTTCAGGATTGATGCTTTGTCCTGTTCCCCTTCTACTCCCACTAGTTCCTCCCCTTTCAGTCTTACAACACCTTCCCTTGTCCTTCTTTTCTTGGTAATGTATCTTTAGAAGGTCTTGTCACCTTTTTTAGCCCCATTTGCTATATTTTCCTCTGTCCTTGTTTTGGCACCCCAACTGCCCTCCCTGCCTCCTTCTGTTTTTCTAGATACACTGCCCTGTCCTCCTCCTTCTAATTCTCCTTATATTTCCTATTGTTCTGTTGCACATGAAAGTTTTCAGCAATTAATCTAATTCTTCACAATGCAAGCCAGCCAATCAGAAGGCTCCTTTCCAGCCACATTTTATAATATTAATTATTTTTGGACATCTGGGAGCATGGGCATTAAGGAAAGGGGGTAATACTTATTTGCATATACTGTGAACATTGGTGAATAACAAGGGTGGGAGCTGGGGCACTATGTGAGTTTGATTAAAGGGGATAACACCTATCTGTATATACTGTGATCATTGAGGGATAAGGAGAAAAGGAGTTGGGTTGCTGTGTGAGTGGGACAAAAGGGGGTAATAGTTATTTTATATATTGCAAACCCAGGGGTAAGGTGTGTGGAAGTTGGAGTGCTGCATGAGTGGGATTAAAAGAGGTAATACCTATATATATATATATATATATATATATATATATATATATATATATATAAATACTGTGGTAAAAGGAGGGTTGGATCTTAGGTGCTGTGTGAGTGATCTGATGGGGTAATATCTATCTGAACATACAGTGATCATTGAACAATGAGAAGAGTTGGATATGGGATGCCATGTGGGTAAGTCAGGGGGAAAAACCTATAGGCATATACTCTGTGATCATGGGGGAGTGTGAGAGTTGGAGTGCTGCATGGGTGGGAGGAAAAGGGGAAATGCCTGTTTGCAAATACTGTGAACATTGTGTCATAAAAGGAGGGTGGGCTCTGGGGTGCTGTGTGGGTGGGAGACAGGGATGATACCTATTTGTAAATACTGTGAACTCTGTGACCTATAAGGAGGGTGGGCTTTGAGATGGTGTGTGGGTGCAAGGAAAGGGGTGATAGCTATTTGGAGGCAGTATAGCGCAGTGGTTTAAGGCTCTGAGCTGCAAAACTGGAGACCTGGGTTTGAATCCCACAGCCCCCACTTGCATACTGTGTGACCCTGAGCAAGTCACTTAACTTCCCTGTGCTCCCAAGTTGCACCTGTAAACAAGATTTTAGCTTAGTGTGTCTTTCCTGGTTAAACAATTGGAGAAAAAATACTGTGATCTTTGTGGTGTATAAAGAATGTGGAAGTTAGGATTCTGTGTGGGTTGGAGGAAAGGAGATGGCACTTATTTGTATACATTGTGAACATGTTGGATAAGGAGTGTAGGAGTTGGGGTGCTGTGTGAGTTGAATGAAAGGGGGTAATGCCTATTTTTATGTTGGGGGGCTGTGTGCATAGGAGGAAAGGGATAATACCTATTTAACCATATTGTTATCATGGGGCAATGAGAAGGGTGGAATATGGGTTACTATGTGGGTGGGTAAAACCTATATTCATGTACTCTGTGATCATGGGGGAGGGAGGGATTTGGGGTGCTGCATGGGTGGTGATATCTATTTGTAGAACAGCATGATCTTTGTGGCTTATAAGGAATGGAGGTGCTGGGGTGCTGTGTAGGTGGGAGGAAAGCTGGTGAAACTTATTTGTACATACTGTGATCTTTGTGGCATATAAGGAGGGTGGTATCTGGGGTGCTGTGTGGGTGGACAAAAAGGGTGATACCTATTTAAACATACTCTAATCATGGGGAAATGAGGAGATGGGTTTCTATGTAGATGAGTTAAAGGGGTTTTACATATTTTTACATGCTTTGACCCTGGAGTTAATAGTGAGAAGCAATGTTACAAAGGTTGGTGAAAAGGGGGGTAATACCTATTTTTTTATACTGTGACCATGAGGGAGAAAGTGGGAGATGGAGTGCTTTGAGGGTTGGGGAAAGGGAATGATAGTTATTTTTTTATGCTATGATCATACGGTAGGTGGAGAGGAAATTGGGGTGCTCCGTGGGTGAATCCACATGTAAAGATTTTTATTATGCAAATGCAAAACCCCAGGGTCTGATTGTGCAAAGGTATTCCATCAATTCAGGGAAAAGTCCACTTTCAAAAACTAGGAACACAGAACTACTGCAGTCTGCCCACTACCCAAGTGCTTCAGTCACCTGACCTTCCTCAGGGGGTGTGACATGGGCAGACTCAAGAGAATGCCAATTTCAAATGGCTTTCATTCTTGCCACTATCAGAAGTTCCTGGATTGCCCACATGTAGGCTTTCCATGCCACTCTCAGCAGCTCCTGGATGGCGCATAAGTTGGCTTTCTCTCATGCCACTCTCAGCAACTCCTGGATGGCCCATGAGTGGGCTTTATTTCATGCCACTGTCAGCAGCTTGTGTATTGCCATGGGATGGCTTTTATTCATGATAGTGTTAGCAGCTCCTTGATTGCCTATGACTTGGCATTGTCAGCAGCTCACGAAAAGTTCTTTATTGGGATTCCTTCCATGCCGCTGTCATCAGCTCCTGGATGGCCTGTGAATAGGCTTCCTTTCATGCTACCATCAGCAGCTCCTGGATGGCCTGTGAATGAGCTTCCTTTCATGCCACCATCAGCAGCTCTTGGATGGCCCATGAATCGGTTTTCTTTTATGCCACCATCAGCAGCTCCTGGATTGCCCATGAGTAGGATTGTTTAAAAGCCACTGTCAGCAGCTTCTGCAGGACCCTTGAGTGGGCTGTCTTTCATGTCACTGTCAGCAGCTCCTGGAAAGCCCATGACTGGGCTTTCATTCATGATATTGTTAGCAGCAACTGAATGGCTAACTAGTGGGCACCCTATGCCAGTTTCAGGAGCTTCTGAATGGCTCACAACTGGGCTTTCTTTCACGCCACTGTCAGCAGCATCTGGGTTGCTCACTAGTGGGCATCCCATGCCACTGCCAGAAGCTCCTGGATGGCCCATGAGTGGGCTTTTTTCATACCACTGTCAGCAGATCATGGATTGCCCATATGTAGGCCTTCTTTCATGCCACTGTCAGCTGCTTCTAGCTGGCCCACAAGTGAGCTTCTCATGCCACTGCCAGCAGCTCCTTCATTGACCATGAGTAGGCTTTCTTTCATGATATTGTTAGCAGCTGCTTGATTGCCCATGAGTGGGCACTGTCAGCAACACCTGGATGGTCCATGAGTGGGATTCCTTTTATGCCATTGTCATCAGTCCCATAAATGCCTACATAGTGGTCTTTTTTTCTTGCCGCTGTCAGCAGCTTCTGAACTGCCAACAAGTGGACTTTCATTCAAGCCACTGTCAGCAACTCCTAGATTGCCCACAAGTGGGCTTTCCTTCATGCCATTGACAGCAGCCCCAGGATTGCCCATGAATGGTCTTTCTTTCATGGCACTGCTAGCAGCTGCTGAATTGTCCACAGGAGTGCTTTGTTTTATGACACTTTTGGCAGCTTCTGGACTGCCCAACAGCTTTCTTTCTTTCAAGGCATTGCCAGCAACTCCTGAATTGCCCACAAGCATGTTTTGTTTCATGCCATTGTCAGAAGCTCCTTGACTGCCCACAAGTGGGCCTTATTTCATGCCACTGTCAGCAGCTCATGGAATGCCCATGAGTGGGCTTTCTTTCATGCCACTGCCACCAGCTCCAGGATTAACCACAAGTGGGCTTTCTTTCTTGCCATTGTCAGCAGCTCCTGGATTGCTTTTAGTGGGTGTTCTTTCATGCCACTGTCAGCAGCTCCTTGATTATACATAAGAGGATTTTCCTTCATGCCATTGACAGCAGCTGCTCAGTTACCCACATACCAGTTTCCTTTCAACCTACCATTGACATCTCCTTGATTACCTGCCTAGTATACAATACTTTGTTTTCATGCCATCCTCCCCCACTACTCTCTGGAACCTACCACCCTCCTGCAATCCCCTCTGTCCCCACAAAAAGAACATAGATAATGGAATCTTAAGGTGGGCAACTGGCACAGCCATTCTTCCACCTTGGGCAGCCACTGTGTACAGGAATAAAGATGCAAAAGCAAAGTAAGTCTGAAGAATGTGCACTTTCCATGAAAATGGATTTTAATTTTTTACACCTTAATTTTCATATCTTAAACCTTAACCCTTTTTCAGTATTTTTCATCAAATTTTCATTAACATGCATATTACTACTCATGACCACGTAAGTGCCAACTTTTAAATCCTAACCAAAATGAGTCTGTTTTGTTTGATAAGGGCAAGTTTTTTAAGTCACTGACCAAAAAGAGCAACTAAAAAATGGACCAAAGTCAATAGAGGGAGCAACATCAGATCGAATGCCGCAAACAGCAACACTTGCTAACTTCCCATAACCAGACAAAAAAATACATTTTTGGTTTGGGGCAAGCACCCACACCTCCCAACATAAGGATTATCAACTCTGGGGGGGGGGGGGGACTTAGAGAACAAATAAAAAAGACCAAGACAAAAAAAAAATCTCTCCACACCAGGGTCCTCCAGTTCCACAGGCGGTGGTTCAAGTCACTATGCCAAATGACCAGCTCAGCAGGGCTTTGTGAGATGGTGTGGGATAGAGACAAGGCACTCAGACAAAATTAACAGAAAATAAGCGAACATTTATTTTACAGCGAACTTGAAAACGACCAAAAGAAAATATATTTACATCATAGTAGGTTCGAGTACCAGAGCTAGAAGTAGCTAACTCAAGGTCAGGGTGTTACCAGATCAACACCCTTAGTCTTACTGACTGATTTCAGAAGAAGACAATATTTATAGTCCTTACAGTCATGTGACCCATTAACTCCACCCCTAATATTAGCATAATAAACCTTTGAGAAAACAAAAGTGTTAATGCATTTTATTTATCCATACTAATATTTTTATAAATAACTTTAACCTTTCAGCTGCTTGAAAAACTATTATGTTCCCCTTTAATCAATTCCAACACATTTTGAAGAGAAACGGAGGGTCCGCCTCTTCTGGAGCAGTATAACATCAGAGAGAGTCTGGCCAGACGGCTCTTAATAAAACATCTGTGCAGGAAGAGCAAAGAGCCCTCGTTTATTGCGGCGACTAAGGTAACAGAGAAGGGGTACCAAAATTATATTTCTAGGTCCAGACTCTCACTATAATTGCAGCGCATCTTATCCGGTTGATTTATTTTATACAGAGCTCCGTTTTCACTAAGGAACTCCTTTGCGATAATGCGAGCATTCGTGAAGTAATTACCGGCTCTCCGGACTATCGCTGATTACTTATTTTAACATGCCAATAGTCTGGCGCTTAAAATATGGACTGAAAACAAAAGTACAGCAGTTTTTTTGATTTTACTTAAGCGGACAATATTATCGTAGGTCCGCTATGGAGTTCCTTTTAACGGGAGCAGGTTCAGCATTAAAAGCCCTGCACAGCAGCTCTTAGACAACAGAAGCCGCGTTTTGTCCTGTAGAAATAATTCGACACATTTCTCCATACAAAGCTGCTAGAATTAAATCAAAGAAATACAACAAATTCTTTTTTTTTACTTTTTTTAACTTTTAATAATGCACTGCATACCTATTCTAATGAATTTTAAAGGGATATTTTACTTAAAGGGGAATCTGGAGTGTGCATAAAAGGGGAAACAAGACACAGGACAGAGGAATAAACAAAATGGGTGGCCAGCCCAACAAACAGGACATTTAACAGCACACTGAACAAGACTACACATAAGAAGGGATGTACATTCCAGATTATCCCTAAATAAAATAAAACCTGTGAGATGAATACTATATTTACATAAGGGGGGGGACAAGACCTCTGTCACAGGCTTGTCCAAACAAATCAACATATCCTGTTCGAGCAAGTGCAGATCACTGCTACACTCACTATAAAATACTAGTTGGTGTTTTCTGACACTCACTCTTTTAATGAGAGATTTTATTGAGTCACTCAATTTGAGACGCTTAATAAAACTTGTTCAAATCACTGTACACCAATGAGTCTTCATGGGGTTACATGCATATCAGTGGAAATCTGGTAAACAAAGACTGAAAAATAATAACGCTATGAGAAAAAGAAAATTTAGCTAGGAAAAAAGTTAATTTCATGCACTTTGTGTATTTTTTAACTTAGTTTGTTTCTGTTTCTTCTTTGCAGAGCTAGTCAGCGGCCAGCTGAGGTGGAGGGAATGGTGTGCTACTTATTTTTATTTATTTGAAAAGGTTTCACCAGGAGAGACAATATGAGCTGTGAACAGTTTGATTCCAGAAGCATCTGGGGGATTACATAATAGTGCGGATTAAGCAAAAACATTATAAAATACAATACATTCAATGCATTTCAATTACATAAAGAGAGACACTAATACAATGCATATCAATCCAGACACAGACAATATCATGTAAAGAAGGCATCAGATAACAAATTAATAATCATGAGCAAGGGTGAGATATACCTGGGTAAACAGAACTAAATGCAGCTATAACATGCTATATATTGTTGCACTCCAGGGGAAGGGTAATCCTCAAGGTATAGGCTGAGTGGAGAGCTAAAGTGGCCACTTGAGCACTGGGATTAGCTAGTGCTACAGTGAAGCCCACCAGAATGAAGCACAGCACTGGAGAATTCTGCAGTGGAGTTATTGCAGCAAACAATGCAATTTCAGTGTGAGTTAATCCCTTTTGTCATGCAGTAAACCTGTGACACTGCACTTCATCCTGATGGGCTTCACTGTAATTAGCTCAAAAAGGTTACTAAGTGCTATATTGAGTTAGAGGAAGGGGGAATGAACAGAAGTGGAGGAGGGGGAAGGGGATGGATGGGGGAGTTAGTTGTGGAGGGGGTGGGGATTGGCCAGCACAGGAAATTAGGGGAGGGGGAAGAGAGGTGGGGAACACCAGGAACTATGCACCTTCAGGATGTTGAGAACCCTGCAAGGGACAGGACCTGGCAGAAAAGGAGAAGAGAAGAGAGATGGGGAGGGTATGACAGAGATTGGAGGGACAAGCCGAGAACAAAAAAACCCTGCAGGATGGTAAGTGCCCAGCAAGGACTGGACAGAGAAAGAGAAGGAGAAGAGAGAGGAGGTGTGAGGAAGGGGTGGAAGAAAGAGATGAGGGACAAGCCATGAACTATACACCTTCAGGATGCTGAGAACCGTGAAAGGGGACAGGACCTTGCAGAAAAGAAGAAAAGGTGGGGTAAGCCAAGGGAGAGGGATGGATTGGGGGTGGTGGAGCCAAGAGCGACAGCTTGTGGATGGACAAAAGAACAGTGGGTGGTCCGCTTAGCCCCTTACTTGACGCGGGTAAAGCAAAGCTCCCTATAGCCATGCAGACAGCCATCATGCCAACAATTACAATCAAGTGCACCAGGCCATATTAAAATGCCATGACATCAGCATAGAAATGTACTGGCAATGATTCAGAACTTTTCGGTATCAGACTGTAGACTCCCCTCAAGAGGCCTATGTATGGCTATAGGACTTGTGCAACAAGTGGCTGCCTTTCATTTGATAGCATCACTGCTATATGCAGCACACCTCCTACATCCTGTGCCCTCTGCAAGAGCACAAGGGATCCACTCAGGGACCAAGTACAGGCATCTGATTGGCTGCCCATCCAGATCCACAGCTCCCACCCAACTGCCCAGATGACCATGTGCAACACGGGGAGTGAGGATGTATATGGGAGTTGCGTGGTGGCCACTGTTCATGCATTGGCCACCTGCAGATCTCCCTCAGGTGCATAGCTGCGTGGGTGTAGTATGCACCTAAGGCGTGTATTACCTCCCCCCTTAGTACATAGGAGCCATTGTTCTTTCTATATGCATAACTTTACATTTGTCATTAAATGACACACTCCACCCATTTGTTCATTTTACTATTTTAAATCCCGCTTGCTATCTGTGTTAATCCAGATACCCATGGAACAGCCACAGCTTAAACATAATGTGTTACTGCTGCAATCAAGTTTTAATAAGTCCTTCATTTGTTTCTTTAGGAATTTCCAGATGCTTTGTTGTGTCATAGTTGCCTTATCCAAAGAACTTCTTAAAACATAAGGTCCCCCCTCTTCCCCGGACTGGGACAGACATGCAACAAGCAGAAGTCATTTCAACTGATGACCATGACCATCATTACTGGAATGGAGAAGGATGCAGATGAAATCTGTGAAGAAGTAACTAAATAATAAACCATTAATGAGACCTACTTGCAAATATGCTTCCCCCAAAGGAAAAAAAAAATACTTACCTTCATTGGCTTCAGAGTATTCCATTTCCGATTTCAATGCCAACATTTCTCATCAAGCACTGGAATGCACACACCAACAGTATGTGACCTGTGATACAAAACAATACAATGAGTACATGTATATACAGTATATGTCAACTCCTCATCTAGAAAATATATATATATATATATATATATATATATATATATAGCTATCTCAACTCACCAAGGCTACTATTAGTGTACACACAAATGGCACCCTTCCAGCCGGTTGAGGCGATCACATTGCATTAGCGGGAATCGCAGCACACTTTGGACCAGCAACAGTTCCCTCACGGTCATCATTTCTGATGGAACACTGAATGGATTCATGTCATGTTATCCCTCCTTCACAGGGTTTGGCAAGACACTGTGCATCATGACAACACCATCACAGAGAATGTAAACTTTCTGGACAGTTGCATTTTGGGATACAGAAATATTATGGGGACTCTGTGTGACCACTCCATGCATGAGTGACTGCGCAATAAGTTCTGGGGGAATTTGCATGTAGTGTATTGTTCCCATTTCACTTCCTCAGCACTTGGGAATTTTCTGGACACAAGACAGATGCATTTTGGGGATGTATAAAAATTCTGGAGACTCTGTGTGACCACTGTGAGCATGAGGGATTCTGCAATACATTCTGGGAGACTTTGCATGTGGTGTAACACACCCATTTCACTTCCTCAGCACTTGGGAATTTTCTGGACACAAGACAGTTGCATTTTTCAGATGCAGAAAATCTTTGGGGACCCTGTGTGACCACTGCACACATGAGTGACTGTGCAATAAATTCTGGGGGACTTTGCATGTGGTGTAACATTCCCATTTCACTTCCTCAGCACTTGGGAATTTTCTGGACACAAGACAGATGCATTTTGGGAATGCAGAAAAATTCTGGGGACTCTGTGTGACCACGACCAGCATGAGTGACTGTGCAATACATTCTGGGGGACTTTGTATGTGGTGTAATTCTCCCATTTCACTTTGTCAGCACTTGGGAATTTTCTGGACACAAGCAGTTGCATTTTGGTGATGCCGAAAAACCCTGGGGACTCTGTGTGACCACTGCACCCATAAGTGACAGCGCAATAAATTCTGGGGACTTTGCATGTGGTATAATGCTCCCATTTCACTTCCTCAGCACTTGGGATATTTCTGGGCACAAGACAGTTGCATTTTGGGGATGCAGAAAACTCTGGGGATTCTGTGTGACCACTGCACGCATGAGTGACTGTGCAATAAATTCTGGGGGACTTTGCATGTGGTGTAACACTCCCATTTCACTTACTCAGCACATGGCAATTTTCTGGACATAAGACAGATGCATTTTGGGGATGCAAAACAATTCTGGGGACTCTGTGTGACCACTGCATAAATGAGTGACTGTGCAATAAATTCTGGGGGACTTTGCATGAGGTGTAATGCTCCAATTTCACTTTCTCAGCACTTGGGAATTTTCTGGAAACAACATAGATGCATTTTTGGGATACAAAAATATTCTAGGGACTCTGAGTGATCACTGTGCACATGAGTGACTGTGCAATACATTCTGGGGGACTTTGTATGTAGTGTAACACTCCCATTTCACTTCTTCAGCAATGGGGAATTTTCTGGACACAAGACAGGTGCATTTTGGGGATGCAAAACAATTCTGGGGAATCTAACTGACCACTACATGCATGAGTGACTGTGCAATAAATTCTGAGGGACTTTGCAAGTAGTGTAATGCTTCCATTTCACTTCCTAAGCACTTGGAAATTTTCTGGACACAAGACAGATGCATTTTGAGGATGCAGAAAAATTCTGTGGACTCTATGTGACCACTGTGTGCATGAGTGACTGCACAATACATTCTGGGGGACTTTGCATGTGGTGTAAGGCTCTCATTTCACTTCGTCAGCACAGTGGAATTTTCTGGACACAAGACAGTTGCATTTTGGGGATGCTGAAAAACCCTGGGGACTCTGTGTGACCACTGCACTCATGAGTTACTGCACAATAAATTCTGGGAGACTTGCATGTGGTGTAATGCTCCCATTTCACTTTGTCAGCACTTGGAAATTTTCTGGATACAAGACAGATGCATTTTGTGTGTTGTGATTGTGAGCACACAATGGTGTAGTTAAAGTATAAATTAAAGCAGCAGTGCAACAATATGGTGAAAATTTTGACCTATACTTTTTTATGCTATTTTACTTTGCCAGCCACTAGTTACCTCTTGACTTGTATAATACCCTTCTTTTCACAATTTGTGTCTGCTTTACTACTTTTTCTCATGTCTGAAAAATAAAAAAGAGCATGCCTTTTAATATGGCTCTGACCACGTTTTCATCACTATTTGCAGCTGTTTGTGAACACAAATTGTTCTGTGAGGTCATAAAACACTGCCTGCTACATAATTGTTAATTTCACAACAGAAATAATATATAAACAGCTGAAGGAGAAAAACAGCATAAAATACTGACGAAGACCTGTTCCGTACCGTATTAGAAGGAGTGCTCCTTTTATTATTTCAGACATGAAAAAAAGTACTGAAGCAGACTCAAATACTGGAAAGAATGGTATCATACAAGTCAGGAGGTAAGTAAAGTTGCAGTGTAAAATAACATAAAAATGTATAGGTCAACATTTTCACCAGATTGTTGCACTACTGCTTTAATGTCTGTTTCAAAAAAGAAATATTTCTGGAGCTTCAGTAATGTTTACTTTGTGTTGGGACTCGTGAAGTGTTTCACAAAAAGCAGTGCAAGTATGCTGTACTAAACTGCATGTGTGCCATCAGTGTTCTTTCCTGTGTGTGCAGACATTGTCCAGCTTCGTGCAAACATATGTATGGCATGACTTGTTGCAGTATGTCAAGAATAAAGATAAGAAAGAATATATGACATTTATTTTACTTGTACCATCAGCACCAGCGGAGTAAGTGATATGATATTTTTTCAGAGAAATCGGATCACTGTGCACCTCAGTCACTTACAATGCACACATGACTTTGCAGAGATCATAGCACAAAAACACATGCTGTCCTAAAATCCATGTGTGCAGTATGTGACTAAGGTGCACTCTGGCCAGATACCTCTGAAAAAATATTGTATATCTTAGTCCACTGATGATGATGGTGACAATAAAATATGTTATTCTTATGTCTATTCTTTATACCATCAACACTGCAACAAGTCAACATGTATATGTTTGCAAGAAGATGGACAATGTGTGACATCACACACACATGGGAAACAACACTGACAGCACATATGCAATTTAGCACATCATACTTGCACTGCTCACATCAGCTTTTCCACAACCACTCCACTACAGAAAGTAAACATTAATGAAGCACTGGATTATAATAACAGGGCAATAAGGAGCATGTATGTCTGTATGTGTAAGTATGCATTTAAAGGGAGGCAGTCAGCAACAGGAGGTCCTGCCCCCTACAAGGCTTACCCTCCAGTTAAGCCTTTTAAGTATGTTACAGTATTTTTCTCGTGCCGCAACATTCTTTATTTTAATAAAAAAAAGTCAGTGACTCCGAAGGAGGCGGATGCTATGGAGGCTCCATTATGTGTAAAGGGAAGGTGCAGCAGTGATGCACCATGTGCTTCAATACTTTTGCATTGAATCGCATGGTGCATCACCGTTGCACCTTTACACATAATGGGAGCCCCCGTAGTGTCTGACAATACTTCCGGGTCACTGACTTTTCTTTATTAAAATAAAATATGTTGCAGCATGAGAAAAATGCCACAACATACTTAAAAAGCTTAACCAGAGGGTAAGCCTTGCAGGGGGCGGGATCGTCTGTTGCTGACTGCTTCCCTTAAAACTAATATTGTGGCCTTCCCTCTGTCTGTTATTAAACATAAACAAAAGACAAAACACTACAGCAATGGGATGGAGGTGTGCTAAAGAAAAAAGGTAATGGGGGATCCCCTGATGTTTCAGCAGCAGATGGAGCATCAACACAATCTGTAACTGGTGTTGCTCGATCTGCTCCACCTACTGCTGGACAGCACTCACCCTTTTGTTATTTTCCTCCACCGTGGTCCACAAAAGTGCTATGTCTGCCTGAGTTGCAGGCATTGTGGGGTTCACTGGTGCGTGGATGGGAACCATGTAGTGGTGGTGGCAAGGGTGGTGCTGGTGTCAGTGGTGGCTCAGCTGCTGCTGTGGCCCTCCTCCTCCTGCTGTGGTGATGCACAGCAGCAGCACCCTCTGCCACTGCCACAGAAGGGCAAGCAGGTTGGGCCCATTCAGTGGCAGCCTGCCACTCTATCTTGTGGTGGTTCAGCATATGTGTGAGCTGGCCCCCAGCCCCCAAATGTGTCCCCCAGGGGCCATGGCACACCTGCACACCACAAAGCAGACACACCACAAGGCTGCTGCCTCCTGACACAGTTGAAAAACTGCCAAACTGGGGAGCTGCGGGTGGGGACCAGGCACAGGAGGAGCAGATGTAGTGCCAGCAGCATGGTCTCACACCTGGGGCTCCATCTGCTGCTGTGGAGGTGGTGTTCCTAGAGCTCCTGCAGCTGCTACTGGTGGTGGTGGCAGACTTGGTGGGCATGGTAGTGGCACTGGTGGAGCTGTTGCTTCTGGAGGGGGGGGGAGGCAGGACCAAAGAATCTGGAGCGGTCCAACGCCACCTGGCTATGACCCCCACACATGCGTACTCCCCTCCAGCCACGGGCCACTTATTGTCCCTGGTCCATCACACAAAAAAACACTTCTTCCCTCTCCAACGTGATGAGTGACTTCACACACACTCACACAACAGAAGCACACACACACACACACACAAAATAAAACTTATAAAAAAAGAAATCGGTCACCAAAAAGAACTGACAAAACAGTACAAAAAAATGCAAAGAATTAGCTTTTAAAAAGCTTTTGGGTTTTTGGAATTTGCTCAAGAAAGAAACGTGTTAACACAAACTCTCCTCTCCTACACAGAATGTTTCCTCTATCTCTGCAAAGGAGAAAGTGAAAGTATCTGCTTGTGTGACTCACTTCCTTCCTGCCTGGCTAAAGCATGTGACTTACAGTACTGAAAGCCATGTGATGTGTGGGAGGCTACTTAAAGTGCCTAAATTGTTGTCATTCCACCTTACTTCACATTAAGGTGAAATAACAATGCAAAGTCATAATAATAAAGCGAAGTCAGCACTTTCCAATGGCCACTTTGCGTAGCGTTATGATAACGTGAAATGGCCACTTTGTGTTCACTTCAGAGGCAGAATTTAATTTCGCTGCATCTCTAAGTTCAATACCATCACCTTTGTGTGACTTGACTTTACGGCTGTCTTTATCGTGAACCACGCTGTTTGGTGGTTGATTGTTCTCAGATGGCTACCCACTTCTGAATCCAAGATCCTTTCTCCATCCCTATTAGAGAGTACCAGGTCTAAGATTGCTCTATCCTGAGTGAGTTCCAACACTAGCTGTCTGAGGCATGCCCCCTCTAGGGCATTGAGAATTACCCTGCTCTTGGATATGGCTGCAACAAAGGTGCTCCAGTTAACATCTGACATATAAAGATCCCCCATCAACAGTATCTCCCTCTTCTTGCCATTCTAAGAATCTCTTCTATCATTTCCTTGTCTATTTCCTCCCCCTGAGATGGGGGTCTGTATACAACCCCCCCGTATGGATTGTTGTGCCATTTCCTGTCTCCAGGGTCACCCACGGTGCCTCCTCTCCTCCCTTTTTACCCTTTTGTTCCATTGCTTTGATCCCTTCCTTTATGTAGAGAGCTGCTCTTCCTCCTCTTTTACCCTCCCTGCCCCTCCTGTAGATTGTGTACCCTGGCATGTTGACATCCCAGTCATGGTTCTCTGTGTGCCATGTTTCTGCAGCTGTCATGATATCCAGGTGTCCCTCTTACATCAAGGCCACTAGTTCAGGGAGCTTGCTACCCAGATTATGTGTGTTGGTACTCATTGCCCTCCATTTTTGATAGCCTTGTCCCTTTCAGCCCCATCCCTGTCCTTACTGTCTTTGCTTTTTTCTCCATTGACCCCTATACTGCTCCCTAGTGACTTCTCTATCTTTGTGTTTACTTCACTAACTACCCTGTTTTGAGGGGGGGCTGAGATTTCCATGCTTCTTTTCAGTGTCTCCCCCTTGGCTAGTTCAAATGCTTGCCAATGAAGCATTCAACCTAACACCTAGGATCCTAGTTCCCATCCCAGACAAATGCAGACAATCGCACCAGTATTGGCCTGCATCCCTCCAGGTGGATCCTCAATCCCCAGTGAATTCAAAACCCTGAGCTCAACACCAGTTTTCAAACAATTATTTAATCCCATGGTGCAGAGTACCCTAGTCTCACCATGCCACAGACAGGCAGCACCTCCAAGAAGGTTACAGTGCAAGCTACTTGTCTAAGGCTCCTCCCCAACTCTACAAACTCCTCCTGCACTGCTCTAATCCCATTCCCAGCTAGGTCATTTGTCCATAGGTGAGCAGTGTTGTCCAGCTCCTTCTCTCGTGCTGCTGCTCCCATGATTCAGAGGATTCGCTCCCTATCCCTACCAGGCATGGCACCAGGCAGGCACCTTGCCTTCCTCTTCCCTCCCCCCAAGTTCAACCATTCTAATGATTGAGTCCCCCACCAGGAGTTGTTTCCTGCACTTGTGGGGCCATATACCACCCTGCTCTGGTTCTCCTTTGTGGAGGTTCCCAGCATCTTCCTTGGTCTCCACTCTGGGTGCCTCCATAGAGGAACCATGCTCTGCCAGAACAGAGTATGAATTGTGGAGAGGTACAACTGTAGGGATGTGCCTCTGATCCACCACCCTCAATCTTCCTGAGCCCACTGTGATCCAACTGCTCTTCATTCTTGGCAACCACTAAGGCAGCAACAGTGGACCTGGTTGTCCCTGGGTGGGGGAGGAGGTTTCCTAAATCCTTGCCAGGTTGGCCTGGAAATGGGAAACCTCCTTCCTCAGACCAGAGTGGTGCCAGCAAATAGGGCAGTATCACAGCTTCCAGAACATCTCCTGAAAGACTGCCACCACACAGCTAGTGCATTGTACCATTCCCAACATATCACTCTTCCTTCCTATTTAGCTTTTTTTGAAGGGAGGGCCTCAAACAACTGGTACAACAACCCACAAGAGACAGGGCTATCCTAGATCTAGTACTGACTAACAGGGAAAGGATCACATATCCCCAGGTAGAAGGTCACCTGGGGCCAGTGACCATCACATGGTATGATTCAATTTGGCCACTAGAACCAAATCATCATATTCCAAGGCAAAAATATGGGACTTCAGAGGAGCTGAGTTTGATAAGATGGCCAACAGAGTTAAGCTAGCCTTGGCAAGAAGACATATAGGTGAGGGGGTCCAGGCAAAGTGGGCAGGCATTAAGGATGCAATACTTGAAGCAACATCCCATTGTGTTAGGGAGAAAAACAAGAGCAAAAGAAGAACAAAACACTTTGGTTCTCTAAAACAGTAGCAGAAAAGATCAGAGCCAAAAGACTGGCCTTGAGAAAATATAAGTGAATACAGCAGGACAAAGATAGGGAGGCATACAAAACCTCCCTAAGGGAAGCAGGGAAGGCAATAAGGCAGCCAAAGGCCCAACGTGAGGAAACACTAGCATGAAGAGTAAAAGAAGGGGACAAGACTTTCTATAGATACATTAGTGAAAGAAGAAAGTCCAGAGGGAGTATTGTTAAGATCAAAGGGGATAAGGGAGAGTGTGTGTAGGAGGACCAAGGAAAAGCATCTATCCTAAATAGATACTTCTGCTCAGTATTTACTGAGGAGAAGGTAGGACAGGGCCCACAGCTCAGCACAATGGACATGGGGGGAAGGAGGTGTGTACAAGTCCCTTGATAAAAGAAAGGGTCCTACAAGAGCTCACTAAGCTCAGGGTGGACACGGCAATAGGACCAGATGGCATACATCCCAGGGTACTAAAGAAGCTAAGGATGGAACTAACAGAGCCATTACCAGAACTGTTTAGTGAGTCTCTCAGCACAGAAGAGGTCCCAGAAGACTGGAGAAGGATTCACGTGATCCCGCTCCACAAAAGTGGTAGCAGGGAGGAGGCAGGGAACTACAGACTGGTCAGTCTTACCTATGTAGTGGGCAAAGTATGGAGGCACTCCTTAAGAAAAGGATAGTGCAACACCTGGAATCCATAGGAGCACAGGATCCAAGACAGCATGTGTTTACAACAGGAAGGTCCTGTCAGACAAATATCATAGGTTTCTTTGACTGGGTAACCAGAGTGGTTGGACCAAGGGGGTACAGTTCATGTTGCCTATCTTGACTTCAGCAAAGCTTTCAATACTGTTCCACATAGAAGATTGATTAATAAGCTGGGTAGGCTCAGGGTAGGTCAAAAGTTCATCAACTGGGTGGCAAACTGGTTGGCGGGCAGAAAACAGAGAGTGGTGGTAAACCGTATACAGTACAGTCAAAATAGATGCAAGTCACAAGTGAGGTACCTCAGGGATCAGTCCTGGGGCCAGTTCTCTTCAATATCTTCATCAGTGACATTGCAAATGGACTGGAGGGTAAGGTTTGTCTGTTTGCAGATGACACCGAGCTCTGCAACATAGTGGTTGATCCAGATGTGGTGGGCAGAATGAGAAGAGATCTGGATAAACAGGCAAAATGGTCGGAAGAGTGGCAACTGGGGTTTAATGCAAAGATGTGCAAGATCATGCACATAGGGAAGAGAAACCCTGAAGCAACCTATAGGTTGGGAGGGGAGTTACTGACAATCACAAGGGAAGAAAGAGACTTGGGCATCATCATCACAGATGGCCTGAAATCATCCAAGCAAACCACTAAGGCAGTAGGTAAGGCTAGAGGGATGTTGGGGTGTATTAGTAGGGGTATCACAAGTCATAAGAGGGAGGTAATAATCCTTCTTTACAAGACACTGGTTAGGCCCCATCTGGAGTACTACATGCAGTACTGGAGGCCGCACCTGCACCAGGACATTAACAAAATGGAGGAAGTCCAGTGAAGGGCAACCAAAATAGTGCGGGGACTGCATCAGAAAATATATGAGGACAGATTAACGGAGCTCAATATGTATATCCTGGAGCAAAGTAGGGATAGAGGTGATATGATTGAAACATTCAAACATCTGAAGGGCATTAACAAGGTAAAAGAGTCTAACATGTTTCAATATAAAAAAATAGCAGGACAAGAGTAGACAGCATGAGATTAGAGGGAGGCCGATTAATAATAATAAAATGTATTTGTAAAGCACAATTCAGCATGTATCAAAGCACTATACAAAATTAAAAAACATAACTAAGACAATAAAATACAATAAGTCAGAATATACTAATCACCGAAAGCAAGGATAAATAAATACATTTTTAATGCTGTCTTAAAGCTTTCCAAGATCAGGCACTCTCTGATCCGACGAGGCAGAGAATTCCACAGGGTCTGGGCTCCGTAACTAAAAGCTCTCACACCAGGTGTCCTCAATCGAACCCTGGGAACCTCTAGCAACTCTAGCAATCCCTTGTCGGCTGAGTGGAGGGGTTGGAAGGGGCAGTAAGGAACCAGAAGTTCTTTCAGGTAGCCAGGACACTGACCGTGAAGGGCCTTAAAGGTCAGTAAACCGACCTTAAAGATGATCCACCACTGAACTGGCATCCAGTGCAGTTCGTGCAGCACATTCATAATATGACTTGTCCGGGAAACCCTTACCAGTAACCTGGTTGCAGCATTCTGCACCAGCTGCAAGCGGTGGATATCAACCCCTGGAAGCCTTAGGTATAGGGAGTTAAAGTAGTCAAGGTGGGAGGTCACAAAGGTGTTGATCAATGTTGGAAGATCACGGGATGGAACAAGGTTCCTAGTCTGGGCAATGTTCCTCAGATGGTAAAAAGAGGATATGACTACAGCTGACACCTGCGAACGAAGTGTCAGCCCTTCATCAAATATTACCCCCAGATTCTGCACCTGAAGAAAGAACAGGAGCCGGCTACCCATGAGCCAAAGCCTGGAGGCAAACTGCCCTCCAGTCCTCTCTATCCCATGACCTGGCTCCACTCCCAGCACCTCAGTCTTTCCAGTGTTCAACTTTAGCCAGCTAGTCCGAATACAGTCCTGGAGCTCAACGAGGCAGCTATTAAAAACAGAGACTGCACTATCCTGGTTGGGGACAAACGACAGGTAGAGCTGAGTATCATATGCATAACAGTGAAACCGCAGCCCATACTATCGTACAATGTCTCCCAATGGCAGCAAATACACCGTGAACAACATAGGGGACAGCACAGTGCCCTGAGGAACCCCACATGGCAGAGAGAATGAGGCCAAGGAATAAATCCCCAACACCACTCTTTGAGTTCTGCCAGTGAGGAAAGATTTAAACCAACTGAGGACCATACCTGATAGGCCACAGATGTCTCTCAGGCACTCAAGCAGCCCCCCATGGTCCACAGTGTCAAAGGCTGAAGAGAGATAAGAAGGACCAAGATTGAATGACACTTCCGATCTCTAGCAATCAGAAGATCATTGAGCACCCAAACCATAGTGGTCTCCGTACTATGCCTCTTCCAAAAACCAGACTGGAGGGAATCATAGATGTCATGGATGGTCAAGTGGTTGTCCAACTGAAGAGCAACTACTTTCTCTGTCAACTTCCCAATAAAAGGAAAGTTAGAGATTGGCCCATAGTTGGCAGAACAGTCTAGGTCCAGAGAAGATTTTTTAATGAGCGGTGTAACCACTGCCTCCTTTAGGGAGTTCAGAAACTCACCTAACTCTAAGAAACACCAGACTATTTCTGCCAAGACAGGGCCAATGACATCTACACACCCCAAAATGAGGCGTGTGGGGCCTGGGTCAAGACTATAGGAAGTAGGCTGCATACTTTGGGCAATCCACATGACATCATTGATTGCTGGCCGGTCAAAGTGACTCAAAGAATTGAGCGAACTCATCACACTTCTCTTGTGAAAATGCTTTCCGAACCTGAAGACAGGCTGGATTGCACATTCTGGCTATGGTTCAGATAAGCTGAGCCTGTTGATTCTGAGCCACACACAGCAATCTCCCTGGACAGGAATTCTGCCTTCTTATGGGAGATTGCTGATTGATAAACTCGATAATGTTCCATCAATCTAAGGCGGTCGGCATCATGGGTGGATCTCCACCAGCAACATTCTAGCCTTTGCCCCACATGCCTCAACTCCCTCAATGTCCCATCAAACCATGGGGACCGAGGGCAGAGAGTGAGAGAGTGAACACAGACCGAAGCAATGGAACTCAGAGCATCCCCCACAGCCATATTATAGGCCTGGACTAGGTGCTCTGGACCCTCACTGATAACACTACATCCTGATGGGTCAAGTACCACAGAAAGGCCAGTGGAAGTAACATCCCTCAAAGGGTGGAATCTGACCATCTCCACAGGTGCAGGCCTATAAGGGTGAGCTCGGAAACTTGAATCTTATAGTGCAATGGTCAGACTGACCATCTGACCAGTTCCACCACCAGATCGATGGCTTCCATTCCCAGGAAGAAAACCAGATCAAGGGAGTGACCATGAACATGGGTTGCAGAGGTAACAACCTGTGTGAAGCCCAGCATAGAAACATAGAAACATTGAAACATAGAATTTGATGGCAGATAAGGACCACTAGGCCCATCTAGTCTGCCTATTTCCCTACCTACAAGATAGGCCGCAGATCCTAGTTAACCAACAGCCTATTTCTTCCTACCCCCCACAAGAATTGCCTTATGTCTGTTCCATGCATTCTTGAATTCTCCCACAGTTTTAGACCCCACAACCTCCTCCAGAAGGCTGTTCCATGCATCCACTACCCTCTCTGTGAAATAATACTTCCTCACATTGCCCTGAACTGCCCTCCTTCTATCTTTAAATTGTGTCCCCTTGTTCTTGCAAGTCTCTTTTTCTGAAAGATGCTACCCTCTTGGACTTTGTTGATTCCACTGAGGTACTTAAAGTTTCTATCATGTCCCCCTCTCCTTCTTTCCTCAAGGGTATACATATTAAGCTCCTTTAGTCTCTCCTCAATCGGCTTCTCTTGCAGACCCTGCACCATTTTAGTTGCCCTCTCTGGACTGCCTCTATCCTGTCTATGTCCTTGCGGAGATGGGGTCTCCAGAACTGGACACAATACTCCAGATGGGGTCTCACCAACTGTCTGTACAGAGGGATAACAACTTCCTGTTTTCTGCTGATGATGTCTCTCCCTATACATCCCAGTATACCCCCAGCCCTCCCTACTGCCTTCTCACATTGCTTGCTAACCTTAAGGTCATCTGATATGATTACCGCATGTCCCTTTCCTTTTTTGTTGTTGTTACTACCTCCCCATATATCCCCATTATATTCATAAGCTGAAGGAAGTCTTGACCAAATTGTGAGAGTTCATCATCGACCCAGGCATTGAAGTCACCAAGCACCATCAACATGGACGATTCCAACACCATGTCGGTGACAAAGTCCACAGCTTCCTGCAGGAACATACTCTCACCCCCAGGGTGGATGGTAGATAAGAATGAACCTGCCTCCCACACCTGCAGCCACAGTACACTCAAATGATCTGGGAACCTCAACTGGAACCTCTGCAAGGCCCAATTCCATTCTAAAACAGATAGCTAAACCCCCACCCCTGTGGTCAATCTCGAGTGGTGTATCACCGAGAATCTGGCTGGAATAGCCACCTCCAAAATTGGGCCAGCATTTTCAGCCAGCCAGGTCTCGACGATGCATACCAGGTCAGCTGTTCCAAACAAGATCAGCTATAATGGCTATCTTGTTCTTTATAGACCTGGCATTGCACAACACCACTAGTGATGGATGGGGTTGAGGAGCCTTCTGGGCTACCAGCCCTGAAATACAGGAGCCCTTGGGTATGGCAACCAGATAAGATGTACCATGATCTGGAACCCATTTTGCCCCAGGGCATCTCCTGGACTTAACAACCCCAATTCTGGCCCCTCACTCACTCTTCCCCCAAGGTTCGGAGCCCCCGGCACCCTTTCTCCTTTTGTTCACAATACCATAAGCTCTACACTGCCCGTAAACCACAGCCAGGAGTGGAGGGCAGTTAAAGGACCAGAGGCCCTGGAGCTCAGAGGAGGAGTAGAACCTGACTGGGAGAGCCAAGTACCAGCACATTCTATTAAGCTGGAAAACCCAACACTAAACCACCATACAAAAAAAACAAAAAAAAATGCCCAATGATAAAGGAACCCCAAATAAATAAAACAACAAAACCAGTCCTGAGGTTACAGAAATCAGTGGAACAAATGAAAATCAGGAGGAGCAACCATAAAAAGTATGATGCAACGAGAGCCCGGAAAGCTCACACCAGTCCGGGTAGAACAGAGGACTTTAGTTCCAGTTCCTATCTTTCACACAGTAAAAGGGAAGAAGTCAACAAAAAAAGTTTGAAAAGTCATAAAATATGGTACTCTCACCACCTTCCAGAGACTGTTGCACTTGAAGAAACAGGACAAGATGAAATAAGTAGGCACACAGCAAGATAACACCATAATGGGAGCGGGGCCGGAAAAGCAGCAGAAAGTAAATCCAAAAAATCCAATGGAACCAAATCCCTGGCTGAGCAGAAACTGAACCCAAAGTCCACAGTCTAGGCAGATCCAACCACAAACAAGGAGAATTCAGTGAGGCTCAGTTGTATTCAGTGAGGCCAGAGAATCTCTAACCACCCTACAGGGAGGCCCACTGCTTCCCTTCCCCCAGGCCTGAGACCAGAAGCTACAGATACTCGGTGTGTCAGCCTAAGGGGTAATGTGAGGAAGTTCTTTTTCACAGAAAGGGTGGTGGATGCATGGAATGGCCTACCTTAGGAAGTGGTGGATATGAATACAGTGCAGGGCTTCAAACAAGCATGGGATAGGCATAAGGGAGCAGTACAGATGAGTATGAATAGATAGGCCATTGACAGAGTAAAGGCCTATGACACATTCATAAGGTCAAAAAAATTAGAAGACTAGATGGGCCTTGCTGTACTTATCTACTGTCAACTTATATGTTCTATGTTTCTATGTTTCTATGTGTATGCATCTGCATCTACTCCCTAGGCAGTGTGCTGGGCTGTTTAGGGTAAGACAGGTGTATGTCCTTTACACTTTTTGGGAAATTATGTCAGAACCTCTGGTATAAAGGAAATGATGCACATGGGGTGGGTGTGGTAAGAGATAGAGGGGTTGATGGGACCAAGCCTGTGCCCACCAGAAACAATCAGCTACAGCTCTTACTGACCACCCGGGTGAGTGTTTTCCTTCCATTTAGCAAGACAACTTGCACAACAATTTAAAAGAAAATATACCATGCAAAAAAACAATTTAAATCAGAGAAAAATAAAGCAGTAAACTATCCAGCCTGTAAGCACAAACTAGAACTAAAACCCATAAGCAGAACCTGTAAGCACAAAACAAAATGCCTCTGCTTAGCCAAAAGAAGCCTTAATGTTTCTCCTTTGTCTGTTAATGTTGCTCTTTGTTCTGTCCTTTGAAGCAAACCCTGGAAGAAAAGAGCTCAAGTGAAACTAGTTGCTTTATGCCAGCAAGCCTAGTCTTCACTACAACACACCAACTATCCTGATCTTTTAAATATTCCTTCTGTTGGAAGCTATTAAGTCTTTGTCAGCTCCACCACCCAGGTACACTACTAATCCCCTGGAAGACCTGTAGAAGAAAAGCGTTTAGCTCCTTCAATATGATAAACAGACTGCAATACATTTAAGCCAAAAACAAAAACTTATAAGCCCAAAACAAAATAATAACAAAACAGTAACTTTGCTTAGCCTAAAGATAGATCAAAATGTAAAACATGTAAGCACAAAACAGTAAGGAAACCTATAAGCACAACCTGTAACAATTTAACAGAAAATATACCTTAAAAACAAACAAAAAACACAATGTGAATCAGAGAAAGATAAAGCAATAACCTGTAAGCCCAAAACAGTGACAAACCTGTATTCACACCCTGTAACAATTTAACAGAAAATACACCGTGCAAAAAACAATTTCAATCAGAAAATAAATAAAGCAATAAACTATAAAACCTGTAAGCACAAAACAGTAACAAAACCTGGAGGCACAACCTGTAACAGTTTAACAGAAAATATACCTTGAAAAAATTGAATCAGAGAAAAATAAAACAGTAATCTGTAAACAAAAAACAGTAACAAACCTGTAAGCACATGCTGTAACAATGCAGCAGAAAATATACCCTGCAAAAACAAATTTCAATCAGAGAAAAATAAAGCAGTAAACCATACAATTTGTAAGCACAAAACAGTAATAAAACCTGTAATCTCAACCTGTAAGCACAAAACAAAATAGCAACACAACAGTAACTCTGCTTACCCAAAAGAAGCCTTAATGTTTCTCCTTGCTCTGTTAATGTTGCTCCTTGCTCTGTCCTTTCAAGCAAACCCTGGAAGAAAAGAGCTCAGTTGGTCTGATTTCATCTGGCAACCAGGGACATATCATTGGTGACGCTTTTTTTATATATTTCTTTGTTGAAATTGCTGCTTGATAAAACAAGGTATTCATTTTCTTTTGATTTCACTGCTATGTGTATTTCAATGAGGATATTTATAGTTGCTAAGATTATTGATATTTTATTGGGTTACAGTATGTGAGGCAGCAATGTCATTCCACGAGGAAGGGATGTGGCAACTGTTTGACATTCCTTTTGTCTAGAGCAAAGCTTCAATTTTCTAGTGCTTGATGTTTTTGCAGTATGACAACCACTGCTCTGCCCACAGACCCAGCAAACAACCATATGACATGTAGTAAGAATTAAAAATGATTAGGTGTTGAACTAATAATATGCTTCGCTCTTTTTCTTTTCCCTGTAATAAATAAATACACACTACAGTCTCGTGCTGACAGTGATCTGAGCAGAGAAACCTGTTTTCAAATATTAAATACTTTATTCATTTCAGTGGCAGTAAATAATTATTCTGAAGCTGTAGGTGCCAAAACAAGAATGTGCTGCTCTGTTTAGGAAATGTAAATGCGAGTGACAGTCAGCAGCCAGCTTCTGAACAGCTCTGACAGTCTATCATTCATGCGGTAGTCATTGACGTCACCCCATGAATGATGTCAATGGCTAACAGCACTCATCTTTGATCAGGACAGTGGGCAGCTTTTTCAGTGAGACAACTGACAGCAAAAAACAACCATATGACACACAGTAAGAAAAACACACCACACAAAATATATACACTGGCCCGGATATTCAAGAGGGTTGCGCCATGCGCAACAGGGTTGCGCATGCTCAAGTCCAAACTTGCTCCATTTTGCAATATTCAGCAGGAGGCAGTTGCGCCACAGAAAACAGGCTGAGCAACAGCGCAATGCAAATGAATGCATGCTCAACTGGAGGGGGAGGAACCATGCATAAACTGCACAGCCCGATATTCAGTCGGGCTGTTCAGAGTTCTGCAGGCGCAACCCCAACCTGCGCCTGCACAACTTTGAGCCAAAAAAAGGTTTAGTTGAGGGCCACCCACAGGTGAGCTGCTGTATTGCAGGGGCGCAACACAGCAGCTGCCACCCGTGGCTGGCCCCAACCCAGTCCCTGTGCCCCCCACCAGCCCGATTAAGGGCATCAATGTGCGCCCTCCCGCTCACATCCCTGGTGGTCCAGTGGACCGTAATGCCCGATTGTGGTAGAATGTAATAAGAACCCCCCAGTGCCTGATCGTGGGCAGAATGTAATAAGAACCCCCCAGTGCCCGATCGCAGGCAGAATGTAACAAGAACCCTCCCAGTGCCTGATCGCGGGCAGTAAGTAAAGTCCCCCAACCCGAATATCTCCCTGGTGGTCAGTGGACCCGTAATGCCGATCGCGGGCAGAATGTATATTGACACCCCCACACCCAAACATCTCCCTGGTGTCTAGTGTCCCCCACCCCACCATCTACAAGCCCCACCACCCCGCCTCCCTGGCAGCCGGCGGGCAGCAGCATCCCACCCGCTTGCTGCCTTGCCGCCCGCTGACTGACTGGCCGGTAGGGTTGCATGCCCATTGGTGCAGAGCTAGAGCCAATGGGTGTGCAGCGGGGGACACTAGACACCAGGGAGATGTTTGGGTTGGGGTGTCAATATACATTCTGCCCACGATCTGGCATTACGGTCCACTGGACCACCAGGGAGATATTCAGGTTGGGGGCATTTACTTTACTGCCCGCGATCGGGCACTGGGGGTTCTTATTACATTCTGCCCTCGACCGGGCATTGGGGGTTCTTATTACATTCTGCCCGCTGATCAGGCATTACGTCCACTGGACCACCAGGGATGTGAACGGGAGGGGGGGGAGCCACATTGATGCCAGTGATTGGGGTGCGTCGGTCACTGACGGCTGCTGCCTGGCAGGGTGCCAGATGCAAGTCCTCGGGGATCGGTGCACCTACACGCTAATGGCATGCAAATGGGGCTATAATGACATGCAAATGGCCCCCCTGTGCCTTGCATGTATTATAGCCCCATTTGCATGTCACCTTTTGAATATCGTGGATTTGCGCATGGCGCACTGGTACTTGCTCCACCGCAAGTTGACTGCTCCACTCTGTCAACTTGTGCTTGCGCAAGTTCCACTGCGCCATGCACAGTGGCTGTGGTTGGGAGGATATTCAAGGAGTTGCTCAATAGCGCAACTCCTTTGAATATCGCCTGGGCCACACCCCTGTGCAACTATTTTGCGCAGCGCAAGGGCTTGCGCCTTTGAATGGCGCAGTTTGAATATCCGGGCCACTATGTAAAAAACAAGTCTTTATTATGTATAGGATGTCACAGAATGACCTATTTGAAGTAAATAAAATAACATCATTACAAATGATCTTTTAAAGGGTGTGCTGAGAAAACAATTATCTGTTACTATTGTCAGACTAAATAAGCTATATTTCTTTAAATGAGGTTCTACTGGTACATCAAGAATTATATGAATAATTTTGTTAGAGCTGGCAGAATTGAATCGAACCTGGAACAGTTCTGATCTGATTCAGAAAAGGAACATGCGGGAGTTCTGATTGGTTGTTATTGGTTCTGATTATTGTAGATTATTTATAAACATGTAAATTAGATGCACTAGATTCACTTTTTAAATGAAACAGAAAAAAAAATTGACAACATGTTTTTTGCCCACTAACTGGTCACATTGAACAAGTCAGAATACCATGCCTATTGCGTACTACACCTCCTTACAAACATACAGTGCTGACAAACTGCTGCAATGTACTGTATCTATTAATTGATCAGTAAAAGATTTCAGCACTTGTCCTTGACTTGTAGATGTTCAGGCTGATGCTAAATATCCTATGGCACTTCTCAAAATATTACAGGAATTGCTCCTGAGTTCTTACTAAATTTTCATGATTCACTTTACCTTTTTCCTGCCTCTCACTGCTAAACAGATAGGCTCAGATATTCAAACTGCGCTCAAAACTAGCGCAACAGCAGGAGCAAGCACAAACCAGTTGCACAAATGCGCAACAGGTGCGATATTCAAACATGGAGCAGAGCAAATTGCGTAAGCAACCAACGTCTGAATATTGCACATACTGCACCATCGCTACAACCAGGACATGAGAAGCTGAGTTAAAATGTTGGCGCTTATGGAGCAACCAGGGAAGCTCAGCTGAGCATTCCAGAGCTGCCATAGCGCAAGCACAGCCCCCCAGAGCAATGGAACTGCACATCCAGGGAGGCAGGCTGGGCCCACAGCCAGCCATGCCACACATGGGCACAGGAACACTGCAGAACCCACACCACACCTACATACCCCAAGCACAGCATCACTGGGGTGGATGATGATCCACGTGCCCTGTGGGGACAAGCCAACAAAGCATAGCAGAGCCATGACACCCCAGCACAACCACTGGCAGGCGGAGAGTGCCACACACAGGGGGTTGACAACCACAGTGCACATCAGCCCCCCATACGCACAGCACACCCTGCACCGTGACCCCAAGACACCACCCATGTGCAGTGACTGGCACTGCAGGAAACACCATGCATCCCCCCTGGCACACGTCAACCCCGTGCTGCAGAGAAGCATACAAGCCAGACCCACCCTGTGCACCCAGCAGTGGGTGGCAGCAGATGGCAAGACCAACAGAAAGTCAATGCCATGCTGGTGATACCTCTCCATGCACACACACGCACACACACACACACACACATGTACCCAGGACCATACCACCCCAGATGGCTTGTACACCACTGCAACTAAGCAACCATAGCCAGCTGCAAATCAGAGACCAACACAGCATTCATATCAAAATATAAATGTATTCTCAAAGAGTAAAGTACAAAACAATCAACCAGAACTATTTACAAGGGGGATGGGTACAAGGTAGGGTTGGTCAAGGGGTAGGGATTACAAACTTGGAGAGGGAAGGCAGGGTGGTAGGGATGGGAGAAGTGGGAAGGGTAAGAACAATTTATGGTCCCGCCGGCCGCCCGTCTCCTGGCTGGTGTTGGCCCATCCCATGCCACCTCTCCAAGGCCATGCCTATGGATGGACTGCAGGATGGCTTGGTTGTCCTCCAGCAGCTGTCCTCAGGTCCGGACATCCCTCCCAATGCGCCAGAGAACCTCGAGGCCTAGGAAAATGGAAACACAGTCAATGGCTGTGACTGACCACAACCCTGAACACCACCCAACCTGCAAGCCATATAGCCCAATGTCCCGCACCTGTGATGGCGTACACCCACCCACAGTGAACATGCACATGGCCATCACAAACAGGCGGCATCAGCTATGCGCACCACTGCCCACACACACTGCCCACATCCATCACAGTACAAACAAGGCTAGCAAATGACGTGGCAATGTGGTGCGATGCCAGTTACACAGCTATGTGCCCAGTGCATGCCTGGACCACCAGTGACGCATACACAGACGTGCTGTGATACTGCACAGTGATGCATGTCACCTGTGTCGTGCCTACATACATAGATACATAGATGTGTCGTCAGATAAGGCCTATGGCAAACCCAGTCTGTCCATATGAGCTTGTAAGTTCAATGCTGTTTCCCAGAAGTCTGTTGCCCCTACCCCTGATCTCCAGAATTCTTCATGTCTGTCCCTGCAGTCTGAAATCCCATGATTGTGTCAGCCCCCACCACTTCCTCTGGCAGGGTGTTCCACTTGTCCACCACCCACTCTGTGAAGACAGTCCATCACCATGTGTCCTTTGAATTGTCCTCCCTCCAACTTCATCCCATGCACTCTAGTCCTGGAACATCTTTTTCACTTCAAAAAGTGTGTCCTGTACCCTGATCCCCCCTGTAAGATACCTGTATGTCTCCATCATATCCCCTCTCTCCCCCCTCCCCTCCAGGGAGTACATGTTCAGTTCCTTCAACCTGTCATCATAGGACCCGTGATGCAAGCCATGCACCATCTTTGTTGCACTCCTCTTAACCTTCCCTGGCCACTCTATGTCCTTACGTAGGTATGGTCTCCGGAAATGTACACTGTACTCCAGGTGGGGCCTCACTAGTGTCTTGTATAGTGGAATTATGACCTTCCCTTTCCTGCATGGTTGTATTGTGCAGGGCTAGTGGACTTCCCCCAGCATGCAATAGCATCCATGAAGTCATGATACTACATTGCTCAAGCAGCTCTGTCTGCCGCTGTTGCCCCTGCTGCTGTTGCTGTGGCTGCTGCTGCTGCTCTATCCGGGGGGCGACTCCTGCTGCCACCGGGGCCCTGGCACGGCCCTCCTCATCCCGGCCCTGCATCCTCAGATCCCAGCCTGTGGGAGACATATGTTGAGACAAACATCAGTGTGACTCAAATGCAGAGTGCCCCCTGCCCCAGTGAGAGTACCTGCCCACACAGCCATAACCATACATCGCACAGCTGCACACACTGACACAGCCAGCCGTGTCTGAGCCGTCACCTATGCACAGCCACACAAGCACACACACACCCCTACAGAGAATATAGGTGCATAGATGGTACACTCACCTGGCCTAGGCACCGCGACCCCGCCTGGCACGCGCCCGCAGCCTGGCCAACATACTGCTCCCTCCAAGGAGGTCACTGTACCGCCGCACTGCTAACAGACCGCCCCGGCCCAGTGACCTCCACCAGGTCAGTGGCCACTTGCTGCCACACTTCTGCCTCGCCATGGTGAGGGGGCCTCACCATAGAGTGCCTCACAGTGGGGCTCCACCAGGGCCACCAGGTTAGCCACCTCCAGTGGGCTCCAACTCACTGCCCTCCTCCTAGCCATCTCAGCCAGTTTACAGCAGGCAATATGGCGCTCCGCTGCACTGTAACCCCACGTAGAGATGTTGCGCAATAGACCACCACAGGCTTCAATCATGCTGTTCGAACAGCGCCGACACTTCACATAGCGCTGTCACTAGACAGTGCAATAGGGATGTACACATGGCATGCAAACAGCGCCAGGGGGCAAAGGGCATACACAAGGTCACGGCAATGACGCAAGGCTATGCACAGTGCCATCGGATGTATAGGCATCCTGCGCGACTGCCATGCTGCGTACCAGTGCCACAGTGTACTATTGCGCAGTAGTGCCACAGCGCCATATAGTGCCCAGTGCTGTAGCACCACTGGCACAATGGTGGCCATGGCCTGAATTGCCTATCGCGCTCAGCAGGTCTGCAGCATGATAGACGATGCATAAGCTGTCTGGGCATGCGCAATGCAGTGTAGCACGAGGCACAAATCTGTGCTATTGGCTCAGCGGCCCTTTTCCAGACAAGCGCAGCGCAATTCGCGATATTCAGCCGACATATGCAAATCATTCGATCAGCCATTCAAAGGTGCAGTGGCGCGATTAGCATGTCATTAAAGTTGCGCCACACCTCATTTGCATGTGTTGTACTATAAAAATGCGACAGTGGGTTGTGCTGGCCAGATTTGGTTACTGCAGGTGAGAGGTGAGTTACATGCTGTGTGATGCTCAGGACAATGCTCATGGGCAAGGATGCCGGAGGATGATAAAGGCTGAGGGGGCTGAGAATCAAAAGGGCACTTAGAAAGGGACAAAGAGCACCTTTTCTATTAGTATCTGCCATACGGAGAAGAAACATTGGGGGCTTCCGCCCCCCCCGGGCTGGCACCTATGCTCATGGGGAAATGCTGTAGACTGCACAGTGACAGGTGTCCACTTCCACCCATACAGATCACCATGACTGACCAGAGCCAAGGTGAGGGTGAGGACGGCGGGCGTAGGAGGAGGCCAAACTTCACAGCGGCAGAGACGGAAGCCCTCTTCCAGGCCTACCTGGAGGATGAGCCACTATTGAGTGGACGGAGGGGCACCCCTCAGGAATGTGCAGCTGCATGGGAGGGGGTAGCTCGGGCCATCAACCTGCACGGAAGCCACCAGCGCTCCGTGCAGGAATGCAAGAAGAAGATGAGGACTGACCGCAGGAGGCTGAAGGAGAGGGTGGCAGCCTTCAGGGTTGCACGGGCTGGCACTGGTGGGGGCCCGCCAGTGGTGTTGCAGCTGACCCCAATGGAGGAGACACTGGTCACGCAGCCGAGTGCCATTGTGGGTGTACCAGGCGGAGGATTCCAGACAGGTGGAAGCCCATCACTGCACGGTATGACATGGTGGTGGTGTTGGGGGGGCCGTTGTTCACATGCACTCACATGTACTCTTTTTCTGTTACAGATTCTGTTCATCTTCAGGAGACGGTGGTGGTGGTGGGTCCAGACAGTGATGCAGACCTGCTGGACGTGGAGGAGGGACTATCCACCTCTGCCACCAGCCAGCAGGCACTGCAGCAGCATGCACGCTGGGCCAACAACTCTGGTGTCAGTGATACGGGTGCGGGGGGTGCACAGCCTGTGTCTCAGCAGTCTGGCATGCAGGTATGCCAGCATGCTGTGCCTATGGCAGTGGCATGTACCTGCACCATTGATGATAGCAGGCCTGCAATGGGCAGTGGTAGGTGTTTGTCCCATGACGGACACATGGCAGGCCAGCACGTGCCCCTGGGCCTTCCTGGTTCACACCTGTGTACCAGCATGCTGGCACAGTCCCAGGCTGTGCCTGTCAGCACCGGTGGGGCAGCACCGGTGGCTGTGCAGGTGTCTGGCACTGTTGCCAGCACGGAGGTGGAACAGGTGGACCTGGGGGCTCAGCAGTTGGAGGGGCGGCAGCAGCAGTCGCACACCAGGTCTGGGGGTACAGTGTCAAGCAGTGGCACATGTCCACCGCCCTTTGATCCACCCATACCTGGTCCTGGTGAACAGCGCCCACCCTCAAGGGGTGCTGTGCACTGGGACCGTCCACACCCTGGGGGTCACGATGCCATTGGGGCACAGTACCCATTGGACGCATACACCTGCCTGCTGCAGGAATCAGTACAGCTGCAGGGGCGGGTTGCAAGGTCCGTGGAGGCACTGTCTGTGTCCATGGAGCGGCACAGCAGGGAGTGTGCTCGGGACCGAGCCGAGCTGGTCCTTATGCGGACGGATGTGACCGCCGCCATTGACAGGCTGACCCAGGCAGTGGTCTCTGTCGTGGATGCATTGGGCACACTGTCAGGTGCCCCTGTACTGCACACCCCACACAGTGTGCTCTCCACTTCCCGTTCCCGGCGTCATGTGACACCAGGCCTGTCGATGCCGGGTTCTGCTGTGGGCATCCCGAGCACCCCTGGTGCATGTTTGTTCGGCATGATGCAGACCCCTTTGTGGGCAAGGTCGCGTTCTCGCAGTGGGACCCCTGGTGGTGCAACAGCGCCACCCCATGTGGCCTCTGCTCAGCCTGCCAGTGCTGCTGGGCCACGGTGGGGCTGCCCACGCATCCGTGGTGGCCGTGGGACAGTGCTACATGACTGAGCTGTCTCCCGGTGCGGGCCTGTCTGGTGCTGCCCTGTGTGCAATGTGTTCATGAGTGGGCAGTGCACTGCTGGGTGCTCTGCTCACCCGCTGACACACGGACCACCTGCACACTCTCCCAACTGCTGTCCACAGGTGCGTGTGCATGATGATGCCTGCATTGCACTGTACAAGGTGCAAGGGTGCCCAGTTCCTGACACACGTACTTGGACAGTACAGGTGGTGGGGGTGGTCGGTGGTGCTGTGTGTTGGCAATGTCGTTTCCGGAGTGCTGTGCTTCTGCCCATGTATGCTGCCTGGTGTGTGTGTGTGTCCATATGAGTGCTTACCCCTCCCTGATGGTGTGTTGGTATGCCTGGAACCTTCAACTCCCCTGACCTTCATGCACGGTGTGTTCCCCTGTGTGCCTGTGGTTTGCGCATGGACAGTGTTGCCTGCACATGTCCCCTTGACTTACCTGTGTTGGGCGTAGTGCTCTTCTGCAATGGTGTCCCGGTGCAGCTGGGCCTGCCGGGTCAGTCGGGGGTCTCTCCGTCCTAGGGGGGGCTGCTCATCACCAACATCACTGGCACCACTGGCGTCCCCATCGCTGTCCCCCTCTTCGACCTGTATGGCTATCCCATGGTCTTTGGCCATGTTGTGCAGGATGCAACAGGCCAGGAATATCCCACAGGCCTTTTGGGGGCTGTACTGTAGGGCACCGCCGGAGGTGTCTAGGCATCAGAAGCATGCCTTGAGCATCAAAAACACCCGCTCTATGATGTTACGTGTTGCGGCATGTGCCTCATTGAAGCATAGCTGCGCTGGGGTCGTGGGGCGCCGGTACGGTGTGAGCAGCCAGGGAAGGAGTGGGCATCCGCAGTCACCTGTGTGGAGATAGTGGAGAGCAGTGTCATGTCAGGTCCATATTGGCCATATCCTTGTGTGCCACTACCATGGCACCTGTGTCATTCCACCCTTGCCCAGAGTTTGCATTCCATACATGTGTACTCACCCACTAGATGACCCGTGGGGATGTCCCCACTCTCGAATCGATGGCACAGTGCAGAGTGGTGCCATATGAAGGCATCATGTGCTCCACCAGGGTGTGTGGCACAGACATTGATAATGCGCCCAGTGGCATCACACACCACCTGGCAGTTGACACTGGAAAACCCCTTTCAGTTCCGATATGCCTGGCCGTTGGGGCCAGGTGGCATGCGAATGGCCACATGGGTGCAGTCTATGGCCCCTAGCACGCCAGGCATACGTGCTACCCTGTGGAACTCCTTCATGTTTGCTGTACGCTCTGCTGCGGTGCTGGGGAAATGGATGTACTCCGCAGCATGAGGCAGCAGTGCGCTGAGGAATTGGGTGAGGATGCGTGACGTGGCCGACTGTGTAATGCCTGTGGTGTCCCCTGTCGGCCTCTGGAAGGTGCCCGTGGCGAGCAGGCACATGCAGGCTGTCACCTTGGTCTCCACAGACAGAGCGTGACTCCGTCGTGAGGGTGCCTGCATCACATCACTGCACAGCTCACAGAGCCATCTCAGTATAGCCCTGTTCAGGCGGTACCGGCCCACGATCTCGACATCTGTGTACAGCTCGAAGCTGATGCGGGCACGATACCGCCTGTCGGGGGCATACCGGCGACGGGCCCCTCCACGGCCACGTCCCCCTGCAGCATGGTGTCTCACCCCTCATTACAGCTTCCATGTGGAAGCTGGCACTGTCCATCTCCCTGGCTTCTGCCCCCCCGGCTGCTGTTCTGTGTTACCCCGCTGCCCACACTGCTGCTTCCACTGCACCAGGCACCCCCCGCTGGCCTCTCTGTCCTCCTGGACCCATTGTCCCTGTCTGCCCTTCCAGCTTCTGTCTCTCTCTCTCTCTCTGTCTCATTCTCTCTCTCTCCTCCCCAGTTTGCGGCCTGCTAGGGTTCTTGCGCTGATTCCTTGAGCCTTTTTTTGGCTCAATTCCGCTACTGCTCAACGTCCGGCTGAGCCACTCTTGCGCATTGCGCAAGTGTTCGAATATCGCATTGTGCACTTTATGCATGGACCGCCCTTCGCCGCGCATGCCTTCATTTCCATTGCGCTGTTGCTCAGCATGTTTTCGTGGCGCAACTGGCCTTCGAATGTCGCAGAATGGCGTGATTTTTGGAGTTGCGCACGTGCAACCCTGTTGCGCATGGCGCAACCCTTTTGAATATCTGGGCCATAATGTATAAAATCCAGAATTGGAGACGCAAAATGCAGAAAATGCACAACTGTACAAATAAACTATTACAAAAAGTAATTTTATTCAAATAGTAGTTTTACTCTGTTACTATTCTGTTAATATTTTTTTAAATTATACATGCAAGGTTTGGATGTCTGGTCACAAAAAAATATACAGTAGTTTGTTAATATTGTGTTGGTGTATGCGGGCACTTAATGTAGCACACTAAGTGAATTATGAAGTCCAAAAGTTGAAGTAAAAATTGTTACTGACTGACCAGGTTGGTGGTATATTTGGACATCCAGCACATCTTGGAAATTGTGGTAACAGGATAATCCATTGGAATAGGTTGCTGCATTTTTTTGGACTGCAATTTTTGCCTGCCCAGCCCTACACTTCAGTTCATGTGTTCTAGCAATCTCATGTTGCTGTGCATTTCTAAATCTTTACCTTTCATTCTTTCTCTCTCTTTTGAGTGTGTGTGCTATTTACTATTTGAAATGGTGATTGCACACACTTTGTGTAACTTATCCAGATTTGCACTTCTCTGCCATTTTTTTATCTGCTACCCATCTAGCTCTTTATTTATTTATTGTTTTTGCTTATGATGATTAATCTGCTTGCTAAACTAAACTGATCATTTGCCAGTCAGAAGGGTGTGGGGGTAGAGGTTAATTGGCCACAGTGTTCTTGTTATATGCACTTCCCTACTGCACCTGTTATTACTAAATGAAGCAACATTCGCTCCACTGCTACTCTATCAAATCACTCCTCCCCCCCATATCAGTGGTAGTCTGTTGTTTGTTCTAGCTGCCAAAATATATGTAGTGCACACACCAGTCATCATGTTTCATTTATCAGTATGCAACCTGTAAGTCACTTCCCTGTTTCATATCAATGTTTACCACCTGTGGTCACCCTATGTGGTACCCTTGTATGTATATCCAGCCTGTATCATGTAACGTGCATTTCATGTATATACTGTTATTACCTATCTGTGTTTGTACTTTAAGTGTTTATGTCACAGGACCTCCTTGTTAATGAGCTTGCTCAATGGAGTTTTCCTGCAATAAACTTGAACTTGAACATTACCTCCCCCTTCCCATTTCAAGTGGATATACTGTTCCTCATCCCAATGTGAGTATGCCTTAACAGAATTCACTACTGGCTCAGGCTGACCTCTTTCACCTATCCCACTGCCGGTACACATTTATGAAAAAAAAATCCCCACCCAATTCTGGCTGACTTACTGTACTGTACCTCACTAGTCCTAATGAAGGTATGATGTATGACTTATATATAAAAAAATAATCTCCCCCCTGACAGCTTATGGTGACCCCCTCCTCCATCACACCCCACCCACATGTTTCCTGATACCAGGATAGAACACACATACTAAGTATACAAGAGCACAGTTCTGAGGCTTGCACATGTTAGCATGAGACTTGTCTGAAGGAACATGTATTTTGGTGGATGTTGAAGTTTTTTTTTTAATAAAATAGACACACGTACACTGATGTCAACCCCACCGAACCAAACACAAAGATGTAAACCAGATATCCCATATACACTGTAACAGTTTTGCCTCTTCCCTGGTGCCTCACGGTCCCCAGCCCCTTATTATGTATGAGCATACTGTATTTTTTTCATGCTAATTTAAAGTTCTGGCAGAGGCACGCAGTGGTGTAAAACAGAGTGCTAAGCTAGTATCCATCTTATGAACAGGTGGAGAGGTGGTGGTGGTGGGGGAGGGAGTGCAGGAACTAGTTTCATTGGGGAGGGGAGTGGCTGCAGAAAGATAAATGTTGCTTCAATCTGTACATAATGGAAGTGTGTGTGTGTGTGTGTGTGTGTGTGTGTGTGTGTGTGTGTGTGTGTGTGTGTGTTAGGTGGGGGTGTGGTGGTCAGAACCTGATCAACAATTGAGAAAAAATGTACAAAAATAACACTATACAGAAATAGATATTAAGGGATGGTGGTGTGTATGTGTGTGTGGGGGGGGGGGGGCACAACAGGGCATACCAAGTCACACTTTGTAGAACAAGGAGCACAATTGAATAACCAGTAGAAGGGCATAAACTTCATTTTCAGTTTTTTTTATATTATTTTTAGAATGTGAAACCACTGACCATTAACCACAAGACAATAAACGCTACTGTTTCTGGAGGACTCCCCCTCTCTCCTGATGTTCACCTGTTCCTCAACAGTACACCTACAGTGACACAGAAGGCCACTCACATAGTGCTATTTGCTTTTTCTAAAACTTCTAAATGCCTCTTAACACATTTCACAGTCTGCCAAGCTTCACCATATAAAATTTGAACCTGCCACATTGTTTTGTGCACTGTACCTGCTTATGAACTAAGAGGGAATTTGGCAATGCTCAGTAATGTTACAGAATGTTAACAGTAATGTTAACTAGAATGGAACGTCAAAAGCCTTAAGAAGGTGTTCAAACAGATAGAACATACTGCTTGCAATTACACAAAATGATTCTAGCAACATAGAAACATAGAATTTGACGGCAGATAAGGACCACTTGGCCCACCCAGTCTGCCCATTTCCCTACCTAATGGATAAGCAGCAGATCCTAGTTAACCAGCAGCCTACTTCTTCCTACCCCCACCCCATAGAATTGCCTTAAGACTACCCCATGCATGCTTGAATTCCACCATTGTTTTTGACTCCACAACCTCCTCCAGAAGGCCGTTCCATGCATCCACAACCTCTCTGTGAAAAAATACTTCCTTAAATTACCTCTGAGATGTACCCTCTATCTTCAAATTGTGCCCCTTGTTCTGCACCTCTTTTTTGAAAGATGCTACCCTCTTGGACTTTGTTGATTCCCTTGAGGGCTTGAAAGTTTCTATCATGTCTCCTCTCCTCCTTTCCTCGGAGGTATACATATTAAGCTCCTTAAGTCTCTCTTCATATGTCTTCCGGTCGCAGACCCTGCACCATTTTAGCTCCTCCTCAGGACAGCTTCCATCCTGTCTATGTCTTTGGAGATTGGTCTCCAGAACTGCATGCAGTACTCCAGATGGGGTCTGACCAGCTGTCTGTGCAGAGGATAATAATTTCCTGTTTTCTACTGGTGATGCCTCTCCTATGCATCCCAGTATCCCCCAGCCCTCCTTGCTACCCTCTCACATTGCTTGCCCACCTTTAGGTCATCTGATATGACTACCCCAGGTCCCTTTCCATTTTTGTTGTTGTTAGTATCTCACCCCCATTGTGTACTCTTTCCTGGTTTTTGTTTCCCAGGTGCAGTACCTTGCACTTTAGCATTGAATCTAAGCTGCCATACATTTGACCATTCCTCTAACCTTGACAAGTCCCTTCTCATCCTTTCCACCCACCTTGTGCATCAACTCTGCTGCAGATCTTTGTGTCATCTGCAAGAGACATACTTTTCTTCCAGTCCCTCTGCAATGTAAACTATAAGAGACATTTGAGAGATGACCGTCCTAATACTGAACCTGAGGTGCCCCCACTAGTATCCCCCTTTCTTCAGGTGGACTCATTTACTATTACTCTCTGTGTCCTATTCTCCAGCCAATTCTTTACCCAGGCTGTCATCTTGGGACCCACTCCGTGGCTGGCTAACTTGTATATTAATCTTTTGTGTGGGACTGTGTCAAATGCCTTGTTAAAGTCTAGGTAGGCCATGTCCACAGCCCCTCCCTGATCTACTACTTTGGTCACCCAGTCAAATAAAACAATCAGATTCATTTGGCATGAACTTCCCACTCTGAATCCATGCTGCCTTGGGTCCTGTGCCCCTCTGGCCTCTAGATACTCGACAGTTCTTTCCTTCAGAAGTGATTCCATCATTTTCCCTATCACTGAGGTTAAACTAACAGGTCAGTAGTTTCCTGCTTCTGCCTTGCTCCCTCTTTTGTGAAGACAAATCACATCTGCCCTCCTCCAGTCCTTGGGTACCACCCCATCCTACCATGATTTGTTAAAGATGGTAGTCAGTGGTGTCACTACTTCTACCCTTAGTTCTTTTAGAATTCTGGGATGAATCCCATCAGGCCCCATTGCTTTGTCCACCTTCAGTTTTAAGAGTTCTTTCAGAACCATTTCTTCTGTAAATGGGCTGGTATCAACTTCTATATCCAGAGTGTTTCCATTGTTTGTTTTAGCTACCTCTCCCTCTTCATTTGTAAATACTGAGCAAAAATATTTGTTTAGTATCTCTGCCTTTTCACAGTCACCCTCTACCCACCCCCCTTCCCTTTATTAAGCCTCACTATCCCTCCCTTGGTCTTCCTTGCGCTCCCAGTGTACCTATAAAGGTTTTTATCCCCTTCTTAACTGAGTTGGCTATCTTTTCCTCGGTTTGGGCCTTTGCTGTTCTGACTGCCTTCCCAGCTTCCTTTTGCTTTAACTGATACAGTTCTCTGTCCTGCTCCTTCTGTGATTCCTTGTACTTCCTGAATGCTTTCTTTTTCTCTTGAACCTTCACTGCCACTTCCTTTGAGAACCATAGTGGTTTCTTGCATCATTTGTTTGTTTATTTGCTTCACAGAAAGGCTTGTTACCTCTGTGATAGCAGTTTTATTATTCCCATTGTTCTTCCACCCTCCTTCCTGCCCATTTGCTAGTGCATTCCTTAGGCACTCACCCATTTTAGCAAAGTCAGCCCTCCTAAAGTCCAGTACTTTTGCCTTGTATGGCTTCAATCCTATTGTTGTGTTTATTGTGGAACCATACTGTTCATGGTCGCTAGTTCCCAGATGGCTACCCACTTCTACATCTTTGTGATCTCTCTCCATCTCAATTTGAGAGAACCAGGTCTAAGATTGCTCCCTCTCAGTGGGTTCCAATACTAGTTGTCTAAGGCATGCCCCTGTGGGCATCTGGAATAACCCACTCTTGAAGTGGCTGCTGCAGCTGCACTCCAGTTAACATCTGGCATATTCAGATCACCCATCAGCAATATCTCCCCTTTTTCTGCCATTCTAAGTATACTTTCTATCATTTCCTTGTCCATTTCCTCCCCCTGAGAGGGGGGTCTGTATACAACCCCTGTGCAGATTGTGGTGCCATTGCCTGTCTCCAAATTGACCCACAGTGCTTCTTCTCCTCCTTGTTTACCCTTTTGTTCTGTTGCTTTGATTCCTTCCCTTATGTAAAGAGCTATTCTTTCTCCTCGTTTACCCTCCCTGTCCCTCCTGTAGATAGTGTATCCTGGTATGTTTACGTCTCAGTCATGGTTTTGTGTGTACCATGTTTCTGTGACTGCTACGATATCCAGATGTTCCTCCTCCATCAAGGCCACTAATTCAGGAAGCTTGTTACCCAGACTATGGGCATTGGTACTCATTGCTCTCCATTTTTTTATGGCTTTACCTTCTGTTGCAGCATCCCCCACTGACCTTTCTACCTCGGTCTTTTTCTCACTACTAACAACTGATAAGTGCAAAGAAATTTTAAATGGCACAGATACAAACATTATTAAGAGTGGCAGTAGTAGAACTCTATGCAAACCACGCAGGTATGAAACATTTCATCACATTGGGATGTCATAATACATTGTGTATGACAAAAGAACAACATAGGGTTATGGAACCTGGTGGCACTGTCAGTATAGTGTTGTACTGAGCAACCTCACCCTCTAGTAGACCTACATTATGCTTTTACTACCTAGTAACCATTATTTTATGTCAGACTACAGCTAACAAACATTCAGAATGGCTACAATGAATTTACAGTACAGTACCATTCTACTGATGGCAGGACAAAACAAATAATTGGCATGCAGTGTTTTCAGACTATTTCATCCATTTATTGAAATCAAGTTCACCCACTAGATGTGCACTTAACATAAACCAGTATCATCTCAGATGTGAAACACATATTCTTCTCAACTCTATGTTACATACAATGTGATCATACTGCACTGTGTGAGGCCCAAAGAAAGGCAAAACTAATGTCATTCACCATTAAGCAGATGAGTTTAATGAAGATATTTTGAACATCTTACACAAGCGATATAATGTAGTGGGATAATCTCACTGGCATATTTTGATACAATCATTTGCCATTATTTGGGACACTAAAACCAAAGTTGAGATGTGAACATAGTATAATTACAGTCTGTACATTAGGGGGAGGGCTGGACATATGAAGTACATTGCAGGTAGCTAACCTGTTCTCTTTGAGAGCTGAAACAGTGATGACGTTTGAAAAACAGCAGAATGTAACAGAGCTACTGTAGGCCTTAAAAACTCCCTAATCAAGTCAAGTCAGGTCAGTCACGGGTCTGAAGCTAGTGGGGGGGGGGCAAATTGTTCACACCTATTGGTTCTAAGTTAATAGCAGTCAGTGTGTATGAAAAAGAGGGATCAGTCACCATGACAACATTCATTACTGGTATGTGGCATTCCAGTTCATTGTCATCAAATTGTTTTCTGGTTAGCAAGAGTAGATGTGGATTTTTTTTAGAGCCTGAATTTTGCGATTATTTTCAGTGACAGGGCTTTAGAGTTTTAGTGCATGGGGAAGAAAATCTAAAAATTTGAAGATGCCTCTTTTGGTAGTGACTTTCCCCTGCTTACCAACAGCTTGTGTCTTGCCTCACTTTTTGTGGTGTGCTGTTATTATGTAGTGCCATCTATACTTAAGCAATTTGAGAAAAAAACTAAAAAGAAAATAGTTGTGCCCCACAAACATCACAACACAGACCTGTTATTTAATTTAGCCATGTCCCCCAACAGTCTTTCACATTCAAAACATACACTAACATTAGTACTAGTTAATCAAACTCCTCAGGCATGCTGTATCTCTCAAATTGTTCTTAATGAAATAAGGAACAGAGATTCTCAATATGAGGGCAACAAGGGGCACAGTCTCAAACATGGAGATACAGTACTGCACAGTGTAAGCTCAGAAGACTGTGGAAACCACAATGTTTACTTGTATATCATTTTTAGTTAGCATCTTCGAATATTTTGCATTTCTGCAATGAATGTAAAGCACCTTATCTGAGCTTTTTTGATTTAATTATTGTACCATATGTATAGCATAGCTTGTTTATGGATGGGTTGTTAATTTATTTATTGATATATATAATTTTTTCATACACCTTTCCAGGGAGGATCTGCAGTACTCTGACTGAGTTTGCATGAATCAAGGGTTGGTACCCAACCTTTTCCTTTTTTTTAGCTAGGATTGTTTTTTGCAACCACCTGTGCCTCTGACGAAGAGAATGAATGTAAACTAAGAAAGCAATGTTCGCCCTACTAATGAAATCCCTACATAAAATTCTTAGGATTCTACAGATTTCTGCAACTGAATCTTCAGGCCTGTCTGATCCTCCTCCCCCTTTCAGAGGGGCAAATTAATCCATGGTTTTACCAGTGATTATGCAAGCCTGAGAAAGAATTATCTTTGATCTTCATTCAGATCAATGATTAACCTGTTACCACAAAATGACTCCAAACCAAAGAGGAGTCAGTCAGCCAGCTACCATTAGGTAACTGCTTCCCTTTCTAATGGACCTGCCAGCTTAAACCAAATGCCAGGCATTAATGTAAAGAGCAATGCATAAACCCATTGGGGCTGGCAGTACAGCCTGGAGGTTAGAATGATGAGCTGTGAATGAGCTTGGTACATCCAGCAGACCTGGGTTTGATCCCCCACAGCCTCCACTTATATAATGTATGACTCTGAGCAGATCACTTAAACTCTGCCATTTCCCCTCAGTGCTTCATCCTTGGGTCTGATTTTGGCAGTGGAGTTCGTAAGGCATCCAGAGTTAATGACAAGGAAAAAAGCCTCAGACAGCTAGGTATTAATCTACCTCTGCTGCAGCGAGCAAGGACTTAATTTTCATTGTACTGTGCTATTTTTCAGCTGCTGAAGTGCTTAGTTATGGACTGATTTCTTCATTTTCATTGCTTGCTGAATCCTCTAGTCTCCTAATTCTGTTCATAGAGAATTGCTGCTAAGTTAGTTTTAGGGTAAAAGTGTTAGACAGCAAGGTATCGGTTTAAACTGTGCTGCAAACAGCTTGGATTTTTAAATATTATTAGTTATCACTACACTTTCTGTGGCTAATTACTGGTCTGTGTTTCTCAGAGGCTAAAGCAGGCACCCAGCTCCTTCTTCATTTCATTTTCATTTTTATTTTTTATACTTGTAAATCAGATTAGCAAGATTGCCTGTTTTCACTGGTGACATCGAACAGTATGGTTCACAATAAACACAGCAATAGAGTCAAGTCATACAAAGGCAAAAGTACTGGACTTTAGGAGAGCTGACTTTGCCAAAATGGGTGAGTGCCTAAGGAATGCACTAGCAAATGGGCAGGAAGGAGGGGTGGAAAAACAATGGGGAATAATAAAAACTGCCATCACAGAGGTAACGAGCTTTTGTGTGAAGCAAATAAACAAAATGAAACGATGTAAGAAACCACTATGGTTCTCAAAGGACGTGGCAGTGAAGGTTCAAGAGAAAAAGAAAGCATTCAGGAAGTACAAGGAATCACTGAAGGAGCAGGACAGAGAACTGTATCAGTTAAAGCAAAAGGAAGCTGGGAAGGCAGTTAGAACAGCAAAGGCCCAAACTGAGGAAAAGATAGCCAACTCAGTTAAGAAGGGGGATAAAACCTTTTTTAGGTACATCAGGGAGCAAAAAGACCAAGGGAGGAATAGTGAGGCTTAATAAAGGGGAGGGAGGGTGGGCAGAGGGTGACTGTGAAAAGGCAGAGATACTAAACAAATATTTTTGCTCAGTATTTACAAAGGAAGAGGGAGGTACCTAAAACAAACAGTAGAAACACTCTGGATACAGAAGTTGATACCAGCCCATTTACAGAAGAAAGGGTTCTGAAAGAACTCTTAAAACTGAAGGTGGACAAAGCAATGGGGCCTGATGGGATTCATCCCAGAATTCTAAAAGAACTAAGGGTAGTACTAGTGACACCACTGACACCCTCTTTAACAAATCATGGGAGGATGGGGTGGTACCCGAGGACTGGGGAGGGCAGATGTGATTCCCCTTCACAAAAGTGGGAGCAAGGTAGAAGCAGGAAACTACAGACCTGTTAGTTTAACCTCAGTGGTAAGGAAAATGATGGAATCACTTCTGAAGGAAAAAATTGTCGATTATCTAGAGGCCAGAGGGGCACAGGACCCAAGGCAGCATGGATTCACAGCGGGAAGGTCATGCCAGATGAATCTGATAGATTTCTTTGACTGAGTGACCAAAGTAGTAGATCAGGGAGGGGCTGTGGACATAGCCTACCTAGACTTTAGCAAGGCATTTAACACAGTCCCACACAAAAGATTAATATACAAGTTAGCCAGCCTGGGAGTGGGTCCCAAGATGACAGCTTGGATAAAGAATTGGCTAGAGAATAGGACACAGAGAGTAATAGTAAATGGAGTCCACTCTGAAGAAAGGGGGGTTACTAGTGGGGTGCCACAAGGTTCAGTATTAGGACCAGTCCTCTTCAATGTCTTTATAAGCGACATTGCAGAGGGACTGGAAGGAAAAGTATGTCTTTTTGCAGATGACACAGAGATCTGCAACAGAGTTGATGCACAAGTTGGGGTGGAAAGGATGAGAAGGGACTTGTCAAGGTTAGAGGGATGGTCAAATGTATGGCAGCTTAGATTCAATGCTAAGAAGTGCAAGGTAATGCACCTGGGAAACAAAAACCCAGGGGAAGAGTACACAATGGGGGAATAGATACTAACAACAACAACAAGCATTTGTCAATGCCGAATGTTTGCTTGTTGGCATTGGCAGTGGTAGTGTAGAAGTTACAGTGTAATAGTAATGGCAGTGAAGTATTGAGCTGAAGCCAACCCCACCACCACCCTGCAGAGAGTGACAGGCATTGGGGTGTGCCTTTGGGTCGTCAGGCATTGCGGGCCCCGCCGTTTCAGTACCCCCCACCCTGCAGACACTGGCAAGTGTCATGGGTTTCCTTGGGGTCTTTGGTCCTGATGCGCACCCCATTCCATTAGGAAATACAGTGAGATGGGTGTGATATAGGAGAATGGGGTGAACTTTGGGGCCGAAGAGTCCAAGGCATACCTCGATGCTTCTCACTGGCTGCAGGGTGTGGAATGGTATGAGCATTACAGGCAAGAATCCCAACTCACACCCCTGATGCCTGTCATTCTCTACAGGGTTGGACGTTATGGTTGGAAACCCTAATACCTCAGGCATTCATTGGTATTTTCACTCCAAATGTTCAACATGGTTTTTTTGTGACCCCACCTCATGAACAGGGGGAATATCAGTTTCTTAGCCGAAAGCTGCTTATGCACAGCGACTTCGGCATTTAGCACCACAGGTGCAAAAACATTCTGAACAGGATGTAAAAAATGACAGCTGTACTGTTCATTGGGAGGTGTAAAAAATGGCAATGTTGCAAATCTGCAGTAAAAATATTTAAAAAAAATGGTGAAGTCACGTTAGTACATTTTTTTTTGTTTTAACCAGGTATAGCACACTAAGCTGAAAGCTTTTTTTACAGGAGCGACCTGGGAGCACAAGGAGGTTAAGTGACTTGCTCAGGGTCACACAGTATGCAAGTGGAAGTTGTGGGATTCAAACCCAGGTCTGGTCTGCTGAATATCACCAAATTTGCAGCTCAGAGCCTTAGACCACTGCTCTATATTGCCTCATACATAGAAACTGTGCAAGGCACACCCATAATATAATTAGGTTGGGGAATTTTTGCAGCAGATTGTCAACTCAGGCATTTTGGTGCCTCCGATCATGAACAATGTCACTGTGATTTTCTTCATCTGTCCCGAACAATAATTTCCCACAGTGACCATGCATCTCTGCGTTGAAAGTGTGAAAACACACTTTGGCCATGTTGTGAAAAATGACAGTTGTACTGTAAATAAGGCAGTGTGGAAAAATGCCATTGGTGAAAATCTGGACTTAAAATATTACAAAGTCATGAACTTATGAGGGTGCGTGTAAACAGCGCAATGCTCACTCGTAACACAGTAATTTTATGGACTTTTGTCACCAAATTTTCAACATAGCCATTTTAAGACCTCTGCTCATGAACAGTGTAACTGTGATTTTCTTAATCTGTCCCAAACATTGCTTTCGCACACCAACAGCACCATTGTGCACTACATGTACGAAAACACATTTTGAGAGGCATATGAAAAATGGCAACTGTACTGTTCATAAGGAAGTGTAATAAAATGGCAATGTTGAAAATCTGGAGTGAAAAATTAAATTTGCAAACTTATGGAGTGGGAGGCTAGTAGGACAATAACAGCAATTAACCAGGGAGGGAAATATATAATAGATCCTCAAGAACTTGCAGATACTTTTGCAATGTACTTCAAGGACCTATACCAACTTGAAAATAATGTGGGGGATGAGGAAATTAATGCCTTTTTAGAGGGAATACCCTTGCCGGTATTGGAAGCTGCACAAGCAGCAGAGCTGGAGGCACCTATTGGGGCAACAGAAATTCTGGAGGTTGTTAAATCTTTACCGGCGGGTAAAATGCCAGGGCCAGAAGGCCTTACAGCCAAGTTCTACCAAACGTATATCCATATTCTTTTGCCTCTCCTCCAAGAATTCTATAACAAGGTAATGCAAGAGGGTGTTTATCATCCCCCCCCTCTATCAGGCTTATATCACATTAATTCTGAAACCAAATAAACCCAAGAATGTATTGTCTAGTTACAGGCCAATAGCATTAATGAACCAGGACATCAAGATTCTTACAAAAGTTTTAGCCAACAGAATATGGCGGAATGCAGCGGGGGTGATTAGTAGGGAGCAAGTAGGCTTTATGCCAGGGAGGGGAGCACATGATGCCCTGAGGAAGTTGCACCACATCTTGCACTATGCATCAGATTGTCAAGTACCCCTAGCTTTGATATCTTTAGACACAGAAAAGGCCTTTGATAGGGTCTCCCACGCTTTTTTGTTTGCCACAATGGAGAGGATGGGATTTCCCCAAAGCTTCCTTAGGGGAATACAAAATTTGTACGCTGGCCCCTCTGCTAGAGTTTTGTGCAATGGTTATATGTCTCAGGAAATACAACTGAAAAATGGGACCCGGCAAGGGTGCCCTCTCTCCCCAATATTATTTAACATCTACTTGGAACCTTTGCTGAGGATAATTAATAATGATAGATATGTTAGGGGGGTTGAGATATTGGGGCGGGAATTAAAATTATCAGTTTTTGCTGATGATGTGCTCCTACACCTGCGGGACCCGGCAGATGGGTTGGAGAGGGTAAGGGAGCTAATAGGGCACTTTGCCAGGGTATCTAACTATGCATTGAATCTAACTAAAACCCAGATCCTCCCACTGACCCCTTATGTATATAAAGCAGACTTTGCCCAGCTCCAAATCCAATGGATGCCCGATAAGATCAAATATTTGGGCATCTGGATTACTAGAAACCCTGAGATAGGGGCGGAAGTGAATATGGAAGAGACATTATCAGGAATTAATGGGGACATAATAAGATGGAATAAGCAGTCATTGAATTTTATGGCAAGACTTGGACTGATCAAGATGAATTTACTGCCAAGATTGCTATACCCGGTTTATCTAGCCCCATACTATATCCCCAAAAAATGGTTTAGCAAGGTTAAAAAGCTAATTTCAGATTTTTTATGGAATTTTAAACCGCCCAGGAGAAACTATAAAGCCCTGTGCTTACCCGCTTCGTATGGGGGGATTAAGCTGCCAAACCTCCACTTGTATTATGTGGCGGGCCAGTTGGGTCTCATGACTTGATGGAATAAAGGGGAACAGGGGGAGGCTTATATCCCGGAATGGCTTCAGTTGGAGACCCTAATGATGAAGGAGACAGGCCTCTCCCTAGAGACCCCACTGTATGCTGATATAGCTAAGTGCTTCAAGCGAGACAGGGAAAACCCAGTAGTGAAGATAGCAGAAGCTTGGTGGTCGTGCTTGACTAAGGTTCAGAAAAGAGACCAGAAGAAGGCCATAAAGCATCCCTTATTGGGCAGTCCTAACCTGCTCATAGGGAATAGGGTACTCAAAGGGAAGTGGGCCAATTGGATTCTAGGCATGAAACTGGAAGATGTAATTCAGGATTCTAAGGTGATTCTCCCACCACAATGCCACAGAATGGCGTATTTTCCCAGATTACAACTCACAAGCATGTTGGAGGGAGAGTCAAGAAGGTTAGGGGGGTTCATAGAAGGTTCTTTTAGTTGGGAAGATCTGGAGGGGGTTGATCAGAGCTCAAGGATCTTATCACAGGTCTATAAAATCATTCTTAGCTTCATGGGCCCGAGGGCACCTCCGGCAGTGAATTATTGGGATAGAGTGTTAGCCCCGGTAGTAATCGATTGGGCTAGTGTATGGAATAATGCTAGGTATATTGTGATCCCCAAGTATAAAAACTTACACTTTTTTATTGTCTCAAATATATATTACACCCCTGTGAAACTATGCAAGAGAGGTCTAAAGCAGACAGACCTGTGTTTTAGGTGTGGTACAGAGATGGGTGATTTGATACACGTATTGTGGAGCTGTACCAAAATATCACCAGTGTGGGTTGAGATAAAGAGGCGAATGGACCCATTGATGGACTACTCAGAGTTTATAAAACCAGAGATCTGCGTCCTAGGGGACTTGTCACTAGTAGTTGGAGCTATTGTTTAGTATCACGTATCTCTGATGGCAGGAGTAGTTAAATCTTATGTAGTCCAGCATTGGAAGGATGGCCAGTTATATGGGTATGGTCAATGGTTAAAGGATCTTACTGGGATGTTAGCTGGAATCAAGAGGCATTTATATGCAGAAAGGAAAGAAGAGGTATATACTAAAAGATGGGCAGCTCTGGAGGCAATATATTCTCTACAAGAAGTAGATGGTTTGGCGCAGGTCTGTCTGCTGGGCAGTGACTAGCTGAAGTAACTTGGCTGATTAGATCAAAGGGTATTTAATTTCTTGATAAGTTTAGTAGGGTTATTAACGGATGAAGGGTGAAATGGTTGGGGCTTAGAGGATAATATAGATAAGGGTCTGCCAGACCTACGGATGAACTAGGGACTCTCTCTCCAGGGGTTGCAGAGGGAACACACTCTTACCTGGGCTAGTATTAATGCAGATAATGTCGAGAAGGAATGCTTATGAGGATACAGAGAGCCTGAGTAAATATAGATTAGGGAGTAAGGAAATAGGTAGCCTATAGGCCTTAAATTTAACTAGGGACGAAGTTATGACAAATGGGATGAGGAGGGGTGATGATTCCTCTGCATATGTATATAGTTAGATGTATATAGTTTGCACGGCCAGTTTTGGGGCTGTGTACCCCGGGTTCTGGGCTATGTGTGTATGTCTGTTTACTGTCTGTAAAACCTAAAATCAATAAAGACTTGTTTAAAAGAAAAAAAAAATTTGCAAACTTATGAGCATGCATAGGAACTGCACAACGCACGCTCGTAAAACAGTCATTTTTAGGAATGTTTTCACCAAATTTTCAACATAGCCATTTTAAGACCTCTGCTCATGAACAGTGTCACTGTGATTTTCTTAATGTGTCCCATACATTGATTCTGCAGATCGACTGCGCCATTGTGCGCTACATGGGCAGAAGTACATTTTGGGCAAGATGTGAAAAATGACAGCTGTACTGCTCATAAGGAGGTGTGGTAAAATGGCAATATTGAAAATCTGGAGTGTAAATATTGAAAATTCCGCGAACTTACGGTGCGTGGGAATAGCGCTTGCCTTTCGTAAAACAGTCATTGTTAGGAATGTTTTCACCAAATTTTCAACATAGCCATTTTAAGACCTCTGCTCATGAACAGTGTCACTGTGGTTTTCTTAATTTGTTCCAGTACATTGGTTTACACCGACTGCACCATTATGCGTCACATGGAGTGGAAACACGTTTTGGGTGAGATGTGAAAAATGACAGCTGTACTACTCATAAGAAGGTGTGGTAAAATGGCAATGTTGAAAATCTGGAGTGAAAATATAGAAAATTTGCGAACTTACGAGCGTGCATAGGAACTGCTCAACTCACGCTCATAAAACAGTCGTTTTTCGAAATTTTTCCACCAAATTTTCAAAATAGGCTTCTTGAGAGCCCACCTTATGAACACTGGGAGTGTCATTTTGTTAATCGGTCCCGAAAGGTGATTTCGCATAGTGACTGCGAAATCACCCTTCGGGCCCAAATAACGCCATGACAGTGACATCATTCATGAGAAGGGGTCCCAAAAACCCCATGTTGAAAATTTGGTGCAAAAATTCCGAAAAATGCCTGAGATATGCAACAAAGTTGAAAACCCCCTATCTAGCCCATTATATAGTTTACAGGCATTTCCTCAGTTTGCGGTCAGCTTTGAAGAGTGCAAACGTGTTCCCGGTCCACCGAAGATCGTTGCGCTGAGGTCCGGAGGTAAGTATGGGGTGAGTGGGGTGTGGGGAGGCAGGGTGCCCAGTGGGTGGGTGCAGGTTGAGGAGGGCCAGGAGACTACGTGGGACCGTTTTTCTTTACGGTGTTCTTTTGTTTCCAATGATGACGCTGGATGTTTGCCATGCTGGGGTGGGCTCCCAGTGTGGCACAAGGATGGTTGAGGGCGTTCGGCCGATGGGATTAGGCACCCCGTCGGCCAAAGCATCGATTGCCACGCTGGGGTGGGCTCCCAGCGTGGCACCCCTTCGAGGAGTAGGGACAGTGGAGCCGGCGGGGATTGGGCACCCCGTCGGCTATATCATCGAGTTGCCACGTTGGGGTGGGCACCCAGCATGGCATTTGGAAGGCTTTGGGGGTGGGGAGTGCAGCACAGCCGAGGGCACCCAGCATGGCATTTGGAAGGCTTTGGGGGTGGGAGAGCAGCACACTGATGGGGGTTGGGCACCCCGTCAGCTATACAGTGTGTGTGTGTGTGTGTGGGGGGGGAGCTGCGCATGGGCAAGTGATATCTTATCGCTGCTCACTGAAGCGTAGCTCCCCCTTTGAACTATATGCCACTGCATTTTGGAGCTTGTCATAGACAGCTCCAGCATGCATTGGCTTACAGGGGCCACACCTGCCAACACACTGAATTGGAAGAGGGGTTGACACACCTTCGAAATCTCGGATGATGGCACTATGTTTCTTGCACATGCATGCAAGCAAACATAACAAACATAATAAATGTATCTTAATTTTTGAAGACCGGTTTTTTTTTTGTGCTTGCATATGTGACGTATGAATGAGGGATCCACTCACTGTAGATCGAGGGAGGATGTGAAATGGTGCAGGTACATGGGGGGGGTGAACAAAGTGGTAGACAGTAAGCCCTACCAGAGCTTCAGGCTGATGTAGCACAGCAATACATGGGGGGGTGAGCAAAGTGGTAGACAGTAAGCCCTACCAGAGCTTCAGGCTGATGTAGCACAGTTGGACTAAGGCAAGGGAGGATGTGAAATGATACAGGTACATGGGGGGGTGAACAAAGTGGTAGACAGTAAGTCCTACCTGAGCTTCAGGCTGATGTTGTACAGCTGGACTAAGGCACAAGCACCCACGGCATGTTCTTATAGTCCCCGTTTATATGTCTGTTTATGTTCTTACAGCGTTGATCGCCTAACTGAGCCAAGATGTAAAACAGATACTAAACTGTCAGGTTTATTTCAGGTGACCATGTTCTTATAGTCCCTGTTTATATATCCATTTATGTTCTTACAGCATTGATTGCCTAACTGAGCCAAGATGTAAAACAGATATTAAAATGTCAGGTTTATTTCAGGTGACCAGGATCGTAGTGGAGAGAGGGGGCAAGTGAAACAATGTCCTGAGAATGTGCTTAAACTTATTAACCGTTGCTGTGCCGCGGAGTGATACACCGGTCCAGAATCCCTATACGTTCAAATTCTGTTTGCAGCCTAAAGGTGCTTAGGTGGATTGGCATTTACATTACTCAGCGGCAAATCTTTTTCATACTTTTTGTGATCATCGGTTAAGATATAACCACTAACTGATGACAGACACTTGGGGGCATGAAACTGTGCTACCAGCAAAGTTGCATTTGCAAAACCCTGAATATTTATCTGTTGGTAATGAAATGAAAACTGTCAGCTGATAACATTCAGCCACTGTCCATTGCACAGAATAGACATCTCACTGATAGATCTGGAGCAAAGGGACATGCACTTGCCAATAACACCACTACAGATCCAGACACTGAAGAAAGAAGTTCATGCATTTTCATGGCTGTTAACTTTTTCAGCATTTTAAAACAGTTACTTAGCATCTGCACTAAGATGTTACATATCGCTGAACTGAATTGTGACACCAGAATCCCTGCGATCAACATTTGTCAGCAAAAGTGAATTGAAAAAATCAATAGCTGTATAAAATGGTAAGTGACATGAGTCAATAACAACATATCTGCACGTAATACTTGGCTTAAAATTTGACCACCACCATATTCCGCACCACAGCGTCAAACAGGGATGCCATTTATAATTCAGCTAATGTCAAGCAGTTTTCAAGCCATAAAAAGAATTACTGTATCAGTATGGTGGCAGCAACGGGATCAGGAAATTATGAAATAAAATGCAACAGCACCCCTGTCGGCCATATGTTGTGCGGGTGGAGGGAGTGCATGAGCACCCAGGGGTGGGCTGTTAGGCGGCTTCAGATTCGCCGGAGGAAAGGGTGGATTTGATTGTGAGCTACGTTGAATTTGTGTTTTTTTTCTATACCTAGTTTTCACTATTTTGTTAGGGCACATGTCCAACTCCTAAGATGTTTAGGGTCACAAGGTGATGTGACTTCATTGAGCATCTGATTTGAGAAAGAGCTGTGTGATTCTATCTAAATGCCAGCTCACGGCAATTCAGAGAAAAAAAATATTTTGAAGCTGCATTACCAGACTAGTGTGCAGTTTAGTGAATTACCACACAGGGTGTGTATATGACAGCACTAAAGGTGCATTAAAGTGCTTCAGTCATAAAAACCTCCCACTGGCTGCTGCTGAAATGCATAGCAGTATGTTCTCCTTTGTGCATTCTGGCTGTTCTTTGCTTCAGCTGCAGGTAGTACAGATGCGCTCAAGTTAATTTGCAAGTTTTAGCAGTGGGAGTTCACATTGACAGAGTCTAGTAAGAGAAAACGCTTGGAATTACACATACAACGAAGTCTGAGTTTTCATATCAAATGCTGAGGTATTTTTTTCTGGAGGATTAGAACCCATGGAGTCCATGAAGGTGTGCTTTGGAGAGCTGGCGTGTGTAAGGACTGTTAGGCACCCACACATTTTGGTGGTCCTGCTGTGGCAGGGAACAGTTTATTAAAGTAATGATGTGTGGCTTGTCTCTCTAAGCTAGACAAGACTACACCATCCTATCAGTTAACCAACACAGTTGATCTCTGTGTGTGTGTGGGGGGGGGAGCTGCTCACTGAAGTGTAGCTCCCTCTTTCAACTGTATGTCACTGCATTTTCAACTGCTGTCATAGACAGCTCCAGCAGTGATTGGAGAACTGTGACCACGCCTGCAAACACACTGACTGAATTGGAAGATGCTGACACACCTCTGAAAAACTCAGATGATGGCACTATGTTTCTTGCACATGCGTGCAAGCAAACATAAAAAAGGAAAGGGACCTGGGGGTAGTTATATCAGATGACCTAAAGGTGGGCAAGCAATGTGAGAGGGCAGCAAGGAGGGCTGGGGGGATACTGGGATGCATAGGGAGAGGCATCACCAGTAGAAAACAGGAAGTTATTATCCCTCTGTACAGACAGCTGGTCAGACCCCATCTGGAGTATTGCATGCAGTTCTGGAGACCCAGTCTCCCAAAGACATAGACAGGATGGAAGCTGTCCAGAAGGGCAACTAAAATGGTGCAGGGTCTGCACCAGAAGACATATGAAGAGAGACTTAAGGAGCTTAATATGTATAGCCTCGAGGAAAGGAGGAAGGGGGACATGATAGAAACTTTAAGTACCTCAAGGGAATTAACAAAGTCAAAAGGTAGCATCTTTCAAAACAAGAGGTGTGCAAGAACAAGGAGGCACAATTTGAAGATAGAGGGGTCGGCTCAGATGTAATTTAAGAAGTATTTTTCACAGAGAGGTTGTGGATGCATGGAACAGCCTTCCGGAGGAGGTTGTGGAGTCAAAAACAGTGGTGGAATTCAAGCATGCATGGGACAGTCATAAGGCCATTCTAGGGGGTGGGGGCAGAAAGAAGTAGGCTGCTGGTTAACTAGGATCTGCAGCTTATCCATTAGGTAGGGAAATGGGCAGACTGGGTAGGCCAAGCGGTCCTTATCTGCCATCAAATTCTATGTTTCTATGACAAGTTCAATCTTCTGCTCTCAGGAGCCTCCTGACCGCTCCCATAGTGCCTCCCTCCCTCCCACAGATTAAATGGTTTCAGCAACACATTGCTAGCATTGTCTCCGGCAGCATCAAGACTATGCTGTACATTCACCAATGTCTGCCTCAGCACCTGCAGCAGTGGAATTGATTGGCTAATGGAGGCAAACTCGCCACTCACTACCTGTGTGGCATGTTCAAAAGACCTCAAGAATCTTATTATAGAGTCCATGAGGCACCACTGTTCAGTCATCATAGACATGGAGGCCCCAGAACTGTCACAGCTGGTGTGCGTGACAAGATATTCTGAGATGGCTTTGTACTGTTCATACAACCTCTCTGCTATGTATAAAGTGGAGTTCCACTGGGTGACAACTTCCAGCTTCAAGAAGTGCTGCGGGAGGCTGTTTCAGATCTGCAACTGCCGAAGTTGGTCACGGGCCTTTGCAGAGTGTGAAAAGTGAGAACAGATACAGCATGCAACTGTTAGTGTTTTCTTTATATCAGAGAACTGCAGAAACTCCAGCATCACAAGATTTAAACAGTGGGCCATGCATGGAACCCAAAAAAAGTCACCATTCATGATTCATGTCATCACATTTGACCCAATGTCACTTGCTATGAACCCAGCTCTCAGGGACAGGGGGTTCAGCCACTTGTCAGTTTCAGTCAGTACCGTTTCCAACATGTTTTCACCAGTGTGTGAACAGGTCACATTGTGCATAGCAATCGTTGCATGCTGTCGACTTCTTGGAAGATTGCTACCATGACACTCCACCTCACTGCACTGATTATTCACACTACCAGCAACACAAACAACTCCTGGCCCCTGTGCCCAGTGTGCAGTTATACACAAATATGAACTCCCCACTGTTTTTCCACTTGTCCACATATCCATACCTAAATGGATAACTGGAGAAGAGAAACATTGAAGGGCATGTCTTACTGAGTCGGACACAGTACGGTGCAACAGAGGACAGCACAGGTTGAAAAATATGTCCTGGATGGGACTTTCCATTTTGGACAGGCACGTGCAGCAAACCACAGGAACCCAGAATTCTCCACAAAGGAGAAGGGCAAAAGTTCAATTGCCAGCATTTCTGCTACAGTAGCATTAAGTTCACGTGACACTGTATGATTGGGTGGATACTTCAGCTTATGTGCAAAAACACTCTGTAATGTGGGCTGACATAAATGATTTACATGGGGTGTGATGACAAATGGTTCTGCTCTGCGAATCGTAGGTTGTTATGGAGTGTGGACATGTGATGAAGACTGTTGCACAGGTGATGACAAACCCAGAAATGCAGTTATTTTTTCAGATTTACCAACAGGGTTTGATGTACCACTTGCACTAGACATACTGCATTGACCAACACCACCAGCAAAATTGCTACTCTCTACTCTCACCACCACTGGACAAGACTTCAAAATCATTCTGCTCTTCTACCTCATCTTGCCTGTAGTAATCCTCTGCTGTTATTTCATCACTACTGCAAGCATTTAATTTTCTACTTGATGCTACAGTCATGGAAGGGGATAACATGCTCATTATGGTTGATGACGAGGGTGAACACCCCACTGTGGTACAGGTATTAGCTGCCATCTTGTGCTTAGTCCAGAGTTCCATGTGCCTATTATTAAGATTTGTATGCTGTCCCCCTGTGCCCAGATGAATCCCCTTTTTTCCTCAACTCACATGCACCTGGCAAACCTGACAGATTGCAAGTGACTCATCACTTGCATCTTCCACAAAAAAATCCCAAACAAGGGATTTTGATGCTCTAGTTTTAACATGTTCCCCCGGTGCTGCTTATTGGACTCCATTTTTAAGCCATGAAGTGGGGGGTGGTCATGATTTTTCAGGCAGGACACACTTGGACTGCAACTGACCACCACGACTACCTATCATTATTACTGGGTCATCATCATCATCAACTGAAACTGGTAAATCACAACTTTTTATGGGGGGGGGGATGCAAACAGACCCAGACACAGCCACCTTGAGTTTCTTTTTTTCCAGTTCCCAACAGGGGTCACTGACATCTTCATTATATTCATCAACATCATCTGCATCCTCTGCCTGGATGCTGGCATATGAACTGCATGTTGCAACCACAGCAACATCAGCAGCAGCAGCAGCACCACCATCGCCCGAAATGTTTTCTCCAAACTGTGAATCACTGCATGCCAAATGCATGACCTGAACCATGGTGAAAGAAATGTCACTTTGTGTGCTATTGTTGACGTGATGATCAGAATCCTGATGTTTAGTTATTGGGATGTTACTGGGGAGTATGACATCATCTACACTGTCACTCACTGCCAACTGCTTCACTCTCCACTATATTTTTGGACAAGGTAAACTGGTCAGAAGTGGAACTTGAGGCAGCAATACTCATATTATCACCAACAACTGCACTAACACCACCAGCTGGGACAACATCATCTCCTCCAACTATGAGTGAAGCTACTGATCGCACTGTAAAAACCATTGCAGGAGAAATACCTTTCCTCACATCAGCAATGCACTCCTGTGACTGTGTACTACTACCATGCCCATAGACAATCTTACCACTGGCAGAAGTGCCATGGCGAGAAACCGCTTTGCTTGCACATCTCTTTTCAGACATTTTGGGGATCAACAGGAATATTCTAAACAAATTTAGATTTTGGTACATTCATGCTGGGTGGTGACTGGGGGAAGGGTGATGCTGGATGTGAAGCCAAAAAACAACAGTGGCTTCATCAACAGATACAGCCGCAAAGTCGCAACAAGTTCAACAACACCTTAACTATCCAGTAGTGTTCTCAAGTCACAAACAATCAAATCCAGAAAAGAATACCTTTTGCCAGTGGGGGGGGGGGGGCACTGACTGCAGATTACTGTAGTGTAAAACCAAGAAAAGATACCACAATCACAGTACAAAATCACGCAGCTGCAGTGGATAGCAGGTTCACACTGCTGCACCTGCAATTACACTATGGCACAATAAAAGGTATATTATTTGATGTCACGTCACTCACCACACACACACTCACACACCCACACAATTTGTCTGCAAGTAATGTGTAGCAAATTTAAAACTTCAGTAATAAACAACATATTTTAAACAACCTCACTGCTGCACCAGGTCCCTCCGGACCACAACACACACAATCAGCAAAAAAAATTCAACAATTGCTGAAAATATTACTGTGTGTACATTAACACAATCAGTTATACAAGAAAAATATAAGCAAAAATCAAAGAACTCCCTATTTCTCCAACTTAAAACTACCTACACCAGATACGCCCCTCCCCCAAAGCACACTTCCACTGTCTCTCAATACACAGACTGAATGTTGTACATTAACATTCAAAATCCACACACAAACAATAAACACTTGATGTTATGAGCACAGGAGGGTTTTCTACAATCGAATTAAAGTTTCAGCAAACAAAATGATTCAAAAATACTTTTTTAACAGTTTTTAGAAGGTTTGAATCACAGAGAGCTGTCAGAGCAGACTGTCTCCTACAGCTTCCTACACACACTACCCTGAACTGAGGCTGTGCAGAACAATCTAGAGCCCATGTGACCTGAAATCCCATGAATCACTGCAAAATTCACCTTTGGAGCTTAAAAACAAGGTGAAGTGAGGTGAAGTACATTGTTCTCTATGTACTTCACCTTAAAATTTGGTGAACTAGTGGTTTGGGAAGGTGGTGTAACGCAAAGTCATTTTCTTCAATGTACTTCACGTTGCCCATTATAACGCGAAGTACTCCACTTTGCATTGCAGAGCACTCTGCAAATTCTCCTTTACTCCACAAATCACTCCACAGAGCGAATTGAAGCTACTTTGGCCCTCTCTCATTGGACTTTAGGAGGGATGACTTTGGCAAAATGGGGGAGGGCTTCAGAAAAGCACAAGCAAATAGGCAGGATGGTGAGGTGGAGGAACAATGGGGAAAAATCAAAGCTGCAATCACAGATGCAACAAGCCTTTGTGTGAAGCAAATAAACAAAACAAAATGAAGGATAAAAACACTATGGTTCTCAAAAGAGATGGTGGGGAAGGTTAGGGAGAAAGAGATAGCATTCAGGAAGTACTGTATAAGGAAACACAAAAGGAGCAGGACAGAGAACTGTACCAGTTAAAGCACAAGGAAGTGGGGAAGGCAGTCAGAACAGCAAAGGCACAAACCAAGGGAAAGATAGCCATCTCAGTTAAGAAGGGGGATAAAACCTTTTATACGTACATTAGGGAATGAAGAAAGACCAGGGGAGGGATAGTAATGCTTAATAAAGGGGGTGGGTGGGCAGAGGGTGACAGTGACAAAGCAGAGATACTGAATGAATACTTCTGCTCATTATTCACTAAAGAAGAGTAAAGGGATGTACCTAAACCAAATAATAGAAGCACACTGGATGGGGAGCCGATACCAGTCCATTCACATAAAAAATGGTCGTGAAAGAACTCTTAAAACTTATTGTGGACAAAACAATGGAGCCTGACGAGATTCACCCCAGAATTCTCAAAGAACTAAGGGGAGAACTAGTTGTACCATTGACTACCCTTTTTTTTTTTGTTTAACAATTTTTATTATTTGATATGACACACACACGTCACAGAGTGATATACCGGTGCCAGGCCAGACCACTACATAGGAGAGGCCAGAATATTATGGATAAGAAAACATTACAGTACATTACAAATATCTATTGGTATTGACCATAGATGTACATAACAGGACAAAACAGTCACCTAATGAGGCAGGATTAATGAGGGGTCTGCCAGAGTCCCATACACTTCCTTACAGTACTTGATTACATTAAGTAACAAGCATAACAAAAATAAAGTAGATAATCCTGCCGGGTCAAATCCATGCCAGATATTAATCATGTGTGTGCCTGTCTAGGATCATGTGACCATATCAACTATATACAGATAGGCAATCTTTCACCAGATGAAGGGCAATATAGGGGGACAGCCTGGGGTCAAGAGGGGAGGAGGGCACCACCTCCAATGAAGATGAGCTACCTAACCCAAGGATACGAGCAAGCTATAGGGCAGTTCGAGTGGGGGAAATTATGACAAAATTTATACTGCAGGAAGGGTTGCCAACATTTCTCGAAATGGGCTATAGAGCCAGCCACTAAGCTGGAAATTCTTTCAAATATAGCCCCCTGGGCTAGTGCCAATAAAAAAATCTTGAAAGGATGGTGTCACTGAGGATTTCCAGTTTAGTAAAATGAGCCGTTTGGCCACCGCCCCTACTGCAGTAACCCATTTAGCCCCAGGGTTGCATTTGGATACATTCGGCTGCGTGCATCCAAGAAGCAAAAGGGGTGGATTGGGATTAATGTCTGGGAAAATTTGCTGGCACATGTCCCAAACTGATGTCCAAATGGAATGTAGGTTGGGGCAGTCCCAAAGAACATGGCACAAGTGCGCCCCAGCTTTGCCACATCTCCAGCATATATCCTTTGACAGAAGACCCATCCTCTGGAGTTTAGTTGGATCCCTATAGTATCTGTGACTGGTCTTATTCATAATAAGATGGGTACACCCATCCTGACAGGCCATATGTCTCTGATACAGCCATGTTGCCACTGCTGGTCAGAGACTGAGACCTGAAGGTCCCTTTCCCATTGTGCTTTGGCCCACTGGGTAGGGTCTACAGTGGCATCTCTAAGAGCTGAATAGATCACACTGGTCCTACCCTTATTCTTCTTCCCCCAGACAACTAACGGATGAGGTAGGTGCTGCCCCCCTCCATCTCGTGGAGCATTGGGTAAATGAAGAATAGCATTCCTAATCTGAAGATATCTCCAGAAGTGAGACTGGGGGAGGCCAAATCTGTCTTTCAATGATTCAAAGGTATCCAATGAGACAGTATTGGGGAGTAACAGATCTTGGATCTTGGAAATGCCTTGGGCCTCCCAATATTTCCAGTGTATTGGGGACCTCCCTATCTGTAAAGCTGGGTTGTTCCACAGAGGCATATGTCTCCACGGGGTTGGGTCTTGTCCCAGAACAGAGAGGGCTTGTTTCCAGTACAAAATGGAGACATGCATGGGGGAGGAGCGAGAACCTGGGGTAGCTTCTTCTTGCTATAGAGCCTGAGCCAATGATGCCTGTAAGAGAAGCCACGCTGGGGAGGTCAAACCAATCCTAGCAAACCATCTGATAGTTTGCGAGGTAATGAAGGCCATATGGTATCTCTGAAACCAAGGAAGGCCCCATCCTCCTTTGCTCCAGTGCTGACACAGTTTGAGTTTACTGTACCAGGGCTGGGCCTCCTCCCATAGAAAATTGCCCACTAATGCGTCTAGTTTCTGTAACCATTTTTGGGGATAGCAAAGGGTAGGTGAGCAAGTAAATATAATATCTTAGGACCAGCCATCATTTTGATGGAGTCAATCTTTCCAGCCAGCGACAGTCTCAAAGCCTTCCACCTACCCATGTCCTGTTTGAGGGAATCCAATAAGGACACAAAATAAGCAGAGAGCATTCTCCCTATATTGGGATGGAGGATAATACCCAGATATTTTATACCATTAGGGGACCAATGGAGGCCTCTGTTTATGAAGTCATTTCCAGGAGTCTTGGAGTTCAAGGGAAGCACCTCAGTTTTGGAGTGATTGATCTTAAACCCCGACACTTTGGCAAAGGTAGCCAAAATCTCAAGGACACTATTAATCACCTCGGGAGAAGACTTAATTCCCACCCTTAGCCTGGGAATTTTAGATGATTCTCTAAGGGCGATGGCTAGTGGCTCTATGGCCAGGACAAAAAGAAGAGGGGAGAGGGGGCACCCCTGCCTAGTTCCTTTTTGCAAGGGGAAGAACAGGGAAATAATACCATTTGTCAAGACAGAGGCCATAGGGGAAGCATGTAACAATTTTACCCAGGCAATAAAACCAGGTCCAAACCCCATTTTAGAGAGAGTAAGGAACAAAAAGGGCCACTGAACAAAATCAAATGCCTTTTCAAAATCAATTGCTAAGGCTACGGAGGGCTTGCTAGATAGTGTGGTGTGATGCAAAAGTGACAGCAGCGCTCTATGGTGATCCAACCCTAATCGCCCTTGAATAAAGCCCGCTTGGGAGGGGTGGGTCAGATCTACCATGAGGCATTCTAGCCTACTAGCAGGAAGCCTGGCCAGGATTTTAGCATCCACATTAATGAGGGAAATGGGCGGTAGCTACCTGGAAGAAGAGGATCCTTCTCTTTTTTCCGAAGCACTGTAATAGTAGCCTCTCTCAGGGATGGGGGAGAAGACCAACCTGTAATGAGTGTCGGAGCATCCTCATCAAGTATGGAGCCAGGTTAGTTCCCTTGATTTTGTAAAAATCAATGGGGAGGCCATCCTTTCCTGGGGCTTTCCGAGAGTTTAAGGATGTAATAGCCCTCTCCACCTCCGCCACAGTAATAGGCGCCTCCAACAGTTTTGTGTCAGAAACTGTTAAGCGGGGGATAGGAAGTTTATCCAAAAATTTTTGAATACTCAAAGGATTGGGGGGGGGTGAGGGGCTGAATACAGTGCCTCATAGAACTGGGCCATGATCCCATTTATCCCTTTATGAGAGTGGGTTGGGACCCCATGCTTGTCTTTCAACGCATGAATGGTACGGGATGCCTGTTGTTGCTTAAGTCAGTAAGCCAGAAGTTTACTGGCTTTCCCCGCTTCCCAATAGGAATGATGTAGCCATCTGAGATTTAATTCCGCTTGTCGGGTCACGTGGGCATTTAAAGCAATCCTGGTACTCATCAGCTGAGCTAATGAGGACTGAGATGGGACTGAAGATTTATATTGGGCTTCCAGGGAGGCTAACTGCCTTTCTAGAGCCCTTTGGTCAGCTTGGCACCACCTCCATCTAGCAGAGGCATATGCAATGATTCTACCATGAAGGGTGGCCTTAAAGGCCTCCCAGAGCGTTGAATCATTCACTTCCCCATTGTCATTAATTTCCCAATACTCTTGCACCACAGGCCCCAACCACCGGGAAAACTCAGAATCATCCAGTAACAGGGGGTCCAGCTGCCATGAAGGCATCAGGGTGGGGTCAGAGCCCAATTTAATCCCTAGCTCTATAGGAGCATGGTCCGAGACACATACTGAGTGCATATCAGTGCTGGTTACCTTTTCATATATACCAGATGAGAGAAGCCAGAAATAAATTCTACTAGAAGAGCCATGAACCTGAGAAAAGCAGGAATAATCGTAAACACCCGGGTGCATAGTTCTCCAGGCATCCAGCAAAGTATGCTCTGACATCAATGTCTGGACCACTTCGAGCGCTTGTCTATGGGGTTCAGGGGTTTTGTTGCTTCTGTCCATAGAGAAATCTAAAACTAAATTAAAGTCTCCACCCACAATCACAGGAGCATTGGCTTCATTAAAGTCAGCAAGGGCCTGGTTGAAGGTGAAGAAGAACTGAGGGCAGTCCTGATTAGGGGCATAAAGATTGGCAAGAATCAGGGAACCCTCTGGACTCTCTACCTCTGCCAGAATCCATCTTCCCTCTTTGTCCTGTTTATGCCGCTTCACTTTCCACACCAAGTTCTTGTGAAATAAAATGGAAACTCCCCTTTTATGGGCCTATGCTGCACTATGAAGCTCTGTGGCGACCCATTCCCGCTTGAGCTTCTTGGCCTCACATGGGGACAGTTTTGTCTCTTGGAGAAACACCACCATAGGTTACAATTTCTTCAGGTGGAATAAAACTTTTTTACATTTAATTGGTGAGTTGAGACCTCTCACATTCCAAAAGACAAATCTAGTCTCCATATGACCAATGAGTTAGCATGGCTGAGAGGAGGTATATGAGGAAGCCCCACCCGGGTGACCTATGCCCAATAAACCCAGACTCCCTAACTAAGCCCATAGTAACATGTAGAACACTAGATTCCAGATTGCCATAATAGAACACAGAATAACATTGTACAACAGTATATCCGAGGGCAAAAACTGCCCCAACAAGAAAAAGTACAAACTACTTCTATGTAACCAAAAAACAGCCATACCCTGAACCCGCCCCCAACCACTACCCCAACCCAAAACAGTCCCATATCAGACCAGCAACCACTGAACGTACCGACCATCAAAAGGCCCAGATACCAGCGGAGGTCGCTGGGGGTAGTGTAGCCACAGACTACACTAAATAGGGAGGACTCTTCAAAATCTGATATCTCCCACTCCCAACCCCCTATCATCAAGCGAATCCTTCTACCCAAATCTTCATTGCAGGAGGAAGAAAAAAAAAATTATTGAGAATTCACAGTAGGCCCCAGCATCCCAAAATGGGGGCTAGGCAGATAGACAACCAAGGATTAGTACCCTTTAATCCATACATAAATCCATATAGTCCAGATATGGGGGGGTGCACAAGCGGTCCCTTTGAAACCCCTTGAGTCTGCAATCTGGGGTGACAGGTGTTGTAGCAGTTGCTGAGTATATTCCCCCTTTGTTCAACCTCAGTTAACCCCCATGAGGGGGGGACAAGGGGAACATCTTGGAAACGACCCTTATACAAAGGAAAGCATCACGGAGGTCATATACCGGCCCAAACAGGAGGCAGCAAGCAAAATATATAGGGGAAACATCAGCCCACGGCCTCCTTAACTGAAGCCGAATCGTCCGTTGACTTTAATTCTTGCCGGCTGCTTGAAGTGTGCGAGGCATCCCAGGAAGGATCTTGAACCTCTGTCCGTGTGACATTTCTGATACCTTTAGACCCAATATCTTTGGAGGAGGAAGATCGGGGGGCCAAAGGAGGGACAGCCTGGGAGCCTTCAGTTGGCAAATCCATCAAGGCCTGGTACTTATTATTACTCATGTCTGGCTGGAAAGAGTTCTGTGATGCAGATGAATCAGAACTTCCACTTCGGCTTCTTGACCGGAGACGGGGGTTTTTATCAACATGTAACCCCTCGAGCCTTTGTCGTCTCCTGTTTCATCATTTACTGTTGCCACCCGGAGGGGGGTTTGTGGGGATGGGTGGTTAGGAGTGCTCTGAATCTTTGGGGGGCTTTGAATAGTGTGATCAGTTCCCTGCAGTGATGTCTCCATTGGTGTCGATCTGCTAAGGTATGCCTGCAGGCCAGAAAGCTCCCGTAGACGGCCCCAGGATAATTTAGGAGCTTGTGCTGAAAGGAAATTCTCCTCAGCACTAGGGTTATCAAAAACTCTGGGGGCCCCATTATAGATAATCCTGAGTGAAGCTGGGTATCTCAAAGAATACTCTAATCCCAGTTCTGCACAGGCTCTGTGGGCAGCTGTGAAGGCCCGACGCCTGTTAGTGACCTCCTGAGAATAGTCTGCAAAGATCTGTATTTTGTGCCCTTTCCATTGCAGATCCTTTTTAGTACATGCCAGCCTGGTAATCATCTCCCGGTCTTGGAATAGAAGGAAACAGGCCAAAATTGTGCGTGGGCGAGCCCCAGCTTCGGGGGTGAGGAGCTAAAGTTCTGTGGGCCCTATCGATTTCAATTGGGGCCTTACCTGGCCAATCCAGCAAGCCGGGCAGTTCTTTTTGCAGAAAACTAATTGTATCAGTTCCCTCACTCCCCTCTGGGAAGCCAACAAGCCGCAAATTGTTCCGGCGGCTCCGATTCTCTAAGTCCTCCACCCTACCCCAGAGAACATAGATGAGACGTTCTTGTTCTTGGAGCCGGGCGCTCGCTTTATGCCACCCATCCTCCGCTTCAGCCAATCTATGTTCCGTGATGCACACCCATTGGGACAGATGTCTGCTGAGTTTTGTTTAGCTGCCACATCTAGCTTCTCCATATGTTGTAGGATCTCTGAAAGCATTTTCTGTTTTTCAGGCATGTCGCCTTGCCGCTGGTTGAGATCCGAGACCGAATCCATCATGGCGAGAGGTTAGGCCCTACTACTCGGACACAGCACCGCAGAGAGTAACAAAAACAAATTGGCTGAGGGTTAGAAATCCATTTCTCACCATGCATAGGCTACCCGGGCACAAGATATTAGCTAGTCACGCCATTTAGTTAGAGGAACTGCGGATCGAAGACAGATTTTTTTAAGGGTTTGGCAGGAGCTCAGAGATCAAGCGTCCATTTGGCTCAGGTGGTAGCCACGCCCCCCCACTGACTACCCTTTTTAACAAATCATGGGAGGATGATGTGGTACCTGAGGACCGGGGGACGGTGGATATTATTCCCATTCACAAAAGTGGGAGCAAGTTGGAGGCAGGAAACTACAGACCTGTTAGTTTGACAGAAGTGGTAGAGAAAATGATGGAATCACTTCTGAAAGAAATAATTTTTGAGTACCTTGAGGCCAGTTGGGTATGGACCCAAGGCAGTGTGGATTCACAATGGGAAGGTCATGTCAGACTAATCTTATGGATTTCGTTGACTGGGTGACCAAAGTAGTAGACCAGGGAAGGGCTATGAACGTGGTCTACCTAGACTTTAGCATAGCATTTGACACAGTCCCACACAAAAGATAAATAAACAAGTTAGCAAGCCTGGGAGTGGGTCCCAGGGTGGTAACCTGGGTAAAATATTGGCTGGACACAGAGGGCAACAGTAAATGGAGTCCACTTCGAAGAAAGGGGGGTTACTAGCGGGGTACCACAGGGGGCAGTACTGGGACCTTTCCTCATTAATGACTTTATAGGTGACATTGAAGAGGGACTGGAAGGAAAAGTATGCCTCTTTGCCGACAACACAAAGATCTGAAACAGGGTTGATATGCAAGAGGGGGTGGAGATAATGAGAAGGGACTTGGCAAGGTTGGAGGAATGGTCAGGAGTATGGCAGCTCAGATTCAATGCAAAGAAGTGCAGAGTAATGCACCTGGAAAACAAAAACCTAAGGGAAGAGTACACAGTGGGGGGGGATTAATGACAACAGAAATAGAAAGGGACCTGGGGTTATTCATATCAGATGACCTAAAGGTAGGCAAGCAATGTGAGAAGGCAGTAAGGTGGGCTGGGGGGAATACTGGGATGCATTGGGAGAAACATTCATTTTTTTAATTTTTATTTATTTAAATCTCAGACTAACAATGCTTTTAAGCTGGGAGCTCATTTATGAAGTTCTACATCAAATATATAACATACAATACGATACAGTAGAACACACAGAGAAGCAGGGTACAGTGTGATACATAACATCATAAGCGTAAAGCTATATACAGTATAATCAGGTTGATACAATCGTTTCTAAGGTAGGAATAAGATTTACAGTAAGACTGTGTTTCCAAAGTTAGAAGTTAGTATAAGGGGATTAGGCTAAGAGCAGCCAAAGGCCTTGTCGAGGATGGGAAACAGGGGAGGTACGGGGAAGGAGGAGCGGGGGGTGCTTGTAGGGGTCAGATTGAGACAAATGTTTCTATAGTAGGAAGTAAGAGTACAGTATGACTAAGTGTTTCAAAAGGTTAGAAGTTCGTACAAGGGGAGTAGGCTAAGTGGAGCCAGGGGCCTTGTCAGGGATCAGAAAGGAGGGAGGTGGGTGGGACCAGAAGCGTGGGGGGGAAGGTGGCATCACTAATAGAAAACAATACGTTGTTATACCTCTGAGCAGACAGTTGGTGAGACCTCATTAGGAGTACTGAGTGCAGTGCTGGAGACCCCATCTCCACAAGTACATAGACCGGATGGATGCAGTCCAGAGGAGGGCAACTAAAATGGTGCAGAGTCTGCACCAGAAGCCATATGAAGAGAGACTAAAAGAGTTTAATATGTATACCCTTGAAGAAAGGAGGGAGTGGAGGGACACGATAGAAACATTCAAGTACCCCAAGAGGGTAGCAACTTTCAGAAAAAGAGATGTGCAGCGCATGGGGTCACAATTTCAAGATAGATAGGGGATGACTCAAAGGCAATGTGAGGAAGTATTTTTTCACAGAGAGGGTGGTGGATGCATGGAACGGCCTTCCTGAGGAGGTCAGGGGGTCAAAAACAGTGGGGAATTGATGAATGCATGGGACAGATATAAGGCAATTCCAGTGGGGGGTAGGAGGAAGCAGGCTGTTGGTAAAACTAGGATCTGCAGCTTATCCAATAGGTAACGAAATGGGCAGACTGGGTCGACCAAGTGTTCCTTATCTGTTGTCAAAGTCTATGTTTCTACGTCTATGTTTCTATGTAACTAACTAACTGATGAAGCTGCTAAAGCGAGGGACAAACAGGCATAAAAAACAAGGCGCCATAATGCATGATGTACCGTATGTGAAGTCAAGAGCACTGTGCCCGTGACTTTCTGAAGGCCCCCAGTGTATACCAGGGGATGTATTTTAAAAGGGTGCTGCAAGGCTTGCATCTAGCTCTGCGCCACCTTATGTAGGTTTTGGCAGTGTGCCAAATCCCTTAATTGAAACTGCTTCTGATTTACAATCTCGGGTGTAGTTGCAACAGTGTACACCATTTACAACACCTTGCATACGGACATCAAATCAAATCCAGTCTTTGTTTTAACAGGAGGAACAGCACTGAGATAAACTCATTTTCAAGATGGACCTGGAAGAGGTTCACAAAAGGCAACATGATACATTCACAGAGCTTCATTGGCAAACAGCATACATATATACAGTATATACAATGAGTACAAGGCATGGAAGGTATCCATGTCAGTATACAAGTTTGTACACCATACAGACAGGTCAAAATTACAAAATAGTCAGGTGTAATATATAAGAAAATACACAGAGTATACACAGTATATATGCAGAATCTACACTATGTGTAGAAAATAATATAGAAGAGGTAAGAAGGAAAGAAGGCCAGGGGAAGGGTAAGAACATCAACTGCTGGGGCAGTAAGTTCAAAAAGACAGAGGTGAGTCCTGACACAAAAATTAGGGAAGGGACCAGGGTCTTATAGGTGTGAATGAAGGGACGAAGTGGATAAGCAGGACCAGAAAATTAGGGATCATTGGCAGAAGCAGTTACATGTCTCTTTAGAAGACTACAAAAACAAGTTTTTGAAGAGGGACGGTGACACAGGGAAAGCGTGCTTAAGTGTTTTTTGTGCATTCTTCCAAAGAACAGGGAGGGTGTGACTTATTGCTGCTCTGCCGAAACATGTTCTAGCTGTAGGGATCAAGAGAGAAATATAAGAGAGACTTCTTGAAAGATAGGTACCACAATTGCAAACAGGCAGGCAGTCATTAATGTACTATGGCAGCTTATTAATAATGGCTCTATATGTCCAGAACACTGAATTCTTTTGTCTCCTGAGGCTAAATGAGGTCCTTCCCATGGTAGTATAGAGGGTACAGTGATGTGTAGAATAGGGGGCATTGGTAACATATGACAATGGCAGCAGAATTAGGACTTATGGTCTATCTCGTCTGCTCAAAAATGCAGCTATAGTTCAGACAACTGCTGCCGCCCTCCTTCCCTTTCCATCCCATGCACCTAATTTTACCTCCCTGAGTTCACCATCCTGGTCAATTCAATCCCTATTTGCACCTTGCCCATGAATCTGTCTCATCCATTCTTAAAACATCCCTCTGAATCCAGCGAGATCACCTCCTCAAGCAGCACATGAAAAAGCCGTAAGCACCCTTTCCATGAAGTAATGCTTCCTCAGTTCCCTCCTGAACCTTCCCCACCAGTTTGAGTCTATATCCCATCGTCATCCCTCCCCCTTCAATCTAAACATACACTCAGTACTAACTTTGTTTATGCCCTTCAAGTACTTAAAGGTCTCGATCATGTCTCATCTGTCCCTTCTCTCCTCCAGGGAGTACATGTTGAGCTCTCTTAGTCTCTCCCAATAGGATTTCACCCCCATTCCCTAGATTATCTTGGATGCTCTTCCCTGGACCCCCTCCAGGAGCATGACATTCCTCTTTAAGTATGGACACCAGAACTGGGCACAGTTCTCCAAGTGTGGCCTCACCAATGATCTGCACAGTGGCAAAATGACCTCCTCCCTCCTTGACATGATCCCCCTAGCAGTGCATTACAGCATTCTGTTTGCCTTTGCCTCTGCTTTTCTACACTGTACTGATTGATTCATATTCCCTGTGATCACCACACCCAGATCCTCTTGTTCATCAGATATGGATATCTGCTCCCCTCAGGTGGTAACTGTATCTTGGGCTCCTGGCCCCAAAATGTAGTACACTTCACTTACTAGTATTGAACCCCAGCTGCAATGTGTTTGACCACTGTTCAAGTCTTTCCACATCCTCCTAAAGTACTCTTCCTCCCTTCCTCACTATCCACTACTGCACCTAATTTAGAGTCAAGTGCAGCAGAGAGTCAAATGCCTTGCTGAAGTCCAGATACAGGACATCAACTGTCCAACCTCCATCTAGAGCTTTTATCACTCTGTCAAAACATTCAACCAGCTTAGTTTGACAAGATTGCCCCTTGACGAACCCATGTTGCTGGACATGCCGAAGGCCACTACTTCCAGGAATGCCAACAAACTTTCCTTTAAGATTGTCTCCATTAATTTCCCCTCTATGGACACAAGGCTGACCAATCTGTAATTTCCTGGCTCAACCCTGGGTACCCTCTTATAGAGGGACACCAAATATGCCATCCTCCAATCCAGTGGTGCATATCCTTATTGAAGGGAGGTGTTGTAAGAACTCTGGTAAAGTTGCTGCCAGGACCTCTGCCAATTATAGTAGGACCTTGTGGTAGATTTCATCTGGCTGCAGTGCATTGTCTGTCCACAAGGACGTAAGTCCTTCCCACAATCTGTTCACCAGGATCTCACCATCCATTATTTTCCCCCATCACCTCCCCCCCCACTCTACTGTTCCCCTGTGGAATTGGCCCTTCCTTTTCCCTTGTGAAAACTGATCAGAAGTACTCACTTAGTACTTCTGCCTGCTCAGTTCCCTTCTTTTCCCACCCACTATCGCTCTTTATCATGATGATCTGGCCCTTACAATTTCTCAGCACTCTGATCTACTTAAAAAAATCCTTCTCACCATCTCCGATCCCCTTAGTTCCTTTGAGGCCTTGGCTGCCCTTAACACCCTACTCACCTCCCTCGATCTCTTAATGTATTCCTCCCTGTCTTCCCCCTGAGGGTTCTGTTGTATTTTCTGAAAGCTTACATTTTGTCCCTTACCCTCTCCTGCACCTTCCTGATCCAGCAGTTGGATTTCTGGACCTTGCTTTCCTACTGCAGGTCTTTGTGCCAGCATTTGTGGCCTCTATCAGTCCCAATTTCAAGATGGCCTATTTGCTTTTTGTAGCCATGTTCAGGCTGATTGTCACTATGTGCCCCTCAAGTATGGCTACCATACTTCCAAAATCCGCACCCATAAAGTCAACTACCATCATTTTGGCAAGATTTCCCTTCCTCCCCAAATTAAGGGAGAACCACACTGTACAGTGGTCACTCCCCGCCAGAGGGTCCTCTACCACCACATTCCTTACCTGGTTGCCATCTGACAATACCAAGTCCAAAATGTTCCCCTCTCTTTTCAGCTCTACCACCTTTTGTGTCAGGAATACATCCTGGAATGCATCCAATATCTGTTGTTCACTAGCACTAGCCGACATCTTTGTTCTCCAGTCAGTCCCTGGCATGTTGAAATCACCTACCATCACTGTCCTGCCCCTGCCACAGTGATTCCTTAGGATAATCACCAGTTCCCTGTCAAGTTCCTCTGGCTGAGATGGTGATCTATAAACCACTCACAGACTAACATTCCTGACCTTTGCATCCTGTATGGTAACCCACAATGTCTTCATATTTCCCTCCTATCCTTCATCCCTATACACTCTATCCCCTCCCTAATGAATAAAGCCACCCCTCCTCCCTTTCCAATGTCCCTATCCCTCCTATACAGTCTGTACCTGGAAATTGTAAGTTCCAGTCAAGATACTGGGTGACATGCCGACCTGGTGGTACTGAGGATTGAGGCACTGGATACCACACCTTGCGCCACGCCAGCGACCTGGGTTCAGGAGCAGACTTGGGTGCCGAGGGGGTTGGCAGGGGGAGGAGAGGATTGAGCATCCAGAGGACTGCTCTTCTCTCCTGGGGTGGGCTCTCGGGCTGTCCCCACCCTGTAGTGGCTCCAGGTGGAGACTGGGAGCACTACAAGGGTAGGCAGGGATTTGAATTAGGGGAGGCGGTGGTGGACATCAGTGGGGGGGGATGGGTGCATCTCCTCTATGCGGTGACATTATTTGCATATCTGTGCCTTGGGGGAAATGCAACACAAGCAAGGAGGAAAACCACGGCCATTAGGTGGATGATGGCAGACCCGGGGAGGGGGTAGCTCATACGCCCATCAACATTCCCTTCCCAGATGACTCTCTTGGGTCCTCTCCACTCTGGGGTCTGGCAGAGAGGACTCTGTCCCTGATTCCTCACCAGGAGGGATTCAGGCAGGGTGGTGGAAGCTACTTGGGTGGGTTTCACCTGAGTGGGGTTCTAGTGGTTGGCGCAAGGAGTAAAGAAAGTCCCCCCCCCAAAAAAAAGATACTTGGTGGGCCATGTCTCCTTGATGGCAACTATATCCACCCCCCCTTCCACCATCAATTTCTGAAGCTCAGGTAACTTGTTACCTAGGCTCCTTGCATTTGTGGAGAACACCCTCCAACCGGCCCTCCGATCGCTCCTATCCATCCCTTGCCTCGCCCCATTTTATCCCTCTATGATTTCCTTGCTTCCTTCAAATTTCCAGTTGGGAGTGGCACAAGACCTCCCAAATTTGTCATCCCTGATCTCTACAAGTCTAAGCCCCCCTCCTAGTTTAAATCATACATGTTAGCAATAAGCTCTCCTAGTTTCCTCTTTGACTCTTGAATCTTCCCTGCTCAGATGAAGTCTATCCTTGGTGTACAGATCTTTGTTTTCCCATGTTGCTCCCTATCCCCCCACCAGTCCAAACCCCATAGTTTTACACCATTCCCCCAACCATTCATTATAATCCCTTATCCTCTGTTTTCTTTCTGTGCTTGCCCTCAGCACCAGCAGAACTTCAGAAAAAGCAACTGTATTCCCTTCTATTTTACATATCCTGACCTGTTCCCTAAATCTAGCCTGTATCTCCTGCACACTGTTTTCTTCCAAATCATTTGTGCTGATGTGCTCCACTATGTCGAGGTTATCCCCCTGACCCCTCACTGTTGAGTGAACTATGTGTTTTGTTCTGTGCGCTGTCATGCCTTGTATGCATTCTACCTGGATGGATCTCCTCTTCCTGTCCCCCTTGCACCATACATCTGGAGGAAGAGCCATAAAAATGGCCCTTGGGATTGCTGCAAGCTAGACCACAAAAAGGTAGTCTATCTTCGTGGCAGTTTGGTGTATGGGATAGAAAATCCCAATCCAAGCCCGGAGAATGCCGCAAACCCCGTGCACTATATGTTCAGCACATCAGGGACTTGTGTCATTCTCAGACATTCTAAAATCCAGCCTCAGGAGTTCCTGCAGTCAAGACAGTGCCATTCTCTAATGTGATAGAGCTACTTGATTGATCTGTTTGGAGACGTCCAGGTCAACTTTGTTTTCAGTTCAGTGAGGAGTTTTCTGTAAATGAGGAGCCTGTGAGCACCTCTGAGTCAGCAATTGCTGAAGTGAAGTATCACAGAGTTACAGGATTAGCTTGTTCCTACTGAGACTGTTAGGGATTCTGGGTCAGATAGCACCACCAAGCTGCAAACCCATATGACAGACTTTCTCTGAACCTAAAAGCCAGGTAGCACCAGTTATTGTACTGACAAAGGCCTACTGATTGTGATGTTACACCACTTAAAATGTACTGCTAAGCCAAAAATCATATCACATGTGTAGTTAGTGTGGCAATTGTGCAAACAAAGTGGCAGAATAATCCCTTACAATTGGCAAGAGTTCAGAATAGTCTACCCCTGTCCTCTTACTTATGATGTTTCTGTTTCCTGTTCTGTTTCCTGTGTTATGTTTTTTGTAATGTTCGAGAGTATTTATAACCAGTATGTAGAGGAGTGTAGATAAGATAACATTTATTTTTTAGCAGGATAAAACTATTAGGACTTGTCACAGGTCCATTTACAAAGTTGTTCTGCTTAAACATTTTACAAAGGAGGTATAAAGTTTAATAAAAAAAATTGCATAATTTCACACAGATACATATTTCCATTACACAACAAGTTAGAGTAGGAATCTTAGAAAGCTACAGTATAATTACAGAAACAATACAGAAGATGAAACTTGGTCAAATTATACATTATCATGCCAATACACATTACCACATTCAAATTACCACACTCAAATGATGCAGTCAAATGTCAAAACTTCAAGGGCAAGTACAAATATCCACCAAATTCCTATTTATCATTGACCTAACTTCATTGTTGAAGCTTTCCTACTCTCTACGGGTAGAATAATCCATTCTTTAGTTAGCCACTAACTAGTTTTTATCTTTCCATAATAATTAAATGTTCTTGGGATTGTAAATCCTCTGTTTTTTACTTATCTCAAATTGTGAGTACAGTATGTATAGAAAAGTCACCACTTTCTAACTCTTGGCCCCTAATGATTCCCTTATGCAATCTGAACAGTATTGTTACTCTTAGTTTTTTTTTTCTCCTAAATTCTAAGGAGTCCTAGTATAATTCCCTATACATCAGGCAAGGAGGTCAATCAAAAGCACATCCTTATTTCTTTTTTTTTTATCACTATATTCTTTTCTCTACTACCTCTGTGGAGTGGGCAGCAAGTCATCCGGCCACCGGCACCCACACTCCCGGACACGATTTGACCAGCAACATGCTCTCCTCCATGCAGGCTGGCATGCAGAGTCCCCCCACTCGGGGGACCTGGATCCTGATACCCGGTGGGGCTCACCTCTCATGTCCGGGGGTGTGGTCCACAGCCATAAGCCACCATGACTGCCCTGCAATTTTCCATCTGGATTTTCTCCCCCCTTGAAGCCGGATGTGTAATGGCATCCATGCACAATGTGCCAAAGTCTGCCGTGCTCCAACTCTTAATTGTGTGCCACTACAGCAGTACTCCTGGCCTCCACCAGTTGCTGCTGCATAGTGATGTGGACCCCTTCCCCACCTCAGAGGGAGGAGAACTGGCCTGGGATGCTCGATCCTCCTTCTCCCCTGCCAACCCCTGATGGCCCAAGTCCACTCCCAAATCTAGGTCGCCAGTGTGCTGCGAGGTGTGGCGTCCACCACCTCAACCCGCAGCATCACCGAGCTGGCAAAATCAAAAACACATCCTAATACTAATCTCGCTAATTTAATATATATTGTGTCTAGTTTATTTAACAATGTAGAACTGGCATGCTGATAAACTATATTTTCATATTCTAAAGAGGGTAATGAAAGCTGTACTGCTATTTTATCCCTTGTTTCTTTAAGAATAAATTATGATTTTCTTCTCAAGGCTTTCAATTGTCTGTTCACCTTTTTAACAATAGTATTTATATGCAAATCAAATTTTATTATTGTATTATATTTTAATAAAGAAATGTCAGTGACCTAGAAATATGGCAGATGCTATGCGGACTCCATTATGTGTAAAGGTGCAACGGTGATGCACCATGCGTTTCAATACAAAAGTATTGAAGAGCATGGTGCATCTCTGCTTCACCTTTCCTTTACACATAATGGAGCCCCCATAGCGTCCACCATCCTTTGGGGTCGCTGACTTTTCTTTATTAAAATAAAGTATGTTGTGGTGTGATAAAATGCTGCAACATGCTTAAAAGGCTTAATTGGAGGGTAAGCCTTGCAGGGTACAGGAGCTCTAGCTGCTGACTGCTTCCCTTTAAATATATGCATACACATACAGTCATACATGCTCCTTATTTCCCTGTTATTATAATCCAGTGCCTCAGTAATGTTTACTTTCTGTTGTGGCGTGGTTGTGGAAAAGCTGGTGTGAGCAGTGCAAGTATGATGTGCTAAATTGCATGTGTGCAATCAGTGTTGTTTCCTATGTGTGTGCATGTGTGACATTAGACATTGTGAAGCTTCTTGCAAACATATATTGATGACTTGTTGTAGTGTTTATGGTATAAAGAATAGAAAGCAGAATAACATATATTTTATTGTCACTATAATCATCAGTGGATTAACTGACACAATACTTTTTCAGAGGTGTCTGGCCAGAGTGCACCTCTGTCACATACTGTACACATGACATTTAGGAGAACATGTGTTTTTTGTGCTATGAGCTCCGCAAAGTCATGTGTGCACTGTGAGTGAGTGAGGTGCACAGTGACCCGATATCACTGAAAAATATCATATCACTTACTCCGCTGGTGCTGATGGTACAAATAAAATATACATCATATATTCTTTCTTGTCTTTATTCTTGAGATACTGCAACAAGTCACACCATATATATGTTTGCACAAAGATGGACAATGTCTGCACACACAGGAAAGAACACTGGCGGCACACATGCAGTTTAGCACAACATACTTGCACTGCTCAGTCATGCTTTTTGAGAAACACTTCAAATCATGAGTCCAGACACAAAGTAAACATTACTGAGGCTCCAGAAATATTTTTTTTTAAATAGACATAAAAGAGATTCACCAAGTTACAGTATTGCACCTGATATATGGGTTCCTTACCTCCAGGGGAATCTTTCTTGCTCCACATGTCTTTACATAGTGCAATACTTTTCTGGCAAAAACACTCACAATTTCAGTAAACCGGGTCCTGGAGGACTTCTTGTTCTGAAGGGCTGCCCAAGTTCCGCCCCCGCACTCAGCAACATTATGACGTGATGCCAAGGAGAGCATGGGGGCATGCTCCATTATAGTTAATGGCCGACAGCTTTCTGAATGTTTCTTTATGTCATAATGGTCAGTTTGTGGTGAAACGTGGGCACATTTCCACTAACAAGGCTCTTGTTAGTCGAAACATGACCATGTTTCACCACAAACTAACCATTATAAAATAAAAAAAAATTTGGAAAGCTGCCGCCATTCAGTATAATGGATATGCCTGCGCTTTCCCTGGCATCATGTCATAACGTTGCTGAGCATGTGGGAAGAACTTGGGTGGCTCTTCAGAATTGGAAGTCCTCCGGGACTTGGAGTACCGAAATTACGAACATTTTTGCCTCAAAATTATTGCACTATGTAAGGACATATGGAGCAACAAAGATTCCCCTGGAGGTTAGGCACCCATATATTGGGTGAAATACCATAAATATGTAACTTGGTGAATCTCTTTAAAGCAGCAGTGCAACAATCTGTTGAAAATTTTGACCTATACTTTTTTATGCTATTTTACATTGCCACTTTACTTACCTGCTGATTTGTATGATACCATTCTTTCCAGTATTTGAGTCTGCTTTAGTACTTTTTTTCATGTCTGAAATAATAAAAGGAGTACTCCTCTTAATACGGTGCGGACCAGGCCTTCATCAGTATTTTCTGCTGTTTTTCTTCATCATATTACTTCTGTTGTAAAATTAACAATTAAGCAGAAGGCAGTGTTTTATGACCTCACAGAACAATATTTATTCAAAAACAGCTGCAAATAGTGATGAAAACCTGGTCAGAGCCATATTAAAAGGTGTGCTCCTTTGTTTTCAGACATGAGAAAAAGTAGTAAAGCAGACACAAATTGTGAAAAGAAGGGTATCATACAAGTCAGGAGGTATCTAGTGGCTGGAAAAGTAAAATAGCATAAAACAGTATAGGTCAAAATTTTCACCATATTGTTGCACTGCTGCTTTAATTTATAATTTAAGTATGACATTATGTGCTCACAATCACAACACAAAAAAATATCTGTCTTGTGCCAGAAAATTGTCAAGTGCTGAGGAAGTGAAATGGGAGCATTACACCACATGTAAAGTCCTCCAGAATTTATTGCACAGTCATTCATGTGCGCCGTGGTCACACAGAGTCCCCAGAATTTTCTGCATCCCCAAAATGCATCTGTCTTGTGTCCAGAAAATTGCCAAGTGCTGAGAAAGTGAAATGGGAGCATTACACCACATGCAGAGTCCCCCAGAATTCATTGCGCAGTCACTCATGCATGCCGTGGTCACATAGAGTCCCCAGAATTTTTATGCATCCCAAAATGCATCTGTGTTGTGTCAAAAAAATTGCCAAGTGCTGAGGAAGTGAAATGGGAGCATTACACCACATGCAAAGTCCCCCAGAATTTATTGCACAGTCACTCATGTACGCAGTGGTCAGACAGAGTCCCCAGAATTTTTATGCATCCCCAAAATGCATCTCTCTTGTGTCCAGAAAATTGCCAAGTGCTGAGGAAGTGAAATGGGAGTGTTACACCACATGCAAAGTCCCTCAGAATTTATTTTGCAGTCACTCATGTGTGCAGTGGTCACACAGAGTCCTCAGAATTTTTCTGTATCCCCAAAATGCATCTGTCTTGTGTCCAGAAAGTTTACATACACTGTGATGATGATGTACTCATGATGCACAGTGTCTTGCCAAACCATGTGAAGGAGGGATAACATGACATGAATCCATTCAGTGTTCCATCAGAAACGATGACCGTGAGAGAACTGTTGCTGGTCCAAAGTGTGCAGCGATTCACGCAAATGCAATGCGGTCACCTCAACCGGACAGAAGGGTGCCCTTTGTGTGTACACTAATAGTAGCCTTGGTGAATTGAGATAGCTATATATATATATATATATATATATATATGTATTTTCTAGGCGGGAGGTTGACATATATAGACATGTACTCATTGTAGTATTGTTTTGTATCACAAGTCACAGATACTGTTGGTGTGCACATTCCAGTGCTTGATGAGAAATTTTTGCTTTGAAATTGGAAATGGAATACTCTCAAGCCAATGACGGTAAGTATTTTTTTTTGGGGGGGGCGGAAGCATATTTGCAGGTAGGTCTCATTAATGGTTTCTTATTTGGTTACTTCTTCACAGATTTCATCTGCATCCTTCTCGAGTCTGGTTGGTAATGATGGCCATGGTCAGTGATTGAAATGACTTCTGCTTGTTGCATGTCTGCCCCAGCCCGGGGGGGGGTTGATGCTGAAGAACTCCTTTGGATAAGGCAACTATGACACAACAAAGCATCTGGAAGTTTCCTAAAAAAAGAAATGAAGGACTTATTACAACTTGTTTGCAGCAGTATCACATTATGGTTAAGCCGTGGCTGTTCCACGGGTATCTGGATTAACACAGATAGCAAGCTGCCCCACTGCAATCAGAAGATCACAACTTAATTTAGTACTGGGCTGTGTAACAAATACTCTGTGCCAGTGTCCTTGCATCTCAACTCAAGTTACATTTCAAAACCACATCTGGTCGAGTAACACAAACTGGGTCCAACTTTTTCAACACTGTCATGGCTGTACAGCTGCAAATTTGGAATACAGTACATGATATGTTGCAGAAATATTTTTTGTGACGTACACATCACCTAGTTTATGAATCCTCAGTCAGATTTGTTGCACTCTTATGAAAATAAAAGGAACAGATGAAATAAAATATATATACTTACCAGTATGCCTTGGAAATGGATATTCCATAGGTTCCTGTAGACAGTACTGCTGCTGTACCATTGATACCGACTTTCAGTGAAGGAGAGTCGTTTGTTGTTAACCTTTAAAAAAACAAAATAAGTTTACCGTATGTGTTTGACCATTGCAGCTCAAAAAAGCAACAGAAAACAAAACACACAGCTAAAGGAAGTGGAATAGCATAAAAAACATTAGTACACATACTCACTTTATAGTTTTAATAGTAAGATGCATTGTGCCTGTGGCTGATGGATGTGGTCTCCTATTCAACTCCCTCTGCATTGGCACGGTCAATGTAGTAAAAAAACATTGTCAGAATGACACTGGTGTTGGGTGCTGGTGGTCATAGCTGCAGCACATGATGACATTCCCTCTGACATCTTCCTGCATCTGGTGGTGGTGGCAGTGGCAAACAGTGGTCTTATGGTGGTGGTCCAGGGGGGCACAGAAAGTCATTCTGTTTGGTGGCAGTGGCTAACAGCAGGCTTATGGTGGTGGTCCAGTGGGACACAGAAAGTCATTCCCTCTGGTGGCAGTGGCTAACAGCGGTCTTATGGTGGTGGTCTGGGGGGCACACAAAGTCATTCCCTGTGGTGGCAGTGGCTAACAGTGGTCTTATTGTGGTGGCCCAGGGGGCACAGAAAGTCATTCCCTGTGGTGACAGTGGCTAACAGCGGGCTTATGGTGGTGGTCTGGGGGGCACAGAAAGTCATTCCCTCTGGTGGAAGCGGCTAACAGTGTTCTTATGGTGGTGGTGGTGGTACAGGGAGCAGGATATATTGTGCTCTCTGTTACAAATGTGACGTGACATATGGAATTTGAGTCATTTTAAGTTGGACACTCATTTAACTTTATGAAAAAGAAAACATGTATCATACAACAAATGTGGCAGCCTTTTAACAACTTAAGTTAAAACCTGACAACATTAATCTCATCATCATCCTCATAAAGAAGCTGCCCTCACAGTCATCTAGTGTCCGAAGTCTGACCACTGGGAAATTCTTTCTCCATTGTGTCATCATCTACATCAGTGGTAGGCCGTTTCATGCTGCCACTGCCAGTGCCACCAGGATGGTCCATTTCTAGATCACCAAAACCATGACTAGGCCGGGGTATGAATACTGAGGTTGCAGTCTGAGCTGGTATGTGCCTCTCATTCATTTTTATGAATGTTAGCAAACTGACATTTGCAGGAAAGAGGTCTGTACGACGATCCTGGACTATTGCACCTGCTGAGCTGAATACCTTCTCGACACTTACACTGGAGGGTGGGCATGTCAGGTACTTCAGTGCCACTGCAGTCAGCTTGGGCCATTCACTGACCTTTCTGCTCCAGTATAAAAGAGGATCATCAGTTACTGACAGACAAATATGACTCAATCATTCTCTGTGCTGCACTAAGTCCAGTGATTGATGCATCATCCTGTTCTCTGGAATCATTTATGTCACAAATCTCCACTTGGGACAAAGCCTCCCAAAGTGGGTTGACGCAAACCGCTTTGGATGACAGACCACCTGGAACTGCAGTCCCCTTTCCCCTTACAGGATATGCTTGATACTCCTCCAGGTTTACCTTCAGCCTGATTATGCTGCTGAGGTTTGCTGACCTTGACACGTGACTTCAGTTGCCCATGAACCAAGTGCACCAGTTGCTCACTTACATTTTTTACCTGTTCAGGCCCTCCCTCCAGTACTGAGGCAATTCCATGTTTGTATCATGGGCCCAGCATTGTTGCTATGGCAAAGTTGTCACTACGCTGAATGCTCAAGATGTGACAATTCTGGTCGAATACTGTCAGCATGTGTTTCAGCAACATACTGCTAGCACTGTCTCCGGCAACATCAAGGCTATGCTGTACATTCACCAACGTCTGCCTCAGCACCCGCAGCAGTGGAATTGATTGGCTAATGGAGGCAGACTCACCACTCACTGCCTGTGTGGCATGTTCAAAAGGTCGCAAAATTGTTATTACAGAGTCCATAAGGCGCCACTGTTCAGTCATCATAGACATGGAGGCCCCAGAACTGTCATGGCTAGTGTGCATGACAAGATATTCTGAGATGGCTTTGTATTGTTCATACATCCTCTCTGCCATGTATAACATGGAGTTCCACCAGGTGACAACTTCCAGCTTCAAGTGGTGCTGAGCAAGGCTGTTTCGGATCTGCAACTGCCGAAGTTGGTCATGGGCTTTGCACATCGTGAAAAGTGAGAACAGATACGGCGTGCAACTGTCAGCATTTCCTTTATATCAGGATGCTGCAGAAACTCCTGCACCACAAGATTTAAACAGTGGGCCATGCATGGAATATGAACAAAGCCACCATTTGTGATGCATTTCACCACATTTGACCCATTGTCATTTGCTATGAACCCAGCTCTCAGGGACAGGGGGTTCAGCCACTTGTCAATTTCTGACAGTACAAGGTCCAATATGTTTTCACCAGTGTGTGAACAGGTCACATTGCACATAGCAATTGTTGCATGCTGTCAAATTCCTGAAAGATTGCTACCACGACACTCCACCTTACTACACTGATTAGTCATACTACCAACAGCCCAAACAACACCCAGCACCTATGCCCAATGTGCAGTTATACACAAATATGTTGTTTTGCCACTTGTCCACATATCCATACTTAAATGGATGAATGGAAAAAAGGAATGTTGAAGGGCATGACTTACAGAGTCGGACAAAGTATGGTACAACTTGGGGACAGTATGGGTTGAAAAGTATGTCCTGGATGGGACTTTCCATTTTGGACAAGCACATGCAGCAAACCGCCGGAACTCAGAATTCTCCATGAAGGAGAAGGGGAAAAGATCAATTGCCAGCATTTCAGCTACAGCAACATTACGTTCACGTGACACTGTATGATTGGGTGGGTACTTCAGCTTATGCGTAAAAACACTCTGTAACACGGGCTGACTTAAACATTTTACACGGGATGTGATGACAAATGGTTCTGCTCTGCGAATGGCAGGGGGTGGAGTGTGGACGTTTAATGAAGACGGTTGCACAGTTGATGATGACAAACCCACAAATGCAGTTATTTTGCCAGATTACCAACTGGAGTTGATGTACCACTTGCACTAGACATACTGCATTCACCACCACCAAAACTGCTACTCTCACCAGCACTGGACAACATTTCAAAATCATTATGCTCCTTCCCCTCATCATGCCTGTAGTAATCCTCTGCTCTTATTTCATTACTACTGCACACATTTAATTTTCTACTTGATTTAACAGTCATGGAAGAGGATAACATGCTCGTTATGGTTGATGATGAGGGTGAACATCCCACTGTGATATTAGCTGCCATCCTGTGCTGGGTCCACAGTGCCATGTGCCTGTTCTTAAGATTCATGTACTGTCCTCCTGTGTCCAGATGGCTCTCCTTTTTACTTCGACTCACATGCACATGGCAAAGCTGGCAGATTGCAACTGACTCATCATTTGCATCTTGCACAAAAAAAATCCCAAACAAGGGATTATGATGCGCTAGTTTTAACATGTCCCTGATGCTGCTTATTGGACTCTGTTTTTTTAAGCCATGAAGTGGGGTGTGTGCTACGTGATTTTTCTGGCAGGACACACTTGGACTGCAACTGACCACCACGACTACCTATCATTATTACTGGGTCATCATCATCATCATCACCGTCAATTGAAACTGGTAAATCACACGTTTTAATGCCAGGATTTAATGCAAACAGACCCAGACATAGCCACCTTGAATTTCTTTTTCTCTGGTTCCCAACTGAGGTCACTTACATCATCATCATATTCATCAACATCACCCACATCCACATCTTCTGCTTGGATACTGGCATGTGGACTGAATGTTGCAACCACAGCAACATCATCATCATCAGATTCATCATCATCAACACCACCACCACCTGATATTTCTTCACCACACTGTTAATTACTGCATGGCAAATGTGTGACCTGAACCACGGTGGAAGAAATGTCACACAGTATACTACCGTTGACATGATGATCAGAATCCTCATGTTCGGTTACTGGGATGTTACTGGAATGTATGACATCATCTACACTGCCACTCACTCACACTGTTTCACACTCCACTATATTTTTAGAAAATGGTAAACTGGTCATAAGTGGAACTTGAGGCAGCAATACTCATATCACCGCCAGCAACTGCACTAACACCACTGGCTGGGACATCATCTCCTCCAACTATGAGTGAAGCTACTGATTGGGCTGTAAAAAACATTTCAGAAGAAATACCTTTCCTCACATCAGCAATGCACTTCTGCGTCTGCGTACTACCATGCCCACAGACAATCTTACCACTGGCAGCAGTGCCATGGTGAGAAACAGCTTTGCTTGCATGTCTCTGCGGGCATTTTTGGGGATCAACAACAATATTCTAAACAAATTTATATTTTGGAACATTCACTCTGGGTTGGGGGACGCTGGATGTGAAGCCAAAAAAACAACTGTATCTTCAGCAACAGATATAGATGCAAAGTCACAAGTTCAACAACACCTTAACCAAACAGTGGTGCTGAAGTCACAAACAGATTTTTACGGCAGCGCAAGCATCAAAACCAAGAAAAGATACCACAATGGCAGTACAAAGTCATGCAGCTGGTGTGGATAACATGTTCACACTGCTGCAACTACAATTACACTGTGGCACAATAAAAGGTGTATTTTTTGATGTCACGCATCGCACACAGACACACACACACGCACTTTGTCTACAAGTAATGCATATCAAATTGAAAACTTCAGTAATATATCACATATTTTAAACAACCTGAAATTATGAACTGCTGCACCAGTGCCACACAACACACAATCAGCAAAAAATGTTCAACAATTACTGAAAATATTACTATGCGTACATTAACACAGTCAGTTACAGAACAAAAACATAACCAAAAAACAAAGAACCCCCTATTTCTCCAACTTAAATCTACCTACACCACAGATACGCCCCTCCCCCAAAGCACACTTTCACTGTCTCTTACTTCACAGACTCAATGTTGTACATTACTATAACATTCAAAATCCACACACAAACAATAAACGCTCAATGATATGAGCACAGGAGGGTTTCCTACAATCGATGAACTAAAGTTTGAGTCCCCCAAAAAACTCAATAATGCTTTTTTAACAGCTTTTAGAAAGTTTGAATCACAGAGAGCTCTCAGAGCAGACTGTTTCCTACATCTTCCTACACACAATACCCTGAACTGAGGCTGTGCAGAACAATATAGAGCCCATGTAACCTGAAATCCCATGAATCACTGCAAAATTCACCTTTGGAGCTTAAAAACAAGGTAAAGTGAGGCGAAGTACATTGTTTTCAATGCACTTCGCCTTTAAAATTGGTGTAGTAGTGGTCTGGGAAGGCGGAGTAACACAAAGTAATTGTTTTCAATCTACTTTGCGTTACCCATCATAACGCAAATTACTCCACTTCGGTTTGCAGGGTACTCCGCGAATTTGCCTTCACTCTGCGAATCACTTCACAGAGTGAATTGAGCTCACTTCACCCATCACTAGCTACAACTTCCAGTGACTAGAGTCTGCTACAGAACCTTTAGCAGATGGTAATGCTACTGTCCTGCCACTGAGCTTCCTACCCACTGTTGACCACTGTTGACTCAGGTCTGCTCCAGAACCTGTAGCAGATGGTAGTGAAACCTAGAAGCATAGAAACATAGAAGTACTCAGCAGCTCTCAGACCACCTAGTTTGCCCTGTTTTCCTTCCTATAGTGACACTGCAGGCCCTAATCAGCCTCAGGTCTCCCCAACCCCACCCTTAACTCCAAAGATACCTTTAGCAGTAGTAATAGTAGTAGTAAAATCTTTATTTTTAGTCAGGATCAGTTGACATTATACACCTTTAGGGCATAGTCCTATTTACAATGTGCTCCTTATTTTTACATTCTTGCTAAACGTTTCATATAAAATGCTAACAAAGTTTCACATAAATGCACAAAACTATGTAGTCCTTTTTCACAGTATCTTGACATTTAAACACATACACTACACAGTATACTTCCTTATTGCACAATAACTTTAGCATTTGACAAGACAGGTACAACAACCATTAAAATTTATAATTTCATGTGTAGCGGTGGGACCTTAAATTAATCAAAACAGACACAGTGGGTAGTCAGTTCTTATCTCAATGCAATATTACATTTCCTACAACTTTCATAAATATTTTTTGTCTGTATTTTGTGTTCATTCAAAATTTCTGTGGCTGAGTATAGAAAAGTAACCTCTCCAAACCTAGTCCTAGGGGTCCTAATCTGGTAGTCCCTGAGTAATCTGTATCTTCTTAAATTATAGGAGTGGTTTATCTACAGTATTGCATATTCTCAAATAAATATATGAGTTTTTCAGTCACCATAGTGTTCCTCACTTGATTAATTAGAAACATTTTGTGTTTGTTTCCTATTGTAAACCAATTCAACTCTATGTACAAGTTACAACAGTGTGTCCATCTATTGGCTGATAAAATTAACCTAGCCAGATGATTGTACGTGACTTCAACTTTTTTTTTAGTTCTGTGACACTGGCATTACCATATACATGAATTCCATAATTAGTAATAGGTACTAGTATCTGGTTTACTATCGACTGTCTTACTGGCTTATCCGGACAATGTTTGGTCTGTCTTATGGCCCCTAATCTACAGTTAATTGTTTTTATAATTTCATTTATGTGGTAATCGAACTTCAGGCTGCTGTCCACCCAAAGGCCTAGATGCATATGCTCTGTAATTTGTTGCAAATGATCACCCGTAGTGGTTTTTATTTCCAGTTCTGGGGGAAAAATTCTGTTTCTAGAATTACTAGCAAACAAGACTGATTTGGATTTTCTGCCATTCAGAATTAGGTTTGATTGAGCAAACCAACTTTGAATGGATACAAAATCACTTTGCAAGTCATTACTGATTTTGTGTATGTCAGCACTCATATTATGTAGGACCATATTATTATTATTTAGTTTTTGTTGACCGGATAAGTGCACTAGACAAATCCTGCCTATTTTCAGGCAAGACCCGGGGGAAAGGGATACAGATGAATGCCAACTGACCTTGAACCAGTTTAAGCTGTTGGTGGTATTTTTAGTGAATGAGGGAAATTTGGCCAGGACACCGGGGAAATTCCACATATAATCTAACTACAGACTTCTCTACAACTGTGGTCACCTGACCCTTGTGGAACACCCCATTGCATGTCTGTTTGTGCTGAAGGTTCATTTCCCACCATTGTTAATTGATTCCCCCCTATTAGGGAGGACTTGAACCATTTACATGCTTCTTTCAAAATTCCTAGGTTCCTAAGTCTTTGCAATAGAATCAGATGACTAACAGTCTCAAAGGCCTTTGATAGATCCATGAATACCACGCCCACCAACTCTCCCCTGTCTAAAGATGTAGCTACCAGATCAATGAGATTGGTGAGTGTGATGCCCGTGGAGTGGCCTTTCCTAAATCCTGACTGGTGCATTGACAGCAATCCATATTTCTCCAAGTATTCATATAGCTGACCATGCACCAGTCTTTCCAAAATCTTCGAGACTACCAGCAGCAATGCAATGGCTCTGTAGTAAGACGGATTTGTAGTTTCCATCCTCTTAATACAGGGATCATCTTTGCCTCCTTCCAGATTGTTGGAACAATTCCCTCTTTTAGGCTCCATTTAAACAGATTGGTTAGGACAGAGACAATTATATTTAAGCCAGCTTCTAAAAATCTTATTTCAGTTTTATCATTTCCAGGGGCTTTATTTGAATTTAGTTTCCTTATGATGTTTTTGACCTCTTCACATGTCACATCACATATCTCACTATAAATTTTGAAATAGCGATATACTCATTATTTCCCAGTAAACCTATTTTTATGGGGAGAGGGGTCACTTTCTTTTAGCCCTGTAAGTTATTTGAAGTTTATTTTAAAGCTGTAACTCTGAATTGTATTCATTTTATTTTGTTTATTTGTTGTTTTATCTTCTGATTTGTTCTGTTGTTAGGTGCCAAGAGCCTCAAGGAATGGGTGCCCTATAAATAAAATGTGCATTACTTTGCCTTGCCCTGTAACATCTGGTAGACTGATAAAATAATCATTCAAAATATTGGTTGACTTTTTACTATTCTGAGTTACCCCTTCTTTCTCTGTATTAATGGAAAAGCCAAACTTGGATTTCTCGGGATTTAATGAGGACCAATATTTGCCTGTTCCAACAGTAACCTGATTTTTACTTCTACAGTATTGGGCCTTAGCTTATTTTATTTGTTTTTAATCCATTTCTCATGTTTTTGTAGTTTTCCCAGTCAACAGGAAAAAGTGATTTATTTGCTAATCTCCATGCACTGTTCTTTGTCCTAATTTCTTTTTTTTAGCTTCTCCATAATCCATGGAACATGGGTGTTCTTTTGTTGGATTTTAATGTGGGGGCTGATTCCTCCCAGACTGTAAGGAATAAATCATTAAATTCCCAAATAGCCATTTTCAAAGTTGGAAGCAGGAAATGTCTTGGCCATTTTAGTTTCCTCAGTTTACTTTGTAATAATTCTGCAGTGTAGGTTTTAAAACACTCTCTCCTAATATAGTTATCCCTTAGAACTGGTTGTGGAATGGTAGTTAAGCTAATCACTGAGGCTTGCCCCCTAGGGTGACCCCATGCAGAGTTGAAATCTCCTATCAACACAAGTTCTTGTCCTATTGTGCGATCCATTATGTTTTGAGCTAATTTCTCAAAATCCTTTGTTTTAACTTTGGGAGGTGAGTACATCACTCTGAGGGCCAGTCTTATCTGGGAGAATCTAATTATTAAACAATCAATGCCCTGAATTTCTCCTTAATAGATGGTATCAGTCTGAACCTGGCCCCATCTAGTATAAAGTATTAACCCCCTTCCCTCTTTTTTTTCTATCTAAACGATGGCTGTAAAACCCCTGCATTTGTATTTCATTATTAGATACTATTCCATTTAGCCAGGTTTTAGTTAAAGCCATACAATCTGGACTCTGTGAGTTTACCCAGATGTTAAATAGGTCTATTTTATTTTTTAGGCTTCTAGCATTATCATGAGGAATTTCAAGTTTAGTGCCTTGCTGTGGGCCTGGATTAAATTCCACATGTCCACTAATAATTAAAGAAATTAACAAGAAACAGTTGTTTGTCTGCCAGGAAAGGCTTATGTCAGTTCCTTGTTGCTTGTTCAGCTCATTTCTAATTTTTTGAAAAGTATTTCTTCTTTTTTGGGAGTTCATCCATAATTGAATGAGCCTGTTCCATGTTGAGGTGATTTTTTATTTGACTAACTACAAGCCTCTTCCATTCCTGAATAGGCTTTTTTGTGTTTGGAGCCATTACCTGGACCAGGCAAACTGTTAGTAAGGATCCCACCACAACCCATGCTGTCTTTAATTTTATTAGTAACATTTTAAAGGTTAATTAAAATAAGTATATATCTTCACAATGTCACTTCTGTAATTAAAAGGGAACCCTATATTTATTTAATTAAGTATTCCCATATTACTAGCTCCACTAGTTACCTAACATCTTCGGATTTTAAGCTATTTGTAGTTACAATCAATGTGCTAATCTAATCCCTTATGACTAACACCTCTGTTTCCTAAGTATTATAGGCAGCAATCTAGCCTTTTAGTTAAAGACAGAGTTCTAATATGTTAAGCTAGCCTTTTAACTACAGTCAGTATGCTAGGATACAATAGATATTCTCAGTTTATTACATCCTTTATTAACCCAAAACTGGTTAAATTATGCCAACTTTGTGCACTTTCATTAAATAATCAGGTGTCAATAAATACTAAAAGCAAAACAATCTGTGTCAGTTCTGTAATAACCTTTAAACTTTGTTAGTTTCTGCAGCACTCCTAAACTCAAGCAAAAGGGTAGGCCTGTAAATCATTTACAGCACACCTGAACCCAGGCAAAGGGGTAGGCCTTTAAGTCATTTACCTTACTATCCAGAATAAAATGTAGTATAGCAATACTAGTACTCTACAAATCTTACCATATAATATTTTATCTATTGCATCTTCTAATTATTTTGCCTGGAGTCTGGAGGGTTGCAGGAAGAGTAGTGCTCTGTTAGATTTTTTCTACTGAGTTTCGCTTGCGCTTGCAGGCACCATGCACTTTTATCAGGGCAAGCCCCTCCCTCCACACAGGTGTTTGGCTGCCTGGCCCACCTCTGAGCTCCCTCGCCTGCTGAATTATAATACTTGCAGTGCACAGACTAATCAGATGTTAGCCTATTCCAAAGTCAATAGTTCTTAATGGGCACAGCCACTGGGTAGGTAGCTGAGGTTCTACTGCACCACAGCACTACTGGCTGAACTACTGCTCAAGATTAAATCTTCTTTTTCAGGCAGCTGATCTTCACCTTTGTGTCTATCCCATGCGTTCTTGAATCTTGTAACTGTTTCTGAACCCACCAGCTCTGCTGGTAGGCTGTTTCACTTGTCCACCACCCTCTCCATGAAGAAATACTTACTCACATCTCCTCTGCCCCCCTTTAATTTTATATTGTGCCGTCTTGTACTAGAGCATCCTTTTCTTTGGAAAATGCTTTACTCCTCTACCTTGTTCTTTCCTGTAGTGCTATTGCCATGCCGCCGAGCTCCCCACTCCCTGCTGACCACCAGTGACTCTAGTCTGCTCCAGAACCCATAGCAGATTGTAATGCTACTGCCCTGCTACTGAGCTCCCCACCCTCTACAGACCACTAGTGACTTGAGTCTACTCCAGAGCTTGTAGCAGATGGTAGTGCTGTTGCCTTGCAACTGAGCTCCCCACCCCCTGCTGACCACCAGTGACTGAAGTCTGCTCCAGAAGCCAGAGCAGATGATAGTGCTTCTACCATGTCACTCAGCTCCCAACCCCTGCTGACCACCGGTGACTTGCGTCTACTCTAGAATTCCATAGTAGATAGTGCCACTACCATGCCACCAAGCTTATATTTATGACATTTAATACTGACTAGTACAATATTTAAGAATGAAAAACCCCATAGCAGAGTATACTGTAACTTAGGTGGAATTCTGCTTTAAGCTGTCAAAGAGGAAAACAATTTAGGTACTGTATCATTATTTCTAATAATGACATTAAACAAGCTGCACAATGTAAATCAGTGTCCAAAATGTGCCACCTAGTTGTCAAGAAATGTTCTATGTGTACACAAATAAGTGTCTTGATGCCCTTGTATAGGTTTTTGGTGAGGCTGCGCAGTGAGTACTGAGCTCAGTTCTGGGCCCCACAATAAGAAGAGCTATAACTAGATTTAAGATAGCACAGAAGAGGATTACAAAGTTGGCTCAGGGTTTGAATGAATTAGAATATAGTGAATGACAAAGGCTTTTAAACATGTATCCTCTGGACAGAAGGATTTAATAACAGTATTTAAAGTAGCCGTATCTCTTAGTCACAATATAGTTTTATTTTTTTTTAAGATAACTGTGGATTCTTTTCTGTATGAATCTGAACATGAAGGTTTGATTAAACATGATGAATTACTGTACCTCACCATGGATCACCTCATTAGGGCCACTATATATGGGTTACCCAAGGTGCACAGAGATCTGCATGATCCCCCAGGATGCCCCATTGTAGCAGGCAAAGGGTCACGGGTCGAACCACTGTCCAGATATGTGGATTTCCACATTAAAGACTATGTGACAGCATTGCCTTCATATATACAATATACAACTCAGATGTGGAGGGTCCTGGGGGCATGCAAGATCGAGGCACCTTGGTACCTTGTGTCTATGGGCATAGTCTCTCTCTCTACACAAATATCTCTCATGAAGGGTCTTGGAAGCCTTGAAGTACTGGTTTAATCTTGATGATGGTTAAAGTATGGGCAAGAAACAATTTGTAGCTGAGTGTGCTGTACATGTTTTGACAAAAAGCTATTTCCAGTTTCAGAACCAATTTTACCTGCAACTCAAGGGTACAGCTATGGGGGTGACTTTCACCCCAATTATGCTAATTTGTACTTGGGCCTATGGGAGAAAACAACTGTCTATGATGCACAGAAAAATCCTTTTCATAATAGGATGGATATCTGGCGTTACTATAGAGACAATATTTTTATTGTGTGGTGCGGCACGCTGGAGGAATTGAATGATTTTGTCAAGTACCTGGAGAATAGCAATCCTAACCTTAGGTTCTTGGTACAGTGTGATCCCTGTATGGTCTACTTCCTGGACCTTCAGGTTTCGAGGAAACAAGCTGGGACATTATGCACCAATTTATTCAGGAAGGAGTGGGGCTAGAGTAGCGAGTGGGTTTACTTTTCACTGGCAGGTATTTTTCTTAGTAAGTGTTTAAATAAAATTAAAGAATTTCCTGACACCAGTGATTGGACATTCATTTGTTGGAGTGCACTTATCTTTTAGACATTTGGCTGTTGTGAGATTGGCAACCTTTTTTGACACCCCCTCCCCCCGTACCCGTAGCTCATAGTATTTCTTTGGAAAATTATTTAGGAAGGAGACTGACAGGAATTTGTTGCTACTGGCCTCCAGCTGCCACCATTGCCATATGATCTCCAACAATACCAAGGCCCAGTTATTGAGAGTACGCAGGAACTGCAGTGAAGAGATTGATTATATTTACAATAGTGTGGATATGTGTGATAGATTCAGGAATAGGGGATACTCTGGGAGTATTGTAGACCAGACTCTTCAAGAAGTAAGCAACACTGATAGAGAGAGCTGTTTAGTCCCAAGAGTGAAAGAAAATGGCCCTTCTAGGATAAATTTTGTGACAACATATACCAGGCATTCTAGTGAAATACAGAGAATCAATAAAGAGCTACTGACGCCTCAAAGAAAACTTTGGAAAACATAATAATTAGGTACAATTCTGCTTGCATTCCTTATATATTCTACATATTTCTCTTCCTCATTATTTATTACTGAATGAATTTGCATGAATACATGATCTTTATCCTTTAGAGTTAATCTGCCTCTACAGCTTACTCCCTGCATCAAGTCATAATCCTCAGTTGTGACATCATAATCTGTTGCCATGAGAGCAACTGTGATGTCACAGGCTGTGCATTATGACCTAGGTAGGAAGAAAGCAGCAGGGATAGATGAGCTCTTCAGGAACAAAGATTTTGTTTTAATGCAAATGACCTCAGTAATAAATACTGAGGAGGAGGAATACAGAACTAACTTGAAACACAAGCTGAACTTTGTCTAAATATTACGTTTTTTTAAAGTTGTCCTGAAGGCATCAGCTGCTCTTTAATGAGAACTGGATCATACTAGAGGGGGACCCATTACTGGAGGAAATGACAAATTACAGACCAAGAATGATCTATAGAAGGGGGCCCAATATCAAAGATAGATTGGTCACAGTTTTTTTATGAAGTGCCAATGGTATCTCTAGCACAGGATATCCCTTACCTTTTGGAATGTATTAGTGTGGGAATTGCAAGTTCTGCAGCTCTGTCCTTAAATGCCAAACCTTTACAAGCTGCAACAGTAAGAACAATTTTTGTATTAAAAATGTAATCAATTGCACAACTAAAAATGTTGTGTATCTGGCCACTTGCCAATGTGGTGCCTTTTATGTGGGCAAAACCACATGGGCATTGAAGATTTGAATAGGTGAATATTTTAGGTCAGTCAGTAATAATCATGCCAGAAGTGCACTTGCTAGTCACTGCAGGGTGACAGGACTGAGAGACATTAGCCATATTTTCAAATGTTGTGAACTTGAGGTGGTGCATCTGGGACCATGGGGAGGTAACATACTATAGAAGAAATATTACGAGTAAGGGAATCCTCTTGGATTTATACCTTAGGTGCCCTGACGCCACCTGGTCTTAATGATTGCGTTGATTTACTACCATGCATGAAAAAACAAGTAATGAATGGTGCTCTCTGCATGGCCTAAAGGGGTCGTTAACACATGTACTGTATTATAGTGTGTATTAATTCTGTCTATATGCTTACTATAGTTCTTTGATAAGCACTTTGATTTAAACATTTTAAACATAATAGGATATAATATGGTGTTTATATTTTTCTTTCTTCTTTGCAGGTTTATTAATAGATCTTGGGTCCTCCTCTGATATAGGCAAGCCACAATATGGGTCCCTGGAGTTGGTATTTAATTAAACCGGATCTCTATTTTATAGTCATTAAATCATGATATGTAAATTCTGCTTAAATGACCCCTGCAGTAATTGACATTCTTTTCTGTCAGGTTTAGGTTACAATAGGTTTTGATATATTGGTGATGTTTTTGAATATTTTGATGTCTATGTATTTTGTCTGTTTGAGCACTTGTACAGCCAATCCATGGGTGCTTTAGTAATTTTGCACTGTCACTTTAAGATGACATTTTTTAAGCCTGAAACTAACCAGGAAATCCATCCTCCTGATGACATACTATAGTGTATGAAACAGGTCGAGGTTCAGTTCAGACATGAACAGGTTTCTCTGGCAGCATGATGTTGCACTTTTTAATGGTTTAATAAAAGTTTTTGTACACTGAGATTCAAGCCAAGGAGTGCGGTCTTTTGCTCTGAGTTACTTGGATCTAATACGTGCACCCTCACCTGCTGTGGAGCTGTATTGCTCAGTTGGACTGTTAGGAAAATTAAGATATATGTTTGTCTGTTTGTTTTATTTCCTCCCTGGACCAAGACATGGGATTTTACATTTTGAAAAGTTTCCACTCCTGTGTCATGCCCGCCTTGAAAAAAAGTTAAATATCTCAGTGCAGTGCTGCATTGTTTACCAGCACAAAAATGTGGCAACACTTTCCTAGTACATCCACAGCTTGACTGTAGCATGTATATTTAGCAGATAACCTTAGCGGAACATATTTTTAGAAATTGTGAATGCTGGAAACTTTAATGACATGAGTCATTGAATACAAAACTAGCTATAGAAGGGGATTTAAAAATATCTGAGAAAATGATAAAATATACTGAGGATGAATGTAAGAATATCAGAAATACATTTGTGCTGAAAAAAAATGTGATGAAATGTTTTCCGACTAACAGCTCATGCTGCTTTAGAGCAATTTAGGATAACGTACAATGCTACGGGATTGTCTACTATTTAATCTGAGGGATCCAGTTTCCTCTACTGGGAGTCATGAGTGTAAGTTAGTAGGAAATAATTTCATTACAGAAAGAAAGATACATTTCTTCACACAGAGAGTAATTGCATGGAATTACTTACCATACTCATTTGTTGTATGCCAAACATTAAACTCCTTTAAGAGTAATCGCACCAGAAATATGGATACTGTGGGAATCAGTGGGCATTATCCTGGACAGCAATGGATAGACTAGTTAAATCATACTGGGTTGTTTTCTTTATATTTTCCTTCACTCCTCTGATTGTAATCGTTGTTTTTATTATGCTAGGTAATGTCACAATGTGCCATAATATGACCAAAAAACTTTATTGATTATAACTCTTAAAACAAGCAACAAACCATATTTCAATTATGTAAGTGGTTTGTTATTGTCTTAAAATAGAGTTTGCACATTATGCTGAAATCAGAAAATACAGTTGAAATTTAGAAACATGAAAATAGTTCAGCATAGTTTCAGGAATCTCAGTACAGTACTAGTTTTCAGATAGCAAACCTAATTTAGCTGACAGTTTCTTAATTCCATAGGCTTCATTCCAAGAATTGGGAAAGAGGGTAAATAGGACTCTCACATTCCATTTGTAAAGAGTTTCTCTGAGAACAGTTATAAAATGTATAACCTGCTTTTGGCCTCCAGTCCACATGATACTGTTCATGCGAATACTCAAGCCACCGCGTTGAGGGTGATAACTGCCAACGCTTACATGCTTTACAGATCCATCAGATGTAATCTGCCAGTTCAGAATATTATATGAACCTTCAGGGCAACCATCTTCCTTAAACTCAAAATCATCTCCCAAAGTGGTTCTAAATTTGACATTTCTGAGGAAATGGAAAAGCTGGGGAAAGAAATTACTTTGGTTTTGGTCTGTGACTGTTCTGCATTCTGTTGTCACACAGTTAGAAAATGGGACAGAAAACAAACAAATGCCACTTTATTATCCATGTTCACTAACAAGAGGCCATGTGATATGATTTTATACCATGTTATGTTAGTACTACCAGGTGCAATGTGACTCAGTTTCCAAAATAATTTTCTCTGTTTTAAAACTATGCAAACATGGCAACAATTATTAGGATGCACAAAGACAGGAACTGTATCTTGAGTTAGGTGACTGAAGTAATTTTGACCACAGTACAGGTCACTGGTCAGGCCACAGCTGGCATTTGGTATGCCATTCATGTCCCCACACCAGCAGTACATACATAGATACATAGAATGTGATGGCAGAAAAGGGCTGCAGTCCCACCCTATCTGCCCAATTGTGTTTTTTTTTTGTTTATTATTATTATTAGTATTACAATGCCCTCTACCCTATCATCACGATTCCCTTGTGCCTATCGCAGGCATTTTTTCATCCATTTAATGTTTTCACCCCACTACCTCATCTGGAAGGCTATTCCAGATATCCACCACCTTTTCTGTGAAAAGTGCTTTCTCATAACCCTCCTGAATTTACCCTCCCCAGCTTCATATTATGCGCCCTTGTTTTTTTACAGCACCTTTTCTTCTGAAAGATACTGTCCTCCTGTACCTTATTAATCCCCATAAGGTATTTAAAGATTTCTATCATACCCCCTCTCCCTCCTCTCCTTCAGGGCGTACTGTACATATTTAGCTCCTTAAGTCTTTCCACATAGGACTTTTGATGCAGACCCTGCACCATTGTGGTAGCCTTCCTCTGGATTGCCTCAGCTCTGTCTATATCTTTTTTGAGATGTGATCTCTAAAGGTGTACAAAATACTCAAGGTTGGGTCTTGCAAGTGATTCATACAGGAGCAAAATCTCCTCTCTCTTCCAGCTGGAGATACCACTACATATGCGCCGTAGCATCCCACTTGCTATCCTGATTGCTGTATCACACTGCCTGGCTACATTTTGATAATCTGATATGATAACTTCTAGGTCCCTTTCCTGCTTGGTCTTTAATCAGTATTACTTCACCCATCTTGTACTCTACACCAGAGTTTCTGTGGCCAAGATTCATTATTTTGCACTTTTTGTATTAAAACCTGCCTGCCATACCCGTGACCACTTTTCTGGTTTATTTATATATCTGCACATTCTATCCAGTCCTCTAGGTGGGTAGCCTGTGATAATGGTGACCGCAATTGAGCACTTTCAAAAAAGGGTGACTCAATCACTGTGCCTGTGCACAGGGCTACCTGGCAAGGAAGGCGACCAAATAGGGGGTTCAGCGAATATAGCAATGGGATGTCGCTATGTATTCACATGTGCGGGGGGAGGGGCCATGCCATGCGACTGGTGGAAGGGGAGGGAGGGTTTGTGTGGTGTAGTGTGGCAGTGAACTGCTGAGATGGCCATGTGGCATGGTGGGTTGGTGGCAGGCTTAGGTTAGAAGGGTGCCAGCTTCGGTTCTGGGCACTCTCATGGTTTTTGAACCACCGGGTCTTTTTTTTTTTTTTTTTACTTTTGCACCCCCCACGACATGCACCCTCCTGGAGTTGAGATCCTTTAGTAGGTGGATGCGGGGGTCAATCCCCCCCCCGTGGAGGAAGGGGGTGTGGGGGGCACAGCCCCCTGCATAAAAAAAAGGAAATCTAAGTCTCGGGTGCCCTCTTGCTATTCACCTCGAGTGTACATTGCCAAAATTTATTTTCGGCAATGTACACTCGCCCAAACAGCAATTGTTTTTCCACGATTACTGTTATCACATGGAACCTCTAGGTGTGTCCACTTTGTTCCAGATTCTGGTGGCATTTGCAAAACCACAGATCTTCCCTTCCAGTTCTTCTGCTTTGTCATTTTTAAAGATATTGAGGAGGACTGGTCCCAACACTGATCCCTGAGGAATCCCACTGGTTACTCTCCCTTCCTTTGCACATACTCCATTCACCACTACCCTCTGTGTCCTATGCACCAACCAGTTTCTTATCCAGGTTACTATCTTATTATTTATTCCCAAGTTACCCAAATTGTCTGCTATTTTCATGTGTGGAACAATGTTAAAAGCCTTGCTGAATCTATGTTAGCCATGTCTACCACACCTCCCTGATCTAGCTTCTTGGTCACCTAGTTAAAGACATCTATGAGATTTGTTTGGCATGATCTTCGATACGTGAAACCACACTGCTTTGAGTCCTGCAGTCTGCTGGATACATGATATTCCACAATCCTTTCCTTCACCTTACCTGGAATGAGCTGCCAGAGGAGGTGGTATCAGCAATGCTGGTGGGAGCATTCAAGAAAACCTAGGACAAGCACAAAGGAAGCCCTTGGGACCAAGGAAGGGGAGAAGGGGGGAGAGGGAGAGATAGTTGGGGGGGGGCAGGATCATTGGCATAAATCTGTAATGTCAGATCCTTCATCACTTACTGAGCAGATGTGATAGACTGAGAGGTCTTCTTCTGCTGACTCTTTTCATATGTTTGTATGTTCAGTAGTATTTCCATAAACTTACAGACCACCGATGTCAGGATGACTGGCCTGTAATTACTCACCTCTTCCTTGCTGCCACTTTTGTGAAGTGGGACTTACATCTTCCTTTCTCAAGTCCTCAGGGACCTCACCAGTCTCCAGTGATCTGTTAAAAAGATCTGTTGGAGGTGCAGCAAGTATCTCCCTAACTCTGTATCCTTGGGTGTATCATGTTTGGCCTCATAGCTTTGTCTACTTTCAGATTGCCAAGTGCTTTCCAGACTCTTCCCACTGAAAACAGACTACTGTCTATTTCTCTCACCTCTACGTTTCTGACGCCTCTTTGTAGTCCCTCCCATTCCCTTCTACTGTGAAAACTGAGCAGAAGTATTTGTTCAAGATATTTGCCTTTTCTTGATCATCCTCTGTGGAGTCCCCCCCAGCCATACAATCCCTTCCTTTGTCTTTCTATTTTCACTAACATATCCAAAATTTGTCTTATCCAGATATGATACTTCCTGAGCTATTCTTTCATCAGTTTGCACTTTTGCTGTCCTTACTGCTTTGCTTGCCTCTCTCTGTTCTTCCTGATACATTTCACAATCCTCATTACTGTGGGTCACCTTGTACCTTCTGAATGCTATTCTTTTAGCCTCTATCTTTTCTGATACCTCTTTTAAGGACCATATTGCTCTCCTCTTTCTTTTTTTTTTTAAATCTCTTTTTATCCTCCCTATACGCCAGAGCCCCACTCTGTTGGGAGATGCCTAAGCACCAGCCCCACTTCACTGCCTTACCTGATTCCCCGTGGACCTCCATGGAGCCGTGGTTATACCTCCCAAGCAGGTACGAGGTGGGGCCCACACACCCCAGACAATTCTTGTTTCGTCGGTTCCCCTCCGGTGGTCAGGCAGGCAGGAGCAATTAGGGTCTGTGCTGCCGCTCCTTCCCCTTGGCACTCTGGTGTTGTTTTCCCCTGTTCTAGGGAAGTGTCGTGCACCCAACATCAAGGTGTTTCGACAGACATCCACCACTTCTCAACCCTTTCTTTGTGTGCTCTGCACTAGCTGTGCCTCTGGCTTCCACCAGAGGCCATTCAAGCACCGAGCTGGTGTCCCCCTCCCTCCCAGGAGAAGAAAGCTGTCCTCCGGATGCTCGATCCTCCCCCTTCCCTGCTGATCCCAATGGCTCAGGTTAATTCCTGAACCCAGGTTGCCAGCGTTTCACGAGGTGTGGTGTCCAGCGCCTCAACATTCAGTGCCACCAGGTTGGCTGATGTCCTCTTTCTTTTGCTTACTTGCTTAACACAGAGGCTTGTTGCCTTACTTATGCCCTCTTTTAGTCTGACTCACTTTTCTTCAGCCCCTTCAAGGTCCTCTCCCCTTGTCAGTTCATTCATGAGGCATTCACACGTCTTAGTAAAATCAGTTCTTCTGAAGTACAGGACCCTCACTTTGCATGGTAAGTTTCTGCAGTTGTTCTAAAGCTGAACCACACTGTACAATGACCACAAGTCCTCAGATGACTTCCCACTCTGTTATCGGCACCACTACCCTTGTTAGTAAGCACTAGATCCAATATTGCCCATCACGAGTGCATTCCCTGACAAGTTGGCCAAGGAAAGCACACTGCTGGGAGTCCAGGATGTCTCTGCTTCTAGCTGATACTGCATCTGGGATGCTTCAATCCACATCTGGCAGATTGAAGTCCACTACCAGTAACACTGTCTCCTTTTCTGAAATTTTTCCAGTTTCATCTGTTATTACCTTATCTAAGTCCTATCCCTGTACTGGTGGCCTGTACATCATATCTGTCCGAATATTGACTCATTTTTCAGAGTCAAGGGTAACCCACATTATTTCAGACCCTCTTTGAGTTCCCTGAGTTCCCTGTATTTCTGCTGCTTGCATGCTACCCTTCACATTAAGCAACATTTCGCCTCCTGTCCTTCTTACCTTGCCCATTCTGAGTAATGTGTATACTGGTATGATCATGTCCAAGTCATGATTTTCAGTGCACCATGGCTCTGTAATGGCCATTATATTTAGGTCAGCCTCTGCCATGATTGCCTCTAGATCTGGGATCTTATTTCCCAGGCTCCTATCATTAGCACACATGGCCTTCCAGATTTTGTTTCCTTCTTGATTGCCACTCCACCCTTTTTCCCTTTGTTCCTGCTTATTCCATCTTTTCATCTGTCTGCTTAGTTTCCCTCATCATCCCTACTTATTTGATGTATTTTATCCAATGTGGGATTAACTTTCCCTGGAATCTCTATAAACTCCATCTCAGCCTTTGGGTGGCAGTTTCTACTTGTCCTTTTTCTTCATCCTCCCCCAGGCTAGTTTAAACATTCATAAAAATAATGTTTAAGTCTTCCACTGAGAACTGTGGTACCGCCTTCCAGATGGTTGCAGACCATTACTGCTATATAGGCTCTTTTTGTCCCAGGTGGACCTCCTGTCCCTAATCAAATCAAATCAAATGAAATCATATTTTATTTATAGAGCACTTTTCCAAAATCAAAGTGCTTATACAACATTAAAACAATAAATAAACAGTTAAAACACACAAATTAAAAGGCAGTAGATATATGTAATGTAGCCATACCCCTCCTGTCTGCACCAGGCCTTCAACCATGAGCTGAAAGCCTTGGAGCAGAGCTCCCTCTCCTTCGCCCTATTGTAGACAGGCAGCACCTCTGCAAAATCTACAGAGCATATTACCCATTTAAGACTATTTCCCAGCTCTCTAAACTCCCCTTGCACTGTTGCCTTTTCTCTAGCCATGTCATTGATTCCCAGATGGACAACATTCAGTTCCTCATCTCCTCCTACTGCCCTAGCTATAATTAAAATTAATATTCACTTTCCATCCCTCCCGGCTGTGTGCCTGGTAGACACGACTACCCTCGATGCCTCTTTTCTTATTCCCAGCTCTATACCCCTGACAACAGAGTTGCCTACAAGTAATTGTTTCCTCCTTCTACTGGGTCCCCTCTCACTCTCCTTGAGATCTCTACTTATGAGGGCTCCACTTCCTCACTGGCAAATTCCATGGGTGCTTCCTCTTGGCTATTTCGCTCTGGGCAGAGCAGCCTATGAATTCTGCAGTGGCAGTGTTTGTGTTTGAGAAATGTTCCTGTGACTCAACCCCCCCAACTTTCCTGATCCCACCACACCCCTTCCCTCATTGAGCCCACCATAGTCCAGCCAATCCTCCTATCTGGCATCCTTTTAGGTAATGGTGTTGGACTTGATGGCTTCTAGGTAGACGAAAGGTCTCTCAGCTATTAGCCAATGCAGCTTTGAGCCTAATAATCATATATTGGCTTGAAATCAATGCAGCCTTGAGTATAGAGACCCTCACCATCAACCAGAGAGGCACATACATATGGGGCAGCATTGCAGCCTCCAGAAGTGCTCCATGAATACTGGTGCTCCACAACTACTGTACTGCACCACTCCCTACATTCCTTAATTTTGATCTCCTTAAACTTCCTGTCCTGCCTTTCTCAAACCTAGTAAGGACGATGTGTCCATAGTATGAGTAACTACACTAAACAACTTATGCTTCCATTTTCAAGGGTATACTGTAACAAACTATATGTTGTTTTTTCTTCTTTTTTTCTCACCCTTTTTGACATCACTTTTTCAAAATACCTTAAACACTGCAACATTTACACACTCAAATACTGTAACATTAACAATATTATGGCCCTCCCTTAGCTATATCCCATTAGTGAGTGAAACAGTGAGATAAACATTGAAACATAGAATTCGACGGCAGATAAGCACCGCCTGGCCCACCTAGTCTGCCCATTTCCCTACCTAATGGATGAGCAGCAGATCCTAGTTAACCAACAGCCTACTTCCTCCTACCCCCCGCTAGAATTGCCTTATGTCTGTCCCATGCATTCTTGAATTCCCCCACTGTTTTTAACTCCACTACCTCCTCAGGAAGGCTGTTCCATGTATCCACAACCTTCTCCATGAAAAAAATACTTCCTCACATTACATCTGAGCTGTCCCCCTCTATCTTCAAATTGTGCCCCATTGTTCTTGCACATCTCTTTTTCTGAAAGATGCTACCCTCTCAGACTTTTTGATTCCCTTGAGGTATTTGAAAGTTTCTGTCATGTCCCCCGTCTCCCTCCTCTCCTCGGGGGTATACATATTAGGCTCCTTTGATCTCTCTCCGTATGTCTTCTGGTGCAGACTCTGCACCATTTTAGTTTCCCTCCTCTGGACAGCCTTCATCCTGTCTATGTTCTTGCAGAGATGAGGACTCCAGAACTGCATGCAGTACTCCAGATGAGGTTTCATCAACTGTCTGTACAGAGGGATAACAACTTCTTGTTTTCTACTTGTGATGCCTCACCCTATACATCCCAATATCCAGCCAGCCCTCCTTACTGCCTTCTCACATTGCTTGCCCACCTTAAGGTCATCTGATATGACTACCCCCAGGTCCTTGTCATTTTTATTCTTGTTAGTATCGCACCCCCCATTGTGTGCTCTTCCCCTGGGTTTTTGTTTTCTAGGTGCATTACTTTGCACTTCAAAAAACAGGTAACGTCCCTTAGTGCCCAACAGAGTCCCCATTTCCCCACTTCCTCTGTTGACCTCGGTGATGCCTAAGATGCTAGCCTTTCACCTCTTCTACTCCTTCTCTGTTCCACTCCTCCAGCATTCCACTCACTTGGGAAATTAATGTGTGGGACATGTTAAATGTGCTTCCTTTTATCCACCCTAGCAGACTTGCCCCCAAGTAGGCAACACAACTGATAGGAGCAGCGAATCAGTAGGCCAGCATTCACAAGGAGGCCCTTTCATTTGATCCCAAGACTTCCAGACATACACTCATCCAGCAGCAAGCTCCTGATTGGAGCAAGAGGCAGAGGAAGAGGAGAGGAGAGAAGCCCCGCTGACTGGAAGGCTTCTGTCTGACAAGCAGCAGTCACAGATCTTGACGTCTGTTTCATTTTTTTCTTTCTATCAGATCTCCCTCAGCTACCTGAGCCTGCTCAGCTCAGTTGCTGCTTGAATCCCAGTGCTGACATGACAAGACATGACATGACATGACATGACATGACATAGCATAACATAATGTAACGTAACATAATGTAACATAACATGAGAATATAATGGAAATTAAATGATAAAATGAGCAAAGCAAATTTTCTGACATCTGATTGTTCAGTCTGGATCTCTGCCCAGGACAAAATCACATAATGCACACACAGGTAAATTCACAGCTGTTACTTTACACTTAGATTTTTTTTTCCAGTTTCTTAACTTGCTTTAATTCCTTTTCTTCCCTCTCTTTAGCCTTTCTTTTCTTTTCCTGACTTCTTTTCATGTAATTCTGTTTTCCTCTTATTTTGTTTTCCTTTTCCTAACACAACCCCCACCACCACAATACTTTTTGTAACCCAACCCTCCCCAGTAAAGATTTAGCACATGTCCCCAAACCGTAATTTCAGTTTCACTTTTAAGTTGCTGTAATTCTTTCCCTTCTTTGTCTTCATTAGCTTTTTTATACATTTCTTCTTTTCTTGTATTTCCTTATAACTTCTTTTCTTGTCCTGCCCCCTTGTAGTGTAATTCAGCACCCCCCAAGGATGTTGTCACTCTCCTCGCAGTCCCAGAACACCAGCCCCCACTTTCACTTTCTGTTTCAGTCCCCTCTCTTAGTTTTTCTTTTTTCCAATTCCATCATTTAGTTCTTTGTCTTTTTATATCAGGTAGTCCTCTAGTTCCAATCCAATCCCAACAAAACTTCAATCCACTTTCTCCAACCGCACTTTCATTTCCTCGGTCCCCTCTAGCATTGGCTTGACATTTTGTCTTGTAAAATTAACTTTTTTCTTTGTAAAATGTAACTTTTCTTTTTCTTTTTTGGTGTTTAGTTGTTTTCATTTCATCCACTTTCCCCAGCCCTTGCCAAACCACCCACACAGCTGCTAGTAGCACAGGGCTGTATATCTGGTCTGAATCAGACTTCTCTCCCAGTTCCGGCATGTGTATGCTGTAGCTCTGCAAGTTATGGAACAGTGCCAATCAGCAGCCCAGTCTGCCTTTTAAATCCCACTTTGCGGATGTCAAACTGGGGTATGAAAGAGGCTGGTGGGTGCCCTTTAACCTCTCACCTCAGTGTCAAATGTCAATCACATGACTGACAGTAACTGGCAAGCCTGCAAGAACAGACTAAGAGGCTGAGTGGATGGAAAAAAGTGAAAAAACAAAACAAAACTGAAATCCAAGCTAAACCGGCAGTGATCAGCTCAGGATTTGCTAGACTGAGATGCATGAGTTTGGGTTGGCTTGGTTACAGCATAGGAGTTTGGGGAACACTTTATTTTAAGTGTCCTAAAGTACACTGTAACTACTGTTTAACTATACTGTAACTTCATGGTAACTACAGTGCAGTTACATGTAACTACATTGTAGTTAACTAGTTCCACATTTGTGTGTTGTGTAGTCACACAATTTGCATACACGTGGAACTACTATCATCTCCCTTTCTGCACAAATTAATTCATTCTGACAAGTGTAACTACACATTTAATAGTTGTTGCAAATGAATGAGGCTGGCCAAGCATTGCAGGAGATGGCCAATTGTCCAGGGGCCCCCCTCCCCCCTAGACAAATCAAGTAATAGGATATTTGCCTCCAGGAGTGAACAGCAGGCCCTGGACCCACCCTGGAGGCGAGGTATCACCGTTCCTTAAATCGGGGGGTGTCTGTGGGGAGGAGAAAGAGGGATATCTAGCTGGTCAATTCCGGTCAGTCCCTCTTTCTCCTCAGTTCAGCAGAACACACAGGAGTCCCCAGCTCTCTGGCAAGGTAAGATCAGGCTGGGGCCTATTGGGGGGAGTAGGGTGCTGTTCACTTGGTGAGTATATGGTTGCTGGAATCCAGGAGCACCGTTTAGGTGAGAAGCCTACCACCTGGCAGTAGGTTGGGGGTTTGATTCCCGCTGGCTTACATTTGTTTATCCTGAAATGAGGACTGTATATCATCTGGGGGATGATCTCTCGATTCAGGCGGGTTAAGGCTACCTCAGGGCAGGCCTGCTGGCGGTGCCGCTGGTGCCTTGGTGCGGCTTACAGCTACTCCCAAGTCCTCTTGATAGTGCTCTTACTCCCTCCCAAGCCTTTCAGCATCATCATGCAGCCGGAGGGTCAAGCTGGCTGTGCATTCCTCAGGGCAGTCATCGCGGGTGTACCAGGGATACCATGATAGTGATGGTTCGCCTTTTTGTTAAAAAATAAGAAAACCTAAAGAGAAAAATAGCCTACAATGGTGGATCAGTAGATAGTGGCTTACCATGGGTCTTCAGCAAGGACTGTGGCATGGAGTTTCTGCGGGCTGCATTCCTCGATGGACAGGTATGGGGGAGTAGGATGCTTTTATTGAATTGGTTGGTCCCGTCAGCTGACAGTGGCTCACTGACTCTTCCCAATCTCGACCCTCTCCCACTCTTGATTTGCCATGCAGGGCTGGTCTGACCGAGTGGGTAGAGTAAAAGTGGGGCTTATCCATCCTGGAGGGAGCTGGTCACAGCTCTGAGGACAGTGAGGATGGTCTAACTCTAAGCGCCCACCCTTGTAATGGTCCCTGCAAAAGTCATGCAAGGCCTGGGCCTTGGGAGTAGCTATCCAAATCTCACAGGTCATGAGTTTGGCGGCCACAATAGTGAGTGGCTCTGCGCCCCACTAAAGCGGGCTTTCTTGCGTTTGTTCTTGTGCTGCTGGGACCCTACCAAACGGGATTTCTGGTGCTCATTCATGCCATTGCTGGGGGTCATGATTAGTGGCTCCCATTACTTTTTCTGAGCAGCCACAAGAGCTCAGCTCTTGAAAGTGGGTTAACGGTGTGGACCTCAGCAGGCAGGCAGGCCACCCAAGATGGCTGTGTACACTGGGTGCGGCCATGTTGTTTTGGGGCAGCAAGGCCTCAAGTGACCATGCTGCTTGGCAGTATGCATGCAACACTCTCGATGACCCCCCTCTGCTGCAACAGGCAGTAACTTTGGTGCAGAGGGCTGTAGGCAAGTGGGCACAAGAGGCAGCTATGCCAGTTCAGCTCCTCTGGTCTCCTTGTTATCGGCAGGCTGAGATAAATTTAAAAAATGTTGTTTAATGTATTTAACTAGATGTCCCTGGGAGAACATGAGACTTACTATGAAAAATCAGGTGATTGGAGCCGCTCCAGTGGTGATGAAGGGGATCCAGTCCCGGGCTCGGATAGCGCAGCTAGCTAATGCTGGATATATCCAGGGGCCAGGATTTCTTCTATGGGGTTCCTTCCCCTAAGTGGGGGATCTCATGTTTTTTGGGGCATGGTACCTAGATGTCAGTAGAGCACAGGACCCATGGCAGCATGGGTTAACAGCAGGAAGGTCATGTCAGATGAATTTAATTAATTTCTTTGACTGGGTGACCAAAGTAATAGATCAGGGAGGGGCTGTGGACATGGCCTACGTAGACTTTAGAAAGGCATTTGACACAGTCCCACACAAAAGATTAATAAACAAATTAACCAGCCTGGGAGTGGGTCCCAGGGTGGTAGCCTTGGTAAATAATTGGCTGGACAACAGGACACAGAAAGTAATTGTAAACGGAGTCCACTCTGAAGAAAGGGGGGTTACTAGTAGGGTACCACAAGGTTCAGTATTAGGACCAGTCCTCTTCAATGTCTTTATAAGCGACATTGCAGAGGGACTGGAAGGAAAAGTATGTCTTTTTGCAGATGACACAGAGATCTGCAACAGAGTTGATGCACAAGTTGGGGTGGAAAGGATGAGAAGGGACTTGGCAAGGTTGGAGGAATGGTCAGAAGAATGGCAGCTTGGATTCAATGCAAAGAAGTGCAAAATAATGCACATGGGAAACAAAAACCCAGGGGAAGAGTACACAATGGGGGTGGAGGTAGTAGCAAGAACACAAATGGAAAGGGACCTGGGGGTAATCATATCAGATGACCTTAATGTTGGCAAGCAAAGTGAGAAGGCAGTAGGGAGGGCTGGGGAGATACTGGGATGTATAGGGAGAGACATCACCAGCAGAAAACAGGAAGTTGCTATCCCTCTGTACAGACAGTTGGTGAAACCCCATCTGGAGTACTGTGTCCAGTTCTGGAGAACCCATCTCCTCAAGGACATAGACAGGATGGAGGCAGTCCAGAGGAGGGCAACTAAAATGGTACACTGTCTGCAAGAGAAGCCATACGAGGAAAGACTAAAGGAGCTTAATATGTATACCCTTGAGGAAAGGAGGGAGAGGAGGGACATGATAGAAACTTTTAAGTACCTCAGTGGAATCAACAAAGTCCAAGAGGGTAGCATCTTTCAGAAAAAGAGATGTGCAAGAACAAGGGGACACAATTTGAAGATAGAGGGGGGACGGCTCAGGGGCAATGTGACACAAATGGAAAGGGACCTGGAATGTGAGGAAGTATTTTTTTACAGAGAGGGTGGTGGATGCATGGAACAGCCTTCCTGAGGAGGTTGTGAGGTCTAAAACTGTGGGAGAATTCAAGAATGCATGGGACAGACATAAGGCAATTCTTGTGGGGGGTAGGAAGAAATAAGCTGTTGGTTAACTAGGATCTGCAGTTTATCCTGTAGGTATCCTGTAGGTAGGAAAAAGTGCAGACTAGATTGGCCAAAAGGTCCTTATCTGTTGTCAAAGTCTATGTTTCTATGTTTCCCCCCTCCCATTGTGTTATGCTGAGATCTGGTGGCCAGTATTTCTCATCTCTGCATGCTGTAGCTAGATAACTTTGAAGATGTGTCCACATTCTAATGATTTCTGTTGTGGGTGGAATTTAGTTGTCTTTACAGAAACATGTCCTGCAGGAAGTGGAACCCATGCCCCAGGATGTTGGCAGTGGCTGAGGAGAAGCTGAGGGCCTTATATAGGCAAAAAGGATTAGCATGACTGGAGGCTTGCTTGGAGAGTCTAGAAGAGCCATTGACTTAAACTGGGAAGAAGAGGGCAGAAGCAGGAAAACCAGTACCACCATCAAAGGTGCCTCATGCTGAAGGGAAGAGTCAGTCTGGAGGGTGACAGGAAGGGTCCAGTCAGGTGAAGCAGGTTTTGGGGGCTGTCAGGGGAGAGCAGTCTGACAAGGATTCTGATGCCCTGGTGGAAGGAGGCATGTTAGAGATGGATGGACGGTGGTGAATCATTGCAGCCTCCAAACTCTTTCGGTTAATGAGGGTGCTTGTGGTATGCAGCCAAGAGCAGAGATGAGCTTGTGGGCAGTGGTGGATGAGCGGCTGAAGCAGTTAGTAGGGGTGGTGGTGGACTTAGTCGCAGATATTAAGAATAAAACAGTTCCATTATCCTCAGGTGGGGATGGTGCAGGGAAGGACGGGCCTTCACCGATAAACCAGCACCACTTACACCAGAATATCCATACGTGGGGCTTGACACACCAGTGGGCACTCATTTGACCAACATGGTTATGCAGCAGATTACGAACCGGGATTATGTAGATATTTTCTGTCTTCTAAACTGGTCCGTAGAGCTCAGTGAGGAAAAGAAAGAGAAAGGGGATGATCAAGAATGCAAGAAGGTTAAGGTTCCTAGAACGCATGACAACTGGGTGGTGGCATTTCTCATATACAGTATGCCATGGTGCAGTTGCAGGCAGATAAGAAGTAGAGGGTGGAACTGCTTAATTATCTGCATCATATCATCTTGATGTATAAGTAAAAGAGGGACGGCCTAGCTCGACTATGACAAGGAGTTTCTTCGCAGACACCAGGTGGATAGTGCATTGGGCTGTGGAAAACTCCACATGCCTTTGACAGAGGCTGTCATGCAGGGAGGAGGAGTGCAGCACACATATAGCGGTCTCCCCATAAAAGGACCTTCTCAGCACAAATCGAAGGTTATAGTGCAGCAATTTTGCTATGCTTACAACAAGAGAACGTGCATGTGTGGCAGCTGTGGGTTTAAGCATGCATGCATGACTTGTAAACAGCACCTCTTTCTGCAGTGCTCCTCATCTCAGGGAGGGAGAGGGTCTGGATGAAGTTCACGGGGCAAGTTTACCAATCCCCAAGGTGGAAAACCTCCCCACCCTGGTTCAAATAAGGATTAAGCCATGGCTGGACCAGTACCTGGACAGAGCAGCCACTGACTTATTGGAGAAAGGGTTCACAGAGGGCTTCAGGATACCATACTAGGCCAGTGCAGGGCATACAAGGAGGATAACTTGAAGTCAGCCAGAGATCATACACAAATGATCCTGGACAAACTGGAGAAAGAGAGAAGGCTGGGACAGATGAGCAGACACTTCACTAGCCCCTTGGGATAATTTGTGGATTTTGCCTATTGTTCTGGTTCCCAAGAAGACACCAGGTGAGTTTTGGATGATCAGTCACCTGTCATACCCTGATGGTGACTCAGTGATTGATCACATCGACTCTCTGCATACATCAGTACATTATCAGTCCTTCGAGCGAGCAGTAGAGGTGATACTATCAGTAGGGCCAGAGGCTCTCATGGCAAAAGCGGACATTGAGTCAGCATTTTGCTTGCTGCCAGTCCACCATGATGACAGGGTGTTGTTGGGCATGAAATTTGAGGGGGCGTACTATGTAGACAATTGCATGCTCATGGGTTGCGCAGTTGCCTTCTAGCAATTCATCTTCTTTTTGCACTGGGTCACCCCACAGATGGTGCAAAGTCAAGTTGTTGTGCACTGCCTCGATGATTTCCTGTTTGTGGGACCGGCAGGGTTGCCACATGGTGAAAGGACCAGGTGGATTTCGAACAGACGTGCTTAGATTTTGAGGTGCCATTGGTGGCTGGGAAGTCGGGGCCCCCGGGGAAGAACACCCACATTCTTGGGCATTGAAACTGATTCTAGGGCCAGGTTATGCAGACTGCCTCAGGATAATTTGGACATGGTAAGGGAGCTTCTGCAGAGGATGCAGGGTAGGAAAAAAGTTACCCTCCAGAAGTTGCAACAGTTGGTGGGACACCTCAACTTTGCATGCTGGGTCATTCTAGTTGGCAGGACTTTTATGAACCATCTGGCAAAGAGAGGTCGATGGTATAAAAAAGCCCATCACAGGATTAGGGTCACAGAGCAGTTCAGGAAGGATATACAGGTCTGGTGCATATTCGTGGACCATTTCAATGTGGTGGCCATGTGTCAAGTGCCCTGGGGGGGAGTACCCTTGGAAATATACACAGATGTGGCTGGAGGGAAGGGATTTGGAGCCTACTTACAAGGGAATGGTGTGCAGGACAGTGGCAGGCATGGTGGCTTGCAGCAGGACTGGGTGAGCAGATTACACTATTGAAATTTTTTCCTGCGGTGGTGGCCCTCTGCATTTGGAAAGTTAGACTGAGGGATAGAGTAGTGCATTTCCAGTCAGACAACATGGGTGTGGTGCATATGATCAATCAGCAATTGGGCCCGTCTATGCCATTTGGGGATTTAATGCAGGTTTTTGTGCTGAAATGTTTGTTTCATTTATTGGTTTTTATTTTATTTAGTTTTTGTTGACCGGGTAAGTGCACTAGACAAATCCTGCCTATTTTCAGGCACGACCCAGGGGAGGGGGATACAGATGAATGCCAACTGACCTTGAACCATATTAAGCTGTTGGTGGCATTTTTTTAGTGAATGAGGGAAATTTGGCCAGGACACCAGGGAAATTTCCCTACTCTTTTCGATAAGTGCAATGGGATCTTTAACATCCACCTGAACTACCACCATTCCAGGCAGATGGGACCTCGGTTTAACGTCGGTTTATCGTCTCATCCAAAAGATTACGTTCAAGGCAGTGCATGTACCAGGAGTTGACAATGGGATTGTGGATGCTTTATCTCATTCACAGTGGCAGAGATTCTTAGAGTTGGCACCAAGAGCAGACCAACAGCCACACAGGGTCCCCATTCCTCTGGGAGGTGTTGACCGAGAGACTTGGAGATGCATAGGTAATTACATTGTGCCCAGAGTGAGGGAGGCTTATTGCCCGGTGGTTGAACACTATATTGCCACACAGGAAGCCATGTGGTGGCCAGATATTTGGCCCATTCCAGTGGACCAACTGTGCAGCTACATCATGGCAGGGAAGAAGGCAGGTTGTTTGCCAGGAGTGATGGGGCGACATTTGGCAGGCCTGTCATGGTTAGCAAGGGCTATGGGCCTAGAGGATAACACTAAAGCCTTTAGGGTGCTTAAGCTGTTGGAGGGCAGGTGGAGGGAGGAGGCTAGCCTACCGGATGAGAAGTGACCCATTAACCCAGCTTTTCTAGCCAGCATTTGGGCATCCCTGCCCACGGTCAGCTGGAATGAGTATGAAGCCCAATTGTTTGAGATACTTTTTCTGGTGGCATTCTGTGGGGCATTAAAGGTGTCAGAACTGACTCAGGCAACAGGTAAGAGAAGCACCAGGCTATTAGAGCAGGATGTAGTCTCAGCTGGGACTAGGGTTTACATTTGTTTAGGTAACTCAAAGATGAAGCAGTGAGGGACAGGACACTGGCATGAACTGAGGGCGCCAGAATGATCTAGTTGGTTGGTGGGGCACATGATTGGCAACTACCAGTCATCCTACACTTATCAAGGTGAGGCCTTTTTCCATCATTTAAGATTTATTAAAATTTATTAAGATCTTGGATTGATACCTGTGAGCGTGAGCTCATTGAATACGTTCCACATCAGAGGAAAATACAGACAAAATACAGATTGGTTACAATAGGAAATACATTACAGGATCCAACACTCAGCTAGAGAATAACAGTATCAATATAGCAGTACAATCTATAAAGGCAGAGTTTGAAGGGCTGGCTAATGAAAAATGCAAGAGGTGATGATTCTATGCACACGTAGCGGAGGCACTATAAAGAATGTGTCTGTGTCAAAAGCTGTTAGCTTACATGATAGTGGGGTGAGAGGGGTGGGGAAGAGAAGGGGTGGGGAGGTGGGAAGAGGGGAGTTGAGGAGGGATAAACTGGGGAGGTAGTCAAGAGGGTGAGCTAAGAGGGAAAGGTAATGACAGGGGTGAGTGCTACTGTAAGTGCTGTGTACTGTTGGGTAGACACGGGGTGGCACGGCTGACCTTAGAGTGAAGGCCTAGAAGGGTGGACCTTAGTGATAACAGTTGCAGTGGGCTTCAATTGCTAGATGTTGCTGCAGTAGGTTTTTGAATGGACCCAAGCTAATGGTGCTGGACAAACCGGGGTGCAGCGAGTTAATCCAGAGTGGGGCTTTGTAGGCAAAAGCACGCTGTCCAAGTGCAGTGTGACACCTAGGTGTTCTGAAGATCTGAGTACATAAGCTTCTGGTAGTGCGTGGATTTGGCGTAGGGTCTAGGAGGGCTTGAACCCCTTGAGGCATCATATTTAAGCTGATTTTTTTCACCAGAACGCAGGTATGGTATTTGAGCATAATAGCAAACTGGAGCCAATTGGCCTGGGTATAGAGGTCACACATATGAGTCTGGTGTACAGCACCGGTAGGGAGGAGGCAGGTTTTATTCAGGGCTGTTTTGATATGTTGTAGGGCAGTGTCTGTAGCAGATTCATAGATGATCATACCATAGTTGGCGAATGAGATAACTGAGCTAAGTATAGCTAGTTGCAGTGCTTCCTGTGTTAGGTTTCACTTATGTCTGTATAGCACACCGATTCTCCTGTTTATGGCTTTTTGCTGTAATGTCTATGTGCTGTGTGTAGGATAGTGCAGAGTCAAGAGTTATGCCCAGGTACTTGAACTGCTGTACTAATTCCAGGGTGGAGCCCCCATCATTTTTAATGGTAGGTTGGAAGCTCTTGTGTTGACTATGCATGCTGGTGAACATCATGGTCTTGGTTTTTTATAGTTCATGATGAGCTTATGATCAGTAAACCATTTTTCAACATTCTGAAGTTTTGTTGTAGTTGATCCTGAAGGTGCAATGGGTGTGGGTGCCTAGTGAAGATTACGGCATCATCTGTGTATAGGATTCAACCCTGACAGGAGTTGGAAAGCTTGTTTAGGAAAATACTGAATAGCAGTGGGCCCAGGATGGAACCTTGTGGGACCCTGGAGCAAACGGGTTGACTGTCTGAGAGGATGCCCTCGATTTTTACTTGTTGAGATTGGTTAGCAAGATAAATGGTGATCCACTTGGTGGTATCCGAGGAGAGGCAAGTAACAGAGTTGGTTGATGAGGAGTGCTTGATTTACTGTATCAAAGGCCTTGGTGAGATCTATGAAGGTTCTAGTTACTTTCCTTGGAACTGCCGGCGTGAAAAAGCAGCCCAGTGAGGGGGAAGTGAGCCCAAGAAGAATCTTTTTTAGAAATAGGCAGGTTTAGTATTGTGCTGTAAGATGGAGTTGGAGCCACCCAGTTTCAGTATAGAGCGTGCAGGTGTGGGTGTCATATGCAGCTCCAATTGACAGACAGCAGGTCTTATTTAAGAGCATGCTAACCCTGTTAAGGCAGTTTTGTGCCTGCCCCATAGATAGGCAGCCCATAATTGATGGAGGACAGTATTGAACTACTTGTAGCAAGTTTGAATTTGTGTTTGTATTGTGTTGTCCACTCTCTCCACCTAGTAGCAATGGCACCATCACACGTGACATAGAAACTTAGAATGTGCCTGCAGAAAAGGCCCACCAGGCCCACCCAGTCTGCCCAGTTTACCTAGCTAAACTGCTTGGTCTTTTCTATTTCCTAATGTCCCACCCAACTCCAAAAGACCCTTTTGTTATGCCACACTCCCTTGAATCCCTCCACAGTCCTTGCCCCCAGCACCCCCACCGGGAGTCTGTTCCAGCTATCTACCATCCTCTCTGTGAAGTAGAATTTTCTGTTTCCTCTGAACCTCCCTCCTACTATCTGCAAATTGTGCCCCCTTGCTTTTGATTGCCCCTTTAGCTGGAAAATGTCCCTTACCTATACCTTGTTTGAACCCCTGATATATCTGAAGGTCTCAATCATGTCTCCCCTTTCCCTTCTCTGCTCTAATGAGTACATGTTTAGGTCCTTCAACCTTTTCTCATATGACAGGTGTCCAAGGCCCTTCACCATTTTTGCTACTCTACTATGGACCCACTCTACCCTATCCATATCCTTCTTGAGGTATGGCCTCCAGAACTGGACTCCATACTCAAGGTGCGACCTGACCAGTTGCTTGTACAAAGGCAGTATGACCTCCCTCTTCCTGCTAGTAAATCCTCTACTGATACACTCTAGCATCATACTGGCTCCTGCCACCACCCTCTCACATTGCTTTGTTACCTTCAGGTCTTGTGAAATGATTATATTAAAGTCCCTTTCCAGCTCAGTTTTCTCTAGGGCATACCCCCATTCAGTATTCTGCTGTCTGGTTTTGTTTTGCCAAAGTGCATGATTTTGCCCTTTTTAGTATTGAAAGACAGTTGCCAATCCATGAACACTCCTCCAGTTTTTCCTGATGCTCATGCATACTCTCAACTCCCTCCGGTGTATCAACTCTATTGCAGACTGTCACGGTGTGGGTTCTACAGATGAACACAAAGACGTCAGATATGGTGCAATCCACTGTTTCTCTAGCAGAATGTATATTACTTCATAAACATTTAAGCACCAACAAAAAAAATAAACAATTAAACAATTTACAAAAGAAAATACTTCAGTATAAACAGCTAAAGTAAATGATTTTCCAAAACAGAACTTCTCTCACTGCTGATCAGAAAGAACTGACCCTATCTGACCTGTTACCTGCTCAGGTAGTGCTATTTATATCCACCCACCTGAATCAGGTGACCTAACACATCATAAACTGTAACATTTCATCAATTTTCAAACTACCTTAAACACTGCAACATTTACACACTCAAATACTGTAACATTAACAATATTATGGCCCTCACTTAGCTATATCTCATTAGTGAGTGCAACAGTGAGATAAACATGGGAACAGAATTCGATGGCAGATAAGGACTACCTGGCCCACCTAGTCTGCCCATTTCCCTACCTAATGGATGAGATGCAGACCATAGTTAACCAACAGCCTACTTCTCATACCCCCCACTAGGATTGCCTTATGTCTGTCCCATGCATTCTTGAATTCACCCACTGTTTTTGACTCCACTACCTCCTCAGGAAGGCTGTTCCATGTATCCACAACCCTCTCCATAAAAAAATATTTCCTCACATTACCTCTGAGCTGTCCCCCCTCTATCTTCAAATTGTGCCCCATTGTTCTTGCACATCTCTTTTTCTGAAAGATGCTTCCCTCTTGGACTTTTTGAGTCCCTTGAGGTATTTGAAAGTTTCTGTCATGTCCCCCGTCTCCCTTCTCTCCTCGAGGGTATACATATTAGGCTCCTTTAATCTCTCTTCGTATGTCTTCTGGTGCAGACTGCACCATTTTAGTTTCCCTCCTCTGGACAGCCTTCATCCTGTCTATGTCCTTGCGGAGATGGGGTCTCCAGAACTGCATGCAGTACTCCAGATGGGGTCTCACCAACTGTCTGTACAGAGGGATAACAACCTCTTGTTTTCTACTGGTGATACCTCTCCCTATGCATCCCAGTATCCAGCCAGCCTTCCTTGCCGCCTTCTCACATTGCTTGCCCACCTTAAGGTCATCTGATATCACTACCCCCAGGTCCCTTTCCATTTTTATTGTTGTTGTTATCTCACTTCTCACTGTGGGCTCTTCCCCTGGGTTTTTGTTTCCTAGGTGCATTACTTTGCACTTCAAAAAACAGGTAACTTACCTTGGTGCCCAACAGAGTCCCCATTTCCCCACTTCCTCTGTTGACCCCTGGTGATGCCTAAGATGCCAGCCTTTCACCTGTTCTACTCCTTCTCTGTTCCACTCCTTCAGCATTCCACTCACTGGGGAAATGAATGTGTGGGACATGTTAAGTGTGCTTCCTTTTATCCACCTCAGCAGACTTGCCCCCAAGTAGGCAACACAACTGATAGGAGCAGCGAATCAGTAAGCCAGCATTCACAAGGAGGCCCTTTCATTTGCTCTCAAGACTTCCAGACACACACTCATCCAGTAGCAAGCTCCTGATTGGAGCAAGAGGCAGAGGAAGAGGAGAGAAGCCCAGCTGACAGGAAGGCTTCTGGCTGACAAGCAGCAGTCACAGATCTTGATATCTGTTTCATTTTTTTTCTTTCTATCAGATCTCCCTCAGCTACCTGAGTCTGCTCAGCTCAGTTGCTGCTTGAATCCCACTGCTGACATGACATGACATGACATAGCATAACATAATGTAACATAACATGAGAATATAATAGAAATTAAATTATGAAATGGGCCAAGCAAATTTTCTGACATCTTATTGTTCATTCTGGATTTCTGCCCAGGACAAAATCTCATAATGCACACACAGGTAAATTCACAGCTATTGCTTTACACTTAGAGTTTTTTTTTCCAGTTTCTTAACTTGCTTTAATTCCTTTTCTTCCCTCTCTTTAGCCTTTCTTATCTTTTTCCGAATTATTTTCTTGCAATTCTGTTTTCTTCTTACTTTGTTTTCCTTTTCTTAACTCAACCCCCACTACCACAATACTTTTTGTAACCCAACCCTCCCTAGTAAAGTTTCAGCAGGTCCCAAAACCCTAATTTCAGTTTCACTTTTAAGTTGCTGTAATTCTTTCCCTTCTTTGTCTTCATTAGCTTTTTTTATATATATTTCTTCTTTTCTTGTACTTCCTTATAACTTCTTTTCTTGTTCTGCCCCCTTGTAGTGTAACTCAGTATCTCCCCATCCAAGGACCTTGTCACCCTCCTCGCAGTCCCAGCACACCAGCCCCCATTTTGACTTTCTGTTTCAGTCCCCTCTCTTAATTTTTCTTTTTTCCAATTCCATCATTTAGTTCTTTGTCTTTTTATATCAGGTAGTCCTCTAGTTCCAATCCAATCCCAACAAAACTTAAATCCACTTCCCCTAACTGCAATTTCATTTCCTCTGTCCCCTCTAGCATTGGCTTGACATTTTGTCTTGTAAAATTAACTTTTTTCTTTGTAAAATGTAACTTTTCTTTTTCTTTTTTGGTGTTTAGTAGTTCTCATTTCATCCACTTTCCCCAGCCCTTGCCAAACCACTCACACAGCTGCTAGTAGCACAGGGCTGTATATCTGGTCTGAACCAGACTTCTCTCCCAGTTCTGGCATGTGTATGTTCTAGCTCTGCATGTTATGGAACAGTGCCAATTCTGCAGCCCAGTCTGCCTTTTAAATCCCAGTTTGCAGATGTCAAACTGGGGTATGAAAGAGGCTGACGGGTGCCCTTTAACCTCTCACCTCAGTGTCACATGTCAATCACATGACTGGCAGTAACTGGCAAGCCTGCAAGAACAGACTAAGAGGCTGAGTAGATGGAAAAAAGTGAAAAACAAAAAACAAAACTGAAATCCAAGCTAAACCGGCAGTGATCAGCTCAGGATTTACTAAACTGAGATGCATGAGTTTGGGATGGCTTGGTTACAGCATAGGAGTTTGGGGAACACTTTACTTTAAGTGTCCTAAAGTACACTGTAACTACTGTATAACTATACTGTAACTGCATGGTAACTACAGTGCAGTTACATGTAACTACATTTAGTTGACTAGTCCCACATTTGGGTGTTGTGTAGTCACACAATTTGCATACACACAGAACTACTATCATCTCCCTTTCTGCAAAAATTAATTCATTCTGACAAGTGTAACTACACATTTAATAGTTGTTACAAATGAATGAGGCTGGCCAATCATTGCAGGAGATGGCCAATTGTCCAGGGGCCCCCTTCCCCCCTAGACAAAGCAAGTAATAGGATATTTGCCTCCAGGAGTGAATAGCAGGCCCTGTACCCAACCTGGAAGCAAGGTATCATCATTCCTTAAATTGGGGGGGGGGTGTCTATGGGGAGGAGAAAGAGGAATATCTAGCTGGTCAATTCTAGTCAGTCCCTCTTTCTCCTCAGTTCAGCAGAACACACAGGAGTCCCCAGTTCTCTGGCAAGGTAAGATAAGGCTGGGGCCTATGGGGGGGAGTAGGGAGCTGTTCACTCTGTGAGTATATGGTTGCTGGAATCCAGGAGCACCATTTAGGTGAGAAGCCTACCACCTGGCAGTAGGTTGGGGGTTTGATTCCGGCTGGCTTACATTTGTTTATCCTGAAATGAGGACTCTATATCGTCCGGGTGGTGATCTCTCCCAATTCAGGCTAGGTTAGGCTACCTCAGGGCAGGCCTGCAGGTGGTGCCGCCGGTGCCTTGATGCGGCTTACAGCTACTCCCAAGTCCACTTGATAGTGCTCATACTCCCTCCCAGGCCTTTCAGCATCATCATGCAGCCAGAGGGTCGAGCTGGCTATGCATTCCTCAGGGCAGTCATCGCAGGTGCACCATGGATACCATGATAGTGATGGTGCCCTTTTGTTTAAAAAAAGAAAACCTAAAAAGAAAAATAGCCTACAATTGTAGATCGCTAGATAGTGGGTTACCATGGGTCTTCAGCGAGGACTGTGGCATGGAGTTCCTGTGGATTGCATTCCTCAATGGGCAGGTATGGGGGGGTAGGAAGCTTTTATTGAATTGGTCGGTCCCGTCAGCGGACAGTGGCTCCCCGACTCCTCCCATTCCAGACCCTCTCCCACTCCTGATTTGCCATATAGGGGTTGTCTTACCGAGTGGGTGGAGCAAAAGTGGGGCTTATCCATCCTGGAGGGAGCTGGTCACAGCTCTGAGGACAGTGAGGAAGGTCCAACTCTAAGTGCCCACCCTTGTAATGATCCCCGCATAAGTCACGCTAGGCCTGGGCCTTGGGAGCAGCTATCCAAATCTCACAGGTCATGAGTTTGGTGGCCACGATGGTGAGTGGCTCTGTGCCCCACTGAAGGTGGCTTTCCTGCATTGTTCTTGTGCTGCTTGGGCCCTACTGAACGGGGTTTCCGGTGCTCAATCTTGCCATTGCTGGGGGTCATGATTAGTGGCTCCCACCACTTTTTCCGAGCAGCCACAAAAGCTCAGCTGTTGAAAGTGGGATAACAGTGTGGACCTCAGCAGGCAGACAGGCCACCCAAGATGGCTGTGTACACTGGGTGCAGCCATGTTGTTTTGGGGCAGCAAGGCCTCAAGTGACCATGCTGCTTGGCAGTATGCATACAACACTCTTGATGACCCCCCTCAGCTGCAACAGGCAGTAACTTTGGTGCAGAGGGCTGTAGGCAAGTGGGCACAAGAGGCAGCTGTGCCAGTTCAGCTCCTCTGGCCTCCTTGTTGCCAGCAGGCTGAGATAAATTTAAAAAATGTTGTTTAATTTGTCTAACTAGATGTCCCTGGGAGAACATGAGACTCACTATGAAAAATCAGGTGATTGGAGCCGATCCGGGGTGAGGAAGGGGATCCAGCCTGGGGCTCGGATAACGCAGCTAGATAATGATGGATATATCCAGGGGCCAGGATTTCTTCTATGAGGTTCCTTCCCCTAAGAAGGGGGATCTCATGTTTTTTGGGGCATGGTACCTAGATGCCAGTAGAGCACAGGACCCAAGGGAGCATGGGTTAACAGCGGGAAGGTCATGTCAGATGAATCCAATCAATTTCTTTGACTGGGTGACCAAAGTAGTAGACCAGGGAGGGGCTATGGACATGGCCTACCTAGACTTTAGCAAGGTATTTGACACAGTCCCACACAAAAGATTAATAAACAAATTAACCAGAATGGGAGTGGCTCCCAGGGTAGTTGCCTGGGTAAATCACTGGCTGGACAACAGGACCCAGAAGGTAATTGTAAACGGAGTCCACTTTGAAGAAAGGGGGTTACTAGTAGGGTACCACAGGGTTCAGTACTGGGTCCCATCCTTTTTAATGTCTTTATAAGTGACATTGCAGAGGAACTGGAAGGAAAGGTATGCCTCTTTGCAGATGACACAAAGATCTGCAACAGGGTTGATACACAAGAAGGCATGGAAAGGATAAGAAGAGACTTGGCAAGGTTGGAGGAATGGTCAAAAGTATGACAGCTAGGATTCAATGCAAAGAAGTGCAAAATAATGCACATGGGAAACAAAAACCCAGGGGAAGAGTACACAATGGGGGTAGAGGTAGTAGCAAGAACACAAATGGAAAGGGACCTGGGGTAATCATATAAGATGACCTTAAGGTTGGCAAGCAAAGTGAGAAGGCAGTAGGAAGGGCTGGGGAGATACTGGGATGTTTAGGGAGAGGTATCACAAGCAGAAAACAGGAAGTTGTTATCCCTCTGTACAGACAGTTGGTGAAACCCCATCTGGAGTACTGTGTCCAGTTCTGGAGAACCCATCTCCTCAAGGACATAGACAGGATGGAGGCAGTCCAGAGGAGGGCAACTAAAATGGAGCAGGGTCTGCAAGAGAAGCCATATGAGGAAAGACTAAAGGAGCTTAATATGTACATCCTTGAGGAAAGGAAGGAAGGGGGGGACATGATAGAAACTTTTAAGAACCTCAGTGGAATCAACAAAGTCCAAGAGGGTAGCATCTTTCAGAAAAAGAGATGTGCAAGAACAAGGGGACACAATTTGAAGATAGAGGGGGACGGCTCAGGGGCAATGTGACACAAATGGAAAGGGACCTGGAATGTGAGGAAGTATTTTTTACAGAGAGGGTGGTGGATGCATGGAACAGCCTTCCTGAGGAGGTTGTGAGGTCTAAAACTGTGGAGAATTCAAGAATGCATGGGACAGACATAAGGCAATTCTTGTGGGGTAGGAAGAAATAAGCTGTTGGTTAACTAGGATCTGCAGTTTATCCTGTAGGTATCCTGTAGGTAGGAAAAAGTGCAGACTAGATGGGCCAAGAGGTCCTTATCTGCTGTCAAAGTCTATGTTTCTATGCCCCCCCCCATTGTGTTATGCAGAGATCTGGTGGCTAGGATTTCTCATCTCTGCATGCTGTAGCTAGATAACTTTGAGGATGGGTCCACTCTCTAATAATTTCTGTTGTGGGGGGAATTTAGTTATCTTATCAGGAGCATGTCGTGCAGGAAGGGGAACCCATTCCCCAGGGTGTTGGCAGTGGCTGAGGAGAAGCTGAGGGTCTTATATAGGCAAAAAGGATTAGCATGACTGGAGGCTTGCTTGGAGAGTCTAGAAAAGCCATCAACTTAAACTGGGAAGAAGAGGTCAGAAGCAGGAAAACCAGTACCACCAGCAAAGATGCCTCATACTGAAGGTAAGAGTCAGTCTGGATGGTGATAGGTAGGGGTCAGTCAGGTGAAGCAGGTTTTGGGAGCTATCAGGGGAGAGCAGTCTGACAAGGATTCAGACGCCCTGGTGGAAGGAGGCATGTTAGAGATGGACGGCGGTGAATCACTGCAGCCTCCGAACTCTTTCAGATGATGAGGGGCCAGGTGCTATGCAGCCAAGAGCGGAGATGAGCTTGTGGGCAGTGGAGGATGAGCAGCTGAAGCAGTTAGTTGGGGTGGTGGTGGATTTAGTAGCAGAAATTAAGAGTAAAACAGTACCAGTATCCTCAGGTGGGGATGGTACTTGGAAGGACGGTCCTTCACCGGATAAGCCAGCACCACTTAAACCAGAAAATCCATACCTGAGGCTTGACACACCGGTGGGCACTCATTTGACCAACATGGTTATGCAGCAGATTAAGAACTGGGATTATGTAGATATTTTCTCTCTCTCCTAAACTGGCCCATAGAGCTCAGTGAAGGAAAGAAGGAGAAAGGGGATGATCAAGAATGCAAGAAGGTTAAGGTTCCTAGAACACATGATAACTGGGTGGTGGCACTTCTCATATACAATATGCCATGGTGCTGTTGCAGGCAGATGAAAAGTAGAGGGTGGAACTGCTTAATTATATGCATCATATCATCTTGATGCATAAGAAAAAGAGGGACAGCCTAGCTCGACTATGACAAGGAGTTTCTTCACAGGCACCAGGTGTATAGTGCATTGGGCTGTGGAAAACTCAACATGTCCTTAACAGTGGCTGTCATGCAGGGAGGGGGAGTACAGCACACAGATAGCAGTCTCCCCATAAAAGGACCTTCTCAGCACAAATCGGAGGTTATAGTGCAGCAATTGTGCAGTGCTTACAACAAGTGAATGTGCATCTGTGGCAGTTGTAGGTTTAAGCATGCATGCATGACTTGTAAACAGCACCTTTTTCTGCAGTGCTCCTCTTCTCAGGGAGGGAGAGGGTCCGGATGAAGTGCGTGGGGCAAGTTTACCAAGCCCCAAGGTGGAAAGCCTCCCCACCCTGGTTCAAATAAGGATTAAGCCATGGCTGGACCAGTACCTGGACAGAGCAGCCACTGACTTATTGGAGAAAGGGTTCAAAGAGGACTTCAGGATACCATACTCAGGCCAGTGCAGGGCATACAAAGAAGATAACTTGAAGTCAGCCAGGGATCATACACAAGTGGTCCTGGACAAACTGGAGAAAGAGAGGAGGCTGGGACAGATGAGCAGACACTTCACTAGCCCCTTGGGATAATGTGTGGGTTTTGTCTGTTGTCCTGGTTCCAAGAAGACACCAGGTGAGTTTGGATGATCAATCACCTGTCGTACCCTGATCGTGACTCAGTGATTGATGACATCAACTCTCTGCATACATTAGTACATTATCAGTCCTTCAAGGAAGAGTAGAGGTGGTGTAATCAGCAGGGCCAGAGACACTCATGGCAAAAGCAGGCATCGAGTCAGCATTTTGCTTGCTGCCAGTCCACCATGATGACAGGGTGCTGTTGGGCATGAAATTTGAGGGGGCGTACTATGTAGACAATTGCATGCCCATGGGTTGCGCAGTTGCCTTCTAGCAATTCAGCTTCTTTTTGCACTGGATCACCCCATAGATGGTGCAAAGTCAGGCCATTGTTCACTACCTCGATGATTTTCTGTTTGTGGGACCGGCAGGGTCACCACATGGTGAAGGGACCAGATGGATTTCGAACAGATGTGCTTAGATTTTGAGGTGTCATTGGTGGCTGGGAAGTCAGGGCCCGTGTGGAACAACACCCACATTCTTGGGCATTGAAAACGATTCTAGGGCCAGGTTATGCAGACTGCCTCAGGATAATTTGGACGTGTTAAGGGAGCTTCTGCACAGGATGCAGGGTAGGAAAAAAGTTACCCTTCAGGAGTTGCAACAGTTGGTGGGACACCTCAACTTTGCATGCTGGTTCATTCTAGTTGGCAGGACTTTTATGCACCATCTGGCAAAGAGGGGTCAATGGTATAAAAAAGTCCATCACAGGATTAGGGTCACAGAGCAGTTCAGGGAGGATATACAGGACTGGTCCATATTAGTAGACCATTTCAATGTGGTGGCCTTGTGTCAAGTGCCCTGGGGAGGAGTGCCCTTGGAACTATACACAGATGTGGCTGGAGGGAAGGGCTTTGTAGCCTACTTGCAAGGGAATGGTGTGCAGGACAGTGGCCGGCATGGTGGCTTGCAGCAGGATTGGGCAAGCAGATTACACTATTGAAATTTTTTCCTGTGGTGGTGGCCCTCAGCATTTGGGAAGTTAGACTGAGGGACAGAGTAATGCATTTCCAGTCAGACAACATGGGTGTGGTGCATATGATCAATCAGCAATTGGGCCCGTCTATGCCATTTGGGGATTTAATGCAGGTTTTTGTGCTGAAATGTTTATTGTTTAATATTACATTCAAGGCAGTGCATGTACCAGGAGTTGACAACGGGATTGAGGATACTTTATCTCATTCACAGTGGCAGAGATTCTTAGAGTTGGCACCAAGAGCAGACCAACAGCCACGCCGGGGTCCCCATTCCTCTGGGAGGTGGTGACCAAGAGACTTGGAGAGGCATAGGTAATTCCATTGTGCCCAGAGTGAGGAAGGCTTATTGCCCGGTGGTTGAACACTATATTGCCACACAGGAAGACACGGGGTGGCCAGATATTTGGCCCATTCCAGTGGACCAACTGTGCAGCTACATCATGGCAGGGAAGAAGGCAGGTTGTTCGCCAGGAGTGATGGGGTGACATTTGGCAGGCCTGTCATGGTTGGCAAGGGCTATGGGCCTAGGGGATAACACTAAAGCCTTTAGGGTGCTTAAGCTGTTGGAGGGCAGGTGGAGGGAGGAGGCTAGCCTACCGGATGAGAAGTGACTCATTAACCCAGCTTTTCTAGCCAGCATTTGGGCATCCCTTCCCACGGTCAGCAGGAATGAGTATGAAGCCCAATTGTTTGAGACACTTTTTATGGTGGCATTCTGTGGGGCATTTAGGGTGTCAGAACTGACTCAGGCAATGGGTAAGAGAAGCACCGGGCTATTAGAGCAGGATGTAGTCTCAGCTGGGCCTAGGGTTTACATTTGTTTAGGTAACTCAAAGACGAAGCAACGAGAGGCAGGACACTGGTATGAACTGAGGGCGCCAGAAGGATCTGGTTGGTTGGGGGGTGCATGATTGTCAACTACCAGTTGTCCTACGCTTATCAAGGTGAGGCCTTTTTCCATCATTTAAGATTTATTAAGATCTCGGATTGATACCCGTGAGCGTGAACTCATTGAATAGGTTCCACGTCAGAGAACAATACAGACAAAATACAGATTGGTTATACAATAGGAAATACATTACAGGATCCAACACTCAGCTAGAGAATAACAGTATCAATATAGCAGTACAATCTATAAAGGCAGAGTTTGAAGGGCTGGCAAATGACAAATGCAAAAGGTGATGATTCTATGTACACGTAGCGGAGGCACTATAAAGAATGTGTCTGTGTCAAAAGCTGTTAGCTTACATTATTGTGGGGTGAGAGGGGTGGGGAAGAGAGGGGGTGGGAAGGTGGGAAGAGGGGAGTTGAGGAGGGATAAACTGGGGAGGTAGTTAAGAGGGTGAGCTAAGAGGGGAAGGTAACGACAGGGATGAGTGCTATTGTAAGTGCTGTGTACTGTTGGGTAGACACGGGGTTGCACGGCTGACCTTAGAGTGAAGGCCTAGAAGGGTGGACCTTAGTGATAACAGTCGCAGTGGGCTTCAGCTGCTAGATGTTGCCACAGTAGGATTTTGAATGGACCCAAGCTAGTGGTGCTGGACAAACCGGGGTGCAGCGAGTTAATCCAGAGTGGGGCTTTGTTGGCAAAAGCACGCTCTCCAAGTGCAGTGTGACACCTAGGTGTTCTGAAGATCTGAGTACATAAGCTTCTGGTAGTGCATGGATTTGGCGTAGGGTCTAGGAGGGCTTGAACCCCTGGAGGCATCATATTTAAGCTGATTTTTTTCACCAGAACGCAGGTATGGTATTTGAGCCTACTAGCAAACTGGAGACAATTGGCCTAGGTATAGAGGTCACACATATGAGTCTGGTGTACAGCACCGGTAGGGAGGAGGCAGGTTTTATTCAGGGCTGTTTTGATAAGTTGTAGGGCAGTGTCTGTAGCAGATTCATAGATGACCATACTATAGTTGATGAATGAGATAACTGAGCTAAGTATAGCTAGTTGCAGCGCTTCCTGTGTTAGGTTTCACTTATGTCTGTATAGCACACCGATTTCTCCTGTTTATGGCTTTTGCTGTAATGTCTATGTGCTGTGTGTAGGATAGTGCAGAGTCAAGAGTTATGCCCAGGTACTTGAATTGCTGTACTAGCTCCAGGGTGGAGCCCCCATCATTTTTAATGGTAGGTTGGAAGCTCTTGTGTTGACTATGCATGCTGGTGAACATCATGGTCTTGGTTTTTTTATAGTTCATGATGAGCTTATGATCAGTAAACCATTTTTCAACATTCTGAAGCTTTGTTGTAGTTGATCCTGAAGGTGCAATGTGTGTGGGTGCCTAGTGAAGATTACGGCATCATCTGTGTGTAGGATCGACCCTGACAGGAGTTGGAAAGCTTGTTTAGGAAAATACTGAATAGCAGTGGGCCCAGGATGGAACCTTGTGGGACTCCGGAGTGAACGGGTTGACTGTCTGAGAGGACGCCCTCGATTTTTACTTGTTGAGATTGGTTAGCAAGATAAATGGTGATCCACTTGGTGGTATCCGAGGAGAGGCCAGTAACAGAGTTGGTCGATGAGGAGTGCTTGATTTACTGTATCAAAGGCCTTGGTGAGATCTATGAAGGTTCTAGTTACTTTCATTGGAACTGCCGGCGTGAAAAGGCAGCCCAGTGAGGGAGAAGTGAGCCCAAGAAGAACCTTTTTTAGAAGTAGGCAGGTTTAGTATTGTGCTGTAAGATGGAGTTGGAGCCATCCAGTTTCAGTGTAGAGCGTGCAGGTGTGGGTGTCATATGCAGTCCCCTTTGACAGACAGCAGGCCTTATTTAAGAGCATGCTAACCCTGTTAAGGGCAGTTTTGTGCCTGCCCCATAAATAGGCAGCCCATAGTTGATGGAGGACAGTATTGAACTACTTATAGCAAGTTTGAATTTGTGTTTGTATTGTGTTGTCCACTCTCTCCACCTATTAGCAATGGCACCATCACACGTGACATAGAAACTTAGAATGTGTCCGCAGAAAAGGCCCACCAGGCCCACCCAGTCTGCCCAGTTAACCTAGCTAAACTGCTTGGTCTTTTCTATTTCCTAATGTCCCAACCAACTCCAAAAGACTCTTTTGTTATGCCACACTCCCTTGAATCCCTCCACAGTCCTTGCCCCCAACACCTCCACCGGGAGTCTGTTCCAGCTATCTACCATCCTCTCTGTGAAATAGAATTTTTTGTTTCCTCTGAACCTCCCTCCTACTATCTGCAAATGGTGCCCCTTGCTTTTGATTGCCCCTTTAGCTGGAAAATGTCCCCTACCTATACCTTGTTTGAACCCTGATATATCTGAAGGTCTCAATCATGTCTCCCTTTCCCTTCTCTGCTCTAATGAGTACATGTTTAGGTCCTTCAACCTTTTCTCATATGACAGGTGTCCAAGGCCCTTCACCATTTTTGCTACTCTACTATGGACCCACTCTACCCTATCCATATCCTTCTTGAGTTATGGCCTCCAGAACTGGACTTCATTCTCAAGGTGCGACCTGACCAGTTGCTTGTACAAAGGCAGTATGACCTCCCTCTTCCTGCTTGTAAATCCTCTACTGATACAATCTAGCATCGTACTGTCTCTTGCCACCACCCTCTCACATTGCTTTGTTACCTTCAGGTCTTGTGAAATGATTATATTAAAGTCCCTTTCCAGCTCAGTTTTCTCTAGGGCATACCCCCATTCAGTATTCTGCTCTCTGGTTTTGTTTTGCCAAAGTGCATGATTTCGCCCTTTTTAGTATTGAAAGACAGTTGCCAATCCATGAACACTCCTCCAGTTTTTCCAGATGCCTATGCATACTCTCAACTCCCTCCGGTGTATCAACTCTATTGCAGGCTGTCACGGTGTGGGTTCTACAGATGGACACAAAGACGTCAGATATGGTGCAACGTACTGTTTCTCTAGCGGAATGTATACTACTTCATAAACATGTAAGCACCAACAAAAAAAATAAACAAATGAACAATTTATAAAAGAAAGTACTTCAGTATAAACAGCTAAATTAAATAATTCTCCAAAACAGAACTTCTCTCACTGCTGAGCAGAAAGAACTGACCCTATCTGACCTGTTACCTGCTCAGGTAGTGCTATTTATATCCACCCATCTGAATCAGGTGACCTAACACATTATAAACTGTAACATTTCTTAATTAAAATAGACTTTAGACAGCAGAAAACATTATATATGTAAAACACAGGCTAATGGGACAACAAAGAGAAAGAAAGAACCATTCTGACAGAATTTACATTAATTTGTATGTTGTCCTAAAAATGATTGACAGCCTAGTGCTATAAAAAGGGGCCACAATGGGCTGCTACTCCCCTATAGGAGCTTTCAGTATGCTGCCAGAATTCCCAGAGGACAGACCTAACATGCTAGCAAAAGGACCCATTTCCAGCTGCAGCTGCACAGAGAAACAACCATGAAAGGTAATGCTTTCTGTGTATTTTAACGTCTGCTCCTGGTAAATGTGTCCACGTTAGCACTAGCACAGCTACATTCTTAATAAAGCCTCCTTTATCAGTGTTATGCTGATACTTTCCTTATAGAAACATAGAATTTGATGGCAGATAAGGACCGCTTGGCCCTCCTAGTCTGCTCATTTCCCTACCTAACAGATAAGCTGCAGATCCTAGTTAACCAACAGCCTTACTTCCTCCTACCCATCTGTAGAATTGCCTTTTGTCTGTCCCTTGCATTCTTGAATTCCCCCACTGTTTTTGACTCTATGACCTCCTCAGGAAGGCCGTTCCATGCATCTACAACCCTCTTTGTGATGAAATACTTCCTCACGTTACCTCTGAGCTGTCCCCCCTCTGTCTTTAAATTGTGCCCCCTTGTTTTTGCACATCTCTTTTTTTGAAAGATGCTACCCTCTTGGACATTGTTGATTCCCTTGAGGTATTTGAAAGTTTCTATCATGTACCCCCTCTCCCTCCTTTCCTCAAGGCTATACATCTTAAGCTCCTTTAGTATTTCTTTATATGTCTTCTGATGCAGACCCTTCACCATTTTGGTTGCCCTTCTCTGGACAGCCTCCACCCTGTCTATGTCTTTGCAGAGATGGGGTCTCCAGAACTATACACATTACTCCAGGTGTGGTCTTACCAACTCTCTGTACAGAGGACCAACAACTTCTTGTTTTCTACTGGTGATGCCTCTCCCTATGCATCCCAGTATCCCCCCAGCCCTTCTTACTGCCTTCTCACATTGCTGGCCCACCTTTAGGTCATCTGATATGACTACCCCCAGGTCCCTTTCCATTTTTGTTGTTGTCAGCATCTCACCCCCATTGTGTGCTGCCCTGGATTTTTGTTTCCCAGGTGCATTACTTTGCACTTCTTTGTGTTGACTCTAAGCTGCCAAACATTTGACCATTCCTCCAACCTTTCCAAGTCCCTTTTCATCCTTTCCAACCCACCTTGCATATCATCCCTGTTGCAGATCTTTGCGTCATCTGCAAAGATACATACCTTCCTCTCCAGTCCCTCTGCAATGTCACTTATAAAGACATTAAAAAGGACCGGCCCCAGTACTGAACCCTGCAGTACCCCACTAGTAACCCTCTTTTCTTCACTGTGGACTCCATTTACTATTACCTGCTGTGTCCTGTTGTCCAGCCAGTGTTTTACCCAGGATACCACCCTGGGACCCACTCCCAGGCTGGCTAATTTGTTTATTAATCTTTTGTGTGGGACTGTGTCAAATGCCTTGCTAAAGTCTAGGTAGACCATGTCCACAGCCCCGCTCTGGTCTACTACTTTGGTCACCCAGTCAAAAAAATCAATTATATTTGCTTAACATGACCTTCCTGCTGTGAATCCATGCTGCCTTGGGTCCTGTGCTCCACTGGCCTCTACGTACTCAGCAATTCTTTCCTTCAGAAGTGATTCCATCATTTTCCCTACCACTGAGGTCAAACAGACAGGTCTGTAGTTTTCTGCTTCTGTCTTGCTCCCACTTTTGTGAAGGGGAATCACATCCACCCTTCTCCAGTCCTCAGGTACCACACCATCCTCCCATGATTTATTAAAAAGGGTAGTCAGTGGTGTTACTAATTCTTCCCTTAGTTCTTTTAGAATTCTAGGATGAATCCCATCAGGCCCCATTGCTTTATCCACCTTCAGCTTTAAGAGTTCTTTCAGAACCCTTTCTTCTGTGAAAGGACTAATATCAACTCCCCTATCTAGAGTGCTTCTATTGGTTGGATTGGGTCTCTCCCCTGCTTTTCCATATTTGTTCAGTATCCCTGCTTTTTCAGTGTCGCTCTCTGCCCAACCACCTTCCTCTTTATTCAGCCTCAGTATCCCTCCCTTCGACTTTCCTTGCTCCCTAATGTACCTATAAAACATTTTATCCCCCTTCTTAACAGAGCTGGCTATCTTTTCCTCAGTTTGGGCCTTTGCTATTCTGACTGCCTTACCCACTTCCTTCTGCTTTAACTGGTACAGTTCTCTGTCCTGCTCCTTCTGTGTTTCTTTATACTTTCTGAATGCTATCTTTTTCTCCCTTACCTTCTCTGCCAATTCTTTTGAGAACCATAGTGTTTTTTTTTCTTTCATTTTGAGTTTTATATTTGCTTCACACAAAGGCTTGTTGCCTCTGTGATGGCAGTTTTGATTTTTCCTTATTGTTGCTCCACCCCACCTTCTTGCCTGTTTGCTAGTGCTTTATTGGGGCACTCTCCCATTTTGACAAAATCATCCCTCCTGAAGTCCAGTTCCTTCACTTTTGTGTGGCTTGACTCTACAGCCAAGTTCATCGTGAACCACACTGTTTGGTGGTCACTTGTTTCCTGATGGCTACCCACTTCAAGATCAGAGATCCTCTCTCCTTCCCCATTTGAGACTACCAGGTCTAAGATTGCTCCCTCCCGAGTTGGTTCCAAAACTAGCTGTCTGAGGCATGCCCCCTGTAGGGCATCGAGAATGGCTCTGCTCTTGGATGTGGCTGCAGCAAAGGTGCTCCAGTTAACATCTGGCATATTCAGGTCCACCATCAGCAATATCTCACCTTTCTCTGCCATCCCAAGGATGCCTTCTATCATTTCCTTGTCCATTTCCTCCCCCTGAGATGGGGGTCTATATACAACCCATGTGCAGATTGTGGAGCCATTTCCAGTCTCCAGGGTGACCCACAGTGCCTCCTCTTCTCACTGATCACCCTTTAGTTATGTTGCTTTGATCTCTTCCCTTACATAGAGAGCTCCTCCTCCTCCTCTTCTTCCCTCCCTGTCCCTCCTGTAGATTGTGTACCCTGGTATGTTGACATCCCAGTCATGGTTCTCTGTGTACCATGCTTCTGTGACTGCCATGATATCCAGGCATCCCTTTTCCATCAAGGCCACCACTTTGGGGAGCTTTTTACCTAGACTATGGGCATTGGTACTCATTACCCTCCATTTTGTTCTGGCTTTATTTCTTTTTGCCCCATCCCTGTCCTTACTGCCTTTGTCTTTCTCTCCATTTACCCCTGCCCTTATCCCTATTAACTGCTCTGTCTTGGTATTTACCTCACTAACTACCCTGATTTTTTTTGGGGGTGATAGGATTTTCCTTCTCCTTTTCAGTGCCTCCCCCCTTGGCTAGTTTAAATGCTTGCCAATAAATACAATGCAGAAAGAAATGGAAGTGTATCAAAAGGCTTCTCTAGGGGCCATACTGCATTGCGGAGCTAAGAGACAATGAAACCCTGAGGACTTGTCAAGCAGTCTGCTGAAATTGCAAGCTGATGGCTGACACTTTTACTTTTCAACAGGGAAACGCGAGGAGCTCTGCTGAAGCTGCCCACTAAGCAGCAGGGCTGTAAAACACAGCACTTTCATGCACCAAAAGATTCTCCTACACAGAGGAGATTCCAGCAAGGAGAACGAGAAAGATTTTTATAGTCCTATCGCTACACGGCACTGCGTACGATCGCAAAGGCTTTGCGATCATGCAAACAGGCATGCAGCACTGCGGCAGCACTGTAACAAGGATTTTTCACATGCAGAGTCTAAAGGACCAATTTCTACCTTTTTCAGGTACAGAACTCCCTCTATCTCCTTTCTCCCTTTACTACTAGAGGAAGGAGATGAGAGAAATAAACAAATAAAGCTTTAAGAAGCTATTTTAAAGCAAAATTAATGAACCCTTGGACATGAAGGCACAACTCCTTCTATAGCAAGGCAATTCTAATATAAGCCTAACATTAGTTGCTTGTTCCATTACTCTAGTGAAGCAGCACAGGATACAGAAATAAAAGGGGAAAGGGAATGCTGCTTGCAGACTTGTAAAGCATTATATCTATATGCAGGTCATTTTTCACATGCTTATCAGTACTGCTAGGGCTTTACACATATTAGACACCTAATTACTCATGCCTCACACTAGTATTATAATTTTGGACCCCTAGGAAGGAAAATAAATATTTATCGAAGAAGGTACAAAGGGTGGTGGGGGGTTAATATGGAGGTGGCCTGCCTCCACACAGAGAAGAGAAAGGGAGAGCCTTAACAGAGGGAAATATAGAGGTTGCAACCATAAAGAAAAGCAAAAAGATGGGTCCACACATCAGTGGCAGGGACTGACTCTGTCACACAGACCTTCCTGTTGTCCGCAAATAAACATACCCTCCCCTCCAGACCTTCCGTTATGTCCCCTATAAAGATATTAAATAGGAGTGGACCCAACACCGATTCCTGATGCACTCCACTATTAACCATGCCCTCCTTTGATGGTATCCCATTCACTGTTACCCTTTGCCTTCTGCCCCCTAGCCAGTTTTGCACCAACCTTACTACTACTACTGACCCAAGTCCTAGACATTTCATTTTGTGCTGTAGCCTCCTGTGTGGTACAGAATCAAACACCTTCTGAAAGTCGAGGTATGCAATATCTACAGACCCCCCCAATCCACTACCCTAGTGACCCAGACAAAGAACTCTGTCAAGTTCGTTTGACATGAGCTGCCCTCAGTGAACTGGTGTTGCCTTTGGTCCTGTAGGCCATTGGCTTCAATGTAGCTAGTGATTCTTTTTTTAGCAGTTTCTCTATGAACTTGCCTTCCACGATGTTATGCTCACCAGTCTGTATTTGCCTGCCTCCTCCTTGTTCCCCCCTTATTAGGGGGACAACATCCACCATTCTCCAGTCATCAGGGACCTACCCTGACTCAAAGGATCTGTTGAAGAGGCTGGTCAGTGGTCCTGCTACTATTTTACAAAACTTCCTCAGAAACCTGGAGTGTACCCCATCTAGCTCCATGGCCTTATCCACCTTCAGCCTCTCTAGTTCCCACATTACCTCTTCTTCCTGGAATGGACTGGTGTCAACCCCCCAACACCATCTCTTTTCCCCTAGCTTTCCTACCCTCTCCATCCTTGTCTACCATGAATACTGAGCAGAAATAGCTGTTTAATATCTCTGCTTTCTCATGGTCATCTTTCACCAACCCCCCTTCTATAATTGTTCAGCCTGACTATCCTCTCTTTGACTATCTCCTCTCGCTCACATACTGGAACAAGGTCTTATCTCCTTCTTTGACTGAGTCAGCTATTCTTTCTTCTGCACTTGCCTTGGCTCTCTTGAACCCCAGTCCTGCTTATTTCTAGTTTTCCTGGTATATAGCCCTATCCTCCTTCCTCTGTGTCATTTTATACCTCCTAAATGCCTTTCTCTTTGCACTAACCTTCTCCACCTCTTCCCTATTATACCAAAGTGGCTTTCTTTTTTTCCTATTTTTATTTAACTTCCTGATGCAGAGGTTAATGGCCTCTACTATGGCCCCTTTTATTGTACTCCACAGTTGCTCCACCTCTTATGTTCCCCCACTCCTGCCAATGATTGTTGAAGGCAGTCCCCCATTTTCCTAAAGTCCACGTGCCTGAAATCTAGCACCTTCACTTTTGCCCAGTGAACATCAGCAGTAGTTTTCACCATGAACCAAATGGTACTGTGGTCACTCATGCCAAGGTTCTCCCCTACAGATACCTCCCCCACCCATTCCCCATTTGTGAGAATCAAGTCTAGGATTGCTCCCTTCCTGGTCAGTTCTCTTACCAGCTGCCTCATAAGGGATCCCGGTAGGGAATCTACAATTTCCCTGCTGCTGGTGGATGCTGCCGATGGGGTGCCTCATTCCACGTCTGGCAAGTTGAAGTCCCCCATCAGCAGCACCTCCCCTCTGCTTCCCATCCTCTTGATCTCTTCCTTCATTGTCTTACCCACATCATCCTGCTGTGCTAGTGGCCTATAAAGCAGCCAAGTAATAGCACATGAGTCATGCGAGTGTGACACTGTCTTTCCCACCACAGAGTAGACACGCTGCACACTACAGCTTGGAGGATTCAGTGAGCACACCAAACTCTCAATAGCAGTGTTATGATTGCATATTTTTATTGGTCCACTCATAGTGAGTCTCCATGTCTCCTGATGGGTGAAGGGGCAGAGGGTGAGCTAGAAGCTAACTTGAGACTTAGCTACCAACTTACTCTACTAGACACGCTTTGCAAAAAATTAACAACACTGTCCCCCCATGTCAGCAAGCTAGGCCTACCAACAGTGGTGACAGTGGTGTGGGTAGCCTTCATAGGCCTTGATCACTGCAGTGCAGCAGCAGCCACAGCAGCAACAAAGCAAGAAGAAAACAACACAGGATTGGTGGGTTTGGTTGGTGAGGTGACTTGATCATGGATCATACTGAGGACCTGGGATGGCTGGTTCAAGCATCCAGCTTCTGGCAGAAGGATGGAGGAGGAGCAGACTGAAAACTGGGTTGGTGGCACACTGGGCAGGGCTGCAGATTCTGGTCAGATGGCTGGGTAAGTAAAAGTAAATATTTTTTTCTTTTACAGGGGGACAGGGAAGGAGGGAGGACTGAAATATTGATGTGTGTTTCATGTTTCTGCATCTTTGGGTGGCTTCATGATCCATATGGGATGGGTATTGAATGAAATGAAGTTGAGGGAGAAATCAGGACATTTTTTTTTGGGGGGGGGTCAGAACATCAGCCAGGAAAAAAAACTGGTTTGCAACTGGGTGGATTTAAGCTCAAATATGATGCACTGCTCTGGAGTATAGACCGATGCAACTTCTACATTTCAATTTTTCCTAACTTGCATATCTCTTTTTAGTCACAACAAATATGTTTTACCTTTTAGAGATATTCCAGGCATTCTAGAGCATGCTACCTAAGGGCTAACTAGCACCTGGACTCCACTGGTTGTTGGCTCCCCCACTGAAATCTGAAATGGTGCCCCTGCCATAAAGTGTAAATTTAAAGGTATCATCTGTGTGAGCAGCATGTTTCCCATAAGAGATAGATGAGGAGCAGAGCAGTTTTCAGAGGTAAAATAAGGGCTGCCCCTTGCTTTCAGGAACAGTTGAGTGGTATGGTATGCACAGACTTTTGGAGCCCCACTATAGTCAGGCTTATGCCCCCCCCTCAATGAAGCTGACATTCATATCCCCATGCTTAAGCACATTATAACATAGGGCAAGGGAGACTTCAGGGGTGTGCACCACTGAAATGAATGGGGGTATTCTTGTATTACTAGTTTATACATTATTGATGGTGAGTTGGAGATTAATGAAGGCCATCACTTAAGTAACAACAAGGGCCTTGTTAGTAGAATGGTGGCCTTAATTATTCACCAACTCACCATCATAATGTATACAATTGTAATAAAAAATAACTCCATTCATTTCAAGGGGGTACACCCCTGCACTCTAACCCATGAACATAATCTCTTAAAGACTCCTGCCTCTGGCTCCCTAGTACTCAAGTAAGAGACTCTTGACTTATATCTATACTTGATGGGTTGTCTGTAGCAGCATGGCTGCACCTGCTACAGTGTGTGTGATGGGGGGACTGGCTATATGGTGGGGGGGTGTCAAGTTATTGCTTCTTTTGTGTTTGCCCCTTAATGTCTGTTGGCATGAAAGTATTCAAAACTATGGAGAGAAATTAGTAGGAGTACAGGCCAGACAGAATAATTAAGTAGTTTTGTGGGTGAGTGTTCATGAACTGTTATTGGGGATGGGAAGAACCACATGTGTTTCCATTGGTATGTGTGCTACAGTTCAGCTGTGTAACTGAGATGAGGGTGGACAAGAAAACTAAAAAGTATAATAGTGGTTATAAACATGCAACATGCATGCAGATGAATTCAGATTTGTATTGAAGTACAAGTGAGCCATATGTGTGCAGGCAGTATGGCTTAGTGGTTAAAGGCACTGAACTGCAAACCAGAAGACTTGGAGACCAGAAGACCTGGATTTGAATCTCATCAACCCCCACTTGTACAGTATGTGGTGTGATCCTGAGCAATTCACTTAACCTTAATGTGTGCAGTTATCAGTGACCACTTGCTTTTTGCATGCATGCTACATGCATTCAGTTTCAATTTAACATTTAAATCATGCTTGCAGCATGCATAACACATGGGTAGTTTTATGTGTGCAGCAAGAAAACATTTCATATAATTATTTCTGTAAGGATAGGCACAGAAAAATGATCTGACTGGATGGGCCGACCAGTGCTTGCCCTCAAATTCTATCTTTCCATGATTCTAGGTGTGTAACAAAAACTAATATCTGGGTAACACATTTACTGTAATGAAACTAATTCTTAAAAATAAAGTGAGACCATATAAGGTCTAGCATAACTTTCTCTTGTTATCCATCACAATCTAATTTAGAGAGCAAATCAATTGCTTAACTTCAAGGCTTCAAATTAAACAAGCATTTGTCAATACCAAGTGTTGCTTGCTGTCATTAGCAGTGGAAGTGCATGAGTTAGACAGATGCAGTATAGGAATGGCAGTGAAGTATTGAACTAATGCCAACTCCACCTCCACCCTGCAGAGATGGACAGACATTGGGGTGTGCCTTTTGGAGTCATCACCCATAATGGTCATGACATTTCACTTCACCCTACCCTGCAGACACTTACAAGTGTCGAGGTGTGCTTTAAAGTGTTTGGGCTTTGCACTCACCTCATTCCATAAGGAAATACTGTGAAATGGGTGCAGTATAGGAGAATGGGGTGAACTCTGGGGCCAAAGTGTCCAAGCCGCACCTCGATGCCTGCCACTGGCCGCAAGATGGGGTTGAATGGAATGAGCATTACTGTCAACAATCCCAAGTCACACCCCTGACGCCTGTCAGTCCCTACAGGGTAGGTCGTTATGGTCAAAAACCGTAACACCCTGGGCATTTCTTGGTATTTTTACTCCAAGTTTTTAACATGGGCTTTTTGTGATCCCACCACATGAACAGTGACACTATCAGTTTGCTAGCTGAAAGGTGATTTTGCACAGCGACTGCAACATTTGGCACCACAGGTGCGAAAACACATTTTGAACAGGATGTGAAAAATGACAGCTGTACTGTTCATGAAGAGGTGTAACAAATGGCAATGTTGAAAATCTGGAGTGAAAATATAAAAACAACTGGTAAAGTCACAAGTGTGCATAGAAACTGCGCAATGCACACCTGTAGTGTAATTAGTTTTGGGATTTTTTACAGCTGATTTTCAACATAGGCATTTTGGGACCTCCACTCATGAACAGTGTCACAGTGATTTTCTTAATCTATCCCGAACACTGATTTCCCACAGCGACCATGCTATTCTGTGCCGGAAGTGTGAAAACACATTTAGGCCAAGGCGTGAAACATGACAGCTGTATTGTTCATAAGGAGGTGTGGAAAAATGCCAGTGCTGAAAATCTGAGCCGAAAAGATTACGAATTCATGAACTTATGAGGGTGCATGGAAATTGCACAATGCATGCTCATAACACAGTCATTTTATGGACTTTTGTCACCAAATTTTCAACATAGCCAGTTTAAGACCTCTGCTCATGAACAGTGTCACTGTGATTTTCTTAATTTTACCGAACATTGATTCTGCACACCGAGCACGCCACTGTGTGCTACATGTGTGAAAACACATTTTGGGTGAGATGTGAAAAATGACAGTTGTACTGTTCATAAGGAGGTGTGGTAAAATGGTAATGCTGAAAATCTGTAGTGAAAATATTAAAAATGCTCGAAGTTATGAGCATGCATAGGAACTGCACAACACATGTTCATAAAACAGTCATTTTTGGGAATGTTTTCACCAAAATTTCAAGATAGGGTTTCTGGGGGCCTACCTAATGAACAGTGTCACTGTGATATTCTTAATCTGTCCTGAATATTGATTTCGCACACTGACCATGCCATTGTGCGCTATATGTGCAAAAACAATTTCATGCAAGATGTGAAAAATGACAGCTGTACTGTTCATAACAAGGTGTAGTAAAATGGCAATGTTGAAAATCTGGAGTGAAAATGTTAAAAATGCTCGAAGTTATGAGTGTGCGTAAGAACTATGCAGCGCACGCTCATAAAACAATCATTTTTGGGTATTGTTTCACCAAATTTTCAACATAGGGTTTTTGGTGGCCTACCTCAAGAACTGTGACACTGTCATTTCATTAAGCAGTCCCAAAAGGTGGTTCAGCGCAATGACTGCAAAATCACCTTTCATGACTGAATAACAAAATGACAGTGACTGAGTTCATGAGATGGGGTCCCAAGAACCCCATGTTGAAAATTTGGTGAAAAAAATTCCCCAAAATGGCCAAGATATGCACCAAAGTTGAAAATAAAAAGCCATTTATGCCATTATACAGCTTATCGCCATTTCTTCAGTTTGCAGTTGGCTTTGAAGAGTGCAGACATGTTCCCAGTCCACTGAAGATCATTATGCTGGGCTCTGGAGATAAGTATGGGGTGAGGTGGGGGTGTGGGAGGTGGGGTATGGAAAGGGTGGGCATGGGTTAGGGGGGCAAGAGAATCAATGAGGGACCATTTTTTTCTTCTAGGTCTTTTTTTTTTACAAAGACAACGGGGGACTTTTGCCATGCTGGGGTAGGCCCCCAGCATGGCACCAGGCAGTTTGTTTGGGGGGCAGTGAAGCCAATGGGGGATTGGGCAACCCATCGGCCAAGGAAACTTTAGCCATGCTGGGGTGGGCTCCCAGCATGGCACATGGAAGTTTGTTGGGGGGTAGGGAAGCTGACGGGGATTTGGCACCCTCATTGGCCTAAAAGACTTTTGCCATGCTGGAGTGGGCTCCCAGTGTGGCAGATGAAAGTTTGTTTGGTGGCAGTGGAGCTGACGGGGGATTGGGCACCCCCGTCGGCAATGCAGCGCTCTTGGAGGGGAGACGCATGAGCTGAAGGGGGATTGGGCACCCCCCTTGGTAAACAACAAATGGTGGGAGGTACATTATGCTGACAGGGATTGGGCTACCCCATCGGCAAATGAACTGGGGAGGGGGTCATGCCGAGAGGGGGATTCAGCACCCCGTCGGCTTTTTTTTTTATTGAAATGTTTCTCCAAGGAGGCACACTGAATGGCGGTTGGTGGCTTTCCTTTGGCTTCATGGGGACTGTGAGAGACCAATGGAGAAACTGTCACCATGGGAACACAACACAATGCAGCTGTGTAATATGCTGCTGCAGTCAGGGAAGCCCCGCAGCAAAAACAGCTGATTACATAGTGACTGGGCACTCCCTGATTGCAGTGGCTCAGTTTCTTTGATCCTAGTGGCATGCTCATTAACTGCCGATGATCGATAGCATGCTACTCTATTGGCCGAGGTAGAGACCAGTCCCTGAATGGGCTACTGCCATTCAGCACAACACTGCCACACCTCCACAACTCACTTGTGAAGGAAGCCTGATGCATTATGTTTCTTGCACATGCGTGCAAGCAACACAAAAAGTACTCTAAAACTTGAAATTTTCACTGTCAAAAAATGTTCACTATTTTCACTGAAGCACTAATTTGGGCTAAAATTATTTTATGCTAATTAGCAGTTTTTCCATTATAGAGAATGTGGTACTAATGAATTAGCACTACATTTAATTTACACAGTTGTGGTTGCAATTGTGTTTGCACTAAAATTACTTTGCATGAAAATAACTAGTTTTACAGTAAATCCCTTATGTCCCACACCAGGATTGGGCTCATACCTAAAATGCTGGCACCGAGTGCAGTGCTAGGGTGGTGTTATTCTGTCAGGGTGTGCTATCATTTGGATGATACATTAATCCAAGTTCCCTTCTCTCCATCTCTGGTGCTGTCTTGCTGTGTGTCCAGGTGGAAGTAAAATAATTCAAGGCACTTTTCTGAAGAGTAGAGAAATTCTTTATTTCAAGAAAAATAATCATACAAACACTTATACAAACTCAAAAGAAACAAGGAAATTTCCAGCAGTAAAACATTATAACAGATTCCAAATGATAGAAAAACTAAAAAAAAAAAAAAAACACACACAACTATAGAATAATTGTCAAAATCCAGAAAAAAAAGAAAACTTACGGATACTACAGAAGTGTAACATTCACCCACTGCCCTGTTCAGTCTATAGTCAATTGATATTCCACCATATTTTTGGAAACTTTTCTCTTGGCCGGGTTTGGAATTCTTTATAACAATCCTCTCTGATGTCAGAAATAATTGTAAATAACATGTCTTGTTGAGAAATGATTTTCTGTTACAATGTGAAAAGACACCTGCTTAGTCAAACATGCAATTTAAAATAGGTTCAAATTACATCTAAATTATCTTTTTTCCCATTTAAACTCTTCCTTATAATAGAAACCACGCGTCAAGGTATGGTAATCGAGATTTCTATAAGGCATTACTATCCAGGAATTTGCTACTAAATTCCAAAATCCCAAAATATAAGAGCAGTCAAAAAGAAATGTGGCATGGTTTCAAATTGATTAACACAACCTGGCGTAGAGCAGGAATGCTTATTTATCTATTTATGCTTACGGTTAGCTTTACATTTCATTTAGCATGACAACGTAACCGTAAGGTATTCTGCATTTTGTAACAACCTTATCAAATTAGATTGTAAGGACGAAGGTACATGTTCACAAATAGTTGGAACTGAAAATCTGGAATCTGTAATGCATTGATATTGCAATTTCTGTGAGGTATCTTTCATGTGAATATGAATGATACCTCCATTTTTAGCTTTAAAAATGTCTCTTTGATTGATGATGGGAAAAAAGGAGAGGTCCGAACATGTTTAAGCTTTTTTTGTTTCCAAACGTTTAAGAAATCTCTGAGGTTTGTGAGTACCCAAGGAAGCCAAACTTTATCTGAGGAAGCTATGGGGGAATTAATATTACTATAAAAATGTGCAATAGAAAAACAAAACAGTAGGGTGGACCATTGCCGACCCAATTTGTGTAAGAGGATAATAAGTAATGTTCTCTTCATAGGATTTAAATCGCTACCCCAGAGGGTTTGGAAAAAATGCTTACAATTGTGGTTTCTAGATTACAAGGAGGGGGGAGCGCTTTGCTAATATTTAGAAAAATAGGAATCAAAAAGATTTTAATAAGATACACACAACAGCAAAACAAGACATGCACCAACAAGAAATCGAAAATGTTGAAACGCTTATAATACTCACATAAATAAGTGCAAAATGCATACCAGTTCCATTGTGGTTAGTTTTTAGAGAATCTGTGTTAATAATCTAAATGTTACTCCTTTTATTTTAACATCCAATATAAACATTCTGCCAGGGCATAAGTCTGGATAACTTTGTATTCTGTAAATGGAACAACATCGCTACACCCGAACAAGTGTCACGACCTATGGACCAAATAGGAGACTCCTTTTACCCCTACTTTTTGTGCAGAATTTATTTATTTCAATGTATGGAGCCTAGTATCCTGAATAAAAGTAATAACATCATTAGCAGTAATACATGACAAAAAGAAAAAAGCTACATAACACCTGTTAATATTCTTAATGCTTTTAACATTTATAGAAGTAAAAGAAAGATTATTTCCTCTCCCTTCCACACCCTTTCTTTGTCTTAGTTTTCCTCTTTTCTTCCGAACACCTTCAGTGTCTTGTTCTCCAGAAGCCTGTCCTTCCACTTCAAAGAAGGGGTCATATTGAGTGGAAGGAATAAATGCATTAGAATCATATTCAGCCCCTCCCCAATGTTTTGACTTTGTAGAGCCTGAACGTGGTTGGTCAAAGATATAATTTTCTTTTCCTTTCTGATGTTAAATGAAGATTTGAGCTGATGGGGATACAATGAATTGGATTGCTGTAGCCCACTGGGACATTGGTGGTTAAGGGTAAGCTGTTACGCATTGTTGTGGGATGCGGAGAGCATGATAAGGACTGAGACTGGATTTTGAGACAAACTACAGCACCTTAGGTGCAGATAGGCATTTCTTGGCCTAATACAGGTATGCCATCCTTGCTAAGGACTGGGAGTCAGGGCTAATGCTGCAACTTACTGGATTTACTGCGCTTAGTGGCGCACTTATTTTTGTATGTTCCAGTTATAATTGAAGAGGGCTGCCTAAAGGAAATTAAAGGAAATGCTTTAAATTTTGATAACTGAGGAAGACACACAGACTGACAAGGGGTTTACAAGGTCAAGCTAAAACCATGATAATCCTATAAACAATTCAGGCTGAAGTAAAAAACATGAGAGGTAAAAGAGGGCTGAAATATAACAAACTAAGGTACGGCTTTTATATTTGAATAAAGTCCTCTGTATACTTGCCAACCAGGCTTTGAAGCTAGAAGACTCTTTACTTATTAAAACTTTTCAACTTCCTTAAAATGGTGTGGCACATGACTTAACATCATGGTGTTGCTTCCAAATGGGTAGGTCACATGTCGGTACAATTATGGGGATTTTTGGTTTAACACAACTTGACTCCCTGCTACTTCTTGTGGCCCAAACGCTTATAGTGTTTAGTGGCGTATTAAAAATACAAAGTTCGAAATCTCTGAGTTTGAATGTGATTGTAATGGCTGAGTGACTGCTGTGAAACAGAGTTACCTATGGTGCCATTTAAATGAAACCCTAGTAAGTGAAGGTAGAAATGGTGTCCCTTAACAACTGGTGCTGCAACATTACTAGGAAGCACCCATGTGGAGGAACAATACAGTTTTTGGGATTCGGAGCCCTGGGGAGCAGCAAGAAAAAGACACAATTAAACCAATATTTATATATAAGGGAAGGTCTCCAAATGACTATGAACCCACGTAAAATGTAAATGTATGTGTTTCCCTGTTGTGACATTGTGCTATTGTGCATTATTGAACAAGTTATAAGTTACTGTATAATTGTATTATGATGAGAGTTGCATACCAGAACATAATAGGCTTAAATGACTTACTAGGCACTATATTAGTATTTTGTTTAGTAAACAGCTGAAGATATAGGATGAGATAAAGTTTTTAACTTTAAGAAGATACAGCTAAAAGAAATGGAGTCTAACTAATCGTAATGTATGTTGTTTAACTGATTTAGCTGGATTTTCTCAGGGACCTCTAAATGTTGGTCTTGCAATGGACCTGATTGTGTTGTGCCTATCCCATCAGAGGCAGCTTAAGGTAGCCAGGGTTTTGTCATAAATCTTTTTAAGGAGGTGGAAAGTTTCTGTTGGATTGTACACATTACTAGCATGATTTGTCAGGCCTAGAAATTCTGGGGTATCTAGTATTTTTGGGCATGAACTGTGCACACTGGGAAAAGAGAAAATCGTATGACTAGTTAGCCCTTGAGATACTCAAGATTTCTCTCCCTAAAAGTTCAGTGAGTTAGGTCCTTAGTAGGTATATTATTTTACAAGGGGAGGTGAGTAATAGGAGTATGCACTCATGGGATGTCATGGAGTTTCCAAGTAGGCATTGCACTTAGTACTTGTAGGACACAAAATGCCCTGAAAGAGTATTAAGAGAACAGACTGTGTCAGGGTAACAAACGTATGTCTAATGAAATGTATATCCGAACTGGACTTTTATCACTGCAGTTTCCCTAGAGCTGGATTGCTGCTAATGGTGGTTGAAGTGGCCCCAATTCGCTCCGCGAAGTGATTTGCGGAGCCATGGCGAATTCGCGGAGTACTCCGCAACGCAAAGCGGAGTAATTTGCGTTATGATGGGTAATGAGAAGTCCATTGAAAACAATGACTTCACGTTACTCTGCCTTCCCAGACCACTACTCCACCAATTTCAAAGGTGAAGTGCATTGAAAACAATGCACATCGCCTCACTTCGCCTTGCTTTTAAGCTCCAGAGACGAATTTTGCAGTGATTCATGGGATTTCAGGTCACATGGGCTCTATATTGATCTTCACAGCCTCAGTTCAGGGTAGTGTGTGTAGGAAGCTGTAGGAGACAGTCTGCTCTGAGAGCTGTCTGTGATTCAAACCTTCTAAAGCTGTTAAAAAAGCCTTTTTGAGTAATTTCTTTTGCTCAAACTTTAGTTCATTGATTGTAGGAAACCCTCCTGTGCCCCTGTCATCGAGCATTTTTTGTTTGTGCATGGATTTTGAATGTTAATCTACAACATTGAGTCTGTCTAGTAAGAGACAGTGAAAGTGTGCTTTGGGGGAAGGGCATATCTGTGGTGTAGGTAGATTTAAGTTGGAGAAATAGGAAGTTCTTTGTTTTTTGGTTATATTTTTGTTATATAACTGACTGTGCTAATGTACACACAGTAATTTTGTCAGTAATTGACTTTTTTTGCTGACTGTGTGTTGTGTGGATCTGGTGCAGCAGTTCATGATTTCAGGTTGTTTACAATACGTGGAGGTATATTACTGAACTTTTCAATTTGCTACGTATCACTTGTAGACAAATTGTGTGTCTGTATATGTGTGTGTGTGTGTGTGTGGTGCATGACATCAAATAATACACCTTTTATTGTGCCACAGTGTAATTGCAGGCGCAGCAGTGTGAACCTGCTACCCACTGCAGCTGCATGATTTTGTACTGCCATTGTGGTATCTTTTCTTTGTTTTGCTGCTTGCACTGCCATAAAAATCTGCAGTCAGAGCCCCCCACCCGCAAAAGGAATTCTTTTCCAGCTTGGATTGTTTGTGACTTCAGCACCACTGATTAGTTAAGGTGTTGTTTCACTTGTGAATTTGTGTCTGTATCTGTTGCTGAAGCCACAGTTGTTTTTTGGCTTCACATCCAGTGTCCCCTCACCCAGAGTGAATGTTCCAAAATCTAAATTTGTTTAGAATATTGTTGTTGATCCCCCAAAATGCCCGCAAAGAGAGGTGCAAGCAAAGCTGGTTCTCGCCATGGCACTGTTGCCAGTGGTAAGATTGACTGTGGGCGTGGTAGTACACAGACACAGAAGTGCATTGCTGATGTGAGGAAAGGTATTTTTCCTGTAATGTTTTTACAGCCCAATCAGTAGCTTCACTCATGGTTGGAGAAGATGATGTTGTCCCAGTCGGTGGTGTTACTGCAGTTGCTGGTGGTGGTAGTATGAGTATTTCTGCCTCAAGTTCCACTTCTGACCAGTGTGCCATGTCCAAAAGGATAGTGGATTGTGAAGCAGTGCGAGTGAGTGGTAATGTAGATGATGTCATACTTCTCAGTAACATCCCAGTAACTGAACATGAGGATTCTGATAATCATGTCAACGATAGCATATGATGTGACATTTCTTCCACTGCGGTTCAGGTCATGCATTTTCCACACAGTGATTCACAGTGTGGTGAAAAAATATCAGGTGGTGGTGTTGATGATGATGATGAATCCAATGATGATGATGTTGCTGTGGTTGCAACATGCAGTCCACATGCCAGTATCCAAGCAGAAGATGTGGATGTGGGTGATGTTGATGAATATGATGATGATGCAATTGACCCCAGTTAAGAACTGGAGAAAAAGAAATCCAAGGTGGCTGTCTGGGTCTGTTTGCATTAACCCCCCCCCCGTTAAAACTTGAGATTTACCAGTTTCAGTTAATGGTGATGATGATGGTGACCCAGTAATAATAATAGGTAGTCGTGGTGGTCAGTTGCAGTCCAAGTGTGTCCTGCCAGAAAAATCATGTAGCACACACCCCACTTCATGGCTTAAAAGAATGGAGTCCAATAAGCAGCATCAGGGACACATTAAAAGTAGAGCATCAGAATCCCTTGTTTGGGATTTTTTGTGCAAGATGCAAATGATGAATCATTTGCAATCTGCCAGGTTTGCCATGTGCGTGTGAGTCAAGGTAAAAAGGGGAGCCATCTGGGCACAGGAGGACAGCATACGCATCTTAAGAATAGGCACATGGCACTGCGGACCCAGCACAAGATGAGAGCTAATACCACATTGGAGCGTTCACCCTCATCATCAACCATGATGAGCATGTTATCTCCTTCCATGAGTGTTAAATCTAGTAGGAAATTAAATGTGTGCAGTAGTGATGAAATAAGAGCAGAGGATTACTACAGGCATGATGAGGGGGAGGAGCATAATGATTTTGAAATGTTGTCCAGTGCTGGTGAGAAAAGCAGTTTTGGTGGTGGTGGTGGTGAATGCAGTATGTCTAATGCACGTGGTACATCAACCCCGGTTGGTAAATCTGGCAAAATAACTGCATTTGTGGGTTTGTCATCATCACCTGTGCAACTGACTTCATCAAATGTCCACACTCCACCCCCTGCCATTTGTAGAGCATAACCATTTGTCATAACACACCATGTAAAATGTTTGTCAGACCACATTACAGAGTGTTTTTGTGCATAAGCTGAAGTACCCACCCAATCATACCATGTCACATGAACTTAATGCTGCTGTAGCTGAAATGCTGGCAGTTGATCTTTTGCCCTTCTCCTTCGTGGAGATTTCTGGGTTCTGGCAGTTTGTTGCACGTGCCTGTCCAAAATGGAAAGTCCCATCCAGGACATACTTTTCAACCTGTGCTGTCCCCGAGTTGTACCATTCTGTGTCCGATTCAGTAAGACATGACCTTCAACATTCCTCCTCTCCATTCATCCATTTAAGTATGGATATGTGGACAAGTGGCAAAACAGCAGGGAGTTCATATTTGTGTATAACTGCACACTGGGCGCAGGTGCTGGGGGTGGTTTGTGCTGTTGGTAGTGTGAATAATCAGTGCAGTAAGATGGAGACACATGCAACGGTTGCTATGCACAATGAGACCTGTTCACACACTGGTGAAAACATGCTGGATGTGGTACTGACTGAAATTGACAAGTGGCTGAACCCCCTGTCCCTGAGAGCTGGGTTCATAGCAAGTGACAATGGGTCAAATGTGGTGAAATGCATCACGAATGGTGGCTTTTTTCGTGTTCCATGCATGACCAATTGCTTAAATCTTGTGGTGCAGGAGTTTCTGCAGCACCCTAATGTAAAGGAAATGCTGACAGTTGCACGCTGTATCTGTTCTCACTTTTCACGATCTGCAAAGGCCCGTGACCAGCTTCAGCAGTTGCAGATGTGAAACAGCCTCCCTCAGCACTGCTTGAAGCTTGAAGTTGTCACCCGGTGGAACTCCACTTTAAACATGGCAGAGAGGTTGTGTGAACAATACAAAGCCATCTCAGAATATCTTGTGATGCATACTAGCCGTGACAGTTCCGGGGCCTCCTTGCCTGTGACGACTGAACAGTGGCGCCTCCTGGACTCTGTAATAACAATTTTGCAGCCTTTTGAACATGCCACACAGGCAGTGAGTGGAGAGTCTGCCTCCATTAGCAAATCAATTCCACTGCTGCAGGTGCTGAGGCAGACATTGGTGAATGTACAGCATAGCCTTGATGTTGCCGGAGACAGTGCTAGCAGTATGTTGCTGAAACACATACTGACAGTATTCGACCAGAATCATCACATTTTGAGCATTCAGCGTAGTGACAACTTTTCTATAGCAACAATGCTGGACCCACTATACAAACATGGAATTGCCTCAGTATTGGAGGGAGGCCCTGAAGAGGTAAAAAATGTCAGTGGGCAACTGGTGCACTTGGTTAATGGAGCACAGAAGTCACGTGTCAATTTTCTGCACACAAGACAGATGCATTTTGTGTGTTGTGATTGTGAGAACATGTCATACTTCAATTATAAATTAAAGCAGCATTGCAACAATGTGGTGAAAGTTTTGACCTGTACTTTTTCAAGCTATTATACATTGCCAGCCACTAGTTACCTCCTGACTTGTATGATACCCCTTCTTTTCACAATTTGTGTCTGCTTTACTACTTTTTCTCATGTCTGAAAAAAAGGAGCACACCTTTTAATATTGTTCTAACCAGGTTTTTATCACTATTTTCAGCTGTTTTTGAATAAATATTGTTCTGTGAGGTCATAAATCACTGCCTGCTGCATAACCGTTAATTTTACAACAGAAGTGATATATAACAACTGATGGAGAAAAGCAGCGGAAACTATTGACAAAGACCTGGTCTGCACTGTATTAAAAGGAGTGCTCCTTTTATTATTTCAGACATGAAAAAAAGTAGTAAAGCAGACTCAAATACTGGAAATAATAGTATCATACAAGTCAGGATGTAATTAAAGTGGCAATGTAAAATAGCATTATAAAGTATAGGTCAAAATTTTCAACAGATTGTTGCACTGCTGCTTTAAAGAGATTCACCAAGTTACATAGTTATTATGGTATTGCACCCAATATATGGGTGCCTTACCTCCAGGGGAATTTTTCTTGCTCCACATTTCCTTAGTGCAATGCTTTTCTGGCAAAAATGCTCTTGATTTCGTTAAACCGGGTCATGGAGGACTTCCAGTTCTGAAGAGCCACCAAAGTTCTGCCCCCCGAGCTCAGCAAGATTATGACGTGATGCCAGGGAGAGCGCCGGGGTGTGCTCCATTATACTGAATGGCCAGCAGCTTTCCGAATGTTTCTTTATGCTATAATGGTCAGTTTGTGGTGAAACGTGGGCACGTTTCCACTAACACGTGCCCATGTTTCACCACAAACTGACCTTTATAGCATAAAGAAACATTCAGAAAGCTGCCGGCAATTCAGTATTTTTTTTTTGTGGCCATTACCTCTCCACACAATTTCTCAACTATGTACCTTGGTGATGGATCTTCCGTGCAAGGTTTTCCACAAAAATAAGGTGGTACTCTGCACAAATCCTAAATTACTGCCAAAGGTGGTGCTGGAGTTCCATCTTTCTTCTTCAAGTTGGAGAACCCAGGAGAAGTGGTGCAGCACTCTCGATGTTAAAAGAACCCTTAGCTTTTGCCTTGGTAGAACCAAAGACTACAGTCAAGCCTCTCAGCTGTTGGTCTCCTTTGATCCCAATGAAATGGTGTTTCTGTTTCCAAAAAGTTATTGTCTAATTGGATTGTCAGTTGCAGCCACCACTGCTACACACTAGCAGGACAGCAATGGAGGACTTTGCTAGAGCTCATTCATTCCTCCTGGGCAGTGACTACCTTAGAAACATAGAGTTTGACAGCAGATAAGGACCACTTGGCCCATCCAGTCTGCCCATTTCTCCCTTCCTACACTTTTACATCATACCATGCCAGATCCACAGCTCTTTCTCCCTCCACCCTTCCTTTCCACTGTGATTCCTTTGTGCTTATCCCATACATTCTTGAGCCCCACCACTGTTTTTGCCTCACCACCTCTGCTGGAAGGCTGTTCCAGGAATCCACCACTCTTTCTGTGAAGAAGTACTTCCTCACATCTCTCCTGAATCTACCCCCTTCCTGCTGCATAGCATGTCCCCTTGTTCTTGAGCACCTTTTCTTCTGAAAGATACTCCTCTCCTGTACCTTATTTACCCCCCCAAGGTATTTAAAGATCTCTGTCTTGTCTGCCTTCTAACTCCTGTGTTCCAGGGTGTACATATTGAGGTCATTTCGTCTCTCCTCATAAGGTTTTTGATGCACACCCTGCACCATTTTAGTTGCCCTCGTCTGGACCGCCTCCATTCTGTCTGTCTTTCCAGAGATGTGGGCTCCAAAACAGGAAACAATACTCTAGATGGGTTCTTACCAGTGATCTGTACAGAGGCAACACCATCTCCCTCTTTCTGCTGGTGGTACCCCTCCCTGTGCACCTCAGCATCCCACTTGCCCTCCCTACTGCCTTGTTGCATTGCCTGGCCACCTTTAGGTCATCCGATATGATTACCCCCAAGTCTCTCCTGCTTGGTGGACATCATTACCCAGATTCATGACTGGGACATGACAGTTTCAGGGTACAGGCTATACCGAAAGGATAGGGAGAAGGGGAGGGATGAGGGTGGGTGGCACTGTATGTAGAGGAAGTATTAAAGTTTGTACGGAAAGAGGGAGAGGAGGGGGATGCAGAGGCTTTGTGGGTACAATGTCAGGATCCCAAAAAAGGTCACTAAGGTTGGGGTGGTGTACAGGCCACCATCCCAATCTGAATGGGAGGACAGGGTACTGGCAGAGCAGATAAGAACTGTGGGAAGGGGGAGTGGTGATGGTAGGGGTAGAGTGGGAAACATCTACCACAATATGCAGAAGGGAGCGGGTAATGCTGGAAGCATTCCAGGATAATTTTCTGGTACGGTTGGTCAGCAAACCAACTAGGGAAAGGAACACCCTCAATCTCGTAGTAACAAATGGGGAATGGGTGAGGGACGTGAGGGTGGAGGAACCACTAGAGGGGAGTGACCACAGGACAGTCTGGTTCCAGTTATAGTTGGCTAAAGAGAAGGAGGCATCTGGTACAAGGATGCTGAACTTCAAGAACGCCAACTTTAGGAGGATGGGAGAGGTGGTGCAGGGGTTTCTGGACAGAATTCAGCCAAATATGGACACATACCAAACGTGGGACCTGATAAAATGGAGGTTAGTGGAGGCAACAGATACCTGCTGCAGGACCCAGACTAAAAGGTCTAGGGGGACGAATCCCAGCTGGATAAACAAAGGGGTGTTAGATGGGGTGAGGAGGAAAAAGGCAGCGTATAGGAGATTCAGAAAATTGTGCAGAGAGGAGATTAGGGAGGTGTATCTTAAAGAAGCAAAGGAAGTGACCAGGAAGGTAAGGGCAGACAAGGAATGAAGGGAACTCATGCCGGCGCAAGGCATTAAAAAAGGGGAGAAGGACTTCTTTAGACACATCAGGGAGAAAAGAAGTTTCAATGACGAAATTGTGAGAATTAAGAAGAAGCGGGGATGGACGGATGAGGGGGGTGAAAAGGCAGAAATACTTAATGACTACTTCTGTTCATTCTTTACGAAGAAGGGGGGGGACAGTTCCCATAGTAGAAGAAGGATAAACACAGATGGGGGGGCTGATGGACAAAGAAATCACAGTGGAGAGGGTGAGGGAGGGATTAAGGGCATTGAAGGAGTACTGAAGGAGCTTGCAGAGGTCCTAGCTGGCCCTTGGCAGACTTATTTAATACATCTCTAGACTCAGGGTATGTGCCGCAGGATTGGTGACTGGTTCACGTGGTTCCCCTCCACAAGGGTGGATCCAAGGATGAACTGGGAACTATAGGCCAGTAAGCCTGACGTCCATAGTGGGGAAGGTAATGGAGACCATCCTAAAGGAGAGGCTAGTGGAACTACTGGAGGTCAGTGGGGTGCAGGGCAGGAGGCAGCATGGCTTGGTCAATGGCGGATCATGCCAGACTAACCTAGTGGACTACTATGACTGGATGACTAGGCTGATTGATGGGTGCCATGCAGTGGATGTCCTGTACCTTCAGTAAGGCCTTCGATTCAGTACCACATGGGAGACTTGGAAGTAAACTATGGGGCACGAGGCGGGAGCAAAACTGGTGGGGTGTGTGGAGAACTGGCTAAAGGATAGGCAGCAGAGGGTGGTAGTAAGAGGGGAGTTCTCATCCCCCAAGCCTGTGACAAGTGGGGTCCACAGGGGTCGGTGTTGGGGCCATGGCTGTTTGGCACATTTATTGCAGACTTCTCAGTGGGCATCAGCAGCAAGATCAGTCTGTTTACAGATGACATCAAGATGGGGGCGTTGGTGGATGACCAGAAGGGGTGGCGGGGGCTACAGGAGGATCTGGCAAGGCTTGAAGCATGGTTGGGCAGATGGCAACTCAGGTTCAGTGCAAAAGAAATGCAAGGTGATACACTTAGGAACAAAGAATCCGAGGAGAAGCTACCGTCTGGGGGATGTGAGGCTAGAAGTCACAAAAGAGGAGAAGGATCTGGGGGTGCTCATCACGGGGGTTACGAACAATTCCACGCAATGCAGGAGGGTAGCGGCGAAGGCCAACAAAATGCTGGGAATGCATAGCAAGGGGCATAACCTCGAAGAAGGGAGGTGGTTCTGCCTTTATACGGATCATTGGTTAGATCCCACCTGGAGTCCTGTGTGCAGTACTGGCACGCGTACCTGCAAAAGGACATTAGGCTGTTAGAGGGGGTGTAGCATAGGGCAACAAAAATGATTCAAGGTCTGGGGGAGTTGCCATATAAAGCAGACTGAGAGTTAAACATGCACTTGCTGGAGGAAAGGAGGGATGGGGGTATGATTGAGACCTTCAAATACATGAAGGGATAATCAGAACAGACACAAGGGTCTGCTCAGGAGGAGGGTGGGGAGAGACATTAAGGGGCGTGACATGAGACTGGAAGGGAGTAGATTCAGGAGGCATTTCTTCACAGAAAAGGTGGTGGCAGCGTGGAATGCACTTTCTGCAGAGGTGGTGGCATGTAACACAGTGGAATGCTTCAAGAAGTGGTGGGACTTGGCGAAGTGAAGGGGCAGCTGCTGAGTAGGGGAGGTAGCTGCAGACTCGATAGACCACTATGGCCTTTTTCTGCAGGCAATTTTCATATGTTCGTAATACCACTCTACCCATTTTGTACCCCGTCCCTGGGTTTCTGTGCCCTAAGTGCATTATTCTGCACTTTTTCACATTGAAACCCAGCTGCTATTCCCTTGACCACTCCTCTAGTTTTCTCAGGTCTCTACTCATCCTTTCCAGATTTTGGTGTCATCCACAAAGAGGCAGGCCCACTTCTAAGCTGCCCAGCTTGCTTATTAGTCTCCTATGAGGAATGGTGTCAAATGCCTTACTGAAATCTTGGTAGGCCATATCCACCACTCCACCCTGATCTAGTTCCTTGGCCACCCAGTCAAAAATCTATCAGATTTGTTTTACATGACCGCCTCCCTTGCTAAACCATGCTGCTTTGGGTCTTGTAGCCCACTGGATTCAAGATATTCCACAACCCTTTCCTTCAGCAGTGATTCCATTAACTTCACCACTACTGATGTCAGTCTGACTGGCCTATAATTTTCAGCCTCCTCCTTTCTACCACTTTTGTGTAGTGGGGCTGCATCCACTCTCCTCCAGTTCTCCGGAACCATTCCTGTTTCCAGTGAGTTGTTAAATAGGACTGTCAGAGGTGCAGCCAGTATTTCCCTGAGCTCCCTCAATACCTGTGGATGCACCCCATCTGTCCCCATTGCTTTGTCCACCTTCAGATTAACAAGTACTGTACCTTCAGCACTCTCTCTCCTCCAAAAAAGGACTAGTGTCCACCTCCCTACCTCCAAAGCTTTTGTTACTTTTTTTGTGGCCCCCCTCCTCTCCTCCTTCCTCTGTGAACTCTGAACAAAAGTATTTGTTGAGAATATCTGCCTTTTCCTGGTCCACTCTCCCTGCACAGTCGTCCCCCAACCCACTTTTTAACCTTACAATCCCACCCCTGGTCTTCATCTTTTTCACTTACATATCTAAAAAATCTTGTCCCCTTTTGTCACCTCCTGGGCAGTTCTGTTTTCAGTTTGCACTGTGTTGCACTCCTTACTGCTTTCTGTGCTTCACTCTGTTAACTGTGATACACCTCCCTATTCTCCTCCCTCTGTCTCCTTATACCTTCTGAAGGCTGCCCTTTTAGCTTTTACTTCTTCAGCTACATCTTTTGAGAACCATAGCAGCCTCTTTTTTCCCTTGTTTTTGTTCACTTGTATTTACACAAAGAAAGAAAGAAAAAGACAAAATAAACAGAGGAAAGAGTAAGTAGTCCAAACAACAGTTAAGGGGCCCAAAATAAGACATGATGGGAGTGGTGCAGTGCAGTGGCTGTGAAGCCGCAGTCTTCCGGGAGAAGTTCTGGAGGATGCGGTGTTGTCCCATCTGCAGGCAGCTCTCTGGGCTGAGGGAGGAGGTTGCTCATCTCCAGGCTGAGTTGGCCAGGATTTGGGGGACTTCCTCTCCCACCCAGGGACCACCAGGGCCACTGCCATTGCCTCAGAGGTTGCCAAGAAAGAGGAGTGGTTGGACCACAGTGGGCTCAGGGGGGGTGAGGGTGGTGGAACAGAAGTGCATCCCTCCAGTTGTCTCTCTCCACAATTCATATGCCGTTCTGGCAAAGTGTGGTTCCTCTATGGAGGCACCCGCAGTTGAGACCAAGGAGGATGCTGGGAATCTCCACAAAGAAGGACCCACAGGAGGGTGGCATGGGACTCCACAGGGGAAGGAAATGACTGCTGGTGGAGGACTCCATTATTAAGGGGGGTAGAACAGGGGGAGGGAGGTCAGGTGCCTGCCTGGCACCATGGCTTGGAGGGACAGGGAGCGAATCCTCAGGATCACTGGAACAGCTGCATGGAGGAGGGAGCTTGATGTCATTGTCCACCTAGGGACAAATGACCTGGCTGAGAAAGGGATCAGAGCAGTGCAGGAAGAGTTTGTAGAGTTGGGAAGGGGCCTTAGACAAGTAGCATGCACAGTAACCTTCTCGGAGGTGCTGCCTGTCTATGGCAAGGGTGAGGCTAGGGTGCTCCACACCATGGGATTCAATCAGTGGTTGAAAAATGGATGCAGAGCTCAGGGATTTGGCTTCATTGGGGACTGGGGGTCCACCTGGAGGGATGCAGGCCTATACTGGTGTGATGGTCTGCATCTGTCCAGTAGGGGAACCAGGATCCTAGGTGATAGGTTTAAGTGCCTCATTGGCAAGCATTTAAACTAGCCAAGGGGGGATGCACTGGAAAGGAGCAGGGAAATCCTAGACCCCCCAACAAAATTAGGGTTGTAAGTGAGGTAAACAGCAAGATAGAAATGTCGATAGGGAGAAGGGCAGGGGTAAATGGAGAAAATGACAAAGGGAACAAGGACAGGGATGGGGCAAAAATGGGTTAAGCCATCATGAAATGGAGGGTAATGAGTACCAGTGCCCATAGTTTGGGCAGCAAGCTCCCTGAACTGGTGGCCTTGATGGAAGAGGGATGCCTGGATATCATAGCAGTCACAGAAACATGGTACACAGAGAACCATGACTGGGATGATTATTCTCTTCTTTTAGATGGTCTCTTAGCCCTTGGTTTCTCTCAAGCCTCGGTAGCCTGGTTCAATAGCTATCTATGTGACAGAACTCAGTCTGTTAGATTTAACTCTGCTGTTTCCAGCTTGATGACAATTAACCTAGGTGTTGCACAAGGATCAATTCCAGGTCCCCTTCTCTTCTCTTTTTTTAATTAATATCTAGTTACACATCCCTGAATGCTCTGCTATACTGTACGCAGACGACTTGCTCTTGTACTGTAGTGATAAAAATATACACCATATCAACTTAACCCTCACTACTGCTTTCAAATATATTCAATCGTGGCTCTTCCAACACAAGCTCATCTTAATGCTGAAAAAACGGTTACGATGCTGTTTTGGCTCTGCATCTAAATTAAATAACAACCGGGATCTCTTTAAAGTCACAGGGCAGGATGGGATGGCCCTGATTTCAGTTCACTTGTTTAAATATCTAGGAGTACTACTTGATGAGAATCTTAACTTTGACAAGCATATTACATCTGCTTGTAAATCAGTTAATGCAAAAATTGGTGTAGCCTATAAAACCAGTTACATCCTAACGTATCCGGCAAGATTAGCCATAGCCCGGGGGATCTTACTCCCGTCTTTATCTTACGGGGTTGTCACCCATCTCAATGCATCCGCAACTCTCCTAAGGAAGTGGGATACCACCTACAACAGCATATGTAGGTATGCCTCAGCTTCTCCCTGGTCGAAACATCACTGTTTGCTTTACGCTGATCTGAACTGGCTGCCCCCTTCTGATGCTCGTACTCTCGCTCTTGGATCACTGACTGATAATATCATCAGAACAAACAACCCAGTCTTGCTGGCCTCTGTATTAACTTCACTGCCCCCTCCCATGGCCTCCGCTCAGCCAATAAAGGATTGTTAAAAATACCTAGCTGTAAATCCAACAAAGGCACACTTGCCTTTTCTTACTCGGTGGCCAAACTATGGAACTCCCTGCCTCTTGAGATTCGCCAAACACCTACACATACCCTGTTTAAAAGTAATCTTCGCTCCTTCCTATTTAACAATGTCTCCTGTACCTGCTTCACACACCCCCCCTGAACCCAGCATAAATCTCCCTCTCCTTCATATCCCTAACTGCTATATACTATTTCACGGTCTACCTCGGACTATAAGCACTTATTTGGTATGCTTTATCTGTGTAAAACTGCTCTCAATCCAGTGCTTTGATAAAAGGAATAAGTTTAGTCACTAGGACATATTACTGTTATTCCTTTTGGTCACATATGCCAGCCACTTGTGAAATCTCTACGTCTTTGAAGAGCCTCTAAAATCAAAATGTATATATTCTTTATTTTATTTATTTATTTATTGAATTTTGTTGATCCAGTAAGCCCACTGGGCCTAGAAGTCCCTTTTTCAGGGGCGATCGGGGGGAGGAGGGATACAGATGGTAAGCAACTGAAATTGAACCAGATTAAGCTGTTGGTGGTATTTTTAGTGAATGGGAGAAATGTGGCCAGGACACCGTGGAAATTCCCCTGTTCTTTTTCGATAAGTCCCATGGGATCTTTGACATCCATCTGAACTACCACCAATCCAGGCAGATTGTTTATATTGTGTAATTTTGTTTCTTGTGCTGTATTCAATGTAGTCATTTCCCTGTTTTGGCAGAATGTATGTATGGCAAATGTATGTTTCAAATGTATGTTTCTCAAAGTTCTCCTACCCTCTGTAACCTCCTGGGTTGTGCCTGAAAATAGTCATGTCTTGGCTATGGTGCTTACCTGGTTAACAAAAACTAAATAAATACCAGGGTACACAACCTACAGGAGAGACAGGGAGGGTATAAGAGGGGGAGGAGTAGCTCTCTATGTAAGGGAAGGGATAAAAGCAACGGAACAAAAGAGTAAACAGGGAGGAGAGGAGGCACTGTGAGACACCTTAGAGACTGGAAATGGCACCACAATCCGCACAGGGGTTGTATACAACAGACCCCCATGTCAGGGGGAGGGAATGGACAAGGATGTGATAGAAGACATCCTTAGGATGGCAGAGAAAGGGGAGATACTGTTGATGGGGGACCTGAATATGTCAGATGTTAACTGGAGCACCTTTGCTGCAGCCACATCCAAGATAAGGGACATTCTCAATGCCCTACAGGGGGCATGCCTCAGCTAGTTTTGGAACCCACTCATGAGGAAGCACTCTTAGACCTCGTAATCTCAAATGGGGACAGTGAGAGGATCTCAGATATTGGGTAGCCATCTGGAAACAAGTGACCACCAAACAGTGTGGTTCACAATAAACTCAGCTGCAGATTCAAGCCATACAAAAGTTTGGGTACTGGACTTCAGGAGTGCTGACTTTGGCAAGATGGAAGAGTGCCTTAGAAAAGCACTAGCAAGCAGACTAAAAGGAGGGGTGGAGCAACAATGGGGAAACATCAAAACTGCCATCACAGAGGCAACAAGCCTTTGTGTGAAGCAAATAAATCAGAAGAAAGAAAAAGCCACTATGGTTCTCAAAAGAGGTGGCGAGGAAGGTTGGGGAGAAAAAAATAGCATTTAGGAAATATAAGGAAACACAGAAGGAGCAGGACAGAGAACTGTACCAGTTAAGGCAGAAGGAAGCAGGGAGGGACGGCAGAATAGCAAAGGCCGTAACTGAGGAAAAGATACCCAACTCAGTTAAGAAGGGGGATAAAACCCTTTATAGGTACATCAGTGAGCGTAGAATGACAAAGGGAGGGATAGTGAGACTGAATAGAATGGACGGTAAAAAAGCAGGGATACTGAATGAATACTTCTGCTCAGTATTCACAAAAGAGGAGGAGGGGGAGGTGCCTAATCCAGTTAACAGAAGCACTCTGGATAGGGGTGTCGATCCCAGTCTTTTCACAGAAGAAAGTTTTCTGAAAGAACTCCTAAAACTGAAGGTGGACAAAGCAATGGGGCCTGATGGAATTCACCCCAGAATTCTAAAAGAATTAAGGGGAGAACTGGTGACACCATTGACTATCCTGTTTAACAAATCACAGGAGGATGTGTGGTACCTGAGGACTATAGGAAGGCAGATGTGATTCCCCTTCACAAAAGTGGGAGTAAGACAGAGGCAGAAAACTACAGACCTGTCAGTTTGACCTCTGTGGTAGGGAAAGTGATGGAATCACTTCTGAAGGAAAGAATTGTTGAATACCTAGAGGCCAGTGGGGCACAGGACCCAAGGTATCATGGGTTCACAGCAGGAAGGTCATGTCAGACGAATCTAATTGATTTCTTTGACTGGGTGACCAAAGTAGTAGACCAAAGAGGGGCTGTGGACATTGCCTACCTGGACTTTAGCAAGGCATTTGACACAGTCCCACACAAAAGATTAATAATCAAATTAACCAGCCTGGGAGTGGGTTCCAGGGTGGTAGCCTGGGTAAAACATTGGCTGGACAACAGGACATAAAAGGTAATTGTAAATGGAGTCCACTCTGAAGAAAGAGGGGTTACTAGTGGGGTACTGCAGGGTTCAGTACTGGGTCCTGTCCATTTTAATGTCTTTATAAGTGACATTGCAGAGGGACTGGAAGGAAAAGTATGCCTCTTTGCAGATGACACAAAGATCTGCAACAGGGTTGATACACAAGGAGGTGTAGAAAGGATGAGAAGGGACTTAGCAAGGTTGGAGGAATGGTCAGAAGTATGGCAGCTTGGATTCAGTGCATAGAAGTGCAAAATAATGCATCTGGGAAACAAAAACCATGGTGAAGATTACACAATGCGGGGGGAGGTAGTAACAACAACAAAAATGGAAAGGGACCTGGGATAATCATATCAGATGACCTTAAGCTTAGCAAGCAATGTGAGAGGGCAGTAGGGATGGCGGGGGGGATACTGGGATGTATAGGGAGAGGCATCACCAGCAGAAAACAGGAAGTTGTTATCCCTCTGTACAGACAGTTGGTGAGACCCCATCTGGAGTACTGCACCAGTTCTGGAGACCCCATCTCCACAAGGACAAAGACAGGATGGAGGCAGTCCGAGGAGGGCAACTAAAATGGTGCAGGGTCTGCAAGAAAAGCCATACAAGGAGAGACTTAAGGAGCTTAATATGTATACCCTTGAGGAAAGGAGGTCGAGGAGGGGCATAATAGAAACGTTTAAGTACCTCAGTGGAGTCAACAAAGTCCAAGAGGGTAGCATCTTTCAGAAAAAGAGATGTGCAAGAACAAGGGGACACAATTTGAAGATAGAGGGGGGGATGGGTCAGGGGCAATGTGAGGAAGTATTTTTTCACAGACATGCGGTGTATGCATGGAACAGCCTTTCTGAGGAGATTGTGGGATCTAAAACTCGGAAAGAATTTAAGAATGCATGTGACAGACATAAGGCAATTCTTTAGGGGGGTAGGAAGAAATTGGCTGTTGGTTAACTAGGCTCTGCAGCTTATCCTGTAGGTAGGGAAATAGGCAGACTAGGTGGGCCAAGCGGTCCTTATCTGCTGTCAAAGTCTATGTTTCTATGGCGCACAAAGACAAGCCCCAGGCAATGGTGGGAGCACAGCAGCTGAGTAAAAGTGTGGGGCATGGCAAAGGAATACACCTGGGAACAGTGCCAGGGATGCACAGTGGCAGGCCACAGGTGGCCACCACCAGCAGGGCACACACAGGCGCCCAGACACCCCCACCCGGGAACACAACTGTGGCACAGAAAGCAGGCAACAGGTGGCACCAATGGCCAACAGAGGGCCACCAATGGAGTCCCCCCGCCACAAGCTGTGCCCCTTCACCCAGGGCCAATAGCCACACCCAGGACCATGCTGCTAGCACACACATGCCACACATCCTGGGCAGCTGCCCCATGGCCACCCCAAGGCACAGCTACCAACCAAGGGGCAGGACACCACGATGCACGACCCACACACCAACACATGCACACCACACAGACACACACCATGCCACTGCAGCATGGTTCATCATGCCAGCTGTAAAGCAGACACCAACACAGGCAGGTAAGTCAAAACATCTGTATTCAACAAAACTATTTACAAGTGCAAGGGGTGGTAAAGGGTAGGAAAGTGAGGGAAAGGGGCAGGGAACAGGCACTGTACAGTGGGAAGGGGGATGGATGGGGAGGGACAGCAAGGGAAATAGGTAAGGGCTGGGGTCAAACTAAGGATGACCATTGCCTACCGCCACCTGACATCTCCTCCTCTGTTGTTCCACCATCAGCAGCCAGCAAACCTGCTGAACCACCTACAGGGTTGTGGATGAAGTCAAGATTATCTGTCACAGCAGCCTGCAGTAAAGGGGCAGCCTTGACCTCTGCCAGATGCCTATGACAAAGGACAGGACAGGTGATCAGTGCAAGGTCCCAAGGTACTATGCCCACCCATTGTGTGCAATGGGCAGTGGGAACACACACCCCTGGAGTGGTACCCTGGCCACCCACAGGGTGTGGGCCAATGCCTGCCAGCAACCCAGCATGCCATGACAGTGCACAGAGGTGGACACTGCTGCCCAATGGCCACCCGACTGTGCAGTGACAGTCAGATGGCACAGGGTACCAGCAGCACCACTGCAACACCAGTGGCAGCCGGGTGCACACCCACCCAACCCACCAACAGCTGGTACACATGTGCAATGGCTGCCCCACGGTGGCATGCACCACACACAGCTGCCATGGCACATGGCACAGGTGGCCATGGCCGCACCCACTCCCCCACTGACCACCTGGTAATGTGCACAGGAATGCAACAGTGCCTACCTGCCCACTGTGGCCCCGCTTACATCAGTCCCGCTGCTGCACCTCCGCCATCACTGGGTCCCACTGCAGCCTGCTGTGCCTGCGCTGGTGCTTCTGCTGCCCTCATCTGGCATCGACCTTCAGGTCCTGAGAATGGAACAAAGACAGGTATATATCAGAGAACACCCACAGCATGTTCCCACCACCCCCACCCCCACCCCTGTGCACAGCGTGTGTCCCTGCCCAATATGTCTGCAGAGGCTGTAGCACAATGCAAGCTGCAGCTGGCAATGCCACTCTGCAATGCACATGATGATAGTGTATCCCTCTGCAGGGCATGTCAGGCAACCAAGCCATCACCACAGTACAGCACTAAGGCACACATGCAGCATGGGATGACTTACCTGGCTGTGGCATGGCCCCTCTGCGGACGCATGCCTGCAGCTTTCTGAGGTGCTCTGGGTCCCACATCATGAGGTCCCCATACTGGTGGTGGCATTGCTCAGCAGTTCTGGCCACCCTGGCATCCCACACCAGCCTGGCAGTGATGTCCTGCCAGACCTCCATCCTGGGATGCTGCAGGGGCACCTGCCCAAACAGCTCTGGTGCATGTGGCTGCACACAGGCCACCAGATTGATGATCTCAATGTCGGACCAACTACGGGCCTGTTGAACTCCCCACTGTGACATTATAATGGCAGATATATGTGGAGACAAAATGGGGGCCAGAGGCGTATGTGTGCACAATGTGTGTGGGATGGGTGCCTCGTGGAAGCATGCGCTGTGTCCGCCAATCATGCATTGCCGGAGATTGTGTGAAATGGGTGTGGCCTGACAGGCACATGGTGGTGTAGTCCCAAAGAGTCAGAGGGTCACAGTAGGGGTCAAGGGTCGCCTGGTGCACTGTGCGCCGGTGCGCAATACAGGCCATGGCGCACAGTGTGCCATGGCCCCCGTTGCTCAGTGGGCGCACAGTGCACAATAGGCGGTAGCACACCGCCTGATGCATGCGCACTGCAGTTCTGCACACAGAGCATGCATGGACATTGTGCCGTGACTTGCTCCGGAGCAATCCAATTGCTCACGGAGCAAGTACGCGATATTCAACCTCCACATGCAAATGAGCTCATCAGCCAATGTGCAGTGCACTGATGAAATCAGCATGCCATTACCGTTGTGCCAATGCTCATTTGCATGAGTTGCACTATTAAGGTGCCTCGGAACAGCACAGGCCATGGACCAGTATTCCAACAATCTGAGGTAAGTTGTGCTTGCTGCTGAGCCCAGCCAGCACAGCAGGGTGGACGGGGTAGGCTGCTGCTGACACTGACACACATGTCTATGTCCACAAGTGACACTATGTCGGAGCGTGAAGAGAGTGAGGAGCATGGGCCTGCTCCCAAATGCTGGCCCAACTTTACCAAGGCATAGGCAGATGCCCTGTTCAAGGCCTACCTCAACAGGGAGCCACTGCTGAGTGGTGCCACAGACACACCACAGGCCAGGGCTGTGGCCTGGGAGGAGGTGGCGGCATGTGTAAACCAGCAGGGCAGCCACCAGTGGTCTGTACAGGAGTGCCAGAAGAAGATGGGCACTGATAAATGCCATATCAAGGAGAAGGTGGTGGCCACACGTGCAGCCCAGACAGCCACTGGAGGGGGGCCTGCTGATGTGCCACAGCTCACAGTGCAGGAGGAGCTGGTGGCGGCCACCATGCACAGCAGCACTGTCGAGGGTGTGCTGGGTGGAGGTTTTCAGACAGGAGGGAGCCCATCACTGCATGGTGCATATGTACTGGGGGAAGATGGGGGAGTTGGAGGGTATGGGTGCCATGCATCACTGACACATCTGTTATATCTTTCAGCACCAGCATGTCTGCATGCACCGGATGGGGCACCAGCAGCAGCCATGGAGGCAGGCCCAGCCCCGGAGTACCAGCCATCCACCTCCACGGGCATCCGGGGGCCTGGTCGGCTGCAGCACACCACCACTGTCCAGCTGGATGTCCTGGACATGGGGTCAGACGAGGCCCTGGATTTGTTTCAGCAGGATGCCAGCCATGGCATCCTCTGCATTGAGAGACAGATCGGGGCGGGGTCCGACACCAATGTTGACCTGACCATGATCCTGGAAAGCATGGGTGGTGTTGTGGGGGAAATGCCCATACCATGTACCATCACAGGCAGAGTGCCCAGTAGCCTGTCAGCAGTGGGACAGCTGCCCACCACCACGCAGGTGCTGCTGTGTGCACCACCATGGCAGTGCCATGTGATGGTGGTGCAGCCTTGCAGGCACTGGGCAGCGTACAGGGGCCGGAAGGGCAGCAGCAGCTGGCAGCATGGGACATAGGGCAGCTGGATGTGGGGTCCACTGTTGGGGTGCCTGATAGGGACCTACCCCATGGGAACCCCAATGTGCAGCATCCACCTGAGCGGGGGCCTGTGTAGCACGGTCGTACACCACCAGAGAGTTGGCTCCATGCCCAGGTTCCCCTGGCTGGTGACCCATTGGAAGAGCACACCCTTTTGCTGCGGGCCTCTGTAGAGCAACAGGTGCTGCTGGTTGCTGGGGTGCATGCACTGCGCATGAAGGTGTGTCAGGTGGCCAAGCAGCATGAGAGAGGCACTGCGCAGCTCCTGGAGGCTATTCAGCGCTTGCGGGAGGTCACGACCACATCCCAGGATAGCATAGCCAATGTGATTAGGGATGGTCTTGCACTGCTGGCTGCCACAGGGCATGGCTGGCCACCTCAGACACTGCATAGTGCACTGTCCACCCCACATTCCCAGCGTTGAGCGACACCCCTCCCAGTCGATGCTGGGCTCTGCTGTTGGCATCCCAGGCACACCTGGGGTGGGCCTGTTTTGGTGCCTACACACCCCTGAGCAGACCCGGTCAAGGTCCTGCAGTACAACCCCTAGGGATCTGTTGCATACACCCCCTGAGGCCAATGTGCAGCCTGTGGCTGCCGATCAGCCTCTGCATGGCCACCCCTGTGGCCGCGGTGGCCATGGTTCTGCGTGGAGGACCTGATGTGTGTGCCACCCTGGCTGCAGTCTGCTGCCGCTGCCTTGTGCATGCATGGGCAGTGTGTGTGTGTGTGTGTGTGTGTCTGTGTGTGTGTGTGTGTGTGCATACCACAGGTGTGACACCTGTGTGTCACACCGCACGCTGCCTATGTGCGTGCCTGCCCAACCGCTGGCCCGTGTGGCATGGGCATGAAGAGAACAGATCTGCACCAGATGCACCTGTGCACCGGTGGCCTGCATCTGATCCCCGCCACATGCCTTTGCCTGGGCATGTGTGTGTGTGTGTTGCCGATCACTGCTGTGTGCTGTTGTGTGTGGCTGTGTGGCACTGTCACCCCCACCCCTGCATCACACCTCTGTGTGTGCATGCCCATTGCCATGTATGCACCTGGCTGTGTGCTGTACCTGTGTGTGTGGCCAGTGCATGGGTGTTGCACCACCTACCTGCGTGCACCATAGTGCCCCTGTGTGATTGTGTCCCTGTGCTGGTGTGCCATCCTTTGCAACTGGGGTGTCCACCACCCTCTGGCCCATTGCCCTAATCGTCCCCACTACTGTCCTCCTCATCAGCTTCGACAGCTATCCCATGGTAAAGAGCCATGTTGTGCAGTATGCAACAGGCCAGGAATAGGCCACAGACTTTCGAGGGGCTGTAATGTAGGGAACCGTCAGACCTGTCTAGGCAATGGAACCATGCCTTCAGCATCCTGGATACATGCTCAATGATGTTCCGCATGCTGGTGTGTGCCTCATTGTACCATTCCTCTGCTGGGAATCAGAGGTACCGGTAGGGGGTGAGCAGCCAGAGTCTGAGTGGATAGCCACTATCACCTGTGTGGATAATGACATGGTTAGCCCTGTGTCATCTGTTGCTGTGCCCCTTGCCTATCCCTGGTGCCCTCGCCAGCCAACCCAGCCTGACCTCCCCCATCCCATGCACTGCTCTGCCCAGCACCCCATGGCCATCCCATACTCACCCACTAGGTGGCTCATGGGGATGTCCCCACGCACAAACCTGTGGCACAGCACAGAGCTGTGCCAGATGAATGCATCATGTGCACTCCCAGGGTGTGTGGCACAGACATTGGTTATGCGCCCCTTGGCATCGCACACCACCTGGCAGTTGACACTGGGGAAACCCTTCTTGTTCACGTATGCAACACCCTCAGGGACAGGTGGCATGTGGATGCCCATGTGGGTGCAGTCAATGGCCCCAAGCATGCAGGCATGCGTGCTACCCTGTGGAAGTCCTGCATGGTTTATGTACACTCTGCCTGTGTGCTGGGGAAATGGATGTATTCTGAAGCATGTGGCAGGAGGGCATTGAGGAATTGTGTGAGGAGACATGACGTGGACAACTGGGTTATGCCTGTGGTGTCCCCTGTTGGTCTCTGGAAGGTGCCCGTGGTGAGCAGGCACATGACAGCTGTTACCTTTGTCTCCACAGACATTGCGTGGCTCCGTCTTGTGGGTGCCTGCATCTCCTCACTGCACAGCTCACAGAGCTGCCTCAGAATAGCCCTGTTCAGGTGATACCAGCCCACAATCTCCATATCGGTGTAGTTCTCAAAGGTCATGTGGGCACCTTACCACCTCTTCCAGGCATACCGCTGATGGGCCCTTCCACAGCCTCATTGCTGTTCCTCCTGCCTCCTCACACCCCTCAATATGGCCTCCATTAGGATGGGGTGCACTGGCCATGGCCCCTGATGTCCTGTCTTCTCCTGGGCAGTCAGCTGCTGTGGGCTGTTGTCACCCTGGTGCAGCGTGTAGCACTTTGCCTGCCTCTCCCTCTCACTCCCTCAGCCCCTGGCTCACTCTCCACTGCCACCTCTGTCCCATGCCCCTGTGGCTGCCTGTGCCGGTCACTCTGTCCCTCACATGCTCTGTCTCCCTTGCTGTGTCTGTTTCTGTCCCTCCACCTTCACGTTTCACTCTCTCTCCCTCACCCCTAGTGCAAGTGCTGTGTGTGTGCTTGCGCCCTGTATTTATAGGCTCAAGTCTGCTCAGCACATCTGGGAGTTGCTCCGCACTTGTGCCATGGTTCTGCGGTTGAATATCGCACTGCACCACATATTCATGGGCAGGACCCCTGCTCTTGCACATGCATTCATTATAGTTGAGCATTAGCACAATGGGACTTGCGCTGTGCAATGGCACCTGCTGAATATCACTCCTTGGCACAAGTCCGCACTTGCGCCGGCACAACTCAGTTGCGCCATGCGTAACTGCTTTGAATATCCCAGCCAAAATGTTATGGGATTGCTCAAAGTTGACAGTGATTTTTTAACTTATTTTTTTATTTACTATGAAAACACCTTTGAGGTGGAAGCTTATTTACAAAGGTTTCAAGTCAGTAGTAAAATGTAACAAGTTACAGACAATTCAATCAGAAACAAATGACACTACAAGAATTTAAAAAAATGTAGATAAACAAACATATAAGTGCAGTGAAAATCTTCAACAGAGGAAAACATGATAATATAGGGTTGTGTACAATTGGAGAACAGGACTGCCTACTTAAATTGCTAAGCAGTATACCTTTTCAGTGTCAAAGAGCTGGGAGTAGATAAAAAAAAGCAAGCAGGAAGCAGATTAAGCAGAGGAAAAAGGTAAGGCACACCGGGGGGAGGGGGGGAGAGGGAGAAGAAGGAGAGGAGAAGAGGGCAAGGAAGAGAGGAAAACAGGGTAAGCAGTCACAGGTACTCAGGTTGGCCAACAATCACAGTTGATTCAATAGGTACGGTGTTGGCAGAGTTTTCTTTTGAAAGACCCCAGCTTAGACTCAATGGATATGTCCGGGGGAAGTTCTTTAAACCAAAGTGGGGCGTGGTACACAAATGTCCTTTGGGCCTGCGAGGTGCGAAAGAAGGGGACAGTAAGAAAGAGATAGCCCGGAAGGGTTTCTGGTGCAGCAGGGGTTGGAGCTGTAATGAGGAGCTTTTGGATAGCTGGGAGGGGGGGTCCAATACAGTTTTTTTTACCAAGTACACACACTTGGTATTGTACTCTGCCATGAAAGTTTAGCAAGTTAGATGTCGCATAAAGGTCACAGGTGTGGGTAAGGCGGTTAACACCAAGGAGTAGACAGCATGATTTATTCAGGGCCATGGAAACTCTTTTAAGGGTGGAGTTTGAAGCAGCACCATAAAAAACTAAACCATAATCAATTTTGGACAGTATGGAGCTTTTTATGGTGACAGACATGGCTAATTGGGATAGGCAATGTCAGTTCCTGTAGAGTAGGCCAGTTCCAGGTTTAACTACCTTTACAATTCGTTCAGTATGCTGAGAAAAGGAAAGAGAGCTATCCAGGGTGATGCCAAGATAGCTGATGGTTTCGACTTGCTATATAGGGGAGAGGTTATTTTGGATTGTGAGCTGAAAGTCTTTATACTTGTTGTGGGGTTCATAAATAACATTGATTTAGTTTTTAAATAACATTGATTTAGTTTTTTTTTTATATTTCATTAAGAGCTTGTAGTTGGTGAACCAAGCTTCTGCAGTGGTGAAATCTCTTTGTAGATGGGACTTAAGTTTGCGTGGGTCATAGTTTTTTTTAGAAAAGATGACAGCATCATCTGCATAGAGAAGGATGTATTCTGTGTAGACAGAGGGAAGTTTATTAACAAAGAGGCTGAATAGGAGCGGGGCAAGAATTGAACCCTGGGGGACATCTGTGAGTACTTCCCGGCTATTGGAGAGGGTACTATCAATTTTTACTTACTGTGACCTTTTGCTGAGATAACTCTGGAACCACCCTACCACTTCAGTGGATAGGCCAACAGAGAGGAGTTCAGTGAGAAGAGTTTTATGGTTGACAGTGTCAAATGCCTTGGTGAGGTCAATGTAAATCACTCCGGCAACTTGACAACTGTCCAAAGCCCCGTGCAGAAATCCTGAGTACTCTTACAGGGTGGTGGAGGTACCATGCCCCTTGCGAAAACCATGTTGCTGGGGACATCGGATTCCTTATTTATCCAAGTAGTTGACCAGTTGGTCAACTATCCTCACTAATGCCTTGGGGGGCAGTATTGATACTGGCCAGTAAATCATGTGTATCACTCTGTCGCCACTTTTATGGACTGGGGTGACCACTGTGGTCTTCCAAACCAAGGGGGAATTGACCTAGTTGAAGAGATAGGTTCAACAGTTTATTGAGCAGAAGAAGCACTTCTTCAAAGGTAAGGGCCAATACCTTAAGGTCCAGGGAGTTGCTACTGTATCTGGCATTGCCTAACACATGCAAAAGCTACTTCCTAGCTTCTGAAATTGTGACTGCTTTTAGGTAGAAGGGAGACTCAATGTGTGTGGAATTAGGGTCTGGTGCACTTTCAACAGAGGATTCAGGGGGATTAGTAGGTAGTATGCTGCTAAGGTCTGTAAAGGCATCATTAAAGATATTGGCAATAATGTTAGGGTCCTGAGTAATCTCACCATTCACAAGCAACATGGAAGGTGAGGCTTTGCTATTTTTGCCAGTAAGATCCTTCATATTTCCCCAGAATTTCCTGCTGTCACCCCAAGAATGAGTGAGGCAGTCTTTGAAATATCAGGACTTTTTTTTTAACCAGGAGAGACACACTAAGCTGAACGCAATTTTACAGGTGTGACCTGAGAGCACAAGGAAGTAAAGTGACTTGCTTAGGGTTACACAGTATTCAAACTCAGATCTCCAGATTTGCAGCTCAGTGCCCTAAACTACTGCACTATACTCCCTCCCTAAAATGTTGTGAGTCTGATTTTGCAGGTGCAGATGTTTCTGGTAGATCTATACTTTTACAAGTCTGTTTTTGCTCCAATGGCCTTGGCTCTGTGCCAGAGATGGTCTCTAGTGAGCATAAGTTGAAGACGAGAGGGGGTGATTCATGATTTATGAGTTCTTTAATTTTACCCTTTTTAATTGTTGCATAGATATTACAGGTATCATTAAATTTAGCAATAAAATTACCTAATGCCTGGTCAGTGTCAACAGCAGAGTATAACGGGGACCAGCCAAGGTGCCTTAGGTAGCCTTGAGTGAGTCCAGCTTCCCATGTTTTAGGGTACAACACAAAATGATTTTTGGTGGTGGCTTAGTGGTCTTATTGGCCCAGAGGCAAGTAACAGGGGAGTGATCGCTAAGTGAGTCTGCCTGTACTGCGGAGTTGAAGATTCTGCCTGGCTGGTTTGTGATGACCTAGTGAAGTAGGGAGCTGGAGCCTGTACTGTAGTTAAACCTGGTAGGTGAGTCAACCATTTGTGAAAGGTTAATATAAGGCAGGGCATCTTTCTACTGGGTGGCCTCAGGAGATAACCAATTTATACTAAAGTCCCCTAGGACTATCACCTTCCAGTTTTTCTTAAGGCCTTTAATGAACTCTATGATTCTCCGGAAGTCAGTTGATTGATCTTGGGAAGGGGGGGATGTAATCTGAAGCTATAGTCAGTGATTTGCCTTGAGAACCTAGCAGCAGCCTAACAGCTAAGGCCTGTGCAGAGGTCCTGGTGTCAATTAGAGAGAGGGTGTGACACCTGATGTGATCTTTGATGTAGTGAGGACAACCACCGTCCCTTTTCTCAGCCCTGTCTAGCCTAAAAAGGGTGTACCTATTTAGTGCTATGGAAGTGTCCAAGACCTTTGGTGAGAGCCAGGTTTCAACTAAGGAAAGAACGTCAGGGTTATGCTGGTTTACCCAGACCTGGAGCTGGTCAAATTTGGTCAGCAGGCTTTGAATATTAATAGATACATTTTTATTAAATGGTTTCTTTTACTGCAGCCGGTAGGCTGTGGGGGGGGAGGGGCTGGGGTTAGGGTGAACATTACCACAGATAAGTAGCAGTATCAAGGCAAGTTGAAGCAGAAAGTTTTTTAGTAACATTAAGTTGCATTTTCTCCTATGATAACTACCAGAAGCTTTCTTTGTTGGGCATGGTATGGGGACAGGGTGAGGTATTAGATGAGTGAGCATGACCCAACATTGGTGTGGGATGTAGCCAGCAGAGGTGAGCCACACATCAGAACTAAAGGTGGGAGAAGAGCTAGTGGCAGTTGTGTAAAACAATGTCAGAGTAGCATTAGTTGTTTGATCATTGATATGGTAATGATTGTTAGGGTACACGAGGGGTAGGAAATTAGTAATAGCACTGATAGGACTAGGTAATAACTGGGAGTCATGCTACCAAGTAAAAAGAGGATGTGGTTGGGGCAAGTGCATCACAGCAAGTGGCCTTAGAATGCCTAATGGAGGGGGTGGCTAAAAGGGGGGTACAGAGAAGAGGGGGTGGATCAGAGACAGCAGGGTAGAGAAGCGACAGAGGGGTAAGATAGGAGGAAGGGAACTAAAGCACTCTCGAGGTGGAAGGGGTAAAGGTATAGGTTGTAAGATCTACCTAGAAACACCAAGAAGCAATGTAGCGGTTAGTTCTACAGCCTAAGGAGAGGCCTCGGCAAAAGAGATGATGGTTCAAGTCCTAGATGAGGAGAGATTTTGAAACAAAAAAGGGGGGGATGCAAGCTTATGAAGGCTGAGGCTGTACTTAGAGTGTAGGTATTTTGTGTAAGTCTGTGTGCAAGCAAGAGAACCTGCAGTTTTGTAAGAAGGAGGTACAGGCAAGAGAGTAACAAGAGGAGCAGAATTAGTGGAATACTATAAGGGGTTGAGAGGTCAAGTGGAAGGTGAACCTAACTTTGGAGCAAACAGCAATATCAGTCATGGGGTTTAGGACCTGTGGGGAGCACTCACAGTTTTTTTTATAAGAAGGAGGTACATATAAATAAACTGAGAAGAGGGGCAGTATTAGTGGAAGACTACAAGGACTGGGTGGGCAAGTGGGTGGAGTACCAAATTTTGGAGCACAACAGCTATAGCAGACAGGGGTTCAGGGTCTGTGTGGGGGCATTCACTGATTTTTTATAAGAAGAAACATAACAGAAACATAGAATTTGATGGCAGATAAGGCCCGCTTGGCCCACCTGGTCTGTCCATTTCCCTACCTAATGGATAAGCTGCAGATCCTAGTTAACCAACAGCCTACTTCCTCCTACCCCTCCACTAGAATTGCTTTATGTCTGTCCCATGCATTCTTGAATTTCCCCACTGTTCCCGGCCAGGGGACCAGGGCAGGAGGAGACAGCCAGGAAGGGAGTGCAGGGAAAGCAGCGACCAATCGGGAAAGCGAGCGCTATCTGAGCCTTGCTTCCGATTGGTCTCCTGCTCCATAGACTGCTGTTTTACTTTGCACTGCTGAAGCTGGCTGGGGATTGAGTGTTTTTAAAGTAAATTACCTAAAAGAGCTGTTTTCCTGTTACTGCTAAAATTCTAAGATTTCTGCTGTATTTTACAATGCTTATGTGATTACAGTCTTTGGTGGGACTTCTAGTGGCCCAGGCAGCAAGCGCGAACCCCAGTCTTTTGTTGTGCAAAATAACTTCACACTATTTGCAGAATCACTTGATTGCTGCAATTTTATTTATTTGACTGTGCTTTCCTCTGTCTTCCTCCACTCTAGTCGTCCTTGCCCTCAATCACCCAGTAAGCGCCGGGGCTACGATCCGCCAGTGGGCGGTCGGCGACCGCAAGGCCGCCCAGGAGGCCGGAAGAGACAGCCAGGAAGGTACGGAAAAGCCGCAAAGTTTTTGCCCACCCCCCTCCCCCCTCTTGGGTGTTTTTTATACGCAACTTCCCGCCAAATTTTTTTTACCTCCCGCCCACAGCAAAAGTCTATCCAATAATCTATCAGCAGCCCTGCCGTGCCACCTGCTCAGCAGTCCTCCCCTTGTCCTCATTGTTGTTAACCCCTAATTACCGCATCATAATGGGGAAGCTCCTCTTACTGTTTCTCTCTCTCTCATCTATTGCATTCTTTGAGGATGATGCCATACCGATCCATGCCTTACTGTATAATGCGACTTGTCAGCCTAGCTTCCCTGTGATGCCTCCAGTGGATGCTGATAAGTTCCTCACATATGCCCTACCATTGCTTCACCACAATCAGTGGGGTAACCCCCAAAAAGGGTCACAACCTGTCATGTACTTTTTACGCTCCATGCTCCACTATTGGATCTACAGTGCCCCCTTATACCTGTCCACCAAATTAGCACTCTGTGACAGGTTACTAAGCCGCAATCCAGAGTGGATCATCTCTAGGCACGTCAATCGAAGGAAGAAGAGAAGGCCCATTGACTGTCTCCTTCCTCCTGTCCTTTGAAGCCCTCACAAAACTCTTATTCTTTCTGCTGATCTGTATTGGTAATGTTGAAATCAATCCAGGACCTCCAGAGGGTATCACCTCCCAGCAGATCTAGCCTCCATTAAAGGACTAAGCTTCCTTCACATCAATGCATGCAGCCTCCTGAAAAACTTTCCATTAACACAAGCCTGGGTTGCCCACACCATGCCAGACTTTCTGATAATATCCGAGACATGGCTCAAACCTGCAACAACTGATAGGGAGGTAAATCTACCCAACTACCAAATATTCAGATCAGACTGCCTGTCAAGGGGCGGTGGAGTAGCTATTTATGTAAAATCGAATATATCTGCATCTTGCCTTAATGCAACATCATTGCCCAAAGAATTCGAATGTTTATCCCTTAAAATAGCTCTCCCCAACATGGCAGCTTTTCAACTAGTTGGATGCTATAGACCCCCCTCTGCCGATCGTAAGCTCCTAACCCACCTGGGGAACATAATCAAACTGGGCCCTGAAGATACCATTATCTTAGGTGATCTGAATTTAAACTGGCTCTCCAAGACAGCTGCACCTCTAGTATCTTTTTGTGATACATTTGGGTTTACTCAACTAATAAATGAACCGACAAGAATCAATTTAAAGAACAGAAGTAGCAGCACCCTACTTGACATTATGCTGGTAAACAAACCCCACCTGTTCTCACACGCTGGAGTACTATTCAGTGACATAAGTGATTACTGTCTTATAGAAGGAATAAGATTATCAGACAAACCCGCTAACCCAGCAAAATTTCTCCCGAGAAGATCTAAAAAAACCCTTAATATCGAGGGCTATCTCCATGATCTATGCCACTCTGCACGCTGGCAAGAGTTCTACCTTACATACTCTGTGGAAATAGCACTTCAGGTGTTAAACAGCATAATCATAGGTGCCCTCAATACTCATGCACCAATCACTAGTGTTAGAACGAAAAGCAAATCTTGCCACTGGTTTTCAGCCGACCTTAAATCTGCACTGCTTGAGAGAGATAAGCTATGGAAAATGGCAAGAAAGGCTAAGGAACCAAATGACTGGTTGCTGTTCAGAAAAGCCAGAAATATCTGCACCAAAAAAGTAAGGGATGCTAAGGCTGCTTTCTATACAGCTGAACTTGATGCCTCCTACCTCAACCCTGCTAGATTCTGGGGCACCATCAAGGGGATCTTAGGGCAGGACTCTAGCACTTCTCTGCCATCTCAAGTGCACCTTAATAAGGTTGCTATCTTCGACAAACGGATGTACTAGATGCATTCAACAATCATTTCACAACGGCTGGCCTTGCTTTTGATTCCTCTCCAGCTAATCTACTGCGGGCACAACTTAAATCCCAGTCTACTGAGGCTCAGAGGGCTAATTCTTCATTCTCATTCAAACCAATTTTACTGAAGCAAGTAGAGGATCTATTGTTGCATTTGGACACTAAAAAAAGTGCAGGTGCAGACTCTCTTGACCCCTATTTTCTAAAAATTGCAATACATGTGCTTGCAGCTCCCCTAACACATCTTTTTAATCTATCTTTAGTCTCTGGTTCTATTCCTTCGCTGTGGAAGACAGCACAAGTGTTTCCCCTCCTAAAATCAGGGGACTCCATGGACCTCAACAATTATAGACCCATATCCATCCTGCCAGTGCTTTCCAAAATGCTAGAAAAATTAGTGAGCATCCAATTAAGAGATTACCCTGATGTTAATAATCTCCTAAACCCTGCTCAATCTGGGTTTAGGAACAGGCATAGCACCACTTCTGCACTAGCAAAAGTCACAAATGACTGGCAAACTGAGCTAGACAAAAAGAACAGCATCTGTGCTGTATTTCTTGATCTAAGCAAAGCCTTCGACACAGTGGATCATGAGCTGCTACTCTCTTCACTGCACTCCATAGGCCTAGATCCATCCTCTCTTAAGTGGTTCAGATGTTACCTCACTGATAGAATGCAGCAGGTGAAAAAATGAAGGTGGCCTATCCTCATCAAAACCACTCCTAAGAGGAGTACCTCAAGGATCTATCCTGGGCCCTATCCTTTTTGCCATTTACATTAACAACATTGACTCTAATCTCACCAAAGCCAATGTTCACCTCTTTGCAGATGACACTGTCTTATATGTCAGTAACCCATCACCTACAAAGGCCTGTGAAATACTACAATCAGAGTTCTCCCTTTTGCAATACCAACTACTTGAAAAAAAACTCCTCCTAAATGCAAAGACAAAAGCTATGCTCTTCTCCACCAATTACTATACTAACGCCTTCTCACCAAGCATTCTTCCCCAACTATCCACCATCCTTGGAGAAAGCCTTGACTATGTTGACAAATTCAAATATTTAGGGGTATGGATTGACAACAGGCTTGATTATACTCAGCATATTGAAGAACTTCTGAAAAAAACTTTGCCAGAGGCTCAGCCTTTTCTTCAGAATCAAGCATTATTTAACCAGAGATTCAAGACAGAGACTAATCCAGGCCTCATTTCTATCACTTATTGACTATGCAGATTTCCTCTATGGCCACTGTACTATTTCCTATTTAAGTAAATTGGATACCTTGTACCATAGAGCTCTAAGTTCATCACAGATCTTCCATTCAACACTCATCATTGCTCTCTCTATGCTGCAGTTGGTTGGACATCCTTACACCTCAGAAGGAACAAAAATGCTGCATTATGGATTTACAAAGCTCTGTCTAACAAACTTCCATCCTATATTTTAGATTGCTTTACACCCACAGCTAGGTCATATGCCCTAAGAAGCAACAACTTCATCACTTTGAAGCTACCCAAAGCCTGCAGCCGGCATGGGAGATCTGCAATCAGTTACTCTTTAGCAATGGCTTGGAATTCTCTGCAGAAGACCCTAAAGTTGACCACCTTTATACCTCTAACATCCTTTAAAAAGCTCTACACAAGCCTCTTCCCAGAGAAATGCAATTGCTTTCACAAGGCCTAGTCCAATCTCATTCTTCACCCCCCCTTCTATGCAGCTTTGCTACCCCTTGCCAAGACCTCCTCTGCTACCCCTGGCACTTACTTCTACCCCATTCACTCACTACTAGTTAATTTAGTCCCTATCCAAAACCCCCACCAGCCCCCCCGTGTCATTTTTCAGAGGCTGCTTTCAACACTTTATTAATTAATCACCAATCATAACTGTCTGGTTTAGCTTGCCCCGGAGCCTGTATTCTCCGGCTACCCTGCTTGTATATATGTTTATATTATTGTAATCTGTTTATTTAGAAGTGTTTTGTATATGTCTGCTTTTGTACCTTCATGTTATTCCTCGACCTATCAGGTCCATCTTGTAAATGAGCTTTGCTCAATGATGTCCGCTTGAATAAATAAAGATTTTGATTGATTGATTGATTGATTGATTGTTTTTGACTCCACTACTTCCTTAGGAAGGCTGTTCCATGTATCCACAACCCTCTCCATTTAAAGACTACATCCTCAAATTACCTCTGAGCCGTCCCCCCTCTATCTTCAAATTGAGCCCCCTTGTTCTTGCACAACTCTTTTTTTGAAAGATGCTACCCTCTTAGACTTTGTTGATTCCCTTGAGGTACTTGAAAGTTTCTATCAGGTCCCCCTCTCCCTCCTCTACTCGAGGGTATACATATTAAGCTCCTTTAATCTCTCTTCGTATGTCTTCTGGTGCAGACCCTGCACCATTTTAGTTGCCGTCCTCTGGACTGCCTCCATTCTGTCTATGTCCTTGCAGAGATGGGAGCTCCAGAACTGCATGCAGTACTCCAGATGGGGTCTCATGAACTGTGTGTACAGAGGGATAACAACTCCCCATGTATCCCAGTATCCCGCCAGCCCTCCTTACTGCCTTCTTACATTGCTTGCCCACCTTATGGTAATCTGGTATGACTACCTCCCAGTCCCTTTCCATTTTTGTTGTTGTTACTATCCCCCCCCCATTGTATACTCTTCCCCTGGGTTTTTGTTTCCCGGGTTCATTACTTTGCACTTCTTTGCATTGAATCTAAGCTGCCATGCATTTGACTATTCCTCCAACCTTGCCAAGTCCCTTCACATCCTTTCCACCCCACCTTCTGTATCAACCCTGTTGCAGATCTTTGTGTCATCTGGAAAGAGACATACTTTTTTTTCCGGTCCCTCTGCAATGTTACTTATAAAGCCATTAAAAAGGACCAGTCCCAGTACTGAAGAAGAAGGAACAGGCAAATAAAGTAACACTAGTGGCAAGGTTAGTCAGGTACTACAAGGGTTAAGTGGTCAAGTAGGTGGAGTACCTAACTGATGCAGTGCAGCTATTGTAGGCAGGAGTTCAAGGCCTGCATGGAAACACTCACTTATTTTATAGGAAGGAGATACAGGCTATAGATTAACAATGGGAGCAGAGTGAGAGGATTATCAGAAGGAGCAGAATGGTCAAGTGGAAGGTGTAACTGCCTTTGGAGTACACAGACAGACCACTCTGGGGTTCAAGCCTTTCTTTTGGGGGGGGGGGAGAGGAGTACTGGAAGAAATACAGAATTTATTAAATTAAAAATGAGGAAAATAAATATGTGGATTAGACAGACATGGAGGAAAAGAGCACTTTTGGTAGAGATGTTAGGGGACAGATTCTGTTTAGCTGGTCATTAAGGAAACCATGAATCAAGGAAAACAAAAGACAACGGTGATCTTAAAAAGGCTGTCTGACCTAGAGGATGTTGCTGCTGACTTTGCCCCAGTAGTGTCCTGACTATAGGAGTTCAAATCCCTGTGGGGGATGACAAGCGGGCTTGTTCCTTTTACCCATTTAATTAGTAACACCAGGTGTTCTGTATAATACTGAAGCAAAGTCTGAGTAGTGGGAGAAGCATAGCACCACCCAATGAGAGGAGAATATAAAGGGGAAAGTGGGATTTTAGAGTGCATACCCCCTTCCCCTGAAGAAGTCAAATATCTAGGGATCTGCGGTTTTAAGCGCCGAACTGTTTTTCGGTTTTGTTTTGCTATGATTAGTATTGCAGGTTTTATTACGCTGGGTGCTTAGGAGTGGAATCTTGCACCCTCCTGCCTCTTCTCTTGATTTGTTTTACTTTGGACGAAGTCTGGATACTATTATTAGTCCTTGTGGATGTATTATGTTTTTTCCTGTTGGACGATGGAACTTATTGGTCTGTATTTACCGAGATGTCTAACCTCGGACTCATAGGATTTTCCAGGAAATAATTTATATCATTTGAGGGACAAAGAGGTATATGACTTTTTATTCTTTCATTGCCAATTATTGCAGCTGAAGTTACAAGCTATTGGGCCAAGACTTTGTTGGGACCATATTGGGAGTTGGTAGAGGGTTTTGTTTCAGTGGTCCTTGGGTCTCCTGGTTCCTGCCCTGGGCTCTGATCAGAGGATTGGGGCTAGGTAACAAGGAGCGCAGACTGCCTGGTGGTCGATGGATGGCACGGCCATCTGTGTTGGCTGGGGGGCTCCAGGGGCTGCATTGACTTACCTTCTCCTTTCCCCCTTTTCTCCCAGACTTTGGATTGGCAACTGCCCTAGGTCTTGCTGTGCTGCATCAGCTGATTTTCTTTTATCCTCCCACTGTGCCTGGACCTTGAATTTGGAGGTTCTTCATTAAACATTCTGTGGACTCTGTCGGGACATTGTGAGGCCTCCATGTAGAAGTTGGCTGTCCGATTCTGCTTTCACTCAGGAGGATGAAGATAGCCACCTGGGGAGCTGGTTGATGAGCCCCAAGTATCCTAGGCTTTTTGTGGGTATTGGCTGGTGGGCCGTTGCTGGTAGGAGCTGTGTTAGTGGGGCAGATTGGTTAATGAGGTGTGTTGCATGGAGAGGGCCTAATGATTAACCATCTTGAATTTGGACCACTGTTCAAGGATTTCCGAGTAGGAAGGAAGCTATAACAAGAGGAGAATACTAAGTTTGATTCTTATATGAACATCTGAACAGCTATTGATCAGGGCAGCCATTGATGTTGCTGTTGCTAGCCTTGCTTGTAGAGCAGAAAGCAACTAACTAAAAGAAGCTACATTTTCTTGTTAATTTAAAACTTATATCTCAGCAGGAGTCAGTGTCAGTTAAGATTAAGTAGACAGGTAACTTTATTAGAAGTAGAAGGGGTCTTATTTAGGGTTAAAAAAAGAAAGAAACGAAAGAAAGAAAGGCAGTGTGTGTTCTGTGCAGGTAAAGGTACTGTATCAGGTGACTTTGCTAAACCAGTAGGAGGAAAGAGAGCTTACCTGGGGGTGTGGTTTAGACACTAGAAAAGCAGGTGAATCAAATTACAACTTCCTGTTGCTAGCCTATTCTCTTACTAATTGCCCTCCATCCCACCCAAAGCCAATTCTACTTTTATAGCCACTGGATTTGACTGTCAACAGGAACTTCCTGTTTGGCAGTAGGAAGGAAAGGATCATAGAGAAACATTGGTTTTGTCAACCCTAAAGTAAAATAAGTAGCTCACTCCCCCCCCCCCCCCCCAGCTGCTGGTGGTCTAATATTAAGCAAGGAAGAAGGAGGCTACTGAAGAAGATAGGAAGTTGCTGTCCCAGAACAGGAAGGGTCAGAGTTGTAAGGAGAGGAGAGAGTAAGCATCCAGAGAAACAGTAGAGAGGACACAAAATAAGACATGATAGGAGTGGTGCAGTGCAATGGCTGTGGGGCGGCAGTGTTCCGGGAGACATTCTGGAGGCTGCGATGCTGCCCTATTTGCAGGCACCTCTCTGGTCTGAGAGAGGAGGTTGCCCATCTCCAGGCTGACCTGGCTAGGACTCGTGAAACCTTCTCCCCCACCCAGGGACCACCAGGGCCAATGCCACTACCTCAGAGGTTGCCAAGAAAGAGGAGAGGCTGGACCAGGGTGGGCTCAAGGAGAGAGAGGGGGGTGGTGGAACAGAGCTGCATCCCTCCAGCTGTATCTCTCCACAATTCATTCACTCTTCTGGTGGATAGCGGTTCCTCTATGGAGGCACCTGCAGTGGACACCAAGGAGGATGCTGGGAATCTTCACAAAGGAGACCCACAGGAGGGTGGCATGGGACCCCACAGGGGAAGGAAACAACTCCTGGTGGGGGACTCAATCATTAGGGGTAGAAATGGGGAGGAAGGGGAGAGGGAGGTAAGGTGCCTTCCTGGTGCCATGGCTTGGAGGGACAGGAAGCGAATCCTCAGGATCATGGGAGGAGCTGCACGAGGGAGGGAGCTGGATGTCATTGTTCACCTAGGGACAAATGACCTGGCTAGGAATGGGATCAGAGCAGTGCAAGAGGAGTTTATAGAGTTGGGAAGGGGCCTTAGACAAGTAGCGCATATGGTAACCTTCTCGGAGGTGCTGCCTGTCTATGGCAAGGGAGATGCTAGGGCACTTCTCACCAGGGAATTAAATAAGTGGTTGAAAAACTGGTGTAGTGCTCAGGGTTTTGGCTTCATTGGGGACTGGGGAGCCACCTGGAGGGATGCAGACCTATACTGGTGCGATGGTCTGCTTATGTCCAGAGGGGGAACCAGGATCCTAGGTGAGAGGTTTAAATGCTTCATTGGCAAGCATTTAAACTAGCCAAGGGGGGAGGCACTGAAAAGGAGCAGGGAAATCTGATCCTCCCCCCACAAAACACGGTGATTAGTGAGGTAAACACCAAGTTACAGAAGTTATTAGGGAGCAGAACAGATTTAAATGTAAAAAAAGGCAAAGGCAGTAAGGACAGAAATGGGGCTAAAAGGGGTAAGGCTATCAAAAAGTGGAGGGTGATGAGTACCAATGCCCGTAGTCTGTGTAACAAGCTCCCTGAACTAGTGGCATTGATGGAAGAGGGTTGCCTGTATATTGTAGCAGTCACAGAAACATGGTACACAGAGAACCATGACTGGGATGTCAACATACCAGGATACACAATCTACAGGAGGGACAGAGAGGGTAAAAGAGGAGGAGGGGTAGCTCTCTATGTAAAGGAAGGGATCAAAGCAACAGAACTAAAGAGTAAACAGGGAGCAGATGAGGCACTTTGGGTCACCCTGGAGACAGGAAATGGCACCACAATCCGTAAGGGGGTTGTATACAGACCCCCATCTCAGGGGGAAGGAATGGACAAGGAAATGATAGAAGGCTTTCTTAGAATGGCAGAAAAAGGGGAGATATTGTTGATGGGGGACCTGAATATGCCAGATGTTAATTGGAGCATCTTTGCTGCAGGCACATCCAAGAGCAGGGTCATTCTTGATGCCCTACAGGGGGCATGCCTCAGACAGCTAGTATTGGAACCCGCTCGGGAGGGAGCAATCTTAGACCTGGTACTCTCAAATGGGGATGGAGAAAGAATCTCAGATTTAGAAGTGGGTAGCCATCTGGGAAAAAGCGACCACCAAACAGTGTGGTTCACGATAAACACAGCCATACAATCAAGCCATACAAAAGCAAGAGTACTGGACTTTAGGAGGGCCGACTTTGGGAAAATGAGAGAGTGCCTCAGAAAAGCACTAGCAAACAGGCAAGAAGGAGGGGTGGAAGAACAATGGGGAGTGATCAAAACAGCCATCACAGAGGCAACAAGCCTTTGTGTAAAGCAAATCAATAAAACACAACGAAGGAAAAAAACACTATTGTTCTCAAAAGAGGTGGCAGGGAAGGTTAAGGAGAAAACGACAGCATTCAGGAAATATAAGGAAACACAGAAGGAGCAGGACAGAGAACTTTACCAGTTAAAGCAGAAAGAGGCTGGGAAGGCAGTCAGAATAGCAAAGGCCCAAACAGAGGAAAGGATAGCCAATTCTGTTAAGAAGGGGGATAAGACCTTTTATAGGTATATTAGGGAGTGAAGAAAGACCAAAGGAGGGATACTGAAGCTTAATAAAGGGGGGAGAATGTGGGTAGAGGGTGACAGTGAAAAAGTAGGGATACTGAATGAATATTTCTGCTCAGTATTCACAAAGGAAGAGGAGGGGGAGTTACCTAAACCAAACAAGAGAAACACTCCTGAAGATGGGGGTTGATACCAGCCCATTTACAGAAGAAAGGGTTCTGAAAGAACTGATAAAATTGAAGGTGGACAAAGCAATGGGACCTGATGAGATTCACCCAAGAATTCTAAAAGAACTAAGGGTAGAACTAGTGACACCGCTGACTACTCTCTTTAACAAATCATGGGAGGATGGGGTGGTACCTGAGGACTGGAGGAGGGCAGATGTGATTCCTCTTCACAAAAGTGGAAGCAGGACAGAGGCAGGTAACTACAGAAAAGTTAATTTGACCTCAGTGGTATGGAAAATGATGGAATCACTTCTGAAGGAAAGAATTGTTGAGTACCTAAAGGCCAGTGGGGCACAGGACCCAAGGCAGCATGGATTCATGATGGGAAAGTTGTGTCAGACGAATCTAATAGATTTCTTTGACTGGGTGACCAAAGTAGTAGACCAGGGAGGGGCTGTGGACATGGCCTACCTAGATTTTAGCAAGGCATTTGATACAGTCCCACACAAAAGATTAATTCACAAGATAGCCAGCCTTGGAGTGGGTCCCAAGGTGGTAGCCTGGATAAAAAATTGGCTAGACAACAGGACGCAAAGGGTAGTAGTAAATGGCATACACAGTGAAGAAAGGGGGGTTACTAGTGGGGTACCGCAGGGTTCAGTACTGGGACTGGTCCTTTTTAATGTCTTTATAAGTGACATTGCAGAGGAACTGGAAGGAAAAGTATGTCTCTTTGCAGATGACACAAAGATCTGCAACAGGGTTGATACACAAGATGGAGTGGAAAGGATGAGAAGGGACTTGGCAAGGTTGGAGGAATGGTCAAATGTATGGCAGCTCAGATTCAATGCAAAGAAGTGCAAGGTAATGCACATGGGAAACAAAAACCCAGGGGAAGTGTACATAATGGGTGGTGAGATACTGACAACAGTAAAAATAGAAAGAGACCTGGGGGTAATTATATCAGATGACCTAAAGGTGGGCAAGCAATGTAAGAAGGCAGTAAGGAATGCAAGGGGGATACTGGGATGCATAGGAAGAGGCATCAATAGTAGAAAACAGGAAGTTGTTATCCCTCTGTACAGACAGTTGGTGAGACCCCATCTGGAGTACTGTGTGCAGTTCTGGAGACCCCATCTCCGCAAAGACATAGACAGAGTGGAAGCTGTCCAGAGGAGGGCAACTAAAATGATGCAGGGTCTGCACCAGAAGACATACCAAGAAAGACTAAAGGAGCTTAATATGTATACCCTAGAGGAAAGGAGGAGAGAGGGACATGATAGAAACTTTCAAGTACCTCAAGGGAATTAACAAAGTCCAGGAGGGTAGCATCTTCAGAAAAGAGATGTGCAAGAACAAGGGGCACAATTTGAAGATGGAGGGGACGGCTCCAGGGGTAATGTGAGAAGTATTTTTTCACTAAGAGGGTTTTGGTTGCATGGAACAGCCTCCCTGAGGAGGTTGTGGAGTCAAGAACAGTGGGGGACTTCAAGAATGCATGGGACAGGCATAAGGCAGTCCTAGTGGGGGGTAGGAGGAAGTAGGCTGTTGGTTAACTAGGATTTGCAGCTTATCTGTTAGGTAGGAAAATGGGCAGACTAGGTGGGCCAAGCGGTCCTTATCTGCTGTCAAATTCTATGTTTCTATGTTTGATCAGGGCAGTGAGAGTGCCTGTGATCAATTTTAAATCCCACAGGTAGTGAGAGCACTAAGTTGGGCCTGAATCTTAGCTTAACAGGCTGTTCATTGCCGTATGGAACGTTTTGACTGGGAAGTTAAACCCTGGACCCTAACTGTTGTGTTAATACGGAGCAAAATTTTCCTGTGACTTAAATTAAACTTCTGGGAGAGGGTTAGGTTTTTTTTAGTTTGTTTTGTAATAATAAAAGTATGGGGAGGAGCTAAGAGGTATTGATGTAGGAGGTTATTTATAAAAAGGATTATATATTTTAAATTCATGAGTTTAAAGAAATTGGGAGGAGGGTAGATTAGGGAGGTTTATTATATTAAATATTGAGAACTCTATAATACCCGAGTCATGTGCGGGGGAAGTAGGAATGCGGTCAGGCAGTACCTCCTAGAGACTAAGGGGTCTCTGTCCATTTGACTATCCATCGCTTCCATCTGATGTGTATTTTAGATGTCGTGGCCTTTGTATTTTAAGGGAATGTAGAAGCAGATGGAATAGGAGATCCTAGAACTCTCGAGGGGGATGGGGGGGCGGATGGATTGGGACAGTGAGGACCAGGAGATGCCCTGGGGCAAAATGGGCACAGGAACGAGGTCTTTCCTGTCTTGTGCCCATACCCAACGGCTCTGATTCTATCAGGCAGGGAGTGGGGCCATCCCTGGATTCCAGTCCCTTTCGGGCGGTGTTAAGTAATGCCAGGTCTATGAAAAATAAAACAGCAGTTATTGCTGATCTTGTGGCATCTGCAGACCCGGCATGCATCACCGACACCTGGTTGGATGGAAGTGCCAATCCAGTTTTGGAGTCTGCAATTCCAGCCTGGTTCTCGGTGATTCACTGCCCGAGAGTGGACCATCGGGGTGGGGGGGTTGCTGTCTGTTTTAGACAGGAACTGGGTATCTCAGAGGTCCCAGTTGAGGCTACCAACACCTTTGAGTGTATAATGGGTGCAGGTGTTGGCTACAGGATCCTACTTATTTACCGTCCACCAAGTGATGGGAGGGATTTCCTGAAGGAGGTCACAGACTTCATTGCCGACAGGGTATTTCAGTCTCCCAGATGGCTTATCTTGAGAGATTTCAATGCCTGGGACAACGCTGAACTCTCACTATTTGGACAAAACCTCCTCCAATTAATGGATTCATTGGCTGTAACATGGTTATTGCTGCCACATCCCATGAGAAAGGACACTCACTGGATTTGGTGTTTCACCTGGGGATGGAGACCTCTGATGTGGAGGTGGAGCCCTTCAGATGGTCTGACCATCACCTCCTAAGATTCAGTTTCCCAGCCCCCCCAAAATAGGCCTGCCCCAAGGGAGCTGGTACAGTTCCAGGTCACAGGTCTGCAGGTCACTTGATCTTGGACTACTGATGCTGGAGGTGCTGGGGACTTGGACTTGAACTTGGTGTCTTGGACTTGAACTGGGTGACTTGATGCCTATGGTTTGCACATGCTGTATTATTTGTAAAAAGTCTTGACTGTGGGTTGGGGCTGAGGAGGGGGTGAAGGTCAGGGGCCCAAAAATACATAAGGTGTAATTTTAGGACTGCATCTGAGTATCACGGAAGAAATGGTAGGGCAGCACAGAGGGAGGGGCGACCAAGGGGGGATCTTTGGCAGGGTGGTGGGGTGCAGTGGCTGTGGAACGGCGATGATCCTAAATTGGGCTTGGAAGATGGGGGGGTTGTATGATGTGTAAGCAGCTCACTCAGCTGAGGGAGGACATGGCGAGGCTATGGTGGGGGTTAAATGGGGTGGAGCTGGGAAAAGGGGGTAGAGAGACAGGGACAATATAAGCCAAGGATGGAGTGGGAAGGGCTGAGTGGATTCACTGTAGGATCAGATACACTGTTCCGGAAGTCAAGTGCTTGGGACGGAGAGGATGGAAGGGGATCCAGAGGGAATAGACCAGAGGTGGTAACAGACAGCAGCAAGTCCAGAGTTGGGACAGGGATGCCTGAGACAGGAGGAAAGGGGTCAGTGGGAACTGACAGCAGGAGGTCTGGAGGCACAAAAATGATGCCTGTAGCTAGAGAAAAGGGGTCAGCTGGGGATCAGAAGGAGTGGAAGACAGTAGGCTCAGGAAAAGGCAGATGGATGCCCAGAATGAAGGATGATGTAGGCATAGGTGAAATGGGCCAGACAGTAGAAGTAACAAATAGTTTTGCCCCCCTAGGTATCCTAGTTGAGGACATTTTGGAGGATGGGGTCTGGCAGGGGCCATCAGGGAAGGGTGGAGCAGAGTGGCTGGGGGATGTGGAGGGAAATATCTCAGGTGCAGTGGAAGAGGGAAGGAGGGGGCAGGCACATTGCATGCAGGGGAAGGGGTGGAGGAGGGGATGGGAAGATTAGGGACACACCAGAGGGTGGCACTAAGGGAACTGTGGCATTAGAGAAGGTGCAGGAAGGAAGCATTAGAAGAGCTGGAGTTGAGCTCCTGGGAGACTGAAAATGAACGGGAGGAAACCCTGCAGGGCAGGAGCTGCAGTAGGAGGCTGGGGCATGCATCAGGCAGGGTGCAGGAGAGGGGAAATATGCAGACAGGGCAGGTGGTGAGGAGGAAGGCTTCCCCAAGTGGGGTACAGTGCTCAAAACCTTCTGCAAATATGGGCGGGACAGTAACAGTTGGAAGGGGATCAAGCACAGTTGGCACAATCTTGCACAGTGATGTAGACGGGGGAAGTCCAGGAGCAGATAGAGGGGGGTCAGGTGAAGTTGGCTCATGCTCAAGCAGTGATGCAGGAGGGGTTTGCAGGGATGAAGGAAGCCAGGTGGAAGTACATGGGATGAAGAGGTACAGGAGGGGTAGTCTGAGGAAAGGCTAAAGGGAGAGGGTGAAGAGGGACAGACACTGGGTGTGGGTAAAAATCAGCATAGGTTAGGTGATGGGGAACAAAAGATGAGTAGGGGCAGAAATCAAGTCAGGATGGAACATGAGGAGGTGTCTAAAGGGAGCCAAACCCCGTGACACAAAGCTAGAGGCCAAAAGGACACCCAGGAAGCAGGGAGCAGTAGGGTGGCACTCTTGGGGGACTCAATAATTAAGGGGCTAAAATGGGGAAGGATGGGAGCAAAAAACAATGCAGTATTGGTACAGTGCATGCCAGGGATGATGGCGCTGGAGGTGAGGCATCATATTTCTTCCTGGAATAAGCAGCAGGATGAAAGGACTCATCTGGAGTTTCACCTAGGCACAAATGACTTTGAGGGAAACAGTCTGATGGAGGTACAGGCAAGGTTCGAGGAACTCACTAGGTTCTGTAGGAGCAACACTGTTTTTCCTTCCATTTCCTTCTCTGAGGTGTTGCCAGTACCAAGAGAGAGCACACCCAGAAAGGAGAAGATAAGGGCATTCAACAATTGGCTACAAAGTTGGTGCAGTTGGATGGGGTTCAGCTGGATAGGTGACTGGGGCTCTATATGGGAGGAGGAGGCGGGTCTGTATGCCCATGACAGGCTACACCTGAACTCTTCATGGGCAGCTGCACTAAAGAGTAAACTGGGGGACTTCATGGCAAGGAAGTTCAATTTAAACTAAATAAGGGGGGGCTAAGGACAGGGCCATCCTTACATGAGGCAGAGCAGAGAGGTTATCAGCCTCCCCACCAAGTCACAATACTCATCAAGGGAGCAGTTAGCAACAGCTTAGGATGGGATGGGGCTACATGTTGGAAGGCTTTGGTTGCATATGCCAGGAGCCTGGGGAACAAAATGGGAGAACTGGAAGCCACCATGATGGAGGAGAACCTAGACATTGTAGCAGTGAGTGAGACTTGGTGGAACAAGCACCACACCTTGGAGACGGTGATCCCAGGGTGTCATTTGTTTAGGAAGGATCGGGAGGGGAAGAGGGGGGAGGGGTGGTATTATATGTCAGGGAAGGGATTGGGGCCATGGAAGGGCAGGATGAGGAGGGGGAACAGAGATATTGTGGGTCACCCTAGACAGGACAGGGGGGAAAACCTGCTCAATGGGGTAGTCTATAGGCCTCCTATGCAGGGGGAGGAAGGGGGTAGACACCTTGCGGAATCCATAGCGAGGATGGCACAGAAAGGAGAAATTGTGCTAGTTGGGGACTTAAACCTTCTGGACATCAACTGGGAGGCCCAGAAAGCAATCTCCACAAGGAGCAGGGGCATCTTAGAGGCTCTTCAAGGCGTATTCCTGCAGCAAAGGGTCAGTGAGCCCACTAGGGGTGTAAACCTGTTGGATGTGGTCCTCACAAATGGGGACAGTGTGGAGGAGGTGGAGGTGGGGGAAGAGCTTGGCACCAGTGACCACAGGGCTGTCAGGTTCAGGGTGAGAGCGGGCAGGGTGAGGGTTAGAATGAGAACCAAGGTAATGGACTTCAGGAAGGCTGACTTTCATGGAATGAGAAAGGTAGTTAGGGAAGAAATGTTGAGGATAGAGGATGTGCAGGGGGGTGGAGGAATTATTGGCAGCCATCAAGAGAGGGGTATTTAAAGCCATGGACTCATGAATAAGAAGGGTAAGAAAGAATAGAAGACAGAAAAGACCTCTATGGTTCACTAGAGATGTGGCTTTAGGGATCAAGGAGAAGACTACAGCATTCAAGAGGCACAGAAGGACACAAAAGGATGAGGACAGGGAAACCTACAGGGAAAAAAGAAATGAGGCAGGGCAAAAGATAAGGAGGGCTAAGGAGACCACTGAGGAGAGGATAGCAAAGCAGGCAAGGAGGGGGGACAAACCTTCTTTAGGTACGTTGGAGAAAGGAGGAGGGCACAGCATGGGATTGGGAGGATAAGGGAGGAAGTGGAACATTACTGGAAGGGGGATTTTGAAAAAGCAGAGGCATTAAATAGTTATTTTGCCTCAATCTTCATGGAGGACAGAGAGGGCAGGGGACCAGGACGGGCTGGGGAGGGTGACAGCCACAGGCAGGTGGGTGTGGCAGAATTCACAACTGAAGGAGTAAGAAAAGAGCTGGGTAACTTAGGGTGGTCAAGGCAATGGGGCCTGATGGAATATACCCAAGCGTTCTCAAGGAGGTGAAGGATGAAATGGCGTCACATCTGATGAGGCTGTTTAACTTATTTTATTTATTTATTTAGCTTTTGTTTACCGGGTAGGTACACTAGACAAGTAATATGCCTATTTTCAGGAATGACCCGGGAGAGTACAAACATACAAGATACATACAAGGCAACTTAGGAGGAACAACTTATTACAGGAAGTAATAACAATTGTAGAAAAACAGATGCACAAGCAGCAATTACACCACATAATAAGATTACATAGATTGACATTAGTGACAGCAGAATTCATCTGAAAACATTTCACTATGGAGGCTTGAAGCAGTCCTTGGTCACAGGGGTGGTGCCAACAGACTGGAAGAGGGCAGAAGTGGTCGCACTACATGGGGGGGGCGGAAGGACGAGGTCAAAAACTACCATCCCATTAGTCTTGCCTCAGTGGTGGGGAAGGTAATGGAAACACTACTTAAGATCAGGTTGATAGAATACTTGGAGATGAATGGCTTGCAGGATGACAGGCAACATGGCTTCTCCAAGTGAAGGTCCTGTCAGACTAACCTGATAGAGTTTCTCAATGGGGACAGCTAATATTCTTCAAGTGAAACTACCTCTGGCTGGAAGCTGCAATACTGAACATAGGATTTGCAAGAAAGCGAGTTGTGCTCACAACAGAGGGAGGTGAACCTTACAATTGTCTTTGGTTTGTAGCAGATATTCTGCAGGTGGAGGCTACTTCTAACTGAAAGGTGAAATAAGGAACTTAGAATTATCAGGAAAAGACAGTCTTTCAAGCAACAGAGGGAGGTGGATCTAGCTTTACTTTTGTTTTTTTACAATTCTTAAGATTTTCAGTGCAGGAAGAGTTTAAAGCACAGCTGACTTATTTTGGGGCTGACTGCTTTTAGAGAACAAACCACCAGGCTGTTTTGGGGCTGGGGAGGTTTACCTGTGTCTGACTTGGATGTCTGGATTTTTCTCTGTTTGATTAGCAGGGTATTTTCTCTGTCAAATTGTTGTGTAGGGCATCTTGCTGATAGGAAGGCACTCATCACAGCGGTGGGTCAGAGCTTTTAGCTGATTGTTTTGTGAGGGCACAGTTTAGGCCCAACCCCTTCCCACCCCTCCCCACCCACCCCTGGAAATAGGTCATTTATACCTGGGGTTCTGACATCATTTCCTCAAGAGTGCAAGATGCATATCACTGTCATGTCCTCTCTAGCACACTGCACTGACAATATAAGCATACACATTGTATAATATATATATTTCTATATAACAAACCAATCACTCACACACACACAAAAAAAAGTAGATAAACATGTAGGGAGTAGTGCAATGTAATGGCTGTGGGGCAGCAGTCTTCTGGGAGTCTTTCTGGAGGCTGAGATGCTGCCCTATTTGCAGACAACTCTCTGCCCTGAGGGAGGAAGTTGCCCATCTTCAGGCCACACTGGACAGTAATAAGGGAACCTTCCCCCAGACCACAATGGACGGTAGGATGGGAGCCTCCCCCATCCAGGGAGCACCAGAGCCACCACCACTACCTCAGAGGTTGTGAAGAAGGCACAGCAGTTGGACCACAGTGGGCTCAGGGAGGGTGAGGATGGTGGAACAGAGGCACACCCAGTCAGTTGTTCCACTCCACAATCCATACACCATACTGGGGGAGCATAGCTCCCCTATGGATGCACCCGCAGAGGAGACTAAGGAGGCTGAGGACAACTATCACAAGGGAGGCCCACAGGAAGGAGGCAGAGGACACCACAAGGAAAGGAAGCAGCTCCTGGTGGGGGACTCAATTATTAAGGGGATAGAACTGGGGGGAGCTGGGAAAACTGAAGTAAGGTGCCTGCCTGGTGCCATGGCTTGGAGGGACAGGAACCGCATCCTCAGGATCACGAGAACAGCTGCACGGGCATCTGAGCTGGACGTCATTGTCCACCTAGGGACAAATGACTTGGCTCATCATGAGATTAGAGCAGTGCAGAAGGAATTTGTAGAATTGGGGATGGACCTAAGACAAGTAGCACACACAGTATCCTTCTCAGAGGTGCCGCCTGTCAATGGCATGAGTGAGGCAAGGGTACTTTGCACCATGCAGTTTTATGAATGGTTGAAAAAATGGTGTGGAGCACAGGGGTTTGGCTTCATTGGGGACTGGGGTTCCATCTGGAGGGACACCAGCCTCTACTGGCAGGATGGTCTGCATCTCTCCAGGAAGGGAACAAGTCTTTTGAGCAATCGGTTTAAATGCTTCATTGGCAAGCTTTTAAACTAGTCAAGGGGGGAGTCACTGATAAGCAGCAGGAAAATCACAGCATCTCCCTACAAAACAGGGTACTAAATGAGAAAAAGACCGAGGTAGAAAGGTCAGTGGGGGATGCTGCAACAGAAGGTAAAGCCATCAAAAAATGGAGCGCAATGAGTACCAATGCCCATAGTCTGAGTAACAAGCTTCCTGAATTAGTGGCCTTGATGGAGGAGGAACATCTGGATATCATGGCAGTCACAGAAACATGGTACACACAAAACCATGACTGGGACGTAAACATACCAGGATACACTATCTACAGGAGGGACAGGGAGGGTAAAAGAGGAGGAGGAGTAGCTCTTTACATAAGGAAGGAATCAAAGCAACAGAACAAAGGGTAAACAGGGAGGAGAACAAGCACTGTGGTAAATGGAGACCCATAATGTAGCACCACAATCCGCATATAGGTTGATACAGACCCCTTCTCAGGGGGAGGAAATGGACAAGGAAATGATGGAAATATACTTAGAATGGCAGAAAAAGGGGAGATATTGCTGATGGCTGATCTGAATATGCCAGATGTTAACTGGAGTGCAGTTGCAGCAGCCACTTCGAAGAGTGGGGTTATTCTAGATGCCCTACAGGGGGCAAGCCTTAGACAACTAGTATTGGAGCCCACTCGAGAGAGAGCAATCTTAGACCTGGTTCTCTCAAATGGAGATGAAGAAAGGATCACAGATGTAGAAGTGGGTAGCCATCTGGGAACTAGCGACCATCGAACAGTATGGTTCACAATAAACACAGAAATAGAGTCAAGCCATACAAGGCAAAGTACTGGACTTTAGGAGGGCTGACTTTGCCAAATGGGTGAGTCCTAAGGAATGCACTAGCAAATGGGCAGGAAAGAGGGGTGGAAGAACAATGGGGAATAATAAAAACTGCCATCACCGAGGTAACAAGCCTTTGTGTGAAGCAAATAAACAAAACAAAACGATGTAAGAAACCACTATGGTTCTCAAAGGAAGTGGCAGTGAAGGTTCAAGAGAAAAAGAAAGCATTCAGGAAGTACAAGGAATCACAGAAGGAGCAGGACAGAAAACTGTATCAGTTAAAGCAAAAGGAAGCTGGGAAGGCAGTCAGAACAGCAAAGGCCCAAACCGAGGAAAAGATAGCCAACTCAGTTAAGAAGGGGGATAAAACCTTTTATAGGTACATCAGGGAGTGAAGGAAGACCAAGGGAGGGATAGTGAGGCTTAATAAAGTGGAGGGAGGGTGGGCAGAGGGTGACTGTGAAAAGGCAGAGATACTAAACAAATATTTTTGCTCAGTATTTACAAAGGAAGAGGGTGAGGTACCTAAAACAAACAGTAGAAACACTCTGGATACAGAAGTTGATACCAGCCCATTTACAGAAGAAAGGGTTCTGAAAGAACTCTTAAAACTAAAGGTGGACAAAGCAATGGAGCCTGATGGGATTCATCCCAGAATTCTAAAAGAACTAAGGGTAGAACTAGTGACACCACTGACTACCCTCTTTAACAAATCATGGGAGGGTGGGGTGGTACCCAAGGACTGGAGGAGGGCAGATGTGATTCCCCTTCACAAAAGTGGGAGCAAGGCAGAAGCAGGAAACTACAGACCTGTTGGTTTAACCTCAGTGGTAGGGAAAATGATGGAATCACTTCTGAAGGAAAGAATTGTTGAGTATCTAGAGGCCAGAGGGCACAGGACCCAAGGCAGCATGGATTCACTGCGGAAGGTCATGCCAGGCAAATCTGATAGATTTCTTTGGCTGGGTGACCAAAGTAGTAATCAGGAAGGGGCTGTGGACATGGCTACCTAGACTTTAGCAAGGCATTTGACACAGTCCCACACAAAGATTAATATACAAGTTAGCCAGCCTGGGAGTGGGTCACAAGATGACAGCCTGGGTAAAGAATTGGCTGGAGAATAGGACACAGAGTAATAGTAAATGGAGTCCACTCTGAAGAAGGGGGTTACTGAGTGGGGTACCACAGGGTTCAGTATTAGGACCGGTCCTCTTCAATGTCTTTATAAAGCGACATCAGAGGGACTGGAAGGAAAATATGTCTTTTGCAGGTGACACAAAGATCTGCAACAGAGTTGATGCACAAGATGGGGTGGAAAGGATGAGAAGGGACTTGGCAAGGTTAGAGGAATGGTCAAATGTATGGCAGCTTAGATTCAATGCTACAAGTGCAAGGTAATGCACCTGGAAAACAAAACCCAGGGAAGAGTACACAATGGGGGTGAGATACTAACAACAACAAAATGGAAAGGGACCTGGGGTAGTCACATCAGATGACCCAAAGGTGGGCAAGCAATGTGAGAGGGCAGCAAGGAGGGCTGGGGGATACTGGGATGCATAGGAGAGGCATCACCAGTAGAAAACAGGAAGTTATTATCCTCTGTACAGACAGCTGGTGAGACCCCATCTGGAGTACTGTGTGCAGTTCTAGAGACCCAATTTCCCGCAAGACATAGACAGGATGGAAGCTGTCCAGAGGAGGGCAACTAAAATGGTGCAGGGTCTGCACCAGAAGACATATGAAGAGAGACTTAAGGAGCTTAATATGTATAGCCTCGAGGAAAGGAGGGAGAGGGGGACATGATAGAAACTTTCAAGTACCTCAAGGGAATCAACAAAGTCCAAGAGGGTAGCATCTTTCCAAAAAAGAGGTGTGCAAGAACAAGGGGGCACAATTTGAAGATGGGGGGTGGCTCAGAGGTAATTTCAGGAAGTATTTTTTCACAGAGAGGGTTGTCGATGCATGGAACGGCCTTGAGGAGGTTGTGGAGTCAAAAACAGTGGTGGAATTCAAGCATGCATGGGACAGTCATAAGGCAATTCTAGGGGGTGGGGGTAGGAAGAAGTAGGCTGCTGGTTAACTAGGATCTGCAGCTTATCCATTAAGTAGGGAAATGGGCAGACTGGGTGGGCCAAGAGGTCCTTATCTGCCATCAAATTCTATGTTTCTATGTGACACAGATAGTGGACCAGGGAGGAGCGGTGGATGTGGCCAATCTGGATTTCAATAAGGCCTTCGACACTGTTCCACATGGTGGAATGGTGCATAAGCTGGACAGATTAGGGGTAGACCTCAGGATCACCAGGTGGGTGGAAAACTGGCTGAAGGGAAGGAGTCAAACGGTGGTGGTAAATGGGACACATGCCAGGGAATGGGCAGTGACCAGTGGGGTGCCACAGGGGTCAGTGATAGGACCAATACCTTTTAACATCTATGTTAGTGACCTAGCGGAGGGTCTGGAGGGATGGGTGTGCCTGTTCGCAGACAATACAAAGGTCTGCAATAGGGTGGATTCACCTAGAGGGGTGCAAGCCATGAGGCAGGACCTGGAGAGGTCAGAGAGGTGGTCTGGCACCTGGAAAATGAAGTGTATTGCACAAAAGTGCTCGCTGATGCACCTGGGGAGGAGGAATAGGAGGGAAACTTACTCTCTTGTGGGGGGTGATGATTAAGGAGAAGGAAACGGAAAGGGACCTGGGGATTATGGTATTGCGTGACCTCAAGGTGGGCAGTCAGTGTAGTAGGATTGTGGGAAAGGCAAATGGAATGTTGGCCTGCATTGTGAGGGGTTTTAATAGCAGGAAGAGGGAGGTGCTAATGCCATTACACAGAACCATGGTCAGGCCGCATCTGGAGTTTGGGGTGCAGTTCTGGAGGCCTCACCTATGAAGAGATGTTGAGTTGATGGAAAGGGTACAGAGAAAGGCAACCAAAATGGTTCAGAGGATGCAGGATGTACCCTATGAGAGAAGATTGAGAGGGCTGAATTTGTACCCTCTGGAGTCTAGGAGGGAGAAAGGGGACATGAATGAAACCTTTAAGTATCTGAAGGGAATAAATAAGGTGGAGGGTGATAGCTTGTTCAAACTGAAGAAGGGAGCGAACACGAGGGGACATAGCCTCAAACTGGAAGGTGGGCAATACAGAGGTAATGTCACGGGGCAGTTCTTCACAGAGAGGGTGGTGGAAGCCTGGAACAAGCTGCCGGAGGAGGTAGTGGCAGCTGAAACGGTGGAGGGGTTCAAGAGGGCTTGGGATAGATTTAAGGGGTTAGGAAAAGAGGGTAGAAGCATAACAGAAGGGGGGAGGTAGGGTGTTGGGCAGACTAGATGGGCCATGGGGCCTTTCTCTGCCATCACATTTCTGTGTATCTGTGTATCTAAGTTCCGCCCTTTAAGAGGAGTTACCACAGAAGGCATAATGGTAGTACTGGACCTCTTGGAAATTCCAGGGGATACCATTGCTCCAAGGCCTCTTGTGTCAGCATATAATAGGGCTGTTACTGAGGCACTGGATATCATTGCTCCTTCTCATGTTAGTCCTCTTACCTCTCATCTGGGTGCCCCATGGTTTAATGGGGAGATCCATGAATTAAAGAGTCAGGGGCAAAGGTTGGAAAAACACTGGTGGAAAACTTGCCTGGAGGAGGACAGACTTAGATTGATGGACCATTATGAAGTCTATCAATCAGCTATTTCCCGTAAGAAGGCAGAATTCCTGTCCAGGGAAATTGCTACAGCAAGGTACAGACCAGCCAAGCTCTTCCGGACTGTGGACAGGCTGTGCAATCCAGTCTGTCTCCACTCTGGTCGAGCATTATCACAAAAACAGTGTGAGGAGTTTGCACAGTTCTTTTCTGATAAGGTGTCCTCCATCAGAAATGAGATCAGCCAGTGCCTTCCCATTGGTCCTTGTATTAATCAACCGGGTGGTACTAATATCCAATTGACCTGGTCCACCTTTAGCCAACCAGTAGTCGTAGATATAGTGAGGACCATCCAGACTCTGTGGCCAACCCACTGTAGTTTGGATCCGGGCCCTACACGCCTACCAGTGGGGTGTGTAGAAGTCATTGGCCCAGTCCTTGCTGGGATAGTGGGAGTTTCATTGGAGAGAAGGATTTTTCCAGATTGCTTAAAGGAGGCAGTAGTTCACCCCCTTTTGAGAAAACCCTCCCTTGACCCTGACTGCCCAGCTAATTACAGACCAATCTCGAACTTACCCTTTGTTGGGAGTTATTGAGAAGGTGGTCACACTGCAACTGGAGGATCATTTGACTAACCACAGTATCTACGACCCTCTCCAATCTGGCTTCAGAAAAAGTCATAGTACTGAAACAGCCCTGGTGAGGGTACTTAATGATCTCCTGAAGGCGAGATATCAGAGAACCCGTTCGATCTTGGTTCTCCTTGATGTCTCAGCAGCATTTGACACTGTGGATCATGGAGTGTTGCTCAAGCGCCGGTGGTTTTTGTGTTGACTGTGGGGTGCAGTCCACAATTGGTTTAAATCTTTCCTCGAGGGTAGGTTGCAGAGAGTGGTGTCAGGAATTTATTCCTCGGCCCGTCATGGACTAACCTGCGGGGTTCCACAGGGCTCGGTGCTGTCCCTCATGTTATTCGAAGTGTACCTGCTTCCGTTAGGGGACCTTATAAGGTGGTACAGTTGAATTTTCATTGCTATGCTGATGATTCTCAACTGTACATGTCCTTTGTGCACCTTACAAATAAAAATATTATTATTATTTATTATTATTACTGTATCCGATCAGAAATTAGATACCGTTGAGGTGTTTAACAACTGCCTACTGGAGATTCAGAGTTGGATGAGTGCTAGTTGTCTTTGGTTGAACTCAGAAAAAACTGAGGTGTTGGTTGTGGACTCTGGTTATAGGATGATAGGGACATGGGCTGGAAAACCGTCAGAATTAAGTCTTGGTGGATTCCCGCTTATTGCCTCCGGCCAGGTGCAGAACCTGGGCATTGTTTTTGATGAAGGCCTGACCCTGAGGGTGCAGGTTTCGGCTGTAGTCAAGTCTTCCTATTACCACCTTAGGAACATAGCCTGGGTGAAGCACCTGGTTCTACCCAATGATCTTCCCACCTTGGCCCACGCCTTTGTCACCGGTCGTCTTGATTATTGCAATGCCCTTTATCAAGGGCTACCGAGGGTAGATATCCGCTGCTTGCAACCAGTGCAGAACATGATGGCAAGGTTGCTGACTGGAGCTTCTAGGTCTCGTCATATTACTCCTGTGCTGCAGAATTTGCACTGGTTGCTAATACAGTGGTGGATTACCTTCAAGGTCACTTTGCTGACCTATAAGGCCCTACATGAGCAAGGTCCCTACTACCTGAAAGAGCTCTTGCACCCTTACTGCCCCTCCCACTCACTCCGCTTCTCTGGCAAGGGATTGCTGGCGATTCCCAGGGTATCCCTTAAAATATCGGGAGGAAGATTTTTTGTCTTTGTGGCCCCTGCCCTGTGGAATTCTGTACCTCGCCAGATACGAGATAGCCAGACCATTGGTGGTTTTAAAAATTATCTGAAGACATACTTGTATAACCAGGCATTTTCAGGGATATTTTGAGTTCAAACTGATATGGTTGTTTTAGTATGTTTTATGATGTATGGTGATTTTAATGTTATAAGTGTAAAGGCACCCTGAGCTTTGGAAGGGAGCCTTATATAAATAAAAATGTGCTTGCTTGCTAAAGGAAGTGCCCACCCAGGGTGGGTTCAAGGTTGGGGAGTGGGAGGGACAGCCTCAGTGCTGGGTTCAGTCGTGCCCTCTGACTGTGTTTACCTGCAGTGGGGAGGGAGGGCTGCAAGTGCCAGCAGTAGCTGCTGTGAGGGAGCCTGAGAGGGCGGCTCCGTTGCTGGTTCCTAGGAGGCAAGGTAAGAAAGACTTAGCTGGGAGGATTACAAGGGAGTCACAGGAGAAAAACAAAGAGAGAGGAGACTGGGCCAGAACTGGGGAAGGGGGCTGGAGCAGAGTAGAACAGAATATGGTGACTGCCAGAATAAACAGGGAACACAGTCATTAAGCAGCTAAAATATCACTCTAAACACCCAAAATTCTCTCTACAATCCTGAAGAGCAGTAGCTACAAGTGAGACAGCAAAGCTGAAACACAGTCCCTTAAACTAACACATTTGAGTAGAGGAAAAAGGCAGTACAGTCACGTGACCACCTGTTCTTAAGGAACAAAGCCATATACAGGAAAAATCAGCTGGAAACTCTGGTAAAAGTCCTTAAAATTTAACAATCAGTCGTATCCTCTGACTGTGCCTACCTGTGGTGGGAAGGGAGGGCTGCAAGTGTCGGCTGTAGCTGTTGTGAATGAGCCTGAGAAGGTGGCTCCATTGCTGGTTCCTGTGATGGGAGGGAGAGCTGCAAGCACTGGCTGTAGCTGCTGTGAGGGAGCCTGAGGGCGTGGTTCTGTTGCTGGTTCCTGCAGTGTGGAAGGATGGTTACAAGCACTGGCTCTAGCTGCTGTGAGGGAGCCTGAGGGCGTGGTTCTGTTGCTGGTTCCTGCAGTATGGAAGGACGGTTACAAGCACTGGCTCTAGCTGCTGTGAGGGAGCCTGAGGGCGTGGTTCTGTTGCTGGTTCCTGCAGTATGGAAGGACGGTTACAAGCACTGGCTCTAGCTGCTGTGAGGGAGCCTGAGGGCATGGTTCTGTTGCTGGTTCCTGCAGTATGGAAGGACGGTTACAAGCACCGGCCCTAGCTGCTGTGAGGGAGCCTGAGAGCATGGTTCTGTTGCTGGTTCTTGTGGTGGGGAGGGAGGTCTGCAAGAGATGGCTGTAGCTAGTATGAGGGAGCCTGATATTGTGACTCCTTTGCTGTTTCCTGCAGTGGGGAGGGAGGGCTGCAAGCACCAGCTGTAGCTGCTGTGAGGGAGCCTGAAAGCATGGATCTGTTACTTGTTCCTGTGGTGGGGATGGAGGGCTGCAAGTGCCTGCTGTGACTGCTGTGAGGGAGCCTGAGAGCATGGCTCTGTTGCTGGTTCCTGTAGTGCGGAGGGAGGGAGGGCTACAAGAGATGACTATATCTGCTGTGAGGAAGCCTGATAGTGTGGCTCTATTGTTGACTTCTGCAGTGGGAAGGGAGGGTTGCAAGCACCGGCTGTAGTTGCTGTGCGGGAGCCTGAGAGCATGGCTCCATTGGTGGTTCCTGCAGGGGAGGGAGGAGGGCTGCAAGCACCAGCTGTAGCTGCTGTGAGGGAGCTTGAGAGCATGGCTCTGTTGCTGGTTCCTGCAGTGGAGAGGGAGGGCTGCAAACACTGGCTGTAGCTGCTATTAGGGAGACTGACAGGATAGCTTCATTGCTGGTTCCTGCGGTGGGAAGGAATGGCTGCAAGTGCTGGCTGTAGTGGCTACAAGGGAGCCCGAGAGCATGGTTCCATTGTTGGTTCCTCTGGTGGGGATTTGGGAAGAAAAAACTGACATTTGCTCTCAAGTAATAAGCTACAGACTACCTTTGGATCCCAACCTATTTATCTTATGGGATGTGTTGAATTTATTGCATGTAAGTAGAAACATACCAACTTTAGGTTGTGGCTGCTGCATTAGAATTAAAAAGAATTACAAGAATGGATTCAATATACGGGTAATTTAGCAAACAATGAAAGGGTTAGCTTTATTATTCAAAACAAACAATCAATTTAATGAGATTTGGGCTCCTTTTCTACTTTTTATTGAAGAAGGAGTTACCTGAGATCCCAGCCGGAATCTAATGAGTGGAGGATATTACAGAGGAGAAAGGAGAAAATGAGTTTGTGAATATGAGGGAATTTATCTTAGGTGTATACATCAACAATAGTGTATTATGTTATTATTGATATGCATATTAAAAAGTGTATGGTATTGTTATTTTTATTGTTGTGCATTTTATGTGTTATTTATGTGTGGTGTCCATTTACTGCTCTTTTTCTATAGATTATTCACTTAATAACATTCATTGTATTATTGGGAAGTATGTTTATGAATTTTAAAATTTAATAAAACTGTATAAATGAAATAAAAAGAAGTTGCTTTTTGATCTTGTGTGATATGCTAAATAAAAGTTTGCTACTGAAGCTCTAGCTTATGAGCTTTCTTCCCCGTACTGTGAGTAGCCCGGCTTTCATTTTGTTTGGGTCTACTAAGGGTTATAAGCAGATTGTCTGCATAAGCATAAACCTTCTGGACAGCCCCTCCTACCTTAATCCCATGACTCTGAGGGGAACTTGACAATGAATCAGATTAGAGATTCTGTAGCTAATATGAAGAGGTGGTGGTGGTGGGGGGGCATCTTTGTCTAGTCCCTCGACATAAATTAAAATATGGAGATGTCAAGCCATTAGTAATTAGGTCTTATTGGATTAATTAAGAAATATCAGGTCATTAGGTCATGCCTGAAAATAGGCAATTTCTTTGTCTAGCGCACTAACCCGGTAATCAAAACTTAAATAAATAAATAAGTGCAGTTGAAGACTGAATGTAAAAATATGGGTCCAAATTCCAAGAGAGTTGTCCATCCCAAACATCTTATGGGCAGTATTAAAAAAAATCCCACTCCAAGGAATCAAAGGCTGTGATCATTTCTAATGCCAGACTCATTCCTTACATTTGTTAAATTTCCAAACAGTTGGTAACAGTCTCCTTGCATTGTCCATACCAGATTTACCCCTTAATAATCCAGTCTATTTGTAGCTGAGCTGGTGGTGCTGTAGGTTGAGGTGCTGGATGCCACACCTCATGCCATGCTGACGACTTGGGTTCAGGAATAGACTCAGGTCACACAGGGGTCAGCCCAGGTGAGGAAAGATTGAGTGTCTACTGACAGCTGTCCTTCCTTGGGAGAGGGAGGACAGTGCAGCCCATTGTAAACTGACACCCAGCGGTGGCTGGGTGCTGGTACAGATACGCTGCTCAGAATGGGGAAGGCACATGTCCAGGGCATTAGACTGCCTCCACGGAGGCAGAGACAGTCACCCCACCTTTTGCACGTTTGTGGGCCCAGGGGCATAAACTGGAGGAAAAAGATGGAGCTGGCAGACTCCATGATGGCCAGCTGCAACCATGCCATCCCTCAGTAATCTGGATGTTGGCTTCCATGGGTGGGGGGAAGCTGGTGCCCCTCACCACTGGCCCTTTCATGGTGGGGGAGGTAAGCCATGGGGTATGGCCAGGGATGGGTGCAGGGAAATCCAGGTCAGAGAGATGAGTCTCCTCCAAGGGAGGAGGAGCAAAAAGTGTATATGGAAAAAACATTAAAAAATCCAGCCAGTTAAAGGCCTAGTAGTTTGTTGAGAACCTGTAGTAATCTATTTGACAGTATCTTAGTCCGAATGTTACAATTTTGAGTTACTAATGAGATGAGCCCGTAATCTACATAGTCTAGAGTGCCTTTCCCTTTCTTTGGGACCAAGCAGACCAAGGTTTGTGACACAGTTGGAGGCAAAAAAACATTATTCCTGGGTTCTACAAAAGTTCTGTAGTGAACAGGGGTTATTTTGTTAGATAATAACTTATAAACATCCCCAGAATCCCATCTGGATGTGGTGTTTTGCCATTCTGTAGTGTTTGGATAGCAGAAGTTACTTCATTAAGCACAATTGACTTGCCAATATCTTCAGTTTGAAATTCAGATAGAAACAGAAGAGGGACTACAGCCACAAAGTTGCTGATATCCTGCTTAGTACAGGACAATTTACTCTGATGGATATTTTCATAGAAGCCGGAGAAAAGGTTATTAATTTCCTTATTTGCCCATACCATCATACCTTGTTTATTCCAAATCCCTGAAGCAAACTGCTAACCTATTGTTTTTTTTAACCTGTAGGCCAGTAGTGTACTGGCTTGCTTTCTTTGCGGTATAAATTTGATTGATTTCATATTTAAGATGGGTAATATATCTTAACAGGTCAGTTCTGTTACCATTCTTCTGTTTGTATCGGGCTCTGTTTCTTGGAGTTTATTTTCCAAATTAATTAACTTTCTCTGGTTCTTCCTCTTTTATACAGTGAAACAACTATTTGCCCTCCCCCTTAAAAAAAGTCTCCCATTAACAGAACTGTGACATTGCCTCTTTATCATTAAATGCAAAAAAACTCTGTTATTTCTGTCTGAATCCAGTTCTTTGGAGCCTGAACCTTTGCATAGATGGGCTCATGAATCCAGCTTTTGAGCCCATGTCTATGGCCCACATCAAGTTTGTAACTTGGAAGACAGTCTTCCTGGTAGCCATTTTGTCTGCCAGGAGGATTTTGGGGCTACAGGCCCTGTGTACTGAGCAGAATTAAATAATCCTTCACAACGGTTAAGTTGAGCTCAGGACAAATGGGTCATTTCTGCCAAAGGTGGTTTCAGAGTTTCACTTGAACAAGTCCATTACCCTGCCTGTCTTCTTTACTGAGCCATCCACTCCTGGTGAGCAAAAGATCCACAGCTTGGATGTCAATAGCCATCTTGCACTATCTAGAGCATACTAGACAGTCCAGAGGCTCTTTCACTCAGTTGTTCTCACCTACAGGGATGTAGGCAGAGGAAGACCAGCTACCAAGAGAACTCTTTCTCATTGGTTGGTATCTTGTATTAGATTCTGCTGTGAGAAAGCTGGTCAACAACATCCAGTGAGGCTCGGGGCCCATTCCACCAGGGACACTGCAGCCTTGCTTGTGGCAGCAAGGGACATTCCCCTACTTGGATGTCTGCAAAGCGGCTACCTGGAAATCTGTGCACATCTTTATGAAACACTGCAGTTTGGATGTGTGGACCAGATCTGATGCCAAATTTGGCAGGGCGGTTCAGCAGAGCTTCTTCTTAATTAGGTTCTCTTCCTGCTTCCCACTTGGTACAGCTGGGTAGTCTGCAAAAATGTTACTGATGCTAAAGGACTCCTGGGATAAGAAGAAAAAATTGCTCAGTGCAGTAATTTATCTTCCAAGGGGTCCTTTAGCAACAGTAATTTCCCACCTTTCCTCCCCGGTTCACCTGTCAGAGAAGGGCTGTTATGTCACCTTTACCAAATTTGGAGTTTCTTATTGTTTTTTTTTTTAAGCTCGTGTTTCTATTTCCACTTTTGTGGACATTTGCATTTTTTATTTATGCAGTGTCCGTGGCTCAGTAGGTAGCACTCACCTCTGAGGCCAGGAGATCAGAGGCTGTGGGTTCAGTTCCCGCTGGCATTTTGGTCAATATCCCAGTACTGACACTGTAGTGCAGCATGAGGGGGGTGCTGCACTTCTGAGGTGCTGTCATTTGGATGAGACATTAAACCAAGGTCCCATCTGCTTGGATTGGTGGTAGTCCAGCTGGATGTTCAAGATCCCATGAGTCTTGTCAAAAAGAGTAGGGGAAAGTTTTATTGAGACAAAAATCGTACAATAATACACAAAGCATAATAGAAAAAAAAGGAAAAACAGGATAAGTATGATACAATCATTCAGGTAACTGCAAAATCAGAGTCAGTGATCCAAGGAAGAGCTTTCCAAAGTTCCAAAAGTGTTATATCTGAGTACAGAGTACGTTCATGCTCATAAATCTCTTTTAAATCTTGTATAATCTTTTTCCGAGCTCCAAATAGGAGCAGTCCTTTTGCTGTAAAGAAAACATGCAACACACCATCCAAATATTCCATTTAATGCAGACAAAAACAAGGTTCAAAGTGTCCTGGTGCCATTTTGACCACTGGGGAGAAAAAACCCTGTATACAAGATTCACATAAGTAACCGACTGAAGCAAGGGGATATCCCATGCCAGTGCCAAAAAGGACCACCAATTTTTGATAAAGGAACAGTCAAAAAATAAATGAGGGATAGTTTCAAGTTCTGTGATACATAATAAGCGAGAACACAGTCTATCTTGGGACTGCTTATGTTTATGATTTGATTTTACATTAATCTTTTCATGGCATGAAAGCCAATGAAAATCCCACATTTTGGCTGGAACCCTCTTACATCTCCACAATAACAAAAGGGAAGGGAGGTGTTGACCAGGGCACTTATCGAAGGGTACTGATACAGCACAAACCATCAGGAGTAATTTCTTATGTAAAACTTTATGTGACTGGTTTAATAACATCTGAACAGACACCTTCCATTGTTTGAGACGTAAAAACATATGTTTAACGTAAGCTGGTATACCAACAGTTTGTCTTAACACAGTTAAGGAATTACTTTCCCATTGATGAAACCAAATCCTGCAAGAGTCATAAAACCAAGGTTCCCACCGCCTTTGGGCATGAATCAACAAAGGCCTAAGGTTCGCAGCGAAAAAAATACAAGAAAAAATAACAAAGGGTTAACCATACAAACGCCACCCTCAGGGATAGGTAAATAAGTGATATTCCGTTTTATTGGGTTTAACCTACTACCCCAAAGAGCCTGAAAAAACAGGCTAAAGACAGCAGTTTCTAGCTGTAGTGGAATAGGGAATACATAACTTAAAAAAAGGAAAGTAGAGATCAAATAGTTTTTAATTAAGAAAACACGTTTCTTTTTCCCTATCTGCCCCCGGTTCCAGGAGGCCAACTGAAGTTTACCTTGTTGCAGTTTAACATTCCAGTTAAAAAAATCTGAGTCCTGTGTCCACAAAAAAATCCCCAAAATGCGAATAGGGCCCTCAACTAAACGTAACGGCCCAATACGGTCCGAGGGGGAGTTTCCTGAACCGACCCGAATAACCAGACTTTTAGTGTAATTTAAAACAGCGCCAGAGAAGTTTCCAAAAATAGAGAACTCATGGAGAGACTGAACCACTGAGGCTGCATCAGCTACAAGAAAACAAACATCATCTGCATATGTGATCGCCTTGTAAGGCAAGCATAAGGCCCAACTAGAAATAGCCCGAATCTGAGAATTAGTATTCAACCGATGGTGCAAAACATCAAGAAAAAATACATATAACAATGGGCTTAAAGGACAGCCCTGACGAACCCCCTTTTTATGGGGATCATGGGTCCTAGCCAACCATTCACTACAGGTACAACAGTAGCCGTTCTATAGAAAGCACGAATCCAGCGTACCATAACATCAGGTACATGCAGAAAACTAAGTGCTTCCCATAAAAAATCATGCCTAACCGAATCAAAAGCAGCCTTCTGATCTACAGAGACAACAAGTCCCGAAGCCAGACCTGCATAGCCATGAGAAAATAATTCTCGTAAGAGGATCAAGTGATCATAAATTCTCCTTTGAGGCACAGAACAGGATTGGGCGGGATGCAAAACTACCTCTGCTATCCTCACCAAACGCTTCACAATAATTTTCGTTAAGAGCTTAAAGTCGGTGTTCAACATACATAAAGGTCACCAATTCTTTAGAGAATGGATATCACCTTTCAGTTTATAAATGTAAATCAAAGTACCCTTAGTAAATTCCAAAGGGAGAGATTCACAAGTTAACAGAGAATTAAATACAGATGTAAATTCTGGGGCCAGATGGTCACCCAGCACCTTATATAAGCCAGCAGGGAGACCATCCGGACCAGGAGTTCTCTGTATAGGTAATGAAGAAATAGCCAATGTCAAATCCTGCTCCGTGACAGGAGAACAAGCCTGGTCCTGACATAGCTGTGAGGGAGCTGGAATATCAAGGCCACTATATAAAGTCGCACTGTCACCAGCCACAACAGGGAGGGAAGAAAAAAGGGCTGTAGTATACTTTGTTACAATATGACAAATCTCAGTTTGTGAGGAACATAAGGACCCATCTGAATTTAGAAGACACATCATATTTTTTCGGGCGGTCTGACGGGAATTAGATTCAAAAGGACAAATAACATCACGTGTTCCAACAGTACCGAATTTATGTTGGTAAAAAAGTTGCTGTGATTGCCGTAATTGGAAAGTCAACATGCCATTCTGTACAACTTTTATTTGTTGAGTAAGGTCTTGCCCTGTCGTGTACGCTATGGTTAATAATGACTGAAAATGTACCCTCTTCTGCAAATAGTCTAGGTATTCCCTCCTACATTTTAAATGACTGTAAGTTTTTAAAAAAGTGATCAGATCATGTTTCGTGTCTAACCACCACTGAACAGGATCTTCATAACAAATAAAAACAGATTTACGGGCTTGTATGAAGGACAGAAGAGACTGCATAAACATTGGAATCTGCAACAAAGATGTGTTGAATTTCCAAATACCTGGACCCTTATGGGAAGAGACAACAGAAGCAAAACCAACAGAAAGCAGCTTATGATCAGAAAACTCAACCGCTTGAACTTTGGCAGAAATAATTGGTACTGTAGGAGAGGAAAACACATAATCAATACGTGTAGCTAGTTTACCCTTTTGGAAGGTTGGGGTATGTTGTATAGTAAAGGAGAGATAGGAGTCCGTCAAGTGGGCGACTCGAACCAATTTACCCAATTCGTGGGAATCACAAAACAGTTTCTTTGTAGCAGCAAAGGAGCTCTTATCTTGAAGACTCAGGCCACAGTTAAAGTCACCAGCAAACAATACCTGAAAGGAAGTGTGCAAATAAGGACGAAGCAAAGTAAATAAAGTTATGCATTCAGTTTTGATTTGAGGGGCATAAATGTTTATATCCCGGTAGGGACAAGACCCAATGACAAAATCTATAATAAGTGCCCTACCAGGGGCTACATCAACCAATTTTAGCAAATGGAAGTCTGGGATATTAATTAAAATTCCCAGTCCCGAACAAGAGTCTTGACTAATTGACCAAAAAGAAGGACCCAGTAACCAGTCAGGTTGTGCTTGTCGGATCTCATGTGTAGTATGAAGTCTTGTATCCTGTAATAAAATTAAACCCAAAGGCAAAACCCATAGAAAAGAAAAAAATCAATCTCCTTTTAGCCATACTCTTCATACTATTTACATTAATAGTATGGCAAACAAAGTGAAACATAGCACCAAAAAGAAGGGAAAACAGACAAAAAATACATTTTACAATTTCCTTTTCCCAACCACCTTCTTCCCTTTAAGTTTTACTCTGGCATTTCGCTTCTGTGAAAGGCCAGTACCAAGTTGCAACTCTGAGTCAGTGGTACCGTCAGGGAGAGAAGAAGCTGTGGAGGAAGAGTCTGACTCACCTCCAGCGTCGTCAGAAAGGAATTGGAGAAGTTCAAAAGAATTAGATAAGGGCACTGGGGGGGGGGTCCAGACCACTCACAGGAGATGGTGCAACCCGAGGGTTATTTCTCAGTGATCTTCTACGTATAACACTTGTGAGCACTCGGGGGGGGGGCATAGTATTTGGACATGGGACCAGGTCCTGAACAGGAAAATTAGACTGGGCAGGATCGGGGACAGGAGAAATCTCAAGCAAGGGGTCATCCATGAAGGAAACTATCTGAGGTACAACCTCAGAGGATACAACAGGCACTGAAGCCTGCAGTAAGGGCTGGGCTGCCTTAGGAGGAGGTACAGCCAAGGTGGTCCGGAGACAGGCCTTCTGCGCCTGTGTAATAATAAAGCGCTGGTCCACGCCACCATCATGAAATTCCTGATTATGTGCAGCCCATTTACAATTCTGAAAGGTGTGACCCTGTTCATCACAGAGGTTACATCTACATTCATTCAAACAGTGTGCCCCTACGTGGCCCAATTCCCCACAGACATTGCATTTCATTTTATCACATACATTACTAAGATGTGCAGGATCACCACATTGATAGCAAGCCTTTGGCTGACCCGGGTAGAACAAGACCCCCCTATCTCGGCCTCTAAAAAAAGAGTTAGGCAGAGTACATCCCCAGAATCATTAGATCGTAGCAAGACTTTAAACTTCCAGCCCCCAGTCCAAATGTTCTCAGTATCCAAAATAGCTTCAGGCTGTCCCTGGACATCACAACGCTGTTTCAGCCAATACACAACATCCTCCACCTCAACTCCCTCATTTCGAAACAGAATAGTGATCGTCTTAAAAGTAGGTTTAGAAAGAGGAATAGCCTGAAATGGGGTCCATAATGCAGTAGTCCGCAGAGAATTATACTTTGACCAAAAACACTCCAAACCCCTGGATGTTTGGAAACTGATGTCAAATGTGGTTTCGCCAGAGATATGAATTAATGCATATATTTCATGGGAAAATAATTTTAAAGAATCCTTTATAAGCGTACGTCCACATAGACCCGATCAGGTGGCTCAGGTAACCCCCCCCCCCCAGTATGCCAAGTGAACAGCGTTGTGTCTCTTAGCAGCCTGGATTGGAAATTTAAAGAATGAAGAATATGAATGGCTTGGTCCCAATATTTTGAGGGGGGGGGGCTGTGGTGGTGGGGGAGCCAGAGCCTCTATAGAAGTAGTAGAAAGAGGAGTCTGAGGTGGAGAAACCTTCAGATAATCCAACACTGGGTTCTGTGTAAGCTCCAGTTCATGAGGGAGACACAAGGGGTCAGTAATAACTTTTGAAGCACCTATCTTGCTCTGTAGCTCCGGAAAATCTTCAGGGCGGGGGGACCGAATTGGAGATGGACCAGACTTCCAACTTCCTGGGACAGTACCCTGAACCCAGCCAGCACGTCTCAGCGCTGATTCAACAGTCCAGGTAGGCGCTTTATTAATGTTTACTGTAGATGATTCTTGTACATGTAGGGAGCTTTGTGATGAAGTAGAAGCAGGTAGTGAAAAGGAAACTGAATCTGTTTGTACTGCAGGTGGCAGGGGAGCATTTACTGTAGATAAGTCTTGTACATGTGAGGAATTCTGTGATGTAATGAAAGCAGGTTGTGAAAAGGAAACCAAATCCATTTGTACTGCAGGCGGCAGAGGAGCAGGCAGTAGGGCTTCAGCTACCGATGCACAGGTCGGGTCAGAGCCTGTCACAGCAACAGGCAGTAAAGAACACAAGTCAGGTAAATCTTCAAGAGCTTCCACCCAAGTGGAAGATGCATCTATGCTGTTGGCTCTCAGGCGTTGCATATCTCTGTGCATTTTCAGTTTTGCACTGGCAAAATGGCGCTCCGCCGTTGCAAAACGCTCCCGGATCTCTTGTGCTGTCAAACAGTGGTTTTCAGAATCAGAAGAAGTAAAATCCTCTGGTAAGTTGACTCTAGGCATGCAAGTCAGCAAGTCAGTTCCATAAGAAGTAAGCAGAGGGCTATGTATAGCATCCTTGGTATGAGCAGCATAACTTAAAGTTGTAGTAGGAACAGCAACAGGCAAAACTTCAGTTGTTGGCATCGTGGTCTCCATTTGATCAGAGGTAGGAGCAGAGACCAAATCTCCTACCTCCATAGCTCCCTCCTCAGAAGGCAAGGGTGCGTCCGCATCTTGGACAGAGGTTCCCCCTCTGACGAGTAGGGGTATTTCCCTGGTGTCCTGGCCAAATTTCCCTCATTCACTAAAAATACCACCAACCGCTTAATCTGGTTCAAGGTCAGTTGGCATTCATCTGCATCCCCGGGTCATGCCTGAAAATAGGCAGGATTTGTCTGGTGCACTTACCTGGTCAACTAAATAAATAATAATTATAATAAAAAAAAACTAAGTACCTCAAGGGAATCAACAAAGGCCAAGAGGGTAGCATCTTTCAGAAACGGTGTACAAGAACAAGGGGCACAATTTGAAGATAGAAGGGGGATGGCTTAGAGGTAATGTGAGGGAGTGTTTTTTTTTCCACACAGAGGGTTGTGGATGCATGGAACAGCCTTCTGAGGTGGTGGCTGTGTAGTCAAAAACCGTAGGGGGAATTCAAGAATGCATGGGGACAAGCATAAGGCATTTCTAGGGGATGTGGGTAGGAGGAAGTAGGCTGCTGATTAACTAGGATCTGTAGCTTATCCATTAGATAGGGAAAGGGGCAGACTGGGTGGGCCCAAGTGGTCCTTATCTGCCGTCAAACTCTATGTTTGTTTCTATGTTTAAACCACTATCATTAATCAAGGAAGTATTTAATTTCAATCTAAATGATTTCTTTCCCCTCCCCTCCAAACTAAGGCAAATACTAATTGCAGCATGGTCCAAGATGGTGATATTTAGGATATCAGCAGAGGGAATTAGGTTTTTCAACATGGGAGAGAAAGGAACATAATCTAGTCTACTATAAGATCGATGCCTGGTAGAGTAAAAGGAAAAATCCTTGCCCTTAGGGTGAGCAATTCTCCAAGTGACTGTTAGCTCCAAATCCTCAATTATTTTAAACAATGTTCTTCTAGCAGGGGTGCAAGTTATGGGAACTGATCATCTAGGGGTGCTTTTATCCATTACCAGATCAAGGACTTTGTTAAAGTCACCTCCCAAGATGATCTCATACTCCCCCAGATCACTAAGATGAGAGTCAACTAGACTAAAAAAAACTGTTTGGAATCATTATTAGGGGCCTAGACATTGCAAAGGGCAATTGGTATGCTTTCAAGCAATTCGGTCAAAATCTGGAGTCTATCCTCGGGGTCTTCAACATGTCTGTGTTTGATGAAAAGGACATCTTTTTTTTATTTAAATGGCAGTACCCATCTTTTTTTTATTAAAACAGTTGTATTCCACCTGATTTACCCATCCCTTTTTAATTTTTCTGCTTCAACAGGCATAAGATGGTTTCTTGAAGAAAGGTAATGTATGCATTTTGCTTATATGAATAAGACAATACCTTGTCCCTTTTGCTAGGGGACCCCAGTCCCTGAACATTCCAAGAAACAATTTTGCAGAATTTGGACATATTGAAATTACAGTATCTTTATACTGTGCTTAACAAAACTTAATAAAAGCAGAGGATAAAGTGCAGAAATGCTGAACTACTAAATGTATTGTAAATAGGATGTAATGTAAACAATAGAATAAAGAAAGTGATAAATACTAAAAGTGAACAAACAATCTGATCATTGATTGGCTGTATGTACCCAAATGCTACTTCCATTGTACCACCTAGGTGCCCTATTGCTAAAAAAAAAAAAAAAAAGGAAACCGCACTCAAGAGTCTCCACAATCCATACCCCATTCTGATGAAGCATAGTTCCCCTATGGAGACACCCATAGTGGAACTAGAGGAGGTTGCTGGGAACCACCACTAGGGAGGCCCAAGGGAAGCTGACACAGGACACCACAGGGAAAGAAAGCAGCTCCTAGTGGGGGACTCCGTTATTAGGGGAGTAGAACTGGGGGAGGCAGGGGTGAGTGAAGAAAGGTAGTTGCCCGGAGCCATGGCTTGGCCCTTCACAACAAGTCATTCCAGTGCTTCCTCACAGAGTCTGTGCTGCGACCACAGCCACCCACTGCATTCACCTCTGCTGTGTTCTCATCTAACATTTTGTGGATGATAGCATCAGTGGGCTTGTTGCACCCTTCACCTGCTCCCTCACTTTGAAGGTCTTGTAGCAGGGCCCTCAGTGCATCACTGATGAACTTATACTAGGATTCATACTAGGAAAAGGTAGGAATACAGAAGGCCAAAAGCCCATAAGTGTATGTCTCCAGCACAAGCTGGTGTAATAGCCCTCAGCTTACAACAGAAGTACATCCTCATTTTGTTTAAACATAGCATGATTGTTGCACTCAAGTAATAGATTGAGGATAGAGTTCCATAATGGAATAATTCTTTGAGTGTAATAGGCTCTTCTTTTGTTTGTTCTGGGGAATGTGAGTGCAAGTTGGTGGGTATGGCTACGTAGGATACAATCACAGGTATTATTGGTCATATTCAATTGATTTGATAATTCAGTATCAGTGTGTATTTTATGCATTAGTAAGAGATCACCTCTCTTTCTTCTCAATTCCAATGGGTACATGTTTAGTTCCTGTAGCCTTGTCTCATAATCCTTGTCCTGCATGTTAGTAACCATCTTTGTTAGTCTCCTCTGAACTCCCTCAACTCTACCAATATCTCTCATTAGGTACGGACTCCAAAGGGGGGAAACAATAGTCGAGGTGAGGCCTCACATATGCCCTGTATAATGGCAGGATACAAACCCTGTCATGAGAGGTGAAACTCCTTTTGATGCAACCGATAAGTCTATTAGCTCTATTCGTGATAAAATTACAATGACTACCAAAAGTTAGTTCAGGGTTAGTGATTACACCCAAGTCGTTATGTTGGACCATAAAAGTTAGTATGTGCCCATTTAGTGTGTACATATTTAATATATTTGCAGTACCAAAGTGCATAATTACAGATTTGTCTAAGTTGAAGGACATATGGTTTTTATCTCCCCATATCTCAATTTTCCTAAGATCATCGATGAGGTTTGATATGTCATCCAGAGTTTTAACTGATGCTGCTATTTTTGTATCGTCATCGAATTTAATGCAAAAACTGTTTATGTCAATACTTTATTTATTTATTTAGCTTTTGTTAACTGGGTAGGTACACTAGACAAGTTGTATGCCTATTTTCAGGAACGACCCAGATATAAAAATATCGAATAGTAATGGGCCTAAAACTGATCCCTGTGGCACTCCACTAGTAACTGGATGTAGGTCAGATAGGTGGCCTCTAATACACACACATTGAGTCCATTCATTTAACCACTCCTCCACCCAAGTAATGCTTTTAATATTTATACATAGTCATTTCATTTTATTTATTAAAAGGTTATGAGGTACTTTGTCAAAGGCTTTTTAAAAGTCAAGATAGACAACATCCATCGGTGTGTTATTTTTAAGATTCTTGCTTATGTGTTCATAAAATACCAGGTTTCCTGTTAGGCATGATCTATTTTTTTTAAAACCATGCTGTGATCTGTCTCTCAGCCCTTTTAATTCTAAATCTTGTTCTAAGTTTTTTTTTTAATACGGTCTCAAAATTTTTTCTTATTATGCAGGTTAGACTTATTGGTCTATAATTTGAAACATCAATATGATCTCCTTTTTTGTAAATTGGTGTTACGGCTGCTGATTTCCAATCATCTGGTATTTTATTACATGCGAGTGACATATTGAATAGTGTGTATAGGGGTTCCAGTAGCCAGTCTTTAATTTCTTTAAGAAGTCTTGGGTGTAACTTATCTGGCCCTGGTGATTTGTTAGTGTTGGTGTTATTGACTGAGTCTTTATCTCATCTTTGGTAAAGGTGAGATCATTATCATTAGAAATGATTGGTGTTACATCTTGAGATTTAATTTTAGTATTAAATACAGATGTGAAATATTCATTGTAACGGATCCTATTGTCCTAGATGTTTGTTTCTTTTTATTTACATATGTGTAAAAACTTTTCCCTCCATCTCTCCTATATGCCAATCCATATTCAAATTTCTTTTTTTCTAGGGTTATTTTATTTTTGCATTTTTTAGAGCGGTTATATACTTTCATTTGTTGAAGTCACTCCCATCCCGTTTCATTAGTTTATATGCCTGTTTTTTAAGTTTGATTAATTTGGTTATAGTCAGAGTAATCCAGGATGGAATCTTTCCTTTATTGTCATAAACTATTTTATTTGGGACATATTTAGCCTCTAAATCCAGTATTTTATTTTTTATTGAGGTCCAAAGATCATCCGGGGAGGTTACCTCTATTTTCCAATCCCAGTTACAAAGTTTAGAGTTTAACTGTACCAAATTTGCTTTATTATAATCCTTAAAGATGGTTTTCCCTATACTGCAATTTATCTGTATACCATATTTGAAACTTATAATATTGTGGTCACTGTTGTGTATCAGAGGTTTGACCTTTATGTTAGTTATAATATCAGTGTTGTCAGTTAACAGTAGGTCAAGAATATTTTTTTTTCTTGTTGCCACATTAATCAGATGATGTAGTCCATTAGATGAGCAGCAATCCAAGAACTGATTTTCCTGAATGTTAGTTCCTGTGTAGCAATGCCAATTTATACCAGGGAAATTAAAGTCCCCCATTAGTAATATTTATTTGTAATTGGATATGTTGTTTATGCTATTTAATATAGCTTGATTACTTATCAGGTCTGTGTCAGGTGGTCTATAACAAAGGCCAATGAGGTATTTAGGATGCCTATCACCTAGTAGCTGTACCCAAATAATTTCAATCTGGTTATTTTCAGATATTTCAGAAAGTGGTTTAAATTTAATTTCAGACTTTATAAACAGTGCAATACGCCCACCTATTTTTCCCTTTCTATTTCTGTAGTGAGTTGTATAACCTTTTATGTTTATGTTCCATTCAGATTTTTCATTCCACCATGTTTCCTTTATTGCAGCTATGTCAGTACTAGCTTTCTTCAATAGAATTTGAAGTTCACCCATCTTTGCTTTGTTTAAACTTCTAGCATTGCTAAGAATAAAAGTTAACCCGTTTTTACTTTTTTGTTTTTTTAAATTGCCTTTGGGTGTAGTAGATACTGCTAGTGAATTGCAAAACAATGAAGGTGGATCTCTTTGCCCTGGTTTGTTTAGTTTTTTGTTTTCTTTAGTACACTATGCGTAATACACCCAAGCAGCCTTGATCCCTGTCTGCTTAGGTGTAGTCCATCGTACCCATATAATGCCTGGTTGTTTGCAAATCTTTCCCAGGTTCTTAAACACTGAATGTTATTTAATAGGCACCATCTACGTAGCCAGTTATTGTAACTTTTGATTTGACATGTAATTTTGCAGTCTGCCCTTGGTACTGGAAGAACTTCTGACAATATTGGGGTTGCATTAAGGTCATGAAGTGTTTTTATTGCTGTTTCCATTTCCTGAATTATTTCTCCCACATCTTACCTTCCAAAATTGTTCATACCAACATGTAGCAAAACAGTTTTTGATTCAGTTATGTTACGTAGAATTCCAGGAAGTAGTTGTGTAATGTCCTTTATTGCCACCCCACTGTAACTGCAGCTGGTTACATTTTCTTTATTTCCCCTTGTTGAATATCTGTCCCTGAATTTTGTGATTGAATCCCCCAATATGAAGATTTGTTCTGGACTATTTTCATTTTGTAATAGAAGATTTGTGGAATTTGGGTACTACATATCTTTTGCTGGACCTTCATTAGTAAGTACTGGTTGAACTGTTATATTTGTATGAATGGGTTTACATTTTCTGATACAATCATCAATATGATGGGGGGGGATTTTAATTTAATGTAGTGTTGTTAATGATCTTATTATTTTGCTGTGTTTCACTAGCTCTATTTGGTAAGGTTATAGGAATGGGACCAGGGGACACAGTATTTTCATCTTCAGTTAATAAATTTAGGGGATCAAAACTATTGAATAGGTTCAAATTGAGTGCTTTCGACTTTCTCCCCTTTTTTTTTTCAGATGGTCTTCTAAATTGAATGTCACACCAGTCAGCGTCTAATGTCTCCTGGATGTCATTATCTCCTACTCGTCTTCTATTTAACACTAAATTTGGACATGCAACAGTATTTAAATCAACAGGTTTACTAGGATCATTTGCACAATTTATAATAGTTGGTTGTATTTCTTGTTCATTCAGATTCGCAGGGGAAGGGTTTATGCAACTTATGGGATTGTGACCTTGAGTTTCCACTAATGCATCAGTACCTAAAGTACTTTGACCTGTACTAGGTTCTATATTCTCAGTTTTGTTTATTAACACTTGCTGGCTAATTTCCAGTGCTTTTAATCTTGTGTTAAATAGAGAGATTTCCTTTTGCATTTCCTCATTTTGGATGCACTTTAAACAAACAAAGGGTAAATCAATGATTGGTACCTCAGAAAATAGATACATATTGCATCCTGTACATTGTACCCAATTATGGTTTTTAAGAATGTAATTTAATTCCAAACATCCTTCCATTTTTAATAAAATTAGGTGCTATAAGCTAGTTGTACTTACAGGAGTGCGCCACTGCTCAAGTCTGGCTTTGTTTACTTTTTGAGTTCTCCCTCTTCCCTCGCACAACATGCATAACATGTGCAGACACGTGTGTCTCTGTGCGTTTCTCCGCACGCGACCCCGCGTGCCCTGCACACTCTCGCCCTGCTTGCAGCAGGGCAGCTTAAATGACTGAGTTTAACCCGGAAGTAGTGCTGGGGTCACAGAGCCCTCAAGGACAAACTTCTCGATTTTAAAGTGTAAAACACTTTTTACAGTGTGACAACGCTAAATTAGCATATGTTTAGCCACACTTGTAAAAGGTTGCAAAAATTGTGACTTATTTGGATGTTGTAGTTCACTCATAAAGCATGTATAAACTACAGCACCCCTCTTCCTGCTTCCTATACTTGAAGCAGGGCTCAAAATTAGTACTGCAGAAGGTATATAAAAAGAAGTTAAAAAAACACTTAAGTCACACACAACAAATGTATTACATCAGGCAATCACAGTCAGAACCAACGTAGTATATTTCATTTGGTACAGCTAAACTCACCCGCTCGCAGCAGGGCAGCTTAAATGACTGAGTTTAACCCAGAAGTAGTGCTGGGGGTCACAGAGCCCTCAAGGACAAACTTCTCGATTTCAAAGTGTAAAACACTTTTTACAGTGTGACTACACTAAATTAGCATATATTTACCCATACTTGTAAAAGGTTGCAAACATTGTGCCTTATTATGGGTACAGAGACATTGCTGCATGGTAGCATCACCTTTATGGGACAGATGGAATGGTAGTGGTTAGTCACAGGGGTAGACATTGTTTGCTCGACTGGCATTGTACCTGATTAACATGGCACCATACTTACCTGGCAGGCCATGACAGGATCTGTGTGCCTCAGGCACTGGAATACATTACCATGCAGTGGAACACACAGTACATACATGGCCATAGTGTACTGCAATGATGATTCCCTTGCCTGTGCCTGTATGCCAGATGGCAACAATAAAGCACTGTTCGCATGAGTGCAGTGATGAGCTCACTAGATAACATGCATCCAAACAGCTGTGTGTGTGTTTCACAGCACATAATAGTCTTGTCTGCACACAGTTTGGGTGCCTCATGTGGGCTGTGTGGATATTCATGTTGGACATTTGCACATTGCTGGGGACATAGGGCATGGTGCATGATGCTGTGTCCTGTCCCCATGGCACAACACATGGCTTGTGCTACACACATACCTCTGCTGCTGACCAACCTCCCCAAACAGCACTGCCACTGTGTATGTGCAACACACCCAGCTCACCTTGTTGTGCATATACCACTGACAGAGGCACGTCACTTAGCTATCCCAAAACATGGTTGTGCATGCCATCTGCCAGCAGCTGTGTTTGTCTCACCCTGCCAGGTGACAGGTCAATGTCCTGTACAGTGCAGTGGTGTTGCATGTGTTGCAGCACTGCTGAGGTACAAAGGCCCTTAGCCCCACCACCACCCCAACCTGCGCTCATCCCACTGCACCATTCATGTTGGCAGAGTGCATGCAGTCATATCTTACAGTGTGGTGACACAGGGTCCCCCCACCATGCCACATGACATGCCCACTGTGTACAGTTCAGACTGTTACTGTATGGCCTGTGCTACTGTCCTGCATCAGTGCAGCCTACAGTGCAGTGTACACATAATCCCACAGACAGCACAGCATCAAGCTGCATATCTCCCATGTATGCTGACTATCACCCATTTGTCCTGTGTATTGCCATTCATAACAAGCGGCATGTTCCGAGTTGTGTACAAACCTGCATTGGCCTGTTGTAGCTACTGGGAAATCCTGCAAACAGTGTTTTCAATCACTTCATTCAACAGTAGTGCAGTTCCTGTCTGCTACACAGGTGGAGCAGTTTGTCCTGATATAGCACGCGGCTAGGCAATCCATGCTGATCAGGCTGTAATGATATGGTAATTTGTAAGTTTGCCTTGTGAATACACAAGTAATCTCATTTACATACACTCTTTGAATATACCAACATTTAGTACCAGGCAAATGTTTAGCGCTGGGCAAATTGTTAGCGCCGGGCTAATTGGACAGTGTTTAATGCTGCAGTATTGCATTAGAGCTGATATACAGGGCAACTGCATGCTGTATTAGTGCATGCATGCAATGGCCTCCTGTCATGAGGGTCACAGTGGGGTTGTGCATGCATGGTGCTTGTGCATCCCGTTCACACAGCATTAACGTGATAGCGCTATGCTACAGGGCACTTGCGCATGCATGCTATGGTCTTGCAGGGGTCACAGTGGGGACGCACATGCTCAGCTCATGTGATTCCAGATAATGTCTTGGCCACTGTATCGGCATGATGTATAATGGATCTGGATGGGCGGAGGGCATCCTGCGGGACTGCTGGGGGGAGGAGGGCTGTTTGGAGATGTGGTGAAGTACAGGTCTATGTTGTTGTGTCCATTATGTGTGCATATGGGGTATTGCTGGAAGGTGGGTGTTTTAACATGGTCCTCTACTGGCTTGTTTTCCCATGTCCTTGCACAGGATAGTCTTTGTACACCTGCCATGCTGGGGGGGGGTGCTGGGCTATTGTAGTGGGATGGTGTACTATGGGTCTGCTTTTGCAGATGGTGTGGTGCCATCCTGCTGGGGGGGTGGCCTGCCATATCATACCAGCATGTGCAACACTGTACTTGGCACATGAGTTTGGCCTACTGCTGTCTTGCTGGTGGTGAGTCATGGCCTGTGTCCCTTAGTTACTTGGTGTTGACTGTGCAATGCATGACCACATTGTGTATCTCTGCCTTGGGTGTGCTGTTGTTGTTGGTGTTGGCACCATCACATGCCATGCTCATTAATAGTACGGGATGCATGCCATCATGCAGTGGTGTGGCTGTGGCCATTCCAGTGGTGGGTGTGCTCTGCTGTATGTTTCATAGCTCTGTGCCTTGGCCCACTGTCCTTGTCATCTTGGGGATAGGCTGTCTGGTTCCACTGTGTCACTGTGTGCTCCACTGGGCTGTGTGGAGTGCACTGTGTTGTGGTGTTGCCAGTAGCCTTCCACACCTGTTCATGTATACAGGGATGGTGGGTGGTGCCTGTGTCCTTGAGACTCAGCTTACAGATGCATGTCAGGTTGTGCGGCATGTTCTGTGTTGTATCACCACATGGACATGGTTGTTGGGACATGCTGTCCACCCCTGGGTTGCCATCTGGGGTTTGCATTTTACTTCCTTGTCAGTGTATCATCCTGACATGACATGATCCCCCTTCCTCCTCTAGGTCCATGTCAGAGCTCACTGTGGGACGCACAGCCTGAGGGGATGGAGGGGAGGGACGGTCTGCTATGACACATAGTCTGCCAGCATAGGACCCTCATTGAGCAGCAGACAGTCATCATTTCAGCGACACGGTGGGTGGCTGCAGTACTGGAGGCAGAGCTGCCTGACCCATCCAGCATGCTGTCATAGGACTGTTTGCTTTGTCCCCCCCCTTACTGAACTGCTGGATTTGTTGCTGCATTAAATTCCTTTTTATGTTTGCTTGTGCACATACGCAAGAAACATTATGTGGCAGCTTAGAAGAGAAGCGCTTTGTGGAGGCACGGCAGTGTGGCAGCCAACGGAGGCATAGCATTTGGGGACTTGGCAGTGGTGGACCAATGGAGGCACAGTGTGCTGATGACACTGGCTTCCAAAAGTGCCACCAGCTTGTAACGTTTTCGCAGCAGTAACCGAGGCCACCTCGTCATTGCAGTGTCAGTACTTCTGCTGCAATGAGGGAGCGACCCGTAATTACAGGGCGGAAAGTTGACTGTACTATTGTTTGTGAATGTGGCAGCAAGCCGCCGCCATGTTTGTGAACAATAGTGCACAGCCCCCAATGCCGAGGGGGTGTCGAATCCCCTCGACATCATGCATCCCTCCAAAAAAACTGTCTTTGTTTGCCAATGGGGGCCCCAATCCTCATCAGCTTCAGTCCCCTAGCTGCCCAGGTTTAATTTGCCGATGGGGGAGCCCACTCCCTGTTGGCATAATGTCCAGCCCCCCCAAAAAAACAGTTGCTTTCTGCCAAGGGGGGTGCTCAATCCCCCTCAACTCTTGCGCCCCCTCCAGTATGTGCCAACAGTGCCCAATCCCCTGTCGGCTACAGCCCCCCCAAAAGAAACAGTTGGGTGGCATGCTAGGAACCTACCCCAGGATGCCAAATGTCCCTGTGAAACCAGAAAACCATCCTGTGGTGTTTTTTTTTTTAAACCTGCAAACCAGAAAACGGTCCCTCGTCAAGTCAAGTTGGCCCCACCCCAACCACGCACCCACCCTCTGCGCACCCTGGCTCCCCACACCCCCCTCACCCCATACTTACCTCCAGAGCACAGTATGATGATCTTCCTTAGACTGGGAACACGTCTGCACTCTTCAAAGCCGACCGCGAACTGAAGAAATGCCAGTAAGCTGTACAATGGCATAAACAGAGTTTTTTCAACTTTGGTGCATATCTCAGGTATTTTGGGGAATTTTGCCACCAGATTTTCAACATGGGGTTATTGGGACCCTTCCTCATGAATTCGGGCACTGTGATGGCATTATTCAGTCCCGAAAGGTGATTTCGCGGTCACTGTGCAGAATACCCTTTTGGGACCGATTAATAAAATGGCAGTGCCAATGTTCATGAGGGGTGCTCTCAAAAAGTTTATGTTGCAAATTTGGTGGAAAAATCCAAGAAATGACTTATACAAGTGTGCGTAGCGCAGTTGCTACAAACACTTGTAACTCCGTGAATATGCAATATTTTCACTCCATATTTTCAACATTGCCATTTTGCCATGCCTCCTTATGAACAGTGTGGCTGTCATTTTTCGCATCCTGGCTGAAATGTGTTTTTGCACTTCCGGCACAGAATAGCACGGTCTCTGTGGGAAATCAGTGTTCGGGACACATTAAGAAAATCACGGTGGCACTGTTCATGAGCAGAGGTCCTAAAATGCCTATGTTGAAAATTCTGTGACTAAAGTCCATAAAATGCCTGTGTTATGCACATGTGTTGCGCAGTTTCCATGTATGCTCGGAAGTGCAAACATTTTTAATATTCCCACTACAGATTTTCAACATTGCCATCTTTTCACACCTCCCTATAGATGGTATAGCTGTCATTCTTCACATCCTGCCCGATCTGTGTTTTCATGCATGTGGTGCAGAATGGCATGATCGCTGTTGGAACTCAAAGTTTGGGACACATTGACAAAATCATACTGCCACTCTTCATGAGAAGAGGTCCCAAATGCTTTCACGAAGTGCGGTCAGAAAAAGGCCATGTTGAAAATTTGTAGTGCAAATACCAACAAACGCCAAGGGCGTTAGGGTTTCTAACCATAATGTCCTACCCTGTACAGACTGACAGGCATCAGGGAATGCCTTTGGATTGCCGACTGTACTGCTCATGCCATCCCATCCCCCCAGCCACTGACAGGCATCGAGGTGTACCTTGGACTCTTCAGCCCCAGACTTCACTCCATTCTCCTATGCTGCACCCATTTCAGCGTATGTCCTTATGGAATGGGGTGACTGTAAAGTCAAACACCCCAAGGCACACCTCAACACTTGTCGGTGCCTGCAGGATAGGGTGAGGTGACATGGCATGACCATCATGGGAGACAACCCAAACACTTACCCCAATGCCTGTCTGTCTCTACAGGATGGAGGTGGGGTTGGCATGAAGTTCAATACTTCACTGCCATTCCTATTCTTCATCTGTCTAACTCCTGCATTTCCAGTGCTAATACCAGCAAGCAAACATTCAGCATTGACAAATGATTGTTTATTTCTGTGTCCACTTCTCCGTTCCTTCCATTTTCATTGACAACTTGTTAATAGTGTTAGCATGTAGATATATTTTTCATACTAGTTGGTTAGGTAGTAGCTGTGGTAGTAGTAGTTTTAGTCTTAGTAGTAGTAGTTTTTGTAGTAGTAGTAGTAGTAGTAGTCGCATTAGTAGCAGTAGTAGTAGTCATAGTAGTAGTATTACTACTGTTCACTATTGTTCACTTGGGAGCTTAAGCAACAGGTTGGTAGAAAAGAGGCCAGGAGTTATATTTTGTTTTAAACTGAAATATTTGAATAGTTGTAAGTGAAATTAGTTCTCTGTGTTAAAAATTATTACCTTGAATTTGAACTGATACTTGGGCTGTGATATTGTAGGTTTGGGGATAGTTGTTTGGCAGGGAAAATTAGAAGGTAATTTAAATGTGTTGTTTGCCTGGTGTTTGGAGGAGGGGACTTTAGCTGCAATTAACTTGTCTTTAAACAGGAATTACTGTGGCTTTCATTGTTCACTTGGGAGCTTAAGCAACAGGTTGGTAGAAAAGAGGCCAGGAGTTATATTTTGTTTTAAACTGAAATATTTGAATAGTTGTAAGTGAAATTAGTTCTATGTGTTAAAAATTATTACCTTGAATTTGAACTGATACTTGGGCTGTGATATTGTAGGTTTGGGGATAGATGTTTGGCAGGAAATTAGAAGGTAATTTAAATGTGTTGTTTGCCTGGTGTTTGGTAAGAGCCCTCCCACCCATCCTGTTTTGTAGGCTTTCTTAAATACTGAAAAGCCACTGGGGTTGGGATTGAAGGGCTGAGTATTTCTGTTTGGGACTGAAATTTGGAAGCAACCGGAGTTGGTGGGCCTGTGACATCATACGGTACCTGGTGTCTGCTTCACACACTGTTAGTGGGACTGAACACATACTGGACTGTATGTGTTGTGAGACTTGGGAACTTTGTTGGTGGGATTGAAATTGGGTTTGTAAATAACTACAGTCAGTATAGAGAGAAACTGTACTCCAGGAAAGGGACTGAGAAAAGGGGGTGTGCTATTATAAACAGAGGGGGATAATCAGGGTGGCCATATTCCACCATGGCAGGCATCTTCAGAAGGGTTGTAGGCTGCACAGGCTGTGGGATGGCAATAATTCTAAATTGGGCCTGGAGAGAGGGAGGCTGCCCACTTTGTAGACAGCTATCTTGTATCAGGAGTGAGGTATATTGGTTAAGGAGTAAGCTGTGGGAGCTGGGGGGTGTCCAAGGATAAGGGGTGTGGATATGGGCAGCAGAAGGGTGGGGCTGAGGGGAGGCTGGGGCAACGCTCTGAAATTACAGGACATTATACTACAGCAAGCAGAAGGGGGGATATTAGGGACAGAGGACCCTTAGATAGGGAAGTTGATGCTAAGGGAAAAGCGTACAGGGTGAAAATTCTGAATTCAAGGAGACTGGAGGGGGAAGAGTCAGGAGGGGCTGTTGTGCGAGCCTAAAACAGCAGACTGTGGGAAGGGGCTCCTAAGGTGAACAGTGCAAGAGAGGAAGAAGAGGTCAGTTTAGAGATGCAGTCGGAAACTCGGGTTACTGATGGAGGCTGACATAGAGTGTCACAATAAATTTGAGATACTAAGCATCCTAGAGGGAGGAAGGGGTTGGTGGAAATGAAACTTATACAGAGGCGAGGGAGAGGTCAGGTACCCATAGGGCATCACAGAACAGCTATGGAAAGGATAGACATAGTCCCAGAGGAGAAGGAAACATATATGTTAAGCAAATGGAGATGCAACATATTCCAGACATGAGGAGGAGAGCATGATTGAGAGAAACTGGGAGACAAGGAGGTGGAGAGGGCCCCTTCAGCAGGAAGGTCAGTACCAAGGATGGGGCCTAGCTAAGGGGACCCACAGAGAACCTCTGGAAGCAGGGTACTATTACAAGGGGATGGGGGTGCGGGGAGGGAAACCATCAGGGCCAGGATAAATGGTTCAGATAAGAGAGAGTTAAAGGGACACCTATTCAGAGGGGTTTGAGTTAAGTGGGCAAAATAGCAAGGATGCAGAAAGGGAGGGTGACAAGGGGTCTCTAATAAGGCAGGAGACTCCCATGAAATTGCGATCATGAATAAAGTGGGGAGGGGCTGAGAGGGCATAGTGGAGGTAACCATAGGATGATGGCAGTGTTGAGGTTCTGTTACTGGGAGACTCGATGATTAAGGGTATCCATTGGGAGGGACAGGGGATGGATGCCATAGCCAGGTGAAGGTAGTAGTATCTGGGCTGACAGTGCACAGAGCAAAGTTCATAGTGTATGAAATGGTTGGGGATTGTGGAGGAAACCGGTTTCCTGGTGCATTTGGGAACTAATGATCTAGAGGAAATAGCATTGTGGAAATCCAAGCAAGGTTCAAGAACTTGCCAGAGTCTGTCGGGATAATGGATGCAACATTTCCTTTTGGAATATTGCCAGTACCAAAGGCCTCAGTGGAGAAAAAATGAAGCTCACAGAGGTTAATAAATGGCTCAGGAAGTGGGGTGAAGAGAATGGGTTGGGGTGTGTAGGGAACTGGAATGGAGTTTGGGAGGATAAGGGACTATATGCCAAGGACAGGTTTCATCTTGCCCCATTAGGGAAGAAGTCCTTAAACAGGGGATGGCTGACTACATACAAGAAAGGTGGGGTTTAAACTTGTAAGGGGGAAGGGATAAGGGAGGGCTGACCAGAAGCCCTCCCTCCAGATGAGGAGTAGCCTTCAAGCCCAAGGGGAGGGAAACAGACTGGAGGTGGAGGTTTCAGGAGGAGCAGGGAGGATGGAAGTATAAGGAATCTGGGTGGGGTTCGACAAAAGGATCAGGATAAAGGGTGGGGTTAGTGTTAGTAAATGCCAGGAGCTTGGGAAACAAGTTGCCAGAGTTCCAGGCCATGCTGTTCGGAGGGGTGGATGTGGCGGCAGTCACAGGCGTGGCCATCAAAACCATGACTGGGACCTAAATGTACGGGGTACACTATGCTTAGGAAGGATAGAAAGGAGGAAGAGGGGTGGAGTGGCTATGTTCATTAGAGATGACATAGAAATTGCTATGGTAGAAGAGCAGAGGAAACGTGGGCCTTATGGGTCACCCACGATCCCCAGCAGGAGATAAGGCAAGCTGGGAGTAGCATATAGGCCCCGGGATGAGTGATGTTCTAGAGGATGGTTTGCTGGACAACATCATTGCCCAGTGTGGTCCAAAAGGGAAGGAGTGGTGTTGATGGGGACCTTAATATGCCAGGTACAAACTGGGGAACCATGTCCTCTAAGGTGGCCAAGGAGCAGAGGCTGCTGGATGGCTTCAGGATGTGTTCTTAACACAGCATGTGATGGAGCCCACAGGGAGGGGCATGTCCTGGATGTGGTTCTGGCAGATGGGGATCTGGTAGAGGACATGGTTGTACAGGACCCCTGACTGGGAGTGACCACAATACTGTCTGGTTTCAAATAAGCATTGGGGGTGGGGTGAGATCTAGGACACTGGCAGTGTGGACTTCAGGGGGCAGACTTTATGGGCATGGAAGTATTCTCAAGGATCACTTGAAGAGGATTACCTCAGCGACAAGTGTGGAAAGGAGATGGGAGGTCATAAAGCAGGGGACTTCATGAGGCAGTCAGGATCTCGCTAAGTTGAAGCGTAAGGAGCAAGGTCACATAAACCATGCTGGTGGTCAGTGAGGTCCAGGTAGCAGTCAGAGAAAGAAGGCGGCTTACAAAAATATAAAACAACAAGAGGATAGGGATAAGAAATGTACCAGCTTGCATCTAGAAAAGTCACCCGTATGGTGAGGGAGCAAAGTCCAGTAAAAGCACGCTGGCACAGAGGATACATGGAGGGAAAAGGGGTTCTTCCGGTACATTGGGGGCGGAGAAAAACTAAGGCCATCTCAGCAGATTGAGATCAGAAGAAGGGTGGGTGGAAGAGGCGAGGACCAGGCAGAGGTATTTAGCAGTACTTTGCCTCTGTGTTCACTAGGGAGGATGGGATATCTACAAAGCAAGGCACAAAGGGATAGAGCGGAAGGAGTGGGATCAGGGAGCACAGAAATGGAGCATAAGGGAGGGAAAGGTACCCCAGGGTGTCACATCTGGATAAGTATAAAAGACCAGTAAGGTGGAGGACAGATGATGCCATCCCACCAAAAGGTGTGGTTTGCCCTCAAGGCCCTAAAGAAAGACAAATCTCCTGGGCGGATGGCATTCATCCGAGAGTACTATGGAATTGGCGGACATACTGCTGCACCCTGGTGGAGCTTTTCAACAGGTCACTTGAGACAGGGAGGGTACCTAGGGATTGGCGAGAGGCACATGTGGTACCAATCCATAAAGGGGTCAAGGAAGTACCAGGAAACTATAGACCCATCAGTTTAACCTCGGTGGTGGGAAAATCAATGGAGGTATACTAAAGGAGCGATTGGGCGTTTACTTGGGGAGGTGGGAGGTCTGGATAGTCGGCAGCAAGGGTTTGTGCCAGGTAGATCATGTCAAACCAACCTTGTGGAGTTCTATGAATGGGTAACATCAGAACTGGACAGGGGTAAGCCTGTGGATGTATTATTCTTGGACTTCAGCAAGGCGTTTGACTCTGTCCCCACAATGGTCTGGTGGAGAAAACTGATGGGGTTAGGAGTAGGCCCTTTGATGGTCAGATGGATTGAAAACTGGATAGCTGGACGACTCAGAGGTAGTGGTCTGTGGGGAGCTCTCGAACCCTACAGAGGTTGGTAGTGGGGTACCACAGGGCTCGGTCCTGGGTCCAATCCTGTTTAATGCATACATATCAGACATCAGGGATGGTATAGGGTGTGAAATGGTCTCTTGGCGGATGACTCAAGATGGGAGCAGTAGTTGAGGGAGAAGAGGAGAGGTTGGCCCGCAAGGGACCTGAACACCCTGGAAGCTGGGCTCACACATGGAAATTAAATTTCAATATCACCAAGTGCAAGGTGTTGCATCTTGGTCGGGAAACCCTAAACACAGGTACACCCTGGGAGGAGGTGCTGGAAGCCTCAACAGGGAAAAAGACCTAGGGGTCATGGTGGATACATGTATGAATAACTCTGAGCAGTGCAGGAGAGCAGCTAGCAAGGCAAACAGGATGTTGGGATGCATCGCAAGGGGGATCACCTCAAGGAGCAAGGAAGTGATTCTGCCACTGTACAATGGACTGGTTAGACCACACCTTGAGTACTGTGTACAGTACTGGAGACCACACTTGAAGAGGGACATACAGCTCCTGGAGAGGGTACAGAGGAGGGCAACAAAGATGATACGAGGGCTAGGGGATTTGACTTACGAGGACAGACTTGAGGAGCTCTGCCTGTTTTCATTGGAGGAGAGGAGAGACAGGGGGGACATGATTGAGGTCTTCAAGTACCTCAAGGGAATAAATAGGGTAAACATGGAGGGGATCTTTAGACTAAAGCAGGGAGGCATCACCAGAGGGCATGGTTTGAAGTTGGAAGGTGGAAGGGTGAGGGGGGAAAAGAGGAGGAGGTTTTTCACTGAGAGGGTGGTGGACCCTTGGAATGCTCTACCTGGTGAGCTGGTTCAGAGATCCACAGTGGAGGGCTTTAAGAGAGGGTGGGACAGACACAGAAAGTGGATGTATCAGATGATGGCCTGTCCCGGGGGGGTGGGGATGGATGATAGGGGTTTCTGGAGCACAAGGGATGGGAGGGTCTCTGCACCCAACTAAGGATCTAGGTTCGAGCAGACTTGATAGACCATAAGGCCTAATCTGCTGGCAAATAGTATGTTAGTATGTTAGTATTAGTAGTAGTAGTAGTAGTAGTAGCAGTAATAGTACTCATAATAGTTGATTTTGTGCTCATTTCAATGTTGTTTGATGTGTATAATGTTGTTGTTGCTATTCTGCTGTTATTCTTGTTACCTTTATTTTGTCTTTGTTAAATTGTACATTATACTTTCTTGAGCTTACTGTGTCCTGTGTCATTTTGGGGTGCTTGGGGTTTTCCACATGTTTGTACTGTTCTTTGGTTTTCACTCATGGGTCCTGGGTGTTGCTGGACATTCACATGGCTGTGTGGGTGTCATATTCTGGGTTCTGCACTGCTGTCTGCTCATGGGATCACAATCAGGGCTGTGCTTCTGTGTGTATGTTCCAGGGCATAGCAGGCTCACCTCTGCACTGTGTTCCTGTGGGTGTTTGCACTGCCTGACTGGGAGCTATATTCAGAGCTATCTTATTTGCTATATTCAGTGCTGTCTTACTTCCCAGGCCAATTTAACACTGCAGTTCCAGCCCGGTTAGCCAGTCTTCCTTTGCACCCTATATTCAACAGGTTTAGCACCGGGCTATTCATTTTGAATATAGCGGACTATTTGATCTGGGCTAATTTAGCACACAGGGGAGTGCTAATTTAGTCCCAGAGCAAAGTTTTGAATATCTGAATTTAAGTTTCTTATAGAAATGTGAGTTTGCCAGCTGCCTGTACATGTCCTGATTGTAATCAGACATATCCATTACTACAATTCTGCTGCTCTTATTAGCTGGCTTAATTGTTAAAGCTACATTCTCAGCAAGCTGTTTCAGGGCATCTTGTTCCCCCCGGTTAGATTTATATATCGGGGAGTTAAGCAGCTGTGCAAAACCTCATTCACATGCCTTTTGGAATGTAAACACCACTCTTTTCACTGGAGGGGGGGAGATAAATCTAGGTTTTGGCTGAAACACTCCCTGCAGTTCATCAGTCACAATATCAGAATTAATAGGCCTTTCATCTGCACTACTTTGAGTATCCATATTGGCCCCGACCCTTCCCCTTGACCCTCTTTCTTAGAATAGAAACATTGTAGGTTTAAATTTCTAGCAAACTTTTGTAAATCAACTTATAAATCAAAATGAGAGAGATTATTTGTAGGCACAAATTTCAAAACTTTATTAAGTGCAGACAATTCATTAACACTAAGTTCAAAGGAGGATAAATTGATCACAGTACTTAAATCCATGTCTTGTAACGTGTCTGGTATGGACGTCCCTCTCCTCCGCTGATTCTGCTGCTGAACGCTGACTTTAGGATTCTGTCCCTGAGTGTATGTCCCTCTGCCCTGGCCCCTGCCTTGTTGCATATGGCCTCAATTCAATGAACCTCTTCCTCTTGTTGGTACATTTTCCATGCCTTGTTTTGGAGCATTGAACATAACACTGGGGTTCCTCCATATCTGAACATTACTGGGGTGGGAAGGACTCTCCTCTGATGTCATTGAGTCCTCCATAAAATCTGAAGATGCCGTGTCTGACTCATTCCCTGAATAATCAGTGCAATCATCCTGGTTACCACCAGGTGTTGAGGTTCCTTTAAGAATGGAACAAAGTTGATTACTATTAACTGCAGCCTCTTGTTCCCTTTCACATATATTTTTTCCAACCGAAAACACAGTTATTAGTGTAATCTCTTTGATCTCTAATCTTCTTGGTTTCTTTTTGTGCTCTCAGTTTGTCAGTTCTAGCAGTGGTTTCAGTAAGTAGGTTTTTTTAATTCATAAAATTGAGGATGTTTGATAAACTTATTTAGATCAATTTCTTTGAGTTTCAAAATCTCCATCAATTTATTTTGTTGATTTACTGAATACTTAATAATCAGTCTAATCAAACGTAAAGACACATCATGTAACTCCTCTTTCCAAAGTGAAAAAAAGTCATTATCTTCCTTACCAAAGCTTGGGAATTTTAGAATCCAAAGTCCTCGCAGCACCTGAACTGCAGTGAGGAATCTTTCCATAGTGACTTCTTGCCACACGAGTTGCCTCAGTTTAAGTGCCAGTTTCTCATACTTTATGAAAGCATCCCATATGGTCAGGGATGGCTGTCCACTTGTTATGTTGGTAGACAAATGTTGTCCAGTCAGGGCATCCATCCCAGATTCCATGATGTCTAACGTAGGTTTCACGATAATGGTGTTAATTAAACTGAAAGTGGGGAGCAATGGCAACGCATTCTTAGGCACCCCAGAGAGACATCATTACTACAATCCCGCTGGCTGAGTCGGTCCACTCCGCTGTGAGCTAGCCCAAATACACAATACGAGCACAAAGAACATGGCAGCCTGTAGCAGTAGTGGTGTCATGACTAACATTAGGTAATAAGAAAGAAAACCACACTAGGAGTCAAGATTGCAGAATTGCTAATCATTTTAATGCAATGCACACCACGCCTGTAGGAAAGCCATGCTCCCACCACAAAACATCAACATCTCGTGCTTGTGGCTTTAACAAGAAGCTAAAGTGCTTAGAGAGTATCATTCTTTTTGTACAGGATAAAAAGAATGATACTTTATAACCACTTCAGCATCTTGTTAAAGCATGCAAGTGCAAAACAAAGTTTTGAGGTGGGGAGCACAGCCGTCTTATGGGCTTGTGTGCATTACACGTTAAAGTGATTAACAATACTGCAATCTTGATGACTCAGCATGGTTTTCTTTTCTTATTTTTATTATCTGGTATTGTCACAATGCACTGGTGCTGCTAGAGCTGCCCTGTTCTCTTGTCAACGTGGCTCAGTTGGTAGCACATCCGCGTCGGGACCAGAAGGTTGTGGGTTCTCATCCCACACCAGGATTGCACCGAAAACATTGTTGGCATCTGAGTACAGTATTAGGGAGGTGCTGTACTGCTGGGGTGTGCCATCCTTCGGATGAGATGTTAAACTGAGGTCCCTTCTACCCATCCTGGCATTGTCCTGGTGGGTGTTCAGGTGGAAGTAAAAGAACCCAGGGCACTCTTCGCAAAGAGTAGGAGACATTCCTGGTGTCTTGGGCAACATTCCCCTTCCCATAAACCGGTTCATGCAATTATCCAGGCTGTGTGTGTGGGTGATGACGTGCGATATGGCTGCCACTACACGTTCAGTCACATTGCTTGTAAAGCGCTTTGAGATACACTGCGTATAAAAAGCGCTATATAAATGCTGATTCTTCTTCTTCTTTTGTTTTACTAAGTAGCTGTGAATGTGCACACTTTCAGAACCCAATTATATTAAGGAGGGCAGTTCAAGATTTATTTTATTGAAATAGCTAACAACTGTTCCATCAACTTGTAACATAGCTTGTGAGCTGATTCACACATTATTTAGCGCAACCTTGTGAAAACACCTTAATGTACATATAGCAGATATGAGGAGAAGCTCATTACTAATTCAGAACAGTTCTTAATATTCAGTAACCAGCCTTATTTGTAGGTATAATATATCAACTCATGGCATAAGCATTTAAAAACTTCGACTATGAGGCATACCACTAAGGAAAAGCTCATTACTGGTTCAGGAATGTCATTAGGGCTGTGCGAAATTAAAATTCCACTGATGGAATTCTTGCGATATGCGAAATTTGCTTCCGTGAAAAATGGAGGAATATTTCATGTAATTCTGCTTTCAACTCTGGAATTTTGGCATATGTTGTGGAATAATGTGGTGAACTGTGGAAAATATTTCCACAGAACTGATTGTCTTTTTCTTTTATTTAGTAAGTAGAAAAATGAAAACTGGGACCCTGGGACCAAAACTGGGAAGTGGAGATGTTGGTGTAACTGGAAGGAGAAGCTGAAAACCTAGGAGGTGACACTGCTGCAACTGATACTGGTGTAACTGGGGGAAGAAACTGGTATAACTGAGATGAGACACAGTTACAATAAGCTATGGTGAAATATGTGCAATTTTGAATACTGCAGGATGCATTAACAGAACTGTAAGAAGAAACAATATCAGCTTGGAGGAGACACTGCCAGGGTACTAAATTCCTATACTTTAGTTGCTCCAAGGCAAGCACTTTTGTCTAAAGACATATACAGCCCCTCCGTGCCTACCCCCTGTGGCAACTGAGGCATTAGTGCTGCTGTATCTTCATTTTTTTCTACTGTATGCCTACCTTTTTTTTCATCTCCCCAGCCCACCCCCTCCCCAAGTGCCTGTGCCATCTGCAATAGTGCAGCGTTAGCATTGCATGACTAAGTTTATCACAGCACTTACCCTTAGGTGTAGTGGAGAACCAAGACCAGGAAGGAGCAGTGCGGTGGAGAGCTTGTCATGAGACCACAAAGTCTGTGCACTGAGAATCATGCTGACTCAGTCATTCTGCTGGTATCACATGACAGGTGCTTTCACTAGGGCCTAGGCATCAGATCACAGTCTGGAGCAGAGGCGTTAATTGGCTGCTGCTGGCAACTGATCCTTCCCCCAATAAGTGCTGCTGGTGAGTGCTATTCAGCCCATCACAAACCATCCTTTTAAGGGCTACTGATATGACGTTTTAGGGACTCTCACCAGTGTGGCATAATATATAGTTAAAAGCTCTTTTAAGGACTTGGAGATAAATAATTATAAGGACCTACTGTATCAGGGCAAGCAAGCATCAGATTTGTTTTAAAAAGCCCTTTGCAGGGCTTAGGAGCTAACAGGAGTCATTTTAAGGACTAGAGGCATGCAGGCAGGCAGGAGAAAAATCATTAAAAAAAACTTTGCTGGGATTAGGGAATGCAGGCTGCTATTACATCCATTTTCAGAGCTTGTAGGCTAGTGAGTCCTTTAAAGAACTTGAGTGAATGCAGGCAGGAAGGAGAAAAATAATTATGAAAAATAAAAAAATAAAAAACTTTTCTGGGCTTGGGAGCTAAGGTCTTATTAAGAAATGCAGGCTGTCATTAATGTACTCATCAGTGCCTAGTGGCTATCAAGTCCTTTTAAGGTCTAAGGGCACACAGACTGGCCAGATTTGCCGCTTTGTCCATTGCGCCCCTTTCTCCATGACCACTGCTTTCTCTACCAATCCCTTCTTTGGCTTCCCCCTCATGCCTGACGCTCCTATTTACTGGCCCAGACCATTGGGGACACCTTCCCCTGACCCTTGTACTCACCTCTACTTAGTCTAGTTGGCCCAAGACTCATAGCCACAATCTCTGCCACTCATCCCACCTCCAACTCGTCCATCCACATATTACCACCAGGATGGGTCAAAGGGACTTCTTCATTGCTGGGACCTCCCTCTAGAATGACCTTCCCCTGCCCCCACTGTGTTTCATCGACCCCCTCTGCTAAATTTACATACCCCACTAAAAACACACTTCCAGTTCTCCATGACCTGCTCCTGTCCCCAGGCTACTGGCACTCCTGCACAATTTGTCTAGGCTTCCATTGCCCCCTGCCATGTCCTTCTTCTCCTACCTAGGGACTGGCTTGTTGGCCAGCACCCTGCACAGGATCAGCTGCCCATAAAATATAATTTGTAAGTAGTATGTATATTTTTGTTCAATACTACTCTTTAACTGTCAATGTTAACTCTGAGCTGCAGCTATTGCTGCCAAACACTGTGTAGCTACAAGATCTATGCTGCCTGCTGTTTGTTACTGTAAAACTCTGTGTATTTACCTGTCCTTACTGTGACCTTTCTTCATGTGCCAGTCTCTGGCCTGTGCCATACCTGAAAAAGGTCCTCGGATCAGTGCACCAACCCAGTTAACAAAGGAATAAATAAATAAATTTAAGATAAAAAAAATTATTTTAAGAGTCAGAAGATAAATAAGTCCTTTTAATGATATTTGGGGCATGGTGACATAATACAGTTGTTAAAAAAAAGCCCTTTTGAGGCAAATAATTATTTTAAAAATGCCACTTTACATGACTACCTGCTCTCCATGGAGGGTTGCCATTGCAGGTAGGAGTACAGGGGATTGTGTGTGCCTTGTGAATTCCTGAAGGAGGCAGATGTGAGAGACACGAAAGGATTATAAAGAGAAAATTAAAAAAGCTGTGGCTTACGTAAACCTCAGAATATCCTGCAAACTGTGGTTTCCTCTTTCATTGTTCAGGTAGTAACTCATATTTTAGTCACTACTGCTGCTTTATTTATTTATTTATTTATTTATTTATTTATTTATTTATTTCAGATGCAGATTAATAGCTTTGAGCCCTACTGACTCTTTTACAGAGGTTCCATGTCAACAATCAAATACAGACACTACAGATATAAAGCATGATATATACAGGATGGTGGGTACATTGAACAGCGGTTCAGATTGGAGTTACACAGTTTTCAGCTACAAAACATTCTAATACATAGATCATTTAGGCTATGTTAACATACAGAAGTTAAAGAATAGCCATAAGTTGTTGCTAAGTGCTAAGTTACATACTGACAACCACCAATGAGGGCTTTGTCTCTGATGAGGGGGGATAGGGAGTAGGACAGGATAAAGAGATTGTGGGGGGAATAGAGAAGTTAGTATTTAGCAGATGGTAGAGACAAGGAGGTTAGATGGGGTGGAATTACTAAGGATGAGAAGGAGAAGGGTGAAAGGAGCTGTGTAGGGGTGCCATCAGTGGACTGCCATTAGTTGAAACAGTCACAATGCTATCAAGGGCCAGGTATGAATACAATTCCTTCTTAAAGGGACCAACTTTAAAGTGCTCCAGGAGGGGTCAGGTGGGGTCATTTAATGATTTGGGCCCTCAAAAGGCAAGAGAATGCTGAGCAAGGGATGTTTGCTTGAATGGCACATGTAGTACACCCTTAGCAGATCTCCTGGTGACTTTTTGGTTATGATTATGTTGGAAAAGAGTGGCTGTGGATGGCGGGATCAATCCTAGGAGAGCTTTTTTCCCAAGCATGCAAGTTTGGTAACTGGCCCTAACATTCAGAGGTAACCAGCCAATGGAGTTGTATAGACTACATGTATGTGTGAGTTGTTTAGCCCCAAGGACCAGGCGGCAGGCTTTATTAAGTAGTAGTTTTACTCTTATTAGCACAGTCTCGGTGGCAGCACTGTAAATCAAGAGGCCATAATCAATGATTGATAGAATAGAACTACAAGTGACTATGTTTAGAACATCCTGGGTCATGTGCTATCTGTGCCTGTAGAGGATCCCTAGTTTAATATTAGCAACTTTGACTGTGTAGTCTATATGAGAGGTAAATGTAAAGGTGTCATCTAGGTAAATTCCAAGGTAGTTTTAAGTAGATACCTGTTTGATAATATCACCTTTGTAACTTGGATGGTAAGAGTTCATCATTTTTGGTGTGAGGCATTGAGTAATGCATTGTCTTTTTTTTTCTACAGTTCAGCAACAGCCGGTTTTGAGTGAACCAGGACTTGAGAATAGTAAAACTAGAAGGTCAGAAGTTATTTCTGTGGTATTTCTGCCAGTCACTGTGATTACTGCATCGTCCATGTAGAGCAGTATATTGGATGGGCACTTGTTGGGAAGGGAATTAATAAAGAGGCCAAACAGTAGTGGACCTAAGATTGAACCCTGTGGGACACCGAGAGTTACCTTTCTAGGGTCTGAGGTTACCCCCTTAATCCTCACACTTTGTGTTCTTTTGGATAAGTAACTGTTGAGCCATAGTATGGTATCGGTGGATAGGCCTAGTGTCTCAAGGGTGATAGAGCAGGATCTGGTGATTAACAGTATTGAATGCTTTGGTGAGGTCTATAAATATGGACTCCATCATTTTCCCATCGTTGTGAGCTTCGTATATATGGGAGGTATAAGCAATTAGTGCTGAGACAGTGCTGTGTCTTTGCCTAAACCCATGCTGCTGCTGGCAAAGTAGGTCATATTTGTTTAGATAATCTGTGAGCTGATCAGAGACCTCATACTCAAGGGCTTTAGATGGGGGAGGGGTAAGGAGATTGGGTGGTAGTTTCCAGTGCTTGTCCTGTCCCCACATTTGAAGACAGGGTGATCACATCATGCTTCCATTTGTCAGGGAATATGCCAGTCTGAAGAGATATGTTAAATAGCTTGTTAATGGGAAGGGTCATTTCTTCTAGAGTGAGCACTAGTATCTTCATGTCTAACATGTTGCTTCATATTCTGGTTTTGCGTAGAATTCTTTTGACATATTTGATTGTCTGGGATCTAGTTAGTTGCCTGAAGTAGAACCACACTTGTTCTGGTTTAAGAGTTGAGGAAGAGCTTGTGTCAAAGGGAGCTATAGTATGAGGGGATTTGAGATATTCTGGAGGAAGGAAGGCGCTCAGGTCCATGAAGACATTGTTAAAGGCATTGGCCAGATCAATGGGTTGTTGTAGAGGACCAGTGGGGGTTACTATGAGGTCTTGCAGTACTCTGGATTCCTTACCAGTCAGGGTTTTGATGTTGTCCCAGACCTACCTTCCATTTCCCCAGCTTTTTTCAATCTGTTCCTTATAGTATGAGGCCTTTGCATTTCTCACTAGCCTGGTACACTGATTTCTAGCAGATCTGTAGGCTATGATGTTTGCTTGACTACCTGATGCTCTTGGTTTGTACCAGAGATAGTTGCATTGTTTCATTTTTACAATGAGAGGGCCAGTAAGCCAGGGGGTTTGGGGCTCCTTTGACTTTGCTAGTTGAGTGGAGGACAAATAGGTTGCATGCATAATTGAAGATGGCTATGAAATAGTTAAGGGCTGCATTGGCATCATTACAGTCATTTAAAGGCGCCCAGTCTACTCTTGTTAAGTAGCATTTCAGCTGACCCATTTGCCTTTTCTTGAGGACCTGGTTATTGGTAACCTGGAGGGGGGTTAGGGACTTTGTCCAGTAGCAGACTACTGGTGAGTGATCACTTAAGGTGTCGGGCAAGACAGTAGTGCTTCTGATATGATATGGGGAGGAGGCAAGGATCCAACCAATAAGTGTGCTGGTCTCTATGCGGTAGTTCATCCTAGTTGCTTGTGAGACATTTGTGTCAGATATTGGCTTTGAATTTTGTCTCTTGCCATGGTTGAGGCTTTTGCCAGCCAGTTTATATTAAAATCTCCTAGAATTACATGTTCTCAACTTTTCTTAATATTGCTACACTGGTCATACAATCGATCAAGTCCTGGATCCTGCATTACTAGGGGTATGTAAACAGTAGTTAGTAGGACGACCTTAGCTTGTTGGCCAATTGAGAGTTTGAGCGAGAGAATTTGTGCTTCATCAGTACTTCATGTAGAGGGCATCACTTGACCACTGATCCTGTCCCTCAGGTAGACAAGGCACCCTCCCCCCCTTCAACTGCATTCACCTTCATAAGTACCCAACATCTCCTGTGTCTAGCATTAGTGCCATCACAGCTGTCACAGGTTTGCCTGAATTATTTTTGTGCTTGACATAGACATTACTGCCTTTTGGTTTAGAGTTACATCCTGTCCCACAAAGAACGAGCAATACTGATGCTGGCCCCAGATGACTGAGCCCTGCCCCCCCCAACTGTGGTAACATCATCAGAGATTTCACAAATAAGAAATACCACAAAGTGCTTTGAAATATAGCTTTTTGATTTACAAAAGTAAGTTGCAAAGAGCTGCAGATCTTTTTTCTTCAACACCTGCTGTTAAACTGCCCAGCAAAGTAGGAGGAGCAGTCACTTGGGGGGGGGGGGGGAGAGGGAGTGAGAGAGAGAGAGAGAAAGAGAGGGTTGCTATAGTAACTCACACTTTGACCCATAGACTCCTGCCTAATCAAAAAAAAGGATCAGGTGACAGCATTGCTTGTGGAATTTTTTTTGTGTGTTCCGCAGAAAATGTTAGCGAATGGCAGACTTTTGGGATGTACTGCGGAATTTTTGACGAAATTGCAGCACGTAACAGTCTTGAAATATAACATATAAAACTTAAATTTGGACAAGAGGGACAGTATCACTAAAGAAAGAGACAGGAATGATAAGAAACAGTGCTTTGCAAATTAAATTTCCACCAAAATTAATGAAATCACATGACCACATACCTTGCAGAATACATTTTCTGTGAATTACACCTCTGAATGGCATTTTTTTTTCTATAATATTTTTCGCAGTTCATTATATATTTTCTGCAGTACACTTAATTATTCTGAACATGAGGTGAAAATTCTGTGGAAAGTGTGAATTTCACCAAAGGTGAATTTCTAGTGAAATTCCACAGAAATCATGGAATTCTCCACATTTTTCGCAGAAGCAGACTCTGCAATTTTTGCCAAGCCCTAAGGGTCACGCAGCAAAGTACATTCCACCCTGAGGCATTACTACTGATTAGCTGCTAAAAGGGATTTACCCTTATTCAGGTTACTATGTAGGTTGTTTGATGAACAGCTATACCATCCAGTATTAAAACTACTTTGTCTTACAGCAGAGGACAGAATGGGCTAGCTTAACTCCATAGATGGTGTGAGTACATGAGCAAAATTGTCATCCCTTTAGACAATAGTACAATAATAGTATCCAAGGTGTTCTATCGAAGGCTAGCTGAAAGCAATGGAGTTTGCATCCTTAGGAGTGCATTTGCATGGTTGCAGCTCAGTAAGCAAACTGGATGCATCATCCCATAATTTAAAAATAAGGAAACTAACATATTGGTCTAGACAAGGGAGTTATTTATAACATTACAAACAGTTAAAAGGTTGTCCCTGGATAACAGTAGGACCATGTGAGGGTGAATTATAGAAAATATAATTAAACTAGTCTAGATACAATCAATAATGTGTAACTGACCACTCTTGAGAAAGCATTAAGTCAATTAACACCTTTTAGTCGTATGTAAAAACAAAATGTCCCTTCTGTCAGAAGTATGGCAGCTTGGATTCAATGCAAAGAAGTGCAAAATAATGCACCTGGGAAACAAGAACCCAGGGGAAGAATACACAATGGGGGGGAGGTAGTAACCACAACAAAAAAGGAAAGGGACCTGGGGGTAATCATATCAGATGACCTTAAAGTTAGCAAGCAATGTGAGAAGGCAGTAGGGAGGGCTGGGGGTATACTGGGATGCATAGGGAGAGGCATCACCAGCAGAAAACAGGAAGTTGTTATCCCTCTGTACAGACAGTTGGAGACCCCATCTCCGCAAGGCATACCTCTCAACCTTTTGTCCCCCAAATGTGGAACATTGCCTCTCCAAATGTGGAACAAATGAGCAAAATGTGGAACATTTAATCAAATCTTTACCTAGGAGGCTCAGAACACTGTTAAAAGGTTTGCCTTTATGTTCAGAAAGTCTGTTATTAATTGAATAATATATTTTTTGCATCATTTACTATAGATTTTTGCTTTAAAATGTTAATACTGAATGTGGAACAAGTCCTCACAATGTGGAACAGGGAGCTTTTGTGAAGTAAAATGAGGAACGTCCTCGAATGTGGTACAGTTGAGAGGTATGCGCAAGGACATAGACAGGATAGAGGCAGTCCAGAGGAGGGCAACTAAAATGGTGCAGGGACTGCAAGAGAAGCCAGCGACGAGGAGAGACTAAAGGAGCTTAATATGTATACCCTGAGGAAAGAAGGAGAGGGGTACATGATAGAAACTTTAAGTATCTCAGTGGAATCAACAAAGTCCAAGATGGTAGCATCTTTCAGAAAAGAGACATGCAAGAACAAGGGACACAATTAAAGATACGGGGAGGTCTAGGGGCAATGAGAAAGCATTATTTCACAGAGAGGGTGGTGGATGCATGGAACAGCCTTCCTGAGGAGGTTGTGGGGTCTAAAACTGTGGGAGAATTCAAAAATGCATGAGACAGACATAAGGCAATTCTTGTGGGGGGGGTAGGAAGAAATAGGCTGTTGGTTAACTAGGATCTACGGCCTATCCTATAGGTAGGGAAATGGGCAGACTAGATGGGCCAAGCGGTACTTATCTGCCATCAAAGTCTATGTTTCTATGTTTCTGGACCTTCTTAAGATTAAGATGACCACACACTTCCTTGAGAGACAAAATGTAAATAATTTCAGCTTACCACATTGGCAGTCAGATGTAATCAAGTCTATAACACATAAATCCAAAGAATTTGAAATTGTAATCAGGAAAGTAAATGGCAGACTAATTAAATTAAATAACTGAAGGTAAAGTTAATGGACACGTTCAGTAGACCGTATTGTCTTGACCATAACACCAGGTCATAAAAAAGACTGTTGGACATTTGGGGTCAAAATGTGGGTGCTCAATTAAAAGTAGATATTGCCTCTCAGCTGCCCTGTCTTGGGCAATTACAATCTAACAATGTGTAAAAAAAAGCAGGACACCACTGAAACTGAGACATTGCATTTCATCTGCTCTATCCTAGGTAAACACACAGTATAGTAAAAATGTGTACAAGCAAGACTCAGTACAACAGCAATACCAGCTGCAAACATTCGGCATTGACAAATGCTTGTTGCTTCATGTTGCAGTTTTCAGCAAAAACATGCTGTGAATACACTTAACAATTTAGCGTTTGATAATATAAAACACTCACTGAGCTTTTTATTATTCATTCATATTACCCTGCATAGCTTTTCTAGTTATATACTCACGAGTATTCATTTCAGGCTTAAATAAAAGTATGTAGCATTTGGGGAAAAATATGCATGTTAATAGACCAGAACTTGAAGAGAAAATAGCAAATATTTCAACTGCTACTGTATATTTGCCCTGTGTGCTTAGATAGGCTGGGATAAATGACAGCCAAACGCTAACACAAACTATCATACTGAATGTAAGAAATTTTGTCTCGTTGAAACTGTCAGGTAAGTTCCGTGCCAGGAATGCGACAATAAAGCTGACAGTAGACAAAAGGCCTATGTACCCTAACATACACCAGAAGGCAAAGGTTGAGCCGTTGTTACATTGTATTAGAATTGTTCCAGTCTTGGACTTCATGTTCCATTCAGGGAAGGGAGGAGATGTAATAATCCAGGCTGTGCACAAGACACATTGTACAAGTGTACATATTACAACTATAGCATTAGGCAGCTTTGCTCCAACCCACTTCCTCAAGTTACTGTTGGGGTTTGTAGCATTGAAAGCTATAACCACCATGATAGTCTTTGCCAGCACACAGGAAACACACAGAACAAACATCACTCCAAATGCTGCTTGTTGAAGGAGGCACGTTACTTCTTCAGGGAGTCCAATCATAAGTAAAGCACTCAAATAACAAATGGCAAGGCCACAGAGGAGGACATAACTGAGTTCACGATTATTAGCTTTGACGATAGGGGTGTTCTTGTTCCTTACAAAAATGTTCAAAATAGCCAAACTAAGCAGTGCAAAAGAAGTTGAAACAGATGCTAAAACGATTCCCAGAGGATCTTGATAGGACAGGAATTCAATTATTTTTGGGATGCACTTATCTCTTCTCTCGTTGGACTGGTGATATTCAGGACACTGCAGACACAAAGTGGAATCTGGAAACAAGTACAATGCAACCAGCCATATTATTTAAATATTACAGCTGTATTCTGTACATCTAAAAATTATTTCAGTCTAAAACATTCTTAGTATAAAACATAGTCTACAATAAATAATTACTAATTTCCCCTACTAAACAGACCTCTTTGGAAAGTTATTTTTGTGGCATGTGGTATCAATTATTCTAGTTCATATATGCAAAGTACTGTATATGTGGAGAAATCATTATATTAGGAATGACAGACAGACAGATAGGCAATTAGGTAGACAGACATACAAAGACAGAAATAGAGCTACAGTCAATTCCACTTGTATGCCATTCAGACGTATGCTGTTTTTGCTTATATGCCCTTTTTAGCTTGGTCCCAATTTTTTCCTGTGTTCCCAATGAAATTACATTCAGATGTATGACTTTGAAATTTCAACTATATGCCTTTTTTTTCTTAACAGCACTGGCTAATGATGCTTAAATCCTGTCCTGTCAGCTTGTTAACACATTGCGTAGGCACAGTATGTGAGATCATTATGTGTTAATGTGCTGCAAGTTGAAAAATCCTGCTGATCCAGCCACTGCAGGAAGCTTTGAGACCCCCACCCCATTGCTGGAGAAGGTTGTTGTGCATGGAATCTCTAGAAAAGAACTTGAAGCCAAGTTTTTGATTGACATTTCCAGCATTGGCAGGTTTGTAAGGCAATAGGAACAGATACCGGAGGAGTGGAGAAATGAAGGCAATGCGAACTGTAAGTGAAACCAGAATGGCAAACACCCGCAGGTGGAGGAAGCCCTTCTTTGCTGGTTTACTGCTGCTAGGGACAGAATTTTTTTTTTTATCTACTGTATTTTATTTTTTTAAAGTCAGTACATGTACTATACTTTTTTTTTGAATTTCTTTATCTTCCTGTGGCAGGTCCACCCCCGCCATCCACCTACCTACTGGTCTCGGGGTCCTTCGGGGACTTGTAGTGCCTTGCACGCCCTGGCAGATCCCCAGAGCCGGTCTGGACGCATCATCCTTGGCGGGTACCAACATTTTCCTCCATTTTCTCCCATGAGCGTGTTACCCTTGAGACCCCCAGAAGTGGTAGTGCATGCGTGTGGAGGCACACATGCACACCATAGCTCCAGATGGGGTCTCCTTCTCCCTCCTTAGTTGGTCTAACACCAAAAGTCCTCTGAGTGATGCCACTTCTCCGGCCTCCACCAGGGGGCGGCTGAGCTCTGAAGATCCCAGTCTTTCCAACTCGAGGTAGAGGGCCACCAGCCAGCAGCCTGCTCTATTCCTCCCCCCCCCACCAGCCAACCTCCGATGACCCAAGCTAGTCCCTGAACCCTGGTTGCCGGCGTGGCATGAGGTGTGGTGTCCAGTGCCTCAACCCTCAGCGCTACCGGGCCGGCTGTACTATACTTTTTAACCTTTTTTTTAACTGTTTTATGCATTTACTGTACATGGTCTGGTATGTATAATAAGGTACCTTTTTCACACTAGCTGGCTTATGGCATTATTCCGTCTTTCGGATGAGATGTTAAACCGAGGTCCCATCTGCCTGGATTGGTGGTAGTTCAGGTGGATGTTAAAGATCCCATGGCGCTTATCGAAAAGAGTAGGGGAATTTCCCCGGTGTCCTGGCCAAATTTCCCTCATTCACTAAAAATACCACCAACAGCTTAATCTGGTTCAAGGTCAGTTGCCATTTATCTGTATCCCCTTCCCCCCGGGTCGTGCCTGAAAATAGGCAGGATTTGTCTAGTGCACTTACCCGGTCAACAAAAGCTAAATAAATAAATAAATAAATAAATTTTATTGTTACTCAGCATGCACTGAATTAATGGGATGGCCGTTCTCACCTGTATACCATTCTGGTTGTATGCACAAATTTTCTTGGTCCCGTCCTTGTGCATACAACTGGTATTAACTGTATTGTCAATAGATATGGATGGATGGATAGACAGACAGACAGACAGATACACAGACAGATAAACACAACAGGTGTGGGTATACATTTATAAAGATTACTAATGATATCTTTGAGCCAAGTTTCAAGATATCAGGATTAGAGATGGGCCAAGGTTTTAATTTGGCAGTGAATTTCCAGTGAAATTGCCAAATCCACCTTCACGGATAATGTCCTGAAATTTACCTGTTTATTAATTAATTTGCCTTTGTAAACTTTGCCTTGCTTTGGGTGTTTTTAGGTGCAAAATAAAAGACACAAATCAGGGCAAACATTCCCTAGTGTCTAGTGGTCCCCCATCCACTGATTGCCGGCCTGATGTTAAAGAAAAATCTCCCTGTACAGTGGTCTCTCCCTCCACCTGATCACCCACCCAACATAATGAGAGGGTTCATTGTGGCCACAGAAACATAGAAACAGAAATTGCTGACAGATAAGGACTGCTAGGTCCATTCAGTCTACCCTTAAACCCTACATTTATTTACATTCTCTAACCCTATGTGATTAATGGCTTATCATCATTCATTACCACCTCTAAGTTTCCCTTATACCTGTCCCAGGCATGTTTAAATCCCCCACTGTGCTTGCTTCCACTACCTCCTGTGGCAGACTATTCCATGCGTCTACCACTGTCTCAGTGAAGAAAAACGTTCTCATGTTTCCTTTTAACCTGCCACCTTCTAATGTCATATCATGCCCTCTTGTTCTTGAACTCCACCTATACTGGAAAATGTCTCCCTCCTACACCTTGGTTATGCCCTTGAGGTACTTAAATGTTTCTATCATGTCCCACCACTCCTTCCTTTCCTCTAGCAAGAACATATTGAGGTCCTTCACAAAAGAAAGGGTCCTACAAGAGCTCGCTAAGATCAGAATGGACAAGGCAATGGGACCTGAGGGCATACATCCCAGGGTACTAAAGGAGCTAAGGGTAGAACTTATAGAGCCATTATCAGAACTGTTTAGTGAGTCTCTGAGCACAGGAGAGGTCCCAGAAGACTAGAGGAGGGCTCATGTGATCTGCTCTACATGACTGGTAGCAAGAGGCAGGGAATTACAGACCAGTCAGTCTTACCTCAGTAGTGGGCAAGATTGTGGAGGCACTCCTTAAAGAAAGGATAGTGCAACACCTGGAATCCATAGGAGCACAGGATCCAAGCCAGCATGGGTTTACAACAGGAAGGTCCTGTCAAACTAATCTCATAGATTTCTTTGACTGGTTAACCAGAATTGTGGACCAAGGGGGAGCAGTTGATTTTGCCTACCTTGACTTCAGCAAAGCTTTCAATACTGTTCCACATAGAAGATTGATCAATAAGCTGGGTAGGCTCAGGGTGGGTCAGAAGTTGGTCAACTGGATGGCAAACTGGTTGGTGGGCAGAAAACAGAGAGTGGTGGTAAATGGTATACAGTGAGAAGAGATGCAAGTCACAAGTGGGGTACCTCAGGGATCAATCCTGGGGCCAGTCCTCTTCAATATCTTCATCAGTGACATTGCAGAGGAACTGGAGGGTAAGGTTTGTCTGTTTGCAAATGACACCAAGGTCTGCAACAGAGTAGATGATCCAGATGGGGTGGGCAGAATGTGAAGAGATCTGGATAAACTGGCAAAATGGTCGGAAGTGTGGCAACTGGGGTTTATTTATTTATTTATTTTTTTATTTATTTATCAAGTCTAGGATTACAAATACCTTTGAGCCATGGCTCTTTTACAAAGGTTCCATGTCAGAGAAATACAAAGTATGGGGAACATCAAGACAGGCATTACAACAATGTGGACATTGCAAACAGAGTACAGATTAATACAGTTCAAGGGTAGCATTGTGACAAGGCAGCCAGTGGCATTTGTCAGAGAAAATAGACAACAGATAAGAAGTGCCAGAGTCATAGGGAGAGGGAAGAGGGTGGGTGGGGAGAAGGAATGTAGGAAGGGTGGCAAGAGGGTGAAAAGTGCAGCATTGGGTATACCAAGATGTGAGGGTAGAATCCAGTGAGGAGGGGAGGTGGGAGGGGACAACTAGAGCAGAAGGGAAGTGGATAAACAAGGTTAAGTTGGGCAGTCACAGGAGCTGTTGGTAGTGAGATAGTCCCGGAGCCTAGTTTTAAACATACCAATAGTTGAGGCAGAGGAGATGGTTGGGCTGAGGCCATTGAACCAGAGTGGTGCTCGATAAGCAAAAGAGCGTTGTCCCTGTGAAGTGTGACAGTGGGGGACTATCAGTAGTTGTAGCGTCGCTCTCCTAAGGCACCATTTGTTAATTCGGTGTTGTAACAGAGTTGAGACCCCAGAAGGTGCAAGGCCAAGATAGATTTTTTTGACCATGGAGCAGGTGAGAAACTTTATGCAGTTTGATATTTGGAGCCAGCCGGTCTGAGTGTACAGGTCACATGTGTGGGTGAGACGGTGAGCACCAGTGATGAGCTGACATGCTTTATTTAAGGCAGTTGAGAGGCGTCTAAGGGTTGTGGTTGTGGCTGAGCTATAAATGATGAGACCATAGTCTATTACAGAGATCACAGAGCTCAGGACTGCAACCTTCAAAGCTTCTGGCGTGAGGTGTGGTCTGTGTTTGTAGAGGAGACCAAGCCGTGTATTAGCAGCTCTAGCTACATTATCTACATGAAGTCCATAGGAGAGATTAGGGTCAAGCTGAATCCCTAAGTATTTGAAGGACACCACCTGATTTAGAGTGTTGCCCTGGGTGGTGGAGATAGCCAAGTGCTGTAGCTTGTGTGGGTTATGAGAGCTGCAGAAGACCATAGATTTGGTTTTCTTGTCATTGAGGACCAGTTCATGATTAAGAAACCATGTCTCTACAGAACTGAAACCAAGTTGAAGGTTGTGTTGAAGAGTTGCAGTATCTTTGTGAGTGGAGAATACAACAGCATCATCGGCATATAGTATGATCTGCTCAGAGCAGTGGTAAGGGAGGTAGTTTAAGAAAAGGCTAAAAAGGAGGAGTCCCAGTATGGATCCCTGTGGGTTTAACGCAAAGAAGTTCAAGATCATGCACATAGGGAAGAGAAACCCTGAAGCCACCTATAGGTTGGGAGGGGAGTTTCTGGTAATCACAAGGGAAGAAAGAGACTTGGGCATCACCATCACAGGTGAACTGAAATCATCCAAGCAGACCAATAAAACAGTAGGTAAGGCTAGAGGGGTGTTGGAGGGTATTAGTAGGGGTATCACAAGTCATAAGAAGGAGGTAATAATCCCTATTTATAAGACACTGGTTAGGCCCCATTTGTATTACTGTGTGCGGTACTGGAGGCCTCACATGCACAAGGACGTTAACAAAATGGAGGCAGTTCAAAGAAGGGCAACCAAAATGGTGCAGGGACTGCAACAGAAAGCATATGAGGACAGATTAACGGAGCTCAATATGTATACCATAGAGCAAAGGAGGGAGAAATAATAATAATAAACTTTATTTACTGTATAAAGCGCCTTTCAAATATCAAGGCACTCAGAAAGGTGATATGATCGAAACATTCAAACATCTTAAGGGCATTAACAAGGTGAAAGAGTCTAACATGTTTCAATATAAGAAAAATAGCAAGACAAGAGGACACAACATGAGATTAGAGGGAGGCAAATTAAGGGGTAATGTGAGGAAGTTCTTTTTCACAGAAAGGGTGGTGGATGCATGGAATGGCCTACCTCAGGAAGTGGTGGATATGAATACAGTGCAGGGCTTCAAACAGGCATGGGACAGGCATAAGGGAGCAATACAGATGAGTATGAATAGATAGGCCATTGCCTATGGGACATTCATAAGGTAGAAAAAATGGGCAGACTGGATGGGCCTTGCGGTCCTTATCTGCTGTCAACTTCTATGTTTCTATGTCTCTCTTTGTTTTCTGGTGCAAGCCCTGCACCATCTTAGTCACCTTACTCTTGGCAGCCTCCACTCTGTCAATGTCCCTGCGAAGGTGCAGCCTCCAGAATTGCGCATGGTACTCTAGGTGAATCCTCACTAGTGTTTTATACAATGGCATCACCACCTCCTGCCTTCTGCTATTGATTCCTCTGCATATGCACCCCAGGCTGACACTGACTCTGCCTTCAGCCTTTGTGTTCTACCTGGACACCTTTAGGTCATCTGAAACGATAACACTAGGTCCTTTTCTTTCCTGGAGATGATTAGCCACTGTCCCCCCATCCCAGTCCCCAGTGGTATAAACCATTCCCTGGTGCTCAGTGGTTCTCCCTTCATCAATCGGTTGACTATGTGCTGCAATTTAAAGTTTTCATATACTTATGCATTTAATTGCTTTTATAATATTCTGTGGATGTATTTTGCCATTTGTTACCTTATTGTACGGCGCCCAGAGCCTCTGGGAATGGGTGTCTTTAAATAAAATGTTACCTTACCTTACCTTACAGCCTGATGTTAAAGAAAAGTCTCCCAGGTGTTCAGTGTTCCCACCGCTCATCTGATCACCCACCCAACATAATGTTTCCCTGGTGTGAAGTTGCCCTTCCCAATCCAGATTCCCTGCAGTATATATACCATAACCTGGTGTGTAGCGGCCCCCACATCCTATCCACAGTCTCCTGTAACTAAAAAAAAAGAAGTCCATTCCCTGGTGTCTAGTGGTTCCCCCCTTCATCGATCCATAGCCTGATGTTAAAGAAAAGTCCCGCAGCTGTTCAGTGACCCCACCCCCCACCTGATCACCCACCCAACATAGTGTTAAGTTTCCTTGGTGTGAAGTAGTCCTCAATTCAGATTCCCTGTAGTATATACCATAACCTGGTGTGTAGCGGCCCCCACACCCTATCCCCAATCCTCTGTAACTAAAAAAAAAAAGTAGTCCATTCCCTGGTGTCTAGTGAACACCCCACACCAGCAAATAGTGCCCCACCATTCTGTCCCCCCCCCCTCCACAACAACCTGAGCCAGTAACCAGAACAGCCCTGCACTCTCCACCATGACTGGCTGCTAAGTGAACTGTCAATGAATGAGCACATTCTTATAAATATGTTCTTATTCATTGACAGCTCAGTTGGTAGCTGGCCACAGGGGATACAAGAGTGGAGGCCAGTGCCATCGCTGGCCCTGGGTTGGAATAGGGGGAAAGGCACAGCCTCCACTCTCCACTACAGCCGGCTGCTGACTGAGCTGTCATGTCAGTGCATGAGCATGTATTTGTAAAAGCACTCGCTTATCCATTGACTGCTCAGTCAGTGAAACATAGAAACATAGAAACATAGACTTTTACGGCAGATAAGGACCGCTTGGCCCATTTAGTCTGCCCATTTCCCCTACCTACAGGATAAGCTGCAAATCCTAGTTAACCAACAGCCTATTTCTTCCTATTCCCCTCAAGAATTGCCTTATGTCTGTCCCATGCATTCTTGAATTCTCCCACAGTTTTAGACCCCACAACCTCCTCAGGAAGGCTGTTCCATGCATCCACTACCCTCTCTGTGAAATAATACTTCCTCACATTGCCCCTGAACCGCCCTCCTTCTATCTTTAAATTGTGTCCCCTTGTTCTTGCACGTCTCTTTTTCTGAAAGATGCTGCTCTCTTGGACTTTGTTGATTCCACTGAGTGTCTGACCATGGCGTAGGGCTGTGCCTGTCATCAGCTCAAGGTCGGAGCGGGAGGTGGTGGGGCACTACCTGCTGGGATGGGGTGTTGGGGAGTCTGCTAGACACCATGGAATGGACTACCTTTTTTTATTACAGGGGATTGGGAATAGAGAGGGGGTCCACTAGACACCAGAGAATGGTATATACTGCAGGGGATCAGGATGGGGCAACCAGTGGACACCAGGAAAACATAACATTATGTTGGGCAGGTGCTCGGGTGGGGGGAGGGACCAATGGACACCAGGGAGGTTTTTCTTTAACATCGGGCTGGCAATTTGGGGGGGGACCACTACACACCAGATGATGGCATATACTACAAGGGACCAGGATGGGGGGACCATTGAACACCAGGGAAACTTAACATTATGATGGGTGGGTGATCAGGTGGGGGAGGGACCACTGGACACCAGGCAGATATTTCTTTAACATCGGGCTGGCATTCAGCAGGGGGAGGACCACTAGATACCAGGGAAAGATATGACTGGCAGTTGGAGGGGGCACTAGACACCAGGGAAACATTTTTACTTTACATTGGGATGGCAATTGTTAGGGGGGCCACAAGACACCAGGGAATAATCATTATAGGCAAATTGAGGGGCAGGGGTACAACCAGACACCAGAGAATTATTATTATCTGGCAGTGAATGAGGGGTCACTAGACACCAGGGACACTTTTAATTTCAACAACATCTTCTGTGCCAAATTCCACATTTCGCAGAGTTATCAGTTTTGGGCAAATTTGGACTCCACACCATGGATTAACTCTGTGAAATGAAGAATATCCACAAATTAATCTGCTGAGCAGAGTTTCCCAACTTAGCACATGTCTAATCAAGATACCATCTGTTAGGTAGCAATATATCACCTATTAGATACATTGCAATTGACCTATTGACAATTGAACAATAGTAACAGGATATACCACATTATCTCTTAGCAATGCTACCTTAATAACCATTACTTCACACATTCTTTAGAGACAGTCTATTCGTAGAAACAGGCATACAAAACAGTGGCTGGAAATGACAATCATTTCTTTACATCCCTGTTTATGAAACTTTAAGGTCCTGTTGTATAGTCGGACCCTGATAGTGAGAGGTGCACCTAGAAATGGCGCAAGTGGTGGCGCAGCACGGCTGTGTTGTGCTGCGGTAACTCAGGGATATATTCAAAGGAGATGAGCAATGGTGCATCACCTCTGAATATATCAGGGAATGCACACTACGCAACTAGGATGCGCCGGCACATCCCCCCAGACAGGGCTGAATACCAGGAATGGGGGAATGGGACCTGTGCCAGCGCAACAGAGGTGCTCTGTGCGCAAATACCTGATATTCAGCCTGCAGTATGCAAATGGGGCCATAATGTATGCAAGGTGCAAATGGGGCCATTTGCATGTTATTATGACCCCATTTGCATGCATTGTGCAGGGCAGGCCAGCGAAATGCACACGGCGCCTTGCACAACATGTGGTACCTCCAGAGGACAGCAGTGGTAACCCCCCCCCATAGTGGTGTTGGCCAGATATGAAAGCATTAAAATCCCTGGTAATCTAGTGCTACCCCCCCCACATAGCGGCATTTGCTGGTAAATATATGTGTGCTCCCTCCCTGGCAGTCCAGTGGCAACCCCACCCTCCCAATGCACTGATCGCTGTGAAACTATCTGTAATCCCTCCCTGGTAGTCTAGTGGCACCCCCACCCCACCCATACTGCAACAGCTGTAAAATAAATGTACTATTCACTGGTAGTCTAGTGGTAGGCCCCACCCACCCCTATTGACTGTATAGTTCCCTCGGTGATCCAGTGGCACCCCCACCCATCCACCCACACAGGACCCCACCCACAGCACCACCATCTGCTATCAGAAGGCATGAGCAATCCCCCACATGTACCACCAGGCTGCTCGCCAAAGGACAGCTTACAGTAGCAGATGTAAGCTCATTGGCCCACACTGTGGACAAATGGGCTTGCAGTGCATATTGTATTAGACATCTTCAAATATGTGATTGAAGTCATCCATTCACATACAGTATTAGTGAATGACTATTACTGTATGCACTGCAAGCCCATTGGTCCACAGTGTGGACCAATGGGCTTACGCTTCTACTGTAGCTGTCATTCGGCGAAAGCAGTTGGTGGGTAATGCACGAGACTGCAGCTGCTTGCCCATGATGGGGGTGCTGGGTTGGTGGGGGGTCCTGTATGGTGGGGGAGTGTACTGGACCATTGGGGAAATATTTACAGTGCACATACTGGTGATCAGAGTTACGGGCGGGGTGTGGGTTACCACTAGACTGACAGGGAATAGTACATTTATTTTATGGATGTCACAGTTATGAGCAGAGTGGGGGGTGCTACTAGACTACCAGGGATGGATTACAGTTATTTCAACAGTGATCGGAGAATCAAGAGGGAGGGGGGTGCCACTGGACTGCCAGGGAGGGATTACGCATATATTTACCAGTGATTGCAGCTACGGGGAAGGGAGGGGCTACTAGACAACAAGGGACATCATGGGTACTTGTGGATGGTGTGCTGAAGGGGAGGGTGGCCACCCATGGCTGGGGGCTGCTGTGTTGCGCCTTGCAGTACAGCAGCTCACCTGTGGGTAGCCACCATATGATCCTTTTTTTGCAGGCTCAACTGTGCCCAGCGGTATGTGGAGCATCTCAGGGTTGTGCCAGCATATGCGCTGCACATCCCGGGGCTGAATATTGGAATGTGCTGCATATCCATGGGCATGTCGCCTGGAGTCGCAGCGCATATATTATCATTGTGCCCTGGCTGTACAAGTCCCTCTGAATATTGCCCCAGCACGCATTTGTGGGGTTGTGCTGGTGTAACTCAGTTGCACTTGACGCAACCCCTAAGAATATCTGGGCCTATATGTACAATTTCAAAAATATATTCTTTCATTGTACTTCTCTTGTGACCTCACTCATGGCAGTCAAGTACAACTCAAAAAGATATTTCTGATATTTTACATTAACCATCTCATATTTCATAAGATAGATAGATAGATACAAAAGGAAGTATTTCTGCACATCCAGAGTGGTTAATGTATGGAATTTACTTCCAGTAGAGGTAGTCATGAGTAGAACAAAGATAGAGTTTAAAAAAAGGCTGGAGAATTACTTTCAGTCTGGTGGGACTTTAAGGTTTTTCTATAAATTTACTACAGGAGCATATATGGTCTCATGACTTTAAGCTCCTTGCACTTCCTAGTATAAATTCTAGTACAGATAGATAGGCAGAGAGATAGACTAATAATGATGGGCAAATTCAAGAAGCTATGCTTTGCATTGTTTTCATGATAAACAGAAAACCCTTTGTGAATATTCACCCATCGTGAGAGGCTAAGGCCATGAAAATAAATCTGTAAAGTGAGCCCTTCCTGGAGTCCTGGAAATGGGATTTTCACCAGCAAAGTGTGCTACACAAAACATAGTGGCCTGTAGAAAAAAGATTAAAACAAGTTAACACTTCAAAGAATGTAGGGCTGGATTCCGGATTGCCCCTATTACGACTGCCTGCACCGTGGATCTGACCACTGCACCCATACAATGGTATGCACAGATCAGGATCCCAATGACAGTGGATAGTAGAAGTCTGTTGGTGCATCAGGCAGGGGGATGCTCATAATTATACAATGGCAAGGAAAAAATGTAAGACGCTGATTGGCTGCTGACCCATTGAGACAGTGATGTTATTACACAATAACATCACTGAAACATTGGATTCCTTGCATTGACATCATTGTTTGCATCTTCTCTTAAGAAACAAAATATATTTCCCCACACTAACAAAAACCTTCTTTAAAATTAATGTTTTATTCTACATATAACAACAAACCATTGTATAATTGCAATAAGGCACTCCAGGGTGTGTGTTGTTGTGTAATAAGATCACTCCTGGGGTGGTGGAAGCACTCGGCTTTGCCTTGTGCTTCAACCTACCCCAGGAGTGATGTTATTACATGACAACACACACCCTGTCGTGCCTTATTGCTTAAATATGCATGAGCATGTTTGGAGCATGGAATTGCTTCCTGTGCCGTATGCCAGTGTGGTTGTAGCCTGAGGGTGGCAGACATCATCTAAATCAGAAAAATTGAGCCTGCATGCCCATCTGCTGGCCCTTCCTGTATGCAGTGTTCTGGTGTGGAGTACACACAAATGAGTCCAGCAATCCTAGGCACTGGCTAGAGTGCTATCACTGCTTACACTGCAGTACTCAGCTCATGACTGATACCAGGTGCCCCAGTCCTGTTTCAGATTGCCACTGGCTGAAGAACAGAAACTGCTGGAAATTCCTGCCATATTCAGCCATAAATCCAGACCATAAAAACATAGAACTGACAGCACAGTATGATGGCACATTATTGCTGGCATATCTTCTTCATACAATGAGATTTAGTCTGCACAAATTTTCAGAATATTGACTTTTATGTGTCACTATTCAACAATTGGGTTGCTGCAGGTATCGCTGTTACCACATGGGCATGTGATAGCAGGAAAGATAGAGATGAGACATACTACTTTTAAGATACTGCTCAGGTATGAAACTAGCACCATCACATGTTGCTATACTGCTGCGTTACCTGGAAATACTCAGCAGCAGCATGTTATTGTTAGCTTTGGATGTTACAACTATTGCTTTCACATGTTACTTGTAAACTATGCTACAAATAATTACTTTTATTGTTACTACCGTTTGTTACTAGAACTGACTCACTTTATCAGAAAAATAAATGCAAACATCCAATGACTATTGATAGGCTTATACTAACTCCCATTTCCAAGAAACTATCTGTGGATAACATACTGTGTGTTACATCCCTTCCTCACTATTGAAATATAGGCATCTGCCCTAATTATTATTGCTGTTTGTAACACAAAAATGCTTACTGTGGGGCATCGCCCATGGTTGCCCAGTATGTGTGTCTACCCCCAAGGCACTATGATGGTGGCAGAACTCATACAGTTGGTGACCCATGATGATGGATGTGTCATGCAGTACATTTAGAGAGTTGTATGTTACTTCTGTTACCTGATGCTGGTTGTCTCTGATTGATTGTGTTGCCTTGGCCCTTCCCTGCTTGCATGCATATGTTTTGTGGGGGTGGGGTGGGAGGGAATGCGGAGTTAAGGTTTTGAACCCTAACATTGTGTTTTAAAATGTTTGTTGCTGTAATATTAACCCTAACTAATTCATTAATGGAGTTTTTTGCAATGAATATCTATCCTTCTATCTATCTATATAATGATAACCACTCTTAGGGTGTGTGGGACGCTTGATATATGCACATCTTGGTGGTTGACACACACCAAGGCGTGCATATATCAGAGCATGACCACACACCTTAGAGTGGGTTATCTATTACATATATGTTTTATAGTATAATATATATATATATATAAGATATATATATATATGTGTATATCTATATCTATATCTATTTTATTTATTTATTTATTGATTGATTGATTTAGCAGCAGTTTACAATCTTTGAGCCAGAGGCTCGTTTACAAAGGTACCTTGTCACAGAGAGGACAATACAGTGATAACAACTTGGTACAGAGAAACAGTGTACAGTTTTTTTGAGGATACAGGAGGACAAATGAGATCAACAATTTACAACATACAGGATTGGTGAAGTTAACATTGTTCAGAGAAATAACTAGAACATCAGCAAAAACATAGGATATCAATACAGTGTGTTTTAGCGGAGTCAACAGGGAGGTAACAGGAACCAAGGGTAGAGAAGGTAGAGGATGTGAGCAGCCCACAGGGGGCTTTGTCAGAGAGTGAGCAAGATAGCTTAGAAACAGCAACAGCTGCGAGTAGTGAAAAGGTGGTTCCAGAGGGTAGTTTTAAAGCAAGAGATTGTGGTGGTGACTGAGATACTGGCAGGGAAGGAATTGTACCAAGAAGGGGCACGGTAAAGGAAAGCCCATTGTCCATGAGAGGTCCTTGCCCTAGGTACCTTCAACTTGGTTTTACAGGAGGACTGTGTTGAAGCTAGTGAATTTACATGGTGGATAACGGCAGTCAAACCAGGACGAGAGAGCCCAAGGAGAGTTTTTTTTGTAAGGATGCAGGTTTGATACCTAAGACGTTCGACAAGATTGAGCAGATTTGCCTGGGAATAAAGATGGCAGGTATGTGTAAGTCTGGAAGCACCTAAGATTAGTCGACAGGCCTTATTTAGGTGAGGCAGTTTTGTTTAGCGAGGTCTGGTCAGCAGCCCCGTGACTGGTAAGCTACAGTCACCAAGTGACAGAATGGGAGGGGACATAACTATGAAGTCGGAGGGGCATTGGGGGAGACAGTGTTTGTGACGGTAAAGGATTCCCAACCTAATATTGGTGGTGGAGGCTAAGGCAGAGATATTGGAATGGAATGTGAGGGCAGGGTCAAAGGTTATCCCAAGGTATTTGTATGTGTAAACTTGTTCGAGTGGGAACATAGAGCTGGCGAAGACTTGAAGTTGGAAATTACTAGCTTTGTTTTGGGGGTGGGAGAAGATCATAGATTTTTTTAATAATATCTTTATTGTATTTTGAATAAACATACAAACAAACATACACAGCAAACCCAGGTTCCCGGGTACCCACCCCAAAAACTGGGTAGGCAAACTATATACAAAGACTATATACAATCACAGCTGCAGAAAACCACCCCCCCCCCATCCAGACACTAAAACCAGCTCACCAATACCCAAATTGAGGGAAAATGAACACGAAACTACCCAGTTTGGAACTAGATTTAAAAAAAAAAAAAAAAGGCCTCAAGGCATAAAAACTGGAATTAATCCACAAGTCCTATAGTTCCCAGGACCCTCTAATCAAGGGGGAGATGTTCCCGCAGCTGTGTCCCGAGAAAGAGAGAGAGCCCCAAAAAAAAAAAAAAAAAAAAACTTTGTTTGGCAGCCCAGGTCCTATCTACTTAATGTACACACAAAAAAAAGGAAATTAATCATGATACATACAGATCTCCAAACCTAAAAGTAAAAAACAGAGATAATCCAAATATAGATATTCAAACATAGATAATTTGTTTACCCACCACCTCAATCGACTACACTTAGACAGACAGACCGATGACAGGGAAGCTTGAGCTGGAGCGAATAAATTGCCTCTAAAGTTCGCCACCTCTTATCATATGTTCCCTTTTTCCCGTTCCAAGACATTTGGCGCTTAATCCTGCCTAATGTCCTCAGTTGATCTGCTAGCCAATGGTCATATGAATAAATACATTCACTTTTCCAATGCCTCAAAACATAAGCTTTGACTAAGGCAGACATCAGGGCAATATGATACTTAATCTGCAGTCCCGGGATTTGAGTCATATCCCCCCAAAATACAGACCTTAGGTGAGATATAGTCCACATAATTTAAAAGGGGGTCCATATTCCGCTTAATCTGAGCCCAAATTGGGTATATCCTAGGACAGTCCCAAAATATATGCAACGTATCCCCCGGACTCAGTCCACACCTAAAACATAGATCTGTCTGTCCAAGCTTCCTAGCACAAAGTTTGGCGGGGGTATAGTACAAATTGGAAAAAATGAAGAATTGCATAGTTCTATATTTAGGTATAGGTATGTAAGCCACACTTTTCCAAGTTGCCTCCCAGTCCGGCCTCAGGAGGATATCCTTCTTTTCCCAGTAAGCCACCTTCGCCAAAACCTCCCTACTAAAGAAGTCCAGAAGCACCCTATACACCATTGACAGGGGTTTAAGAGCACAATTGATTCCCCTTAAGATTGTCCCAGGTAAATGGAGTCCCTGGAGGACATATATTATCCCTTTGCATTCTCTGCAACATTTTAGTAACCTGAATCTTCTTAAAAAAATTGATACCACTACATTGAGGTGGAAACATTACTTTGTCGTCTAGAATTAAGTCTGACCAAACATAATTAGCTAACTGCGGAGCCCAATAGCCCCTAATTAATCGGCCACCAATAGTCATGTTAGGATTACCTAAAATAGGTTGATCTCTACAGCCCTTCTGGAGCTTTTTACGAAGCGGGGACAGGAGAGCCCACCAGGCCAGGAGTGTCTTAAATATTGGGGAATCATTACCCACTTCCGGAAGAATTCCTGGATTAGTAAAGAGCAATGAATTGGGGGAGATACCCTTATCTCTCAAAATTTGCCGTTCAATATGTAACCAAGTTGGAGTGTAGCCCTCTCCTTCCTGGGAGCTGTTCCACCGAGTCATTATAGATAATTGCCCAGCTACGTAATATAAATAGAGATCTGGAATTTTAAGACCCCCTAAACTAAAAGGAAGTCACAAAACCATATGTTTCCTCCTCGGAGGCTTGGAATTCCATAGAAAATCAGAAAAAAGGTTTTGTATTCTAATAAACCAGGATTTAGGAATATTATACGGGAACAAATATATGGGATACAAAAATCTAGGCAATAGATTCATTTTAATTAATCCCATTCTAGCCGTCAAGTTTAGGGGAAGCTTGTTCCACCCATTCAAGTCAGCCCTAGCTGCTACTAGTACTTTATTCAGATTTGCCTCTACACCCTGCTGAAAATCAGGAGTGACCCAAATACCAAGATAGTCAATACCATCTGGAGCCCATTTCAACTGGAGTGGTCGAAGTCTGCCTTATATACATGTGGGGTAAGGGGGAGGACCTGTGTCTTGGTCAAGTTTAGTTTGTAATTCGAGACCACCGAGAATCTCTTTATAACCTCCAAAACCCTATCAAAACTCTTCACAGGGTCACAAAGATGCAATAGAATGTCATCTGCAAAAACCGAAAACTTCAGTTCCCTTCCCTTAACCACAATCCCCTGTATTTCAGGATCTGATTGAATTGCCCGCAATAAGGGCTCCAGATAAATATTAAATAAAATTGGCGAGAGGGGACAACCCTGCCTGGTCCCATTATCAAGGTGAAATTCCTTTGACAAAAAACCATTGCAAAGGACCCTGGCCTTAGGTGTGGCGTAGAGATTCCTAATGCCCCTGAGAAAGAAGATCATAGATTTGGTCTTTTTAAGATTGATAACCAGTCTATGTTCTTTAAACCTGCTTTCAAGTCTTTATAGGATAATTGCAGGGAATCTTGGAGGGTGGTGGGGTTACGGTCAGAAGTGAAGATAACAGCATCATCTGCATAAAGGAGGAGTTTACTAGTATAGGCACCTGGCAGGGTGTTGAGATAAAGGGAAAAGAGCAGGGTCCCAAGAATAGAGCCCTGGGTCACCCCAGATCAGATAGGGCAGATGTCAGAGAGGGTGCCATTGATTTTCACACGCTGGGACCGGGCAGACAGATAGCTGGAGCACCATGAGACAGGTCCTGCAGCAAAGCCAGCATGGCTGAGTGCATCCAGCAGGAGAGGATGGGTTATGGTGTCAAAGGCTTTTGACAGATAGATGAACACTGCACCAGCAAGACAACCTGAGTCCAGGGAGGAATGGAGGAAGTAAGAAAACTCAATGAGGGCAGTATTGGTGCTGTGCCCAGCATGGAAGCCATGTTGTTCAGGGCAGAGGATACTGTATTTGGTAAGAAACTCAGATATTTGGGAGGATACTACTTTCTCTAAGGCTTTTGAGAGTGGTGACAGGATTGAGATGGGACAATAATTACCGGAAAGGGCCCTATCTCCACCCTTATGTATGGGAGTGACAGTGGCAATTTTCAAGGCAGATGGAAATTGCCCTAGACAGAGAGATTTGTTGAAGAGGCTAGTGATTGGGGCGATGACCTGGTATAATGCTAGGCTGAGGAGTCTGGGGTCCAAGGAGTCACTGCCAGTGGTGTTGCTTCTTATCTATATATCTATATATATCTATATGTGTATATGTATGTATATATATATATATATATATATATATATACATAATACATATTATATAAGCAATAATACCCAACAGGTTGGGCAGTGTTGGGAAATACCGGATGACCCAGGGGTGTAATGAGGCCCAGTGCCACAGGCAAGGGGCCTTATAGCCCCTGGAAGGTCCAGTATTTCCCAATAATGCCGACCCTGTCGTAATGCCGACCCTGTCGGGTATTATTGTGCTTAGAAAATGGACCACTGTGTTAGATACATTTGGAACAATTTTAATTGATTGTACTGGGTATTTGATTGCTAAAACTTAATAAAGGAAAGGACTTTTGTTCTAGTTGTGTCCCTGTAGTTTGTTTATGGAAGTGGTTGTTACTGTTACCCCCCCTCCAGTACTACAGGACTACAGAGAAACACACCTTGCCAGTTTGTATTGCAGTTTTTTTTTTTTACTTATCTATGGATTAAACCCTTTTCCTTTTTAACTGTCCTTTTTTGTGCTGTGAGCTTGACCGTGATCTCAGCTGTAGGGTCAGGTTGGTGGCAGGGCTAAGCCATGCATCACAGAGCTGCCGGAATGAGGTGGGATGATTTTTTTTATTATTATCATTTATTTGTGCCATGCAGTACGCAATGGGTAATTTCAATTCAACATTGGCAGAGGGGGACAGGGGAGAGAGACAGAGCACACTACCTCCAGTGCCACCACTGTGTGTGACATGGGCAGCAGTGGTCTGTGACTCGCTGTGTCTCGTCAGCTTTTACAGGCAAGTTTTACTTTTTCAGAGAATTGTGCTAATCTTTTGTTTTTTAATTGTTATTGTTAATCTTGCCAGGGAACATGTGGAAATTGGGTGCTGGTACCACTCCCTCATGGCTCGCCTAGCAAGTGGCAAAAAAGTGGCATCAAGTCAGGTTTAAAATTTGGGGTGCCCATGGATACCCTAAGCACTGGGGCACCCCAAATTGGCACTTGTTTTTAGCAGACTCTATTGAAAAGTACCCACATGCTAAAGCAAGTGTGCTGGCCAGTCAGGATTGTAGAATTAGCATACCCTTTTTTTTAAATATATTTAGATGTTTATGTATAGTAGGGGATGATACCTCTTTAAATTTCAGGGTGCTGTGTGGGTAGCAGAAGAGGGATAATACCCATTTGAACATACTGTGATAACAGTGCAGTTAGAAAGGTGGGATATAGGTTGCTATGTGGGTGGGCAATGGGGTAAAACCTGTATGCACCTACACTGTGATCATGGAAAGGATGAGAGTTTGGGTGCTGCATGGGTGGGAGGAAAGGGGAGTGATACCACTCTGTAAATACTGTGATCATTATGGCATATCAGGAGGGTGGGCTCTAGGGTGCTATGTGAAAGGCAGGAAAGGTAGTGATAACTGGGACATGAGTGGAAATGTGATAGGAATGGAAAGTGATTAGAGAATTGCTTCCGTTAGTGAAGGTATTTTTCTACTCTTCATTATTCTCACCAGAGTGGTCCTGCCTGTCACTCTAACAACAAAGGGGAAAAAAACATTGGTATTCTATGTCACTAACAGTCTATGCCTCTGTACAAGGTGATAAATTGTAGAGAGCGTCCTAGACAGATACACACACACACACACACACACACACACACACACACACACAGATTTAAAGAAGGATTGGAGCATTTAAAATTAACATAGGTGCAAATTTAACCTAATTGGGCACATCTAGGATTTAAGCTGATTGGAGCAACTGAATTCAAACTTGTACAGAATTTAAAATGATTGGTGGATTTGAAAATAACCTGCCAGAAGGTTGCAACTTTAGGCTATAAATTCAGATAGTTAATTACAATGACTGATTTTGCCTCAAGAAACATCTGCAGTAAGATCAGAGCCTGCATTCCATCTAGCTAATGTGGGAGACATAGACATAGATTAAGTATTGGTTCTCTCAGAGCATAGTTGGATGTATTTTGTAGATTAAATTAGTCTGTAGCACTGACTCCTGTTATTCAAAACCATTTGTTTGCTTTTCTTGTAAAAGTGCATTTTCTCTCTTTTGGATTATGTAGATATCCTGTTATTTTGAAACCTGACTTTTGTAGTAAAAGCCTATTTACATAACAATCATGACGGTGGCTTAATTGCTAAGGTAACTGCATTATTTTCACTGGCAAAGAACACAGCTGTGTTAGCAGCTGAGAAACACTCTACCAGATTTGAAATGTGAAACTGTGGTGACCTTCCCCAGCTGCACACAGGAAAGAGTTAAGGTTCTGGGAGGGACCCAAATGGTGGCAGCTGAAAGAAACAGACAACTCTCAAAAAAGCTGTTATAGCCCAAAAGGGAGAGTTTGTCACAAATTGGTGGTAGCAGTGGAATCAGGTGCACAAACTCAAAGCCAGAATTTGTGGACAGTGGACTTTTCAGCACACTAAGAGACAGAGTTAGACAGTAGAAAATTCTACCTTTGCAGTCACTAAAGAGGATGTACAAAGAGTACTCTTTTACAATTGTTAATTTTGTTTTTATTTCCAGCAGCACAGCTTAGTATAGTGCAGGTCAAGAGGATGAGCTCCCAGAAATATGACAGGCTTACTTTAGCACAGCTTTAGGAGCAACACCAAGAAAAGGGGATCCAGAGGCATGGCTGGACCAAAAATGAATTCATAGTTGCCCCTTAATGAGTGTGACCAAAGGCGGAGTGTCTCTGGGAAAGAACCAGGAGCTGAGGTAGTAGACTCTCCAGCTCAGCTCAAGATCCTGAAACTACAACTGAGGCTACAAGAAAACAAACTGGACTTTGAGGTGAAAAGACTGGAGGAAAGGGAAAAGGTTAGTCAGCAAGAACTGGCACTGGACGTGAAAAGACTGCAGACAGAGAAAGAGCTGGAGGTGAAAAGACCCGAGGACAGAGAGAAAGAATGACAGCATGAAATCCAGAGACAACAGCACAAGAAGGAGATGATGATTGTACCTGCAAAATGTAAGCAATGGCAGAAGGAGTCAACCCCATGAAGCCAAAATTAATTCTAAAGTGTTTCATCAATATGAGGAGGGAGATGATCATGACTAATTGATTGCTTTAATGATAAATGTTAATATTTCTTCAAGAGCAAATGATTAGGGAAAAAATCCTATTTTCATCAAGGTGTCCCCTACAATCAAATACAATACATGTAAATTACATTAAAATGATTAGTTACATACAAACAAAGTTACACAATGCTAGAATGTTACATCTTCAAGTGTCGTATGTACAAGTGATACATAAGGATTTATGTAACTCAGTCTGAAATTCATGTAAATAATTATTTGCCTTCAAGTAAGTAGATACCAAATTCCAGGACTTGGCCATACTTACTGCAGATAGAGTAAATTCAAAGCATTTGATCTTAACTTATACTTTTTGTCTCCCAACAAATCAGTTGTTACCAAGTAACTTAATGGATGAGTAACTATAGATTTCAGTAATGTAAAGCACCAGGATAGCCAATTGTATTGTCTTTTATCTTCAGGTCCTTACCAGTTTAAGGTCAAATAAACCTTGCAATGGAGGGTACCAAATTTACTTAACTTGGCAAATCCTGCCAATTTATAACAGGTTTGATCAATTTTCTTTAAGGCAGTTTTTGTGGAATTTCTATATATTGATCCACCATAATCCAAGACTAGATCTATTCTTAAAGTCTTTTGAGAGGCTGTGCACACAGTTTCAATTGGACAGGGCTCCGTGGATGACCCACCTCATGCCCTTACTTACAGGACTTGTTTTGCAGGCATTTGCCAGAATGAATGATGAAGATTGTGTTGATTATGGGTTAAAATGGTGTTATTAAAATGTTCTCAGATTAACTCCTGAGACTTACAGAAAGAAATTTAGGGAGATAAGGAAAAGCCCAGAAGACAGTTATGTCGAATTGCATGTTCAGCTGTACACTCATCTTGACCATTGAGTGAATGGGGCACAAGCTGACACTGTGGAGCTAATAAAAGATTTGTTTGTGAGGGAGCAATTACTTAAAATTGTACTTGAGGACCTGAGTGTATGGCTACTCTACAGGGTATGCATCTCCTTGAAGGAGGCAGCAGCAAGTGCTGACCTGTACATGACTAGCAGACCATACAGTGTAAGCACAATGAGGGGCATTACATGGTTCTAAGAGGTTCCAAGGGGGGCAGCGTAAAGTAAACCAGCTTGCACTTGAGCCCAAAGTTGAACCCTCCATTTCAGATGGGAACCAAGAATCAGAGGCAAAGAAATGTCATATTTGTAATAAAGTAGGGTGTTTGAGGTATAACTGCCCTTAGAAAATGGTTGACAGGCAAATGTCTGGGGGAGTGGGTGATCGAAATAGTGCCCAGTAGTGGATGAGTTGTGTGCAGCTGGCAGTACCACATGCCTCCTCTAAGCATATGCACCCTATTGCAGTTAATGGGACAATATCACAGGGGCTGAGGGACATGGGTGCTTGCATCTCCCTGGTGAGGCAGGATCCAATTTAGGCAAAGCAGATTCCAGCAGGGTCATTCTCCATGATTTGGGAAGTCACAGGTCCAGCAATCCAACTTCTGATGGCTCAAGTCTTCCTGAGCTGGGAGAGTGGCCATGGAGAAAACGAGGTGAGAGTCGCACCTGCCAGGGACACTGGTTTACTGTGATTGAGAAAGGGCAAATTCTGTTTTGCATATTGGAAAAGCTGTTATTGTCATCAGTGTCTGCTAAACGAAAATCCATTTTTACTGGTGTTTTATTTTGTGTACTTTAGTTAACAATTTTTTACTCTGCTAACATGAATTTTAGCAATTTAGACCTCCACTAGTGTACATCCATCCAGCCCTAAACCAATTAAAAGTTATTTTAATAGGTACAAGATGTGACAGCAGCAGCAGCACTATGGCCCTCATCCCTCAGGTGTGATGGCAGCAGCAGCAGCACTGTGGCCTCTATCCCGCAATTTTGACAAAAGCAACAGCAGCATTATGTCCCCCATTCATCAGGAGTAAGGGCAGCAGCAACAGTACTATGCCTCCCATCCCTCAGATATGATGGCAGCAGCAGCTGCACTACAGCCCCCATCCTTCAAGTGTGATGGCAACAGCATTATGGCCCCTATCCCTCAGATGTGATGGAAGCAGCAACAGCACTGCAGCCCCTAGCCCTCAAGTGTGACAGCAGCAGTAGCACTAGAGCCCCCACCCCTCAGGTGTGATGGCAGCAGCAGCACTATGGGCCCCATCCCTCAGGTGTGATGGCAACAGCAACAGTACTATGGCTGCTATCCCTCAGGCATGATAGCATGTATGATGGCAGCCACATTGCATCCCCCATCCCTCAGGTGTGATGGCAGCCTCACTACAGCCCCCATCCCTCTGGTGTGATAGCAGCAACACTATGGCCCCCATCCTGCAGGTGTGACAGTAGCAGTAACAGCACTAAGGCTTCTATCCCTCAGGTGTGATGGCAGCAGCAGCACTAATGCCTCCATCCCTCAAATGTGACAGCAGCAGCAGCATAACTATGTCCCTTTTCCCTGTGACGGCAACACCAACATAGCCACTCCCTTCTCCATTGCACCAGCAATCCTACAGATGTCACAGACAGCCAGTGCACCAATGCAGTCAATCCCCTCCCCAAAACATGAACACAGCCAGCTCCTACAAGCACCAGCACAGAAAGCCCTGAACACAGCCAATCATGCTACCATACCCAAACAAATCCAGGATTTAATGTGTGCCCAACACAATATTTCATCCTGTTTGTGTGACTGTGGCAAACTTCTCCAGATACCCAAGCCTGGGTTCCCCACCCAACACATTATCGATACTACCCACACATATGCAGGATATCTGACTACCACTCTACAAACCCACCAAAATGGCTGTCTCCCCAAGCAGCCATGTAGAACCCACCCTAAAAGGTAAGTACTTGTTTTGTGGTTTTTATTAGTATAACACGTGTCAGTGGGGTGAGGGCCTGGTCTTGGTGGCCAGTGTTACTGCTCACACTCCCCCTCCCCAAATACGTCAAAACTATAATCTCATCATCCTATATGAGTAGTCACACATGATGTTACTATGAGAACAGTATTTCTTTCATACCATTTCAGCACTGGGATATGTTTAAAAAACCAAATTTAAGAACAGTTGGGGACATATGAAACATGGTTGATTCAATTGATGTGGTTTAAGAAAGATTTTTTTTGTCCCACATATTTGTAAGTACACAGACAAACTTGCTTGAATTACAGTTTCTTTGTCTGAATGCAGCCTACACCTTCAAGTAGGGTTGTCATGGTTTCACAGTATACCGCAGTATCAAAAGTCTCTGTACTGATAACGTTGGCAATTTTCAAAACAGCGATAACCGTGATTCACGTATACTGTGGTATTGAGACCTTTCAGCTAGTTGTGCTTTTTTTTGCATTTTCAGGGACAACTGTCCCTTCTATGCCAACTCTCCTGGATGCAAGAGTTTGAAGAGTCTTCTATTTTGTGCAAAAATTACTTGTTCTGCAATACGATAAGGTATGGCGATAAACACTGTATTACATGCTGGTCATCATACCATTAAAATTTCAGACTGTGACAATCCCACCTTAAAGATTTAGTTTTAAGAACCCCAAGATTGGATTTGGCCCACAAGTATCCCTCACCCTATACACAGTCACACAAACTAATTTGCTGCATGAAAAATAGAGAGATATCTCATCCAGAGTTTGAAGCAATATATGTGCAAGAGGCCCATTCAAAAAGCATACCTTGCTGAAACAAAGGTACATTTTTTATATGTTTACATTCAGGACAGAGACAGGTGTCCCATCCCCACCCCACTAAAATGACCAGTATCCCTTCCCCAATTCACCATCACAACCAACCTCTACACCAACTCCAAAGAGCTTCAGGTCATGGACAGCTGGATCTCTGCAGTAAAAAAAGTGAATAAAAAGAAACATATTTTTTTGCTTGGATGGACACATTTTCACATCCATTCTCTGTATGGCAGTCCTGCTATTTGTCCTGGCCAGACCAGTTGTGCTTGAACTAACCTCTGTTCTCTGTGTGGTCGGCTGCTGTTTCTGTTACAATTTTAAGTCAAACAAGTTTTGTGGCAGACCAATTTGGCAGCAAAATTTAACCTCGATAGATGGCCAAGAACTTCATTAGTGGTGTGAGCATAAAGGATCAGATTTTAAAAAGCAGCCTAAAAGAAGTAAAGGGTGTTGTTTCAAGACACAAAAGTGGCAATCTATCCAGACTCATACAGTACAAGTAGGGGTGTCACGATAATAAAACTTCCACGATACAATAACCATGATAAAATTATTGCGAGAACCATTATATCATTATATAACATAGAAAGTCAGTTTTGTACAAAGCATCAGAGAGAGCAGGCATAGAAATGACAGTTTTCAATGAAAATGCAAAACAAAATTGTTTGAAAGGTTCTAATACCATGGTATACCGTGAATCATGGTTAACGTGGTATCGTAAATTGCCCATGATATCAATACTGTGACTTCTGAAACCACGGTATACTATAAAACCATGACATCCCTAAGTACAAGACCACCAAACATAGGACAATCCCTCACCCCACCAACATGGACAGTGACCCCTCCACAAACAAGGGACACTCCCCCCAGCCCCACCAACATGGTCAGTCCACCCTGCACCACCAACATGGACATTCCCCACCAAGACACTAAGCTAGCAAATTCTCCCACAAGTCACCAAGCCAGCAGATTCTCCCTCAAGTTGTGCTACTTGTCCTAAAGTCACAAGAAGACTACACGTATCAATATTTAACATCACAACTTGTTAAATCTTACATTAATGTGAAATAACTACACAGACATGCATATTAAGATTTGTTTTTTTGATGATCACCTGCGTGCTCTATTACAACATACCTCCTTCACCACCACAAAGGAAGCTTGCCTGTCTCAGGGTTCGCCACTGTACAATGTAAAAAAATAAAACATTTCTATATACCGGTAGTGTCATTTTTGGGAGGGGAGGGATGGTATTTTTGCTTCCAGGAGCTGAGCCCCTGATCCCTTCCACTTCCTGGTTTGGAGACACGCCCCCATGAACTCCTATACTGTTACATCACAATGTGCTAGCATGGGATCACGCTCCATAGGCAATATGGAGTGCACCTCCATGCTAGCACATTGTGATGTAACAGTATGGGAAAGCATGGGGGCGTGTCTCCAAACCGGGAAGTGGGTGTGATCAGGGGCTCGGCTCCTCAGAGCAAAAATACCATCCATTCCTTCCCAAAAATGGCACCATATAAAAAAACGTATTTATTATTTTAACAGCAGTAAGCTCAGAGTCGAGTAAGGGTCCTTCATGGCTGTGAGCACCCGTGCCATGAAAGGAGCTCTTTACATATCTTTTATTATAGCATTTCGTACCTGCCAACTGTCCCTAATCTTGACACAGAAACTTCTGCATCTTCAGTGTTCAGCAGTCCCTTGTACTAGAGGTGTGCACGTAATGAATCATTTTAATTCCCCCGAGTACCAAAAATGTTAGGCTTCTAAAATATTTGACCAAACAAAGAATACTTGTCTTTATTTGTGTTCAGCAAGGGATATTCACTATTCAGGAATTATAAGTCTTCCACCTCTGCAGATGGCCAGGTGCGGGGCTAGTCTCTTGGCCACCTTCCCTCACAAGTCCAAACTTTTGCCCACCCACTTAACTCCTTCTCTGAATTCCCACTCAAGGTACAAAAAGTGATAGCTGACCCTTGGGAAGGGAAGGGAACATTATTTAACCAGGAGTAGCACATTAAACTGAAGCTTGTTTCCAGATGAGACCTGGGAGCACAAGGAAGCTAAGTGACTTTCTTAGGAACACATGATATGAATTTAGGAAGCTGTGAGAGTCAAACCCAGGTCTCTAGATCTGCAGCTCAGAGCCTTAACCTTCTGTGTTATACTGCCTCCTTGTCAGCACTGACAGCATCTTTAATGAGATTCCCCTCCCTAGCCCAAGTATCTGACTATCTCAAATTCAAAAAATCTGCCATACCGTACTGTGAACCCCCAAGTTCAATAATTGATCAGGGGGTTGGCTAGTGCCAAATAGCCAGTAACACCCCCCCCACACACACCTGCTAGGATATCCAGTCAGTTCCACTTGCTAAACATCTGATCAATAAAGAGAAAGTGCACAAATGAGCCAGCACAAACAATCGTGAGGGAGGGGTGTCAGTACTGATGCTAGGCAGTCTTACTGGTGAGACTGCCTGGTGTCACTACTGATAATACAGTCCTGGCCTCCACCCTCATCATCAATCACACCAACCCTACTCACACCACCCTCTTAGTGATGAGCTGTTTAGTCAGTGGAACAGGCTAAGGAGCTTAGCAGAAGGAGGGTTGACCAGATATCTGGCAGTAGCCCACCCACTAATCAAAGACGTGGCTCAGGGGACACAGAATGTAGTAGCATATTTTTTCAATTTGAGGTAGTTGAGCACCCGGGATGAGCAGAAGACATTAAAGATGTTAATGGCTCCCGGCAAGGTGCCAGGAGCTGGCTATCACTTTTCTACCTTTTGTGGGTCCTCAGAGAAGGAGTAGGTGAGCCTTTTTCACCACCCTTCAATAACATTTTCTTTTTTACAATTTATTTATTTTCTCAGATGGCAGGGCATCTCTTAGAGGTGCACTCTTGACCCTACTACCACTACTCCCCGCCTGTGACCCTTCTTCCTCTAGCTCTCCCAACAAGAACTTCCCAACCCCCTGGATCACCCCCCCTCCCTGGGGGATGGCCCACTCACATACCTGGCAGCCTTTCTGCAGATTACAAGGTCCATCTGGTGGGGAGCCTGGGAAGCCTTTGGGAGAAAGGTCCAGCATTGGGGATGTTGGCATGGGTCCCTGGTGTCTTGTTGCCTCCCTAATGGCTGGGGGTTTTTCTGCATCGTTTCCCCCTGGAGCTCAGACGTGCAATGACATCCATGGCACAAGTGTGCCAACATCTGCTACAGCTCCGCCGCAGTTATGGCTACCACATGTTCCTTGTGTTGCTCCTGTCTTCCATCAGTGGACAATAAGGAGCAAAGCAGATCCTGGATCCTCCCTGGGAAGGAAGAGCAGTCCTCCTGATGCTCGATCCCTTCCCTCTCCTTCTGACCCCCGATGACCTGAGTTCGTTCCCAAACTCGGATCGCTGGCTTGGCACGAGATGTGATGTCCAGTGCCTCAACCCTCAGCACCATTGGGCCACCCCTCCATAACATTTTGCTTGAGTACATTTGATTTGTGCTTCATAATGCTGTTTTTTCTCCTTCAGGACATGCATCAATAATTCCAAAATATGCAAAAGTTTTTTTTTTTTTGCTAGTCTCTTTATCCGCCTGGTCCCTGGCGGTGATGCCTCATGTCAGCTGCCCCAGCCCCATCCCCTGCTCACAACCCACCCTTTCCAGCTGCCCTACAGCTTTGTCCCCCCATGTCTGGGCATAAGGGATCCCTCGACCCACCGTAACTCCAGATTCAGTGCTGGAAGGGTGAATGCCCATCACGGGGGCGGTGACTGCGGGGACTGACTGTCATACTGAAGTGCCACTACCTGATTTTCCCACCTGAAGTTTTTGTCCCATAGGGGAGGCATGCAATGACACCACAAGGAGTGAGTGCACACGCTACAGTGCACGCTCCTCTGAGCGTCTGCCTCACCTATCGCCTTTTTGTGCAGTGATTCGGTGTGCCAGTGCCCAGCTTCCACTAGGTGCCAGTCATGCACCGGCCCACTGGTGTTCCCCCACCCTGGAGATGAAGAGCAGTCCTACGGATGCTCGATCCCTTCTCCCCCCTACTGACCCCCGGTGGCCTGTGCATGTTCCCGAAAACGGGTCGCTGGTGTAGCGCAAGGTAAGGCATCCAGCACCTCAGCCCTCAGCGCCACCGGGCCGGCTTCAAAATATGCAAGCATTTAAAAAAAAAATTATATTTAACTTGTCCCCACCTCACATTTTGTTTAGGCTTCCCTCCCAAATATTGCAACTTTTACTAAAAATATATTTAACTTGTGCCCGGTTGCCCTTTACCCCACCAGGAAGTAAATTCTGATACTCTGTCATGATGCAGTATCCACATGGTGTCCATGGTGACAGAGTACCCTTCCATATTAGGTTCTAGCATACTTCCATATTTCTAAACAATGTCATACTTTTTTCTGCATCGTTCTTTCAGAGTAGCAGTAATGTTATTAAGCCAATTGACTTGAAATGGGGAGGGGTGGATGGGGATAAATCCCCCCCAAATGAGCTACCTTTGTCTACTGGAATGGCAGCGTAGGAGGAAAAGCCCCCCTTCCAATGTGCTTGAACCTAATACCAAGTGGCTAGCCATGTACAGTGAAGCAGGAGTCTCAGATGTTTCTTCCAGGTGGGGTAAACTGCAACCACTCACCCCCCCAGTCTGTCCCTGATTTGAAAGGATCACCAATATAATTTCAGTCACTATGTGCCTAGCAGTGCAACAAGTATACAGCGTTTCCAGACTTCATTAGATAAAACTGAAAAGAAAATAATTTTTATTCACAAAAGAATTGATTAAATGAGGAGCCAGATAAATTTATTGTACTTACTTGTGTGCTGACTGTTGGAGTATGGTGTGGTCACTGGTGCTGTCTGAACCTTACTGGAGTGAGTCACAGTACATTTGACTCCCTGTCACTTCAGTTACCAGATCTGGTTCCTGAACAATGGGTGTGGTCATGTAGCAGTGGTGACATGGTCACAAACTGCCAAGGGCCTTCAACCATTCCAGGCTAGAACCATTCCAGGACACACTGGCCAACCCACATCCAGTGCTGTTACTGACACTGCTATAAAATGTTGAGTGGTCACTCCCCCTCCACACCCCACCCCTCCCCACCAGTACAGCCATGATCTCCCCACCCCACCCCATAAGTACGGCCACTCTCCACACCCCATCACACCAGCACAGCCACTATCCTTACCACACCAGCCTGGCCACTCTCCCCACCCCACCACACCAGCATGGCCTCTCCCACTCCAAAACACTAGCATGGCCACCCTCCCCACGCCAACCTGCCAGCATGGTCACTCTTCCAATGCCCACTCTCCCCACCCTACCACACCAGCATGGCCACTCTCCCCATGCCAACCGACCAGCATGGCCACTCTCCACACCCCACCCCACCACACCAGCATGGCCACTGTCCCCACCCCACCAGCACAGCCACTCTCCCCACCCCACCAAATCAGCACAGCCACTCTCCCCACCCCACCACACAAGCACAGTCACTCTCTCCACCCCAACACACTAGCACCGCCATGTTGTCCATGCCAACCCACTCACACAGCCATGCTCGCCACGTCAATCCACCCACATGGCCAGGCTCCCTACGCAAACCCAAATGCATGGCCACTCCCCCCACACTAACCCACCCACATGGCCCTCTCTCTCCACCCCACCATACCAGCATGGCCACTGTCTGCACTCTGCCACACCAGCATGGCCACTTCCCCCACCCCACCACACCAGCACTGCCACTTCCCACCCCACCACACCAGCATGGCCACTCTACCCATCCCACCCCACCACACCAGCACAGCCACTCTCCCCACCCCACCACACCAGCACGGTCACTCTCTCCACACCAACCCACCCACTCGGTCACTCTCCCCACACCAACCCACCCACATTGCCACTCTCCCCATGCCAAGCCACCCACATGGCCACTCTCCCCATGCCAAGCCACCCACATGGCCACTCTCCCCATGCCACCCCATCTGCACAGCCACTCTCTCCACCCCACAAGCATGGCCACTCTCCCCATCAGCGCAGCCACTCTCCTCCCTCCACCAGCATGGCCATGTTCCTAATGCCAACCCACCAGCACAGCCACGCTCCTCATACCAACCTCAATTAAATTAATGAATTAAATTAATATTATTGCTTTATTTTTGTTATTTAATTTTTATTGTTATAAATGTTCTAAGTTAATATATTCAATATTTGCTGTTTATAGTTTTATTTGTACTGGGGTGGTAGCTATTCTAGGTGTCTTTTGCGGTTAGTCTTAGAAATGTGCTGGGAGGGCCGAAGACTGTCAGGCAGTATTCCCCCATCAGACTCAGGGAATTGCACCCCTTTCACTGTCCCTACTTACCAAATGAAACTTACAAATGTTGCCAGTCTTTAGGGATTGCTAGGAGGTATAAGAAAAGAGGGAGAAGTGGATCTGGTGGGGGAATGGAAAGGGTGGGCGAATTGGAGTGGTGGGAACCATGCGACACCCTGGGGTGAAATAGTGTCAGAACAGGGAAAATCCCTGTCTTGTTCCCATACCCATGGGCCCAGCAGTAGATGTTGAACAGGAGTTGAGGTCATCCTCAGCATCCCATCCAACCCGGGCGGTGTTATGCAATGCCAGATCCATTAAAAACAAGACAGTCATTATAGCTGATCTTGTTGAAACGATGGATCTGGCATGTATCACTGAGACCTGGCTGGGTGAAAATGCAGGCCCCAATATTGGCTTATGCAGTTCCAGCTGGGTACTCAGTGATCCACTACCCGAGGTTGGATCATAGGGGCAGGGGTGTAGCCATCTTGTTTAAGACTGAACTGGGCCTTGTAGATGTTCCAGTGCGGATCACCAGATCCTTTGAGTATATTATGGGAGAGGGTGTAGACTGCAGGATACTCCTCATCTACCATCCACCAGGTGATGGGGGAGCATTCCTGGAGGAGATAGTGGACTTCATCATCAACATAGTATTGGAGTCTCCCAGATGGATAATTCTGGGGGACTTCAAAGCCTGGGGCAATGATGAACTCTTGCAATTTTGTCAAAACCTCCTCCAGCTAATGACAATGCTGGGCTTTACACAGGTGGTTACCTCCTCTACCCATATAGGAGGTCACTCATTGGATCTGTTGTTCCTCCTGGGGATGTAGATCTCTAACTTGAGTGTGGAACCAGTCGGTTGGTCTGACCATCACACCATAGGGTTCAGTTTCAGGGCGCGCCCTAATTGGAACTGCCCCTTCAGAGATGGTCTGATACCGTCTTTTAAGGAGAGTTACCCCAGAGGGCCTATTGGTGGTTCTGGACCAATCGGGATTGATGGATGAAAGCACAAGTCCAGGAGATCTTGTACTGGCCTAAAATAAGGTGGTGGGAGATGCCTTGGACCTGATTGCTCCCGTTCGTGTTCCTACCACACACTCTTCGGCCAAGGTCCCCTTGGTATGACGGTTCCTTGAAGGAGTTGAGGCGAGCTGGTTGAAGGATGGAGACAGCATGGCAGAAGTCCAGCCTGGATGCTGGCTTAAATTGATGGCACATTATAAAGGCTATCAATCAGAAATCACCCGTAAGAAGGCAGAGTTCCTGTCCAGGGAGATTTCTGCTGTGAGGAATCGACTGGCTCAACTTTCCCAAACTGTAGACAGATTCTGCAGTCCAATCTGTCTCCAGTCTGGAAGAGCTTTTTCATAGGTTAAGTGTGATGAGCTAGCTCGATTCTTTCAGATAAGGTTGCTGGCATCAGGTCTGGAATCAGCCTGGCTCTCTCCATGAGGGGCTGCGGAAGTCGATGGGAGGTGGTGAGCACCTGGTCTGTCTGGATGGATTTCAGCCAGCTGGAATTCATGGACATTGTGAAGATTGTCCAGACTTTGCACCTAACCAGTTGTACTTTGGATCAGGGCCCTACCCCCTTTTAGTGGGGTGTGTAAATGCTATCTGCCCGATCCTAGCTGAGATTGTCTGGAAATCTTTGGAGAAGGGGGTTTTTCCAGGCCCCCTAAAGGAGGTGGTCATATGATCACTCCTTAAAAAGCCTTCCCTGGACCCCAACTTTTCAGCTAACTACCGGCCTGTCTCTAACCTTCCCCTTGTGGGGAAGGTTATTAAGAAGGTGGTTGCGTTGCAACTGGACAATCACCTTGCAACTCACAATGTCTATGAAGCTCTCCAGTCAGGATTTAGGAAGATGCGTAGTACAGATACAACCCTTGTCCGGGTATTAAATGACCTCCTAATGATGAGAGATTGAAAGGCTCATATCATCTTGGTCCTTCTCAATCTCTCAGCTGCCTTTGACACTGTGGACCATGGTATGCTTCTGGAGTCCCTGCAGTTCCTTTGTGGACTGTCGGGTACAGTCCTCAAGTGGTTTTGATCATTCCTCGTGGGCAGGTCTCAGAGGGTGGTCACTGGAATTTATTCCTCTGACAACCTCCCCCTGTCCTGCGGGGTACTGCAATGATCCATATTGGCACCCATATTGTTTGCAGTGTATTTGCTGCCATTGGGAGGCATCATTAGGTGATACAGCTTGAGTTTTCACTGCTATGCAGATGATACTCAGCTGTATATGTCCTTTTTGCCCAGACAGGTTGATGTGATTTCCATGCTAAACAACTGCCTCTCTGAGATCAAAAACTGGATGAGCTCTAGCTGGCTGAGACTCAATTAAGATAAGACTGAGGTGTTGGTAGTGGACCCGGGTTGCCCAGGGGCAGGTTTTGGGGCTGGGCATGTGTCAGGCCTATGGCTTGATGGTGTCCAGCTCACTACCTCAGATCAGGTGCGAAACCTGGGCATTATCTTTGACAATGGCCTGACCCTGAATCTCAGGTGTCAGCTGTGGTCAAATCTTCATTTTACCATCTGAGGAATATCGCCCGGGTGAAACACCTGGTTCCGTCAGATGACCTTCCAACATTGGTCCATGCCTCCATTACCATCCGTCTTGAATACTGCAATGTCCTCTACCTAGGGCTGTCTGGGGTTGATATCCGCTGCTTGCAGCTAGTGCAGAATGCTGCAGCCAGGCTGTTGACTGGTACTTCAAGGACCAGCCACATTACGCCTGTGCTGCGCGGACTGCACTGGCTGCAGGTTCAGTGGCAGATCACCTATAAGGTAGGCTTGCTTACCTTTAAAGCCCTACACAAACAGGGACCTGACTACCTGAAAAATCTCCTGTTTCCGTACTCCCCAAATCGTCCTCCCCGATCCACCGATGAGGGATTGCTAGAGATACCCAGGGTTCGTTTGAAAACCTTTGGTGCCCATGCTTTTTCATTTGCAGCACCAGCCCTGTGGAATTGTCTACCTCGCCGGTTAAGAGAATACCTGACTGTCAGCAGTTTTAAATCAATGCTAAAAACATATTTATTTTCACTTGCCTTCCCAGATTGTTCTTAATTTATTATGATTATTTTTTTCTGATTATTACATTTATGTTTTAAAATGTACAGCGCCTTGATATTTGAAAGGCACTATATAAAATAAAGTTTTGATTGATAGTTTGATTGAACCCACCAGCATGGCCAAGCTCCCCCCGCCAACCCACCAGCATAGCCATACTCCCCACACCAATCCACCAGCATGGCCATACTCCCCACACCAATCCACCAGCATGGCCACTCTCCCCACACCAATCCACCAGCATAGCCATACTCCCCACACCAATCCACCAACATGGCCACTCTCCCCACACAAACCCACCTGCACGGCCACTCTCGCCATGCCCACCCACCCACACAGCCACTCTCCCAATGCCACCCCACCTGCAGGGCCACTCTCCCAACCACACCAACAGAACCACTCCCCCCCACCAGCACAGCCCCTCTCCTCACACCAATGAGCACAGCCACTCTCTCCACCCCACCTCACCAGCATGGCCACTCTCCCAACCCCACCACACAGGTACAGCCACTCTTCAAACCCCACCACACCAGCATAGCCACTTTCCCTACCCCACCACACCAGCCTGGACTCTCTCCCCACCCCACTACACCAGAATGACCACTCCCACATGCCAACCCACCAGCACAGCCATGCTCTCCATGCCACTCCACAAGCATGGCCACACTCCCCACACCAACCCACCAGCATGGCCACTATCCCCACCCCATCACACCAATATGGCCACTCTCCAAACCTAACCACACCAGCATGCCCACTTTCCCCACCACACCAGTGCAGCCACTCTCTCCACCCCACAGCACCAGCACAACCACTCTCCCCACTCCACTACACCAACACAGTCACTCCCCCATGCCAACCCACCAGCAAGGACATGCTCCCCATGCCAACCCACTAGCATGGCCACGCTCCCCACCACACCACACCAGTACATCCACTCTCCAAATCCAACCACACCAGCATGGCCACTTTCCCCACCACACCAGCACGGCCACTCTCCCCACTCCACTACACCAGTGTGGCCACTCTCCCCACCCCACCACACCAGCACGGCCACTCTCCCCACCCCACTACACCAGCAGCCACTCCCCCATGCCAACCTACCAGCACAGCCACACTCCCCCACCAATCCATCAGCAAGGCCATGCTCCCCACACCAATTCACCAGCATGGTCACTCTGCCCACACCAACCCACCAGCATGTCCACTCTCCTCAAGCCAACCCACTAGCACGGCCACTCTCACAACCCCAGAAATAAGGGCACACATTTTTCCAGCTCAGATTGCAAACAAGGACCTTCTCAGGTAGGGCAACCATACAAAAAACAAAACACCCAAGAGCAGATCACTCAGAGGTCTACCAAGCTTCAGGAATGTATGGAGCTGAAAGGGCACACATTTGAGCAGCTCCAATGCAAACACTCCACAATGGACTTTAATCTTTCTCACTAAGGACACACATTATATCACTTCAAGCTTCATCATATCAGGCATGGTCTGCATCTGTCCAGGAAGGGAAACACACTCCTAGGTGACAGGTTTAAAGGCTTCCTTGGCAAGCTTTTAAACTAGCCAAGGGGGGAGGTGCTGATAGGAAACAGGAAAGTTCAAGCCTCCCCCCACAAAACATGTTAAGTAGTAGGGTAAACACTGAGGTACAGAGATTGACAGAGGGCAGGACAGGGGTAAATGGAAAAATGGACAAGGGCAATAAGAGCAGGGATGGGGTAAAAAAGGATAAAGCCAACATTAAATGGTGGGCAATGAGTACCAATGCCCATAGTCTTGGAAACAAACTTCCAGAGCTAGTAGCCCTGATGGAAGAGGAACACTTGGATATTGTGGAAGTCACAGAAACATGGTACATGGAGAACTATGACTGAGATGTCAACATACCAGGGTACACAATCTACAGAAGGGACAGGGAGGGTAAAAGAGAAGGTGGAGTAGCTCTCTACATAACGGAAGGGATCAAAGCTACAGAACTAAAAAAGTAAAGGAGGAGGACAAGAGGCACTCTGGGTCACCTTGGAGACAGGGAATGGCATCACAATCCACACAGGGGTTGTATACAGACCCCCGTCTCAAGGGGAGGAAATGGACAAGAAAATGATAGAGGACATTCTCAAAATGGCTGAAAAAGGGGAGATACTATTAATGGGGGACCTGAATATGCCAGATGTTAACTGGATGGCATGGACTGCAGCTGCATCCAAGAGCAGGGTCATTCTTGATGCCCTACAGAGGGCATGCCTTAGACAGCTAGCGGGGGAACCCACTCGGGAGGGAGCAATATTATACCTGGTACTCTCAGATGGAGAGAGGGTCACAAATTTAGAAGTCAGTAGACATCTGGGAACAAGTGACCACTGCACAGTGTGCTTCACAATAAACACAACCATGGAGACAAGCCATACAAAGACAAGGATACTGGACTTTAGAAGGGCTGACTTTGGCATAATAGGTGAATACCTGAGGAATGCATTAGCAAATGGCCAGAAAGATGGGGTGGAAGAACAATGGAGAAAAATCAAAACTGCCATCGTGGAGGCAACCAGCCTTTGTGTGAAACAAATAAAGAAAACAAAGTGGAATAAAAAAACAATATGGGCCGGCCCGGTGGTGCTGAGGGTTGAGGCGCTAGACGCCACACCTCGCGCTACGCCGGCGACCCGGGTTCGGGAACGGACTCGGATTGCAGTCGGCAGGGGAGGGAGGATCGAAGTCCAATGGATGCTCTCCTCCCTCAGGGGTGAGAGCCAGCACCGCATCCGCGATCCGCATCACTCTCGCCGACGGTGGAAACACCGACCAAGGGAGGATGGAAGCGGCTCCGCTCGCCGGAGCCGGGGGAGGAGAGCATCAGCCACGCATGAGAGATGAGCGCAGGCCAGCACGCCCTCGGGACGTATGTCCTAGCGTGGGTCAGCTCAGGAGGGGGGGAAACTAGGGAAGAAAACTAGAAAATCCTCGGTAGCACTAGATGATAGCCTCTCGGTACCATCCCAGGACCACCGGAAAGAGGGGACAGACCCCAAATGTGCAGGAGGGGATGGAGGCACTCTAGGGGCAGATCCCACCGGAGGTGGAAATGGGGGAAGTTGAGAGGAAGGAATGAGTGGGCTCCGGGAGTAGAAGGGGGTATAAAGATAAAGTATAAAAAAACCAAAAACAAAAAAAAAACAATATGGTTCTCAAAAGAGGTGTCAGGGAAGGTTAAGGAGAAAAAGGCTGCATTCAAAAAGTATAAGGAATCTCAGAAGGAGCACGACAGGGAACTGTATCAATTAAAGCAGAAAGAAGTGGGGAATGCTTGTCAGAAAAGCAAAGGCCCAAACCGAGGAAAAAGATAGCCAACTCAGTTAAGAAGGGGGATAAACACCTTTTATAAGTACATTAGGAAGCATAGAAAGGTTAAGGGAGGATAGTGAAGATTAATTGTGTTAGAGTGGGAGGTGGGTAGAGGGAGACAGTGAAAAGGCAGAGATACTGGAATGAATACTTTTGCTCAGTATTCAGAAAAGAAGAAGAGGAGAGTTACCTAAACCAAACAGTAGAAGCACTCTTGTAGAGGGGCTGATGCCAGTCCATTTACAAGAAGAAAGAGTCCTGAAAGAACTCCTAAAACTCAAGTTGGACAAAGCAATGGGACCTGATGGGATTCACCCTAGAATCCTAAAAGAGCTAAGGGAGGACCTAGTGACACCACTAACCACACTTTTTAACAAATCATGGGAAGATGGGGTGGTACCTGAGGACTGGAGGAGGGCAGATGTGATTCCCCTTCACAAAAGTGGGAGCAAGGCAGAAGCAGGAAACTACAGACCTGTTAGTTTGACCTCAGTGGTGGGGAAAATGATGGAATCACTTCTGAAAGAAAGAATTGTTGAGTACAAAGAGGCCAGCGGGGCACAGGACCCAAATCAACATGGATTCACAGCAGGAAGGTCATGTCAGATGAATCTAATCGATTTCTTTGACTGTGTGACCAAAGTAATAGACCAGAGAGGGGCTGTGGATATGGCCTACCTAGACTTTAGCAAGGCATTTGACACAGTCCCACACAAAAGATTAATAATCAAGTTAGCCAGCCTGGGAGTGGGTCCCAGGGTGGTAGCCTGGGTAGCAAACTGGCTGCAAAACAGACACAGAAGGTAATAGTGAATGGAACACATTCTGAAGAAAGGGGTTACTAGTGGAGTACCTCAGGGCTCTGTACTGGGTCCAGTCTCTTACTTCTTTATAGGTGACATGGCAGAGGGTCTGGAAGGAAAGTTATGCCTCTTGCAGATGACACAAAGATCTGTAACAGAGTTGATACACAAGGGGGGGCAGAAAGGATGAGAAGGGACTTGCCAAGGTTAGAGAAATGGTCAGACATATGGCAACTTAGATTCAATGTAAAGAAGTGCAAAGTAATGCACCTGGGAAATGAAAATCCAGGAGAAGAGTACACAATAGCAGGGGTGGTACTAACAACAACAATAATGGAAAGGGATCAGGGTGTAGTAATATAATATGACATAAAGGTGGGTAAGCAATGTGAGAAGTCAGTAAGGAGAACCAGGGGGATACTGGGATGCACAGGGAGGGGCATCACAAGTAAAAAAAGGGAAGTGGTTTTCCATCTGTACAGACAGTTGGTGAGACCCCATCTGGAGTACTGCGTGCAGTTTTGGAGACCTCATCTACGCAAGGACATAGACAGGATGGAAGTAGTCCAGAGGAGGGCAACTCAAATGGTGCAGGGTCAACATCAGAAACCATATGAAGAGAGACTGAGAGAGCTTAATATGTATACCCTTGATGAAAGGAGGGACAGGGGGGACATGATAGAAACTTTTAAGTACCTCAAGGGAATCAACAAAGTCCAGGAGGACAGCATCTTTCAGAAAAAGAGATGTGTAAGAACAAGGGGGCACAATTTAAAGATAGAGGGGGGACAGCTCAGGGGTAATGTGAGATAATTCTTTTTCACAGAGAGAGTGGTGGACTTGTGGAACCACCTTCCTGGAGAGGTTGTGGGGTCTAAAACAGTGGGGGAATTCAAACATGCATGGGACAGACATAAGGCAATTATAGTGGGGAGTTGCAGGAAGTAGGCTGTTGGTTAACTAGAATCTGCAGCTTGTCCAATAGGTAGGGAAATGGGTAGACTGGGTGGGCCAAGTGGTCCTTATCTGCTGTCAAAGTCTATTTTTCTATGTAGGGAACAAACAAAAAAAGGAAAAAAAAAAACAGCTGAGAGCATGCAGATAAATTGTTTAATCAGCCTCAGTCTGTCTCCCAGTCTCCACCCCCTTCCCCATGGAGCTTCAGAACTGTATAACCAAGGTCACGCATTTCAGCACATCAGTGTTTACATATTTGGGAACTAAGAAAAAAAGGGAGCAGATAAAGTGTTTACTGTATTCAGTCTGGGTTTTGCAGTCACATGTTCAGCACCCCCTCCCAAGCTTCGGGACTGTTTACGGGCACACATTTTCACCACAATGTTGTGCAATGCATTCACTTTAAAAAAAAAAAACTGTGTACACATAAGTAGCTTGGGGATTGTATTGAGCAGTTCAGAAAATATATCAAAACATTTAGATTTCTGCTCGTAAAGCAGATCAAACATTCAGGCCTCACCATACTTGATAGTTTTTACTTTACAGATCGAACGGGCCACTAAAAAAAAAAAAACAAGAGCAGATTAGGTGTTTATTCAGCCTCAGTCTCTGGGTCTGCAGTCTGAACAGTAAAGCAGACTTATACATAATGCACATTCTTAAAGAAATTAACTCTTCTAGCAGTTTAAACCCTTCCTTCCTGATACTAACAGCAGCCACATACCATTACCAACAAAAAAAGCAGACTCACTTTGTTTTTGTTTTTTTTGAATGGATGGTGATCACTGTCTGGGTTTCAGTGGGTCCTTCTGAGCAACGGGTCAGCAGCATTTCAAATTCTGAGCAGGAACGAGTCAGGAGCAAGAATGGGTCAGCAACTCGGCAACAATTCAAGCAACAGCGGGAAGCAACAATGCAGACAGAAACTCCAACCGCTACCACGCAATTTATAGCGCAGTGTTCACAGAGCTCCTGAGAACAAAGACGATCTCCATTTTTGGCACCTTTTTCTGTGGACCAATCAGAATTTTGCTTTTCCGTCCACATCACCAGTCTCCCTGCTGATCTCCCTCTAAATGTGATCACAGGGAATGATTTTGATGACAGAGGATCCCTGGTGTATGTTACAACCCACAGACAAGCAAAAGAAGAAGCTTCTGAGAGAGAGAAGGGGAAACTCAGCAAGCGCCATCTCCTCCCTCAGCAGCTGAGGAGGTGGTTGGTACAGATGAAGGGCGATCTTGGAGTAGCGGTTCCATGCCCCAGTCACAAACAATGAGGAGCTAACTGGGATCAAGTGATCACAGTACGGTGTGGTTCAATGTGAGAACAGCGCAAGCAAGCAAGCAAACTTTATTTCTATAGCGCCTTTCAAAATCAAGGTGCTGTACATAATACAAATTACAATATTAAAACAGTTGACATAATAAATTATTTAAAATCAATCAGGGAAAGCCAAAGAAAATAAATAAGTTTTCATCATAAATTTAAAACTACTGATGGACACGCATTCTCTTAACTGACGAGGCAGATAATTCCACAGGGTTGGTGCTACAAATGAAAAAGCATGAGCTCCAGATGTTTTGAGATGAACCCTGGGAATCTCTAGCAATCTCTTGTCAGTGGAGCGGAGAGGGCAATTGGGGGAGTAGGGAGTCAGGAGATCTTTCAGGTAGTCTGGTCCCTGCTCGTGTAGGGCTTTAAAGGTAAGTAATCCTACCTTGTAGGTGATCCGACGCTGAACTGGCAGCCAGTTTTATGTAGTTTGAAGAGCCATACCACACGAAAGCAAGGGTCCTGGATTTTGGGCAGGCCAACTTTGGAAAGATGGTGGAATGTTTTAGAATATCACTGACAGGGAAGGAGAAAAGGGGGGGGTGGAGGAATAATGAAAGAATCGTAAGGGAGCCATAGGAGAGGCAAAAAGGCATTGCATTATGCAAATAAGCAAAACAAAGAGAAAGAAAAAAACATTATATTTCTCAAAGGAAGTGGTCAAAATGGATGGCTTCCAAAAGGTACAAGGAAACACAGAGGGAAGAAGACAAGAAACTGTATCCAGAAAAGCAGAGGCAGGTGGGGAAAAACAGTCAAGAATGCAAAAGTACAACAGAAGAAAAAACAGCCCAAGCAATATCAAAAGGGGGACAAGAACTTTTTCAGGTATGTTAGTAAAGAAAAAAGACTGAGGATCACGTGATGCGGGGTACCGAGTAGAAGCTCCTCTGCACAGCTCCAACCTCCTAACTGCAAATAATCGCTGTTTTGGTCATCATTTCTCCCTAAAAACCAGAAAGATTACAGATTATCACCTTCTTAAGATCCTGGGCTCCTGTCTGCTTGTTTCCATTGATTATGGAGGTTTATATGAAGAAGCCTCCACAGAAGCATACACCGCCGGTCACTCCTGAGGAGGCCCTGAAAAAATCAAGGGCCTTGAGTGCTGTGGATAAGCCAGAGCTTCAAAGCCTGATCACTGAGCAAGAACCCCTAACTCTGAGCAGATTTTTGGAAGAGTTCAAACCCTTCCGGGAAGAAATTAAAGAAATCTCAACTGAAATTAAATCCCTTTCTAAAAAACTTGAGGAGGTCACGATGAAAACTTCAGTTAATGCAACCTGAATCTTATCTCTTGAGAAGCAAGTGGAAAAAATCGATCCCGGTCTCGTAGTTATGCGGCAAAGGATTTCTAGTTTGGAAGCTAAGTTGGAAGATTTGGAGGGCCACAGCTGAAGAAACAATGTAGTTATCCTGGGCCTCCCAGAAGGAGAAGAAGGCCTGAACATGCTGGTATTTGTGCAGAAGCTGATTGAAAAGGTCGCTAGTCCGTCTCCCTTCGGGGCTAAGTACATCATTGAAAAGGCGCATAGGTCCTTGCGACACAAGCCATCTCCAGGAGCAATGCCACGTCCCATTATTTGCCATTTTTTTGAATTACCTAGAGCGACAACATTGTCTGGCAAAAGTGAGAGAGTTACAAGAAGTGAAACGGGAAAATACCAGGCTCAGAATTGCCCAAGATCTACCGGGATCAGTTAGGGCAAAGCATATTGCTTTTCATCCTATTGTATCAAAAATTATAGCTGCAGGCCTTCGCTTTAAAATGGGGTATCCAGCTAGGCTACAGGTACTAGTGGATGGTACCTGGTCAACATACGAGAATCCTAAAGCTGCCCTCTCGGGATTGAAGGCTGCTCTGCCTGATCTGTTTCAGGACACCTGATCTGGTTGGTCGGTCTTACCCCACCCTGTTTTGGAAAGGAGAAGAATTCTTTCATGTTGCTGTACCAAAAGAGGAATGAATTCCAATCTGGTTTTGTGGACTCTTGAATTTCGCGATGGAGGGGACTATCTTCAATGGAATCCTGACCTTTTGCATTTTTCATCTCAGTGCTCAGTGTTTTGGAGCAACCTCACATCTTGAGACTTTCTCTCTGGGGGGTTGTGTTTTGTCTGGGAGGAGTTCCCCCTTTTTTCTCACACGGATCACATTTCCCGGTTTCTTTCTTCCAGGGACACTTAAATATCTCTCATGATCTAGTTAATATGATGAAAACCCTCAAGCTTGATGTTTTTGATTACTGGGGCACTGTTCGAGAGATCGTCCTTTTGGTCCCATTGTTTTTTGGGATATTATCACCAGAGGGCGCTTTTGTTCTAATTTTGGTGGATCAACCCCCCTTTGCTTATTTGTTTCTAGAATTTATTTTTCTCGGGTATAGATAGCAGTGGGGGCTTGGACACAGATGGAGATCCACTACTTGGGATCATTTAGTTTACTAGCGAATATATGTTTCCGGGAAAGTTTTCAATGATGCTAATGGCAGCAGTTATGAGAGCATATTCAGCTATTAAGCCTTACACTGTGTGTTTTCTGTTTTTCCTCAGGAATCGGGTTTTCTGGATTGCTCCCAAGTAGGGGTTGCTTCTCTTATTTCTTGTTCTTGCTCTTTTGTTTCTGGATTTCAGGAGTCCAGTACTACTTATCATTACTTACATTACCTTTATCTTTGATTAGATGTTGCTGACTACTGTTTCTATAAGAAGGTTTACATTCTAAGGTGGGGTTTTTGGGTACATGCGTGGGAGGATGGAGGGAAGGAAGGAAAGTGGTATTGTACTGAGTGTTGCTCGTGACAGTTGGGGTGGGGGAGGGGCGATATTGTGTTTAGGATTGTCATATTACTTGTTTGTTGGATGGGGTTGGAATATTTTGAGGGGCCGGGAGTGGTGGGTGGGAGGAAGTTGATATTGGGATGGGTAGGGTATACAGCAGCAAACAGGGGTTCGGGTCATTTAAGTCTGATTGTTATAATTCCTAGATTTCATATAATGTCCTCTTTCCTTTTTTTTTTAGATGGCCAGTAGTATAAACATTGCTACATGGAATGTAACGGGGATAAGGAAAAGAGTTAAACAATACCAAGTGTTAAAATACTTAAGTTTATTATCTTCTCAGATTATATTCCTGCAAGAATCTCATTTACTGGAAAGTGAATCTCTGCAACTTAGGAGGCAACAAATTGGGCAGGTGTTTAATGCCTCGGGGTCCACTAACAGCTGTGGGGTTATGATTCTAGTCAATAGAAGCATTCCCTTTATTTCCAAACAAGTTTTCAGGGACCCAGATGGCAGATATGTCCTAGTTCAGGGGAGTCTCTGGTCTATATCTATTTTACTTGGTAGCATTTATGGGCCTAACGCAGATGATCCGGGCTTCTTTATGAAGCTTATCTCCATACTCCTTCTCATGCTTCCCATTGGTATAATAATAGGCGGGGACTTCAATCTTGTTCTTGATCCAGAAGTAGACAGGTCTGGCAGTGGGTTGAGGGGCTTGACACCCGGACAGAAGGCCCTTAGGGACTTTCTGGATCAGTGCGGACTGTGTGATATGTGGTGTGTATTACACCCTAAGGACAGGGAGTATACCTTTAACTCACCGGTACACAGAACCCAGTCTCACATTGACTACCTTTTTCTCTCTCAAGTCCTCTTGCCGGGGGTCTTAGCTGCCTCGATCCAGCCAGGACCAGTGTCAGAGCACTCTCTGGTAACTTCCAAACTGGTCTTCCTTAACATTCGCCATAAAGACATCCGATGGAAATTAAATGGTCAATTGCTCACAGACATCAAGTACTGTGATCTAATAAAGAAGCAGATTGATTTCTTTTTCTCTGCTAATTCCTCTGAGGACACAACACCTGATATTTTGTGGGGTGCTTTCAAAGCATGCATGAGAGGGATTATTATCAGCTTAGCCACAAAAAGGAAAAATACTCGAGAGGTGGAATTACTAGCTTCATTATCTCTAATTAGGTCTTTAGAAACCAGGTTATCCTCTAATGCCTCAGAAGAGGATATGAGGAGGCTTTCGGTAGCTAAAGATAAATACTTAGATCTGTTGAGGGAAAAAGCAGAATTATCGATTATTTGTACCAAAGCAAACTATACCGATCAGGGGGAAAAAGTGGGTCGCCTGCTAGCCTTAAGGTTAAAGCAGCAGGAATCAGCTAGATTTATACCTCCAATTAGGGCCCAGGCGGATAGATCCTTGAAGGTATCCCCTTCCGAGGTTGTGCAGGAGTTTGCCTCCTACTATGAGGATTTATATAGGGACATGGACAACCCTCCTTCCTTAGAAGAGCTTGAGGCCTACCTGAGGGATTCCTCTCTACCCTCTCTATCTGAATCGCAGAGGAATTTTCTATCCTCTCCAATATCTCTAGAGGAAATATCAGAGGTCATTGGGACTTTGCCCTCAGATAAGGTCCCAGGACCAGATGGTTTTTCCGCTTTATTTTACAAAACGTTTCGATCACAATTATTGCCGGTTCTCCACCGGTTGTACTGTCACATTCTCTCTGGTGCAAAAATAGATATACATTTGTTTGAAGCCCTGATTCTTCTTCTTCATAAACCTGATAAAGATTCAGAATTAGTGCAAAGCTACAGACCAATCTCCTTATTGAATCAAGATTTTAAAATTCTCTCGAAGATATTGGCTGATAGAATAACACAAGTTCTTCCTGACCCGATTAATATGTCTCAGGTAGGGTTTATGAGGGGATGTTCATCAGCTGACCATCTACGTACCCTGTCACTTGTTGTCTCGGTGTCCAGGGATGCTGCCTTTCCTGCGGGATTGGTCTCCTTGGATGCCGAGAAGGCATTTGATCACGTCAATTGGAACTTCCTGTTTCAGGCCCTTAAAGTATTTGGTTTCCCAGCAAAGTTTATAGAGTGGATTCGGGCCTTATATCAAACTCAATCTGCCAGAGTCTCTGGCAATGGAGCATTCTCCAAACCCTTTCTTTTGTCTTCCGGTACCCGGCGGGGTTGCCCTCTCTCCCCCCCTTTTATTTAATTTATACTTAGAGCCCCTTATCCAAAACATTCTCAATAATCTGGAGATAAGCGGTATCCTGATTGGTAATCAGGTGGTGAAGATTACGGCTTACGCTGATGATCTCCTCCTTCATTTATCTTATCCAAAAACTTCGCCAAGTTCAGTGCTCTTTCAAATTATAAGCTGAATATAAATAAATCCTCCATTTTCCCTCTTAATCATAAGGTCTTTAAAAATGATTTGTCTTCCTTTGGTCTCGGTTGGTCTCCGCATGTTCTCAGATACCTTGGTATTAATTTGACGCGTAACCCCTCCTCCTGGTTTAAAGAAAATTTGGAGCCTCTCTCCCAAGTGATAGTTCAGGATCTCAATAGATGGTCTAAACTCCCTCTATCTCTTTGGGGTCACATTAATATCATTAAAATGAATGTTTTTCCTCATTTATTTTATCCCCTCTTGCTTCTTAACTCCTTTACACCGTTATCATGGTTCCAGAAAATGCATGGAATTTTCACAAATTTCATCTGGTCTAATAAACAAGCCAGGTTAGCATATTATAAGCTAGCCACTCAGAAACTAGATAGAGGACTGCGGATCCCCCATCTGGCAATTTATTACTGGGCTGGTCATATTGCACAATATTTGTGGTGGGTGAACCTGGGTCCGGAATACTTAAGACCGGTCTGGCTCAAAATTGAGTTAGATTTTATTCAGTCCAAGAACATTGACCCCCAGACAATGTTCTATCTAAAAATAGCCTCCCTTCCAGACACTATTAGTTGTCCCACTATCCGAACGTCCCTCAGAGGTCAAACACAGCTTTGTTCATTTCTACGGTATTCCCCAGACTTGGACCTGTCTGAGTCAATTTGGAATGCCCCGGCTTTCACAATAAACAAAAAGATGATATCTCGTAAATGGTTGCCCCAGATTGGGATGGGATAATCTCTACTTTTCTGGATGACGCAGGGGAATGGCTCCCAGTTTCTAATATAATTTGCAAGTTTGACATCCCGTTAACTTTCACTTCAGGGTGGCCCAATTGAAACATCTACTCTCTGCAGTATTTGGTAATATCCCTCCTCATCCACCTGCTTTTCTGTTTGTATCGGCTCTCTCCCCTTTATTGGGGTCACAAGGTGCTATTTCCAAAAAATATATCGTGTTCTATTTTATTGGAAATATGGGAGACCTGAAGGCCCCACTAGGCTCTGGGTTTCTTTTTTTCCTCAATATACTCCTAACTGGTCAGCTTTATGGAAGTTCTGCCATAAATACGTCTCTCAGGATAAACTCCACTTTATGCAATACCACATAATACAGAACATGTATTATACCCCTGTGAAGCTGAGGAAATGGGGTCTCATAAGTTCGGGGGCCTGTACCAGAGGATGTCAAGAGGAGGGTACGCTTCTTCACATCTTTTGGTCATGCCCCAAGATAAAGCCATTATGGGTAGCCATACAGAATAATCTAGATCCTATACTGGGTTTGCAGGAGTACTTCACCCCAGATGTATGTTTGTTGGGGAATTTATCCTCTGTCAAGGTGAGAATCAGAAGATTCCATATTTCCATGATTGCACTATCTGTTAAAAAAATTGTGCTTTGGCATTGGAGAGATACAATAAGCCCAACATATCAGGAATGGGTTAATGAAATTTTGGCTAACTTACGCACTGAGAAAGTGATAGCAAGCCCCCATAATAAGTTGCAGTGGTACAAGAATACTTGGGATCCCCTTCACACGCTAATTATGGCCAGAGCTGCTAAATGAGTCATTATATCCAGTGTTCCTTGATTCAAGATACTATATAGCATTTATCTATTTTTGTATGTACTCTGCTGCTGTATGGAGTGGGGGGGAAGGGGGATGGGGACAGCTCATGTATCATTTTAAGTATAGGCATTGTATGTGGTAATCTCCTGTCCCCTGTAATAGTAAAAGATCTACCAATAAAATATGAATAAAAAAAAAAAGGAAAAAGACTAAGGGTGGGATTGTAAGATTAAAAAAGGAAGGCGGGAAATGTGCATAGGGGGAGCAAGAAAAAGAAGCCCAGAACAAGAATATATAATCAGTATTCACAGACGAAGGGGAGGGACCAAACTTAGGCGATGGAAGCACCACTGGGAGGTAGAAGACTTGGTTTGCTGGCCAAAGCACCTAGCTTCACCTGAGCTCTTTCCTTCCAAGACTGCTTGAAAGGCAGAGTAGAGAACCTTACCAGAGCAAGGGAAAAGGATTAAGACTTCTTTTGGCTAAGCAGATTTACTGTGTGGTGTTGTTTTTAATTTTTACTCACAGGGGTTGCTAGTGTTTGTTGCTAACATTTCATTGCTTTATTTTTCTCTGTAGCAAAGTGTTTCTTACAGCATATATCTTCTCTGAAATTATTACAGGTGGTGCTTTACAGGTTTTACAGTTTTATCTAACATTAGGATAAGCTTTCAGGGTTACTGCATTTGTTGTTGACTGGTTGTTTCTGCTCTTACCTCCTTGTTCTTTTGTCTGTGCTTCTTCTTTTTCGGCAGGGAAAGGGCCCAGCCACCCACCCCCATGCCCAACCACCCCACACTACACTCCTTTTATAGGGTACCACAGTTGTGACATTTCCTGTTGCAGAGCAGGAAGGGGCAGATCAGTGGGACATCCACAAGGTGAGCTCATTTACAGAGGCACTAGTAATTTAACTTTTTATAACAAGTTAAACAAAAACAAAACACAATCAAACCATTACTTGCATTTTTTTCCTTCTAATTACTCTGAATAGGTTATAAATCCAGCAACTTATCTGGAATGGATATCATTAACTGCAGGTACTGTGGAACAATTTTCAGAAGGACAGTCTTACAGGATTTAGGACACTGTCCTACATGCTGGGCCACTGGATATCTTAGGGCTCAGCTCCGGGCAGCATGGGCAGAGATTGCACACCTCAAATATCATATTCAAGAGGAAATACATTATAAGAACCTCCCGCCATTTCCCCAGCATCCAACAGAAAAACCTCGACTGCAGAGGGTAGTTGGACCAGGAGGTTGGCAGGTGGTTAGGAGGGGCAAATCGGGTGCCCCATCACTCTCTGCTATCCAACATATTACCTCCAAAAACCATATAAACACTACAAACAGGTATCTGCCTCTATCTCTGAAATCAAACAAAGAGGCAGAAGACACTGCAGAACAGGACACTGCGGCACAGGTGCTAGTACAACAAAACTCACCCAAATCAGGAACCAAAACAAAAAAAGCAAAACAGAAATCCAAAAAACTCCTGATCATAGGAGACGCCATGATTCAGGGAGTTGATACCCATCTCCAGCCAGGGGTAATGGTCAGATGTCTCCCAGGTACATCAGCATGGAGAGACACTGACCGCATTGCTAAAACTGTTCACAAAGCAGGAGAAAACATTGATGTCCTAGTACACATAGGGACTAATGATCTCACCAGCCGGTCAGTTGTGGAGACCAAGGAACACCTGACCAGGCTGGGTGACAAACTATTATCCATTTCATCTGGCATCTCCTTCTCTGAGATCCTGCCAGTCTGGGAGAGGGGGGCAGATGGACAGAAGGTCAGAGAAGGGGAGATAGGGGAGCTAAACACGTGGCTCAAGGGCTGGTGCCAGGAAAAAGGCACAGATTTGTAGGGAACTGGCAACAGTTCTTGGAGTGAAAGTTCTTTAAATTTGATGGACTGCATCTGACTAAAGAGGGAGTCAGTGCATTGGGGGCAGAAGTTTGATGTCTTTGCAGAATATTTAAACTAGCAAATGGGGAGAGGGGTGCAGCACCCCATACGTTGAATGGGAAGAACACCCCTCCCCCCTCAGCTAGTGGTCAAACAGGGATTCAGCATGTTTGCAGTTCATTTGCATCACCAGGTAAGAAAAAAGGTTTGTCTCCCCATATGACACACAGGGGTAATGCCAAACCTCACCCAACAACTAACACACCGAAATCTGGCCAATTGAAAATCATGTACACAAATGCTCACAGCCTGGAGCCAGTCATCTTCAACATCTTCATTAGTGACCTTGCAGATGGACTAGAGGGGTAAGGCTTGTCTGTTTGCAGATGACACCAAGATCTGCAACAGAGAAGATGATCCAGATGGGGTGGGCAGAATGAGAAGAGATCTGGATAAACTAGCAAAATAGTCAGAAGAGTGGCAACTGGGATTTATTGCAAAGAAGTGCAAGATCATGCACATAGGGAAGAGAAACCCTGAAGCCACCTATAGGCTGGGAGGGGAGTTGCTAACAGTCACAAAGGAAGAAAGAGACTTGGGCATCATCATTGCTGATGACCTGAAATCATCCAAGCAGACCTCTAAAGCAGTAGGTAAGGCTAGGGGGGTGTTAGGGTGTATTAGTAGGGGTATCACAAGTCATAAGAGGGAGGTAATAATCCCCTCTTTACAAGACACTGGTTAGGCCCCATCTGGAGTACTGCATGCAGTATTGGAGGCCACACCTTTACAAGGACATTAACCAAATTGAGGCAGTCCAGAGAAGGGCAACCAAAATGGTGCAGGGACTGCATCAGAAGACATATGAGGACAGATTAACAGAGCTCAATATGTATACCCTTGAGCAAAGGAGGGAGAGAGGTGATATGATCAAGGCATTCAAACACCTTAAGGCCTTAACAAGGTGAAAGAGTCTAACATGTTTAAATATAAGAAAATAAGCAGGACAAGAGGACACAGCATGAGATTAGAGGGGGCCGATTAAGGGGAATGTGAGGAAATTCTTTTTCACAGAAAGGGGTGGATGCATGGAATGGCCTACCTCAAGAAGTGGTGGCTATGAATACAGTGCAGGGCTTCAAACAGGCATGGGATAGGCATAAGGGAGCAATACAAATGAGTATGAATAGATAGGCCACTGACAGAGCAAAGGCCGATGGCACATTTATAAGGTAGAAAAAGAAATGGGCAGACTGGATGGGCCTTGCGGTCCTTATCTGCTGTCAACTTCTATGGGAGGAAGGTCAACACCAGTTCATTTAAGGAGGAAAGAGTCTTAAAGGAACTAGCTAATCTGAAAGTGGACAAGGCAATGGGGCCAAACAGGATATATCCTAGAGTATTGAGAGAACTCAGGGAGGTGCTGGCAACACCACTGACAGCCCTATTCAACAGTTCACTGGAAACAGGTGTGGTACCATAGGACTGGAGGAGGGCAAATGAAGTCCCTCTTCACAAAAGTGGGAGTAGGGAGAAAGCTGGCAATTACAGACCAGTCAGCCTGACCTCAGTGGTTCAGAAACTAATGGAATCACTACTAAAAGAAAGGTTTGTGTTATATCTTGAATCCAGTGGAGCACAGGATCTGGGGCAGCATGGATTTATAGCAGGAGGAACTTATCAAACAAATCTGATAGATTTCTTCATCTGGGTGACTAGGGAGGTGGATCAGGGAGGGGCAGTGGATGTGGCCTACCTGGATTTCAAAAAGGCATTTGACACCATCCCACATAGGAGGCTAGTAAACAAGCAGGGCAGCCTGGGAGTGGGTCCCTGGGTGGTAAACTAGGTCATTAATTGGCTGAGTGATAGGACACAGAGGGTGGTGATGAATGGAATTCAATCTGAAGAAAGGGGGTGACCAGAAGGGTCCCACAGGAATTAGTGCTTGGACCAGTTCTCTTTAATGTCTTCATAAGTAACACTGCTCAGGGTCTGGAAGGGAAGGTGTGTCTCTTCGCAGATGACACGAAGATCTGCAACAGGGCTGACACTCCAGGAGGTGTAGAGAAAATGAAAAGGGATCTAAGAAAGCTTGAGGAGTGATCAAGGGTGTGAAAGCCAAGGTTCATTGCAAAGAGCAAGATCATGCACTTGGGGCATAGAAATGAGGGGAAGAGTACATGATAGGGGGAGGTACTGATGGCCACTAAACAGAAAAGGGACCTGGGAGTAATCATATCTGATGATCTAAAGGTTACCAAAGAATGCAAGAAGGCTATGAGGAGAGCCAGAGGAATGCTAGGGTGCATTAGGAGAGGTATCATCAGCAGAAGGAAGGATGGGGTGATGCGACTGTATAGACTATTGGTGAGACTTCACGTAGAGCACTGTGTCCAGTTCTGGAGGCTGCATCTCCAGAATGACATAGACAAAGTAGAAGTGGTTTAGAAAAGGATCACAAAAATGGTGCAGTGGCTGCACCAAAAGTCATATGAATGGAGACTGGAGGATCACAGTATGTATTCCTAGGAGGAAATGAGAGAGGGGGGGAATATGATTGAGGCTGTCAAATACCTCAAGGGTATAAATAAGTTACAAGAGGTTAGCATCTTTCAAAAAAAAAAAAGATGTTCAAGAACAAGGGGCCATGATATGAAAATAGATGGGGTAGACTTTGGGGTAACCTGAGAAAGTATTTTTTCACGGAAAGTGTGGAGGATCCATGGAACAGCCTCCTGGCAGAGGTTGTAGAGGCAAACCAGAAGGCGAATTCAAAAATGCATGGGACAGACATAAAGGAACTCAATGATAGGAAAGAGACGGAAAGCTGCAAGTCATTTAGGATCCTTGTACATGATACAGGTAGAGAAAATGGGCATGCTAGGTGGGCCAAGCAGTCCTTATCTGCCATCAGCTTCTATATTTCTAGGTCTCAGGACTTCCTTCTGAAGGGGATCTGGAAAGTATCAGATGATAGGATCTGGACACTGCACAGCAGACTAATCCTATCCTGCAGAAACTGAGAGAAATAGCAGACAAGGTGGAGGGCTCTCAAGGAAGTAAAAAGCCTGTCTATTGGTAGAATAGGCTATTGTACAGGGATTGTGCATGGGGGGTCTCACTGGAGAGGTACTCTAGCAGTTGGTTATCCCCATAGGGTTAACCACCAGCAGCTCTTGGCCCTGTCCCATGGTATCCCCTTTTCTGGCTAGTTGGGTGTGAGGTACCAGAAAAAGTGGCTGTCCAACAATTTCAACTGCCTGGTAAGGGCATGAATGTGGCAAATTACTGTCAGACTTACCCACAGTGCCAGAGCGTGGGGAAGATGGGAGATAAGGCTAAGGCAGTTTTGGTGTCCCTGCCCTTTGTGGATGAACCCTTTAAGAAGGTAGCAGTGGCCATAGTTGGGTCACTTAGCACCCCCTGTCACACTGGCAAGCAGTATATCTTGGTGATAATTGACTATGCCATGAGATACCCAGAGGTGGTGAAATTGTCCATTGAGGTGGAAAAGATGGCTGATGCATTGCTGGGGGTATTTAGCTGGGTGGACTTTCCACAGGAGATACTGTCAGACCAGGGTGCTAATTTCATGTCTGAGTTAATGAGTAGTTTGTTGGAGAAGTGTGAGGTGGAGCAGTTCAGAACCTCCCCATACCACTCCCAGACTAATGGTCTGATGGAGCATTTTAATTCATCCCTTAAGACCATATTAAGGACACTCGCTGACCAGTACAAGAGGGAATGGGACAAATACTTGCTTTATCTCCTTTTTGCATACAGGGAAGTCCCATGGGAGACCTGAGTGTTCTTGCTCTTCAAGCTCCTGTTTGGCCATAAGGTGAGGGGGCCTCTAGACTTAGTTCAGGATAGATGGGTGGGTGACCGTGCTTCCCAATGGGAGTCTGTTGTGGTGCACATCCTGAACTTCAGCTTAAGGAGCTCATGGGGCTTGCTCATGAACACTTATTCACTGTGGAGCAGTGGCAGAAATCTGGTATGACCATGAGGCCAAAGCCTGAAAATACAAGGTGGAACAGCAAGTGATGGTACTAGTTTCTCTCTGACAGAATAAACTGCAGGCAGCATGTGAGGGACCATTCTCTATTGTTCAAAAGGTGAGTAATATTAATTACATGATAGAGCCACCTGGCAGGAGGTGCAAGCAGAAAATGTATCATTTTAACATGATGAAGCCCTACTAAGATAGCGAGGAACTGGTCCTCGCTGTGTGCAGTGCCCAACAAGAGGGAGCTGAGGCTTATCCCCTGGTGGACCTCCTTGGGGAGGCCTTAGTAGGATGCTCCATGGAAAACCTAACCCTCTTGGATCAGCTGATACCATCCCAGGTGTGGGAGATCTGGGGTGTGTTGAGAGAATTTGTGGACATGTTCACAGGGAAACTGAGGTACACCATGCTGGTGGAGCACCATGTGGATATTGGGACCCAGGTGCCACTGAGATAATCCTCCTACAGGGTATCAAAGCAGGTTAAGCAGACCATGACAGAGAAGCTCAACAAGATGCTGGAACTTAGAGTCATCCAGGAGTCCAGTAGTCCCTGGGCCTCACCCGTGATCCTGATCCCTCAAAAAGATGGTAGCACATGATTTTGTGTTGACTACCAAAAGCTTAACAACTGCACAGAGTCAGATGCCTACCCCATACTCAGAACTGATGAGACCCTGAAGCAACTCGGAGGGGGGCAATTATCTGACCACAACAGACTTAACAAAGGTGTACTGGCAAGTACCTCTGACCCCTTCAGCCAGAGAAAGGTCAGCTTTCATCACCCCACGTAGTTTATAGGAGTTCATAGTGATGCCATTTTGTATGAAGAATACACACACAAAGTTTCAGTAGCTTGCAGATCATATTCTATCTGGGGCAGGTGATTTTGTGCTAGTGTATATGGATGATATCAATATCAACATGTATAGCCAGACTTGGGAAGACCACACCAAGTATGTGTGGGAGGTGTTCCACCAGTTACAAGATGCAGGACTGACAGTCAAGGCAGAAAAATGCCAGATAGGTATGGCAGAAGCGTCCTACCTCGGGCACCAAGTGGGCAGTGAATGCCACCATCCAGAGCCTGTGAAGGTCAAAGCCATCCTAGCTTGGCCCACTCCTACTACTAGAAAACAGGTAAAGGCATTTCTGTGGCCAGCTGGCTGCTACAGGAGGTTTGTCCCTGACTACAGTGATATGGTCAAGCCCCTGATAGACCTAACAAGAACAATACTGCCTGAGAAGATTCATTGGATAGAAGTCTGTGAGTCTGCCTTTCAGAAGCTAAAGAAGGCCTTACATGGTCCAGTTGTACTAGCTAGTCCCAATTATAGTCTAAAATTTATTGTCACGGTAGATACCTCTGACTGTGGGCTTTGAGGTGTGCTGAACCAAGTTATGCTGTAGGGGGAGGAGGAGCACCACATGGCGTATCTGAACAGAAGGCTGTTGCCCAGGGAGGAGGCATCTGCCATGATTGAGAAGGTGTGCTTGTGGACAGTGTGGGCCCTTCAGAAGCTGCAACCTTATCTGTATGGTCAAGAATTTACTGTGCTCACAGATCATAATCTGCTAATCTGGCTTCATAGGTCAAGTGGACAAAATGGGAAACTACTGTGCTGGAGCTTGGTACTACATGCTTATAATATGATCATCTCATCTAGCACCACAGTTGTAAACAAAATGTCAATGCAGACAGGCTGTCTAGGCAGGTCTAAAAGTATGGCTGGATACTTTGGGCAATTCCCAGTCTCTATATGAACAGTCATGTCTTTTGGGGTGGCCTAAAGGATACACCTTCATCACCTGGGGGAGGTGGGAAAAATGTTCAAACCAAACTTAAACTGTCCACTCCTGCTGTTCCTGAGACTGAACTCACTTACTTCTTGTGAGTATTCAAATTAGGGGGAGTGACTCAAAGAACTGGTATTTAAACAAACTTTTCTTTTTGAGAACCTCTACCTCTTTCAGAAAAGAATCCACCATTTGATTTCTTTCATTTTTCTTTATTTCCTTTTATCTTTTTTTCTTTCTTCAATAATATATAGGCGATATCCTTTTATAATTTCTTCAGATATTACAATTTTTTATTATTAAAGTTAATGTTTCAGGACTTCATATTGTCCCTTCATCAGAAGCATGAAGCTGCATTATTGATTCAAAAACACCTTTTCTTTAAAACACCACAATTCTCACTCAATACTGTAAAGACAAAATCATTTTTGTTTTATTCTATAGATTCATGTCCACTTAAAAATTCTTATTTTACTTGGTGAACTTATAATAAGGGGGTGTCTACCTTGTATATCACTATGAAACTATCCATGTTTATACAAATATATACAAAAACACCTAGAGATTAGCATTATATGGCTTTTTTTTAGTGTTTAAAAAGATGCAAAACTTTTTATTTTTAAAGCTTGTATTATTTCTTGAAGTATGAGCAAAAAGCTCTATGCGACTGCGTGCTTGTTCTTTATATTTATTTTGCAGTTTAGCCACTCATGTTCCATAATTTCATACCTTTCTTCTTGAAAAAATCACCTCCAGGCTTTAAATTAACATTTCTGGGTTCACTCGACCTAAAAAATCGAAAAGTACACTAAGTTGTTTCCTGTATTTGCTTACCTTTTCAAAGTAAAGTTTTGTCCTTAACAGTTTTTACTTTAACTAGATTTTACCTTAATTTTAGGTTGTGGTGATCCTCTTAGTCTGCTGGATCAGAAAAATAGTCCAATAAGGCTTTCATTGCTTTTTAAAGGATTTTATAAAACTTTACTGCCTTGCGCTGAACAACGCCATTATCTGAAATGCCAAATCAGCGTGTTCAGAAACACCTGTTTCTCCTTGCAGTGTTGAAGGAGGCTGAGCTATGGGTTTCACTCTAATGAAAGTGCAAGGAGGACGCCACAACCTGGCTATCTCCATGCTCGGTCATTTTAAAGAAACCACAAATAACTGAGATAGAGCTTAATGTGGTCCCTCCTTCAATCAACTTTTTTGGCTACTAAACTTATTTACTGGGTGAATGATCTGAAAGCTCAAATAAGTGTGGGATGATTAGGAAGCTCTTTTTTGTAGTCTAGGAGATGCTGGGCAAGGGAAGGATGTTGGGGGAGAAGAATGTAAAGTACTGTCCCGCTCAGGGTCATATAATTGACCTTTCTATTTTAAATTTGATTTGCCTTATGAATCTTGTTCTAATTTTTGTTATTTATTGGTGTAGAAATGTGACAGGAATGAAAAATGATTATAGATTTGCTTCTGTTAGTGAAACTGTTTTTCTACTCTTCATTATTCTCACAAGAGTGGTTCTGGCAGTCACACTAACAACAAAGGTGAAAACCATTGGTATTCTAAGTCACTAGCCATCTCTGTATAGGGTGATAAATCATGGAGAGTGTTCTAGACATGCGCGTGCACACACACACACACACACACACACACACACAGCTTTAAAAAGGATTGGAGCATTTAAATGAAAAGTAAGTGCAGACCTAACCTAATTGGACAGACATATAACTTAAGCTGATTGGAACAACTGAACTCACACTTGTACAGAATTAAAAATGTTTGGTGGATTTTAAGATAGCCTGCCAGTGGGTTTCAGCTTTAGGCTATAAATTCAGAAATTTAATTATGACTGCTTTTTGTCTGGAGTAACATTGGTAGTAATATCAGAGCTTGCATTCCATATGGCTTGTATGGGAGACATAGACATACAGTAGATTAGGTATCAGTTCTCTTGGAGCATAGCTGGATGGCAATTATTTTGTAGACTAAATTAGTCTGCAACATGTTTTTTTTCCTGACACCTGTTATTCAAAACCATTTGTTTGCTTTTCTTGTAAAAGTGCATTTTCTCTCTTTTGGATTGTGTATATATCCAGTTATTTTGATACCTGACTTACATAGTAGCATAGAACACTTTTTTATTTTTTTTTAATTAACTTCTCGGATTACAAATACCTTAGAGCAGAAACTGTTCATTTACAAATATTCGACGTCAAAGGATGAGGGTCAACATACATACAGAGGTAGTAAAAGAATGCACAATAAACAACCAAAACAACTAAAAGAAAAAATAAAGATACTCAGTTATAACATACTTTGAGATAATATTCATATAATGAGCAGCTTGAGTAGGCAGCTGGCTGTGGTAACAATAAGAGACAGAGGGCACCATAGGCAGTTTGTATTGTAGGCGTGTGACCGGGAGAGGAAGTTGGCAGGCTAATGGGCCACTGTCCAATGCTGGTGGAAAATGTCTTGTACCAGTGGAGATGCGAAGCAGGAAAGGAGTCACAAGGAAGGCCTGGTGCCAGAGGGAATGAGACTGGGAAAGGGCGGGCTGTGAGACATGAGTCAAACATAAAATCTGATGGCAGATAAGGTCTGCTTTGCCCACCTGGTCTCCCCATTTCCCTACCTAATGGATAAGCTGCAGATCCTAGTTAACCAGTAAAAGTCTGTTTACATAACAGTCATGACTGTGACTTAATTGCTAAGGAATTATTTTCACTGGCAAGTAAAACAGCTTTGTTTGCATCCATCAGCTGAGACGCTCTCTGCCAGATTTGAACTGTGGAACTGTGGTGACCTTCCCTAGCTGTGTACAGGGAAGAGTTAAGGTTCTGGGAGGGACCCAGATGGTGGTAGCTGAAAGAAACACACTCTGGCAAAGCCACTGCAACTGTAAATGCATTAACTAGATAAGGGTGTTTCATGGGCTTAAACATAAACATGAATTGCTGTTGCATACACTAACTGAATCAAAGTACAGTACATTGAGAAAGGGCAGTTATAAAAATAATGTGACTGTCTGTATTATGGTTACTTATATGTTTCACATTTTATTTTATGCACTGTTATAGCAATCAACTCAACAGTACCGGGCCATCATATACATGAATGTACTGTACCTTAACTGCAAACACTGCTAAGACAGCTGTATGTTGTGATAAGGTGAAAGATGAACACAATGTTGAGAAATGTTTAGGAAGACATTTGATGTGTTTAATTGTTTTTTTTAGAGATTGCTATACAGTACACACACACACACACACACACACAATTAGTATAATATTAAAGTGCATATACCCAAATGTCAATGTAAATCTTACACATTTCATTACAAGTTGTTCTCTTGAATGAAGATCTTACTGTACAAGGCCTAAAGATGTCAGTGTCAGTGGCTCAGTAGGTAGCACACTTGCCTCTGAGGCTGGGAGATCAGAGGGCTGTGGGTTCAGTTACCACATCTAGCACTTGGGTTAATATCCCAGTACTGACAGTGTAGTGCAGCATGAGAGGGGTGCTGCACTTCTGAAGTACCGTCTTCCGGATGAGACGTTAAACCGAGGTCCCATCTGCCTGGATTGGTGGTAGTTCAGGTGGATGTTAAAGATCCTATGGCACTTATCAAAAAGAGTAGGGGATTTTTTTATTATAATAACATCATGAACATAAACATAAAAATACAAAATCAATGTGAAGTCACACAAAGACATAACACATATCCAAAAAAAATACAAAATCAACTGTCAAATCTCAACAACCAATACAACATGCAATATATACATAAAATATTATCCTCATAAGTTCAAATTAAAGAAACCCTTCTTTCCATTCCCATCTCCCCTTTTTCACCATTTTTTCCATTAAGAAGCCTCTTTAATAAATCATCCAAAATACACCTATGATTACCCAGAATCTATTTATATTTTATAAACCGTGTAAACCCTTTATACCAATTGGACACCTTTCTTGTGGTAGTAATTTGTAGATCTTTTAAATAAACCCACTCCATAGCTCCTTGGATCAGCAAACCTACTGTATCATAAGACATTAATTTTTGGTAAAGAACCCATTGGCATCTGGCCTGCCATAAATAATATTTTAAACAGCAACAAAAAATCTGTAAAGTGGCTGGATTATAATTCCTTCCGAGCTGATGAAATTGACCTAAAACCAAAATATCATAATTTAGATGCATCAACTATTTCATATGCCATTTAAGAGCCAGGAATTTCCAAAGGGAACTAGCATATGTACAATGGAAGAGGAAATGTTCAACCATTTCTTCCTGATCACTACAACCATGAAAAGGATATACTCTTTCCTCTTTAGCCTTCTGTTTGGCATTACCCCTTACCCCAATTCTACCATATACAGCCATCCATAAAAATTCCCACATAAAGTTTGGTAATCTGGGATTATTTAATTGAGACAGTACCCCTGGGATTAATGTTGAAGGACAATTTTTAAAGGCAGGCATGGAGGGATATAACAACAACATAAAAGTATTATATAACTTAGGCCCCGTACTGTTTCTTACCATTTGTTTTGAAAGACCCCATTTAAAAAGGTTTTTTTGCTACAGGTTTAAAAAATTGTGGAACCTGTAAATATTGTGACAACTTTGGGGGAGACATAAGCCAGGCTGAGTAATAATGAATTAAGCCATGTTTTAATAATGAGCTGTATCTGGATGCAGATGGCAATAATCCTACTTTAACATTTTGTGATATAAATAAGGTAACAAAAAATGTAACTGGATCCACCATTCCCAACCCCCCTGTTTCTTTAGTCAGATAGGTATATTGGGCCGGATATCCAAAAGGGTTGCGCCATGCGCAATAGGGTTGCGCATGCGCAAGTCCGAAAGTGCGCCATTCTGCGATATTCAGCAGGAGGCAGTTGCGCCACCGAAAACAGGCTGAGCAACAGCGCAATGCAAATGAAGGCATGCGCAACCGAAGGGGGTGGATCCATGCATAAAGAGCGCAATGCGATATTCAAAGACTTGTGCAATGCGCAAGAGCAGAACAGCCGGAAGTTGCGCCCCAGCGGAAATGAGCCAAAATAAAAAGGCTCAAGGAAGAGGTGCAAGAACGCGACAGGGAAGACACATGAGGCAGAGAGACAGAGAAGGCCAGAGCAACAAACAGTGCAGGCCAGGGAGTGCACAGGACAGAAGAGGGGCAAGGGAAGGTGTATGGGGCCACAGAGTGCAGAGGCCAGTAGGTGTACAAGGTGCAGTGGAGGTAGCAGTCAGGACAGCGGGGGTAACAGAGCAACATCAGCCAGGGGGGGTCACAAGCCAGGGAGATGGACAGTGCCAGCTTCCACGTGGAAGCTGTAATGAGGGGTGAGAATGCATGCTGCAGGGGGACGTGGCCATGGAAGGGCCTGTCAGCGGTACGCCCCCAACAAGCAGTACCGTGCCCGCATCAGCTTTGAGCTGTACACAGATGTAGAGATCATGGGCCGGTACTGCCTGAAAAGGGCAATACTGAGACAGCTCTGTGAGCTGTGCAGTGATGTGATGCAGGCACCCTCACGGCGGAGTCACGCTCTGTTGGTGGAGACCAAGGTGACAGCCTGCATGTGCCTGCTCACCACGGGCACCTTCCAGAGGCTGACAGGGGACACCACAGGCATCACACAGTCGGCCCGTCATGCATCCTCACCCATTCCTCAAGCGCACTTCTGCACTGTGGAGCATCCATTTTCCCAGCACCGTGGCAGAGAGTACAGCAAACATGCAGGAGTTCAACAGGGTAGCACGTATGCCTGGTGTGCTAAGGACCATAGACTGCACCCATGTGGCCATCGCCGCCACCCGGCCCGATGGGGCTGCATATAGGAACAGGAAGGGCTATTCCAGTGTCAACTGCCAGGTGGTGTGTGATGCCACTGGGTGCATAATCAATGTCTGTGCCACACACCCTGAAGGAGCACATGATGCCTTTATATGGTATCAGTCCACACTGTGCCATCGATTCGAGAGTGGGGACATCCCCACAGGCCATCTAGTTGGTGAGTACACATGTAGGAATTGCAAACGTGGGGCAAGGGTGAGAATGCCACAGGTGCCATGGCAGTGGCACACAGGGATATTGGCAATATGGACCTGAACATGATACTCATCTCCACCATCTCCACACAGGTGACAGCGGATACCCTCCGTCCCTGGCTGCTCACACCATACAGCGCCCCATGACCCATCGAGCTAACGCTTATAATGAGGTGTGCATGCGCAACATGCAACATCATTGAATGAGTGTTTGGGATGCTCAAGGCACGCCTCGATGCCTAGACACCTCCGTGGTGCCCTACAGTACAGCCCTCAAAGGCCTGTATGGGATATTCCTGGCCTGTTGTATCCTGCACAACATGGCCAAAGACTGTGGGATAGCCATTCAGGTTCGAGGAGGGGGACAGCGATGGGACGCCAGCGGCGCCGGTGATGATGATGATGAGCAGCCCCCTTGACGGGCGGGACCCCGACTGATCCGCAGGCCCAGCTGCACCGGGACACCATCACGGAGGAGCATTATGCATGATACAGGTAAGTCAAGGGGCCATGTGCAACCAACACTGTCCTGGCGCAACCCACAGGCACACAGAGTAACACACCAGGGGTGCATGACGGCAAGGGGAGTGGAAGGGACCAGGCACACAAACACACCATCAGGGAGGGGCGAACAGTCATATGGACACACACACACACACACACACAGGCACAAAGCATACATGGGCAGGTGCACAGCAGAGCAGGAACAGACATGGCAAACAGACAGATCCACGGACCACACCCACCACCTGTACTGTCCAAGTACGTGTGTCAGATGCTGGGAACCCTTGCACCTTGGTGTACAGTACAATGCAGGCATCATCATGCACACGCACCTGTGGACAGCAGTTGGGATGGTGTGCAGGTGGTCCGTATGTCAGCGTGATGTGCAGGGCACCCACCAGTGCACTGCCCACCATGACGCACAGTGCACACAGGGCAGCACCAGACAGGGCCCGCACTGGGAGACAGGTCAGTCATGTTGCACCATTCCACGGCCACCGCGGATGCGTGGGTGGCCCTGCCATGACCCAACAGCACTGGCAGGCTGAGCAGGGGCCCATGGGGTGGCACCGATGGACCACCAGGGGTTCCACTGCACGATCGCGACCTTGTCCGCAGTGGGGTCTGTAGTATGCCAAACATACCTGCACCAGAGGTGCTCGGGATGCCCACAGCAGAACCCAGCATCAACAGGCTTGGTGTCGCACAACGCCGGGAATGGGGAGTGGAGAGCATACTGTGTGGGGTGCGTGGTACAGGAGCACCTGCTTGTGTGCCCAGTGCAGCCACGACAGCGACCAATGCCTGGGTCTGCCTGTCAATGGTGGCGGTCACATCCATCTGCATATGGACCATCTCTGCACGGTCCAGAGCACAGTCCCTGCTGTGCCGCTCCACAGCCACACACAGTGCCTCCACGGACGTTGCAACCCGCCTTTGCTACTGTACTGATTCCCACAGCAGGCGGGTGTGCTCTTCAAATGGGTACTCTGCCACAACGGCATCCTGTCCCCCAGGATATGGAAGATCCTGATGCTCAACACCCCTTGAGGGTGGGCGCTGTCCACCAGGACCAGGAATGGGCATATCAAAGGGCGGTGGGCATGTGCCACCGCTGGACACTGTACCCCCAGACCTGGTGGGTGACTGCTGCTGCTGCCCCTCCAACCGCTGTGCCCCAGGGACCACTCGTTCCACTGCTGTGGCCGCAACAGTGCCAGACACCTGCACAGCCACTGGTGCTGCCCCACCGGTGCTGACAGGCACAGCCTGGGACTGTGCCGACATGCTGGCACACACGTTGGAACCAGCTAGGCCCAGGGGCACGTGCTGGTCTGCTGTGTGTCTGTCATGGGACACACACATGTCACTGCCCATTGCAGTCCTTGCATCATCAATGGTGCAGGTACGTGCTACAGCCACAGTCACAGCGTGCTGGCATGCTTGCATGCCAGACTGCTGAGACACAGGCTGTGCACCCCCCACACCGACTCACCGACACCAGAGTTGGCAGCCTGGCGTGCATGCTGGTGCAGTGCATGCTGGCTGGTGACAGAGGTGGATGGACCCTCCTCCATGTCCAGCAGGTCTTCCTCACTGCCTGGACCCACCACCACCATCCCCTGAAGACGAACAGGATCTGTAACAGAAAGAGAGGACATGTGAGTGCATGTGAACAACCTTCCCCCCCCAACACCACCACCATGTCATACAGTGCAGTGATGGGCTTCCACCTGTCTGGAATCCACCTCCTGGTATGCCTTCAATAGCACTCTGCTGCATTGATGCAGCCAGTCTGTCCTCAGCCGGGGTCAGCTCCACCGCTGCTGGCTGGCTCCCACCAGTGCCAGCACGTGCCGCCCTGAGGGCTGCCACCTTCTCCTTCACCCTCCTGCGGTCTGTCCCCATCTTCTTTTTGCATTCCTGCACAGAGCGCTGGTGGCTTCCGTGCAGGTTCACTGCCCGAGCTACCCCCTCCCATGCAGCCACACGGGCCTGAGGGGTGCCCGCCCGCCCACTCAGTAGTGGCCCTCCTCCAGGTAGGCCTGGAAGAGGGCCTCTGTCTCTGCCATGGTGAAGTTGGGCCTCCTCCTCCACCCACCATCCTCACCCTCACCTTGGCTCTGCTCGGTCATGGCAATCTGTATGGGTGGAAGTGGACACCTGTCACTGTGCAGTCTACAGCGTTATCCCATGACCATTGTCCAGAACATCACACAGCATGCAACCCACCTCTCACCTGCAGTAACCGAATCTGGCCAGCGCAGCCCAATGTCGCACATTTATAGCGCAATGTATTCAAATTAGGGAGTGGAGCAATTGTAATGAGATGAAAATCACGACACTGCGACTTTGAATGGCTGATCAGATGATTTGCATGTGTCGGCTGAATATCGCGCCGTTGTGCTTTGCGCAATATGGTTGAGCCAGCTGAGCCAATGGCGCAGATCTGTGACTGTGTGGAACACTGCATTGCGCATGCCCAGGTACCTTACGCAGGCATCTGCTGCCCTGATGATGTGCTGTGCGCGATCGGCAATTCAGGCCATGGCCACCATTGTGCCAGTGGCGCTACAGCACTGGGCACCATATGGCGCTGTGGCACTACTGTGCAATAGTCCACTGTGGCACTGGCACGGCAGGTGATCGGTCACGCAGGATGCGTAGACATCAGATGGCGCTGTGCATGGCCTTGTGTCATAGACCCCTGACCTGGTGTCCGACCTTTGCCCCCTGGCGCTGTTCAGCTGCCATGTGTATGGCTCTGTTGCGCTGTTTGGTGACAGCGCTATGTGAACCGACGGCGCTATATGAACAGCCTTGGTGGAACCTATGGTGGTCTATTCTTAACATTTCCACATGGGGTTGCCGACTGCGCGGGCGCCATATTGCCTGCTGTACGACCGCAATTATGGCACGCAGGAGAGCTCCCCAGTGAAGTCAGGTGGAGGTGGCCAACCTGGTGGCCCTGGTTGAGCCCCACTTTGGAGCACTGTTTGGTGATCAGCCCCTCACCATGGCCAGCACCCATGTGTGGCTGCAGGTGGCCACTGACCTGATGAGGGTCACAGGGCGGTGCCAGTCTGTGGAGCAGTGCAGGCACAGATATAGTGACCTCCGCAGGAGGGAGCCGGACGTGCTGCAACGCCTCAGGTCACGTGCCAGAAGGGGCGTTGTGCCTAGGCCAGGTGGGTGTACCATCTATGCACCTGTATTCTCTGTAGGGGTGTGACTGTGTTGTGGTGGCAGTGCATGGGGGATGGCTCTGCCATGGTTGGCTGTGTCAATGTGTGCAGGTGTGAGATGCATGGGTCTGGCTGTGTGGGCAGGCACACTCACTGGGGCAGGGGGCAGTCTGCTTTGGGGCCACACTGATGTTTTTCTCAACATTTGTCACCCACAGGCCTGGTGGAGTGGATGCAGGCCCAGGCTGAGGAGGGCCGTGGCGGGGCCCAGGTGGCAGCTGGAGGAGGCGTGATGGGTGGGCCACAAAGACGGCAGCAGCAGCAGCAGCAGCCACAGCTGCTTGATGAGTGTGAGTATCATTACATCATGGATGCTATTGCATGCTGGAGGGGTGGGCATGACCACCAGCCATGGACAACACAACCATGACCGACACAGGCGACAGTCATCACTGTCCAGTGTCACTGCACGTCTGTGTGTGCATCACTGGTGGTCCATGCATGCACTGGGCACAGGCTGTGGAACTGGCATCCCACCACATTGCCACATCACTTGACAGCCTTGTTTGTGCTGTGATGGACATGGGCAGTGTGTGTGTGTGCAGTGGTGCACATAGCTGGTGCTGCCTGGTTGGGTGTGTCATGTGCATGGTCACTGTGGGTGGGTGCATACCATCACAGGTGCGGGGCACTAGGCTATATGCCTTGCAGGATGGGTGGTGTTCAGAGTTGTGGACAGTCACAGCCATTGACTGTGTTCCCTTTTCCTAGGTCTCAGCATCCTACGCCGGATGGACCGTGCCCTCCAGCGGCTGACGAGGGTGTCAGTCGCGACACATGACCTCCTCAGGGACATGCAGCGCCATGGGGGCAGGCGACGCCAGAGGAGATGGGAACAGCAACAGGCAGCTGGAGACCAGCCTGCCAGGCGCTGAATGTGCTTCCCCTTCCCACTTCACCCATCCCTCCCACCCTGCCTTCCTCCTCCCAGTTGTTCACCCCTACCCTTATCTGCCCCTACCTTGTACCCCTACCCTCCTTGTCTTGTACATATCTGTATATAGTTGTGTTACTGGTCTTGGTGTTGTACATATCTTTTTCCAATATATATATATTTCGTTATGAATACTGTGGTGGTCTCTGATTTGCAGCTGGCTATGGTTGCTCAGTTGCAGTGGTGTGCATGCCATCTGGGGTGGTATGGTCCTGGGTATGTGTGTGTGTGTGTGTGTGTGTGCGTGTGTGTGTGTGCATGGGGAGGTGTCTCCGGTGTGGGAGTGACTTTCAGTCGGTCTTGCCATCTGCTGCCACCCACTGCTGGGTGCCCAGGGTGGGTCTGGCTTGTATGGTTCTGTGCTACATGAGGTTGCAGTGTGCCAGGGGGATGCATGGTGTTTACTGCAGTGACAGTCACTGCACATGGGTGGTGTCTTGGGGTCACGGTGCAGGGTGTGCTGTGCAGAAGGGGGGGCTGATGTGCACTGTGGTTGTCGACTCCCTGTGTGTGGCAGTCTCAGCCTGCCAGTGGTTGTGCTGGGGCATCATGGCCCTGCTGTGCTTTGTTGGCTTGTCCCCATGGGCCAGTGGATCATCCATCCCTCCCCCAGTGATGCTGTGCTTGGGGTGTGCGGGTGTATTGTTGGTTCTGCAGTGTGTTCCTGTGCCCATGTGTGGCATGGCTGGTGGTGGGCCCCAGCCTGCCTCCCTGGTTGTGCAGTTCCATTGCTCTGCTGTTGGGGGCTCTGCTTGTGCTATGGCACCTCTGGACTGCTCAGCTGGGCTAGCCTTGTTGCGCTATGGAGCATCATTTCTGCTCAGCTTCCCCTTCCTGGTTGCGCTATGGCGCAGTTTGTGCGATATTCAGATGTTGGCTGCTTGCGCAGTTTGTCTTGCTCCATGTTTGAATATCGCGTCTGTTGTGCATATGCGCAATTGACTTGTGCTTGCTCCTGCTGTTGAGCACTTTTTGGGCGCAGTTTGAATATCCGGCCCATTGCCTCTTAATGGGGTTAAGTCTGTTACCCCAAACCATTTGAAAAAATAAACTGTATATTCTAGTCTCAAATTCTTGTGGATGTGTGAATATCATTGCAGTATATAACAAAAATGGGAATTTTAAACTGTCTAATTACCTGTACCCTTTTTAATTTTGCCAATTTCCAGTGTTTCCAAATTTGCACTTTGCCAGAAACAGATGATAATGCACTATCCCTGTTCAAATTTGGAAGATTCTGAGGTCCAAACAATAATCCCAAAATCTTAACAGGGTTTGAAGAAATCTGAAGGCCTTGAATACTAATCTCATTAGGATAACCTACCCCAATAAAGACACCTTCACTTTTGTTTTTATTAATTTTTGAGTTTGAAACTAAAGAATAAGAGACCATAAAGTCTAGAAAAAATGGAATTTGAGTATAATCTGAACAAAAAACCACAGATATCATCTGCATAAGCTTGCAAATGTAATTCATCCATAAGGGGGGATCCTAACATCCCCTTCCACCTTGGATGCTGTGTTAAAGATTGTATTAGTGTATCTATTGTAAATAGATATAGTAGTGGACTCAGTGGACAACCCTGATATACCCCTGTAGTGAGATGAAAATCTGCTGTAATTTTATTATGAATAACGAGATGAATAATTGCATTGTCATAAAGTGTTGTTATCCAATTCAAAAAGGAGCCTGGAAACCCATAGTGTTTTAAAGTCAAAAACAAAAAGGGATGATAGACCCGATCAAAAGCCTTCATTTGGTCAATTGAAATGATACACCCTGATTGACCACTTGAAGAGAAATATTCAATTAAATCTCTAATAACCATAAGGGCCTGCTGTATATTTCTCCCAAGGAGCCTACGATATTGTGAAGGAGAAATTACTGTACTTGCAAATATCCTGATTCTGGAATTTAAAATCCCAGTGAGTAATTTGTAATCTGAATTTAAAATTGTAATTGGTCTCCAATTATCCAAATTCTCTTTATTCCCCGATTTAAATTAAAAAAAAATTAAGAAACCCTCCAAAAACCAAATATAAAATGTACAAGTGGAAAGAAAAAAATTAAACACTAAAACTAAACATTCCGAAAATTCAGAAAGAACTGTTTTATATAAATCAGATGTTAGTCCATCAATCCGTGGAGAAGTCCCAGTCTTTTGGGATTTAATGGCACCCTCAATTTCAGTGGCTGTAATTGGACCAGTTAAACTGGACAGATCAAAACCTGGATTTGGAAGTTTTATCATATTTAAAAATGTTTCCATATCCTCCACACTAGGGGGCGCAACTGGGTTATGTAAAAGTAAAAAGTGTTTAATTTCATCATGAATACTATCAGTATCCTGAATTAAATGTCCATCCTGAGTTACTAGAGAAGATATTGTTATTTTGGATTTATATTGTTTGAAGGCTTCATAGGGATCCCCTTGGGGTTGTTTTTTAGTGCCTTCCTGAAAAAGTACTTTCATTGTACTTGCCCTATCATATTGCACCTCCAGCATTGGTTGTTTTATAGCCGTTATTTGGGTAGAGTAATCAAATCTTGAAGTGTTTGACATAGAAAATAAATAGCATAACTGCTGACGCAATTTTAAGTAATGCAAACATTTTGAGTTTTCACCTGACCTTCCCTGATTTATCAACATAATTTTTAAATCCTCTTTGGACTCCCTCCACCAGTCCCCTAAATCATCATAGAGAATCGAGACTGAGAGCCGAGCTATGAATAATGACCTAATTAAGCAATAAGGCACAACAGGGTGTGGTATATCATGGGATATCGTCACGCCTCGGGTGGTTGGGCACAAGGCCGCACCAACGGTGTCCAACCGTCCGAGATGTGACGATATCCCATGATATACCACACCCTGGAGTGCCTTATTGTGCTATTATGAACTAGCTTAAAATTTCAGTTCATTTATTTAAAAAAAACTGTGTTAAAATACTTTTTTTTTATTGTTTTTGTGAAGTGGAAGTATACCTTTTAATTAAAAAGTGCCCAGTTTCTGCTTTTTCCAGCAGATGGTGCTGCTGCTACATGGTGACAGCTCTGTTTGTGAAGCTGCTACTCTGCCATGGTATGTGCAGTCTCTGTGTGCCGTCCGTGGTCCCAGTCTCCCCATAAATCGATACTGAGCGATGGACTCCAGAAAAGGTGAGGTTTACGCAAGAGAAAAAATTAAGCTGTTGATTAGTAGCAGGATTTGGAAACAGCAGGACTGAGGGCGAGTAAAAAGTAAGCGTAGCAAGCGCTGCCACTGCCATTTGAAAGCAGACGCATGCTTCCAGCGGGTGAGAAACATGTTTGCTGGGCACTTATAAAAAACTGAACTCGGGTTCAGATAAGGCTTACTTTTAAAATAGCTGGACATTTTGTGAGGCTTTCGAGCAATTACTTACCTGCTCCTCTGTAAACCGGAAGTTCACCATTGCTAACTCATTTGAAAAAAATCTACGGGCGGGCAATGTGGTGAGGGTTTAGGTGAGGAGTTTGTTAATATGGATCAGTAAGGAGGCTAGTGGCACCGGAGCTTTTTTGAAGCCGTGATGATGTAGCTTGATATCATCACGGCTTCAAAGAGCTCTCAGCCAATCAGATTTGTGTATTTACGATCGGCAGTTCATAATGTTATTTATCACTAATGGACGTTTTAACATGGGAGAACTCAGTTTCCACCTTGACTTTTGGGGTGTTGGTACTGAAGTACAGGAAAAAAACACAGTGAAGAAGCAAATGATCCGAAAAGTTCCTTGGGAAAATATAAAATTTACAGGGGGGAGATTATTTGAAAGAAATATATAATCAATTGTGGATGTAGAGGAATTTCTTTTGAAAGTAAAGTTTGGACCACCATGTTGAAAGCATCTACTATCCAACAATCCTGCTGTATATATTAATTGAAACAAGGCATTGGAAACACAATAGATCTTTTTTCCATTACTTGTGAGACCACTTTTTACCTTTTGTAATTCACAGTTAAAATCTCCACATAAGAAGATTTTAAAGGAGGTTATAAGAAAGGGTAGAAGCAATGAAAAAAGTTCAACTTATTCTGCTTTTACCTGGGAACAGTAAACATTAATAAATCTGCATACCATAGAATTCCACATTCCATCAAGAATCATCAGTCTCCCTGGAATTAGATCAATAATTTTGATTAACGAAAAACCATATGAATTGAAAAGAAATCCAAGATCATCGACTGTCTGCTGACCAAAGAACCAGTAGGAAGGGCCCCAGCACCATTCCTTTTGAAAAAACCTGGCTTGATCAAGCATAAACATCCATGTTTCCTGGAGTAAGCATACATCCATAGAACTATCATGAATATAGTCATAAACTACCTGTCGTCGTCTTGGATTCAATAAACTGTGTACGTTTAATGACCCTATTTTAAAGATAGCCATTTACAGAGTACAAGTTTGCCATCTTTTTTCCTTCTTTTTTTCTTTTTCCCTTTATACCCTTCTTGTGTATGGAATGGGGATGGGGGGGCTACCTTGACTTGGTTGGGAATCTGGTTCCCCACAGTCCATTTCCATACCCCCCCCCCGTGTGGACAGAACAGCAAAGGGATTACTAGATTCAATGTCTACCTGGGGGGGGGCAGGAGGAGGTTTAAGGTTTCTTGAGGACCTCCGAACATGAACCACTGGAGGATTAACCGGAGGATCAGGGAGTGGCATATCCTGCTGTGAGCTGTAACAGACAGGAAAAATGAGGGAGGGAAGGGGAACCCCAGAAGACGTAGAGAGGGAGTTTTCATCAGACTGCCCCAATTTGTGAGGTATGTCTAAGGGAGAGATAATGACTTCTGGTAAGGGAGCAGACTCAGTCTGGGTTGGACCAGCCGCTAAGTCTTGGGCCTTCTGAATCAGAAGATCAGGACAACCACTAGAGGCTTTGTTTTTTGCTGCCCACATACATTCTGAAAACACATGACCAGTATCTTCACATAGATCACACCGTGTAAGATTAGCACATTGAAAGCAATATGACCTATCTCCCCACAATTGTCACATCTTGGCTTATCACAGGAAATAGATAAATGGGTACGAAACCCACATTTATAACAGGCCATGGGCTCCCCAGCATAAAAACAAACCCCCTTATCCCTTCCTTGCAAAAAGGAATTAGGAATATGATCAATGCCAGCATCATTTTGTCTAAGCTTCACTTTGAACCTCCAGTCCAAAACTGTTCAGTATCCAGAATGGCTTCAGGAGAGTTCAATACCTGACACCTTTGAGACAACCAGTAAGTAATATCATCCACATGAACCCTCTCATTCCGAAACATAATTGTGATGAATTTAATCAAAGGTTTAGTCAAATTATGACTAAAAAGGGGGTCCATATGGGTGAAAACTTTACCTGGTTATATCGCTCCCAAAACAAATCCAGAGCATAGGCAGAACGAAAACTAATATCAAAATTGTCTTAGCCTGAAATGTTAATAAAGGCGACGACCTCTTTAGGTGAAAAATGCAAGGAGTCCTTTAGTAAACATTTCCCCACATAATGCCTATCAGGCCTAACCTCCAACCCCCCTTTATAATGAAGCCTAACTGCATTCCTGCAAGGTGCAGCCTCCTTTTTAATTTTAGAAAATAAATTGGATAATAAAGGTTTCTCTGAGTCAGTTTTAACCTGGGACACAGTAGGGAAATGCTCAACTCTTTTAATCAAAGAGGAATCAGAAATGTCAGTAGACAATGGAGTAGTGGTCTGTAAGGCCACAGAAGAGGGCCTAGTTTTAGTTGGAATGGCAGTACTTTCATTAGATGTCAGAGGTACAACAGGTAGCTTAGGTTTCTAGGTAGGTTTGTTCTGTGAAAAGTTTAATTTAGGATCCCAATCAGGTGTGGGAAGCCAAGACCCTTTATGCAAAGTCCACCCTGCTTCACTCAAAGTTAGTTTTTGGGACCATGTATCAGCTGCAAGAGGTTGTGAGTGTGGATTAGGTGGTGAAGATACCGAGCTAACATCAGTAGAACCATAAGAATTAGCATCTTTTACTTTTTCTAATGTCCCCAAATTCCACTTAGAAAAGATTACAGCCACCCACTTATCTTTATTATCATCCCCAAATTTCTCATGCAACTGCTGGTGCCGTTTGGAAAATAAAAATTCAGAAACCCCATCCTGATTCAAAGGGGAAGTTTGAAACACATTGGGAGTCTCAGGGATAGAAACACCATTTGAAGAAGCCATCAGCGGATTCCTAAAGACAAACCCCACAGCTTTGGAAAGCGTAGGGTTGTGCAAATCAGCAACAGAGCTGCCACAGACTGAGTGTTGCTCATCCGGGTCCTTAGACTATGTTTTAGCAGCAGGTGGCAAGTTTAATGCAGGTTTAAGGTCACCCGATTCAGATAATGGCTCTAGGCACTGAATCTCTACAGATTCTTTACTGCCAGCCAACAAGGAAACATTTTGAACAGCAGTTTCAGAAATAGTTGCAGAAACATTGAAAGACTCACCAGACTGGTCTGTTTTAGAGGTTTCCTTGGTCTTCTCAGCATCACAGTGAATGACAGCCTGCTCCTGAACCTTGACAGGCAGAGCTGAGGAGTTTAGCGTAAACAGCTGTTTTACCAGTCAGTCTTGTTCTTGTGCCAGAATGGCAAGCTGAAGCTGTAGTTGCTCCTGCAGAGTCTCCGATGTAGAATCATTAGCAGTCTCAACAATGCTCACTGGCTGTAATGCCGACTGGGTTAAATATTCTGAAGAAACATATATTTCTTTTTCTTTAAGTATAACCTCACCACATACTGGTGCGTCCAAATTCATCTCCTTAGACTATAATACAGGGCTCAACAGCCAATCTCCTTCCCCTGAGATGTCCATCCTCTTCCAAGGACTGCACAAAAGTGACCAAGCTCACAGTCATCCAGTCCCCCTACTGGTCAACAGTAGGGGAAATTTCCCCGGTGTCCTGGCCAAATTTCCCTCATTCACTAAAAATACCACCAACAGCTTAATCTGGTTCAAGGTCAGTTGGCATTCATCTGTATCCCCCTCCCCCGGGTCATGCCTGAAAATAGGCAGGCTTTGTCTAGTCAGTGCACTTACCTGGTCAACAAAAACTAAAAAAAAAAAAAGATGGGTCTTAGGTAAAAATACTGTAAACTGGGGTAGATGTGTTATTGAGGGTATTGCATATTTATTCATTGGCTTTTGGTAACTGGGTATGTACACTAGGCAAACTGCTTATTTTTAAGCATGACCCAGGACAGTACAAGTCAAAATACAGTGGTTAGCAATTACACATACATTGCAGTACAAAATTAGGATTAAACAGATTACAGAGGTGTAAGTTACATAGCACATAGATGAATGGTAAATATCTCATGGTAGTGGAGGTAACAACAGGCAAAAAAGGTACAGTAGGGGATAGAAGCTACAAACAAAATAGAGCAAAAGGCTAAGTCCAGCTAGGAGACAGTTATTTAGATTGAAACAGAGACACCTAAGTGCTTAACTGTAGCTTGCAAACAGAGGGGAAGGGGAGGGGTTGGGTAGGCTCGGAGTTATAAGTGCAGGGCGGGGTGATTGTACAAGTCATGAGTCTAAGAACATTTACATGCATCAAAGGAAGCAAGTTAATGGGAGAGGACTTTCTTGATGGCAGAGTGGTATTTGGAATGTCTGCGGTCAGGTGGTAGAGAGTGCCAGAATTTGGGAGCATATTAGGAGAAGACAGATTCACCCATCCTGGTGGAACATTTGGGGATGGAGAGCAGAGCTAAAGACATGGACCAGAGAGAAAACGAGAATAGTCTATGGGGGTGAGCATCACTGTAAGGGCAGGTGGAAGAGAAAAACAAATTATCTTGTCTGTCAGGCAACCTAAAGAATAAGAGCAGTGGGATGAAGGGGATAACCAGAGGAGGTCAAAGAAAATTGTACAGTGGTGTGTACAATGGGGAGCCAATAATGTTAATCTGCAGACATTGTTGTACGCAACATCCCACACTTGAAGGACATTTTCCTGTGCCATAGCAAAGACAGGCAGAGCATTGCAGAGTCTGGGGAGCAGTAGGCCTTGAGTGACAGATATCTTGGCAGCGGGGCTAAGGAACTGTCAGGCTCAGTAAACGTGTTCAGTTTTGGCATTGTTGGCCTCACAGGCAGCATTGACATGCAGAGAGAAATTGAGAGATGGTTCCAGTATCCATGCTGATCTGGGTCCACAAGATGTTTTCATACTAGATCATCCTCTAATCTAGTTTTTAAGATACCCTCAAATATTTTGCCTAAGATGCTAGTCAGGCTAATTGGCTTATAGTTTGATATTTCACTTTTTTTTTCCTTTTTATGGATAGGTGTTACCAGTG